>CM062577.1:26631769-31631769 GCA_031468815.1 Morus bassanus
TTCAGGGTACTATCTCTGTTCATTCATCACAGCATTCTAGCGAAGACAGATAACTACAGTGGTTCAGATACGGCAGTATGGATTTTGTTTCATGTTAGCAATGAGGAAATGCATACAGAATCTGCAGCAGGCTTATATCTTCTAGTTTTATCTTTGCTAATACCACTGTATGTTCTAGCTATTATTAGCTAACTTAATGCTGGCATAGATGTGCTGTTCTGTCTAGAGTGACCTATAGAATGTGGTAGGTAAACAGACTTTAAAGACAGCACTTAATCAGGCTCATTGGAAAATCATTAGGGCATGTTCTTATGTCATAGTGTGACTTGTAGTTGAAAAGCAACTTAAGGCCTCATTCAAGACAAAATTTATGTACTTGTTTACTTTTGTTATCAAATGGTCAGAAGTTATTCTTCAAACAGGTCTGAAGAAAGAAAAAAAAAGATATCTCATGTGTCACTTAAATTTCAGCACTACACAAAATGAAAAGTATATAAAAACAGAATCTCCGAATGTGTCCATTTGATCCAGTTCTGTGTTTAAAATATGATCTGTCACAAGTCTAGCTAATATAGCTTATGCAAAAATTGTGCTTTACTGAATGTTTTTTAATGATAATTAAGTTAGGAACTTGAAGTATAGTTTAGTAGCTTGGATTTCCTATGATGTTTCAAAACATAGTACTGCATCCTTATGCAGTTCATAATATTTCCTCTGCTACAGGGAAAGTAATTCAGTTTTCTAGAATTTATTCTGAATGGATCTCTTCTCCAGTATTATCACTAGTATTATTCATTGCATAGTTATTAAAAGAAACATTGATTTTTTTGTTTCTTTATTGATTGCAGGGTTCTAACCAGAAAGTATCATGAATTGTAGATTACTTGTCCAGTACAATATAGCACCACATTCCATAAAACAAAGTATTGAACACTGTCTGGCTTTATAACGAGTGTTTCGTTTTTAATCAAATTCCTCTAAGTGGTGGTTGTACTCCCCTAGGGCATTTTTTTCTATTGAACAGTATTTTGTAGACTTAGGAGCAACAGTTTTTTCTGCTTGTTAACGTGATGTACTGAAAGTATAATTGCAAAAACTGGAAAGGGAGCATGTGCAACTTGACAAAACAAGCATTTGCAAAGGCTTTGATAACCTTAAAACCGTCAGGTTGTGTATGTGAAATTCATTGTAGTACTATAAAGCAGATGCTACAAAACAAATGTATGGGAATAAGGTTTGTTTCAAAAACAAAAGTAGGAGTTATAATTCAGCATTTATGTGACTTCTAATGGATGACTGTGATTTCATGCCCTCAAATTATAACATAACATCGCCAATGGAAAAGCACTGTTCTGGTTGTGACTTCGTAATGAGCTTCATCTCTAACCATTGAGATGTCATAGGGTTAGCTCGGGACAGAAACATTACATTAATTTTATGAAAAAGAAACACTGAATCATAAGTGGAATATGTGATAACCTCTGTTTTATATTCAATAGCTATGAAAGCAATTAGAAGAAAAAGGAACTTTGCTGAACAGACACATTATGTCTCATATGAAGGAGGCATTCAAACGTTTCTGTTCCGCAGGACTGATAGTGTTCAGAAATGGTCCCATGTGTGGTTCCAGTTAACACTAAAGTTCCATTTAAGAACAGACAAAGCATGTGTTTATGTTTCATCACAACTTAAAAGCTACATTAAAGCCCAGCATGTTTTTAAGATCTTTTCTGAACAAGGATTCTTTATTAACTCTAACTCCATATGACTTCTTGGTATTACACCAAGGACCCAGTAAGAATAACTTGTTTATCTAGTATGTTTAGAAATCAGACTTCTGTTACACGGAATGATAGTGTACTACATCCATTTCTCAAAGGCACATAAGTAGAAGTCCAGATGAGCCATTATAAACAGCCATAAGGGAAAAAGTGGAAGTAAGCTTGGGAACAGAATTCTCTTCTCCCTCCCAGATGAAAACCCTAGCCATTAAGTTACTCAAGTACAATTTTATTTGCTTGTTCTTACTTTGGCATTATGATTTATATACACTACAGAGGAGGAGTAGATGGTGTTCATATACTATTCTACAGTTCGTTCATTTAAACGTTCTTCTCATAAAAAGAAAAGTCTTAACCGGAGGACAGTCAAAATGCCCTTCTATCAGTATTATGTCTGGCTAGTGTAATGGTCTCTTTGCCTGAAATGACTGTGGTAAATCTCATTTCTGGTCACCCAATTCTTCCCTGTTTATTATAAAGGAATATCAGATGTCTAACTCGGCACTGCAAATTTAGTCTCCACTGCAGACACCTAACATCAGAGCTACAGAGCTGAGTGTCCCAAGGCTGCGAGACTGCAGAGTTGAAGCCCAGTCACTGGATCATCTGTCTTCTTTTTGTAGTTTATTTAATTCTGATATTTTTTCCTGAAGAATAAGATTTTGGTCTTTCAGATGTTTGTTACTCATTGACAGGTTTGACTACTTAGAAATAAGGAGAGAACATTGGGGAAAGGTTTAAAAAAAATCCATCTGCTCATTTGAATTAAAGTCAATTGCAATGAGTGGGACTGGGTATTGTCAAACAACAACAGTTTGAAACTAACTGGACTTAAGATCCCTTCTTACCTAGCTTTCTGGTTGTGAAGAAGCCTATTCCACCTTGCAATGATGTAGAAACAGGAAATGCTAACTCACTACTGCAGCTGTATATATTAATCTAGGTAAACTGGGGGATGTTCCCATTCTTTGGGTTTTCTCTTACTTTAAGAAATCCTCACTTTAACTCCCCAAGAGCTCTAAGTTGTAAAGCCTGAAGAGATACCATTTGCTTAACCAATATTTTCTGGTAAAACAAATAGAAAGCCTGCTTTCTGTCTTTCCATCTATAATAATTTTTATAAGCCTCTGCTCTTTGTTCTTATAAAGATTTTTTTCTGAAGTACTTTTCTCTTTTTACGTGTAAACACTTTAAGGAGATGATCCAAACTATTTTTGTCCATTTAACTAGGTTTGCAGTGGCTTTCACGGTGAAAATGAAGGAACTGGCAGCAGCAGAGTGGGTATGTTTACATGATGATGGTGATGCTTATAGTATTAGCAACTATGCATTCTAAAATGTTTTCTAAATAATGCTAGAGAATTGCAATAATCTTCATATTCTCTATTCCTATTTTTCCTTTCAGAGAAAGCATTTCATATTTATGTACTTTGACAGGTCAAATAAATCTGGCATTTAAAAGCTGTTTAGTATTTGAAAAGAGTACACAGCAGTTTAGGAAGCGCTTCTCTGTAACATTTAAAACTAATCATTGCTGTTGTTATCGAGTCTCTCCTGATGCCATGTGCATATATTGTTTATTTTTGCATCATTTAATAAACTTCTTTATATTGCCAAAATTCCACTAAACAGCTTTACTTACAATAAAGAATTTGAAAGCATAATTTGAAAATACTTGTTTTGTCAACACTGGAAATAGAATGAACTTCTTAAGGTGAACTGCAGAGGTAGAACTAAAGTTATGCTAAGCCCAGCAATATGTGATAAACGGCCTGTTGACCAGGCCTTGAGGGATATGTAGCACATAAACAGCACTTAACTTTCTTAAAACTCATGTCTCCTTCTGAAAACAAAACTAAACACACTGATACATGGAAAAATACTGTAAAATTATTTTCATCCAACAGTATAGTGGTTAAATACATTTGGCAATGTATTTGAAGGAGATCATTTAGCCAGCAAAGAACTGGGAGTAATAATGGTTTGTTCTCTTTCTCTTCATTTAGTAGGTGCCATTGCATCTACTGTACTGCAGGTCTACTTCAGACATTCAGTGCAATTATTTTTACTATCTGATGCTCCTGTTTGAAAGTAGACTGGGTCAACATTTTCACCCTTACATGGTTGAGTTGATGGCAGACTGCCAGCGGGGAAAATTGAGACAAACCCTTGAAGTAGACAGCGCTCAGTCCTGGTTTCTGAAGAGTGGAGGAAGACCATAAAGAGCTTCCAGCGGTTTGAGTACAAGGAGTGCTTTTGGATAGTGTGAGGCTGCGCTGGTGACCTGTGAAAAACTCCAGACCAGGCAGCAGGGCTTGCTGATCTAGCTTGTTAGCCTAGCTGATTTTCAGTGCAAGGTTTGCTTTCCAACTAACTTGTTGGCTAAAGACTTGTACTGGATCACAGAGAACTGCAATGGGCACCAGATCCAGTGAAGGGTAAGCAGTAACTATTTGGCTGACAATAAGGGGCAACGTGCTGGGATAAAAAGAGCAAGGCAGGACCACCCTCTTCCAGCTGCAGCAAGCTGTTAGCTCCACTCACCTCATCTTGTGAAACATCAGCTGAAGCTGAACAATAAATGCAAGAAGTAGAAACTAACTGCTTGGTATCTCTTCAGTTCTAATTTGCATCATAATATAATTGTTAATACACCCTTGCCTAAAAAAAAAATCACTTAGAGTGGAGCTTGCACAACAGAACAATTTAATATTCAATACTTTGTTTCAGCATGAATTGATTCTTTTTTTTTTTTTTTTTAAATCTGTTTCCATTAAAAGGATACATGAACAGACATAGGATCTGGTATTTACATTACAGACATAACTTGGTTTTAATAGTTACAATGAACTTCATGATGGGTAAACATGAAAGGGCACAGCTTCTGTCATAGATCTTACACAAGAAAAGGACAAAAGTAAGAGTATAAGGAGGAGCAACAAACTTGAACTTCTAAATCCTTTTGAAATCAGCACCTCCAAAGTTTTTAAGTCCTTAATTTTGAGTGATTTTTACCTAAACACCTTTGTGCTTCAGGCCTGTGAGACTCACTCAGTGTTTTGGAGAAGGTCTGTGGCAGACAGGGAATTGAACGCAAGTCTGTCAAGTCCTGAACTGAAATACCACCTGCTGACCTGTGTCTTAAATGCTGGGGTTTTGAGTTCTTTTTCTAGCTGTATGTTCATATAAAGGGTGAGAGCAAATGCCACACGTTTACTTTCAAACAGTGAGGAATATGAATACATCTTTCCTTATCTAGGTCACAGAATGTTAACACTTTTTACGTATTAACTCACACTAATGTGAACTGCATTATTCCTCTAACGTGTGCTTTATTGGTTAGATGGTCAATTAAGAATTTAAATTATGAACATGTAAGCAATTGCACTGTGCTCAAGGGCTGTATCTTTCAACAAATTCTTTTCTATTACATTGGATAAATTGTCTTTAATTATGAAGTACATAATACAGCATTTGTAATAATCTGTATTCCAAGTGGGTTTGAAATACTGTAAAAGATCTTGTGCTTACGGTCAGTGTTTTATTTCAGTAGTGTAAAACTGGTGTATAAGAATTACCTAAGCCAGTTTTATTAGCATTCAATTTCATTTTTCCATTCTCCTCAAAACCATTTAAAATAAAGAACATAACAGAAAATTGATCTATAAAGTGTGAATACATCTGTACGCCCTGTTACACAGTATTCCTGCTATTTTCTTCATGATGATCCAAGCCCTGGCAGGATTATATTTACTCACTGTAAGCCATTAGAGGTCCAGCAGAGCATGAAACCAGATGCTTAACTTAAGCTTATTTTTGAAACTTAGTGGTTTTAGGGAACCAAAAGCCTATCTTCACCCACCAGAGTTTGAGGCAGAAGTGTGCAGTATGTCAGCTCTGGAGGCAAGGTGGGCTTAGGCTGCCCTCTGCCCCATCTGCTTTTTTCCACCTCCTGTTTTGCTGCATCTGTGTCCTAGCGCTCTATTTCAGCTATCCTACTTCTCCTGGAGTTTTAAATTCTGAAGTTGGCCTCCAGCTTGCAATGCCATCTCCATTGTTTGGAAGGATTTTTTTAGGATTGGAAGATATGATTTAATTTAAAATGCTAGTTATTCATAACTAAGAGAAGGACCAAGAAATGTTAAGTAATAAAATAATCTATTAAACCATTTTTTCTTATTTTTAAATGCTTTGAACACAAAAGTTCATATAGCTTTTGAAAGATAAAGTCTATAAAAGATCCTTAGGCTTCCACTGTACTGTGAACAGTGTTATTTTTCCCCCACTTCATTTATGTGTGGATTTGCTGCTTGTTCATGTAGTTTTTGTGACTTAGTTCATTCTGATTCTCAGAAACCACCTCCTTCCCATCTGTGAACCATTTGTGGATGACTATTCACTTTTTTTATGACCTCTTTTCTGTCCATTTCTTTTCCCAGTTCATTTTTAATAACTAAAATAGGCTGTTATGACTGGGCAGTGGACTGGAGGGGGAGTCACACCGAAGTGATGGGGAAAAACCAAAATGTTTGCAAGTAAAAAAAAAAAACAAAAACTTCCTTGGCTTCTTATTTCCTGAGCTGACTGCTTCAGCAATTGGTTGCTTAACAGTTTGTTTCTGCATTAATTCTTGTTCTCCTAACACAAGTTCTCTTCCTGCCTTCAAGTCATTATCCTGCAGGTGTGATTTCACAATCTGCTAAGGATGGGGTGGGAGAGGAGAAGGGAAGACTAATGTGCAGCTTGACATGATGCATCGGTATACGTGGTGCTCTGCCTTTGTTAACTCTGGCTATGTTATTCCAACAACTTTCCACATTAAGAGGCAAGTCTGCATAGCAATATTTAGCTTGAAGAGTTGAGCAGTGTATCCCACCATTCAAAAGTGGAATGGTTGGAGGGGCAATCCAGTAGTCCTTTTTCCAGCTGCACTTTAGGAAGAGCCATGGCAGGCAAATAGTTAGTGACTCAGGGATTCACAGCCTGCTAGGACTGTGCCTCTCTACATAATGAAATTGGCACTGGAAAGGAGGCAAGATTTAGTCTCGAGATAGGAAGGGCTGGTGCTCTGAAGAAGGTTGTTATTTCTGAACGCTATGATGCTAAATTAAGCAATAGCATTAGTGGAACTGCTTGAAAGAATGTAATTTTAAAGTGAAATGTTCAAGGTTGTATTGGGCAAATCTATTGGAGACGACACCAGTTGAGTAATACCTTCCTTAGATTACTCCTTTACAGACATTGCAACCAGTGCTTTTAAAACAACTAACTAGGAATTGTCAGAACAGAAAGCTTTGTACAAACATTGTGAGCTCAAAAAACTCTGCTTGATTGCTGGGGAGTGTTGCTGGTTTTTTGGTTTTGGGGTTTTTTTTCAGTGTAGAAAGATCCCAAGAATACTTCTGTGTTTTAGAGAAAAAAATGTATTCCACAAATTCATGGTTGGAGTTATAGAAAGGTATTGAAATAAGACCTTGCTTATTCAATCACTGAAATTAAATAGCTAGCATAGTAGCACTTCAGGAGTAACTTTGGAAAAGTAGTAATTAGCTCTCTTTTACTATAGCTATTTTAAAATAATTTCTTATGCAATTTTTGTTTGGGAATATTCTGCAATAACTGCTACCGGCCAGTTTTCCTGTATAGACAAGTCTACATATATTTGACAGCAATTTTTGAAAAGGTTAGAGGTAAATGGGGTTTGTTTCATGCCTGATGTGTTTAAAAATTCTGCTATGGATAAATGTAGACAGTGGTTTCAAAATCAGCTATAATTTTTCTTTCAAGACTAGCATTTTTGGGGAACTAGGGCTGTTCTGTTGTTGGATATCTTTTTATTCTAGGGAAATATTTTAATTTTTTATGCAATAAGGAGGTTAATGATTATGAGAAAGGATACAGAGATAAACTAAATATGTTTGTACTAACTTGGTTATTGTGTTAATTGCAAAATTGATTCATTGATACTGTAAATGTTCATAGTAAATGTAATTTAAATTGCTGACAGTTGGCTTTTGGTGTTACTTAAATGTTTCTTTTTAATAGTCTGTTTTGATTTTTAATAGTCAAAAGAAAATCACACTGATTTGCATTTTGTTATACTAGTTGGGTTTTTTGAAGATTGACTAGATCTTTTATGTTGAACTATGAAAGTTACTTTTCTTCTCTTTCTCTTTAAAGCCGGATGCTAGGAAGAAAATATATGTCCAAACTCAAGGTGAGAGGCATTCAATTTATTTATTTGTTTAGTACCTGTATGTTTATATATCTACCTTCTTTGCCCTGGAAATATTTTGCTGAGATGGGTATGGGCTTTGAAGTCCTGGCTCCACTGAAGTTGAGCCTTTTGCTGTTGACTTTAATTGAGGCAGTTTTTCAGTCTCTTAGCCTAAATTTTCAACTCTTTTGGTGCTTTTAAAAAAATGTTTTCCCACATACCTTACAGCAGGAATCTGAAAGACAAGGTAACACTGATCTGTCTTTCTCCAAAGCATACGGAAGTAGTATGCTAGGAGCCTAGGAGTAGAAACCTCAGTCTGATTTTGCACAAGATGCTGAATGATTATTCTCTGAAGCTCCAAATTCTTTTAAATGCTTTAAGCTGAGTTCCCAGAATAATGACACCCAACATGTATCTAATGCAAAGTATATTACTGAAGTGAGTAGTCTAGGGAACACTCAACTCAGCATTTTACATGTGATTACTTAGCTACAGCTCCTGATTTTATTTATCTAAAAATAACTGTCCACAGATTCCAATACTCATTTCATTTAGTATATTTCACTTTCAAATAAAATAAAATTCTTTTCAAAATGGTTATGTTGAAATAACTCATTGTGATGTCTATTTAGCCCATATTTAGTCTATATCTAAGCCCCTTGTGAGGTAATAGTTAACTAAGAGATTAAATAAATTAATAAAATAGTTTCATTAGTAAAATAATTAATCTGTAGCATAAAGCAAACCAAGTAAATTAGTATTCAGTTTAAATCAATATTTAATTTTTATATAAATTTAATTTACTTTCTTTGCATTATGTTAAGGACTTGCTTCTCAACTGACCTGTGTCTGTTTTGGAATATGTTCCCTCAGATAATATTATCTGGTATGTAGATTTTTAAAAGGCCAAATTTAGCATGATGTAAGTGAGCTTAATTCCCAGGGTTACTAAAGAATTTCATTCACTGTGTGATTGTGCAAAATTTTCGACTGAATTTCAATCTAATGACTATGGAAGGGTTGTGCAGATAACCTGACATTGCTGGGAAGAGAAAAGCTTGAGATGGGAACAGCTGTGTATGGAATTCAGTGTGCTTGACAGAAGTACTGCTCTCTTAGGGCAAGACTTCTAGAACCGTAGTTCAGCCATCCAGGGACCAGTCAAACATGTTGTGTTTCTCTTTTTTTCGATACAGGAATTAAGACTACACCCAGTGAAACATTTGACTGGTATAGATTTCTACAAAATGCAGGTAAAACTCACTTTTTTTTTTTTTATTCACTATATTTATTCTTAGTAGTGTCAATGAAGAAAGAAGTTTGGAATGTGAAGGTTAACTGATTATGTAATAAAATGACTTAATGATATGAAAAATGAAAAACTCTTAATATTAGATTCAGGCAGCATATCAGTCAGATTAGTCTGGTTAGTAAACTACCCAGACTGCCTCCAGATTTCTGGTCTGTCCAGGGCTGAATTCCACTAAAAGATAAAATGGTCATGACATCTGGGTCAGTGCCCCTTAGAAGGTAAGTCAGGCCAAAGCACCAATACCTGAGCATGCTGTGCTTCACAGCTGTGTGATAGAAACTGCGGGTGTCTTTTGCAGAAGAGCAGGTGAGGTGAAGAAGCGGTGAAGGAGGGAAATATGTGTTGATGTTTTGTTATTTGATCTTCATCTGGAGTCTGTCTCTGTTTTCACCAAAGTAATGACATGTAAGGCAGATGACCTAATTTAAAGTCACCTGATCTTGGCAATGTTTTAATGTCTACAGCTGTGTTTCCCCAAAAGAAGAATTTGTAGGCATTTTACTGGTAAAAATATTTCAATATTATATTCATCAATCTGATCTCTGATAGTACAGCTGTTCCCTCTGTTACAAATGAATCCTCACTATTGGTTTGCTTTATCGCATCAGTAAATGTGTGCCATTATTCAAAACCGGTGTCCAATTTTAAATTGAGCATTGTGAGGTTATTTTGTTCTCAGTAAATCATGGCGCACAAGCACAGCGCCACTAAGATTAATAATTTTCTGAAGTGAAATGATTTGTCACTTGCTAGCACAGCCTTAGTGTTGATTGGATCTCATGTCCAACCATTTTATGATTAAAAGAGCAGTCAACAGATTGAGGAGGGGGAAGCTCCCCCGAAAGTGCATTTCATCTAATATATTAGAGACAGGTTTTGCCTAATGTGTACTAATGCGAAAGTGCAAAATAATTCATAATGTACAGGAAAAGCAAACTAAAATGTGACTCTAACATCTGTGCCTGTTAAATAATAACTTGAAAACTGGCATCAGATTATTCAGTATTGTTTTTTATGACTGTCTCATCTCATTTATCTTACCAGTCTTGTCTCTATTTCCATCTCTGGTGGCAGCCTACAATTTCCACTTCTTTTAATATTGCACATGGAGGCAAGCTTTTTTTGGCTGTACCTTTGTGCTTACCACACACTAATTAGGAGTTCCCACTGAATTGCTTTTCCGGGGATTTGCAGTTTTTGAAGTGTTTAAAATTCTACTGAACTTAGAGCAATCAGTAGAAAGCTATCAAAAATAGAAGGCAGTTTTGCTCAGAAGAATACCATTTTGATAGTGTAGGCTTGCACAATGAAGTGCACTTGAAAAGATCCCTTGCTTTTATGCAGATAAAGCTGTCCAGTCTCGTTCACCTCATGGCATTTATGATACTTTTTTTTTTTTTTCAAGACTTTTTTCATGAAGTTCTATTCCGTATCTAAGGGCATGTAATGATTTTTGTGGGAAATATTTCTCCAGATAACTCTTACCTGTATCTTTAGCAGTATCCTTAAACATTTGTCAAATTCAGGATTCCCAGGACTGAATGTAAAGAAATAGCACACGCACTACAATGCACATTATAATACATTTGAGGCATCAGGTTTAAACATCCTTGGTGATCAGGCCATACATTGTCAAGTTATTCTTTAAAATGAAGTAGGCTCTTCAGAATATTTCAAGACTTTTTTTAATAGAACAGGCTTCTTATGAATATTCTTTGTACCAGTTTTTTTTCAGTTTTAGAAAAGCCTTAATAATCCACTCACGTTAAATATAACACCAGTGCATAAATAGTCTTTTTACATCAGCATAATGGCTTCAAAAATAATTTAATGGTAGATTTAAGTGAGTGGCAGAATACATCAAATACATTTTACTTTGAGAGACTTCCGCTCACCCCTAGTCCCTAAACGTGAATGGCGCTAAAACAAAAGCTAAGGAATCCCAAGTTTTTTGTACATTTCATTTGATAGTTTGGGTTGTTAACATAAATAGTAATTGCCTAATACAAACTGAAGCAGTGCTGGCAAAGGTTTTTTATTGTTGTTATTATGGGTGCAATACAGTCTCAGTACAAAAATCATGGAATTAGTATTTTTTTTTCATAGTCTCAGCAGCAGAGTTGAGAGTTGCAGAGGTGATGTTTGTGTAGCGTTAGTGTGCTAGCTCCTAGCTGCAGTATTTTCAGTGGCTGGCTGTTAAAACATTTATCTACAAAAAAAGAGCTTTTAAAGTTAATTTGCATTCTGGTTAACAGTCAGCATCACAGCGTTTGTCTAATGTGGATGAGAGATTGTAAACAGTAGCCAAACCACAAAGCTGAACCAAGTACAGATTTCAACACAGACTTCAAGAAGACAATGTTTTCAGTATATTTAGTAACTCAGGCTATTTAGGGGAGGTACTACAGCCTCTGTCAGTCTGGAGATCAAACCAGATGATCAAAATGTTTTATTCTGACCTTATAATACAGGAATCTACATACAGCATTATCAGTTTTGTTAGCAATTTTAGACGCCTGTCTGTAGACTTGAGAGAGGCAATGAAAGTTCAGGCATTTGCTGAAAATTGATTGACAGAAAATGACAAGGCAGTCTAAGTAAATGCGAAAACTGAGACTGATCTCTAAGAACTTAGCTCAAGGATGAAGCATAGCTGCTTAAGATCACAGACAGGCTTGATGTCATCAGACCACGATGAAAGGCTCCTTTTCATTTCAGTGGAATGTGGCTGAAGCTTGTAAGATGAAAACCCTAATAATGACTTAAACATCATGTGATTAGAAGACATAGATAACTAACAATGTCTGTACTGATGAACTGAGAAAGTTCCTCTGCCCAACCGATAAGACTGGTTTCACTGGTTTCGTGAAAGGTGACAGAGAATCAAAGGATCAGAAGCTTATTGCACTATCAAATAAAATATGCAATATAATTTTGGAGTTTGAATTTTCTACTCTCAGGTAATTCCTGCTTCATAGCACGTCTATTTTCAGATCTTGAAAAGTTTACATAAACTGTCATGACACAAACAGGGTTTTACAGA
Organism: Morus bassanus; assembly: GCA_031468815.1. Classification (NCBI taxonomy): domain Eukaryota; kingdom Metazoa; phylum Chordata; class Aves; order Suliformes; family Sulidae; genus Morus; species Morus bassanus. The sequence continues at coordinate 26,644,126 of CM062577.1, forward strand.
GGCATTATATTTTCCTAAAGCTATGCTGGAAAAAAAGACCCACATAAGAAAAATTAAATAGTAAAAGTTTGTGCAGATATATAGCTGACCATAGAAATAATGATATGATAGCAGCAGTAAACTGTGTTCTCCAACAGACCTGAAAGTATAGGGCTTTTTGCTGTCTGATCTGTTAGAAATAATGAGAAACAGGAAAAAAGGATTGCTGTTAAGTTAACAGGTTCATTTAACTTCTGTTGTCTTCACGAACGTATCAGCAACTCTAGCAGTTATTCACTATTGAATGTGAATAGCAGTATAAACACTTTGGATATAGTTATTACCTCCACTTCCCCTTAATTCCTGAGAAACAAATTGCTTTGTAAAAGAAAAGCTCGACTTCATAAAACATTAATAAATGTTTAAGATCTGCAGGTGGTTAAGTATGTTGCTGAAATAAGGCCTAACTGGGCTAATAATTGTCGAAGTTCTGTGTCATCAGTGATTTCAATTAAAGAAACTTCAGAGTCAATATAAAGTAAGACAGCCTGTTGAAGCGGTACTGCAGTAGGACACTGCCGTGTCAAACAAGCTGGAAAACTTGGCTGGTCTGAGCAGCTTGTTTTTAATAGTTGACTTTTGAAAGATAACACTTCAACTTATTCTTGCCTTTCTTAGAAAAACAATGTCCTTACTAATGCTTCAGAAATCATTTAGGCTTTTGTGTTAGCTGTCTGCGTTCATGTTTTGCTATCCTGGCATCTAAGTGCAGATTTTTCTAAAGGCTGAAGTCTAAACTATCATAGTGTGTCATAATAGTAAAATAGTTGATGTGACAGTTATACTGTTTCAGATGAGGAACAGACTAGGAGGCAATGAAATCTTAAATAATAAACTGCTTATTTCCAGTGTTGCATTATGAAAATGTTTTCCACTTTTAATATACTCCATTCTCTCATTCTGTCTTGCAACTGAAGACCTCAAAACAGTTTATCAAAAGTTAAACCCAGTGCCATTGCTTCATGTCAAGTAATTATTAACCTGCTTGCAGATGAATGGGTAAGTCTAGATGGATAAGTCTAGATTTGAGAAACTTTCTCTAGGCCACGCCATGACTCAGAATCACAGTCAGCAGCAGAACATGAATCCTGAATATTAATCACATTTCATCTATTAGCCAATATATTTCATGTCAAGTTCCAATACCATCCACAGATACACTGGCACAGCAGTTGGACACCCTTTTGATCATGCAATTCCACTCTGAAATTTTAAGCGCCAATGCTACATGGCTGTGTTTCAGTTTTGAGCGGCGTGACACCACCTCTGTTCCATCATGAAAAAGGAGTTGCATGACTGTGGTAGTTTCATGTCAGTCTTAATCTTCCACTGTGTCTGTCTCGTTTCAGCTCACCTGCAGTTCATTTGTTACCATCCCTGTGGTCCTGTGTGGCATATCAGGACAGCATACCGTCAAGCTGATGAGAGGAACGAGTTTTCATAATCCTATCAATCACTGTTCTTGTTTTGACCTCTCACATCTTGCTAAACAGGTGACCTGCTAAGCAGGCTCAAGACTAGCAGTGGCCAATGTGCAGCTGTTTTTTATAGATAAAGCCAATGTAACAAGTCAGACTACAGCCAGAGACAAATCCTGACAACATGTGTTTAAAGGAGCATCTCTTACTGACATTAAACAATTATTTATGACGCTGAAGGAGACGTTGATTACAGTGGCAAGACTTGACTTGCATTTAGTGTATAGTGATTCTGAAGGATGGCTGGAAAACATACCATGCAGTGGTTTGTTTTTTTTTTATTGCCAGTGATTATGTACAAATCTTTCCATTTTGTATTTTCTTTGCGAAGCAAACAGAAGGGTGCATGAGCTGAGAGATAATAAAGCAGTGTGCTGTTTCAAATCTTTGCTTTTGTAACACTAACAGAAATTGGGAGAAACAGACACAAGCATTTTTCTGTTATTTGGGTGTTTGCGTGTCATTCAAACAAGATAGTGAGACAGTGAATGTATCAAAAGAGCAAATCAGTTGATTGTGCCATACTGATGTATTTCCATTTCAGAACTGAAGCACACGAGGCGGTAGTATCTTATTACAGATTAAGTAGCCTATCTGGGAAAGGCAGAATGATAGCAAAAATTCACATACTGGAAGTCTTGTTTAAACTCAAGGAAAAAGAAAAAACGTCTTCTTCCAAATGCCAGTTTTCACCCAGCTGATGGCCATAGCTGGTAAAGGCAGCTACTGCAGTTATTCTCTTAATATGTTCCTCTTCTCAGCGTTCTTGTGAGGACAAAGCATACTAAAATGATTGCTTTCTTGTACAAATGGCTACTTTTTTTTTTTTTTTTTTTTTCACAGCAGGGGTGCTAGCAAGGCTTGAGAAAGCAACAGATGGGAAAAAACTGATGCAGGCATCATCTTGATGTGTGAATTTAACCATTTTCAGTGAATGAGCAGAAAGCTAACAAGATACACAAGTGCTGCTGAAGTTTGATCTTAAGTAAACAGAGAATGAGTAAATTCCCAGCACTAAACAGTGGCAGTGATGTGCTGGTAATGCAGTCTTCTCAGGAATGTCTTTATATGCTTCTAAGTGGATGGAGTGGGGAAAGTCTGCCTGTAAAAACGAATTAGGTGATGACTAAGACCTACAGCGTACAATACAATAAAACTACAACTGATTCTCACTTCACTAAATTGAATGGCAGAGGCAAATCCTTTCTTGACTAGCCCTTCTATGACAGTTTTTAGAAATGCCATATAGGATCCAGTCCGTAGTCCAGTGTAGCAAATACCTGCTATTTCAGAGAGAAGTGCATAAAATTTCATGATAGTCAAGTAGGGTTTTGTAAAGTTGCATGAAGGGGATAGTCTGCAGTGAGAGTTCAAGCTTGTGAATGTATTTTCAAGTAATATATTTCAAATAGTATATTTCAAGTTTTCATGATAATAAAGGTCAAATAAGTGGGCTATTTTCATTAATAAGTATTACTTTAGGTAATTTCACTAGTGAAATAATTAGACTGTTATTGATGAGAATCTTGGGGAAGTACCTTTAAGTGCCACAGGAACTGAATGGCAAAATCCAAATTACGAAGTATAATTACTGTCTGTAGGGCCGGTTTCCTGTTTCTCTTTCAGCTTAAGGTTTTTGTACAGGGAGCAGAATGGCAGTCAGGACTGCACAGAATCAGTCTTTTAGGGCTTTTCATTGTCAGAGGACTTTAAACCCTTATCTAATAAAATGAAAAGACTGAAAGCTATTAAGATAGAAACAAAAAAATGTTAAGAGATAAAAAGAAGCAGTTATTTCAAGCATAGTTAATGTTGATTAGTGTCACATCAAGAGTGCAACAATTCTATAGTCTCTATGTGAGAACAGGAAGACCTGGTTTCTCACTGTGGTCTGACAGAGCTTTCAGCGCTAACTGAAGTTTGTTCCAAAATAGCCAGAGCTGAACATCAATATGTGGGAGTTCATAATTTAAAATTAATATATGTGCCGTATGGATAGTTAAAACGCAATCTGAATTTTGCTGACACTTTCTAGTAATTTGTTTCGTGTGAGTTTGTCATGAATTGAAAATACTGCTGCATGTCTTAAAAACAGTATTAATGGCCCATTGCACCAGAAGAATGCCTTTTTCAATCCAAATGTTTGTGTATTATAAATTACAAATTATTTCTTGGTCCAGTAACCAGTAAAATATTACTTACTGTGTCTTCTGCAGCCACTCTTGGTAACTCAAGCTGTTTAAGTTGAATGAAAGGGTTTCAGTCATGAACGCTGTGACAGGGAGCATTTAAAAGTCCCTGAACTGGATTTTAATTTTAAAAGCAATAGCACTTGAGTATGTCATGAATCGCCACACTGTTGATTCCCCGCCCCCTCCCCCCAAAATGGAGGTTTGATGCAGAGCTCATGTTAATCCAGCTCCTTGGCATGAAGGGAGATATTCCTGGCATATTCCAGGGCCTGGAGCAGACCCTGCAGTTAAGTTATACAACACCATGAGGAAATGTAAGCTGGTACCAAGTTTGAGTGATCTTAAATTACAAATTGCAGCAATTCAATGGTGCTGTATAAGCAGCTGAGTTGTTCCTGCAACTGGTGGAGAGTGGAAGGGAAAGGAGGAGGCGGCCTCAGAGAAGGGAGCTCTGCAGTGTTCAGCAGCAGTTGAACCGCCTAGTGTTAGATAATACATGTCATCCATCCTTGCCATGAGCTCAATAAATAGGTGAACTGAAGGACAGCAAACTGATTTGTTCAGTACAGTAAATCAAACGTGAACATTTCAACCCCTCTAGTGTTTATTAAATTATGTTGTTGTTATGTGTGTTCATTCAGCAATTTGTGAATTATGTTGTTTTATCATAAACACATTTTACCAAAGTTCATCACATAGTGACCCTTCTCCAGAAGTATGTTCCGAATTAATTGTGCTGTCATAGAGCCAATGGCAACTGCAACATCTACATCAGATCTTATTTTTCTAATATAGCCTACAAAATTATTTTATGGGTTGTTGCTGTGTATTTGCAAGAGAGATTTTCAATGTTAAGAGCTCCCATGTTGAGATTTTTCCCAAATTATTTTTCTTTTGTGTTTCATAACAATGAGGTTAAAATAAATGCTTTGCAATAATTTAACTTCTAGTTAATTATTCTGTAGCAGTGCTGGCATATTAGGGATAGATAACTATGGGACATTTACCTGATCTTTTCTAACAGAAAGTGTCAGATCAAGAGCTCTAATCCCTACAGCCTTTGATTGACTAAACCTCACAATGTCCTTGAAACAGGTGTTAGGTTATTGTATGGATGCAATTTTTTTTCTTCTTCTGGGTAGAAAAATTGAGAAACGTACTGATTTGTATAGTTGCCTTGTCAGTCAAAGCTGGGTTCTGGTGTTCAAGAATACCAGCCACCGGCCATTTCTCCAAATCCTGCACATTCACTGCCTCTGGAAATAAGCTCCTGTGCCCTATAAAATGGTATGCATGATTAAGTTCTCCACTGAGTTGATTTGAGGATTGATGCGAGAGCAAGAAACAGAGGGAACAATAATCTGAATTTTTCAGAATCCACCCTATTACTGCTTTTACCACTTTATGGGCTCATTCATGAAACAATTTGGAGTGTTCAGCTTTTTTTTATTTGCATTCAGACTTTTAAAATTATTTGTTACAGACATTCCTACAGATACAGGCAGTTTACATATGTTTCTTTTGATATGCGGACTTCGAAGAGTCAAAGACCCTCTGTATTTAGTAGATGTTTTTTCAGGTAGGTACCTGCTATTTCAATACCCTTGTTTTGTCCCTGGATTCAGATGCATTTCTTTTAATGTGTCTAAGTTTGGCATAAGCTGTTTTATTCATTGCAGAAAACTTAATAACATATTTACATTTAAAAAAAGAAATGCTCATGTAACCATTGATCTGTTCAACACATTATATCTGTACTGCGTCTTTTCCAGCCTGCTGGGAATAACAGAGCACTAAAATCAAAGCAATATTTGATGATTTTACTTGCTGGGAAAACTATATTGCTGTTACATACAATATTAATGGAAGACAAAAGACGAGTTCATCTACTTCAGAATAAATTTTTTATCTTACTGCTCTGTGGCTGTTACACTGATTTGCATGTGTGCTGATTAATATCATTGAAGTTCCAAGCAAATTTTACCATCCATCATTATGGCTTGACCCTGTAAACTAGGCTGAAGTTTTGTCATAGTTACGTGGGTGAATGTTTTGCCAGGTTCTGTTTGTGTCTGTCAAAGGTTCAGGTATTCCAAGTTAGAAATTTAGCCTCTACTATTCAGCTTACTTTTATAAACCTTTATCAACTTGTGACGCTTAGTAACAAATGTAGTTTATTAAAGTCAAGTAATTAATTTTATTCTATTCTGGTACTGAACAGCAGATTTCTCTTGTGCATATAACTTAGTATTAATTGTAATGGTTGCAGTTGCTTCTACAAGTTCCTTTACAGAGGAAAAAATTTAAAAAATTTTGTCTAAGTGGCCACAGTCACTGCATTGTATAGAGCATCGTTCTCTTGAGATGATTCAAAATTAATATCTGAGCTCAGTTAAATAACCCTTGAATCATAAGGGATTGCATGAAGCAGAAATGCTAAATACTAACTTTCAGATATGCTAATAATTTGAATTCTGAGGAGTAATGTGAGGGCTGAGCATGAAATCTGGTACTCATTCAGTCTTTTAAGTAATAATACAATATTTGCCTAATTCTTCTTTATTCGTGCAGGTATTTATGTTGATTTCAGAGAAAGAAATTAAATTAACAATTAATAATTTTGATTAATAAAAAAGATGTTCCTCCTCTGTTTTAGATTGGCACAGCAATGATCCCAGTGTCCATCTGGGCATAATTGGACCTGCAGTAAGTTGTTGTTGTAGTTTTTGTTTTATTTGTATGTTTATTCCTAAATACTTCCGTTTACTCACATCTGAATATCGCAGTAATTCTTTCCAAATGGAACCTGAGTCACAGGACTTCTAACTGTTAGAGATAAGAAGGTACAAACCTAGCAGTTGTAAAGGCTGTTCACAACAGGTCTAAACTGTGGAAGTGGAAGCGATTCCAGTCCTTGGACGTCCAAAGTTCAGAGTTCTGCTATCGGCTAAAAGGCCTCCTCACTCAGCACGTGCTCTGCTTTTGCGTTGCAAAAGGGAAAGCAGCTAAGAGGGTTTTTCTAAGAGGATATGCACTGAGATAGCCCAACTCTGTTGTTAGGTTTTTATTAATGCCAACTGTTATCAATAGCACTGAAATAGTGTACAGCAGCTGTAGATTTGTTTTACATATACTGATTTTTTTCTTTTTTTGTTTAGAAGACTTTGGCTAATTTTATAATGGGCGTTTGCAGCTGGATTACCATAATTTTATGTCTAGCTCAAGCACATGACTTGATAATGCTATTAATCTATTATGGTCTCCTAAAACAAAACATGTGGTGTTTCATTTGACTACAGAAACAACTTCTGAAGATAAAAAGTATCAAAATATTTGGATTCTAATATTGGCTTCTGGTTTTATACCTGTGGGATAGTACAAAAATTTTTAGAGAATCAGAAAGTACTAAAAATGTGAACTCTTGCAAATAAAATATTAGAAATGCTTATTTCAATATGAATAATTTATAATAAATGAACCTATTGAATATTTTGAAAAGCAACAGTTGCCATCTAAAAGAATTTTTTTAGCAGGTATTGTTAATGAGGGTTTTTAATACTGTGAAGGTGGTGTCAGATGTTCATTATCCTTGTTCTTACATCTTTTCTTATGTGGAGGATTGCATCTTTGTTCCGTTCCACTTAGATTTTGATGCCATTTCTGGTAGTCTCAATTCATACACGATTAATGGTTGTCAGCAGGTGCAAAATGATGTTAGGTTTCTGTCTGACACCAGACAGCAAGGACTGAGCTTGAGCTGATAAACAAAATTGGTGAAGTCTGTTTCACATTTAGAATCTGGGATACAGATATCTGAGAGGGAAGGTGGGGTTGAATAAAATAAATAAAATCAGTAACTAAGTTATTCTTATATGCCCACATCTCAGATTAAGCTTAGAACTGATATCATTCCTTCCAAAGGAATTGTATGGATTTTAGTAAAAGTGCTGGCCAATATTAATGTGAGATTTCATATTTTCCCCCTATGTCACAAAGTTCCTGTTTAACAAATTTGGAAGGTACAACTTCAAATTCTCTGCTTTCACAACAGGGTTAATCAGTTAAATGGCAGTTCTTCTGTGATTACTAACTCTCTTTAGATAAAACGTACAGTTGGGTTGCCGTCTCAAAATGTTGTCCTGAGTTTCTCAGCAATGGTTTGCTATTCGTGAAGCACCAGCTCCTGAAAGAGTTTAAAATCAAAACTATCATAGTCATAATTATGAAATAATTTTCTAGTTGTGGAGAAACGTTTGAAAATGTGGGCTTATAAAGCATGAAGATAAACAAGAAAAACTGTTGAGCACTCCCAACTCCACCCCATTATTTTTAAATCAAGTAGCATGATTTTTGAGGGAGTAACAAGACTGAGCTTCTCTGAAGAGGGAAGCATGTACCACTTTAGCCAAGTCTGAGTCTGAATGCTTAAAAGGGAGTAAAGGATTGCATAAATTTTCTGCCAGTCCTTTCTTCCCTAATGGTCTCTTATAACTTGGTGTTTCAGTATCCACCATTATTTTCAGTTGTTTCCACTTTGAGATCTGTCTGCTATCACCTGCAGAAACTGAGGCCTTTAGAAAGGAACCATCCATGAACATGTAAATATTTTTATGATTTCTGTTAAGTACAGTGCTGAAAAAGTGCAAAACTACAAAGTGTGTGGTTATTTTCAGAACCATGAGAGAAAGAGGAATATTTCCCAAATCTCAATCTAACCAATACCCTACCTAAATATTTGCTAGCACAGTATTTGCTGTGGGCCAGATCCTCAACAGTAGCGACTGCACTGTAACTTGGTGAGGGAGAGGGGGAAAGATGCCTCTGAGCCACCAAAGTGCTTCTCCTAATTCTTTGCAAAATGAGGTTCATTCCCACAGCTTCCCACAGCCCTGCACTGGGACCGGGTGGAGCTGCGGCGAGAATGTCCTGCTTATTCTGCTTCTAGTATGTTGCCTATGTCAAGGGAACATACTTTACGCTAAACTAACAAAACGAATTGCAGGACTTTTGAGAAGGAAATCAGTTGTGCTACATGTATATCCATAGCAGCAGAAGTCTTGGAAAGGCAGCCTGTAGTCTTAATCAAACCAGTGGAAAAGGGATGAGTAGTCAGGTGAAACAGACTCTTGCTGATGCTGAAAGGGTACTAAAAGCTTCACTGTTTCATCTGGGTAATGTGTTCATGTCCCTTTGTAAGTCTCATCTGTGATTCATCTTCACATGTACCTGAAAACTTGCAGGCAATCTGCTTTATAAGGAAACAAAATCTGAATGGGGAAATAAGAACTATTTATCTATTTTCTCATTCAGTTTTGTTCTTTGTAAATTTTGGGGCATAGAATTTTATTTTTAAAAGCTGTTTTTACATTTTCATTTTATCTGCATTTTTTTCCACACTAATACACAAAATGATTTGGAAGTCAACTGATGTGGAAGGCAAATCTAGAGCAGGTGTAATGAAGCTGTGCTTTAGAATCAAAAGACGCACTTGCTGCCTCCAGTGAGGATTTTAAACATTTTAGTCATCTTTTTAAATTTGCTTCACTTTTTCATAAGCTAACATCTTTACAGTAAGCTACCAGAAATAACCCTGTGGCAGTGCGTAGGTGGGATCAAGGACTGAACCTCCTTAAAACATTTTAAAACATATTTCTCCCATACTACTAAGATATTGCTAAAGGATGAAAATAAATTGAAGCTCTATTGGTATTTAGCTCTACCTTTCTTATTCATGCTACTTCTCAAACCACAAAATCTTAAGAAAATCAGTGCCATTATCTGTGAAGCAAGTCATGTTTATTGTGAGTATTGTAATAAAAGCACATTAAGATTATATTAATTAAGAATATGAAGAACAAAAGGCCCACACACTCGTTTCTGCTTTGCTTCGATAGATTATAGCCTTTTCCCTGCATTTGCCATGCATGATTGTCTCAAATGGTGCAATCTAAGGAATGTTGAAGGATGGGTCCTGTAGAATGAAAGATTTTTAGCATTTATCTCCTCTTCCAGTTTTCCTTTTGTTCATTTCTGTAATGAAATTTGAAACAATAGCTAATTTTCAGCAGCTCTATGTTCCAAGCATAGAAGCTTATGAAACTTCAAAAAAGGACACAAAACTTGTGTCCCGCTGTTGGGTAGCCTCTTGAAGCCCACTTTGTACTCTCTGCGTAATTCTTAACCATTCTTGTAGACTGTACAGTATATTGCTGTGTTTGTAATGATACTGTTTTTCATTGACAGCTAGTTTTCATCCGTCCAACTTCTTTCCATGCCTGTTGAGACAGTTTTAGTTGAATATCTGCCTCCACAGATGGAAGGACCTATTGGGTCGTGTAGCCCATCTATTTATAATGGATGGCCGTTATGTACTGTATGTTTTTTGAGCTAGTTCTAAAGTGAAAGAGCTGTTGACACAACTAAACTAAACAACTAGAGGAAGTCTAATAACCTGCTTCAGAATATTAGTAATTAGGAAAATCAGATAGGAGACAAAGATACAATTTCAAATTCTTTAGCCTGCTGAAGAATACGAAATTCTGCCAGCTACATCCTGAGTAAGTGTCCTACTCACTGAGATATTTTTTAAAAGGTAAGAGCTACTGCTACCATTAAGCTGACAACTCTTCTAAACCTTTGTTTGCTTAGTGTTCAAGAAAAACTCCCGGAAAATGAAACTTTTGTTAGAAATGTTGAAATGAGCTTTCCAATATTTCTTAAAAAGGTCCTATGTTTCCTTAGACCTGAAGTTTTGTTAATTTAGATCCTAGTTGCCAAATTGTTTCAGCTGAATTAAAACTATATTTTTTACAAGTTGTTAATTGTCCCTAATTGCAGTAGTAGAGCTACAGGTTAAGCCAGAAGACATTGAATTTCCTTAAGCATTTAGTATCTGGAAAAGATGATGTAGAATGGCTGAATTTAGTACGTTCACAGGGATCTTGTATTTCTGGTGCGTTTGCTGTAGGCAGATTGTGTTGCATTGCAGATGACAGTTGTGTTTTCAGTTGTAGAGGAGGCTCAGTCTTGCTGACCCTATTCAACAATTGATCAGATAAAAATTGTAATGTGGGGTCACCTGCTGCTGTGAATAAAGCTGATTCCGTTCACAGTGATGCTGCCAAAACCTCACAAACCTGAGCAATTGAGCGAATTCTTCCTATCTGTATTGAATATGCTTGCAGATAGAGCTTTTCACTCTTTAGTACTCTGGGTGATATTCTGACAAAACTTTAAACGTACGAAGGCCTGTTTTTCCCTACAAAGTCTAGCCAGCCACAGTTGTCCCAGCATTATAATGAAGATGTTTCTGGACCGGTGCTTCTGTCTGAGTTAATTTTTGTATGACAGCAATTTAATAGAGTGTGTTTATAGAAGGTTGCCTAGATTTTGATCATGGTAGGCCCTGTGCTTAACAGGCACCTTCATCTTTGTGCAGCCTTTGATCTGTGACTTTCTGCACTGTCAAACATGTCTCAGATGTTTCTTCGCCTGTCAGCAGAGTAGAACTTCCTGAATAGCATATCTGGTCCTGTTAGGTGTGGTTTCTTGCTATTTGCCCACTCCCTGTTCCATGTGTCATCTTATCTCATCTGTTCTGATAGAAACTATTCATACAACGCAAGCTGCCTTCCTCTGATGTCTGCTAAATTGATGAAATGTGCAGCTCTCTGAAGGCTCTTCCTCTGGATGGATGATTTTTTAACAAAAGATGATAGGTAACTGATGATCATATTTGCTTGCTACATTGATAGGTAAAAAAATAAAATGTGGCAACAAACACTCTACCTGTGGAAGAACTGGATCATGGAGACATTTTGGGTGGAAGTAAGATACTTTCCTTTTCAGTAGCTTTTTCTGAGACTGTGCTAAGTTGCTAGGCATCCTGCCATAGTCAGTTGGCTTTGGAAGCATTCACATCTTGTAAGTGCATTTCCAACTTACTGAACAGCTTATGTTGTATCTAATTTCTGTGATATTGAGCCTGTGGTTAGATAACCGTGCCCCCTCAAGTTCCTAAATGTAGCTCAGGGGGATCACTTCTCTAAGTCATTGCTACACCCATCCTGAAAGTAATATTTTAACTGAATTCTCATATTCAGGCCAGGCTTCTTGGAATATCTACCAATAGAAGAATACAGCTTAAAGGATTGTTCTATTTGAGGCAGATGGCAATTGCTTGGCTTCCACAGAAGTAGATGGGATAGAAATTAATATCTTACAAATCTTATGAGTCATAGGCTGTAGTTTTTCCTCATCCTTCTAAAGGTAGAAGAGCAGAAGACCATATCCCACTGCTCATTAAATCGCTTGCAAGTACTCCATTTATTTTAATGGAAACAGAGTATAGTTCCTCATGAGAGGAACTCAGCATCAAAATAGTACTTTGGGGAAAAACTGAAAAGATATTTATATAGAAATAGCAATTGTGAAGTTCAGTATGAAGTATCCAAGTAACCTGTGACATGATGTGCTGTTAGTGTATGGATCTGTATCGTACTCTGTCACCAGGATCAGGTAATGCTTCAGGAAAGGGCACTTGATTTCCCCCCCTGCTGTTACCAAAAATACTTTACTAAGCAGTTAGGCAAGCCTTTTATTTCTTGCATTCAGTAGGAATTCATTCCGTAGTGCAAGAGCGATTCACTTGAATCTTCTGATTTATGAAGCCCTGTTTTCATAAAATAATTAATGTTGTGTTCAAAGTACGCAATCATAGTTATAAAATAAATTCTGACTTTTTTCCAAGAGTTTTCTGAACTGCTTTGTGAGTGTTCTCTATCTCATAATGTGAAAAAAAGCTCTAACCAAAATATTAACATGCATTAAAAAAAAATAAGCCATGTTGTTCCCAGTACTTACAACTGTTGCATGCTGTGCAAGCTATCATAAATTAATCTAATGTAGTCAGTCAGCCGTAATAAAAAACGTCTAGTTCTGTTCTTCATGTGTAGTTGAGGATTTGTTTTATTTGTTTTATAAGTTCTGTTTATTTCTTTTAATCATGTTAAATGAAAATAGCATAGTTAACGTTTGTAAATAAACCTGCTGGAGTTAATTGCCCAGCTTAGACAACTTTTTGATAACTATAGCATGCCTTCATGTTAGACTATATTTTAGAATTTTGTGTTTATTAGTTTTCAAACAAATGTTTCTGTCAGTGCATAACATCTGACTGTCTCAGTTTACACGCGGATTGCTTCCCGTGTTAACTAAAGCCTGAAAAGTTCCTTTCCTTCCTCACATTGGTAATTCCATACATAAAGGGACAGACAATTGCTTGGCACATCAGTGCATTGTTCCTCACTTAAGTAAGTTGTCAAATCGGTCATTGCAATCATGTTAGCTGGAGCAGAGTCGTCTGAAAACAGTCATTCATGTTAAATAGATCTAGCTCTAATTAGAACCTGCAGCCAGAGGGATGTCAGGGGAGAAGAAATGGAACCTCCCCTTCTGACAGTAGCCCAAAGCTACACTGCATTAGAGTAGTCACTTAAAGGTTTAGAGCGGAGTACTCAATTCACGCCCTGCTATACTGTGCACTCACCCCCTTAGCGGGATATTCTAAGTGTCAGTCACTCATGAGAGCATTTGTCTGAACAGTCAAATGTAACTACCAAGTTACAGATCTGTGGTATGATTTTAAAGCTCAGCACATTCATGCATTTAAATATTTTCATAAAAAATATGCTAAAATTTATTTTTCTTTCCTGGGTATTTCAAACAGGCTATCATGCTGAAGTAGTGCCATATACCTGTGTGTATATTCTTTTCTAGGTTGATCCACTTTTTACAAGTGAAGTTAAGGAAAAAGTTAAAAGGTAAGAAGTTAATGTTAAGCCTTTTATCTGCTCCAAGTGAAAGCAGTTGGCTGACTAGCTTTTTAAATCGTGTGTAAAAGCTCTTTTGTATATACAAATGAACATAGATGCACAACTCTCTATATGACTAACAAATGTGTACTGATTATTTGGCATGTAACATTCTCAGACTAGGTATTCTACACATTTTAACTATTAGAATAACCACTAGATCTCTTCATGTTTTGTGTTAAATCACATCTGATTCAGTGTGATTTATGTTTATTATTCTTTTGGGTCTTTTCGTTCTTTCTTTCATCCTGGCTTCTGCAAGTTTTTGCATGCTTGCTGTTGGTGGGTAAATGAATAGATGGACAAGATAATCCTGTATAGCTTTTTTTCTGTCTCTACTTTATAAGCTTCCTGACTGAAGGATATAAATGTCAGAGAATCAAGATTTTTTTGTGTGTGTCTGCAGAACCTAGACTTGTCTGACTTGAACAGAACAACCATATTATCTCTGATCGATAATATCTGATAATAAAATCTGCATAAAATATGTGATTTGCAATTCCGTTTTTTGAGCAAGAGGTAGAGTTTTCTATTCTCTGTCAGGTTATTCATGGGAAACATGACTCCTGTAATCATGCATTTATACTCCTGTTGATATGGTTATTTATCTCTGCAGAAGCTGGATGTTACTGCACAATCAGAAAAGCAATGTTTAACGAAGTCTAGTTGACAGGGAGCTGCTCTTAATGTCAAATGCACTTGTGTTTCCATCTGGCTTAGTGATCTCATGTTGAGGTTAAAGAGGCAGGAGCAGGCTCAGCAAGCAGGGGAGATGCTAGCTTTTCAAAATCATCACCAGTCTTAAAGATCTCATTCACTTCATCTAAGACTGAACACCTAATTACCCTATTTTTCCACCCTTCACCCTCGATTTGATTGACCTTCATTAATCTGAGGAAGGAAGATGAGGAGAGTAAAAATGTAACTCTTCAGAACAGAAGAGTGCATATAATAAAAGAGGAAGCAGAAGAGATCTTTCAGAACCACATTCCATCCCCAAAAGCCAGCATCTGAAAAATCAGCATCTCCTGCAGTTGACCATTCTGATGATTGCACTCCATTCCCTAAGTATTTAAACTGTGTGTTTTTCATAAATCTCTGAATGCATCCTCCCTATGTTACACAAATTCTTAAAGAGAAAATTGCACCCCTATCCACTGAACTCAGCTCCTTCATTTATGAGACTGATTGTGGTTAACAGAGTATGGTGTTATGTGATCAAGCTTCAGAACAACAGACAATGAACTGGCTAATAGCAATGTATACTGTATTGAGTGTATAACTGCATTTGTAGACAGAAAGCTAACAAAAACATGGTAAAGTGGCTTGCCCATGGGCAAGCGATCGTTAGCATCAGAACCATGCCTGAATTGCTCTGACCACCTTCCATCATTGCCCTAAGTTTTAGGAAGAATTGTTAGAGCACGCTCTCGGGAGGTATCCTATTTGTGTCCATTTTATTTCCAGGGCACCTGGAGTACATTTATTACAGGAGATGCCACAAGATGATCTTCATGCTGCTATGAAAAGGTGCTTTGCTGTGGTGAACAGCTCCATTTCAGAGGGGATGTCTGCTGCAATTCTGGAGGTAATTGCATCTTAGCGGTAAGGTTTTTCAGTGAGGTTACAGTGAATCTGAAATCGCCTTTTATCACTGGAAATGTGTGTCAACATTTTATGTCCCTGTTTGAAAGCTGGTGAGGACATAACTAAAATATTTCTTTTTGCAAGTGTTAGTAATTAAGGTTTTCTTCCCCTCAACTGACAGGTTTTTATGCTTTGTCTATTTACTTTTTAAGGGACAGAATGTAATTTTATCAATCCTGTTAAATTAACAATACAGACCTGAGATATAAGAATCGTTCTGATTTACTGGGGTTGTCACTATTCTTGGTTCAACATCCACTTCCTTATAATGTTGATAGAATAGACTTCCATTTATTTTTACATCCTTTCAAAAAGCAGTCTAAGATCTGTATTTGGTTATTTAATTCTGAAATGATTAATGAATGAATGACACGCTCAGTTAATTTTTTTGCCATCAGTACTGAAAATTAATAACCAGGTTTACTTCATACCTGTCAAAGTAGGGCACTGCTTAGTATCAAATGCTTCCTAGGAAAAAAATAAATGTACTTCAAGTGGAAGTTCTTTGGGCAGATGCCTTTTACTGTTCCATTTTTTTTTTTGTGACTGCTGAATGTTGGTTCATGATGATCTTAGACGATCACAGAAACTATTACATGATTTGCATTAATGAATCTCCTATTTCTGTTTCTAATGAGTAATCTCATGTTGCATTTCTGGCATGCTTTCTTCCACACACCTGAAAGTTCTTCATAAGTAAGAACTAAGTGCACGTGGTAAGAATTATGAAAGTTAGGTGATGGTGAGATGGCAAATGTGTATTTCCTTTCTAAAATGCCAGTGCTCAGCAGTGGAAGCAGATGCCATTTCACAGCAACAATACTCTATAAACAATTACTACAGACTGTGACATTTCCGAACTTACCAGTGTGGCAGGCTAGACAAATTTTGTATGTTGGGTAATTGAGATGAAATGGAGTGTACCAACACAGTACACAGCCACAGCTACGTCAGTGACTCAGAGAAGTAAAAGTTAAGTAACTGTCACTTCCTCCTCACCTGTTACATGTTCCCTTCAGGACTACTCACATAACAGTTGACCAAAACACAATCTCATTTATTTCCTGAGTGTCAGTGATTTTGGGGGTGGGGTGTGGGCGCGAAGCAAACCAGAAAGACTGTTAAGAGGCACTGTGTCTGCAACAGAAGTGCAAATGTGCTTGGCCTGATACAAATTGTTATGCAAACTCAGGACTGATGGGACAATTGGTGTAGTTTTCCCCCAGATTTTCCCATTATACTTGAGCAGTTAAAAGGCACTTTCCTTAGCTTTTTTCAGGAGAGGGAGCAATCTTGTAAGTTCAGTGTCTTAACAAATATGTGGTAACTCAAAGCAAAAACATAATGCCACTTTATTTCAGAGGTAGGGTTGAGCCTGCTTCAGGAATTATTGATTTTTTGCTCTCCTCTTTTGAAGTTGCAATTCTGACAAGTCTTGAATCCGATAACTATAAGACTAAATTAACAAGGAAAGTTTTTATTTGAGCTCTTCTCTGTGTGGCTGAACTATTCAGTTATCCCATCAGGGCTATTAAATAGTCACATACCACCTCTAGTGGAAAGCTGTTCCTTTAAGTTTCCACTATGCAGTTATGTTAAGTAATTTATTCCCAATTCATACCCAGACCTGTCAAAAAAAAAAAAAAAAAGCCCCTTCAACAACTGTTCTTCTCACTGAAAATTACTACATGAACAGAATAGTAAATACTTCCTGTAATATCACTCTTCTTTCTCTAAGAATAACAAGAGTATTCTGGCAAAAGAGCATTCTATGCAGGATGCCTCTATATATGTTGCAACATTAGCTTCCTCCATTTTCTTTTTTTTCTTACATCAGAAAAAACTATATATTAGGATGAATCGTCAAGAAGTATTCATTTTAATTTTTCATGCCAAATTTATTTTTATATATATATGTATTTTTATACATGTATAGTAGATTAATTATTACTTTTTTTATCTTACATGTAGCTGTCCATATCATGTCCTAGGCCAGTCTTGTGATTGATACATTTCATTCTACTGAAGACAGTACCTTTACTAAAAGCAAAGTTAATCAACATTTAATCTACCTTTAAGTCTTAATCTGAGTTTAACAGCTAAGCATGCTAAAATAAACTGGCAATTGACCTTAGTGGAAAAATTAAATTGCTTTCTTCTAAGTGCAAGCCTTGACCTATAGTAGGCTGTTAGCTATTTCCTTGTACGTGATAACTTTTTCATAAAAGAAAGAGAAAAAGATCCTGCTTTCCTTTCTTCTGTTATAACACTGGTGGAATAATGTCAAACCTATAGTCAGATTTGGTTTGTGCTCATGCATAATCATGTGTTGAAGACAAAATGCAATTTCAAATATTCTGAAGTGGAATATTTCCTCCTGGAAAATCTGTAACCGTAGGTGTAACCCACTTCTTTCCACCAGCCTCGGTCCTATATTGCCTTGTTGTTGAATAGTGGAGGAAGGACAGCCTAATCTCTGAACTGATAATTCATAACTTGGAGTATATCATGGAAGTCATGTAACAGGGATAAAAAGAGCTGGCATGCTTTCAGAAGCCTGAGCATGCTAGTTGAGGTGCATATTGGTTACAAGCAAATGAGTTACCGATTACAGGGGCAAACTGAAATCTCACATTATAGAAAGGAAAGTCCTATAGACATGGCACAGATGTTGTGAGACAACAGCTCCAGTCCCAGCTAAGTCAGGATTTTCTACAAGCAGAATTAGGTCTTCAGTTACATCTTGAGAAACTACGCAAAGCTTGCCCTTTTTACTACCTCAGACCTATTTGAATTCTTCTTCTAAAGTTATAAGGGGTTTGGTATTGTATGTCTGTTCATTAGACAGTTGTACAGTGGGATTTGATGACATGCTTATAAAATATCCTACTGTAAAAATCTCTCTCTCAGAGGAGGTGTCAGTCTAATAAAGTCAAGTCCCTGCTTGAGATGGCCAGCAGTAGGAAGGGCCATCTGTTAAGATCTTGTTAAATTAATAAGGCAGAAAACTATGTATAAAAATCTTCTGGTCCTAGGCTGGAGATACAGATAGTCTGTATAAAGAAAACATCTTGCTTGAATTTGGAAATGCAGCTTTCATTCTCTTGAAAGTTCAAAATTTAACAAGGTCATGAATCTGTAAACAGTGTTTTAGTATGAGATAAATATATAATAGATAAATGAAATAAATATATAATCATATCTATCTCAACCTGCCTTAAGGTATGAAAGAACTAGAAACCATAACTAATTACTTTGTCATCTGGTACTGATATCTCAGAGATTTTGCCTGATCTATTTTTTTGTTTGGCATTTGAAGAAGAGAAAACAAGCATTATAGCAAGCATTTAAAATATATCTGTTCCTCAGAAAACTCAGGAGTTTTACATGTTCCTGGGCATGTGATGGTGAAAAAGGCACTACTACTGGAAAATTTTATATGTTCTCTGTATAGTTGCTAAGAAAAAGGTTTTGACTCCAGCACCATTTCATCAGAGTACTTTTTCTGTCCTCTCAAGAGTATTCCAGCTGTTGTAAAAATCATTAGATTGTTATGCTTTTACCAAAAAAAAGCTGATTAAAAAAAATCATCATAGAAAATGAAGATGGCCAGATTCTATTCGGCTGTGGGGTAAATCTAGTCTTAAACAACATGTGAAGTATAGGCCTAGTAGTTTCGAATACAAGCCATAGCAAACTCTGGGACAATCCAGAGGACAAAATAGTAAATAAACCCTGTATTTACTGTGTAAGCCTTATACTGGTGGTTAGAAATGCTTATTGTGTAACATGCCTCCAAAGCTGAAATTTACACCCTGCAATCCTTCTGAAATAGCATTAAAACACATTTGCAGTCAGAATAACGTAACAAAACAGATGGCCAATGGACTAAAATGTTATTTTATGCTATTATTTGTGGAACCTAGGTCAGTAAATTATACATATTTTCAACAATGCAAATGATACTTTTTACCGCTTAAAATAGAATAAGTATCTAAATTAAATTCTAAGCTACTTCATGCAGTAATTATTTACAGCCCAATCCATTTGTTTAAGGCTGGCTGGTATAAAGCCAGCCCCTCATCTTATGTATTTGGCCATCTGTTCTGTATTTCAGTAGCTATAATTCATTGGTACCTATGTGTTTTGGGACCTGAAAGTTTTCTTATGTAGCAGTTACTGCCCTCTAACTCTATGAGACAGAACAAATGTCTTTCCCTTTAGAGTTCAGAAATTATGGAAAATGAAATATAAACTTAGTGATCAACTTCAATGAGTCATCAGCTATGTAGCATTCAGAAACAGAAGTGAATGAGCATATCCTGTGACAATTTTTTTTTTACATGTGCGCTACAGTTCAATCTAAACTGCAGTACAGCAATACTGTGCCAGCCTTAGCAATCACACCATTAGGTACAGCCCAACACAGAACTGCCACAGGGCGCTCACGTAGTTGATGATCGCTATCGATGTGCAGCCCAACGGCCCAGTGTCCACTGTTCACTGCATCTGACATGCTCGAATCCAAACTCCTCTCTGTCTTGCACGTAACTATTGTGGGGATAGTGGCACTTCCAACCATCAGTTCTGGGGTGGTTGTGTTGTGTTTTGTGTGTTTTCTCCTTTCATTCTTTCTTCCTTTTTCTTAATGGTGCCCTTTCCCTTGAATGGACAAGAGCTTGTTTGGAAAGTAGCCAGACCTGAAACACTCTTACAGTTTTGTTTTTTAAAGGGAGAAATACAGAGAGGTGAGGACAAGGGCCTTAGGCAGGTGACAGTGAACACTGACACACTTCACTGCCACTAGCAAGCTCTTGATTTTCAGTTCAGAAGTTCAAGTGAAATATCTTCATTCCCTGTTCATTGAATATGTTTGAAAGAGATCAACAGCCAGCAGGCTGAACGCAAGGGCATATAAGCCTGTCAATAGGAAGGGCTGAAAAAGAGCTGAATCAGAAATGGCGTGGCTCCTTGAGATGTTTTTGCTTCTCTGGGAGCCCCGTGTTAGGTCTATAGTTGGATAATTAGAGCCAAAAGCAACTTCCTCGACCTGCAGATTCAAAACCTGTCAGGCAGAGTAGGGCACAGGTATCTCTTGTTTCTTGGGTGAACTTTGAAGTTCTATGAACTTTGCTGTACTGTTAAGTAGATACTGTCATCATATGTTTTTCTAAATCTACCTTTGGAAAACAGATTTCTTTTGTTTAACAGTGAAGTCAGAGCAAATGACAAAATAATTTGTGGATGAGCAAAAACTGTATTTCCTCTCACCAAAATTACTTTTTTTTTTAATTTAAACCCCCCCTGTATCTCAACAACTTTAGACACTTAGATAAATTCAGAAACCTGGTCTGTAGTTTTTATATTTCTCATTTATTTATTCTGGTTTGTGTTCATTTCATTAATCTAGTTGTCTGAATTACCTCCAGCTGATTCAGTAGTTTATGATACAAAGTGTAAAACAGGTTATTTCATTAAAGGTTATTATTATTTTTACAGCTAACTGCTGCAAAGCAGATGTTCATGCCAGAAGTACTATAGAATTTCTTTGTCCAGAGTAAATTCATCTGCAGTGGTGATTTAAACAGTGTTTCTCTTGGATATTTTAAGCTATTAAGACATGTTGCTAAGTCACAGCAGTCCCTCACTGTTCAAAATGTAATTGGTTCTGAACATTATCAGCCAGGTTATTTTTGTCTTCAGTTTTGTCCGAACTATAAAAAAGCATGGTTTTTCTCTTGGAGTTTTGTTTTCTTGCTATGTAGACTGAAGCAAAATTGCCTCCCCATCAGGGAGTGTAATGACAGTAATTAAAAATGCATTCACTCTGAAGTGACAGGGAATCAGTACGAAACAGATTGAAGATTTGGGGGAGTGAGTTTCTTTCTCTTGTTTGACACTGTGATAATTGTACAGTATGAGTTTTTCTGGTTTTACAGTCAGTGCATCTCCAGACTTCCAAATTCATCAATAGCAATTACAGTTTCAGATCAGGATATGCATGAATAACAGAGTTGAGTGGCCAGGGTTTGCACACTAGTTACCTCAAAATCTAAGCTGTATTTTTAAAAGTTTCCAGGTGTTAGGTGTCTTGGAAATTATTTACTAGCTTTGAATGGGTGCTGGGCTGCGTCTCTGCTCCTGATTCTGCAGGCAACCTGACACGTTGCGATGTTGAGACCCCACACTTCCTTTCCTTTTTTTATGTATATACATACATGCACACATACATATACATACAAATAAATGAATAAATATATCAAGCAAACAGCCCATAATTTATGTGGAATCAAATCATACTTCTTCAGATGTATTCCTTGGTCTCTGAGGAGTCCCATACCAATAGCTTTGTAGATAATACATTTTGAAAGCATAATATGTTCTGAAAGCATAACCTTTTCTCTCCCCTCCTTGGTATAATTCATCATTGCATACTTCCTTGCATTCTCTGAACGCTCAAAGTGCAAGACAGGCTATAGCAACAGATGCTGTCAGAAGGAAAACTTCCAAAGTCCTATATGACCAGTAGGAATCAGAGCTGAGGAGGAGGAGCCAAGTGATTTCCACGGTCACCTTCACTGTCATTAAACTGCCCACATCTCTCCAGTTCTGCACATTGTAGAAAATCTTTGAAAAGTGTGTTTTAATGGAACAAGAGAACAGATACTTTGTTGGGGAGAACTGTTTTTTTGTGCTATGAACTAATCTTATCTATGCACAGTAACGGTAGGAGTTACAGAGACAACCTTTGATCTGAACCTTAATTTTGTCCTCTTCAAGCCTGCCGTATGTCAGGAGCTTCCAATCGGAAACAAACTGCATGCTTTGAGGTGGAAAAGAATAAAGGATGAAACAGCTATCCATTGACTTTCTGGATTGATTGCTTCTGATAATATGTTCAAAGCTGCAAGAGTGACAAAAATATAAACAAAATATTTTAGGGAAGTTCCATATAGGAGAGCACCTTAGACATGGTGTTCTTCAACTAAAAAGTTGGAGAGATGGGAAAAAAGTTTGGTTTGTTGTGTCTGCTTTTCATTTTAAAATTGTTGTCCTCAACATCTGAAAATCCCTGAATCCTAATAAACTGTTCTTTCCTTTCGCTATATTCCTCTAGGCAATGGATTTAGATATTCCAGTGCTGGCAAGAAACATTCCTGGGAATGCAGCAATAATAAAACATAAGGAAACAGGACTGCTGTTTTCAGATCCCCAGGTAAGAAAACAACAAATCCTTAGACCTTTCCCGTCCAAAAGTTGGGTTCATTTTCCATTACATGCTTATGTCTGTTTGGAAACTTGGCTTTTATTCTCAGCAGCTTTTCTCAGATTCTCCTAAACCTCTAGGCGTTAGACTGCCTTTCTTGAAGCTCTGCTCTTGTCTCACATTCACTTTGCAGTTCACTAAACTTTTACTAGGTGTCAGCCTTGCTGAATGTTTGTCTAGCCTATGCTGCTTCAGAGCCTGCCAGTCAGAATGGGGCTCGGTTCTCATCAGCTTGGTGCACTTTAGTTTTGAAGGTTCCATAAGCAAACCCTGGAAGAGATGCTATGCATATGTCGTATTTTCCTTCAAGTACTGACTGAAATATGAACTTGTATTAGACAAGTGGTAGCTAACCAAAAGAGAACTATGAGCCTTAAGTTTTAGATAATATATTATCTATAATTTCTAGCAGTAAGTGTTAATATAAAGCATTACTAGGTCCAAGATATTGCCCAGTCAGAAAATAATTAATGACTAAAATTAAGCAAAGTGTTAGAATGGAGTTTCTGTGAAAGTAAACAAGAGTAGGGAGAGAGGGAACACTACCTATATTTAAATGATGGAAATTTTCATTTCAGTATATTTTCCTGTATTATGGCTTTGCTGTTAAATATTCGTATATGTTGTGGAAGATGACTTTCAGACACAGATTCCCTTAGTTTTTTTTATCCAACTCAAGATTAAAAAAACCTTACTAGAATAGTCCATTTGATGATTTTGCAAAGTAGAAAATTTATCATATTTATTTACTTTGTGGGGTGTGTGATTAATGCATCCTATCAAGTTGTGTTTCAGGAAGGTGAGTTCTCTCTGTTAGTTTTGGAGAGTTTTTAAATAGAAAAATTCTTGCAGCTCATGGTTTGCGGTTTGGTTTTTTTTTTTTTTTTCCCTGGAATATTCAATGTTTCCAGTGGTTTCTACAACAAAATTTCTTTGTTAACTACTGGTATTTATTTTGTTGCAGAAGTAGTCCCTCTTCTTGCAATATCCCTTGGAAATGGGGTACTTCCAAGCTAGTGGAGGCTGAGATGTAAAGCTATTTGTAAAATTATTTGTACATGTTTTCCCTGCAAAAAGCCCATTGACTTCCTTATGCTTCTTCAAAACTTCAAAGATATATGATCATGTTGAACTCTCAGACTGATGGCTCTCCTGATATTAATTCTGATATACTCTGTTGTTTCCCTCAACGTGTTGGTTATATTTGGCTTGGAATTCAAATACATTATTCATACTAGACCCAATTAGCTTCAATATACATCCTTGTAAGAAGCCTCTTCTGTGATCTCCAAGCATCCTATGTTCCAAGTGGAATTTATTTGGAATTCAAGATCAATTAAAAATATGCTGTATATTTCCTCACTTAAAGGAAAGTACAATTTTAAGCACAGAAGTAGTCCCAGTAACATCAGTGACTCGATACAAATGGCTAAGGACTTTCTTTTATAGAAGAACTAGAGTCGCAGGCTGTAAATATGTCTAGAACGCTATAACCTTAGTTTACATAAACCCCATCTGTCCGCGCTCCCTCCTCTGCAACGTGCTGTGCCAAAGATCAGAAACCCCCCTATTTGGCTGCTGCGTGTTGGCTCCCTTTTTGCTGTTGTTCTATCTCTGTACTACGCAGAATCTCTTAAGTGAAGATGGTAACTTGCACTACCATCTTCAGCTATCATTAGCTGTCATATTAGCTATCATACTCCTAGGTGATATTTCTACTAGAATCACTAATGTACGTGCAGTTACCCTATCTTACAAAGGAAGGTAATATCCCTGCTTTCTCTGTAAAACAGCAATTGTATCTCATTTAATAAAAGCCCTTTTATACTTTCATTGGTGTCAAATAATGTATATTCATGTATATGTGACAAGTATGCAAATAGGTCAGGAAAATACTTGTTTGCAGAGTTGTTGAAAAACTTTGTTCTTGCAGAGATGAGCTCAGAATACCAATCATCATCACTCATGGTTTCAAAGATAAAGTAACCATTTACTCTTGTTCCTTATCTCCCCAAAACATATCAAATACAGTTTTTAAACCACTTACACAGTCTATCAGAGGTTGAGAGTTATATTAGATCAAAGAAATGCTGTTAAGTTAGAACACTTACAGTTTCAAGGTATTCCTCATATTTTTATTATTGGAAGAAGGAATAGTCTGCCCATGGCACTTTGAATACTGCCTTAGAAGATTCAGTCTGACAATAGGGATGGGAAAATATATATTATAAGAAGAAGTTTTCTGTTTTTTTGTTGCTCTGATTACTTTGACATCTTAATTATCTGGTAAACTATTTTCTGCTGTAAGCTCAGTTGCAGCAGGTTAGTTAAAGAAAATGCTTTAATCATACAGAGAGATTAGTATTGTATTCAGGTGCTTGGGAGAGTCTGTCTCTGTCTTGAAGAATCTGGGCCACCAAAGGTTTTAAAGAAATTTTCATTGCAAAGTTTAGTGGATCCTATCTGGTTGTGATGATACAGACTGTATCATAGGTCAAGAGTAGAAGGCATTGCTTATTTTCAAGTTGTTACTGATCTGGGGAGGGAAAGCTTTACAATGTGGTTGGTTAGCTTAGATATGAGCAATTGTGTCTGGTTTGTGGACTATCTTATCTTTTGAAAGCTAAATTAGAGGGATACAAATCGACTGTTACACAATGAGAATTGTTTTAAATTGTGAATGCTGTTGGTTTTCTTTTATTCTTGCAGAAAGTGAGCTTTTGTGGCTTACAGAAAAGTAGGAAATTTTGTGCATAATTGTAGTCATCATTAACTATTTGCAGATAGGCTGAGGCTTCATGACTGGAAATAGCGAAAGCCTTGCCGATCAAGACAATGCTCAGATGGAAACCGTTAATGTGAAAGTGAAAGCAATGAAACGTTTTGTCCTTGATACTACATCATCTGTGCATATTACTTTTAAATCATGGTTTGATCCTGCCACTACTTGAATTTACAAGTTAATGGAATATTTGACACTGAGTTAATGGGACCTGAAATAAAAAAATAGTGAGACAAGAAGAGCCAGTGGCTTTTGGGCAATAAATAATGCAAAACCATATTAAAAGGGAAGACACAAAGAGTTATTTGGCGTCCTAAGTTTCAAAATGGTATGTTCAGCATCTGTAAAAGCTCACAGAAGGAGCTAAATAAACAGGAGGAGGTAAATAAACTTCAAAGCTAATAAGAGAGGGGCCAAGCATAGACAGAGTTTGAGAGAGAGCAGGAGGTAAATAAACTTCAAAGCTAATAAGAGAGGGGCCAAGCATAGACAGAGTTTGAGAGAGAGCAGGATCTGGAAAGACTACTGTTAGCAGAGACAGCTTTTGAAGTGGTGAGAGGGAAACTCAGCTGAGCTGAGTAGAGGCAGCAATATATTAAAAGTACATTGGTCTCCTCTGCCAAACATGGGCCAATGCCATTTCTACTGGGGCTTCAAGCCAGAATATAGCCGAAGTTTTTAGACTGTTGAACCTTCACATTGAATAGACTAATTTGCAATTTTTGGCAGTGCCAGCAATCACTGTTTATACTTCCCAAGAAATACTGGCCCATTGCCCTGTGAAGTACACAGATGTGCCAGCTGACTTCTGAGCTTTGCCTGCCACAAGGTAGATCTGTCGCTATTCTGAATTTACATTTGGCGTTTGCCTTCCCTGGGGTGATTCTCTGTTGTTTAAGAATCATGTTCTTTTATCTGCTGGAGCTGATATGAAATGCTTTAATTGCAGACTTACTTTCATTATATAAATAATATATTAACCATGCATCTTATTTTCATTATGCGTGAGCTGCGGCACCGGTGTAGTTCTCGTGGTAATTGAAGGAATATTCATTCTTTTTACTCAGTGCACTCATTTTCTAGCTTTATCTCCCAGATACCTGTATTTCTGGGTCTCTGCAAAATATTATACAGAATTTCTTTTAGGTACTTTATAGAGAAGCTTGACGTTTTCTTTAAAGATGATTGGTCAATTTACCAGGAGAAAAATGTGTTATGGATGTTCCTGTTGAAAAATGCCTGTGTTTGAAGTGAAATACTACCCATAAAAAGGGCCTATGTAAAATCAGTTCTGGACATACATAAGATGATCTTCTCCCCTGTTTTCTTCTGGGTTGTGGCTAAGTACTGAGGTTCAACTTTTACACTGTGTTTTTCTGTCACATATATAGTAATTATACCCATTTTTGATGTGAACAAAAGGCTTATTAGAAATATGAATGTCCCCCAAGTAGTAAGTTAGCATGCATATCACCTCCCTCATTCTAGCTGCTGAAGTACATACCTTTATGTTTGATAATTGAAAAGTAATTTGTGAATTTTGCCCCTCTTTCACCAAAAGTGAAGCTTACTTCACATCTACAACAAAATATAACAGTGCATGAATATTTGTGCAGGTATCACTTGCACAAATACTTGCAGCTTAACAGCTGATAAAGAGATGTGTTATCACACCTTAAGTAATTTGTTTATCATGGACTTCTAGAAAAGAAAAATTAAATGCTCAATTTTCTGAAAGAGCCCTGAGTTCTGAATGTCTGCATTGTGCAAGTGGGAGCCCATGCTTCAGACTTGCCACAAAACTACAACTGAAATGCAAGTCAGTTGGAGTTAAGGGAGGCACCTGAAGAATGAAGTTACTGCTACCTAAAGCTGAGCATCCAAAACTGAAAACAAGCTAAGCCAGCTGCTCGAAGAATATGAGGCAAAACCCAGATAAGTCATAGTGAATCTTCCCATTGGCTTCCAGTCAGATTGCAGGTGACTTGTAGGTGGTCACATTTGATTAGTAGAAGAAGTAGGGATAAAGCTGAAAAGCCCTTATTCTCCATCTCCTGATACTTTTCCATTTGCTATTTCTCCCTCCTGCAGTTTCTCAACTTTTATGCTTTGGTCTCAGTTTGGCATTTTCCTGAAATTATCCCCAGCACCAAGTATTGTAACTGTGAATAAGGATCTCATTTCTTCTATCATTTACATGTTTCCAAGTTTTTGTCCTCTATATCCACATTTTAAAAGAATGCTAATAGGACTACCTGTCAAGAAATGTTACATTGCTGCTTCTGTTCTTAGGTAATTTACATAAATTATTTTTAAACATTACTTTAAATAAAGTCCTCCACAGGAGCATAAAATTAAAGTTGGAATGTAGTTCAGTGTGAACAGTATTTATTACTGTGATTATACAGGCAATTGGATGAAGCCAGCATAAGTCTTGTAAGACTTTCCCACCTTCCCTGTTCTGTATTCTTGGCAGATATGGAGGAAGGAAAAGAACATGTCTCTAAACTTGGAGTCATTGGCTGTATCTGCAGCATCTGATAGATGCAGCCTCAGGGTACTTTCTACACCAGACTCACCTATCTTCTCTAGGGACAGTCTCACAAGCAGTCAGAAAAGACTCTTCAGACCACATGGATCCCAAGTAAGGAGCTGAATGCAATAGATTAATTAGCGCATACCTGAATGCAAGGTAGTCGTGGGTGGAAAGCAGGCTGGATGCGAAGCATGTGGCCCTCATGGCTATACCAGAGGCCACTCTTTCAGTGCTGTGTGGACAGAACAAAGATTAGAAGCAGTACTGATTTTATGTAAAATAAGAGGTTACCGTTAATATGCATGCATGAAAATAATCTCAATCTATTCTAGTTTCAGACATTTCCAACAGAACTGATGTGCATCTCTGACTTTAAATTTCATGGCAGTGATGCATATATTGATAGTTTGTCTTGTCAGTGAGAGTCAAAGCAATGATTATAACACATTCAGCATGATTTCACATATCAGTGTTTCCCAGGGGTCACATTATAGTTATGTATTATGCATAGCCATCACTTGCATTACGGCAGCAACATTGATTCTGTGGTAACCAAAGATTTTATATCTGTGTATGTATTTACATACACTGTGTACTTAGGTTTTCAAGTACAGTTTGCTAGTTAACCTAGTGTTCATATGAACTCTGGTCTTATTTGTGATATTTCCTTTCATAGCTGACAGATTGTCTAAATAATATATGTCCTTCTGCCATCCTTGTTGTCCCTCGTGTCCCTATGCACTGATCTTCACTACCAATTGTGGAGTAATGTATTATCTTAATTTTCCATTGACACAACAGCTATCCGCTTTTCTGAGCTGAACCAAGACACTGTTTTCCAAAGATCTAAGTACATTTGTAATCAAGCTGAAGTATTGGAAGTTGTCTCTTGATAGAAAATTAGACCAGCTGCTCAGAATAGATTAGTTCAGACATCAAATCTCCTTTCACGTGTTTGAAGTTCACAATTTCTCTTCCCCAGAACTAAATTAGAGTGGCAGAGGAGCAGGCAAAGGAACAGTTGTAATCTGCAAAGTCTAGTCTTTTGCCCAGTAAAGTTAAAGGAAATTCATATATGGCTTTTTTGCAGAGCTTGTTGAGCTAACACTGCAGTATCTGTAACTGCCCAGATACAACTGCTCCAGAGAGCTTGTTGCTGCATGCCTGCTCTTATCTTTATACTGTGACTGTATTTATGTAGTGAGTTTTTTTAGTCTTACCGTAAAATTAACTAAAGATGTCACAGGAGCAATGAGATACCAGTTTAGCTGAGCTGAGATCAAACAATCTGATGCCAGCTGTCCTTCATGCAGGAAGCCAGGTGAATTATTTAATTTATAATGAGCCTGTTTTTCTAACACTTGGGTAGGCAAGCAATTTTTGTGTCATTAGATTTGTTGCCCATATTTGCCCTAATGGTCTTGGGATTGTCTTTGATTTTAAATGTCTTGGTGGGCTGCATAAAATAATATATTATAATTTATTGATCATTGTTTATAAATAAACTATGATACTTGAACCTGAAAAATTATGTTGAACAGCTTCATATGTTGGCTCACAGCTGAAGTGCTTTACCGAAATCAAGATATGGGTACAAGCTACTTCAGTATCATTAGAGCTTCAAGGAACTTTTAATTTATTATTTTCTTTATCTTTTCTAGGAGTTTGTTGTGCTGTCCAAGAGTTTGATGAATGACCCCATTATGGAAAGAGAAATTGTAACAAGGGCCAAAGACTACGTGAAGAAACATCATTCATGGGAAAGTGAAAGAAAAGCCTATCAGAATCTTGTCCTGAGACTCCAGTGAATTGCAAGACTACAGCTGATACCCAGCAGTCTGTGTAGAGCACTTTAATGATGGATATGTAATTAGATTTGGGTTTCTCTTGATTTCTTTTTAGGAGAGATAGTAAGACATGCATTATTATTCTATTCAAACATACCAGCATCACAGGAGTTGCCTGCTACTTCAAACTATCAAATTTATCTAATTCAGCACACTGTCTGTAGTGTACCAATTCATCAGACCAGTATCATTTTGTAAGATCACATAGGAGAGATATACTCCTTGAGCAGACACAAAATTTTTGTTGTTGTAAGGCCTCAAAGGGAGGATGATTTCTTGTACACAGTGGACCACTCCACCACATAGAGCTTACATCAAATGTTCTGATCATGTTGCACCGTAACCAAGCTGCAGTAGCAGTTTTCTTTCCAATTAGACCTATTTGAATGTACTCAGGTACATGTGATGTGCACATATATATTCATAAAGCCAAGAATAGTTACATATACAGAGAATAAAATTATTAAGATGAAAGCTTTCTTAAGACTGAAAGATCAGCATGTCTGTTGACTGCATAATGATCAGGGGGCCAAAAAGCAAACGGAGTGTTGATGCTTGGGGAAAGTGAGGAGTACAGGGCATGTTTTGTACTGCCCTCTAAGTACCTGAATTGCTTTCAGATAGGGTGATATGGCCAAACAGTCCTATGCCTGCACTTTCTCTTGAGTCCTGGGACTAGAGCAGGAAGGTTGGCACAGCACCCGACAGCCATATGTGGTTTCAGATTCCAGAACTGCACAGTGCTGCCCACAGCAGCAAGACGTGCTTGCAGCCAGAGATGATTTGTTACATAAACTACCTCTTAGTTTGCCAGTTTCTTTGGTACCTCTGTGATTTACTTATTTACTAAAAGATTTATGAGATCTGTAAAAAAGGGTGAAGTGGTGGGGGGAATGTATTTCCAATTTACTATGTATTTTGGTACTGTTCATTTTCATTTCTGGCTTTCAGGATATATTGTAATATAGCGCAGCAGGCTATTTTAAAGTGAGATTTACCTGTGCTTGAAGTCCATACTAATCGTTCCTGCCAGCCCAGTGATTATGGCCGTGTCTTTGAATCCATAATTGGTCATCAAAGGACTTACATTTATAGAAAAAAAGAGGGTCATATTTTTAACTACTTGTTATTGGGAAACTCTGTTTGCTTTGTACAGGCTTGATCCTGCCCCCATGAGAAACAGTGAGAAGTTTTCTGTTGATTTGAATGGTTGGTATATCAGACTTTTCTTTGTAATAATGAAGTTCACTGTGTATTTTAAACTTTCCTCTTTATTTTTGATGTTTTGCAACTGTTGGGACAGTAAACAAGAAAGCAATTTGAATGTTGTATATTGACTTCTCCAAAACTTTCCCCCCTTTTTATTGTAATGAGCTTCTGCTCAGCATTGCCTTTGATAACACAATCCCCAAGGGCAAAACTGGCCTGATTTCAAATACGAGAATTGCTGCACTCCCTTTTGAGGACTTTTTTCCTGAGTATTTCTGGTGTGTCCTTTGACATGCTGGGGTGTAAGTACCTCTGCGCTAGTTCTCAGCTGAAAAGCCACCAGCCAACATCTATCAATGAACAGTCTCTAAATCTGCAACTGAATCAGCCTGTTGGGTTTTCCCTGCTGTCTCAGGGGAGACCATATTTCTTTGGACATCTCTGTTACCAGAGGGTAGTGAGGCCTCTCCTGGGATTGCAGTGTCTCTTTTGGCCACAGCAAACTATATACTGAAGAAAGGACCCCTAGAACACAGAGTCTGAGCATGAGATATGTGGTGTGGGACCTTTATAGGCAACAGGAGAAAAAAAAGACCATTTATAGCTAACTGAGCTGACTGCAGGGAGTCCTGGTCTTCTCAAAACATCTTCTCACAGACCTCCTCTGCCAGTGTATCTCTGATAATCTGCTTGTTTGGCTTTGATCCTTAGCCTTCCTCCCGCCCCCCTTTTCTATAGCTTCCGTTGTCTTCTGAGAAATACAGCTTATTAAAAACAAATAAACAAATACATCGCGTGGGATAGAAGTCTAAGCACTGAGCTAATGGTAAATGATCCATAATAGTAATGATTGGAAAGCTTTTTCTAAAGTGTGATATATTTATTACCAAGCTTGAAGCAACTAAATACATTAATCTGGAATTTGCACTATTTCCAGCAAAACAAAACATGTTCAAGTGAGAAATTCTGCTACACCCTCAGAATGTAATTAACATAGGATTTTTCAGGCTGTATTTAATCTATAAATATGAAATCTGCATCTGGGAAACAGCATGCTCATTTGCATGTGATAACCGTACCAGAAGCACAAACAACCCTTCTGCAATATATGCATTAAGAAAAAAAAAAAGAAAACATCCAAAAGAGTGGTGAGATCAGCCCTCAGGACTGCTTTACAGTCATCAAACGAGGCAGAGTTCATCAATCAAGGGCATTCAGCTTTGATATCATTTATCACATGGGCTTGCGTTCTGCAACATGAAGCCTGTCTATTAAGGCTTAAAGGTTGGGGCACCAACTGCTAGGGAATTTCATCACAATAAATTGCAATTGAATTTATGTTTTAAATTTCATCCACTGTTATGTTCCAGGCCCATAAATATTCAATGAGTCTTGTAAGTCCTTGTAAAGAAAATATTAGACCCCATGCAAGCAATTTGAGGTATAACTATCTTTCAAGCAACTTCACTCAAATGATTTTGTATTTAAGAATAATCCTTTTGTTGTCCTGTAGCCCTAATTATAGTATTTATCTTCCTCCTTCAAAGCCCCATTTCTTATCCTAGCAGCTTTTTAAGCAAGGCACACCTCAATGAGATATAGATGCAGCTCCAAAAATAGCACTTGTTCAGTTCACAGGAAAAACCTGCATTGTGCATTTACCCCGCGGCTAATTCTGTATATCAGGACCTTGAAATGTACTGTTAATTAATCCAATTACATGCATTTTATTTTGCAATTAATTCTGCCATTGAATCCACAGGAACTGAATGAAAGCAGTGGACCTGTACAATGGGTACCACTATGCTGTTTCCTTTCTTGGCACGATTACTTCAGAAGTGGAGACAATTTGGTAGTGTGTGGCAAAACCCAGCTAGAGCCTGTGGTGTGTGGAATGAGAGCTTTCTGAATTAGGATTTCATTTTAATTAGCTCTAAAGCATACATTTTCCAATTTTTAGAGTTGGTTTCTACATTCCCATCACAGACTTAACCAGTGTGTGCCCTAAGAACACTGATACTGAGTTAAGTCTTCCCATTTTTGTCCGCTCGCAGGCAAAAGGTTGGCTTAAACCAGCAAGGATTTACCAGCTCCCACCTCCACAGTCTTGGCTCTGCCACTCTCCCCAGCAAGTGGAGCCGATGTTGCACTCCCCTCCTCTGCCTCTGCCCTGCCGGGGAGAGCATTCGCAGGCGACGGGTCTTACCCTTTACAAAGGGTCTCGGTAGGAAATCAGGGCATCTTCGCTTCCTAGAGCGAACACAAAATTTGTCAGACGCTTGTGCTTTGCCAATAGCACAATCACCAGCTGGCTCTGAACACCGGCCTTTGGAAAACAGAGTGTGCTCGTCTGTACTGGCTTACCTTAGCAATAGCCAGAGCTCCTTAGAGGCGGGCTGTACAATGTGTCTGGAGGGAAATAATGTAGCCTGATAGAATTGGGGAAAGGATTTAGATATATATCTCTGAGGATTTAAAGAAAACAAAAGTCAGACTTTTCTCTTTGGACACCATTACAGCTCATTTTAGAAATTTGGGAGTATTTCAGACTTCAGAAGGCATAAGTGAAACAAAGCAGCAGAGGAAGGAACCTGAGTATGACTATGGCTGTAAGGATATTAGCCCATTCTTCCAATATTTTAGAAGAGGCTGTGTCTGGGGAGACTTATCTCCAAAAATAATTAGTGACATGGCATTTAGAGCATTAACATTTTAAATTCAGCTTTTGCACACGGCAAAAGTTGACTGTTACAATAGTTATCAGGGATGCCAAGGTTTGCAGGACTTGTACATGGTCAGCCACAATCGCTTTGGTAGCTTGGCTGACGCAACAGATTAATTCGGAGCCCTTTGGGATGCCACTTGCAATCTGATGCTGACCATTGTGCTTTCAAGTTCTAACAGAACCTGAGAGCTCCAAATCAGCAAAAGGTAGTTACTCGGTGAGCTCAGGGAGATTAGTTTTGATGTTTTGCCATTAACCTACTTGACATATCAGGACTTAAAAGACAACCGTCAAAAGAAAATGTTAAATGATATATTGGAAGAATTAAAATTATTTGTGTTCCTATATAATTTACGATCAACATAGCCTGAATATTAAGCAATCCAAACATCAGCAAATGCTACCTTTATGTTTAATGAATGCACAAGTACTTACAGTCTCTCAACATACTTTCTCCTGTCTGTTGGGCTCATAGTCCATTCTGTCCCTTTCTTCCCTCAGTCTTTTTAATCTTTCAGTCAAGAACCATTCCACATGAAAATAAAGAAACAGTTTTGTCAAAGGCTTGTCAGAGGAGATGGGTGCTTCCATGTGGAAATCAATCATTTAATGGCTCAGTGGGATCTGAGCATTTTTTTTCATTAAGTTGTCCAAAGTAATTTCATCACTCCTGAATTTATTTTGCTTCTACCCTCCTCTCTCTGGTTGGTCCAAGCCCAGTTGCTTTAATGTTTGAAACTTAAATCCCATAGACAAGCGGGGCAATTGCCTGGTGTCTCCTTGCACATGCCCCAGTATTCCTGGGTGCCATGGGTACCTTTAATTCTGCCTGACGTAGCCAAAGGAAAGTCTTGATCTTCCAAAGTCTTAATTGCATTTAGAATTTTAGAGTAAAGGATCTACTATCAAAAAAAGACTTATGGTCACCAATACAGGAACAAACTGAAAGGTAGAACCAGGGATTCTGATTTTTTAAAAACAATCTAAATATTCTAAAGGGGGTGGATAATTTTTATGTGCAATTTAATCCTCTTTAAATGAACCATATTTTCATCAAGCAACTATTCCATGTCATTTCTATGACATCTAATTTTAGGTATTAAATACTGAGGGCACTTGAAATCTCTCATCCCTTCCAAAAATGTAGGCCAGCATTTGTTTTGTCCAGTGCCTGAAAAATGATTTTAGAAATTCATTTTCCCTAGAGCATTACCATTAAGCTAATTTAAACATTTGTTTAAAATTAAATAATACATTTTAATTAGAACGGCAGAGAACATCTGGTTACTGAGGAATCACAGTTGCGAACACCTGACCTGACACAGCATTTAAAACACCCCTACAGCACCCTTTAACCCTTCCTACTCCAGAAGCAAGTCATATCACCTCATTGTTATAATATTTTTAGTACACTTCTTACATTGCAATTTCCATTCTTGTGTACTTCAGCACAAATCTTCAGACACAAGTCCAGCTATAACTATAACCTTGCTAGATAGAGGTCACTTATTTCATTTGGCTGATTCAACCAAGTTACATCAGGCATTGAAACTAAGTGCCCCTGTACTTCTTCAAAAATTAATCCCTGCCATTGAAAAGTTGCGCTGTTATTTCAGTGGCTTTAATGAAGTGAAATGAGTTATGGAATCTTTAATTTGAGTAATATATCAAAAGCTTATATGCTTGGAGCATGGCCTTTACCATCCCTTACAGCCTCCTAGCTTCCTTCCTAGCTTTTTTTTCTTTTAAAAATACATTTAAGTAAGAAGTCACCTGAAATCACGTTTAAAAAATACAGAAATTCCTGCTTAACTGGTACAAGTGTTCACACCTTGCATCACCCGCTGTGGTACATGCCTGAGTCACCTGAATTTTGCTTTCCAGAGATAGTGCTTACCCATACCCTTTAGCACTAGGGCTCAGTGCTTTTGAGGAGGGAGGAGGCTGCAGGCTATCGGTGTTCCTTTTAGCACAGCGGTGGGCTGGTCTGCAGTAGAAATAACAAATACTGTTGGCAGGAACTATTTACGTACCTGATATAATCCAGCAACGACAACAGTTATTTGAAGAGCATGGTAAGGCTGTAAAGGTAACACACTCTAAGGAAGTAGTAATGCTCTCAAATATTGGTACAAAATATTAGCACTTCAGTCCCTATTTAGAAGCAGACCACTGCATGCAGAGACTGTGACTCCGCCATGGTATTACCCCTCGTTCCTCAAACAGCATCAACAACTGTTGGATTACAAGGTGCTATCTGACGTGAATAAAGGCATTAATGGCTGGCTCACACTTTTGTAATGTGGTTTAAAATAAGTTTGTCTTGGCCAAGTATTGGTGACAATATAGCTATTTACAGCCTGCGCTGCAAGTCAGGCAAAACAGTTGCATCTTTTTCGGTATGAAAGTGTGGCAAAGTAAGAGGCAATGGGGAAATTTAATAACCATTTTCTGGAATAGGAGAACATTAATATTACATGTTCTGAATGGTCATCACCTTTTAATACCATTTCACTCTCTCTGTGATCTCAGTTTGACCCTAGTAATCATTCTGTTCTGAACAGGTTTAAAGTCTTTCACAAAGCCTGTAGCTCATCTTCAGTTTTGTATTTACTGTTTCTTACTGATTACATCTCTTATTGTTGTAGCCTTGGGAAATGCTCCAAGGTGTGCCTGGAGTATTATGTGTCTAGTTACCTAGTACATCTTCCATCCTTTTTAGTTACTTTTGTGTAGCTTAACGAGATCATTTTTCTACCCCCTCCACTCTTAAAACATTTGCCCCTGCATATCACTTGTTTGAAGAAAACATCAGGATGTGTTTAAGCTTGCACAGGGGGAAGTCTCCCAGGCATCATTGTTAAGGTAACACTGTTCCACGCTGAAGCTCCTTCTGTCCTTTTATCCCACTGCTTGCCAAGCTCAGGTTTTGCCCATAGGCAGCTCTACAGCAGGACTGAGTCACCTAACCCAGCTCAGATATGGGATGCCCTTTGCAGCAGTAGCACAGGACACTTTGAGAGGTGGGAGCGCTAGACATGCCTGTGGACATATAGGAAAACTGTAAATGAAATGGGAAGGTCAGCCAAAGCAGAAATAAAAGGTGTATCCTCAACCCTTCTCTCTCCTAAGCAGGGGAAGCTTTGAAGGATTATTACTGGTGTCTTTCAAGAAGTTTGCATTTCTTTTAAGGATAAGGAGAAGACCAATTTGTAGAACTATAATTCCCTTCTCCAGCAGGTGAGACTGCAAACCAAGGACTTCCCCCCCGCCTTTTTTTTCCTTAAAAGAAAAGTGCCTTTCAGAGTCTTTGTTCTGTGAGGCTGGCATCTCCAGATGACTGATGGCTGCACTTGCCTCTACAGGTCACTGCAGGAGCTCCAGCCTGCTAATATTGTTGTAGCACTTGCTTGAGTTTTGCCAGTGCAATGCAACATCGTTCTAAATGTCACGCCAGGAGACAAGGGAGCAGACTGGGGGGCTGAACTATGGTGTGGAAGGGAACATATCACACAGCAAGTCATTCACTGGACTAGAATAAATCCTCTGGTCCTGGGCTGTGATCGCTCTGCAGCCCAGTGAACCACGGTGGTGGGATTTTTGTTGGGGCTGAATGAAAATGGTTGTTCATAAGGACCAGGTTGAGACTGCTGAGACCAACTGCTTTCATCCCATGGAAACAAAGCGTCATCATACAGCTGATTGCACTGTAAGATCCCAGCTTCATCAGGCTTTAAATGGAAGGACCGTTTAAGAGACTCAGTCTCTATTGTCACTACACCCCTACCTCATGCTGCTAACACCTTTAAAGTTAAATCCATTTTTTAAACAGGAGGAATCGATCCTCAAATCTGTAGCTTTTAAGCAGCAGTCACTAATTCTCATGGATGGCTCCTATTTATGTGTCTTGTTTAATGTCTTCAGACCCAGCCCAGGCAGTTAGTTGAACCAGTACATTAAAAGCCATGTAACGGAGATGTGATGAGTTTCAGCAGGCATCTGTAGAGTCAATGGGCAGCTCAGGAGAAGATGGAAATATTTCATGCAACACTGACCTATCTCAGAAGAGGCCAAATTCCTGAATATGAACTTCAGAGGCAAAGAACAGATGAGAGTGACGTGCCTGAGCCAGTCTGGCAAGAAGGGGCAGATTGCAGTTGGTGCCAGTGATGGCCACACACAGCAGCTTAGCTGGAGAGAGAGAGAACAAGTGCTTACCCTCACTGCAAAGAAACAAGTGGAGGCAATCTTGGATCCATGGAAGAGAAATCAGTCCTCAGGAGGGGAATTTCTGCATGAAGACAAATAGTCAGGAACTGATTTCCTCTGAACTACTTTATGGTTAGCAAGATTAATCTCACCTTCATGTGAGGATCTCATAAATATAGAAAACTATTTGTCCAGATTTCCTTTATGGTCAGTGGAGAGTCTAGGCATCATCAAAATGATAGTTCATCAACACAACCTTCGGTGAGGATGATCCATCCACTGAAGGTATTTGTCTCCATTGGGTGAGACCTTTCTGACACCCACAATTCAGTAAGATAAATTCCACCCCAAATTCAGATACTGACTTTCTCACAAGGGGTTTGGGACTGGAGGACAGACTCTTTTTGTAGACAAACACCTGAAGGAGGAGCCACAAGAAACATACCCTGGAAGCAAGAAAGCTCTCTATGCCCTTGTGAGCTGTGCAGGGAAAAGCAATATCCTGCCCATGTGGTGTGTGCAGATTATTGTTGTGCACCATTAGGACAGCAGTGAGACTAGCTGCAGATATCGCTAAGTTTCTCTTGATCTAGACTGGGCAGCTGTGTGATACAGAGCTACAGATGTTCTGATGGCAAATCTATCAGGAAGAGCAGGCGATGCCGTGCGTCCATCCAGTGAACGCAGCTACAGATCACAAACAGAAGTGTTTCCCAGGCTTTAGCCACAGTCCAACTTGCGTTTTTCCCATCAACTGTCCTTTGTTTCTTTGTTACTAATGTTTCTGTATTTATGTACATTTAAAACTACTAATAAATGCATCATTTTTGCTATAACTTTTGGGGAAGGAAATGCAATCTGAATGCTTTATAAAAATTAACAATAGGTAACTTTTAATTGAAGAAATGTTTATTTCCTGAATCACAGCAAACCAGTGTTCTGGTTTAAGTAAAGAAAACGTGATGGCTTGCCCTCAGATCCCACAGGAACCTGTGTCCATCCTTAGCTTTGCACGGTGCAGGTGTGTAAGAGTTACATATACTTATTGGGACCTTCCTAAAGTGTCACAGTGGATCACCTGATGTAAAATGCATTCCTGCTCCACTACAGTTGTCACACAAAAAAAATTAACATGCATGCAAGGACTTCCATTAATGTGTCTTGATATTGGAAGATTTCTGGAAAGACAGAAATTTAATCATGGGAAGTGAAAAAAATGAAAGCCTGGAGATGAAGCAGGCACTTTTGTGATGCTCTTTCAGAAGCTGTCACATAATACAGATGCTATTCTCCCCAGCATCTTAGTTTTTTCCTGTAAATGCATGTCTCCCTGTTCCCATCTATTTTTGGTAAGGCCAAAAGTCTCCCAGAGCACTATAATTATCTCTGTCAGAAATGTCAGAAGAGTTTACAGCTGAAGTAGGTGTCTGCCCGGAAGAGGAAAATCAGGTACACCCTCATGTGTGTTGGGGAAGTATTAAAATCAAGTTGCTGCACAGAGTTTCCAGGGAAAGATTTGGGAGTCTGGCTGTACTAGTGGGGGAGATTTGTGTAGCATCTCTGCTTTAGAAAATAAGAAAAAATAAGTCATATTATCCCTCTGGGCTTTAACTTCAAGCCATTAAAGATTGAGCAAGATAAACTTATTTTAAATAAAACCTTGTTGCTTCATCTGTTGGAAGGGAGAAAAATAGACAAGCCCCTTAACAGAAGTGCAGTAATAAGGATATGCTGGTGATGCTTTCCCTGCTTTTCCTTTTTTCTATTGCCAGTTTTCCCTGCAACACACTCCAGGGTTAGAAACTCTCTGCCTAGTTGTCTGAAATAAGTGAGGTTTTACTTTTACCGAGAAAAGTCAAGTTTTGTTATGGCAGTGTTAAAATTCAATTACATTACGTTTTAATGTGTGACTGAGTATCCACGTACACCAAAAGTGAAAACTACATTTTCAACAACGTACGGCAACCGGCGGTATCTTGTTAAGAAATGTAAAAAAAAAATTATTAAATTGGATAAGCCTTTCAAAGACATTTTGGAAGGGCATTAACAGCTAAGACCTTGAGTTCAGATTTGGGGAGTGCAGAATACCAAATAGATGCCAGGCTACAAGCAGCGTTTGTATGTGTCTTTGCACCGAGGTGCCAGGGCCTGATTTTCAGTGGAAATCCCATCTCCCACTGATTTTATTAAGAATATTGGTTGTGCGGTACACCTCTGAAATCAGACCTCTGTGTCATAAACTGGGCACTCAACACTAACTACTGCTTTAAAACTGAGGGTTTTAAAAATGTTCCATCTCTTTAGTTCCCCTGCGTTTTTCAGGCCAACAGAAAATTCAGAGAAATCCAGATTTTGCAAAAAAGATCTGTCATGACAAGTGCATTGTCATTTTTTTTGTGACAACACTCGGCACGTAACCCCAGAACGAAAGACTCCATCTCTGGCCTTGGATACGCCGACTGCCTCCGTGAGTGGGGGATAACTGTGGGCTGATACAAAAGCTGCAAGTACCCATTCAGAGAGGAGGTGGATTAACACCCTAAGCCGCCAAATAATTTCCATTGTGTATATATGCAACTGCGTGAGCAAAATACCCATGTTTTGCTGCCTGTTATGCTCCATTATTTTTGAATACAATAGTTCTCTTGGCATTAGTACTAAACGAATGGTAAGTTCATTTCATCTGAAAGACTAAACAAACAAGTGCTAACAATGAGAATAAATCAGATTGCTGCAGTACCTTCAAGTAGCTGGTAAAAATAATATTTTAATCAAATAACTCAGCTGTAACTGCCATGAACTACTGGGAAGGTTAAGGCTGTTGCTCAGTATTCTAGTGAGAAAACACACAGAATTATTCAAAACACACAATTTCATCGCCACTGCTTGGCTCCGATTAAAAGCAGAAGATGGCAGTCTGAGTTTCTATGCCTACTACCAAGTTGAAGCCACCAACAAAACAAAGGTTAATGGAATATTCTGAAAGACAAGCCATTTAGCAAGAAAATGCAATGATATATAAAAATAACTACAGCCAGACTGGAGTGGTTTACTCCAAAATAAATAATTTTTTGTTTGTTTATTTTGGTTTACTCCAAAATGAGGAATAAGCTCACATCTGGACTAGTGTTTGTGAGTTCAGTTCTCGGCTGCAGCATGGACTGCCTGGTGTGGCCAAGCTTGCACAGGAGGTGACTGTCCCTATTTCATGGGAATACTGTGAGGCAAGAGTAACTGGAAAGTCTGAGCTGCTCAAATACAGTGACACCGAAAACCAAAGTGAATGGTGCAGGTAACACCATTTGGATGTGCCCTGGGGCAGCTAAAATTAGAATTTAGCTCTGAAGGATTTAGCGCTCACTGAAGTCTGTGGGAATCGTACTTCAGTGAACTCTGTCAGGCCTTTTCATGGGCAACGAGTAATATATAGTTTGAAACATATTCTCAGTTAACCTCACTGAAATGATAAATAACGTGACTGCAGTCCATGCACTTGCATCAGATTAAAACCAGTCCTTAGCATGTCTTAGATATAGCATAGTTCCTATTCAAAGGAATTAGAGCTCAATAAGAGCTGAGAATATTATTTTTTGCCTTTTTTTTTTCTAGAGACACCCTTAACCAGAGACTGTCAGATTATTTTATTGAGACCAAAAGAAAGCACCATGCTTATCTAATTCAAACTCCTGTAGAGCAGGCACCTTCTGACTTCCTACGTCCAACCTGTTGCCAGCACCTGAATCAGAACATTGCTTCCAGAAAAATGCCTAAAAATGCAAGCGATAAACCTGTTGCAATCCTCGGTGACTTGTTCCCTCACCATAAGAAACTTGTTTCTGGTCTGCATTTGTACAGCTACAGCTTCATACCCTGATGGTCATGTCTTTGCCTATGGATTAGTCTGTTCAAATTTATGTTCACTATGTAAGTACTTATGGGTTGTGATCAAAGCACCACATAAGCTCCCTTTGATACACAGCATGGATTGCACTTTTTGACTTTCTCTCTCTCTCTATGAGATGTTTTCCAATCTTTTAATCGTTCCCCTCTTTGAATCCTCTCCAGTTCCTGAGCCAGCATGACTGGGAGGCAATGGCTGGAGCAAAGAGGAAGTTAAGGTCCTACACTTCGGAAAATGTTTCACTTCTAACTCTTTTTTGCTGCCCAGTACCTGCTAGAGGCTGAAAATCCAGCACAGCCATGCAGACTAGACTGGTCTGTTGAGGCCATTGGCTTTAGCAGCTATTCGAGGATCAGACACCCACTCCGCCTCTGCTTCCCGAGCTGCGGTTTGAGTGCCAGCGCTAGCAGATTGGGCTGTTAGCCAGCTTGTAACTCCACGCATGTTCATGAGCTCCACTCTCCAGGCACCTGCCTGGGACCAGGTTCTCTCTCCAGTTCGTCGGTGCATGGCCGCTAAGCTGAACATTGCGGCTCCAACACCAAGACGGGAATTAGCTCCCCCGCAGGTTTTAAGAACACAAAACCTGCCCGTCTGTGGCTGAGACCCACAGCCCCGCTCTGCACCTTTGGAAACTGGATCCTCAACAGAGGTAGTGCACAGGCGTGTTGTCAGAGGCCTTTTAAGTCTGTTTAACAACCTGAGCTCTTTGCTGGAAAACATCTGATACCAACTAGACGAAACCCAAATGTATCAAAAGGACTCAGCAATAAAAGCTAATTTTGATTGTGGACGTCAGCACAAAGGTAGAGGATACTACTAACAGTGATTATAGCGATGGCTTCAGAGGTAAAAAAGGACTAAACCAGCAACTGCCTTGGTAGTCATTAGAAAAAAAAGAAGACAGACTTAATAAAATGGTTTTTGCTGGGCAAGAGGCCAGCTGAAACTGTTGCACTTCACTGTAATAATGGAAAGACACTATTCCCCAAATCAAAGTGCCTTGCAACCGAAACAGGCATTTGTAATGAAAAAGAAAATCAGCAGGACAAGGTATTGCCAGTGCTGCATGGCTGCTTTCCC
The DNA here is from genome assembly GCA_031468815.1 of Morus bassanus. NCBI lineage: Eukaryota > Metazoa > Chordata > Aves > Suliformes > Sulidae > Morus > Morus bassanus. Next base: position 26,686,913 of record CM062577.1, read on the forward strand.
CCCACCGTCAAGCTGCCCACCCTCACAACCTCACCGGAGGGCCCTGCCCTGGGACGGGCTTTGGCTTTGCCCATGCTCCCATCCATCTCCCACAGCCCGACCTGGAGAAAAATCAAACCCACTTTCCTCTCTCTGCCTCAACAGGCAAATTTGTCAGCAGGGCGCAGCACGTCGCAGGGGTGGCTGGGGCTGTGGGAACAGCTGTTTGCTGCTGCGGCGGCGTGGAGCACGCGGATGAAAGATGCTCCGGGCACAAGTCAGCACGATCACAGCTCGGTGAGGATGAAAGCAGTCACTGCAGCGGCACTGGCTCAGGAGGGCCAGGGAAGCCATGCAAAATGTGTAAGGAAACAGGTTTATCACTGGGGAGCTGACACCTTCCTTGCTGCACCGGCACTCACCCTGCGCTCGGCTCTGGTGGCCTCGGATCAGGACTGTGTTTACCCGAGGGTGTCGTCTGTTTGTTTCTTGCAGTGGCAAGCACTGCTGGGGAGAAGGGCATATGCCCGTGATGTTATTGTTTCCCTCCCTTTTGTCCCACGAGACATCTGTAGGTCTTGCTTAGAAATGGGTGTGCACATAAGTACGGCTGGTGGCAGGCAGCCTGCGGGAAGGCTTAGCTGCAAAATGATGCCAGCTGTGATACAGCGCACAAGGCTTTAAAAAACCAAGTAGTTACTGTATAGTAATATTGTATATACTAAAAATTAGAAAGGAATTCATCTGTCACTAGCATAATTAGAATAATTGTCACCACAGTAAAAAGCTCTGTGGAATATTACTCCGTATTGACTTTGATGGGAAACAGTGTTTCTACAACTGATAAATCAGGAGCAGACTTTTGTCCCATGAACCTCTGCTTTCCAGTAAGATCTTTAGTTGACTGCTACATAAAAATTATGAAAGACTCAGAAACTGGTTTATGCTGCAACCAGTGAAGTGTTCTTTTTTCTCTTCCACACCAAATATTTAAATGTCAATCCATGAACATAACAAATTGCCCATTGGAAATAGGGCTGCCTTCGGAGGCTGGGAGCGCCGGCTGTGTTCCTTATTAGCCCTTTCCTAGTCCCACTATGGTATTTTAAACTGCAGTAAACTAACATGTGGACGATTAATTCACTTACAAAAAAAAAGCATAAAATAGTAGTTTTAATCACCAACCTCTATTATTTCCACCAGAAAAAGTTAATTTGAACGGTTGCAAATGAAGCCTTTTGAGTCCGGCTTTACCTAATTAAGCTTATTTAATAGGCAAAAAAATCCTCCAATCCTTGAAAATGTTACAGAAAAATTCTCATAAGACATTCCCAAACCCAGAGCATTTTATTTTATATTGAATATTCATTTCCATGAGCAAAAAATTAAAAAAAAAAAAAAAAAACAAAACAACCCCACGGCAAATCAAGACTTTATGAGCTGAAACTTCCCCTGCTTTGCATAGCTGTAACACCACCTGGGCCAGCCTGCCTCTTGCATTTTGGTGTCTCATGCAGCTCAACAGCTCAGATCTGATAGCAACAGATATGGTTAAAGAAAGGAACAAAAAGCAGGTGGAAATTATTACTGCCTTGCTCTGTCTTGGTACCACATGTAAAAGCAACTATGATGATGTCACATTCCCCCAAATGCAGCGCAAGATGCTGAAACATCTCAGTTAAGAGAATTTAAATGCAACAGCTGCCTGCAAAAGAATGGAAGAGAAACCCTAAGATGCTTTCCTGTATTGTATGTATCACACAGTAGTTAGAGGTCCAAAGGTGATCAGGGTCCCCTCTCCCACCCTTGCAAGGGGGAGCTCTCTGTTTTATCATCAGCCCCGTCCTCCCTGAGCTGTCCCCAGCTAGAGCTGCCGGCGACCACTGAACCACCGGTGCCAGCCAGCCAGGCACAACTTCCAGGGGACTCTATGATAAAGGCAAGCCCCAAGCCCGCCCTTCTAGCTAGTAAAAACCAGACACCACCAAGAAGGCAAATAATTAACAATAACCTTTAGAAGCTGATGGTAATAACTTGTTTCCAAAAAACTGTCCCAGCATCTTGACTAAATGCAGTCAATGAATCAACACACAAGGTTCAGGTATCAACCGTGCTCTGCATTTAGGGGCAAATATAGTCTAAACAGCCAAATAATCATGCTACACTCTCAATACATACAAAATTTATCGTCACTGCAATATTTCAGCAAAGGCATTTTTTGAAGGAGGAACAGGCCGCAGAGCAATTAGGATGAAAAAGAGTTTTGGCTGCCTTTGGCTCAGCGAATCTCATCTGTCACAGAAGGAAATTTATGCTGCTGCAGAAAGCCCGCATTAAAAGGCTGGGTGGAGAGCATGCACCCCCAGCTCTTGGGCGTTGCAGTGGCCAGAAGCTTCTCGGCAGTGCCAGAAATATACATATGGAAATGAGAAGCTTTTATTAGTGCTACTATCACAGAAAGTAATAAATAATCAAGTCTTTACCTCTCCCATCACCACAATTTGTTCCTTCTCTCTAATAGTTACAGTAGTTGTCCCAAGGGTTTGTAAGTACATTGCATGAAGCAATTCCTATGGCCTATGTTTTCCTCACCTCTGTGGCTCCTGCTCGAGACCTACTGGCTTAATCCCCACAGGAGTTCAGAGTCTGACTCCTCTGCTGCAGCTCTTTACTTCCAGGGACAGTCCAAGAAAGCATATTGTCCAGCAGTAAAATTATAGCTAGTTGTTTCTAATTCACTGAGATCTAGAGTTACCTCCAGATCACTCTTTATTTCCAGTCCAGACAAGTACATACCTTTCCTCAGGTATTTTGGCTTTGGATGATGAACAGCAAAGAGAAATATAAGGACAAATAGGTAAAACCTAATATCTGTTCACATACGTTGGGTAAACATAGGACTAGCTCTATTATTCAAATAAGCTTAACTACGTACTTAAAATGAAAAGCATGTGCGGTTGCAAAGCCAGAGCCTAATCTGGACACACAGTTCACTCCTGAGTGTCCTGGCCACAACGATGCTCAGGGCACCATCACAGCCCCATGGGTGCAATGTATTTATTTGTTGTTGGTGGCTTTTTTACTTATTGCTTTTTATTCAGACAACCACCCACAGAAGTCTCTACTCCAGTTCCCAAATGGCCGACACACACTCCATCAGCTCAGTCCCCAGAGCCACAATGTTCTGACATTTTAATGTTAAATTGCCAGAAAGCATTTTCTGTGGCATAATTTGAGGAGCAGGATGGGCTTCTCTGCAGCACAGCTGGGCTTCATGGAGGCTTCAGCCCATCACTCTCTCCACTTACATGGACTGAACACTTCTTAGTCCTGAGAAGTTTTGGCTTAACTGATGGCTCTGACATCCTCTTTTTGGAATTATTTTACTTTTATTTCCTCAATTCTCCCAGCTGCCGCTGTTTTCACTGTAATACACCACTCACAAGGTTTCTAGCAGCACCCCCAAACTGCAGGCAGGACTCCTCGCAGTGTGACAGGAGCTCCAAAAACCTGTAAGATCTGATCACTTGGGTCTCGCCCTCACCAGAAGTGATGCCACTTGTGACAGATACAGCTGTACAATCCCCTCAGTGCAAACACAGACAGACTGGACCACAAGCACTCCATACCTGTACAGGGTTATTCATATGTGGGAAAGGAAATCATTTAGTGGTGTAAGGCCTTATAACATTATATCTCTTCATAAAAGGGACTGAAGAGCTGAAAACACATTGCACGTTCCTCCAAAGCTAAAACAATATGGAGAGCACCCCGCGGCTGAGCAAAATGCTGCTGATTAGGCTTGACACTATGAGGTTCCCACTTATCACTATCAGACCCCTCAGTCTCCGGCAGATCATGTCGGTTGATGCTTTGCTGCTCCTCGACGTGTTCAGTCTACACCTATGAAGGCCCTCCAGAAGTCTGCAAGTGTTCGCCCTTTCAGAAGTAAGTGCTGGGGCAGCGGGAAGCTGCTGCCTTGGCTGCAGTTTAATGAGGATGTGTATGGGGACAACTGGCGGAAAGGGAAGGACACAGGTTGTCTTGTGAACCGGCTTAAAATGTAGCCAAACAGCAAGGGCAGGGAAGCCCTTATGCCTTTGCTTCTTAAGTACTGCGTGGACTATTGTTATGAGGAGGCAGGATAGAAATGCTGGAAAAAAAAAATAACCTTGGAAGAAATGCAGTGGGTTAATTTTCTGACCTCTGTTGTACAAAACTCATTTCTCCAGCTCACTGGAGAGTTTGAACTGCTGAGCCAAAGTCTACCCCTTCCCTTGGAGCAATTTGCAAGCTACACCTGGGAGGAAAGCTCCCTGACATCCCTGGCAGCTCTGACAAATTCTGCGATGCCAGGAAAACAGCAGGCCCTGAGTAAAAGGGAGGGGCTGCGTTACATCAGTCCCTCCTCGGATCACAAGCAGTTGGAACATTAAAAAGGAAAAAAAGGTGTTTCATGAGTCTGATCTGTTGCATCTATGAAAGCACTGAAAGAGGCGAGAGACTGTAGTTCACTTTTCTGTGCTAGTAAATAGGTGTTTATATATCCTGTCTTCTTCTGCACATCTGCACACTGTCTGTAAAGCTGTATGTTTTCTTCTTTGTTCAAGACTTAATTGTCCTGAGCATTTACTGCCCATGTCTGCTACCTGCAAATGATGTGTTTCAAGCTAGTTGTATTCATTTTTGGGGGGGTGAGGGAGGAAGGGAGGGAATCCGGAGATCAATAAGTCAAGTTAAATAATTCATAGCTAGCCCCTTTTATAGAAAAACAAGTCTATTCCCCCACCTCCCCACACGCCATATTGTTGTTGTTATATTATCTGTATGAGTCAGGCATTGGCAAGGAGAAGGGGAAAAAAATGACAGGATATTATAAGAGAATTTAATGAAGTGGCTCCAAATATTGTATCAAAATAAATGAACTGAATAATGCAAGAGCTCATTCTAGGTCCCTTCTACAACAATAACTATTGTGTGAGCAGCACATCTGAGGAGATGGGGATGGATGGATGAATACAAAGGTGCCACTCCGCCACATTACAGAGCAGGGAACAATGGGCAGCCTGAATTGCTATATTTAATTTCAGTAATACTTTGAGTCTAGATGCTCAGGAAGAAAATAGCAGGTGGTAAAAGAGGAGGAGGAGGAATTATCAGCCTTTCTGATCTCACTTAACTATTTTGCTTCTGCTTAGGATGGAGGAAAACAGGCTGATTGCATGCCCGCATCTTTGAAGTCCTGTGCAAGCCCATCGTGTGTTTTGAGTAGGTTGACAACAACCATCAGCAAGTAGAGCTGCTGGCCTCCCACTAGGAGAAAGACACTCGCTTGGCACTTCCACTCACAAATTATCTGCCTTTTATTAAAAATATATGTAATAGCATGCAATAGAAATAGCCCTGAGCCAGAACACTTGGGCCTGCCGCTGCAAAGCTCCGATCGCAGTCTGGTCCGGGCCCGGCTCCAGCAGCAGATACAACTGGCCTTATCTTCAGGCCTGAACCTGCAGTGGGTTCAGCTCAGTGGACCTTCTGGGTTTGCCAGCACTCACAGCTGCACTCAACAGAGACCACAGAGCTTGGCATGGAAGCAGGAGTCCTTGCTAGAGCCCTGCATTTGCAAATGCGGCTGCTTATTCATGTCCCCTTGATGACACAGGGGGAACAATCCCCTTGGCTTGTGCAGTTGTCAGATAGGGACATTTATTTGAACACAGAAGCAAGCACAAGGATTCAGACATTGACAGGTTACCTATTCTCAAATTACTGTGCTTTCCTGTCACTGTCAATAGCTAGGGGATACTTGCTACTCTCTGGCTATTTGCAAAATACCTTTTTATTTCTCCTCTCTATATGAAGAATCCTTCATGCTAATACTGCCTTTCTGGGAACACTCAGGTAACGCACAGTGCTGTCAATAAAGCTTTTGTTCAAGCTTCTTTTAGCCCTGTCCCTGCACCTTTCAATGTTGGCATTGTAAGAGGCTTCCCAGCTGTTCCCATCTGGGTGCAGGGGCACAGCCAGTAACACAGCAGCACCTTTCTGCAGAGGCCACCGTCGCAGGAGCACCGCACTGTCGGCAACCAGGAGACAGGGCGCAACAGGTTCCTACCAGCTGTGACAGCCAGAAACAGCGACATTAGAAATCCAGGTGGGGAATCAGCAGCAAAAGCCATTACAACTGTTATCTTTGCTTGTAAACGCTCTGTGTGCCTCTGCTCTAATTTTGTCTGACTACCTATGTTCCCTGTAGGGCTGTCAGAGAGAAAACAAGCGGTTGGCACCTACCTGCCCCCTCCCAGCTCTGCCACCCACAGCAGGCTCAGCAAGCATCCTTCCCTCCTCAGGAGACAGATCCTGCACCCATCAGTGCTGTCCATCAAGGCTCTCCTAACCCAATTGCAATTCACTGACAGCTTTACTTGCAAATTCCCTCTCTGCACAGCTCATGTTAAGAACCTTAATATTCCTGCAGATTCAGAAAGGGGATTTCCAACAAGCATTAGGAAAATTAAACTTCTCAAGAGCTGTCTCAATCTGACAAGCTATTTCTAGCTCTTCAAACTACGGTAAGTGAAAATATTAAAATGGGGGATGGGGAAGTTGTAGTAAGCAAATGATGAATTAAGGCTAGAAATGAGGACAGCATAAGTCTACTTTGCATATACATAAGGCATACATATGTGTATATACACACACAAATACAGAATATGTATTGTTTAAGGCCTTCTGCTGCCTTATAATAGAAAATTATAATCTCCTACCCTTTGCTTCCATCCAAAGCCAAAGCAGCAGATAACACTAATGAGTAGGGCATTTCCCTCAGAGATTTGTGCTTTTGCAACCACATGAAACATGCCCAAGCACCAGCCGTCTCGGGTAGCAGATTGGGAGCTCATGATTAAAGCAGCCTTTTCACCAAGGACATTTACTCTGCTGGTGGGAGCCTGCATCCAACCCAGGCCCAGCAGATGCAGGCAGGAGGCAGGTAAGACAGCCTGGGCCCCTCCCAGGCTGAGCCGGGGACACTGGGCTTGCTGCAAATCCTACCAGAGACTGCACCACTCCTCACAGCTCAGGTCTGCTTTCAGGGGTAGGCTGGGCACTCTGCAGTGTACAGACAGGCTGTTTGTTTGCTTCATTTCAGCTCGTGAAGCCCAGAAATGGCAGTGTTTATTCCCCTTCCCAAGAGGTAATGCTACAAAATGCCCCCTGTGTCCCAGCTTAGCTACATCCCTTTTTGCTCCTTTCTCCCCCTCTCTGCTGCTTTCTCTTTTTCCATCCCCTACAGAGCTTCCAAGTCTACACCCCAAACAGAGGAGAGGCTGTTTATAGCCTGGGCCATTGCTGGGGCGGGGGCGGGGGGGGTGGTGGTGGCGAGAAGCTCAACCAGGCTTTCAAGATGTAGGGGTGTGACTCCGAAGGAGGTGAGGGTGATGTTATTTTTTTAGGAGCAACAAAGTGGCATAATTTAGCTGTTAGCAAATTTTTCTGTGCTCTGGCATGGTTTTTGCTCCAAAACCTTGACATTCCCACTGGTTTAAGGCCTGATTTGAGTAATGGTGCTCAGCTTGTCCATCTGTCCTCCCTCTCTGCTGCTGCTTTGCAGCAATCATCCCCAATAGCCTCACAAATCATATTAAAATTGGGTTAGAAGAGCATCCTCTTCAATAACAGTCCCTCATCATTGGTGCTTTAGGAGTGGGGGACACCAGCCCTGTACTAGACCAGGGTACATAACAATTAGAAGAGCTGATTAAAATCTTATTGCTCTTCAGGGGCTGGCATGATTGTGTGAGGGCTATGTGGTGCGATGAAAAAAAAATCTTTCTGAGCTTGCACTCGCAGCCTGCCAAAAATTCCTCTTCAGCTGCATGAGTTGGTCTTGCAAAAGACATGGTATTGAGTGCTGTGTTAAATCTACAGTCAAGGTTGTGTAGAGAGCTAGGTACAGAGCTAGATCTGATCAATACTTGGGATTTTTCAATATTACAAAATATTTTGCATTAAGACGTGGCAGTCCGATACTATTTATTTAAGGAAGAAACACAAAAGAGACGGATTTGACCTTCGTATCCTGACTGGCAGAACAGAAGGGAATGCCAAAAGCTGAGAGCAAAGCTATTGATTAGGCCTGAGAGGGAAGACTGACGAAAGAAAGCTGTAAAAAGTTATTAATGGCAGAGAGGAGCAGGAGCACAGTGATTTGGGTTTTTGGCTTGATGACAACAGGATGGAAAAATGGGTGTCCGCAGTCAATCAGAAAAAGGATTTGCTGGAGAAACAGGGAGGCATGAGATGCATCTGTACGGGTGGGAGAATCCCACCAGGAGCAGAGCACGTGGATGCAGATCATGCTGTCGGGGAGCATCCGGGGCAGCAGCAACATCACCTTCTACCAAAGACCACGGCCCTGCTGTGCAGCAGTGCAGGCAGGGCACAGTCCTGCAGACTTTAATCTAATCAAACAATCGAGAAGGTGCAATAGAGAAAGCAGAGACACATGGATTATGAGTGCTGGGTAAAGAACTAAAGCTCCTGGGGACCAGTCTAGCGCCTGCTGTTAAGCCCACACTTCTCTGTTAATACCCAGTGAGATACCCAAGAGCCTGGGCAGCCCTGAATGCTCACACAGGGAGAGGTAGGTGGTGATACCTGTCAGTTCTGCAGTGGAGCCACATGGCATAGCACAAGGGTGGAAGAAGGGGTGATCTGCTCAGAGGAACTTCTGATATTGATGGCTCACTGAAAGGAGGTTGCTCTGTGCTTGGCTGCTGAGCATCGCCATGCACGCTGGGGCTCCCAGGACCAGCTCCTGGCACTGACCTCTGTATAAGCAGGCTGAGATACAAACATGCAGGGAGCAGATGGGGCATAAGCTGCAGTGAAAATCTGCAGCTACCGCTGGACCCATGCTTCTGCTGAAGGCAGCTGGACACATCCAGTGTGTGCTAAGATAAACAGTGCTCATGGAGAGTATAGCCCCCTTACTCCTATCCTTATTTCTTCTCCACTATGTTCGTCTGTGCTTACTGAGCTCAGTAAAATGTGGAAAATGGGACTCTCAGTCATCTTTGCAGTCTCCTATCATCAGGGATGAGCAGTGAAGCTCTTTGGATTGGCTTTTAGGTCATTGATATGTTAACTGACTGTAGGAAGCTCTAATTTAATTATTAGGAACAAAGGTCTGAACATGAATAAGCGAAGTCCCTGTTACACTTCAAAGTTGCAGCTTTCTGGTGCTGGTAATATTAGTTTGAGTTCTGTCAGGTGTCACAGAATTCAGGTACCAAATAGCTAATATCCAGCCACCATCAGTGTGCCGGCACAGCCTCAGCCAGAGTTCACAGAGCTCAGAGAAGTGTCTGTGATTGCAAAAGGGGAAAATGCAACAGGAGGCCTCATTTGCACCCACCGAAACAAGAAGGAAGTGAGTTCTGGTAGATGGTGCAAACAAACGTGGTTCAGTACTGAATGTGTCCCTCCAGGCTCTGGGGGCTGTTTCAAGGAGATAGATGCAGGAACTTGTCGTATATAATCTACCAACCATCTTTACAGTGTGACAGGAATTTCTTAACGAGCATTGGCAGTACATACAAACAGAATAGCAGTGCTGCTTCTCCAGCCATTAATATTACATATGTGGGCTGCTTAATTTGCTGTTCCTCACAGAGACAGAGCAGGAAGCCTGCATAATGAAGGATTTGTTGACAGAGGTCTTCGTATCAAATCAGCAAAAAGGTAGAAAATGATCCAGTTTCAGGCGTACTTGCTTGACTCATGTAACCTTGGCCCTTCTAACACTTCTGATTATGGGCATGTTATACCAGGTGCTCTGCCCTTCCTAGGACCTTATTGCTGCCACTTTTGAACTTCCTCTATTACAGCTTTCACCAAGAAGCCAAACAGCACAATAATACTCACTAATCTCACAGGAAAGAGGCATTCTTTATGCCTAAGGAAGGTGATGGCTGTTGGAGACCAAACACCCATTCAGAAAGATGCTTAAACATACGCCAGGTGTTAAGTGCATAAGCAGCCCCCCCTGCGAGTTTTCAAACAGTGAGAAATGAACGGGAAGCAGAACACAAATCCTATCTCGTCAGAACTTTACAAGTGATATCCTAACTTGTTTCAGAGCTCTCGTGGTCTCCTACCCGCCCCCAGAAGGCAGCTCGTTCTGGGGCCAGACATGGCAGTGAAGAATGATTAGTCCTGCTACCCCTGTGTGGGGAGCTCACGTTGGCACCATGTAACTCTCCTGCAGGACACAAGCCTCTCCTACTTCAGACAGGTACATTGTCTTGTGTAGCCGTGGTAGTATCGGCTGGTAGTAATACTGAACTGATTTTATATGGTAGGCATCGTACTATAGGTAATAAGATGTGTCACTGCAGTGCTCTAACGCTGTGCATGAATAGGATATGATACTACAATAAACACATAGAAATATATGAAAGAGTTCCTGGGCTTTCAAGGACTAAATAGTTTTTTTTTTTTAAATACTTGAGGCATTTTCTACATGCAACATTTCGCAGTGATAGCTCCTTGCCTGAGTTAATTCCTCAGTGACGCTTACTGGACTTTGCTTGATCAATACATATGTGAGTCCAACCAACACTCTCTCCTAAGTGACACATGTGAAAGACTCTTCTAAGTTGTAGTACATGAGTCCTTTAGCTCTCGCTAAGGAACTTCCACAAAGCAGCAGCTCACAGACCACAGGGGAATGAGAACAGGCAGTCTTTGAGAAGCTGAACGTACACAGAGTGGAGCTAAAGTGTCTCCAGTGTGCTCATTTCATTTACATCTCATTCATTATGGAAACGAGCTGTGAAAGTAGTTTCTAGAGCTACTTAGTGCAGGCTGCACATCGATTTAATACCTATTCTGGTTTTTCAAGTCACTTACCTCCATAGAACTCTTGTTCCAAACCAATTATTTAGCTGCATTACTCAGAATTTGAATTCACTGGTGTATTAATGCAGCTTGGTCCAAACCACTATATATTTAAGTTTGCTGAAGGGGAAGCCTTTAAAATGAAGGAAGTCAGTAAAGAACCAGCTTACCTGATTTATAGGACCATCAAGTTTCTACTCATCGTAATTTTGCATGAAGTGTCTACAAAACAGCCAAACTGCATCAGACATATTTTCTTTTGTTAACATGCCTGTATCAGTCTATCACTCTAGCTACTGACATGAAAAGAGACTCAAACATGAAAATAAGGAGGCAACTGGGGGAAAAAAAAGTAATTAATAACACTCACTGCAGACTGCTTGCTATCAGCTGGGCTCTTTATCAGGCTTAAGAGATTGCTAATGGGAACCGCAGCTGCAAAATATTATGTGTATGCAGCATCTAAACACCATCACTGCTTTTATGATGGGGAACAGAATTTAGCCCCCTTCATTTGCCAAATGGGATTCTCATCTGATTGCTTGAAACACAAGCTTTCCCCCTTGAGATGCTCCATGGTGCAGAAGCTCTCACTTAAAAGTCTGGGCCCTGTGTTGTCAGAAAAATGAATATACACAAACACACACCCCCCCAACAGATAGATACATACATACATACATACAAAAATCTCTATAGGAATTTGATTTATTTTGCTATTAGCAGATTAATTAAGAGTGCTTGCATACAGATGGCCACAATCCACGCTGGCTTCTCCTTGAGCAGAGCTCAGGATCCTGCCCAGCAACTGTGATACATTAAAGGGTGTGGGGGGGAGTGACGTCTCTTTCTGGTTTTGCCATAGATTTCCTATGTTACTTTGGGCAAATCACTTAACCTTGGTGTTCTCTGTGTCAATAAGGACTCCACCTTGCTCAGAGCACTTTGAGATCTATGGACAAAGAGCACTCTAAATACTAGGTATTATTTATAGTATTGTCCTATGCATAATAGCAAGCTACAGCCATTAGAGACAGCAGGGATCTCTGAGCAAGCAGAAAGGCATAAATCAAATGTCAGTATCCTTAGCATTGTAGCTGGTGGCTGTTTTGTCCTAGGAGAACATTTCAGTGGTTTGTGGTACCAGAGAAACTTGCTGTTAGTTCGTCACGTTCCCCAGAGGCAGCTAACGCAGAAATCTGGATTTACCATAGCAGCTCATTGGTAAAGCAATTCTGACAGCCTGCTCCCAGCTTGGCTTGTACCTGCTCTTTCTGAAGAAGAAAGATTGGCCGTGCAGTGACACTTTCGCAAGGCAACCTTGCACGCATGCATGCATCTGATCTGCACAGGCTGCTAGGTGAGACTTGGCCACTTTCACCCTGACCTCCACATTACTAAGGTTACATCTCTGTGGACACAGTGTAGTGATGTGTAAAAAGCACCCAAAATAGCTCCAGAACTGGAGGCAAGACTGTGGGCTAGAACACTGCTGAACCTGCCGTGAGGCCGCAGTGCTTTGCACCAAGGCTGCTTCCCTCACCTGAGCGCTCATCCAGAGCTAGTCTGGGCCCTGCACTGTGCTGTCCTCACTGCTGCACTTTGTCCTTGAGCTTGCGTAGGAATGAGTAGTCCAGGCCTTGATGAGAGGTGCTGAAAGAAAGCAAAAACCATCTGATGCGTAAGTATTGATGTCCAAAGTTTTGGGTACGTTTGTCCTATTTACAGCAACTTACTCTTTTAAAATTGTCTTCAAAGGCATTTAGCTAAATGTGGATCTTCCCAATACCATCAAAATCAGAAACTCACATATCAGACTTTCAGGCTAGAAATATGCATGTGGATTTATTTGCAAATAGTTTCAAATCTTGGAAGGGTGAGTTGGTGCAAATACATTTGTAGCATAACATGCTGTTGATGTTGTATCTTCTCCCCCAACATTGCACAATGTAAAACTTTGTGACTAGATTGTGCCAGGAGCCTTAATTCACCGTTTCATCAAAGGACAAGTCTCCATATTGCTGCCAGTCTCTTTTAGGGTAAACGTTCTGACAGTGAAAGGAAAGAGGCGTTCAGAGTAGGAAAAAAGATGAAGCCACTAAAATGCAAATTTTATTCACAGTTGGCATGTTTATAAATATATATATTACATTCTTACAATCTACAGTACATTCTAAATATAGAGGGATTCAATCGAAGTGTTTGTGGGAGGGCGGGTGTGTATTAAACTGAGCAACCTAGATTCAGTGACAGAAAGAGACTTAATAAAAGGAGGGCAAGGACTCACTCTGGAAAATAAAGGAAAACTTGAAATATAAGCTGGATTTTAGTTAGTGCTTTGGCACTTTGCCACTGGTCATTAGAGATTGCTTTTGGACGTCACAAAAAATGTCATGGTTTTAGGGCTGGAGGGCACATCGGATGCAAAGGGTAATCACTGAACTCCTACCATATGTACATCCTTATCAGAGGAAAACAAAAGATAATCATCACCTCTGGGAGAAACAAATGTTATCTACCGAGTTGAGCTGTTCAAGTTTCAATGTCAAATGTGCAGCACTTCTCTGTGACCTGCAAGTGCCCTCTAAATGTGCTGAGCAGGGGTCTAAAGAAGCATGAGCAGAAGGTACTGGACAACCTGACCTCCCCCAGGGAAGGGGATGACAAAGAGGCAGTTGCTGTTGGCGTCTGAGTTCAGCACAAGTTACACTTACCCAAGAGAGAGTGGCCAACTTTGGTAAATGACAGCATGTAAAGCAAGTACCACCGTGGTACCAACAGTGTCTGTGCTTGGCAAGAGCACACTGTGGAGAAGCGAGTGTGCATGGAAGGGAAGGAAGAAATCACATGCTTTCAAAGTTGACTGGTGCTAGTAAGTGCCCTCAGGATACCAGAAGGGGAGCGCTCCAGGGAAATGGCTGGGAATACAAATTTGAAACAGGACAATCAAATAAAGCAGGCTTTTAAAAATAGCTTGTTCTCTCAAACTTTCCAAAACAGACCTTCCTTTATATGAGTGATATTCTCAGCATAGATAATATCTTCTCCTATTTTACAAATTAAGAAATACTGAAAATTGGCTGGCAAAGTTTATTACCTTGGCATCTACTTAAAAAGAGAGTTTCAGTTTTAACTGTATATTTGAATCCATTCTCAGTGCTTGGGAGGCAAACATGCTGGTTTGTAAACAGCCCAGTTACTCCTTTTTCCCCTCGAGATTCTTTGGAAACTCATGACTTTTCAGCTCTGGGAGCTGCTTTGCTCACACTGTTGGTTTTTGTCAGCTTTAAGTTAATGTTCTTGCAAGGATATTCTCTGCATGTGGCTTGAATGACATGCTCTCTTCGTAGATCTACTTATTCTGAGGCCAATTTTTTGATTTTAACCAAAGTTTGCAATACTGAACAGTAGAGCTGTGCGAACTTTGTAATATCCAAACTGCACTGGAGTTTGTTATATTTATTGATTTCCTGGGAAAGCTCAGAGAATGAGACCGTATTATTTTGCTAAGTTTTTTTTTTTCATGTTACCATGCATTAAAAAACCACACACATCTCTCACTTCCATCTCTGAGCACAGAGAAGACTTGAATTTTAAGAGCTGTCCAGGATCTCTGCTCTCCCAGCTGCTTTTGGGTGGCTTCTTGGGGCTCCATTGAGTTATTATCCACCAGCTGATTCTTGTTATCAATGCAACATTTTGCCCCACTACCCAAAATTAAAGGCAGAAGGTGAGTGAAAAACAAACGAACGAAAAAACAAACAAAAAAAAATTCTTTTGTGTCTCATTACACATTTTCATGTAATCTCTCCATATAGTTTTTAAGTTCTTTGCACTCCCCCAGGTCCATATCTTGACAGACCCATTTAATATCATCCTCACTACTCATCAAGATTGAGTTGACAGTTGGACACCCATCATCAGAGGAGATGGTGGTAAAGGTGGTGAATTTAACCCGTTTCCTCTTAGAGGTAGGAGAAGTAGTTGGTTCACTTTTCTGTTCTTTCCCTTCAGTGAATGTGGACTCAGTAGACCTGAAAGACTGTCCATTAATATTTTTGGCGGCATTTGTGTTGAGGAGATATTTGCTCTCTTCATAGTCCACTCCTCTGTCAATGGCTGTGATATGTTCATCTTGTTGGGATGAGAAATTTATGTGATTCTCCAGAAGTTCTGTCCTGTTGCTCAGCCCAACCCAGTCATGAGAGTGACTCATGCCTTCTTGCTCTTCAAATGGAACTTGTTTGTTTCTGTACTTCAAAGCAAAAGTGACACAATTGATAAGGAAGACCAGAATTGCCAGGCAAAAGACTCCCAGAAGAGCATACATTCCTATCTCTAGATCGCTAAGTCCCCTAGGGGTCTGAACCAGGTCATTCTCCTCCAAGTCGCCATTGTTTCTTGGCAGATCCACCTGTGCAGGGAAGCTCGTGAAGTCTATTGGGATGTTCTGCAGATGACTGTCGTCATCCAGGAGGCTTTCTCTGTCTTCTTTTTTACTTAAAATAGACCTTTGGGTAGTGGTCCCTTTGCCTTGCTCATGGCCCACTGAGGAGCTGTAGTACTGGCCATCTAGCCCAGCTCTTTCCTGCAGAGTGGTTTTATGACGCCGGTCACTGGCACGATTTTCTAGGTGGACACCAGCACCCCTGTGTTTACTGTCACTGATGTTAGGGTTAGCATCATTCTGCCCAAACTTGACTTTAATGCTACCACTTCCAACAGCTAGGATGCTCTTTCTTTTGGATTTCTGGCACGATTCACTGATCACCATCTCTACCTTCACCAGTGTTCCTTGGCCTTCTCTCTCAGCAGCAATCACAGGCCACTTGAATTTGGGGTCATGGTGAATGGAGACCACCCTCTCATCCAGAGATGTAGCTGACAAGGAGAAGTCTTTGGAGTCATAAATATCCAGGGGCATGACAGATCCATCGCTGAACTGGATCCAGCAGCTGATGGCTGCTTCCTATAATATATAAAACAAATATACGCCCGCTCAGAATAAACATCGAGGGAAATGTGTTCTGTCCTGGTCTATTCCCTCTTCCTCACAAGATCCATATACCATTTATAACCAGAAAAGAGATATAAAGAGAGAGCAATAAAATTAATATCTTGCCAAGATGTGAGGAGAAATACTAGTTTAAAACACTCATTGATAATAAGATTTGTTTCCCCAAAGGTGCTTAAAGGAGCTATATCCCCTGGGCTCTACAGAATCTACTTCAGCACCATAATAAATTGCATGTCAGAAAGCATTACCAGTGACTGAGATCACTTACTGTTGTATATTTAAATGAAAAAAAAAATTACATTATTTCTAAACTGCTTAAAATACAAAGTCTCCTCTTGTTACACACAACACATGTTAAAAAATACCTAATATAGCAAGTAGGTCCATACATGGCTTCATACCTTCAGTCCTTGATTTTTCTTTCTCAAATTAAATAAGCGTTTTGTACAAGGAGAGGAAACTGATCAGTTGCTTCTTTAGGAAATGGCATGGGTAATTTTCATGCTTGTTAGCAATTAAAAGCAAGACAATAGTGAAGTTTAATCTTGTGTCACAGCAATGCAGATTGCATACTTCAGAGTGCATGGAGGCTTATTGAATGTAAGTGCGTCAGACCTGAGTACTAATTCTGTACTTGCACATATGTAGTGGTGCAGTATTCCTGGGAACCTTGACTTTTGGTTTCTAACTGGAAACCTTTTGAAGTATTCTTAGATTTCAGAAAACATGTGCTCACCCATTTCTGAAAATCAAGTCCTCTAAGGACTCTCAAATAGCTATTGAAAATTGTTGTGCCATTTGAAAAAAATATTGGCATTCACACATCAATCATTTACAGACAAAATTCAGATTGCTCTCCTGCAATCTAATTCCTGCTTCTGATGGCCTGACTTGCTCTTTTTGGCTGGGATATTTGCACCTTATTAGACACTGGAGAATCCACAGCAGAAAGACTCCTGGCTTGATGAGTAGATTCTTTGGTGTCTAAAATGAGGTGAGCTGTTGTCTGGTAAGAGTTGGGATCATCCTGCTCTGTGAGAGAGCCTGACAGATAGAAAACCACCCAACCAACAGATTAATAACCATACTTGCGGTAAGTGTGATTATAAAAGTCTTGTTTTTTAAATAAGCAGTTTTTCAAACAGAAGGTATTTACATTCTCACTCAACATATATACAGAGAATAAATAGATATCATTATCTTTTAAATTGTTTCTAGCACATAGTCATTCACCTGCTCAGATCGCAGAGAATAAGCCTCCAGTCTTCTGGGATTGTGTCGTGCATAATCTACTGGCCTGATTCTGAAATCCTTAGAGCCATAAAGCTCCCCATGCTTCAATGGGAGATTTGCTTCTGTCTCTATTTCAGGACAGAGCCCTAAGACTTTGCTGACACTGTCATAAATCCCGGCTTTGTGTTTATTAATCTTTGGATGTTTCTTGAAGACCGCGTAGAATTTATGTCATCAATTCTCATCCCCTCACTGTGTTGCTTAAACCTGCATAATCATTTAATAATTTTGCATTGCTTTGCTTATAGGGATTGTGCTCGGAAAATCATGTACTAAGCAACGGAAGGAATCAGATGCCTTTCAAAATGGAGTCAGTCCTTTAAGGCTGGAAGGTGCACATCTTCCTCACTGGTTTAATACCGATCCAATGTTGTTCTTACTGTACCCCTGCATCCAGAGAGGGACTCATCTAGACTCCATTTCTGGGAACTGAAATGTCAGTGCTGGGCAGCATACTAGGACTAAATGTCATCAGCCCCAGCTTTTGGGCTGATTTCAAGGTAGTTTGTTTAACTCCCCATGTCAGCAATGGATTAGCTCACTGGCGTTATTTCTAGCTACCTGGCATTGATTTCTTAACTCCTGGAAGACTATGGGAGCCTGATTTTTATCACCTTATAAATACAGCAGTTCTGCATTATTTCTCATCCTGCATCCCAAGGATAAGACCCTATGATGAATTATATGTCTCAACACTTGGCCAGATTTCGAACGTGCAAGTCGTGATCATTTACCTTTAAAGCTCAGAACAAGTTTAAGTGTTAAGAGCCCAGTGCATCCTTGTTTTAAGTCCCAGTCTGATGGATTTGGGTTGGAAAGAAAGTTTAAATTTCAAATGTAGACAGAAGCACAAGGACAAATATCAAGCAGGGACTGATGGGGACATGGCAAAGT
Source organism: Morus bassanus (assembly GCA_031468815.1). NCBI lineage: Eukaryota > Metazoa > Chordata > Aves > Suliformes > Sulidae > Morus > Morus bassanus. The sequence goes on from CM062577.1 coordinate 26,704,995, forward strand.
CCAAAAGCCCTTGGTCACTGTTGGTTCCCTAATATAAGGACTAGGAATAATAGAAAAAAATATTGGTTTATGAAATCATGAAACAGGAAATGAGTCAATGATGCTGATTCTTATTCTAGTAATGAATTAGAAAGAAAGGGATGTTCCCCAACTTCTTAAAAGGCTCACAGAAAGTAAGTAAAGGAAGAAGAGTTTGGCATAATGCAAAACACTTTCTCATTTGAAGATGGACTTCAGGTGTTGATTTGGATACTTGTGGTGGGAGACTGAACTTGGCAACCTAGTTGGCAATATGTCCTGTGACCCAGTAGGTGCTGGATGGGACAGAAAGGGTGTGTGTTTGTGTGCGTAAAGGGATTTCTGTTGCTTAATTGTGACACATCATTGAGTTGCATGTGTTATTTAGGGGATGCAGCCATGACCGATGGGGTATGCCTATTTGTTGACTGGGGTTGTTTAGCATTAGTGCCATTTTTGTGAGATCTTTGGTTTTTTGTTAGGGCACCTGGTGCCTTTCAGAAAAAAAGTGCCCACAAGGAAAATGTTTTATTAGCATGTTACTAAGAAAAATCTGCTCGATTCCATCAGCTTGTAATGTCAGGTATAGTGAATCAGAGCAGTGTCCTTCCAAAACACAGTACTTGTGGGCAATAGTACCTGCTTTGGGGATTGGAGCAGCTCTTGTGCAACTGCTGTAGCAAAGATGGCCTTATTGCTTCCTGGACTGAGCTGCAGAGAAAGTGACAATCCAGTCACCAGCTGCACTCCCAGGTCAGTTATTGTCACCTTCTCGTCCAGAACCGTCACCGTCTTCTCGGCCAAGATAGCATCTGAAAGGGGGGACAATATCTGAAAAGAAAAATCAAAGTTAGCAACAGCCATTTTGCATAGCACCGAGCAAAATAGCTACATGGAGCTACTGTAATACAGATAAGTGATCTTTATGTTAATGGGCAAAATTACTCTTAGCAGACAGATGCTATTAAAATATGATTAAAAAACAGCTAGTCACATTTTATAACTCTTCTGCAATAATAGGGTGTTTATAACATCTTTTACCAATGTAATCGTAATCAGCTATGCCATTCAACTCTGTGATATGCTTACCACATCTGTTTCAGATGTATTAACTATTTGTAAATGTAATCTTTATGTGAAATGCAATTATTTTATTAACGATTGTGGTTTTAGGTAGCATGTATATAATGCAATCTGTAGATTTATATAAAATCCATTGAATAAATGGCATTTATTTCTATCCTATACAAAGAAGGGGTAATGTATTGCTACAATAACCACTCATGGTACTGTATACAAAATAGACAGAGAAAACTTGTTTTCATTAAAAAAATGTGCATGGAGGTCAGTGCACTGATACATGACATCCAAAGATGCTCATTAGCAAGCAAGTTGAATTTAATGATCCATATAGGGCACAGAGCATTTTTGAAGCAGTTTATAAGAGGTATTCTTTCAATATAACTTGCTCTCAGCTTTTTTCCCTTGGATTTTTCTTTCTACAGTTTTATGTGCTTTTGTTGGAGCACTGCAAGTCCCAGAGCTTTGGAAAGTCATTCAGAAAATCTTTACAGATTTTGCAGAAAGTAAAAAATCTCAAATCCCATGTCCCCAGCCCTGACAACCTGTGTTATCGACAGGTGTGATTGTTTTTTTCTGGTTTGACAGTATGGGATGATGAGCATGTTTGGAGAGCTAGATTTTTTTTTCCTGTTCCAGTGCTTGTTAACATGTTTTCTACTTTGTAGTACCGCTGGATTAATCTCTCTCTCTGTTTTTCTTTTTCTTTTTTTTTTTTTTTCTTCTGGGACCCCATTTGCTAGGCCACTATTTCTCTGCACAGCAGGAAGAACTATATCTGAAAAGCTGCCAATGCCATAATGCATAGGTTTAGGTGAGTTATTTCAGAGTGGGGACGCTAAGGCACAGCCACATATACAGTGGTATTTATAGACCATATTCTTGGCCATATTGGCTGAAACTGATGAAGATAAATCTGCACCCCTGGAGAACATAGCTTAGTTGTCACTGATCAGTCAGTCTTCTAACATCGTTCTAGAAGTGCCAATTATTATTATCGCTTTGTGCGTATTCTGAAATATACCCTAACATTTATATTTTGTAACACTCTCCTTGAGCTTGCAAGGTGTGTAGGGATTTGATCCCCCGGGACTTATATTCTGGTCTCAGTTTCTCAACCAGCACTAGTTACTTTTGACTTTACCCTTTGCTCTGTCAATGGAGGCTTTGAGAAGACTGAGCTGTTTCACCAGTTGCATGCCTTGTGATAGCCCACACACTGGCTCCAGGTTCAAAAAAAAGCCTTAGACAAAAATAATCAGAAACAGCCTCCAAGTATACAGGTTGGACTAAATTTACTAAAACTGCAATCTACATTACTTCGGGGCACAAGATAAGAAAAGAAAACCATCTCTTCTGTGTCTTCCAGTCCTTGCTGCAATTCTGCTCCATTCAAAAATTCATGGCTCCAATTTCTGTTGCTAATGCAAGAAGATGCCATACACCTCATCAGTACCTCAGTTCCCAAAGTGGTGGGTTAATGGAGGAAAAGGAATAAGTAATTAATTTTCCCTACCTGAATTGTCGTCATTCCAAGCTCCTGACCAATCAAAACCTGTCCATCCTGTAGCTTAGCGATCCTTGGCTCCTCCACCTGCATGAAGTCACTCACCAGGTTGGTAATGTCAATCTGCCAGTCAGAACCCAGTAAATAGCTCAGCTGGCCGCCGGGATCTGAGGCTTCAGCTACAAACTGCGTGAGGACTCGCACCATCGCATGTTGGTACTGAAGGGTGCAGCCTCTTCCCTTACGTTCATCCTCTTCTTCATCATCACTGTCCCTGGCTGGTCTGGTAGGACACGAAGAATAAAAAATTAATTTAAACTGCTGCTGGGAGAGCTTGCAACAGGAGAGCTATTGCTGACGTAAGTCTGCAGCCTACTTGCTGGAACAAGGGGCCTTTGGCCCCTTCTGTTGCCCTGCTGAAGCTGCTTCCTTCAGTGCATTTCTGAAATCAGTCAGGCTCCCCCTCTTTTATTCTGTTTCCCTTGTTCATGACTAGACCTCCAGACTGCCTACATCTTCAAAACAGTTGCTAGAATCACCAACTTGCCTGCTAGCTTCGCTACCACATTGTCCTCTCCAAATATCTCTCATTATTTTCCATGTCCTTACTTTCAGGACCTTCACACTTTTCTCTTTCTAGATCTTCCCATAAACATCTTTGTGTTGCCATGGAAATCTCCCCTGTCTGCTCCTATGTACACATCCCTTTCTGTGTGGCATTCAGATTGAAATCAAATCTTCATCAAAATCCCCATCTCTTTGCCGTGATACTAACAGAAACACGGTGACAAATGATGTCTTCATAGGTAGGTGGGAATAGCAAGTACCTACTTCATCAGTTTGTTCTTCTGGTTCTCAATAACACTGACAACAGATACAAACAGTCCAGATCTGCCTACACCTATCCTCTATCCTGTCATTCACATGCCACTGACCTGTGGGCAGAGATAGTATCTTTATAGCCCTAGTGTATCAGTGTCCTGACTTTGGGACACTGAAGAGTGCCACGGGACCCTACAGTGGCATGAAAGAAGTACGTACTAATTGTGACCATTAACCATGAATAAACTATCTGGCAGGACCTGCAAACCAGGCTGGAGCCCGACCAGCCTTGCCAGAGCTGGTCCTTGTTGGTGCCTTCCTGCTGCCCCCAGTGACTGATCCTGCCTAACTTGACCAGTTGGCTCTTTCCATCTCAGTCACTAGCGCTATAAAAGGAAATTGATTTCCAGTGTAGGATCATGCAACCTGCAGTTTCCATTTCCCTCATAAGTCCAGTGCAGGAGCCTATTGAATAAATGTCTGCTGACCTTCAAATTTACACTGGAATTGCATTAAGGCCAAATGAGCATGTTCAGATCCACTGGCCTGACAGGTCTTTGGCAAGTGCACAGCCCAGAATGAATATCCTCTAATGAAACCTACCTCTTATTAGAGATGATTGGGACTCTCCACCCCTTGATCTGATTTAGTTCTGTGTCAGAGACCTCTATCTGCAGCGGAAGACGAGGAACCCAGACTGTCATTTCTAAAGGGGCACTCAGATGCTGGTAAGTAAAATTAACTATGACATTCACTTTGCCTTTCATTTCCTTCCCATTGACAAAGACATAGTCACATCTGTCAGAAACCTGAAAAAAGGAGAAAGAGAAAAAAAATTAATGAGTCTCTTCACAAATTATAAAGTACACCACATGCTGGGAAAGAGAGTGGGAGGAAGAGAAAGGATATAGGTTTAAACTAGCTCCAAGTTCGGAGGACAACTAGGAATAACAAGAAAGGTGCTTGGTATGCCCTTAATAGCCTGTATAATTTGGCATCGCTTTAACAGGCAGGCTTTTTCTGCTGTAAACATTTCCAGTATAATCTAAGATAAAAGAACAGCTTCTTTCTGTCCTTAATTCTGGCTCCAACACTAGGATAGTCCTAGTATGATGGGACTGAAAGAGGATTCTTCTCCTCTCCCCAAAGCTCAGTCAGACTCTACTATCCTCCTCCTCTGTGTGCAGCCCGAGGAATACCACATACCTGTGGGGAGGAACTGGTAACTGCCTGTATAGAGAGTTGAGTAGGGGGCAAATTTCTCTAGTCAGCCCCAAACTGGGACAAAGGGTTCTTCAGGAGTCCTGTTACAGGTGCCAGGGCATGGTGTTGTCACATCAACCAAAAACTCATCACAGGGAAGAGCTCACAGATGCCCAGTGGTGTTCATTGGGGCCAAACAGCTTCATCTCTGCTGCAAGCCTGGCAAAGGTCTTACACAATGTTCTGCTCAAGCTAGTCCTGATGTCACTTTATTTATTACCTGCCACTCTGGACATCGATATTGCTGAGAGTTACTAAATCTCACTCAAGCGATTTAGCAGCTATTGCAAGGATCTAGGTGAGCTGACAGGACCTGTTCATTACAGCTAGTTAAAATATATGAGTAAATGTACATGTCAAATAATTTATTAACTACCACTTTACCATACTGATGATCTGAAGGAATGATCTATTAAAACCCTGAACTGTTTTCACAATCCATTACCAGCCAGACCTTCTATTCCATTCTGTAAACATCTTTTATATTTCTGACTCCAGAATGCAGCCTCATCCTCATCTGAATTTAATGCCATTTTCTACTTTTCTGTTTAAATGTTAAATGAATTTAAATCGCATTTAAATATCACCAGCTTTTGTAGGATAATTTGCATTCTTAATATTATTATCTTTAAACAACAACAACCCCCCTTACAGACAGATCCATGGTAAATCCATTTCCATCCTTGCTTGTCTGAGCCTAGGTAACGTATCAAAAAAGGTTATCGTGACTCTTACAATGCCTGTCTTGCAAGCAGTGTCTTTTTTAAGGTCAAAATCTTGCAGTTGCCATTGGTTTCAGCAGGAAAATAAGTTTATTTACAGGCAGAATTATGTTTTTTGGGATATTCTCAAGTTAGCATGCTTTACACTAGCTCTTAATGGCTCCTGTCAGGATCCAATCCCATTGTGCTGCACAGCAAGAAAACCTAGCTGCTGTCAAAAAAGCCTCAAAGCACGGGGGTATGCAATGCAAGGGAAGGACCTCACAGCAGGCAGCTGAGCACAGACAAGTCCTGGCTCTGGCTGGGGCCTCTGTCACTAATATAATACTCGCTTCATCATAATGCCGATCCAAGCTGCCCTAAGCTGAGGAAGATGAGACTCTGGGACAAGCTTCATGTGAGCCTGCAGAATAGGACTACAGGGAAGGTTGGAGGCATAAGCACATTCCCCTTCTGGGAGCGGCATGTCTGGGCAGCAGCAAGAGAGATGTTATTCTTGCATCCTTGCAGAAGGCTCACTAATGTAAGTGTAATATTTTCAGGGCAAGAACTACATCATACTTACAGCCTGCAACTTCTAATAGCCAGTCTGACAGGTGGGAAGTCAGAAGACCTTCAGGCAGTGCCTGGTACGTGTGTGCCTTCTCCCACCCCGTGGGGTACCTTGCTTCCATAAGTGGAATTCATCTATTCCTTGCTGGTACTGCACTTTTTGTATTTTAAGCGCTGTTCTCAAACCAGACAACTCTTCCATGTGCTAATAAGCTCTGTCTGCTGCTTTCTGCCTTTCCTCTTTTCCCTGGGATGCCAGTGAGAAGAAAAACTGGGCAGTCTCTCAAAGTGCTGATTTCCACCTGAGAGACAACAGATCAAAGCTGAAGACAAGGTGACCCCAAGGAAAACATTCTGCCTGGGAGCTGATTGCCCTGAGGTCCTTCACTTGTCTTTGTGCTCTGCAGGCTGGACCACGTGTACAAGTGAACTGCTGGAAGACAAGGATTTTCTTCAGTAGGGCATGGGGCCAGGTAATAGCTTTCAGTGTGACTTCCTCACCACCTCTGCTTCCATCTAGCAACACCTCATATTCCTGATTCTTAGCTAATTAACACATTAGCCAATTAAATGTCTTCATGGGCGATCAACCTAGGACTGAAACCATTTTCTAATGATTTCAGGTAACAGGTAAACTTCTGTGCTGCAAGGCACAGAAATCATGGTTGAGGGTTGCTTCCAAACCATCGTGGTGTCCTCTAGGACTGAAACAATTTTCTAATGATTTCAGGTAACAGGTAAACTTCTGTGCCTTGCAGCACAGAAATCATGGTTGAGGGTTGCTTCCAAACCATCGTGGTGTCCTCTGCAGAGCAGAGCGCTGAGCCCCTGGAGCCCTGCTCCCCAGCAGACCCCTTCTGCCTCCCCCTGCACGTCCCCTGCTCCGCACTTGCAACAGGGCTTCTAGCAGGGGACCTGCCAAACATCCTTACACCGGGGTAAGGTTTCCCTGTCTGAGCAATGGCTTTTGAAGCACACCTGGATAGCACAGGTGGGATTTTGCTGTTGCTTTTATTGGTCTGTGTGAGTGTGAAGAGCAGTTCAGCACAAAGGAGCCGGAACAAGGCTGAGACTCTCCCAGGCAATAGAGGTAACCGCTGAACTATGCTAGTAAGAGATTGGAATCAGACTCTCAGATTTTAAATTCATTAATGCTCAAGCAATAGCAAGAGAAAGAAAATTTGGCTGGCAAACAAACCTCAATTCCAACTTTATCCTGAGTTATTACAGAAAGGAGAGTTAAAATAAGAATCCACCCATAAAAACCTACTATATGAATGACTAAATAAATATCATGACCTTGTGCTTTCAAGATTACGATTCATAAAACAAACTGATGGTCAGGAAAAGAATGACTAGGCTTGGGATACCTGCTTTCTCCGGTTTCCCTTTCTGTAAGTGAAGACGGCAACAACTATGAGCTTATTCAGTTCCCAGCCAGCCCTTCACTGTTTGAATGAATAAGCATCACTGTTCTGTTGCAGCTTGCATGCAGTCCTAACAGAGCAACATCAAAACATGGTGCAAAGTACAGTGCATTTTCATAAATCAGGGCAGCACATTCAGAAACAGGTCATCAATAGAAAGGCAGATTAGCCATGCCTGTGTTTCTGCAGACATATCCGAACCATTCACCTTCCAGCACAAAAGAAAGACTAAAAAGATGCAGAGAAAGAAGAAAAATTGAGCTTCTTGGTCTCTTTTGAGATTGAGTTTTGAAAGCTGTTTGTTGGAAATGAGTAAATGTTTTGTGAAATGAGTTTGATGGGACTCAGCTGAGCCTCTGCAGGACAAATATGCACATGAGCGAAGACCCGTTAAATGCAGCTCAGCAGCTGGCAGCCTCTGGGCAGTCCCCATGGCTGACACAGGCAGAGGGAGCGACCGGGTCCCCCTTCACATAGCTTCTCCACATTAATGGTGACGGGGGCAGCACAGACCAGCTTCTGCTGCCACTGCCTTTTCTGAACCTGCATGTCTCCTTTTCAATCTGTAATGGATTTCAATTCTTCAGTCTGTCAAGCAGCTCCTTTTCTTTAGCATTAATTCACATAAACAGCCTTTAACTACCAACCCTCCTTCCTGTACTACAGTTCTTGCTTTACACGCCTCACCACACACAACAGAAATGGCTGTGGTTCAAGTTTATTAAACACATGAATGGAGCGACTGCACATACCCTTGGAGATAGGCACGTGAGTGTGTGAACAAAAGAGAGGGTCTGTACTAAATCAACAAACAGCTTCCTGGCAGTTACTACGGGAATTATGAGGTTGGAAAAGCTTTGTCCCAAACCAGACAGATTTCAGAAAACTATTAAACACATTATAAAATGCAATAGGAACTACAAAGGGGCTGGAGCAAGGTGAGTGATTTGCAGGGAAAAACAATTTGGGTTTTTTCCAAAATCTGGGGACTCCCACCCGTATCTCCTTTTCCTTTCCTCCTGCCTTTGAGTTTTGATATCTCAGATGGTGACTCCAGTTTTCAGTAAAGGTGACAAGGGCTCAAGAGAGAAAGAGTATATTTTCTTTTACTGCTAATGTACTGTTGGAATACATCTCTCTGTGTTGCGGCCACTGTAATTCAAGGATGTTATAATGCCATTAAACCCTTCTGGTGCTGTGCTCCTTTGCTAAAGCCTTTCTGGGCTTTGTGTTACAGGAGCTTGTCACACAACTACGCTGAGCTGCCTTCCATTAATTAAGGGAGGCTGTACTTAGTGCTCACAAGATGCTCCAGAAATTCTCTCAATACAGGAGACTTTTATCTCTTGAGGGAACTGGGGTTTGAATGGCTTTTTTGGGCATGAACTTGGTAGGTTATAAAAGTGCTTTGGGTTCCGTTTGGCTCCTGCAGCTCCACCTCTTTTTCTTACATCAGTGAACAACTAAGACAGCTTCCTCTGAGTCACACACACGTATCTAATCTCCATGCACCAGGGCAGCAGAGGTCAGAGGTCCCTTATTGCCAGCACAGCAGAGAATTAGGAATTAGATTTCTAAGTGCGCCATGTACATACCAAACACGTGGCTTCTGGCAAGCTGGATGTCGAGTTCAATCATCAGTGCTACAAAATGTGCAGAGTGGAATATTTCAAATGTGCTCAGCATTGCATTTAATTCAAACCCCCAGTCCTATTGTCAGAAAGAGGAATACAGTTAAGTCACTGCTGCTTCCTACCGCAGTTTTCTCTGTAAATATGAATTCCTCAGCCCCATGTGCAGCTCTGTACATTGGGTACCACAAAACTGTGCCCAAAATTCAGCTGGTAGCCTTGCAGCTGTTAAAGTGATGCTGCTGTTTCCTTGGCAAGCAAATACTGACCAGAAAAGGAGGGGGATATTGCTAGTCCAAGGCACTTCTTTTTTATGTTTACTTAAAAAGCCTGTTTGTGTTATTTGAAAAGAAGTCAGCACTCTCCTTCAACACAGCCCATATTCTGTATGCTTTTCAGGTGTGATCACAAACAAGGGAAACCAGTTTTTGTTAATTTCTCTTATTTTATTTCACAGTTTGCAAGACTCTCTGTGGAAGAAAACACTAACCCCTTTGAAGTCTTGTAGTAGCAGGACTTCAACCAGCCTGGGAAAAACATGGAAAGAAGCAACTTATTGCTCCCTCACAAATCACATGTGATCCCTATCAAACTGACCTCCTGCATCCAGTTCTCCAGAGAAAATTGTTCCCATCCCTTTCATAAAAGGATTTTACTGCTTTTCCCATTAGCCTTTTGCAGAAGTTGTCTATGGTGGATACAGATTTGTGTGGCTGACAATTCCTTTGGTCCCATAAAGTCTGTGCTAGGTTTGGGCTGAATAGAATCCAAAGATCTAATGGGAGGGAGGGAAAGGGGAACGTACATCATAACTCCCAGAAGAGGTACCCAGCATTTCACTGTTAGCTCTCAGAAGTAGCTGTAATAGTCTTTCCCCACCTCATTATCTTTATTAAATTCCCACGGGATAATGGTAAAACCCTCACAGGAAACTGCTTTTCTGCTACAGTAATTCTGTTGGAACTCTTGCAAAGTCACAGCTAATAAGTCTTTGAAAATAAGATGTACCTAGAGCAGTTCTGGTTTAGACATTTCAAGGGTGGCCAATTAGGAAAGTAAGTCTCTGATATTTCCACATAAAATCTGTATTTTGGAAACACTCTGGGATACTGCCCCCGATCCATGCTTCTGTAAGTGATCCTTTCCCCACACAAGCACTCTCTGTTTATAATATACACTTCAAGCACAGCCCTGCCACCTTGGCAAGCTCACAGGATCTCTTCTGATTTAGCACTGCACACATTTTCCTTGGTCTGCCAGCATAAATGGCGATATTTAGTAACGTAAGTTATGTTAATGAGTCCTGCCTAAATCATTGCTGTCAGAAGAAGAATGGGGGAGTCTCTTATAACCATTAAAAATGAATGAGGAGGGAAATAAATAAGCAAAAGCAGCTCATTTGAGCTATAAAAGACTCCAGAACACAAGCTGTGTACCAAGGTACAAAAGGATGAGGCCATTATTAGCTCTATAAGTCACTTATAAATGACTCAGGGGAGGCGGAGTCACCTTTAATCACCCGCGCTTAATCCGCGGTGTTGGAGTGAGATTCGTTGCTGTGATAACTGAATCCAGCCTGAAGTTATGCAAGGCAGAGATAAATGACTATAATGAAAAAGCAGCACAGGGGGCAGATCAGCCCTAAGCCCACTATATGTCTACAGAAGGGACCTGTCCTACTCTGGGATTCTGTGAGGACCCTGAGGGTAAGAAATGACTGTCCTCAGATCTGATGGCAGCAGCAGATCTGTTAACCACCCTGGATGCTGCTGGAATTAGGAACAACCACTGAACAGCTGCTCTTGAGGAATAATTAAAGCACCTCCTGTGTTGCAGAGAAGAGAAAGATTTTTTTTTTTTTTTTTCCAGAAAGAAACAGTAGTGGCAAATGGGTATCACATCATGTTTAGGGATGCTCTTCCTGTTCCTCAGGTACTCTCATGTTCAGCAGGGTTAATGTCCCAAGCCAGGCTGCTCTACCGCTGCCAAAAGAATGACTTGGCTTGAACCTTAGTGACTGGATTCCAGACTGATTTTAAATCTAGCATCACCTTGACAGCTTTCCCCATTTGGGGGGATTTACACTGCATAAGGTCTTCTTAATTTTAAATATTTTGAATTTTGACCATGAGTTTTGAATTTTGACTGCAAGTATTGAAATATCTGACAAAATCTGAAAATACCCTTTCAAAGTTGGTAAATGACGAGCTGTGTTCACAAGGGTTCATACCTCGTCATTCCTTTATATCTGATTCTCCACTCTGTGCAGTAAGGTTGTGCCTTTTTTAGAGGAGGTGTCAAGTAACACATCTGAACTCTGCAGATTCGGAGAAACCAGAGGGTGCTCTGAACTTTGAAGGTCCACACCTTCAAAGCGTCCACACTTTTCTGCAGTGGGTTTCCTATCGCAGCATGACACCAAAAAATACTGCAATCCACAACTGTATCTGCTTTTTTACCCAGAGACAAACATCTTCCTTAGTTCTTAAGGGTCTTAAGAACTTGTTTCCTGCCAGGCATCTCCATAGTGTCATGATGGAAGCACACCTAACACTGCTGCAGAGGAAGTTCAGCAATAAATAGATATTAGCAGAGACCTGTGCAAATGAAAAATGTTTTTTACTGCACTAATCCACCTGAAGCACATTATAGAGCATATTGATTAAGAGAGCTCTGATATCAATTAATTTCTAAGAAATTTTTTAGTTTGTTCTCTAGCTTTGTGGCAAACATCAATATATTGTCCTCAGCAAAATATACCTGAGTGAAATATGCAATGGTACATTTTAAAAGGACTTACAATTCTGGGCAAACACCCAATTCTAGCTGCAAGGTTAATACTTCTTTTGTGGATGTTATGGATCTGACACAATGTTTGCCGTGTGTTGGTGTAACTAACTGAAAAATCCCCTCATTAAAAGTCTCTCCTCAGGAATCACCTTTTGATTTTTTTTAAATCAAGATGTGATGTATAAGATTTTGGTGGATTTTTCCCTTCAGTGTTGCTTTTGTACCACTTCCACTACTAAGAACAGTCAAATTTATCTCTATGCAGTGAATTTCACAGAATCTATACATTTTTCAAGGACGGAGTGAGAGAAGAGCAGGTGACACACAGTCATTTGTGGACACATTACGAAGCCCCTGTACACACCATCCTCGCCCATGATTCAGTACCTGCCTAAGGGCTACCTGCAGCCTGTAAAGAGCATCTTCTTTGTCCTCACTCAGCCACCGTGCTCAGGCCAGCCAGGAGCCACCCGAGGGTGATGTGTTCCTGGTGCTGAGTGGCCCCTTTCCCACGGGACTGGCAGTAGAGCTGCCTGGAGGATGGATGCTTCATTTCAGGAGGGCTTTTAAGACACCTACATTTGGTTTCATTTTTGGGTCATGAAATTCAGTTTCATTTCAATTTCAAATGATTAAAATTATGTAAAAATACTGTAACATCAAGGGAAAAGTTATTTTAAAATGAAAAATCAAAACACTTCATTTTGGAAATGTCAAAACAAGATGTTTCTTTGACACAATGGGAACCTGCTAGCATCCTTTTCTTCCTTTTTCTGTCAGAGATGAAATTCCAGGGAAATTAGCATAATTTCGTGAAGCTGTTTTACAGAACTACAAATTCTGACAGAATATATTCTGCCAAATTTTCCCCAATAAGCCGTAATCAACTGGGGCCACAAATCAAAACAAAAACATCACAACGAAACTCTGCTCAATTAAAATCCAATCACATGAAATCTGGACTACCTTTAGTGCAATGAATAGTGCTATTCTCATTTGCAGAAATGTAAGGCACAGAACAACCTTTCTGAAAGTCTGGGATTAATTCCCAACTCCATCACATCACTTATTAGATGCCTGTGTGTAATTTATTGAGATCCATACTCTCAAGGTTATTGAAGTGTTAACTCCTACTGAACTCAAGGGGAGCTTGGTGGTTAAATCTCTTTAAGAATCCGGGCTTTAATCTCCCTTTGATGTATTTGTAAAATGAGGATACCATCCCCTTGTTTTACAGGGATTTTGCAAAGCTTAATCTATAAGAAACAAGAAAGAGCTCAGGTGCTAGGGTTACACAAGTGCATCTTTCTGTTGCTTAAAATTTATCTGTAGTTAGAGAACAGCCCTTCACTTTTTCCACCCGCACCAGCAGTCAATCACAGCCACACCGAGGGCACGATACAGTTCTGTGGGACATGGCGTAGGGTGAAACTGTGTCCCTGGCAAGCAGGCAATGCAAAGAGAAATCAAATGGCTTCATTCACTCCTGCTGTTCTCCACTCCTTTTGCTGCTATGGCCATCCCTCATTTGCTGTTGGCTAGTCTGCAATTCCTGCTTTCCAGCTGGAAAAGGAAGGTGGCGACTTCCTGCCCACCTGCTGCTCTTGATATTCAGCAAACGGCGATCCTGCCAGCACAGGATAGGCAAAAGAATGAGATGGCTTTGGTGTCTGCTCCTTTAAATCAGCAGGACACGGGAACGTCAGCACTGTCACGTAGGGGAGCTTTAGACAGGCACGTACTGTGGACTCAACCCACCACCTCATGCTCTAGATTTTAGAAGCCACAATTTTTTGTAATGAATGTGACAACATTTTTTTGCCTATGTTAATTAAGTTACATCTTCCTATTTCTCTCTTGATCTGTAAACCACGTGCACTCTGTATCACTCACTGCAGCCATCCTAGTAAAGTGGGAGAATAATGATAAACACATCCAGTACCCCAAGCTTTTTATTACTAAACTAAGAATGGCAGTAAAGCTTAAGGAGGAGTAATTGCAATAGAAGAAGTTTGCTTCACACTCATGCAAAGAAAGGAGACACACAGGCTGCTTATTGTCTCTGGGTAATAAATACCTGACTGCCAGGTGAAGCAGAGCCGATGAAGAATGTGACAAATTGGATGGACTAAATGCTGAAACAAAACTGCGCTGTAAAGGGGACGGTCAGTCTTCTAGATTTGTCAGAGCCAGTCAGTGAAGCAATGCTGAGGAGGGGAAGCACACATAATGGAGATGCACACAGCCTGAAGCAGCCTGTTCTAAGGGCTGCTCCTACTGTATGTGAGACCCCCCACTTTGGGAGCAGCTGAGAGGAAAATGGGCAGAACCGTGTGCAGTATGGATCTGACTGAATATGCAGGAAGGCAAAGTATTTCAAATAACTCGTATATTCTCCCAGGGCAGGTGAAGGGCCTTAGGAGATGTCAAATCTCCCCAAATGCAAAAAGGGCAGGCGAAGGAACCCCAGCAGTGCTGGTGCGGAGCAGTCCCACCACTGCCCGGCTCTCCCACCACGCTGGGGCTGGAGTGCTCCCATTGGCACACTGACACATTGATTTCAGACCTGGACTGTGAAAGTAAACAACCAGCAGCGTTCACCTCAAGTCAGTAACTTTGATTTTGTCTATAATTATCACAACAGTAAAACTAGGTGTGCAAAGCATCTAATTGTCATATCCAGGATACTTCATACTTCCCTTGTCTATAGGAAACTAAAATCTCTGCCAACTCCTTTCTGTTCCCCAGATGATCCAGCATGCAATTCAGCTAAAGGCATCACATTTTTTTCACTGTATTTGTTTCACTCACAAATGGCCAAAAATATGTCTATTGGCTACCATAATACTTATTGATTTTGCACTGCTTTGTACTATATTGAGCAACAAATCTATATTTGGATGAATTTACCAGGTACGTGCTTTATGTCCTCATATGCTGACTACAGAAAGTATGCGTGTCATTCTCAGTTGCCTGCTAGAACAACAAACATATACCTGGAAGATCAATACTAAAAGAAATGTTTTACTCGAATGCTGGTTGGTCTATACAAAAGTAAAAGGTCCTTTTAAGAAAAGGCTTCCCTGCGTGAAAAAGAGGTTTCTCATCTGTGCCACCCAGGGAGAGCAGAGCCTCCCAAAATGTCCCTTCTTACTGCGGCAAGCTGTGGGCTTTTCCTCCCACAGAGACCAAGGCTCATCCTTGTCTCATAAGCTGGAGATGTGCTGGTAGCACAACTGGACTGTAACACTGACTGTTTACTAAGTCTTCCGAATTAGGGAAACTTCTCTTTCATACATGCTTGAGTCGCTTGTTAGTCCCAAATGAACACCTCTCTGAGCTCTCCCTCGCTCTTTGGGGTGAGCGCACCAGGGATCCACCACTGAGGATCCCATGTCTTGGTTTGCTGCAGCCTTGCAACGGGTCACTCCTCAATGAGGCATGGTTTCTGCAACGTGGAGATCATTCCCCTTTGATAATCACCAAATCCAAACACTTATTCCTCCTAAAAACGTTTCATTAACGCATTGTAACAGCACTTTACAGTCACAGAGGAGATGAGACCCCCGATACCAGCTAGTGATGTTCTCTCCATAAAGCTCTTCTGACATTTAACCGGGGCAGGAAAATAGAATTTATTTACTGTTTGAGACAAAGAGCTGAATCACACAGAGATCAAATCACATACCTAAGGCTTCATAGAACATTTGTGACCGAGCCAAGAAATGAATCCCAAAACCGCAGGGCTCTCCTACCACAGTGACTTGTTATTCAAAACGGGGGCAGATCCTGGCCTTGCACACAGGAATTCCCTTGACCCCACTACCTGTGGGAGCACCACGCTTTTGCTATTGGCACACGTGCTGCTGCGACTCTCATGGCTTCTTGTGGCTTCACTAGCCATGGTACATTTTTCCTTTTTGGGTGATACCCATGCAGTATAATCGCATAGGCAAATGTAGGGATTGGACTCTGATTCTCTGCAGTATTTGCATAGTACAGTATTTCCATTGGCTATGTTGAGTTTTCTTTTTTGGCACTGCCATCACATATATTACAATTATGTTAACAAGCCTGTCTTTCTAAAGAACTCCTATTTTTCTCTTCATTACCCTGAGACATACTTCCAGTCATTTCTCATCTATCCTTACCAGGTCATTTTTGATATATTGTACAAGTGCAAAGGACAGCTCTACTTCATAAGCAAATCCAAATGACTATTACATATATGCTGCTTTTGAGGGCGTAGGTGGGATGGAAGTGAAGCATGCATGATGTGCTGAGTAGCGTGCATTGCAGCTCCTCCGCACGCCCTGCTGCACAGACAGTGTAAGATCCCACGGCTAGGCAAGCTATGTGATTTAGCTCCCCTATTTCAGATTGAGCTCCTAACTCAGGAGGTCCCTAGCTCAGTTCTCAAAGTGTCAGCCAACAAGACAGTTGTTACAAAAAGATCTTTTAAACAACCCCTGAAGAGAAATCTCTGCCTCTCCAGCTGACTAGTCCCTGCCCTGAAATGTGAGCACTAAAGGCCACTGAAGTCACTGTCCACCAACAAAAAATTCATATCATATTCTGAGATTTGTACCTGTTATGCAGAACTGAGAACACAGTATGATTCAACACTGCCTCCAATTAAATTTATTTTTTCTCTCTGAGAAAAAATAAGGTCCTCTTTTAAAGGGTTATCATCATTTTATGGAAAATTACTAAAAAACTAAAAAATGAATAAAATATAAAAATCCTTTTACATCAACTGATGCAAAAGAAATTACCACCCTTATTGTGGCTTTAAGCATGACTGCTATGAACCTTGCTGTCGGTTTGGTCCAGCAAAGAGAGAGAAATAGAGAAGCCAGAATAAAATGCATTTTCTTTAAGGCTATAAGAGAAATGCAAATCCTTATAGGCCATTTTGGACTTCTAAACTAGCTAGAAAAAGGCACTGGGCTGATATATTCTCTGCCTCCTTGGAATCACTCATCTTTCATCTCCATCACTGCATTGCAGACTGGAAGCATTGCTATTTTTTTGACAACATTCTCATTTTTCCAGCTTCCAAGAACTCTCTAGACAGGGATTGTCAGTTCTAATTATGTTGCTCGTGCTGCAGCGACAGGTGGTTACTGAAGACTCAGAAATGACACCTTGACTTTTGCAAATGGATTATAAAGTTTGCCCTGTGTTCTTGACGAAAACAGCCATAAAGGAGGGAAGACTGGAGAGTGATGAAGGCAGTCACATGGAACCAGGAAGACCTGGTTATGTTGCTTCCTCTGCTAAGCCTTCCCAAACACATGTGTGCAAGGTGCACCTGGGCTATGGACACGCCAATCCTCAAGCTGGGTGAGCCATGGAGATTTACAACATATCTAACCAGTTGAGCACTGAAAGCTGAAAGCAACAAAGTTATGTTTGAATGGTGCTGTGCCCACACAAATTAGCTCCATACCTTCCTCCGCAGAGTACAGCATTGGGTAGACTCACTAGCTTGGGCATCTCTGTGCCATAGGCCATGGCATGCCACAGACATCACAGACATGTCATGTCTCTAGCCCTCCAGCAACAAACTGGACCGGATGTTCAAGGATCCAGTTTTTAGCAGAGCCATTTTCCATCTACTAAGTGGAGACTTCATAGGACAACCTTAATGTTTGGAGCATTAAGGATGTAATATTTCTGCCCAAGGATTTCATCCAAACTTCAGAATTTTCTTTGACTCTGGTAAGCTTTGGTCCTACCCTAAAGGGCCAGCACTACTGCCCTCAAACAAGAAGTGTCCTTCTCTTCTAATTTCTTTCCAAAGAGTAATGGGTTATACATAAATTTTAATTAGGGACACCACTGAGAACCTATCTGACCTAAGCCAAGTATGAGATCAGACCTCCACAGACTTAAAAGATGAGAATGCCACACAGGAGAAGTGAATGAAAAGACCCTGCAGTGAGAAGAGGATGCCAAGATGAAACGAGAGGAGTTTGAACTCTTTAGTGCTCTCAGACCTCAGTGTCCCACAAGGACAGATCTGCAGGCAACTCCTTGAGTTAAGCCTTGTCTCATCTGGCACTTAACAGAACAATGACCAAATACTGCTGAAATTACTTGTGTAAGTTAGACACCATTCTGAGCAAGGGCATTGCATTTCAGTCACTCCAACACAGGGAAAAGGAGATGAAATATGTTTAGCAATGGTAGGCTTTAGAAGTTAGAGCTACAAGGGCAAAGAGATTTCCATCTTGGTAATAGGATGACTTCAAAGAGTCTTAAAGATTCAGTCCTCTTTCTGATACTGAGTTTGCACAGGCAAAGTCTAGTTCCATTCCTCTGGCAAGTATTCAGATATCCAACATCACCACTTAGAAGAAAAAGGAAAAATCTTTTGCAATACACATACACTCATGCATGCACACCAGGCTCTGGAAAGTTGGCCAACACCTTGCAGTGACTGGAGAAAAACAATGCAACAGCAAAGCATGAAAATTTTCTGAAAGACACTTATGCCTTTAAAGCAAAAAATCACTTGCAGAGAAGCATATATAAGCAGGATTGTGCTCCAACAGCAGAGCAGCAGCCATAATACACAAGTGCCAGATGAAAGCTGGCATCAGCCAACACGGACAGGCTGAAATGCCACGGAATGTTTTCCAAAGAACACTCACTGTGAAAGTGACTGCAAAGTTTGTACTGGAACAGGAGAGAGCATCCTTCCCACTGGAGTTGTGGGCTAGGATGCTGAGCAACGAGGGGATTTCTGTCCTCACTTGACCCACTAACACAACCTTCTCTTTCTCCGGTGCCTATTTCTGGGTGACTGAAGATAAATGAGTTTCCACACTGGACTGCAAAATGGCACATGGCTGTGAGCTCATCACCCCTCACATGGTAAGCTGTGACACACGGAGGTCAGACTGTGACCATGTTTGCATGAGTTGCAGCAGATCGGCATGGCTGGGGGGCTCACTGCCTGATAGGCTTGTTTTTAACAAACTCCTCTCTACAGCTTGCTTGTTATCAACCAAGCTCCAGGCAGGGCTGTCTATCCTTTCCCCCTCTGCTAGGTACATGATCTCTTTGTGCTCATTTAAGGAATATGTCAAACTCTCGATGCCTATTGGTTTCCTTTTAATGGGGAAACAGCAATGAATCAAGATGTGCGTGTGTGCGCACGTGCATATGTACACAAGACCAAAGGTAGGAACAGGGCGGGAGTGATCCTGGCATTCCCAAGTATTCCACAGTCTGGATAGCAGCACTGTTTCCATCAGGCTTAAAGGAAAATATCATCATCATTCTAACAGGCTGCCCACCATCTGCAAACACTGCTGTTACTAATGCTTACCTTTCATTTTACATCTCTAAACAAGCCCCTTGCAGTGGCGCTGAGCTAAATCCAGGCTCCTCCAGCATCTCTCTGGGGACAGGAATAATCCAAAACCACTTGCTCCCCACCGTGAACAAAGGTCATTATTTTGACAAATTAGTTAAATCTCTCTCAGTCAGCAGCAATGACCCTGAATTATTCAGCATGCATCTGTCTTTCTCCCTTACAAAAACGGCCTGTAAAGCAATAAGTGTATTTCACTTGAACTGCTTCTTAAAGATGTAAGACAGTTTGGGTTTACTCCAACGCCCCTTGAAGTCAATGGGAGTCTTTCATTTAATTTTCATTTAATTAATTTCATTAAATTTGCAGATGATGCCAAGCTGGGAGGGGTTGTAAGTACTTTGGAGAACAGGATTAGAATTCAAAATGGTCTTGATAGTGTAGAAAATTGTCTGAAATAAATAGATGCAATTTAAGAAAGGTAAGCGCAAAGTACAAAGTTGGATAAAACCACTTAAGTACAGGACGGGGAAAGATTGGCCTGGTGACAGCAGTGAAGAAAAGGAGCTGAACTAGAGAGGATCAGAAACTCTCCAGCTCTAGGGATTGTTGAGGACTGGAAG
The DNA here is from genome assembly GCA_031468815.1 of Morus bassanus. Classification (NCBI taxonomy): domain Eukaryota; kingdom Metazoa; phylum Chordata; class Aves; order Suliformes; family Sulidae; genus Morus; species Morus bassanus. The sequence continues at coordinate 26,724,754 of CM062577.1, forward strand.
ACAGCAGAATTACCATCTGCAGTAATTTTTAAGATCTGCTTAGACAAATGACTGTCAGGAATGTTCTCCGTAGCTGGACATATTGTTCCTTTCAGCTCAGTTTGAAGATTTCAGTGATTTTTAAGCCATATATTCAGATACGTAATGTACAACTTCTCCTCTCTGTAGTTCATGCATATTATCTACAAGAAATGTGGGTTTTCTGGGTAAAAAGGGAAACAAGTATTTCATCTTTGTTCCTCAGATTCAATTTGTCACAAAAGCAAAAGCATGTCCTGTTGTACTGGAAAAAATGTTTTGCACACTAACAGACAGAACAATGCAACCCATGTGAAAGCCACTACTTAAAGCTCTTCTGAACTTCTAGACAGGAGACGAAAGCAGACTGCAGTGTTCAGCACCCTCTCTGATGAACCTGGAGTGAACTGAAGTCTTTGTAGCAACATAATTTACATTGCTAGAATACAATTAAATAAGTTTGCAGTGCACAAAGTAAATGTTATTTCATACTTTCTTCTCTCCTTATAAGATGTGATAAAATGCTAAATATATCATTCTCACCTGTATTTATAGCAATAACAGTGATAATTTATGTTACTTTGTGAAGTGTTCTGATGCGCCAGACAAGCCATTGCCTGAAAATTGATTGCATTTCATTAAATCAAGAAAATTCAAGGAGAAAACATATTAAAAAGATGGGAGCATAGCCATCCTGTTTTCCTCATACACCTAAACAAAGGCCTGATTTAGGACCAGTTAAATTACTATGGGATCAATACTCTTTCATTTCCGTGTCTCTTTCTTTGTGCAGTCTAATCAAATAATAACAAAAGTGGTGATGATGATGAACATTCTATATTCAAAGTATTCCTATTATCTAACAGTGTCTCAGCATTTTGCCAAAAAAATCTCCCATCGCTTTGTAAAGCACGTCATAGTGAAGTCCCAGTGTTTATGACATAAATGTGTGTCTGTGTGTGCATTTCTCCATATAAATATGTATTTATACAGTATAGATATTATTATCCTCATCGTGCAAATGAAGGAACGAAATGTTTACATAGCTTCCCCGTGGTCACAAAGTGCTGGGGAATGCTGTCTGCAAAAGCTATCTGGGGCTAGAAATAAAGCCTCATTACTCTAAGGTTTGAGAATAATCAACCAAACCATGAAAATAGCTATACTTAGCATAAATATGAAAGCCAAGCCAGTAAATATTTCCCCTCACAGGCATATTCTAAAAATTTATGAAACAAAAAACACACTCATGGAATAGATATAAGTCCAGGTGAGGACTGAAGAGACGCAGTTTCTATTTCATCTCTGCCATTTAACCTCATAAAAGGTTTTGTTTTCTGCTCATTTTGTTCATTCATTAATGTTTTATTCATAGCTGTTCAGATTGTCACAGGACAGTCTCTGATAGGGGACTGCAGTTCTGGTCATTGAGACTCGGTGCTGTTGGGAGATGTAGGTGTTATAATATAAATGTACTAAAAGAGACAGTAATAAACATGGTAAGAGCAAACATCTGCCTCATGTCTATGGTTCTTACAATGCAGAAGACAACAGGCCAGATATATAGGATTTAGGCTGTGATGTGCTTGGGGCTAATAGTCATCAAAGCAAAGACAGTTCTTAAGATGTGCTCAGAGTCAGTATAAGATTAGAAAAACATCGGCTTTTCTCACCATAACCAAAGAGAAGGCAAAATTGTGCACTTGCTCTCAACCTGTCAGCCCTATTGCAGCTAATGGGGTTACATGGCAGTGTGCAGTCAAGGTGCCATTTGGCCTTCAAGTGAAAAGCAGTTGATCTTGCTGCTAACCTGAGCCTACAGTTCCTCTGAGCTTCCTTTCACTTTCAAATAAATGACAAGAGGAACACTTTCAATAAAACATTTCAGGAGCTGGTTTCAGCGGGGATAGGGAATCGAAGGTGGAGAATAATTTGAAAGAATTTTGTAAGATTTTAGCTGCTTGCTCCCCATTGACTCTGATGGGAGTCATGCTGCTTTGATCTTCCAAATGCTTTCACACTCTTTCCCTCCTGACAAGCTCTCATACCATGTATCTGTTTACTATTAAATCGAGTTGAGTCCTGAACTTTGATACCTGAACTATCTTCAAACAACCAAGAAGAAAGAATAGCCAGATTATGGGAAAGGGACTCCGTCTGAAAGTATGCTACCCTGCTCTATTGACATGTCTTGCATGTTCTCAGTGTTCAGGAATTGATGATGTTAAAACCAAAGTTGCATAACTGATCGAGAAGCCCTGGTGAAACTGTATTTCATGGGAAGACACCAGGGTGCAGAAGCTACAGGAAGGAGCAGGCGTGGGTCTGTGTACTCAGTAGCTGGACCACTTCCAGCAAACTCCTATTTAAAGCCTGTGATGAACTCTGGACATTTAATGGAAGGATTGTACCCGTCAGCAGCTTGTCTCTCCCAGCACAGGCTGGAAGAAGCAGAACAGCTCCATGCATGCATTCTGGATGCAGGCAACAAAGACACAAAGAGGAAAACAGATGAAGCCATGAGGAAGTCTTTTAGTCTCGATTTGGCCTTTTAATTGAAAAATGGTCTAATTAGTCAGCAAAATCTTCCAGATTCACATAGCAGTGCTGGGATTCTCAAGGACACTAGAAGGAGTTGTGTGCTGAGGTCCCAAATGATCAGAAGAGGACATCAAATTCTGCTAGTTCATGCTGAAAATCCTTCTGTGGAAATCAGGAATACACCACAAAGGGTGGGTGACTACCAGTCAGAGGCATAAGAGAGGGGCTTTTGAATACCAGGATTTGCACCAAGTTCTGCATTACCCTGGAGAGACCTGCATCTCCTTTCAAAGACAGATATTCCCACCTCCTAAGAAACATTTATGAAAACATGTAACAGAATAGTCAAGCAGCAGCTTCACTTGCTCCTGCAGTACTTAGAGATGTGTTACATCTTCACTACTCCCTGAAAGAGTAGCTGACGTTACTCACATATGAGCTGGTAGAAATGAACCTTCTAAAATAAAAGATCTCCTCTTGAAACTAGCACACATGGTATAGGGGAGCAGAAAGGGGAATTAGCAGAGTTTTACAGTCAGTTATTGTTATTTATTTGAACAAGGCAGGTGATGGAGCCTTAGTCCTGGACCATCTCCTGTTCTGCTACAAATCACACAAATACACAGCCAGAAGCCTAAGACCAATCAATTTTTACAACAAACCTGAGGCACTGACTCCTCTTTTTTTGACTCACTCATGTTTAAGTAAGCTCAGAATCAGACCAGACACATCAGCCCAGGGGATGCAGACTGTTTTCCCAAAAGCAGTGCTTCCAGAAGTACTACCAGAGCACCAGCTAATCTTCAGCACTTACCTTTGCAGGTACAGCTCAGAGGGGAGGAAGAAAGCTAGCAAGAAAAGTGCATTTCATGAGGCTGGTACTTTTTAGCTTGGCTACGAGTGCCCACATTTGTGAACTACGTTAGAGAGATCTGAGGTCCCTCACGTACACCTACGTGAAAGAGAAGAGACATTTTCCTTACTCTTTAGCAGGATGCTAAGACGACTTTTTTTCTTAAGCTTAAGAAACTCCCAGGAAGATGAGTAGAGCAATTTTTATAGTGAGGCTCTTCAGGAATTGCTAGTTCAAGAGCTGGGTGGATACATGAATGTTTCACTTCTTCAGAGGGCATGCAAATGATATGACAGTGCAGCCTGTCAGATCTTCTCCGGCATTTCACAGATATGCTTGCTCTTTTATAAAGACCTCATGGCCAAAACCCAGCAACACTCACGTATTTAGTGTTGATGCTGTGCCAGACATGCTCAGTCTTTAGTGCTTCAATTATGCTAATACACAAGTCCCCTGCATAAGCATACCCTGGACTATGTTGCAGACACCTGGAACAGCCGGGCAGCTGCACCCTCTCCTCGTGGTTTCCAGACAATGTGAACAAACTGGACAGCTCAACTGTATGCAGAGTTCCCTGAAAAAACATATATATTAATGCCAAGCTCCCAACACAGGAAGCTGGCGGGAGCTCACTCTGGTTTTATCCTTCACACTTATCAGTGGGCCAAGTAGACAACCGATGACAAGGGCTAAATATTACTGCAATTGTACTGAGCTCAACCTGGTACTGCAATTTCAGCTGCTCATAAATGTACCTTTTTTATTTAAAATGGAGCAGAGACTGGGCTCATTTGGTATCCCTGTGCTCGCTAATCATGCACTTGTCATTGCAGCTTCAAAGCGGCAGATTGCAAGGTTTGCTGGCGTCCTGTCCCTCTCCTCCTTTTTCCTGCTGGAAGCCCGCCTGTGCCATCACCTAGTTGCACTGAAATTCAAGACCTAATATGAAAAAAGTTGCATGTATCTGATGATTGCCATGCATCCATTCCCAGAGAGACTAAGAATGAGAAAGATAGAGCACTTCTTTGTGCGGGATGGCATTCAGTGGGCTCCACAATCTTCTGAACTTCTCCAAGAATTATTTGCTGTGACATTTTCAGGTGAGTTATTAAAGTCCCTATTTCGCCCTCAGGTGAATAAGGGTTGTCTGCCTTAGGAATATGCTACGAGGGACTTGCAAAGATTATTCAGATTTTTTTTTTAGAAGCAGAGGTGATCCTCACCATGCAAAATCACATTATAGAAAGAGAAAGGCTGACTACAGGATACGTATAGTTCCTCCCTGGGCTCTTCTCTGCCATGTCTCACCCTATCTCTGCATACATATGCATGTATTTCAGTGGTCTGAGATACAGCAGTTAAGAAGAGGCTCCTTAATACTTTTCTTTTATTTGAAAAGCAGGACTCCATATAATGGCTGGAGAAGGAAAAAGAAAGAGGTGATATTTACAACAGAACCGTGATTGCTGCAAAATCCCACTGTGTATTTATTCATGCCTATAGGATTGCTGGGGACCAAGCTACACCTCAAACTTGTTGGCTTCCATGTTTTTCTGCATAAAGCAGTACTAAAAAAAGAGTCAGATATTGAGAGGAGATCTTAACACAGTTTCATCTGGATCTTTCAGCCTTCTTCCCTCAGACATGTGCAGACAAGGGAGATTTTAGTTTCTTTGCACTTAGAGTTGGGTATGTGTGAATCCTGAAAAGCTTTCACAAGCTAAAATAAATCTTTCCACATTAGCAGACACTTAGATGGAGATGTCACTCACATGGCATCTGTGTCTGTCCTACCTGCTTTTTATGTACAAAACACCATCCACAGAAGTAGCCTGGCCAACTCATTTCACCAAGAGTGTTTTCTTCCAAATCTTCATAGCTGGCTAGCATGTAAATGTTCTATATTTGGGATCTTTGGATTACAACAATTTCTTATTCCCGTATCTACTTGTAAATCTTCTGACAAAATTTATGAGCAAAGATAATTTTCCAATGGATCAGTGTAAGCTTCTTCCTCTTTTGCACAACTTTTTAATAGACGGCGCGTACTGCAGAAACATGTTCCCTTGTAATATGTTATTTCTCACACAATTTTGAAGTTCATCTACTTTAAGTAAATTTGGCTGTTTCAGCTAAAAGTTGTGTAGCCTTAGGGATCCTCTACCAGATGAGCAGATGATCTTTTTAACACCTTGAGTTTCTGACTTTCATATCTTTCATTAAATCAATCTCCCTTTCATGATTTATATTTATGCCAATGCCCAATTCTATTACAATTCTCTCTTCTGCTTTCTCAATTTCTTCTATTATTTTTTGGGGGGTCTATAATATCATTTCAGTGGCTAACTCATAGGCTGTCACTTCACATTTATGAACTGAAACACGAATGTGCATTATTATTTTATTTTATTTTTATGAAAATCCAAGATAAGTAATGCACTGATTCAATTTCAGTCAAGAAGCTTTATGTTTGGTTTCATGATATCTGGCCTCTAACCTAACAAAGTTTTACATCTATATTTACATATTGGGATCATTACAGTTCTATTATCTCCCTGTCCCAATGACTTCAGAGGCTGTAATGGATTTAGGTGGGAGTTTAATTAGAAACTGCTCTTTTCTGTATTTCAGGCTACATTTCATGTGAAAGGGAAAAATATGACTCTAACAAATGAAAGACTTGATGTAACCCCCAAAAAGCCCCAGGCTGGCTACATAAGTGTTCAGTGAAACAGACAATTGGACAGTGGGAGATCATGGTGGTGCCCCATTCCCTAGGAAGCTTGGCATTCATTTTATACCAGTTTATGTCTTTGTTACAAAACCACTCTCAGTAGTTTGCCTCTGTTTTACAATGATGCCAGTGCAGGCAGAATTGGATTATTTTCAGCAGGTTTTTTCTTTATTTTCCTTCTTTGATGAGCAGGAAGTATCTCTGAGTATCCTCAGATATATACTCAGGTCAGTCTTGGTCCCCGGCTCTGGCCCACCTGCATTTCTGTAATGCTCTAAAGAGGAATGAAAACGTATGAGTCTTTTCCACTTAGAGATAACGGGACTGGTCACTGCAGTGTCAGCTTCTGACTAAAAAGCCAAGTTGGGGCTGTTCCCAGGAAGAGAAAACATACCAAACTCCAGAAAAGCCTGCCTGAATGATGGTCTCATTATGATTTAGCTCATTAAAACTTAGGGCAGCCCTGAAGCACCCACAAAATCTGCTAGCAGCAAACTGGTCTGCACAGGGACTAGGCTTCAGAAGACATGAGTCTGCTTCTCTGAACTCCAACCTGTGCACTGCAGATACCAGGTGGGTCTGAACAGAAGACTTTGCATCTAAAGCCTTTTCAAAAGCAAAATGTAATGGTAGATGAATAATAAGTCTGAGGGTTCAGCAGAATTTTCTATATTACTGCAGCTGGCTGGTGGATGAGAGATTTTCTGCTCTTGGGTTGGTGGACATCACCTGCCTACTGTCAGACCTTGCCAGGGATAGTTCAGATTTCATCCTGATCATGCACTTAAACTGATCTCTTGAATTATATTTTCCAGTGTGTGCTCCACTCCCATTAGACTATACAAGCTTGGTGACCTTAAATCACATTGAAAACCTCAACCTTACAATCAAGTTGTTTTTCTAATCCTTCCTTGGATCCTTTCACTAAATAAAAATAGAGTAAATGACAGATCAGACAAAATTAATTATTACCACATCTGTGGATATTCATTGTAAAATAAGGGACAGCTTATGGCCCTAAAGGATTGACATGGTCTTGACATATTATACCAACCTCTGGCAAAAGTATATGATTAAACATAATTGTTTAAACTAGAAGTTTGTAAACAGCTGATCATTTCATCCTTGACAATGTGTAAAGCAGATAACTGATCTTTTGCTGATGACTGAGTGGGAAAGAGACCAAGACCCTTCCACTGTGGAGCTCCTCTCCGCCAGCACAATAACCAATTATTTCTTTATTTGTTTCCTGTGCTGTCGAGTGAAGAAAGTTGTCTCCCAGCTAATGTGCTTCTGCAATCATCTTCATTCAAGTCCCCAAGTAATTTCTGATTTATCTTTTCACAGTTTTTCTGTGTTGGGCACACTTTATGACTTTTAACATCTTATTTTATGTGCTCTGCTTTCCCAGAGCCTCAACAGAAAGAAACCAACCAATGAGCCCATGAAGAAAACTCTAATCAGTAATTAGCCCTGCTGGAGACCAGACAATAACTGTCAGGTCTGGATACTAAAAAGTACAGGATGAGGTTACTCATACCTACGTACAGCTTTCCTAGCAGCCTGAGCTCCAAAGAAGCAAATATCAATGAATGCAGCCCAGCTGACTCTACTTAGAGGAGAGAGAGCAGGAGATGAGATTAGACACACACATTGTTTAACCTGGGAACAAAGGGCAGAATTTGGAAAACTACTTGTCAAGGTGTCTTAAAAAATTAGTATAGTACATACAACTGTATTGCCAGAGGGACTGTTTCTTATCCCGTCTGCAGGCCTGTGTGAAATCCTTGTGATGAAATTCTCAGCCCTAGGGAAACAGTTGCTTTCAAGATTTGTTACAAGCTTGAAACTTAGCTCAGCATCATCAAAATGTGTGAAGAACTTTCAACGAAACATGGGCTGACTTATGGCTATGGCACTGAAACTGCTAAAATTGGCTCTGGCTGATCTTTGCTTTCAGCATTAAGCTGATGCCAAACTAAACCATCCAGTGACGGTGAGAGCTGTGCTTAGACAGAAAAAAAATTCCCAGTAAGAACTAGACTTTCTCTTCTCATCATCAAATAAAGTGCAGAGCAATCCCATTAACTACACTGGGTTAACTCTGGATTTTCAGTGGCAGAAATGAGATCAAATCATTAGCAGAAATTGTATGCGTGCATGTAAGACTGGTCCTGATTTTTCCTTTTAGAGATAGTCAAGTTCAATTAATCTAATGCTTACAGACAACGCATAAAATGTAGTTTAGTACACATCCATTGTGCCTTTAGATGCCTAGTCACCAGGGCAATTGATACTTTCCTTCATTACTGAAGTTTCACTTCTCCCTCTCTGGCTTTTAGTAGAATGAAATGGAGCATGTAATGGAACGTCACGTTCATAGATTTCAGTTTGGTATCAGCTCCAGGTCTGCACAAAATCTTAAACACTACAACAGCTTTTCACACGCTCACAAATGCTAAAAGAAATTGCTGAAGGCACTCAAATCCCAATATCTAAAGAAGATGCCCTAAATTTACTCAAACAAAACCCCTTTACAGTTACAAAATAATTACCTGCTTGCAAATAGTCAGGTTATTTTTAATTGTTATTATATGGAAGAGATTATATAAGTTGGGAGAAAATATCAGCTTTCTATAATACCCACCTGCTCTAAATACACAGTTATGCTTTTAACTAAAATTAAAAAGCCATTAAAACCAGTTTTTATAGGTGCTTAGGTTTCTAATTCCCAATTAAAATAATGGGATTTGAATGTCTAAATAGCTTCAAAAATCAGGCTTATCATCCAATAACCAGTTAAACAAGGCAATGTTGCAAAACAAGGCTGAAACAAGAAAGTTGTACAGCATTTCTGTGGGTAGCTGATATGAGAAAAATAATAGTACTAATGTCTCCTACAAACAAATACAACACCTGTGCCACTATCTCAGAAAAGGCAATAGACCAGATCCTGTCACATGTGTAAAACACGAGAACTATTACAGATAATTATTTTCTATAATAAACTGGACTCAGGTAAATCCTTGTATTCTGACATCTCAAAGCACTTTTCAGATGTGTTTTACTTGTTTACCTTCTCATGCCTTAATGATTCTATGATAAATCCTTCAAAAGTACTAAGTCAATTTTATATGTAACTGCAAAGAGAACAAGTAAATGGGTAGCCAAAAGTCATGACAGAAAACTAGGGGTGAGCTAGGAGCTCAAGCCAGGACTGCGCTGCACTTGACAAAAAACCAATGCAAAAATACCTGCCTCCAAAGCATACTCATTCTGAGGTATTTAAGGATAGCAATTTTTTTAATTTGATTATGCCACGCCAAAACATATCTGGAAAAGGATGAATTGTCCCTCATAGGATACATTTGCTTTGCTGAAGCTTACCTAGCTCCCGAAGTGGAAGCTGAGCACTTCTGCAAATCTTAAATAAGGAACTGCAGGATCTAGACATGCAGCCAATGGTTCTTATGAGACATTAGGATACCACTAGATATTTTATTGTCTGGAAACTTTCAGAAAAGGTTAGCAGTGGGACTGATATAAGAAGGTTAAAAACTGGCAACCCAAAGGGTAGGTAAGGGCAGAAACACAAAGAAAAATATTCAAGACATGGCAAACACAGAAAAATAGCAATAGCAGCAGCAAAGGACAGTATGGAACAGCTGGATAGCTGCTACAAAAGAACCACAGGAGGAGTGAGAGATAAGGCTGAGTTAAGATGATGGGTGGGCTGGATATCACTATCTGAATGTTAGTGACAACAGCAGCTAACAGAGTCAAGCACTGGAGGGAGTATATCCAGAGGTGGACACATCACCTCCCATACATTGTCTTTACATTCATTTTCCTGCACATATATGGAAGGGAAGAGAGACATGGAAATCTGCTCTGTGGATATAGATGTTTCACCATTACAGCTGTAGCAGGACATTGATCTCCAAGATTTCTTCCTGAATTTAGAAGTGCTCTGCCTGCACTCAGCAATTCAAGTATTGCTCTCCATGGTACCAACGGGAACTGTTCACCCTCTAGATTTGTGTCTACATTTCTTCTCTCCTTATTAAATAATCCTTGGTCTGGTAAAGAGTAAGCATGATTATCTGCCTAAAACAGAATAGAAAAATAATTTGAAAAGTACCTTATTTCAGTGGATCAGCCACAAAGGTCTGAAATTTACTTTGCCTAAGTCAATTCATTTAGCCTGTGGCCTGATGTACAAAGTCCTTGCTTTTTAAGCTTCAGGTAAAGAGAGTTACGTGCTTGCCTCAACGAGGTCCTAGAAAGTAATGCAAAATGGTCCAGATGGTGGGTAAGAGGAAAGAAATCTTCAGTCAGGAGACCTGCACAGGCTATGTTACCTAAGAAATCTGGAAATATTTCTAAATCCTTACTCAGCCACTAATGTTTTAACATGACAGTCATTTTTATGTGCTGTGATTAAGTTAAATTTAACAGGAGTGCTTCCTAAAGAGTCTGTGCTCTGTCCTAGTTAGTTATGTATATTATTAACAATCATAATGACAATGCTTAGATGGTACATTTTATTCAAAGATTTCAAAGCATTTTTTAAGGATTTAGTATTAATGCTTTTTATCTGTCAAGGTAATTCAGACCCATTATACATCTTTTGTATGTGTCTATGCTGAGACAGGTCAAATAAATGACATGCCCAAGATCACAATAGCACACCGATGTCACAGCTGAAAGCATACGCCAGAGCCCACACTATAACCAGCACATTTCAATGCAGCATCTGAAAACCCATCCAATGGATTATCCAATTGTTATCCAATCTTATTAAGGCAGAGGCAAATGAAATGAAAATCATGCATCACACACTATATGCAGACTGAGTCCTTATTAGAATCTGTAATGCCTAAAAACCCAACCCAGGTTTACCACTCCAGCATACTTTCTTTCTTCATTACCAGTGAAGAAGAGAGAACTGGACATGATCACAAGACTGGTCCCATGATGTCCTTTTGACCTCTTAGCCTTCCTAACACTTGTAGGCTCTTTTTTTCCTTCATATATATATGTCCTAAATAAGCCCCTTGATCTTCCAATTGCCACTGAGATGTCCATGAGTCCTCCAAGTATCCCATAGCTAATATCCTGGATACTTCAGATCTGACCAGCAGTTTCTCTACTAACTCCAGATCACCAGCCTCATCTTCAGCTAATATTAATCAATATAGTACTGATATAATCACGGGATCTAAGCATATTTAAATCAGCTGAAAATATCCTGTCACATATATTTTTGTTTTAGTAAGACCAATCCCTTCCATAGCTAATACAATATCTGGACAGTCCCACAAATGATAAGCAAAAGCAAAGGCATTTAGTGGCTATGCTGTAGCTGATATGTCCAGAAAAATCCTAAACTGGGCTGAAAAGACACTAATCTATATGGCACATTGTACCTTTTTACTGCATGGTAACAAAGCAACACAGTTTTGTGTCATGATCTGGAAGATGGCTTAGAGCAGGCACGAAGAGCTATAAATACCACATCCTCTAAAAGAAAGTAGCAGGTGGTCACTGGAACTGAAAACACAGAGTTTTAAAGCTAAAGGGAACTTTTAAACAGAAAGAATCCCAACTTATAACGATTGATGCAAGTTCCTGTTTTGGAGACAGGTGCTGTCTGAGCCCAGTTTAGCTTTCATTTTTATCAGTGTAACATCACGTGCTTCAGTAATGCGCTGCTGGTTTAGCCCAGTGGAATAAAGAGGAGAACTGATTTCCCCTTGTACTCAGCTTGTCTGTTCCTTACTTCTTCTGCACATTTTTTCTAGAGATTAACTAATCTCCTTTCATTGAGATGATGGAGCACTTCTCAATACTGGGATTCAGTATACAATGAGTTGGGTTCTGAAAGCAGCTAAGAACAGTAAGACCCCTAATCCCCTTTGAAAGGCAAGTTGATTTTGACATTCCTGCACAGGCATCTTTTGCTGTTCAAATCTGACACTCAGAAACAGGTGAGCCCCTTGGAAGACCTTCTTCATGGTAGTTCCTGAGCATCTTCACTGGAGGAATTCACAGGCACAGGGCCAGGATAAGCCTTTTACATGGATGGTATCAGACTAATGATGTGACAGTATGGGAATGCCTGTGCAAAGCCATAATGTCACATGTCATTTAAGCAAATACACAGTAGAAAGGAGCACTCCTGGCCACCTCTCACCCTCAACTACTGATTCCCACTCCCATGTCACTTTTTTCCCCAGTGCTGGCACAAGCATTTTGAGCATCTGAAATGAATTCCATCAGGGAGCTGAGCAGGCAGACAGCTCATTCACCAAAAGAAAAAGAAAAAATTGATTAATTTTCACTCACCTGCAGTCATGGCCAGCAGAAAGACAGGGATGGCAGCTCCATGTTAGTTAAACAGTCACAGAATTGCACCTTAGCAATTGTTTAACACATTAGGGACGTTCACTGGCCCCTTTTGGGTTCAGCAAATGGTTAAATCTGCTCACTCAGATCACCTTTGGCATCACTGTTTGGATATTCTTTGATTTTGACTCATTCTTTTTATGGATATAGACATATTCCTCCCAGTAAAGGAACAGAAATACCCACAGAAAGAAAGAGATTATCATCCCTGGCTCTACAAGAATACATATTATTTCCCATTAAGCACAAGGAGACTGATTTCTGGGTATCTTCTGTAGAATTTTGAGGAAGTCTCAATTCAGGAATTATTTGGTTTTTTTCCATTACAGAGAAGTTTTGTATCTTATAAGCTTATAGCCTTTCATAAATATAAAGAAACTGCAGTCAACAGCAACTGTAACAGTCACACTGGGATCTTCAGTATGGGTGATTACAAAAAGGCAAACAACTCCACAAAAACCTTGTTACTTCTCAAGATCCACATCAGAATGATGAATTGGCAGAACATAAAAGAGACAAATCCAGTAACTTCAACAGCTTTAGGTGAGTTTCAGATGATTCCTGGGAGATGTGGGACTGTTACATCAGTTCTACATTCAGAACTCATCTTTGCCATGTCTGCTCTTCATACCAGAGAGAGGTTAAAATGGTTCCTGCTCCCTTTATAACTAACATCAACAGCACATGGACTGAACTCAACAGTTATTATTACAACTTTTATTTTTGATAGTGCATTTTTCTGAGTTTGTACTGTCTCCTGATTACTAGAGCAGATCAGAAAAAGTATTTCCTTTTTCACAGTTGTTTCATCCTTGGGTGAAAAGTTCAGAAAGATTCTGATGTCAGGAATACTGAAACTGAGTTGAAATGACAGGACATGATTTCATCATTTTCTATCAAGATGAAATGTTTAGACACTGCAGAAAATAAAAACATCCATTTGCTGACTTAAATCAAATGTTTATTTCAAGACAGATCAAAATTATTTGGGATAGAATAAGGCATTTCAGCTGGTGAGACAAAGCACATCATATTGTGGAAAACCATGGCATGAACTTGATCTTCACTGAACCCACAAGGCAGAGATTTATTTTCCCTTTATAAAATTCAACCCTACACAACCATATTCTATGCAAGTGTTCAATCTAGACAAAATCCCATTTGCTGATGGGATAATATTTTCTTTTATATCATTCAACAAACTGCTGATTACATCTGCTTTTCCCTTCTATTTGGGTTCTCTGAACCCCAAGCGACCAAAACCCATGTGACAACCTCACCTGAATATGATGCTGCACATTGTGGTTAGCCAGTTTATTATCTCACTGCTTCTGAAACAGGGGATTGGTCTTCCTCACTCTTCCCCCTTTCCCATTTGGCTTTACCCCCACAGAAGGATGCTTTCTCCTCCTTCTGTCCTTCTTCCTCCACTAATTCACTGGAGCAAGAACCAGGAAAGGGTGAATACTTGGCTTCCCCCTTTTGACTAAGTGAGCTGTCAGGCTCAATCAAGCCATAACACGCATGTCAAAACACTCTTAAGCTTGGCTTAAACTTGAGAGATCACAGGGAAACTGGGATTCTTCATGTTCTCTTGTTTTTAAATTCTTGTGTATCTTTGCAGTACCTCCATTTTGGGGGCCCATGCCTTTGACCTGCAGCCGTGAGGGTTTTCTTTTCCAGTTGACAGCTAGAACTGAAAACTTGTGTAATCACATGCATCCAAGAATGTGTTGTAAAAAGAATATCAAATGGACTGCCACTAGCAATACAGTTGTGAAATCTGCAGCACTGGAACTGCCAGTGCTAAACTAAGGAGCAGATAAAATCCTGGACTCGATTACCTTCTCCCTTTGATATTCTACTCCGTCACTCCACTGACTTTAGAAGAATTCAACTTTTCCCCGAAGTGCACCAGTGTGTAAGGAAGAAAAGAAGCAGCTGTTATAAGTTTAATGTTTTAAAACACTGTCTGCTTTAGGCTCTTTTAAATGCTCTGACACTTCAGTTTTTGCAAAGTCTGTCACTTGATTAGAAAGAAGTTATTTTGCCACTGATAAAACCAGAGTAAGTGTTATTGAAAGATTTATTAGTATGCAGAAATATTTTATAAAGTGCCAAGTGCGTTGTTATCCCCTCTAATACAGTCCAAAGCGAGCAGAGCAAAGCAGCTACCAACCCTTCGCCCTATCAGCAATAACTTCCTACCATGTAGCTGTGGCTGGAGCAATCTGGCTTTGCAACTCTACAGCTGCTTGATAAACAGCAAGCAGGGATAAAGCATTACTGCTTCACTCCTCACACAAACCCAGAAAAATGAAACTCTGCAGAGGACAAGCACAAATGCCAGGCAATCGTCCCACAGCCAGAACTGGTTGTAGAACTTTGGGAAATGGGAATTCAGAGGTAGAGGCCACCCTGCAACATCTTGCATGGCCCCTGCATGTGGGACACAGCCCCAAGGCTCTGTGGTAAGTCCTAGATTGCGCAAAGGATATCAGTAGTAACAACCCTCCTTTCACTCCTGCCTCCAGGAGTTTGCTTGTAATACAGACAAAAGTTAGTACACCTGCCCTCCCATTTGCATCCTTATCTAAGATCTAAGAAAAGCACAAGATGCTCTTGAAGGATATAAGCTAATGGTATTTTGTTAGAAACACATGTAATTTTGGATAACACACAGGTTTGGAATGGAGTCTTCTACAAAATAGACAATGTAGTATAAAAAAGGGCCAGAGAAACTGTATCCCATTCCCAGTGTTGGCACCATTCACTGTGTGACTTCTGGCAACTGGCTTCTGGGCAGAGCTGAGACTATATTGGAATTTTTAGTTAACTGATCAAACAAAATAAATCTAAAGGTGTTTTTATTTCAGGGCAACCAAAATGTGGCTTTTCAATTAACTCATCCAATTGAAAACCCAGAGCACAGGAAAGTGTTGCTCTGGAGACTTTTAGGCTTTGCTAAGCCTTGAAAAAAATGGCCATTTTGAAATGGAAATGTCTTTTCAAAATGAAACATTAAAAGAAGTTGATTTTTCCTCTCTCCTCATTCTTGATTTAAATAATCTTGAAATTTGATGCATATCAACAACTCAACAAAAACCATCTGCTCACCAATCACTCTTTTCCATGAGGACAGTAGATTTACCATCTACCTCAATGGTCAGAACTTCCTTACAGCACTTTGAAATTCTCACCTTAACTCTTCTGTGTGTTAGATTCCTCATTTGTGAAACAGAGCCTATAACATGCCTCCATTTTTTGGCATGGTTACTCTGTCAAGGTGGACCAAATCGGACAATCATTTGTCAATAACAATATTGTTTTAATGGACTAAATTCTGTCCTGACTTGTTCAACCAAGTTCAAGTAGATGCAGTTTGGCAGAAAACAAGTCAGTGCAGAATTTGGTCTGGCTCTTTAAAGTTCTTTGAAGTCCCAGGTAAAAGAAGTGAGCAATAAATGTGGCCCCTGAAACTAAAAGAAGAATGAGGCATCCTCATTCTGTGATGAAAATGAGCTTAAACTCATCATCAAGCAACACAAAAAAATTAGGAATAAAAGGTAAGCCACAAAGATGTAATCAATCTGTTAGATTCTACATGACAGGTGCATTGAAAACCAGCAACAGTAAAGACACAAAGAAATGTAATCTTAATTTTTATATTTCAACAGGCATTTTAAGCAAACTTTTTCTTCCATTTTATATTCACTATTCTAATGCCCAGAGAACAGAAACTCTAATTACTGTTGCATGCTGAAGGCTGGCCAGTAATTATATATCTTTATCTTCATTAGGTAAGATGTCTGTGAATAAGGCAGGAATGGTCTGAAACAGAGCAGGTAAACTGGAAACTCAGAGACACTTTTTCAATTAAGAACTCACTTTAAACCGGCAACTCATTTTAATGCTCCTGAAACCTGCCTTCCTACTGCAGAGGAGTGAACTCTAGGGGGATGATTGCAGAAGTCCACAATGTCTTGATCTCTGACGAGTGATTTCCTGTTTTGACATAGGGCCTATCATTAGCATAATTGTGCAATGGTATGTATATGAATAATATTAAGCACACAAGCCTTTATTGATACATTCACATACTTAAAGTTAATGATAGATGCACTCTTAAGCAGTACTACCACTTTAACCTCTTTGCCAGGGTTAGAGCTGAGCATACTGTACACTACAAACTGTTGCAAATTTATATCAGCCAAAACCATTTCACAAATATCCATTGCACATGCCAAATAATTCTGATAAAGTAAAACTTTGGAAAATAAAACTGATTTTTAAAATATCTTCCAAATTATATATTTGCTTTCAAATTATTTTTTCCAGTTCTCCAAAAAAAACTGAAGAGTTAGTTAATGAGTGAGTTAGTGAGCGAAGACTTAGTCCATTAACTTCCACAACACAAGGCAAGGACCCTAAATAATTTCTTTCTGTTTTTAAACCTAGATTCAGTCCATCAGTTTGCTATATTTGGCACATATAGCAGATTCAAAAGATCTTCATAGAAGTAAAAAAAAAAGTCTGGATTAAGACAGCCAGAAAGACATTTAATCAGAATATACCAGCATGGTGGCTATTCAGATAAATAGAAACCCTGAGTAGAATCTAAAAGGGAAACATAAAAAAATGCTGGACTTTTAAGTTGCTTGGGTTTATCTTGTATATAAGAAATTGTCATGAAGTTACTTAAAACATGTTCAGTGAGTGTAAGCATTGCAATTTTTTGACAAAAATATTAAAATCTGTTTAGAGATAGCTCAAGGAAGATAATTTAAACACATACCCAGCTCTATTCTTCAATTACCCTGCTCCAAGTTGTCACTCCCTCTGTGACATGAGGTTACTAAGCTTGTAGGTATGTCTCAAACTCCCAACAGTTTCCCATATGATAGTAACAAACAAGCACCTACACTCATCTTTGCCTATAAAGGCAAAAAATGTCCACTAGGAAGAGTCTTTTTCAACTAATGAGGCCCAGGGAGGCTTGTTTCGGAGCTAAACACTATCCTTCGCTGTTTGAATCCAAAATAAAATGAACTAACATAACAGGGAGAAAGCTTAGCATTCCAGTCAGCTTTAGGCTAAGGCAAGTTTCACAAAGGCCGAGTCCTCAATATGGTGCAATTCACAAAAGTTAATGGGATAACAGTGATTTCCAGCAGCTGGAAGGGTGGCCTGTAGTATTTGTAATTGTTTTGTGGCATGCTGTTTATGTTAAAAAAATTCAGTTTTAACTTTTATTTGTAGCCACGTCTCTCATTTCCTCTTCTCAAGTGACAACCCCAGATAAGTTTGTGAAAAGATAAAAGCTGCTGTAGACAAGCCAACATTTCTGTCACTATGCTGGAATACTCTCCACCATATTTCCCACAATCACCACTGTCAACTGTGTCCTTCCATTACCATTAAAGTGTGTTAAGCATTAACCAAGCTGAGTAGGAATATGCAGGACCTCTTACAAGCTTTTAGTAGTAATATTGGTACAAGCTGAAAGCCTTCAAGACACAGCAATTTTCTTGAGGGTCCAGTTTGACCCTAAGATTTCAGTAATAAAAAGGCACTTAAAGGCATTCCTGCAAGCTCTCTCCTCACCACTGGCTAGGAAAGTGCACATTGTGAGTCAAAACTAAGAGTAGTGGTATAGTATTGCCTGTCATTTATCTTTCAAGGACGTTTAGACCACAGAGCTGTTGTACAGAGTAAATCCACTGGTCAAGTGTCTTATCCAGTAGTTCCCAGTCCATGATTGGCACCAACGTGTTTCCTATAAGGCTCCCTAGTAGCAATTGTGACCAAAGAATATTCCAAATTTAAAGCTAATGTTGTTTACAATACACTGCTGGGCCAATACCAATAGGAGACCCAAACTTTGGGTCATACAGCTCCTGTTCCAATGTGGCAAACCAACTTCAGAGGAATTGCCTCCTCTAGAACATCATGTGACAGAATTCCTGAACCTACACAGCCAATGTAGCTGAAAAATAAAAGGTAAGGGCAGAGTGAACTCCAAAAATACTTCAAAAATGGGAATTGGCAGACAATTCCATGTATTTGACATGCAGGATGGAAAATACGCAATTTTGTGTTTGTTTTATTGCTCCACTGAATCAATCTATACATAACAGTGATAAAAAACCTACATCTTACAGCAGTAGAACAGTTAGGAAGGTGAAAGAACTTGTCACGTTAGAGAACACCACTGTTTTGCAGGGCCTCTGCCTTTGTGCAATGGAGCAGTAGGATCCTACCTTAATGACATCTTCGTCTGATGATCTGCACTCCACAGATTCCAGAAGATCAGTCACAGTCCCATCATCTTCCACAGAGATCACTTTGACAGGGACAGCCACTGTTTTCCCAGTGAGAATAGCTGTATTCAGGATCTCAGCTTCCTAAGAGACCAAAAAAAGCCCCTTTAGTTGATATATTTTACTATTTTATTTGTACGAGCTAGATTCAGCTTTACTTTCATTTCTAATGGTTATGCCAAGAACCGTTCCAAGTGCAATGGGCAGAAACCACAAATTTCCTCCTTTCAATCCTGGAACCAAACTCCCAGTTCCGGTTCAGGGCTGTTAAGATATTTGTCATGCCCTAATTGCTATTTTGTGAATGCTTATCAAGTGTCAGAGCAACCTAACACCTGACGAATGACCCTGCACTACATAAAGAAGATGTACCTTGCATCTAGCCATAGTGAAATCTCAGTCCTGAGGTGCTCACTAATGATCTTGCTGATCACATAAAAATGATGTCTCAAGTCTTGCTGTTTTACCCACAAAACTGTTTTCTGAAAGGTTTTCTACAAATACTGAAATTATATAACACTATTGGACAAATACTCTCAACGTTTAGACCAAAGAAGTACTGTATAATTGTTAGGGAACAAGTCTGGATTGAGGGATAGTCAGGAATCCACTTTACCCCAAACCTCCTGGGTGATCTTTTGCAAGCCCCTGTAATGGGGGATGTCTTCTGCAATACGCACACTTCCTAGCTTCCAGCCTGTAGACAGCCTGCACAGGGATAAAAGCTGCTACAAAAGCCACCTGGTAGCACATAAAACCATCTGTCATGCAGGGTGAGCTCTAGCGGGGCCTCTGACTGCGCATTAGTTCAGCTGGACACTCAGGCTGGCCATGCGTATGGAAGTAACTCTAGTCTTAGAGGCAGGCTTTAAGCTGCTCTTTGGGATGCAATGTTGGCTGATTCAGCCTAAGTCTCCCAATTCACAGCCTGTAAAATGGGCTAGTGGCCCTGTCTGTCAGGGCAGATAAGATCTGGTTTCCCCTGCTCTGCCTCCTAGGGAATTAGTTTAAGAGTACCACCATTCTGGTCCTGCATAAATGACTATATGTACCACAGGACTGTATGGAATCAGACCTTCATAAGGTTTTCCAGGACTTATCCTGGCTCTTGTTGGGTAATGGTGAGGGCAAGCACTTGGTCACAACTGTTTCTTTACCTTTTAATGAGGCTCATGCAAAACCATCCTCTCCCAAAAAGGAAGGATGCTGAGAAGGGCCTGGGTTCTTTAAACAAAATGAGGTCTGTAGTGACCTGTGTCACAGCTATGTCATTGTTGTGACGATTATTGCAAAATGCATTCCTTCTGTTTGATTTATCACTTCTAATTTAAAAGTGCCATGTTCAGATTATATGAAGAGCACGAGACTAAACAGCACTCTCGGTTACCTGGGTGTCACACCGGTCTCGCACAGCTGATCTCACTGCCTTGTGCCGAGATACACAGAGAGCACAAACTGGTGCCTGAATTCTTCCACTCCTAATTGCAAGATACTGCTCATTCCTGGAAAGGTCTCTGAGTTTTCCAGAACCGTGCCTGTGAATCACAGACTATCCTGTAGAACAAGAAGCTCTTGATTTCAGCTGGCCCTTGTGAAATAAAGGCTTCCAAAGCCCCCCAAGTGCTAACTTCTCATTCTCTAAATAGCTCATGCTATGAGGTCTGAGACTAACCTGATTTTACTTGTAGAAGACCACAAAGTGGGAGATGGAAACCAAGTTACCAGAAGATGATGACTCCTCCTACTGCCTCTTGGACTAAAAAGGAGAAACTGGGATTTTTCTCATCTAAAGGATACGGATCAAAAAGACCTTTTCCTATTACTTAAAGAAACAGAGACACTTTATTCAGATTCAAAGCAATATTTAAAGAAAGAAAGAAAAAAACCCTCCTGGTCTTTTGATAGCTGCTTTGCTAAAGTTTCCCCATCCTCACCATGATCTTTACAGGTGGGTGAAATAGGATTGCACAAAGAGAGAACTTAAGAAGAAAATCCTCTCCCTCCCTCAACACAAAAGCCCTTCAGACATTTTGAAATTATAATGAATACAATGTTGAGAATATCTGCCTGTAGTGTAAGGCCCTTCTGTCTTGAGTGAACATTTGCTCATAGTAGAGAATATATTATGCAAGCAACTGGGATCTTGGAAAGATTTGCAATTAAGTTTCCAGGTTCCTTTATTTTTTTCAGATCTGGGCTTTGCAGCAATGTTACTACATGCAGGTTAGGTAGATACTTTTGCCACTCTCCTATAGGCTCCACAGAGCTGCAAATGGGGGCAGCTTGACAGAACAAGTGCTATTAAGCATCCACGATAATTACAGAATCCAGGCATTGGGTCCTGATTTTGCAAACACTTGGGCATGAATCTCATTTCATTGGAACTACTTAAAGTCATACCATGTACCTAGCTACTTGAACCTTAAACCAAGCTGAGAAGACCTGCTCCTCCAAGCAGGAATGGCCTTATTCCTCCAGTTGACACATTACAGTATGACTCTTGCAATTATGTTATAAAGCAAAGGGAAGTTTAATAACCAAGCCTTTGAAACAGTGTGATTAATGAGGTCTGCTTACCAAAGGCAAATGGAATTTCTGCTGGCAAGAGCAAGTAACTGAGAATGATTCTCACAAGCTTCAAGAATTTCTTTTGAGTTTCTGAATTTTCCAAGTGCTGGTTTTGGATATTCCGAATACAGTCTGCATCCTAATATATCTGCTACCTGCCACTTTATGGAAACACATGTGAAAACAGAAGGCTACTTAGTACTCAGCTATTTCACCGTGACTACCCTGTTTTCCTTCTCAGCTACCTTCTAAAAGCATGGGCATAACATACCTAATCCACAGGGAATTTCTGTATGTCCAGAGTCTCAGCTGGCTTCAGAGCTCAGTAACGTGGTCTCAGATCCTGCCCCAGAGCTTTCTATCTGAGGCTACAGTCCGACAGATCTGTACTTAACCCAGTTGTGTGAATGATCGCAATGACTTTAATGAGAGTACTTAAATGCAAGGAGATGAGCATATTCATACCTGATTCTAAGGTAAGGAAGCAAATTCATATGTTGTCTCTATCCAAAATCAAAGATCCCAGATTCAAAGTTTTGTAGTTTTTCTCTGTATCCACATTCTAGATCTACGTTCAGAACCAAAGTGTTTCCAGAACTGTGCATAATCCACATCAGCACAGTGCGCAGCACGTGATCATATCGCTGATTCTTAGAGAGTCATAAAAATCTCCAAAACAGTCTTTGTCCCTTCTCTCTCCAAAAGAAATCAGGGAGGTGGGGCACAAGAAGGAATGCCTGGAGTTCATAGAAACATCTATTTTCTGACTTTCTATCAGCAACTACTTGTTCAGTCCCAGGAAAACAAATACAGCCAATACCTCTCTGAAGTAAAAGCAAGGCAAAGCCAGCTGGCAATGGTCCGAAGCTGTGCTAATCTACACTAGAATAACTAGGCTGTACTTTCTGTTGGCAGAGTTTTCAGTACCTCTACATGTATGGACTTGGAGGATGATTTCTTTAGGCACCTGGTTTGCATCTCACCCTTGAACATAGAGTCATAATAACCATTTACACAGCAGGGACAGAATAAAATGCTTCTTCAGTCATTTGTTTAATGGCTAGGAAGGGCTTAATGTTCCCCTGGTGAAAGCATATGAAAATTATTTCATTTTGAGGAAACAAACATGATACTTCTTTAGCTATACAGAGATTTATAGTTCAGAGTCGCAGCATGTAAAAGCTATAAATCTAAATAGTTACAAATTTAAAAGTGTTACTTTTTGCTGCTTAAGTGATAAAGGAATCTTCTGAAGAAATATTACATTCTTTATCCATAACTAACATAGATTATAGGAGATATAATGTCAGGGCATTGCAAGATGGGAATAGTTATGCTTTTGCAATGCTATAGCCAAATATTCTAACTGCTAAAAGTTGATTCCCTGAGCAGCTATTAAAAAGATGCTGAACTTTCTCTAAGTATTACGTAGCATTTCTCTGTAATTCACATACACCGAACCCCCAAATAATAAAATGAAATAATAAAAGCAAACAGAGAAGACATTTTTCTCCATGTAATAGAAATGGAAGACCAGGTAATCTTTATTCTGAAATTGCTACCACGTTAAAAAAATAGTAATACTTTTAAAGAAGATTCTGGATTGAGCGTTCTTTGCCTACTGAAGAGATCCGTATTAAATAACTGAGCATATTAAGCCCTCCAGCAGAAACATATTCAGAAGATGTACACAGTAAGCATCTATTTAAGTAGAAATGCAGAACTGAATACCTATTATTTTTTTCAACATTAATTGGTAGCTTCCCTGCAATTTAATTTCCCTTCAGATATCTTTTGCCTTACAATTCCTGGGGTGAAAGAAAGGACTTTAACAATATCCTTATAAATCTTAAGGAATTTCTTTTTCTTCTCCTAGTTCTCTCCGTGCACACAGTATTTCCTAATGTTTGTATTAATAATGACTTTTAAAAGAAATAAATACATGACTAACTCATGCTTAGCTTTGAGGCCCCGTATCAGATTTACGTGACAAAGAAAAGTTTAGTAGTTACTATCAGCATTCTTTTCCAAAAGCATTTTAGCATGATCCAACACATCATTTTAATGCTGAATCCCTGTTAGCCCTCACAAACCTCACAACACTACAAGCAGCAGTGAGCAAGGTACCAGCTTGTTTTCAAAAAAGACCTGCGGACATGTTTCCTCAAAATAACTTGGACTGATCTGCAGCTCATACCCTTCAGGAGAAGTACTTGTCCTACTACAATACACAAGGAAAAAAGTATTAAAAAGTCCCCACAACACTATAATCTGTGTTCTATAAGCATGGCAGATCTCCATTTACATTTTTTGTTGTGGTAGTGGTATATATTTTTGCAGGCTAAATATCTGACTTCTAAAATCACGCGTGTTCCTTTTGTTTTCAGTAGGTATCTTGGCTTTTGGGTTTACTATGTACAGACTGAGATACAGAAGAGAATAAAACCATCATTGAAATCTCCTGAAGTCCAGGGCATGCCACCAAATGAGAATGAATAGCTGCCTGAAAATCCATCCCATTTGGCACTCATTAACATCCTCCATTTTCCTTTTTTTTTTCTTTCCTATTAATCAGCTTGTAGAGCATTAATCCAGGGTACCACCTTGAATCTTTTCACTATTCATTTAAAAAAGGCCTAGATTTTCATCCTCTTCAGCCAGCAGCCATCTTATTTATATCAGAGAATCCATGCTTCAGTCATGCATAACTAATTTCAAATCTTATTTAGCATCAAGTCTCAGAATTAAGAAGCTAAGTGACAGCTGTTTAATTAACTCCTTAAGCTGATTAGAAAGCATTACAGAAATCCCCCCAAGGAAGAGTTTATAACTGTCAAGAGAGCCTAAAGCCATGTTAATGCTTCTGTTTAAATTTAGTAAGCTTCTAAACCAATAAAGTCTAAATGCTTGACATCCTCATGGATGTGGTCAAATTCAGCTTTTTTCCTCATGTTACCGCTGCAAGGATAGGAAACAAGACTAACAACATAGAAGGGATTTGAAAAGTCAGAAAGCAGCAGCTGAACAATAAAACAAATAGATGCATCTCTCTAAAGGATCTGCTGTGAGTTCATACCACCTAACACTCGATTATACTGGATTAGTAGTCAACGCTGGAGTAAAGCTGAGCTTGCACCTTAAATGCAGAGTCATCTCCCAGCTTCTGGTTGCAAGCACAAAGGTTTGTTCATTGCTTCTTAAAACTTAAATCCACCTTTAATGATAAGATTACGGCAGCTAAGTACAAGTTTTAGAAGCAGCTGGTGTGGCTAGATACATGGTGGTGCAGAGGAACTGCAAATGTTCCAAAGCAAATTTCCTCAGTTGTAGTACGTTATTGTCAGCTCTGAGCTTGCAAAAAGCTTGAGTTCAGCCCTAAAATATCATAGTACTTGGTCTGAAAGCTTGAAATAAATAAAATATAATTCTAATTTCTTTATTTGCCCTGTTGTTTCTGAGCCTTTAGGATGCACTAAAAAAAAAAAAAAATATTGAAAAATTAGCTGCAATTCTTCTGCGTCCAGAGGAATAAAGGAACTGTGGTTGGAAATAACAAAATAATTTGTGAGGCTTTTAATACGAATAGAAGAGTTGCAAGTACTAGTTGAAATACTGCAAGTATGAGAAACAATGGTGAAATCTGAATACAAAAATTTGAAAAGACTGATACGAACTTCAAAGTTAACTGTTTGGTTTAATGTGTGCACCTTTCATTGTGCAGAGTGAAAACTGAAGTCACTGGGAATGGGAAAGAGGGGGGTGATACAAAAGCAAATTAATCCCATTTAATTTAAGCACTTGCTACTTAACCAGTTTTCCTTTTTTCCTCAGTACAGGCAAGAGAGCTCCACAATCAGATGTGCTGACACAGGGTTAAAAAGGAGCATATACAGAAACCCAAATGCATGTTTCTCTAGATATATCTACCTGCTGACTCCTTGTCTTCCACACAGCTGCTGGAGAGGGGAAAATGGATTTTTTTCTTTTTTTTAATAGCAAAATGTGATTGCAAAACCATTGGTTATAAAGATATGGGTGGCAGAATCAATGCCTGAATATATTTTTCATTTTTTCTTTTTAATTCTGTGATTCCTTGAAAAGTTTAGACCGCCATGCAATGGGGGGTGACTCACCTCCAGCCACGCTCTCACTCCTCCTCCACTGGGGCAGAATCAATGTTCACGGAATGAGCAGATTTGGCAAGGATGAGCAGTGAGACAAAGCCACACATGCATATAAAGCACAGCAATCACATTTTTCCAGTTAAAAATGGCTGGATTGTGCTGTATGGAAAACTGCAGCATGGGATAATCACAGAGACTGTCTGCCCCTCCTAATGTCACACACGAAGAATTCAGGAAAAATACCTAATTATATTTAATCTACGAGTTAACTTTTGCAAAGCCTTTTAGCTATTTTATATTCTTACTAACGAACTTTCATCTCTGTATAGATAGAATTTATCACTGCTAAGTTTGGGGAGCGGGGGAGAACAGCTAAATATATAAGACAGTGCTGTGCGTAGTAAATAGGAAGAGAAGCAGCAAAATAACAGGTAGGTGTTCCAAAGGAAAAGTGGGATCATTAATAAGATGACCAGCAGCGACATGTCTCTCATTACACAGCCTGTGATCTTCAGTGAAAAGCTCAAGGAGGAAAGAAATGCATCTTAGTCAAAAGCAAAATCCAGGTGCTACTGTATCTGCCTCGGTGAAGTGAAGCTGCCGTTCAGGCCAGTACATTCCCATGTTTCACATTTGTATGTTGTTACAACTAGGTAATCCTGGCTTGTGGTGCCTATTATTGTGGGATGAAATTCCACAACCTTTAAGTGATGAAAAAGCCAGGAAATAAATCACCTCACTCCGAGGGAGAGAAAAATGCCTTTGCCTGTTGTGTCCCTTTTCCTTACCTTTGTCTGTCTCATGTATCTAGACTGGAATCGCCCCAAAACAGGGATCATTTTGGTTTTTTGGCATTTGTGCAGTTACCAGTCCACAGTTCAGATCTGAGGTCAAGCTGAACCAACTAACAATAGGTAACAGTTTTCTCGAAGGTGAAACATGGCAAGCACACAACAAACGCAAGAGCAAAGTAGGGGTGATAGGACATCGCCTCTGTTTTTAGCGCTAACAGTTATTCATGGCCCTGCCGCTGGGGTAAAGGCACACAAGGTTTTAATGCTTTTAACAGTGACTTTACAGAGCAGAAGTGTGTCATTTTAAGCCTGTATTTTCTGCTAAGGATTTCTGGGGGCAGGCAGCACACAGGCAAACTACCTAGAGACGATAATGAACTGTTTAGTAATGGGACAGTTTGTAACGTTACCAGTAAGCTATCCAAGCCGTACTGGATTTCCTTTACACTCAGATAGCTCAGGAGTCAAGTCCTCCCATGGAAGTTCACTTTTTCCTAGCTATAGAGTAAATGCAAATTTTAATCCGTCTCAGGTTTAAAATGACAAAGTCCCTTTAATGTTTTGATGTCTAACAGCCAGGAGTTGTGTTAGCTTACTTTTGGCAAGCCCTCCTTTGGTGTTTTGGTGGTTCGCAGTGCTAAGTAGGCTACCATGATCCCAGGAATCTGTCATGTACGTTGTCTGTTTATCAAAGAGAGTTATGAAGTCTGCGAATTGTCAGGCTGCAGTTCTTCAGAGCAATTGCTAATTAATTCACAGGCTCCAAACTGTAGCTCCATGAAGCTGCATGTGCATACTTGATTTTGGTCTCTAGACAGACTGCTTTAGCTGATAATCAACATGGTTTGCTCTTAAAAGCAAACAAACAAACAACGTTGGGGAGGATTTCTTCTTTGCTTTTCCTAAACAGGCTGTCAGCACTTTTAGACATCATTTTAGGAGGGAAAGGCATGCCTGATTGTTGAAGGAAAACCTTTCAGAAAGGCAGAGCTGGGAGATCTGGCCTAAGGTAGATGAATACACTGTGTCTGATGCTGCTGAATTGCTGAGACTGGGGAGACTGGTAGGGACATGTCATGCAAAATTAGCTAAACCCAATCAAAATTTCACACATGGGGTCAGTATCTCAGCTCCCAGATTGATGTGCCGGCGTGAAGGCTCTTTTGATTCTCAGGCCTGCAGTTAGAAAGCCTAATGCAGGGGTTTGGTGCCTGCAGGGGTTTTGGAGCTCTGTAAGGGGTGGACTATGGGATGTGATGTAGGGATTTCCAGCAACAAAATGAAAGCTCTAGGATATCACTTCAAAGAAAAGATGCCAATGAGACTATAGCAATGCAATTTAGCAGAGTAAATATTTGGTGCGATGTGTAGCAGAGCCAGAATGACTGGGGTCAAACTGACTGAAACAGCTTCACTTTCATGGAGGGAAGCATTAAAAATCCCCAAATAAATCACCAGCCTTGTTTAATATGTTTGGTTTTGGTTTTTTTTTACTTCTCTTTCTTCCACAGCATGTTGCTGTCATTCCCAGTCTCGGGAATATGTATTCTGAGCAGTACATGAATCCTTCCCGTCCTCCACACTGTGCTAACACCCATGCACTCGGTGGTCTAAAGGGAATACTAAGGGCCACAGCCAGGGAACCCTTTCCCCATCTGCCATACAGATCCTTGGGGTCTGGCCAACAAGGAGCAGATTAGAGCAGCCCTTGGGATGCAGAAACATCCAGCAGATGAATTTGACAGGTTCTTTTGTGTCATTCTCCGCTTTCCAGAGCCAGACAGCGACAAAATCTGCATAATTCCCTGCCTGCACACTCTGCTGCTCTCCCCCTCCTGCGGCCACTGCTGTCCCTGGGGCGGGTGACCGGGCAGGGCCACGGCTCTGTGCTACCAGGGACTCCCTCCTGCCCTGTTCTCACTGTCTGCTCTGGCCACAACCACATTTCTGCACTGTCACAGCCAGCAAACGACAAGCTGAAAGAGAGCTGAGGCTGGGAAGGGTGGGGGACGGGGAGTGGGAAGGAATCTGAGGCAGAGAACAGGGGAAGGGGACAGGAAAGGAGGGGGACTCTCACAGTTTCTCCAAGGAAGGTTAGCTGATGGCTAAAGAAAATACAGGAAAAGCAGTATTCTACTTCACTTTGTTAAAGGATACAGGACTTTGCAAATTTCTGTGTAATACGGTACATGTAGGAAATGCAATGGAAGCTGGGCACAGCTGATAATTGAAGCTGTTGTTTTAGCAGTGAGACCTCCCTGCTCACATACGCTGCTCTCGTACTCCATTGTCTCTTCTCTCCCTCCCACATAATCACATGTGGGATGAAGCCTGTTTCTGCACTGACCGGAACTATTGATACTATAGATTAGGAATGCATAAACGAGTCAATGATCACACTAGCTACATCAACTTCCTCAGAAAAATATTTCTAAGTGCTGGGGAACAAGATTTCTGTAAGGCTTCCCCAGACTTGGGCCGTGTGGGAATCAGGTCTCATCAGAGTCCTCCGAGATATGCATAACAGATGGAAGAAAAGGAGTTTCAATGTTTTATTTTCTGAATAAGATTAGATTTTTCTATTTTTTTTACCAACAAATTCACACCTGAAAACAACTTCAGTATCATCTCATAACATGTGATGATACATCTGCTGAGATCTGTCTGCCAGTTACGCAGAGTTTTGTTCATACTTTGAAGCCCTGCTGTGAAACATTGGATTATTTTCACATACCAAACTATTGCCATGAGTTTGCCTTGGTGAGTCACGTTTCCTTTGCCAGCCACATGTTTACACTGACCTATCTGAAGCCCAGTTCATGGGGGCAGAGGTGCAGATGCAGCTGTCCTTATTACGGATCTCTACAGAGGACTCTGCTGCTGGCTTAAAAAGTGCTGCCTTAAGCTCCAGCACCAAGCACACAGCATTTACTTAGTCTTTTGAACTTGAGGGTCTCCATAACCCAGGCACACAATGCAAATGCCTTGGTTTCACTTCAAAGTCCGTGACGTTTTTGTGCCATCATACCTAGCTGCTCTATTATCTCCTACAATTTTCCCAGCTTTTAATGTCTACAAGTCAGCTCTTTCACCAGCACATCCGTGCTTTTTCCAGTGATGCCTGCAGAGCTAGCTACTCTACAACTCTTTTTAAAATTCAGCCCTGCCATAGTGACTACAGGATGTTGCAAGTCTCAGACAAACATGTTTGTTCCTCTCCTCCCATCTCTCACAGCTTTGGTTTAACTCTGTGAGGTCAAGCAAGACCTGTCAGCAAAACAGGTAAATCAAGGTGCACATATGGTGTTTATAAATATATAGAGAGATTCAGTTCCCTCCATGTCTACAAAGGACTTCTCAGAGAGGAAAGCCATTTAGCATTTTCTACAATAACAACAATCCTAACACATTTATCAACTCTGACTTGATTTTCACACCATTTTAAAAGTTCTGCTATCACCCTTGCAGTTTTCCAGATGCGAAAGCTGAGAAGCGGTAGGGTTAGGAGAGCTGCGCAAGCCTCCACATGGAGCCACTGGCAAAGCCAGGAGCAATCCCTGGAGCTCCCGTTTCCCCTGCTGCACATGGAAAACCCCAATAGCAACACAGATGATGTAGAAAGCATGGTGGGAGGACAAGGAGAAAATGATGCAGTGACAATGAGAAAAAAACAGATTTGCAAGGATGAAATCTGCCCCAATGTGGCAATTAATGTAAGCTCCCATGGGACAGCCAGAGAGCAAGGACTGAACTAGTTTTTCTCATTTCTAAAGAGAAGAAAGAGGTTTGTAAGGAACAAGAGAACTCATGTTCTCCTGGTCACTGTGCAGAGGAGAAGTGACTAAGTCGCCTGTTTGAAAGTTTCCTTATATATTGGCCTTGTGGTTTTCATAGCACATTCATATATAGGAATGTCAAGCAATAAGCAGCCTGAGCTAAATTGGGACCGTCACAGGGGCCCTGGAAACCTGCCTCAAAACCAAAAATTCATTCATGAGCAGACTAACGGCAGAGCAGCGGGGAAGCCTGCAGCCAACCGGCTCTGCTGGGTTAGTAATTAGCTCTTCATTTGAACTTTTAACAGAAACACAAAAATAAACAAAAGAGACACTGATGTTCCAGCTCCCATATGGCAAATGGGGCCAAAGTCTGCTTTGAGACATGTGACTGTGACCTTTGTGAGGACACCATGATGCCCAGGGCAGAATTTGGGTCACAGTATGTCCTTAAAAAAATCCATGACAGTGACTGAATAAGGACGCTGGTCCCTGCCTGTAGTGGCTGCAGAGGTTGTACCCTCATGCCATCATGGGTAAACTCACACCATGTGTTGAGAAGGGCATTAACACTGTATTTCTAGGAACAAAAGTGGGCAAGTGCCATTTATCCACACGTACCTTTGGTTATAACACTGCCATCTCTACAGCTGAGTCCAAAATTTCATCTCTTCACATTTGGTCTTGATAAGGAAAATTCAGAGTAATTTTTTTTTCATATGACACAGCAACCAAAATTTTATTTCCAAAAAACTCCGCAGTTACAAGTCCTATTCCCATAAAGATATTCTGATGCCCGGATTTCAGGGGCACTACTGTTTTAGGACTTCTTCTGTGTGATTAGCGTGTGACAACAACTACCGCCAGACCCTTTGCAGATATAAATGGGTGCAACTTTGCTGATCTAGAAGATACGATAAGAAACTAACCCATACATCTATTTCCCCAGCCATACATGAAGTCTATAGTACAGGCCAGTATAAGAATCTGAATGAAGATAGAATATTTTTAGGTCTGATGAAGTAGGCAGAGAAAGAAAGCAGTGAGCCCGCAAGCTCTGCTTTGATCATTTAGCCTTTGCAGATTTGTGACAAATTGTTTTTTCTGCATGAATCTGAACTGATACAGATTTACATGGGTAGTTAAAAAGTAATACCAGTTGGGAAATAAAATCCCTAACAGCCCCACAGAAAAGTAATAAACTTAAGAAGCAGTTAGACAGACAGAAAAATGATCAGAAACGTTTCACAATAGAAAAAAAATTAATAACAGAGAAAAAGAGCGGTTGGACTCTTGTAAAGCTGGCTGTGGCAGGCTGAAAGCAGGGAATCCAAAAAGCCATTAGAAAGAAGACATGAAGAGTCTTATAATAATATCCTGGGGAACATGCATGCTGCAGATTCAATGCCTTTAAGACTACATTGTACATTGTGCAACAATTGTTTAATGTCTAATCCTTCTGGAATGATTGGTAGAGAACTTATGTTAGTGTCAGTCCCATGTCCTCCTTTATTTCCTTCAGGAAATAAATCTGGACATGACATCAAATTACATATTTTGTACCCAGGACATTTGAAGTATTTTCCTAATCTGATGTATACAGAGATCTGTATCCAATAATTCTTCTGATGTCAGTGCAAGAGTAACCGCTTCCTTTTCTTCCTTCAGCTTCTTCTCATTTTAAATATGAGAAAAAAACTCGTATGAATAAAGCACCATATTAAGAACTAGTCACTCTGTAATGATTATGAAGTTGTGAACCTGAACAGTTCCAGGCTGTAACACTCACACTGATAATAAATGCCGTTATTTGTAGGGTTAGATGACTGCACAGGAGGCTGCTTCCAAGGTCAGACACGTAGGAAGGACTGGGACTCATACTGTACATGACGACTTCAACAGCAAAATTCTCATTGATTTTAATGAGTGTAAACCTGATGACTAACAGGTCATCTGTCTTACTGTGATATGATAGTCTGGAACCTTAACCAAATGCAACTGAAAGTATCTCAAGGTCCTAGTCTTTTTTTGCAAATTTTGAAAATTAAGAAAACTATGATTGAGCAATGAGTTTTTTCTAGATAACTTGTTCAGACTTAAGTTTATAGTTAGGAAGGAAGGGGAAGGTACGGAGCCTTTTATCGATAGTTTATAAAGCGCTTGATCTGATAAATAACTGCCTCCAGATGCCAGCATTGAGCCTGGTGTGACCATTTATCACCTTGTTACCAGCTATACAGACTGCCTCTAGACATTTGCTCCTGCGGGAGCCAAGCTGATAAACGGTTGCAGTAGGCTTGGTACTGGTTTGTGACAAGCTATTTATTGGGTTAAAAAACAAGAAGAAAATCTTTAGATGACAGCAATAAAAGCTTGGTTCTTCTTCAAGGTGCCTCCAGACATACAGGACTGAAATAATCTGACTTTTGCTTTTATTTGCTTAGGTTTTCCTGTTTGTTCAAAATTTACTATAAGCTAGGGGCCCTGCAGCCAAAAGCTGCACAAAGCTCCTGACCTACCTTGATAAAATGACAGTTTTGCTCAACAAAAGGCTCATTTCAAGAATCAGAGTTAATGTGATGGCTTGCACTGACTTCAGTAAGATTTGGTTTGAGCTGGGTTGGTAACTTATCAGTGGTTAGATGGTAACCACAATCTCCCCATCATTCAGTGCTTGTTTTACGCCTTTCTGCTTTCTACATTAGGAATTTCCCCCAACGGCCCAGCATCTCAACCCCTTCTTCATAAAAAGAAAATTACCCTCTTTGATTTTGCTCTCTAACCTCCTTTAATTATTTGCTGTTCATGTCTAGGACAACTGAGAAGGGCCCGAAAAGGACTAACGAGGTGATGCAAGAAAAAAAGTTGACAGAGGGGCTACAAAAGAGAACCGTGGGATGATCAGTGGTCTCATGAAAGGGAACCAAGACTGGACATTCATAGTCTTACATCACAAAAGAAAAGGGGAAAATTATCAGATGGCAGGGCTCAAAACAAACAGATGATGATGTTTTTCCACACAATGTAGCTGAATCATGAAATTCATTGCCACAGAAAAAAAAGAATATTTGCATGGATTGACCTCCATTGCAATTCAAAGAGCAATTAAATAAATTAATGGAAGAAAGAACTAGATCACACTTCTAGACCACAAACTTGCTGAGTTACACATCCTTGAAAGCAGTTTTCTTTGCTCTTATATCATTCCCATGGCATCTGCTATCAACCACTGTTGGACATGGGGAGATGGATCAGAAAAACCTTTGGCCTTTGCCAGTGTCATTCTCTAGATAGAGACAGTACTCTATTTACTGTAACTGTCCTTTAAAAGCAGAATTAAAACTTCTTCCCCTAGAGTTGTTCATCTATTGTCCTGCTTTCAGGGACTCATTTTATAGATAGACTGGAAGAATTGTACTGGTTAATGGAATGGATTTTGGCATTAGTGGAAAATATAAGCCCTCAATATAAAATATTAAATTATTCCTGATTAATTCTTTTATGGGCTTGGACTTGCAACTGATTTAATACTCCTGAATAATTACTTCTATTATAACTGTGTCTTTGATTTTTAATTAACCGTTCACAGCTTCTCATTCAAATCTAATATTACCTTTGTTAACACTGTCAACTCTCTGTTTAGAGATTCTGTTCACATTCAACTCTGATGCTCAGACCTTAAAGTCTGCTTTTCCTCAACTGTGTGAACAGATTCCATATGAGGCTTACTTATTCTACATAATCATCTACAAAAATACTGTCTTAGCTATCCTGAACACTGCTGTCTGCCAAGTAACACCATTCTTTTAGTACTACTGCTCTCACATCACCTCATCTAACTGACATGACTCCCCTGATACTAAATTGGTTGATGATTTCAGTAATTAGTCTCCTGATTTCCAGCTACTTCACTGAAACTACTGACATGGTTTAAGTTAGGACATGCACAGAGCTTCATCTTTTATTGGGAGGAAGAACTTCATCCCTCTTCCTGATTAATGAAAATCTGGAATACCTATCTCTACAATACTTCATGATTATGCTGAGATAATGAATGATATTGATACATAATGACTTTATTTTTGTTCCCTCTGGCCAGAGAGAAGCCTCTTCTGCAAGAGGCTTTATGATAAAAAATACCAACAACCTATTGACCATGTCTCTTTGGGAGCAGATGAGTTTTTGACCAGGCTGTGTCTTGGCCATAACAGCATCACACATTTGTTGCAAAACTACTGGACAAGCCAAAGCACAACATTTTCAAACGTGTGTGCCATTACTTACCTAAATCCATATTTACAGACCTAATTAAATGACTTTACTCCATTAAAATTCAATACAAGTGAGCTGCCTGGGAATTTCGTGCTGTGTATTTTCAGTGATCAGGCTCCTTATAATTCAGAGTTTGGATATGAATTTAGGGTCATACTTGAACCATTCACATTAGAATTTGATCCTTGCTTTGAAAACGTCGGTTTTTCTACTTTAACTTCCTTGTAATTAGATTCACATTTGCCTGTGGAAAGACGATATTGACAGTACTTACAAACTCCCTTGAAATCATTGTTTGGATAAAGGGTGAGAGACATAATATGTAAAATGCAAAGTGCCAGCATCACTTTACAAACTATCACATTGTGACAAATAGATGGAATTTTGCATTTTTAAAACCCATACACTTTTTATGTTTTAGAGATTCCTTGAAGCCTCCTTTATCTCCTTTATTTTGTGCATTTTCCTCCTCCAGCCGCCAGTCAGCCTGACTGTAGCACCTCTGCCACCCATCACTGTTATTTCTAGAGCAGCTTGCAGGGTGACCCGGAGCTCTCCTTTTATCTTGGGGGTCAGGCACACCCCGCAGTGCTCCCAGTCACCACAGGCCAGTAACGAGTTTTAAATTATCATCTGCCATTTGACAACTTGTTTCACAACTGCAGCATGACCACAGTGGCTTCACATGAGAGCACGTGTCACTCTCTCCAGCACAGATGGGGCTGATACCACCCAACACAGCTGCTCTGACACAGGCTGCCATCCTTCCAGCCAGAAGCTAAATAGCGCCTGCAGAATCCCTGAAGTTGTCTTTCAAGGGTTTTCTATTTTTAGCATGTATACATACCTGTTTTGACTCCAAAAGATATAACATCTCATATGAATTAGTGTGTGGCATAGTGAAAAGGCTGGTAAAGCTACCTATAATCAAATTAAATGTTTTTTTCAGTACCTAACATTTTTACAAAGGTTAGTCTTAGAGTATTGGACACTCTCTTGTTTGAACTGCTAGCTAAGTGCCAATTGTACAGAGCAAAAGCACACAACTGGCACCTCATCTTTCATGGTCATTGTATTCAGCTGTACTTAATTTGGAAGGTTTTCCATACTAATTGTTAGGCTTTTCAGAGGACTGGGATTATACTGAAGGTTTTTTGCCTAAATAATATTAAATGGTATAGATTTTGATTTTAGGGAAGATGAATTCACATTTTTGTAATTTATGTCATGTGCTGGGATTTTCCAGCTATTTTGCTGTTTATGACACCACCTCTCTTAGAGATGAGATTCAGAACAAGTTTAAGGAATAGGGTAGCAACTATCAAACGTGTAACCAAAGGAAGGAGAGGTGACCGAGACACTGCCTCCTACTTCAGCCACATTTTCCCTGAAAGGCCTGAAGAACAGTTATGAAGTCTAACTAAGCTTCCCAATTCCCTGTGTTTAGCAAAAGGATCATAATTCTCTGGCCTTGTAGGGTATGAAGTAACTGTAATGCAATTCATTAACTACTGTGATAAGGCACATCTAAAAAAAATATTTATGAAATACTAGATGCTATGTGGGTGCTAGTGATAGTCAATTCTTACAAATGCTAAAGAATTTTTGAGAATGCATAAAGATCTGGCAGAATTTCTAGAGAATTTGAAGCTTTCAACTATTTTTCCATTAGGATTCTCAAAGGAGTTCAACTGAGAATAAAAGCTTTGCAGAAAAACAGTTTAAAAAAAAAAAAAAAAAGAAAACACAAGAATGATGTGCTGCTGCTCTACTTCCACTGGTTGGCACCTCTATGAACTAAGATCACGAACATCAGGTCTCAAGCTGTGCCCTGATTCTGCCCAGTCACTGAGCTGCCTCTGCACCTGCCTGCATCCCAGAGAGAAGGTTAACAGAAACAAGAAAACAGAGCCTAAGAAAATAATTATGTTGTGATTGAGGAAATATGGAAATATCCATGAGCTGCTGCATTTAACAGACTTTTTGAAATGAAATTATTTGTATTCAAATATGTGCAAAACCAATGATCATTTTTGGTTTTGATCAGCTCGGCCTGTTCTTTGGGGAAATTAATTTGGTGCTCTGCGGGTAAACATTCTTTCAAAATGCTTACCATAAAGCAATGTTTTCCTCCTGCTCTCCTCAGCACCACAGCAATTTTCAAAGCATTCCCATTGATAACACAAAACAGACAGACCACTTCATCAGGAGGACCAGAAATTGCAATCAGAGAAGTAATGCTTAAAATACAATTTAATCTATATTCACATCACCTGGTCTTTTCCAGGCCATGTGTGGGTGGGTGGTGTGCAGAGACTTTAAGCAGGAACAGATATATTTGTGGTTGCTGCAGACTGCATTAGACATGCAGCAGCTTTAGACAAAAGGTGGTTTGCAAAGCTACCTACCCAGACCAAAGTGAAAGCAAAGATCAGTGTCAGAAGCTCATTTACAATGAACTGATGTAATCTATTTCTAATTAAGTCAGAGGGACAAAGCATTTAAAGTCTACTAATACTGGAAACATCCTACCAGAACTTTGTATCAGATCTAGGTGCAGTATATTTAACATCCTCTCAGAGAGTGTTGTTCAGAGAGGAAGGGATCTTCATATTGGAAATGAAGATCTCTGAAAGCTGGCCATGATGAATGCTGGAGCTGAGCTTTGCTTCCTTGCAAGTGGAATGAATCTCACAATATATTTCCATGTGCTGCAATGTGCAAAAGTGACAGTTGTAGCTAGAGCAGCGTCGTGCTAGAGGTTAGATGGGGCATTTTGTTCATGACTTCCCAGCACACTGACAAGAATATTTCATCAGGTCCATGGCAGTTCAGAGGATGAGGGGATTAAAACCTCATGGTTTGTGATTTAGACAAGAAGCCATGAACCTGATATCCCTGCTGGGAAAGGGAGAAACACGAGCCAAGGATGGATGGCAATGAACAGGCAGAGCTGAAGCCTGGGAGCACTTTCTCCTGTAGAAGCTAGCAGGATCAGGGTTTTATGTTCTCAAACTGTGAAAAAGGAACACAACACACCTTCCCTGAGGAATGCAAATGCTGGCTGCCACAGTCCTCCCCATCTCCTGCTTCTCAGCCCCTGCGCTGACCATTTGGTCCTGCTAAGCCAGCAGAGAGTTAAGTGGATTTTATTGGGTTAGTTTTCTGTTGACTTAGCTGAAATGGCTCACCTTCTGGTCTGATGAGTGCTGAGCCACCAGACAGGATGGGATAGTGTGGAGATTCCTGACCAAGATGGTCAGGGAGGCACTGAGCAGTTAAATCAGTTTAAGCTGCCTCAGAAGAGCAGCCTGCAGAGAAATAGGAAGACACACCTAAGCACTAATATGTCCTCTGAAGTGCTCACCACCAGCTCAACCCATGTCCACCTCCAAACTAGGTTCATGACTGCCCAGCCCTTCCCTTTGCTAATGAAGGGTCTAAGGAGGCTGAAATAGGACCCTTGTACTGAAATAGGGCCAGGCCATGTCCTGTTCATCTTTGATCTTCAGAAAATCAGACAGAGTGGAATTTGAACTTCTGCCTTTCCCATGTACCACAGGAGGACTTCATTTCCTTCCTAGCTGGTCTCTGACATCCAGAATTATCAATATCCTCATTCATCTTCCTTCATTTTCCTTCAATTCCTTCTGTAATTGCTTGAGGGTATTAAGTGCTGCCAACACTGGGGTCATTATTAACCCTAGGCAAAATGTGCATTGGAAGACCACAAATCTTCATGCTTGCCTTGTTACCATAGTTACACCTGACTAAGAGGTGACACCTGAACTCTGCCTTCAAGCTCTAAGTAAATGATGACTGACGAACAATTAAAGAACCTCCGAAAATGAAATGACAGCATTTGAAGATGAAAAGAGCAAGCACACTCATGGTAAAAACGTGAAAATTTAAGGTCACACTTTCAATTTCTATAAACACCTTGTCATCACCCTGCCTATTCAGATCCGATGAGATTCTTGGCAGCTCTTGATCATAGTATCATGATACTATGTAATTGCATATTGGGAAGTTCTGCCTTTGATCACAAGGAGAACAGCTATTACAGGGAATATATACACTGCACTCCTACTAGTCTTATTCTGATTTTTTCCTGTGAAATGAAAAGTTCTGAAATATGCCTCTCAAGTCAGGTAACTTTTCCACTAACTCAGAATAAGCCAAAAATATACATGAACCGATTTTAAATCTGACAGAATGATTAATAATGGTACTTATATCACCAGATTCCCCATCTGTCAAAATATTAGAGCAATTCCTCTAACACAGATGTGTAACTGCTGGGATTGAACACAAAGTTACTGTTAAAAGTTACTTGAAAACTTAAGAGAGCAGTTTGGTGCGTAGATTCACTATTTGATGGTATAAATTATTATTACTGTCTTTGAAAAGAATTTTAAAGTCCGGTATTTTGGCATTTTTTAAAAATGTTATTATTTTAACATGTTTTAAAGAAAGGTCTTCAGTGCATTTACCTGAAAGCAGCGCTTTTTAAGTAATATTGGAACAAGAGGCAGAAGGGAAGAAAGAGTTACTTCATGCTTTGCCGGTCTTGTTTGATGGCTACTGTTGGAGAAAACCTACAGACTCTCAAACCAGCAGACTGTGCCTGAAGACGTGTTTGCCTCACTGTGTTTCTATCCCAGATGCTGCTCTGAGTGCTAAAAAAGTGACAGCCCTCATACGTGCTTTCTCACCTTTGTATGTTTGGAGACCCATTTTAAAGTTAAGATTCCCAGTATGGGCTTTCTGAACTGGTAGAGTAGGATTTTTAGATCTCCCCATTTTGGGGAGGATAGCAGTAAAGAACAGCTTTCCCTGACACACTGGAAAATTCCTTAATTCCATGAGAAACACAGGCCCAATTCTCAAAGTAATTTCCCTAATGATGACGCACACAAGGGGTGTTTTTCTTCATGTGTGTAGTCTTCTACCTCTGCTAAGGTAAGAGATCTAAGACCTTAGATTAATGAGTTGAACTTGCTTTACAAATCCACACGTCTTAAATCCTATCTCCAGAAGTCATACAAAGGTATTCATTCTCTTGATTTTCATTAAAATGGCACTAAACCCCGAGGGATGTGTTTTAGTGAAAAAACACATGTCTGCATTGTGAAATTTTACAGCTGGTGGAGTAGGGTGCTGAGGTTGACAAAGATTTTTTTCCTCTGTGTTACACAGTTGAATTAAATGAGTGTTAACTAAAGCATGCCAGAAACCAGGCTTTAAATTAATCTGAGCACAACCACTGTCTGTCACTCAGTCTCCACTCTCTTTTTAGGTGTGACATATGTTACTTCTCTATTGTCATAGAGTGTTTCAAGCTAGACTAGACCTGAATTTCTAAAAAAGAAAAGGAAAGAAACTTTGAAATCATATATGTTATTTAAAATCTATTCCTAGCATGGGAAAGATGGCCAGCCTCTGAAAGAAAGGCTCAGGAAGTGACTATCCAGAAGATGGACACTGCTGGCTTATCTGTGTTTGAAGGACAGCTCCTGCCCACTCCCCCATCCCCTTTTTTTTTTAATTAAAGCTAAACAAAAACAAAGCATGTATCAGAAAAGTATGCATCCTTTTACCTAATGTTACCCTTTCTTTTCAACATTCCCGATTTCTTTGTCTCCTGTCTTTTCCCCACATAAACCAACCAGTCTCCTGGGTTTCTGAGGTGCATCTCAGTCTCTCACTTTAGTATTCTAACATTCAAAAAGATGAGTAGGAGGAACTTACTCAAGTCCCAGGTAAATTAGTCTGGTAGACACACGCCCCTAACAATTTCAGAGGAGTTCTCCTTGTCTACTGTAGGAGGTTAGATCTGAATCCTAGAAAGTTTGTATTCTGCACAGATTCACATTCCATTACAGAGCAGGTCTTTCAAAACATGCCTTACAGGGCAAACATGGATGCAATGAATCTGAAAAGCCAACCTGTCAATCTAGACCTAGGGTGGTGGTTTTTTTTTTTTGTTTTTTTTTTTTTTTTTTTTTTTTGATAGCTTTCAAGGACATTTACTATAAATCTGTGAAAAGAGAGCTACTTACAGGTCTGGGATTTATATAAAGTGCTGCCTATTTGTGCTCTGTCTTTTGCCAATAGCATTGAGATTTGCAGTTTGCACTGAATTATCCAATGACCTAAATCCTAGCAAGCTATCAAAATCTGTTTCCTAGATAAAGTCATGCTAGAGTTTGATACATTTATCAGTGCCAGGCACACAGCAGCGCTTACAAGCGTGGCTATTCCTCAAGTCTTCTTCAGCAGCAGACAAAAGGGAGGTAACTAATGAATTACAGCCTATCCACTCCAATGGTTTAAAATAATTATCAACCATTGGAAACACAATAATACAATTCCTGACCCCTGATTTCACACAGACTCCTGAGTATAATGAGGCACTGTTTATTTACCTTAGGTAAAGCATCCAAGTCTTATGCTGACAACTCCAGAATGATTTATTGTTCTTCCATTATGCTAAATACTTGGGATAGATCAAGCCTCATTATACAAAATATAATCCATTGCCATTCAGCTGAATAAGACTTGATATGGGAGAGACAGGGGGTTTGCTAATTGCCGATATAGCTTCATGGTGACATATTCTTTCAGCATCAGGCCTCAAATATTTGACATGGGAAACTTCTCTGTCTTCACTTCTCTCCAACATCAGAAGAATCTTGCTGAAGACACAGGGAGTCAAGTGGAAGTTGGAAGCAGCACATGAATTTTTAAATTTACACAGCTCTTTTCTAAGCCGAAGTGCTCTGTAAATTGTAGTCCTGATCTCACAGGACATTTTCAGGAAAAAGTCCTACCAGTCATGTCTTGCTAGGTAGGCTGCCTTGCCAGAATAAGGACCAGAATATTGTAAATACAACAAATGGAACAACTGGGCATAGAATTTTTTCATACTCTCGAATTGCAATGTATTCTGGGATAAACTTTGCTTTCAATTATTTCCTAAACTGGCAGAGGAACGTGTGTGAGGGTCACTACAATAACCAGCGAAATTGCTACCAAACTATAGATCTCCTACACAAAAAACTACAGCCGTGTTCTCTAACACCAGCACCAACAGACTTCTATCACGAACAGGTCAGGCTCAGAAGGTGGCATCTACTACACATTCACCAGTAGATTGCACAACTGGGTGGAGGACTTGGCGCACCCTGTAATGATGGAAGGGAGAATAAGGTCTCCTCTCCTGAACCTCCAGTATTCAACCTCTTTGAATTCAACAGGAGCTTGAATCCTGTCTCAGACAGTCTACTTGATAGCAGCATCTAAGCTTCCCTAATGCCTAGTGCAGAGTCGTCCTCTGATAGCCAACTGCTCTCCCATAGTCTGCCCTCAAAATTCAACAGTAAAGACACCTCAGTGGGTCCTATGGCTTTGGATAGTGAGAAAGACACCAACTTTAGAGCTCAGTTTGGAGCTATAGAAGCAAAGAAACAGAAATGGCTCCAGCATGCATGACAAAGGGGAAACCAAAATGAGAAAGACGCATCCCTGCAGTGATATTAAGAGACTCCTCATATATTTTTCTCCTTCTGGCCAAATGCAGTCTGTATTGTAAAAGGCTCCCACCATCTGAGGCCCTGGAAATGTCCATCTGGTAGCAATGCAGGCACTGCTGAGCAGACAGAGCGCTATTAAAGCCTTCAACAGATATAGCCTATTAAAGCAAAGCCACCAAAACGCCACTCAGACTTCCTGAGAGACCTCAGACTTAAGGCTGCTGGGTACTTTGGGATTTATGGGTAGAACCTAAGGCTTTCAGAGAGGTGAAAGAGCAAAACTTTGAGTCATAAAAATATCCATCTCTCACCTACCTCAGGGAGGGATTGTCACCCAGGCAGAGGAAATGGAGGAAAAAGAAGAGATTTCATTGAAAAAAAATACTACACTGAGAATTTAAGTTTTTTAAGGGCTTGTGAGAGATTCTGAAGAGCATTTGGAGGTTTCTAAACTCTAAAGCCTGCCTTAAGCTAGGTTTATGTTGCATAAACTTTTGCTTTCAAATTCATTATTATTATAAAAGATACAACACAAACATAATAAATGATCATGGTATTAAAACACATTTTACAGCATCATCTTGAGTGCTGTTTCCTTTAATGCTCTACTTACATGACATGGAGGGATTTGCTCTGAAACTGCATTAGGATGGATAGAATTCAATAGTACAACCCATAATATTTTTTTCTCTTATCTCTGAACAATTCTGAATAGCCAAAATACCATGAAGAATACAACTTCAGTTGTGAAGCGTAGAGATGTCAATGTTGGCTTGCTGCTTGTTGGAAAGGTGTTTTGAACTGGAGGGAATCTGGTACTAAAGCTACTGGCTCTATTTTCACTCCCACAGCCTTTGGCTCGTGCTTGAAATAGTGCACCTACAGAGCCAAAGCAGAAGCACAGGTTAAAAAGCGGACAAAAAGCTACTGAAGAGAAGAGGATGTCTATGTAGTGGGAAAGAAATTAATAAATTGGACCTTGGCCAGAATGATCCTTTGGATCCAAGATTTCGTCCCCCCTCTGCTTTATACATTGAGAGCAGAAGGACCTGGGGGTTGGCTGAATTCCCTGCTAAGGGGTACGGTCCTTCTCAGACAATCCCCTGGACGTAGCTGCTGTAAGCTACTGAATCAGTTGTCATTTTAGTAGTGATCCCTGTAGCAGCTTATTTAGCACAGAGCCAAAATAGGGCGCATTGTGCGCTGTTCGTTTAGCAGTCTTATAAAACATAATTAGTCAAACTTCTGAGTGTTCCTGCGCTGGAATAAGCATTATGATTTCCCTCATCAGTACTGGTCACACTTCCCTCTTGAATCAAGAGAAAACCTTTATTAAGGAGATCACAGTTAGAAGAAAGAAACCTTCCAGCTCACGTGAATGCAGACTTCAAACTGTATTCAAATGGATAACCTCACGGCTCTGGCTCCCGGGTAATGCAGGAATTGTGAACTATGCTTTGTATTCAAGCTGAAGTTTAAATGAGATGTCTAAAACCACTGTAACCTGTATGTTTATTGGAAAAAAAAAAAGAAAGGAGGATGAAACTGAGGGTGAGATTTTCAGATTTTATTGGTGCCTCAGGGATTATGGTGATCCGTATCTAACCAGCAATGCATCTCACTGCAAAGTGGGGTGAACAGAGCAGTCCTGAAGCTG
The DNA here is from genome assembly GCA_031468815.1 of Morus bassanus. Classification (NCBI taxonomy): domain Eukaryota; kingdom Metazoa; phylum Chordata; class Aves; order Suliformes; family Sulidae; genus Morus; species Morus bassanus. The sequence continues at coordinate 26,768,354 of CM062577.1, forward strand.
ACATTAAACTAATCTGGGGCACTACTCTGCCCACTTAACAGTTAATTTTCAAACTCCAGCTTGGAGGGCTGTTTCAGAATAATTCAGCTTCTTGAAAGTACCAAGCAGAACTTTGGTGTCAAAAATATTAGATTTCTTTTGATTTTTAGTGTCCTCTTTTTTTTTTAAAAAAAAAAGGAAAATGGAATGTAATTTTCTAGGAATACAGTTATGAAATTATGTAGCATGCCCATAATGTACAATAATAGTACACAACATCAGATAATAGAAAGACTGAGTCGTCCATACACATTTTGTAACAAATGTGTTTCGGATCCTAGTTAGTATATGCTCCTACAGACTCCTTGATCTCCCCTGCTCCTCCCCATAGTTAATCTACCTCTGATTGCTGTAATGGTCCCTATAGACAGCCAAATTGTTTTGGTTAACTTGCAGCATGTACATTATTTTTTCATTTGTGACTGTTTCAATTAGCAATGTCATCTATTTCTGAAAGTGTTTTACTTTTAAATAATTAGGGCTTACCCAAGAGGTTAGCACAAAAAAGTATTTGAAATGCTAATGCAGCATCTCAGTCAGAACTGTTCCATCAAATTTAAATCCTGTTGTTTCTTAAATATATTGTAAAATATGGCACTGTCCACAGCATACTGATAACCTCTGTGCAATACAAAGAAAGAGGCCAATGTATTACATGTGATGGTTATTAAATGGAAATGCTGACAGACCCTTAAATATGCTGAGACTGGGCACACTGATTTAATGAGAGCAATAATGGGCAGGTGGGCTGAGTGTTCCCGCTGAGATTAGATCCTGAGCAGCAAATGTGTCTTTTGAAACTGTTTTTTAACACAATCTGTACACAGGACCAGGCTGTGCATTACAGAAAAAAAGGGTCTTTTCATGATAACTTTATCAGCTAGGCCTCTTACAACCTTGTTACTAACATATATATATATTTAATGCCATAATAATTGGATTTTTTTGGGAATGTGTTTCTTTTTCTAACTACATTCAAATTGAGAAAAGAGGAAGAAATCTGTTCCTTTGGTGCAAATTGTGTCTTATCTCTAGAGTTATGTGCTTTTGCTCTTTTCCTTCATCGATTTCATGCATTTGGGTCTAATTCAGTAAAACACATGCTCAGCCTAAACAGCTAGATCCACTGAAAATTTGCTGAAATAAAGCAGCTGTGTTAAAGCTGTATTCTATGCCACATACCTAGTCACTATTGTGCTTTTTGCCAAAATTTAATTAAGAAGTTACACTTTACGGCTCACTCGTTTGGATGGCAGCAAGTCTGTGAGTTACTCTTTTACCACTCCCAGGAAGGCACCACGTGGTGCAGGAGCCAATTTCAAAGGCTCGAGCTGGGAAACCAGATGGAGACACAAACGTATCTGTCTGTAGTGTTTCCCTGTTTCTGAACCTACAAGTTTTACTTCCACACAGTGAAACCGCCCAGAAAGATTTCATCTCCTCCATTACACCACTCTTGCAGAGCACAAGATTTGATAGCTGTTTCTTACTTGGGAGTGATTTACAATGTCCATTACCAGGTGGTGTTCTTTTTCTCACCTACAGGTTCCTTGGGGTTTTACCTATGGATTCAACATGAATCCAAACAGGATCTTGTCTTCATATACACATTCCTCCCCAGCTGTTTGTAGTAGTCATCAGCTAGTACCATAATCCACTCTTCTGACTCCATGCTCTTCTGAAACAAGTAGGTCTAAATTTGCCTTTTTTTCCTATCCTTTTTTCTCAGCTGCATTAGAGTCCAGACCTCACTCCCACTCTCAACCTAGTGGATCCTCAGAAAGGTTTTCACTCATTCTCAAAGGACTTCAATAGACTCCAGAGCAGAACTGTGAGCTGGGACAGACAATGAAGTGCTCTCCATTCCCTGGGTCAATTACTGAGTGTTTACACCCTGCAACATGACTTCGACACAAATATGTCCAGTCTGTACTGAGAAAGACAAATTTCCAAACTGATATGTACATCGCTGAAAAGACTGGATAATCTGGCTGACTCCCATAGCTCTACCTACCACTGCCAAGCCACTGAAGATGCTACCCTTAACGACAGTAGGGATCGCACCAAAAGAACAAAACCACTTAGGCATTCATGCTCCTACACAGCCTGAGAAGGAGGCAACTGAAGAAAAGCACCGAATTAAATATACCCTTTCTGGCCTTTTCACATTCAATTCAACTATTAATCATTGTTGCACCGATTAACCTGTGATGACCCATCTGCAGCTCACTCTTATATAAAGCAACCTGCAATCAGACCCTTGGTTGATTACAGCAGGCAATCAACTGGGCCAAGACTGATCTCTTGGCCTGAATTAAAGTTAACTCATCCTGGAGATTTCAAGCTTTGTTCACTGGGATAATTATCCAAGGCAAAATGAACTCGAAAGTATGTTGAGAAGGAAAAGTTTATCAGTAATACATATTTTTGCATTCATGATAGCTCTATGATTATTTTTGGTTTTCTCACCCTAGAGGCAGGCTAGATACAGAACTATTCCTAAATGCCAAAACCAAAAGCATGTTGTATGTTCACTCTGAATACTGAACTGTTTTCATCCATATTCTGCTGATTCTAGTGCCAAGCCCCGCTCCTGGGTACCTTAAAAGAATAGCAAAACCCAAAATTGCTCATTTTCCATAGGGCTAGAATAATTCCTGTAGTGTGGGCACTCAGCTCTGCAAAAGCAGAGGACTGGGGAAGGCGACCATTCAGGGCGCCTGCCTCACACTCCTCACTCCTGCTTCTGCACTCTCTTGTGGAAACTGAAGTAAAATTGCTGAGCTTTTCATCGTGGAAGTGTCCGCTCTCTTCTAGAGGCATGTTTTTCTGTAAGAACCAGTAGATTTTGCTGTCATAATACAGTACTGTTTGAGTTTATCTCCCTCTGCACACCTGGTATGCTTTCATCCTATCCCACTTATTTTTACAGTGTTACACAGCGAGGTTACTGCTATAAAAAGGTGCTCCCAACAGAGGGCAAAACAAAACTATAATCACACTGCAGTCTCTCTTCATCACCATGGTTATCATCGTTTCAGATTTGCAGGTGCTAAAGGTTTGTCCATGGGGTATATATAAGAACTGAAAAACAATAGCAGAACACTTGACTTCCACGTACATCCTTCGGGGTCAGATTGTTACTTTTGCAATCAGAACAAAAAATCAAGAATCAAGGAGTCACTTCTGGAAAAGATGAAGATTTCAGAGGTCTGCTATGTCAGTCTGTGTTTTGGGAGTGCGTTCTTGGGGTGGATTGACTGAAGGTGAAGGGAGGTTCATTATCTCACTGTAATAGCATTTATGGTGAAACATGCCTAACAACTAGCTCAGGATGTGAGTGAACTGCTGTCAACAGCAGCAGCAACCACAATAGTTGCTAGAAAGAATCTGTAAGAGTAATTCAACAGATATGTATTTCTTATTTACATCATAGCATTTTCCATAGCAGGGAACCAACCTCTTAGTGCTAGACCCAAACAAAGGGGAGGAAAAGAGGTATTGCTTAGGGGCCTAGAGAGGACTATAACTAGGAGCTTTAGGATTAAAGTGGGCAATGGAAAATGTCAACTAAATGTGGAGAAATGTTTCCTAACAAGCACCTGAGTGTAAAATCCCATTGTGAAAGCAGAGAAGTCCCAGTTGTCTCTCTCATGCCAGCACAGACTAGACATTTAAAAACACACAGAGTAGAAAAAAATCATTTAAGACTCTGGTCCATTGCCTGTATTTCTGAAGTGGTTTTCCTTATAAGCTTCTAAAGCACTAGCATATGCCCCAAAATCTATTGCAAATGATTCTGTAATTGTCCTACAAGAATGGAACAGATACTGTTGACATTTTTTCAGGCCTAAAAACTTAGATACAATTGCACAGCTGTAGCTTTTGATGATAACATAGCTGATGGAAAGAAAGTCTGCCTAAAAAAGGTTTTCTGGCTACCATTCACATGTGAAAGGATGTAAACCTTGGCAAGTTTATGAACAGCAGCTGGCTTGGAAATGCTTTTTACATTCTGTCCTTTTCACAAAGTGCGCACACGTAAATACAATCCCATTTATCAAGCACACCCACAACCAAACTGTCTGACTTCATAAAGGACACGTTAGAGTTATCTTCTGTCATCAGATCATTTCATTGTATTTGAAGTTAAGTACGTTAATGTATCTTGAATTAATTTTCTTGGTGTTAAAGTGCAAACTGGGCTAATAAAAGTGACACATTGACTTTTTCCAGAGAATGATGTTCAGCTTACGGAGAATGGCAGCATAAATGAAAATTAGCCTCAAGACAATGTTAATTACATTTTATCCATTAGTAGGAGGGTAATTGAACCACTCATTTTCACTGCAAAGAAAACCCTTCTGGCTTCATAAAGGGAAACTATGTATTTAATGTGCTAATTAAAGTCTAACAAAGTAAAAATATGCAATAGAAAGAAAAGCAAAATGCAGGTAATAAGTTGACCATGAGCCAGCAATGTGCCCTTGTGGCCAAGAAGGCCAACGGTGTCCTGGGGTGCATTAAAAGCAATGTACCCAGCAGGTCGAGGGAGGTTATCCTGCTCCTCTACTCCGCCCTAGTGAGGCCACATCTGGAGTGCTGCGTCCAGTTCTGGGCTCCCCAGCTCAAGGAAGACAGGGAACTACTGGAGATAGTCCCGTGGAGCTACCAAGATGCCCAGGGGACTGGAGTGTCTCTCTTATGAGGAAAGGCTGAGACACCTGGGATTGTTCAGCCTGGAGAAGAGAAGACTGAGGGGGGATCGTATCAATGCTTATAAATATCTGAAGGGTGGGTGTCAAGAGGATGGAGCCGGACTCTTTTCAGTGGTGCCCAACGACAGGATGAGAGGCAATGGGCACAAACTGGAACACAGGAAGTTCCACCTGAATATGAGGAAAAACTTCTTTGCTGTGAGGGTGGCAGAGCAGTGGAACAGGCTGCCCAGTGAGGTTGTGGAATCTCCTTCCCTGGAGACATTCAAAACCTGCCTGGATGTGGTCCTGTGCCCCCCGCTCTGGGTGTGCCTGCTCAAGCAGGGGGGTTGGACGGGATGATCTCCAGAGGTCCCTTCCAACCCCTGCCATTCTGTGATTCTGTGTAATATATATCTATAGTATACTGCAGTCACCATCTTGGACATAATATATGTTATTTCCCTCTTGCTGTGCTTAGAGGGACTTCAAAATGCATGACAGAGAACTCAAACAACTATCTGAAGAAGCAGTCAAGGATTGCAGACATAAACATGAAATATCCTTAAAAATATGTCTTCAAAATGAAACAAAGGCTTGATATAACCAAATAAACACTATACACATACTTGATAGTAAAAGTACTATTAGAACTAAAACTACTAATAGTCACAATACCAATTACAGAAAGTGGTGTCTGCCAATTTTAAAATCTTCCCACTCATTTCTATTAGATGTGTATGTGGCAGAAAGGCTGGTATTTGCTTATTCTTAGATGTAAAATACCCCCAAACCACCAAGGGCATATGGGTCAAGTCTGGCCAATCACTTGAAATAAGTGGAGAGCCCATTCTTTTTCGGTAACTATTATCAACAAGTGTTCTGATGTCTATTAATAGTTACATTAATAATTTGATTTTTGATAAACAAAGGATACATTAATAAAAGTATGTTTTGATTGCTGGACTGCTGGAAAAAGCATATAAGTACACAGCAAGACATGATATCCTACTGCCAGTGGACCTTCCATGGCTAAATAGAAAGATTTTGAGTTCTGAATATTAAGCTGTTGTATAAAATTCATATTCCACTATCAACAAGGTCTAACTTCTTTCCAGCACTGCATATTATCTATCCTGGACTTCACTCCATTGAGATACTAGAGAAAGAGAACCATTTTTGTCCTGGATTTTTTTAAAGGAAAGAAGTACTTTGAAGCTGCTTAGAGTTTGGAAGGATATAAGATTTGGGTAACATGTCAAGGAGAACTGACAGATAAAGTTATCAAATGCTTATGCTAACAGCTAAATGTTACTGCAGTTTATCAGATCTATAATCACTGCACCTACAAATATAAATAGACATGCACACTCCCTATCAGTGTTACAAAGAACATATATTACAAGATACAGAATTTTAGTGTCAGAAAATATAGTGGACAAATTAATTTTCTTTTATCCACAGCAGCAGCAATTGGACATCCTTAGTACAGCTTAGGCCAGAATCAGTGAGATGTTGAGTGAATGTACATGATAAACCAGAACACTTGTTCAAGAACCTCATAGTCATCTTGACATATTGTCATTTTCTCTAGTGTTGCTAAAGTCAATAAATTAAGTAAGTGCAACCAGTCTTGGGCTGATGAAATCCATTTGTGTACAAATACCACAAAGAGATCCCACAAGTACCATACTGTCATTTTCATCAACCAGAAAAAGTGAGGTGGGACAAGACTTAGTTGCAGATAACATCACGGAGTATCTGCCCACTGGGCCCAACAGAATCTAGATCAGATCCTTGAACTTACTGACCCCAGGAGCAGCATCTGGGCAGAGTTATAGTGAATTCAGAATTCCTGCTTCTATGAAAGCCAAAAATACATTCCCCTAGCCAAAAATAATAATTTTAAAATCAACCTTTATCATAATATTATCATGAGCATTGAAAAGGATTATCTTATTACAAAAATGAAATGACTTAAATTTACCCTCATTATTGTTTCCCAGGGAAAAAAAGAAGAGTCTTTTTTTATTTCATTGTGGATGAAGCTGCTATTTGCATTTAAATGAAGACATCTGAAGAAGAGGAGCTAGAAAGTTAGGGTTTTTTTCTTTTGAGGATGAGATTTCATTTCATTTCAGTATTCTCCTATAATGCAAACCTAACTCCACTTTCTGCTTCATTAAATAGTCAATCACAAGCTGCTTTCCAAAAATTGTCATAGAGTGAGACCCTCTGATTATTCCCAGTTGAGGCTTTGTAATGATGGTAGCAATGTAGTGTTGGTATCCCCTAAAAATCTGACATCAGCAAATAAATGAGGCATTTCCATATTTGCTGTATGGCATGGAATTTTTTTGATTGACTTATCATAATTGACACATTTAAACAATCTGCTTTCTTAATACTCTGATCAGAAACAGGCTTGTATCAAAAGAACAGTTTACAAGGTGTTCCAACATAAACATTCTGAAAAGCATACAGACACATAAATATACATTCCAATGTTAAAGATATTATTATGGAAAACAGGCAAAATACCCAATGTTGCACCACCAACTTCTATAGGAAATTTGCTGTTTACTTAAATGAAGAGGAAGACACCATGGAATGGGACTTCCCTCCTGCATTAAATTTCCATACCAAGTGACATCTGGATTCTATTTCGAGCACTCAAAACTGGCTTCATGTATGGGGGAAAAGGCAGACCACTTTCAGCCATGCCACCTTTCACAGGCTATAGGCAAAATTTCTGTTACTGACTAAAAGGTACTGAAAAAACCAAGGACTTGGCAATGTCATCTGAAATTTTCATTGTTGCCTATGCTTGAGAGCAGAGGTAAGTTTTAGCAAGAAAAGACAAGACAAGAAACAGTAAAAGGTGAGGTTAAAAGAAAAGTTTACCAGTGAGCAGGGAAGTAGAAAGCAAGGCAAGGGCTGTTTTTATGGGTCAGCCTGTATGGGCAAAAATTTAAGTCTTCAATGGAAGTATTAAAATATTAGCTGAAACTGGGATGGGAAACATCTTTCCTTTTTTCCTCTCCTCACACTGAAAGGATAAGCAGGACTGACAGCAAAATATTTTTTTCTATTAAAGGTCTTCTAAGTTTATGAGTTCAAACGATGCACCTTAGAGACCAGCGATTAGAAATGGTCATCTTTGCAAAATAAGATTAGCTTATCTCACACAGTGAGATGAAAATTAACAGAAGACAATACCTTCACAGCCTAATTCATCATAGGGAAGGCCTCTGCTTACCCCATTATACCCTTAACAGAAGAGAAGAACTGGCCAGCTCACTTATCTGGCCACCTTACAAAGTAAGAAAGATGGTTTGAGATAGGCACTGAAACTGGCAGTGGTAGGGCAGCAGTTGTTGATTGAAATGTTCGTCAAACTGAGCGAGCCTAACAAGATCTCAAGTCTTGCTGGAGGTGGGGTAGCATCAAGTCACACTGGTCGGAGTCAGTGGCTTAAAGAAATCGATCTCTCTTAGCCTGCCACCTGGCTCCAGCTGCCTTGTTTCACTCAAGTATCAGGCTATTTCCCGTTAGCTGAGTAGAGTCTAATATACAGATCTAGTGGTCAACAAAGACAAAAAGTTGATTCCCAAATTCATATATGGGACTCCTGATTATAGTTAGAGATTTTAGGCGGATTATCTATGCTCCATGTCTCCGTTCTGAAACACACAATGTTCCTTTCAGTTGTAAATATACATGGCACTATTTCTAAAGCTATTGTATCAGCTATCTGCTGAATACACAGTGAATAAAATAAAACTATTTTTTTTAATATGGTAGGCATCTCATTTAAATGATTTTCAAGAATAATACTTTTAAACTAAGCAGTAAGTGTTCCCAAGAATTTTTTTTTAATGCAGAAATGCAGGAATATTTTGATTAGCTAAACCAAGAGAAAATAAAAATGCAAGAGCCAAGCAGGAAGCTGCAGAAAAGAAAGGGAATTCTAAGGATGAAATTCTTCTGTCAAATTTATTCATGCACAGCCCATCAAAGTCAATGGGAATTCAGCGTGCATATTCAAGGACAGAATTTGGTCTAAAGGATAAATTTTCAAAGGATGCTGTTTTTTTTTGCCTTGCACCCAACATTTGCATAGGCTCATTAGTATTTGCAAAATGGGTACCTGTGCCCTTAAACAGGCATTGCAGAGTATAATTACCTATTCTGCCTGCATAAAATGTAGGGTTTTGTTGGTGCAGTCTTTCAATATGGTCCATTTAAGAACACTGAGAAAGAATACTGTATTTATCGATATACTCTAGAAATGGATTTCACATGCTCTGAATCCTCCAATCTATTCTCCAGCTATGCTCAAGAGAAACATTCCCCACATTCATTTTTGCTTTTTAAAATAAAGATGCAAAGAGGTATATTTAAATGATAACGATGCTCTCAGGTCACAGTTCATGCCCTCCAAGAGTCTTCAATACATGCATTAATTTTTGTATATGCCAAACAGCACTGACTGGCTGGACTGAACTCTGCATTGCTTCACTAATCAAATTTTTTGCAGCCAAACTGTATTTGTAACCCTTTAATGGTATCCCACAAGTATTGTTATAGAAACCTCATCTACAAAAATGCTGATCCCAGAAGATCTGTTGCCAGCGCTGACTACAAGTACCTGAAAGCATAACTAAAGCTGATTATAAAAATAATGCATGCAGTAGGATTTGTTTTATAACTGAAAACAGATATAATGATCCAAATTATTATGAAAATAAGAGAAAATACTCTACAAATCAATAACAATATCTACATGTTGATATATTTAGCAGGCAAGAACAGGAGCAGTAAAACTCAAATTCATATGAGAGGAAGACTGTATTAAAACCTCACTGGTGCATGAATAGTGTATAAGCATTTTAATGGACAATGCACCAGCAACAGTTTTGCCTCTGGTGAGCAATTACAGACAGAGCTACCAAGATATAACTCGTATATAATCTTTTTGTTCCCTTTTCTACTCTCTAGCACTCTCTGGATATACCTGGATGAAACTAATAGGTGACTTTAGGCCTTCTCCTTTTGCTGCGCTCTCTAGGTCTCTCAGTGTCACTACAAACACATTTCTTTCCTTGGCCATCCTCTTCCTCTCCCCATGTTACCTTTCTTTTAGTTGTGACTCAGTAGCAAACCTTTCTCAAGCCAAGGTTGGATTACAGTTTTTGTGCTCTGCAGACATATACTCAGAGAAATATTAAGTACTACTGTTTCTCCTGGTTTTGTCTTAGTAATAAAAATGCAACAAATATACAGACACTTCTGAAGCTCAATTCCTGTTTTCATATGGAATGCCACTGGCAAGAAACAACATAAATGACACTCCCAGGAGAAGAAAAATAACCAACTTCAGTCTTTTAAAATAATTTTCTTCTTCCATCTAACACATTCACCCTCTACTAATTATATAGCTACAATTTTCTTGCACACTGGAAACCACATTTTTATCCTTTTACTAAGTTTTACAGATAAAGGCAATGGAAAAGCTGTGGTCATTATGTCTCATTCAGATGTCTTTAACAGCAGTTTTCATCAGATTCAGTGATGCTCACTGCAGATAAGTTAGCCATGGTTATAAAAATCAAGCTATGCAATCCTCTTAATGTGCTAAAGAAACTTATAGATAGAAAAAAAAAAAAGCACCAAATGTATTTATAACTTCCATGTTCCATGCTAAATGTCATGATTCTTAAGTGCTCTTTCTGGTCCTGCTTCTTACCTTGAAAATTTGAATTTTGCAAAATCCAACTGTACAAATGTATAGCCCTTAAATAGAGCAGAACAGAATAGAATATTTCAGTTGGAAGGGACTTACAACAATCATCTAGTCCAAACAAAACATTCCTTATTGAGAGCTATAAAGAAGCGTTGCAAAATATTTAGTGTGGCTTCATAATGTAGTTGTGAGTAAGCCGAGTAACTTTTCCACAGTGAGGGTCAACTGAAGATGGAAGGAATTTGCCATCCCTTTAGTAACCTGTTTTCCCAGCAAGTCTCTGATGCCATTGATCACTACACAAGGAAATGAGTCATACACACATCTTCTAAAAGCAGAAAATTCACCCTTGAAAAAATTAAGGAGTGAAAGAAGGACAAATTGGTGTTGCTAGCTGTAGGGGAGGACTGACTGACCTAGGCTGAGCTGAAACGGGGCTCCTGGGCCCACGGGTGAGGGGGGAGCCCCCAGGTAACACCAGTCAGGGCCATTAAGACCTATTACTACCCCCAAGGTCCTAAGAGACAGTCCCATTCAGCTCTTCTGCAGAGTCAAGAGTACCAAGAAATTCAAAAAATAAAAAGCAACACAAAATAAGGTGAGCCCTCTTTCCCAGATTTGCCAAGTTCCTTGAAGGCTGTTTATTAAACACCTGTAGCTGTACCTGCAGACAGGCACATCCTTTCTGTGTCTGGCTGGTGCAGAAAGGCAACAAATCACTTGCAACTCTGAAAAGGTGTGAGAGGGAGTTCAGGTAAGTGCTAAATGCTGTCTGTCTGTTCCAATTAATTTCTTCAGCGCAGACAATTTACAAATAGAAAATTATTTTTAATATAGTTTGAAGATCACCTGATGATCTTTTCATACCCTTCTACACCGATACCCAGAACAGAAGTAGGACATAATTTTCTTCACACAAACACTCATGAAATGGGAATGTTTCTGACTTGAGTATACGTGAGACAAAAAGCAAGCTGAGAGTCTGCCTATAGATATATTCAGGTGGAAGAACAAGTCAATAGGCCTATGGCTCAGAGCTTTTAAACTGATACCTTTATTAATAAACTCATTTTCGTTTCTTTCCAGTGGATTCTGAAAATCAATCTTTTTCTCTAATGCCTTGTGAACAGCTTAGAGGAGGGCAGCTGCAAGTAATTTGTGCAGCCATAAAGAATTGTAGTCACATAGTAGTACAGCTCCTGTGGATCTCTTCTTACATAAATAATTACATTTGCTCAATGGTGGGGATTTTTCCAACAATATGAACTGTTTATGCAAGAAAAGTGTGAAATGTTCACTTTGGCTTTGTCTCCTGAGTTTCAACCAAAAGGCAGAGAGTGTATGTGCAAAGAGAATCAGACAGACATAAAAGAAGCAACAAACAAAACAAAAGCTGCTTTTTGGCCACAAAGAGATCTAACTATCTTTAAATAAAACCAATTGGAGCTCATTAACAGACAGTTTTCTTGTTTCACAGCCTTCAAATATATAGCGACAAGGTAAAATGCTCGCTCGCATTAGATGCAGCTGGACTAACGCTTGTTTTCCACAGCAGTTTTTCTTAGGTTGACAGTTGAAGTTATTTGTCAAATGCCTGAAGTGAAACATGAAACTACAGCCCAAACCAAAGCTGTTGGTCTAAAATCTTCCATGGTTTTGGGCAGCATCAGCCTGTATTTAACCACCATCCAGGCGTACCCTGAAATCACATAAAGCTTTTTCTACCTACATCCAACAAAATGGGGACAGATTTCTCAAGTGCTTTTGGGTCTTAAATAGGAAAGAGGAAAGTGAAACTCTTTTGAGGACCCCCCAACCCTGGGCAAGGATTTGGAGGGAGAGGGGGATGACCAGTGCTACCAGCTGCTTCCCGAGGTGCCAAGCTGCTGCTCTCATCCCATCTCTCAGACGGGCTGGTGTTCCCCTGGCAGCTCATGTCTGCGTAGCCATGTTTTACAGAGCTCTGCCAATATCCCAGCAGAAAGAAAGAAAAGGGTCAGAAAGTGTTTACTGTGTCAGGGAGCTGCGTACATGGCATTAGAGAGAGCCTCTCATACTAAAAATTCCACCCTGTGATACAGTCAAAATACTGCTAGTGTAATCATCATTAAAATTCATAAGATGTATCAAAGATTACATAACTGCTGTCTGCTGTATAGTTATTAAGTAAATGTAACATTAGGTTCTGTTAAGTTCCCCATAGCACTTATTGCAAAAGCATTCTTCAATGTTTCTTAATACTAAGGTTTTTAAAAACAGGAAATAAGTGAAATGCTTTCTTTGTCCATGAAGCAACTCTTGATTAATTCACTTAGAGGGAAAGAGAGGGAAAAAAAAGAGAGAGGAGATAAAAGCCCAGTGGCAGATATTTCTAAATGTCAGTTTGTTAACAGAGCATACATCAGCTACTGTCACATTCCCACCCTTCCTTTTCCTTGCTTGCACTCTAAATCCCTTCTGTGCATTAATGACCATTACTAAAGGAATTACACAAATTTACATTTTCAAGTGCATGTAGTGACTTCTGAAAGGGCACGACTGGGCACCCTTGTCTCTACCAGGAATGCTGCAAAACAGACAAGTAAAAGAAAGCGACCAAGATATTCACAGGTGTACTGCAAACACTGAAGTGGGATGAAATGATATCCATGGGAAGGTTGGGTAAGCCATCCAGCAGAGGGCACTGGGAAGATAGGCATGAAGTTAAAGGAGTCTTTGGTTTATCAGAGCATCCAAATTCTTCTCCCCTGTTTTCAGCAGTTGCAAAATTCCTATCGGAGGAATTCAAACTGCTTGACAAATATTATTTGACTAAAATTTGTACTGCTCCAGAAGAGAGAAGCAAAACCCCCACTGTATCCGTGTTACACAGGTGAGGAAGTGGATGCACAGAAGGATCAGCCGGGTTTAGAAATTACTGCATTTTGATAGAATTACTCACATGCATTTAGAAAGCCAGTGTCAGAGGAGGAATCAAAACTACCTTCTTCTGACTCTGCACCTAACGTTATTAAGAGGTGCTTCCATATTAGTGCTTTTCCCTTCCATTTTTTTAAATTATCTAATTGGTCTTGTCTAAAGCCTGTGACAATCAACAGTTCCAGGTAGTTTCTCAGAGACAGCATACTGCTTTTTTACAGTATTAAATCCACGTAATTTATAATTTGAATTTTATATGTTACAGCGTTGTTGTGACTGCATATGAATATCCTGGCTATTTTAAGGATAAATTTGTTGCTACTTTGTCTAAGACTGTCCAACTTTAGGATTATGAAGTACAGACCTGCACAACACCCTTCTGTCAGATACGCTGCTCAACAGTATGAAAAGTAGCAAGAAGATCCTATACATAGATATCCTATCCTAATACAGCTCTACCAGCAGAAACCATGGCTGTGTTTGTACAGCCAAACTGCTTTTTAATGACATAGCTGCCTTCTCACCTGGGGCAATAGCAAAAGGAGCCTTTACTTTGTTAATCTACAAGCATCTATAGACATAAACAAATAGCCCCTGTATCTACAGACATCTTACCATAACATGCTACTGGTTTACTAATATTTTGGCTAGCTGTTAAGTCTTATTTTTAGAAGATTCATGTTTACTAACTGTTTTCAGACATCAACAGCAAGAATTCTTACCATTAAAATCCGCTCAACCAAGTCCTTATTGGAAAGAGAACCAAAACACTATTATAAACTCATTGAAGTTTAAAGGAGCTCCACACTGCACACTCCAGAAGTAACAAGAAATTCTGCAAATCCAAAAAGGATATAAATAGGAAATGAACACACGACCAGAACACCACCTCCTGCTGTACGCTGGAGATAGCAAGGTGGGCGATCTTGTTCTTGACAGTACTGGACCAAACCCAGCTCACAAAGGAGCAAGGGCACTCCTTGGCCAGCCAGATGTTGCAGAGGTGATAACTGCCCAGCTGTTCATGTGGGCACGCAGGACCATTCAGTGCAGCGATCATATTAAGGGGTGGTTTGCTGGCAATACAAAAGCAGAAGAAACCTGGCTTATCAGGTTGCACAATGCCCAGAGGGAATTTACTACAGTGATGAATTCAGGTCAGTGCTTAAGGTCTCTGGAAGAGTGCTGGCTTCTGTTTTATTCAGCCTCTGCTTGTAACAGGATGGGGAAAGGTGATACAGCTCCAGATAGAAACCTCAGTGTCCCTGAAAAATGGCAAATGCAAGAAAAACAATTTCAGTTCTTCCCTTACTCTAGAATTTTCTGAGTTTCTCCGCAGATTAGATTCTTCATTGATGTCTCTGTGCAATTTTATAAAGAGAAACAGAAAAGTATATCCTCTTACCTTAATCTTTGAAGTCCTCTGGACTATGAGAATCCATTAGAGACATGTACAAGGCAGTAAAATCTACCTCCTCAATCTCCTAAGAGATCCCTGATGGTGCTTCCTCCTATCTCATTGATCTGGATTATGAGGATGTACGGAAGCGAAAGGAAAAGATTTTGTGCAGTGGTTTCCCAATCTTTTCCAGTTATTAGCCCAATTCTTTATGACTTACAGTCCCAGACACTAACAAAATTTCAGCTTCTGTAAGGCTCAACCTCATTCTTATCTACTAGGATGCCAGAAATTGGCATCTCAATCTGCACTGCAGAACCACTGCTTTCCTCTGCCTCTGGTAATTTGTATTTATCCTGGAAGAGTCACTTTTTCCAGCTGGAAACCCTTTCTGTTTTTGCATCTTACTGCACTTTTAAATAAAAATGTCACGAAAACAGGCTAACTTGGCAGATCTTCCTCGTAAAATGAAAAAGGTAAAATTTCTGCCTGATGACTAATCATGTTATGTTTTCCTTTCATAGTACAGACACTAGCAAACAATACAGAACAACCTTGTGTTGGACAGGGATAAGGGCAACCAGAGTGATCTGAGCACATGGATTTTTCAAAAGCTAAACAAACAAACAAAATTATGGGACTGGCTATTGTCACATTTCTATGTCAGACAATGAGAAAAAGCTGAACCTATTTTGAAGGACTGAAGATTTTGGCTTCCCCCCCACCGCCCAGTTCATCACTCATATGTTATTCTTAGTATTATATTGTAACCCAGCATATCCAGCTGAAATCAGAGCCATGCTGTTATGGACACTCTACGTAAATAATATATTTAAAGCAGCCTCTGCCTCAGAAAGCATACTATTTAAAAAGGCTGTGGAGACACATGGAAAGGAAAACAGAACGAGGGAGAGGACGCATCTTCAAACTCACAGAATAGTCCATCTATATTCTGGCTAAATACCAACAATACACTTTCCATTTTTTATGTACATCTTCCTGGTTTAATATGGCAAAGGTACATTAGAAACAAAGATAACTGGAACTGTACTTTTTCTTTCTCCTAAAGACCTTCCCACTTATTCTATAGAAACCAGGGGAACACAGACTGGGGCTGGGACAGAGAGAAAGCTGAGAATTACTTCAGAAAGCCAAGCTTTAAAAAAAAAAAAAAAAAATCTAAGTTTTTTATAATAAGAAATTAATAAATCATTTAACAGACCATAGAACAAAACCTGCCCCTAAACTACAAAATTTGACACTAGCTTTTACTGCCTCTGCTCAACCAAGTCCCCAGAGTAGGAGAGCTTTGGTTTTCTTGGATGCCAGCTGCAATACAGATCTATTCCTTTCTGGTTTTGTTTATGACAAAATTAGATGTATACTTTTACATATTTTTACATATGTTCAGGTTTTTTTCTTCTCTGTTTTAAATGTTGAAATACTTTGTCTTCCTCCTCATGTCTAAGCTTCTTACCTTTTTTAGTGGTTCCTGTTATCACCAAATCAGCAAAGAGCTATATACATATATTAGATTGGACCGAGTTATGACAAGGAAACTTAACTCCACTTTCTGACATCTCTTTAAGATCAAAGACAAAATACCTATGTGAAAACAACACACCTTTATTCCACTGAAACAGAGAGAATTATTTTTAAATTCAAAGGTAATTTGCCTCACAAACATTACAAGCAGAATTTGGGATTTTTAGTATGAAATACAAAGAAAAGACTTATCACTATAGTGTATTGCTGTTCTTTATGAAACTGCACTACTTTTCTATATATTTTTAACAATTATTGGTTTTTACTGCTGTTTGAATATTTGAAAGTCCTGCAATGTATTTTCAAATTGTCAGGACTGATCTTCATGCAAGGTATAGAGTGGTTTAAATACTTACTTTCACACTGTTTGGAGCTGACGGGTTTAGGAAATAGAAGTTTAGCACCGCAGAAAAAAGTCACTTTGAACTGTAACTACTGTATCTCCAGGGTAGTAATTTTGCAGAATCCTACTCCAGGGAAGTGATTCTGTTATTTTATGATAGAACTACTAGTAAGTGGTATGGAAAAAAAAAAAGGATTTTTTTTTTTTGATTTCACATTTACATTTCTTATATGCCTACAATTTAGTCTCTTTAAATGTCAAGCTTTTTTAAACAAACACTTTTCACATTTTGATGTTGCTGGATTTTTGTATTCTTCTCACAATTAGAAACTGCGTCAGTGATTATAAAACGTTAGGTACTCTGAAATCTCAGCTATACAGATTTCCTATTTTACTTTTCTTTCCTCATCCCTTCTTTGAAGGTCACAATGAAAATGAAACAAACATCCCCTTATAAATGTATTTTCTCTGCATTCAGTAAACATTAAATTCTGAGATCTTAATTCTGGGTGATGCGGGTCCATGTCATCTACCTTTAGGCAAGTCTCTACTGTCCTTCTTCCAAGGTGAATAGGACCACTCTTCTGGAGGCCACGTGTTCTAATTGCTCCTCCCGACAAGACTTAGTAGCACCAGAAAATATCCCTCTGCACAGTCCACAGACTAAATTTCTCCCTTGACACAGTGTAAGGTGCCTTACATCAAGAAGAGCCTCAGGAGGTAGATGTATGACTCAGACATCCATCTGAATCACAGTCTGCTCTGCTTTATTCCTGCCTGTCTAAACAAAATTATTTTCCCCTCTGAGCTCCTCCTTTGCTGTTTGCTGTCCCACACAGAGAGCCACTCCAACAGCCAGTGTGAAAGAAAGGAGAAAGAGGAGGTACAAGACCAAAGATCTCCTTGTACATATTCTTTCAGGTTCAGAAATACCAAATTCATTTTGCACAGCCCCAAAGCAATGCAAAACAAAAATAACAAAATCACCATAAAGGCAACACCTCCACTGCTGTGTGCCCCCGTCGCTGCTCTTGGAGAGGACTGGCAAGAGCTGAGAACTTTCCCACCCTGTTCAACTGTCCATGTCCTCTCCATGCCCACGCTTGACAAAGGTTTAAGCTTCCCTCCAGATCTTCTAGGCTGTTGCCAATATTTGTTCCTGAAGCTGTTGTTTCAGGAGCCATGCTGCTTGAAGTGGCTCCTGCCTCTACTTTTTTAACCACTCCTTTGACTGTGCCACTGTTGCTTCTGTATGGGCAGGTGATGAAGCAGACTGGGGAAGCAAGCTGGGTTCAGAATGACCCAAGAAAAAAAAGAATGGTGGTTTTTAGCCAAACTCAGGCCCTCAGCCCAGCTCTGCAGCAGCTGCACAGGCATTTGTACTAACCTAGCTGAGAGTGGGGTGAGGGAGAAGAGGAGTAAGTGTTGCTTGATTTAGCAATGCTGCTGAAAAACATTACCCTCAACTGATCAGGAACCTGTCCTCGTTCTGCTGTCTGCCTCCCAGCAGTTTTCAGGCCCAATGGATAATCAGTCCCTCAGAAGGTGAGCTAAAGTCACACACAAAGCTGGCGGTCATTTCTTCTGAATCCTGGGCCAGTGTTTAATCCATTGTACCTCATCCTCTTTCCGGCATCCTGCCTCTAAGGACTTCTCACATAGAAAAAAGGAATTCGTAATACCACTGGCTGGCAATTAAAAAAAGGATGGAAAAGTCAGAGAATAATTCTCTTAATTGACTACTTTTCTTACTACTTGTAATCTAGAGGAAATCTAATTAATTCTACATGAAGAACGACTATTCTGTAGTGAAGTGTAATTCCTGATCTCTGGGGCTTCAGCTTACCAGTTGTCAAATTATCCAATTACACACTTGTTAAAATCCATTTTGGGGAGATTTTCATGGCTCGTAAATAAATAATTTCAAAAGCTTTAATCCTCAAAAGAAAAAAAAAAAAGAAAAAAGGGAAGACCCCAGCCCCCAAAGGGTACCTCAAAATTACAAAACACATCTAAAAATAATGTCAAGAAGCTGAAAAGAGTGATACCCGCCTGCTTTGCTCAAGTAGGGAGAAATTTGCTGCTTCTTTTTCAGCTATGTTTTATTCAGATCACTAATCTGAAGGGAACCAATTAAGGCAGCATCCCTTTCATTATGCCAAACGGGAAAAATCTTTTCATAACCACATCAATTAAGAGGTGGGAAGCCAATGGAGGCTGTAGCTCAAGCCAAGGATACTGACACACTGGAGTGATGCCAGTGCAGGGCCACCAAGCTGGCCAAGGGCTGGAGCACATAATGTACACGGGGAGGTGGTGAGAGCTGGGCCTGTTTAGCCTTAAGAAGAGAAGGCAAATAGGAGACCTTACTGCTTTCTACAGCTACCTGATCAGAGGATATAGAGAAGATGAAGCCATATTGTTCTCAGGCTTGTATGGCAATAGGATGAGAAGCACAGGACACAAGTTAGAACATGGGAAGTTCCACTGAGATACATGGAAAAAACAAATTACCCTGAGGGTGATCAAATACTGAAACAGTTTTCCTAGAGACATTGTGGGACCTCGATCTTTGGAGGTGTTCAAGACTCCAGTAGGGACAGCCCAAAGCAACCAGCCCTCTGAGTAGGGCACTGGACTAGCTAACATCTGGAGTTGTCTTCAATGTCAGCTGCTTTGTGATTCTAATGACTCTTTAGAAAGATTCTTCAATTAAAAAGGTGGTGGTGGTGGGGGACACAGGACACTTCACTGAACATATATTTGAAGGCATGTTCTTAAACTGATGTAAACTCTGCATCCTGATGTAACTAGTTTTCCAAAATCTGAGCATAGAAGAAAACTTTCTGTGATCTTTTGTATTTCAGTGGAAACAACTTAGCAGTCAGAATTAAACATTGCTTTGCAATATTTACTACTACACTGTATGGCAGTGTTGTGTTACAAAATCCTGTGAGTGAAACTTGACATAAAACAAAAGAGGAACAGAAGGCAGTAATCTGTTTTCTATAAACCCAATCTGACTGCATTTCAATAAAAGTAAGCAAACACCATCCCTGGGTTTTTTAACAAAAAAAAAAAACAAAAAACAAACAAACAAAAAACCAAAACAAAAAAAACAAACCAAAAAAACCCCAACCAACCAAACAAAAAAACCCACAACTTTTGAAATATCTTTAATATTAATTGAGTCAGATTAACATAAATATATAGAAGTATTGGAAAAATAATCCATATTAAGCGGTGCAGTATTTTCAGTGATTACTGGTGATTCTGGGCACTCGGTTTGAGACATCTTAAGACATCCTGACTTTAAAATCATTCAAAGCACTTACCTACTGAAAAGGAGGTCCCTTTCAGCTGGCTGAAGCTTGGCTGCACAAAAATTATCAAATTATCAAGTATTTATGAGACCTGCACTCTGAAAACTTGTTTCACCACAAAATCGTTTCTGTTTTAAACTCATAACATTTTTAACACCAATGGCTTTACAGCAGTGTGAAAATGGGCCAGGACTTCTAAGTCTTGTGTTCATTGAAGTAGGGACAAGTTCTGGGTGAAACTTGCTCTAAATTCAGATCTGCCATGTTTTCCTGCTGCTCCTACATTTCGTAGACTCATGCAGCTTCAGAGCAACACAGAAAGACTGTTGGGGCTGAAGGATTGGGCTTGTTTCAACCCAGCTCAACTGTATGTGCTTAATCAAGAAAAACATATGTAACTTGCACTTAAGAAGGAACAGCGGCTGTTATGCAAAGCTATTTTTCTTAGGCTTTAATTCGTAAGAAAAATATCTGTGTTTGTTCCTGCTTCTCTAGGGAACCCAATTTTCAATGTTCCACATCAAACTGCGTGGCTGTCAGCAGCTTTGCCAGCAGCCAGTCCAAGCCCTCATTACTCATTCCCCGACTCAGGCAAAAACTGGGTAACTGTTGCTTTCTATTATTACAGGTGATTACAGTATTAGTCAGCTAGCAAGTGCAGCTCCAGATACAAAAACAAGATTTCTAACCTCTTGTCTTAAACAACATCATCACCATCAAGATCTTTTTCCTTGAGCCTGTAGTAACCTTTGACAGAAAAAGAATTGGATTAAATTGGAAGATCTGCTTGATAGTTTTCATGGCTTGGGAATTTAAGTAGCAAAACGTCTGCTTTGATGTTGCATCGAACACAGTTACCGTTTGACTGCACACTCGACAGGTCAACGAAATGTCTAATTGTAAAGGGAAAGAGCTATTGCTTGTTACTTCAGATGTTGAGAACCCCAGGGTTGTCATTAATTCTGGAAGGAAAAATCCAAAGAATATGGCATTTGTTGGATTCTGGAGATAGGCATCTTTGATTGCCAAGTGCTTGTATTATTTTCTCATTTCATTCCCTGTATACAAAACAAAATGCTATGTGTTAGTGACTCACTCATCTGTCTGTTGGTAGTTAGACAATAGAAGCCTGCTAGAGCAAGGCCAATGTTTAGCGTAATAGTAATAATAATAGTGAGCTGAAGACCAAGCCAAGCCATTTTTAACAGGCAATTCTAATTGGAAAATGAACCCTATACATTAGCCCCCTTGCAACTGAGTATATTCACTTCTTGAACACAGTCACGTAGGAATACCAGAACTGTCACGCCTGATTGGACTACTCAGCTGCTTGGTCCGCTGTTTGGGCAGAGATAGGTGCCATATCACATGCTCTGAAAAAGCATAAATAACTGACATCTACATATGGGAAAAATGTCTTGCAGCTTCAGATACCTGTGATTCAGTTAGTTTCTGAAGCATAACAGATTATTATGTATTTACCAGATGAAGCATTTTCTTCTATTAAATGTACAGGCTCGTTACAGTTATTAGAATTTGAAACGGAATCTAATCTGACTAATGCATTGCAGAAAGACTGATTAACAAGCTTTTCAATACAAAGTCCCTCCTGTCGAAGTTACCTGAACCACAGAGAACCAATCCAAAGAGCGATCCAGGCAAAGCTGTGAGATCAACAGTAAGACAACCTTTTCCTCTGAACTGGTACAACAATATTTCAGAATTAGCTTAGGGACAGATTTTTTTTTTTTGTTGCTGTCAATAATGACCCTGGAACAAGATGAAATGCACTACTACTGAAATTTGCTAACGGTATCAGTTTGGGAGCCATTGTCAATACAGAAGTTTGAACTATTAAATAAGGACCACTAGATAAAAACAAAGGTTCAGGAAAAAGAAATGGAATGAAATGCACACAGTGCAAAGTTCAAACATGGGGAATGACAGCAAGAGTTTCAGCCATCAGGTAAGAGGTCTTCAGCTCAAAACAACAGAGCAAAAGAAAGATCTGGATATAAAATTCAAAGGGTCAATTTATACCATTGTACACCCCCCCCCCCCCCCCCCCCGAGTAAACAAAAACCTACGACAACCAGAACCAAATTCATGCATGTATCATTGGAGATGGAGAAAAACCATTTCCAGGGGATAAACACTTAGACAACAATGGCAAGGCACATTACCTGGTACCCTGTAGTCACCTTGGATATCTATTTTCAAGAAAGATAAATTAAAATCTGGACTGGTAGGTGCCAAGAGATGTTACTACAGAATGGAAAATCTGTTTTATGAGATGAAATTGTAAAACCTTGACCTACCTAATTTTAGGAAGCAACAGGATATAACAACAAAAATGGTTGCTTCCAATATCACCATGATCCAAAGGTTTATCCCTTTCCCATGAGCAGATTTCATCTGTGACTCGCGAGTATAATTTTGATTTAAAACGTTCCTCTTCAGAAGCGGGTAACTTTGTAATTAAATATTTGAAAACTTGCCAAATATTGTAATTGCAATTTAAAAGCTATGAATTAAGAGGGTAAAAGCTTTTAACTACTATCTAGACAACTTTTTCATAAGGCTGACTGTTAGTGGAAGTGCTTAGAAATATTCACTCAAACTTGAGTAGAGCAGCTGATTCTGGCTGATGTGATCCTGCATTTCTTGGCTGCTGGGCAGAACCCAGGCCAGTCAGCCACCAGCAGATCCTCCCTGTAATCAATTTGTTCATCTATATCATACAGACAAGATGGAGATTGACATTTTAGTTCACCCACAGAAAAGCATTAATTTCATCCAAAAACATCCTAATCATCAGCTTAAGATGGTAGAGAGAAGGCTGTAACAGCCTCCAATACTGGATTCCACTACCCCAGCATGGGCTCCCATTGTACTCCTGAGCAGCTCCTGACAGAAAACAGCAGCACTATGCCAATGTGAGGAGTGGCAAAGCACTGGAGCGGAAGAGGGGGCCTAAGGAAGAGGCAGGGGCAGCCACGCCATCCTTAGAGCTACACATGGACCATAATCTCCAACAATGATGGCACTTACACAGCTAGGTCTGTGCTCCAGGGACCACGATCCACCCATCACATCTTCTGTAATGGGGAAGAAGAGCCAAGCTGAAACCCTAGCCTAGGAGAAGGCAATCTGGTTGACTTCAGGGGGAACTTCAGCGCACTACGCATCCCCATCCCCATCCCTCTTCTATAAGAAGGGAGCAATATTTTCTTTATGTTTTTATCATTAGTCTTCTCTGTTTGTCTTCCGAGTTCTTCAGGGTGAGGCTATAATTAAATATGTGTTTGCACAGCACTGAGCACTCTGGTAGCTAAGTCTGAGTTACATATCCAGTCTCTAACAGAACATAAACAGAACTAGCTAAAAATTAAATGTTTCAGATACATATATTTATAAGAGCATTAATACCCTAAGGATTTTTAAAATCCAGCAGTGACTGGCACTGCCATGACAGCTGATTCCTGTAATTATTAGAAATAATATTAATATAGAAACACTTCCTACATAATGGATAGCCTCTTTGCTGCGGCAATTGATTTTATTTATTTATTTGGTCTACTTATCCAGCTTCTCACGCTGATGGTATGTAGAACAGTTTACTTCCTGTCAACACTTTCGTTAAATCTTTATAAAGAACATCAGGAGCAAGTTGAAACAATAAATTATCTAAAAGTTAAACTGGTGTTCAGGTTTTGGATACAATTTATTTAATATGACTGCCGTAAATATAACTTCTCACAAGCCAAAATGGCTCTAAAGGGTCTGAGAACAAGAGCAGGTTCATCTGCAATGGGAGAATGGGTTTACAGTCAATGTTGTTTTGATAACCGCGCTAGAATGTACCAAAACAGACCTTTTAACAAAATACCATCTTAACGTGAAGTTTGTTACATGCCATGCATTAAAAAATACTTCTGTGCAAGAAATAAAGACAACATTTACTTTTTACAGCTAGTTTATTAACCTGACCTTGTAAAATATATATTCCACTTGCATTTCATACAATAGCAGCTGTGGTGACACAAACATTGCAAAAATGGTTGTGCTGGTTTAAAAGGTTATTTTGCTCCAACACTACCAATGACTCTTTCTTGGAGGTTACTAACCTCATAAGTCACCTGAGATGAAGGATAATGTGATCTTCTTCCTAATAGCTCACCCAAGTTTCTTTAAACCACCTTCATCTGCAGCTTAAAAATAGGTCAGTTCATTCTGCACTGAAGCAGCTTTGCCTGCAAGAACAGAGCAGAGTGTTTGTGTGTTTCTGAGAGCGGGGACAGCTCACGGAGTTGGGACTCCTCGGTAGGGTCAGATGAGCAGGAATAATTCTTTGCCTTTGCTACAACCTGTTTGTTGCAAAGTAATGAGCTGGACTTTGGTCACTGACTCTGTTTAAGCCTGTCATAAATCAGGAGTCTCTTCTCAGAGTTTTTTTTTCTACATTTGATTTAAATCTCTCTCTGCCTCACACCCCACTTGACTGTCTTGGACGTCGATGTTGCACTGCTTAAGGATAATAAATAATAGGCCAAAACCAGAGAGATAATGGAAGCTCAGTTGCTGGTACAAGTCTGTAATTCACTGTTCACCACCCACCTTTGCTTGCTAAAATATGGCTGGGAGGGATGGAAGGTTGTCTTAGGAGTTCTTGCCTCTGCCAAACAGACTGCAACCTCACCACTGTACCATTAATCAATTTTCAAATCCCATCTTTTCTCCCTGTCCGTTTCATTTCTCTAATAACAAGGCTAATTTTTAGGTTGATGCTGACTAGACTATAAACATACCTAAGAGCTGTCCCAGTGTATTCAGTAAGAAGGAAAGACAGGCACTCCACAGACATATTGGTGTAAAACTCACCAAGCCCCAGCCTGGAGCCGAGTTTGATAAAGACTGAAGGGAACCTGTCCTACCAGTCCCTGGTAAGGTGAAACCTGCCAATTCAGCCCCAGTGCCAGGCAAGCTGTCTGCCTGCCAGCAAGTTTGAGATTCTCTGGGCAGAAACAAAGCTGAACTATTGACTCCAAAATATTAATATCATGATAGGTATGAGGTAATCCAAGGCTACTCAGCCATTGTTACCATGACTCTGCAGTACTCAAGGATGCTCGCTCTGGAAGGCAAAACTTTTCTGCTGTTTCCTAGTTGCAGAGATCATACAAGGCAGTCTATTATAGCTGGCAATAAGAGCAGTTCATCTGTAAGGGCTGGGAAATCTCTCAAAAAAGCAAACCAGATTCACAGACGTTTTATACACAAGGGTGCTCATCATCCAACTACCCAGCTTCTTCATCAGCTTCATATGTCATACTACCACCTGAAACATCTGGTCTGCATCCATATCTTTAAACCTAGTAATGCCTTGAACATCAGGGCAACTACATTTGTGTGATCCAGGCTGAATCTAATATTGACTTGCTGATTTATAAATTTAAAACACGTCTGCAGACAACAATTTACCAAAAATTGAAGGTCAGGAACCTTCAATCTTTTCAAGAAATTTCTGAAGGGACGTTGAGAACCCTGCACATATTTTTCTGTATTCTAGGAGAAACACAATATATTTTCTAGTCAAAGGACTACTCTAATAAGGGATTTATCAACCCTGGGACCAACATCTCCCCTATGAGATTTATGAAACAGATGTTTTGCCCTGATTCCTTATCAGACTATTAAATAAAGGAAGGACACAGATAGAATAGGTTTAGGGCATATACACAGGTAAGAGAGATGATTTACAGATTCAGAGCTGGTTCAGTTAAGAACCAGCCCAGGTATTTTATTATTCACAATTTTTGCTATTATTATTTACAGAACAGATTTCAACTTATCCATTTACCAGCATGTCATATTTGCCCTCTGCCTTTCTCTGTAGGGATTATCTTGCATGTACACAGATGGCTACAAAGCTCGTCTGTCTCTCAGCCTCACCTAATCATTAAGGTTCAACAAAAGGTGAACACCATAATTATGAAAGAGCTGACAGAATGTTTAAAAAGCAACAATAATCAATAGCAGCAAATGTACAATTTGAGCGATTAAACCTGTGCAATTCATCACCTAGCAAAAAAAGAGTGAGATAAAATAGGGAAGAAACACCAGAAAGAAGTCAAACAGGAATTGGAAGGTGATTCTTTAGGATGCCAGTAAAAAACAATGTCATATTCTAGAAGAGTCAGGCATATTATTCTCACTGGCTGTCATACTACATTGCAGGTCCTCAACTCAAAAAACCTCAGCAGTTTAGCGTGTTCAAGGCAGTTAATGAGCAAACAGACCACATGCCCTTTTAATACCATATTTCAAAGGTCCTAAGGGGTGTTAGGGTTTCTGTCTCAAAGGATACCCCATTACAGGTGAATGTTAAGAGAATGATGTTTAAAGAGAATCAATATGTATGTTAGTTGACAACAAAGGACAACATAGAAGGTTTTTGGTCTTCCCTATTTACTTGTGATTTTTTATTTTTTTAAAGGCCAAATTTTCAATAATTACCATGGAGTAATCCTCTGGCATTCCTTGTCCAGAATGCTCCATCTAGAATAAAGCACCCTTTTTTTCTATAATTCCTGTACAGATCAACATGTTCTTAAGACCCCTCTTCTCCAGTTCCCTGGCCACACACTATAGGGAGACACAGACCTTGCAGTGAGAAAGCTGGCATGGGGAGAGTTTTGAATAGTGCCCATGCAAGAAATGCAGAAATTACAGTGGAAACTGTGCTGGTGAAGAACATTATACCATACAAATATCTGTCTCTTCCACGGGGTTTAGTGGATGTTTCAGTTTCTGTCAACAAGGCAAGACATTGCTAAGTGGCTATAAAAGCCACTGCAAAGCAATCATGGTAAAAGGCCAATAATTTTTTATAACCCTGGATAAACATCTTTGCCTATATTTCATCAGGCTTAAGGGAAAGGATCATGCATTGCAAATATCCAAACAGGTGCTCACAGGTTCTTACAATGTTCTCAGATTAAACGTCTTCTCCCATGCTACTCCCATTCTGCTAACAAGGGCTGACCGGGGTCCCATGCACAGCTTACCAAGACTGGTTCTGTTACACTTTAAAATTAGAAAAGGTGTTATTAAAGTGTCAGAAATATCAGCCTTTATGGTACCCACACATCTATAAAATACACCCTACAGCTTTTCTCAACAATATTCTTGATTGCTTGACTGTGACTTGTGTTGCCATGCCGTTATTGGTGTAGGGCCCTGCAGGGGTCTCAAAAGCCAGAATGCTAATATGCCATAGGAAAAAAAAATGCACTAGAGAAAGGTAAGGTGAGCGCAGCAAGTGTCCTAATAACTTCAGGAGAAAGTAGGCATTTCCAGTGTCTCCTAACACAGATATATACATTTAAGTCTTTCCATTGCAGCATTTTGTAACTCAAAAAAAGAAAAAAGGAAGCTCTAAATTGGCCAATCTTCTGCTTTGCAATTTACAAATCCATAATAGCTCACAGAAAAGACTACAGAAAACAAAGATGGTGCAGAGGTGGTATGTGCTGGTCTATTAAAAAAACAAAGCTCTGCCTAATGTTAAAGCAGTAAAGTTGTTCTTTTGAAAAATTAACCTCTAATTGAAATATTCAACAGCATTTCTGTCTGGTGCTTCTAAACATGAAATTACATGTTCTGCTAAGAAGCCCAGCAAAACTAACCCAAATTAACCCCAGTCTCTGGAAACAAAGAAATAATATAACACTTTGTGTTCATTGTGCTTCTTCCTAAATGGAAGAGTAGAATATTTTTATTTCTTTTTTTTTTACTTTAAATTTGTGAATTACAAACTGGCTTTGCTAAGATCACAGGGAAATCTGAAGTATCAAACTAATCTAAGTTACACGTTTTGAAAGCTCTGCACCTGAATCATTTCCTAAGCACAAAGTGAAATATTACAAAGGTCTGGAGATTTGTGATATCCCAGAGTTTCTTGCCTGACACTCCAGTTAACGCAAAGAACGTTAAAACTATTCCCAGTCTGTCAGTAATTAGGGGACCCCTGCCATTTATCTTTGCTTTCTCTCTTATCCATTATCCCAACACCTGTTCCCTTGGAAAATGCCACCTACCGATAACTTTATAGACTTCATGTGACCTTTGAGCATAGAATTTTGTGCTTCTGGAAAATGGGCTTTTTTTTTTTTCATCTTTTAGTGGAAATGAAGACAGTGAGTTGATTTGTAGCAACTGCCAGGAGAATCTATCTTTGTTCTTATGAGCTATTTTTTGCCACTATATCACCTGATACTAAAGTGATTGTGGGCACCTATGAGAAGAACTAGTGTTTTCTGCAACTACTGGAACCACTAGGAAAGAAATCTATTGCCTTTTCATTAAGGGATGGAGCAAATAAACCCCCTCACATCTCAGATTATGTAAATCAGATGACCTCTACAGCCTTAACCCTCAATACTCCAGAACTTGTGTGACTGCACTTCAGGGTCCCATCTGCAGACCTGAAAGCTGTTTCTCTTATTAACAAACCAGCAGAAATCACCCGCTGTTCAATAGCAGGAACTAGCCCATGAAAACAGTCATGCAAAAGAAAAGGGTTAGATATACAACTCTGATTTGTTAGGTGGTGACAATTCCAGACAGAGAGAGCTGTTTCAGCTGTGGTATACACCTTGGTAATGAAAGCATGAGTCATTACAAAAGAAAAGAAATACTTTTGGTGAAATAAAGAATCACAACATCTGAGTAGTCCTAAACTTGGTAAATAACAATAATAGCCATTATCCATTCTGTGAGTCTGGAAGTGCAGAGAACACACCTTCAGCCTTCAATAATGGCATAATTAACTGGCTATCACTAGACAAACATCCAGGTTATGTTTTTTTAAATGCTCTGAGATTGATTTTTGTTTTTCCCTCAGTCAATATTTTCTAACAGATTGTCTAAGAACAAGAATGGGGCACAACCAGACCTTAGACAAGTATACTTCAGCCCTAACAATGAAGAAATGTGAAGATGAGGGAAGAGGAAATGCACAAAATATCTGTTTACACTTGGAATTTGGATATCTAACAGGTTTTTTAGGTAAGACCAAAGCTAAAGAATCAGGTATTTTTCAAGCCCTAAAAGTTTGCCCTGTGACAGTGAGGCAACCCATTTGTATACATTTATCGACATAAATGCATACACAGTTGGCTGTGTACTTTCTTCTGTGTTCCACAGGTAATTAAAAACTACTCAGAAGTCATGCCATGACTCTCATTTCTCTTCTCACTCTTAAATGAATATGGAGTCAGAATTCAAAAACTGAAAAATTGTGATCCAGGAAGTCCTTAAACACTAGACCAAATGTAAGAGTACTTGTGATTCAAGTAAGGCATATACCACATTGATCTGAGTGTCCAAGTATACCACTTCATGCAACACGAGTGAGTTCTGAATACTGGAAATGCTGTGAACTCAGCTTCTGCCCCCAAGAAGTCAGTGTATTGCTCAAAGAGAGCATGACTGGGCCCTCCATGGGAAGCTATGGTTTCCCCTCATGCGGTTTCACCACTGAATGAAGCAAACTTCAGAAGTTTGTATCTGTTTCTCAAGGTTCTGAAACTTTCTGTCCCCCTGCACCTTTCAGCAGATCATTTGCATCTGTCAGACACTAGAGTTGTAATGCAATATTAAAAACTTGCAGAATGCCAGACAATTTCTTACCATAGCCAAAGGGAGAACTCCTACCAGGTCCTTCTGGCTTACGTAGATCTTGGAGATTCCTAGATCAGATGCTGTATCTCCAGGATATTCTACCTGCCATGTGATGAGCTGGGTCCCTGGTAGGTCAGTTAGGTCTTCAATTTCAAAATCAATCTGCATGATTTCAGAGGAAGGACCATCCGCACTGCAAGAAAGAAAGGAAAAGAAAGGTTCCACTGACATGTCTGATAAACCAGCAATATAATTGCTCTTATATTAATAAAACATTGGATTAAGGCTCTTCCAAAGAGAGGATTTGGTAGGATGATGGATTTAATAATGAATTAATCATTTGCACTTGTCTTAAGAGTTCAGGGTATTTCCCATACATTCAAGTGGCTTAGTAACACTCTGTGACATGGATCACTAAAGCACCGCTCCATTTTACTGGTGGAGAAACAAAAACAAATCAAGGTAAAGCTAAGGCTAAAGCTACAGCCTAAAAATCCTGACTCTGAGGTTCTCCCCTTAACAAGCACGTTGTATTTCCTCCCTGATAAAGCAACACATGAGCAAATCTAAAGGGAATCACTCCTTGAAATGGGAAACCACTGCGTTAAAAGTACTTTCTGCTTTATAAAAAGGGAGGCATGGAAAAGAGTTCAAAGCTCAGGATGGGGTCCATGAACCAGAGCAGCAGGGAGCAGAGGTTTGGAAAACTTGGAATTAATTTTTGGCTCTACTGCTACCTTGCTGTGAATGTCTGTCTGAA
Organism: Morus bassanus; assembly: GCA_031468815.1. Lineage (NCBI taxonomy): Eukaryota > Metazoa > Chordata > Aves > Suliformes > Sulidae > Morus > Morus bassanus. The sequence goes on from CM062577.1 coordinate 26,798,809, forward strand.
GCTCCTTTTGTCCTTTGCTAAACTAGGAATGGTAGATAATTTAGCTTGTTGCAGGAGAGGAGAGTTACTGGATTATTTAATGTTGGCCAATACTGCCAGGATCCTTGAGTAAAAAACACTAGAAAAGAACGAAGTTACTAGATGCGATTCTCCAGGATACTCTGGCAACACTGGGGTTACCAATACCTTATCAATGCTACTTTGTCTTTATATACTGTCCTTCCTAAGGTTACATGGTTCATAAGTGAATACCATAAAGCAGAAATGTAAAGAGGGAAAATTGGAAAGGGGCTCATTGGTGCAATTCCTGCAAAGCTTGTTATAAAATCAGCTACTGTATAGAAAGCAATGCAGTGAAGTTTCTATTGTGTATCTTGGCAAGGTGAGCTCCATAGTCCAGTAGCATTTAAAGAGACGAGAAAATACTCAATTTATTCTAAAGTTGTTGAGGAATGCAGAATTTCTTAGCAGTGCAGAAATCCAGGGGATATTGAGAACGAGAGTGCTTTTACTTCTGAAGCACTGAAGGCTAACAGATCTTCAGAGTTTGTGTGGAAGGGAAAGAGCAGAATTTCTTTCAGTGGGATAATACTCAAGTAGAGGAAGAATGGCACAGCACTGAAGAGTCACAAGCCACTTATGCTGGAGAGTGCAACTAGAAGAAAGAGGAAACATTTCAGCAACTGATTAGAGAATTGCAGAATATGCGCAAAACCCAGCAGGTTTTTCCAGCTGATGTGGAAAAAGAGCTAAAACAAGGCATATTTTTTTATGAAGACCAGTTATGACAACAGCCCCAGTTTGGGATTCTTCTCAAAATACTCAGAGATTTTTATCATGCTGGCTAAAAGCAATCCTTTATCCAAAGCTACTGCTTGAAGAGTTTAATCTGATCATCTTTAAGGTTTGGATTTTAATGGATGGATTGAGTTCTTGCTATCCTGGATGGAATTTAAAAGGAACCTCTGTGTTTCCAAAATGGAACACATTGTGTTCAATTTCTCATTTCTTCACATCAGGAAAAAAAAAAAGAGCACAATTTCTAAACTAGCACTGAATGCAGTCTTATTTCATGCTGACCTAGGTAGGATCAGAAAGCTGCTTTATGCAGCTGTGACTATTGAAACTCAGTTACCTTAATTGTATGAGCAGGAACAGGCAATGCATTGCCTATAAATACTTGGTAGTGATCCTGTTTTGTACAGTATGTTCTATCACAGTTTCTGTGTTTAAAGAACTAATTGAATCTTCACATAATGAACCTTGGTTTTGTGATTCTATTCAGGGTGCCTTTCTTTATTATTGCATTGCTCTCTGCTACTGCCAGTCACTGGCTTTGCAGAATTGGTGCTGTCACCAGAAACATCTCCTGTAACAGCACTGAGGACTGCTGCACAGGAGGGGACTGCAGGGCAGAATACCATGGAAAAGCCAAATGGTTGTCAAAAAAAGGCAATCAGCTTAATCTTTTCCAGGTATGTTGGGGGATTAGAAGAAAAGGAGAAAGGTGATAAGGGTACAGGAAAACAAAGGAGGGAGGAAAAGTTGGGGAGAGAGAAGTGAAGCATGGTCCTTGTATTCTTGAACTACAGCTCCTATATGGCACAACTACAGTAACCCCAAAATAATGGAAATATTTTATTTTAATTTCTCCTTTAAAGAAGGCATTTTAATGAAGCATCTCTTGTAGCAACCCCCCCACTTTGCCACCAAATGTGATTTGATAGAAATTATTTGAACTAGTTCCTCTTAGAAATACTAAACAATGACAAATATCTAAATGACAAAATTACAAAGCACCTCAAAAAATCAATAAGAATCGTATTACTGCTACTAAGAATGTAAAAAAAAAAAAAAAACCTGTGAAAGTATTGCATGACCTATGATCAGACCCAGGCTGTCAGCACCAGGCCAGGAACTTTTGTTTAATTACTTTACTCATTACTTTATGATGATCCTTCCATGTGCAAGTCCCATGGATCTATGTTCCCAATTTACAGCCTTTCTAAGCAATATTTAGCAATTGAAATCCTTAAATAGAGAAGTGAGTGAAACAGTTACCCTTCAGAAAATATGGTTAAAATTGTAAATGGAGAAGTTTGGGCAAATAGTATTCATTACCAGAGTTCAGTCACATAAAAGTATTTGTGGCTTTTCTTTTAAAGTCCAGGCTGCATGGTACAATAGGAATATTTCTCTTGGGTAGTCAGCCATTGCTACTTGAAATGATGCATCACCTAATCCTCCTCAAGGTAGGCATACACTTTGTGGTCACTACAATGCAATAGTATGTTGGCAGCTTGTCTTTGCTAACGTTAAAACCATTACTGCTATCAAGAGTACAGCAGCAGTGTTGCTTATAATACGGGAGGCTACGCGGTTAGAAAGTTTAGGATGGACAAACCCAAAAGTACACAACAGCAATCCAAGCTGAGTTGAAGAGTGTTCAAAGCAAAACAGTTCTTGGTGCTAATTTAAAGTCAAATCCTTCACATGGGGTTTTGCTATTTATAGTTGAGAGTTAAACTGTAATGGAGTTCACTGCGATGCCAATAAACTCTCCTCATGAACAGAGCCCTGCTGAGCTGTGCGCCATGTAGACACATTTTGAAAGGGTCTCAGCCCAATCTGAAGACAAGGAAGACAGAAAAAATGAAAACTTCATTGGAATGGAGTAGTCTGGTCTTTCCTCCTGTCAGCCAGGACAGCACAGGCACATTCATACTGTATTTTTTAATCTGCCTTTTATTTCCTGTCTAACAAAAGATCAAGCAGCTCTGACAAATTAAGAACAATGGGAAACTCTGTCCTGTCTCTAGGGGAGTATTTCCTGCCTCCACAGAGCCATTCTGCACCTGCTTCTTCTGACGTATCCCTGACTAAGGCACATTTTTCTTAAAAAAAAAATCTCTCTTCTGCCCTTTCAGCCTGGTAGTCCTTTTAAATCTGAAAGGCTGGTGTCAAGTCCCCTGGCCAAATGCTAACGCCTGTGCCACTGTGTCAAGTTTCTTTAGAGGAAGAACCAGCCACTCTTCTGGGTCTCTAGCGATGGTATGCCCTGCAAGATGCAATTTTCAAGATGAGACCCTGTAAATCCAAGAATAGTTAATGGACATTGGCAGTGTTAGTCAACAAAAGTATCCCATTCCTGATTTCTCTAGCTGTGGTATTGACTTTGATCTTTATATAATGCTCACAAAACAAGATTTGTTCTGAACCTACTAAAATGACCAGGTATGTAATGTTTCTTATAATACAATGTATAAAATTTTATCACTGTCTTTAGAAGGCTATAACAGACACAAGAAGCCTAAAGCCAAAAATATGCTAAATAAGATGTATCATAGGAATGTTAATGAAAGAGCCTTGAGGAGAAGAGAGGAAGAAGATAATCTTTATTCTTTTCTACCTCCACAGACATACCGAGGTCCCCAGCACACCTCTTGCAGGGTATCGAAAGAGTCTATGGCCTGAAATGTTGCACAGGCCAGGCTGAGAGGTGGAACAGCTGTGCTCAGAACAGGAAAAAATATTTCCAGGGATAACTGGAAACACTTTCTGGCATGAGAGAGGGGACACAGCAGCACAGCTGGCCCTATGAGACCTGAAGGAGTTTGTGAAAACTGTTATCCTCATTTTACAGGAGAGAAAATTAAAATTTCCCATAAAAAGAGGGATAAAATGGTTTATACACTGTAAAGTGTATAAGATGATTTATACCCTCAAAGAGGTGTATAACGACTATTTCAGAAATAAAGTGATTTAAAAATAAATACAAACCTTTGGGTAAAAGTAAGATAATACGCTATGTTGTCGTACCGGATAAAAACACCGTGCTAGCTATTTGCCAGCTCTATCAGCTGGGCTGTAAAAAGGTTTTAAGGTTTGCTGTCATCTGTCCTGCCACTGCACAGAGCCACCAGTGGGAACACGTGTTAAATATAACTTCTTCCTTGTGTGGTAGGAAATGATATAAAACAATATGAGATGTAGAATAAAGGCATAACAAAGAGCAGTGAAAACAAAACACTGGCATTTAGTAACAGCACTCCAGAGTTTTCCGAAACAATTCATTTCTCATATAGTTTTTTTGAAAAGCTTTTTCTATGGTATTTTCTTCAGAATTTAAACAATTTCACTAAGAGCACTTCAAAACTTTTTTGCCCATCCCTTTTGGAATTACAAGCCATTACTCCTAACATTATCACTAAAGGGTGCTTGTTTCATACCCAAACATGAGGCGGTCAAAGGGGCTTCAAAGGACCACTAGAGAATCAGCCTTTCCTTTGGTTTATTTGCTTTTTTGTACCTCCTTCCCTTCTGCTTAATGATCTCTCTCCAACCCTAGAGCTCCACTATAGTGCGCAAGCATTACACTTATGCTCCTCTATAGCAGCGTATCCCTGGCAGTGCCAGAAATCTGTGGACTTTATCCATTTTGCAATGCTGCTGAAAGCATGCAACTGAGTAAGATATTGTCTTCCCACCTAAATAGATTTTGGGTGGGGAAAAAAAAAGGAAGAGGAAACTAGAAGAAATTAAGAAAAAAAATCACAGAGAGAAAAAGAAAAATGACCTGTTACAGAAAGATGTGGAGAGAGAGAAAAGTAGAAAATGAACTTCTGTGAAATGTAGATAAAAGGAGAATGATAAAAAAAAAATAAACAATGAGGCTTGGAGTGTGTAGGTGCTTTGTGAGAAACACCTAAAAATCCAGATGAATGGGAAATGGAGCTAGTGTAGACAGCAGTCAAAAAAACACAACACAGTTTCAAACTTCCTTCTTAGTTGAGTCAGTCTTTCCACCTATATTTAAAGTAGTCAGGAAAGGATCCTGATAATCTTTTGCTTTATCTTCATCAATAAAAGATTGCCTGTCTAGTCTTTGCTGAATTCTTAACAAATACCCACAACTCTGGTTTCAGAAAAGAGCATAATTTTATTTGGGGTGTGGTGTGGTGTTTGTTTGTTTGTTTTAAAAAGCCTTTAGATGAGAGTCAAACTGTTGTGGCAGGGGGATGCATTTGCATTCCTCTCCATATTTACCAGAGAGCTAGAGATCACATCTCTTCTGCATAAACAGGTACTTGCAATGCAATAAACTACTTCTGCTTGGCATGTTTGATAGCATCCTAGAAATTACGTGTATAGGATGTGTAAGTAAAAAACGTGGGATCACTGGCAGGGAGACTGTAATACTGACATCTGAGGAATAAAAAGCACAGAAAGAGAAAGGAACAGTATGTGTTATGGTAGGCTAATTTATTTGGGCTTTTCTTTGGTGCTCATCACCACACAATAAGCCATTGCTTTGGAAGTGTTGATAATGTCTTCCAATTCAGTCAGGGGGGGATTTAAAAATCCCTCTGCAAGAGATGATGATGGGTGTAAACTTCACATCCACATTTAATCTCTTTTTATGTGTTTTTTGGATTTTATTTTTAACTTCAGCAATCAAAACATGCTACCTTTAGGTTTCCTATGCAGGTCTACCCTAAAACAATGCACCGAAACACGTCTACTTCAGGAAAGATTTGAACTCTTCAATACAATATAGGAAGACAAAGCTGAGAAAAGTATTCCACTCCTGATGTGCAGTCTTTGGAAGCTTTATGTCTCCGGGTTGGGGTTCTTTCACCAGTCTCACATGTACAAAAACCATAAGCTAAAACCCCTCAAAATAATCTTATGGGCAAAGAGACATTCTTTATTTTAATGAATCTGATTGTCTTTTCCTTCTGGTTTCTGAGCTAGGGTGCAATCAATGCATATTCTCCAGCTTTTTTGGAAAAGCGCTTATACAGGATAAAAATTGCAGAATTTCAGTGAACTATTTTACTTCTACAACTAGGATTTAAGGTAAAAAATCAAATATTACACGATTTGATGTTAAACATAACAAGTTAACAGCATGATATTGCCTTTTACCAGCTGAGGAGCTGGCTCGGCTCCAGAATGTGAGCTCGACATGTCCAATGCTTGATCTCCCAAATCCATTCAGTAGGTATGAAACTAGCTGGCAAGGCTAGCAGTATTTCCACCTCTCCTTTGCAGTTGAAAATAAAATGCCTGAGTTTATTCCAAAAATTAGAATTTTATTAAAACAAAACTAAATAATATAGTGCAATACCTCCACCGCACGTTGCCAGTGAACTGCTCTATACATACTATATGCATCAGTCCCTGCTCCCAGTCTAAGGAAATACCAAAAAGGAAGAAATATTTTAGACAGGAAAGTGAGGCATGTGGCTTGGGGCCCCGACCTCCCAATGTCAGAGAGGGTATACTGAAAAACCAATATCTGTAGAATCTAGCCTACTGCATTACAGCAAAGATCATTATTCACCATTGATAGAACAAGATAAGGTGATACATACAGCAGTATATTAAAATTTAATTTTATTCATTGTCATCTTACTATTAAAAATTCAGTGATGGGGAGGCTGAAAAGTCATTTTTCTTCAGAAACCAGTGCATGAAGTGAACTAACTAGCAAGAAAAAACACACAAAAAAAATGAGTCTCCTAATCATGTAATAAAGTTATTTAAAAAAAATTGATCCATCTCTCTGGAGCATGACATCAGAAGTGCAGGTTGAGAAATATTTGCTGAATTATTTATTTGACTTTTTTTTGGCTATTTTCAAGTAAATTATTCACTATACGATTTTCCAGCTGTTGATAGCACTTTCCTCAAATAACTCAAACCATTCAAAAGTGGGTAAAAATTATCAAACCTTTTAATATAATATAAATTTAAAACATAATTTCCCACCAAGCCAGCATTTCAGTTCAGAACCATCATTCTGAGCATCTCTTGACATAGTAAATCCAGTGATGATTTACCACGTTATGATAAGGGAATGGTAAATCAACACTGACTTTATTACATCCAGTCTAATAATCATTCAATAAATTATTCAACACACCACAGTCAGTAAACATCAGGTACTTTTGAAGTAGCCCAATCATGAGGCAACAGCAGAAAAAGCACAGTTACTATGCAGGGGGGATTGAACTGCAGGGCTAAGAAAGCAGTTTTACTGACAGTATGAAGTCTAATAAAACACTGCAAATACATTGTCAGTCTGGGTTTCTCTACCTGCTGGCTTTTATTATCCTCAGCATAAAAATAACAATAAATATAACATAACTCGCATGTAAGTGTGATAAAACTGCAAAAAAGGAAACCAGGCACACAGACACAAATAATTGTTATCAATTGGTAAAGTTTCTGCAGGATCCATCTAAGGCTCAGACTACACTGTACAAGACAACTGCAGAAAGCAATGATTGTTGTCTTAACCGACAAAAGCAAAAACTAGGAGAAAGATAACATAATAGTCATTTTACAGGTAGGAAAACCAAGTATAAAGGCCTCAATGAAATAACACTTCAGTACACATGGAAGCAATGTGTTGACTCCATATCCCTGGTTTGCCCACGACTGGCAGCACTGTAAGAGTTTGTCTCTTACATCACGAGCCCCAGACCTAAGCCTTTAGATCAATACCAGTCTTGAGTGTTCCTAAAAAAAGCCTTAGATATTTCATTCACATTACAATTTCCCAGACTGTTAACACTGTCGCTATCGCTTCACTATCACTGTCTCCTGAAAATGAAAGAAACCTTTTGCTGAATGGGAGGAGTCACACAAACATAACACCAATCAGCAGGGAAGGAGACCCAGTATTTTAATACTAAAAAATTACAGGGCCAGTGCTGCAAATATTTGCTATTGAGTAATCCCAGCATACTAAATCATGTCATCAAGCACTCTGCTCGGTAGACTACCCTGCAACAAAATTCATTCCTCATCCTACAAATATTTATCCAATTAAAAACCCTTACATACATGAACAGCAAATTCACTGGTCCTGTGAGATCCACCCCTCTGCAAAAGGGAACACACAGGATATGTACAAATAGCCTTGATTCTGTCTTCTACAAAGTGCCTATCATAGGGCCTACAACAACATTTTCCAGGCTGTGATCACAGTCCGGGGTAGAAGCAATCAGAGAGGCTATGAGATGCTGAAGAGTAAAAATCTTACTCCCCTAACTCCACCTATTATTTCCTTTCCTGACTGCATGCTCTTGCTCACCTTCTGAAAGACACACCTAATAAACCATGTATCATGGCTGCCATTGATACAGTGCTTATTTTTATTTTTCTAGCAAATGTAATACATTTAAAAGGTTCGAGGAAGGAATCATCAAGCCTGAACATGTTGAGAGGTCTAAAAGGTACTTCTAGAGTGAGTCTCCCCGAGAAGTGATACTTTACCAGGCTATGTTATTATTTTTGCATCCACATCAAAGATACAGCATTTTGCTGCTTTATGATCCATGCTTCAGACATCAGTTGCTCTCCTTGATGCCCATCTTGGTCATTTAACTTTGGAATCCAAAATGATTTTAAAATTTTCTCCCCTACCTACTTTTTAAAAATTTAATTGTAGTCTTAAATCCAGAGTGGAAGATCCAGTATCTTAGCACACAGTTCCTTTCATGTCTCCAAGGTGAGATCTATAACACACCTTTTTTATGGCTTGCTTATTAGCGTCCGCACTGGTTCAACAAAAGCAATTATATACAAAAGCAGCATTACATTTCACAAGACTCAAGGCCTCAATATATTTCAAAATTAGTGGCTTCTTTGGAGAGATCTGCCAAGGCATATGCAATATATGAGATTGGTATCCTCAGCTATAGAACCTCCTCTGCCATGAAGTATTCAGCAAGTATTTCTGCTGAACTCATAGATCCCGCAAAAGTGCAAAGTCCTCTTCAATTATAAAAAAAAAAATTGTTTTCTTTACCCAAATGTTCAGTACCTGCCAAGTCTAGAATTAAAAAAAGAAATGCTTTCCAGCTTCCTTAATATTAAAATAAAAGAAGCTTCTAGAATCTTTCTTATTTTTAAGCAATAACGTGAGAAATAACCTAAGAGAGAATATATACATTGCCTCCCCCCCAGCTTTTTGAAAGAGCTTTAGGCTGAAATATATTTTTAAATCACAGAATTATAGCATAACCTTGGTTGGAAGAGACCTCTGAAAGCCATCCGGTCTAACACCTTTCTCAAAGCAGGGCAAATTTCAGTGTTGGATAAAGTTTGAATGGTTTAAATTTTCTCACATGGTTTTCCAAAGAGGCATATTATTTAGAGTCCTTTTTGTGATCTTATGGAAAAGCTGGGATAGCCTGTGTGCTTAGACCTGCACTTCATACACTAACACCCATGTGTAAGGGACATAGGCAGGCATAAGAACCGAGTCTTCTCTTCCATCAGCTCTTAAAGATTTGAAACGTGTCCATGACCAAGTAACTAGAAGTCATCTTGATGTCTGTTAGGCTTCTGTTCTCTTCCACCACAAGTGCCTTTACAAACTATTCCATCCAATTTTAACTGAAAGACAGTGTTAATATGCAATAAGAAAGCTCCTTTCACAAATTCTTATGGTGAAAATAATGGATCTGGAGGCATGCTAAGAAAGGTAATATCAAGCAACTACTTTACTAGAACCTAACAACTAAATAACACCATGCTCTGCTAGGCTATTTCCAAGACTGTCTGTCCTACAGCAAAACAGCATCTGATCACCAGCACTAAATGGAAAACTGCCGCCACTGCTTTTCACTGACTCACCTTCACAATCCCATTTGCTAGCTGCATAGCACTTGTGAGCTTCAGCACAACCAAGCTCCTTCAAATGCAGCATCTATTTCATCGATGTCATTAGTATCTGCTGTACTATAAGGGGAAATGAGACCCTCATGAAAAATAGCATACGATACAAGAAAGGGCCTAAAGACCTGGTTCATAATATAAATATTATGAGTTTAGTAAAATATATAACTACTTTGGGAATTACATGCATATACAGAAAGCCACATTGTTCTCTATCAATTTTTATCAGTTGAAGATGACTGTAAGTGCATATGCAAATATTGATCTCTGTTTTGTATATTATACACCTTAAAGCTGGCATATGGAACAAATATCTCTAGGTATACACTGCAGTATGTACATTCGTTTTGCTTTATCAACATATTTCAACCTTGACCTGGCAGGCTAAGAGGTACACTCATTAAAATACTTTGGCTGCAATGACCAAGATACAGTACCCTTTCCCTGCTCCAGCTATGGTACAGTTTTAGTATTTGAGCAGATGTTTCCCCTCTGTACATCTTGGGATAATCTGATAGCCATGATGAAATCATACAGACAGGATGATGATGTCAACTACAGTTGAGTCCTAGGCCCTGTCAAATCAAATCATAGTTTTTGATGTACTTGTGACATTAAAAATTGTGAGTTCAAAAGCTTACAGAACTCATGTTCTCATTAGCATGAAGAGTTCCATTAAGTCAAGAGGTGTCATCATTTTGGATCTCATTGCATCCATTGTTGACACAGCTGACTTTTCACCACCTTGAGCCTGAGGCTGTGTGCACCTGAGCTCTGGAGGACTGGTGAGATATAATGGGAGATGTATGTCCTGGCAATCCTTGGACAGTCTCTGAGGAATTACAATGAAGAAAACCATAAGGGCAAGTTATGATTCCAGCTATTATGCTGCAGAGAATTATCCAATAGAAGGTGTACTGAGACCAGCAAACTATTCCCAGGGTAGATAACAGCAATAATTTGCACTGATTTATGTGAGTGCACTCAGTCAGCATCCTTTGGTGAGGTCTACCTTTTCTATCTGACCATCAGCAACCGCTTATCAAACAATCCTAATCTTATTTATGCAAATGGTCCAGGAGCTGCTAAAGCAAACACAAAGACCAACTGTCCATATGAAAGCTATGATCATTCATTCTAGATGAAAAAATTTCAGCACAGGAAGGAAGACAGAGCTGCATTTACATGCTGGTCTGGACAGGAAGAGACATTGGTCCATATGGATAGTTCCCTGCTACTGCAACCACCACATCATATAATCTCTTCATAAACTTATCAAGCTCCATTTTAAAAGCACTTAGGGATTTTAAATCCCAATTCCCCTGAAAGGCTCTTTCAGAACCTGATTATTGTAATGGTTAAAGCAGTCAGAGGAGCCAACCTGGCTGGAACGGAAGCCTTCTATGAGCCATTGCTCAGAGCAACCAGACCATAGCACGCTCCAGACATTGAAATGGATAGTATGGCCAAATGCAGCTCCACTTCCTACAACAAATGCTCATAGCAAAACATTAAATAACTCTACAGGCCTTCTGGAAACATGTACGGGCTCATAATAGCTCCCTTATTCAAAATTATTCCTTCCACATTTCTGCGTCCTTAAATCACCTCCAGCCAAACAACTCCTTCCCTACCCCAATATAGCTGTAAACAAAAGAATTACATTTCTGCAGATAAACTTAAGTGGACTTTAAGTATTCACTGATCTAAGTAGGCAGGCTGAGAAATGGTAGGTTCTCACTACCTTATCTCAATACACTCTGTCAGAATGCGACTACAGCTGTTCGCCATTTCCAAAAGTAAAGTACTCTTTCAGTAAAAATAATAATACGATCAAACTAGTAACTAGAAAACCGGAGAGAGAAAAACAGACTTGGCATGAATTAGGGAAATGTTTCATGAAATACTAAGGAAATATGCCAGTGCAAATCAGAAATATCACCTAACAAGGGTGAGGACCTCATACCATCAGCTTATGTGATGGACATATCACATCACATAAGCTTCCTTACTATTTGGCAAACTTCCATCTAATGTAATTTGGGCTTTAAAACCACTTTTATTGATATGTTTGCAGTTACTAATCTTGGGTCTTAAAAGAAGATTCTGTGGGAAAGAACCACCAACTCTGGGGGCCGAGCAGCAGCACAAATTGCATTGCTTCTACTTGTAAGAATCTCAGGACTGTACTTAAAAATATTTATAATTGACAGTGGAAAGATGTAGATCTAGCTCTTTAAAAAAGTATACAGATTTTATTGAACGAGAGGCAAGGGAAGAGACACCCTAATTATTACACTTATGAATTCAGTAATGCTAGTAATAATTAATAGTTTCAACAGGTTCATAAATCATCCACACAGCAGGGAAAAGCAGTAAGTGAAGATCAATTTCTACTCAGAGGCGTTGCAAAATTTGCCACCCTTATCGAAATTTGTGAATAAGATTTCCCTTCATGAATAGCAGAGCTTCACAAGAAGATGACAATGAGCAGAGGTGAAAAAGTTGTGTATCAAAACACAAGTAAGATTTCATTTCGTTGCATGCACCTAAATATTAGATTGCTTGAATTATTGACTCTTCTTTTTTTTATACTCTTACTGCTATTGCACTATATTTTCATAGTCCAATTTTGAGTCTTTAATGTCTTAACTGAACGTAAACTCTCCTTCTTTGCAAGACTATCATGAAACCATTGCAAATATACACACTACTCTTCTTTCACTACACCGGAAAGTCCTCAAGGGTGTACTAACTGGAACACAGGACCACCAAGAAAAGTAGGCTTAAAATATCTCCTCCAAGCAAGCAAAATGGAAAATTTGGGTAGGCCACACACTTCAAACCTCATAACTAGCATGATTCTTGGAGAAGTGCGGAGAAATCCAACAGGCGGCTGTTATGAGTAATAAAAGTAACCAAATGACATGAAGAACTAAAGCATAGCACTGCCAAAATTATCACCTCAGTTTATGAATATAAACAGATTTTTAGGCATGGTTTTTCTTTTGCTTTACTCAAACTGCTTGACTTTAGTTATGCTTTCATTGCACAACAGGATAAGGTACAAATAAGAGCCACAATGATTGAAGGAAATGGACAAGTTTTTCTAAAAACAGTAGAAGAAACAATCTGCCAGATTTTTCAGAGGGCCGGAATGTGCAATACTTGAAGTAACATCAAGAAGAGCAGAAGGTAGGTTGGTGATTTTCTGAAAAAAAAATCAGTAGGTGAGGTTTAAAAGGCAGAAGAAACAGAAAGTGCTAACTTTCCACAAATGTTTCAAGGATTTAAGCGTCAAGGAGAGAAAATTGCTAGAGCAGGTAGGCAGGAGAGTATAATTAGAAACAACAGGAAATAGAGACCAAATTCAAAGCAAAAGGACAGTGGAAGAATCTCAAAAGGAAACGGCAAACACAATAACCGGAAAGGTTTAAAATTAGATAGAATAAAATACTTAGAAAGAAATAATATTTTTTGCAGTGGCAGATACGGCTGTAACAAGCCTTTTTCGTTTTTTGCCTAGCTCCTTAATAAAGAAAGGATTATGCAATCAGTATATCTGTGTGTCTGTCATTCCCTCTAGTAACATTAAACCAATTTGAACAAAACTGGGCAGGATGATAGAGGTTAAGAATTATTAAGCTTTTTGGAAACGGGCAGACAAGAGAAGAGAAAAGACCAAGTGATTAATCCCTCTGACAGAAAGGATGCAGTACGCTCCCTAAGTATCCATGTACACACTCATTCCTAAGAAGCAAACACATAGAAACCAGGCTTCTATCTTTTGGCTGCTCACTGAAAAACTTTTTTGGCTCCCTGATATTCTCTGAAGTTCCAGTTCAGAAGTTGACCCCTGCTCAGCAAACCACTGAAGCAAGCTCCTCCAGTCTTCTGGGACTTAATTTCATTTTATAAGTTAAGCATATGTGTAAGTACTCTGCTAAATAGGAATGAATTTAAATACTCTGCTGAGCTAGGCCCTCATTTATCAGCAAAATCACCAGTTCAACTCAGTAAATTCACCAAATTATATGTGAAGAAAATTACTCCTGACCCTTGTTCAATGCTGCATGAAAACGACCCCTGTAGGAATACAGAACCCTTGAAACAGGTCTCCCACATAATTAAGAGCATGACCTACACTTTTGTTCCCAGACATCCTGACTGTATAAGGAAAACACTAAACCAAAGCTCATAATGTATCATGAACAAATGAGTCTTTCTCTCACTACTAAGCTCCTCAGCATAGAATACACTTGGTATCTGATGGATTGCTTACAATCATTAGCACAGTTAATGTAAATTCAAAAGGCAATATGATTATTTTCTACATCACACCATCCTAGGACACACAATGAATAACAGTAACTCTGAAACTTAAGGAAGGGAAAAGAATCAAGTCGTGTTCGTGCTAAAATCATGTAGTAACATGAATGAATCATGTTTCTCTTTGACAATTCCTAAAGAAAAAGAGCAAATATGTTTCTAACTCTTATTTCCATATTTAATAATTTAGAACTCTTACTCTTTGCTCATGAAAGAAGCATTGTGTTCTGCAAACTTTGTGGAGATGTAAAACAAGAAGCAACAAATCCATATCTAAATCTCTGGTGCGTGCTTTACCAATGCTAAGGAACAAAATATTCTCAAATATGAAACAGTCAAGGATTGATGCCAAAGTTTTTACATAAATGTGAGAAGTGGGCAGATGAATTGTGTGGAGAAAAGATGAAGTAGAAACAACTTGGAAGCCATTTGTATAAGGAAGGGAAATGAAGAGGATTAAAGCAGTTAGCAGTTCCATAGCAGATATTTCTCCCATAGGTATGAAAACAGTGACATCTCCATCAGTATTGATGAGTGTAAATTAAAGTGTCCTCCTATTTTCAGAAAGTTGTATATTGAAAATATGCCGATCCTTTGCTTTTCTCATCTATCTCATAAAATACAGCCAAATTCATAGCTGATGGTAAGAGAAACTTCCACATATCCCATATCAGTGCTGAAGTTCCAGGTGAAATTCACCATCACAGCAGTGGGTCCCTTCCCAAGCAGGGATACAGGAGCAGCCACAGAGTCATGAAATATTGCTGTTGACATAAAGCAGTGAACCAAGAACACAGGAGATGCCTGGTTCTGTCACTCCTCTGGTGAGTGACCCTGTGCAAGCTACTTCACCACTCTTTGCTATAGTTTTCTGACATTCTGAATATGATTCAGGGCTTATGAGATTTGTCAGTGAAAATTCTTCATAACAGGCCAGAAAGAGTAGTTCTGGGCTAAATTAGGATTTTCAAAAAAAACCCACCAAATCTTGATCATTGAGATGCTACAAAAGCAGAACCTCATCCTTTCACATTAATAGATTGGACTTGTTTGCAATACATCCATCAGAGTGGAATACCTTGAAGAATTTTCTATATCACACCTTCCTAGTCTCCATGAGCTGCAAAGCCCATAGTAGTCCAGAAAAGAGGAGTTAGATTCCAAAAACTGAGTTCTTTTCTAGCTAGATTATTCCACTCCATTGCTTTTAAATGTGTAATATGTCACTGGAGAAATGACCTTCTTGTCAGTCTTTAAAATAAAGATATTAAGTCCTCCATTAGTTTGTTTTGAAGCCCATCAAATCTGGGGACTGTTTAGGTGGCAATTCTGGTCTTCACAGTACCGAAGAGTTCCACAAGATTCAGCAGGGAAAGAGAAATGATGAAAAATAAAAGCAAAGCTGATGATGCAGTTTTCTAAACAACTGGAGATTTAAGTTGTCTATTTAAAGAAGAAAAGTTCAATGGCACATCATTTTATAACTGGATTAGGTTAGTAGCACTAGCTCACAGTATCAGCCACACCAGCTCCCCCTAAAACTACAACAGAGAGAATTTTTAGCTGTGCTTCGCATTCCTAGACAATACAAAGCCCCCAGTGCTGTGAATGCTGCTGGCTTTATGAAGATATATATCATTTTGATCCGGCTGAAGCAATTCCAGCGAGGAGTCTGTGCCAATTTGACGTCCTTTCCTTCCTTCAGTTAACATACATCACTCATGGAGGCACGCCATAATACACAGTGACACACATGGAACAGACAGAGCAGAAGAAAGCTTTCAAAGCGTTTCAGCTCTTCTTTACGAAACATAAATACAGGACACTGAATTCAGTTGCAGCCCAGTTTGCAGTGTTTGACAATACAATCCACTCTCTGCAACTGAAATATTTATTCAGGCACAATTGCCATATAAGATTAATATTTAAATCAAGGGTAATTTGTTTTCATTATTACTCTTATTTCTTTTTAAACAACAGTTAGTATTATAAACTGAATTAGATGATTTATTCTTAAAGTACGTCTTTAATATTCTGCATCTATTAATATGAGTCTGAAATGCTCAGCCATTGATCAAACTCTGTATTTTCCATAATGATGGCTTGAAAAAAACCCTAGCCCCTGAGCTCTGGATTTTACAGCCATTACTGTCAATTATACACCCCACTGTGGGAGCAAAAGAAGTCTTCATACATGCCAGCTGCAGCCTTATCCCTGAATTTTGCAGAGGCGATTGTTATTTCAAACACTGAAGGGGGGAAAGAGAGAAAGAGGGAAAAAAGCCAACCCAATTTAGCCATAATGCAGGCAGTTGAGATTCTACCCATATGTTTGGAGACCTTGACATATGAGTTTGAAATTTTTTTTAGAGGATACGTTTTGATAGTTGTAATAATAACCACAACATGGAGGTCTCTCTAGTCTCTTTCACACAGAGATTCTGAAGTATTTTATGAAGATGCAGGTACAGCAATAGGCATTTCACACATTACAAAAACTAGAAAACACTGAAACGCAGTGACTTGAACAAGATGTTTTTTGGGACCTCTGCAGCCTGCAGTGGAGCACAGTGCAGCACACAGATCCCTGAGCTGCTGGTGACTGTCTGTCTCCAAGAATGGAGGCAGCATAGGCACATGAGAGCATCCCTGCCTGGCACCTCACTAGCGCCGCTGTGTTACTTTGGAGACAGAAGTTAGTAGCTCCACATGGGACTCTGCTGATCTTTCAGCTTGACTGCTGCTAGCCTGCGCAGCAATCCGTTTGATGAAATAGAGGTGCCAGAGCAGATTACTAGAAGAGGTAGGAAAAGAGGTAAACCCCAGTCCCTGGCTGAAATAAATGGGAGTTTTACCATTTCAATGAGGATGCAGTTTCCACTGTAATAGTCTTGACTCCCTGGTCTATTGTCATATCCATCAGACCACGCTGCAGTGGCGTTCAGGACAAAGTCTGAACTCACTGTTACCCTAAAGAAAAACAGGTTTCTGACCCAATATTCCTGGGTCATTTCCAGACATAAAACACACATCATCACAATTCCATATATCTCATCCCTTCCTCTTGTCTCCTCATACCTCAATGCTAATTAACTACTAATTTGCATAAGTTCAAACAAGCAAATACAATTTTGCAAATTTGCCTGCCTGCTTTAAGTGAGGAAGGGGCCTACTGGAGATCAGTGGAGATATTCTGGCACAAAGTTAAATAAAGCTGCAGTGACTTCTACCTAAGATGATCCTTTCCCTTGCCACTAACTCTCTTCTCCTTTCCAAATGTCCTTTCTACAGGAAGGCTTTTCTAAGATTATGCAGCAAGTTTTTGTCCAAGCGGAAGAACAGATAATCAGAAACCTCCTTGGAGCTCCTGAACTCCTTTCAGTATTGTGCTAAGTCCAGTCAGCACTTCCAAATGCTGCAGGACTCACTGCAGGTGCTGGGAAACAATGTCAAAGGCAAAACTATCAGCTGGACTCTTCATTCTACAGCCTCAGATGATCAAAGTACCTCAACAACTGGGTTAACATGACAATCTCTGACACAACTTACCTCTAATTATCTACTGAAAGTAGAATAGATACAGGTTGAAAGACTGAAAAAAGAAAAGCAGAAATTACTACTGCAGGCTGACTATTAAGGTACTCAGCTGTTATCTCCTGTCTCCTGATCTCTTGGTTCATGTACTGACATAGTGATGGCTCTTTCCAATTCCACACAAACATTTCGGAAAAGGCCCTTTATGCCACCTGAGCGTAGAATGGGAATTGTCTGTAGCCTTAAAAATTTCTGTAGAATGCATAAACCCACCTTGTTCTTCATTCCTACTTGCAATAGTTGACATCAGATCTGGACTGAAACCAAGAGAAAATCAAGTTTCACTCCATTTCTATGAATAACTCAGGAGGCCCAGAGACTCTGTCAATTTTTCCATCCTTGTGGCTAGATCTCTCATCTATCAAGATGCAAAGCCTCTTAATTTCCACTGAAATCTACAGCTCAAGCATACCTAACAGCAGAAAAATAAAACTTTTTTAAAAGTTTAAATTTTAAGCAAGTCCTCCTATAAATACACTAGCACCAAAGACTTCAGACTATGAGTTGTACATATAGATTAACAGATCAACATGCAGGATAGTGCTACTGTATAATATCTACACTCCCATTCAAGTTGCAATTGATAGTGCATCTACTAACAGCCCATAAAATGAGCAAATATCTTTTCTCCACGTAAGAGGTGGAAAATCTCCTATATCCTCTCAGCTCAGTTCTAAATACCACAGTCAGCACTGAGTGAACAGTACATTAGGAACGAGACTGACGTGCTGAGGTGGCACCACTACTTGAAAGGATTAAATTCTTTCACAGAGAGAACGTGTGACACTGTGCACAGGACAGGCAGATGGGAACTCGACTTCCTTTACACCCTCTGCTGCTGATGTTAAGAACCCCATTTGGGAACTTCCACAAGTTTCAAGTGCATAGTGTAGAAAAGTTCGCAAAAACAGACAAGAAAATCCATTTGTGGGTTAAGCAACTGTTTTCTGCTAGCTTCCACTGAAAAAAGCACACACATAGCTTAAAGGAAAATAAAAACCAGATAAAGGCATACCATATTATACTTAGGGAAGACAACTTTAAATGGACATAAATAAATTACACTAATTAAATGTTGTTTTGATATTTTGACAAAGTGGAATATTAAAAGAAGGAAAAAGGGAAAAGAAACATGGTGATGATAGGTCCATAACGCAGCAGAAAACACTCATATTTGGTCACAGGTTTTAGCCAAAGAAGATACCAGCTTTAGCAGGGTCCAGCTGCTGGTGTATTCAGCATCAGAAATACATAAAAATGATGTCAAAATACAGTACATGAGCTGACTGGCTTGCTGAGCATTAGGACCTTCAGAGGGCAATTTTACACCCTTTGACACTTTCAATTTTAAAAAGCAATTTGCTTCAATTTGAGTCTAGTGGAGTAAGAGATGAGAGAAGCTGTTAGACAAGTGTTACGGAACCACCGCTTATCTACACGTGAAAAAATGGAAATAAGACAGCATTAGGAGACCCAAACATTTAGATCAAGACATTGTTTTTAAAAGTTTTAATGAAACATCATAACAGGCACCATAATCATTATGGTATTTTCAATTTGAATCTATTTCTTTTAACTTCTAGCATGAATGTAGGACATATTTTCAGACCCTGTTTTATGCTGGGATCACCCTACCCACCAGACGTTAGGTCCTGCCCCAAGCCTTCCAGCTGGGTTGCCTGTCCTCAGGGATAAGTCTAGGGTATGAGTGTTGAGTTTTCTCTCCTTCTTTGCTCCTTTTACAACAGGGAAAGTAGTAAACCATTGTTCAAAAGCCTAAAAATACTCCTGGATTCTTCTGGAATGGTAAAATGTTAGCCCTAGCCTAAGATGTCAGGAGAAACAACATATTCAGGGCTGCAGATGAAAAAGAAAGTCATCTAAAAAGAAGGATAAAATATATAAGAACTTGGATAGTTCTTGTGTCTGAAGAGTGGACCTGACTTAAGCAATCCTGTTTCATCTTGGAGCCAGGGCTACATTTCAACTGAAATTCTAGAGGGTAAGTATTCCATCTGGTAAGTATTTCCATCCTCCAAAATGCTTTTGTCTTTAACCCTTGTATTGCACCTTGGGGCAAGCTTAGACCAAGTGTTTGGAAAGTGAATTTCTTCCTCCTGTGTTCAAGGGCACGCAGGGACAGCACACACCCACTGTTCTCTGAAGCTACCACATTCCTGGATACAGCTGGTACATCCTAAAGCACTGCATTATACAGGTTGCTGAGGAACAAGATCTATAGCATCCAAAATAATTTTCTGCTGTAGTCCTAGCCAGACTGGAGCCCGAAAGGCTGACTGCAAGCTGGAAACATACAGTTCATGTATATGACCTACTTTTATAGGGCCACAGCCTGGAAGATGCCTAAGGCATACTGTCTAGTGGCAGTTTCCTTACTGCTTCTTAGTACACTCATCACAGCCTACAAGATCCAATACTGTTGTAAAGTGCCAGTTGCTGCCCAAAAAGCGTACAGTATAAGTAAGGTTTTGGACTGTAGCAAGGCTGTGGGAGGCAGGAATATTAAATTCTGGATTGCTCATAAGACACAACACAGGATGCCCTTGCAGGTAACCGCTACTCACCAAAGTCCATTTGCTCTTGAGAAAGAGTAGCAGCGCTCTTTCAAAATCAACAAACAACCCAAGGCCTCTTCGGTGATGATGCCAATCTCTTCTACTTAGTGTCATCTCTACTACAGCAGACAAGGTAGCTGGAGGCTGCCCAGGATGTAAAGCCATAAACAGGTAAACGGGATTTGGAGAGGAGTTCTGACACTGCTGTATCCGAAGGTTCTCCCTACAGATAGCCAAAGTCATTCCAGAACTGGCTAGGGAAGTGCTCTTGCCAGGACCAGTATACACAGGTGGTTTCTTTGGCCTCTAGGACACACTCTGCAGCAGCATACACTGCGTCCATGATGCAAAAGCTGCTGAAAGACAGCACTGATTTTTAGCGACATTGATAGCAAGGATGTGTGGATATATTTGGGATCCAACTACAACCTTTACTAAAATCTTCTTGCCCCGTGCCCACCTCAAATATTTATCTTGACAAAATGGAATCCATCCCCAAGTCATTTCTGCTGTGGGGGCTGGTGTAGCTAAACTGCAAAACATGCTTATCCTACAGCTCTAATGTATACTGACCTATCCTGTCTTCAGCAGGGTCTTCTTCAGAGACTGTTCTGC
This sequence comes from Morus bassanus, assembly GCA_031468815.1. NCBI lineage: Eukaryota > Metazoa > Chordata > Aves > Suliformes > Sulidae > Morus > Morus bassanus. Next base: position 26,819,616 of record CM062577.1, read on the forward strand.
CATGCTGTGAAACAATATGACTGAGCTTGTATATATAAACTCTGTACCAATCCTCCCCTTTCCCACTAAACCCTATTCAGTTATCTGTTTAGATTTTACATCCTCATACTTCAGAGTATTTTAAAAGCACCTAATATATTATTGGAACCTCAGAAAGCAAAGAACAGTGATATCTGGAACTGATTTTAAATGATGACCTTAAGATGAAGCCTTGTCCTCCAGTTATCCAACTCCTGAAAGCACCAGTTGCACACTAGTTTGAAGAAGACAGGGCTTACATACATACATGAACATATACATGTCTTTGACTTCACTTTTTGATATAATTTCATGCTAAGAAATACTGTGAAATTTATTAGCATTCTTGCCTTTGCTTTTCTATTTTTCTCTTGTAAATTACACCAATTCTAAAACCGTTCAGGTATATATATATAAACATTATTTGTTTCAGTCTCAAGGCTTGATCTTTGTGTGCTCTTAGCTTCTCAAGAGCTATTGCAAAACTCTTGGAAGCTCTTTAATCCCCTTCAGAGCTGCTGGTAAGAACAGATGAGCATTAAATCTGAATGCCTTGAAAACATTGCTTGTGGGTTCACAGAAGGAATTTCGCTGCAGGCCTTGGGGGTCATACGCCTGCTACATGATTGTGTGTGCTTTTCCCTGTACTTAATATTTTGCTGTTGCCTCACAAAGAATTGGAGGGGGGGAAAAAAAGCCTTACAATTTATAGGAAATGTATATACTACATGTTGCTAGGAGGAAATGTCAAGAGAGAAAAATAAATGCTTTCTGACAATTGCTAGTCATTTTGTGCCAGCAGCTAAACAACGTGAGAGCTACACTTTCCCTCCCTGAACACAAGAGCACACTGTGGATGAATCACTCCACTGAATTATCACTTTCAATAATTTGTGGTGGTAAATTGTCACTGACATCACAAAAACAACGTGTAACCTTCAGATTTTATTAACAGATAGTGAAACATCGCTGAGCTGCACTGTGCTAAACAGCACCCTGCGTAAAGCTCATAATCTGCCTGATGTCTTGACCTCTGAGCCTATGTCAAACTACAAGTGCTGAGCTGAAGTCGCAGTCTCTTAAGATTCACTTATTTTTATAAAATGCATGATTTTTAATTACTAGCACAACATGAAGCGTTGCTGTAAATTATATGAACTAAATGGCAATCAGGAAAGGAAAAGATCAGCACGTGACACATTTATGTGACATTACCTTTGCTTGGTTTATGCACGTTTTGTAACCTATTCAGTTGTTTGCAACAGGCTCTTGCAAGATTTAGCCCATAGGTGCTAAATCTCAGTGAGGCAGGGGTATCTACAGAGTGCTCCACGTCACACCAGTGTATGCTCAGCACAGGTCACAGAAGTTCTGGTTCGTTGGATGAAGAAGTCTGCCCCTCTGAAACCTGCAGTGTGTCCTGCCACTTCTCCCTCTCAAGCACTGAGAGCAACCAGAAACCTCTCCACGGAGGACAAGGTCCTTAAGATGAGCTGTCAACTCTTTTGTGAGGCAGTCCTGTTACATACATGGGCATTCAACATCCCTGGGCTTCTCAATCATTTAGGCATGGCAGATGTGTGGGGGTCTTGTGTTCCAAGCATTTTCAGGGGGACTGAAGTCAAGGTAAAAGTTCCTGATGGTAAGGTAACTTTATTTATTTATTTATAGGAAAAAGGCAGATTCATTTCCAAGTTCTATATCTTAAAAACAGTTCAATAGTTTGAAGAATGATAGAGAAGAATTCATGTAAAAGCGAAGAGCAATGTAACATTTAGGCACGTAAGATGTCCCATGGCATGCTCCACACAAGGATGCTTTTTACCATATCCCGAAAAAATAAGTGCGATATTTGCCATAGACTAGACTAGAAGCTTCTGTTAGTCATGCTGAACTTCCTTTGGGACACGATCCCTTCCTGGAAGTTCCATAGCAGGTATGCCAGCCTGCAGATGGTTTGCTTGTAAATGGATGACACGCATATCTTTTTTTTTCCTGCCCTGTCCCTTTAATAACCTGAGTTAATAAACATCTTATGTGAAAGGATATGAGCAGGGTAAGTTCAATTTTGAATGACAATTAAGCAGCATGAGCACATCCACATCCATGCACGCAGAAAGAATGCAGATTCTTTTATAACCAATCCTATTGTGGAGTTGTCCTTACTTTATAAGAGGAATTACTTTCACCTTGCGGGTGAAGCTCCAGATCAATCTTCCTCAAGCCTCTTTTGAAATAACATGACCACATGTGGCACATTTCCTGCTGTGCAACTATTTTCTTTCCTATATCCCTGGAAGGCAGCAATGTGATGCTCCCAAAGAGACTGCTGAGACTACCCAGAGGGAACATTCTCACAGTGCTTAACTGTTGAGGAAAATACCCCCAAAAGAGACACTGCTCTAGGTTAGTCACAGAATGAAACTTATAAAACAATCACCAGGAGACTGAAATGGACAGTAGACATCCAGGATGGTAGTAGGTAACACACAACCTTTTTACAAACCCTCAAAGAATCTTTCTTCCTAGCTGGGCTTTTGCAGAGTTTATGTATAATCAGGGCACGGTTAGAAGAGCAGCTCGCTCAGCAGCCTGTGCACCTTCTGTCAAAGTAGCACAGACTACAGTCATTAAGCAAGAAATTAGTAAATGACAAAGCCCTGTAAATCACATTCTCATTTTTGTGTCCAAAATGCAATTACACTTTAACACCTACTACAATGTGGAATATTAAGACAGATAATTGTAACCTGAGGTCTCTTCTTTCTCATGAACCACAAAAAAAGGCTAACTGGTTGCCAGCTGTTAGCCTTAAAGTTGCTGAGGTATTTTTAATTTATAGTATTTCCCTCAATAAAGCATACTGGGGTTTTGGTTTTGTTCATGGAGGTTTTTTGTGTTTGGGGTTTTTTTTTAGTTTTTGGTTTTGGGGTTTTTTTTGTGTTTTTGTTTTTGCACAGGAAGAACAGCCAAGAAATGCCAAAGCTACATGAGAAACCACTCTTAGGACGGTAATGCCATATAAGACTTGATTTTTATGCCATTTTATACAAGCAAAGCCTTTACATAAAGACAGTTAAGCTTGCAAAAACTGTTTTTTCAATACAGTGATGTCATTGTGGGAACAGTTTTAAGCCATGTGAGACAAAGCAGTCTGTCTGCTTAACCTATATCTACCTCATCACACAGTGGTAGCAGCAAACCTTTGCAGTGCAAAGTGGGCCTCAAGTGCTAACGTCCAGGATCAGTTCAGGTCAGGAACCAGAAGGAAAAGACAAAAAAGAAAGCAGTAAATAGAGGAGCAATGTGTAAGTGCTTACCAGTCTATGCTAATTGTTGTTGTTGCTGTAGGAAAAAAAAGTTTTATTATTAACACTCTCTGGAAGAAAGTCAAGTGTTCACTATTTAGACTTGTTCATGTGCCAGCAAAGGGGAAGTGTAAGCACTCTGCAGTGACAAGGTGCCAGGTTTGCTTTCACCTCCATAAGGAAGGGGAAATCACGTCTAAGTAGAGGAATGCGAGTCAGCAGAAACAGGTTCTGCTCCAGGCCCTGCCATGGACCTCCTGTGCCACCTTCAACACATTACCTGATGCCAAATTCTCTCCCACTTGCTATGCAGAAAAGCCCCAAGACAGCAAAGATTTAAAGCAAGTATTTAAGCCATGTAAATATTTTCAACTTAAGATGACATTAATGCACAAAGGAGTTTAAAATTACATGCTTAAACCTATCTCCACTTGGAAAAACACATGCCTATGGTTAAGCACATATTCATGCTGGAGTTGTGTGTAACAAGCCTAAGAATATGACTGTGCTGAAGCTAGGCTGAGCCTACTGAAGTCAGAAGAGACTCAGATGATTAGGTACAGCAATTAGTGACATTTCTGCAACTCAGTATTTCTATGCACAAAGCAGGGCAATATCTGATGCCATCCCAGAAGAGGAGGTAAGGCACTGGTTGTTGATTGTGTTGTAGACTGGGACTGAGAAAACCTAAATGCAATTCCCTGCCCCATCTCAGGGTGACATTACAAGAGACACAGTGTTGGGGCTGCCTTTCAACTCAGATCACCGAAATGATCACTATCAGTACCCCTTTTCTTGAGAGTTTCTGTGACTTCACAGAGTGGCCGCACAGAGTTCTGCCAGCTATCTCTTGAGAGGACCATGACTGCAGCCTGGGAACAAGCATCAGTGGGAGGAAATTTAGGTCAACCTCACAGCCAAACCTAGCTTGCCCTGGCTCCTTGTTGCCAAAATCTTTCTGCTCCTCTGAGCCTCTAGGCATAGCTTCATGATACAAGTTGTTACTTTGGATAATGAAAATAAAAGTTGCCAAAAATGGGTTATTCTTAACATGGATCAGTTCACCAACTGGGTGCTCAGCACAGGATGTCCATGAAATGGGAGTGGGAGGAGAGAGGCTGGTCCCAGCACAGTGTGGGTATAAACAGCTGGGTAAGAAGTGGGAATTCCTCAAGCCTACAATGCTGTTGAAGGCTTCCTACCATAAAAATACACATCCAAGTCTCTCTTCTAAAACAAGGACAATAATGTTTCTCATTTCCTGGGGTGGACGAATGCCACAGGGGAACATGCTACAGGTTTGGAGGCATTCAGATCCAACGGTGCATCCTCATTACCAGGAGAGAACGTGAAATGGTTTGTACCAGGGACTACTACAAATCTTATCTGTACCGAAATAACAGCGTGTCATGTATAGAGACTTTACCAGAATTTACAGGAAAATTAAAAAGTGCGCCATATCAATTACGCTGCAATTATAGGGGAGAGAGAAAGGAAGCACTGAAAAGTATCTTCCAAACTCATAAGGGCCAACAGAGGCAGACTGGAGAAAATTTATCCTTATAAGCAGTAAAACCCCATCATGATAGAAATAGGACATCATCAGAGAAGCCTCCTACCAGCTGATGTATTGAGAGGATAGGATGCTGAAGCCAACTTTTAGAAAATGTAATGAGTACCGCATAACGGCATTCTCACAAACAATATATAGGAAGTCTGCAAAACAGTTTACAGCTCTTACCTCCTGCAGCAGCGGTACACTAGAGGGAACTATGCCTCCTGTTTTCCCATTCCTGGCAGCCCATTAAGGATCATTGAAGAATGAGAAATACTGGGCACATAAGTTGAAGGCTCTAGGAGAACATACAACTCTGATACCCAAAGATTTTCCTTTAACTAGTCTCTGCTGTCTCCATCACCACAACGATAGCATTACAAGCATATTTTTTCTAGAATGCTGAATTTAAAATAATTTTAAAATCACACGCTTACTTTCTTGTCCACAACTGCAAAATGTAATTGGTTAAATTAGTCTACTATGTTATTCATTAGGTCTCTTCTCAGTTCTCTCTGTACAGTGGGCCACTGCCTTGAACTTCAAAAACAATTTTTATCCTTGAAAACGCAGCCAGTAACTGAACAATAAATATGGATTCCTGAAAAGCTAATATTAGAGGCTCAGCATTCAAAGCAAAGTGTTTTAAAAGGGGCATTAAATCTGGGAATGTGTAGATCAGCAGTCTTGGGGTCTGCTTTAAGTCACTGCATCATTCTGCTAATAAATCAATAAATCCTAAATTTCCTGTGACAGTGGACAAATCACGGAGTCTTACTGGGCCTCATCTCCCCATTTCTACTTCCCTACCTGACAAAGATGTTTTGATGATAACCACATGAATAATTATGTGGTGCTCAGAGTGTCTGATAATCACGAAAAGACAGGGTGTGCAAAAAAGAAAAATTCCAGTACAGGAAACTCACTGCTTTAACAGAAATGCAAATACATGACGGGAAACTAGAAAGACTAATTAGCATCAAGGTGACACATCTACACTGCTTCTGGTCCCAGCATTAACTCATTCAGCACTAACTCAAATACCTTGTTATCTCAAGAGACAAATATGCCATCAGGGACTGAGCCAGCACAGTCTCTATTTTCTGTAGGGGTCCTTCACAATTAAGTCCCCAGTGGGGCCCCCAAATCCTTATTGTAATGAGAACAACAACAGTGATGGGGGAAGCTGGATCCTCCTCGGACATTCACATTTCGAGGCTGTTTAAAATCCAGTATTGTACCTGAACAAGGAATATTTTCCATTTACCCTTGGCAGGTGTTCTTCAACATCGCTCTGCCACAGCTGTGAGGATGTGTGAAATGTCCTCATGCCCTTCCTTACTTGCTGTCTGGTTTCAATCTCCTTTGGAATTAATAAAGATTACTTTTGAGCTCCTTCTCTTTTAAAGGATTTATGATAAAAACTTTCCATCCACACACAGAAACAAAAAAGTAAAGCCCAGCAAGAAACATTGAAGGAATATCAGAAGAGATAGAGTTGAAGCAAATGGCTGAGCACAAGCACTTGAATTTCTAGTTAAGACAATGAGAATTTACGTTCATGGCAAACTACACGTTTTAAAATTTTTTTAATATATTTCAAATATTAATACCTGCTTTATCAGGGTCAAGGTTCAAGCAGTGGGATGGAAAGCAGGTATTTGCACAGACACAATTATTCAAGCTGCTGAAGTTGCAGACAGGAGTCTAGTGCTATTTACAAAAGTAGACAGGCAGACTCCTCTCCTAACTGCCACTGACATGTACCAAGGATAGGAATTAATAGTGCTCAGGGACAACTGTTAAGCCTTTTAAGATAAAGACTATACCTGAGAGTTTGACAGTAAAGCAGCAGAATAGTAGGTTATTCTCCAGGTGGCTTTGGTGGAGATGCCTGGAGTTTCACAGTTAACTTCTAAGCACAGAATTACTACGAATTATATTGGCAGGTAGAATATATTCATCCTTAGGTTTGTTGGCTTTCTCAGGCTCTAGATCAATCTCTCAACAAAGTACATCCATTTGCTTTTCTATTTAGATTGAATAATGTATTTGAAGTATGACTTACAAGGAAAAATACTACAATGATCCAGAAATGGTCTAAATTAGATGAGATTCTGGTTGGTTCTGAGTCTAACTGGTTGTTACCAGTTGCTAAAAGCCAAGTTATATCTTTGTTCATAAAAGATATTCACATACAGAAAAAGTTCACAGATAATTATAATTATTTAATTTGAAGACTTTTTTCCCACTTAAACTAGTTAAAAACATAGTCTTAACACAATCCCCATAAATGCTTCAGCACAGCAGATAGAAATGAACATGCCTGCAAGATGCCATATAGTAAAAATTCACAGATGAGGCTGCAAAAATAGCAAATAACCATGAAGTACATAAACCAGTGATGACTTCGTGAAATTCCACTGTCTGAGGTGAATATTTTACTCTGCAGAAAAGGATTGCAAATTGCTGCAAAAAGTGTTCAAATTCACTGCAATATATGTGTCAAGAAATAAATTACTCTGAAGTTTGCTGCCCTGCCCTGGTTTAAGGAGTTACATAAATCAGCAAATTTCTCACTTCCACTAAAATACTAATTAAAATAAAGCAAGAAGAACATTATCATTTTCTGTGGAAAACTTGCCCTGGCCTCAGAGAGTTGCAATATTTCAGAAAGCACAGTGACAATGCATATTGGAATTTACCAAGGCAATAAAATATGGTATTACAGCTGTTCTCAGATAGGAAAGCTATCCAGCCTTCAGAGTGCCTGCTCACTGGGGGACATGTCTCTGCACTGAGGGGTAAAATCCTTTCACTACTGAAGAGACTCTTTCCCTGACTTTTCCTACACTTTACAGTCAATCTTCCAAGTCTTAATAATTTACAGAGAATCCCTATAGGATTATTCCTTGCAGCCCCCCTCTCAGAAAACTCCTATACCACAGCACGACAGCTGGCATAGCTCAAATGGCATACCCAGGTACCAGAAGTTATGTGTGAAGTACATTCAAGCCCACCCCATGGCTCAAAGCTGTCCTGAGGAATCAGAGAGCTACCACCACCAAGTGGAAAGTCCATTCCATTGGCTGTGCTGAGCTGGGACTTGTTTTCCAGTTGAAGTACATTATAGGTTTGATCCAAAGCCCTCTGGGTTTAAGGAAAGACACCAGTGGACTTTCACTCAGGGTTGTGAAGGTTGAAGAGAAAGGGATGGAAATACCTTATGATTCCTTTGTAGGATTGAAATCTCTGCCTGCGTTATGTGGTAGAGATGTCCCTTATGTCACTGCCAGAATGCTCCCATCACCTTTTCCTTTCCTGACCTGCTTTGCATTCCCCTCTGGTTCATCTAGTTTATTCCTGTCTATCACCACATTCATTCGCAAAAATCTGCAAAATGTCAGAAGTCAAGGAAATGTAAAAACATGAACTCAAAGGAGAGGAAGGAAATCGATGCTTCTGTGTCAAAAGTCAACTTGCCCATTTCAAGAAGCACTCCTGCTGGATTTTATACTGTGAAAGAAGCTATGGCCCTCAGCTCAGATATGTACTCAGATCTCCTGTTTTCTCCACTGCTGAAACAGCGCAAAATCAACAACGTGGAACATTCAGCTACAGCACTTCTGCTCTGGGGCTCAGGAACATGTTGGGACCACAGCAAAGATTCCTAGCCTGCAAAAGCTTTCAGTATTTGGTATGAAAAAGCTGTTTCTCTGAAATCCTCCTGTAAAGCAGGGCTGAGTACTAAACATGGAAGGGTAGGAAACACTCAGCACAGACATATACATGCAAGCCACTACATCTACATTGAATCTAACCAGTCACAGATGCTACATATGCTGTGTATGTTCACATTATACACACCGGCTGACCAAAGTTGTACTTTATATATCACATAAGAGTAACAGTTTGCAAATCGCAGGTGTGCTACAGCATCTGGCATGTATTTTAGCTCATAGGAGGAAGATGGATGATACAATATAAAGGGAATGTATAAAGCCTAAGTTCAGTTTGAAGATATGCTATGATGACTGTTGTAAAAGAAAAATCAGGTATTCTGGCAAACAAGGAATTATACAGAAACATCACAAGAGCTAACCATACTGCTCAATACCATCAACTCAACACCATGGGCATTTGCAAAGAGATTTGAGGCTCTGAAGTCCCAGTTTGCTAAAATGCTAAACAGAAAAAGCAGCTCTGCTTCTACCAAGTCCTCTTTTATTTGTACTTTACCCATTTAATGAAGCATGAATTTTAATTTAGTCTGACACTTGAATATATTTTTAGATTTGATTTTTGCATCTTTTGTACACAACTCTATTTCCAAGCTAGGAGATGTGTTACAGAGTGCTAAACCATGCACATTAAAAATCACTTTTTCATGTAAACTGTCACATAGCACATGGCCAAAGGTTCATCCAAACCAAGAGCTCGCTAGCACAGAAAACTGGTCTACCTGCGGATGCAAAGACTACTTCAAATATAAGATCTGCCAGTTCTTTAAGCTTTATTGATATAAGTATTTGCCAAAAGGCATATATTTTAATGGTAAGATTTTCAAGGTTACTTCTGTCTGTCTGCTGCATACACATCTGAGGTACATAAATCTTTGTACATTACATAGACTATTTGGACAGTACAACTTTATTACAAAGTTATGTAGAAATGATTGAAGTACTCTTTGATCATAAATATACAGCAGCAGCAGCGGCAGCCAAGGGTTCACTTGGAAAGTAATAAGTATCATGTGGGAGACAGACTTTTGGAGAATTCATACACTATTTTCTACATTTCCTTGGTCCCTATACAGCTTTAGAGTAAAGGGAAGACAGACACATGGGATGAAAGGGGCAATAAATTCTTCGATAGTTTACAAACCTAGCCTGTCCTCTGCAACGCTTCATTTCCATGTCATTTATTTTAAGGCAAATAATGACCTGGTAAGTGATGGATAAATATGATAAAGCCAAAGCTAAATTGAACACCAAATACTGTCATTCACTACAGCAAGATTAGAAGCAGTGCAAAGCATCTGATGAATGTTGCTCATAAAATTCTTCTCATCAACACATGTTCCCAGGAGGATGTCCAAGTGACATAGTTAACTCAGTTCTGCACTACTGGACACACATACTTAATTATTCATTTTTTCAGCAGAGGTCACAGAGAACAAGATACAGGCACCAGACTGCAGTAGGTGTGGTAGCAAACACAGTGCAACAGATGGCTCCTGACCCCAGGAGCCTGCAGTGTGGTTAAAAATGAACAGAGCAAGGCTGTACATAGAAATTTAGGGAAGCACAGGGATGACAGAGGGTAGGGCAAGAGGCACACGTCTAGACAGACCCACAAGCTTCATAAGCTGTTGGTGAGCTTGGAGAGTTTTTAAGGTGAGGCTTTAAGGAGGATAAGGATATGACTTCACAACATTCCCAGGAATTTGTTTAAAACCTGAAGAATAATCTAAAAGAAAACCTAAAGACAGCTTCTAAAAATCTAAGTGGTTACAATGAGGTGACCTCTTCAGCCAAATAAACATAACAATGGCTATCCCAAAGTAGGTAAAGGTAAAAACAGGTGTAGGAATATCTTTGGCTCTTATGACTCAATGGGTTCTGAGCCCATTTGAAACTTTAGGTCCTTTAAAAACCATCACACTGAACAACATCCAGTGCTTAAAACCAGTTACTGAAGATGGAATCACAATATAAAAAGTATCTGTTTAGGTATACTGCATCTGCTAGCTGTTTTTTCCTCTTCACTTTATTTATGCTATTTAGATTTAAATAAACCTATGATATCAACTTTTTTCCTCTTCAGAATTTCAACTAGATGCAAGACAGATCCTCTGCCCACAATTCAGAAACACTTTCAGATGCAACACATGGTGACATATTTCCTGATCCATTGGAGAGTTACTCAAGTCCTCTGCTATATTAAGTGCTCTCTTCACTATCAAAACAATCAGCTTTACATCATGACAGTATTAAACCAAAATATGCTGGACAAGCACATTTTATTGTTAAAGGTTTGCAATTTCTTTTTCTTCCAGTAATAAAATACTTTTTATTCTGTGCCAGGGGAGGTTCAGGTTGGATATTAGGAAAAGGTTCTTCCCCCAGAGGGTGGTGGAGCAATGGAACAGGCTCCCCAGGGAGGCAGTCATGGCACCAAGCCTGACGATATTCAAGAAGCACTTGGACAACGCCCTCAGACACATGGTCTGAATTTTGGGGTTGTCCTGTGCAGGGACAGGAGTTGGACCCGATGGTCCTTGTGGGTCCCTTCCAACTCAGGACATTCTGTGATTCTATGATTTCATATACTTCATCCGGAAATACTCAGATGAAAAGTGGTACAAATGGTTTCAGAATTAATATTTTTGTGTAATTAATGATCTAGTTTTCATTGTAACATGATAAGGATTAACTAAATGACCTTGGTGTCTAATTTACCCACAGGTATGGACATAAGGTATCCTTTCATTTCTGGATTGTGAAAGTCAGCTCCAGTATTCATATCTTGCCTTTCCATTCCCATGCTTAGTCACCTTGATTAATACTGCGGTCCTTCAGAGCTCAACAGCAAATTGAGGTTAGGGACTATTTTTGTACAGCCAGTGTGGATGAGGGTTTGTGCAATACACACTGAGCAGCGGTTTACACAGGAAGTAACACATGAAGGACCCAAATTATGAAGCTCCCACTGGGAAATCTGCAATATGAATAAGACTGAAAATCTAAGTCAATAAGCCAATTAGAAGGTCTAGAATAAATTTGCCATAGAATTATTTTATTGCAACCATGACATGGCACTCTCCATAGCCTCTCCATCCTCTTCTTATAACTTTATGCATAACTTAGCCTCTGCACGTTCCTAATTTCCGGGCACTCAAGTAAATGACGGGTAATGAATATATTACCAGTATTATTGTTTTATATGTTACAGTGGTGGCAAAAGCTGAGCACTAGTGATTAAATGTAGGAAATTAAAAGCTGCTGTCAACAGTTTCTTTCTCCCTCTCTAAAGGTTTTATTTCTTCACCATTCTTGCTCTTGTTGCTTTAAGCAGGAAAAATGCTGTGGTAGTGATTTTTTATTAGAAATGTCAATAGGGTCTACCAAATTTTAATCAGTTCACTTGGCTGTTAGACCAGACTGGCATAAACTTTCTTTATGAAATAAATGCCTGCCTTATTGAGCTTACTATTAAAATACTGCAAATACCCCCCAATATGTTGCATGCAGCGTTATCTAACTATCAGTTTGAATCTAAAATATGTTAATCCCCAGAGATGAAGAGCTATTGCTGTCAAAGATTTCAGCCTGTGCTGGTGACCTTTACAATTCAAACTCTCTTCTTGCTCAATTTTTAAATAATTATGGGCAAGATTTTTTTTCCCCTTCTATGTTTATACATTTAAAGCTCCTATGTCCACTAATTCAAAACCAGCTGTAGGTAACCTGCCAAGCAGCAACCTCTGAGAACAGCTGAGAAAGCTGTCACTTCACAACTTTGAAGTTGACTGATCCGCTTTCTTACTGTGATCCCAGAGGTATTAATTCCTCAGTGAGAAAGTCTGCCACAATAGTCTGGCCTAAGACTTAACAGATTTATCTCCTACTGGTCACTCTGGAACCAGATAAGAAAGAGGGAGAGAATTTTCTTCTCTTTGTCTGTTCTGTATCACCACTGCTGAACAGCAAGTGAAAGGAGAAACTGGAGAAAGCATGGAAAAAGGGGAGAAAAATTTCAATTCCATTTGGTCAAGACTGTTAAAGAAACTAACGATATACGTGCCTGACTGGGGACGCTGTGACTGAACCTTTTATTCCCAGCCCCCCTCATGCCGAAGATGGTATTCAACCATTTCTATAACTCAGATCTTAGTTCAGTTTCTAATTTGCAAAATTCAAATTTTTTGCAACCAAAATCACTACTCACCTTAGAATATCTTTGTCTTGTTTATTTTCAGACCCTACATTATTATAGTGCTCCAAGGCTGCCTGTCCAAATGACAGTAGTCTGAGCAGCAGTCCAATCCAGAGTAAGTCTAGGGGAACCTATTGACTTTGCTGGTATTTTATCCAGCCTTTTCTCTAAATTAGTGTTATCCAATTAAGCAATGGATGTCTGATGACTTATTCCAGCTACAGATCCTTACCAGTATCTCTTGACATAAAGTTCTCACAGCCATGATTCTAGAGCTTGCATTTCATTCTCGTTCTTTTTTCAATTTGCCCCTATCTTAACTTGAAACATGCTCTTAAATCCACCCCTCTAAAGGATTAATTTTAAATAAATACTTAAATGAAATATCATTGCTGAATTTCAAGCAAGTGTTCAAGTCCTACTGATGGCAGTAAGATTTAAGACTAGACTTAAATACTTCAGTGAATCAGGAGCTAGGGAAGGGATATAACGTGTGTTGTTGGTCAGCCTTACAGAGGTAGGTTGCCAAGATGTGAAGATAGCAGTATAGTAATTATGCAAAATCCACACTTCTAAAGCTTCCTGTAGAGCAAAATGATGACTCCCTTCTTGGCTAACCATACCAGTCTGTGATGCTCTGTGAAGGGCATTGACTCTTCTTTCTTTAGCTTTACCATAGTTTTATCTATTGCCTACAAGATGAACATTAGTTACACTGACTAATCTTCCACCCTCTTGTGTTGTAGCAAGAGTAATCAAGAGGAGACTAAGTATGTGCATACTAATGAAATGCAATTAAATAAATGGTGCCAATGCTAACTGAAGTGATATGTTTTTCTATCCAAAGCCCCATAAAATATTTAAAAAAAAAAAAAAAAAAAAAAGAAGCCTCAACAGCTTGTGGGGCTTTCAATTTCTTTAAAACAAAACAACAGGGGCAGAGAGAAAGAAGTTGTGAAATTCACCATATAAACTTTATTGTTTGAGACTGAGTTCTTTGAGGTCGAGCTAAAAGAAGGAAATGTCATCTTTCAGCCTTGGTATATTCTTCCTAGCTACTCATTTCCTGCAAGACACTAAGAAGGAATCATGACGGATGACTCCTCCGCACTATCCGTTTGGCCCAGTTTTACAGCAGAGATCAGAAAATTTATTGGATTTTGCCTGAAAAAGAGACAGCATGTAATAACCCTTGTCTAGGAAGGATAAATAACATGCTGGGTGGAGGTAGAAAAGCACCTTATCTGTTAATTGTAAGGAAAACTCTAAAATCAATATGGATATAACAGACCAGTCACAGCAAGTTTCAAATTTCTATTCAGGCGTGAGCAATGAAACAGTGCCCATTTCCAAGAAAGAGATCACTCCTGTCATTTTCCATATTGACAATGCACTGTTGGTTAGTCCTCCCTCCCACATTTTCCTTGTGTGGCTGTTTCATTTGAGTAATGACTTTTCTCTATTGTCTACAGTGGTAGCAGCTAAAGCATCTCATGGAACTCCGGTGTGTTAATTCCTGGTTCCCTGGCATGTGCCAGATCACTGGGTTACATACTACTTCGTACTTAGGTTTTAAAGGGAACTACTTCTTGTTTCAGACAGCCAGTTACAGGGCAGGGTGGGGGAAGAATGAAAAAAAAAGAAATATATCAATTATTATAAAATCTTCCTCTCTTTGTTCGAAGCAACCAAAGCAATAACATCTCCCTATCTACCACTGTTTCCTGCTCTTTCACTCTCTCCCTAAAGAACCCCCAACCTCCAATGCAGCTGAATAACTTCCAAAACCCTCAAATTCAAGACCACTGCTTGCCTCCACTGCTTGAGGCTCCATTTAGCAATTTTCCATTTTCCACAGCAGAGAAGTAGTTTGGTTCCTTCCATGCAGCTCTGCTAGACTTAAGGCAAAGGAACTCCTATTGGTGGCCCCCAGAAAAGAGATGATCTGAGAGTGAGTTTATTGCCCAAGTGATAGGCAGCATCACATCAAGTCACAACATGCTTTTCATATCACGTTACAAATTGATATTTTATTGTGGCTCATTCAGTACTAAGCTCTCTAAACCAGATACGGAACTGGAAAAAACATAGAATTACAGAAGAATCATAGAATGTCCTGAGTTGGAAGGGACCCACAAGGACCATCGGGTCCAACTCCTGTCCCTGCACAGGACAACCCCAAAATTCAGACCATGTGTCTGAGGGCATTGTCCAAGTGCTTCATAAGTATCGCCAGGTTTGGCACTGTGACTGCCTCCCTGGGGAGCCTGTTCCATTGCTCCACCACCCTCTGGGGGAAGAACCTTTTCCTAATATCCAACCTAAACCTCCCCTGGCACATCTTCCTACCATTCCCTTGGGTCCTATCGTTGGTCACCAGAGAGAAGAGGTCAGCGCCTGCCCCTCCTCCTCGTCCCCTTGTGAGGAAGCTGCAGACCGCCATGAGGTCTGCCCTCAGCCTCCTCTTCTCCAGGCTGAACAAACCAATTGACCTTAGCTGCTCCTCATACGGCTTCCCCTCTAAACCCTTCACCAACTTCATGGCCCTCCACTGGACACTCTCTAGTAGCTTTATATCCTTGATGTACTGTGGTGCCCAAAACTGCACATAGCGCTCGAGGTGAGGCGGCACCAGCGCAGAGCAGAGCGGGACAATCCCCTCCCCTCGACCGGCTGCAATGTGCTTGATGCATCCCAGGACACGGTTGGCCCTCTTGGCTGCCAAGGCACACTGTCAGCTCATGTTCAACTTGCCGTTGACCAGAACCCCCAGATCCCTCTCCGTGGAGCTGCTCTCCAGCCTCTCGTTCCCCAGTCTGTCTGTACATCCAGGGTTGCTGTGCCCCAGGTGCAAAATCCAGCACTTTCCCTTGTTAAACTTCATACAGTTGGTGATTGCCCAGCTCTCTAATTTTTCTACATCTCTCTGCAGGTCCTCTCTGCCCTCAAGAGTGTCAACAGCTCCTCCCAATTTTGTGTCATCAGCCAACTTAATTAGTATTCCTTCCAGTACTGCATCAAGACATTTATGAAGACATTAAAGAGTACTGGCCCTAAGATGGATCCCTGTGGAACCCCACTAATGACTGGCCACCAGCCCGATGTAACCCCATTCACTGTGACCCTTTGAGCCCAATCCATCAGCCAATTGCTCAACTATTGCATTATGTGTTCATCCAGCTGTATGCTGGATACATGAAGAACATACCATCAGAGCCATTAAAGAGCTTCCAACACATATACAAACATGACAACATGAGTGCCTACATCAGCAGCACGTTTGCATTAAGACTTTGCAAAAGCTCCTGCAATTTTGGACAGGCAGAAAATGAGCACAAAGCTCCCAGTGAGAATATGTACTCTGAATTACTTCATTAAATGTTGTTTCTAGGACCAAAAAATGTTCAAATGTTTTAATCTAAGGCACATAATATAGTTAATTACCTGACAAGGAATTTAGATGCTGCCCCAAGAGAAGAAGAAATAGAATGTTCTAAATAAAACATGACTATAAATGGGGTGGAAATCACAACTTTCCTTACATATAAAAGATGTTTCCTTCACTAGGATTTATCTAAGAGAAGTGGGAAATTGTATAAATTCTAAATTAAGCACCAGAGGCTATTCACACTGTCCTTTAAACAAAATTAAACACCCACTCAGAGCTTCGGCAAACAAATTAATGTTACAAATGAACACAGCAAAGTAGTTTTTGAAGAGCTCTGTGTCTTGATCAACACAGAAGAATGGGGTTTGGTTGGGTTTTGGGGGAGGGGGGCAACTTTTTCCTATTCTGAAATTACAATTAAAAAAACAAATTAGACTAGCTGAGGTTTTCCTGGGGTTTTTAACTTTAAGAGTACATTCCATTTGAATCTGCCCCACATGCACCAACATTTAACAATTACATTAAGCTTAGTAAAAGTTGGCTGTATGATTAAAACCACACAAGGAGCTGAATGCATATGCTTTTTTTTCAGGTACATGCTTGATGCAGTTTCCATTTTCAAATTAAGCTAATCACAAAAAACAAAGCAACTGGAGTACCATTGATCCAAAGCCTTTATGTGTGCCAAAACTGAACAGCCATTAATATAGTCACAGTGATGATTAAGTAAAGAAAACATTTTAACTATTCTGTTTCTTCAGTCATTCTGGGATGTAAAGCTGACCAAAGATAAACCCAATTAATTTAACAATAGCACTAATTATTCCTTTTGAAATGGAAAATTCCTGCGTACACAATAGTCTTCAAAATTAAATTACTTAATTCCTACTAACTGCAAGGTGGCACAAAATAATTTCTTTGACCCAGCTGCTATTATTAAATTAATTACACATCTAGTTTCTATTGAAGGGAGTTAGGGAAGAATAAACAGATTCAATATAAATACCCTAACAAATAAAAAGGTATTAAAAAGGTAGGTGTACTTTTTCAGCCTCTGGGAAATAAAGGATCACTTTCCAAAGTATTGCTTGCAAAACTTGGGCCCTAAGCTTGAGCCATGTCTTGATGCCAGTCCATTACAGGGTCAAAGAAATACAGAATAGGATCCATAACAGACAAAAATGCTTGGTACTAAATTATTCCAAGCAAATAAAGAAACACAGGGAATCATCTGTTGGTTTGACTCTAGGGAACAAAAATAACAGGCAAGGCAAACCAGTCCATTAGATTTCCCACACAGAACACAAGAAAAATCCTGCACTGGCTGCTGAGACACATCAACAGTTATCAAAACCATCTGTATTTTTGGTAGTGCCAGCACATATCATAAAACGTCCTCTGCCTCATTTCAAGTTTGCTACGTTTCATAAAACAAAATTCAACAATGTCATATTTTTTTTAATTCACATTTCATTACGCTGCAAGCAAATCTTTCATTTACTTGCGTAAATTAAGATTGTCTTTACCTAAACCCTCTCTCCAGATAACAAGCACCAACCATTTTTGTTAGGTAATGTTTTTCCTTTGTTTCAGACTTTTTCCATCTGTTCAGTTGTTTATTGACAGAGGAAACCAATTTCAAGGCAGACAGCAATACTGAACTGAATGTATTTTTGCATTTTGTGTGTGGCATTTTTCTTTAATGTCTTCCCCAAATTATGTATTTGTTCAGCTATGGTCTAAAGGTAGCAAGAGGGCAGGGCCTTTTGTAATTTTTTGAATAATACTCAAAGAATCCTTCAATATAGAAATCTTGTTGTGGTTATATCTTGGCAAAACTCTATCAGAAAGGAATAAAGTTCAGTCTCACACTCCTTGTTCAAGCAAATTCACAGTCAGACCCAAAGAGAACAAGTCAACAAAGTCTTTCATACTTTATACTTAACTGCCTCCTGTGTTTGTTCAATAAATGAGGACTCCAAAGTCAGCAAGGTAGTGTCCATATCAATAATAGGAGGACTTGTCTGCACAAACCTCTTAACCATCTTCCTTTCTGAATTCTGCTTCTCTTTTTTCCCCTCTTAGTCTACTGAATGTATTAGGCATCTTTGGCTATATTTATAGAACATATAGCAACAGATCCGCATATATAAAAAAATAAAAGAAACTACTATTGTCCACTATCAGCTACAGGGGACTCAATTAACTTTCCTGATCATACAGCAGGCTGACCATGAGCCAGCAATGTGTCCTTGTGGCCAAGAAGGCCAACGGTGTCCTGGGGTGCATTAAAAGGAGTGTGGCCAGCAGGTTGAGGGAGGTTATTCTCCCCCTCTGCTCTGCCCTAGTGAGGCCACATCTGGAGTGCTGCGTCCAGTTCTGGGCTCCCCAGTTTAAGAAGGACAGGGAACTGCTCGAGCAAATCCAGCGGAGAGCTACCGGGATGCTCAGGGGACTGGAGCATCTCCCTTATGAGAAAAGTCTGAGAGACCTGGGATTGTTCAGCCTGGAGAAGAGAAGACTGAGGGGGGATCTTATCAATGCTTATAAATATCTGAAGGGCGGGTGTCAAGAAGATGGGGCCGGACTCTTTTCAGTGGTGCCCAAGGACAGGACAAGGGGCAATGGGCACAAACTGGAACACAGGAAGTTCCACCTGAATATGAGGAAAAACTTCTTTGCTGTGAGGGTGGCAGAGCAGTGGAACAGGCTGCCCAGAGAGGTTGTGGGGTCTCCTTTCCTGGAGACATTCAAACCCCGCCTGGACGCGGTGCTGTGCCCCCCGCTCTGGGTGTGCCTGCTCAAGCAGGAGGGTTGGACGGGATGAGCTCCAGAGGTCCCTTCCAACCCCCGCCATTCTGTGATTCTGTGATAAGCAACAAGAACAGCTAGATAGTTCTGTTCGTTTTTAACCTGGTTTTGCCATGGAAATAATCTTAGAGTGGCAAATTATCCATTTATCTCTCAGTCCCACCCTGACAGTGTCAGTGTCAATTCAACAAGAGACGTTGCCCACTTGTTTTGTTTGTAGTGAGGGAACATGGGAAGGAGCTGGGAATTCTGGAAGGAGGATGACGTTGGGAATGCATAATACTAGCAGCACTGCCAAAGGGCATGAGGATGAAAAAAAATGTAGGACACAAATCCATAACAAACCAAGTTTGTGAAGTTCTGCTGCTTACAGAAGGACCAGTTTACTTTTCAGAGGGAGAGCAAGCCACTATGCCGTCGCAGTTCTGACCTTAAACATTGTACGTGAATCATTCTACAGGGTGTGATTATTTGAGATGGAAAAAGTCAAATTAGTGATTTTTCAAACCCAGAACCCACATTAGCATACATTTTTGCTAATACCATGCAAAACATGCTATTTGGATGTCACCAATATATTTCTTCTATATTCACTGGGGAACAAAAAGTTACAACGTTCATTTTTTCCTGCTGTCCACTTCTCATTTAACCAGTAATGCGATTCCCTCCCCCGCCAGTAACACTTTATCAGCTATGCTTTCCTGTTCTCCAAATGACTGAAAAATAGCACTGAACCAAATTTACTAGTTATCAACAAAACCAAGTTTGCTATTCCATTTTGGAGAATACTTTTCTTGTAGTTCTTTCTTACTCTGCCTTTCCTAAGGCAAATGTTTGGGGAAGCTTATTTTATAGGCTTCTTTGCCAGCCAGACATCTTAATCACATGGAATGTCTCAATTTCTGCTGGATCTTCTTTTATTTAGTTTTTATGATCCTCTAAAAGAATTTGAATGTTACCTTGTAAAACAAGAATTCCTTATTGCCAGGATGGGTATTATACTTTCTGGCTTATATCAAGTTTCTACCAGAATGCAAAGGCATAGACAATATACATCAAGATCTATTCCAGTAACCCATTAGAAATGGTACAGGAAATTTCCTCTTAATCTCATATCCAAACTATTTAGCAAAGTATTTGTGCAAAATGCCTTATCATTCAACTTGGCATGTTGACATCTGCACAGCATTTTAACCAGAACAACTTTTGATCTCTGCCTTTCAACCTAAGATTGAAAATATTTTATATTCCCACCCCCCCCTTTCAGTATGCTCAGTCTCCATGGAGACTAGAGGACTATCTTTTTTTTTTTTTTTTTTTTTTTTGATTAACACCATGGCCATATGCCGCTTGAGTGCAAATGCAGTGAAATTTTCATGGGCTTTCCACTCCATTTCAGTAGGATTATAGGTCAGTGAACCTTGAACAGGGAGAGCTAAATACGGTGCCTCCTGATAGACTATAAAAGCAAAGATAACGTGCCTAAGGAAAAGATTCAGTGAAAACCAATAGTTAAGAGCAAGACTGTTAGACTTGCTACAGAATGATGCCCACTCTATCTCATATTTGTTTTTTTATAAGCCTTCCATCCAAGGTTTTCAAAAGCTTTTATATACACTAAGCACGTAATGCTTAATATTATCACCTCAGTCTTATGAGCTAGACAGTGTTATTGTCCCCACTCTTATATGTGAAAAACCTAAGCCATGAACGTATCATCACTTGTCTAAGGTCACACTGAGTGTGATGCTGCTAACCTCCAGCTGCTGCTGGCAGGGCCATACCCATTGACTCGCTGTGCTCTCACTACCCTCAGAGCTTACTGCAGCTCCTCCCCTCCTTCTGGCACTCACATGGGGTTTTCAATAAACCATCTTGGGGAACTAACACAATATTTCTATAACGTTGGTTTCTGGCAGTTTAGATGCCTGAACCAGCTCCCTGTAAGGTCAGGGCACAAAGGAAAAGCAGGAGGGGAAGGAAGGTGCTCCCCTCCATCAGTAGGCACAGCCGTTACCTCAGCCAAACAGTGACACCACATCCCCATGGCAGAGCCAAGCTCAGTGTCCGGATCCCAGACCCTTTCCTCTACCCTTAGCTAATAAATCTTGTTCTACAAGCCACTGCACTACTCCTATACATCTGACCAGTCATTTTCCTTCCTAAACATTCTGGGTTTCCTCATGAACTACCGTTTAGCTACCCGTACATTCATCCATACTAGCCAGCCCCAAATGATCAGTGTTATTCTTCGAATGACAGTAGCACCTACAGAGACCAAACAATCAAGCAATCAATCTTATAACATCCAAGTATCACATTATAAGACAGCTGTGCCTTGAAAAGCTCACCATTTTAATATGGCAGACAAAGAATAGGAAGATTATCATACACCACCCCTCCCCCCTTACAAATCTGCAGGTTAGGCACATCATTTCTTAATCAACTCAAGCTCTAAATAAGTTGTGGACACTGTGTGACTTGCATCATGTGCAAGCATGTTAAGTTACCTATGTTATAAATACGGCAATACTTATATTCGGTAACTGAATATATACAATGAAAATAACACAGATCAGCCAATACCCTTTTTTCCTATTGGAAATACTTAAGTTCAGCAAACTCTACAACAACAGTATATACAAGGACTTAATTTTCCTTTAAAACAACCTGCTTTCTGTGGCTGATACAATGGGAACAGCATACGACACTGGCTGCTGTCCCAAAATGCCTCGCAAGATTCAACAGTTGCTGCGGGCCAGCAGTGTTTTGTTATCATATTGCATTCTTCTTTTTCTTATCTTCATTGAAAAAACAATAAAGGAAAACACGAAAGAGTAAAAGCTAACCGTCTTGGCTCAATACCTTTTGTGAAATGAACCAAGAAAAGTTTGGAATATTAAATCCCATTTTTCTATCAGGGAAAGACCCCCGAACCCAAAACATGTTCCTCCTCTCTGCCCTTCTTAACATATTAATTGGGGTTTTACTCTCAGGTGCTTGCAGGAATGTGCAGAGGAAAAGCTATTGACTATGTGATTTTGAAGAGGTATGAGGTGATAGTGCTTTGCTTTGCATCCCGTATGTGAATCAACCAAGGATCTATACAGAAGAAGCAACGGGGCTGATCAATCTTTATTTCTAGACAATCAAGCAAAGCTGCATCTTCAAGTCCCTTTACCGACAGCTCATAAAACGATGGTATTGATCACAACACCTAAATTTGTAGTTTTGACAATAAAAGCAATTTGTTTAGGGAAGGAAATAGCTGTATGAGGTGAACTCATGTGGTTTATTAACTTTCAAAAATAATTCTTCTGAGTAATAATGTGAAAGATTAGACAGGGCTTTTTAACCTTGAAGATTTGACTTCCATTTTCCCTACCAAGACATTTTCCTCTTGAGAAAATTTATATTTTAGATTTTGGAGTCAAAGAGAGGTAGCAAGGTGTGCCTCCATGCCACAGCTAATGTTTGTATGCTCTTCAAAGTGAACACTGTTATGTTCATGACAGTTCAGGTAGAACTGTGGGGTTCAGACAATATAATTTCTGAAGGGCCCATTCTGCCTTATCTAGACCTTTCCCTTGCTGTAAAGCAGAATCGAGTATAGCTGTTACACCTGACAGGCATTTAACCAGCCCCATGCTTCTCAAACTCCACATATATCCCCTGCTTCCATGCTCTGAGTCAGCTGCACTTTGCATCCTCCTGAGAAACTGAGGGAGGAGCAAACAAATTTCCTGGCTGGAGGTGTGAGCAAGAAACTTTGTCACCTCAGAGGAACAGGCGCTGGTTATTACCACTGCTTGTCCTAACTGGTACAGCTCCTCTGCCCTAAACCTCTTCATCCAGGGGCCTCTGGAGTGGCCCCAGCACATGTGCTTTGGCCCATTTCGGCTAAGGCCAGTGGCTGTCCTTAACACAACATGCTTTGACTGGGCCTGTATCTTTTCACAGTTGGATTATATTAAACTATGTTTTACCAGCTCTCAGCTTTGAGTGTGCTAAAAGGAGACATGTACTTATAAATAAGTCTAATTTATGGAAAAATGAAGAGAGGATAAAAAGAGTAGCTGCACAGAGTACTGACGATCTTATTCAGATCAGGATGCAGCTGTAGCTCCTTGTTAAGCAGCCAGGTAGATTCAGTCCTTGGAATTGTGAGCATTAGACCAGCACTTGTTCTCATATAGTGGAGAATATGGCCTAGCTCTAGTGGAGAAGACAGCCCTCCAAACAAACCTGTACTGGCACTGAACAGGAGAGCCAAAGCGATGGAAATGTCTCCCGTGCATTCCAGTGAAAGGGAATTTTTACATCTGGCTTCCAGAGCCATGGCTCTTGGCTTTTTCCCAGTTCCACATTCTGAACAGAGTGTCTCACTGCCTGGCATCACAGGCCTGTGGTCACAGGTCTCAAGCTAAGACACAGCTCCTCAGGACAGGGGTTACAGTTCGCTGTGTCTGTGGAGCCTGCCATGGCAAGGCAGATCTCGGAACCCACTGTACAACACACTATAGCAGCTCCAAGGGCATGTGCCTCCCTGAGCTCCCACAGGCATCCAATGGTTGCTTCCATGACTGTTTGTCTACCCAGTTCCTTGTCTCCAGCCTTCCCAGCTATGCCTGGGAAAGATAATGCTGCTGCAGGATTCCCTAGGACTATCTGCATTCCAGCAGAGCTTACCTGGCTCAGGAAGGGATCCTGGTGATTTGGGAACCCTTAAATTAAAACACAAATTTAATTACTATTATACTATGTCATAGGCTACGCTCACAAAACTGTAAAAGCTATATTATAGTTTCTACCCAAGAGCCCAGCTTTAGTTTTCTAGCTTCACACCATTAACATTTCGGTTAGGCTTGTACAGCATTTTAGGCTGATAATTCCCCCTTCCTCCTTTTAGGATACATCAAAGTGGAACCTTTACTGAAATCCAAATCCAGCCTACCTTATTTTTGACAAAGGGCCCTTTCAACATTACAACACACTGCCAATTGTTATGCACTAAAGCCAGGTCTGCGTTACAGAGGCAAGATTTTCTGGAAATTACATAAGCATGAAAAAGAAGCAGCTCCATGAGGATGGAGCACGTAAAACCTAGTTTCCTATAGAGCTCTGTCTCATGGTTGATTGACTCTCATGTCCAAGAAAGTACAAGCTCTTATTGAAGATTTTTCCATAATTGGCTATTGATAAGAATTAATCTGCCCGGGGACCCTCTAAAGCCTTTTTCCTCTACTGTCTGCCTAGTTTCATGAAACATATAAGAATATAACCATCTTTGAGTCAGCTATGCTGCTGTCAAATTTAAAGCACACATGCACAAGCAGCATGGTAGCATAAGGCTCATTTCCCCGGAAAACCTGGCTAAAATCCCCTTTTTCCCCAAAGAAAAAACAATGAAATTCAGGAAAAATTGACCTAGCTATAGTTACTTGCTTTATTTACTTCATTAAAAATGACAAATGTATTCTTGATTTAGCACATGTATAGTACTGCTAGCTGTATTTATGACATAAATAAGCATAAATTCTTTACTTTGGAAAAAACATCATACGCCTGTTATTAGCAATGGATCTGCACAGCATGCTAAGGTACTTGAATATATATATTTGCCTGTTGTCATCTCTCTAAAATTGGAGGAATATTATAATGTTAAAAATAGAAAGCATGAATATTGTTGATGTGTAAACAAAAAAGAAAGTAATATCCACAGAGTGCAGAAACAGTATGTAAATTAAGACATAATGTAGCTATAGAAAAAAAAATCTCGTCTTTTAGGGGGGAAAAAGCTTGAAAAATTAACTTGACATCTTTATGCACATTCATTGAGATGCAGTTAGCACAGCACAAATTTAAGGTGAATTCAATCTACAATATATTGAAATTGCAATCACCTAATACTGCATACCTATATGCAACTTAATTTGAATTATTTATTAGTCATAGAAATAATTCTTAAGGCTTGATATGAAGCTGTACTAATTTCTTTTCAAATTTCTATCCAGGCCTTTGGGGGGAAAAAGCAGCAAAAGTTGTGTGCACTTCTTGCAACTACATCACATTCTTTCTTTGAAAGTTTCTGGAGTTTTCCAAATCCTCACATCTCTAGGCTCAAGTTTTGTTGAAGACTGTGGGAATTCAAGCTGCTTACGGTCAGTGCCTTCACATCTGCTTAATACCTCTCAGAGCGACCTTTTGCAATGACACTTGCTTCTACTATAACAAAAAAGATACAGATTCCTGCATGCCTACAATAATGTTAAATCCTTCCCAAGTACTACCCATAAAAAAAATAAAAAGCATTAAATTATTGTCTTAATTCTTTTTTCTAGGTGAAAAGACATGAAAGACCTCCTTCTGCACTCCTTTCCTCCAGTAACACCTTCCTCTAAAGTAACAGCACCTTTTAACAGAGCACATGACTCTGTTAGCTTTAATGTCTTAGTTTTGTGACAATTAAGGAAGAGATATTCAGCAGAATAAATTAAAACTTGACATAGTAGACCGTTTGAAGTGTCCTTTAATCTTCTGGATGACTTTAAAAGTACAGCTGGTTATTTCATTTAGAGATCAGACCAGAGCAACTCTCCTCCCCCTCCTGCATTTCCTCTTGTAAAATAACTGACAGCCTGGAGAAATATTGTCTATCTTGGTTCCAGCCACTGCCCTGAAGGTGTAAAGCTATAGATGAGTTCAATACAGCTTGTTCCATTGCTAATTTCAGAGGGCATGTAGAGCTTCTTGTTCCCCTGGCTTAACAGACAAATTGACTTTCTAATTTTAGAACAGGAGAGTTCTGCACACTCACAGACCAAAAATCCCACTTTTCTAATGGATTTAAGTACAGATTTTTGCTTCTTAAAACCATAGCATCTGAGTGACTTGGAACTTGTCATGAAAAAAGGTGTTTAGGAATGTTGCCCCACAGCCAGATGTTTAAACAACAATTTTCAGATTGCTTGTTCCTTGGGAGATGACTGTTTAAAATAGCTCTGGTTAACCTTCCCTACAGCACGACACTGTAGCTGGTAATTGCCCTGATTTCAGAGGAAGACAGCAGGCAGGTCTTAACAGCCTATCTACTTTCACTGGAAGATTAGTGCCTCACAGCTTGGCCATGAGGTTCTTGCCTGCTGTGGTACTGAACCTGACACCCACCTGCATCCTCATTAACTCTCTCCTGTGCTATCAGGAAAGCAGCATTCCCTTCCTTCCCACTAACCAACTGCCCGATGCCGCTCTTTGGCAGTGTTCTGGCAATGCTTTGTTAGCGCCCAGTACACATTTGCCCTCATAACGTCCCACCCGTGACTCAGCTCTGCAGAAAATGTAAATACAGAAAGAAAGAACCAAAGGCTCGAACATACACAATTTTGCTCTGCTCACGGGTGAGTGAATGGCCACATCTCTGCCTCAGTTCCCAGGAATCCCTTTCTTTGGCACCTCGACTAAAAGGAAGACTCCTAAAGAGTGGAAAAGGCAGATCATCCATAGCTCTAATGGCTACATAACTAGGCAACCTGACCAAGCAACACAGTATTAACATCCATTGGTGAAGTATTTCAGCTGCTACTACCAGAATTTTTTGCAGGATTTACAGACTATTCTAACTGGCAATATAGAAAAACAAACACATTTATTAAAACTACATTAAAAGAATGTTAGTGTTGCAAAACAAGCAATGTAATTTAGCCTTTCCTGTGTTTGCATTGTAAGGATCTTCATAATACACACACTGCTTTTTCTCTTAGTCTTCATCTTCTTTACTTTGCCCCAGCACAATTCTTCCTTTTCCGCTTTCAAAAGTTCCATTTATTGTATTTCTTTGTTATGGAAAAATAAATACTCAGACTCTCAAGTGAAAGGGGGATGAAAGCATCACCTTTCACCCCAACTGGCCAGCAGATCTATATACACACAATTGTGCTTGCCAGTAAATAATTCCCCTATCCAAGAGTTATTTTCACCTATCTGATGGTTGTGCATTCTTTTACAATTTAATTCTTCTATAATTTCTGTGTTTGTGAGGGAAGCATCTGGATTATCATTAGCAGTTCATTAGGACCTTCTCAATGTGTTTACAAGTTGTAACTACAATTGTAGAGTAAAATCTTTATTTGTGGTTTATCCAAGAAGCAGAAGCAGCATTTCTTTTCATAAACAAGATTAATCCCTTAAGCCCCTGAACAGGAGATATTTTGCTAGAGTTACATAAGCATAATAAGAGTGCCAAAACTAGAAACCTAAAGTAAAGGGCAAAAATACTGCTTTTACAACACAATTGCTGATTCCCACCATCTCAAAGGCTTGATTGGAAGGCTACGTTTCTGAAACTGCGCATTTATCCCCACACACTAGACACAGCTAAATCGTTGATCACTTGCTGCTTAGAGCCACTGCAAACAAGATTTATTTTCAGATCATTTATGAGAACAAAGTCTTGATTTTTGAATAAATAGTAATTTTTTATCAAGACATTGTAATTCTCTTCAAGACTCTTAAGGACTAAGTCAGGGGTTTATCTTACTAAAATATATAAACCAAATGTAGAATACACCCACAACCCCTCTCTTCCACAGAGTTCTGGGTATTGAATGTGCATAAAATCAAACCTGAGTCAATCTACTAGAACCGAAAAAGAATTGCGATATAGACAGTATGTATGTACTAAGTGTGTATGTCTGTCTATAACATAAAATACAGATATCAGTGAGAGTATAGGAATATATTATTTGTGGGCTTGATAGCTACAAAAATAATTAAGACCATTCAAAATTATTTGTTGCATGGTCTTCCATTCAGTAGCTGACAACCTTGCCAAAAACGAAGCTACTCAGGCAGAAATTTTCATGGCGGGGTGTGTCTAGATTTAAACTTTTGGGGAAAACCAAGTTAAAATTGTAGCCATTTAGCCATGTGCAGCAGAGTTTAGGAGAACAGCATTGTCTGTTCATATTAAAAAATGTTTAGAATTGGAAATAAACTTTTAAAAAATAAAATAATTTTATGACATTTCTTATGCTTTCAAGCGAGGACTCAAGAATTGGTAAGGGACGTATCATTTGGATATTTGGATAAACTATGGATTTTGCATCCAACATGAAAAACTGCAATTTTTTTTCCCTATATTTCCCACATTTTTCCAAGCTGTACATCTCGGGGGGGGGGGGGGGGGGGGGGGGGGCGGGAGAGGGGGCAGGGCAGAGCGGGATACACATGTTATTTCGAAAAACATATCATACAGAGACTTGTCAGAGTTTATCTGCCAAATTCTTTTCTGCCCATAATCCTATAGAAAAAGTACCATGTGTTCATGTAAGTAAAACTGCTTTTAATGAATATGCATGAAAGATTAATTCTAAGATGTCCTAATTTCTGCAACTTTTGAACACTTCTCTGTTATGGATGTTGACAAATGCATAATGTATGTACAACATATGTAACGCATTGTACGTACGTTATATTTAATTCCGTGATAATCTCAATATTTTATTACAGTCCTCTTTTGTTCTCTTTTATGCCTTTTGCTTTCCTTCCCTTAACTACTTCACACAGAGATCTGCATGTGTCTGTAAGAAAATTAATTGCTTCAACAATTAACAGGAAAATACATCTCAGAGGAAACACTTCATAATCGATCTGTTTCCAGGTACAATATTTACCACTTAGGAATAGATTAATTGCACTGAAAATTATTCAAGCTAATTATTTTCTTTCTAGTATAAGATTAAATTTAAAGATTCACACAAACTGAAAATGAAGAAGTTCCATTCAGCACTTCACATTCTTCTGAGATCACAGTGATACACCATTTATGATACAATACAGTCCTAGTTTCTAAGATGCTGCTCATTCTGTGACCAGGGCTTGCTGAATGAGCATGTGGCACTGTGTCGCAGTCAAGTTGGCCCATTTATCTCCACATGGCACTACTCAGTGCCACATAGACATATATTTTTTGGTCTCTTGGTATGACAGTCTTCATTTTTAGTATCAGATAAGAGCACATCTGCACTTGCCAATGCTGCTATAAACAAACCTATGGAGTCTCTGGTGCATTAACGTATAGCTGAAATGGGAATTATATAAATATCAGTAACAGATGCTATGGGATTGATTTTAGAGTTGATTTAGAAAGACAGTGTAAGAAATAGAAGGTGAAAGTAATATAGTCTCACTGTCAGCAGTATAAATTGAATAGCTATCCTGTTCCACAGTCCCCATGCTGAAGTTCACAAAACTAGGATTTAGGAAAGCTTCCAGTGAATAAAGACTTTTAAAAAAGATAATATCTTGTCAACATTGAAGGTATTCTACAAGTATTTCAGCCAAGCTGAGGAAAAGGCAGGCATGTGTTCTTGCAATATGCCAGAGAAAAATTTATGTCAAGAACGGATGGAGATAGTAGTTACCCATTCAGCTAATTGCACATTTGAATATTAGCTTCAGGTAATCCCTGAAACTAAGAATAATATGAACACATTTACATAAGTGCAGGCGATCCCTCAGCTACCACACTGACAATGAATTTCAACCATAGAGACATCACAGCCAACTGATCCCCTCATCATCTTTGTATCGTCAACGCAAGTGCAGAAAAAGTGGTAGACAGGCTTTTTATCAGATGGTTACATTTGCTAGTGGATTGTGACTTTGCATCACGACCAGCCTAGGCTGGTCTTGTATCAAAGGCAAAACAGCAGAGCTAGAGCTGTCAGTTATCCAAATTTTGAAATGTACCTAATATGAAATCATATTTATACTTCTCAGGGCTCCTGAGTAACAAACAGGAACGTACCCTGTAATGATTCCTGTACTATTCCTAAGAATCATGCTACAAGCCAGTCTCCCTGGCTCCCCTATTTGCCATAGGGGATATAGCCTGGTTCCCCCCTCAGACACACTCTAAAATGTAGTTTTGTCTAACTTCTTATGTAATATCTTTTCTATTGCATACCTATGCTCAATTTTGTGTCAAACTATCATATATAAAACACGTTATTCATAAACTTACACAGTGAGGATGGATTTAAAATTGAAAGATTCAGACTTTAACAGAGGTGCAAATCGAAAGTATATTGAACATTAAAACAGCTCTATATAACACTAAAAATTTATATTCCAGATTACACCTTAGGCTGGGAAACGTTTGCCGAAGATGGAGTGTGTTGGTAGAGGTGGAAGTACTGCTTGTTGTTACAGATTACCATGCAGGGTAAGGAATTAATCACATTACACACTCCTTTCATGGAACCCAAAATATCCAGTAAGCACACAGACAGCTCAGCCTATGGAATCAGTTTTCTGTCCTGTTGCTGATTTTTACATGTGTGTGTGTGCGTGTATGGATGTATGTATGGTAGAATCAATTATGTCCACAAAGATGAGGCATGCTATTGCCCTAACAAAGCCCAGTTTCTTCTGGTGGTATGGAAGTCAATAAAAACTCTTCAAAAAGAGGTCTAAGACACCCTACCAGGTCCAGAGAACTCTATAAAAACTCCTTGGAGGGAAGCTTTTTCCCGACTAGAAAAAAAAATAAAAGCAGCATTTGGTGCAAGTTGACTCTCAGGGGACTAGCTGACACATGAGGAGGCGATCTCCATTTAAATCCTGCTCTGTCACACTTCCCACATGATCCGGGGCAAGTTATTAAGGCTTGTGCAGTTACAGAGGGTCATAAAACAACACACCACTGAATTTTGCATTGTCTTAGTGATTAGCTCGGTGCAGCTCCTTGCTTAGTGTATCGACTTGAGCTCATCCTAGGCCTAGCTATGTAAACCCATTTCACTGCATGCACATAGACCTGATAGGCAATGTCATGTGTTAGTGTCAGAACTGTCCTTAAAGTTTAGCCCATGTCCCCTCTGCACCTCTATCAAACTGGGGCAGCAGCCCTATCTTACCTCAGTAGACATGGTTAAAAGGCCAAGAGGTGGCCAAGGTGAAATAATTAGAGGATGAGTTATATCTGCATCATCAGTTCATATAAACTACCCAAAGATCTTTAGTATTGCAATCCTAGCTTGTTCATGTCATCAATAAACCCATACATTAAGAGTTGAAGCCATAAAATAACTCAAATGCCCAGTGAACTTCAGCCTTGTACTTGCAGTGTGAATTTACTTAGGATTAATTTTACGATTTATATGGATGTTAGATTGTATTATATAATTCTGTTAACCTTCTGATCCACACTTAGCTGTATGTTGACTTATATGTGATAGCTAGATTTTAATAACTTTTGTCATCCAAAAAATGGGAATCCCCATGCCTCCACAGCAACAGGCATATATTCAGCCTCAGCTCATATTTTAAGTCATCCACTTACTTTCCAACTCTCTCAGTAATTAGTATTATTTCTTACAAGATTTCCTCCAAGGAGAAGAAAATCAACAGCACCATTAGAGATACTTTCACAAGACACACTTTTGCATTTAATATTAGATTTTTAATAGACGGGAGATTACTCACTTGCTGTCTCTTTTGTAATAGGTAGCAAACTGGTTTTGTCCCACTGGAACTGTTATTTTGAGCCTCGGGGCTACTAAAGGTTTAAGGACTACAGTGATAAGTGCCATGCACACAGAGCAAGCATGATGATGATGAATCCTTAAGGTTCTTAAGGGAAATCATTCCTTCTCAAGTTTGAAATTATATTTATCACACTGGATAACACCAAGGTAAAAAGAAAAACACTAAATGTGCATGAGGTTATCCAGACTATTGGAAAGATCCTTTGGCTACTTCAACACCATACAGAAGGAAGGGCATCTCCTCTACAAGGGAGGTGACACAAATACGTATAAACACCCGCATATCACCCAAGGAGAAAGAGAGAAGAGAGGACAAAAAAATGCCAATGTATCTGTGAATGATCTGCCCTCTCTGCAACTGACTTCTGTCAGCAAATTACTTAGGCTTAGACTGTTTCCCGCAAATTATTTGATTCCCAGTTCTGCATGCCAAGATCTCTCAATGAAAAGGGATTAAACACCTAACATTTTTTATTGTTTGCAGATTTTACAGAGGGAGATCATTTAATCTGAACAATTACAGTATCTTCAGAAGACTCCCTCTAGACAATTCCTGGCATTTTAGCAAAGTCACGCCGATCATTGTGCTATAGAACCTCATTTTATAGAAGGTACTATATATCAAAGAAAACAAGCCTAATTAACAGCACATCATAGCCAACTTTGTGTCTTGAGAACTCCTTGAAACGCCAAAAATGTCACTCTGGCTTCTCCCATGTAAGCATTATAATATAGTCTATAGTTACATGATCACAGGAATCAGAGTTTCTCCCGGGACTTCTCAGGTTCATTCAATGAACCTCGACATTTTGAGCTATCACAATAACTGTTGATGAAGATAGCACACCTTTTCTCAAATTCCTAGCTAAGCTCATGAACAAGGGAATACCGAGTACAATTATACATTCAATTTTGGTATCATTAGGGAACATCACATATGTAGTGCTTATTGGATCCTTGCTTTCCATGATTACTTCTGTATGTAAAATAAAAATCAATGAAATTTAATCCAAAAATACAAAGGGGAAAAAAACACCCCTGCTTTTAGATGAGCTAGGACAGGAAATTAAATTCATCCCTCCTTACAAGCACACTTCCTGCAACCAAAATTCCTTCTGTTCAAAGCTCTACCCTGGGGTCACAGCTGAAATGAGTTGGGAGAGGTTATCCTGATGCTAGCATATGTGAAACGTGGAAATAGTCCAACTCAAATTAAGAAACACTTTCTCATGTTGTCTTCTACTGTGACATTGTACAGGATACAGAAATGCTTCCCAGGGTTTCCAGATATACAGAGGTGGACAGCCTGGAATGGACAGAAGAGTTGGATGAGGCATCTCTACTGAAGATGGTGGACAGTCAGTGAATGGCCACTGGCCTGTGACCAGTTAGGCCACAGGACACGAGTCTGCAGTCACTACTGTCTGTAATTATTTGTTGGACTTATTTTCCACCTGGGACAGACTGTCACAAAAGCAGAGCCAAATATAACAATGTGCTAGAAAATGACCACACGTCCTAAGACAAATTAGACCTAGTGCAAAACCCTCTAAATTTAACATGACGTCTTTATCAGCTTATTCTATTTTCTCATAATTTCTATCATTATTCCTACACATGCAATGAGAGCTGACAGTTGATAACTCTGGTTCTCCCTGGGGCATGTAGTGAGCTGGCATAACTGTGACAGTGATCCCAACTCTCTGCTTCAAGAATTCAAGTCCTAGAAAATCTTCAGACTCTGGGCTGGCACTGAAAAAGGTGGCCCTGTGTCCCTGATCCCTTTTGACCCCACCGCAACCTCTAGAAGCTAGGGGCACAATACGTGCCAGACCAAATGGCTATGTAACTAAAGCTTCAATTACTCTTTTCAGTTACTTTTAGTGAGGGCAGGAGCGGTAAATATCAGGAGAAAATAGTCAACATATCAACGTATCCTGGAAACATGAAGAACTATTTTAAAGAATATTCTTCACCCTGCATTGCTAATGCCATATAAAGCAATCAGCTGCACTGCAGTAAATCCTGGCTCTGCCCTAAAACTTTCTGGCATATTTTTTATTTTTTGCACTTGACCCCAAAGCAGAATAAATGCCCTTACACTATCTCTGTGCTTATCACATAGCCTTCTAAAGAGGTGGTGTCTGACTTTCTCCCATTCAGCACAAAAAATCCTACAGGTGATGGAGGGAGACCATGGTGGTATAAAAAGGTACCGGCGCTACTGATAATCTCCTTTACCTTCCTGACTATTCAGTCCTGTTGTCCAAGTTACATTTTAGGGGTATTTCACCTCTACCACTTTCCTTAAGATGATATGCATGTAGCAATGATGTAGCTCTGAATATCATCCACTGCAAGCCATTAGGAGCTGGTAAATGCTATATAACTGGACCTTAGTATTTCAAAAGCATAATCCCTGAATGAGGGAATTATATATTTTTTTAAACTGCTTCGAAAGACAGCATCAGCAATTCCATGCTAATTGTCACTTTTCCCATTTCCAATAACATTATGCTCACAAACAAAAGAACACAGGAATAGCCTTCCTTTCTAAGGAGAGGCCGAACATTTAGCTGAGATTAAAGGGAATCTTCTTCGTAATGACAGCTGAATTGTCCTGTGGTATCTCCTTCACGTAAATGTCAGAGATATAGGAACAGAGTCCACCTCTAAGAAGCCAGAAGACTATCTACGTGCCTTTGAAGTGCTTTCCTGCAATCTTTTTGTTTTTAAATGAATGAGTCTCTTTCAAACAAACAGGTGAAAAAGTTGGCTAATAATGCCTTTGTCTCATAGTTCTTGGTTAATATTTCATCTTTTTTCTTTTGATTTTCTTCAAGATAATAACCATAAACATTTTTGCTAGTATATTAGCTTTGAGTAGGATGATTTCAAGAGAGATTCTGCATTTCTTGATAAATAAAATGGTTTTCTTTTTTAAAAAATGAAAAAAGTGTGTCAGCATGTAGAAGAACGATGCACTGAGGCTTGGATCATACAAATTTATTTCGCCTCAACATCCCAAAGGGTTCTCTCTCAGAGGGCACATTTAAGTTTTAAAATGAGAAATAAGAAATAGAAGCTTGTGACTAATTGCTTTCAAACAGTGGAATGTAAACATAACTTCCGAGATGTTTACTACTTTCACATCGTCACAACAAAAACTCTTAGAAGCTTAGAGGTTTCAAAAAACACGGGAAGGTAAAAGAAAAACCCAAACTGTACACAGTATGAAACTCTCTCCTGGATAGCTGTAAATCCATTTACAGCCGATCATTACCCATATGCCTTGGAAGTACAAATGGATTTAAACTCTGGTATTTCAGAATCAAATTAACATCTTATATCTGCTGGATAATACATATCTTAACATATTATATCAGTGTCTATCAGCCAGTTTTTTAGGGCTGAATAATTATTCTCAGAAAGTAATTTTTAAACCACATAAAAGACATCTCCCTTCTCCCTTCCCTCCCACCCCCCCAATAATAAAAATAGTATTAAAAAAAAAAGAACAGGAGAAATCTTTTTTTGCTCAGAATTCACGTATTTTATCTTTTGAGGACAAAAAAATTATCAAATAATCTCTTGGCTTGCCGTAAAACTACCCAAACATACAACCTAACCCAACCCTTTGCCCACTCTGCCTGTCCAGCTTTTTTAATATCATCCCTGAATATACCCCATATGAAAGCATATATGATTTCTACAATCTTTTTCTTGCTTTCGTTTCATCATGATAAACTGAAGCTCATGTGATTCACACATGATATGATGGGAACAAAATACACCAAAAATTATTTTTGCTACATCATCCACCATGTCTGTAATTCCATTGAGTAGAATATTTTCTTTCCAAGCAATAATATACCTCTAGTTGATAAAGTCATGTGAGCACATGAATAGCAAGGAAAAAAAATGATTGATGATCTAAAACATAAAACTATTTTTATGAAGCATTTTGATGAACATCAGCAAGAGACGTAATGTAATTATTGTGGCTATTAGGCTTTTATTTATGTCAAATTTGTTGCTTTTGTTGCTTCAGAAGCATTTTAGGATTATAGCACTCGAGAGTCTAGCAAATGTACTGGCAGATGCAACAAGTAAGAGAATGAGGCAATAGCTCACTGCTGTTACAACATGAAAACTAAATGTTAAATAACTAGATTTGAAAATGAGAAATAGAGGGCACTAAGGATAGTGGTATAAATGTAACAAAAAAAGTATTGTGTAGGAAAATCAAAGGCAAGGCTGCCATACATTTTCTTGTCCCCTGTTATTATCTAATATCAAGTTAATTTATTGTATTATAAAAGTGTTAAGAAAATTAAGCATTGAAATATGGTGCCATGAAAAAATGAGACATGCAGGAACAAATGAGAGATATAGCCCAGAAAATACTGTCATTGTCTCTTACTGTGTCAATATTATCACAGACCAATTCAGTCACTTGCAGTTCAAAATGAAAATAAGTTTCTCTACTAATAGCGGGACCAGCATCTGGTTTCAGGCATCGTACGCCAATTACTCCTTCAATGCTACAGAACTGTAACCCAAAAGTGCAAGTAGAAAAGTATCAAAAGGAATGCTATCTTTGTAACGTTTCCAAAAACAAGCACAGGGAAAAGGAAATCGCTGAGCAAAGCTTATTCATGATACAGTTCAAATACATTTGGAGATAAGGCAGTAAACGGTCATATTCAGACATTAAGGTTTCACTCAGAAAGCTTTGTCTAGAATTGTTTTGCACTTGCTTGGATTAATGGCATCATTCGTGTTATAAGCACAGACACAATAATGTATTCTCCAATGTAATAACAAACATTTGTACCCAAAAATATAAACGTGAATAAAGTATTTTAAGGGGATCATGACACCCATTAGTATCATATCAGAACATCTTGCTTAATGTCTCCACAGCAGCTACGGATACAGGAAAACGCTATCAATCATGTTTTGCAGACGAGAAGAATCCAGTAAATCTGCATCTTTAGCCACCTCCATAATTCTCCAAACCCACCCCCCCCCTCCCCCGGCATGCTTCCAAGGCCAGCAGGAAACACTAGAGAAGAACAGTCAGGAATCCAGATCTTCCACTTTTGCCTATTCTTCTTCTCAGTCATCACTAGCACAGCAGAGATGCTCGATTTCAGGTACCACGAGAAACAGCATTAACCCAAGAAAAGATTCCGAAAAAGCAGTACTCCTTTAATCTCATCTTTCCCTTCTGTTCACTTCATTACATGAGGAATTAAAGAAAAAGAAAGATCAGCCAACTTCCAAAGGAAGTAGGCAAAGGATGGCACATACTAGAATGTATCTCCCTGATTCAATCGGTGTTTAAGTGTCCCCCAAGTCACATTTCTGAGCCACTAGTTAATTCCCTTCACACCACTTTCTATTCAGTTTTTTGGATTTTTTTATTGTCTACATGACAATAGAGGGATGGAAGATAGATGCTTCACAGAGAAGAACAGAAGTGCTATACAGATGCTACAAGTAGTAAGCCCATCCAATAATCTCATGGGTCAGGATTTAGAGTGTTACAAAATTATTATTTCTTGAGACTGAAATCACAAGAATTGGGGAGAACTTTATAATTGCTTCACCATTAATCTGGAACACTGTCACCAGCCCATAATAAGCAAGGCACTGAGAACTTCAAATCATATTTGACAGATGGGTTTAATTAGTTATTCTCACACAGACTCATAATATTTGCTGTTAATATTCATTCTAAAACACCCTGCTGGCTGTGATAATATTTATATGTTAATCCTGTTACGATAAGCTTTTGGTGCCAAAACCTCTCCAAATAAAATGACTGATGTATTTCAAACTTTGATAACCAGGATGTCTGAGCATTCCTTTAAGTTTGTCTCTTGCACAAGTGCTTCCTTAATCTGTGAAATTACACCTGTTACAGTAAATTAGCTTTATTAACACTATTTTCTGATCCGTGTAAAACTATCAGAAACACAAAGGTATTGAATCTTTAGTTAATTAACATTGCCACCTTTGCATTCATGTAATCAGATCTCTGATTTTTAAGAGTAATTAAACAATATGCAAACAGAGTTTGTCGAATTTCTAAATGAACTATGGAGGCAAACAATTTGTTAAGAGACATCAGTATTTAGCTGTTATCTATTGTGCATATTTAGTGGCACCAAAACCTGTCTAGATAAGGAAAAAAATGTTACCCAGAAAATATTGAGGACACTCTCTTTCCTCATATAATACTTGATCTTACTTCTTAAAATGAATAGCAAAGCAGATATGACTAAATTTAATGAAGAAAATGACATAATAGATTGCAAATATTTTACATTTATTTACAAATAATGAGGAAGTAGTTCTCAAAAGTGAGAAAACCACAAAATCTCAGCTGGGAACTCAGAAGGAATAAGTCAAACCAGAAGTTATATGAGAGTTACACATATACCTTGTCTTCACTTGATTTTCCTTCCAGTAAAACCCAATATGTACATGAGCTCACATTGCTTTTAATAAACATGAAGCAATGCTTATAATCAGCATGTAAAAGTACACAGAATCCACAACCACTGCGTGAAAGGCGACATTATAATTTTTTTTTGTGTGTACAAGGCGTCATTTTGAAGGCTTGCCACTGCACGATGACTAGTGAAGGGAAGTAAGTTGCCAAGCTTCAATTCACCCATGAGGTTGCATTATATTTTCCTGATGGGGAAGAGAAACTGGGCAAATGCACTGTATGGACCAAACAAGATAAAGTGTGATGGAAAACTCATCATTGAAATAATCTTTGATTTTGATCCAATGCCCTTTTCAGTCAATGAAAACATTCACACTGTCCTCAAATAGCTTTGAGCTGGGATTTTAAAGAATCTGTCCGACAAATCATGCTAGACAGTAGGAAGCTCTGACCTTGGTATATATAGACATTGCTTCTTTGACCAATAAAATTCAGTCAGGTACGAGACAATATATGGTTTAGATGAGGAAATTCAGGATACTATAGCAGAGAAATTGTATAGAATCTGAGTTATAATAAGGAGAAAGTGATTTACATTATGATTATGAAGGGAAATACTTCCCTTCCTCTTTTTTTTCATATATCCAGATTGCAAAGACATGAAACTTCCTAGTTATTATGCTCAGAGAGTATCTATTTAAAAATTCTAAACCACATAATAAATCCCCAAAGCCTATAAGATTTTGTAAAATTTCAGAAGTAAATCACAGCACAGAACTTCCGTGTTACATAGCAAGTTTTCTAACAGCAATGCCAAACATAATACATACACAGGCAGTCAGATCTTTATAAATATGCACTTGATATACAGTTCCAGAAACAATGAACAAGAAGCAGCAAATGATATAAAAATGTATTCATTAGAGCAATCAGTTGTAATTAGAAAAGGAACATCCACCTGCCAGGTGAAGGCTGTTTAAGACAGGTCAGTGTTCCATCTAAGTTATTGCACAATGGGACTAGAAAATGGAAAATCTATTCCCTTCTGCAGCTTAAAAATTCATATAAATCTCACCAACAAAAATGTGGGTTTGATACCAGGAATATGTTTTAGTTTCCCCTGGATTAAAAAAAAAACAAACCACCCAACCCACCAAAAAAACCCTAAGCCAAAATAAAAAACCAAACCACAAACAGCCCTATAATTGCCCCCCACTATAATGCCTGGCAGCAAATAATTTGAAGAGATTAAACTAGTCACAAACAAATTCTAAGATATGAAGCATTTTCTTCTAAAT
The DNA here is from genome assembly GCA_031468815.1 of Morus bassanus. Classification (NCBI taxonomy): domain Eukaryota; kingdom Metazoa; phylum Chordata; class Aves; order Suliformes; family Sulidae; genus Morus; species Morus bassanus. Next base: position 26,858,943 of record CM062577.1, read on the forward strand.
ACTCTGTGAAAAAAATATTTCCTTCTAGTTTTAACTTCCTTTGAGTGTTAGGATTGAATAACATTTTGTTCAAAGTGTATGTGGTAGAATTAGCTATGCACTACAAAATAAAGACAGCCACAGCTTTTCCAAAAGCATTTTCATCATGCACTATAATAAAAGTTATTAAAATCATGGCAAAATGCTTTGAAAAGGAAAAACAACTGTTAGTTATTAAAAGATAGACTGCTGGAAATGACCTACCTGTTTTCAGAGGCAGCAGATTTCCTCTGGCAAACAATAACAGCTGGTGCATATTTCCCAGTATAATCCATGCTCTCTCTGATGTCCCATAAGTATGGGCTGCTGGCTCTTACACTGAAAACGTTCACACCTTTCTTCACCTTTGCCCTAGAAGGAACACCAGGATATTTCACCAATTAGATACTAAATGTCAGCTCGATCTGTTACTTATTTCTTCATTATTTTCTCATTACTGCCCCACAGAAAATGTTACCGCTCATTAGAGTTCAACAGTATTACAAGGAAGAGAGATGAGAGAATTAATAAAGAATTCCATATTTTGAAGAAATGATATCAAAATAGAAATCTTATTGAACTAATGGTAATTACAGGTTTAGTCATAGCTAAACTGCAGAGTAGATACGTTCTGGAGCACAGTCCTCACTCCTGCTCTTCCATTATCCACACCATGGCCATCACTGAGCGTATTTAAGGCTCTCTCCACTAGAAGTTATTGTATTGGAGAGGACAGTATCATTTTTGTCCAAAAAGAAGTCAGTATTGCTGTGGCTTATATCTGGAGCGAGGAGCTGAGAACCATTGCTAGGTCTCATACTACAAGCAAAATATACCTTTTCTTGTCACCCCACCCCCAATTACTCAAAACCAACATTTCACATCTTTGCTCCAATTTTCATCACCTTTCTGAGTTCACAACATCTCCTCATTTTCTTTTAATGCTGTTGGGTTTCACTGTTCTATCAGCTCTGATCCTAAAAATACTTAAAAATATTCTTATTTTTCCAAAAGTGAGTGGTTTCTTGGGAAGTCTGTTTCCACGTCTGAGGTTAAACAATAGGAAAAGCTGTATGACAAAATGTTACAGTCATGACAACTGGACTGGCTCCTATGGAGAAGTACTTTTTGGTTCTCATGTGTTAGCATAATATTTCTGGTTTTGAACAGACAGTGGAGAAGAGGAACAATACATACTTTTTTTTTTTTAAAATATCTGTTTTACTTCCTCCTAGCATGTGTTGTAGCCCCTAATTCTTTCTCTCCCTTTCTTTAACTAAATATCTAAATACGTATCATAAGGCACTACTGAATTACTCCACAGCTATATAATGTTGGCCAATTTACTGAATTAGGAGTTTCTGGTGTTGTTAAGTTTTGCTTTCTGAATGTGTTTACAAAACCAAAAAGTCCATTGTGGTCAAACAGCCTCATATACAAGCTGTCAGGAAATGACAGTTTAATTATATTTACTTAAAATCTCATACACAAAATCCATTCAGTGTCATGGCAAGTTCTCAATTCTGGGCAAAGAAACAAAAAGGTATGTGATTTTTTGTATAAACAGCTGCTGCCATGCAGAGATGCTAATACCAGTAAAACAAGCACTACCAGCTTTGCCTCTGCATGAAATTACCTGTGAAATCTTTGAAGGACAACATCCACACAGATGTTTTCAGAATAAAGAGCCAAAGGAGTCCCTCAACTGTCTTGGACAAAAAGGGTTATATCTCATTTCTTCTACCACTAACTCAATAGCAGTGGCTGTAATTTCCTTAGAACACCTGGAAGAATTAATACGTGAAGGCTGCCAATGTGTGCTCAAGTCCCCCTATGTTAATTTCACAAGATGTATTTTAAGCAGGTGCAGTTACTGCTCCTAGACCACAGACATCCCTCAGGACAAGAGATCAAGGGTCAAGAGTGGAAATTAAACCGCATTCCTGGCATCTTAGAGAAAGAGAGTGAGACAGAGAAAGGCCAGACAACCTGGATGAAACATTTTTCAGAATATGTCTTTAGCTATTCCTAGGGACCAGCATCTGATCCCACCTTTCTGTTCCACCTCCAGAAAGGAAAACTGCTGGGTCTCAACTCAGACCAATGAGAGAAAAATTATTCCCACTTCACAGGGAAATGAGGGTGGTTCAGATCTTTCCAAGTTAAGCTGGCTGTGATTAAGAAACTCATACCCACCCGTCTAGCTCTCTAACGTGCTAGCTGTCTCTGCAGTAGCTGATCATAGCTAAGGAGAAGGTGCCAGTGTAGGATTTGGGCCATGTAGCTGAGCTTATGCATTTTAAAAGGCAACTGTCTCGATGGAGCCAACCCACTGTGCTTAGCTCGAGCACAGGACAGTAACTGAATCACTCACAGCCAGAGATTGCTTGGAAGGGTGCAAGGGAGCAGCTGGTTTCATTTCACAAAGCCACACGTGCCCTGAGCTTGTGCTGTAAGGTTGGCCCCTCAGGTTTGCCACGGAGGTATAATAAACCATTGGTGCAGCGCGCAGTGTATTTGATTAGTAACCAGTTGCTGCCCCCGCAGTCTGCACAAGCCAAGGAGCATACCTAAGATCTCCACACATCATGGAGCCTCCCTGGGAGACGTACAGGAACAGTGATCCAATCAACACTGATCACAACAGTGAGACATTTGGAAGACCCGGACAAACATATTAAGCTCTTGAATTCTCCTGGACAACATTGGGGGGGGGGGGGGGGGGGGGGGACGGGGACGGGGACGGGCGGGGAGGGAGGTACATGTCCTGGAAACCTGAACAGAAGGTAGCCTTACATAAGAGCAACAATTTTCACATGACTGGAGGTTAAGAGCAATTACTATGCTACAATCGCTACTTAAAAACACACAACAGATGATATTGACTATACAACAACTATGTTTTCATATGTTTTATTAACAAAACTGGTAGGGAATCAAGAAAAAAGCAGCCTTAGAGCATAGCATATTCTACCTTGCTCTGCAGGCACATATGCAATAGCTTTACTGCAGTCGAGAAAGCTGTGCAGTGTCTTGGTACTGCTAAGTAAACAGGCACACACTAAAAATAGTGGAAATTTCCCATTTATATTTTAGAAAGCATTAAAAAAGAGATTAAAATAAGTGTACAAACAAAGCCACATAACCAATACCATCCTCTTATTTTCTGTCTGGATTCTTTTAAACACCAGAGTGATGAGGTAAACCAGAAAAATAGACACAAAACCAGTAAGACAAGCTGAGGTTTTTTATCCTTGACATTCACTTTATCCAACAACAAGCTGCCATCCTGCATTGATTTCTAATGTCTCAAAACAAATGTAGATCCTTGTGTACAATCCTTGGGGTAATTGCAGTCTATGGATCAGGATTTCCTAGAAGAGTTTTTTGTATAAGGTCTAATTTAGTCATCTATTAAAAGCCCAAACCCCCTAATTTTACTGAAAATTAACAAGATTGTTGTTTTCCACAGAATTAGAGGTTAGGAACCCTTTTGGAATAATCAGTTAAATATACTTCTCTAATTAGCACAAAAGGTTCAATTCCATGATCCCAGGAAATGCTTTTTCCTCTAGCATGCCTCAGTGCTGTGTTTGCCACTGCTGGGGAATTGCAGAGTTTTATTCCCCCAATTTACAATGGCAGTAGCACTTTGCAATTACCAAAGAATGACCTGGATGAAACAGGGTTAATAATAACTGAAGGTATGTTATTTGTCAACAGATAAAACTGAAGATACCTGAGATGAAAACACTATGACTACTGTCAGGGCTCAATTACTTTCTTGCAAATCTGCTTTATTGAATTGCCTGGCTGTCACAGGGCAAGCTGGGTCTTCGACCCTTCAGCTGCTCTTGAGAGTGCTCACAAGACAGCCTCTTGGTTCAGCCTACTAAGATTTCTCAACTGCAATACGCAAAAAGGCATCTGACAAAGCTTTTTCATATATTTGCTCACAGTTAACAGTCTAAGTACAACAGGTTGTATGTTTGCTTAGAACACTGTGGCTGGGCAGCAGGAAGTAAAGTTGTTCGAGTATTTTGTGCCCGTCGCTGCGCTTTGGGCCAGATTCTACTCTGGAAAGGAGGAGGAAAGAAAAGACATTAAACATCTCAGTCGTGGTTGGTTTGGGTTTTTTTTGTTTGTGGGGTTGTTCCCCCACCCCCCAAACAAGTAACCTATCCAACTAAGCACTTCCATAGATGTTTCTACAGGCTGTTATTTACCTCTGGATCACTGCTTGCAGTGCAGCACATTGGTTACTGGGACCCATAAGTAGCTCACCCCTTGCACCAAATCAATCACAGCAAACCAACCCCTTGGGAGTCCTCAATCCTTGAAAACCTGTCAGTGCTGACAGGGTACAAATCAAGGGAAGGGAGAAAGGAAAAAAATGAAAAAGAAAAGAAAAAAAACGAACCACAAAACATAGAAGGAACTCCCAGAATCAATACATCACACCTGAAATCAAGGAAATACATTTAAGTGCATAAAGACAGTGATTCCCAGTTCTATCTCATGACCCACTAAACACCATATTTACTCCAGTGATAAAAGAGGCTTCAAATGGACCAATTAAAATGCAGGCAATGTCCTTTCTCATTTATCAAAGTGTCTGCCTTAGCAACTCCCAGTTTTTGCAGTTTACAACCAGTTAGCGCTTAGCTTTCAGCCCATGTCATTACTGCAGGCTGGTAATGGCTGTGAAATTGTTACTTAAGTGTTGTATAAAGTGGAACAGCTGGCTGGTGAAAACTAACAGCATTACAGCACGTGTGCTGCTAAGTGCCATGGTACAATGTCAACAAAGTGTCTGGTTTGAAGCACCACAGGGAAGGGAAAGAGAGAGAAAGCAAGCACACACGCAAATTCACCCTCAAGACGCGCAAGAGATCAAAGGCAGGGAGCATGCAGAAGCCGCAGACATCCTGCCACAGGCAGGACTCCCCTCTCCACATTTTACTCCTGACAATGTCCCTCATGCAGCATACAAATATCACACATCCCTCCATTCCAAAACAAAGTGCAAATAAACACGGAATCTAACCCCTAAACAGCTCTAAATATAGACAGTTTAGACCCATGACATTGAAACTAGTTTTCTATTACTGTGAGTGCTCAGGGCAAAGATCTGCAGGAACCTTTCACGCTCCTTCTGAGAAAGTGAGCTACTTTCAACATCAAAGGAATAAAAAGAAAAGGGAGGCTGTCAACACAGGTGCTACCGCTGGTTATCATCTTGTTAGCAGTGGCAACTAGAAGGTGGCAGATAAATTGTGCGCAGAGGGGTACATTTTTGAGAGCTTCTAGGCACCTAACAGACATCGCAGTGGGCTCTGAATTTGCCTTGCCACCATATCTCCCCAAAGCACTTCAGAAATAACTTGCGGGGATTTCTATTTCTGTTTGTCTTTAGTGCTTTTTCCTGCCGAGAGCCTAATCTTACCCCAGCAATGGAGAGAGACCAAAGCAGCGTTTAGCTGTACAAGATGGCAGTCTTCACTTTACTAATATTCACCACCTTTGGACTGTGCCAACAGTAATAGGTGTGGGAGGGGCTTTTCCCCCACCAGTCCATTTGAAACCAAAGACAAGCAAAATGTGAGTGGAAATCGACCTGACCACAGCTCTTCATGTCATAAGACAAAGAAATCGGGTCCATTTCCACTCACTGGGAAGTCTACCGCACTGATCTAAGACAGCAGCAAAATACTTCCCACAAGAAACCCTGAAAGCATTCAAAGTCCGAACCTGTAAATACCCAATATATGTCATTGCGTGCCCAGAGCCCATTTTTGCTGATGGCTATGCCACAGTTCGCTCTTCATGCAGGATCTTTCCAATGACATCACCTCTTGTTCCAACAACGTTACAGCTGCCGGAGGTGGAAACATCTAGTTTGTATTTCCTGGGGCTCCACTGATGCTATCTTTGAAGAGGCTGAAGAGCTAAACCACCCATCCTCCAGATTCCAACCATGGGCTGACAGACCTCATCAGGGTCTTTCTGAAGACCAGAGTTAAATGTCATAGGTTGAGAATCAGGTAGTATGGGACTGGATGCTACCATGGGATCTAAAATCTAGACAGCCGTTTTGGCATGAGTAAGCTGGGAAAGTATTCAAACAATTCCCAGGTAACTGTCTCTTGCTGGCAAGTCAGTAAGAGCAGAATGATCACTGTCTCAAAAAATCCATATTTGGGACAGAGTCTCCACCTGTTTGAGACAGTAGATTTAAATAGATAGCTCAATAAATAAATAAACTCAAATGATTAGAGCTTCTTGGTATCAGAAGCCACCACTTCTTCCACCTCAGCTAGTGCTGGAACTTGTGTTACCGTGGGGGGTCTTGTAGCACATGAGGAAATCGGAGTAAACACCACTTTTAGCCTAAGTATCCCAGTCACTTCCTTTTGCAAAAGCCTTTTTTTCCCTATTGACTTCTAAAGACTGAGCCAGACACATTTCGTATATAAAGAGAGCTGATCAAATTAACCACTCCATGGTGCAAGGAAGACTGGCTGGAATTTGTGTTCCCAGCATTTCCACTTCTAATTTTATGTACAACGTTAGGGTGATGCTAAATTTATACACTTTAAGGCCATACTCTTCTTTTGCCTCCCTCTGCAGTTTCATTGCTTTTTATGGCTGAAGCTAATATAGGACAGAATTTGAGCCTGAGAGAGATTCGTCTCTTTGAACATCAGTCAAAAATAAGACGTCTGTCATTGAGAAAATAGGCAGAACTCAGCCTGTTTTTGTTATACTTCAGGCTTATTTGCAGTGAGGGGATGAAAACCAAGCGTACAAAGGCTTTCTGGATTTGCATCTACCATGAACCCCTGAAGAAATACAGACCATTTAAAAAAAAAAAGTTTTCCCTCTCAGGAGCAAGCCTTCAGAGTTGAAACTTTTTCAATGGAAGGAACTGTATTTGAGAAGAGCCCGTTTAAACAAACTGTTTTAGAACTGACTAAACAAAATTGCAGCTTTCTCAGTGCAACAGAAATGACATATCACAAAAATTAGGTATGTAGTAAGACACTTCATACTAGCCACCTGAATGGCTTTTAATTTCACAATCAATTCTGGCAAGGCTTATAAAAGGTAGGATTTGGATGCCAGGATTTCACATACAGAGTCGGCCTCTGCAACACTTTTTTTTTGTTCTGTTTTCCCTGTCGAATACTTCACGTACAAACCAGTGTTGTCAGTTGTTTTCAGAGAAGATGCCTTGAAGTTTCTTCAGATTACACTAATAGTTTCACTGATTGAAAATCCACAGCAGAAGAGAGTCAGGAGTCCCTGGGATACTGATGGAGTTAGAATAATTTATGGAGAGCAGTCTAGCACAACATAAGCTATTTAAAGCTGTATAATATACCCACAAACTCTTATTAAGGTCTGTGGTTTTCAGCCCTGTGAGACAGAAACCAGTTATCATTATGCATCACCATGAAAACAGATTAAAATTAAATCAATCTGTTTATCTATGGGTTTGCAATGCAGCTTTTCCAAAGCATAACATGTTCTCCATCTAATTAACATTTCAGAAGGAAAACCCATTCCATCCAGACACTAAACCACCCTCATTCAAATGGAGATATTACAGAAGTACAGCCCAGGTGGATTTATAACAGAATTTAATTAGTGAAAGGGCACAAGACCTATTTAGGCTTCAAAAGTTGAATTGTGCATACCAGGAGTTAAATAAAATAAATCTCTTTGCAATATGTGTCCCTTGGACTTGACAAAATTGCCTATTGCCCCTACAGTTTATGTGCATGCACACAGTTGCATATGAATGTATACACACGCGCATCACACACACATTAGATTTTATTCTTCTGGCTTTCAAAAGGAAAGTCCTTATTAAAAACATGTTTTGCAAGATGTAAAATGCACAAGTCCCTGGAGAATTAAAAGGAAAGAATGCATACAAATCAATCTAAAGCAGAAACAAATATAGAGTTTGTATCTCTGACCTCTACTCGCTTACCAAACAAGCCATGAGAGGGCTCAATCCTCAGTGGGAACCAGAACCCTTCGTGGCCTGCAGAACTGGATCTTTTTGTCTTAGAAAGACCCTGAATTAGAGCGCAGGAAGCAAACCTTAGGAGCTATATGAGTAGTAAGAATAGCACTGTGCCTCCCCAGGGCCCCCAGCAGCAATCATCTTGGGACTCCCAACATGAAAGAAAAGACAGAAACAGGTTTTTCATAAACTTCATGTCTGTGTCAGCCAGCAGTCTGGCTGGTGAACCCTTCTGCTAATTTCATCTTGTGGACTGTACATGATGTCAAATAAGTGGCAAAGCAGTGAGAAAGAGGAAAATAGCAGTGTTGTAACCTGAAGTGGCACTACAGGAGTGTATGCTACTAGTAGGCAAAGTCTCAGTTATACAATAGAGAAGACACCACTGTTACAACTGACAATGCTACTGTTAGTGATGTTCTAAGGAGATATTATTGTGTTAAGGGACAAGCTGGTACTCCTGCCCATAGCCATATGTCAATATGAATTATGAAACAAACACAGAGATGTCTGAGAGGAGATACTGTCTTAAGATTGAAAGTTAGAGGTCAAGGTGAGGAGGTAATCCATGCTGTCCTTATCCCAAACTACTCGGCAAATGCAGTGTTGTAACGTAACACTGACTTACTGTCACCTCTTCCAGCTGTATGGCACTTTTTCCTACAGGAATGGTTAATTGGGCAATAATGAGCAACAATACTAAACAAAACAAAGCATTTATGTATTCAAGGGTGTGAAGGAAGGTGTTTGTTTACAGAAATGAAAGACAAAGATTAATAGTGCTGCCTGCTGATTTAAAGTGGTTGGGAGCCCTGTGGACTGTTTCCAACTACTGTTTCCAAAATAAATGCAAAAATATGATGTAGGGTCTGAAATATGTCTTTCTAAACTGCTTGTAAAAAGAAAACAATGCAACATATCCCTTCCTTTCCTGGCCAGACAACAGCAAAGCTGCTAACAGCACAGCCCGTGCAGCCAACAATTTTTTAAATTAGACTTAGGTTTAAGAAAGGATAAGAAAAACAAAGCACAGTACTGGGGACTCTGTGCAGTGAAAACAGAGTGCCATTTGCCCCATTTCACAGCTAAAAAAAAAATAGTAGGGCACAGCTACTATACCACAACAAGCACGTGAGTGAAGCTCGTTGTGAGCAACCCCCAGACAACCATCTAGAACAGAAGATGAGTGTAATGAAGGATTTCCCAGTTATCCATTGCAGGTGGAGGAAAACAGAGCATATACCAACAAAACGGGTTTTTTAAGTGCTGTAGGGACATTTATACTTGTGTGTTTATGTACGTGTACATATATTTTTATGCTGAGTCGGCAAGCAACAAGTGGAGAAGTTCTTCTGGATTCACTTAAATTGGCTGCGAACCTTAGGAGCACAGTGAATAAAGGCAGCAAGGCTGGTGAACTGTGCAGTACGAGTCCTCCAAAACAAACAGTTGCAAAAATAAGAATAGAGCTATATATTCTCTGTATATACCAAGAAGCAATGGGGTCGGTAAGACTGTTTCTTTGGCTCTATCTGCAAAGCAGCGTCTGGTGCAGGACCTTTTTGTTTTGACGTCACACAATAAGACACAATTTTTGAGGGACGCAGATGCTACTCCAGAGCTATGGCCTGGCCTTTTACAAAACTTGAATGAAGGGATGCTGCTAGCAATCAAAACTACAAGAATTTTGACTTATCGAGCAGATCAACAGCCACTGCCCAAACTCCCTTCAACAGGACTACTAGCTGTCTGATGTTAAGTGAAAAGCAGCGCACACCTTAAAGCAAATGCTTCAAGGCTGAGGTTAAAATGTGTTAGCAATCACAATAACATCATAAATGCAGATAGCATGTTTATCTCAGAAGAATCTCCAAAAATGTTCCAGTCCTCTCCCAGAGAGACTCAACTACACAAATGCTTTGTGAGCCTGACGTTCTTCCCAGTGAGAGCTCACCTCCTGCAGCCCCAGTGCTTGACACTCAATCTGCCTTTTCAGTTCTTCACGGTGGCACCTTGAAACTCCTGGCAGTCTTGGTGAAGGTTTTGGTGCTTGGAGGTGATCTAAAAAAGGTTTTTTACTTGAAAGTTGATTTCAAACTTCATAAGCAGAACAGTTCTGAGGTATTTCCAAAATCAGATCCTAACGCAAAATGAAACAGCAATATCACTGAGCAACGAAAGAGGAGATTACCTCGACAGTGTTAACAGAGACCAATCAGTGAAAATGAGTTAGCACTGTTCCCTAGCAACTTCTCACAGTTGCAGATAAAATCATTTTCTGGACATTACAGAAATTGTGACTCCTTAGTTCCCTTATACAGGAATTCTCTCATCCATTGCCTATATGCAGCCCCCTCTAGGAGGTAACACGGGAGCAATTTACGGCAAGCTGTACTGTTACATTAACTTCTCCAAAAATTTTTAAAAAGACCTATGGATCCATGTGCTGTGTTTGTCCTTCATTCAATGACGTGTATGTCAGATGTTCAAAGAATAGCATCAGAGAGGCAGAAAAACAGCATATAATAACCTTCGCTGCAAAAATCCTAAGCCTGCAAACCTTTTTTCCTAAAGGTGCCTCCTCACTCATGGGAGCAATTCTGCTCATTCTTGATGACATTACTTAAGGTTTACAGAATCAGGTCTACAGTAAAGAAAATGTAAAGTGTATAAATAAACGGTTCATGTTCTTTAATGGAGAAAAAAGCCTGCATTGCTCTAAAGAGTTGCTACCAGCATAAAACAGATATTCACTAAGCAATTCAAATAGGAATTTTTGTTATATACATAAAATCTCAGGCTGAACACTATACATCTATACTGACATATTTAACCACCTTTCTGTCATCTGCACGAGTGGCTACCAAAGCAATATTTGCTAAATAATAGCAAGGATTTCTGCTGCAGGCAAACCCTAATAGCTCAATGAAGCCACTGATGCAGAAGGGAGTTCAATTAATACAAAAATGACACTGCCCAAAACTATTCCATGTCCTTAATGTAGGATACATGCAAAGTTGTCTGTATCCAGCTGCAGCAGTTAACCCTAGTGCACGTCAGAGCACACTTCGGGTTATGATTTTAATACTGCAAGAGCCATAGAAGAGGGCTTGGCTGATCCAAGCAAGCAGAAGCAGAGATCTCTTGGAATTACACAAAAACCTCCCTGTCGATTGCTCTCCAAGACAGAGCTATTTTGCAGGAACACAAAGGCAGCTGGTAATCCTCTCCACATATAAATCCTGAAAAACTAATAATTGCACCTCCTCTCAGCCTCAGATTTCATGCATTTCCTTGAACTGTTTTGTGCATTTTAATATAAGAAAGATGAGAAGGGGTTAGAGACTTCTCATCCCAGCATACCATTGTTCTAACAACCCTACTTTGGAATCAAAATGTGTGAGAACGCCCTAATGCCCACCTATCGGTTCTCAAAGTTAAATGTCATAAAACAGAATATGGGAGCTTAAAACATGGACTGAGCAAGAATTATAGCGCACATACATTGTTCTTTTATTTTATATTAAAACTTTGTAGTTTGAGATGCCAGGTTTAACGTGTCACAATTTTTGGAAGCAGATTGCTCTTTTAAAAAATAGAGGTTTTAAAAAGTTTTAGTGAGCTGATGTACAGAAAAGTTACTTGTGACAATGACCGACATTTTTTACTTCTGCAGCAAAAGCCCAGTAGCAATCAGCCAAAAATGTTAACACTTTAAATCATTTGCCACTTTTTAAAATTCTCTAAGGCAGAAAAGACCACTAGGCAGTTGTTTCTGAAAGCAAAAAGACGGTATCCCTTGCTCCTGGCTGGTAGGACAAAATCTGCTAAGAAATACGAGCTGTTTTGTCAGGGAACCAAACCATCAACAGAATGGATAGAATGGCTAGACGATAAAGTGCTGAGAGTGATGGACTACATGGAGGCTGAAGAAACCGTGATGGAGAGAGAAAAATTGCAAAAAGGGAGCCCAAGAAGATAACTTAAACCATAAGTTTATCAGACATTGACTTTCCCTCATTCTTTAAACTACGAGAAATGTGAGCTATAGTTTCAGGAATCCCCACACTCCTGTTAGACAGTAAGGATTTTACAACACAGCGTAACACTCCCATTCAGCATGGGAAACCCATATGGCTGTAGTAAGAAGGAAATTAATAGTCTGCCCAGGGATTAAGGCATCGCGCAGACCCAGTAAAATCCCAGTGCCTGTTTGCTTAGCTTCGCCTCTGATCAATTAACTCCTGTGCTCTTGCCAAGTGGATGTGCACTCACAAACTCAAACCTGCTTGTGGGGGTTTGACAGTTTTGGTAGACTTGCGGTCAAAATTAATGTTCAAAAAAGAGTCTCGGTTTCAGCCACAAGCAGTCCTTCCCTGACTGTGCACTGAAGCAAGCTCGCGCCGTGCACTGTCCCCTCCGAGCCTGCGTCTGGAGGCCAGATGGGAGCTGCAACACACTCCAGGTACACCCCGACCAGACCTCAGAGAGCACGTCACCAGTTTAAACACATTTAGTGCTGGTGTAGACCTGGCTCGCGAACTCAAGCCACTTGTGTCTCTGGCGTAGGGCTGCTGCAGCCCTCAAGCATGCTGAGACACTGCAGCTTGGCTGTGCAAGTTATAGCAGACCCAGCAGACCTTCCTGTAGGCTTCAGCACTGAGGATATAACTCACCCCTTCCCCTCAACACATGCCACGTGCTGCCTTTACTACCAGAATTTGTAAGGGCGTCTTGGAGAGCTGTCCGTAGCACAACAGGAGACTATTCACATGGTGAAATGATACTGAGGACACCATGTCTATGCCATAGGAGATTCAGTGGCTGTACCTGCTGCTGTCCTAGCCCAGTTCTGTGGTCAGATGTTCCTTTACCTGATGGAGTGCATTTGGTGACCACATCTTCTGGTTTAGCTTAATTGGGAAGGAACCTAACTTGCATACTTCACAAATGCTCTGTATTATGAATCGAAGCACAGTAGGTGAGGACAAATAAGAGGACTCACTCTGAAAACATGCTTAGGATGCAAACTGAACACTAATGTTTCCATGCCAACTGACACTATAGGATGGTAAAGAGTTAAAAATGTGTTAGCAAAAACTGGAGGTGACTGAATATTACACTTTTAAAAAAAAAAAAAAAATCACTTTTCCAAATAAGATGCCAGTAGCAGCAGAGGCCTTTGCAAATACCCCAACTCCCCTTTCTGAGCCATGGTCTTTGGTTGAAGATTTATCTTCATAGTAACTGCTTTGAGACACTCAATATGTTCTATTCCCGTGAAAGTCACTGTAGAAGCCACAACTTAGCTCGGTGACCCACTGAAACATCACAGGCAATTGAGGTTGGCAGAATACAATACATGTTGGTATTTTGATAACTGGGTTAAAATTCACAGTATCGAAAAACCTGGAACACCTAATTGAGCTTTCTAACACAATAGACAGAAGCTAACACTAGATTTATATTTATTTGAGACTCGGGATAAAAGTCCCACAGATGACAACGGGGCAACGGAGCCATGCTGATTTGAAAGGAAAGTACCCTCATCCACGGGATCCCTGGTACAACACAGTTCTCTGAAGATTTCTAGTGCTAGAGCAGAGCTGACCCATTCCCGCTTAGCTTTTAGATCAAGGTATTTCTAGGCAATTTGTGAAAAGTGAAGTCACAGATACCACTCTTGCCTTTTAGACTGTTTTAGGTTTTTTTGCGTTTTTTAATGAGTTCAAGGCAGGGGAAAGGCAGACATCTGTTTCATAAAGAACATTTTTCCAGCTGTAGCTGGAATTTCTCCCGCACAAAACATGCACACAGTGTTATCATTCTGAAAATCACACTGATATTTTCCCCAAATTGCAGAGGGGTAAATGATGAATCAATAAACATGGCAATGAAGAATTTGGTCCACAGTTCATTCAACTGCGTTGAAATTAGCACTTCATGAACCACTTTGCACAGACATGCTTTATACAGAAAGTTTTCCTTAAAGACCTAGTTCAGGTCCACAACCAAGGTAGCTCTGCGCTTGTCACACTCTAGCGCATATTCCCTTGAACAGCTGCCTTTGCAACTTGAGGCAGTTTGTAGAGGCTAATTAAACAACGGTCCCTGCCATCATGGGTCTTACTGTGAGAAAACTGGTCATGACGTGACACACGTGCTGCAAGCAAAGAGCACAATCGAGCCATGAAAAGAGCGATGCATGCCAAAGGGTCAGCGGGAGGGAGTGACAACTGATTTAAGTATTTAAATCTCTTCCTTATCAGTGTGCTGTAGTGGGGTGTGTAGAAAGAGGCTTGAGACTGGGGACTCCGAGGTGACTATGCAGAGTTGCAGAAGGTCAATGTGGGGCTGGGGAAACAAAGATGATGTAGCCCAGACCGTTATAAAAAGAAAAAGGCAAGTGTCAGTCTCCTCTCTGTGGCTACAAAGGTTCCCTTGGAACTGCCTTTCTCAGTCAGGAATATGGAATAACAGCATAATACATGTTATTAAAAAAAACAACTTTTCCTATTGGACGAAGTGCTGGCTGCTGATAACAGACTGATGAAAGATATCTGGTTGTCTGTTGATGTATTGCTTTCGCTTAAGAGATAGAAAACAAATTTCTTAAAAAAAAAAGACGCCGGGGTAAATATTTTAGTAATCTCAGTCACAAACCTGTCATATTATAAGGATTACAGTCCATTAGGATTGTATAAAAATCATGGCAAAGCTTATAATTTGGCTATATCTCAAGAACAAAAGCCTCCTATTATATTTTAGGAATCGCTATTTGCTAATATTGCAAACATCATCAAGAGCTGCTTGTCATAACAGGGCTAGTTTGGGGAAAGACAGTATAAATCCACTAATCACTACATGTAACATGTCCCACTCTTTGCCCAGTCCATGGGGATGGGGAGTCTGTCCTCATCCTGCGGCCTCCTTTGGAGAGGCTGTTTCCTGAGCACAAAGCCCTGACACACCTCATCTTCCTTCTCTTGGAAGTTCCTTGCTCAAATGTTGAAAACAGATGTTGGTATCAGCTAGAACAGCAGCCGTCATGGGCACCCCGGGTCCCTCGTGCAAGTTCTGGCATGCAGCACAATCCCTTGTGCAGAACAGAGCCAAGCAGGATATTTCCAAGGGAGGAAGAGAATTGTGGGAACAAGGGGCAATAAATCAGGCCCAAGGTTTTGCTAAATAAAGAAATATTTCCTCTTCCAAAAATATCTGCCTGGAAGTCAGGGAGTGACTGGTAGAGGAGATTTACTAAAATGGTACACACTAAAAAAAAAAAAAAAAGGAAAATAAAAAAATTATTCTGACAGGCCCTTCTGAAGGCTAATTTGAAGACCTTCCCTCAAGGAGGCTCTGCTTCTGACAGAGCTACCACTATACATATGTATGTGCTGCAAGAGTGTAGGAGGGCATGCTAATTAACTTTCACTCCACCTGGCCAAAAAAACCCCTTTCTGAAGGGAAGAAAAGCCATGAACAGCATTGGAGAGTCAACTACTAGGTAGTGCTGTTAGCAAATCCTACTTGTATTAGCAGGTAGGCAATAGCTCTGGTATATACAGTTAGAATGAATTATCTGATGTCAAATGTTCATTAAGTTTGTCCTTGAAGCAGAGCAAAGTTAGACTGAAATTTGGAAACTGGGTCACTCGGCATGATACTATGTATCAGAGGCATTATCGTATTTGGTTATGCATTGAGTGATCAGTGCCGTAACACTGTCTTGAGATGCGCTCTGCTCTGAACAAGGGATTAATTAAAAAGGGAGTTAAATGCTACTGTTATTGGTGATGCAGGAAAAGACTATTAGCTGGTAAAAACCAGAGATGGCTAAATGCAACATTAGATGAAGCAGAAATAGTAAATTCATAGTAAAATATCATTTAAAGAAACAGAATCCAATTTAAAATAACATTTTAGCCCATTATTTCAATTATTCGTATTCAACTCTTTCAAAGTTAAAAAGAAACCTGGTCTTCAAAATGTTATTTTCAATACATACTCAAACTAATGATAATACAGCAATATGACAGCTTCACATTTTCAAATGTTCATTAATTTCCCAGCACTGCTGAGAAGCATACCTATTTACCCCATGATATAATAGGATATTTTTAGTTCTGAATAATTGGACTTGAGCAAAGAAGGGAGACAAACAAAAAAAGAAAACAACTAAGAATTCAGAATTTCCTGGATATTACTCATGCTCAGAGACTGAGGACATGCACTCCGTGTGGATTTTAGAAAGCTCTTCTGCATCCCCCTCTCCAAATTGCTATGTCTATACAAATTGCCAGCTCTCACCTGCACTGCCTGATTTGAATGAAATGGGGTATAAGTCAGTTCAGAATTAATTCAAGCAAGATATTGGAAATGTTCCTCTTACCAGTTTCATGTTCTGTGAAGTCACTTTGAAAGCAAAGGAGCTACAAGTCCCATCAGGATATTGTACTTCCAAAGGTCAAAAATGAAGTTTCATCAAGCCAATAGTAATAGAAAGAAAACTTATCAGCCCTAGGTGGGTATTTAAGAGCTAGGTGGCCTTCTTCTTGACTCACACACACTGGCTCTGCTCCTGGAACCACTTTTCCCTGCAGTCATGACACAGTGTTTTTTTAATAGCATCATAGCAGAGAATTTCCCCTCAGCTGGAACAGGAGGAGGAAAGAAAATGAGCTCAGCTATCCTGAGTATACGATGTTCCTATAACAATATTTTCACTTGCTTTTGGGAGACAAATAAATTGGGATCACTTCACCACAGCCCATAGTATGCCAACTAAGTGACTATTACAGTGACATGAAGCAGGGTGCCAGCAAGGCTCTAAGAAAAAGAACACTTCTGTACTGCTCCTTTGAATTAAATATTTACAGGAAAAAAAAATATTATCTGTACCATCCTGTGCAAAGCGAGCGTCAAAGAATGTTTGGGTGAGACCATGCACCCAAAAGACTACTTACTAGCAGGTCTCTTCTCCCATCACACACTTGATAGAAAAAAAAAAGGTGGAGTCAGCAAGTCAGACTGGAGTGTTCTGGTGTTCAATATCCAGAAATGGTAGTTTCTTCAAAAGATTCTATAAGCTCACTGTTCTTCTCAAAATCTGGATTTTGTTTCACAGAAATATACTCCAGAATGAGACACCCAGGATGAATGTTCACATTTGCAAATGTGTGTCTCTGATTCAGCTTCTTGTGGGTAAGATCACAGAAGAACATAGATTAGATGGAACCCCTGCACTCACAAAGATTATTCAGTTTTATACCAACACTCTAGTTCGGTAATGCATTCCTTGTAGCTTTTCAGGGGGTATCCAAATCCCATTTTCCTAAACAGAGAAAACTACTATTCTTGTGTTCCTGCTCAGAAACTTGCAAGCCTCATTCTCATTTTTATCCCTAAGGAGCTCTCCATATTCTCTCCATTCCATGTTCGTAATTTCTTGTCTCTCTTTTCTGGTCTTTTCCTTTTAACATTCACCCAATAAAAAATACGATATTTACTTATAATTAAGGAACCTCTCAGCCCACTAATTTCTTTCCGACTTCTTTAGAAATCCCTTCAGAAATTTTGGCTGTTGCTATTGACACAACCTGGAGGAGTTTCAAAGCTCTGCTAGCTTGCGACAAGAAAACAGCCCCTTGCAAAACCAGCTCTAGGACCGGAAGACAGAAAAAGGCTTTTACTCAAGAGCACTGAATTGTAAAGCTGACATTGCTATTGCTAGAAAACTGTCCATTGATTTCATTGGCCACTGAGGATAGCTCAGGTTCATTGCATATAGGTTTATTTTAAGACACTGGTGAAACAGCAACGTGTTGCAAAGCTGTATTAAATCACATGGCTTTACTCAGCAAGATGTATTTGGAAATCAAAGGGTGTAGTATACATATTTGCTTCTGTTCTGCACATTATATATTATGTCTGTTTCTCATTTCAGGATTCCTAGACAGGTAGTTAAAAATATGTGAAACGATTTATTCAAGGTTGGGAACACTTGCAGCATCCATAATATATCTCAAAAATAAGCCACGTTGCTTCCAGAATGTACTTCATTTTCACCAGTAGTTTTGAGACATCTATAAAACTTCTGAACAATTTAATAAGTCTTCTCAAAACCAGATGTGTATAACTGATCTTATGAATTTCCCATGGAAGCTGGAGGGACCATTCATTTTTTAAACCGTGAGAAGGACCACGTCTACTAGCTTTCCTAAGGCCCAAAATTCATTCATCTAAATCAAAATTTTGCACTTTGATTTGCTTTTGCCTACTTTTCCACCCTCAGCTCACCTACTAAAGACACAAATCAATCCTTGTCATTCCTGCAGTTCCCTTTTCAAGCAAAGGTTTCTGGCAGTTTTGTATCTTCAGAGCTACAGGATGTTTGTAAGGCCTTTGTATTCAATGAAACATTCACAGGCTGTCTCCAGTTTGCACTCCAGAGAAAAGGACCTGTTCTAATGCTATTGCCCAATCTTCCTTGCATTGTTACCAGACCATTAAAGATAGGACTTTGCCATGTAGTTACTAATTACTGCTTATTAAAGATAAGTACACTTTTTGACAATGCAAGATAGTACATGATTTACATAAGATAAAAAGGAGGCACTTAGTATACACAAAGGATGTAAAAGAGATGGCACTACATATATTATGAATAAGCATATTATTATTATTCTAAAATTATTGTCACTTCACTAAATCTTTCTCATTATAAACCTATTTTTACATTCCCTATCACTAAATAGAGAAACTCTAGTTTTGAGTTCTGCCTGAAACAGACTATTTATTAATACCAGAATATAAATAACACCTATGTAACACTAATTTTAATTAAGTTTTTTGGGATTCCAAGGATATCCGAGACATAGTTTCTCTGTATTACTACAGTGTATTTGGTCAGCTTGAGCCCCGCTTAGTCTGATTTGTTCCTATGGTTTATACTGCAGTAGCCCCCAGACTATAATTAGGAAGAAGAGTGCCACTGTTGATAACATTTTCCAGGTTGCCTCTGTTAAATAGTAGGCTACACGTTCATACATTTTCCTAAATGATTTTTGAAATCTTTGAAAAGATTTCCCATTTTAAAATGATATATTGATATATTGAAAGGATGCATTCATTTATTAGTACTTTTATAGATTAAAAAAAAGGCCAACCCCATGCTTAGAGAATATGTCCTCAAATCAGGAATTCATCCCTTTCTGCTTGTTACTCTTGATAACCTGGAAGACATCAGTGACACGGACAAAGCAAGCCATGTGTATACAGTTCCTCACCGAATGGGGCCCTACAAATGCTGGCTCTGTGGCAACCAGAGTAGTCTGCAGTCTCCACTCCAAGAGGTGCCTTTCCCATAACGCAATTTCAGGAGCTTCTAAACACCATGGGAACACAGCACCATTAGCAATCAACAGGATCTAGGTTACGAAGTCACTTAGGTGCTGGAAAGCACTCTGAAAGCATTACCCATGAATTAAAAAGGAAAAAAAGAAAAATCCCAAACCTCTAATCTAAACACACTCAGGTGCCAAACCCACATCATAACCCTTTCTGAGTCCAGCTGCAGTCTCCCCTAATGACTTCCATTTGCAAAGCACGCGTGACTGGAACAGAACGAGGTCTAGTTTTCTACCTTGGTGCAACACCATTTTTCTCTTCCTGAGACTGTATTAAGATTTGAAACAATCAGTTCTTTTGGCTTAATATCTTCTGTTATCAGCTTCAAAGAAATACATAGCAATCCTGACATATATCTGAAATGAAGTCCTTTTTACTGGGATTGGAATATGTATATATTAAGTGTCTTCTCTCAGCATTTATATCTATTTTTTGACTTCAAGCCAACCTTTCCCTATGAACCACAGAGATTTAGTGGTTGCTTGCTGAGTTTTGTATGGCAGCTGGCCGGTTTTTAATTCCCCCAATCAGCTGATAACATATTCTTCAAAGATTAAATCACTGTATCACAGGAGCATTATACCCAGCCTCTGTTTTTATGCTGGCTAAGCCACAGAGACGTCCAACATCTGAACAACTTGCTTCTATTTCATCCTATAAAATATTGATTGCCAATAAGAGGAAAAAAGAGACAGTATACTATAAGGTACCTGAAACAATTTTCTGTAAATCTCAAACCTTTAAACTATAATCATTGTGAAAGAAAGGTAATGCATCCCTTAAGGATTTTGAATGCTGCCTCCCATACTCTGCCACTGGACAAATCTGAATCTAAATGGCTGTTCTCTTAATACCCACAGGATATGAATGGCCCAGCTGAGTTTACAACAGTAATAAAGAACAGATTTTCAAACTGAGTGTGGACTGATGTACACAGCAGAGCAAAAAATAAACACACTAAAGCTGCTACATAATTCTGTCAAGCATATGGTAAAGTTATGATTTTATTTAGAAAACAGATTGTAAGAGTGAAGTGATGACAGATGAGGGTATGTTGGTCAGTCATAAATAAGAGAGTATTCTAATAGGAACTGGGCTTGTTACTGATCATATGCTGCCACACAGATTTAGTGAGATCTAATCACTTAGAAAATATGGCTTCTTAAATACATGCTGCAGCTCATTTTCAACTTCAGGTTGCTCAATTGAAAAATCCATGAGCATTACTGCACCTAACTTTTAAGAGAGTGATGGTGGAGTTACATTTATGGACTCAATTAGACACCCTAGTTCTTTGTAAAAGGGTAGAGTTACTCCCTTAAGAATGGCTTTGCCAGCACCTACTACTCTGCATAGAGATGACTAAACCAGACAAAAGGGAAAACTGAAGACAATCTGAAATCCCTTTTCTGACCCAGATTGCTCTACAGCACTTAGGCAGGCATCACTAGCTATGTCAAAACCACTTTCAAGCTCCTACTTCTGGGTGCTCCATCTGCCCTTGAATTTCTTCTGGGATAAGACCTAGGTACATACTAGCTCACTCCAGTGACTGCTTCTGCAAAGAAGGAATACCAGGTGTGTGATCAGGAAGGAAACCACAGCATGCTCCATCCAGGACCCCAAACACTCAGTGATGCACAGCTGATATTGAGATTAGATCGCGTTTCTGCTGGCAGTCCATTATGTACAATGATCCAGATGCACAGGAGAGGTGTATGCATAACCGCCTGGTTCATGCACTCCCTTCACTGGGCAACGGCTCCAGCAACTACTGTATTTCCTGGCAGTGAGTGGGAACAGTACCACCGTCACTGCTGGTGGATCTGAACACACAGCTTGTGTCTGCTGAACTTTTTGCTGAAAGCAGCATCATCAAAGCATTATTTCTTCTGTTCCGAGTACATCGTCTAGCCAAGGCTTTCTCAGACTGTAAATCCCATATCAGGCAAAAAATAACCTATCAGTGCTTGGTTCAACCATTCAGGTCTCTTAGTAATGATCAGGAATACTGTGACCACAGAACCCAAAACATTCATGGTTTATAATTCCTCCTGCCGTTTCATATTGGTTCCAGAAGTTACTGCCAAAAAATTAAGCTAGATCAACAATGGGGTTTTTCCCACCTCCCCCAAAATCAAAATGGTTACAGTTCAGATCATATTTAAAAGTTCAATGTCAGATGCCAAAGTAACTTTATATTTTTAAACTCCAGGCAACTATGAGCTTTTCGTGGTAGCTATGAAGTTAAGAAAGGGGATTTTGGATTTCTGCCTGAAGCTCTGTGCTCAAGTGTTTCTGAGACCCGGCCAACCCCTCTGTTCAGGATTGCTTTGTTTGTACTTGTTGTAATGTAGCTCATTTCCAAAGAGCAGAGAAAAATCAAATAATGCTACAGAAGTGGAAATATTCACACACGACTTTATGAGGAGACATAAAAATTATGCTGTTGGAGTATATGAGCTGTCTCAGAGGACATACAGCAATTTGTGAAGGTAACTTTTCAAGAGCAAAAAGGCACTGATAAAAATGAATCCCCTGCACAACCCTCCTGCACAGCAAAGAAACAATGACATGAAGCCCCAAACACCTCCTCACCCTCCCCTGCAGCAGTTATTACACAACCCTAGGTAAATGCCTGCCAAAGCCATTCACTGCTAAGCCTGACACACCTGCCCCTCCCATGTAATGCCCCATGGGACGTTCATTCATCTCCAGGGTTCAAATCAAAGTGATGCCTGTGACTTTTCTTTTGTATTTTCAAAGCTAGGAAGGAATTTCTCACCTCTTAGAATATCATTCAGCCCCAGGTAGAACACTGCAGTCCCCAGAAATTTCTACAAAAGCAAATTATAACCTCTCTTTTCCTAAAACTCTCATGGATGTAGCCTCAAGGTGAGGAAACGTGACTTAAAAGTAGTAGCATTACTATGTTAGCACCTGCGGGCTTGTCATTAAAAGCTTAGGCACCTAAGGATGCAAACAGGTCTCAAGGGGAATTTATTTACAAATACTCCAAAGCAAATTATCCATTAAACTGCTTTGCAATATCATGCACAGCCCCAATTATGCCAGATTATATTACCAGGCAAGGACAGGTGGCAAAAGAAAACACTGCAGTATGAGGACTCCTTGGGGAATACGTCAAACCACAACTTGTCCAACTGGAAGAGAACTTAAAGCCCAGTGTTGCAAATATGTGAAATGTCAGCGCTGTAGCAGCAAGGCATCTCTTAAATACAAAACTCATTCTGACAGCACTGCACTCAACATCGGTCTTTCTGCAGTCACAGACATGGAAAGCTGGTGCTCAGATTTCAGCCAAAGCTGTGAGTTCCTCTTGCCAGTGGAAGCCCTAATTTTTTTCCAGTTGGTGGGGAGCTCCCATCCTCCAGCTGCTATACAGGAGCTCCATCCCTCCTGCACCAGCTTGCTGTGGGGCCAGGCTTGATGCCAACACATGCACCATCCATGTTTAGCACAAGGAGGAAAAAAGAGACTCAGAGTTATGAAGTTCTGGGTGGGAATGGACCCAGCTCTGCCCAGTGTAAGACCTGCTCCTGCCTAGCCCTAAACCTAATGCATCCCCCAGGCACAGGGCTGATTTTGGAAGAAGTCTTCACTTGGAGGGCATCCCTGAGCCCCAATTTCTGTACATGTCATAACTCTACCCTTGTTCTCAGGACCACAACCCTAGGAGAAGGCAGTTTATTATTCAAATTGACTTTGGAAGAATACATGCAGTTGATAACAGCAGCTTATCAGTACACATCTGAGCTCTGCTGAAATATTTCAGCCCATGAAAGAAAAACAAAATATCAAAAAGTGGTGGCATTATAGTGACGCTCTTAATGAAAACATATACTATGAAATATAACATATACTGCTGCATGTATTCCCAGCTCCAGCCACTACAGTTAATTCTTCTAAATGGCTTTAACATCAGCACTCCTGCCTAGTGCAGTTAGGGAACCAGACAGCTCACCTCTAGTCTGTCTGTTTGTTGCTGTTCTCTTAACTTTTTTTGTCCTTTTCATTGTTATCAACTTTGACACTAATGAACTTTTCTGAATTGTTTTTCTTGTTTTACATGTCGCTTCTTTTGTGTACAAGCTCAGGGGCTTGTGAGGGTCAGAAAAGATGGTTGCATCCTTTCTGTACCAACCAGAAAGCACTGTCTGCTTTTTAAACTTTTTTGCCTGTGTGGCACATATAGTATTATAAGCTTGTCACTGTTGCTACACATGTTGGACCACAGGTGGATCAAATGCTAAATTTTGGTTATAAACACGGTTATGTATCCAAAGCAGTATATTCCAACTGGTATTCGCAGGGTACTGAAAATGGCCAGACATGTTGCATTTCCTTGTTTGGTTCCACTGTAAGAGCAAGAGAAGCTGCACAGAAATCTGTCACTGGCCCCCACTAAAATGTCTCAGTGTGTGGTACGTACCTATTACTGAAAACAATTATATAAGAGAGCAGACAAACAACTGGTAATTACTAGGCTTTACATGCCCATTAGGTTAAGTATTCTTGAAAGTATATTCATCTGGCATCACATTTGCATTCTGATGGCAGACAAGAGAAATTGGATATTAAATCTGTTGGTTCCTTTAGAGGGCAAACAGAGCAGAAGAGTCTATTAAATCACAAAAGGCGAAAAAATTCCTAGCTATTCCCCATGTATTGTCTGACCTATCTTCAAAACCTGCTAATGTGTTTAATACACCAAACAGGGAGGCTGTAAGGCATCCTAGTACCACGTAAGAGGAAAAAAAATCAACTATCCTGTTGACCTGACACTGGACAATTTAGTCTCACGTTTCCTTCTTGCTTCAGCTCACCTGACTGCAAAACAGAGTCAGAGATTTTTGTCAAAGACTATGAAACCTAAAGATAAAATGAGTCTTATAAATGCAGAAGTCCTTTTTATCTATTTTTTTTTTTTTTTTGCTTAGCATTTATTTTAGTTTAAAGCAATACAAGGCATCTGATTATCACATACTATTTCATTTCTAGTTTTTCCAAAGCTTCGTAACACATTTCGCAGTGCGTTCATTAGGGTCCTGCAAAAAGCATCTTCTAGTTTGACTACTGAGGGCCTAAGAATTTCTTGTCAGCCCCTCTGTGAATGAATTACATGCTCCGTACACACACACAGGGTTGTTTTTTTTTTGTTTTGTTTTGGTTTTTTGTTTGTTTGTTTGTTTTTCCCCTTTTTCAAGTGACATCCAGATCCATCAGGAGACATCTCTGACATGGTTTCAAAGTTACTGGTACCTGACTTTCATATGGTATAGCGGTCACCTATGGAAACAAATACCCCAGCAGTAACAAGCTTGTGATATGAATGAATTGCCAAATCCTCTTCCTCTTCATGGATATGTCAATCACTCACAGACTGTGACAGTGCCAATGATGCACAAAAGGACATGCATTACATTTAAGATGTTTATTTCAAGCTTGAACAAAACGCCTCACCAGAGCAGATAGCTTTTGTTTTAGCTGAGCTGTCTTTCCAGGCTCCAGCACATCCAGTTCAGCTTCTAGAAAAAGCCAGATCTGCTACAATATGAAGATGAGAAGTTTGGCATAATTGTAAAAGATTTTGCAAACGCTGCTTTAAGAAACAAACGTACAGTCAATCTCACAGCACCTCTCAGAAAAAGAACTATATAAAAGCATATTGCACCCAACAAGGTTCTGTCTTACAAGACCATTGCAATATACGCCAAGTGCCATGTGTTACAATCCTTTCCTAAGACAACTGTAGGGAAAAAAACAAACAAACTAACATTGAATTTATTCAGAAACAGTTATTCCAAAGACTGCTGACACTGAGTACATAATAGTGCCTAGCCACCGAAAACACAGAAAAATACCTGAATGCAACCAGAGGGGGCACAAAACATCAAGAAAGATTATCTCTATGTTCAAAGGCATTTATTCAAGTTTAAAGGCTGACGTGAAAGCCTACTAGACAATGACTTAATAAATTGCTTAAGGCTTCAAGTAGCCAGTGGAGGCATCTTTCACTACATTTAGATGTAGTTTGGAAAGACATTCTAGAGGGATTCTAGACACCAATTATGGGTAAATAGCTGTAGAAAATTCAGTCTATCCAAAATGGCCAGTACTCCTACATTCATAATAACAAGAAAGCACCAGCTGCCTATACAATTCTACACACTCATGACAGATTTTCAGGTTACACAGCTGAAACTTCTGCAAGGTCGCCCACTCTACAGTGTTGGATATGGACAAATATTGGGTGCCAGTGCTGTTAGTTGCAGGCCCTGGAAATAATGTTCTTTTTTAAGTTCTCAGGATTTATCCCCAAGTAACCTGGCTCTATTGTAACAACTCCTGGCACACACCACTAGGGTTTCTTTCAGAGATACCTGTAAGTCTGTTATTAATTGTTGCAGTTGCATAATAAGCCAATGCCACAAGTGGAATAAACTAGCATAGTTTCATTGACTATATAGCAATGGGCACTACGCCAAATCTCAAAAAAACCCTTTGTTTTGTTCCCAACTCTCAGACAGCCTGGCTCAGAGACACAAAGCTCAATTCAGCCTTCCTATACTTCCAATTCTCCATCTGTAAATAAGCACGGTGACAATGACTGTTTTATACAGGTGTATCAGCATCTATAAATGAAAATACTGTATCAGACCTTGTTATAGTTATTGATGAACTAGGCTGATTTACAGCAGGCATGACATTTTTGTGTTTTTTTTTTTTAATCAAATGGATAAATAATAATACACAGTAAAAAAAGAACACATTAAGTGCATTATAAGTGGACGTGGTGAAGGAGGATGAGATCAGCAGTAAGTAGGCTGCTGTCCTGTGCGAACCTTCCATTTCATTATTATTTATCAGAGAAGCAGCACAGTCCCATATTCAAAGTGCCTGAGAATACTCAGTACAAAAGCTTTGGTAACTCACTCCTCTTGAAATTAT
The DNA here is from genome assembly GCA_031468815.1 of Morus bassanus. Taxonomy (NCBI): domain Eukaryota; kingdom Metazoa; phylum Chordata; class Aves; order Suliformes; family Sulidae; genus Morus; species Morus bassanus. The sequence goes on from CM062577.1 coordinate 26,885,377, forward strand.
TCCGAGCCACTAGAGTCATAATTACACTGTCATAATGAAGAGGAAAAAACCCTTCTAACAACTAAATTCTTGTTGTAAATTGCATTATGAAAGCGGTAATTCCCTCTGAAGTAGGCATTATCATATCTTACTGCCCACGTCAGTTCATTATGGTGCCTCTGCTATCCCAATGGAGCCTTCGCTTAGTAAATGAATGTTTTGGGATGATATTGCCAACTTGGGACTTATTACTTAATTGAATATGGAAACATTTAGGCCATTAGCATACATTTAGAAGTGTCTTATTTCACAGATGTTAATTTATCTTGCAGAATGCCCTTCTTTCTTTCCTCCTCCTTTTCCTCTTTCAATTCTTTCCCTGCAGCCAACTTAATCAGTAGGGTCCTAGTCCGTCTATTTGCAAGCCTGTAGTGAACAGCTTGCTATTTTAAAACATTCCTGAACTGACATTTGAAGTCTATTTTCCTAAAAAACTGAAGAGCCAAGCTCTTCCTATCTTCCCTCACAGCTGAAAAGTTTCACTAACTCTAGATGATTAAGGAAGTCTAAACCTGTTCAGCTAAATAATGAAATTTTTCAGGTATTCCAAATTGTTTTATCCAACTATTACAAGATTTCAAAGCCATGCATAAAGCGTTTCTCCACAGATATCTGGCTAAGATAATTTTTAACTGAAAGCTAATATATTTCCTCTATCAAAAGGATCAAGAAGCTAAAATAATACAATGAAAGAAATTCCCCCTGTTCCCTCACCATTAATACATATTGGAAACCTTACAGTAAATTCATTAAACTTGCCGACACATACAGGATCCTGCATGTTCTAAAGTAAGCTCCTAGTCATGACAGATGTGTGAAGTCCTAGGGTTTGGTTTCTTTATCATGTTTCAGCAAAGGTTGAACATCTGTATGGTCACAAGTTGCTAAGAAGCCCTGCTCTCCATTTGACACACTGTGCATGAGAACTGTTGAGAGTCTCCAAAAGCCTAAGAGACTGCAGATCACCAGAGCGAGATGTGTCAGATACAATGATTTCCTGGAAATATTTCTAGCAGCACAAGCTACCTCAACTGTGTCATCTGTTTAGAGCTCAGAGTACAAAACTCTGACCATTCCTTAGGCAGCCAGAAGTAAAATATTGAATGCTTCAGTAAAACAGAAAGTTGTTCATGCATCCATTTCTGTATCAGGCTTATATCTGTATAATCTCTTTAAAAAAAAGAAAAAAGAATATGGTGCCAATATGCCCATATTCAAAAGCAAGAAGTAATTGAAATTCTTGCATCCTGAGATTTTGTGCACCCTGACTCACCGCTGTGCCATTTCCAAATCATGCAACCTGACTAGTGAGTGCGTACAGATCTTTGCACAGGTCATCTCCGTTTGCTTCCATGAATTTATAAGTGTGCAACAAAACCAGTACATTCACGTTGGCATGTGCTCTGATATGCTGTCCCTCTAAAACTACCTGCTTTCTATTGATTTAAGGCCATCACTATACTGTGTGGGGAGCAGCTCTGCTGCCCAGTTTTGAATTCCCCCGGTGACTCTGAGGCACAGCAAGTTACTGCTGGGTTCCCAAAACATTGTGCTATTGCAAACCTTCTACAACTCCTGCGAATGGCCCTTCTTTGAAATGAATCTATTTCTGAAAAATGCTAGGAATTGCACTCGTTACAGTCTTTCCAGACAGGCACTGGAAAAAGCCTTCCCCTGTAAGGCACCCACTGACTCTGTTTGGCCTGGAGGTTGACCATCCCGTCTTTGTTCCCTCCTTCTCCCTCCCCTCCAGCTCACCTTGGCCCTCAGAATATCGCTCTTGTAGTGCTGAATCTGGCACTTGTCTGAATGTTGAACACTTGGAAAAAAGGGCTGATTTCTGCTTCTCTAGCATCTGTGTTAGAGATGGAAATGATGCTGGAGGAGAGACAGTATTATCACAAGAAGGTGTTTTAGTCAAAAGGGAGCCAGGATATATGAAAGAGGCAAATACAATAGCTGCTTCTGCTGAAACTCTGTTACAAGTTTATATTGTTCCTTCCAGCAGCTTTGATGTTTATTCTCTTCATTGTAGCTCCTTTCTCTCTTAGCATTACACATACCTAGAGCTCACCTCCTTCCCCCTTCCATTTAAGCAATGGAAGGCCTATTAAACATCTCTCTGAACTACAGTGGTAATGTTGAAAATTGACTTTCCCCTTTTGGGTTTGAATTTGTCCACAAAAAATTGCTTCAGCTGGTGGTGACTGACATTTTTCTTTGAGGTTTTACAGATTGTTCCAACCTACAGACTGGCAAAGCAATTACTGTCTCCACAAAATCTAGATCACAGGCACATTTTAAAAAGGGTATTTTAACATAGATTTTTTTTTATTTTACATTGATAACTCAAATCAAAGCCAATTTGCATTTCTAGTTGCACAGAAAAAAGCACCTTCATACATGAAATCTAAAAGTTCAAGAACCAGAGGCAAGCAATCCTATCCTTTAAATAAAGTAATAAACAAAGCAAGCAGAAGTCCTCAAAAAGAAGACAGTCCTTAAACCCAAACAATTCAGAGCTTTTAGGTGTTAGATCTAAAGGCTTGTAGAGAGATCTTTTTGTTGCTAAGCCTTTACAAAGCATGTTGCACCAAAGTCCATAGGACACAGTTGAGAAAGTAATGGAAAGACCACAATTTAAAAAAGTAGGAAAATAAGTTTTCCCTACATTAATTAGGCACAGATGTCTTTTCTCCTTGCATCAGATAAATGCACAGTCACATAGATAAGTCACAGAGAACCACTGAGGTAGCTACATAATATTTTGTGACTTCACCACAACAGTACACAGCAATTCGCACAGGCTGAGGATTTCTGCCCAGCACAGCTTGTACGGTACCAAATCCACTGCATTGTCCTCATTAGGACATGGGAAGAATTGCCCCTTTGTTTTTGAAGAACATGAGAATGTAAAAGAGTTTTTGCTCATCAAAGAGCATTTAACCAAAAATAACTAATACGAACAAAATAATACTCATATTCGGACACAGCCTCCAAATATGTCAACTTCTATCAACATACTGAAAACAAACCCCATACTGACAATAACTCTGTAGTTGATGCTATTAAATATACACCAGTAAGTGTATCACTAATCCTGTGTTTCAGTAATGAAGCTTCTAAAGATATCTACAGCAAAGTATGTGCTGTACTAAGTGTTCCAGAGTATTATCAATTTGGGCAATGATGCTAGGTATCTTGTCTCAGGGTGTGCAGTTCATATCCTAAAGGCAATACTTCCTGTGTTGACAGCCAGTGTTTAGTTTCATTATTTTAAATTAATTGTTACAGATTTAGATCAGATGATATCTACTATAATACACTTCTGATCAATTATTTTGTGTAATGGAATACCTACCATAGGCTATTAATATTGATATTCTTTGTGATGGAGTTAAATAAATCAGCCAGTATAAACATTGATTTCATAATAGTAGCTCCACTTTCCTCCATTCTCATAGGATTTCCATGCCATGGGAAGTGGGTGTTGATGTGGTAGCCAGAAAAAAAGATCTGGGGAATACACTGCAGAGCAATAGATTGGGAAAGGCCATTGAAATGTAAACAGGATAGAGGGGTGCAAAGCAAGTATACTGTAAGAGATGCAGTTGATGAGTCAGACTGGGTTCAGCATAGGCTGCAGGATACGATGCTGCGAAGCAAAATACTGCTTAGGACTGTAAACACGATGGCAGGATGGGCTCCGGGCAGGACTAGGAGAAAGAAACTCTTTCCAGTGCATGAACTCACTTAAGGAGAAAGGAGTGCTCAGGTAGGCACCGCTCTCCTGCACAGAACAGCGTTCTGGCTATGCTAGTGATAAGAATGAGATAAGGGCCTCAGAGAATACAGTAGAGCCACCTGACAACAAAAAGGCAAGAAGGTTAGAGGGTTTTTTTCCTATGAAAAATTAGCTTTTTTATTAAGCAAGGCTTTGCTGAATGTGGAAAAGTAGGAACAAAAGCTGTTGACAAGTCCGGGGTTTAGCAGCTTTCAGCTAAAGATGCCAGATTTTTGATTGCCAAAACACTCATGGGAAACAGGGAGGCAGGCAGTAGGGGTAGATCTACATTTTTTGCTATTTTTTTTTTTAAACCAAAAATTGAATTTTTTTTCTGCTGTTGAATTTTTCATTAGGAAAATAATATCCGATTAAGTTTTCCTAGAAGGCCTAGGAACCAGTCATATTATTGGAAGAAAGGAAAACAAAACAACTCGATGGACGGGAAAGGCAATTGCCTCAGACATAACATTTGACAAAGCTGGAAAACACAAAGGAATAAGAGATAGTAGCAACAATAAAACTGGATAAATAAGCTCAGGGAGGAAATATACAGATGATTGGTTTGAAAGTAGTTAACATCGAGGACAGATGAAGGTATCGTTCCCAGCAGTAGTGGTGGCAGGAATAGCAGAATAGGAAGACATCTTAGTGACGCTGCTTGCCTTATAGTTGGCAACACAGCAACAAGGAAAAGAGAGAAAACTGGTCTGAAAAGTGACTGATGCTGTGGAAAGAGGAGAAGGAGGAGAAGGAAGAGGAAGCAGTCCCCCAGGGAGCAGAGCAGGCTCTGAAATGAAACATCTCTTCTTGAAGTCTGCTGGCACAAAGATTGTCTCCAGCTCCCTCAGATCCTGTGGTATTTCAAAGTCAAATGAACACCAGCAGAGGAAACAGTGCTTTGGGACCATGCTGCTGTACCAGGTTAAAACCCTACGTGCATCTGTTTGAAGTGCTTGTTGGCAGAGGCTCTCTGGGCAGCACGCAGGACGCTTGGAGAGGTGAGCTTCCAACACAGCTAACGGGGAAGAGCTACAGAAGATAGGTTAAGCAGATAATCCTAGTTTCAAATGGTACTCACTTTTGTTTGATTTTTGCCACAGCTCCTTGTAGAATGAAGCTGAGGATTCACTCATGTACTGTATCTTAACAATGAGCAAGAAGAGGTGGTTGGATTTTGTGGTTTTTGCAGACATGAAATATCTTTTTTTTTTTTGAAAGTTGATGTCCATGAATAAGTGGAATTTGATGAAGTAACAAGACAATTTATTAAAATATACCATGGCTTTGCATAGGTGTTACAAGGATGTGTCAGGTCTGTTTCTTTAGGAAAAGTAACACATTTAAAAATGTAAAAGGGCTCAGATTTGCCATTAGAAATGGAAAATTAATGTTACAGTTCTTTGTGATCAAAAATGCACTTTGAGATCTCCTGAAGCATTTTGTATGTGCGTGGTTATTCTGGATCACTGTTACCATTAAAAAATGTGAATGCAACATTGTGAAAAGTCAAAACATTTCAATAATTTCAAACCAAAGAAGTTACCTGCCCTCAGTGAAGTGTCTTTTATTCTTCAATGCACTTTACCTTTATTGTTTAAAGTATTTTGAAAATAGAAAAAAAATCCTTACCTGGATGGAATTTCATGTTTTACTATAATATTGGAGAAAGAGAAAGGAAGTTCATTGACCCAAAGTTTTACAAGAATGTTCTACCTATTTGGCCACCAAGATTAAGATAAAAAATGAGCAATAGCCAGATAGTTTTATGTAAAGATATACATAATTGGGCACCAACAAGAAGAGCATACCAGACCCAACATCCACCTCCTAAATATGTCAGTAATTACTAAGAAAGTACAAGAAACTGGAACCAACATGTTCACTGCAACAACCAGACCCAGAGGGGTTCTTGACAGACAGTTGGAAGGCTGATAAAATACTTCTATAATTTTTTGCCACTGTGTGACTTTGCATAGTGGCTGGGGCACATCAAAGGTAGAAAAAGTTTGCATTGTGTTTTGCACAAGCCTTGCTGTAGAAATAGACATCCAAAGCAGACATGAACTCTGCATTGTGACAGCCTCTGAACTTTCTCGAGGTGCATGTTTCCCTGTCCCACAACAGCAGCACAGAACTGTTTTACTCTCAAGGAACTGGGAGGCAGATGGGCAGTGACCAGTGTGAGGGCTGTCCCTGGCTCCAAGCTCAGAGGCGGCACTGGTGTGAGACATAATCCCCTGGTCCTGATAAAACAATGCGAAATCCTTGCACAGATCAAACAGCATTAGGAAGAACACAGCAAAACGCTCTGTGTGTTATCTCAAAACACAATGTTTGATGCTTCTTTATCTGTGTTAACACACCTTAAAGTCAAGCTGTTCCCAGTACAATGCCCTCACCCAAACCCTTCTTCCTGTTGGCTTCACTTTATCAGTCAGTTGGGGATTTAAGTACATCACAGTGACATCTCCCACTATTAGGTGAAAGTGTGATGGATGACAGGAACAGCACCTGCAAACAAGGCAGCTCACACCTTGTCAGCGCCAATCACACTTACCATCTGTCTTCCATTTATCTAGCACAGACCTGACAGCCTTCGTTCATATTGTTTCATTTCTTACCACAAAGGAGCCTCTAATGTTTTCTCCATTGAGAACTGAGAGGTTCTACAGGAAGAAAATAAAACTCAAAGACATTGATTCCAGAAATTTAAGTTTTAGTACACCAAATCTCCGCACTCCTAAAAAAAACCAAAACCAATAAAGCAAAAACCAAACCAAACAAACCCATATTTCCCAGCTATAACCAAGTTAAGCTGATTTCTGCTAATGTTCTTGATCTCCCTAAGTTAATGAGTTATATTGAAAAAAATAGTTCTTCCTAACTAAATCTCCCAATGTCTCCATAATGTAGCAGGAACAGTAATTCTGAAGTACTGGATCAGCAATCCAGTAGTGCAATCCCAGATAGTGCAGCTATGGAACACAAAATACAGTCTTAATATGCACGTTAATCTACTTCACATTTTTTCTATTATGATGGAGGTTTTATAGTTGTATGATGTTGACATCCCTTCATCACTGAAAAAATATAGAATCCCTGGGAAACACAGAGGCCAGATTCACTGCGTCCTTTCCTTAGGCTTACTTATATCAAGATGGTTGACTGAAACCACATCAGGCAGGTTGTCCTTCTGTCCTCCTGGGATAGAAGCAGAACTTTGGTGTTAAGAAGATAACGTTATTGCATCCAAACTAAAGGCTGACTCCTGTGATGGACCGAGTGACTCAAGTCCTGCTGTTTACTGCAGGAAAACACCCAGCAAGACTTGGTATACTTAGATGGATTAAATGCAGTTCATTGGAGGCTGAAGTTTACACTGAACTCCAAGGACCAACCGATGAAGGAGCGCTGCTCATTCTACATTCAGGGTAATAAATAGGCAAAAGCAGCACCTAGAGTGATTTATACGGACCTGGCTTTACTGTCCCTAAAGGAGATCCACCTACTCCTGTCCACTGATGTTTGAACTATCAAGCTGAAACATCTTCCTGTTGCAAAAGGCTCTTCAAGGCCTACAAGGCAAGCTATCTATGCAAATGGCATTTGTACATTAATAGCACACGGATTCCTTTGGAAAAGGACAGGAAAACAGTCCAAACACACAGAGATCTCATGGTTGGAGTGCTCAGTAGAATGATGCAGAAAAACCTCCACTGCCATCATTATCCATAGCTTAGGATAAAGGATGCAGAACACGGACAAAGTGTTGAATCACATTTTATACTCTTCCCACTTGAAGCTGAAGGTCAGTGGGGTAAACTCTAACTGTAGTCTACATGTGAAACTTGAGTTTCATTGCCTGCTTTTTCTGAATGAAAAAAAATCATAGGAAAATAAAGCTCTCATTACTGTAATGTTTCTTTGTTATCAAGTGATTAGGAGAGGAACAGTAGGCAAACAGACCCCTTGCAGCAGGACAAGCAAAATAAAGCTACCCAGTCTATAACAGCATGGATAGAACAGTGACCATGCAGCCCACTCCGATTCACTGACTGTGAGTGACAGTCACTGACTGCGAGATGGACTACATCCGTATGCAGCAGCACAGAGACTATCTGGTGCAAGCAGCACAGTTATCCTGGTATTTGTTAGCAGAACATCAATGTACTGATTACACAGCTTCATGTTTATTGATGGTCCAACCAATTGTGCTTACTCCTTGCAAAGGCTGGGAGTCATTCTTTGTTTTGCGTGTATTGACAGTAGAGTAGTAGGTCTTGGAGTGCGACAGTAGCTCTTAGGTACTACTGCAATGCAATAAACCATAATAATAACAGTCATCTGCAAAGACCATTCATGTGAGTAATGGTTTTCTTCATCTGTCTCAGTTTTTTGACATCTGCTCAGTCAACGTGACTGATTCTCAAGGCAGAGGATCTTACCTGGAATAATTTTAACAGAAAGAATTATCTTCTTCTTAATATAATCTGCCAGTGTAACAGGAGGTAATAGAGTACCCTAGAAGTCAATAGTTCTTAAATACTTGTCTCCATACTGCTACTGACAGTTTTGGGGCCATTAGCAAGTCACTTAGAAATGCAGGAAAGCTATTTCCCCATCTAGAAGATAGGGAAAATTATATTTGCTTGACTACCTCATAAACAGGCTATGAAAGTTAATTCATACTTGTACAGTATGCTGAACACAGCAGAAGAAAAAAAAACAGTCTGAGAGTAAAGCCTTTTACCAGCCAGTAGCATAGGTGTGATTTCACCTTACCACTCCTTTAGAAAGGCCATTGCTGTACAAGCTTATATTAGGAAATAACATTTATTACCATGAAACAATAAAGACACAAGGCTGTCATCTTCTTAGGTGCCAATACGTAACTCCCACTTACTTCAACATGTCACTTATCTAGTTTCTACCAATGAATACACCCCAAGTGAAGTGTCAGCCCAGGAGACCATCAAGAGTGATTCACCGATTTACCTTGTTAAAGGCCACCTTTACAAAAAGGGCAAACCAAGCTACACGGCCTGGAAACCTTGAGGATACTGTAAAATTGCTGTTTAAAATCTCAAGGTACTGTTAAATAGAGTCAGGCATTGTTGCCTTTCCTAAACACTTTGCCTCTAGTCTATATAAAAAAAAAGGCTCAGACTGCTGTATCTGTTATCCTCTTTTCCCTCTGAAGGATTAGGCAGGTTCTATGTTTTCAGATTTCCTTAGCACCAGAAGCTGTCTTTTGGTCATTCCTTACATTTTGCCAAAGACATTTTACCAAACTTTGGCTAGGGAGAGAGGCAAGAAGAGGGAAGAAAGATCAGATTTTCTGAAGTTACCTTAAGTGCACTTCTAAAAATCAGAGTCATATTCAGCCACTAACATAAGGTACATGAATTCTAGAAGTTGCTGTAATCAGATATAGACTTCCTGATCTGCCAAGGTCGTATTGCCAAAAGAAACTTCCTTTTGCCTATGGAACCATCTCTTGGTGAAGAGATTATAGTAAAGGCTCCAAAAAGTGACAAGGCAGGGGAAACAATGCCACCCAGGGAGCTAATGCTTGCTAAGGGGCTGTGTATTGCCAGTTCAGTAGCCTTTTATGTTACTGCTGGACAAGATCATGACCTGGCGACCACCAGCCCGGTAACCAACTCAGTGATCTGGGGCATTTTTTAAAAATGAAGAAATAACTATCAATGGAAAACTTTACATTCCCTACCCTGTTCTTTGCAATGACAAAGAACCTAGGAAAAGTATTAAATTGATTTTTCCATCAAGACTGAGCAGTGGAACAGTTGAAATTTAGAGGCTGTAATTCAAAAGAATCAGAGGGATTTTTTTTTTTAAATTCCTCTTCTTTCCTTAGTTTTAAATTGCCCAAAGTAGGCCACAAGATCAGTTTAAAGGGGAAGGAAAAAAAAAAGACATTTATGAATGTTGTGGAAAAGAGAAGATTTTAGGAGTTGTTTAAATCAGAACGTGGAAGAGGATGTTTAAGTGACAGAACAAACCAAAGCTATAGAGAAAGGAAGTGGAAAATGCACATTAGGATTCTTCTCAATCTGGCAGAAGAGGTACAAATTCAGGGTTGGGATACCCTGAAATAGCTACATAAACTAAGGCCTAGAGAAAAGCCCATCTCATTACAGAGTTCTATGTGACTGGTAACCTTCCTAATCAGCACTTATTGCCCGATTGTTTCTACTAATAAAATATGATTTCGTTCAGCACTAAGAATAAAATTTGATTTAGCTCGGCACTAGAAGAGCACACAAGCAATTTGATAAAATGTCAGTCTTGTTCAAATTTTTTGCTGTATAAATTGAGTGCTAATGATCTTGACTCTGCTACCCTCATGTATTTATGCAGCCTTTTTCATGTCTGCTGGATTATTATTGGTTGATTGTTAGATAAAACGACAAATAGGAGAAGTTTATGTAACCTAAACTCTAGGGGCCTTTTAGGAAAAGTTTTCCCGATTATCAATGAGTATTGCTTATTCACCACAATTTCACATTAGCCACTGTATTCCCACAATTATCAGAAAGATCATATTAAAAATAGCACAGACAGACCACAAACCCTCTCAACAGTTTATAAAAATGGTACCTACATATCTCTGCCCCCCAAGTTTGGATTACAAATGCAGAAATATCATAGATACTGTTTATACGAAATCTCACCTTTCTGACAATATCAGAGTTTTACAAGTCTCAAGTACAACCTTCAGTGATTTCCTAAGAATAATGGTGTTATAAAACTTTTCACTTCTTTCCTCCGGAAATCTGGTGATAGAGTTTGACAGTGAAACCCAAAAACTATATGTAGGTTAGGATAGCGTAGACCAACTTAACAGTATAAAATCAGGACACCTCTTGCTACTCGTGAAGCTAAACTGGATTTCCTTTAAATGAAAAGATTTTCCAATAGCTACTCACTCAGCAGCAACAGCTAAAGAAAATGTTTAAGGCCACAATGCTGTGAACATGAAAGAATAGGAGAAAAAAGGCAGGATTCTTTAACTGGAAAACCAATCCTAATCTCTTCCACTGAAGAGTTTATTCTCCTTCACAGTTTTTGGTGTTGATCAAGAAAATATATACACTAAAAGGAATATGCTATAAAATGTTAAATAATTCAGGATGTTCCAAATCATTGCTGATAGGATATATTTTCCTCTCAAATACAAATAGATTTCAAACCAATAAGCAAATCGATCATTATTGCAGAGGTGAGCTAGCAGATGGCCTGTGGGGTTTGGTGGATTATAACTGTCTTTTGTATTTATTGAATATCTCCTGACCAAAGACCTCAGATTAGTTCATTCATCTCAGAGAAGTAGCACACTTTACCAAGATAGATATTACTAATTTCTTCTTAGCAGATGCAGAAGGCAAAGACTAGGACTTCATTTTTCAAAACCTTGGCTGCATGTATTTTTATCCCAAATTTGCTTTGGCTGCAGCTGTGATGCCCAAAGGTTCTCCTTTCTGCCAATCCAGCATGTACCACCAGGCTCACCACTCACCCTATCACCTTGTAGGCCAGTTTGTGACTCCGCTGAAAGCTAATTTCAGAGCTCAGCATCCCCATAAAACACCCAGTGATTTCACATTGGATGCAAAGGAAACCAGAATTTTGTTTGATTAATTTCAGTGCCTAATTTTAAAAGATTTAAGTTTGAAGATCACATGTAGAGATCTACACAGATAAAGTCAGTAGGAAATATCAGAGGGATGTCTACTTCTTCAAGGCCCACTTGGGACGATTGTGCATACAGCATTGAGGAACATGCACTACCTCTTGGGCTATTAGGTCACTTTTATATTCTGTGCACCTGGGCAAATAGATAGTGTCCTGGTGGACTGCTCACTTGAATTCAGATAACTTAAATTCTATTTAAATGTGATTTTGGAGCATCAAGTTCTTTTTTCAATTGGCCTTAGACTTCCATGTCATAATGAAAAGTCTATGATGAGCTAGAAATAGCAAAGCTCATCTCCCAGCTTCCAATCCCTTCTGTCAATCACAAGGTTTTCTTTCTTCTCCTGGAGTTTATTTTTCCACTCCAGCAGCATCTCTTGAATGCATTAGGTCACATATGTAAAGGAAAAAGCAGAGCTAAGCAGACAGCACAACTAATTTTCTCTATTTAGATCTTCATACAAAGCCATTCCAATTTCTGGCAATAAAATGCCAGTGAAAAGGTCCTCTCTTCAAAACACATAATTCCCATACCCCTTTGCACTCCTACATGTCCTCTACTGCACAATACATGCTCCCACTCTTTACCATCATCTCCCATGCTTGCAGTGAGGTCATCATACACTATAATACAAACTTAGCTGATCTCAGCAGGGAAGAAAGCACATTCCCAGGAAAGAAAAGAGTGAAAGCCCCAGGTAGGTAGGAGAGCAAAAAAGAACCGTTTGCAAAATATATATTTTGCACATAAATCTACTTGCCAAAGGAGAGCAAAACAGTGAGAGTGCTTTCACTCTGCAGGCACTTTTATCAGCCCATTGGAAGCTCAGTTCAAGCCTAATCCTGAAGCAGCTTGGGCTGCAGTAGTGGTGGGCAAACTCTTTCCCCTCAGATATCACTCAGAGCACACAATTGCCAGGAAGCCAAATCTCTGTGTTGAGCCAATGTTTGAGCAACTCTGGAGAGACCCTGTGAACGCATGGGGCTTCTGAAGCCTAAAAAGCTCTGCCTTATTACATGGTCATATCCAAACTGCTGTTACCAACAACCAGTTCTTACCGACCCTTTCTGGGGAGCTCAGGCCTTAAGTGCAAGTTTCCACCATGAAACTCTATTACTGGAGGACCCAAGTGTAAGAATTATAATAAGGCAGTGCATGCTGTGGGCTGTATTGGAGGAAGAGCTGAAGCTATTGGATGCTCTGTGAAAAGACTAATTACTCCCATGCTTCTGCTGCAGATAATTCTGGCAAAGTGGATGAACTGAGAAAAAAAACACAAACAAAAACAACCAAAAAAACACCCACATCCAAACCCCCAAACAAAACAAAACAAACCACACCCCAGTGAAGTTGGGCTTCATCAGATAATCAAAGGATACAGCTCTCCCCTCATACGCTAAGCATTACAGAAAAGGACATGCAACAATAGCAACACAAACTACTTCGCAGCTTAAAATAAAAATGGAATGCACTTCTCGTAAATGGAAGCAGCATTAGATCCTGCATCCCTCCCCGTGCACCAGGGTGCTTCGTGCTGCCCTATCTGACACTGGAACACTGTGCCATATCACCAGGTTCTGGCAAAGTCCACATCACGATGTGATAAGAGACAGATGCACCAAAAAGGCACATTTCCCAATGTCCTGGTAAACTCTGATATCCCGGATTCCATTTTAGAATAAAGAAATGAAAGGAAAGTTTTTCTACATTTTTCAGGGTGGGGATGGGGTGGGCAGGAATCAGATTTGGTAAACTAGAATATCTATAATCATCAGTTGCTGTCAGAACTTCATTTACTGCTTTAAGGGTAATAACTGTATATAATTTAGCACACAGGATTCACTAAGTATAAATATAAATTGAATAGCTGTAAAAAATAAAGCTACAACTTTTTCACTCACAAATATATCTATGCCTGACATTAAGTACCTTAAGGCAATTCCATCTCTATCATTTCTGTGTTGATTCATCTCCAGAAGCAGGAAAACAAATTTAAAAGGTTGCAAGCAGAAAGTATCAATACTGTGACTTTAAAACAAAAAAGAAGGTTATATTTATCAGGCTCAGCAAAAAAATGTTAATAAGAGAACTATATCTACACTGTAGATTCAGAAAACTCATGTTCCTGAGACTGGAAAACTATGGCATCCCTACATATATTAATTGTAATATAAGTAACAGCACAGTGTTAATAACCAGCAGTAATTTGGGCTTGCAGCAAACAGGAATTGTAATTGCATAATGCTAGAAGCTTTGAAGCATTAATTACTGAAAGCATTTTGAAGGACTGACATGAAATAGTACTTCATGTGTTTTCCAATCTCGGCAAAAAACTTCAGATAAAGATTTCCTTTCAGTTTCCAGTATACATATCTGGAAATTTGGAGAAAAACAGTAAAACAAAATAGACTAGAATATTTTCCACAAACTTCATGGATCTTTCAACACCGTTTGATGGGAAGGATAGAGAGCCTTCAGCCTTCTCTGGTCATCAGCATGCAAAAAGATGACAAAACAGCCTCTGTATGTCCAGGGCTGGTCAGTGTTAAGGGACTTGAGGTTTGCCTTTGATCACAGACCCATGGCTGTGGGCTCTACAGTGGCTGTCTTTGGGCTAGGATGTATGACACTATTTGTGCCTCTGCACACAACCCTCCCATGTGGCCAGTTACAAAGAATACGATGAATAATTAATTTGCATTCAAAAGGAGAGAAGATAATAGGATAAAGGCACAGGACATTCAATCACTTATTTTATAAAGGCATTTAATACTGCTTCACTGGGAAGATATAAATACTCGTTGCTTGTCATCTTCAAATAATTGTTGATATTAGCAGTGATAAAATGGCTTCAGAGGCATTAAGTGACTTGGCCAAGATCAAAAAGGAAGCAAGTGTGAGAAAGCTAAAAAAAAAAAAAAAACAGTCAGTTCCTTAAGACTCAGTGCTCCAGAGCCCAAGCTTACAACCTGGTGCTTTTACAGCAGTATTCCATATTTATCCATCATTTACATTTTATCTCCTCCCTTTCTTTCCTCTAATTCTCACACCCATACAGACTCAAGACAAATATTTTTAATTTCTCTAGTTCATTAAAAAACAAAACCTAGACCTTGGCCCTTATAGTCCAACTCTTTCACAAAATTAAAAACAGTCCATCAGTTTCACGTTCACTACTCTAAATCTTCCACTGCGCAGAGCAGCAGTATGAGGAAAAACCCAAAGGTACCTTTCCCTATATATTTTAGTAGTTAGCAGTTTCTAGAAGATTCCCCTTGGAGACAATTTCCTGTTAGAAAGGGTATAGATTTTACTCTAAACATGATTGTTTTGAAACAAAAAATATTCAGTAGTGATGAGTAATTTTTGACTTTTGATGGTTTTGCATGTCTGTTTCTTCTTTTTTGACCTGTATATCCTATATTTTCCATCTGTTCAAGCGATGATTTCCAGTCCACTGGAGCAAAAGCAATGGTAAAAGCATTTTGCCAGCAGCCCTTGGCTTCACTTTATGAATACAGTTCCAAGTCTTGCTGCCACTCAAGGTAGAACTTCTAAAAATAAGGAACTGTTTCAAAATAAAAATTAATACAATTTTCTCATAAAAGAGTTATATGGGGCAAGGGGGAGGGAAGGAGCCTTTTCCTTTATCAGAGAGGAGCTCAGACTGAGAAAAGACCAGATAGATGCAGCACACGCTGGCTTTATTGATATTGACAATATAGGAGCAGAAACCACAAAGACCAATATCCATTACAGCACACAACAGCCACCAGCACACCACTTTTTGTCCCAAGGAGCAGTACTGCCATCGCAATCGGAGGACACAGCATGGAAGAGGTCGCTATTCCCAGCACTGCCAGGTTAGAGAAGGGGAAAGGAGGAGGCGGCAGATTAACTGACTCACTTAAAGTCACCCTGGAAGCTTACGGATTATTGGGTACTGAATCTGTGTCTGCAAGAAAAAATCTGATGTCTTCATTATATGACAACAGCCAGCAGTACTAGTCATGTTAGCCTCTTCTTAACCAGATGCAACAGGTATCCACAGGATTAATTTATGGTCTTCTCAAACTAAGGATCTAGCAAGGTTTTCCCTATGTCCCTGGGATTCCCTTCCAAACCTTGGAACACCAAAGCTGGAAACAGCCAGGAGTTGGTTAGAGCTAAGTCCCACTTCTGAAGAGGCCTGCTGAAGATCAGTCTGGTGAAACAAGACATCCTGAAACACTTCACTACTTCTACAGGCTATAGAGGCAATCTGACCACATAGTGGGTTTTAATGTGCAATCTGCGTTTTCCCCCACCTAGTTTATATTGCATGACTGGTATAGGTTTTTTTCATTTAGAAATATAAAAACTGGCCATCAGTTGGTGAAAATCCGTACATTGTACAGGGAAAAAGGGATCGTATGGAAAATACAGAGGGACCTTCTCTGTAACAGCTGAGGCCAGAAACTACTCTTTCTCTCTCCCCAAGCTGCAGTTTTTTTTTCCCTTAGACTCACCATTTCTGGTGGACGAGGTCTGTTATCCTTTCTGGTGTATTACAATCAACAATTTTATTAATTAGTTACACAAATGGGTCATTTCTGATTTTTTTTGTTCCATCTCAACTGACAGGAGGGAGGACCTTTTACATGTCTGTTCGTGCCCTCATATTTACATGTTCCAACAAGAAGCTTCTTTCGCTCTACCCTGACCCAATGTCTGTACCTCTACAAACCAAGAGAATTTAAAGTTTTAGAAAGCTAAAACTCGATCAGGTCACAGAAGAGGTCTCTGATGTCTTTTACACAATGCCAGCTAGAGAGACTGTTCTGAAATCAGAACAGGCAGCATATCACAAATGCAGTCTTTTGTTTAGTTGACGATGTCAAAAGAGAATTTATATAGTATAATCATAGAATCATAGAATGGTTTGGGTTGGAATGGACCTTTAAAGATCATTTAGTTGTGGATAATGGATATACTAGACTGATATGTAAGATTTCCAATCCTGAAATAGGGCCTTATTTCAGTCAAAGGCTACTTCAATATCTAATCACTTAGAGTGCCATTTACTCCTAAAGAAAGGGCCACAAAAGAGACTTTAGCATCTTATCTGACACTGGGATTATAAAGAGATCCCAATGTAAAAAAGAATTTAAGCCAAAGCATTTAATCAAACTCAATTTTTGCTCTTACCTGGTAGTTGCTTTTTTCCTTACAGCATACAGTATATATAAACTAGCAGCCTCTGAAAACTGAATTAGCTATGTACACGTCATGGAAGAATAAATGCAGAACATAGATACTACAATTCTGACCAAGAAAACAGCCAAACAAGAGCTTAGACATGCTGTAGCTAGATCAAAGACAGACAAGCAATGGTGCTTTAGAAGCACAGAACAGATATTTTAACTACTCTGATATTGCAGGAGATTATAGTCTGAAAGCCAGTTACTGTTAGAAAAGCAGGTCAAGAGAAATCAAAACTCATGAAAGTGACATGAGTAACAGCAAGCTGTTACAGAAGTTTGTTTTAAAAAGGTAACAGCAAACTGATGTTTTTGAAGACGAAAATGCCGCAGTTATCATTTTGAACCAATATTTGCCATCTATTTTTAGCATTTTTTTTGTTTTATGATACCTTAGATCTCAGAATAAGAACCTAAATTCAAACACATTGTTTCCTTTTTGTTCCAGAAAATTAATTTTAGAAGCGTTCACTTAAAAGTTCAGGCATTCAATTTTCATCCTAATTTAAACAAAGCCAGATTTTTGAAAATTTTATAAACCTACATATAGTAATTATCATAGTTATAACTAGCTCTACTTCTACCTGATCACAGCTCACGGAAATATAGGTGCTTTGAATTCAGATTTCTAAGACCCTGCATTTACAGAGTAAATTAAGGTAAAAACCTTTCAGTTTTTTTCCTCTCTTAGATAGAAAAGGTTTCTACACATGTCTGAAGTAACATCGCTTTAAAGTCATTAGTCTAGAGAAAAATAGAAAGTCATCCCTTAACACTTACTATGAGGAACTCACATTGTCTGTCTTGAAATTAATCACTTGGGAAAAAACTGAAATCTTTGGCAGATTGACTCAGAAAATGAAAACCTGAAATGATAAGGAGAGTAGATATCCTACTGGTGTATGTCCTCTACCAGATGAAGAGGAAATAACTGTCCTTGAGTCAGCAACTAAGTGCTGTGGTTATTCAGTTTATATATCACACAATTCCAAAGGAAAAAAATGACCTGATTTTATGGCAAACCACTTCCCCAGAAATCCCACACAAATCACTGGCAGGGGCGGGGGAAGAAGGGGAAAAAAAAAATGAAAAGAGAGGGAGAACGACTAGTTCAAGCCCTTACTGCTTAGGTCAGTGGAGTTAAACCTAACTCGCTCCTTACTCCAGTATGAGGTATACATCCAAGTTCAACAATGCTGCATTTACAGCTTTGTGCCATGTTAATAATTGAGCCCTTAAATGTATCTAGGTGACTTTAACCAGAGGTTTTTGGAGTTTGATATGTATAACCACCAGAGAAAGGAGAGTGTATTTTGTCTCAAGTCAGAGTAGGATATGATTTCCTAGGTGAAGGTCCCAAGCATCTCTAGTGCTCAGCACAGCTGTTGACTATGGTGCACCTGTGACATTTGTAGAAGCGGAGAGTTCACTGCTCCCTCTTATGATGCACCTCCTCTTTTGGAGGTATGTTTTGTGAGCCTTTGCGAGCTTTGGCACCAATAGTCATTTCTAGGACAAACACCCAAGACAAGTCAGTCTTAATCTCAGAAGCCAGAGTATGACATTTACCTCCAGTTCTAAAAGAGCTGACATGAGTCATTGGTAAGGGATAAAAGAATGAAATCAGCTCTGCACACACCAGTCTTCCATGTGTCAGCCACACAAACCCTAGTTTATAGTGCTGGAACACAGAGTGGCAAGCTTGAAAAGACAACTGGACAGTCTCATTTGCATGCAATGCATATCTGCTCTCAGTTTGCCACAGTACAGCCTGACAGTCTGCTGTTCTTCCTTGTATAATATTGGGGGTTATAGTGAGCTTCCCACTGTAATACCCCAATCCTTGGAAAGCAATGAAGTAAATCAATGCGGCACTTGACATTACATTCAAAAAAACAACCACCACCACCCTCAGGTATTTTTCATTTTCAGAAGTGGTTTTGGTATGTCAATAATACTTAGGAACCTCAAACATCATATAAAACAGAACCAAGCTTACAAGAAGTTGGGGAGAGATGTTTAAACATAAATCCTACTTAGATGCCTAAGTCTTGCTCACTTCCTATAAATACCTTTGCGGATTTGAGCTTTACTAATCTTAACATGAGTTCAACGAGAGATTAGGGGCACTGCATACTCCAGCTCAAGAGACTTTAAGTGTTATCTCCTATTAGCACACAGATAGGTCCCAGCTCTACTATTTCAGTTTTTGTAAGAAGTACTCAAAGGAAAAGCTCAAGAAAAGGCCTTTCTCTCTCAAAGAGATCACATCTCAGACAATTCATACAATATTAGACTGAACAATAGGAGAAATGTGGAGTCAACCAACTGCAATACAGTTTCTGTAGAGCAGCAGTTGAAGGATTGTTAGGCAATTTATACATCAGAAAGTGACTTCCCATACCAAGAGTAGGGAAACAAAGAATAAGGTACCAAAGAAACACAAAACAGCTTACCTCAGGGTGAACTGATCTTCTGTTGAATTTTTAGCAACAGATACAAGGAAAGTCAAAATGTCACCTTGCTTGACAGTCTTTGGTGCATACTGGATGGCAATATTATTATCCAATCTCATTTCACTTAAAGAAGGGCCAGCATGTGTCTGGTAAAGGAAAACACTCCCAATCCTCTGCAAGGGAGGTCCCGACTCATCAATGTCATTGCGCCCTGGTCGGATCCCATTACTTTTCCTTACATCCTCCTTGGTGCATTCCCCTTTCTCATCTCCTGGTTGTATGGCATAGTAAAGCTCCACAGGACTCCCTTCAGACTGATCCATTGGTTTCTTACGGCCAGCAACAACCGTGGGGGGGTTAAACCAGCTTGGCAGGAGCTCCAGCTCTGCCACACACAACCCCAGATCCCCTTGCAATCTGCAGCTGCCTCTGACTTCCCGCGTCTCTCGGAAGGCAAACACCCGCAGGCAGGGCAGCCGTTCCGTGGTGCTATAGTCATCCCAGTCCCTGCCCACGATGTAGAACAGGACCTGCACTTTGGGCTTGCTTGGGTAAATTTTGTCACTCATTATGAAGGCCTTAAGTTTCCAATTAAAGGAGAACTTGTTAGTAGATCCAAATGGATTTGAAGACAACATTAAGTCCTGGGGAACTACTT
The DNA here is from genome assembly GCA_031468815.1 of Morus bassanus. NCBI lineage: Eukaryota > Metazoa > Chordata > Aves > Suliformes > Sulidae > Morus > Morus bassanus. The sequence goes on from CM062577.1 coordinate 26,905,274, forward strand.
GTTCAATGGAAAAAGGTCCATAGCTGGCATTTAACACAGGCGGCCTCTTGGATTTGTAGATCAGAAAGGATTCCACTCGGGACTGCAAGCTAGAATTCCTCATAATATCCTGGTTGGCTTCCTTAAGAAAGAAGGAAACATCCGCATTGTGGATACGATAGGTCACAGGCAAGTAAGTTGGCAGTAAAGAAAATCTCTGTATACTCTCCAGGATCCCTCGACTCTCAGTCACTGTTGAAAGGAAAGGAGAGTTTAAAAGATCAGATCTTCAAGTCATACTGTGATATAACCTTGCTGACTTTACTGAGGGGATTGACAGTGCTGTAGCTGGTATCAGTGGCAATAGCAAGCATCATCAATCCACACAGAAGTAGCCCAGGTAGATGATGATTTATCTAGTTAACTTGGAAAACAACAGGTTATGATATGTTCTACATGGCAGCTAGATTAAAAGAAGTAGCTTGTGTAGGTTTACTCATGCCAAAGGTCACATCTTCACTTGCAATACACATTTATTATTGGAGAGCAAAATTACCCAGTCAGCATCTGCAACAGAAGATCACTGCACAGGCACATTTAAAAAGGAATTTGATCACTAAAGCAAGCTGCACCTGTACAGGAAACCAATGCAATGATTTTACATCAGATGTTGCACATGGACCACTTAGAGTTCACTTCAGCCTTCTTTTCAACACTCTCGAGCAACACATTGACTTTAAGTGGTTTCTTGCACAAGGCTGAATTTCGCTTTAAGAATAGTTAGCACAATAATAACCATTTACACAGAAGCTGCTTTACAACATTCTGGCACTAGAGGATTTCAAAAGGAGCTTCATTTGCATCCGATTAGGGTCCCTTCTATTTCACTTCATCTATGAAAAGAGGGTTTTTTTCTGTAAATAACTATCAGGATTCACGCCACTGTTGTTGCCTAACCCTACATTGTTCCTTAATACAACTGCATTATCTGTAGGCTGTACATCACTGCACATTGAAAGAACATTTTCAATGACACTAAGCCTCTCTTACTGCAAGATATCCCTTTTAACTGTGCCATCGAGCAATTACCTGAGGCAGGCTATCTTATTAAAGAATAAGCTCTCCATCCTTTCTAGGAACTGTCAGTCCCAAAGAGCAAAGACATACAATGTTAAAAAATACAGCTGCAAATACAATATGACCTTTCCTGCTTGAACATCTGACCTTCGTGCTTATACACCCTAATTGTGAAATAAACTGCATTTTTTTTGCCATAGCAAATTCAAATCATTTACCCTTATTCAGAAGCGACAAAGGGTTACCACAGATGGCATTCAAAGGCAACCCAGTTTCCCAAGCTCTAGTCCAGAAATCCTTTATTAGTTCCTATTTTTTGTTTGGCATCTGACCTAAATATTTATTTGCTCATCAAGTACTGCGGTGGCCTAAACTGATATGTCAGTTACTCCTAATGACCAATCTACCATTTACATACTGTAATTCATTGCAAATCCTAGAACAGGGTAGAAGAGGCTTGTTAGCTTCAAATCTTATTGGAAGGTACTGTTAGTTCCTAAAACCCTCTGATTTCAGAATGCAAGTGTTCACCAAAAACCATATGGAAAATGCCTCTCACAGCAACAATCATCTTACATACCTATGGGCTGCAAAACCTGAAAGGGGAATTTGCCTTTGCAAGAGAGGAAGCCACACCAATGCTACCCATAACCAGCAGGTCAGCCAAGGCACCTCCACGACTAAGCAGTTAATGCAGGAAATCTCACCCTGCCATAGACTTTGATCTCAGACAAGGCACTTTTCCTGTGTTGCTGTTCTATGCCCAACAAATAAGGGTATTACTATTTATTTCCCTTCACCCCTTGTCTGTGTAGACTGCAAATGCAACAGATTTATTGTACTATTTATATAAGAGCATCACTTACAATAACAAGGCTGTGATCTCAGCTAAGGTCTCCAGGCACCAACATAATGCAAAAGAATAAACTGGAAAACTGGAGCAAAGAACTTTCTATATGGAAAAACAAAACCAGCTGGCTACAAAAAAAAAAAAAAAAGAAAAGAGAACAAACAAAACCCCTAAAACAACAAAACCACAAACCAAAGCACAAACAAACCCTAGACAAGGGCGGGCACTATTCAGCTGTAAGACAGAAGGAACAAATCTCAGAATGCAAGAGGTCAGGAAGAAAGGATTACAGAGGAGAGTCTCACAGGTTTGGACATCTTTCTCCCCATCTTCAAAAACTGAAACTCCTCTCCCCATAAACAATTAAAATAAAACCTCACTGTTAAAAGTTTAATTAATGTCAACTCTTAAACCCCACCTGGAATTAGAAATAAATTCCATCCAAAGAATTGGGAAAATGGCCTCAGCACACATCATCATATGAGACTATAAATTGCAACAGCAATAAGAGGCTGACGTCCCGTGATCCCTAGAGGTGGAAAATTCAGCTTAGATCTTGTTTGAATTTAGAGGAAGTCACACCCAAGGTTTTTCTGCTTGTTTTTAATCAAGAGTAAACTGCAGAGATTCTCTGCATGCAAAAGCACCCTTTATTTTAGCCTTGGTCTTTTCAGCATTCAGCTCCCACTCTTTCTCGAGATATTCAATGAGAGCAGATGAAGTTTTTAAAGACTTTTTTCTATATAATCCCCCAACAAAGATTTCTAACAACTCTAAATGGCTTTGCTAGTACTTAGAGTTGCAGGGACACATCTCTCCTATCCAGCCCTAAGGCAAAATCTGTTCTGCTGTTGTACTCCTCAGATCACCCAGACCATAACATCGTTCCTCCATCTAATGCCCCATTTATAAATTCCACACTCATTTTGTACTCCTCCCAACAGCTTGGCAAAGCACCATTAAACACAGTGAGGCATCAAGGAGGCAACTTAGAGAGAGGGAAAAAGCTCAGGGTATTCAATTTTTTATTTCCCTTATTTTGATCGCAGCTCCCTTCCTTGTGTTCCACAGGGAGAAGTACATTATTTTTATATTAAAACTAACAGTGTTTCGCCTCATAATTTTTTAATCATTTATTTTAGTGGTTAATTATCTAAGGGATTAAAAATCTTCCCGCTATATTTCCCATCTCCACAGGACAATGTTCCTCAGAGTTTGTAAACCAATGACTTCAGAAGAGGAGAGCAACAGAAATTAAAAAAAAAAACAGAAGGTGAACTACCTATTAAAAAAAAGGATCAATCTCACCAGACAGAGCAGGGTCCATTGGTTTTTAAATTTTTGGGCAATGGCAAACTGGTCTGCTCTCCGCTACGCTTCCCCCTACCATCAGGCTGTGGATGTGCACTGAATATGAACTGGCTTATGCTGGAAGCTGACAGCAGCTTTCCAAACAGCCAAAGGCCAAAAATTCAAACAATTTTACACTTTTATCTGGGGAGAGTTATAATCAGCACAAACAGAAAAAAATTCTCAAAAACTATGCTCAGCTCTGTAGTAGCATCTGGATTTTGACCATGAAAGTTTATTAAGGATTCTGAAGGATAGAAAATTAAGAACAAAAACAACTATCAGCATCCTCAATTGCAACCATGACTATTTTTGTATAAATTATGCGTGTTTGTACAAAGGCAGAATTGCAGAAGATTACAATTGTGTGTGTTATTGGGTAAGACCCAGCACAAAAGTGGAGTTTTAAAGATTTAAGTCATATCATCAGCTAATATTACATCAAATCAATACCATCATAATCAAAATTCCACAGGAATAACCCACCTGAATAAAAAAAAGACAAGAATCACACAGTGAATCTCTTAGTTTAAATAGGTCAAACAAAATAAAGGATGGGTAACTGAAGTGCTCTTAAGGAAACAATATCAAGACATAAATATACAGTTAAATTCGGGAACTGCAATTTATCTTTATTGTACCACTATATCTGAAGGCTTGTCTGCATGGGGAACTTGGCAGCAGAATAACCAAGTGCAAGAGTGCAGTACTTTAACTAGCCTTACTAGTGTGTGGATGTAGGGCACAGGGTACGTCATACTCTGTGTCAATAGGAAAAGCAGCGGTACCAGATTAAAATAAACTTTGAGGAGTTTAATCTATCCGTATAAGGATAGATTCTTATGATCCATAGAGATCCACTCAACTTTGAGTTAATTATTTGTGGCAAGCTGTAAGATCAGTTTACCTTAAGCTGAGACATTGCAGAGGAAAAAACAGATTCTTCCAGAGGACCACAGCAGGCGATGCCTCACAGCACTACTGCATCTCTAGGGACTGACCCTCACTCAACTGGAGTGAACTGCTCCACTGCAAGGTCTGGTGAAGACCATCTACTGCAACTGCAGAGCAGTGGTACAGCATTCTGGATTCAGGAGATGATCCCAAAAGTTTGAACTAAACCAATAAAATCTAATTTTGATGCTGTGCTTATGCCAGGAGCTATTATTTATCAATCCCTTACAACTACATCTGTATTTGACCTCTCATGCTGTGAATGGTTTGTTGAGGATTTCAATCAGTGGCCACCTGGGAAGTGGTGCTGTAGTAGGGTGGTTTTCTTTCCTCTCTTTTTAGTAAATCTTCCCCTGACTGACACTGTTTAAAAAATACTCGTCATTAATGGAAGAAGGAAATTCTTTGCAGGTCAGTGAATTTGAAAAAATCTGAGAAAAGGCAGCATATTCAGTCTCCTCCTGCACAGCCAAAGCTTGCGCATACGATATATCCCTGAACATGGTGTTGTAAACATGCTGCATTTACCTTCCAGAAGGTCATACTGCTTCCTTCCTTCATTAGGCTATTAATTTTGTACTGCAGTCTGGCTAAAAATCTTAAATCTTTATTTCTTTAATATCATGTAACAGCAGCTCTCAGTCAATGACAAAAACACTCTTCATAGCTCAGTTTTACTGCAAAGTTATTGACCATGGCTTCAGAAAATTGAAGAAATCTGCCAGACCACTAACTTCATTCTATACTGCCAGATCCTTGGGACTTCATTGCCCTAACAGTTACTTTATTTTTAAAACTGTTCAATCCACGACCATCCAGCATTCACGAGAAATAAACCACTCTTCCAAACAATTATGTAATGCTACCATTTAAAAAAAAAATTGCCTTTTTCTTGTAGATTGAAGGGAACAACTTCTTAGGAAAATTGCCTTACCAGCTGCAAGCTCAGACTGCTAATGCAATAGATGAAGTTTGTTGCTGTATCTTGGGGATTGAGATAAGCAGTTCTTTTCAGTCTTGCCTGAAATTTTACCTTTTTAGTTAGTTTCAGCTCTTCTCGCTGAATCTTCTGAACACTTTTGCTCTCCTAGGTTTTTTTTATGCATTGGAAATGTTTTTTAGCCAAAATCTCAAGGAAAAAAGAAATCTGGTAGTGCAATTTATTTCCAGATCTGGAAACTAATATCACAAGGATGTTTGTTCAAATAAAACTTCATGCTCACTTTTGCAAAAATTTCAGTCTTAACCTCATTAAGTTGCTGAATTCACTAATGCTCAAAAGTGAGGCAGTTTAAAGCTAAGCTATAAACACAGTGAATGCCATTCCCCAGGTGTATCTCAGTCAGTTCTTAACAGAGGGATGATCTACTCTGCCAGTATATGTCACTATGGACAGAGTCAATCAAGACTGTGTTACATGAATATCTGAGTAGGATCATTTCCATCTTAAAGGATTTGTTGTTTGCTTGTCATGTTCCTTCCCCAGGTTCAAGCATCCTCCTGTGCAGCCCTTACACAATGAATAGACAAAACTGGAGCTTTCCAAGGATGACTTGCCACGTTCCCTCTTTTGCCAGTCTTGTGGCAGCTTCAATTTTCTTAAAACAATTAGCACTGCATTTTCAAGTTTTTGATTAAGTGCTATGCTTTATTGAGAACAGCTTTATGACAGAGCAACAAACTGATGGGAGCTTTGATCTCAGACAGAAAGGCAGGCAATACAGGCTTTGTGGCAGTTGCTCATTTTGCTTGTTTAAAAGCAATGAGGTTGTTCATTGGTTACACTTTGCAGTGGTGCTCAACAGAAGTCCAGAGGGAGGGAGCACTGTAGAGAAGAGCACAGCGCAATAGGTTGTAAAGAACGTCGATAGCTCAGATGCATTGGAAGGCAACAAATGACACCCACAGGAAGAAACACACTGCACCACATGGTCAAAAACCTGCAAACCCACCCAGGAGCTTGCGGCAGATGATTTTCTTTGAAACCATTTCCACACAGCCGCACACCTAATCTGCACGGTAACACAGAGTCAGGGAAGTATTTTAATGACTTGATGCCATAAACACATGAATCTATCCCACAGATATCCACACTGAAAATTGCATGCTGCAGTTATTCCCTGACAAGAAATTAAACCAAAAGCTGCAAGATTCATTTTCTGTTAGGTTATACTATGTTATATGAATCCAAAAGTGAACTGCTTGGCATCCAGTTGGATAGGCTAGCTTTCTTCCCTAGTTAGCATCTCATTTTAGCATTGATTCTGGGAATTTAATTACATTATTAAATCTTAATTACTTCTGCGACCAGAAGCCTTAACCGAAATTAGACTTCATCAGAAGGAGCAATATTTGCCTGAAAGAATCTACAATTCAAGTTAATAGACAAGGTTTTAAGAACTGGAAATTGATGCCAAAATAGTGATGGAATTTACCAAAAGCCACAAGCCAGCATGCATTCAGGGCTAGAAACCAGTCATAAATCACTAACTCCTCTCTGTAGTCAGTATTCGATACGAACATTTCAAAAAAGTTTTTTACTAGCAATTTTTTGATAAAACCTGAAAATGTAAGGGGGGGGTCGAGGACAAAAATCAGCCAGATTTTCCTGCTGTCTTCCACTGCTTTGTCAAATCAGCCAAAAAAGAAAACTTTTGTTCAACATCGCTGCCACAGCCAGATAACAGAGGAAGCTGAACCATCACATCTCTAGCACAGAGATACAGTGTGATGGTGAGCTCCTGCCTACACTTCACAGGAACAGTGCAAAAGGTATGTTTTCCCATCCTATTTCTTACAACCAAGTATTTCCTTATGAAGACATTATTCTATGTAAAAATGTTCAGTGATCACATTATTCTCTACACAGCTGTGTAACACAAGGCTGAAATAACAACTGACACATTACTGTCATCATTCACGCTGGAGCACTGATTTCCCATCATTCTTTGCCTACTTGCCTGGAAAAGGAGTATCAGCGTCTATCTTCCATACCAGTACAGAAATAAAAGAATCCAGCCTTTCTGGCAGCAAGAACCTTAATCTTTCCTCCTGGTGTTGTCACACCATTAGAGAACAGTTTCCAAAAAAATCTCATGCTTTTGGTAACAAATACCATCATTCTAAAGGGCAAGTACCAACAGAACAGTGATAAGGCTAAATCAACGTGTCACAAATAGGAAAATGAAAATAGAACTGGAACCCAAGAGTCATGCATTTAACTCTAGCAAATTAAAAAGAAAAATGGCTTCAAAGCCAAAAGTCACCAATTTCTTTTTAAGTCCTTTCCTGATTAGCATTTCAGACTGCTCTGCCTGCTTCACTTTATAACATTCCGCATAACTGTTTCATCCTTGGGAAACTATCATTCTTCCCTGAGAACAATGCTGTTCCCAACCTGCCAACGCCCACCCTTTCCTCAAGTTATTACAACTCTTCCAGTTCTGCATGTCTGCGCAGAGCTTATTGCAACGCAAGGGAAAGATTACTTGAACATCAAGGCCAGACTATGTAGAAGAGCTTCTTTGTAAAAAGGTGATTCCTCATTTCTTGTAAGAGAATTTTAAAGAACTTTGAGTATTGTTAGAGAGTGCAACGTACATTAAGTGACACTCACAAAGTAGATGCTGAATAAAACAAATTAAACTTTGCACGGATGCAGACAAATAATTTGTACCATCATTTCTAAGAGGAATACACACTTGCAAACCATTCTTTTTATTAAAACTATCAAGCATTACTAATGCAGTCAGAAATAGAAAGAATTTTTAAGTGCCGAGTCCTGCAAGGAAGGAATTACTTGACAGAATGTGCTTCAACTTCATGAGAACATTCCCGTGCACAACAACAAGTCAGTTAATGCTTTGGTGAAACAGAGGCTGGACTCCTTTGCAAGAGACAATGCTACAGCCTGCCCATTGAAGCATGTCTTAACCACTGTTGCTTCCGTGTTATCAGTCCTGCTAGATTGCTCCTCCTGAGCAACTTTGTGGTCCAGCTTGCAATTTCTCTATTAACTCCACAAAGAAGTTTCCGTGACCCGAGTAGGAAATGAAGGAAACCTCCTAATGAAATACAGTATGAAATTCATCCCAGAAGGATCTCCAAATACAATGCTGAATCAGAAAACAAGAAATACATCTGCAGAGCAATCCTCAGTTAAGAAATCTACTCCACCTTTAGTGGTGTATCATTTGGCCCACCTCAAAGAGTTGTCACTCAAGGGTTTCAAGAACTCCAGCTCAAGCTTCTGATTCTACCTAAAAGGTGTCAGTAAATCTGTTGATAGACTTTGTACCCACTATCACTGTATCCCAGACCAAGTACACACTGTCAAGTGTGCGATTGGACCATTCAGCTGCTGTGACTGGGACAGCGTTATTTGTGTTGTCAATGGGATGTTACTAGACCACAGTGACTTATATTATATGGTCTCTCCACACAATGTCTTTCACACATGAACTCTAAGTTTGATTTTACAGGAAAAAAAAAAAATCAGGAGTTACAAACATTCAGAAAATGGTCTTCTAGAAAGGGAGCTCACCAGACAAAGCAGCTGGCACCACAGAAACAATCCTCAGTCTTAACATGAGCCACTCCCTGATGCTTCCAAAGCAGGGCAATAAACTAAAACCAAAATGAATATCAATTTCACAAGCCTGCCTGTCAGGAATGCCTGTGGACTACCATAAATGATAAGTCTGAAAGTTGAATCATGACATCAGAGGATTTCCACACCTCCGTGTCTGGAGTGAGAGCAAGCATCTGATCTCAGCGTCCGTAAACCGGCATGCATAACCTTATATGCATGACTCCAAGGATCATTAAAGGTCATATACCCATCCAGCACTTTTCATGCTTTAACTCTGTTATTTGATGTGTTTATAAGTGCTCATCCTTGATACACACTCATGGATGCAGACTGTACTCCCAGTTGCTGTATCAATCTGGAATTCCAGCTGCCTTAACGGGCCTGACTGTCAGATACGGTCTTTTTGACAACAGCGCTATAGTCTGACGACACGATATTTTCTTTGAGTATCACATTTTACTGAAGTTTGAAGAAACTTTTGTAAATTAATCATTGATGTCAGGACAGACTACACCTCATCGTTCATTAGGAGAGAGATGAACAATCCTGAAGTTATTTTATTATTCACATTGACAGACAGATAGAGAAATCATTTAAATAAAAGGGCTGCAGAGGAACACATACACCTTTATATTACCAAGTGATACAAAAATGATCAGAGAAAGATCATATAACAAAGGCAAGTTCCCACCTGAAAAGGCAGCAAAGTAATAATTACAGAGAAAAGTATTAAGATAAAAGGATATGGCACTGTTTCACACAAGATCTGATGTCAGCCTGAACATGAAAGGGCAAAGCAGTGATGGGCACCACAAAGTTTACAGTAAGAAAAACAGGAAAAACATCCCAAACCCACAGTCATGTTAACTACTGGGGGATAGGGAAAGAGTGGCTAGGAAAATTTTTCTGACACTCCAGATGCAAAACATCAATAATCACACCAACGGCTGCCCCCAGTCCATCAGCTGCATGTGGTGTGAGAAAGGGTACTAGACATGATAAGACGCATCACTCCCTTGAGTGTGTCATTGCTTACAGCAAACAGCGAGCTTTCATCACTAACTCACTGGGCCATCTTGACACACAGCATCTCTGGGCCTTTTTTGCAATTTTGATCCATTTATTTAATGAACCATAATAAGACAGAATGTGTAATGAAAATAGTACTAGGCTAGGTGCTATCCACTTATGGCTCAAGGCACCCTAATAGCAAAAGGACTAAGAGACAAGGACTTCAGTGTCTAACGTATCAAAAGATTTCTCAGGCTTTCGGTGGCAATAGTTTGTCTCCTCTTCTGCCCCCCTCCCCTTCTCTCCTATGCCTCTACTCGCAGAGGAAGAAAGAAATGATGAAGATTTCAAAGATTTAAAAAGCAAAACAAAAAACACACACACACACACTCTGAACCCAAAAAACCCCCACAAACTTAGAAAGCTGAAATTCTTGCCAGGGGTATCTTGACTTAAATACTACTTCTAGTGTAATTATGTTTAGGAACTAATAAAAGGAAAGTATGGCTCGGTAGTGGGGGAGTGCAGAGTGGCAGGAGTCCAACATCAATTGCCAAATTCCTCATGACAGAGACAGAAATACGGGACTGCACATGGAACAGCCTTACACTGCTTAAACAGACTCTATTCAGACAATCAGTATTCGATCAGATTCTGCCTCAAATGTCTGCAAAATTCCCCCTTCATTTTCTGCAAAGATATCAGGACCTGTGTGAGGCTGTAGTTCTGCTACCAGGCCATTATTGATGGGAGGACAAAAATTCTAAGCATTAAATTAACACCTGACTCAGCAAGAGCAATAGGCCAGTTTCTGCTGCTGGCCTTTTATGAGACAAGCCATGTCTGTATACCCTAATCCAATTCCAGTGGAATAGGAACTGTAGCAAAAAAGTGTTTATGTCTGCTGGCTGATCATTCTCCCGCTCCAGAGTACGTTTTTTAAAATTCATTTTAAATTTGTTAATCCATATTGTGCCTCTACATCTTGCTGTAGGCTCTGTGCCTAACACTGAATTTGTACAACCAACAATTACAATATTGATCTTCTATTGCTACATTCACTAACAAGATAAAAAGATTTTTTTTTAAGTCTTATTTAAATAACACCATGATGCTAGTATATGCAGTAGATTTCCAGGAACGTCAATAAAACTAGAAATATTTCACTAAATACATACCCATTTTACATTCATTAAAGAAAGCACAATTTAAAAATATTTGAGTGTGTTCTCAGAAGGAGGTGAAGATATTAATGGGCATTTGTACCTGAAAAGTCTAGAAATTGAAGGGCACCATAGAATATATACACGTATATACACACACGTACACACACAAGCACAGATACAGGAAAGAATCTGACTTTGGTAGCATGGAACACAGCCAGAGCTAATTAACACAGCTTCTTGGGCATTTCTGTTCTTCACTACGGTCTCTGGTATAGACACACTATGACCATGGGAATGCCTAGTGTCCTGAATCCATAGGGTCCTCCTGCTTAGAAGATTCAGGAAACAAAGGTTTAATTCCTGTCCTGAAAAGCTATTCTAAAATAACATGCACAGTCCAAATCTGCCAGCAACCACTAAGATTATCTCACCAACTTTCCCCTAATACAAAGGCTATGCTCATTAATGGAGATGAGCAAGAACCTTCCTGACATATTCTTATTAGCTTCTGAATCACAAGGTCTTCATTCTTTGCATGAAGTATTCTCTCTTTGCTGCAAGGTACATCTGTAACCCTGACACATCCCCGATCCTTTTCATCTCCTTGTCAACTAACTAGGAAGATAAGGTCTCTCAGAAAAAGAATTTGCCTGAAAAAAGGCACACAAACATCAGAATACCTAACCAGGCAGTTTTTCAGGAGTCTTGTTCTGACCGTTGAATGCCATCAAACTTCTAACAGGCCTGTAGCATGCTTACAAATGCTCAGCTATCTGTAATAACATCAGGCATGGTATCTTGTCTCTATATGTGTCAGAGAGAAAAAAATGAATACATACTTTTTTCTAAAGAAAGTTTTGCAGAGCTAACTAAAGCAGCTGTGTGTGCAGCTAGCTATACCTCAGCTGCTTTATCTTCCCCAGGAGTATCCATGATAATCCACTCCCCGATCATGACTGAGCAGAAGAAATGATCCAGTCTAAAACTTGCTGCTAAGTGGCTCCTCTCTTCTCATTCCTCTTTTGCTTTCCCCCAGTTGCCAAACTATGCTCTCCCCACTAGCCAAATTGGGTGGTTCTCTCTTCTTTCAGGTGAGATGATTCAACTCATCTGGATTGGCAGAAATAATCTACTTTTTACTGGCTGATTTTCTGGTGGATTAGCACATTGTATTAGCTCAGCAGGAGGCTAGCTGAAGTGCCAAGAGTGTGCACAGGAGGGCAGAGTTACACGCCAGAGCCCTGCTCTTGGAGAGTGGGTCCAATTCCTTCTGGTGGCAGGGGGCTGCTGGATCATTCCTGATTGTCCAGCAGCTCCTGGAGTCATCACCACGCAGAAACCTGCACCAGTTTCAAGCCCTTGGTCGATCACAAATATGCAGCTCATTGCTTGCCCTTGCCTTAGCCGAGGCACAGCTAATTCAACCACGTTGTTGCAATAAGGGGTTAGCACAGCAAACCCCCGAATCTTTTTAAGAGAGATGACTACTCCAATTTTCTAGTGCAAGAGAGAGACACAACAGACTACGATTCTTTGAAGAGTGCCGATTTATTTACTTTGGAGTTAAATTTTTAACTCTATTTAGACTCTAAATACATAAGTAGAATTTCACTGCAAGTCACTAACCAGATCAAGTGCTTTTGAATATTCAATAATGCATTATATACATCTTTTCAGACTTAAAATACCTTCAAAAGTCTGACTTACTGTTCTACAGGGCTCTGAATTATTATTATTTTTAAAAAAAACAAAGCCAGTTTGCAGTTTGACAGTTTATTTTGTAATGAAATATTTTGCCTGTTTAGAAACATATTTTACAGATACATGGAATATTACTGTATCTTTAAAATTCTTTCTGTTCTTGTCCTGGAAATAAACCAGCATCCTATTCTCTCAACTTTCTCAAAATTGTAACAGGCAGAAGACTTAAGACTTAGCTCCACAACATTTTTTTCCCCTACCCAGGCAAACTCCAAAGGGCATGAACTCCTGAGCTTACCTAGTATTCATTTAACTAAATCTAGGGAAAGTTCTTTGCTCATGCAAATCTCCAAAATCTTATTCAGAAAATGATTCCACCTTTTCAAATCATCCTTTCTCTTCTTTTCCATACTTATTCGAAAGTGGTTTCTAGATAAACTGATACAGATGCTAGTGTTTGACACTGTAAACACCTAAAAATAGAAAGATAAGCTAGAACTCTCTTGTCTGCCTGACAAACTCTCCAATGTTTTCTCTGGGAGTTTTGTTTTGTCAATTTTGAGCCAGTTTCATTTCTCCTCGCAGATTTTAAAGGTCATATTAAAATCTGCCTCAGCTAAATACCTTGTTTTCTTGAAGCCTGACTACAAATTGGAATGTTATACCTGGGTGTCACAGTCAGACTCCTCTGAGGAGGATGCCACGAGAGGTGGAGCCGAGGACTCTGCTATTTAATTGCAGGAAAGTTCCTCCCGGAGAATGTGGAGGATGTTTGAAATTCAGCAGCAATAAAGACTGCAGGGGAGCTGCACAAGCAGCACCGAGAGCTCAAGATTATTCTCCCCTACCCTGCAATTATCTTGGATACTTAAAAATCTCTGCTACTTGGACATGAATAGTTTTGCATTCTAGTCCCACTGGGAAGCTTTGAACAAGAGACTTCAGAAGCACTGGTGAAAAACATACAATAGAAAGCTCAGAAACAATAATCCTACATTTAAAACAAATTACAGATATACCTTCTGCCAAGCAGGTCTTCACACTTACAAAGAGCACAACTGAAGACCCTGTCACAGAGAGCTCTTAGAGGCTGGTTCTCTGAACATTCACAACAATTATTGTCACGAGCGTCTCAGTGCATATTCGCACACGTGAATCCATACACACATTTGGAATAGTTTAATTCATTTCAGCATCTACGTTTGTGTGTAGTTAAGAGCAAATCCTACTGCAAGCAAACGTATTAAGTTGTATATGTTAAGTCTGTACCAAATGGATTTCACAACTGTGTAATTGACTGATGGTTCACATCACTGCTTGTAAATAACAGATTAAAAGATGACATTCTCTAATTAAATGTCTACAGAATAAAGAGCAGTACCTACTAGGCAGAGCAAGACAGATGGTAGGATTTGTCTGCAAGCATAAAACCAGCAGAAAGGCATTACCCTATTTAAGTTGCATTTGGAACATGCACTGGCCACAGCATTTTATTCAGTAGGGCTTATTTACAAAACTGATGCCACAGTTTGGTATATGCTACTTTAAATCTGGGTGAATAACTGATTTTTCAGCTGCCCAGCTAAACTGATCCAAAACCAAAACCAATTCTCTCAGGTCAATCTAAAGTGAAATTCATTTTTTCACCCCATCACTACAAAAGGTAAGCAAAAAAAAAATCTAATAAAACCTTAATAAAGGTTTATCTTACCCTTTAAAAGTTCAAAAGAGAAAAAAATTAAAGCCTCCAACTTCCTTTTCAAACCCCACCTTACTTTTTGAATATTACTTTCACAGGAAAGCTATTCTGTGCCTCCATTTTAATCCACAGCCTTTCTACTAAACTTGCATGTAAAAGAGGAAATGGAATTTTTTTTTAACCTAGTACACACGTAATAAAGGTATGTCCTTTAGAGCTTGGCATTAGCCATTCATAGGGAAGCATTCTTGAACATACTAACTACCTCTCATTGTCCTATTTGGATAATAATCAAATCACTGGATAAATGGAATAAATATTTGAGCAAATATTTCTATACCTAGTTACCACAATCCACAAATCACTATCAACTCTTGTGTTATTACAAAACAAAGATAAGGATTAAACCTCTATTTGGAAGACAACAAATACATTGCTAACACCAAACAGAAAAGTACCGATTACTTAATCTAATTTATGTTACTATTTCTTATTTTACAAATTAAGCTAAGCTTCTCTCCATATCTATGCACACAGTCTACAAATACTCAAGAACCCTTTCCTGGTGCCTGAAAAATGGTTTGAGTTGCTCAAACAAATCACAGGATGTACAGACATTTACTGCCTGGCACTTTAGGAAATATCCAGGAATAAATCAACCAAGACAAACCACTGAAAGTGAAGAAAAGCAAAAGCATTAAAATGACATATTAAAAGTGTTCTCCCAAATTACGTATGGTTCACAGAGGTGTCGCATATAAAATTTAAGACTTGAGGGCTTTAAATTGTATAAATAGCAAGTAGCATTACTGATACCATAGTCATTGAAAGTGAAGAACTTCTCATATCGTAAGTAATTTTGATACCTTACCATTCCACCTGAAGAAGGAAGACAGATGAGATTCATTGGTAATATCTTGGGAGGAGATATTTGTAATAGGTGAAGAATCGCATATACTGCACGGAAATAGGAGCAATGTTCCCAATAAAAAGTTCATCAGATAAAGTGCACATAGCGCCCCATGAGAATTAGCAGTGCAAGCAGGTTGTGTGCTAAAAAAGCTGGTCCTTTCAGGTTGATATGTCTCTGCTGCATGTGTGTGTGCAGCTCCTTCCTCAGCACAAAAGAACTGCATTCTGTCTACTTGTTACTGTAATACAAGCTAAAAAGTAAATACTATATACCTGGAGCATCTCAGTGTTTTTATTAGCATCTTTCTGCCTGTTGCTTCCTAAATCACCTAAAATCCACTATTATCATGTCTTGTGCCTACAGCAGGACCTACAGGCTCATTCTGAAGAACAGTTGGACACCATGCAAGGAAACACGCTGTAATTACACCGCCAGCACTCTCCCCTAAGCATGGGACAGGTAGCTTCCTGAGAAGACTTCCCTGCCGTATATGAATATATCAAATACAGTGTGAAACAAAACCCTTCTTTCTCACACTAGCTAAATATTTTGTATAGGTTTATCTGCAACAGTACCTGTGGTTTTGTTTTGGGAGGGGACTATTGTTTTCTTCATTGTTGCTCTATTTTTGTTTGTTTTCTAAAGTACTGAACCTGCCAAGATGTTTCAAATTACTTACATTTAAGAGGATGCACAACCATATTATGAACTTAATTTCATCTCTACTTTCTGAAAAGACAACTCTTGTTTCCTCAGCAGAGTACAATGTGATCTCTGCTTAGGAATATGCACAATTCCATAGGCTGAATAACTGAAGGTAGCAATATATCACCTTTTTTTGTAGATACAAAAATAGTCAACTCCCATCCTTGTTCATGCAGAAACATCCCTCAGGGCTTATGCCCCCTAGTTTCTTTCAGCCTTTTTAAAGGTCATGGTCTGACATTTCAACAGTGTTAGAAGTCATTGTCTTCCTTTCTATATGTGCATCCCTGCTTAAGCATTATTCCCTTCTAGTCACAAGGCCCAAGGCAACAAATTACTTCTTTGTAAGAAGTCTAGATCTGGTAACTGCACTTAGAGACTGATTAAAAATAAGTCAAGGCAGCTCAGCTGAAATAATGCTAGATGGAAAGGGGTTATGCATAAAACCAACAATCCACAGGAAACATGAAATTAAAATACAAAATACACCTTTTTTTCCCCCACTTAGGATGAAAAACAAAAGATTAAGTCAGTCTTATCCACAGGCCAGAGTAGCTCAGCTCTTTTCTCTAATGGCAAGTAGTGTATTACCAGTTATTACTAATACTTCAATTTAAATAGTTAGAATTCTCCTCTCTCCACTAAAGCATGACCAAATAAATATTAATTAAAAAAAAAAAAAAAAACACAAGAAGAAATAACTTACTTTCTTTATAAACAGGATTTGCAGCTTTTACATAACTCATCATCCTTTCCAAAGCTGTTGTAACTAGTGAGGTCACCTGATAGCATAAACTGCTCTTTAAATGAAGAGGGGGACTGAGGGGAGGAACTCTGTATTTAATTAGAACCCACACCAGGGGATGGTTTGGCTAATTGCATGACTTAGCAAAACCCCAAGGCTGCTCTAGGCTAAATTAGTTTGTGAGAGCCTTCTATAAGCTTTTATGCTCTTGCAGTACTCAGAACACCATGCACTCCGGTAATGCCTTTCCTGATATCACTGCCTGCCCAGAGTTATTAATCAGAAAATCTCCTATGAGAAAATTATTTGGAAGTGTCTACCTCCTCACTGAAACACTCAAATAGTACTAAATGGCCACAGCAACCAGAAAGTCAGGGAGTCACGTTGCCAAATTCTTCTGAAAGCACTTTAACAGCCCTACCAGGTAACAGTTAGAGTTGGTGTGTGTGTGGGGGGGGTGTTATTGCTTTTTATTTTTCGATTGAAGGAAAAATTGCAGAAAGGTTGTTCTCTGAAATTTTTTGCAGCTGTAATTAGGGAGTATATTAAATATGTTGCCAATTAGCTTAATTGGTGTGCAGGTTGACTGAGACCTGAGTAGGAAATGTTTCTCATTGCTTAAGGTGGGGAGGAAGAAAGAAGTGAAGACCAAAAATTCTCACACGCTTACTAAGAGAAAAAGTAGTAGACGAAGTATTTGACTACTGCACATGATGAAGTAACAGTTCTCCAAGTCTTTGAAGAGAATAGGCTCTTTGAAGAATGGTTTCAGCTGTACCTCACTAAATCCCATCCTAAGTGCTAGAATATTGATGATTTTCAGCTGGCTCTACTATGATTTCATCAGAAGACCAGTCAGAAAAGAAAAAGAAAAAAAATGTGGTCCTTTTGGTATTAGCTAAAGCTCTGATATCAACTGTAAAGATATTCAGCTTCATCAGGACAGATGTAAGAGCTGCAATCTTAGGTGCTGTGTACCTTCCAGTACCAGCAGTAGATGGCTCAGATATTGGACCACAGAAGTTCTAATACTGTCCAATACCTATTAATCCTGGCGTGAGAGACAATTAAAAGGCTAGAGTAAAGTAGTGGAGGAGTATTTATGTTGCTGTCGTGGTTTAATGTGGCAAGCAGCTGAACACCACGCAGATATTTGCTCACTCCTCCCTAGCGGGATGGGGGAGAGAATCAGAAAAAAAGGTAACACTTGTGCACTGAGATAAAGACAATTTAATAGGATGGAAAGAGGAAGGGAAAATAATAATTATGATAAAAGAATATACATAACAAGTGATGCACAGTGCAATTTCTCCTCACCTGCTTACCTATGCCTGGCCAGTTCCTGAGCAGCAGCTGCATCCCCCCCATCCAACTCCCCCTTTAAAACAGGTGGGATCCTGCTACTGACCAGCATGGGAGCTTTAACCTGCTCCATCTCCAACCTGGGCCTTTAAAATTAATTTCATAAGGTTCACCAATAGGGCAAATGTCAGATATATTGTTCTCTTCAGTGAGCAGCGTAGATTTGCTGAGCATCAGCTCCTGGGTTGTGTATGTACACATATATACACAAACACTCCCATCATAAATATGCTAAGTAAAACACAGAATTAAATCACTATCCAAACTACAGTTTTGCACAGGAGAAGAAATCCAAACCTGTTGCTATTATTCTGTCTTATCTACATGAAGAGCAGTCTGCTTTTTGTTAGTAGAGTGTTAAAAGTAAAGCAAAGTACAACTCCTTTAATTATATAGCTTTTGAAGCTACATGTCCTGCCTCTGACTTTAGTGAGAAGAGATTTCAGTGCCACACAGCTTGGCTGTGGCTAAATTTATTCCAAGGAAGCCAAGAGTGAATCCACTAACTCAGTAAGGCTTACTTGGCATAAGGGAAGATCAAAATCAGACAAGCAGAACGTTAGATCTGACAGTGCTCCATGATCATACTCAGACTCTATTTCTCCACATTTTAAACTATCTCTATAATTCATGTTCTGCTTTAAGTGCAGCTCCAAACAATTGGAATTTTTCTGGGATTGCCCACATATTTGATCTTTGCATCTCAATAGCATATAAGAAATTTCCTCTCAAACCAAATCTACGTTTTTTTTTCACCTCAAACCTAAAACTACAGTCACAGTCAAGATCCAGAAACAAACAACTCTTTGCTTCAGCCATAACTAGGATGGCCTCTTATCGTTGGTATTCTGCATTCATAAGAAGCCAGTGAACTAAAAGAAAACAATGTCTGAAGACAAAGAATCTAATCAAATCTACAAACCATAGGGGTTTTATCTCTTGCATAGTGTCTCTTGACCAAAATACAGCTCAATTCACATCATTGCTTCAAGTACTTAATGATTTTCAGTCTTTTATAGTGCATAACAATTAGCTTATCATTGTACTATGGTGAGATTAAGTTTAACTAAAGTTGTTGTCCTGTGTTCGTTAGCCTATATGAAAGTTTAGTCTCTGACCAATTTCCAGTGTGCAAGTATTAGTAGCATGCATTACTGATCAAAGACAGAGGGTAACTTTTAAAAAATGTTTCCTTCATGACAATGTTGCAATAATTTGTTGAAGTAGCATGTTTTCATGCCAACAATAAACCCAAACAATATTTATATAAATAAAGTTAAAGGAAAACACAATAAAAATCAAGCTATGTATTCCTATACCCCAATGAAAACTTTACCCTAATGGAAAAAATAAATGCACAGTAAATTTCTATTTACAGCCCTCGTATCTAAAGGTCACATATATCCTACTCAAAAATACACCATAGTGCTTACCAGATACAGACATGGAAATGATCCTTATCAAGAGCAGAAGAGGTCTTACCAATATATAGCACACCTTTCTGTCTGTAAGTAAAACTGAAATGAAAAGAACTAAAGAAGGTAAATATTACACAATTAGGTGAAAGAATAATAAATGTCCTCCTTATATCAATTTAACATCCCTCTGAAAACTTTATATCACTCAATTCTGCAAGAAATTTCAGAGGGGCTCTTGGAATTTCGACCTTTCCTGACAGTGTTACTTCCTGAGCAAGGTGTCAGCATTAACTGGTAACTACTCCCATTCATATGAATAATGTCCATTTTAAAGTTTTCGCTGCAGTTTAACACCTAATTTGAATTACTGTCTGTGAAAAGAGTAGGTTCAGCACATCTCATTTATGTGTTTATCTAAACAGGAGGCAGCCACACAATATAATTTAGTGTATACAGCAGTTTGTTAATAGATAGACTATGCACTGAGTAGCTTTTACTCAGAAGGTTTCTGTAGCTTGAAATCTGAACACTTAATACAGCAGAAGAATTTAATTTTCTGGGGCATGGTTTCTCACTGACACAGGTGCTCTTACAGGAGAATTTACAGTGTCCATTATCTTCTCAAACAGGAAGCACAAGAAATGACCATGCAAGAAAAGATGTTATAAAAGACTTCACTTAATCTGAGATTTGTGGGAGTAGGGCTCCAGTTTAAACATCAAAAGCTAAGTTCAAAGTCCAACTGAAATAGGATCTGCAGATGATAGTGTGTAACTCCAGGAGCTGCCCTACTCATTTAGACAAATCATGACTGGAATTCTTACACAGTCATTACACAGCATCATTTATCTTGCTTAGTGTCTCTGAGTAATGGAGAAGACACAGACATTGACAGACTACGGAAGATTCATTACTTCGGCCACTGAGGAGGGGAGTGGAGAACAAACACAACACTTTTCATCTCACTTTGACAGAATGGCAGGGGAATAAGTAAAACATGGTCAATACGCTCCTGGGAATACCTGACTGTCGGTTTGCTAAGCAGCAAGCACACTTTTTGCCTTAGGCTGGAAAAGCAGCTCGTAATTGGAATCAGATTGTGACCAGCACACTCACAAAGTAGGGAACTCAAAAAGGCCCTACTTTGTGAGCAGTTCAATGGATGTCAGCCAGGCCACTTGAGAAGTAAGGTACCAGTCTATTCTGATTTCTTCACAGTTCAGTGGTATTTTCCTCTCTTTTGGGCATTAAGAACCTTTCAACGTTCCACATGGGGATGAAGCGTGTTAGACTGATGCAAGTCCTCTCTTTACCCCAAGAGCCTACACGTCATGGGCAATCAATGTAAAATTCCCTCTGTCAAGCTTGGCACCAGGTTTCACCTGCAGAATAGGAGCACGAGTCAGAGCTCACTCTGACACATTTCTCAGGAGGCCTTCACTCATCATTGGGGATGTGCCTATCTCCAAACAGCTCCAAGCTGTTACTTACGATCTGTTGTTTTATAGAATCAGAGAATCAGAGAATCATTAAGGTTGGAAAAGATCTCTAAGATCATTGAGTCCAACCATCAACCCAACACCCCCAGGCCTCCTAAACCATGCCCCAAAAGTGCCACGTCTACCTGGTTTTTGAACACCTCCAGGGATGGTGACTCCACCACCTCTCTGGGCAGCCTGTTCCAGTGCCTGACCACTCTTGCAGTAAAGACATTTTTCCTAATATCCAATCTAAACCTCCCCTGGTGCAGCTTGAGGCCATATTCTCTCATCCTATTGCTTGTTACTTGGGAGAAGAGACCAACACCCACCTCACTACAACCTCCTTTCAGATAGTTGTAGAAAGCGATAAGGTCTCCTCTCAGCCTCCTCCTCTCCAGACTAAACAATCTCAGCTCCCTCAGCCACTCCTCATAAAACTTTATGATAGGAAGACCCATCAAGATCCAAATGGTACAGCAAATCAAGACACCATCTCTGCGTAAAGGAAGTACAACCTAAATGAGTTCTGACTTCACAATGTTGAGACACAAGTTAATAAATAGTTGCAAGATACAAGATGGCTGATTTTATTGGATTAAAGGGACATGGTAGAATTCAGGCTAAAACTGAAATGTTAGCTCCATTTACTTCACCATGGAGTGAAATGTAGAACATGATGGAAATATTGTGAGCAATGGGATTGTGCAGATTTATGGTCCTTACTCAGATGACCAGAACAAGAAGAGCTCACCAGGAAAGAGCTAAGCAATAGGTATCAATTTAAAATTAAATGCACAATGTACAAAAAAATTGTTGACACCACATAACCAGCAAAGACAGTAGAAACATATCTTTACAGCAGGAATCACTGCACAGAGATGCAAGATTATTTCTATTGAATTTGGCGTCATGTTACTTGCATGCTTGACTTCCTTTCCTGGTCCATGCAGATCTCCATAATCGCACAGGTCTACAACCACTACTACAGAAACCAGCTAGCTGGGCAGGTTCAGAGAAGCTCAGCCTGAACTGGCTGAGGTAACCAGATACTGGGAGGTCCTGTTCAGATGTACAAAAGAGTCGGTAACTTAAGGATACCCGAGAAGAAGAATTAAAGGCAGGACCCGGAGGCCCTAACACAAATGTCCCAAAAAACAAAAGGATGAGGAAAAAGCTTTAACTGAGGTTTCTTCTGTCCCTGTTTAAGTTAATAATAAAGGGACACCACAATGAACTAGGCACCTTAGGATAAGACATGGTGTATGTAAACTGCACTAATTTGCACATAATGGTAGTGTACAAAACATTTACAAGCACATATACTCACTGGACCAAGAGAAACCCCCAGTTTTAGAAAGTAGTTAAACCCAAAAGCTAACCTAGTTTCCAAACCTCATACGTGGAAGCAGCCTTACAGCAGTAGATTCAATCTTGAGAATGATCAGCTGCAGTTTGCTTTAATGATCTACTAAGAAGCTCCTGAATGCTGGTAAATGCCATCCTGGGTGGGGATACTCACTCTGACTGCTTGAAACAGGACAAATTATGCTGTTAGCTGTGTAGAGCGCTTAGGAAGTTTGAGTCCTTGTCAGAAATTCTGCTGTTGCTAGCACTCTACCATGAAAACCAAGGCTAATTAACAAAGAAAGCACGAGCCGGAGCATATTTAAAGGTGTACAGGTAGATAAATACACTTTCTACATGCTGGAAAAATTCAAGAGATGAAAAGGATAAAACCCACCATAAGCCAGCATGCAGTGGCAATCTGTCAAAGGTGCTCTGACTTAATTATCACCTCCAAAGTACAGTTCTCCTATTGTGTTTAAGCCATGAGCATAGCACAGGGAGATTTCAAAGCAGGTTACATGAAACATTTTCTTGGCAAGGATCTGTGGTTTTATGCTCTGAACCATCTTTTTATGTTATGTTTGGTTTCACTGTACCATTCTGTTTTTTAACAATACCATGGATAATAAATGAATACGTTTCACAACTTGGTAAGATAACCAAAATGCCAGCATCTACCTAATGAGCCTTATAATTGAGTTGTAATGAATTTTATGTAGTGCTGTCTAACTTGAATGGTGCAAGGGACACTGGAAAGATATTTAAGAGGGAACAGTTCTAACACGTCAGTTTTCAAAAGAAGGGATAAAAATAATCTCTAGTTTACTCACATAGTTGTTGTTCCTGACGGCATTAAATTTAAGCCAATGAGATTAGTCATGTGAGTAAATTTGTCACAGAAATAAGGCTGCAGAAATAAGCCCTGAAAAGCAAAGGTGACGATATTTAGAAAGCTTTTCTTTGTGCTTTCTTTGTGTTTCTAGCTAAAACTGTGTAACACATTCCTGTGAAGAAGTGGTTTACCCTAACACGACATGAAAGCCTGGGAGTTCTGAAAAAGCTAATATCCACCTTTAAAAATATTTTCTACTGATCAGGATTCAGGCATAAAAGCGAGAAAAGTAAAGCCTCTATTCTTTTGCTTGTTTTCTTTCTCTATTTGATGAATATTACCTCATTTGGATTTCAACTGGAAAAGCAATTAAAAAATGAAATTATGTCAATGAAATCAAAGAAACACTTTTAGATCTCCTAACTTGCTGACGGACTTTTTAAAAAGAGGAACAGCAGATGACAACTAACAAATAATATGCTTTCACACAAAATGATGCTTGAAGTAAAATGCATGAAATTCAAACAGCTTAGAGCACTTGTGTGAGTACCCAGAATATTCTGAAACACATTCAATGACTTAGGAATAAGCAGTGGAAGGCTCTGTATTTACTAATGCAAGAGTAAATACAAATAAAAAATAAAAAAACCCCAACAAACCAACACCTCCCCCCTTCCACAACGTTTTGCCCAAGAGCTTCCTATAGCCATTTTCCAAAAAAGGTATTGAGACAAGATTTCCAGTTTCTAATCACCCATAGCTACAGATAAATTTTCCGGAAAATGCAGTTTGTATCTGAATATATTTCCGAACTTCACGAAAATGCTTGACACGCAGAAGGTCTGCAGCACTTCTGGGTGGATTTTCAGGAGAGGTTAACACAAGAGGATAAGGGATGCTCTGCAACTACACAAATGGGACCAGCATGCTCTGCACCGATTGGTGCTAATGGGTAGCTCTAGTTCTTACTCTTTTCTCCAAGCCACTGCCATGGTATATCCCTAGGTGGGATTAACCCATGTTAAACAATGGAGTCTTGAAAATATTTTGTAGTTTTAAACATACTACTAAATACTAAAACCTTTGCATGTTAGATATTCGCTTAGATTTTAGTGCATATTCCTACATGGATAATTTTCCACATTAGATTTTTATTACATTCTCTTTTTAATTGAGACTGCATACTGCCAGTTTGCCACATAAACCCCCCCAATTCAGGGGGGTGCAAAATCATACCACTAAGGAAGATGATTAACGTCATGGTTTTCTTGTTGACACAAGTCAGGATTGGAGGATTCTGAAAACTTTTGTCGCTTCAAGCTTTCTGTATAATGTTTCTTGTATTAAAAGTGTATGGCTACATGAGCTGAACAAAAACCATTAATTTCACTTCATAGGATTTTGTGTCAATATCTTATCTGGGTCTACTATGCCATAGAAATTTCATATTATCAAAGGATTTCAAAGAAAAGCTGGATGAAACTCAATTTTATGCAACCATGTGTGGTTTTGACACATGCAATCAAAAAATAGAGTCTGATCCAAATCTCCATGCAGCCAATTAAAAAGGGCTCCAAAGGACTTCATCATCTTCAGAACAGCTTCCTTGTCTAGATTTTGTGCCATGATACAAGTCACGACAACAACTGATTGTCACGGAAGTACTCTATATATTCACTGCTTTACAGAGAAGTTCCATGGTGCCAAACTGTGGCATCAGTAAGAATCACATAGTTATGCTGATCCAGGAATGAGAGAGGCAAAACCAGTAATTCTTATGACAGGCATACTCTGAGCTCTGTCAGGACTGCATCTGAAACAAAGGCTTTGTGTTTCCGTTGTCTAAGGAATGAATTCTGCCTCACTGCCAGGAGCCTTATTTTGTACCAGCAAAATATTCAAATATTGGAATCAGGTAATCAAGTGACTTACATATACCTCAACTTTCCCAGTATGCATACTAAATTAAAACCAAAATCTTCCCGCTGATACTATCTGTTACGTTATCAAGGAGTTCCATTCCTGCAGTTTATGAATAGAATATAGGTGGCTTTACTCAGCTCTCCTATTTTTTACAAGCCTGATGCTTGTACAACCTGGCAGCTTTTTAGCTCAATCATATAAATGTCTTAATACCCTGCATTGATCTGGAATCAACACAGTTGCCAACACATGGATAAAAAGCACCTGGAGAATTTGTTGGTTGTTATTTCAAGCTGTTTATTATTCCTTGAGGACTCCTACGAACATTCAGAACTATCATGCCTGCATTAATACTGCTCTCCTACACCTCTGGGTACAGTAACACTGTACATTAAAGATGCTTTAGAAAATTGTTTGTGAGTTGATATTGCACTGGGATTACTTTGTACGGTCTGCAGCTTTGCGCTAAATAAATACTGGAAAACTGCATGCTGTGAAGTAGGCAGTTTGAACTCCTCAGTCTGGCCTTTGGAACACAGTTAAGAATAAAAATAAAGCATTGATATTTACCAAGTTATATTTTAAATCTTGGATTTGGCAGACCTGTGATTAATAAAGACTCAGAATATTTGTAACGCTGTGCTTACAAACTAGCTCTGGAAAACAATTGTTCCCAGGCTAGTAAAGGAGCATTTTGTGAGCTGTTCTTGTTGCCCATATGGAGGCAGAGATCCCCATTTTTATCACTGTGGTGCAGTATGACAAAGAATTATGAAAAAAAGCTACCAGAAAGAGAGCAAAATGAGATGCAAGCATCAGGGAAAAAGTGGGAGAGAGAGCATCTGAAAACTCCTTGCCGGACTACCTCTGATCTAGTGGGAGACCATCAGCCACTATTATACAACAAGTTTCAGTCATGCAATCATGCAATAAGAAAAATCCTATTAAGTGGAACAGATTCTATTGCTATTAGGAGAAACAGGAGCAAGGGTGGGAGCAAGAATGAATCAAAACATCCAAATCCGGACACCCAAATCAGTCCTAATTCCATTACTACCACTGAAAATAATTTAATGTTGAAATGGGGCTATAAGCAAAATCTATTGTACTAGTTTTTTGAGACAAATCTCGAGACAAATCAGTACAGTGATAAAGCAAGCTACATATTGAATAAAAGTATTTAGCACTACAAAAACCTGAATAAATACAACTTTACAGGTCTGCTGATGGATATTTAAACAAATAAAATTTCCACTAGTGACCTGACTGAGCAAAAAATTCAGTTACCCTTGGTCAGGCAAGCAGTCAGTGACACATTGTAAGTCCAAGCCTCTTGTCTCAAAAGACTTACGCTCATTCTCCTACACCAGGTTTCCTCCAAGCTACAGCTGCGAAATCACCAACTGGTTAAAGGAAGCTTTGTGCTTCTAATGAAGACCCTTTAAAAAACAACAAAGTCATTAAAGATCTTAATATAAGTTTAGATACAACCCAGTAGAAGTAACTGCATCAAATTGACAGCAGGCAATTTTCTTGGGTACTGCAGAATTGCTAAAATACAGTTTACTTAACTTTTAAGTACATGATTTCAGCAGTGCTTCCAGAATTTCAGGAAGAGAGCAATTTGTTGCTCATTCCAGCCAGCATCTCCAGGTATCTTAGAACAAAGTTCTAATTCAACTGAAGCAGAAAGAGAATTGAAGTTGCAAGTTTAGGCTTTCATTAGACTCTAATGATAAGAGATCTTTCTGTCTCATCATTTTCTAATCAACCACTTACATGTTCTGTAGCACAATCATGCGACACAGGGAGACATTCACCTTCTCAACTTGCTTAATTCTGAAAACCAAAAAGACCCTTTCCCTGGTCCAGATGGACATGAGCTCCCATGACAACAAGTCACTGACACTTAAATGTCATTCCTGAGTCCGAACACATAAAAATACTGAATTAATTGCAAGACTCCTTAGGGAATCTGACTGCAAAATTCCTAAACCTAAAGGATGAAGCTAAAATAGCTTTTCACAGATTCTCTTAGGAATGTTAAGCTTTTTTCCTTAGAAATGTTACACTTCATCCAAATGGGGTTTAAAAAATAAAAAAACCAACAAAACTTTAAATGGTCTAACACAGACTGATTTACTGTGATCTGCCAAAGTAAATATCATTATTCTTATTGATGACTATTTTTAAACCTATGTGCCGTTGGGAACAGATCAAATGACTCCTATATTTGGAATGAAAACAATACAGAGCTCATATTAACCACTATATAATATCTGAAACTGAACTACTTTATTACCAGTTCTAGCTAGTATCACATAATCTATGATCCAATTATATAACAGATTGTGCAAACCACACAACTGCAGTCTATAAATTATGATTGTCAAAAGCCAGGGAAAGCAGGCAGTTAGCAGTAACATTAGAGTTTTGTATTGTCAGCTACGGTTCATAATGCAGAATATCTTACTTTATTAATCTCAGAATTGTCTAAGTCTCATCTGTTCCAGTTCCTCAAGAAAAAGACAGCCAAAGATATCTTTTACGATCCTTTTAAAGCAATCTACTTTTTAGCTACTCCTGCTCCTTCTGAATGGCTCTCTACTAGTTCTTTCCAAAACACTTCTTAGAGTTTTAATTAATTAATTTAATAAACTCTCCATTCAGTTTAATATGCAACTGCCCTATTTATTAGCACTGGAATTTGCTGACTTCATCTTTGGAAATATCCTGAATAATTCTTAAACTCCTATAATGTGGTGTCCCCAGCCAAATCAATCTGAACCCTAAAACCAATCTAAAGACAACAGCCATTTGTTGTTTTGTAATGCACCCTCCCCCAAGGGAGACACATGCTTACCGTGAACAAAGTGCACTTAGACAATTCACTGGCTGGACAAAGCAAAATGCTTTAGAAAAAGTCAGCACAAGATTTCATTCGAAAGAACTTGCCTCTTTTGGCTTGGACATCAATTTTCAGTACTGATTTAGTGAAGCTGTAGAATTCAAAACTGATCTCACATTCCAAACCCAGAATCTTTCATTTAAAGTTTTTTAAATGCTCAGAGTAGAGTTTTTGACTGTAACCCATTATACTGATTGCTTATTAGTTTCTATATCCATCCTGTCTCCATATTACATTATATATGCATGAAACCACATAGTAAGTAGAGAGGCACTATATCTACATGTCGATCTAGACTATTATTAATCATAAAAAAGGGAAAATGAAAATAATTTGCCAGATGTTATTAAAATGCTCAAGTCATTTTATCACCTAGCAAAGAAGAAAGAAGCTACTATGTGGTTGTTGATATATAGTAGAAGGAAAATTACTGCTTGAGGTATGGAAAACGTTGTAGTCCCAACCCTTTGGAAAGTCATCCAAAGCCTTTGGAAAGCCAGTTTGCCAATAAAATTGTTGGAGAACTGAATATTAAGGATCATATCCAGCATTTCTTCCATACTTCATCTGACCCAGGATTATTAACAAGAAAACTCAATAGCTTGAGCAAGCAGATGGAGTAAAGGACATAAAAATGATCCGGTACAACAGTGTTAATTTGCACGATTGTAGTACTTAACATTAAGCATTTGAAAGAATTTTGCAGCATCAGTTAGCTCTTTGAAACAACCTGTTTTGAGATCTGGAGGCAAAGCAGGCAACTGTCTTATAAATCATGTACAGAGTGCAGCAATTCCTGTAGCTTATACTAGATCTCTGTCTAGTATAAGGGTCAAACCTTACTTGACTTTTATGACACTGAGACTGTTTCCAAAGAAAGTCTTCTGTGATCATCCATCCATTTGCCCTGGAGGTAAACCTAGATGATGGAAAGGTTTTCCATGGAGGTGTCTTGAAAAGTGATTTAATATTGGCTTTCACCTCCTGGCCACAGATTACATTTTTAAAATCTTTAGTATCTGCTTCACAACAGACTTCCCAATTCCCATTCATAGCTGGATATTTTACACCTGTAATATATGTCACATTCATGTCTTTAAATTTCAGTACACTATTTGAGAGAGTCTACAGCAAGACACAAGCAAATTAGCTTCATCTGTCTGCAGGACCTACTGTAGACAAAGCTGTAAAAAAAATCGGTAATTTCAACCTCCATATAGACATGACAGTAAACACTATGCATAGAGGGTGTGCTCCAGCAATCCGGAGTGGAAAGATATCAAAAAGTGAATGAAAAATGTGCATGTACATGAAAAGAACCTTTCTTCTCCCCCTCAATAAAGGAAGATACTTTTGCAGTTATTTGTAACACTTAAAGAGCTAAAGTTGCAAGAGGGCTAGTAATAAATTAAGTAGAAAAATTCTGGAAATCCAAGGCATGGTCTCCAAAACGTATGAGCAAAAACATGCTGCAAAATGACTCTTGAGTTGCATGTGTATTCACATAGGTAACAACACCAAAAGTAAATACCTGGGGTGCTCTTCCCTAACACCCAGGCAATTATGTGCACAGGCTGAAATCAGACATTAAGCAATCAGTTAAAGGAGAGCAAATTAGCCTGTTTGATGTTAATACTCAGATGCACCATAGCCCTTTTGCACTCCCATAATTTCTTCACAATTTTTCTCCAAAAAATTATTCCATAACTTTCCAGATATGCTGAGAATGGAGAGGGTCAATTCTGCTGTTCACAGATCTCACACATAAATCTGGGATGACAGACTGTTAGCCAGAACTCCCTCTCTTCCAATTCCTCCTCAAAATCTCCCATTTCTTTTCTTTAATACTCCTATATTCTTTTGCAGTCATGTGTAATTGTGCATGTTTCACTTCAACGGCAACTTCCAAATGTTAGAGAACGCGCCTTATCTATGGTTGCAAAGCACAACGTAAATTAACAGTATTATATACATATTGCTAACAATAATAATTAGTATTTACCCAGCAGAGCAGAAGCTCAGATACAACATTCAATTTCAGAAAGCTCCTGCTATTTTACCAGAATCCCATTGGGTTGACCTAAGAGCAAATATGCTAGAAAACTAGCTCAAGATCCTAACTTAAGCAAATGCTTTGGTCAAGATGTAATCCCAGACTATTCACAACTTTGGGGACGAAGCTTATCCCCCACAAGATACAAAAATACCTGTGCAGGACTGTGCTGGGTTGACCATGGCCAGCTGCCAGATGCCCCCCAAGCCACTCTCTCACTCCCCTCCTCAACAGGATGGAAAAAATAAGATGAAAAAGCTCGTGGATTGAGATAAAGACAGGGAGGTCACTTACTCATTACCATCACCGGCACAACAGACTCAACTTGGGGAAAAATAATTTATTGGCAATTAAAATAGATTTGGATAGTGAGAAACAGAGACAAATTAAAACAACACCTTTCCCACCCCCACCCTTTTTCCAGGCACAACTTCATACCTTTGGTCATACAAGCAAATTAGTTCATACAAGCAAGTTCCTGTGTTCCTATTTTTCCCCTTTTCACAACCTCTAATGTTGCACAGGTGGATATTCAAGCACTCAATCTTGATGACTAAGGGAAACATTTTAAACCAAAGTTAATATCATGAACTTACATCTCCCCTGTTTTCTTACAAAAAGCAAAGCATACTGCTGTTAAGGGTGTCGGATAATTTCTAACTGCTCAAACATAAAAAAAGAAAAAAAAAAGTTTTGCAGTATTCAGAGGAATATATCAAAGGAAACAAATGGCACAATTAATATTTTTTGTTGGGCTTCTATATACTTCTTCAGTGCTGCATTTTTTGTCTCAGCCTTATAATGTTGCAAAGGAGAATATAGATTTGTGGGGAGGTTTACTCCATCATAACTATGTATTATAATAACATGCATTGAGGGAGACTGGGTAAGTTGCCTTAATGCTTTAGATTAACTAAGAAAAAACATGGCAGGCACTGGAATAGCTTTTCCGTCTTAGAGATCATTTCTCCAACTATGCCTCACTATGGAGAAAGACGTACTTTCAGATAAAGGTACTTGAAAGCAAAATATGTTCATTGCAAAAATGTTGTACAGCTCTTCTCTAATCAGTCGTCCATTAGCTCTGGCTCATGAATTCTTTTCTCAGGAGGGAAAAATTGGAGCTGAAGTTAGAAGAAAACTATGGTTTTATCATTCTTTCATAACGTCAGAAGAAATATGTGCCAAGAGAATAAATTTTTTCCCAATGTTGTCATAATATGCTTTTGCATTGTCAGAATGGCTCAAAGATACTACTGGAATTAAGAAATGAGCCTGAAGTGAAAGCTTCAGTGATTGAAGCTGAGCAACTGAAACGCACTACACTTGTAGGATGCATGTAACATGCAACTATACAACAGTATTTTGGTATTACACTGTTTGGTTTTTTAGAGACAGACTGGCTTCTCACTGAAAATTTGTGGAGGGAGAGAAGGAGATATCCATATTTATGCAAGACCTATATGAAAAATGTGATATATAGGTCTTCTTGATTCTCCCATAGCTTACCTGGGTGTTGTGCAGCTTTTATTCCTATGTGCATCAGAGACATAAGAATGATCTAAATGCAGATAAAGACCCAATTCAGGGAAGCAGCAGAAGGTAAGATACTAGGGTCAAGTCCCCAGCATAGCTCTGGAGATTTTGACTTTACCAGCAGTAGAGCATTCTACAAAAACTGGGGAACTCGATTAGGCGAGCCTGAGAAGGGAATATATACTTGGAGTAAATATCTGTACTGTCTGTAATTTCAAGTTTGCAGATATCTTTCACATTGTTTCTTGTCTACACAGACCAGAAATAAAGTCAACAGCTAAACAGTATAATCTGACTTTGCATTCTTATAACACCCCTTATTTGAGGATGCCGAAGGCATTATAACAAATATTGTTGTTCCAAGAAACTGCAGAAAAATAAATAACAAGGAATCAAACTGACAACACAGATTTTCACTGCCCTTCATGAATTTCTCCTTCCACTCAAAACACCAAAGAAAAAAAAACACAAACAAATTGCAGCTCTAATGTTTCGGTCTGCACTTACAGGCTTAAGAGTTAATATGTCTCATAACTGTAGTCTCAGTCTGTTTCTCTCCTGTCTCAGAAGGAAGGAATTGCAATAACTTACACAGAAATATTAAGGATTCCTTTTTATTTGTCTTTAGATATAAACCTTAAAGACTCAAATATGTTCAGGGTTTTCTCCACAACTAGAGAGATGTGAAGTGTTTTTAATAAATGAAAGCGGGATTCATAGCTAAATCCATAACTTCTCAAAAGCACCAAATACCATGAGACTGATTATTCTACCATAGCAATCCTTCAAATACAGACTATAACCATACTTTTAATCTTACCTATCAGTATAACGGCACAAAATTTTCCAGGCTTTGAGAATCATGTATTCATGATAGCCTTCAGTAAAATGGGAAGAAATGCTGTGCTCATGCATGAATGATCACAGCTGTTAGAAGGGATTTTCTGTTCAAGAAGGAAATATGCATGATACGCAGATGGACAGACTGTAGAGAGAGAAGACCTGAATCTGCTCTGCAGAGATTCCACAACCCAAATAATATTGCACAGAAGAGGACACACATTCAGATCAACCACCCCTCTTCAGAGGACCTTTAAGGAAGAAAAATCTGGAGAAAAATCTTCTCAAAGTGGAAGTACCATGAATGGTGGGAGGGAAACATTCTCCACAGTCTCAGAGGGAAACGAAAGGAAAGACAAATGTGGGAGAGAGATGTGATTTCGAGCTGTGCTCTCTTGATCTCACTACTGTCCCTCTCTGCCAGAAGCAGTAAACTCAGGAATTAATGGCTTCAGCATATTCTGCAGCAGCTTTCCAATGGCTGAAGTTTCATAGATATTGGTACCTACACTGATACGATGAAAGCCAGTTCAGGTTTGTTTATCTGTCTATGCTGCAATTATGCCTCTATTTGTAGCTTCAATGTATCACAAATCTAACAAAAAAACCTGCACCTAGCAATAACAGGGAAGACTGAAGTTTTCCATATAGATCAGTGAAAGGAGTATCATCTTCCAATATATTATGAATACTTTTCTTATTTGTTTTGGAGTGGGTTTTTTGCCTCATAATCCTCTTCCTAATAGATCTGGAGCTGCCAGAAAAGAATCACTGGCAACTTTCCCCACATTAAAATACACATATGTGCAAACAGTGTACACATCTATTAAGAACAACATATATAAAAGTGCTTGCCACATCCCCTACATGATTAAAAAGTAATCTTCATGAAGAAAAGTGCCATGTATTTGTTTTTATTAATGTTAATAACTTGCTAACTAATGATAAATGTATGATAATTTATTCTAAGTGAAATGAAGTGTGCCCTAAAGACAGACTATGCAAATGAAAGCTTCTGCTCACACAGGTTTAGAGCACGTACATTAATAACCACGTATCTTGACTGCAGTGAAAATGATTGCGTGAGTGATATATGTTAAGGCAGATCAGGATGGCAGTACCACAGGTTTACCGAAAATTCTGT
Source organism: Morus bassanus (assembly GCA_031468815.1). Lineage (NCBI taxonomy): Eukaryota > Metazoa > Chordata > Aves > Suliformes > Sulidae > Morus > Morus bassanus. The sequence continues at coordinate 26,938,859 of CM062577.1, forward strand.
GCAAGCTCTAAAGTCTGCCACACTGTCCGTTCCCAATATTTCAAGGCCTACAAATACAAAACACATATTTACTTCTCCCTCTCTTAACAAACATACTTTCCAACTTAAAATGACATGTTTTTTTAAAAGCTTTATACCTTCAAGGTTTTGCACAGAGCATAAGGTCAGTCCTTTTTCCTTGCAAATGGCGATGCGGACTCCATGAGAGGGTGAGTGGCCATGACTAGCTGTGTTTCTTTCCTCACAGAGCCATGAACTATAAGATGTGCTCTTGTTCATCTTTGGTTTCATCTCTCTAATGCTGTTATTTGTATTCTGGAAATATTTGTCGCTGCTGAGGCAAAAATGTCACTGTGCAAACACACAGTTATTGTCTTGATATTTTACCTGGTACTCTAGTATGGCTCAACACATTCCTTCTCAGGCTCTTTTTGTTGTATTAAAAAAAGGGAAGGTGGCTTATGCCATTCTGTTTGTGATGTCTCCCAAATTCATGCATGAGGAGCAAAAAGTAACTAGAAATTTTCCTTCATTCTCAGTAAAATTCCAGGACATCTTCACTCACCCATCAGAATCCTTCCAGTGCAGCAGACTTAGCAGATACGGAAAACTGAACCTATAACTACCATCCAATAAACTCCACAATATTTCTTTCTACAGATAATCATACCTGGAGAGATGAAGTCATCTCTCCTTATGCTGAGTAGTCCCCGACTGCCTCTGGCATCATTCAATAGAATGATGTCAGAATACCTCTTGTCTGTGCAGTTCTTCTTCCTACAATAAAGATTTGTGAAACACTGGAAAGCAAACACAAGACTGAAGTTATTTGCCTTCCCTGAAGATATATAAATGGGCAAGGCCATGTCACGGAAATTTAAGTTTAAATTTGGAATGCAGTGAGGGTAGCACAGCAGTCATGAAGCAAGCTGTATCTATTGAAGTTATTTTCAAAATCAAAATTGACCTTCGTACCCCATCCACATTTATTCTCACCTTCCTTCCCTTTTCCTTCTGTGTACCTTCACACAGATGCACGTGCATAGAGCAAAATGACTAAGTATGAAACAAAACACAGTGGGAAAATTTAAAGGCAGAATTTCATTAAACAAAATGTATAGATTTTAAATGGCTCCTTTTCCTCCTGTACACTCTAATTGCATAGTGAGAATCCATTGACTTTTCTCTTGAGCTTTGTACGCACAACTTTCTTCCCAAACAGAGGCAGACCATTAATACTGCATTTCTTTCGGAGAGACTGGGTGACGTTAAATTCTGCATAAATTGTATAATGCTCTGGCCTATACAAAGTGAAGACTAAGTTCTGAAGAAGGTCAAAAGCCATCAGTAACAGTCAGGTCTCCATTTTTGCCATAGACTATCTCTGATGGTCATCCCTCGGTCTTGTGATCATAGAATCATAGATCACTTAGGTTGGAAAAGACCCTTAAGATGATTGAGCCCAACTGTTAACCTAACACTGCCTGCCAAGTCCACCACTAAACCATGTCCCTAAGCACCATGGCTACACACCTTTTGAATACCTCCAGGGATGGGGACTCAACCACTTCCCTGGGCAGCCTGTTCCAACACTTGACAAGCTTTTCGGTGAAGAAATTTTTCCTAATATCCAATCTAAACTTCCCCTGGTGCAACTTGAGGCTGTTTCCTCTTGCCCTGGTGTTCATGTAACATCCTTTGTCCCATCATGTTACATTTGCAATTTACTACTTGTTTGGATCAAGGTCTAATTTTGGCAAAGCTTAGTCTTGCTCCCACTGAAGTCCGTGACAATGGAAACAGAAGCAAATCTGCACAGCCACAGGCTTTCAGAACCCCAGAGTCTGATTGTTTTCTTCTGCCCTGCTCATGTCACTCCACATTAAACAGTTGAAATCCATACTTGAATGAGAAAGATCGTCATTGTGCTGGTTTTGGCTGGGGTAGAGTTAATTTTCTTCACAGTAGCTAGCATGGGACTATGGTTTGGATTTGTGCTGGAAACAGTGTTGATAACCCAGGGATGTTTTCGTTCCAGCTGAGCAGGGCTTACACAGAGCCAAGGCCTTTTCTGCCCCTCACCCCACCCCACCAGCGAGTAGATGGGGGGGCACAAGGGGTTGGGAGGGGACGCGGCTGGGAAGCTGGCCCCAACTGACCCCAGGGATGTCCCACACCATATGGCGTCATGCTCAGCAGATAGAGCTGGGGGAGGAGGAGGAAGTGGGGGACGTTTGGAGTTATGGCATTTGTCTTCCCAAGTCACCATTATACGCAATGGAGCCCTGCTTTCCTGGAGATGGCTGAACACCTGCCTGCCCACGGGAAGGAGGGAATGGATTCCTCATTTTGCTTTGCTTGTGTGCACGGCTTTTGCTTTCCCTAGTAAACTGTCTTTATCTCAACCCACGAGTTTTTTTTCCACGTTTACCCTTCCGATTCTCTCCCCCATCCCACCGGGGGAAGTGAGCAAGTGTGCTGTGGGGTGCTCAGTTGCTGGCTGGGGTTAAACGATGATGTGATCTACCATTCTTCAGAGATTAGATCACTGACCCATAAATTTGCTCCTGACACTTGGCCAAGCTTTAGTGAAGACTAAAGCAGGAGAGAGCTCCTTTAACAACCAAACATGCAAAATTCTTAGCAAAGAATTGTCTCTTTACTTCATGTAATTAATTCCTTGACCCCTACATAAGGATACTCTGAGTGAAAACACACTCCCAGACTGTAATGATTATGCTAATCTAGTGAAGAGAAAAGATGTGTTGTGTATTAATCAAAGTCCTGAGCTCAATTTCTCATTGTTCTTGGACTAAGTGATCAATATAGTGACACTCACTTGCCATAGTACAGAAGGACTCTACTAGGATTTTACATTTATCTTGTGCTTGTGAATGAAATGCAACTAATGAAGGCTCATCACATAAGAAAGTTAAAAGAAGCGTTTTAGGGAAAAATTGCACTGTCAGAAGTTACAAACTAGACAGTCTAACTGCTCTTTCACCTCCACTCCCTATAGAGTATCATGTACTCTAAAAACCACAAGACAGTAATCAAACATCTTTGGGGAACGTTCTTTCTTCATCTCCTAAAGAGCATTTGGACACCTCTTCTATAAACAAGGATACATATTCCCTTTCTCCTGTCTACCATAACTTGTATTCTCAGAACTCCAGAGTTATTACTGTACTGCCTAATAGGAACACACAGCACAAAGTATGATGTACCCATCAGGCACTAAATACAGTACTAATCATATAGGTAATGTGTGTGCCTGCAATGACCTCCTGTGTTGTCATTCTGGGATAGTAAAGTATTACTGCTGTATGCCATCCTCTCTCTGGCTAGCCTTATGAGGACAGCTGGCTGCACCAGGCAGTTTAAATCTCAAATTATTAAGAATATGCTGTTAAGAAACCCTTGTGACTTATTATACACACCACCATAGGATGGAAAAGTGAATATAAAACAAAACGACAAGAGGTAACTAGCAAAGACAGTAATAATTCTAAAGCATGAAGCCTAATTTGGCTTGGAGTATATTTCTCTTTATAAAATTAATTTCAAACTCCAGAATCCCAACATAGCTTTGAATACATTTCTTAGATTATTTAAGTTACCCCACAGATTTCTGCTACAGAATGCTTTATGCAGTACTCAGTTTCCAACGGGCTGTTGCCAGAAAAGCCAGTCACATACTGATTTGAAGCATGTTGTCAAAAGGACAGTGAGGCGACCACAGACAAATGGGACTTAGTAAAGGTCTCAGGGCTGTGTATGTGCGCTGTAACAGACAGAATTCGTAGAAGTTAGGGGAAAATTCCAGCAACCTGTAAAGCTAGTTTTACTCCATGAAAAAAAGAAAACACTGAAACTTTCTTCTGCTGAAACTGATTTCAAAATAGCTGCACCAAGAGTAAGTTTTCAGCTGCTAGTTCCAGTCTATATGAAAAAGGGACTTTATTCTGAAGTCACTTTCTAGGTATTTCAAAACATAACAGGCCAGTGAAAAGTATTGCAGAATTCACTATTTCCCTATCTGAGGCTATGTCATTAGAATACAAACCGCATCATAAAAGTAGCTTAAATGCACATTGAAACTCTCATATTCCTAGAGCAACCTGAAACTATCCCTAGTTCACATGAAGCTATATTAGATCATTTAACCACATAAACCAGAGAAAATTTGATGTGACTGAGTAAAACACATTTAAGTAGGGATTTACATCCCCCACCTACGTGCCCTCGTACGACCGGTCCTTGCTTTCAGGTTCAGGTTCAGACTAATGGTGGCTCTCAGCAAACCCTTGCCCAGCCTTCTTCAGGAAGGGGAAGGGCAAAATTTTCATCACTGCAGAGGCCCTGCTGTGTCTGTTCTCTCTCAGCCATCTTTAATTCTCTGAAAGATACAGGTCTACTTCATCTTCATCCTGCTTGTCACACAAATGGATCCCATCATAACATAGACAGGAAGGATTTACAATACTCTACAACTTGCTATATAGGTTAATAGCTCATTTGCCTCCCACTGCACATATGACTCCCATTAGTACTAATAACTTATAAGAAATAGACAACCACCTTCCAAAAATCTGAATGAGTTATCATCTTCAAAAGCTTCTTTTGTTAGCAGTAAATCGCTATGCAGTTTTCCTAATAGAGTGTATAGAGATCAATAATTATTATATTCTAACCAGCAGGAAATAAGACACATGCAGCCAGTCTTGTAAATATAGCCATTAACAAACTAATTAAAGGAACCATCAATCAATCCATCCCAACTGATTTCAACTTTTCTAAAGAAAGGAAGGAATCATGCAAAAGAAAAATCTGCTTTGAACATTGTGTCAGGTTGCAGGGCAGATGAGTGAAGAGTAGAAAAAATTCCTTTAAAATTGTGTCCAATGTATGTTATTTCTTTCCCATTTATGCACACAAAATACTCTTTAACCACTGCATTGGCTGAACAGAATGAGGAAACAAATGCTAAAGTCAGGCTGGCTTTCCCTTCTACTCACCTGAGCAGAAACAGTGAAAAAGGTTGGATTTTTTTGCAACTCCGAATGACTAGTATGAATAGGCTCTCCAGGATCAAGAGTCAGATTCTGAACTGGTATAAACTGACACAAAGTGATGTATTTATTTCATCCATTAACTCTAATGGTGAGAAATGATCACACTAAATCTCCCACGACTCAGTTTTGTATTGCATCTTCATTCCAAAAAGCCCTTCAAGAAATTTTTCAGTTCTTCTTTGAGGAAGAATAACCTCCTTGGACTCAATCCAGAATTTACTGAAGTCATTGGTTTAGTATCATTGGACCAAATCTTTCTGAAGTATCTTTTGAAGACATCTCAAGAATGCTTTTAGGAAAGAATTATATAAGAATGTGTTTAGTTATAGAAGACTTTGCATTCTTAGGATGTGTCATTGCCTCAGAAATTCTTCAATTTTCTGTGAGCAACAGAACTTAACTTTCTGTTAAATAAACAATAAGCAGCTCTTATTGTAACTGGACAAAATTAATTTTCTTGTTATAAGTTACCTGTATTTTAAACTGCTTGTTATCTGGTATAGTTAGTTATTTCACGTATTGGCACATTTCCTGAAAAATAATTTTTAAAATATCTGCTTTTTTTTTATGAGTGATAAATAATATGAGCTTAACAAAGATATTTTCCCCCAAATAAGAATTTCAAATTCTTTTTTTTTGATACATAAAAAAGGTGAAAACACAAAACAAGGAATTCAAATGCCAGCTTTTCTTAAGGTAATTTTTAAATTCAGAAACAAAACAGATGCCAGCTTTTAAAGAAAAGATCCGAGAAAGGCTTTCCCTATTAGGAAGTAAAACCAGGAAAAGCACATGTATCAACTATATGTGCTGTCAAAGCAGAAGTGACTCTAATTAGAAAGTTTGTCCTCCTGTTAAAATCAAAGGGGATAAATTCTGTTTCCTGTTAAAGCAAAGTAAGTCCATAGTAATTCCCCAGAAACTGCTCCGCCTTTATATCAAGGTAACAAGAAGCTGAATTTAGACAGGGTTCTTGAAAATCAGATGAAAATTAAGCTCCACAAGTGCTACCTACACACACACGAGCATCCCATTTTATAAAAGGTTTGTCATGTTTTAATCGGTAGAGGACGATGACATGGGCTAAAATACAATTCGTATATTGTTAATAAAACTTTAGAAGTGTCTGGTTCATTAAGTGCTCGCAGAATGGCCTGGTGCACTCAAGAGGTGAAAGCAGACTGTGACACAGATTGGAACATTAAACTTGGACAGCATTCAATTTTTGGATTTAGGCAAATCAAAAGCATATGCAGAATTTATTTTTTAAGAGTTCTTTCCTCTCGTGCCCTCATTTACATTATATTCAGAAGCATAAATGCTAGAGAATTTGTCTTTTACCCATATGTAAGTGGTCTGTAACTTTACAGCAAACTTGGAATATTTTGTCCTATCTGAGAAACATGAAACATGCACAGAATGGTCTTATGCCACCTGCAAATGAGAAAGTCAAGTAAAATTTACAGTTCAGAGAGGCAAAACACCAAAAGCTTTGGGAAAGGCTAAATTAGTACATCTGTCATATACACTTACACAGTCAACTGTAATCCAAAACATCCTTTTTTTTCCTCTTCGGGCATAAAAGTGCCAATTGCCCAGGCTCAGAATTAAATATCTGTTTCACGAAACAAAGATATTAACCTCCAAGATTTTTTATGATTCAATAAAATTCAGTCATACAGCACTCCTCAGTAACAGTTGTTTTCTCCATTACACAAATTGCTGCAGCCAATTCCTCAGCTTAAACCACCACAGTGACTGAATTTTAAAGGTAGTGGGTGGGCTGTTATTAATACAGGGATAGAGATGCTTCTTTTACTAATACAATATATTTATTAAAAAAGTTTTTGCTGCTGTTTCTGTTATTGGATACATAGAGGAAACTAAGTATTTAGACATGACAGAATGAAATACAGTAAAAGAAACAAACACAGCTAGTAGCTTTACGTTTTGGAAAACATGTAAGACGTTTCCATATTCATCACGAGGCTTTTAAATGGTATGACAATTATTTTACTGTTTTAATTCTTACCCATCCTTAGTACATACAAACCAGTCATGAATAAAACAGGAAGCAGTCCAAACCATGACTTCTATTCTTTCAAGTAAACCTTCACAATTTTGGAAAGAAAACCTATAATCCATACTTAATGGATTTTAGTCAGGCTCTTCAGCAGCAAAAAGAAAGGTAAAGTTCCTCAGAGTAGGCCAAAACCTGACCCAAGTGCTGCAGTGTAAATCCAAAGTGATTGAATGACATCTGGAGCAGGAGCCAGTCTACTCAAGCTGTGCCAGTTTTCTTCTCACATCTGCAGTTTTTTATTGTCTGGGGTGCTGAAAACATCCTAGTGCATTCTCAGTTCTAGCAGTTCCCCAAGCATGGAGCTCATGTTTCAAAATGTGGACTTCCTCTTCCTGATGCTGTTTTGTTGCAGAACACAGCACCTACTTTAGTCTGGAGACATTGGAACACTGAGCTCCTCCTCCTTCAGAATTTTCCTAGACACCAAACCAATGAAGTACAAGCAGTTGTAATGCGTTCTTCAACAACTCAGCTCAGTTAAAATGGCAACCAAAGGTAGTAGTTAATGTAACAGCAAACATGAGACTAGCAAATAAGCTTTCACACAAGCTGCAACCATCATAAATCCAACTCTATTTTGAATTTTGTCTTTGTAGTAGGTTGCAGATCTGAAATTCTCCTAATTTAAGAATATCAGAAATAAAAGACCGTGAAAAAGGAAACACATATCTCACTTACACTTGTTTAATCTTGCAACATATTATGCCACAAGGAATTTGCTTGCATAAGCAGTGTTCAAATAAAGAAAGCTTTCCCTGGAGGTTTTAACTAAAATGTGCACAGCACCTTAGTTGATATTTCCACTGATTGCCAAGCTGTCCAAACAAATAGAGATTTGACAGTAAAAACACATATTTGGCTTCTCAGCCTTTCAGGAATGACATGAACATAGATTTACATCAAAATGCTGAAGACGACCAGCACTGGAAATTGTTCTGCAATGTGAGTGGATCAGCTCCTAAACCATACACCTGGGAACAGTATTTCTCTGGCCTAAGCCTGTTTATCACGGAGTTCAGTGTGAATTTTGAAGCCTGATAAGTTACTGGAAATGAGAAGATGGAAAGTTTGGAATGACTCTATTAAACCATAAAAATTAATCTATACCATCCTCTAAACGGAAACAACATCATCTCTTCTCCAAGGAGTCAAGGATTAATTCCATTTCAAAACACACAATTACAATGCTTTTCTGTTAGTTCTTCTCCTTGAAGAAATTCACAATTTAGTAGAGATTTTCCAAAAATATATCTGGCATTTCTAAAATTGTGCCTATAATATATTTACACAGGCATTATGTTAGCTATCTCAGATTCTCCTATTAACCATTCAATTAAGGTGATGTAGACACAAAATAAAAAAGCAAATTTGATTCTAAACATATCTCTACTTCTTCTTATACTTATGCCATAACAGACAACTGCAGAACAAGTACCAATTAGCTCCTCAAAAGTATATAAGAATTAATAGTCCTTAAATTAGATGCATATTCCAGAAATCAAAACTGCAGGAAAGCAGTTTAACCCAACAGAGAGAAAAGGGCATTGGATTCTAGAAAATCTGTACTCTAGTCCCAAATCTCTCCCTCTTTTGGACTAAACATGCTGTAAAATTCCTTTGTAAAGTGGTTTGAAATCACCTGATCAAAAACACCATGTAAGAGTAAGGCACTATTCCATTGAATTATGAATTTTTGGAATTAAATGTCCTCTCTGTTACATTGGCATAACCCAAAAGTAATTCCAGTAAAAGGTATGTTTCCTTTTTGCATCACAGTAACAAAAAAATACGGCCTTTGTATATAAAATGGGTGACTCCTGGCTTCAGTTGGCCAGTATGCTAGACTCTTTGTGAGCATCTTCTAACATAAAATATAGTAGGTAGCATAAAGGAAAACTCTCGAGAAAAATAGACAGCTGCGTTTCCTCCTGAATATCTTTTCCTCTCAAAATAGAAGCAAAGTATTTGACCAAAATAAGAACTTTCATCAGGAAAAATTACAGAACAGGCCTCCAGAAAATCTGTGTATTTTAATAGGACCATTAGACGGTTTCCTCCTGAAATTTTCCTAAACAAAGTTATCAAAAGGTTAGAATTTGAGACCAAATTCCCTTGAGAATAAAAATAAATCTACCAAAATATTTACAAATACATTACATGGATTAAAGGTTATATAAAAAGCCAGTGGGCCAGGAATATCTCTCTTCCTCCTATCCCTCCACAATGTTATCTAATTAGATTGAATGCCTTTTTATTTCATTCAGTGCAGAGTATTCCTGAAATCCCAGTTTAATCAAGCCTGAATCCTACTACTCCTCTGAGGCCCCATTTTCTTCAAAGCCATAAACTTCAGCCAAGGTTGTGTTAATTTTACACTTTTTTTCCCCCCTTGAATTAATAATAACCAAAATCTAATAGCATTCCAGTGTCTCACCTACTCTTTATTAAAACACTTAATTTCTGATTTCTTTAAATATTCTCCTTTCTCCTTTTATCTCGTATTTTAGTGAAAAAAAAGAAAACATTTAGAATAGATGAGCACCGTGAGGATGTTGAAGAGGGTGTCAGACGCTAGGAATGTAGCTCCGTGCTCTAATCTAGTGTATCCAACCTCAAGCAGGTGCTCACATAAGTAGTTTAAAGAAGGTTCAGTTTCTTTTTTGTAAGAATAGAATACTGGATATTGTGCAGAGTAGCAGCAAATGTGGAATGAATTAATTGTTTATTTTTCATCCACCTATTATTTCTCATTTTATGTATCCACTGTAAGCTCTTAGGTCTGCACAGCTCTGAAGTCACTAGAGTCCTACCTCCCTGTACTGATCACAGTATAAATAGCATGGGTGGGGCAACCAGAAGGAACTTTGATATACGAAACCCCAAAGAAGTCATGGCTATGGCTATGGATACAGATGGCTGTCACAGAACAGACACAGTTCCTTTCTAAAATCAACCATAACCATTGTGGCATCAAAGAAAACCAAATGTGCTTTTTTCAGGGCTAGACCATGCTGATATGGATTCAGAGGAAGAGAAACAATGTGATATGTGATCTCAGGCGGGGACTGTACTCAACTCCAGGGGGAAGATAAACACATTTCTTAGTAAGGGTTTTCATGAGAAATAACTACCCAGAAAGAACAACCCATGGCACTATTTTCCACCATACCAGATAAGGTGGCCAGAAAAGGAGATCCTTAGGTTCTAACCTACTATACCACTAGCGCTTTGCCCCACTTGAAAGCCTTAAGTCTTTAGCATGCTTGCTTCTTGAGGGTAAAAACAAGAGCGATTACAAAGCTGTTTAGTTTAGATTACTACTGCAGATGCTATAGCAACAAGACCCCTGATGCAGCTGGAGAAACCACTCTGAGTATCTGTACATCTCACAGTCTGTTTTCACATTCAAGGACTGCTCTGAAGGAGGAGGTATTTACAAGACAGCTGCAGCTGGTTAGAGGGACTGGTCTGTATAAAGTCCTGTCTTTCAGTGTCACAGGAGGACTCAGGTATGAGCTGATTTTGATGCATTAAAAGGTCATCAATACTGGCCACTAAAGATATCTCTAACCTAGCAGAGAAGAGCCCTTATCAAGGCAAAACAGGATCTGTTTAACTGAAAACCAGAAACATTCAAGCTGGAAAGCATGTGCTTTTAATTACCAAGGCAATAAGCAACAGGAACAAGATCTGCCTCTTTAAAAGTGACCAAAACAAAACTAGGTCTGATTTTGTATGCTCCTTTTTAAATGTACAATACTAGACTCAGTACAAAGGTAATGAACAAAAGTCTAATTATATGTTTGACATTATAAATGGAGAGACTAGATGGCCTTATAGGCCACTCTGTCCATAAAATCAGTAAAGTTATAAATTTGGTTACTAGCTTTAAGCCCTTAACTCCAGACAACAATGTCACATGCCTGTATGTATCCAGGGCAGGAAAACAAAACCAGAAATCTAACAAAACCAGACCCAACTACATTAATATACTGTGAGGAGCCTATGAAGGTGTTATGTTATGTTCCAAAAACAGTAGCTGAATTAATCTCTCAGCATTATTTTCTTCTCCCCCTTTTTTTCTGCTCCTCCCTCCCTGCCACTCCCACCCCCACCCCCACCCCCAATAAATAACTAAAACAAAGGTCTTTGTGATGGTAACTCTGGAGTTACTTAGACAAGCAGCCCCCAAGGAGAACTGCTTCTGAACAAGATGCCCACTAGGTATTCCAAGGACAGTCACAAGGGAAATAGATACTGAATTTTTCTGGTGTTTTAAATCATGTCTCAGTAGCCAGTGTCTCTAAAATGGTATATAATCAGCTCACCTGCCTGCAACTTGTAAGAACATATAAAAAAAATAGCAGCCTGTAAATTTCTTAATAATAGAAAAATGATTTTTTCTAACAAATGGAAGTTTGGTCAGCTTGGAAACATGTCTGATTTAACAGAATGCTCTGAGTATCATTACCAGAAAGCAAAATGAAGAAAACTAAGCACAGCCCTACTTCTGGGAGCATCAGCCTGCGGAAGGTGGATATCCTAATAAGAAAGTGGATATTGTGGTATTAACCAGCTTTGAAACAATGTAACAAGAACTTAATTTTAGAACGCAGATGTGGACTGTACTGTGCACAGAAGAAGCATGAAAGCTTTATCTGGGAATGATAAAAAACTATTCTGCAAGATAGCAATCATTTGTGTAATCCTAGGGAAAGAAGAATGCAGTTCAATTCTATGATCAATGAAAGTCTTAAGAACAATCCAATCAATGTGATTCTGCTTGGAAAGGACATCAGGACTTGCTGATGTTCAGTCCCTTCATGTTGCCTCGTAGAAACCAGGAACAGGGAGGGCTGATTTGGCACAGGTGCGGCTTCCCCCCCATCCCTCCCCACTCCCCCGAAATTTCTAATCCTCTAATCCAATCTCATCCTTCTAATACTAAACTCCCACTGCCGACAGGACCTTCCACCACATTTCCTATCACTATTAGGAGGTATTTTCTTCCATTTAAGATTAAGACACTCAGTACAACACCTGGTATTTCTCTTGCTTTAAGAACTTTAAAGGGATATAAATGTATTCTGGTGTTTCATTTCAACTTTTTTTTTTCATATCTTGGCAACCTCAAGTGTGATGCCAAGCTAAGGGGCACAGGACATGAAGGAATCCATAGCTCTCTGCAAGAGTCAGTAAATGCAGGAAAAAGGAATATTACTGGAAGCAACTTCTTGCAGGTAACATGGGTAACGTGAACTTGTAATATAGGAGATAAAAGAGATTTAAGCTGAGGCCTCAAAATTTAAGTGTTCACGGACATTAATGCCTTTCAGACTAACAATTCACTGCTGTAAGTAGAGAGATTTTTATGAGTATTCATACAAAAATCTGAGCGTTATAATAATGGCCCTAGCTGGTGGTATTATAGAGCCATTCCTTCAGACAGATGGTGTGGGGAGCTTGAAAAATATCCAGTCTGATGGACAAACCTCTACACATCTCACTTTGGCTGCTTGCACCCTGTTGATAAGTGCAGTTTTGTAGACGATGCTCCGGAGGCTGGCTCATAGTCCCTGATCATAGCTCATTAGGTTCCTCACAGACTTGAGAAAACACTGCACTTCATAAAGTTGACAGACTAATGGCTAATGCACTCACCCATCCATTCTTTATTGAATTCATGCTGCTAATGCATTGGTCCACCTTTTCCAAAACAAGGAAGAGCTTGCAGCATCAACAATGCGCTGTGTTGTGGCTTATGACAGGATTGAGCTAACAAATCAAGAAGGTACCAATGCTGGAGATGATCAGCTGCTGTGCAAAAGGTAAACAAGTCTTCAGGTATTGTATCTATTCCAAGTACTTACCTAAAATTTGGGTACTTTTTGTACATAAATATCGTGGTTTAGCCCCAGCTGGCAACTAAGCCCCACACAGCCGCTCGCTCACTCCCCCCACCCCGGTGGGACGGGGGAGAGAATCAGAAGAGCAAAAGCAAGAAAGCTCATGGGTTGGGATAAAAACAGTTTCATAATTAAAATAAAATAGCAATAGCAATAGTGGTAATGATAATAATAATTATTATGATAATAATAATAATAATCTAATAAAAAGGAAAATATATAGAGAGAGAAATGAAACTCGGGGGAAGAGGGAAAAGAAAAAAAAACCACAAGTGCTGCAACCGCTCACCACCCACTGACCAACACTGCCAGTCCTCGAGCCATGATCGCTGCTTCCCCCGGCCAACTCCCCCCAGTTAATATACTGGGCATGACATCACATGATATGGAATATCCCTCTGGCCAGTTTGGATCAGCTCTCCTGGCTGTGCCCCCTCCCCTCCCAGCTTCTTGTGCACCTGGCAGAGCATGGGAAGCTGGACAAGTCCTTGACTAGTGTAAGCACTACCTAGCAACAACTAAAACATCAGTGTGTTATCAACATTATTTTCATACTAAGTCCAAAACACAGCACTATACCAGCTAAAACTATGACAATAAATAATACAAGACTTACTACGCCATGTTAGCCATTATCCTACCATAATTTCTCTTTCAATTTTGAAGTGAGTTTCTGCCATCCTGTGTATTTTGTGGGGGTTCCTGTTTAGTAAGGCTTTGCAAAGTATGACTAAGGGTGACAATCTCTCCTTAAAGCAGCATTTTGTTTTAATAAGATTTTTATTCTTGGTGATTTCTAGCAGAGAACCAGACTTGCCACTTAACCAAAGCAGAGCATGGGTGTGTAACTTCATTCATATGACATTTCAAAATCATATAATGGACAATGCACATATTTGGCTTTATTTTTACCCACTCCAACTCATTTTTTAAGAATAATGGGAGGAAGAAGTCTTGGTCATATTGAAGTCAATGACTGAATTTGTAGAGCTAGGATTCTATCTCACATATTGCACTCTGTATAAGAAAACATGAAAATAGCACCTGTCTTTAGAAAGTTGTTGGAAGACATCAGGAAAGCCCCCCAGAGCTTCAGAGTGTCATCATACAGTTTAAGATTATATGAGGCTGTTAGGTTTAGAGGAAATGTCTGGGTGAGGAACTGGAGAAGTGAAAGGGCTTCATAGTAAGAACATGGACTGTTGTAGAAAAGTTCTGTCGTCAATTCAAGTCTTTCAGCAAAACTCAGACTTGGCTCTAGCATCTAAAAATGTGAAAATATGTGATAACTGTAAAGCTAGTTCAAGATAGTTTTAAAGCAATCTTGAGTTCTATATTTTGGACATTAGGAGTTTGGAGCAAATTGTGGACTTTAAGGTATTAGTGACTGATGTGATAGTGACTTTGAATTGCAAAACAAAGAAACTCTGCCAGCAGAAGATAACACAGTGAAATTTAATATATACAGTGTTACAGACATTCTGAATTAAAAACAAAAGTATGTTGCTATTTACAATGAAAACAATAGCATAATTTCAAATTATTCTGGGGTTTTCATATACTGGCATCCTACCATACTGCCTGTTTCTTTATCCTATTTTTAGGCATTTAAAATTTGTATCAGAAGGTGGTTTATATATCTTAACAGCTCACTGCATTTCTTAAAGATCAGCCTGAAGAGACAAATACAGAATAAAATAACAAAACAGAGGCTGCACTTCTTTTTTAGCTTTAAGTCAAAGAACTGCTTAAATAGAATTGTCTGTTAAGTGTGAGATCAGTCCCTTCTCTAAATGAAGCAAATTAAAGCCAAATGTAAAAAACCCCTTCATCAACTTTTGTTGTAATATTAACAGTTCTTAATACCATATCAGCATCCTTAAACTTCAGCCAAGATTCTCTCCATTGAGCTGGGAGCTGTACTAAAGTTTTCAAAAGAGTCAAGGCCTAGATTTTCTAGTGCTCCACTCCCTCAGTTAGCATAGGAGGGCTCACAAGCATTCAGCATTTACCACTTCCCTCTGCGACACTTCTGGATGGACTTTCAAGAAAGCACACTTCAATGTTGAGACTGACTGAAAATCTCTCCACTCATTTTGGTGCTTAAATTTAAAACCAAATGCTTCTAAAAATCTAGCCTTCATCTACAGAGTGAAGAAATTTAATCTCTAAACAGATGTATTCATGCAATTTGTTATCTTAAAAGAAAGAAAAAAATCAACCAAGATAAGAACAGTTCATGCCTCACATATTCACTCAATATTATATGCTTCCATGTTTTATTTTCATTATGTGGAAACAAAAGAGATTTTAATTAAAAAGAAGGCAGCTACCATAAGCCAGAATTGGAAAGCAAAAAGCCTCAAGCAGTTCTTTCGAGGACTTCACAATGTCTGACAATTTCAATCTATTAGGTATCTTTCTGCCCACAGAGATCATGATTAGCCAGTAAACTTGCCCTTTCAATTCACTCAGAGCTGCTACTTCAATCTATTCCATCTGTGCTCTCTGAACCTTTCATTTCCAATAGGTTCAGACTAATTCAGAGCAGCCGGGGAGGTTGACAACATCTACCTTTCTGTCACATCCTCAGGGTTACATGCTATCTTAAAAAGAACTTAGAAATAAATATGATACCTCTTCTTTCACACAACAAAATCATTTATTTGAATTCCATTAAGGAAGCACACAGGTATAATTAAGAATTGCTCCATGGCTCAAACAGCCGTTTGCCCCCATGCTGGTCTAACCATTCCGCTGTAATGAAATAAAACAAAACACTCCTGTGAGCTTACAGACTTTGACCTAAAAGCTGGATGCCTTAAGAATGAAGATGGACATAATTTTTAAAAGATTGTAACTCTGATGCAGATTAGTAAGCATTTTTAACAGTCCTTGCGTCTTGATACACACAAACTAATAGCAGTGGTACTCGTGACAGATTTACAATTCCCAGATGGCATTTGTCTACTAGTATGCACATTCTGGCGGTGGAAGAGAAAACGGGGGTCAGAAACAGGAAGCCTAGGCAAGATACGATGAGCCATTAAGACTTACCAATTTAGTCACAGCACTAGTTCATAAGGAAAGAAAAAAAACCAGTGACTAAGAACTGGGAACTGCCTGGGTGATAGGCAGATGTGAGAGATCTCATACAATAGTAGTCTGTAATGCTTAGTACAGAACTGAAAGCCAAAGAGAAAATGCTAGGCTGGCCCAGATCCCTGATTATGAAAGGGGGATGCTCAGCTTTTTGGAAACGGTTGCAATAGCAGCCATTGGTGATGGCTAAAAATGACCACAGCCATGCGACTGGGGCAAGGAAATAAAATCCAAATATCTTCCTGGAAACTTCCGTGTCTTACATCTTCATTACCACACTGCAGCCTCTATCATCACTGCTACAGAACTCAGCTTCTCAGAATTAGTTTGGCTGGATTAAGAATGTAAAGAAGTTTCCAAAAATCTTTGAAATCACTCATCAAAACACTTCACATGCAGGTAAGTAGCGTCCACTTCAGGTTGGAGTATTATAGCTGAATCCAAAAATATAAAGTGTAGTGATCACCACATTATCAACAACAGTAGGACACTTTCCCTCCCCTTCAAAAATTTCAACCAAGCCATGAAAGGGAATTTACTGAGAGAGAACTGAGACTGATAGTATTTGTTAAATTAAATTATCATATCTTTGTCTAACTTGCATGGCTTTACCTTGGTCATCATTAAATATTACTATTATACTTTTATTTTAAAAATGTTGCTGTTTTGTAGATGGAATGGGACGTTACTTTGGTAAGGCTTGTCAGCTGAAAATAGCAATTATAAATATATCAAGTGATCACTGAAAAACTTTTTTACTTTTTGACTGGTTTCCATGCCATTCCATAAGCTTAAACATCTTAATTTCTGTAATCATGATTTTTTCTACAAGGGAATGAGAATGAAAAGGCCTGGGAACAGATTACTGGAGGTGCAGTCTGATATTACAAAAAGAAAGATTAATTGCAGGCTACTGAGGCACACACTCCTCCTCAGCCCTTCTTCATCTCAGATCTGGTGAGTTTGTGGCCTCAGGGTGAGATTATTATCAGTCCCATATCTGTTGGAAAGCTTTTCTTTTTGGTGGGTTAGTTTTCCTTCAGATCAGGGAGCTGAACTTCTTCAATATGCAACTGCGATATTTGGCATCTGCAAAAAAAAACCCTAACCTATATAAATGAGAAAAAAAGATTAGTTTTCAGCTGGATCAGTCAGGTCTCTGCATTGTTCATTACTCAACTGCATAAATGCAATGCCATGCAAGAAAGAGAGGCTGCAGCAACACCAGCGGAGGCTGACTTAGCCTACTGAGGAGCCATACCAACCATGCTCATTTTCAGATCAGATTCAGCCTAGTAAAGAATGATTACAAATTTTCTTCTGACTACAGTCTAGATTTAAGTGAACAAAATTCAACACCCAAAATACAGGAAAGCACTGCTGTTCAACCACTGCGCTAGCACTATATCTGCAAAACATATTTTTTAATGTCCAGGAAAGGTCTGTCATAACCGTTTTCCACTGCCAAATTATAAAAATTCTGCACATTTCTCCTGTAAAGCTAGACCTTGACTCCAAAGACTTACTGTTCCTTGCTGTGTTTTCACAGCACTTAGCACAGTTTTCACTGCAATATAAAATACCATGCCATTTCATTATTTCTTTCTCTTAAGTTGCATGGTATCTATAGTACCACATAATGCATCATTTCTCTGTTACCAGCACATTTGATGGCTACTTGTCCAGGGCAGAAGGCAAGTTCTATTGCGAGAGCTGTGCAATCTACTTCAACTGAGACTGAAAAAAAACCTTTTCAATATCACCTTTTGCCAGCAGGTCAAGGAAGGACACCGAGGGCATTTGCAAAGTGTGAGAGCTTCCATTATGAAAAGGAAAGAATGCTGAGAAAAACCCTTTACTACTGGAAAAAGAGATGAGAATTAAGAAGCTTGCATGATTTAGAAAATATTTTACTGCAAACCCAAAAGGAGATATTTTTAACCACTGAATATAAAGAAGTAACTGAGCATCAGTTCTTTTAGTTTTCCTTTCAGGTGGGTGAAATAAAGTACAAACGATTTCTTATGAGATTATTATGAAAACAAGCAAAAATCAATCCTGGCTGTTTGTGACTTGAATTTGTCATAAGCAAAATTAAGATTTATTTATTCCATGAAAAATTATGGTAGTTCAATATTTGTCTTAGTCTGAAACTAAAGTTAAAATTTCAGTTGTCCCCCACCAACAATGTTCCACTGATTTAAACACTCCAGAACATTTCACTTGTTTTGCTGAACAGAGAAAAGGTTCTTTTCCAGTTTTTCAGTATCAGACTGCATGGCAGATGCCTGATTCCCCATTCCCTGTATCAGCTAAGTTCTTTAGCCAGAATACATCTGCGAGAAGAACTTACAGTGATTTTGGGAACCACCTCAGAAAACCAGCTCTGACCTCTGGCCATTTTGTGTAGAAGGGATTGTGTCCTCTTAGTTCAAACTGCTTTAACTAACGTGACGGCAATTTTGCAGTTTGGTAGGATAAGGTCAAATATATGTGTAACTTGCCCCTGGGCCATGGTATAGGCATGTGTGAGGGAATCTGAGCACATTAGATCTCCTAGGACCGTTCTGGAGATGGGCATTGCCTGTGCACATACTATCTGCCTGAAGCAGGCCACAGAGCACAGGAAGCAGATATTCTGATTTTCTTTGTTACGCGGTCTTCACAATCCCATTCTTCACTATGAGTTCTTACTCTGCAGAGTAGTAGCACAGAACAGAATATAGAGTTTGATCTTTATTTCTTCTTCTTGTCTTCCAGCTTTCATGAATTTCTTCTTGCTTGCCCTCAATCTTAATTTTCTGGGCTCCCAGCCTAGGTTTCCAATTATTTTCTGATAACTCCTACAGGTCTGTACTACAAGTTCAATGTCATCTCAAAATCTGAGATTATAGGCTGTTTTCTTCCGTGATTCCTTCTGTTCATCTCAGCGCTAAAATCAAGACTTGGACTTGGAATTAGAAGGAAAACAGTAATGGCACTGACCTATAACTAAGGAGGCAAGAGAAAGTGCAATAACTATGGAGGAATTCACTTAGTGAGTTTCTGAGAGAAACATTTATTCAGTCATTGGAGAAGAGAATGAAGAGGTACCAGAAAGCGGCAT
This sequence comes from Morus bassanus, assembly GCA_031468815.1. Classification (NCBI taxonomy): domain Eukaryota; kingdom Metazoa; phylum Chordata; class Aves; order Suliformes; family Sulidae; genus Morus; species Morus bassanus. Next base: position 26,958,131 of record CM062577.1, read on the forward strand.
TGTGGGAAAATAACAGAAGATTGGCGAGGAGGATTGTAAACACGCTCAAGTGACTTGCAGCTGGGGTGTCAAAAACCACATATATCATACTAATCGTTGTTTAGCCTTGCATGTTGGACAAGTAGAACATCTGTTTAGATAACATAGGCCTGGGATAGACTTAGAGGCACCCTATCAAACACGCTTGAGGTTCCTGCTCTGCTGTGGGAAAGATCAAAGCACAGTGGTAAACTACGCCTGCGCGAATCTCTGATATACAGGTGAAAACAGTAGGTTCGGTGATCCTCTAGCACGGACCAAGCTCTGTGGTGCCTGCATCCCCACTTGTGTGCCTCTGCCTGGGTGCTGCTTCGGAGATCCCCTGGTTGGCGAGGTAACAAAAATAAATTTATTCTTTGTATTTAATCTGTGGTTTTGTGGTTGTTCCTGCATCCTGCCTGTGCCGACACACACATTTGGCATAGTTGGCAGGATCCAGGAACAGCCATGCGATGGTTGGCAAAAAAGGTGGGGATTTGGGGGGCCATGACGGTGACTCCCCGTACTCTGGGATGGTCCAGTACTGAGCGCTGGACCCCCATGGCCACTTTCCTGGCTACACCGGCAGTGCCGGAAGCATGGCCTGACATAGATGATGGGGTGGTGGTTAACCCCCCAGGCAGTTGAAACGGCTACGCATGGATTGCCATGGAAAGCAGCATCAGATTGTTCCCACAAGTTAGCGGGGAAACTGGGAGGATTATTAGTTACCAGTCTTAGAGCTCTTGACCGTGAAGTTGTTGCATTACATAGTAAAATGAGAGTTGGAAAAGGAAGTTGGGATTTTACAAGATGCAAAGGCAATCACACAAGGAGTAATTACTACTCAAGCAGAGCGGTGCCATGGGCTGCAAGATACTGTAGAACAGTTGATAGCATGTATTGCTAATAAACAGGGGGGCTGGAGTGAGCGAGCGGCTGTGTGGTGCTTAGTTGCTGGCTGGGGTCAAACAATCCTCCTTTTAGATTCCTTTTTGTCCCCCAACAAGTCCTTTTTGGCACCCAACACGGGGCATGAAGGGTTCAAGATAACAACATATTTGATTGGAATGTGCCAGATTGAATTTATAGCTGTTATTGCTGTTTAGCTGTTAAGCAGCAGGCTCCTGTTCTTGCCATGGGGCTTGCTTGCCTTACTGTATGTTAGAGTCTAGTGCTTGTTAGTGGCTGCTTTTTGCTTTCACTGCTTGCTGTACTGCTGTACTGCTTATCATCTTACTCTGCTGTGCCTGGAAACATTTTTATAACAGCAATGGCTCATGCATTGGCTATGGGATTCAATCTGGACAGGGTAGCAGTAACATATCAAAATGCAGCTTTAGGAGGAGCGCCTGCCTCACTAAAACCCTTGATTATACCAGCAGTCACAGGTAATGTAGGCGCCCTAGCAAATACCTTGAGGGAAATTGGGGCTATAACTTCAGGACCATCTGTGCAGGTGGTGAATAGAGGAAAGCCAGCAAAACCAAAAGGAGTTACATCATGGGTGATGAGGAAACAAATGTGGAATGATCTTGTACAAGCTGGTGTCCCACGATCAGAAATATATGGGATTACAACATCAGAAGTGTTTCGCTGATGCCAAAAGTTAGCACTTACACAAAAAAGCCGACTCTCCTTGGTCCTACCACCAACTCCGCGCCCAGCCTCCACCCCCGCCTGCCACCTCAAGGCAAGGCACTACCTGGCAAATGCCAGAACAGCAGAAATGAAGGTTTGGCAGGTCCCCCAATATTGTTCCCACTGTAACCTCTTACCATGAGGGGACCGATGCCCTTATGTTCCTTTAACTACAAATGGCAGTCTGAGGGGATTTTATGTGTATTAGCTCTGGTGGATACTGGAGCTGAGGCTACTGTATTACACAGTAATATTAATAATAAAGAAGCCACATCACAGATCTGTGCACTGGGGGGAAATCTGATCCCTGCCCTCCAAGCTAAGATTACCTTAGCAATAGGAAATACCTCTCCGTTTACCATGATAGTGTTAATTGCCCCAATTAAAATATATATCTTGGGTATTGATGTGTTGGCAGGACAAACAGTTGAAACTTTAAATGGTTGCTACTGCTTCGGGACTTCACAAGCGGGATTTGCTATTCGATCTATAACTGTCTTGCGTGGATTCCTGAAGTGGGATCCTGTTATGCTGCCCATGCCTGCCAAGGTGGTAACTGTAAAATAATATCGTACTCCGGGGCGGGGATGAGGAAGTTACTTAAACCATTCAAGCACTTCAAGTGGGAATCGTTAAGGAAACCATGACTGCTTTTACTAATCCTATTTGGCCTGTTCAGAAACCAGATGGCACTTGGAGAATGACCATAGATTATAGAGAATTGAATAAAGTCACCCCCCACCCACTTGCAGTTACGGTACCAGACATGGTTACTCTCATAGAAAGAATTGGCAAAAAATTTACAGCCCTAGAAGGTGCTGCTAGATCTTGCTAATGCTTTCTTTTCAATAGCCATTACATATTTATAAAGCACGTGCACATAATTGTACTGTTTGTAGACAGCTCCATTTAAGGACATTATATAGGCCATGGGGAAAGATAAAACAGGGTCAATGGGCCTTGGACACCTGGCAGGTCAATTAAATTGGCCCCCTGCCCCTGTCGAAGGGGTGGCGATATCTCCTTCTGATCTCCTGATCTCCTTCTATGACAAGGTGACCCACCTGGTGGGTGAGGGAAAGGCTGGTGATGTTGTCTGCCTGGACTTTAGCAAAGCCTTTGACACAGTCTCCCACAGCATCCTCCTAGAGAAGCTGGCGGCTCATGGCTTAGACAGGGATACTCTTTGCTGCCTTAAATGTCTGGATGGTTGAGCCCAGAGAGTTGTGCTGAACAGAGCTAAATCCAGTTGGCAGCTGGTCACAAGCAGTGTTCCCCAGGGCTCAGTGTTGGGGCCGGTCTTGTTTTCATATCTTTATCAATGACCTGGATGAGGGGATCGAATACACCCTCAGTAAGTTTGCAGACGACACCAAATTGGGCAGGAGTGTCGATCTGCTCAAGGGTAGGAAGGCTCTGCAGAGGAATCTGGACAGGCTGGATCGATGGGCCGAGGTCAACTGTATGAGGCTTAACAAGGCCAAGTGCCAGGTCCTGCACTTGGGTCACAACAACCCCAGGCAATGCTACAGGCTTGGGGAAGAGTGGCTGGAAAGCTGCCTGGCAGAGAAGGACCTGGGGGTGCTGGTGGACAGCCGGCTGAACATGAGCCAGCAGGTGGCCAAGAAAGCCAATGGCATCCTGGCTTGTATCAGGAGTAGTGTGGCCAGCAGGAGCAGGGAAGTGATGGTGCCCCTGTGCTCAGCACTGGTGAGGCCACACCTCGAATCCTGTGTTCAGTTCTGGGCCCCTCAGGACAAGAAGGACATTGAGGTGCTGGAGCGTGTCCAGAGAAGGGCAACGAAGCTGGGGAAGGGTCTGGAGAGCAGGTCTGATGAGGAGAGGTTGAGGGAACTGGGGGTCTTTAGTCTGGAGAAGAAGAGGCTGAGGGGAGACCTTATCGCTCTCTACAACTACCTGAAAGGAGGTTGTAGTGAGGTGGGGGTTGGTCTCTTCTCCCAAGTAACAAGCGATAGGACCTGAGGAAATGGCTTAAAGCTGCACCAGGGGAGGTTTAGATTGGATATTAGGAAAAATGTCTTTACTGCAAGAGTGGTCAGGCACTGGAACAGGCTTCCCAGAGAGGTGGTGGAGTCACCATCCTTGAAGGAGTTAAAAAAATGCGTAGACATGGCACTTCAGGGCATGGTTTAGGGGACATGGTAGTGTTGGCCTGACAGTTGGTCTTGATGATCCTAGAGGTCTTTTCCAACCTTAATGATTGTATGATTCTATGATATGTATTTACTGCTGTGGACACAGTATCAGGGCTGGTTTTTGCTAAACCCACCACATATGCTAATCAACATAACACAACTGAAGCATTAGAACAACTTATTCATCAACATGGACCTCCTCACCAAATACAAAGTGACCAAGGAACACATGTTAGTGGACATAATGTCCAAGATTGGGTTCAAGGGCTGGGGATAGATTGGATATTTCACATTGCCTACTATCCCCAAGCTAATGCCTTGATTGAAAGAATGAATGGGATGTTGAAGGAACAATTAAAAAAGATAACCAGTACTAAAACTTTACAACATCGGAGTTCACATCTCACTAAAGCAGGTTTTTTTTGTTAAATAGCCAGAATATTCATAATCAAACACCCTATAATTGTATTACAGCACCTCCAGTACAAAACATGGTGAGGACTGAAATTCCTCCAGATGGTCTCTCTCTTCCAAAATATTAACTACAGGGGAAATGGAATTGTTTATACCTCCAGATTGCACGGTGGGACCACAACCTATTAGTTTAGATGTGAAGATTCATATAATAACCCCTGAGAATGCTGTATGGTTCTGTACCCCAACTTTTCCTCTTATTTTATGTCCTCTATTGATACCAGATTCTTGAGTTCTTGTATTTCAGGTATCTTCGACGAATACATGTGCCTTATCTAGAGGATATAGCACTGGAACAGTGTTATTGGTGTCGCGAACCCAACATCGAATTGGAGTTCAATCTGAAAAAGCTCGAGCCACAACTCTTCAGTCTGTGTGGGCAATTACCCCACAGCAGGTTATCAAACCCCAAGTGGTATTACCTGAAGGAGCTGGAGCAACAGCATATGTATTACTGGAAGGAGAGGACACTCCTGTTTTCCTCCCTTATCACAGGCTGGTTCATCATGCTTTGTAGTCTTATACTACAAGCACATGGCCTGGATACATTTACATGAGATCAACATGTAAATTCTTGGATCCGGTTGGCCTCTACTGTTACTAGCTCATCTGCCTTTTGTATTGAGGGAGGATTAACAGCTGCAGATCTTCTGACAATGTGTTTCATTGGCGTTTCATTGCATATTACAGAATTATGCTATGCTAAGTGCTTTTGCTATTAATGTTCCTCATTGCCATTTTCTCTGAGGAGGTAACGGCTATATGCCAAAGAACATTACAAAATCAATTGGTGGTGGACTATCTCCTTCTTTGACTCCACAAACACTGCTCTGACTTTCAAGGCATGTGTTGCTTCAACATAACTGATGAATCAGTCAGCGCAGAGGATGACATTTAATATGTTGCTCCTGTGTCCTGCCTGTGCCAGCTCACACAAGCATTTGCAAAGGACCAGTCGGATTTAGACCAGGACGAATACAATAGATCAGCTAGTCCTAAGACAGATGTCAAAGCAGCATAAAACATAACTGAAACTGCTACAATAATTCCATAGGGTCAAGATGAGATTTTGGTAGTGCCTGTCTGTCAGAAGAAGATAAAACTAGTGTGAGAATGTATAGTTTCTCTGACAAATTGATCAAACTGGCAGCAAACAGCTGGAACAAGTCAAAGACCATACCGAAGAGGCTAAGGGAATGGTGCAGTGTCACCACAGATATGAAGACTAGGATGGCTACTATTTGCAGGCTGAAAACACAAATGAGAATGTACTTATTAGGAAAAAGATGATGGACTTTAGCACTCCACAGTATGAACTGAAACACTAGAAAAGTCCTTTTACACCAAATAACATCCTGCAATGCTCTCTCTGCATTTTGGGGGGAATTTTTCTTCGCCCCTTGATCTTCACTGTCCCCCAATAACCTTCTAGATAGAACTTGTAGGCCAGAAAGACTTAAGGTTTGACAGAGCTAATTACTTGAGAGGTTATCGTATGACCTACTGCAACAGCTAAAATCATCTGATGTCTGTGAATGCTCCCCCCTGCACCTGAAGGCAGTTACTATCAGGACATCTCTGTGAGGGATCTTCAGTTTTCAATTCACTGTTCCTGATTTAGACTGCCAAAGCCCAGATTTGTTAACACTGCAAATATGCTGCCAAATTCATCGTTCTTTTCCGAAGCTGTTGAGAAGAGAACAGTTGAAAGGAATCTTTTCATGAACGAGTCTTTTCATTATTATTGATGCAATTTGACTATTTGATGAGAACGTATAATGTATACGAAGACATTCTAAACATCAAGACTATAAATACTGTAATAAAGGTCTGCTATATATAGTATTCTCCACTTACAAGCATTTCTCTTTTTTCAGGGTCTGATCCAAACCACATGCATAATTCTGATAGGAATAGATGAAAGGATGAAAGGGGTGTATGACTGCATAGATATAGAAAGAAAACAAACAAATAAATGCTTCAACAGTAATTATTGTACCATTACTCTGATCTATTGCTACTCAGATTAAGAGTCTAAATAAAAAAGCAAGAAAAGACACAGCTGATGCTGATATATGTATTTTAAACTACTGCAGCAGAAACAGCAGGGAACATTTACAGCAATATTCAAAGTTATGATAGGACAAAAGGGGAAAAAAAAGGTAACAGCAGCAGCAAACAACTCTGTAGGTATCACAGATCTTAGGTATCTACCTCAGTTAGCATTTAATCCATTACAGAATGTAAGCATTAACAAAAGCAAAGAGTAAGGTGCACTGCAATATCACTCAAAATATCAGCCTGCTGGATAGCATTTGGGAAATACCATTCTAATTCTCAAGGAAACTCATAGTGATATTTGCTTTATATTTTTTCTAACCTGAAATTGGATCCATTAAATTCAGTCTAAATTCTGGACCTCGAGAAGCTGGTTGCTTTCAAAAGACAGCATGTCCAAAGAAATCTACTAGGATGGAAACATGAGAACGTGAAGGGAACCTGCACTTGGATGCAGTATTGCTAAGATGGTCCACAAGCTTTCAACCAAACTAGCCAGAAAATGTAAGAAAACCTGCAAACAGCAAAGATTCACACAATTTGAAAACTTCATATGCACAGCTCTGCTGTTGACCATTTATTAAATGATGATGGAACTGTCTGTTTCTTCGCCTGTAAAGAAGAGATCTTGCCAATTTTCTTACAAATGGTACCACCACGTGCATGTTCCACAGGATAAAAAAGCTAAATGTCATTAATGCACAAAAGGTTCCAAAAGCTAATGATTGTTGCGAATGGTTCTTTTATATGAAGGCATTGCACATCTCGGAATATACTGAAAAGCTGCCTTAGCCTCATGGTCTATTCACACAAAATACCACAGCAGCATGGAAGATTGTTTTCCTTGAGGACCTCAGCAACAGGTATTCTCGAGTAAATGGGCAGCTAGAAATAGAACTTCAAATATCTTGTACTGGCTCTCCACACAGATCTACAAACCGGGACTAGTACTGTATAGGGCATATAGAGAAGACAAAAGAAACCCATGATTCAGATGGAAACCCTCATCTCGGCTGGAGGTCAAACTCCATGTAATTTAGAAAAACGAACTTAAAGACTATAGAAGAGGATTGTGTCTGATTCTCTGTGTATTCTTATCAAGTCAGCTCGGAAGTTCAGAAGAATCCATTTATTTTGACTGTTTCAATTTTCATGTCCCATCAATAACAGAAGAGACTAGCCAACAGTTTCTTTCACCGGTCCAGCCCATCACCACTGCTACCCACTATGCTTGGAACCTGCTAATGTGAAGGAGCTTAAAATAAACCCTAAAGACTTGAAGAGGCAGAGGAGGAATGAAATATTTCTAAGATCTGTACCATCTGCCAAAAAAACCATTTTTTCATTGTAAGTGGTTTGTTGCATTATTAATACAGATATTCAAAATCTTTTCTTTAATAGTTTAGTAACATGGATTATAACAGAAAGAAATATAAAAACATCTTTATGACATCTTTTTATAAGAAGCTTTTTACGTTCCTTTTATCATGTTGCTGTTTGAAAAGGTTTAGGTAGCTTATTAATTGTAACATCATGGGATGGAATCTACTTAAGCTTTCAGAATTTTTTTAATCACACAGCTGCTTTCATTATATCTTTTTTTTTCCCCCTTACCCTAGTCTTCTTCTGTATTCTTACAGGCCTCTGAGTTGTTCATGTTGTCCAGTGATCAGGACATCCAGAATGCCACGTTCCAATTTCTAACTCAGCCCCTAGTAATTAATTATTTTAATGTGGTAAAATGCACATTCTCTCCTGAGAAGAGGGGCAGATGCTATATAAACAGCAAGTATAACAGGTCCTGCTCTGAACAACTTGTACTCTGAGTAGACAAGAAAGTTTAAAAGGGAAAGGAAAAGCAGAGAACTGAAGTGATATTCCAAAGGTTACAGAAAGCCAGTGGGTACCCTGACTCCTAAATCACCACTGTGAACCACTACATTCCCCAGCTTTCATATAGAAGAGGACTCCAACAAGGTAAATTGATTGCATTTCTGCAAAAGGATAATAATACCTGACTAAAAAACGGGACAGGAAACAATGCTTTAAAAGGTCATTTAAAAAAATAAACTAGTACTATTAGAAGACCATTCCAAGCTATCAGTCATTTTCTTATTTTAGTCTATCAAACAGAGATCTTTCTGCCTCCACAAAATATAAAACTGTATGTAATCCTCAAATTTTGTTGGAGAAACCAATGTTCGTGGATAGCTTTTCTGAAGAGATTTTGTTTATTTTCAAAAATACAGAGCATGCTGTCAGGGCTGTAGTACAGGCTGGCTCAGTGGAAACCCATTAAAACCACTTTACTGGGCAGATGGTGTCAAAGAGTCAGAAGTATATAACAGAATCCTACTGTGCACAAGTGTTCAGTATGCAAGAAATCATCTCTTATCAGACAACTGCTGCAGGGGACACAGTCAACCACAAAGGAGAGAGCAGAGCACAGCTGAAGTCATGATAGCCTTACAACTGTTTGCCCAATAACATGGAAAAGGATATGGAATAAGAGAACCTTAACTGATAAACCCTGAGTAAACAAGTGAAGGTCTACAGAGAGCATCATATCAAGCTTTGAAAAGCAATACATTGCTTTTATTGTTATTCACTGAAGGTGGAACCGCTCTTCATCATTAGGAGGGATATCACAACTCAGAAAGACTAAAGTAAGATTTGAAAAGTGTCCCCTAATTTTGGATCCCCATCTTTTCACATCCTGGTTTACAGGACTGCTGAGCAGTTGGTATTTCAGCAGGATTTCTAAGAATGGGTACGAAGAAACTCATTAGAGACATCTGGAAATAGCGGCCTTGCCACTACAATCTAGAAAATGACAGATTTCAATTAGTCATGTATCAGATGTGCGCTAGCACACCAATAGATTATGAGACACTCCTTTTGGATATGTTCCTTTTCCATTCTCTTCCACAGAAGGTAGGCCAAATTTTTCTAGTATTTTCATATCAGCCTAATTCTGTAGGAGAGCTTAACACCTAACAAAGCAGCTAACTCCAAGTTAAACAGATCCTATGATCTGAGTTAAATAGATCCTAAACAGAAGAGACACAGTGAAAATTAGTGTCAGTGGGACAGGTCAGTGAAAACTCTAAAAGTATTCATTGTATGCTGCCTACAAAGTGTGGTAATAAACTTACAGAGTATGTATGCACTTCCTTCCTCTGCTGGGCAGAATCAAGATTGCTCAAGTCTACCCGAAGTCCCAGATTGTTGACCACATAAGGATATCCCTCATCAGCTCAAGAGGTACAGGCTTGTGAACCTGAGCAAACTAGATCCTATTTTTATTTCTGAAAACATGCTAAAAATGACAGGAGAGTAACTGCTGATACATGGTATTTTTACACATTTATTACACTGGGAAGTTTTGTCAGAACTGAACGGTTCCTTCAACAGTAGCTCAAAACACAATGCACTGAAACAACATCAAAACCTCCTTCATACCAGGACAACCTGACAATACACCCTATATTGCCAGGAGCGATGTAGGAAGTTAAATGTTAGAATTTGCCATGCATAGACAAGAAAACTAACTACCCAATGTGTACTACCAAATTAAAATTAACCAAGCACGACCAATTACATTAAGACAGAGTTGCAAAACTCTGAAGGCTAAATACAGATATTTCAACTGTAGGCACATGCAAATCACCACTATTGGCTTTTCTTGAAGACAAATGGAAAGAGTCACCATGGCCTAGTAGAAAATGGAGGATACGATTACATGCTAACCCAGGATCCTTGAGAAGTGAGTGGATTGAAGTCTAAGTGGTATTGTTTCCTTTCTTTTATTATGGATTGGGTTAATATTCAGTGAGACTATTGGCTAGTTATCTCTGCCAACTTTGAATTCCTCCTCTTGTACAATGAATTTACATAGTGTATACTGAAGACATAAAATGCACACTTTTAAAAATATAAATAAAAAGCAAGTAAGTGATGTTGAGGACCAACAAAATTCAAGGTTCTGAGATCATTTAAGATTAGAGGAGACTAAACATTCTGACTTGGAGGATTTTTTTAGCATGCAAGACGTGCAGGCTCATCTGTGTGAATATCTGGACATCCGCCTTGTTCCTCAGTAAGAGATCTGCAGACTGCCTGCTCAACAGTCTGCCTACCTTGAAAGCAAATAGATCAAAAGGCATGCTGTAGAGCATCCTGGTTCAGCTAGAGAGGACACTTCTTCTGTTGCTCCTTAGTCTATCTTGTAAAGCTGTATACACCAGGAATAAAGAGTGTGTTGACATCTTTCCACGCTACCACTTGGTGCACTCATTATTATTACCCCTGCTACTTTTTTCTACATAACTAGCTAACTCATTTATTTTCCTCTTTTTATAGGATCTATGTTATTCAATATCCTTCCCTCTTCTCATGTTTTACAGTCTACATGGTCATTTTTACATGTGGTTTTATTTTGCTTGCTCTAGCTGCAAAACTGCAAACTAATGAGGCCTATTGCATTCCACCAAGGAGAAGAGCAGCTATTAAGATTAAAAGACACCATTAGCAGAAAAGCAAATGGGTATAAAATGGTACTGAATAAATTAAGGCTGGAAAATGGTTACTAACCATTCCGATAGCAAATTTCTGGAGCACCTTATTGAAACCATCTCACACAGCATTGTGACAAAAGTCTTTATTTACAAATAAACCCCCAAATAACTAAACAAACCAAATCAATTCAAAGTAACTTTAAAAACAGAGCTAGATGGGCCTGTGAGAAGGTGAAGTGGCTATAGGAGGAGGGAAAAGGCCTTCTATTTTGTAAGTTTGGGGAAATGTGGCATCAGTGTAGATGCATCCACTACCAATCATTTCTAGCTGCTCTGTACAAGAAACAAAAATGGGTGCATTTTGCTGAGCAACTTTCAGGGAGACAATCATCTGCACCACAGAAAACTCCCTCCAGAAACCTTTCTGGGAACCTTAATTAAAAAAAAAAAAAAGACGGAGGGTGTAAGAACAAACAAACATCCTCTGTGAGTACAGCGGAAGCCTTTTAGGAAGTTAATTGACCCTACAGTGCAGATGCCCTTAAGTAACTGGCAGACTACTCCTACATTGCTTCACTGAACCACTACTCAATGTTGATTTAAGTGAACCTATGCTGCAGTGGATTAGAAACACACCATCAGTGATTGTGTCTGAAGTACTGAGGCAATACCAAACAGTTCAGAGAAATACTTTAAATTACTACAGTTAGTCTCACTACAGTGGTTTTTCCAACCCTTTTATGGACAAGAGCCATCTAACTTTTTGAAAGAAATCCAGATGATCTTACAGTATTGTCACAAAGGTCTTTGTTTACAACCAAACACAAATTGGGATGTACTCTGAAAGCATCCTTGTTACTTCTATTTCCTCCCCTTGTTTTTTTCTAGCTTGCATGCATAAGGTTTCTGGCACTGGTTTCACAACACTGCTCAGATGTTCTATGAATCACCACTGGTGTGTGGGCCACAGGCTGAAAAATACCACTCCAGAAAACACTGTCTACACTCTGAATTAAAGCCTACTAAAGCCAATTAATGCCATATACTGACTGTAATGGGCTCTGGATCACACCCACTGTGGATCAATAGGTGGATATAATATCTTATATCACAGAGCAGGATGTTATATCATCCTCTAGGTCAAGTTTAAGTCACACTATTAAAGTAGAAAGTGGAAGCTTGCATAGATACTACATAGGTTGTACCTCTTTAGAGGATAAAGACTTTCAATTCATGTGTGGGACTCTGTGGGGCCATCAGACTAACACCTTACGCTGGAATTAAGTCTATTCAATAAAAGAAGAAATCAAGGACACGGAGAAGCCAATCTTCATTCTACAGTTAATTTTCCCCCCATGGAGTACGTTGAAATAGCTTAACATCCTCAAATATGTGCTTTAATACTCGTAATAATTAGTGTTATCTAAATGTCTCTGAACTATTTAAAATCCACTTCATTTTGAACTGCCATTAATAATGCAGCAGGCAATATTACAAAGACTGGTGAAAATCAAATAATTTAATGTAATACTTCATAAACCAAACCTGCAATGAATCTCAGCTGCCTCTTCAGCTTCTCTGCAATCAACCTGTCTGGAGTCATGTTTATGTATTCTAGGACCCGTGATAGACTGCCACTAGACTTAACATCCACAACAACCTCAGGAGGTTGATTTAATGTGAATGCAGCACGAAAAATCAGATTATCTTTTGATTCTCTCTTTTATTAAATAAAGCTGATCTTTATTGAATAAAGCTGCTTTTATTAATATCTAAAACATTGGTTGGTATCACAGAGCCCGCCAGTCCTATGGAACTAATAAAAGAAAAGACAGAAGTAAAAAATGAGAACATTACAGGGAAATATTAGAAACCAAATCACATTAAGCCAGTATTGCAGCTGACAAATAAAACATGGATCTAGCTGTAGAATTTTTTAGTTTAGTCTGAATTTATTATTTTTACTGAAAGAAGAGAAATCAGAATGGGGCTTCTCCCAGAATTACACCGTGGCAAGAAAAACAGTAAGAGCAAAAAGGTGCAACTTAGTTTCCCCTTCCCTTGTATAATGTCTCAAATGACTGCATGTTCAATGCAGCTGGGACAAAGTACAGAAACTTTGGTTTTATGGGAACAGCTTGAACCTTAAGCCAGAAAGATTTCCTTTATCTTTTGGGTTTTTAAGAAAACTTTTTGGGTTTCTGCACATAGGCAAAGCTTACAAGAAAAACTCCTACTGACCACACCTGTACTTTATGCTCATCTAAGTAATGGTCACCTGAAATCAGCATGCAGTAAATTTTCTATACATACCAATTGCACAGCTAGAGCAACAGATGCCTATGATGAGTCTGTCCACACGCAATATCAGCACTGTTACTTTGAGAAAAAGAATGCGTCCCTCATCATCACAATCAAAATCCGTCGACGTGAACTGAAATTCAACCTTCAGCTCGTGCCTAGTCACCACCAAGGAGGAGGGGGAAAAAAGAATATATATCTTAAATCAGATAAAATAATCTTCAATTTTAATCCCATATACAGCACTATTTTCCATTACTAATATACTACCAGTGTTCCAGAGTAATAAACTCGAAAGTAAGTAGTGCTGAAACACAAGTTGTTGCACTCCTCAGCCTTTCATTTTCCATGTTCCTACTTATATTAAGTCCACAGTGCACTTCAGTGTCAGTGGAAGATGTGCACATAAAGATCTTCAGAAACGGCCCACAGCCTTCTGGAAGAGGGAATGTAACTAACAAGCTCAGCTGTGTAGTTCTTTGCACGCTGCTACCCCCACTAAAGCCAGGGGATGCACAAGTGAGATTACAGGCTTCCTGTACAACCACAATTCACAAAGACATAACCCACTGAAATCTTCAGTGAAGATTTCAGCAATGTGGACAGAATGACATATTCTGATACTAAGTATCATTATGGAATCAGTAAAATTGCATAGAGAAAGCCAAAGATAAGAATTTGTCCATAATGAGACAAAAAGGTCTACAGTATAAGATTCAATGGAACCAAGAAGGTTCAACAAATACTGTAAACATGGATAATTCCAAAGAAAACAGAGGCAAATTAAATCCAAATATCCAGATACTTCTCCCCTATAATGTGTCCAAAACTAAATGTTTGGGGGTTTGGTTTCTGGGAGATTTCCCCCACGCACACTTTCCTATAATAGGAGATAGGCCTCACTCCAAATGTACTATCCACATCTCTAGCCTATGGGGAACACTCTTAGGGGTATACAAGGTAATCCTGCCTAATGCAGTTGCCAAGCCTCCACATTTATAAAAGCTGAGAGAAAAAGAAAATCAAAACAGCAGCTATGTGGCCTGAGATCTCATTAGAAAGCAACTTGAGGGAAGATTTCAGCCCAGGATGACAGAGAAGAACATGGAATGCTCAGCAGAATGCAGGCAGAAAAAGTCAATGAAATATTCACTTGTTTTGTTACTGTCAACTTAGACCTGAAATTTGAAATTAATTAAATCAGGTTTTTTATCTGACAACAAACATTCATAATGTAAAAGGCTCCTTAATCTTAAGTCTCACAATATACACCCTAAAATTGTTTAGCGTCCTACAGGAGATGCTCAGTTCATTATAGACTTAAGCCAAGCATGGAACCTCGTGTCCAAGTATTAAAGTTTTTATACTACTCCAGTGAAGCTAATGAGAGGCTTTCCCCTTAAACAAGGGAACAAAATGCCCACATTATTGTGCCCGTTGTATTAGCCTGTGTTTTCACTAACGTCAACTGGATTTGGTCATTTTTTGATTGAAGATTTCTAAAGAAATTTTTTTCATAGTTGATACCAAATCACAAAATGTCCAGCTGACTGAGGGCAAGCGCTGGCTCCCCAGGACTGGCTCAAGAAAACTCCCAGTTGAAGACAAAGCTGTGAAATGCAACTGCCCCCATAACTAGAGTTACATAGCCTTACAATCTCTGTCCTTTGTCCCTCTCTCTCCATAGATTAACAATATATTAAAATGCATAGATTACATCATGAGTGATAAACTGTTCTGATAAGAACAAGAAGCTCATTATTGAAAACAACTTTTCATTTCTCAGGCTATTGTCTGCATTTACAAGATAAAAGCAAAGCAAAACCGCAATAGTATTCTCAAGTCTTCAACATTATTACCTGAAAGATTTGGAAACTGTGCAGTAAAAAGGTGCGTTGCCATGGTTCTGAGTAATCAGCAACAGACCTATACACAACAGACAGCTGATTGCTGTTGCGCCTTAAAAGATTTTTTTATCTCTTTAGGAAAACTTTGTCATCATGTCACAAATGAGAGAGTTTTTCTATTAGCAACAGAGAGGCATCAAAGAAACATGCCCTGCAGTAGTAATCAAGTCTGATTATTTTTGTTTGGTTTTCCATCTCCTTACAGGGCAGGGGGGAATCAACCTTTTACATTGTCAAGTTTACTCTGTGAATCTCTGGAACACTCTGGTCTTTTCAGCGTGTACTAAGGCACAGTAGTACAGATGGAGTCTGTAACCAAGTATGGAAATAGACAATTACATTAAAGATAGATATCTGTATTACTAAACAGCAAAGAGTCCCAGCAATCACACAGTAGTATATTGGATTTCTGAAGTGCAAAATAAATAGCACAGAGGATACCAGTAATTCTAATGGGATCTTGTGTATCTGGTTTCAAGACATACAGATTTAATGAGACTTCACAATCACAATATATAGAAAAATCTCACTCGTTGGTTTTTACAGCATTTTTTTTCCACCTAAGAGACCTCCTTTCCAAGTCCAATTTTCTGCCTATGTTTATCTTTCAAAAGAGATGTAAGTAACATTTAAGAATAAAGTCACATTTGAATGTTATAATTGCTGAGCTGGCAATAAAGCAAACAGTGTACTCTGTAGGACTGAAATGCCACTTATACTCCAATCCTGGAATAAACGGCAATCTCAGTCAAACACTGTGTTAATGCAGCGTTAAGGCTGCAAACTGAAACACAGCAAAAAACGGGAGATGAAAAAGTTAATATTCTTACTGCATTGTTAGCCTATCCAAAGTACTGATATTGCTTATAATAAAATACATAATTTACGACCTAGCTGGGAAATCAAAAGCTACTGGTGTGCAATGTGAATGAAGCAATCTTTTGAAAAGCCTCAGACTTCCAATCCATGCTGCTAATGCATTTCCAATTGCAACTTTAAAACTGTACTTATGTAGGCACTGCATTTAGGTAACATTTGAGGAGACTTATAATTTTGTTCCTTTCTTTCTTAACCTGCTCTAAGCAAAAAAGGAGGAGAAGTGAATTTGATACAGGGAACCACCACGGAAATACATAGCTGTGTACAGCCTTCTGTCAGTAAGTTCAGTTCTGGGTACAAAGTAATTAGCAACAATAACTCACTTAAGAAAAGTGCTAGTATCTGGAAGTATAAAGAGGTGTTAAGAATAACTAATAACTTTTTTAAATAGTGATGTTTATAAGCAGAACTCTTTATCAGTATGTTTGCAAAATCAGAGATTCAATGCATATCCTATTATTCCTCTCTGAAGACTAACCACGTGTGAACTTCAATTTTGTTTTCCTGCCAAAGTATAGGTGTTGATGCATAATGTCTTCTCAGTAGAATTGTGTATTTCTCCTAATTTATATTCCACAGGAATGCTCCGAATCATCTAAATTCAGTACTGCAAAAATGCATTCACCTTTTGGCTGAGGCCACCGATGAAAACTTTAAGTTCAAAGGAGGATTTAAATGCACACAAAAATGTGTGCATTGTCTAAATGCTGTTTTTCTCATTCCTGCTGTAAACACACTCGAGGGCAACAAGAAGATATCACTGAGTCATCTGAAGTCATGCTGTCAGGACATTCAAACTCTATTCAGCATGCAGAATACCAGACACCTGGTTCAGGCTCTCATCACAGCTTTTAAACATTTCAGCAAGCACATATTTCTTGTAAAACATTGCCAGCCAGTCTGAGATACAGGATTTTCAATTTGAAAAATTACATAGAAAATAACGGTGGGGCAGCTAACTCCAATAGCCTGTAGCCCTGAAGATTTCAAATTTCCAGATAACAAACCCCTCGCAATCCAAAGCTGGCTGGGTACCAGCTCAGCTCATCACCAGCATCTGCTACAGGATCGAAAGTATAACAAGCAGGTAGCAAACGCCTCAGGAAATCAGTAGACTGTTTGTCACAGTCAACCAAGAAAAAATCCTGCCACTCAGGATTTCCCATCACGATATCTTTGTTTTTGACGAGCACTTGACTCTCCCCGAGTCTTTCAGTCGTGAATTGTGGGTATCAACATCCAAGGCATTACAGAGAGAGGGGACAGAGGCTGTGCACGCAGAATAAACAAGAAACAAGACGCGGTGAAACAGACAGAAGAGACTGAGCCTTACCTTTGGAAAAAACTGCTGCCAGGCTCAAGAGGAGAGGTGACAACAGATGCCCCATATTGCTAGTCCCAGAAGTGCACATCCTAGGGTTTGCAGAGAAGTTAGGGCTCAGTTTTGCACACTTTAGAGTCAAAATAAAAATCGGTCAAGTGCAGAGGCTGCATTTTCAGAAAAGGTCATCTGGAGAGCCCAAAAGGCATTTCCTTCGGAGAGAGGACTTACTTCTTTAGCTTTAACCCTCCCCTTTCCTCCCTCCTTTCTTCAAAACAGATGATGCTGTGAAAGAAAATCCCTCTCCTCTCAACAGGAAAGAGTTCTGGTTACAATCTCAGTCCCGAGCCGCAGCTGGCTGAGGCAGAGCAAGCAGCCCCCTACCCCAGAGCACCCCGAGCCGGCCGGGTTGGGGCCGCCGGGGCTCCGCGCTGCCCCCCGCGCTTCACAACGCCGGCGCCCGCATCCCGGTGGAGAAGCACGTCCTCTCCCCGGGCGCCACCAAAGTTTTCCCTTAGGTGATGCTGATCAGCCCAGCAACCATTCAGCCGCGGAGGCAGGGTTTTCGTTACTGCGCTCTCGCTCTTTTTCGTTTGTTTTTTTTTTTTTCTTTTTTTTTTTTTTCTTTTTTTTTTTTTTTTTTTAAGTTCTCAATTTCCTCGCTGACTTGTTTGACTCCCCGCGGCAGGTCATCGCCACCGAGGCGCTCAGGGCTCCGGGGGCCGGCGGGCGCAGCGGCCGCCGGGGACCCGCCGCCCCAGCCGATGCTGCTCGCCTTGAGACCGTGCCCGGGCGCCGGCCCCGGCCCCCCCGCCCGCCCGCCTCCGCCGGCCCCGGCCCATCCTACGCGTCCCGCGGTTGCTATTTACAGACAGGCAGAGATTTAAGCCGGGAGGTGTCGCGAAAAATAACAAAAAGAGGAGGCAAACAAACAAATAAATAAATAAGCACCCGGCCCAAGCCCCGCCTCGCACCAGGCAGCCCCAATCCCCGGGCAGCGGGGCGCGGAGCGGGGCGGAGCGGGGCGGCGGTGGGCTGCGGGGAGGGGGCGAGCTCCGCCGCTCCCGGGGGCCGGAGCCCGGCAGGGGCTCACCCTCGGGGCGGGGGGGGGCTCACCGTGGGGGGGGGGGGGGGGTGTCACCTTCGGGGTGGCGGGGGAGAGGCATCCCGGGGGGGCCGCAGCCGCTCCGCGGCGGGGTGCGCCGCCAGCCCCCCCCGCCCTGCCCGCAGGGACGGCCCCGCGCAGCGGGAAGGGGAGGCGGCGGAGGGGCTCCGGCAGCCCAGCGCCCGCAGCGCCGCGGCGGAGCGGCAGCCGGCCGAGCCCGGGGGGAGCCGGGCGGCCCCCGGGGCAGGCACAGCCCGCCCCCGGGGCTGGCACAAGGCTCGCTTCTCCCGGCACCCAAACAAACCCCATCCCTCCGGCCGGCGGAAGCGACAAGGCACGCTGCTTTGGCGTGGGTACGCTGCTGCTGCTGCTGCTGCTGCACGTGGTTAGGTTTTGGCTCCTTCCCTCATCCGAATTTATCATGCATTCATCTCTCCGCAAGCCCTTGGAACAGGCGTGAGCCAAGCGAAGAGTGGTGCAGCCGGAACAGGGAAATAATGTGAAGACTGTGTAGTGAAACACTTAATACATACGGCAAGAACAGCAAAAATGCCTCCGTTTGGTCTAAATAGTGTTCAAAAGTGCTGGGGAAAAATGACCAATCTCGGGTTTGCCATTGCAGAAGGTAGCAATGCGAGAACAACTCCGCCAACCAAACCCTTTGGTCAAGCTCAGTAATGAGATTTATTTTAACCTTGGCAGATAGAATGGCAGCAAAATGCAATTTACCCTAGCCCAAATTTAAAAAAAAAAAAAAAAAAGGTAGCTACAGGAACTTACAGCCACTTTGTTCCTTCATGTAGAATATATTCGGGAGCAATAAAACCCATTCTTTTCATATTAACATCCACAATGCTGAAGCTTTAAAACAGGTGTATCAAAATAAACTTTGAAACTGTACGCTTTCTGTTTGCCAGCGCTGAGAAATACATGATCAACCATGCAACGAGAAAAGGCTGTATTTTGTGTGATGTTGTGATTTCATTTTAGAATTTCACACCAGTTTTAGAAGTGTTGCCAGTCCCAGAGAGGTTCCCCAGACCCAAAATGAAGCATACCTCTAGAACCGGCATTATTTCTGAGACATAAATGTACCATCTCAGAACATCCACTACCTGAAAGAAGATAAAAAAATTGTTATTGACATGATATATAGTATTTTGTGGCCAAAACCTTACAGCGTTGCCCAGCGTAGGAGAATTATTACTGTCTACCCAAGATAAAACAATCATCATCTGGAGGAGGAAGTCAGTGCCCAGCCTCATCCAGCAGCCAGGTGAAATATGCCAGCTTAATACACCGGTTAATCTGTATTCTGATGGATAAGGAAGAGCTTCCTATAGTCTACAAAAAGTATGAGAAGCGCAAAGAGGGAAGAGCTTTCTCTCCACATACAGATGTGAGGGGTTTTGTTACCAACTTTTGTTTAAGCAAAGAAAATTCTGTTGGAATTAAAAAAAAAATAAAACCCCACCAAACAAAAAAAAAACCAGACTCTCTTCTCTTTACTTTTACAGTTTCTGACTCTTCAGCCTCAAAAGCCTCTACTTGGCTTTTGCTTTTTGTTATTTTGTGCAACATTTGGGGAGGTTTTGCACATACAGTTTCACTGCCTTCCAGTCATTCAGGGGTAACTAGACCGAAAGATAGAATGGCAAAAGCCGTTACAGAATTGCCGAGTGAGAGGGAGTTTTAATGCCAGTCATATTATGTTTGCAAGATCAGGTCCTTTCCCTTCTTTTCCTATTTTGCAATCATTGTTGAATCAGCAGACTTGGAAGCACTTATTTAATTTTCCAGCAAAAATATGGAAAATAGGGAACGTAGGATCCTTATCCAGGTCCAAAATGATGCTACTCACTGAACAGACGAATTTCCAAATTTGGTCTTGCGAAAGGAAAAAAGATATATCCAGACTATTATTTTTTCCTTAATGTTTTTAAAAGTCACTCTGAAAGGTCATTACTAACTATTACATTTTATGCATCAATACCCTTTTCACTCCAAAGCACTCTGCAGACATTTTACTTTCAGTAGGTAGTAATGGACACATAATATTTTGTCAACATCCTCTTTCTCCTTCTCTTCCGCTGTCCTGTTATCACCGTGAACCAGCTTTGGGTCTCAAGCATTCTCAAAGCCGACTCAGGAATATACTGTTGCCTCCAGCCCCTTCAGCAATGAGTAAGTGTACTCATTGCCCGGGTGTGCCCTGCACAGAATCATCTTCCCTTTGCTTCCGCGGCTATTTTACTGAAGTGACAGCCGAAGGTTAGGCCACTTGCCCAATTTCACTCCGCAGAGCGGGTGTCCCAATTCTAGTTTCTTCCTGTGAGTACAGATGACAACACTGCAACTCTACAAACTCTAGTCTGGCTACGTAACGCTTTTGTGATGAAAACCTTTCCTAGACACCACTCATGGAAAATCCCACCAATTCATGCTACTCAGTAATGAGAAAACATCTTCTTGTTTTATTAGCAACATGTTATTTTTCTGGGTAATTAACACAACTAATTGTGAAGGAAGAAGTGGCTTTAGGAAAACACAAGAGAGAATGAAGAGACCTGCATCCCCATAACCTATGGCTAACTGTAAAGGTAGAAAACTGATTAATCTGCATCCAACAAGTTAATGAGAAAATCCATTGTTACCCGAGACTTCTTGTTTCATCTTCAATGTGATTTATCAACTGATATATACAATCTGCTTTATGCAATTAAAACTGCTAATTGTTCTAATCAGTTTATCAATTCACATTTTTGTTTGAGGGTTTTTCTTTTTTTTTAAGACAGCGATGTTCCCTCACTGACAGGCCAGAAGCGCAAGTCTGGGAGAAACCCTATTGCCACAGAAAAGAACAGCAGACTAGAGAAAAGATTGTGGCCAGGTGGGCTAGCAAAAATGTTCCTCTGCCCAATATTCCACACTCAGATATAGAGATATATATCTAAGATGTGGAAATACAGAATGTGTTCAGTGATTTGAAAGCAAACAATTCATTTCAAAAGCCCACTGCATTCTAACATTTCTCCCTCGGTGCCCCCAGGCCTGGAATAGCAGGGCATATTACTGAGTCTTTCAAACTGAGCAGTTACACATTTTTCTCCAAAAATATTTTTCACTTTCTATTAAACTCCCAGAGAAAAATCCTGGCGCTGCTGAAGACAGGGCATAATTTACCATTGATTTTTAGAGAGGCAGAGTTTTACTCCTCTGTTTTTTCCCCCACATTGCCAGATTGCACAGAGGACACTGAAATGGATTATCCAGGTTTGTTACTGCACAACACCCAAAATAAGGAGCAATTAGAATCGTAGATTCAGAAGACAAAAAGGAATCAGCATGTTCAGTTTGACCTCCCACCAGTTTTATACAATTTAATGTGGTGTCTTCAAAATATTTAGTAGTCATGAAGCAGCAGGTGTACCGTGACTGCCATTCATAAGGCAAAACGTAAGTTGTTCCGCTGTTATTTTGTTTCTATCACTCATTTCTTCATCACATCTATCTGTGGTCTTTTCTCTCTGTTTGGGTAATGCAGCGTCTTTGGGGAAGGGACTTCTTTCTGTTGCACATGTACACTACATCTTGGCCAGCTGAGTCACAGTCAGCAGCTGATGTCTTTTTGTGATGCTCCCACATAAATAATATGAAAATCAGAATGAGATAATGGGGAACGCTACAAAGACCAAACTGAGTCACACTCTTCAATTTCATTTTAATTTCTGGATCTTACTCTCTTTTGACATTAACTCGCACTGAGATTTTTGTTTCAGTGACAGCAGGATGAAGCTTTAAATCTTTGTTAATTTGTTTAAAACTAATTCTCATCTGTTCGTTCATACCACACAACAAAATAAAAAATAAAATTACTTGGTTTGCTTCTAATGCTTCTATTGTACAAGAAAAGCAGATTCAGTTCAAAAATCTTCACCAGGCTGAAATAAAAATCTATTTGACAGCTTGTAGTTCTACTGTCAATGGTAATACCCCTTGGAGTGCCTATCTCTTTAATGATCAAACGCTAACCTTGGTGGTGAATAGTATTGCTATCAGGCTGCTTTATGTTGCTGGGCTTGCTGTCAGTTCACAATAGCTGAAAAAGTAGATTATGTCAGTCAGAGTTTTCACTTTCCTTTACTTGTTTCCAATGAAAACTCAGAAATAGCTTAGTTCCAAATGAGTTCTAAAAATGACAAAGAACCTTATCGCAACACAGCTAGGCTGTTATCAGCTAAATCAGCAGCACCCAAATAGACAAAAACTATATCTAAGAGGGCTTTTTTATTTGAATTAATGAACTAATATATTAACCTGCTTCATCTGGTGGCAGGATTTTAAAAGCCACTTTGGCTGCAAGTTACTGTACTCACAGTACGATAAAGGGCAGTGATTTATATGGACCAAATCTTGTAAGATGCAGCGGCCAGCTTGAATGAAAGATCAATAAATGAACTAACCAGTATGTGTGCAAATCAGGGGAAAAAATCACTATAGGAAGAAATATATATATAAAAGGAGAAAATTAATAGGTGCAAACAAAATTCCTTCTTCCTGGCTGGGTTGAACTCAAGCCTCCATAGCAGTGAAACGCCATGTATTAGTACCAGTACCTGCCCAGTTACAACAGGTGAAGTGATCTAAATGGCTGGAATGTGTGTAAGCGTTAGCATGCGCCCGTGTCCGGTCTGAAAGCTGATAAAATTCTCAGTGGTGTAATTAAGGAACTGACAGTGGTTTTTAGGAGCAGATAACATGAAATAACAGAACAGAGGATGTTACTGTGACTGTTCTGAGATGTAACTAAAGACAAGTTGACATGATGCCTTACAAGCAAAGAGGGCAAAGCCCGTTTAAAATCCCTATGGAGATGATGAAAACATTTCCCTGCAGGCACTGCCAGCTCCCTTTTTAATTTTTTTTCTTTTTTAATATCTTTATTTATATCAAATGAAAATGAACAGAGGAATAGGACAGATCAAAGGTCTACGTAGCCTGCTATGCTGTCTCCCACAGAGGCCAAAAGCAGATGCATAGGGAAGAATCTAAGAATAAGGCCAGAATACATAACAATTCCCTTGAATGCTCTCTCAGCCTTCAGCACCTGAGCCAGAGGTGGTCTCTATGTGTTCAGAAACCCTCAACAGCTTTTCCTTTTATAGGTCTCTGCTTGCACTCATGTTAACTTTGACATAATGTCTTGGTTCTCAAGAAAAGGATCTCCACAGCCTAACTACCCCTCACATGCAGAACCATTATCCACATCCCTCCCTACCCACCCTGCACCCAAGAACTTCTGACCTTTACTATATGCTAGTGTTGTTTTGTTTTGAGAAGGAACAGGACTCAGCTATCATCCCTGAAGAACCGACGGTGTTTTCAATATGAACCAGAAATAAAATTTTTGCTTTATAAAAATGCCCTTATCTTTATATAGACTGAATAAAAAAATTCTAATCAGAACACCCCTGGCACGTGGTGTATACAAAAAAAAAAGTTATTTTCCACCTTCCCTGCTGAATTCCATCCCAATACTTTTTTCCATATTTAATTAATAAGCTGCTACAGATAGTGATTTTTATCTAGAGCAGTTTTTTTATTCATCATTTAGACCTTCAATTTTAATGGAAAAAATACTGAAAATACAGCAGTTTTATTAAACAGAATTAAAAAATGCAACTTCTATGCTTAATCAACTGACATTTTTTAGTATAAGGGTCATTAAATACACTAATTGTATTTTTGTAGTGCAATACTGTGAGTAGGGGCCAGATCTTCAGTGATTAGAAATTTTTTTTTGAGAACCAGTTCGTGTTCTGTGCCCAACATCTCTTAGAATCAAGGAGCCCAGTCCTGCAAAAACTCTCAGGTACAGCATTTATTAGTGCCACATACTGATTACTGTGAGTTAGATTTAAAAGGTATATAGTTTCCTGCGACCCAGTGAAATATGGGTATAATAATTTATATAGGCTGACTGTCGGTTAGTATGAAATACACAAAGAAACACAATACAGCCCAAGGATTTGGAAGGAATGAGAAACGCAAACACGCAAAGAATAGCAGCTCTGAATAGTTTGCGATCTTTCATAAACATATCTTCGTAAACACATATGGTGTCTACTTGTGTGTATACATTAGACCTTACAACAGTTGCCTGTTTGGCAGTGCAAATAGTACTAAACTTCCTAGCAAAGTGTGCTTGTTGCTACAAAAATCAACCATGTTTTTCACCAGGTGCTTGTGGAGGATGGAGCGCTAGTGACCCCTAGTGCTAGATTCATTCTGTGAGGCTTGGTACAACAGCTAAGACTCATTACAGGAGCCACAACACATTTTCTCCTCTAAAATTAAACAAGAATCGGCATTTACTGAAATAAATGACAGATAGAAGTGTGACGATGAAGAAACAGTAAAACAAAGGCACTAGAACAAAAAGTAGAACTTCCAGTTTGTAAAGTTTTCTTTTTACAGATATCAAAGTCTAGAGTCAGTACTTGAAGCATGCTGGCTGACCGTATCGCTTAATATGGTTTCAAAAAGAATGGGCTTTCTTTGATTAGCTGAGCAAATGCTGTTTTGAAGAACACAGAAAATATTTTTCTCCTTCCCCTCCTGGATCCGTATTGGCTATTGAAAAATTGTTGTTCGCCAAAATATTGGCAACGTTTTTCTGAAATATTTTTGCCTGCATACTGAATTCTATGTATTTTAGATCACACTGTATATGAAGGGTTGATCTATAAAGTGTAAGTCTTCAATAGATTTTTAATGAAGGATAAACAACTTATGTGTGATGGGTTCTGTTATCTGCTTATAGGTAATACCCAACACTGAAGTGCTTATTACAGTTTTTAGTATTATATCCATGTTGTAATGCTGTTAGAGTTTAATAATTTATTGGCTCTTTATAAACTATTTATGAACAGAAGATTAAAATAAATGTTGCAAAATGAGTAGTTATATAAAGCCAAATTCAAACTTACTGTATAAGAAAGTATACCTTTTAACCCTGAATCTATTTCTGCTAATTCCATTCTTTCAGTACAATAAGAGAGAGAAATGACATAAACGCATCAAGAGGAAAAATCTTTGTAACACAGAAACTTCTAAGATTTAAAGGTAATTTCCATAAAGACATTTAAAATTAAACAGTTCCTTTTTTCCCCTCTGTGGGTTTTTGTTTGTTTGTTTTTTTGTTTGGCAGGGGTGGGGGGTGTTTAAGATATATAGTACAGACTTACATACCTCTTCCTGCTCTAGCCTCACTTAGATTAGAAATATCAGACCTAACCAGGGCAGGTGGGTTTTGCAGAAAGTCTTAAAGAATTTATAATGACACTTGCATTTAAGTTTAACATATTGTTGTGGCTAATCTTTGGAGAGGGTAATGTATACCCTCTCCAAAGCATCAGTCATCGCTGAAGGCCTAAAAGCCACTTCAGTCAATTGAAGTGACTGCAAACTGTTTACTGAATTACAGTTCTTGAGATGTATTCAGTTTCACTAATTCTCCAGGCTTCGTAATAATTATTTTTTGCACAGAAAATGCTCTATCAGCAATGTGGAATAAACAGGAGGTAGAAGAATTCATGACATCTATAATACACATATTTACTTTTCAAGGCTTTCTTAAAGCAGGCAGATATTGCACACAGTTCAACTACAGTCACACACTGAAATTTTTGCCTTTTTTTTTCTCCCAAAACCCTCATTCTTATCACAGATGGGAGAGCATATGGTAAGAAGCCCTTATAGTATATTGGAAACAGCTTCCACATTATAGTAGATTTCATATTGAAACTGCAGAGTCAGTAAATGGGAGGAAGCAACCGAAGATACCTAGAATATTTTAACCTTCTCACTATAAACATTGGCTGTCCTTGCAGTTGGAGCTGCTAGAGAAGGAAATTGGGGAGGGGAAAATTACACTAGCTCCAAGAACATGTGGCAAAAAGCAAGTCTGAAAACAAGATTCTGTTAAAAAAGATACAAAATTACATGCAAAACTGGAAAGCTGAAGGATTAGAACCTGCCGTGAATTTACAGTAGCAAAACTGCAAAAGTAAAAGGAGAGAATAAGATGGTTTAGGAGATTAACAAAAAAGCTTGATTTTTTTTTTTTTTTTAATGGCTTGATTCTAAACCAGGTTTATTAGGAACTACCTTATGATGCTTAAAATTCCACCTGGAGGGAGTTGCTGGCATTCAGTCTGACAACACTGCTGCTCTAATTAGCAGTCCCCAGCCCCCAGAAGTACCACAAGTTTGCTGGCTGTTACATTTGTTTTGTGAGTAAAAACTGCAGAGGAACTCCAAGAGCCTACTAAAACCCATATGGGGGAAGTGAAAGTTTGGTTTTCTTTCTCAGTTTCTCCTGGGAAAATGGAACATAAACTTTTAAATACATTGAACTGAGTTGATACTGCACTCTAGTGTATCACAGGAGAAACAGTCCTGCCATGGAGGCTGGCATCTGATAGGGAACAGGCAAAGGAAGTAGTCGAACTGTCATTTTCTTGAGGCACCAGACAACATAGATTAATGTCAAGCCAACTTAAAAAAGCACAGACCAGAACACTGATGAGTTAACTTGACCCTCTATCCTCCAAAATAGTTTGGTTTTGTTATTCCTCAGGACAAAATCACATAGGAAAAAAGCCTTTCCCAAAGAAAATCTTTCTTATTTAAACAAAAAGGTTCCAAATAATCAATTAAACACCAGTCAACCAGATACCTTATTGGAAACAGCTTGTTGTTCTGTAATTAGAGGCCTTCCCACAGCTGCCATGCAGCTAAAACGCATTAGAAAGAAAGCATAGGAAGAATATGACTATTCTTTCATTGGGCTGAACAATGTTAAATCTACCGTATACTTGCGTCTGCAAATTCCCTTCCTCCACGTAGCTTGAGTTTTCATGATCTGGGCTGTCACCTGAGGCGTTATGCATGCACTTACACACAGAGGCTTGAAAACTACAGCATTTCCTGTGGTGTTAACTACAAAAAAAAAAAAAAAGGTTTGCTTATATTCTCATAACACTGAAAGGTATCTATGACTACTTTAGCCACCAAACCTTGAGTAAGTTTTTTATTTTGGAATATAAAGCTGCAGCTATCCAGAATGCCAGTCTATCCATTTCCTATTGTGTTCCAACCTGTACAAGACCAGTAACGGATGCCTAGGCTCAAGGTCAACACAGTGACTAAGTGCAGACTAAAACTTTCTATGAAGTGCCATCATTCTGAATACTATTTTAAGTTCACTGTATTTTTGGTGAGTACTAAACTGAATGCTGTCATCTTTGTTCCAGCAAGGTCAGCCATTACTGATAGAAGCTGCTTGAAGTTTAATTGATTTGTGCTTTTTGATATGCACAGGCCCTGGTCCTGGACCTAACAGCCTTGCCTTTGCTGCTACTACAAAACAGCTGTTCTCCAGACAATCCTCCACTGCAAAGGTTCCTAGGGCCTCACCCGTAGCCTAGTGGTCCCTTAGGCTCAGAAGCATCTAGTTTGAATAGAATCTAGAGTACTTTCTTGGGAACCTTGATTCAATCTAACACATGAGGGTATTAACTCTATGCAAATGCTCAATAATGCTGTAATATGAGCACAAATATAAAATCCTCTGAAAATACAACAGACTGAGTTCTCAGCTACCAGCTCAGAGTCTACTGAGAGCAAACGCACAGCTCAGAGAGCACCGTAGTGGCTAAGGACATTAACAACAAGTTTTTCCTGAGGTTAATGAACAGAAGCAAACATCTTCTGTAGAGTTAATGCTCCCAGGAAATGCCCTGAGCCATGATCCTTACCATGATTTACATTCAGTATAAATGCTTTGCATTCAATTTATAGCATTTTCTACCTCAGCATCTCAGACTAGCTTACAAATATAACAGCGTCCTCATTTCTACATCTTAAGATGATGGAAATTTTAAACAGAATGGGAAATGAAGGAACACAGCTAGCTCACAAAGTATTGTAGTACAGTTAGGAACAAAACCTGGATTTTCTTAGTTATATCTAATCTAAGTCTATTGTGCCACTTCTTCATTTCTTCAATTAGCTTTATATGTGCACTAACACTATGCAGAAGACAAATTCTATTTCAGAAAGGATTTTATGTTTGATTCACTCTGTAAAAATCTTTTCTTTTTCTATCAACTTTTATAACAAATACAAAAATTAAATATAAAAATGAAGCCATTACAAACTGAAAG
This sequence comes from Morus bassanus, assembly GCA_031468815.1. Taxonomy (NCBI): domain Eukaryota; kingdom Metazoa; phylum Chordata; class Aves; order Suliformes; family Sulidae; genus Morus; species Morus bassanus. The sequence goes on from CM062577.1 coordinate 26,986,737, forward strand.
AGAAAAACATTTCATCACCATAGGTTCAACTACTTTTCCAGGTATTCTTCCAAAACAAGACTGCAGCTAATTGACCAAATCTCCTGAGAGATTTTTATACCAGCATAACTAAATATGACTCCATCTGACCAGTGTGAACGGCAGTATGATGTCTGTAAGCAGATAAAATGCAAAGGGATGAATATGGGGAAAAGGTACTTTAAGAGTAGATATACCCTGTTAGACACCAGCTCTTCACACTTGAAAGACAGATATTAGAGTCATTGTAGATTTTTTTTTTTTAAACATCAGCTCAGTGGTCACCAATAGTCTAAAAGGCAAGTAAGAATTTAGGAATGCTTATGAATAAATGATGCTGTAATCCCAACAGTGTAAAGACATGAGGAAGACAAGGCATAAGGGTAGAGGCAATATTTATCTAAGTAAGTTTGAGAAGTAGGCAAAGATTCAGGTAATTAGTTTTCTCTTCAGACTCGAAGCACAGATTTCTAAGTTAAATAGAAGTTAAGATCAGTATCTCTGAATGTTAATAGACACATTTATCAGTTATACCTGGCAAAAAAAGATAAATGCTACATGTGGAATTAGAAGCAAATATTAGTAAGAAGAGAGGAAATGACATGGTTATTCCTATAGAAAATGTAGGTAATTTATTTTAAAAAATTACAAAAGAAATAGAGAATAAGGTTAAAGCTACCATATAAATGCACAATTTACCTCTTAAATACCACATTCAATTCTTGTCATTGCCTCAAAAACATAGGGAAGACACAAGAGAGTGAAGGGAAAGCAAGTTCATGTGAGGTGTGAAATAACTTCGACAAGAATAAGTAGAATAGGACTCAATCTTAAAAACAAAAGTACTGAAGGGGGCATTACAGAGACTATAAAAAAAACATCAATGGTGTAAAGGAAATGCATGGGGAATTACTGTTAACTTTTTCCTCACAATACGAGAACTTAAGGGGGAAAAAACCAACAAAACAACAACAACAAAAACCAACAACAACCAAAAAAAAAATAAAAAAACCACCACAAAGGAAGATCTCTTCCGGACAAACCAAGATAAGCTGTTGCCAAACTCATTGCCACAAGAATTTGTGGAGGCCAAAAATAAAAACCAGTTCAAACAAGAGAATGGACAAAATTTGTCCATTTGTTTCCATGGAAAAATTAATGGAGAATATGTCCAAAGGTGGCTATTAAACACAGACTTCAAGTTTTCACACTGCTGAAGCTGAAAGAATACAAAACCTCAAGGGAAGAAAGTTGTATTATAGCCCAATTAATATATTTCTACCCAAGTGTCTGGCCAATGTTATGAAGAGGAACTCTCTGCTTAAGAGAAAAAACAAAACCATAAAAACACCAACCAAAAAAACCATGACAGGTATTTTGTCAGTGTGAATATATTACCCAGTAGTTAAAGCAAATGACTGGAAATTAGGAAGGTTGGATTATATTTTCAACTTTTCCCCAGTCTTGCTAGATGATCTTAAACAGGCTAACTAAATATCAAATTCCTGTTTACCCCATTATAAAAAAGTAATATGTACCTTCTGGCAGTTGTTTGCAAATAGTAATTAATTACATATTTACAAGGATTTACCACAATGTAATACATTACATTAACATAGTGCTAGCAGTCTCACTAACCTGGTAGTTTCACTGTCATAATCTCATACATAGTTATGTGACAATTACAAGTGAATATAAGTACTTAAAGGCCCTGTTTCACAGACTGAAGTATTTCTTGGGGTAAATCTAACAACTGTACAGTTTCTCTGATTATAAATTTTGCTTATTCAATCTTTATTGCTGTAGAAAAGGTGTCACTAGTGTCTTTGCATCTCTCTCCTTCAAATAAGTCATCAGAAGTTAACATTATCTTCTCAATAAAATCTTCAAATTTACAACCTATTTCTGCCAAACTGGGCAGAATTTCTTTACTGCAGTTAGGACAAGGACTTACAGCATGCAAAGAGTACAGTATGAAACCCACAGATTTTACTTTGCAGACATATAGGAGCTGTTCAAGACAGAGGCTCCTGCCAACATGTGCTTTCTTTGAAGACTTCCACTGACTTCAAAATTAAATACAGGTTTTCACAGGGCCAAAGACAAAAGGCTGTATTTCTATTCTTAGGTCCATTTTCTGAATGTAGGATTCCTATGAAAACCTCATAATCAGACTTATTATTACAGATATTTTAGGCAAAGAGTAGTCTTTATGACAAATGAATTGAAAGTACATATCGTTGCACTGACCGTAAGGAATAGAACAGACAGTGACTGTACTTTGTCATGTTGGCATGATCAATTTATCTAAAGCCTTCAGCCATTTAAAAGAGATTAGGACAAGTTATGATTTACTTTTAGCATTTTCAGAAACCTGCCAAAAAGACTTAAATGATGTAGCCAATGATCTGATAGCTCTTGTAAAAGCTCCATGAAGATCCATAGGAGGTGAACGACAGAAAGATATTCCTTTTCTGTTAGGAAGGTCAGCTAGAACATTCAACTCCATCAGGTCACAGGAGAAACAGCATGGTTAAGTCTATAGAACATTCCTGATCTTTCTTTAGGATGCAGTCTTTGAGCATCAGTGAAACATACTCACTTTGATCACTCAGGCACATTAAAAAGGGTAGGGCAACTGAGAGAGATGACTGTCAGAAGTACCAGGATTCAATTAGTCCTCTGTAGTCCTAATTGTGTGATACCTTTGAAGGTTCTGTGTTTTTTTAAAAAGCCAATAGAGGTAAGATGCTGATATATCACATGAATTGCCATACCATCACCGATATTTTGCCACAAGCATACTACAAGCATAGTAGTACAAGCACAACCTACCGCATCTCTGTCAAGTTCTCACATTTTTACTTCTTCACCTGTCTGAAGCTTGTTTTCCAGTAAAATGAAAAAACCAAGAGTCTAAAACAGGGAGAAATAACTCTTCTCTAGTACAATATTTACAGGAAGAAGTTAATTAACCCTTTTATAAGTAATTAAATCCCTAGCAGGATACCCAATTGTCTGTGTGTGAGAAATCATTTCCAACTGCCTGCTCTCCCTGAGATTTTAGAGGTTACCAACCCTCACCTGGCAACAGTTCTGAACCACTAACCTTCCCAAAGTCAGGACTGGGTAGGGCTGAGCTAGTCAATGCCTGAATTAGTTACAGCTGCTCATAGTTCATCAGCTGTAGGTGATCAGGTGCAGCCAAGCCTAGTTAATCCATGAACTAAACAGGTGCAGCTGGCTTAGACAATGAATAGAACTTTGCCAAGTAGGCACAGCATGGTCAGGTGGGGCTGGATTACCGATTAGAGTCACTGCTAGTGTTTTGATTGTTTCCAAAACACACTCATAAGTAAAGCTAAAATCCCAGGAAAAAGATTTTCTGTGCTTAGTTTGAGATTACAGCTAGTTTCCCCCTTTTCTGGATTGTGGCTAGTGAGCTACACTGGACCACAATAAAATAAGAGGTGACCTTCAGGAGATGAATAAAAGAATAATGATTTCCATGATATACTTCCATTAAAAACATTGAATAAGTACTTAAATCCATCATGAAAACTCCACTAACACGAGACCAACCAATACTAGTGTAGTTATACACAAAAAGATTTTCTGGCACCAATTACAAGCAGTTATTGCAATGGAGTCTTAGAAAAAAACAGGCTTCATTCTGACATTCACAGAACTATTTGGGTTTTCTACTTTGACCTAGTCTTTTTGATTTTCATAAGAATTCCATCCAGTAAAAGACTAAGATGGTTTTAAGAGCTTTATCCTTTTCAAATGAAGGATAAAAAGTAAAAGGGAGGAGCCTGGCTCATCTTCTACTTCTATCTTTCTTGCTTTCTATTGGGGAAAACTATCCTTATTGCCTGTCCCAGGAGAGAGGGAAGAAAAATGGCATAAACAGATCACTGCTTGGAAAAATCATATTTCATTTCTAGCCCACAGAGTCTACAGCCAAGCTGAGTATACTGATGCCACCATATTTGCCTATATTTTAAAGGGTCATATGGAAGGGTAAGATGACAAACCTTATATTCTGATACCTACAGGGAAAATTATATAGGAAGTTAGTATATAAGAATAGTAAGAAATTCTTAAGAAATTACCCTTAAAGAGTACCCCCTCTTACATAACCTCTACCCTAAATGTCCAGATGTGGATAAAATTTCAGAGGGGCATAGCAAATAAAGTGATCCTTCCTCTTCCGGAGCTGGGTCTCTACTGGTGTTAAATACAAAAAAGGTGGCGGTGGGGGAACAGCAGAGTAAACCCTCATTTTATATTCTGCAGAACTGATACTGTTTCTAGCATTATTTTATAGGTACCAAGCAGGCTGTATAAAAAGCTCAAGGAGTATAAATAAAAATTTGTTTTTCTGAAGAGTTTTGCCTTCCAAAATCACTATTTCATTAGTTTTACAAAGAAATTAGTTGGCTTTGTTTTTTGAAGGAGAATTCTTTCATCACTTGGGTTTAAACACTTCACCTGATTCTCATTTAACTCATATTGGTTTATATCATTAAAACATTATTAACTTCAGAAGTCTGGCTTGTGTTTTGCACAAGGAGAAAAATGTAATCTTTTACATCTTTGGATGAGCATCAAAAGGCTTTTTTGGTCAGGAGAATTACCAAAAAAAAAAAAAAAAAAGAGAGTTGCTGTTAATTGATCACCTTAAGTTTGTAAGAATAGTTTTGTATAGATCTTGTCACTGAGTTTGTTTTCGTGGATCTCCAAAAACAGGCAAGGTGTATCCCAGGATAAGATCAAATTTAATCTTTATCTCAAAAGCACATAAATCTAGATTTAACACTGAATTACATAACTGGCAGGATAGATCTAGCCTGAACAAGTCTGGAATAATTTTCAATGACAATTAAAAATTTCATTTTTCTATCAGGAGTATGACACTGTAGTGACTCTTAAATCTAGTGGTTGAGGCACTCAGCTGGGAGGGAATGAGGAGTCTTAGGTTAATTTTATATTCAACACTCAATAGTAGTTAGATAAGCAGCACCTGGACTCGCCATTCTCAGTTAGATGCTCCAACCACTACAGGACAGTTAAGCTCTTTTTTGTTTCCGCTCCTTCCAGACTCACAAGTTTTTCATTCTTTGTTGTGCTATGACTTAACTTCAAAAGGAAGGACAGCCTATAGCTGGAGATGTGGGTGTCAGTCCCCTCAAACCTAGGCAAAATTAGGCTCTCTGTGGGGTGTGATACAAAAACCTACCTGGGAAAACCCAGGAAATGTTTTTCCTATCCCACAGGCTTATGTTTCAATCAAAAGATGAACTGCTGACTTCAAATTTCTGAGACATTCGATTTCTATCATGCAGCTGATCTTCTTGCTTATCGATATCAGCTTAACTTTCTTTCCTAAGAGAAGTATAAGCTTTGGATATGCACTTACCATTTGTTTAATCCTTAAGTAGTTATTCTGTAGCATTGCAACCTTCTAACTTTTGTTCTAAGGTCAAGAATTTGAACACTCTACTTCTATAATGAACATCAGCTCATACAGGTTGTTACATGCAGGTCAGAAAAACTTTTTATGTGCATAGCTGATCATCAGTGGGAGTGAGGATATTTGTAATCTGGCACTAACTGGTTTTCTAATCTGTGATTTAGAAAGCAAATTAAATCTTAAATTATGTCCAGCATCATTTCAAGTTGTTTTATACACAGAAGCTTAAACTGACATTATTCAGGCTGATGCCACCATTACACAGTAAGTAATAATCTCAGCAATGCATGTTTAGGTGATTTAATCAAACAGTATAAATTAGGACATGTAATTGGTGCAATTCATATTATTTTATCTGAAGTGATGCTATATAGGAATGAACACAATTTTTCTTTGCTTTCTGTGCTGCTGAGAACCTTGTAGTCATGTAGTCCAAGGCAAGCAAAATTTTGCTTATTGGACTATTTATATAAAGTAATAACCATTCTGTCACTACCTCATTTTTTTAAGTTTACAGAGTTTAACAATCATTTCCCAGTACCCATTTCATATGCAGAAATAAAGTTCTCTTCCTGGAACATTATTGCTAGCTTTTAATAGCCACATTTAATCTTTGTTTAACAAGTAGTGTTCCAGAAAAATTTAGAAGTAGTTGTCAGAAAACATTGCAGGATCTTGTTACATTATTAGAGTTTTATATTGATTAAACACATGGTCAGTAAAAGGTGTAATAAAACAGCTGTCATAAATGGAGCTCACAAGGTAAGCTACATCCTTTTGCAATTTTTATTTTATTTAAGAGCAGCTGATTTCACTTTCATTTTTTTGTTCTACTCTCTACATGAGCTAAGTACAACATTTTAACTTAAGAATGTGGCATAGCGTTGTAACAACTCTTATGCTGCAGGAGACTAAGAGGCATTGTGCTTAGCAAAAATTACAACATTTGAAACAACTATTGATCCTGTTCATGAAGTCTGTTATAAACATCACTGGATTAAATATTAAACCTCAACATAGTAGTTTAGATTATGCTAAACTTTGTAAATGGTCTGATCAGGAAAATGGACTATTTATGTCACCCAAACAACACCACAACTTGTTTTCTTTCTAAAGTCATTGTAGTTCATGATAGAAATTAAAGCTGTGCACTCCTCAAAGGGGGTTATTAGCCTATCAAAAGAATGAAGTAAACCAAACAGCATAAATAGAAAACATACACAACCATTCCATCTAGTTAAAAGGACTAAAATAAAGAAACTATTTGTCATTTAAGGACACAAATGATGTATGCTATGCACATTAAGCAGCTAGGCTATTCAATTAAATGTGCCATTAATAAATAATTTACATTATTTTGCCTATGTTAGATAAACAACACTTGCATTATAGGAATTAAGAACCTTCATATTAGCAAAAGAAAAAATTATTTTAATCCCAGACTACACAAGGAAGTACTGTGTTTTAGTGGCAGTGGCAATGGTATGAGATATGCCTCTCTAGCCTTATGATCTTGAGCATGGGAGTTGACAGAGGCCATGTCCAGATAAAATCAAATGCAAATCAGATGGCATGCCAGGCCACCATCCACCAAAGAATTATGAATTTAAAATCTGTATCTTTTCATTCCAGTGAGCATTTGTAGCTGCTTTTTCATGTAAACTAAGACTGCATGTCAATAAATGGCTGGGGCAGACTTGATGTATGTTTTTCTTCCCCTTCATCTGCTCCTAATAGAGCTGCCTCCCCCTCAAACATTAGTTGCTCAGAAAAGAGCATTGCCTTATTACACCTTTTGTTTCTTCATTAACTCTATCCAAGTGACCCTTTGAGTGTTGTAAAAGCTTATCATCTCTTTCCTAATTGAATCAAAGTGAAACCAGACAGCATGCTGCATACAAAAACTCAGTCAGATCTTTGATCCTTCCAAAAGAAAGCAAATCCGAGCATTCCAGGATTTAGCTGTGTGTTAAGACTAAAAGTACAAATTTGATTATCCACTCCATGACTGATGAGAGCAAGCAGTCCCAAATCAGTGTTGTTAGAAAAGGCTACAACAAAATTTAATATTCAATATCTACAAGAATCCTCATATGTTTTGTTCTAAAGTATTTTTTAAAGAGAAAAAACCTGAAGTGTCAAAAATTCTCCACCCTGATTAGAAAAGTAGTTTAAATCTCATGAGTTCATATATCTGTGAGGATCTACTCTAAAACAAATCTTCTGTTCTCTGTACTCTGCTGAAAGGACCAGTTTCAAAGAAATTGAAACATATATAAGAAAATACACACAAATCAGTTTTAATAAATAAAACACACTAGCAACTGCTTATAATCACCCCTGCTTAGGAACTGTGGTTATTTCAGGATCACACACACAAAAATGGCTAGGGATTGAGTCTGGTCATAGAAAATATCCTGTTTGACTTCTTTTAAGACAGTGATCTTACAAAGATATAAAGGAAAGCAGATTTTGGCCTGTAGCACATACTTGCATGCAGACAGAACTTCATAGGATAAGCTGTTAGACTACAGGATGAAAAATCTTTTTGCTTAACTGAACTGGAAACGATACACTGTGCATAAAGTAGCTATTTATAGATTACATTTCCTTTTCAAGTATTTTGGTGGCATTTTTAATTTACAGAAGCTGTAACATTAACTGTAAATATAAATAAGAGCAATGTTGCTATCGTAACAAGAACTCTTGGCCTATAGCTCACTTATACATTCTCTTATGCCTCTGCAGAGAATTAAGCACTTCTTTTCCAGCTATTTATTTTGATTTCTTAATCCTCAGTACACTTGGCAGAAAAACTGAGAGAAAAGAACAGAAAGGGCATGGAAGGTTGCAGTTAATCCAAATACAAGGGGGATTGGTTTTGTTATTTATTGTTCACTGCATTAACAAAATTTTTTAAAGCTAGGACAAAAGGAATTATTCCTGCTGCATACCTTTTGCCTTCTAAATATTATGGAAGCAAAAATGGAAAAATCATTTAATATGTGATAGATTGTAGACATTATCTTTGATTGAAGAACCTATGAATTACAGGTTTAGATATAGACAGCACTGGTGAAGATGTTTCACTTTGCACCTCTGTTCATCGCAAATAAATGAGGCAGTACACTTCATTTGCAGTATCTGTAACTGGACTAAAAATTAGTCATTTTCTGCACGGTTTAGAGGAATCTGGTAATAGTCTAACAAAGCACATAAGAAATCTTTGTGAGACTTTGCCATCTCCATAACAATCCATTTATTTTTAAGTATCAAGAAATAATGTGATAATAGAGATCCTAAGTTTTGGCTAAATACTGTAACTCTTATTACAACTGCCATTCCTTTTGCACAATATATACATCAAAGAGAAAAAAAGAAATTACTTTTGCAGTCTTTTATTTACGCTTTTGTGAATTATAATTAATTTCTACCTCCAGGCACTCACTGATAGAATAAAATGGCTCTCACGGAAGAACCTTATTTTATATAAGGAAACCGCAATTTGCAAGCTTTGTACAGTACCTCTGACATAGCGATAGTTGCAGTAGTTGTATTTAATCTGTTTTCATGTACTGTGGAAAATAAGCACAAGAAACATCAAAATAAAGTCTAAACAAGCCTGTCATGAGTCAACATTCTGCAAATTGGGGATTTAATGTATATTTCTGCCATGTAGACTGGCCATCACTGAAGTAAAATTTTTTATGAGATCCAGGCAGATAATGCAGAAAACAGTCAAAAAAAAATAATTAAATGTTACTACAGTTCTTTCCTTTGTCTTTGTGACCCATATAGTATTAGTTAATCATCATTTTAACTGTGGCAGTGTGTAGGGCCTTAGCCATAACTAGGACTCCATTGTGCAGATTGTGGCATAAATGCAGAACAAATGAATTATATTTTAAATATCAAACACTTGCAATAAATTACTCCGGGATGGAGTCAAGGCATAAACATATTGCCTGATGCATTTGGTGAGGTTTTTTTTACAAACCAGCAGAACCTTGAAAGTAACCAGAGATAAAAGATCAAGTGTGTGAATACCAGGATGGGCTGGGAATGCTGCCAGTTCCCAGGGATGTCAAACCACATCCTTTGCCACGTGCTACAGGTATACCTGAACACAGGGCATAGCAGAGGCCCTGTTCCACTAAGGAGACAAGAGTCCTGGAATTACTATAGATACAGAATCTTCAACAAATAGGAGCATCTAACTCTGCATGAGGACCTCACACAGCTATTAACTGTCTTCATAAGTGTTGCATTAAATCTGAGATTGTCTATTCTATAAAAGGAGATATCCACTGGCATTTGGGTAGCAAAGTCTACATGTTTTACAATTGCTGGGCATTACTCCCTTGACCTTAGGAAAAAAGTAGGAGTAACTATTGAGGTTGCAGAGGCTGTTTCAGTCTTGAACCTGTAACAGCTGCAAAAGAGTTCACAGTTGATATGCAGGCCAAAGGTGGATAGAAGAAACGTTTCTTTCTTTGCTCTAGTGTCTTGTTAAGTGCTGAAGCTGAGCACTAAACACAGGATTTACTCTTCAGTCACAGGGTATATATATCCTGGTATGAAATGCCTGCCTCTGGAAGACGATGACCTTGGGTTGATACTGCCTGATTCACAAAAAAAAGATATGTTACAGGCAAATTTGGTAACAGAAACAAGCCAAAAACTCTGGTGATTAGAAAAGCTTGGTTGTGCTGTTTTTCAAGCAAGATACATGGGAAGAACAATCAAAGACTATCCTAGCTAGCAAAAAAATCAGCTTGCAACTGGCAAAAGAAGTATGAAGAATAAACAGGACCTGCACAGCTCTTCTGAGCTGCACATAGCTGTCTGCTACCAGGAGAAAGATAATTCATCATGATAAAAACAAACATCCATTTTAAACTTGCTTGGCAATGAGGATGTTCTTATTTGCATAATGATGGTTATTTGAATATGATGAGAATTTGCCTGAGCGAAACTCAAGCTCAGACACATTCAGATGTGATACAGTCTGTACAATTTTCTCAAGGATTGCAATTTAATACTATTTATCTAATGAAAGAAAAATAAATATTGGCTGTAACATCCCATTATGCTTGAGAGCTGGTTTTAAATTACACTTGAATAAAGTAACTGAGTGTGGGATGTTTGCATTTCCTCAGGGAACGGTAACACTTCCCAAATTGGTGAAAAATATCATCCTTTTCCAAGTAGCCTCTATCTCAGTAATAGGACTGCAGAGATAATACCAACAAAGTGGGGCCTATTGCACTTTCAACATCGAATATCAGCAATAGCAGCAATGAACCAAACAGCATTTCACCGATAGAAAACAATATCAAGGATTCCTAAAGCCAAGTTTCAAAAAAACGACTTAGAGTATTTAGAGACTGGTAAACAGTCATTGACAATGTTTATACTAGAAATGACACATAAATTTTAACAAAGAGGGGCATTGGTCATTGTAACCATTTAGTAAGGAAAGCTATGGATGGGACATGATTTAGTATGTTCAGAGCGATCCTATTAGCTCTGATACAGGCATTTCTGGGTTGGAACCAGCTGTTATGCAGATGACCAAAACAGAGAATTTCCTTTCAGGTTAATGTATATACATTTGTAATTATGAAAAAAGAGCTGTCCATATTGAGGGAAATAATACCACTGTTACGAATATCTTTAAATTTTGTACTTTCAGCTGATCCAGACATTGTAACAGCCTCTATTACACAGGACAATCTCCAGTTTTATTTCTGAACACTCCTAAAACCTTGGTAAGTTACAATTCCAAATAAGTTTGCCATTCAAACTCCATATCAAGTCCAAGAAATTTTTGCTATTTTATTTTAGGAAAACCTCTACAATTTTTCAGCATATAGTATGCCACTGCCAGTGAGGATTAAACAAATTTCAAAATTTTCAAAAGCATATTGCAATGGGAAGCACAGACATGGATAAACTGGTGTTGAATGTGCAGTCACTTTGCAATAGACACACCTACATAAGTCCACTGAATCAAGCCAGCATCTGGCTCTTGGTAATTTCAGATGTCAAAGTGTTTTTAGAAAGGATGCAATTTTCTGAATCCAGAGCCATATATCTGTCTTGCCAAACCTTAAATGGCATAAGGCTGAATTCTGTGGTGCAGATGCTGTGGATAATTAACTAGCAAATCCATCCATGTGAGAGAGATTATTTTATTTGTGGCTTCAAAGGAATAAGAAAAAATTATGCCTAAGCTTAGTTCAAAGCTGATCCTGCTCCTATTAAAGTCTATGGGTTTCTTTGCTGCTGAAGTTAACTTGAAATGACTTAATTGTTCTAATTAAGTCTTGAAGAAGACTGTCAAGGAAGCTTTGTTCTTGTAAAACAATTGAACTACCTGAAACTATAATCCTGAGAAGATAATAATGCATCTCTAAAACAGAAAAGGATGTAAACTGGTATTTTTTATTGCAATTCCAATAAAGCAGCAATTGTAAAGTTAGACAAATTAATTCAGTGAATGTTTTAATATTTTTTTTACGATGCTTGCTCTTCTTCTGAACTTCATGAACTTCTGCTATCATCTTCCACTGTGAATCCACCACATCACAGAAGCACCTACAGCTCTGATTAAAATCCCCAAAACTTTAATGGAAAGTTGCCACCCATTTCAACATGCATGATTGAGGCTGCCATCCTGACACATGTAAATGTCTCTACAGCAAACCACCTCAAACGTGGTTATCACTTCAGACCTGTTGCCAGAAGTTCTGTCTCCTTCCCTTAAAGTTAGGGTTCTCTGTTACTTTTATGATAACCTAGTTCATCAGGATCAGCAAGCACACCATTAATAAAGACAATTACAAACCCAGTTCACATTTCAGAGAATTAAGTTGCAAAATGTGGCATTATCATCTAATATACATAATAGTTTGGCATTATATAAATCCACTTAGTCAACTCAGGCACATTTAAAAAAAGACGACAAATTTCTTAACATCTAGTGCTTCAATACATTAATCTTTTTTCCTAAGCTGAGCCCATTGGCTTTCTTCACCATCGTGTGCAGAGTTCATGGCTTTGTTGGCAATTAAATTTCAAGAGACATTTTGATCAGTTTTTACAGTTCAATAGTGCTGTTATTAGGGTCATTATCCTTGCCGTGACCTCTAGAAGAGTTGAAGGAAATGGAATTTCATTCACGCAACTTGATAAATCATTTCATTACAAAGAAGGGGAGAAATGAAGAAGAATTCTTCCTCTCATAGTGGCACACCAAACAGAATGCCTTGCTCAAAAGAGAAGTCTGAACAAGAGTGTTGGGAACATTTGAAACTACAGTTTTAGTTAATGTGATGAAATAGAAGTGACTGTAACTGTAAAGTGGGTTAGCACAGTTTAAATAATAATTTAACAGGACAGCCTTACCTGTCTGGAAAGTAGCTTGTGAGTTCATCTGTTTATTTATTTATTTAGTCACACACGAATGGCCAGGCCAGTCTGCACTTACAGGAACATCGGTTCCCATTCGCACTGCGACCCATTTTAAAGCTGGAACTTCGATGTTTTCCACAACATTTTTGGTGGAGAGCGTATAAGTTACCTGTCTCTTGCTAACTCCTAACATCCCCTATTGCAACTCTGACAGACTCTCCCTAGACTTACCGTGAAAAAAATTTAGAAAAAAATATTTAATATAAGCCTCCAAACTATATGGAGTCTACTAAAATCCAAGTGCAAAAAGTACTCAATTTGCCAAGTTTATCTCAGCACCTCAAATATACTTTGCCAACTGATAAACAATTTTTTTACATGCTCATGTAAGACAGAAGAAATAAGTCAGTTTTACTGCCCTTCACTTTGAAAATATCAACTCCAAAATAAATTTCAGAGAGCATTACGAGCACCTGAATGCTAGAGAGCTGCCTTGGGAACAATAAGCGGTACAGAGAACTTCAAAGAAAACAGGAAATCATTGTTAAATGAGGCGCTTATACCGTTGTTACTAAATGGCCAAAACCTGAGCAGTGGCATTACTTGGAGCTCCAGCTATTTGTGTATTCAGGAGTTTGCTGGATACTACAGGCTTCTAGCACTGAATTTGAAAGTAGCTTGTTTTCATCTCTAATGGCAGCACGCCTGGATCCTAGCTGATTTAAATAGGCCCAGCTACATATACACTTCAGTGGAGCTATACTGGTTTACACCAACTAAGTATTTGTCCATGTGTCTCATTAACGATGCAATTCTCAGCTGGCACAGGTAGCCAGCCACACGCTGACTTGAACAGGCATCTCTTCTGCCCATTCAGCATTTTTATTGTCATATATAGAATCATAGAATGATTTAGGTTGGAAAGGACCTTTAAGATCATCAAGTCCAGCCATTAACCTAACACTGCCCAGTCCACCACTAAACCCTGTCCCCAAGCACCACGTTTACACATCTTTTAAATACCTCCAGGGATGGTGACTCAACCACCTCTCTGGGAAGCCTGTTACAGTGCTTGACAACACTTTCAGCAAAGAAATTTTTCCTAATATCCAATCTAAACCTCCCCTGGTGCAACTTGAGGCCATTTCCTCTCGTCCTATTGCTTGTTACTTGGGAGAAGAGACCGACCCCCACCTCGCCACAACCTCCTTTCAGGTAGTTGCAGAGAGCGATAAGGTCTGCCCTCAGCCTCCTCTTCTCCAGACCAAACACCCCCAGCTCCCTCAGCCGCTCCCCATCAGACCTGATCTCCAGACCCTTCCCCAGCTCCGTTGCCCTTCTCTGGACGCGCTCCAGCACCTCAATGTCCTTCTTTTCCTGAGGGGCCCAAAACTGAACATGGGATTCAAGGTGTGGCCTCAGCAGTGCCGAGCACAGGAGCATCATCACTGCCCTACTCCTGCTGGCCACACTATTACTTAATATACTTAAATATTCCTTCCAACTGAACTCTAGTTTTGCTTATTCTGTGTTTTCATGTGGCAATTTTTTGTATTTAGGATCTAGTACCAGTACCACATATTTATATCCCCTTTGGTAATCAGGTCCATAACCTAGATACTATCTTTAACTTCGAGTTCAAGTCTTCCAGCACAGGCTTCCTGCTAAGTTTTCTCAGGGTATAAACAAATTATCACAGGAACGATTAGGGGGAATAAGGGGATAAACTACCTTACACTTACTAGAGGGTAAAGGGGGCAACACACATCATATTTGTCTCTTTTTTTTTTTGAGAGTATATAGTTAATGGAAATTGTGGTCCGTGCCTAGCATGCATAGATAGAATAATAAAACAAAGAACTGAAATATCTGCCAATGTTATCTGCCAGTATCAATCACAGTCATCATGATTTTTAACTTTTCATAGCAATGCAACCATTGAACCATCCAGATTTACCGTCCCACCAGAAACTAGATGAAATAGGAACAGATAAGAAATGAATCTGAATGGCATTTATGTCCTCACAGAGGTTCATAGATAAACAAAACAAGGATATGTTCACGCTGTGTAGGGAGAAGTTAATCTGCATTCTCCCCTCCTCCATAGCCATTGTTCAGTATATGATAGTTGCACAGAAACAGGAAAGAAGATAAAGCTCCTCATGGAGACTTAGAAGATAAAGATCTAATTCCTAATCTTGCACAAGACATTTAAACTCTCTCATGTTTAACTTTCCCATCAGTGAAGAGGGGGACAGTGCATCCATACCTCATAATCACATATATGAAGATACAATTAATAAGCAGTAGTGTATGCAGGTGGCTGACTTGGCTTGGCTGTATTTTTCTATGGATTTCTTGGGTGAAAAAAAAAAAAAAAGTGTTGAGTTTGGTAGACCTCATGCCATACCCATGGCTCATGTGCAATTGACTCTTGAATGCAGAATTGAATGGTTCAAGGTCATTTGCACAAGTGCAACAATCCCAATGAATCCCATATCTGCTGAAGGTATCATGCATCCAAAAATAGAACTATTTTTTCTGTATATTTTGTATACATGCTTTTTTACTAACTTAGCAGCCATATTTATGTAAATTTCTAGTGTTTGCCTATGCTGTAATAAATACAGGTATCAAAACTACCTCACACATACTAACGTATTTTTCATGTGACAAGTTAAAACATTTAAAATCAGGTTAAAGGTCAATTTCAGTCACATAAATACCTCCAGCATCCTAGAAATTTACCCTCTACCATTTCTCCTCTGTCTTTTACAATCAGGTCTCTCTAGCCTTCTAAGCAACCTACTCCCCTGACACCTAAATCAAACATTAAAGAGTGTTTCAACAGACTATTTACCCATGAGATTTTTTTAAAGAGCAAATTTTTCATTTAATTTGGCACACCTCTCATTTTCTGTTGCAATTCACTTCCATCTTTCTCATAGACTTAGAACAGAATGGTTATGATGGATCATGCTGATTTTGTGTAAGTCTTTACAACAGAAGAAAAGATAAGCCAAGTAAGGTTTTCTGTATTTCCCTAAACATAATACTGCTTAACAGAGAAGGAAGAAAGTAGTGCTTGCCAGGTTTCAGAGAATGAAATCAAATGCTTCAGGTCATTATCTTCAATAACGGTCAACGTTTGCCCAACTTTTTTTAAATTTCACAGGTACAGTGAGAACAAAAAACAGCTGATCATATCTTTTGTCTTGTATTTTTTAAGTGTCTCTCTTCACTGAGAGCAAGAGTTATGATGACAAGCCAAGAGACCTTTGTAGGAAGACACCACATCAGAGCAACAGTGCTTTAGACGAAGCCTGCTAATTAATTCTGTTATCAGAGGAACTGTCACACCATCAAGGATTCATTGAACTCCTACATGTGGAGATAGCAAGACTGTTAACAAGACACCTTGTGCTTCCCCAGATGTTCATGTTACAGAGTTCCATCGTTAGGCAGGATGAGTTCTGTGCTTATTAGCACAAAAGACGGGGATCAGCTGAAACCCTTAGCACAATCTGGAGAGGAGCTGATGTCCCTCTGCTAAGCCAGATGGGAACAGTTTAGACCAAACAGATCTGAGTTTGCATGGGCTGGTAAATAATGTGCTCAAAGCACATTGGATCTTGTTTGATTATTTGAAACTTTTTTCCTGCAAGGGGTTAGTGTATTTCATTTAGATGCAATATATCTATCTAGGAAAAGAAAACTACAGGGCCACGCTAATCAAATACACAGCTATTCCAGTTCTCCCAGATCATATTTTAAGTTAAGCAAACAACAATTTCCTGCTTTTCTAGCAAATTAAATTTCCAAATCAATCCAAGGACACTATGCATCCAAAGAAGGGACTTATTCTCTGCTTTTTCAAATTTCTGTATATGTGTCTCTGTCATAAAATATTTACTAATCATCTAGAATTATTTGGTCTGCATATAAGAAGGCTTGAGATTAAACCCTGTACCTGCTACATTTGAGTAGGATATAATCACTAATTTATTTCTTCCCATGGCAGAAAAATTGAGCACTGCTCTTTGGAGAAATAACATTTAACATGGTGCTTTCCAAGCTTAATGTGGTGGTCGTTAGGGTTTTTTTCGCCAGCAATTAGTGATAGTTTCAGAGTTGATTTGTAGGCTGGAAAAATTAGGATTTAATACTGCTGCAAAGGGAGATAATCTTCTTTTCTGATAAGCTATTATCTTCATGGGAGTTTCCTAAATATTTATTAGTGGTCTTGCTTAAAGCAATAGAGTGGATAAGTTTTGCTTAATAGAAAACTGAAAATACAAATGAGCCTTCTCGGAGACTGATAATGAATTCCATAGCACCACTCAGGGTCAGAAGAAGTTTGTGTAGCCAAAGACCAGGTATAATGCAAGAAGGCAAAGAGGAAGGTTCTTGCCTGCTTTATAAAAAGCAATGCTAACACTTACATACCTACCTTTAAAAGGGCTGTTACAGTGTGGACTGCTTTGTTCATTCAGGCCAGCGATACAGCAATACAGATACATTCCTGGTATGTTTACATGTTTATTACACTTCCGATCCCAACAGAAATTTTATTGCCATTTGAATATAAGTAGTAGATTATTATTTGTGTGTTACTAATAACCTACAACTGAAAGCACCGTCCAGATGAATCAAAGCTGCATGGAGATGAAGGTCATAATTACTTTAAACAGACTGTCCTAAACAGCAGGTTTTGTTATCTTCCATAAAGTAACCCTATTAACAAATCTTCCAGGATGCCAGCAGCATAATTATACATAAGGATCATACACCCTAGTAGAGTCAGGAGCTAAATCATTGGGCTGCAATAGGGAAACAGTGTTCTGCATAATTAGTAAGATTTATTTGGTGTGGGAACATGATAATACAACTGTGTATAAGCTTCCATCAATTTACCATGTACACATACCTTACTCAAGTATTTACTCCTAGTACAAATAGGTATCTCTGGAGGGTAGGTAACTGATTGATTTACATAAAGATCCAAATCGGAATCTGAAACATTCTTCACAAGCTTAAGAAACTTCTAGAGCTAGATAAACACATTACAGAAGTCTTCCCTCAGTACAATGCCTAAGAGCACCAGACTTCCTCGATATACCAAAATTAATGACTTTTAATTTGAAGCATTTTAAATTTGAATTTAATTTGCCTAAATTCAATAACATTTATATTAACAAGGGTTTCATCGTGTCTTTCCTGGACATTTCATAATTTATCATGAGATCTCACACATCAATGTTTATAGTATACATAGCTTTCAGCTCCTAAGGAAACTAGTAACTGGTAAATATTATTTCAACTGCAAGATTCTACCACTGCCTCAGTGCTTCATACCAGTTCCAAGTGACTGAGAACTACCATTTGTCCATGTCTGGTACTACATGGCAAAAAAGTGGGAAACCCCAAAGATAATCAAACTCTGAGGACATTAACAAATATAGTCATAAATATACAAAATTAATTCCACAGAATGGATACTGACAGTTTTTAATACATAAATATACTCCCTTGAGAATATAAAGAATGAATATTCTGAAATTTCAAAGAATCCAGGTGCTGTAGGACAGTATTAGACTCCTGCATGTGTTGGAGAGATTCTTCATTATGCTGAATACTTAGGCAAAAAAATAACAAGAACTGAATATATTCCTACTGACTCACCTTGGGTTAAATTTATTGATGGGGTACTTTCCTTCAATGCACTGCTTCAGAAAACCAAGTATCAACTATTTTGAGGGATCAAGAAATTTAATAAATGTGTATGATCCTGAAATGTGTTCTCTAATTTAAGACAGCATCATATCAATGAAAAATTTGTTGTAGCACATGTGGATTTTCACTGTGGCCTAATGATATCCTGCCATTGAACAAGAAATTCAGAGTTCATTCTCAGATTTTAAAAAATACATCATGCTGCCCACCATACGATAGAAAAAGTGGCTGGCTGATAATGTTGCCTGAAGGCATTAAATTGATCAGGCCCTCCATCAGAAAGGCAAGTGGGCTTAACTGTGTTCACAGACACATAGCTGAAATACAATTTGAAACAAAACAAGGATTTGAAAAGCAATTGCTAAAATAAATCAGTTTTCTGTAGTAAAATTTACTGCTGTTGACTGCATCTTACAACTTCATATCAACCTATTTCTTCCTACATGCTATGCAATTTACAATTCTTTTCCTGAATTAAAAAAAAAAAATAAGAAAAAAAAAATTTTTTTTGCAGGTAAATACTGTGATTCCAATAGGTATGCTTTTACTGTTCATATCTCTTATTTCTGAAAGTCCAGTATAAGTAAGTTCCCCTCATTACACCTAGAGAAACTCCACTGTGATTCTGGCTTCACTGGAATGTCACAAAACCTGGAACAGGCCACAGGAGGATTTGAGGTACCAACTGGAAGCCCTGATGTCCCTGATTCTGATCTGAACTTAGAATTCATGCCCCAAATGGAGCACAGGTTGTGTGACACTGGATATCCTCACTAAAAGGTCTATCAAACCTGTCTGCAGTGACTTTATGTGTTAGTGCCCCTTCCTGAACACCTCACTTCATACACAGGACATGACTACCAGTAAACGAAGAACACTGTTTTGCACCCTATTTCAAATGTGTCTTCAGAAGTAGTTTAAACTAAGAATATCGACCTCGCATCACAATGGTTGAAATGGGGGGTCACTTTCTCTTCTGAAGGATGATCAGATGAGACAACATCCCCTTAAACCACTGCAGGAAGACTCAAATGAGTTATCTGTTAATGTCTCAAACTAGAATATCAAAAATCTTTTTCTAAACACAGATGTACTAGCAAAGCTAGTCTTTTACTAGTAGAAAACTTGTTTCATTTGCTTACCAACTGGTACAAGGTATAGGTGTCCAAACTGTATTTTCATAAGGAATATTGGCATTCCTACTGATAATAGGATATAGACACACTCCCTTGTGTCACTTGTAAGCAAAGAGTTTGCTGATTCATATTAAAAGAGCAGCATTGCATTCATAATCATGGTCAGAGCAGAATCACTTTGCTGTAGGGTTAGTTCTACTGCTATAGTTTGGAGCTTTGCAACACAAATATCAAACTAAATTCTAAATTTTTATTTAGAAAATTTTACAAAAATATTTGCTTGCTTTTCAAACAGGAAATCATAGTTCCATTTCAGAAAATATTTTGATATTTGACAATGTAAGGCATTGACAGTGGTGAGGAAATGGTCACAGCAGCATTTCTGCATAATGAAGCAAAGTGTAACAGTTTGACTCTGTTGTGTTATAATTCACTGAAGCAGCTATAGATATAAATATACTAGGCATTTTGTGGTAGCTTTTCCTTTCCTCACACCGGTTTATTTTTGCTCTGGGAATGCAGTATATTGGTGGCAATTTATGTGCTAATCACTAAAGTGGTATATAAATTGTCTAACTGCATATTAATGAAGAATGAGGGGGTGTAAGTTATGATGCCTTTATGCAGTGGAGAGAGAGAAGCATTTTCTAATCAACTGTTGATATCTAGTTCTTGGACTGTTCTCTAAATCAAAATTCCTGCAAGTTGACAAGAAGTCAGGGAAATTATGGAAGCAAGATGGGTCTAAACTTAAACTGAACTGACTTCTTGTTGCCTAAGATCTGACCAGAAATGCTTACTGAAAAATAGCAGTAGTTGGCCTTGGCTTCATCATTCACAGACCAGCTCTTGGGCCTTAAATCTTTTAAGCTAGAGTTGCTGATAACAATTTGCGGCTGCTTTGTTCAACTGTTCTATCTGTGCTTGTTGGACAGTTAAAAAGAAAAAGATTTGCTCTGTAATCTTGGTCTTAAAATATTCACTAAAAGACTAATTAGGTATATTGCTCAGGCAATGCCTGTGATTACTATTTGCATTAATGTAGCATCTAGAGTTAATGTACCAAGAGCCCGTTGTACTGGGTGTTATACACAGAAGAAAAGAAATGGTTATGCCTCAGAGAACAGCTTACAAATGATCATGACCCTTTCATGAAGCAGTGTATTTTGTGTCCTCATTCCCTACAGCACTGGAAGGCTCTATTAAAGCAGCTACCATCTACTTTCGAACATGCGTTTAAAAATTGAACCTCTGTGAGCAGGTTTTTGTCACACAAAGCGTGGTCCACGGGCAACTGAACAAGCAGCATCCAACACAGCACCAGAATGGGGAATAGTAAGAGCTGCAGCAGTTCAGTCACAGCACTGTGCTAAGATAATGACACTGCTTTCAGACCTAAGCTTATATCTCTTCCAGGCACTCCATAATGTGCATATAAGAGCTCAAGCCTGCAGAGGTTGGCACTACCTAAGGACATTCCACAGAACCTTCTGTTGCATAATGCAAATTAATCTTGTGCCTTCTATGCTTCCAATCAGTTTAGGGAAAATGGTGCATTTTCTGCCATCCCTTGGAAACAAAACCAAATCCCCACTTCCCTGTCAGCAGAATATCAAGGTTATTTCCCTCATGTAGGTCCTACAGTACAACATTCCCCAAGTAAAAGCACTTTGTGCTACAAAACACAGCTATATGGGGCTGGGAGCATGTAGAGAATCAGGGGTTGAAGAAGCTCAAGGATTTGATGGCACCATCTCCACTGACTATATAGGGGGAATGCCTGCACGGCAGTTATCTCTGCGGTGCTTTAATTTGGTGCACCTCTAGCAACCGTTTTTCACTGAGCTTAGGAAAACATGCATTTAAACTTGTATTTACTATTTAATTATTAATATTGTGATTATTTAACTATTAATAATTAATTTACTCTCACTCTTACAAAACAATTCTTCCATCAAGAGTCAAATCTAGTTCATTTGCAAATTTAGATGTTTTTATAAGAAACAGTAAAAAGCTAGTACCCATATATCATTTTTCATGAAAGAATCATGTAGCCGAGAACGTATGACCCATACTAGGTCATGCTCAGTGACACATTTCTTGCAGGAATGGTGTAATCTTATTATTTTTTCATCTATTTTTCCAGTGCATGGGCCAGTCTCAACTGGCGCTAATCAGTTCCTCTGCCAGACACTACTATCCTGCTTAACATGCCTTTCTTTTACTTTACACAAGACATTAGGTACTTGAACTAGGTTTTCACACATCCTGCAGAAAAGGATTTTAGGACTGGATTTGAGGACAACAGCCAAAATTATGCCTTGCAACAAGCATAAGCCTGGAGTGTAGTCCCACAGTGAATATTTCTGCATATGCTGGGGTGCCCTTCTTGGGGCTAACTAAAATTCCCAAGTCTTATGATTTTTTTTTATTACAGTTGAATTCAGTAGAACTCATTCAGTCACGTCTCATACACAGAGACATGATGACAAGTTGAGCATTTTCACATGGCACTATTTTAAGATAGCTCATCCATTATACAAGGAAAAAATAAATCTTTTATTCATATTAAGTAATTTTTAGAGCCTGTGGAGTTCTAGCATCACAGGATCCGTTAAGGTAACTAGATGGCATTACTTGTACTCCTACTGCCAAATAAAATCTAAGCATCCTTTCTCACTTTCTTAATTCAGAGAACTTATGCCTTTCTTGTCAATCACTCTACTTACACTCAATTACCAAAAAAATCCAACACAGATTCTAGCACACAGAGTGAATCTCTGCTAAACTCTACCAGGTAACCCTGCTTTTCTCCCCTCATATTGAAACCTGCACTATAGTAAACATATGGCTTCAGACACTTATTGTACAAACTAAAAGGGAAGGCTTTAGCAGTTTGAGTGTGCTGAATTTTTAAGGAAGCTTATGGGGAAACTATTTTATTTGGAAAAGGAATATGCTAATCCTTTGCTTTAAAGAGTTCTAGATTAGTCTGGAGAGATGGCAGCTGGTTGGGAAATAAAAAATAAAACAAAAAATACCATTTTCCTTCTGTTATTTTCCCAATTAATTCAACACATGCATTGGATAAACCCTTCCTTGACGTCTTTTATCACTTAATTTCAAGGATTTTTTCTGTATATTAAAATCAAAAAGATAAAAGAAGTTGGTTAATACATCTGCCTTCTCCAAGGTAGGATGTGTGGATCATCCATGATAGATGGTCGTCCAACCTCTTCTTGTGGTCCTCTAATTATGGACACTATGTATAGTGTCATAGAGCCTCCCAGGACAATTAATTCCAGGGCATTAACTCTACTACCATGTTAGTCATCAGAAAAAGACATTTAAGTCTCTTTGCTGCAATTTGCTTCCATTTTATCTTTTTCTGTTCATCCTAGGCACGAAGAGATTATCTCCTTTGTCTCTGCAGCAGCAGCAAAGCATGGCCTAGTGTGTTCCCTTGTTTGTGAGGACTGGTCTTGATTCTGTCACTGAACATTTTTACCTTATTTTTCATTGCTATTGTAAGTCACTTCTCAATGTACATCTATTTTCTCTCTCATTCACTGCCTTGCCCAAGACTTGATTAATCTTTTGAGCATGACACTCACACAGTTAGTTCCTGTCTCATACTGCTTCACAACTAAGTCTCATGTTTATGCACTGCAACAGTTTCCTGACCTCTCCTTTACAACACCAGGTGCCAGAGAACTCTGTAGTTCTAATTTTGATATGATTCCTATTGCGATTACAGGTACTCAAAATGTTATATTAACAAATGGCAATATTCAACCCTAAGACATGAAGAAAATGTGAGTTTTCCTAATTAAAGATTATAGTAATAGAATCCTCTATCAACTTCTACTCATTAGGCAACAACCTAGAAAAACCTGAAAAAATGGAAACCTAATTTGTAATTGAATTGAATGTGTCCTTCAAAAAGGCAATGACAAGTTTAGTGAACTGTTAATTGAAATGAAATCTTTATGGGGAGAAAAGATAAGGAAAGAAGAATGTGGTGATTAAGATATCTTGAAAAAGGTATGCTTCTTTACTAAAAGTTCAGCTGCCAGAAATCTGAGGGCTGCATATTAACTGCCTTGGTTAGATCATGGGAAACAGAAAGGTTAAATGATCTTCCAAAGCATGCTTTTATTTTTGGCAAAATATCAGACTGAATTCCAAATATTGGACTTCTTTCATACTAATAATAAATCACTTTTCAAAAAAATAAAGTTAATATCAAGTTAGCTGGAAATAATTAGGATTCTAGAATCCTAGGTATATATTTCATAGTTGTCCTGATGTGAAAGACAACACTGAGTGAAGTAATAAATGGAGAAGGGTTTGTGGGGGTTTTTTTGCAGTGCTTTTTGCACCCTGGTTAATAGAGTTGCAATCATGAAAGTCTTCTGTTAAATATAATTACTATTCTCTCTCAAGACTGAGACAGTTGGAAATTGTTTCATTTATGCTACATATCAAGAGAAAATGCAAATATTCTAGAAAATAATTACATGCCACCTGTGAGATACAAGGACAATTGTATTGTTGGTAATGGTTATCTGTCATTTTGTAATGACATGACTGCATTTTTTTTTCAGAGAAACGTTTACAGGAAAAAGCAGTGAACATGTAACTGAAGCTATAAGATCTGTATATGATGTATAAAATAAAGAAAATGTTATCAAAATAGCATTTCAAACTGTTTCCTATTTCTTCTTTCTATTTACTTTTCTCCTGTTTGTTTGTTTTTATTCTTCCCTCACTTAAAAGGGAAAAATGAGCTTGAGGACTTAATAGGGTGTTAGGACCAAAGTTCTGCCCTAGGCTTCAAATGAATATTAGGAAACCCTACGTGGCCTACAAGACTGTGCATAAAGTTGAGGAAGAAGACTGACTTCATCCTTTCATGTGCAGCCCGGTTAGTACAAATGTATTAAATAAATATTTGCCAGTAAGAGAAGCAATGCAGGGAAGTATTAGGTGTGTTTAGATTAAAAGAATAAATAATCCCACAGGACAGGATTACCCTTTACTTCAATCCAAGCACATTCTTAGTGG
Source organism: Morus bassanus (assembly GCA_031468815.1). NCBI lineage: Eukaryota > Metazoa > Chordata > Aves > Suliformes > Sulidae > Morus > Morus bassanus. The sequence continues at coordinate 27,011,583 of CM062577.1, forward strand.
CTTTGCATAACTTCACAGTTGATGAAATATATCCTATATAGACTTTATACTTGTTCTGCCTTTCGAAATCTCTAAAAAGCAGTATTTCTGAGGACTGGAGAAATGAGTGGGTACCATGGGAGCACTAGCATCCTCTGTCATGAAGGCAGATTTTTCTAAAACAGGATTTGGATATCCAAAGTACATTTTCTGCCTTTTGTCAGCATATCTGGATTGAACATCTTCCTTGCACTCAGTTTTGAATCTGCCTCTTAGCTCAGGAAATGGTGCTTTAAGGCTTCTTAGTCACCACTAAACCAAATCAGAAAAGACAACCGTTTTGCCCAATACAGATTCAAATGCTTTCCACTGCCTTTAAATATAATCCCTCATCATGCTGGTTCACTCTGACATCAGTTTCATTAGATGACCTGGCATTTTCTTTGCTTCAGTTCCTATCTGTTTTCTCACTGAACACTTACTACCAACCATTTAAAAGGAGAATATGTTGTGAAACACCACCAGAAATTTGTTGGCTAATTATTAATATCTTTCTACAACTCAGGTCCCAGTTCATTTCAGCTTTTCATTACTGAAGAATATTTTAATAAGTCTGGATAACTGATGGCAACCCTAGAAAGTGGTTTGTCAACTGTATATGTTCTTAGGAGAAAGATATACAGTAAGAATTTTATCTGTGACTGACATTGTTAAAAATAGGTTTTTTTAATATGTAACATGCCAAAACGTCAGATACTGTAGTTATTCCCTCTTCTAAGTGCAGATTTAATACCATAATCCAAATATCATGTTTTATTTTATATATACTAAATTCTAGCAGCTTGTTCATCTATTAGTTACATCCATCTTTATTATTTGTAACTCTCAGTTTACAAGAAAATTCACATCTCTTTCCAACCTTCTGCTATTCTGTTTTCTATATTATGGCAGGTGATAGGCATCTCTGGAAATCTGAAGTAAGCTAAGAGATAATTACATGTAAAAATCAGTATCCTTCAACTGGAAATGGAAAGGTCTGCTCCTAAAATCCAAGTGTTAGCATCGCATCTAGGCAATAGACCTGTGTAGGATGTGGAGAATGAGAAAATAATGAGTAGGGTGCCAGACTGTGTGGCACATCATATGCACAAAATAGCTGCAGTCTGAAGAACTGCAGAGGCAAAAATTATGGCCCTAGAGAGGAAGAGATTTTCCTTAACAAGTGAGTAATAGATCTCTCTCTCCAGGTGACAGGGCAGAGACTATCCATAAGGTAGCTCATGAAAGAAAACCTTAATACTCTGTGCCAATGGTTTCAGTAAGTGCTATTTTAATTTTTTTTAACTGATGTTTGCTGAACATTTAGGTAAGAGATGAAGCAATGTTTTCACCTCTTGTTTTTTAATGTTTGGAGAAATCAATCAAGCTCTAAGGAGTTTATAGCTGCATTACAAGCAGGACTATCGCATTTGTAAATCAACAGAGCTTCATTAATTGTATGAAACAATTCAAACTAGAACAGCAGAAAAGCTTGTGCAAACTTAGAATTAGTATGTGAAAAAAACTTTCCCTAGGAAAAGGTCTTTTCTGAGTTGATTTTTCTAGCTATCTTTCTGTATGATCTTCTACCAGCTTCACATGCTTAAGGTATTCACTAAAATTAAAGGCACTGGCAGGTAAACAAGGAGTAGTAGATTTTTACTGAAGAGTTAGTGAAATCATCTGCTACTGGAACAAAAATTCTACAAAATTCAACTAGATTTTATTTCCCTGATGATCTTTCTAAAGAAGAAAGGGGAGATGATTTGAGGACAACTTTACTACTTGAACTGAGCTTTCTAAATCATCTTTTGAAAGCAGAACAAACAACTAATTTGTTAATAATAAAGTCTACCTTATGTGGACTTGGCATACTATTTCCCACTTACTAACTTACAAAACTGTTGTGGCCTTTTTGTTGTTGGTTTGGGGTTTTTTTATTTTTTCAGCAATAGGAAGATGGACCACTGAACTTCTGAAAATTTATGTTCTTTGGCCTAAGACATAACACAAGTACAATCTAAATAATCATTAATTAGGCTAGAAAGCTAAAAGACAATTTTTAGTGATTTTCTCAGTGGAAGAATATATTAGCTGTTAATTGCTCTGGTTCACGCTCCAGTGGGAAAGATACTTCCTAACCTATACTATTAGGCGGAACACACACACAACATTGGTGCTGTTATTCTCTCCTGACTGTTTTACAAAGAAAAAGCAATAGGTATTCTTCTTTGCCTCAATGTAACAGAGCAAGCTCCATAATTACACTGTAGAGGACATATATTCTAATGAAACTCCTTTGATTCTCCTGGAGTGACTGCTAACTTTGGTAGGTATAGCTAAAAAGCTTACTTATTTTTATGACTGAAAGCAGGACTCAATGCAGCCTCCCAGAAAATACGCTTAGTGCGAGAATGTGATTTCTCTATCTTAAATCGGGGAGATGGGGCTGGTGTGGAGAATGTTTGAAAGTGGAGCACAATTTCTTAATCATTCTTGTGATAATAGCCATGAAATTATTGGGTCACAGCTGTGTGGTACTGCAGGTATGCAAATGTCTTGAACTTGACTTGATTCTATGATTCTATGAACTGCATGTGGTAGCTTGAATGGCAATTTGTACGGTGTTCAATGCTGAACACGTGAGGACTGGCAGGCTTGGGATGTGGTGCAGAGGGGAACAACAGGTTAGCCTTTTGATTTCTATGCCCTGTGGTCCTATTCAAGGAAACAGAAGCCAAGGGTGACATTTTCAACCTAGCTACTGATTTGGCTCTCTGAACTTATCCAGTTGTTAGTAATTCATTGTCTCTGTGCTATCAAGAGCACACCCAAGTTTGTTCAGATAAAATTGTCATTAGTTTCATGAAAGGCTCAAGACTGCAATATTTGGTTAAATAAGAAACATCAGCCACGAGAGCTGTGACCTTTCACAAGCAATGTCTGCAGGCAATTTCTTTAGATTACAGATTATTAGCACCAGGTATGAAGATTCTTCAGCTTGCTTCCACAAGGAGGGAGCTAGCTCAGACGTGACTACCTATACATGGGTATGAAGTTTCCAGGATTAGCTCAGCTCTGGAGGCAACACAGACACGTTAGCACAGCACTGTCTGCACAGAGCTATTTATTGAGGAAATAACACAAAAAGCTCTAGTTTTTGCATAAAGGGCTGCGTAACAGTCAAACTACAGCTCAGACACTTCCAATGCAGCTCATTCCGACTAGATTTGAGGATGTTCTTCACTGAATCCTACAAATCAACCAAGGCCAAAATCAGTGAGGAAGAAAGTGCTATTCAGGCTACTGCATCAATCAAGTTTTTGTGATATGGCGTTTTTTCATAATCATCTTCCTAGTTAACTGCATGTATCCATTTGTTTCAATTGTATTATTTTGAATGAGAACACAGCATATGGAAGAACAGGGAATATTCCTGTTCCGTTCAACTATAAAAGTGAATCATAATTCACATTCCTGATTAGGTCTGTTCTGCCCGGTTGCTTGGCCTGTTGTTGCTCCTCATCTCAATCAAACCCAGAGAAGGTAAAATGGAAGTTTGTAAGAAACACAAGGCGCATAATAGAATCCGTTTAGGGAAGTCTTAAGTGAGGTCAAATAGAAGCAGAGCACAGTTAATGAAGAAGTGCTCCCAAATGCTGGGGAAAATCACTGCTGCAGGCCTTGGGGCAGATCCCTAGCAGCAATAAGAATGAGAAAGGGGGATCAAAACCACTTGTTCACTTGCTGTTGCTTCATGCCAAGTGAAGACTTCAAGGAACAATCTCGGTGGGGAATAAATACATCCTGGTTTTGAAAGGTTTATTTAGCTCAGTTTAATTATTTTGCCTCTGAAACATAGAAGAGTTCATAGCTGCAAAATTAATAGGTAACTTCTCTCAACTTCAACTGAGTACATTAAATGATAAAAAAGCACCATGTTTTATTAAGAATGAAAATTACTAGGTAGAAAGAACTTGAATCCTAACCACACAAAGTATCCCAATTCACCTTCAAGTCCAGCTCCTTCATCTTCTCACAAAAAAAAAAAAAGTAATTGAAATACAGTTTTCAGGGAAAGCAAAAGTTTTAATAGCAGCTATCATGAGCCACTAATCTAAATCAAAACACCATGCTGCTGTCAAGCTGATAACGGTGGGTAGTCTTATGTGGTATTTCAGTGATTTTTTTTGGTCAGGCAAATGCTTCAGGTAACAAAACAGCAACAACAGTTAAGTGTTGAATACTTTTCATTTGATTCAACATGAAAAAGGCACTTCAGCTAAAAAGCTGCAGAAAGTAGATGATGCCCCTTCGTGACGGCAAAGCAACAAAAAAACCCTGGGAAGACCCTTTACTGCATGGTAAAAGCGCACACTGATGCTAGTTTAACTGTAATAAGAATAAATTCCGTATAATTTTGCATCTGCATCTCTTGGACAAATTACAGCATAATCTATGTCAACAATGTGAACTTTAAAAAAATTAAGCTTGAATTCCACAGCCTTTAACTCCAATGCTTTCAAACATATATCCCTGGATGAACACTGAGAATAACAATCTCAGTTCAATTCCATGTGGATATAAAAGTGAACCAGGCTAAGCAGTAGATTTGTGTAAGCAGTATATAAACAATTAGTCCTCCCCTCTTTCAATGCTGTTTTCACTTCTTTAAAATACAGATAATGAGCATCATCACAAATACCTTCATTACTTAGGTCTGATATGTAATATTTTTTCACTTGAAGAACCTACACATTTTATTAAGCCTAAGACACGCCAAACAATTTGTTATGGTTTGGAAGGAAAAAAACATGGGCATGTAAGCAAGAATAGTAATAAAAGCCACACTACTACATTTGCTAGCTCATTAGAAGCAAAAAAAATGAAATTTGTCAGAAAATTATGCTGTTCCTTTGCACAATCGGAATGCAAAACTGCAGTGAGATTTACAGAGGCTGAACTTTGGTCTTACAGAAAAACAAGGGTTACTAACACAAAGGAAGTGTGGATTTGACTTTTTATATTGTCACATTATTGATTCATAAACTATGTCTTGTTAGATTCCATTTAATAAATCTCATCATTTTAACAATCCTTTTAAAGAAAGAGAATGAAAAAGAGTGTTCTCCTATGAAATTTATATTCATAGGAAAAAGTAGTATATTAGGCTTCAAATTTCATTTCATCTCTACCCTCTGGGACAAAAGCAATTGTGAAAATATTTACTCATATGAATATTCCCGCTAAATCTAATTCCTAAAATTAACCCAAATGTTTTCAACATGAGGGTTTTCATTGGGACCTAAACGTATGCAAGTAAAACTAAGATGCAGTTTGTTCATGTCTTAAGCACCAGTCCTTTGCATGGAAATAGGCTTGAGCATTAACTGGAAAATGAAAGGGATGAGGGAAGGTATGCAGCAAATGTAATGTAATGATGAACCCAGGAGATTCTATAAAGCCAATGAACCGAAACACTTTCAGACAAATTGACTAAAATCTTAATTGCATATTCAATTATGTATAACTAAGAGTGTGTAACAAACACTTAGGAGTTTCAGTAGATTTGAAGCTATTACTTTTAATTATGTCTCAGAAGTCTATTCCAGTGCAGTGACTTTCTGGAGAAAAAAAAAATATCTCAAACCTGTCCCCCAAAACAAAAGCAAGGTCAACAATCCAGATACTGTGGAAGACTTATTCCCTTTCAAATGTGTGTGCTTGGAATTTTTCCAAGAAAAATTATCAGCAAAACAGTTCATTTAAATAGTTAAATAGTTCTGTTTAAAGATGTGAAAAAAGTCTGCTACTCTTTGAGAAGTTAAATTCTGATCTTTTTCTCTATGATGCAAGTTCTAATTCAGTCAGCAATTACATTGCTAAAAAAATATTATACTGAGAGAAAACCAATTTTCCATATGTTTTTGTAAATGAGATCAGGTAAGTCTAATTCCTTCTGTCAGAAGAATACATCATGGATTTCTAGGGATCAGCATAACTCTGGCTGAGCAGAGAAGGTAATCAGTCTTTAGAAAATGAGGGTAGTCATAGGATGAGAGGTAACAGTTTTAAACTGAAAGAGGGTAGATTTAGATTACATATTAGGCAGAAATTCTTTACTGTGAGGGTGGTGATGCACTGGCACAGGCTGCCAGAGAAGATGCAGCTTCCCCCTCCCTGGAAGTTTTCAAGGCCAGGTTGGATGAGGCTCTGAGCAACCTGATTTAGTGGAAGGTGTCCCTGCTCATGGCAGGGGGGCTGGAACTAGATGATCCTTAAGATTCTTTCAACCCAAACCATTCTATGATAAGTGTCATGGGTTCTCTTCCCAGTCAAGGTTCTTTCTCCTTCATTTAAATTTTAGTGCACAGGGTGGGGGGGTAGGGGGTAGAAATCAATGTCAGCTACCTGTTTGATATTTTAAGTCAATAGTAACTTCAGAAAAACCACCAAAATAGAAAGGGGGAAGACAGACAAAAAATACAGGGACAGTACAGAATATTTTATTAATAAGGGAACTAACAAAAGAACAGGCCAAGAAGAAACAAGTGCTTATAGCCAGCTCTCTCCCCTTCCTTTAACATTGGTGGGCTGAAACTTCATCTTTGCAGTGTTTCATCGATAGACCAACAATGACACAGATGTAGTGACATTCTTGATCTCTATGTACAAAGTAGCAATTTTACAGCATTTGCTTTAAAAGATGGGAAACGAAACAGGAAGAAAAGTCACTTTGCCTAATTAAATGGTTATGTTGTTTGATCCACTGTCACACTAGAAAGACTTTTAGCATATACTGGGCAAGACACCCATGCTGTCACAACAAACGTGGCAAAAACACATTGTTAGTGACAGTTTTCAAGAGAAGCCAAGCTAATCAGAGAGAGCTGAAGGGTCTTTTGACTGTATTATTATCCAATATCCAATGCTTCTGCTGTACCAGAACTTCTTCACGCTGCTGCATATTTTTATCTTATATTTTGCTCTCTCCTATAGAAAGAAAGAATTACTGATGGCATAAAGCACTTTTCATATTTACACTGCATATTAATGGATAGGCAGAAAAACCAAAGACGCAATGAATTCCCCTCCTTATTCCTTGTCAGAAACTACCTGATTATTACTATCTGATTCCTTGTCAGATCATCCAGCTGTCCTCTTTGCTTATTGTTTAACCTAAGCTGCATCAGATGATTCTCATTTTCCTTCCTGCCCTCTAATGTTTCTGTGTCCTGGTGAGTTTGTGTGCAAATGTTTTTCTGTGTACAATATTAATTTTTCAAAGAATTAATCTGGGTTTTTAAATTTGTGAAGCCTGAATTGAAATCCTGAATATCCAAGTTCTGAAAATATATGGATACCTTCGAATCATAAATTTTTATGTGCTACCAAATTGCTTCAAGCTCCTATTCTCCTTTTAGGGGTGAGAACTTCAGCTACACAATGACAGCATATTTGCATGATACACTATCTGGCTTTCAACAAAGACTGTTCAGTATTTTGGAGGACAGGAACATGAATATCATGTGAGCAAGGAGAGCTCAAACCATAAACGGCCAACACTATTGCTGGTTTCATTCCCCTTGGAGGCAGCCAAAACTTTTTTGTTTAAATCACATGTTCCCAGGAAAGGGAGAGAAAACCAGCTTTACTTGTCACAGATCAAGTCCCAAGACCTACTTTGTGAACTAGAAAGGTACATAAGCCCTGCCAGTTCGGCACCCTATTCAGTTTTATCATCATGAAATCTACTGATATCCAAACACAGACAGTTAAACATGGTTAATTTCATTTTCCTTTGTTAAGTCGTAGGTTGAATAATCCAAGTTGAGCATTCATTAAATCTCATCTCTTCAGTTTATACAGTGGAAGAGAGGAAAACCTATTTTCACATTTTACAGCTTCAGTTGTGAACCAGTTATCATGAGTTTGTCTTGTATTGCAGAAAGACAATCCACAAAAAGACACTGTCACTTTAATACAGAATCCTGAATTACTGCACTGTGCAACAAGATTTATACTCCCTGTTATCAACTGAATTTAATAGCATCTTGACAGCTGTCCTAGACCACACAGTTATAGCACTATTTGTCATCTGTGGTCTTTAAATGGAATAGCACCCAGATAAGCTCAAGGCTTTAAGCATTTTGCTTGTTGTTAAAAAGAACATTTAAAACTTTGGTGGCATTAACAAAGCCATGAATATCAATTTCAGTTAGCGTGGTCCAGCTGTTGGCCCACAGGCTGAACCCAGGACAGCTCTTCCCCGGGACATCCTGACCAGCGGGTGGCAAGCCCAAGGCTATGCGTGCACTCCTATCTTTCAGCTCCTTGTCACATCGCTACAACGCAGCAGCACAGGTCCTTCCATCAGTTTGGTTCTGATAAAGACGGATCCTCTTTGGAGGCTTCCTCACAATTTTACAACAAATGCTAAGTGTGTATTGCATCACAGATAAGTCTACCATTGTCTATGGCTTTTTATAATGCTAGAACAAGAAAAGGTCTATTCCAATCTGAACAAAACTCTTACACGGTGTGGCCTGTATTATTTTTATGGCCTGTTAAACCGTTTAAGTAAAATATATATCTACCTTGTGGTATGGCTAATCTTTAGCACGCAACTCCAACAGCAAATCCAAACAACTTTACAGAAAACAGAATTGGGATAAATCTGATGTTCAGCATGACGCTGGGTTCCAGCTGTAAGGGATACGCCTCAAACAAACCCCATTGTTAGTTCAAACCCCAAGACAAGCACAGCTTAACCCGGGCAGAAGGAGCGCAACAGTCACTGTCTCAGCACCATTAAGAACAGCCACCTTGCTTCTGGCAGACTGCTCTGGTCTTCCTTCTCCGCAAGGCCTGGCTCACTGTTTTAACCCATACCACAGCCCCACAAGGTCACCGCACCTTGCAAACCCCCTTCAGGCACCAGACAGGTCAGTCGCTCACAGCCCAGAAGGAGACAGCCTAAGGGGGGTTCCCCAGCACCCCTGCCGGGATTGCCGCCATTCTCAGACCACCTGCAAGGGACGAGGGGCAGGGCAGCACCCACCCGCACCACAGACGCTTCCTAAGGGAGTGGGGTGCTTTCGGCCCAGCGTCCCCCTCCAGCTCCCAGCTTTACCTCACAGCACTAAGGAGCCCCCACACACACACACTTCTCTCCCTCCCCTCAGGCGAACCGCGGCTGAGCCCGGGTGCGCCGGGCACCGCCCGCCACAGGGAAGGGCGCCCGGGGAAGCCGCCCTGACTGCCCGCCCGCCGTTCCGTGCGCCCCTCGGTGCCGCCGGGGCCGGGGGCAGCGCCTCCTCCCCGGGCTGGAGGGCCGGCGGGGCGCTCGGCGCCGAGCGGGGCGCGGCCGGTGAGGAACAGGGCTGGGCGGGCGGGACGAGGAGCGGGAGGCGAGGGCGGGAAAGCCGCGTCGTGCCGCCCGCGCTGCCCCGGCCGTGGGTGTCCGGTCGCTGCGGGAGTAAGAGAGCCTCTGGCAGCGTTTCTCAGCTCTGCTGCCTGTCATGAGCCGCTTGCGGTGGCCCAGCGGCGTGCTCTCCTCGCTGGCGTGGCCAGCAGGCAGACCTCCCTCACTGGCCGGGCGCTAGAGGTGGGAACAGGCACCCTGTGGTGTCCCTCAGGACGGCGGCCTCAGCACCTGCGTCCTCCTTGGCTCCAATAAATCAGAATCCCCGTTGTGGAAATGGAGGGTGCAGTGCTTGAGGCAACCTAGGACAGCAGGCTTTCCAGTCTGATTCGCCTTCATCAGGTAACAGCCCCCTCCCCCTGAGTAGGCAGGAGGAAGGAAATTTTTCTTTCATATGTTTCCACGTGTGATGTGAATGGGAGAGATGGGGATAGCCTCATTCCCCACGCGTGGTGAAGCTAGTCCAGCAGAGCCACCATGGTGCCTGGTGGCCTGCAACGGTCCGCCCTTACTCTGCAACAGGAAAAATTGTGATCAGACTGTGGTCCTTTCATGTTTAGGCTCCATTTGTCTTTTAAGTGGCGGTCTGGCCTGTTGGTAGATTCACAGTTTATGGAACTAGTTCCATTTCTTCTTTGCCAAAATACTTTTCAAGTACAAGGGGAAAGAAATTATAATTTTTGTGTTTTTCCTTCTACTTTGACATTGCAACAGGGTTTTTTATTGGTATGCTAAGGCTTTCTTCCTGAGTCATTGACATGGTAATTGACGTGTTTTCAGATATATTTTTAACAAGATGTGATGTAAGCACCTTGGAAAAGAAGGTTGTACTAGAGCGGATGATGTCAAAATAGCACAAAACTTTAAAGTTGTTTCCTTTTCTTCAAAAGTGTGTAGCTACCACTGTGAGAAATCTCTTAACAGACAACTTTTAAAGATACAGCTTGCTACTACACATGCAAGTACAACAGAAATAAAATGCTCTTGCAATCCTGCGTGTTTGTTTTTAGACTGCCGGCATGGCCGACAGTTGCTACGTATTATGCAACAGCAAGGTCTGGGCTCAAAACTTACGGCCTTCTAATAAATAAACAATGTTAACCTGACTTGCAATCATGTTATTTAGTCATATAGCGTATGTAAATGAGAAATAAAACATACCCCATGGAGTTAACTTCCTGAGGGCATTTTATTATAGTAATCATCTGTAGGTCAAACAGAAGTCCTCAAGCAACCTTAGGATGTTGACCCTCTTTGATTCTAGAGTCACAACCCTAATTAATTCCTATTTCTGCTTAATAAGCTTTTTACAGCTGATAACTGTATCTAGTTAGCGTGCTGCTTGCCAGTACTGCAAATGAGCAAATTAAGTATAATGCTTCTTTCTAAGTAATTGCCATTTAATCCTGATTTTAAAAAAAGCATTAGCAGTGGTGGTTGGAAAGAAGTTTTAATTTTGTTAACACTAAGATATCTTTGGGGGAAATAAATCATACAGTACATTTGTGTACTTCATGAAGTTTTATGTTTGTCTATGATAGTAGTTAAAGGACTAGTATGTTAACAAAAATAAAATCTGTTCGTATTAAAATTGAGATAAAACTTCCTGTTGATCTCTTTGGGCTCAAGATTTCACCAGGAGAGTTTTTGGAAGTGGTTGACCACGGGTAAAAGCAGCAAAGCCTTCTTGTCTTGTCTGGTATACTGTGTATTTGCATTAAATGGAATGCAGAAAATACCAAAGCTAGGAAATGCTTTCCCTTATGGCACTGTGGAAGTTGGGTAATCCAACACCCAGAAAGTATCTAACAATCTTAAATGTTTTCTTATTCCTTCCTTTTTTGAACAACTCTGCTATCATCAATATGCATTTCTCCCTCAGCCTCTAATATATGGAAATGTCATTAATGCCGTGTTCTCTAAAATGCATCAAGTGCTTTCATATTGCATTCAGGTTCATAAAAGTGCACTTGAGCTGATAAACAACAGCTGTAAAACAGATTGTGTTGGATCGGAACAAAAGATGATTTTTTCCTTACTGACCCAAGGGTTTTAAGAAATCGGCCTTGATTCTTAGACTTCAGTTTTTGTCAATGAAGTTTTGGAAACTGATTATCGGAGTGAATTTTAGTTTTAAAGCTTGTTTAGAAAAAGAATAGATCTGACCCCAACCCACAGAGAATCTGTTGTTTAACTGACCTCTTTGTTTTGAAGTCTTTTGCAGTTTTAGTATAGGACAAATGAAGCAGGTATCTCTGCTTGTTCTTCCCCTCTTCTTCTTCCCCTATATGCATAGAATAGGATGAACATTATTTTTAAAAGGAAAATCAGCTATTCTTATGTTGTGTCCTCTGCACCTATAAGACATTGGGAAGAGGCTATAGGTGAGTTTAGAGTTCTTATTTCCCCCAAATAAATAATGAAACCAGATGTTTTAAGCTTACTCTTGCTATTTGGGGTTTGGCTTCAAGTCTGAGAACATGAGGTTTTCTTTTCCTTGGGATATCTTCTAAGAATAATGCTTTGCTTTGAGGAAATATTTTTGACATACAAAGGACTCAGGAAAAAAAATACATGAACAGTAAATGTTTTGTGCTTCATGTCCTAAAATAGCTTTGCACTTTCTTTCAGATACTTGCCTCAAGTTAATGTCTCAACTATCATAACAGTGTATTTCAAAATGAATAAATAATTATACTAGTCAGGGCATGAGCAATGCCTGGATTTGGTGTGGGAATGCAATGTTTCCTTTCCAGCAGTTTTTTCAGAGCTTTTTCAGAAAACTCCTCAAAATACTTTGTCATGCAGGCTTCCTGCTCTTATAGATGCAGGAGATACCAGATCTTTGTAATTAAAAATTAACTTATTTAAGTTTCCAGGACCATTTTGGAGATATTAGTTAATCCTCATTATTCTATTGGGTTGCAGGAAGGGCACTCAAAAGTAAAATGGCTTGCCCTGTGCTATAGAGTAAACAAGTTGCTGCATGCTGACTTGAAAAACTAGTAGTACTGTCACCAGTAGCAGAGGAACACTAAAAGTAATAACTAGAGTCTTAATGTGCTTTATTTGGGCATAAATGGAAACAGCACTGAAGCTGCTCTGTGATACAGACCCATGCAAGGCTCAGAAGGCTTCCTCCTTGAGTTGGAATTGAGATACAAGGCTTATCAGTTGAGCTATAAAACATGAACAGTGATACCTCCTTGCATAACACACTCACACAAAAGATGAATCATTATTTCTTTATTTAGTATCATTTGAGCAACTTCTTTTAAGAAATTTAAGTCTCAGTTGTCAAGTAACAGTCTTTTTGTATGTCCCAATTTGCAAGTAGGCAGTTCCAGATGAAAACAAATAGTTGACATATTAATGATAAATATTTGCATGCAACTTTTCATTACCAGTAAATAATGAATTTTTTGCTATTGACTGTATCCTGCAGAGCAGGATCTATAAAACTTACAGTCCATCATTCTGCTTTATGTGTACATGTATCTTAATTTCTAATAAATTGCTTTTGAGTAAAAACTTAAGTTTATTTCCTTAGGATTTAATTAGACTGAGGGTCTAGTGGACTTTCTGAAAAATCATTCACTGGATTTCCCTTTGAAGAACTTCTGTCAAATTTCTGCTTGCAGGCTGCTTCTACAAGGATCCAGTGTTTGAGATGTCAGAGCCAAATGCCACCTAGTTTTTTAAGGTAATGTCTGAGGGCCATCCAAAAATGACAGTCTTTGGGAATAGCATGCAGAGAAGACAGTTTAGCAAAGGTGATCATTTGTAACTGATTCTGGCTGCAGATCAGAATTTAAATTGTGATGTTGCAATTTATTTCTGTTTATAAGTAGTTAACTCTCAGCTGCTTTTAAATACCCAGAGTACATTCTCATGGCCTTACCGGAAAACTGTATTTGGGGTTAATGTACAAGTTCATGTATGAAGTAATGCAAAACAAATTAATTTTAAAAACTTAAAATAATTGCCTAAGCCAATTCTGTTTGTTAATGCCTGTATTTGGTTTTCTGATTAAAATGTCACAAGAACTACAATTTTTTTTGGCTTTTATTTGAGCACACATTATTTTATCTGGTAGTGTTTTCAATTATACAGATGTGGTCTTGTATTAATTTGAATATTTCACTTCAGCAATTAAAAGAAAGCTTCTTTTCTGTTCTCCTTCTGAGTCTGCCGTTATTTCTGATGCAATTATTCTGGGTTTTGACATGCACAAATCTGATTTTCCATTCTAGCCAATACAGTATTGCCTGTGTGAATTTAAAGCCTGATTCTGTATTCAGAGCTTAGAAAAAAAGATATTTCATGTGAGAACTGCCTTAAGTGCTGCTTTGTCATTTGAACAGGAAAAGACCTGCATGCCGTGTTACTTATACCTCAAAAAAGTCTCATGTGACTTGCACAAATTTATTTTGCAGTATCTAGAGTTGTATATTCATGAATCAGAATGGCATTGAAATGAGGCTGAGAAGAAGCCAGAATGCAGGATACCTCCACAAGCACATTGCCATACTTATTGGTGGGAAGTGGCAACTGTAAATATCACTGACAGGGAGGCTCCCTTAATGCTTATGGCAGTACTTTAGCCCTGGTTTAAGATGCCTCTGACATTTAATCCCAAGTGTTTTGTACTGTTCTACAAGGAATATTAATAAATGGTAGCTATTTACTAAATAAAATGTTTGTCAGCTTGGTATCCAAAGAGCGTAACTGAGTAACTAGCAATATTTGTGTGTTATTCCTAATGGAAAAATCATAATCTAGTGAAGGAATCACAAACTGAGAAATCAGAATATTCAGATTCCTGGTTGTAGCTGATACTGCTCTACTGTGCAGCCTTGAACAAGACATAAGGGACAATGTTTAGAAATTCTGAATTTACACCAATTGTTACAATCACAGGTGCCTGTTGCTTTTTAAAAAGTATCAAGGATTTGAGTTTGCTTATTCCTCATCTAGAAAATAGGTGTAATGATACTGGCATGCCTTACAAGAGTTTTTTCAAGGCTGTGAAAGGTTCTTTTATATCAACTAGATGTGCCGTTGGGATAACTCCCTGGCTTTTCTTCTGAAACCAAAGAACCCTCCCCAAAAAAACATTGAAAAAGGGAATAATGGGAGATTTATTTTCTGTGATCTGACAATTAAGTTTGCTTGTTCATAACTTTAGAAACATAAATTATATTACTTTTTTAACTTTTTTATCTCACAGAAGCACTCCTGGAAGTACAAGAGAAGCAAAGTAAAAATGTTTTCAAACTTCTATTGCAAGGTAAGACTTGATCTTACCAAAATGGTCTTTACATATTTATTTAACAGTTTTTAGAGATGGTCCTGTCCTTCACCTGCATAAATATCACATGCAGGAAACCAGAATTTGGATTAGCCGTCAAAACCTGTGCTAACTTTCTGCCTAAAAACAATGTAGAAGGTCTGACCTTCAGCCTAAGAAAGGCTTCTGGGAGAGAGAAGAAAAAAAATCTGGCTTCTATCTTGTTGCCTATCACTTTTTCTCCTTGTTAAAATACTCTTAAGGGTGTTGCCAGAAATAGCTTTCTGATAATGAACAATATGTTGGAATTTGAAATAAATGTTTACCTTTTTCTACCAAACCAGCAGGGTGGTTGAGTAAAAAAATTTAATTCTCTTTAAAGGGTTCTAGTTTTCTAACAAATATTTTATTTCTTTTCTATAAATGATAAAAGCTTGAGCACTTGAATTATTAGGAAAGAACTATGCATGCAACTTTTGTCACTCCAAGTGAAAGTGTGAAAGTACACAGCTTTAGCAGCACCTTAAATCATTATTAAAAATGAGGTTGCTTTGCACTTTATCAGTTTATATAGTGATGGATGCTGACAAACACCTGCTGTCACTGAAATTTGCAGTGCCAAAGTCCATCAGGGAAGGAGAAAAAGCCCTTGGCCCCAGACGTGTTATTTTGGTTTGTCCCCCTTATAAAGAAAGACTCTGAAGTAGGTATTTCATTTTGCCTGTCTCTGCAGCTCAGTCCCAAAAGACTCTAGAAGAATAGAATGATTTCATTGAATATTTGCTAAAGTTATTACAGAAGGGCTTAGAGTATCGCACTGCTGTTTAGTACGTAAATTCCTCGAATAAAGGTAAAAGGGCAAGCGAGAAGATTGAGAGCACTGTTGTCTGGTGAATCTTCAGACTAATAACACCCTGCTGTCTTAATCCACTCCTATTTTGATGTTCATGTCATTATATAGTCTTAAAGGAGCTTTCCAGATAGGTGAACAAAGCATTATCAGCAAAAAGATCTTGTGCACCAAATGACTGAATTGCACGTGTTAAGAGTGACTTTATGGTTCTGTTCTGTATGAGTTATGTCTTTCTCCTTCCCTGCTCCACAGAGGAAATGAGTCTGCTTTTGCTGTTAAAAGGAAAAATAGCTGCTTCAGCACAGGGACAGGCCAAGATGCCAGCTGTTACACAGGTGTATTCCTTACAGCTACATCTGAAACATCAGTGTTTGCTAGTTACCACTGACCCTCCCTTTCTGTGGGATTTTCTCTAGGATCTGCAGTTAGAGAGGAGGGTTGTATTTTTTCCTCTGAAGTTGAAATGGGCTTTTGTCTGATCATTCCATATGTTGCGTATTCTGGACCATCCCCATCACAGATGTTCCTCTCCATGCATTAAAACTGGTTTCAGCTCATTCGGCTTCAGCACTTGACTTTAAAAGGCAAACAAATCAAATCCCTTTCTTGAGGGTATAATGCATCATTTTCTCCTCTTTGACTGTGTATTATCTTCTTTTACATCTGATCACATCATCAAAATGTAACTTCCTGCATCTGTGTTGGCTAATTAGTGCCTTGGCTTTAAACCTCCTCCTATCAAAAATATACATTTTTTTAACAAGTCAGTATTTTTATTTATTTTATACAAAGTGTTCTGAGCACACTTAATGCAAAGAGGAAGAGTGATGATTTCTCTAAATTGGACACACCAAAGAAGAGTGAAAAGATTATGGGATGCAGAAGCAAATAAAGCAGTGACTTGGGAAAAAGAGTAGGATCTTCTCACTAGAAGCAAGTGGGGCTAGTGCTTCAGTGGCAGCAACCCATCAGGTTGGACTAAGTGTAGTGAGAGATTTAAAAATCAAAATCACTTTTGCTCAAAGCATGTGAGACCTGTTAGTGATTTGACTTTAAACCTTTTTGAAAATGCAGTTTCCCAGAGAATAAGAGGCCAACCAAAACAAAAACAAGGGAATGAAACTGTTTTGTAGACTCATGACCAGAAAACAGATGTATCTTTATTTGGTGTACTTGGCTAAAACTCCACTCGTCTAAGCATGGTATATCAGATAGGCCAGTCTCATTTTCTTCTGTCTAAAATAATTTGGTAAGTTAGAATGTTTCTTTTTAATGTCATTAGTATACTGGCTTTATTTATAAACAGGTTTTTGTGTTGCTATCAGATGTATCTAATGAGTTGCAAAGTGTATTCATTCAGTTTAATAAATGGAAAAACTAAGTGATACATTTAAGACTAGAAACAATTTCGTGTTAAGTATATGCTGTCATCTACTGGTCATCCCATGCAATCTTGTTTCCTACATACAGCTTTTATGTCACTCTTACTGGAGGAATAGGAGGTCAGCTAGAAGATTGCTTCTTTGTAACTGTCGGGATTGCCATCTCTCTTCTAGGTGATGAGAGAGGTGAAAAAATAACTGGCCAATTATACAACCAGATGTTTTTTCAGGCTTTAGACAAGCATTGAGTTAGGGTGGGAGGGTAATGAAGGGTCGCTGTGATAAGATTGTACCTTCAGAAATAACATTTAGTCCCATCTTCTAATTTTTTTACATTAATCAGGAGGTGGAGGCAAGTGATAACTTCAGGTACTATGTAGTCTGTGTATACAGAAGTGATCTGATTTCACACAAAATGAGAACTGCTTTCCAGTAAAGTTGATTGTTTTAAGCCCACGTTTAGATGTTCTTTGCTTGCATTTCTTGTTTGGTCATGAACCTCAGTGCCCAAAGTCGTGCCTGCAAGAGCTCACACTCCTTTGGCATATTAAGCAATGTGATTACACCAGGTTTTAATCGTAATACTTCAGATATGTTAAACAGAAACTTATAAGTAGTAAAAAAAGAGATGTCTCTGCTACAGGACAACGTAGCAGGTGATCAACTGATGTGTTCTTGGGAAATCAGGCTGTCCGCAGAGAATATAACTTCATCTGTCTCCATTGGAAAAAATAGAGTATGGAGTCATTGGGCAGAACCTATTATGGAGCCTTTATTGGAAGAGGGGGAAAAAGAAATGTTAATCAACTCTTGATTAAAATGTACGGCTCAATCTCATCAACTGGAGGAAGTCAAACCCTGACAAATGAGGATTTCCTAAATGAACTTCTGCTCAAAAAGATCATCATAAATTGCTAGGTTTGGTTTATGAACATGGGTTATATGAAGATTTGAGACACCTTTTCTTCTCCTATGCTCTAATTCTATAACAGCAGTTGGAAAGGCAGCTTGGGTAAGGTAGGATTTTTAGGGTCCAGGAGATGATTTCTCTATGCCTCTATTTTTCCTTACTGTTTTTTTTTCATGCATGTGCAGGCTTTCATCTGCCTCTCCCTTTGAGGAATGAAGACTAGTACTAAAAGTTTTTGAGTCCTGGTGATATTTCTACTATACTTTCTCTTACAGTTAACCTTATGCAGAATTAATTCTTTGAAGAGCTACTTGCATTCCATATCAATGTAAACAGGGATCGATTTCAGCCATAAAGGCAGCAACAAAAGCAAGTGTGTGAGGAATTAAATACTAATTACAGATGGGAAGAATGGGGAAGAAAGGTGTGAGGTGTAGAATTGTGTTTCTTGATGATGCCAGGATATGCTTGTGTAAATTTACATTTTCGTATGGTACATGTCATAGTTTGTTACTAGCAGAATACTGGAAACAGGCACTGTTAATGAAAATCTGATCTCTGTGTATTTTCCAACAGTATGATTCATACTTATTAACAACACAGTTGCTTTAACAATAGCTAGAAACCAGATACAAATAAAAAGACAGTGCTCTTACACTGTGAGAAATTAAGTGCAGTTCCTAGAGCTGTGTCATTAAGACCACAAAGGATGAGGAATAGACAAATATTTAGTTTTTCTTTTTTTTTTTTTGTTTATTGCTTCACACCAATAAACATGATTCTAAGCTTACTTGTAAAAGGAATTTGAAGAATCTTGAATGCAGCCTGCATGTGTAAAGTCCTCTAAAAGTCTTCAACAGTTGGATCCAACACTGAATTTCCTTTAAATGTCTCTGTACAGATTACCATTTTCTGTTTAGTGCTCTATTTTAATATTTTTCTGTGACAATATCCATAAAGCCTTGCAGGATTTTTCGCATAAGGATTGAATGTGTATGTGGTTTCTAGACCACAACCAGATAACTTTTTCAAAGGGGTCGATTCCCCTCTCAGTATCTTTCCACAGTCACTTTTTTCTGAGAACTTTATGCAAATCTGCCTGGGACAAAACTCTTCCAGACCACAGCTGTAGTTCACTCTTAATCTGGCCAGAATATATTCAAATGTTACAGGCTGGTGTTTGGAGCAACGTTACAGACCATGTTGTGGTGTCTGAATAACTTCTTTTGAATGACTAGTCTTGGTCATGAAAAAACCTGTATTGCACTGATAAAAATTGGTAAGAATTTTGCTGTGAAAAAAAAATGTTGTTATGATGGGCAAATTGAAGACAAACAGCAAGGGTGGGGAAACACATCTAAAGAATATGAAGGACTTTCACAATAACAAGCAGAGTGTTTTCCATGCTCATACTCTCCTTTGTGGCATTACTCACACAATCTTTTTTAGGTAAATATTGTGTGATATTACATCTAGGTTTGGAAGAGTTTGTTGAATTCACCAAACAGAACCTTCTGTGATTGTTTAGCCTACATAACTTGTGGACTTTATTTATTTTACTACCTTCAGTAGCAAATATTCTGTCCACTAAGTAAATGTAAATGCACAACTTTACTCAGACCTTCATGTCCGAAAATCAACGTGAGTACAACAATTCTGATTTTAGGCATACGTGCTGTAAAACCATATCAAATTACTGGGTCTTAGCAAAAAGCAAGGCAGTATCTCTTTTTGATAATGTATCTCAAAAAAGTATCTTTGCTCTGGATTTTTCAACGTGACACTTCTGAGCATGTAAATATGTTACAATAGAGTAAACTTTTTCAAAACATCTGCCTGTAACACAATATGCACAGAATTACTTTTCTAGAGTGGAAAAGACCAGGCAGAACTTGATTTTTATATTCTGCTTTCCTTTTCTGTTTGAGCAAATCATACTTGTTGCTCAGCTGCAAGGTTGTTTAATTTCTAGTTTAATTTTTGCCAGGATTTCTGTTGAAAATTGTTTGTTCTGGATGTAGGTATAGATCCTAATACTCAAATGTCCAGACATCAGAAGGTTCTTACTGTACTCAAGCCAGCCAAATTCTATCTTAAATTTCCAAATTTACTTCTGGCTTTGTTACATTTTCAGTAAAGATGGTCTTAATGGAAGTGCTGCAGACATTTTAACTGTGATTCTTCTGGATATGGTTCTGAATTCACAACTAATGGCAGATGAAAAAAGATCTGAAGAAGTCAAGAAGAAACAAGTGTTAGAATTTGGGTTTTCAAAGCCACATAGCAGACTTAGGCTTTCTGGAAATTAATCGGACTTGGCAGATGGCCCAAATTCAAAAACTTTAGATAAAATGCCAGTGGCCTGTGTAATCCAGGACTGCCACTGTTTGAGCTGCAGCTATGTTATAGCTGTGGAAAACCATTGTATTGTGGAAAAAGTTGTATAAAAAAAGGAATCTAGTGTAAACAAGGCCTTTGAGAGCAAGATCTGCAACTCCTCCCAGGCCCCTTTCATGACCTTGGGGACAATGGGTGGGTGCTTTGAACAGGCACAGTGTTAACTCACAGCAGGGCTTGAACTGAGGCTATTTGTGAGTTTCTGCAGTAAAGATTAAGTGGTAGACAAATTCCTATACCTGCTTGACTAAGGAAAGGAGATGAGATGCAGATATTGTTTATTGAAATTAATGGAATTGGTGAGAGTGTGTTTAATGGCAAATTTGTCTTTACCAATGAAAGTAACTTAAAAACATAGTTCAGGTACATAAGATGATCCCTGATTTTTTTTTTTTTCCCAATCACATCATCTTTTGCAAAATATTTGATGTGTGACTTAGTTTTTATTTACTCTTTTCCTAGCTCACTGATAGTTATGACCTAATATATTGGAAATATATTTTATGTAGAAATACTGAAATTGAAATGGCCTGTGGTGAACATCAGGCTAAATCTGTTGACATTCTGAATTACATTGTGCATTTTCTTTTCATCTGCTAGTATACCACCTAGTAGATAGAAATATACTTCAGATTGAGTCAGATGAAGCCCTTAATTTGGGACCTAATCTATTAATATTCAATAAAGATAATTCAAATAGAATTCTTGCTATTTTGAAGAGAATAGTAAGTTTTAACAGACCTAAATTGGGTCGGGATTTCAGCTTAAGATAGGACTTGTTGCTTTTATTGTTTCATCTTGTGTACTTTGGTCAATTATACTTAAGCCTTATGTGATATCTTCCTGTTGGCTGTAGATTTTGATCAACGTGGGTTTAATTCTGTCATTGTTTTTAGTAAAATGTTCACCTACTCATTTCTTTCTGGAATCAACCCTTTAATTTTAAAATTCAAGGCTGAATGATTTTGGCTTGTTTGCTAGGCATGGATTGAATTATGACCCAAGTTTGTTACCTAGGGGTAGACCTGAGATTGGCACCTTGTTTACTCCTACAATCGGTACACAAATTCCAGTGTCCCTCCTCAGTGGAAAGATTATCTTGGATTCAGTTTGGGAAGAAGTGCTCCATAACTTAGGCATGCCCCACCAGCCTGCCAAGATGTCATCGCTCAGATTTCTGCCTGAAAATGCAGCCTTTCTTAAATAACACAACTGAAAGATAAATGAATGGGGAATAATTTAGTGAGATTAATCTGACAGCACTTTGGACACTTATCATAGCTTCTGCAATGCCTTGCATCTGAGCAAGGAAGAATTGCTAAGTCCAGAAATGCCAGGATCATTAATCAGCCCTTTGACATTGAAGTGATGTGATATAATGTTCATAGCTTGTAGAATATAGATTTTGTTTTGCCTGGATTTGCCAATCTATTTCATGTTTGGTTCAGCCTTATTGTAAAATTCAGGGAATTAAAGTAACTGAATTCATTGATCTGTGAATATGATTTCTGAAATACCACATAAAACAACATAACAGGAAGAGGATATATCTGATTGGAGTACTTTTTACACAAATTACATAGATAAATTATTCTTTGACATTAGCTGAGCTGAGCGTGTATCTCTGCCGTGATGTCTGAAGCTGGTGAAAGTCAGGGGGCCTAACCTGCTGCCTGCGGAAAGCAATTGGAGATGAGGGGACTCCCAGTCAGCTTTGTGGAAGGATAGGTTTTGCTCCTATCAAAATGGCAAAAGCTCCCATAGTTTTTTTAGTGTTGGGTCACATGAAATATTGTTGAATAACATTGAGACCAATCCTGTGTTGTGCATAACAACAGGTGTCCACTAACAAGGCAAAATTAGGAGAGGGGTCCTGCCTTCTTTTTAAGAAATATAGTAGAGAAAGATCTAGAGGAGTTAGATATTTCTTTTGATAACAAGAATATCCAGATATGTCATGTTTAAGCCAATCACAAGCATGAAGATTAATTTGGAGGATGGACGAAGCACCACAAAGGTACCTTTTCCTTAGTTCCCTATGAAATTTGAACACAGACCACTGTCAGAGATACCTGAATAGTGACAATACGTAAACCACACCTCTGATTAATTTTGTCAATTTTTTCCCTCTTTGAAACAGGAGGACTTGAATTTTACAGAATTTTTCTCATAAAAATGAAATGCAGTTATGATTCAAGATATAAAATGAGATTTCTCACTAAGGCATTCACAGGAAAGTAATAATGTGATAATGTGATAGGATGCTATCTGCCAAAGGTATTAGCACTAGGAGAAAGCATTGGTTAAATTCAAACCTATTGTCTGCATAAGAATGCAACTGTGTTTAACCCTCCTTTGTCCTAAATGTTTTAGCTAAGCAGAATTGGTCACCCCACATATGTAAGAAAATTCATAAATAATTAGAAATACCCAAGGGTGTCTCAGTGTCAGGTAGTCAGTACTTTGCCAAATCAGTATGCAATACCATTTTTGCCCACTGCAGTTCTTGAATTTCCATCATAAAGGTTTAAAAATGTAATAATTTTAAACAAATCTAATGTATAGTTGGAATAGCTTTCTGGAGTATTTTTATTCAGAAGATGTCAGTTTGCAGGATTTCAGCATCAGCTTGCCCAAGTCCTCAGGGATATCCAGAAATTGGAGGAGAGTCT
The DNA here is from genome assembly GCA_031468815.1 of Morus bassanus. Lineage (NCBI taxonomy): Eukaryota > Metazoa > Chordata > Aves > Suliformes > Sulidae > Morus > Morus bassanus. Next base: position 27,034,529 of record CM062577.1, read on the forward strand.
TTGTTCACCTGTCTTTAATGTATTTTTAAAAAGCATGTAATCTTTAGTATGCTTCCCCTTTCAACATGCACATGGTGCAAGGACAAGTGCATGTCCAGAGCCCACATTAAACTTGCCCAGAACTCTCACTGTTTTTAATAGTGGTGCTCTTTCAATTACTTCCTTGGTTCCCTGGGCAATATTTGGTGAATTTTTGACACAGAAGATTTAAAGAGACTAATAAAACCCCAAAGGAACAGTGAAGGCTGTTTAAAGGTCTGTTTAAGTGAAGTCAGATTCTGAATGAAACATTGCATGGAATAACGCTGCTGGAAAGCAAAAAAGCAGTTGGCTTCTAGAAGCTATCCTTTTGCTGTACAGTGTTCTTCAGTATCTGCTAAAACACCAGGAGGTAACAGGCTTGGGCAGGTTAGCTTGTGATGAGACAGGTGCTGGTGTTGCCTAACGCTTTCAAGAACTGTTTGAAAATCTTTTAAATGGAGGACTTCGCCAATCACTCATGCTGGCTAGGAAGTGTATTCCATGTTATAAAATATTTTTATAGCATGTATATATTTATAACGTAATATATATGTATACATGTATATATTTTATAACATGTAATATAACATATTTTTATACGTTATGTATATATTTTATAACAAAAGCTTCACTCCTGCAATGTTATGGACCTAATTTCATATGAGTCAGACTCTTGGGAAAATAAGACTGGTAAGAATTTTAAGATGAATCAAGGCAAGTTCAGCTATGTTATTTAATTCCAGTAAATGTTTGCTTGAGTATCTCCTCTGAAGCAAAAATAGTTGACTACTGTTTAGCTAGTGATGTGTTACAGCCCCACAAAATTGCCACAGTAGTCCATTATTCTCCATCCTCTATTACTGATTGAAAATACACCTTTTTAATGTACCCAAATAGTCATAATTTTTAACAAATATTGAAAAAAGATCCCCAAGTCTTGCACAGAAAGGAATGCATGTTGTGAATGTAGAATGTGAAAAATAGTTGCTTTTTTCCTTCTCCAAGTGTGCTTGAAAGGTGAGAGAGAGAGAGAAAATCTTTTCGTACATGCATGTGGTTGCTTCTGAGGAATAATGTCTAGCCAAAATCTCACCGAGATCAGTGCTGGGTAACAGTTTTACCTATACGAAGATATACATTCCAAATCTGAAACTCTAAAATATCTTCAGAAGATCAGGATGAGCAGTAATGTGGAGACACCAGGATTTGGTGCGAAGCCAAATTCTTTGTGCGTGCCATCCTCATCCTCTCACTTCTTACGGAAAGACGTATTTAAGTGATGACAGTAGTAGATGCTGACATCTAGTGGCTACACAGCATAGGGTATAATTCAACTCGGTCGCCTGTATTTTTCTAGAGGAGTGTTGAAGGGGGTGAACGATGCTTTTCAGCGCTGCAGCTAGGTAGTAAGCTTTGGTTTTAAAACGGTAGTTTCTTTCAGTCTTCATTCTTTACTTGGAGAGGTTTTGTAGTGCCTACTTTTAAAATAATTCTCAATCGCATGTTTCTCTTTCTAACTTACGTCAACATCATGTAGTCTAAATACTCTGCAAGAGAAAATACTTTCATCTTCGTGTGAGTTTGACATATGAATGTATGTGGTTATCTAACATGAATGCAGTAGAAAAGAATGGTTATTAATTTGTTTTATGCAGAAATAGAATGGCGTTATATAGAAGGCGTTAAAAGCTTGCAGCCCTGATCAACTGTTGAATCATTGTGTTCCAAGAAACTGAGAAAAGATCTTGAAATCCAGATCAGAGAAGTACGTTAAGCATTTCCATTGGCTTTCCAGAAGCAATAGTGACAATATATGAATTTGGTATTATGTCAACCATTAGTGCTAATACTTAAAAACCAACTGGACAAATTCACAGAGGAAACAATTACGAAGAACTGTTAAATTCAAGCACATTTACTTGTTTGGAAGCTTCTGGAGTCAAAACTCTTTGGAATCTGGTGAAGTACTCTGAGAATTATTACTATCTCTTTGCCTTGTTGTCATGCCTTTGCTGGGGCCATGACCGGAGACAGGATGCTGGGCTACTGTACCTTTGGTATGACCTAATAAATCATTCTTTATGGTTAAGGGAATAATATTTTTGTTTTCTAGGTTGTAACATCCTTAACTAAGTATCACAACTATCTTTTCCCATTTTGTTGCTTTTAGTGAGCTAATTTGATTTGTGTGTCACATTTTAGAGATGTACTTTGCAGTTCTATCTAATGAATAAAAAAATATAGAAAATGCCCCAATATAGAGAAATACAAAAGATTGTGTTACATTCTAAATGCCACATAAATCCATGTTTCCTGGCATGCATGGGCTGCTGATTTCAAAATTGTCTGATGTGATTAACTATTTTCTTCATCTGTATTCTATCACTTGTGTTATGTCAGTTTAATTTCCTTCTTTGGAAAGAGATCAATGGAAAAAGGAAATACAGAGAATGTCAAGATGCCCCCTTTAGCATTTAATGCTGTTGTGTGCAGAATCTCAGCTAGCTAAAGCTGAAAAAAATTTGCTATTTTTCAAGATTAAATACTGCAACATTTTAGGCACGAACGGTGCCAAAATCAGGCACCTCAGCCTCTATCTCTGTTTTCATCACATAATTTTGCTGAGATTTTAGATCTGTTGCTGCCCTATCAGAAGGGGTGTCAGCCACCTATATTCCTTGATGTTCAAAGGCCTTAATCCACTCTGTTATGCACGGCAGCAGAGCAGTGGCACATAATCTTACAGCAGTCTTGTGTTTGCCAGCTTTTGAAAGTATTTGCTGTGTTATTTTAAAGCAAAATCAGTCATGATTTCTATTGGTATGATTATGTATATTATATTAGTTTTTCCAACTTGGATCCCAGCTGCAACTAAACTGCATTTTTCTCTGAAACTGCTTTTAGTGAATAATGTAGATCTGCAAATACCAAATCACTTTGTAAAGTTGTATTGTTGGAAGAGGATGGTCTTAAAAATTCATGCTTCAAGATTTTTAGTGTACAAATAACATTTTGTTTTTAAATGAGCTCTATCTTTACTTCTCTGTTGCTTCACATTATTTCAGTTTTCCTCTAATATTGAATTTAAATTGTCTACCAAATAAGATCTGCAACTGCATTACACAATTACAATTAGATGTCAGACTATGATTGGTTTCATTCCTCTGCGATCAAAAGGGTAAAAAAAAAAAGTAGGTAGAAAGGACTGAATCTTCTGATTAACTGTGCACTAGTGATTGTAATTGACATTAGAGGCAGTAGAAATAACAACCCTATTTTTGTAGTATTTTCCTTATAGATAACAGACTATAGCAGGAAGGGTGGAAACCGAAGTGCTGCGAAGGTATTAACATCCCATTTTATGCGAAGTATGGAACTGCATCTCCTATCCAGAACAGTATGCTGTCATATACGCCCTGCCACCCTTGCTATGCATAACTTTATAACACTCCTAGGAAGGTAATCAGTGCTGTTTTTTCCATGTCCAATGGACTGAGAACGGAGACAGAATAAAGATGAATTCCAAGAAAGGACTTAGCTGACTGCAAGTCAGGCCTTCCCTTGTGCATATGTAGGACAGACTGGGGATGATGGAGTTTAATCCAGTATGCTAACTGGGGAGACAGCTAGTCACCACAGTTGACTAGCTAACTGGAGCAAGGTAACAGGAGCAATTCACAAGAATGAACTTGTAATTACATCACAATAGTTCTTTAACCATGTCTGCCAGAAAGGCCCTTCATACCTGCACCTATAGCCATAATCTTCACCTCTCTGCCAGTGGCTGTATTTCTTTCATTTTTTTCAAGGAAATGAACAAAGTTCTCTTCTTTTAAAAATTTGCAAGCAGAGAACTAAAAGGCAATGGTGTTGCCATCTCATAACTTTCTAAACTGTAGCATTAATTCAGTTTATGCTGCCATCTGACGGTAATTCAAAATTGCATTTCTTTCTTCAGAAGAAATTCCCTTATCACCACCTTTAGGCAAGTAGCAAGCTCTTTCTACAGGTGTACTTCGAGCTTTACCACTATGAAGGAAAGGTTTTGTGCCAGAGGTAGAGGGAAAAAGAATACCCAAATGATGCTTGCTGATATAATTGTAAAATCATTGTCTGGAGAAAGGGGAAGCCTTTGTTCAGTCCCTAGAGCAAGGATTCATTTCTGTATTTCACTTGAAATTATGATTGAATAAAATACAAAACAGATCTTGGAAATGAAGCAAACCCCACATCTCCAACCCTGATATGACTGCCCAAACTACTGTTTCAGTGCACAGTGATTGTACAGTTCTTTATCTTTCTGCTTTTTGGATTTTCCACATAGTCACAGTAGAAAATGTGAATAATGTCTTATATAGAACAACGTACATGCCTGGGTCCACTCCTGGAAAAAAAGGTGTATGGATCAAAGGCTCTTAAGGTAGAAATTTAACCTCTGTCGTCTTGTTTCTGGATGTATATTGTAATTACACAAAGATTGTATAATAAAAATGTGAGGGTTTCCTCTCTAACTTAAAAGAAAGCTGCTGTTACTTTTTTTTTTTTTCTTCCTGTGGAGCCCAGTACATCCATATCCAGAGATTAGTTAATAGACTGAGGCCCTAATGGGAATCCAACACAGAAAAACACAGTTCCTAGATCCCAGTTGGGTTTATGCATATATCTAGATCCTGTGCTCCTGTTCCCTGTCATAAATTGGGATAACTTGATGCTGAAATAAAGTGGGTTTTGACAATGAAAGTGAAATGAGGAAGTGAGATAAGTATGTAGAGTGTAGGCACTTCTAGGGTTAAAGAGCCAGATCATATTTTTGGACTAAATGATAACTAAATACAACTCTATAACATCAATGAACAAAGCAACCGTCAACTAAATTATTTTTTGTTGCAAGCAGGTTGTTTTTGGCTAATGATGTTGCAATACATACATGAGGCCACGAGGTAGAGCTACATACAACGGTTAGAATCAGGTTTTGTGCTACGTAAACTTTCAAGTGATTTAGTCGCTGTTGTGGCAAGTATATTGCGAATGGCTTTTCACTGTCTGAGGTAACATGAAATAACGGCTGTAGACTTGTAAGTGGAGAGATTTTTCTTTTCCTTTGTAGCTGAAAAAGTGAAAAGGTGAAGAAGGACATGCATGAGTACCATTTGGTCACCAAAGCTGAAATAGACTGCAATTTCAAAAAATAATTCTAGAGTTTAGTTTGATTTTTTTTTTTTTAACTACCATGAGAGAAATACTTGTGACCATTCAGAGACTTTCATTAGCATAGTATTTAAGATATTATCTAAAAGATTCAGGTTCCAGTTCCTGCCCTAAGACTGAGTATTTTACATTTAAGATAGATTGTTCTCCTAATAACTAAGCTGTTAGAGGGTAGGTCATTGCTTGATTCTGACTTCAGAAACTTTCCTGAATTATTTTTGCATCAAACAAAAGAATGACTCGGTGATTGAGGTAAGATTTTTATTAGACACAATATATCTAATGACATGATACGCTAAGAAAACAGGTTGTCCTTTCAGGAATGCAAGAGTTTCTTCAGAGCTATTTCACAGCTGTGGACTTGTAGGCCAGAAAGCTTGCACACTCTTCCTCAATGTGCTTGTATTGTTACGGCTATCACAGGTATGACATATGATAACTATTTCTTAATACGTATTATGGGAAAGTTTTGCATTAAATGTTTCACCAAAATTTATGAAGTCTAATATAATTAATGTTGGGCCCCCCATTGCGGTTTGTCTTTCTTTTACATTTGTCTTCTCCTCTGTCTCATGTAATCTTCATCTAAAAAGTCAATATATGCCTCTTCTCTCCCAGAATGCAACTGTTTGTCAGAAAGAAAAAAATTTGATTTTCCTTATACCTTCATACCTAGAGGCTATATGGTGTATATTCTGAGTTTGATCTTGAATGCTGTGCAACGTGTAACAGTATACGCAGTGTTTATTTGGCAAGGTAGCTCTGAATTTGTTGCTATAGAATGTGAAATGTCATAAAAATATAATGTTCTTTTCCCTTCAGTCAGCTTAATCCGCATGTGGCATTCCAGAACAAGATGTCTATGTATTTTGACAGCCCTTTATGGTGAAGTAGTGCCCCTGAGAAAACATTCTTACACAGAAGGTAGATAGCCTGATTTTTCGTGAAAGCCATGCACCTGTAACTTGTGGTTCCATCCGCAATGTGATAAGCATAGTTTTAAAGCTAAGGAGTTCATAGTCATGACAACTGAGAATTCTTTGTTACTCTGAAGATGATGGCATGGGTACTGATGACAAATATGTGGTTGAATGACCTGAAGTAGTTCAGTTGTTGTAGTGCTCCAGTTACTATTGCTTGTTACTTCAGCAGAGGAATGGCAGTTAACAAGAGTTCTGTTCTAGGACCGCATGCACTTTCTCCAGATTAGGTCAAATTTATGTTATATGTAACAGGGACTGTCGTCTCTTTTTTTTTTTTTTTATCATGTGCCTACATCTAGTTTTGGTGCCATGTACATGTAGTTCTTCAGGGTTTTCAGGTTGAAACAAACCAATAAATATGTTGCATATACTGTCCAGCATAAGCTTTTGATACTGAACCACCATTAATCTGTCCAGTGTCTAGCAGACTGTAAGTGCAGCCTGCAGGTTTGGCAGTTGTAGCCATTTTAGAGCACTGAAAGAGTAGTCTGCCATGAAATACACTGAAAAAACAATTTACAGTGCTCAATTCCAGTGTGAAGCAAATTGTGGGAAAGTATGAGTTTTGCAAATTTCAGGGCAACATGCTGTGCTTACTGTAGTTTCTCTTGAAGCAATTTTTGGTACGGAAGTGAAGTTTCTCTGTTATAGAGGAGTGGTTGAGGAAACAGAGTATAATTATCTTGAGGTAAGAGAAAAATTGTGCACCTCACTTCTGAAATGCAAATGATGCAGATATTCTCCGATTAGAGAACTGATGCAGTTTTGCTCATGTAATCAAAGTGGTGTACGAGGAACACAGTTTGATGAGACTGACATAGTTCAGAGACCAAAGGATCTTCAAATACATCAAAGATTGGCAAAGAGAAAGGGATTAAGCTCTTCTTTTTATCCCCTACAGACAGGATGAGCAGTAACAGGCTTGGTTTGCAGCACAAAGTATCCAAGGTAGACATTAAGAAACACTTTGTGATGGAAGTAGAATTAAGCATTGGAATAGATTTCCTGCGGTGAAACTGCAGTGTCTCCAGTGTTAAAGGTCTTTAAGTACAGGTAAATAAACATTTGTCTGTCTGGAGTGACCTAAGTAGAGCTGCTCTTGCAATAGAGCAAAGTGACTAGATGACCCCTGTGGTTTCTTCCAGCCGCAATACTTTATGGAGGTTTTTGTGCACAGATTCCAGCCAGGCTTCACCTGATTAAGTGGAAATGACCCTTCCTTGCAAGTTTGGTGTTCAGTTCCTTAAGAGTTTGTTAGTGTAATCACTCATGTATGCAAAGCAAGAAGTTCAAGGGCTTTTTGTGGTTTCTCATCCCTCTTGCATTCCAAGCATTTGCTTGCCTTAAACTTGATGGACTTTGTCCACATCCTTTCCCTGCTTTCCACTTCCCAGCTCCTATTAGTCTTAATGCTTTTCATTTGCTGTATCTGGCACACACTAGTCCCTTTTATCAAAGGACTTTCACACCTGAGGCCTCCAGTCACATACTTGCAGTAAAGTAACAGCTTAAAAGCAAATCCTTTTAAATCCTGAGGCCAAACACCGTAACAAACATATCTTCTCAAGGGATCAGTTTCCAAATGTGCTTTTGAACCTAAGTCCCAGCAGGCATTTGGCTTTAAGTGTGTGATAGGGCTTTATTTATTTATTTATTGTAGAGCCATTCCCCCTCCATTGTTCCCATCTCAAGATGTGCTATTTAAACCTGTAGCTCTGGTGAATTCTGCCATTGAAGTGTAGATTAGCAGAGTGCTGCTGGGTGGTGAAACATTGCAGGACAAAAAGACGTATCAAAATAAAATCTTATGAGTAAGTGTCATTTACAGGAAGAATGTATATCTCTTGTTTCTGGAGGGAGGGAGAAGGTAAATCATGGTTTTGGATCAACATTTCTTCAAAAATGTGCTGTATATGGGGAAGGCGCTTAGGCTGTGTCAGTTTGAAGGAGATTTTAAAAATGTGAGTGATCTTTGTGAAATATTGCAGAAGATGTGCCATAAACTACTTCATGGTGCAAAACAGGCCCCATATAGTGAGGTTACACCTGAGATATCTTTAAATAGTAGTGTCTGGATTCTGCAGGTCAGTTTGCAAACAGGTACCTGCAAAATATACTACATGCCTTAGCAGACAGCATACTTCATTGTGTGTAAAATTATTACTTGTACTTGCAGATTAATATTAGCACTTTCAAGGGCCTGTTCAGACATGCAGTTTTGCAGTTTGCAATTAGTTGATGACTTCTGTATTTTTTGTGGGTATTATTTCTTGGGACATTTAGCCCTGTGTGAGCTCAACGGTAGGTTGTTTATATAATATCACAGTTGTTTCAATCCGTGCTGAGTATTGCCAAACTATAAAACAAGATCAACCCCATAAACAGGAGCACAGTTCCCTGAGGACAGGGCTATGTACTAGGTAAGGCTTGATTTTAATCTTGCTCTTGTCAGCTGTATCTGCTGACAGTGCATTTTCAGGTGACTACATACTATAATACCATCACTCACATTCTTCTGCTTTCTCTCAGTTAAGCACAGTCACGTTAGGTTGTTATTCTTGTTTGAGGAAAGATATCGAGTAATCATAATGTGAAGTCTTAAAGGAGAGTTGCACAGTTTCTTCTTTTTCAGATTTTTTTTATGCCTTGCAAATTGGAGCAACTCCAGAACTTCAGTATCTGCTCACATTCTCTTATTCTAGTAAATCTATCTTTTCATTCCTTCTTTTCCTCTCTCACTTTTAAAAGAGGGTTTGTTTTTTCATGCTGTGGGACTTAACGTACTAAGCAATCTCAGTTCTCCCCCTTTCCCTGAAAATGCCTTTATTCTCATTTTACTGAGAAGAGAAAGGGGGATTGTCACTAGAGACAAAAGTTAGAAAGTCCAGTTCTGTAATTCTGTGTAAATCTATCCCTCCAGATACTACTTTTCCATTTGCCTTAAATAACCTTTGACACTTTCCAGACCCCTGACATAATATTGTTACGCTGTGTCCTGTTGTTCCCCAGCTTGATGGAGGTGAGTGTCAGCTGAAAATCTGGGACTTCTCTTCAGTATGTTGTAAGAACAAAACAGCCCTTAAGATTTGTTTCTAATTCAACTCATATTCACACATGCAAATATCTAGCTCTAGCTCGGTTTATCTGATGCTTTAAATTCAAGCTAGTTAGTCTGCTGAAGAGAGAAGTTGAAGCTTTGATTGCAACTGATGCTTGATGTAATTGGCTCTCAGCAATTCAAGTTACCCAGCTTATAAAATGTTAATTTAGCTTCTCTTTGCAGACCAACACTTTTCAGTTTGGTTATTCTCACACAAGATACAATAGTTTGAAATATGTTATTTCAGGAAAGCAACTCAAGTTAGCTGTTACAGTGAACAAAAGTGCAGTAATTCATTAAGACACTGAACTGAAGAAAAGCAGACAATTCTAAAGCTAAATATGAGTCTTAATACAATGACTTAAAAGTATAAAGCCCTATAAAAGTACTATGAACTTTTTTAACATAAGAAGGAAAATAAAAACAAACGCTTAAAGCTAAATATGCCACAAACAATATGATGAGCCAGAACCCTGTCCAAATTTTTGCCATGTTGAAGGTTACCTAAATGAGGCGTGTAAATAAAAAAAACCCAAAACTACGAGTGATTACTTATTCCAAATCTTTTGCACCAAAAGAGGATGACTGTAGTTCAATCCTTTCTTCTTAAGAATCAGAACCCCAAAGGCAATCTAATGTAGCCTAAAGCAACAGATTCATAATAATATTAATAGCCATATGCTCCATTTCAGCTAAGTACCCCACGGCAATGTGGTAATCCTCCCCGATTCTGAAAGTTATATATAAGTCTGTAGATATGAAAACTAATATAAATTGAATCTGTAACAGAATGGAACAGATTGTAACTAAGTTGAAAGCCCGTCCTTTGGGCACAGTCAGCAGAGGGGATATCTGTGGGATATTGAAATGTAAATTAGTTGTAACACAAACTCTATTGTGTCATTAATTTGATAGAGTTGAGATGTATATGTTAGTATACATAATTCCCTGCCCCCCCTCCCCGTTTCATCCCCTTAATCTAGTCTGCATTTGGTAAAAAAGACAACAAATGCAGTTTTAGGTAGCCTTATATTCATTACAATATGCAGTAGATAGCTTTCCCGTAAGAATACAGGTCTAGCCGTAAGTGAAAGCCTTTGGCCTCTTCTACACTGCAATTCAGATCATAGTTCCGGTACAGGCTGCGTCCAGATCTTGATACAAAATAGCTTTGTACTAGCCTAATAAACACAACCAAGCTATATCATGGGAAATACGCTACTTCGCTGTCTTGTGTCAAAGATGTCGTAAACACATGGGATTTCTACTCTTTTGGTCTGTTTGTTCTTATTCTTTTGGTCTTGTCAATCAGTATGAGCATGTCCCCAGAGAAGATATCTTCCCAGTGTCTCTTTCAAGTAGAACAGTTCCATTATTCCCTTTCTGCAGATTAAGATTTTTTTGAAGCTACAACTAAGAAAGGTAAATTTTGAAACAAATTAAATGCCAAACTGACTGAAATCAGTGGAAGAATAAAGCCTTCTGTCTGCTACTGGCTATCTTTCTCCAAAAAACATTAATCCTACAAAAAGACTGTGAAAATGTAAATAAAAAATCAGAGCAACATGCATGAGCACAGGCACTTGAACATTCTTTATCTTTGTCCTCGGTGTTTTTGTTTTAATTTTCTTTATATTCCCATTCTTCTGGCAACCTGTGCATATGAAAGCTGTAAAAGTAAGAATTTGCTCTCAGAAATTTGTCCCAGGACTGTATTTCCTTGATTCATTCAGTGTTTCAACAGATAAGTAAGATTTTTAAAAATGCCCAAGATGTTTTTATAAGAGACGTGGGAATGTGTTTAAGAAGTGTTCACACTACTCTTAGCTTCCAGTGAGCATCTGCTGTAACTCACCAAAGATGAGTTTCATTGAATGTTACCTCCCACTAAATGAAGGGAGCTAGGAAAGTCATGTTAAATACATATTGCTTTTTATCTTTATGTAATTGTGGCCACATAGGGGCAGTGTTATCAGCCTAACATTCTCTAAAGCTGAAGTATACATCCCATGGTGGATACTGACATATGAATGATTTTTAGAAGATTAATTTAAAAATAAGAATAAGAAGATATATCTAATACTTTTCCTTTCTTAAATTTCTAACTATCCATAGGAGCTAAATATACCTTGGAGAATTCCATCTAGCAACACTCAAGCATACAGATGCTGTTGCAGTTAGGGATATAAATGCCAAACAGACTTCCATTACGTAGAAACGTAGAATATAAATTAAAATATGAAAGATTGATCTCCTATCAGTGAATTTGCAAATACTGTACTTTCCTGTGGGGTGTTAGTGACATGATTTCAGATAAAGTTGATGTAAATTAGATATCTAATAATCCAGCCAAACAGCCCTTAATCCGTATTTTGTGCTGATAGCCTAGTCACAGGTTCCTTAGATTAGGAGCTCATCTTCTTATCTTTTTAGAAACTAATAGCTTGGTCATTTTAACAAGGTAAGTTCTTTTCTTGCTTAGATGGCTTTCTCAGGGCTGCATCGCCCCTTCTGCCCTAAACTATTGAGTTTAATGTCATTGTATTTATAATGATGCTCCCTGCCCTTATCCCACATTCCTTCTCCTGCTGTCCTTTCTTTGATGTAGCTCATTTTGTTGTCATACGGACTATATGCCAAATGTTCATTCAGTGATGATTATTATAGATCAAGGCTTATTTTCCATTGGCCTTGTTAAAAAAAGATAGTAGGGGAATATTTTTTTTTTGTTTTGGTTCCACCACAAAAGTAGCTGTGAAGAAGCAGAGAAAGAGGGGGATTCTGCAAATCATAGCACTTTTTTTTTTTTTTATTCACCTGCTCTTATCAATGAGTTTAAAGACAAAGGCAGAAAGAAATCGAAAAGAGGTTTGTTGGGTTTTTTTAACCTTTAATGAAGATATGGTATGAGAAAACGAACTAATTAAATCAGTGGAAAGGTCAGCAGGCATTCACAGGAGCCCAGGAACTTCATATGGTTTGACTTTATGAGATTTTTAAGTTTCCTTCAGGAACCTTCACCTCTTTCTTTGCTAGCATTTTCTTTGCTCCACACTAACTTTTTTCTTTTAAATTGTCTAGCTGATTAATATAATTAGGTTAAACCTGTTTTAGCTGCTTTGTTGTCAGAACTGATGAAAGGACCATGGGTCCATGCATACTTCGTAGTCAGCAGACCCAATAAAAGATAATACTTCTCCCCACAAACCTTGCGTCTGGTGCTGGTTTGGGGTAATTACAATTTGGGCACAATTGTGAACAAGTCAACAAAAACTTACCTGTGAGAAAGCAATGTTACATGACTACATATTTAGAAGTATCCATTTATATGCTATCTTTTTTAGTATTAGGTATTTTAATGTTTGTTTATATGTTAATATTAGCTATAATATCAACAGTTCTCGTTTGCCCTACCTTTCAACCAGGAAGCCTTCTAAGCCTGGAAGCCTGGAAGCAGGCTAACCAGTCAGCGCACCCACAATTTGGAACCAACGAGAACCCATGCTGCCACTAACCCTCTAGTGAAAAGGGCAGGCAGGGAATCCAGAGAAACAGATACTGTGCTGGTGATACAATAAAAAGAAGGACAAGCAATATAGAACATAAGGAGGAGAGCTGCAGTTATTATGGTAGGTGCATATGAAACCATTTGTAATAAAAATATCTTCCGTGTCTTCTCCCACATCCATCCAGCAGCTGTGCTTCACTGAATACTAATAATATGTAATAACAATTTCAGCCAGGCACAAACAAGTATTCTCTCCTTATAAAATAGAAGTGATGTATTTCCTATATTTAGGAATTATATCCTATTATATCCGTCAGGGAGCAGTCACCTTGCTCACCCTTAGAAAGAAAAGTTTCCATTTAAATTATAATCTTTTAGAAACCTAGGAACAACTGAAAACAGGAAATTAGAATGGAAATCATTCCAGACTTAGTAGTACAATGTATCAGAACCTCAATTATGGTTCTGATTAGCAAAGCTATACTGAAGGCATTCAGCTGTATCCAGTTACCACTGATAAGACTGTAGTTCAAAATGCTCATGGATTACATCTAGCCTCCATGGCACTGGCTCAGTGATTACTGTCAGTTTATAGTATTGATATCAATATTAGCAGCTCCTCGGGTCCTCAGCTGGGCATCAGGAGACAGTGCTGATTTGACACCTTGGAATATATGGGGTTTTTAAGGTACAGTTTCAGAATTTAATTTGATATGAGATCAATCAAAAGAGACATCAAATACTTTTTTTAAAATACACTGCAATAGTATGTGAGAGATGGAGAAGAAACTACAGAACTGCAGTGCATACCGAGCCTGCAGGAAAGGAAGATCACTTACCTCTGGCTGCTGAATGGCATTAAGGTGTCACAATGCCTGTGGTAAGCGCACAGAACCGGGGAAAGGAGCAAGAAGCTTTGTCACCTTTTGATTTCCCCATTTGTTATATACCATCCATTTATGTTAGTCCCAGGTTACTTTGATTGGAATCAGAAGCTGCCTTGTGAATAGCGTAGATACTGTGTATAGAAACATGTTTAGCTTTTCTTCACACATACAGCAGTATCTACATTCCTCAAGAAATCCTCTAATTCAGAGAAATCTTACAGTGACATCTAGACTTAGTAGAAAGCACTTCACATCCTTTAAATTTTTTCACCTTCAGTATATAAAATAAATCTAATTTTAAAAACCTACATTTCTTTTCAGACACAGTTCCTTTGTATAAAATCTCTGTATGTGGAAAGCAAGGGTTAGCCTTATTGCACCCACTTCACTCCTGTTTGATTTACTGAGCATTCCTTAGCGCTTTACAGAGCCAAATAAAGGGATAAATTATTGCAGCTCCGTTGTGGAAGGGCAAGAGAAAAAAAAAAATCTCTGAACAAAATCAGGACAACTATATTCTTGACCTCAGCTTTACCACTTTCTTGATTTTTTTAATTTTGTTTAAGTACATCATCCTTCTTGTATTTATTATTCTCTCTAATATGACATGCCATAAGGATGTGTGCAGCGTAAGTAGTCTTTGCTTTTAAACTTCCTAGAACAACAACATAGAAGCAGAAAGTAAGCTAAGATAGTAAAGTTGCTTGATTGGCTGCATTTTAAGCCCACTTTATGTTGGAGTGTAGAATAAAAGAAAAGTGACAATATCCTGAGAAAGAGAATGTTACTGTCTTGTCAGAGAGTGAGGATATTTATGGATTGGTACAGGAAGCTAATATTGCTGTCACTTCATGGTGAAATGTAGGCTTTCTATTTCAGTTACTGTTAATCTTCAAGGATAATTAAGGAAAAACGAAAGTGAAAGTGAAGCCCGAAGCTTTTAATTGATTCTGTTATCGGTGGGTTCTGCGTGACTTGTTTCCGAATGGCTGGCCCCATAGCTAAAGATGCCTAGGATGGCCAGAATTTTAGCACTGATGAGAGGACTGTCTGTCTCTTCCTTGTCCTGCTATTTACTTAACTTTGTCACCTGTTATCTCTCTCTCTTCTAAAGAGATTTTAAGAAGTTCTGATATTATCATACATGGGAAAGCTGTACAGTAGCACAGAAAACATACTAGGAAATATTTTCGTATCATTTTGACTTTAAATGGGATATTTAAAATGTTCTTTAAAATGTTCCTGGCACAGAATTGTATTTAGTTCTAACCTTCCTGCAACCTATTGAGCTGTTCTTCAAAACATCTATGAAAATAGCTTCTCTTAATGTTTTTCTTAAACCTTTGGAGAGCTGAGCACACACTTAACTTCCTAGCACTCTTACCTAGATTTGGTTTCAGTCATTCCAACTGACTGTTTATACTAAATACAATCATTCTAAACAGAGGTTGTTTCTTTAATGTTTTCAAAATGCGCAGTATATTATCCTTATCTGCTTCACATGGCTTCTGCAGAGTAGAATGCAGTGCCTGTAACTTCCTGGAAGAATGGCGCAATTGTAGAAGAGCAAAATATTGGGATCCTTAGAGTGATGATGCTGTCCAGCTGGTACAACTGCTGGTGGATGTCAGGAACCAGGATTTCTATTCCTGATTCAGTCACTTACCTGCTAAGTTATCTTGGGTAAATCACTCTTTATCTCTTTTTGCCTCTGTACCTCGAAATGTTTGTCTGCTCTTCAGATTAAAGAAGGTGGTGACAGGGAGGTTGCACTATGCTAGGAATAATTATCACAGAATAAGCATGCTATTTTCTGGAATGTAATAGCCTCAGAAAGACATTTTCAAGAATTATTAGAGAGGCTGATTATTGACTATAATTAAAGCTGTGACAGTTTCTGTCTCAGAACAGTTACAGTCTAAATAGAGACACAAAAGGGAATGTGGTGGAAGTAGAGGAATAAAGCAGTCTATTTCAAGGCTCATAGCAGGTCAGTGGCAATAAGGATTCTTGTTTCTCCATCTTCATCAGTTGCTCATAAATGTGGTTTCTGCTGGACTACCTAGCTACTTTGGGTCAGATTCTGTCTTACTAATAATACATAATGGTATAATATGACAGATTTACTTGGTCCTCTAGAAAAACTCGTACAAAAAGTATCTTTAAAAAGAGGCTAATTTACCTTTGACTCTTGGCTTCCTTTGTTCTCTACTTACTAAATATTGTTCATTAAAATATGTAAAGACTACTTAACACCTTTTATCTGAGAATACCAAGGGATGTGATAAATATCAATTAAACTGCAAATCACACCTGATAAGTAGCTGATAATTATCCCCATTTTATAGGTGGGAAAATAAAGCAGGGATGGAGTTGTTTAATTTCCAAGTTTTTCTCTGAATGGTTTGTATTAGCATGACAGCTGAGTGAAAAACTTGAGTGAAATTCTGACTGATTTTATGCTAATGCCATACGTCTGAGAGGAAGCAGTGGTCTTCCATAATATGACATAACACACAGTGTAAAGCATGCAAAAGCATTATGGAAAAGATGGCTAATGTTGCACTGCAAGAAGACTTCAGAAACTTGTGTGTAATGTTAAGATTAAAAATTAATAGAAGCATTTCAGCTGGCATGATAACCTGTTGCATGCAAATATAGTGGGATACAGGCTTTTCTTAGAGGCTTAATGATACATCAGACTTTGCACTGGTCTGTAAAATAACTTCAGCTTCAGATAAGGAGCTCAATTTATAGTGCTTAATCACTGACCATTCACAATTATATGTGCTTTGGCAGTTCTATGTAAAGATAGCCTTGCTTCTTGCATTGATTCATAAAAGTGTCTTTAGGAATGAAAATAATGTGTTGGGAAAAGCACTGATACAAAGAGCTAATTTGTGTTTCAGTTGTTTCTACATACCATATGTTGACCATGATGATGTTTGTGTTAACTTACTTAAAAATACAAAATATTATAAAAAATAAGGTTACCAAAGATGTTTGGGAATATTTGAATGTTACAACCCCAGTTGCTTCAATCTTTGTTGGCATTGCCAAAGGAAGGGTGCGTGATTAGGAGAATGGAAGAAATGAAGGAAAAGTGAGCATAACTGTCTGTTCTGCTCTAAAACACTACTGGAGGATGGGGTATTTTGTGTTCCTTTTTCCAGTGAAGGTTAAATCTTCGGAAATGTGAGCTGTACTCCAAATCTTAAAGAAAGGACAAAGAGGGTAAAGGTAGAAAAAGAAAAAACCTGGAAACTTGCTAAAATACGTTTAACTATAAATTTAATGTGTAAATTTAAATAACTACTTCAGGGTATTCAGCACAACTTTTCTTTGGCCTTATTTTGAAATCCAGATAAGAAGCAGCATGAAATTCAGTATTTAGTTATTCTGTTCTTGGGGCAACTCTCCTGCTTTTCTCTAGCTACATGCTAAAGTCACCAGAGTAGATCTAAAATTTTCCCTCCATGAATCAGGATGAAAATTTGAAATCTTAAACTTCTTCAGAATGATAATATAAAGCACTGAAAGAAATCTGAAGAAGAAAATGTTCATGACATCAATTACCATTTAAGGATTACAGACACATCCATGCAAGCCTTTATAAAATCAGTGGAGGTTCCTTGGAGCATTATTTTGCTCTTTGGAGTAGAATACCCCTGTATTTGGATATGGTTACAAGTCCATACATGAATCTTACAACTTCAATACCGATCAAATTAATTTTGCCAACCTAGGTAACGACCCTGAACAGAATTAAATGTGTAAGGTAAAATAACCCTGCCAGTCTAGGAGAGGCCTTCTGCTGCTGCTGCTCATCTAGAAACAAGGACACAGTGTGTACTATTAAATAACAAGAAAACCTTCTACAAGTTACAGCCTTCCAGTGTGCTAGACAGCTCTGAGGCACTGTCTCTGTGACAAACAAGCACAAAAAGGTTCTTAACTGCCTCTTCCTGCTTCAGTGTTATATGTGGGCTGCAAGAGTCTCTCAGAAGTATAGCCAGAGCCTACAGGAGGTTACAAACAGTGGCTGGATGGAGGGAGCTGCTAGAATGTTTGCTGAGCTGGCAGCTTTAATTTTGCACCTGAACTGTAGCTCAGTTGGAACCGCTTCTGTTTCTCAAGCTAAACTTTTTAAGTCCAAAATGGATTTATTCCAAACCATAACTAGATGCTCTTACAAGTCACGTTTTTCTGACAAACCTGAAAACTCTCACTTCTGCGTTTTTTATCACACCCAAAAATGTAAACCAGTGGAAACAGGCTGTTTTTCCTTTTACTGTTTTTCTGAGTTTCAGATGAATTCTGAGAATTAAATAGAATTGGTATGACATGCCTAGGATCTGCTGCTGGAGGAGCTCTGAATTAGCTTTCCTCTACTTTGGAGTATATGTTCCTTTATCTATACCAACTGTATTTGTGCAGCCAACTGCCCAATGACCAGAAATAAAGGAAGCTCATGTCTAAGTGTATCTGAATTCTGGTGCTATTATGAGGCCTAGTAGAAAATAAAGTATTGAAGTCTTCAGTGTACCATACTCAGTCTCAGTTCCAAAACAGTTATTGTTTTACTATAGATCCTTAGTTAACCCATTGCTTGGGGAGATCAGCTATTACATATTAGATTCTGTAGTGCAACTATATAAAGGAAAATTTGAAGTTCCTACCCCAGAAACATATGGCTTCTGTAATATTTCATGTTTACTAATATACGTGGTAAAAATTCAAGGCTGGGGTTCAAAGTCTCTCTATTTAAAGAGACTGAGCATCTAAATCTCCTAGTCTGCTTTGAAAAATACCCTCATTATTGTTTGTTTCACATTCCATCAAATCATGCTTTCCTTACTCCTTTAAGTAAGCCATTTATTTCAATAGCAATAAGAATCAGATTAGATAAACAAGGATATAATTCTTTATGCTATATAAATTGCATAACATGTAATAAACATTTACTGACTTGAGCTGTCCTGAGATGCTCATTTGTGATATTTGCTAGAAGCCCATATATTGCTATTTCCATTCCATTGTGGTCTGAAAGACTAGACAGTGCTCAAAGCACAGCCCTGAGCAAGAATTGCACAAACTGCATCCCCTTCCCTCAGAAGGCCCCATGATTCAAACACATCCCTCTGAGTCACAATTCCCTGTCTGCTTTTCTGCTGCTCTCAGGACACAGCAATCTTCCTGCTGGTCTGTGCTAGTGACAGGTTACAACACTTAGCACACACACTGGCTGACCTGTACTGGCCATTGAAAAAGAGGTGAACTCGACCGTTAAAAAAAAAAAAAAAAAAAGGCAAGGTTTCTTGGGGGTTTGTTTGGGGTTTTTTTTTCTGTTGTTTTGTTTTTGGTTTTTGGTTTGTGTTTGTTTTTTTTTTTTTGTTTTTTTTTTTTTTTTGTTGTTGTTGTTGTTGTTTTTTTTCTTTAAATTTTAACCTCTCCCAGCTGACTTACTCTGTTCCCAAAATGCAGGTAGGCCTTATGTCCATGATTCTGAGGTAGGATCCTGTATGAAGGTATATAGGCCCAACCTCTGTCTTGAGGTAGTCCGGGTTTTATGGGATTTATGCTTGTAAAGAAACATATTCTTCACTCCTCTTCAGTGTTGTTTTCCATACATGAATGTCCAACTGGAACCAGTATTCCTTGGATGACTCCCATTGATTGATAGGACTTTAAAGAATAGAGGGATCTACAAAGTGAGTTTTTGCTGCTTATCAAACTAATGGGAATTTTGTGCATCTACGGCATTTCATAGGTGCAGGTCCGTTGTCATGAACACATATATTATGCGAAACCTGAACTTGGATCAGCAACAGCAAGTGTAGAATTCCAGCTTATGCATTCTTTTTTAAAAACTGATACAGCTCTATACCAACAGGCATTTCCAAAGATTATTGCAAAGTTGCATCCTCTTTGAAAAGAGCATCTTTAAAAAAATTAAGAGATAAAACAAAAATTCCAGGCAATTTCAGGTCATAATAGATCTTCAGTTCAGTATAATCCTGGTTTTGTACTGATATCTTTATACTGACTAATCAAAACAGGATAAGGTAAAAACGCATCCTATTTTACTTCCTAGTTCCTGTAACAAAAAAGATTCTGGAAAATTACTCAAGGCTAGAATACCAGTTATAAAAGTACTAACTTCTCAAAGCAATAACTTGAGTTATTCTTGCTCCCCTTCCCCCATTCCTCCTCCTCCAGGAGCAGCAGTCTTCCAGCTGCCTGATATTGTGTAAAAAAGCCAGGGTCATGTAGATGTCACTTCTTTGCTGTGCTACTTAGCTTCTTTGCACGCTTCTTGAGGTTGCTAGGGTTTGGCATTTGGATTTTACCAATGTGCTAATTACAGAGGAATTTGAGTATCTCCAGCAGTCGGCTTTCTGACGGATTTCATTGTTGCAGCTGTGATATGTAATCATTGTAAGATTTACCTCAGTAAATCCGTAGAAAGTCCATCTCTTTATCAGTCTGTATGTGAGATGGAATAACCTGAAATGTGCCCTTTTAAAAAAATTGCTAATGGACAGTGTAAAACTCCCCACTAGAAAATGATGAAATCTTGAAAGTTAGGTTTTCACATGAAATACTTTGGTGGAGTCTGAAATACTGTAGAGATTCTAGTGGGTGAGATCAAAATTCAGTCCCTTGGCCATCTTTCAAAGTTTTAGAAAAGAATAAAAGGCTTTTCTTAGCTTTGTTTTCATTCTCTCAGATAGCTTGGGTTTTTGAAATCTCTATGTATGGATTTATGGATTATGCTGGAAACTGCATTTGTTCAACTGAGAATTTAATCAAATTCACTGTTTACTAGTGTGGTTTATAGGATTGCTTCCTTGTCTTTTTTTGGATTCTCCATCTTATCTTCATTCTTGTGAAATGAGCTATATGGAGGAATTGTTCAGATCTTACATGCGCCTGAAAGCAGCACTGCAAAGCATCTCCTCGTTCTTTGGACCCTGGCTACAATGATCTCGACACTACATGACAGTGCATATACACATCTTGGTAGCCTGTGACTGTCCATCCTTTCCACAATGGGAAGATTAAGTAATCTTTAACCTTTACAAAAAGCAGGAATAAGTGGTTCTTAACAAATTTGAACCATGAACCATTTATTTCTACCTTCAGCACAGCAGCCAGCACAAATCCTTTCCCAATTCACACCCCGTGTGGGATTTTCAGAGCACATGCTTCACTCAGCATTGGCTGTAGTATTTTAAGAGATTAAATATCAACATTTTTGGTTTGATCACTCTAAAAAGCATGTTTCCATAATTACATGGTAATGTGTTTTTTGTTTAACAGTCTATTTTTACATTTTTTACTTTTTTTAAAGAGAAAGTACAAGAAGGATTATATATAGCCCATGAGTTTTTTTGTAAAGTAAATGTATTTCATTAATAGGCTTCAGGTCTATAAAGCATGCTTCATTTTACTTGCAAGTGTCATCTCTTGATTTCAAGGTGATTACTCGCATCAGTAAAGTTCAACACATCAGACACACAAATCTGAAATGGTTATCTTAACTTTTGTATTGAATATATGTCAGATTGGAATTTTTGCAATAAAAGATTTTATTAAAATGTCCGCAAACCAGGATCCAGTCTTTGCAAAAACTCCCATTAAGTTCAAAATTATCTATTCCCCGCCATATCTAAATACCAGATGCAGTAGCTTCAGGATCACACTCCTGTCAGCAGGAAACATTGCTGTCCCATAGACACTATTAACAGTAGACTGTTCATGAATGGACATGTTAGAAGATTAAATTTTCTTGGCAAGCAGGGTAGCCCAGGGGTTAAAAAGATGTCTCTCAGAACATCTGCGTGCTGGTGTCCTTCAAGTTTTAGCATGCTATCTTCAGGATTATGCCACAGATTAAAGAGTTTTGTTTTACCGTCAAAGTTCTATAACTAGACTCTCTTGGAATAGGAAACATGATCTGTTTTGCTGACTGCTCTGGGGGATTTCTTCTTCTTTTCAGGAGTTTGAAAATTAATGTTCTTTGACATTCACTTTAAATTGACACTTGATATCCAGTAAATCAAAATAAAAATATAAATTTGATCTGTGAAAATCAAGATTAGTTTAATGTTTACTATCTTAATGTAAATTAGATTTTTCTTCTTGTCTACAGAGCGACGATTTCAGAGATATTACTAATGTGTATGTTGACATCCTACAAACTGGAACAAGATTTTGGCTAACAAGAGAGTGTTTATTTAATGTCTGTCAGTTCATACACACAGCAAATTTTCTATGCATTATTAGTTTAATTTCCCTTCTATTTCACGATGTGAAACTATAAGATTTATATTTTTATGACACAACTTTTCCCTGTAGTGAGAAAAAACGTATGTTGATATATCTGATACATCTTTTTTAGTTAATGACTTTGTAACTTCTTAAATTTTCCATGTAGCCAGAAGTGGAATTTTAAGACTGATATTATATTTTTTTCCTTCTTTTAATAAGATTTTGATAAGATCTAGATTGTGAATTGAAAAAGTGGCAGAACTTTCCACAAGCAAGCTGTGGAGATCTTGGCAAACTGCTGTACCTCTTCTCTGTATCTCCATATGCCATTCTTCCGTACTCTCTACCTCCAGTTCTACATCTGCAGCCTGATTGTTCCGCTTGCAGGTAAATGGGATCATGGGTATCAAGCTGCTCAAACCAGCTCTGAACAGATTCTACCCTAGAAGGGCTAGTTAGCTCAGACGGTGTGTGATATGCAGATGCACTGATTCTGCTGTCAGCTCAGATCTTCATTCATGTGAGGCTGGGACCAAGCTAATAAATCTACTCGGATATTAAGACAGTTTAGGTGTGCCTGTGCCATGTATCTGAAGCCAGAAGCTTTGGGAAGCTTGTTGTAGATACATCTGAGCTGGCTTTGTGCATTTGCATGGCATATGCCCAAGCTTGTAAACTTTCCTGGAAACAGCCCTACCAGGGGGCTGTGTGCAACACACAGAGGGATCTTTTGAGGACTTACTGAGGTCTGGAAGCAGTATGGTACTGATATTTCCATTACCTGGAGTATCATAACCTCTCATTGCTCTGAATATGGAGAGTGTATTTTATTTATAGTGCAGACTCCTCTGGAGCAAGACTTACTGTATATTCTGGCAGTGCATAATAATATAGTAATGCAACAGGTCCTGAATATGCAATGGGCCACTGTGCTATTGCAATCCAGCTAGTATTTTAGAAAGACGTTTTTCATATATTTGCACTACAATTAAAATTATGAAAATAAATGTAATAAAAGAATTCCTGGAGGGTAAACAAGTAAAGCAGGATTTGCCTTGTTAATAAGGAGTTTAAAAAAAAAAAAAAAAAACAAACCCAAACCAAAAAACCCAACCAAAAACAAAAACCCAAACAAAAAAAACACCCAAAAACAACAAAGAAGAAAATATTGTGTGATAAAAACTTTAGCACCATGTTCTGCTATGAAAAAGTGTACTTGAGAATGCATTTGTTTAAAACCAAGCATATAAATATCACATCTGTGTTACACAGAGATATGCGAGTTTGCGCAGGACATTTTGACATATTAATATATTTTTATGCTGGCACCAAAAAGACCATTTGCTGATCCAGATCTCAGACTATTTTAGAAAATGTGCAATTAAAAAGGGTGTGTGATGGGGGAGAGGAGGTAGAATTGCTGGAGTGGAATCACTCTTACTCAGGTTGCTAACCTACTTTTGAAAGGTGGAGTAATTTACTGCTGTACCATGGCCATCAGCTCGTTAATGAAGCTAGAAGAAAGAACTATAAAGGCTTCAAAAAAGATAACTTGGTAGAGTTCCTTCCCTGTTACCATGAACTGAGAAGGAACAACTCTTTATAGTGAAGAAAGAGCAAACGTGCAGCCTTGTGAGCCCTGTGATGGAGCAATACAGGAGATACATCAGTACCATGCCATCAGTGAAGGCTGTTGAAAATGCACAGGATTGGCATTTCCTGGTTTAGACTATACACACTATAGTATTTAGTTATTGCTGTAGGTCGTGCCCCAGTACACAGACCATACCCTCATTTAAATATCATTGTCCTTTCCTGAGAATTGCCTATACTGTTATAAAGCATAATAAGAAAGGTTTAATATGGTGAATTAATTTTGCCTTGGATACTGCATGCATTCTGTTAAGCAGAGGTCTCTGTGAACCAAATATAAGTTGTTTCTAGTATATGAGCTGGGTCTTCAGTGAGAGTGGGTTGCTGCAGCTTTGAAGTCAGTGGAGCTAAGACAGTTTGCACCAGCTAAAGATTTGGTTCTGTACACTAGTAATAGACACTGATGTGATTGCTGATATATTTGAACTGCGAGAGGACTACCTGCTGACCTAACGGGCCTGTAGGGATAGGCTTTATTGTACAAACTAGAGGAGAGAATCTCATTTTATATACAAATAGTGAAAAATATCAAGTAGTGTTGAATATTGACAGCAGGAAATGTTTTGTTGTAGAGAAATGCAGTGAAAAGAAAGGTAAGTACATCACTCATCAGGTGATATGGATAAACTACTGGCCAAGTAGAAAATTGAGTGCCAGCCTGTTAGTGAACATGGTAAATTAAGTGACACTTAGGAAAATTGAAAAGTAAATACTTGGAAACTCCTGGTAACCGAATGGTTCTTTTGGTATAGGTGAATACCCCCACCTAAAAACAGTCCCTATCACTTCGTATTTCATTCATCAAATACAAGTTCTGTTGATAAAATTCTACACAGAACAATCTAATGCCAGAAGGACATAGAAAATTATGTAAGAGGTCTTCCCTTGATTTATTTTTAACTTAAGCCAAAAACATAGGTTTGATTCTGCGTGTTGATATGAGTGGGTGTGTATTATCTTCAGACAGGTCCAGTGACATTTGTAAAGGGTGCAAGTACAAACTGGATGTCTCAATCCAGCAAAACCATGGATGCAATAGTTAGGCATGCGGTGGCATGCACAATGCTCTACCTGACGAGCAAAAAGGGAGAGCGCTTCTCGAAGCAAAACAAACAGGTAGATATGTATTCTGAGGACAGCCTGCAGGGTGTGAAACAGTAAAAGAATGGGCACACGTCAGGGTTTATGAATGTACCCCATTCGACTAACGGAGTAAAAGTAAATTAAAGCATGGACACTCAAGGTCATAGGAAAGTATATGTTCAATGACATACAGGTGCAATTTATTAGTTTATTTTTAAATTACTGTAATCTAAGTTATTTTCTGTTCTCAACAGTCTCTAGATTTTTAGAAATCTGAAGATAAAAGAAGTATCCCAGAAGGTTTTGCTGTTCTTTTATCTCTCAAGAGGAGCTTGTGTGTCCATACAGGAGCTGGATAGTCTAACCTAATCGATAGAGCTAGACTAATCTGGAAAAGTTTTGGTCTCACTGTAAACTCAGAAATTGCAAACTCAGAAATGGTAATTTCTTGACTGTGGAGCTCTTTCAAGGCCACAGGTGCTCCATCCTAACACTGTGGAATATCAAACCTTCCTTTCCTATCTGTGGTTGAGAGAGGAGGCACAATCTTTGCTAAGAATGTGTAGGTTTACCTGTGCGGTTTCTGAGGCTGTCTTTTGCTGCTGACATTGAAATAATCATTAGGACAGCATTTCTATTTCTAATACCTTGGGAAAGAAGGACCATGACAGTCAACACAGACACCAGGATTAGAAAAATAAAATTAAACACACTCTTCTGAATTGTGTAGTTCAGCTTTACTTGACTATTGAGAGGATAAAGCAGATATCTAATCCAAATAATTCAGTATTCACTGCACCTACATCAAAAATTTTCTCCTACCTTGTACTACTTTCTATTTGCTTTATTTTGTACTATATCCTCATCATTATGGTCTCAGCTACAAGGGGCTCTGTACACCTCCTTCTAGAGTTCAAACTCTGCTTAGGATAGAGGTTATTGTAATAAAAATATATAACTGCTCCCCATTGATAAAACAGCAAGAACTCAGGCCATCAATCCTTTTTTGGTTCTTGTAATAGCCTCTCCATTTGGTTAAGTGCTGTTTTATTCTTTGTAAACATATAGTTCATCCATTTAACAAGGACTTAGTTCACCTTAAGTCTGCAGATGCTTTGCCTCCTTCATATTCATCCAGGGTCTAAAACTGACAGAATTTAAACCAAAGAGCATAAGAGGAAAGTCAAGGTCACAGAACAAAATATAGGAGTGTTTTAATGGAAAACCTCAAATCCTGGGATGAAATCTTAAAAAAAAAAAAAAAGAAAAAGAAAAAAAAAGTGAGAGCCTCCCCTTCCCACCCCAAACAAGTAACAGTACTTTATCTGTGCCTCATTCCTCTCCTCCACAGACTATGGAATTCATGTACCTCAGTGAAGTCAAAGAAAATTGCAGACTACACAGGGAGATGAAACAGCAACAGACAGATACGTGTAAAATCCATGATTGTAACTGAACTCGTTTCTCCTGAACATGTCAGTCATCTATCCTCCCCATTCCAGTAGCACCTCTAAATTCTTCCCATTCTCCAGAACTGCTTCTTATTCTGCAGGAAGTATGAGGCATATTACTCTCCCCGTTTTTGAGAAGGAATGGAGATGCTAAAAGAATATATTCACTGCCAGAGTTTCTCTCACTGGGGAGTGAGAGAGACTGCAACTATGCCAGCTTAACTCTGTTGTTAAATTATACAAGAGTGATATAGAAATACATTTCAATAACTGGCAAGGAAATCAGAAACAATTTGGGGAGCTATTTCTAACTATCTTCATTGGAAATTTCAGAGCATCTTTCACTTGTTTTGCAATCTGTACATAATAGTTAATTATGTACTCTTTTAAAGGGACAAACTGAGAAGGATATGGGATTTCTGTGAAATTCCACAGTGGATTAATAGCAGAGACCATGATTTCCAATTGTGCTAGCCACTGACTGAGGCCCCATGAGTAGTTTAGTGTAGCATATAGAGCTCCCTGACAATCATTGCCCTATGATGCACAGTATTCTGCAGATAAAATTTACATTTCTGTAACTCGACACAGCACCTGGATTCTTCAGTAAAGTAGCCAGCATTTACTTCCATATACTCGTATAGTTGCAAGGATTCGAAAATGTTGACGATTAAAATAAAACCCAGAAATAGTACTGATTAGCAATAATGAAATATAATTGTTTGCACTACAAAATCCATAGCAT
Organism: Morus bassanus; assembly: GCA_031468815.1. Lineage (NCBI taxonomy): Eukaryota > Metazoa > Chordata > Aves > Suliformes > Sulidae > Morus > Morus bassanus. The sequence continues at coordinate 27,061,442 of CM062577.1, forward strand.
AGAACAGTGCAATTTGTCAGGGTGGTAATGGGGCAGCTACAATAGCAGCTCATGCCTAATGGCATTAATGGACAGATTCAGATGCGTAGCAGCTACTGTTAATTTCTATTACAGAGTTTCAGTACCTTTTAACTTCTTACACTTTCCTTTGGCTGTAATTTAAGCACTATTAATCATGATAACTAGGTACAAATTTTTATTGTGTTTTCAGGAAAACAAAATATACAGTTAGAGATATGCTGATTTTTTATACTGTGTGTGTTCTGATAGGCTCTATTTTCTAAAATAGAGCTTTCCAGGCATTGTTTCCTTTAAACCCTCTCTTGTGGATGGGCAATTTCAGGGGTTATCACCTTTCCTTTTCTTGCTGTCCTTTAAGTGGTACTTTCTTTGCCATGGGCAGTGCAACAAACTATGCTCTGCTCTACTTGTCGTGTCCCATTTGCTGCCACCCAAATCAAAAGCAAGTGGCTTGGCACATCTCTGAGACAGCTTTTTTAAAAAAACAACCTTCCAAGGACATAACTAGACACAGTGCCATTCCCGGGAACCAGGCTGCGTTTCAAAGCCCATTTGCTTTATTTTATGTGCTGCTTCCTGTTCTTTTCACATTCTCCTCTCTTTTGTCTTTTAAGCCTGAACTGTAGAGATTCTCAGGAACAGATTATAACTTTCCTCCCAGGTGAGATCAAAGAGGGTCTGTTAGAGGCCTGGTTGTCTCTTTTTCACTTAAAAAAAATTAAAAAGCAAACTTTCCAACATCTGCTAGAGCCAGCACAGATGTACATACATTGTAGTATGTTAGAGGGTTTAAGGTAACTTTCTGAACCTGTTTTCAACACCTTCCCCTGCCCTTGATAGTTTATTTTAAAGGACCTAAATGCAGAATCTGAGCTTGTAGATTATGGCAGAAGAATCAATGGGGTAGCTTGTTGAATTCCTTATTTCCAGCTGCTGTGTTCCTGTTGAGACACCGAAGTACATGAACAAACTGAGATCTGATTCATTACAAAATAGGCAATGCAATGTAACTTCTAAAAAGTGTTCACTGATTTTAGAAATTCCACTATTAAATTCAGAGTAATAGCTCAGTACCTTATACATGTAAGTGCTAACTGGGAAAAACAGGTTTTTATAACTGCTTTCCTGAAACTGTTGTCCTATTTTTCCCTTTTCATCTCTTTTTATTTCAAAATGTAAAGGTTTTCAGAGCCAAGGTCAGCTCTTTTTGTTAGGAGTAGGTAATGGATGTAGTATATGTTCATTATCAGAACCTCCATACAAAACTGACCCACGTCTCCTATTTATCATTTTTCACCTTTTCCTACTGCCATTTTCCTTTTTTCTTTCCTTTCCTCTCAGCATTCTGGATTTGTACAATTTATTTCAGTTCCATATGGAATAATTTCCTCCTCAGCAACCAGCTCTGACCCACCATCGCACAAACGTTACGCACCCATATGGCTGAATTAGTGGTTTCTAGTCCCAAATGGAGTATCAGAAGCATACAGTCGTTTGTGCTGAAACAGGCTTGTGTCACTAAAGACATAGTTTGTGACAACTATGCCAATAGTTAAAAGGAGGGGAAAATATGGTCACTGGATATGGAGATCACTGCAGAGTCTGTAGGTTGTTTTGTACAGCAAAGAGGAACTGGAGATGGCAAAACCCTGACCTTATTGTCAGCATTAAGAACTTAGCAGGAGATAAGGCATGGAGACTGAATTGAGCTTAAGGGAACCTTCAGGAGAGTGATTGAGGAGGGGAAGAAAAAATGAAGCAAGAGATGTAATTTTGCCCTCACCTACACAGAGCCTTGAACAAGTATTTGATTTTGGTGCAGAGGAAAATGCAATTGAATGAAAGGATTGGAGAAGGTGGGAAAAGACATGGTCAGAACAGCAGGAGCTTAAGAAAGCAACAAAGTCTCAAGGTGGCTTGAGTTGAGGAGAGCAGAGGAGGTGGCTACAGTTCTATATTTATTCATTCCCTGTCATTAGAGCTCGTGGTCGTGTGTGTATGTAACATAATTTCTCTTAGAGCTTTTTCAAACCACCATCCTTGGCTAGTAGCATTTGTATGACTTCCACATAAGATCAATAACAAAAACAAGTTCCTGCTAGAATTCATAAAATCCCAGGAATGTCTCCTTTGGAAGTGTCAAAACTCTGCTGGCGAAAGACGGGATAGAAGTTTGGTTTAGATTTTTTTGTTCTGTTGTTACTCTGTAGGAATGTGGCAGCATAAAGGGTGTTAGTTTGGTGACTGAAATTCTGGAGATTAAAAGAGTTCTTCCTCCTATGTATGCTGCTTCATGTGATAAATATATAATTTTTATTAGCATCTTGCTTGGTTGCCCACTTCCAGAAGGACAGAACATAGATAGGGCCAGAAGTTGTTACAGAAATGCTGAGGAAATTCTTCTAATTGTGGAGCAAATTGTTATAGCAGCGAGAAGTACCATTGAGGTGGTGGTAATTGTGGGGTGTATTGTGTTACCTAAGAATACTCCACGAAAACCTTTTAGTCATGCTGGAGGCTTCGCCTAGGGTAACAGGCTTCATAGCCGCAGTTCAGTCAGTACAGCAAATCATGGTAGCTGTGATATAGACTGGATACTGGTATTTTTCCAATACGTTACCAAAATGTTTACGACAAAACTGCAAATTATAGCTTCAAGGCTTGCAAATGTACATGGTGCTTTGAAGGAAAATGTACTGTGTGAATTCCTTGGTCCGATTTATACTCCCTCCCTTCCCCCTCAGGTATGGTCTCCTGCAATTCTTCATTTGAGACAAGCACATTGTACCTCAGACTGCATCAGACAGTTACTTCAAAGTTTTCTTTTGCGCACTACACCAGATCTGTTTGTTTGTTTGTTCTGCAGCCAAATGCAAAACCTTCTCCAGCTGAGGCGAGTTTAACTGAGGATCATCCTGAACCTTCTGCTGAGATGCTGAAATTGTGCACTTCTGTACATGGGGAATAAGAGATCAGACAGCACAAAGGATTGTTGTATACTGTTTTTGCTTGGCATCTGACAGAAATTGGGTATTGTTTTGTTCAATATTGAGTTACTTAATTGGTGTATCCTGTCAGTCTCAAATGGCAAAGGATTATGCCGTGCATGGCACGAGTATCCTGGGTTGCAGCATCTACCTTGATGTGCCCCAAGGCTTCCCTGTAGAATACCTGTGGTAACTACTTAAATACACTTCTGGTTAATCTGCTAGTGAGTTGGGCAAAGATCACCCTCGTATAAGTTCTGGGAGAGAATGTAGAAAAGCCAGTTTTACTTGTCTTCTGGATAAAGCTGATGGAATATAGATGAATTTTGGTCTGTTTCTGAATTTCTCTGAATTCTTACCCACATGATTTCTCTGAATTCTTACCTGTATAAAGGTAGTAGGATTTACCCTGTGTGTACCTGAGAACAGAATTTGGATTCATAACTTTTTAGAAATACCTCTAGACCTTTTCCCTTGATATTAGTTTGTGGGACTTCTTTTACCATCTTTTGCAGTACTCCTCTCACTAGGTCTCCATGTGGCTGGTTATTAGCGAGATGATGGTTCATGGAGAAGACGTCCCTGAGGAGCCCGGGATTTCTGAGTGCGTGGTCTCACAATAGCCAACTATTACACGTATGTCCTGCTGGCACGTTTCCATTTATGTGAACGTAACCATTCAAGCACAGAAAGACCTTTCAGCACAATTCCCCTGCGTCTGGGGTGCTGCACTTGTTAGCACGTCAGCTTTGGTAGCCAATAGCAAACAGGGGAGTAGGGCAGCCACTATTGCTATTTCCCTTTGGTCTCTTAGACCGTGAGATCAGGTACTCCATTACAGCTGGACTGACTGGAAAGTAGCGTTTGGCGCAAGTCCAAGCTGAAATGGGTTGTTCATGCTGTCCTGCAAAAACAAGTGTTATTGCAACATCTATTTTTAATAAAATGATAATTTATATTTATGGAAAATGTTGGATGTTATAGTCAGAATAAAAGAAAACTGTATGAGAATGTAAGTAAAGGAAAGGCACTTATCAAAAGAAGCTCAGTATGAAAGGAACTGTGATTTCAGTTGCCATTGATACTCATTACTAAACTAGTGATAAACTCATCTATTCAGGAAATAAATGTCAATGTACTTTTGTAATTTAAATGAGAACTTGTAATATGGAAAATATGCTTCCCGTTCACATCCTTGAAGGTTTGCTTTGAAATGGGAGTCCCCTGTGATGTCTATTTCATTTTCTTTTATTGTTAAAGTGTTGTGTCACTGATGACATTTCTGCTGAATGCTGCCCAATTATAACATTGAACATCTGCACAGGGACATTATATTTTCCCAGGGCGATTATGGGAAACAAGCACATTGGTAAACAAAAGAGTAACTGAAATTATTTGTAGGAAATTTAGTCACTTTGTTGGGTGCCAAAGGTCGAGACTTACTAACAAAACATTTTTGCCTTTTATAGATAGATCAAACATTAAGGGAAAGAAAGCTTTTATAATAAATACAAAGTTGTGGTTTGCACTGTACTTTTAACATTAATTTTCATGGGTGAGTGGGTGTTGGGGGGGCAAATTGCTTTGATTTAAAATATGTGTTTGTAATATCCTTACAACCACCATATAGGGCAACTTTTAATTTATTCTTTCTGTGCAGTAAATGAAAATCTACTAAAATGCCCAGGATCACATAAGATAATACATAAATGTAAACGTCATGTATTCAGTCTAAAGTTAAACCATATTATCTTGGTGCCAAGGTTCTGGATATTTAACAATTCAGTTGATGTTTTAATTCCAATTATGGCTTTTGTGGTCAGACACTGAGATGCTTTATGCACAAAATTCCCATCCAAGTCGGTGGGAATCTCATGTGTGCAAGTTTTGCAGGCTTGGGGCCATAACCACATGCAGGCTATTTCCAGTACAGATTTCACCAGAACCTTTTGCATTCAGAGGTTTGCAAAGGAGAAACTGAGGAAACAGGTGGTGCCACTCTGTCTCCCACTGCTGTTTGGCCTTGGGGTAAAAGTAGGGAGAGAAGACAAGCATACAGTCCAGCCAGTCCATGCTGCAGGGACCTTTGAATATTCTGAAAGATTTCTGCTGTCATGGGAGGATTTTGTCTGTCTGGCGGTGACTGTCTGTTTGTGCTATCCTCAGCCCACCTCTTCTCCTTCCTTGTTTTTTCACTTCAGCTTCAGACACCTCTCCCAATCTTCTTTCTGCTCTATCACTTTCCTCTGTTTTCCTTTGTCTTTCCTTCTAGTTTGTTCCCTATAAATTGACTGCATCAGAAAACCTTGAAAATCTAACTTGCTATGTGCTGCATCACACAGTGATATACACTTAAATGATATGTCTTTTCGTAATCTATGTGTTCTGTCTATTTTGACTATAAGATTGCAAGAACAGAAGCTGCTGACCACTACTTAGGGCAGTGGGATTGATTCTTGCTTGGTCATTAGGGGCTGCCTTAATAAACCTGAATCATGCTTATCTGCAGTAAAAGCCTGATACTTCCAGGAATTTACGTGTTTCCATTCGCATTTTTTCTTTACCTTTGTTTGTTAAGATTAAACAATAGCTTGCTCCCACCCTGGCAGTATTTCAAATTCTGATTTAAACTGATTAATTTCTTTCAATGACTACTGAAATGATCTGCAACAATTGTCCAAAATGCTACAATTTAAACTGTTACTGTAATGTTTAGACTGCTGCTATGGAATGTTGTTCTTTAATTTTACCTATTAATTTTTATGAGGGGTATAGCTGTTAAAATGGGTGGGAGGGATTCTGTCACATAGTAAGGATTCTATTTTTTCTCAATGGATAAATATTGAATGTCTCTTTTATTTTGATTTATCTCAACAATATATCTGTCTGCAGTTCCCCCTCCCTTCCTGCCCCAAAATAAATAGTCCTGCTGTTGAAATGAGAGAAAGTATCTTTCTACATCTTCAAAATAGAACTAAAAATACCTGCTTGACCTGTGGGTTTTAAGACAGCTTGCAGTTGTGGTTAACACAAGCCCCCCTGCTGAGATCAAAGTCTGGCCCCATCCCGCTTGAAACACTGCTGTCAGTACCTTGTTGTTGGGCAAAAACTAAGAGAGTGTTCCCCTCTGCTGTGGAAAAGCAATGTTTATTTGATCTTGGGCCGCTTCTGAATAATTTTGCTAAATCTAATTGCTCTTGATGTTTTACTCAGTACATCGTGGGCTTTTTCAGAAGTAGCTCTTTATGCAATGGATGAAGCATTAGAATACAGTAAGGACCACTTCAAATATCTCTCATCAAGGCAAAGAACTCTAGCTAGATTACTGCAGATCAATCTGTATGAACCCTGCATAAACACTGAAGCTCTTTTGAGCTAAAATGTACTTTAAAAACCCCTTATGTTATGACAGGTGAAATACTCTGTAACTATTAAGAGGGTTATTATGTGATAAGAGGTAGAGAGGTCTGTTTAATTCACTGGTTCCTGTCAATTTATGATGCAACAAAACATACGATGAAACTCTTTACAATATATTTACGACCATAATTAAGATTTTATGTTACCAAAATGTAAACTTCCTGTGTGTCAGTTGCCAACCCTGTACCTAAACGAGCTATGGTTCTAACACAAATGATGCTGTTGCTGCCATGGATTGCTTGAGTGAAATCAAGAAATTTGACTTTTACTGATAATTGTTCCCAAGGTCTCTGCAGTGGACTGTGACATTTGGTTGCTACTCACACTTCCGCTGGCATGCAAATGACTTACAAACTTTGCTGCACATACATAAGAAGTTTGAGGGTGAAACCATAAATGAGAATGACAGCCTGCAGTTGTTTTGCAAGTAGAAGTCTCCTCTGAAAACGGAAAATGTATGTGAACTTCACTGATGGAGTACCATACTGAACGATCATACGCTGAGGGATAAGCAAGGGTGATTTGTAATGCCTCCCTTAACTATGACACTGGAGTATTTGGGGAGTGTGGATCCTCTTCCAAAGTTCATTGCTGGTTTGAGGGATGACATAATCTCTGTATTTTATGTCATACAGTAACTTAAAATCTCTTCTTCATGACGCTTAAGACACCTCTGTTCCTTTTACGTGTATATGTGCATGCTTGTATCCAGTATGACGTCCCCATGAATCAGTGTCTGAAAGCAGGAGGGTGCTTTAGGGATATGCAGAACACAAAGTGGTGGGTGGCAGACTGTCTCCTTTGGGCAAGAGGACACCAGCTGCTCAAGAACCATTTGTTTCCTCCTTTCTATTACTTTTGCTGCAGCCAAAGAAGCTGTTAAGTTAGGTGTATATAGAGGAGTTGATAATGTTTGGGTAGGAGAGTGATCAGGAGGCCATTTCTGCAGCAGCAGTAGCACTTGTCAGCCCCATCTTTTAGCAGCTGCAGGAGTAAAAATGCCACTGGTAAGGGCTTTTGGTTCCACCTCACATCCTCTCCCTCCTTGAGACAGAAGTGGACTCATCCCCTTCCTTTCTCTTTCCTTCCCAGAAAGGCATTAGATGGCAGCAGCCAAGAGTATGGAAGAAAGAGTTGGGGCTGTTTTGAGGTCAGCTTCAGTTATCTCTCCATTCACCTATGCAAAGCCATGTGAAACGCACTTGGCCCTTGAACCTTCTTACTTAACTTTCCCAAAACTCCACTTCCCACCCCTGGCTTTAATTTTCTCCCCCCATTCTCTCATTATACTTCATAGAGCTGCCTCCTATTCCCCCTTTCTCCAGCCCTCAGCTGGTTAGTTAGCTGGCTAACCTTCCCATCTTTCCTACTCTCCTGAAGACATTTCCCCTGTAACAGTGTGTTGCTTCATTAATAATGTGATGTTCTTTATCTCTGGACCACAGAATTCTGTTTCGTTTGCTTAATCTGATCTGCTTTGCTTGCAGACAGAGCTGTTGGCTGTGCCTAGGGAGAGCTGAATGGAATACTGGGCTAGATGGACCTTAATTCTGAACCATTACAGCTGCTTGGATTTTGTGCTGTGTTCAGAGGCTGCAGCAGAAGTAGATCTATTGCTGCTTTGTGACCTAGGGGGAAAAGAAAACTTGCCTGCACTAAGCCTGTCTACTTAATGAGTAAAGGAATTCAGATCAATAAAAGAAAATAGCAGCAGATCTAGAGGAATTCCCTAGGGCGAGATGCATCAACACTCAGTCCTTGTACAGTAATTTGCCTCTGTTCAGTTCAAGAAGAGCTTTTCCACTGGTTCTGGACACTGGACTAGGTTCTTAAGTGGCTTTTTTTCAAAGGCTAATTTTAGCTTGGAAGATTGGAATTCCTCCACTCCTTCCATAATCACTGGTAGAAAATAGGCTGCTCTCAGCCACGAATCAGAGCAAGAGCTTCTTAGGCTGAAGTTTGCTATTCCTCTCCACTGCTCAGTGCACAAGCTCTGGACTTACCCTCTGTACAGGACTGAATTTTGTTCTGAGACAATGCAGTAATCCCTCCTGGTACATACTGGTGAATTGCACCTTCCTGTTTTATTTGATGGGAGATTTGTAAAGACAGAGCTCCTCTAGTCATCATCCTTGGCATTTATTTCAACATTAGATAGAATTTGTGATTAAAATCATGACTCGGATACATTAAACCAAAGTCAGTGTGAAAAAAAGCTTTATCTTATAAGTGTTATGATGAGTTGCTTTATTTCTAGTTTTTTCAAAGCTCCTCCCAAAAACTTTTTAGTTTAAAGACTTTAAATTCAAAACATTTATTAATAATGTAAAGGGCTGCCTGTCACTCAAAAGCTATAAAGAAACTCTGAAATCAAAGTGAAATAGTTTCTTCATCAAAGCATTAAAAAAAAATATAACTCTGGTACAAGCTTTGGTGGTGCTTTTCTTTGTAAGCCCACTAGAAAATCCATGTCATAGTCAGCCCTCAGCACACAAATTTGCTATCTGTCTCAGTTGGTCACTACTGACCTGGATGGTACAAAGTACTAAATTTTAAAATTGCTGGATTCTACTTCTAGTTATATTACTGATTTGTATGTGATTTTCAAGAAATCAATTATGTCCATCTTTCTTAAAAGTCCTCAATTTTTGGTGCTTTAAAATCTGAGGTATTTGGGGAGAAACATCTTCAGTCACTGAAAACCTGTAGCTTCCGCAGAGTTCTTAAAGACTGAACAGGTTGCTGTTTTTGAAATTGATGCTTTTGAAAAATACCACGTTTGATCCATATGTAAAATGGGTGTTGTGGCCAAAGAGCAGCAAAATGTCTCTAACTCAATATTTATTAAGTTGTTTGAGAATCTTGGAGCAAGATGAGCGCTGAAGTGTACAGCAAAATTGAACCTTGTTAGTACACTTGCTGATCAACTGCCTTCCCCTGGGAGCCATTAAGATAGTTACTGAGAGCGCTTGTTAGGATCGGATTACAAGAAAACAATGTTAAGGCAACCTCAAAAAAAAAAGGTGGCTGACAAAATGTTTTCCCTTGGTGGAAATGAGCATCAAATTACATTTCACTACTATTTGTTTGCTTTGGAAAGGGGGGCTAGGGATTTTCACCTTGTCCTTAGGGCAGCAATTTGCTCACCTTACACTTTCTAGTACTGAAAACATTTGTTCGGATTACTGTGTTTTCATTTGATTTGTTCTGTTGTTTATATAGAGGTTACTTTTCAGTAAAATCCAATATAATTATTGACACAATTGTTTTGCTCTATAGATTATATCAAACTGGCTGGGACATACAGTAGAAAATTGGTTCTCTTGGTTGCTTTAGGTCACTAAAACTCCTGTTCAAAGTCGGTTAAGTCAACAGACATACCAAGGCCTTTAAACGGATGTCTCACTGTGATCACAGAACCTCCAAACGCAGTATTTGGAAATGGATCTAAATGTACCTGACTGACTCGAGGCTTCTCACCAAAATAAATGCAATTCTGTTTTGTGGCAGTGGCAAATGACATTGTAGGGGACAGAAAGAAGGGAGGTCTGGGAGGAGTCAGGGAAGGAAGCTGGAAAAGTTCAGTAGAGGTCTGGGGGAGCTGTGGGGGTGCAGGTGATCCCCAAGAATAAGTTAGCTAGGAACCTTGAGGGATCAGTAGGTTTGAGGAAAGATTTTTGCATGTGGGATCAGGCAGATTTGGGGATAAGATTAGGGGTCTGCAGGGATTTGAACAGAGAGGGATCAATGGAACTTGTCAGATAAGGGCAGGGCTGACTTACTCTCTGATACCTTCTGAAAAAGCCTTCAGCAACAGTAACTCTGGCAGTCTGTGATCTATTACAGGAGCAGGAGACTTCCTTTTCCCAATAAGGAAAAGCCTCTGAGAGCTGGAGCACTGGTCAAAGCTCTTCTTCTGTTGGTCTGATGTTGATATTGATTCTTTTTTGGACTGCTGTCTTCTGAAGCACTGAGAGTCTGGAAATTTCCCTAAACATAGAAAAATGCAAATATATCCTAAAATAGTAACGTTTATATGTACTTGAAGACCAATTTCCAAACAATTAACTGCAATGTTTTGACAGTGTATTGAAAATATAGTACCTTTTTAGAGGGATTCTTGAATTATAAAGTAGTTGGTTTTTTCTCGTAATTAATTCTGCAGTCACATCTTCCTTGCTGTCATCGGTATGTCTTGTGTCCTTGTCCCCTTCCATATTCCACAAAATGCACTGGCTGGAATCTGCAGTTATAAATTTGTACTCTTCTGCTGTGGGTTTCAAATATTTCTTATCCAAGTAGAAATGCTTGATCTTAGATGATGTCATGGGAGTTTCTGAAGATTACTTTAAACAGCTTTGTTCCCGGGAACTGGTTGTGAAGATTTTTGGGATAAACCTAAACAGCACCAAATGAACCAAATCCCCCAAACCAGCAAACACATAGCATTTTACAACATTGCATAAATATTCAGAATTTGAGATTTAGATTTTCCTATTTTTTTCCAGAATATTCTTATTATAGAAAAGTTTAGGGCATATTCTTAGTCTGCTGCATAAACTGGGTGGTGGAGGGGATTCTCCTGGCAGGATTTCAGTCACGCGGTCACTTCACTCTGAAGTCGCGGAAATATAGAACCAACATTTTTAGGTTTATCACCACATTCAAGAAATTACTTAAGATTTTGAAGTATTTTGCACTTTTTTTTTTTACTATTAATTGATTTTTATTTCCTGTGAATTAATTTGAATTAATTTGTTGAGCAGTTTGTCACAACAGGGGCATTCCAGCCATGTCCCAGCTTCTCCGGCACACAGCAGTGTTAGGTCACTTGCTGTCCCCTCGCTCCATGACCCAGTTTAGGGCGCAAATTAGGAACCCTGGTGCAAATGTTGGGAGGAAGCTCTGCTACGTGCTCCTTAGCTTTGGATGATCAAGAAGGCAGGATGCACTTCAGAGTGTGTTTTGTATATGGACAAAGGAACCATGATCATATCCACATGCTTTGGTTCTGGATTGGATTTGAAACTACTTTCCTATCCAATAAAACTTTCATCTTTTTCTGAATATATGCCATGTAAGCCCTAGTTATCTCCATTTCTCTTCATATTTTAAAATTCTGACTGGCTCAGTGGCCAAATTTCTGGTCAGTCCCCAAAGCAGAATGAAAACTTTCTAGTAGATGTACGGTCACTACAAGAATAGCTCATGACTACCTTGATTTGGAGAGGATAATTTTTGAGGTCTAAAATTAATTTTAATTTACATAATGCTCTTGTTAATGTAAAGATTATATTTTTAATCATAAAAATGCATCACAGTTATCCTATACATTGTCAGACATATTACTGAGAGTTTATTACGATATAACTAAATTAAAAGCTGTGACATTTTTCATATAGTTCTCTTGAAGGTAGTGACATAAATTCTCTTTAAAAATTGCTGAAAATGTATATTATTTTGGTCCAGCAACAGTTAAAACTCCTAGCTGGCACTTTGTGAAGACATTTTTTAATTTGTGACTCTATTTGTGACCTAGGATCATTGAAACATTATCTGCAAGAACAGTGGAAATCCTCAAAATGAATTTCCAGCACCAGGCTTCCTGTTTACATTGTTCAGGGGTAGTTACAGATTGTTAACATGTAGTTGCTGCTCATGGTTAATGATACAACTGAGTCATCTCTGTGCGGTTCTCAGGCATTTAAAACTGTCGTAAAATAACCCAAATAATAGGATGATCAAAGCAATATAGCCAACTGCAGGATAGTGTGACGGCAGCATTTGCAACCATTACTATAAAGTGCTATAAATATATTCAGAATAGTACAAAAGATATGTTCAGGTTACAAAAACTGTAGTTCAGACCAGGATAGAATCATAAAATAAAGTAAATATTCAGCTATGCTTGCTCTCCTTGAATCTTCACATAAACTGTCTTTGGATGCCTAGTACGATATGCCTAATTCTCAGTAAACAGGTACCCAGCATTTTTTTGAGAATCAGGATTCATTAAAGCATCACAAATCAAGCACACAAAAATGGAGATATCCAGAATAATTAGAAAGCCTTTGTTCTTTTTTTTTTTTTTCTCCCCCTCCTTGCAGTTTGATACTTAAGGCAGGTGATTTCTGATTTCTTTGTGGGGGCTATGATACATATGCTTTGCTGGGTCTGGATGATTTCAGAAAGTAGTGTTTTATTTTCCATGGAAAGCTTTTAGTTGTCATTGCACTGAGTGTTGCATAAGTCAATGATAATCAAACTAATATATTTTAAAAACTAAGTGTTAGAAGGTTTTACAGTTTAAAAGAATTCACAACAAAGCATGAGTGCTGACTTTTTATCACCCCTCCTTTGAGACCCAGTTTATTTCATCATTGATGTGAAGCAAGTAGTACAAAACAAGATGACCTGTTTTCATCCTTGGTATAATTCCACTAAAGTAAAAAGCCTTATGCCAGGAATGAATTTGTCCCTATGTAAAAAAGGTCTTCACTCCTCCCAAGAGAAGACTGAAACTGGGTTCCGTCTGTTTTCATCAACTCTCTTTATCTCACATCAAGGGTAGCTGATTGAACACAAGGAATTCCTAATATAAGTCACTTGTCATTCAAGCTCTTCTGGCTGAGGATACAGTGTTTCTAGCTCTCTTTGGCAAAGTGAAAATTACCTTGTTTAGCAGGGCCAGTGACTGAACGTAAAGTTGGCAAGTGACTCACATGTGCTCAGTTTCTGTATGGGACACATAACACTGAAGTGATTTTGAGGTGTGAATATAAATAAACCTTAATTAATTATGGTGTTTTCTTCTATATATATTTGTAGTATTGGGATGAATTTTCCACACTTCATTGCGGGAACACTCCAAACTTGACTGCAATAGCATACTAAGAATAACAGAAAAGATAACATGGATTTTAAATTTTAGCTGATCAGTTTTGATTGGCATGTACTCTAGAACAGTACTCACTGCATAGATCTCTCACCACATAAATTATAGTTATTTTCTAGCATGTGCTAGCCACTAAAGTAATGGGTATAAAAACATTTCCTCACTAGCTTCCATATATATAACCATTTTATAGCTGGTTTACATTACAGTACAGTTTGCTCCCCAAACTAAGTGGAGTTCTTGTAGCTTTTTCTGGATCTTATCACAGAGTTTCTTTGAATGTAACTTACCGGGAGACTTTTACTTTCATTTCCAGCCATTGGCAGTGGAAATATTCTGCAGAGGCAGAGAGCACCTTTTTTTTTTTTTTTTTTTTTTTTTTTTTTTATGATAATACAAGAGACGCAAGAGGCAGGAAATATCTAACATGGTTGCAGTCATTTTCCTTGCCACTTTTCCATCATTTTCATTTCTTGGTATAGTGAGAACCTTCCAAAACCCTCTGAAAAAAGCTTGCCACTGCTGCTTGCTATAATCAAACACTGTCAGAGTCTGAAAAAGACAGTGGTTAAAGTTAGTGGGTAAGAAAAACTTTCAAAATGTTCACTCTTGTGATTTATTTCAAGTTGAGTTCAGCAATTTAGGGGGGAAATAAATGATCTAAATCCACTTGGGGTGATAAACCCTCTAAATTTGTAATAGATCTGAATAATTTTTATGTTTTCCTTGAGAACAGCATTTGAAAGAGCAGATGTGAGGGTCGTTATCTTAATGACACCACAGAAGTCTGGGCAGTCACAAAGGCTTTCTCACGTAGTCAAACTGTCTTGGGAGAATCTAATTTGCTGTTGAGGTATAATACCAAACAAATGCTTTTCATTAAGGAGCTGCATGAAACAGTATCAGTCTAACAAGAGGACTAGGCCTTTGAAATGTAAACAAAGTAGCTCCTCAAGGTAACATCCATTGCCTTTAATTGAATCTGCCTTGAAAACAGCAGTTTCCTTGGCAGAAGAAAACAAACTTTTACTGGCACACTGCTTCACCCTTCCAGCTTTTACCTTACCAAATTTGGTATCAGGGGAGTTTTTAAGAAAAAGAACACTTTTTTCTAAGTATTATAAAACCTTATACTCCTATCACAACATTTGAGTTAACTTAATGATGGCAAGATGTTAATATGAGGGTCTGAACTGCAGTAGTCTTCTGTCTGAATATAGACCATGGGCCTTTGTATTGTCACCTACTCAGTGGAAGCTGAGCACATCTTGGACCTTGCACAGCATTTGCTAGGAACCAAGTCCAAACTTCTGGCACGCTGCTTTATCTTGGCAAGTTATGGTTTTATAGCCCATGCATGTACCTTCAGTAAAGACCTGAGGTTATTCAAGTGAGGAAGACATTGCAGAACTGATGTGACTTTTCTGCTTTGTGACAGTCTGAGGCTTGACTCTCAATGGGTATTCAGTCCCTGATATAGGACCTTATATTTATGAGGATTTTTCTGTACCACCAGAGCTATACAGGTGTAAAAAGAACCAAGACCAAGTACCTATACAAAATTACTTCATGAGATTATGTCTGTGCCTTATGACACAGAGTTACAAACACTAAGAGCTAGGGATGAATTCAATATAATTCTGAAGTCATGGTTTCCCCCACTGTTATGCATATTTTGTGTTCCCTTCTCCCCTCTATTGGTGCTAAAGTAAGTGCAAGGGCTGACAGTGGGCAGTGTGTTTCCTTGGTTCCGTGTCTTGCAGAAAGTGAGTCAGCTTCTGAAAATATGTGAATCACCTCACTGACTGCATTAACTTGTGCCCCAGCAAAACTGTTGCCTTTGTGTATATGACCACCGCTATCCATGATTTCTGGACTTCTTCAAATAGGTCACATGTATCTGGATCTCCTACAACAGTGTATACAGGTCAGCTACACCTGTTGATGAAATCCTCTAAGCGGGAAATACTCTTTTTGGGTGCTTATGGCACTGTGCTGCTTATGGAAAACCACAGCTAAAACCACTGTTATAGGGTAATATGAGATTAACCATTTATTTAAACTGGAATATAATGGGTGATCTATTAGACTAGACAGAAGTAAGAACAAACTCTCAAGCTAAAGCAGCTGAACAAGTGAAAAGAGGTCTATGGGCTACCATTCAGATAGACTAAAGTATCCAACACAGAAAAAAGCATATGCAAGCTTCAAATAACATGAATGCAAAAGGATGCAATTCAAGCAGTGTGTTTGGGGGCGGGTTTGTATATGTACAACTAATTGTACAAATGTAATAATGTTGCTATTTGCAGATAACATTATTTCCATATTTATCACCCTCGCTGTTATATCACAGTTGACTTCTAGACATTCTCTCTTCCTTTGGACTGCTGTAATAAAGTACAGTAGAATCACAAAATGAGAATGCATCTGTTGCAATGAAATTAAACAACTTGGTAAGTTACAGGAAAAGAAAAACCATCATTTTGGATCTGGAGACATGGTTAATAGTTTTTGAAGTCTTATCTGTGTCGACATTGTTATATGGATGGAAAGAGAATTTTATTCATTTCTCATTCTCCTAATGAAAGTTCAAGTAATAAGACTTTATTCTCACTGCGAGTCATCAAGACAGTCTGCAGCACAGCACTTCTGTTTCAGAGCTCGGAAACTGTAGGAGGGCCAACAAATAAACAGATTCCCTATAGACATTAATAAGCTGTGGTTATAAACCGCCAGACTCAGCTCTTAAATTCTGTAATCAGTAACTGCCATGCATTAACACATTGTTCATTAACTGCTTGTAATTTGAACCTGAATGTAAAAGAGTGTATACATTTCCACAGTGCAGTCTGCTGCGTGCATGTTGTCTGCTCCATTTCGGGTGTTGGAGACTCACAATACAGAAACAGAATTTCAGACTAGCCAGAGAAGGAGTCACTGATTATGGCAGTTATTATCTTCAAGAACATCATAATATTGTATTATCCACCATCGTGCTATGAAATTTTTTTGACATAGAGATGCATTTACTTAGAGGACTCCTCTGTGAACAGCTTGATCCACAGCCCAGTAAAGTCAATGGAGATGGATTTTAGACGGGACCATCAGGTAGTAAAGAGGAGTCAATCACTACACTTGTCTGCACTGTACAGCAATGTTGGTTGGGAGTCCCAACTCTTTTCCTTCCCAGGTTCTCCTGGCTTCTATTTTTTTGCCTTTTTAAGCTTTGATTTTCTGTTGCACTTTTCCAGCATCATAACACAAGTTTCAGTGGAAATATAAACAGTTGGGCTGGCAGACATGCTCTTTCACTAATGCAGTCATCAAAGAAACACACAGTTTTGTAGAAGGAATTAGAGGCAATTGGAGGTAAAAGATTTCAAAATGTTTACATTAATTTCTCTTAGAAAAGAAAGTCTGCTAAATTTACAAGCCGTGAAACACAAAAGATTACACTCTGGGAAATCAGCTATAGTGTAAAAAAGACATTACATAAGAGATTTAGCATCTCATAGCAAAATGTCATTTATGGTTGGGATGTTTTACGGAAAATGTGAAAACAACTCATCATTGGAAAGTATGTTTTCCTAGTCATCATGAAGAAATGCTCAGCTAAGTGGAAGTGGCCTAGATTAGTACAGACTCTCACTACATATTCAAGTAAACTTTTTTGTCAGTCCTGCAGTTTTAATGAGCAGCAACACCCTAAAAACTTCTGGGTTTTTTTGTGCTGAATAATGTTATTTTCTATGTTTTTTTGGGGGTAAAAGCTTGGTTTACTTTTTTGAGAGTAATCACTAAAGTCAGTGAAGAGCCTTCCAAAGTGCATTAAATAAGATTTAAACCTGCAGTGAGGATATTTGGGGCATGTCATTTCCAAGTTTAGTCTCAGCAACTGGAAATTTTTCTTTTGTGGGGATTTTTATTCAGTGTGCAGTAAACGCAGCTCCAAACCCTGGTAAAGAATGTGTTTTGACTAATTTTAGTTTTATGGGTGTCAGTTAAGAATACCATGCGCCTTGATGTCAGAAGCTGCTTCTTTGTACTTTGTGGCCTTGTAGTTAGCAGCTTGTCAAACTAGGGGGTGGTTTTCTCTGTTTGAGTTATGTCTAATGTTTATTGGAGATTTTACACCTGGACCATGAAAGCTTCCTAACAAATGCGGATCTGATTTCAAGTGCAACATCCTCAGGATTTCTGTTTGATTCTTAGGCTCCTGTGTAAGCAATAGAAGGGCACATGCCAAACCTGAGGATGAATTCAAAATGCAGTCTATCTAGAATTAAACCCAAATCTCCATACATGTAATAGGAAAGGATTTTCCTAGCATTTTCTTTCTGCTTACTGACATGGCTTACATCCTATTATGTGTATGAATGTGCTTTCCCTTTCCTTTAAGCATACAAAGTCGTGGTACCAATTTGCTACTCTCTGGAGCCTCATACTGAAACCAAGAGCTATCCTGAACAGAATGGAAAGACAGGTTATGGAATGTGATTTAAAGCTGAAACTTAAACTGAAAGTGAAAGAAAATGGTTGCTGTGCCTGTCTCATATTTGTAGGCAAAGGGACTTCCTTGGACCATTGCCTGTGTTCTGATGGGCATCTTTCTTTGGCTGGGAATTTAAATAGTGAAAGTCCACAGAAAACAGAAGGTTCTTAGAGGAAGAAAAGAAATAAAATTACTGAACATCCACAGCACTATGGGAAGTACTGCACAGGCACATCTGCCTACCTGGGAGAGCAAAAGCAGATAGAACTTGGATTCCATGCTGAGAGCTGGTGCGTCTTTGAGGGTAAACTGAACTGCTGCTGGTCCAGATCTTTTCTACATGAACCGTTTAGATTGATTTCTGGTGAAGAAGTATTTGCATCATTTGTGTTTCCTTCTCATGCTTGCACTGCATGTTGACTACCTGTTTACTGGGCAGGAAGGCAACACAGGATAGCTCGTACTGCAGGTGTGTAAGCTCAGCAATTCGCTGGCCATTATATGGGGTACTAGTATTGCCACAGTCAAAAAGATAATCCTACAGTAAAGCCTCAGAACATGTACCTTCCAATGTTGGGTAAATTTTGGTGTAGTATTCCTGGAATTGATATGTGGAACTCCAGTTATGAACCGAAATACCTCTATGGTATGCACTGCATAAGTGATGGGGGAAGGGGGAGATGATCAAAGGAGATGATGATCAAGGATCTTATTTCTTTGCCTTATCTAGTTCTTGTTGCTACATAAATAATGCAAATATAAGTGCAGTCACAGGGATCCCAGTCTTCCCTCAGCTATGAATATATTCTAATAGATTTAGTCAATTATAACAAAGAGACAAAAATGACAGAAATCTTCATTTATTATAGCAGAGCTTCTACAACAATTAAATAACTCCAATAAACCTAAATTCTTCTTTGAAAGGTTTATTGTATTGTACCACTCTGGGACCTGAATTAAAACCATCCGTTGGGCAGTGGCATTGCTAGATAGGAATGGGAAGGTGGGCAGCTTGAAAAGAAACAACAAAGCCATAGTTCCAGTGGCTTTAATTCGTTAAAGATCTTGTTAGGGCTATAAAACTTTACCAGGTACTGTAGTCTCTTAGTTTAAGGAGGGAGGTCTGGTCTGGTCACTTCATACCGAGCTGTTGTTTCAATTCCTGGCCTTGAGGTTTATAGGCTGTCATGTGTTGAGCTATTCCTGAACCATGAGTTTATTGAATATTTTGCGAGTTTGAGGTTGTCTTTCCTCTCCTTCCTGCCTTAGATTATTAGTAACTACTTGAACCTGAAACAGTTCCACCAAATCTGTAGCAGCATTTTGTATATTCTTTTGGAAGAGAGAAAAGGTTTTGTTTTCTTTTTTTACCATGCAATAATTCAAAAGAACAAAGCAGTCAGGAAGCGTAGCACTTTTTACTTCTTCTAAGCACCATCTCCTTCTAATAATATGCTTAATATCTCTAGCATTCATCAAAGGATTATTTAAAAGAAACAGAGCCTGTAGGTGTGATACTAATTATCTATGTGAAGATGGATGTTATGCTAGGGCTAAGTGTCTGGCTTATTGGTGATGAATGTAAGAGGGTAAGGCAAAGCCAAGGCCGCACGAGGAAAACTTCCGTTTTGCATCTCAACTTGCTCTTTGGCAATTACACTCCCAAAGTCCACAAAGAGACATTTGTCATATTCTGAAACTGACATATATAGTGTCTGAATTATAGGTGGTTCAAGTAAATGAAGACACTATCATTTCAGCAAGCTTTGGATCAAGCCCAGAAGCACAACTCACTGCAGAGACAGGTAGAACACTGAGTCAAAAGTGATCTTCCTAATTCATAAAAATATATATGTTTGCAGAAGGACTGATGCAGAGAGGTGGGGTGACAGGGCTAGCTCCCTAGCAATTTACCTTTTTGGATAAATTTTCCCATTAAAAGTCTTGCAAAGAGTATTCTCCCAAGAGCAATGACTGCAACTGTTAATGGCCTGACTTAGTTCTGCCCAGTGAAGCAGGTCTGTGTTTTGGCTTCTTTCACTAGCTGGATAAGGAGACCTGCAGTGTGGTATGCAAAATACAGCAACTGCCCTTTAGCCAGAATGAGTATCCTTTGGTCTCAGTAATGGAAGAGTTTGCAAGATGCATCTTACTCCTGAGACAAAGAAGCCTCTTGTGTTTTCCAAGAACTCTTACAAGCTTCTTGAATTCAGTTCATAGCCAGTTAGAGCAAATGGAAAGATAAATCTCAGAAAAGTGATGAAAAAAAAATTTAGCAACTTCAGAGAAGTTCGTATCTGGCCTTTGGAGGGCAGTGAATGGATGTGTTTTCCTAAATTAATGCTTTCTGTAACTACACTAGCTTCAGGGAAATTACAGAAAAAGTGAGTTTGACCCATTGTTTAGTAAATCTTGCACTGAGATTGGAATTAGATATCTTAAGCTGCCACTCCTGTTCCCTTATCACCTGTGTGTAAAGAATTTGACAGTCTCTATTTTAAAGTATTGTTAATAGGATTTTTAAATTACACTTGTGCTTGAATGAACTAAATGCTTCCACATGACAAATTGATATGAATGGTTTTAATAAACAGAAAATGAGAAGAAGGTTCATCTGTCCCCGGGGGCTTAGCTGGTTCCATTCATTCTTCTTATTAAATCTTGTCTGCATGGCACTGTTGTTTGCATTGATTGATTACTTGTCTTAGCCCGTAAACTTGGGTGGGTTCCTCCTGTGCTACCATTTCACAAGGCAGTGAGATCCCAGGCTCAAAGAAGTATCTCCACAAAGATTAATAGGTGTGGACCAAAACTCACCTTGGCTACAGTAAGCTAATTCTCAAGGGAGACTGGACAGCAACAGATGAGTCAGAACTGTTACAGCTTAGACTGTATTTTGTCAGTATAAAATGCTTCTAGCTAATTCGTTTGGCAAGAGATTAGAAGCTAAACAAAATGAAGTCCACACTTTTTTTCTTTCCCTCTTTTTAAAAAAACCCGACTGTAATATCAGCTAAACAGTAATAAAATCAAACTAAACTATAGAAACAAGAGCAAGCGTTCCTCTTTTCTTTCCACTGTTACAGATAACCCCCACTACATAATAGCAGGCTTTTGTTTGGAATAAATGCTATAAAGTTTATGACCTGTGTCAGCAAGCATTCATCATAAGAGTCAAGAAGGGATGTGTCTATTCTCTGCTTTACCTTTTACAGAGCATTTTTATAGACACTAGAATTGAAAGAAAGGTTCTGCAGGAATACCTGGGACCAGTAGAAATAGGGAGATTATGGTAACTATATTATTTCAGTGCTTTGACACGGAAAAGCAAAATGGGAAGTAAATAACCAAACTGATGATAAAACTATATTTACTCCAATAACATAAAGTATCATCTGATTGAATTTCAAGTTGAATTTTTAATAAAGCTAAAGCCAAGGACAGTGAAAACATGAAAAGCATTAGAGTAAATTCTAGAGTCCGTAAGTGAACAAAATTAGGGTTGCTGGAGCAACTTCCCACTTACGTCATGGGCTTTGAATCACTGCTGACTTTTTAATTTATTCTGTTTTAGAGAGAGAATATAAGAGGGACCTCTTTTCTCATGGTGAAATTCTCCACTGCGCATTGCTTTGGTGTTACTTAAAGAGCTTAAGTGATGCACAGTCCTTGTTCAGACCCTTACAGAAAGATGATCTTCATTTATAGTAGGCAAGTTATGCCTGAACTCAAGTAGATTGTTTTAGATAATAAATTGCATGGTTTGGATTCTCCTGTCACATCAGGGTAGATGCACATCTGTGTCATTACAATATATGATGAAGTATCCCACCCAATTGAACGAGCCGATGCTGATTACAAAGGGGGAAGATATACCGTACTGACCTCAGATTGTCTAAATATTGATTGGATTAATGCCCTGCGACTGATGGTAAGTAGAGTGTAACTAAGGAAACTACTTAGATTATTTAAATCTTATCCATAGCTTGAGATAAAGTCACCAGTCTTCTTGTAGGTCATCAAAGGTAACTATCCTAAACCAGGCATCATAGATAGAAATTCTTGTTTCTGTATAATGGAACTCATCTGTAGCCTGTAAGGGTAACTGAATGCTCTGCTCTTTTGGGTCTGTCACTCACCCTTGAGGTGTGCTCTCACTGTAGGCTCCAAAGTTGCATTTGGACATGACCTCACCAGCTACAAAGTTCCAAATCCATGTAAGTCAGTAGGAGTTTTGATGTTGATTTCTGTGAAAGTAGACTTGGCCTTTTTTGTCTGAAAGGCTAACATCCTGGTTTCTCAGAAGGCTCCTACTTATAGAGGCTTACAGTATGTAGCTAAACGCTTCCCTTGGGTTTGCTCTTTTATTATACTTGGGCAAAGCAAACATCAAATGCCATGAAATCACAAATTTAGTATTTTACACTCGCAACATTCTTATTATATACGGGACATTTAATGAAGCAAGAGGCAAAAAAATGAGTATCAGACAGACTGAAAATAAGTAGCTTGAAATCATAATCATTATGAGTGTGTACTTTGATATTTGAGTGGTAGTTTGCCAACCAATGTAGTGGAATGGCATAATGGAAAAGATGACAACATCAAGATTGTTGTGACAATGTCTGATTGTTATTTGTGCGTAATTTAAGGAGTAACCTAATCTTCTGTGCTAACACACATCAAAGAAACAAGAAATCAGTATTGCCAAAGAGAGGGTAATTTTATAATTTCCAGACTGTCATTCTTAGAATACAATTCTTTTACAAGCTATCATTAATTTTGTGTATAAAGTATATGTTCAGTGCAGCTTACTTGCCTTCTCTTCACAACTTTTTCTCCACTAACCTCCTTTATATCCCTCAGTTTCATGTTCCTTATCTGTGTATTGCCTATAGTTGAAGGATGTCATGTGACATAATTGCATTAAACCTATGTAAAGAAATGTAATTCAGTTAATATTTGGTAAGATAAATAAGACTGTGCTTTCATAGTTATGTCTGCGCAAGATAAGGCAGTGACCAACTATTTTCAAAACATTGTCCCACCCTTTTAAAATGATATTTACCAGTTTAAAGCTGCAAACCACTTTAATAAGCAGGACATAATCAATCCCAGACTAGCAAGAATTTACAAGTATCTACAAGTAGTTCACCCATACCAAAAGACCCTGTAGGCATTTCAGTGCTTAATACATGCGCACATAGGTATTTATTTATAAAACACGCATGGTTGTACATATGTTATATGCATATACATTATAGTATTTAGGTAAACAGTTAATTCAGTTTGCCTTTTTACTGTTGATGTTATAAATAAATCTGTGTCCGAGAACAGGCTTTCCATGGATAAAGGCTATGCAATTCACTTATGGAGTTAAAAAAGAACTTATCAAACTAAAGAGGACCAGCCTAGGTTTTAAAAGGATGTGTTGTATGAGTGTCTGAAGTGATGTGTACGTACACAGACACTGAAAAATATTTCTGTCTTACAAACACATACAAATAAAAGCACACATACATACACATACACACACACACACACACACACACAGCTTTATGTATCCACACTCCCAGGGCACCATTGGAAAATGTGCTGATTCCAGAAGCAATACTAGCTTAATGTTATGCACTGTTTTGGTGTTAAAAATCTGTAAATATTGTTAGGGTTGATTTTTAAGACGACTCAATTTCCTGATCCAGTTCACAGCGTGACCCCACAAACAGCTGTGTTAGCGAAACTGGTGGAACGCGTACCTAGCCTGGGAGCAGCAACATGCAGCAGAGGCTCCTTTGGAGGGAAGGTAGGTACATGTTAAGTCGGTATTGCTACTGGAGACAGTGTATCCTCAAACCACAGCCTTGGAGATACATACATACACTTTAAAGTACAACCTTTCTTTTGCATATAATAAGGGAATTCTGACAGCGTATTGGCACACCCACTAGGAACAAAGCTTAAACAGGCACTGTCAGCTGCCCCAGGGCATTACATAAGAATAAAAGATTGAAAGGTGTGCTGTGGGGATGATTCATATACCTGAGGCTTAGACCAGGTGCTCTGCAATTAACTGCATTAACCTGCAGCTGGAGTGAGTTCAGAGTGAAGGTTAGCTATTCTCAGTTCAGTTGGTTTAAAATCTGTACTGGGAATTATATTCAGTTATTTATATGGCTGGGGTTTTTGTTGTTTTTTGGCTTTTGCTTTTTTTTTTTTTTTTTTGTCTGGCTCTGCTGAGAGGTTAAAAAAAAAGGAGTGCTGTCCGTATGTTGAGCTCCAATAATTTTTAATGCAGAGTACACAGGAATTCTCCTTCTAAAGTTAGAGGGAGGAACCACAAAATAACATTTAAAGCTAGAATGACATTTATTTTGGAATATCCACTGACTTGGGGTAGGTGGAGAGAGATAGATGGCTTTGAAAAGCAGAATGTTTACAGGGATAACCCTTTTTCAGTTTTGCAGAACATGGCAGGGCTTAAAAAAATGTGCCTGCCTTAGCACATGGACAAACTACATGATCTCTTTTGAAATCTGCACAGGATCTTTTTACCCGCTGGGTTTAATTTCAGAATCCAGTGCAGTCATTAAAGAAAATAAAATTATGTTTGTTCTTTCATCTGGAGCACAGAGCAGTATCAATTTTTCATTCCCTCCTCCTTTGCATTCCCCCTTCCAAAAAAAGATGTATAGATGGAGGAATTCACCCTATAGTTCCCCTAAAATTTCTGATCTTCAACAGCTGCTTTGAATTGATTCTGTATACTTGGTTGCCTAATGTGTGCAACATGTAACACTGTTTCTGTGCTCTTGAACATGAGATTGCCAAAACGGGAATATTATGTGTACTGAACTTGCAATCTGTCTAAAAAGGTCTATCTGTATCTTCCCCAAATGTCTGAATTTTTTGATCACTCTCTCGTAAAGTAATAGCATATTCCAACACTGCAGTGTCTGAGCACTTCCCATTCACTAACATCAAGCGGAATGTTCTTCATTTAAAGACAGGGGAAACACAAAGTTAGACAATGGGCTTGTGTACACAGAGGCATTTTCCAGTAATGCTATTGTTGACTTAAACCGTGCTGTTGTCTGTGCACTTCCCTATGCAGATACAAGTATTTCAGACTAAGCGGGTCTTTCCCTCCACCTTGTTTTAATCATTTCCAAATAATAATAAATAATAATAATAATATAGGGAAAAAAAGTGAATATCTGAGAGTGACCTAAATGTAACACTTCCTTAACGTATTTCATTCTGGTATAACTTCACTATATAGGAGAGCTTTACGTGTCTTATTCTGTACCATGCTGGCAGTTTGTGGATTTGAGCCAGATAGTCTCAGTCTAATGCTTTAACATTTCTATCAAATTCCTGCTTTGACATGGGAAATACAGCTTTGTCAGGTTATGTATAATGAGTTGGGTTCCAGGATAAAAGAAGAGATTGGATTTTGTGACGTGAGGATGGACTGTGGTTTAGGCTGTGAGTGAATGCAGGACTCAAAGCGCCAACACACTCTCTGGCCCAAAACACAGCCTAACCAGGTCTCTCTTGTCCTGCAGTCTGACATCCTAGATTAGAGATTCTGCCAACCAGCTATGATTAGTTTTTAGTGTCATCACACAAGAGAAAGACTGTACTACAGACACACCAGCTGTGGCTTTTGGACAGAACCAACTTTTACATGTGACTTTTATGCTCATTTTGTGAAATTTGACATGCCTGCCTTAACTACTGGATCAGTCTGTCTTGTGCCTCTTGCTTGTGAGATACACAAAGCATCTCTTTTTTGTGATCTGGAAATAATAAATAGCATTCCAAACAATGGTATTTAAATTTCTCACTTTTCATGCTTGCTTCAGAGAATGTGCTATTGCCATCACACCCTTAAAGTTAAAATGCCAGATGGAGAATGTCCAAGAGCAACATACAGCAGTGATTAAACCCATACCATCCACTCATGGTACCTAAGAATATAAGAATGTAGAATGGATATGCAGGTCAGGCCAAAAGTCCACCTAGCACGATATCCTGTCTCTGGCAGTGACCTCTCGCAAATGCCCAGGGAAGAGTGTAAGAATGGGTGAAACACAGAGCTACTGTGGAATTGGTACTTCCCCAGTATATCATACTATATATTGGGGAATAACATATACCTATGGGGAATATCATATAGCTATCATATATGTATGGAAAGCTTTGAATTACTAGATTTTAGTTCAGATCCATCACAGAAGCATAACTGCATCGTGGAAGTCAGATTTCTTTTGGCCCAAACTGCTGGATACTCCTTGTAGCACTAGTGAAATTCAAGTAGATATTGATTTATTCTGGTATAGGTGAGGATAAAATTTAGGCTCCAGGCCATTTACACAGTAATTTTCTTGAATTCTCTGCCCATGTTCTGAAGAATTATCACATAACACTAGCGGTGAGAAACAAGGAAAAATATAGTTGAAAATAGAGTTTACATAAAACAAGAAGCAGGAGCAAAGCACAGAAAAACCCTTCCTAGTGTGGGCCAGTGCCATGATAGGAATGGGCCACAACAGCTGTAGTCTTGAAGAAATATGTAATTGGAAAGACAGTGACTGCTTCCACTGAACAACACAGCAGAGTCTTTGCTTCCAACAATACCAGGGTTTGGGCTTTACAGTGGTGGTTATCCATCTGAAAAAGAAAACATCATGCTATTTCACACTGCAACTGTATGTGCTCTGGCCTGCTTTACACTGCCCAATTCAGCTGAGAGTGGCCAGCAAAGTTCACAATGTTGCTGTTGAAGACCTGCACTTTTACAGCTGCACCGATGCAGAACTTTAGTGTGCTCAGGCAGCTCCCCATTTACACTGATTCTTTTTAAGCATGCTTAACCGAAATAGCTGAATTTCGTTCTGTATGCTGAAGGCTATTTGCTGAGTTTGCAAGCCAGGAGTCAGCAGTAGTAAATTAGGAGACTTGCTTGGCACACACCTGTACTCCACTGATGCAGAATGCACATGAATTTGCTGTGTGGCTGCAGTAGTTGGGAGAAATCCTTGATTGTCTGTTCCCTAACGTTGACATTCGGTGACTTTCAGTAGCACACACTGCTTTCTCCACTTTGCTTAGCAAGAAGTACACACCAGGCAGCACACTAGCAACTGTCCAGCACTAAATTAATGTGCAGTTACCAGGGTATATGCTCCATTTTGGTACCATCAGCAAAGAATCCACTGTTGCAAGGAGACAAGATAGCCAATTCTGTATGTACCACACACACCGTATGTGTCTTTCAGACCTGGCTTTGGAGTGTTGTCCAGTGACTGACATGTTGGTAAACATCTGAGAAAGAAAAAGATTTTCTCCTTCTCCTCTCCTAGGAGAAGGAGCAGAGTTTGAGTTAGAATGCCAGAATTTAATTTCTTACTGTGCTCTTCTTTCAGTTTCTGATGCAGGGTACATATTTTGTATCACACTTTACCCTTCTTTATATTGATTATAAAAGGACTTACCTACAATACTACACAAGGATTTTAAAAACATTAATTAATTCATACTTGCAAAACACTGAGAGACATGGGTCTCTATTACAGTCAGTTTTAAAAGGCTCATACGGAGAGAATTGAACTTGAGACAGGAAGGCAACTTATGCTAGGATGGTTTTCTACATGCTAAGAAGGCTGATACATCAAGCTATGTTTTTATTACAGTGGTCCATATCAAGCATGAGAGAAGGTACATTGCAGGTTTCCAAACTGATTTTTTTTCAGATTTTTTAAAAATAATGTTAGAGTTAAAACTTTCCAAAGAGATAATGTGATAAATCAAAGAAAACCAGTCTAGGATTAGGAAAGTAAGCATCCCTTACCCGACTTCTGAAAAATTATTTGAAAACCTTTATTCAGAAGTTCAGAAAAGGGTGTTACTGTGGCTGCCACCATCTTTACTGTTGTCGTGGTTTAGCCCCAGCCAGCAACTGAGCACCCCACAGCCACTCTCTCACTCCCCGCCGGTGGGCTGGGGGAGAGAATCAGAAGGGTAAAAGTGAGGAAACTCCTGGGTTGAGATAAAGACTGTTCAACAAGTAAAGTAAAACCCGCATGTGCAAGCAAAGCAAATCAAGGAATTCATTCCCTACTTCCCATGGGCAGGCAGGTGTTCAACCATCTCCAGGAAAGCAGGGCTCCATTGCGTGTAACAGTTACTTGGGAAGACAAACGCCATCACTCCGAACGTCCCTCCTTCCACCTTCTCCCCCCAGCTCTATGTGCTGAGCATGACGCCATATGGTGTGGGACATCCCTGGGGTCAGCTGGGGTCAGCTGTCCCAGCCGTGTCCCCTCCCAACCCCTTGTGCACCCGGCAGAGCATGGGAAGCAGAAAAAGTCCTTGACTAGTGTAAGCACTACTTAGCAACAACTAAAACATCTCCACATTAACACTGTTTTTAGCACAAATCCAAAACACAGCTCCACACTAGCTACTATGAGGAAAATTAACTCTATCCCAGCTGAAACCAGGACACTGTGAAGTGCAATGCAATATAACATGAGGTGCTATAAAGGAACTCTGTTGCATAAAAGGGCCTGAGAGATATTTACCGTTTACTTCATGAACATACAAGAATCCTGGTACGCTCTGCAGCAGGCAAAGGAGCTGGCTGAGGCCTCTCTGGCTCACATAGCGAAGTGTCAAAGACAAGGACAAAGGTAGGACACGTCAGAAAGCTACTGCATTTCAGCTGTTGTAACACTCCCAGGTGCTGAACCTGGGCCAGAATGGCCCTTGCATCAGGTTGTAAATCACTTTCCAACTCTCTTCCAATATGCTTTTGTCCCTCCTCTGAGGATTTTTACTACTA
Source organism: Morus bassanus (assembly GCA_031468815.1). Lineage (NCBI taxonomy): Eukaryota > Metazoa > Chordata > Aves > Suliformes > Sulidae > Morus > Morus bassanus. The sequence goes on from CM062577.1 coordinate 27,090,106, forward strand.
TTAATTTGACATTTAGGTAGGTAGGTAAAACTGGGTCAAGGACTGTTAAAGGTTAAAATTTATACTGTTATTATATCATGCAAATAGAAATTACCTTAACAGTATAAGTTAGAGATGGTGAAAGGACATGAGGGTTCACATAGGGAGGTCTGAAATTTTAGCCTACCTCCCAAACTAGAAAATCATCTTAAACGCATTAGATTGCTAACACAAGTTTGCCACTGTTAGTTTTCCCTGCATGACAGTCTAGAGACTACTGACAAAACTCTAAAATTGTTCTCTTCTTGTGTGGGACAAACACATAGGCGTTATGAAGTGAGGCACTGTAAAAGTATAAATGAGTCTTCTGAAGTGAGAAAGACCACACAAATAATGCCAGAATAATGAATGGTTTTGGAAGATAGAGGATAAAGAGAACTGACTTGTCTGTTGCACCCCAACTCTCTGCTGCTGAACAGTTGATGAAAGACAATGCCATCTTCTTATGGAAGAGGGATATTGCAAAAAGCATGTAAAGAGATTAAAAATCAGTGTAGCTGTCACTGATTTTCAATGAGGGAGATTTTTCAAGTTTTGTAGATCAAAGCTTCTAGGTTTTTTTTTTTTTTTTAATTATTATACAAAGTCCGAGAAGTGTAGAAGTCTGAAAATATGCTGATTTTCAGATTTTTTGTTTGTTTCTGGATAAGTGCATCATCTTCATGATTTCTTTAATCTGGCCGGTTACAGCAGTACCAAAGGAATATGCAATCATATTTTTTGCCTTCTACCTACACAAGTTAGGTGACCTTTACAAAGGTTTAAACAACACTTTGATGTAGAAAATGTTGTAAAAGTATCAAAAATTAAGAATTAAGATACTGAAAAAAAGATTACTTAGGTAAAAGAGGCGGACAGAGAACAACACTTTGTGGCATCTTTGAGGCTCTTAAATCTTGGGGTTGAGCATGAAAACAATGCTTCATGTCACGTTTGCTTACCCTGGCAGCTCTGATAAACCTCATTCCCTTTCGAACTGCATATTCTAAATCTTTACTTCTGGCCTGTCCCCAGTCTGTTCTGAAATATTATAGGATGGGTACAGAAGCTGGGATGTGACTACTTCAACAGCTATAGGCAGTTGGAAATTATCTTTTACATCAATGCCCACAGGCCATTTCTTCCACCACCAAAACAAGTAGTGAACAAGTGTGAAAGAAAAAACAGGGAGCCTCCAACGATCTCAATCCTCAGACCTGTCCTATAGCTTCATTACCCTTTTATTTAGAGATTTTAGGCCTGAAAAGTATGTCTGTCCTGCAACCTTCCCAAGAAAGCCTAGTTTCACATTTCTCATCAAGTTTTCACATGAGCAAAGTAGAGTAACTCTCAGATAAATGGACTTCTGTATATTTCTTTGGATGTTCAGGAATGGTATTTAGTATTAGGGGAATAGATCTTGCTGTCCTCTACTATAGCAGTAATAAATGTATTTAGTACCATCATTTTACTCCTGAAAGTCCCTGCCTGCACCAGAGGTGCCAAAATGCTTAAGGCGTTGCATAGGCAATTAAAAGATACAATATTAGTCAGAAACCTGAATTGAATGATATTCAGGAGATCAGATGCATGGCCAGCGGGAAGACTACACTATTGCAACAGTTTACTAGCAGAGAAGAGAGATTTCCACAAGATTATCGGCTAGGTATGAAGGCTGCTGGTGGACTGAGGAAGGCCAGACACAACATCTTTCATCTGCTGCAAGCTCAAGTAAAACAGGATAACATCCGTATGTCAGAAATACTGCCGCGTACTTCAGATTGTTTTCATCTGCCCCATCATCTTTCCATAATCTAGATGCTAATTTAGAGAGGCACTGAAACTACAACTGGGAGCTGCAGGCACTGAGAGTGTCTTTCAGGATCTTCCAGAAGAACAAAACTAAGACTATTTTACCTGTTCTCTGCAAGGTAAATGCTGCAAATATTTGTACTGGAATTTTATTGGAAAGATACTTTCATGATGCTTTACAAAACAGCATGAGAGACAAAGATTCTTCTGTAGCAGGGTGGTTCATTTTTTCTTAAACCAGATTAAGGGCCAGAGATTACCACTTTTCTCCTTTTGCACCATCCAGGTGGTACACAAGTAATGCAGGTTATATAAAATAGTACCCAGAATTGGGAGTTCCTAGGAACTGGTTCATGTGCCTGCGATGCCGGATGCTGCTTGTGCAGCGAGAGACCCTGGAGACCCACGAGACAGCTTGCTTGGGATCTTACTACTCCTGTCTATTGTTAGCTGCTTGCATTTTTATTTGTGAAGAGGTACATACTCATACCTGAATGAGAGAGTTCTAAAAAGATTGGTTTTATCTTGAAAAGTAAGAGGGGAGAAGTTATAGACGGAAAATAAGGCAGGAAGTGACTAGAAGAGAACTAATTAATCCTCGCTATCATATGCAGTTTTCACTACGTTTATGCCTTCACAAATCTAGATTTGGCTGCAAGATATGCAAACAGCGCATGCAAAAAGAACGATGAATGAAGTTTATCGAATGGTGTATTTAAGAAAAGAAAATCTGTGAGCATTTTCTTTTTTACTAGGCCTGTCCTTGTTTTTAGTCTCTATAGAAATTTCTGCTGTGGCCTGTGCCTTAAAATGATAATATCCCTGTAATTTTAGAATGATTTGGTTTATTTCTGACCGGGAATCTTTTTTTTATTCTGCTTTGGCTTTAATTTTGTTTGTTGTTTTTGTTCCGAAGAGGAGAAAAATACTGTATCTTTAAATTAGGAGTAGCTGAATAATGAATCTTGGGCAGTGAAAAGGCTAATGTGCTGTGGAAGAGAAGGAGTTTAATCTAATTTAGTTGGAGGGTGTCTGTCTGTGGTGTTGTTTTCTGGACTGTGGGAATAGAGGAGGGAAGCTGCCCCAGTGAATGGTTCCTCCTGAGCCAGAATCAGTGGGGAGTCCCTTAGATGCCACTGATCCGAAGCCAGGCCATGAAAAGGGGATTAAAGAAATGTTCTGATTTGCAATTCACACTAATGCACCCCGTCGAACCTTTGGTAATATTTCAAACCACATTTCAAGGGAAGTGCCCTTAAAATAGCCAGCTAAATTGTATTAGAGCAATACTATACAACCCACTCATCCATTTATGATTTGTTTTTGTTTTTAATTCTTTTAACTGTTGGTGATGGTGGCTTTCTAAGGTAATTAAAACTTTTGTGCATTGTGAATATTCGCACTTGCCTGGGAATATTTCTCAGTATGCCCGTCCTATTAGGCAGATGTATTTATTTAAATACTGGAGGAAAATTGCTACAAAGATTGTGTGGCTAGGAAAAAATAAGCCCATTTGGTTTAAAAAGTAAACATTTTCCTGCATGCCATTTAATTTTATGAATATCTAGTGGAAATGCAGTAAGAAAGGCAGGCTCATAAAATTGCTAAAATAGTAATCGGCTTTCTTTTTTTGTGTGTGATCTTTTTCTTTTACAGTTGCTACCTTCTGTATGGCTAACATTTTTTTTTAATATATACGTTAGAATTTGTTACCAGAATGAAACACGTATCAGATGTAAGCAGTTAAAAAGTGTCTGAACGAATGAATACAAATATAGATGAGGATAGGATTGTTGGGTGGGACTAACATTAAACTGATCTCTATTTTTTGCGTAATAAACAGCTGGCCAAAAATATTAAACCTGAAAAACAGTTACAGCAACAGACTTCTTAAACATAAGACTGTCAATATCAGTTCATGGCCTGTCATAACACACTATTGTTAATCGTAAGTAATTTAGACTATTTTACTAAAAATCTTTAATGTGTTAATTAACTCTTCAACTCCCCAAGCCTATCATTTCATTTCTCTTTACTGCTGAAGTGTCAGAACATTTTATCTCAAAGGGATTATTTGGGTTTTCTTTAATCCCATTTCAGAAAACCTTGCCCAGCACTGTAATTTCCATTGACTCTAACATGTATGGAAGAGATGCAACTTTGATTTTCACCATTACCCATATCAAAGTATTTTATTACACCGCCAGTGCAATAGATTACACAGCATTAAACTTTGCCATCGCAGGGATGAGGGGTGGTGGTGTCTTTTCTCTTGTCTTCTTTATGGTTTGCTTTACCTACAAAATATTTAGTTACGGTTTGAATTATGACATGCCTTATTAAATATTCAGGTTTTTTAATCTTTTGCTTACGGGACAGAAGAAGAGCTGGACTTTAAGGTACAGATGATTCCTCTGCACATTTTTGGGAGGTGGGGAGATGGATAGCTAGAGGGAGAAATGCATCTTTCCTGTGAGTTGGCACATTATTTGAAATCATGTTTAATTATAAAGTTTCATTAAAAATCTTTTGCTTAAAATTTTAGAAGTCTAATAAGATTTCCATTAATTTAAACATATCACTATTCCCACAACGGCCCAAATGCTTTCTTTTTCCTCTTTCATCCATGGTTAAATATGTAAATAAAATGTCTAAAGTCATTCTTCAAAGAAGACAAAAGAAAAAAGAGCTGAGGGAAAAGACAGCCATAAAATTCCTCCCAATTCTCCATAACATTTGCCAGAGGGGGGCCAACTCCTAGCCAGGGCCTAGCAGCAGGGGTGCCTGGCTGCTCCATAGAATCACACATCTCAAATCCCACACACAGGAGAAAAAAATAAAATAAAATATCTTTTCAGCTGGAGCCATCAAAAGGCTCTTTTCATTTATTAGTTACAGAGGTATCTTCCAGTTGCTGATTTCTCAGCACTCTCATTTTTCTATAATAATGTTCTATTTGTTAGTTTCACTGACTCAAACTCGTTGAACGGGAGATACCCCTAGATAGCTCTTTAAAAATACAGAAAGTAAAAAATATGATCTAAAGTGGGATGCGTCGGCTAAAATAATGGCTAGAAAAGCAAGGCTGATTTAAAATTGGCACATAAAAGATCAACTAACAGAGACACAACTGCAAAGGTTGGGGGTTCCCCTCTCCCCCTTTTTTTCTCACTTTCATTTGTATTTCTTTTTAACTCTTAGGAGAAAAAGGTTGCTATCAGTGCTATAGAAGAAAACAGGCCATGTTTTATTTCATGTATTTTTTCCTAGATTAATGTGTACGGTGATATAATATGCTTTTCAAAAATACTTGTTGTGAGGAAGAAAAAAGAAAAAAAAGAAAAACAAGCTCCCAAACAATCAAGTTGAACAAAACAAATATTGAATATGTTCATCTTACGCGTTATTTAAATTCTACTTTTATGATTATTTAAATTCTACTTTTTAAAGTAGAATTACTTGTCCCTTGTAAAAGCTTTCCCCACACTTCCCTACTACCCCCAGCTGAGCTCTCTAGAAGAGGAATCAGGATGCATACAAATACTAAGAAAACAGGCTGAGATTAATGAAGAATGGAAATGCCCCAACACACACTCTCTCTCACACACATACATACACACAGACACACTAAAATAAATAAAGCTTTTTTCGCATGTAACACTGCCCGCTTTTTCTAAAAGTGCCCAAGGAAAGGTCAGCCCCTAAGACCAAGACTTTCTAAGTACAATCCCCTCGATCCACTGAAAAGCCACAAAAGGAAGGACTACCGTTTTAAAACATTTTTATGATGGCTTTTACTTCTAGGCAAAATGTAGCCACATCTTCAGGGTTTTCAAAGACAAACATTAGCCCTGGTTTGTTGTCCTTGCTTGGATCCATTTCACCCTTATCACAATTGAGGAAGCCAACAGTTTCCTTTCTAGAGCCTGGTGGGGTATTAACTCTGACCCTGCGGGATTTGGTAGTTTCCAGGAGAATCCGTGTTCATTTCGATAAGAAACAGGCACTAATGGAGAGGAGCCCGGTTTGTGTGGGCGAGCATGAATGAAGAGAAAGAGATTTTTTCCTTCTTCATTAATATGTTCGCTAAAACTAAGCTCAAAGGGCGGGGGGGGGGGGGGGGGCGGGGGGAGGGAAGTAGAGCTAATCTTTTGACTTCTGATCACAGTGCTCCTTTTCGGTCTGTAAAATTGTGAATTACAGTTTGGCTTGGGATTTAACTTCCTCCTTCTAGCTCTGATAGACCAATAAGCGAAATAAATCTCAAAGCTTAACTTAGAAAGTAAACACAACTCACTTTAGAATGATCTCCGTCTCCAAAATCTGTAAGTATCTTTTCTATAGTGGATGAAGTAGCTTTCCCAAGGGTATGTCTCTAGTCCTCTTAGGGTTTCTTATTTAAGGAAAAGAAAAAAAGAAAAAAAGAAAAAAGCAAGCTACTTTTCGAGTGATGCCATACTGTGATTAAAAACATAATCAGGTACTTTTTCAGCAATCCTGCCTGTCCTGTTCATTTAGGAATTCGAGACAAAGCACGACATTTGAAAACAGCTGAGATTCCAGGCTGAAAGCGACCGTGTTTTACGACCCTGGCAGCGAAGAGTTTATAGCACTCGCCATAAAATGCATCCTCCTCCCCACATCCTCCCTGCTGAAGCGTTGCCCCCCCTCCAGTGAAAGCAGCCAGGGAGGCACCACCTTCAGCCCCCTCGCCGGGAGCCGGCAGCACTGCCCTGCCCGGCTTCCCACCTGAGCGGGGGCCGGGCTGGCGCCTGCGAGAGAAAAGGTCTTGCTAAACTTTCGAGGGAGGGCAACGGCAGGGAAAGGAGAAAGGAAGGAAAGGCAGAAGGAGAGAGAAACAAATGGGGCTTTTTCTAATCTGTGCTGATCAAGGAAAACCTGTAGGGGTCCTTAAGGAGGTTTCAAGGCGTTCCGAGTGATTGGAAAGTAATCACCGTGTCAGCTTCACCTTTCTCATGCAAAGTGGATGTCGTATGCAAGGCGGATCCTGCACAGGTTTGGGTTTGGGGTTTTTTTGGTTTTGTTTTTTGGGGTTTTTGTTTTGTTTTGTTTTGTTTTTTCTATTTTATCCTTGGACTCAACCTCCCCCTAAAAGCCCCAGCTGCTCCAGCCCCAGGAGCTCCTGCTAAGGCGGGGGGAGCGGGGCCGGCGCACGGACACCCCCGCCCGGAGCCAGCCCCGCTCTGCAAAGCGCCGCGGAGCCGACCTATTGCAAACCCAGACCAGAGGGCGGCGAGAAGGGCGGGGGGGGGGGGGGGGGAGGAATTTCAGGCCCCCCCTCTTCAATGGCTTAGATATTTTCTCCTCCTCCTCCTTTATCCTACACACGGATAAACCAATCCCCACCTCTCGGCAAGAAAGTGCGGAGCTGTGACCCGTTCTAGGAAGAGGAAAACCCCTGGAGGAACCAACCCGCTGCACCAAAAAGCCGCCCGGGACATGTGCAAGTTGAAGCAGTGATCGCTCGGATCTGCCCGCACCCAGCCTACTCCGGCATCGCTCTGCCCGCGCGTCGAGGAGGCGGCGGCGGGGAAGAGGAGGAGGAGGAGGAGGAAGGGCGGCGGAAAGACGGATTGCAAAAGTGGAAGCCCGGGGAAAAGAAAGTTGCCGGGCTCCCCGCAGTAAGTTTTGCGGCGCATCTGTGGACTGGGGGTACTTTGGCTTTGCCTGGCTCTTGGCGCAGTGGCCTGCCCGCCTGCCGGGGCTGCCGGCGGGGCCGATGCTGCGGGGCGCTGCGGGGCGCTGAGCGGCGCGGAGGGGCGCGGAGCGGCGCGGAGGGGCGCGGGGCTGCCCGCGGCCGTGGGCCGGGCTATGCCGCCCTGCCTGCCGCCCTCCCCCGCCGCCGGGCTGCCCCGCCGAGGCGGGGGGCGATGCGGTGCCGGGCAGGGGCCGTGCGGCCGCTGAAGTGAGGGCCGCCCCCCGCGCCCGGAGCCCCCCGCGCCCGGAGCCCCCCGCCTGCCTGCCCGCGCCGCCGCCATGGGGCCAGCGGCGAGGGACGTGCTGCAGACTCTCCTGGTGCTCTGCTGGCTGACCTGCTTCTGCACGGGGATAAGCTCCATAGACATTGACCGCCCCGGTGACGGGAGGTGCCAGCCGATAGAGATCCCCATGTGCAAGGATATAGGGTACAACATGACGAGGATGCCTAACCTGATGGGGCACGAAAACCAAAGGGAAGCTGCCATTCAGCTGCACGAGTTTGCCCCCTTGGTGGAGTACGGGTGCCACAGCCATCTGAAATTTTTCCTCTGCTCCCTCTATGCCCCTATGTGCACCGAGCAGGTTTCTACGCCAATCCCAGCCTGCAGGGTTATGTGCGAGCAGGCGAGGCTGAAATGCTCTCCTATTATGGAGCAGTTCAATTTTAAATGGCCGGACTCCTTAGATTGCAGCAAACTGCCCAACAAGAACGACCCCAATTACCTGTGCATGGAAGCCCCCAACAACGGATCAGATGAGCCGCCCAGGGGATCCAGCATGCTGCCACCCATGTTTCGTCCGCAGAGGCCCAGCAGTGGCCACGATCTGCAGCAGCATAAGGACAGCCTCAGCAGAACCTCCTGTGAAAATCCTGGCAAGTTCCACCACGTGGAAAAGAGTGCTTCCTGCGCGCCGCTCTGCACTCCAGGGGTTGATGTTTACTGGAGCAAGGATGACAAACAATTTGCTGTCATTTGGATTGCCATCTGGTCCATTCTGTGCTTCTTCTCCAGTGCTTTTACTGTACTCACTTTTCTGATAGATCCTCAGCGTTTCAAGTACCCCGAGAGGCCCATTATCTTCCTCTCAATGTGCTACTGTGTCTACTCAGTGGGGTACATCATTCGCCTCTTTTCAGGTGCTGAAAGTATTGCCTGTGATAGGGACAGCGGCCAACTCTATGTCATCCAGGAAGGACTGGAGAGCACTGGCTGCACCATTGTGTTCCTGGTTCTGTATTACTTTGGTATGGCGAGTTCCTTGTGGTGGGTAATCTTGACTTTAACTTGGTTTCTAGCAGCCGGGAAAAAATGGGGACACGAAGCAATTGAAGCAAACAGTAGCTACTTTCATTTGGCAGCGTGGGCCGTTCCAGCTGTGAAGACCATAATGATCCTAGTTATGAGGAGGGTGGCTGGAGATGAGCTGACAGGGTTGTGCTATGTTGGAAGCATGGATGTGAATGCCTTGACGGGGTTTGTACTCATCCCTTTGGCTTGTTATCTAATCATTGGCACTTCTTTTATTCTTTCTGGTTTTGTGGCCCTTTTTCATATCAGGAGGGTGATGAAAACAGGTGGAGAAAATACTGACAAGTTGGAGAAACTTATGGTCAGGATTGGTGTCTTCTCAGTCTTGTACACAGTGCCTGCAACTTGTGTGATAGCTTGCTATTTTTATGAAAGACTTAATATGGATTATTGGAAAATCGTGGCAACTCAACAGAAATGCAAGATGAACAATCAGACTAAAAATTTAGACTGCATGATGAATAACTCTATTCCAGCAGTAGAAATTTTTATGGTCAAAATTTTTATGTTGTTAGTTGTGGGCATTACTAGCGGTATGTGGATCTGGACTTCCAAGACTCTTCAGTCCTGGCAAAATGTTTGTAGTCGAAGATTAAAGAAGAGAAGTAGGAGAAAACCTGCAAGTGTTATTACAAGTAGCGGAATCTACAAAAAACCTCAACATCCGCAGAAAACTCACCTTGCAAAATTTGAATCGACATTACAGCCACCCACTTGTGTGTGACCAGGTTTTAGAAAAGACTGTATCTCACGTTACAGACTTACAAATGTCCACAGTAGCAGTCAGAAATTAAAAAATAAATCGTGCTTTTTTTGTCAGACAACAGTTTAATATCTCAAGGCAAATAATATATCATGCTGAGTTCAGGAGCTGGGGAAAAACTGAAGGTAAATGTACTTACGGAAAGGTTTTCAGTGAAAGAAATATTGTGAATTAAAACGGTCTCTTCTGTTACTAATTTTTAGTCAAGTACTTCATCCAGCCCTCAGATTTATATATATTTAAAAATAAAACAAACAAACAAACAACAACAACAACAAAAAAAAAAGAAAAACAAAAAAAACCACCAAAAAAACCCCACAAAAACAAAAAACCCCACCAAACCAAACCAAACAAAACAACACCCTATTTAACTCTTTCATGCAGCTGAGCTGGATTTCCTACAAGTGTCTGTGTAACAAGGTATAGTCAAGTTTTATGGAGCAATGATTTTTATTTTAAAAGTGCCCAAGTGAGCATTGTCTCGTTAGGGAAACTAAGGTCCCAAAGAGGCCTGTCCTCAGTATGCTATCTGTGAAACCAACTGCTGTGCTAACTTTAAAAAAAAAAAAAAAAAAAAAAAAAGAGAGAGAAATCCTTTACAACTCATCTCAGCCTAGTGGGTTTGGAGTGCCTAAAAATAGGTTCAATCTATAATGCTCACCAATATTCTTTCACTAAAAGAGAAACTTCCTGCACCAGACACAAACTTTGTGAATAAGAATAATGTGCAATACATTTTTTTTCTTACCATGACATGAAAAGAGAAACAAGTATTTTGCTGTACATAGAGACAACAAAAGAAATCTCTTAACAAAAGAACTAAGAGGTCTAGTCCTCAGAAACCCTTTAGTGTTACATTTTGTGGCTTTTTAATGGAAATCAAGCCAATGTTATACACGTTTGGACTGATTTGTGCAAAAAAAAAAAAAAAAAGGGGGGGTCAATTCAAAGAGACCCAAAGGGCTTATTGACTCTTTCTATTGTTAAACAAATTCTCACTATGAATAGATCAAGAAGCACTAGATTCTGCAAAGGGAAGCTTTGTATAGAGTGATGCTCTTTACTGTGCTGGGGGTGCACAGTTTTGTGCTGTATATATTTGTAATATACAATTATTTTTCATGCTCCACTATTTTATTAAAAATAAAATATGTTCTTTAGTTTGATAATTTTGTGTGTTCTAAACTTCCTCTGATGTGCTTTGTGGTTAATAAGCTTGTTTTCTCACTTATTTGATAAAAGCACACTTTGAATATAGTAGTTGTTGTTATACTTGCCTGCAAGTATAAGCAGATAGGACAATAATTTACTCAGAAGAAATCGCAAGTTGGAAATAAATAAATGGATTTTGAAGTTGCATCTTTCTGTGAACCTCTGGAACTGAGAAAACTGAATGGGAAGAAGCTTTAGTGATGTAAAAAACCTGCAGTGATGTAGGGTAGTACCATGTTTACAAACCACTGAGATTACAACAATGATCCTTGGTTAACACCCCTTTAAAATTTGCATAGGATATGTTCAGCATGTTAAAGATAGCTGGCTCACTCCAGCACAGTTTGAATACAATTCAGTCTCTTCAGGGATTTTTTTCCCCTTTTGACACTACTGAAAGTATCACTATGATGTGGGAAAAGTCTGCGGGAAGGTGGGGAGAAAGAAGATAGGAAATGCAAATACAGAATGTGAATATTACTTTAGGAAAGCTACCTGATAAAATTGTAAATACATTTTCAAAAAGTTTTTAGTGGAGCATGATTTTGTATGAACCTGAAGTTTTCCGTGCGGTTGACTAACGGGCTGTGTGATCACCTGGTGCAACAGTAATATAATCTCACTTCTCATGCAGGCTGTTCTAGAAAATCCTTTATCGGGTATCTTATAGAAAGAAGAGAGGTCTGCATGGACTTGGGTAGAGCGAGGATCCCCGTGACCATCATCTTGTGGCTAGGAACTTTATTATAACAAAAGGATCTTTTTTAGCGGCCTGGTTTTGCAATTTATCTGTGCAGTGCTACAGATGAATTTTTGTCTTCTTGTAGACTACATTAAACATTTAAAAAATGTTTCTAGCAATGACTAGGAACTTGAATGACAAAAATGATGTTGCAGGTATCATTAATAATCTTTATGTCTAAAATGCACTTATGCAAAGCAGCTTTCAATATAAAATTTATCTTTTGGGGGAAGAGGAAATACATTTTTTCTCCTTTGAGCCTATGTGCCTCTGTTTGATACACAGCTTTTAGATGCCCTGGAAGTTAATCCTGCTGGAGCCAAAGTAGGACATTGCACTAAACAAATCCAATTCTGAAACTACTGAATGAATGCCTTTGCATCTGTATATGTTCTGGTTAAGATCAACTACATTAGATCCTGAGAACTACAAAGTTTTAAATAACCTGTGTATGACATATTGCTGCAGGAATCCTTCAAATACATGTGTCATTATTATAGAATCATAGATTGTTTTGGGTTGGAAGGGACCTTAAAGATCATCTAGTTCCAACCCCCCTGCCATGAGCAGGGGCGCGTTCCACTAGACCAGGTTGCTCAAATTACGCGTGTCAGTAACGTATCTGCTTCACACAAATTTCATCTCTGGCGTGAAGGTTAGTGATGGTTTTACTAGACACAGATTTGTTTAGAGAATGGTTTCAGGCTTCACTCTAAAATACATTAGCCACTGAAATAAACATCTCACTATTTTTGTAGACTATAGAAAATTATTTGCTTTCATTGTTGATCATGTATTTTTACAGTCTGCTCATGTATTTTTACAGTCTGCTCATGTGTTTTTACAGTCTGCTACTAGGATTCTGGAAGCGAAAAAAAATGAAGAAAGATGTTCAGCAGTGGCTGAATTCCTGCTGCCATTCTGAGTTTAATCAGTTGTCAGCTTAGGCCCTTCATTGTCACCAGCACAGAACTGCAAGTTCTTCTATGAAAATGCCAAATATGAATGCTTGGCTAGATGCATCATGTTACAAATAGATTCTTGCTACACTGTAAACTAAGAATTTAGGGTTTATCTCAGCTTTGCAGTTATTCAGGATTTGTTTTTTTTTTTTACTGGTAAGCAAACTAGATTCTTCAAGTATATAATGAGGCTGGTTTCATTGCATCAGGACTAATGTACTGTAAATGCAACAGTGTATAAAGATTGTCTTTAAGGACATCTTAGGAATTAATTAGTTCAGAATTGGTACTTCTTACTGCCCAATAACTGCTAACAGTCTTAACATCTTAATGTTGAAGTTGAGTCCCTACTTAAGGAATTGGAAGCTTACAACTGTTAAGGGAAAGGGATATACTTATTTTCACAACATCTCAGTGATTTAATGTAACATTAATAATTTAACAGAGAATTTTATTCTTGTCTTAGAAATCTGTACATTAGTTAAACGATCATGATGATGATGATGATAATTTGGTGATCAACAATCAAATGATGATGATAATAATACCAAAAAGTCTTTAAGAAAATATCACAGAAATATTCTATATTAAACTTCTTTACTTTTCACAGTAATTTTATATGTTAGTAAAATCATGTTTGTATTTTTATTTGTTGAATTTTATAGGCTTTTTCTCTAGGTCCTGTCAAGGCCTATTGGGTATTTGCTTATCAGTAGACTTTTAAGAAAAGAATCTATATGTGGGTATATTAACAATTCAGTCACTCCACAGCAAACTCGTTGAGGAAGGAATGCAAGTCCAGAATGTCCTTCTGGAAAGAGTATTATATCACAGTCCAGTGGCATTTATCAGATAAAAATATCAAAAAAATTAATTCTGTTAGTGTATACATACACTGTAAATCAAGGATCAGATATTTGCCGCAGGCTTGTGTACGAGTGCTCTGTTCTGTCCTGTTGGAGCTGTAGATTGCCCATGGGGGTAGAAGTTGTCTCAAATGGTGTAGGTTGTGATGATGCACATTATGTCTCAACATTCAGCTAGAGATTCCTATGTTAGGGCTAGGTAGAAGAAAGGCAGAAAGTTCCTTTTTTTTTTTTTTTTGGCAAGGGTAGCTTGGTAGAGTACTTTTGTTTTGAGAGACTAGTGAGGTAAGAGTATGAGATCAGCAGGGAAAAATGGGATTCAGAGAAAAAACCCACAAAATTCTATTTACAGTAATATGAGTCTTGTTTCCCAGTGAAATGCCAGTGCTTCTTAGAAATAGAACTAGAACTAGAACTAAGCTCAGTAGTTTCAAGGTTTAGTTTTAGGTATGACGTATTAAGACACTTTGAACAGTACAGTACAAGCACCATGGTTGAAAGGATGTGAGGAGCTCAGTCAAGGAATGTTCAGATCTCTTATCAGATTTTTCCCAAAGTAGCATTTCATATGTATGTTATTATGAAGCCATTATTCACATATGGCTGTCATCCCATGGCTTCAAACTATATGAAAAGCCCAGTAACAACAATGTCTGTAACATACACCCTTCTTATTCGAACACTTAAAATCCATGGCTTCAAGGGGATAGTTCTGTAATGATGGGATATTATGTGCTCAGGTGGTCTTTTGATGACAGGTGGTCTCCAACAACAGATGGCCTCAAAGGAGGAACTTCAGTGCATTTTAGTTTAAAACATTACACATTTCTTTAAAAAAAATTGAAATGTTATCCTTGTGTAATGTTCTTAAGTATTTTAGACCGAGTAGCCAAGTTATTAACACTGACAGATGATAAATCAGGGCATCCTTTAAAAGGTGGGTGATGGTGATTATGTGGTCTTGGAGCTTGCTTTGATCAGAAGTGACAGGCCTGTAAGGTCTGTGCCACTCAATCCCCCCTGAAGGGAGATCAGCACCTGTTTGCACTTTGAGGCTCCTCTACCTCCCACTGCCTTCCAGCACTATTTCATCTTTTTTAACACACTTGATGTTGATTGGCTTCAAGCAAAGTCATTATTCATTTACAAAACACTCCTTGATGGAGCTTACTCAAAACTGTATTTCAGTAGCAGTGTTTGTGCTCTTACAGCTAAGGTTGTATCAACATTCCCATTACAAAAGCTTTATTTTCAGTGAGGTACAAGTTAAAATCAGCCTGGGTGCTAATATTAACCTGGTTTCTTTTTTTCTTTTTTGTCCAAATGACAGTATGTGTTGCCCATGAATCTGTTCAGCTTGAGCTTTCTGTATCTTTACATGTTTATCCAGAAGAGTCATATGATCAGGTCTGTGAAACAAACAGGTCCTGGTTTGGTCGATCAGATTTTAGCTTAAGAGATACTGTTCCAAATAGCCTTGTCTTACTTGTGAAATGTAACGGATATTTCTAGAAAATAGCACATAACGAGGCTTTGACTTCACAAAGGTTCATATGAAAAATCACAGAAATTAGTCTCCACTGATTATTTAATGTTGTATATGCAGAACTTTGGTAGGGACTTGACAATCTAGGTGCAAATTCCCACTGAAGTCAGTGGCACCTCATTAGTTAATTCTAGTGTGTCTGAGAACAGATGTGGTTCGTGCCTGTCTGGTTTGGGAGCCCAATTCTGCTTTTCCTGTAGTAGCAAAGTTAAAGCTTTGGGGAGTTGTACATCAAAGGCAGGACTGAGTGATCATTGTGTATATTTGTAAGGCATTGTTTAAAAAGGAATTCCTTCAATTTGTTGTCACTAGTTTCTTCCTTCTATTCTTCAAGATCTCCTCGTAGATCTGCTCTACTGAAATCAATGGCTGTCCAACTAATTCCAGTGTGTGCTTTGAATCAAACTTCCTATCTCAGGGAAAGCATGTGCTACAGGAAAAGTCATTTTTTACTTTTTTTTTTTTTTCCCACATCAGAGCATTTTTTTGAAAGTCCTGATATGACATAAAATCATGATACGGAAAAAAAAATCAGGGAGTGTAATTATTTCAATTATATTTTCAAAATGTGCTACTATGTTAGAGTGGAGAAAGTGTAGTATGTTGCAAAACCAAGGGTCATTTCAAGATGAAATTCGGAAATATTGGATGTTGATAATGTCTTTTTTTAATTTTTTTTTAGTTTATTTAGGCTTTTGTAGAACACTGCACTTATATTTATTGCAGAATGCTCACCATTAATAAATCTGCATTTCCTGCTGGCAGAATACCCCATCAAAAATTCTTCAGTCAATTTACATCTTTGTTCATGAGTCTGCCTTCTTCAAGGGGCTTAGACCTATAGCATCCATGGGAGCTAACGACGAACAGCAACATTTTGAGTTGAGGCCACAGTGTGCTCCTTGTTTCCTCCTTTCTTCACTGATCAGCACTTCTGTTCCCCTTCCCCTCTCTTCTGATCAGTCTTTCATCATCTGCATGTGACTTGCTTCTCTTACCCTCCTCTCAAGTGATCCTATCCTTTTAGTCTCTAATCTGCCCACACACAGCTTTCTGTGGTACTGGCCAGTAGCTATGACTCCTTTGAGCTTTTTTGTTCAACATAAACGAAAAGATATTTCAAAACTTGTGATTTATCTTTCTTTTTGGATAAAGACCGTGGTAAGAAACAGAGGTTCAAAGTTCTGAGCTACCAAAGGTGCTGATGAACACAGGAGACTGTCAAGAAGAGACTGCCAGTTCTGAGCAGGTGCCTTGAACTTGAAAATACTCTTTTGTTGAAGAAAAACATTGTTTGGTTCTCTCTTGTATATTTGTTATTTTATATTTCCTTTATGAGACTAATATCTGTCTGTGTGAAATAATAAACAGGAAAGGGAGAAAGAACATTTGATCAATTGATAAAACAGGAAAAAAAACCCCCACCTTGCACTCAAAAGTTTTTAGCCTGAGGAGAGGTTTGTATGCCTCAAAGCTTGCAAGTTTTTCCCAGTTATACCCAGCTGGTCTAATAGAAACATTATATCTGCCTTCAGCCTATCTTTCTCCTACCCTTAGTTCTTCACAGCTATAGCAATGCTCCACTTACAACTACATTACAAATAGCAATGATGAGACTGATTTTGACCTTCGTGGTTCTTTAACTTTAAGCAAGTTTTAAAACTGGACTATGATCTCTACAATAATTTGATAACATTGGAAGCCATGGTATTGAAATCTGTACCTTTGATATTCTTTCAGTTATAACATTTTTCTTCTTTTTAAGATTTTAGTGAATCTGGTCAAAATATTTTTATTTCATATTGTCAGCATTTTGTCTTGTAAATTGATTTTTAAAGAAAGGACGGATTTCTATTGAGGTTTTAGGCTTTTTCATTACTGTAGGTGTTGGGGGGTTTTTGAATCCTGTCATCTCTTTTCTTTTTTGAATTACATAAAAGAACCTTTTTTGTTCTTTAGGATACTGATTTTAGTAATGAGATATGACACTTTCCCTAGACTTCTCATCCTTTTGCATCAGTCTCAGCATAGCCTTTTAGTTTCTTCAATAAGCCTTTTGTGTTTCACATAAGACATGCTGGTAACATTTTCATAAGTTATTCATTGACAATTAGTAGAGAATAAAAACAAAGCTATATGTCTACATATGATTTTTATGCTCACTTTATCCATTTGAAACCAGATTTATATAAAAAATAAAAATAATAAAAAGAAAAATATAAATAATAAAAATATTTAATTAAGTTGATGCAATTCCCAGTGTAGGCATGGTGATAAGTATAAAGGTAATTTTAAGGACGGAGCACTGGATCAAGTAGAGTAAATTTGAACCGTGGCGTTTGGAAGATCAAGTCTCACTTTAGCTGGTTTTGAGCTTGCAAATCTTTTTAGGTGTTTTTAGTAATTTCCCTCACAGAAATTCTGGCAATTGAATTGAAGCATAATACAATAGTACCATTCTACTGTATCTTCATGACAATTTAAGGTAATGGGTGCTGCCCGTTTATGGAACAGCACTACTGCTGAGTTTGGATTTTTATTCATAAACACAGCTCCCAAATTATCTAAGCTTTACGCCTTCCTTATGATAGCAGGAAAGTTACTTTGCACAAGAGTGGCTGTTACAAACACTGTCATGGTTAAGAAGGGACAGACAAAAGCGTTTTCCTCAACTCGAAGTCAGCTGCAGCCAGTGGTTTTTGGGGGCTATCTAAAACTTAGCTTGCCCTTTCTTCTATGCTCTTTTGTACCTTCATACAGCTCAGCTCTGAATTCCAGGTGGCATGGGACAGACCAGTAGATATATTTTGTTAGTTCTGGGCCAGTTGTAACCAAAGAATCACCCAGAACATTTAATTAGCAAGAGCGAGCCTGTGTTTTGGCTGACTTTCAGCTTAGCTAGTCTGGAGCAGTACTGGGGTGCTTGAAATCTTTGCTGAAACACATATCCAAAACTTTTGAAGTGTACTTTGACTGCCACTTCTAACACCATCCATAGGTAGTGCAACTATACTGCTACACAGCATTTGGGAAGTGTCTTACAAAGAAGTAGCTGCAATCCTGGGTAGTATTTTTTGCTTTGTTTCAGTCTTGCTGCTGTGATAGGAACATAAAGAGTGGACCAAATTTTATGTTTCTTTTCACACTCTGTAATAGCTCTTCAAGAACCTCCTTTGTATACCTAACAAGGAGAACTGTGTGAAAGAGCCTTCTGAATCTTGAATGCTGTAGGGTTGTCTTTGACAGCAAATTTCACAATAAAGTAAACACTGGCTGAATGTAGCTGTACGGAGGGAGCTGAAACTTTGCAAACTGTGAGTTCCTCCAAAAATGAAATAAGAAAATTGAGCATAGGTAGGAACTAGGCTAAAGATACTGAGAACAGAACCATGGGAGAGGAGGAAGGAAGGCACAAACTGCCTCAAGGGAGTTGTCATTATTTAAGTCCTAAAGCTAGAGATACAGGAACTCAACTGCTTTTTTTTTTTTTTTTTTTTTGTCTTTTCACATTAATATAATCTGGTTCCCAGGAGCTTTGGTTTCCATCGTTCTGCTCTGACCCACTACTCTCCTCACAGATACAGCAATGACATTTACAGGTTTTGATTCCATGATTCCCTGGTTACTGTGTATAACTGTAGCAATCTTTACAGTGGAATCTGATTATCTAATTTTATGCACAGTGTTTACACAATTAGAAAGGAAGGGTATTACAATGTTACATCTTTTGATAAACTGAAGTTGCCAACGTATGGTTTTTGAAACAAATCACAATGCAGTGAGAAGAGAAGGTCTGAAGAATAATCAAATTCAGAACTCCAGCCATTGCTGGTTTTGTTAATTAACTTATCTGGGACAACAGGTTCTCCTGCATGTTGCTTTGAAAATTCCACCCTTAAAGCCCACATAGTTTGGACTGTGAAGGGGTGTATTTTGCAGCTCTGATCAGTTTTGAAAATTACTCAAAGCCTTCATTTGCAGAATATGAGAAAACCAAAATTTTAAAGGCAGAAAAGGGTATGTTCTTTAGTCCTTTTTTTAACATCCAAATTTGGCTTCATATGGACTGTTGATGGTTAATGACCTCTGAAGAAGGTACTTAATGAACCAGATTCTGCTTTTATTAAGTAGTACAGGAAACACCAATGAGATTGGGGGATTGCCATATTTAAAGAATAAAGTGGAGATCAGCCTAAGAATGACTGGACTGGGTCCAAGTGTTTGTTTTTTTCAGCCCTTGATAACCAGAAGCCGCCTTCTTCTGTGGATGCACATATCGGAAATAGGGTGGAGTGGAACAACTGTGAGCTTGTCTTCCCCTCCTCAGACTGCCATCATCCACAGGGTTTCAGGCATGACACAAATAACACCAAAGAAGAATCACAGCCAGAGTGAGTACTCAGTGGATCACATACTCTCTGATAAAAAAGCAGATTCGATCTATCTGCAAATATTACATGTTTCCTAGAAAAACAAAATTCTGAAAGCAATAATTCAGAAGTTCTTTTGAGAACTCAAGCTTCTGTTTCCATTGTACAAATTTTGCCCTCAAATGTCTGCTTGATGAAACTTCCATGTGTCTCTGGAGTCCAGAAGGCAAACCAATGGTTTTCTTTTTAACTTGGGAATCATAAGGCTCAAGAGGGCTGAAAGCATCGTAGTGACCTTTTTGTGTAACTCGTTGAAATGTTGTGACATGGGCTTGCAGCTTTCATGTCTGCACTGCAACCTGTGCAGATTGAAGATCTCCATTGTGCAACGTAGACATGCCCAGACTCACTTCGATGCCAGTCAGGAACACAGCTCAGGGCCTGTGATTTCCTACCCTGTGGTGAATCCTGCAGTACCTAATCCACAGTCCATGTCCATGAAGAATTCCTGTTTCCAGACTGAAGAGACCCAGAACTCTTTTTTTTTCCCCCTTTATCACTCACAGTAGCAGTGGAGGTTTTAAATATCAACACTGGCAGTGACAGGTTTTGGCTTTGTGTATACTTTTGTACTAGTTTGAAGTAATTTTGAGGTAGAATCTGTTTCAGTTCGGCAGCCCCTGTTAATGTCTCTCTCCTGCAAGTAATCTCCATTTGACTGCACGTTCCCACCTTCTTGTGTTAATGATCACTGTTCAGCTGGGTATTTAAAGCATCAACGAGCTGCTGTTTGAAATGCAACTTTAAGCAAACTATCCATGTCTACAGCAGAACTCAGAATGATGGAGACTGACTTTCTGGTTCCTTGTTTGATGTGTTTAACACAACAGACATATCTACAACTTGGCTTTTAAAAACATCAACAAAAACAAACAAGGTAGTCTCATTTACATAACAAAAAGTTCCTTGGACTTGCAGGGAGGTTCCTTTGAAATGCACAATTGTTTCTGTCACTGATGGGAGAGGGATCTGTCTAGTCTGGAGCTCAACCTCTTGTTTCATACACAGACCAAAAGGCAAAATTTCAGTAAATGAAATCTATTCCTTCTACATGCCAGGGCATTAAAAACAAACAAACAAACCAAAGCAAAACAAAAACAAGAACTGCAGGGGCTCTGCCATTATGTATTTTTCCTAAAGTAGTCTTGTTAAAGCACCGATCCAGTGCAAGATTTGCAACTGATTTTAACAAGTACAGAATCAGCTTGTGACTGATGTGGAAGGCTACAATTCATAACACGGTTCCAGTAATAACCTTAGGTCGCTACAGTGAGTGATTAATGACTTGTTTTTTCATTATGTCTGTTCAAAAACATTCAGTAGTCAAATAGTTGTAGTCTGTGAGTAGTTTAGTAAATGTATATGACAAACTATCCCTTTCTAGCATCACAGTCTGAAAATACACGAAACTCTTGCCATGAGAATATTGAGTATGTTGATATTTCAAATCAGTAAATCAAATTTCAAGGCCAGTTTAATCTTCTGGATTTGTACTTTAAATGTACAAGCAGCACTTCAAGAAACTACGTAGTGAGTTTTTTTCTTTTCCTTTTTTTACAAAGAAGGGCTTCCTAAATTGTCTCCTTTTCATTCTGATTACTTGCAGAAGTAATTTCTGAAAACAACAAAAGCAATCAGCAAAGCAAACTCCCAAGTTAGTGAGAGCAGTTCATGTTAGGAAAGGAATGGTTGGTTCCTATTTGTTTTCTGTGTTTCCCATGGGATGAGTGACATGATTAATGTGTTACTGGTATATCTCAGACCTGTGATGAAAAATAAATGCTAGTACAGTAAAAGTGACGGTAAAGTAATCCCTTAAAATATATTGTGGCACTCTGTAGTGCAGAACACAACAAGCTGGGCCCTTGAGTAGGGCCCAGAACCACGAAGCACTAACTAAAATAAATGTTCAGAATTTCATGAATTTGAGTCTACTATCTTAGAGCTTTATATGGCTTCAGTCAGTGTAATATCTGATCACCTCAAACTATAATGTTTGTTAATCTAAATATTAACACCAAAGCTATATCATCCTTTTACAGATAGTGAACTAAAACACAACAGAGCGTAGACAAGTCGTTCCCAGCTAGTAAGGCACGAACATGTTAGAAGGGAGGCACAGCTGAATCGCTGCAGGCACTGTGGAGCAGCTGACTCACACTGGGATGGAGGGGTAAATTACCCCCAGTCAGCTGAGCTGGGAGCCACAGTTTTTAGATACAGCATCAACAATATCTTGCATCTGCATGAAGCAGTGGTTCCCACAGGTGCTGTAGAAGAGGTCCTTTGGGAACACAGCAAGAGCACAGTGTCACTGTCTTTCAGGAACAAGTTAGAGTTGACTGATGATATCTGGCCAGTGTGCTCGCAGTTCCAGAAAATTCATGAAGCCACTAGACTTGTCTCTCGTGGGGCAAGCTGATATCTTGGCGGGGCTCCCATATCCTCCTGGATTCCTGTGGGTAATGAGGAACCAGCTTTTTTGTATAAGGGCAAGACTGATATCTTGCCTCTCTGTTGGCTCTTTCATCTTCATAAATTCAGTGAGAAAAAACCTTGAATTACCAGTCTAAAATGTAGGAGTGAAGCTAAGGCAGAGCCAGAGAAGGGACATGGCTTTTGAAGGGGAGTTCGAATGGCAGAAGGCTGGAAGATAGTGGAGCTTGGTTTGTTGAAGATATGTGAATGCCTGGTGACTTACTGAATTCTCATATTTTACAAAATACAAGATGCTTTTTTGTCTAAAATTTTATTTTCTTATTTTATAAATGTTCGTAAAATAATATCTATGATGAAGTTCTGGAAGCAATCAAAACTTCGTATCATGGGCAATAAAGATAGCAGATAGTTCTTCCTGTGACAATATGATTGCAACGTACTACACTAGCATCCCCAGTTTAGCACTTCAGGGAGTAGTTATTGCACCTCAGCTTTAGATGTTGCAATATAACCTTTGATTATTGGTGATTTATACTGCTAGTGTACAGTTACTGTATAGTCAAGAGATTCTTCATTACAGTCACTCCTTTTTGCTGGAGAGGTTTGATTAATCTGCCAAAATCTAGCATTTTCCACAGCTTATCTAAGAAATCTCCCTTAGGAATTTAAGACTTATGGTTTTCATTAGTTCATTTTGCATACATAGGTATGATGGTACCTCTAGAACCAAGTTCAGAACTGCAAATAGACAGGCAAATTATCCCACCCTCCCTTTGGAAAAAGCTTGTAGAACATTTCTGAGAAAGGGTGTGAAAGAAAAGATGTAGGATTATTTCCAAAATATTGGAGCAGACTGGAGCTATCATGGTTGTCACCGCAGAGAGAAATCAAGCATTCTCTGAAATTTTTGCAGAAAAAGTGGTGAAAAACAGAGGTGGTGAACAAATAGCCTTCATCACAAGAAGAGGACATCTTGTTTTCAGAGCCATTTCACAGGCAGTGAAGATAGTAGCTGAGATCTGCTGTGGTAGAGTCCATGCTCTGTCCAGCTCATAAAAGACAGATAACTGCAAGAGAGATTTGAGGCAGCTGATTCCATCAGCACAGTGAATCATGCTCATAAAGAAAAGAATAAATTCTAAGACAAGTTTACAAATTCTATTCTAGTTCTTGTTCCCCAAATAGGAATCTTTAAAACATGTTGAACTTATGTGGCCACAGTCTATTTTATTGCAGTGCCCGTAAAAATGCTGTAGGTTATTTGAGTTTGTTTTTTTTTAAAAAACTAAGTTCTCTTTGTTCATGATCCTGGCACAGCTTGGGATTGGTCACTCTGCTTTGGGAGTGCCTGTGCCAATCAGAAACAGGGCTGATGGAATTACTGGAAAATCATCTTTTCCTGTCAGTTAAGAATTTTGTCAGTGAGGAAAAGGAAAAAATGGCCTATGTTTCTATTTTTCCTTTAAACTGCTCCACCTATTAATTAGGCCACACACCCTCTGCGAGCATAGTATGGACAAGAAAGACTGGCCTCAGTGATCTTAATAACTGCAAAAACCTGTATGTCTATTATACTTTGGCTTCAACAGATGCATAACATTCATCTGGGGACAGGAAATGTAGAACACCTAGAGAAAGATCAACTTATATTTAGGAGGAATGACTAAGAGAAAGAGCCTTATCTCTAGGGATTTACCAGTTATCGCTGTGGTTTGAATTGCATAAGGGTAGGAGGGGAACGATGCCCCTTCCCACCCATCAGTCTCCACCCATGGCAGCATGGTGCTAATGGAATGTTAGGCATGAGAGATAATTAAAAGCATTGTAATAACTGTACAGAATGTGTCACCCTTGCCTGCAGCTTCACCATCATCTCAATTCACACCCTACCCCTTTCTTTTGGCTCCACCCAAGCTTTGGTTTCCTTCACCCACTCATGACTTTTGTGCTATCTTTCCATGCCGGCTGAAACAGCCTCCCACTTTCTGTTGCCTTTCCTCCAGAAGAACTGGTCAGTTCATCATTGCACTGCTGTATACGTAATGACCAAATTCGTGAGGTTACCAAACACTGATTAAATCAGTATCAGCCATAATCAATATTCTTATCGATTAACAACTGACCAAAATATATATGCTGGTAGGATAAAAGCCAGGCTACAAATACATGCTACAAGATGAGCAAAACCAAAAGAAACAAGCATATTTCTAGTGAGGAAACATGGGACTCAGCTGGTCTGTCTCCTATGCTGAGTTGACATTCATGCCGATCCAGTTACAGAGGGCAGGATAGATGCGCCCGGTTTATGACATGGATATCCACACCGTGCTCAGAAAAATATGTGAATTGAAGCAATTGAAACCGAGTCCTGTGGAATCAGCATTTGTTCAGTAATATGCCACTCATCTGCCTTTTCTTTCTCCAGAACATTGTGCCTTACTAACGAATGAACAGGTTAAAAAAAGGAGTGACACAAAAGACACAAGGCTGGATTCCTAGCTAAACTAGAAACTCAACTGCTAAAGGATTCCTCTGGTGAGCTACAGTCTTTAAGAAAGCAATTCCAGTTTTAGGTGGGCCATATAATTTCTCAGAAGTGAGTGCAGATTTCTACTTTCAATAGACAGTTTTTGAGGTGAAATGCATCAGCTTGAGTAAATCAAGGCCAAACAGCTCTTGGCAAAACTTTAATCAATAATGGACCATAGAGAATGATCATACGTCTTCAAGTTGATGGGACAGATTCTGTTCTTTCTGACAGCAGTATCACTGAGAAGTAGTCCCATCAGCTTCAACAAGGTACATAGATGCATTCTGTAATAGCTGAGAATGGCCTTTGAAAGTACTCTCATAAACTATGTATGTGCCTTTTCTCTTAACTTCTTTTCCTAGTTAGATGCTGTTAAAAAGCAGGCATTGTTTTCCATTGTGAAGCTCTGAAGCTAAAGAAGAGCTAAAATGAAATGAGCTCAGTAAGTGTATGGAAGAGATCGTAGCTTAGGAGGGAATCTTGAGGTAGATATTTCACCTGGTGTTTTGAGTCATGAGTATTTGATTTACAGCTATCCCCAGTGGATTTGAAAAGCTGCTTGAACTCTGCTTCATTTCATGTTTATTTTTTACAAACACCATGATGTATGGATTCTCACTAGCTAACTGTAGAGACTGAAAGGATGTTTTCCATTTTGATATATATATAATGTGACTACTTTTTTTTCCTCAGGCCTAGTCAAAACTCACTGAAAACCACATTATTTGGTTATTGTTACTTTTTAATTTGGGCTGTTCTGACTATTTTACAACGATGAGTATTAAATTTTGTTGTTTTGCTAATTTTGGGGGGTTTTTTTGCTCTTACAAAAGAAATTCCCCTCCTATCCAAATTAAAATCTCATCACATCTTTCTGACAACAGTTTGCCTAAAAGCTCTGGTCCTTTCTTTCTTTTCCTGAAAATGGAATGGAGTGGAAATATTGTCATCCTCAGGGTGTACAATGTGAACTCTGTTTTTTACTCTTTTTTTTCTCTCTAGTTCATCACAACTAAGCTCTATGGAAAACCCAAAATTTCTTTTTGCATCGTGCTTCTAAACCCCCTTTTCTATCTTTCTCTGAAGCACTGGAGGTTGGCCACAGCTTGAGGGTGGATTTGGCAAGTGGTATTAAACGCTTACAAATGCCTGGCTGATGAGTCTGGCTCACACACCCAGAGTTAGGCTGATTGCCTGATTTGGGGTCAGGAAAGAAGGAATTTTCTCGCAGGTCAGACTGGCAGAGATCATTGAGGTTTTTAGATTGGTTTTTTTTCCTCATGTAGTGTGCAACACACACTTACTAGAGTCAGCTAACAAATACAGTGCTTAGCAAAGGCATAAATCACTGGTAATATACTTAATATATTCTATTCTCTTTCTAATAGTAATTATTACTGTGTCCCTCAATCTTTTTCTTCAGGACTAAACCTCACTATGTGATGGTGGGAAATGTCTGTGAAAGGTAGGGAGTAGCAATTTTGTGGACCCTTCTGGACAAGCATCTATTGCATGGTTGTCTCTGACTGAGGGATCCTGGCCTTGATGGTTCAGATGCTCTTTTCTAGTAACAAGCTCCTATGAGAAAGAAAAAACTGTTGGAAAGAAATAGTGATATTTTTACTGCTGTGAAACTAAACAATTGATCTGTTTATCTTTGGATTAAAAAGAGGTATTTTGCAGATACAGATGGTTGTTTTTAAACTCAGATGATCTAGAATTTAATAGAGAGGGGACAGGATTCTGGATTGGTACTAAGTTTTGTCCTATAGTAGAAATCTTCAGAATTCCATCCTTTCTGATATTTGTAAACATGGCAATATCTGTTTCTGCAGATGACTAGTCCCCAAGTGAGAATGACTAATTCCATTTAACTGCCCACTCAGGTTACGGTGTGACACAACAGAAGGATCCAGAAACCCGTAGGCCCTCTGTCCTTTCATTTAATTACTAGATCTCAGTGAAAGTACAGGACACAATTAAGAAGGCTGTCCATACCACAAAAACGCAAATTGAAGTACGCAGATTAGCTAGTTACATATGCAGGCAGGTAATTTAGTTGATAATTGGCCCAATTACAAATTCAGATGCAAGCATTTGTAGATGCAAGAAGAATGTTTACATTTCTTTTCTTTAAAATTTTTGAACTCTGTACAATTCTACAGATACCCAAAGTACTGGTGAAACCTTGGCACATGTTCTGTCTTCCGTGAGATTTTTTTCTGCCTCTGCGATTTTATAGATCATTTCCCACACAGAATTATGTGCTGCAAAGTGCATTTTCTGGATCTCCAAGAAAGAACATTTACCTCATTCTAGGGAATATCACTTATTTTTTTCTATTCACTTTCTGTACAACATAGATTCCTTTTGGGCTTTGATGCATTAAGAGAGGAATGTCTTTTCTTTTCATCGTTCTTAATAATGGATAATAAAAATACTCAACATCATCTATGTTCTGTTCTAAGAAGCTGAGTACCTCCAATAAGTATTTGGTAAACAAGTTTTTTTTAACAGTTCACTTTTTGTTGGTTTTATCCACGTTAAAATTTCATCTGTCAGGTGATTTTTCAATTAATGTAGCATTATGTAGTCCACATAAATAATACTGGTCTTCAACCATATTAAAAAAAAAAAAAAAAGGTAAAGAGGTAACCAAAGCACATTCAACTGATGCAAAGCTTCATTGATTTTGTAGAAGATTCCCCAATTTTCATCACCTGAACATTTCACTCCAAAATATTTACATGAATTTTTCATGCAGTTTACTTTGAAAGTAGACACTTACAAATTGCATAGAATCTTCTGCTTTTTTTCTGGCTCATTGATTTCCACAGCAAATGCACCAGTTGCACAGTTAAATAATGCTTTTTTAACTGCCAGCCCTCCATATTCAACTTGGACTGTAAGAGCTAAGCAGGATTCTCTCCATTTTGTATATCATCACGATAATTAAAGTCTCATATGCAAGATTATGCTTTTAGTAACAGCCCTGTATTACATTGATCTCATCAACACTTGAAAGGTTCTTTTGCAATTAATGATTTTGCACAGGCATAAATAATTGTCCTGTAATGGACAGAAAGATGACAACTCTGACATTACTTAGGCAGGGTGGCCAAAACAGAAACTATGAGCCAACTGATTTAATTTTCCTCTTTTTTTTTCTTTTTTTTTTTTTTTGAACTGGAGTATAGATTTCATTTTGTTCTTTTTTTTTTTTAAACCAGAATGCTAACTTTTTGTTTTGTTTTTCTTTTTAGCTCTTACAAAGGAAACTCCCCCCTATACAAGTTAAAATCTCAACACTGCTTTCTGACAACAGCTTGCCTATAAACTTTGATGCTTCCTTTCTTTTTGTCATCCTCACCAACATTTTGGTGTACAACCTGAACTCTATTTTTGCCTTGTTTTTTTGTCCGTAGATGATCACATTCAAGCTGTATGGAAAGGCTTAATCTTCTGCTTGCAAAACACATCTAAAATCCTTCTTTTCTTCCCTACATAAACAGATGAAATGCAGATTCGTCACATTGTATCTTAGTAGGTATAACCTCTTTCTGCCCATACCGATGAATTCCATCTTATCTCAATTTTACCATCAACACATTACTGTGGAGATTATCTTCCTGATTTCTTGGTTGGTTTGTGTTGTGGCATGATCTGCTTGTGGCTTGCCTTTACAAGATGCCCCTTCTCCGCCACTTCAAATACTTACAAGGCTCTTTGTGGATTTCATTACCTAACATCTTTCACACACTAACTAGGTGTCATATCCACAACTACTCCTTTTGATGTCACCTTTATCATTTAATTATTATTTTTCAGTTAAGCCCCTTTGCTTTTTTTGTATTACATCTGTGTACAGGTGGAGCACCTCTTAAATATCTCCTAAGTAATTGCATTGTAATCCCTGTAATACCTTTTAAAAAGCCTACTCTGCTGTGATGTCTATACAAAAATAGTGTTGGTTAAACATCTGGTGTAATACGATAGCTTCTTGTTGTGCTGACCAGTATCAGTGGCCAGATTCCATGTGTTTTTCCTGCCCATCATCTTCCATAAACTCTCTGGGGAAAGAACCGCTGGTTCTTTTGTATGTGTCGGGGCATTGCAAAGTGGATTCTGATCCATCACCAAGGCTCCCTAGCATAACCGCAATGAAAATAATACATTATTATAATTATTTAGGGTGATTGTTTGACAACTGGCATTGTGTTTGGTAAGCTGGGTAATCAAATCTCCTGCTTCAGGATATCAGCTGATTGCCACTTTGGTTGGGAAAGAATTATTGTATCACTTTTAAGCAGCCTTACAAAACCAGTCAGGTGCATTCTTTTCTTTTTGTCTCCCTCTAAAGCATTTGTTGTGCTTCTGAGTCATAATCACACTCCATCACATTAAATGCTTTTTCAGAAGTGACAGCCTGTAATAGTTCTTCCCCTATTGTCCCAGCCTAGCCCCCATTCAACTCGAGGGCAGTTTGAAAAACACTTTGAATAGCCCACCCTTTGTCACCTGGCTTTAATCCTGTTCATCTATATGGTAACAAACCCTTAGATATGATTCAAGTATAAACTATGAAAATTTGTAAAAATGCTCACAGCTGCATGAGTCTTAAGGTTTTGTTGCTTCTTGATTAAATATTTGGGGTTTTTGTGTGGCATTCATTAATGCCAAAAGAGCCTTTGATCTTTCTTCCACTAGGGTGTGGAATCTGCCTCTTGTTAGCCAGTACCAAGGCTAAACAGGTACCGAATTACTTTTGATTACACAGCTAAACCTCTTTAACAGAAGAAAGATATTTTGTTTACTTACCTATATCTGTAATAACAGTCAGGTCCATCAGAAGCTTGTGGAGAGACTGTACAATGAAAGCCTTCACCTACTTAATCAAAATTGGATGCCTTTTTTGTTTTTCAGGTTATAAACTTTTTACAGAGCATGGTCAATACAGCCTCTTAAGGTGGAAGGCTAGGCATTCTGAATAAAGAGCTCCATAGTCAAGGGAGAGCCACTAATTTACTATGAGTATAAAACAATTCAAGAAAACAACTAGTAGGAAGTATTTCCTGCCTTTGTGGAGCCACAGATGTGAGCTGGAAGGCTCTGAGTCAAGCTCTAGTGAAACAAGCTCTTTCTCAAGTGCTATAGATAGGAAATGCCTCTTTTTAGTGGCTAGTTTAATAAGAGAAGGGAAAAATAGAGAAAAGAGCAGAAAAATATAGAAATGGAACAGGAAAGAAAGGTGAGTGGGAAGGGGAACAAGAAACCAAAACCAGGACCTGACCGGATTACCTTTACAGTTTTGCTCTGCATTTGCTCTTCAGCATGAATTTGGCACAGCAGAAAGTGATGTTCTTTTGAGATGGTGGTTACTGAGGGGAACCGCAGCACGAGACAGGGCTTTAAGGTTCTACACACAATGAGGTGCTATAGTGCTGTGTGTTGCAATGCATATGCCCCCTTGCTTAGAACTTAATTTCTACGCTAAGGCCTTAGTGTCTCTCTGGCCCAATTCCTACATTTAAAATTGGGATGACAGTACTGTTCATCTTCATCGGAGTGAGACAGGGGGAATCACATTCATTCAAGGATGTGAGGATCCTATTACTATGGTAATGGAGACCATATAAGTACACAGAAGAGACAGAAAAGCTATTATATGGTGAGAAGTCGCCCATTCTAATTTTACGTGTTAAAGAATAGACAAAACTGTAGATGGGGTTTCAGACCCATGTTTAACTTGTTATACTAAGGAAATAAGGTTTATATATTCACAATGTTTATCTGTTCCCTCCCTATATTTCTGTTCACCCTATCAGCTAATTTCCACTAAACTTAAAAGAAGGGTGGAGGTTTGAAGAACTTAAATTTCCACGTTTCAGGAGTTCAGCAGTCAGAGAGTAGAAGGCAGGGAAGGCTCTGCTCTCATACACTCCGTTTAGGCAACCTGGTAGCACAGGCATATTTTATGCCTAGCAGTACATACATACCTGTTCGTTGCCCAGTGCAAATGTAGATTCATGCCTGTCAAAGCTTTTCCTATTTCTTGCTCATGCAGGAGGGCAAACAAAGGTAGCTGGGGAATGTGGTAGAAAGCTGTTGTGGGGAATCATAAAGGCATTGAGAGAAAATAGAGCTTATTATGGAAAAGGATTTAAGGCATGGCTTGGTTCAGTAGTGGGAGGATCACTGGAGGTTTTGCAAGGGTTGAAGTTGTTTTTACCTAGCAGTGTTGTCCCTGGTGACAGAGGGAGGCAATATGGAGACAGGCACAGGGCTTGCTCTTTGTTCATTCTGGAAAAAAGGGGAAAACACAAGACAGAAAACTGAAAGTTTTGGGGTTTTGGGTTTTTTTTTGCCTTTTTTTCCCCTATGAGAACATTAACAACACAAGAAAAAAATTGGGAAGGACAACAAACAAAAAAGTAAGGGACAGATATTGTAGATCTCTACAGTAATTTGATAATTTATCTTTACTTTTCAATATTCAACAAATTCCAAGCTCTTATTAACTCTAAAGTCAGCATTGTTAGCAAAGAGCAGCTGTTACAATGTAAACACACCTGCTTCTGTGTTAGCCTCACCATGGTCTAAATTAAAGAATTAGAAGAAGAAAACCCACAAAAATGGAGACATGGCCATCTTTTATCCCTTTCACCTAAGTTATACATGAACTTCAAAGTCTAGTCAAAACAATTTAAATACTAACATGATTAAGCAGATGTGATTTCATTTTAATTTTTCCTTTAGTTAAAATGAGGTTATTAATGCAAAGCAATTCTATTAATTCAACCTCTGAGTTAAAATCAGAAAAAGTTAGAAAATCTTAGAGTTGCCATAATATAGCCTATGAACTCTCAAGCTTTGCTTTTGAGATAGCTCTCTTTTCATGCAATTCTGCTGGAGACAGGGTAGTTCCAGCTGTTCACAGGTAAAATATGTTTCTGTTTGTGGAAGAAGTTGTATTATTAACCTCCACTGTCTGCACCGAGGTGGAACACTCTCTGCTCACCTATGCATCCAGAGAGACAAGTGCAAGCAAGCAAACCGTAAGTACAGCGGGATACCACTGAAGGCAAATGTATTTGAACCCTACCTCCTCCTGCTGCCCAGGAAGAGAAGCTGCACATCTAGGTTATGCCTCAGAGGAGGGAGATTAAGTTTCTGTGTGTGTTTGGAGAGGAGGGGAGTCCAGAGATGGAGCCAGACGGTAAATGGCAGAGGCTCTGAATGGCTGTGTTTGTATGGATTGTTTAACAGGCTTCTGATCCTTATTGGCAAACATCACTTTAAACTGTTTTGGTTAATCTGTTTCTTAAATCATCCTAGTAAGTCAGCAAGTTCAACATTAAGGTATGTGAGATATACCTGCCAAAAAGTCCTTGCTGTCATGCACAAACAGGTATTTCACACATGCAGCCTGGGTGAAAGAATAAGTGAATGGACTGTTCTGAGAGCAGAGGTTCAAAAGGTTTTTTGCTTCTAACACTGTGAAGTACTTGGAAAGTAATTAATGACTTATCCACTCTGATACAGGAAGTCTGAGTCCCCAGGGGGATTAATCTTAGGTTTTCTGATCATACCCTGAAACCAGGACAGGACTATTCTCTCCTTGCAAAATATCCTGAAAGTACTGAGCATCTGTCCAGTCCATCCCATTTCAAATAAGATATCAGATGCTTTTCAGATATATGAGCTCTAAGGATTAAATGTTCCTTTGTCCAAAATAAATTAGCACAGAGAATTGATACCAATGGAGACACACATCTCTTTCCAACCCTCCCTGCATTGCTTGTCAGCATTTTCACATAGGTCCTCTTCAACACTTAACAGTTACGATGCCAGGAATGATTAATATTTGGGTTTATTTATTCTTGTATTGTTTGTGCTACATAGAGGCTTACTGTGTCACAGGCAGAATAAATGAAATCAGCCTGTATGGGATGATTAGCCTGTACAATTAAAGCCACTCAAGAAGCTGAGATCATCCATTCTGACACAGCCACTCTGTCTCACACACATGCACTTACACAGAGAAAAGGATCTTTAGCTTACCAGGGAACAAAGCTTAGTATCACGTCCAGCAGGCCCCCTTCAAAATCCAAGAGGAGGATGCTATCTAAATTCCTGAGAATTTCAAGCTAGTTTGTTGGATGCTATGGATGCAAAAAGCCCTTTGATGATACAGTCACTCGACTGAGGGGAAGGGAACAACAGCTCTTGAGTTACTCGCACATTCTTCAAACAAGGGTTTCTTTTTTGCCTCCGCATACTGTTAGCCCGTGGTTCTGTGTGCTGTTAGAACAGATTGAAGAAATTCTCATTCCTGAAAATTCTTGGCCCCTTTATTCTTTTCTTCTGAATCAGTGCTTTATTTTGGTTGTGTCCCAAAGCAGAACTGTGACACTTTCTGATTTAAAAATAGTAACTGAGGAAAAAGTAGAAGCAAGGTTCAGTTTTTGTTGGTTTTGCTTTCAAAACTGATACAAGGTCTGGTACAGAGCACACCATCCAAACACTGAATCAGCAAAATGGAACGGATGGTAATCAGTGACAAACATGCAGAAATGAGCAGCTGTTGGAAGGGAAACCAGGAATCCCTTTGTTGGACTTGTGGCCAGTGGAACACTAATACAGACTCATGCATGGCCTTATACTACAATGTTTGTGAATTGTCCCCTTTAGGCTACTTTGGTACACTAGAATTTTTAGCTAACAATTTTAAGAGTTGTTTCAATGGACCATCACCATTGTTACCTTCTGCTACGGTGAGTAGCTGCGAACAATACACCAATAATTGAAGAGCAAGAATCTTAAGGAAATAAAAAGGTTGAGGATAGGGGTTGTAGAAGGGCAAGTAAGGAAGTAGGTGACATCTGAAAAAATAAAGGGGAGTAGAGTTATTATGGATCAGAAATAAAGTGAGTAAACAGAATAGCTTTCATTCAAATTTTAGCTACATTTACCTTCCCCTTTCTCTATACCGTTACACATACAAAGATACAAATATATTTAGCTCTCCTGCTACCATTCATATTGTAGCAGTACCTCTGAGTTTCAGTTCTGGCTCAAGACACCTGCGTGCTAACATAGACCAAAAAGACTGTCCCTGCCCTAAATAACTTTTTCTGACTAGTACAATATGATAGTAGCAGGACTTTGCAGCTACAAGTATCAGCTGTAAAAGGATGTTAAATCTAGGCCACTGCAAAAGAATCTAGTGAAATAAGGGGAGGGATAGAAAATGAAGGAAAGTGAAACAGTAAAGATTATCACTGGGAAAATATGTCCCACTTTTGCGGTTTTTTTTCCATGTACTCCATTCAGAAAAGGGCACAGGTGAAGATTAAAGGGAAATACTATAAACCAGATGACAAAAAATGGCAACATGACAATGTGAAAAAACCCAGCCAAATGGTTTGTGAGACAATCCCTGTAGTGATACTGGGAGACGTCAGCACTCGAGACATAAGTGTTCATTTAGAGTAGGGTCTAATTAAAGGCAGAATTTGTCCTACCTGACAGAGGGAGTAAAGTGAATGCACCAAAACCTGCTGTCCTGCACACCGATGGAAGGACAAAACAAAATTTGGCACCAACAGTCCCTGATGTTTGGAAATTGCTGAAAGTGTAATGATAAGAGCAAATGTTAAGGAACGCCTAAACAATTTGACTGAGGGGTGTCATATATCTCATTATGCAATGGTACATAATGAATTAATCCAAGCATGCTTTGAAACCAATTACAGATCTGTTACTTTGACTTGAGCACTAAAAGGTCTCATGGAAAAGCCCAAATGCAAATTTTAGAGTGATGCAAAAGTTTTGCTTGCTCAGCTAGAGCAATCTATTGGCTAATGTAATTTTTTCTAGGTTAGAACACATTCAAGGAGATAGCATAATATACAGCGGTAATGATATAAATTGTCTAAGGGATTAGAAAGATAATTAGGACAAGATGACATACCTGCCCAGGACCCAGTCCTTCACACACTGTTAGGCCAGTGTAACGCAGGTCTCCACCTGGTGGATCACAGTTTGGCACACT
This sequence comes from Morus bassanus, assembly GCA_031468815.1. Lineage (NCBI taxonomy): Eukaryota > Metazoa > Chordata > Aves > Suliformes > Sulidae > Morus > Morus bassanus. The sequence goes on from CM062577.1 coordinate 27,124,511, forward strand.
CGCACTGCAGTAATAGTACCACCACATGGGCTGACGTGGAGTTTTCCCCGTCACTGATCTGAGTTGCTGAATTCCCACATTGCAGAAGAGGCTATCATCTGGATCAGTCATTGCATATGGCTGTAAAATAAAAATATTCATTATTTTTCTAGCTCAGATCCAGCTCCTGTCTGCTGGGAAAACTCAGTGCAGCTTAATTAAGTGAGTGGGGTGGTATCAGTAAGGAACTGAACTTCTGATAACTCAGTTGAAGCAGAATATTTATGTGGACCAGATTTTACCAGTACATCAGTAGGAAATGGAGTTTCCAGGTGACCTAAAGGAGAGCTTGTTTGCCCAAGAGCACATCCATATTTTTCCTCCAGCTGTATCTAGTAGTCTAATAGTATTAGACACTACCTCTTCCCACGAACCAGGTCTCTCCACACACTGTGAGGACACTGCAGAACTCTATTGCTATTGCATCGAGCGCAAGCAGATGCTGGTGTAAGTTATTAACTGTCACTTTCAATTCAACCTGACAAGAATGAGTTAATGGAGGAGCTCCATTACAATGGTAGACAGGAAAATAAAAGCCATACTGAATCTACTTTTCTTGTCTCCCTTGTTTTCAAGACAGTGCTACTGGCATAACACAGAATGCCTTGTTCATTCATTTGCTGATAATGCTTCTCCCTTTGGGGGTGAGACACAGCTACTTCATGGATATAGAGTAACTTATTCAACCACAAAGGGAAACCTCTTCCTTCCCTTAAACTGTTCTCAGACTACCAAAGCAGCTACTGACGCTGACCTATATATTGCTGGCTACTTTTCTCACTAATAGCAATTGAAAACTGGAGATAACAATTTTGTTTTTTCAAATGTGTAATATCTTATTTCTTTCATTCTTGTTTCTGTTATATTTGCTAACTAAAACTAAGGGATATATTGTACTGGGTGAGCCTACGCCAGAGAGTTTTAGAAAATGCTTGACCTGGGTATGATCTCTGCATTTATAGTTATAAAAACAAATTAGCAGGCTTAATAAGTCAGACAGAGAGCAAAGGACAAAGCTGGACTTCAGCTACACCAGTGGAAATGTAGAATTCTTGCATTCAGACCAAGGAGTTCACTGTGAAATGCAATAACTAAGAGAAGGCTTTTGCCTACTAGTTAAGCTGGGATGAAATCAGAGGTTTTTGTTGTCATTTCACTGTGCTGATTTTAAATCACATAGACCCATGTCAGATGATATGCATGGTTCCTCTCTGACACCTTTCCAAAGTTCAGTCACGGCTTGTACTGTAAAGTATTTGAGGAGTGGCTGTGTCTTAGACCACTGTCCTGCAGAAATGCCTGCATATATTATATATTTAAGATTTAAATAGATCTTAAAGAGACTTGAGAGAAATTTTGGACATGTTTAAAGTTGAGTGCATGTGCAAGAATTTGGAAGTGTGTATGTGTGTGTATTAGTTGTCATATGCGTGTTTTTCTTCTGCACTTGTGGGATTTTGCGTTGCAAAGTGAGGGTTTAGACAGTCAACATTTCTACACATACTGAGACTTAACTACAGTTGCAGTATGGCAAATGGCATAGCAATATAGTGCAAGAATAAGTATGGCTTGTTTTGGAAGATTTCTTCATGCCTCTTACTCCAAACGTTTCTTTCGAAAGCTGATTTCTTCAATGGCAGCTACTTTCACAAAAGTGCTAGCGAAGTGTTGGGAATACACACTTATGCACTAGACATGAACAAATACAACGTTTCCTCATCTTCATGCACTGCGTCCAGTATGTTGTAAGAATAGTTGCCAATCCCAAATCTTCCTCCATTGCTCCAGTGTTGGAGCGCCTTGACACCGGCTTTTCTTTTCTGATACCTAACAGATCAAGAAAAATCCTCAGAAGTTCACCATCTCTTTGACTTTTTTCTTGATACTGTCTTCTATTTTTAGCTGACATCCATAAAGATAATGTATTTATGTCTTTAAGCCTTTCTGCTAATCTTTATGAAGAAGTTACACCCATGCACAACGTCTGCCGAGCCATTAAGTCAGCATCATGCACAGTGTTACAAGTACCACCTACACCAGTTGCTGCAGGTGGTTCTTAAATTTCAAAGACTGTCTGGCAGGACTTCTTAACAACTGCCCTTCAATTTCCAGCTAAAACTCATCTTCATCTTGCAGTTCATTCTGAGACTCAGCCCGCTGGATGTTTTTTACTTGGGCGATGTGCATTCAAAAACCTGAAAATGCATGAATTCTTTTGAAAGTAGCAACACCCCTCATCCCCTTTAGAAGTAAGTACATATAGATTCAAAGCTATGTGCTTTTTAAACTCTCTTTAGTCCCATTTTTTCCTTCCAAGTTGCCCTTGATTTTGCCTCTTTGTTGCTGATTCCTCCCCTCTCCCTTTAGTACTGTCCCCGATTTATATGTCAGTGCTGAGTGCATCTGATCAAAACATGGCAAAGTTGCTGGTTCAGCACTCGCAGCAGGGGATGGGAGAAATGGGCTATGTCTAATCCTACTTTGTAATCGCTGTCACAATGCTGTGACGCTGCCAGTTGGCAAGTAGGAGCAACAGCGGAATTTCGAGGAGATAATGACAGGTGCTCGTAGCGCATCTAGGACAGCACGTGCTGGAAAACAAGTTTTTTAACTAATCTGCTTAGACTTTAAAATAAAAAGCACATTGGTTTCAAACAACAGCCTACCATTAAAGAGTGTGCAAGATTATTGCATGTGGCAGGAAAACTGAGCAGACTCCAGAGCAATGTCTGGGTATGTGATTGTACTAAATTATATCAATATTCAGTTCTGCTTAGAATGAAGTAGCTCTAAGAAGTTCAGCTAGGTAGGGTGGTGGTTTTTTTTTAACTTCAGCCTAAGAAAATTTTGTGGGAGGAGTCACTTTGGAAAGGTGGGAAAGCCTTTACCCTCAGGTTGCCTCAGTAAGAAGCTCCCGCTGTGATACTTGAAAGCCCAATAGACATGTCTGAATTTATAATACACTCTTGAAGTATTCATTCATAATCCTGTAGGGATTTTCAAAGCCACAAAGAGGATGTATTTCTTTTAACTGACTACAGGGAAAATATTAGTTCCTGCTGTAATAAACAAATAGTCTGTTTTGGTGCAAGAGAAAAAATTTGAAGAGTCAGAGAAAAGAAAGGGGAACAGTTCTGACACTCTTGGAAGTTTCTGTTCTTCTAAAATATGTGATATGCCACGAACTACTTCTATTTTCTCCTCATTCTTTACTACCTGAAACTTCACTGTTATAACCTGGTGCTCCACCAGTGTAAATCAAAGTCACCGTATTCACACCATGTAAAATCTTTAGCCAGATTACTGTACAATTAAAAGAACGGGGATACTAAGCTATAAAAAACATGGAAGGGGGGGCTATTTTTCCCTTGGATCGTTTGTCCCCCCAATCTCTAGGCATTTCACAGGAGAGGATATGTGACATTGCACCTCTGCTTCATGCAGCCACTTCCGTCTGCTTCCACAGCTTTGTATGGGCTTGTGCAGGCAAAGTAATTATGGTCAGCAAACACAGGCCGCCAAGAAGATGGGCCAAAATGGCGACGAGTAGAGGCTGGGAGCAGCAGGTTCCTTATACAATGGGATTCTGTTGCCGTAAGATTACAACTGAGTTTGTGTTGCTGAAAAAAAAATGTAGCCATTTCTAATCACTCTGTCAATTCCTAGCCTGTGTCAGCAAAGTACTCCTGCAGACTTTTGCATCTTTTGTAGCATGCTGGGATAAGCCCTGATATACATCATGGATGTTAGAATTTAAGTAGTATATATCCTTTTTGCTTCACGTGCACGTGAAGTGAATTTCATAAATGAGCACAGTCCCTTGCTAGAAGGTGAGGTGGCTGCACACTCTATGCTGCTACTGCTGAAATCGCCTGTATGTACTCAGTAGGACTTTACCCTTCTGCCCGTCAGCCCCACGCATTCAACAACCTTGCAGTGGAAGTGAGATGTAACAAAATGGGCTTTTAGCTAACAGAAGCCTACACCTTTACCACCGACTCATACCACCATTCTGAAAGAAGGGGCTTATCCCATTCATATTTATTTTGATTTCTTTGTGAATGATGTGATTTACTTTTAGGAATAGAGAAGGAGTCAAATTTAAATTTGTTCTTATACTTCTCTTATTTATCTATTATAAATAATTTAATACACTTCTTAATCTATACTTTAGATAAGGCATGACAGCTACTTAAGTTTAGCCAGCCACAGCAATCCAGGATAGAAATGAGAAAGAACATTTTATCTAAGTGAAGCTACAAGGAGGATTTAAGCAGGCACGGTGTAACTTCATCCATTCTGATGAAGAGAATCCAGAAAGATTCACTCAGAAGAGAGTGTGTAGCACCTCTGCTCCTACTGAAAGAGCCAACAAATCCTCTGGTGACCATCTGTGATCGGGACCAAGCTGAACTTGTTATGTCACCACATTTCCTGTAGCACAAGTTGGTTGCTAGAAGTCTACTAATCCAGTATGGAGTCAATCCAGCTTTGTTAAGCTTGTGAAATCAGAGCCTGAGGTGGAATAGATGCAGATCATACTATTTGCCCACATCAGGGATCCTTCACAAGATACCTATCTAAGAGAAGATATGGGAGAGAGAATTAACCTACTTGAATAACTAGTGGTTTTAACTGCTCTGAATTACAAAAAGTTTCCCTGAAGAAGGGAACTCAAGTTTCCCTGGATGACCATCTTTAATTATACGTCAGTACATTCTTATTGTTGTGTTGTAATTTCACATTCTGTCAGGCTTAATGAATTAACATGCACTGCTGCCCAGTGTGAGGGCTTACTAACAAATATATTGTAGTCACCAAAATAAATGTGACATTTTAAAAGCTTGGGGCAGCAGAAGGGAAATTGGTGGACTAAGCTGAGCACTAAGACTCCTTATCAACAGAGGACAAGGTTTGTTAAATTGACAGTAAATAAGAAAGCGCCCAGAAACCAGGTAAACGGCTGAACCGCAGACTGCAATGTAAGCACTTCAAATTCACCAAGGCAAATTCACTTTGCCACCTGAACTTCCCATCACCCAATCTTCTCTTACCTTATTTAGAGGCTGAGTAACAGCAGGGTCTTATCTTGGGAAGTCACTCTCAGCTCAGCTGGGGAACAGTATACTGGAAGCAGCATTTTCTTCTACAAACACATTAATTGGAGTCCATTTTTCTCACTCCACATGTGCATAACTTGCAACGCTAATGGGAACTATGCAGGCTTGTCAGTTTGCTGGAAAGCTCCTTTCTTTGGGTCGGTGCAAGCTCAGCTGTCTTTCATTATGTACATATTCATCAACTTTAAACAATTCATATTTCTCCTTGAGAATGTTGTCCTTACTTCTCCTGTAGTAATACAGGGATTGAGATGAAACCTGGTATGTCAGGTCCAGATTCAGAACATCAATGCTGGTTGTTACAAAAGACAGAACGAGGCGCTTGGCTGTTGAATGGTACTCGTATTTGCAGCACTGAACTTTATGAATTAGAATGGTCAATGAGGAAACTAAGATTTAGGTGAGAAGATATTAGAGGTTAGTAAATATTGTTTGTACTGCTGAAATCAGTCCATTTGTAATAACTTCATAAACTAATGTACTTATACTTCATTCTGGATTTTACAGTATATTTGGACCACTAGCAGGTTGAAAGGTTGCATGAAAATACATATACAGGCAATCTACAGCAAAATACACTGGCATTTATTCTACTGCAGATTTTGCTTCCAAGCTTCATTGAAAGAGAAGTTGGTCATTAGGTAGAGTCCGAACCAAGCCTGCATATGTCAACCTAGCTTTATTTTATGAGATACATAGACATTTTACAGATGTGAATTTCACCCCAAGAACAGAACTTGGCCTGTTTTTCTACTCATTATAAACTGGCACCTCTCCTGAAATCCCAAACATTTAAACTGTTCCTTAACAGCCTAGAGTGGAAAAGTTAGCAGTAAACTGCCCTTGTTTGTGAGCAACTTCAATTTTCATGTAATAATTTTCCACCTTAGTGAACTTAAGTCCACATTTAAAGCCCTTAATATGAATTCTGCTATTAAATCTTCAGTAGGAAGTCTTTTTTCCCTCTCTCCTTTAAACTACTTGGGATTAAAATAACTACTTTTGTTTAATATGTGATCAGAGACTCACCTGACCTGTCTCTGCAAGAGATTTGACAATGCCCAGGTCAGTATTTTCCCTGGTAAGAAAGCTCTTTGTACAGCTCACCCTGGGAAGCTGCTGAAAAGCCTGTGCTTCAGCTAATAACCAGATTAGTTTTCCCATTTGTCAATTACAACTTCCGTGGTGCTTGAATGGTGGAGGAAATAACTGCAAGCAGAAAATGAGCAAAGCAGAAAGGACGGACACTTCAAAAGACAAAGATTTTCTCTGTCACAATTATACTGCAGCTGCCATGAGCTGATCAGACCTCACTGGTATTGTGGGGAAATATCATTTGAGGACGTTAGAGCCAGATTACAGAGTTAAGTGAAGGTGAACTGGAATCCTGACTTCAATTTGAAAGAAAAAAATTGTCTTTAGGTGCATACATGTGGCAGCCACAGATGTAGATAAAAGCTGCAGATATGCCTCCAGGAATATAACTTCGTCTATGGATTGAAAGGCTTGCACCATAGGCAGAGCTGGTATTGCGACCTATTATTAAAGGTGACCAACATTAGCCATAATATGATCCTGTGCTAAGAAATCTGATAAGATCTACTTTGAAACACTCTAGAGACTTCGTACTTTGGAGTGACAACTTGAAATTTGGCAGGAGGATGTTCTTTGCATTGTGTATGGGCTTTTTGCTTTCCTTTTGAAAACTCACATTAAGTTACTGAAGATAAAAGCACTGGAGTTATAGCAGTTTACACACATGCAGCAGAAACTTGTTGGAGTTTATCATCCAAAGCCTCTAAAGATTTATGAGCAGTATGAATACCTGAATCTCTCACCGAGTCTGGATTTGATTGAACTATCCTTTCACCTGCTCCGTCCCTGAGACTGACTGGACAAAGAGAATACTGAAAACTAGAGGAGGAAGTAGGTACAGAGTGTCAGGAGAAAGCAGAAGTGTCAAGGTGAGGGGCAGACGTGAAGACCCTGGAGAATTTTAAGTGCATAAAGATCTTGATAAGACTGGAATTATCAGGATAAGGAGACTGGCACTTGGAGTCAGTGGGACTAATAATTGAAGAAGAATTCATGAAGAATTCGGAGTGTGTTTAATTACAAGCTTGCAGAAAGAGGGAAGATGGTTTCTTAGTTAAGGAGGCTGTCCTGTGGAACTGAATTCAACTGCAGAATGTAAAGCCAGTGCAAACATTTAAACTGTATTTTTCAGAAAAGGTCATTAATTTATGTCATCTCAAGCCCACATCTAACCAGAGACTCTTAAGTCTGATTTACAGAAGTGCAGAGCAACTTACACTTTATAATAAAAACTACTCTGAAAAAAATCAGGCCTTCCGTGTCTCAAAGCTTAAATTAATGAATTCTTCCAGACTTAATAGCTCTGTGCAATTCTCTGTATGTTAAAAAGGATAATATTCTCTCATCTCAAAGACGTATTGTAAAAATAATTCATCCTATGTATTGAATGACAAAGACCATAGGAAAAAATAAGATATGGAAGGAAAAATAGGCCTCACGTTGTTACAACTGCTATTAATGGTGCAAAAAGGGCTCTATAAAAGTCCCTTCTGTTCAGTAGTGATGCTGCTACTTTGCTGTTTGATCCTGTTGTAATAGAAGAGAACACACCTGCAGACACACCCGGATGTGTAGTGTTGGAGGCAGTACTGCTGGTTCCTGCTGTGCTGCTTTTACTTCTATGTACTATTGCTCAAGATTGGGATAGCCATTGCTATAGCAATGGTCCACAATACTGTGTCATCTTTTGAGAGAGACTGCATAACTGGATCAAAATACGCTGATAATGAGACTTCATTATTAGTTGAGAAACCGCAGAAATTAATGACTTAAAGACTTGACAAGTCCTCTTAGGTTTCCTTCTTCATTCCTCAGCCAGAAAGAGATTCTTCTCAGTTCACCCATCTTTAGGAAATGCTGTGCTACCTTCTTTATTGGCTGAGTTTCTTCATGCCTTCAGAAGCATGATGCTCACAAAAAAAATCTCACTGCCAAATCTCACTCCAACCCCCAAATAATTGCAAATCTGGATGTAGAACTTTGAACCAGAAAAGCAAGAAATTTATTAGGACAGGCGATGTAAATGTGAGAGCCATGGCCTAAGGACTACAATTAAGTGTCAGAGAGTTATGAGCAACCTGCCACAACCATCCTCACGGGAGAGAAGGCTAGGTGGCCATAGTAAAAAAAAGCTTTAGAGCCACAGCATTAGGGAAAAGCTAACCAACAGCTAAAACAGACATTCTATGGGTAAAAGAGCACCAACCTTAAAAAAAGAGTTTGTTTTTAAGATATTTGCCTCGTTCTTTTCTGTTTATTTTGCATTATCAGCCCTTATTACTTTTATCGCATTTTCTAAAACCTTTGAAAAAAACAGCCAACACATTCTGGCTGTGTACCTTTTGAAAGAGTTTTGCTTCAGGATTATGAGATGCTTTCTTACACTCATTTAAAGAACAGCTTGTAACGTGTGCATGTCCAAGTTTGCAAATACGATTGTGTGTGAGTCATCATGGCAGTACTCCCAACACAAGGGGAGGCTATCTCAAGTGATAAAACCAACAAAAGGGTAAATGTCAGGGATTGCTGACACTTCATGCGTAGATTGGTTTACGTTCCTTGTGGCTAGAATCCACCATGAAGTTGCGGGGCATGAATCAAGGGTGATTGTGGAGGGCCGGATGGTACTGAATCTGACTGTGATTTAAATGAGACATCCATGGTGTATGAGTCATTTTGCTATTTCTTTATACTAAGGTAAATTTCGGTCTCCTAGGCATAATGTGGAAATTACATTTTGGGCTAACTGCTCCTGTCCTTTTCTCACTTCCAGGTGTTCACTGTCAGATTAATGTTAGAGGTAGGTTGCAGGTTAGGTCTTGTATACATGTGATTTTGTATCACAGTATGGTAGTTTGAAACTATTATGAAGTAGTTTTACAGATTAAGGTAACCATATCACATCGATGACTCCTGTAAGTTTAGTGATAAGTGTAAGGTACTTTTACACTGAGATAACTGTGCTATGCTAAGAAGGCTGACATACCAGTAACCCAAAAAAAACCCCCAAACTCATAGATAAAATAACTCCTCAGTAGATCTAAACCAGTATTTACAGCAGGCTTTACACCTACCCATGCAGAAAAAGATGTTCCACAAAATGTTAATGTTTCATTTGATAAAAGAGCAAGAGCGTATATGCTGACTGGTTCTGAGTTTTGGCTTCTGCGATCCTTTTTGTCTTGCCCCTAATGAACATTTAATTGGTTAAAGCTTTGTTTATCCCTACAGTGAGCTGGCAAGCCCAGATAACTGTCTAGATTCTTAGATGATATAAATAGGCAGGGTTCCAGTGAGTTTAAGGGAGAAATGCTGATTTACCCAGTTGAAAGCTTGGCCTGTTACATTTCATGTTTTTATTTATTCTTTTTCCATATGGAACTGTATCTTCCAACTGTATGCAGATGCTTCCTAACCATAAGCTTTAGGATGGCAGACTGAATCTAGCTAATGTATCTTCTTCCATCCTGCAGCATTGTAGAAGACAGAAGGGAATAGGATTTCTTCTGGTTAGATATTTTCTAGTAATCTTGTGTCAATGGGAAATCCCTATAGTTGCAAGTGTGATCTCTACGTCTATGTATATAAACTTCTAGGGAGTAGATGAGAGAGCAGCAAATGCTATTCAAAAATAAATACTATAATTCCTGGGGATTGTATATCAGTAGGGCTAGTTGTATATTGCAAGCAGCTTTTTCTGGCAGCACTTTACATGATCTCTTAACACCCAGGTAATTGCATGCTTCCTGCCAAATACTCCCTGTCTTTTGGGAGAGATTTTTCAGGGTTGCATGCATTGATTAAATTGGAAATAACGGACTTGGTTGCAAATACATGTGGATGCATGTGAGCAGAATTTGATTCTGGTTTGATTTTTCCCCTCCAGACCTTTCAGTTTCCCATTGCAAAAAAATAGGTCCATATCAAATGGACAAGAAGCAATGTCTGTTACTCTTCTTTTTCTTTACACAGGCATGAATAACGACATCATGCCTGCCCGAGTAGGTGAGCTGCAGGTTTTTGCAGTAGTGGCAGGGAGATAGTAACGGGCTCTGCCATGGGAGAAAACCAAGATGCTTTAACTTAATACACATGTTGGAGAAAAAAGTCCAAGGAAAGGATTCCTGGTGAATGGGAACCCAAAGATTTTTGGAGGGGCAATAGGCATTTATAATGCTATTACTATCATGTATGCAGGTGGATTTTAGCTACTATACCAGGATTGAGTCTGAAATACACCTAGGTGTTTGGGAAAAGGTACAGAAAGGCTGCCCCATGCTGAGCAGGGACCTTTTGTACTCTGTGACTGTCAGATCTGACGGAATGGAAGCCACTGAACAGCTCTGTCGTAGCTGAGGTAATGATTCTTGTTGACTGTTTTCCTGTTGCTGCAAAGATAGGAAGAGTCACACTGTGCCTGACATCTAAGGAGATTCCACAAGCAATTCGCCTGAGTCAGCAGGCCCTTTGCTGCTGCCTGCAGATAGAAGACACGAGCCAGAATTCGGCTATCTATAGTACACCTCTTGGGGGGGAACGTGATGGAAGGAGCCTGCATCGTGCCTAGAAGAGGGACCAGCTTTCATTATAGAGTTTAAATATCTTATAAATATATGTAATACAGTGTAGTTGTTTTCAGTCCTGATCAGCTTTGAGAATCCCACTCTTTCCTAACTGTAGCCCGTCACTTCCTTGACTAATCCTCTCTCTAGCTGCCTTAAGTTAACACCTCTTTATTTCAGAAATTGGCTTTTTTAGATTTATGCTCCACTAATTGGCTTTTTCACCCTCTGAACCTTTTCTGTTTCCTCCTGCATGCAACCCAGCTCCTTTCAGCACCTAATCTCCTCTTTTCACACTTCGATTCCACCATTCTCTTTTTCCTTCTTTTTATTTCCTCCCGAAATGAGCTGGTACTCTTTTGCTACAACCCCTGAGGCTCTGGTGTTAAAAATCTCTGACTTATGTTATGGTGTTAAACATTTCTGACTTTCCCTGACTTTCATTATCTGACACTTGCAAAATAGGCCTTGATCCTACTAACATGTATGGGCATGCCAAGCTTAAATTTGAGTGCAATGAGACTTGTGCCTATGTTGCCAGCTGTTATGGTTTTATCATGAGTTGCATGATATTTATGTTTCTGTTTCTGAAAGCCCAAATATATGAAGTCCATGTTAGAAATGTTCTGCTTCACCTAGGGAAAAAAAAAAGAAGAAATGACTTCTAGTCCTCCTAGTTATGCCTCTAGCCTCCTAGCAGATGGCAAGTGTAAATCATATCAACCTGAGATTCAGAGGGAAAATAAAAATAACTCAGTTGTCAATATATATCCATTTTAAACCTCTTCATTGTAATCTCATACTTTTATTGAAGCTGATACAGATTTTGAATACCTGCAGTTGGCAATGCTGAGCATGCAGTTAAAAATATTTGCAATTATTTGCACTCACTTATTAAGTTATCACTGGCTTTTTCTAAACAGAAACCAAATATGTCAGAAAGATGGATTGCCTATACAGTAACAGAACAATGCTGTACCCAATGCATACCAAAGATTCAAAGAAAGGAAAACAGAGAACCAAAGCTGTGCTGTTCCAAAGGGATATTTTAGGAACATCTGGTCTCTACTGGAAGAAGCATTTCTCCAAAAATGGAAAAAAAAAATCAAACAAAAAGTAAAATCTTTACATGTATTCAAAAGCAAAACTTTAACGAACAGGCTTTGATCTGCAAATGTAATTAGCATTAGAATTAGAGATGGAATGGAGATTTGTCTAAAAGCATTAATTCAAATCCCACGCCTGATTTTTTCTTATCACTGCTGTAATTCTAACAGTGCCTGTGGCAGATTCAGAAATCAGAAGAAAGGGACAAGGGCAGTAGGTCTCCCACTAGCGAAAAAAAAAAGGGGGGGAGAGAGAGGAAAAAAAGTGTGAGATGGAATTAATCTATAATATCCCCAACCCAACTCTGTTTTCAATGTATGAATTATTTATCTTCCAATCTCAAAACGCCAATATATCTGTACGCACCACTACTTTGATCTCATGCCGCTACCCAGCACTGCAACGCCTAAAATAAGATGGCTGTGGAAACCTATAGGCTTCAGGTACATTTAACTTCAATAACAGACCCAAACATCAACTACAGGTTGCTTTTGAAGAGTCTGGAATAACCTATTTTCCTGAAGATACTCCTCCTTTTATCCTCCTGTCATTGTGTGTGTGCGCATTAGGCCGCAGCGTGCCTGCAGTTACACCTGGGTAAGCCCGATTGAATTACCTCAGATTGCAGTTACAGTAACAGTGAACAGAGTTTGGCCTGTTTGTTTGGTGGAACATGAACTGAGGTAGAAAGGTTAAAATGGTCTCCTTTGTAATGTGTGGTCCTTTGTATTAAGATAGCTAATCAGTGTTTGAAGGGATGTTTGAATTTAGGATTAACCTCTTTCCCGAGTCCTACGAGCATCAGAGCATACATACGTTCAGACAAAGCTTTTTGTTTGGTCAACAGTAGTACCTTCTATGCCTTTTTCAATGGGGAAGAGAAGGCAGCTATGTGCTTTGATTCCTATATCACAGGGCCTCCCAGTTTATTCACGCAGGTTTCTAAATATGCTTGTTTCTCAATACTCGCAACAAAGCTATAAAAACTTTCAAACCTGTGGCATCGTTAAATATTACAGGCTATATTCAGTCTAAACTAGATGGCCAGGTCACTGCTTCCAGACAGAAGTCAAAGTTCGTATTCAGACACCTCTCAAACTCCTTTCCAGCCACTTCTTTTTCTAAATTGTGCTCTCTTTAAAAATAGAAGTAAACACATGATGATTACCCACTTACCAGAGGGATTTGACCAAGCATTTATAGTTTTCAAGTCAATATCTTTATTGTTATTACTATTATTAAAATTACAATTTTGCTTGTCATGTTACAGTTTTTACCTTTTTTTTTTTTTTTTTCATTTCCTAAGAAAGAAAATAACTTTAGCAGGAACAAAGGCTGAGAGGCTGAGCAAAAGGCAGCCATAAGAGTCTTATCAAAGCCCCAACAGAGTGGGAATAATTATTCACACTCTGTTGGGGGTTCTAGAAAGACCATCTGAGGAAAAGGATCACTCAGTCTTTTCAACATGTGAAATTAAAGAAAACCACTAGAAATTCAGTACAGGGTTGGGAGGGGGAAGTAAAATGGGCAGCTGAGAAAAAGATGTGGCTTCTCCTCTCACACTTCATTCACACCATTAGCTGACCACTAGCCGAGCAGGCTGTGCTGGACAGTGCTCACAACAGAAGTTTCGTAACAAATCTCTGTTAATAACTTTAATGAAAGGATAATAGCAGAGCTGAAAACATGACTGTATTGTAAGCCACATTTAACTGATGTATTCTGTTCACTGCCTCCCACTGGCGTGCTGGTTGTTTATTCTGCATATGTAGAAAAATATCTAAGCTTTAACTAATCAACCTAATTGTTCAATTTCAAACAAACACCTTTGTGTTATCTCCCACACTGGCCCTCATTCTTGAGAGAGGCATCTCTTAAATATTCATGGTACAGCCTTACATTGCCACTGGAAACTTTCATTTTTAACTATTTGGCTGCTGTTTTTTGTAGGTCACAGCCTGTCATAATGATTAATATTGTTTCATGATCTCGCTGGACTCTCCCATCTGGCTGTATCCACTTTTTCTTCAAATGGCAGCTCTCTGAGACGAAGTCCCTCTTTTTCTTATGTTTTGCGTAAGTCCTCCCTCCATGGAATCCTGATGACACATCCTCAGCACTACAGTATCGCAAAAGACAATAATCTAAATAGACTGAGATTTGTCAGACCATGGTGTTCACTATGTCCCTAGGAATTAGACAAATGATTTTATCTTCATTATACAAATGGGAAACTGAGGCAAGGAGGTGTGAAATGAGTTACCCAGGGTCACACAAGAAGTCTGGGCAGAATAGGAGTTTGAATATAGCTTTTACAAGCCCAGGGTTAATATACTGACCACTACATCAACTTTGTTTTTATTTAAAAAAAATAATTAAAGCTATTCAAATCTGTAATTAAGCTTGAAATTTAAAATGCTAACAAGAATTGAATCAACTCTAGTCTTTTGTAAAGCAGGATCTACCTAACTAACTGGGGATAGCCTTTGGCATACCAGAGCTTTACTCAAACAGTTCAAGAATGTTTCTTCTCCTAAATTACCTCTCTGAAGTTCACCTCAGGGTAAAGCAACAAAATGCCACATTGGGCAAAGCCTGTGATTTTTTGTGAGCACTCCCGCAGCGTGGCATGCTGAAGAGCCATCAGTGCCTGTAGCTAACTTTCATTCTGTCAGTGGCCCTGCAAAGAGAGATGTGGTTGCAGCAATATATCAAAATGATTATTGAAATGATTGGTTTTGTGATCTTCTGAAGAAAACTGCTTGTACAGGCTGGGCTGAATGCTCCACACCAGCCATTCAAACAGCTCAAAATTTGCTAGCTCAGCATATTAGTTCACTCAGTGTTATGTTCAGGAATTATTAATGAGGGGCTTGTAAGGCTTGCTTTATTTTAATGTATGATTCAAGTCAACACTGGCAGGATTAAAATATCCATTTGGAATGAAAACCTGTTATTGGCTCCTCTTTGCTTGGGAGTAGGTTTTTACAGTAGCTTTGCAGTCGGCATTGCAGTTGGCTTTGCATTAGAGATTAGGTTGGTTACTGCCCAGATGGCACCTCACCTGCAATTACAACCACACCAAATGCTATTCTTACTGAAATACCTTTCCTTCTGACTGAAGCAACCTTTGAATAAGCACATAGAAAATTAAAGGTGATCTCTCTGTCCTTTGGATCTGCATTATGAAGCTGCTCCTTGAACATGTTAAACAAAAGACACTACACAGTTTTCTGGCCTGGGGTTTTCAGACACTTGTTGAGAAGCAAGCTAAGGCATTTGGAGATGACCATGTTAATAAAGTGCAGATTGACTCAGTAGATAAAGTACTGACCAGGTCTCTGGGTCACTGCTTCATCTCTGACCAGCTTCTGGAGATAAAGGATACTATTTACTCTTAAGAAATAACAGGACTTCATCTCCCCAGAGTGCCTTGGGAGCTCTGCCACAGAGCTAAAACCTTTTTCCAAAATGTTGGCATCTTGTTGCCAAGTGAAAAGCCCTTTTTCATCTTCCTTTCAAAATCCTCCGGAATGAGTATAATTTGCATTCACCAGACCATTTCTTACAGTGTTATGGCTGCAGTCTGTCTGCCCTTTAATAAAATGGCAGGTTATTTAACTGCCACACCTGGGATCCCTGGCCAGTAACAACTGAGCACTTCTGCCTCTGAGGAGTGAGCAGTCCAGACAGCCCATTGATCTTAGGCCTGTGACTTCTGTGGGCTGGCAGCTATGGAGGAGGGTTTATTAGGTAAGGTAAAATACTAAGCTCAAGATTTATTTTATACGGGGGAAAAAAAAAGGTTCCAGTCTGAATTCATAAAAAAGAAGCCAGACCAGAGCCTGAAAATAGTCCTACACTCGCCAAAAAAGTGAACTAGGTGATGTAATCAAGTTACCTACATGTCTAAATTTTGCAATCCTAAGAACAGAATCTAAACTGTTCACTGATTTGTGCCTCATGTTACATAATATTTTAGTACTTTATTATATGCATTATGCTAATATCTAGCTGACAAGCCTTGCTTGCCAAGGTAGTGACAAATGGCAGGAGACAAAGCAAAACCAGGGATCTGGGAAGTGATTGCTAGAGGTAGAGGTTGGAGGCAGAACCAGAGCCAGAGCCCAGCATGCCTTGCTAGCTACGTGTCAACTGGCTAGTGCCTTTTCCACTGTATGGGCTAAACCTTGTTGGGTTTGTGTTAGTAAAATTGCAGATCCACAGCACAAAACTTTACCCGCAGGGCTAGCTGAGCTGTGTTATAAATGTGCTGTATACCAAGGGAAAAGTATTCTCTGGTGTCAAAAAATTGTTGGTGTTGCTTTGATTATTTTTTAGAAAAAATACTTTCAAAGTGAAAAAGAGGATTTTTTTTTTTTTTATCTTAAAGCGGAAAAAAGCAGCAGGGAGTTGCTTTCCTTAGTCTATATGCCCTTTAAAATCCAGCACAGAATACCCTATTAATTTATTTTCTCTTTCCCAGCATCACATTTTGAAAAATGCCTGTCATATTGCAGATCTGTAGCTGACTTATTATTAGACCCAATGCAATGGTGGAGGAATTCTGAACAATTTTTTCCCCATTCTCCCCAGTACCAGCGACTGGTGACCACATGGCAAAAGCCCTGCTGATTTTTCCTCCGAAGCGAACTAAAGCAGACAAGGTCTGTCTCTCTCCACTGATACACAACGTAGGGATGTGCCGCTGTTATAACCCCTGTGCCACAGTTATTGTTAGTGGGTCAAAGCACTGAATATCAATAGACTAATTCCTTCACCCCTCCAACCCGTTCTCTGACTGGAATGTAAACTTCTATTGCACAGCTTTCACCTTTGGCCCTCACCATCTTCATGGCTCCACACTTCAAAGAATTCTGCTCATGTAGAAAATGCCTTATTGAAGGAATGGTCATAGCTGCACAATTATTTCAAAAAAACTTGACATTGTATTTCAGCTGAGGACAGGAGAACTGGCGAAAGTCTGAATCACTTTCAAGATTCAGATCTAAATCCTGAGGTTTAGAAATATGAAAGTCAAAACTACAATGGTCCAAACACACAGAGCCTATTCTTTGCGCCTTGAAATGTGGGAAATTAAAGAGCTGCTCTCAGTTTGACTACTCACCTTTCCATTTTCTGAGGCACCCAACAAAGTTCCCTGTGCTAATGAATACAGGTTTTGATTGTTGGATTACACAGATTATTTTCTGTCATCTTCCAGTCCTTTAAACAATTGCTTCCTTTGAAATCCCTTATGCAAGAAGCATGTGACCTTACAACACTCCTATTTCTCTTTTGTATCTAACATCACAGTCCTCTCTGTGGTTATATACAATATGGGCAATGCTATAGGTCAGGGCTATGAGGTGGTAGCTAAAAATGCAGGGCGCTCAACTATTGAAGTTAACACAAAATACACAGAAGAAAAGAGGGCTACATGGAAAATGATTTAAAGGTAAACATTATTTTTTGTATCAAATTTTGCTGGAGTTCCAAAAACCAAGGAACGGATGACTGTACACAGGACAGGATATAAATCTAGGGACAGTACAAAATTAAATGGGACATAAACTCAATTGCTGAAACAATCTGAAATTAAGACTTTTTGGAAGTGTGGTCAAGAATATCCATACTAGGTGGAATTTATACTGGAAGACCATTCCTGCCCCCCCAATCTTTCTCCCTCTCTTTGTGTTTTCTCTGTTCCCCCACATGTTCTCCTGCTAGTGCACCAATACTAATCCCTCATGAATTTTCCATAAACCTTTTCCCTTAACCAGCCTTTCTCCCCCAACATACTTCTCTCTTCCTCACTGGTATCCAGCTGCCCCCTCCAACTCTCATACTTTTGTTCTACGTGTTATGTCGTACAAGGGGGGCCAGACTGCTCAAGACAAAAAAGCAGAGGTACATCCAAGCCTAGCACACAAATAGCTTGTCCCTGAGTCTAGTGCTAAAAATGCTTCACATTTCCACAAAATCTTCCTTTTTAGCACAGGACTGCACTTCACAAATAGAATTATCTGTTTTCTGATATCTTTAGGGAAAAATTAGGCAACATTCAGAGAAACTGAGGCATTACTGTTAAACACCAAGAAATGTTAAGTGCCAGTTAAGAGGTGAGGAGTATTTTCAATTCCCTCTGAAGCCACAGACATGATTTAAACCCAGGGAAACTTTCATATATATTGGGCCATACCTTTTGAAGGTGAATTTTTTTGTGAATGCTTATTACGAGATTTGTTGTGCAGCACAATACCTAGACTGGGATTTAAACGCAGGAAAATGCTGTGGGCACAACAGGCTTGAAACAATAAATTGAACCTAACTTTGTCTAACTCAGCATTTATAATTTTTGTTGGCGGAGACTTGTAGAAAGGAACCAGAAAGCATAATTCAGCAAATTCCTTCTATCACTGCTCAACTTTCTGTCCTGGTAGTAAATTATTCACCTCAGCAATGACTCAGTTAGCAAAAGATTAAAGGCTGGATTCTGGCACCCTTGCTGTTATTGGTTAGCATTATGAAGAGTCCTGTTGAATGCTACAAAAACATTATTCAAGGTAGTACAACTCTATATGAAGAACGGTATCAGTATTTGTGTTCAGTACAAAAAATGCTTGAAAACTCATTTGACAGGCAACTCACAGATTTATGTCACAGCAGGAGCTGTGGAGCATTACCCACTTTACAGTGACCCACAGCCAGATTCCAGGTACTGGGGAACCATACCCGGCTCTTGAATTTCTCAACCCAAGACTTTAGGAGGGGCCTTATATGGAACGATCTCGGCCACCTCACTGATTTATTTTATCTTATTGTTCTCAGTTTCTGTACAGGTAAATATAAGTATCTGTCATTTTACAGTGATGTCTATGTATTCCACACCATTGCTTTAACCTTTGGCTCTGTCTTCTGAGGTGGCTTAGGTTGTAATGATGTTAGCAATGCTTGTGTGCCCTGTCATGGCAGCAGTTTTTGGAATTGTTTCCTGAGGTTTATTGATAAGCTCAACCTCTTTAGTAGACTACAGTGTTTTGCTGTATTACTCACAGGTTCAAAGCCATCTACAAAATACAAAAATTTGCCCCTTCCCACATCTTTACAAAGGCAACAAAAAAGAAACTTCAGTATAATCGGCCATGTGCAAGTCTCCTACTAAATAAATAAACCTCATGAAACTACAATAATGAAACTATATGTATCTGACTCTGCAAGCCCTTCAAGAACCTAATTCCAATTTAAACTGATAGTTGCCTGCATGAAAACTTTCAGGAATAAATCCTTTTTTCTTTGCAGTTAACAAGTCCTGAAGAAATATGCATGAAACCAATATTCTGTCATTGGTCTTGAATCTGCAAAATTCAACGGGTGAAACTTTTTATCTGGGCTTTTTATTTGTTCGGGATTTTTTTTAGCTGTCCTGTAGAGTTTTGTAAAATGTACAGAACTCTGTCTTACAAAGTCCACATACCACAGAAGTATTTTATCCTAAGGTTTTTCAATAAGGTTTTAGACTAGAATGGTTTCTCACTAGCCAGCTATGCATTTGGCTGCTTGTAGCATCATAGTTGATCGTCTTTTGCTTTGTACCTTGAGCAATCACCGCAGAGCAAACTAGTTGTTAGATACTTCCGTCCTGATCATTCTAAGCATTCTGTATTAACTGTGTCCTGCTGTGCAGAAGGAGAGAAGCAATGAGGGATCACATGTAAAATGTTTAAAATCAGAAATGAGATTCAATAAATTTAAGGACGAGTACCTTTGTTCATAAGCGAAGTGTTGCTTAGTGGTAGCACGGCAGAGGTAAGTGAAAGGTGCTCCCAGAGTACAGTACCGCACATTGTGAGTATTTTTGTTTGGCAGTACTCCTTAAGAAACACAATGTTTCCATTTCTTTGTTGAAAGTTGAAATTATAAATTTCCCACAGAATATTTTGGAATTCAGAACTGTTTGGCAACTCATATAAAACAACCCATATGCTATGTAGGCACTGAGGTTTCATCTCTTACTTCTCTCAGCTATCATGAATTGAGAGTTATCATTTCAGCTTTCTGGAAAGCACTTGATGCAGTCAGTTCCTTTTAAAACATATTTTGTTGGAAGCTGTTAGAAAATTCAATAAAGAGACTTTGATCATGATCCATTCATTGACTTTCTTGGACTAACTTTTATATGGGATTTAAAGTGGATTTGAAGCTTCTGTTTCAAAAGCAAAGCATATTTTCCAAATTCCTGCAGTGCCCCATGGCATCAGCTTTGCTTTTGAAATAGAGAATGAGGATGCAGAGATATTAAAGCTAAGCTCAGAGAAACATGATTTTTCACCCCCTCTAGAAAAACAGGAACATCTTTACTCTTCCTTTGAATACATAATTAGTGCTAATTGAAGACCCATGTCAGATATTTATACAGCAGGACAGGATATAGAATGCACAGGGTTTTTCCTATCAGTGCTAGAGACAAGCAAATTAAGATCTACAGTCGTCCTCTTCATGGATCCTCATGTCACATGCAAGACCTACAAGCCGTAAGTGGTCCTCCAGTCATACACAGTCCTCATAAATAGTTACCTGATACAACTGTACCAGTTCAAAATCTTATGTAGCGTAAGCTGAATCCTACCATACTGGCAATGTTTTGTGGGGCTACTCATTCTACAGGCAATGTGTGTTCCAGGCAGATAACCTCAGCCCTCTATTTAAACTGCCTTAACTCTCTCGGCTAATTGGCCTGAAGCCGCGTAGGGAACTTCAGCTCAGTGGAGGGATCAGTTATCTCTGGCAAAGACACAGTGATAAGCAGGCGATTATCTTAAACCGGTGGGTTAGAGCTGGGGCCATTGTGAGACTTAGAACTTACAGCTACACCTGTGTGTGGTAAAGATGGAGCTATCAGAAAAAAAACACGCATGCCATTGCTCATAACTTAGATTGCATACAGAAGGGCTTTTTTCTCCCGATAAACTCTTTTGCTGCCAACATCTTATAAAAATGGTTCATCTAACAGTAAAGTTAAATAATCAACATTAGGCCAAAATCTCAAAAGAAGTTAAGGTTGACAGAGATGTGCCCACTCTTGAACAAGCAATAGCTGAGCATCCCTACCGTGCAATGCAGCTTCCCAAACAGAGCAACCCATAATAATAAGCTAACAAATTAAAAGAATGCTCTGGTTGAAAAGTTAAACCTTCAGAAGTTAGGAATTGTCAGAATTAAGGTCGTAATTTCTTATTAGCTTAGCAATTTTCATCTTTTCTCCCCTGTCCTGTTACATGGAATTCAGGCAAGCCCCTGAAGAGGCACTGAGGTTATAGAAAGTATTATCTCCATGTTGATTCCTTAGTGCCTGCCACCACAGTGGTCCTACTAACTAGGAGAGATTAGTCCCAAAAAATTCTTCTCAGTTTCTTTGACAATATAATGTAGGTAGCCATAAGCCCTGTGGAGATCTTAATTTCCAACTTAAATATGTGCACGTATGGGCTTTTTGGATAGTTAGCACTCAGCAAAATTTCCATTGAACTGTCAAGTTTATATTCTTAATGAAAAAGGCTGTCCTTCCTTTGAAAACATATATCCCTCCCTCAATTTTTTACCATAAAACCTGAAGTAATATGAGCTTCTCAGACAAAAAATAAACCCAACTTTTTTTTGAGCAAAACATCCTTTTTTTCTTATGTCCATCCTTATAAAAGACTAAAACATTTCATCTCACATAATGGCCATAATCAGATACTCAGCAATGAAGACTTCAGCTCAATTAACAGTTAAAAAAAAGAAGCAGTTAAGGCAGCTTTGTTAAATGTTGCTACCTATATTGACTGCAATAAACAGTTTCTGTTTAATTCTACTGATGCCTAAATTAAATGCATGCTTAAAAATCTTAGACTATTTCATGAGACTTCATACCAATACTGAACTCATTACCGTTCTTTGTAGCATACACATAGATAATAGGCTCAAGCTAGCACATATCAAGATCTTCAAGATCTTGAGGAAGGTGCATTCTCCCTTCCATACGTCCTAATGCAAGGGTAACTTCCACCAGTGCTAACTAGAGTCACATGTCCAACTCCCCCATTCATCAAGATGAGAAAATTACGTAACACAAAATTCCCATTCAGCTTTTAAAATTTTCCAGCTGTTAAGCAATTCCCTGGATCCAAATCAAAGTCTGCAGATGCTCTGGGGGTAAAATCTCTACTGAAATAATAACACAGTCTGGATGGAATTGCATTATTAAGAACATTCATGATGGCTCCATGAATCTGCCTGGATGTGGATCAGCTGCTCCTAATTCAATCGTATGCTACATAGTTATGTCCTTATGTCCTTGGTATCACTATTTTTTTCTGATATCTTATGTTCTTGCTTGCTTCCTTCAAAATCCTTAGGTCTCCTTCTGTCCCCCACAATCTGACAGTAAAAAAATAACCCACTGAAGAGGTATATCTGGACTAATGTGACATTGAAATGGAACCAAATGCCACTGCCAGCTTTGGGAATGTATATCTACAAGGCAGCCCCACGTTTGGTTAAACTAACAAGGAAAAATACCTACAACCCACCAGTTCACTGGCTTTTCCACTTATAGATGTTTGCTGTAGATCCAAATGAGTATACCCTTTACTCTGGAACTGCAATAATAATGCATTGCACTTGTACATTAAGAATGAATGGAAAAGAGGTTTAGAATGTAATCTGTCTTCATTCATTTGGGGCCCGAATCAGCGAAGTGCCAAACAAATGCTTAATTTTCAAATAAAATCAAGTGTGTTTTTAAATGCATTGCATGTATTGGGTAAAAATCATCCTCGCAGTGATTAAGTCCATAAAGACATCACACATCAGCACCGGTGAGTATTTCATTCACAGAATGAGATAACTAAAGGCACTAGCAAATTTTCTAATTCCAGACAGACATTGCCTCAGACGTTCTGGAAATCAGTTAACCTCTCTGCCTCTGTTTGCCCATCTATAAAATGTGGATATTAATGTTGAAAGGGCATACCAGGCAAATTTCATTAATGGGGTTTACTGGTCTAAACTAACCATGTCTTTACACAGGGCACTAATGACAAAAAACACTGCAGGAAGAAATTGCAGTGTTAAATGAGATCTCTGCTAGAAGGACACCGAAACCCAGGAATAGTTCTGGCCTGAAGGGGCAGGAGGGCTAGCAGAGATGGCTCCTCCCTGCATTCCCCCAGGCCCAGTTTTCATGAGGCTGTGTCATGGATTAAAGCTGTGCCCAGGCTTTCAGCAGGTAAATCTGTAAATCTGGTAAATCATTTACATCAGGACTGTGTCAACTCAATTTCTGAAAATCATTTTAAGCTTGGAAAATTTGGTACAAGTCTTGCTTACCATGATGATAGTATTTTTACATTTAGGTTTTATAGAATCAACTGGTGAAAACTGAATGCAACCCTAAATTCCGGCTAGCATGGAGAAGTGTTGTTGCAGTACTTGCAGTAGTGTTTGCGAATGCATCCCAAAACAAGATACACTTGCTTGATTTTCAGATTCAGGAAACAAGAATTATTTCTCTGTGTAGAGGGAGCAATCGACTTCCTTCTATCAGCTCTCCCAGATGCTTATTCTGATGGAGTGGAACTACAAAAGCCTGACATGTGGGCCATGGTTGCCTGAACCATATCAGTCTTCTGTCAACAGCTCTACAATCCAAATATCATGTTCTGCACAGATTCACATAATACTATAAAGTATATTAGCTGCTTAGGCTCTGTTGACTAATATTACCTAGGATCAGAGAAATTTTGTTTAGATTATTTGGGGGGGACGGCTATATAGGACTTACCAGTAACAGAATGAGAATTTCTGAAACAAATGCGATTTTGAAGGGCAGTTGCCTACTTAACCTCAACAGCAATATTTCTTCAGAACTTTTCTTCATAAAGGCTTTGCCTTTGCATATGAGGGACGTAATAAACTGCAATAATGAATGACAAATAGTTCTCTTCTACCTGTGCTTTGTTCTGATTAAAGTAGCCCTTCTGCTGGTTCATGAAAAAGTGGGGTTTCTTAAAGTGCTCATCCTATGAATGTGCCAATCCCAAACTAGTGCAACACAACAAAAACTGGAACCAGTGTTCAATTAAGTCTCAATTGCAGGAGTTCCTTAATAGGAGGGCTTCCTTGAACATCTGGGTCTTCCTAAGGGTTTTCTATGGAGCCTTTCACTCAAGTCACTTGGAAAATGTTGCACACTGAAATGTATGGTAGAAACATCGAAGTAATTTTGAAAACTTTGCTTGGGTACTGGAAGTTGACTGGCTTCAGCAGCACTGGACTCCACCTGGGCTAATTTGTCCTGTGGCAAAGTAATGAAAATTCAGTCATTTGCTCAGGTTTTTTTTTTTTTTTACTTTGCTAATTCATGTTACTACTTTATAAACTTAGAACTGAAATGCAAAATTGTGAACTTTGGTGTAATTAAGTGTGATGAGCTTTACAATGGGTTTTGCTTTATGTTAGTGTACATGTAAATTCTATAATGATTAAGTAGCTCTTCTACATCAGACTGACCATTTAAAATGGTTGTTCTGAAATAAAAATATTTTATTTTCCCATGCAAAAAGTGTTCATTATGAAGATTTGTGGTGCAGTGGCAGATAAAGAAAATCCAATACGCAAGCAAAGCAAAATCTTCAATAAGGTCATATGTGAAGAAAGAGTCGAAGAGAAACTGTTCAGCTCTTCAAAAGTAATCATGTTACATAGTGACTACAGTTTGGTGCAAAGCAGTTCTGAAAAGTTGAAGAAATAGGATGTTTTGGACAGAGACTGCAAATGGAACTAAGGAAATATTTCTGGGGCTAGCAGTTTCATTCTCCCTGAAATTTTTCCTTCTTCAAAGATGAATCATTTCAAAGGGTAAAAATGGACATAAATAGGACAAGTCTTTTTTTTTTTGAGTATGAAGACTTAAGTGCTAGGTTTTCAATCCTTAAAATATATTAATTGATTTATTTGGCCTAATGATAATGTAAAAATATTAGATTTGTATTAAATGGTTTGGTGAGGGCAAAACAGAATTTCTACTATAGTGGAAAGAGAGTAAATAAAAGGAAGTAGAACACTTCACTGTACTGCAAGAAGAATTATCCCTTGGATTAGATACATAAATGACATGAAAAACTTTGAGGGAGTAAGGGGAAGTGAACAAAAATCTCTAATGTTCTGTTAAATAGGTTGAAATAAAAACCTTAAAAAGGGATTGCTTCATGATACATGCATGAAGGTGGAAATCTTCTATCAGCAGATAATACCAGTTTTATTCAGCATGTGATTTCTTGTAATTTGCTAGAAAACATCTGCCCTTGGCCTTAGTCAGAAGTAGAAGACAGCACAGATGATCTGTCTGATAAGGTGAGTCCCAGCATCTTCAGTGTAAAACTTTGGAGCTCTTATGGAACCCCTGTACACATGTTCCTTCAAAAGCCCAACAAGAAAGTGTGAAATGTAAATTCAAATATTTATTCCCCTTAATGTATGTTTTACCCCAGCTCTACCTTCATATGTTTAGTCAGATTAGTTTAGTTATCCTCTCTTGACATTTAAAAGATATACCTTCATAATAATTACACCATGCTGTCGGAGGATAAGCTAGGAATAAAGCCTGGATGAAAAATCCCAACTGATTTTGCCAGGGTTGGTGTTTCATTTCGGGACTGATCTCCCTTGGAACTGCTTATACCTGTGCCAGTACTTGCAGGGGTTATACTGCTTCTGAGGCAGAAGCTGGGTCTCTGCAAATTCCTGCAATTCAAATGGATATGCAATGTTTATAATGATTGAAGCTATGTCCTATATTGCAATACCCAAGAGTCTTTTGAGTTTTTCAGTATGTTTTCTAACTGTTTGTGCTATCTGGTTTAAAAAATAAACAAAACAAAACAAAAAGCTGGTAAAAGAGACAATTAAATGTCTTAGGTTGAGATGCTCCATAATTTATTGCAGATCTGTGAGAGAACATTTGTAGAATCCATTTAATTCATTTAATAGTAATGCAAACATTGATATAAATTAAAACTCCAGAATGCTCTCTTGCATCTTTTCTCTCCCCATGAGAGGTGAATGAAAATGATCTATTACTCACTGATAATAATTGCTTAAAATAGGTTATGATGTAAGAAAAAAAAATCTAATCCCTTCTACCAGGCAGGAGCAAAATTCTACAGACAGAGAAATTACATCTAACGCCAGTGTGTTAAGGAAGAAACATCCTTCTCCCTTTGGGGAAACTCTAAGAACATCTTTTTAGAACTGTCAAAATTCACAAGCTGTAATAAATTATTCTTTTTCATTACCCATTTATTAAGTAGGCTGTTTGGTATAATAGCAGAAAAATTCTGTTTAATTTTTACAGTATTACACTACTGTGATTTCTCATTTGAAACAGACTAGTTATCAAGAGCAGTGATGTGTTTTATTTTGTACATTGGGACCATCTTTCCTCTGAATTCTGATGAAGGCAACTTTTAAAGCATGTAATACTCAGCCTGTCAGGACGGTTACATGTCAGGGAGGTAGGCTGGCTCAGTGGAATTGCCAGCCTTAAGGCTAGCTCATAGAAAGAACTTGTGTTGCAAGCTTAGTTAAGTTGTGCACATGATATCCACTGCTGCATTTCTGCAATCTCTTTGCTAACGTACATCGCAATGCTTTGTACTTCTCCCCCTTCGAAACGCTGGATCCCAACCTTTTTCTCTGTCAGACACTGAGGGACAATTTATGATGAAAGGAGTTTACTCACTGCTTGTAGTAATTGTATTAATCTATTTGATTCACTCTTTTTTTTGCAATTATCTGAAAAATTAAAGTGGACATGAGATGCAAAATTTAGTATCAGGTTAAACAGGAAATTTGAGGAAAAACAGACCACCAAAGAATTATAAGAAAATTTAGCAACATTGTAAATACTGGCTATAAGATGCTGCAGGGATCTCATTAATTGTAATGCTAATGTGAAATTTTGAATGAAACTTTATGCTGGATAAATGGATAAAACCGTGGCTTAGGAGATGAGAAATCTGGAATCAGGTCCTGGCTCCACCACAATCTCTGTATGATTCTGAGAGATTAATTTAGTTAATATAATAATTTAATATATTATAAATATATTATACTATAATTATACTACTATAATTTATATTGTATAAAATATATAAATATATTCTAGTAGAAGTCTACTCAGCGTAAAGCTGCCTCACCCTTGGTGGTGGAAGTGAAACACTAATGGCTTTGCTTTCATAAAATGAAAGTAAAAATACATATTCTTCTTCTGGTTTGCTTAAGCTGAACTGAATGTGCACACTCTACCCTAGGTTTATTACATATAAAGAACTTTTGAATACAAGATCCAACATTAATAAGCACATTGTGAGTAATGATTATAATGGGTTTATTTAGAGTGCTATCAAGTGTCTCGTTCAATTGTCGCGGGCCACATCGCATTTGTTCTACCCACGCTCAAAACCAAATGTCTGGGGTATAATACTAAAACCAGCAGCTACGCTTCCAAATACAATTGCTCTGCAAGCTCAGGGGAGGTGTCTGGCCAGATCCTCAGCTGGCAAAATGAAACTCTTTTGGGTCACCCGATATTACACCATGCTTCTCCTGTGGTTCACTACGTTTTTTATATGGGGTTGCGCACATGGTAACACATAACTACGCAATGTAGCCCAGAAAATATGAATACAGAAGCAGAGGGAATAGAGGGCTGCAATAATATTTTTAGGAGATATTTGTGAGACCTACAGTCCCTCTTCACCTCCCAAAAGGGATATGCAATGAAAACAGAAGGACAAGATCAAAGATACCTATCTCCTACGCCCTGAATGGCAACGACAAGCCAGGAACGCTGCCTTGTTGGCTTTGGTTGAAAATATATAAATAAATGGTGGTTATAAAACCCACATTGTATCTTCACAGCCAGCAGCGGCGTAAAGCTGCTTTCTTCAGCTAGGAAGTGGATTACATTTTTATAACTAATCCGCAGCTCTTTGACTGAAAAGATTTGCTAAACCCCCCCTCACTACTTTTTCTTTTAGATCTGTGCACTCTAAAAGCTTCCTTCCACCTTCTTCCACCTACTTCCCAAAAGTATATGCATGACTTTTTTTTTTGGGGCTTAAAGAACGTAACTTTGTGCCTTGCATTGTTAAACAGGATTCACAGACAGGGAAAAAAAAACCCCAACACCCAAACAACTCAGTGCTTCACTGATCCATAAAATCATTACAGGCAGCATTTCAGTTTCAACAAGTGCCAAAAATTCTCCCCCCTCCCCGAATATAAAAAATAAAGCAGAAACAGAAATAACAAGGCTATTAATCTTTCATTAAGTTAAAGGGATGAAAAGGAATCGCTTAAAGTATCATTCTTTACTTGCACCACAAGACTGGATGCCCCCTGCTAACTTCAAAGGCTCAAAAAGAAGCTGGTTAATATTGTTGGCACAGAACCAGATTGTGGTTTACTTTAGTTTTTCTGATTTTTTTTTTCAACAAAAGAAAACATTAAGGGTTGGACACTGATTGCTGAGTAACAGCTATTGAAAGAGGGTGCCTTTTGTGCTACTACCAGTAATATGTCAATTTTCAGACATGTAATAGCTGTTCAAAAAATCGTGTCAGTCACTGCATGAGGGCAAAAGTCTGTAACGTTGCTCCTGTTTGTTCTGTGGTTTCAGAGCAGATACAAATCATTAGTTTTCCCTGTATGCCAGAGTGTTTGGACTTCCAATAGCTTCAGTGAAATATGGACTTTATCCTTCCCAAGAGAAGTAATAGATCCCCCATAAGCCAAAAAGTCACTCACCTGCTTCCCCGCACAATTGCTATTACATTTTAATTCCTCCCCAGCCCCTAAGTTTGTGTATATTGAAAACAAAGCTAATTGCTACTGAGTGACATAATTTTGTGGTTACATCTCTTTGTGCAGGGGTTTCTTTTCAGTGTAGTGCAAGCTGTTAAGCTGCAGATTGTGGTTGCTGCTGCCTGGCAAAGGGTAAATAACAAGAAGCAGGGAAAAGGAAGGCAGGAAGTGTTTGTGATGGTTTGATGATGTGCTGATAGCTTAATGTGCTTGGCTGAGTTGTGCGGTGCAGGCTCATGTAAATCCATGGTGCTTGGTGTGCGTGTGTGGCAAAGGGAGAAAGCATTCAATAGATTTTGCTCTCTTTTTCCAGTATAGAAAAAGCTCAGTGTCCATTGCACGGTCAGCCTTTGGCCTCCTTCCTTAAGTGGATAGTGAGGAAATACAGGCGTGACCATGCAAGGTGAGGCCTCCTGGGGGTCTGAGCACCTTAATTCACTGGGTTTCAGTGTGACTCATCTTGGGCAGAGTAATTGGAAGGTCCAGGGAACCTTCCTACATCCACACAAAAGAGCTGCTGTGCCAGACACTGCGTGTGTAAGCAGTGATGTCAGGTTGATGAGCTGAAAGCAGACAAGATTTCCCTCCTGGTGCAGGGCACAGGGCACTGTAGGAGCTTGGCTCTACTCGCCGATGTAGCAGCCAGGGTTACTGGCTGTGCACAACCGGGAAGACAAAAAACCCCACACGTGCTTCTACACAGACCAAATAGAAAGCTGGAGTTAAAATTTGCAGATGGCCAGTCCTATAGTAGCTGAAAGAGTTCTACTCCTGTAAAGGCAAAGCACTTTTAGTGTCAGGTCTTGCTAGTGTTGGCTATGATGGCTTCTAACATATGGGCACTGGACTCCAGGCTTCTGCTCACCTGCCGTAACTGTCTTGGGTATAAAATGGGATGAGGAGGTACCAGCTGAGAATTTCAGTGCAGTTTATGGAAATATTCTCCATATAAAGGGAGTAGATATTTTAAAAATACAAACTATATAAACATAGGGTAATTGGAATTATCTATTTCATTTGATCTGTTGTCATTCATTCCCCTAAGGCGGCACTACTGGATCTGCCCTTTCAAATCCGTATCACCAAACAAAGCAGATATATCCCATTTGTCCCTGTGAAGTTCTTTTTCTACTTACACCAGGCTGTTAATGCCTAACAACTGCAAATAAACTTGGCTACTTTCCCCAAAGTGTATTTCGCCCAACATCTCCCCGTCATGCTCGTATCCATTATATCTTCTAACTATTCCCTCTGGTCCAGATGCAACATTCAGCAAAAAACTTACATTTAATCCAACAGCGTTTGCATAAGGCATATATACATTCTTGCATATGCCAAATATGACAGATATCTTAAATTCCTTCTTTAAAACCCCTTTCAGGGAAAGTCTATTATACTGTTGTTATGATGAATAATGTCTCCCTGACTTCTAATAAACTATGTATTTTATTTGTCTGAGTTAGCCCATAAATTCTTTGGGGCAGGAGGAAAGGGCATGACCATTATCCTTTTCGGGTTTTTTTCAAGAGGAAGCATACATTTCCTGCACAAAATAGCAAACGGAGCCAGTTGCACTGTTTGTGAGGCAGGTTGCCCAATGCTTCCTATTATGGGACACCTTTCAGTTGCTCGCAGTTTACCAAACTGTATCTGTTTGTCCTGAAATGTGTGATCTCAGCTGACTGCCTCAGTCATTTCTGGGAGTAAGACGAAGGATAAATTTGCTGTCTTCCTGTGTTAAAAAATTCTGGCAAACAAAGCGGCAATGACGTTGTTACTTGTCTTCGCAGAGCCTGAAAGTGTAAGTTACGTTTTTAAAGTACTGATACTTCAGTGGTGAGTGCTACAGAAAGGTCCATTAGGAAATTAATAATTCTGTCTCAAAGCTGGTTAGCGTGCTGTACATAAGATAGGGGGGTACACACCGAACACTGGAGATAAAGGGCAGCATTGAACAGCACCGATCTGTCTCCATGTGCTGAACGAGGCATGGGTTCTCTGGAAAAAGAATGTAATTATGTAATTAAGAACTCTGCCATAATGTATAAACAGCAGGAGGCTAATACTGCTCCACGAGCGTCTCAACTCCTGGCACTTCCCTATTTTTAAGTGCTTGAGTTTGACCTGAATAATTTTTGTTTAACTTGTTTCTCTGTGTGTGTAATAAATAATAGAGAGTAATGCAAACAATCCAAAGTGCAATTATTTCATTTAAGCAGCTGTATGAATGGCATTGATTTTGGGTAGAATGGCTCCTGCGTAACAAAAAGGATTCCTTCCCTGAAAAATAAATTTTCTCCATCTTTCAAATTTTCTGGTGGGGTTCCCAGTTGGACAGGACAGGGAATAAATTCTACAGAAGTGTCTCTGCCAGAACCTGAGGAGGGATGCATAAACAAGAACATCACCTGGGTGGCCTTCCTGGCCACGGGATCTGTGCAATCCCATCAGCAGGGACATTATTCCGATTTCTTGTCAGCAAACTTCCCTTTTGCAGGCAGACAGCTGGTGCACACGGTTGCCTTCAATGGACTTTGGATCAGGCCTTGGGCATGAGTCACGGACGTAAGCGTAAGGAAAGATTGTATTTTAACATCCTATATAGTCTGGCTGCATGCTGCATCTTTGTGATTTTTACTGCACTTACGCTTCACTTTGTGTAATGTTTATCTTGAAAAGAAGGTTTTTTAAGCATGGCTAAGCAAAAAGACTTTTCAAGAGGGGGAATGGCTGGTTCACACTTGAGACGGCTGTCTGTTAAATGTTATATTAATGATAAGATCCTAAAAGAGTCGGTCGGGGTGAGCAATCTTTTTCTTTCCTTTTTTACGCTATCTTTGCTGAAGTTTCTTTTCCGCTTATAGTGAAGGGGAACAGTTTTCTTTTACTTTCTTTTTTCTTTTTTATCACCAACTTCAACCACAGGGTCAGCTTTGATTTGGGTGAGTCAGAAACATATTTATCTCTGAACTTCTTCTGTGCCTGGGAATGAAGTGTTTCTCCTCATCTCAGAAGAAAGAGACATATTTTAAATAACAGCAGCGCCAAAAAAAAGAGAAAAGGTAATAATAGCTGTTTGTTTGACTTGCTATATAGTAGGCCTGATTTATATGTTGCTGGTACATATATGATTTTAAGAGACTTCTTTAGTTTCTCTGTGGCAATGTTTATGGTTTGTTTATAGAAAGAGATCTGTACTCCAGATTTTGTTCTAAACTCTGCTCAGCTCAGACAGTTGTTACAGCAGATAGACTTGACCTAGTACTCACCCTGTTTAAGATGTGTTTTATTTTTGCAGGCATTCCATAGTTGCAGGAAGCACTCAAGCCCTAATCTGGACCACTTGTCGGGTAGTGAAAGGAAAAAACCAATTCAGGGAGCAATCCTCTTGAAAAACCATACATGGGTTTTAGGGAGAGCTCAGCAGGCCTGCAAATGCTGTAGGCAGCTTTGAAATCCCCAGTTTAAGATGGGCCAATGAGGCTTTGTTGTTATTGCCCCAAGGGAAAAGCCAGATGCAGTGCTCATCACAATGTGAATGCGTATGAAGAATAAACTGAGATTTTGCATGGTTTGATCTGTACATCCTTTTCCGGCCTCCTTCTGCAGTGTTGGTGGAAACAAAACTGCTTAGAAGCCTGAAAACCCTGGAAACATGTTGGTTCTCAGACTCTAACAGGTATCTCCACAACCTTCAAGACTCTGAATTCTTTTGTCCTCATAGCTTATGCCCTTGGGCAGGAGTACATGCCATCAGTGCAGCTGCCCATCTGTTCAAAAGGCTGTGTATAGTTAGGAGCAAGCATACGCTATTCTTGGCTATAGTTCTTTGTGAGTATTAGACATCCTGACAAGAGTCTTTGTGATATTCTTGGCTTCTGTGGTCTTCCGTTGCTGTACCCATAGTAACTGGACTATAATTATGCCTGGTACGCCAATGCCAGGCTCTCTTATACAGGATCTTGCACGGTGTATATGGTAGTCTCTGGTAAGAAACTTGTAACATTCTGAATCTCAGAGCAAGCAGTATTTGCTTCATCTTTCTTTAGTATTTGAACTATCCATTTTTCCTTAGACGATAGTATCGCTAAACTAGAAAGAACAAATTTCAAGTTACGTGTACTTTAGAAACACTGCTGTGAGCTTTAATTTACTTATTTTAACCAAATGCACATTTTGAAAGAAGAGGGTCTTGGAGCAGATGGAGAATATAAGCAGTGGTCTGTAACATCCATGTGCAGTTGCTCTTTGAACCCTGTGCAATCAAAACAGCAATACAGAATGCTACCTGGGAAGAATCCACCTTTCAGAACAGAAGTAACATTTTCCTCTTTCCTTACTCACCCGCAGATCAGAAGATGCAATCGCTATAAGCAGGCTACAACGCTGCTAAATGAGCAGTAATGAGATTGTACTTACGCAGTAAAATTGGGTGTGGCCTTCCAGTAAACACTTTCTCTATATTTTGTTTTTTAAGATCCATGGGATCTTTGTTACATTAGTTTTGTTCAGACCAAATGATGATGTGATTAAGGGCAAACTGTATTCTGCACTTTGAATTTTTTGCCTAATTTATTGAGTGAGAAACCGAATTCCAAGGCTGTAGATCACTGCAATTTCAAATGAAGTTAACAGCAGCTGTGGGTGCCCAACAACTCTGAGAGTTAGCCACAAGGATTTTACACTACGTTCATGACAAGGGCCTAGTAAGTACCCTGCTAGTTCTACAAACACAAACAAGAAGACTGGATATGTAATTTCAGATTACTCTGAATTACCTGACACACAACAAAACAATTAAGATGTACTTGTGGCAGATTGGAGAACTCCATTTTATTGTGATATTCTGTTCAGTTTGGAAGTGGAACTTGCTTTTTCTGTTAATCATCCAGTTGCATCTGGGTAGATCAGGGAATTAGAAAGTTCTTCTACTAATTCTTGGAGGGAATCTTTTGATTTCTTCATTGCAAATCCCAGTTGCAGTGTTGCAATTACTACATTTCCGCAAGGTATATTCACTCCGATGTCATTATGATACTCCTTTTCACGGGACGATCCTTTTGGAAAATGAACCCATGGGCAGAAATAAGGTTGCACAAAAAAAGGGGGGCAGTGGACAAGTAACTCATATGTATGCAACCACGGGGAAAAGCTATTGTATGTGCAAACCTATTATTCTGTGCAAGCAGTAATGATATATGGGACCTGTATTACTGGAGTATCTAAAGTGTACAAGTTCTGTACAAGTTTTTTTTCTTTATAGATTTCATTATTTGATACTTGTAAAATTGGATATAAATACCTATTCTGTCCAGTAATGGAGTATCATTTAACTAGAGTTCTAGTAGGAAGACATACTGGGTTGATAGCTTGATTTAAGTAGGTCCACTTCTGAATGACTTGGGGCTGAATGCAAATATGCGGTATATCCACCCAAACTTGAATTAGGTAGATGAATGTTTTTGTACTAACAGTATATAATTATAACTTGTTTTTATTGCCACTAAAAATGTGTTGATTTGCTGAGGTGATCAATCATTTATGTCACTTGGAAAAGAAACCATACCCTAAAAAAATCATATTAAAATGGTGGTTATAGTGCATTTTGGCTTGTAATAGAAATATTAATGTTTAAAATGGCTTAAAATTAATTAACTAATTAATCAATTATAAATAAATTTAAAAACCATTAAAATTGTTTAAAACTACATTAGTACGGACATTAATGGCTAAATACAGAAGGCCAGGTATTCAGCAGATGCAAACTGCTGTCGTTTCATTTATTTCCATTGAACTGTTGCAATTTACACCAATTCAGAGAGTCACTCTAATGGACCACTTTTCCTGCCTTCACACTGAATGTTGACTAACTAAACAATTAGTTTTACTAATTTAATGGAAACTTTTTGCACGTTTTCCCATGTGCACTAACCTCAGTTTCAAGATAAGAAAAGCATGCAGCGGAGGTCAGTGCTGGCACAGGGAACATTATCCAGGCTTAAGTCAAAGGGTGACCATAGTAGCAGCTACTTGCAAAATTCCTAACTCTCCTTGGATGGGAAATCTGGACAAAGGGACAGGAAATTCCACAGCACTGATAAAAAAAAAATAAATTAAAAGAGTATGATGCTAGCAAGTATAGCCTCACCTTGCAATAGCACTGCTTTTCACTCCCTGCGCTGAGAGCGGTTCCACCTCTGACTTGTCAGGTGCTGAAAAGGATGTTGATCCAATTGCCCCTACCTTGTCCTGCAGTCTCTTGTAAACTTGGCAGTGATTTTGTATTTCTGAAAGCTTCATGGAAGCCAGCCACTTGCTATACTGCTTCAAGATTATTTTCTCTTAGATCCTGCTGCTCCATGACCTCTGCAGAAGATCCATTTCCCGGCTCTCCTGGAGTGCTAGCTTTCAAGCTACATACATGTGAACCGAGTATGGGAGGAAACAGGGTGGAAGGACCAGCATGACTAAATAATGACCCATGTATCCTGCAAATTCCAGTGAAACTGATGGGGAGAAAAAGACTACAGATTTAAGAATTAATTCTTCTGTCCTTCTCTCTCAGGCTTTAGAGTGCTCTCAGATAGGATCTGGACTATTTAGCGGATGTCTTTTTTTTGTGCTCTCCTTTCATTTGACCATCCCTTGTTCAAATCTCCTTATAGAAGCACATAGCCCTGAACAGAGGAGACATGCATAGAAAATAAGACTTTTCCTCATAGCTGTCTTGGAATAATGTTTAATGGATTAATGGGTTAAAGAAAGGAATGGAAAAAGTAGAAATAGTTTATCTTTTGATGTTTTTTTTAAGAAACCCCTAACACATGTACACATCCTATTCTTATCAAGCTGGGAAAACAAACAGAAAGTTAATGAAGCAAACCACTCAGCCTAACGTGAAGATTACTAGCCACCCTGAAAAAAATTACTTCCTTCTTCTAACAATGCTCTCCTCACATAGACCTGAGACCAAATCCACTGTAAAGAAACATTCATGGTAATATTGAACGTTACAAAAGGTTAAATGTAGAACTGAGTGGCAATCTTGTCAGAACATTTTCTTTCCTTAGTTGCAGCATACATACCATGGCGCATTCCTCAACTGCTGTTAATTTACAGGGTTTGAGGCTGAAAAAAGGAGATTCTGGAAATGTCGTGCTGGTCCATGTGGGTTAACTTAGTCTGAGGTATCTGCATTTTCAGTTTGCGGATTCAAAGTGACTTGGTGGAAGACTCTCATTTGCTTTTTTTCTCTCTACTATTTCTCTTTAATCTGAAAATCAAGAGGACCAAGATTTAATATTAGAATTCTGTGCAGCAGATTATTAGCAGTATAATGAAAAAGAATTCATACCTTAGATCATTAAAAAATGAGGAGCTTTTAGATGTGTGTTGATAGAAAATAAAATATTTCCTGTTTGGGAGATTGTGTAGTGTAAGAACACCGTAATTTCTATTTCACTAGGAATAATGTTAAATTGTGCTAAGAAGAAATCATGCAGATTTCAGATTTGCCCTGTGCCACAGGACAATATCTGTATCCAGATAGTTAAGATTTTAGAAAGATTATTTCGGCTTTTGCTTTTGTAATAGAAACCTCAGGCATATATTATTATCTCTCCAACTATCTAGGCTCATTGTCTTCAAGCTTTTAACATTTGTTCTTAACTATGTTTTCAGGAATCAGTGTAAATATCTTTTTTTTGGTAATATGTTTCCTCTTATTCCTTTGTTCATTTGGGAGCTACACAATTCTGACTAAACGTCCCTGTAGAGAAAGAATATCCCACTGTTCAAAAAGTTTTTACTTTGCTGAGTTCTGTTTTCATTTAGACGCATAGTCAAAATTCCATACTTGATCAGACTAGTGGTATAGTTAGCCCAGTATCCTGTCTTTAAGAAAAGCTAGTAACAGATGCTGCATAGGAAGGGGAAAGGAATGCTTCAGTTAGTAACCCAGGGTAACCTGCCTGTGGGGAAAGATTTCTCCCCAAGCCACAACAGTTTGAGACTGAGTTATGCCCTGAAGTATAAAGTTTAATATCCCTTCAAAAACTGCAGTTTTGAAAAACAGCTATCATAATTTCACAAAACTTTTCGTGAAGTATCTATTTCTTCACAGAGTCCTATTAAGTTCTTGCCTCCACGGTTTGTACGGTGACAATGAGTTCAATAAGCCAATTATGCTCAGTTATGAAATAGATTTCCTTTCTGTCACTTTTCTGTTTGATCCATTTCAATTTAATTAAATGGTCATAACTTATTTTTTCCATCTTGAAAAATAAATCCTTCATCATAACTTTTCAGAAAATAGCCTATCTAGTTCTTTATTTTTCATTTGGAATAATTCTGAGCTTCTACACTGATGAGAGATTGTTTAAGCAACAATCTCACTCATTTGCTGTAGAAAATATTTTAAAGATGCAATTTTCTGTGGAAGAAGCTAGTTCAACATGTAATTCTCTTGTCTTTGATGGATCTTTTGCTCAGACATAATGAATTCTGCTGAGTCTGGTAACTTTATTTCTCATAAAGTAATCACAGTAAAATAATGAGTTACTGTATCATCATTTTTGCTTTGTTTCTCATTGCTTGCCTTTTTCACTTGAAAAAAGTCCTTGACTTCTTGATTGATTAGTCTTATTGGCTTAAAGGACTTGTCTTTTGCCAGGTTGAAAGAAAAAAATTATTCAGATTCTTTACTTTTGATTCACCATTGCTCTGAAATAATGAATAGTATCCTTTCTTATAATGACCCAAAACATCAAGGGTGGCTTCCTACTCACTATGAAAAGACATAGGTCCAGCTTTTTCATTGGAATAAAGAACTTGTTAATAAAATCAGCACAGTGGTTCAGGTACGTTAGCCTGTTAGACCTCCGACAGGAAAGTCACAGATCTTAAGAAGAAGAAGAAGAAGAAAGGGAAGGAGAAACAGAGATTTGTGGGAGAAAAGAAAAGGGGGGGGGAATATGATTTCAGGTGGTATCAAACAAAAGAAAAGAATGTTACTGTCAGTTCTCTCCCACCAAATTTGCCTCTGCCCAGTTCAATGCTGGTACCACTGCTCAGGTCAGCGATTTATTAAAATGCAGTAAAGTGACAATATTTCTGTAAACCTGGAACCAACCTGGAACTACTTGAAGAATTCTTCTTAAAGGGACTGATCCAAAACCCATAAAAGTAGGATTTTTGCATTGATTTCAAGAGGGTTTCAATTATACCATAATCCTGCATTGTTGAAATAAATGCTGAACTGGTTGTTGGCAAGGTATTTAAGGGGAAGCCTCTATTACTGTTTCTAGCAGAATTTATCATTAACAGAAACAAAATACCACACTGTATTCACTGACATGGTAAGAATACCTCTCTGGCTGATAACTTTATGCAACGAAAACCACCATAAACTTGAGACTTTTTAAATGTTTGAAGAGTTAGAATTCATCAAAAGTTTGAAACCTGTTGTATTAAAGCTATCATAAAGAGCTTGCATTTACTTCTCAACCAGTACATTTTAAAAGTACATGCCCTTTTTCAAATTCTATTTCACATCCTATTCCCAGTGACGACCTCTACTATCTGTGCTGGACTTAGGTATTATTTTTTACTGAAATGAGATCTCTTTAATCAGCTTTAAAAACATTGTGAACTGAAACTGCTCTTATTTAAAAGTTTAACTTTACTTTCATCAATTTATAATCAGAGTTCCTCTGGTATGTTTGATTCCTGACAAACAAGGATAAAAGTCTTGTGCCCCCATTGCTAATGAGATGATAAAACAGCAGGGATCAAGTTTTTAATTACTACAGGCTATGCACTGGAGAGGTACCAATGATATTTTCTATTGCATGTCTAAGTTGTAACTTCAGGCTTATGACAGTCATGCTGTGTTCCTCTGCCTTTGATGATCACTCATCTTTGTCTCCTGAGAACATACAAAAATTTCTGAGCTTGGATCCTGGGGGGGTTGCAATTATTGCTGTAACCTGGCACAGGTTCCAGTGTACTACCGTTGCTGCTCAGTGAGGATCTGATGTCTGAATGGAGGATAGGACATGCAAAACATCTATGAACTTTTCTTCTCAATCTGGATTCTCAATCTAGTTGTATGCAAGTCCCTTTAATAACTATGCTTTTAATTAAGCCGGAGAATCATTTAATATTGTTTCATTTTTTTCCTATTATAAGCACAATTTATTACCTTCTCATGCATAAAGAATTACGGCCACAGGCACAAGCAAAACACATTTTTGGCACTAGGGGACTCAGGTCTTGAAAACTGACAATACAGGCATATTTTTGGAAAAGATCATCATTCCTACCCACGTTTATAAGCTTGTTGAGCAAGTTTTGTTTCTTTGAATAAAATTAATACTGATGCAAGAGATTAAAATGCATTTTCTAGTAATAAATAGTTCCATTATTAGAAAAAGAGAGCTGAAGCTGATGATTTTGCAGAGCTATCCTTCCCTTCCCTGGTTTTAGAAATCTCCACCACACTGATCAAACTGCATATATTTGGCCATTATTCTGGTTATTCAGATGCTTCTTTTTCCTTTTGCTCCATACAACTGTCTTAGATAAGAGTGAATATTTCCTTTGGCTCCAGCGCAAAGCAAACAACAGAAGAGCCACCAGTTGTGCTAACATAGACAAAGCACAGATGAGACCAGGATGAGAATGTTTGTAGGTTACATGGAAAGTCACCTCTCCCAGTTGCCTCAGGACTGGATCACTGCTTAGATCACCAGAAATCTGTGGGGAGGAAAAACCAGAGGAAAAACACTGAAAGTATCTTCTCACTGAGCTTCTATGAGTTCTTTCTCTGAATACAAGGTTTATTGTCTCATGAAAGAGTTTGTGAAATCTGAACATGAAACCACCAGATTCTTCAAACCAAGAAGAGGCTGTCTCCGAACAGGCCGTGTACCCACCAGAATTTGCTCTGAACCCACTGCTGCTTTTTTTCTGCCACAGCTGCACAGCCCTGCCATGGTCCCATGGAATCCTACAGACAGACGTAATTTCCTTTAAATTCCTTTATGCTGAGAGCACTCTGTGAGAAAATTATTTCATCCCTATTTTTTGTTGCCTCTTCTGTTTAATCTCTGCTTGATGTGAGAGATAGGTATGTCTCAGCCTTTTTTCCAACCAAAATGAAGCTGCTATTCCTTTCCTCAGTTCCTTCAGTTTATAATTCCTCTCTGCAGCTAAATCTTAACCCAGGAGGGAGTTTTCCATCTGAGGAAGGAGTTAAGACCACAGAAATAGTGACATCTCCAGCATGAAGTGGAGTCAGCAAGGGGGGAAAAGATGAGGCTGGATTCAGGAGCAGAAGGTCCTTCTTGAGTGCTGAAATACAGAAAATAAGAAAGCACTTTTTCTTTGTCTAAACATGAAGATTTTACAGTAGCATCATTTCTGTACGCGAAAAATACCAAAGGATGTGCCTGCATGCAGAGATACTGCAAAATACTGTATGAAAGCAAACTTTAACTAATATATTCATTTCAGCAAGAATTGTGAGTTCTGATCTGACTTGGATTCTCCAGGGACTTCATGTCAGACAAATGCTACAGAAATCAAGAGACCAGATGACCCACTTCTCTCTAGCTTGAGGATAAAACCCCACTGCTTTGGTAGTCCCATCCAAACTGGCTGTAAATAATAATTCTTAAGAAAAACAGGGCGGTAACATCAACTTCAAAAAGTACTTCACAAATGTGAAAACTTCTATTGAATAACCAACCATGATTAATGCACTTGGGTGTAGAATTCAATCACATGTTAAAAGCAAATCATGAAGGAGACTTCATACTTGTTTTCTTTTACAACTGACATGACAGATCAAAAATGTTAATGCTGCAAATACTGTACTGACTAGAACCCAAATAGAGCTTAAATGCACTGATTTATTTTACAAATGTAGGACATCCAAGCAATAGACTATTGTTCTATTGTAGAGGCGATCAATGGCACTTAAGAACTATACAGCTTATATCAGTTCAAACCAATGCATAAACAGAATCAAGAGACATTTAATATGCTACATAATAGAACTTGAAATGAAGTTGACCGTAAAATGTGTATAATCTGAACTGCAGAAATCACTCCATTTTAATGTTGTTCCCTAAGAAGAAAATGTAAAGTGTTTAAAAGATTTAGCAAAATGTGTGCATAGATTGAATAAATCATCATGGGTATCAATTATATCTTGAAAATAGTGTACAGCTCTTATAACATCAAGGACTGGTTTTAATTACAGCTTCAGTGTAACTAACATTTTCTTAATTTTAATGAGTGTTGTTCTATTATAGGATTAACGTGTGCTGAAGCTGAAGAAGCCAAAAGAATTTTGAATTAAAAGAATTCCAAATACATTTGAGAGGTACACAGAACAGCAGATTGTTTTGAAATATGTTGGATTTTGGCCCAAATGCTGTTCTACTTTCTCACTCAATGAGACGTCTCATGGGAGTTCAGCAAACAAGATTTGGCCTTTTTTCCAGAATTGTAAAAAGTAAACATTGCAATGGGCTACAAGTGCAAAGCTCTAGTAAATTCCTGTCTCTATAAGAGAAATTTGCATAACTCAAATGAGCACATGACATCATCATAATCCTTATTAGAGCGGTACATCAGCAACAACAACTCTTTTAAGTTCCTGTGTTTAGTTGTAAATCATGCTTGATTGACATACTGTATATATATTGAGCACGTGCCATTGTAACAGCACTGATATAGCAGCAAAATTTCATCAGCTAGGCAAGGTATTAAGTGAAATATTGTATAAAGGTCAAAGAACCACTTGGAAGACTCCTGAATCATAAACAAAACCAAGAAACTTTGAGTTTGCATTTATCATCAGCATTTCAAAGCATTTTAAAATTTTATTATTAAAGAATGAGAGAACTTAGTTTACCACAGACCAGGACACAGAACCAGTGGTTTGAGAGGTGACAACAGCTCATTTTTGTGGGCACTCTAGTTTTTGTCCCCCTCTTTGCCTGGCTTACCCAAAGGGTCACCGTGATCAACTACTTGCTATTTATGTTCAGGACTTTTTTACTTTGGACCATTCTTAGGCTACTGGTCATGAATGAGGTCTAATGTGGGACATAAAGACGACTGACTTTATGATCCACAAACATTTTACGGGAAGCAGCTGTTTTTGTGTAAACATGTGAAGTGTTAGTACAGAGATTAGAAGTCATCATTCAGCCTTGAAAGTGGGCTTGTGAATACAGGAGCAGAGCAGAAGGAACATTATATTTCTGTTATGCGAAAACCATGCCACTATTAAATTAAAGTAAGAATTCCAAACCAAAATATTCATGTTTACAGAAAAGTGAACATAGTTCTTGAGGGTACTGCCATACCTCAAGCCTATAATTTCTGTATGCTGAGGACAGAAACATTTGCATTTGGCATCTCGTTTTTCTTCAGCAAATTTCTTTCCTCTGACATTTTCATTAAAAGAGCTGTAGTGTGTATTGAGAACGTTATTTTGCTTATACAAAAGGAAAACCAGATAATAGGTGCTTTTTATGTCAAAAGGTTGTACTGCTTTTCTCCTACTGCTGGGTGGCCATAATATTTAAGTCATAAATGGGCAAATGTCAAAGCAGGTCTCCTGTGGTGCCTGACTCCCTCTAATAATTAGGTGCTGTTTTATTGTTCTCTGGCTTAGTTGTGAGTACAGCTGTCAGCTGACATAACTGGTAATGGAAGGGCCACATTCCTTATAGCTAGACAACTCCCTTCAAAATTCGTGGCATATTTACAGCCGTCAGATTTGCAGTATCAGGTTCCAGACTATAGCTGTGCACAGCAAAATAATATTTGAGCCTCTGTGACTGCACTGTTAAATGCATGTATTTGACATCAATAATTTATATTCATACAAAATAAGGAGGATCAGACCTTCCACCCAGCTATGAGTGTGCCTTGTTTCAGAAGCACCAAACAGCTTCACTGCCCAGTTGGGAACTCTCCTGTCCCTGGAATTGCCCCACGGTGTAACGCTGCTGCACCGGCCCCAGCTCCCTCTCACACAAGTCCTGGAGAGCACAAGACAAGGAGAAAGAAGCGCCGTGGAAAGAGTACCCCTGTGGTCCTCAGCCACCACAGTAGATGTTTGGAGCAGTAGACCAGTAACAGAATTTAGGAACTTGCTAAAAAGCAAGTAAAAAAACCAGGCAACTGCAAATGTTGTTGGGAGCATATCCATGTGTAGACAGAGGGCTCCAATTCATATTTGCCCAAGGAAAAATACCACAGCCATTTATGCCTTGCCTGTCTGTCTGCTGTTTGAAAGGTGTTTTACTATCCTACCAGCCTTTCTCAGGCTCTCTATAGACTCCTGTGATACTTCGAAGGGCCTGCTAGAAAAGCTTGCTGTGCCAAAGTTATTTCCTGGGTGAAAGGACCTCGTGGGAGTGAGGGCTGATTACCAGAGTGGTGCCGTTGCGTGGGCTGCACCAGGAGCTGCCCGGCTCAAGGTGACCCTTCATAAGGTGTACTGCAAGGACACAGGTCTGTGTCCCCGCCCACGCAAGCAGGCGTGGGGTGGCACACAGCGACGATCATTCTAGACATCTGTCATGCAGCCTGAGCCAATCTGGATAGCAACAAGAAGAAAGCATAGATGCAGGACCTGCTGTTCCCTCTGACACCAGCGGGAGATTTGCTACACGCTGTGAAAGCCCTGGCTGAGATGTGGGAAGGGTGGGCTCTCAGAAATAGCCCTCTTCAAGAGGCATTCTTGAAAAGAAGCTACAACTTCTTGCTGCTCCAGCCAAAAGGTACACAAGTTTAATGCTGCAGGATTATTAGCTCTTTGTGTGCTTAACACAACATGTCAGTAATGTTCCGTACAAAAACTTTCCCGTGGCAGCTGTCAGACTTGTTATAAACTGTAGTTGAGCAACCAGTCAGGACGTGGTTTTCTTGGGGAGAGGATTGTTATGAGGATTGTTATGTTACTTTCTTCCAGAAAAACAAATCAGCTCCTTGCTATTCCATCTTCTAGCAATAACTTCCTACTGAAAATGCATCCTCCTTCAGCATGGACTTAGGAAAACAAGGCAAAAATAGCTCATTCAAAGCTAGTAGTATTCAGGAAGAACATTTAGAAAACATTGAGTCCTTAACATAGTCCCTAGCCTTTATTCAAGGAAACCTTCTCTGGGCAGAATGTGTAAGGGCAGTCCCATATTGCCAGAAGAAAGGTAAGAGGCCAGAGTTTTGGATAGAGAATTTATTTGCCACAGCATGTTACCGGACACAGAGATTATAAGAAAAAGTTTACTGAGAAGAAAGACAACCAATAAAATATCAGTAAATATTGGGGTTTTACTAGCAGTCACATACTGACCCCGAGGAAGATGTTAATTCACTTTAGCAGTTATTTCAATAGGAAAAAGCCAGAGTGAAAAAAAAGGAAAAATAGAGGAAACAACATAAGATATTCTTCTCCTTTCCAAACACTGGCTAATCATTCACCCCACTTTTTGCTAGATAAGAAAGTTCTAGTGGTGGCTATTTGTCAGATACTTAATGCAGTGAGCTTTTTTTTTAATTATTTTTGCCCAGGAGACAAATGTGTAACCATATGATTTTTCCCCCTGCTATGTTAAAAATGCATTTGTATTTTTTCAAGCACACCCTGATTAAAGAGGGCACATCTGTTTTAAGTCCTTCTTTATGAAAATTACTGAGCTTCCTCTGAAAGCTTATCTTTTAATTTCAAA
Organism: Morus bassanus; assembly: GCA_031468815.1. Lineage (NCBI taxonomy): Eukaryota > Metazoa > Chordata > Aves > Suliformes > Sulidae > Morus > Morus bassanus. The sequence continues at coordinate 27,169,097 of CM062577.1, forward strand.
ATTCTTTGTAGCAATAACTTAGATAATAACCAACCATATTTCTGTCTTCTTTAGGAAAAAAGAGAGAAAAAGAGAGAGAGAGAGAGAGAGAAAGCAAGAAAGAACCATTTTGAGCTTTGAACTCCCCCTCCCTCCCCTCTTTGGGTCTCCTTTGAAAAGGCCCCCCTCATTTGCGTTTAAAATGGATGTTTCATACTGGTTGATTAGTGTTAGTATGGGATACCAGCCGCTCTGAGCCCAAGGCTCAGCTTGAGATCTGCGGATTATTCATCAACTTCCCCGGCAGGGGGGACCGTTTCTCACTTTCACTGCACAGCAGCAAAGTGTTCAGCTTTGCTTTTTAAGATTTTTTTTTCCCCTTTTCACAAAGTTGGTTTTTTTCCTCCCCCTGCCCCCCTTTTCCCCATGAAGGGGTTACTTGAGTGTACATAACACCAGATCACTTTTAATACCAAACCTCCCCCTCCCCGACCAGCTTTCTTAGTCTGAATAGCTCATAATGGACCAGGACGTATTTACCATATGTCTGTCTGGTTACAACCATTGTTTAAGGCAAAGTTCATTTAAATACATAAATTTAGACTTGCAGAGGCCCTTGATTTTATTACTATATTAGGGCCATATTATAGTATCTCTTTTTTTTCTTTTTCCTTAGGTCTGATTGATGTTTTGTTTATGGTATATTGAGTTAGAAAAGATGTAGAGGACATCTGTTAGGACGTGTGTGTATTAACAATATTTCAATAACATTTATCATCATTGCTGTTAGCATTTTGAGTACCAAGACTAATCCAGCTCTGAACAGGCTTTTACAAGATTATTATTTGACATTAGCTACCTGTATATGTTTGTAATATTTGATTGTTATTATTAATCATACCTACTGAGATAAGGCTTCAAAACCAATGAAAAGCAGTTCTTGTGCAGAACAAAAATAAATAACAGACAATTTTCTGTGCATGAAATCTAGCCCAGTTTTGTGTCGTCTGATCTCACAAAAGATGAGTTCCCTACAAACTTGGGGTCTCTCGGTCCCATAAGCCATTATAGATACAGGAATACAACTGCAACATGAAGAGTTTTTCCAGACATTAGTGAGCATATATATTTTCCTTTGCTCCTTTGTCTCCAGCTGCCTAAAGGCATTCATCCTTCCTTGAGCATAGTGACTACACACAAAATTATAATGTCTGCAAAAAGGCAAAATGACTTTCTTTTAGCTTTAGCCATCTAAACCAGGTATGAATCTTGATGATTAGTTTCAAAGAATCTAATGCTGATGGAAGGAAACCAGCACCTGCAGAATCTGACCACCCTATTTAGGGTGGGAAAGAATATCCTCTAGATATGGCATGTGCTATCCCCATGACGAAGGCCAGATAAGTAGCGCAGATCCAACTCCTAACTTTTAGATAGCAGAGAGTGGGTGAGATGGTTCACACTTACTAAGACACAGGATGGTTTGGTACGATGCTCACAATCATTAATTCTTCTTAACATTAAGAGCGACCAAGAGCTGAATTTTCTCTTTTGTTTCCTACCTTCATCCCTGAAAACTCTGAAAAAAAATTTTCTCTTCCTTGGTACTTTTAGTGAACTATATTTCTCCTTCGGGACATCTTTAATCTGCTTACAAGGAGTAGGAGCAAGAGTCACAGCACAGCACTATGCAGGCTTTGAAAACAAGAACTTCTTTACACCCACGTGGGCACCCACCGTTCCCCCTTCCTAGCGAATATAAACTAATGATACATTTTCTCTCGTTGTTACCTTATTTTTTGGTTTTGAACCTATACCTCCAGGCTGAGCTCTCTCACGTGAAACCACTGCATGTAAAAGTCAGATGTGTTATTTTAAAATATGAATGGCCACAGCCACTGCACATTGTGCCAAGCTCAGGGCTACTGATATGTATCTGGCATGCTCCGCTGGGAATTGGTGCTTTGATACTCCCTCTAGGTCCTGTATTCCAGGAGGACTCAGGCAGGAGTTGTACCCAGCTGCTCAACCACCTATGTCCAGAGGACAGAAGTGTGAGGATCTGGAAATTAAGCGGTCAAAGAATGATGTTAGGCCTATTCAGGGTTAGACATAGGCTCAAGATATTATGCAGGCTGAAGCTGAGGATTTAGGTGCCTAAATCTCTCTAAAACTTGTTTGGGGCACATGAATGTCTATTTTGACAGCTCTTAATCTTTCCTTACTCTTCTCAATTTTGTGTCTGCTGCAGCCATGACCACAGCAGTATCTGAGTGTTGTTCATGTGCCTTATGTGAATTCTGCCTCTTTCTTCTTTTTTCCAGGAGGAATACATGTAATAACTACAAAAATTTAAATACATACATATCTATATACACATATATGCATATGTATATGGACCAGTGAAACTAGTAATCAAGATGCTTGACTCCTGCAGCCAGGAGATGGGTGTTTTCATCACAGACATCAAAAGAAATATATGAAGGAGGTGGGGATGACAATGAAGCTGATAAGTCAAAGGATATTGCAAAAGATGTTGCAAGAGATGGAAAGACATATTTTACATACTGTGCCGCATTACAAATGATGCAGTCCAGATAAAATACTCTAGAGAATACACTATGTGGCTAGATTTCTTAGGGCCACTTCAGCAGGATAGTGTAAATTGGCACAGCTCCACTGACTTGAATTGATTTGGGCAAATACGGCAACAAAAGAGACACCAAAAGAAAACGTAATGAGCCCTCAGTCATTTTATTCAGTTGTGTCTAGAGGCACGGTGATACTTCAGAAGTATTGCTTGACAGCATTACTGATAGTGGTAGAGCCATTTGTACTAGACTCATTTAACATGTACCTGCCCAACTGAATTCAAATCAGTGAAGCCATGTACGTAAGTACGTCGTAGGCTTGATAGGATAAATATATTATAACATCAAATATATTTGATAGTAAACCTACATTTGAAACATGTGAGAGCAATGGAAGGGGTAGCACCATGGATCAGGATTCAGTCCAGAACAGATTTTAAATACAATGGAGTTACTACAACTTCAAATTACTGTTACTGAGATCAGGATCTTTACCACCATACTGATCACCATGCCTTCTCACCGACATCCGTGTGGAAATCCATTCAGCAGGATCATTTGTAACATGGTCCATAGGCTACAATTTGGCATTTTAGAAGTTAACCAAAACAGAATTTTCTAAAGTCATCGTCTGCAAATACTCCAAGGGAAGTGAGTGAAATGGTGACAGATGTTTTGCACGCAGATAGATACAAACTTTGTTTAACATAACATAAAATGTGTGAGAATGATTTAAATTCAATTGCAAAATTAATTATTGGGGTTTTTAAATTGTAAAGCACCATTTGGGCTTTTGCAAATCTTCAAAATAAAGAAAATAACTCAGGTATTTATTGTTTTGCTTCAATTTACATTGGTGCTATAAATAGCTGACAAGAAATGATGACAAATAAGCTATTGTAACCCTTTGGGAGTTTATTAGGTCATTTGTGAGAGCATTGAATAGAGTCATTTGTTGCCCTCAGGTGTTTGAGAGTCTCTTTACCCTTGGGAAAGGAATTTAACAAAGGAGTGTATTTCAAAGAAGGCACTCTGTGTTTTCCACCCTTTTTCTGAAGTGTTTTCAAACACACTCCAAGCTAAAAATTCTCAGAAGTGAGAAAAAGAGGTATATATCAGACGACCCCTGAAGCAGCTGACAATCCCAGGGAGCAGAAGACAGGGTCAGATTCTAGATACTTGAATCCCAAATACATTTTCACCATAGGAGGCCCTGATTTATTTTTGCCCCACCCACTGGGTGCAAACTTTGAAATGCACAATACAAAAGCGTTGGACTAATGCCCTACTTGCATTTTTTTATTTGGCTGAAATGTGACATGTCTTATTTTTTGTCTGCTTCCAAAAACAATGGGCAGGTCCTTTGTTACAAAAAGACATTGCATCTGCATTAACCTATATATCTTCTTAATTAAATAAAGGATTAGCATTTGTTTAGGCTATAATAAAACAGATTGTCAGGCAATATCAATATAGCCATCATAATGAATCTGCTAAACAGATTTAAGGGAAAAAAAAAACCCTACAGTTTTCATTATCTAGGTAGCATCTAGGTAGTTATCTGGTCCAAAAGCAATGGTCCAGACAATTCCTCCAGCAGAAAGAAGGATAAAAAGGAAGCCAAGGGGAAAGGAAAAACAGAAGTGAATCTGTGTATCTATTGTTTTTCTTTTTTACTTCCCTGAACAGTAGCAATGACGTTTAGCTCATGATTCCTATCTAAAATGCACATAGTAAGAAGATTTAGCATCACCCATCTTGTATTTAGTTCAGGAGGTGCTATCAAGTGAATTCACTAGCTCATTATTTCTGCTTAATTAAGATACTTAGAGATGAAAATCTGTAGAAATTAAAAGGTTAGTAGTGACAACGATGAAATAACAACACAGTCTGAGTAGAGCAAAGTCGCAATACGGAAGTCCTGAATGTAACAACAGCAGTTCATGGAGACCAGGTAATAAATAAGATTGTTGTTTTATTTTTCCCTGAAGGCTATTGATGATGGGTCCAAGGCAAGATCAATCATCTTTGTTTCAGGAAAAGCATCCTACCCGTACAAATTTGGCTTAAAATAACTTTTATTTGTAGCATCTATCAGAGAAGTGAGTCAGACAGAAAGAAGAAAACTCAAAAATCAGTGCAAAAAACTGATTTTGATTAGGGAGCTGTCACAGGGACTGTAGTTAAGACTAATGTCACATAAGTCTTTGGCTGAAATAGGGGCAAAGGCACTCATGAGATTCATTGGTTAGGCCAGGAATATGTACAATGATATGAAGTAGAATTCAGCATGAATTTTTCTTCGTTAATCATAAAGGATAAATCTTAAGAATTAGTTTTCAAATTAATGCTGATCAATCCTCTAGCATCACCGCTCTGTCCTTCACTCTGTTTGCCACTAGCAGTACAGAAAAACTAAAAATGGCTCAGAGATCTTTATATTTTGGTATTAGGACTGATTTGTATTTCTTGCTCTGTACAACCAGATGTTCTGTTTGTCACTATAAGACCATAAACCTGGATTTGGTGGGAGCCATTAAAAACTCTTGAAGTTTAGAAAATTTTGTGTCCTTCTAAAAAAATCACTTCTTTAAAAAATGTCCTTAACGACTTCCAGGGGCTGGAAGCTGGTGCTTTTTATCTTACTGGGAGGCTGGAAGATTTCACTGTGTTTTTATAGCGTCTGCCAGTCTCCTTTCCATTGCACAGTGTCAGGCAGGAGTTAACTGTCTGTTTGAGAATGAGAAAAATGGAACAAAGCAATGTGAAAGAGAACCTGTTTTCAAAACATCTTTCTGTGTTCTGGATGGGGTTTTGTTTCCCTTGACAGAAGTCTGAATGTACTGGGCATTTCTGGCCTACATTTTTGGGAGCTGACTATTGCCTGTCTGTGTGTACATAACTCAGCAAAACACTGTCTGTGTTCTCACTGCATACTGGCGGGCAGGGATTTGTACATTCCCAACACCCTTCAGAGCTGGTTACAGAGGTTCCCAGACCGCTGCAGAGATGGTCCTGCAGATTTGGTCGCTGTATAATTATTCTGTCATTGAAAAGACCCACTTCAAGCATTTTATAGCTACAATAGAAACTACCAAAGTATTACAAACTTTGCACCTGAGTTTAGCAACTAGGGTCTTGATGTAATAAAGACGCCTGGCTATTGGCCAGAGTTCCCCTGTCCCGTAAATAAGACTCAGGCGGAGTCCCAAATAGCCAGCCCATTGAGCCAGTCTAATATCTGCATGCTGGGCTTGAATCCCTCTGTCCCCTTCTTTGTGTTTATAGATGGATGCAGGCTTGATTCAGTATGGAAAGCTCTGCAGAGTAACAGTCATTCCCCTACCACATTGCCTGAAGTGCATGCACTAGCACATGCCATGGAGGAGGCTACAGTCCTGTTTTCCGCCACTCTCAAAAATGATTTCCTGGCTTTATTCAGGGCCGCAAGAGTGTACCGTCACCCACTTAGACTCCACTTGAACCCTCTCTCAAGTGAATACCCTCCAGCTCTTGTCTTCAAATAGTGGTGTCCATCCTTTTTGATCATACAAGTCGCGTGGATTTTTCAAAGGCAGAGTTGATGCTTATGGCCCCTCTTCTCTCTTGCTTTCTCCTTTCTTGACTGGACTCACTGTGCATTCAGTTCACAGGTAATTCATGCAAATATGCCACTGCGTGCTCAAAAGATGCCCAGGATGAAGAATGGCTGAGATTAGGCTGCCCCTATGGGAATGACTCATGTGGCCCACGTATCTTTTGCTTAGGCTGAATTTGAGAGCACACAGACGTTAGCTTGTCAGCAGGTGAATGTTCTGACCGTGGCTGCTGCTTATTCCTAGCTGCCACTTATTCCCCGTTGCTATCTCTTTTACGGGCCTTTCGGTATCTTGCCCATATTGTCATGGATGTCATCCACAGGCTGCACGCATCTGACCTGGAGAGACTTGTTTCTCCTAAGCTGCCTCTTTGGTGCAAAGAACACGATCAGTTTTGTCAAGACTGTTTTGGGCTCAGAAAGTACAAAAGACAAACTTGGAGTGCCTGAGGAAATCTATAATCAAAAAGTTCTGTGCATATGAAATTAGGCACCTTTGAGAACAGGCAGCATCTAAGCAGGAGATTCCAGTATCGGTTTGGCATTCAAGTTCTATATTGTACCCGATAAGCACATAGAGTCTGTTCCTCCATGCACCTCAACTGCAAGTTTGTATTAAAATCCATGAGTTCATTTCTAGGGTGTCTAGAATAAATTAGGAGCTCTGCAGAAACCTGCCAGTGTCCCACTGATTAAGCCCTGCCTGCTGTCGTTTACCAAAATGACCCAACTGCTAAGGCAGGGAAATTGAAAAATCAGTTGCTCATCTACAGCAAAATTAGTTCAGCTGTGAGAGTTGATCCCTATCAGAGTCCAGAAACTAACTCTTGCTGGTCCCCATTGTTGACATCTGTGTCAGTACTTCAAGCACACAAATGAAAGACTGAACTAATATGAAAGCCAAACTAGTGATAGAGTATGCAGTAAGAAACTTACTCAGATCCTGAACTGAAACGCATCTTTGGTATCTGAGGTTACACCCATACTTTGGAAGCACCTAAAAAAAAGCCATTCCCGTTCTTTCTCATGCTCCTAATCACCACTCCCTTCCCAACACAACCACCACCGAGGAAATCAGATGCCATTCCTGTAGAGGTATGAGCACACCAGTGCAGCCTCTGTTAACTTGTTTTTGCACCTTGCGCTCCTAGTTCCTTAATAGCTCTGGTTGAGCAGATTGCCTCACTCGCGTGCCCTGAGAGGAAGGTCTAGGCTGAAACATTTCGTAATGAAACAATGCACTCATTTTTCTTTCTCGTGCAATCTTTGCATCACTTTATTATGTGGTGCTCATTTTTAATTCATTTTACATGTAGGAGAAATATCTTTCCACAGTGACAATTTTGCTTCCTTGAAATATGTAGCAGTAGAGATGGAGCCCTATTAATTTTAACTTACTGTATTATATATCAGATCATCGTGATTGATTAATTCTAAATGAGAGATGCTAAAATAAGATTTAAGGAACAGGTTTAAAATTGAGATTAAGCCTTCATTATTTTGCTGTTCAATAATTTAAAATGACAGCCTTAAGTATGGAGCAATGCATTTAATTTCCAGGGTACTTACTAGACTGCATCTGGAGTGAAGTTAAGTGCTAAGACACCACTGAAATATTCATGTTGTCACAGAGAGGGTGCAATACAAGATGACAGAAGTGACTTCAGGTCTTGACAATCAAATACAGGAGGAAAAGATATGAAACTGTTATGTCAAATGTCTTTGGCGTAAAGTAGCAAAGTTTCTGAAAACTATGAATCCTTGAAGAAAGTCTACAAGTGCTGGCCAGGGTCTTAGAGCACCCCTATATATGGACTCCCACAGAACTGAGGGTGGGTCAACAGAGCCTTAAATGTCCATCCATGTTTTGGTATCATTGCAACACTGAATTCACAAGCACCCTAACTAAAACTTATTGCCTCATAGGCAGCTTGCAATAGATTCACTGAAACCGTGAAAACAGGTGTGTGCCTTTGCTTATGTAGACTGCAAATAATACGACTTTTGCCGATGCTTCCTATTTGTGCAAGTGCTATATGAAGTATACCTTCTATACCTGCTACATGGAGTACCCAAGAAGGTCAAGTTTTCAAGAGCGCAGCAGTTAGTCTTAAGAATTATATTTTATCTGGATCGCTTGTATGAGTGAAGCAGTAGACCATGAGTAAATACTGCCACTTGTGGAAAGAAGTACACGTTTAAATGCAACATCCTTTGAAAAAGGTCAGGGAGCACCAAATCTTCGTATTTTATTTTCCTTGTAAATACAATAAAGACAGTCGCCTTCATGCAATAAAATGTTCAGATTAAATAAACTGCTATGGAAACAGAATACTGGGTGTGTGGTTTGGGTGATGCAGCTACCCAGGTGTAGAAGACATGTAGAAACGTGTTTAATACTTAGTTGTGTTCTTCCCCTCCTTTCAGCCCCGCAGACCAGGCTCTGTATTTGTAAGGAGCCAGGAGAAAAGTGCTTTTTCTAATACCTTACCACAATACTGAGGAATTTACTCTGCACTTTTGCAACTAAGGATGACACCTGTAGATTTGTGTTCTTTGTTCCCATGAGGGTATATCTGCCAGATAACCAAGAACTTGACCCATCTTTCAGAAGAAATTCTTGGAATAGCGTATTGAAATTGTTAATTCACTTGCTTAGATAGTTCTCTAGATTGTGACTGTGATCTGATACTGCGCACAAAGGAGTAGCCACACTGGCCTCCGTCTCTGCATCCGTGACACCAATACACAAACTCAGTGCCATGGTCAAGCGTAAGTGCTGTGCTGCAAGTCCGCTCATTCTCATGCACAGCACTGACAGAGGTTTCAATGAAAACATTTCAGAAATGATTTTGCAACTTAAGAAAACATACTTCAGCAATTACCGTTTCCTTTACCATGAAACCAAATTCACTGTACATTACAGCTTTAAAGCTGAGATCTAAGGTTCAGATCAACTCTTTAATCCTGACTGTGGCTTCGGGTACTTCCTGATATTTATGAGAAATGCTCCAGGCCTGCAGCTGGGCTTTGAACAAAAAAATAATGAACTTTGTTGACTGTGAAGAAAGTTCTACACTATTTTAAAGAAAGTTAAGCTGTGACTTTTTTTTTAATCCAACACTAAATCACATAACCCAAATTCTCTGCATAATTCAGGAATGTTCAGAGCAATAAAAAGACAATTAGATCAAACTGCATTGCTAAATGAGCTGAAATCAATCTATCTAAACTTGAGAAATCTTGCTAGTCTCTCTCCTGAAATACCTTCCATTGCTTTTTGGAATAATACAATATTTTACTATATAATACCTGAATCAAAAGACTGTTTCAGTTGTATTCTAACATATTCCATACACTAATTCATCATCTCCTCTTATTACTTAAAAAATATAGATGATAAAGGATAGGACCACAACTAACAGAATTTTGTACGTATTTATACAATACGCTTTACAAATCTAATTATAGAATTAACTTCTGGAGGCCTTGTTCCTGTCTATTTAATGTGACCTCTCCATTTAATGTGGCTATTTATTGAGAACTCACGTCAAAGCACTTCTTGCTCACTTTGCTCAGGATTTGGATACAAATTAAATGTCAGCTAGGACTGATGTGAATTTGTAATGGGCAGAAATTAAAAGAAAATAGAGTTAAGTTGATACAGCACAGGAAATTTTGGCAGGGATATGATGGTTTGTAAATAAGAGGCCATTTTCTCTTCAGGAAAAGAGGGCTCAGGGCACAGTCTGACAAAACAGGGCTTGGAATGAGCAGCGGTGATAACTGCAGTGATTAGATACCCTGGTAAACAGGCAACGCATGAAACAGAAAAGCAGTTTGCTTCTGTTGAAGCAAAACACATTGTTGTCAAGGGGAACAGGAGAGAGTTCTACACAGATTCCAAGAATAGAGCGAGTGTTGTTTTAAGAGAAGCGTTACAAACAAGGGCTCAGACAAAAGAAGTAAGGACATGAAGGAAAAACAGAAATTAGGGATGAAAAAAATAGACTGGAGAACAGCAGAGGAAATACAGAGTTGAAAAATATCTTTTCCCTTTTCCTGAGAGAAAATGCTTGCATTATATGTTATGCAGTGAGCTGGGTATTATCTCCTTAGTAGCAATTTCTTCCCACAGCATGCCTTTTGCTTTTTGTTTTGGTATGAAAATGCTAGTTTCCCTGCCCCGCATACTCTACCCGAGGTAGTAAGCAGACCAGGCTCCACTGTGTAGGCAGATCAGTTCCTCTATCCCAAGCATACTTACAGTAAATTAAATGTGACATTAAAAACTTGCATTGGGAAGAAGCAAGACTGTTAACCCCTGAGATATTATTTCAGATAGTAAGTCAGTCTTTAAAACCTTGCCTCTCTCACTTTAGAAAAAAACTAATTAAGAATGTAAAAACACTCTGGTCCAGATTCGTGAATACTTAATACCTACCACAGGAACTTGGATTTTAAAGTTTATTTTTGAGCAATTCCCACTTGAAATTTTTTAACAAATATTTAATAAGACTCAGGAGCAACACGTTGGGCTTTTTAAAATCTAGCCTTACGTATGAATTGCTGAGTTCTGTTGTGAAGCATTCCTTATTATTTCTTGCTTCATCACAGCAGACAACGCTTTCTATTCTGATATCTTGAGGTATTGCCCTTTGTGGGGCTAGAACCAAAAGAGCTTTTGATACCTGGACTTGGTGTTACAAGAAAGACACGAAGGTAAGAGTTCAGCTTACATTGCTAGGAGTTTGCAATACACTTAAACATTACACTAGAGGTACTGAAGTGAACATTTTCTTCACTGTGTGCATTGGAATCGCTTATTTATTTACCATTCAGAATCCAAAAGTGCTGCTAACTATACAAGTTAACAGCTGTCTGCTAGTACAGTTCCTGGCTCCCACCTCCTCAGGCATCTTTTTCCTGTTTATACTTGTACATCAAATGGGCCTTTGGAAAAATCCCTGATTTTCTTTTGTTCTGTTTTCTTTGTTCTGTTTCCATGCAGTCTTTTCCCCTTTGGAGATGACATGTATGGGAAATGGCTTATTGTAGCAACAGGAGACAGAAGGCAAAAAAAGAAATTGCATCATGGGTAAAACAAACATCAAAGCCAAGTGCAAGCCAAGTAGCTGTGAAAAAATTATTTCACATGTGATATTTCGACATGTTGAAGTCCAGCATTGGTAGGGTTTTTTTGGAAACACAGAAAAAATAAAATGCAAACAGTTACCATTTTCAAAATCTTGTTTTTCTCAGTGTTTCTGAGAAACCAGCCAGGACTAAGGACATGATGCACCTGTTGCAGTTGGTGCATTGCCATTCCCACATTCCCTCTGACTGTGGAAATGCATTAAGCCTACCTGTAGAGTCACAGTTTTAACTGGGCTTGAATGGTTAAAAAAAAAAAAAAAAGCAAGTCTGGAAGACTGTGAAAACCAAATTGGAACCTATCTTTCATTAAGTACTAATTAACCGTCTGGCAACCCACGTATAAAAATGAGGGTGCTTATTGTTGATGTTTATTTTCACTTTATAAGGAATTGCTGTAGGTAGCCAGCCTGATCAAGTGCTTTTAACAACTCCCATCTAAAGATAATTAAGTTCTGCAGTGAAATGTAAGGAATCTGGCATAAAAAAATAAACATTAAGTAGGGCTGATCTTTTAAACGAATAAACAAACATAACTATTTCCAACACACACATTCTGCTTTCTCATGATTTACATAAAGTAAATGACTTTGACAACATCTTTATATTCTGTTTATCTTTAAATACTGCTGAGCCAAGAAAATCTGCATGTTGTGTTTCTGCAGCTTTAACCCCCTGACGCACTGGAGAGTTCTGCAGGCTACAGAGCAATGAAAATTCCCGCTGTGGGTGAAGAACCTATGGCAAGCAGTAATCAGGGCTCTTAGAAGCACTGAACAAGCCCCATCTAAGTGTATGTATTAAGTTTGTTAAATATTTATTCAGATTTATATGAGAATAATAAAAGTCACATGCTAAAAGCACTTCAGCTGTCTTTAAGCAGCAACATCCACACTTTCATAGTTCGAAAGCTCTTCTTTTTAACTTGTAAAAGAGAATCTGGCTTCCTGAGTGGGTTGTTATGCTGACATCAACGAGAAGCACAACAAAACTGGCTTTAGGAAACTGACAATCTAAGTCAAACAAAAAGAGGTATTTGTATTATTTATGTTAAGTATTGCTTTTAACACTGGCACCCGTTTCTACCTGGAATAACAGAGAACAAGGAAAAGGAACCTTGCCCTCTATTCCCTGCAGGTACCTGAAAAACTGTAAATAACCTCGTGAGATCAGACTGGTCTTTGATAAAGGTAAGGTTTTAATTTGATGTTCTCTCTCATCCCCTGAAGTCAGTGACTCCAGATGCATCACAGCCATCTAATCTTTAAGCAAAGGCACACTTAAAAACACCAGAAGTGTGCATGCGAGCCTTGGCGCTGTCTAGCCATCCAGTCTTCCCACAGAAGCATGGAAAAGCTCACACCCAGAGTTAATTCCCACTTAAGGCCGCCTACTTGTAAGTCGTAAGGTTTGCTAGTTCTGTTGCAAAGTATCTAAAGTCCAAGTTGTGCTTCTCTGCAACAGTCGTAACAATTGAATCAGCCTTGGTACTTAGAAAAAGGCGGTTTTTTCTTCTATTTAATTGCTAGTCTGCTGAAGAACGTATCTCAACGGAAGGATGGCTGCTCACGCGTTTGAGCTGTCGATGCTTAATCAGATTGCGTCAAGCCACTCCTGCCGACAGTTTCCACGCTACGCACATGGTGTCCGTTGCCAACGATTTGTCTGTATTCTGTACGTTTCTGGAAAAGAGCAAGAAGGTTAAGCGGCATCGGCGCAAACGTCGCTGACAAATGCAGCCCTTCGCTGAAACAACTTAAAGAGCTTTATTTCTTGTTTTATTGCTCCACCTTCTGGTTAACTTAGTTTTCGAGCAAGAAGTGGGATAAGGAGGAGGTCATTTTGAGCGGGAAAAGCCCCCTCTCACGAAGGCGACGGCCACCGCGCAAGGGCGGGGCCGGGGAGCCGCTTCTGTCACAGGCCGCCCGCCGCCCCTCACCGCTGCAGCGCGGGAGCGGCGCGCGGCCCCCCGCGGGACCCCCGCCCGCGCGCGGGCCTCACCAGCCAATCGGGGGAGGGCGGGCGTTCCCGCCTCGCACCGCCAGCGCGTGCCGCCCGCGGGGGTGCGCGCCTGCGCGCGGCGCCGCCGGCCTGAGGGGCGGGAGGGAGCGGCGGGGGGCGGGCGGGGGGCCCGCGGGCGCCTCGGGCTGCGCGGGGGCGCGCCTGGCCTCGGCGGGAGCGGCGGCGTGAGGGGGGCGGCCCGTCCCTCCGCGGCCCGGGGCGGGCTGAGGGAAGGCCGAGCGCCCGGCGGGGCTGCCGGTGAGCGGGGCCGCGCAGAGCGCGCGGGGCTGGCGGGGAGGGGAGGGCTGAGCCCGCGCGGGAGGGAAGGGTCGCTGTGGCGGGGGAGGACGGACAGGTCCGGCGGGCGAGTTCGCGTCGCCCGGCAGCTGCCCGCCCGGCGAGGGCTGGCCTGCGCGTCGGGGCAAGCGTGCCCTGCTCCTGGGATAACGGAACAAATCGGTCCGAACTGAGTCTCAAGTGCAACTTGAAAGTAACATCGGTAGGCCCCCGGTGATACTTGGCTGAGGTTGCGGGTCCTGCCACGCTCTCCAGTCTGGTTGAGTTTCTTCGCAGCTTCAGAATTTGTGCCGGGCTGTGCCGGTCGGTTCAGACTTGACCGTAAGAAGCCATAACTTCCCCACCCTACCTGTTGCGTGGACATCCAAGAGCAGGGAGGTTTGCAGAGGAGGATGTATTTGACTGAACCAGTTGAAATTAAACAAGGGCAAATGCAGTAGTGGTGTACGTAATATTGATTGGAATAAGGATGGGGAGGAGAAGATCGAATGCTAATGCTGAAGTTGGTTTGTCATAGAAGAGAAGATGACAGGAAGAGCTAGAGCCAGAGCAAGAGGAAGACCTCCAGGACAGGAGGCTGCCATTCCTTCTGTTGGAGCTGCGTCCGTAAGTTGGTTCTTTTTTTAATTAGCACAGCTAGGCTTTGATATGTCATAGCTCAACTACTTCCTGTTTTAATATGAGGTGTATATGTTAGATGATGTATATGTGTGTTATGCCAGGTGTACAGTTACATTATCTCCTTCTAATTAACGAAATTTCTGTGTGTTTACAAGCAAGTATGCTGTTGTCATACGGTTGTCATAATAGAGCTAGTGGAAATAGGTGGACGTTTTGTAGCCTGCTTTGTCTGCTCTGATACCCTGCAGAGAGGCAGGACATATTAGGCTGCTGCTGCTGTTGATGCATATTTGGGCAGAACCTGGGTCTGGCAGGTGTTCTGACCTGTTCCTGTTGTTTTTAGTTTTAATATCAAGGACTTTCTGTCTTTGCATTTGAACTAGTGCTTAGGCCTCCTTTTATGCGTATTTGCCCTGTTCAAACTGTAGTTTGAAAATGGCTGATACTTCTTTATTTGCAGCCATTGACAAATACCTGGAGATTTTTTAAAGCAGTTCCTCAAATTTGTCAGTTATTAAGAGTCATCTTTCATTTGAGAATGTGATTGGACTGGAGCAGTGTCCCTAGTCAGTTTCCTGCAAGTGTCAGGTGAGTTTAAGTCCTGATAGAAGGTAGTTTACAGTTCTGTTTCTCAAATAGTGAAACGTGTCTTGCATTGGCAGTAGCATTGATGTACCTCTTGAACCTGGAAACCTAAAAGACGTGATTCCTTCAAGCTTGGTCTCTTTGACTTGAATAGAACTGTTAGCAGAAGTCAGGAGGTGATACCAGTGTCCTGCTGGGGGTGAACAGGATAGCAAAGGAGATGGTGAGGCTTAGGTACTTTACACGGGCTGTGAATATTGATGCAGTCTGAATGGAGAAAAGTCCGTTTTGGCTTTTTTTTCTCTGTAGGCTGCCACTGTTCTACCACGTAGACTGCATGTGTCTGTCTCCAAGAGGGTTAGTTCCAGAAGTGTTTCCAAAGACAAGTTGAAAAGAGGTTGCGGAATGAATAAGAGGGTTTACATTAGGTGTTTGGAAAATAAGGGCTTAGGCATGCACTCTGTCTCAGCTTAAGTGAGAACATAATCTGTGGGGGGTATTGCAGGGGAAGATGGGAACAACCAGCCATGTATCGTAGAAGTGAACCATACCATTTGACTTTTACACTGGACTGACACAGAGGTATCATAATAAACCAAGTTCTTATTACTGAGGTTTTTATCAAAAAGCATTAGTGGGATTTAAGGAGGTCAGGGGCCTGCCGTTCCTTACTAATGTCCTGACAACCCTGTGAAACTTTCTTGTTGCAGAGGTAGGAAAGAGGATAGGTTGGTCAGTCCCTGGGGAGTCCTTCCCAATGTGGAGACTGCAGCCTCTGAGGAGGATACCAAGAAGATGGAGCTTGGCTCTTTGTAGTGGCGCATGGTGGAAGGACAAGACACAGTGGGCACAAATTGAAGCAAGAGTTGTTTTGACTGGACATAAAAAAAAAAGTTTTCATGATGAGGAGAGTCAAACGCTGGAACAGGTTGCCCAATGAGGTTGTGCAGTCTGCATCCTTGGAGATGGGATAAATCTCTGAGCACCTGATCAGACCTCATGATTGACCTTGTTTTGAGGTCAAAGAGAGAGACCTCCTGAGGTTTCTTCTTCCAGCCTGAGTTACCTTGTGGTTCTACGAAGGACAGAATTGTTGAAAACCCCCTTCCCCACACCCATACAGTGACCCCTATCCCCGCACGGTCTCTTGCTTCAGTTTATGACTTGACATGGAGCTCTGCTCTGATCCTTTCACGGATGGGAAAGGAATATGGTCAGCTCAGGACAGTGGGGCTCAGTGCCTAGCTGTTGGGCTGGAGAATCCATGTGGGTGACATTGCCGCTTCCTTCAGGGGAGAGGATGGAATATAGGTGGGAGAGGCAAAGCAGAACTGATCTTTCCTGAGCTACTTTTATGAACACTACAGGGAGCACAAAACTTGTGATAATGTGCTGTTACTGTGATAGTACTGGACTCTGATAATTTTCGTATATACTCTTTAGGGTTGTGTGCATTTGGTCTTTGCAGTAGTGCTTATGGGTATTTACAGGCTTCTTAGAGGGTGTACTTTTGACAGATCTTAAAGCATGTAAAAATAAGGTGGAGCATATAAGAAGAGAGAGGCCTGCTTAGTTACTGGTCTTGTGTTCAGTGTCAGAACGTGCATATGGGCATCACAAGACATGCCAAGAGCTCGGAGAGCAAAGGAGCAGAGGAACTCCAGGACT
Source organism: Morus bassanus (assembly GCA_031468815.1). Classification (NCBI taxonomy): domain Eukaryota; kingdom Metazoa; phylum Chordata; class Aves; order Suliformes; family Sulidae; genus Morus; species Morus bassanus. The sequence continues at coordinate 27,185,591 of CM062577.1, forward strand.
GGATCGCTGGCAGGTTGTGTGACACTGGTTCAGGGGGTTCCTACTGCTATGCTGTAGGCCAAGGCAGAGCCAGGCTGGCTCTCTAGCTCAGGTTTAATCATGATCCTTGATACTGGCCTCTTGCTTGCTTACACTTCGAGAACTTGATTACTCCTGGAGGGACTAACTTGTGGGGCAGACTGCAATCTGGTAACATGAAACTCTGAATTGTGGGATTGCTCGTGGCTGAAGGTTGTGTGTTGCAGTTCTTCCAGGCATGACACCTTTTAATATGATTTATTCTGTAGACACTAAAATTACAAAAGCTGTTTTTATAAAATAAGTAGTCAGCTACTTGAAGTATCAGAGGGGTTGTTAAAAATGAGAAGTCCAGAAATTTTAGTTAGAGCTTGGGGAAAGAGTAGATTTGCATTTACTACTAGTTAAAGGAATATTAACTTAGAAAAAAAATTTTCCTGAACCCTATTATTTTGGAGTCTGAAGTACAGAGTAGTAACTCTGGTACTTAATACAGGAAAAAAGATTTTCCTTATGTAACTGTTACACTTGGGTATTTGAGTATTCTGTACTTGGTTAGTGACTTTGTTTTGCTGTACTCTTGGAAGTACGCTGTTTCTTCAGCTGCAGTAGGAAGAGTTGTTCTGAACTGTTGCAGGTTCAACAGACTTTGCCAAGTCAGCTGCCCGGCCGTCAGCAACCTCAGCAGCCAGGTGCTCCTCCGTCGGTGTCAGAAGGACCTGGTGGCCGTGGGCGACAGAGGGGCCCTCAGAGTGTTCCGCAAAGCCAGAATGGGAGAAAGCCAGAAGGTCAGAAAGGGTGCAAAAGTTCATTGCCCACAAGAGCAAGTGTTTTGCAAAGAATGCAATTAAGACATTCTTTAGACTGTATTTCTAATTTTTCTTTTCAAAATGAGATTTATTAGTAAGATTTGGAAAAGTTCACTGTACATACCTTGTGATGATAGTATTGTCGTTCTAAGGTGCAGTATAACTGAACCAGGAATTTTGAAAACTACCTTAAGTGTGCTGTACTCCACCTGTACCATCTCCTCTGTCAAAATAGCTTAAAAAAACCATTAGAAAGCAGTTGGCACAATTAACTGCATGAATACCAATAGTAAATTGCATTTTGATATTTCATTGTTTTTCTTGAATCTTAATAAGGAAATGAAACTTTCCTGCCTATTTTGTGTCACAGTGTATTTAAACATTTCGGTGCTAGCTGAAATGAAAGACCTGTCCTCCCTGTATTTGCAGAAGAGATTATTGATTTGAAGGGTTTAAGTCTTTTTTTCACCTGACTAGTGAACTGTTCTATTTGCTCGCTAGTTAGCTGTCTGTAAATCTTAGGAAGCTAATATGTCTTACCTGAATGCTACTTTAAGGTGAATTTACTACATAGCAAAAGTTGAAACTTAACATTTCATGATTTCTCTTAATTTTATAGATACCTGACTTTCAAAATAGAATTGTATTTAATTCTTATTTGTATATATAACTTGATTGCAATTATTCCTCTTCCTCAAATTTCAAAACAATAGGATTACAGATTTCGGCAGGATTTCAGGAATTATCTTTAGCGGACAGGGGCGGACGTCGTAGAGATTTCCATGACCTCGGGGTAAATACTCGGCAAGCCATAGAACACGTTCAAGAATCAAAAACTGGTATGTTCAGATCAGACTATAGACATATAAGCAAGTTGAAATGAAAAATAGTTTTGCTTTGTTTCTGCTGTTAGCACCCCCTAGAGAGCCAAATTAAAAAAATCTTCGTGTACTAGGAAAAGTTACAAATTGCTCCCGACATCTGAAGAGGAACAGTAAGATGACATGGCTGATGGCAAAGGGTTGTGCAGCATTTTAAATTGCAACTATTTAGACGTAAGTGATGATCCTTGTATGTTCCTGATGTCCGCTTCTTTGAGCAGGACTCTTCAGGACTGTAGGTTTGTAACACATTGACCTAACCAAATTGGTAAAGATCTCCTAATAAATGTGGAATTTGAGACCTCTTCTGAAGAAACTTTTTAGTTTAAATAAAAGGTGATACGCTTCTTTCCTTGAGGTGAAATCGTGCATATGAAAAGAAGTAAAAGGAGGCTGTCATGATGGTCCTGCCTTCTTGCTAGAATGCAATCATTTTAATGTTCAACAGTGCAGGTTCTGTGCTGATAATAGGTTGTATTGCAAGTGACTTTCTGAGACATCACAACAATATAACAGCAAATGTTGTCTGCTTTTGCTTAATTGAATGATAGCTGGAGCATGCCACGGGCCCAGGAATGGTAGGGCTTAGGTCTGCTCAAGCCACTTTGGGTCAGAAGTAGTATAGTTTTCTTTCTCACCTGGATTTTCTATCTAGAGCTATGCTGATGCGAGATCATGGCTCATGGCACTTAGTAGGCAGCTGTATTGCTGGCCTTTTGTTTTTCCTTTATAGCTTTGTACAGTTGTCAAGTATGACATACACGCTTTGTACGTGGTAGGATTTTTCTTGTTTTCATCTGGGGTGTTGTATTTCAGGTAGGAAAAAACGGGTAATGAAAACCAAATTAAATGAATGATCCGTAATTGTCTGCAATGTATTTTTTGTATTAGACTTGTGTCTTTAAGTCTAAAAGAAATTGAAGTGAGACATGAAAATAAAAAGGAAGAAATACCTTAAATGAGTGAGTGATCTGGAGCTAGTTCTTACTGTTGTGGGTTTTTTGTTTGTTTGCTTGTTTGTTCGTTTGAAAAATCTTGAAATACCAAAAGAAATGTCATCTTGTCACATATGGGTGGGAATGTGGATATCTCTAGTGATTGATACTCTGTTAGGTTTTGTTCTACGTTTATGATTCATGTAAAGAAAGGAAGTTTATGTTTTGGTGGAAATTTGTCTCTCTAGTACCTGGTACTAATCCTTTGGGAGAGAGGTTACTGATGTAAATGCTTACCTTGTTTGACGTGAGAGTTTTCCTGACAACTGAAGGAGTTATAAAAAGCTGTAATAAGCGGGTGAGTGTCTACAGTAACACTATGCCTATGTGAGCATTTCGTACAGCTTACTGAGCGACAACGGTTGCAGAACACAACTGATCTCTAATCTTTGTCTGAATGCCTTAGGTTTTTAAAATTTTTCGAAGCTGTTGGATTACTATAAACTGGTAAAATTTTGTAACTACTGAGATGTTTGCCTTTCATTTTAGGTTCTTCAGGTGTTATGATAAAATTAACTACAAATTACTTTCGTTTGACGTCTCGACCCCAGTGGGCTTTGTATCAGTACCATGTTGGCTATAGCCCTGAGATGGAAGCACGCCGTCTTCGATCAGCTTTGCTCTTTCAGCATGAAGAGCTAATTGGAAAGACACATGCATTTGATGGATCAATATTATTCTTGCCAAAAAAACTAGGGAACAAGGTGTGATATGAGTAGGCTTTTTTTTTTATTTTGACTTGCATTTTGTGATGTTTCTTGTTTCTTCTACTGATCTGGGTTAGAGAATTGATGTCCCATGAGCAACACTTAGTTGGATTAAATATATTATTATAAGCTAATTTGCTTGTGTAGAGAAATTTGGTAATAACCTTCTGGTTCTAATGCTCAGGTTCTGCAGGCTAGAATAATCCTCTGCACTGAAATGGATAGTACAGACAGTATTATTATTATTATTATTTTTCATAACTTCTGTATTTTAACATCCAGCGTAATTGAAAGGGTGGATTTATTGGGCGTATGTGGCAAGGTTTTGGTAGCTGGGGGGTCTGGGGTGGCCCCTATGGGAAGAGGTTAGGGGCTGCCCTGTGCTGTACACAGCCATTTCCAGCTGGCTTCTCAACGGACCCACCGCAGACCAAAGCTGAGCCCATCAGCAAAGTTGATGGCACCTCTGTGTCCTGAAAAAGGGGGAAAAATTGCCAGAGCAGAAGAAAAATCTGAGAAGGAGTGGCAGAGGGCAAATGCCATGTACTGATGGTAACCACTGCCTCCCCCCCACCCCGCCCCTTGTGAAGGGCCGGAGGGCCGGAGTGTGACCAGTGGTGCTGGCAGGGGGGACGGGACAGAGGAGTCTGGAGCGAAGTTGAGCCTGGAGAAGGGAGAGGGGGAAGGTGTTTTCACTGTGTATTTTAATGTTTGTCTTTTTGCCCCCAGTACCTGAATTAGTAATTAAATATATATTAATTGGCAATATATTAAGTTTATTTCCTCTAGTTGAGTCTTCTTCCCATGATGGTCGTTGATAAGTCATCTCCCTGTCTTCATCTTGAAATCAGCTACTTTGGGGATAGCCTCCGTTCTACTCCGTTAGCTGTTTTCACCCAAATGAACGAAGCATTTCAGGTTGTAGTTTACAGTCATAGTAGGAAATCAAATTCCTGTTTCAGCTAAGTCTTGAATTATTACTTAGAATCTTAATGTACAAGTCCAATTCGATATTAATGGAGCAAAGTCCAGATAGAGCCCTCTTTGCTTCTGGTTTTATTAACCTGACTTCACTTTCTCAGGTTACTGAAGTGTTTAGTAGGACTCGAAATGGAGAGGATGTGAAGATAACAATCACGTTGACTAATGAGTTGCCACCTACTTCCCCTACATGTCTGCAGTTTTACAACATCATTTTTAGAAGGTTTGCTGTCCAAGTTATGTCTTTGTAAGAAGTCATCCTAAAAATATCTCACTTAAGTTTTTCCTTCTGAAGAAGAGACTATAAATCAGTATTACGAATGTAACTTTTTAAGCCTTTGTAGCTACCCTTACTCTGTGGCCAACCACATCTGGCAACATTTTAATGTGCAGTTACATGCATGTTTCTGGCACATGTTAGTGTGAAATGAGTTTATACCTTTTTCCCTGAGCAAGCAGATTCACACTGGAGTGCTGACTGTTGAAGGCAGTTAGTCCTATCTCTGCCCTCCTTTTGTGTCTCTGGATTTGCCTCTTAAAGCAAACAGTAGTGCAGGACCTTGAATTACTTTTTTTTTGCTGTAATCTTTCCACTTAACCTTGGTACCTGGACTACCTGGTTCATCTGAAATATAGCTTGTTTAAACTGCTACCTTCAACTGATTGGTAAAGGGTTGGGTTGTATGCTTATTCTCAACTGATTGTCATTAGTAAGTCTCCATGGCTTTTCTAAACTGAGTTTAATGAAAAGTTCACATTCGTGACTGTTTCATGTAGTCAGATGAACAAAAAATGGGGTTGTGCAGAGGGATGGGACCATGCTCAGTTTGATAAACTGAATAATAATGGTAAATGACATTCATATTTCAACTTCTAGGCTTTTGAAGATGTTGAATTTGCAGCAGATTGGACGTAATTATTACAACCCCGGTGACCCAATCAGCATCCCTAATCACAGGTTTGGCAAAAAGGGTGCTCAGGTTTAGGAGGGGTGCAGGGAGAAAGGTTGATAATTTGATACTGCTCTGGTGGTTTATCCTGTAATAAAACCATGAACTTAAAAACTGGTATTGCTGAGAAGCATGAGACCTTGTTCTCCTAACTTAGTTTCTATTGTGTGTAAGATCTCATTACTCTTCACCAGTGTGTGTTCTGCTATTACATTTTACTCCAGTGCCAGCAACCTTGCGTAAATGTCTGTAAGGCTGAGGTCCCTGAATACCTTAATTCTGAAGCTGGGGAGTGCCCAGCCTTCGTTCTGAAGGCCATTTAATCTGCCATGTAGATTCATAGCTGGCTGTACCCCGCTGGATGGGTAGTTCCAGAACTCGCCTGTTGCTAGCTGTCATGGCTTGTAGGGGGTCCTGGCAGGGAGCGGGGACAACGTGGCTGACCCTTCTGGCTAGCCCTGGGCCCGTTGTACGAGTTAGTGAGCTTGAGTTTGGCTGGGGCCCCATCACGGGGCTGTGGTGTGCTCCTTGCCATTAACCTAGCCAATGTAACCTGGTTGATGGAAGAAACTGGACGGCGTTCTACTAGATAAACTGTTGGTCTTTTTCTCTTTAAAGTGTCTTGAATACTCATACACTTTGTATTTAAGATATTTAAGACTAATAGCATGAAATGGATTTCTTGGGTTTTGAGGCATCCTGTCTTTCACTTCAGTTATATTGCTACATCATTAAATTAATCTTTTTTTATCTTCAGTTGACTAAAGAAACCTGCATTTAAAATATTTTTTGTTTTGTTAACTTTGAGAAGCTGGTTTCTTTGTGTCTTGATTGCTTTCTAGTGTCTGGGAAAGTGGACAGAAATAACTCGAGGGGTGAGACCAGAGATGCTTTAAAGCACGCTAAGATTCTGTATGTTCTCTTTTGACAGGTTGATGGTTTGGCCAGGCTTCACAAGTTCTATCCTCCAGTATGAGGAAAGCATTATGTTATGTACAGATGTGAGCCATAAGGTTCTTCGCAGTGAAACAGTGTTGGATTTTATGTACAGCCTGTATTACCAGGTTGAAGAGCAAAGATTTAGAGATGCCTGTGCTAAAGAGCTGATAGGTTTAATTGTCCTTACAAAGTAAGTCTCTTTGGACTCTTGTTTTCTTAGAGGCCTCTTTATGTTTTTGGATGTTCCGTGTCCTGAAGTATACAACGAAACATCAGAAAGCATGAAAATATCATTGTCAAGCTGGCAAATTAATTGAGGTAACAGCATTTACAAAAGCAGGAAGTACGTACTGGATTAGTTCTGGTTTCATGTGCGTTTATTGCACTTTAGCTTTTAGTAGAATCGATGGCATGGTACAATTGAAAACTTGGAGTTACTGCTGCTGATAGGAGCAAAACTGTCAACTTACATGAGTATTAACTTTTTTGTCCTGCAACTCTATTTCTTTTCTATTTAAGACTTAAAAAAAAACCTGATGAAATTGTTTATTTAGGTACAATAACAAAACATACAGAGTTGATGACATTGACTGGGATGCCAATCCACAGTGTACCTTTAGAAAAGCAGATGGTTCTGAGATCAGCTACGTGGACTACTACAAGAGGGTATGGAAGCTTAATTGTCTGTGTACGCCTTATGCTTTAGCTTGAAATGTTAGAGCATTGTTAGAGGTTTACTTTTGATGCATGGATTTGTATTTCATGATTTTCTTTAATAGAATTTTATTTTTAATGGATACTATGTAATCTGAGAGCAGTAAGTAGCCTACACAGCATGATTTGGCAAGAGTAGTCCATCCCAATGAGTAGTCGGTCAGGCAAAAATGTCAGGAGGCCTGCATGGGTGAGCAAGGGGCTCCTGGGAAAACTCAAAAAGGAAGCATACAGAAGGTGGAAGCAGGGACAGGTAATCTGGGAGGAATACAGAGACATTGTCCCAGCATGCAGGAATGAGGTTAGGAAAGCCAAAGCCCAACTGGAATTGAATCTGGCCAGGAATGTTAAAGGCAACAGGAAGGGCTCCTATAAGTACATAAGCAACAAAAGGTAAAGTAGGGAACGTTTGACCCCGCTGCTGTGAGTGAGTCTGGGCCCCTGGTGACACAGGATGTGGAAGGAGATGAGGTACTGAATGTTGCCTTCAGCTCAGTCTTTGCTAGCAAGACCGCCGTCAGGATTCCCAGGCCCCAGAGAGCAGGGAAAAGTCTGGAGCAAGGAAGACATTCCGTTGGTGGAAGAGAATCAGGTCAGGGAATAATGAAGCAAATTAGGCAAACCTAGGTCCATGGGCCCTGATGGGTTGCAGCTACAAGTAACTGAGGCAGCTGGCTTGTGTCATTGTGAAGCTGCTGTCAATAATCATTGGATGATGGTGGTGACAGGGAAAAGTGCCCAGGGACTGGAGGAAATCAAATGTCACTGCTGTCTTGAAGTTCAAGGAGGATGACGCAGGGAACTACAGGCCAGTCAGCCTCACATGGATCCCTGGGAAGGCGATGGAGCAGCTAATCCATTTCCACGTACCTGAATGACAAGAAGGTCATCAGGAGTAGTTGGCATGGCTTCACCAAGGGAAAGTCATGCCTGACCAAGTGGATAAACTTCTATGATGAAATGACTGCCTTGGTAGAGGAGGGGAGAGCAGTGGATATTGTCTACGGGACTTCAGTAAGGCTTTTGACACTGTCTTCCATAAGATCCTCGTAGAGAATCTGGTGAAGTGTGGGCTGCATGAGCAGGCAGTGAAGCGATTGAACGCTGGCTGAGTGGCTGGGCCCAGGCGATTGGCGGCACGGTGTATAGTTCGAGCCCAGTAACTAGCGGTGTACCCCAGGGGTCGACGCTGGGTCCGGTCCTGTTTAACACCTTTATTAATGATCTGGATGCTGGGGCAGAGCGTACCCTCAGCCAGCTGTGCTGATAATTTACTGGAGGTAGAATATATGGACAGTCGTCTTAAGAGAAATTACTGTTTGATACTTTTGGTTCTTTGAAACCAAGTTTATGTATGTCTTTCATAGCTTAACCTTCTCTACCATGGAGGCCTACCACTGTAATTGTGAAATCTTTTTCTGCACATTAGTTTCAACTGTAAAACAGGAGGGGACTTAATAAATTGCTTCTAGTTTAATATCCATTCTAGTTCAGGATGGAGTTTATAAATGGTAAATTTTCTCTGCCTTCTTGCCTTTGCTGTGATCTCACTTTTTTGTTTTTAAATGCTGTCCTTTGGATGGTTTCTGAGGTGTGGTTCTCTTTAAGAAAAAGTTAAACGATAGTGTGTTGTTTGACTGTCTGCTTGTGTTGTCTTTCTGTGTTTTTTCCTTTTTTGTTTACCCCCCCCCCCCCCCCCCGAAATTAGTGACTGCAAGACAGACCAACTCTTGCCAGATCCAAGGAAATGTTGTGAGAGGGTTGAATTTCAGAAACTTCACTTAGAATCTTGTTTGATTCTTGTGATAGCTTGAATTAAATTGCTCTGTAGGGCAGGAACCTTGTCCGTTACTGAACTGGAATGAGCATCCTAATCTTTACTTAGATGCTCTGGGTGATAGTGCCTCGAGCAAGGCAGGAGCATTGTTTCTGTTGTTTCTTACAAGACAATAACTTCCTGGCACCAAGACAGAGAACAGTGCTTCCCTCTGTGGCCTTTTTTGACAAAACCAGTTTCTCTGAAGTTAGGTGTGCTAACTGAAAAACATCGCTGGTTGCTTTTGTTTTTGTTTTCGTTTGTTTTAGGAAAAATACTTATTTTCTAAAGTGAGCATTATTATTAAGAAAACTGAGTGTTTGTTATGAATAAACTAACATACAAAATATATTTCTAATACAGCAATATAATCAAGAAATTACTGACTTGAACCAGCCTGTCTTGATCAGTCAGTCTAGGAGGAAGAGAGGAAGCATGATGCCAGGACCTGTGGTTCTAATTCCAGAGCTGTGCTTCCTAACAGGTACTGTAGCATTTTTTCATATCAAAGCACCTATCAAACCATAATCCCTACTGAAACTGGTATTTTGGCAGCAGCCTCTTGCCAAGTTAAGCAGAAAGGTTTTGTTTGTATAAATGTGAGTTTAGAAGCAACTTTTGTAGCTAAAAGATTAGATATTTAAATGAGGCTGAAAAGTTTGAGGGATTTCGATGTTGCGTAGTCTTCATGTACGGTGTTCAACATTGGCCCACTGATAACTTGTAGAGTTTTTTGGAGGTAGAACTTCTGTTGAAAAAGAGAAATTTACTATAAATGGATAATTTTGTAAAATATGTATTTTCCTTTGGGATACTCACTTTGCACTAGCAGTACCTGTCCATCTCAGCACTGTTTTGTTGTGCTTTGGAAGTGTCAGTAAAGAGCTGCGTGTCTTGTGCGGTTTCCTCTCAAGTGCAAAAATCCGGAGATTTTTTTTTTCCTATGCAGATGGGAACGTACATACAGGGAGCAACTGAAAACCCTGATTAAAACCCTGATTACTACTGACACCGCTTTACGTGTCTGCAGTACATGCGTAGCTAATCTGCATGACTTGCAAGTTCACTTTTCTTGGTCCTTAGTCTAACTTGTACTGAGAAAAAAGTTTTGCTGTTAACAGGATTAACTGAGAAGATGCGTAATGATTTTAATATGATGAAGGACTTGGCTATTCATACACGACTGCCACCTGAGCAAAGGCAACGTGAAATTGGAAGACTTATTGACTACATCCGAAAGTAGGCTACCTTAATATCTTCTCTACTTCTTTGTCATGAAAAATTTGTATGATAAAATTCGTTTTTGCAACAAACTTCAGAAATCTTCCTGGTTTTAAAAAAGAAAAGTCTCAGCAAGAACAAATTTCTTTTGTCTTTTAATTTAAATCTTGTTTTTAAACAGGGATGACAATGTTCAGAAGGAACTGCGAGACTGGGGTTTAAGCTTTGATTCTAATTTATTATCCTTTACGGGAAGAGTTGTTCAAGGAGAAAAGATCCTTCAATCAGGAAACGTGGTAAATAAAACAACTTCTAAAATCTTCTGGATCTCTCACTGATGAAGCAAGTTCTTACGGAAGGAAATGCTACTTGTTGGTTTATAAGTGAAGGATTATGAGAGAAAAAGTTATACACAAGTCTTTGTCCAAACAGGAGACTGGCAAACTTAAATTGTTTACAAGCTCTGTTTAGAAACACCTGAAGATTTTTCTGGCTTGCATTACAATAGCGTCTGCTTTGCAAAACAGTCCCTCTGTCTAAACAGAGCCATTTCAGATACACAAACGAGGAGACTAGGGATGTTTCTAACTAGTCTCCCTTTATTAAAATACCAAGGCTTTCAAATGAAAAGCCACTAATTTCAGTTCAGAACACATATGGCATCTGTTCACTCAGAGGTGGCGTGACTCTTCAGTGTGAATAACTTAGATTTCAAATAAGTCCTAGATTGTCATAAAACGTTATATATTTGCTCTGCAGTAGAGGTCTTCTGTTTGTTTTGAATGGATGCTAGATGGAAGAGGGTATTCTACAGCACCTTCATCTGTATATCTGTGTGTTTGGTAAAGCTGGTTTTTATTCTTGTTGTTGAAAAGATCTGATATCTTCCTTACAATAATACTTTTCTTTTTCTCAAGCAGTTACCTTATTCGAGAAAAAAATGAGAGAAAAATAAGTCAATACATAAACAGCTATGTCTTTGTAGCACAAAGACTGTGCAGCAAATAGTAACTTATCTGGGCTAAAAATCATAAGTATCTTTGCATAACTATGAAACGTTTGAAAAGTGTAGGATTTCTTGAAAGAGCTAGGTAAAACTTATTTTAAATTAGTGACAATAGCAGTAAAAGAAGAGATAAAAATCAAGTCATTTGTTGTAGGCAGAAGTGTTACTGTCTGTTCTTGAAGTGTGTCAGGAATTGGTTGTGGTATAGCTTGTTTGGTAGGGTGTTGATTTTCTTTCTCTCCCATCTCTTATTTACAGTTTGATTACAATCCTCAGTTTGCTGATTGGTCAAAGGAAACTAGGGGAGCTCCCCTGATCTGTGCAAAGCCTCTGGACAACTGGTTATTAATATACACACGGCGCAACTATGATATTGCTAATATATTACTTCAGAATCTCTTTAAAGTCACACCATCTATGGGAATCAGAATGAACAAGGCAACCATGTAAGTGTCTTTAGAAAGCTGATGGGAAAATCATTTTATACTTATCAAGGTCGTCCTGGTTTTGGCTGGGATAGAGTTAATTTTCTGCCTAGTAGCTGGTGCAGTGCGGTGTTCTGGATTTAGTATGAGAAGAATGTTGATAACGCACTGATGTTTTAGTTGTTGCTAGGTAGTGCTTACACTAGTCAGGGACTTTTCCAGCCTCCCATGGTCTGCCAGGGGCACAAGCAGCCGGGAGGGGAGGGGGCACAGCCAGGACAGCTGATCCAAACTGACCCATGGCATAACCCACACCATCTGACGTCATGCCCAGTACATTAACTGGAGGGAGTTGGCCGGGGGGCAGCGATTGCTGCTCGGGGACGGGCTGCACATTGGTCGTCGGTAGTGAGCAGTTGCAGTGTACATCACTTATTTTGTATATTCTTTTATCATTATTATTATTTTCCCTTCTTTTTCTGTCCTATTAAACTGTCTTTATCTCAACCCACAAATTTTACTTTTTTTTCCCCGATTCTCTTCCCCATCCCACTGGGGCGGGGGGTGGGAGCAGGCAGCTGCGTGTTGTTCGGCTGCCTGCTGGGTTACACCACAGCAAAGGTCTATCCGTCAGCATGCTCGGGCTGTGAAGTGAGGAGATCGTGCAGTATGTCACACTACCGACTTCTGTGAGATTTTTAGTAAAACAAAGTTGCTTTTAGTATGCAAATTGTTCAGTTTTCTCTAGCGACTGGTTTTCTTACTCGTACTTTTATTTGTGAGAGCTTTCGCTGGGGGTTAAAGCATGCCAAAACAAAACAGTGTTAGACATACAGTCATTAAGCAAAACCTTCTCTAGTGGAGCTATATGTAAACAAGAAGGAATATGTATTTTCTTGCTGACTTTGGGCGTATTCTGATTTGTTCTTGTTGCAAATATCCTCCTTTGAGTACCTGTGCTTGCTTTTAACTTTGAATTTCATTGCTCTTGGAAGCCTAAGTTGGGGATGATTCTCTTAATCTTCAAAATGTGTGAATACTGTACGTTTATTAATAGCTATAAATGTGACACTTTATGCAGTACTGATGCATAACGAGCATTTATGTTTTTGCTGAAGTTTCAATAGCTGTTAGTTGTGGGGTTTTTTCTGTAAGCATTTTTTCTCTTCCTTTTCAGGATTGAAGTAGATGATAGAACGGAAGCTTATTTAAGGGTCTTACAGCAAAGTATCACCCCTGACACAAACATAGTAAGTATTTGAATCCATAATTTCAAATCATGTTAATCTCTGTAATTGGTGTTTTAAGACTAGTGATATTCATTCTCAGAAATAAAACTCTTGGCTCCTGAGTATCTACTACATGCCTACTCATGCTCCTGTTCAAACCCCAGACTAACTGTGAGTATCCTTCTGGAAAAGAGCCTTTGTACTTGGCTCTGAAGTATAGACGCTGAAACCTTCCAGGTGTTTCTTTCACTGTGAACACTTGAATATTTCCCTTGAGCGTAAGAAATTTTTCCTAAAGAATTACAACTGTTATACAAATCTGAGAATGCAGCTGCTTAAAAACATTTTTTTTTTTCCTTTGAAGGCAGTTTGTGTTTTGTCTAGTTCCCGAAAGGATAAGTATGATGCTATCAAGAAGTACTTATGCACAGATTGTCCCATTCCAAGTCAGTGTGTGATTGCTCGCACTTTAAGCAAGCCTCAGACTGCTATGGCCATAGCAACAAAAATTGCCTTGCAGATGAACTGTAAAATGGGTGGAGAGCTTTGGAGTGTTGAGATCCCAGTAAGTAATTGGGTTTGATTTTTGTTTGTTTTTTTTTAAATGGTAACCATTTTCTTTATTGAGCCTTATTTAAAAAGCAAGCCTTTTTCCCCAAAACGAAAATTGAGTATTCTTTGTGTAGTTTGCTTTGTGTCTGTGACAAGAGGCATGAAGTTAAATATGACATAAGGAGACATTTAATTCAGGAATTCAGTGCCTGTGCTTTACTTAAGTGTCCTGAAACCGTGCAGCTTATGTCAAGATCTTGTTACACTGTAGGATGGCGATCATAGGTGCTTTGGCATGCCTTCACCTACTAATACGTGTTCTGTGTTGATTCCTTTTAAGCTGAAACAGGTGATGGTTGTGGGAATTGATTGTTACCATGACACTTTATCTGGAAAGCAGTCGATTGCAGGGTTTGTCGCTAGCCTGAATCAAACAATGACACGGTAAGATTTGAATGCCAGAGGGGGGAAAAAAAAGAATCTTTCTCTTTCCCATAACTGAAAAATGGTGGACCATCGTGAGAGTGTCCACATGGATTTACTGTACAGTGTTAATAAGAACTATATATTGTGAATTGTTTTTTCCACGGCATCCCTTAAGCAATAGCCTTGTCCTTCTTCCACAGTGCTTGGTAGAGGGGGCACATGGTGGGGCAAGGGCTGGGGTGAGCAGAGGGCACCAGGGTGACGGGCTCTTCTCCCTTTGTGCTGACTTGTGTGAAAGCGTTTTGCTCGAGAGGAATTGCACGTGGTGGTAAGGTGTTTGTCTACCACAGGGCCTTTGCGAGGGAAATATGCTCATAGTACGCTAACTCTTGGTTGACTGCCTTGACCCACCGTCGCCATAAAGACTAACTGGTCGTAGCCGTTCAAAAAATAACTTCATTGGAGGAAGCCTGGGAAATGCTTTGAAGGTCATCTTTGATTTTGTTCTTCACAGGTGGTTCTCCCGCTGTGTTGTTCAAGGTCGTGGGCAAGAACTTGTGGATGGGCTCAAAGCCTGCTTGCAAAGTAAGGGAAGGCTTTGTGCTCTTGTTGAATCAGATCTGAGGAATGGCAATTTAGCTTCCTCAGAACACACCTCCTCAGCTGCCCCGAGGCGTTACCAACTTGCACTTAGATAAAAACAGATTAAAAATAGTTTTAAATATTGCTGAAAATTAATAGCATTTTGTGTACATTCTTTCATTGATTCCCATATTTCTTAACAATAATTAAATACTACTCATCAGTGCGCTTCAAAGAATGCTCTAGAGGAGATGGATTTACAGGATGACAGCTCCTTGCTGTGAGAGAGGCCAGCGGAGTAGATAATCTTCTTCGGTTCTTTTTTTGTGTCGGTACAGAGGTAAACCAGAATTCTTTCTGCAGGTAACGTTTGTGTATCGCAATACATACCTGTTTCAGGTTACTGAAAGATTGAGGACCTCAGGTTTCTAAACTTATTGCTGTTTTTCCAGTAATAAAAATCCGTTTTTGTTTTGGAGTGAATTGTCATTATAGCTAAGAGCTTTTACTCTCTTTTTTTTAAGCTGCTCTGAGAGACTGGTTCAAGTGGAATAAGTATTTGCCCTCTCGTATTATTGTGTATCGTGATGGTGTAGGAGATGGACAACTAAACACTTTGGTTAATTATGAAGTGCCTCAATTTCTGGATTGCTTGAAGAGTGTTGGTAAAGACTACAAGTAAGTCTGTTTCCACCAACCCCCTTTTTTATACTGTGAGAGAAATGCACGCTGGGATACAAAAAGTGGTGACAGATGAAGATTGTGTCATCTTTTCCTCCTTATTTATTTTTACTTCAGCTCAGATAACTGCTTTTCTGATGATTGTTTATGTGATTTGAGACACCTAACTTGTTGATATAATGGGAAGAGTCTGTAGTACACGCACCACATGAGTATTCAGTACGCACGTGTACAGACGTGCGCATGCACTCTGTAGGCATTCTTGATGCATATGGTAATTAATTCTTTTTCGCAACTGGTGGATCATAGCCTGGTTACTGTCGCGTGTGTCTGGTCCATTTTTATCCTTCCACTTCTGACAGGACTAGCTGTTGTCCTCACTTATATTCTGCACAGTTTTCAACATTCTGCTTTAAAACTCATCAGCTGCAGTGACCTGGTTTCTTAGTCTGCTTTGAAAAATGACAGTATTTCCTGGCACCGCAGGCAAGCAGAGCACAAAACAAGTTGTAGACAGTAGGAATTGAAGTGCTTACTTCTTCCGTTAGGCTTCTGTTAATGGCTTGCTCTCTACCAAAAATACCGTTAAAACACAGTGTTTTCTGTATGAAAAGATGAGGTAGAGAGATAGTAGAAATCAGACCTGTATTTAGAAGATCCCTTTTTGGTCTGCTTTGTGTCTCCCTATGGAGATAAACGTAAGGGTGTTGGTGAGAAATAGCATCAAAGTTGCACCTGAAACTAAAAATCTAAAGTTACGAACAATGTCCTATTTAATCTAAATCAATGAATCAGTGAAGACTTATGTGAAATTAATGCCCTGGAGAGCTCTAAAGTTGCTTTTAACTTGAAGCTCTAGAGAGTCTGCTCCTGAAATACTCTCAGTGCAGTTTTTCAGGATAGTTTTGGGGTTTTTTTTTTCTTTTATTTTCATTTGTTTTAGTCCAAGACTTACTGTGATAGTTGTGAAGAAACGAGTGAATACCAGATTCTTTGCACAGTCTGGTGGAGCACTGAAAAACCCACCGCCTGGCACTGTTGTTGATGTGGAGGTTACCAGACCAGAGTGGTAAGTTAGTAGAGAGGTAATACCTTCTGTTTGCTGGCAACCTGATAATAAAGGAAATGTATCTGACGTTAAGTTGGCCGTGGGATCAAGTAGAAGAATACTTGCCACACTTCTGTCCCTTTGAAAAAAAATCATAGTGAATGTGTAGATGAAAGAAATGGAGAAGCTTAAATTTTGTGAATTTATTATGCAGTTATTTTGTGGCTTCCAACGTCTGGTATTTGTATACGTCAGGATATTATATGTGCTTTAAGTAAGTGTCTGTGAGTTTCACTTTTTGGTGTTTCTTTTTTTTGATCTGTAAAGGTTTAGTACCGAATGAGTGCCTATTGATAGGATTGCCCGACTGTCCTTACCTGAAATTAAATTCTGCCTGGCCGCAGTTTTGAGGTTGCCCATAAACGTTGTTACTTTGTACGGGTGCGTTTTATGAGCGAGTGTTAGAAGTACTCTTTGGTGGCTGGGAAGTCGCAAGGCGAGGACTCGGAACTGTAGTGACGTGCGTAGGTAGAACATGCGCACAGATCTGACCGACTTCGCTCGCTTGCCGTTAGTGTGGAACGTGTTTGCGATCACGCTCCGTGAGCCGCGGGTCAGGTATGCGGGAAATGCAAACAGTGAAAGGTTTGACTGTGGCCAAGGGGCGCTGCAGCGCGCGGGGAGCAAAGCGGTTGTGTGGCAGCGCGCAGTTCCCCTGGGTGGGTTTGCCTTGTTTTTTATTTTACCAGCTTGCTGCAGGTGTCCCGAGTGGTGCGACCGGTGACAAACGCCCACACGTGGTGCGGGGTGCTGGAGTAAATGAGGGGCGTAAGCTGAGTACGCGTGCAGGGTGGTGGTCAGGAGGAAAACTGCACACGATGAACGGTTACGATCTTCATGGTCTCAAGACCCGTTCCATACAATGAGGTTATTTACGTTCTTCCAGATCTCCTGGCCTTTCAGAAATAGAGGAAGCTGATTATTTTGTGACTAAAGCATAGGCCTACTTTTGGGGTTTACTCAATATGCATAAAGTGACTTGGAAGAAAATACGTAACGTGAAATCGTGGGGATCTGCATTTTTCTAGGAAAAGCAGCCCTTTCTGTACCAGACTTCTGGGGTTTTGTGTTTTCTGTCACAGGTATGATTTCTTCATCGTGAGCCAGGCAGTGAGGAACGGTTGTGTTGCACCCACTCACTATAACGTAATTTATGACACCAGCAAACTGAAACCAGATCATGTACAGCGTTTAACCTACAAACTTTGCCACATGTACTACAACTGGTCGGTAAGTATCTCCTCTGGGGAATGATAATATTTGTCCTCTAAGATTGTGCATCGCTACGCAGTAACAACCCACAAGGAGTAGGAAAAGGGATCCTTAAAACACCCGTGCAGACCCAAAAAGCCTGCAAGAATGCCTCTTGACTGAGAGTGGTGGTTTGAGAACCAGACATTTTATACTTATGTGATCTCTCTGAAGACTGGAGATTGCTTTAATCTTTATTCTGACTAGAAAACACTTGTTGTTTGGCGTACCGTTCCCAACCTCTATGTCAAAAGCGAAACTGAAATGATTATTTCGTACCTGCAGAAATACTTATTCATTGTGTGGAGAGGCAGCCGTGTTCCTCCGTTTCCCTCGAGGCTGCTTCTGTCGCATACCACGATCGGCACACAGTCAGCTCAGGCCTGAGGCGTGCTGTGGATGTGTCAGGTCGTAAATACTCCCCATGACGGCCCTGTGTCCCACCTTGATGCTGTGAGATCCGGCGTCAAATGTAAACCTGCGTAAGAGGCTTTTTTGGAGCGAGGAGGGGAATGGAGTTGGCAAGGTTTTTGCATCTGTTCTATAAAGCATGGGGTTTCTTTTCAATGTGTTCAGTGTATGTAAGGTTGTTTTCATAAATCTGCATAAACTACAGTGAATATAAAAATTTTACATGTATCCAAACCTTTGAATCCTGGGACTCTCTTTGCTACAGTAAATGCATGCTTTTAAATGACTCAAATAATTCCTTTTTTTCCTTTTTCCTTCTGCAGGGTGTTATCAGAGTACCTGCTCCTTGCCAATATGCTCATAAACTGGCTTTCCTTGTCGGTCAGAGTATTCACAGAGAACCGAACCTGCTGCTTTCAGACAGACTTTACTATCTTTGAAGTTGAGTTACCAGCTTAAAAAAAAAAAGTACAGCTCCTTTCTAGGGAATGTAGAGTTGTCTGCGTTTTTGTGTGGTTTGTGCTGGGGTTTGGTTTTGGTTTTCTTTTTGTTTGTTTGTTTGTTCATAAGAGATGAGTACGGGCTAATGAGTATGTGCAGTTGTGGAACTCTATTTTTATTGTAGCAGGAAAAAGCCTGAGATAGCAGGTCTGTGTTTTGAATAGGTCGCTGCTTGCTATAGAAACTATGTAATGTTTTATTATTTCTTAATACTTATTTACTAAAGTGTTTCTGGGATTCTTCACAAGAGATTATTAGTTGTTCTTATTTATGTTTTGGGGAAGTCTTACACAGAATTATTTTTAGCATACAAGATACGTAGTTACGCGGCCCAAGCCCCCGACTTCTCCAGTTAGCACATTACACTTTTAATTTTCAAAATGTGATTGTTGCTTCCTTGTTTTTCTCAGCTGTTAAAATGAGGGCAAAATTTTGTCTCTCAGACTATTTCATATCTTAAAAAGAGGCTATCAGCCATTCTTGGTTATCAGGGCCTCGGTTTAAGATTGTGTAGTGCTGCAAAACCTGTGGAAGGGTTTTTAATACTTGCCCGTGTAAGCGCGGAGCAGATCGGCTGGCAGCTGTCTTGTGCTCACTTGTGTCTCCCTTGGAGCAGCGGGAAGCGAGGTGGGACCGTCTCAAACTGCACAGCTGAGGAGAAGCTCTGGGGCCACCAGAGTTTCAGGAATGTGTGCCAGAGGCAGAACTGTTTCTGTACCTCCTCACAGCTGCGGGAGCAGCTCTCTGACCTCAGGCTGCACCACGCTCTCCACAGAAAGTGATGGCTTTGTCTGAGCTTGGACGCACTTACGGGGGCTGCGTCACTTACCATGGACTGTCCTATTGCCATGCTTTGTCTTAGTCTTGTAACTTCATATTTACGAGATGGCGTGAGTAAATCCTTGTTTTAGACAACTGCAAATTTGTAACTGGAATGAACTGAATTTCTTGGTTGACATTGTTTAACTGCATGCTTGTTAAAGGAGAAAGATCATTTCTGTCAAAGAATATCAGTGCACTGATGTGCAAAAAAAAAAAAAGTAGATAGTTTTACTCTTCATGGGGGTTTTTTTCGGTTGTGCAGTTCCAAGTGGCAGGAAGGGCTTCGGCCTTGGTTTGTGTGGTACTTCTGAGACTTCAACTGGTAACTGTTCAGCGGGAGCAGCTTAATTTGTAAAGCACAAACAGCAGTTGTGTTGATGGAAGGCGAGTTCAGATTTTTTTTTGCATTACCGAGCAGAGTCAAACTAGTGCATATGGAAGAATTTGGATTGGTGCTGAGTTGTTTTGTTTTTTTTTTTTTTAAACTAACTTGTTGTGAACCTTGTTGCTTTTCTTTGTGAGATTTAAATAAAGTTGTCGCTGCGGTCCCTGCTTGTTTGATCGTGTGAGATGTGTTTGCGCACGTACGTCAAGGCTGGGCTTTGGGCACACTGTGTGACAGGCACCAGGGTAACTTTCTCACCCCTGGGGGAGGCGGCTGGAGGCCTGCGGGTAGATGAGGAGCCTTTATGTGACAGTTTCAGCAGCTGGCGACAGTTCTGAAAACTGAGGGAGCTCTGTAACTTGTATTCAGTTCAGGGTTTGTTTTTTTTTTCTAGGCTGAGAGAACCGTACCAACTTCTTCCGCGTGACGTTTGTAACAGAGAGAGGCGGAGGGGGTTTGGGCAAGGATTTTGGTCTTTCTGATGTCGTACAGAGGTAGTTTTCTCTATTCGCTACTTAGAGTTTTGTATTTCTTCCTAGCTACCTCTCCCTTACGCCTGTCACGGGTGGTCGTTCTGATCTGGTCAGACCTGATTCTGGTTCTGTGCGGTCAACAGAAAAGGAGCTGGTGCAGCTGCTTTCTTAGTCGCCACGGGAAGGCCAGAAAGGGCCACCGCGGGCGGCTGCTGCTCCTCCTCCGCGCGGGCGCCGTGGTTGTCACTGCACGCTCAGTACCCGCTCCCTGGGCGCGGAGCTTACCGTTCGTGCCTAACGCTCCGGGGGGGGCAGGCTAACACCACACTCCAGCAGCCCATACAGCAGATTCATGAAACATACTGCACTCTACAAAATATCAAATTATTTATTTATATAAAATATAATACACAACAGTTGTACACATGCACACACACCCACACGGTACTTTACCACAACTTTAGGCCAGTTATTTTCCTTAATTAAATGTTATAATCTAGCACACGGTATCTTACAGTAATTTACATTATTATCTGAAGACACAATGGGGAAGCTTTGATCATTCATTTATAAACCTTCCATAAATTACAAAAAGAAAGGCAGTCTGAAAAGTATGTATAAACAGTAAAAACAATTTACAAATGGACAAGAATTACAAAATAGTAACAGCCAATGACTGCCATCGCTGTGTAAGGTTGTTTTTCTTGAGATGCCAATATTGCAATTAACATTTGATTATCACCTGTTGCAGCCTTTTTACTGGCTGTGGCTTGGGTGTGTAACACAGTTTCTTACTCTTACATGCACTTGAATCTGACATCAGCAATATGAAAATGCCTTTTAACTTAGGACTGTACCTCCACTGGAAAAACGTTGGGGAGTTAAAGGTGTTTTGTTGTGGAGTTTTTGTTTGTTTGGTGTGTTTTCTTTTTCTCTCACTCCCCCCCACCCCCCAGTAATTTAGACCAGTGAACCAGGAGCTCCAAAACTGGAGATTCTATGGTGGAAACTGGGTGAGTCTCTGAATAACTTACACTGTATCCGATTTCAGTTTAGTGACAATGTTGACAAAAGAAATCAATACAAGGGGTTTGGTTTTGAGAGAAAAAAAAATAAAATAAAGAAGCGAAAAACCAGACAAAGCATTTTGCACAGCACTTTCAAACTCCCAGGAGTTACATTGGACACTGAATGGAGTCAGTAACGTAGTACTTGATCTTAAATTACCATGTTTTAGGGAAGATGAAGACAGCTGAATACACAGTACATACAAAGTATACGCTGTATATTTATTAGACAGTACAAATCGTTGTGCATTAATAAGGCAAAACATCAAGGCTGATTAAACTAGGAGTTTCAAGACCATTTTTGTTTATGATAAAGATTAGGTGCAGTGGGGTGAGCGCTCTGAACCAGGGATCGGTGAGCAGAGTTTTCTTCCCCCCGCTCCTGGTTAAAGGAGACTAAAGGCTGAGATTTGTCCAATGGAGTTGCAGCTGTTGAGTTGACTTCAGCTAAAACCATGTTCTTCTGGTCTTAATCCCACAACATTTTTTTTACTCTTTTTTTTTTTTTTTTTAAGAAAAAAAATATTTGCAACAACACATCCACTTGCTTTTTTCTTGCTGTTTTGATTAAGCAATTCATGATTCCATTGATGTCAGAGTTAAAAATGCAAAGGTTTGGTGAAGTTGTACTGCATAGTCATGAAAGCCCTAGTTTTGACGTTTAAAAAAAAAAACCAAACAAACAAACAAAAAAAAAAAAACCAAACAAAACCACACAGACTGGAAGCTTTACAAGTTGTCCAGGAGAACAAGAATCATTTCACTGCACCAAGCTTTTTCAGCAGTTTCTTGCCTTTGGAAAGCAGCCCCTTTTTCTTTTTCGAGGACATATCCCTGCCTCTCCCGGGACTACCAGAACCCATAGGTGACGTAGGTGACCCAGAATGGAGATGAACTGTGGGGGATGGTGCTCTCCGGGATGTACCTGTATTCTCAGGAGGAACCTATTAGGTACATTGTTATAATTTATTGAATGTTTGAAAGCTGAAAAGCTACTATCATCAAGAAAGTTGGTAACATCACTTGTCCCATTACCCACTTAAACAAAAGGGCTGGTTCCTTTCCTCTTTGTGGCTTAAAATACCCTATGAGCTTATGGAAAATACGTAAATTTTGAAAAGTATAGACAATAGGAAATGTGCCACTAGAGCCCTGGTTTGGTTGTACCTTTTGAAAGAAAGAGTTGGGTACGCTTCTTTTGCCATAGTTCTGGCAAGAAAAGCCACAAAAACTAGTTTTGGTTTTCCATTTCGGTACTCTGATAGTACGGAAATGGAGAAGGGATACTTTTAGCTATAGATTTAAGAAAAATAAATGCGTTCATTACTACAGATTAGCAATCTATAGAAGCCAAACTCTTTTCAGAAATAATTACTTAAAATGCTACATGATCACTTGTTTTTTAATATCCTTTAAATGCCTTTTCTTTAAAATTGGCTAGCAAACTTTTTATGTACATATTTGAGAAGATGGCACACTGGCTTAAAAAAAAAAAACCAAACAAACAAAAAAAAAAAAAAAACAAAAAAAAAGGAAAAAGAAAAAGCTAAAATGAACCTTAATCGCAATCAAAGAAAGCTTAAAGACCCTGACTGCTTGATGTGTGTGCTGCAGCTATGAGGTTGCTGAATGACGGTGAATACTTGTATGACAGTTAGATGACAGCATTCCTAAGTATTTTAAACAGCAATTTTTTTCTTTTTTTTTTTCTTTTTTTTTCTTCTTTTTTTTTTTAATCATCAAAAGCAGTTGCATGAAAAATGCTACAACTACGTATACTCAGCCTATCCTAACTACAGTGCCTGGCTGACAAAGTGTGATACTATCACTTAAGGTGATATTTTTTTAGTAGAACCCATGCCTTAGGGACCCCTGTTACCTTGTGGTTTGAGTTAAAACAATAGCAACTGACTGCCTTGTCGTGCAACAGCGAGTTAAGCAAAGGGGCTTCAAGCCTACTTTGATTTTAAATCAAGGTCTAATTCTAATGGAAAAAAAACCCAACTCGGTAAAAGCACCCCAACGTACACCTGAAGATACCATATATTTAGTCTAATGCATTCATTCAGTGAGCTGCATGTTTCATACCGAGACTTTTATTGCATTGGTAAACCAAACAGCTGCCAGTACGTCAAATGTGCACTTTCTAGGAAAAAATCCGAGTAAATTGTACCATACGAAGGGATTTTTTTCAGAATTGTTGAGTAGTTGGTCTTAGGCAAACTGGGGTACAATCAATCACGGAAAACACAGTTTAAGGCAGACAATTTGCGTAGCTGTATTTGAGCGTAATGAATTTCAAAACCAACTCTACCCTTGCAAACTGCAGTGTGGATCAGCTGCTGTCTCGTTCGTATGTTATTTAAGGGTTGGGGGTTGTGCTTTTCTCTTGACACAGGAGTTTGGAATTTTGACATCCCGGGTTGGCTAACAATGCAATATGCAGCTTTTGTTTGTAGGGTAGTTAGACATCAAACTCGCCTTTCTGTGTAGACATAAACATTTAGCTCATGAAGAAATATGTTCCAAATGTTGACCTTCACAAAGTGAGGGCTAATTGACTTATTTCCAAGGATTCCTTTTTAAAGGCTTTGTCTCCTGAAAAAAAAACTAAATTGACTCGACTAGATCTAGTAAAAGCATACAGCCTCTTCTTCTGTGGCCAAGGATTTTGGAGACATATTTCTTTTCTTTTTTCCCCCACAATTAAGTTTCAAGACTTGCATTAGATAGCCAGGTAGCTTTAACTGAAATCTCTATTGGTATCTTCAGTTGCTCACTTACGTGAAGGCTACATTGCCTTATTAAGGTGTGAAATGAACACTCTTCTTCTGTTCCCAAGCAGATGAGCAAAGAAATAAAAATATATATAAAATATATAATATATAAAAGTATTGCAGTGATGAAACAAAACCAAAAAATGAGATACTCTAAACATGATTAGTCTTTCGTAAAAGAGAAGTCTCTGGGCAATTAACTAATGCCCGTTGGAACAGGAGGTCATAAGGCTTAAGAGATGAACACTGTCAATCAGCTGCATTGACAACTTCTGTATTTAAAGGAGTGCGTGTACCGGCCTTTCGTCCGCAAGAACTTTTGCTTTCATCTAGATACTGCATCTAGCAGGAGTAGGTTAGAAGCATTAGGAAGTCACTACTTTCACCAGGGAAAAGCTGTTTAACCTCAACGTATAACGGGAGGTACTGCAAGGACTGCAATCGAATGGTAAATTTAGTTTCTTCATTTACAAACGTAACGAGCTAGTGGGAGGCTAAGTCAAGTAATTTTTCTTTACGTTTCATTTTCTATATTTGAAAGTTAATTTTAAATGGGCAAATGGATTTAAAATGTTAAAAGTAAGGTCTAAATTATATATGAGACAGAATGGAATGGAAAATAAAAATTCAAGTGTTTCTTAGTCAGTTGCTTACCCTTTTTGCTTTTGTACGCATCGGTGTGTCGTGGACATATCGCGAGGGTGCATCAGAGAGATAGACTTCAACATCGTCAGGCACTTCTTCAAGGAAGTTGGAAGGAACCAGCCCCTTTTGTCCATTAAGTTCACCCTGCAACACGGTGAAAATTTCAGCGAATGTTTTAACTGAAGCAAATGTAGGTTCCCCGGAAGCCGAGGAAATACTTTTGACTGTTTCAAAGCCAGTGAGGAAGAGGAAACGTCCCTCAGGTCACTTGGGCCCTGCAGAACTCACATGCTTTTGGCGATCACAAGCGTTAGCGTGGGTAACAGGGAGCAAAGGAGCCCCTGTGTTCTTCAGGTGCGGGGCAGAAGTGGGAACTGAATTCCCACCCGGTGTCTAGACTGGGGTCCTTAGGACTGCAAGGCCACGGCTGCGCGCGGTGCTCGGCTGCGCAGCCTGAAGGCGCTTCTGGGACGATCAAATTATTGCTTTGGGTCTCAAGGGGCGGGGAGGGGGGGTCGCTTCTAAAATGTATCTGAAAGAGAGAGGTGGGCCTGTTTTCTGTGGCCAAGCCACTGCAGAAATGGAAAAGGCAAGGTCAAGCTGCAGGTTGGCGGCTACTGTTGACTTGAAGACAGTTCACCTGGGCACGCGATGCTGGAATATTGTCTTCCATGATTAAACCCTTCTTAAAGGAATGACAACGTAGTGTGATAGGTTAACGAGTGCTTGAAAGACTACTGACCTATTCTGTTGATTTATTTTAATCAAATAACCCTTTAGTGTTGGGACAGGCTGGACCTAGGTTTCTCTCCCACATGAAATGCCTTACCCATCAGAAGTCATTCACATATTTGCATAGATAGGTGTACGATCAAAATACGCATTTTCCAGCAAACTAAATGAGGAAAATATTACTTATAAAATACCACAGGCAGCTCTGAGCTGCGTGGACAACACTCCGTAAAAACACGTGCTGGAGGGGCAAGAGGGAACCACCTTCAACTGCGGGAGCTTCTCGGGCCCTGCTACAGCCCAGCAGCCGCGGGCGCTGGGAGGGCAGGTTCGCGTCCCGGCTCTCCAGCCGGGCTGGCCGACAGCTCCGTCTCCCAGGCGCGGAACGGGAGCGGCGCTGCTCACCCCTTTTTGCCAATGCTTCTGGGCACGCCCTCTGGGTTGGCGTTTCTGTTCGGTTAGGATCATTGCTATTCCCGCAGCACAGCAAGCTGGAATTGTGACCTGAAATCCCCTCCCTGGTTGTCGTTTAATAATTCACGCTAGCGGCAACTGCTCGGGCTGTGGGGGCTTGAAGTGACCAAACAAGCCAACTTACATAGTAAAATCCATCTTCATCAATTTCTCCAAAGACCGTGATAATGTCCCCTGTGCAGAACGTCAGCTCAGCCTGCGGAAAAAGGAACGCGTGACAGTGCGTGTTTTGTTAGGCAAAGGTTACCATGTTCTTTATTAATAGTAACTCCATTAGTGTTTTTCCCCTCCCCTTTATGTCACGACACAGTTGGTGAAACCAAATTGAATTTTGAGAGAAAAACTTTTTTTTTTTAATTTTTTTTTTTTCTTTAGCTTGGTAAATCTGGCACCTCTCCCCCTAGCCGAGTGCAACCCGACCTTGGAGCTCCTCAGAACTCATCTGCGCGGAGCCTTCAACAACCTGAACAAACTTCGACGCGTTGAACTTCAAAGGTCCCTTAAAGTCAATCCTTCTGTGAGGAGGGAACAAGACGGAGGGGAGGGACGTGGCTCAGGTCCGGGCTCTGTGCTGCGCTGAGCGCTAGGACTGACGGGTACAAGAACAGCTGAGACTGCTTTTCCTGGAACACAAAGTTCCTGAACTAAAATTGTGGAGCTCTGCTGGATTCTGTTCAGTAAAGGCTTCGTAACAGGCAGCTCCAGTCTCTGCTCTGCAGTGTACTGGGCTCTTTTGAATTGCCCTTGGTTTCAATTTAATTTAATTAGGGATTTTTAACTTATTTTTAATTTCCTTTGGCCACGGGAAAGAGAGAGAACAAATAAAATGTTTGTGATAATTGCAGTACAATTTATTTGATTTGTTTCCCAAACTACTTTGAAACGCTGCAATTTAGAACCAGATTTGGTTCAGTGAGAAATGTAAGACAACGCTGGCTGAGTTTTAAAGCACCAAGTCCCACGTATTTCAAAATTCACTTTCTTATTTAAAAAATTCCAAACTGTTCTACAATTCACCAGTCAGAAAAACCATTTTCAAGGCTAACTGAGGAAGCTCCTTGGTACGCAGTATTTTTTTTAGAGCTTTGAGTGTACGCTGACATTCTTACCACAATGCATACACAGACGAAAGTTGCGTCACGTCCTGCTCGAGGGACTTACCATGCAACACCAAAGACAACAAAAAAGTGATTCCATTGTCACTGATGACAAATACGGAGCGATGGAAGACTGCACGTAGGTGAAGGGCAGATAAACCCGTAAGGAAGGTCAAGCTAACAGTCAGCTGGTTTTTAAATGAAGCTCTAGCTAATGCTCAGCTGTTGTTTAAGTTATCCTTACATCGTTATAAAAAAAAAAAAAAAAAGGCTCACAGACAAGTCGTGCATTCCTGAAAGCTCAGATGCATCAATTGAGAGATGAAAATACAATATATTGTGAGTGCTGTTCTACTGTGCTGTGCTGTTCTGGTTTGGGTTGCAAAGGAGGGTTGGTTTTTGGAGGCATTGTAAGGTCGGTTACAGCCATTTGAAAGCTTTTCAGCGTGAGCTAGGACGCCTCCCAGAAATAATCGTGGTCTTTTGTGGAAACGTACAAAGGAAATTTGAAAACAGTCAGTGGAAAATACTCATTCCCTACTATTAATAACTCCATCCTTTTCTCCTTACAGACTTTTGTCATATAGATATGTCTGCACATATATTGCACAACCTTATATCCATAACTGACTAGATGATGTATTGAGCCATATTAAATAAATCCTACAAAGGATATTCCTTGGTTTTGTTTGAAGAAGAACCATAAATCTACTTGTACAGGCGTCATAAGCTTGTCATAGACATCTGCCCAAAAACACTTGACCAACATTTATAATTCTGAACATTTGGTTTTTTTGCACATCCGCTCTAAATGTCTAACAGTGCTCATGAATGCCAACTAGTTTTTAATTAAATTATGGCTCCGTAAATGGTAAACGCAGTCAACAGTTACGTCAATACCTCTACATCAACGTTAGGAGAACTTTCTCTTGGATCGTAATCATACAGCGCCACCATCCTTCTTGTAGACACTGAATGTTGCCGGCCACTCCGTCTGTTTCTTTCTGTTCCGATCACAAGGAGAGGAAAGGAAGGAAAGCCATCATCAGAGTTATTTTGAAAAGAAAAACAACGTCCAATTTTTCCCCCCCTGTCATTTTCACAACAGTGCAGTAACAATGTTGATGTTTCTCTAGCACAGTGATAAAGGTCACAGATCACCAAACCTATTAACACAGATAAAGGTTTCAAAACAGCATGTGTGTTTCATAAATAATTTTTTCACAGTTGGCTTGCCCTCTTTATTCTAAGCCACTGACTCCTCTGAGCAGTAGTTACCTGCAAAACTAATGGTCTGAAATTTTCAGCCATTCTTGGTTGGAAGAATCAGCGGTTTCCAGGGTATGCAAAGCCAAACATTCAAAATCCAGGTTTGTTTCATTTTATTCAAACTTCCACATTTACTGCCTATTCCCTTTCCCCCTCCTGGTCACAAGGAATTTTGTGCCTGGGATTATTCTTCAACTTTCTGCTGGGAAACTGGCAGGAGAAACGGATGCTCTCAGCTGTCCCAAGGCAAAGGAGGCTACCCATTTTGTAAGTGCTTTGCAGCATCTTCAAGACTGACGGCAAAACCACCTTCTCAAGTACTGTTTGATTGTACAGGTTTCCTTGGTGGGGGACAGAAGGAAAGGAGTAAAATTTGTAGTTTCCAGGAACCACATGAAATGTTTATTGATTGATACTAAACATTTACAGAGAAGTCCAAAATGGGCTTCATTTTTAAATTTGAATGGTATTAGCATGATCCTTGCGGATGATTGCTGTAGCAAGAGAAACATGCTTGTTAGTGCTACTTACAGAGAGGCACTGAGGGCAGCCTGATGCGCGTTGTGCAGTGTGACAAGGAACCCTGGGGTTAGGAGGCCCCTGTGGCTGTTCCGGCGGGAGGGTGGACATTAAAGGTTGGGCTAATGTAGGAGCAAATACCGAGTGTAGCATGCACTCAGAGCTGTCATGTCACCCACCAGCTGACACTGAAGCGTTCAGTCAGAGATCACTTACTTTTGCAGTGGGTGGTTTGGAGTTATTTTCCCAGCTACCAACGCAAGGGATTTACACAGAACACAAGGAGAGATCCAAAGTGAAGGCACGGACTGTAACGGAGGCGGGACCTGATCCCCCTGATTCCCCAAAGCCTGGATCAACCCGTACCTAAATGATTGTCTCAGAGTCGCACTTTCCATTTCGAAGCACTTCTCTGGGGCAAGACATTGCCTGCTACTCAGGGTCAAGGGCCCTGACAGAAATGACCGAGAAAAGAATCCAAAAGGGACCCTATCCCTAATTGCTAGGTGACAGTATTTTCCAACTTCTGGTTTCCAAAAGTTCAAAGGCATAAAAAAAAATAAATCTAGACAGCTCAAATCGTTTCAGCTCATTTACAGCTTGAATCAAATGATTGGTTCTTAGCACAGACCTCTTTTAGACTTTCTGGATCTGCGGTGTACAGAGCGTGTGCTCTCTTTGAAACGGTCACAGTTGACTTCAGGAAAGGAATGCATACAAATAAAAGAAGAAAAGATATGAAGCTGTTCAAAGTTCTGTTTTTAAGGATTTAATGTGGGCAAAGGATTAAGAAAAATATAGTCATATGAACACAGCATGTAAAGTGTCTGATATGACATTAAAAATATGAGTAACAATATGAGACAGACTGGCAATTAGAGCCTGCTCCCGCTAAAAATCCACGTGGGCAGCCTCTGTGACAGCGAGGGTCTGAGCACGTGGATCTCTGCTAGTCAGAATTTGTATTTCGTTTAAAATTAAGCCAAACTAACTATTCTTTCCAAATCCATTAGTAAGAGCGCTTGTTGTTTTTTCTGTTTGAAATGGCTAATGATTTATATCCATATTAAAGAGGAAATACATGATGCTTTTAAAGTGCTAAAGCATTTAAAGGTGAACTGCTGGGGGTAGGTTGCTAACAGCTCGCTCAGAAACATCTCAGAATAAAAAAAAACTGCTTAAAAATGCAAGGCAGGGCAATGTTTCTGTCACAAATTGCCTCTCCCTCTTTCCAAGATAAAGACTTCCTGATTTCTCAGCTATTTCAGGAGACACTGCCAGTTGAGCACAACAAAAAAAATCCCATTATATTTGCAAAATATGACCCTCAGACAGCCAAAATTTTCAAATTATGGGGAGCTATGTAGGCTACTGCTTTCGTTTTCACAAATGCCCTGTATCAACAACTCGCTGACTTTGGTAAGAACTGGGCGCACTGAGCAGGACTGACAGCAGGAAGCTCCAGTCGTAGCTGTTTAGGAAGATATTGTCTGTACCCACGTGTGACCTCATTGCTAGAGGCAGAAATATATTTAGACACTTCTTAATCCCCTCAGGCCCCTGGTTGCATTTACAGATGCACCTGAAGCAGGTTAGGTATCCCATTCTGATAGACTTCCAATGATGCAGACCGTCCTAAACGACTACTTGCGCAGAATGATGCTGTCTGTAGGCAGCCAACCTGCTCAGGCGCAGCTGTAGGTCCCGCTCTGTGCCTACGCCAAGTTTTTGTCCCATAAATGCACATGTAGGTGTACGTGCTGTACCTAGAGGAGCCGATGGGCAGGGGGGTTTACAGGTGCATGTGGGCGGGAGTATTTGTTGTATGTATGTGGCGTAAGTAAATAAATACACAGACTTGAATTAAGAACTCAGTTAAGCATGTAAGAACTTAAATCATCCTTCCCTTTCATGGACAATGGAGAATTTTAAAATATCTCAATATCTTAAAAAAAAAAACAACAAAAAATAATTTGTCTCACATTTACTGATACAATTTTGGAAACAATAAGGTTTTATTCAACTAAGAAAACTGTTGTGGAAGATTTCTTTGGTGTGTTTTTTTGTTTTGTTTTGGTTTTGGTTTTCGGGGTTTTTTTTTAGCAACCACTTTTACAGTTCACTTTTAAACAGGACTGAACCAATTCCAGCCCTTTATAGTCTCTGAATCATGTAGAAAATTTTAAAACATATTGAGATAGTTGCATGAAATTTATTTTTAGAAAGCAATCCAAGTTAAGTTACTTGCACTGCGTATCTGTGTACAGCATTGAACCAATGACGTAACACAAGTGGTTCATAACACGGAATTGTTTGGCCAAACTCTTTTTTTAAAGGGTTTCTTACTGCAGCATCCGTAAAATCTCAGAATATGTACTGCTGTCCCAAATGAGATTATGCATAACCCTTTGCCACCATCCCTTTAAATTATTGGTAAAGTAGGAAAATGTAGGAGAGTAAAAATAACAACAAATAAGTGATTCTTTTTATGCTTTGCAGCAGTGAGCGTATCACAAAGCACCTCAGCACAGCACACTCCAAAGCACAGGGATCATGTTCTGTGTCTAGAAATCTTTCAGGTGACAAAAACCATTTTTTTTTTTAAATAAGAAAAGAAAGTAATGACTGGAGTGGTGAAGATACAAGTCCTCATTTGCAGCAAAAGACGTGACCAAGATTAAGTATTAGTTGAATAGAGTCATCCAGATACTGACACAGAATGTATCCCATGGTGTAGTAAATTGCTGTAAAATTTAGATGCAACTGCATATAGTAAAAACAAAAGGCAAAGCAGATCCAGCCAAGTTAATAGCACCCAAAAGTTAGAAGTGAAGCGTATATATTTTTCTTTACCTATTTTCTCAACTGGTGTGTTCAAAGGAAGAAAGCCTTGTTTTAGAAGCTGGTCCATCATCTCTTCATCATCTGCTTGGATCTCGGAGACCATATTACATGGGATAAGGCCAATTCTTGTACAGGTTTCTCCACGATAGAAGCCATCGGCATCTTTGTCCCCATAAACCTGTTAGTCAAAGAGTGATAATGTTGGTCAAGAAAGGCTTTAGCATTTAGGAATTTTAATACAGGCTAAAGGGTTACTAAAGCATAGACAGATGGCTACAGATGGGATGTGGAATTCTATTAGTTTTTGACTACTACGACTTACGTTACAAAATTGGGATCGTTATATGAATTTGAATTATGACTTCAGATACATAAGCGGAGTTTGGACTGCTTTTGTTAGCAACGAAATGCACAAAAAATGAGGGACACCATTAACAGTCATCAGTTTCTCCCCGGGCTGAGCCAAAAGTACACTTAATGGTTTGCACTCATGTTTATGGAATTATTCACAGGGCACCATTTTTGGTGCCAAAAGAACTATATTCAAAATGAAGCATTTGCAAAACTGTGCCAAGTGTTGTTACTTTGAATAGAACAAGTTGTGTATGATCAAAACCACCTATCTAATACGTAATATACTTGATATATGTACTTAATTCAGCTCTGCTATTGCCTTTCCAGAAAACATGAATTAAGGTATAAAAATAGCATGAATTTTCATCAAGGAGAACAGGGAAATCCAAAATTTCTCTTACATTCTAAAAACACAGCCAATTCATAAAGGCTACCGATGATACAAAGGCCTAGACTGAGGACTGTACTGAACGAAAATGATGTTCTTAAGGCCAAACCGGTGACTGAAATTAGGTTGTTCTTTGTTTAGGCTCAATTGTTTTATCTTTCCTTTAAAACCAAACAAAAACCCCCAACCTAATCCCTTCAGGTCAAATCAGAGTTCGTTAAAAATGACCATTGAATAGCCTCAACTTTCTAGAGCAGGACTGTTATTCAGTTTTAGTCTCTATATATCCATGACTTACCTGGCACCACTACTCCTTCACACAGTACAGCATATGTGACCGTTACACATACATACGGCTTGTGGTGGAGCTGGCCCTCCACCATCCCACTGCGCAGGTAATGTATGAAAAGTAGTTTGAAAATGCAAACTAATCCATCTTCACAACAATTTGATGAGAAATTCAAAGCAGCAGATCACACAGTAATCACCATGGTTCCAAATATAAGATAAACATCACTGAGAATAAATATCTGATGTGGGATCTCTCTAGACTTTTCAGTGCCAAACAGGTACATATTTGTGAAGAAATAATTAGAACACCTGAGTTGAGCAGTCTTGCAAGGAAAAATAAGCTCTTAAACAAGTTCCATATTTTTGGCATAAATTTTCTATCATGTTAGGAGGTAAGCAAAATTTCTAACAAAGTATTTAACACTAAAAAAATTGTGATTTTGGGTACGGACATTTGTGTTAGGATCCAATTCAAAATCAGTGGAAGGCAGGCAGTATTTTAATAGCTTAAGTTAGAATTTTATCTTTGAAATGAGTAGTGTAACAAAGGAGTCCATATTTTTTCAGGTTCTGTTTCAGATCAGACTTAAATCTCAGTTACCCTTGCCCTACCAGCAGCTGTTCCTTCTGCCTCGCCCTTCTGCTCATTTTGCACCAGATCGATAAGATACAAGGCTGCAGGAGGAGATGCTTACACTTGCTGATTCAACAGAAAAAATCTGCTGGCTTTTTAAAATCAGATCAGCAAACTGAACAAATTTGCCTTGCAGCTGCACAATCACAAGATGAGGCAAGATGGGATGAAGGGCTGGCTAAAAACATTGACAGAGCCTAACACTGTCCCCATCACATGAAACAGGGCTGATTTGTCGCCTGCACCCTGTTTAAAGGCAGCTTGTGTATTTTACACCGACAGTCAGAAAAGGGAGTGGTTTTCCCAGTGTCAGAAGAGGATGACTGTGGAAGAGACGCACCTAATATCTGGACCTTAATTAATCTTAAATGTATACTAGCTAGGAGCATTTAAAAAAAAAATACAGCAGCTCTGATATGTATGAAGGTACAATACTAAGCACTTTTGTGGTACCTCTGCAGGAAAGTATCCTCTCTGATGCAGTTTTTCCTGCAGGATTTGTGGCAATGGACATAAGGGGCTTCAGCCTCACACCTAAAACTCTAATTGGATCTGGCCCTAACTAGCTATAGCAACTTTGAGATTTTTTGCCCATTTCCTAAGTATTTTTAAGGCATTAGCACTAGATATTAGATTCCAGATGCAGTGAGATTTACAGCCTGAACCTCTGGAGGGAAAAAACCTCTTGGACTCTAGTCACACAAGTTGCTTTCTCCACAGGGAGCAAAGGAGACCCTCTTTGTAAAAACTGTGTCCATCATTTCCTTTGTTTTTAGATCCCACCTTAATGATCTGTCCTTCTTTAAATGGCAGCTCTTCTTCTGCAGCATCAGGATTTGGGGACATGGTCAGCGGATCGTAGTCAAAGAGTGCAACAAATATTCGAGTAGAAATATCCTCTGTGCCAGGATCTGTTTCCGATTCTTCATAAATATCTGGAGAAAGATGGTCATGACCACCATAGCCATCTATGAAAGTAAATTCAGAAAAGAACAATTCAGTAATTCAAGTTGGCCTCATCTTTCAACTATTCCAGTTAATATTTGAAAAATGTTTGTCATGTCAGTGAAAAAAAACCCAATAACTTAATGCAATTCCTGTTAAGCTTGGTGGTTGTTTTTCTTTTTTAATTAGCAAGTTGTTATTTTTTTAAAAAGCATATACAATCTGCATGCACTGAATGTGGTGGTGATCTCTGACACCACACTGACATTTACACATGTGAATACAGCTCAGGTAAGAAAGCAATTTTTGTTAGGTTTACTAGAGTTTGCCATAAATTAATAAAGCATGTTAAGAGTGATACAATGAGGAGTCTGATAGGCTTTATCGTTACTGCAAAAATAACCATGCTTTAGATCCACCTGTTTTCCAGCACAGCTGCTTCTGCTCTTCATGGACACAAGAAAGCACATCCCAGCTGTGTTGACATACCATGTTTTAGGTACCAGGTTTAAAACATGGTTATAAACTCTTCTCTCCAGACAGGCAAGAAGAAACATATTTCAGTAGTATTAGTTATGCCAGGGTTGGAACTACACTGCCTATGATTTTGTTTAAACACAGTCAATAGTTAACACAGCCAGCAGTGCCCCAAACACTAACAAGATGCGTTAAAATCCAGGAGGAATGGTTAGCTATGACTGCATTTAACCATTAGCTCACTAGGAAAGATCATCCATGAATATCACAACACTTGACACTGCACTGAATTCTGTCCACTGCAGGGTACCAAATCAATTAGGACATAAAAAATGAGAACTGACGTTTTGTCTCATATATCTTTCAGACTTTTCAAGTGACCTGGAGAATGCATTTATTTCATGATTCGACAACATACTTAAGGATGGACTTCAGTAAAACCGAATTAGAAAATTAGGCCAAAATGGCTAACAATGAGTGTTCTAATTGACAGGTTTCAAAGGCTTTTAATTTTCTTTTGAAAGAGCATGTGGCAGCACTTTCTCAAAAAATAGTCTCTTTCAAGACATATGAAGTCCCAAAAAAATAAGGCCCTCAAAATCACAAGTTACTTCTGAAAAATGTGGCTTATTGTGCAAGTCCCGCTAACTTCAGTGGGAGTCACATACTTTTGTTCTTTGCTGAATCAACACTTATCATCCAGTTTACAAGAACCTTCACAATGAATAAATTGAGAAAGTGATGTTATGAATTACGATGAAAATGTAGTTCAACTATATCAAAATTTTTTCCAAACAATTTTCATATTAATAATACTTTTACTGTAATCACCTCTTACAAATTAAAGACTCCCACTTTTGGTCATAGTTTGAACATTCAGTATAGAACATTTTAGATAAAATTCCTCTTTTTACCTCTACATCAGATGCATTTTATTCAACATTTGATATTTTTAAACTACCAGAAAAAATTTTCAAAGAGTCACAGCTTTAAGGGAACAGCTACTAACTCTTGGGTCCAGAGCGCAAGAAAGAGTGTGAATAGGGAAAAATGCAGAACAGCAAAAGGGCAGGGAAAAATTCCAGCCAAGAAGCTTTAGGCAGGCACAAAGCACAGAACGGAAGTGTGGGAGAAGGGCACATGTGGGACAGAAAGCAATGGGACACAAAGGATGGGATTCTTCTCTGTTCTGTTCTCCTCCCACAGTCAGGTTGCAGTGATTCTGTGGTTCATACTCAGGCCCACCAGACAATGTAAAATAGGGGGGTTAAGGGGTGTTTTGGTTTGTTTCTTTAAATGAAAAATTATCGATTTTTGCATCCAACTCCAGCTGCAGTTAATAGGGGTTAGGTGCAAACGTGAATTATAGCCAAACATGTCTCTGTTAAAAGCACTGGCCTGTAACAATCTGACTCAGAATAGTCATGGTTGCTTCAGTGAACCAGAAAGCAAATAATCTCTTGATTAGCTCATTAGCCACGTGTCTTATTCTTTCAAGAGGTATATACACATATCATATGTATACACACACAGATAACTGTGTATGTAAAATCTTCGTCTTTGGATGCAGCCAGCCAGATTCCCAACTGATGCATAGCTGCAACCACAGTTGCACTGAATTTACTAGATACACACTGACACACACGAGCTGATGATCTGGTTGCAAGTCAGTCAGATATGTTAGCTTTAAAACTCAACATTAAATTACGATTTATCTAAACTTTCAGGGCCGCTTTTGTTTCATTTCAGGTATCAACAAAACCCTAACGTGTTTCTTAGCTCTATATATGGCCTGGGCTGCTTTTATGGGTTAAATGTTAGACACTTCAATTTACTGTGTTATGAGCTATGAAAACTGAGTTGTTGATCATGTAATGATTTCTATGTTGATGACGCAACAAATACTATCAGTAGTGGGTATAAGTGCCTTACTCATGTAATACAAGTTTGTCATTATGATATAATTATTCCTAAAAATAAGAATAATTTTTGTCTTCATCAAATGACACAGCCAAAGTCCTCCGTGGTCATTGAAAAGACCCTGAATCTTCGTTTAGCCCAAGCCATAAATCAGCATAACGCTTGGTAACTGCTTCCTATTACAGGAGGTTGGGTTGTGATATACCAGCTACTGTTTGTCCCTGTCCAGTCTGTATGAATCGAGTGGAAATGCGGTCATCTGGATGAATGGTTGTTCAGGTGTGTACGGTAAATACTGACTGGCATTAGTAGCAGCATAGCTTCACAGAGGTTCATGCAATGCAGTGTGCTCGGACTCAGTCAAGTATGGAAAGGTGGCTGCACAGCAGTTTCAGGACAGAGGACTAAGGGCTGTTTGTCCCTTACAGCTGAGCTGGAGAAACTTACCTGGGAGCAGACAGGACTTAAGAGCTAGTTCCCCTGGCATTCTGCATTGCATGCAATGTTGTCATACAGAAACCGCACTTGTTAACACGCAGCTCTAAAATGTGTCTGTCATAAAGGATGAATAATGTTCGGCATACCGTATCTATATTCAGAGGCCATGGTACGCTGCTGAGGCCATTTCTTGTGTCCACCAATGCTGCGATAATAAGCTTCTTCTTTTACAGGTGAAATATTTCCCTCACTACCTGACCGAGACCGACCGCCTTCACTGTTACTGTCCATTGTAATTTCTATGGAGAAAAAGGGAATGATCTATTAAAACATATTGTATAGTTGCCTTTGCGGAGGCTCCTGCGGGCAGGCTTTGCCTACTGTTTTTTCTGACTTGCATATAGTAGGAAGGCTAAATACTGCATAAGCTTTGTCAGATGTCTCAGCCTCTAGAAATCCTTCTTCAGCAGGGGAATCACAGAAATGTGTATGTCCTTTTTTAAAAGCATCTGAATTTTGTGCTTTTTAAAACTCATACAGTGTAAATATTGTTTGTTAGGTCTTTGGATAGGAATCATCTTTTATTATGAGGTTTAAACAATCCTACCTGCCAGATCTGCAAGGTCAAGAGCACTGTAAACTGTGTTTCACCTTCTAAAGTATCAACCTAAAAACAAAAATTAATTAATTTACTTAAATCCTACCTGCAAGAAGATACTAACCCAGAGTATTTTATAGATTAATGGAGAAAATACCTCAAAGAATTTAAATTCTGGAACATTTTGGAGAAGGGTTTTATCATTGGAATCCTAAGAACATCACAATTTTGAAGGTCTTTCCCACTAATTTAACCTCCCAGAGCTGCCTTAAGAACTTTCCATCACTAAAGTGACCCTTTAGCTGAATAACAGTAAAAACTCCAGGCATACAGGTAAAGGAACAAGCTCCTGCCAAGAAATTTGGAGGCCACGTTTTTGAGCTATATGCTGAGGCCACAACAGTTTCTTTTATTCAAGCAGTCTAAACTTTGGCTCTATTGTATTTACTTTCTTCTTTCCTTTTATTTTACTCTGCTTTTCACTTTGTGGAACTACATGTTATAATGACACAACTATAATAACTTCCTTCTTCAAAACCCATACTTGCAGTCCTTATTCATGGGAAACTTCCTCTGTCAGTGGGAGTTCTGAACAGTGGGTTCAAATTTATACAATGCTCTACTATATGCTTTTGGATGCCCTGCTTTTACCACATTTTATTTATCTGAACTCTTGATATATTTCATATCTTCTAGTATTTTTATTTTCTAGCAGGCTTACAGGAAGCAACTTTTGTGAAGAGCTTTATCAAGTGTTTGTATTTGCTTCACTTATCCTCAAAGTGATTTATTACAGTATGATGCTGAAAGCGAGAAATATTGCATACGTATCTTTCAGCAATTTTAATCACTAGTCTTTTAGTCAGAAATTAGAAGTCTTGCAGTCTAAACCATATAAGACTATCTAAACCATCTTGAACTCAAAACTCATATAAGGCCTTTCGACAGCTCCATAGCAAATAATTTTTTTTTGTTAGATACTGGACATAATGCTCAGTAGTTTGCTTGTTACCCGCATTAGACAATATTGTAATTCATTCTGAATGGAACTTCCCCAAAGAGCATTTGTGGATTGCACATAATACAAAACACACTAATTCATCCTTTAAATTACAGTAAAAGAAATAAAAGCTGAGATTTTATTTTCTATTTACTTATCTGTTTGAGCACAGACTGACTATCAGAAATTAATTTCTTTATCTGACTCCTAAGCTGTTGCTATTGAACTACTAAACAGCAAAGTCATTACTTAGCACTTTCCATGTCCTAACTTTGTTGACGGAAAGTGAGCGCTGATAAATTTAATTGTTTCCCTTATTTTTTAATTAAAATGAAAATTAAAAGGAAACTCAAAGGATTAATTCAAACAAACCTGTCTACTCTCTCGTTATTCATAAAAAAAGGTTTAGTTGATAATATAAAAGAACTTAGATACAAAGCTTGCTTTAAGTAGTCCAAAAACATAAACCAGAAATCTTTACTCCTAAGAAAAAAAGGCTGCTTTCAGAGAAAGAGAAAAAGGACATGAAAATCTAACAGTCTTCACATCATCATCCAAAAGCTATTTGGTTCAGCTAACAGTAACCTGTCAAGAGGAGCACAAGAGCCTCCCTGGAGCTGATTCTCCCCCATACCATTTTCATACCAGTGCAATTCCATTGACATCTGTGACGATTATCCTGGTTTACAGCAGGATGTGGGATGAGAATCAGGCCTCTGAACAGCCATGCTATATTGAAGGTACTAACAGAGTTTCACGCATTACAGCTGTGTGTGTTTTCTGATCTATGGTTTCAATAATAATAATTTCTATCTACTAGATATCAAAATAATTGTGCCCTCTAGGGGGATTTTGCTTTTAATTTACAGTACAGGCATTTTAGTGTGATTCTGTGAAAAGGGAAAATATTTAATATTTAAAAATAAAAGCATTCCTTCATGATCAGCCT
Organism: Morus bassanus; assembly: GCA_031468815.1. NCBI lineage: Eukaryota > Metazoa > Chordata > Aves > Suliformes > Sulidae > Morus > Morus bassanus. The sequence goes on from CM062577.1 coordinate 27,224,892, forward strand.
ATTTCTTTCTGATAATCCCCATTTCTGACATCTCTTATTCACATAAATGTCAGGGGAGAATTGCGTGAGTCTGCTTCCTTCTCCTCCTGATGATGCCTACAGTATTCACAAATTAAAGTCCAGGTTAGGGACTGGACCAACTTTACATCTTCATGGAGTAAAGTTCTGCTAATAGCTCACAGAACTCCTCCTGCATTTGTTTTGCATGTGTTTCCTGATTCTCAGTGTGAATGTTTCTTATTTGTCAGTACAGAGTGCAAGTTTTAACAGATATGTATTTGTCCAGAATGTCTTGATTCCATTATCTTTTCTGCACTACTTTTTGGGCTTTCTGGTATACACCAGCATATAGTTTAAGTCATAAATAAACCAGAATAGGGATGAATCTGTAAGAAATATAAAATCTAGTAAATATATGCAAGTTCTACTAACTTGCTACATTTAACAGCTTCCATTTTTTTCTGCTAAATTCCAAAAAGTAGTCAAGAAAATGGAAAGTGAATGCAAAATGATTGTTGATGAATGGAAAGATGGATGACTGAATGGATGGCTGAATGGGTACATTTATTTTACTGATCATGTAAAAAAGCTTGCCTGCATTATATTTTCTTCTTAGGTAAATTCTGACAGTATCTAAGCTTAACCAAGCTTAGAAAAACTCCGACACCCACTAAATTCAATGGAAAGACTCCCAGTGATGTCAATGACTACTGATTCAGCCCCTGTGAGACCCCAGCACGCTCATATTTAGATGAAGATGTTTTTAGTTCCATTTCATCCCATTTAAACTAAGAGTAACCATGGTTCAAGACAAGTGCCTGTTGTTTCGTTTTTAAGGACCGCCTTCCCAAGTCTGAGGCTGCAAAGAACAGAAATGCACCAATCTGTCCAACTAACCAATGGAAGGGACCAACATTGGTCGAGACCTTTGTGGCACTGCACTGCCATGAGAGGACCTTCGCCCTGCATGCTCCGCCCTTTCAGGCCGTCCTGCAGATGATGGATTACCTAAAAGCTAAAAAACAACAACAGAAAAAACAGGTTTGTAAGTTACATGCATGGTAACATTATGGTTATATGGTTGGACATTAATCAGGTCAATCACATTTGGAAGCATAAGCTCTAAAGGCAACTAAACTTAGTTTTTAACTGAAAGGTTAGCTGAAAGTAAATACTGCTGCCTGGCAAACCTGCAAAAGAAAAAATGGTTCCCTGATTTAGGCAGAGTTTTGTAACCAGCAGTCACACATCAGAACAAAAAGAAAAGAAAAGAATAATTTTTGACATATTCTTTTGCCTTTGTTGTTGCTGCTAAGATGACATTATAATCTCCTGAAGAGTAGTACAACCAGTCCTGAGAGCTGTGGAGATTGGACTGCACTGAAAAGGCAAGCCTTTTTTGTATTCAGCTGTATAGCTTTGTCCAGTTTGCAGCATGTGAACAAGTGTACATCCTTCTGTCTTTGAGCACACTGCTTTTCTATAAAGGCCTTTGGTTATTAGAGCCTTTTAAAGGTCATTGAAACAGGTAGACGGGAATGTAGACACACTTTGTCTCATATCACAGCTGTCTCTTTTTGTTCACTACCCTTGCAGAAAATGTCGCTATTTAATAACTAAATGGTACTATTTTAATGCTCTCCAAAGTTTACCATGCAGTCACTGAGATTAATACCGCTTGGGCAACAATTTTAATGGGAGAAATTTTTAAGGATCACTTCAGCATAAACTGCTAGGCTAGAAGAGCAGGGAGCTGATTTCTACTCTTACATGAAACACATTAGATTTGAGGTTTCCACTCTGGACTGTTGCAGACTGAGAGGGTAAAGAACTTGCTTTGGTCTTTTGGGAACAGGGAAGCCTATGGATGCATCTATCAAAGCGTGGAGACTCTGCTGCAGATCGATGGACAGAAACGCAAATAGGCAAGATCACGCAGAGGCATCCTTGAAAGATATGGAATGGCCCTGGCCTCTCCCTTTGGAAGAAGCTGTTTGCCTGCATTCTCATGCAGAGATGCAGTCTGCAACTTCAAAGGCAAGAAGAGATGGTCTAAAAAGGAAGGCAAAGTGGTGACAGTGCAGAGATAAGGTAGAAAATGGAAATATGATGAAACCCATGACTCCATAAATCTGGGTCACTGTCACACTGGGAGAGAATCTTGATCCTTGTCCGGAGATGTTTCATGATAAAGACCATATCCTGAAAATTCTGGGAATGAGGTGACTAAAAACAACATGATGAAATGAATTCCTCAACATTTAAAAAAAAAAATAAATGACTGATGAAATATTTTTCCAGTTAAAATGAAGCTTTTTTTTTTAAAGCAACATTTAGATGGGCAAAATAAAGAAAAATCATCTTTTGGAAAAATTATAGTTCAGCTAACCCTTAATTAAAATTTAGATTCAGTTGTCCTTTAATAAAAGCAGCCATTATAGTAATTTGTTCTGTGGGAAAATCATTGTAAAGGAAACTAAACTGATTTCAGCATGACACAAAAGAGGACTGTAAAGGAAAATGCAGAATAATAAACAAATGAATGGGGAGGGGAAAAAAAGGGGAAAATGTAGCAGATAAGTCCAAAGGATGGACTCTAAAAATTGTCAGGAAAAAAAGAAAAAAAAGAACAAAAGAAAGAAAATAGACTGATTTGGCAAGCAGATGTTAGAAGGAAGATTTATTTCACACACCAGAGAGTCTTCTGCATCTCTGTGGGATGGCTTTGCAAGTAGACCAGCTGCCCTAGAGTCAGCCATTTTTAAGTCGGTCTTCCAGCCTCCCTGAACATCTTCATTAGACAAATTATCTGTTCTATTACATTTCTGAGTCTCATACTTTTTCTCGTAACTGGGCTTGACCTGTTCACTCCTGGGCTCTACAAAGGAAGGACCCAGGTCACCAAAATCTTCTTCGATGCTGGTTTGTCTGGTTAAAGTTTTCCTGCGAGCAAGCAATGGCCTCATGCTTTTCCTGCAGGAACAGTTAGCAGTCTCTGCACAACAGCTAGATACAACGTTGGCAGAAACTGAATCGCAAGTATATCTGAAATTAAAACGAGATTCTTCTTCTTCACTTCCACAGTCTAGTCCACTGTCTGGGCTTCTCGATAAGGATCGGCTATATTTACATCCTTTGTCGTCTGCAGCAAAATCCTCCATGCCTGAAATTCTGTGCTTGGCTGGGTACCAGAAGTTGTGCTGCTGGTCTTGATTGTAGGGCCTAGGTGGTCTAGAGTCTCTAGCTATTGTGGGATTCTTTTTATAGGGCATACCTAAACCCTGCTTGTACAGCAGTTCAGAGTATTCACCATCCTCTTCAGCTACTTCTGGAATACTGAAAAGCTTTTTACTGTGATGTATCTGCTGTGAAAAGTCAGGCTGTTCCAAAAATGTGGCTTCAGTGGTCTTATCGCACTCCTTAAGATTATGTAATGTTAAAAACCAGACAGGGAACAAATAGTGTGTGACAAAAATAAAATGGGAGGGAGAAGGGAAAAGAAAAGAAAAATAAAGACAGAATTAGTTTTAGAGCAATGGCAAACATAAGACATGCAGCTTATTTAGTGAAAAGGATGTCATGCTTTGAATGAGAATCTGTGAAAAATAAAGACATGATTAAGAAGTTGCTGGGTGTCAGATACAACATGAGAGGTCAGTACAAACGACTGAGTGATGCTCTTCACAAGAATAAACCCATGCATTTAAAACAAAGCAATAAAAGCTGCATACAGTTTCCAGCATGGTGAATGAGAATGGCATTAAAACACAGCTCTAGGGCTTAGTATGTTCCTTGCCCCATGCCAAATTGCTATTTCATTTTTCTTTGTAACCAGAACCCATAGCTGAGAATGGAAATTTTGTTCTAGCAAGCTTTCTTGCTTTGCATCTGTTAAAGCATGCTACGTGAGCAGCAAATACTCCTAAATCTCCTGCCAGAGGAGAGCTATTCTGCAGACATCATGAAAGGAGCTCTAGTTTCCTTAGTAAAATTGTAAAAAACCTGCACCAATTTTAAAGCTTGGCTTCCACAGAAAGAACCCTGAGAAGCAGGCTGCTCTCTGATGCCACTTGGTCTGCACTGTCAGCAAATCTCTCATCATAATCTTGCACCTGCTTGATAAAACCAATATTTGAAAATCAGCCTATTAGCAGAAGTAAGGAAAAGTCTCTGTTTATACCAGAAGTAGGTAAAAACTATCCCAGCCTGGATAAAACAAGCATCCTGAACACGATAGATACATTTTGTAATTTTTCTATTACATTTACACAAAACACAGGTTGGTGTGACGCAGTATCTCTGTTGGACTCTGAGAAGAGACAAGAGAATAATGATGCAGGAGATGTTGGTTTTGACTGACATGGTTTACAGATTCTACCTCATGGAGGTCGCCTCTCCTTGTACTTTACTCAATGCCCAGATCAGGAAGGTCTCTGGACACAACAGCACGCATAAATAATGACAGAATCATCTTGGAGACTTCAGCAATACCTCTACTCTGAGCATGTTACAACTTAACTGGGTTTTGGATGTCTTCCCCTTTCAGGCATAAGGAGCTTTCTAAGTTACTTTGCGGCTATATTTGTTTCACCTATTTTCATTCATTTTTAAAATGTGTATCACACCTGTAAAGCTTTTGAGACAAACTGCCATAAAAGTGGAAAAAAGTCAATAAATATGAACAAGGATGGTTTTGATTGGAGCTCAAATATGCCACATTTTAGAATGCTCAGGTCAGGTAAGAGAAAGTTGAATCTTCCCTTGATCACCCGTGTCAGCCTTTGTTTTAGGGAACCATTGGAGGGAATAATAAGCTCCCAATAAAGCAAATATATATCTGCGTGCAAAATGTTTTCTTGTTACTTGGGGGCATCTATTTACTCAGGAGGCAATACTCAATTCCAGCTGCAAGGGCATGGTTGGCATACTTTCAGATGCAAGAGGAACAGGAATCTGATTATATTACGGAACATTCATTAAACATGTTTTTCATTTTTTTGTTAATTACTGATGTTGCAAAGTGAAACTGGATCTCGTGAAAGAGTGGGACATTATTGAGCACTTTGGGATCAGAATCTGACCTGTATTTTATATCAGAAAACTTATCAGCATGGTGAGCCATATTCTCCAAATGAGCCCCAGACATCCATGAGTCCTTCCCCAGGAAATACTCATAAGAAATTCCACTTCCGCAGAACGAGTCAACCAACCATAACCTTCACATACACTACTACATCAAGAGAAGTACGCCTGCAGACTTTAACAGGTCTAAAATTATTTACTACATCAATTAAGGGTCTGGATCTTTCTTTTTAAATATCAACACTGGCAATACTAATTTAAACCCAAGAAGTAGATATACTTTCTGATGCATAAAGAAGAAGAACAGTCTAGGGATAATTCATTTTCTCCCAGAGGAAGGGGCCAAAAGCAGCATGCAGAAGGATTTCAGCTTCAGCCTTTGTGCTAGCAGAATAATAGAAATACTGGTTATTTTTTCTTTTGAAAGAGTACCTGTCTCATTCCAGATAGCATCAGAATAAAAGGGCTGAATATAGTACATGAAAGCAGTTACAAGAACAGTCAAAATTCTTGTATGCATGAGAAAATAGTATTGGTTTTTAGTTAAATAAAAGCATATTAGAAGAAAACTCAACCTGTGGGTTTCCTTATCATTCAAGTTATCCAACATTCTAAGAAAACACAAATTAGTGTAACTGCTAGACACGTAAAAAGCCAATATATATTTACCCGTACAAATATACTATGGGAAAGAGATATCTGTATTGGCTAGGTTCAACATTCTACATATGCTTTAATTGTTATACTGAAGTTGTCTTTCATGATGAATATTCCTGTGCAGTGTCAAAGCAATATTTCTGATAGCTATTTCCTACTGTCTCTGGTGATTCCTTACTAATCAGAGCACGAGGATTTCTGATAATGCATTTGTCAAACAAAGCTGAACCAACTCCTCTTCTTAGAAGCACTCTTTAAAGCCTGTGGAAGAGATGGGACTAGCACTGGAAAGAGGGACAAACTACTCAGAGATGAAAAACCTAAGTTGGCTTTTTTCTATACGTATGTATGTTTTATATAAATCTCCTTGCTCAGAAACAACTCATTGTCTGGGTAGCACATGTAGTATATTGTCATATAGACATGGGAAAGGTCCCCAGATATAGAACAGAAATTGCAACTTCAACAATTACATACAGGAAAATAGTCAATTAGTTAAAAGATTAGCTATCAAATAATGCAAAAAAAAAAAAGTAATAAATATATTAAAGTGGCCTTGGCATCATAAACATTGTTCACCCCAGTTCTAGGTCTATAGGACAGTGTGAGTTTTAATGGTCTGCAAAATCCATAATCGACTAAAAGAAATGCTTTGAAGGAAGAATCAAGATATGGAGGCACTCCTAAGGTTTCTCTGCAGTCACACTTACCTTAAGCGCATTGTGTGAAGTCACACTGACTCGTCGCCTTCCTCCATCCTCCAGCTGCATTTCGGAGTATAGCTCTTCCTCATCTTCTTCCATAATATCAGACAAGTCAGAACCTCTGCTGCTCTCTGTATGGTACTCTTCACCATGGCAATAGTGAGGCTAATTGACAGGGTGAGAAAGAAAATTCTTTACTGAATGTAACGCTGAAAATCCTTGTATAACACCAATGAGTACCAGAGAATTTCCTAGCTTTGAATATCACACTAATAACCACATATAAAATACATCATGTGGCTTGCTGCTCTGTTTTAGTGGAAAGTCATGTATACATTTTTTTGCCCACTTATGCTCACTGTTCAAGAAATCCAGTCTTAATCCCATAGGTGATACAAAAAAGGGATGTCTGCATTCACAGTACCAAATCTAGTTTTAGTCTTGATTAAATTCCCTTGATTTAAAGAGGTCCTTCATGCATCAGTGGGCTTGCTGACCAAATTGTAAAAGCCCTAGGATAATTCACATATCATCTGTTCTTCACAGCTGTTTGTTACATCACGTTGTAATTTAAAAGTGATCAGCATTTAATTCTTGCAGGATGTTACCATCATTGTATGATATAGCTAGCTGATGGAATTTGAAGCTTTCATTCTCTTAAACATTGTAGGAATAGACTGGCTAAAACATTAATTGCCTTTTAAAATTAGTCAGAATATTTCAAGTTCCTATAAGTTTCCAATTAGTTAGAAGATAAGGAGGAAAAAGTATGCCCCACTGAATTGCTAATGCTAAATAGGAGTGGCTTCTGTTAAACATTACATAGAATCTAACAAATCAGATCATAAACCAAACTCATTGTATTTCCAAGGACAAATTTTCAAATGGAGTCATCTGACTGTCAGATTGCAGTAGAATATCTGAAGAATCAAATATTTTAGAAGTACTAGAATGCTAGAAATTACTGCATTCCTTCCCCTGCAATACTAATGAAGAAATAATTTCTGTGGTATCAGATCAATTCCCATAGCTGTGTAACATGCTGATATCAATCAATCCCAGCAATGAGAAGAAAACGTCTACAAGAAGCAATTTCTCCAAAGTGAAGATGGATTTTCCCCTCCAAATACAAAAGACAATTTCTCCTCTTTTAATTCTCTGTTCTGTAGCTAAAAAGATTGTAGGGTGAAGCCTCTAGTGGTAATTCTCAGTGCCAAACCCATAAATGTTTTCAGATCCTTCAGATGGATATCGGGATCATCTTAGGAAAAAAGCCACTACAGTTTCACAATGGTTTTGGTTTCTTTTTGAAGTTAAAAAGATCAGACTACTTTCTAATGCTTCATTTTTCACATCTAAACTTTGTGGCTCTTATACTAAATTTTATTATTTCATCACTTCCATTCCAGCAGAATCTCGGTCCTGTTTTTCGTAGAAACTCACTCCTGTTCTCAGCTGTATTCAGACAGACTTGGGGGTTGCACTAGCACAGTACTACAAAACTTGCCCAACTAAGTGCACAATGCCTTGTAGATTATCAAAGGCCAATATGGCTGGAATAAAGCCCTGATTGCTTGGGCAATCAGACTACAGAGACCTAGCAAACTGTCTCCAAGGCTTATCCATTGTGGTTCTATTAACAGGAGTACTTTGCTAAACAGCCACTCAATTATTTAAATAAATCTTCTAATTCAAGCACTACATAAATTGAGGTATAAAACGTAACTAGGAGATATTATATAAGCACTAATTATGCAATTCTGCTTGCAATCAATTAACTCTGTATGTATTAGGGCATGCATACTCTATGTTCAATAACTGGGTGCATTTACACATGAGATTTCCAGTGAAACCTCTATGGCCATATATTCCATAAACTTGTGTTTATTATTTCACGTTTTCTAACACTGCTTTTCCTGCAAATGTCCCAAGTTGCCTCTGAATTTCAGGTCTATCTCCAATACTTGCTTCCCTTGTCATTATCTACTTACAGAGCAATTCAACCGCTTGCAGAAAACAGGATCTTCATACATCTTTGTGACAAAAGAAAGAATTATTATTCCCATTTTAGTCTTGGTTGACAGGCCCACTGGCCCAGATCCTCAGAGGTATTGAGATATTTAGATGCAGAAATACTTGTGAGGATCTGGGCAAGAAAGACTAACTTCCTAAGTCTAAGTTCACCAAGAAAGTCTGTGAGACACTGATATTGCACCACTGTTTTGGAATTGTAAGCCATGCCACCCTTCCCTGCAGGGCATTTTAAACTGGGGGGTTTAAAATCAATGTATCTTCCTACAAAATACAATGCAACAGAGATGAAGGATTTCCATTAGTAGCCATACCTAATGCTAATAAGAAGCTTGATGAAAAAACATTAATGTTACTTGCATTTGCTTGCAGTTTTTTTATCCTTATGTATGGAGTAAGGCAAGTCAACTGATACAAAGGCAAAGACCTTTGACAGGGAATCAGCACACAGAATAGCCCTTGCTTCTGGAAGATACCACCAGCACATGAGCATTATAATGAAATTAGAAAATGAAAAATTTCTTCTGGAGGAAAACACCACAGATTATGTTTCTCCAATTATTTCTTCACTAACAAACCAAGCAGTAAAAGTGATCATCTTTCATAAACAATGCAAATGAGCAATTAAACTACAAATAGGTATATCTCTGAAGCTATAAAATAAACATTTAATAATCAATTTATACTTAACACACTGTAGCTGTTTTGCCAGACATAATTTAACTGCTATCTCTCAGAGTTCATTTTTTGACAGAGTGTTTTTAAGCAATGAAGAACCCTTTCGGCCTTACATGAAAACTAAATTTGAAACCTAATCAGATCTGAGAATACCTGTAGCCAGAGAGGTTTCAAATCTACCTTTCAGGACATTCCTAGCAGATAACAGAGCTTAATCTTTTTAGGTTTCAAGCAATGTAACTTTAAGGGTTCCCAGCCTTCCAACGTTCATATTCAAACCTGTTTCACAGAGCTTGGTAAAGCAGACACTCTCCAAACCACCCTTTAATGATCTGAGGTAATAAGTCCACAGAGAGCAGCAACTTTGTACTCACATGGTAGATACTCCCAAGTTTGTTTACCAAGGTTAAATATGAAGTATGGTTATCAGAAAAATGAAGTTGATCTTGGTCCTTACAAACACTCCAAAGTTTTTACACTGGGACTTCCTAATCAGATCACTGGTCCTGTTAGAAAATCTTGGCCTCTTTGTGTCCAGAATAATTTTAATTGTATACAGAGGTAGAGATGCATCTCAGCCACAAGCACATTTTGTAAGCACAGCATGATTGCAAGTATTCTAAAAATGGGAACCACTGTATGTGAAGATGGAACCCAATCAAATCCTGAAGACATGTATTTAGAACATTGGAAATTTGGAGCAATGTTTATACATTTATAAATGCTTGAACTTCTATAATAAATGGAATCAAAATTCCAGAAAGCCTCAGAACTGGTACAAGAAGGAATGCCATTGCTTGGACCCTTCAAAATGGGAGGTCAGATGTTTGGCTAACAAGATTATTCAAACATGCTAAGACATAAGAAAATATCGCTTTGATAGAATTTACATCTCTCTTGAAAGTAATGTAATAAATTACTTCATATTTGTTTTCAGCTGCACAGATGTGCAAAATTCTTCTGGCAACATCTTTCTATTCATTACGTCATGGCAAGTATATACAGTGTTGGTTTTCTGCTAATTAGAATTACAGGTTATGGCTTTTATGGAACACTAAAATACTTCCCCCTTTCCCTTTTTTTCGCAGCATGTTTTTATATGCAATAGTAACACATCATACAGAAAAAGCCCAGAGCCCAAACATGACATTCCAGTTACATTTTTCTATTTCAGTTTTTTCAGCTTCAGTTTTTTCAGTTTCCAGTGCTTAAGGCTGTTGCCTGGGATAACAATCTATAGACGCATGGTGGCAAGCATTCAGTTCCCGTTAGACAGTGTTATGCTGCTAACAGGACATTCATCTACCTCCCCACAATTTAGCTGCCTGTCTGTATCGTTTGCCACTATGGCTACAATAATCAGATGGCGACCTGGGTAGCCTGCTGAGTTTCATAAAATCCTTGTTTCATGTCGGACACCTGACACAAAAACAAGACCAGGCTACTTACTTGCTTTCCAAGTTCTGACCCTTTCAGGAAATCATCAACTGAAGCCCCCCTTCTTTTGACATTAGGAGAATCATAGCCATCTTCCTCATCATCTGAGTTAGCGTACTGGGCTGCATTACTCCTTTCGCTAAAAACACTCCTCCTCTCCATCTAGCAAAGCAACAAAAAATGGAAAATTGTGAAGCAGACTTGTTCCTGCAACCAGTGGAAGAAATGGCAAACATAAGACATAAGTTCTCAAGAACACAACATTTAAATATACTCATGGTTTAAAGCAATGTTAGTTTCCCCGACTGGAACCTTTTAGGAGTTTTAAAGAATTTTTTGCTTGACATATTACTCTTGCTTATAAAGAATTTTATGCTCTTATGTGACCATCAACTCAACTGCTGCCTTTCTTCCCAGTACCACTTTTGTCAAAATTCTCAGTATTCTGCAGTCAGAGGCTGCTAATGAAGACATTAACTTCCCCTTGGCAGAGGGCTAGCAGAAGACCTAGCCACTACAGCATTTTTTACCTCAGTACAAAAAAAGCTATAGAACGAGACTTCATGCTCGTCCTCTGTGCTGAGGTGACTCTTACCCTCAGCTACTGAATCCTGCTGCTTACTCTCATGACAATAACCATCAGTCATCTAACAGGCTGGATGAAGGGCAGGGGGATGACACAGCTTATTCTGCAGCAGCCTACCACAAGGGAAGAATTTCTACTACTGGGGACTAAACATGACAAATATAATTGGCAGATTTTGATTTAATTTAGAGTGAATCCATCTGTAAACTTCTGTCCAGATCCCTGAATTAAACATTTCAAGCATCACTAAAATTAATTTAATTAAACATGGTTCAGAGCATATGTTATGTCAGCAATTTTCAAAAACAGAAAAGTATTTCAGTTCTCTTTCCCTATATGCTTGCTAAATCAACTTTGACTTCAGAGTGCCAAAGAAACTAATTGTCTTTTCTCCCTCTATTACATTTATTCCAGTTTGCTTTATTTATAAAGAAAAGGAAGAAATATATGCATGCAAATATATGTATTTAGCCAGAGCTTATCGATCCAGACTTATTCACCTTCCCAAAAGCTGTTTCATCACCCACTGGCTCAATTCTGTCCCAAAACAGGGACGGTCAATAAGTTGGGGCTGTTAAGACATGTGTGAACTGTCAAAATTAATGGAGCTATTTTGGAGACACAATGGAAGACGAAAGACTGGACATAACAACTGATGACTGCCAGATGAAGGACCAAGAGAATGTGCAAAAAAAGTGACACTGGAGCTTGAAACCAAGTAGTGGACAGTTGTGAGCAGCCTATGATGAGAAAGTAACTGCCCAGGGCAGAGGGAGTATTTAAATATTGTATGCTTGGGTAGGAAAACCAGAGCACGCTGTCAGGATGCATACGCATCAGCTATGCTGACCCATGAGCCTCAAATATGGGATTTAAATTAACTAGCAAACATCTGAGTCACTACAGCAGCCGTGGGTCATAATGGTCTCAAACCCAAGGAGTATCCTTTGGGCAGTGATGATTCTAGCAGCTACAAAAGGAGCTGTAATGAAAAGCTTTCACATGGCAGCTGTGTTGAAGCATTTGTAAACATCTGTGAAGGTGTAGCACTGAGAGAGGAGCACTCCTGAAGAGCAAATATGTAAAATTGCCTGGGGATCCATGACAGCATACAAAATAGTGCTTTACTTGCACCTAAACTGCTCTTTGCTATTTTGAAAAAGCAGATGGTTTTAGAATACAAACATGTCTCTTATCTGACTGCTGGTTAGATTCCCTTGTAGAAATGAGACTCTGTCCTCATTTTGTAAACTGTCAAAAAGATTAGCTGTCACAGTAAGTCTGCTCAGGACTTTTGTCTGTCTGCCTATTTCCAGACCTATTTTTAAAACAGCCCTTTATTGTTTTGATCTCTTTCAAAGCATTTCAGTACTTGGTTGACTTTTCTGACATAGGCAGAAGCCTCCCTTTTGACTCCTGCAGGATCCAAGGACAAACTTTGAAGATAATTTTTTTTTTTTCCCCAGAAGTACGGCTCTGCATTTTTGGAGACAACATTTCTAGTAATGTTACGGGGTTTCTAAGCTGATAAAAGGCTGATCAATGCTCTTTATGGTTACAAGCATATTTGTGGAAGATGGCATAGAATTTTAGCACACTGCTTCTTCTCAGACTAGGGTTTAGGAATGACTAGCTGCTCCTTAAAGCATATGATGAAAAAATTCTTTGATGGAAAGTGCCACAATCAATAAAGCCAGCCCAAAAAAGCCTTAAGAAAAAGTTTGCCTTTACCCTATTGCTCTCTGCAACTCGTTGTGCAGCTTCTCTTGCCATGGCTTTTGCGACAGTATTTGGGACAGGTGTGCCTTGAGGTTGAGGGAGTATTCGGTTAGGCGATGGAGACCTCCTCCCCTGAAGCGGGCTGTGAAAATTAGGGGCAGGTGGCTCAAGCGTGTGTCCATGAACAGGGGATGCCGAACGAGTCTGCTCCCATGACTCATCCATTTTTAAATGTGGACCTAAATGTTCTTCTTTGGTTTCTGGGGCTCCGGCACTTGCTAATGGCTTAGATTTGGGAGCAGTTCTGGGGTGAGGGGTTGGAGGCACCAGTAGGTCAGATGGAATGGCAGCAACAGAAGAGTCCACCGATTCCCCTTGTGCAGAGAGTGTTCGAACTGTGACTTCCTTTGCTTCCAAACTCCTTAGTCTCATTAGCTCCACCAATGTGTTCTCTGCTGTTGGAAAGATCACCTCCGCCACCTGAGTACACAAACAAGCAACTTACTAGCATGAAGACGTATGTCTCCCTCCCCTCAACCCCACTAAAGTAAAACCTTCAAAGTTTTAACATGGAGTGAATTATTGCCAACACAGAGTGGACTGCAAAAGCTCACATTAGGGCTCCACACCAGTTAGCACCAGTTGTCTTTAATCCTTTCAACTCATTTGTCCAAAAGCTTAAGTTCTTATAGAAAGGAAGTGAATGAGTAAGTTATGCACAAACAAAAGAGTAGGTTCTACTGAAAGCTGAGAAAACTCTGCACACATTCAAGTGCTGTCACGTGTTCATTGTTGCCTTTACCTGTCAGCTGAAATTCCCCTAATGTAGATGGTCACTGTAACGCTGGAAGGAGAACTCACCCGTTGACCTTTCGCGTAAACACCGTAGCCTGTGACATTGGCGCCATGGGAGGTCCCTGTTGCTGTCAGGGTTGGTGGTTTCCAGGACACCTGTATGGTTGCTGGGCTGGACCCAGCCCGTACAGTAACATCTTGAGGTGGAGCTGGAGGACCTAAGACAGACAAGACTGGTCACTGTTGAGCCTTAGATCAGAAGTATGTACATCAACTGATACTGGCAAATTGGAAACTACAGATCTCAAAGCATTTTTTTTTTTAAGAAGACAAAATATCCTCATTGCAGTTATTATGTAAAAATAGAAGCATACAATCAGCAGGTCATGGAGCCAGGAACTGACCCTCAGCTTACAGCCAGTAACTAAGCTATATTTCTTTGCAAGATGGTCTGTACTTGCACCTTGCTCTGGACCTATTTTTATCTCTCCAGGCAGTATAAATGCTATTTACTCTGAATGCAGAAGATAACAGAAAAATGTAGGGAAAAAAAGGCCCAGGAGTGGCACTTAGTGGAAAACTGCTGCAGGTGACAGCAAGTGACTTTTTGGTATATATCTCTGCACTGAATGCATGCTATGTACTCAGAAACCGCTTTCAACTTACTTCTGCCTCTCTGGACTATCAGTGGTTCCAGGTCACAATTTATGGGCCAGAAGCACATTGACACTAAGGTGCAATGCAGACTGCAAGCCGAAACTTTAACCTTTTCAACCAGCAGCACACTGGTTTAAAGGACTCAATGTCTTTTCTCTGCACTGAAGAAAAAAATACGCCTACTAACCTTTTAAGGCATTTACAGTATGTTATGCAATAGCACACCAAGTACATCCTTAATTAAAAGACATTATTACCCTACTATAAATAGCTCTACTTTGGACAGAAAGCCAAAGTAAAAATATCATAGAGATTCTTAGTTCATGAATATTTCAGGTATCCTGTTGTGTTAATTTAACAGTCTGACCCTGAGAAGTGTTTCATGCTAAAACATTTCAGAAGCAGGGTTCAGCTGTAGCCATCTCTGGGTAATAGCTGGGAGAATACAAACCTTGGTGCTGTGAGTTTGCTTTTGCCAGTGAACTAAGTACAACCAATTTTTGTTCATCTACCAAAAAAGCTACGAATATTTTAGTATTAATATTTTATTCATTCCTACCAAACATCATGATAGAAGTGTAAATATCACACAAGCCTCAGCCTCCAGATATGCTGGCAAACTGTCAATGCATTTCAGTAGCTTGCTGTCACCAAATTTCATCCTCTAGCAGGCATGGAAATGAAATTATGGTCATATGGTCATGTTCAGGGCACTACAGGCACAACATGAAATTTTTGACGATACCATCCCTTGCACCTATAATGTCTTTTTAACTTGCAAGGCCGAATTATGCAAACTGACCTAATACTATTGTTGGCCAAGACATAGATTTTGATTTAGGATTGAATTTCAGCTTCCCTGACCATCCTGTTTTACTGACAGCCAGCGCTCTCAATCCAGCAAAACTCAGCTTACAAGAAAGAATGCATCTGATCTAGTCCAGTATCTTGTCTATGACAATGACATTAATCTGTTCCTGCAGAAGTCACCTTCCTTCCATTCTCCCCAAACCAATCCCCAGAGAGTCTATCTCAACCTTCACAGGCTGTAACAGAGATAGGTTTAATAAACCATAATGCCCAAGGCGTAGTATGGTTTCTATCTTCCCCATCATTAAATAGGAATTTACTTTTGATGACTCTTGATGGTCTTGGTCATCAACAAAAATGTTTGTTTCAGAATTCTGCTACAGTTTGGTCTTCATGAATTTATTACCTAAATTAGCTCACAAACCCTAACAGTCCCATTGGTCCCGATCCTGGGCATACTTAATGTCTGTTTTTAGACCTGAGCACCCAAACAAGAACTAATTCTATTTTAACTTAAACAGTTCTAATGCTCTGATGAATCAAGAAGAGGAGTTCAATTGCTCAGCTACTAAAGAGCTGTCACCCAGCTTTGGTCCAACAGGAAGCAACGTGTTTTCAAGTATAAATCGTGCAAAAAATGATGTGTCTATGCAAAGAGAAAAATGAAAAGATGACCTCTAATTGTCCTGTACTTTTGATGCAACTGCTCTCTCTAGCTTTGAAATGTAAGCAGTTATCTCAAGTTCATTTCTGCTTAACGTATTCCTAAAAAACCTCTGAGATTGATACACTGAGAAAATTTTAAAATATTCACTGATCCTCACTCCCTTTTTGGTCTAAGTGGTATCCTTTTCTATACGGTATCCTTTTCTATAGGGGTGTCACCGAACCCACTAGTAAGGAGCAGAGCTTCTCAGCTTCAAATAAAGTGAGCACATGTATTCGTTGGTAAGCATTTCTGAAGCCCTTAAAAAATGTCGGTACAAACGTTACCAGCTGCCTGTTGAAGTTCATATGCTGCGCTGTCTGCTAAACCTGGCATTCACCACAACTAAAGGCTTATGTGACATCACTCACCCCCATGCATCTTATAGAGAAGGACGATAACAAAAGATTCCCTTCACACAGAATATCTGTATTGCTCTCTCAGCATACTCTAAAATAATCTTTGAAACAGGTCCCTTACAAGGTAGATCAACTGAAGGTATTTGTTGTGCTTTAGCCCTGGTCAGCAACTAAGCACCACACAGCCACTCGCTCACTCCCCCACCCCAGTGGGATGGGGGAGAGAATCGGAAGGGCCAAAGTAAGAAAACTCATGGGTTGAGATAAGAACAGTTTAGTAATTAAAATAAAACAGCAATAATAATAATATAATGAAAAGAAAAATAATGAGAGAGAGAGAGATGAAACCTTGGAAGAAGAGAGAAAAAAAACAAAACTGAACAACAAGTGCTGCAACCGCTCACCACCCGCCGACTGACACTGCCGGTCCCCGAGCCGCGATCGCTGCTTCCCCTGGCCAACTCCCCCCAGTTAATATACTGGGCATGACATCACATGGTATGGAATACCCTCTGGCCAATTCGGATCAGCTCTCCTGGTTGTATCCCCTCCCCTCCCGGCTTCTTGTGCACCTGGCAGAGCATGGGAAGCTGGACAAGTCCTTGACTAGTGTAAGCACTACCTAGCAACAACTAAAACATTAGTGTGTTATCAACATTATTTTCATACTAAGTCTAAAGCACAGCACTATACCAGCTACAGTGAAGAAAATTAACTATCCCAGCTAAAACCGTGACAGTATTTAAGGTGAAAAAATAATCCAGAGAGAGAAAAAACAGTGTTAGTCACAGTAAAGACACTTTTTCTATATTTTTCTTCTTTTAACTGTAGTTTGGAAGAAGAGAAATGTGATTACTCAAAGCCAGTAATATTTGCAAGAGAAAGACACGACACACTATGATGTAAACTCCCATTGCTGACTGATTTCATGGGCATCCTTTTCCCTTGTTTCAATGACTTTTGAAATACAACCATCGGCCTCTAATCACTTCAACAGTTGCTATTTTATTTTGCTATATAACAGTGAAAAGTTGACGTGCTTTTGTAAAAATGCTCTCTGTGAAATGAAGTGGTGGGGAAGATTCTGGGATCTCTGGATCTAAAAGCAGAGGCTTTGCTGCATTTTAGCGCCTCAACAGAGAGCAGCTTATTTATTGCTTTAGCATACTTCAGCAACTAGAGGGAGATAACAGCACGTTAAGTGTTTGGCCTGAAAAAGCATCACTTGACAGGCCTTTCCCAAATAACAAAGAAGTCAACATATCTGGTAAGTTCAAGCCACCATCTCGGCAGTATCTCCCGACCCCCACAAAACATATACAAAGTTTAATATGTCCCCCTCCTAGCAGATCGTATAATAGCACTACCACTTACCTCACTGAAATTATTTAAGACAAAAGAGTAAATACCCGAGCTGAGGACATTTTTACTGAACCTATAAATCAACAGCATCAAAAGCAGTAGACATACAAGCTTAACTCCCTCTCTACTCAGCCGGCATGACTGTCCTGCATGTCTCCTTACGTACAAGCCAGGCAAGCCAAGGAAGGGACCAGAACTAATTCCTGCCCTTTGCTAGAATGAAATCCCAGCAGGGAGTCAATTAAGCCATAGCACAGTACATGATATTGAAATTTCACTCTCCAGGAGTCACTTGTACTTGACTGTCCCTGCTTCAGAGGCATTCAGTGCTCTGAAAGTCTGAATATATAAAGAGTCTTCTATTTGTCCTTGATTAGATTACTTTGGTTAGATGGATCTATAAGGAGAGATGATCAAATTTTTCAGGTACTGCCATACACCCCCCAAATTATGAGATTATCCTTTAAATGCGCTACATTATTTCAGCTCTAGTTTTCAACATTACTTCACTGTTCTCACATACTGGGAAATGATTGGTAACACTTATCAACATTCCTAATGTAAAAGCAAGGTGGGAAAAAACCTTGGACTTTCCAAAACACAACCAATTTGTTACCGTTACAAATTCAAATTGTACAGTGTGATTATAACTTTACAACCAAAATGCATTTATATGCCCTAAATAACTGTGTGGTCCTCTAAGGTGTCCACATTGTTTTTCATTACAGAAGAGGGCTGGATCATCCCATCCCTGTAAAAAGTGCTTTAAGACACACAAATAACATGTCAGAAGTAAAAACTGGTCTTTAACCAGTGTTGTTCACACCAGTGAAAATAAATTACTACGAGAAATACTATAACTGGACAAATTAAATACAAATGGAGATTAATCTGATAAAACACTTAGCATGTGTTCTGTGATTATGATAAGCATAGCTTTCCGTCATTTATCTCCCAAAAATGCTTCAGTCCTTACCCAGGAACAAAGAAGAGAATAACGCAGGACAGGAATTAATTTTAGACACCATAAAGCAATCTAATAATCCCCAGTCTGCTCATGGATGTGACAGGGATTACAGGATAAAGCTAAAGGTTAGATTAATTTATCTAGAATTTTCAGAGAAACTGAACTGGAGAGTTTTGGGGTAGGGAGAAAAATATCAAACCTGCTGGCAACGTAGAGAATTCCACAAAGGCTTCCTTTTTTTCCCGTTGTTCCAGGGGAAGCTGCCAGGGCATCTGATGGGGTTTTGCCATGACCTTCACCTTGTAGGCCATATTGGGCTTCAAATTAAAAAAATGGTACCTGTAGCTAGCAGCCTTGACAATGTCAAATTCTTCTTCATTAAGAAAGATCACATGACTGTAATTACTATTGGTAGGGAGCCAGGACAGCTCAGCAGAAATCTGGGTTATATTGTCCACTTTAAGATTAGAGGGGGCCACTATGACATCCTTCCCAACTAACAAAGTGCACTGCAGTTCATCTGAGTTGCCCTTGTTTGTAATGCTCTGAATTGATATTCGGTATGTACAAGTAGAAATGTTAAGCTTTTCTATAAGAGCTTTCGTTCTGCTTCCCAAGGCTATGTTCATCCGTACTTCTTTGTCAACCAGAACATTGTAGCTGCTAATGGTTCCCCATCCGGGTGGCACTACTGGTGGCTCCCAGCCCACAATGACACTTTTGGCTAGTTGTTTAATAAGGGTGATTTTTCTAGGATAAGGCACAATGTCTTCTCCAATTTCATCAATGTTCACATCCAGAGTCCCTGCGCCATTGCTGATTACACTAGACTCTATGTGAGTTGGTGGACTTATCTCTGAGAGATCTCCTTCCAAAGTAGGACCTGAATGGTTGAT
This sequence comes from Morus bassanus, assembly GCA_031468815.1. Taxonomy (NCBI): domain Eukaryota; kingdom Metazoa; phylum Chordata; class Aves; order Suliformes; family Sulidae; genus Morus; species Morus bassanus. Next base: position 27,244,338 of record CM062577.1, read on the forward strand.
AAAATTCTGATCTTGTTCACTGCTTAATGTGCTTGATAGCCGGGTCTCATTGTCTTGAACAAAATCCACAAAATTTGAAGGGACTAGTCCTCTTTGTCCGTCTAGAAGTTCCCCTGGTGACAAAGAACAATGCCATTAAAATCCTTGAAGGAGCACACCTCTTGCATGTCAATGCCTTGCAAGTGGACAAGGTAAGGAAGAAGATATAAGTGAAAACTGTACACAAACAACATTCACAGTTTGAGAACATAAAGGCTCAGTGAGGCAAAAACCAGAACTGCCAGTAAGCTTTCTTGTCAACTTAAATCTTGCCAGTAGGAAAAGCTGACAATATAAAACATCTTATAATTAGCTATGCCTGCAAGGAGCAGCTTTGCTGGTGCAGAAACTCTGTTAATTAACACAACGATGATAGGGGTAATTTTAGCAACTGATTTAGTAGTAGATGAAGGAAAGAATTGGGAGCATGTTTGACAGATGAACTGATTTGAATCTGCATGAATTAGCATGAATGCACAGATTAAAAAAAAATACCTTCATAAAAGCCATCTTCATCCATATCTCCATACACATAAAGGTACTTTCCTGCCGTAAGGGGGAGCTCTGCTTCTGGATTTTCATTTGGTCCATCAAAAGGGTTGTAACTGCAATGGAGTACAGATGGAAAACACGTGTTCACTTACAACCCTCACACAACTGAATACTCATCAGAAGAAGGTGTACAGTTCTAAGGCTGCACAGGAAGATAATTCCTCAGTGCAGTCTTTTCGCTTACCTTCCAAAACATATTCTGAGTGGAGTCTAGGTGAGTTTGTTGTTCTGAACTGTATCGCCTGCAACCTATTTGCTTAAGTGTTATATGCTTAAAACCACATCCTTTCCTGTAGAATTTACTTACACATTTCTCACTTAGGTCTCTTTGAATACACTGGCCAAAATCTTCTTCATTTTTAAAAGTCAATTCAAGAAAACTCACTTGCAGGGGTGTTTTAAAGTCCCCATATTCAATTTATTTTTTACCGAAGATTTTTACACAAGTTTATTAACTTCAACAGAGACAAGTTGAATAAAGACAGAAACAGTAAGTTACAGCTAAAACAAGCTACTTGTAGACAAAAATTTCTTCTAAAGTATTTAAATCCATCTCCATCCTGAAATAAATTGTTAGCCACAGAAATTTTTATCATGATAGTACTTTATATCTGAAATTTTTATGTGCAAAGTAAAGGTGTGAGGATTTCTTGCATTGATATAGCAATTTATAAGAAAAGATTGAGAAATCCTCTATAAAGTATGAGGTACACATTCTCATCTCATGTAGACACTGAAGGCTAGAAATACAGTGGTAGGTAAAAGAGTTATGCCATGTTAAACTTTCTCTGACAATTAAAGCTCTTGGAAATGGCACTATTTTGTAGCCAGTGCAAACAGGAGAGGGGTCTGGTATCCATAACATTGGTTCCAGGTAATAATTCAGTGCATGAGTAAAAGTGAAGCAAAACCAAATGTTGAATATTGCAAATACATATTACATATGGAATGAGCTGGTTTCGTTACCTATAACGGGCAATGCAAAGATGGACTTTCCCAGAATATCTCTGCTTTGAGGTATTGGAATTCTGATCATTATCCATCTGTAGAGGAAAAAAAAAAGGCAATGTGATTTCAAGAAAATACATGCACTGTTTTCCTGATAGGTGATATAAATCAGATAGCAAACATGCGACATTTTAAAAAAAAAAAAAAAACAAAACAAAACAACACTAACTTTTAACATGGAACAGAACTGGTTAATTTTGTTCAGAAGGGCTCAGGCTAAAAAAGAATTGCAATTCAGATTCTAACAGGACAAAAAAATTGAGCTAATTCCTTGACATCTTGCTAGAGATTCAGATCACTTGTCTGAGCCTGGATGTCGGTTTTCCTCAAAAGCTTGCAAAATTGAGAAAGCACCAGTAGATTGGTGCTTTGTCATTTGGTCAGTGGAGATGACCGAAGGAGATGTATTGACCACACCATTCTCTTTCATGCTGCTGCGTAAAGAAATAGGCACAACATAACCATACCAGTCTCACTGACCCTTCACCCTCCTGACTAAGCTTTTACTAAAGTCTTCGTTAAAGTACAGTAAACTCAGTTACTCCAAGACGACCTGTTGTAAGCAATATGCCTAGTGTTTCTGGGCATAGTGCAGCTCTATGATCACACAGACAACCTAGAGCGATACCCTAATATTTTAACCAGAAAACAACAGTAGAAACCTGATACCAGTGACTAAGTACTTACCTGCTGAGTTTAGAGCTGGTGCAAGTGTCAACTTCCAAACACTTGGAAACAATGAGTACCTAATAAAATATACCCCCTTACCAATCCAATCCACAGCAGCAGCATCTGTTGAATTCCACCCTTTCCACTAACTGAAAGAAATAATATATTTCCTCTGAATTTACCATCATATTTAATTCAATTCTGCAAAGTCACACATTTATTCCATTACAAATCTGGTCTACAAAACCTTGAGATTAAATTGTGGTGCTAAATCAACACAGACTCCACCTATTTTAGCTCTATGCTAGGAATCTCACTGGTAAAATAGTAATTCTTTCTGTTATGCTTTGAGCCTAGTAGTGTTTTTAAAGTGAGAGATGCACTTCTTTCCGCCACTTGTTTTACAGTACGCTGTGAAGCCTTTTAGGAAAAATGAACGACTTTTCACCTGAGCTTGAGAGAACTTTAATTAAGGAAGAAATATTACCTTTTAAGAGTGGGATCAAATAATATAAGTTGTCCAAAAATTGACCAAAATTTTATAATCTGGAGAGAGTGAATATTGAACTGCAACTTTCAGACCTAAACTGGTCCCTGCTTGGTTCCCAGTACAGAACAAAAGTGCACCAGAAAAATATTGAATCAAGCCACTTTTCCCCTGAATTAACTTTTAAGAGGTGGGTTAGCTAGTTGGGTTAACACAACACACGCTCTTCTGCCAGCACTCCACTTCCAGTGAGGAAGACAGTAATAGTCAGCTAACAGGTATTCTCCCCTGGGTAGCATTTGGGGATGTACGCTAATTTTCAGGGGTTATCATCCAGATACCTTTTTATGGGCATGTCACAAAGCTCATAACTAACCCAATAATGCTCATTCTAGAAGAATGTTACTAGTAACAATCAGGGAAGTTGCAGATATATTTTTGCAGAGTATAATTTTTTTTATTTCAGACCACAGCATTATGCTCCATTTTTAGATTTTATTCATACACTCTCCCCCTGGGTCTGGATACCTCTAAAAAAGAATGGAGCTTAATTTCTGTGAGCTTGCATAATGTAAGCATGTATCACATAATTACACTCTAGCAGGCACACAACGAACAATTCTGCAAAAGAGGGCTTGACATTCTCAGTGAGAGATAACTCAAAAATAATAGAAAAAGGGAATTAAATTTGACGTGCATTTCTTCTGTTCCTTGCTGTTAGTTCTGCTTCCCTACGTCTCATTGCTAAGCTGCTTTTTCTGCTTTGACTACTTCGGGCTGCTTTTTCTGTGGCCTCTTCAAGAAGCAGTGAATGTTCCCGCTTTTCAGTAATGCTGCTACACATAAATATACACATATATTTATTTGTGGGTAATCCTTAGATATGCCCATGGAATTCCTACTATACAAGAATCTGATATTTTGTTGAATATCCTACACCATACTCAGGCTTGTGATCCATTTAAAAACATCTTGATTCTATCAACTTTCACAGGTTCAGTAGCAATGAATATAAAATAGATATAAAATATGTACGCCGTTTCAATTTATTTACTTCTGTAAAGATTAAAAATGGGATTCAGGACTGTAAGGTGAGGGGTTAAATCTAAAGATCATTTCCTCACAGCTGTTTGCCCATATAAAACAGGCTTACAGTATTTAATAATTTTCTAAAATATTTTAATAATACCCTTCTATAAAGTTTTCAAAATGTGTCCTATACCTCCTCATATTTAAGATTTGTCCTAAATGTGAACAACCAACTTGCTATGGCACCTTTGTAAAGCTCTTCTGAGTTTCCCATTGGCTTTCTACTAGAATTCTACTGAAAACCAGAAAACCTTTCTAAGAAAGGAAGAACAGAACCTTCCAAAAGTACAATTAAATACAAGCTGTAAAGTTGAATGGCGGAAGAGTTTAGTGACAACATCCTGCACCTTTCACTTCCAGGTTACAGGCTCAAAATCAATTTAGGAGAGTGTGCTGGAAACGGCTGTTAGCAGATGGTATCCACCTAGTTGTAGTGAGGAGATTCACACATCATGAAAGCCAGGTGAAGAACAGGTCCTGCAGAATGAGCTACCTCTCTGTCAGAGCATACCTGCCTGGACAGAGCACTGCACGGAATTTCTCTTCCATTTGCCCAGGCTGTATCAATGTCACACCTTTTGGTAGATATAATAAAATAATAATAAACCTGCATAACAGAGACATACGCCAAAACAGACACAGAGAAATGCTGACTTACACTTCTTATGCACAGAAATAGTACAACGCTCTGAATGCATCAGTGAAGGCTGAGGTTTTCATAGAAGCTCGAGGTTCTCACACACCCATTTTTTTATGCTGTGTAACTAGGATATCAGCTGAGACTTCTTTGAAATTTAAATTCCCACTGGTCATGTTCCCAAGTTATCTCAGAAAATGAGAACATTCATGTCTTGGCTTTTTAAAAGCAGGTGGATCAACCTGCATCGGTCCCCTGGAGAAGAGAGGTATTGGCTCCATAACATACATGTTCAGTAACAAATTTAAAAAGACTCACGTCTGAATCAAATCTGCATCTTGGGGTACCAGATCTTGACTTGGACAGGAATGTAGGTTTGACAGACAATTGTTCTGGTTTGTCTCCAGATATCTGAAGGGGTCGTATAAACTCTGAAATCACACAACGACTTCCAGAAGGACTTTCATGACCTGGCAGTGAACAAAACACATGTGAGAATAAGTAATTTTTCTCAAGCAGAAACACTGTCAAATAATAAGCAACAGTGAGTTCTTTTCTCCTCCTGTTAGAAATCATTCTAGAAAAAGACTAAGGTATGTAGACTGCAGAGCATAAACGTAGCCAAGCCTACTAGTTCCCAGCCTTTCGGTAAATTACGTAAGTCAACAATATGTAATGGTACATAATGTAGAAAGTGAAGGTATTTTAACTCAAAAAAAATCAAAGTTGAAGTTTCCCCTAATGAAAAAAAGTCCACCTTTGTTCTGAGCATCTTCATACCTTTGGAGGAGTTATCTGACATGCTGCTTAACATGCCCAGCAATAAAAAGCTGCTGCTGGAACCCTTCTATTCCTTTCAGGGACCCTATCATATACCGGAAAGTAGAATCAAGTCGTGCATTTATCTTTTAAGAAAGTGACTGAAATGCTAATGATTTAGCTAGCAGCACATTCATTTTGAAATGAGGGGAAGTGGTTTGGCTTTTTGCAGGGCAGTGAGTTCCAAGATTCATATTTCTTAAGGGGTCCTCATTAACACCAGTACTTTAACAAATAATTTGATCACATTGCCATCTCTCCAGTTTCTAAAAACTGGAAGACATAGACTATGAAAAAGGAAAAGTCTCCAGAAATACTTGTTGAATGTTTTTATTGTGCTTTTTTTAAAGCACTTAAAAATAAAAAGGAAAAGACAGTTTATACTGCACATTTAAAGGACCTAAAGATGCAGCCTTACAAGAGACTGAACACTTATCGCCTATTTATTTAAGTGAAAAGCAGGCCTAATGGTGAGGGGAGACAAGTAAAAATAACAACTTCAAGGTTGCAGGACAGACTAATAAAGTGCAATATAAAATGCTTCTACATTTTTTCCCTTTTACTGTTAGTTTAGTCACCACACCACATGAAAACAAGCAGGAAATTGTAAACTGAGCCTAATTATACTTGCAGCATCAGCAGAAGCCAAAGCAAAGCACAGACTAGGGCATTGCTGACACAATCAGATATCCAGAGCACCTTCTCCTTTCTCTCTCTCTCATTAACAAAATGAGCCTATGCTCTAATTTTTCAGACCCTGGATATGTGTAGGTTCAGCATTTCCTCTTCAGTTCTGCCGGAAGTCTGGACAGCAATGTTTCGCTACTGAATTGCAAGCTTCCCAGACACACGTCACCAGGAATTATCAGTGGAACCTCTTCATTCATATTGCAGAGGAGAATAAGCTCCAAAACATATCATCAGAGGGTTTTTCTGATGTGCTCCTTAGTCCAATATGATTAATTTTCTCTGTAACACTGTAATTTACAGCAGGACAGCTTAAGCACATTGACAGCAGGGAAATATACAAGTCATCATACAAAAGATTAATTACAACCAGCCTGCTTACAGCAATCCCCAGGCTGGAAAAGGGCACATTTTTTATTCTTGGAACCTTTCTCACATATATAACAGAAAAGTCATCCCTGTTCAGAAACCTTTAGCCAATTTAGCTCCTTCTGTTTGCTGTTAATGTGCTTGCCATATCAGCCTGTCAGTGCCAAGCCTATAAATAATTGGTCCAACTGTGATTATTCATTCAAAGGAAACTGCTGTTTGGTCTCATACCTCCTGGATTTTTCAGGCTTTGTTACTAATTAGTTGCACTACATACAAAATGCGGAGAAAGATCCTTGGATAATACAGCCCTTGCTTTGCATGCATACAGGATGATAACCAGGATAAGAGCACACTTTATCAAGAACTCCAGGAATATCAAGATGCTGGAAGGTATTCAACTGTCTTATTTTTTCCACTTGTAAAACAGAGCACATAAAATTTACCTTGAGTCCTTAATATATAGGAGAGAAAACTGTGTGGTAGTTGTAATTGCATCATGTCACTGGACACATCTATGGCTCCAGATGGTGCTAATAACTAGATACAGCCTGCTTAGATACCCCACTTCCCATCACAGCAATTCTATACTCATATCCATCAACGTATGTGGAAAAACAGCTTCTGCCCCAAATCTAGCTATGCAAAAGGGGTCTGTCTTCCTAACTGGACTTACTGCCGCCTTCGGTGCCCTCTGTTTCTCTGTTCATTTGGCTACTTGTGCAATGTAACATCTCCCTGCTCAATCAAATCTGCACTGGATGCCATCAACTCCTGTCTCCTTATGAAAAAAGCGTGTGAAGTAACAGGACCTGATTGTCTAAGGCTCTTTCCCATGCTGTGGGACTGCTTTAAAAATTATTGTATTTTCAAGGTATTCTAGTATCTGCAATAAATTGAAAAAAGGGTTTTCAGCCGAGCTGTATCATACACCATTAGCAGTTAGTTCCTGTGTATTTGTTACAAGAGACTTTTTTAAAAGGCCACCGGATGCTTAAATAATATATGTAAATTCATGCTGATTCTATGTATGCAGAGCCACATTTGGATTAAAAAAAAAACCACACAAGCATCATCAAGCAACGCCTCTGCAAAAAGCAAAACTGAGGTTCACTCTGCATGAACCACATTCCTCCCAAAGCCTCCTCAATCTCTGTAATCTCCTGGTCATTTCTGCAGAGGACGTCTGCTTTTGCAGATTGTGAATACATGAGTACAGACAAAAATGGCTGTATTTAAAAACTGGCCTAACTTTACCTCCAAAATAAGAAACAATTTCAAACTAGGTTCTCTTGTTCATCCAAGGCCATTTCACTGATGTCCCTGCACTTGAACAACAGATTGTGGAGGAATCAGACCTATAAAGACTGTTTTAAAACTTGTTAACTCACTGGAAACTAAGGAAAAAAAAAGGTACCTTTCCTTTTATATTTGCAATCTGGAAAAAGCTAAGAGTTAAACATGAAAAATACAAGAGAGGTTAGTCCATAAGAACATGCCCCAGCTTCTAGAAGTGTCTATTTTTTTCTTTAAATACTAGAGAAGAACCCTATAAAGCCACAGGGTTTTTGTCTGTAAAGTCTTGTAAAATCCATATACCCTCAAAGTGGCCTTTGCTTTCCCATGACTGGACAGTATCTGTTAAGGAAGTCTGAAGAACACCCTCTCAAGGAAAGAAGTAAGGGAGAGCACCAGACTTAAATTAAATGTCTCAGCAGAATTAAAGCTGGACATGCTTGTAGTACAATTAGACTCTCCATTTTATTTATTGGAACTGCTGATTCATTATGGACTACCTAAATTATCCAGAAAGGCCATTTAAATGAGCCTTTTATCTGATGAATAATAAATCTTAAGGTTTCTGTATCTGATTGTGACATTATTATATCTTTAGAGTGAACTTTTTATGGTCTAATCTATTCTGGCTAGTTTATTTCATTTCCTGATACATTCAAACATTGCCAATTAAGACAAAGCAGCTGGTCATAAACTGATCTCATTTCCGTCATTTGCTTTGCTTTGAAAGCTGTCCTTGTGTTCCCTCTTGTGTTCTTTCTTCCTCACACATAATAAAAATAATTACACTTCTGGTTTGAAGAACTTGCTGTAGCATTACCATCATTATTGTGAAATGGTTGATTTAAATAATTAGAAATCCTGCCCACTTGCTTAAACATTACTTTATTGTTATCAGTGCATTCATACTGAGAATGAATATTGTCCAAGGATTTCTGATGTTTATACATCAGTGCTGCAGGCCCTGAATTCTAAGTCGCATAAAAATCAATAGGTTATGAGAAAAGGCTTACAGAGCAAGGCCCTTAAATGACTTCAGTACAGACCTCGCTGTGTTTTCTGTGTTTTTAGTCAAGGAGTTCTTGGAATATTTCTGTTTGCTGTATTTTGAAGTTTTTTTTTAAAAACCTGTTTCCATTAGTATTTCAAAAATAAATATAAGTTAGTTTCAAGAGTTTGACTGAGGACCTCAAAAAGTTTATTTGATTTTTATTTGAAGATTCGGGCCTATTTAGATCAGTTCCAGAGATACAGACTGAACCTTCACTAGCTGCCTAAAGGACATTTCACGACCTAATTACCTTTCTTTTAAAATTAATTGTTGCTTTGAAAATCCTATCCTTAGAGACATGAGGAGCTAATCCTGTTGATATTAAGACAATTTCTACTAAATTCTTATGGCTATCAGGAAATGCCTTCTGAATTCTCCATTTAGTGCACCTTAATATCCACTGGACTTGCAGCTCCAGAAAAACCTATAAACTAATATACACCACATTGGGCAAGACCGCAAACAGCTCAAAATTTGTGTTCAAAAACCCAGGGCATACAAAGTACAAAGTTACTGAAGTGAAATTAAAGAAGGTTGTCACCTTGGTTCCTTTTGACTTGGTTTCACATTGAGTTTAGCACCCTTCACTGAAAATAACTGCTCATCTGTAACGATAGGGAAGTGATTTGTGATTTCTAGGCCCTATGCCTCAGAATTTTTCTAGAAGCTTAGGAAGATGAAATAAAAAAAAAAAGTCAAGGCTATTTAATTTCTCCAGTTCCTCTTCATACTTATTTTAAAACAACTGTGGGGGAATTTGTAAGTAATGGAAATTACCTGACAAGTGTTCCTTTGCAGAACAAGTAGTTAAAGTCATTCTAGCATGGGTGATACTGAGCTGGTGAGCACACTCCTCAGCCTTGATAACGAGGCAGTTATAATACACAATCTAGCATGCGATTTACATGCAAGTTACTTTCAAGTGTCCTCGGGTAACTTCTTGCCTTGATCTTTTAAATTTTCTTATGAATAACGAATCGTTAACAAAGTTGTGTACTTAGGAGGAGCAGCTGCCTCTGGCAACAGGAGATGACTGTGGCAAAAGTTCAACACAGATCTTGGAAAAACACATACTGTGTGGAAGGTACTAGGCACTATAATAACACCAATACAGATGTAAACTAATTGTTTTTTATTTTACATTCTATATTTCTTTTAAAATTGAAATCAAAGATATTTTTGTTGTGACTTTTCTGTTTCTAAAACACCTGGCAGCTACATGTTCAAATACTATTTTAAACACAGTTAAAATTTAAAGATACCTTTGCACAGTTCAGTAAACAACTGTAGATATTACCCCTCTTCAGGTCTGTTAAAATATATCCCATGAAACTCCTTTACAACCAAAATCACTTTCTGACAGAATTTGTGTTTTTGTAGACAGTGTTTGCTTCCATTGAAATGATTTTTAACGTTTTACTTTCAAGATTTTACAGAGACGTGCATATTTTCTGTTGAACACATGCAACTAAACCAAAAACAGTTTCATGTTTTTCAAAATATTCCATTCAGTTTTCCCATTTTCTACCCAGCTCTATTTACCTATTGTAAATAGCTTTATTTACAAGTTTCTTTATGTAATGGCAAATGCAGTGTGGGGGTCTTTATGCTATTTTTCCCCATGAACTGCTTCTTCAGCCAGATAGCAGACCAACTTCCATCCCTGAAACAGTAAAGGTTTTACAGCAAAGCCTGTATATGCAGACAGTCCTTCTTCTTCCAGCAGACGTAGATATTTACATAAGGAAGACATCATTTTAACACTGAACAGGTTTCTTATCACTACATCCAACAACAATTAGAGAGAATTCTGCTCATAGCAGTGCCCGAATGAAACTGGAACAACCTCAGTGAAGGCTTAAGAGATACTCTGAAATTTAAACAAGTCACCAAACAGGAACAGGAGCAAATTCTACCCTCTATTTATGCAGTCAAACTCTACTTATATCATTGAGCTGCATCTTAAAACCTACAGGGCAGAACAGATACCTACAAATAAAACGCTGGTGCTCACCTTTGCCTATAGAAGTGGCTATTCCATTCATTAGCTGGGATAGAGATTTACCAGGAGAACCAGGGATATCTGAGGATGCCACCGAGTTACTGCTCAGGAGATCAATCTTTCCTGCTTGCTGTCGAAACTTCTCCAGTTCTCTGGACAAGAGGTTAAATTGTTCGCTCTGTGTCCGACATTTCTCCTCTAGCTCTCGGACCTTGGCCTGCACAAGCAAGACATAACACAGACATTTAACTCAGATCAGAGTGAGCTATGACTGTGTCAGATTTTTCTTAAGTACCAAGAAGCCAGGATAGGCAAACTATTTGGGATAAACAGGCCCACAATCACACTTTTCTCCCCCTAAATTGTCACCCACATTTAGAATGAAACTTTTTAGTAGCCCTGTAATATTGAGCTAAGTACTCCTTTCATCCCCAATTTCCAAAATGGAAAATCCTCATTGTATTTTTTGGCAGTCTTAAAAAAAATCACTGCCGAGAACACTTGCAAACAGATCCTACAGCTTTGTGACTTCTACACACATCCAAATGTCACTTTCGTGCGCTTTTCCAACTTTTTCTAAAACTCAGGTACATTTCTGAGGTTTGCCCATCCTCGGCTATTAAGCTGAAGCCTCCTGAATTGTTAAATTAACACTGATGTATTAAAAAACACCACCAAAAAACCCCCCACCGTGGTTCATGCAGAATGTGGACCTATCTACTGGCTCAATTCCCTTTCAAAAATAATGCTCCTCACTACAGGTGCCAAACCACAAAGAAGTAATCCCGACACCAGCCAAGAGGAGATTGTTTGTAAGCCTGTGAGAAGTACCAAAATGGCATCGCTGGCAAACATTTTTTTTTTTAATTTTGAGGTGTCAGGCTTCAACAAAACAGAACTTAAAAGATTAATCTTCTGTGCTGACTTGGGAAATTTGCCTACATAGATTTTATGAATTCCTAATGTGAAAAAATGGATGAGGTGATGGAAAGGAAAGATTCCCTGGATGAAAGAAAAGACAGAGGGCATGTGAACTCAGGATCTCTTCAACAACTTTAAGTCAAAAAAAGATATAATAGTAGCAAAGACACTAAAGCACAAAAAACCCCTTTTATTCAAATCTGTACATTCATTGTACCTGCTAAATTAAGGATATAATAATGGTTTCAATATAATGCATTTAAATTTCAATCTACATTTATGAACAGCCCGTATATCTCCTTGCATACACTATCGTATGTTCTTGAAGAGAAAAATCTAGAGGTCCCAAAGAGTTAGGAAAGAGCATATTAACAGCTTTGCAAAGACTGAAGAATCAGCAAAGCCCCTGAGAATTTCATTTGTGAGGTCTGATTTTCACGTAGGGGCAAACAGTTGGTCTGTACTCTGGAAATGTGCCAGAGAAAGACTGCCATTTGAGGCCTAAGGAGCACTCGTGTCTCGTGCTGTGACCCAAACGCTGCAAACGGAAGTAGCTCAGCTAAGGTGGTAATAGGCTCCTTATATGAAAAGCTAATGCATTATATCATAATCTGGTGGTTTATGATGAACAAACATCACTTTCCTTCACTAAAAACCCCATTATAGGGGGTTTTGCCTAGTTAAACAACTGTACTAATGAAGGAAGTCTGGATATCAACTAAATTCATTCAACTGTGCTAAAGGTTTCTTTTTCTTGAAACAGAAAAATGTTCTCAGTTCATGTAAGAAAAACTACACATATTATATATCAAGAAAACGACATAAATTACATACCACCTATACAAAGATCTTAGCACAGCTAAAGATAAACAAAACACTTAGAGTCCTCAGAATAACACAAAAATCCAAATTTTCTACTACAGAAGGTGGTACTGTTTGTTCCCTTTTTTGTAACAAATACAGTTTTAAAGCTACAGTGAATTTTGATGTAATTTCTTTGTATTCATAAAACACAAATTAATTTAGTTCTAAAGAAGTCTCAGAGTATCTATCTGACTGATTATGAAACAGAAAACAATAAGATACAGAGACATTGTGGGAGTTTTACACAAACATTAAATGCTTTTTGTTTTTGTCTTTCATCTTTTCACTGTGGTTTTGAGCAACCAAAATGCGAGCCTTTGCTACTTGTTACTTTGCTGCATGAATAAGGCATCTATATGCAATTTTAAAGAACATTAAACAAACAAAGTAGTAAAGTGGTTTGGGTTTTTAGATCCCCTCTTTCCAATGGAAAGTTTAAGGATGAGCTATTCAACTCTCTAAGAATATATACTGACCTTTCCACATGCAGTTATGGAAACTCTAGCATAAAATAAAAAATAAAAACATCATCATCCAGAACCCAACAAGATGCTAAGTCTGTCCAAAAACATATTTTTAAAAAAATATTAATTTAATGTATTATTATTTATTCATTTAAAACTTATTTTCATTTCAGTATATGCCACCTTTCACTTTTCTTCTGAGTATCTAGAATCTTCATTTTCAAGTTGTTCTTTCATGGCAGTATGAAGCCTGGAAGAAAAATGCCTCTACTGCTTCTTTATAATCAAGGTCATGAGTTAGAAGTGAGGATGAAGCTGGTACTATATAAAATTACCATAAGATCCACAATAGTACTAACAGGAGGCATCCCCATACCTATCATTTCTTGACTTCAGGCAGGCACTTGGTTCATTATTAGCCAGCCCTCCTCTCACTGTAGAAGATCTACATATTCATGTATGTCAGTGCAGAGCGAGGCATGTGCTTACACTCTTAGAAGTACTGAATTTTTATTCCTTATCATTGTTCTGCCCATATAGCCTATCCTAACCGCAATGGCACAAAAGTGCCAAGTCTACCAGATCTCCTCAAAACTGGATCTGCCTTTAGCAGTGGTTGTACGAAGAGACATTCTCTGCTGCAGACCATATTGAATGTACTGCACTTAGGACTTGCCAAGTTTCTCATCCAATACGTAGTGCTACTTCTATAACCTAAACAGCATCTTAAATTGAAAATGAAGTAGACTTCATCCATTACAAGACAGATACTGTTCACACCAGACAGATAAGATGATGAGCAACTTTCTAGGTGGAGAGGCTTGAATTCAGACTAGTAATTAGCTCACATATTCTGCTACCATTTCAAGTTTAATTGTTTATGTAGTAGCAATGCTTTCAGTAGGTGGCTTAATAAATCAACCTCAGGTGAAAACACCACATAAAATTATCTTTGTATTAATAAAGAAACAATCTGAATTCAGACAAAATCCACACAGTCAGAAAGTTACAGTCTTGAATAATCTACCAAACCATTCTTACTGGGCATGCTTATAAGAAATTCACTTTCAAAAACAGTATCCGAGTTCTCATTAAATCATGCCATATTTGAAGATTAATCTTTTGTAGAAAAAAATTCTGATTTTGGTGATTTGGTATTAGGTCAATAAATGCCAAGCATGCTTGCATAACAATGGTTCTAGCACACATCCCATGCAAGGTTAGGCAGGACTATCGTACTCGTTTTAAAGGGAAAAGTGCAGGATCCAGGACAGGGAAAGGAGAATTTATGCCCTAAAATACCTGCATGCTGTCCAAGGTGTTCTGGATGAAGTGCAAAGCAATAAATTCCAAACAAGACACAGTAAACAAAGAGATGTGAAATAAACAAAGGAATAAAACCAGTTTTGAACACTTTTTTACATTTCAAAGCAAAATATATTAGAACAGTTAACGTGTAAAAACATGCATTAACGCAAACCACGCTATAGAATGTTTCAGAAATCAATACCATTGCTAGTCTTAAATTGCAAAAGGCAGAATAAATAAGATGCTAAAAATTAATGGGCTTATGGCAATAAAAAGCAAAAGCTTAGGAAACCTTGATGGGGTTATGCAAATCAGAGGTCACAGACAAATCAGCTAAATAGGAATTTTGATTGGCTTGAGGGGGGTAAATAATCACTTGCCTGCTTTGTTTCTACTTAAGTTTTCCTGCATCATACACTTTCCACCAGGCATTACATAATTTAATCTTATGTTCTTAAAGGCAAAACAAACAATACATATGATGATAATGAAAGCATATGAGTAAAACACTTTCTGGGGGAATATTAACTTTTATAGATATAAATAAACAATTTTTAGTTTTTCTTTTTCTAAAGATTATCAATGCACCACAAAAACCACCTTCCATCAATGCATGACCAGTAAGTACAAGTACACAGACAGAATAACAGAAGGTAAGAAGACTAGATATTACCTTCTGCTAAGAAGATTTTTAAGTGAAATATCAACAACACACTTGCTGTAATTAATCTATGGTATTGCATGTTCTAATTTGTAGGGTATGTTAAGACTTAATAATCATTTAATGCCTTTTCCTCAGACAGAAAAACTAGTTTGGTAGTTATCAGCGAAAACCTATTTTGCATGAAAAATGAAGAACAAAAAAGAATGAAAGGAAATCTGGATGCAGTTAGCATGCTATTTACTTGTGCATCTATCTTTTCTGACACTTTACCTTACCCAAGTACTTCAAACAATATGACTGGAACTTATAGAATCTCTTGAGCCTAGTTTTGAAAAACTGGGGAGGAATTGTTTGCTTTAGGAACCTTCTTATAGGAGTTCTAATTTCTGCTAAATGTTGTTGCCTTGCACGACATTGTGGGTCATCCTGCATTTCTAAACAGCAGACAGCAAAGGGAATAAAAGGCTTGTCAGCACCAGGCAGATATTTGAGTGTATTAATTTATTTCAATTCTCTTTTGATTTTTTGTGTTTTCATATGTAATTTAACCATAACTGTATGTACCCATTACAAAGGTCCCATTATTGTAACTGTCCCAGTTTAAAATCTCTAAAAATTTCAGTCCAGCCTAAGACAAAGAGGTTTTGCAAACCTTGCCCTATTCCAACTAAAACTGACAGCAAAGCTCATGGTTTTTGAATGGGAGTAAGAATTTGCTCCTATTCTTCATGTCACTTCTATACAAGACACAAGCAATTCTGTATCCTTAGGCACAGAAGACTAAATTAGTAGATTCTTCTTTAGGATTAATGACTTGAAATGTGATGCAAAGTCCATAAACACAAGTACTAATGAATTAACAGGAAAAGCCCCATGCCAAGGTGATAACTGAGCAATTGCTAAGGAAAATACTAAGATTTTGTGATGTATCTTTATGAATGGTATTGCCTTTATGGATGATGTCAGTATGTGTGGGTATTTAGTGTTTTAAAAGTTAGTAAATCAGATCATCTGAATCATCTCTCAAAACTTAATTTATTTAACAGTGTTTGCTTACTAAATCCAATAGTCACTGGCAAATTCTAAAAACATATTGCAGCACAGTTGGGAAATGCTAAGAAAGGCCCCTGCTGGTGTTACACAGCAATAGGATTAGAGGAAATGGACATGGGTAGCATCCAGAGAAAAATTCTGACAAGACACAAGAATAATATTCTTCATAATGAAAGAGCTCAAAGCCTGAAAGAGGCTGCTTATGGAGGTTGTCACATCTCCATTCCCAGAGATATTTAAAAATGGACTCAGCAAAGACTTGAGCAGCCTACAGTAATTTTAAAGAGGGCCGTTCTTTGAGCAGGGAGTTGGACTAGATAGCCAGAGGTCCCTTCCAAACAGAATTATTCTATGTTTCTAAATAAAAGTTTGACTATGTCTGGTGCCCTTGATTTTCAAATGCCCAGTTCAGACTACCTTGAAAAGGTCTAGCTTTCAAAAAAAAAGAATGAAGTGTTCTCTCTCTACAACATCCTTTGAAGGTTTTTCAAAGTACCCAAATTCTTTAGTTAGGTTTAAAAATTTTGGCACTTTAACACATTGCTTTATGTTTACTAGACAGTATTTAATTAGGAACCTTTGGTAATTGGTTGGTATTTGCAGCTATTTTTCCAGCCTAAACGATAATAATTCTTACAAATAATCACTTCCTATGTATCTGATAGTATTTTATAAAAAACAAAACAAAACCCCGTACTAAAATTTCCATTCTATACAAAGAGAAATTGAGGTGCACACATCACTTCCAACAGCTCAGCTTAATGCACTCCTAACTGACTTATAATCGATAAAGGATGCAATTGTATTAGAAGAGGAAAAAACCCTATTTGCCTACATATTACTTGAAACTTTCAAAAGTGATCATACTATAAATTTATCATATTTAGAACAGAACCTCCACAAGCAAAGGTAACACAAAGGATGTCTTCTTACCTCTAGCAACTGAACTGCTCCTTCATGTTCCTTCTTAGCTTCAACCTGAGCCTTGTTTTTATAAGAAGGAAAGGGAAAGGGAAAGGAAAGGGAAAAGAGAAATTAATTAGTCATGCCACATATAGTATGCTCTCACCACATAAAATGGCATACTGCATACTCAAATCCAAAGCCAATTACAGTCTTGAAGGGATGGCTCCGTCAATATCACTATAGTGCTTTGGTTCCAAGCCACTGAAATAACTGCTTATTTTTAGGAGATTGAATCTCAGTGAAGCTTAAGAGCATTGGTATTTTGTTGGAGCAAGAAGAGCATGCTCAACACACTGCAAGAACACATCAGAAGTACGACTGAAACCCTCTAAATTAAGACTGAAAAATGAACTTGGAATTCTACATTGCAGGAGGTTCATAGTGTAGAAACCTACTGCACCAGCTAGGAGAAAGCAACACAAAATGAAGCTCATTCTTTACATGCAGCAACAGTATTTATCATCTAAGTAAATAGCTCACAAAACACTTCAAGGCAACCACAAGAATGGCCGTCTCCAAACAGGAGTGCAACATTTAGAGTCCAATCAACTGAATCAAAGAAGAAAAGGGGGAATCAATAGAAGCAGAAAAGTGTACTTTATGTAGCTCAGAAATTCAGTTATCAAATTTTGGTCAGGATAAATATAAACCTTAAAAACAAAAAAAAGAGCACTCAGTAACATTGTTGTCCTCACTTTATTTCCATTAAGTTTCATTATCTCCTTTATTGAGGCTTGCCCAAATAAGCAAAATTTTTTATTAACCATTGTATCAGGCTAATAGCAATGTGATGCACTAATTTCGCCTCTTAGCTCCTTATTACTGTAACCCAAAGACCACATTCTGCACATTCCTCAACAGGGAAAAGTCTTAAAACCCTGCAGTTTAGCAGAGGGCAACACCCCACAGGCTTTCTAATTTCATGGGCCAGATACTCCCTTGATGGACACTGACACAGCTATGTTAACTTCATTTTCCTCATCTATGAGGGCTACCCTACTCCCTTATTGGTTTCAGTGGAAGCTGGGTCAGGCCATAAAGTCACAACCAAAAACATATACCCAAACTATACTTCACTGTCACGTATGGTAATAAAGCCTCCTTCGGTCCTGCAAGCACAGTCATATTTCTTCCTGTACTACAGTTATAAGTCTTATTGCTAGCACCTTATAAAATATTGGCTCTAGAAACATTAGCAAACATTTGATGACAGGTAATAGAAAGCCTTGTGCTATCCATCATTACAAGTTTAATAAAATCTACCTAGAATATGAGTTCTTGATAAATGATTAGAAAACCTGCATCAATACATATCTCTCTTTTACATCGAACTGTCTTGTAGTAAGGCTTTCTTGGAGAAAAAGACCGACTGATTCCCTATCAACCCAAAACCTTGATGAACAATATCATGGTCTTCCTTTTAGGCTGAAAATCTGATCAGTCTTTACATATATTAAGAACACAACGATTTTTTATTTATAATATCAAAAAGTGACAGCAAATGCATCAGACTGTACCAGTAACTTCCTTTGTTTTAAAGTGCACATTTCTGTGGTTCGTCAGCAACTTTACGACAGTAACAAGATATGCTGTGAAATGTCATCTTGTTACTGCCTGGAGTTACTACTTTCATTTCACGGTACTTTTTCAAGTAATTAGATGACTCTAATAAAAAAAAGGAAGAAAGAATTTAACACGCATGTACTAGGTACATTGGGAGGTCAGCTCTGGATGAAATGTGAGCCAGCAATTCCTGCTTCATGATGGAAGCAAAGTATTATAGTTACTTAGTTAACAGATTTAATTAAATTGTTTTTCTGACAACATACACTGCATTATAATGTTGAAAAGGAGATGTGTGGGATTCCAGCAGTCTAGAGGCTAAAGCAGGACAAATTAATCTGTGCTCATCTCCACTACCATGCCTAGAGAACTCCAGGTAGCTTGGGTATCTCTCTACAAGGTAGAACAGTGCACAGTATAGACATCCCTCCCAAATCTTTCCATGTTTTGAATACTTTACCTCTTCTACCCATACAGTGTACTAATCTGGTCTTCATTTTTATTCTATAGCATTAATAATAATAGCATTACAGAGCAACTAAGCATCTTAACCAAGCTGGGATCCCAATATGTCACAATGAAAAAGAATCTGAGCTTAGAAGGGCTAAAAATAAAAATAAATTTAAAAAAAGCACTTTTTCTTTTTGAGTGGTATCTAGAATGAATATCACATGCAGACTTTATCAAGAGATTTGAGGGGTGGAATGCTCATTTAAGTTGTCACAGATCCTTATCATGAAAGGCAATTATAATTAAAAAAGACATAACAGCAACTTAATCACATAAAGAATTAGATGTTTCAGGGTGAGAATGAGTGTCTGTGCAAAGTCCTAGGAGCAGTATTTCAGGCTAATGAATGAAACCAGTAAGAAGGGTGAATTATTTCTTAAATGCTTCTACTAAGTAATACATAGATGAACTGTTATGGTAGATTTTAGATTAGGTATTCTAAGCTAAAATTCTAGTGGAACTTAGTGGTAAATAATTATTAGATCATAATTTTTAACACAAATGATCTTGTATTCCATGCTGCTTCAGGTCCACTGAAGAAGAATTTAATCACTGGCTACAGATGCTGAGCTAGTCGCATTGAGTAAAATAACAAATACAACCTCATTTGTGCTTGAAGTCTATCATGCCATAGCTTAGCAAAAATGACTGGACAAAACAGTATTACAGAGATTTGTCTCCTGTTGCCAATCTGAAACAAAAAGACCTATGTAATGTGGATTTATTAGAAGGATGTAACAAAAATTAGCAAGAAGAAAAGCTGTACCTTTCTTTGATTTCTTTGCTTTGCCAAGAAATTTAAGTCCAAAATTTAAGTCCAATATTTACTGGAAGTTCAAATAATAACAGCTGAATATAACTATAAATAGCATTTTGAAATATGCCTAAAAAGATTAATTGTGAAAGGCTAACAAAAAATTAACTGGAAGATTTCATTTAGTCAAGTGAAGCTTTCTGATTCAAGCAAACTATATTTAGATACATCTTTTTATTCAGCTGAGAATGTCCCTCCATGCCAATTCTCTACCAAATTATCATTAGCATTATTATTTCTGTGTTTTGATCTAGTCAAGCAATTGGAAAAATCAACATTAGTATTGAGACAACTGCAGCTTTAAGTGACTTTGGTAAGAGTGAAACTCAATACCATGGCTTTTTTATATTATAATGAATACTGAGAAGTTGCAGTGTGAAAAAAAAAAGTCTTAAAGTGATTTGTGAATTAGAGAAAGAGCTTGGAAATGAGGTACTTAAACAGTGGTTTAGTTTTTGAAAAAGAAGATCAACTGTGATGTGCAAGTACCTTGTCAATGACTTACTTTAATCTAATTTAGTGGAGAAAGGTAGTAAGAATCGCCAGTGTCTGGAAGAGCAAGCCAAAGAAATCCCAACAAAACATTAATATGTCAGTGAGAATGATTAACTCTTCCAGCAAACTGACAAGGAAATGGTGGATTCCCCCTATTTTGATTATTATGAAATTAAGACCAGATTCCTTCCTGACATTTAAGGAATGCACAAATATTCCTGAGCCCAATATAGATGGAAGCAATGGAAATACAAAGGAAATACATGTATTTGTATCACTTTTCTCCCTATTGGGAAATACGAGGACTTACATATACTGGTCAGGTTAATCTTCACTGGCATAAACATTTATAAATCAATTAGTACAGTCATGTAAATCCAAGAATAAACATCCACTTGTTACAACTGCATCAGCAATCATGCAGAACACTCCAGAACAGGAACAAGTTTGGTGGGTGTGATTTAAATTCCTTTAAACCAGGAGATCTGTTTCACGACCTGTGCTCTGTCACCGTGATTTGCTATTTCGCCTGACTTTCCCTTTCTCCACTTACCTTCTGCAGGAGTTCAATTTCCTGCTGTTTGGCGTTGAGAACAGCCAAGGCTTGCTCATGCTCCAACTCCAGCTGTTGCCGCCGTTCAGCAGCCTCTCGCATATGCTGTTTCAAAAGAAACAGAAAAACTATCAGGAGACTTCAACATATTCTACCTGCGGCCAAACATGTTGCCATTCCCAGGCATGCAGATGTTCATCTCAACATAAAAGCTCTCTGGTATCACTGATAGGCGAGCTGGAAACTGGCTAAGATTTTATTTTGGGCAGTACTTAGGGGCATATTGCCAATGCTAAATTCAGGCATTTTGACAGCAATCTCTTTTAGGATATACAACTCTGTCATTGCCAGTAATGTGGCCTCTGTGATGCACAAGTGAACAGTACCCATTTTACCCATCAGGCACACATTTAAATGTGGTATTGTGCTGAAAAAGTAAAGCTTGGGAAAAAATTAGCTTGGCAATTCCCTAAATGCCTCTTTATCTAGGATATGGTTTTGTGATTTGTTTTGCAAATGATGACCCAGAAGAAATAGCTTACCTTTGCTAATCTCTGCCTATTATTTAGAGCAAATTAGACAGAGCAAAACTAACACAGGTGGGCTTGTGACAAAAATAACTATACAGAAAACAACTTTTAAAGGACAGTTGCTACTGATGATTCAAAGCAATATGAGAAAGATTCTTGTGAAGAGCGCAAGATGAACAATGTCAAGATACCCTTTGCAGATCGAAATCTTTTTCATTACAGGTTAATATTATTCTCCCAATATCATTAAAAGTTTCAAACAGCCTGTTAATAAATGGGAGCTAAGAATGATCTCTTTATAGATTTTGATCTCTTTTCTGGTGAAACTGGTATTAAAGATTTTTATTTTCCAAATTACTTATTATTCCCATAATACTCTCAGAGCAGGGGCACAATGTCTTATCTGCAGCACCATGAGTTATTACACACAAACCTATTGGGAATCAGCACTTGGAAACAGAAATACATGGCTGGAATTGACAAGAACAGGCCAAAATATCTCTTCTTGTGTACAAGAGAAATTTTATCAAGCATATTGCTAACCTTTAATGAGCTGTTATTCTCTGCTACATGTTGCTCATAACAAAGAGGGACAGCACAGTGAGGCTGACTTCTCTCAATCTGGATATTTTTGCAAATGAAGCAGAAATGTCTCCAATACTCTGTTTGGCCTCTGCTTGGTATTTATTTATTTTCATTTGATGTGCTGATTAAAAACAACAAAAAAAGTCACCAAAGATTTTTCCAATTCATCAGTTTTGACCCTCAACTATGGCTTGTTTTCTAGGAGTTTTGAGTACAGTATTTTGACTGTAGACACTTCTGAACTGTGCACATTGTACAAAAGTTAAATGGATCTGTTCATGGGTAATATCTATTCTCAGTATTTAATAATGACCAAAAAGATTTGTTCCGATTCTCTTCTTATCTGAACAAACATAACCTATTTTTCTAACTAGTATTACTCATGATTTAAATTAGCATGAAGCTACATTTACTGAGCTCATCAGCTTCCATCAAGTCTTATGCAAAACTTGACACCAATAGAGCATCAGCACATTTTTTTTATTCAAGAAACGGTGAGGCAATCAAGTCATTCTCATACCTCTAATTAAAACTTTGAATTATCAGAAAAAAACAAAGGTCTCACTTCACTCTCAAGATTTAGTATCAGATTTGGTACAGCATATTTTACCGTGAATTTACAAAAGCTACCACAGAACATTTCTAGTCCTTTACAGAGATCAATAAATAATTAATACTGTGACCATACAGCGAATCTATAAAATGTAATGAAGAAACAGATTGTGATACATGATCTGTGATTCTCCCCAGCTTTTAATTTCTGTGTTTCCTAAAATATGTATTTAGTTATCTACAGCTCACAGATTTTAAGGTCAGAAAAGACTATTTGGTCATCTATGTTAACCTAAAAGTATCTCTCCATCATTTTAGTACTGTCATGATCTACTTTGTATTGAAAGCAGCAAGGATCTCTTCGACCCAGCATCTGTCCCTCTCCTGGCACAGCAATTAAATCTCCCCCAAACCAGAAGCAATTCCTCCTCTCCCACTCTGGTCACAAATTGGTTCTGTCTGCAAATCTGTTTTGCTTCCTATCTGCACATCAGCTGCCGTCATTTCTTCTTCCAAGCCTGAAGGGAATAGGTTAGGGCAGTGGAGGAGGACTACAGAGATGACTGGAAGAACAGCATGGAGAAAGCTCTGAGCTGCTGAATTCTTTCTGCATCTTCCTTCAGGATTGCCTTCCACAATGATCACATTACCATGGTTTGTGTAGGTGGTGGCAATCCATTTGCCCATGCTATCGCTATCCTTAATATGAGGCAGGCTAGAACTTTCTAAACATGTAAATTTGCATTTCTCTTTTTGCACCCTTTCTAGAGGTCCTAATAATGTTACTCTATCATCAGAAAGCAAATCCACATCTAAAAGAGCACAGAAAAAAATGAGTAAGGACTTCATATTTCAAAACAATTGGCAAATAATGCTCTAGCCTTCAAAGAAAGTGTGAAGAAGGAACCTTTCCAGTGTATCTTTCAGGTCAAAGGCAAGAATCTTGCTATGCAGCAGAGAATGAACTGGGGACATGGTGGATATCTCAATTTTCTTTCAAAATATAGAGCTAGACAGCTGTATAGTATAAACTGTTTCTGAAATAGCACTTAAGGGATCTGCTCAAACAGTTCTTGTTTTTCCAGCTTCTTCATGGGCAGCAGGGGGATTTGACAATGAATAGCCCATCCTCGCTCCAACCATTTCAGTGGTTGCACTGTATTACCTACAGCTGCAAACAAAACAAAGAAACCCATTCTTTCCTATAGCAGTGACTTTTACAGTTCTAAAATGTGCAACTGGTTAATGCTAGAACAAACTCAAATGGCTTTCAAGTACTAAAGTCTTGTTTATGAGACAGAATTCATACATGATGCTGAATGGGGAGCAAATTTAATAATTCTCACCCAAGTGCTCTGATCAAAGGACTTGTCATCTGCACTTGCAGATGGGTGGGCACCGTTACAGTGGAATGAATGGGAAAAGCTGGCTGAATGCATCAGAAAATCAGAACTGTTCCATGTGAGAGGCACTGTGAAGATTCTCAGAAGTTAGCTAATTCAGCAGTTCTTCATCTTCCTTTTTCTGCTTTGTTGATACATCCTGAGATAACAGAAAGTGTTAGAACTGAATTTCTCTTTTGACAGGGAAACCAGGCTAAATATTTCTCAAAACTTTCCAATGGTTGGAAAGCTGCAAGCCATTTTTTCAAACTACTAATTTCCTGAGCATATGAGGACACACATGAAATATACAATTAACTGCATCTGCTTGGGCATGGTTTAATGCTAAAAAGGAGATTTAGGGTTTCAAGTCTGTTCAAGGTACTCTGCCAGCTCAAAAGAGTTCTGCTCAAGGGAGAGAACTACTGAACGTGTAAAGCCAGGGTCTCTGTATCCACCAGATAATTTTTGTTTCAGTGAAGGAAAAAATTTGAAGGAGTTCTTAAGCAGAACAGTAAGATTTACAGAACATTTCTCCCACATACATTAGGAGTATTGTTTCCGTAGAAGTTAAGCAAAATCAGTCCAACAACCAGATTCAGCTCTTTACAGAAGAAATTTGGAGGAATCATTAAGTCAAGTGCCAGTAGGTATCCTAATTAAAGAGTGGAGAAATAAACATTGTTTGGTATGGCCAAAGAAGAAAGTACGGTCTTTAATTTGTTTTAAGAAAGTAAAACACAGTCCGTCATTAGAGGAGTTTCAAGTGTTCAAAAACATACAAGCCTAGCAAACCCAGTATCTTTACAGGGTATGAGAAGGCAGTTTTATTGCTCATGAAAGTGGTTTATTTTAGCAGCACAGAAGTCCAGAAAATAATAATTTGTATTTTGATTTGATGAAATGAGAAATGATGTGAATTTACTTAGAGCAAAGTCTAATCCTCAGCTGTTTTATGAGCCATGAATTCAGAGTTCATTTCTTTTCTACACTTTTTTCATCTTATCTTTCTACTGTGTGCTCCTTGAAGAAGTGAATTTCTGCAGCTATCGAGCTGGAATCCCACAATCATTATATAGAGAGCACAGGCAAGCCATATATGTTGAAATAGCTTGTAGGTGTTGATTCTACTCTCTATAGGTACTAGCACACAGCCCACAGTAAAATAGCAAATTAGTGACAAAGGTCTGTGGAACTGTCACTTTTGTATTCCCCAGAAGAAACGGAAGGAAATAACGGAAAAAGTAAATTATCTTCCACTGCTAGGGAAAAACTTCCTACTTATTCCTGGGGAAGGTTGTATTAGGCTAGTGACAGATAACAGTGTATCACTCTTCTATTCAGTTAAGCAGTTTAATTTCCCTTTCCCAGTAAGCATATTTCTTATTTGCACATAATTCTAGATTTATTCCATCAGTGCTACCTATATACTGGTAAATAGGACGTTGATAATTCACTGCACAGCAATACACATAACAGTTATCTCCCCTTGGCATTTCCTAGTATGTGATCGCAACAGCTCATGTTTCCAGAAGCTGCTGGAATAAGTTGGTTTACAGAGCAGTCAGCTTACTTTTGATAACCCTGCAGTCTTTTGGAGATTCAGCAAGAGGCATGTAACTTATAACCACCTTTTATTTCCGTCTGTAGCTGGAAAACCTTCTCCTCCCCTCTTGAGTAATATCAAATAAAGCTTGAGAGAGGGTTTCGACAATATATTTACCAATGCAACAAGCCAAAAATAAAATCCCTCCTTCTCAAAATTCAGACAGGTGGCTATTTTCATCACTACAATCATCTCCAAAAGCCCAGAACTATTCTGATGCAGCCAACAGTGAAACTATTTGTCCCCTTTTAGAGTGAGTCTGATGCAAGTCAAAATGATTAACAAATCCAATTTTAAATAAGTGATTGTACTTAGGACAAACATTGGCTGAAGCCACTTAGCATTATTAAAACATTCTGCAAAGAAAAGTCTTGCTTAAAATTTAAGATCTCAGACCACTTATTTTCATTTCCACCTCCTCCTACTCTCAGGGCATCCATCCCTCCTTTACTAGCCACTTCAGTGGTTTGAAAAAGGAAAACCTTGGGCTTGAGAAGATGAAAAATAAGCATCTCTTTGGCAGTCTGTCAAAAAGGTTTCAGCACTGGATCAATGCTCCATTCTAACCAGACAAACACATCCTTCATTTTTCTTAATGGTCTGAAGTACAGGCAAGTGTTTACAAGCGTTTTTTCTCTCAAGAATTCTCACTGTCGTCCTCACCAGTGCAGTTCCTCCACTGATGCAAACAGCTATAACTGCATGACTTTTTTTTTTTTTTTTTTAATAATCTTAGTTGCTTAACACTCTTCAAGGCGTGTTTTGGTGGCAGTTTTCCACATCACAACTTCCATATTTTCTACAGCTAAGAAAACCTGGGAACAGCGGCCCGTCCAAACCAGCCAGTGTTTCTACCACATCATATGCTCTCTTCCACTGGCTCCCTCTACCCCATCACATTGGACACCAGCTCTTTGTCTGTAAGGGACCTTTCAAACCCTTCTCTATTACTCCTGATCCATCTCTCAGGTTTGGCTGATCAAGTTACTGACTTCCATCTTTATTTAATCAATGACACTTTGGGAATTCGGCTGTTTCCTAGCAAAGCACGGTTTCCTTCCCACCACTAGAACTTTTTTTTCACGTTGTTTCAACAGACACAAATTATTGCCCTCTTGAATTAGCTGGTAAGTGATAATCTCTTGGTTGATTCCATTCTCCAGCTGAATTTTACTCTTACTCTACCCCATCATCTCAGATAGATCTCATCTTTGTTGGATTCACTTGGTGAATTCCACTATTTCATAGAATCAGTTTGTCCCATAGCATTATGCACAACCAGGAAAACAGAATAAACAGTGAAACCTCTACTGAAGAATACACTTAGGATGCAAAATGATTATTCAAAATAATCAAGTTAGATTGGCAGACATAGCCCTCTAAAATATCTTGGCAGTTGTTCATATTTCCTTCATCAGCATAGTCACTTCTCATCCTTTTCTTCTCATCTTGACTTACCTCCAATAACTGTATACTGAAAACCCACATCTAATTACTTATAAAGTATCAGATAAAGATCTCTAAAGATGTCTCTCCTCTGATACTTTTAGATCCCTTGTAGGTACTTGGTCTACTGTATTCCATATGTTTTATCATAACTGATAGGGGCATTCAGTCCCCTAGTTTGCAGTGCACCTGTGCTTCTATGACTCACTGGATGAACATCAGAAATATTAAACAAGCAAAAGAAGTACTGGATTGTTGGACTTTATGGCATTATACATACCTTTAGGACCTGCTCTAAGTTCTCCAGCTTGGCTTGGAGCTGGTGTTTTCCCTTTACAGCCAAATCTCGTTCTTTGGTCACTCTGAGAAGGGTTTCTCTAAGATGGTCATAGTCTGATTTTACCTAGAAAAATTAAAATGTGATTATTGCCCAAACAGGTAATTAATGAAGGGAAAACTATATCTGACACAAACATTTCTGCATGTTAAAATGGAAAAAGGAAAAAAAGTTCAAAGAAAATAGGAAAGAAGGATAAAAAATGGAAAGGAGTGTTCATGAAGGGAATGTTCATCAAGGGAATGTTCATTACGTGCATCTCATATGCATGTATGCATGAAACATATTTTCTTTCAACAAGGACTACAATCTGGCAACCAAACTGTAGCTGTGCATAAGTTGTGCAAAGTTAAATAAATATACTATATAATGCACAAAATAAATGACAATCAAACATTTCCTAATTTCTCTGGATCTCAGAGACAGAGATGGTTGTGCTATATAAAGAGACAGAGATCTAACTAATGTATAGAAATGTAATTCACATGTACATTTTTCTGGACTATTCTTTAGCGTAAACTGACTTTAGAATGACCTCAAATATACACGATCAGCTTGTGTTAACATTTGAAATCAGTGCCTCTACAATTCAAAAATAGGTATTCTGCAACAAAACATTTGCTCTCCCTCAAAATATTTGCATACAGAAGGATTTTAAAGGATCAGTTACTCATCAAGTAGGATTTGTTTTCTGGTTTAATTAACTTGGTGCTAGCTTACCCATTTCAGTATGACTAAGTCTTTTTACACTGAATTTTGTGAATCATCAACAATAGCGACTACTTCATAAACACACACAGAAAATAAGAAAATGTAAGATTAAACTACTTTATCCTGCCAAGGAAAAGTTCTTTCTCCAATTCAGGTCAGCTGAAAATGTGATTTCTCATCCCTGATCATTTTATGACTTACGTCCTCTATTGATGTATAACAATAGGACTGTTACAGCTTGTATCATATCAGAAACTGCAAGTTTTACATTAAGAATGAAAACCCACAGTCAAATTACACCTGGGTAAAAAAAAAATACATAATGTTAGCATATTATTTCCACTTCCATGCAATGTTGATGGGAGGCAAGAAAGCAAAAGAAAGAGCCATAATATTTTTAGTGAACAGTGTTCCAAGAAGCATCTGTTTTCCTTTGTTAACTGCAACACAGTGCAGAAGCATAAACAATGCTGGCAGGATTACTAAGGAAAGGCAAAGCAGTACAAAATATTGGGATAAGGCATAGGCTTTAATCTTGGTGCGGCTCACGTTTCCTTCTAACTTCAGTTAAGGAAGTGACAAGTACTTTTTTATTTTCAATTTAATTACTGTAATTTCTCGGTTTTTTTTAAAGGACGAATGGCATTAAGGAATCTCAGACATGGGTATCTCCTAGACTTTTTCTAAAGCTATGTTTTGGAAACCAATTCAGCCTATTTGCCTTCTGGCTCCAGTTTGTTAACTTGCAAATTTTGCCATGGACCAAACAATCTAAACAGTTACAGCCAGCCCTTGTATTCGTCTTTCTAAGAGGGCTCTTTAGAGTGCAGTGGACTAGAAAAAAGGAGGAGAAAAATGGAACAAATCACGTTTTCCGCAAGAACTGATGCAATTATTGTCAACCTCAGGATTTTTTTTTCTGTGCACGTATTTTTCTTCTCCTCTTCCCTCATTTCATTATAACTAAGGAAACTATTAAACAATGGATTTTCAGAATCTATTAACTTCCTGCATCCTTTGTACTGTATTTCATAGCTCAGATCAGTTGATGTATATTGTTGAAGAATAACGGAGTGGAAAAAGGAAGCAATGAGGTATCACCATCAACGATGCAATTTTGTTATTGTCTGTGATTCTTAGTTAATTTACTGAGGATGAATGAAGCACAATATTTTGAACACATTTCAAGAAAAGGTTATTTTCCTCAGGCTTTAGTTTCCCCTGTCTCTAAACCAGTTGATATCAACTGATTTCCTTTGTAAAGCATTTTCTAAAACTTACTAGTCATCATAGTCTGAATAATTTTTGGGAGCTAGTGAGCATGGTATCTTTCTGCTATGTGTTTTTCCCTGCTGGCGGTGAAGGGGCTATCAGAACAAGTGGTATCTATCAGGCTGCTAACGTAATTTTGGAAAGAGATGAATTAGAGGCAGGTAGAACTGTAATTTTACACATCTCAGGATCTTTCATTTAGGATCTCAAAGCACATACCTAAACTGGTTAAAGTTTAGGAATACACAAATGGTTCTGATAATTGCTATACTGTCTCTTTTGGTAGGTCAGCTTTCAAACACAGTTTTGTGTACATTTTCACTTTGCAGATTGAAAAGAACACAACTAAATCTTCCAACCACCTTCCGATAATTAGTTTTGTTACTTCCAGCAACACTGATAAGTTTTAGTGTTTCTACAGGGCATTCTTGTCAGGACTTTTTCCTCTGAAGATTGTGTATCACATAGAATGCTGTAATATATACATTTATATAACCCAGAAGGCAGCATAAAACTTGATGAGTCCATAATTTGCCTTTTTTTTTTTTTTTGTTTAGACAACATTTGTTCTTAAATGTGACTTTAATGCTCTCTCCAAGCAGGCTGTTTAAGAACATATGGGATATATGTGAACTTGAATTACACACAGAGCACATCAAAACATCAATGCTCCCAGTGGCAAAAACAGCTGACCTAAAGAGAGTGCCATCATAAACTGTTCTAATTTCATGACAGAAATGGGGAACATTTTGATCTGTGATGTTTCTCTGTTCAATGCATCAACCAATTTATTTTTCATCCCATACTTTCACACTTATTGAGTGTGCCCTCATTTGAGTCAGTTATGAAGGCCTGAATACTGCTAAAGTGTCTTCCACTTCCTGAACACTTAAACAGAAACCAGTTATTGAAAACCAGCACACTAAAACAAACCAGCAGTTTATTTCACTGGTGAAAACCTCCATCAGCCTTATAATCCACCATTTGCCTTAATTCTAGACTTTAGTGACCTGCCAGTTTCTCAGATAACTGACATATTGTTCAGAAAACGATATTCAGAAACTACCATTAAATTGGTATGATTTCAGGTATTGTGGGAATAAATTCTGCATCTATAATGCCTATTCTGTTTTAACATAAAAACACTAGCCCATATATATTCAGATAAGCAGGAGAACAAGTCTGAGCCCAGTGTCTTAGCACTCTTACGGACGTAAAATCTTTTCACAAGTACACCACTCCAGGAATGCAACTTTGTTTCTCTGATGCAGAGTACCAAAACTAAATCATATAAGTTATGTAAATTTTTAGCTTTATTTTGTGGATTTAAAGGTCTAGAGTCAAATTTCAGGAACTACATTGTGCAAAAATGAGCAGTAGTTTTATCTGTGCTACATAACAGAATGCATAAACACTCCTCCAGCCCCATTTGCTTGGCTAAAGATGGCCTGTTTTTCAGGCCAGCTCTCAAGGGTGAAAGAATAAATTATTTCAGGCAGGTTTTCCCCTTCAGGGCTGAGCCCTAACTCTGTTAGAATGCTGCTCCAATCTCTACATCCAAAGTTGTAGAGTTTCACACTTTCTGAACAGCAGAATGTAATCTACACTGCACAATCTATCCTCAACCTCATTGTGTGTGGTTAAAAAAAAAAAAAAAACCATAAAAAAAAAACCTCAAAAAAATCCCCAACCAAAAAGAAAAACCCAAGTAATTCCCTCAGAAAACCTGTTATGCAAGAAGGAAAACACAAGGTTTGTCAACATTCAAGGTATGCTGCAGAGATTGCATATTGTTAAAATCATTAAAAGTGAGAGGGTACAATTAAAGCAAGTCTTTGATCCTACTAAGGCTGCGATACTAAATTAGTTGCACAGGCATCCAGAATTGTTGCATTGTGCCTTTCACAGGACTTAACGTATTTGAAGAAACAAGCACCCGTAGTATGACAAATTCTGACACTACAATAGTAAAAGGTAATTTTATTACTAACTTAGTGGCTAATGTGTCAAAGGTTGACATTTTACTTTTATACCTTAAATTGCTTTTACTAGGTGTTTCAATGTACCTCAAGCTCTTCACTATAGTAAGACAAACATTACCTATTATAAAGTATTATTAACTGCATAGTTCTTCGCTTTCTGATAGTAAAAGGACTAACATTTTTAGTGTCACCAATGTACTGAGTCTTCACTGCATTAATGCTGCATGCTATCCCTGTGTCAGCTAGAATATAAAACTGCCTAAGTAAGACTTTATCTTTATGTGCCTCATGAAGTAAAGAGTAAAGGCAATGTGTAAACAACAATGAAGAGAAGAGAAAAACATTAGGAAAGGGAGAAATTCTAGACAGACGATGAAGAAAATTAAGTGATGCTATGATACACATGGCTTCCTCCTATCACAAAGTATTATTATACTGCCTTTTTATATAAAAACAACTTAAATTCCTCAGCAACAGGAAATTTCAGGTCTGCTTTGAGACCAGGTGCTACATACAAGATGTAGAGTACATGCATAGTGTCATGGTTTTACCTGGAATAGTAAATTTTCTTCACTGTAGCTGGTATAGTGCTGTGCTTTAGACTTAGTATGAAAATAATGTCGATAACACACTAATGTTTTAGTTGTTGCTGGGTAGTGCTTACACTAGCCAAGGACTTGTCCAGCTTCCCATGCTCTGCCTGGTGCACAAGAAGCCGGGAGGGGAGGGGATACAACCAGGAGAGCTGATCCGAATTGGCCAAAGGGTATTCCATATCATGTGACGTCATGCCCAGTATATTAACTGGGGGGAGTTGGCCGGGGGAAGCAGCGATCGCGGCTCAGGGACCGGCAGTGTCGGTCGGCGGGTGGTGAGCAGTTGCAGCACTTGTTGTTTAGCTTTGGTTTTTTTTTTCCTTCTTCCAAGGTTTCATCTCTCTCTCTCTCATTATTTTTCTTTTCATTATATTATTATTATTGTTGTTTTATTTTAATTATTAAACTGTTCTTATCTCAACCCACGAGTTTTCTTACTTTGGCCCTTCCGATTCTCTCCCCCATCCCACTGGGGTGGGGGAGTGAGCGAGTGGCTGTGTGGTGCTTAGTTGCTGACCGGGGCTAAACCACAACACATGCCATCTCTGAATTTTAGTAATTTGCATTGTCTCGGGGATTTAATCAGACCTCCTTCGGTTTGGAAATTCAGCAGTGGGCTACTCTGTGACACATGCATGTCAGAGAGATCAAAGCATGCAGCCACCACTGGTTTGCAAGCTTTGAGGATGGGCTTTCATCAGAGCCTACGTGAGTTACAGCACTTCTGATACGAATGAGGTTGCTGAGCAACTCACTTAAGCCCTGTAGAAATACCAGATTGGAGTTTTATTTTTAGCTAAATGTAGCCTTGTAAAGTGGCTGGTTCGTGATGTTTCTTCCACTGAATGCATATGTGGTGAGGTAAGGCACATCAGCTTCTCCTCCCATGCTAGTCATGCCAAGCAGTATTTGCCATAGATATCATCAGATATCATCACACTATAGTCAGAAAGACATTTTTTGTCCCATAACAGGCACAAAAAAAAAAAAAAAAAAAAAAAAATTGAAGGAAAATGCTTACTATTAAAACAGGTTTTATATCAGGACCTGGAATAGCTGAGACTATGCCATGTGTCACGCTACAGGGGAAATAACAGTTGCTAAGTAGAGTTTTGGACATTTGCTGCTGGATAAGACCTTTTCAACATTTTATTGAGAAATTTTAAAATGCAAAGAAAAAAATGCAGAAGGTTAGGAAAAAACCCCAACTAGATAGCAATTATTTCTATAAGTATTTTTCAGAAAAAGAAGATAATTTTTCAACGAAGTCTCATCAAAATCACGGAAAAAGTCTTTTCACCAAAGCCTAATACAAATTTACAATACTAAGAAAATATGCATCAGAGAAAAGTTGTACCTCTATAAAGTCTATCAATGTGTCTTAAATTTTCACTTGAAAATAACATTTCTTCATAAAATAAATTTTTGTAATTTATTTTTAATTAAAATATTTTATGTTCCCAGGTAGACGCAAGCAAATCAGAAAAAATGACTATACAACCCACTTTTGTCCACTCCACAGCCTGATTTCTGTGACAAATGAATGTATGACTTCTGTGCTCATTACGTTACCTGGTCATATTGCAGTGCTTTGTGGGACACACTTGCATACTGAAGGCTCAGGCGATTCTTTTCTTGCACAGCATCCTTCAGTTCATTTTCCTAAAACACAAGTAAAGAGCATCACAGACCATTTATCTCCATTACAGTACATCCTATTAAGTGCTTAAGGAAGCAATGTTTTTGCATTATTTGGTATTAACAAACTATTAAGAGTAACATCAGGCACAGACCCAAAGACACTGAAGGTGCAGAAGCAGCAGATTAGCTTGCAATTACAGCTGGCTCTATCGGAAACCCACATGTTTTCAGTAGATGATCTGATTAAAGACACCCAGGCAAAGAGAGATGACCTGACTTCACAGGCCTGGTGCCTATAAAAATAATAATTACAAAATCTCCCTGTGGATGTAACAAGAAGCTCAAACCTGGCTGCCTCACTTAGAGCTAGGAAGCAAAAGAGACTTGGCCCCCAGAAAAAAAGTAATGCTATCAAACTTAGGTCTTCAGAAGGCATTTTGAGGGCAAAGACAACTGGAATATATATTCATGTACACATTTTTATATTCACATATTTCACTTTACTTATAATGTATATCTATTTATAATATATGTATATATGTACACATTCTAATCAAACAT
Organism: Morus bassanus; assembly: GCA_031468815.1. NCBI lineage: Eukaryota > Metazoa > Chordata > Aves > Suliformes > Sulidae > Morus > Morus bassanus. The sequence goes on from CM062577.1 coordinate 27,278,419, forward strand.
TTTTAGACTCTGGGTAGAGCATCTATGTACTACAGTGGCAGGCAAATCAGAAATGCAGATGGAAGTCAAAAGGTAAGTAACCTATGCCTAAAGATCAAGGTATTAACTACAGCCTCAGGAATGTATTTTTATTTATTTAGACAGCACTATAAGGAGGAAAAAGTAAAAGTAAATAAAAATCAAATATACAGTCAAAGGTCAAACTAGAGGGGTGGAAATGCTTTGTCAGGTTACACAAATCAAAATACATGCAGCTCAGGAAAAAACAGCAGCATCCTCTGATATTTCTGACAATTTCTTTTTTGCACAAGTTCACAAAGGTAGTTGTCTGAGATTAAATCTTAAAATTAATTCCTTATGAATGTTGCGATCAGTCATGCTGGGCAATCTGTAACCTTTCCATTTTACAGTGTGCATTATACATTATCTTCTGAAAACATCAGTTATATTTGCCAAAAATTATACTAAGGTGGGCAAAACTGGCCCCACTTTTGAGTGATTTGAAATAATTTATGATTTCACACCATTAAAATCCACACTATCAGCAGATTTCTCTATGAATTCTGCTGAGGTCTTAAGAAAAACTGTTCAAGTAATGTTTTATCACAATTTCTCTTCAAAATTCTCAATATGAAAAAGAATTAAAATGCCAATTTTTTAATTACCCATGGAAGCCCTACAAAAGGAGTTTAAAGATTCTGATATTTAAATCTTTTTCATACTACTTGAACCAAAAAACTTGCTATTTTAAGCATATATTTCTTAAATCAGTTTCAAAACTCTCTGCACACAAGATCCATGTTTTGAACAGAAAACTAGTGTTTTCAATGAACAAAAGTTGTTAAAGCGTTTATCTAAATTGTTTCCTAAGCTTCATTACCTGAGCATCAGAACTAAGGAAGCTTACAGATTTCTGCCTTGGCTACTTGACTGATATCTAAGAAGGTGTGACAACCAAATCTGACTGAAATTAACCACTGGGTCCAAAATTTATAGGGTTAGATAGTATGATTATGTGAATAATTTTTTCTATAGAAAATGAGAAGAAAATGTCAGTTTTATAAAACATTTCACACAGAAAAGGCCATTCTGGCTAACCGTCATTTTAAGACATCAGTTAATTCCACAGAAGGTACTGCATTTCTGCCCAGACCTGGAATGCCAGTCTGCTAGTTAAATTTGAACATAAACAAAGGATAGTGAAAATTAGTTCAGCTGAAGTAATGACATGTTACAGCACCATCGTCGTAGGATATCGGAACATCTCATCATCTGTGGGAAGCCATTCTCTTGACTAAGTGTTAAGTGCTCCTGCACTGAACTAAACTAAGACGACAAACTGCAGAACATTCAGTCTCCTGATTGCAGATATACCTACCATCTCACATACAAGGAGCTCAGCAATTATAATTTCTCAAGTCTGTTACATCTGTTGTTCAGGGTGCAACTGAAAGTGGCAGTCAGGCTCTGTGACATGCTAGACAGTTCTGAGGGAACTGAGAAGGATTTCTTAGCTCACGTTGCATTTTCAAAGGTGTGAATTAAATCAGTAAATAATTTTAAATATCAACAAACTGCACAGAACAGTTCCTTGGATATGTAAATAAATCATCACATCCTATTAATTGCTGAAAGTCACTTGGAAAGCATTGTGTGTCTGTCCTGCACTTTACAAGGTGAAAATAAGCTACACTACCTGCTCTGAAACCCTTACAACTGCAGGCTTTTAAGTCAAATTTGACATTGACTTTAATGGATCAATTTGTATTTGTAACAAATCAATACCGCTCAGCTGACTTTAATGGGCAACAAGTGACAATAAGTCACCAGATTTTAATAATGTTATTAAAAGCAATTCAAGCAGAAGGGGGAGGAGGAGAAGAAGAAGAAGGAGAGGAGGAATAATTGTTGGCAATCTAGGCCAGCATCTTTCACACCCTACTTAAATTCTCCAGAATGGAAAACAGTTTATGAGAGATGGCACAGCAACTGGGCTGGCTGTTAGTCCTACCTGAAGAAAATACATTTTTATCATGTTATTTGCAAGGATGAAGAGAAGTAGGGCAGTTACTATTCCAGTTTCATTGGTCCTCAGTTATAAGCCTATTTCTTTTCACTTATATCTCTGTTCATCATAATGGCAATTTCTCTCAGTATTCTTTCGCATTTGCCAGGACAAAGCACTGCCTACGTTCCACATCCCAACTAAATCCATAAAGATCAAGAATCACCTGAAACAGTAGCAGGAATTACTGGCACGCTTCTAGCCTAAAAAATACACAGATAGAGATCCAGCAACTAAGACTGGTGTTTTAGGCAAGGTGTTTTAGAGGAAACTTAGGTTTCCACTTGCAGGACTTGCAATAAGGATATAACGTATTTGTATATATTACTTACCAATGTGTTTAGAAGTGACATCAATACATGTACACTTAAAATATTCAGATTACTAACTCTCAGAAAATGCATTGAGGAACAAAGAATAAATAACTCAAAGGTCTCAGAGTAATAACATGTGGTAAAAGCCAGAAACCGAACCAAAGTCATATAAATTTTAGCCAAGTTCCATTATTGGGCTGTCTTCTGGAAGTGATCCAAGTCATAATTACAGTCAACTCAGAAATTCCCACAATATTAGTTTCAATCATTTGTTGACTTGAGTCATCTCTCAACAACAACGAACCCTTACAACAAGGGCTCTGACAGAACAACTCCGGTAGATTCAGCTGCAATAGTTTAGCTACTGCATAGTATTATCAGTCATGTCCCTGCAAGTAACCCATGATGTGGTTAACTGAAGCAGCACATATGACTGCCCAAAGGGGAGCACAAGCTAGTTTCTGTGTAGTATACGTGAATAGTACTTCAACAAACAGGTTCTCTCAAAATTCCTCATGACCAGTTTCTCCAGTGTTGAATGTTTCCAGACGCTAACTTCTACTTGGAGAAACACACTTACAGTACTCATTATACATCTCCTCACCACCTCCTCTTCTCTTGTGGCTGTGAAATACCACCTGGATTTTTGCAAATAATAGTTACGCATCGTGGCAGTTTGTGATTTTCTGTCTAATACATTGACTGTAGTGATTTGGTCTCTTAACAATATCCGCCTCAATATTTTACAGATTAGTTAAATAAGAACCTTCAAGAAAAAAGATCAGTTACTCCCAGCTACCCCAGAACAAAACCCCACCAAATAGGCAATCCATATATTAAAAAAAGAGAGCTGAAGTCATGTAGAGGAAAATGACATTTTCACTGTTTTATTCCATGTACAAACCATAAAACTCAAATTTCTGGTCTAAATTCTTACTGGCCCACAGTCAGTCTCTGAAAGTTGCCAGAGACAACTTTCTGGCAACTCTTGGCTGCTTTTCTCAAAAGTGCTGTCATACCACCATTGCCTATACGCCCGTTTGACTGGGGCCAGAGTGGCACACAAAAGGGTGTTTTTCATCTGGCAGGGAATCCAACACATTTGATTATCATTTTTCTGTGTTGTGAGTTGTCTTCATTAGGATTTTATGGTTGGATCCTGACAGAGCTTTGAAACTTCAAACACATTTTAAGGGAGACAGATGCCTTTAGAAAATCCCAGCTCTGTTTCTTCTTGCAGAGGAAGGCTACGCTTCCTTAAGATGCTATACTGAAATAAATAGAGTATTTTCCCATTCTCTCTCCTTTACTTGGCAGCTAGCACTGAGTGTATTAGCAACAGGGCAACACTTCTCACTTCAGCTCTTACAACTGCGAATTCCAAACAGAACCTCCAAGTCAACAGGAAGAAGAGGTCAGCAAATACATAGGGCAGCCATCACAAATGACAGGCTTACTGGCAGTAGGCTGGATATGTGCTTCTTGCCTCCAGTTTGCCTGTGAATGCTAGGGAATCTCTGCTACAGCCTTCTCCACTCTCAGTTTAATAACTCTACCAAATACTAAAGGGAACATGCAAAGAGGCATCCCTCTGTTACTGCTTGGACCTAAGAGAAGATTTTGTGGGATTTTGCAATTTATTTTGAAGCTTGACACGATTCAGATTTTTAAACTTCTTGACAATAAACAGTACCAGTCCAAAAACCAAACCTGTGGAAAGTATTACCATGCACTCTTCCTTTCTCCTTTCTGTTTTTTAAACAAACAGCATTTGACCTCTTTTTACAAATTTAATGAGAGTTTCGTTCTTTTTTCCCCTGCTGCCCTCTCCCCTGTTCTTCATTTATTCACTGTATGTAACAACTCTGACAATTTAATTGCACCTAAGAAGCAACATTTCACTAAAGTCAAATGAGGTCTACCATTTAACCTATGCAAATCAATCCACTGCAGCTGTTAATAAAGACAAGTAGAGTGACTATTAAGAACTCATCTAGTCAGTTAGTCCAAGACACAGTATAAAGGCAAACGCTGACTAAATGTTAGCAGACTGATGTGCAAGTGAAAAGGAAGCAGTACTTCATACTTCCAAAAAAGCTTCTCACCAGTCTCCAGACTCTTGACATTGGGTTTCAATTATTAGTTGAACAGTCTGTCACCTGCTTTCTAATGCTGTTGCTACACAATACCCATTTTAAAAAATCAAGGGCTTGAAGCAATTTAATTACTGGTCTAGCTTGCATCCAAAAATTTTACAGAGAAATGAATGTGGAAAATTAATGATAAGGAAAGAAACAATAGAAACTGTATGTAGAACTATTTCACGTTCCCCCAGAAAAAACTGAAAGTATTGTCACAGATTAGCATCAACTTACAGAACAAACCAAACCCAAACTTTTTCTAATGTATGTAGGCAGAAGTTGCACAGAGATTAGATTGCTCCTGCTTAAGTTTTTTTACCAAGTTAAATACAAGAAGCATAAACCACACACATATATGACATATGTGGTGGTATGTCAATCAAGCTGTATTCATGTCAGGACCATGAGGAGTATAATTTGCAAAAAGAATCTGAAATGTCTTCAGCACACCAGACAAAATTCCAAACAGCAAGGAGATTTCCTGCTGGATGTAAGGAATGCTTTAGGCATTCTCTGCACAGGCATTTTGATTTCAGAAAACCACACTAAGGATGATCGTTTCAGAATCTGAGAAGTAAACTGAATCAGAAAATTGACAGCCCTCTGAAACTTATATAAACACAAGCAGTCCTGCAGTGTGCCATTTTTTAAGGGGTGCCCAGAGCACCACACAGATTTAAAGGCTCACACACTAGTATATACTTCACAAAACATGAGATGATTAATACAGAAACATCCATGAAACATTAAAAGTAAGACATTAAAAGGTGTTACCTTATATATAAGTTGCATCTTTTTAAGTGCAGAAATGAAGGCAAAAACCTGTGTTTGTAACAGAGCAAAAGTAGAAATTCTCCTATGGATATGAGGACTGAATATAAAAATTCACAGTAGGAAGATGACTTCTGTAGATTTAATACAATCTGACACCACTGTCTGGGTAACAAGGTTCTACATTGCCTGGAGAAAGGCATCTGTTGCCCTGTGTGCTAGTTTGCTCATACATCAATTATTTTTGTTTTAAAAAATGTTATACACTATTCATTTATTTTGTAGCTCTTTTTCTTTGAGACTTGTTTTTGCCAGTAACCTGGAATGACTGTATCAGAACACTCTGATTATAATCCCCATGATAGTTCTCTACTTTGGTGATATATGAATAGAATTAATCCAAGAGAAAAGCTAAAACCTCTAGTCTACAGGTACTTAAAGAAAAAGGAAAAATGAAGAACCTTCTGATATTTTCTCATGTATTTTTGCCCTGTAAATGACTCACTTCTAAGGTCAGGTTCATCACCATCGACTCATTTTTTTTCTTCTTGTAAGAGCTAGATTTTAAAGGCAAAGCTGGCTCATCCTGACTATTACACAGTAGAACTATTTAAGAACCTCAACATGGACAAGCTAACAGAGCTAGGCTGAGAGGCACAGCCTGTAAAACAAACTACCGTTAAAACCTTTCTCTTTGTAATTAGCATGTGGATGATACAAGAAAAAATACAGGCTGTCCTGCATAATTCTAACCACCCTACAAGGTAGCACTGAGCAAAGTGGAACCAGAAGCAAGCACAGAAAAATGGCATTCACAAGAGATGCTGCTGTTCTGTTACTGTTAGCTAACGTTCTGACACCCCTTCCATGGTGCCCGACAGCTTCGGATGCATACCAGTAAGTTAAAAGTGGGATCAAAGAAAGCACTGAAAGATGCTGAATGTCCCCTCCCTGTCCCGTGAAGTTCTCTCCACTACTAGCTCCCACAGCTACCAACTTGGATAGTTAGAAAGTTGCACTTTTAATAAACAACACATTATAGGTTAGTAGAAAACTATTAAATGCAATGAAAAAGAAGCAAACTAAAGACTTATTTTTGAGGTGTTTTACTATTTCCATTTGATCCTTCCTCTCAATTGTCATGATGAAGTACCTGTTAGCAAGTAGTACAAGAAAGTAGCCTGACATTTTATGATGTTAACGTTTAAAAACTAAGGAATTTCTACAGAGAGTATTAACTGGCATACATAAGTTTTTTCTGCTACCACTCTTAAGACAAAGGAAGATTTATTCAGAAATGCTTGCTTTTTAAATAAAATCACTTCACCATTCTATTTTCTTCATTTTAAAATTAGGAACTTTTCTATGCAAATTATACTTCCTTCTAATAAAGGAAAACAAATGCAGCTTTACCCCTCTAATCACTAGGCTGAATTTAGCATAAGAAACACTATATAAAAATAGCACCTCTTAAAAAGCACTACTGAATAAGGAACACAGGAACTGTGGCATTTTATTGGACTTGGAAATCACCAATGTCTTGGCACTACAGTGACCAAGACCAGATGCTATGGAGGGAGCACAAACAATTAATTCATGATATTTTTCACTTCAGTAAGACTCTTAAGATAACAAGCTTTGCACTACCAACTCATTTTATTCACATCCTTTTTGTCTTGTCCGTTGGAGTATTAGCTTTTCACGCAACTGTTTCTCCTAACTTGTCCATACAATCTTTTCTACCACCTCAAATCCATCATCCCCATAAGAACATTGATTTACATAAGGTACTCACTGCCATGTTTTGCAGGATCAGACAGAAAAAGGACAGATAGACATCAGGTTCACCTGAACTTCTGGAAGATTCCCCTATTTTAATATCACATGTAACCATATTTGATTTGCTACTGCTCAGACTATGGCCATCACTGAAAAGTGTTCATCGCACTCTCCATCTTATTTTCTTCACCTATGGCATATAGTGCAAACATGACAAGATCCCCTCATCTCTTTCAATAATGAAAATGGGTAAAGTGATAACTTCAGACATATCTAAGTGCAAAGGTTTTATTATAGCACTCATACTTGTGAATAAATAGCACAGCAGACATTCTATCTGCAGCTCTTTATAATGAATTACCAAATATGCGAGTTCTCTTCAAGACATTACTTTTGCACTTCATACCTACTGTGGCTGAAGGAAGCAATCATGAAGACACTAAAAAAGCAGACATTCCCCACAATAGCATTATTTAGTATTTGCTATTATGTTTGTATTTTATGATGCCTTGCTTCCTCCCTGAGGTATGTGGAATGCATCAACTAGACTCTAGACTCAAAAGCAAAAGACCAAATGCCTTTGCACACTTCCAGTTCACAATGCAGACGGAATGAAGTCTCTGACTGGCAGTAGATGGCATTACTTTTTTTCTTGTTAACTTCTACAAAAAGTATCAAACAACACTATTCCAACAGGCAAAGACAGCAATTATATAACTTAGGTTTTCAGTATCATCTTTTAAAACCTTCTCAGTGTTTGTAATGAAATGCTATTATTGGATAGCTGCTTAATGACAAAATCATACATAATCTTGTTGTGGAAAAGTAGTATACAAATGTACAGCTGACAACTGAGGAATCAATTCAAGGTAATTTTAGGCTTATCAACTTCAAAGAAAAATAAGGGGTAATGGAGAGATCAATTCTCACCAATAATGAGTTATTTATGTATGCTATACTTTCAGTCTAAGGCTGTTCCAATAACTAAAATTAAGCAACATTGATAATGCTTTCACCAGTGACCATATAAAATTTATTTTGGTAGGCATAAGTTTTAATACTTTGTATTAAAGCTTTGTACCAAAGTAATTCAACCACTGACAACACAGCTCTTCCTAATTTAGCCACCCAGAGCACCGACACAATGTGCTTTAGCTTTTGTTCAGGCTACTGCCCCAAGCCTGTCAGTGTTTAAGAGGCATTTGGACAATGCCCTTAATAACCTGCTTTAAGTTGGTCAGCCCTGAACTGGTCAGGCAGTTGGACTAGATGATCATTGTAGGTCCCTTCCAACTGAAATAATCTATTCTATTCTACCCTCCTGAAGATACCCCCTCACCTCAGGTTAGCCAAACTACTACTTCATATTTCATTTAAAAAACAAGCACATTTGTGTTCCACCTTTCAAATAACATCCAGCTGCTGAAAACATAAACATAGCCAAAGATATAGTAAAAATATGTTTCTGCAGCCTTTAGTAGTGAATTAATCTTAAACTTCATATTACAGCAATGTTTTCCCTCAGTCAGTATTAGAAAGTTAATCAGTTTGATTTGTGGGCTGAAGCAAAATCAATATTTATTCAGGGGTTTTTCTTTCAATTATTTTTACACTCACTTCTCAACATGATAAATTAATCCATGTATCTGAGAGACAGAGGGTCTAGTTCTCATTTACCATGGCACAGTTCAGTTCTAGTTCCTTCAGAGACAACTTATAGCCAAGGGAAAGAAAAAAATAATGTTAATTTATCCACTGCTAAGGGAGAAAGGAGTGAACAAGGTCCCTGGTCTTGTATAAAGGCACAAAGGAAACAGTGTGGTTTAAATATTAACCCCATTTGAACGCTGGTATCAAGATAGCACTGTCTGAACAGGACATTCCCTGCCGCCCTCTTAACAAATATTTTATTTTTACTTTTCCATCATGCTGCATATTTTTTGTTTCACATCTCCAATCGATAGTAAATTGTTCTTTTGCCTTAAGTCCAGTAGATGTGTCAAAGATCTAACTTAGTTTTGTAGGTCAAACCAAATGCCACCAAATATTTAAAAATAATTAAAACGCATAGTGTGGTTTTAGTGGTTTCTGCACATGCATGAATTTCCACTCACACGTTGTGACAATTCCTAAGGAACTAGCTATCCACATTTTCCACTTTGTTTTCACTACTGGCAGAACAAACAAAATGCACCAGCTAAAATATATGAAGAAAGTTGTTCTGATCACCACTGGAGCTCCTTGGGGATAAGGCTGCATCTATTCAATTATCTACTAAGGCATTAAGGTTTCCATTTGCTGATCAACAGAACATATACAGAAGCCTGGTGAGCAGCAATGTGAACTTGGAGATCTCTCAGTAGAATACCTTATGGGATCTCCTTAAGACCATGTATGTTAATATTTTTCTAACACACCAGTTGCAGATGCTTTTATATAGGAATAGCTCATGGAGAGACCTTGTCAACTTTGATTAAATTGTCAAGATCATTGTGCTATTTCTTAAAACAGAAATTTCTTATTCTTGCTGAAACAGAGCAAGCCATTTCTTGTTCTATTTCACTGATAATTAAAATGCAATTAGTTAGATCAGCTTTCACAAATATTTCTCAAAAAGCTTTCCTTTTTGTCATGTACTGAGAGAATAGCAAACATGATCAACTGTTGTCATGGTAACGTCATGCCCCAGCAGGTGAAAAACTCAGTCCTGTGGCACTAAAAAAGAAGGATGAAATGTACTGAACCTAAGCATAACATCAGCTAAAGCTCAATGAGCTAAATGTTTTTTCATAGATTGGTATCTTTTTAAGCAACACATTTAGAGAGGCAAATGTCAAAAAAAAGATGTGAACTCTGATGACATTAGTAATTATTCAATTGTTTCAGTAATTTTATTAGGCAGAAATTTATATTGATATGCTGCATAATTTTGGAAATACCTATGCGAAGTTTAGCAAAATTTTTAAAAATTGTAAGGGACTTGAAAACAGAAGGTAATTTTTCATTTCAAGACAGATACGAGAAAAATATGCTGAATAATTTTAAGGGTTAGATGCCAGAAGCATCATTCAAAAACAGCTCTTCATGCTCCAAAAGTTCTGTTTCCAGAACAGATATTACAGCCTTCAAGTAAGACTGTACAATCAATTTTTCATCTTCTGTTATGCTAAGATGATATATATAAACACAAAAAAAATTTATGAGTTAACTGAAAAAAAGTATTATGGGCCACTGCTTTGCCTACATGAATTTTTAAGAAAAGCTGTACAAAACTCTATGTTGGTCCTTCTATGGTCCAACCAAACCTTCCTTAACTAAGATTATATAGAAGTAAGCGCCCACCTCAAAACACTTCACTCCCATTTAGAGAGATCAGAACAACGCTTTGCATTACTTCCTTAGGGAGAACAAACATGCAGGTAAGTCACGAAGCCTTTTTTTCATCTTCAGGGCTCTCAAACAATGGGAAATCACCATGTATCATGTTCTATTAATCAAAGCTGTTTTCAAACCATTTTCAACACAATTTGAAAACTAGAAAAAATGGAACTTTATGTGATTTCTTACATAATACAACATTAAATCTCACAGGGCTACAGAGTTTGCTCTAAACAATACAGACATAATTTTCTCCATCCATTTAGCAAATTGTAACTACTTTAACAAAGCTTAGTAGCTTTACTTTGTGTGTATTGACGGGTGTGAAAAGTTACACACACTATTTTTCTAAGGATTCTCAGGAAAAATACATCACAAAACAATGAGTTTAAACAGTCTGCCAGTCAGAATTTGAAATTTATTCATTACTCACAGTCCTTGGGCAAGCAATGAGTGAACTGTGCATTCATCCTTCCTAAGTGCCAAAAAAGAGAAGATGGCTCTATCACCTAACTAAAGCAATGCTGTTTCTTATCCTTCCACGCAATATCATCTAAAGTCCTGTCGCAAGGACATCAAGGAGAAATACAATAGCTAGCAAATACCAGAAATTACCAAAAATTTTTTTTTCAAATAATATGTCATTATTTTATTACTTGAACTTTAGTTCAACCTTAAATGTCAGTAATGTACCAAACTTCATATTAGACACTACCCAATTAGAATAAAGTCCCTGCCTAAATATATTATTTTTTAAAGCGTAAGACAAAATAGGGACTAGAGTCAAGTCTAAGTAATATCTAATTCTGGAGGCAAGAAATCTTCTGCATATGGAAAAAGGAAAGTAGCTTTACCATTTTTAAACAGTGGCTGCTTGAAGACACTTTGCAGCTTGAAGTTATAAAAATGATATTAGGAAAGATTATTTGACAGAGTGCAACTGAAGAGGATGAGAGCAGTATCTCCATGAGAATAATACTTACATATATTGATATAAGTACATACTGAGGAGATCAAAGGTTTGTACAGTAAACCTGGGAGAAACATGATACCTGTTTTTCACAAAGAGAAACTCAGTAATTAAGACCAAAAAATGTTTGTTGATTTTTGGATTCCTCTGCTGGTTGTAGACATCCCCAAAAAATTGGGGCAGTCACCAGCAATGAACACTTTGGAAACGTGGTCTTAGATGATTTGACTGGCACTGAACGGCAATATGAAAGCAGAGTCAGAGACCGATACTAACACAAAAATCCTCCTGTATATCACACTCTACACAAACATACAAGTCTTTAAGCCTTTAAGAACTACCACAACTACTTATTTTGCTGTTACAAATCTGCTCTACATCCCTGTAGTCGATAAGGACAATTTTCCAGGCATTTTTGAGGAGAGCAGAACATAGACAAAATACTTTATGTTAATGTATCATAAGAAACAATACAATCTAACCAATATATTTACCATGTTACTTCTCCTTATCTTCTCTTTCCTAAATCTAATTAATGCTGCCAGGAAGATATTTATATACTATTCTGCTTAGTATAAAATCAAAAGAAAACTAAATCATCAAGGCCCCAATTCAGGCAAGGAACTAACTGCTTAACAGCAGTGGAATATTGAAGCAATTTATCCGAACCCCCTAGTATTTTCCCCTTCATTAAACTCTGACACGAATCCAAACAGAGTCCTGAGTGCTTTCAACAGGGTAGAAAACCATCAGCATCAGAAAACCTGCATTAGAGTTGCAATCAGACTTATTTCTTTGCTATTTCCAAGTCTTAGCAAACATATTATTTGGCATCTCCAATTAATCTTAAATTTGCTTCAACATGACTAATTAGGTGTATATTACCCTCAGTCCTAAACCATTAATTATTTCATTACTTAGAGTTTCATGTGGTAGCAATGAAATGTATTTCACCCCCACTTACTCAGAAAGCAGTCCTGTATACATGCAACTGCATCCATCTTCCCTCCTTAATGACACAGGCAAAGAGAAAGAGTCAGAGTTTCTTTCTGCTCATTCAAGCTGTACTGCATCATACTGTTAAATTAAAATTAATCTTCCTTACTATCCGAAGCTGACCTTTCAGCCACTGCCTGGAAAGAGAACATCACTCCCCTGGGGGCTGTTCAAGGGGAGGGCCTTCTTGCGCCTGACACCTCTCAGCCACCAGATGAGATGAGGCAAAAGCACATTAGAACGGGTAATTTGGTAAGGTATGATTAATATTATTTACACAAGGAAAGCTGGCAAGCCATGCTCAGCTTCATGCTTCCTTAGGTACCTGAGACAGGGAAGCTTTTTGTGATCTGTAACATCAGTAAATATTTACCATTTTGGTTTATTCTTTAAAAGTCCATAATTAACTGCTTGAGGCTGACAGAAAGATTCTGTAAGCTTTCACTCAGTTTCTGTATCTAGCTTGCTGTTACTATATCCCTGAATTAGACTAGGACATTTTAGGACTTAAGGCATCTGTATTCATTTAAATAACCGAAGTTTATTCATAGTTGTTTCCAAGATAAAACCTGACACATTAGGAAAGCACAGAGTTTATGTTTTTCCCACTTGCTCATTTATTAAATGAGATGTGTAAAATAGTTACAAAGACTGCAAAAGGATTTTGCCTTCTGTCACTCAAAACAATCTGAGCACCAGGAAATTCAATTTCTCTTTGCCCATAAACCTTTTAATATATGCATGCATTACTCATATCCTGAATATAGCTTTTAAAACCTCTTTCTCACTCTCACTTTGTAAAAAATTTACATTATTTTATGTCCTCCTTAAAAACATATACAATCTTTGTTGTTGTGATTTGTACATTTGCTGATATTTAATCAAAGTTTTGTATTTAAAATATAAATAACCTGGAAACAGCTCATAAGTTTGAAGACCATTAAGACAACCAACCAGGAAGAGCACAGAATTAATCTTCTGTATAAAATATCAGTTGATTAATAAATAATCTCACTGAAGGAGAGAAACGGAAAGGGGAGGAATAATGATGCAAAATATTTCTGATTTGTGAACTGACTGAAAATAAACCTTGACTGAAACGATATATAAAGGGGAAATATAAAAAAAAAAAAAATGAACTCTGGACAGTGGAAATATCCCCACTCAAAGAAATCTCTGAAAATGGTGTGACAATGTAAAGGATTACTACTGCTACTAGATTATAGTATTCCACTTTACAAAATTAAGTGTTGAAAATTTGTCACGTTGAATTAAAGATAAAAAAAATAATTCCAATGCTAATAATATTTAGCTTTAGGGCTTGTCATATTTAATTTTTCAGTTCATAAAAATCAAGTGTTGTGGCAGCTACAAATTTAAAGCTTTGTGGAAGTTCCCAGGAAAGGCTTTGAGGATAGGAAAAAAGAAAAAAAAGAAAGAGAAATACTGAAAACCACAAAACACTAGGCACAAAGAATATCTTATTTTCTCTGTTACAAATTGCTACTCACCAAAACAATGTAAAAAAATTGATCCTATACTTATGCATTTAAAAACTTAATTCTAAATGAATCGACTTTAACCTTCCAGTAACCTAACTGAAAGATACTGCCAACCAGTATATGCTAACAAATACAGTTCAAATGCTAGCTTCTGGGCTTCCTTTTGGACAGAAATTAGGATGGTTTTACTGATAACATTCTCCATACCTGCATTTGAATGGCTCTTCATCTGAACAATACCTTCAAGCAGCTATCATTCAGCTATCATTCTGCTTTGGTCTAGAAACCTCAAAATGATAAAGTTTTTTCAGAAGACTATCAACATTGGCCAACTAAGCAAACAAAGTTTAACTGATAATAATTTTTTAAAAATAATTTAAAATTGTAAATAACTGATGGAGTGCCCATCTCTGATCTGGTTTGAGCCACTGTAGAACTTTTAAAATAATTCAAAGACTGTACAGCTTGGACCAAAAGGCCAGTATACACATTTATTTCAAGTTTTAAGCAAGTACAAGACCAGTTTGAGAAACAGATTAATGAAATAATTACTTTGTTTAATAAAGGATATGATTCGGTATAAAACCTAATGTGTTAGGGTTGCAATCAATACCTGAAATAGTAAGACCAACTCATTGTACTGTCTACTTCACCAATTCTCTTCTTTTCCATTCACAGACATACAAAGGGATAAGCCCATTTTTAAAAACACCTACAGTAATATACACCATTCCAAAACCTGAAAGAGAATGAATTCAGTTCAAATTCTGGGACGATGTAGGTTAGTTCCATTTCATTTCACCTGAATCTATTTTCACTTCATAATTTCTGATCCTCACATGTTGTGCATTATCAGCGTAACCAAGGAAAACAATGAGCAGAAATAATTTATTTAGTAAAGATAAAATTCGTTTGCCATGTGTTTCTTAAAATTATCAAAATTATGTTTCTTCATGAATCATCAACTGAAAAAAGACAGAAAAATAATTATATTTGATTAAAATGAGCCTCATGTTTCATCTTTGTATAGCAACCTCCTAAGCCATACACAGACAATATCATCATAATTTCTGAACTCTCCCAACTCATCAATTAAAATGAACCTACAGCTGAAATTCTCTTCATGAAGTAAGAAATGGATCTCTAGCAAGATAATTATAATTCTCTGTGCAAAACAAATCCTTGGAGAACATTTAAAAACTACACTAAAATTTCCAGCACTTTAGACCAGATACTGGGAATTGTATTTCTACCTATCTATTATGAATTTCATTAATGTATTTTTTTTTATTCATATTGAAGTAATTTTCAATTATTACTTTTTTTTCCTGATGTATTTATTTGTAACAAGGAATGCTGAGTGATCGTCAGTCCTTAAGCAAACTAATTAGCTCTAATAAAGCCAAAAGAAAATAGTTTTGCTTAAATATTAACAGATAACAAATTTAAATGATGCTTCTGAATTGCAAAAGGCTGAATTTAAAAACAGAAGCTTAATCAAAGAGGAGGTTAAATTTATCTCCCATTATGAATTAAGATCTTGAAATGAGGCAGCATTTCGAGGCACATGAAGAACTGAAAAAGACAGTGAGAGCTTATGTGTTCATATGATGGCTATCAGGAAACCTCAGGAAAATAGAAGTAGACCACAAGATAGCAGGGAATATTCAAAAGAACATAGCTTAGCTGCATTTCTGAACATATTAATTCCAATGTATCAACTCTGCCCCTATGCTTCCAAGGGACACTGCATGATGTTTCATCTGTCACTTTAACAGAGAAGTAAAGGCAGCTAGCTACCTTCTGCGTTTTTAAAATAGACTGTGATAATAATTATGCATGCATTTTAAACGTTGTAGTGGAGTGATGTCAAATGCAAATGATGCTAAGCTTTTTCTCTTCTTGAGATCTAGATGAAATCTCCTAGTGTTATACTGACAGTAGGTTTAAATGAAGTTGAGCATCGCTGAATTCTCTCTGATACAGCTATCAGCAAAGTGAAGAATGAAACTGAAAATTAAAGATAGCCTCAGATGGCTGCATATTTATGAAGTTTTCTAAAACATAAATTTCATATCACTGATTCTTTTTTCCTACTATCTATTGAAGAATGACACCTGCCTGCAAAAAAGTGATTACCAGAGAACACTGAGGTACCAGAGATCAGATGTCTTGACAGATCCCCTTGCTCCAGTGAAAATCAAAATATCTGTCATTCTAATAGGCATAATAGCACATAAAAGATTAATATTTCTCCTAAATTTCCAAATACAGGATATATAGCTCCAGAACTGCTATTTAAAGTATTTCCATTGCCTGTAGCACTAAACTAGCTTCTATTTTCACAAAAACATTTTAACAAGAATGTACATCTATGAGAACTATTTATTAGCACCTCGCTGCCAATGATATCTGCGTTTGTGAGGAGGCTGCCTTTTGGTCAACTATCAATTCAGCATTGAGGTGCATTTTAAAAAGGAAGAACTGTAATTGTAGAAAATCTGATGTAAATACGTGAAAAACACGGGCTTACTCTCATGATCTACTGAAGGAAAAGCAGTAGCTAAACATGCTGCTTTTGATTTAAGTGTTTTACATTTCATCATATGTATTCAGTTTTGATTTAACACTCTGACCCTTCATAGGTAAAGTACTGATTTCAGCTCCACTCTCGAATAGAAGCTCTCACGAACACATTATTTTATAGTTTATATATTTTATATAAAGATATGTATAGTTTATATATTTTATTTTATTTATATTTTATAACACCCCTGCATGCATGGGCCTTAATAACGAGCCTAACCTACCATAAACATGAGCAAGCAGGAAGGTAGAGTTTCATTTGTTCAGTTTACATGCATGTAAGAAAACTTATTAGCATTTTCAGTTGCTAAGAAGAAAAGTTCTTCCACAATGTTGATGTGATTTTTTTTATCTGTATGCAAAAGAACCCATGACAGAAGGCAATTGCAACATACAAAACCAAAGTCTGCATTGTTTTACCCTTCTCTATAATCTTCACTTATTTTAGGTTATTTCATACCGTAATTTAGGGCACAGTTTGTCCCACTACAGCACAGTTCATAGTGTGGTAAGAGAAAATACCATTTACAATCTGAACGGACTACTTTTTAATGTTCTGACTACCAGTCCCTTCCCCCAGAAAAGGGAGTTATGGAGAGGGGAGTATGTATGTTTGCATACTCATGCCAAACTGTATCCACGCACACACACGCTCCACTCAGAAAAACAAAAATCAACTACAATGAAAGTCAGCAGCCTGCCAATTCCACAGTTTTTATAGATTAGACTTAAAGATTGCTGCTAGGCCAATCAAAAAGAAAAATCTAGACATAAAGAATTGTTACGTGTGTTATCTTTTGATTGCCAAAACATAGCCCAGACAGCTGATCAGCTCTGAAATCACCTATCCTTCTTAGCCAAAGGAAAGCACAATTTTGCTGTTTCTTTAAAAGTCTCTGTTACTCTGACAGTCAGCCTACCTTTCACCTCATTAAAGAATAGCTTTGGACACTTCTGCCAGTTCTTTCCCCCCTCTATTGCCAGTTTGGTGTGAAGCCTATCTCATAGAGATCAGGGATAAAATTTGCTTTTAGGAATGCAAACTCAATTTTCATAATAAATTACTATTTTCCTACTTGAAAAGACTAGCACCATTTATGTGAGTGTAAAAATCTTTTGTAAGCATTTTACGAGCCAGTCATACAATTTATTTTTGCTGAAGCTAGAAATAGATGAATTGCCTTTTTGCATATGTTCTCCTGACTTTCCTTAAAGAAAATAAGACAAGAAAAACATGATAAGATATGGCAGGTCTCTCAAGATAATATCAAAATTTTTATCAATTTGAAAATCTAACCTTGCATATATGGTCACAGGACAGTCACAGTCATGTACTTCAAATCAGGTGAACCTCAGCACCATAAAACTACGGGTCTTTAAAGGACCAAACATACCCACTAGCAAGGTAACACTGGAAAGAGGACCTCTTCATGGCAGAGCTAGGGAAACAGCATGTGGTAAACAAAGGGAAAAAATTGTCATGTATCTATCAGCTTAAAGCAAATAATGGAATTTGCAGATTAAGCAATTTTGTGAAAAACCAACAACAATTATGTTGTAAAATACATCATGGGCAAAATTTAAACACCTGTCTCTACCTGCTAGCTGAAACACATACGCTTTCTCTCTCCCTCCCTGAAAGACTCCAAGAAGTCTTCTAGAGAACGGGATGTGAATACAGGACCCAGCCTTTAATTTATCATTTGCCTCAACAACAATGACAGTGTTTTGACTTTCTCCTAAATTTGCACATCATCTCATTAGCAATCTGTCGTGGTTTAACCCCAGTCAGCAACCAAGCACCACGCAGCGGCTCGCTCACTCCCCCCCTGGTGGGATGGGGGAGAGAATCAGAAGAGTAAAAGTGAGGAAGCTCCTGGGTTGAGATAAAGACAGTTCAATAGGTAAAGCAAAAGCTGCGCACAAGCAAAGCAAAACCAGGGATTCCTTCACTACTTCCCACGGGCAGGCAGGTGTTCAGCCATCTCCAGGAAAGCACGGCTCCATTATGCATAACGGTGACTTGGAAGACAAATGCCATCACTCCCAGCGTCCCCCCCTTCCTCCTTCTTCCCCTGGCTTTATATACTGAGCGTGATGTCACATGTCATGGAATATCCCTTTGGTCAGTTGGGGTCAGCTGTCCCAGCTGTGTCCCCTCCCAACTCCTTGTGCACCTGGCAGAGCATGGGAAGCTGAAAAAGACCTTGGCTAATGTAAGCACTACTTAGCAACAACTAAAACATCTCTGCATTATCAACACTGTTTTCAGCGTAAATCCAAAACGTAGCCCCATACTAGCTACTGTGAAAAAATTAACTCTATCCCAGCTGAAACCAGGACACAATCCTTTCCCTCCGACAGTGGTTTACTGTTGTTCTATTTTGTAAGCTTCCAGCAAATTAACACTAAATTGAGTTCCATAGAGTTCCACAGAAAAAGATGTTACAGGCTTTCTCCTCCATGCTTGATTTAATCACATTTTCTTCTTCATTAATTTGTGCTACATTAAATGGTGGAAATTATTTTTAAGATTGATTTCTGATGCTTATGCTTATTATAGTTCAGAGGATTATTCTACTTGTCTATCTTTGGCTAATTCTCAAATAAAAGATTTGATCTGGAACAACTTGTGAAGGCCAAAAGTGATATTTACACAAAAGATGATTTCTTTCTCCTTCTAATTCCCCTTCAGAGCACTACACCCAGCGTGTGGCAGAAGGCACAAAGTCCTCACATATTTCTTTCTTTCACAAGTAATACTAACAAATGGTGGAGAACAGACAGAAGAACCAGAAATAGATCAGCGTCATTCATTTGAATTAGCTGTAGAATAAATTCTTCTCGTTATGAACAAGCAATCTACCTATGGCCAAGCCTACATGTAAAACAATTCCCTTATTGTTTTAAAGAGCTCTTAAAATTCTATTAAGAAAAGAAAATTATTATTCATTGGCAGTATGTCATGAATATAACCTTCCTTGTTTTTTTTATTTCTCCATATAAAATTATTGCTTTTCAAACCCCTGTGCTTCAAATAATTTGAAGTATGCTGGGAGATTATCTGCTTAATCCATTTCTTTCACTCAGGCATTTCAGATTTCATGCAGCTATGCAAAGTTTAGTTCTGCTTAACAGACCTGTGAAGCTCTTCACAAAGCAGAAAATGAGTCAGGGAAAAAAACACAGCCTTAGGGTGGTTTGGAAAACAACAACAACAAAAAAAAAATTAGTGAAATTGAACTACAAGGGAGAAATTTTGAGTTACATCTCTTATTGACACTGTCACTGGCTAGAGAATCCATGTTACTTTTCTCCTTTTATTTTCTGCTGAAAAGGCGGCAGCTGAAGGAAGCTTGTTAACTCCATTTCTTCAAACTTAAGATTCTGCTTCAGTCCTTGTCAAAATGGAAACCACCACCTGATTAGGAGCTTGACCAAATGCAAACTACTGCGGCCCTCAAACACTCAAGGCGATGCTTTATTTACCCAGAGGAAATGAAACTCTCTGCCAGCATGTTTTGTATTCGGTTTTCGTGCCTGATTCAGAGGATCAGAATCTGGGCCTTTTCTTTACTCCTTTCAGCGTCATTCGACATGATTCAGTCTTGGGGCTGCCAAGACTATATCACCTTAAATGGGCTTTAACTACATAATTAACCAAATGACTTAACATCGCTTTATTCTTTCTTTGAGAATGACTGGATTTAAATTAATGCTGTCTCCTTAACTCAGTCTCTTAACTCAACCATTGCTAGCTGAACCACACGTAGAAAATGAAAGCATTTTTCCCTGAGGGTCCCAAATTGCCCACAATGAAGTGATATGCCTCTGCAGAGTAAAGATGACAAACTGAATATTATGGCAAAATACATCTCTGCCATAGAAAACCTGCAAATCCTTGTCTTGTTCCCTGGACAGGTTGGAAAACAGTCCAAATTTTGAACGTTTTTTTCCCTGCCAGATTGTCAAATGGCATTATTTCTTATGTGCAAAATGTGTGTGGAAAGTTGCTCAAATGCCAAAATGTGTCTAATCCTGCTATAATGTGGTAGAGAATAATTTCTAAATTTAGGAAGTAATTGCTTTGCCGTCCAGTGAAATGTATGCTAAAAAAAAAATCTCCTCTAGGCAAGTCCCTTATTTTAAACACCAATTCAGACTTCAGTGAACACAAGCACTAAACCTTTGGCAAAAAATAAAGCTGTAGAATTCCATTGTTGCAGTTTACTCTTTTCATGGGTGTTTGCTCTGTATCAAAACACAATCAAAACAACAATATTCAGTGCTTAGATGTCACCCAACACATAGTTACAAAGTGCTTTGCAAATAAAACTATACAGTTCTCATGGGCAATATTCCTTTTCATGGAGGATTTTGACTTTCCCAGTTGTGGTTTGTTTATTAGAATTCTGAACAAAAACTTATCATTTTGAACTTCTTTGTGCAAATGAAAGGAAGGAAACGTTCTTGTTTTAAATACAAACTACCTGACACTGCTGCCCTAGAGCAGTTCCTTGCCAACTTGAATCCTGGGAGCACTAAGTCTTTGACTTCAGGAATTTCAGAGGACTGAGTTCCTAGTTTCTAAAATCTGAAAGAGACTAGACTGAACCACCAAGCAAACAAGCTGGCAACAGAATAGTTTGCCCTCTGCCAATTTAAATTACTCTCTCAGTAGCCCTACAATGTGGGTTTCCAATACACTGGTAAATCCCCAACCAGCTAATTAGTATCATTCCTGATTTTAAGAAACTATCAGCAATGGTCTACATGTGTTTATCACGTACAGATTTTAGCTTCACATATGTTTGATATTCTATGAATTAATATAGAATAAAAGATTCAATGACAGACACATTCCACATTTAAACTATGGCTTTACAATTCATAGGACTGGGCACCAATCCCAATGGGAAAAAAAAAAAAAAGGCAAAATAAAAACCCCAGAGACCAAATTTCCAATAAATTTTCAGAAATATTAAAAAAGAATCAAGGTGAAACCCAAATGAAACTGCACGGATCAGTCTATGAACTGAAATCACAGACAAATTTAAGAGAGAAAGAAGGGTGTCCCACCAACCAGTGATAAGCAGAAGCCTCTGTGGAAAGCACAGCAAACTCCCAAGGTACTTTGTCACCTTTGACTACTGCCTTGTTAGGGGAAGGGGAGGGAATTTAGTCCTATTCATAGTGGTGTGTATATGCACGCTAGCTCCTGTCTCCTACAGTAAACTCCCTCAGCAGATTCCATCACCTTGCTAGCCACTGGCAAGACATGACCCTATTTTATACATGGGCAAATTTCCAAAGGCAAAATGCTTTTTATAGTGTTTGAGGTGTTGATGCATTCTTACTGAACACAGGAAAACTGTTAAACATATGGAAGAAAACCTGCAAGTCTATAGCTGAGTCCCGCAGATTCAGAAGTTCACTGTTGTTTACAAGGATGATCATCTGCTATGGCAGTAAAATGTCACCACAGATTAGAATAGTAGTATTTCCACTTTTAGTGAGAACCCTTACTATGTTGGACTAGAGCTTTAAACATTGCAGTATATCACTTGTAGGTCTGTGTCACTATATATGTGCAATCTGATCTTGTAAGCCTAGGCAACATGCTGCCATGCATAAGTATCAAGGACATGACAAGCATCTATCAAAAATATCTTCTTTGATCTTTTCTATTTATCATGAAACTGCATTCATTTAAATAATATTACTACAGAACTATGAAAAACCACAGATCAAGCCTTTGCAGAATTCTACTTTTTTTTCTCAGTTTGAATTGAATCCATCTCAGTTCATGACCAATGTAAATACAAGTATTACCAAAATGATCCATAGAACAAATTAAAATAAAACCTACTATACACAGTAATTTTGTGTGAGGGAGTTCAACAGATGTCACAAATAAATACAGGAGAATATGTTCAACAAAAGGAGACAGGATTACACTTCCACTTAACCTTCGTGCTGAGTACGGTTCTCTTCATTAGCACCCGCAAAAGAAGCATGCAGTTGATTTAATCTCATTTGCCAAACTATCCACTTTTTTTCATACATTTTAGTAGAGAAAAGAAAGCGGAAATCATTCAGTACACTGCAAAATTCAGGCCACTAACTTGACAGAAACCCCTAACTCTCTTCCTCTGAGTCTTTCTCTTTTTCACAGTTTAAAAAATAGATAACACCTATGGAACTTAAAGTAAGCTCTTTGCTTTAGTCTTCACTGTTTTCAAAATTTACCAAGATTGTCATCTGACTGTAGACTAGAGGATCAGTATGGACAAAGAACCCAAGGCCACCTAATCATGTTGTGCCCACCATAACTAAAGCAGATATGCAAAACTGTTAACCTGTCAAATTCCTGTTCAGTGCTAGAATATATAAAGGGTTATTTTTAGATATGAAAATCCTGGGATAAATAAAGTAGTTTGAACTGTATTAGACCATTTTGGTTTCAGATCTGCTAGTCTTCTGGGGTTTTGGCTTTGTTTGTTTGTTTTTGTTTTGAGCTCTGCGTTTCTTTTAATGATACTAAAAAGTTTTTGTATTAGGATCTACCTAAGGACCATTCAAGCGTCATTCAACTGCATTAACCCCTGTTCATTACAAATAGTAAGTCCTGAAAAGTTAAGATCTTTAACTGGGTCATTAGTATGTGCCTAAAACTTACTTCCAGGTGAATGCAATCACTTCTTCCTCAATTTGGGGGGATGGCTCTAATCTTATCTGACTGAAATTCACTCTAAAATAGAGAAAGAGAAAAGGGGAAAGAGTAATAGAGTAACAAATATTGCCTCAATCAGGACAAATAATCACAAAAGCAGGAGAATTGGAAAGCTCTTACTCCATACAAAGTGTTTGAGAGGCAACACACAAAGGATTAAGGTGACAAAAGCATTTGCAGGTTTAGTAATTCTTGATAGAAGGGGCAGCTAACCAGCGGTCATTGCTATCATGCAGGGAACTGACTGCACCTTAATCATCCACAAGACAACCTTTCTCTGATTCAAAGCAGACTCCTCCTACCGACTGAATTTGGCATTGAGATGGATTCTCAGCCTGATTTGGTGTAAATTCTTGGTTTGCCAGCAAGACAAGGTACATCACATAGCTCCCATGAGGTTTAATCCAGAGCTTGAAGTCTCAACTCTTGCTCTCAATAGTTTCTAATAGCATGGGATCTCATAACTTAATTTCTATGGCATTAGAACTCTTTCTGATATAATAGAGTATTGTGATGCTGCAGAGGAGTTCACAAGTGAAACTACACAGGACTTCAGTATTAAAAGAAAAAGTGAAACATCCACCTTTGTTCTTGGAAATTTTTTTCATGGGACTTTACCTGAATCCTCAGAAATGAGAATCTTTATGATCTTTAAAATCTCTTGTATTCTAAAAATCTAAAGATGAGGATAGTGATGGATTTTTGAAGACTATGCAAAAGAGAGGTTACTTTTTAAATATGGCCCCAACTTCCAAATTAAATAAGATGCAAGATCTCTTATACTTTCAAAAATATGAACAAAGCAGCAAAGTGCTGGTACATTGTTCTAACACAGAAATGACCATTTCTAAAGCTGTGAAGACGGGTAGGTTACTGTGACCTAAAATTCACTGCTCTTTAATCAGTGACTCTTCAAAAGAACAGATAGTATAAGAGTAATAGAGGGATTTTCCTATTCTGAAAAAGCTTTATTACACATACTCAGTGCGTCTACACTACACAGTAACAGGCAAATACATAGGCACAGAATGGCTTCTCTTTTCAGCTGGGTAAGCTAAGAAAACAGGGCTTCTAAAAATAATTCATTTTGTTCAGCATTAGCTTTCACCATTATTCTTCTTTTTGCTCTTCTTGCAGTCTGTGAGGAAGGCTAATTTTTCTTCACAGATCTCTGCATGTGTTCTAACAGCTCAACCCAGGCTCTGATTTTTCAGCCTCCTTATGAACCAGAAGAGACATTTGCAGGGTGGGAAATGTTAATGTCACTTGAATCAAATCTGCTTGAGAACTTTTATTGCCATATTCTAAAGAAAATATTCAAAATAGGAATTGTGGGGGAAGAAAATGGAAAAGAAAAATATTAAAGGTGTTGTTCACTAGCAGAAATAACCATCCCACTTTTATTCACTGACTTGATGTTTGCAGCTGAAAAAAATGAACACTTTCTGTTTCCTCTAAGGCACCACTTAAAGTGCAATCTAGTTATAGATGGTAGTCATTCCTATCAACTGTCTGCATCTTTCATTCCATTAATGGGCTGAGACTATGGGCAAGCAACACTTTCCCACAGGGTGAACCACCATTCTCTTGCAGAAACCCACTCATTCATTTGCTATTTTGTGTAACACCCCAACCCTACCCCCCGGCTTCTTTGTGATCATCCAATTCACAGCTGGGATCAGATCTCTGCAACTGCTGACCGGGACACAAGCTCCCTCCTCCTTCACTGACAGATGCTCTTAGAACTATGAAGTTTGGAGAAGGACACGATGGAAACCAGATGGAGAAATCAGCAACATGCCCAGAGGACTTCTAATGATTCACAGATCACAGTTGGCAACTTGGCCTTGGAAAACTAATACACACGTTATTACAGGGCTTCTGTAGCTTCTTATTTCATCAGTATTTTAGAACAGTGGAGCTTTTTTTTTTTTAAATTTAATTTTTGTCCCAAGAATCCATTAATACAGGGCTCCCAAAACGTCATGTGTCCTATTTGCAATATACAAACAAAATTAAGTATATTTTCAGATAACTCAGAATATTTTTTAATTATTATTTAAGTTGAAAGCTACTTTGAATTTGCCAAAATGAAAATTTGAAAATTCTGCTTTTCTTCAAAATCATCACCATTCTTTTCTTCAGTATTCACCATTGTAGATCTATTACTCTAAATAAATCAGAAGTGTATAAATCAGAATCTGCAACTGATATTTGGCACTGAACTCAAACATCATTAAATTTTACTAAACACTGTCAACTTGAAATGACTAAACCTTTTTCGCAATTTTTTTTAGTTGTTAGTTCTATCAAACTCCTCCTCCTGACAAGAATTCACAGAAAATTCTGACATTACCAAATCTATACTTTCTGTAAGAGGAACTGCAGTCCAAAAATATCTAGTGTGCTAAAGCACAGATGACTTCCTTATGCACCACCCAATCAGCAAGATTAAAATCCTGAGAGGTTTCAAATGGTTAATATTGACACTGAAGAAAAAGGGCTTAATTCCCTATCATATTAGATAACATACCACACCTAGCTAACACCCCATGGTGTTTAGCTACTTAAACCTGGTTTAACAAAATTTTTACAGTGCTTTCCTGACTGTTCTTTTTAGTTTACTAAATATGGTGCTACTTTTTCCAAGAGGTAGAGATTTCCCAATCACACTTGAGGGGTTGTCTTGGTTTTAAACTTAATTATATGGTAATGTGCTAAAAATGCTGTTACATGGGAGGACTGCAGTCTTAATCATTTTCTAGATGAGGACACAGTCCTATTTCAGGAAAATTATATCCAGAATCTGAATAGTTGAGATCTTGTAAAGGGTATGTCCCAGCTCATCTGTCAATCTAATTTGGTTCATGTGACAAGAAGCTGTACTCACAAGACTAGAATCCAAGAAACAGAACTGAAATTAAATTCCAAAATTGAAGTTAAAAAAGGCCACAAACCAAACAAAAAACCCCCCACTGATACAGCAGCAAAGGGGTGTGGGGTGGGGAAAATTCATAGTAATTTTCTGTATCAGTGATGTTTTAGAAAAGCAGTTTTTTCCCCTGTTATCTGCCAAGGATAATCACACTTCAGAAGATAAATGCTAGTTATTTTCTGTGAACTGCAAAAGTCAAGCATTTGATTCACCAAATTTTTCTGTTCTCTAAATCATGATCTACAAGTCTCTAGCTCTGAGGCTGGCAATGGTTTCACTGCAGACATAAAAGCAGACAGAATTTACATGGCGTGCAGACATTGCAAGGACATGAAGAAATCCAGGCAGATTTCTGAACTAATTTCCATCATTTGCCTTTGGTAAGTGAAGAGCTAAGAGAACATTCTTCTCTTTCAAGGTAACGCTTAGCTGCACTGCAAAATATAAACTACCCTACTAAATGAATGAGATTAGGTTTCAGTAGAATAAATACATGGTTGGTTCAGAGGCCTGAAATAATTCAGAAAGAAACAACTTCTTCCTTTATATTAACTCTGTTTTTTCAAAATACTGCCCAAACCAGTAAAGATCTTTGAGTCCTCTCCCACCATCACAAAGAAAATACACAGAAAGTTATGAGCCCAAAGGCCCGTCCCCAGTGTACATCCTCCAACACCGCGGACTCTGTAGGAGCAGAGGAGGAGAATGGGCCACAGAACTCTTTTAAACAATTTAAACAAAAATCAGAGTAAATGCTCTTCCTTTTCCAATTGCCTTCCACAACTGGTGACTACCAAGCGATTTTTTATTCATTTGGAATAACAGAAGCAATTACAGCCTGGAACAATCCAACTCCAGTGATACTTCATAAGATAGTGGCCGTGTAAACCAAGAACATGATAAATCATCCATCTGTATGCTCAGTGAAACTACTCTTACTGATTGATCAGTGCTGCTATTTAACATCACTTTCTGGAAATCATTAAAAAGTCAGTGCTTTGCCACTGACACTTGTGACAACATTCCTGCTTACAAACCTAATCTGAAGACTTTTCCACAGCTACATGAACTCACATATGACAGAAATGCATAAACCACACATCAGGTCACCTGTTCTTCCTTATCGGAGAAGCCCAATTTACACTTCTGTCCTAGAGAAGTTGTCTCATTCTTACTGCAGCATTGAGACAGGCAGGTTTTAGGGAAGAACCTGTTGTGACAGCTAAGAGTTTCTCTTTGGAACGTGGCTTAACTCAATGTCTCTTGGGCACAGATTCAGTCTAAGAGACAGTGGTGCCAGACAGTGATGTAACAGACAAGTACTAAGAAGCTCTTATATCCTTTATTGTACCCTTCATACAGTGATTTCAAGGAAATGTAAAAAGATTACATACGTAAGACTCACACAAGGCCTGCGCTTAAACTATATGCTGAAAGACTTAGCCCCTAAAAAACACCAGTGCTGTCAAGAAATACTGACTTTAAACTTCTGGTTGGACTGCTGTCTGCTGCAACTATCTTGACCCACGCAACAATTCTGTTATTCTTGTGTAAAATTCTCTTGACACACTCATGCAGCTATGGTTTTTTTATTTACTTATTAATTCATTTTTAAAAAATGAGGAGGCATTTTGTTTTCTTAGCTCTTTCATCATTCTTTCAGAAAAAGATCAAAACTTTCTCTTTGCTAGAAATGTAATAATACTTCTGAGCACTGAGCCCTGTAAAATGTGGTTACAGCGTAGACTTTATGGTCACTACAGAATACATAAAACTTAAGATATTCAGGATGTTTTTTCACATGTATTCCTTTTATTTGACCTGTTGCTTGGGATCCTGTGCATCTGGATTCGTGGAAAGAAAGAGCTCCTTCAGAGTGGTCCACAGCATGGTGATCATGGGACTCATCACGGATCATAATTTATAATTTCACTCCAAAACCTCAGCTGGATTCCCAAACTACAAAACAGGTTATTTCATTTCTACAGGGCTTCTATGGTGGGAGAAGATTTTGTTTAGTAACACTTTGGCACTCTAGAAGATCTAGGAGACATCCATTATTCAGTCAGTCAGCCTATAAAAATTACATGACTTTTAACACACTTTTTAATTGCTTTTAATTATTAACATTTGCATTGCTCTCAAAATGGCAAAGTGTCTCAGCTGGAGACATGGTTAAATTTTTAATAACACTGGAAAGCAAAGCAACAAATCTTGGACTGTGGATTTTAAATATATACAATATTATATGCATGTGTATTTATATATATAATATTATCTATATAAATATGTATAAAATTCTATCTCTCTCTAAAATATATAAACATAAACCCATATATATATCTTTTCATGCATGTATCCTTAATGAAATCTCATGATCACACTTTTCAGAAGATAAAAAAGAGATTAAGCTCAGAAGGCTTTTGGGCTCCACAGGCTTGAACAAAAACAATTGCGCATAGCCCTAAAAAGCCTATCTTATCGTAGCTTTCATTTGTGGAATTTTATAAGTTAGGAGAATGGTGAGACTACTCGAAACCATGGTATAACAGGTTTGCTCACTACATATTTCACAGTTCTAATGGAGAACTCTCATCACAAAAAAACCCTCACATGAAGTAAATTATTTTATTCATGTACAAAGCCAGCTATCAATAACCTTGTCCATTTAAAAGCATTTCGCTCCAAAAACTAGTGTGCTTTTTATTTTTACTACTCCCTCAAATGTCAAATACATTGCAATTCTACAATTTTAATTGGCACTGGAGATCATTAGATACAACATTTATTGCCCAGAACAGATAAGCTGTAGCTGTGTGCTCTCCTTGTCTCTCTGTGGTGCTCTCAGGACTTTTCCCCAACTTGCATTTTAACAACTCAGGCAACTTTATATGCTACATCTTCAAATTAATTCTACCCTTGTTCTGGGGTTTATTAATCTTAGAAAGCAGAGGTAGGTTAAGTATAGCAACATTATTTTTCTTTGACCTATGGTTCTTTCTCTTATGATTTTCGCCAGAAAACTGAAATTTTCCTGGTGGTGTCACTATCAGATATCTTCCATTTTATATGACCTTCTTATTTCCAATAAAGTTTATAGATATGTTTGCTGCCAGGCAAACCTTTTACCTTCTGAAGTTTCCAAACATCTGTTTTTGAAAACTCAGCTCTGTCTGCAATATTAACCACAAGAGAGTAAATGAGCCACAACACTGCTAAGGCTAATGTCATTAGGTTGCCAAGAGACACCTTGAATGTAATTCAGATTGACCCTTAGCAAAAGAGAGCCAGACAGTAATGCTGTTAAAACATCCCCACAGGCTTCTTGTTCCTTATTTTCCAGAAAATTATTCACACAATTACAAAATAGTTGAAAATTTTAAGAGTACTAGAAAGCAATGAACATAGTTCCCTCCGCTATTCAGATATGGACATACCCAACTGCTCATGCTCAATCCTTTCTTTAGGCATCTTTCCCCCTTGGTCACTCACACCACCCTTTCAAAAGGATGTGTCACAGTTTTGACCTCCCTCTTGCTATATCACTTTCTATTTGAGACCTGGATGAACCTCAATCCTCTGATTGGAATCTTAGGAGTACGTAAATGAAAGTCAGACTCCCTGTGGAAGGCTTAAACCAGTTTGGAGAGCTGGAAGTGCCCCATAACTCTTAAGATGTACGAAACTATTTATCATAGGCAAATAATGTGGAGAAGCTTGCTTCTCTCTTCAATGACAATTAGGAGGCATGTTTCCTTAATAAAGGAGTGAGTCTCATAATTGTCCAACTTTCAGGACTTTAAGGAAATGTAAAACTGAGTTTGTTTCAGAGGAATGGAAAGAGAATAGGGTTAATACAGTGCTAGCAAACAAAGTTCAAGTTTCCTTCTGACACTTCTGAATAAAACCTGCAAATACTTCTTGGTTCAAATCCAAACAATAAAAAAAACCTTATATGACAACCAATACAAAACTCTATGTGCACCGGAGATGATCAACTTGCAAAAATTACCTCCTGAAGTTGTAAAGTTGGGTGACAAGGGATTAATTACATAACTGAAAATGCCCAGAATACATCTTGCCACTATTGTTACTTTTCCTATATTTAGGGGGTTTTTAACTTTTCTTTTCTACATTGACTTCAGGCCAAAGTATTGCCAAATTTGCAAACTAGCCAACATTTTTTACGGAGAGAAATAACAGATTCTCTTATGAATACATTTTTGTCAGCTTTCTTTATCTTTTACTTTCTCCCCACTTCATAGCCTTGGTTGACATTTCAGAATCTGACAGGAGCAGGGCTTATTCCACTAAACCAAATTACAGGTATTAATTAATGGCTCTCGCTTTTTTGCCAGCTCCTGCAAGCAGAAGGGTAGGTAATAATGTATTTACAGCAGAATTTAATTACCCATTTTCAAGCCACTGGCCTCCTGGCAAAAGTCTCCAAATGTAGTGCAGAATATAACTTGGATTAAGAATTAATTTACTGTCAGCAATGATCTGCAATTTAATAGCTTAATCAAGTCTGCTATGAAATTTGTAGGGAGCTCTGGAGCCTAATATTGCCCCAGAGCCTGCTGCATCTAAAGGCAGGTTTCAGAGATCCATAACGTAATCATCTAGCAAATCCAAGGTCTCTCTCATATAATCAGGAACTGCCTGTAGCAAGCTTACTACTCACATTACAAAGTTATAGCTCATGGATTTGAAGTTCAGTGCATACCCTCGCCTCTTTCCTCCTCTTCCAGTTAAATCTCCCAAAGAAACTGTACTTGCATGAATACCAAGATTAGCATGTAAATACAGGCCAGTGTGTGACTAACACATTCTCTCTCATCTTTACAAATCATAATGCAAATATAGAAAACTGTTAATAAAAAAAAGACAAAAGGTATTAACACACAAATGCTTCTTTTAGCTCTATTCAGAATTCTCCTTACAGTGGGCAGTACGATTACAGAGTTCTTTCTATACAAGCACAGCTGAAGATGGAAATAAGAGATTAAGACTTTGAAAATCACAGTTCAGATAAAATTAGCTGTGAACTGAGCCTTTTATTTGTTAACATTTTGAAATTTAAAAGATCTTGATTATCTTTAAAAATAAAATCAATCCACATTTTCAGCTAGAAGCCAACTGATAGAATAATAAAACGCTAGAGTGCTGAAATAGAAAATGTTATGCCTGAAACAGGGGGATAAATCTATTGTCTTGAGCTTTCAAGGCCAGATTTTAATGATCTCAGAGATTCCAAAGTTTCAAAAAATATGAATAAGCTTTTCACATGGGGTGTTTAGCTGGGCTGAAATATTCCAAACTCTCTGCATATTATCACTGGTTGTCAAAATATCCTGGGGGAAACTCCTAGAAGTGCTCTGAACACCATACCATCACAGCAGCTTACCCATTTTACTACTTTTTCCCTGCTAAGATTATGGATCATCCTTATGTCTCCCATTCTGTCACCCATCCATATTTACATCACATCTGGCATGATGCTATTAGTACATACAAATGCTTTTTGCAGCACTGAGGACTGGGTGGTTTTTTTCCTTTTTTTCTTTTTTTTTTCCTTTTTTCTTTTTTTTCCTTTTTTCTTTTTTTTTTCCATACAATCATAGAATAGTTGGGGTTGGAAGGGACCTTTTAAAGGCCATCTAGTCCAACCCCCCTGCAGTGAGCAGGGACATCTTCAACTAGATCAGGTCGCTCAGAGCCCCGTCCAACCTGACCTGGAATGTTTCCAGGGATGAGGCATTGACCGCCTCTCTGGGCAACCTGTGCCAGTGTCTCACCACCCTCACTGGAAAAAATGTCTTCCTTATAGCTAGTCTAAATCTCCCCTTTTTTTTAATTTAAAACCATTACCCCTTGTCCTATCACAACAGGCCCTACTAAAAAGTCTGTCCCCACGTTTCTTACAAGCCCCCTTTTAAAGTACTGAAAGGCCGCAATAAGATTTCCCCGGAGCCTTCTCTTCTCCAGGCTGAATAACCCCAACTCTCTCAGCCTTTCTTCATAGGAGAGGTGTTCTACTCCTCTGATCATTTTTGTGGCCTCCTCTGGACCCGCTCCAACAGGTCCATGTCTGTCCTGTGCTGCGGGCTCCAGAGCTGGGTTTTTCTCCTTTTTTTCCTCTCTGTGTCCTCCCTCCCTCTTTTTTTCTCCCCCCCCCAGTAATCTAAAGCTTTTTCCCCTCATTTATTCTCAAATAGCTCTAAAGAAGCACTACATCACAATGTGAAATGATACTTTATATACTGAATTTAAGAAATATGGATGCAGAAGTTTTGGTTCTTATCTCCTAAGTATGAAAATGAACATGGATACATTCAGAATTGTACAGACAGGACCATTATGCAGTCCTACACCTCACCAAAGGCTGCCATGTGCACATGTTGTGGAAGAGCACACTCCCAATTTACAGTTAAATGAAACTCATGGGTTAAAAATGATCAAACTTATGTGTAAGTGAGGAGCTAGTACAAGCCTAAAAAATACCAAGCTTAAGTTCATTAAATCGGTTGTATCAAGAAAACTCTGAGCTAATAGGAAACTCTTGTAGTAGTATTTAGGTTAATGAATATGCTGTTGTCAGAACTCAAGCACGCACCAAAGGTAAAGCAATCAGAATTCTGAAACACCAAACCAACCCCCGCAAAACCCCAAAATGCACAGACACGATGAACTACATGTTAAACGTAATACTGTGGATGGATGTTTGAGTAGCGATCACTTGTGTAATGTAATTGCTTAAATACAGGAGGTAAGCTGAAGAGATGAAGAATGCATCTCCATAAAGAAAAAAAAAACCAAAGCCTTAAATCATAGCTTGTCATGCCTAGTGAGTCTCTCCTGTAGTAAGTATTTCTCAGTTGAGTTTACATACAATATATAAATTGACAGTAAGCCTTTTAATAAGCATGCTGAGAGTACTGCAACATGGAGTCAGACATCCAGAAACATCTCATTAAGTATTTGACCACATCCATTCTAAAAGGAGAAAGCTCTGAGAAAATTACTGGAAGTGTCTGTACCTTAATTAAAAAGGCTAATTAGGTTTTATTTCTAAGACTGAGCTTTAATCCTCTAGCCTTGCATCCACTCAACTGAGTTATCAGTTAATAATAATTTCCCCAACATCTGTATAGATCATTGGACTCTGATACATCATTTTCTTAACAAATGCATAGTTCCTATATATTCTGCAACACTGCTTTGTTTAGTTATCTGCAATGACATGTTTCTCATACCATGAAAACTTATTCAGAAGCAAGGAAACTCTACTTTTTTACCCTAGTTCTAGAGGGTTCCTGCATATTCTGTAGGTCATGTATTAAAAGGATATGTTAAAAAATATTATGGCATTTAGTCTTGGAACTTTAAGCATTGGCCTGCCTCCAAAGGTGGCTGACAATATAGTTGTTAAACTCTTCAGCATCTTAACAAGTGTAGACTTCATCAGAAAAGCAGGATGTTCATTCATAAAAAATACGCAAAAGTCTCTTTCACAGCATTTTATCTTTCCTCTGTCAGCACAATGTATGTGGTAGGATAGTTACGCTCATCCAGAAACCACAAATTACCAGAGCACGTGTACAGATCTTAAAGCACGCAGCAGTGATGACAATGACAGTACCAGTGGGTTCCAGTTGTTACAGTTCTAATAATCATCTCCCTGCCTATTACTATACCATTTACGATTACAGCAGTGAATTGAAAAGAGCAGCTCGTACTTTCTAAACTCCCCTTTCTCATCCCAGACAGCACTTAATGGAACTAGCAGGCCTAAAAATTCACTCCACACATCACAACTTCAGAGCCTGATCTAACCCTGGTTTCTTCATTTACACATCTGCAGCCTGGATTGTTTCTCTTCTCTCCACAGTAGTATGCCTAGCATTACATGCATGCTGTATTGCCACAGGTGATTTATTTTTTTGATCCCATCACAACAGAAAACCAAATACTTTCAAACCTTAAATTTTTATGGACCTTGACTTAAATTTTTAAACTGTCAACTATTTAAATACAATTTATACTCTCTCAAATAAAGTTACACCATGCTGGATTTCCCTTCAATATGAGAGAGTGGTAGGCATAATGGTTTGCTTTGTAAATTCAGAACAGAATTTTCTTTCTGTGCAATCATCTTCAAATTTACACACTGAATTCCCTTCTAAACAGCTGCAGAGGGCTTGCTGCTAAGAGCAGGCAACAGCAAAGCCCGCCCCCATCTCAAGTGGGAAGCTAGGCTGCAAACCATCAAAATGCCAAAGGCACAAAATAGCATGCTTGCCCCAATTTCTTCATGTTATTTTGGTATACTTTAAAAAAAAAACAACAACACATAACTCATTAATTATAACCTTTCAAAAGTGTTTTCCTTTCCCCCAAACTGTTAAAATTTAGTAGAACTGCAGCCAGAGTTCTAATAAAACTATTTTTAGCCTTTGTTAGGCAGAGAACATCATGAAGAGTCTCATCTTTCTATTAATGCAAATGTATTTAAGCAGTCAGTGCAGGAAACTTTAAAATATGCTAATCACTGTTTCTTTGGACTCCAGTCTCTAATGTCTTTGCTGATGTGTACACATCACAGAGAAGCTAAGTAAAGGGAACACCATCATTTAAATCATCAATAGGTATTCACAGCTCCATAAAGTGACAGCCATATATATATTTTATTGACACATTTATATATTTCATAAATTTCCACATTCAACCTCTTTTTAATATATAACGTTCTGGTGACTGAGCTGAATTGCCACGGTGTGTTATAAATGGAAATACTTTTGATAATCACATGCACTGTGTTTCTTTTTAAAGTGATTCAGTGCTGATGAAAGGGACCAGACTGACGGCCTTGCAGATGGGAGTTCCAGGTTAATCCGCAAAGAAAACAAGATACTGTCAGGGCAATAGCTGGGCCAGCTTCGCTCCAGCACATCTCCATTTAAATCCGTAAGAGAAAAAGAAAAAACCCAACATATATATCACATCTCTAAGTCACAGTCTGACTCCGCCTGCTCATATCCTTGGCCTTGCTTCTTATTTTTGCTAGCAGAGAAAGTAATCAAAGAGAGCAATGCATTTTTGGGATTGGACTGCTGCCCGTGAGCTGCTTCGTAGCTCATGTTTAAATCTAGCAGCACACATCACTCTTAGGCCAGCACATCCCTCTTCAGTTTGTAGTTAAAAGACTACATGAATTTTTTCTAATGTAGCATTGAGGTAAAGTTATTGGGTCTTACTTGGCTTCAGCATTCCTTTTCTGAAAGCAAGTGGTTCTCATCTACTGGGTGTCCCGTCAGGAATGACAGATATTTTCTTCAGTGGATTGCTATGATAAGGACAAACCTACCCAAGACAGATTTATGTAACTCTCAATTTTGTCACTATTATTTATGAAAATGAATATTGCACTTATAGCAATATTAGCAACGTGGCCAAAATATTGGAAAATATTATTTTGGATTTTACTTATCTACCATACATGTATAGCAGCAAGCGTCACGTCTGAAAGACAAGGCCTAGACCCTTGTCTAAACCACCTGTTAACTCCTAATCTATAAAACTGAACCAGAAATTGAAAGAACAGAGGCCTTTTTAAATGACACACAAATATGTCAGCAATTAGGGGATAATATGCTAGCATAGACATTAATAAACAAATAAAACCACAGGATTTTAAAATACCAAAGGCAGCTCATCCAGAATACTTAAAACAGAGTTACATGGCTTAGTCATATGGCTACATGAACACAACAGGGTGATGCAGCCAGAAACAGGAGCGTGTCATTGTGCGACGATAGCTGTGAGTCTAACAGCTTCCTCAGACACCCTCCTGCCATTTGCCAGTAAAATCCTGCCTGCCCACAAGGAACTAGAGAACTGTTAGTAAAGAGATAACGGGTCATCCCCTTCTTAATAGATATCCAGTTATATAGCTGCTTTCTTATCTCAATAAAATTTCATAAATAATATTAGTCTCGGATTTTTGTAAAAGGTCAAATCCCATTGAAAGGAATCCTCCAGTCTTCTTTGGAAGCACTGGCTGTGTCTAGAATTACATTTTATCTTCTGTTAACTGAAATGATACAGCTGGTGGAGTATATTTCAAGTGTTTGCATTCATTTTTTCTCCAGGTGAAGGTGCTTATGCCATCTTTTTCCTGGAATTTCAACTGTTAGAAATGATCCGCAGATCTTCACAGCAACTACACAAAATATGCCATCTACTGCTAGAGAAGGAACCAGGAAGTTTCAAAATATGTTCATGAGTGGTCTTAATGTAGAGTGCTTTGCTTTGAATCATATTCTGTTCCTTTAGGACTACATTTTACATTTTATGAGTTCTAAAAACCCACAAAGAGAAAGAGTTAAATCATATTTGCCTTGCTGAAATGAATAGTCCCAATTACGTCTTTGAGACCATGCACTCAAGCCAAGATACTTTTGGCTCTATATGAGCATATTTTTAAAATGTGTTGCTAATTATTTATATAGCTCATTATCTCCTTGCTATGCTAAGCACGACTCATTTCCCTTGTCTACCCACTACCTCTCAGGTAATGATGAACTAATGGTTTGAACGCATCTGAAACTATTACTTTTTTTAAGAAGGAAAAAAATTAACCAGTGCAGCCACTTTGGAGGAACATTCAGTGAAATCCAAAAATGAGATCTCACTGTCAGTAGGTTTGAGAAGCAAGGTGCTTACACTGCAACTTTCCCCCAAATAGAGAAAATCACCTGTGAAGGTTTTTTCAAGAGCAATGAAGGTACCTTATAGACTGCTGTGTGCATAAGGAAAGAGAGAACGTCCCAAGTAACGATTGCTTCAAAACTGTTTGTTTTAAACTATGTAGATAATTTCTGGCCCTCCAAAATAAAATAAGCCATACCAAGGCCTCAAATGGTGTACCAATACTGGTACATATTCCCCAAGGAGAGAAAAAGTGGCCATTTACATAGAGCATGCTGTCAAACGTTACTGAGCCTGCAGTCCAGCATATAGCTGGTGGTTGCCTCTCTCCCAACACGACAGAAAATGGCAAGGCTGGTGGGCACACTTCCACACTCGTTAGCATGTCTTTACACAGAATAGGTACTCTTAGAGTGTATTTACACAGGTTAACTACAACTGTACACACAATTTGAGAGCCCTGTTCTGCAAAATCTTATGTTTATTGAAGTACATTGTGAGCTCTCTGCAACATCAGTGGAATCGCTTTTGCCAATTATTTACAATGGTAAATAACTGAAGTATTGTATACACTTTCACATACTTCACTATATAACTGCATTCTTGCACACTGCCGGTGTGCATTGAATGTTTTCAAGTGTCTGAAGACACTCAGAGGTTCATACACCCAACCTTAATCAATTAGAAACAGAACTGGAATGCTTCTTTGGAGGGCAGAATCACAACTGCTGCTTCAAATCAGAGATGCAGTCTCCAAACCATTTAAACAGACAACCAGAAGTTTCTATGCCTTTAGTAAACTGGTCTTGTTCAACTCCCAAATTCATTCCATTCTCTTCATGGTACTTCACGCTGAGAAAGTAAAACTTGCATTATTTCCCGACACAAAGTGAATGTTCCAAGTTGCAGGAATGTTTGCTGAAGGACAATGCTGAGGACAACAGTACTTTCAGTTTTAACTTGAGGTTAATTTACCATAAGAATTAAAAGTTCTGGGACTGTAATTTGTAGTTACGTAGTTACTTTTGATCTAAACACAAACATTCTGCATGACTTACCTTGTCAGTTTTAAACTCTTCATAGAAAGAATTTTTTTTTTTAAAACCAACATTTGCCAGTAAAGCACCTTTGCATTTGGAATCTGTACTAAGATCCCCAAACATATTTGCACAGATTCTGTACTTGCACCTAAAATATGCATGAGTGCTAAGCACAGGTTAAGACAGGAATTTGTAAACTTCAGTGCAAACTAATATGCTCCTGTTCACACATGTCAGTTTTTCTGGTTATGTTAGATGAAAGAGGACAGCTCAGAAATACAGTTTTGTATATCTTTTTGACATTCAAAACACTCTTCACCAACGCGCTTTTATCTCTGATGTACGCCACCGAGCCATGGGCTCATCACAGGCTCTAATATCCATATACAGAAAGGGGTTTCATTTAAAATACCTTTCTCCCAGCTGTGCTGCCTTTACAAAGTGCTGTACACTTTGTGCAGCATCTATATAAACTGGATTTTTGATCCAACACTTCTGGTTGTTTTTAGCCAGTGAAAAGCAAGCCGGGTAGCTTTGAGCAGTCTTCTTGCTGCAGATCTCATCACTAGTACTTCTCCAGGAAACAGTGAAAAGTTTGGTCAAATAACAATCTAGTCTACATTTATATGCTGTTAGAGAACAATTTGATTATTCACACAGATAAGGCTTGCACTACTCGTATTACTAGCCGTGCTGACTTCAGTGGTACCACCAGTAATCAGAATTTGGCCGATATTATGTGGAAAAAAAATGAACACCAACACTAGTAAAAAGACTTGCAGATATTTAGAAATGGAATACAGACTCTTCTGGCTTTAGGCCATCAATTTTAACATAACAGATTCTTTTGCCACCCAGTCGCTCACTTGAGCGATGGTTGCAATCTTCAGTCATATAGAGGCTGCTAAAGAGTCTCTTAGAAATGCATTAAAGGACTCAGTTTAGTTCAGTTTGAGAACTAGGAGACAACTAGAAGTTGAAGAACCAGTTGTTTCATAACATAAAAGCCAGGAGCAAAATTAATATTAAATGGTTAGTTTTTTGGAAGCCTCAGCAGAGTCTGAGATAGCTCTAGACCTGAATACGAAATAACCAACAAAAGAGGTGTTACTGCTGTTCCTACTGGAGGAAGCTTTGATGTGCACTATCATTTTCATCATCCGGGTTTGATGTAATAACTATTTGAAGGTAAAACAAATTCTCATGCATCCTATAAATAGAGTCCATCAGTCCCCTAAATTATTTGTAAATTAACTATCAAGCCAAAATCAGAGAGCCATCATCTAATTCATCTCTTAATTCAGTAGAGACATGACTGAGCCTAAAGATTTTAGTATGGGGTTTAAGTATAAGGCTTATATTTTTTAGTATCACCTGACTACTTTGTCTCCAACTAATTTATTGGACAAGAAGCCTTGCAAAAACTACTACAAAATTCTGCAGTCTGATTCATTAGGACAAAAGTTAATTAAATAATGTTCTCTCCTCAGACATACTATGTTGTCTTAAAGATGATTCAACAAGAGGCAAATGCAATTAGGATAGGAAAAAGTATAAGCAAAAAATTTAATCTTATCATGTATTTCAGAAAAATGGAGTAATAAATCATCTTGCTCCATAAGCCTTTTGTTTTGCTGTAACTGATAACGCATGAGATTCTTTAGCTTTCTCATCAGATACAAGTATTACATTTGTTGATGCAATTTAGAAGGAAACGGACTGTGACAATGGACAGTATATTTAGGAGAAAAATGATATACACAGCCATGCTTATGCAGATGGCATCCTCTCAGAGAGCAATGAACAGAACACTGGGTAGTGAGATTTATGAAAATCTAGACTACATCCATAAACACAAAATCAAGATTTAAAAAAAATATATACACTGTCCTGTAAACAGAATCCCAACTCATATCCCAGGTTCAGAAAATAATTGTTTTAGGGGAGGTGGAACCTTTGAAGGTTTGCATCACTGGTTGTTTGTTGGTTGGATGCATTTAAATGACAGAATACAAATGCAAAACCAAAAACCATGCCTTGGCAAGCACTACCTGGGAATGAGAAAATCTGCATTCAGTTCCTGAATCTATCTTTGACTTTCCTCAGATATTAATTAGCTCACTTGTTCTGTTCCTTATAGAGAAAGAGATAAGAAAGTTTCATTGCTCTTGTCTGTTTAGACCAGATTCACTGCTCAGTTATCTCAGTTATACTGAGATCATTTTGGGATGTCTTCTAAACCTGCAGTCACAAAACCCGAAAGCCTACTTTTAATATAAGAATATGCATGGTTTGAATATATCATATATGATAAAGGTTATCAGAAGGCCTTACATTTGAGTTTTATAATCCAGCAGGATTAATGGATGTATTCCTGAGAGAAATCACAACTATAGACCTATAACACTTGGAAGATACCTAGCATGTTTTTTCCAGAATCATAACAAGGCAGCATTTCATCCAGCACAGGCAAAACTGCCCTGGGTCTGCTAAAGGCTTGCCTCACCTATGCTCTTTTGAACATCTGAGCACACCTCGTCTCTCCAGAGCTCCCTTAACAGCCACAACCATGCCTGTAAACCACCCAATCCCAGGCAGCAACAGCAACATGCTCGAGTGTACCCGCTCCTACTTGGTGCCCCTCCTGGCCTATCCTGGCCATGGCTCGGATTAGTCCACAAAAAAGATTGAAAATATGTTACAAGAGTGTTTTTATTAAAAGGTCATATTTGAGTCAACAATCTTTTTAAACTGAGGAAGTAAGAATATTATGTTCTAGGGAAGAAAGAAAAAAGGTCAGCCTGCTTTAATGGCTACTAATTTAATCCTATCTTATATGGGAGGTCTCATTTTTGGGCTTTAAATATCTTTTACAGCTTTCACTCATTCAGGAATGTAACAACCTGCTTGAACTCAGATTAGAAAAAACTACTTTTCAAGACCACATTAAGATCTATTTTTGATGGAAGTTCTCTTCACAGCCTGCAGATAGGAAAGGCTTTTATTGTACTGGCACTGCATCAACAAAATCAAAACAGAATTCTACATTTGCACAGGCAATAGTTAATCTAGAAAATATCATCAAGAATGGAAGGTTATATAAGTCATTCCACCGATATGGAGAAGAAAATTGATGATGGAATGGTAAAGGGAATTAAACTATTAAAATAGTTCATTGGCACTCGGTGCCATATGTTTAAAAATGCTCAAAAGAGACCCAATATGATAAATATTCAAATACATTATGATTTACTTCAGCATTTATCAAAACCCAGATACGGTTTTTTTGCCATGGATATTGTTGCTTTCACTGCTAAAAATCCCACACATTACAGTGCACAGGAAAGACAGGTAACCTTAAAAAGTCCCTTTCATAGAGCCAGCTACCTAGGCTAAACACCAAGTATTATATCAGAAGCATTCATGATTTTGATTATTATACTAATATCCAGCCTCATTGCTCTGCCATCATTAAGAGACTGCAAACCATCTCTGAATAGCAAGCAATAGTCAAAATATTTACAAATTAATTTTTTCTTTTCCTTTCAGCCCAGTTTTTGCCTGTTATTGTAAACATTGAGTGCTCTGACCTCAGTAAACAATGAACCCAAGTGAATGTTTGGGAAGCATGACAGATTCCTGCTTTGCAGAGAGGCAAAAAGGCTTAAATGGAGTACAGTGTGTATTTTAGAGAAAACTACGTATTGCAAAAGACTAAAGCAATTACAATTTTTCCATCATGAACACGTGATAGAGGGCTA
Source organism: Morus bassanus (assembly GCA_031468815.1). Classification (NCBI taxonomy): domain Eukaryota; kingdom Metazoa; phylum Chordata; class Aves; order Suliformes; family Sulidae; genus Morus; species Morus bassanus. The sequence continues at coordinate 27,320,100 of CM062577.1, forward strand.
TATCTCAGCAAACTGCTGTTGTTATAGAAACTCTGCTGACATGTTGCTACTATGGTGAAAGTGGCATTATACTTGCACTAATGTCCTTTTCATCAACCTCAGTTCAAAATTCAGAGCACTTTAATTTACAATCAGGGAGCTGGACGTCATTCACTGCAGCTGCAGGCAGTGTCAAATGCTGCTGTTGCCTGGTAACTAACAGGTAACTGGTGCAAGTCTGTTATATTTATGTACATGGAAAGTTAATGACAGATGACGAAGGAAACATTTGTCTGTCAATTAAAAATTTGGTCTCTGTTTACTAAAATACAGGATTTTCCTCTTGCAGTGAAACTGCTGCTGAAGTATACAGTACCAGAATGAAAAATTGCACGTATCTCTTCTGATCTCCAACATAAATGATTAAAAATTATTGCTACTGATATAGCTGCGGCAATTCACTAACAGTTATATAGGAGTGAACAGTTAAGTTAAAATTTAGCCCCGAAATACTGTAACTACAGTAGGAAAGAAATGTTATTTAATATTTTGTTAGGAAATTTTAATCCTGGCAACAAAGTATCTAGCTCTCCCACTATCCACACTACAATACTATGCAAACAATAGTGTTTTAAATAGAGGCTGGTTTGGGTGTCCAAAGTTTACCCTTTATCCAGAAGGCTGCTACTGCCCAGCAACCATTTAGATTTCTTGTGTTCCCGTTAAATATTGACAAACCGAGCGGTGAGAATAGACTCTGAATGGACTCAAAGGCTACACTGCACTAAAACAGGCTGCTGCAAATAATAATTTCTCTATTCTGTTCTCAAGACCCTGATCCAAACCACTGCTTTTTATTTTACAGTACAACTTTATACTTATTGAAAGCATGAATTATTTGTGTGAATTAAATTAAGAGCAAAATTCACACTAATTTCAGTGGCATCCCACTTTTGCCTCAAGTTGGTCTTTTGTAAGTGTGCTGGGTCTGGGTCTACAAACAGCTGCCTAACTTCTCAAATGCCTTCTGTTAAGGGAGCTTCTACACACAACGTTAGAAGATTGACTTCACTTTTTTACCAGAAATGTCTTTCACCAGACCTTAACATTCAGTTCACATCACAGCTATGTAATTATTCTTTTCAGAAGCAGAGATGCAAAGAAGGCATTAATAGCCATTCAAAATATCACATTTATGCACTTTTCTCTTGTCATATTAAATATAATTACTTCTGATGCAATCAAACTCATATCCTTCAAATGGATAAATCCAGCACCAAATTTAGAACCTCAAGCTTCAAATATCAGGCTCTCAAAGCAAAGCTTTAAGCCTTTACTTTCAGTTCAGTGAGGTACAATGTAAGAATAGTGAGAACATTAGGTTTAAAAATGGTATCTTTTAATGAATTTTCTTTAAATTATTCTGTTAGTTATTGGTTGCACAGTGCTTTGAAGATCAAAGGTGATATATGAACTGCATCTTATAACTCAGTCACCTAGAGATGTGAAACAAGTAACTGACCAACATATATGCTCCTCAGAACTCATTATCTTTGGAAAATAAATTACAGTATCTTATTTTTCATGACGCCTGCCAGTCCTGAAGGATCTAAAGGACTTACGGTATGCACATATACTTCACACAGACATGGACATACATGCTTTTAGGCTGGCATAATAGCTCATTTTTAAAATGGGATAGTATGCAGTAGTAGCAAATATTCATACATGCGGGTCTAGTTATAGGATTGGGTCTTGTTTAAATACAGGCATAACTTCAATTATGCAATAACGAATTGCAATCAACTCTACGCAGAGTGCAAAACCTGTGTTAACAGTTATAAAGCATGCTTCTAGAACAAACCTTTATTAGCAACTCCTCTGCCCCTTACACATTAAAATTAATACAGTACGTTCTCTATAGAATTTAAGAATGTTACCTACGATCATTAAGATAGTCTACAGAAGGATACCATACAACACCAGGTATGATTTTAATATTCCCTGTTGTATACTTTTCTATTGTTTGAACTCACTATAAATGTAATGAGGCCATTTTGTGAAGACAGGTATATCCAATCAATAATCATAAATAAGGAAAATTTATGCATATAAATAAGCACTCCTATTTATATAATCATAAGATAATTCAGGTTGGAGGACTCTGGAGGACACCTAGTCCAACTTCCTGCTCCAAGTAGGGCCAGCTTCAGGGCTGGATCAGTTTGCTCAGGGCTTTCACCCGTTGAGGTTTTCATCCCTCCAAGGAAGGAGATTCCACAACATCACTGCAAAATACCCTGGTGTTTGATCACCCTAAGAATTTTTTTTTTCCTTAGATTTAATAAGAATTTCTCTTACTACAGCCTGTGTCTATTACCTCTAGTGCTTTCACTGTGCATCTCCACAAAGAGTTTGATTCTATCTTTTCTATAGTCACCCAGTAGGGAACATGTTTTCTGAAGAGTAGTAAACTCACTATGCCATCCCTGAACACATGGTCCCCTGTTTTTGTGCAGCACATGTCCAAGCCAATCATTACTTACACATCACTCCAAGAAGTACCACGGTAGTGAAAATATTTGTTAAAATAAAGAGTAACTTGAGACTAATAATCATCTGTATCTTTGGCAAGGAGTATCCAGAGCAATGGCTGCCAATGTTGGGACGTAAAGAGATCGAGAGAGCACATTTCAACTTTGAGGTTTTGCTTTGTAAACTGAATTTTAAAAAACATAATTGTTTTAGCACTGGAGAGTAATGTTATTCTATATCATTTGAAAAGAATATTTCTCTGTAAAACAGCTTTAGGTCAAGAAATAAAGCCCTGAAGTTTGTACCTAAATGGAAGATCTGAAAATTGTAGTTTACTCTGTTTCAGATAACTCTGAACTCAAACAACAAAAATGGCTTACGCTACTTCATCTTGAACTAGTAGGTCTAAACACAAATTTGGATGCTTTACTCTTGATAAAGAAAGAACAAGTTTTTAACACCATTTGGCTCAGCTATTAACAAAAAACCCACGGCCAACAGATGATAGACAGATGTTTCCTTGCCAAGCCACAAAGTTTCAACATTTCTTTACATTCAGAAGCAACTGTTCTCCTTCTACTAGGACCAAATAATAAGCAATGAATAAAGACAATGTAGAGTTCCAAACTTATCAATATTATTTGCTTCACTATCATTATTGAATTGAGTCAGTCAGTTGTGTTTTTGTCAGTGTTTATGAAATGATAGACAAAATGCAGACATTTCATGCAATTCTAGAAGTTCATACAAGGATTCTCTTGTCCCAGTATTATTATGCACTACTAAGTGCTAGGATTTGTTTCTGCTGGCAGTAGCATGAGCACCAGTCACCTGCCCATTGCTCACTCCCCACAGGCATGCTACACTTCCCAAATGTGCCATTACAACTCCTTCTGTAGCTGTAGAAGGAACTGCATGAGGAACTGATCTGTGCTAAAAATAATGCTGGGGTGGGCAGGGGGAGAAGTAACTTAATTAAAATCAGGAAAGGACAACCGTGAAATTATGGCTTAGCTGTCTCAGGCAACTGGCAAGTTTTAGAGGATAACCCTGTACACAGTAGATCTCCTCCTCTACTCACAGAACTGCATTTACTTCTGAAAAATTGACTCCACAATTCAACTCAGGATAACTAATTCAATCTAGTTTCTCCAAAAATTTCCAAAATCTTGTCTTCTTTCTTGATAATATTTTTGTTTTCATTACCAAGTTAAAAAAAAAAAAAAAAAAAGAAATCACACCCATTATAATTTCACAGTCCAAAAAGAAGTAAACTCCTTGGCATAATGAAAGTTACTAATTACAGGAAACAAAATGTAGTGTTCCATCTGCAACTCTGATTTTAAAAAGAAACAGAAATTTGTCCGTTCATATATTCAAATGTCTTTGTACTTAAGTGAAAGTATTTTATCTAAAAGGAAGAATTCAAGACACCTCACTGGCACACATATTCCTCTCTAGAAGTTGTCTTCAGGTATGCTAACATTATCCTATACCTTTTTTATTCAAAGGACCTGTCTAAAAGGTTCTTCTCTGAATACAAAAGGTGCCTGAAAATCAGAATGTGTGCAAGCCCATAGCAATCCAACCGGAAAAAATCTGCTGACATTCAGAATCAAGTGTCAGGATGTATACACCAAAACAGACTGGAATGTGTTGATCATAACCATTAGCACTGGTTCCTGTGCTTTTGTATTCATGCAGCCAGAACAAAGCATTGGAATTACTCTTTAGATCACATTTTTGTTTATTAAACTCTCATTTCATGCTTAAATTATGTCCCAAGTACATATGTATATTATTTAAGTATTACTACCATTCTACAAGATTCTAAGAAATCAATACAAAATCTATAGCTATTAAGATTGTGGAGCTAAACCCTCCTTCTCCCAAACACTCCGCCTCAGAAAACCCCAACCCCCTGATGTTAGTGCACATGCAAACAAAAAAGCCCAACCAACCAACCAAAGAAGCAGCATGGACTACAAAATTAGAGTTGTCTTTAAATTTATCAGTTGCCATAATATAGTAAAAACAAAGACAGGACTTACTAGAAACAGCAAATGATGATGCTCTTGATTTAAGGTGGTGACATGAGACTTAGAAATCTGGGTCTCTTCTAAAAGTTGGGTCTGATCAAATGCTTTCTGTGATGTTGTAGGCTGCAGACATGATGGATCATTTCCAAACTGTGTAGAATAAAACAAAACAAGTTTAGTGACCAATTTTTTAAAACTGCATTTGTACTAGCAGACTAGCACTTGGTCTTCCTACAACACGTTTCATTAACATGTTTTTCATTGCATGTGGCCCCAAAAGCTGCTTCAAAGTGATGGTTAAATATACTTTACATAAAATAGAAGCCAATCTATAATTAATTCAGCCTTGCTGAATAAACATTTTGTCAGGGCAGGCAACAAGACAGAAGTCCAACAAACCTCCAAAATAAGACTTAAATAGTGTGGTCATTGGTCCCTTGCAGGAAATTAATTTCAGAGGGTAAATGAAAATATTCAGTTTCAATATTTTCTCTATAAAATGTAGGGACATCAAACTAAGCAGAAAAATTCCGACTAATATTTAGCATGGGAGTCTGCAAGTTTGTCAGTGTATCTCTTTATATTAACAACAAAGTTCCAGCAAAGCTTATACAAAGTACCATTAGAAATCCTGGATTTTTTTTTTGCCAACTCATCCACACAACTCACAGTGCTCCCTAGCTTAAGAAGGAGCATTAAGTTTGATATTTCAAATTTTTTTTGATGGACTCAGTAACATCAACATTCTCAAATTCCTTTTTAAAGAAGGTTTGGGAACAACCACCTCGAATACACTACATTTTCATGTAAATATAATTCAAAATGGACTTGTTTCTGAGGAAACTTAAAAGATCCTGCATTTGGGGTAGGTCAAAACTACTTAATCCTTTGCTTAGCACTTTCTGTTGTGGCCAACAATCAAATGCCATTTACAAAATGACTCAATAGAGACCATAAATTATTGAGATTGACAACCCAAAGTCACAGAAACCAATGGAAAAACTCCCACTGATCTTTGGGTAAGATGCTAGTTGTTTATAGTTCAGCTTCGTAACCCAAGAAAAAATCCAATAAAGCAGTTCTTCCCCTCAGGCAAAATTAGCTTCCCTTCCTCACACTGTAAGTCAATCAATTTTAATACCACCTACAGCAAGTAAGAATCATACGTATTTTAAGCTGCTTCCTAGGGAAAAATTAAAAATGTGAAAAAGTTTTTTAAAAATAAAAAAAGGATTTAAAAAATAATGTAACACAGCATCAGCATTATGACTGCTTTAAATGAAAGTTTGATGTAAAGTCTAGCATGAAATGCAATTAACTTGTTCTTCCTATTTCCAGAAGAGCTTAGCAAATCACTAAGATGATTACATATAAAGATACCTATATGTGACTGTCCACTTCATGGACAGTAACGAATAGGTGGCTGTTTCCACTACACAAGGATTAGATGTAAGTCTGTCAAAAAAACCTACAATTTTTAAGACTTAATTAACAAGGCTATGATTCAAGTGATAGAATGAATTGACTGGAAGGACAGCATGCAAATATGTGCAAGAAAGAAATTTCTGCTGGCATGGTTAAATTCTGTCTAAAGCTCCAATTCAAAACTTCCAAAAGATGCACAACATCAAGCATTTGAGCAGTGCACCGGGCCAGTAGATTTATATGTCTATTCACAAGCCACCCCTTGAATCAAAACATGTACAATGCATTACTTGTCACAAACACACATTGGAAAGGCTGACTATTCAACAGTATTAGGTGCATTGATTAACAGAACAGAAGAAATACAATGGTAAAGATAATTTTTTTTCAGAATTTCTCACTTTTAAGACTAAATATAAAAGATAAAGTATACTGAGATGTTCATTTTCTCATCTGCACTTTTGTATTGTATCTTGTCACTAAACCAGGACTCTCATCTGTTCAGTGAGTACCTGACTTTTGAATGAGATTTCTAGGCAGGACTATAGCACAAAAACTTAAATAAGTAAATAATCTGTATAGCTACAGCACACCCATAAGTATTTATTAATACAGAGTATTCTGTTTATGATTATTCATTTCCTCATGTAAACATTACTCTCAGCAGACAATTTTCTAACTTCCTCTGAAGGGCGTCAGGAATTTAAACCACGTGTTTCATGGAGATCTTTTTCTCCAATCCACTAGATTTTTTTCTGCCCACAAATGAAAAGATCTACCAATCTGAGGTCCTCAGCACCCTTGTCGACCTTTCCATAACTATCTTTTTAATAAATTTTACCATGGCACATCTGATAAGAAGTAATTTAATCTTCCTCTAGTATTTTTCTAGTTGGAAGACTCCATAAGCTGAAACCACTATCAGACATACTCCTGTAGAAAACAGAGGGCATTTTGCAGTTAATTTCTGTAAGAACTTTCGCTGCATCCTTGCTTTTCACAAAGTCTTCACACTCTGAACAACATGCTTTATCTTCACATCCCTCTTTTTGCAATACTCAGGTCAAAATAACTGTGTGCAAAGATGTTAGAGCTCTTGAAAGAACAGATTTAGAAATAAATGGTGTTGCAACCACAGCTGTGAAGCAGTAAGGCACCTTTTCCATAACATCTTGGGTTGCATTTCAAAAATTAGAAAGTAAAAAAAATTGGAGTAGAAAGATTTGCTGATTAAGCTCAGCAAATTAAATTCAGATAAGCCCCCATCTTTGCAGAGATGGCTTCATTTCAGCTACACTGCGAGAGGGTAGGAAAGAATTTCAGAAATGCTGAAACACAGCCCAGACTGCAGCACACTACACTGTGCAGTCAGCAGGGGAAACATGACAATAGCTTCCTTCCAGCCAGTAAACAGCACTTAGGTCTTGTTCTGTCTACATCCTGTTAAAAACTACCAAGGTATCAGTACCCACCTCTGTTCAGCCAACAGTTCCACCTTTCATCCCTCAATAGCCGCATTTTCACATAAGCATCTCTGTGCTTCTTCCTTATGCCCAAGACAAGCTTTCCCATGAGCATTTGTCAAAGATATCCAGCTGTCCTCCTTAAAATCATCAGTTCCTTTGGTACCTATGAAAACTAAGTAATACTCAGCCAGGTGACACACCAAGGTTACTCTCATCCCCAAAAGTGTGGTACCATGACTTCCTCCCACTCCCTTTTTCTATCTTATTCATCTTCTATCACCTGCTAAACTGTGAACTTCACAGAGAAATCATTCTTTTTGTGACATATATGTAGCACAACACTCTCTGGAGTCTGAATCCATGCTAAAAACCATAATGTAACAACAGAGAAGAGCTGACGTATTTGTTGGCCTCGGTAGATGATAAGCATGAATAAGTTGTTCCAAAGACTTTAAACTCATATTTTTCACTAAAATGGAATTCTAAAAATAACGTTGGATAGTGCCCCTTCACACACAAAACGGCAAGGCGTATGAATTGCATCCTATATGCACAAGCTAAATATCAGAGGTTATTGTCTAACAGATTGTTCAGAGTTAATGATAGATACTTCCACTCATACCCCCACATTTCCATCTATTTTTAAATGTCTTTACTTACATAATGTTTGATGTCTTCATCAGCACCAATCTAATTCTGATGGCAACATCAAGGCTGTACTTGTAGGACATGGGAAATCACACTGAAAAGCATGCATCCCTACATTTCTGTTAGACTTGGGCCGGGAAGCACAGGATCTTTTATTTATTCATGAGTTTCCTGAGAAGAACTAGTGGTTGCTTTGTGTCAGCTGAATAGGATCGTAATTCAATCTTCACTGGAACCTGTTTATCTGAATGACTCATTAAGGTGCAAGCTGACTGCTAAAGAACTCTGTTTCATAATAACAAAGCCTCTTGCTCTGTTTCATAATAACAAAGCCTCTTGTTATGGGAAGAAATGTTTTGAGAAGTCACTTTATGCAGTATAAGTTTATCAAAGTTTGTTTTTGAGAGATAGCATGATTTCTCAAAAACAAACAAATTAAGTGAAGCACATTCACACCTGTGACAGTAACATTTTTGCTGCTAGGATTGTGTCAATGGGCAGTAGGATGTTTTATGGGCACAGGCCTTGAAAATGCAAGCTCACAGCTGCGGGAACACTGGAACAGGATAGTTTGTAAAGTGCTCAAGGCTTGGTATTCAAGCACAGGATTTGCAATCAGCTTTTCAGAGCTGTTTGTTCCTCTGAAAGTCTAGTCTTTCCAAAGGGCTATTGGAGTATAAAGGACAAGGAGTCAATTGGAGTTTCACAAGTCTACAGCTCTAGCATCTACAGTATCACTAGAAATGCAGGTAAGAAATGACCTCTTAGAGCCATACACTTATGATCATACTCACTACGGAGTTTTCATTCGGGAAAGTTTCAGGTAACAGAAACAGCAAGAATAGTTGACCCTTTACAAACAGATCTTTTGCAGACATCACTGCTACAGCATACACAATATGAACGTCAGCTCAAGAACTGGAAGAGTCATTCTAGGAAAATCACCTAGGAGGCAGAGCACAGGAGGTCAAGCGATAGACTTGTGACTGCTGGCTACTCCTTAACAGCTCTGTTTGGAGCCAAAGAGCACAATAATGGTTTACAAAGGAAGCAGAATACAGAGGCTCATAATGGCAAATTAGTCTGGTTTTACATTCTTTTTCACATCACCTCCATTATAAATAAGGAACAAATACAGAAAAATAGGTGCTGAGTTGTGGTGTGTGCGTTCCCTCAGGGTTTTTTAAACCCGGAGAATGGCTGCTTTTAAGTTTCTTCCTCTGCTTTGGGGCTTTGATATTTTGGTATCTTCATTCTGATTTAAAACTAAGACTTACCTCTGTCATAGGAAGGAGGAGAAAAGACAATCCAGCTCTTTCTCTGTCCCACTGGCAAGAAGCCCTGCACTTTATAACATGATCCTCTACTGGATATGCAGTTTTCTAGTTTACTGTTCTGTTCGCGCTTGACAGCAGTTTGAAACAGGAATTATTTCACAAATAATGATTCCAGTTTTCCTCTAGGCCCATGGGAGGTATCAGTTTTTCAGAATAGGCATCACTTCAGTGCACAAGAAAAGCGTGCTAGGCATGGTCTTGCACTCTATATTACAGCTGCAACACCAGGAAATTCCCACTAAATGAACAGGGAACTTCTGATGACCATTGCAGTGGACAACATGAAAACAGATGGTTATAAAAGATGAGTGAGGAGATGAAAATACATTTACTCTACTTAAATAAATCTAAATAGACTGTCTCCTTGCGGTCAGCTGACTGGCCATGGACACTTTCCTGACAAACATTTTCTTAGGGATTTTGCCTTCCAACATTTCCTGTCCTTCATTATATTCATTTAAAAATCTTTCTTGGTATTGCTTTTATAGCTGATCTTTCTGCAAGTATTCCAACGATCTTAAGTAATTTAATCTTTTTCCTCACCCCATACCTATGCAAAACTTTTTGCTTATACTTACTTGTGATATAATCTAAAAGGGATTAAGTACATATGGTTCATTACTGGCTATTAACTGAAAGCAGATATTATCATAAGCAACAGTTCTGAAGCCGTAATATTTTAGGGTGACTGACCTCCAGAAAGGAGTTAGAGGCAAAAGCAATGTGCGAGTCCCAAAAACTGCACTGGGATGTCTTGAACATTAACAGTACTTAGTTATTATGGTATTTCATAATACAGTTGTACAAAGTATTGATACCTAAAGGTGCAGCGTAATGAGACTTTTTATCATGGTCCATTGGAGATCTATGTCTTTATGAGTTCACGTATTTCTTTTCAAGCTGAAATCAGCAAGATGTAAATGTCAGCAAAACGTAGAGGTCTAAATCTCAATACTGACTTTCTAAGGAGCATCTATAAAAATCACACCTTCATTAAGGTTTCCTTAAAACTTTAAGTCACACTGGAGTCTAAAACAGTATTTCACGCAGAATACAACATCCAATGTATTTTATGACAGCTAAACCTTTTCTGATTGGTGAGGTATGAATATTTTACCAACTTTAAAGATAAAACAATATAGCTACAAACCCAAATTACATTAATATTCCTTACTCAACAGGGTTGTGAGATGGTGTTTTGGAAATTAATTTGAAAGATGCTGTCATTGTGTCATATATTTTACAGTCTCTAACTAGACATTAAAAATAATTCAGGAATCAACTTTGATCTTACATTGTGAATGACAAATGCATTGTGATTGAAGAATCAGTGGCTAAGTTACAAGAAAGACAAGAACATTCAACATGATATCCCACAGTGGGAAAACAAACATGGAAGGCAAAATGTCAACAATTATAAAGTTATCAGTCTGCTGAAGCAGTTCTTAAATGTTGTATTTGTAATGTAAGACACTTCAATGAATCCTTCACAAACACAAGTCAATCTTTCCTCTTAAATTGAGAGAATTACCCTGACCTGCCTCTGCTTTTAATACATGCCCTTTTTCTTCTTCTTTCGGAGAAATATTCAGTATTAGTGAAATAATCAGTAGTGTTACAATGTAAAATAATTATGCAGCTCTACACTCTGTGTGGGTGTGTGCATGTGTGCAGAGAAAGATATTTTTAGTACACATGCTAAGCAAGACAATATATTTTATTTACTGTCTATAATTAATTTATTACAATTTATTACTATCCTATTAAGTCTAAGAAGGTAACACTAAGGCAAACCCTGGACTGGCAGCACTGTGGAAATGCCTCTTGATTTTTTAAATTAAAAATAACACAGAGAACAAATTCTTTATCTGTATTGTGGTAATGCAATATAATATTGCAGAGTGTCAGTCAAGGGACATGGCACACTGTACTACCCACAGCACAGAAAAATACTGCATGCCTCAACAAGCTTACAATCTCTATTTGTCCATAGTAGTTCACATACGGCACCTTTTTTAAAAAATGAGAAAGTATGAAATTTTACATCTGCCTGCATATTTTCACCAACAAGAAAAACTGAAACCATTGGGACATTGCACTAGCACTACATTATGTGCAAAATCTAACGTGATCTTTATGACCATAAAAAAAAAACAAGATGGGGTACTGCGTCTTACCTAAAAGACAGCATCACCACTACTTCCAGAACCACCCCACAGTTCCTCCTAGATCTACAACAAAGAACTGATCCAAAAATCAAAGCCCAAGGAAACATAAAAATGATATATTTTATTTTTCAGCACAGCCGCCTGCAGCTTCTGTGGATGGTTCTTTAGTCTCCTACCACATCACTAGCCCATGCCTGACCTTGCGTAGTTTATAACATCTGACAGGGTCACAGTGCAGTGATTTGGCTGCAGGCAGCCACCTTTACAAATGATACACATAAACACACACTTCACTCTTCATACAGCCTTGCCAGCAGAAAAACTACGTCATGTGCTTTGCAATCTTACTTCATGTTTTACTTTTTCACTGAAAAAAATAATTATTACAATTCTGCATTACCACCAAATCTTATGTAAATCAGCTGATCTACACAGCTACTTACACAGAAATATGGCTGATGCTAACTGTAAATTTTATATACAGGAACAGGGGAGAGATTGGAGAAGAGGTAACAAGGTTTCTAAAACACCAAAAAGCTTTTAAAACAGTAGTACCTCCTGAGAAGCGAGCCTTGAGGAATTACGAAAATCACTGCTCAAGGAGGAAAAAAACTTTAAATTACTTGAAAAATTATTATTACCCTACAAAAAGACACTTGCAGTTAATTGAAGGACTCAACAAGCAAAACAACATGGCATGGCATGATTCCTAAACTATCATTTTTGAACTTGTTAGCCACAACACTGCAGACCGAATTTTTCTACTCTGAATGTATTTTGCTCTTCTGTTGCACTACTCCCCTGATCTTGCACTCTAAGATCAGGACTTGACTGCAAGAAAAGAGGGGGTATTTTCTGTCATATTAGAATATAGGGGGGGAAACACGACACAGGTGCTCCAATAGTTGTTGTGTAGGTGAGAAGTGTCAGTATAAAGTTCACTGAAAACATGGAGCTGCCATGGAGAAATCTGAGAGGGGGAAAAGAATATGAAGTGTCTTGCCTGAGAAAGCAATGACTTAAAATAAGAGAACCTCTGCACCACTGTGGTAGTAACAACTGATGTTTCTTTAAGAAGGAATGAAAATAATTTTATTTCCTCACTCTTGCATTTCTTTTTTTTCTTTTTTTTAGCTCAAAGGTGATACTCAGCTAACAGGCAAGGGCTCAATTTAATATGAAAATAAAATTTTGAAAGGTGCTACACTAACGTTCTGAGAAATGGTTGACACGCAAGGTTTGGTGCCGGTAGTGGTTAGTATAAAGTCCTCACAAAACATATCAAATGCCATCGAGAGGATCCATCTCCTGAAGTCTCTCCATCAGTAAGGCTAAACCATGCAATATAGCTTTGTTTTAATTTTCTATTATTAAGTCAAATATTATCCTCCATCCTTATCACAACGGAGAACATGAAAATACTTTGATGATATTTGTCCTATGATTTGAGAGCTTTCTGGTGTACTAAACAATCCCCAGTTTTGTACTATTACTTCATATTCCAAAGTCACAAAACAAATTAATTAGCAAGATCATACCACCTAGTCCTTAATCTCATTAGAAAAGACTAACGGCCACCAAATCAATTATTTCATAGAGATTACTGCCTTAACACCATTAGCCTTTACATCACACAGGCTCATTTTGAATTTTCAATTCCATTGTAATTTCTTCCACTAGTTTAATTACAAGCCTTAATTAAGCCCCTTCTTTAATCAACTTTATAGCTATGTCCATTCCTTTATGGCTGCATATAAAATAAGAAACAAAGAGCATCTTGCAAAACTGTAAGGCCAGCACAAGAGCTTTCACAGTATTTGGCTGGCCTTAACCTCTGCTCTAAGAACTGCAAGCATTTCCTCCCTTTAAATATCCGTAACGAACTCATAACAAATAGAAAGAAAACCAAAATTTTAGCTAGGTTTTACAAAACCATGACTGATAAATTTTTGGTTTTGCAGTTCCTGAAAAATCCAATGAATTAGGGATTATATTTACTTATGTCATTGTTTAGTTTTCTGTCAGTTTTAAGTATCTGTAGCTTGGTCACCATTTTCTAGTTACTCCAAAAGCTAAGTTTAGATGGCGGGTCTTTTATCTATATACTGTGAAGATACAGCGGAATTTTTACATCACACTTTTATCATACACTTAGACATCCTGTCCTGACATAGAAAACGTGAATCAATATTGAGACAAGGAGTGTCAATTGCAGAATTGATAATGTAGTATAGGAAGCTTAGCTGCTTCAGGTAACGTGATCGGAGAGGTGCAGCTACACTGCCAAAACTATTTTCAGGATGTCTCCAAGTTTGAATTCACTTGTACAAATCTACATCTGAATCTGAAACAATCAGTTGGGGCTGTTTGGCAAAGAAAAGAGTTGTAAACTGTTCAGATATATTAAATGTCCCTTTATTCCTATGTAAAAAAGATCTATATAAGCCTCTCTGTTTCTCACTGAAAGAGCTGTATCTATATACACAAATACTGATATGAATTTTCGCTGATATGTTTCAATGGGTGCTGAAAGTCCATCCTGTATTTCTGCACAAATTTTCTGTTTTATAGTTGAAACATTATTTTTTCAGGGTATGCAGGCACTATATTTTTCAGAATAGATGATTTCATTTCCAAAGCAATAATTGAGATTTTCCAACTCCATGCTTTACTATTATCATAAAGAGTTTGTGGTTCTACCCAGAGCAAAGTGCTTTGCAATTTATGGCATGTTAGCCATGAAATTAATATGCTGCTTTCTTTGAAAGCTGCCCTTTTTAACCATTCTGTACTGGGAAGTTGTAGAAGTCGTTCAGATTCATTCACCCCACTTATTAACATATTCTATACAGATACACATAAATGTTTGTATTGGCAATTTTTTTTCTGTTAATATTATTAAAGCATTAAAGTGCCTATATATCTAAGTGCTTTTCATTAATGAATGAAAAGATGTACTTCCCCTTTACACAGTTGGCAGTAAAATGTAATTCCACTTTTTAGAAGGAGTTAATTTTTGAGCTACTGACTTATCCCATCAGATTGAGAAGGCCCCAGCCTGTATCTTACATGAATTTCTGTTCAATAGGATTCTGAACATTCCTTGAAGCTCAGACTGATTTGACATTGTATATGCCTTTGTCTGCATCAGGTGTGAACACTTAAATGCTTAAAGTTTCCTAAACATATTGGCTTAAAGAATACTTGCTTTCCTAATGTTTCTGGCATTTCAAACCTATTAAAGACACACTCTGAAAATCATGCTGCTGCATATAAATCCTGACCTCAATCCTTTGACCAGGAAAGCCCAAATTTAATCTCATTTTTTGCAGACCCTCATATCTCTACAACATCTACACAAGGAGATGTATTCTTTTTTAACAAACAAACGTGTCAAATAAAAAGGACAGTACTCTGATTCAAACAGAACCATTACTCATACTTCTCAAATCAGATATAATTTTTTTAAGAACAGCTCTCTGCTAATACTTGCAAACACACTTCCTTTGAAGGCACATATGCAGTGAATATCAGCCTTCTTTTCAAGAAAAAGCATTATCTCTGAATGTGTATCAGTGGAGTTGCTAGCTAGATGTTCGCTCCATAAATAGACTAACACATAAACATTCTCATGGGGAGAAATACTTATTGGATCTACAGAGAAGTATGTCAATACAGAATTGCTCAATGTCAACATCTAATACCATAATTAACAATCACAGAATATAATTTTTTACTGTTTGGTATTTTAATAGAAAAGATTAATAATCCTGCTGCAACAATGGCACTATTTCAAGAAAAAATTAAAATGTTCTCCATTAACCTACAGAATCTTCCCTACTTGGTGGGCATGTGATCAGAGACATGAGAGGCTCCATCTCCTAAGAAGTTTCTAAGATGAACTGTTAAGTATTTGTCACTTTTTAACAGGGCATAAGGGAAAGGTGCTGGTCTTCAGTGACCTTCAGTGAAAGAGGAGATTGGAATGACTAGGAATAGCCACTGTCCTTCCATTATCTTTAACTAGCTCTACTCAAATCTTCCCCCCTCCCCAAAGAAGAGAACTAAAAGCCAATTTATGTTCCTTCCTTATGGCAATGTTGCATACAGCACAGCCATATCCTCCTGATCATTAGATCCTCCAACTGGGGAGCTGTTTTTGCCATTTCTTTCTACTTTACATCACACAGTCATTTTTTTAACCTGTCTCCTGTCCCTCCAAATCTCTGTGATTACCAAAACTTGTTGTCAGGCTCTTACCGGGCTGTTTCTTGATTAGGGCAAAATCCTTGCCATCCCAAACACACAATTTGCCCTTTTCCACCTGTGAATTAAGCAGCTATTGTTACTTGTACTCTTTGCTTGTAAATTACTTTTGAGTTTTCTGATGTGCTAAGCAGGAATTGTTCTTTCAGGAAGGGCTACGAAACACCAAATATCCCTATGCAAAGGGCTGTGAAACACCAAATAAATTTGGAAGAGCAAATTTTCCTGTTGGCCTAGACACATTTCCACTTTTACTTTTTTTCGCAGAATTTTTTTTTTCCATCATGATACGACAGAAATTTCTTGTCATTTCTTGATAAAGAGCCTAAATGTTGTTTTACTTAAATTTTATCTTTCATATTCTCATGCATAACTGATAAAAGTTTCTAGTGACTTTTTTCTTTAAGATCTGTTAGAATAAGTGTACCAAAAATAAATTAGCAACAAAAATGAGAAATGCCAACACCCTCTCTGCATGCAAATTTTTTCTCTTAAATACAAAAAATGAGACCAAGGGAATCCTATTTCCCTGAGCAAATTAACAAAAGGTCAGAAAGCTTGACCTCTGTCACTGGTGTACTCTGTCTGAAAGCTGAACTGCCATTTAAATATTTATAAGGGAGAGCTGTAATTGCAGGTTGAGAGCTGTGAGACAGCTCTGCATGTACAATACAGGAAACCGAAAATATTCATGACATGGGAGATATTCCACCAAAGGAAAATTTGGGTGAAGGGAAGGAGTACTAATGTGGCATTTTAATACTTTCTGAATCAGGATACAAAAAGAAGGTGACCTGAAACTTGTTACTTTTGGGGTCTGTCATGGAACACAGACACAGAAGAGATGAAAAATTCAGACTATTACTAGCCACTGAAAACTGGTGAAAAAATAGTTTAAACCAGCAGTAGATGGAACCATGTTTCATTTTTGTGATTATTATTTAATGAAATAAAGAAAAAGAAAAAAAAAAAGAGAGGAGAAACAGCTGCATACATGACAAAGTTGAGAGAGAAAACAAAAATGTTCCAGATCCTGCTGTATCTATTAACTGGGCTTGCTACTAGCAACAGTGCTATCTCCCAGCAGATTAAGGGTTCTAGCTAGATAATCTTCCTTCCTGCTTGATTTTAGTCTCTTTAATTAAACTAAATCTATACTTGTCCCTCTAGTTTGAAATCCAGTTTATTGAAACTTCTTTTCAAGCAATTTATTCTATTTGGCACCATGAGAAAAACAACAAAGTTCAGAGAATTCAGTCAATTCTTCCTACACAAAAACCCAGATAATATGAATCAAGGTGACCTGCCTACAACATACCAGTAAGATGCACTATGCCTATGGTCCACTCCGCCATCCTTTATCTGTGCTCCCTTCCTTTTCACAAGCCCAAACACAGTCCAAACATGCAATGAAGAATATTTCCATTTTGGTCCTTTAGTAACTTACCTTTCAGACACATGAAGCGCAGCCCCAGATTTACTCTAAAAAGAGGCTCTGCAAACCACAGCAACCAAAAGACAGAATATCAAATGCTTATACAGGTGAGATGATATTTTGGTGCTTGAAGAACTATCTTGCAATAAACTGGATGTTTGAAATGGATGGAATTGCAAGACAAATTATAGATAAACTGTTTCTATCAAAAGTATGTACAGTGAGCTTGATAGGATTCCTTCTTAAACAACTGAAGAGAATGAGTATTTAGCTTACTCTTAAGAAACAAGTAGTCTCATAAGCACCAGGCTTAGATCAAATGTATTCTGTCATTGGTCTTGCTCATTCTACCACTTTTTAGAAAGGATGACTACCTGCATAGTCTCTAACTAATTATCTCTGTGATATTGGAAGTTTTGAAACCAAGCTGTCTTTGAAAATCATATAATAGATTTCAAAAGAAAGGAATCACAACTTCTTCTTAAATAACTTTTTTGGAGCATGTAATAAAATATATTCATTGGTTAAACAAGCCAACATCCCAAAATATTTCACTGACGACACCTGGTGGAGTTGCATAGTGATTTCTACCAGCTTTCTGAATACATTTTGGACTACAGGCAACCAGTGTAGCAATCTTTAAGACAAGGGGTCATGTGAGAATCCACATCACATACTGGATTCAGTATGAAATCTTTAATTCCATTTCACATTCATGGCCTTTCAAAGGAAAATGTATGCCATAGGAATCAGACATGCAAATGTCACTTCTTGGTATAGTGGCAAAAAATAATAAATTAAATTATAAAACATGGTTAGGAAGATGCAAAGCATCATTGCCAAGCGAAGTCCTTGATCCAGAATAAATAATCTTAAACATTTGATCCATGAGCAAACTCATCAAAAAGTGTTAAGATCTCACACTTCGCTAATATTTGGAGTGTCAACCAGGATGAAAATTGAGGCAAATATTTATTAGCAGCCCAATTAATGAGTTCATATCTGTTTATATAAGCAATTATTTTTTTTTGATGAAGAGGCTGCTTAAGAAAAAGATTGCTGTGCAAAGTTACTTAGCACGTGCTATGTGAAATATTCACTAAGAGCTAATATGAACACCACCGCTTGTTCAGAAAGCCTCCTCAGCATCAAATCATTGGAGACTGGAAGAACATGCACACAAAATATAACTATGCATTTGCCTTGCTCTTACTTTTGTCCAAGCAGACTGTTGATCACAGCTGAAGAAGCTATACTGAACTAAGTGGACCTTTGCTCTGAAGTAATTCTGTGTTGTTAGAACTATGTTACATCATGTTCCTTATACTCCTACACCCATCATTACCACTCACACCATTTGTTAGCTTTAAAACCCATGATTATTTGAACATTCATTATTCTGTTCAGTGTTTCTGTTTCCAGTCTGGGGTTTGTGAAGCATGAGAGTATTTCAAGATTGCCATTTCAGCATTCCTAGCTGGAACATCCATTCAAAGCATATTCATGTGAAGACAGATAAAACTTTCCTTTTATGCCAGTGTTTCTTTCAATAAAACATGACCTGTCATGTGTCATTCAAAGCAAACAAAAAGATGTTCAGCATATTACTGAAGTAAAGCAACTGATTATTTATATTAATTTTTGTGAATACTATTATTGCAGTGAGAATGGGGTAATAATGAGATTGAAGGGAAAAGGCAATATTTTACCTAGTTCTAATTAGACAATATCAACAGTGAATTCTTTTTCTACTTGGCCAGATGCTAGTGCCAGAAAAGTTTTAACATCAGATTCCATACAGTAGGATCTGCATTTCATATGAATTACTGGGCTCTTGATTGGCTCAGATTTTGGTGACAACACACCTACTCCACCTCCTATCAATACACTTTAACTCAGTTATAAAAACTATCTCAGTACTCGATATTTTAGACAGGTCTTCCACAAGGTCTACCATCTTGAAGGAAGCCCTCATGCATTTTTTGTAAGAGTAAGATGAATTGACCGGTGTATTGCCACTGCCCTCTTCTGGGTGAGATAAGAACAGGACAGACGTCTGTAGTCACTACCGTTCTGGGTTATCAGGAAACTGGCAACAACTCTACAGCTCTCGATTTTTATTTTCAAGGCAGTGTTCTTGAATTTTATTTTCATGCTTGCCATGCAATAAAGATGACCAGAACAGTAACAACCACAAAATAGGAGAGTGACAACAAACTGGTGCCAGTAAGGTAACCTGAATTTTTCAAGAAGTTGACAACATGAAGACCCTGTTGATTTCAGATAAAAAACCCCCACACTTCTTCCTTTTGAAAATGAGCTCTGGTGATATGCAAAAAATCTAGATTAAAATGTGATCATAGACTCATTTTCTGGCCTAGCTGTGGCAAGGTTGTGACCTTTAATAATACTGTCTCCTCCACTAGTTTGGGCTGCTAATGAGAAGTACTTTGGTGACTCTCTGCCACCTCCTTCATAGGATCAAGAATAAATGAGTAAGAAATGTTTGTCATCAGAGCACAAGAATGGGATTCAGGGGATGCAGATCTACTACCTGGCTCCAAAAACTCAGCCTCTGACCTTGGATAATTCATTCAGCCTCTTTGTAAAGAGGAAAAAAAATTGTTGAAGCAAAGCGGTTGGGGAATAAACTATATTACTGACATGGAACCACAGAAGTACCATAGTGATGATGGATTATACAAGGATCTCAGCAGGTAAAAGAAACTGGGCATGATACATAAGTTGGAAAAGTGATTCCTAATTGTCGATATCAGTAAAATCACTCACTGATGGTGCTTGATTCCTTATATCTCTGTTCAAATATCTTTCCAGTCTTAGCCAGATTGAACAATTCCCATTATGACAGGAAATAGGAAACACTACTAAAAATGCTAAGTTTAGCTTGAGGGTAATTACACTGATCTAGCTTTGGATGAATGGTGATCTTGATTGTGAATGGGAAGATTGTTGTTTAGAGTTTTTAATAAATAAATTTAAAAATTAGAGCTCACTTGTCACTTGCAACTCAAAGGAAGAAAGAACAATAGGCTGTACTGGAGGCTATCCAGGCATGCAATCACAGCACTGGAACAAAAACATCCCGTAGTCCACACCACCAGAATAATAAAATAAAAACAGACAGTTGACACAAGAAAAACACTTGATAAACAACTGAATGCACACCCCAACCAATGGGAAAAACTGTAGGAAAAAATTATTATTTATTTTGATTTGACAACGAAACTACCTGGCAAAGTGAACTACTTCCTTCCAAATGAATGTAACAAAAATTAGCTAAAGCTTCGGCTTTTTTTTTAAGTAAGAATAATAAATATTAAAAAAAAAAAACCACCCTGCAGCTACCACACAACTTTAAGAGTGGTAGTATAGTTTAGGACGTGATGTACAACATTAGAGGAGCCCTAGGATCTATTCCTACCTTTCTTACTTACCCTTCCTATAACACAGGTGAGTGACGGTCTTAAGTAGTCTTTTCTACTCAACTGTTTCAAAAAGTTGAATCCCAGCCCCAAAGCTGTATTTTAACAGTCAATAAACATAGAATCTATAACAATGGGGTTACTCTTCTCCCATTTATCTGGTACATGGTGGTCAAGTAACAGTAATCTATGCAATCACACACCAGTCATGTTTGGGACAAACCTAGCTTGACCCTCCTCCCCTAAATAGGATATTTGGCAGCTAAGACAGTAAGTATGCTTTCAAGCACAGCGGAAAGGTGCGTGGGAGATACAATGATATGAAATTGGTCTGCATTTCCACCCAGTTAGTTGACCTCCCACTTGGATCCCTGACAGGGCATTCAGTGTATAACATTATCCTCACTAAAGGGTTCCAGCTTTGTATTAGCCTGGGGAAAATACTAACATCTTACTGTCTCAGCCAATAAGCAGGGAATTGCATTTGATTGGGATGATTATATGTACTTGTAAGGGCTGAAATATTCCCCCTGGGTAAATATTCCCCTCCAGAGTGTAACGCTGCAATTATTTGTGGCCTTATTTTCTAAAAGTCCAGTACACTGAAGCCATGATACTGGCTCAGTGCTTTTGCAAAACATCTAGCTTTCATTTAGGTTCCTGAACAGGAAAGCCATGCCAAACTGTAGATATTTAGCCACTTGAAACACACATCCTTGAAGACCTTTGAAGATCTGAGTTTGTGTGTTCCCTGAAAATCTCTTTCCAGATCATGGTGCATCCTAATTTTCAGAGTCAGGACCATTGGATGCAAAAAGTCTTTGCACATACCCACTTTGACTTTGGTTCTATTCCCTGGTCCATTGTGCATCTCAGGCCCATCAATCATGCAGGCTGCCTTTCCAATAGAGTTTACATTGTAATGACCATTTTAAACAAACCAACTGTTTTCCTAAGAAGTTGGCAAATTACATGAAGTCACTGCCCCATGAGCAGTGAAGTCCTCAACAACTACATTAACGCAATTTCCAGACGACTCTTCCATGCTCTTTTCTATCAGTGATCACCATCACTTCGTGTTCCCTCTTCACTTTTTGAAACAGCCATTCTGTAACCTTCTCAGCACACAAACACTTCCTCCACCAACCTGATATCTCTTCACAAAAACTAGCACTGGTGGGAGTTACACTGAGCAAACTCATATTTACAAAAATCTCTTATCACTTCTCATATTCTTGCCTTAATTTTACTCTTTATGCATTCAGTATTACATTGGTTTGCCCTTTCAGCTTAAAACATTCTCAATCACTCTAATTTTCTTAATGGCTCTTGCTTTAGCTGACATCAGGTCTCCAAAGCACTGCAGTCTTGAGGGTTCCCATATTTTTAACTACTGTGTCAAATTGCTCTGAACTCAATTAGTTAAACACCTAGCTGCAGAAATCTATCCTAAATTCAATGCAAGAGTCTGCTGTCAAAGTTTTTATGACAAATTCAAAGCCACTTTACATTAGTACCTTATGGATATGAGGTTGTGATGCAAACAATTCATGTGTTACATCTAAAAAGCACTCCTAACTATACGTCTCAAAAACCAGAGTATCACAGAACACGTCAGTAAATACCGTTACAAGAACATTAAGTGTGATTCTTGGGAAAAATATCCATCTGGCTATCCAGACAAAATGTTTGCTTTTTCCTTTTTTAACACTGTGAGATAAAAATTGCAATTACACACTAAGATAAAGACACAAGTGACATCTCTATACTACCAAATATTTCTTTAGTGAAGTAGAAATATCAAGTAATTTACATAACTTACAAATTAGAAAAAGCTTATTTAGCATAAGGCTGGATGATTCCTCCATTTTATTCATGCTGCAAATATGGACAACCTTTGTGTACTGGAAAACTGGTGTAAGAAATCACTCTTGTGACAAATGTGCCCGTAACTATTTTCCACAGACTATAAGGGAGCCATCCATTAGCTATCAATTCAAACCTGTATAAATCTCCTGAGTAACTAAGAAGAAAAAAGAAATGTCTTTATGAAAACCAGATATACATCAATGTTAAATCTTCTAAAATATTTGTTTTAATATGAAAAGTCACAACATCACATATTAATACATACTTCACATTCAGGTTTTATAAAAGTACAAAGGATTCCATGGTCCACGTGTCAAGAGAGGAACAACAGATCACAGCTGTCACAGCTATATCCCCATTCACCAAAGCATTTAAACCCCAATTTTTAGCAACACGTACAAACAAGTTACTGTATCATTCTGCAGAAACCGCACACTAGCAAAAATAATACCTATCTTTTCCATGGGGCCTGTTGATTTTTATTTAAATGAGTTATGTATCAGCCAGAGCAATTTTTCTTTTGTTTGCACACATGTAACTAATATCTTTCTTACTGGCATTATCCCTGAGTGATACTACCAAAATCTAAGGAGAATCAGGCCTTTAAGCCCTAAGTATTATCAACATAAAATGTAAATCCTTTAAAAAGGATTTGAGGTGGCTTTTTATGAGAAAATGACAGTCAGGAAAATGTCTAACTCCCTTTAACATAAACAACAGGACAAGAACTAAAGATTCATCTCTGTAAAGAATTCTGAAACCCAAACAAAAGCCAGAAGGCATCTGATAACAGCTGGTATCTTTCAATAGCCAAACCATCTGAGTGTGACATCCCTATTTTGGCAATAGCAAATGTATAATTTCGGCAAAAACAGAATCTCCCATCACTAGACAAACAGCGTCTTGAATCTGTATTGTAAAGCCCACAATTTTTCTATCCTCTCCTATGTGTCGCACTTTTAACAACTTACGTGGTAAACAGCAGTACCGCTAATAATTCTCTGATCACCTGGTATCAGGGCTCTGCTGATAGTTATAAATGATTTCACGACCAAGTTTAAATGTATCTGCCAAACCAGAAACCGAACCTGCAGACAGAAAGCAGTTTTTTTCCAATGCAAGTCTTTGACATAAGCCTTGCTGGATCTGTGCCTACATAGACAGCCAAAAACATTAGCAAACAGACTAGCCCTACAGCACAGCCACCTGAGCACTGCGGGCTTCCCCCTGCGTTCCAAAAACACTGCAGTCCACAGCTTTAGCTCTACAGGTGAATAATCTGTCATTCTGGCCATGCACTAATGGGCTAATCAAAAGAGATTTTAAGCCTGTGGAGTATAAAATGGGACTGCTTCACTCTAAAATCAGAGAGGGGTGCGTCAACATCAGACTCGAGCCTTCAAGTCTAGCCACCACTTAGTATATGAAACACAACTGTTTTTTCAGACAATAAGAATTTTGGATCATCGGTGCAGAAATTATGAACCGTGCATTGTTTATCAGAACCAAACATTTTTCAACATTTATTCCAATTACAGAGATTAAAGGTGTTTAAGATTAAAAACTAATCACATTTTTATACAAAATTGAGTATGTAAATCTTCATGGTACTATCTTATTTCTCATGAGAGGTATATAAACACCTACATTTGGTCTAGTTGTCTGGGTCCTCTTACACTCAATGGAAAAATGGGCACTTCTAAGATGTAATTTATCTCCACTCTAACACAGATAACTAAAAATAGAAAGCTTTCTTTCTCCATCTAATTTTTATAACTTATTACTAAAGTACTGCCCGAGCACTAGTCATTCGTCATGGTCTCTCTGTGATGATGCTATAACTGGTCCTTTCTCTGCCCAGACTTACAGCAAATTTACCTTGACCTCCCGCTTGCTTTTATTACGAGTCATTTAACAGATCACCTGAACCCCATACACATCCATGCTTACACGTTCATTTCACAGGAAACTGTGCCTACAAAAGCAGCTGACACTTGCCCTTTTTCAGGGGAGCTCTTTGAATAAAGGCAAGTTAAATTGCTAAATTATCACAGGTCCAGAATTAAGCCCAGGAAGTGAGAATCAATTTACTTTGACTTTCCTATTAAGTTATATGAAGATTAGTTAAAGGATTTTCTTTTTCTCCAGCCTCCATCTGCATCCTATATAAGTGAAAGGATAGAATTGATCATATGCAGGTCACATCTATCTTCCTCTTTGATCCGGTTAATGAAATTGAGTTTCATTGCAATTTTCTGCTTTCCATCATTTAAGGAATGCGGTTACTTTGAAGATTCCTTGAAGCTTACAATATTTTTCCTCATAACCAGATTCTATTTCTCCTGGATATCTTACTTCTTTATCACTGCCAGTATAAGTTGTTAATATAAATCTTCTGTCTAAAGCAGTCTAGACTGACTGAGCTCCCCAAACTTAAATTCCATCTTGAATTTGTATAGAACTTTTCTAGAGAAGTTTTTTTGCTTTCTCTCTCTCTTACACAAGCATCATGTATTTCTAACTACTAGTGCAAGTACCGGGGTAGCATTTAAACTCTGACCTCACACATGCTAAAATGGCTGAAAAGGAGTCTTCCATCAAGTTAATGGTTCAACTGGTAGGTCAGTACTGAAGCAGTTCAGACACTTTCTCTACCAGAATATGGAATCCACAATCATGTTGTGACTACACACAAGGACAAAGATGATGCTTCTCTCAAGAGTTAGTGACAAGAGCAAGATAACCAGGGCACATAACAGGAAAGGCTGGCCAAAGTCCAGTGCTGGCTGATGTACATTCTGTGCAATTCCTCTGAAAAATGCCTTCCTAGCTAGCACATTCCCAGTTGCCTTTTTGCCCATGGACCTTCCTCTACTCCACAGTCCCATTCATAAGACACTCATGAATGCAGGAAGTAAGAAGCAGGTCAGGCTGTCAAGATGCATTTAGCATATGACATCAATGAAACACACCATGTCATGCTGTAAACAACAGAGAAACAGCTATAGGCGAGAGAAAAGAATGAGGTTGAGTTAGCTTGTGAAAGTCTCACTTCCATTGTGACAGATTTGAGAGGTCTGTAAATAGGTTGTGAAGCCCTTGTTTGGACAGAGTTCTGGTACGTTAAAGGGCGCACCATGCTATCTCTAAGTGATTTGCTGCTGAGCCTTGTACTGCCATTTCCTTCCTGGAGTAAGAGAACAATACAACCAGAGGAATCAGACGATAATCTTTACACCGACCTTCCACCTCTTTACCTTCCACAGAGCAGATTAGTGCACATTCTATTTTAATTCTGCATGAAAGCCATTAGTGCAAAGATTGGAATACATGAATAAAAATAACCAAACAAAAAAAACCACCCCACGTCTCCTTTAAGCCTTTACCTTGCATGTTCCGCTGGCAAGCTTAGATAAGCACACCAGAGGGAAACTAAGAATGCTCCAGACAGTAAAGGTTAATATTGCTGTGGTATGGCTTGTTTTTGCAGTGATTAGGCTCGCTGCCAGCCTGATTCCTTCAATGTTTTAACTATCTGCAGCTTGAGTAATTACATTAATAAACTTCCAGTACAGACAGCATGCTAAACTCCAGCCACTGTTCATGTAGGAAGAGAGTGGAAGTCTTTAAATACACTTTCTCTTCCAGATTCTAAATAAAAAGGCAAATCCTGGCCTGATTTTCTGAGGAAGAACCATTCCTTAGAAATCTCTGGCAACCTCCTGATTCTCAGCAGGATTTTTAGGACCAGGAGAATTCCCTACCAGCCAAAGAAAGAATTTTTGTTCTTTATTTTTAAGGTTGTAGCAGCAGATCTAACATTCCTATCCATCACCCATCACAAATCCGCATAACTCAGATCCCAGTCACAGCATCCCTACAAATTACAGTTTGAAGACTTTAAGGCCAAAAGCATACTCCTGTACTAGTTAAGCTAAGAGAATAAGTCATCAGCCATGATTTATAATCAGAGACGAATTTAGCTCATCATAGGTCAGTCCAGAAATCTTCAGGTCAACTCCAAAATAAACAGCACCCTGAGCGATCAGATTGAGTTGCACACAATCACAAGAACATCTCACAAACTAGTACATTATCAAATAAGGATGGGGAACAATTGAATCCTGTTATGTAACAAACAAATAAGGATAGCTTCACATTTGGATAACAGGGAAAAATGTTTGCTAGCAACACAAAGGGAGAATTTTAAACAATGTATTACAAGCCACATTGCTTCACCAATCTCTCTGAACCAACAACAATGGTTGTTTCTTTCAGCAACTGTAATAAATGCAGTTTACTTTTCTGCAGCAGGAACAACTCCCTGCTAGCCCTAAATCTTGACTTCTAGCTCTACTGTATCCAGAAAAGAGATAAAAGGAGTATTTGCAGAGTGAGTCAGATGTAGTTCATAGTTTCTATCTTCCTGCAGGGAACTACAAGCACCTGTTAAGCAGTCAGTAAAAGTATGTGTGTGTTTTTCACAAAATGTTGTTTCATCACTTCACCATCCATGACTACTAGTTGTATACAGCAGTATACAACTGCTGTATTTTTGTTTGTTTGTTTTGTTTTAATTTCTGCATCAGGAAATGATTGAAAACTGAAAAAGTTTCATATATATTTTACAGAAAGCTACACATTTACTGGTAAGTTTACTCAGTGGAGCAGGGCTACGGTGTGGGCGGAACACCCAGGTTTCATTCTCAGCTCTGTCACTGACTCACTGCAGAAACTTGGGGAAATCATGTGCCCTTCTAAACAAAAAGGGGATAGTAATCATTCTTACCAAACAGATGTGCAGTAAGGCTTTGTTAATTATTGTCTGTAAGGACTTCAAAATCCCAAGAGGAACCACAAAGTGCATCACATCAGTCCATAAAATGCACAATAATGTATCTATGGAATAATGCATTTAACGCTTCTGAACCATTAATTCTGTGCTTGTAAAAGGCAAACTAGTACCATCCCTTTCTAAACAGACTTGCATACGCAAAGCCAGAAGCCAATAAAAGCTAGGGACTCTGTGCCTCCTAAACTTCTTTCACCTCACTGAAGTGTAATCATTTAAATATTACCAGTATCAAACAAAATTGCCTGGAGACAAACATGCAGGCCACATACAAAAAC
Source organism: Morus bassanus (assembly GCA_031468815.1). Lineage (NCBI taxonomy): Eukaryota > Metazoa > Chordata > Aves > Suliformes > Sulidae > Morus > Morus bassanus. The sequence continues at coordinate 27,347,840 of CM062577.1, forward strand.
AACCTTACAACTAAGGAATAAATAAGCCTGTTTTCTGTATGCTTAATCATTTGCAACCTGGTCTTCAGGCTGGGTTCCAGCATTACTGCTCTGCAATCCTTCTGATGACAGAAAAGATGGAAAGGGCAGCAATAATCTATGACGACCAGTCCAGGGAACAAACATAAATCTAAAAGAATACAAAGTAGTGGCAAAAAGTAGACCATCTTTAACACAGAAAGCTTACCATAAATGTAGCCATTTATTAGCATGACCTTCTCTTCTGTCTTTATGGAGAAAAATTGAATATCTATTAATAGCTTATTCTACTTGAAGCAGATGCACGAGAGGCTGTCACTCTAAATTGTCTTCAATTTTGTGCCTGCTCTCCCTCCTCCCTTCATGTGACTGCAGCATGTATGTTTATTTTGAGACACATGTTATTGTTCATTATTTTAACTTTAATGAAGTTTTGCTGCTAAGTTTAGAGGTGCAACTTCAATTTTCTCTTCATGGTTGAATCAAAGAAAGTTGGCATTATATGCTACTCAGTTTAAAGAGCATTTTGTGCTGGGGGTTTCTTCAATCTCTTTGTTGCAGAATCAGGCCCAGATCCCACCTAAAAAGGAGAATTCACATGTAACAACTGACTGAAAGAAGGTCCCGTAACTCTTGCTTACTCAAAATCAAAGGATCAAAACCACTACTGCCATTAACAACCACCTACCCACCACTCCAGCTGATCACCTTCCTGAAAGCATCCTCAGAATGTCCTGAAGTTTTTTCAAAGTGGAAATCAAGACACTTTATTATGAGAAGCTGGCAAGTATGTACCATGCAGGAGTTCTCTCTTTTAGAACGCATGCACTGGGTGCCCGTGCCCTGGTCCTGGCAGTGGGGCTGCTGGGGCCTCTGTGAGGAGAGGCCAGGGCTGCCCCGTTCCGGGCACAACCCCCCACAAGGATGAAAAAGCAGAGGCAAAAAACCTTCATGCATCAGCTCCTCAGGAGTTCTGCTTGTGTTAGCCTCCAAGAACTGGTCTGAATTTAAGACACAGCCTATGGGTAAGAGCACAACCATACAGGTCAGAGCACAACCTCTACTACCCTTGTTGCTAGCCTTCCAGAAAAAGGAACTGTGTGAGCTCAAGGTATGTAGAGAGATGCACTACCCAGTTATTCATTTCCTTCTGTGCAGAGGCTGCTGATGCCTTGTATTTCACTGAGATGAAGACACATCATGTTTTAAATTACCCTTACATGGCTATTAGTGAGTTCTCTCAACTGTTATGTTCTTTAAATCACTTCCCCATCTCTTCAATTTAATAACAGATGTTCCCCTCTGGGTTTGCTATTAAGGTGTTAAATTTCCCTGGATACTCTTCCTCCCCCATCTTCATGATTGGCTTACATTTGGCATAAACCCTGAGCAGGTATTCCTGAGACAGTGTAAATAATAACCCAATATATCTGACCCCACAGGATTAACAATTTGGAATAAGAATCTGCTTTTCCCAGGAACACCTTTGGGAAAACCCTAAAAATGAACAGCAGAACTATTCAGAATACAGCAAATATTATGGCAGTGAGAGATTAGGAGAAACCTACGGCTTCTAGAGCAGCCATAAGTTTTAGTTAGGAACTTTGCATTTTAAAATATTCAGTTACCTACACCAAGAAAAATACCACAGGCACCATGTAAATATTGCAAAAGTAAAAGGGTTTTTCTTGCATGAATAGCATTCATATAGCACTTTGAAGAAAGGGTTCATTGAGAATTACTGAATTCAGACAGCAAACAAGTCCGTGAAGCACTTAGCTAAGGTAAAAACAGAAGCTAGGTTAAACGCTAGACAGACAGATGCTACTGACAAATTACACTAAAAATGAACAGCTTTATAACATTTTTGAACACTTCTATCATCTTGGCAATCTTTTGGTGTTTGAATTGGAGCACTAAGCTCTAAGTATGTGCTTAACTTTAAAAATTGTAAGAGGCAGAATTAGTGATGAAATCAGACTGTTACCTAGTTGTTTTGTCACTATTAGACTACGAAGAATAAGCTCTTGTAGTGTTCTTTCATAACATAAGCTGTCCAAATTCCTGGTTTATTCATATGTCCCTTTCTTTTTGCTTGTTCCAGTTCCAGTTCATCTTTCCTGAACATAAAGCCTATACTGACACGAAAAGGTAGAGCTTTAAATGTATTTTAAGTATTTCACAGTATATGTAAATTGTTTCGATTATTCATGATGGAAATAATATGGCTCATTTCTTACATTTCTCTCCTTCACTTTTGAATGTGTATGGTAATTTTAAGAGACATGCAACAGAGAGTAGGATGTTGTGATAATTCCCTTGAAGTATTTACTTGATGTTTGTATTATTTATGTAATAGTAGTCTATTATCAATCCAATAATGGTGGATAGTGATAGTTAAATGTTCCTGTGGGACTTCACAGGGCTTCTTCCATAAAGTAGGTTTGATGGGACTATAAAAATCCAAATGCATTTTTTTTTCCATGCACACTTATACTGGATTACAACAGCAGGATTCAGGCACGTGAGAAAAGATTTACCACCTATCTGGAAAAGATATAATGCACCGACCCATTATGAAAGAAAACCTTTTCAGCCCTGAAGTTATTCCAATAAATTAAGAAATTCTAATAGGAAAAACATGGACCTTTAAAAGCACTGCAGCTCACGGGCATGCATTGTTCTTTCTAGTTAATGCCAGCTATTATACTTCTAATGAATGTTGCAGATAATAAAAACAAATTACGTAGTCATACATGCCTCAAATATGTATTTTTCTAAGAGACATGATTGCTATGAAAATTCTGTCCTCTTGACAATTATTACACACCACAAACAAAAGATCATTTTTATCCTCAAGGCAGCTCTGATGTCAAGGACAGTCCCATTTTGCTTACTTGTGAATTTTAGTTTTGAAGGGGCAGTAGTCCACAAATGATAAGCTTATAAAAAGCTAAATTGTAGCATATTACTGAGGACAAAGACAGAACCAATGACAAGGAATTAAGGAGGATACTGTCATTCATCAGTATTTAATAAAGAACATTTCTGAACTCAGCATTAAATCGACCAGGCTATCACATATATTAAATGATTGTGATATGCAAGTCTGGACAGACACCAGGAGAACCTCTTCATATATATGGAACATAAATGGATGTTACCTTTAAATTCTGTAGGTTTATCATCAAGATTTCTTATTTACCTCACTTCCTTCATTTTCCACTCTGCCTTCTCTCTGCTTTTTTTTTTTTTTTAAGCCTTTCCACTTCTTCCTTCCTCATTCAATTGCCTGGGAAATCCTACAGCATCTGATCTAACTTCTACAAAGCACTAGTACCCAGAGCTACAAAGCAGGCAAACAAAGCTGGTTCAAACCCAAAAAAAACCACCAGTGCAAGTGAATGCTTTGCTCCAGACACCTTTCCTTGTATACAAAATACCTCTCTCCTTTGCAGAATAAAATGCACATATTATTAACAATTTTTCCTAAGGGGTTGCATGACCTTTGATCTTTCAAAGAGTAATTTCTCATAGGTGAGGAGACTAAAAACTAACCATGGCATTATAACCTCTCCAAAACCACAAATCTACAACCTCCAGCTCCTGAAAGAAAGCAAACTGAAAAATTATTCTCTGATTTTGGTTTTCCCTTATTGTGGCTAGATAATTTCTCACATTTAAAAAAAAAAATCTATAAAGGCTGTTCAAACAGTAACGAACATCAAGGTTCTTTCCTAAAAGTTGTTCTTTTGGACCATGTGGAAAAGGTATAGAAGTGGCCATACTGGATCAGATTCCAGACCCATGCAGTCCAGGCAAAACTGGGTATCAGATGCTTCGGAATAAGGCACAAGAAAACCACAGGAAATTCCTGTAGTATAATCTCTAGTCTCCCACGGGGCCTGGAATAATTTATGCTAAATACTAACAAAATACCAATGCACACAGGGCTTAACATCCCCTCCAATTCAACTGCAGTCCATTTCCATCCACACATTACAGTGTATAATTCAGTCATGTTAGGGAAAATTTCCTATTACTTACAGGAAGTCAGAGCTGAGAAAATATCCTTCTCAATAGCAGCACAGGCTCTTAAATGCTATTAAATAAAATGACATTAAAAATCAACAACATTGTCTAAATGTGCTCGTAACTTTTTACCTAACAGACCAAATCTTAGGTATGCAAACCAGCATATGTGGAGAGAGGGGAAGGACAACACATCAGAAAGTGGCTAAAAAGTGGGGGAAGGAGGAAGGAGAAGGAGGCTTCTCCTTTGTCCTCCCTCAAATGCTGCATCACTCTGCTAAGTCCAGCAGACTGACAGCTCTTTGACAAGTGTTCAGTGCCTCGTTCAATGAGGCTGATACTCAGGACCCATACGGCAGCTCTTCCTGCAGATCAGAAAGAGGAAAAGCTTTAGTTGTTCAGTGTCACTTTTAGTGTCACACACTTGTTGCATCAATGTTGACAGTTATATTTAAAGAAACGTGTTTATTTACAGTACACAATTATGTTTATAGTAATGTTCAATGCTCTGTGCTTAGAGCAGTTTTTCACACAGAATCAATAAAACCACCTGAGCCCTGCAGTTGCAAGTGTGTTACACCATTGGTGTCAGCGGTACAATGACCTCATTCACTATTTGATTCTTTTAACTCTTATCATCATAGACAGCTTTTCTTCATGTCTTGTTCTGTTTTCTAAATTGTTCTGTCTTACTTTAAGACAATTTCCATGATCCATATATCAAGAAAAAATTATGTATTTACAAAACTTCTGTCATTAGATCATAGAAATATCAGCAGCTTGGAGCTCTTTATACTTCATTTCCTTTTAACACTATTTACTGAAATTAAACAGAAATTTTTCCGAAAGGAAAGACAGAAAGGTTGCAAGCTAAGCATAAGGTTTACAGTTTATGATAATGACTACCTATCAATATCAAAGCTGGCAAAACTCATTTGCATCTAACAGCGGGGATCAATATCCACAAAAAAGTCAATGAGCAGGGTTGCTTTACTCTGGCTGCATGACATACTTCACGTTTTGGAACTTCAATGAAAAAGGCATGACCTATGACCACGGTAGGAAATAAGCAAGTCCATCTGAGCCATCAGAGCTATGACAGTTGGTATGACATGAAGGATCTACCCTTCCTTCCAAATCCCCTCTCCCTTATCAGCAGTTTTTATACAGGACGTTACTTTTAAGTTTATAAAATCCCTGTTTGTAATTTCCCCCCGGTAGGAATCCTCAAGAGAAGACCATCACAGCTGCTGCTCCCTAGCACTTACCACTGGCAAGGTACCACAGAGCACAGACAGGTCAGGTAAGACAGACATTGGATTATTGCTGATAGTGCAAGAAAAATCTTCTTCTATTGTAAGGCTTCATTTTTCATACCTTCATTTGTTTGGGTCAGCCACTTGTTGCATCCTGAAAAAATTCAGGATGGAGCTTGCCAGGGTGACAGCTCTCTTCTCACTCTGTGACTGTAAAGCACATTAACTGGAAGAGGTCCAGATCCTGAACAGCTCATCTATGCATGTTGTTAACAGAAACAAATGCCTTAACGACAGGTTTCCTTTAAAACAAAAAAGCATTGGCTGTACCCATCTGCCCTACCACACAAAACTACTTTACAGTTGCTTCGTTGTTCTCATCCTAGTTCATCCAGCAGCCAACAACCATGATAACACAGCAGTGTTAACTGTATCCACTTAATCTTAAAATAAGCCAAAGGTACCAAATTGTAGGGAATGCATGGTACATACATTTGTATAGATGATTTAAGACTGTTGAGCAACAGAGACCCCTTCCAGCAATGAAATTTGTAGTTTCAGTACACTCAGTAGGTAAGCAGGCAGCCATTAGGACAATAGACAAATTGACTATAGCCACCATGATTTATGATAGTAGTCATTTTTTAAAAAAAATAATACACTCTCAAACTCTTTATTATGAGTAGCACATAGGCAAACAGGCAGTTAAATTAAAGTGAAACAATAGAAAGCCTGTTTTTAGAAGATCAATACTTCCCCCTCCTCCCTTCTTATACAACGTTTAATTAGGAGAAGCAATACGATGGATAACATGTTGGACAGGGCTCTGCAAACAATATCCATAGATTTGCAGTGACCCTGCTGAATGATCTTGGGCAAATAAACCTGAAGCACACTGAAAATTTCTCATCTGCAAAATGGACAGAATGATACCAACCATCATTCTCAAGCACTTTACAAAGAGCTTTTACTGAAAATTGCTATTACAAACTAAGGGCTACTTTAGAACAAAATGCAGGTTCACACAATCACAGATTTCAATAAGAAATTATAAACTTGAAAATCTGACTTCATTAAAAAAACCAAAAAACAAACTCAACAAACACCCAAAATTTCATCTACTTGTTCCTAGTTTCTAACTGCAACTTTTGTTGCAAGGCTACAGCAGCTCATCGCCACTGAGCCTTCCCAGCAGATAAAGAAACGGAGGCAGAAAGATCTGTGATTTCCTTGAGAACACACAGCATGTCAAATGTCAGAGCTACAAACAAGACCCAGCCTCCAAGGCCCATATCCTGGCCAGGAAACCAAAATGACACGTAGTTTCTTCAGGGCACAGAGCTGGTCCATCAATAATGAACTGCTTAAGCTGCATTGGATAGTGCATAAATATGTTTTAGGCAACAAAAATGTGAACCTGTATGTGAAGTAGGACCAAAAGATGGTGCTGCTTCAGAAAAAGTGAGAGGAGCTATTATTCTATGAGTGGATACATTGCTGTCACTTATAAAAGCACTCCTTTTGCAAAACAGCAACCTAATGAATTACCATGCATTAAAAATTGATCGTCCCTACATAGCATTTTTTTAAACTTCTGTATTGATTTATGTTTTCATTTTGCATAATGCACCAGAGCCCAGTTAAGATCTGTAGGAGGTGAAGGGGTGGGGGGACAGACTGAGAGGTTTTCTATATTTGTTCTGTACTCCGGTCACTTCAAAACTAAAATGAACAAACCTATCAGGAAAACAGAAGGGATCCTAGCATACTGCATTTAATATTCATTTGATCATTACCTGGCATGTCAGAATGTTTAAATCTAACCCCTCCCCTCTTCTAGCCTGCAGGAAAGGCAGACAGCGCAGACTGCAAAGCATTTCAGGAAAATAAGACAATTGGCCTGACAACCGAGGGCACAAATCTTGTGCCAGAACAAACCATCCACAAGATTTCTACAGTCATTGTACATAAAAAAACCTGATCAGACTGTTGGCTTCAGACAGAGCCTTATGTCAGGCCCAGTATGACACAAGCACATTTTCCCAAACTACTTAAAGGTTATGTAATAGAGATCTGCAGAGCATTAGCAGTCACATGACACGTCCCACTAAGATTTCAAACTGCCACCTACAAAATTTAATTAGCAAGCAGTAAACAAGAGAGAAAGGAAGAAATATGCTCCTGGAATTGACAGAGAATATTCTTAATGTTCTAAACTGTATGCAGAATTGGGGGCAGGGAAGTGGGGAGAACAGAAATGAGGATTTAACAAATAGGTAAAACTGTGACTGTCACAGAATAAGGAAAATGCAGTAAATGGGACAGAGTCAACCATGTATTGCTTGTTATAGCAACAACTGTGAGCTTCATCCAGCTGAATTCTAAGCACCATCAACCCTACCCACCTTCAGTAAGAGTTTAGGCCCATTAGCACACCCGCAGAGATACTGTGCTGAGCTATCCCTTCTGGTGTAAACTAGCACAGATCTATAGAAGTCCCTGCTGATTAATATCAGAGAATTTTTTTAAGCGAGTTGGACAACATATTTACTACAGATGCACATTCCATGTCAGTGAAAAGGCACCGTGATATTCCATACAGAAGTAACAAATAACATTTTTCAGCTGTGTAAAAAGGAGGTACAGAAATATTCAGCAGCAGCTGAAATGGTGAAGCCAGAGAATAAATTCCTGATTCTGGAGGAATTTAGTCTCAATTTAGGATTTTTCTAAGCCACGTCTAAACAAGTTAACCTGGCTCAAAAAAGGCTTATTTTCCTTCCAAAACTGGCAAGAGGGGCTATTATTGTCATTTTTTTCCCCACACATCCAGTGTAAAAATTTAATTGAAGCTGTCTGTAAAAGTTATTTATGCTCCTCAGCAAAAAATAATCAGTAATCAGTCCCAGTGGAGGTGGAAAGTGGAAGGAAAGGACGGATATGCTGACTGCACATCAGCCCACTGTGCTCCGATCAGGCCTTAAGGAAGGTATCACACTGGAGAGCTTGCTACAGGATGATCTCTAAAGAAAAAATGGAAGATAGTTTCTAGCTGTCGTTAGATGAGACCAGAGAAGAGAGACTGCACCATACTATTATATTCACAATGCCTTCCTCTTGATTCTTCACGGTAATATTGTGTACTGCTGCTGCTTGCTAATCAGCATTGAACATTTGGCATAGTAATACTTATTGCCTTAGAAACCAAGTATCATACTGTTTGTAACAAAAAAATGCAAAACTTTACGATCATTAAAAAAATAAAAATCAGACCTACAGTCCCACTTCCTCTGTCCTGACTTTTGCACTGTAAATGTTTCTACCAAACCACTGCCACCATCAGGGAAACTAGGCTCCTGACTCCAAACTGAACATACCCATGAGTACAACAGAAAGATTAGCAAATCAAATAGTATTGCAAAAAGCTCAGAATCAATTCAGATTCTTCTGGCACTTGGAAATATTTTTCTATATATCAACAACATACAATGCAGACTGTCAAGTGATTTGTAAGTAGCATCCAGAAGCCTCCATTGGGATTTAGCATCCCGATGGAGAAAACAGTTTTTGGTCTGAAGATCTCATTTTCTAAACAGATAAAATAGGTAGAATGTAGTGGAAAGGGTTCACTATTATTCCCATTTACAAAAAGAGAACAGAGCCCAAGAGATACTAAGTGCTTTGCCCAGGGCCATTCACAGAATCTGTGGCAGAGCTGGAAGTCACACTGATTTCCTTATCAAGTGCCACGTCACAAGTACAAGCCAAAGCGTTGAGCCACAAGCCTATAAGCCACCCTAATTTCCTCACCAAAATGCCAACCACAGGTGGCTTTACAATCGTACTTTACAGAAGGAACAGGAGTCCAACATGTTATTTAGCAGGATGGTTACAGTTAGCAAAGAAACCCTCAATGACCACATTCAAATTTCAGTGTCAACCAGCTACTCCAGAAGATCATTCACTGTTCTCCCAGGGTAACGTTAGCACCGCCATTTCCCAAGAGCCCACTCTGTGCAAATAAGCCTGACAAAAGCCCTCTTTTTCCCTGGTGAACAGAAACTGGTTTCATGACACCTTGTACTGAAGAAGAAGCATTTTTCCAGCACTGTGGCTACATTCCAATTCTACTTTTAATCATGATATTGGAAAATATTTTTCAATTCTAACAGCAATAGGTAGATGCTACTGTCAGCAGTGCTTCGTGACAATTCTCATCTGTGATGGACAGTCAGAACATCAACAGTCAGCTACTCTGACGTATTTTGTAGTAGCAACAAGGGCCTATAACAATTTCAATTAAATGAAAAACAGCCTTGACTCTCAAACCATTCTTCATTCAACATAAATATTGAAAGGACAGGACAGTGATGCATGACCAACTACCTTCTCCTTGCAGAATAAAGTCAGCATGATTTTGGACATTTAATTCTGATATGTGGCAGGGTATTTGACACACAAAGGAAAACCCCTCATACCAGAGGACACTAATTATCCAGTGATTGCAGGCATCTCATTTCTACTCCTGGCAATCCAGAAAGGCTCAGACTTTTGTAATAAGCTACTACCAGAATGAACACTGTTGTGCTTATACATTCATTTCATACTCAGTATCACACACCTATCTAAACTACAATGAGTGTGCACATCTAACACGTATTTAAAATAGAATGAACTGACATTCAAAGAGATACATATTTTGTATATATGCAAAAGTACATACCCAGCTTGTATCAGTACAAGATTGGCCACATACAAAGATGCTGAAGATTTCTGAGCTTGTAATTTTCAGTTAACTGAAGTAGCATGTATCAGCTATTCAGATCATTTTCATGCAGAAATTCGTGGCACTGCACTGCCCCATATTTTGTTCCATCTCACTTTTCCTATTCCTAAAAACCATGTGCCATTTTAAAGCTGTAATTTCGTTAAAATTCTGGAAAATTCAACACATTGAATTCCTCAAAAAGGTGCTCTGGGTACACCTAAATATATAAAGTTGTATGTAATAACACTGCACCTCTGTTCACTGCCTCTAGTATAGAGTCATGCTGTATGTTAGCAGGCTGGACCCCAGTCAGATATATAGCTACGAAAAATCAGGATTGCTCTCTAGTCTGCAGGCAGCATGATCACTTCACTAGTTTAATTTAGAGTAGGTTTTTTTCCTGTTAAAGAGAAAGTAGTATGCACAAAGCCACTGTTCAGGACGACCAGATCTCTTTAACAAAAATAAGTCACCTAAAAAAGATCCAACACTCGCCTTTAAGGTACTAGAAACAATGCATATGTATTTCAAAGGATGTCTACAGTGGTGAATCCTGGCTGACATCTGTAAGATTTGATCTGAATTGCCTTTCTCATTTGTCAGCTGGGCAGACTTGAAAGCCCTCTAACAAAAATGTAACACCTCCTGATCAAAAAAGCTGAAAGATAAAGTGACTACAGTAACTTTCATATGAGTTGTATTGAATTTATGGAGATGTTTTAATTTCCACTGTACCGCTTGGTCTGTGTTTTAATATTTTGTGCTGTTTTCTTAAGGAAGCTCTTCTATCTTGCTAAGCAATAGTCCTTATTTGTATTTTGATAATGGTAATCACAGTATTCTTTCCCTGTCTCAGCATACTTGGTACAATTCTTAACATTAAGATCAATGGCTTTGATTTTAGGTATTTCTTCAAAATATATCCAATCACCTAAGGAGCAGACTCTGTGTTTACTAGATGCAGTGACAAGACTCATTAATAAGTTATTCTGCTGAGTTATTTTATGTATAAACTCTGCATCACTACCTGCACTGGACAAGAAAGCCCAGTCAGTGTTTTACCACTAAAATAACAAACAGCAGTAGCTTAGAAAGAAAAACCAAAGCCTTCAAACTTACATTTCCCTCAATTAAAATTGTAACAAGACCATGTACAACTGTAATGTCGACCCTCAGATCACTCTTGGAAAGGCATACCTTCTCTGCCCAACGCTACGGGCAATAGCCAATTTTGAAAAGAGGTTAATAAAAAACCCTGCAGTATCCCCTGTAATACTGAGCATACTGGTACATGCTAACTAATTAACTGGTATTTATATGCATATGCTATAATCAAATGTTACTATTCTGTTCTACATACTCATATACATAACATACTTCCCACAAATACTGCTATGTATAGTGTGTCCATGTATATATATAGCTGCAGAAGATCTCTCCCTTCTATCAAAAAAGGATGAGATATTTACTTGCAATTTGTCTAATTTAGCATTAGATGCCAGACAAATACCACATATAATTTCATCAGCAATATCTGTATGGAAGAGTAGTCACATTGATGACTTTGCCATGACATGACAATATACATCTGCAAAGCAAACAGATACTGTGCATACGCACCGTGCTTGGGGGCTTGGGGGAGGGCAGGGGGGAGCTGCCAGCCAGAATAATTACTAACTTTGCCCACAGACACTAACACACAGAAGAAACATGGCACCACCAAACCTGTCAATACAGTATTTATTTCACTGGAAACCTTAAAAGTGACTGGAAAATGACATCAGATTAAACATCAATAGGAGGGAGGATGGAATAATCTAGCAAGAGTTTAATCCCTTTACCTAGTGCTCATGCACGATACTAACACATTTTATTATTCTAAGCAGCACCTGGAAGAAAAGATCTGGTGAAGGGCATCATCAAATTGCAGCAGAATAATAAAGTTTGTCTGCCTCCAATAAGAGTTACTACTGCATTACTGCTAACTAAAAAGAGGATTCTCCCACACACACACCTACAAATCTTCAGCCCTCCCACCTTCATTTGGCCCGTAAAGCATTTAACAGAAATAGCTATTTTTAGAAAGGGTGAAATCTCAGCATACCTTCAAATCAAGTGCTTCCGATGTTCAGCAAGATCATTGCCGAGAGAGAACTGCAGTCTACTGTGTCAAATTACAACCTTGTAGAGGAAGGCGGCAGCGTCGGCGGCAGCAGCATTGGTGTGTTTGCACTGCTAGTATTCAGGCTAGAAATGATTCATTAGTTGTCTGCAGGGAGGCAGGGTGAAAGAGAGAGAGCAAGCATCATCGGCCATGCAGCAGCTGCCAGAGCCTATGAAACAGCAGTGCTCGCACACACATACGCACACAAAGATGGCTTTCCCTATTTGCCAGTTTCTCTTTCACATAGTATTAACCCCGACACAGCAGCAGGGAGCACGGACAGGAGCTGACAAGCAGCAAGTGGGATCGCAGCAAGGGTGTGTTTCAGTGAGGGGGGGCAGGGGGGGAGGCGGGTGTTGGGAGATTTTATTTTACCTCCAAGTAATGCTATCACAGGATCTTCTCAGTAGGTCATCTGTGGCCTACTGGCACGAACCAATGAACTGTAAATGTGAGCTGCAATTTTTTTTTCACTCCCAAGCCTGCCCAATGGAAGGCTTAGAAACTCAAATGCAGAAGGGTATTAAGACAGATTACCTGGAGCATCCTAACCATTCTGTCTTTCCTCTTCTCAAGAAAACCGTATACAATATATTCACACAAAACTTCTAACTATGTAGTGACCATCTCCCCAGCAGCTAGAGGGAGACACTGTAAGGGGATGCAGGGAAAGATTTTAAATAAATCATTCTTTAAAAATCTAGCTTTAATCTTTCTGTCCCCCCTTTTTTTTCCTTTTTCCCCCCCTAGCAGAGATGATCTGATTCACAGCATCTGACTACTTTGGGAGTGCATTCATTATAACCTAACTGAATTCTCAAGGCTGATGAAGGTTAAATTATCAAGAAAACATATGAAGTTGTGTTGAGTGGAACTTCTGTATTTTCCTTGTAGTATTAAACAGGGGAAGGAAATATTGCACTCTCAAGGCACTATTTTATTGAATTCTGTTAAAGTGTCTGCAGAAATACATCTCTCCATTTAATAATGTTTCCCCTTTGTCCCAAAAATTAAGAGTTCATGCAACTGAAACAGGCTAAAATAATTTACAGTTCTTTTTCAAATATCAGTTTTCCCATCACAGTTCTACTAACAGGTTTAATGAAGAAGAGGAGGAGAATTTTCAGAGAAGTTTGGCATTAACAAAAGGAGCCAGAATTCCCCCAAAGCCTAATACTTCTGTATGAAGTTGAAATGCATGGAGAGTACCCTGATCTCCGGCACTGTCAGCATCAGATGCTTCACTGGAAGATTTTAAGAGCCATGGAAGAGGGACTCATCAGATGACCCCTTTCTCAAGTTTCGCTTATCTGGATTTCCAGTCCATGATAAATTTGAACCTTGAACCATGATGTTTACTAACCAGCTAAGGAATCCGTCCAAAATGGCATTGCCTATATTTCTGGATATTCCAGTTCCCAAGCATCGATCCATTTGAGCGCCTTATTAAGATCGTTACCCCCAAGGCTTCCCGCAACTTTGAGTATTACCACTCTCACTTGGATGAAAAGCATTTCTCCTCAGAGGTTTAGAATTAAAGTACGGTGCAGAGTATCACAGTGTGATCTTCAAAGTAACTGATGGCTTCTGAAAAATCTGTCCCTCATTATATGAATGAAACAGCTAAAAATCTTATCCTTAGTTCTGTGATACTGAAGAAAAAAAAAAAAAAAAGGAAAATGTTTACAGACAATGTGTGCTTTGTTCCCTGAAGGTCTACCTTGGCACATTCTAGAAAGACTACAGTTTTCTGAATGGGAAGTCCAATATTAAAAAATAAGGTATCCAAGACCACTCTTTTGTGCAAATCTCAGCCCCAAATGACCTTCCCTGAGATTACTCACAACTGTAGTGGGAACAACAAAACTCTGGTATTTTCAGAGAGAAAAGCTGTTCCTACTCAGGATCATATGTTCCTTCCCAGATTAGACCATGGCTTTGATCATCAGGCAAGTGCAGTCTTATTTTTATAACCAGTTTGTGGCATAAATTGTTTTCTTTTTTTTTTTTTTAAAAAAGTCTAATTTTGGCAAGTTAGATTTTTTCTCCTTCAGTTGAGCTACATACAAGCTTCAAATTCAAATGTTGCTTCTGAGTATATCAGCACTCCAGCAACCAATACAGATCTGCAGCATATGACACAAAGTGATACCAGAAGATTCCAGGTGACACATTTTGGAAATCTGTCTTGTCTAGGCTGGAGACTAGATGAACATACCTATTGCTTTATGTGCATTTTTACAAACAAAACAAAAATTTGCTAAGCTAACTTGGTACTTGAAAATAAGTCAGATCACTGTAAAATGGCATTATTAGTGCGTTACACTGAACCAAACCAACTCTTCTCATTCCTTTTCATAGGTGGATTTAAAACATGTATATCTGTACACAGGTGTATGTGGGTATATATATATGTATCAAATATGTAATTTATCATAATTTTTCTGGACATATTCTTAAAAATATGAAAAATTATATTAATAACTTAAATTAAGTCACTCTGAAAATAAAATAGCAATTAATTTTTTAAACTATTAGCCTGGATTTACTGCTATGAAAATTTTAAAACATATTCTTTATCTCAAGTAAACATTCAGAAACTCGAGACATCAAAACTTGACATATTCAACTTGTTATGCCACAGCAGATGAGAAGTCACATTCTACGGGAACTGTAAGATGTTAGGACCCTGTTAACATAAACAGTTTATTGTTAATTCAGTAGTTTATATGGCCAAATATCAGCGTCAGGTATGATATAGCCTGATAGTAATTTTTGCCTATTCAGGGCTGGATGCAGCTATGCTGACGATGGGCTGCTGGTAACTAGGAACGCGTTTATAACTGCTGCTGGGAGAAGAAATTGAATTACAGTTCTGTATGCCAGGCCAAGAAATCCCCCCAGAATAACAATCCCAATATAATGATCCTACCTTCTGATAGACAGTTTTCTTTAGAAAAAGAGATAAACCGAAAGACATCTTTCCATATACGATAGGGGTCTATGAAATGCCATTAAACTATGTTACCTTTCACAGGCCATAATGAATGTCATGTTCTTTCCGGTCTTTCTGAATTACTTGAAACAATTATTTAAAATACATCCTAAAAGATTACTCTTCCTCTTAGTACCCTTAGTATGACAAATAAATCTTATAGTGCATTGTTTCAATAAAGCAAGCCAAAATGATGGTAAACTCTTCCCTTTCTAATTCCACTTTGTACAGTGCGGTAGACTGAAAAAATAATAAAGGAGCTCACCTTGCCAGCTGCCAAAACACACACAGGGCCTCCTGCGGAGATAAAGGACAGCTGTCTCTGCAGCCACAACAGCTCTTTCTGAGATTGTTTCAGTAACTCCTCCGTGTCGCCTGGCTTCTGCCCCATCAGCCCTTCCTGCATGACAGGAAAGTTTCAATTTCTGTTTTCTCAAATATATGGTGATAGTAATGTATGATTTGTCATAGCTGAATTTCTAGCTAAACAAGAACATCTGCTATAGCCACATATCTATATTTATGCATGTGACTTTTTATGCTTAATTTAATAATCCTCTGCCACCTAAAAATCAGCATGTCTTTTCATAGCATCAGGAGCACAACATCCTACACTTCAAGTACCCTAATACTTCATGCTTAGAAAACTTCCTCTGGATATTAATCAAGCCAGGTTAGGTTGAGGTAGAAAACAACATGGGCAATTCCAGCCTTTGGGAACTGGAAGAAGTTCCTCTTATATGACAACTTGCTGCAACAAAGGGCTCAGAGATGCTTCTCGTAGGGCACAAAATTAGTAGAAGATAATGCTGAGAAGAGTTGGATGCTAGCAATTTAGAAGTATAGGAATGCCACTCAGTAATCCAAAGTACAAGTTTATATCCTTAGTGAAAGTCTTAACTTGAAACTAAATGAGAAGTACTGTGAATTCAGACCCAAACTCTCTTCTAGACATGATAATTTACTAAATATTTGATATCAGTAAGCTGTTTGGATAAAAACTGAGCAGAAAAACATTTTTTTTTACTTGGTTTTAACACTCTATAAATAAACTATTTTCAGTGTAACTGTTTACCAGCACAGTTAGATATTAAGAACAGAACGGGATTTTTACCTACCCTCAGGCATCCTAGCTGATTTTTGAGTTCTTTGCACTCCACTTGCAGAAGTTGGATCTCCAGATCTTTTATACTTTTGGATTGTTTGTTGATATTTTGCAGATGCTGGGCCTTAACATTGACAAAGTGCATTTTCTGCTTTAGAGGAAGTGTTCTGGTTGTTGTTTTTGTGATGACAGCAGTGTTATTGGATGATAATGTCAATGAAGTTGAAGGGCTGACATCCTGGTAAAGAGAAAATACATTTTTCATGTCATTTTTGCTAAAGCTGTGCCTGAGGGAAAGGGTATAATTCAAATTCTTTCAAAAGTCATACCGTAAGTGCATTATTTGAAAATTTTCTTCTTCAGATCTTTCATTTAAAGAATAAGTGAGCAAGAGACAATCTTACTTGATCAATCACCAGTAAAGAGATAGGGATAACACAAAGAACTGAAAAGCAGACAAGTTCTTGTCATATATTTTTGTTCTTCATTCAGTGGATGCCAGCCAACCATGATCACTCTGACTATATAGATATCAATGTATTTACCACTTGATGGCAACATAGTGCTGCCGCTCAGCCACTACTTCTGGTCCTTCACTCAGCATAGTACCACACAGCTAATTAAGTGGTTATCCTCGCTGCTGAACATGCTCCTCACTTGGAAGCTGTGCTCCAAAAGGTGTGTTTGACCACACTTCAAACCTTTCCCTGGGAGTCAGCTGTTCTGCAGTCAAACTTACTGTATGAGAGTGGTGGAAGAAACTGAAGCTCCCTTCTGAGACTAGGCAGTTCACAGCTCTTTATATCCCGAGTCTTCTTGCTTTACACCAAGTAATTACCTTACTCCTTGACTTGTCCCAATGGGCTCTCTTGTGCAGTAAGATAGTATACCACTTCAGCAACAGTATGAGAACCTAGCCCAGTGACACAGCTTGATTTGGCAAGACAGTACTCAGCGGCATGTAATAAATTTAGTTTTGATTAGAGGGTCCATCTGTACTGTTACAACAAACACATTAGGTGCTTCAGTGTAAGAGCCTCACAGTCCTCCAGACGTTCACAGAAGTTCTGCTGCTGAATACACAGCCATTTTGCTAAAACAAAAGGCATTCCTAGAAGTCAGCATGATTGTAACAGAAATTTTCCTTCACTGAATCTATTTCTTCTGGCTTTTTTTTTTTTAATCAAAATAGTCTAGATATCTCTATATATGGAAAATGCACAAAAAGTATTATTCTGTGCAGGAAATTAAGCTGTTTGGTACCCCCATCAGCTATACAGGTCCCATTTTTTGTAACACTTAGCCACCTTTCTCAAAATCCATTATCACTGAGTAAAACCCTTCAAAGAACATAGTATCTTCTATGTTAATTCTATGCATTCAACAATTAATATACAAAGGCAGATCCATTTAAAGCTCTTTCATTTTACAATTAAGCTCAAACTAAGCCAGGAGACAAAAAAGCTAACTTCTTACGACATGCTTGCAAGAATACCACTTCCAGCCTGGTATTGCCACTTACAACCAGTACATCTTTCAAACAAGTTACTAATTTTTCAAAGTCTATGTATAAGACGAGCTTGGTGTAGCTTTAATACAGAAATAGTAACTTGCCCCAATTTGTGTCATATTCAGCTAAGAATATTAATGTGGTTGAAAGTTGACATTATAATTTAAGATTGTGTAAGATTTTACTTATAGCAGAGTTAAACATTCTTTTGGTTATCACTTTGCTTAAATTTTGTTCTTGTATTTCACACCTAATTTTAGAGAGGACAACTGAATTGTCAGTTCATTATTCTGTGACGTGCAATACCCAAAGTCTATAAAGTATGTTTTCTTATTTTCCTTATGTCACGGTTTTAGCTGGGATAGTTGATTTTCTTCACTGTAGCTAGCATAGTGCTGTGTTTTAGACTTAGTATGAAAATAATGTTGATAACACCCTGGTGTTTTAGTTGTTGCTGGGTAGTGTTTACACTAGCCAAGGACTTGTCCAGCTTCCCATGCTCTGCCTGGTGCACAAGAAGCCGGGAGGGGAGGGGATACAACCAGGAGAGCTGATCCGAATTGGCCAAAGGGTATTCCATATCATGTGACGTCATGCCCAGTATATTAACTGGGGGAAATTGGCCGGGGGAGGCAGCGATCGCGGCTCGGGGACCGGCAGCGTCGGTCGGCGGGTGGTGAGCGGTTGCAGCACTTGTTGTTTAGCTTTGTTTTGTTTTGTTTTGTTTTCCTTTTTTTTTTTCCTCTTCTTCCAAGGTTTTATCTCTCTCGCTCATTATTTTCCTTTTCATTATATTATTATTATTGCTGTTTTATTTTAATTACTAAACTGTTCTTATCTCAACCCACGAGTTTTCTTACTTTGGCCTTTCCGATTCTCTCCCCCATCCCACAAGGGTGGGGGAGTGAGCGAGCGGCTGTGTGGTGCTTAGTTGCTGACCGGGGCTAAACCACAACACCTTACACAAGTTTTACTTGTTTCTCTCCCCGCGCCCCCCATGTTTGGGCTAGAGAAAGAAGCACACTCAATATCATATTTCTCAAACCCACATTTTGATAAAGGCCCAGACATTGACCACAGTTGAAAAAACAAAACTTTCAGCTGATCTGGACTATAGATTGACAGTGAGGAGTTCCCTTTCTCTCAGTGTTTGCTCAGCCAGCCCATGACATGGCTCCTCCTCAGTGTTGAAGCTCAATGAAACTCACCCAAAAACCCAAGGGGACCAGGAGAGGCCCTCCAAGGGCATAGCTGGGGCATCACTGCATGTTCATTTGATAAAGAGGTCTGGAAGCCTGGGTAATCAAAGTCATTAAACTACGGTAAATATTACAAGCCATATTTTACATGTAAAATGGCAAACACTAATATTCAAATAATTAAAAAAAAAAAAAAGCAGGATTCTCTTAATATTGAAGTAGCAAACATTGGAAACCTCTAAGATGAGACCTGTCTGAGGTAGTATTACCAAAGAACAGCTGGATCTACTAACACTGTACCATCTATCTTCTATCTTTCCCAGCATTTTTTTTTTTTTTATTGGAAGTGTGAAAAAAAAGAGAGGCGCAAAGTCCAGATTTCAGGTCACTTAATGCGAACCCTGTAATCATAACTTTGCCAGACACACATCACTAATACAAACATATCTAAACTTGGTGAATACCCAAGAAAAAAATTAATATTAATTTTTAATATTATTTACATTTATAATATACTGAACAAAAATCATGAACTTTGGATTTGTTCAGCAGGATCAAAATTTGATCAGAGATACCCAATTTTAAAGTATCTCCCAACAGCTCTTGTACTTCAGGAAATGGAAAACTAACATTTATAGAAGGAGTGGGGACACCGTACTTAAGAAAAAGGAGAAAAAAGAAACGATAATTTCTCAAATATTAAATCATCTGAAAGATATGTTATATGTATTTCATAAAAATGTGAATACATCCCCAAGAGAGTCGTATCAGCAGTTACTCATTTTAACAGCAGCCTGGAACACTGCTATAGCTGTCAAATATTACATTTTAAGTTGGATTGTTCAAACGTTTATATTAATTCTTGTTACTGCAGTATGATGCGTTTACCTTGGCTGGCTGCCAGATGCCCACCCAGCCACTCTTTTGCTCTCCTTCCTCAGCAGGTTGGGGGGAGAAAAAATGACGAGAAAGCTCATGAGTTGAGGTAAGACAGGGAAATCACTCACCATTTACCATCACGGGCAAAACAGCCTCGACTTGGGGAAAATTAATTTAATTTACTGCCAATTAAAATAGGTTTGGGTGGTGAGAAACAAAGACAAAAATCAAAACAATACCTTCTCCCCTTTTCCAGGGGAGAAGACTACCTTTTCCAGGCTCAACTTCAAACCTTCATTCCCAACAGCTTTATCTTCCCCTTCAGGAAAATTCCGCTCTGGCGTGGGCCGCGGGGTGGATGTCTGCTTCCCGGTGGTCTCTCCCTCACGGCTGCCGGGGAACCCCTGCCCCGGCGCCTCCTCGCCCTCCCCTGCTCTGACCTGGGGGCTGGCAGGGCTGTTTCTCACACTTTTTACCTCACTCCACGCAGCGTTTGGCCCTTTCTCAAACGTGCTTTCCCCGAGGCGCCGCCAGCCTGGCCGAGGGGCTCAGCCGGGCCCTGCGGTGGGGCCATCGGAACCGGCTGGAACCGGCTGTGTCCGGCGCGGGGCAGCCCTGGCCTCTTCTCACAGAGCCAGGCGCCTGGGCACGGGCACCCGGTGCACACATTTAAAATATAGTCCGACAATCTAGTCGTCAGAGGATAACCTCTGCTGAAGTGGTCAACGTTCTTCATCTCCTACATCAAAGTAGGTCCCCAGCACAGCAACCAGTCTCTCAGGCTGAGGGAGGCAGTACATAAGGTAAATGAGATACAGTTGTGTAAACTACATTAACTTCAACTGACTTTTCATTTTTAAAGCCAAAAAGGCTCCAAATATTGAATGATGAAAACTTTACTGCCCCGAACTGGAACATCAGCAGATTCTTACAAATAGATCCTGACACTGACCTCAAATGAGTAAATCAGGTGTTACTCTCCAGCAAATGCAATTTCCATGCTCTGAAACAATTAATTTTGTCATGAATGAAGAGAGCTAGAAAAACTGAAACAAACTGTGGTGTGTTATGTCTGCTAAATCTGCACATGAATATTTAACAGGCAAGTTTCTTCTATTAAGCATTAAACTGTTGAGTAAATGATACAGTAAGAAGTCTGAGAGTTGCCAAACACTTGTTTATTGATTTTTTTTTTTAAAGCAATTTTTACCACGTTTATATCTACTGAAGGGGGAAGCATTGAAAGCTCAGGAGAGCGAATCCATTAGTAAACAGAAAAGATGACTCAGAGTAAACATCAGATAAAGTTCCCTATTACTAATGCACCCCAATGTCATTGGAAAAGCAGTTTCTCTGTAGATAAATAGGGTGCTCTGTCTTGATCACAAGGGCGCCTCAGGTTATCCTCACCACTTCCTTTTTCTATGCCAATCTCAGACTTTTGCTTTTTGGAAAGGTGTTAATCCCCCTCTTCCACAAGCCTTATGCACAAACTAATAGGCTGGAATCATGACAAAAGGAATTTAACATCAGCGTGTAATTTTTCTATCGGGGGATTACTTCAAATTGACCAATATTTTAAATTGGGTATCTAACAATGAAAGCAGTAAGTAACTGTAATTAAAAGAGAAAAAAAAAAAGAAAAGAAAAGAAAAGAAAAAAATCATAGTGGTGTAGTCCTGTAAGTGGTTAACGTTCATAGCATAACTCCTAAAACTGCAAAGAGTTAAGTAATTTGTGCTGGACCATAAAACCAAAACATACTTATCAGGGAAGTAAAACGTGAGATAAATCTCACTGTCAGGTGCCGGGGAGAGTGCAGACGGTCGTTTCACCCCACGTGTAGTCACTTCTCATTCGCGTCAGTGCCGTGACAGCTGTTTCAGCAATTTGGAAGATGGAAGGAAGATTTTAGAGCATGTAACACTCACCTTGCTCTTTTTAACATTTACTGAGCTACTTTTCTGTTTGCTTCTGCCCTCAGATCTGCAGTGTGGAGACGTTTGTTTTGCTTTCTTGTTGCCATTTTTGGACTGTGGAACAAAATTCATCAATAGCTCATTAAAATATATTACAAGACATCTAAAAATGTCTCAGTGATTCTGTTGGTCTTAAATCAATTTGTTCTTGCATGGTAGAGCGCAAGTTTCAAAGTATAGACTTGAAGCTCGGGAGGGCTAATGGTACAAATTAGATGTGGCATTCAGTCAACAGCAGAGGACATAACATCTCTATGGCAGAGCGCAGAGTCCCATGTCTGTGCAGTGCTTAGCATGGTGTGAACTGTGCTAATGCTACAGAACGGGAGACTAGATACCGCTGCATTCCAAATAATAAGCAATATTATTAGGAGCAATTTGCTCCTTGCATGGCATTTTGTTTTTTTGACAATCTCGGGAAGAATCGCATATTGGGTTTATGTGGAAGATGGGTAAAACAGCAGGGATGTAAGCAGCATGTAGTTAAATGGTAAATGACACTGCTTCATCAGATTACTCAGTCAAGAGAGGGCACTTTCTGCTACATCCCTGGAATTAAATGGGATAAAGAAGTGTACAAAGAGGGACCTTTGTTCCTTCTGCTGTTACCCAATACAGAACGACAGGGTACAGAATAAATATGCAGTATTATTTTAAGTGTGCTAGAGATTTTAGTATTGAACCCTTTTTTAAATGTCAAGGTCTTGCTGAAATCACGTCAACTTTACAGTACGCTACATTCAATGTCAGACAGTCCTGTCTCCTAGAACTTACAAACCTAAATAAACAGCATAAAGCAGCTAGGGAATTGGCCCATATCGCTCAGTTCAAGGTAGTTCGGTACACTTTCTTTTACGAAGGCTGGTCCCTCTTTCCTCCGCTCATGGATGTTTAAGGGACATTTCATAATGGAGTTCCCTGTTGTCCCTCACTGTGTATGCTGTCTATAAGCACAGGCAAAGCAGCTGTTTTTTTTACTTTACGTAACATTTAATCTTGGATAATCAAGACGCTCCCAGAGGGTAAACAAAGTGACCGAGATCTCTGTTTTTCCAAACACCACTACCCTTATTTTCATCCTTTCTCGGCTGATGGTGAGTCAGGCTGTCTCTGTTTGGCCAGCATGACTTGGCATCTTGTACCATTTGAGGTGTGGATTTCTTATTTGAGAAAAGTTGAACCTTGCAAACCGAGCAAGAAGATGTATTCAGAAAAGGAAGTTTAGAGTCTATTCTTTTCTCTAATCAGCCCTCAAAATTATCTAATTACCCACCAGCAGAAGATGCTAGGAGGAAAAAGCAACAAACCAAACCAAACAAAGAAAAAGTGAATTGGTTCTAATAAAGCAGGTAGCTGCTTGGAATTTAAAAGAAACCTTTTATGGAGCTGTTCTGCAGTCACTGTCCCTGAACCAAAGGTAGTCATCAAAACTGCTCGTACTACAAACAGCAACCATCTGTCACTGGTTTAGCTGTTATGATTTCTGCTATAGATGAGAATGCTTGGGAGGAATCCAGAAGTCTTTCTGAAAAACAATGTTCCCTCCCCTATATTCTCTGAATTTTTCCTGTTCTCACCTGATGTTCCACTGGTGGGAACCCACCACATCTAAAGACGACACTGAAACTAGAGGGGTAGCTGGACCCTGAATAAGATCATCTATAGAATCCCGGTTGGTACAGCAGACAGGTGCTAATACCTTTTCTCTAGTTCACCACTGTACCTGGGTATTAAAACAAGATTAAAATAGAATAAAACTGAATGAGCTCTTGGCTGGAACCTGAGCTGGCCCCAGGTGTGGATAAAGTCGGCACAGCTCCTTGCCGCTGCCGATGGTGAGAGCAGACGGGAGATATTGCTAATGCTAACAGGAGCAATCTTCACAGCAGCAGTGGCTGGCACTGATGCCGTAGACTACCACCACCCAGAGGAAAAACAAAAGTGAAGCCTTGCTCAAAGGGACCTTC
Source organism: Morus bassanus (assembly GCA_031468815.1). NCBI lineage: Eukaryota > Metazoa > Chordata > Aves > Suliformes > Sulidae > Morus > Morus bassanus. The sequence goes on from CM062577.1 coordinate 27,371,712, forward strand.
TATTTCCTGGCCTTGCTCACACCTTTTCCCCTTTCTGTTCCTGTAGTCTCTCTCACCTCCCAAGAGTAGAGGAAGAAATAGGAAAACCATTTTCCCTTCACTGATTTCATTTCCAAACCAGTAAGGTCTGTGAAAACTCACTGCCTCCTCCTAAAGCTGTTAGCTTTCTCTCAAACTTCAATAAAATAATTCATTTTAATAAGAACATTACATATATGTTCTTTTTTTTCTTTAAATAACCACTATTTTACAGCAGTTTAGTTCAGTTTTTATTTTTCTTCTATACATTCCTATATGGTGCTGTGGTGCTACGTATATCAGTATGTAAGCACAGAACTTTTAAGGTTCTAACAGATGGGAATGAAACAGTTCCCCTTTAATCACAGAGAACATATTTTAATGCAATTAAAATAATTTAAGATTTGCTTTCCTAGTATTAAATGATAGGGAAGTCAACAAGGGCACTTATTTATATCTGTGGAGGATAAAAAGATTGCTCAATGGAAAACCAAGAAAAGCATCCTGGCCTACAAGTCTATGAGTCATTCCGCATAGCACACGCTTGCCTATAGCTTAGCAACGAACCAACTTGGGTGAGAAAAAAAATGTAGAAAGCAAATATATCGTCTAAAAACAAGTCTTGTATACGGATATGTGAATATAGTTGGATTACAGGGAAACATGGAGCCGTTGCCTTTATTTTCTTCAAATTCACTTAAAGTTTACAGTAATTTCCGTTATTTCTAGGGTTTGAAAAATATATCAGCTGTAATTAAAAATACATTTCAACACTTGCTGAATTTTATCATCCTGTAATTTTATCTATTTTCTTTCCAAGACTGATTTGTTCCATGGTTTCATTTGCCTCATATTGGAAGGAAAATCAGACCCAAATATACACTAGGGGAAACTGTATAAATGGGAAGTCTGACAAACGCCTTATAAATAGCTTCAAATCAAGTCAGCGCAAGTGTGCCCAGCTGTCATGCTCTGGGTCTGAGCTTTTCTCCCAGCTTGTCCTGGCAGAGAGAGTGGGCGACTCTCTGGGGCGGATCAAGTCTTCAGGCACAGGACAAGATTACTGTAACTTAAAATTAGCCTCCTAAATTCATACATAGGCTGTCAACTATCCAACTTCATTTTAGAACTATCCACCTTCATTTCAGAAATGCCGATCACACAATATTCTGCTAAATACTTTGAAAGCCTTTTGTAGAAACTTGCTATAGTTTTTATAAGGGTTCTGAACCTAATTTTAGGTGAACTTTTATTTTTTTAAGTCTTGCCATCAGTAACTATTGAGGAACTGTGTAAATACGTGGTGAGAAATAGCTTTATATTGTAGGAGTAGACTAAATGTACTCTTTTACACATGCAAATTAATTTATTTAAAAATAAATGTACCACTTGGTAGGCAGCTTAGGAAGCAGAGACTTTTTTATGTGGCAAACATGAAGAGAAGCTACAATTATTTTAACAATGAATGCCTAAAAATGTATGCATCAGGGACAATAACATCAGTTCACCACGAATGCTGATATCACACTTGGGTAACATAGTTGAAGACAGACCAGGCAATCATTTTGTATGAAGCATTATTATGATGCCTTGTGGCAAATCCAGGAGACTACTGGGTTTCGGCATAGTTTAGACTGGGTTTAGACTCGACCACTTGTTTAGACGTACTAAACTACAATTCTTAATGTGAATTATTTGTTGTGGGGATAAAAATATTTCCTCAACAGAAGAAATGGGGACAGACTGAAAGAGCAGCTGTGGCCTTCTGGGACTATGAGCCTCGTTTTCAAAAACTGGATCTACAACTCACTTCAGACTTACAGGGCACCAAAATTTTCTGGCTATCAAAAATTTCACAAGCTCTAGAGCAACTCTTTTTTGATAGAATTGTCATCATGATTACAGCCACAGCATAACCAGAATATGCCATCTTTGCAGCCAAAAGAGATGTGTAAATGTTATGATCATACAGCTCACAAAGAAGCTGCATTCCAGTTGTGCTTATCGTCCATGTACTTTCTGCTCTAAAAAAACCCCTCCACTTTCAAAGCTGTCTACCATATAGTAGGATTTTTCTTTTTTAATTATTTTGCATACTGGATGCATATCCTACACTGTAAATCTTTTTATTATCAAGGCTTTACAATGTTCCTCTACAACTATTAATGGCAAGATTTAAAAATATGTTTATTTAAAAAAATTGCTTATAACCCCACCCCTCCAAAAAAACCCCAGGCAAGTTTTCAGACAAATTCTGGCATGCCCTGGATTGGAAATGTTTACTCACCACTTTGTCTTTCTCTTGTTCTTTAGTCAAGGGCTTATCCACTTTTGAAAATGATTGATTTGCCCTGGGAGAATCCAGTATAGAACAGCCGTGATCCAGAATGCGACTGATGGCCGCCTTCTGTAATAGAGGGAAAAGTGGCTTGAGAGCATTTGAACTCTCTAGAGAGAAGCCTAAATTGGCCTATAGGACTTCTGACTTCTAATGAAGTCAGCCAGCACCATTTGGCTGGTTACCGCTTCAAGGTAATAGACATTACTTGGATATTTCTTCTTTCCTTTCTATATGCCCATCTTTCCTCCTTCCCTTCCAACACACTCATGGCCTGCCTTACATCTGTAATTCAAGGTTTGGAGATGCTGGGTGGGTATTCTGACATGCCTGTAAAGGAAATGGACTTTCCCTTTCTCCTCCCAGGGCTTTTGAAAAGACAATCCAGATATTTAGTCACAGGAGAAATAAGCATGGCTCAAAATTTCCCTTTTCCTCTAAGGAGTTTTCTTGCAGATGAGCAGCCAAAGTGCTTTTGAACCTTGGAAACTAATAATTTTGGAAGACAGCCTCCCAGATGTTTGGTAGGTATTGGGAGACAATAGGTCAAACTCCTTAAAAGCAGCAGCACTGTGCCTTTCCTTTTGGAGAGCAAGTAGGTTTCCTGTCAGCACCTGGGGACTCTCCACCCACTGGGAGCAGTGAAGTGTTTTATATCCAATAATAATATAAATAGCAAAGTAAGAACAATATAACAGCTGAATATAATGTCCGTACAAGGCAGCGTGTGCCAGCTAAAGGCATAGTCATAGATACTCAGAGTGAATCTTACAGTTTCAGCAGAGTTTTAGAAAGGGAGTAATTTTCCTCCCATCCAGAATTGGGACGGAGGTAAATAATATTTTCTTAGCCCAGCAATCTAAAAGATTCATATCAGGCAAAACAAAATGCTGTGCATCGACACCTAGCAACATATTCTGGGGGTTTCTTTAATCATATTTAAAAATTAAAGGTAAATTTCTCCTGAAAAACATACACTTGATATTTCAAAGAGTTTCAGAACAGGGTAGTCTGATGGCTGCAAGCTTTACCCTCAAAAGGAGATGGTGCTTCCCACCTACCTTTCTGTTTTGTTCTCGACTGCAGGCACAGTGACCCAATTTGAGATGAAAAAGCCCAGAACAGATTTCAGGGGAAATCTCTGTAGAGGCAGATCATCATGTTTCTCCTCAATTAAGAAAGAGCTCAAGAGTGAAAAAAAGAGTCCAATACGCAGCTCCCCATCAGTTGCGATGCATTTATATGCTGAGAAGCTCGTATCTAGCTTTCACTGCTGTGAATTCATAGACTGCCTCATTTCAACAGAGTTTTTGCAGGAGACTAAAAATCTATCAAAAAGCAATTGAAAAGAAAGTATATCTGCAAACTACGTGCAAAACATACAAAACCCATTGAGTTTTGAAATTTGGTGTTCTTTGATTTTGAAAACGTATCCAAAAATAAAGTGGAAAGTGCATGGGAAAATTGAAAGTTGAAAAAGAAGAAAGAAACAAGGTCTCTTTCCTGGGGAAAAAAAATGATTATACATTCCAGCAATTCAGTACAGAATCAATGACTCAGTTCCAAAAGAAATGTCACTTCCCTTATCTAAAATCATGGGTCAGGAACCAAGCCACTGAGCCATGTAGGTCCAGTTATGACCCCTACACTTAAGTAACAGCTAAAACCCACATTAAGAGAAGTTATTCTTGCAACATTTGTACAGAGGAATTCATTCTAAGCTTCCTGCCTCAGCTGAAGAGAGAAAGCAATCAGAAGCGTGGCTGCTCCTACTGAGCACCACACAGAGCTTTCTGTCTAATGCATTCTTGGTTGTCCAGCTGGGTCTGAAAAGCTGGTGTCTACAGGATACAAATTAGAAGATTCATATTAAAGATGCAGGTTTGCTAATGCTTGTATCGCTTGTTTAATGATGGCGTTAATAGCCTCACCGGCATTCATCTGCAGTCTGTGCTTGTATTATGCACTTCAGAAGGGCAAAAGATGTGCTTTCTGTGGTTAACAGAAGGAAAATGTTTGGGGGGAATTAGCAGATTTAAATTAGAATTGTGCTTACTGGCGCAATAGATTAATGCACAAATTATTCATCTCAGGAATCACAGGTTTAAGTCTACTACGCATGTAGGCTTGAACCAAGTACCTTTGAAGCTAACAGGAGTCTTGCTGAGAATTTCAATAAGAGAGGCTATAGAAGTCGTTCCTTACGGAGACAAAAAGTCCAGCAGAGAAACTAGATTGAAGCAGCTCATTTGTACGTGTACAGGTATTTCAGAAGCTCACTTAGCTGCCTCTTTGTTCATAATTACTTGTAGTCTTCCCCACTATTTAAACGCATTATTTTTAGATTTTTCTTTATAGCACCCATGCGAAACCCTTGCTTAATAAGCCTTTTGAACTTTTAACTTCCACCATATTCTAGAATGGTCCTGTGTTATATATTTTAAATATACTCCAGTAAAATTAAAATGCACTCCTCCTCACGCTGTCTACTTGCCTCAAAGGAACAGACGGTAGGTAGGAGATCAGTTGCCCTTTGCAGCATCTCTTGAAGTCAGTGGAAAGACTCCTATAGGAATTCGATTTGATTCTAAATAAACATCCCACTGGAACAGAAACTCCAAGCCTTTGGACTCATCCTGAAATTAAGGTTTTTCTTATCGATTTCTAATCATCAAGGACTACATCATCAGCCACTGTAACCTGGAGTAGCATCACTGCAGTCAGTGAAGCAATGCTTCTTTGCTGTAACAAATGAAGACGCCTGTGACAAAAGATGCGTCTCCTCAGGGACTGTATACTATTTAGGCATTGCTAATGATGTGCTTAAATAGAATAGTCTGTTTTAGGGCAAGTTCACCAATGCATATGAAAATACTGGTGAAATTTTTATTAGCTACTAAAATGCTAATGATGCTCTGAATTTCTTACACACAAATGAGTAAGGCTCTTTTAAAAAAAACTTGCGTTTGAAACAAAACTATCATGACTCCCAAAACAAAACTAAACTGTGCGTCACACTTCATCTCCAATAAGATGAATGCTTACAGAAACATTACTAGACTAATGCATATATGTTAATACTACAATAGGACTCCTATAAAGCCATAACAGCCTTTAATAGGCTCAGCTTTATTTCACCGATAATTTATTTTGTTCCACCTCTCATTGAAGAAGCCTGCATCTAAGAGCCTCCTACTCCAACCAAAGTGAGCAGGTGATTCTCAAGTTACAAATGACAGCCAGAACGAGGGCCCATACTTGTGCATTACAGACAGCTGTGACGTTTTTCTAAACAAAAACGTGCAAAGTGAATATAGGGGAAATTGTATGGCAATACCCTGAATTATTGAAAGGCTAGCTATGCAGAACAAACATAATTAAAGGGTCTCATTATCTTCTAAATAATCATTGTAAATAATGCTTTAGATAATTACTTCATTAGTTCTCAAAACACTGGCTTTTATTCTCCTCTGAGATTCCATCCTCTAACTCTGCTCTGAATAAATTGCCAAAAGGGAAAATCAAAAGCAGAGCAAGCATGTGAGCTGGAAATGCAATGTGTACTTGTTGTATGAACTGATTTAAACCCAGGATGTTTTGAAATGTTTTTTTCCAATTTTCAGAAGATTAAAAGCGGTTAGTTTTTTTTAGCATTTTTTTTCCCTTCAGATCGCTTTCAGATTCATTTGCTAGCAGCTATATTTATCCATTTAAAGAGGGTTGACAGCAGTGTGGATAGAACCAAGATTAGTCTATATCATGGATGACTGTCCTTCTTAACTAAACATACATATTGCTATTTTTCTTCACTACAAATACAATGAGGTAGATTCAATAACAGAAGAGACTATGCCTCTAAAAGCAACAGCCTAAACAAAAGGAAAGCTGAAGACCAAGAGAAGAAATGGGGAGAAAATCTAAGACCTGCAGTTAGATGGCTCAATAGATAAGAAAGTCTGTGTTCAGAAAAATGAATATCTTCTTCCAACAGCAACCTCAGAGTACTGCTAGTAATTAGAGCAATGACATAAAAAAGGGGCAAATATTTCCCTGATCAGGTCCCAAGACAACCTGTAGCACTGCAGAAGGCCGATACTTACAAGTCATGGTATTTTAAAAGGCCTTTGCCAAAAAGACCATTAAAGAAATTAAGTAGGAAGAGGAAAATGGTTAGTCTGCAGAGCAAGTTAGCAATTATCCAATCCTTTAGACAGAAAAGGCACAGTAGACAAATCAGCAACATTTGAAACTGAGAAAAGATAATTAATATTCACAAAGGTGATTACTGAAATTTTGAAAAGGGAGATCAGCAGCAACCACAAAGCCTAGAGAGAACTGAGACACATTGTGCAGAGATGCATATTTTTTTAAAAATCAACTCATGTGCCGGTGTTAGAAGAAAGAAGCAAGTTTTAGGCTGTTAACTTCAGTATCTCCAGGTTGCCTCTTTGAAGAGGAACTTATTTAAGTTAATGGACATTATATAGACATCATTTGAGGCTAGAAAGCTATCATTAGGTAAATATGCATGACTAAACTGATGATATGCGCCCTGATACAATGCTGTGGTGTATGAAGACTGAAGTAATAAGCATTGAATAGATTGTAGTAATGCAAAATTCAGAAGGCTATCCTAAAGATTTTGCTAGGTGTAAATCAATCACCACCAAAAAGACTAGAAAAAAAACGCATCCCAGAAATTGGTTTCTGAACCCTAGAGTAATTGGTAATTTTGTTTTAGGAGAAAAAAAAAAAAAAAACAAAACAAAAAACCACAAAACCAAAAAGCAAGTAGTACAGAGGAACAGGATCTTACTTCTTTCTCCAGTCTTTCAATCACTGTCAGAAGCTGAGTACTGCTAGTTAGACTACATGGAAAAAAAACCCACAACACTCAAATCCAATGAAGCTTTCTTCTACACTACCCACTTTTTCTGCGACGTCGGCATTTACAAGCAGTTTCCACACGGTGGCGAATTCCGGATTGAACAGTAACCCTGCAAGAGTCCAGAGTCCATCGCCACGGGAGGCTGGTAAATGTTGCCTTGTTCTCCTGCAATTTCCAGTTCTCTTCCTTTCCCGCTTTATTACACTGTTGGCCACTTAATATGAGACTACGGTACTCCTGCAGTGAATGCATAAGACATCAATGTTGTGAACTTAATAGTCTTTGTTAAACCATGTTCTAATAATTATGGTTTAAAACTAAACATAAAACGCTATTTCAGTTAGAACAAGAGGATTTGACAGCTAACTCCCCATTGGCTTCCTTGCTGTGAAGTAAAACTACTTCAGCAAAAGCTGTCTACCTGCAGGTGCATCTTCACATGGTAACGTCAGCTGTCGGTACTTCACAGCTTGAAATATAAAGCACCAGGACAACTTACCTCTTTTTTCCCCCTTTGTGTTTAGCTAATCACAGAACTTGAATGTTTCCGTCTGAGAGCTTGAACTTCGCTTAGATTTACAGCAACAATAAACTAAATTTCTAAGCAAGTCAGACTGCCACTCTAATAAAGATGCATAACAAACAGATACTGAATTCAAATTGGTTTGAATTTTACTCGCCTGTGTGCAGATTGGTCCTTTCTTTTAATCATAAACAACCCGATTCATTTCCACGCCAATAGGAGGCATTAGCCCATTACAAAATGAGCTAAGCAGAATTAATCTTATCCAGTATATATGGATTTAAACCTTGAACATGTTTCCTTGCATCCCACACCTATGTAGACAGCTTAATTTCCTCATTTTTTTTTGAAGATCTGACCTAGATAGTTCACATTAGTAAACTTAATTAAAAAAGCCCCATCAATGCTGACTAATACTGCCTTCATTGGTTTGTATCTGTTTCTTGTTGATCTTTCCCATGCACTTTTCAGTGACTAAACTTTTCAGTCAGAATTAATGAAAAAACCCAACCCTTGTACAAAGGCTTGGGGGGGGGGGGGGGGGGTGTGTTTGTAGTTTGGGTGTTTTTTATTTTTAAATAAATTTTTAAATAAAATGACTATAGTGGTAAGGTCACGACTTGCTTCAGCAGATCTCAAAGGCCTTATGATATTTTCTGTAAATGTAGATGATACAGCGTTTTCTCCTTGGGTTTAAACTCCTCTCCCTCAAAACTTCCCATTGTCACCGACGCAGATCTGCAAGATCTGCCAACTAACCATTCCCACGCACGGCTGCAGCAGGGATGTTTCAGTGACGTACCTGTGCTGCTGCCTGTGACAGACACTTGAGGAGAAAAAGTACTTAGAAAAATAAGATGGACAGTAGGCATCGACCCAAGCAGGCCTGCTGTAGTACCCAGCGTGGTTTCAAGAGCACCATTCTCCAACCTACTCCCCTGCTCATCCAAAAGTTCACCCTTTCACATAAAGCTCTCAGGTAAGTCAGAGCAGTGAGGCAAGAGACCTGCTTCTGTCAGGGCAGCTGTTGGGAATGAGATTTTTTTTCAAGCTTCAAGTTGATTTTGCAGAGGGTACTGTAGCTTAATTGCTTACACTAAATACAGTCCAGGTATCACATCTTCTCCCTAGACTCAGGTCCAGATTGCTAGCTGTGCTCAAATCAGAAATACCAGAGAATGGCCTGGAAGAATAAAATGGAATCGTGTTTTCTGAGAGCATTTCTGTCCAGCTGAAATTTATAGCGCTAAAATACACAAGGTTGGAGGGAGCTCTAAATGAAGTGGTTTTGTCTACCCCATTGCCTCCTTCTCTCTAAATCAGGGAGATACGGATTCGATGGGTGGGCTGTTCGGTGGATGAGGAATTGGCTGGATGGTCACATCCCGAGGGTAGCGGACAATGGCTCGATGTCCAGATGGAGACCAGTGATGAGCGGTGTCCCTCAGGGGTCCATATTGTTTAATTTTTCATCAGTGACAGACAGTGGTATCAAATGCACTCTCAGCAAATTTACAGACGACACCAAGCTGAGCGGCGCGGTTGACACACCTGAGGGACAGGGTGCCATCCACAGGGACCTGGACAAGCTGGAGAAGTGGGCGCACGTGGACCGCAGGAGGTTCAACAAGGCCAAGCGCAGGGCCCTGCAACTGGGTCGGGGCAATCCCTGGTATCAACACAGGCTGGGGGATGAAGGGATGGAGAGCAGCCCCGCGGAGAACGACTTGGGGGTCCTGGTGGACAAAAAGCTGGACATGAGCCAGTAATGTGTGCTCGCAGCCCAGAAAGCTGCATCCCCAGCAGCATGGCGAGCAGGTCGAGGGAAGAGATTCTGCCCCTCTGCTCCCCTCTGGTGAGACCCCCCTGCAGTGCTGCGTCCAGCTCTGGGGTCCTCAGCACGGGACAGACTTGGGACCTGTTGGAGCAGGTCCACAGGGGGCCACAGAAATGATCCAAGGGCTGGAGCACCTCTGCTGTGAAGAAAGGCTGAGAGAGTTGGGGTTGTTCAGCCTGGAGAAGAGAAGGCTGCGGGGAGACCTTATTGCGGCCTTTCAGTACTTAAAGGGGGCTTGTAAGAAACATGGGGACAGACTTTTTAGTAGGGCCTGTTGTGATAGGACAAGGGGTAATGGTTTTAAATTAAAAAAAAAGGGGAGATTTAGACTAGCTATAAGGAACACATTTTTTACAGTGAGGGTGGTGAGACACTGGCACAGGTTGCCCAGAGAGGCGGTCAATGCCTCATCCCTGGAAACATTCCAGGTCAGGTTCGACGGGGCTCTGAGCGACCTGATCTAGTTGAAGATGTCCCTGCTCACTGCAGGGGGGTTGGACTAGATGACCTTTAAAAGGTCCCTTCCAACCCCAACTATTCTATGATTCTATGATTGCCAGCATTCAAAGGATTTGCTTTCCACTTTCCCAATGTAAAACCTAGCAATAAATTAAAAACAAAACAGGGTTTACTCATACTTTTAAAGGACAGCACTTTTACGACCAGCAGCATGCTGTTTTGGAACAGTGACAGAACACAAATCAACCTGCCAAGTCAGACGATATTCTAGCCAACACACAGCACCTACATTGCGGCCAAATTCCCGGAGGTGTGTGCGAAGAGTACTACTGGAAAACCCTCGTGAAAAGCTCTACAGAGGGAAATGCTGATTAAGATGATTAGACCAATAGCACAAGATTGTTTAGAAGATGAACTATGAAGCGAAATAGCATCCTGCCAGACCACTGAATGAATGGGACTAACGGTAAAGGGTTTGGTCACTTTTGAATGCATCATTGATGCAGGATTACAACTACTGAGAGAAAAGACTCCCTATGTTCCCACAGCACGGGGCATCTCTTACTCCCAAGCTACTTCAAATGCTGGAGTGTAAGGTTGTGATGGCAGTTTGTCTCTGTAGGAATCCTTTGTCACTTTAATGAGGAACCAAATTCAGGCCTCATTTACAGCAGTGGATGTAACTCGTGACTGCAAAGGGTTATCCACCGTCCAAAGTTTTAATATCAAATGAACAAAATGTGCAGAAAACTGAGGTGGCAATACTAGAGTTCTTTCAGTTCAACTTTTGTCCCCAAATCATTTCCCACATCTATAAAGTGCAAACAATGCTTTCCACAGTAGTGTTGTGAATTTCTGTCAAGCACTTTGAAACCTGAGATTTTAAAGCTGTCTTCACCAATTTGGACATCCACTCTATGACCCATGCTCTAGATAAGAACTAGGCAATCCAACACTGCCAGATAGCTCTGGAAAAAAAAAATAAATCACAGCTGTAGCAGAGTTACTCACTGATCTTACAGAATCTTACAGGATATTTCCTTTGTCTGGCTAGGGTAATCTCAAAATACAGGTGCCTCTTTCAAATAAAAAGTTCATGAAGTTTTACTGCCAAGAAAGATGGCAAAACATAAAACCCATTTAAAATTTTTTATGAAAACAGTAAACACATAACATGAACTTTTAGGAGTTTCCTGGGCGTATTTCCTTTAACACTCTTTCAGGCACACACCAAAGGCAGAGAGTCGTGTAGGCTGAAGCGGGCACCCGAGTACGAACGCTGTGCTCTGCCACACAGATCCTGCCTGATCTCGGACAAGTCATTTCAGGGACTTGGAGGAACTTGGACTTAATCTTCCAATTCTACACGCAAGCAGAACAGCTCTGTAACAGCTCTGATGACTGTTTGGTTCTACAGTGACCTACAAACAGGAGCCAAGTAAAGCCTCGAACAGGCTTTCAAATAGCTGCAATTCCTTCACTTCTACTGAGCAATGTCTGACTGGACAAAGACGTATTTCAGGCAGTATGAAACTACTCACAACGAAGAAACCACTGTCTGGTTATGTTTGTTCCGAAGTACCGCAGTCAGTCACCCCCGGCCCCTTGTCTAAAGCTCATATATTTTACATTTAGTCTAGAGTACGCCCTTCAAAATAACCACTTGCATCCTTCAGTTACCGAAATGTGTTCCACAAGCAGGCCAAGGAAAAATTTCTTCTCAAGGCCAGATTCACTTCTTACTAATTTTTAGACTAGCAAAATATTATTTTGTTTGATGGACTTCCTGTCGAAAAATAATTCGATTAATCCATAGAATATTAAGAGATATTGTTCTACTACACAAACTGTCATGGCAGAAAGTTTGGCTTTTAAAAAAAAAAATTATGCTTATATTTAAAAGATTCAGTTAATCAAAATCAAGGGTGTTTCATTTCATGATGTAGAATATGGGAATCAGGTCTGATCTCACCAATGACACTGCTTTGAGCAGGAGGTTGCACTAGATGACCTGCGGAGCTCACTTCCAACCCGAGTGATTCCCTGATTCTATGATATACAGATGTTCACCATAGGCTCATGTCAATTCAGGAAAGGAGGAAGCTTAAAAAAGAAGCCAAAGATTTCCTTACAACAAGCTGTCAGTATTATGATACACACATTAATTCTTGCATGCCTTCTCATCTACAAGCCTCCACATCTCATTTCAGAAATTAACCCAATGTTAAAAACACGGATGAAGATTATGTAATAGTAGATTCAAAGAAGTAAAAACCTTCTAACTACACAAAGTTAACAGTTCTGTGCAACACTACCAATCAACTTCGTCAAGCATGTATTGAAGTTGCCTCCCCATTTTCTGTAAGATTACACAAAAGGACTATAAGCGAGCTGTTACAGAAATGGCACCTCTATTGAGTCCGTATTCGTTCTGACGTATTCTCTAAACCGAGTTGCACTCGGTGTTACTTTGATGCTGTCCAGCTCAGTCTGCTTTCAATGGGCAATAACTAGTATGGGCTGACCCAACAGTCTCATGTTCTCTCTGAAATATGGATATAGGGAATATAATTTTGTATGCAGAATAATCTTTGTTTTCTTCCCAGCCCACAGTCTGCTATATATTGTTAGCTATTTATGTAACAGCTTACCCATTTTCTAAGAACTATTTACTCTTGAACATCAAAATCCTTCTTTCCCCCCCTTTGCAGTAAAACGGATCCAAAGGCAGCCAATAAAAGCAATCATTCTTTACAACACAAACATAATTATTTTGTAATTACTTACCATTTCTATATATTTCCCTTTGTGAAAACCCTTATTCCAGAAGTACTTTTGTTCTTCAGAACCTAGTTACAAGTGCTTATAAACGCTCTTTTTTATTCCAAAATGCTCATTTGCAAGTGCTTTACTGGCAGAAGGACTTGGCACGTTTGACAGAGGTAACTAAAAGAGGCTGCAAACGGCACTGCGGGACAGAGCAGCCAATTACTGTACGTGACAGGAAGGACTGAGCTGACCCACAGGTGCAGAGGCTGACCCACTGACTGCAGCATAGAGAAGAATGCCATGGTTATTTTCAGAAGTTGCATACAAGGCACATGAGTGCATCAAATCAAATTTCACATTAGGTAACGTAAGTCTTTAAACCCCAACTCCCCCCCGCCCCCAAACCACATCCAAACTGAAAGGGTGAGTTTTTTTAACAATATCATTTTTACACAGAAAAACATCCTTCCCCCTAGGCAGCAGCTCCCTCCATTTCCCTTTGTCTTCTAAATTTGATTTATCAGGCTTGTATTCATCAAAACTCACGCTGTGCTATGCTAAACAAATCCTGCATTGCCTAGAAATGCCTGCTCTGTGTTTTACACTACGGAGCAAAGAGAAGCAGCATAAAGACGGATTAATTTTTGGAACAGCTTTAGTTCATTCTATTGAATTCACTGATGTTCAGATTTGGTGCATTTTCCACAGGTGGCATGGCACCGCTGTGAGAAGAGGCAGAGATACCCGCACTTATAAATAATCCGAGCATTTTGGTTGCACAGACCTTTGTAAGAACAGCCATTTAACATTTTCCCTACGCTAAGATTTTACTGTCTTGGTTTGCCTTTATGGGCAGGTTTGCCTTGTTAATTGCTAAGTTCAACATTCCCACTCCTATCCAATTTTCCCAATACAACAAAGAAATATCGAACTAGGCATAACTGCTCCGTTATTTTACAGTTAGTCATAGAAGTTGGGAATTGGCCAACTTAAGTGCTTCGGTATTAGCTCTGCGTGCATATCCTCACTGGTGTTGGACTGTTACAAAAACTATGACGACAGTTTATTTCTGTACGAAGAGAGCACTGACTCAAGTGAAAGCAATGAAACCTTGGGCACTCTTTACTCAAAATTCTCCAAAAAGCCCCTACAGATCAAGAGCAGCACAACCCACCCTTCCCCTTATACAGAACCACATGACGCTTGTATTGCATTCGCCAGAGCAGTGACCATACGAAAGGCTCGCGTACCTCGGCACGTGCTACACGGGAGGGAGGTGAGGGAAGAGAGGCAGCAGGAGAGGAGCACCGGTCCCCGCGCTGCCCGGGGCAGGCGGCAGCTGTTCCTCCCCACCTCCCAGCCCTTGCAGCCACCACGGCCGCCAGCTCCGAGCAGGCTGCCCGCTCCTCTTCGCCTCTGCTGCTGCGGACCAGCGCGCAGGCGAGAGGCAGCGGTGCTGCAGACAGCCGGCCGCAGCCGCAAGGAGCGAGGTTACCAAGAGAAGACAGGACAGCATTGCCACTTGGGGAACGCCACTCAAGCTGTCAGAGTGGCAACCTAAACTAAGTTTAAACATCAGCGCAGGGGGAATGACTCCAGCTACAGCCCGTACATCAGAACTCTGAATCTATTCCAGAATTTCCAGTTCTGGGAGAGGTGGGCAGGTCAGAGGAAGTCATTTTAATGCTGCACTGTGAAAGATGCACTTTTCCGAGGAATTTTTGAGAACACATAAATAATTCCCATATTTTTCAAGTTTAATATTAAAGCAAAAATCCCACAGGCACAGTTTAAATTAACAAATCCCATTAATGTCTTCACAGTTATCTCTACACCTACTTTGATCATCTCTGCACCTTTTTTGGTTAAAAGTTTCAGGAAATACGTTACCTTTACTCTAAGGCCTAGGTATTGGTTGTTTGACATACGTCGCTGTAAAAACCTACCAGCCTTATTCAAACACTTAGTGCAAATATTCACAAAGGTCACAATAACATCACAAATATAAAAACAGCCACAAGATACTTGCTTAGATAAATTTATTAGTGCATAGGTTAAGATATTTACTCCCCTCCAATATTAACAGAACAAAGAGGTTCATGTGAAAAACAGGTTTGGTTTTGTTTCAAAACAAACCCATTGAGGCAGCTATATAACAAGTAAAAAGTACGGAGTGGCCTATTCAAATTTCTGGTCTTGATGGGCAAATTACTGCATTATAAATTAAAAAAATTCAACATGACGGGATTTTGGGGGTCATTTTAGGTAACCAGCTGTTAAACAGCAGTACTGTTTTCCCCCCCCAATCTAATTTGTGTATCTGTATAAATAATATTTACTGATAAAAATCTAGAAAACTATAGAATAAAAATATATTTTACCTAGAACGAGCACGAAGGCAACCAATCTTTCCTTGCTTCGCATGTAAACTTCCTCACAAACATCGGTGAGTGTTCTGGACTTAGAGGTAAAGAAATTTGTTCATTAATGAAGCCGAAACTTCTCAAGTGACTTCCTTATGGCTGGCTTGCAAAAAGACCAATAATATTTTTTTCTTTTTAAAACATGTTTGACATCTGAATAGCTCCAGCACATTCACAGTATATTTGGACAGCAAAGCAGGAATATTCATACACACAATATAAATTGTAAACTTTGCTGGATTTCATTAGTCAGACTGAATTCTAGTTTACTGAGTAACTGATCTCAGACACTTTCAACAAAACATACGTTTAACGATTCCAACTGTTTAGGATCAAGTTATTACAGTTAACATTATAGTTGAGAATTTGGAAACATTGACAAGAGTAGTTTTAGACTGTGTTTAAAAAGGCACACATTATACTTTCCTCTAATTGTCTTACATTGTAAATATATCTACATATCTACATGGATATCCTTAAACAATGAAAAGTCAAAAATTCAAGTTACAAATACTTTACACACAAAATACAAAAATAACCTGTAACATTAAAAGCAGTTATTTGGTTACATTTGAAGTCTTTCAAGCTTTCAAGTCTCGCAAGCTAGCATTACAACAGGTACGTATATACTAAAACACTTCATATATGTTATATAACACATACATCTCCTAACAAATCAGTGTCTTAGTTTGTATTATGGTTCAGACTTTTCTGAGGGAGTTTCTCCCTACGTGCTATATTCACACATCAACATTAGCAAGCTTCTGAACAAGCAATCTTGACTTTATAGAGAAAACGTGTGACTTTTGCTGCATTCATATGAACAATAAGGCTGAACTGATCCATCGGTCTCCTTTGCACAAGGGTTATTTGTAAAATTATCTGCTCCAGTCCAAATTCAGTGTACTTCATCACTGCATTCTTTTACCAGAAATGTTGCAACTAACTTTTTATTATAAAGGCAAGGAAATCTTTAAAGCAATTAACCTTAGTCACATTGAAAGAAAAAAATTTAAAAACCTGGGAAGTGTAAAAAAGCTTTTTTTTTTCCTTCTTCTTCTCAAGTGTAATGCAATAGGCAGACAGTTAAATAAGTAGTCTTTTCAGGATAAAATATTTTAGCACTTCTTGGAGAAAAATTTTAAAGTATAAAGCTTGGATAGGTTAAGGTGAGTAATACACTTGAAGACAAGGCTACATCTCATAAAAATGTTCACAAGAGTGCTAACAAAAGCAGCACTGGTAAAGTACTAAAATTCGTGATTAGCATTTTATTAGCAATAGGAAAATAAGCCAAACAGTCAAAACTCAATAGTCTCTCAACTCTGTATTTAAACTGTTTGTAACACTGAGATATGAAAAAATCCTAGGTCACTTTAGTTCAAAACAATTACGAGCAAGTTTCAGTCTTACAAATGTGTAGTTTATGATGCAAATCCACACATATCCTAATACATTCTGATCTTCATTTATGAGTAAACATTAAGAGTGATTTTTTTTCATTTTTAACCATTAGTGATAGGTCATCATCATGGAACAGTGTAAGGCATCATTTATTAAAAAAGGTTTGGTTTTACTGAAGATGTATTTTGGAGTTTCTGAAGGTTTCTAACTCTTGGAATGTGCTTGCTATGACAGTGTTGTTGCTAGGATAATTCCAAGTATCAGAAGCAATACAGTTACACATATAATTATGAACATCAATTTCTGCAAAAAAGAGAGAAAAGATGAGATTGAAATACCTTGTCAGATACAGAACTGTTTAAACACATGCACAGCCACAGAAAATTAGTAATGCTGATACTTAAACTGAGCGTTTGGATTTTCTTTCTGAAGAATTCTTAGTGCTATGATTTCCTATTGTTAGTCTTTCTTTTCTAACATACATGTAACCATAGTTACAAGAGAGGGCTATCTGCGTAACATTTCTGCGTTTTGCTTCACAGAGTAGTTGTTATTACTCATACCCAACTTCTGTAAATATCATTACATATAGAAACAGAATCAGCAGTGAACACTTAAAGGTCAAGTCTAAGTACAGTAACATTGCTTACTGCCACCCTCCTTGGATAAATATTAGTAGCCTGCTCAAACCTTTACAACTGCACAGTTAGTGGAATTCAGTAGAACATCAGTAAAAACATTGTGTAAGTAATAGCTCAGAAGAGCTGCAAGGGAAAAAAAATAGATGGGTTCTAGTTAAGTGCAAAGCCTGACATTAGGTCAGGTACTTCTGAATATAACCAATAATACAGTAAATCCTGTTCTCTGCCGATAAACCACAGCTGAGAAGAAACTGTAATATCAAAACAAAAAACTTCAATATTAAAAGAGTGTTAGTACAGAGAAGTGAATTCGTGATTAGCTGTCTGAAATGACATCCTGCTCACAGCGCTTCATATATAGTGTGAGGATACTACACGTAAAAAGCTGAGTTTCTATTGGACTCAGAAGAGTTAACTGCTATTTTCTACTTAGCCTGGCTAGGTGTTATCTTGACAAGAAATGGTAGATTAGTACAGCAAAAATCTGAAGATTGAAAGAATTCTCAAATTACGTCCTAAAATTCCAGTTGGAATCTTTGCAGACTTCCTTTTACACTGTTTCATTTAGCCTAGTATGAATAAGCAGCTTCAAAGTAAGAAATTTTAGGATGTTCTGCAAGGCATAATGGCCAACCTCATGGTTGCAGACATCTACTTTTATGAAAACTCTCCTTAAAACTATAGAAAACCCCATTTGATAATGTTCCAAGTATAACTAGTATTCCATATCTTACTGCAGATCGCCTGCTGATGTGAACTTTCAGTATAAAAAAAAAATTCAAAGGACTGAGAGACAGTAATTGGATTTTTGGTCTCATCTCCTTCTGTGTTTGAGTCTTATGTAGTGATTGCATTCTGTAAGTTTAGCAGCTTACCACTAGAGGTCAGTTTTCAGTATTCATGTGAATAGAACTTCTATAGGATGCAAAGATCGAGAATATCCACCAATGCAAATGCATCTCAAGCCTAGCCCCCCAACACTAATCGTACAGATATTAAGGGTTAGTAGAACAATACAAGTTACCAGAGCAAAACAAGAGCAAAATTAGTTGATTAGTTACTTACTGCCACAGTGGCAGGAAGTCATGCATGCTGAGGTTATCCAAGCATCACCGAATACCAACAGACAAACCAATAATTAGACCAATTATGGCAATCAACACCAATGACACAATGATAATTATCCACATTTTCTGTCAAAAAACAACATATTATTTTAATATTAAGCACATTAAGACTTGCATTTATTTTTATTTTTTAAAATAGATCCACACTCATTTTTATTAAAGCCTGCAATATTCTCAAACTGAGATAAATTTATCTGTGTACTCTTGCCTGCATAAGAACAGTTTTAAACAGTGTTCACAGGTTTATAGTGTGCTTAATACCTATATAATTATCAAAGATCAGAAAACCACCGTTTACAAACAGATTAAGTGGGCTCTTTTGACGTTTCTTAAATAATTTTTTTAATGTAACAGGCATGTTATCTATATGTAGATATCTGTCTATCTAAAGATATATTCCCTCAAATTCAACTCGCCATAAAAAGCCCCACAAAATTCCACAGCATCTCAAAAAGGGAAATTATAATGTCAGAGGAACACTTCACTCACTCTGCAATCACACAGTTACAAAATATAAAAATACATTACTTAGTAGTTTGATTTAAGAATACATTATTTGGCTTTCTGAAGGGAAGAAAGATATTGAAACACAAAACAAGTTTCCATGCCCATGGAAAATGCCTGAATGTTACTTTGAACTCAATTCCTCCACAAAATTGAGCGTCATGGTTTAACATCACACCCTTCCCAGGGGGAAGGTCCCCCTCATCCAGTACTTTTACCAGAGCACAAAAGTAGTTATCTGTAAAAAGAATACTGAATTCTAAAAAAGTAAGCCTGCTTCAGCAAAACCATTAATTTTAGTTTTCCTGCTAACATCGTGATTTTATAGCTATAAATCCAGGTTAGTTTACCAGTGATAAAGATCCAAAATCCTTTAAGCTTGTTTAGAGTCTGAATAATTTAAGGTATCATGGTAGCTGATAAGAAACACCTGTGAATTTATCCACTAGCATACATAACATATTAATCCTTCTTTTGGGAATTTTACACTCTGTAATGACAGCTTTTTATGTGGAACATTGTGAACACAGCCTTCGCTGTGCATGAGCTGCTTATCTGTTTTTGGCGTACAAGAAGTTTCTGTCCTCTACTGGGAATGTCAATATTTAATATTAAACTATAACAAATTAATTCATATTGGAAATGTTCTCATTTCTTCCGGATTATGGGGGGGTTTTGTTTGTTCGTAAAATCCTTAGGTAAATCTTCCTCTGTCATATACTAATTTATAACAATGTTTTCGAATCGAATTTTAAATATCACAACTACAAAAAAGTAAAATGTATATATTAATGCTACCTTGAAGGACTGAACAAGAACAACAACAACAAATTCAACTGAAATGGAAGGACGCTTCATACCGTGCTAAGATAACACACTGACTAGCATAATTACAGAAAGATAGCATACCCTTCGTGCTTTACTTTGATATTTAACTGCCTTTTTTGTCTCTTCTTTTGCATGTTCCACGTAATCTGATGCATTCATCACGTTCTTTTCTATGTTGTTGACCATTTCACCCTTAAAACGGAATTTTGAAGAAAAAATTTAATTACTGGAATCCACGGATCCTTGTTTAATAAGCCTAAGAGAAGAAAGGCTATACAACATCAATGATTATTTTGAACAAGTGAATAACATACACATTAGTTGCTGACATTTTTTTCTGCTTTGATGTGTAAAGGAAAAAGGGAACGAGAAGCAAGGGCTCAAAGTTCTAACCAAAAAGGAACATTCATGGGCAGGGCAGGCATATTTCTCCCTTCTGCAGGAACAAATACTGAACACCTGAAAACATACCTTTGAATGTGAGGTATGTTTTAACAGCTGAAACTAAAACTGACATACTAAAGAGATCAGAAATCCCTGACGTGTGGGAGTGGGAAAGGATATTGTCTATTTTGACACAAGGTTCAACAGTTAGCTAAGAAAACACACACATAATAGCAACTTCAAAAGTTCCTCAGAATTGAGGGTTTAGAATGTCAACACATAACAAATTCAAATGAATTATGATGAATGAAATTTGGTAATGAAATCAAGGATTGGTGAAAAATTACAGTAGAGTCTATTACCTGTGTTTCTGTCCATCAGAAGAAATAATCAGCAGCAGTAAACAGCAAAGCATTAAAGAATGATGCACAAGAAACTTTTGTTCATTTCTAATTCAAAAGAAAACTGCTACCAATTTGCCTTGGCTATACAGTTAATATCAAAGCAACACAAGACTTCTAGAACAAAAGCCAATCAAAAAAAGAGCCAAACAAACAATAGTCCTTTACAGGAAAGTTTCTCTCCTGAACATTATTCTTTTCACTTTCCTGCATAAGTCTAAGAAACTTAAGAACAGAAGTTAAAAATAGTTTTGTTAGATAATTGGTACCTAAAGACTACAAATAGAATGAATTTACGTACATGTCAGGACAAAGCTTATGACTCTAAGAGATGACTTGAATGACTTGTCAATCCCTTTACATTCATGTTAGTTATAACAGCAATCATACGTTTGTATTACGTGCAAGTTGCATACATCCTTGCTAACACACATTTTGATCTACCACAGTAGTCCTTTACCATGCCTGTGAGAATTCTAAATTGCCAAGATATTAGCCAACATTTCAGGAGAGGGCTGTTCTTAAACATGCACAAAATAGTCAAGCATATTGCAATATAAGCATGTCGAAGAAAATACTAAGTATACCCCCTGAAAAGAAAGTCAACGCTCAGTTATGCATAGCATAGGTGGCAAGTACATCTAGATCGTACGTTTGTCTAAAACAAAACAAAAAACCTTTAGTGATTAACGTTCATATATTCTAATCACAGTAAGTCTGTATTATCTGAATGTAAGCAATTGTTTCTGCGTATTTCAAAGACGACGACTGGGGAAAAAAAAAATCCCACTTACATAAATGTGTTTGAATTGGTTCATTTACCTGAGTCTCAACAAACATTGCCATGTCCATAAACATTTCATGTAGTTCCCGTATGCTAGATTCCAGTTTCATAATATCCTTGTGACGTGACTCAATTTCATTCAGAGCTTGCCTAGTTATTTGAGAGTCTGATATAATCTTTGGGAGAGCAAAAAAAAAAAGATATGGACATAAATTAAGTATGTGCTGACACACTTCTAAATAGCAGAAGCAGCAGAATAGGAGAGACATAACTGGACCAGAAATACATACATCAGAAGTGAAAATTGAAGGATTACCACTCTCTAACATTTCCTCCAGTTCCTCATCAGTGGTGGTCTTTCCAGCTAGGATAAAAACAACAGTGTTTCACATAACATCACTTACTCTTTACTGAACATAAATTTTACCATACCAAAAGGATGACAATTCAAAGGAGATTTTTGTATTGAGCGTTTTTCAGGATGAAACAACACAGTGTTTAGCCATTACTAAGTGCCATTTCGCATATGAAAAACACAGAAAACATCAAGTATTAGTCAGAAACCAAACGTAGATTCAAAGCTACAATGAACAGTTCCTGGTTGGTGGGGTTTTTTGTTAGTCTGTTTTGGATTTGGGGTTTTTTTTTTGGTCAAACTGAACAGTTACTTCTCCTTTTCATAATACATCTAACAATTGATGTACTTCATTGTTGGATGTTTAAGCGAACTGAATCCTATTGATCACACTGGTATGACAAATGAATGTGTTAGGAGTTACACACCACATTCAAGTGATTTGTATTGTACAGTTTTGAAAATTACGTATCAAATCCCTGTTCTTCCCATGTACAGTAAGTTGACTCTCTGTAACAACTTATATAATTCTGTCCTATCAGATGAAAGTTACAGTTTGAATATTACGTTCTGATGTTAATACCCAAGAATGCTGCAAAACCTGCTTTAAAATTCTCAGTGCCGAGGAAAAGCGGAAGGCTCCAATTAGGTCATAACAACATTAACTTAAAAGAACCATGTCCTGAGGTATTGGGGTCCCTCCCCTCAAACGTATAGGTAAAGAAGAATTTAACTTGCCCAATAAACTTTACTGAAATGCTGAATCGAACCATTAGCATGAGAGGCTAATGACAAATTTGAGAAGCACATGAAAAGCAAAGTCGTCTTATAGTTTGCCAACTTTCTGTTTGCATTTCCTATTTCAGCAATATACGTATTTGCTTTCACAGGGGATATTCAAAAAGGCTAATTTTAGGTACAAGGTGTTATGGATTTTTTTTAGACACCTGTCTAGGTGGTAGATGCTGTAGTTCAGAGTCAGGTACCTTTCTGAATACCCCTTACAATAATCAAATAAGTCAAACGTGAGTCAGCCAACAACTGATTAGAGTACATATAACAGCAGCACTGATTTTATGTCAGCTGAATTTAACAGATGTTCTTATGGACAAAAACAGCATAGCATAAAATGAGATGTGGAGTGTTAATTTTGGAATGGCTTTTAATGACACTTGCTTTAGAATAACAGTAACGATAACAGAACACAGCGTTTCTTATTGTTTTGTTTAAAGTTGCAACATTGGAAATAAATGAAGCAAAGGAAAAGGATATTTTGTTTAATAATTTTCAACATAAAAAATTGTTTAGTGAGTTTTCTCTATTTTCTTTGCAGCTGTTCTGAAGAGTAGATTCAAAGAGTTTACACCATATGATAAAATTGTTTCTTTTCCCCCACATGCTTCAGATCTCCAAGATGTATGATGCTTTGTACCATCTTTAAGTAATAAGAAACAAGGGCGGTACTAACAACACAATTCATCATCTTAGAAAAAGTGTATTCAGGCCACTTACTTATCTCTAATTGTCTCTGTATCCGACCTTTGCTGCGTTCTCGAAAAAGAGTTTGGGTCTCGTTGTATTCCGTCATGACCTCCACAAACTTGTGAGCTAATACAGAGTGCTGTTTTTTGAGGATTTAAAGATGTGGAACAAAAATGTTTATTTTTTTTTTGTTACAGCAAATACTACTGCACAACAACTAAAAGTGGTATTTACATTCCAACAGAACAGAACATGAAGTTCTGAAACTATTTCAGAAAAGTGAAACTTGTTCTCTGATTTACTGGAATCCTTTTATTTTCTTTGAACTTATCAAGTGATCGTACCTGTGTCTTTCTTATCCTGAGGTCCACTGATGTCCGATTAGCATTTTCACCCTGATCAAAACTTTGTTCAATAGCTAAGAACAATACAAGAATATTACAAGTCAACTTTCAGTGCAATTATTTAATAGTGTAGCTCAGTTACTTTCTAAATACTATTATTATTACTTTTTCCTTGTACAAGCTCCCCACAGACATGTTTAACATTTCAGGGGGTAGGAGGGGGGTGGCAGTGATCTCTGTCTCTCTCTCTCTAATAATTTTGATAATTGTTACTGATCTTAAAACACAATAATTACTTCAGTACTCTTAACAGAGTCACAGTACTGTCTATTACTCTGGAAAAATTTCAAAAGGTGTAACAGAAGCTCTTACAGTTTAAACACCATACTCCAGTGTTTATGGAAGGACAAAAGCATATAGTAATTAGAATATATTAACATTAAAACACTCAATATATTTCAAAACCTAAGCTAAACAATTAAGACATACTCATAGGGGAAAGCCACAGCAAAATTAGCTAGCCTGAATTTAAAGTACAATAGATGCTCTAGAGCAATTCCCTATGTAGACATTTATGCCACGGAGACCATCTTTTTGCGGTTAAAGTTAATCTTCTTCCAAAACACCATGACCAAAAAACAGCATTTCAGTTGCAGAATACATTTCTACACAGAGGAATTACTTTGCATTGTAATTTTCTAGGTTATTTCTGAAACCAAGCAAGCTCTTTATTCTGTTCCACAAACTAGGCTGTGCTGAGACCTGGTATTTATCAACAGTGAAGCTTGCCAAGGAGCAGTAAAGTAGAGGACGATACTGTTACTGACATGGGCTGTACCTTATTTGGCAGGGAGGGGCTGTTCTTTCTCTCTCTTTTTTTCTTTAAGAGCTGTACAATACAATTAATGGATACATAATACAGCTTTTAAAGTTTAGAAGTTCAGCTGCAATGAATTAAGTTTCTCACACTGCTACCATCCTGAATCATTACAAGCAACAGTAGTTTTATTTCTGCTCACAACTTACCCTTTAATCTGGCTCGTATTTTATTAGCAATCTTCTTTATTTCCTCATTTAATTCTTCAAGTTCTTCCTTTGTTCCTTTAAAAAAAAAGAATTTTTTTTTAGAACTGCTAATGATTGATTAATAGTAAGCCAGCAACCATCTACAACTCTACCTTACAGCCTCGTAATTCTATTCAGTACAACCATGCATAGAATTTTGTTATACTCCTAAGTACTTTATAAAAATAGTACTTAACAGCATGCTATCAGATTCCTGCTTCTTACGACAGGCCCTTATACATGGGAAATGTTATTACCAAATCACCATCTAAACCTAGTGATAAAATATTCCACGTTTTTTCTTAACGTAACACTTTTAGGGTAACATTCATTTGCTGGTCAAAATGAAAGTTCGCTGAAGTCTATCAAATGAAAATGCAGATTTATCTCACATTTTTTTATTTCTGTTGTTTATCACAGACTCATTGCTTTTGCCCTTATTAACATAACTGTACTATGCACTACCTACTTTTTGAAGAATACTATACAGAGTATTCATGAAGAACCTAATGAGATCTCTGTTACTGGGTCTTCTGACGAAACTAGATTCGCAAGAGCACACATTACTTACAAGCAATGTCGTGTTCCTACATGGTTCAGATGCATTAATGAACACAATTTGTATTTTACCACAAAGACAAGCTGATAAATGAGCTGAGACCACAGACTTTAAACATTCAGATGAACCCTTATTAAACCTGAGACTTGTTGACTCCATGCAATTGTTAAGACAAAAACAGTCTGCAAAATCATTTAAGAATACAAACATAAGCCCATCCATAAACAAAGAAGATAGGGGGAAAGGAAAAACTAACATCCAAAGCTGAGTTTTCATCAGCAAGAAGATAAAAATGTTAAGCTAGCATTGCAACAGTCCACAAAAATATCTCAGCATCTTTTCTTCCTTTTTCTTTAAACACTTCCCACAAACCCAGGCATGCCTTGAATTAAGAAGTGTTGAGAACAGAGAAGGTTCCATGTTTCTGGGTAAGTTCCCTAAACTTCTGAGCTCTCTGTTGGGAAAGCACACGTTCACTTTGAGCTCTGGGGTTACAGCTTCTAAAAACAGGGCTCCAACATGGAAGTATTACTACCACTGACGCAGCTGGCTATACTGTTAGCGTTAGGCAGGATCTTGCCCCTGCTGAAGAATAAAAGAGAAGATGGTGGCTCTGCCATGCAAGCTTCAGTTGACAACTTCAACATTTTACCAAACTAAGAGAAATGCAAGTAGCATCTCAGTTTCTGAAGACACAATCAACTTCAAGATAACATATTAAACTGAGCTTTGGTCTAGCAAAGGTTTGGATGGTGCAACAAATGTTCTGAAAAGATATTTATTCAAATGAGACTTTTAAAAGGTAAAAATAAGCAAATGAAAAAATTTAATATTAAACATGGAAATATTTAAATAAATAGCATTACATTTTGCATTCTGAACACCTGAAGTTCTATTCCTATAGATAGCTAAAACAAACAAACAAAAATTTCAGAATATATAGCCACATAAATCTAAGAAAAGCTATACTCACTTCCTTCAGGATTTGGTGCTGACAGGATAATGCTGTGCTGCTTCTTCACTTCTTCCACATTTTGTGCTATTTTTGCTATATTATTTCTAAGTTCCTCAACCTAGAGGAAAGGAAACATGTCAGTGAAACCACTAGAATAATTCAGGACGATTTAAAAAAAACCCAAACTTTTGTAATAAAAATCATAAAGTACTTCATTGCAACTTTTGTAAGTACCTGACAGAAATCCCAGCAGAAATGTTGACATTTACAAAGCTTGCACTTTTTTTTTTTTTTTTTTTTTAAGAAAAAATTGTATTCTTAATAGCAAATATATTCTGTATGGCCAAAAACTTGAGTGCTACTATTCTTAATAAAAAAAGATTTTAAAATTCTATTAGCAAATTCCTTGTCGACAGGGAGTTAAGAACACTTCTATGCAGTAAAGACAGAAAATACCCTGAAATAAACAAGCAAAAGTGTTACCAACATTTGATTTGGCCCACCATTACAAAGCACATTGCAGGGTGTGTGTGTAGATGAATTGTTAAACCTAATTACAGAAATTAAAAGGCATGGAAAGAAAACTAAGTCTTTAATGCATGGTGGAAACTATAACTTTACCTGTTGGAAAAAGTCATCCATAAAATGGTCTTTTTCAACAATAACTGTCTCCCCATCTTCGTTTCCTTTACACTGTAAAGGATAAAAGAAATCTATGAAATAAAACTCAGGATACTGTTCTGAAACAACTATGACTTCTTCCACATTGCTACTGCATAGACATTTTTGTCAATAGTCTGCAAAGTAAAAAAAGTAAGTTTTCCTCTTCCGAGGACTGCAATCTAAAAACAAATAAGCAGAGAGGTCAGAGAAAGTCACCTGACTACCACAAAGTTGTGAATGCTAAGGCATGTACTTCTCCATAAACAATTTCAGGGCAGAACCAGTCTGTAAGCGATGCCACAGTTTTCATTACCTGTCATAAAAATTATTAAAATACAATTTGGCATGTAAATGTTCTCTCACAGCATACACGGCAAGTCCCACATGAACTGAAAACAATATTCGTGGAATGAATAAAAAAATAAAATAGTAAAATAATAAATACTGAGAGAGTAAATCAAACCCTCTCAAAGAAATACTAGGAGGGGTGCTGATGACTGACTTGTGATGTAATAAGCTAAACATCTAATGAAAGCTAGAACAAAAAGTCATCAACATCTGCTTACTAGTTTTGCCCCAGGATATTTTCAAGGCTGCCATTCCACACCAATTTAGACATAATTATGCTACACTAAACTATACGTGCATTACATAATTGATAAACCCTCAGGCAGAAGCTCAAGCTGACAGGCTTTCACAGATCCCCAGGGCACACAGCCCAACATGGTCGTTCCCTGAGTCACACCTCCCTAACCCTTGAGCCAGCCCAGCGGAATACACGGATCCTGACAGTAACTGAGATTCGAATTTGCCCAAAGAGGGAATTAACATACATCATATAAAGGCAACGACTTACAGCTTCCATGTTCTCTAGTTCCCTCTGTAGAGCACACTGTTTGAACTGCATCGAATCAAAACTGGAAGAAAATACTATTCTATCATAAAGTCATTGGGTTATCTGCTAGAAAAAAACCTACAAGACCGGTAACGTTAAGGGATTTTCATGTTCAAAACCCCTTTTTTCTTACAAGCCCCTCTGCCTTTGATCTTCTAACACCCACTTCCTCACCTATACCCTGATCCTATTACCCAGTATGACCTTTGTTTCTGTTTTTTTTTTTTTTTTTTTTTTTTTTTAAATTAGGTGAGATGTGTATTATTTGCATGACAATTCTGCAATTTAATCCAATGCCAAACACTGCTATTATCTAATAAAGAAGGTTATACTCGATGATCTACACATCAAAATCTACTAGGACTGCCCCAAATCTTCAAGGAAAGTTATTACTTATACTTTGTGACAGTTCCGCTCCTGTCAATTCAGGGAGTGCGTAAAGCCCTATGACAATATGTTTGTCAGAAATCATCTGGTTTTTATGCTCAGGGGAACCACAGTGCCTCAACTGAAATAAAGGAATTGAGATGTTATTGCTTTCCTGGACCACCCGCCAATCACTCATAACGCTATGTGCCATTACAGACTTTTTGTAGTTACTCATTTTGGGAAGATGATTGCTAGAAGTCAATATTAAAGAATCTGCCCTTAGGGACTGTAATCAATTAACAGTCTTGCTTAATACAAATAAGCAAGGAAGCCTGTGCCCAAATGAAGTTACCCAACTTTCACCCATACCAGAGACTGCAGTGCTACAAAGCTACCAGTTAGTTAAAAGTTAATATTTAAGAATGTGCTACATTTTAAAGACATTTAATTTCATTATCTCTGTAAAAGAACACCTCCTGCTTGCATTTAAGAAAGAAGTAAAGAATAATCTAATTGTTTATAACCACATCCTGTATTTAGTTAATTGAACTAAAAATAATGAAAATACTATCAGCTAGGAGATTCAGCATGTCAGCTTTTAGTTTGGTCAGAAGATCTTAGTAAAACATTAAAATCCCGAGTGAATCTTAAACAAATGAAAGATACAAAAATCTTACTTAGAAGTCCTGTTTGTGGATGCTAGGCTGGAAGGAAGCAACCATGATGACCCACCCTGCAGTCAGTTCCACACTCATTTCACTTTCACATTTGGGTGCAACAACACCAATGACAGTTCCATCTGCTGTCTACCAGTTGTTGAAGGACTTACAGACAGCCTACCTTGAACATCAGCACCTGAAAGACACCTGATGACTTGTGAACCCCTATTCTCCACTATCCTAAATTGCTACTTACATAAAATACACCTTATTTGCTCTCTTCAACTTAAGCAATGCACCTTCTTTTGACAAGCACACAATTCAAGCAAGAACTCGCTTTTGTCATCAAGTTTAGCAGAAACACCTTGTTTCTCCTAGACCTTACCTCCTCAGTATAAGCAGTATCACAAAAAACTGATAAAAAGTTTCACGTCAATGCCAAGCACAATCTAATGGGAGTTTGTTTGCAGCTCATACCTTGACCTTGGGACTGGAAGTCTGGGTCATACAACTCCATAAACATTCACAGACTTACAAAATATATCAAGTTCCCTCAAAAGCTGGTTTATATGACAGAATCCAGACATTCAGACAACGTAATTTCTCAGCTCCAACCAGGAGCTATCCTGGTGGTTTACAAAACTTCTGACATTTCCCATACCTTATAGAATTGGAGAAATAAGGCTAGCTTGAGATGTCTTACCAAATTAATTACTGAACTTTGAAAACAGCTTTCCACCTAAACCCATGACTATTACTTGCCCTTGAAATTCTAATCAAGATTAGTTTTTTCTCAGTCCAGATCACCTGTATTCCTCTGACAGGCTGCAAGGATAACAACTGGCCACCAACATCCCACCACATCAGACCCAAGGAGGGGGTTATTGAGTGTTAGTTTCTCCTTAGAGCATCAGTGTTTCAAGAAATTCTTTTATGTCAGAGTAGCCAAGGAGGGCTTGCAGAGGGCCAAGGAGATCTGTCGGGCAGCTTTGGCAGGTCAATCATTAACATGCATTTAGTAGCAGTATTGTACAACGAGAAAAACATCATATGGTAACCATCTACAAGAAATTACTTTACGCTGTTATGACACAGAAAACATACAGCTCATCTTCAGAAAATACCATGTTTGAACAAAAACTAATGTAAGGAGTTAACTCTGGGGGAAAAAAAGAACTCAGTAACATTCTCCTCCCCCTGAAAAGGATCCTTTTGCATTTTTTCCATACCGCCCAGCTCTACCAATTTTAACTTTTGTGACTTTGTGGTTCTTTACTCATTCCTAAACAGTTTTGGGGGCATTAAGTGAATGCCCAAGAAATTGTTTCAAAAAAAAAATCAATGCAGTTCTGTTCAAGTTACATGTCCTTGTTTAAAAAAATCAAAAGCTACAATCAAATATAAACATATTTTTTAAAGGTTATGTCCAAGATATCCTCAGTAACGCTCAACAGTAAATAAATATAAAAAGCATGTATTTAAAATGATTCACTGATCAAGCAAGAAAAATGGATTTCAATGGATAGCTCTGCATCCCTTTCAGCACATAACAAGATGGTAATTTTTGAGCCGTGTGAACAACACATCCCAAACTTCAGATCTAAAACATCACACTTAAGCAGAGAAGGTTTACACCCTACCTCTTAAATGATTTAATAATAACAAAAAAATCTGAATTAGTTTTATTAACAGACGTTTAAAAGGACATTTGCTTTTAGAGTTAGACCCTGGCCAAATGTGCTGAACTGAGTGTCTGAACGCAGATCCTCCAGCTCTTTCTAAGTCATTTTAAGATGGACGTGTATCTGTGAACAGCCAACCATTGAAGGCTGGGAGAATATTTTACACAATCATTGCTATGTGCTTGCCCTGGTTTTTTTTCTTCCCTAAATATCTACTGTCAACCACTGCTGAAAACAGCATACTGGATCAGAGAGATACTTTTATTCTTCTTTTAATCTTACACTCATTTAAACTCACAATAACTAAATCCAGTCTGGGATTTGATTGATTGTCCAATAAATTGTATTAAAGGACAACTCAAACAGCTGAAATAAGTTCATTCTGGCTTGCTTGGAATAATTTAGAAACTACAGTAAAATAATCCCCTAGAAGTGGACAAATACAGTTATGGTTGCTATCTTCTGTAAACGCATGTACTTTACAAGACCTTTTCTAGCTAGAAAATAAGAGGAAGCAATGTTATCTGATGGCTGAATAATCTGCATGTCTTCAACAATTTCTCCAGCAACTATCTCGGCACTGTTTAACTGCCTTAATACAGTGTATTAACAATAGTATCAGAAGTGGATCACAAACATTGGTGAGTAACATTTTCCCCTCCTCTTTATAAAGGGAAATCTAGGAAAACGTTACAGCTTTTAATGAGAAAAGTTTGCTTGCTGTCAAATAAAATCCAGGAACACACAAATGAGGACACATAAACTTGTAAATTTGCATTTCTGCTAAAGGGAGCACCACGTTTAGTTAAAAGGGGTCAGTCTAGACTGGCTAAAGGGCCTCTTAATCTACTTGTGTATCACACTGGGTCTTTGGGGAAACAGGGCGGATGGAACCTACACATAAGGTACAGCTGAGGTAATACACAATGACATTCTTTTATTAAGGGAAAGAGGCAAGGCGTAGTTATTCCTGAAGATTCTGCAGGCCCAGGCCTGTTTAAAAACCACGAAATAGATGCTCTACGCTTCACTTAATGATTTACCCAAATAAAATACAATGGAACTACACTAACCAAACTGAAACAGTTTGGAAAATAGGCAAATTAATGTTAATACATTATTTCTTCAGATTATTCATTCCTTTTCAAAGCAATCTTATCTATGTGTATCAAGGATCGCTGTTCAAAGCATCTACACTAGTAAGGGAAAATCACTTCACAAAAACCATGATCTTTTTTGATATTTCAGATAAAGATGCAAGATGGAAGTTGCTACTTCCACTAGTTCCCTGGGGAAATCAAGTTTTGCAAAAGCCATCTCCCTCGGGTATGCAACTTCTAAAAGCTTCATGTCAGCTATACACTTTTAAGTGAGAAAACGTAGGCTGGATCTTCAATAACTTCTACCTTCACTTCATGCTTAAATATTTCCTTCTAAGTTAGAAGAAACCTTCAATTTTAAGTCTCTAAGCTATATGTTAATTCCACGGGCAATGAAAATTTTGTTGACGAACATAGAAAGCACTTCAGCAATACTGACCATTGTGTTCAATGTTTCAGTTCAAGCAGTAGCTTGCTGCAGTACAGTAACGTTTTCAGATATCAAATACTAAAGGTGGCTTAAAATCCCCTGTGCACAGTTGCTTTAAAATGTCTAAGGGGGAGGTAGCGTTTGGGGTTTTTGTGGTGGTTTTTTTTTTGTTGTTGTTGTTTTTGGTTT
Source organism: Morus bassanus (assembly GCA_031468815.1). Lineage (NCBI taxonomy): Eukaryota > Metazoa > Chordata > Aves > Suliformes > Sulidae > Morus > Morus bassanus. The sequence continues at coordinate 27,403,787 of CM062577.1, forward strand.
GTTTTGTTTTTTAATTAGAAAACCCATACAACAGACGACTGCTACTTCCCCTCAGTCAGAATGAAGTCTACGTGTTTAAGAGTATAAATTAAAAAGCAAATTCAGATCACCCTTCCTCTTTGTGGTGGGAAGCGTGCAGCATCACTGAAATTTGGCACATATTCCTGCAACCTGGACGTGTTTAGAAACAGGAAAAGGGAAGAAGTATACCTGAAAGGAATTACACATTTCTTTGGCATGACTCCGAAACATCTTTCCTGGTAAAGATACTGTAATTAAATACTGCAAAAACTTTTCAGATATGATTCGTCCTTTTGGAGAGGAAGGCTCTAAAGAGACCGGTATTTCCATCACTTAGAGATAGACCTTCCAAAATTTATTTTGTGATCCAGAAATGCAAACTTAAGATGAACGAGCCCCAGACCTGCACGTAACTCAACGCAGGCCAACTTCTACGTATATGTGGAGTCCTAGAACTATCACAGGAACTCCTGTGTGTGTTCTCCATTTCCATTTATTTTCAGGACAAAAAAAAAAAAAAAAAAGTCAAATATCCTTTTATTTTAACCAAGCCATATCCTGTTGAAGACAGACGCGATGGTATCGCCCTCCAAATCTCCTTTCTTTTTTAGGATACTGTTTTCAAAGCACAAATAAAGGAAAGGAAAAGAGCGTATAAACATAACCAGCTACCATTTTGTAAACACGCGGAAAATAAACTCTGCAGATAGCTTTATTGACGCATTACTGGTTAAACAGTTCCCAATCAGATAAATCCACCCCACTACACCACGGGCAGTTCGACAACAAAGGTATTATCCAGTGTATCTGTCATTCAAAACGCTAACGCTGGAAACGCGGCAGAGCTCCGGGGGAAGCGGCGGGGACGGTGAGCTGTGGAAACCGGAGGCGGCGCGGGCGTCGGCCCCGCCGCGCAACACCGACCTTCCCGCCGCGGGTCACCTCAGGCGGCCGCAGCGGCCCGCACGGCCCCCCGCACCCCGCCGCCTTTGTCCCCTCCCGCCCCGCGCCTCGCCTCAGCCCGCCGCCCGCCGCCGGGAGCGCCCCCCCACCGCTCTCCGCCACGCCGCCCCCGACCTGCCCGAGCCGCCACCCTCACCTCTGCCAGGTCGGCCAGCCGGTCCTTCATCCCCGCAGCGGCTCAGCGCCTCGCCGAGGCTTCCCCGGCTGCTCCGCGCTCGCTGCTGAGGGGCGCTCGCCGCTGAGGGCCGCCCGCGCCCCGCCGCCGTCCCCCCCCTACCCTCCCCGCTCGGGCGGGCGCTGCGGGCGGACGGGCCGGGCCGGGCCGCGCCACCTCCCGCTCTCCTTCCGCGGTGCGAGCGGCCGCGGCCACGCCCCTCCCGCCCAATGTCAGGGCAACGGCGGGCCGCGCCGCGCATGCGGGGAGAGGGCCCGGGGCCGGGGCCGGCGCGGGCGGGCGCGGCAACCATCCCCTGGGGCGGCCCGCCTGGCGCCGCGGGCCTGAGGGAGCGGGCGGGCGGGCGCGGAGCGCTGCGGGAGCGCTGCGGGGGGTGCCGAGCGTGGCCTCGGAAATGCTCGAGGGAGAAGCGCTTTGCGCGGCAGAGCTGAGGTGTCCGAGCGGCCCCAGGCGCCTGCGAGGGAGTTCCCATCCCAAGGAAGCCGCGCTGCCAGACGTGTCCCAGCAAGAAATTACAATCCGCGCACTTCTGGGAGACTGTCATGAGAGAAAGAGTTGTGAAAAGTTAGCTGATTTTTATTTAATTCTTTTCTGGTACGTGATGCGGGTAGGCTGCAAGTTGGCCTTGATGGGATTCACGTCCAGTCCAAAAAGCGTACGGACTGCATCCCCTCCTGACGCTTCTGCTTATCGCAGGCCACAGGCGCATCCCTTTGCCGCCTCGTAACGTGAGGCCAGGGCTTGCAGTCTGCTCTTCGCCCACAGAACGGCTAAGAGTGATCCAGTCGTGACTGGAAAATAAAGCTGCACGCTCCCATTCCATGGAGCGGAAGATGACCCATCGACCTACTGTAACTCTTCAGCTAAAAAGCTTTGACGCACGTTGCCTGTTAGTGATACTTAGGGCTCTAGGAACACACCAAAAGTCCTAAATCTGTACAATAACAGGTATTTAAGTTTCTCGGAAGTAGAGTGTGCACATGCAATGGAAGGCAGAAAATCCTCAGTGGTATTGTGTTCTTAGGTGCTTGCTAAAAACTACTACTTCAGACTATAGTCAGTTAAGTGTAATTATTGGTATCTCAGGTCTATCGCATATAGACTTCATGGTCTGCAACTGTAAATTCTAAAAATGTTACTTTTGGATACTGAACATAATAACCCAATGCATAATTTTGCTCAAGTTTTTAAAGAATTTTATTCCAGTGCTGGATCAGGAATTTAAAGATCCTGAATTAGCAATGTAAGATGCATTAATGACAGTGAATTGCTGAATTTTTGTTTTCTGAAAAAATTTAGAGCTACATCTGCCCTTCATCACTGACCTAAGTAAATGCTTATCTTCCAAGAGTGCGGTCTCTTAATGAAACCTAGAAACAGACACGTTCTACTTGGTGAAAAAATGAATAAAGTTTGTCTTTTGAATACATGTTTTGATTGAATTTTGCTACTGTATGGTCCATTTTACTTATCCATGCTGAAAGTGACTAATTTCCTCTTCAAACCTTTCAGTGTAATTTCCTGTGTTGCCCTGAACACCAGTGTGTGTGCGGACCTCCATTCCTGCCTGAGCTCATGTTCCAGAGGCATTTCCGCAACCACCGCTTTAACTGGGAAGTACAATTATGTTCCTTTTCATTGCTTGCCTGCACATCTTGTTGCCTTCTTTTACAGTTTACAAAATGATTTTGCTTCCTACTAATATAGCAGGTATATTCAAATATGCTGTTTAGCTCCGTGGCTGCGTTTATGTCCAGTTTTTGTACCATTCCTCATTTGCATCTTCACTTACTCACTGAGGGCTGCCTTCTGCATTGTGCATTTATCTGCGTCGGCGAGTTGCTAAGTTTGTTCACAGTTGACCTTAGTCAAGATATAGGAACTGTAAAGATCTTTTAAAAGTAATTACTCAGCTGATTACCTGGTGCTACCTTACAGACTCTAATCTTCTAGTGATCAAACACTGCTGATGAGTGCTTGGAAGTGTTTTGTTGCCTTTGCTGAATGGGGTTATCTGGAGCAAATGTTTTGTGGGTCCTCTGAACTGAACACTTACTTATATGTGATGATAAAACATGATAAAAACCAGATTCCATGCAGTAATTTATCTTCGTAACAACAAAATAAATATTTGCCAGGAGCTCAAATGCTATGATAGGGAACTTTTAAATTAGAAATCTATTTTAATTACTCCAAATTAAAGTATCAGTATTACCATTTTGTTTGCAGGAAAAAAAGTAGTTTACTCATAAATTTGTAACAATATTGTGAAGCTTTTAAAGTACGCTGAGTGTTCTATACAAGTTACAGATGGCTCTTTTTTTCCCCTGGAAGTGTTTGTATTCTCAGAAACTGCCAAACTCCACTAATGGGCTCCTATTTATAAACGCATGCCTATTTGTCAAGAAGAGAGGTGGAATTCACAAGGGTTTTATAAAGATAGCATTGTGCTGAGAAAAGTTTAAGATGAGTTACGTATTCTGAAAAACATCCTTCCTGACACCTAGAGGCGATCGGCAAAAATGCTAAAAAATCCACAAACCCAACTCGTCCAAGAAAGGGAAAGCAAGTTCAACAAGCAAGTTTCCAACAAAGAAAACCCTATGCAACGTTTGGATTGGCATTACACTACCAAATAAGCAAAAATTACAACAGCACGCAGCCACTCTTGTAAAACTTGCTGTGTACATTGCCTCTACGTCTGTAGAAAATGAACAAGAAATAAACTATGTTTGTATGTATCACCTGCCGTGAAATATTTTCTATGTTAATTCAATCCAGAGAATACTTGAAAAAAAATCATTTATTTATTGCAGATTATGGGGTGCACCGTCGAACTCTATGCAGACCACATAAAAGTTGTTTAAGTATACTGGAGTGAAAAAAAATCAGAGGCTGTAAAAATCAGCGTGAACCCATGAACTTGCTATTTATATACCTATGCAAAACACTTCTGTTCTTTGAAAGTCAGTTTTTGAACAGCTTTGTCCAGCTGAAGTTTGGATGTGAGAGCTTAAGAGAACTGTTCTAAATCCAGGGCTTACAAAACAACTTTTATTTTCATTAATGCACTCTCTGGAGAGTACGTATCACTTTGTATGAAGAAAGGGACATAATGGCGGTAAGGTACGTTTAAGGGACGCCCTTTTGAACACAGCCGTTTTTACCTGAAAGCTGTTCAATTAAATTCTCTCGCTGCTCTTAAAGACCACCTTGTTAAGCCGCGCTGGAGGCAGCTTAGGGGGTTTTCTAAGTAAGTACATGCAGGTTTTCAACTTTGTCTGCAGAACAGCGTCATCGGCTGCCTGGTTGATCTCTCGCACTAAAACGCTTTCTGGTGCCGACTGCGCATCGCGATACTGATGATCCAACTTCAATGATCTAACGGGGGTCCCGCGTTCCCTGTGCCGCCCGGCCTGCCTCAGAGGCCCTCCCGGGCGAACCTGCGGCAGAGGGTGCTGCCCAGACCCAGGCGTTCAGCACCCGGCGGCGCAGGGGCCTGCCGCGGCGGGGAGCGGTGCGTGCGAGCCGTCCCGCCCGCACCACAAGGGCACCGCTCCCTTTGATCGAACGGGGGTGAACCCCGGAGGGCCGCGCCGCCCGCCCCGCCCGGGGCCCGCAGGACGGAGCTCCCCGCCGCCGCCGCCGCCTCAGGGCCCGAGCGACGTCCCGCGCGCCCGCTTCCCGCCCGCCCGCCCCCTGCCACGTGACGGCCGAGCCCTCCCCCTCCCCGCGGCCGCGCGGCGTCGCTCTCCGGGTATTTGAACCGCGCTTCCGCCATCTTCGCAGCGCCCAGTCACGGAGGGAGCGGCGCGGAGAGGAGCCCCGGCTAGAGGTAACGGGGCCGGGGCGTCCTCCTCATCCTCCTGGGGGCGGCGGGGGGGAGGGAGGAAGCGCGGCCGGTTTAAGGAGCGCGAGCGGCGGGGATGGCGGTCACCGCTAGCGGCCGCCTAGGAGCGGCGGCGGGGCTGGGTTGGGTCGCAGCGAGGCGCGGTTGGGCCTGAGCGGGCGGTGCGGCTGCGGCGCCCGACGCGTGTGGCGCCCCTTCTGCCGCGGGAGCGGGAGCTGCGCTGGGCCCCGTCCCGGGGAAGAGGGCGGGCGGGAGCGAGCGGGGCCTCCAGCGGCCCGCGCCGGGGGGAGGGGAGGCGGCGCGGCGCGCTGCTCAGTCATGGTGGCGGGGACGGCGCCTCGGGCCCGCCGCGGGGGGCCGGGGCCCGGGCAGGGGCGGGCGCGGCGGGGCAGCCCCGGGACGCTCGCTCCGGTCCCTCCCGATGGGAAGGTGGATTCTCCCGAGGGACGGGGTGCTGATCCCGGAGGGGGCCCTTTCCGTGGGGCCAGGCTGGGGCCGGCTTTGGCCCCGGCGTGCTCCGGAGGCCGCGGCCTCTCCGCCTGCCAGCCGAAAGCCGAAGGGGTGCGGCGGCGGGCTGCCGTTACGGGGCTGCGCGGGTGGGCGGGGAGGCGCCGCCGCCATTACCGCGCCCGCTCCCGCCGCCTGTGGGGGGACGAGGAGCCGCTCCCCGCCCCGTGAGCGGGCCGGGGGCGGCGGCGGGCCGGGCCGAGCCTCGGCCCCGCCGGCCGGGCCCGCGGGCGGCCCGAGCACGCGCCTCGGGAGGCGGTTTGGGAACTGGAAACGGCGCCCGGCCCCTTCCGGCCGGGCCTTGAATCGGCTCGGCTGCTGCCGTGAGCTCACATGCTTCCATTTCCCCTGCAGACCCAGCATGGCCGCCCAAGGAGAGCCCCAAGTGCAGTTTAAGGTAAGGGAGTGGCTTGTTGTTTGAGGCTGGGGTTTTTTTTTGGGGGGGGGGAGCTGGGTTTGGTGGATTTTTTTTTCTCCTCCAGCAGAAAAGTTGTAGAAGCGACTCTCAAGTGCCAACGTGGATGGTAGGTTTGGTTTTGAAGTGCTGGTTTTTCCTTAACGGTGCAGTTAACTTACTGTAGTATTGCATATGACTCGTACAAAAAGATTCTGTTCTGCTCTGTCAGTCTGATGCTCTTGTAGTTTAGTGTAAGAAACTTTAGTGATGCTTTGCCTATAGAATGATTTTTAAAATTTCAGAAGGGAACTTCACAGCAAAAAGTGCTTAGAGTGAATTAGAATAGTGTGTTTTCTGTTGTGTCTCAATTATTTAGGGAAAAGCCCTTAAAATATTTCAGAACAGAATTTTGTGGTGTTTTGGGGTGGGGTGTTATTATCTTAACAGCCAGAAGTCCTTAAGACTGCTTCATGAAAGGTTGTTACTTGTGTTTCTTAAAATACTTGGCTAAAGTATTCCAGTCGTTAATACGTTAATAGTGCAGTTGTTGGGGTTTCTTTGTTTGTTTTTTTTTTTTAATTGTGAGATTACAGTGGTTTTCTCCAGTTTGGGTACTTAAATGAGTTACTTTCTAAATATGGTCACATTCAGGTTGAAAACACCAAATATTCTTAATTCAGTCACTTCTAGTTTAGTAGACCCATATTCACAGTGCACGGTAGTTTTCAGCTATAGGAACTAGATAAGTCTTGAGAGAGGTATAACATGATAGGCTTAACAAATTGGGTCCTAATACAGTGAGTTGCTTCCTGGGGAATTCAGTCTTTTCTTCTACAGCAACTTGTAGAACTAAGTTCTTTGTAGTAACATTTAGTATTTACACTAAAATGACCAATAAATGTCTCTAGAAGCGTATTACTCTGACTCTTTTTGCCTTTATCTGTTAACAGCTTGTCCTGGTTGGCGATGGTGGCACTGGTAAAACAACATTTGTAAAACGTCATTTGACTGGTGAATTTGAAAAGAAGTATGTAGGTATGTCTGAAGAAGCGTTTAAGCTCTAATATGTTAAAATTTGAAGTGCAATTCATGACTTGCTAAGTGCACTGCTTTTTCTTCTTACTACAGCGACACTGGGTGTTGAAGTTCATCCTCTGGTGTTCCATACTAACAGAGGCCCTATTAAATTTAACGTATGGGACACAGCTGGCCAAGAGAAGTTTGGTGGCCTGCGAGATGGCTATTACATCCAAGGTAAGATGTGTGTATATGTGGGAATATTCTGTACCTCTTACAGTTCAGTCTTTTCATTCTGTTCACGTTGGCCACTCTGAAAGCTGTCAGTGTGGCTTGCAGTGACAAGCTGGTTTCTGGGTCTTCAAATCCTTCATGTAAATATGATAATTTCCTTTGCTAGGCAACTTGTGCTGATGTAGGAATACTCTAAGATTGTGTTTCAGTATGCTCTTGCAGGCTTTGGTATTAATGAAGAGTAACGGTGCACTCTAAATGACAAGCTATTGTTGATGAAATTCAGTGGTGAAAATGTGAAAGTATGTGCCTCAGTTAGTACAGATTTATGTCTGTATTAATGTACCGTGCTGAGGCAAGGACTTGGAATGCGCAAACTGTAAAATTTTAGGTGCGATGATGAAGTTGTATGTCTCCATGCCAGAGGCTAGTTGTCTTTCTAAAGAAGCACCGATAGTGTCCTTTAACTTCTGCTTGTTCTGTGTGTGGTTGAGTTACCTGCGTAACTTTAAAATTTTGCAAGGGAAGATGAGAATTTGGCACTGTTGCTTTTCCTTTGGAAGTATCAGGATTGCGTCAAGCCCCCATGTTCTTAGAAAAATGGTTCTGGACAAGGGCATCCTGAGATGTGGACTGCAAGCCCTCAACCTACCTGAAAGCCTCAGTAGGATGTCTGAGATTAGTTAATTAGGTGTTAACTAACTTTTGTCAAGTACTTGTGTAAATCACAGTTGACTCTTTGTAATCCTCATATATTCTCACACCATGCAACACCATTTTACTCAGTGGGACAGCTGCTTTGGTAAAACTAGCTGGTGTTTAAGACCGGGAACTAAAGATGAGAGATGACATGGCCATGGGCCGCTTGTTAACAGAATATGGGCTGTCAGGGCAGTGAAGCTGAGAGGGAGAAGTTAATGCAGACACTTAACCCTAATGTGGGATTTCTGTGGGTACCTTTTCTCTCTCCCATCTTATAAGCAAGAGCTTACTCTCCTGATCTAACTCTCGACTATTCTTTTCTTGCAGCTCAGTGTGCCATCATAATGTTTGATGTAACATCAAGAGTTACTTACAAGAATGTACCCAATTGGCACAGAGATCTGGTACGAGTATGTGAAAACATCCCTATAGTGTTGTGTGGCAACAAAGTGGATATTAAGGACAGAAAAGTCAAGGCAAAATCCATTGTCTTCCACAGGAAGAAGAATCTCCAGGTATGTTGGCCTCCAGTTTGTAGGAATCGCATCTCTTGGGTCTGTTGACGGCAGTTGGGTACCATGTAGTAATTAAGTGTTCTGCCTTTGCCACTGCAGGCTATAATTTTTTTTCAACTTTACGTCCTGTTGACCACTTGAACCTAACTTCAGGGATGGGGGGAAAGTGATGATGTTAAAGGTGATCATCGCTGGCCTTGAGCAGAAGCTATGATAAGCTCTTAAAGAGCCTGTGTGCATTTGGCTTTCACTGTTCAGAATTTTATCAGATGACACAGAAGTGAGACTGAAGTAGATAAGTCACAGGAAAAAGATAAATGCAGTATTGCTTCCTGAAAGTTCCATCTTTGATCAGATTGGATACTCTTTGATCAGATTGGATACACTTTTCAATTATCCATTTCTGCCTATTTGCCTGAAACTCCATGTTTCTAGACACTTAGGTCATAACTTTCTGAGAGCGTGAACAGAAGTCATGCGGTCAAAAAGAATAGCAAGGTAAAAGTAGAGCTGATGATGTGCATGTTAATCTTGTTATGCCCTAAATACCAGCTAGAGGTGTCTCTTTAAATAATGTACAATGTGTACTTTTTTTTGCAGTATTATGACATTTCAGCTAAGAGTAACTACAACTTTGAGAAGCCTTTCCTCTGGCTTGCTAGAAAGCTAATTGGAGATCCTAACTTGGAGTTTGTTGCCATGCCTGCTCTTGCACCGCCTGAAGTTGTTATGGACCCAGCACTGGCAGCACAGTATGAGCAAGACTTACAGGTAAGTGAGAAAGGGCACAAAGGTCAAATGATTGCCTGATAACTCATGTTTGGACTCCTGGGGCAAATAACCGAAGGACAGTTCTTAAGTGTAACTTCTTTCTTCCAGATTGCTCAAACCACTGCACTGCCAGATGAAGATGATGACCTGTGAAGGGATGAAGCTGGAGCCCAGCGTCAGAAGTCTAGTTTTATAGGCAACTGTCCTGTGATGTCAGTGGTGCAGCGTGTTTGCCACTTTATTATCTAGCTGAGCAGAACATGTGCTTAATCTTTGGGATGCTGAAAGAGATGAATGGGCTTCGGAGTGAATGTGGCAGTTTAAAAAAACAAACAAAACAAAATGAAAAAAACCAAACAAAAAACTTCATATTTTGGACCTGCATATTTAGCTGTTTTTTTGGACTGCAATTACTTCCCCTTTTGAGTTTCAAATATAAGACTGCTGCAGTCACATCAGTGTGTTAAGTGGTAAATCTTGTTTCTGTCATTCCCATTCTCTTTTGTTTAGATAATAAAGTTGTATTTCAAGTATCTCTAAGCAAGTGAACTTTCATGCATTGTTAGGAAAACTCTTCAAAGTGTCTTCTCTTCAGTTGAGGCCAATACTTGGTTGTCTACTGCATTTCTCATTCTCTGTTCTCCTTTTCCCTCTTGCTTCTCATGTTAAGCTCCTCTTGCTAAATCAGAGCTAACTGTTAACCTTCCCTTGATTTCCTGAAGTGTAGTAATTAAAGCATCTGAGGAAAGCTGAACTAACTGCCAGGTAAAACTAAAGCAGTGAACGCTTGACTGGTAAGTGTGACTGGCTCAACATTCCCATGTAAATGGGAATGTTTGTGGTCGTCAGGGTGTCTTGAGAGAAGTGTGTAGTTCAGCTTGCATATGCTACCATTAGATACAGTCTCTCAACTCTGTAACTTTTAGTAAGTTCTACAACATGCCTTCACAGAGCTCTGATTTTTCAGTAGCCGGAAACAAATGGCATCTATCTAGGTCTGTTAGGTGACTTAAAAGCTGTATCTTTGCATGGAACATCATTCAGTAGAGCTATAGCAGATTAAATGAACTCTCTAAGCATCTTAAAATTCACTAACTAGAAAACAACTGTAGTTGAGCTAAAAAGCTCTTGGCTACAAAACAGTGTATTAACTAAAGCCACATTTATATAAATATCTAGACTTTAACTGCACCAAGTTCTTAATTTGAAACTCTAGCTTATTGCAGCACAAATGGTGGAAAATGTCAACTTTTAACACTATCTTGTAGAGATTAATCTTGGTCAATATGAGTACTGCTAGTAAACAAAACTATTAAGTTTAAGATACCATTTTTTCAGTAGTGTTTGAGTACATGAAGCCTTGGAACTCTTCAGTTTTGTATTTTTGGTTTCTTAATAAAGTGGAGCATTTCATTTATTCCTTTTAACTTGCATGTTTGTGTGCATAACTCCTACTTGAATATTTAACTACTCAGCTATCCTGATACATGGTAGCAAAAAGTGTGGACTATGATTATTACTTACGCAATACTGTTGTAAAGGAATCATGTTTAAGTTAGTGCAAGTTGGAGTTCTGTGGCTTGCTTTTGGCTTTTTTTTTAGCTGGTCAGTGAGAAGCTGAGTTATGGTATTTAGGAACTGAAACTCATTGATGAAAATAAGGAATGTCATACATTTAGTTTGTAAAGACAAACTCCCACTTAACATTCCATTGAATTTTCTTGCTGCATCGTCTTGCTTTAACTTCATATTGTAGGTTCTTGCCTGTCATGTTTACTAATTTACCTGTGTTTATCTTGGTTAATACTGCTAGCTTGACTTCTGCTGCTGCTTTACTAGGTGTGGTAGCTTTTTTTTTGTCTTCAAGCTGTCTCACTTCTGAAAACGTGATGCTTAAACACAAATTGATACAGAAAACTTCAGTAGTTCGGCAGTATTCATATGCCTTAAGAAGAAGAAACAGCAGCACTGAAGTAAGATCTGCAATGTTTCATAGCATGTGTATGGGGCCATCTTTACGACTTGCCTGCTGCATACAGGTACTAGCCTTAGTATGAATTCCTACAAAATAGCTGAAAAGACTTATAAAAGGTGAAATAGCTGTTTAAAGGCTAGTATAACTGTGGTGAGCTCTGCTTTGTCATCTTCGGTGTTATGTCCAAGTCAACACAAACTCACCTCTGAAGTAGGCAGCAATACTAGTCCTGCTGTAATCTCTTAAACTTGAAATGTTTTGGGAGTGGAATTAAGTCCACCTGTCGCAGCATTATACTTGTGTCTGTCACATATAGTCCCTGTTAATTGTTGACTATAAATAATGCAGGTAGCCTTAATATGCATGTGCAGATGCCTCAGTTGTTGAAGTTCCTGAACTATAACACTTCTCGGAAGTTCTTCGCTAGTTGGGTTTAGGCAAAATAAAATTTTATCTATTTAGTCAAGTAATGAGAAAAATAAAACTTGCATTCTAAGAACCTCTGTACTAAATAGTCACATCAGTCTGTATTAGAGCTCTGTCGTTATCAGGACTGGATCGATGAGACTGAAGTCCTCTGTTACAGTACCACCTTTGTTCTACGTGCTTGACTGCTGTATGGCTGGAGCAGATCAATTGTAGGAGTTCTTGTGTTGCCTACACACCATTTGGTGAGCTTTCCCACTAAGATCTCTGGTTCCAAGCTGGCTTTTAGCAATGTCGTTACAGACCATGCTGAGCTGTAACTTCCAAAAGCAGGATGAGGTGCTGGCCCATCTACTCTTCCTAGTTCCATGTTAAAGCTGTGAGTTTTAAGTGTCCAAGCCCAAAGGGTTGTATTCAAGGAGTAGTTGGAAAACTAGTGCATGTGTGAAATGGGTAAGGCAAAAGCAGTAGTTCGAGGAACTGACAGAGTAGGTGTTTTGCTCCTCACTGTACCTTTAAATGAAGGAGTGTTAAAGGCCTCCTCAGGAAAGCTAGGGCTGCCCTTGGATCTCTCAGGATTTCAACAGAGAATATTTTTTAGAAACATTGGAGGATGCTTCCCTGCAACAACTGGAAATCTGTGCCAAGAAGGCTGAAGTCTGCCCCTCTTACGCCTGCAAGTACCGTACATCATCTTTGTCTTTTTTCCTTTAGAAATGGTTCTGCTGTCTTGATAATACAGTCCTAATGTAAACTGCTGGAGAAAACAGTGCTGAGACAAGTCATTCTTCTGCCTTCACCTTCCTAAAATAGAAATACATGGTTTGATTGAAGTCAGTTGCTTTCTGATGTGAGTGGTAGTACTGGTTGCTTTCACCTGAGTTTTGGCGGCAGTTGATTGGGCCCTCTTAAAGCAGGACTGATAGCAAAGTCTTGCAAGTAACTGAAAAGCTAAATCTGCTGCTGCTTTAATCAGTTCATTGTCACATGGGTACATTGATTTAGGTTGGTTTTGTGTGTGTTTGGTTTTTGTGCTGAGCGGAAAAGTTTGCCTTTAAGAAGACTCTTTTTCCTAGTGCACGCTGCTGTATGAGTATCCCATGAAGGAGTTCTTCCTTGTATGTGTCCTGTAACACTTCTGGTCTCCTCTGCAAGTGGCCAAAGCTGGGAAGCGTTTTAAGCTGGGGCCTCGGGTTGGGAGAATAGGAATGACTAGGCTGTCCTAGGCCAGTAGCTTTTTCAGACAGCACCCAGGTTGTAACACTGGAAAGAACTGTAGTGATTAGTCTTTGTTGCCCGCTGGCTTGTTTGTAACTGTCCTTGTGGGGCAAGCTATTGCCTTTCCAGCAAAGAGTGCAAGAAAAGACTGATTCCTCTTTGATTTAGAGCTCCCTCAGCTGCCTGACAAATAATGTAAAGTTAAACTTGAAAGAATTTTATGCTTGAAATGAAGGCTTAATACAATAACCTGTTATCAGACTTCGTGGGACTTAGTGATGAGCCAAACCATAGTCCCTTTATCGTTAGTTATTGAATAATTGTAGGGATGTTGAAATACAAGGCATGTTATTTATGCTGAGGCTCTAACACTGAGCCCAAGTCATCTCAGGTTGCAGATTTGAGCGTACAAGGCAAATACTCTTAATTGGGTTGTGTGGGCAATTCTCTTCTAGTTCACAAAGTGAACAGATATTCAATGAGTGAATGACAGTTCCACAAAATTCGAGTGTTCTACAAGCTGCGTCACTGAAATGGGCCAGTGTTCATTTTAGGGCACTAGTTCAGTGTAGGAATAGGTTGTTTCAATTTTTATTTCATTTTGGGTAGTCGTGGTTGATACCTGTCTTGCTGTGATCCTGGAATTCTCTGGCTAAAAGAATCGGATCCCCATGTTTCTATTGCTTGCTTGAGGGGAAGAAAATGAGAATATGAGGACAAATTTTGCCAAAGAATGTTAAACAGAATTTCGTATTTTATATAACACTAACAAAAATTTTAATACTTCATCCACTATGTATGAAGTCATGGTTTTAATATATTTAATGTAAGCATTCAAAATGGAATTTCATCAATGTAGTTCCGGGTTACTGGGAGGCAATGAGCTTGGTTTACTCTGTTGCCTGTTTCCATGTTGACATTTTATTAATAAGGACTGAAAAGGCAGCTAAAATGAAAACTCTTAAGTGTAAAGTAGACAGTCATAAACAGGAAGGTCATAAAGTTATGATCAATAACATCTAAGAAAAAAACTTTAACCAGTGCCCTTCCTGTTGTGATTGTCTAAGTGGCAAAATCACGATCGTCTGAGGCATCAGGACCTTTCTTGGTACAGCTATTTAAGTCTTCTGTCCAAAGTGTTAAGCTAAAGGTAGCAAACCAAGTGGCTAATAGAAATGGTTCCTCTTTGCTTTAAACAACTTCTTTTTCAGGAAAGAGTTGGCCAGTACCACAGCCTGATTTCCCAGCTGTAATACTAATTCCTATTGCTGCCACTTCATAAGCTTTGCACCACACAAAACCAGCGGTAACTTGCTGATGGCTTCTGCTCATTTTGGTGACTTTCAAAAATACTGCTGGTGGGAAGGAAGGTGTGTTTTGCTTATACTGAGAATATAAAAGAAAGTGAACTTTGTCAGGCTTTTGTGATGGATTACATAAGAAAAAAAGTTGTTAAAACTTCCCCATTTCAGGTTGTGTTTGCAGGGCAAGTATTTAGGGAAAGAGCTCAAGCCGAAGAGGTTTGTTCCACTTAATAAATTAAAAACCTGTAATTAAAAAGGTGGGTCATGACAAGAAATCTCTGTCTGCATTTCTTGGCATTATTCAATGCCTTTTGATTCTGGATCTAGTATTTTTATTTCTTATTTGGGTCTGGATGTTTTGTTTTACTTGAATACCTAAACTGATGCCTAGTTATAAAAGTTACTTCAAACTATAGCAGATGAGTACAGTAATTCTTCAAAGATGATGTATAAAAGAGCTGTTTGAGACACACCAGTCAGAAGTGTAGAAGTTGTCGCCAGGTACACGAGGCTTAAACCAGCTGAAAGAGGGTAGTTCTTAGCTCGCTAGCTGAACAAGTCTGATATAGCTTAAAAAAAAATCTGTTATGGGGATCGAGTGGCTACTCTTGTCTCTCGCTAGCAAGTAGACTGTGTAGCCTCTGAGAAGACAGGATAATTCCAGGCCTGAATGAAACTTCTCCAAGGGGAGGTAAAGCGCGGATTGCTTTTGCGGTACCGGTTTCAGCCACGCGGTGGGGCACACCGCCTGCGTAGCTGCTGTGCTCGGGTGAGGCTGTGTTAAGTTGAAATACACCTGCTGGGGTTGCCCAAGTGTCGTGTATTGAAGGAGGAAGCACTGTGGATGCTTTTAGGTTTGTTAACAGTAGCAAAGGCCTATAATGCGTGTGCAGTAGGAGGTGCTAGCTGATAAAAATTTAAAACAGAGCAGCTAAGAGGGGTTTTTTTGTACAGTATTTCTATTTGTTGTGAAATAGATATAATTGGACTTCTAACGGGGTTATTTTCCTTTAAGTTAAATCCACTAAGATTGAGGAATAGACCAAGACAGTGAATTACAGGAGGATTTTTGTCATCCTAATGCTGTTAGCATAGCCAAGCTTAGGCACTGCCATCGTGTACTTTGTAATTTTTTTCTTACTGTTCAGGAAGTTTAGGTTAAAAGTTTTAAAATCAGAGCTTACTATATGGAACCAGTCAACATCTTGGTAATTGACATTGAATTAAAGTATAACTTTACCTGGAAAAAAAAAATCTGTGCGTTAAGTGCTGATCACCTAACCTTGATGCAAACCAAAACTCCGGTGAGGAATATGCAGTAGTGAAATCTAGCCCAGTACTGCGTTACGTAATTCACGGTTTGATCTTGTAGTCAGGTCACAGTATGCATAGCGACGTGAACAGAAAGCCTGAAGGATCGGTCTCCTGAGGACTGTAGTTCCCGTTTTGCTGTAAAGGGTTTGTAAATATGGGAGAAAGATGTTCCTCCAGTCAGACCTTTAGACTTGAAATTAGGATGGCTGGAAGAACTGCTCTATGACAGTTTTCTCTAGCTATGCTGGAGGAGTTTTCTCTAAGCTATGCTGCATATATCCATGAAGATATAACATCTTTAAAATGTTCCTCAAATGCACTTAGTAGGTGATAAACTGCATCTGTGTTGTCCTGCTGAGGTCCCTGGTTCAGAGTGTGGAATAAGCAATTGACTGATGCTCTACACAGGCAAATTCCTAGCTGACGTAGTACTCGCAGAACTAAGGGCGGCTATTGCACGGCAGAAGCCTGGGCAGTGTGACTCAAAACCAACGTGGCATCTTCAGAAGCGTAGCCTAGATTGTCGATAAGATAAAGCAACCAGCGAAATGTTGCATCAGGCAATGAGATGGCACCTCTGTTGTAAAGGGCTGAACCTGTGAGAAGGAATATGAGGGAACTCAAAAGCAGGAAGAAGACAGCATGTGCATGAGTTGAGCCACCAGAAAAGGTTTAGGAATAGAGGAAGACAGACATAAATTATGAATAGAGAACAAAATGCTCATATGCTAATAGCATGACAACAATTAATGCAAGATTTCAAAGCATAACTAGTAGCAATTATATTTAATGGAAGTCTGCTATTAGATATCAAATCAAATAGAAGAAAGCAGTAGGGGGAAAGAAAGATGCAGATTGGAGAGGGAGGGGAAATGGCAAAACTCTGCTGGCAACTGAGAACTTTGCTAGATGGTTCTTCGTCGCAGACAATTTGAAATAAGGCCAGCTTGGTATCCAACAAATTGCAGGAACTCCCTGTACCCATATGTGAGAGAGGCTGATCATGCACCCACGCTTTGCTGGAAAGCACTTTAGGTAGTGCTGACAGGGTACCACAGCAAAAAGCTTTAAAGAGAAGAAATGGACATAACAGGAAATAATTGAGTTTGTTCCATCACCAATCTCTGTTGTGCGTAGGTCGGTTGAGTTCGCTAGAACTTCTGTGACTTAAATGGAAGCTGACTGAGAAAAATCTAGCTTAACACCCTGCAACTTGAAGATTACCTGTCAGGTGGAGTGTTTTGCCACTTTCTTGTGGGTGAATAACTTGGATTTTTCCAGGTCAGGTGTTACTTCAGTAAACAGCAGGGACCTTTAGTAACATGTAAAGGATAAATATGATTTAGGCACGTAACATATTCTGTGTTGGCGTTTGAAAGACTTACACCCTGGGGCAAGCATTTTTCTGTTACCTGTTTTATTGCTCTTCTCAGTTATTTCAGTTGACTACTTCTGCAAGTGCTCTTCAAGTGCTTTGGTTATAGGCTTTTTAAATGGGTAGGTGCTGTCTTTTTGATATGTGCATATACAGTGCCTTGAACAACTGAGACCATGTCCTGACCTGGAAGCTTCAGTACAACACGTGTGAAACAATACTTTTATTTCTAATGTAAATATTATATATCAACCTCACTGAATAAATGCAAATGAAAACATATAGGTGTAGAACCTTCTCTTCTGCCTTTGTAAAACTGATAGACAAAAATACTACTATCTGCTTGGGTTCATTACGCTTTCAAAATTTATTTGTATTTCAGTTGCTGTTGACCTCTATTGAGTGGATACTTGCTACTCGTGGTTTAACGCTAGCAGAAGACTAATGCTCTTACCCCTCTGAGCAATGGACAAATCCTACTTCTAAATACATGGCATATATTACTGGCTATTTAAAATCTGACATGTTAAGTCTTGTAATGCCATTTTCACAGGTACTGGCTTGACTACAGAAATGTTTCTTCCTTATTTAATTCTACAGTTGTGAATGTTGATGTGGTAGCAATTCCTCGATCATTGCCTCCTGCTCTTCATCCCAGCTGACTTTGTGTGTGCTAAAAAAGGTTTAGAACCCAAAAGAAGAAGGGAAAGACTTAATCTCTTGAAAAATCAGTATTTGTAACTAATTAAAAAGGATCTGAAGAAGGTCACATCAGTCATCTTTAGCTGCAAGAGACATCTGAAAACGACAGTTATTTAAAAGGAGCCTGTGAAAATCACTGAGACTGACAAATCCTCTAGGAAAAGAAAAAGGGGGATTTTCTTGATCTTCATATCATATCTGTTTTCATAGTCAAAATCACATTTGGAATGGTTGATTTTATTTTAGTTTGCTTTTCTGCAGTTTGTGTTAAGAACAGTGGCAGATACAAATGGGATTTTTTTGTTTATTGTTTTGAAAATATGGGGTTGTTTTTTAGCCAGTTCTATGATCCCAGGGTGTGTCTTGTGATTTTTAGGATCTTTGGGATGGCTGTTGCAGCCAACAGATGTAAGTGATTTCTCTAGTCAGATTATTAAGCATTAGAGCAGAGTGAGGAACAAACAAATAGGAGTCACAGTGGTCGAGGGAGTGCATGGAAGAGAATTTATGCAAAGGTTTGGTTTATGTATTTACCCTCTTCTATTAATGGAGAGCTAAAACTCCAAGACTCAGTACCTGAAATTGCACGGCTTAGTCTGGATCCTATTTCTGGAATTCAGTTTTTATGCTTTTAAATTGATTAATGGGTTGCATTTCAGATTTGATGACTCTTCAGATCTTAATAAGAGTGCAGATTTGGAAGCTACTGCCAATATTTTAGCCAGTGCTCTGATTTCTGTCCCCACCCTCTCATTGCTTTTGCCACTTAGATCTAAAGTAAGAAACTTCTGAAGACAGGAACTGTGTTATTCCCCATAGAATGAAAAGTCTTTAATATGTACATCTATAATAGGCTCAGATGTTCTTACTGAGAAGTAATTTGCAGATTGGCTTCTGGGTGTATTCTCCATTTGTGCTAGTAAACTTGTTTCACGAAGCAGTTTAACAAACCTTTCATGGAGTTGCTTTTACCCAGAAGAGCAAGAGAGAATTAAGAAAGACTGTAAGAGAAAAATTGGCACAAATTCCAAAGGCAAAACTTTTATCATGGTGAAATACTTCTGTAACTTAGAAAAATCTGAGTATCTGAATGATACCAAAAACTATGCAGTTACAGGCAGTGGCTTTTTGGCAAATAAGATCTGGTTTAATAACATCGAAAAAAGAATTTGTTTAATGTTTTATTTATACAGTTATCCAATTTTATGTAAGCTTGACATTAAGGCTCAGATAATGGAAGATTTTATTAAATGAAATCTCTGGGATTTGCACAAAAGCCTAAACTATTTTGCGAAAATCACATTTTCTTCAGGGTATGGAGTAAGATGTTTAAGGCACTACCACAATACAAAAAAAGTCTAATGAACAGGATGATACAGTAAATAGACAATAAAAAAAGTGATCCAATAACTGTTATTCAGTAAGTGGGACCTCATCCAAAGAAAACTTAACACCACACAATAAATTACATATTATTCATCTGCTTACTTGGTCTTTGAATCATCAGGCTCTTAATGTTTTCAGAAAGAATACATTAAATTAGCTTAAGGTTACATATATAGCATGACAAAAGTATTTTCATCTGATTAGACCTAAATTATTGCCAAAAAGCTCTATTTTGTTTTCTGGCATTGACCAGCAACTTCTCATTTTCTTAATTGGAAAAATATTTTTTTGTGATAGCGTTAGTCTTGTTGAATTAGCTCCGTGATTTCTGTTCGTTTACTTTTTCTTCAGTCTGAACTGTTCAGTTTGTCCTTCTTGGTCTAATCAACTCCAAGAAAATTTCATGTAATATTTTCATGAGTGTGGTCTACTTTAGGAGTAATTTTGCCAAAATACCTTTCACTACTTGATGTGTCCTAGGGACCAGAGTCATGCAGTGGCCACTGCCACCCTTTGATTGTCTTCTGTTAGATGGCATTGTGCACATGTGAAGCTTTTTTCTTAGCTTTTGTGGTTCTTTGCTGACCTGAGAAGTGTTTGAGTCGCTCAGCAGCAGCTATTTTTGTGCAGGTGGATTCCTACTGGAGTCGGGGGCCCAGTAAGAGCTCACGAAGTAGTTTGTTACATCACATCTGGTAGCTGCTCATTCAGCGTTATATTTGTGCTATTGCAGGGCACAACTCCGAGAGGCTGCACTCTATCAAGAATCATCCTACTGTTAATCACAGTAATACAGATGCTAATAAAATCTGTATGTATTGGTAACTGTTTCTCATGCTAGTGAAACTCGTCTGTCCCTCCCGTACCATGCATGCTTTCAAAGGCAGCACTAGCTTGTACAGCCTGTACAAAATCTTTAAGCATAATTTGTTCCCATAAGGTCTAAACAGTGTTGCTTTTCTTTTTTAATTAAAATTATTCTTTATAATGGCTCAAGGATTTTTGTTTGGACATTTTTTTGCTATGTATTGGAAACTCAAATGTATTGTATTTCAGGATTTGCACTGAAAAATCTTAGTCTTGATACTCACCAAAGTTAGTATTTTTTGACTATGGGGAAAAAAATGAAAAAGGAGAATATGCAAATACGTAAATGATCTCAGAAGTCACAGAATCGTGGCAAAATACCGTTGGAGTGGACCAAAAGAACTAATTTAGCTCATCCTCGTGCTGCGAGGTAAGACTGACTGTTTTCATAGTATCTTTGACAAGTGTTTGTCCAGCCTGTCCTTCAAGACATCCAATAGTGGAGATTGCAGAGCCCTTTCTGTCTTTCAGTCCTGCGATGTTCTACACTAATTCCAAGCCTTGCTATCTCTTACTCCTCTGCAATGAGTGTGAAAAACAGATTTGATTATTTTCACATGTTCTTTCCACATGACCAAATCCCTCTGTACTTCCTGGCTTGTTACTCTTGATTCCTGTTCTGCTGGCAACCCCCTCCCCCCCCCACCCCCTCCTTGCCCCCCCCGCCAAGCACACTGAATTTTTAATTTTTTTCCTCAAGAACAGCCTCCTTAGCCATCTGTCTCTTAACCTGCATTTATGTAGTGAGTTATTTGTGTGCAAATACAGAACACACACCCGTTCATGTTTATTACTTTGACAGTTGTTGTACCTAAGACTGAGACCTAGAAGAGGCATATTCTAGGTCTAGGCGTATTCTAGGCAGCATATGAACCTTAGAAATGGTGGGTGTTTCCAGGGAACTTCAGGCCTATGAGTTAACTTCTGATTTTGTTGTTTTGTGGTTTTTTAAAAAAAAAAAAAAAAAAAAAAAACAAAACACAAAAACCAAAAACAACAAACAACCCAACATGTTTCTAATAGATGCCTTAAAGGTAGATATGAAATTAAATTGAATTTTGTATTAGTTCTCAGTACAAAAATAAGTATTTGAGTTTTGTAGCTCAGTAACATATCGAGTATTGCACAAAGGGCAATAGAAGCGAAGCTGTAGCAAGCTGTGGCATAGTGTAGCAACCAAAACTGATTGGAACCTTGGACATAATAGATCATGTTTGCTGGCCTGTGCCACCCACACTATTTGTGTTTCTGCTACTATAAGGGCTGCAGTCACACTTCTGTTGTTATGAAAACATAACCTTAATGTCAACTATACAACCCTTTTTTTCTTTTTTCTAATAAAATTGCACTTTCACACATGATTTAATTTTGAAGTTTCAATGTAAAGAGAAGCAACTAATACTGCTGGACAATTTTTACAGTCCTAGAGAAAACTTACAAACTGGAAAAAACCCTTCCTAGCTGTTTGGTTGGGAAAGTGCCAAAAGAAAAGGGACCAAATATTTAAATGTGTTTTTTTAAGTGTTCTTAGAAGATGGGTACAATGTACTTCAAACTGTGTTCACTCATAGGCATCCACAGTTCAGTGGATGTTTACCACTTAAAAGAATGCTACAGGGATTGTAGCAAATGCTGTCTGTGGAGAGCTTAGTACAGCAACATGAGATGATGATGACACATCTGCAAGAATAAACATTAACAAAGTTTTCAAAATAAGAATGAAAAAAAAAGCTATTAGTTGTTGTATATTTTGGTTTTTCTTAGAATTGCAGAGTCTTGAGTTACAAAAGCACAGGAGGCTGTGCATGTTTTCAGTTTTATTTAAACATCATAGACTAGATTTTCATGGGTTGTTAAGTATATAGCTCTGATGTGCATTATGTAAGGGATAACAATGAAAAGAGGTGTGTAGTTGTTTAAATGCATGAGAACAGACACCACGTAATTCTTCCACAGTGCTATAGTACGTTACCACAGCCGTATGTACACTCCATCCCATGAGGAAAAAAGAGGATTTATGTGCTGGAAACCTTAAGAAAGCAGGAGACAGCCTTTTCTGACTCGTCCCCATCCAATACATCAATACAGATTAATACAATGATGATACTATTCATTCTGTCCTTCAGTGAGATTAGTATTTTCTGCTTTTCTCTAGAACCAGGGGGCCACAGTGCTGTATTTTAAAGTGAATCTTCCATAGTTACTTTGCCAATTAGTATTGTCTATCATCATGATTTTATTGTAATTCACCAAGGAAGAACACAGGGAAGGACGCATTCTTCGATCTCTTTGAAGGTGGTGTAGCTGGCAAATGATTGGGTTTTTTTTCCCCCTGTACAAAGATGTTATTAAGAATTTGTTTTGGGCAGCCTGGAAGAGTGGCTATCTTTTAGATGGTGTAAAATAATACCTGGAGAAAATTGTCCTTTTGAGGAAGGACAATGTGTTGAAATTGAAAGAAGCTGCTTCAATAGCAGTCACTGTTTTAAATAAGCAAAACTCGTGAGAATACAACAAGTATGCTGGAACCACTAATCAAAATATTAACCAATATGCAGTATTTCATTCTAGATAACCGGATCACCTGGATGAACAGTTCTCTTCAAATCACATAATTTTTGCCTCTGCTTTAAAGATTCGTTCGCAATTTAGAGATTAATTACCTACACTATAACAATGAAAGCTAGTTAACTAAGTGCTGAAAGGCATTACCTACATACAAAATGCTTTGAGAGAAGGATTTTCAACCAATTCACTCTAATGATGCTTTTCAGTTCCCTTGCTCAAAGAAGAAATGAGAGATTAAAAAAAGCAGGGGAGGGGGAGGGCCCAACCCTTCAAGCTACGGTGCTTTTAAATGCTGCCAAATGCAAGATGGACCTGCCTGTCACGCTAGGGCAAGAGTTTCTTTTAAAACTCAAAGAAATCATAGTCCCAGTGAATTGGATAGAGCTGGTGTAGACTGAGCCATGGCTTCTTTGAAAGGCTGAAATGAGCCACGCAAGGGAAGAGACAGCTTTGAGTCTGCATTGCAGATACTGATACCCACAGCCTTTGAATACATGGGATGTAGCTAGTGGAAAGGAATGAGTTTTGAACTCCCTTTCTTGCCTATAAACTGTGCTGTCAATTTAACTTTTGGGCCTGGGTGTTTATATTTGAGCTACGGTAAAGTGGCTTTGTTTGCAGCCAGTTAAACCTTAGAATGGGGGGAAAAAGGCCAAGGAGCAGCTGAGGGTACAGTCCCCGGTTTAGGAAGGTGACTGCAGAATCCAGACAGAGGTTGTGGGACAGGGATGCACAAGTCAAAGAAGGACCATGTGAATGACACAGGTTGCTTCTCCATCCAACGTTGGGAGCGCAGTTAGCAGCAGGGACAACTTCTTCATCCTGTCCCTCATTGTATTTCATCCTTGTACAGTAACTAAAGGGAGAGGACTTTGTTCGCAAAGTGTTTGACCTTCCTATTGAGCGCAAGCACTGCCAGAGTTTCATACGCATGAAATTCAAATTAGATTGAATTAAAATACCTGCTTCAAATACAGCAACAACATGCTGCTTTGGTAGTGAATGTATCAAACTTGGTCTGAGAGCTAGTGCAAGACCTTCCCATTGCTACTGTCCTGTGCAAGGCCAACTTCACAGGTTTAGGAATGACTTTTTCATCACAAAAGTGATGATCAAATAAAAAAACCCCAAAACTCTTATTTGGTGTGGGCTCACAATTCTACATTGGAATAAGATTGTATGAAGAAAAGGTAAAAAAACTCTTGTTAGAGGTGACCTCTTTATCTGTGAAACTGCTTCTGCTTTAGAGTTCTGTGAGTAAATAGTTTTATACTCATTACAAAAATAACTGTGCTGGCACAAAGGTGTGTATTGAGAAGGTGGTAAGTTTTGCACAAGATCTTGTTCTGGTTCCTTGCAGATGTGCAAATCTAATCAAATTGTACCTATGTACGTCTGAATAGTTCCGAGACAGCTGGTAGAGTTGCTGTGGATGTGCCCCGTAGCAAAGGACAGCTGAGTTAGTTTACAAAACTGTGGGTTTCTTTTGTGTAAGTGAAGTTAAATAAAATTAGCTCTGTAACTATTTACCTTGGATGTCCATGACAAGCCAGGGAAGTTAGCACTAAAATTACAAATTTAAGCAAATGGGTGGTGATATATTGGCTGTAACCACCTTGTAAATAATTTTTATTACTGGCAGAGAAATAGTTTGACCAGGGAGTAGTTTTAATCCAGAATATTTACTGGTGTATTAGTAGAGACTGTGGTATTGGAGAAATTTTACAAAATTTAGCTGGTAGATTTAGTCTTAAAATACTCCTAACATGTTTGTTAAAACATTTCAATCCCAATTAGGCACCAGCTCTCTTGTGGGAAGTTAATGATTCCAATGAAAACAAAGGAAGAAAACTGTATTACAGATTGTTTGTCTTCTGCAGTGTAAAACATTTTTAAAGGATTATTTTCTCTGCTTATATTTACATAGTTAGCAATAAAAATTTTTAACTTAGGTTATTTTTCATTTCCTGGTAAATGTCAGCTACAGTGTTTGCTAATTTTCTGTTTCAATAATATAATCAGCCTGAATGAATATGAGGTGAACAAGGAAAGCTGAAACTGAAAGTTAAGTTTAATTATCGCATGATAAGTCACACTCACGTTGCTGTGAAAGCGTTGCAACCGACATCACCAGCTTATACCATAACGATAGGTCTTTCTTTTTTTGTTAAAACTTTGTCTTCAAAAGTCTACCTCCCCCTCCTTCCGCCCCAAAAAGGAAGGAAAAAAAAAAAAAAGCTGGGGTGGGGGGGGGCGGAAACCTGGGGCATATAATTTCCCAGTGCTGTTTGCAAGCCTCTGATTCTTGCTACAGATCATCAGGCTTTCTGTTCTGTCTGGGGAACTCATTCTACCTGTCAGCAAATGCTGCAGAGCAGCTCCTCCCTGGCCTTTTCCCTGCTCTCTGCTTAAGTGGGACAGAAAATCTAGAGGCCTTTCATGGACCCCGGCCCCGCACTGTAATACAGGGGTCACAGCTTTCTCCTTCCTTACTCCCTTAGCAGGGCCCCAGGGCAGCGGGGTGGGAGAGCTGCGCTGGGGAGAAACCTCTCCAGCGGGCTTAGCACAGGCTGCCCAGTTACCCAGCATATGCAGACCTTTGTGCTTTTATTGACGTGCAAGTAGTTTAAGTGAGCATTATTTCATCTGCAGGTTCTTCAAGAGCAATCCACTGTTACTGTTTGTCCTCCGAGCATTGGATCAGTTACTCGGGTTTGCATGCAAGATGCCTGGTTCTGCCTCTGGTCTGTGGTGGGAGCAGTGTGACTTTTCAGATCAAGTTTCCAAAGGATCACAGGAATAAATTCAGAATTTGTTTCTGCAAATAATCTCCGATGTCTGCTTGCAATTTGCTGTTTCCACAAAAATTTTTGGCAGTTAACATGTTTGCTTGGATTCTCCCAATTGTTTTGGTAAGCATATTCTTTCCCTTGACAGGCCCCTCTTGGCAAATATTTCAAATTCCTGTTTTTCTCTTTTTATATTTTAGCCTTTCTCAGGATTTTTAGCTACAGCTCTCTATTACTTCGAACGGTGGCTCTACTTGTTAGTCGTGATGCAGAATTCCTAGGGTTTACACTGAATTCCTCCTCTTCCTTCAGGATATAGAGGAGTTTGTGGCTAACAATAATAAGGGAAAGAGTCTAAAAAACGTAGAGGGAAATAAGCAAAAGTCAGACCAGTTATAACTAAGTGGGAAGCTAAATTTTTGTAGGAACTGAAATTCAAAATTTTCCACATTATTTTGTTGTAGGTCCTAAATCAGGGTTGCAGACAAAATACACATTCTATTTCAATACTGAAATTTTGTAATGTTAAACTTTGGTGACGCTGAAGCATTCATGCAGCATGAACGTCTTAAAGTTTCCAAAATTGATTTTGATCTCTTCAGTCCTTTGACCTTGGAGTCCCATCTACTCAGCAGTCATCTGCAGGGAGCTCGTTACCACCAGAAGCTCTGGAAGTTCAGCATACATCTAGGGAGCCAGCTGGGTAAATCAGGGCCATAGCTACTACCAAACATGCTGGGCTTCCACTATACAATCTCTGTAAAAAGTGCCAGTGGAAAATTGTTCTGTCCTAAAACTTATGATGGACTCTACCTAAGAGTTTGGTGCAGAAGTTGTGATTAAGAAGTAGACAAGTATACTGGAAGGAATAGAGCTCAGAAAAGGAACCAGGCAAATGTATGCTGATATAGGCACCTGAAAAGACGGAGCCAAGAGTCACAAAATGGATGGATGGGGAGGGAAGGATAACTAAAGGTCAGAAGATAGGGCATAGACGGGTAGTGGCATGCATGGAAACAGGAGCACATAATCACTTTTCTATAGATCAGTATCTTATGTGTCCATTGATTTTTAGGCAGAGAATATTTTGCTGCATGGGTAAGCATCTGGGGCTGAAAATAAGATCTAATCTATTGACATAATTTTAGGAAAAGAAAAGGTAAAGAAAATAATTTTAATTTTGCTGAGATGTTAACATAGTCTGATTAATATTTTTAGTTTCTGATCTTGCCTATGTCACCTTTAAACAGCTCGTGTGAGGATAAAGAAGGGGTTGATATGGAAGTGCATGGGAGAGGTGAACAAGGATGGCAAGCTTATCAAATTTCGTTTAAAATATTACTCTTTCAGTTCATTTCACTGCAAATAAAAAAACTTGGAGGGAACTGAAAAGAATATTTTACTACAGAGGAGCAGAGTAAATGAAGAATATCAACTAATTCTAGCTGCTATTTTTCTTTTACATGTAAAATGACGGTTAATATTTGTGACATAGTTCAGAGTGTAATTGGGAGGCTCTTATAAAATACTTAAATGTCATTATTCTTAATAAAAAAAAAGTTAGTGGCAACCATAGAAGTATTTTCCTAGTGCTTTTATAAGTTTTGTTGATAAACTTTGAGCAAATCAGTGAAATGACCAATTGCCTCAGTTTCCCCTCCTTGATAGAGACGTAGTAAAATTATTCCCTCAGAGTGCCATGTGATTTAAATCTGTAATTTTTTTTAAGGTCATGCTTCTTTAGACAGAAACACAGTCTGTTATTTTCATAAATAGATCTTAGTTTTCCTTAAAAAATGTCTGTCCAAAACCTGTTTTATTTTTCTTAAGTATTTGAATTATGAACGCTTCTTGTGGCTTTGATTCTTCTTTAAGTGTGCAGATTGCTAAGAGCAGTAATCTCTTTTATCTGTCTGCTGAAGCACACTGACTTGTTTCCACTTGTTCCTAGCTGGCTAGTGTTAGGACCCAGAAAAGAGACAGCAGCAACGTGATATAAATAGAGTACCAGAATGGGACAAAGTTTGAGAAGAAAGTATGACATCACTCAGACTTGCTCTCCACCCAAAAAGATCTGGGATGGAGGTGCAAACGTGAGCTGGACAAGCGAGGAGTTAGCAACTCTTTTCAGCTCAGTTTCTGAGGAAATAGTGAGAGTTGTACACCCTATGTGCTGTAAGGAAGTACATTTTCTTGCTAGCAAAGCTAAAACTGGCTTCAGATCTCTGACAACGTGAAAGTTATTGAAAGGAAAAGACAACCATAGGAAGAAAGTTGAAAACAAGATCTTTTCTTTTTGGCACAGATTGTAAGAGAAATATTTGACTTCTTTCCATGGAACAGTACAACTTTCGGATCTGATGCACATTTCTTTTAATTTTCCTCCAGTCACGGTAATTTATTTATAATTAAATGAAGAGATCAAAGTGTGAAGCAAGCAAATACTACTCAAAGGGTCTGGAAGGATATTTTGCCATCACTGAAGGAACGGACTTTTCGAACTTGCATGGAAGATGTCCCTTTTAATACAAAAAGTAGCAAAGTAATACTTATGACTGAAATCTTACAGGAATTTGATTTCAGTTGTACTTTTAACCTTAAATAGACCATGGAGAATTTATTATCTCTGCTCTGTTGTCATTATTCTTTGCTGATTTTATTTCAGTACAAATATCAGGTAATGTTCTGAATATGGTCAGTATTGAGATATATTTGGATTCCTCTTAGCAAGTTTTGCCTCAGTATGTCTCATTATGTAATGTTTCTGTGCAGGTGTATGGAAACTATGCCCAGCTACCCAAACACCCAGGTAAGGAATGTTCTATTTACATTTTATGACAAGGTGCTTAAATATTTATTTGCTTTTTTTGGTTTGTATTTTTCATTTTCTTAGTAGCTCCAAAGAAACTGTGATCCTACGTTGGAATGTCAGCTCTGTATTAAAAATGTAATAAAGCCTAAAGTATCAGACTGACTATCCCAGTCATTTTAAATTCAATAACCTACCTACTAAATATTCTGCATAGAAATGTATTTGGAGAAAAATGGATTGAATTTGATTCGTAGAGAAATCCTATACACAGCATTTGTTTATTATTACTTTTTTGGAGCACGAGTTTCTGAATCAGACCCCTACACAGACTATTTTCTTTTTTTTTCCTCACTGTCTCAGTGTTCAGCATTTACAATTCATTGATTTAGTTAGATATGCCAGCTTGTATACTTTGCAGTACTTCGGCATGACTTCAAGTCATCTACCCTCCTCCCAGCCTTCATGTTTAAGTTTATATCAGTTATAGAGCATATTAAGGATCTCTCATCTGTTTTCAATGCAGAAAAAACTTACTCAAAGCTTATTCGGGGTCTCTGTGTGTAACTGCAGAATTCTTCTGTTTATATAAATAGTTTAACCTCAAGCCTCATGGTGGTGTACAAGTACAATTTTACTGCTTTACCAATTCATGTATTGCTTTGTGTTTTTAAGTTTTAACCATATGTAATTATTTTCAAAATAAAATACAGAGCGATGTGGAAAAGCCATGCTGTCTGCTATTGCAGTAGCTTCAGCCCAATTAGTTTCTTTTGTTCTACCTTCACTCAAAAACAAAGAAATAGTCTGATTTCATATAGATTAGGATCACTGGCTTCTAGCTGATGGAACAATAGGGGGACAAAAAGCTTCCCGCAATATGGGGGCACGTTACACAACATGTATTTTGCAGTACAATGTGTGTGGGGAAGCATAACTGCAAGCGATGCTTTCTGGATTTGAACTAGGCTGTAAACCAGTCCTGCAATTTTGTTCTAAGCACAGGGTAGTTACCTATTGAAGGGATATTGTGAGTATAAGTTGAACTCACGGCAACAGGTATTTGTTTTCAGAGGTCTTCTCAGGGCTGATTGGCTGGAAGTGGGGTCACAGCATGGCTTTACATAGTTCAGAACTGGGAGCTGGGAAAGCCACTGACATGCAGCATGGCTCTAAGTAATTCACTTTGCTGTATGTCTATTTTCCTTCCCACTTTTTTTCCCCATTTTTTTTCCAGCTTTCAATGTAAGCTCCTTAGAATATAGCCTCTCCTTATGAGTTTGTTCAGTGCTAGCCATGGCAATGCCTTTGTCGTGATGCAGCTGCTACTACTAGTAATAAAACACTAGTGCCATGTTGTGACACAGTTTTCTGGCATCAAATAATTTTCTCCTGGGATTTTTATTTTCTATTTTTCTCTTTTTTTTTCCTACCACATCTCTCACCTTTAATCCTTTTTTCCCCCCGATACAAAAGGGAGATGTTAATGGGAGCAAGAGATATTTGCATATAAGCACGCTGTGAAACAGCAGGCATGTTCTGTGCTCTGCAAAATGGAACAGGTAGTTTGATGAAAGTCGGATGGAGGTACATTAGCACAGGTTGCATATGTGGATGCTGTTAATACCCTAGAAATTCATAACTCTAATTTCTTTTGCAGCAGCCAGAGTATGTTCTTTGAAGGCAGAACTAAGCACATACTCAGATTTAGTTAATGTAAATGCAAAAACCTTGTTCCTATATCCCCTTTCCTCAGCGTACCTTGCCACGCTCAGCTGCGTTGAGTTTGGGTTGCCTGGAATTTTCAGACTGGGTTTTGTACGTACTTATTCTGTGTCGTTATTCTGTTTTATGTTGGCAGTAACTTTCTTCTTTTGTTAGCAATTGTGCCTTTCTATGTATCTTCCAAATATTCAAAGGAAGCATATAGCTGTAGAATCTTATCCCTTTCTCTAAAGACATCCTCATTTTATGTATTTATACTTATGCTGCCTCTCTGTGGGAAAACCTCTGTGACAACTGCAAACATTTCTAGTCAGGTAGGCCAATAGTAGATCCTGATCAGTTATGAGTCATTCGTTAGACATCTTTGGTATAGTTGAGTTTGGAAGCAAGTCTGAGTAGTTCATGTATCCTCACAATATGCAGCGGTGCTTTTAGTTCTGCGCTCTCAGATCTACAATTGTTTATTGTGACGTTTAGCAATTTTATCAGCTTTGCACTCATTAAAAAAAATCTTACGATCGTCTCTGTGTCACAGCTCTGAAACAATACCATGAGGATGGACAACATCAAACTGATCTCCACTGTGTGGGCTAGGCAGCTTAAGGATGCACATAAAATTTTTACACCTTCATATCCACGATAAAGAAATCCTGTTCGTAGCCAGGATGTTAAAATGATAGAATAATTAGCAAATAGGCAAGATGTTTTGATCTTGAAAGTGAAGAAAGGTGTGGGATAGACTGTAAACATCAAAGGACATTAGGTGGGTTTTCTATGGTGTATGACATAGAGATGTTTCTTAAAAACCACTTCATCAGCTTTGTACCTCAGGTTCTTGAAAGGTTGCTTAGGAATGAAAAATGTAGGGCAAAGAACTACAGATATGGTGTAATATAAATACTTGCTCTCTCTCTCTGCCTGTTGCCCATCGTCCCTGTCCCCCTCTGCCTCCCCACCTCCAAAGAAAAGATTAACCCAAACTAATAGGATAATATGCCACGATGGTGAACAAAACACATTCTCATTTGCATTCACAATAAAATTTCTGTATATCTGTATAACATTCTAAACCTAACCTAACCTTCTATAAACCTTTCTTAGATATAGGAGATTCTAAATTTATTTCAGCACGGCTGGTTAAATCCATTATTTTGAGAATAAAAGGTTTCTTGAAGCTAACGATAATAAATTACAATTCATGTTTTCCTACATTATTAACTCTCTACCCTTAGAATAGAATTGTTAACACAAAATTTGATTGGTTTGGGCAGCCTGCTTCTCATCGGATTCAAGTAGTCACATCTCCTAAAATCTGTTCAAACTCGTCAGTTAGACTGTGCAGATAAATCTGCCGGTGGAAACCAGCAGATGTTTTGCTTGTGTCAGCTTGTCCACCTGTTGCTAAGGAGGACATTTAGGAAAACAAAATGTTCTCATCAGCTGCAAGGAGTTGTTCTGGTTTTGGTGTAGTGGAGATGGTTCTGAAGGAATAGATAATGCTGTATGGGGAGGGAGTAAACCCTCTTCCATATGTTGCTTAATATTCTGGAACCCCTTTTCTTGAGGAACATCAAATTCCTTCTGTTAAAGGGTATAGTTCTGCTATACGACTCTAAGGTGTGAGTTACCTGGTGACATCAGGAAGGCTAGACTCTGCAGTAACTGTGCAGGCACCTATACTCTCATCCGCGTTGCAGATCCTCCACCACTGAGTACTGCTCCTTACTATGTCTGACTAGAGTCTCTCCATAGAGACCAAAGGTGAAAAAACCCACTTGAATCAATATAACCTGAAGGTGTTGCACTGATTTTCCTGTGGGTTTTGGAAAGTGGATAATGTTCCTGGAAACTCTCTAGCATCTACTCCTGCTCTCTTGAACTGCAGAGAGCTGAGTTACCTACGGAGGAGGCAGGAGAAGCAGCAGTATGCTATAGAGGCTAAACGTTTCCCCCTGTGCATTCCCTTCTCAGTGCTTTGCACTAGCCACTGAGTGTTTAAAATCTCAGTAAAATCTTGAAGTTACTCTTGAATGACTTCTCAACTGTTGTTTCAATGAATGCTGCCTGATACACTAGCACAGATGTAGTTAGAGATTGTTCCACAATTTAAGTGCAATTAGAATGAAAATCAGTTGGGTTTTAAAAACAGGTTTTCTTCAGTGGCCAATCAGATATATGGCTTTAATCTCCACTGCTATTTTGATTTATGGTCTTGCTTATGTGTAGTACTTGATTTACATAAAATATCTTGTTTTACTTAACCTATTGAAGTCCTTTATTGTTCTCTTCTGTGGACACTTGTTAGACTCCTTGTTGGGCCTTACTTTAATAACCTTTTCATCTGTGTTTCTTGAAAGGGTTCAGAGTTCTTGCATCAGCTTCCCATTACTGGCCATTGGAAGACGTGGATGGAATTCATGAGTTTCGGGATACAAATGGAGGTAGACAAAGGATTCGTTGACAATGGCAATAACATAAGTATTTGTGGCAGTCTGTAAGTAGAAAGGGAGCAGGAGAAATGAAAGGGGTTAGCTTTTGTACCACAGCACTTGAGATTTTTTTTTTTAGTTAATGTTTTTGCAGTGCTCCAATATCCAAATGATATTGTCTTTGTGAACTGATTTTTATAGAGTATTCTCAGATGTTTTATGGGCTGTCTGCGCATTGTTAAGGTTATAAAGAGAAAAGGTTTATGATCCAAAGAGTCATTGAGATCATATTGTTATTAGTTGGTTTGGTTCATGCATAACATGCACTAATACACTCAGTGACTGAGGTCTTTGGCTATGCTAGCAGTGAAGATGCCTGCTTCCTTTTACTTTTTGGAAGGAGTTAAATACCCAAATTCTTCAGGCACATTTCAAAATTGCACTTAGTATCCATAGAAAGATAAGTGCAAGCTCTTATCTGAATACTTTTTACTCATGTGCTTTTGGATATTTCCTTAAAAGCAGTATTGCAGCATTAGTTAAACTTCTTTTCCAATTGGGCAAAACTCTCACTGATTTGAAAGAGTCAGTTGTCAGGACTGCAGGATCCCAGAGGGAATGATAGTAAAAGGCAGTCTGGTTGGATTCAGCAGTCCCTGGTCCTGATGTTTTGCATCAGGAACAAAAAGGGTGACGGGTGCTTCCTGGGGAAGAGCAGGTGATGTAATTAATGGAGCTTTGACTGAACCACTGTATCCCATCGCACATCATGGGCTTGCCCAGCCATTCCTTTCAGATGAAATTTTCAGCTATGCTCTGCTTCCTTCTGAGACTCAAAGGTCCCTTAGTAATTTTCACATGAACTGCTTTTTTTCCTCTTCTGACATTTTAGCCATTTCCAAATGTTGGGCTGATGTATATTCCCCAGTCTTTCTCACACTCTAGCTGTCCACCTTGGCAGTTAAGCTAAACTGTTTTGTACTAGTGCAAGGGGTAGCTGCTGTGTTACTACTGGTGACTGCAGTATCTTTACCCAGAAAGATCACTGCAGAAGATTAAATCACGAGCTAGAGACCTTTCCAACCTTACATGAAAAATGTTACGAAGGTGCAAAGTTATTGCTATTTATTACGCAAAAATGGCAACATCAACTTCTGTTCCTAAGTGGCCAAAAGATCCATAAATATCTAAAACCTTTTATTCCAGAGGTGTTCAAGTATTTTAAGCTTAAACTTTGACCCATCTTTCCACAAAGTTTCTTAAAGGAATGAAATTGACTGACCAGAAATAAATCTGGGCAATATTCTGCTCCCATTAGAGGTTGATGGCAGAATTCCCATTGACTTCAATAGAATCACAATTTTTTGTACAAAAGGTTACCATGAGTTCTCTAACACTGTGTTAAAGTGATTTTCTGACACTGGACTTCACGGAGTTTCAAGAAGAGTAAAGCACTCCATATCTAGCACTGTTTTGGCACTCATGTTACAAAGATGTTGTTTTGAAAGTGCTTGAAAGTGATATATAAAATATAGTTCTTGGGAAAATGACAACTGATGTTAGATTGTTTTTCAAATTACGTTAAATTACATTATTTCAGCAAATTTCGGAAATCTTTTCAGTAGTGTCTTGGAAGAGATAAAGCAGAATATATAAAGTTCCTGATCCTACAAACCTTCACTTACAGGAATGGGACTGGCTCACATCAGCAATCTCCTTTGACTCCTGTTGTGACATTGTGTTAAATAACTTTATAAATCAGCCAGCCGCATGACTTTGCTGAAAAAAGTTTGGAGGACTTTGTCTCACTATTATTTGCCGAGGATGCCAGTAGCCAAAAGTCTTTTCCTCTCCAGTGCAATTCTGACAATGTTGAATCCTTTCCTTGATGTTGTAGTGGATAGTTCAAATTCTTCTCAGTTGCTTGTATTGTGTGTTATAATACACAGATATTATTTCAACTGCCTCCAGCAGAAGTTTTATGTATCTATCTGGTATTTGACTTTGATATACAAGAAAAGTTTTCTTTATTGTTGTAATCTAATGCAGGTGACAATTTGCTTGTTTTTGATACCATTCTGATTACACAACTCCTCTGTTTATTGCTAGCCTTTCTTGTTTTTCCACTCATCATATCATGCAATTATTTTCATTCCATGTTTCTCCTCTTAAATCCTTGAAGCATCATAATCTGTCTGTCATGTTAATCCATTTTATTTGTTGAAGTCATTGTGTGTGAAGCCAGATTTATATCTCTCAATGCATTTGTGTTGTGAGAGAGAGTGTCAGCAAATTAATTTTTTGTTATCTCAGCAGTAGAAGCAATTGAAGGGAAACAATCAACTTAAAATACAGCAAATAAAAAAAAATGTGGCCATGTTCAGGTTTTTTGTCTGACCCCTTGTTTTCAATACATTTTTATCTTGAGGTTTTTATGTGTGGGTGGTTTTTTTTAAGAGCATTTACCTTTCCCTTCTGTGAGCTCAGTTGGTCTAAATCCCAAATCAATGTCTCTCTATTTACTTTCACGGGCTTTCCATCAAGCTCTATTTGCCTGCCCAGGGTAAATAACTGCAGTGCACAAGATGCTGTTAAATTATCAAAATAAGAAACACACCCCACCCCCACCCCCCCCCCCCCCCCCCCGGAGAATAAAAATTTATTGTCAGCTACAAGAAAGTTGGGGTTTTTTCTTATGTTTAGATGGAATTTCTTGTATTTTAATTTGTGCCCATTGCCTCTTATCTGTTCACTGGATATAACTGAGGAGAATCTGGCGCTATCTTTACACCTCCTGTCAGGTGTTTATACACATTGATAAGATCCCAGAGCCTTCTCATCTCCAGGCTGAGCAGTCCCAGCATTCTCAGCCTCTCCTCATGTGTCAGATGTTCCAGTCCCTTAATCATCTTTGTAGCCCTTCTCTCAACTTGTTCCAGTATGCCCATGTCTCTCTTGTACTGTCGAGCCCAGAGCTGGACATGAGACTTGAATTGCCCATAGCATTTGCACCTGTAGAATGATTTTTGTTATAACTGCAGAGTTCCTTACCAGCATGATTATATTTCAGAGCCCTTTATCTGCAGTTGTTTTTTTTAGAGTTTTTTTTTCTCCTCAGTTACTGTAAGTAAAGCAAAAAAACAAAAAATTGTTTCAGAGATACTGTATTTACTTAGCTTGTGTAGTTAAAGAGTGCAACATTCACATGCATACAAGTCCTTTGGAGATGTTGTTGTATGATAATTTTAAAGGCCGCCTACTAACATCTGTGATTTGTGCTATGTTGAGAGATATGAACTGGTCAAATCATTGCTGATTTGTTTATTCATTGTTTTGCTCATTTGCTTATTTTCTTTTGTTGTTCCACCCAGCTCTAAGAATCCACAACTTCACTGTGCTTCCTTCCCATAACTCTACCTTTGTATATACCAATGACTCTGCCTACTCTAACTTCTCTGCAACTGTAGGTGAGGATTTACATATTTTTTGTTCTGCATTTGTCGAGCTTGGATGGTTCTTGTAACATTGGATTCAAAGCTAACACTGAATTTTGTTTCGAGTGGTCATGTGGTAGAGGTCTACTTATGCTTACATTGACATATATTATTGAAAAAGCAGTCCTGCAATGTTGCCTGAATTAGTCTGGACTACTGGGAGAAGCATCCTCACGCTAAGCAGCCCATAGGAGGATGGGTCCCAGTGGTCCTCCAAAATCTAAAATATTTGTATTAAGCTTAAAAGAAACAGAGATGACATTTCAGAGGAACATATAAGAACAAATAGGTTAGAGATTTTTCTTTTCTTTCAAGGTTAAAAGGAAAAAGAAGCCATCAGTCTTTTCCATTTCATAGTAATTTTTAAAGGATGCATTAATACAGACAAATGCAAGCAAATTTGCAAAACCTGGAAGATCTTGTCCATCATGACATCTTTGATTAACAAGTTTTATAAAAAAAAAAGGGCAAAAATCTGCAGAGATATGTCCTTTTAATGATATTTTTTTTTTCACCAACACACCAGGAGATAAAAGGAAGAAGAGAAAATGACAACTCTCCAGGTAGAAACCTGACAGATTGGAAACTAGTTACATCTACACCAGAATAAGCTTAAAGTCATTTAATTGAAGTCACTAGGATTTATAGCTGTGAAGGTGCAATTGAAATATGACCTCTTGTCCACTTTACAATTAGGTATTAACTCACGTTTAGTTGTTGGAAAATTTGACCCGAGGAGGAGGATGAAAATGGTAGAACTGTCTGGGACTGCTCAGACACTAGGAGGTTTATATTAAAATACTAAACCTGCTATTTTTCTACTCCAACAGTAAAAGTATGCTGGCAAATGTGAATTCTATTAATAATGAACTTCAAATGACCCTAATTCCTTTCAGTCCTCGCTTATCTGCTTTATAGACCATTTGCATAGTTCTCACATAATAGGATATATTCAATATGAACATTAAAAAGAGTGACATCAATGGCAAAGGAAATGCTATGGAAACAGAAATGCATTACCTTACAGGATTTATTCTGGCTAGATTAATTTAGAATTCAAGTGACTCAAGAAGAACTTTAGAAATGTTTGCTTCACTCCATAAAACACACTCAAATTTTTAAAAGAAACTAAATTTTACCTGTCACAGACAAAACTTGATGACTCCTTCCTCGAAGGGAGGGGAAAGTACCTGAAAACTGTTATATTTGTTTTGAGATTTGTCATGAACTAAGAAAATATTTGGACGTACATTCACTGACGGCTACTGTGAGTGCTGTCCTCGTGCCTGATAGTTGCCTGCAGTTTGAAAATGAGATGCTCTTTTGCCCGTGTCCCCATCGCATAAAGGGGCGCACCATCCTGAAGCAGTGACAACAGTAGTTGTGATTATCACTCCAGATAGATGGTCTGTCCCTAGCACTGACTGTGCATCCTTGGCATGATTTGTGCTGTGCTCTGCTGTGCAAAAGGCTTCTGTTAAGTCAGGTGGGTATACAGTGGAAAATACAGAGATAAGTCCCTTATGTCCCACTCTTCACGTGTTTTAGACCATTTGTGTGCCTTCCTCGTTTCCCTTACGATCCAGTTAGATTTTCAAATATCAAGTAGCAGCTAGATGGCAATTTCTGCAGCTCAGAGCAGGAAAAGACTGAGTTCTCATTGCTGGTGTTTCCCTAGGAGCAACTCTTCTCCTAACACTGTCTTTTTCAGAAGAAATTATAGTGAAGGGTCTTAAAACCAAGGTCCTGAATCTTCACAATCCTTGCAGAAATACCATCACAAACAATAGCGTTAACATGAAATTCCAAACTGAACAATTACATGCTGTCTGCTCAGAAATAGATGATAGACTATTCTGTGTTCTGTGGCATGCAGGCTTTTTAACACAGCGGAATTTTTAGTTGTGATTTCCTATTGTCTTCGTTGCTAAAATTAGTCCCTATTTGTACCAAGATAAAAATGAGATTAACTTCCCATCATCATCTGTCAGCCGGACTCTCAGACCTTAGTGAAGTTTCCTATAGTAAACAAGCATCATGGTTTTTCAGTATGAAGAAGGCTCATGTGCTTTAGCTAGTAGGAGATGAATCAACAGTGCTTTTCTTTTGGAGGGAACAAAAGAAATCACAAGACAATTAGTCATTATCCATGTTAGACAAAGAAATAGCCTTTCCAAATGACAATGATGCCATACCAAAGGATATCTGAAAAGGATATATATTTCAGCCTTTTAAATATAGCTTGTCAAGTATATTTCATTGAATTTTTTTAAATGAAAAGTGGCTTTTGATCACAAAATGTCCCTTTCAGAAAGTGAAAAAACCCTATTCTGCTACAGTTTTGATTGATTAAAGAATTTCTTCACTAACTCAGACTAACAGTAAGACAGAAATACCTCTGTGATGTGGCCAGTATTCATAACTCTGGAAAGCATAAGGTTTATTCACATTACTTTGAAATAATAATTTTTGGGTGTATGGGTTCTTTCAAGCAGTCTTAGTTAATCAAGAATCTGAGTGACAGATATAATTTTTACAAACGTGAAATGAAAGAGTTATCTGTATGGTTCTTCAAAAACAAACAAGCCACCAACAAACCCCCACCAACCAACCAACCAAACACAAGAAACAAAAACCAAAAAGCAAAAAACCTCAACAACAACGAAAAGCCCAACAACGGAACAAAAGCAAACCTATAGTTGGGACAAGACAAACATACAAGGTGTATGAGTCTGTTAAAATCATGTTTCCATGAAGCTGTGATTTACATAAATATTAAACTATATATTGCTTTCTCTTTAGATATTGTAGAAGGAATGGTGAACAAAGGTATTTACGTCACTGAAAAGAAAGGAGTTACCTTTCTCTTCTTTGGAAGCTATCAAAATTCTTGCATTAGTAATCCAGAAGTTTGTGGACCTGAAGGTTAGTAAATTCATTAATTACTGTTTGCTTTTCTTTTGCTGTCAAATTATGTAATTCAGTAATCATTGTTTATTTCCTCATTGGAATGAACTCTCTAAAATTCTAGCTTGACATTATTCTTTATTGACTTTTCAGCAATCAAAGCTCAATTTTTAAAAAAAATTTAGGCTTTTCTAACTGCAATTTGAATTAGAACTAATTACCAACTACTCAGATCAATGATATACAGTATAATTAATTCATACAAAACAAGAAATAAGCTTACAATGCCCAAAATCCTTTCCTGTGGCACCAAGATTAATTCCTACAAGAACTGCAATATGACAAAGAAGTTGTCCTACAGGTCTCAAATTTAGGAGACTTTTTCAGTGTGGCCTCTTAGCAGGAATGGCTTTCACTTTTTTGTTTTTTTAGATTCATCTTCGGAGATAATAATTTTTAAGTCTCTGGTGTCTTGGAATCCATTTGTCCTTGTAGGTGCTTAATCTGTTAATTACATTTCTTTTCCCTTTCTTCTTCTTGGGCTGGGGTCACAAACTGACAGGTGTAATGGGGGGCACAGATTTGACAATATGTTGATTACAGAAGATGATTAAAACTGTATGTGACTGTCAAACCAAATATACAACTAGTCACTAGCATAAAACATTCACTAGAGATTTAAAATTCAGTAAAAATGGAAGGATCAATGGAAAATGGTGGACTTCTATACATGAACTCCAGCACTCCCTAAGCTTAAGCTGTATTGTTAACATTGAATTCTCTTGCTTTTATTGATTTAGGCCATTCTTCAAACTGGTAACATTACTTGAAATAGGATTTTTTTTTTTTTTTTAGCTGCTATAGCAAGAGCTTTTTATTAACCTTTTAAGAAAGTAGAAGAAACTCAGAGAGCAGATGGTACACAGCTATTACCTGAGAGTATTAGAAAAAGTAATACAGTATCCTACTGTAGGCATATTTTCTGATGCATGCTGTATCTTTTCATACCACTGGGAAATAAAAATCATCAGTAAGTCATATTATTTCTACATCTATAGTAAACATAATAATCAGAATAAATTATTTTTATAGTACCACAGCACTGCCAGTTTCTCACAAACAAGAGCATTAAAAACATAAAGCACTGAAATGTTCAGCAGATAAAATGTGAAGAGAAGAAATCATATAAACAATAAATACTAAATCACTGTAGCAGGTAAAAAAAAAAAGGAAAAAACCAACACACCTTTATCTGAAGACAGTGTCTTTGTTTTTCTCTGAATCAAATAAAACCTGTGGCAATGATAAGATATAATGATATTTAAGCCCACTATTGCTTAAACACCCCTTGATGTTTTTTTGTTGCATTTGTGTGAAACTGGTGTTAAGTACACCTAAGCAGGGAATGCTTTCTGAAACGATCTTGGGATCTTGTCAGATGAAATATTACAACCTATGAAACAGAAATCCCAATATTTTTTCCTTTTAAATCTAATAACTTCTCAGAACTATTATTTTCACTTTAGAAAACAAATTCTTCCTGTTTTTAAAATGTTGAAACATTCTTCCCCTCCCTGCTTTCTTTCTCAAGTAATTTTTAAACAGTGGGTTTGTGAGCAGGTCTGGGCTCATTATAGTGGCATTTTTAGTCAAAAGAAACATTTGTGAAAGATGCAAGAGAATGTTCTCTTAATAACCTTAGTTTGAACAGAGTAGGAAAAGTTGGATTTGGTCAACATACGTGAGGTTGAAAACAATTAAAAAAGCAGCCCTGGGTACAACATAGCATTTCATAAAGCTATGTGTTTATTGTGTGCCTTTTTTTTTTTTTTTTTTTTTTTGGCATTTCATGAACCAAAGTGCACGTAAGGAGGATTTAGATCCACAGTTTTCTTGTGGCTACAGGATGATCCAATGATGGCAACAGGGTAGTCCAATAGGATAGACAGAAGCTGGGGGAAACTGGCTTCACTGCAGACATGGTGTATAACTTAGTCTCTCTGTCTACATCACTTAAACTTCAGCTCTCAGCCTGTAAAGAAGGAATGACAGCACTTCCATACCTTTCAGAAGTGTGGTGAAGCGCTGGAAAAAGATTGTGAGACACTTTGACTGAGGAATGACATGAGTAGCAGTAATAGATTAACATGGCCTTGGTGGCCCTTTCACCAGGGTGGTGAAGGATGGTGGGCAGATACAAGGGAAATGCATGGCTTTCTGGAAAGGGGGTTGGATCAGTGTTTCAACCTGTTACTGGTGTGGTAAAGGAGCTGAAATATGAACTCAGGCTTATCAGCTGATGAAGGTATTGCAACTTGCTTACACCAGACCTCAAATTCTTCAGGTGGGAGTTCACAGCATTTACAGCTTTAAACATATATCCATAAAGACCTAGCAAACTGAGACTGATGATGTTCATATACTGATTGATTTCCAGGAGGCCAATGAAAATTGATTAGCATTTTCATGGTGGTTATTTTATCATGTGTAAAGCATTTAGGGAATGGTGTGTAGATCATGTAAATTGATGGGTCCTGTTATGACGATAAACAGAAAGATCGCTTAGACAGGAAGATACTACATAGTTTATATTATTGCAGAATAAATAATTTATTTTTAACTTTTCTGCTAAGTTAATTTGACAAAAAGAGTACGTGAACTATGAAAAGATTATGTCCCAGAGAGCAGTGGGGGGGAATCTTTCTGATGACTGTAGTAAGCTGTCTGAGGCTTTTCCATCTTTAAGCACAAAATTATGAAACATAAAAACCCCTATGGTTTTAAAAAGAAATGTACATAATAGTTTGAGGGCTTCATTAACTTGTGCTGGGCTATCTGGTAGCAAATTGGCAAAGTTCATACTGCCTGGGTGGCCTGCAGAACTGCTAACTATAAAATTATCCAGACGGATATTTTGACTAGATGTCAAAAGAGCATAGTCAGTAGGTTAAGGGAAATGATTATTCCCCTCTGTTCAGTGTTCATGAGAGTGTATCTGAAGTACTATGTCCCCTGATACAAAAGAGATGCTGGCAAGCCAGAGTGACTCCAGCAGATGACTTAGGGGGCTGGACAATATGACATGGGAGGGGAGGCTGAGGCTTTCCTTACACCGTGGAGGAAAGGGAGTGCTAAAGGCCATCTCCAACTACCTCATGGGTGGTTATAGAAGCAGATGGAGCTAAACAGTCTTGGAGATGCACAATGAAAATGTGACAGGCAATGCAGGCACATTGTAGCACAGGAAATGCTGATTAGATCTAAGGAAAAAAGTTTCTTTGCGACATGGGTGGCCAAGCATCAGGATGGTTTGCACAGAGAAGCTGTGCAATCTGCATCTGTGGTGACAGTAAAATATCAGCTGAGCTCTGAGCAACCAGGTCTAGCTCCGAAATTGGCCCTGCTTTGAGCAGGCAGTTTAGATGAGGTGATCTTCAGGGTCATTGCCAGCTTAATTCATTCTGATTCTTTGTGGCAAAACCTTTTCCACTTCTGTACTCCATAAACTTTTTCTCAACCTGCTCTGAACTCAGATTTTATTGTTAGCACTTTGTACTATAAATTCTGAGATGAACATTTTTAGGAGCTGTTTAGTTGAGCCATTTTCTTTGTAATTGCATTTGACCGCAGAACCTCTACAGCAGAGCCACTATGAACTTCTGAAGGATGAGGGAGGTTTGATTTGATACTTGTGTTTCAATCAAGCTTTTTGAGGTAGCCTTTATTAAAGAAATAAGCCATCTTACAGAAACCATATTTGTTCACTAACGTGCAATCTGAAGAGTTCTTCAGTTTTAGAGTATAATAGTAAAATTTACTGTGAATTAAACAGGATTATTTGTGGACAAAGTTAATCGCATTTGCACTTGCATTTGGGGAAAAATTCTTTGATTTTTGTGTAGGTGGGGACCTCAGAATTTTGACTGTGGTTCTGCATATATTGCTATCCCTTTCTTTTACATTGGTTCTTTGCTTTCAGCAGTTATTGGAGCACTGAAGTGTGAAAACACAGGTAATAGCATGCTTAGAAAAATTGAAGAGTAATTAGCAATGGATGCTACTCCATAAACATGGGCATGTTGGCAGCCAGTTAGCACATCAGTAGCTTGGAAGCAGTCAATGTACTATTTATGGCTGTGCTGGCATTTGGTGAACATCAAAAAAAGATGTAGATGCTGTTGGAGGATATGGAGATATGAGAGCAACTTGTGTTTTGAAGGTCACAGGAGGAAAAGGGGATCGTCACAGGAGGGTGAGAAGGGTAAGGACACTGGAGAGATAAAGCAAAAGAAATGGAAGCATAAATCTGTAAGGAAAAAAAACCCCAACTCTGGTGCTCAAAGACCTTTAGTTTTCCCTGATAGAAGCTACTCAGGAAGCAATGATTACTGTTATGTCCTAGGTATGCACATGTGATGCGAAACTAAGACATGTTTATCTGGTTTAAACTCTTAGACCATTGTTGATTTTAAAAATGCTGTCCTTGTTTATGCTAGCAGATGATCTGTCCTCAAAAGCATTCCCACTCTCTGTATCCTGCAGTACTGGAAATTTTTAATTGCACTTGGTTGTTTTTTTTTGGGCTTTTTGGTTTTGGTTTTGTTTTTTTTTAATTAAAATCTCCTCTCACTTACTTTCATCAGGAGTAACATTTTCCTTTTTCTGGAAGACTCAAGACCAGCAGGCTAAGTTTCTCCCTGCCTCTGGTGGACAAGTAATTTCCAGTGGTTTCAAAATCTGTTCAAATGAAGGCGAGGGATCAGTGGAATTTTACACCCGTGGGAGTGCAATGATGAAGTGGAAAGCAAGCTTTAGTCCACCAGGTAAAGTTTATAAATTTTTTTGTTAATTTCTTT
Source organism: Morus bassanus (assembly GCA_031468815.1). NCBI lineage: Eukaryota > Metazoa > Chordata > Aves > Suliformes > Sulidae > Morus > Morus bassanus. The sequence goes on from CM062577.1 coordinate 27,447,083, forward strand.
GTTATATTTTACTTTATTCTTGTAGAGAGATGTAGCGGTAAGAGGACAACTTCAGGAAAGAGAAGTGGATGTATAAAAATAGCTACAGAGCTCTGTGCTCAAGAATTCTCTCGATGTGGGAAGAGAAAAAGTACGAACTGAAAAAGCAGTGATATTGTGTTATAGAATAGTTGCCATTCAGTAACAGTCCTCGGACCCAACTTCCAGTTGTTTCTGAAGTGGAATTCTTATTGACATCGGTAGATTAATGAGTGCTTAGATGGAAACATGAGTGAAGAATTCAGGTTAATCCCTGACAGTTCTCAGTATATTCTAAAACTGGATATGTGTGCTGTCCTCTACTGACTCCTAAATTAAGACTTTATTTGGTAACTATCTAACTGGGTGTTTAGTGCTTTGGTCATTTTGTTATCTGTTGAGCATCAAGTTTTGTATGCCATGGCATAGTATTAATAAACATTTTGGTATATCACAATCTTACTGCTTCTGTCTAAACTGTGTGTTGTTGGGGAGCGGTATTACCTAGTGACTGGAACAAATTTAGGTCTTCTAGTAATGCCAAAGACAGTTACTAAATCCTTTCTTGCCTTAATTTGATGACCTGTACATTGCTAAAATAGGACTTTCTCACCTCGTAGCAGAAGAGTTTTATAAAGCTTAATAAATCAGTTTAGAAATCTTATTTTAAGAGAAAAGCTGCTAAATGGTAAGAATAATTCACACATTTGTGGATTATCCAATCCAAGGGAAAATTAATGTTATGTTTTCAGCCTCTCAAGTATAACAGAAAAGCTGTGGCAACTTTTAATTAGTCTATTTGCTTGTTCTCCAGTTCTTGCAGTCTTTATGCAGTTCTTGCTGAACTGAGTTTTGAGGCAGTATTGAATAGACTTCAAATCTTGGCCAATAATACTTAGCAAGGGTAATTTATGAAACTGCAGTGAGCCCAAGAGTTCAGACAAAAGCTAACAGGCATTATGCCAAAGTATGGGCTTCCCCATGGGTATAAAGATTAATATACATGACATCAGCATTCCATAATTCACTCTTAGCACTTCCTATATATCTCTATGGCATTGCACAAGTCAGCAAAAACTTTCTGAACAGGAAAGACTCTAAATGGAATTGATTCATGGATGTTGCTGGGACTTAATGTTTTGCAGGTCCTTATTGGACTCATATTCTCTTTACTTGGAAATCAAGAGAAGGACTGAAAGTCTACGTCAATGGAACTCTGAACACAACTGATCCAGATGGGAAAGTTTTCTATGATTACGGAGACCCCAGTGCAAATCTACTGACTGGGACAGAGCGGGATCAAACCAAGCGCTATGTAAATGGGGCATTTGATGAATTCATTATATGGGAAAGGGCACTCACCCCCAATGAAATTGAGCAGTACTTTACAGCTGCTATTGGTGAGTATATGCACTGTTGTCAAAATTCATCTTCTGTAAAGATGCTGGCTTGAAAACGTTTACTGTGTAGGATTTGTGTTCATTTAAAACATCTTCCAGCTATTGAACATAATTTTTAGAGGCAGAAGAAGTCAGGTATGAATGTCACTGAAATGCTCAGCTGCCTTTGGATGTGGAGTCTTTTTATCCTGTGTTCTAACTCCTTTTAAAAATGTCATAAAAAATTACCAAGACCTGAAGTATCCAGCCATTGTTAGATCCCCTAGGATCAAGAGAAGAGGAGCAATAATTAGACCTGAGGCAGAACAGTGCTAGGAAAGACTGACTCAAGATTTCTATCTTGCGCTCTGGTTGCTGTGTAACTTAGAGCCAAGACACTTGGCGTATTCCAGCAGATGTGGCTAATAATGGTTGTCTCTCCAGTTCCTGAAACAATAAAGACTTATTAACTCAGGTATGCTTGTGAACTAAAAAGAAAGATATCATCTGAAGTGTAATATTAAAGGCAAAGAAGCAGGATTAGAACAAAGACTTAGAATGGTTTACTGCCTTGTCAGTTGTTCTATGGATCTTTATAATAAACTTTTCACTACAAGAAAGGCTGTTGCTATTAAGTGTTTGTGTGTCAGTAACAATTAGAAAACATTGATCCTGGGAATAAAGCTATGGGGCATCTGGAACATTTGGCTTCGCTGGCAGTTTCCCTGCTTTCATTTATTCTTACTAGGTTACTGAGAGCTAAAGTAGTTACACCCATAACTCTTGTGCTTTTAAACCCGTGGGAACCATTTTCACAACAGAAACTCTTTGAATAACATAGAACTTCTGATGCGTGCCTGAAAATAAGAATGTATGTGTTTGACTTCCAGGTTTGATTATAGCAATCAAATATATACAAAATATATTTTATCAAAAAAGAAAATATAAATTAGTTTATGTAGGATTGGAGTCACTGAAAGAGAAAAACCTCCATCCGGTGTGTGTATGTATTTGCTTTGCCACACAAATAATAGAAATTGCGCTCAAATTTTTTATTTTAAAACCTTTTTATTTTTAAAAGTGATTCCTATGAAAGTCTTCAAAAATTCTTATTTGGAGAGTATTCTTTTGATACAGGAAATAGTTTTAAAATCTTAAAAAAAAGTTTTAACAACTTTATAATGTTCTGGACATGTTGGAAAAAACGCTTTTGTATTTGGGTGTTGTATCTTTCACAACAGTCTAGGGTTACTATAACACTATCCAACCCAAAGCTACCATAAATCACATTCTTTGATTTAGTGTAACTCAAGAAGAATGTTATGTTGCTGAAGTCGAGAGCAGTAGATTCTCAAATTGACCTGATCCATCTATATTTGTGCCCTGCTTCACTGTCAGAGAAGTATGACTTATATAAAGACAAAGAGAACTCTTCCCCTGCCCTGAATTCTTGTGAACTCACAGCAACCGTCCTCTGAAGCCCTTAACCCTTCTACCTTCACTCTAACAAACAATCAAGCATCATGGAAAGTTCTTTCCACGAATGCAAATCCAGTTCAGGACTTAAGTTTCAACTTCTTTCCTCTATACTTTGGTTTGCAAAGAGTCTTACTGGGGCTCAAAATATCTGCTTGCCGGACATTAATGCTTGTAGCTAGCTTTTGAAACACTGCAGAAGAAGTTGGGCCCTTGGATTCTGCTAAAGTCTAAGTTTTTAAAGAGTTGTACACAATTTTGCCTGTATCCTACCTTTCAATCCCTGCTGATTTTTTAGAAGGCTGTATAGCAAGCTCCCTGATTTATACACTGAGATGTTCATGCTGTGAACTTCTGTGAGTTTACTGCAATTTGCATGACATTAGGTGTTCACAGGTTTTCAGGGTCATCTGGAACTATCAGTTTTCTGTGAAAAATAAATTTCTAGCCTCTTAATTGAAAGTGAAGCTTGATGTGTATTTTCTAGGCGCTTAGGAATTAAAATGTAAAGGGATGTCAGGTATATATATTTTTTTTGTAAATGTGAAGAATTTCAAGCCAATATTATTTTAAAGTGCTCAGGTGATTTGGGGCACTTGAGAATGGAGCACTTGAGAAATGTGGAGTATTTAATTTTTGCTTTTTCCTTCAAAGTAGCAGACCGATGAAGTTAGAACATTCTCAAAGGAAGCAATGGATATTATAGTACTAATCAACATAGTAAACAAAAGTTATTCTTGGTATCTATTTATTGACTTTGGAGGACTTAAAGCAGGGTTGAATCTGGGCTAATGTGGTTTGACATAAGAAACTTAAAAGGACAGCCTGTTTTTTAATAGAATGAATAATCATGTTCCTTCTGGATCCATGAGAAAAATGTGTCCTATATAAGCAACTACTCTTTGATTGTGCTGAAATACCACACTCCTGGCAAATATAAATTCTTGGTAAGACACAGATTAGAAGAAAATTTTATTTCTCTCACAAATGACCAATAAATCCCTTTGCACAGAAAAGAATCAATATTTTTAAAATGGAGCAACTGGAAACCATCCAAAATTGAGTTTATTCTTTCTGTCTCAACAAATCATTTATGACATGCTCATATGGTAATTTTCAACAGATATAGTGCTAGTGGGTGACATTTATTAGTAAAGCCTGTCTGATTAATAGCAACCTCACTGTTGCTTGAAATCAACTTACAAACACATAATAGAGACATTACCTATAATATGCTCAAACTACTAATGAAGGCTGTGTTTTGACTCCTTGACCCCTGTTATTTGTTTTATGCAAAACTAGCATGCCCCAAAAGCTTTAGTATACCACCAATGTTCTTTTATTTGAGGGTGGCTTAGTTTTGCTCCAAGCAACGGAAGTATTTAATTGGCTTTGGATATTTCTTACAGTTTTTTTTAATGTGGAAAAGTCTTTCTGAACTTGCCTTCATGGGTGTGATTTTATTTGGCACTTAAGCAATTTAGACTCAAGATATAAGTAAACATTAACATTTAGAGATCATAGCTGAGACCTGAGTCTCATTTTTTCTAGTGTCTGAATGTTCCCAGTCCCAGTTTATCACATATACAGAAATACAGCAAGGTCATACATGAAACTGTCAGAAGCGCCTACAGGTTATTATTTATTTCTGATTAGACATAGGATTTTTTTTTTTAAATTTTCCATAAACACTTTGCATAAATGTTGGGGTAAGTGTTAGAGAAGGAAGACTGATGCCAATGTTTTAATTGTTCAGTTGTCCTTTTTTTTTTATTGAGATATAACGCTTGAAGTTTCCTGTTTGCAAACAAAGGTTTAATTTTAAGTATTTAAGACTTAGACTAAATTGTAAGACTCATCTATATAAAGATGATGAAATAAAATTGATGAGAAACACAGTAAAAAAAATGCCTTAAACAAGACTGTGTAGCTACAGTACTGCAAATAAGCAAAATGCACAGAAGAGCAAACATGCCACTTTCAGTTAGAACTGGTTCAACCTGCAGTGGGAATATCAGACTTGTTAACACTCTCATTCGTGTGTGTATTTTCCCCAGGTGTGCAAGTTTTGCTTTCTTCAACGCTTCCATGGTCTGTGATGACAACCACTACAAAACCCGTGGTAAGACAGTCCTCATAACTCTTTTCTATAATGTCAGAATGTGTATATTTTGCCAAGTTACAGACCCTCCCCACTTTAAAATTTTCATTAGTGGTACTTAATACCCCAATTATAAACATTTTCAGCTACGCATAGGGAGAATTTTTAATCACTATGGGAAGATGGGTGTACCACAGAACTCTTAATGTAGGACAGATAAAGGAAATTAATTATTAAATAAAAATGTTTTCTGTATTAAAAAAAGGAAAAACTGTAGAAAATTCTGAAGTATTTCAATGAGCTTTGAAGATATAGGACATTAAAAAATATTTTGTTAATTTTTCCTCTTATTTCCTTTAAAATTAGAAAAAAATTCCCACCACAATAACAAAACTAGTTTTCATCTGTTTAATAAATGCTTAATGGAAAAGATTTAAATAAGATTAATTTTTCATGTGCAGAATACATACAATTAGCTGTAATCAGCCTACATGTAATTAGCTGTTGCAATGTATTTTCTCTTTCTTGCTCTCTGCAGTGTCAAAGTTCTATTAGTTTCCTTCTTGTTCACAGAGGCTTTCAGGAAACCATGGCAGATAGGACCTGAGTTGCTAATGAAAAAATGAAGCTGTGCCTGTATAGTCTGTTTATCCTATCTATTGATCTGTGTGCTTTCCTTTTCCCTTGGCTTATGTAGCCTCCTGTGTGCAACCACAGGAGTCTGCTGTGCCTCAAACTCCCTTTTGGGCTAAAACAATAAATAATGAGTGCTGTATGGAATAACTTCTGATAAGTTGTATCTCTCTCCTGTAGCTCTCTACGAATGCCTATCGTCCCATCATAACTAATCTGACCAAGGAGAGAGGGAACTTCCGCTCCCCCAACACCATGCTGGGCTACCTGGAGAACGTGTCCTTCGGCTTGCCCAACAAATCCTTGTCAGAAAATACTGCTCGAAGCCTGACAGAGGTAAGTGTTTTTTACACCTGTGTGTGGAGCCAGATGACCCTGGAATTTCTTCAGAAGCTGGAGTATTGAATGCAGCTTTGAAAGTTTTTGCTGATTGCAGAAAATATATATGAAGAAAGTAGTAGCTATGTTAGGGAGTAGCAGAAGGTGAGCTTCAACCAGAGAAAATAGTTTAAAGGTCCCATTAGTTCTTGGGGATATTATTTAATATCCTGGAACCACGACCACACATCAAAAATAATTACTTAGTTGAGCAGGAAAACAGGAGGAGAAAATAATTTGTTAATTTTTTTCAGCTGCAAGTGTATCCAGTGAAGAATATAGAGTTCTGGAGAAAAATTCAGCATTTCTCTGCATGGCTCAGCTGATACAACATGCAGCAGAGTTTGACAGTCATCTGTCAGCTGCAGGACATAAAGACGCTATAATCAGAGTAGTGACAGCAGCAAAATGGAGGCTAACAGCAAACTAACTTGGATGCAGGGAGCACTCTAGTTGTGGCTGTATCAGTCTGGCCCCAGGTAACTGCCCCAATATAAACTTGTAGCTTATCTTTGAGATTCACACCTGCATTAGAGGGTTAAAAAGTTATCACTTACTGCTGTCTGCCCTACCTTTTGTTAGCATTTATTGCTCCTGTAGTAAGCAGGAGGAAAGTTGTGCCTCTCCTCCGGCTTCTCTTTTGCTAAGTCATGCGTTATTCTTGCTGGACTCTGATGGCAGAGGCACAGACCCTGCTCTGCCAGCTTTTCGTTGGAGGTGGAAAGCTGTGGGAAGGGGCCTGTCTGTGATGGTGGTGTCCTTAGCTTTTGTGAGTTAATAGCTTTATCTTGTACCGGGTTCCAGTCACAGCCGGGACTCTTGTGTAGACATACCACAAATCTCCACTGAAACTGGTTCATGGAAAGATCAGGTCCAAAGCTTAACTGAGTAATTTATTATTAAGCTAATCTACAATGGAAAAAAAGGAAAAGAATAGAAAAAAGAAAAAAAAAAAAGAAGGTGTTTTCTGCAATTTGAGCTGGGGACAGGAGGGTCATGTTCTGCTAACATAAAGTTAGCCTTCTGTAGAACGATGGGCATCTAATTCCCTGATTTCAGCAGGCTAGAAAACTGTTATTACAGTAATCAGCTCTGGCCTCACTAGTGATTGTTCCTTTAAGCCTGCGGGTAATACCAGGGTGACAAGGATTATTTACTCAGACAAACAAAATAAATAAATAAATGCTTCTGAAAACTACATGGGCAGCAATTGATAGTTTGTGTTAAAAGCTTAGCATTTGCAAACTGTAAAGCTTGGATTTCACGGATCACAGTTTAATAGGTAGCAAAAACCCTTCCAAAAAGTTCTAATACATTGTTTCCTTTGTTTTGCTGAAAATTTTCTGTGGGCTCTAGATTGAAAAAGGAACATCATCCTGTCAGATATTGTACCTGTTTCCCACATCATTTCAGTTGACATTTGGTTGCTCATTCATGCTATCTGATGCTGCTTTGTGTGCTATGAAAGTGATTTGCAGACAGAAATGTGGGACGTGATTATCTTTAGCAAAGCTATTTTGGGAAGTAAACACAAGAGAGTCCTGATCATACATACAGACTCTGTCATTTGTCTGATTGATGGTTAGGCTTTGTATTGTGTGCAGCTAATTCCCTGAAAGACACGCACTGAGCATGCATGCTATTTTCTGTAAAGTTATCTCTGTCCTGATTGTCATATGCCTCACGGCACAAAAAAATTTGATTTAAGTGATGTGCAATAAACTTTCAGATTACTGACACACATTTTTAATGCATTGCTTCTGACAAACTGACTTGTGTTTTCTGTTATAATGCTGGTCTGGTCAGTAGCTCCAGCACTCCTGCTTTCCCTCCCTTTCCAGTGGTCTAACACATCCTTTTTGGAGTAATTCTGGAGTGAAGCAGTGACCTGGAAAGAGATACTCACTGAATGCCCTGGGCAATTTGGGTTGAGCCCTGGGTTTAGGATAACTTCTGTGCATGCCAGGTAGAATTCAGCCCTGCATGCTTGAGAGGGGCTGCAGGGTTTGTGCTGCCCAAAAGTAAGCTCATATAGCAAAGCTCTGGTACTGCCCTCCGTACTACAGCTTGTAAAATTATGATCAGAAAAGTCTTGCAGCTTTCTTCCACATTTCTCCGCGGAACTTTTCTATATTCAGCTGATGATTTTAAGACTTTTTAACAGAGAATTTTAAGCAGGAGATGTGGGTTTCTTCTTTTACTTTTCTGTGCTCCCTTTTCTCCTCCTTCTATTTGTCTTCATCAGGAAGACTCCTTAGGACAGGGACTGTATCATGCTAGGCACTTGAACAGTGCCCACCATGACAGATCTTGACCTCAAAAACAACCTTTAAGTGCAAAAGTTAAACAGATGATAAATTGTATAAGTGATGGGACCCAGATATTTACAGAGTGCTGTTGAAATATGTAGACATCTAAGGCTAAAAGAGGTATTAATGTCATATGAGTTTAGATAAAATGGGAGAATATATTCACTTTAGTCTCAGTTCCACACTTGTCACTTCAGCTGAGTATAATGATTGCACTTGGGGAGTTTCACAGTGGTGTTACTTTTAATAAATAAACTATTACCTTTTTAAAACGTCACCGTACAGAACATGATGAGAGTGTTGGCAGGGAGAGGTGAATCTGTGACTTGAATGAAAATGGGCTTGTCATCTTAAAATAAACCCAAGAAAATCCTAGCAGAGATCTGCCTTGGATCCTTACCAGGAGATGCAGCTGATTAATAAATAATCAAATAATATAGTTGTATTTATCTTTTAGGCATTTTTAAAAGCTATTGAAGACTTTCTGTTATTGCCCAGCTGGATTGATGTACCAGAGGTAAGACAAATGGGCTTAGATTTGTAGGTTACTTCAGTTGCATAATTTCCCATTGATAGTAGTGAAACTGGTTGACTCTAGTTATTCTTCCTGTTAGGCCTTTTTGGCAGTATGACTTATTTATTTTCTTGTATGTCACTTTCATATTTGCAGTAAAGATCCACAGACAAAACAGTTATGTAATTTTCTTTTATAATGTGTTTTTGAGGGTTAAAATAAGGGAACTTTATGTGGTGCTATTTCCACATATTTCAGGATGAATGAAACAAAATTGTATTTATAAAATAACAGATATTGTCACTAAAGTAAATGGTTAATCACTCCTTTTTTCACACTGAACTTTGATATTTAGAAGTTTATATTTGTTTTGTAGATTGATGTTTCTCAATGCATGTGGAATATGTGGTAGTGCTTACCTGTTTAGTCAACTGTGAAGCTTTGAGAGAGAGTAAACCCAATATAGGGAAAAGTAACTTGTATCAATGTTCTTTCTCTTCTAGTCTACCTTTTAGAGTGCAGAGAAATACTTGCGGGAAGAACCCAGGAGTTTCCTGAGATTTTTGTTTGAATGTTAAGGGATCACAGAATTCACAACAGAGAGCTTTTAAACTGAGAGAAGGAGAGGCTAAAATAAATGAAGGTCTTACTGAAGCCTAAAATGCTTTTAAGACAAAAAGATATCTAACTGATTTAAGTCGTTAGCCTAAAATCCTTGATCATCTCTGATGTGAATAGATTTCAGATAAAATAGATTTCTTTTTCATTGAAACATGCATTCACTCTGAGATTTTATGGATCAAGTTTCAACCTGAAGGGTTGTTTTCCAGGAGACATATAAACACTTTGAAAGTAGCTTTATACTGGTGTTCATTTTAATAAAGATGAAAGAAAGGCCAAACTGTAGTGTCCCACCTTATGTTCCAATAAAGATTGGATACCAGTCTTTATATATTGTCAAAATAATCTGCTCAGTTCTTGGCCTCATTCTGCTGAATCCTGAGTATAACTGACTGTCAAATGCTTGTGGGAGCAGAGAGTCATTTGGAGACATTCTATAAAACACAGTATTTTATAAGGTCAGGCTCTGGGTGGCATCAATTTGTGTAACATTTTATCCACTATAGGTGGAAAAGGTTGTGGAGAGAGTCATATTTGTCTTTGGACAGTTGAATGATGAGTCAGACAGGAATTTAACATGGCACCTTGGCATTTTGTGCTATGAACTGCAATTTCTTTTGTTGTAGAGCCTTCTCTTTCTTCTTCCCCCAGACCACTCACATATCTGGAAGTTTAATTCAAACTGTTGACAGTGTGATGGCTCACATGACACGCAATCTGGATGAAAATGCGTTACCTTTAACTGTTGAGGGCATGTCATCTGTGGCAGGTAGGATTTAGCAGAAACGTGCTCTCTGGACTGTCTGGGTGTCCTAAATGCTTCTGTGCTTGCAGCCCCTCCTTTGCCAACATGAAGGAGGAAATCAAACCCGATAATTTTCTCTTTTTGAATACAAAACAGTGTTTCTGTTGTAGAAAGGTGACTGTGCAGTTAGTCCAGAGGTAATCGGCTCTGACTGTACTTGAACTTCGTGAGGTTATTTGGGGAGGGATTTAGAATATGAATTCTATGAAATGAATCTAGTAATACTATACTATACTAAAAGGCAGTTAAAGGGCCTAGAGCTCTTATGCAGCACTTCGAAGTTGCAGATGCCTGAATGCTACAGAACCTTAATTTTGCAAGGCTTTTGCAAGGGATTGCAAATAATAGGAGTAGTTTAGACCTTTTAGGAGAATTTTATTTTACTGCTGTTTAGCATCCTAGCACCCTAATTTCATCTGTGTCTTTGGATGCTACAGGTAGCAAAGGTAATTTATCTGTTCTGGTGTTCTGCTCTGCCTCGTTGAGACCTGTGTGAGGGTGCAGATAACCTGAGCAGTCACCAGTACCATTAATCACTGCACATACTCTCTTGGACACTGGCATTCTCAAATGGAGCAGTGGAGGTCTGAAATAATGCCTTCAAATGTCAGTGGAGGAGTGTGTTATCAATCTGTTTTGCTTGCCCTGGTAAGCTCACTATTTGAGCATGGGTGAAGTGATCCATGGTATATTAACAGTGTGCGTACCACCTTCTCTGTCATAAAGCAGTCAGATATAAAAGGCAATTTTATACTTGGAGAATTTACTATATTTTCTGCAAACATCTGGGGTTTTAAATTCAAGACTCACAATAGCTATTAGGGAAGTCTAGTTAAATAGTCAAGTAGGTTGTAGAGGCTATTGATTTTATCATATTTTTGTTTGGGTTATCACACAGATTACAGCTTGGTCAAAATACATCCTCAGACTCTGAATTTGTCCCACTATCGATTTCCATCTCGAGGACAGAGTTATATTTCCATTCCCAGTGAAGCTTTTCATGAAAAAGGTAAGGAAAATTCTAAAGGAAGGTACAGGGTTGTGTAAACAGGGTATCCAAAAATGATTTTGCTTGAAAACAGGTTTTGGTTTGCTTTATTTTTCCAAGTAACTGATTTGATCACTGTTGATCATACTGGCTCTAAAGAAGCAGCAGTTTTCCTGTCATACTAATGAATGTTTAATGTGGTAGAATTTTCATATTACTTGAATTAATCTTGAATAATACAGCTGGGCCACAGAGACTGAAGCCATTTAATTTTGACATCTTTTTACATCAGAAAAGACATAATTTCATAAGCTATTTTTAATCATCTGAACTGGTTATTTTTAAGAAATTCCAGGATGTCAGGTCAGGTATTACTTATCCTTTCATGCAGAATCACTCTCAAAATGTTGTATGAAATTAAACTATAAAATTACAGGTTTAAGCAACAGCAACCACAGAAACCAAATGAAGATGGAAACTACAGTTGAGGCATAAAGGCAGAACTCAGAAATCCATACCTAGGCTAAAATTTTAACAATCTCAAAAGCAAGGTATGGCAAAAATCTGAAGCTTTAGTCAAGACTCTAAAATAAGGAGTTTGAAGTAATTTATCTATGTTTTAATCAGGGATTGAGGGAACCTATTTACAAAAACATCTACCTGCATCCTCAAATCTTTGAAAATCTGACCTATGTGCCCTAAATTGCAACCATCAGAATTTACACACCCAGAGACCTTTCCGCAGTCACCTCTGTTGAAGGAAGGTTGGTCCCAATTCATAAAGTGCAAAGTTAGCTGCAGATAACCTGCAGTGAGAAACCCTAATAATTACTGAACTGTCTACCTGATTTGTGATAACAGTTTTGTTTCTTTGCACTGGCAGAAGGCTCTGGCTGGAGACTACACTGCAAGTGCTCTGAGGCTTGAATAACTATAATTGCAAACCAACCTGTAATGCCAAAAATAGCATGTGAGGGGACTTTTTTCCTTTTCCACTTATAAAGTCTTTCACTCTACAGATTTTTTTTTTTCTTCAGAACATTGTCGTGCTTGGATTCTGAAATGATCCAGCCCATTAAATGTTTAACTCTTTTTTTTTTTTTTTTTTTCTCCAGCTAAAACTCACTTCTGAGTAATTTCAGCCTTCAGGCCACACTTCTACACTGTCCAAATGAGCTAACCTAAAAATTTATTATCCCACCTTAAACAGTTGACAGTATAAATACTGGAATCCAGGAAAAGGGGTAGTGGAAGACATCTGTGTGGCTGACACTTAGAAAATACTCATCTGTCTTTTCACACGGATGCTGGAGAACCCATAGATACTTGGAACGCAGGCAGCAAACAGACAACCAAAGTGGAAACCGGTTGCCTGTGTTTTGAGTTTCATAAACTGCCAGTTGATGTAGGTGGTGGTGAAGTAGCCTTGAGATTACTGTAGCTACCATTGGCTCTGGTATGTTGTGTGACCCTTTCTAGTGCTATGTAGGGGGATTTATAATTGACAACTGATTAACAATTTATTTTGGAAATACAGTTGCGCAGGGCAGGCATCCTTCTATTTTACTTTTGATATGCTTCCTGTGCCGTACTGCAAGATGTTCATACTTTTTCACTTACTTAAAAGAATAATCAGAATTCTGCTAAAGCAAAGATATAAAAGTCTACAGAAGTCAAGGCTCTTAACTAACATGGAGTTTCAGGTCTAGGAGAGAAGTGTCTCTTGCTTAGAACTGTTGCTCTGAGGAATAACCCCTGTTCCCTTTCCACAGCTTGGATTACCATTGTCGGCCTGCTTTACCATAACATGCACTATTTCTTTCATAATATCAACCCTATGGATACCAAGTAAGTATCTCAGACCTCTCATGCTGTAACAGCCTGTTTGTTACTTTAGTGATACACCTTTATAACAGTCGAGTCATTATCAACTGTAAATAAATTATGAGCCATAATCCTGGTTCTGCAATATTGAGGACGTAGTCATTAACTAGAGAGAGATTAAAGTTTACATTAGATGTTTTATGTTGTAGTAAAATACATTCCCTTAGCAACATGTTTGTCTTTGTGTTCTGCTTCCATTCATCATATCTGGTATTAGAATTTCATAATTTTAATCTGTCTCATAAAAGGAAATTAGATATTTTCTCCTGACACATATAAAGATAAAGCTTGCACTAAAATGAAAAAAGTAAGAAATCATAACATCCCTCTCTAGATAAAATCTGAATCCTAATCCTAGAAACCTGTAAGGTAATTTTACAACAGGAGAACAGGCAATGCTTAAAAGACCTTTTGTTTTATATGCTGAATCAATGAAATCATTAGCAGATAAGATAAAGTAAATGCAGAGCTGTATCCCTCTCGGCAATACAGTTCCCCAGGGATTTTTGCAAGGCCATTCATGTAAATCGCTACACTTTCCTTTTAAGCTAGTATGACTTTATGGTTTTATTTGATCTGCACTGGGGTATGTAGACGAGTTTACACTGTCTCTCCATCTTTTCCAATCTGTGACTTTTTGGCGTGTTGTTTATGACAGCAGAAGGAAAGATTACAGCATCTCCGTTGTTATAAGCATCAGGGATTGCCTCCCTTTCTTTACATACAGCTACACGGAAGGTCATGGTTGTGGGAACTCATTTGTGAACTTCAGGGTAAAAAAATCCTGGTTTATGGCCAGATTGATCACACTGAGATAATCACACAGCTATTACTAACCAGCGTTTTTAAATCAGGTAGCCAGTTGTACTGTTGTTTACCTGCTCTCTCTCTCAATAAAAGGCACTTAGCAGGTATCTGTAAAGGAACCATGTTATTAATGTGCAATATTTCTGACTGACATGAAGAAATAGAGGCAATAATTTATGACAGTTTGTTTTTCAAACAGGAGGATCAGTGCAATTTATTAAGATGATAAACTATAATCTCAACTTCTCAAAGAGAGAAAGAGAGTTAATATGGTCTTGACTTAGGTCAAAGTTTAGCAAACACAATATGATTGAAGATGCTGTGTAGTCATAGAGTCTACAGCTCCTGGGTCTCTGATAGAGCAAAATAAGACTTATGTCATCTTTGTGTACATGATCTGAATTTTGTGGAATAGGACAACCTGGAGACTCATTCCTGTTCCACTGAGTTGTATGTATTTTTACCACTCATTTTTGAGAAGGGTGGATCTGGCCCTGCTGCAATGTTAGAGAGACGCAAAGACACAAGAGAAGAAACCTCTCCTAGACTTCAATAACTAATCCAAACTACTTGAACCGTTTGCAGTATGTAATGCACTACAGAATCACGCCTCTAAAATTCTAGATGCAGATCTGTCCAAAACAGCATCTAAAAAACTAGTAATACAGGGAATGCTAGCTCTAGCAATTTTCCTCTGTGGAATCAAACTCCAGGTATTCAAGAAATGTTTTAAAAATAAGCATGTAGTTTTCTCCTGCTTGGTTTTCTTTTTCTGTGCTGTACTTTTATAACTTTTTTTGCTTACATTTCACTAGAATAACAACGTTTTCCCAGAGTAGTTTGTTTTAAAGACTTTTTTTTATGTTCCTTCTAGCACTGGGCTACTTGAACACCTGTAATTTGAAGCCTGTCCATTTTCTTAAGGGCAATTCTTTTTTTTCTTTTGTGGTGGAAAGCTAAAACCAAAGCTCTTGGAGCTTTTGTACTGTACAGACAGATGAATTCTATTTTTCAGACTACATAAGCAGCAGTTTCTAAGGGGAGCTGGTTTTGATTCTTTACAAAACAAAAATCGGAACAAAAAAAGGGTTTTAGCCCAGTTCTGCTCCCGCTCATATACAGTTTGTGTAAATCTACACAAACTTGCATAAATCTTCAGTAATCCCACGGAAGGTAATCAGGTGACAGACTCACTGCCACCTAACATCCAGGGCCATGGTGAAGAAAGGCTTGCGTATGTAATCATGAAGCACAGAAACACGGTTTCTTGCTTGTGCTGAAGTGTTTTTTTCACGCTTCAAAATTCATCTAGCTCTCTAAAATTAAAACAGCAGATAATGGGTGTGGAGAAAATGTCTATCCTGTTAATCTGTGTTAATCTCAGTGTCGGCGGTCTTAACATTACACGTCCTTCTCTAAACTTTTCATATCAGAGTATTGTTGAGATTAACAAATTCAGTTCACATGCTGGTTACTGGGAGCAGAAGTAATCTCTGATACTGATGGGTTTTTTGTGGTCAGAACTAAAGGACTGGTGCTTGTGGTTGCGGTAAATGAGTTCTGTTTTGTTTGACCTTGCTGAGGAACTGAATGAAGTTATTTTAATGACTGACTGACTTTTTTTTTTTTCTGAAAGAAATTCAAGAAGCCCATTGCAAACAGGTGGCAGATGTAAATAAGATGTTTTTTAATGTGCTTTGTAAACTGGCTCTTTCCAGTGGTGTGCTATGTTTGGAAACCCACACTGATGGTTAATTCGTTATGGCTCATATTTCTCATAGTAAATACCATTCATTCACATACTGAAGAGGTCGATGACAGAGACCATTTTACTCCTGCACAGTTTGTTACTGATAGTGTAAAAAATTTTACCCTGCAGCCAAATGGATCTTAGTTACTCCTAAATGTTCAAAAATGCCAAAGCCATAAGTTTTAGCAGAAAGCAGAAACAAAAGGGTTCTTACGTACTGCAAAATTATTTCAGCCTAGAAAAAAAAGCGTTACCTGGACTAATCAGATGTTTAGTCAGGTTCAGCTGTTTGTATTGTGACCTCAGTTACTCTCTAACAAACCTAACTGGACATAATAAATTTTTGAAAGGAAAGCTATAAATTATTTCTAAACATATTCCTATGTGTATGTTTATATGCATTATATATGTGTATTACACGCTAATATGCATGTTTATTTAGACAGCCTGAAACCCCCACAAGTTTTCTCCTCACTTAGATTGCTTTGCTTAGCTAGGTTATTTTTAGATCCCTTACTTTGTAGGATTCTAGTTATCTAAAGCAATTTCAGCAAGGCTTGTAAACCTTTGCAAAAGAGGAGCAGAATGAAGGAATACTTCTGATATCAAGTCTTCTAATGCCTAAAGCTGTTCCCTATACTTTGTAGCTGTCGCTTCTAGTCCTGTAGGATCTTTTGGGGCTAGATCTTGCTCCCCTATAGCAATGCATTGGCTTGAAAAAGGAGGTCCTGTGTTCCTGTTGTTGTGGGTGTTGTGGATGAGCTAAAAAAATTTTGTTGTTCTACTTCCTTAATATATTGGTTTCTTTCCAAGGATTGCTGAAGCTGCTGCCTACAAAGGTCATATGATCTCAGCAACCAGTTATCTTATCTCTATCAAAGTGGAACCTCTACCCAAGTTGTCCCACAATCTATCAGGATCTCCTCTTATTACCATCCAGCTCACCCACAAATTGGTAAGTGAAATGGAAACTACCAGTTTAAGCTGTCATCACAGCTGTTCAAAGCTCTGGTGTCTGTGATGACTTCTTTGTATTTCTCTTGTAATTTTTGTGGGCATTTTTAGTAGCAATTCAGATGGCATTTGTGACTACAATATTATGTTTTTCCAACCATTATGCTTCAATGAGTTCTGTTTCCATCACTGCAGAAGGCTGATTAGTGCACATGTTGGAAAAGAAGGTGAAGTAACAAGTATAGCTTTAGGTCTTTCTGTATGTTTTGTTCTATGGATATGTTTGTGCAATATACAATAGGGTGGTATGAATTACTGCTTTCTCATTAGAGCTGTCAAAAACAAGAATTTACTTATGGTTTTTCCTTTTGGTCTTAATACACACTGAGATAACTGAGGTGTTTTGAATATTCTCATGAATAAACCCAGAGAAAGACCTCCTCCAAGGGCAAATACAAGTATGATGGACAGAACATGTCCTGGGATAGGAGTGGAGCAGGTTCAAATCCCTGTTCTAGTGTGAACTGCCCTTTCTAGAGAGCAGAGCATTCTGAATCTGAGAAACAAGAGACAAGAAATATAAGACTCTGAGAAAACTTGGAGTCAAGTTTTATTCAAAACGATCAATTTCGGTAAGACATCTCAATTTCACCAAATTAGCATATTCCAGCAAGAAACTGGAAAAATAACTGGTTTTGTTTGCTTTTGGAGAAAAAGGCAGCTCTTTTGTCAGTGGAATGGAGAATAGTTGAGTTCAAACTCTGAGGTACTGGCATGAAGCATGCAGCATCTATGACCTACTTACAGCTTTGAATGGAAATGGAAAAGAAAGATTTCAATTCTTAAATGTTTCCTAGAAAACATCTCTTAGATATTCTTCCAGATATTTTATCATATTGTTCTTTCAATGGCTGTTTTCAAGCCAGTTTATCTTCTTCCTGTTGGGCTTCTGATAAAGACAGAAAGGCTACAGAAAACAAATATATGAAAAACCCCTAAGGCACAGAAATGAGAATTGTTATTTTGCTGACAGTTTTTCAAACTAAGGACTCTCATGAATGTCCCTAGTGGCCTCTTAGAGGCAGGCACTTGTAAAGTGAAGACTGTATTTTGTGTAGATCATTTATAAAATGTACTTTGCTTTACTTATTCAGGTACCTCCTGAATGCTTTTGTATGATGAATTACTAGCAGACTGTTAAACAAACCTGCGGGTTTTTTCCTTTATGCCTCTTTCACTGTGAAGATCACTGCAATCTTGGTCTACAGATAGAAATTTTACATTTATCAGCTGTCTCTTGCTCTGTTTTAGTCAGCAGAATCCATGAGAATGTGGTATGGACATGTTTGTCCTACATACCCTGTGTATAACAGATACAGGCTGATCGGGAGATTCAGACTCTACCTAGAGCAGTGTGTGCTTTATATTGTGCATTAGGGGAGCGTCTGTTTTCTCCTCCAGAGCTTATTGCTAATTAGCAATGTATTCACAGGCAGCCATCTCCTACCTACCATAATATTTCTACTGTTACTTCCATTTTGAGGAACGTTCAGGTCCTACTAATCCCGCTAACACCCGTTCGGGTGTGACTTGCTTTTGGTGTTTGGTGGATTTTTTTACATGTCTGTGTTTTTGTTGGTTTGTTTATTTAGTTATGTATTTACTTTTAAATCCTCATGGGAAATGGGAAAACTTATCTCACTGTGTTAACTGCATTGAAAAAGTAGCTCAATGCTGTCTGAAATCAGTCCATAAATACTTGTCAATACTATTGTATTTAAAGTTCTGAGAATTATAATTGTAAGGGGGGAAATATTTCTGAATGCATAGTGAGCATGACCTTAAACTCTGTTCAATAATCTGTACTGGGATAATAAATGTGCTAGATTTTGCCCTTAGGCACACAACCCTGAAAAGAGATGGATAAAGCACAGAAGGCACACCCCTCTGAAAGGCAGGGAACTCGTCACCCACTTGCTTACTCCCTCCAGTAAGAATCTGTGGCTGGCTTTTACATCCAATTGACTGGTACCATCCTGATACTTTGAGAAGTTTGAGATACAATGAAGTTTTGCTCCACAAGTACAGTTAGAAAATTCATAATCTTATTGTGTTTTTTACCCCTGAACAATTTGTGGACTTGAATTAGAAACTGGTACCATGCTGGATTAAATATCCATTTCTCCAATGTTTTTTCAAATCAAAACTAAATGTAACTGTGTGACATATTATCTATGCTTGTTCCTGAACCTGATTTCAGTATTATCTGATGATGAAGCACTTTGTATATCTCCTAGCTTGGTTTCTAGAATTCCTTTTAAAGTTCCAAATCAGATGGAAAAAAAAAAAAAAAATCCAAGTGCTAAAAACTTTAAAATACCAAAACATTCTGAAACCATCAAATGTGTTGAAACAGAAAACCTGTTTTGACATCACAAAATATTTTATTTAAATTTGTTTGCCATACTTCATTTATCTTGTTTTCCCAGTGGAAGTGTATAACCTAGAGTCAGAATAGGTCTTGAAAAGGAGAACTACTCGTAAAAGTTTGTAAAGAGAATTAATAAAGCAATAGTTTGAGGTCTGGGCAATGGGAATACATCTAGTTATCTGTTCTGCCTTTCTTGTTTTGTTTTGGTTTTTTTTTTTTTTTTTTTTGGCTGCTGGTGTAAATTTGCTTAAAAAAGAAAAAAAAAAGCTGTTAATGAGTGCGAACAGAACCGACACAAATGCCTCTGGGTATGTTGTACATGGATTCCAATTTCTGTGAGTAATCTTTAGAAACAAAGATATAGAGTAGATAGAAATACACTGAATATTTGTCTGTGGGGAAGATGCATAGTAAGGAGTTGTGAGTAGAATGTGTGCAGCTCTTCTGAAGTGGTATATACATTGATTTTGATAGGAAGAGTGCTTACCTCTGACACCCATGGCTTTGGGAATATAATTTCTGTTCTGGCTTTTAATTAGCGGGTATGTTTAATATTAAGGGAAGGATGGATAGATGATACCTTCCAGTTATGCATAAGTAAGGCATCAGTGGGTCAAATCTGTTCTCTTTTACATTGCTGTAGATTTTAAAACGCTCCAAGGAACTCCATGGAATAATTTTAAACAATATAAATTTAGACAATTTACGGAAGTAAATTATTTAAGCAAATTTACACAAATAAATTTAAGTGAATTTACTTAAGCAGATCGGGAAATCACTATGTCTCAGAAACATTTCGTATGAAAGCAGCACAGGTCCTTTCTATCATACTACATATTATTTCTCTCTCATTCATTTGAGTATGATTGCTCATGAAATAAAAATAGGATTTAAAATGTTAAAGAAATTCTGGCTGCTAGATCACTGGGTTGAAGTATGTACTTTAAAATAAAGAGTAGCAGTCAAGATATTTATGTAAGTTTATGACTGAATATAATGATTAAACCAAGAGCATTAAATCTGGCTTAGAAACCTGTTTCATCCATTAAAGTACTACTTGCTTGCTTATAATAATGGGAGAAACATTTGAAGTGGATACCAATCTCATTCTTAAGCTGCCTGTTTGTTCCACATAATGTTCTCAGTTTGACAGAGAGCAAAGTGTAATAAGAAAAACTAAGTAAAAAACAAACAAACAAAAAAAAACCCAAGTCCAAACAAAGAGTTTTTCTTTATTAAAATTTAAATTTGACTTTTTCCAGTTGATCTCATTTGGTTATAGCTACTCCAGTGGAGGCTACTGGATTGCACAAGTAGAAAAATGAGAGGAGTGAAAGGAGAATATGGTTTCTTGTAGTGATTGTAGTGATGCTTGGCACAGCTTAAGAAAACTTTAATTCCTTTTTTTCTAGTGTGTATAGGAAAAATGCCAATCATTGAGCAACAGAAAACAAAAGGGAGTAAAATAAAACATGTCTATTTTAGGAAATAGTTGCAAAGAGAATGTCTGTGAACTGAATGTCACCTCTTGAATCAAAACTTCACAGACCGTTTCTCATTCCACAGCCTAACTCACAGTTAGTTAAATCTTCTCTTAGGCAAGGATTCCCTGGGTATCTCTGGAATTGTCTGCATTTTTTATGTAGCTTTTAGGAGCTTGTGAGATGATAAAATTTCTCTTTCTTTTTGAAACATGAGGCAATACAAACTGATGCCAATTTCTAATTACAATTAGGTAAGAATGGAGGGAATATTTATAAATGACATGTTAATGCTTCCTTTTCTAGAGAGCACCTTGGGACAGTGGGCACTGAGTGCACAGAAGAGATGGGTGCCCAGCCTGGGGGACAGGCTGGAGGCTGAACTGGTGCTATGGAGCACGGGAGCTGAGAAGTCACCTCATAGTTAATACACACACTGTTAAGTTCACGGGTACAAGGACTAGGGAGACTAGACTTACAGATTCACCTCCATCAGAGAGGATGTAAGAAAAGGACATCAGTAATTACAGCCATTAGGCCTTGATATTCAGGCTTGCAGCTGAATTCTCATGGGACCAATATTGCTGGTCGACATTCATTCTACCAACAGAGCAGGCAGAAAATTTTCTGGTCAAGCTTCCATTAGTGGAAAATGGTTTTCTGACTTAAAATAGAAATTCTCATGAATCAGGATGAATAAGTCATCCCAATTTTTTCACAGGATAAAAATATTACTTGTTTAATTCTTTTTAAGAAGTAAAGACTCCCTGTGGATAGGATAGACATGTACATTTTACTACTTATAGTGTTATTTTTAATTGTCACTATTCTAAGAACAGTTTATTTTGTTGCACAATCTCTGAAAACAGTTTTTCTGTAACTCTTTTTATCTTATGAAAATATTAACAGCCTTAGAAATACTGTTTTGCAAGACAACTTCATCAAGGATTTAAAATTAACTTCTTTGCATAAGAACATAAAGTGATTAAGTGCTTTATTCTTTCTGCCATTCTGAGGAATGCTTATCCACTCTTTCAATCCACAGTGTCCACTTTTATAACACAATCACAGCTAGGGGTGAAAAGCAATTTGTATTTTCCTTCTCTGTAGATATAAGATAGCTTTTCCTGTGAGATTTGGGGATCACTGAGGGCCTTTTTGCTTGAGACTTCTTACATCTTGAAGAATTCCATTCATGGATCTTTTTAACGACTGTCCCTTCCTTCCCACCGCTTAGGGTACAAGATGAAGATGAGAGAGAACCAGTAGCACTTTGTGACACTATAGACTCAGATCTGTTGTTGTCACTCTGTTAAGCTATTTTAATAATAGTGGGATTTTAAAACTCATTAAATATTTTATACTGTTGATTCAATGTTTGTCATAATACAGCCTTGCCGGTCAACATAAACTTGTGCAACGAATGAGAATAGCTTGCTCTATGTATACATATTATTTTCTTTCTATAGCTCACCTGAAAAACTATCAGACAAAGGCTGTAATGCAAGAAAATTATGTTCACTGACAGCTACTATTGCCTGTAGTTGTGACATATTCAGTGTGAACGCATGTTTTTCTCTAAACTTACCATCTCCCTTGATATACCTGCTGACTGGGTCAGGTTGTGGTATGTGGTAGTCTCTGTTGTTCTGGAGACTGGAACGCTTCCACCCCATCACAGAGGATCAGAGTGAGAATAAGGGAAATAGTAAGATCAACAGTGGTAACCGTTGCTCATCTCCAGTCAATGTGTATCACGGCTGAAAACGTGACTGCACGGTACTTATGGGAGCCCTTGATGAACTTGAACCAAAAGAATAGGCTATGTTCCTACTGGGTAGATACTCACATCAAACTCACTGTTACAGCTTGGCGCATGCATTGCTTATTTTAATAGCAAGTCCAAAGACCAAAACGGTAAAGATACAGTTAAGCTAGATCCAAGCTTCTTCATGGAACCACTCTGAGGCATATAATTTTAGCTCTAGTATTGAAAGGACATGAAGAATTTGAATATGGGCTTGCATTAAGGTGTTAAACTTTGCAAAATGGCTAGGATTTCTTTGGAAAAGCTTCAGATTACATTCCCAATGTCTTGGTCAAAGGTTGACAAACCTTCACATGTTGGACACACAATGTCTTCAGACAGACATTGTTCTTAATAACTGTGAAGATGTCAAGTTACATTAAAGATGCAGTTTTTTAATTATTTCTTTAAAATAGGTTGCAGTATTTATTCTAATACAAACACTTCTCTTGGTCAGCAAACTTTTGTCTAAACTAATCCCTCTGAGAGACAAAAATTGATACACTAAGTTACAATAGTTGTTATTCAGGAACATTTCAGTGAAAGACATTTTTTGACTAATTTTAAAACTGATGACACTCTGCTCTTTGGCACGTTGGATGAGCTACTATCTCCAGCAAAAAAGATAACAGAAATCAGCTAACAACCTCAGTGTGTATGCGATGATGTGAAGACTGATGGTAGTTTGCAGCTAAAGGAGGCTTAATCTCAACCTGTCCAGATGTTTTGTAATAAAGCAACAGTACAGTTTGTAAAATGATTATCCTTAAAAGTTTCTGTTTCTGGCAGGATGTCTTTTCATAGCACAAGCAACTAGAGAAGAACCAACATTTCACTCATATGATCCAAGAAATTACAGCTCAGCGTAGAGATTCAGAAGAGATGAATGTCAAGGTTGAAATGCATACACAACATGCTCTGGCAGGTGTCAGAAGAGGCAACAGATGGAGAAATGGTGTAAAACTGCACCAATATTTTGTAAAAGCAATATGGCTATGTAGCGTAGACCTTGATCTTTGAGCATACTGAAGTAACTTTTTGATGCTGTCTTGGGGACAAAGTAGCTATAAATTCTTGTCTTTCCTGACAAGGCAGCTGACCATTTTTCAGCATGTAGAAATACCAGCTTGGTGTAAATCCAGGCATATTCGGTGCAGAGAGAGTAAAGGACTGACTAAGGTGATGAGGCAAAAGGGGAGCATTCATATCCTGGATGATGCACCAGAGCACTCTGTGCTCGCTGCTCTGTTGATCCCTTACTGTTGACTGGCACCATAGAGAAAATTGCCTTACAGCTAGAAGAAAACTTTTTGTACACTAGTTTCAACCACTTTGAGGCTTCTGTAGTTTACTCCAGGGCTTAATTTTCTTTTTTTTTTTTTTTTTTTTTTTTTTTTTTTTTTTTTTTTTTTTTTTTTTTTGCAGAAGGGGAATGTGTGCAGCTGCAGTTTTGGAGAATTATAAACTCCTGACTGTTACAGCCTCTGTGAGAGGGCCTCACATGGAGATTAGATGCAAGTTGGGAATTCTCAAAGTAGCTGTTTTTCCCCCAAATATATTTAATGCAAATGCCATTTTAAAGATTGATTCTGGGGGGAAAAAAATACTTTACTACAATACTACCAAGTTAGGACTAATTTAGCACTGTTCCACCTCATTCCTTTGCTCCATGTGGGTCATTTTAACAAATGTAGTGCTTGGGGAGTTGTCTGCCTCACCATGAAGTGTTAATCTTTCCTACCATTTTATTACACTGAATCATTCAAACAGCTGCTTCTCTCCTCATTTTTTGACCAGCTCTTCTCTCAATCAATGCTCTGCTTCTGCTTTTACTTTCTGCAATGGATGCTTCCTATCCGAACCCCACAGTGACCTGCTTCTTCCTCTAAGCTCCTCGCTAGAGCACTTCATCAATGAAGCTTTATCAGCTTTTCCTGTTAATCTCACCTCATATTCTGCTATGTGACTTAAATCTCCAGTACCAGGAGTAATATGAGAGTGTCAGCATTCATTATTGTAAGTGCAGCCTGCACATCTGGGAAGTGCTCTGTTGGGGTACTCCTTTGGAGATGGTAAAGTGCAGGGAAAAGACAGACTTCCTCTTCTCTTAACTGTGCTCCCATTATAAAAAAGTGCTGGTAGTCCTCTTGCAGGTCAGTGAGATAGAGATAAGGTTAAGGAACATTTTCATTGAGCTTTTAATGAGTCAATGGGACTTTTGCCTCTGAAATGTACGCGAACATCATCCTTCTCTCTGTCTTTTGCCTGGCCAGCAGTATACTGAGGTGTGTTTAACATCATTACTGACAGAAAAATAAAACGAGAGAAGAACCAATTCTCATTTGTACACAAATATTAGTGCTACCATGAGAGAGACAAATCAATGTGGAGCCAATTTATTTTTATGGCAAGTTAAGTGTTGACTAATTTATATATTGATTGAGGAAAACAATGACTTTTGCCCACATCTGCAGAACAAAGGTATAATTTTTCACTGGATGGACTTTGCCAGAAAAACTTGAATAAAACACAATTAAAACTGTGACTCAGAATGGAACATAATTAAGCAAAAAGAAAAAATAATAATAAAGCTTGTAATTTAAAAATCAATACGAAGTTCAACACTTTGTTATGCAAGTTAAATCCTTGCTATAAATAATACAGAAAATCCATTGAGTTCAAATGAGAAATGAACATAGTTGAAGCTAATTTTCTTGCTCCTGGGCAACCTTAAAATACCAATAGTTATTATGATGATATACAGCATCTCTTAAAAATACAGCAATAGTTCCGTATTGTTAATGTTATTAACAGAAACATCCCAGAACTTATTTTCTCATAGGAATACATTCTAAAAGCCTAGAAAAGTGCAGCAACAAAAAATATAGATTTTCATTAAGCACACTGAAGATTGCCTGCTGTAAGATTCAGGATTGTATTGTAATAAGCTGTAATTCATAGAAGGTTTCATTTCCATGTCAGAACAGACTTAAGCTTTTGGAAGCGCAATGCTTTCCATGTGTTATCACTCATCTATGAAACAAGTCCTCAATATTTAATTGTAAATGAGTCCTTTGCTTTTGAGGTGGATATTGGAACAGGACTGAGGGCATCATGAAGTGGTTGAATGTTTTTAGAAGTGTAGAAGTTAAGTTTGCTTTCAATTTTAAGTTTAGTTGCTGACATTTATTCTTTGGGTATGTGGGTAATTTTATATGCCAGCTTCCACTTAGTATCTATAAAATTACCTCTTGCCTAAAGCAAATAACTGCTGGTGACTGGAACCAAGTGTTATCAATCTACAGCAAAAAGCATCTGCTTTTTCTCTTTCAAATTTCTGCTTGCAAGTGACAGTGCATCAGCAGTTGGAGGTCAGTCAATACCAAGCAATAAACTTTGAAATATCTTGCCGACTTATAAACCCAGAACTGAATTCCACAGTTATCCTATTTTATGTAACTGTGGCATTTTGTGCTACTTCACACTCTGCCTTTGATTGAACATTTGTCACAGGAGGAGAAGAGAAAATTACGGGGTTTATATTTGAAATGATCAAAGCTGGTCCAGTGATGTAGAGTTCTGCCCCAGCCATGAACACAATTTTTAAATTCAGCTTTGTTCCTCTCTTTTAGTTCCTCATCACTGACTACATCCTCAAAACATCCTTGCATGTGGTGATGGCTTATTGAAGGAGTTCCAGCTTTCCAGCCAGTTGCGCTACATTTAATGAACTGCTAGGGTTTCTGCTATAAAACATTGTATTTCTTTGCACAATATTAATACAGATACATACATATGTAAATGTTATGAAAAAAAAGTTCCTGCAGAGGTGAGGTAGCCAGCTCTCAGATGTTAATAGCTTTGATGTTTAAAATTCTAAACAGAAAAGTAAGAATAACATACCACCAGTCCCTAATCCCCACTGTAAGTATGAATCCTATAAAGTCTCTCTTGATGGGGTCAGGCTGCTCTGAAGTGGCAGAAGTAAACTGTACCCTTTGAAATCATGAAAAGCTGGATTTAGATTCAAAATGCCAAAATTAATTTTTTTTTAAAAAGGTCAAACTATTTTTTTAAAAATCATTTTGCTGATTGAGAATTTCAAATTCACTGGAGTCAGACAGTTGGAGACAGTACATTTTCAAAACTGTTTTGTGAAGAGATATATTAAATATAAAGGGTAAAATTCTGATTAAATTACAATCCATGGTAGAACCGCTGACTCCCACGGGGCCAAGCTTTCAGTCCTCACTCTAATGGTGGTGTAATGTTGCTCTCAGAGTGGTACAACTCCAGTCTTCGTCATAACAATTTGAAGAGAAAACAGAATCAAGTCCAAAGACTAAAAATGAAGATTTGTTTCAGAGAGTTTTTCTGTTGATTGTACTGGCAGCCAGTCTTTTTTAGTGAGTAGAAATCTAATGCTAATAATGCATTGTTATCTCTCCATTAGTTACATCTTGAATAATCCATGTAAAAGCCAAAAGAGAAAGGACTTCCCGGATCCTCTGGACCTATTGACTTAACTCTAGGCAGGTTCAACTCAGTTTGTCTTCCAGATCAATGTGATTAGGTCCCAGATAAGTTACTGTGGTGGAGGGAAGTTTAAGAAGTTCTTGTCTGTTTTCCTTGGTTTATTGCAGTTTGATCCTCCATGTTTCAACTGCGTCACATTGTACATTGTCTGGATTCATACTGGAAGACTTATGCATGCTGGCAAGCTTTTAAGATCTAGATTTTCCTAAGCTACTTACCATATTATTTTTTATTGTATTCTTACGTATAGCAGGAATTAAATCAGAGTAGACCATGTACCTAAGTGCTGAGAATTGCTCTTAAGCCAGTTTTCTGTGTCTGTCACCTTATCTGTGGGAGGCAGAATTGCCATGATACCACTTGTTGCACAGGACAAGTCCTAGCTGTTCAATTCAATGGACTTATATTTATGAGGAACACAGCAAAGGCCCTCTGTACAAATAATTTCTGAACATGCAAAATTCTGTCAGCACATATATTAATAACAAGTAGAAAGTTCACTAGAAAATTTCTCAGTAGTTATTTCAGCTGAAGTGCCATCTGCAACTATTTATTTAATCTAATTTACTTTTTATTACTTTCAGCAGTATGGCGTCTGAATAACCTGTTGTACATTCTCCCTGAGATACTTTGCTGTAACAGTTGCTAGGTTTGGTTTTTTGGTTTTGGTGGGTTTTTTTGTTTGTTTTGTTTGGTGGTTTGTTTTTTTTTTGTCCCCCCTCCCCCCCCCCCCACTGGTGGTGACTTCAAACCATTATCACTAAGTATTGAGGGAGTTAGGCTACTTGTATTAATTGTGCATAGTTTGAAGTCTTTGCTCATGCTCTTTTGCCTGTTAGATTGTGGGTTTACTTTTCTCGCTTGCCAATCCAAGACATTATCACATGTTTGTTTTCAAGTTCCTAGACTTCTGGCATGTCTGCCCATGTCCCTGTGAGAGCTCTTAAGCTTGCAGGAATGATTTATATGGCATGAATGACCGATATTTAAATGTATATAAACCAATGATGGTCCAGAAAATGGTAAGTATACTAAATCTATTTTTGTCTTCCTGATTTATATTCTGCTGCCTTGGAAACATATGCAAAAATGTACTGAAAGTGATAAGGTAATGAAAGGCTAACTGTTGTGAAGAGGGAACATGTTTTGAAAAGAATAAAGTCTTCTGCACATACTCTGGGTTAGAACACTGTTGTGGAAAGGCCATAGGGTTTGTTTTTGTTTTGTTTTGTTTTGTTTTTTTTAATCCCTTGAATCACTTTTTCTGGGGGGAGGGGTGTCCAAAAGAGCAGAAGGTCTAGAAGGACATGATGGCAACAGGAAATTTATTCATATGGATGTACTTCTAAGTCATAGAATATTTAAGGCTTTTGAATATGAAGCTCCTCTACGTTGGCTTGCAGTTAAGAGGGATCTGACTAGGAATTTTTGTAAGATGCATATTGGCGTGTTACACACATCAGACATTACCAATGCGAGGGAGTTCAGTATGGTTTTGTGGAACTGAAAAGGCTTAGTTTGTGACAATAAGGGCTGAAAAGTTGTCTCCAACTTTGCTGTTCTGGTGATAAAGAAGTAGTGGGCAGTTTCCAAAAGGAGTGGCTTTATAATTAGTAAGAAGAGGAATTGCAAAACTCTACAAATCCACTTAATGGAAATTCACACACACACACACACACCTCCCTTAAATATTCACGATTTCTGCAGGAAAATCCTGTGAATACTGCCTTGGACTACTGAATGGGAAAACTAGAATATGATCCACATCCAGAGTGGAGTCCTCACAATCATAATAGAAAAGTGGGCAGGGTTGAGGGAGAGATACCAGTTATACAGTGTAATAGAGGGAAGGATTATTGCTCTGCTGCTGGTGATTAGCAGCATTAGTACAGAAATAATTGCACAGATTTTGGAAGGAAGTCTACCCTTTTTATTACACTCCCGAGTTGTTGCCTTTAACCAGCAATGGAAAAATAAGGCACCTGCTCAGCAGTGGTGAGTGTGATCTGCATTTGCCTTTCCACAATGGCATTTCTTCTAAAGCAAAACCCAAGCCACCTCATATTGCATTGTGGCTGTGACCGTACTTATTACAAGGCAGCAATATGGCTAAGTATAGGCTCTGTTACAGTAACATCACCAATCTAAAACAATGCTTGTATTTAGTTCACGCAATATAAATAAAAAGTTTGGCTTAGAAAACAGTGTTAATTTTAGCTCAGAAATGGCAGAGGAGTCATACTTTAGAGAAATTTGTGGATGGTAAATTTCTGGTTTTGCTTGTTTCCCTCCCCGCCGCTTGTTACACTAGACGTTTCAACTCAACTCCCTCTGATTTGCAGCAGAGCTGGTAGATAATGATATTAACAGCTAGTAATAGAAACTTGGAGTTGTTTTTCTAGCAGGAAATGTGCAGCTGCTAAGGAGGGATTTTCCCTTTTTTTTGTTTCCTTTGTTAAAGAAAAAAAAATAGAGTCCTTCCCAATTTAAGAGGCTAACACAAGCTGGGTCAGCAGCAAGATTCCTATCGGGACAGGGCCAGCCAAGAGGAACTGCCTTTCGGTGACTCACCCTGAAGCTAGCTCTGCATACCTTCCTCCTCTGCAGTGACTCGCAATAAATTTCTGTAATCTTGATCTGTTCAAGCTATTGTTTAATGACTAACACATGCTTTGAAGGGGAAAGTGCACTCTAGACGAAGGCAGGGCCTATATGATAACACTTTAAGTATGGCAACCAGAGCATCACAGTTTAGGAGAGAGAGCAAAGAATGTAGCAACAAGTTTTACAGGGGTTGCTCATGTGGCTTGAATCGAGCACATTGCTAAGTGCTTTGCTGAAGTTGGGTATTAGATAGTGCTAAACAAGGAGGGATAGAAGATGTGAAAATCATAAATAGACAAATCCCATGAACACATAACATTACATACAGAAATTTAATTCATTTACAGTAAATGAAAGTTGGATAAGTTTAAAGTTCTTATTCAGAATATTAGCCTGTTCTTTTAAAAAATTAATTCCTTATATCCTCCTTTTTAACTTCTTTCTTTTTCCTGGGTTTTTAATTTTCTAAGGCCTTTTTTCTTTGAGAATTATTTTCCTCAGATTATTGGATTTTGATGTTTTGCTTTTATTTGTTCTTCTAGGGTTGAGCCTGGAGATGTTTCATGCATAAAACTAATGCAGGGGGCTATAGAATATGCTTTATATAAAGATCAGTTCGGAAATCCTTATGAAGACAAGTGTCAGAAGTAATGTCTCAGAGGCACAGATACTTTTAGTAAAAAAGCTATTGATTGATTTCAGAGAAAGAAATAGATAAGTATTTCCAGTATTCACTAATACAAATTCTCAGGTTTAGGGCAAGTCTAATCTGGTCAACTGGTAAATTTTTTTTGGCTTGCCATATCTGTACCTATATATCGATATCTATCCTAATTTAGTTATTTTATAGCCTGCTATTTATATATTTATATGTATGCTTAATGTTAATATTAAACTCCATATTGCTGAAAAATAGGCAAGAGCTGGAGTGCTGTGCCAGATAATGTGGGGCTTTAACTAAGCCCGAGTACTTTGACAGAAGGAAGATATAATGCTTCCATCCTAGAATTGAACCACTCCTTGTATTTCTATTATATATGGTGCACTGTAGGAAGAACTTACGGGGCTAGGCTTATGAAATGAACTTTGACAGATCATGTAAGGATTTAGGGTGGAATTAAGCCCTAGATGCAGTTTATCATGTAGTGAAAAATGTTTAGTCACTAGCTTTTGGTCCGATGTAAGTCATTAACTTCATTATTTTGCATTCACGCTAACCGAAGTGCTGTGAAATACATTAATCCTGTAGAGTGTAACTAAATCTTTTTGTTCAGTGTAATGATGTAATAACAGGTGATATTACCAAAAGTGTGGAATTCTACTGCGAGCTACTTTGGGACTCCCACTCTATAAATAGGAGGAAGGGGAGAGGTTGTGTAAAGCATGAAGAGCACCTTTTCTCCATGCATTGGAGATTATTATGACATGCATTACAGGTTGGTACCAAAACCCTCTGTGAGATCTAACATTTTTGCATGCACCCATGCACAGTGGACGCTTTTCTTTCATCTTTCATAGTCTCTCTGTGGCTATAAGGTAGAGAATGTATTAACTGAATGCTCAAGGAGATTTTTAATTAATAAAGTTACAAGGGGAAAAAATATCCTGTGGCACTTAAGAAATGGATTGGTCCATGTTAGACTGTGTGTGAGTTATGCTGCTCTTTGGCAACAATATTTACAATAGACTTTTTATTAGCCTAAAGATGTTTTAAAGAATTTCAATAGCGATAATTTCAGGAGCAGTGCTCTCTGTATTTTTCATTCCCTGTTTCTGTCTGTTGTGATAATTGATATTAAATACAGCTTGAACAGTCAGCAAAAGAATAAATTTGGAGAAAGCACAGACACACCAGGGAATTTGGTTTTCCTGAGTGACATTTGTAATTATTCAGCTACACTAATGAAATCTTCCTGGTTCCCACTTGTTATTAAGGATGACAATTCTACCCTCAAGAAGTTGTGGAATTTCAGATTTGGGGGAAAACTTTTTTTTTCTTCTGTGGGTTTTTTTCCCCCCCCTCAACCTAAAAATAAATTTTCTTGATTTTTTGCATATGGCAGACAAATGATAATTTTCTTTTAGGAATATTACTTAAAGGCCCTCAGAATTAGATTGATTTTTCTTTGTCAAGAAAGTCAGCCTTGCAATGTAATGCCATTACTTATGCACTCTAACTTACTCAAAAGCTAGAACAGTATTGAATTTTTATTCTAATCTCTGATTTCTTAGTTTCACTTTATATGTAATGGTTGTGTTGTGATTCATACAAAACTTTTCCCTAGATTTATGTCAGTATTAAAGTCCTGATTTCCATTGGTTTCAATACATGAAACTGTTGTGATGTTGTGATGATCTATTTTCTAGGCAACAGTCTTGTTTGCTCATGCTCAAACTGGGGAGAAAACAAGGTTATAGAAACTGGCTAAACATTTAGTGGGACCACGTTCTCATATGGAGTCAATCAGCAGGAGTTCACAGAAGTTAATAAAATGATGCCAGTTCGTACTGACTGAGGGCATCTCCTCCAGGAAAGGCATTCTCAGAGTCAGCCACAGCGGCCCTCTGGGCGTTATTGTACAGTTATTGTACTTCCAAAAACTGCTGAAATTTGCAAAAGAAGTGACTCCTGCACACCCGTTGAACACTACCAGTAACAATGTGTTTCAGACCATTATTTTGGACTGGCACATAAACGGTTTGAAACTTAAAACTAACTCTTAAACTGAATTTGTTTGGTGAATGGCAGAGCACACTTGGAGAGGAGGTCAAAATATTCCTTTTCTTGGTCCTGTGAATGCAGTGTTGAGTCCTCCTAAACTGTCACCAAGGAGCTGTGACAGCTTCACGCTTTTGTCCTTTGCAAAGCAGTTGGGCTTTATGTAAATTCCTTCAAAGAGCAGAAATATTTACATTGAAAATCTGCCAAGAGTTAGACAAAGTGTTAGTGGGGGTAAAGGAGGTGTGGGCGAAGGAAGAAAATAATCCAGGGAATAATTTAATATAGCAGAAGAAAATATAGCACAAACACCATTTCTGTTTCAGAGAAGCATTACTTTGCTCTTGGGAACAATTGCTAGTGTGAGACAAATAGGCATAAATTCAGCATCCTCTGCGGGACTGGGTTCTCTTGCAAAATGGCTGAGTGCTGTCAACTCACTCACTTCAGAGCTTGGCATGTGATAAAGTTAGGTTAACTTTTAATCTTTCGGGTCAAAGCTCTTACTAAGTGAGGTTCAGTTAGATGCTCAAGGCCCATTTATTACTGAATTCATAGCCAAAGCGGCCGAAGCAATGAAGGTGTGTACCCGTACAGGCTGCATTCGTACACAGCTGTGAGAGGATGCTTCTCAGTGCAGCTGTCCACTTGGCACGTTCATGTTTCTGCTTGGAGTCGTCGGAGCAAGCGTGCACAGCTGCAGCACTAAGCACAGGTCTGTGTCTGACAATGAAATTCCCACCCTTACACCCTAACTAGGGGTATGTAATTTGTCTAACAGGGAGTTTTTTGCCTTATTTTCTTTTGTAGATTTCTCTTTAGCATTAAAATGTACAGGAATGAAAAAGCAGTATGGGAATGACCAGTTGGGAGGAGTGAAATGGGATGCTGTGTGCAAGTCATTCAGTATAGAAGTCCCACATAATTCCTTGAAGGCAGCATGGAGGGAGCAAGCTCCTTATAAATGTGCTATTAAGCCTGATTATTTATTTTAAGAAATGTGTAACCTCACACTTATCTAACCACCTTGGAGTACCTGATGCTACTTTAAGTTATGTATTTCTCAGCTAACCACACAAACATCAAACCTAAGTGTATCCTGTGAACATCAAACCTGATGGAATGATAGAAATATTTCCAGTAAAATTTATAGAAAGAATTGTGGAGACGTAGTGCTTTATTGTGGTAAATTCTGTACCCAAGGGAACAAAAGCACAACTTCAGTATATGGTATATTTCCATTCCTCTGGCATAGTCTGCAGGCTGTTGATTAGCTTTTTACCTCCCTCAACTTGAATATTTTGTGTATCCCAGAACTGGATTTACATATTTTAACTCATTCTTTGGCTTTCTTTTGAGGAAAGTTAGAACTCAGTAAATATTATTAAAAAAAAAGCCATAAATATTCTTCCACTGAAGGAAAAAAAAAAAATTTAAGGTTTGCTTCCTGCAATTATCAACTAGCCAGCAGAAAATAAATGTACTGGCAAGAATATTTAGCAAAGCAGCAAATTTTAAGTGGTTACTGAAGACTGTTCCTGGAAGGCAGACTTCAAAAAGCCAAATTTTTATCTGGGGCTCTTGACTTAAAATTGTGCTACTTCAGTGAAGAAAGAAAGAATAATCCATGACTTTGGGCATCATCAAAGGTACTGGTGTCTTAAATTTTACATGCTGTTGAAATGCTCAGAACACATGTATGTCCTGAAAACCCATACAGCAAAAAACCCCAGAAGACTCAGCCAAATCCTGAATATAAAAAGGAAGATTTACTGGGTAACCTGCTCATTGCTTCTTTGAAGGGCTATGGAACATCCCAAATTGGTTGTTCTTATGCCTTAAGTTCAAAGGTGGTGGCTGACCAAGCCACGATTCAGGCTGTTTGGACCTCACGCTGCCAGCCTGCAATCTCCTGTCTTAGTGGGAACAGAGACCATGGAGGCTCCTTTTCCTATCTGAGAAGACCTAACAAGATTTTCTCCTTTGGTGTTAGAAAGAGATGATTTATATAATAATGATCTTAACCAATGCATAAGTATTTTTTAAAGCAGAGGTACAATGTATTACAGAAAGACAACTTTTCTGGTAGCCACATTTATCTGAACTAGCTGTAACATCTTGAAGTCACAGAGTAAGCAGGAATGCTGAATTTTGGATTTCTTGCAAGCTGTGACATTTTTTCCTAGGTATCTACTCTTTTTGATGTTTTATACATATTTGCCTGACTCTTTCTTCACTAATGACATGTCAAAACCACCAGAGATTTACTGGATTAAATATAGCGATCAGTTGTATAAAGGCAATTAATCAATACAATGACTCTGTACCAGTGCTGCTTCTAAGAGAGCTGCTTTTTGCTTACACTTTTTTGCTGCACACATTTCATCCCTATCTTTGCTGGTGTGCAAGTCTTGTAGAACATATTTTGTAACTTGATGCCTAAGCTTCTAAGTCTATCTCATATTTTCTTTCAGATCATCAGGGAATTTTACTTTCACGCCACAGCTTTTTGGGACTGAGTTTTGCAGTGTGCATCTTAATGCTAGCAAAGAATTAGTTAGCTTATGAATTATAGAATATTAAGGAAAAATGTTAGAGGTGTATTTGCGGCCCTTCACACTAGATGAAGAACAGACAAAACTCTTACTGGGCCTTCCAAGGGTCAAGAGATGGGAAAAACAGTCCAATGACTGTTCACTGACTGCTGTTCCAGCAGGCCTGTATAGCAATTCAGAAAATGCATAGGGTGAGATCCAAAAAAGTATCTGGATAGCCAGTTACCCTCTATATGGATGAAGCTTGCACCCTGTTTGCATTTGAAGACCTGGGTCAGGGTGTGTTTGACTAAGACTCTTGTGTTTTAATATCCTATATAATTGACATCTCCAAGTTTGCTCACCAGCACAGAGTATCTGTGCAGTCAAGAAGAGATATTAGTTCTTCCAGGATATGATGCGTCTCATGCCAAAGTATTTGTTCAAAATGTATTGGCTGAATTACTCCTATTTGTCTCCACTGATATGAAGGGAATCTGGAGTGATAAACATCTAGGTTTGCTCAGTTAAAAGCCACTCTATGTGCCTTATTTCAGTGCAAAATTAAGCGGATCAGCGCTCACAGGGAAGTTCACTGCTGTGGGCAATATTGTGAGGGGGCAACAGAGACACATTAAGGAACTAGAGGTACCGTTTGTGCTTAGTAAAGACTGTACAAATGAGATATGGAGATTTATATTTGTAATGATTGAAGTTTGGATTACTTCCTGAGAAAAACTTGCCCTGTTTTGAAATTTCTGTGGTGTGCGATAGTTAAGCCTAATGAATGCATTTGGAAAGATGCAGAAAAAAATTTTAAAAGGAAAAGGTACTGAAACTATAAATGTCCTTTGTTTTTCCTCATATTCTTTCTTGCATGACTGAACCAGATTTTATATGTTTTGATGACACCACAAATGTGACATTTCAGCCCAGAGCTATAGAGCCCTGAAAATAAAAATGTATCTTGGAACCACTGATGGATCACTGACAGGGCTGGAGCTTCCAAACTAATGGGAAATGATGACAACCCCTGCATACAGATTAATTGTTTCAGTCAGAGCTGCAGTCTTTCTCATTTGTCTGACAGTATTCTTTATACGGCATTGCCTCATAGCACTGGGTTTCTGAACAGGAGATAAAGATGCATCATCTAGCTGTAGTTTGTGCTAAGTTACAGGATCCAAAATTCGGTATTACTTCAGCTACATAACTCCTCACACGCTGTCAGCTGGCTTCCCCTTTTGCACTGGGTGAGCGTGGGTTGGCGCAGATTGCGTTTGCATTGGCTTAACCGTGCACGGTATGTGCCTGCCCACAGCCCTTGGCTCCCTGCAAAGGGGGAAGGAACTGCCCCGTGCAAGGTGCCACCTCCCCGCACCGCTGCTGCTGGTATGTAGCAACTTGCATGGGACATGGCTGAAGCACATTTCAGCTTAGGAATACGAGGGACAGTATAGATATCAATATTTTGCATTTTATACACAATATTTCCTTCTGTCACGGAATGTCTGCCAACTTCAGGAAAACATCAGCTAAAAATAAAAGTAAATTTCAGAGCGCTTGGGAAAAAAAAGATTGTGCGGCTGAAATATACGGCCTGATGAGAATAGAAGTATCTTATATTTTCAAGGACTAAGTATACAGGTATACTCTATTTAATTTACTCCAGGCTTGGAAGTAAGGCAAAACTAACTGCAGCTTTGGTACCTATTGATGAAAAACGGCGTGATATTTTTGACCTTATTGGCAGCAAGACAAATGCGATCAAAACATTGTCTGCTGCTGCAGTTGTATTATGATCAATATGTGATGCAAGAGCTCTCTGCTCTGCCCCTCTCTGCCTTCTGGCTTGGACCCATCCCTCTTGAGGAGGAATACACCTGGTGACACTGAGGATGAAGGCTGCAAAGGGAGGCAGTTGCCCAGGCAGCTCTTTCAGAGCAGAGAGATGGTTCTGGCTGCCATCCTTGCTGGCCCGTAGCTGACATGCAGATCAGTAATTTATACCACAGTGATAATACGTTCTAGCGCCAGTAACTTTTTATAACACTCATAAAATTCCTTAGTCCTGTGGGGAAACATTCCTCCAGTGTGGGCAGTAAAATGATCACTTTCAGATGTCAGTGTGGACTTTTACATTGATATGTTGCCAACTATATATTAAGGTGACCAGATTTTCTAGGCACCAAGTCAAGGAGAGGTAGTTTGGAGAGATGGAAGGAAGAGGAATGTAGACCCCACCTGAGATATCATACAAGCCTTCAGCCAGGCCAGGAGTCCCCTCACATCTACCACCTACTCCTCTGTCATATCTTGAAAGTCAGGTACTAAATGGCCATATCAAGTGGTCATCACAACCTGCTGTGTTATTTCATTTAAAGTCACTTTGGTTTATAATTTAATCCTTGCCCTACATTCCTTTGGTATAATCTGTGTAAGTATTTTCCAGGGTTCATTCTGTCCTGCTTATGCCAGCTACAAAAACTCCAGACTTTAAGAAAATGTTAGCAATGAGGGTAGCGCCTTCCAACACTGCTGTGCCTGGTGGTACCAGGCCAGGCTGGGGAAGGAATGTGCTTGATGGAGAGCACCAGGCAATGGAGATGATTTTTCTCCTGAAAATGTTATCACTGGAGATGTGTGTCGAATAAACCAAACACAGCTCAAATATTGTATCTGCTTAACTGTTCCAATACTGGGTGGATCAGCTAGTTACGGTTGCCTTCAGGAAAAGATACTGGCAGAGCTAACCCTTTAGTACCCTGGGTTTTTTTCTGTTTTCTTAATGAACAGAAAGTCTCTTTTGAAATCCTTTTTGTCCTTTTGAAATCCCACTGTAACAGAGTAAAACCTATTTGTGAGAACTCTAAGTTTCCTGCGTGGAGGTTATAGAGGCACAGGCTCTTAAGATTCCGCGGTCAGTCGCTGCTTTGAAATTTGCTCTTATGCTCTCATTTTTATGGTGTTTCTAAGGTGTTTGTAAGCTTTTTTCTAACATTCTAAGTGATTTCCTGTCTCTTTCACCTGAAAAATAAAGAGTTATGATATTATTACAGTAACATATGTGCTTCTTCCTGCAATTAAAAATTACAAAATAAGAAGCAATCTTAGACTGAAAGCCTACAACTACCTATATTTAATTTCTCCTATATAACTAGTACCTTGAAGGGTTACGGTCTTGATTCCAAGATCCAGACAATAACTTCATTTCTTCTACTGGGTTTGATTAAAGATGGTGAGTGGGCTGTGATTGACTTCAGAGGATTTGATTTAAGCTGTTATTGATAGAGTTTTTGAAACGAATGGAAATAAGATCCATGAAAGAGAATTTTCTTCTGTATATAAAATACATGAAAGATTATGGAATTAAGAAAGGGCTTTTGCAGGGTCATTTGAGTAGACCAATACTCAAATAATGCAGCTAGTATTTCTGTTTTGTTACTAAATGTATTAATTCCTCACAGTTAATGTAATTACGGATTACACAGATCTCCTTAGCAATATAATGGGTCCTCTTTGTTAATGGCATTTGAAAAAGTAGAGTGTCCTTGTGAAAAATCTTGTAATATACTGTGCTTTGGTTTTAGTTAAACTTGGAGCAACCTTTACCTTCTAAAAATCATGAAGAAGTTTAATTTGAAATAGAAATAGTGTAATTTGATCATCATCTGTTTAAAGATACACGTACATAATTCTTTACGGGATCAAGATCTAAGTTGGTAGTTTGGATTTTTTTTCAGACAAAACATCTACGTAACAACACTACTATCAGACACCAGTCAGCATGCTTACTTAATTCAAGATAAGGACAGAAATAGATTGGAGAGTACAGCTCTGGACTGGCTTTGTTTTCATTCATAGATATAATATTCCTAGCAAGCCATTATGTCAGAATCTCTAAGCAATGAAAAATTTGACAAAGCAGGCAAAAACTTGATTTGTGAATATGTCTTCATATTCCAGTACTACTGGCATTAAACTTCTTTTAGACAACAAAAGCAAATAAAAAAAAATTAATGTATTTTTCTACAGATGCTATAGAATGGAACTAATCTCAGGAAACAGCACATCATAAGGTTGTTAACTTTATTGGACGTGTTCATCATGAATGGCCATTGTGCAGTGGCAGTGACTCAAATGTAAATTAAAACCAGATCTTCTGAAAGAAGTGCCTTGCCTAAAATACGGCATGAACAGAAAAAAGATGCTTTTTTAAAAGCAATGAATATCCCAAAAGGAATGACATAGGAATATACTTAAACATGTCAAAAATTTCCTGAAGTCAGGGGTACTGTATTTAACATTTGTGGATGGAAAACACAGCAGAGGTGGAAACTGGACTGAAAATTTGGATGGGGCAATATTTTCAGCCCAACTTTGGAACAACCATGTAAAGAGACCATTTCACTGTGAACCAAGTTCCATGTTAACTGGAACAGCAGCAGAACTGCATAAGAGACCCAATGGACGTTAATCATGTAAGTTCTTGTGTAAGGTAGAGGAAAATTTTCTCTGGTTGTGTGTGGCCAAAACACTGGCCTAAGTTTTTTGTTCTGTAGCCATGTTCTGTAAAATGCAGAACCTCTTCTCATCAAACCTGACAGCTGTTGCTTGTGAAGAAAGAACTTTGAGAAGTCTGTCTTAGAAAAAAAATGAAATGCAGATGCTGAAGCAGAAAAATACCTTTAAAGTTATATCAGTTGCAAAAGAAAGAGAGAAACTCCCTTCCAGGAATGTTCTGTCTTTGTGGTGGGTGGTAGCACACGCTGCATGCTGTCAAAATACATTCTTGGAGCAGGAGGTGTAAACACGGAGTGGTGAGTCAGCCCTGAATCTGATGGTCTGAATCTGTGCTCCCTCCAGCTAGAGATGGAGGCAGGCAGCCATGCTCTGCTGCCACTTAGGAAATACCTCAGCTATTGTTTGGCATTTGCCATTTTTGCTACAGTATAGTAGGAGACTGAGGTCAGCTCCAACTCTTCTTTTAGCTGCTCTAAAAATGGGAGTATTTACCTAGTTTAGAAAAAAGATCAGTTCAGACGTTGTTTTCTGAAAGGATACTCCTTAATGGTTGTCCCTCACCTCACATAGACTTATTACAATTCTAACGTGAATATTTATTTCCCCAAATTTACTGTGACCTAAAGAAGGTTAGTGAAAGCTTTTTTTTTTTTTTTTGTTTCCTGTTGTCATGACCTGATATGGACTTTGGCAGTGGAGGGATTGCATGAGAATAAGGTCTTTCCAATTAGTTCTGCAAAGAGACTTAGGTTGCTTGGGATGAATCTGTAAAACAAGCACTTTTCACTGTGATATAATCCTGCCTTTTTTACAGGCTTCTTGGACCACACACTGTGGCTAGAGAGTTAGATTCTTAGATGGTGTATTGGAACTGCAGTCAGATTGGGCTAAAACATCTGGAAAAAAGAAAAGGCCCCTGGGTAATTACTGAATTTTAAATAATTACCCGTTCCATATTGTTCTTTGTTTTTTCCACCTGTTTGAACCGTAACAAGAGATCATCTCAAAGGTAGAAAGGTTTTTAAGCTTTCCAGTGGTTCAGGCATTGCAGGATGTTTCCAGGATGCTCGGTCTCAGGAGGCCCTTGGTTGAATGTGGGATGGCAACTGAAATTGTAAGGTGTGTGTTTGTTGTTGTTGTTGGTTTAGGAAGAACAGGGGAGGCAATGCTTAAATACAAAGCTGGGAAAACAAGAGGGAGCATGCAGCCTGGACTATGGCATGGAAGCATTAGTCATAAGTACTGCAGTTCTTATTTAGTCTCTTAGGGTATATGAATCTCTTGACTTTCCAAACGGGCACTAAAACATCTGTTGCTTCCTTGTTTATCGTCTGTATTGTTCATCCTCCTGGTCGGAAAGAAAAACAATGAAGGCAACTTTTCTCAGCCTGTTTTCAGTCTGGCCAAGTTCTGCCTTTTCTAGCCCTTGCAATGAGAGAGACTTCTCAACTTTCTTTGCGACGGAAACACAAAAAAGTATGACTCCGGGATGTCACAAAAAGGCACCCTGACTGGCAGTAACTTTAACACTCAGGTATGCACCTTCACCTTTTTGTAAAATTGTCACTGGCCCTGCTCCAGGTCTTCTTTTATTGCTTGGGTTTTTTATCCAGGTGCCAAAGAACTAACAGTTTTTTGTAATATATGGATATATCCACACCACTCTGGTTCACCTGCAGATGGGAGGACATCCATCATCTTTCCCCTTGCTTCAGGACGAAACCCTTAAATCTAACTAGCTGTGGCAGAAATTTGCAAAATACCAGCCCCAGTTTCCACTTAGGTAAGAAGAGATAAGCGAGGAGGGCCTGTCCACATCTCCCAAAATGTGCCATCATGGAGGCTGTGGGAACAAGCTCCAGGTATGGGAGAAACCAGTTTTGTGATGAAGGTGTTAGGGGCCCAGTGCAAGGAAAGAATTGGAAATATTTGCAAATAAAGATGTCAGTTGTTCACTCAGTCATCTGTTTGCTAGTGGCAGAACAGAATGCAATCTGTTTCGTACATTAAAGTGCCTGTTCCCAAGGCACCTCACTCATTTGTTTATAAGGCAGAGCACATCTGCGGAGCAATGCTGGCCCCTGGATAGCATGATTTCATCAGGAGTGGTGGAGGAAGGCCAAATGGACACTCTTGTTTTGCAGTCAGCCTGCGACTTTCCTCTTGCAGATCAGTGAATTCAGTTCTCCCAAGTAGGGTATAGGTTAGCTCTTTAAGGTTTCTCATGAAATCTGTCTCGTTTGACACAACCAACCGCTTTCAATTACATCTGCACCTGCTGTTTAGAGCAAAACAGCAAATACACTTCAAACAAAACGACAAGAAATTACTCAGAAGCGCACTAGCCTGTCATGTACAAAGTATATTTGCTTCTTTACAACTCTCCATGCACTAAAACATTCTGGGGGGTGTGTGTGTGGTTTCTGTCATTACCTATTATAAATAATTTCAGGGTATTTCTTAGGAACACTTCTTTAGACAAATGGGTTGTTTGCTCATGCTAAAGTAATTTGCTATGTCTGGAATACATACATGCTATTGAGAGTGAGTGTTTCCATAAAAACCTTTGCACCACTATTTTGAAGGAGATTGATGACATATTTTGCCTTTCATGAGTTTTACCTCAGTGTACTAACAACTTAGCTATTTGTTACTTCTGTTTTCCATGTTGTCATATGTGGACATAGTGATAAACAAGAACAAACCAAATCCATAACACCCAATTCACTACTGCCTGCAGGAGTCATTTATATTTGCGAAGAAGGGATGTAAAACATAGTACCCTGATTTGTGCAAATCCTCCTTCTTCTTTTTACAAGTGTAAAAAACAGCATGTAGAGTAAGATTTTCAGAAATGTTCTATATTGGTCTGACTTTTCTCAGTATTTGGCCTGTGCTGACAAATACAGAAAATCTCTTTTTTGGGTGCAAGGCAGAGAATTCAGACCATGTCTCTGCCCCAGACAATGTCAGGTTTCTTCTTCCATTCCTCCCTTTGGAAAAAGTAAGCTGGAGAAATATCTGGGAGTGGTCACTGGGGAATGGTATGTTCCAGGTAACCAGTTCTGTCTCTGTGCCACCTAACCCTCAGGAAAGTTAGCGTAGAGCTAGCATGCAGGATAGTGATAGGGGAGAGAGGTGCGTTCCCTTTATACTTACTTGTCTCTGAGTCCGCAATTTATAGTCCAAACTGTATAGCAAGTCAGCAAAATGCATGTGTGGCATTGATTCACATGGACTGATTGTTTTCTAAGAAATTGGATTGCGCTTTAATGCTTCCTTAACGATTATCCAAAAATGTTAGTGATCCTGGTCAAAGTCCATCTCTGACTAAAGTGTGAAATTAGCTGAATCACAGACCGTTTCCAATAAATTCTAGAGTGCAGGAAAAGATATACTTGGTTTGCAGAAACATCTGGGCCAGCCCCACGCTACCACAGTTTGTTCTTTACCCCAAATAATAAGGTTTGTGCAGGCAAGCCTGCGTGTGTCAATGCAAAAACAGTCGATGTCATTTAGGGACCTGGGTTTGCTTGACTGACGAGTGTTTTTTGCTGGTATAAATGACACCCCTATCTACTAGGAAGTTTTTCTGGTGTCAGTGTGTCGGCAAAACCTTTTCAGTGTGAATGAAGTTGTCATCCCAAAATTTGTGTTTACTGCACTGCTCTCCGTGCCCTGAAGCTCAGGGGGTGAAGTACTTCACAAAACAATTTAAGAAATCTCCCAGAATGATGTTTCACTGTTGAGGCGGAACTAAGATCCCTTACTTAGGTTGCTCAGCTTAAAAGAAAGATTATACTGAAAGGAGCTGCTTGGGTGGTTTTTTAGTTTTTTTTTTTTTTTTTTTCTTTTTTTTTCTTTTTTTTTCTACTTTCAAAAAGAGGAGCAGTGGACTTGCAGCTATGCTGTTTTAACAGGCTCCAGAGATCTTTGTTACTTTATCCTCTCTTTAATAACAGTAATGGTATTCATGAGCTGAGAGGGAGAGTTTTGGAGCCAGATGGTGCTGCGTTGTCCTGTGCTACCTTGGGCGGGAGGGGAGGACAGTGCTCTCTGCCCCAGTCAAAGCAGCAGGACCAGGGTTGGTAAAGCAGCACAGAGCCCTTTGGTGTCAGCATGCTTAGGGCAAAATGCCGGGGGCTCCTGAGACAGCCAGAGGGTGATGCAGAATTACCTGTACTATATGCTGAGGAAACATTTTCCTTAACAACTCTTTTATTTGCTAAAACTCTAACGTTAGGTGGGCTGAATTATGTGTCATTTGTGCTGAAAGTATTGAATAGCTCTGGCTAAGTATTTATAAACCTGTGTATTTTTTTGAAAATGGAAACATTTTGTTTCAGTATTTAAACATGAAATATATATTTATGTTTTAACATGACATATTGAATCTGAATGTTTTCAGAATGTTTTTCATTTCAAAAATCAAAGAAGATTAAATGTTTTGTTAGAGGCGTGCAGGGGATCATTGTATCAAG
This sequence comes from Morus bassanus, assembly GCA_031468815.1. Lineage (NCBI taxonomy): Eukaryota > Metazoa > Chordata > Aves > Suliformes > Sulidae > Morus > Morus bassanus. The sequence continues at coordinate 27,490,817 of CM062577.1, forward strand.
GAAGAAAGTGGATTTTTTGTTTTTTTGACAATCCAGAATACCTTACTACAACTCTCTGCCCTATTTGTCACTTTGGTCACTATGACCAGACTCCTCAGCATTTCGCTACGCTCTGCTCATTGCCTGAGCTACGTTCTACTGGTCTTCAGGAGTTTCTGCTACTTTTCTGTTTCTTGTTCCGTGAGCAGCAACTGGATAGTGCTTGCTGCCTTTAGAAACCGGATGTGGACAAACCTCCCTGAAGGGCAAAGTTTTCAGGGTGTGTTTTGTATTGTGATAGTCAACTTTATAAGGATGAAATGTAGTATGCATCTTGAGTATTCTTTGTGGGTCTCTGACACTTTGGATGTGTTTTTTCTTCCATTCTCTGGGAATTATGATGGATTTAATGGAAAGCTACACTGAAACAAACAGTTCGGTAAAGTGTTTCCATAACATTTTTATTCACCTCCAATTCTTCTCATCAACCCTGAGACAGTATGTTCATGAAGCTTGGTATATATATTTGAAAAGACAAAATTAGTCTATTTGTATTCTCGTTCTTGCTGCTCTCTATATAAAATGAGTGATTTCTGATTTTCTTAATAGGTCTCTGAAAATCAAACCTTAATTTCTGTACTGCCAGGATCCAGTCTGTATCAGCAATGGGAAACGTATAACATAACTTGGTTCTTGAATTAGAAGGTAGAACATAGAAACGGTATCTATATAGGTAAATAGTAAGAAGATAAATGCTGAAAGTCTGTTCATAACCCTGTGTAGGATATACAACAAATCTACAGTCTGAGTTGTTTATCTTACTAGAATGTTTGCCCAGAATAATACTAATCCTTTTTTGTCCGACATGTACATTTGACACCTGATTTCATACTAACAAGAAGAGATTCCACACTTGGAATGCAAACTAAATGAACTGAGCAGTTATTGTCTTACAGTCTTTGTTGGACATAGCAGACCATTACACAGTCAGAGGGATAAAGGGACAATTCCGTTGTGGGACAATTCTTTGGGAACATTTAAGTAGGCAACATAATTCAGGAGAAACGGGGGATATTGTAATCAATCCCTGCTCTCAAGAAAGGACTAGGTTGATTAACTATGAGATGGATCAACCTATTGAATGCCATCTGTGTAAAATTACAAGATGGATAGGACTGAAGGAACAATAGAATGGAAAATAAAACCCAGTAAGGTGCAGCAACTGTACAAGGCCAAAACTTTGTGAAAAGATACATAATAAAGAGGAATGTCTGTGGAGACCAGCAGTTGAATATATTTCCACTGATCAGTGCTCATATTTCTGTCTGGAGTTTGCAGGTGTCAGCAACTTCAAACGTATTCACCTTTCTGTACCCTTTTAAACAGGCTGAAACCTGTATGTATGCCTGCCTTTACAGGCAAGTAGGATATTTAATATGTCATCACAGAACTGACAAGCAGGTCTAAGGTGTTTTAAGGCACCGAAATGAAAGCTTTAAAAATTTGCTGTTTACCAAATGCATAAAGAGAAGGGTGAAGATTAAGTGGTTATTTGAGGAGTAAAATAATTTAGGACTTTATGAAAAGAACTGGCTGTCAGAGCTGGCAGATGGGATAAACCAAGCAGGTTGAGAGCTGGGAAGAAACTAGTCACTATATAAGGTGTACAGAACAGCAGGCTATTGTAGAAGGTGACCCCCTAGATCAGGTAAAGGTGTGTGGAGCATACTCTTCTAAGGGTGTTTTAGAAATGAAGAGCTGGTGAGAAACCTTGTGTAAAAGACATAGTGGGCCTGTTTCTTCCTGGCGATAAATCCAGTTTCTTTTAAAGTATTACCCTAGGGTTGGTTTTGCCTGGTCCTCTGTAGCTTATTGGAGATGGATTCATAAACGACTTTGAAACATGATTTAAAAGAAGAGCAAAGAATAGTTACTGAGAATATTCTGGGACCCATCAACCTTTTCCTTTTCTGTCTGCATCCTCTATCCCTGAGGTGCCCTGCTTTTCCTCCAGCAGAATTGCTTTGCATCTCCTCTTATGAACACTTCAATTAATAGCCAACTTTTATTCAATGGCATAGCATAGTATTATTTTTAAAGAGGATTTCCTTATTGTCATTAATGCTTGTTTCATCAAAAGTGAGTCACATCAACTGTTATTTTGCAGGCAATCATCAAGAGTTTTTAACTTTGATTCTGTTCCCTCTTTACGACTTTAATTCATATCAAGGAGGAGTAAGATTCTGACCTGGGGGTTGTTAACAGAGCACCAGCTATCACTACTATCCCCTAACAATTTTTGTTGTTAGTAGTTGTTCATTTAATTGAGGTGGTGTCCTCTCCGTCTGGATGATCACCAGCCTGATTTATCCACATGAAGGAGATAATCGAACTAACTTTTTTAATTATCTTTCTCTTTCACTCCTTTCCACCTTGTCCAAGACTTTATCACAAATCATGCATGGGCAGTTGTATAATTATAATGTACCCATATCTGTCAAGCAGGTTTTCTGCCTTTCTGGTTTATAACCCCCGAGTTCCCCAAGGGTCATCACAGATCTTTCAGTGAGTCCCATCTCCTAAAATCCCAAACATCTGGTTTATCATTTAACAATTTTCAGACCTAAACACAACAAAGGTATTTAATCTATGCTTACAATACACAGATTTTGAGGGCCTTTTGCAGTTTTTTGTTGTTAGGCTGAGGTTTTCTTATGGGAAGGTGTTACATACCCTACAAGACATTCTTGGATCTGTGCTTTATTGGAAGGGAATTGAGCATTGTGCTTTGCTGTTATGCTGACTCCGGTCTCCACTGAGCAAGTTTGACGAGAACTAGGCAGTGGCCCATGTTAGGGGGTTTTGAAGACCCTACACAACATGATTCTGAAATGTTCTGACCCTCAAAGAAGGACCCAAACAGTACTCCAAGAATCAGTGAAGAGCCTTGGGAACCAAGAATAAAAGGCTTTTCTGCTCTCAGCATTTCAGATTAGGCAAGTCTTTCTTTTCTCTCTATCTGAAATACACATGCTCTAAGTGTGCCTTCATTTCTGGTGCAGTGGCTCACTCCTTGGAGACAGTGTTCTCCCTGATTTAAGAACTCAGTTGGACATCAGTGAGTTTTGCATAAAATCTTCTGTAGGATAAGTCTTCTGGGCTTCAGTCGGGCAAAACTGCAATTTATTGATACAAGGAAGTAGGGCAGGAATTAACTGTAACAGCATAAAAATTTTGTATCACCTATTCTCTTTTTATTTAATATAATACCTTATGATGTAGACTGGATTTGGCTTCAGAGGTGTTTGGAGTGCAGCAGAGATGGATGAATCTTGATTCTAAAGAAGAGATGGAGTGGATTATACTGAGGTAGGGGGGTCCTGATTAGTGTACAGCTTCTCAGTACCTGCTCTTTGGTAGGCAGATGCAGTATCCATCTCCATAGCCGCCTTCTTTCCTTGGCCTCTGTTGGGCAGCTCCTGCCTGCAGAGGGCCATCAGGAATGGGCAGAAATTTTGCTGTCTAGACATGTGGCAGCTGTTTCCAGCACCAGCAGTATCAGAGGAAAATAACTTTTTTCCTGAATTGTAACATTTTGTGATTTAAGTCTGTTTGAGTGCATAATTTATCATATATTGTTACTGTGTTTTTTCTTTTCTTTAAGACCTTCAAAGACCCTCTAAGCCTTAGCTTGCCCAGTGGTTCCCCTATTGCTGCTTATTTTAAGAACATGTATGACCCATCCTAAGACTGCATTGGGAGACTGAACTTCAGTCCCTTGCACACCCGTCTCATCTCAGTCACAACTTCTAATTTAGTCTTAGTCTTCCTGCTTCAGCTCCTCATCCCTAGCATGAATGTAACTAGATGAGAGCCCTGGTTTATGTTACAGGGATTAAATGAAATAGTAGTTCTGAAATGAAGAGGATATTTTTAATAGCTAGGTAAGGTCTTTCCTAATAAGATGGCATAACGCAATAGCAACTAGAATGTTGAATTCACATTGCACAATATTAGAAAATAAAGATCATTAGGGAGACTAAATCCTCCACACCCTGGTCTTAATTTATTTTAAACAGCAAAACAAATGAAAACCAATTAAGCTCATAAGTCATAGTGTGAACAGAGTCCAGAAAAATGTCAGTTCCAATAAAAATGACAAATAAAAGTATTGGCATAAACTCCAAGGATTTATATCATTGGAACCACAATAAGGCCTTCTTTAGTTGATCTTGAGACATGACTCAAAATGTGAAGAATGAGAAGATAAATACAAATAAAGGGTTTGGTTTGGGTTTGGGGTTTTTTTTTTGGTTTGGTTTTGTTTTGGGTTTTTTCTGTTGGTTTGTTTTTTTTTTTTCCTAAATGCTGAAAGGGTTATTTTTAACACAGTTAACATTTTCATTTTAAGTTAATGCTAGCCAGTGCAATTGGAAGAACTTCTCAGTGGGTTAGCACAACCAGCTGAAGTATTCAAGATAATCTGTACTGAACTGTCATGGAGCTGGATAAAATAGATTATTATACTAATCAGATTATAATAACCCAGAGCATGGTTCACAGTCTTCATATGGCAATGAGTTCTGCTTTACTGTTCCTTAGATATAACATTTCTGGAGAAAGAGAATTTAATGTTCAGAATATAAACTCTGTGGTCGTATTTTTCTTCATTGCAATCTAGGCTATAATAGCAGGGTGATTGATGCACCAAGCAGTGGGGGCCAGCTCAGAAAGTTTGTGACTAAGTCTGTTCTGAGCACCATTTAGTATGAGTGAAGTACCACCCATGCAGATGAGTGCATTGAGGAATTACTTGTGCTTTACTGAATTGCTTCAACCTGCAGATCCCATGGTTGCTCTTTCCAAAGGATATCACTTTTCTGTGTAGCTGTGGGCTTGCTCTTACAAGTTGCTGCACTGGCAGCCTGACATCAGTGAAGGAGGATCAGCCATGGGTTTGGCTCTGTGCTTTTCCCTGTGTGTAGCTCCATGAACACCAGCAAATCTATTTCTGAGGCCTGGGACTCAGACTTCGAAGGCTGAAAGACCCAGTTCAGAAAAGTACAACAGCATATATGTAGAACTACACTCATTTCAATGAGTTTTTGAGCTGAAGTATCTGAGATATTTTTTATTCCTTAATTAAATAACATCAGTGTTCAAATAACAAATACTGCCTGTGAAAGAATACATTTATAGTCATTCAAGTGATCTTCACCAGAATAATTGGCCTACAATCAAGCCGTAATTTGCCCTTTCGAGTAGATTGAATGATCTAGATTGATTTTTAAAAAATGGAGTTCCTTTTATTTTAGAAAATAATAGATGTTCATTTCACATACCACATTTTTAAAAAGAATTAATCATGAAATGTCGTTCAGCTAATCTGAAATAGCTTCTAACAAAAATAAAAATATTTGGCACATAGCTTTAAGCTTATACTAGCGGGTGTTAGCAGTGCATATGTGAAAGTTAATCATAGTCTCTGTGGCCTTATTTACAATGAAATCTGTCGTGGTTTTGACTATTTCAAACTATGTTGATTTATTGTATCTAGAAACCTAGCCAGAAGGTAAATTGCTCAAAGTGTCCAGCAGGCTGCCTTCTTCATTTTCTGGCAGCAATAAATTCCCTTATCCAAATCCTCTTATTCCTACTCTGATGACTGGTAATTGATAGAAGCACGTGGGGAGAATCCCCAAGCAAGAAGGGTCTGTGGTATTTTACAAGATGAATTTCCCTGGGATCAAGGTTCTCAGTGAGTGTAGACTGCTATAAAATATGCTGAATTCAGAAGAACTTGGCTTTCTTACACCGAGTTGAGAACATGGACATTATTTTCCATTGCCTTGCACTTTGTGTAGCTATGTACAGAGAGCACTGATGCAATTCTATTCCTGTTTGGTGGCATTTGAGGCTGGCCTTGCAGATGTAAATATGACTAGACAAGGCTCTGGGTATTTGTGCCTTTGCAAGATTTAGTTCATTTTTAGTCCTGTAAATATCCTAATTTTTTTTTTTAATCTGATCTTTAAATTTCTGTTTAATCCTGATTTTTATTAAATCTTAATGCTATATAGGACCTCTTTTCAATAGATATCTGTTTAAATCAAAGTATTTACTTTGAGAAAATCATCCTATTGTAGTGATCTAGAACATTGAGAGCAGGAAAAAAAAGCTGGCATACAAATAGCTGTGTTATAAAAAGCTAGGAAAGGTACAAAAAAATATATGTAGAGAAAAACCTAAAGCAAACAAAAGATTTGGTCAGCAAGTTCAATTATAAGGGTAAAGTTTAAACCCAGCTGTTCCAGAAAACCTTGAAGGTTTTGTGGAATAAGGCAGCTTCTTCTGTCCTGAAGGATTGACTATAACAACATAGGAAATTTGAATAAAATTCATGAAAATGAAAATTATGTAAACCTTTGCTCAAACTCTGAACCAAACAGTACCTAAGTTTTTAAGAGATTCAAAAAGCTATTGTTAACTTAAAAATACAGTGTAAGTCTATGCAGTTCTTGATTTGTGTTTGAACTTGGATGTAAACGCTATGAAAATAGCTTTTCATGTGGCATTTCTGGTTCGTGGCTAACCAGGCACTACGGGGAATCTCATGCAACTGTCATTCCCATGAAATTCAAAAAGATGCAGTTTGTGGGCCAAGTTTCAGATATGCTATAAGTAAACCATGCAGTTTTTGAGCAGTGTCCCAGATTTCTGAGCTTTCTAAAGTTAAAATAAGAAAAAAGACTGGAAATGATCTGGTTTTGGTAGAGTTCATCTTTCTGCCAATGCACCGCTGTTCATTATTATCTCTTTCCTATAATATGCTCACTCCAATTTTAAATAGGCCTTGTGATATACTTGGATCAAGCTGAGCCATCAGAAAATCTGTCTTCATCCTAAGCAGGCATTAGGGGTCTGCCTGTGATACACAACCCGACACCTGGAAGTTTTGTTCTTGGGGGGGAAATTCAGGTGCTTGATACATTTCCAACTAAGCATATAACTTCTTTCTAACTCTTAGGAACAAAAGCGTGGATGATCTTCTGTCAAGCTTATTCAGTATTCACTTGTTTTTATTCATTTTACCTGCAGTTTTCTAGAGTGTTGCTGAATTAATGTATAAATTGCTTTTGTTTAAAATTGCGGTCCTGAATATGTAAATATGCTTTCTGTAAGGATAAATGTTAAGATGAATCTATTTGCATAAGGAGCTTATTTTCATTTTTTTACTCCTTCCTTTTGCTGCATTTAAAATCCTTATACATGGTCCCTTGATTAGAGCTGCTGTTCTACCCTTAATCATTATGCTAGCAAACTGCAGTTGTATAAAGTGAATTATTGTAATTACAAAAGGAGAGTGAAAAAATAGTTTTACACTGGACAAGCATTTGATACCTAAAATCAGTTTCTGGATCTGGCATAATCTGCTTCTGTAACTTTGAGCAAACTATTCAAATGTAGTTGGTTCACTTAGAGAAAATAAGATCAAGTATGATTAATTATCTCAAGAAGGGAAATAGTCCATAATAATTCAGTGCCTCAGTTTCCCCATCTGTGAAATGGACACGACGCTCTTTCAACTTTTTTTCTTCTTAACCATTCTTTTCTCTTTAGATATTTGGCTCTTCAGAGCTGAAACTCTGTGTGTGCACAGTGCTTGGCACATTGGCACTTAACACAAATAAAGACTTGGAAGAGAGATTTTAGGATATATTGCTGCTGCAGCACTGGTAGAAACTAATTAGAAGATAATGCATGACATTATTTTTGAGAAATCTTCCTGTCCCAATACACATATTTAACAAAAAACAAACAACTTCCACCCCCACCTTCCAAACAAGATCCGAAGAAGCCATGTTCTGGTCCCGCTAAAGTCAGTGGCGAAGTTCCCAGTGACTTCAGAGACCAGGAGTTGGCTGTTTATGTATAGATATTATTTTTTCAATAAAAGCAAGTGAAGCTAACTGAAAACAACTTGGGCAGCTCACACAGTTGCTGGTTCCCATATGCCACAAATATTTTACTATTTGGTTTGTGTCCATTTCTCAACATAAATTTGAATCAGACATTTATTATTCAGCTTGCTAGTAGGATCTTTGGAGAAGAAACTGTTTTGCAGAAAAAAAAAAATCAGTAAATTCTGTCTAAAATTATTCTTTTAACGATTTCATGTTTTTAGCTAGACCTCTTGTTTATCATGTAATGGGATAGGAAATAGCATACATCAAAGCAGCAGCCTCAACCTTCCTCAAGTGGCTGTGTGCTTAGTTTCTGTGATTCATATAGGATTCACATATGTTTTACTTTATTATTATTATTTATTGTAACTTTGGTCTCTTGGAGAAACTTCAGGAGAAAATTTATTCTTCTGTTGAAGTCACCATCTCAACAGAAAGATTTAACTGAAACTGGAAAAGCCATTGCACTCCTACTAGTTTCTGCTGGAAAAAATTATCTTCTTTTTCTCTTTGCCAACTATTATTTACCCAGATAAAGAGCCTGTATATTTTTATAGCTGTGACTTGTTCCTTCCTGAGCTCTCTGGAGGGAAATCTCAAGCGCTGGAGTTTGAGTTATCAGCCGTGCATGTAGTCTGTGACTCTTGGGCTGCTCGGATCTCAAAGCCCTACGGGAAATATTTTTGCTTCACCACGTGAATCTCTGGATATCTGATCTTACTGCGTGCTCGCTCGTATTCTTGACACTCAGAACAGTTCACAGGGAAGGCATTAGTGACCAGGTGAGCTGCCCAACTTAATTCGTTTAGTTTAATTCAATTTTACAGGAAATAAAGTCCTGGCCAGCAACTGAACCAGGGGTGGAACCTTTCTCCAGTCCAGAAGTTTACAATACTTGTTATTTTAGTTCTTTTTACTGCCACAGATGAGATTGTTTGACTTATAGTTTAAGAGATGTTTTGGGAGAAAAAGCACTATATATAAATGAAAGATATTATTATTACTATTACAGGGTTCTCCATAACTTTTATAGTTCATAGGCTGTCAGCATTTTCTTTTAGAAACCCTGTATTTTAGGTGTCTACAGTTTGGCCTTGAAGTTGTCCTCGGAGTTAAAAGTTGAAATACTAGAAACAAGCTTAAAGCAAAGTTGTTCTCCTCCTCCCCCCTTTTCTTGTAAAATGAAAACAAGCTCTTCAGAAGCCTTTACAACCCTTACAAAGACTCACATCAGTAAATGACACTGTTGGCTTCAGGCTTTGTCATGCACTAAAACTAAAAAAAAAAAAAAAAAAAAAAAGCCAAACACCACTACCCCTACCCTGCCCCACCAACCAACCAACCAATCCCAAAAGCATTGTTTCTCTTTTATTTTAATGAAAAATCTCTGGAAGTCATCACCCCAGTGGGACTGATCTTGTAGTTTACATGAATTTGGTGGCTCTGATCCTTTTGCCACCTAAATCAGTAAATGAACTCCCTATACTGGAAGAAAAGCTTGTGTAAAGCAGAGGATAACAGTTAGGGGAAATGTGCAAAAAGAAAAATGATACATATGTCCTTGGAAATGTAGGTGATAAAAATGCCTGCAGGCTTTTTCGCTTATATGCTATGGGGAAACACGTTGAGCAGTTATGTTGTCAGACTTTGGACTGTGATAACGTATACTTCTGAGATACCAAGATATGTGTTCTGGGCAAAGATTTAGTATGATTGAATTTAATAATTTGCTGTATTACATAGAGGCTGAAAAACAAAAGAATATGACCCAGAAGAGAAATATCACAATGTTTTGAAAATGTCACCGCATTTTTTTATCGCTCAGTGATTTCTTGGGTGAAAGGTATGGAAAATTAGGACTTTTCAATATTTTAATTTTTAGAATTTCAGGAAAATTTTATTTTTCCAGTCCCACATTACACGAAACGTGGAAAAGCTGAACAAAATTAAAACAACTCCCCCCACATTAAAACAAAATGTAGAGAGGAATATTTGTTTCATGTAAAAGTTCAGGAAAAATAAGAAACAATTCTTCATGAATCTTTGATGAGTTTTCTGTCCTATGGATGAACTCGGAAATGGGTAATTTCACACCACAAAACAATTTCAAGGACAGGCATACATGTGATTTTCTTCTTCTCTGCTGTCTGTGTGTGAGAAAGCTATCCAAATCTCCCCAATAGGTAATTTTATATTTCATCAGGCTTCTGACTAAGCTGAGCACAGGCTGTTTGTGCACTCAAAGTTTGTAGCTGTGGCTCTTTTTTGGATGTGATCCTTTTTACTATCAGATAAACTGGAGTCTAATTTAATCTAATCGGAGAGAGTTTGTTCCGTGAACAGAATGTATTTTCAGAGACTCTCTCCTGTGTTCATCCACGTGTTTGCGTAATTTCCAACCACAGTCAAAATACTGCTGGCATTGTCCTGAGAATGTATTTTAGTTAGCAGTTGTGTGCTGTGCCCAAACACATTATGTGTTTCAGCTTGAGAACAGAGTGAAAAGAAACACTGTAGATATATGAAGTTAGAATTAGATGCCAATAGTTGTGTTTGAATAATATCAACTCCGTTTCAGCCTAACATGGAAGTATCCTCTCAAAGAAATTTTTGTGACCTCGAGGACTGTGGGGAAACACTCATTTTCTTTTGCTTTCATCAAATGGCCCTTTAAGAAAAGTATGTTTAAAAGCCACAACCAACCAACAAGATAAAATAAGTTGGTTGTTTTTTTTAAAGGAAGAAGAATTGTAAATGTTAAAATCAAAATGAATAGAAATAAACCATTGCTTTTAATTGTAGGAAGTCTGCACACGTTAGTTTTCTGAGGATATTTTAAACCCTGCCTCAGCCCTCAGCATGCCAGCAAACTGCTTTATATAGCTTGTGTCAGAGGAGCTGTGTTAGTAATTCATGTTGGGGAACTGGAGACTGCCATGTCAGTCTCATGATTGCTATGTTTGTTGGCCTGTGTGCATTATTAACAGTTGGATAGCAGTACCCTGGTGTAACATACATTAAAGGCTGCTTGTGTTAATTACTAGGAAGAAGTAGGCAAAAGTAGGTATTTGGAATGTCATCTTTTGTCAGCTGAAGTCGACGAATCCAAGTCTAGTGAGTGCTGTAACCTATAATATCCACGTACCACATAATCGTATGCTGCAATTTGCACAACGTCTATAGCGATCTACAGTAATTCTGTTACATGGGATATGTTACCATGTATGCTTTAATTTATGTTTAAATTTTTCAATATTTTACCATGTTCCCACTGAGGCAGAGGGATTGTTAGGCACCCAGTGAAAAGAACAGAGAGGAGCCCTGCATTCCAGTTCTTCAGCATGTGGTTGATAAAAAGAAGCAATCTAGCTGCAATCTCATTTCTATATAATACATCAAGGCTGAGAGTGGATTACTGTTGTCTGGACTGCCCAAGGCTGGAATTAGTTTCACTGTTCCTTCTATTAAATTAAAAAATAATGTGATTGTTGTTATGATTTCAGTCCTTGAGAGCAGGAAAGAAAGAAGATCTAAAAGCAGTACAAGTGGCATGTGGATTTAGAGAGAAACAGTATTTTAACAGCCTTGATTCTTCAAGCATAAGACATGCGTCTGCAATACAGATTATACCTAAAAACCCCTCAATATTTTGTTAAATAGCTACTCTGTACACCTGAATGTTTACATTTTATCTTCAGGTATCTTTGCTTGTATTTTATCTTGTCTTCTCATGCAAGTTCTTGTGATAGTTATGTTGCATCCCCTAAATATCTCTACTAACAGCAAATAAGATCCTTACAGTGGTGTAGACCAAAGGACACGCATAATTTTGATGCCTGAGTAGCCTCTTCCTTTCTTTGGGAGACTCAAGTGGGAATGATACTCATGTCTTTATGTGATGCAGGATCAGTCCCCGTGTTTCTCTTCTGTGACATGCAATGCCTAATCTCAGTGCAGATGGTCGAAACGTCCTCCAGCAAGATTACAAATTCCTCTTCACAGAAAAGTAGATTGTACTTTTGGGAAGAGGATATGGCTGTAACCCACAGAAGAGATTAAGTAGTGGGAAGGCCACTGCATACAACAATCGCTTTTCTGTCCTGAACATTCCTTTACACAAATTGCTCCTTTGAACACAGCAGCTCACATTTTTAAGCATTAGGCAACCTATATCTGAATCAATCAAAACCAAAACACTAGAAAACAGTGCAACATGGAAAAACAAAACAAAAAAAAAAGTGAAGTGTACCCTCGAAGCGGGCCCCACCTTTGTGCTGTAAAGGGCTCTGGTGCTGGAAAGCTCTTGTTGGGCTGGCAGCACTTTCCAGTAATGAAACCTGGTGGAATCCGAAGTCTCTGAGGGTGTTAATGAGGAATTTTGCTGGCCCTATAATGTAGACAATGATCCAAAACTCCTTTAAATCCAAAGAAAGACTGTAACTGGCTTAAATGGGTTTGGGATCAAGCCATGAATACTGTAAGGATGCTCACTTCATAGGCAGATTGGGTTGGGCGTATAGACACTTGTTGATTTACATTACAGCTCAGTCTCAGTTACAGCTGTGCTCACCCTGAAGGTCCTTATAGGTCCAGTGCAACGTAAAGAGACTAAGCATGATGATAAGTCCATTTATAAAGTTGCATTACACTCCTTGCATTAAAAAGTCATACTGAACATCCTTAATGACCAGATTGTTAAAAGCTGCTTTTACAGGAAGCAGACATTAAAGGTTAGATATTCCTGAAACATACTGACTCACCTGAGACGTTGGATGTGGCCTTTTGGTTTTGTTGCTGCTCTTACTCTTCTGAGGTTGAATGTGGAAAGAACTAGGAGAGTTTGCCAAGGCAGACAATGAGAAGAGAAATAGGAACAAAACTCCAAAAAAGTCTGGTTAGATCGATATTTTGCTGGTGGGAAATAAGAAGAAATTAATCACTACTGAGTAAAAAAGAAATAAGAGTCCTGGCTGTGTTACTGAAGTCCTGCTGCAAGGGCTTAGAAGATTCCCTGAGCTACTCTTTGCTCTCCACTGGGTGCATCTTACTTAAAATGTACCTAACGTACTGGGTAGCACCAGAGGTAGCTTACTGTTGTGCAACTCAGTTTGAAGAGGCATCAGTGATAATCCTGTTGGGAAATAATATTTCAGATGGGGTTTTGCTCCTTTTGAAAATCATATTTTCTTTCACTCCTTTTATGTGAAGTACTCTTAGGTTACAAAGTCATCGTACACATGGCTGAATCCAAGAGGAAGAAAGAGGTGTGTTTTCCCTTCCCTCTTCCCACCTTTCCGTTCCCTTCCCCAGGCTCTTCTGCTTTTTGATTCTGTGTAGCATGAGGAGACTATAATGAAAGGCTGGCTATAAGCTAGAAGACTGCATTTAAACTATATTCTTTTTCTTTGTGTTGAGGCTCAAGGCTGTTTCACTCTGGTGCTTTAAACTTCTGATTTATTAGTGGGCAAAACCTGGGCTATCCCCTACAGTGATCATGGTCCCCACTAGGTAAATTACAGCCTTATGGTACAGTTTTATGAGAGTGCTTGTGTGGTGTTCCCATTAACTGCAGCAAAGCCTTTTGTGTGCAGGGCAGTCCAAGAATTCCAGTGATAGCACTGATGCCCCTGATAACTTGCTGTGCTGAAAAGAATCTAAATACATCTTCAGGGAACATTTTTCCTCTTTCTCCTATTCTTGATATTTTAGAAATACTTGATTTTGAATTATTTACCACAAGACTTTGTGAAAGAGCCTCTCATCTAGGTAAGAAATGACTTTGCATTTTTTTTAATGAAACACTTTTTAAGTATTCCTAAATAAGCAGTAGATGATATGGACATGGGACAGATATGCCTAGCATGTGTCATTTTTGGTTATGAGGATACTACAAGTTCTTAAGTTATAAGTAATGGCTGGAAGGAATCTCTTGACTTATTTGGACTGTGCAACACTCTGACAGGTTAACCATCATCTGTTTATGAAAAAACACATTTATTTTTAAGGCTGTCAGCCACTTATTAAAGTATTTATAAACTCTAAGAAGGAGGTCTTAATTGGAAGTGTTGCCCCGTTGGAAATATTCCCATGAACACTAGCAAGAATGTTTCCAAAAATAATGCGTTTAGCAAAAGAAAGAAATCTCCATGCTCCATGGCATAAAGCATCCCCAACTAGCACTCAGATGACACTGAAATAGTTGCTGTAATGTTCTGAGACACTGTGTTCCTAAAACCAGACTGTCTTTCTCTTTAATAACTCTTAATCACAGCGGAACAGGAATATTGCACCTTGTACCTCCTGAAGTCACTGGGAGTTTCCCTACTAAGTTCAGTGGGAACAGGACGGGTGCCTCTGAGCCCTATAAAGCTACTGTCATGCAGCAGTTTGCTGAAGGCTTTTGCTTTTTGGTTTGTAATTTTTCTGACGTTCTATAGAATTATCCTGGTAAATTAAATTGTGCAGTCAGCCATTTCTCTTTCTGTATGATTATAGTTTTATTAGATCTAAACACATTTCCCCTATTTATGTAATGTATTTTACTTAAAGAAAAAGCAAGAAAAGGAAAGATGCCAACTGGTTTACTGGGTGCCCATGTCACAGGAGCTTACTGGAATGCGACACTCTGGCATGTTGCTTTACTACTGGCCACAGCATCTTGTCAAGATGCTTAAAAATCCAGGTTACCACCCAATGACATTTCACTGCAGTGCAGGAAAGAGAAATGAAAGGGGTGTAGCAGCATTTCCATTGGAGGGAGAATGTAAGATTTCTCATTCTTTGCCCATTTTAAATTGCTGTACTAAGTAATTGACAAGCAACTTTGGAGATTTTGCAAAACTCTAATGACCCTAACTGCATTCCTCAAACCATTAGATCAGTTTCCAGAGGGACCAATTGCTGATTTCAGGAATCACATGGAAAAACTGAGCTCCAGACAAACAGCACAAACTGGGAGCTGAGTAATTATGGAGGTATTCAAATTTATAGCAGAAGATGCCTTTATGTGGCACTTCATGGTATGATCAGATGAATCAGCTGGCAGGCAGTAATACCTTATTGGGCTGCTTGTTTCTCTTCTCGAGCTTGCTGCAGCGCGCTTCGGGTTTGCTTTGCACCCTCTTTTGTACAGCTGCAAGCAACTATTTTGGTGGAATGTTTGTGTAAACCTTTAGCTGAGGAAAACCAGTGTTACTTGCAAAGCGGTGAAAGACTGAAAGGTTGAATGAACCCCTACTTTAAAACTTCCATACTGGTTATCCTGAAAAAAAAAATATATAGTGAAAATTCAGAGCTCCGGCTACTTATAATGCTTCTGAAAACACAGCCTTGAAGTTGCCTTTGCGTGGTTTCTGTGGTCCCAAGGGCTCCCTGGCTGGCTGGCGAAGCTGGGTGCCCTGGGGTCTCCAGCCCCTCTGCCAGCCCAGACTGCCCAGTGCCCCATGAAGTGCTGGAGGAGGGCGGCTGGGTGTGCCAGCGCTGCAGCCTCTTGACGCTGTCCTTGTGCAGCACAATAGTCATAGCAGAGCCAGGTTCCCTGGCTTAAATTGCAGTTGGCTATTTTTCTGTCGCTGCTGTATCAGCAACAATATCCCTATCTGCATTATGTCTAGAGACGTACACAAAGCTCCACTAACTTCCATTTTCTCATCTGAAAAACGAACTCAATGGCTTAGTCTCGTATTACTCAACTTTGTATCTGGAGTTAATGGACCAGGCCTAATTCCAGAGTGGTTCTCAATTTGTTGGATGTGGCTGATGCACAAATCAAATGGTTCTGGCGCTCTGACACTTCCTGTGAATGAAAAATGACACTAAACTAAATAGTTGTGTGAATTTCATCCCCATTCATGCAACAGGCTAAAAGACAACTCATATTTGGCAAACGTACAGGCATGGGAGAAAAGATTCAAATCAGAAGAAGAAAAATGTAAATGTTCTTGAGAGAGGATTTTTTCCACAATGAAAAGAGGGGAAAAAAAAAAAAAAAAGGTAATGGAAACCCATTAGCTTAATCCTAGAAAGATCTAACAGGGGAGTGTAATATCTTAATGGGATGTTAAGGACTAAGAAATAGAGACTCTTGCAAGAGGGCGTGTTATATCACTCTGCTGCTCAAGAAGCATTACAGAAGAGTATTTTTGTCTCAGGACGAGATGGTGCAGATCTGGGTTGTGTCTGAACAGAGCAATCCTGCTCCTGTCCTTGTCTCCCTTGCCACGGGTTCCTTGTCTCAGTTATTGATTGTTCTGCTCAAGAGAGCAGCTGTAGCTTATTAATGTGACAGAAAACTTGCATTTTTTGTTGGGGTTAATTTTCTTTTTTTCAGATAATTTTCACTCTGTGGCTGTATGTTTGCTAGAACTGGAATAAGCGAAGCAGTGGGCATGTAGCTCCCTACCTGGAGTTTGGGGAGAGAGAAGTCAGGGGAAGAAAGCCCCTGGGTTCACCAGGTACTTGAGGAGGTTATCAGATGACCCAAGGCTGCTTATCAGAAAATGCCACAATATTAGGCTGTCTGTGACCACAGGCTTCTGCACTGGTCTCTGCAGACTTCAGCTGGATTCGCACAATGCAAAGCATAACAAGATACAGGGGTCATATTTTAGACTGAGACATTACAGACTAAATAGATAGGATAATGAATGTGAAATGAAACACACAGGGACAGGATAGAACCTGTGACAAGTCACATGGGGAAAGTGAATTTGGGAATAAAACCAAGTGTCCAAGTGATTTTTTGATTACACTGAATAAACATTCCCTTATCTCACCTAGTGGGCCTGAATAGCTTGGCCTTAAGCAAGCATAAGTTTTTTGTAATATTTTCCAGTCTGGTTACAACAGTCTTATCGTAGAAGGACTGTGCACTGTATCTTTCTGAAAGTCTTTGTCATGAGATGTGGCATTACGACCGGAATGTTTATTGTACTCTGTCATTATTTATACTCCATCGCTTCCATTGACTGCCTGTCCCACCCACTCCCTGGAGATTAACAGAGTCAGGGAAAGGATAAATGACGATTAGCAGCTAGTCAAGGGATGTAAGACCTGAAAGGGTCAATGTAAAACAAAAGCTGCCACATACAATTCGCAAAGCATGTGAGGCATTGCTGTTCAGAGGCAACATTCGCATAGCCAGGATTTTAATGAGAATGGAAAATGCTACCATATAAATCTACTCCTAGAAAAAAATATTAGTGACAAACATACCGAGTGGTAAATATTTTTAACATTAAGCCTGGTACTCTGTTTCTGACGTGACCTATTAAAACTCCTCCTAAAGCTTTCATTAAATCACATCTTCAAAACACCCTTTAAAACACGGTACTTTGTTTGGAAAGAAATATTAGCAAAGATGACTCTACAAATGTATAATAATGAACCAACTGAATACCTTATAAGATCTTGTTTTTTTTCAAAGCGTGCAATGCAGACCTGATCCAACTCTCACTGAAGCTGATGAAGGGGTTTCTGACATCTGAAGAAGCTGGTATTTTGCTTCAGGAGTACAATTTTATTCATACTGGTGTATCTATGTCATAAACCAGAGTCCCATTAGGTTACATGCTGTGTACACAAAACAAAAGGATTTCTGCACCTGTCCCTTGACGACCTCGTGCCTTGGATGCTTACTTAGCTCTTGCTGCTTTGCTGTCACCTCTATTCCTCCCCTCCAAGCATTGCTAAGCACTTGCTTATGCAGGTGTGTCCATGGGAGACAGGAGTGTGCTTCAGCTGGAGCCCTGGGCAAAGCCTCACTGGTTTAACTGGGCTCCCAAAGAAGCTCAGGGAACCTTCCACAAGACCAGCAGCCCTGGCGCCCTTGCCATATTCCTGTTCCATGGTGTCCTCTTTCATTATCCTGCTTCTTCATGGGCGGTTTTTGACCACATCAGACCTCTTGCATTCCCAGGTTCCCAAAGTTACCCATTCCCAGAAGCTAATTTTGTCCTTGGAGGTGAAGTGCAGAGCACTGAAGTCTTTACAAAGAAGATAAATGCATTATTCCCACTTATTCCATAAACAGTCCATTATTCCTGTTACTATCATGCGTAGTGCATGAAATGTTAATGTTTAACGGCTCCAGGTTGTCAAAGTCCTTGTGCTCTTCAAAAATAAGGACACAGACTTTGGTCTTCGTGTGGGAAAATTAGGACATCTTTGCGCTTTTTCTTTTTGTCAACTTAGAAAAGGCAATACAGATTGATTCTTCACTTGGAAATCTATCTTGTGCTAACTACTATGTGCTCCTCATGGGAAAAATTGCCTAAATAGTCTCTGAAGCCTTTTGCATAATGAATATGAGTGAATATTGATTGATTCTTCTTATAATTATGACTTTCAGTCTTGTAGAAATGGAGATGTTTGCTAATTCAGACTTCATTTCTGTATTTGCAAAGAAGGATGTAAAACTCAAACCAAAAAGTGTCAGTGAGACTTGCCATTGCTGTTAGATTTTGTAGCTTCATGTTAGTTTTGAATTTGGTGCAACGTTTTGCTGTTGCTGGTGCTTGTTAGTTGTTGGGACCAAACCTCTGTTTTAAGGATTTTCGGTTTCAGATGAGTTTTGTGAAATCTGGTTATCAAAAATCCAGGCATGTCTTGTTTGGAATATCGGTGACTGTACTGTGGAAATCAGAGCAAACACTTGCAGGCACTGACTGCCTGTCCCTCCCACTGCCCTCCGAAGTGCCCAACTCCTATCCAGCTAGTGCTGAGTTGTCCCAATTTCTTGCTTCTGATTTAAATTCTCTCTACCCCAGTAACATGGAGATTGCGAATCACAACTGCAGTTTAAATGTTAAATTTGAGTGTCTTGAATGGTTCACATCTGATGCAAATGTTTCTCTTCTTAAAAAAAAAAAAAAAAAAAAGCCATGAGGAGTAAAAGTCCAAGCACAGTTTTGGAAACTAAGAAGTGTGGAAATATTACCTAATAGGAAAAGCATTCTTAAAACTGATTCTACTCTGTGCATCCCTTTAAGGGATTATGCTTTATGTCTGCCTTCTGGTCCCTGTCACAGCTCTTGTTTTTGCATAGACGTTGTTTCCTGTTACAGAGCTCTGCATTGGGCCTGGACAGCTGTATGGCAAAGGGAAATATTTCTGCCTATGTCAAAATAGCACAGGTGAATGGTGGAAAAAAGATTTGTTTACCTCTCTCATTATGGTTCTGTTGGATTAGAAAGTGTGTCCGTTTTAAAATAGCCTTTTCAATATCAATCGTACCAGTTGTTTTCCTTTAGCAGTACTTTCATATGAGTTAAGAAAAATAGAGGAGATTAAGAAAGGGTGTATAGGAGGAACATCTGCTTCTCGTTTTAGAAAAGCAATACATTTTTAATGTAATAATACAGAGTAGCAGAAAAAGGCACAGCAAAAGGAAACAAAAAACCTTGACAAAAGACACCATCATCTATTTCACTAAGCAGTTTTGGAAAGTTATCGTGAACTTGTATCAGCATGACCACAAAATCTACTTTATTATGCTGATTCTAAGGAGGGTGGGGAAAAGATGAAATGATATTTCATTCATCTATCCAAAAAAAGCCTGTAAGCTTCCAGCAGCATATGTGACTAGAAT
The DNA here is from genome assembly GCA_031468815.1 of Morus bassanus. Lineage (NCBI taxonomy): Eukaryota > Metazoa > Chordata > Aves > Suliformes > Sulidae > Morus > Morus bassanus. The sequence goes on from CM062577.1 coordinate 27,510,347, forward strand.
TTTGGAAGGCTGGTGGATGGTTTGCACAGACAACTTTATAAGTATTTGACTATATTTGCATTAAAAATAGCATTTTCAAGGGGCCTAGGACTGCAGAAGCAGCAGAAAGCAACACAGCCTTGGACCAGAGGAATGAACACGACCACCACTAGCGTTAATAACCATCCTTGGCAAGTAGTATCTCACAAAATTACTTCCTGGAAGAACCAGACCAAATGCCCACGTTTGGGGTAGTTTTATATTTTTAGCTTTGCTTCATCTATGCTCAAAGATTACTTTCATCCTGGCCCATCTAACTCAGACGTGTTAAAACAGATCAGAGCAGAAAAGACATAAGTGAGATCTTGGTTAGGGGAGAATGGCCCCATGGGATTTGGTGTTTATGGCCTCTCAGCGATCTCTGCTTTAGGTAGGTCTACCAATGAAAACAATGATGGATTTCCTTTTATTTATTTATTTGCTAGTCTGACAAACTCTTCTTGAGGCCTGACAATCCAGCTGGATTTCTTCTTCTGTCTGGTGTGAAGTTCTGGTAGCTCTGAGTGTGTGCCGGATGGGAGGGGAGATGGGAAGAGCAGAAAAGCTGCTCTGCAGGGCTTTGCATTACGTTAAAACAAAATAAGGTCTTTTAAGCAATGAGTAACTGCTTCAACACAGGCACCTTGAGTGAAATAACTTGCATTTTAAGTTACCTGATTTAAATTAGGTCTCTTTGGATCCAGACTGTATTCATTAATTTTGGAGAGGTAATATCTAATTGGAGGTTATGCCCTGAGTCAGTTGGAAGCAATGCGGAGCATCCCAGCAAGTTTGATGACACTGGCTCTGCATAAACAATTCTATCAATAACACGCAGGAAAGAAACTAGCTCTCACTTGCTCTCTCATTTGCATTGACTTGCTAAAACTCAAAGAAGTGAGACAACATGTCCCAGGTGATTCAGTATCAGTGACTTAATTTTGCACTCCTTAGTCCATCCTTAGATGTCTAAATCGCGTAGAGGTTTAGAGGGCTGTGTACGTATAAATTTTTTTCTTACATATGGATATAACTGCTTAACTGTAAGGACATATCAAAACCATCTGACTGCTATATTGCTAATTACTTAAATGAGACTACTTTTAGAGAGATAAAATTAATATTTTCATTTTCTCATTATTTGAAACAGAACTGTGCTTTAAGGAACATGAGAAATCATTTTTTCGCTTAAGCTTTAAGGCAGCTTTTCATACAGATCATCAGTTCCATCCTGTGTTTATTGGTGCTCACATAAGGAAAGGCTGCCATGCTGAGCCTCATTTCTCACTGACTGGCATTTAAAATTTTTAAACATCAAATATTTACTGATGTAACTTGGTAGCTGCCCAAATTGAATTTCAAAGGTCCTTATCCTGCAGTTTCTATTTGTGCATGCCTTCCATTGAAGTCAGCTCCATGCATCTCTAATGAAAATGAACCTTCTTCTCTCTGTGGCTATTTTTCAGCCTTTCTGTGCTTTCCATTTATTACCATGATTTACAACAATATTGTTAGTATTATTAATCCAGATTGCAGTCAATGGGAGTTTGGCATCGTTTTGCACTGCAGTACAGCATCTTAAATAGTTTTGGCTTCCAAGCTGAATGAATTTGGCATGCAACCACTTGTCACTGCCCAGTGTTAACAAATACATACAAAACGCTCATCATGCCATATGCACCCAGGCCAGAGAGAAAGAAAAAGGGAAGAAATATATTGTTACATATTTGAGATCTTTGAAACTGAGGAATATAAGAAAGCATAGTCCATAGAGGATACAGGGCTTAGTGAGGCTGAGCAGGGTACTTTGTGCTCAGAAGTTCCTGAGTCCAGGGCTCAGCACTGACATACTGGTGCTGTGCTGTGTTAACTGCCTGAGGGATCTACATGAATGTAACTTCTATGTTAGGCTGGCAATTTTTCAGCTGTAAAATTAAAGAAAAGCCATTTGGGAACTGTGCATGTGTGTTTAGGGAGATTATAATTTTAACTCAAAGGTTGCAGTGTTTCCATTGCCAAAAACTGCAGCTTTCCTTGAACAGTTTGGAAAAAAAATTACTTTTATGCTATTTAGCACCCAAAACCAGAGAGAAGAGCTATTACTCTTTTAAAACTCTCATAACATTGCACCTAGCATACATTCAGCAATCACTGCCCCAGCTTTTCTAGGTGCCATGAAGACTACCTGTGCTATAAGCAGGTAAGCTGAAGTGGGTCAAAGAGACAAGCTGAAGAAAGATGAGCACCAGGTAACAGTTTCAGTTTCTGTAGATCATAAGCAACTGTTTTACAGATGCACAGTGCCTGACAGCCCACACTGAGATCTGCAAGTGATCAGATGTTGTCTTGGCAGCTATTGGAATAAGCCCCTTGTTCGGTGCCGTAACAAAGACGGGACCCTGTTAAGAGGATGGCATTTTTATTTAAAGGGATGTGGACTTGCTAGTCTAAGAAAAATAGCAAGATCTTCTGATGCTGTACACATTCAGAAGTAATCATCTTTTTTTGCTATGCACAATAATTAAAAAAAAAGTACCAGGACAATTTTCTCATCCATTCCCTCTTCCTTTTCTTTCTCTCTTTGTAAAAATGCTAACTAGTAGAGCAGCCAAGATATTTTTCAGTCTGTTGCTCATGGCTTTTTTCATTACTTTTTTGTTCTCACACTGCTTGCCCAATACAGCAGCTGTTAAATGGAGAACTCTGAGAACTGGGAAAGGCTATTGGTGTAGCATTTGATTAACAATATTTCTGCAGAAAATTGATACCTTTTTTTTTTTTATTTTTAACCTCAGGCAAAGGAAGGATGAAACCCAATTCATATTCAATTACATATGGCAACATTTTCTAATTTCAGATGCCTTTGTAGCATCTGCTATTTCACTGGTTTTTTCCTTTATATTGTTGTCTGCCACAGTCTTCCACCCTTTGTGATATCGTGGGATTTTCTTTTTTTTTTAACTCTACAATTGTACCATTAAGAAAAACATTCAGCAAACTTTCATGTTGACCCTGGGAGCCCACAGTATTTTCTCGTTGCTTCACTAAGTGTGTGTTGGCATAACTTTGTTGACAACAATGGGACAACTAAAGGTCTGTCTTTTATGTATAACACTTTTAATTCCCTATTGATAAACTAAATTAATTTTTGTACAGTTTGTAACATTTTTTTCATTACACATGCTAGTTACATCTTAGGGTGAATCAAAGAAACAGACTCTAAATTAGAAAAGTTGGGTGATCTAAGCCTCAGGTCTGTTGCAATGCAGTTTTCTCACAGCTTGGAAGATAACAGCCAATAGAGCCACTATAAAAATAGGTGATTATTCTTTCTTTCTCTTTCTTTCTGCCTGTCTTTTTTTTCAGAGAACTGAGTAGATGAATGTACCTTGAAGTTTTAATTTTTTAGGTAATTAGGAGAAGTAGATTATACGAAGTGGAAAGGGAAGTTAATAAACCATGTGGTCCTGGATAGGTCATGCTAACAGTCAGGATGTTGCCATGAGGACAGGAAATCCTTATATTAGAAGCATGTGCTGGTTTTGGCTGGGGTAGAGTTAATTTTCTCCACAGGAGCTAGTATGGGGCTATGGTTTGGATTTGTGCTGGAAACAGTGTTGATAACCCAGGGATGTTTTTGTTCCAGCTGAGCAGGGCTTGCACAGAGCCAAGGCCTTTTCTGCCCCTCACCCCACCCCACCAGCGAGTGGGCTGGGGGGGCACAAGGGGTTGGGAGGGGACACGGCTGGGACAGCTGACCCCAACTGACCCCTGGGATGTCCCACACCATATGGCGTCATGCTCAGCAGATAGAGCTGGGGGGAGGAGGAGGAAGGAGGGGATGTTGGGAGTGATGGTGTTTGGTGTCCCAAGTCACCGTTACGCATGATGGAGTCCTGCTTTCCTGGAGATGGCTGAACACCTGCCTGCCCATGGGAAGGAGTGAAGGAATTCCTTGTTTTGCTTTGCTTGCATGCATGGCTTTTGCTTTACCTGTTAAACTGTTTTTATCTCACTCCACGAGTTTTCTCGCTTTCACTTTTCCAGTTCTCTCCCCCATCCCTCCAGTGGGGAGTGAGCGAGCGGCTGGGTGGTGCTCAATTGCTGGCAGGGGTTAAACCATGATAAAGCATTGTTTTAGTCTCTAATTTAATCCATAAACCAGAATCAAAAGTCCTTTATTTGATACACCTGTAAGAATATTTCAGTGGGGCTGTGAGCTGCACAAAAGACACAAGCATACTGACAAGAGGCTTGTTTGTCTTAGTGTCTTTTCTTGCCACCTTCAGAATAATCCATAGTATTCTTGGAGGTTGAGAAGACAAGACTTCAAAACCTGTGAATTAGACAAAATGCTGTATTTTGTAAATAGAGACAAGTCAACTCCAAATTGAACTCAATAGGGTAAATTAGCATCTGCTTTGGATGAGAGGAAGTCCAACATCCCACACATTGGGCTTGGAGCTACTGAGCTTAGATCCATGGCAGATCTGACCCACAGATTTGTCCTTCTTCACATCGGAGAAAAATACATGTTGAATTAGAAGGTGCACACCCTCCTCCCTTGGTGCCCACCACTACGTAGCTAAATGTATGCTTTTTAAATTCAGGAGAGGAGAAACAAGCTAATCTCATAGAGGTTCACCCCACCCTCTGCTTGGCTCCTCTTCCTTGGCAAACCTTCCCAGCAGCAGCTGGCTGACTGTTTTTCTTCTGCAATTGTGTTCATGACATTTCCTGCAACCAGGCTTTCCTGAAGATTTCCAGCAGTCCTTTCAGCCCCCTACCCCCCTTTTTTGGCCTCTTCACCCACTAACCATGGCCCTGTGCCTAGTTCCCAGCAGTATGAGTACTGTATCCCCATCACACATCCATGCATATCCTCTGTATGCTCTCAACACATACAATGAGTTTCTGTGGTTTGCTTGTAAGTCTGACTGATTTACCGAGAGTCAGTGGTAAGTGTGAGGGATGCTGAACAGCCATGATGTAAGGCGAGACAGTCCTTCCTCAAGATACCTGCTTCATCAGACAGACATAGAGTTTGCACTGTTTTTCAGTGACAAGAGGTTGCTTTCCTCTTTCAGTGTAATTCTTTTTTGAAGAAGCTTCATGTACCCCTCTCCACGCAGAAGGACTGGTATAAAGAACCTGGATTAGGGAGAACTGATGCACGGATCCTGCATTGCTTAGCGTGCTGGAACTTTCTCCCTCTCCTTTCTCTCCCACTACTGAAAGTTGCATAAACTGTCCTTTCACAGGCTTTTATAAACACTCAAGTGACTTAATCTTTTAGTGTAAAATCCTACTTGTATATTAAGCTTTCTGTTATCAATGTCATTAAATCAATATCCTCAGTGCTACAGGATACAAGTCACATATAAGGTGTCACAACAGTTTAACTTAAGAAATGCAGTATTGAGGTACAGTCAGTTCGTTTTTAATAGATTAGAGAGCACTTTGAAGCAGAGCTGTTGAAGATCAGAGAGGGTTTATTCCTCGTTGTAGCCAGTTTCTTATATGTTGGGGGGCTTTCTATTCTAATGATGGTTTTGTTGCAGAACTTCAATGAAATCTGAGAAGGTGAGTGTTTTATGCAGTTATCATAAATAGCACTGAAGAGCCTTGTGAGGCCTACGTCGTGTGTGTTAAAACATGGGACATATTCTTCAAGAGAAGTAAATAGGCAAATTGGTATGGACCCTTCTTGTATACACATTATTTATCTATCCTTTTTCCATGTGGGTATGCATACAATTCTGAACAGCTCAGAGACTGTACAGCCTCACTTGGTGTAGTTCTTTGCCTAATGAGTGACATCTGTACTTAAAGATGGGGAAAAACAATAATTTGTCTCTTGCCAGAGATACTTAATTGAGGGTAAAATGTACATCTGGGATTTATTTGTGTAAAAAGATACACAACTGAAGTACTATGTCTTCTTCCAACCTGCCCCTGCGGTGCCCTTTCCATTTAGTGTATTAAGAAACAAGATTTATCTAGAGATACCTTACAAATCGGAAATGACAACTATTGTATGATCTTAGCTGTTATTACAGCAGATCTTTCTCTTTCTCTCTTTTTTTTTTTTTTTTACCCACTGTTTGTCTATCATACAAGTGAAGTAATTTGTAATACAAACTGACTATGGATTCTTTCAATTGCTTACTTCAGGAAAGCTATAGATGTGATGGACATAACATTACACAGTGTAATGGACAAACATTATGCTACATACCTTTGCTGCTGGTAAAAAGAATGAACTCTGCCAACAAAACTTTAAATTAACTGAAGTTGCAGAAGGCAGTTTTCCAGTCGTGGGTTATGGATCATTAGTTTTCTGCAGTTTCTGAACTAGTGCTCTTCAGGAATACTCTGAGCAGCAAGAGGTAGGATTAAGGGAAGGAAGCAGTTTCTGAAAGACACTCCATATTTCATAGGTGGTTTGTGATTTAGAAGGTGTGCAGGACCCCTGCCATTGTTAAAGGTGAGGCTTATGGTGGGGCACTGTCTGAAAGGAATGGGAAGTTCAGAATTGACGGCTCTAGCCGGGAACATACCGGTTTGATCCTGAAGCCTTGCACAGGGTCTTCACAGGGCAGCCAGTGATGGGGAAGGGCTTTCACAGATGAGGAAAGACTAGTCTGTATTAATTAATACCATATACTTGGCTTTACTACTCCTCTCTCACCACACCTGGAAAGAAAGTGGCATGAGCAGATCGGGGGTTATATCAGTGAGATATTTCCTGGTGATGGGGGACATGACTTTTGTCCTGTTATCACTTCCCAGTGTGGCACACTTGTGAGACTGTGAGGTTTTATTGTTTGCTTTGCTCCCCTCGTGGAAAAAGTCTACAGGATGTCACCAGAATCAGAGGGGAAAATAGAGACCCTTAGCAGATAAGTGGCAATCTTTCCTCTCCACAAAGCTCTACTTCTGTGAGTACCTGACCTGCAATCTCAGCTGTTTCTATGATGAAGACTTAGGGAAAACAGGGTGAGTCAAGAAACTAGAAATTTTGTCCAGGGATGTTGCTCAAGCAGATAAGAAAATTCCATTTATGTTATCCAGAGATGTGAGTTAAGAAGAAGTAAATGGCCTTATCTACAGCATAGCAACTTGAAGGGTGTGGAAATCCAGTACAAATGTGTGAATGTCCTGGGTTAGACAGAAATGCTTTATTATCGCTAGTGAGGAGGGAACGGTGCTACCTTGTGCCTGACACTCGTTGTTGGCCTTGTGGGAGAGAAGGAAAATTGCATCAGGGACTTCTTGTACTTGGTTGAGTTTCAGCATGATGAGGTGGTGGGGTTTTTTTTCCTTCTTTCTCTGAAACAAGGAAAGCAATACTTGGTTATTTTTCGGCTTAACAGCAGAATTGTGTTGCAATACTCCGAGGGCTGTTAATTCACCAGTGATTTGTTTATATTAAAGACTCTTGTAATTAAAAAATAGCTTTAAGGTAGGGTCTAACACAATGTGGACTTTGGGGATTTATGTATTAGAAAGGGTTGAACAGATCCTGGAAGTCTTCTAGTTTGCATATTTTGTCTATAACAAACTATTACTTCACTCCAATATAATTTGAATTATTTTGTCATTAAATTGGTGTAACAGAGGGGATAATGGGGTCTAAAAGCTTCCTGAATGGAGGAGATTGAGTTAGTGGCTAAATCTGTTTATGGAAGATAGAAATTATGTCATCATAATGCTAAGGTATGTTAAAATAAAATCTTGAATTATGGCATTGCTTTTTCAGTTTAATTGTATGTTTTAAAATAATCACTATTGTGGAAAGAAAATGTCTGTGAGTTGGTCATTGTAACACAAATATTTCAGTGTTATTAATCCTAAAATGTGAGATTCTTATTACGCAATGAGAACAAAACCCAAAGAAGCCAAATATGTGCTGAAGAATAACACCCCAATCCTGCAAAAATTAACACATATATTTGTGCTTATATAAAATAAATAATCCTGGTTTGCTATTTACTTAAATGGGACACAGATTTCTCATTCAAAGTGACTTGAGTTTAATGCCAGGGTGTAACATTAAGACTGAATACCAGCCTTTGCATGTTTGGAGTTTGTGTTACAGCCATAAAGACTGACAAAATTTGCTTTCAGTTATGGTGTGTTAATCTAAAATAAGTCTATTGAAGTTATTATAACAATGAGAATTTAAAGTAGTTGAATAGCAGAATTTAGTCCTTTTTAAACATTCCTTCAAGGTTTGTATTTTCTTTCTTGCAGACTCCCAGACAATACAGCCAAGCACTAAATAAGAGTAACAGAGTTCATCTTTACTGTGCATTTCTGGACTATAGGTATGTTATGTAATTTCAAATTCTTTAACTTGGTTTAATTAAGTTACACTTAGTTTGTGATGCTGTGTATTACCTATATTCTTCTTGTTCTCTTTCATTCATGGAAATAGTTAAAGAAATGGAGCCACTGGTTTACAAAAGCCACAATCTCATAATGGCTTCTTACCATAAATAGGAGACTTGTTATTCATAGACCCTGTGTTAGGCAGGTAATTGAGAGACTGAAAAATTTTGGAAACAAAACTGCAGGCTGATACAAATCGTGCTTATCTTGGTTTATGAGTATGTCCACTTGAGCAGATGCTTGGATGTTTTAAGATGGCAAACCTCCAGCAGAGCCATTGTTTTCACTGGATCTGTGCCTGTGTCACAACACCATGTGAGATCAGTATTTCAGAGCTTTGAATTTTGGCCAATGCATGGAATGGAGAAATATTATGACCCTGAATGAAAATTAGAATAAAAGGGGCATAAATATCACCTTAATTTTCACTCAGAAAATAGGAACTATGGAAAAGCAGTAGCTTTTTCTTTTTATCCCCGAATATATTTAATCTGTTTTTGATTTCCAAACATGCTGCTCTTACTGAATCAATTGAGAAGGAATACAAATAATGAATTTTGAATTTCATGGGGATTAACATTTTTTTGAGCCGTAACGGTATAAGCCTAATTGATGTAGCAACGGCCCGCAATGCTGTGATCCCTCCTATCCGGCATGCACATGGGAAGGTCACTGTAATTGTTTTATTGAAGTTTTGTTTCAAGTATGTTGAACTGTCCCAGCTGTTGGCAGTTACTCGTTGTTATGGTTACTCACAAATTACCATAAATTAGAAACAGATTTTACTGAGGCAAATTAATATGGTTGGGGCATTGTTCCTGTACTGTTTTCCACTGGGGCTTGGGCCCTTGAGGATTTGCCTCAGGATGGAAACTGAAATATGAAAACTGTCCTTCCGAATGAGTTTTATTTGTGTCAAGATTGTCTTATTCCCTAGTGCATGGTAGTTAAAGAATAAGCAATTGGTTTCTGACCTACAACAGACCCTCTCTCTGAGAACTCAAGGAGGTCCCAAAGGACAGAGGAAGGGTGAGGTAATACCTGTCTTTAAAATAAGCATCAAGAAAAATACAGATCACTCAGTCTAGCTTCAGGACCCAGAATAATATCAAGAGTAACAAATGGTTAAGCAGCAGGCAGTTTGGGTGGGTGACCTATGGTTCCTGAGCCCATGGAGCCCCCTCCCCGCCCTTCCCCCCCGCCATGTGCCTGTGGCTTCTATGTCCCCGGTCCACTGCAGGGCTGTGATAGCACAGGGGGTTCTGGGTTTCCCTGGCTCCAGGAAGAAGCAAACTCATGAGGATCACTTTCCTGCGCAGCCCTGGGACCAGGCCACACAGCCAGCCCAGCCGTATCCTCAGCGGAGCGGGAGCTGCTCTTGCTACCCCTGAGGATGAAGGGACAAAAACCAGTTGGACGGGTCACTAGAAATCACGCTCAGCCAGTCTTAATTACTTACTTTGACAGGATGAGTAGGACAGTGGATAGGGGAGAGGCAGCAGATATGATACGCTGACTTTTTTGGCTTTTGCAAGATTATTGACTGGTCTGATATTGTAGTTCTCAGAATATAGAAATTTGGGTCTAGGTGAAATTCCATAAATGGGTGCACAATGTAAAGAAAAAAATGTAGTTATCATTCATTGGTTATAAAACTGAGAAGAAATCTCTGGAGACATTCTTGTAGGGTTCTAATCTGGGCCCTGCTCTGGTCAATATTTTCTTTAACTATTTTTGTGATGGAACTGAGAAGACACTAGCAGCGTTTGTGGATGCTCCAGCCTGAGATGGCTTTCAAAACTTTTTATTTCCTGTATAGTACAATGCATGTCAAATTAACCTGATAAGATGCATTTTGATAGACATTATGTTCCATTTTTGTGTGCTTTGCAGCAATGGAACTGGTGTTTGGTCTAATGAAGGTTGTGTGCGTGAGAGTGGGGACCTCAACTACTCAGTGTGTCTTTGTAACCACCTCACTAACTTCGCCATTCTGATGCAAGTGGTGCCTCTGAAGGTGAGATTAAGCAAAGGAGTAAATCTGTCTGTTAAAGATGAAGCATAAATACATCAGTCGCATCCTCACACCACATCAGTAAGTGGTTGGAACTGGGCTCATCTTTGCCCAGCTCAGATTTATCCCACATCTTGCTTTCTGGGATGATGTTTTAATACTTCTTGATTATGCTTTTTAAAACTTTTGGGAACTGAAATGGAGCATGAAACGAAACACATCTGTGGTAGGTAGGAATCCTCTTTACTTTATTCTCACCCTTTTAGCACAATTTCTTAAAGTACTAGGCAGGAAAAGCACTAGAGGACATTGTAAAGATGACCCTGGCTTTTATGATTCGTTTTCAAGACAGAGACAGCTGAGATGTGGCTTTTTAAGGGTTTTGGTAAATAGACTTGTGGAATATGAACAGCTGAGCTTGAACTCCATGTGAAGCATGCTCTGCTGCCAGCTGGCCCCTACCATTGTCTCTGCCAGCTTTCCAAGTGCCTCCCTGCTGCTGTCTCTTCACCTTGTTGCCAGGCAGAGGCTTGTGTAGGAGCATGAGAAAGAAAATGATGCTTTAGAGTTGAGAGTGAACCCCTTATGTGCAGTTTTCTCTATTAGTTCTCAATTAGTTCCTTTGTCCGAAGAGTTATCAAGCAAGCCTCTTTTCAGCTGGAATATGACACTTTCTCTGTTTACCCAGGACCTTATGCTTGCTATTCATACTCATCACTGGCTTCAGATGAAGCTTTGATGGCAAATGCGTTGCTCTCCTCACTAGACATGTTCTTCTCTTCATGATACCTTACGATGCCTTGAGATTTCCTCAGAGACAGAGCAGAGTGTCTGCTCCTTGCAGGTTTTTTGCTGAAGGACTCCCTCTACAAATCTCAGCACTAGGCAAGGTCAGGCCCATTCTGGACCTTAGCAGACAAACGGACAGCACTACCATGAGCATGAGAAATATGTTTTTACTGCTTTATTTGGGTGTGCCACTGTCAGGGAGGATCCGATGGAGGTAGTGATGAAGCCCTGCTTGGACAACCCTCAGTTAATAAATAACAAATGTATAACAGAAATAGTTTACAAACCATACATTTAAAGAAACGTATACTAATTGTCTGTCAAATTTATACTCTCTGGCACATTCTAGCTTTCTACAGACACCAACCTAATAATATAAATTAACAGACTGAAGAAGAGCTTCAGTAGGACAGTAGGAACCCTACTGTCACATTTATCACTGTGTGCTGCTAATAAGCATGGTGTCCTCTGTGGTACAGCTAGAGGGGTTCTGTCAGCTCTGTTGGCATGGATGCATTGACTGTACGGCCATGTCTCAGGCTCCTGCTAATTGGTTTGAATGATGGGTTTGCTCTTCTCTTAGACAGTAGCTTTGCCAAGACAGTTACTGCTGCAGGATGGGCTGCATGTGCTTGTGAGGGCAGCACAGAGGTTCCTGCAGACAGATACAAAAGTGAGCTTGCAGCATAAGGGAACTCTCATCAGGGTTACACCACTGAGCAGCTCCGAAGTCTTTTCATGGAATGAATCATCCCAGACTGCTATTTGGAGTTACTGCTTCAGTAACGCTGTTAGCACAACTAGTCACACGGTAATCCTGGTTAGACAGTGTAATGCCGTTGAAGTCAGGGTCACAGTTTAGAACAAGATGGTCTGCTATCCGAAGAGCTTAGTAATATCCACAGCCCTTTGTATTAGTATAACCATTTGAAGATGGGGGTATTTTGTTCAGGTCACCCAGTTTTTATCTAACCGTTAATATCTTTATTACTTGTAAAGTTCCTAATGACCCCAGCTGGTTCCCAAGTATTATTTTTCTAGGAAGTCTTCATACTCTTAATAAAATGCGGCTTTGCCTGAAGAGCTTCCCATCTCTAGTGAGACAAAAGTAGAATGGGAGAAATGTGCTATTATTAACCCTGCTTTAAAGAGCAGAATACAGGGATTTAGCCAGGATTAAACAGGGTGTCCACTAATTAAATGCTGGTGAAAGATTAGTCGATTTTCCACTGGGGAGTAGTCCTGAAAGGTCTAACTTTCAAATAAACAGATCTGAGATTGTTGTGATTAATGAGATGCTGCAATAAGTTCTAATATTATGCAATATTTGTAATTGGAGATCAAAGATGTTTTATATCAAAGTCTTTGGAATCAAGCTTTCCTAAAGAGATCTGAAATGCATAACTAGGAAAGGCTGGACATGAATGGACTATCCAGTTCCTCACAGTTGTTTAATGGTTTTATTTTCATTATTTTCTCCCTTCTTAACTTTTTGGTCTAATGCATTTGCATCTGCCAAAGTTTGCATGGGATGTTTTTGCATTGTTTTTTTTTTTTTTTTTTCTTTGTGATAACTTAGAAAACAAAATGAAAGTGCTGCTGAGATGTTACGTGGATGTGTGAGACACACAGACCTAGTCACTCTAATACATAAAAACATTCTCTATGTGACATAGTACTGCAAAAGTCTGTATAAAATAGATTTCGTTTTTTTTTTAAATGAAACTTAATTCCCATCACTTTCTGTTGTATTTTGACCCCTTCCACCTAAAATCCCATTTCTGAATAGAAAAAAGAACAGAATTTATAAATTTGTGGTAGGAAAAGTGAAAGGCTGAAAGATGACATGATTATTTCCAGTATAGAGTCTGTATGTTTCTAGTGCAAAACCATGAGAATTGGAAATGCTTGCTGCAGCTTTCAATGGAAGATTGTGCAGGCTAGGTAGAAAATATGCATTCATCTCTAACCTCTTAAAGTTCATCTAAAAACAATTTTTGCATGCACCTCAACTGGCAGAATTTATAAATGCATTGTAGCATGGAGAAATACAGGTTTACTGGTCTGCAGAGCAATGAACCTGAACTGTGCCTGGACATGGCTGCTTTGCCCTGCCCTCCCATCATCACCTGCACAAGCTTGATGTTACAGCGAGGTGGCAATGAGAGTGGGCCCATGTGGGGTCTCAGGAAATAGTGCTGCTAACAAGCCAATGAAGGATGTCATCCCTTCAGTGTGCTTTAATTCCAGTTCCTCTTGTTTGGCTATTGTGTAGTCCCTCTCTCTGAGTTCATCAGAAGATCTCATCCCAAATCTTTGACCAAGATATACCCTTTAAATTGACTCTTTAGGATTATCTTGTGGTAGTAATTTTTTTAACCGGTGAAAAAAATTGGTATCTTCATAGTGTCATTGGCACAAAGTTAAGATTCGAGCAAAGACAAGTTGCCTGGCTTTTGAGCTATACAAGCAGACTATGCTCATTTACAAATTCCTAAAACATTTGCTAAGTATTTGCTTCACATGTCTAAGCAATAGAGCCTACTGAATCAACTAGACATTTGGAAACTTCTCCCAGGCGTCCTTGGAACCCTGTTAAGTAAATGTTAGAATGCTGTGGATTTTAAACACATATACATGTTTGTTCACCATGTTCTGAAATTAATGAGCCAAGGTTCAAAGGGTCCATATAAATCACCTGTTGGAATACTAGGTTGTCAGTGCTCTAAGAAATTGTTGCAATGATGTTATATTCGATCTTGAACTTTTGTATATTTTATTTTTCTTTTCATAAATGGAGTTCACAGATAATATGAGACAAGAAAAAGAGAGGGTGGCAGTATGCAATTGCCCACATTTGAACAGTTCTATTTATATAGCTATTATATATCTGTGGCTGTGTAAATAGAACTGGATGAAATTTTTCCACATGAACACTGTTTTTGACAGAACATTTATTTTTTGTCTAGATTCTGTTTCTTACAAAAGGGGTCTGCTTTTCATGAAAAACGTAAATAAATTATTGGAAATGGATTGCCTGAAAACTGGAGAGGTTTTCATGAAAAGCTGTATTTTGGTACAAAAAAGTGACTTCATTCTTCATGGGAATTCTACTTCGGGTGCTTTATATGCCCATTCTTTTATGGAAGGTATCGTTTCCCTTTCTCTCCGTTGTATGGATAAATGCAGCTCTCAGGTTAGCACAAACAGGCAGACATCCTCTCCAAGGGCACCATAACAGCCTTTAACCTAACACACCAGTCAGCAGAACAGTAAAACCAGGTATGAATAGTTCTATCACCCCTTGCAGAAAGGCAGGCAGATGCACAGAAAACAATAAAAAAAAAAAAGAGGGGGACATCGACAACTCTAAAGAGGTGTAATACAGACCAGTATGTATGCAGCAGCTCCAGACCTGGGAGAACATCCCGAGGGAGAACACTGTTGATGTAGAAATCAATGAACTCTTGAGACCAGTTTAGTGTGATAAGTGTTCTGAGTGTCTCAGCTCCTCTTCATGACATTGATTTTCTTTTTGCTCAAAAAAAACCCCAAAACCCAAACCTATAAGCTTTCCATTAACGAGACATTGCAGTTTTTTAAAGAGTTTGCTGCTCACAACTGGAAAGTACAGCATAGTCTCTGAGTTCAGAAAAAGCCAAGGTGTATCTAAGCAACAAATACTCAAAATAAGTGACCTTCCTCAGAAGTAACTTGCCACATAAATACTTGTGGTGAGCATTTCTAATGGCTAGAGAGCTGAGCTTGTATGATAACTATTTGTCAAGGATGGTGAATTTTTCTTCTGAGTTATGCTAAATTCGAGCAAGAATCTCCTTAACTCCCTCTTTTTGTTCCTTCACATGGTTAAGCCTAGCTTTTGCCACTTAGAGAACAACAGCATGATCCAGACCTTGCCAGCTTTGACGCACTGTGAACCTGCCCCAGTGTCTCCTTTCCTGCTAGTACTAGTCTAGCTCATTTTCACACCTTCACCAATATCCAGCAGATCTCTCTATATATTTACACAGTTTGTGCATTTCTTGTGGGCATAAATGCCTTTATGTAGTCTCAAGATTCTTTATCATTGCGATTTTATGATAAGGTATGGAACTATGCTAATAATTTATGCAACTGTTTTGGGGAGGAATTACAGTGTCTCACATGGATTTCATTTTGTTTCAGTGAGGCATTCGTAGGAAAAAAATTGTAGGATATCTTGCGTCTGATGGTGCTTTCTCTTGAATATTTGAAGTATTGTGAGATGAGGAATGCTGACAAATTGTTAGACACTTATGGAGCAGACTGTCAGGTGAGCCTAATTTCCAGGGAGCATAAAAATGCAAGAAAGTTCTTAGGAACAAGCTGTGAGTTCTTGATTTTTCTTCTTGATCTTTACTCAAAACAGGTTAGATTAATTCAGTCACTATTCTACTGTATGCCAGCTGGAAGTAATCTCCAGAGACTGAAATCTGCTGAGATGAAAAAGCATTTTTATTCTAATATTTCAGAGAAAGAAATTGAAACAGAGAGGTCACAAAGAAAAATTTTAAATTCTGGAATTTTAACTTAAATGTGACAAAATGAACCTGCCCTCTGATATCTGTGTGCTATACAGCAGTGTGTGAAGAAAAAAAAATCTTTGAATGCTGTGAATTAGCTAAAACTGAGCTCAGATTAGAAGTGCATTTGAGCACTATTCCAGATTTTATATTAGTTTCAGCAAGAGCTTGAACGCACTGAAGTCGCAGTGATTGTGAAAGAACGGTACGAACAATACTGCTGATTAGCTTGAAATCCATGTATGCAGTTTAGCTGCTTTCAGTGTGCAGGAGATTAGCAGTTGTAACAAGTTTATTTCAGGAATGAAATAACCATCTTGGAAAAACTTACAACCATGCGGTGCTCAGATGTCAGCCTGGCACTGACCTGTTAGCCTGCTGATGAATTGGCCCACGTGGAACGCCGAAATTATTTGTGTTTTTATCACTCTACTGTTATGTCTGTATCACGGCTGGCCCAAATTCACGCTTGCTGAGATTCATTTATCATGTTGGTTTTAACTTGAGAAATGATAGCATTTATTTGGAGTTTTGGAGATTAATGATGATCAACTAGTTTAAATGAATAAATAAGTTAATTGAAGGTAAAATGCTACCGAAGATGAGCAGAATGTTCCTGAAGGGACATGCTCAGCCCTTGATTGCCTTTGCAAGGTTGTGTGGGTGTAATTACGGTCAGCATGCGATCAGAATTTGGAAACTTGGTTGAGAGGTCTTTTCACAATTCTGATTGAGTTAGTAAGATTGAGAATTTTACAATTGCATCTCCCCAACAAAATGTGTCAGTGGGACGTTCGGAATAGTTGGGCAGATATTAACTAATTCGTGGACCCCTCCTCTGGGAGACTCATTGCTCTGATCAAGCTTCTCTTTCTGATGAAGGAGATTGAGGTAGAGTGAAAATGTCCCTCATAGCAAATCATTGCGAAAGCTGCACTCTCGGGGGCTCATGTCTGTCTTTCTCCTTCCTTGATCCACAGAACTGTGCTCCAGATTTGCCTCACCCAGTGCTCGCCGCAGTCAGAACAAGCCTGTACTGCCAGCTGCCCTGCAATGTTATAGTTAGGGAGACAATGGTGCATTAATATAGCTGTGGTAGGAAAAATAAATAATCCATTTAGTTTGATGTGTTTACACTGTTTTATGTTTGCTTCTTCTGGAGGAAGCCCAAGCAGAGGGCACCCAGGGTGATACACTCCCTGTGGTGGTTTTCTTGTAGTACTGTAGTACGACAGTCCTCTGCTGTGCCGCAGGCTTGAACCTGGATAGGAGCAGCAGAGGATGGGAGATGAGCTGTTCCCTCAAGCTGGCATCCTCCACTGGCGCAGAGCCTGGGGAGATCTTGACCTGCAACACCACCTCCCGCACCCAGCACCCAGCAGTACCTCCTGCTGGGGGGGGAAATGGCTGGGGGAGAGGTCCTGTTCCTGGGGTGGGAAGGACAGAAGAAATGGGGAAGAGGGACATGAGCCATGCTCCTTTGGTGCAGTCAGATGGAGGGATGTCACAAGGTGCTTCCTAGACAGCAGGATTCAAACCCAACATGGAGTAAGCCACAATTCAAAAGCACTCCAAAGAAAATTCAGACACTATTATTTTATTTTGGGCAGTTTTACTTCCTCTCATCAGTCAGTGGGGCCCTATGCTCCTGCCAGGAAACATGCCAGCCATCTGGCAGTTTTTATTTTTATAGTGATCCAACAACTACAAAGCATGCCAGGCTATTTGTACCATCTGCCACATAAATGTCATTTCAGCAAAAGGATGGTGGACACCTGGGGACCCAGAGTTCAGAAATCCTTTTAAAGGGGAAATCATTGTATCCCACAGCAAGATAGAGTTTAAGGTTTGGGTCCCCCTCCCCCAAGTGGCCAACGCAGGACACAACTGTAATATTTATGGCTCCTAGACCATTCTTTTAAATTGCTTTTTCCCCCTGTTTTTTTCTCTTTCTGTCTTTTCCAACTGTGAGGATATAAAAATGACTACTATAAAGTTCACATGTGGATGGACATTTCCAGCAAAGTAATAGTGTCGTACAATCTGTGGTAGAAATTGTTCAGGTTTTTAAACACATTTTCTGCATTTCTAAAGCTAGAAATTACTTTATTTTTCATCCAATTTGTAGCTCTTAATTCAGAAGGGAAGATCAATCAATACAGATCAAGCTGCCCACCAATGGGCTTGAAAGCAGAGAAACATTTATAAAGGGGAAAATGTTTAAAAATTTCTCATCTTGCAGCTGGAGCTATAGACACAACTCCTAGCATTTTTAGGGAGCCCATGATTTTGAAACAGCTTGAGGTTTTGGCTGTGGGGTTCTGTTTACAAAAGGAAATATATATTCCAAATTTCTTCTTTGGGGCAATATGTGCGTTTTTATTTTATTTTTCACTGTTATAGCTGAGTTTGACAGCAAGTTTTGACAAGTTATGGCTGACTGAGAACAAAGTGCATCTATTCGTGTTTATAAAGGCTGTTTTGAAAATGTCCTAATATTGTCAAATGCTTGAAAAATATGGGGCATAGGTGTGTAATTTATAAGTTTGGAGTATTGTTTTCCTAAATCTAATATTGCAGTTATTAATCAAACATTGCACTCAGGGGACATTAAAATATCAGTCTGAAATCATAACCTTTTTTCTTAACTTTTTCAGCCAGCTGAGGTTCAGATTATATACTCTAATAGGACAATGAAATGGAAATAATGTGGCATTCTCTGATTTCTGCTGTTTTGTAATTTTAACATAATTACTGTTCTCAGCATGTTTTTCATTGCTGGGAACATAAGAATAATAATGCCTTAGTCCAGTAATTTTTCTTTTGTGTTGCATATTTAAAAATTGGATAGGCATTGCAATTCTTTTGGTCCTTGTTTATTACCATTGACAGTTTATTTAACTGAGGAGATGTCTGCAGACAGTTTAGACAGCCCTTACCCATCAGATGAACAAAGATAAATCAGCCTTTGCGTTTATTCTAGCATTGCTTTGTAAACTTTCTTTACACTTTCTCACTCTCTCCACTTCCCCCTCCATTTTATTGCAGTGAATGTTGCCCCCATGGAGGAACACATCTCGCTGATGTGTTCACAGTATGATTGTGCATCATATTTCTTTTGTCCTTACTTTGCTCATGCTCATCTTTCCTGAAAATTGAACACTGATCTTGATTTTTAACTTGGAGCCATTTTTCATTCTTTCGCTATTCCACTCCTATGCCAATGTAGCTCTGTTGATTTTGATGGGAGGAAATAGGAGACTCTGGTTCTGTCCTTAATCCCACAGAATTACATGGAAAAAGTTGGACTAATGCTGCAGGATACTAAACCCTTCAAATTCCTTAGAGAATTGTTTGGCAATTACCGAGTTTCACTCAGCAGAGGAGAACGAAAAATGACTTTTTATTTTGGAAGAGTACAAAAATTTAAGAGTAGTCAAAGGAGCTCTTTTCTTTGAGGAGCATGAAACAGGACTCTATGTTAATCAGAATACTTAACAAAATAACATAGACTTCCTTTCTATGGTGAACATGAAAGCACTGAGCCATTTGGCAGCTAGGTCTTCTTGCTGACTAAAGGATTTCCCCATGCAGTACAAAAATGTTATGATACTGCACCTTTATCCATCACTGTTCTCTGTTGAATATCTTTAATTTTAGTCATTCTGTACTCTTGAGTTCAGTCCATCTCCTGTATCGGCCTTTTTATGCCCTTTCTCCCCAAAGCATGGTATAGGGGAAATTCAGGGCTGGGTACCTGGAGACTCTTGGCTGCGATGCAAGCCACAGCTAGCCACCGTCCTGAATTGAAATGGATATTTCTGAATCAAAGCCCAAGCCTGGGTAAGGGAGGTAGACATATTAATTTTCACTGAATTTTACTGGGAGCTGGGTATTTAGTTATCCTCAGCTGCTCTGAAAAATCTCAGACTCGGAGTCTGGCAAGAGACCGTCGTTTCTCTGCCTGCAAGAGCCTGCTGGACCATGCTGGGCTTTATTCTCCTCATAACCCTCTCTGATGGACTTCAGTTTGGCTGTTAATTGGAGAACAGGACGAGTCTGCTCTTGCTGGAACAGAAAGTAGAGAACAGATGTACAAGTCTTAGGCGTATGGGCAAAAGTAGCTCCTTCAGTTTCACAGAGGATAATCTGCTGTAAATATAGCATTTAACATTTCTTGAGAAACACTGCAAGTCTCAGGCTTGAAATGAAGTCAGAAGAAACCACACTGCTTTGTGTTACACAAACAGAGATATGAGGAAGAACTTGCAAATATCCACTTTTCTGATCCCCAAACTTTATTATAATTTGGTACCACTTCACAACTTGATTCCTTCCTCCCTGCCATGCTTCCTTCAGGGTTCATTTGAAAGAAAAACTTGCTGTGTGCGATTTGTAATGAGCAGATTACCCACTGTTTGATGTCTTCTTGCCCAGAACTACTTTAAAAGACGACGTGGGCTTTTAAAAATACTAATTAATACCTTGGCAGAGATATTTGGAAAATTCTAAATTTTTCATGTCACACTGAAAAGTTTTAAATAAGCAGCCACCAGACTGGGCTGGCTGTAGGAAAATGTTCCTTTAATCCTGAAAAGCCCCCTTTGTAGCACTTTATTGCTGATCCCTAGGAGTTGTGCAGTTAATAGAGAATGGGAATTCAAAAGCAGTTCTGCTGGAAACGGCTGATAAAGATGATTGTGCTGCAAAGCGTGACTCTCAGAGGCTTTTTTTTCTCTAAACTTGTGGTATCTGATATATTGTGGCTTGATAAAAATCTCTGATTCAAGTCAGACTTTTCTTTCTGCAAGTGGTGATTGTGCAGTACCATTAGGTATGGCCCCACCAAAATCGTTCTTGTGGTCTCAGTGAGTAGACTGAGCCTCCTGAACTAAACACAGATGTTAATTTGAAAAAAACCATAATGTTATGTACCTAACAAAGTGCTTGGCAAGCTGAAGGAAAACAGAGATTTGTATTGTTATTATTATTTAATATATAAATAAAGGCCTCACTGGACTGAAATTGAATTTCAGCAGCCTTTCTGGAGGCAATTAAAGCCATTAGCTTCATCAGCCAAGGCCAGCATTTTAATGTTTCTGAAACACTCAGGCTGCCAAAGTTAATTATTCATCCTTTTCTTAATTGGATTCAGATTGCATTTTAAAGGTGCAGCTTCAATAGGGTTGGCTGAGCCTTAATTTTTCACCCCTACCTCTCCTCCCTTCCCTCCTCCCAAGAAATGTCTCATTAGATATTGTTTCAAGCCTCTGCAGAAGGGTTGGAGGGTGGACTTCAGCCCAGGCCAGTGGCTGATCGTTTCACGGCAGGTATCGGTCAGTTTGGTAAACAGGGTAAAAAACATTGTAAGTAACTTCATGGTAGGGATGCTTCTTTGAGATGGAAAGCTGACCAATAGGGACACTAAAATATAATTTGCTCTTATGTTTGGAGTTACATATTGTCATGTCTCACATTTCCACCACTAAACAAATAACTTTGGTTTCAGAAAATGTATACACTATATAAGCACATGCAAAAATATCATATCCTGTGTTCTACCGGTAAGTAACTCTAAAATACAAATGATAGGTATGATATAGTCCTTAGATTGCAGGGCTCATTTTTTTAAGGCTGTAAACCCTTTTTTGGTTCAAGAACTTGTCTCTTTTTGGAAGAAGATGAATTGCTTTTCGGAACGGAAATTTCAAAAGTAGTTTCGACAATGAAATTACTGCTTTTGGTGGCTAAATTGTGAAGTTGTAATTTGGTACACAGACAAACCCTTTCAGGATCAGCTATGACAAACCTTATTTTAAGTATTTGAACTCGGCCCTTTGTCTGATGTGTTGTCTCTAACATTTTGAAGTACGTGAAGAAGAAAATTTTAGATTAGTACATCCCAAAAATGTCCCTTCCTCTGGAGAAAGCCAAAAGTACCCTCTCTGCAAAGCAGAAAACATGCAGTCAACTGTCTGAGAGATGAAAAATGAGCAAAAGGGACAGGAGTGCAAATTTCACACAAGAGAAAGGGACATCGGGAAGCGGACACTGAGCAGAGAGAGCCCTGTGTTGCCCAGACAGATGCTCTGATCTGACCAGTTGCTATTTTGTGTTTCTATGGCCCATTTAGCTTTTTGATGGGTTGTTGTGCTCTGTTATATACACAGTTGCTCATTAATGCTACATAAATAAATATGTTTTCTGTTCTAGGTACAGATCAAACAATTTTTCATGTATAGCCTACTGAACAAGTCTTTCAGCCTCAACTGACCTTTTCCACATACTCCAGATGAAAAGTACCATCCCATTGTAATAATATATTTCCATCTTCCTGTACAGTTATTTTTAAACAGAGGAGTGAGATGTCACTCATTTTCTTGTTATTAACAACATCATAAAGGAAAAATATATATTTGGAGTCTGAGCTGGTATCTTCCCAGAATCATTTCTCAGGCCATCCAGTCGCCTGCGCGTTTCCAAAATAAAAATGTTGAGCAATGTGCTAACTTCTTTTATGAGTGAGAATGAGGATAAGACAATAGACTATAATATTGCAGATGGCTGTAACCACTGAAACCATCAGATCTTTGTCCATGCTATTAGCGACACTTGCAAGGTAAAGGGTGTTACAGCCTAAACTAAAAGGGTGGGAGTTTTATATGGAATATGAATTTTCGATTTGGCTGTCTGTCAAAGCTGAAACTAAGAAATATCTGTCCTTTTGTGTTCTTGATTACTGACACAACTGCATGAGCTCGCCTCCTAGCTTTTCAGCTTGCTGCAGAGTAAAAGAATGACCTTATAAACTCAAAGAAGCAAAACCTTTTCAAAGAAAAGAATAATTTAATGTAGACTGAGACAAGTGTGAGAATTGGGCTCATGGGACTACTTCACAGATTGCTCAATGTTTTATTTGGTACCTTTTCATGTTATTTTCTTTAGTAATAACATTACAGGCTGATTAGCATTTTTGTGCTGACTACAAGATCATCCCAAATTACCATCTTATATTCTATGTCATGCACAAAGTATGAAAATTTTCAGAAAGACAAGCTGAGGTAAGATGAAATCAGCTCCTATTAGAGCATTGGAATTTATAGGAAATTGTTTCTTAACTGATGATGCACAATGCTTTGACAATCCAGGTATTTCTAAAAAACTGCAAGCTTGTTATCCCTTACAATGTGAACGCAGACACACAACATCCAGCTGTGCTGTAACAGCTGGGTTGTGAGAAGTTGGTAGAGACTTGATATTTTAAATACAGGTTCTCTTCTCTCCTGCACCATATACCTGATTTTGAAATAAGGCTCCACACCCTGAAATCATTCCAGACCTTCTTTTCATGCTGTATCCTTCCCCTTGCAATTCATATCACCCACAGAAAGAAGCTGGTTTCACCGGCTGGAGCTGCTGTGAACAGAGACCGCTCTCTTGCACCCCTCCAACCCGTCAGTTTGGTTTGAGAACAGCTATCGCAGGCTCCACCTTTTCCTTAATAAACAAAAAATGGTTCAAAACTACCTACAGGCTTTCTGTCCCTCACATAGGCAAGATGAGAATGTGAACTACAGTGATGTTGCTTTTGAACTAGTTGTTACCAGGCTGATGTGGGTATTGATTTAAGAGCATCATTCTTAAAGCATTTTCAAATTTTGGTTGTGTTTATGAGAGCAAGAGCAATTTCCAGTTCATAGATGTGGGGACCTATGTAGATTATTTTAAGTTTGAATGAATCTTCTGCATTTTGTTGATAAGCAATTTTTTTTTTTTTCCTTTTTCATTTCTAAGTCATACAGGCTCCATTTGGGAGAACTTGATTCATGTCTTGTCTTGCCCTGCAGAGGCTTCTGGAGGAAGACTGAGCTAAAATCCAGAGAAAGACTTAGAGGCATGTTAGTTATGATAGAAATTAGTTAGAAAAAGATGTTTGTGTGATCATTATCTTCTCTCAGATGTATTATGGAAAAAAACAAAGACTTTGATTTTTGCCCATTTCCACTAGATGGATCCCCTGTATCTTCTGTACTTGTATGTGATAATAAGACATTACCTTTCCTTTGCAGATCTTATCCGCCTTTGCCAATGCAAACACTGTGATAGACCACTGTAAATCTAAATGAGCACTGAGCAGCTTTGACCTCTGTAGGGAACATTTTCTGGCTGCAGGTGTTGGGAGTGAAAGGAGTGAAAGAAAGCCTTGAACTGCCGAGAAATACTGATTTCACAGTGACTTGAAGCTGGAAAAGCTTCCTCTGCTCCCCTCCTCCCTTGGTGGAACTGCAAGCCACCTGTAGCAAGAAAAAGGGATGTGTATTGGAGCAATCAGAAATAAGGTCCATGCATTTTGGACATGAATATCCCTGATGACGAAATCACTTCTAAACTGCCCAATTTACCACACAAGTTATTCCTGTTTCAGGGATAATTTGTGAAGAATGGCTGTACATGGCTTCTCTGGGGGATGAGGGGCGATAGGAGCCCTTTTGTAGAAATTATACGGACCTTTTAAGCTGGTCCAGCACACAGAACCCTTTTGTTTCTGTAATTGATGCTATCCAAGTCACAGAAAAGAAATGTGTCTTTGGCTGAAAGAGAAAAAATACTAAAGAGCTGCATCATATTTCCTAGGAACTGTAACACCATAGCAACAGTTGTCTTTCAATGTTGCTGCTGCATCACTTAATAGTTCTCAGATTGCTGAGCGAGCCACAATCTATTCTGCCGTAAAACTTACTGCACGTGAGCTGGTACTGCTGTTGGCAGATAATTACAAGAAAAAATGTACATATACAACCCCATATTTTTGTCTGTATTTAAAATTATTTTTCTTCTCATAACCACATGGCATGTTATTTCTCTGCTTTAGAAGGGATTTTAATGGGAAATTTATTGGTAGAACTGGTTGGGTTTGATAATCTCTGATTAAATACTTTGTTTGGGGGGGAAACTTCATTGCGTGTGGGGAAAATAATAGAAAATCCCAAACTGTGAAAAAGGATTATTTTTTATTAGACAGAGTTACTGTAAAAAAAATTGGAAAGTATATTGGTCCTTTCAGTATTTTTCAGAATAAATAAATACATTGAATGAGTTTTCAGCTAGGAATTTAATTTATAGTGAATAGACATTGAAATAAAAAAATAGTATTTCAAGCATCAAAATTAAAACTTTTTGATTGACCTTTTTTTTTTTTTTTCCAAATGTTCAGTTTATGAAAATGTCAACTCTATCCAAATTCAAGTCAGGAAAAATGTTTGAAAATTCTTCTGAGATGAGAAAACTTTTTCCTGCCTAGCTCTGTTCTACTTATTATATATTAATACGCCTGGCTCCCTTTGCTGGGTGTGGCTTTTCTGTCATTCTTTTATGAGAACTTGCATGGAAAATTAAAGCACACTTTCTGATTAATTTAGGATGAATGGTCAAAACACACTGTCCCTCCCCCATTGAATCTATCCAGATTTTAACATAGATCCTAGTGGCAGGCAGTATGGAGTTACACGTTAAATGTTCATGAAAATTGAATTACTTCTACAAAAGGTGTCTGTAGATAAAAACAGAGGCTGAGATGAGAGGCTTACATTCTGACTGCTCATGCTGGGTCTGTTCTGTGGTTTTCCATTCTGTAGATGTCAGTCCAGCTCCTTCCACAGGCACCAAAAACATGATACATTAAACAAAACAAGTGGGCTATAAATGGCCCGTGATTTATGGGTTATCTTGGTTTGTCAGTTCTCACTGCTGTGAAGCACTTCTGGTATTTGCACAATGATGTAAATTATTGCAGCGTGAGAGCATTAGCAAAGTGCCCTGCGAGCTGTGAAAGATCCCATTGCTGACATTGTTTGTGCAGCCCAATAAACGGCTCTAATCTCATGCTTGACAATATCGCAGCAGCAGAGAAACTAACTTATTCTGAGGAAATACCGATTTATGAAATAGAAGAGGGAACCAAAATGCCATGGGCATGTGGATGCCCTGGCTGCACGACTGAGTTTGGAGTTGGCTCTTCATTTCCCATGTTAGAAACAGCAGCGAACGATTGTGAACATCAGCTTATATATGGGCGGATGGAGGAGGAAACGCTATGTGCAGGGAGGCTGACCTATGATTCTGTAGTGTAATAAATCAATTAATAGTTTTTATTTCATTTTTTTCTTTGTGTACAGCTAACAAGAGAACACCAGGTGGCCCTCTCCTCCATCACTTACATTGGCTGCGCTCTGTCCATCTTCTGCTTGACGATCACGCTGGTCACATTTGCTATATTGTCGTGAGTAATTTTAACTTAATACCTACTGAGCAAATATCGTGCAGAAAGCCAAGCAGGGCATTTCAGGCCACTGGTTAGGATCCCTTCAGGTGCTCAGGATAAAACAAAGGCTATTAATTCTACAACCTTCCTTAATTAGATTCTGCACATGTATTTGTAACAGTTGGTTGGTTATTTCCAAATTACTTTCATTTCCTGAAATGGGGTGGTCTTTATATAGCAAGCTATTTCCACCCTATGAGGGGGTTTTGGATTTTTTTTTTAACTCTCCATATTTTGCTATAGTTCAGGAATCTTGCAAGGAGGCTGTAAGAGGGCTTGGTCTGGAGCTCAAAGCAAGTACAATATAAGCAAGGACTGCAGGATCACCCCCTCTTCCTCCCATATACGTCTTTGGATTGCTTGGAGTGTACAATCAGTACTTCTTTCTGCTTTTCAACTGTCTTGTCTGTAAGGCAGCATGTTTGTAAAGGTATGCCCAGAAAGGAAGGCTCAGTCAACATTAGCTGCCTCACTTTTGTCTCATACAGCTTGTACACGATTACATCATATAACCCACATTTATTTTCAAGTATCTTGCTGTTCTCTGTTATGCTAGTTTTCTAATGTGTTGCTTTAGTAAGATGAAGGACACTATAGGCAGTGTGAAATTCACTCCGTGGCTTATGTTTAAATCTTCTGGATCTCTGCAACCTCCTGCCTGTAACACGGCAGCCCCTTTGAGGGCTCTCTGCACTGGGGAGGTTTCTGCCACAGGGCGCTTGGGGTCTTTATGCATGTTTATATTCAGGCAGTGACAACTGAGTTTGAGGCCCAGCTAGCCTTGATACAAACATTTCTGGAACAGCTTTCATGGAGGTTTCTGTCTAAACAAAAAGTAGAAAACCTGACAAAGGGTGAAGTAACTTGTCTGATGTTGCACAGGAGATTGGGAGCACAGCGAGGACTGGGATTCTTGTCTCCTTTTGCACACTAAACCACGTTCTTCCTACCCGAGAGTTCAATTTTTGATTTCCATGCCTAAGCATGTCTTTTGGACATCCTGTTAAGAGGACAGTTTCTAGGAAAAAGGACTTGCTGAAACCCAGTAAACTGATTGCAGTGTTTGTTTGTTCCAAACCCTGTATTATTTCCAAGTCTCAAGTTCTGTGTTGGTCATACTTGGATTAAGTGCGTAACGTGTGGCAAAATCCACTCTAAATAAGTTCCAACGTCTGCCTATCTGGCATTGCACTGTTGGCATGTTTAGGCTAAGGGGAATGATCTGCTCCGTTTTTGTCTGAGTGCAAAACTGGATCTTACAGTGTTCAGAAAGGAAAAAGGAGCAAAAAGAGATGGTATTGCTGCAGCGGGGCTGAAAACTCATCAAGAAATTGGAGGCGAACAGAAGACTTGGAAAAAGAGCTTGGACCCAGCTGACTGTCACAGGGTTAAGCACCCCACCTACATGCAGGATCATTCAAACTGCCAATTAAAGATAATTTGATTAGGTTTTCACTGGAGAGCAGGGCCTCATTAAACAGCTGAAGTGGAATTTTGCAATGTAGTGTTAGATGACCATGAGGTAAGTAGAGAGGAATCTGGCAAGTTCTTTGCTCCTCTGCGTGCTGGCAACGACGGCTGCTTCCCAGGAGGGCAGTCCTGATTGCCTTCTGGGTAACGATGTTCCAGTTTGTGACTACATGAAGTTCCTTATTAGAAAGCCATTGGCACCAGGCAGTGCAACCTGTCTCTTTGAATTACTTTTAGGACATCGATACTTCTTGTCTCCTTCTTTACTCCCTTCTAATGGAGCACTGGCTACAACAGTGCTGGAAGAGCAGGGCTGACAGCAAGCCATCATCTGCATTGTCCAGTCTGTGTCACCCTGCTGCAGGGGACACGCATGATGTGTCACCAGTGGTTGCAGAAGTCATCACCATCCAGCGTGATACAACAAAAAGATGGGAGTGCATACTGCTGTGTGGAAGAAGCACTGCCATCCTCATTGCTAAATAGTCCAGGTCTCCTGAAACGATTAAAGCTGGCAGTAGGGGCTGGCAGGCAGGATGGATTGAAATAGAAAACCTGTTATCACTAGTACTGTTCTTTTCTTCAAGGGAAGAATAAAATTATGTGAAAGGCCCGAAATGTTCAGATAAATGTTTGTCTTTGTTTTCTACTTCCCATTTCTGGATGAGAATGGAGCCACGAGGTCAGAAGACTCCCAGGAAAGCATGTTCTTATCAGATTTCCAGCCAGTTTTGGCAAAACCAAGAGAGATAGGTTCAAAGGATGCTGTAATCAAGGTCAGGTCTCTGTCAAGATAGGCACTGCCCATCTGTGTAAGTAGCTATAGTTCCTGTGCTCAAAAGCTGGTAATAGTAAAGTCAAAATTGTAACCAGAGTCTTTTCACATTCACTTATTTCTAATAGAGGCAAATACCAACAAAATAAAACCAGAAACTCTGTGGCACAGAGTGGGCTAGACGGTGCAAGGTGCAGTATGCTTTCTGTGAGGTGCAGATCTGACTTCCTTGGCAGCTCAGCACCATTCAGGATCAAGCCCTTTGTTAATTTTCTATCACAAGTCATTAACAGAGCTAGTTAATGTGCAAATCAGTCTTGCTGCTGCCTTCAGGATGGCAGCAGAATATGCAAGAAACCGCTTAGGTACAAATCCACCCTGGTGGAAGGAGTGCTCAAAGACATCATGATAACCCCACCAAAACAGGTGACCAAAAGCCAATCAAAATGTTTGCTGATAAATCAAAAATACATTTGTGCTTCTTGAAATACTGTTTTATTCGTGTGTCTTTCTAACTTCTGCCAGGTCTGTCAGCACCATCCGCAACCAGCGCTATCATATCCATGCCAATTTGTCCTTTGCTGTCTTGGTGGCTCAGATCCTGCTTCTCACCAGCTTTCAGTTCAGCCCTGGGACGGTGAGTGCTAGAAAAAGTGATTGTGTTTTTTGCGAGGCACCTCAGTGGAATGAATGCCATGTGCCACGTGCAAGAAAGTGTCTTGCATGTGAGATCTGTTTTTAACCTGCCTTAGCCAAAGATTATATCCTACAACACTGGATAAAGCCTTCTGTACATCCAAATGTGTTATCATAGGAGCTGGCCGTGTCTGGATGTTTGCAAAACTGAGACAGATATGTGCCCATCAAATGGAAAAATCACCATAGCAATGGAGTACACTTCAGTTGTGTGTTCAAATGGCATGGCTGACTTCTGCCTGACATGGCTTATGCTTTCTCTCATGCATTCTCTGTATTGAAAACTGTAGGAATTCTGTATTGGAGAAAATTGTATGAATTTTGTATGTAGGTAAGCTATTTGTATTTCTGTTCGGGTTTTGGGCTGGAGTTTTTTTGGGGGGGCAGGGAGTTGGCTTTTTTTAATCATATATTCTCTGCCATGGTACAGTTTGCCTTTTTTTTTTTCCACATTAAAAAGTCATCTTACTCTTGTTGGAAGGTAATGAGCTTCCTGATGGAGCTGTGGCAATTTCTTCTGCTTTCTTGGAGAGCAAAACAGAAGGTCTTTGTCTTTTGCTCATAAAGTTTTATTTGTGTGGTAGAATACGCTGTTTTTCTGAACAGCAGATTTATTGATCATGATCTCTACTCTGGAAATTCAGATTATTTTTAAGTATCACTTATGTTTATTTGACCTGAGTAATAATCAGTGAGAAAGGTATAGCAACTATTGCTTAATTAGCCAGAGGTGGCAGAAAGCATTACCTCTAAGTATCGCTGTGTAAGAGTTTAATCCAAGATCCTCAGTACTGTAAAACATGTATATGCTTCTCTGGGCATCTAAGGCAACCACTGAAGCAAGTGATAAACACCTTCATATTGCTTACGTGGTAGCTCTATGCAGGTATGGGCTTTTTCTGCCTGATCACATAGATTGAGGCTTGAAATTAAGGATTGATTTTATGGATCTGCTACTACAGGTGGGAATTCCTTACGTGAGTACCAGGATCTAAACCATTAAAACTGGCATCTAAAACAGCTGGGTTAGATTAAGATGAATATATCAAGTTAGCAGTATTACATACCAGTACAACCAATTTGTTTCCACTGTTGTGTTTAAAAAATGCTTTTTAAAGTAACATAAGGCCTGTTGATGGAAAGTCCCACCTGCAAAAAGCAGAAACAAAACCTGATTTTAAAATAATCTTTCAGTGTGCTGTTTTTGTAATGGTCAAAACTTGGCTACTTTGGTGACCAGCTGTTGCTCCATATTACTTTGACAAGCAGTGAGCAGCGTCTATTAATCTTTTATTCTTTTTATTCTCAGTACAAGTAAATATGAGGTTTGCACACTCTTCATTTTGCCACTAGAACAGCTACTTAAATTTATATTCAGCTCAGATGGGATCCCTTGAACATCTGTTAAGTTTACAAATAACCATAATGTCTGGTTTTACGTAGGCTATTATTCCCTGAGGATCTAGAAGCACTTTGTAAGACTAAGTTCATACTCTTTTGCTGTTTAACATTGAGGTAGGTCCCGAATGAGTAAGGTAATGTTCAAGGGAGAAAATGGTAGGAAATGGTTTAGAAGGAAAATGAAATGGAGACAGTGCAGCGCAACAAAAGGTATAATTTGAAACTGAAGACAATGGAAACCAGGCATTAAAATAATCTTTTCTGAGTAAGTAAAGAGCTAAAACTCTGCTGAAAGACATAGGCTGGAGGGCAATAAAATGTTCCCTCAGCAAAACAGCGTGTCTTATTCGCACAGTTTTTCCTCTTTCATCCAGTCCAGATTTTCAGACAATCCAGCTGAGTCACTTCAGATAACGTGTAAAAGCCTCTTTACACCTTATTAAGGCCAGCATCACCTCCGGTCTTTTAAAATACTATGAAATACTAGTTGTGTTTCCTGCTTTTAGTTGGATGTACGTAGAGCCCCTGTTCTCCAGAGACCTGTCCCAGTGTCCACTTACATTTATAATGTGCCTTGTCCACACACAGACGTCTTGCTTGTTTAGTTAAGCAGATGTAGCTAAGATTGTGAAATGCTCACATAGACTTACGTTGCAGTTTAATAGGTGCATATTTTCATTTCTCTTAAACCTACTCAAAAGTTACTTTAGTTGAATTGAAACAATAGCACACAGAAAGCGAGACCTTTTTTATGCCACAGGCTTTCCAAAGTGAAATGCTTCACAGAATCCATGGATATTTCAGCCCTATCTCTTCTGTAACAGCAGTAATTGTAGGGCACAACACTGTAAAGATCTTAAAGTTGAAAAGCATGATGTACATACAATCTGCTACGCTTTTATTTGTATTGTTTTAGCTTCTTGGGATCAGGGATGTTGTGATTCATCCTTTTATAGTCTCATGTCCTTACCTTCTGCATGCTCTGTTCTCACTAGCTTTGACATCAGTTTTAATACCTTTAATTGCTGCTTTAATTGGACTGCTAAATGGTAGTTTACAAAAGAGGGAGGAAGTATTTACACTAGAAGGTGTAAATTTCTTAATCTTCTGCTTCTGCCAAAGATGGTTGTATCTAGTGCTAAACAGTTCATAAATGCCCTTGCTTGAAAGGACAAGTGGTACTAGTTTGCTTGAGGAAATACATTGCAATAGGGAATGGCATCACAGCAAGGGGCCATGAGCTGGCATCACTTTCTTGCATGACCTCCTTTAGACTCTTCAACATCTCCGTCTCTAAGGATATTTAGTTTTTGGTTCCAGATATAGCACACAGTATTCCCCTGCTAATTTCAGATATATTATTTAATCAGAATCAACTTTTATAGAGCAGGAGTAATTTTTAACCATGAAACTCTATTTCCTCGAATTGGACTTTGATCTTTCTAATACATCCAAGAACGTTTTTTTTTTTTAAAAGCTGTTCCTTTATACCTAATATCAGTAGTGCTACAACAGTAGTCCTAAATGATCATGACATATTCCAGGAAGGCAATTATTCCTGAAACAAGGATATCTTTCTTCTAGAGAAAGCAAATACCTTCACACACAGCATTTTCTTCCTATACTGCCTAACCCCTAAGATATCTTTGCTATCTGCATGCCAGTCTAATGACTTCCCTTAGACTTTCAGCAACAGATGGATTTGTTTCTTCAGAGAGGTTTGCTGTCTCGGTTACTTACTCTCTGCTATAGACTAGAGAGCACCATTTTTTTTAACAGAATCCCAAACAGCAGCGTGCATTTAAAATTAATTAACCATCTTCAGGGGACTAAAGCCTTCCAAAGACCTGAGCATGTTTGTGGGAGAAAGTGAAGTATTATTTAGACATAGGAAAATGAAAATTGAAGTATAGTGTGTTAGGCAGCGCTGTGTTTTTCCAGCAAAACTGGAAAATTTAATGTGTCTACTATTTGCAGTTCTGCATCAGTGTATTGAGCTGTTTCTCACTCAGTACTTCTGCATGGCATTGCTTAAAACACTTCCAAAGAGAGAGATGAAATGAGCTACTTCTGTTTATGATATATGTTTCTGCAGAAATTCAAGACTGTGTATCAAAGCAGCATACAGATTGCAGGGAAGGACATTTTCAGAGGGTTCTGTATAATGCAGTAATATTGAAGCTTAAACTGAACACACTATTATAAGTTGAATTTGGAAAACATATGCAAATTTACCTATCTGTTTTAAGACTGTCCTCAGTAAACAAATGACAATTATTTTCTGAGGTCTTTCTGAGACTCTGCTTTACCTTCTCAGCAACTGTAACATGATAAGCCTTGCTACCGGCGGGACTGATTTTTCTATTTCCACAGACTCACAAGTAGTCAACTGTAAGAGTAGCAGTAATGAGATCTGTCTTTTTACAGGTATTCTACCAAAAGTAGTGTGCATCATATGATATAGCCAGGGACACCTGCTTGTCTTTATTATGTAAACTCTCAGCTTTTCAATGCCTTTTTCAAGAAGGCAATTCTGTCATTTAAGAGAATCTTCAATATAATAATTAAGGCACAAACACAGAATGAGTAACAACCTTGCTATGGATTTTATGTAAAAATCTGCAACTTGATATTATACAAAATTATATACAAACCAGCCTCCTGCTACTTCACTGTGTTCTATTTTTCTGCTGTTTGGTGATTCATATTGTTTGGCTACTCAAAAATTGGAAAGTATCCACTTGACAGAATTAGCTCATAAGTCAGCTTTATGTTGCATTTTTATTTTTGTGGACTGATCTGGTAGAAATCAAAAGGCATTAAAATGGATCTCATAGCCTTATGATAAAATTAACTGGAAAGGTTTTTACAGTTTTTGTCAATAAGCAAATCTGGTTTAGTTATATGTCACCCAATGTTGCGAAATACTAAAACACTTACGGATCTCACTTACATGAATTAAAATCGAAGTTATTGCTTTTTAATACATGTAGTCACAGTGGATTTGCATTAGAATGTCCTTGCACTAGCACAGAACCAGCTGAGTACAAGTAAGAAGGTATGCAAAACTTCAATTTTCATTATAATATCAAGTCCCAACAACTTAATTTTCATTAGTGTACAAAATCTGGAACCATCAACAAAAAGAATAAAATGCCAGCACAGGGCAGCTAAGCTAATGCAACAAAGGGAGCTAATGATTAACATCTGAAGACCACTGTGGCAGCAAACTGGTTCCTACTGGTAATGCTTCCTCAGCACACAGACCCCACCTGCCTGGATACCTTACTGTGACTTGTACAGGTGAGGAAGGGAAACCTTGAAGAAAAAAAAAAAAAAAAAAAAAAAAAACCACAACCAAAAAAATCTTGCCATTTACATGGACTGCATGCAAGCAACCCCTCTGAAATTCTGTAGGTGTCATAGAAGGGATGTTGCAGCTACAGAGCAGAATGGCCATCATCAGTATGCTACAAGATGCAAAACTGAGATATAGCTGGGACTCGTTCCAAGAGTGTGTTTAAAATGTGCCTTAACTGAAAGCAAACCAAACAGGGTTATCTTGTGGTAAGATCATTGGCAGTCACATCTGTTCAATTACTGTATGCTGAGCAAAACCACTTGTGGTGAGACATCCTCAAAAAGCAATTAGTGGGGAAAAGAGAATGTGCTGTGTGAATACATGAGGAGTGGGGAAGAAGAAAGGATTAGTTTTTCCTGTTTTCCTAAGGTAGGCTGATAGGAGACTTAGAGCAAAATGTAAGTATCTCTTCAAGGAGCAACTTAAGGAAAAGCCAGGTCTTAAGCCCAAACTGCATTTCCTATAGCCCAGAGTGGGCCATAAGTGCTGAGGAGGGTGTTAACAGGACTTGAGGATGTTTTTACTTCTTGCTGCATTGCCTTAGGCATGACATTCCTCTCTTTTGAGGTGGCATTTGTTTCATTTCAAATCATGTTATTTTTTAAATTGAAACAGCTAGTCCAGTTTACACCAGGTTGTCTCACTTTCTAGATGGATTTTGTATTAGCTCCTCTTTCCAGAATCTTGATAGCACATAGTGAATAAAGGAGTATCAAGGAGTATTCCAGTTGGCTGTAAGCACCCTGCAGAGAAGATTTTCAGTTCTTTGCCTTAATCACTATATGTGTTCTTGTCAAATATGACCCCATATACAGCTGGTACATACTTCAGACTATGGGAAAATGAGAATTCAAACAGGCAGGTAAACTAGATGTCTACCATAGAGCAATTAGGACTCAAGAGCCAATCATAGCTTGCTATAATTCTTTGAACTGTCTATATTTGTATTGTGGATAGAGGAGCATATGAGACTTTTACAGAATTTCTAACGGGGACAGACAGACACTGGAATACAATGTGATTTAATTGGTGTGTTATCCTATTCTTAATATGAAGAACAACAAAGTGGGAAAGCCACATGGTGAAGTGTTAACTAAAGAGTAGGTTCAACCTTATTTTAAAATTTCCATGTTTCACTCAGGCTTAACTGATCCACTGACTTTCTACCACTGCTTCCTAGAAAACAAGGCATGAACTATGCTGATTTTTTTACCATCACAGAACAGGGAGCAGGGTACAGGACAATGCCTGTACCCCCACTACTTTGACTCTCCTATATTTACTACAGGCTCAGCAACAGGATGTTGACCTTTCAGTTTTGAATGCTTAAATATTTTGTAGACTTTAGTAGGAGTATTGCTTCTACAATTATAAATAAATAATCAGTTTGGATTTCCACATCATGTTTGGTAATGTTTCTTGGTTTTTTGTTAAAAGGCAAGAAGATTTATTACTCTGAAGCTATCTGAAAATGCTGTAGAAAAATGAAATTCTCTAGTGCTTTGTTTTTAAGCCTGTTTTACTCCAGTGATTTAGCATTTAATGTGTAAATATATACAGAAATTAAAAAAAAATGGAAAACCAATGTGACTGCATCACGAAGAAGTAATGTGTTCATTTTTGTTCTTAATTTAGGTGCCTTGCAAGATCTTGGCCATTCTCCTTCACTTTTTCTTCCTGAGTGCTTTTGCATGGATGCTGGTGGAAGGATTTCATCTTTACAGTATGGTGATCAAAGTGTTCGGGTCAGAAGAGAGCAAGCACTTATATTATTACGGAATTGGATGGGGTAAGCATTTAGTAGCTGCTTGCTTTAAGTCTCTTCACTGTAGGACAAGATTACATTCAGAAGCATATGTAAAATTGTCATCTTATGATCATAGTTTGCCTTACTGAGAGTAGGTCTTTTGAATAAGAAAATTCATAATTTTTCTGAGTGTTATGAGACTTTAAAATATATAGTCCCTAAACCTAATTCCACTGCAGTGAATTCCATGACCTCACTAGGCCAGATCAGATCCTTAATTACCAAATCAAGAGCAGGAGTGTGGGAGGGAGGTCTCACTGCATTGGTATTTTCTTTTTTTTTTTTTTTTGGTTCTAACTCACAACACTGGCTTATTCTATCTGTATTCTGCAATCCATACGTAAAAGATTGGCGCAGTAGCGCAGAAGTATCCTAAGACTTCATCACATGATGTTTTGTGCCCTGAAAAAGGCTGCACGGAACATCAATATTAAGAATAAAAAAGTAGTGCTATGACACAAGAATCTCACAAATATCAATTCACAGCTTTTTATATGCAGTAACGAAAGCATAATCTGTGTGCATATTGAGGAATCAAAACTGAATATTTTGTTTCAGACTCTTCACAGCAGATGAAAGCTAGCTTGCTTTCACTGTCCTGGAAGTACAGCAATGATGTTTGACAAACCTCCACATTTAGAAGAAGAAAACCTCATACACTGAGTCAAAAGGAGAGATGTAAAAAGATAGCAAAGGAATATCTATGTAATTACAGATAATTTCAAAATATGCTAAAACATGCATTATCTTCCTCCTCTCCCCCAAATTCATTTGGAAGCTGAATGAAAACCAATAGTACCAATAATACAGCTCTACTGCAGTCATAATTGGAATATTTAATACCTATTGGTACCATGCAGATCTATGTGATAGTAATGCTCTTCATTTTTTTATATATATATATTTTTATATGGGTATATATCAACAGGTATATATGCCTACTTGTCCATTTTTAGTATGTCCTTTTTATTCTGTACATCATTCCTCCTTCGTTTTAAAATATCCTTAGCAGTTCTGTCTAAGGGCCATTTGATACAGTCCTCTGGTGAACATGGTATCTGCTAGATTGAGGGGACAAACTGCAGTTTGGTTAGTTAGAAGTTGGGTTTTTTTTTTGCCTGCATTGTTTCTTTGTGACAGGTTCAAGAGTATGACATACATATGTCCTTATCCTGGTTGCTTTAACATATTATTTTCTCTTAAGGAATGGCCAGTTTACATGCCAACAGTATGCACCTTAAAACTTTGGTTGCTAAAAATATTTGAAAGTTGTTTTGCTGAGTTTTTAGTAGAGGTTATTTCTTTTTTTCCCCCAAACCACCACTGAAAACAGGCTACGTGGAATAATAAATCTTTTTCATGCACATAGATCCAAATGTAAGAGAATATAGACAGGCTGAGGGTTGAAGACATTGGAGATTAGTAGATTCTTCTAGATCCAGTGCTAAATGTAGAGAAACATGCTGATGTTAGAGAGTTTTCTTCTGGATTTATTTAATCCTGAGCTCATGGAATACAAATCCAAGAGGATCAAACCAAAGAAAACATTCTCACAAGCCCTTGAGAAGTCTTTCTCCTTCAGGAATATTATGTAAAAAGCCACAACAGTTAATAAAATAATAAGAACTGGCATTTAATTCACTGGGGTAATTGCTTATAGCAGATGCTTTGATTAACTCAATTTACAATCAATCATTAATTACCTTATGAAAATAAATTAATGAATTATATGTGCTGCAATGCACCTTTACCCTTTTTTTTCTGGCATTTTGTGTAAGGTTTATTTATTGTGAAATGGCAGCGATCTACAAAGTGATTTAGAAGACATAAGGATAAACATGGCATATGACTGTGATATGACTAGTACTAAATGTTGCATTTTGCCTCATTTTATTGCAATATGATTGCTACCACTCAATTAGTAGTAATTAGCAAAATGAGTATATAGCCTATTGGTACATAACCCAATGGGATGTTAAATGTGGTTACCAGAAAGTCTCTTTAGTGGTATTTTGAGTAGTGGTTTGGATGATAATCTCTCAGGCCCAACAGTAGGTACTTGTCATCAAAATAGATGTATGTAGCAAAATATGGGAGGCACCAGCAGTAGAAATTTCTGTATCAGTTGTTCTAACAATGCTCTTCTTGGCAAGAATTGTGTAAGAAACACGGTGGCAAGCTCCGTTTCTTAAACGTAGCAAAGGTACTGTTGGAGATAGTGGAAGACATCATCCATATAACAGTAATACATTTCTTTGTGTAAACCTTTCAAAAGCACTTTTTTTGACAAATATTTTAATTCTGGAAAGCATGTTCCAATTATTATTCCTACAATGACTTGGAAAAAAAAAGTGTTTTCTGAAATCTGGTAAATCTACCGTGTTGCTGGGAAAGTAGTTTCTATTGCTTTAGTTTTTCCCTATAGCTCAAAGTATTTACATTTGAATTAAATGTTGAATTTCCTTAATTATATCTGACATCATGTTGTTGCTGCAAGTGTGTCTAAATATCCCTGAAGCAATTTAACTAGGCAACTGCATTCCAAATTGTTTATCTCTTGATAAGTATCAGGGCAACCTTCATTCAGTCAACAGCATCGCAACTCACTGTCTGGTATGTAACTCTCCTGTTGTGTGCCCATTCAGTTGGTAATAGGAGTTGCTGAATAATGAATAAATAGAGAGAAAATGCCCACTGCAGCATTCACTACTTAAAGGCTTAAAAGGACACCCAGGTTTGTCAGTTCCCAACTTTCTCTTTTGTTAGCATATTGGCACTGAATATGAATAGAAATGTTTAATTAGAGATCAAGCATCAGTACTGCCTTCAGCAGCGGTGTGTGCTCATGTTCTAGGGGGCAGAATTTGGGTTGTTTTTTCATGAACTTGATGAAAGTACAATAGAGGGAAGTTCTGTATATTCCATAAAATTCCCACATTTAAATAGAAGTCTTGCAAGGCTGAGGAAAGAGGCTAAAAAGGTTTTGTCCTAAAATTATTGTTTGGGTCTTAAAATGAGGGTGAGTTTGCATTGAATACAACTGTCAAAAAAAGGAAGTCGAGCATTCTTGTGCCATTCTGAGACCAAAATAGATATACGTTTTCCAGTATCTAATAAAAATGGCCAGTTTTTTACACTTCGGCTTAGCTAATTATTCTACTGACCAGACGGTTGAAAGAAGTTGAAGATGACAATGTCTCATCTCATGTTAGTCAAAACAGATAGTTCATTTCTTTGTTCTTTGCTTTTAATTGAAGTGTGAATGCATTTGACTTTTGCAAACTCATAGTTGCTGGAATAATGACAAACCCCAGTACTGAATTTAAAAACCCAGACCCATCACTCTTGTTTAAGCAGAAAAACTGGTCTAGGTACATGTGTAAAAGTTTGCAAAGCCTATATTAATGACAAATTGGAACTTGAGGCAATGAGGGGAGATGGTGACAATGAACTCTACCCTGAATATCACTGATCTCCTAAATTTATTGAGATTTCTGAGAGATATTACTGCTGTAAAATGAATTCAACAGTAATCAGAGAGACAGGATACCAAATATGCAGAGTTGATTGAAGTTGCTCTGTATTATCCTTAGTCCCAAGGGTGCTAAAATTACCTCAAAGACTGCAGTTGTCAGGAATTCAAAAGAAGAGCAATTTGAGGAAGGTGATAATATCCTACCTTTAAAACTACCTTGAGATTGATTGGGGGAGAAAAAAACCTTGTTGCCTTGGTGATTCAGCATAATACACACAGATTATTGTAGCAAAACTTTTCCCACCCACCCATTTGTAGGACTCTGATGATACAGTTTGTGACACCGGAGATTTTGCTGTGGCACTTTGGCCTTAACATGTTTTCCTATTTCAGACAATTTCGTTTCCTTCAGAGATTCCTTAGAATGAAGATTTTGTTCTAAGCTGCCAAAAGACCTAGATTTCTTTATTTGCTGTTACCTGATGTAGTCCCAGACTTCTGCATGGATGCAGTGTAATGCAGCAGAAGAAAAAGAAAATCATAGAAAATTAACTTCTACAAAACAAATGGGAGAATATACTTTCAGCCATCAAGTAAAGTAGTTCTTTTCAGTATGGGAAGGAAATATACTTTCATTTGTGTCTAATGCTTCATCTTTCTCAATAAATGACATATTTAGCCTTTTAGAATTAATGTCCTAAAATTGCTTTGAATTGTCTGCCACAGTGTTTCTACAGCCTGTCTCTTTTTTGCTAAATATAGAAGACAGAAGCTTTCAAAATGCAGCATACAGATTTACAGGCATTTTCCATTTTATTTATCATTAGTGCCTCAGAAAAGTAAAGCAAATGGATTAGATGTGAAGTTTAATGCTGAAGAAGAGGACCTAGCTGACATTCATTTTAGACTTCAACCTAGTGACTGTATTTGGGCTGAATTCAGGGAGGATTTTGCCTCAGCAAAGATTGTGTTATCGGGCTTCCTGTGCCAGGTATTAAGAGTTTACGTCTGCTCTGCAGGCTCTATTTTGATGCCAAGTTTGGGAGGTAGCTTCAAATTAGCTGGCTTGGGGACCTGGAGAACTTGAGCTGCAGCAGCACACGGCTCCATATGGGTTGATTTACCCCATTTGAATGTGCTGCTGTATTGCTCTAGGACTACAGAGTCACAGATGACACCAGTGCCATCGATCAGCTGCCAGGAAGGTGTGCTAGAACATTTTCATCTGATACTGTGCTCTGGAAAGCACAGTCTATTGCGTCATATATTTGGCAATTTGGAGTAGGGTTGGTGAGCATATCTGTAGCATCTGCTAACAGAGAAAACATTCAGATACAGTAAAAAATCATAACCATAAATCTTTCATGGATGATAACCAGTGCCAGCCCAACATTGACATTACCTATTATGGGTGTCGACTAAACTTCACAGCTCTTATGTAATTATTACGGACAAAAGATTAAGCAAACACACTTACTTTTGTGTATAATATATAATCAATATGGATTCTTCAGTCCAGATCAAATCTTATGATCCCCTTAGGCTAAATATATGTTATTTCAACCTTTATGGAATTTATTGAATGGTTGTTTCTTAACGGAAAAATACTCCGGTTTCACCGTAACAAAACCTTGATTCTGCCTCCATTGCCATTATCCATTTAGTACCTTGTTAATGCAAAGAAAAGTCAAACGCTGTACTATAGGCTGCAGACCATTTTATTCTCACTGACT
This sequence comes from Morus bassanus, assembly GCA_031468815.1. Lineage (NCBI taxonomy): Eukaryota > Metazoa > Chordata > Aves > Suliformes > Sulidae > Morus > Morus bassanus. The sequence continues at coordinate 27,551,163 of CM062577.1, forward strand.
TAACAGCTCTTTTTATGCAGATGACTGCTCTATGTTTCATCTGCGTAAGTTTTATTATCTTCCAAAGGAACTCTGTATTTAATTTTCTTCTTCACTGCCATTTAAAATTGATTAAAAGTCATGCTAAATCCTTTGAATATCCAGCATTTGACTTGGGAGAAAAAAGACAGACTAGAAGCATAAAGGGGAGTTATTTGGGCACAGGTATTTTTGCTTCTGTGACAAAGTCCCTGCCGTGGAAAGACAACTTGCATCCGAAGACAAACAGTGCCAATCAACAATGTCTGCTCGGCAACCAAAGATGTGCTTGGGAATTTGTAGACATACCTGTGGGACCTTTAGTCCAGGTACTTCACATACCCATGGCAGACTGAGTTTCAGCAGATAGGCTTATGTCTGTGCTTAATTGCTCTGTTGAATATAATTATTCTTTATTTTGTTCAAATGTGTGTAGGAATTTCCTTTCTTAAATAGACAAATGTGATAGTAAACTAAAATCTTGCCTTTGCTTAGGTCTTACACACATATTACTTCTCAGGGGTTATTCCTGATTTGGACAAGCATGGGAGAGCAGAATCAAGTTCATGGAATATTAAAATCCATCCTGCAGAATGGATTTCAAAATCTAACACCTAAACAATGTCTGTAGATGCTGCTTCTTAACTACTGAGTGTCTTTCTTATTTATAAATACAAGGTGCTTCTAGCCACAATCATTAAAGCATGAAAATACTTCTTCCAAAAATTATAGTTCTGCCAGTACAGGAAAACTTTACAGAATTTTGTGAGGATGATATCGGTAAGATTAAGCAGATGTTGCTTGTCAGAGAATTTTGTAAAAGCCTCATGCAGAAAACCTGAAGAATTCAAAAGAAAATTGAGACTTTAAGCTATCATGTATAATACTCTTTCTGGGACCTAGTTATTAAATTCCATAAGATGATAAAAGCCCAAACCTTCACATTTTATTAAATCATGCAGGAATTAACAGACAATCATTTAATATTCAAAGGGATGAGGTTTTACTATATTTAGAACTGTTGGCAAGAAAAACCTCACTTCCTCTCCAGCTCCTGGCCTGGAAAGTTGTGCTAAAGTGGCACAACAGGATATCACAGTGCTGAGGGCCAGAAGCATGCAGCTCCCCCTGACAGCAGGACCATATATATAGTGGTATATATATGCCTTTGTATAATTCCTGTGTAATCCCATAAAGCACTCCTCCACCTCCCAGGATGCAGCACGCTGGAACTGTCAAAACCCATCTGGAGACACAGTCTAGTTTAAACACAGAAATCTTGTGGAGCTATTACATATTTCAGTTAAAATAAGTCTCAGGCATCTGAGTGGGATCTTAGTTTGCTTCTGTCTCTTCATAACTGTCTCTTGCTTCCATGCGTGATGCTGTGGATAACTAAATGTCGCCGTTTCTGTCCTCTCGCCTGCTAGTCGTGCACCCCTGTGAGAAAGTCTACTTTGTTTTTCAGGTTGTTTTGAATTTTTGAACAAGGTGCACTTGGGGGAAAGTGGTTAAAATAAGCCTGATATTGCTTTACAGGATATCACTGCTTGAATAGCAAGAGACAGAAATTACGTAAACAAAAACCAGGCTGAAAAAGGACTATGATTCTCAATTAAATTAGCACTAATTCAGTTTAACTGTTAAACTAGTACTTTATTGAAAAGTCATTTTGTTTGTCTGACATGAATTAATTAAAACATGTTGTATTACACAGCTGCAGCAGGATGTTGAGTTAGACTTAATTCTAAAACTACCCTGAGCTGTTCTGTTGTTCATAGGAAATTTAGCTGAACTTGCAGGATTTACTGGAAGATGTACTTTTGTTACTGATATTGCCACCAACTTTGCTTTTTTGCAGGCTGCCCACTGGTGATTTGTGTAATTTCTACAACAGCGTCCCTCGACAGCTATGGAGAAAGTGGCAAGTGCGTATGAAAATGTTGTCGCTCCAGGTGCAAAAAGATGGAAAGTTTGATGGGGAGAAAAACGCGTGGATCTGTTAACAGGGATGTAGTTCTGCAAGGACCTGCTGAGGAGTAGGGGAGGTAGCTTGCAAAAGGATGACTGTTGTATAGACCTATTTCTAGACCTGGAAGCCTCAGGTTTGCTTTTCGCTGCTGAGATGATGTACCAAAAGGTCCTGAGATGTTTTGCCTATTTTTCCCTTTTGCTGCAGAGGCCTCCAACAGTGAGCTCCCTGCTTACCCCACATACAGAGTAAACTGCGGGCTGAAGCATTTCTAACAAGATGAGAATAATCTTTGATTAAAGATATGTAATTTGTTGAAGAAAACTGCAGTTAAACATCTGAAGATCCAGAACGGATATTCTTAAAAATTTTGAAAATAAAGTTCCTTTCCAATTCGGAAAAAGAAAAGCAAATTTGTCTGAAAAAAACCACCATAGGATTCAATCCTACCATAATGTAAGCAAAAGATTAAGAGGAAGGGGTTTTTTTGTGTGTGGTAAACTAGCTTATATCATCACTGCTGTAAGAGAGACACATGAAGCTGACAGCATGTTTCCCAGCCTCTTCCTTGCCACCAGCCAGGCAAGGCAGGGAGGGCTTCAATTTGTCTCTTGCTGCAATGACAGTGCTCACAGCGCTGAAATGAGTGCCTGTGATACAGGATACAAGAACAACAAATAGCAAATAAAACCTTTCCTTTCTTCCCATCTTTCCACCCCTAATGCTATTTGAAGGCGTGCTGGGGCAGATAGCTGTCACTGACTCTCTGCAAGATACAAATCAAAATGAGATCCTGCCTCAGATTCCCCAAGTGTGAGGGGAAAAGGAGCTTCTTATTGATGCCCTGTCATGTCTCTTGCTTTTAGAATTCATCAGTCTGTTCGCACTCTCTTTTAGTCTTTTTTATAATCAAGAACATTACTCATTAAATGACCGTGTGTTTCATCTAAAACCATTCTGATTTTTCTCTGCAGCTGCTGGCTTTCACTAGAGAATGGAGCAATCTGGGCTTTCGTGGCACCGGCGTTGTTTGTAATTCTGGTAGGTAAACCCACGGCTGCTGCTGTTTTCTTGTACGTCTGTGTCAGCCACGCAGCAGAACTAGCTGAAGGTCCGATGTCAGTCCTTGAGCCAGGCCAGTGAAACTGAATGAATGACAAGAGATGAATGGTCCACAGTTATTTTGTTCCTCCTCTGATTTTTGTGTTTTACGCAGTTGTGTATTAGTTTATGCATATTAATTCTCACTCCATTCATTTCACTATTCCAAGACAAAAATACAACCTAAAATACCGGGAGAGCCCTCTCCTGAAACAGCCCTGTTGGGGCCATTAATAACTGCGTAGAATTGAGTAATCTTGGGAGTTTTAATAATTCTCAGAAAAATCCCCCAGTAAAAGTTGAAAGGCTGATTCCACCCCACTGGTATTTGAAGCTTTTGCTTGTAGAGAGCTCACTTTTCCCAGTAAAGCTGAGTGCCCTCAGTGAAGACGATCATCGGCAGAGTTTGCGAGCAGGGTGGCTAGCAGGAATGGGTTAAAACAACGGTATAAGCTGTCACCCTTCGGGTGAGTTCTGAGGAAGGTAACAAGCTGCACCCGCCTTCTTACCATGACAAGGCATTTGCACTATTCCTCTGGTTTTGGAATTTGATGTCGGGTATGGTGGGTTGTGTGGCTGGTCAAGGCAGGGCTGTTAAGGTGGGTTTGCCGGGGTTCGGGTGGCTGCTGCAGACACCTCTGGCAGCTATAATGAACATCATCTTTCCAGGGCAGGGTGCAGGTTCATGGCTCTGCTGCTGATACATGAACGCCGTGCAGCAGTGTAATTTGCCCACACATTAAATTACAGTGAGTTGTAGCTTAATCACTGTGATTACTTGAGGAGTCAGGGGTGTTTGCAGGGATTAAGTGGGAGATTATTCCTCTTCAGCACTGTTTCCAATACTTTAATTGATCAGGTTATCTACGATTTTTGCTGCAGGTTATAATGTCAGAGTGACAGTATGAACATGGAATAGGCTCATTGATTAGTGAAATCAGGTTGTCTTTAAAGCTTTACTTAGATTTTAAAGGCATGAGCCCAAATGTAGACCACAGTCCATCTGCTCTGGTGTGTAAGGAAGGTTGGGTAAAATAAGATCTGGGTTACCTGCATGGAAGAGCATCTAAAGGAGGCAATGACTGTGCCTGTCCTTCCCTAAGAAAGCTAGGATTTCCATGGAAAGCACAAAGAAACTTCCCCAAATTTCATCACAGAAAAAAACCCATGAATCCTGCTCACATTCCAAAGGAAGGAAGGAGAGCTATACATATAGAACTAGTGTTTACCATTGCATATCTCTACAACTATTTGGCAAGCAGGTGGCTCCTTGGTTGACCTTTTCCATCACAGGCAATTTTACACTGCAGCTGAGTGCACATCCTAACATTTGCCTGGGAGACAGTGAAATCAGCACCTCTTATAGGCACCCAGCCCAGCCTAGTCCAACATCTCCCACCCAAGATACAGCCTCTGAAATACGAGGCTATATAAACATATATTAAGGAAACAATGAAAACAGTCGCTATATTGATGTGGCAGAAATTGCCTCATGTTAGCATTTTAATCAAATTATTAATGACAACACTGGAAAGTCCCTGTGCAGGAAGGGCAGAATTTCTTTTACCCAACTGAAAGCATATACATGTAAATAAGAAATGTTGATCGCTGGTTTAGAGCTGGCTAAACAGCTTTGGACTTTCTTCCAACAAACTTAATTTCTTGTTGGCCTGTTTGGACCTTCTGTATGTGAGTTTATATTCAAAGATATGTAGATATTGGTGATTGGAGAGCAGTTAAAATAATCTAATATTTAAATGTCATCTTCTCACATTAGCACTTGCTTTCTGGCCATTGTTCAGCAGCAAAGGAGGAAATCAGATGTAACCAGTAAAATGAAATCTTTCCCAGCTGCTGTCCTAAGTTGATATTAGTCAAAACATGCCAGATAGTGAAGCGCTTACTCACCTGAGTGAGCACAGCCTTCAACAGTTCGCATGCGTCGCTGCTTCCCAATGAAAGTCTCGCTCTCACTTATGATATATAATATTTGTGCTGCTCAAGTTATAGTCTTGTAGGGATACAAATATTTTGCGAAAGAGAAAAAATGTGCTCACAAGGTTGATCCACGTAGAGCAATTTGTTAAATAGTCTAAACCCAGCTCTGCCCAAAATAGCAGCAAGCTAGCTGACAAATTATTCTCTCTGGGCATTGACTACGCTAGCTGAAAAATGTGTTAGTGCCTATAGGGAAATAACAAGGCTAAGCATTATTTTGTGTGTGCATGTGTGCCTGTGCTCTTTAAATAACAAATTAGCCACTAGTTGCATGAACTAGTGTTTAGCTCTGAAAATACATCTCAGAAAGCAGTTTTTGACTACTTCCATCCACAGTTTCTCTCTGCCAAGAAAAAGCATTATGCTGTGAAGAAAACAGGGAGACTGCTCTTTTCAACTCTCTAGAGACTAGGCAGACAGTCTACTTTAGTCCTGCCACAGGCTCACAGGCAATATAGACATCACGGAGCCTTCAAACAGAATGATGCAGTAGAAGTGTGACTGGGAAAAAATACTCACACATACTTTTCTAGGGAGTAATTCGCAGGACTTCCCAGCCCTATATAGAATCCCATACCCAAAGTGTTCTTTCCTTGGGATGTGAGTCAAGGGGTGTGATGAAAGAAATAGTTCCTTCTATGTGCAGGTCTTTTGGCTTTTACCTGCATCTTAAGGTTTAAAGATCCCTCTCCCCCACCCTCCAAACCACATCACTCAAGCCTCTATAGCATCTTCTTAAGTCAGCTTCACAAAAAAATTGTTGCAATTAATTTGAAAACCAAACTAATCTCAGCCAAAATGGGCCTGGGACATGTTTTCAAGGGGAAAAAAAACTTGACAAAGCACCTGAATTTTTGGAACAAGACGTTAAAAATTCTGGCAGAAGGCATTGTTTGTTATCAACCATCTGCTGCCTTGGTGCGTTTCCATAGATATGGCAGAATTAAGGAAATTCTGCAGAAAGCATCTGTGTACACAGAGCAGTGGGCGTGCTGCAGACAGTGAACAATCCACTGAGGGGGAGATATTGGGCTGTAGTGGCAAGTCCTTTCTATTGTTTTCCCTGTAAGTAGTTATTTTCTTGGTGGTTTTTTACAAGTCTTTCTGATAAACAGCATTTTTATGGAGCTAAGTGATTTTCATTAGCATCTTGCTAACACTTCTGTGCTGTGGAGACATCAGCTTTGTAACTAATGTCTTCAGCTGGGACTCCGTGGAACTTGGGTTCCAGGCTGAGACTGCCATCACTGTCTTCTGCTGGTACTTGCTTATGAATATTCTCTATATAAAAAAATATTCTCTCCCTTATACCTGCTGATCAGACATGATTTAGTTCTGTTGTCTCATGGTATTAATTCATACCTTTATGTACCAGTGCAGAATTAGGATCATTTTTGTATGTTGAATAATATCTTACTCTGCAGATAGGCCCACTGATTGGGAAGTGACAATTTGTGTCCCTTATTAGACATCATTCATCATGAGAAAAGGTGACAAAATTGGACCCATAGTGTTTAAAGGCCCTGAAACAGTAGGATTGCTCAGAGTCATTGGAATCAAGTACATACTTAAGTGCTGTGGTGGATTAGAGCACAAATGAACAGACCACAGCTGCTAAGCATCTCATTTTTTCTTATTAGCACTCAGTTATGAGCACTTTTACTATTTTAAAATTAAATTCCTTCATTATTTTAATATTAAAGTTCTTCTTACTTAACCAACAGGAAAGCATGCAACATTTTTTCGAACAAGGAGACAGTTTGTAAGAAATTAAAAATTAAGGATTAATATTAGGAAAGAGTAGAAGTCAGGGATCTGTTACACCTTTTATTTGTTATTTATTTTCTTGTGTATTTCCTTTCCAACCTCAAAGTTTTGCTCTGATACTCAGCTCTGACTGGTGTGATTCTACACGCATCAGTATGAAGTCATGTACACAGAAGTCTAAAATAAGTCAGTTTAGTCTATTCCATCTGTAGTTGCCCTGGGATTGCTGAGAGTGGAATCAGGCTTTCCAAAAATCATTCTCCCAGATTTCAACATCGATCTAATTTAATCGACTAGCTGTGTTTGGAAATGCTTAATACCCAGTAAGGATTTCTGATGTGACCTAGTGCTGGGCTGCAACTGCAACAGCTTGCAGCATCAGTGTGCTACTAATGATGTCATGATACGGATCAAATGAACTTGCGCCATGAGAGAGTATGTTAAACCTCAGATGGGAAGAGTCAGTTATAACTCCCTGTACCATTGCTCAAAACTGAAGTGGAGCCTAAAATAGTTTGTGGTTTTAGAGGAAAGCTGGTCAATGGATTTAATTGAGGCAATATGTTTTATCCTTTTTTTTTTTTTTTTAGTTCCTCTGTGCTGCCAAGCCTTTTCTTGGCTAGGATGCAACACACCACATCAGAGGGGTTTACACATGGGATTTCTGCCACTCACTGCACTAAAGAAGAAACAAAAATCTCATGAGACCTGGAAGAAATCTAGGTGAAGCCCCTGCAAATAAAACCTAAGTGAGGGAAAGAATTTGTCTCGCTGTATCTGGTCTGACAAATTTTTGATAAGAAAAGATATTGAAAGAGGTCTTTCTTACTCATTTAACTCTCTTCCTGATCTGACAATTTTTAGTCCGATGAAGTAGTCACTAGAGTGAGCCAGAGCTCCCTGATGTCATTGGGATCTTTCCATGGGCTCTGGTGGGCTTTGGATCAAGCCTACAATAACAGGAACTGGCAGCTCCTGCTGTTTTCACTGAGACCAGATACTTGTGAGTGCCTGGGGTTGGACAAGCTGCCTTGAAAGGAGTCCCGTGAGTTAGGAAACAAATGCTAATGTTATTAGCTATGTTTTCTTGAAAAGTAGAGTGTGGCCAGTACCTGCATGCAAATATGTTCTAAGTCCCTTTGTAATTTTAAGGCAAAATAACTGCGACTGTCAGGTAATCTGGCCTTTCAGAAAAAAAAAAAAAAATTGCAACTATATACAGTTCCCTTATCTAAATGTTTATTCTCCTAGTTTGAGCATTCTGATATAGGTTAAATCACAATGAGTGTTTCATCAACTAAGCATTCTCCTATCCAAACCATTGGCAAAGTGTTTACATCAGATGCCACTGGAGGAACAATTCAGTGGCTGTATTGTCGTTTCCCATTATAAAGGCAGTGGAAATACCTTCATGCTTTACTTACTGAAATATTAACAAAGGAAGACATTTGTAGCTAATCTGTTTATTTAGGCTGGATGAGATTACTCTAATTTCTCAAAATACCTAAACAAAAATTTTCAAGTGGTTCAGGAAATTTAAATATAGAACTTTAGGACTTGAGTGTCATGGTTTGTTGCTAATTTTACAAGTACCTTGCTTTTTATCAGCAGTGAGATCACAGTGTTTCCTTCTCATCTTTTAAACATATTACTAATGAACCCTGTAAAGGCTATAGTCACACTGACTGCACAAGTGGGGAAGCTTTTGTATATATATATCTAGAAAAAAAAAACTAAAATAGAGTATGATTACTGACTTTTAACTCAGCAACAGCACTATTTTGAAGTCTTCTCTTTCTTTTTGTTCTGTAGTTCAGAATAGTTTTGTTCTACCCTTGTTCTTAACTTGACGCTAAATATCAGCTTTGTAGCTGATGTGTAACTTTGGACAGGAAGGAGGAAATATGTCTTTCACCTTCACATTCTCCTTCCCTTTTTTTTTCTTTAAACCCAAGGTCTTTGCACAGCAAGACAGTCTTTGCCACATTTCTTTTAAGTGATAAAGATTTCCTTCTTTCTTCACCTGTGACTCCAGAGCAAACTCTCTTTTGTTAGAGATTTTCAGTGTTAGTCTTTTCAAGATTTCCTACTTTTCTGGTGGGAGTTCTTTTCATTTTACTGATGTTTCTTCTGGGCCTGACATCAAAAAGAGCAGGGCTTTTGAAGACCAGAGCTCAGGCTTAACATATTTTCCTCATTGCTGTTTTAAAATAATCTTGTGCTTAAATTGCAAGCAGATTTTGTTAAGAAGCAGAAATTGTACACTGTGAAGTCTAGTGAGAAAGGTGCTTTCCGAAGTCTGTGCATATGCAAGCACAAAACCAAAGAGAATTCAGATACATGCCTCTGTTCACTGAAGTTCTTGTCTAATTTGTCAGCTGGTAGTAGATTATTAGGGTATTTATTTGTACAATATGGATCCTGAGCACTTAGCTGTCCTAAATAGACAAGGACTGTTCCTGAAGGAAAGAAAGCACAAGCAAGAACTACCCGCTGTGGGGAGAGGGAAATCCATTGGCAACGGTCAAACTATACCAGTCCAAAACTGGAAACCTTTTTTGCCAAATAAAATCAACACGCAAAGTTCCTATTTTCGTTGTATTTGTACAATAGACTCCTGGGGCAGTTTGCACGGTACTTTCCTGACCAAGTCTTGTTCCTTCTTCTTCTTCTTCTTCAGGTCAATATTGGTATTCTCATTGCTGTCACAAGAGTTATCTCAAGGATCAGTGCAGACAACTATAAGGTCCATGGAGATGCCAATGCCTTCAAGTAAGTTTTTCCTTGTTCAAATTATATTATAACAAGTTAATAATCTCACACTAGCACTGTTATATCATAGAGACATGTATCAGGCACTTCTTTCAGAACACTGATATCATTCCTCTTTAGTAAAAAGCAAATAATATTAAAGGTAGCATATCATTCTCTTGAATGCAGCCAGTTAACCTATGTTTTACAAAAGTCAAATGCTGCATGGGATGAAACCTGTGGTTTGGCATGGGCTAAAGTGTTTTCCTGCTTATTACAGTCTTCAACATTTGCTGAATCATGATTTTCACTTTTATTAATGGAGACTTTCCTCTTCCTGCTGTATTCAAAGATAAATCTCACAGAGCATCATTAATCTGTAGTACTGGGGTATTGCAACTATTCTGCTTCTTCAGAGGATAAACCTTGCTTCTAGCCCCAGCTCAGCATAGTATTTAGGCATGTGCTTATCTTTAAGACTCTCTTGATACTGCAAAGCACACAGACTTATGCTGGATTTAAATGTGTGCTTAAATTCAAGCGTGTCTTTGTATCAAGGTGCCTTGAGCCTCTTGGGATGGTGGCCTCTCTGAGAGTGTATCGTCTTTAAAACATTGTGCTAGCAAGGCTGGAGGGGAAATATAATGTAGACACATCGCTGCATCTGAATACACAAGGACGAATTCTGATTTCTAAAATCTATGGGATTACATATGGGTAGCTAAGAAGATAATTTAACATACTAAGTTTAAAGTAAGATGCTGAATATTCCATTTTGTATTTTGTATCTCCTAAAGATGCTTTAGTCCAAATATAAAAAGGACATTGTATATAACTCAAGGAATATGTAACCTAGGCAGAAGAAAAATGTGGTGATGGTTTGTGTTTAATGTTTCTGTGTCACAGGTTATTGCATGATAAGGATTTGGTGCCACTGCTCTGAAATGGTATAATAAAGAACAATTTTTATGCTTGGATTACTTATGTAATTTTTAAAATGCCATTAAGTTTTAAATATTGGTGACAGTTACCTAATTGAAGTTAGTTAGTTATTGTATACTTATCCAAGAGGAAAAGAAAAACAGTAAATAAGTCTACACAAAAAATCTATAAGATAATTACATTGTAGTAAAGTGAAAAGACTGGGAATTAAAATGACTATTTCAGGTTTGACTGAGTCCCTGTGACCTTCAGAAATACAAAGGAAATATAGAATTCTAGGAAGCAAATAACTCTATATTGTCAATGCCAATTTGTATAAACTATTAGAATTATGAAGACAAAGGAACAACCTCCATAAATAGAAGAGGAGCTACTCAGATTGCTCTATGTCCTTAGATATTTCCTTACTTGTATTACAAAGAATTGATTCAATGCACACTGTACCCTGCACACAAATATATATTAATTTTTAAAAGAAAACTATGTGTGTGTACATTAGTAAAACAATTTATGAATGGTTGGTCTAGGAATAAGATGAAATCCATTTAATCAGAGGTATGTGTTCTTAGTTCAACTATTATCAGCTGTAGATTTGGAATGGTGGACCTCTGTACTGAAAATATGACTTCTCCAGACACCCTGGCTAAGAGATGCTCCGTGTGCCAAGTGATTTTTAAAATACAGTTTTAGGATTTGACCTAACAAAAGTGATGGTGGTGGAGAAAAACGACGATCGATGGGGAGATACATCTGGAAGCATTCAATCATTAAATTATTGGTTAAGCAGCAATATGCTCTGACAGAGCAGCTTTCCACATAGAACTAAATTAATAAAATACAATTGAAGATAAACAGAACATACAGAGTAGCTCTTTTTCTGTAGATATCATTACAGAAATGGGTCCTCAGAAGAAATTTGAAATGAGAAGGGCATAAAGAGCTGTCCAAATCAGATCTTATAGAGTATTTTTACCCTGATTCAACATAGTAGTGAGGCATGATGAATTAGAGTTTCATGTACAGAGGATGTCATGGAGAAAGTAACCGGTCTGTTGGAAAAAGGAGAAATATAAGGCCTTTGTAACACTGGATTTAATTTTCTTGTCATCAGTCTTCCTTCTGCAGGTGAGAAGTTTATAAGTCTAGTGTGAAATCATTCTGTCCATGGTACCATTTCCCAGAAAAGAAGAGAACAAAATGAAAGAGGGTTCTGTTCTGACACCTGCATGGGAAATGTTTTTCATAGTGAAAAGCCCCATGCTTCCAACCACTAAAGGATCCAAGATGCAGAGTAGAGGTTGTTAACATGTGAGAGTGGATAAGTACAGCAAAACGAATCAGTGACAGAGAGCACAGAGAAATCAGAAAACCACAATAAGCTCTATAGTTTCTGTTGTCACTGTCAGCAAGGACTACAAGGTAGTTTTTTAATTAATAAGTTCAATTAGTTTAGGGAGGAATTACTGAAGACTGCAAAATGCATTGTGTAAAATGAACCTTAAATAAAGGGCCTAGGCATCCATCTGAATAGTGCAGTTCATTGGATATTAGCTATGGGGGAAACTGCAATATGTTAGAAAGGATTTATTAAGCACTTAGAAACACAGCTGGATTAAAATGGCTCAACGTGATTTTGGTGGGACAAGAAAGCACTTTGTTGCCATGTGCAGTTCTTTGCTGCAGTGAAGTGGTGCATAAGGCAGAAGTGGGTCTTTTTAGGCCTGTGTTCATGGTTTCCGAAACCCAAAGACAAAAGAAAATGAGAACTGCAGTGCAAGAAGCCGTGGAGGGGAAGCCTGCTCAATCCAATAAACTTGAGAGGGAAAAAAAGAGGGATTTCAGTGCTGTCTTTTCAAGCTGGAATGAAATTTAAGTGGAAAGCACAATGAGAAACAGTAAGTTGCTGTCTGCAACAATTTGGATGATAGCACTTAAACAGCAGGGTTTCGAAGTTTACAAGTGATAATGAACTGAAAGGCATAGCAAAACTGGCTGGAGAATGACAGAAGTGCCTGTGGCAGAAGCGTGAAGGAGGTGCCAGCGCCAGCTTGCCTTTCCTTGGTAACTCAGGCCAATGTTTATATCTGCCTTTAAGCACCTGACTAAGAGGGCTCACACGCGCAGCTGCTGTTGAGTTCAAATATGAACAGCCACCGTAGTCTGAAAATCCCAGCCTACAGGTTTTACAGAACAGGCTCATCATCAGGCTCGCCTCTTGCCAGGCTTTGCTGCCAAAGAAAAAGTTTAATCATGCTGACAAGGACTGGCTTCCATTTCCGCTGGCAGCCTGGATGGGTAAAGTAGTCAGTAAAGCTGACGCCTCCACCTGGACTCCTCTTCAGAGGAGAAATCGGTGCTTCTACCACACAGTTGATCTTGTCTGTCAAGTGTTCATCTCACTTGCCTTAAAAGTTCTGATTTCTCCCCAGTGACTGTGAGGGAAGCCTAGACTGCCCAGCTCGTACTCAGATACCATCTCTGTGCACGTCTCAAGCCAGGTGTAAGAACTCACATTTCTGAGGCCATCAACCCATAACTGAGCAGAGATTACCTTAGGAAGTTGTCACAACAAAGATGCAGTTATGAGCCATGATGATATCAGTTAGAAAGGATATTTATTGTTAGAGAAGTGCTAGTACTGGAGTGTATTTAGTTTCCCTAAAGATTAAGTTACTTGGCAACGCAAGTGGATGTTACCAACAAGGCTTGTTTCTCTTGGCAACAGACAGCAATATACTGATGTAATTATTTAGAGTAATTGTTCCCGATTTTCCATATGGCAACAGGTCCTCTCAAATGCTGATTCAAATGCGAGTAGAGAATATGCATCAGGGTGAGCCGGTGCTCCGCTCTGAAGGCGGTGTCCGTCAAACGTCACGGTTAAAAGCCAAAATAGAAAAGGAAGTTGTGAACAAAATTCCTTTTTTATCTTAATTTGTTATTCATCTTCCCCATTCACATTTTGCTCAGAATAAAGCGCGGTACTTTATGGGCTGACTGATCTCTTCAGGTTCAGATGCTGCTTGTCACAATGGAGATACCAGACAGCATCTTGCTGAACGTTTTATTCTAGTTTCAGAGATACTGGTGTGGACATGTCTTTTTGGTTTTTTGTTTAAAGTAAATAATAATAGCACCTCCACAATAAAATATAGGATAAACTGAAGAAGTGGCATAAAAGGGTATGTTTATATGATACACAAACTGCAAAATATCCAATAATTTAAGGCAAAATGAATATAATTAATTAATCAGTATATGATCAGAGATGCTAATTAATGCATAATAGACTCCTGTGACAGTCTGAACAGTAATGATTTGGTTCTTGTAGGAATTGTTGTGTGTGTGTGCAAATGGTCACTTTTTTAACGTCTGAAACTTTAATTCTGCAAGAGCAGTTTACTGGTAAAAGCTGAGCAAAGAATTATTATCAGCTCCTATTTGCTACTTGAATTTACTTAAGAACATGCTTTTTGTATTGTTTTCTGAAGCATATTGAACACACGTATAGAATATGAGCTGCTTCACTTAGTTGTGATTGATTATATTTGAACCTTTTATTAGATGATTAGCTATTGACTCTCAGCAAAATAATTTTGTGTAATAATTCAGATGATGGTTTCTGAGAATGTTTTCATCCAGGGAACAGATTTTCAACCAAAAACCTAATTTGAATGTTTTAGTTTATAGAATGCTGAATCAAATACCTTGAAACATTTAAATCCATACATACAATATTTGCTTGCATTATCCATTCTTCTTGACTGGGCTCTCTTTTAGGGAAATAATTAATTATATGTTTGAGTTTAAGCATGTGAGTAGTCTCTCTGAGCTTAATGCAATTAAAGTAGATTAGTTTAATGGAATTGCTCACGTGCTTGAAAAGGCACATGATTACATTTCTGAGTTATGGACCATGTGAACTCTTTTTCTTACTTATTTCTGCTGCATGTAAAGTCTTAATTCCACTCAGTGCATTCATTAACTCTTATTAGGACCTAAATAGCTTGTTTTCTTGCTGCTTTACCCCTTCGAAGCCTCATTTCTGTGTTTACTTGGGAAGTTACTTCCCTGTTACAGTCAGAAAAGATATCTAACACGACAATGTTCTAGAAATGTGCACATTTCATTACCCATGGGGAGAAATCTTCCCTGATTAAGTCTATCACAGGTAGTTGTTTGATTACCTGAGTTGCCTGGCTCCTGGATTACAAGGGTTAAAGTATTAAACAATTTTCAAAAACCTTTGTTTTGCACTAAGACTATTATTAACCGTAATAGAGGAAGAAATGCAAAGCATGTCTGTTGCAGGAATAGCAGTTTTAGTCTAGAAACAAAGATACCATGCTTAGCCATACCACTGCGCTTTCCCAGCTAGTTCACTTGTGCATCGTATTGTCCAGAAGAGACAGTTTCATTAACTTTTCTTGAATAAATTGCCAAGTCCAACTCTTATTGAATGCTTCCTCACTGCTTGCTCTGAAATGGTCCAATGAGTTGGAAAAATCTCTATCTTTTTTATAAAGTGTACACTTCAGAAGCCTGTGAACCAGAAGTGATAGCTATCATAATCATCCATGGAGAAAGCAATTACGACAAAATTAGAAATATTTCTTAGCTTTTTACCCCATTCTTTCTTTCATTGTACTCATTTCTTCATCCCTCAAAGCTTGATCCTCACTCAGTAAAACAATAAAACAGCCTCTTAGTTCTCTATTGAGTGAAGGAAAAACATTTTTTCTGTTTAGTTAAATTAATGACTAAAAATTGGAACAAATGGCAGTAGCTGCAGTGCATGGGAGTAAAACAGGGCTTCAAGGAAAGCTCAGCAGGGCAAGCAAGTCATGTAAGCGGTTGTGTTAGTTCTGCATTTTTTAATATGGCATAAACCACTTTGGATGAAACTGAAAAGAGAGTGTATAGGTTTAATGCAAATCCATTCCTTACTTTGGTCATTTGAAAAAAAAAAAATAAGCCGTACAGAAAGATTTTCCCTTTGACAGATACAAATACAAGAGAGTTGTCCTCCAACAGCTCATGATGCTGCAGACATCTGTATGGTTTAACTGTGTAATTGACCATTCCAAAGCACTTTGCAAAACCATCTATTATACTCCTGCAGCACACCGAATGCACTGTGGCAAATTGCTCATCCGTTTAATCAATGATCCATTCCATGCCATGACTCTGCACCAGTATTTTACTTTGTTTATAAACATACCGCCTGCCTTTCAGCCCAGTCACCTTTCCTCTCAGATACCAATCCTCTGAGTTAGTGCTGATAGCTTTGGTGGTTTTAACATCAGGCATTATTCTGCAAGATACTGTGTATTTGTTGCATTTTGTTCTTGTGAATCCATTCCTGTTTCTTGTTATTTGATGTCCAAAGCCTTCTCTTTCTAAGGATTATTTGCAGCTGTTCATTTTCACAGATCAGACTTGTCAATCACAACGCTTGCTTGAAGCTCTCGTAAGAGCTCTCCTGCCAAAGGAGATACCGTAATCTCCCTCCATAACTACATTCCACCCCTTTGTGATACCACTACAGAATTTCTTTTTCTTTCTTTTTTTCTTTTTTTTCCTTACAAGAAGGGTGAGGAGCAAGTTACAATCTGCAAACTCTTCTGAATGTCTACAGGGATTCAAAATCCATAGCTCTAGAAAATCCTTTCTGTTTCTTTCTGGGTGGCAGATGCTGCAGTGCAGCCCTCGGAGAAATGGAGCCACTGCTTTTGTGTGCTCTGTTGAAAAAGAAAAGAGCTTTTCCTGTTTGCTGAAGGAGAGCCATCAGTTAGAAAGAGCAGTGTTGCAGGCCAAATATGCTTTCAGCGATTACTTTTTTTGACAATTTCTAATTGTGTGTAAGGGATCATGTTCACTGAACGGGGCTTCAAACAGCATGAGTGACGTATCTCATGGAAACTCTTGGAAGGAGGAGAGTTGACTGGTAATAAAGGAAAGAATTAAAATGAAAGTATTAAGCAATGACAATTAGTGAGCTGAAGTGCTACTGCCAATGATAATGTCTTCAACCTAATTAAATTTTTGGCTCATTGAATATGAAAAATACAAATGCAGTTTGGCTATCTCCTTAGTAGACTCAGAGTTTTAGACTAAAAATACATGGGTTTGAATGTTGCCAATGAGAGTATTAATGAAGACGTGCTAATCTTTTAGGAACCATAATGACAGTAATGGTAGTGCTTTTTTTACCACAGATGCTAAGAGTCATAGCACTGGAGAGAGGCTCCAGGCCGTGTTGTGATTGTTCAGGTGCATTTCAGGCACATTTTGGGAGGAGTAATAAAAGCTTAAAAGTATGTAAAACATAGCTGCGGAGAGGAAGTTACTCTGCAAAGCCACAGAAAAAGGGACAAATAGTAATAGGCTTAAAGTGATGAAAAAATCAAATAACTTTAAGCTTCCATTAGTGGGAGGGGAGTTACAAAGCTATGCAGTTAATCACCTGGAGAGCTGCTGAGCTTCTGTCTTTGACTGGCTTTCAGAAGTGGTTGCACAAATGTCTGTAAGGGCTAATTCTGGTGCCAGGAGTGACAACTGATCCTGTGTCATGGCTGAGCTGGACAAGATGACGTTGTGAGTCCTTCCACAGCTTATTTTTTTCTTGGTTGTCTCCTTCTGAGCCAAAATCATCTTTTGTGGGAATTGTTTTCCATCTGTCATTTCTCCTTAAAGAGGATTTGCTGCTCCAGAGTGATCAAGGCCTGTTGATTTGGGTTCCAAAGGAACAAGCAGCTCTGATACTCGTGTGCCTGTTTCTTTCTTGTATTAGGAAGGGCAGTAAGACAAAACATGTTCTTGCATTCGGAAGGGCAGCAAGACTTGAAGTTGAAGATGTCCCTGCTCGTTGGAGGGAGGGTTGGACTAGATGACATTTAAAGGTCCCTTCCAACCCAAACTATTCTATGATTCTGTGATTCTATGATACAGGTACAAACTATACTAGACAAACTTGATATCTAAGAGGTACTGGATTTTCTGAGTATAAGGATATAATACTTTTCATTAGAGATGCTTAGGTATGCTTGTTTTCATATCCAAATGTCAGGATAGAAAGAGGTTTATTAAAACTTGGTTATTAAATCCTTATGATGAAACCCTGCTCTAAGCCCAACAGAATCAGTAATGGAAGGGAAGGGTATGAGAGAGGGGACCATACCAAGCCACGCTTCAGCCATTTCTCATCTTCAATATCTAGAAACCTATGTTGTGCTTATTAATCTATGGTCTCTTGAGTCATCCTATCAGTCCCTGACAGACGCTAAGAGCAGTCACTGCAAGTGAAAGCTGTTCTCTGCAGGAGTTTGAGGGTGTACTATGTTAAGAAGGGGTCTCCTTAAGTCAAATCAGGATTTATACAGCATTTAATGAGAACAAAACTCTCTGCTGGCCACATGCCTACAATTGGACTGTTCCTGATCAGTCTTTCACCGTATACAAGGTGCCAGCATATTCAGGAGTTGGGTCAAAGATGTTGTCAGTGATATGATATTGTGGTGACTGACAATGCAGGTGTGGTGTCATCCCCCCACCCCTCACAAGTTGTCTAAAGAATAGCATGTCTTCTTTACTTTGGAATTATAACAACAGAAAGTTTCAGCTTTTGAAAATCTACAGTGAAGAAGAGCTTTGAAGTTCACATCCTTTTTTTTTTTTTTTTTTTTTTAATTTCCTAATTGTTTTTTGGTTTCAATCTTTTCATATCTGATTTTAAGCCATGAAAATACTGGTAGGAGGAGGACAGTGTTATGAGTCACAGCTTTATGCTCGGTACCAGAGTAACAATTAAATGCTGGTCGTTTATCATGGCATTCAGTACAATTCACTGTGAACAGCAATAACTTCAAGAGTTTGCTTGAACTGCTGCATTTACATCCTTGGTTCAATTTATAATCCTAGAACTCCATGTCAGCTTTATGCAGAATAATAAGACAAATATTATAGTTATGCCAACGCATAAAGTAAATGCTTATTTAAACATGCACCTTGTGCAGAGCTCTAGGCAACCTTGTAAATCACTACTCAGTCTGAAACAGCTCTTAGCTAACTGTGATTTACATATTTTCCCGACAATGCGCTCTCAAAATAAAACTAAATAAATGAAAAATATGGGTAATTACAATAAAGAAAATGTCCTGTTTTAGAATCAAAAGTCCTTTTAAACTTTCAGATACTATCTTCAGGCAAGTAATAAAATGCCATTAACTATAGATGTGTTACAGGTGTTTTAGAAATAGAAATCGGAAATTATGCCCCATTCTTTTCGGTTGAAAAAGATGTGAGGCAGAAGCATATATTTTAGTGAAAGAAGATGAATAAAAAGTAGTTTTCTTTTGGAACAATATTAGAAATAATCAAAAAGGCAGTTAAGTCAGATGATAATTGAAAGCGTGAGGACATCAGAAATAGTGAGAGTTTCGACGTGAGGTGCTGTAATCACCCCATGAAGAGCCATGTTCTTTAACTCTCACGTAGCTTCTCCAGCAACCCTCCCAAGTTAGTTGCCTTATTTTAATAAAGTTATTAAAAAACTAGAGAACATCCGAATACAGTAACAGAACAAAGAAACTTTGGATGTTCTCATGTGAGTAGAGGGAGTAATGATTCAGATTACTTGTTCAAAAAAGTAAGCAGCAATAAGACAGACATAAATATGTATGGAGCCACATAAAGGAGCTTGTCATGAGTTATTGTCTGAGCCCACTGTACAGAACAAGAGAATCAGCAAATCTTCAGCTCAGAAATTAAAAAAATAAATGACTGCAGAGTCCATTTTTCATTTTTATAATGTATATGGAACTGCAACCATAACCAATACTGCAGCATGTTACTAAAGCAAAGGGCTTGGGATGGTTCCAAAAAGCCAAAAGAGCCTCAGACACAAGCGCTGGTGTTGGTGGCAGCTCCCCAGCAGCCATCTGCCTCCACGGCCAGCCTGCACCCCATGAGACAGCTGGCTGGCAGTCTGCACACCTCCAGGAGCAGGCTCCTGGAGACCTCACGGATATTGCAAAGGGTTGAAGGAGAAAAGGAGAGGGGACCAGAGGTTAGGAGGTAAGGACGTTAGTAGGGAAGTACGCAGATTTTTCCATATTTTCCATTTGCAAGCAGGTCCTTGGGAGAAGGCGGGAATCAAACCAGATAGTAAAACATTTTGCTTTTGACAAATTAGAAAATATTTTTTTGGAACTTTTCTGACTGGGCTTTTCTGCAAGTAATACAACATCCGCTATGACATTAACTTTGATAAACACGATAAAAGCCGTATGTTGCCCGGCATCTTTAATGCCAGCTTAATAAGAAATTAAGTTCCTCACATTACAGCATTGCATAGCTGAATGATTTTCTGCAGTTTGTGTTATCCTTTGAAGCAGCAGTCACTAGCAGTTTTTAGAAACCAGACAGCAAGGCAGCGTGATTGTAGTTGTACTTCAACAATTCTTTTTTTTTTTTTCCTTATGTACATTTGAGACAGGCGATCAAGCAAGTATATGGCTATTTATTTGCCACTACTGCAGTTAAAGCTCATATGAACCATTACACAGAAAATTACTTTTCTTTCTCAGTTTATATGCCTGACCTTGATAGCTTTGCTGTTCACTGGTACCGTTGCCATGGAAATGAGGGAATGATCTTTCTGTTGATATCATTGCATAATTAAGGGTCACTGAGACTGTTTAGGTCAAGAGATCATTTTCAGAGTTCAGCTCCTCAGGGGGGTGGATGTTAGTCCACAGAAATTTTGTGTATGGGCTGATGTGATTGTTACTTTGTCATCCTAAATTAAACTAGGAGCCCCACTGACTTCAAGCTAAGACCTAGAAATATTTGCCAAACCTATAGATTTCTGATAAACCCCATCTCTGTGAGGCTGCTTTTTCTGGGTGTTCCCAAGCATACAGAACTACCAAGCTATGGAGTTCATTGCCACTTGTCAGCTGAACAGTGGTAACTGGCTGTGTAATTGCTCCTGACCATTTTGAATTGCATGTAAAACAAGCCACTTATACTGGTAAAAACCTCTGGTGATGCAGATTTGAGTCTCTCCAGGGTGTAGCTAGCTCAGAAGGTTTTTTCTAAGGGCTTCTCCTAAAAACTTGATGTTTCTACAAGGACAGTTTAAGGATAAATAGGAGCCTGTCCTTCTCCAGTGGACATCAACAGTTTCTTTCTTTCCCTGCAAACTTATATACTCAAAACTTGTCCCATTTTTGACAGGCCACATTTTCTGGATTACCAATCATTTTTGTTGCTTGCCTCCAGGGTCTTTCCAGAGACTTTTCTTGAAAACTGATACCAAACCCGAACAGGATGCTCCAGCTCAGGCATCACCAGCACAGAGCACAAAGTAGGGGCTACTTCATATTTTTAAGGCATGATGTTCCTGGTTTGACATCCCGGAGTAAGGAAAGGAAAAAAAAATTGTATTGGGGTTACATCACTGGCTGCAGTTTTATAAGTCTTAAAAAAACAGTTTTATAAACTGGATTTCGTTATCATTGTCATTAATTAAATGAAGCTAGCTCCATGTTAACACCTAATCCTGTGCTTTGGGCAACTCTTGAGATGTTTAGGGAAAAAAAGGGCCCGTCCACATTAGCCTCCTGGTTTGGCAAGCCAAAATAGACATACGTTGCTGTACTGTTCCCCTTTCCTTTGCCTTTATTTTTCCACAGAGATTTTGAAAGGTCTGTCTGCCTATAGTTTCTGGCTCTCTGAGCAGGTCTACATTTTTGATATACCCTTTCTTTTTCCCTCCGTGTCCTTTCTGAACAAGCTGTGCCCTTTCATATCGATATTCCAATCATGTGAATTCTTCCCTCAAATCTCCTGTTATGTAAGGAAAAATGAACACTCTAAGGTCCTTTTCATAACTTCTGTAATTTGACAATCCCTCTTTATTAGCATGGGGTCTGTCATCTTGGTTTACTGCTGGGAAAACAAAGATTTTCACCGCATGATATAATAACTATAAAAAAGATTCAGATGGCTGTAAATAGTGCAATAAGACTAATTTTCAGTATATTGTTTCAAGATGACTTGCAGAGATTTAGCCAATTAAAAATAGTAAGTGTTGGGCTAATGTAGATTCATGCCTCACACTGACAATATACCTGGGGATAGTCTATACAGAAAGCTGCCATGAGATGGAAGAAGTCCTGCATTGGGAGCTTTGAAGATGGATAAAACAATGGAAACTGTAGTGGAAGAAATAATTAGGTGCAAATGTTGGAGAAAAGACATAGATGACATCTAGCCTGGTCCATCTGGCACCCACAGGCAGGATCTAGCCCTTTGGAACATTTCCATTGCCTTGTCCTTGGAAGAGACAGGTAATGAGTTTTCTGGGAATAAGCTGTTGTAACAAATTCCTTCTCCTGGGTTGAGTCCAACGCAGAGCTGGGCACTAGGTCCCTGTTAGAAGAAGGGGGGAGTCTGAAGGAACATCTGTTTTCACATGTGCAGTAGCATCCAGAGCAGCCAAGGTTAGATTATCCTATTAAGATGTTGCTCCTATAACTAACTTTATGATAATATTTGGCAATTAATTATTTGATAACTCTGTCTGATCTAGAAACAGAAATAATACCACAACATTTTTGAACCCAGAACTAGCTCATGGATAACTGTATATGGATAAAACCAAATCCTCCTGCATAGTTTTTGTTGTCTGGTTGTGAGAAAAAAATTCTGGTTTTACTTGGGTGCTTGCTCTGTAAGGTGCTAACTGAAAAAACAGGAGGACTGTTTCACCTTTGGAAACAAACCGATGCTTAATAATAGCTTGCTATATGAAAAAGACCTGACCCATTAGAACATTGCAATTTATTTTCTTTTTAAAACCACAAATTAATCCCTCCAGGCTTCGCAGTCAATCTGCTTTTGTGAGACTATTCAAGAACCGCTGAAATGGTAGTGGGAAATATTTTCCTGTCTTTTTTCCCCCCTCTTACTTCCTTTAAAGTAACTCCAGAATCAGGTTTTAAGGAAGTACCAAACACTGCAAGAAATAGGCAAGTGAATGGTTTGTGTTCAAGAAATCCATAAATCTTCACTATTGTAAGGATCAGGGCTTGTTCTTTTCTTTTTTCTTTTAAGTTGCTTTCATTTTCCACATGGTTTTCTGAGACTGTGATTATTTTGGCTTCTGGCTTTGGTCATCAATACCAACTGCTGGGAAATTTTTTCTGTCACCCATTACCAGAGTTTCCCCAAAAACTTTTTCAGTAGCCACATTTTTTGGACTTCCTGAAAATTTTACATGTGACTGCAACAAACAGTCAACCCATTAGTCTACCTGGATTTTAAAGAAATACACCCTTGATTGTGAATTTATTATAAATGATTGCACACAAAATGTTTGCATCGTTGCTCGCCTATGGTGGTACTCAGCAGATCTTAAGTGATCATTTAACTGGAAATATTTATACTGCGTGTTCTTTTAGAGGTTGCTATGGGAAAAGACAAAACATATTCTGTTACGCTGGGGCTGTTCCTGAGGTTCAAGTGATGCTTCAATAGAAGCAGAGCATGAAAGGAAGCACAGAGAGACATAATGTTTTGATGATTAAAGCACAAATATGCAACAAGACTATTCACTAGCAAAAGCTCCCAGTCACCTTTTAAAAATGATGCTTCACTAAAAACAAAGAAGCTTTTGGGTGTCTCTTGGGAATGAATACACGTACAACTGGATATCCTGTGGCACAAAGCCTCTAAGTGCAGGTATAATACCTTCTCATCCAAACCCAATTATTAATACTCCTTGGCTGGATGTGGAACATTCTTCTACTGTGAGAATAAGCTCTTATTATTTTCTTTGATGGCTCAATGGCAAAGTTCAGTGGAAAATTAGCTCTAACCTTGGCCTTGGGGATCAAGAAGCAGAGACTACTGTCTCAGCAGCACTGTAATGAGAGAATTAGTGTTAAAAAATGTTGGAGAATGGAATCTTAGAAAGAGAATGGAAAAATTCCCACTGCAAATTCAGTTCTCCTGGGAAAATCGTAACTGCTGAAAAGTCAGCTTGCAAGGACATTATGATTTAATTCTTTATATTCTTTTAATAGCTTGCATTAAAGACAAGGAGAAGGACATGTTTTTGTTAGAGTACTTATTACTTTCTCTGGGAAGTATATTTTTTTCTTTTGTAGTTTTAGGATCAGGAGGTGATGGAGGTGACATGGGGCTTGATCTGTGGGAGGCCTTAGCAAGGCATGGATTCCTAAATGCCTGGTTAGGTGCTGCAGTCAAAAGTCAATGCTGCTAGCCCCTGGAATTGCCTTCTCAGCATTCAAATACTTAAGGTACCTCCATTTCTGGTCATGGCCATTATTTTGTCAGGCTTGATGGGGGTTTGAGGCGAGACTTGGATTTCAGCTCCTGCTGAAATTTTATATTTAATATAAAATAAGAAATATTAATAAAGCAAGGATTAGGTAGAACTCTTCTCTCTCAGGGGAGTGCCTCAAGGCTAATCTGCGGAGTATACCTTCTCTCTCTGACCCAGTGGATATTTAATTAGTTAATGTAAGTGGAACAGGTTCAATAGGCGAGAATGAGCATCAAGCAGGGAGTCAAAATGCTCTTCTGGAATAAAGGGAACTGCAGTCCCTTAGGCAGAAGAGTGATTTGAGCCCAGACCTGCTATATTCTGGGCAAATGGTGTATCTACTAAGGACAGCTGTAGCTTTTGGGAAGACTTACAAGAATTGGCACTGCTTTGGCAGCACCTGCCTTCTTGTGAGGGTCTGCAGTGAGAGGGCTGGGTATTGTACACTAAGCGTAACAGAAAACGAGTAATGCCACCCTCCTTCCCACTCACATGATAAAAATCAATCTGAATTTAGTTACTATCGCAGCCTAGATTTTTTTTTCATAGCTATAATACTTTTGACTAGCAGCGTCTTCCCAGGATTATAAACGGCACTCACCAGAAAGCAATGATCTGAAGTGTCTGTAAATATTTCTTATTCAGTTTTACAACATAACTTTGAAAGGGCAAATAACATTAGGGAAAAATGGGAAATGGCATCTGCAGTTACCAGTGGTTTTTTGGCTTTTTTTGGTTTTGTGGGTTTTTTTTTTAATTTCTTATAATTATGCCTAGAAATCACCCAAGATTAGGCTAGGAACTGTGTATGTGCTAATTAAAAGACATTCTTTGTGCCGTCAGCCTTATTAGCCAAGGCAAAGTGTAGGAGGAGAAAAAAAGTGCATATGTATTTGCAGGAGTTCATGAGCTACTGCTCAGTGGCAGGAGCAGAATTAAAATCCACGTTTGTCCTTCCTGAGAGTTCTACTCCTTAGATCAAGATGTCTAGCAGAGTTCAGAGATTAATTTGATTTTGAAAAAAACCCAAACACCTACTCTCAGTGTCACTTGATGCAAGGTACGGAGTAAATTGGTTGCTGAGTTAGAAGGGGTCCTAAGGGATTTGACTCTCAAGCCTGTGCTTTGGCTACTCTGCTGAGCTGCTTATAGCACCAATGCATTACTCTACTGAGATTTGGTTGTTTTTTTATTGAGGAGTGAAAGGGAGCTTGAGCCTGTAGACTCCAAATGATAGCAGTGGCTTTGGATCAACCCTGAAAACTGTTGTGTGTGTTTTCATTGCTGTTCACTGCCTAGTTAACTAGAAAAGATAAATTGTTATCAGTGTTCTTCCATTCATCTGTTTGATGTTGGTGGCAGCTCGCCACCTAAATGGCTTAGTATTGGTTTTGCTCCTTGGAGAATCAGGCAGCAAAGTGAGCAGCAGCACACAACGCTCCTGTATGCCATGGTCAGAAGAGCTGCCATTCCTCAGCAGGGATGAAAGCCTGAGTGCTGATCAGACAGAGTAGACAAGGTGTGTGTTGGAAGCACTGCTGAACTTGAACGAAAAACATTTTCATTCATAGTCAGAATTGCTGTGTGTGGTTTCCCAGCAACTTCCCAGCTTCCAGCTTAGAGGTGAGTGAACACTACCTGTAACAAATGGGACACTGAAGCTGAAGTCAACTTTTCCCAGCATTAGTCTGAAAGGTTAGTTACAGGTTTTTGGCTTTATTTATTTTTATATTAAGTACAAAGGACTTTGCTGACAGTGGCTAGTGAAGAGTTTAAGAAACAAGAGAGACGTTTCTGTTAAAAGGCCTATTTGTCAGGGTAACAATTTTGGTGAATTGTTTGAAGAATTTTTGCTTTTTTTAGGCAATGTTACCTCCAATTATTATATAATCTTGGCTTATGGGTCTGAATTTAGTTCAGCAGGTATCATGACTGAAAAGTGGATGTCAGAAGTCTTAAAAGGATTAGTGCTCCATATATAACCAATAAAATTGATTTGTGAATTAGGGGTGCCCTTCACAGACGTAATGAAGTTTTTCTCCTGCAAGCAGTGAAACTTCTTTCTTGTAGCTGTCAGTGTAGTCATTCTGCGTCGGTGTAAGATATTGGCAGTGTGCTCAGGGCAATAGCAGAAAAGGGCAGAGATTAAATAAGGGGAAGGGAGCAATCTCAATTGAGTAGAGCTGTTCCAAACCAATTGCAAATACAATAAAACTATAAGGCCCAATCCTGCTCTTGGAAAAATGTTCCTAGTAACTTCAGTAACAGTGCAATGATTTTTATGAGGTTGGTAATGAAAATACGTCTCACAGGTGCTGAAACCTGTACTTTTTGCACACCGGGACTTCAATAGAGCTATGATAATTATGCAACTCAGAAAACTTCCCTTTCTCTATTGATTGACTAGTGCACACTTCAGGAGCTCAGCTGGTGTTAAACACTGGCTAACAGTCTGTCTCTGACTGAGCAAGGTATACAGAAAATACCAAAACCCCGCACTAAAGTGAATGCTAAAACAAAAGCAACCAAACAAAGCTAATTGAAGAAATTTGGAGTGGAAAATCTCTGGTGAGCAAGGTTTCCTTCTCAGGAATTAGAATTAAACTGTAAGAACAGGAAAAGGGAAGAAAAATACTTTTTTTCACAGGAGATTTAAAGGGTGAATGCATGTTAAATGGACAGCTTGATTAACAATCAATGAATAAAGTTAATGCTGTTCTTGCAAGGAGTGTATCAGAAAATTTTTCTAATGATTTTCTAAGGACTCTGCTCTACCCCCGCCCCGCTGACAACAGGATTCATACACGAGTGCTCTCGTGAGTGGGACTATATGGGAGCTTATAAGGACCGGCAATGTCTGCAGAGCAGCCTCTGCAGATCTGATGGCAGAGGATGTGGCACTGTGCAGTACAAGTTCATTGCTGCTTGCTTTTTGCAATAAACAAGCATGCAAACTGTAAAGAAATCAGGTCATGCCAAAGTGGTTCTTGGTGAGCGGTGCTTCAGAAGTCTCTGCAGCCCAGCTGAAGAGATTGTTAGTGTTGGGGCAGAGTGAGCAACAACCCTAACCATAGACTGATTTGATAGATGGGCTATGTACAGCTAGTAATATCCCAAAGGCTATTCCATATACACTGGATATAAAAATTTAATCAGACTCAAGATATATTTGTATTTTCCAGAATTTGTCTATATTACTAAGTAATAATACGTACATACTTTAGAAAAAACATCTTGGCAAAAGGAAACAATAGAAAGGAGAAAAGACATCTTTTGTGATGGTTTTGCTTTGTTCCGAATTAATAATTCCAGGACTGATCATTCAGTCTACATCGATGCAGAGAGACAAAAAGCTCACCAACCTTAATGTTGTTAGACTGCAGAAGAGTAACAATATCTGGGCTTTTAAAAGTGTATGTAAGAAACAGGCTGTTAGGTTGCTTCTAATTTGAAAGGCCAGAGCGTGGGAAGGGGCACACAGGAGAAATTTAGAGGGTCCTTTATAAGGCAATGGCCATTCTCTTTTCTGACACATTAGGGCACAAGGACAAAGATTTTAGCAAGGCTTATGAAGTCCTGGTGGGGCTGGACCTCAATATCTGCAAAGTAAGATCTGCCCCTGCCCCAAAGTATTGCTTCTTCATGTCACCAATTTCATTGACAATAAAAAAGCTCAAGCGATGGTAATGACTTTTTTTTTTAAGGTTGCATAGTTTAAGTCATGCAGTATTCCTTCTCCAAAAACAACATGTATTTGATTACGCTCCATATCTTAGTGTACTAGAACTAATCTACTAAAATATTCATGCAGCAAAGAAAAAATGGGAATGAAAAAAAAAAATAAAGTATGTGCAGCATGTCAGAATTAATGTGCCTAGTGAACGTTAACTTTTGTATTCTTAAGACTTTTTTAACCTTGCCACCTTAATGGTGTTCTGATGCAGCATTTTACATTTAGTATTTTTCTTTTTTAAAGTTAAAAGACAAAATGAAGTAAGGATGGAAAGGGGAGGGGTAAGTGGAAGAAAATAAAAGAGGACCGGGAACAATAGAGCTGAGTCCTTTGCTTGGTGAATAAAGCTCATAAACACCTTGAACTAGTAATTTCATACATAGAATGAAATTCAGAACATGCAAGCATAGAAAGCTGTGCAATAATTAGGCAAATAAAAAAAAAGACTTAATGAGATTTAAGTGATACATATGCAGAGCTGAACCTTAGATAGTCTTAAATGAATTGCACCCTCACATGGCTGCTCTTTGAAATGGATGGGCATGAAACATTAATACATTTTCATGAAAAATCCCACGTCTCTATTTTGTTTTCATTTTCAGTTATGCATTTCTGCTGCACATGTGCTGAACCCTGTGCTTAATAGTGAGCAGTCTTTATTAATACCTTATTTTAAAAAAATATTTAAGGCATTTGTGATGTTAAAGGCTCCTGAAAATCTAAACTGTAAGTATGATTTTGAAAATGTTGAAATCGAGTACCTAACTCTATTCTGCCCCCAACTACAAATTACAGATGAAGCTCTTTATGCTCTGACTCAGAAAGAAATAATGAAAACTTATTTTTGGCAACAAACCAGCTGGGCAAAATTATATTCCAGACTGCAAATTTTATAAAAATTGAGAGTGTGAGAACAAAAGAGAAAAAGAAAAAAGGGTGGTTTGTAATGAAGACAGTTTTACAAGTGTAGCTGTGTTGGGCATACTAATCACCTCTGTATCAGGTTAGAGAGGACATCTAATCCATCATGGAATCTGAATGTACCTAATCCATCTTCCAGGTGTTCACATATCCTCCCTCCAGTCTGTCCGGAATCCTGCACAGATGCATTTTCCTGAAGGAACAAGGGCTCTGTAAGATTATACAGGTCTTTCTGCACAAAGTTTCTTGCAAGAGGTGGTCTGCCGGCAGCTCCCCAATAGAGCAGGTCTTATGTTAGAATTGAGGTGATGAACTTCAATCTTAAGAGGGGAAAAAAAACCCCAAGACATCCTCAATTCATGAAAATAAACTTTTAGCAGTTGTTTTAAAATTGTATCTTTTAAAAATGCATTTTTTAATTAAATAGGAGAGCTCAAGCTTTAAGGTATTCTTTCATTTTCTGGCTGAACAAACTCTTTGCAGAATTAAATTTAATTGTGCAGAAATATTCATGGCCAAGGACATAAAGATACAAATCAATAAGGAAAAAAAAATTCCAGATTTCCCTATAAACCTGAAGCCTATGCAATACTTCAACGTACACTTTTAATCAAGGATATAATGAAGTGTGTGCTCAGGTGACTGAAATGAGCAAGATGTCTTGTCTCTAAGTTTAATTAAAAGATTCCTTCATTGAATTGTGTTGTACAAAATTCTCATTTGTTTTATGTTTGTGGTAATTACAAGTGGTCTCTTGTCATGCAGCTCTGTGCACTTCTCTCCTGAACCTGTACTTTAATCTGTACGAGGGGGCACAAGTAGGACATTAATCTCCCTAATACAACTTTCTCTCTTGCATAGGTTTCCAGCTAAATAGAAATCTGCTAATTTCTGAAAAACGTAGCTTTAGCGAGCATGGATTTTTTTAGTTTCTCACTACCCCTGTTCCCTTTACTGCTCTCTTGGCTTCTTTATCTATAATTGTATCATGGACTAAATTCACTGAAATATTTTAAACATATATTTAATTGTAAGCACGTGCTTAAATCATGCGAGCTACAACAGGAGTTAAGTAAGTTTTTAGAAGTGCTGTGGTAAGTAGGGATTAGATCTATCTGCCTTGTTGGTTTAGGATATTTCAAATAGGGACAGTTCCCTTTTTTGTGCTTTCTGTCTTGTACCACCAAAATTGTACTCAGCTGCCCACGAAGAAGAGTTTGTCCTTTGATAGCTGTCACTGAAAATGTGATGCCTGCGTGTGCAAAGGTTTGACATCTATTCATCCCTGACAGGTAAAATTGCACCAGGCTGTCTAGTTAGTAGTGTCTTGACAAGAGTTTTTTGCCCCGTGGGATTCATGGGGGATTTTGAGTGATTACAGAGTGGACGGACATCATGAATGTTTTTGGGTTGCCCAGTGCTGTGAACTAGATGTATAGCACTTACTGGGAAAATGTGAGTGATGACTTAACTCCATTATTGGTTGCCTGGTCCCGCTCTATTTCACACCTGCCTTTACCAGGTCAAATTGATGTGAAAACAAACTGTGGAGGTGTTTATTGTTTTAATCAAAAAGCCAGATGGATTAGGCTAAGAACAGAAGGACTGCCATCTCGGATTAAACCAGACGGACTGGGTGTCCAACCACCCCTGTATCCCCACTATAAAGGTCAAGCAGAACGATTCTTCTCCAAGCACATACTCCCACCTTTCAGCACAAAAAAGATCAGGGACTTCCTGCACAAGCGGCTGCATCTGAATTGTCACATTTAACAATCCACAACAGAACTATCTTCCATGAATTTATAGGATCCTTTTTAGATGTCCATAGCATCCTGTGGCAAGGACTTCCACAGAGTAATCTGGTTGTCTTCCTATTTTTTCTGTGCTTACGCTAGAAACACTCTGTAGGGCGATTACTGTGACACTCCTGAAGTCAATATTACAGGGTATACGCAGACACAAAAGTACAATTCTTTAGAGCAATTCATTAGCATGAATCAGAGATGATGCTCTGAGGGCTTTATAAGGAGAAGACACTCGTGTGGGATAAGCAATAATCTTTGCGAGTTAAATTTTGTCAGTTGTGCCTGTCTGGGAAGTGGCTGAGTGCTATTCAGTTGCAGAGGGAGATAGTAGCAATGTCAAAGCAGAAAATGAATGCAAGAATTGCCAGTACCTATTCTACGGGGTCCTGAGTGCTCTGTGAGGTTTGGCTGCCCTTAATCCCTGTTGTAGATGAAGGAAACGAGCACCTTGTAGAAAGTGCAGAGTTCTTTGGTCTTTAATGTAGAAGGCTATGAATACACTGAAGAGACATAACTGTGATTTTACAATTCTAAATGCTATGCCTTTGTTTTCTCTGTGGCTCCCTTTGTTTACTCTTTGTATAAAATTTGGTCCACAGAATTCAGCTGCTGCAGAAAACTTTCTGTGATCATTTAATCCTCTGGTATACCACAATTTCTTTTCATCTACCACTATAGCAAACATACTGTACGTATCCCATTAAGGCAGAGCCAAAAAATCCCTCTTATTTTCTCAGTGCTATTAGCTTTTCAGCTGTCATATCACCTTTTATTGAAATTCTGCTGAGTCCTGCAAGCTAAGCAGAGTGAAGGTATATCAGTAGGGACCTCCACGAAACACAAGCTATTTCAATATTTGGCATACGTTTCTCTGAATCAACTCTGAACAAAGCAGGATGGTAAAGGAATAACACCGCAGTGTTAGAGGATTTGCATTTCACAGAGGTACATCACGTTCCTTACCATTTGCGGTCATTAAAAATCACAAGTCACTTTCTATAAGAGAAATATCATGTTCTCTTGACTCAACTCTAGTGCTGAGCAAAGGTGGTTTGGATATACTATACAGTAGTTTTAGTTTTTCCAGTTGATGCTGCCTTTGTTCTCTGTTTTTGCCTCTTACACTTGACTCCTCACTGACAAAATGGTGATGCTTCACTGTAAACTGAAGATATGGCTGCTGTAGTTATAGGACCATCTCACCATGTCTTCCCCTGCAACCTCAGTTACTGACTCTCAATCAGTATTTATCCCATGTGATACTGAAGTTCTGCTATCCCCATTTTCATAGTTGAGGAATGAGTAATTAAGAGACTTGCCCGTTAAAAGAATTTCATGGCTAAGAGAGTCATACTGTCTTGCTGCCAGGACATAATTGATAAAATCCCTGGTGTGGGGGCTGAAATTTGTTTAACTGTCTCATCATATTTTCTATTTTTGCTTTCTCTTTCAGACTAACAGCGAAAGCCGTTGCTGTTCTCTTACCAATCTTGGGAAGCTCATGGATCTTTGGGATTTTGGCTGTCAATGCCCACGCATTAGTATTTCAGTATATATTTGCTGTTTTCAATTCTCTACAAGTATGTACCTGGTGGGAAAGTTTACGGTTACCGAACTGCTCCTGAGATTGGATACATGGATCATTAGTAATGTTTTCACATGCTTGGGTTTTCTTTCTATGTTCATTCCTCTGTCTTTTAAGTCTGTGCTGACCAGACAGTGCTGGTAATTGTTTAGTCTCTGTGTAAACAGAACTTTTATTCCACTCTTTAGTGTTTCCAGTAGTAATAATTAAATAAATAAGACAGTGTTCTTGAGAAATGAAAGTCATTCTCCCAGCACCGTGTACCACAGGCAACACTCTCTAGTAGAAATAGCAGAACAATTTTTCGGTGTCAGTTTGAGGCTTCATTACTGAGGCTAAATGAAAGCAAACAGAAGTTTGTGGAATGGCGTGGCATAAGGAGAAAAGTGGAGCTATTCTGCATGCTGCAGAAACCAGCATGTGACTCTTGCATGCAGGCAATTAACCCTCGTCTTCTTAAGGCACCAGTCCAGAAAAATAGCTCTGTCCAAGAAGGAACATAAGCATCTGCTTAGCTTTAAGTGGATGTTTCAGTAGAGGCATAAATCTATAGGTGTGTTACAATTTTTTCCCGAATAATGGTTACAAAGGGGAAGAAAAAATGAACTCCTGTAAATCCTTTTTTGTCTCAGGAACAAATACCGGCATGGTCACAAAAAGAGTTCAACAGAGTTCTCCGTATAAGCTGATAAGAAAAGTTCCAATTTTCATCCAAAATAAAAACCACAAGTTTGGCTGAATATTCTCCAAAAGAAAATAAAATTATTTTGGGAGGGAAAAGGGATGGGACTTTTTCATTTTCCATTGGACAAAAAGCCCAAAGACAGCAAAATTCTTTTGTAAAAATTTTGCTAATGCTAATACCTCGGTTTTCTAATGTGAAAAATACTGATCTGGTGTTTCCCAAAGAGCATTTCCCTCTGCCTTTATCTTTACAAGCACAAACAAAAAGTTCTCTTTTTCTCATGAAAACAGAATTCCTGCTTTAGACAATATGGTGAGAAATACATTATTGTATTGCATTCTTCACAGTCAGTCTTCACCCTTCTCCCTTTTATCTGTTTTCAGGGATTTTTCATGTTCCTGTTTCACTGTCTTCTGAATTCAGAGGTATGTAACCAAATGATTTCAACAAATTTGGTGTTACCAAATTCAAATAACATGAATATAAAACAAGAAAATACTTTCTCCATTATCGTAGCCTGCTATGCCACTGATTTCTTTTTTCTTTTAATTAATACATGACTGTCAGTGACTTTGTAACTTGCAGCGTTTTGACCCATGCTTAATATTTTTTTTTTAACATAAGAAAGGCTTTAAAAAAAAAAAAAAAAAAAGCTAAGAGAGGCAGCTCAAGACGAAGTGAAGCAGCCCTCCTGAGGGCTGGAGGTGCTGAGCAGGGCACAGGCTGTGCTGCTAAGGGAGGATGCTTAAATAGTAGGAGCAGGACTCACTCTGGCAGTCCCCG
Organism: Morus bassanus; assembly: GCA_031468815.1. Taxonomy (NCBI): domain Eukaryota; kingdom Metazoa; phylum Chordata; class Aves; order Suliformes; family Sulidae; genus Morus; species Morus bassanus. Next base: position 27,584,581 of record CM062577.1, read on the forward strand.
TTGGGGAGCCTCTGGCTTTGTTACTTCTGCAGCTCCAGAGAGGAAAATAAATATTATTCTCAGCAAAACATACTTTTGGAAGTTGCTCATGCAATCCTTAATGGGAAACCAAACAGAGTAGAACATATTCCAGGTATTATTCTTGGCAGAAAGTTCAGGTTTTCATAGTGGACCAAGAGGCATCTTTCTGCATTAAGGCTCTCTTAGAGCAACTGGGGTAAAGCCAAGGCAAGACATGTAAACGGAGCTTGTGGAGACCATCTCTGCTGGGCCTGGAGCTTGCAGCATCCTCTCTTCCCATGGCAAATAACTGAAAATGTTCAGCAACATGTATTACTGATAACAAAAGTTTCTTATGAAAACCATTTCCAGCACGCTGACAGCAGGTACTGCTCAGTGAATACCCACATAGCTTTGATTCTCTCATAGCTCTTTCGTCTGGATGCTGCTAAGTAGCTCTGCCCCATAGCCTCCTGCTTCTTCCTGTTGAATAACAGCACTCCAGCTCTTCTGTGGAGATGTTATTATTTATTAATATTTGCCAACCTATTCAGTCTTAGAGCACTGATATGATCTTTGCTACAATCAGTTTAGAGCGCCAGGACTGACTGTGAAGTCTTGATCTTTATTGAAATCAACTAAAGTTAAGCAGGCAGGTTAAAGGTAAGGAGGAAAAATATTTCTTTATTCTATTCTCCCCCAGGCTCGGAAAGCTTTCTTCCTGCTGTCAGGCTTCAAAAGCCTTACATCAAATACAAATATTTGAATTGCTGCCATTTTTCCAGGAACCTCATGAGAAATTAATTTCAGAAACTTTTCAGAATTTGTATCCTCAAAAAACAGTTCATATATAGCTAATGTGAACTGTCATTTTCGGAGAGTAGGTCTTATTGGCTCCATCATATGCTATGCATATCTAAAATATTTCTGCAACTAAACTGTGAGAATTCCTCTTGAGAATTTTGTTCTTACCATAGAAGTAAAATTCAGATACTGTAAAGTGAAATCTGCAGATATTTCCAAGTGGTTGGGTAAAAAAAGTAAGCTTTACTCCCAACGCACCTGGACAAGAAATGCACACACATTATAAAGCAGCTCAGGAGAATGGGTTTGACAGGGACCTGAGCAGCCTCTCCTGCAGCACACCTCCAACGCACCAGTGTCACCCATGACAGCTCAGTCCTCGAAGCCCCTCAACTTCCCTCAGCAATTTGGCTCTTTGCCTCACTACTACCACTCCTAAATTGTAGGTTTCATCTTTCTTACTGCAGTTTGAGCTTCTTCTTTCCTTTTTTAGCTACTCTGTTTATAAAGAGTAGATAATTCCTTTCCTCTCTGCAGGAAAGGGAAGACTGTAAGACTTATCCTGTCTTCCCCCAGTCTCCTCTTTTGATTAAACAACCTGAGCTTCTCATAACGTGTGTCTGCTTGACCTGTGATCGTTCTCACTGCTTTCTTCAGGGCTGTCTCCAGCTGGTCCCTGTTTTCCGTGGGATGCTGGACATGGTACTGTAGCTGAGGCCATGCCATGTCAAATAGGGAGGAAGGATTACTTTGTGTGTTTTGCAGACTGTGCTCCTCCTGACAAGATGGTCTTTATCACAACACTGTAACACTGGTCAATCACTTCCAGCCAGTAAGCCTTGATAAATCCCACCTACTTGCCTAAAGAATGAGTGTCTTACCATCTTTTCTTTATGCAGCTGATTATTTTCACCTCAATGCAGAATATTCCTACATCTGTAGGGAATTTCATCCAGCATCTTTAAAAAATTTCAGTTTTCAAAAAAGCTGGCAGCTGCCTTATGTCCTTGTGGCATCTGAGTATTATCAGGGCTAAGTGAGCCCCAGGGAGAGCCTGCCCGAATCGGGGAGCTTGTGGTCCAGCCTGGAGCTGTATATTTAGTCAGAAAATGTGAAAGTGAGCTGCTGAAAATCAATATAATGGCACCTTATGAAATCTTTCGAACCAGAACTGCAAATACTGGGGATGTACGCTTACATGCCCTGCAGTTCTGGTTTTTCTGCTTTTATTATTTTTCATTTTTAACAAGATGAATGGTAATACAGTCATACCTTGGACATCTAGGAGGATGGGATAACCCAGATAACATGAAAATGTTGCCAATGAGATAAGACATAAGTGAGGTTATACAGTGTTTTGTATTTAAAGTATGAGTACTTGAAAAGTAAAGGTAAATTTTAAAATAAGACCATAGGTATAAAGAAAAATATAGGGGCAGATTGTTTGTTGTTTTTTTAGCCCAGTGGCATTAAGGTGGAGGAAGGATAATGGGGAAATGATTGTAGGCTGCACCTGTGAAAACAAACACAACTTTTTCAAAAGAAATCTTCTATCTGGTTTCACTTTTTTCCCAAAGGTTAGAGCTGCCTTTAAGCACAAAACCAAAGTCTGGTCCCTTACCAGTAGTTCGACTCGCAACATCAATGTGAAACCCTTCAATTCAGACATTGTGAGTATTCCTCCTTTCTTTTTTTTTCCCCCCATTGTACTTGAAAGCATCCCACATTAAATTCTGCTAGAAAGAACAGGACACAAGAAGGCACATGGGTATTTTTAGTACCTGACCTAATGCATGGTACAGACAGGTGGAATCAGCAAGTATTAAGTTGCAACCTCAGTATCTGTTTTGAAAGCAAAGGACAAAATTCTACTTTCTGGTAAACTATCAAATAAAAGTAAACAAGGTTTATGAACGCTGGAGTATGGTTCAATCAGACTACCTCTGTCAGTTGTAATGGACTTCATATTATGCATTCAAGCAGCGTTTTGGCAACATATTTGTCTGATGATGATGGCTTTTTGATAGGTCACTTTTACATTTAAGCCTGAGGAATAAAATCTTAAATAAATCAACACACAAATATGCTTTTCTAGCTCTCCTTAAATTGTCTTGAGGCAAAAGACATTTGTTTTTATAAAGAACCAGACTTCTGAAGTGATAGGTATTATTAAGCGATCGCTGCCAATCACCGTAGATCCTAGCAATAACTGTTTAAAAATCCTTTATAGCTTATGCTCTTAAGACACTGTGACAATGCTGTAATGTAAATAGATGCTTTCAAGCTTTTATTTCATCCAGACAAGAGTGGTTTAGCAAAATAAATAAATCCATTTTCAATATTATTTTGTTTTCCAGATGACTGGGAACAGGCCAGCCACAACCCCCACAAAGCTGAACACCTGGGATAAAAGCACCAATTCAGCCAACCGCATTGATTTATCAGCAGTCTGACAGTAATACCAGCTTCTCAGTGAAAACCAAGCCATACATTCAGGACCTCTGACACAGTGTCCGACAGTTTTTTCTCACTGTTAATACCAGCAGAAAACTGCTTTTTTAATCACTGCCTAATAAATTGGAAATTGCCATATTGTTTTGTTGAGTAAATAGCCCTCATCTGCTTGCCTTTGAAACTGTAACACATTCTGCCACTTGGCTATTAGCAATATCTGTAAAAATAACTAGCACAAATATACACTGGATGGTTTTGTCAGCAATGATGAACACACTAGGTACACAAAAAAAGGCTTATTGCTATCTGAATCATTCCAGCTCCCAGAACTGAGGAAAGGCAACATACCTCTGGAAAGATGGATTTTTATGCTCTAAAATGAAATGCTTCCCATTGTGATGTTGTAATGGGGCTATTCTGGTCTTGCTGTGCACTCTCTGTTTACATTTATTACCTTACAGAATCCAATTATTGAAGTGAAGCTTATTCAAAATACATAGTGTGATGATTAATTTAAATGCTACAAGGAAGCCAGGACTTGAAGGAGAAGCAGGTTCCAGCTACTCAGCTCCCAGCATGGGTGTGGAATTAGCAAAGCTGATATACACGTGTCTCTATGCTCATAAACAGCGCATGTAACATGTAACACTTCTATACGTGGCCTATTAGTATTTTAGATATTGCTGTTTACATTGTATCTGTAAAAGGCAGAAATGGCTAAGGATGTCCTATAGGAGTCCGTAGCATTTCTATCACTGATTTGTGTCTGCTGACATATCACAATACAAGTATTAGTATTGCTTTGCCTGAAGCTTTTGGATGCAACCAGCAACTGTCCATCAAGTGTGTTTCACAAATGCGCTGTAGCTTTTGGAAATCAAAACCTGGCACTGTGACTTATCGTTCTCCTTTTACCGGTCAAATCGAGACACTGAATTCCAACCACAAAAATGTAACACAATGATATACTGTGAAGACAGCCAGACTACAAATAAGTCTATGTATTGTTACCTACAGACATCTTTTAAATAGGTCTCTGCAGAGTCTTTTGTGGTTTTTAAACTCTGCTCAGCACTTAATAGCTTCTGCTTTAGTACTGCTATGAAGTATCTTTAAGGAGGAAAAAAACACTGTAATTTTTCTTTTGACCAGTGTTTTGTAGGTTCTCAGAAGTGGTGTTTGGAGCACAAGGGGGTGCAATCTCGGCTGCGCCAAAGATGCACCTTTCCAGCTGGGGGTAAAGCAGACTATAAACCTCAGAGGTGCTCAGAGCTCCTAAATATGTGTCTTGCTCTAGGATTTACTCAGCAGCCAGGGTCTCCAGAGCCATTCCCAAAGATGAGGCCCCCCCTTCACAGAATGGCGTTGCAGTCATGTCTTTGTATCTCCAGCTCTTCCTTGTTTGCAGTAGCTGTCTCCCTAACACATCAGGTATCCTGGTTTGCAGGAATTACCAAGGTAATTAGCTTTCTTAATGCTATCAAAATATACAAAGGGAGGGAAATAGGCAAATCTTCAGCCTCATTTTTTGCTGAGGGGTTTTGTGGGGGGTTTTGGTTTTGTTTTTTTTTTCCTTCTTCTTAATTAAAGGTTTCTATCTTCAGCAGCTCAGACCATTTCTGGTACCAGCAAGGTATCTGCTATTGACTTCCAAGAGAAAAGGTACTTGCACCCTAATGTGCAGGGTGGAAATTGTTTATTGGATAGTAAAGTTGTGAAAAAGAAAATAAAAGTAAATTGATCTTTAGGTAACAGGAAACATTCATCAATTAGGACTGAATATAGTGAAGTGTTTCATCCAAAAGAAAAGGAGTTGAAAGTTTAGAAAATATCAATGCATTTCATTTTTTGATTCATCCAAAACAAGTTTTCTCCATGTTTCCTTCCTGCACCAAGAAAAAAATTATCTGTTTCAGTCTGGACCAATCTTTTCCACCTCCTGTTCCTTCTCCCCTTCCTGGCCGAGACTTGTTCGTATGGTCACCAAACAGAAACCCCACAGTCCACCCAAGCTCGTCTGTGGCTACAGACTAAAACATTCTACAGAAATTATCTTAGTTTCACCAGATGTATGCTGGATTTATGCAGCCAGAACAGAGCAAAATGTGACATACTGCATATCACACAAATACATGCATGAAATATATAAGCTTCTAATCGTGTGTTTCCTATTGCTAAATAACTCGAGTTGTTGACAGCTAACTCTAAAAGGCGGGTCAGTAAAAGCTAAATGTCCAAATGGCTATGTCTTTATTTTGGCTTTTGTGCATGGTTTTTTCCTAGCCTTTTCTGCATTGGACTGTCTTACAGCTGTGCAAATATATGGGCTTTTCTTGGCCCGAGAATGATTATTTTTTTCCCCAAAAAGACACAGTAGAAGGAGCCCTTGGAATGTATGGAGGAGATTGTAAGAGAACAGTACTGTGATAACAGAGTTCAGTGTTTGTATTGTGTGCAGACAACATATTTAAGCATATTTTTTATACTGGAGCATGTGGGGGGGTTTTGTTGTGGGGTTTGTCTGTTTGTTTTTTTTTCTTACACTGTGAGCATGGATATAGATTGAAACCCTCCTCGATTGTTTCTCTTCTAATCATTGTATTATAGCACAAACAGTTCTATGAATGAACCAGAGGACATATTAAAAGCTTTTTTTTTTTTAATCTTAATTTCTAAGACTATTCCCCTCTACACAATTTTCATTGCCTGCATTTCCTTCTGTGTGATGTATATTGATCACCTATGTCACTAACCAAGGTCCATTTGAAAAAAACATGACATACAAATGACAGCACTAAATGACAGCAGTATAAAGGGCTAAATCTGTTTTCCATCCAGGTATACCATATTTTGAAATTGTTCACCAAAAATAAGAAAAGCATGAACATGTTTTTGGTTTTATACTTTAGCATGTGACATAGATGTATTATATATTGAGGGAGCATTTATTATGCTTTAGCTACTGAGATCCACTGAGGATAACCTGCGTCCCGTGCTTTAACTTTTGAACGTTACTTGTGATGAAGCCATTTATCTTGTTGTTTATGTCACATGAGGTTAGGAGCTAGAACACTGTATTTATAATACTAGATTGGGATGGGGTTTCTTCTGTTTTTGATAAACTAGTAAAAAACCCGCAAAGTACAAATGTGTTCCATTGCCATCTAAGTCCATTCTTTTTGTTTGGTTCAATGTATTTTTGTTGTTACTGAATGCAGCAAATGTACTGAATAAGAAATGCTGAAATGAATCTTTAAACAATCTCTTCCTGTCCTCAGTCTTTTGAAGCCTGAGAATCTTCCAGTTTATTTATGGGCTTGTATATAGCAGCTATTGCAATATTTTTTTCAGGACAGCATCATTTTGTCAACGGTATGAAATCTTAATTGAATGAGATGTGAGTGTTAAAATAGGTAATGTAGCAAGAATGACTTTGCCAGTAAGCAGTAAAATAATTTAGTTTTGTTGGTTCCCCCCCCCCCCCCAAAATAAATAAGAAATCTTAATTTCCTAAAATAACTTTGTATTTGTTCAGATTATTCTTTTGACATGGGTTATAAACAACAGCATAACAATTATGGCTTCCTATGAATACTATTGTGATTAAACAAGCAGAGCTGTACTCATATGAGAAGTCCTGCTATAAGCATCAGGTGTGCCTAGGTAATGTGCAGACAATATTTTTGTATTAAAGTTTATACCCACAGAATATACTGAGGAAAGTAATTTCCTCCCCTTTAAGAAAGGAGCCTAGTTTATGATGCAGCTCCTGCAGATTATTTCTTCTAACCCAATTATTCCAGCAACCTGGTCAAGGTCAGTTCCTAGGTTAAAAAACAACATTTCTGTCTCAGCTCTGTCTTAGACTTAGAGGGGAAAATCATGCTACCAGATCTCTGAAAATAACATTTTGTGTATGACATATGCACATACATCTTACATATATTTTATTTTTATATATATATATATACACACACACACACACACACACACACATCTTTCAGAAGTCTCTTCCCATCATCACACCTGCATCTTCTTCTCTGCTGTTTTCTGTGGTTGAGGACAGAGAATTTGCTGGACAGGAGAAGAGGGGTGCACATGCAACAATTAACTTCCCATGGCCGTTTGCGTTCTCCTGCAGCCAAGTAACTGTAGCAACTATCAACCGCCACCAACTATCCATGTTTTGGATGCCTGGGAGCACAGGCATGGTCAGAAAAGACGGTGTTTCAGAAATGCCAGGGGTTTTGTCATGTCTCTGCTGTTACCCTGCTGCGTGACCTTCAGCAAGTAACTTTTCCTAACTATGTGTTTATCCCATCAGTGAAATGAAGATAATGATACTGTCCTCTTTGTTAAGTGCTTTGAAACTCATAGCTGACAATCAGAGCATTTATTATCAAATACTAATGCTACACCATAATTTTGGTTCTTTTACCTGTTGCTGGCTCCAGTGCTGAGGACAAAAGCATTGTACGACGTGGCCTCTAACCTTTGCCCTGCCCCCCCCCCCAGCCACTGCATTACATATTTATGCTCTGCAGTGTCCTGTTATAATGGAACGCATCCGCTAATTGCTACAGCATTTGGCCAGAGAGATCTCCACTTTACTTTTTTCTAACAGTGCAGAGATGGCCTTCTTATTGCGGCTGCAGAGTCTAACGCACGCATGGGAGCATCCTGCATGTGAAGTAGGGCTAGCAGGTCCACCTGCCACGTACGCTGCATCAGAGTGAAAGCAGGGAATTACTTTGATGATGCCCCAGAGCTGCATCAAATGGATGGGATTCCTCTGTCCCTTCAGAAGAGCCAACTTCTGGCCTTTCCAGCAGAAAGAGATCTCCTGGGGTTTAATACAGCCAGTGCAGGAAACCAGCACAAGGTTCAGGCCTCACTTCAGTGGCTCAGAGACTGAAACTTTGGCTTTAGGACTATTTTCCCTCTATAGCAGGGCAATGGGTCATGAAGAAGTGCATTACAAAAACTGTAATTTTTTTTTTTGTTTTTTAAACTAATGCATACTGTATTCAAACTTTATTACTACTACACTTTTATCTGACAATGATAATGTAAATCCAGAAATGTTACATCTCAAAGAACAAATAGCTCCTAAAGCTTATCATCATAGAGGTGCAATCCTGTAGATGACATGTTTTCAAGGTTAAAGCTAGGTCTATTATGATTAATACGCTGCCAACTGCCTCTTCTATGTTGCATAGCTATATGGATGTGGTGGGGTAATGATGGGAAGTTAAATAGGAGGGGAATTATGTGATGAAGAATAACTAGAGCAATTATATCCTGAAAAATTAAAGATTAGAATTTAGATGAGAAAGGTGTTTCATCATCTTTCAATAGCCATTACAAAGAAACCTTCCTCCCTTTGTATCTCTCCAAATCATGTAGCAAGGCATACATAAAAGAATGCTTTCTTGCTATTCTGTGAAATGTGGAGGGTATTTTTAACATTTATCATTCACAACAGAAAAATAAATTAGGTAATTTTGGCACTGGTTTACATCATGCTTGCCTTTAAAAATATTTTCATTATATCTATGTTATGCTTGGATGACTCAGTGTAGTATGTCATGGATAGTTACTGCTATAATTGCCCTTGTTCACACAATTTTCTTTCCCAATAATCCCATATGTTCTTGGAATTCGGAGGCCATATTTCATCTTGTCAAGGGTGATTACAATACTAAATGTACCACTGACAGCATATTCACCAGGTGCTGACACATGACAGAAATATTGAGTCATAAGGGTGTCTCTTAGGCATTGTTCAGTGCATCTTTACCAAATAGCTTCCTTGACCAGTTGCTAATTTACTAAAGTTAATTCCCAAGACAGCAGATTCAGGCTAATTTACCTATACCAAAAGCAACTGAAATTTTCTCTCCTCGTGTTATTTTCTGTGGTTACTGTACAAAAGCAGGCTTGATTGGTCATTGCATGTGTTCCTTTGAGCATGCTCCAAGCTAAGCATTTGCTCATCTCTACTTACAAACATGGAATAATGCATAAAACAGTTCTACCCTCCTCCCCCCCCCCCAAAAAAAAAAAAAAATGAAGCACAATGAGCAGCTCTGTCACTGCAAAAGCCTTAAATTTTAGTTTGTGCTGATAATATTCTGGAGAAAAGTGCACAACAAAACAAAACAAAATTTTTACCCTCCCAAGTGTCTCAAGTTAAGCAGCAAAGATCAAATGCTCCTTGGAAAATCTGGGCCTTGTATACAAGGATTTTGACAACTTAAAAATCATATTATTTTGACTATAGCATATTTCCTTCTGGCATTTTTGTTTCAGATTCTGCACAGGTCAACTAAATGTGAGCACTAAATGTGAGTCTTCTCACTTAGCCAGCCATGTATCACTAATTTGTCCTATTTTTACCATCTCCAAAAGAGAAAAATAAAGGACAGGTGGGGGATACATGGGCATGTGGTCATAGAGGAAAAGGGGCAAAGCTCAGTCCTCATATTGACCCATGGGACTTTCATACTCTCTGTTGATGACTGCATGGGAGGCTTCAGGATCTGAGGCTTAGCATCTGAATATTTTCACAGGCATCCTTCTGCAGCAGCAGCAAAGGACATAATTATGTAATAAAAACGTCTGTGGACCATGTTTCACAACTGGTAAGCTGAATACTGTGCATTTAGATTGTACAATATGCATTAAAATCTCAGATGTGTAGTCAATAGAATACACTGAAAGTTTATGTATGAACCCCATAATGTAGGGATATTTTTCAGACTTATGTTTTTATATGCCTGAAATATTGCTCAAAATTGCCTGCTAATAACAGCAAGTCAACATACAGCATGCAGAATGTCTCCCAGAATTAGTTGTTAAAAGCCAGACTATCACTGGAAATCTATACCACTGACTGGAATAGACCATCACTTATTTGGTGATGTCGTAAATAATTTCTTATACCTTCAAACTAAGGGGATATCAAAACTGATTATCACCTGGCAAAAAATTAGTTTAATGTCGGGAACTAAGGAGCTTGCCTAAGCCTTTACTGCTAATCAGTTGTTAGGAACAGTGTTCTATCACAGTCTGAAAAAGAAGAGTTAATTAAAGATGGCAAAACATGTAGGGCAAATGGTACACAGGGAGGTAGCACCATGCAGATGATGTACATTGTGTGGAGAAGAAAATACTTTGAGTAAAATGTTGATAACACCAAACACCGACAACAACTAACAGACTAAATCACGCTGGTGTGAAAGAGCCATATCTGAAGATCTCACATCCAGAATGAGTTGATTGGTACTCTGATAATACTGACAGCCAAATTGCCTTGGATTATTCATCTTCTGAATATGATGGTTATACACACACACACACGAACCTCTACTGAACAGAATAAAGTTTTGCATAGATACACTCATTAGTTTCATTGGGTCTTTGCAGCAAAGTCTGCTGTAGAAAGCACTGTAGAAAGCATTTTACGGCTTTAACTTGCCCCGACCAGCTGGAAAGGCTCTGATGGTGGATGCAGGTCGCAGCAATACCTTCCCACATTCACTTTCGTCGACCTCCCCCAATGCCCCGACTGTCCACGCATCAACAGCAGATCCCAAATAAGCGCAGACATTCCCACCAACATGCCCTGAGCTAGCAAGCGTGTGGCACAGCACAGTACCGCACAGCGTTTTTCACTGAGAGCCCCTGAGCATTACAGCTGCTATAAGGTCAGCGCAAAACCCCACGAGACTTTCCTGCTGCCAGTCCTGGATGTGGTTCAGCCGCACCCGAAGAGGGTTTCTGCAGCACGCTGCGCTGCCAGGCATGCACACGCAGAGACAGAGGGCCAGACAGGTGAGGTCAGAGGGTGACACCCCCCCCAACATCTGTATCAGTAAATGCTTCATCATTACCTCATTAAACGTGCACTCCTCCTGCACAGAGATGTGTTTTTATTCACTGTATGTGCATGGTATGTATTGTATTTCCTGTATTGTCCTGTATTTCTTTCCTACTGCTTATATCATCTTCAGGAGTGACTGTCCCCCAGTTCAAAAGAGAGATTGCCCCACAGTAGATGGAATTTGCATCACTTACATTTTGCAGGGGAGAGAACAGCATTTCATTCTACAGCACAGCTGCAGAGCCAGGACATATTACATGCCTTCTACTTCCTCTCTGCCACAGTGTAATTCCTGCTTCTTTCCACAATACTGTTAAGGAACTTCCTCTCTTTCAAACCCATTAAAGAAAATGAATAATCACAGAAAAAATCATGGCAATGCATTTGTCTCATACAAAAAGTCATACCAGTGAAGCAGTGAGGTCTTTTCTTTTTTTCCATTAGGGGAGCAGGAATAACCCGGAATGTCACAAAACTGGATTTCTGCATTTTGTTCTACAATATAGTTGGAAAAACTGCATGAAAGCCACTCTCTGCTTGTCTGAAGGGACTCAAGTGTGCAAGGCATTTCTGTCAAAATCAGTTATTATTTACACTTACTGAATTGCCTGCCTCAGACACTCAATATGGGACACATTTGTGCTGCAAAATAAAATAACTCATGCTGTGCTCTGCCATCTTAAGAACAGAAATTATTTGGATCAGAGTAGCCACTTAGGAGGATTTCAGTGGACAATAAAGTGTAATATTTGTGCTGTGACTTCAAGAAAGTCACTTCTATGAGTAATTTCTCTTTGAATCCACAGCAGTTGAAATCAAAAGAACTTCTGAAATCAAACTTATTTTCTAGTCTATCAATAGACTAAACTCATGGAAGGAGCAGGCACTACAAACCCAGGCACTGAAGAGCCTGAAGCCCAGCACTCGCTGCCTTATGCAATTACAGCGCTGTTCTGGGGCTCAGACTCAGATGACAGCAATGCACAGGAGTCTAACAGGCGTCCCTGCAAGAGCTGGCACACTGAGAGGAACCTGCAACTGGAAGAAGTGTGTGGCAAGGAAAACATCCTTAGTCCTGTTTTCTGCAAGCACAGCAGTCTTGCATTCAGGCTGAAGCAAGGCTCCGCACCTCGAATGGGGTCCGCAGCCCTGCCATGGCACCAGGGGCCTGCTCTCCTGCTCACGCGCACCCTGCATCCCGCTCTGCTGCCCTCTTCCTTCCGCCACCTGAATCCTTCTGCAGATCTCACGGGTGTGTGCAGAGCAAACTTCATGAAATGACAGCCTGTCTTTCCCCTGTAAATGTTACATTAGCCATCACTCTTAATGACAAACAACAAAACATTCTGTAGACCAACTTTTAATAACATCGTCCTGTTAGGAAAATGTTTGGTCCTATGAACATCTAGCTGTTCTTTCTGCAAGAAAAATGCAGTCCCTCCTGGCTCTGCAACAGTACAATAATTTAACATGGAAAGAAATAGCAGATAATTTTCTTCCTACATATCAAAGCTCTTCATTTAATAGAGCTATTTTTCAGATAATAGCCTCAGTAATGTCACTACAAGAAATGTTCACTGGGAAGCTCAAAACAGCTAAACTCTAGTTTCCTTCTGTGTACTATAATTTGTGAAGTATTGTACTTTCCAAGATGAGAAAGGAAGAACTTAGAGATGCAGTTTAAGGACAAAAAACAAAACAAAACAAACAAAAAAACCCCAAAACAAACAAACAAAAAAACCCACCAAAAGACCCCCAAACAAACCCAAAACTAAAAACCCCAGAAAACTGCCGTGCAAAATGAGTAACACAAAGGCAGCCTGCAGCCTTATTCTTTGGGCCAAGGGCCATAGCCAGCAACTCACTTTGTTCTGTGGAAGTGATGTACATCTCCAAACTCTCCCTGGTTGCCAGCACGGTAGGAGCCTGGCCAAAAATATCTGATTTCAATCAAGAAGCGTCCCTGCAGAAGGGACACAGAGGATCTGCTGATGAGCACACATTAACCCCATCTTCAGAGGCATGGAGCTACCTGCCTGGGAGGGGCAGGGATGACAGGGAGCGCCAAAGTGAACAGAATTTACTTTCCTGCTAAATAAGAAATTCCCATAAACCACAGTAGTGGCGCTGGTCACCTGCTGTCATGGCCAAAACCACTGTTACTCCTTCAAGTTATTCCTGCCAGAAAACAAGAAAATTCTAATACATGATAACTAAAGCATAATAACACAGCAGCTGTACAACGAGGACCTCTCCACTTCTGTCTAAGATGCCAGGACTCTAGCATGCATGCTCTAACTGTTTCTAAAGCTATTTTATTTCTACTATTGATACAATTTCAGTCAAACAGAGACCTCCTGCCCACTGCTGACTTTGAAGTGAGTTGAAAAGTATAAAAAATATGTAAACTCTGTCTCTTTGTGCCAATAAAGTTGCAACGTGTGTTAAACCACCCTTGTTCAAGTAGCCTTCAACAGCGAGTGTTGTTAAAGACCTAGTAGCTTGATAGTTGTTTGAGAACTAGGAAACTTTGTAGAAAGAAAAGCTGAAAGGGTTGTTGTGTTTCATGTTGCTTCAATGTTCCTCATAGCTGCATTAATTACTGTGCTTGGGTGTGTATGATTTCCCTGCAGAGCACGAGGGCTGGACCAGAGCTATGGCCCCTTGTTTTAATCGCACAAATGGACAGCATCTTGGTTTTGAGCAATGTGAAACCTACATTCTAATCTGACTATTAGTTGCAAACATGTTTTTAATGCTTATTGCATTTTCAGTTTGAATTGTATTTTTAGTTAATGACATTTAAAAATAAACATATTTTAAACTCCCAGATTCCAGTTATCTCATCTATTTGGCAATTAACATTCTTTTTTAAAGTGCATCACTACCACTAGGCATGTCCCACAATGCTTTAAGAACAATTCTTATTTTAGTCACTTCTCTAGTCACTCCCCAAACTCTTTCGTTTCCCTTATGTGGCATTATCTATTCAAATGAAGCCAGAGCAGATGTCATAAACTATAGGCATTTACCTCCTCCATGGTCGACAGGTACTGCTGCTTTTGCAGTATTAATTTTGGGACTGGCGCAGGGAAGAGGTCATGCTACCACCACTTCTACCTTCTGCTTTTTCTTCCTACAGATGGTGGGTTTTATACAATGAAATTAATTACAAGTCAAACTGTATTTGTCTAGGATGTGCGAGGCAGCTGGTCTCTGTTTATGGTAATCAAATACATTCACAGGTCTTTTTCCCTTCTTCATTTTTTCAAGCTGGTTACTTCCCTTCCCATAAATACCTCTTCAGTTTATTTAACTCCTCGGGCATTTCTTACTTGGTCTTGCCAGAACTGTAAATCAGATACTGTAAATATTCATTTCTGCAGTGCCTACAGTTTACTTTTTCCTTTTAACATTTGCATCTGACATTGCTCTGCTTGGCTGGGGATACTGAGGTTATGTGATAAAGAGAAATCTGCAGCTATCTATAAAGCCCAGGTGGTAAGTGGCTTATTTGTAAACACTCATTTACAGAAATCCATACTTGGCCCAGAGCTTTCTGAAAACATCCTCTCCGTGAGCCCAGACTGCTCTGTGAAGTAGACCCTGAAGTGCTGTGAATTGGCGTCAATTAAGTTACAGCAACTCATGCCACCTGAGGGCCTCTCTCCGGCTGACTCCTCTAGCAGCTAATGACTGGCTCTGCAGCCCTGCTGAGGGCTTCGATTCAAGTCCTTACCTCCCACCTCTGCCTTGTGGCTCAGGATGGTTCTGGCCTCCCTGCTCCCTGGCTTGGTGTTTTGATAGGCAGCTGCCTCTCGGTGCCTTACTTGCTTTTAGGTTTTGAACTTGGCATAGGATGGATGTTGGGGCTCTGAAGATACCAGTTTCTATGGAAGGCATTTTTCCCATACAGATAGATCAAGGGCACAACCTTACAAGTAGCTTTTTTGAATTTATTAAAACTGGTTCTCTAACAATAATTAATATTGCAAAAATTATGCTTTGCCCCAGAAGTTTCTGAAGCCCTTTGTAAGCAGGAGCATGGAAAGACAATCACTGGGTCCAGTCCTCTGCTATCCTCAGTGCCACGCAATGGGCACAGGCAAGGGAAGATGAATAGACTCCCATAACGAGAGTTATTTCCCCCTTTATCATTCAAAAACCAGCAGAGTACAGTGGGAATGTGGCCTTGTCCAGGCCCTGCTTTACATCCTTGACCTGAGGCAGGCTCTGCTTGGATGTTTCTTGCCACTGCTCTCCAACTTAATTTCTCTCTCTGCTATCCCATAGTCTGCAAGGGTGCAGCAAAAAAAGGATTTATCTGAAGCAGAAAAATCATTGATTCTGAGATCCATCACATCTGGATTTACCCTGCCTCAGATATGCACAGCTGTAACTTGCTGCATTTTCATCCAAGTCACAGAAAATGCTCAGACACCAGCGAGAACACAGGGGCTGCTCCCCAACTCTGCCTTGCTCTAATGGCATGTCAGCGGTCTCCATGGCAACCCAAACTGGGAGCAGCACTTAAAATTGATCTTCTTATTAATAAATTAATTGGCATTCAAGAGAAATAAAGAGGCCTCTTACTGAAGGTTATGTCAGGACTCCTCTGACATAAGCTACCAAAAAAGCATCTTTTAATTAGCAGCTTGCCCCAAGCCAGCAATGCACCACCTCCTGCCACTGGTTGGACTCATTTGCCTCCAACTACTACCAGAGGCTGTGACTTTCCTTGTCTCAGGTTAGTCCTCCGTGGGCCCCCGTCAATAAGGAATTAAGTTTCACAGTTCTAGGAGCCGAGGTACCATAACAGTGAGCATGACAGAAATGCCTCGATGGATTTACTCGCTGATAAATGCAGTAAAAGCCGTCACATCTCAATCAAAAATTCATTCACTTCTCTTTAACAATTGAGGAGATATCAGGAGATTTAATGACAGACCAGTAAACTGTGCCCTAAGCTGTGAAAAGTATTCTCTTGAGCAGTTTTGTGTGCAGTATTTACAGTGCTTACTTGCTAGTCATTATTATTGTTATAAAAACAAATAATACTGTTGATGACAGTGGTGTTTAGGGGCTAGCAAGAAACAAGGCTGCATAAACACAAAGTAACAGCACTTTACTCACTGTTAAGTAGTATAACACAGGGTAACAGATGGGTGTGGAAGGGCAGCACACAAACTCAGTGAACAACAACCAGTAAAAGCTTTCTGTTGCAATACAGCTCCCCCTGAGTTTACTTGCTGGTCCTTGTGCTGGGACTGTGATTAGTAAGAGGAGTTTCTGGAAGTGGCTCTATAACCTATTTTTATTAATCACAAATATTTATACAATTGAAGTGTCTGAAGGCCAGAATCAAAACCAGACACCCACAGTATTGGTGGCTTTATGTCCTCTTAAAGTTTTGGGGTCATTTTCCAAAAAAGTAAATAGTCTGAAGGGTCGTTAACACTGCCACAAGAGATGGAAAAGGTGACAGGAATCCAGAGCAATACCAGAAAGACTTTTCTTCATCCAGCATGCTAATGATATTGTTTGAAAGAAAGAGATTGGGGGGGGGGGGGGGGGGGGGGGGAGAGAAATAATAATTTGTTAAAATATGTTAAAGGAATTAAATAAACCTACTACATAGTAACCCCTTTTCAAAACACAACCAAGACGACTGACTCCATGTAATGTTTCAGTCTATGTAATTGTAAGGCAACTATGAAAAAAATTAAAATACCTTAGTCTTATTTCTCTAACAAGACTGAAAATATGCTATTAAACTTTTAATTCAGGAATTACCAGGGAATTGATAAACTGTGAATGTCCATGGCTGAAATTAAACCATCTGGCCCTGGAAGTTCTACCCCCGAGGCTGGTTTCTTAACAGATACTCCTGTAGACAGTTGTGGAAGAGGAAAAAAAAAACACAGGAAAAGTGGAAAGCAAAGAAGAAACTGTTACTTTGGAGAGCAAAGTGGACGTTCAGTTCTCCAAAAAGCAGAGGACAGATATTTAATATATAGACACCCAGCTTAAAGTCTGATTTTCCTGCTTAATATTTGGGGCTCTCTTTTTTCTGCCCCTTTTCTCAGCACCCTTCGTGCAGAGCAGCTCTCTGTGCAGTCCGTTTCAGAACCTGCTAGTATCAGTCTTGAAGGAACATTTGACCAACTTCTTTTGGAAGCCATTCTTAAGCAGAGACTTAAGCCAGGAATCCTATCCAAGGACCCGAACCCCTCACTGTAGGGTAAGATTCCCAGCTGTATTCAGCACCATTGGAAGATGACAGAAATTTTCGGTACCAGCAACAGTAAGCTTTGTATCAGGCCTTGACTCACAGTAGTATCACTGAAAAAAGCCCTTTCTAATTTTTAGTAAAGAAGGGAAAGACAACATGTTAAAACAACCAGACATAGCAGTCAGAAATGAAGAGGATAAAAGGCTTTTGCTTCTGCTTTTTCCATAGAGTATGAATAGTTCCCAAATCTATTTTGAAACATAAAAAAATTCAGAACAAAAGAAAAAAAAAAAAAAGAAGAAAAATAACCTCACAATTTACCAACCATTATATTATTCAGTTTTCCTGGAAAAAGATAGTCCTGGGTTTTGATCCAAATTACAGATAAGAGCTGGCAACAAAGCAAATAGAATAAGAAATGTTATTTTATATAAGGAAAGTGGGAGAAAAAGCATGTGTTTGTTATCTTTCTCACAGCAGCCCAGTTCTCTGTCTGAAAAGGCAACATTTACAATCAGCCTTATGAGGAAAAGTAGATAAAAGAGAAAAATAACAGACGAAATGTGGTTGGGAGGAAAAAGAATAATTTTCCCTCCCTTCTATCTGGAAGGCCAAACTGATGGAAGCTGCTTTTCTGCATCTAGCACATGTTTAACTTTATGTAAGCACAGGTTTACTAGAGGAGCTAAGGAGGCTGTAGCCCTTCTCCCTCTCCCAACTCTCGCTGCCTGGTGAAGCATGCATCCTTCGAATACTGTGATGCTGAAAGAGATACATGCAACCCAACTCCACCATCCAGACTACAGTAGCATCCACCTCTATTTTCTAACATGTTTAAATCTAAATGAAGTTAAGATGCTAACGCAATGCAAAATGAAGACCTGCCTATTCCAGAAGAAATGTTTCTGCTTTCCACTGCAAGAATTTTCTCACAGCCCTACCTGATAGCACCTGAACATGTAAAGCTAAGCAAAGCGCTTAATGTCAGGTACATGTGTGAATGCTATGCCAGTACTGAGGCTAGAATGTAAGAATAGTATCCTTTGGATAAAATGAAAACTTACCTATATTTTTCACTGAAAGAATTGATTGCATCAAAAAGCTTGTGTAGCTAGTGGTTTTTAATAGGATATTCTTTCTGTAATTCACTCTACTCAGGCCAAAAGGTGCCTATTACTCATTTTCAAGTGGTCCAGCCTGCAGACCAAACTGTTTATAGACCCCAATTATAGAAAGACACCAAAGAGGCAAAAATTGCCTTTTTGTTCCCCTCCAGATAAATAAATTCTATGTGATAAATGGACTGTAATAACTTAAAAGTTTGGTATTACTACACCAGTTCCCTTTTGCTGCTATTATATTTAGTTCTGATGAAATTGCAACATTTTGTCCAATTTTCTAATTACTGCCAGCTATAACATGGTAGAAATTTCGCTTTTTAGAATTTCCACGCTTAGGGTATTTGTTGCTGATGATACCCTTTTCCTTACAGCTAAGAAGAATTAAAGACTTACATCCAGCTGAACATAAATGAGTCATATACATCGCTGTCAGAGTCTGTCTAAGGAGTGATTTGTGACTACCCTTTCTCCGCTTCTCATTCAGGCAGAAATCATTAGAAAAGATTTAATCAAGAAAGAGTAATGAACTTGATAGAACCTGGCCAGACAAATGAGAAAATCACTTGACTTCTGTTAAAAGATGCTGGATTTTTTGAGTTAGACCCTATATTTTTGTGAAGTTAATATAACCTCAACTGTCTATTTCAGCTGAACTCTTGATTCCCAACTATAAGTCAAGTTCTAAGTCAGATGCAAGTCTGCTATTCTTAGAGAACTCTGTATGCACATAGGTATATATCATATGTATACATATCTTTAAACTAGTAGATTTGAAAATCTGAGCTATTTTGGCTCAAGGTTTTTTAATCTGCAACCTTGCTGCAAACTGCAAATCAGTCCTGGGTTTGAAATGTCACGATGCCTATGAAAGCTGCCAGTACTTTGACATTTGTGACTTTTTCAAAGAAATGAGTCTTGGTAAGATCAACAACCAAAGAGAAACAACATCAGCCAGCACACCACAGCAGGGCAGCCTGGGCGGTATTTGTACCAGAATGAGCACTGATTCAAGCAATGCCAGAACTACCCTTTTTTATGAATGAACCCAACATCTGAGAGGGAATACCTGTTTCAAGGAGATAATTTGGGTTGCTGGACATGACTAAATCCTTGCATGAGATACCAGCAGTGCTGCTCTTTTGCCTCGGGAGATGCAAGGGCTGTCCTGGTGCACTGAGCACACAGACACTGCCCATGTAACATCTGCTTTAAAGCAGTGGAAAGAACCCAGCCTAGGAAATTTGTGGATTGGGCAGGCGATGTAGGCATCAAAGGCATCAGTGACTTAGATGGGGAGACATCCCAATGCACTCCTAGGAAGGTCCCTCCCTCAGTGGGTAGTTGATACTACACCTTTCAGATAGGTCAGTCCTTGAGTAGAAAGGGCAGGTGGCCCAAACTGTGCTGAGTGACAACAACGCTTCTGAGATGCTAAATGTTATTCAAAGGAACCTGGCAGAGATATTCTAGAGCTAATTTCACATTTAGTAGGAATATGGACAGAAACTGGACATTTATCCCAGAGGTGAAAAGCCAGTATTTTATCTGAAATTTTACTCTGTTTACTCTTACAGTATTAATGTATCTCAGAGCTATACGGCCCTAAGTGTATGCAGTATTCCTATAGTACCCATCTCATCCTGCTTAGCCAGAAGCACTGTCTGTCTAGCTTTTGTGTTCTAGACAGGAAGTTTACTGGTCAATTAAGTATTCAGGAAGGAGCATTTGATATGTGAGTGAGGAATAATTTGGCTGCTGAGAAATGTCATATAAAAGAGCCTCCCACTCCATTTGTTTTCAGAAGCTGGAATGTACAAAGATGTAGGCCTTGTTTGCTTCCACCTCATTTCTGCATTAGCAGCATATGCTTGGTGTAATCATTTAAGATCATCACAGAAGTGAACAGAATTTTTTTCTGGGGGGGAAAAAAAAAATGAAAAATCAAGATAGGCTTTTTAGGGCTAATACCAAAAATTATGTAGTCAATTAGAAAGCTACTATGGAGTGACAGAAGCTGTTCCATCATAAGTCAGTTTTAATAGTCAGAGAAATGCAAGAAAGATCCAATGCTACTCTTGTATAGCAGCACAGATTGAAAAAAGAATTATTCTTATATGAGCATTTATACAAAATTGGAATCAGATGCATCAGAGTGATAAATAATGGCTACATCTAGGGTACCTGAAAATCTACTGTGTTTCTTCCTCTGAAGTACTTATCTTTCTGAATGTTTTATAGCATGGAAATTCCGATGATAATATTCTCACAAGCATGCTGGGTTTATTGTATCTTATTTGAGGAATGCCCCAAATCTCAAAAAAAAACCCAAAAAACCAAATAAACAAACAAACAAACCCCAAAAAAACCCCAAAACCAAACAAACTCCTAAAACCTGACCAGAATTCTTATCTTGTGTTTGCATTATTTTTAATTTCCTTGTATTTCTTATCTTCCACTTAAACAGAGGAAGGTGAAGCAGAGGAAAACAGGTTGCCGTAAGACTGTCATAATCTGACTGACAGTTCACAGGATGAGAAATTTTGGGATTGAAAGATTTTGCTTATAGAAAGGCTACAGACATTTTGACTAAATATAAGCTGTGACATTACTCAAAGTTAAAAAATTATTAACAGTATGCTCCAAATAATACAAATAACTGAACACCATCCCATTTTAGTTGATGAGCCCTCCAATTTGAAGCCTAATGGAATCAATTGTTGAAAGACTTCCAATCACTTCAGTAGGATTTATGTCATGTCTTATTCTGGAACTGGATGAGACATAGACATTTATTAACTGCTTCACAGTAACTACCATTCTTCAGACTCTTTGCTAAAATCTTGTTACAAATGTTCACAGTTTGCCATTCACGTGTCATTTTTAGTTGTATGAGTCAGTTGGAAGTGACTAATTGCAAAAATATTGAATACTTACAAAGATGGAATATTACAATAGAATAGACATTGTGCCAGCTAGAAAACATTTGGTCACATATTGGGTCTGTTTCCTCATCTGATAAAACATGCAATGAACTAGAAAGACATGTGTCAAGCTTTGCTTCTGGTAAAAATTCCAACATTGGAGTAAACCACCCCCACACTTTTGAGACTACTTTTTGTGTTTAGGTCAAACACTCGAATGTTCTTGGGAAACAAACGTACAAACAGACCCCCTTCAATCAAAGTTTGCTGCTGAATTCAAGTAAATAAAGTGATAATCTTTTGTTCGCATGGTTCACCTCAGTATGTACCTGTAGTTCACTAGTCACCAGCAAGGAGTCCAGAGCAAGTCATTATTGTTTAAGACATCAGTTTACAGTATAAGCCATTTCACTTCAAAAAAGAAAAAAATACAATACATTTATACAGAAATGCAATTTCCTAATGGAAATGTAAGAAGAAAAAGAAAAGTATTTGTGGAGAGCAAACACAGATACTGTATCTTCAGAGTATTTGTATTCCATACATGAAAAGAATTCCTTTCTCTATCTCAATATTGTGTTTTCATGTCTCCTGGTGTGAATCTTATTCTGGTTCTGTGCCACACTGGTCCATCCACCTTTTATTGAATACATTAGGGATATTATCAGGCAATCTGGAAATACTGAGGTGAAAAAACTAATGTTTTGCAGCAAGGTGTATATTCTGTGAAGTGCAACCTCTTCCTCACACTGCATTTTATCATTAAGAAAATTATGCTTCAGGAACAAGGCCTTAACTTTTTAAGAAAAAAACCCCACGAGTTACACAGCAGTCCATCAGCCTTAAATCATTTACCCTACTCTGATGAATCTGTCCTGAGAACTATTTGAATGAAATGCTTCCAATAGAAATATAAAGGGTATGGCTTAAAGGCAGAACTGAAAGTAGTATTAAGAAGGTCATTCCTGCCCCTCTGTTCTCACTAGACTCGGAGTGGAACAAAGTGAACTGAACAAGTAGCATTAGTCTGGCATAAAGATGATTTTCTGTCAATGAACTGTACCATTCCACATTTGCTTAAAATCGGATGTAAAATCCTCCATTTGGTCTATTTTTTTCAAATTCAGGAGATGTTTCCTATCAAAGTTAGAGTGCCTTGACTTATCTGAGATGTGCATGGTCCAAGAAAGTATGCATAGACATCGCAGTGACCAAATGCTCGGTAGTAGTTACCCTCAGAGAGCAGAAGGGGAATTTGGGCTGGTTTCATCCTGAATGGACAAAAATAGTTAAAAGGCTATTGAAGATGATGCTACTGATAACATCTTCTGCCACACCTATTTATCTAAAAAATATTTTGTGGTAGGACTTGTCTACCCTTATGATTTTTTTAAAGCACAATCCTTTCATTTTTCTCTACCTCTGAGCTGTCCTGGATTATGAACAAAGGAAACTTCCACAACAAGAACAATAATACTTTTCACTCTCACAAGATCATTTCAAAGCATGATAAAACAATGACTTTATCACTGACTGCACTAGGAACATCATTGACTCTAGATTATGTCTCCATAAGATCATTCTTATAAGATCCTTTTCTCTGTCTTGCAAAATAGGGTAGTGAAGTGTAAGTTCATGCCTCAGTATCTTTTGCTAATAACATAGGAATATAGTCCTCCCTACCTCATACTGTCATAGTACAAGACTTTCCTTCATATATTGGTGTTTCTCTAATCAGAACTTGTCAGACAGTATAAGTCTTTTTATTTCCAGGGCAAACTGAAAAAAACACCCCACCTTGGACACATTATCCAAGGAAGATATTACAAAACAAATACACTGGAGACTTGCCCAGTCCAGGGCATTTTGAAGCAAAAACTGAAGACCTTACAGCCAATAGCTGTAAAAACTTTGGAAAAGTGGGTACCTAATATTGTTACAAATCCTAAACTGAAATGCTTCATGGAAAACACTTTCCCTTCTGCCCTCTCACAACTGCAAGTCTTGTGACCCCAGTAAGGGAGATTCATCCACAGATCACATTTCAACTCTCATAAAATAAAAGCATGCAAAAATAATTTTTTTAAAAAAAAGGATTTGAACCAAACTGCCACGTTTAATGATGTCTGCTACTTCTTATTCTTCCATTACCATTGGTCTCCTTCTCTTACATTTATTCATTTTATCCCTCTCTAGCCCCTAGTTTTAAAATGCAAGTGTGCATTTTTTGCACACAGTACATAGTACCTGCAAAAGATTCCCCTATGGTCATATATGACAGCTAATGGTTTGCCGTTCTCTTCCTGACCACTCTTAAGGATCTCCCCTCTGCCAACACTGGCATTTCTGAAAGTTATGGCACCCGTGTGTGACATTATCAAAAGATATAGAAAGGATAAAGTAGCTGTGTTAACATGTTTAGATTAATTCAGTTCCTTAATCTTGTAATAGGCTTCAAGAAATGGATGGGTATCAGTTAAATTTTTGATAGCGCCAGAGAAGCTAAATTTCAGATGTTTTATTAAAAGGAGACAATATTGTTGACAGTTCGCATTAGTTGATAGACACTGTAAAGGAAGGCATCTATTTACCCACTCGGGCTAGATTTCAATTTACATAGAACTTCAGGATTATTGTCGGCATTTTAAAATCTGACTCAAGCAGAGAGAAAGAGAGAGCTAACCCTTATCCAAATGGTGTCAAACTTGGAAAAAAACTAGAATAAACTCAATGCGATCATTGAACACTGATCAGTCCTCTAACATTAAAAACTGATCAAACCCTCTTCAGCTTCAAATTAAGAGCGTGATTCTCAAATTTTAATAGGTGACTATGACCTAGATCTCCAACTAGCCAGGTGGCTCAAAGTCACAAAGGGAACACATAATGGTTATTCTCTTTCTCCCAACCCTCCACGAAAGGCCTGAGCAGTCCATGGGAAGCAGAGCATCAGACTAGCAGTGGAGTTTCTCCAACTCATTCAACAGGTCCCTGCTTTTAATTTCTATTCTAAACAAAAGGGGGAAAAGCACTAAAGACTGTATGTTACACTCCAAAACACAAGTATGCTGAGATGCAACGTAGAGTTAAAAAGTCAAGTGAAGGTCCCTCTCAGTCCTACAAAAACCTTTAGAATAAAAGCAGAACTCTGCAAACAGCCAAATGTTAACAGAACAATCTCAAATCTATTTATTATTGGGTCAAAGAGCAAGCAGCTCCCACACTTCCTGACATTTTGGCTTGAGACCCTTCTCCCTGGCAGGCAGGAGCAATCAAGACTATCATCAACAACATGAGCTGGAGTACTTGCTGGCTTTGAGTCTTGTAACTGCTAAAAGCAGGGCAGTTAGGGTTGGAGCACAATGTTTGGATACAGAGTGATCTGCTTTTAAGCGCTGCAAGCTGCTCAATGTTGTAGTTAAAAAGAGCATTAAGAGCTGGTCCCTTCATGCTTTTTATGTGAGACATGAATGGGTGGCATTATCAGCTGGTGACACTAGACAGTCTCAGGAGCACAGGAACTGTCACATAGCACAAGGCAGAGATTATCTTTTTGGCCTGATTATTTTTTCTGCAGGCACTTTCCTGCAATTATATACACATTTCAGCACAATATACAAGCAGAGAATCATTCCTCATTTACTGAAGGATAAAAGGCATTTGATCACTATCTCCATATACTAATTAGACCCTGTTCAATAAATAGCATGGGCACTTTTGTGATTTTTGCTTAAACTGAATTCAAGCCTAACCTGTGTAGGCATTTTATAATATGCTGCTGAGTACTTAGCTGTATCTTTATGCAGCCAGGTTCAATTTTTTTCATGCTATTGCACTAAGCATCATGAGGTCTAAAGGATTTGAAGAGCTAAATCCTGCTTTCATAAGTGACTAGGCAGCTGGAAGCCCAAGCAGTAAAAGGCATTGAACAGGCCTTTAAGTCTAAATCGCATAGGCACAGACATTAAAATATACTTAACTCCTCAAATGCAAATGGGTACCTAGCACAATGTTCAAAAAGAAACTACAGTCCAACTTCTACTTTCAGAAGATGTTTTTGAAGATATGGCTATGTGGTTTTGGCCCCATCTCACTTCATGATGTGACTTAGATTCTTAAATCAGCTAGAAGCTTTCAAAAGTGTTTCTTTTTTCCTTTCTGTAAAATGCAATTTATAATATTGGGGGGGCGTGTTTCTAACATAACAGGTATCTTATTTAAACTTTTAATGTATTATGTCTTTGCACAGTTGCATACAGCTATAGCTAGGTAGCAACAAACTTCCCTTTATCAGAGATTTTGGTGCAATATTTACTTTGTATGCTCTGGTATTTGATTTTTAGTCTCTAAAACAATAATAGTAAAATTGTTTTCAGTATTCTCTTTGCATCCTTGCAAAAGGAAAAGAAATCCTATTCAAGTCAAAATGGTTTTTATTGTCCATTGATCTGTATAACCAAAACCTACAGCAACTAATTTCCCAGATTAAACTAATAAATTAAGATTGCCTCACTAGAATCCTGACTATTGCAAAAACAGGCACTAAGGGAAAGAGATTTACTGAGATGAAAGAAATCTCCATTTTAGCTACATTTTCATAGCTCCTTTGGTCAGGATGAGCTGACAGTTATCAGAAGCCAAGATAAAGATATATGATGTTTAGAAATGGCATCTAAGTTATTATTCCAGAGAACGAGCAGAGTAAGTGTGTTATTAATCCTGGGTTCTTAGGCCAACTTAATTGCTGTCAGTAAATCAGTAATTATTTATGTAGCTTCTTTACAGTGTGTAACTAAAGGATTGAAATTATTTATCACACAGTTACTCTGCAGAGTAAATTCAATAATTATTTTTTGCTAAAATGTAGTGTATGAGGGTATATTTACTCAGGGATCTTCTGTTGTCATATAGCGCACTATGGTATATTGTATTCTATGTTCAGCACAATATTTTGAGTGAAATTGTTAGTTACCAACCAGCCCCTGTTAATATGACTTTATCTCCTCTTTGCATGAACTAGGCACAACAGATACACATATAAGGCTGTTTGTATTTAGCACATTGAAAACCAGTAGGGGTAGGTTTCACTTTAAATTAGAAAGGAAATTAAGCTTTACTTTGAGAGGTCAGAAAGTGGCTTGGGTTCATTTCCCAGTCAGAAAATCTTGGCAAACTTCCTGAATTACTACAACGACACCGGCTCTGGCATCATTTGGTTAAAGTCTGTTGCAGCCAGCCTGAGTGCTCCCGGTCACTTTGCATTCATGAGAGCTGAGGTCTAGCATCATGCAGTGTCCCCCTAAGAAATTCTGCGTACAACAAAATCTGGTTTACAGCTTTCCCTGTAGCAGTCACCATCACCTGCTTTTGTGGTTGCAACATCTTGTCCAAGGCTGGAGAGGGTTCCTACCGAGATGGGTGGATTTTCTATCTCTATTTCCTCGCCACCAGAAGCAGTGAGAACAAAATTGCAGAATCTGTTAATCTGACAAGCCTGCCATATACAGAATTAAATGCATAGCTCTTGAGCAGGATGAAGAATGAATTGTCTGTGCCATTCACAAGTTCTCAGGTTAGGGAGTTCCTTGCAAGTCAGAGTATCAAAAATAATGTGAAATTCAGCAGGATTTAATATATATATTTTTAATATTATGGCACTAAAAACAATTTCTACACTTATTAATTTAAGCAGATATAAGAAATAATGAAAACTCCAGACTGGCAAAGGCTGAAGGTGATGAAAAATGGATTTTTTTGGCAGATAAATTAAATAGACTGTAACAAGAACCTGTAACAAGAATCTGCAACAATTCAAACAGCCAAGATGACTGTTTTTTTGCAATCCCAATTTTGAAGCAATTTCATAGAAGTGAAACTCACATCAGAAAGTTGAACGTCTTCAAATCACTGTCATTGCTGAAGGAGGCCAAAATAGCTGTACTGTTACTGCTTACCGACCTGGATGCCCTCACAGCCAGGATATATATCATGGAGAAGGGCATGGTTGTACTATAGGTATGCGCAAGAGAACTATTGACCTGGTCCTGTCTTGCTCTTTTGTTAAAAAATAACATTTTCTAATTACAGAAGAACAGCCTGGAGACTAGACATAAAGTGTGAGCATATATATGTATATATATATACACACACACACACACACACATATCTAAAACCATAATGATGCTAAATGGAATGTCCAGAATAATATGTAAATTACCAGTAATAAAGATTTTACAAGTATAGTGAACACCTATGAATAAATAGCTGTACAAAGTATAACATACAAGAGGCTTTGAAGGTTTAGACAAACCTTCTTATTCTTAGCTCTAAGACTGTAGCAGTGATTTTCAAGAGCTGAGAACAGTCTCTCTAAAACCTCTGCAAGCCTGAAGGTAAAGAGACTCCTTGTCATCTTTCTCTTCAAATATGCAGTTTATTCCAGCGAAAAGAGGCCAGGAACTCCTGAGGAGAGTCTGCCAGAATCCAGAATTGCTGCAGGAACTAAGGCTTGCCATTTGCTTCGATTTTGCTACTCATTACGAAACAAGTATTAGAAGGCATTAGTTATGCTCTGCAACCATGGAAGCTATTTTCCAGCCAGGACTTAGGAAACCAGCAGCATCCTGCAGAAGCCAAACTGGCATAGCTCTTGGGAAGTCTTCCTGAAGGCCATCGACATGGAGCGGGGAGAGAGGGAATCTGCAGAATATCATCTGGATCTGATTAAGGAATTTAGATGTAGCAATAAATGAATAATAACCACTACAGAACATAGTAAATGAATAATTCTGCTCTGTGCAAAATCCTCTGTGAGTCTGTTAAACATTTAAACACTACGTACTTTTCATTTACATTTAAATTAAACTGGAGTCATTCAGTTCTGAGGCAAATATCCATGAAAGTTGTTGAAAGAGTTTGCAGTACTTCCAAATGCAAGGTAATAATAGCATAGTCTTGCAGAAGTACTACATGTTCCTGGAAATGGCAACTGACTGCGATTTCTTCAGTGATCTAATTGGTATGCCATTGCCTCTATTATTTCATTATTTTTCAGTACGAGCATAACCAGATGCTGGGTTTTCAGAAGAGAAAAATGATGCTTTAGATGTGCGAAAGTGAAGGGTTGGAAACAGGATAAAACCAATTCCCCCAGGAACTGGTGAGAGCTTGGACCAGAGAAATTAAAGAAAATTTAAATGACACATGTAAAACTGTTGTCCTTAAGATAGCGTAAAAACTGCGGGAACCAGACTACAGCCTAGTCAAAACAGACTTGGATATAAGACTCATTACAAACTGGAAACTGAAATGAGGTTAAAAATGAAAAAAAAAAAAAAAAAAAAAATCTTGGTTATGTTCAAGGCAACAAGGTTCATTTTCACATAAAAAAAAGCTGCTGAATGGCTATACATTGAGAAGAATATGAAAAATTGTATGGTGTCACACAGAAAGGTTCTCAAATACGACCAAAGGTTGAGCCTACTCACAGAAATACATTTGGTACTAACTGGGAGTAAAGCAGGACTTGAACCCTGGATCTGTTACTGATTGTATCCTGCTGTGAACAGCAACACGTCTGTGCTTCCAAGACAAGTTACTTCAGTTAACTACTAGTGTGGTTCCCAGACTCTTGTGAGATCACCAACAAATGCCATGGACGTCTGGAAATCTCCTGCTTCGATTTTTATTTCAGTGCTTACATGTGTGTTCACTTCATGGTTTCATTAGCTCAAAGAAACAAGGATCCTTCCAAAGTAAATATATAACATCAATGTCTATCTGCAATTCTGAGTAGGAGCTATAATCGGAGGGCTGCGTGGTCGGGAGGGACACATTGCTTCTCCGTCATTAGCTGGTCCTGAACAAACCTCTTGCCTTTCAGCTACCAGGAAGTAAGAAAAATTACTTTGCGGACACGTATAACACCCAGTCCATATTTCACACATACTCAGCTTCAGAACTGTAGCTAAATTCAGAGCCATATCTAAATTCAGGAAGCAGAGCAAGAGGGAAGAGGAAAATGTATACAATTGCATGTTATTTTAATGAGCATCTCTGGCTGTAAATCTATTCAAAATAATTATAAATACTGGTGAATATGCATAGCAGAAAGAATGATGCCATACCCTACCTGCTGCTGAGAGCAAAGGGGCTGCAGACAAACTGTCCGCTGTGATCACTGAGTCTGCTTTTACTTGATAACTCAAGGTCTTAAGCTGCACTGAAGCATCTCACAATGGCTCAGGTTATGTAGTTAACTAATTTAACTGACATTTTATTTTAATTTCTTTGCTACAAGACCAGCCCCTATTGTTCCTCTATGCCATCTGCAAGTACAAAACGTCATCTTGTCTTAATTTTAATTATTATAACAAACCCATTCCCAGTAAAAATTCTGGCAAAATTTCAGGTCTTTGCAGACGGCCAGGACAACACCTATGGCCAAGTTAAATCCCACTTAAACTTGGTGAAGTTTTGAATTGGATTTAACTGTGGCACATACAGTCTGCTATACCATCTGTTCAGAGCAGGTATACATTGCATGGGATTCTAGTCTGCTGCCCAAATATTTCCTATCTTATAGAATGGATCACTTTTCATACCTAAGGTATATTCTTCCACATCATAAATTTCAAAAAAGTCGATTCTGGAATAAGCATAAAAATTTTGGCTGCTCAGTTACTCTGTAATCACACACAATGCAGGATAAATACATAATGAGGATATGCAGATATGGGGAAACTGGCAGGGTACTGATCTGATTATTAGCTGCCTGCTGGTAATCTTTGCAATGTAATCAAAAGGGAGAATGGCTGCAGATCAGCTGCTAAGGCTCCCATTTTATAGAATGGTGTTGGCGGGCTCATGTTGTGCTCTTGCGTGGATTTTCTAATGGGAATTTTTAGTCATTCAAGGTGAGGGTCGGATGTGTTGACTGTTGTGATCCTTGAATATTGGAGCAGCTCAGCATCATCTTTCAAGCCCCCATATCCCTCAAGTAACATTGGTACTCCTCAGCTTGAATTATAGCCTATTCACCTAGAAGAGACCTCCTGGTGCCATGACTGTTTCCAGCAGCTGTACTTGCAAGCCAATGTGTTTTTTACAAGGTAATTTATTTCATTACTTTCTTTTATTTTTTGCTTCTTCCCACCCCAGTGAGACAGTGAACTAAATTTGTTCAAAAAGAAAGCAGTGTTTTGTGGATTATCTGTAAAATTTAAACCAACGTATCTAAAGAGGTGCCAAAAGCTGTATGGATAGGCTAGTATTGGTGTAATTGGATTGTTTTGCATATTAAACCTGTTCCTATTCAGTATAAGCAAACCCAGAGATTGCCCCTTCACAGGGAACTAAGTGGCTAACAAACCCTTTGAACTGTCTGAACTCTGCCCATCTGAATGCACACCAAAGCTGCTCCAGTGCAACTTTCTCAACAGCTTTTAGATAACAGTCACAAACACGCACAGGAGTTATAGCCATGCTAATTCTTCAAGGAACTCGTCTCTCCTGCTTGTGGACTTACCCACAGGTGAACATGCATTCTCTAAGAGAAATCTAGAGGTTTTATGCGATTTTTATTCAAGTCACGTAAGGCAGAACATTGTGAGCAAGAAATAAAATCTGACGGTAGATGAAGGCTTGCAATGTGCTAGATCACATAAATTGCTTAAACTACTATGATTAGCAAATAAATCTATATGCAATTCAAAGTATACTTTCAGAAAATTCACCAAGGGACATAATCACATATCGAGTTATTCAGTAAGTTCCAGTCTGATCTGTTCAGAGCTTTCTTCAAAGAACATTATCATGTTATCTAAGCCATATTCTTTTAGTTATCAGTCCTAAAGCTCTTTTTCTTCCAAATCTAATTCTCACAGTTACAAGTGTTCCCCTCTGTCTCTCCATCTGCGACTAGAGTGTAATAAAATATATTTTATTTGATCAATATCAAGAAACACACTTTTCTATGTACTGCAAAACAGGGAGGAATGTTATTCCCAGGTGTATTATTCCCAAATGCAAAGCACCAAACCCATTCATTCTGTGTCTCTGATTTTATGATAAGCCAAATCTATGTATTTCTTAGTTTAAAAACGTAACTAACCTATTTGCCTGTGTAGGTACCTATGCAACCAGATGCACATTTTAGCCCCAGTAATCAGGAAGTCATCACATTTCCAGGCACACCAGGGAAGAGTTTGTGAACAGATAAGAGCAGGACTTACCCACAAGAGCCCTGAAAAAGTCAGTAGGATAAAAACTTGCACAATATGTAACCATCACCGCAGGTTACCTCTAAATTGTTTGAAAGTCTAGTGCATAATGCTGTCACAGTATAGAGAATTAAACTGATTTGAGCCCCAGCCTGCATTCCTGATGGAGGCAGTCGGCTCTGTCTGTTCAAGGAGAACACTTGGCATAGGGTATCATATCGACATGCACAAAGAAGCTATTTAACCTTGGCTTATGACTTCCATGTGTAAATCTAAAGAGCAGAATTGTTTCTGATCAGGTTTCAGGCACTTGATGCAATCAACAATATTTCTTCCTTACAGAGTCTCAAAAAAAAGAAAAAAAAAAAAGAAAAAAAAAAAAGAAACCCTCATGATCCCTCGCAGGACACCATCATTTGGTTCATACTTGGCTTCCCCATGAAGAAGTGATAAAAAGTTCAGCTAAAAGACATTTTCTGATCAGATGTTAGCGATTGCATTTTGATGGAAGAGAGGCAAAGGATATAGAGGCATGCACAGGTCAGGGAAGATGCATAGCTGGATGTTGCATGAAGGAAGGAAGTGACTTACTAGAACTGTGGACTTATATTTGGCAGCAAACCCGATTCTCTGCAAGCTAATACAGTGACGAAAAGCATGATCCTAAACACTCAGCATTGCATTATAATTTAAGTAGCAAAATTTTATTTCTACAAGTTGTCTGCCATGGAAAAAAAGAAGTTTGTTATCTCTAAAATATGACCTTTGTCCAAAACAAATCAGCTGGGGAAAAAAAAACAACCAAACCCAATTTTCTGATGGACAATAAGACAATGTGTTTATGTTTCAGATCTGGCAATTTTGTTCTCCCACCTTTGATTATCCGTAATCCTCCCCCCATCCTTCAAGATAAATGGAAACTTTTGATTTTACAAAGATTTATTTTTATACTGGCTCTCCAGTCAGGAAAGGCACCTGTGGCCCTGGCAAACATCTCCAGGCCTCACTAATCAGGGCTTTTGTTTTCTTTACAGTAAATTGAATACTAAGGTGGAAGGGAGAGTCACAGAGACTGATGACCTCCGTTTAATGACAAATAGGAACAACGTTGGGAGTATCAGCAGAGGCTGCTCCTCACTGATTAAACAACATGCTTTAAGCCCAGCCGAGATAGCTCATTTGTAAGGGTGAGAGGTGAATTCAGCTTTCATGTACATTTAGTCTTTGATATGTCTACCTAGCCTAAAAGCACAGGCTCCAATTAGTGACATCAATCATCTATCCCACTACTATTATTTCACAACAACCCCCTCACTTTTGATAAACTACAGAACAGTCCTAGCTAGTAGCAAATAGATTGTCCTTTTCACACTTAGAGTAGGACTTCAAAATAATATTTGTTGTAGGCAAGAAGTATTTTTAAGAGATATATCTAATAAATTATCTGGGGGAAAAAAAAGGATTAACTGTTAAGAATAAAGTGCTGAACCTATTAATTAAAATGGGTGTTGAAGGATATAATCATTACACATGAAACAAAGGTACAAACGAGAAATTATAAGAATAGAGGGAACACAAACTGATAAAGCTGAAAGACTGCTGTTATGATGGGCTAAAGCAACTACAGAGAGCTGATCCCAAAGGACTGGGTGGCTTTTCCTTATCAATATAGTTTTGAACAATTTTGGAGAGAACAGCAATGAAGACTAAAAAAAAAAGCCATGCATATTGCTCAGATGTTTTTTTAAAACCTGTCCCTTAACTTGGACCACAGGCACTTGTGTTTATTAAGGCCACTTTAAATCATATTTTTAAATGATATTTACAATTCAGTATCTTTTCCCTTTTCTTCCCTTTCCTTCACTCCAAAATACGATAAAAGATGTCTGGAACATGTGTCATCCAATGAGATACATAATTTATATTCACTGATAAATTCTATATAATTTTATTGCACCCTAGTATTATTTCCATTAAGTTAAAAATTTGCAAGACAAAGCCCTTAGTTCACACTCAATCTGATCACCACCAGAGGAAACCCTGAATAACTTACATCACAACAAAACATACATCAATCTGAAAAACATGTTATTCAGTGAAAACATAATTTTTTTTTTTTACTTGGGAAATAAGTACAAAATAAGCAAAGCAGTTACTCCACAGTCCTTCCTCTCTGAACACAAAAATATGCAAAGTGCACAGTAAGAGAGCCCCTACTGGAAGCTAATGAGTTTACTTGTTACTGTAAATTCATGCCATCATGTTTTTTTGTAGACCAGCCAGGAGAAACACTTCATGATATGGGCTTATAATAAAATGCCCTAGTGTGTATTACTGAAAACCTAAGAAACCTGAAATCACAACTGTGCAGATTATCTAAAGAAATGAGCACAATGTGTTTTTGAAAAGCAGTGGGACGTGTTCTCTCCTCATCTTCTAGTATGTTCCAAAATGTTCCTCTGAACTCTTCAATTTTGAGACAAGTGGTTAGACTGGCTGAGAAACAACATGCCTCTCGTCCCCCCTACCCACTCACCTACACGCAGGGATGTGTCTGCCAGCACATTCATCTCAGGGACAAAGTTCCTCTGCTCAAGGGAGGGGTTAGCAACTCTTCTTTCTTTTTCCACTAAAACCAAAATGCCTTATCTCCTGGGTTTTATTGATTTTATTTTTCAAATAATCCAGCCACATATTAATTTTTTTGAAATAATCTAAATGCAGAGCCCTTTGGCTTTCTTGTTCTACTTCTTTGATAACTACAAATATTAATACGGTGCACTTTACTCTCTCTCATAAGCTCCTAGAGTATAATACCAAACTCCAATGAAACTCCAAAAACCAGTTGTCAGGCCTCAAAAAGGGAAACCTTGCTGGACCTTGGCTGAAAGTCTGGCATTAGGCTGCTACAAGATACTACGGGGAATGCCAGATGATGTCCCTCCTGCCTACTCAGTCTTAACCTTCAGGTCTCCTGCACAGTGTTGAATCTGTGCTCCTCCCTTAACGACAGAAGAGCTCATAATCATGTTAGAAAGTGAGGGCTGAGGAAGCTCATTATAAAGCACAAACCACCATTCACTGCTGCACATCATCTCTTGGTAACTAATGCAAATGAGTCCCCAAAGATGTATTTACTGAACCAGACAGCTGTACAGGAAAAGAAATGGCAGCTTATAGCTTCTGCCCGTAGGTAATGGTAAAAATGAGTTGCTTTTCATAATTATAGTAGTGCAGATTTAAAAGAGAGGAGAAGAAAAATTGTTCTTTGTTAAGGTTTAAAACCAGAAATTTTAAACTCTTTCCCATCATCATGCTTGGCAATAAGCCAGACTAACCAAAAGTGGTACCTCATTCATCTGTAATGCCAGTCTCTATCAATGGCGTTTCTTTAAAAGAGAGAGGGTCATCAAAATGTAGTTCATCAAATTGATGTAATTAAAAAATGGCAAAATATTATAACCCATTATGCACAAAGTGATTAGAACTGAATGCCTGTAACACAGCTCTTTTAGAGTGTAAATGGCATGCAAACAGCATAGTGTCACACAACCCTGGGTTACAAGACTTAGCGAACCTCAAAGCGAAGTCTTTGCCTGAGCTATTTTCAATTGCCAAAATAAAGTATGAGGAGGTACATGGGGAAGAAAGCCTTTGCTCTTTGTGTATCCAGCTCTACTTTGTGTCAGAGCACTTGAGTTTAGTGGACTAAATTCTCTGTGCATCACTTTCAGTGTTGCAGCTTCACTGCCTGGTGTAGATAGGATGCAGCTGTTAACCCTCTTATATGTACTAAGTTTCTAAGGGTGGAAAAGTCATGTCTTTCTGGAAATAACCTTGGCAATATTAATCTTAGTGAAATATATAAGGACTGAAAACTAAACAGTTGCATATGTTGCATTGCTTTAACACAAATATAATGATCATAGATTGTTTTCAGGTATCTTTCAAAAATGCTTTTCATCTTGTTGGCCTCTAAAGTGTTTTATGACCACTGATTGTGATTCTGGTTTTATGAAACATCGAAACTATCACCTGAAATTGGCACAGCCATTTAGGGCATAGTTAATTTTCACTGAGGCTGATGCCTCGCTGGATTAGACTGAAAACCTTCAGTGCTTTAGATCATTTGACCACTGCTGCGATGCTGAACATAATAAAGAGGATGTAGGAAAAGAATGGAGACTGGATGATGCACAGAACTAGCGAACGCTCTGCAAGTATTTCTCAGCTGGGTTTCACGGGACTTTTTCCTTATGAATTTTCTACACTAATTCCCACTTCTCTGAGCTAGTTCTTTGCAGGAACCTGGCAAGATAAATAGCTTAATGCATGGCCTCTAACATGTCTGTGTCAAACAATTCAGAAAGCTCCTAGACTTGTACAGTTTAGAAGAACAAATAAAACACATAACCAACACACAATTTCTCTCTAATTTGGAGAGAAAAATGCAAAAACTATTATTTGACATGTTTCATGTCCTTAACACGTCAGTGCCAGCGCTCAACGTTTACTTGCTTTTTCTTTTTTTTTTCCTTCAAGCCTTGGCTTCAGCAAATGCTAGAAATCAGCTGCGGATCAAAATTACATCAAATTATTTTACTGAGTAAACACTGGGTCAATCCATTTCCCAAACATGTCAACAGAAATTTTTCACATTTCTTTTAGACAGTACCAGGCTGATTCTAAAGCAATTATAGTCATGACAATGATGCTCCAACTGTATCTCATATTTTGCTTTTTATTTTTAGCAGCAGTTTGCCTGAAAAAGTCTGAAAAATCCCCAAGGCAACTTCAAATACTCCTTTTCTGACCTTATTTTGCCAAACTTAATTAAAAACAGAAAGCAAACTGTTACTCATTTCCATACTGGTTTTTGTTCCTGTCTGTACTAACATAAAGACAAAAGGAAGTTGATGCTTTAGCAGTCATAAATCCTAACTCCATCAACAAGTGCTTCAAAGTCTAGCATTTGATTTGAGAGTAGATTCAGAATGAGTGATAAAGGCTGTGTGTCATTTGCATTTTAACAACAGCTTTGTCTACTGATTTTTAGTGTATGTTGTGGAGATTCATTCTCTGAACTACCTCTGTCACTGGTTTTCCTTGTCTTTTCCGCAGTTGTTTCTGTTTGGATCTATTGCAATTCTCCTGACTTCACTAGCAGAAGAAACCCGGGCTTTTAAGCTACAGGATGTTAATTTTGGAAGTCCCAGTCTCTGAACATAGCAGGTGGTAAATAATTTTTGTGTGCGTGAGTGAGAAGTATTGTTCATGAAAACTAAGGGGGAAACCCTGAGGAAACCTGAGGATGTTTTTGAATAGGAGTTTTTGCTGATGGATGCCTCCAAGACAGATGTCCAAATTTGGCACACTGAACTATGCAGATGGCAGGCAGAGCCCTCAGGTGCAAGGAATTGTTTCTTTCCTAATGCACTGCTGGAAACAGAATTGTGCCCTTATCTATAATGTAAGTAATGTCTTCTCAAAACAGGCAGAGGAAAACAGTTCTACTTACTGTAGGAGTAATTGGTATGCATTATAAAGAAAAAAAAACCATTTAAAATATAATTTCAGCTATCCTCTAGCTCTTGCCTTGGGGGAAGAAAATTCTAAGACTTACATGCAATTTTCCCTTATTTTGAGGAATGCTTCATTTTGGTTTCAAAATTATTTGCGGCCCACGTTAATCTGGTGGGCTCTCAGTTTTATTGCTAAAATGTAGTTACAGCTAGAAATAGCCAGGAAACTGCATTTTGTATGTTCCAGTAGAAAGAAATGGATGGGAAGTTTCCTTGAGCTTCATTTCTCATATTTTCAGCTTTTGATTCTGCTTTAAAGGCAATTAATATTAACTGTTGTTTAATCAGTTTAATTAGTACTTTCCATTCTTTCCAGCCTTTTGAACATATCTTAAACTTTTTTTAAAGCGCCAAAGTCCAGTTTTATCCATTATGACGCTGGCTACTTTGAAGCTTTAAGCTCTTGTGGACACATCTCACTGCATTATCATAAAAATTTCATACAGTTGAATTTTTGTTGTTGCAGTTGCTGGTACAATGCCATCATATGCAATGTCTTCAGCATAGGAAAAAGGAGGGAAAAAGCCTAGGTAATTGCAAATGCAAGTAAGATAAATTGATAAATGTTTTCTGTCCTTTGTTCAAGTCACCTTTCAGTATTTGGCAAGAAGAGTGTATACTTAGCTGAGAAAACAGTGTTTAGCCACAGAGTAGTGCATTGTCACAAAAATTTTTTCAAGAATTTCTCTAATAATATATTTGAATTACAGTGGAGTAGAAATTTAAACTGCAAAAGGGATCCCTGAAGAAGCCCATGACAACACTCCTGTTTGGGACGATGACTAGTTTATTCTGCTTCAGCTGAGCCCACTTCTGAAAGAGAGCATGGAAGCACATACCCGAATTTAAATATCTGCCATGCAGAAATCAGAATCTGAATTTGTGGCTGAGATTCCGCTTAGAGTCAAGGGAAGGCAACCAGTGTTTGTTATCTCAGCCTCCCAAGGACCTCTGCCAGGGGAATCATGCACTGGGAATGCCTCTCTCTTGCCCCTGACCACTTAGATGACTGGTTCAGATGCAAACACCTACATTGTCACACATTTATAATTAGGTGACATGAAGCCCGCCAGGGAGACTGTAGACAAAATTATTCAGGAACAGTTGTCTCTCGATGAAAAATGCTAAAGGCAGGCAAGCCCTGAGATCTGGGAATAATTAGAGAAGGGATTGGCCTCATGCAAAATCTGCTTCAAGTTTTGTATTATTTCTATTTATACTCCCACAACACTCTGGGAGTTTTGAGGTACATCCTTGCACCTACAGTACCATAAAACCATCCTCTGATGAAAATACAGAAAATGTTATTGAGTATGATGGTGTACATGACTGCAAGTCAGAGAAAATGCCTGGGACAAGGATCGTCTTTCTGTAATGGGTTGGAACTGGCCTCTCCTAAGCTAATCTTGGGGAGAGTGGGAGAATTACTCAAATAATTCCTTTTCAAATGAGGTCTTCTAGCACATAATATTTTATTTGAAAAAAATACAGGCAGATTTCTCACCTCTATCCATTTGGGACTAAACTCTTCATTTTTTCTTTAGAGACATTTAGAATACAGCTGTCTTTTACACAAAATCCCTTTCTCACTATGTTGGCAGTTTAAGAGGATCACAAAAAAGCAACAAATAATTTACTCCCAGTTTAATGCTCCTTTAAATGGCCAGAAAAGAGTTTCAGTGCAAACTACAGTTAGATCTATTGCTAGTACCCAGCAGCACATCATGAAAGAAGACATAGCTAAGATTAAAAATAATAATCATAAAAATCATCTATGGAAAAGAAACTATCTAAAGTTGTTATTCAGTGGCTGGTACAGCAAATGCTTTCCTACCTGAGACTAGTAATGAGTCATCTAAGCAACTTGAAATGAAAAGCATATAGAAGGGATATTGAAAAAAAAAATAGAATTTAGAATCCAAAAATAAATAAAGAAGATGATTCCAGGCAGGTAAATACTTCAGCAGATTACTGAAAAAGATGGGATTAATATCAATCTTATCTCCAAAGCAGAGAAGTTAAAAGTACATCTGGCAATCTGCTGGTGTTACCACTATAAAAATTCATGCTAAATGACAGCCAGGGGATATACAACAGTCCTCTTTATTTTCAGATAAAGAGGGTCTGAAAATAAACAATAACAACTCAGTGTGTGAAAGCATGGACTGGCAGAGAGGTGAAAATATAAAACAGAATTCAGGTCTCCATGAAAAATACATCTATATGCAGGCTTCATTTCACACAATTTTAGAAATTAAGATTAAGGCATGGGATGCAGGGTCATAGCATTCTGGGTGCTTTGAAGCAATATACTGAATTACATTGTAGGTCAGATTCCTCCAGAGACAAGAGAGAAAGTCATCTTCAAAAAGTAGAAAGGACACCTGAGAAATCCAGGCTAAAGAAATCACATTAACTAAGCAAAAAAATGTATAGGTAAAAAGAAGAGACTATTGGGGACTATTAATGTGTGCATGCTACAGCCTACATGACAGTGCCAGGGGAGGGACAGCAATGCTAACGGCTAATTGAAACTAGATGTAGATACAAGTGTGACATATATGTTCTGCAAATTGCAGGAGGTGTAGCCAGAAAATCCTGACTTAACACACCAGGGAGTTAGGGGAAGACAGTAAGTTTCAAAACCAAATCCAGGCCCAGACCTCCAATATCACAGGCTTCCATCTCATGGCTCATAAAAAAATGAATCAAGATAATGAGAATAACCAATAACCTAGAGAACAGACCTGCCCTTCTGAGACTGCAGAACATTTAAATTTGGAGAAGAGAAGAATTCCTAGATGGTGAAAAACCCAAAGGAAATGGCTCCGTCTGTAGAAAAAAGAGGATCAACAATGTGTCAGCCAATGGCTTCTAAAGGTACGATTGTAATTAGTTCAGAAAGCAGTATGGTACATGATGTGACCGATTTGCTAACATCTATCTACGACAGATCCAGTTAAATATGCTAGTTGACATGATGCTGCAATGCGACAGCACCCACTCAGTGCAGATTCATGCGATGGGCGGTCCTCTCTGGCACTCTGTGTGAAGTGGGATGTCTGAAGTATTTGCTTAGTGTGGGCAAAGTCCTTTTGCCACAAGCCAAGGTGCTGCAGTGTAGACAGCTATGGGACACTGCAAGCAGTCTTTGCAGAATACCGCAAGAAGGAATGGTGGCTTCATCCAGCTGCCACGTTAGGAGAGAGACAAGAGGAAATGAGGGATGAATGATCAAGAAAGGCAGTGGGCCTCCATGTCTTGAAGCCTTCTGGTTCAGAGTGATAACTTTAGGAAAGATCTGACTTAATTTAACTCAAGATATTGGGCTCAATAAAGGAATAGTGGAGTGAAATCCTATAGCCTGATTTAACAGTGGCTCAGGCCACGTGATGTCAGGCTCCCTTCAGGCCTAAAAATCTCTGAGGGAATAATAAGTTCAGCACAAATGTGGGAATGGCAGAGAGACTTATATGAAGTGGTTTTAGCCATGAGAACTGACGCTGGAAACGTATTACTTAATGATCTTATGCAGGAAAGAATTAAAACGGGAAGAGATGTTGGAAATCATGAGGAGAAGCAACAGAGAAAGATCAACCTGCCAAGGGATTTTTATGTAATTATATTAGATGGGTCAGAAAGGTCTCTAAAAGACAGTTCAGTTCATTTGTCTCAGACAGAATCGAGAATGGCTGATTTACAAATGAGAAACAGTGGAACAGAAATATTTCTGGGGTTTTTTATCAGTTTTGAATTTCTGCAAGACGATTTTTGAATGAACATTTCTGCTGTAATCAAGAGATCACTTCATGAGATCAGGGCCAAATTTGCAAAAGTCTGGGTACCTAAAGGTGAACATACATGTCTAGCTGGGTGTACAGAAGCAAGTCAGGTAGACAGAATGTCAATGAGGAGTTAGACATCTGCTAACACACTTCAGCACTTGGCAAAGGTCAGTGAGTGCCTATCTGAGCCTTCAGGTGCTTAATGCTCTGCAAATCTGACCCCTGACAACTACTGGCTACTAAAGCCAGTGATAAGCCAGCAGGAGAGGAAAGCCAAAAATACTACATCCTACAACCTTATATTACGCTGTCTGAATTTCACTCACAGGTCTGGATGCTTTACTTATTTTGTGCTACGGCAAATGTACAACTGCTCTGTGTAGCAGTAGTAGCCTGAAATGGTCCAGCAATGCAGCTAAATCTGGTTCATTTTACAAAATTCATGGTGGTAAATTGAGTAGTATGATGGCCTTGAAAGGTTTGCAGTAATATAGACCAAAGCAACTCAACATCTAGAACAGGACATATGCTTTTGCAAGAGACAAGTGAAGTCTTGGTGGAAAAACAGATAACAGTGACATTGGTGCAACAAAAAAGAGCATCTGCCCATATACTTAAATAACAACATTATATAATCATTATATTACATATATTGCTGTACACATGCATATATATCAGATAGAAATTATTATTGTACCAACTCCATTATGAAGTCCAAATGTTCAGCTTAACTTTCTATAATCTAAAAATGTAGTGTCACAAATGGCACCTCTTAAAAGTTCTGCGTCACTCTGTTAATATTCCACATAAATCTGTTTAAATAGAGGTACATTGTGATAGTTCCCACCTAGACCTCCAGCCAAAATCATTAAAAACTGTGATTAATTGTGTTTTAACTAATAAACTATAACCTCAGAAATATCATTATATGCATTAAGATTCTATTGTATCTGTACAGAATATGTAAATCTATCTATGACATACAGTGGTAATTTATAGCAAATTGGGAAAAACGGTAGCAAACATCCTAAAATAACAATTTCTGCAGAAGTACTTCTAATCAACTTCAAAATCCATGCACTTGAGGTACCCTTCATGAATTTAATGTGCTTCTTGTACTAATGATATTTTTTCTGTAAAGTTAATGTAGTAATTTTCACATCATTTTAATGTGTTGCTACTGTTCATTAAAGCAAAGATTAAGCTGCCAGATGATAGCATGCTATTAAGTCTAAAAAAAATGAAGAAAAGAAATTAACTATTTTGACACTAACTAGACATAATTAATGGCCATCTGAAGTGGGTTTCCAAATAATAGTACACAGCTTGTTGACAGCAGGACGAGAAATTCCATGAGAACAAATGTGTCAAATTGCATCTGAGGCTCGTAGGAAGTTTGTATAAAATATACGTAAAAAGTATGTGATGGAAATTTGAACTTCCAACTCTTGCGATTGCACCATGATCTATGTGTGTGTATATATATATATATGTATCTCTCAAAGGATGTATCAACCAACTGCTAAAGGCCGCTAAGCAATAAGGAGAAGGAAAAAAATATATTTATAGGTAACCCTTGTCCATCTGAGAAAAGAACAGGGTGAAACATTCCTCAAAAGACTTTATGGTGTCCTTGTGAAAAACAATGATGCCTACAGCAATGCCTAATAGGCATTTTTCTCAGCTACTATATTGAGAGAAAAAAAATTGTGATATGATTGTTCTGCAGCCAGAAGTAAATGTCAAGAGAGCTCATTGGGGGGTAGTTGGATGTGGCAGTGCCAGTACTTACTTGAGAGAGAAAAGAAACAAGTCCTTTTGATTTTGTTTTAGGCTTGAAGCATCTGTGATACCAAAGACTGACTGCTCCTCTGTTATTTTTAGTGCAGTAGACAAACGTAGATACATAGATCATGTAAGCAGTTAGTCAGTGCTATGATTTACAGTGCAGCCAGGTGTTAATCACACATTTAAATACAAACACAAAAAAAAACCCATACAAATTGCTACCAATTCCACTGCTTTTTTTTTCCTGCTTATATTGTATAAATATAGGTAAAAATGACAACAGTGAAGGTTTCTGTGACTAGCTAACTGTCAGTAGGAGAATAAGGAGAAGCCAGGATTCAGACCCCTTACTATCAAATGTATCAACAGTAAATGATTATATCTGTCATGATGACAGACAATTAGCAATGTTATTACACACATGGATGATTTTCTTGTAGAAATTCATTTAGGTAGAGCATTTCATTATTTCAAGTTTTGATATTGAATGTGTACACAAGGGCAAAGAGCCAGTGAC
The DNA here is from genome assembly GCA_031468815.1 of Morus bassanus. Taxonomy (NCBI): domain Eukaryota; kingdom Metazoa; phylum Chordata; class Aves; order Suliformes; family Sulidae; genus Morus; species Morus bassanus. Next base: position 27,627,890 of record CM062577.1, read on the forward strand.
AAATATACAGGCAAATAATGAGCCTGTATCTTAGAGCACAGTGCATTAATAGAGGAAATTGTGCAAGATACTTGAAGTCAATGGCCTTATGCATCCACTTAAAAATGAATGTATGGGCCTTGATCTGCATTTTATACCAGGTACTCAGTTCCAGCAAAAATCTTCTGCTCTTTAGTTGCCCAGCTCTGTATCAGCTTGCACGGCTGGAGTAATGAACAGCACAGATATTGTTAATGTATCTAGGCTTTTCAGTGCCACTTCCATGACATACGATTTTAATATTTCTTTGAAATACTAAATTCCTCTTATACCTTTTTAAACAGCAAAATAATCCAGTTAAGACCTATTCACCCTTCTGATTATTCTCCTTGTCAGTTATTTGTACATCTTTACCTTCTGTAAGCATGCCACATGAAAGAATAAACTTAATAATAGACAACATTAATAAACGCCCTTGCATGTCTGGCTTTTTCAGCTTCTCTAACCCACACTTTGTTCCCCCTTTTAAGCAAGACACCACACAACACTCACCAGAAACCATTCAATTTAATATCATATAGGTTGTCTTAGGAGTCAAAGCTTTCCTCAGCTTCTGCCTCCCTTAACTTAATGGAAGTTATTTTTTCTCCTTTTAGGAATTCTCTAAAGAGCTCAATCAAATAAAAGGGCCTCTGTGACACACCCTGACCCTCTGCTACCCCAGACCCCATTTCAGTGAGGTGCCTGGAGCACACACATGGCTTTAATCACACACTAGTCTGCACTGTAGGCAATGACAGACTCATGTCTTAAATGCTTCACTGGCCTCAGTGGCTCAAGAAACATTTAGAGTTGAAAGAAAAATCTTGGAGACCATCTTTAAATCGGAAATGTTTTCAAAGGTTTCTGCATCCTCCTAATGGCACTTTGATTTGAATGACTCTAAACGGAATGCCATGATTGCATGTTGTTGATTATGCAGGCGGGCTGGTGGTGGTGTTTAGTCTGGAAACCAGAGCCTTACCCTTGTCCCTCTTTGAAAGCTGCTTTTTCCACTCTCCCTGTGACAACCCACAGCTGTCACTGCTGCTCTCTGTAAGACAAAGGGGAGAAGCTGTAACCTGAATTTAAAGCTAATCAGAGGATGAACTTATAAGGAAGCGAAGAATAAATCACAGTAAACTGGGAAGCAGCCAACATCTCTTCCAAAAACCAAAGGTGAAATCCCAGCCCTGCTAAAGTTCCTAGCAACACTTGCCTTGATTTCAACAGGATAAACTCATCATGAATGTTAGTCCTTCGTGGCCTATTGCTTTTTTTGCCATATGGAATGAGACTCGAAGCTGCCCGAGAAGAGAAAACTCCAGCACACACCTACAGAGACCTGTTTTCCCAGCATACGGTATTATGACCATTCCTCTAAGGATCCTTGGCTTTATTGGTGATTAGTTTTAAAATGTGCTTACAGAACTTGAAAATAGGCCTCCTGATCTCCAATTCTCATTGAATTTAATTTCTCCACAAAGTGTTCTTAATGGTTTACAAAAGTGTTCCTCCCTAAAATGACACAGGAGAGGAAATAAATGCATTGCTTCCTGGATGGCAAGGGATCTCGGTGAGGGGTGGGGGAGAAAAAAAGAAAAAATAAAATAGAAAAAAGGATAAATAAATAAAAGAAGAAAGTAAAAAAAAAAAGAAAAAATGTGAAAAAAGAAAAAAACAACACACCCCCCCATTAAAAAAAAGAAATCAGTAATGTTTCCACATCTTCCAGTCATAAATTTGATTCAATGGATCACTAAATTAAGCAATGATAACTAAAATCAACTTTTTGTGCAAAAAGATGAGATAAAAGTAGGTGTAAAGCTCTCTGATACATCAGGCTTCTTAATCATCTAGAGAAAACAGATTTCCAAAACACCTATTGTACCTTATATGAATAGCAGCTCGCTTTCTTTTATGTAATTGAGACATGGCTTTAGAGTTATAAAGACTATCTACTCTTCACCAGAGGGACTTTGCAAATTATTAGAAGTATTCAAGCTAGTAATACTAATGAATCCAAATCTGCCTGGCACTGTAATTGCCCCAGGCTATCTGACAACACGCTACAGATATTTTGTGAACTGCATTTCTTCTTATGCTCAATGTAACAAAGAGATGGGGCTTTCTTACTATCTTTGGAAAAAGAATTTTTAATGAAAACAAAACTCTTCTTCCGTCCTTTCACAGCCTGAATATCCTTCCCTCTCTAGGAGAGAGAAAATGCTGAATTGATTCAGAAAGGAAGCCATTTTTGTAGGGAAAGAGACATTTTTACCTATCTTTTAGTACCAATTATTCATACCCAGCTGATTGTTATAACTTTGGTTTCAAGAGGATGGATTATTACTAAATGATTTATACAGAAGCACTGTTAAAAATGGATACTTACTCTAAATTAAATTGAACAAGATGGATAGGCCCATATCTTAGCACTACAGGGGATCCGAGATCACTTCCCCACTCTCGCACATAGTGATCTGAGCAAGGAATTAAACCATTCCCTATCTCACTTTGCTGTGGTGCAGGAAGGGTAACAAGCCTTCTTTTTCCCAGCTATTTTTTGCTTCTTACATAAGAAGTGTAAATGCTTTGGGATGGTAATAAGCACTTACAGTTCCTAGCAGAGCTGGCCCCAGTCTTTGAAAAAATCTTTCCCATCACAATATAATAAGTAATAACATCACGCAACAAACCTGGACACACTTGGAGAGACCAAGAATACCTTACCAGAAATCAGTTTAGATACAGGTTCTGCAACAATGAAATTCTCTTCGGAAACAATGAGGAGAAAATGGTGTTATAGCTACTGTAGCTGATAAACCTTTTTGCCATAAGACAAATGAAAACATGTATGAGCTTGGTCCCTAGAAATCTCTATCATATTCTCCAAGATATTAACTCTAAACATTAAAAGCTGAACCCCAGAACATGGAAACACTATGCCTGTATTAATGGTGATTGTTAAAAACTGGTGTTTTAATCAGCATGCAATACAGCTGAATTCCAGTAAAGTGTCTGGTTTGCATTGCTTTATTTGGATCAGCTGAAAGCCTGAAGATCACTGATGGGGGATTCTTCCACAGACAAAATGGTTTCCTCTGCCATCAGAAGATGGGAATAGGAAGCTGTGGTAATATTGACTTACATGGATACTTGTTAATATTTTACTAGAAACACCACAAACTGAAGTTTTATTTGCATTGAAATGAAGTATTATAAACACTGTGTAAAGTTTCATTAAAAAAAAAAAAAATCAGTAGGAGCCTCCTCTGAAAACAGAGCAAACAAAACATCTCTCAAAGGTGAAGGCTTCAGGAATGAGATGAGGGTTGAAGTAAAAAAAATACTGGTAATTTTGGAGTATGTAACTTCTGGAGTCAGTATTTAATGAATGCACATTACTTGAAATCCAGGGGAAAAGTGGAATTTTGATCAGCTGGGCACATTGCTCTATGTAATTATGAGACAGAATCCATCTCCTCCTCTTCAGAAAAATCATATTACTGAAAATATCATCTAGTGTAAAGTGTGTTAGGGTCTCTTCCCAATCGGTAATTCACAGTCACAAGTGAAATCTCAAAATTAATTTCTTTGCAAATTTGCCATATCCTTTCACCAGAAGACTAATAGTTCTGTCGGTCTCCCAAGGAATCAGGCTTCAGTGCAGTCACACAGTGTCCCTGGTCCCTTCACGCATGCAGACAGGCCTCTAATCACATTAGTGATGCCATACAATTCAGTACATGCAAAGTCTCTGTGGAGCTGGAATCCACATTTTACTCTAGTTAATCATATAATCTCAAAACAAAAACAGCATCTGACAAAGACATACCTCTTCAGGTAAAGGGGGCTTTTTAGCGTTGTTCTTGTTTTAAATGACACTTCTATTTCTTGTCCTCTCTGGATTTACCAAATCACGTTATTTAATTCTTACACATCACAAGAGCCTGTGGCTTTAGCTCAAACTTTGACATTGACTTTATGAGTTCTTAAGCATAAAGTTCTTTATAAATTGAGTTTCATATCCCAGATATGAAACTCGATTACTCAATGTTAGCCCATCTTTTGCTATAAAAATAAATATACCAACAACACTAGGTACAAAACAGCTGAATTAGACACTCTAATATTCAGGGAAGATAAAGATACTTTAGCAGAACTTACAAATGTCTCAAAATATGGCATATTTAAAAAAAAAACCCAACACTTTATATCCCTAATGCATTATATTTATTGGAATTTGTATCTTTCCTGTTTAACCAGTTTTTAAGTACTGTTAACTACTTTTCTTTACAATGAAGAATACAAAGTCTAATCAATTCTTACCTTTATTATGTGAAAGATCTGAAGTAAAACTAAACATTATCAGCTGGTATAACAGACATCTCTGACTTTTCAGAGAAAGAAGGCCTCAGCAGGATCTTAAGACAGTCTGTTACTTGTTTAGGGTAGTTAATATTTTCCTGTTGCTGCTGTAGTATGGACCACAGCAGGCTGGATTAAATAATTCTGCTATGATCTGCAGAGCTGGATTTTTATACAAGTGTGTAGATGAACCACACTAATCTGTTCATGTCAGCTTTCATTGCTAAGTTTTGGTCTATAAATGTGGATAAAAGTCTAGCTTCCTTTGAAATATGGTTTGAGATCTATGTTTAAAATGTCATTATGAGTCTGACCCAAAGGTAAATGCAAGAATAGCCAGATTTGCATTGTGGACTTTGAATCAGAGCTTAAAGGAACTGTATGACTTGATAATCATCCTTGTAACATGAACAAAAAAATATCAGCAATAAAAATACAGTCAGTTCAGAGAGTGACATTCCAGTTAAACCATTAAAAACTTTCATCTTTTCATCCTCCCAAAGATCACCTTCTCAACTCCTGAACCCCCTCAATGACTTTCTTAAAACTTGATTCTTCAACCAGTTTCTGGTCTTTGCCAGTGTAAAATTTGGATATGCTTTGATTTGAGGTCCAATCCTTCACATACTGAGTGAAACCCACATGGTAGTATGTACATAAATGCCACTACAATGTAGAATACAAAAGTAGAAAAGAGCCACAATTCCATTAGCATTTCTCTGTAGCTTTATATGCAGTTTTAGCAGCTAACTCAGCCTACTGTGACTCATACATTTCTGAAACTATAAAGTATGTGGTGTGCCTTGTTTCTACCTCCACATGAATTTGTGGATAAGTTACAATGGCTTACTACCTTAAAAGGACATTTTATATGTAGTGTAAACTCAAACCATACAATGTGTTGCTCTCCTTGAGAAAACTGGGCTACACACAGGAGACAAGACGCTCCCATTGGTATCAACTTGGCCAGCACGTGCCTTTAAATGTTGAGGCCCCGGGTGCAATCGCCATGGTCAGTGGCTTCTGCAGGGGTATGGTGCTGTATATAGCTCAGGCTTAAAAAACTGAGTAGGTCTCATGGGAAAGCAGTTGAAAAAAAAACCACCAAAACTGGCAGGAGAGAATTTACAATTACTATCTACAGTTGCCAGTCTGGTAGCAGCTGGACTCTAGACAAGTTGGAGCTTGTCACTGAACAACTGGCAATAGCAATAACTGTATTTTTCAGATGAATGGGATAAGACAAGATTAATGTTTATCTGAAAATTAGGAAGAAAATAGCATTATTTGTTTTGTTAGCTCAGTCTATCCTATTATAGTATTTGCATTTTCTCATGTTTTCATGCATTTGGTTTTGTCCGAGAAAATATAAAATCTACTGCAGATGTTAAGGCAATGAGAGTCTGAGACAAGATAAAACTGGAAAGATGAGTATCTTAACATCTGTCCATTGTGCCATTGTGAGCTTTTTCCTACGTATCCTGCAGAAGCAGAGGCCAGTTTTGGAGCATGGATACTTCGATCCTGAAAGGGTCAGGGTTCTAATTCAAAGTTATCTTTATCTATGGAAAAAAATAGCAGATGCTTTGCTAAGTGACAGAAGGATCATGGAGAACATACTCAGAGCAGGAACCACAAAGATAGTTAAACTAGCATGTCATTCACTCTGTACTGAGATGGCAGCCAAACCAACCTAGTTTCAAATACCACTATTTAAATGGAGACAAACTCAATCAGTATGGATTCTGTTGTCCTGGAAATATTGGATTCATTTGCTCCCTCATGTAGCATATGCACCATTTTTTTGTCTCTAAATGACACCCCCAGATTACTCTTCTTATGCTACTGCATGGTACTACTATGGACAAACCTGTTCAGAGTAGGGTTAATCCAGCTAAGCAGTAACAAAAAAATTTTTTTCATAAAACTTGCTTATCTTAAAAACTTGCCCTTTATTATCTTCTTTTTTCTCCAGCAAAGTCAATAGCTCTGATTTTCTCAAAGACGAAAACGAAGTGTCCATTATGCCTGAAGAAATGACGACTCTTCTACTATGTGATGATATGTTATTAGTATAATTGTCTGCCCACTATTAATGAACTCTCTCATCTGAATTGTGAAACTCTATTGGAAACAGCCTTCCAAACTAAGAAAAATGCCTGTGTCCTAATCACACACTACGGCCTGGTATGCACTATAAATAACGAGTAATGCTCAGCAGCAACCCCCACTCCATTCTCTTGCAGCCTTTCAACGTCAGTCAAGTTCTAAATGTACACACAAGATGAGGAAGGTCTATAGTTGCTAAAATAGTGTAGGCTTAATTTCAGTCTCTCTCATGTCAGTTCTCTAAAGCAGTTCAAGAGACAATATCGGCCTTAATTTAAAAGGTCTTTTAAATACTATGAGATGAGTGAGAGAGCTCCGACTGCTTTTGTAACACCTTGATCGTGTGAGATATACTGCACTGGTATCAAGCCAGCAAAGCCTTCAGGCATATATCTACTTTTAAGTTCTGTGTAGATTTAAAGTAAGACTCTTGCATGAGGCTGGAAAGCAGGATGAAAAAAAAAGGAGAAAAAAAAAAAAGACACCCACTCCTTTAGATGGGCAATTCATCTGTTAGGTAGAAGTGGGCCCATATAGTAAGTAGATGTAAGTGACAGAAAAATGGACAATATAGAGACAGAGAAATGCTGGCATTACCATAGCAACAGCAGAGCAACAATTATGTGAAATACAATAGACAGGAAAAAAAAACAAAAAAGAAAAAGATTACTTATTTTTCACCTGGATTCTCATGGCCTATGGTGTATTTTCTTTAGGTATTACACACAGAATCTGAACCTTTCCCTTTCCCCTACCAATTCAATGAGAGAATTCACCCAATGCTTAGTCACTTGAATCACACAGGGAGAGATAGAGAATAAAAAAGGGGAGGAAAGGAAAGGAAAACTTCACATAGAAGTGGGAGGAAAGAATGGGAGAAAAGTGAACAAAGATGGGAAAACTCCTGAACTGCATATGCGTGATGGAGTTCTGGGGAGAGGACCTGGAAGTAGAGAGCTTACTGGTCTTCCACCTGCCACTACTTGAACACAGACGGTAGTGAAATCCATGCGGCGCTACTTTTCTTACTGTTTGCCTCACAGACAGGCCTTCTTTTCAAAGTCTCTGATCTAGTCTGAGGGGTTTCAAAATCCATTTTTGTCCACAAAGGGAATTCTCTGTGCAGTTCTGTTGGAGGATGCTATATGCTCAGGCTGTGTTCTGCTGGCAGCCCAAGCAGAATCAACTAATCCAGACCAATATGCACTTATCCAGTCCAAACCACATGATCATACCTATGTAATATTTTCTAAGCTGACTAATTGTCTAACTCATCACTGGACATCATCTGCTTTAAGCTCCTGAAGCATCTTTACCTGCTCCTTCTCTGTTGCTTTTTCACAGCACTGGGATAAGGAAGGAGCCTCAAAAAATCTCTCTTCATACTGCAAGACGGCTTCAAGCTAAGTGGTGTTGGGGGCACTAACTGTGAGGACAGCTATCTAAAAATCAGATTTGTGATGATCTCTTAGATAGAGAAACAGGCAGCAAAACAAGTAGGATAGACAGGAGTTCAGTGGATGCAAAAAACAAATTTTGAGGCCAGTCTGCAAGACAGATAATAGCACATCCAGCAGGATCAGAAAGATGACAATATAGTGATGGTGGTTGCTGTGGGTAGTCCCAGTTCAGCAGTAACACCTTTCAAACATTGGTCTAAGAATGAAAAAGAGTAAATCATAGCAAGAAATGAGGTAGAAGAACAAGGAGGAGATCCTGGGCCTGATCATATTCTCTCAACACCATGACACTGTCTTGGAAAATCTCCTGAAATTAAGAGTAATCACTGATTATCATGAACCAGTGTCAGGACTGCACTGTCTCCTGCAGGGATTAGTATCTAGAATGTTTTCTTAAATAAGGAATAGTACAGTGAAGGGCATTATACCTATGCAGCAAGAGCTGATGACAAAAAAATAAAAAAAGAAGAAGGAAAAAGGAAAAAGGAAAAAGGAAAAAGGAAAAAGGAAAAAGGAAAAAAGGAAAAAAGGAAAAGAAAAATAAAAAATAAAAAAGGAAAATAAAGAAAAAGAAAACAAAGGGGAAAAAAGAAAAGAAATATAGTTGTCAGAAAAGCCCCAAGTAGGAGTCAAAAAAGCTGCATTTTGCTTGACTACTTTGCTTTACTACTTCTCCATCTCTTCCTTGCTTTTTATCTCTAACTATGTATGAAAAAAAGATTAATTTCCAGCAAAGGGTATTGTGTGGGTGGTAAATGATGAAATCACAGAATCACAGAATGGCGGGCGTTGGAAGGGACCTCTGGAGCTCATCCCGTCCAACCCCCGTCCTTGAGCAGGCACACCCAGAGCAGGGGGCACAGCACTGCGTCCAGGAGGGGTCTGAATGTCTCCAGGGAAGGAGACCCCACAACCTCCCTGGGCAGCCTGTCCCACTGCTCCGTCACCCTCACAGGGAAGAAGTTTTTCCTCATATTCAGGTGGAACTTCCTGTGTTCCAACTTGTGCCCATTTCCCCTTGTCCTGTTGTTGGACACCACTGAAAAGAGTCCGGCCCCATCCTCTTGACGCCCACCCTTCAGATATTTATAAGCATTGGTAAGATCCCCCCTCAGTCTTCTCTTCTCCAGGCTGAACAATCCCAGGTCTCTCAGACTTTCCTCATAAAGGAGAAGCTCCAGGCCCCTGATCATCCTCACAGCTCTTCTCTGGAATCTCTCCAGTAGTTCCCTCTCTTCCTTGAACTGGGGAGCCCAGAACTGGACACAACGCTCCAGATGTGGCCTCACTAGGGCAGAGCAGAGGGGGAGGATAACCAGAGCAGAGTGGGAGGATAACCTCCCTCGACCTGCTAGCCACATTGCTTTTTAATGCACCCCAGGACACCGTTGGCCTTCTTGGCCACGAGGGCACATTGCTGGCTCATGGTCAGCCTGCCATCCACCAGCACTCCCAGGTCCTTCTCAACAGAGCTGCTTTCCAGCAGGTCAAACCCCCAACCTGTACCAGTACATGGAGTTATTCGTCCCCAGGTGCAGGACCCTACAGTTGCTCTTGATGAATTTCATGAGGTTCCCCTTGGCCCAGCTCTCCAGCCTGTCCAGGTCTTGCTGAATGGCAGCACAGCCTTCTGGTGTATCAAAATTGTAGTGGCACATGTGGCTATAAGGATATAGAACAGAGCTTATGCTCATAAACTTTATAGTGTGATGACCAAAAATGCAAATACAGGAATGGCACAAGCATATATCCTGTTTTACTGAGTGCTTTTTCTCATGTTGACATTAGTATTAACATATTCTTGGAGGCAGCCCATATATTATTATCAATCAAGAAAAATTTTTGGGGTGCATTTACAGACAAAAAAATAATGTACTACTGCATGAATTTTCCAAGTCCATTTGTGAATAGGTGTGGTGGTACAGAGCTGGAGACTGTCAGCAAGAGATTCCCAGAGTTACCAACACATCATCAAAATTGCTGATAATTGCTAATTTGAGCATGAAAAATGATCTCTGTTATAAATCCATAGAATCATAGAATCATTTAGGTTGGAAAAGACCTCTAGGATCATCAAGTTCAACCGTCAACCCAACATGACCATGTCCCCTAAACCATGTCCCATAAATCAGTGTAACTTATTGTACTAGAACTGGGTTGCAATCACTATTAATGGAACTAGAGGAATGCCGCTTTCTGGGTGGAAGTAAAATTGGGAGGGAAATGCCCTAACCATCAACATCTCCAAAGAGCAATGTAGCACTGCAGAGAGAGAAAGAAGGAAAAAAAAAAAAAAAAAAGAAAAAAAGATATTTTACTGTCCTGCTGGATTGATTTTGTCATTCAAACAACTATCCAGCAGGTTGACCTACATCTATTACTGTCTTTCCTGGTTAAAAAAAAAAAAAGACTTCCAAACCTTTGAATAACAACACATGAAGTCTGCATTCATTTCAAGTGGAAAATATTCAAACCTTAACCTGTTTAAAACATTCAAACCATTATTATCCATTTCCATCATTCTTTCCATATTCTGTTCTATTTTTCTTGCCAAAACAAAACCTGTTATATAAGTTTTTCATTTTGTATATTCCTTCAAATACACTTCTATTAATTGGTTTCCCTCTGCCTTCTAAATTTAACTGATGCCACATTTTTGTTAGCCCAGAACTTTTTGCAGTCTACTCTTTTTCTGTTTTTAAATTAGTTCCTATTTGACATTTCCAGATCATCCATTTGGCTAGCAATAATACGCACTTTAAAAAACAGCAAGGAAAATAGCCTCTCCCCAGGGAGTAGCGAGGGACAGGGAAGGAAATGCTGCAGCATTTGCAATGCCCAAGCAGCAGTCAGAGCGGCTGCAGTCAGGCTCTGTCTCCTCAGACATCCTTTCCAGTCAGTACCAGTCACACAATATTACCAGCTCTTTCCAATTGCAATACTTGTTTTCAGACCTTTGGGGTGAACACCAAACGCACTAAAAAAAAAATGACATTAATTAACAATAAGCCTGGTTGGACACAGCTGAGGAGGAAGGAAAGCATCAATGATATGCTTATAAATGTTTAGAGTTCAGTCTGGCTTATGTAATTCAAAAAATAGAAAACTTCACTCTGAAGTCACCCATCTGACCTCCTGCCTCACAGAAATGGGATGGGTATTTGAGAAAGATGATGTTGACAGTGCCAGCCCGAGGTATAAATTTTCTAAAAGATTTCTCGGGACCCCTAACTTCTGGCAGAAGCAGTCCTAGCCTGAACTACAAGCTATGTCTTTTTTATAAGCTTATATAATTTCAAAGAACATAAAATATTTTGTGTCTACTTCTTTGCATAGGAGCTTGAGATTGTACACATAGAGATGAATGACCTTACGACAAATCCTCCAACTTTGGGAGTAACCTGAATAACTTTTTCTCCTATCACAACAAGAAAGGGAAGACACGAAATCTTTGAATGTTTTCACATCTTCATAGTGCAAAGTCTTATATTGAGCTAGAGGGACAGCAGTATACATCGGTGATATTATTGCACCGTTTGGAACTGGGACTAACGGAGATAATCCATCCCAAGTCAGTCTGAATCCTGATTTGGATTTGAGAGCCTGGTTTTCAGCTTTCAGTTTTCACAAGATTATGTTCACTGAAGTGTTAACATGGTCAGCATGAAGGTCTTGCTCTGACCAGTCGTGTATGGGTAAGCAGCTACATTGTAATGACACACAAGCCAACAATTTTTCTCTGATTGCTTCATTCATTTTTGTAGATATTGCTAAGTTTCGTGGAGAAGAGCAGTGTGCTTCAGGCAATATCTGTTTCCCAGCCTGTTGTAGGAAAAGTAGTTATCTCCTTATAAAGGGGAAGACACAAGTCACTACCTACACCTGAATGATTAATTTTTGCCTCCTCATGAGAGACGGGACAGGCTGCTATTCCCAGTGAAATTAAGATTTGTGGTAGCCTCTACCCCTGTTAGTTCAGGTTTAAAGTACCATTCAAGACAGATATGAGAATTTGTTTATAAATGGAAAAGATTTGGGCATTAAGTACAAATCTACATTAACTCTGAAGTTAAGATATCTTGTAATTGTGCTGAACTGAGGCCTCAACAAAAGGTTGCCCTTTTTCTTTGCTAATCATACTTAAATCTTCCCAAAGGATTGGTGATCATTCCTGTAACATCATTAAAGTGTACTGCCTCTGTTTACAAATTTGTTCCTACTGGGTTTCACCATCTGTCCATTCATAATTATTCTAAATGTTCATTGTCATCTTTGCTTGGACATTTGCTTTTTTTACAGTGCCTACTGATTTCAGTACTTAGCATATCCCCTGCTACAGTTAAGAACAGAGAGAAATAAAAGTACAGTAGATGGGGAAACACTTAAAGGCTTTATTTTTTATGCCATCAGATTTCTGCTAACTTCTGAAAAACAAATCATACCCCTTGGCAACATATCACCTACTCTTGGTATTAGCTAACAAGAATGGAATGAGGTTATTAGATGATGGAAGGGTTAAATTGGGTTAAACAAGATTGCTCTGTCATTAGGGATGATGCTATGTGTGACAATCAAACATTTTGCAGAGGCTTCATTCTGCAATCCCAGCAAGTTTTTCAGAACTTGCCAGCCCTACTCAAAGTGCATGAGATCAGCATCTTTCCCAGCATGAAATCAGAGCTGATCCTGTTGTTTCTCTGCATCAGTTACCACTGCAGCACATCCTCCACCTCTTTTTTTTCAGGGACATATATTTCCTCTTGCTGGGAATTCACATTAATGAACCCTTTGGTTTTGCTGAGTCCTTCCCTTTGCGTTTCCCCAGGGTTGCATGTGAGGTTGAGCACCGCAAGGGAGGGCCATCCAAGTGAGTTGTGTTCCCTCTTAGTGGGGAAGCACACGCTCTGCTGTCAAAGTCTCTGTACTACTGAGAGAAAGACACAAAGTTTATTGCTATTACTCCTCTGCCTTTGCAAGCCTTTTATTTTCTAAGATTTTCCATACTTAGTGATTTGGTCTCACATTTATATAACACAAGATCTAATAAAAGACTGTCCAACCAAGAAGATAGGGCTTTTAACTACTGTTTTGTAGAAAAACACTCTCTGCAGAGGAGGTAGCAGTGTTCTCACTGTGCAATCTTACTTCATCAAACTGGTATTAAATAATATCTTATATACTAAACTTGCCAACTTACTGACACCTTTAGTTATTGATTGCTGGGCAGGTTTTATTAACATCTTTCATCTCTATACAATCATTTTTTTCCATCGTAACTATTCTCAAGTACCTTTCTCTAGATGATCCCTTCCATCCCGCACTATTCTTCATTTGAGATCTTCTGTCACTTGTTTGATAGCAAAGCCACCAATATATAAAAGTTGTGGTTCTTTTAAATGAAAGTACACTATGAGAGATTTTAGTTCCTCTTTATTTGAATATCTTGATTCATAAAACCCAGCCTAATTATTTTATGAGATTCAAAATTCTTTGTAGCCCTCAAACCATCCAGTAAAATGGTTTGTCCCTTAAACAGCTGTAAAAATGACTTGCAACTTCTATCCAAGTCTCTTACAATGCCATATTGAGAACAAGCTTGTGATTAAATTTGATCAAGTTCACCTCTGACAAAATAACATAACAGCAAATAATATAAAACCAATGATTAATAAATATCTGCAAAATATGAGATATTTATCTGTGGAGTTTTCAGAATTATTTATAACGGAGATGAAAATCAGCAGAAAAAATTCAAGTGGTACATCAGAAAAAATTTCCTAAAATCAAGACCTCTTACTGGAAGAAATCAGGACTCCAAGCTGTTGTATAACATTTTTCAACCAGGGATCTCAAAGCACTTAAGGACAGATGTTAATAGTCTCTCTTCATAATGGAACATCTACAGTGCAGAGGAGCAAAGTGACTTGCCCTAAGATCGAGGCCAGATTGGCTTCTCATCTCAATATACCAAAATATACATATTTTAATAATAAAATAAGACCATAAGTGAAACCTGAGCTCCCTAAAGGCTACTTAAGGAGGCCATGAACCATGGATAAGTGCCTTATTTTTAACAGCATTATCTTCTGTAAGACACAGAAACAATATTAATTCTCTTAAACCTGACGTGGACAAATAAATGACTAGTTGTCTAATAAAAAAAGTCCTTCTCCTGGATGTACAAAATGCAAAGAAGTAGATAAAGTGTAAAAATACTGAAGAGACCCTGAACCATCCTTCTGCTTTTCTGCATATTCAGCTGTGCCTTCTGATGCTTTGCGAAGAGCTGAAATGGGAGGATGCGTGGTTCTGGCTGGTAAAGACAGTTCAAAGCTGGAAGTGTCTGCTTCTCTACTGATAGTACCTAAAACGCTAACCTTGCCTAGGAAGAACCAGTGGCTTTGCTATTGTAGCACCTCATAGATCTAAGGTGTGCTGTTTCTCATTCCTGGGATTTGAGATGACATTAGAGATGTTTGGATGAGGTTGGCGCAATAGTCTGTTAATTACTGAACTGTACTCTTAAATAAATAAAAGCTAGAGTAAATATATTATAAAGAATATTCACTACATTAAAAAAACCCACAAGCGCCCCCCCATTTCTTTAAACAAATGAAGTGGTGCAGGCTTGGATGGTGATTTCAGTGACTATCAGAATGTGGAGTAAATGCTTTATATTGCCAAAAAAATATCATCACTATATGAATGATAGGATCCTTATTTTAACAAATCCATAATCATAATATTTCATAGTCTCCTGATGTAGAAGTAGTCTTTTGTACTTGACATCCCTAGTTGCCCAGCATTTGCAGCACTTAATGAACTGAAATGAAACATCTACCTGGAGCTGCAGATACAAATGTTATGCGCAGTGGAGATTTAAGGGTAGAAACTCTATTCTGTTGAAGACAACCAACAGATTCCATATAGCCGCAAGGAAAACCAGGTCATTTCCTACAGTATCAAAGCAACCTTGGTCAGAACAGTAAAACAGCTGAAATTTGAAACAGCTCATTTCAGATCTGTTGGGTAGGTGGTCAGCAAGTGCTTCCTCACCCACAGGCTGCAGGGAGAGTACAAGGGCCAAGAAAAAAAAAAAAAAAAAAGCAGAACTTGCAAAGTTGTAATAGAAATACATTTTTGTATAATTCAGAACAATAATAAGATGATAAGTTAAGATCTGTGTAAACATATGGACATTTTCCCAGAGTAAAGAACCAGCTTTCTATTTCATTCATAGAAAGGTATATATATTTGAGCCAGAAATCATTAGGAATAATTAATTTCTATGAACAGGCATTGTCATTTGTCTAATTTGGCTTTATAATGTGGGCCACTGCAAAACAGCACTCAAAACAAATTAAAATGTTCAACTGCAGCTGCAATCGTCATTTTTGGAAAGTACAACATTAAAATGCTCACAAGGTCAAGGGAATCAGAGACACCTGAATGAGAAAGTGAAGCTTTAAAGTACTCAAGAGGTTGAGGAAATTACATATACATACCCCGCCACACATAAGTATTGTACTTCAAGATGCTTAGGGACTCAATTTTTCTGAACAGCAACTTCAGCTTCCATTACAAGTAGTACTGAAGTCATAGCAAATTCAAAAGCAATTTTGATTTTCTTTTCTCAAGTGACACCATGTAGCTCTGGGATAAATTCCTTTCAGATGCTTTAAACGTAATTTAAAACATACCACTTACAATAAGGAAAACATTATTGTTTGTGAATATTTTATCATGATATTATGGAAAAATCCATCTTTGCTCAGATGATGGCAAAAAAAGAAAGATGGAAAAAAATCTTTGCAACGATAATACTTGCCAGGTTACTCCCATTAGGTCAGGAGATTGCAATAACCATTTTTATTTATGCCCAGCAGTACAGTTTGGAAAATGACATCAACTTAAAATATCTTTAACAACTCCAAAAATTATTCTAATTATTTTATTACAACATTAATAATTAAAACTTCCAAAAATGGATCCAACATAATTTCCATATCTACTAAACCCTGCAGGAGCTGGGAATACAGAAAGAACCAATATGCAAAGAAATCACACTTAATAAATTTTGTAGCCCTTTATTCACCTCAGTGAAGATACTAATAGCACAGATTAGTAATTTATGATTATGTAAATTTATTTCTGGACAATGTGATGAAATGGCAGAGGAGGGCAGGCATAGCATGAAGGAAAAGGTTGGGACCTGTGCTACCTGCCTAGCTGGGCTCTGAGAGCAAACAAAGAAGCAGCTGGTTTATTTGTGTGTGTGCTAAACAGCTGGTCCCGGACTGGAGGAGTCCAGGACCCATCCTGCCAGCATCCCAGTGGGTCTGCAGGGCCACCATGCTGCTGTGGGCAGAAACCTCCGGAGGTTCAAGCAGGAGCCTGAGGGCCACGCTACGGCTACGTGAGGACTCTGCCTGAGCTCCTCTTCATGGCAGGATTTGTGCAGTTTAACCCCAGATGTGCACGTACCGACCCAAGCTCAGCATGACTGTGGCCATGGAGCCACATCTGTCACCTGAGAGAAAAGGCCTGTAACAGGAGTGGAAGGGGATGGAGCATCACTGCCTCTCCATGCAGTACGATGCCACAGGTCTCACTGAGATATCTAGCCACCCTTTCCTCCTTGTTCCAACAGCTTTTTCTAAGAACTATTTTTACGAAAGAAGAAAATGACTCTATTATTGAGTGAGCTACATGAGAACGATTAAAAGTCCGTTGCCTTAAACAGCTGAGTTACCTACTTTGTACAGTGGTGCTTTGGCATCCCTGGACTCTGGTATCAACCAGTTCTTTGGGGCACAACATTGGTTTGAACTTGATTGTGTTAGCATACACACCCAAATGACAGCATTGGGTTTTCTGTTTTTGTTTTTTAAACACAGAGAAAGAGAACTCGCTTTTCTGTTCCCCAGAGCACACACAGGTAGTCCGCTTCTTTCTGCAAACTCTAATAGCACAGCAGAATCATGTAGTCTTTGTTTATAACCTGATTATGAAATTAATTTCCTTTTTCTTGTACTTGTATTCCCAAATTGTCATCTGACTCTGACAATCTCTCTCTCTAAAGGCAGTATTTCCCCTCTACTTAAAGTTAGAAAAGCACTGGATCTCAAAAGAAAAATCTCCTCTTTGAAAGCTTTACTAAAGTATAAAAGACAGTAAGATTAAGATTTTAAACATTCTTCTGTGAAAGCAAATGCCCACCTCATCAGGAGAGAAGCTGCAATTAAACACAAGTTTGCCCTGAGAAGCAGCACTGTCCCAGGGGGGTTCTGGTGATGATCTGGGGAAAATCCACAAGGTATTTGTTTCCTTTTCCTGAGGAAGAGGAGGCCAAGGGCCTCCTGCTCTGCCCTTGCCCTGGGACAGGCGGACAGAATGCACACAGTGCCTCCCCTCTCCCTCCCCAGGCAGGCTACAACCAGGCAGAAGAGCCAAGGAAACAGAGGGGGAGATAACAAAACATTGGGTCATATCACTTCCCAGAACAGCAGCCTTGTGTACCCTAACAGAGAGTACCAGTGGCAGTGCCGAGGAGGATAACGGCGTAACGCACTCCCATTTATCCCCAGCTCCTCACAGGACAATCCAGGAGACTCCTTTGGTTAAAGAGGCAGCTCTGTACTTTATTGGTCTTGATTTCTTTCTTATTCATGCACCTCTGGATAAATTCAACCTGCTTTCCAATATCATCAGAACAACCCCAGTAACATTTGACAGCAGAAGCAGTCGCGTGAAGTACCAGAGACACAGCTTTAGCAGCCACAGCTGATAGAGACTGAGTATAGACATGCCCTTTAAAACCTGAAGGGAGGAGAAGCGCTGATGTTTCTGTTTATGAAATTAATAGGTCCAAAAAGCATAGCATGCTGAGACATCAGGCTATTAGCAGGAGCCCTGACGGCAGCCCACTTAGAAAAAAAAAACATAGCTGTGACAGCAGATTAGGTTGAGGAGCTGGGGTTTATTTTGTTTTGTTTTTTTGAAGTCGTATATAGAGAAGTCAGCAACTTATTGCAATGATTGCTTCCTCCAAGCCTAAAAATAACACAACACCCTATACATCTGCGGTCAGTCAGCAGCTCAGGCCAAACACCCAGCAGATGTAAATGATACAGCTCCCTACCCATGGGGACAACGTGGGACCTGACCGAAAACAGCTTGGGGGCAACGTGGGCAGACAGATGGCTACGTGGATAAACAATCACTTAATATTTTTCCACAGTAATAACCAGAATTTGGGGTAACTGCTTTATGGTGAAGTGTCAAAAAAAAAAAATGAATACACATAACTGGTCACCAGATGTCACTGTCTCGTCATTCCAACATGGCCAAAAAAATACAAATCCATCAGCAGAAAACAAAACCAGACATACAAACAAGAGGTAGGAGAAAATCAGGAATATGAAGAGACAGACTTCTTGTTGGCAAGCAGAACTGGAAGAACAAGATGTCATGGCTTACTTTATAAAAGTTTGTCAACCCTGTTATAATCACTGATTTATTACCTTAATTTCCTGGGTTCCCCCCGCCATTGGTAAATGTCACTGATTACCTTACAGTTGTAGAAACTTAGGATGATAGGTGACTCTGGTGTGAGCATGTTTCCAATGACACCAGACAGGTCTTTATGGTCAAGATTAAAGTAACCATGTCGACTGGCTTTCTGAGTAGCTTCTGCCATTGCAAATCTTTTAGGAAAATTCCAGTTTTGTGCATATGTATATCTAGGGTTAGAAGTCTCCCTAAGTGATGCTAATATTGAAGGATTTCAGTAGCTCCTTGTCAAATAACACATCATCATTAAAAATATTTCACAGCTTACACACTGCTTTACTCCCAGCTGCCATAGGGAGGACTAGCTATACTATCACCTTGTCCTGGGGCAAGCTGGGGTTCGCATCACAGGTTGTTTGGGGCAAGGGCAGAGCTTTCTGGGGTTTTAAGCTCTACTGTCCTCCATGAGAGGGATGTTTTACTGGTAGAATTAATTCCCCAGGAATGTGCCTTTGAGCTTTTATGCATTCTTTGCATCATTTTGGAAAGCATTATGTAATGTTTTCAAAGGCACAGGGCATAGTATAAGCGGGACCATTAGACTGAAGTCAGTAGACTAGAAAGGTGAGTGGATATCTACCTGTAGCTGCTCTTATACTAGATAACGTGGTCAAATTCACACCGAGGATTTTTAAAATATCTACTCAGGCAGCAGGTTCTTCAGGGAAAGGAAATGGTCCTTTGCGTTATTTAAGAGCAGCACACACCTCAACCTTTTCCCACCTGCCCGACAAATTAAATTATTCATTTTATTTGAGCTAAGAATATGACTTCTACAAAACTCTTTTTCCAGGTAGGGGGGGTCTCTTTATGCTAAGTGCTTCAGCAACACAGGGTAAAGACAATCACTCTGATGAATACGGTGGAATCTGAACACAAAAGGCAGAAGCAAAGGAGTTTTAATCTTTTTAAAAGAGTGAAAAAACACAGCATAGAAATACTAGTGGTCATGTTTCCAAAAGGGGTCATCAATTACCAATTCTTTCCTGTTTCCAATTATTTTAAAGCGCCTGTCCTTTAGCAAGTTCACTAAGATCATATTCCAACTCCTCATTAAAACTGACAAGTCTTAATGGGAATTCCGAGTCCAATAATATGCCATCTACTTTTAATACAGTCCTTTACATTTGCAAATCTCAGAATGATTTAAAGCAAAATCAGAGATTTAACACTCATTTAAAAATGGGGATTGAGACTTCTGACTGATTTGCCTACCATGACCTAGAAGACCAAGGGCAGGACTGGGGATTGAATTCAGTTTTCATGACTCCTTGTCTAGTGTTCTGCTCATCCCAGCCTTACTGACTAATAATAGCATTATCTTCCAGAATAAGGTTGAAATTTTATGGACTTGGAATGTTCTTATGCATAAAAGTACTCTATTTTTCTATAAAAATGGTGCGTGACTATAGTACAATAAACTGCTGAAAATCTCCACGTAAAAATTGCATCTTATAGTTTAGGATGCCTGTGAGTTATCTAATTACAAATATTTTTTACGCTTAAGACCACAAGAGGCATCATACACAGAGAATGAATAATGTAATATTTCTGTATATGTGCTGTCAAAAGGGTGAAACAAAAGCCTCCAAAATTCATCATGATGCACAACGGCATAACCAGCATGATGAGAGAAAAAGCGTACCTCTAAATGAACTAACAAGTCGTCTGCATTTTCCCCAGTGTTACAAGGCATGTGACAGCATTATCAGTCAATTTCTATGAGCGTCCTTCTCTCACTCCTTGCTTTGCTTTAGAGAAGTTGCTGTTCTAAGGGAAACTGCATACGCCTGAAGTGAACCAGATACTTGATAACTTGTGCTTGGGAACTCCCAGCTTGGTGTGACATAAGGTCAAGTGCTCTTAAAGCTGCCAGATGTACTACTAAGGACTGCTGTCTTTATCCCTTTTCAGCTGCTGCTTTAAAGATTGTTTTAGTTGACTCTTCAGTTGACAGGTACCTGTATACATATGTAATTAACCTGCAGACAGGTAGATGGGGATATTGCTTAGCCACTCAGTACGAGCTTGTCTACTTTGGGCTTGCTTTTTTTCTTCCCTCCTTACTCTATGCCTCTTCATTCCAAAGAAAAAAATCGGTGCTGTATCAAACTGAATTTGATACATTTTTTTTATAGTGTTGACATTACTTATATTGGATTTGTATAATGTTACCATTACAAATTTTGGACTTGATCATAGCTATCAGGACAAAAAAAAAGAAAAAATCTTCTGCTTGTTATTTAAAGTTTTGTCTGAGTAACAATTGCAGCATCAAGGCTACTTTGGAGTTAGGTATTATAATTGTTAGCATAGCTAAAGACTGCTAACATTGGTCCTGTAAGTTTTCTTAGTGGTACCTGTGTGCAATGCTTGCTGACACTAATAAACAGTTGCAAGCTAAGTTTTCTTGCTTAGGACAGGCAATAGTCAAATACTTTTATAAAGGTACTGCATGTCACTACAATTCAGAGAAGCTATGATTGACTCAGAGTAGAAGACTTTAAAAAGCTGAGAGGGAGCTTAGACTGTATATTAATTTGAGTTATTATTCTGGAACAAAGTAAAAGCTTTCTGGCTTGTAAATGCTACAGAAATGCATGCAATTTTTTTTTTTTTTTTTTTTTTTGACAGTTTTACCTCCATTAAAGCTCTGGAAAAACCATCAATGTTTGCCAAATGGAAAAGGCTGAAATGCTAGAGAAAAATGTATTGAACAATTTGATAGATTATGAGGAGAGAAAAGCCACCAATCTTTTCTGATTATAATTTTACATTTAGATCTGATGGTAACACCTAGAAATTTCAATCAAGTTAAAACCCCAGCATGATAGGCATTGTCTGATAATATTGCAAGCAACAGCTCCTGTCCCAAAGAGATAAGCATGTTAAAATCACCCGATTTAGAAGATGCAGTAATTGCATTAAGCATGAAGTTTGCCCTTAATGCAGCCAAGACCTATGCACTGATCTCCAAGGAATGAAATTCTGTGCTTGTATTTAGTTACACATTCTCTATTGAATGCATTTGTGAGCTATGGATATTCATGGTATATCACTAAAAGTAATTTCAGATGACCTACCTTATTATCAGACAAAAAGCAGATGGAGTAAAGTTTATTTACACAAACTCATTGGTGCTTAAAACCTTATTTCCTGTTAGGACCACTCAGAAAAAGCCAGTATCCATGGGGTCCTTAAAGTGGTCTTGCATAGTCCAGTGCAAGCTTCACTGAAATCTAATTGAAAGTGATTGCACCGAATTAGATGATATAGAATTTTAACTAAAGAATTAAAATGGCTAAAAAAGGAAGTAGCTGGGCAATGTGTGTGATGATAGAAATGCCCCATTACCCTGTCACTTGGAGTCATAAAAAGAACAATAAAAAAATTAAGTGGGGATAGATGTGTCCCACTGGGGGGTAAATGGGGACAGATGTGTCACGTCTGTGTTGTGTCCAACCCTGTCAAAGAAAAAAGTACCAGAACTTGCAGAATCCCCTACAGAGGATGCATGCACTGTATCCTTTCCAAGTCTGTGGGTGTGGGGAAAGTACTTCGTCCCTTTGAGGAATGACAATGAGGAGTGATGCCAGCCTCAGGTCTCAGGCTTTTCAGGGACCTACACAAAGACTCTTCAGCCTCAGCATCTCCTACCCACCTCTTTGAAAGTTCAGGGAACAACTGGCTCCTGAAGGTGTTTATGAGAGTAAGGGGATTAAATGGATTGGAGTAGACAGGAAATCATGACAGCAACCTTAGTTCAGCACAGGATAGTCCTCACTTCAGCAGGATTTTGGAACTTGCTTAAATGCTTTGGTATCCTGGGGAAAAAGTAAAACACAAGGCGCAAGCACCATGGCCATGAAGTCCTCTCCATCGGGGTACTGAGGTCGATCTTAAGTTGGGCTCTTTTCCCTTATTCTGATGGAATAGTTGCTGCTGCTGCACCTCGGTGCTCTGGTGGATGGGAACCTGCTTCTAAACTGCCAGTCTGAAAGTATTAATATCTTGTCTATATCCATGTATTCTTGTATCACCATTATCCTTCTCTCTCCCTCCATTTTTATTTATATATAGCAATGATGTTCCTATTCAGTCTTCGGTCTATGGGAATGAATGAGACAGCCCCTAGTTTCCTCCTGTACGATCAACTTTTCATTCTCCTAATTATATTAGTAATCTTCTTTTGCTCCTTTTCTGATTTTAGCTCATCTTTCTTAAACATAAATGAATAGAATTGCAATGATATGCCAAAGGAGGCCATATCAACACTTTGTTCAGTGCCTTAAAACTTCCCCTCTTTATCAGGAATTTGTCTCTGTTACATACTAAGTTTTAATGTACTTATTCTGCATGACGCTGCAAAGTACCAAGCTCCTTTTAAAGCAGGGAGGCGGAAATTAGTACTTGCAGGAGGATCCAGATGTGGAAATTGGATCCAATGTACACTATGTTTTCACTTTACCTCTGCTTCTCTCAAAAGAAACTCCCCCATTAATGAAAGATAAAACTTACAAGGAAGGGGAGGGGAAGCATGGGAATTCTGGTGTCATTTAAAAGTACTTCTGAAGAACATGGGCTAAAATGTCATAATATTTTCTTTAACATCATTAAACATTCTAAGAATTCAATCAACATAGCCACCACAATTACATAATTAAAACTCAGAATGAAATAGTATAATTGCTGTTTTATGGCCATCATTACATAATGAGTGGTTTTCTAGCAATCTCAGCTAACTCTGGATTTGGGCAATTTTAAGAAGTTGTTGATTTCCACAGTACCACTCATGATTTGATCCAGAATACTTCAAAAAAGAGGAACTCTGTTAAAAGTGTTGTTTGTGGTTTCTCCTTTTAAAAAAGATTTGAAAGGGGGTTCCTTTTGAAAGGGTTCGATCCAAGCTTAAAAACTCAGAAAGTACAAAGTGGATTTTTTTAGAGGCATAAGTAGCCAGCTTTGAGCCGATAAAATAGAAATGTTCAGCTCAAAGTGATTTTTAATGAAGAAGATAAGCCCCAGAAAATAACAATTTATGGGCAATATATAACTTAAATCAGCAGCTCAATCATGGAGTCTCTGCCTCCCACACATCAGATTATGTGCTGTGCATCTCAAGGTCTGAAGCGTAAAAGACATAGCCTAAGGAAGAGAAGGAAAAAACCAAAAAAAATCTTTTTGTTTATTGTGCATCTCAAATATTGGTTCAGCTTGAGATGCTTTCTGTCTTACAGTTGCCTCCCCCAGCTACCTATGAGGTGCTCTGCAACTCAGAGTCTTTCCTTCTCCTAGTTTCCTCCTGCCCACCAAGCACTGTGAAGGTGGTGGAGCACTGGATAGCATATGCCAGGTCTGCCTCATTCTTGTTTTGTGGGAATTGCTATGGGGCTTGTTAATCCCTGCAGTTTTAGGTCCGTTTTGCTTAAGAATAATATAAAGAGCTCCGAGATGAACGGTAGCAATCAAGCAATGCATACAAATCCTTAGGACAGCATTTCCGGGCATCACAACAGAAAACAAAACAGGCAACCAACTGCCACTTTTTATTAGACCTCACACAATCACAATTGCATAAATATCCCCATGTTATACAGCAATCAGTCTGCAATTGTTACTTGCGTAGATGAACTAGAGCTAACAAAAATTATTGTAAGCACACACAGCACCAAGCACAAGATCTCATTGCAGGCTATAAGTCTGAGAAAGTGGGTAAGTTTTGGGGGGCTTAGCTTGCACAATTTTTAATCAGTCCCCAGCCTAGGTGGGGTAAAGCTGGCTAAGATATGTCTACATAAGCTTAAGTCAGACCTTTCACTGATGAGCAAATGTATTTTTGGATCATCTCTTTCACTATCACTTACCAAAAAACCCATAAGCTAAGGTTACATGAAAATCTCATCTATTCTCATTTCATATACTACAGAATATTCTGCTGTCAGTGTTTGGTTTTTCCTTGCCAAGGAGAACAAAATTACAGACATGCCAACCAAAAAAAAAGGTGTATATTACAGAACATGTTACTAATGGAAGCTGAAACCTGAACTCTCGAAGAATATTTGTAATGTAAGAATACTCGATATTGCAGTACTGAGTGGCATGAATGATTCGAAATATTTCTCAAATTTGTTGGTAACAATCATAATAATCAGCAAAAACAGTTCCCTACATATATTCTCATGAAATAATACTAATAAGAAGTGTCACACTTGGGCAACAATGGCAAAGCAATATTCTCCAGGTTAACTAAAGCAAATTCCAGTTTATGGTGTGCAGATATTGGGAAAGAGGGGAGTTACCTCTTTAACATGACCTGTGTGTCTAGAAGTTTGCATGTATTTTGTTCTTCAAATAAACCACAAAATCTTCCTCTAAATACATTTTCAGTGTTACTAAAGGAAAGTTTGCCCTGCAGCAGTGGGTGGTAAATGCTTATTTATAACTGTAAGCTAAAGGTACTATCATCTTCAGAGCATAAGACCTTCGCAGTTAAAATAAGCTGATTAAGGTTAATGAGTCAATTAATTTTGCACCTGGTATCATGACCAGTGGGTAACATTCTGCACTTTTTGTCCTAGGGAAGTATATAACAACCCAAGACCAAGAACAGACTTATTGGGTTAGAAAAAGATACTATCATCCCTGCATCTCTCAAGCCTTGAATGAAATCAAAGAAATATTTAGACAGTTGTTTTCTCATCAGTGTTACAGATTTTTTTTTTGCCCCCAAATTATCGTCAAGACTTAGGGCATGTGTGCAATATCTGAAGTACTTTGAATAGATAAAGTCATGTTCATGATTTGTTCATGGTTGGCACCACAGGTGTGCAATGAACATTTTCATTGCATTGGCACCCATGCAATTCACCCAGTCCTCAGCCTGCATTTGCTAATGCAACTACAGTTTAAAAATATCAAAAGATGACATCCTACAGGACTAACTGAATCAATACAACAGTTTTAATTTGATTCTTATTGAATAAACATTCAATTTCATGGGTAGGGAAAGCCTTAAGCTCTTGCTTCAATTCGCTCCTTTATTACCTAAGGTCACCATATTTGATGGATATTCATTCATGAACGAACTTTTGGCTCTTTGGCAAAGAATAATATTAATTTGTACATGCCTCTTATACTGAAAAAAGATCATTTATGTGCAACTCTGACTTCTAAGCACCCAGAAAATAGTCCTTAGCAGTTTTTTTTTATCCAAAGCGTGATTCCAATCTGTTGAATGACATCATGCAAATGACATCAGGAGGTTTCATGTTCAACCCTAAATGGAATTCTAGTCAGATTTGCCTAATCTCATTGCCAGTAACATACATTAAATCTGGGCTTTCATATTTAAGCTTGGCTTTCACTATCTCATCCATTACAGGCAGTTGCCTCTTGTCTGCAAGTTATTTTAAAACGGTATTAAAAGGGTAAGGCTTTAGATTCATATTTAAAAGACAACCCTGCTGATGTAAATATGTAACCTTTATATTTCAACCTATGTTTGGTCAAACTGTGCATCACCCTTCAGAACAGGCTAGTTCTCCCCATGCTAATGCTGCTTACCTACAAAGAGATTTGACAAACAGAAATATTCATCAATCAACGAACAATTACTTCATTAAGAAGTTTGTCTTTTTCTTACCCCATAAGTCTGATACAGACGCTCTCTGATTTCTTTGCCTTGGACTCTCCTTCTACATTAAATAGTGAATTTCCCCCTTTTCACAGTTACATTTACATCATACAATGTACAATACAGGAGTTCTTTGTTCCTTTTCAAAAGAAAGTTGGCGGGGGGCGGAGAAAAAGGAACCCCACAACTCAAAGCCAATATACTTCTTGAAAAGCCCCCAAATTCTTAAGTTATCTGATAAAACGTTTCAGTTTTTCCATTCTAGTTGTATTATAAGCTATTTGCAACACCAAGTTCACAGCCACTCAGAGCCAGATGGAGCTCAGGTGTCCCTATTCCAGCCCAAAGGACCAGGCTGAGTTCTGCAGCTAAAGACAGCGCAGAGATAAGGCAAAAAGGCAAAAACTATAGGTATCATATTCCACATTTGAACTCCTGACCAAGAGGCTTTTCTAAACTCTGATGGTTATGAAGACAAATTTAAAATAAAAACCCCACATATACTGCATTTTAATCCAAACATGAGGTAGTTCAAGCTCAATGACTAAGTTTGGCTGAGAAGAGATGCAGTGGAGGAAAGTAATGAAGAGTAACCATCATTCATAACCTCAGTGCTTAGTACATAGGGAGCAGCTGTAAGGATCTGTACTCAGCATATTTTCCTGTTCCTTTTCTGGACTGTGAACAGTGTCTTATATTATGCTTTTTGTTTTCTTTCCTGCCTGCACGTGAGGTAGAAACAAAGACTCTTGCAGCAAGAGATTTGTGCAGGGAAGTTATCATTCAATGTCTTCATGTGCTCCTGTTCAAATGTGAACATGTTGGTGTGTCTTTCCACAAATCTTCCTACCTTTTCTAGCATTTAATAGCTCACTTTTGAAGCAGAGGTACTCTACATCGTGGGAGCCAAAAAGTACATTAGTGAATTCATCTAAGAGAAGTGTGCTGTTAAATAATATGTAGACAAATTAATGGAAATGCAATGGTGAGAACATGCTGACATTGTTGAAGTTAATGAACCAGCTGCATTATCATTTCCATCACTGTAATATCGGGTAAACCAAAGAACTTGGCTTTCTGCATCCTGGAACAGCATTTTTACTAGTTGTCTTGCAGAGGCAGTTAAACAGGCTTTCTATACTTTACTAAAGACTCCTGTGTGATTTTTATCATGGAATCTGGGACAATAGTTTAGCTTTACCTACAGCCTTGAGCAAAATGTGACACAAAGGTTGTGATATGCCAGAAATAGTTTCCAACGCCCTGTGATTCAATGACACAGCTCCCAGAGTCCCAGTTCTCAGACCCAGTTTTCCTATTGCTCACTTCTTTGTTGGCATGGCTGACCCCCGCTGCTGGTTCTGGTAAATTTTAACACCCTGATGCATCAGGGATAGTAGCTACCTCATTGAGGGGGTGAAGCCAGCGCCTAACCCATTTCCATGCCTCATCCCCTCTCATGTGTGCAATATCTATTTGCTAGGAAAGAGATTTTAAGAAATGCAGAGCTTTGACCGAAGGTCAACAGGGTCCAGATGGAACTTATGCTGTCGTACAATACAAAACTACCACTTCTTATTATTTCATTCTATTGCAGCAAATACTCCCAGTGTGGCTGCTCAAATGTTTTAAATACGAGTATATGGCAAAAATGGCCTACTTTATAAAGGAGCTAAATTCAGACTGCATTTTAACCATGTACATGGTAATTTCGGTAGAGTGTTGCTGTTTAACAGAGGTGAAGATGGCAGTGTATGGAAAATGTTTCTTGATGTAAACATCTAACTTTCAAAAGCATCTAGGCATCTTCACTTGCAACTAAGAGATGCTGATGGCACCTGATGGGACTTTCAAATGTAGGCATTGAAATCAATAGGAAGTCAACATGTAAAAATTTTTAAAGCTTGACAGAAACTTGACATTTGGAGTCTAAACTCCTAAAGATCTTTGATAACTTCTCATAAAAACTTATGTCTATTTGACTTTCAATTAAATTTGGGTCAGAAGTGCAAAACTCTCCTTTCAAAAAAGGATCCTGACACTCAAAAAGCCTTTGGAGCAATGAAGCAGAGTGACGAGACACCAAGTTGCTAGACAAGCTGCCAGCTCTGCTAGTGACACAGCAGATTAGCTGCCTTCACTCAGCACTGTGCCTAAACTGATAAACTGAGAAGAAACAATTATTAGTTTAGGCACAGCACCACGCTGACTTCCAGTAATAACTTGGGACAGCCAGTATTTCAAACAGGCAGTGTACAAACCAGGTGTACATCCATCCAGCAGCCTGAGATGGTGCTACCTTTAGCATCTCTGCCCTCTCTTCTGCTGCTGCAGAACACAAACTGTCCATAGATCTTTTTGAAAGGTTTGTCCTTACTAGGTTATGCCACCATTCCCTCACCAATCCGCTCTTGATCTGTGGATAGTGGGGCAAAAATCTTTACCAAAAGACTTCTTACAAGAAAAATAGATGCTGCTACTTTAACTTTAGCACCCGTAGCCTTTTTTATAAATATGCTTTAAGATAAAGAAAACTAAAAAAAGATTAGCAGCCCTAGAAATGTGGTCAAATCAAGCATAAAACCTAGTAGGTTTTGGAGATTGGAAGAGATACTGAGTGAAACAAATATTTAATGCACAACATTATGAAGACAGCTCTTTTGCAAGAGTGACCTGGAACATGCCAAAACAAGCTATCTACTTTTTGCCTAAGAATATTCTATAGTCAAAACATCACTGATAGTTCTGTTGATGATGGACAGGGTAGAGAGGAATGCACATACCCTATATTGGTTCTTTTTTGCTAACAGCAGAGGGAAAAAAGCACACATTTTGCCTGTTAGGCAAAAATAAGCAGATACACCTCA
This sequence comes from Morus bassanus, assembly GCA_031468815.1. NCBI lineage: Eukaryota > Metazoa > Chordata > Aves > Suliformes > Sulidae > Morus > Morus bassanus. The sequence continues at coordinate 27,656,920 of CM062577.1, forward strand.
AAGTCTACCAAGGAGCTGTTCTGTTGAAAAAATGCTTGTTATTTACATATAATTACTTTTTGACTGAACTGCTCTTCAGACAAGGCATAAGGTCTGAAGCATGGGCACTTCTAGACCTTTTGTGTGTATGTGTGGCAATGAAGGAGGCTTTTGAAAAATCACAAATGCTCTCAAAGAAATTGAATAAAAGAATATGGTGCTCTAAATGGCCTAAAGAACAGAAGAGCCAGTGATGGGCTTTTGGTTCCTTTTAGCAGTATTTTTGCTGCTAATTTTCATGATTCAGAATGAGGGGCAGTACTTTGTAAGCAGTACAAGGCTACAATGAAAACAATACAACATCATACCATCAGTTCATATTTCACAAGTCAGAAATCACTACCATCTTATTTAAGCAGGGCTAGGATTTGTCTACAACCCTGAATCGCAAATTCATTTAGCCACCAAAGGACTTTTTTCACTGTGAAAATGAAGCTCATATGTTCTGGCCCCTGTCTCGAGCAGTGCCGGCGCATATTCCTTTTCTACTCAAGTATGATTCATTTTACAATTTTAAAATTTCCTTCCAGCTACAAGTCCTGCACAGGGACTGCTACTTAGAAAGAATAAAAAATGGCAAGCATAGCTGGCCATCTTGCCTAAAGCCACTCAGTCACCACTTTTCTTTGAAATCACAGCAACACGGATTGCATTGGCTAAGTGAGAGATATGGCAAGGCCCCAGGCAGACAGACAGACCTTTTTCTCTCCACGGCTTTTTCTATGACCAGACAATTACTGTGAAGATTATACTCTAGAGAGATTTTTCTAGAGACCTCAACTCCCCTCTAAATTCCAAAATAAATGTACAGATTCTAAAAAAGTGCCCAATGATGGAAAAATACCAAATACAAGATAAAGCACTACAATAGAAACACATTTTAGGAGAAAATGGAATAGTCAAACTATTCTCCTTTTCCTCTTTTTCCCTTCCTGTTACTTGTGTTTTCATTGACGAAGTGTGGCAGTCAAATAGACACGGGTCTGTTTGTGAGTGACCTTCATGGACAGCCTTCCCTTCTATTGTGGAAAAACACTGTCAGAAATGGAGGGATCAAGAGTACACCTTATACCATGCAATCTAGCCTTTCAACAGGGTGTATTTGGTTTCAGAAAAACAACAACCTCAAAGTTTCTGGTAAAAAAACTCACCAACATTTGGAAATTATGTTGTGTCATGTCCTTCTCATGAGCTGGCTGGAATTTTCAGCCATGCCTATTTCACACGGGGCATCACACCCAGGAATTCTTGTGATACATCGAAGTAATTCAGTAAAAGAAAATAATTTTGTGTGACCTGGAATATAAATCCCAGCTGCTGGAGGGGTTTGGAAATATGCAGCACTCAGGATGTTATATCTGCAGATGGGATTTATATTTATGCACCTTTTCAGCTGAAAGGTTAAAAAGAAAAACTTTTTATCTGCTAGCCAACTCAGCTACACATATGCATTATGTATATGAAAGGTGATAAATGGTAAATATATTTACCCTAGGGAATTACTCTACATAACAAAGCAAACACAGGCCCTAGTCTCCATTTCATGTAACTCTCTCAAAGACAGAAAAACACCACTGAATTTCTTAGATCATATAAATAAAGGGGGGGGGGGGGGGGGGGCGGGGAAGGAAAGAATCCAGTGTACGTGCAAACACTTTTACAGATATAGGTATTTTTCTACACAGTGCTTAGTTACCATGGTGATGGGCGTGAATCATATTAGATAATTTCCCTACTCAAGAAAACCTTCTACTGAAGCCATTGGCAGGTTTTCCAGTTGATCTGCAGTGTTAGGTCCACGTTTATTATTTTTTCCTCTGCAGAGCAGATCGTATGAAAGATTTCATGGCAATGTATGCACACGATAACATTATCTAAGGGAAAGACATGGAGGGGATTTAGACATTAGTTACAGACTGGCTCAAAAGCTCACTGTAACCAAAAGCAAAACACGTACTAATCTCGGATAACTTTCAACAAAGCCCCCTGAAAACACAGAAAACCGGCACGGGGGAAAAACCCAACCAAGGCAGAGAATTAAGGGAGTGGATGAAATTCCTTTGATATATCAGTACGACTAGATAATTGCAGATCTGGATAACGGACATCCTCAGTGCCTTGAAGTGCCTTTCCTAAAGTAGCAGCTGACACCTTCACTGTGCCTATACAGCATGGGATTAAGGGGACCCAGCTCAGTGTATCCTGACCAGAAACTGTCCTTCAAATGAGAAACAGAAGAAAAAGGCTGGCAGAGCATGCAGGGAACAAACTTCAGCAATCTTCTGAGACATGTCACTCAACAATATGCAGAGGTCCTTTGTTCTCCCTGCAGAAGATGCTACGGCACTGCAGTATAATGGGGCAGGGATACGTGGTTATAGGGGTGGAAGGAGCTAGGGGCTTGCATTTACTCTCTGCTCCCTTGTCTGGATATGCTGTTGAGTGTAATCATGTAAGGAATCCCTTCTGTCAGCACAGTAGCTAGCATGTCCTCAGCCTACTCAAACCATAAGGTAAAATTTATTGGTTTAAATTTCAATTATTCTGCTATGAAGAAATAACTGGACTTGCCCAAATAATACAAAGTAGGAGGAGCTATATGCTACTCTGAGGCCAACGTCTACATCATTTGAACACTGTAAGCTTCATGTCAGATGCTTGAGCCATCTGTCCAACTTCTCAGTTCACATAGTTACCTACAGAAACCTGAACAATTGCGGATCTTACTGAAATGACATCTCAATTCTCAGCTACCAAACCATCGTCCTTTTCTGAAGGCCACTGAAAACTCTTTCCAGAGAGATGAACAGAGGATTCCGATTACCAGAAAGATTTTATTTCAATTTGAAGCCTACAATGAAAGTTATAAAACGATAGTTCTACTTTATTCCAGAAACAAAGGCTCATCATAGCTTTGATGCTCTTGGTGGAGTGCACGTGCAAAGAACCTTTGGTTGACTATACAGCAGCTACTTGGAGGATACCAACATATCACAGTATTTCTCCAGGGATTTTTAAAGCTGACCCTTTCTCGCTTCTTTTGATCTCTTAAAAGCTAGTGTCACTACAGCCCTGGCAGGACTGTCACTGTGTAATGCTTCTAGCAGTCAATAGCCTTTGGAAGTGCATTCCCATGGTAACACTTCAAGCCCTGATGGCTACATCATTTCAGCACAGTAAGCTTAATATCAGATGCTGGAGCCATCTGTCCAGCTCCTCAATTAACATAGTTAGCTACTGAAACTTGAGCAATTACAGATATTATTGAAATCACATTGCAATCAAGGAACAAATCCACAACACAAAAGCAGGACAGAGGAAACCCAAAAGCAACACTGAAACAGAGCTAGTATGAGTGAAAATAGAAGGAGGGGCACTTCATCTACAATTAAATGCAAATTAGAACTTAATCTCGCCCATAATTTCTGCCTTGAGTCCTCATTTTGACTGTGGAGCTGTTGGAATCCTGTTCTCATTAGTGTAAATGACTGTGTGGTGCAAGAAAACAGAAAAACAAGCTCAGCACTTGCTCCTCTAAAATAAACTTACGAGAAACACCTTGGGAATGAGATGGAAACAAAGTAGCTTAAGGGTAGGCCATGAGAAGGAAGATGTCCTTTTCTGCAAGGTTTGGATGTGAACTAAATACTGTGCAGTCATCTGAAGTTATTAAAAGCCTGGTGGATAGAATTATACTGAGCACAATCAAGTCCTGAAAATTGGATCACATCCTATGGATGCTCCCTCATGTATGGTCAGCAGATATGGGCTACAAATTGTTGAGTTAAAGCAGGTGAACAGGGGCCCGGAAGGGATAGCAAGTGATTTCCCTACATACAGGGTCACTCAGGGAGACCAAAAGCTACGCCACATGCTATGTGAGGGGCAGCAGGTCCAGAAGTAGTGACCTGCAGGGAAGCTGAAACAGAAAATGCAGGAAAGGGCCTTGCGGGAAGGGGCAGTGTTGGGATGGCAGCAGCTGGGCACGTGTGGCTCAGACGGTGCCTGCAGCACCAGCGCCTATCAGCAGTTGTCTCGCTGTTTCACTTGAGGGCCAGGGAAAGGGTCTCATCTCACCTGCTTATAGATGGGTAAATTCAGAAGTCTTCAACTAGTTATCTACAACATCTTAATAGTCCTTGGAGAGACATAGGCATTTCTAAAGCATGACTTATATGGCACTTTAGACATTTACTGTAGAATAAGACAAATCATTCCCTATTTCTCTCCATGGACTATAAAAGTACGCTGTATGCCCAGCTCAGCTAGAGATGTCTGTACTGTGGATGTCTAAATTAAGGCAGCAGAGTCCTACCTTGGAGTGCTCTGATGATTGCGGTACGAGGAAGAACTGTTTTCTTAGTTTACAGAGGTCCACTGTTGATAGCCATCCATCACAGTATTGAGGAAACAAACAATGTTTCCTACTACTGCTGCAAGGTCTGCCCTCTAAGTCCTTGCTAAAGCAGTTGCAAAAAGATGCTCAAGGTTTTGCCCTGTCAGAAACAGCAGCCTGTTATCGCACCTGAGCTCAATGTGGCCTTCTTTGTTTGCAGTGAGAGAAATTCTGTTCCCAGTGAAAAAAAAAAAACCTGCCTGAAACTCCAAAAAAAGATGTCAAACAAAAAAGTATATGTCAAAAGACATTATGGTCAGAGATGTCAGCAAAAAAAGTAAGGCAAACGAAGATACTTGTAGCCCTTTTTCCCCTCAGAGCAGGCACTGCTGCACAGCATTTGATTTTTCAGTTCGTGCTGGTTTTGATATTTAAGTGTTACTGGTAGCCCCAAGTATTTCAGGTAGTGTTTCTATTTCTTGGATTGAATCTGTTAAGGGAAGCAGTGATGCCCAGTTAGTCTTCCCATATGGCTTTTTGTTTTGCAGTCTCACATTCCCAGAGCCTCCACCTGCAAGTGAAGAAGAGTTCACTTTGCATGAGAGCTGAAGGGTCTTCCTTCTATCAGCAGCCACTTCTCAGGCTTTTCACCCAGCTCACCTCTCAGTCTGCTGCACAAATATCCTCTCCTGTCCTCATTGGTCCCTCTGTCTGTCTTATAGCTTGCTACATCCCCTCCACCTAGAGAAATGAACCCATAAATCACAACTATGACTTGTGCTTAAAGGAATTGGCCATGAGTAGTCCTTTCCACAGAAACTCAGAGCTTTGCCAGCCTTTGGCAAGCTCCCTGCAGTCAGGTGTCAGTGCCTTCGACTGCAGCTTGCCTCCCTTGCTTTTCCCTCATCAGGCTTAGTTCCCAACCAGGAGGCAGAGAGAGATGATTACAAAAAGGCTAACTCCGACCCAGATTGTTGCTTGGCTGGTTCTCCCCTAGATGTTTATCTATTTATAGGTGTTATTCTACTTCCTTTAGAAAAGCATATCATGGAGTAAATCCTGTTTCTCCTTAGAGGCATACAGAGGATTTTGATAGCATACCAAAGCTCCCTTACTTTCCTTACAGTGTCACGATGCTCTTTACTTCTGTGTTTTTGCTGCAGGTTATTAAGTCTGCTCCTTCTTAGAAGAGACATTTTTCTAACTAGAGCTTTTCACAGCACAACATTAATTTTCTCCTATTTTTGTATGAATGTATTGATTTGACCACAGCTACAACCCATGATGTGTTTTGCTACTGATACATTCAGGTACCCAAAATAATACTGCAATGTAATACAAAACTATTAACCACAGCCTAATATCTACCAGCCAATGATGTGTGATAGAAAACCAGGGAACTATCCCAAAGGGAAAACTCAAAACATGTAAATATAGTTTAGTGATTCAAATAATTGTAATTGTTTTCAATAACACTCAAATGCAACATTCAGATTATGAAGTTAATTCTCTGTACTCACTCATCCATTGGTTTTTCATTTATTATAAAACCCAACTATTACAAGGTTCTTTGTATGGCTTAACAGTAAATGAGCCATATGTGCCAGACTGAGCTTTTGTCCCATTCATTTATGAACTCAAGCCTAAAAATAGTACTTATTGCCTCTAGAATCTGTTTAATGCTGATACAAGACCGCCCACCTTCTTGTAATCAGAAAGATTTCCCATATTTTAATCCAGTGTATCTTCAATATTGGGATCTCTGCTATTAAAAAGTAAAAAGTAGCTATAGCACATTTTTGCAGATCTTGAAGTGACTTGGCTGGAGCTACTCTTTGTTTTTGCTGGCTGAAATTGCAATATTGTAGTACCTTTAACTCCTGCCAGCAACACCAGCCACATATGTTTCTAACCGAGAGAAACAGTTTGTAACGAAAACCTGAATATGATATCGGTTCACTCACCTGCTCACAGGATTAACTTTGCCTCTGAGTGCTTTCTGCAGTTGCATCTTTCCCAGGGAAAAACCTGTGGAGCTCCCCAAGGAGGCAAAAGGCCTGAGCTGCTGTATCCTGCAAATCAGTTATGATTCTCCTGGGTCTGGTGAGGCGTAGATGGATGAATAATTAATGCACCACCTTTTAAATATATTTACCAGGGAGTGGGTTTTTTTTTTTGTCATCGATCGTGGTTTTTTTTTCTTTTTTTCTCTTTTTCAAATAATCAATACATGGTTTAAATTATATTTTCCTTCACATTTTCACTGAGTGACAATCACACAATCAACAACTACTACCAAACTAAGAACAGTAAATTGTTAACCCAACAGTATTTCCCTGTGAAGGTCTGTAACCATCCAGGGTCTCACCCTCTCATTTATTTCTCAGCAGATTGTTATTAAATCAAACATATGCATACATTAAACACTTCAGTGACCCAATATAGCCTTAAGAACTGTACCATAAACCAACACATGCATAAGCTTTGTAACTCATTATGAAGAAGTCCACAGGTTTTCATCAGCAGCACAGTACCAGAGGGCACAGTTCTGTTTGACTCTTCCATTGTCACACAGCATAAAAACAAGAGTACAGTTAGGCCAATAATTTCAGGTTTCAAACTAGCTCATTTTGTACCGTTAAATTGTAGAACTACTTATTTTGATTGGTATTACTTCATAGTACAAGTTCTACTGTTAAAAATTAAGACTGTTTCAATGCTTCAATATCTTTGCACACTTTTGTGACTTAATAGGAAGCCTGTTGTAATTTAAGTCTCCAAATAGAGTATTTTGTGAAAATATTAACTTTACTTTTTATAGAAGAAGTGAAAGGAAAGGTGAAAGTTTTCATGATGGTAGAGAAAATATTTAAAATTATCAAAATGTGTCCCAATGCTCCACGTAAAAGAGCATTATTAATTTTAAAATTTTCTAATTTCAATCCAGTTTTATGATTTTTGGACCTTAATCGTAAACTTAGAACTCTTGGAGTTGCCATTCCTACTCCAATGTCTATCCTTTATGGAAATTGGAAGCCTTTCCAGAGAGGCACAAAGACTGCTTCGGTACCAAGCCACGTCCTGAAAAATGATTTTATGCTACTCAACTAATACAACAGGGTGCAGCAAAAACATTCTTTCACATGTTCCTAACTGGACAGGGCCTTTATGTATGATGGCAAGCGTGGAAAACAGCAGCCTACTGAAGATGAGCAAATACATGATACATTACCACTTCAGACACCTCTTCTAGTGCCTCCTCATATGTACAGTATGCATTACTGTCCTTTTCTATCTTGCACTCTCATCTTTTATCTACCCATCTGATCCTTGTTATCTTTTTCAAAACCTCCATATTTGAGCCAAAAAAGGAAGAAAAAAAACTGAAAAGAAGAACCCATTATAAATATGCTGACACCACTGGCCCTACATGTCAGGACCATCTATCATATTCATTGCCTCAGTAAAATTGCTGGTGTGGACAGAATGCAAATTCTGTTACAGTAGAAGAGGTATCTGAGCACCTGTTTGCATACCAGACATCCAGGGGTCATAATCAGAGGATAAATAAGACCATTTCAAGTGTGATGTTGATTGTACTGTACCAAATTTGCTAATAAAACCCCTCCATGCCTGAAAGCCACAGAGCCTAAGAAAATGTGCTCCCAAGAAGAGCTGTAGTGTGAGCTGATTTATAATGAGAGTGCAGTCATGAAGTGAAAATGGCAAGGCAAAAGTTAACACAAGACTGGGTGAAGCCGTTAGGAGCCCTACTAAGCTGTATGCAAAATGACAAAATAAGGGCGTCTAAATTCCACTGCAAATCTGATAGACTGCAGGCTGGAAGCAAAGAAATGAGATGAACAAGGGTTCATCTACATTAGAAAGTTTTACTGCTTTAATTAATCCAAAAACATAATTAAAGCTGTGAAATCTTTCTAGTGTGGATGCAATTTTACTGGTTAAATGAACAAGCACTTGGAGCTTACTGTGGTTCAGATACATCATTTACCCCTCTGAACGTATCGTACTCTGGCATATTTTAACACACCGAGTTTTCTTCCACAGATGGTTCTGGCTACCAATCTAAACTTCATCTAGAAGTATTTATCTTCTAGACCTCTGTGGAGGCAGGACTAGACCAGGGTGGTGTTCTGGAGATGGCTAGGTTAGATCAGACTGGTCTACTAGCAACATGTACTGTGTATTCCTATTCTTGAAGCAGTTGTCCTAAGGTTCAAGCATTAAATTGTAGTTAAGTGCTTTCCCCAGTTCTACTACAGGCTTCTGGGGAGTCCAGGAACACCAGTCGGTACTGGTGGTTCTTTGTCCATAAGGAGGAAAAAAAATTCTTTTGTCTCTTCGGTTGAGAACTGGGATTATCCCTTACTGAGAGGGTTGCTAACAGTTTCTCTACAGATGTAGAACTGCAGTTAAATAACTAAATAAATCTAGTGAGTCATAAATAAACATACTGGCCTTAAATTTCCATATACAGCGTGCTTTTTATAACACAGTATAAATTCAATTATTCAAATTGCATGTTTGTTGTTTTACCTAAGCAACTAGCCCAGTGTGTGGTTCTGACGTTACAGATCTCATATCTTCACACCCCTGACAAAAGCAACAATATTAGCAATTGTAGCTTAAATTTTACTGCAATGTGTAAGAACTAAATGACCAGTAAAAATAAAATCACAGAATATAAAAATCAGAGCAACAACCATACACTTCAGATTCAATGTGAAATGTTGTTTCCTAGTAGAACTGGAAGAACATCTTACATTAAACAGGTTAATAATTTTAAGTGGAAATGCCCAGAATATTTTTCAGAAATTGTTTTCATGACATCTTTTCAAGAGTTGTCATTCCCTAATGTATAACACACTGCTCAAGCTTGCATATCAGGTAGCATGTCAGACAATAAAGAGACTGAAAAATTTTTCACTTAAGCATGCTCCTTTGATGCATGTATCATCTTTTTCTACAGCACAGAAATTTCTCTCTCTCCAGTTTGTATATAAAAAGGGAGAGGTTAAAATGTTGGACATGTTTAGAATTATTATTTAATGCACAGATAACTCTCACATGGAGTATACAAAAAGTAGTCATGTTATTACTACAGAACCTTTGAAAGTAAGTTTTGAAACCATAAGACTTAAATAAATTAAATGAAATATTACTTTTCTACTAAATTTTATTTAGTCTGCGCCAAAAGAGAATGTACAAGTCAAAACTAAAATATACATAATTCCAATTCTATGCTGCTAGTGACTTTTTTTTTTTAAATGGAAAATGGTTTTTTACCTTCATGTCATTATGCTCTCGGTTATATTTTTCTCGTGAACAACCTTTCACATAATTTAACAGCTCTGTCCGCAGACAGAAAAAATATTGTGACTGCAAAACCTGGATCTGCTTTCTGGGCAATGGGGATCAGGACACCACGGTGGTTCATGGTTTGGGTTTTTCTTTTTTTGCCTGCCTCTGTCTTTCTCCTAGTTTTTATCTCCATAGATATTAAGCTCTTAATGACAGAGCTACGCTCACCCTCTCTGTGCTCAAGGACTCAAACGAGTTGTTATCAAGAAACAATTCTTCTTACTCATATTGCAATCACAGTTTGTTCATCTCTTTTCCTAGCCATCCCATCAGCATTCTGCTGAGAGCACAGGCGAAACTGGACATAGGAAGTGAGCCTACGCTACTTGGCATTTTTTCCACCTACTGATTAAGAATAATTTATCAATAAACAAATTGATTGAAAATTACTGTATTAACCACCATACATTGTGTGCTTGGAAATCAATGCAAGAGTTACCAAGAAGTGGCCACTATGGCTTGCTATGATACAAGTATGAATGTGGCATATCTCACTGTACATTTTAATCCACTCTAGAAATAAAAACTACTCCAAAACTGAGGACCCCAAGATGAAAGGAGATGCAGAATAGTGCTGAAATCATAAAACCTTTAGACGATCAAGAGGGAAAACACTCCACGTTATTATTTACAATCTTCACAGTTGTGCTGAAGTTATGATTATCGTAACTTTTAAGGGTCATTTTCTCTCACTCAGCATATAAATATTCTGATTTTTTTTTTCCTGCTAAGTGCTGAGGTACTAAACAAAGCAGTAAATGTCATTTTGAGACTAAAAAGATGACTGACATAGACACAAAAGTCACAGAGCATTTTCTGTTGCTGGTAAATTTAGCGGAGATTCTTTCTGTTGCTATGCATTCACTTTCTGACTGACCTATTTCAAACCATAAGTTGATCTTCCTCTCCATCTACAACAAATATACATCTACCCCTGCCTTTTCTCTCCTTGTCATCATCCATTCATGTTTTGGTTGGGTTCACTATATCAACATCCGCAGGGTTTGAATGCCCCCAGATTTTGGAAGCCGGATTTCCCAAAAGGAGTTTTGGGCATTCAGCTGACTATGACCGTGGCTAATTTTACTTGATGTTTGCGTAACAGTTTCCCCAAGTGAAAACCCTCAAGGGAGTTTCAATGAAATAGCATCAATAATCAGGACTCCCAACTGCCATTCAGGAAATGGATTGGGACATTACTTATGCATGTGCTCACAATATTCAATGACTGGATAGTAGTTTGGACTTCATTCAGTATCAGTGCATTATGACTTGGCTGTCAAGGTAGAATGCACCTGTTACACCAGTGTGATTTTGCGGACTTATGGTTAATGGGAAGAAATTGTCAAGTAACAGGCAAACCGAGTTTTCTCTCTCTGAGTCAGGGCTAGGGGAACTGCTCTCTTTTAGAGCTGAATACATAAGCAGCTAGAGCATTTGGTACCTCTTTCCTCCCAAGACCCTGCGGCATATGGGGCCCTATTAGATAAAAACACTCAGCTGTCATGTTCTGCTGGAAGAAAAGCAGTCTCCTTGCTATTCAGGTAGCAAGCAATATTGAGGGATGTCAACCAGTTCCCACAAGACAGCAACATCGCTGAGGATAATGATACTATTGCACTCATGTTCACATGGGAAGGTGAAAGTTGGTAGTACTTTGGATAAAGTAACCTGCAGGACTTAATGTTAATTCTACCATCAACCCCCCTTAGCTGGGGGAGAAGGCAGTGCTCAAACTCTCATGAAAACTGACTCAGGAAGGAAACAAGACAGTCTAGGCCTTCCTCATTCTGCTTTCAAGCACCAGATCATCTCTGGATCCTTCAATAGAAGGCTGTAACCACTCTGAATCTTCATAACTTCCTACCAAAAGATAGTGTTGCTCCAGGGAAGAGGCATCTATTTATTCTATTAGGAATGAGTGTACCAGAAGACTCTGTTACTAGGAAACCACACGTGGGTCTTTAGGCTACAAGAACCCATGCCCATTCTTGGATGCTGAAAAACTAGGTAAAAGAAAACTGACAAAACAAACAAGGCATACGTCTTACTGCTTGCACAGGGTATGGATCTCCAGCAAGGCTCTAAAAATTGTTAAAGTCCTTATTGTTTTAGAAGCAGCAGCTCTTTTTTCATTCCTGTTTCCAAGTGCTATTTTATCCAAATCTTTATGCAGAAGCGATAGTACATAAAAGTTTCTTCTTTTTGGAGTTGTTTTAAATTTGGTGCAACATGCTGGGCACATGATTTCTAACACTGAAATAATCAACTGCAATTAAGCTCAGGGTCATTTGTAATTAGGTTCTGCTTTACTCAGAAAAAATGATGCAAACTTGACAAAACATCAGAACTATTTCAGGTTTGCAAAGAAGCCAGAAAATCTTTGCATATATTCATGCGTTTCTCCAAAGGCTTTACACAATCTGGGTTTCACACATTATGCTTGGTAGCACATCAAAATTCAGTTCTAAGTGATTCGCTTTTTACTGCTGTTAAATTAAGTACCTTTTAAAAAAAGGTCTGTCTATATAAATATCAATATATGGACAAATAGATGAACCACACACTCCTGCTGATATGCTCTTGAAAATGGAAGCCCAAAGCAATTCTTTTGTAGAGTGTCACCCACAATTTATAATCAATGACACTGTATGTCGCTAAGTGGACAGCATTAACTGCTTCGTTCCAAATGCAAAGATTTTTCATCTAAGAAAACTTTATCAGGCAGAGGACATTCAGTAGTCTAAGTAGGCTAACTTAAAGAATGAAGGACAAATCATTTCTTAGTTAGAGTGCAATTTTGAAGAGTGTCTACGCTCACCTAATATATATTGAGCTGTAACGAGAAGCTTTGTTTGGGCTTTTTGCTGCAGCACAGTATAATTAGAAATTGGAATTTATAAACAGAATATGCTAAGAATCAATGCGTACATGGTCACAAACGGTCACACAGAGACAGCAATACACTAAGGATTTGAGTAGCACCCTGTCAGGATTTGTATGCACATATTGCCTAAGCCCAAAATATAATTGTGTCACTTAGATTTATACAGATCTGTTGGCAGTCCAAATACAGCCTCCACCAAACAGATGAAAATGAAACAGAACTTTGTATACAAGAACTTTTGTTCAGATTTGGTTTTGATTTCAGCTAATGCAAATGAAAGGGTCCTGGAACAACTTCACTATTGTAAGCAATATTCCTAAAAGATGTTGTCACTCCACTTTTCTCTGAAAATAACATTGACTTGTAGAGCTATGCTAGAGTTGCTACTACTGCGTTCAGTCACATCACTAAATTATATGTTATGCTGACCTTTTTTTAATTGTACAGAATCCTGACTGGAAGAAGTTACTGAAGAGTGATGATTCATAGTGACATCAGAAACTGCCCTCCCCTCCAAAAAAAAAAAAGGGGGAGAGCTATGGTAAAGTTCTTTTTGTGGAGAACATGGAGATTACAAAAATGTTTAACTCAAAACCAATAGAATTCCTCTCAATACTTATCATCAAGTTACTGGAATATTCTTTTGAGAAATTCAAATGTATGTTCTATTTGAAATACACTTTATTTCACAGCAATCTAAATATTTCATTCTGAACTAAGAAAATAAGATATTGTTGAAACTTGGTTTTGAAAATAAATATTTCTCTGCTATTTTACTACTTATTTCAACTTGATAGACGGGTTTTCCTCACAAAACCCCGGCTCTGTCAGGATTTAGTTGTTTAGCCTAACTTTAATAAACTCAGAATGGTGACAAAAATGAAACATATCCCATTTTGTGGCAGTCATAACTCACACAAAACTATCTGAGAGTGTAAATAGATGCTTTTCATGGCTACAGACAGATGAGTCAAAACAGACAAAAAACTTTGCAAAATTCATTCCCCCTTCTTTATTTTTCAATGTATTTTCCAGTCTAGTTCCAAAAATCTTTTCCCAAGGTTAGAAGAGGTCAAAGTGATTATCTTCAACTGTTCCATGTGCTTAAAAACGTGATTCAGCAAAGCAATTAAGTGTGATTAAAGAGAGAGTCACATTAGTAGTAGTACTACTAACTTCAGTGAGGACATAAGCAAATGCTTGACGTTGAGCATCACATACATGCTCCATTTCTTACCAGGGGCACAATTATAATGCCTTCTCATCACCAAGCAGGACTTTACCTCAGCCTTCAGTAAGAACCTCATTATTTAGCATGAGCAAGGTTAATTGGCAAATGGTTCGATTCTCACAAAATGAAGTTTTTAAAAAGCTTTCTTTTGCACATTACAGCAAAACCAAGGTCTTTCAAAGGTTTTTGTGGATGGGTAGTTGAAAGGATAGACAGAAGAAAGAGCCAATCTGAGAAATGAGTGCTCAAGATTTAAGGTTATGCTGTCTCTGATGCAGACTGGTTTCCTCAAACAGAGGCCTTCCACATCAGCCTCCAATTTTCTACCAGTTCAGCACAGATCTCTCTGGTTTTCACCAGAAATCCCATCCTTGAACAGAGATGCCTCTTTGGATGTAAACTTTAAGAATATATGTATGTTCCCACGTACATATATTCCCAGAAACTAAAAACCTCCCAATCAACCTTTCAGAGTGAAGGCTGCAAGAAACACTGGAGAAGCTGACAGCTAAGCTGTAAATTAATACAGGATGGTAAATAAGGATGGTATGAACTCGCTTAAGTGATATGTGGCCCTGACATAAATCAGCACATGCTGATTTAAGGAACCTAATCATTAGAATGAATCCTGGAATAATTCTGAAGTAGAGCATCTCTGTTTTATGCACAGCTGGTGACAACTGGTGTACCACATGACAGAAAAACAAACATTAACATCACTATCTTCTGTGGGGATTTTTTGTTGCATGACTGAATAACACAACAAGTTTCATAAACTCAGACACTTTGTCCAAAGGCCGTTGAGGGTGTTCAAATATAACACTGAAGTGGCACTTGCTTCTCTTAAAAAATATATACAAAAATAAAATCCCAATATTAGTACACTAATATTGTCAAGCCTAGGAAAAAAACTTGGGAAGAAAAGCATCAGTTTTCAGAAATTAAAATTTTTCTCCTTGTCTTCTCTGTCATTTGCAATTAAAAAACCCCTGCTAACCTATATTGTTTAGTTTCTCTGTGGATGTTAAGACAAATCATAACTCATTCTATAAAAACATCAATAAATAATTGAATTAGATACCAGAATTTCTTCCATAAGCCTCACAATTGGGCACATTTCCATCATAAATATTACTGTCAAAACTGAGGAAGGTTATTGGTGTACTTGACGGATGCAGGGCCATTAAGAGTGAATTTTTCTCATCTAACTAATCCCCCTCTGTAGTCACAGAGCAGAAATAGAGACTGCCGTCCCACAACATTAGACAGCTATCTCAGAAATCAGTTCACTCTCTGATGTCAGCTTTCTCCTCAGATTTTGACTGCAGAAATTAATACATTTACATTAATGCATTATACTTAGAAATTGAAGCATAATAAAATATTATAAAATGTAATAATAAAATATGTAAGAAAATAAGTCTGGAAATGCTATCAAGTCACACAATCTATCCCTTTTCCCAAAGCAGCTTGAACTAGTCCCTGGCACAGGTTTTCCAAAGAATTGTTTTAGAAGTTGCTATGGTGGAAATTCTACTTTCTTCCTAAACCATGTGGTCTCATACTTCTCTAACTGAGAAGCCAGGAGAGACAGCTAAAGCAGCTAATACTATTTAATTGACTTAGGATTGGCAATTCTCCAAAACAATGGAAAAAAAGCTTGGGAAAACCCAACCCTCTTACTCTCTTCCCTCTTCTTTGCACACAAATCTAAGAGACAAAACTTAGTGAGGATTTGTTATGTGTACACAAGAGAGTTAGGTGTCCCATTATCTTAAAAGCACTGTTGAAATTTAATATGTTAATCCCTCAAGACTACTTTGAAAAATCCTAATCTAAAAGAATGAGAGTTGCCTGTTCATTAAAGGAACCATTCATTATAACAATATTGACTGTGTATTAATTTAATCCATATACTTACATTCAATTGGAATTTGTTAAATACCAAGCTACCTGCTAAGTATGAATGACTCCATAAGCATCAATGAGATTTTCAAGCCAGTGTCACAGGCAAATCTGTTTCAGTAGAACAACTATACTTTGCCATAGAGAGCGTTCCAGACAAAAGGCTAATCACATGAAACACTTTATCAGAGAAGTTCAAATCAGCGAGTCCTAATAAGCTTAAGAAGTTGCTCAAGAAGAGTTTAAGCAGGAAAGCGAGGTGGAATTGCACAGCTGAGGATTAATCACTTATGTAATGTATTATAAAAATTGCTATTTAATATTAAACTCACTTCATCCTTTAAGCATTTCTTGTACAACATGCTCTAATGTAAGGGGAGTTTAAACTCTGTCTGTAGCCCTGCTCCTGCAGGGTTTGTTTGGATCTAGTCTTATGTGTTGACTTACTGAGATCAGGGCATTATATTTTTTGAGCTTTTTCTTTTATTTAGCACTTCTTTGCAGATATGGTCCTTTCGGCAACATTTTTCTATTATGTCATGAACTTTTGCATTGAATTGTTTTTAGGAGCAATATGAATTAAGCATAAAGCTAACATAATTGGAATTTCACTCATTATTTAGCTGCTTTTCCCTTCTGCCCCAGAGTCTGAAACCCAATGCAAAAATTTGCATTGGCAATGCGATAGTGGACAAAGTGAAATAGTTTTAATAAATTATTCTGAAAGATATTAGATAGAGGTCAATTCCCAATTCTTTTGAACTCCATCACAGAACTCTCATTTAATTTTCTGGGAATAGAATTTGGCCCCAATCCTTTACAAAATGGGATTAAACTTCTGGCTTTCTTCCCAGAACCTGGAATGAAAGTACACCTATGAAAATCTGCAGAATCATATAACATAGCTTCCCAAAGAAGGGAAAGCCTTCTGTGTAGCTTGATGAGATGGATTTTTTTTAGTTCCTTAGATTGCCACCTTCAACATGAGCCAGCTTATTCTGTCATTCATAAATTAATTAAAATGCCTGAAGTCAGAAGCAATTTCTTGAACTTGCCTTGAATCTGTGGGCTTTCCACATTTAAACATTTTTCAGCATGCATTTAAAATTAAAGACTGCGTATGAGCAGCTATCATTTCTATAAGACCATAATAAAGGTCAAACATTTGTTAGATTGAAAGCGACATTAATACATTCTGAATTCTTATTAGAGAAGGTCCATCATGGTATCATTTTCTTGGAGAGTAATAGGTCAGCTGTCAAATCTATCACCATGTCTGTCTCTATTTTCCTACTTTCAAGCCAGGACCAAAGAGAATAGACGGAAATCGAAGAAATACACTTCTCAAAAGCACCGATTTGACAACTTTAATTAAAGTCACAAGTTCAAGCATGTGGCAATCCATTACCTGGAAATCCTAGAGTTGATTCTTCATGGTACACTGACCTAAAGAAATTGAATTTGAGTATAAGACTGCACAAAGCATTTGTATTCTCCTTACCTAACCACCAACTCAAGAAATCTGAATGACTTAACCCAAAAACCCTTTTATATAAAAGGCTAGATTTCAGCTGGGGCTGACTTCTTACTCAAAAGAATTAAAGAATCACCCTCATTCTAGGAATGATATCCTGGCCTCTGATTCAAACAGGTTACAGAGAGGAGTTATGCTTTCAACTCCTGGTCTGAAACAGCTGAGCGTGAAAGTATTAGTAATAGGCAGAAATCCGGCTTCATTTCACCTTCACATTTACTAATCAGAGAGAAGGAGCTGGATAAGAGGCCAGGTGCCTTGCCCCCATACCCTGCACACAGCAGAATACTTCTATAGACCTGATATTTACCATTTGTGTGATAAATACAGAGTAAATGTTGAGGCAAGGATCAGGTGTCAGTAAAATCACTGTACACGGCTCAAAGGCACAAGCTACCCCCCCCAAAACAGACCTGTAGCTCACATAAATTGGTAAAACTCCTTATAGGAGACATGGATGTGCTATGCCTACTACAATGGTTGGGCATCTCAAAGCATCATAATATTTGGTTAATAGATTAGCATATACTTTTAAAAAAGTATTTACAATATAAGAAAAGCAATAAAATGAAAAATGCAGTGGAAAGAAAGACTTTATGTAATGCAGTCACACTTCTGGTTTTAAATGTCAATGACAGCTAGCCAAGTTACTTGTGTTTTATGTATTTGTGCATGTTGGTTTAAGAAAAACATAAAGTTATATAAGTGGAAAATGTATTATTTTAACTGCAGAAGGCAAGTCAAGTGAGAAAAAAAGAAAATGGAGGAAACTGATCCTGTGTTGCTTGTCATTCAGAAGTAACTGCACCTTTTTTTAAACCAGGCTAAGATACAGAAAAGCTTAGAAGAAGAAAATCCATCTTTAAATGAGAAGGGGGCCAAGGTGAGGGGAGCAGGGGAGAGAGAAGGCACCAAAATTTATAAGAATCAATAAAGAATGAAAGTCTGATGTCAGTGTAACCAGGGCAGATCAGGAATAATTTCCATTTACGTCAAAATAAACTTCTACAGTTTTACACCCATGCTAATTCAGTGAAAGTCTGAGCCACAGACATGAAAGTTAAACGATATGAAAGTAATGGAAACAATCAGGATTCAAAGGGGAAAAAAACCATGTCATTTAAACAGGGGTCTCTATTCTATTAGACTGTTTGATTAACAGAAGTATGCTGCCCCAACAGCACCATTGCTCTAATGCCTTCAGTGGAACACTGATTTTTTTATTAAGTGAGACAGAGACAGCCTTCCTGTCTGTAAAAGGAGTAAACAAAGCTCCTTGCTCTGAATTCCCATATCCAAATATAAGTACCAATTTCTGCAGCTCATATTCCACCATGAACACAAACGTTTTTAGTAGCAAGTGTTCCAAATTCCTTTATATAAAAAGTTATTTGACAAAATACGAGATTGTGATTTACTGGGAATACACAGTATACCGCACCATCTAGGAGCACCGAAGTGTTGACAGTGATAAATCTTATAAAGGACTTTCTAAAGCTGTGGTGAAAAGAAAGGTTCTGAAGTGAGTTTAGTTTGAGAAGGGAGGAAGAGAGAAAATTTCTCCATATTTTAGCCACTTGATTAAAAAAGATTCTCCCCAAAATAGGACAATGCCGAACTGAGATCAGACAAGCCATTTGAAATGATTTATAGTCATGATTCACAGAATGTACAGCTGAATACAAGATGACATAAATTGTAGGAATGAAGGAAAGCTTTAATGAAATGAATGAAAGTTCTGAAGATGTAGAGAAAAATATTTTCTGTATTATTTAAGTGTGAACATGCAGGAATTTTTTTGACCCAAATAATTCCTTGTGCTGGTCTAAAGTACTTTTGTCATGGGTTCAGCTCCCACAGATCTTTCACATCAGTTTCTACAGATATAAGAAGCAAAATGGACATGATGGAAGTAGAGTAAAACTTATACAAGATTAATAACATGGCACAGTAAAAGAGGGAGAATATGCAATCCTAGTAGTACGCACGTAATTGCGGAAGTATTTCCTTCTCTGAAGCACTCTCTTTGCTAATATCCACATATAACTAGAGAATAGAAGTAATTTATTTTTTTAGCTGTTCGATATAGTAGGTTTGGCATCCTCCAGGTTTCACCCAATGCAGTAAGGTCACTACAGAACTTCTGTATCTGGTACATATTAATAGTATGGATTTAGGAAGAATTTTTCCTGGTTTTAGCTGCCTACTAAAATATTGTAGAAGAGTGTATCATGCATTTAAAAATCCATTATTAATACCGTATTAGCATTTTGAGTCTCTAAGGAGTTAGGTGTTATTGCAGGTTACCCACAAAGAATCTACTTTCAGTAATGAGGAGAGGAACTCTGACATCTGTCAGCTGAGTAAATTCTACTGTTTTGTAAATATTGATCAAACAATTGTGGTTAATGATACAACCCTGTAAGTGAATTAGACAAATGTTCCCACATGGCTATCAATTTAATTTCCCAGACTAAATTAGCTTCTTTCGTAAAGCAAAACCCTTTTA
Organism: Morus bassanus; assembly: GCA_031468815.1. Classification (NCBI taxonomy): domain Eukaryota; kingdom Metazoa; phylum Chordata; class Aves; order Suliformes; family Sulidae; genus Morus; species Morus bassanus. The sequence goes on from CM062577.1 coordinate 27,676,743, forward strand.
AGGAGTATAAATTGTTCAGTGACATCAATGTCCATTTCAATTACGGCTTTATTCTGGTAGAGGCGGTTCTGCATAATACACCTACTGGTTTTATTTTAAGAATATACATTGGGAACCACATCACATTAACCTTGAACATTTATATCCTATTTCTCTAAAATACAGGATAGCTGGTGTAAATAATACCCAAGCAAGTACCCTTTTTGTACCGGCTGACCAACAGTCAGTTGAGCTGAAATCACCATTGCTAGAAAATATACTGATTTAATTCACCTTAGCACAACCATCATTCAGGACAGTGCTGGAGATAACAGCTGCCAGCTGAGCATGAGCTAGGTGCAAGAATGGGGAGCCAGAATACGCCAAAATGATAGCGAACATATCTTAAAACCAAACTGATTACCTCTCAGGAGCAAGTCATGCACCACTGTACAGCCTGCTTCTGTGGAAACAAAACTACCTGGGGTTTAGCTCAACTGGCCTCTATAAAGTAAGAAGGGAGGGGCAGGGAAGGGTTTCAATTGGTGCCATTTAAAGAAACAGGCAACCCTTTTTCTCAAGTCTGCTCTCCCTTTAGATCTGAAATACTGCTCACTGAAGTAGGGTAGCAGCTCCCCACTGACTTTAGTGGACTTTGGAAAGCCTGATATGGAACATGTAATGCCTCTTTACTTCTGCGTGTTAGTCTTTATTGGCAGTTCATTAGTTTTGAAAGACTGGAAAGGCTCCTTAAAATTAATCTCAGCCAAAGGATCATTTATTTGCATACAGTTTATTTCCAACTGTTTATGTTAAAATAAAATTTTTTGTAAACGTCGTTAAATTTTAAACTTGATTTTATGACAAAATGGCTATTAACTCTTTCTCCCAAGAGAATCTTTTACTTGAAACTTTCTAGCTGCGTATAGTGAATGGAAAGAAAAAATCTGAGTGGGTTTTTATTCAAAATAATAACTACTCTGCCTTTTCCCCTCAAAAGAAAGGCAGCTGCTGTTTAAATGATCTGGTCTTACATGAGGAAAGAAAAAGCTTCATCACTGTTCTGCAATGTGAGTACATGTATGGATTGCCCAGCAGAAACAGAGCACAGCATGAATCTCAAAGCCCTGTTGTTACATTGTGCAAAAGCAGACAGTAAAAAGAAAGAGGTTATAGAGGCAATTTGCATATTGCATTTAGAGCTTAATGAACCTCTTTTTTGAAGAGAGGGTCAGCTTTCTTAGGATATTCAGGTGGCTAACTCAATAGGAGTAAAGTGCCTAAATGCCTTTAAATCTCCCTTATGGTCCTCATTCTGACAATTTCATTTTAAGAACTATGATGTTATCGGAGCAACGAAACAAGTCATATTTAGACTATGAGAAAATCTCACTGTTTATTTTTCTCTAATCGCTATGTGTCTTTCTGTGTAATTGACCCCATTTTGAAGAGGCACAGTCCAAGGATCCACATAAATAAGCAAGAAGAGAGTTTGCTGTATAAGCACAGGAAACTCTGCTGAACAAAATCTTTTACAAATTCATTTGGGGGCTGCAACTGCATCATGGATAAGAGCTGCCTGAAACATCTTTCATATCTTAAACTACTACAGCAGTGTCCAAGCTAAGAAAATGCTCATCCCTTACAAATGCCATCAATTTTGCATAAGGAAACCCACCTCTTCCCTAAAAAGTCCATGATATCTGACCTGATGGGACTTCCTGCTCCATGAATACTTAGCAACAGACCAGTTAAAGGCCTTGGACTACAATTTTATGCTGGTCCAGCGTTACATGCTCTGGGAAACCGTTCCTGACTGTCCTATCCTATAGGCATTTGGTCCTAATCTCTGTGTGTTATGTATATGCCAGCACATATTGCATCCCTTCCCCTCCCAGCCCACTGATGACTGTAAATCCACTACAATTTTTAACAGAACCACCCACCTACCCACTTCAAGTGATCAAGATTTATTCTTTTAATAAGAAATCTCTATTTAACTGTCATCTCTCAGCTGAGGTCATGTCATGTGTCGATTGAGTCCATGGCTACCCTGTTTGCAGCTCGTTCTTGTGTTGTTCCTGAGCAAATCACATAACATCTGCTTTCCCCTTCTATTTACTACAGATATGTCCTGGTTTCAGCTGGGATAGAGTTAATTTTCTTTCTAGTAGCTGGTGCAGTGCTGTGTTTTGGATTTAGTATGAGAAGAATGTTGATAACGCACTGATGTTTTAGTTGTTTAGTAGTTAAGTCGTGCTTACACTAGTCAAGGACTTTTCAGCTTCCCATGCTCTGCTGGGTGCAGAAGAAGCTGGGAAGGGGCACATCCAAGAGAGCTGATCCAAACTGGCCAAAGGGATATTCCACACCATATGACATCATGCCCAGAATTTTAACTGGGGGGAGCTGGCTGGGGGAAGCAGCAATCGCAGCCTGGGGACTGGTGGCATCAGTTGGCGGATGGTGAGCGGTTGCATCACTTGTTTTTCCCCTGGGTTTCACTTCTCTCTCTCTCATTGTTTCCCTTTTCATTATTATTATTAATAATAATTATTATTATTAATATATTTTAATTATTAAACTGTTCTTATCTCAACCCATGAGTTTTCTTACTTTTGCCCTTCCCATTCTCTCCCCCATCCCACTGGGGTAGCGGGGTGAGGGAGCAGCTGTGTGGTGTTCAGCTGCCTGCCAGGTTAAACCACAAGATACCTCCATCAAATTTGCAGTGTTGTTGTAAGAAAAATTTATCAGAAGTTATAAAATGTTATTGTGAATAATTGATGGCAACTCTAGAGCTGGCCAGAAAATGGAACATCTCCTCCACAACTCATTCCAACATTTATTTTCATTCTGAATCTGAATGAAAGTCAATGAATCAAAATGAATTGTACAAATCGGTGTAAACTTTTCCTCATAATAAACATGATCCTATGAATCATTTAAATGAAAGTATTTCCAGCAAAAGATCGATCTTTTTGTAACCAGTTGTTATCTGGGAAAAAGGTAATGGTGGGAAGGCTGATTTATGATCACACACAATCAGATCATGGAGAGTTGGATGGAACAGTTGCTTCTCCAGAGTGCCAGACTCAGAACTAATTATTTAAATGTAAAATTATGCACTGTGTGGCTTTTACAAGGTTTATTTTTCATTTCTGCCAGCCATTACCGCAGAAACCCCTCTCCTCCTCTGCATGCCTACATACATACATCCCCCCCCCCACAGACCCAACACCCCCCCAATTAATCAATACTGCTTTTTGACCAATTAAAGGTTTGAGACATACAACACCGATGAAGGTTTTATTTACTGTAATGCAGAAATTAATTTTTAGGTAATAATTTTTTTCTTTTCAATTTTTAAACCTCCAGTCTACCAAAATACTTTGGATGTATGGGCTTGTTTATATCTCTAAAACAGAGACACCACTGTACATTACTGATGGCATTGCTAGAAGCCTGTTTAATGTTTAACCTGAGTGAAGGATTATATAATAGTTGGTATACAGATAAGAAAGTTTTGCTTCTAATACTGACTTGAATAGTGTACTGGAGAATGTTCTCTTTTGGATGGCTTCTTTGGGTCCCATTATTCTTTTTTTTTTTGTTTGTTTCTTTCCCACTGAACTGGGTCAATATCTGCCTCATTAATTGTCTTCTGAGATTTGACCCATTTTTCTCTGAGTACTCCTCTAAGACCTCTCAAAAAAAAGGGATGAAAGCAGTCCAAATTGCTTTCTTTTTTTTTTTTTTTTTGGGGTTGTCTGAATAATCTGAACAATTATCTGAACAGTTACCTGAATAATCAGGAACAATTGAATCAAGTCTCACAGTATGAAAGCCCACAGAAAAAGATTGGCAAAGCTTGGTTTTCAGGGGAAGTTCAAAAGACGTGTTAGCTGGGTTAGGGACCGTCAGCTTTCTACAGTTCTGTTCAGGCTCAACATGGAAAAGGTGGCATAAAAGAACAGCTTTATGCATTTTACTACATGTAGATATAGGCAACAACTCTAAAGTCTTTTCTGATACGAAGTTGCCGTAGCACTTTCATTTGGCAGAGTACAAGGAATACCTGAGAGACAGTAGCCTGGCATTCACTACGCCACGACTTTGATCAAAAACAAAGAAACACACTAATACCCTTAATGCTGAAAATTGAACACTGCAGTTAATATACCAAGTTTCTTTTTAATATCATCAGTGAATATTAGGCTAAACAGCAAATTTTAAAAGGGGCAATTTTCTTTGATTAATTGAATCATCAAAACTAAATCAGGTTAATTGAAGAAATTGAAAAGGCAAGATAACATCACTAATTTGTTAATGTGGGCAATACTCTGCAGTTTTCTTCCCTGGGCCCTGTTGCTCTTATCATGGATTAGCTGCCCATTGGATAAATTATATGTCTGAGTTTATCCAAATTTTCTGACATCCATAAATTCATCACTAAAACAAATTATATATGGACATATATTACAAGCACATCAAGATCTTATAGAACGTATTTTGTGGGATTTTTTTACCGCTGACTTCATTTAACATAGAAATAGCCAGTTCTGAGTGCTTTTGCTTAGCTGACGTGGGAAAACATCACTTTCTAAATTCCATTGTCATATCTGCACTTCCAAGAATGAAACTTCGTGTCCTGAGACATCGAGATAGATGTAGATATAAACAAGAAATCTGAGTCATTGAGAAATAGAAAAGTCTAATTCACACCAGAAAAGGTCTCTATTTGTGGGACAAGGAAAAATTGGTTTGAGATATGCAAAATGATGGATAAAATCTCAGTGTTATTGTTTAGAATTTTAAGCCTAGAAGAATCAAGGTCCAATTCCATATCTTTTCTCTTTTTTTCTTTTCTAAAAAGCCTACATTTCCTGCAAGAATTTCAGTTTACAGATATTTGTCTCATTGTCATAAAACAAAATTTTCCACATACTCTTTCTCCTTTTTTTTCGAACAAACATTTTATTGTTTCAGTACCAGGTTCGATTCTAGTGTAAATTCAAATAACATCAGCTGGATGAGCCAACAGCAGCCAAATGAAGTAAAAATCTTCTACCAGACACTCCTTTCCCCAGAGACACTGTAATAAGCAATGGCCTTTTCTGACTCCAGGCATTTTATTATCTGACTGAATTTGGAAAAATATAGATGATTGTACAGATTGAATGCTTCACAAGTATGCTAAAACAAAACTGGAAATCATTGCTCATTGTGATTATTTTTTCTCAAATATATCAAAGTCATATCTTAAAGTCTTCAAAGGCCCTTCAAAAAATTGAAACAATTTTAGTCACAGCTCCTGCATTTCCCACAGGCTACTGCTAAGCCTACTGGAATCAGAGTTTAAACTGCACAACTTCTGGGGTTTGGCTTAGCAACAGACATTAATTTCAGCAACGCTTTTGTGTTAATTAGTATATAGAATTAAACACATCGCTATTAAATACTGCACTATGGCTGGTTTTCTGGTTGTCCCTGAGAATGATGCTTATGGCTGTGGATATTCTATAAATGGCTAACAGAAAAGATATCATGACATTCATGCTTTGTAGTGGCAATTACAACTGACAGTGTAGAAGACAGCAATCCCAAATATCCAAAATATGTGTCATTTAATAATTTTAGCACTGATGGGACTGTAACATTATCAGAGTTTAGATATGGATCCAGATCACAGTTTCATAGCTGGCCTAAATTACTATAATGGATCAAATTAAAAATCCATGTCCAAACATCTGCAGCTCCTCAGATCATGACCTAATGAACCATGACCAATTCAGCAGGTCATGGCAGAATCACAGGCTCTGAATATCTACAAGTGCTCTGCAGAGATAGAGTTGTTATTTTGTTCTTTAAAATAGATGACTAAAAATATTTTCGCAGCAGCTAATTGCATAAAAGTACAGAGTGATTGATATGAAGAAGTTCAGTTTTTCAAAAGCATAAGGAAAATTACTGAGAAGCTATGCTGTGATATTAAAAATAAACTTTATATAATTTGGTGTTGTGATTAATGAAAGAAATTCAGTATTGGCTTGGAGTATAGCATTTGCATAAGATGTGAAGGGTGAAGAAAGGGTGGGCCCAATGTCAAAGAAAGTATGGACTACCTTACAGCTTACTTGATGTTTGTCTATAGTAGAAAGCATGTATAAGACATTCTAAGTTTGTTTCACTATTTCAGTAGAAAACAAAAGAAAATAAAGCCCAAAGACACTACAGATTAGCTGGGAAATTTACCTGAATCCTTTCCTATGATCTGTTCAAGAAGAATCAGGAAAAAAAAAAAAAAATCCAACAAAAAAACCAACAGATAAAGCAGAATGAGAGATCTCACCTTAAGTAAGCGATACCAGAAAGGAAGCCCAAATATGCCTCATAGAAGATTCATCTGGGTTAAGTATGATGGATCTGTGTAAGGGTTAGTCAAGGAGGAAAATTTAAAACAGGACAAAGAAACAAAGTAAAAATATTTCCTGACAAGTTAGTCTAGCAAATTTGTTCAAATCTGTGAGTTATTTGTTCAACATGCATAACTAAAAGCACAAAGCATTGAGTTTTGTAGGATCCTGGGCTTCAGGAATGGGGAATATCCAGACTGACCACAATGACTGTCCAGCTCTGGAGCTGAACAAGGGAAGCAATAATTATGAAGTCATAGCTGGATTTTTTTTGTGGTAAAATGTATTTCATTGACTTAGTGAAACAATTACGGTGGCAGCTGCTGCACTTGCCTCTAAGAAATATTAGAAATGTCACCATAGTCATTAAGAAAAGTTCAGGAACAAATGACATATCACTTTATAGCAACATCTGTTTTGGGGAGGAGTTGGGAGAATGATGGAGGGGCAAAATCAAGAGAGGTACATTGCATATATACAATAAATTTCTGCTTGCAAAAGCAATTTATACAGTCACCAGGAAAGCTAGAGTAGCAATGAATGTCACAGTATAAAATATCACTCCAAGGTGACACTACATGATTTGCAAGTTCAGTCTTCAGAAGAACTCCGTGTTCAACAGCCTAATTCTTTTAAAACAAACTTCTGAAAATGTAACTTCTCAGGTGTTGTCTGCTGCAGGTCAGTCCTGTTCGGCAGGTGTTTGGAAAAAGCCACCCCCTTCCTTCTCTCTTCAAACAAAACTAATGACAGTAATTCCAGCACAAGCAATTGGCCATACTTTTTGGCAGATTTCCCAAATGAACAAGGATAAGTTTATCAGAGACGTCTACACATTCATGGATTTACATGCCATTAAAAATAAATGGGCATTGGATGTCCAAATTCCTTTCTAAAGATATTTGTATCTTTAGAGGTGTTCCCTGCTTTACAGTCATGACTGTTCCCAGCAGTTCCCATGCTTGTCCGTTGGCAAAACAGCGTGGCATGAACAGGACGTTAGGACAGGCAGCTCCCACAGGACTGAACATCATGGAACAGCTCTCAGCAAAATGGCCACTTGAGCCTGAATTTCACGATTTTCCTGTGTCACAAAATACTGAAAAATCAACATCAATGAAGGAAAGCATAAGGTTTAAGTAAGAAAGGATCCTGTTTTCAGTGTCGTGATGCTTACAATTCTCTAACTGTGCAGCACTGCACACAGAGCTGTGATACGTATTCTCTGGATTCTTCATATATACAGTCAGCTGGGTAAAACTTTCCATGTTATCTGTTTATTGATTAAACAGAAGCACATCTCTTTAGCTACTCTTGGTATACTGTTATCTTCTAAAAACACACAGACATGTCCCTGACAGTTTTCCCACTGCTGTGCTAGGTGACTCATACCAATTCAGGGAATAAATGGAATGGCAGCAGCACGCAGGTCCTGCTCTCTCAGCCACAGCATCTCAGCACACAGAAAATGTGTTTGATGTAGGTTGAAGTGCAGAACAAGCATGCAATCTAGTGTGCCTGCAAATTGGTCATTAATAATCTTACTAAATGAAACAAAACAATGCATGTTGCCTATCCACTGACTTTAATCGGGAGTGATTTTATATAATTTAAGTTACTGAATAAGGCAAGCTTGTACTGCACAATTTCTTAGTTTTGAAAATGTAGTAAGGCAGAAATGACTTAGTTAACAAGACCACAAACTTTCCAGTGCAAGATTATACCTTATTCTCCAATGCTCAAAATTGCACAAGCATCAGGACTTCTTAACTGTGCTTGGAAAATATGGACTTGATGTCTTCCTTGTTAACATCATGGCCAAGCTTTCCTACTTTACTGCAAATTCACTGTTCCATTTTCCAGAGATTTTCTAAACGGAATAAGTGCTAATATCCTACAAAATAAAAAAAATAATAATATTAATTTTAATATTTTTAAACCGTTTCTCTCACTGTCTATATTTTCTGTGCTATGGTGCACTGCCAAATCTTCAGGCCTGCTTCTACATAGAGATCTCAAGTGCTTGAGAAAGCGCTCAGAAGCCCAGGTGCCTCAAGAACTCATATCCACAAAAGAGAGGCTTTCCGCTTCATTTCAAAAAGAAATAAAATGCAAACTCTTTGCCACAAGCTTCTTTATCTCACCAGTGCAGGCTGCAGAGTGAGGTCAGAGTGACTCCTCACCAGAGGCAGAATTTGGATGTCTGTGTTTAAGAGAACATGAACATTTTGTTCACATTTTGATAGATTGATCCCAACTAAAAAACTGAATTTTGTTTCATTCATTTTGATCTGCTTTTCTAAACTCAAATATCTTCAGAGAACTGGAAAAATACATGTAAATTCAGCTTAGTTGAGGCAGCACTTTTCATTCTCCACCTGGAGTAAAGCTTTGGGCACGTTTGGCCTTTTCTTTTCCTTGTTCACTGAGTGATAGGACTGAGGAGCTCCCCACAGGTTCCAGGCTTCTCCCCACCCAAGACAGCAGTGACCTGTGATCCCCCTGCAGTTGACTGCATTGCCTCTGGTGAGGGTCTCAAAGGCGGTATGCCACGAACCTGGGAAAGATGATGGTTAGGATGAGCCTGTACTGCATTTGCGGCAAATGAGCTGGTCTCTACTGTACAGATTGTAGCAGACAACAATTCTATTTTAATTTTAAGAAGACAGTTCTGGTTTTCTTTTGAGGGTTTCTGGTACAAAAAAAAATGTTCTGTATCCCCCTCTGAAAACAATGACAGATTCATTATCTCAGGAGAATGTTTAATGTGTAAGCCTTAAAATAGTACCTAAACTATCTAGTCTCCCTTTCATCTAGTTTTGAAATGCTGAAATGAGCTGACCTATTTCTCTTGGGGTTGAAATAATGAGTGCATCTAACCTCAAATAAATAAGACAAAGGAGAGAAGCAAGTGTAAGGAAGAGCGTAGCTCCTAAAAATCCTGAGCACATCATTCACAGCAATTCTCCTGAGCTTTTGAGAGCTGAAAACATGGAGCTGAAAAAGAACGTTGTGCTTACAAAACAAGAGCATTTATGAGCAGCTGTATTCTTTTTCTATAGCTGTTACAAGAAAATTCATTTTGCATTCCAAGTTTCTTCCATTCATTTTGCACCTGGGCAGTAAATTTCAAAGGTATATTCTCTTCTCTCTCGTCCCTCCCCTGAGAAGCTGGTGTACCCATTTCTGGGTGCAAAGAGAGCAGACGTCCCACCTCCTCTCAGATATGCATGAAAGACTTTTTCTCCTGCAGTGCTGGAAGCTTGCTCCACCTAGGAAGAGAGTGATGGAGCCATCGGTCTCTCAGCCGGCAGATAATCCTCACAGCAGCATTATTTGCAACGTCACTTCTCTGCCTTCAGTGAGATGTCACAGTAATGAAAAATGGGAAAAACAGTATTCTGCAACTGCAGAGGGAAGCTTAAGGGCAGAGGTCTTAAACGAAGAGTCAGTTCTGGAAACTCCTGCAATTACTGTCAGCTCACCTGCTAGGGCAATTAAGAGTCTGCAGTGCTATCTACTGTTTAATGCCACAACATGTCCCCAGAATTAAATAAATACATGAAAGATAAATTCAGCATAAGATTTATTAACAGTATTTTGTGAATTAAAAATAAGAAAATTATTAGGAATTAAATTAATTATAGAAATTGAGGAAATTTGGACAAAACTCCTAGTGGTGCTAGTTTTGCAGTAAACATACTTTGGCCTCGAACAAGACACATGAGCTCTCAGTGCCTCAGTTTCACATCTGGTAAATAGGAATGGCACACCAGTATGCATGCTCTTTGCACATCTGGCCAGTGTGGGACCTAAACTGTTCAGACTGTGAGCTATTTCTTATTTGGGGTCACCTCTGGTGAACCATTTGGCAAGTAGAGTTGCTTGCATTACATCTGAAACAGGGGTTGTAGGTCCTTCCAGCTCCTTGGTGTGGGCATGTGTCCCTCCGCTTTCCAGCCTTACAGGAGGGAGGAATGACCCGGCACCCTTTGCTGGGGAGAAACCCCAGAAATCAGCTCCAGGAGGGACCATTAGTGCCTTGAACACAGAGACACAAATTAGATAGGCAGGGGATCAGTAACCAGAGTATGTGCTGTGGTGATCTCCTATTGTGTTTTGGAAAGTAGCCAGAGAAAAACAGCTTTCTGAGATCTAAACTCCAGGCACAATTGATTGCTAAACTAAGAATTTGAGGACACTCCAGTCTAATTGTACATACGAAAGCCGGTCCTGAGCAATTTGAAAATTTGCATGTGTAATGCGTAGCATTATGGGGCATGGATACCAAATAGAAGTAGCAGTAATAAAAAGGATTTGTAGGAATGTGAGTATCTCACTGGTTCAGAAAGTACATTAATCACCACTGTGGCAAAGTGAAAGAAAGGAGACATTCATGTGAGCTTGCAAAAAGATGTCAGACAAAGCATTTTCCACCTGAGAGAAAGTGAAGTGCATATGTTGGAGTACTCTCTCAGAGAATACAAGAAAAGTACATCTCAGGCTCTCATTTAGGTACCTTAAGTAGTGTCATGGTGAAAAAAAAAAAAATCAATGTTAATTGCATATATTTTAAAAAATACTCCAAATTACTCTATTAAAATAAAGACATGCCTCAGGAAACAGGTCCTGTTATGCATATTAATGGAGAGTTTGTATTAGTGCTTACTTGGGTAAAGGGAGAAAACATTCAAATCCCTCCAAGAACTATTTGCCATAAAATTCTGTGTCATGATGTATGTTTCATGTAAATGAAATTCTAAGCAAGTAGACAAAGAATAGCAAGAAGGAACATCAACAAGGTAGGTGGCTACAAGCCAACAGTATCTGTCTGACATGAACTCTGTCTTTTGAAGGCTTGCCTAGAATTAACTAAATTGTACAAGATACTCATTTAATTTTAGAAAAGCTGTGCAATGTCATTAAGAAACACAGATAGTGATTGTGGTGGTGTTCTGTGTATTGTTTTTTCTCCAGAGGCTTTGCAACGATCAAAGTGCCTGTGAGCAATGGTGGCCAGGAATAAACACTCCATAGAAACTGGAATTAGAGAAGCCAAAGCAGATGAAAGAGCTGGGCTGGAGGCTGGTGCTGTGTAGGGCTCCCTGGAGGAGGGTCAGGCCGCAACAGCCCCTAGCTTTCATTTGTGACAGGGAATGGTCTCCATCCCCTCCAGCTCACCTTGGAGAAGAGCAAGAGCTGGAAAAGAATCAGCTGTTTTTCAGTGAAGAGCTGTGTCAATTAAAATAAACTTCAGGATGTGAAAAATTCAGATAGCATGTGTCTTCCCATTTTCCTTGATGTATAAAGATTATAAAGGAGAAATAATTAGACAAAATAAGCTAATCTGCAAGTGAAGGGAACAACTGAAAATTAAATATCTGTCTATAGAAAGGGATACTAAAGCATATTGGAAAGTAAATAGATTTGGGGGGAAAACAAAAGCTATGTGTCTAGAAAGGAGTGAAGTACCTTGATTTGTGTTAAAAAAATGTTAATAATCTAAATGACATTTAGAAATTAGAGTAGTGGAAAGAGAGCACATCACATGCAATTTAAAATGTAAATTCCCTGCAAATTCAAGAAAACCCTGCAGATACACCAAAGGCAATCAGAGAGCAAAATCAAAGTTAAAAAAACCAAAGACAAGAGCACCTCATATGTTCAGAACATCTTTGTATTTTATATATATATATATAAAAATACGTCCACATGCCATTCCACACTTTTTCAATTTCTGATCTGAAAAAAGACATGCAGTTTGTAGCAAAATGGGTCCAACTTTTATGCCCTACAGCCAACAGGTCTGCAGTGCAGCGGTACAGACCACTGTCTCCCACTCACCCACATGTGACCTGACCTTGGGATAGACTTTGGTGTCAGAGTCTGAATCAAAGCAAGATTCCTAGAAATTGAGATTCCTAGGTATTATACAATATTATGCTAGTATCCATCCAACTACTCTTTCCTAATGTAACAACACACCTAACAGTGTTTCCTACCTCACTGCAACCCTGCTTAGGAGCGAAGCACTATACTTTCCTGTTGGAAAGTACAGTATATCTATGCTACAGTCACAGCAAAGACTGTTGAACGCACATCTGAGCTGATCTGGGAACTGGTGGCAGTTAATCTGCAGTAGGATGTGAATTGCACACATTAAATGTCCAAATATTTATCACATAAATCTGGTGCCTCCAAAATAATTCAGTTCCAATATGTTGCACTGAAAAGTTCTGTAAATGTTAAACTAACGCTTTCACAGAAGTACCAAAGATTAGCAAGATGGTTCTTACGCTTGTCCCAGATCTGGGATCCAGGGACAAGGTAGGAAATACCTAAAAAAATCCCATGGGAGTGCTCAAACAAGTTCTGAAATACACTGCCAGCATTTCACATTTCAAAACAAATATAACTGCAACACTATTCACAGGTGACAGCTGAAATTGGTGCTGGTGCTCAGATTGCATAGTAACTTAGTAGGAAAAGCACTTCCTCTGCAAGAGCAAGGCTGGGGATTCATTGCCCTCATCAGTAAAAGGGGATCCATCCAGCTTCACTGGACTCATTCAGCCACCAGGCTACAAAAGTCCCAGGATGCCCTCCAGACCTGCCATGGCTACCTAACTCTGCAGCTAAGGGCAAAAGGATTTGGAGGACACGGGAGAGCAAGCAAGCCAACAAGAATGTGGCCCTACAGCTGAGACACAAAGGGAGACTAGGAAGACTGTCTCGTATGACTAGTTCTGGCTTTTGGTCCACTTCTGTGTGGTGAACAAAGGAGCAGGAGTTGGCATCCTGCCCTCCCACATGCCAAGTGAGGGGTTTATCTATAAGTATTTCACAAAAGGTGGTCTGCTGTTTGCAGGAAAGGAGCCCAGACTGTGAATGTGTAGAACAGAGGAGCACTCAGCATGCAGCCCCGTGGGGCTGGGATTGAAACAAACCCCATAGCTGGTGGTTCCCACTATTTAGCAAGCTCTAGTCAGAGCCTGCATCACGTGCAGGATTCGGGTATCTTATTCTACCATACTGGAAAATTTCCCAACCTTCAACCACCCCACTTCAGTCAAAGCCTCATTTCTTTAAGTATTGCAACTCCCAAATTGCAGAAGCCTAAGCAGGCTTTCTGGACCTTACTGCACTCTTGCTATATCCACCATTTAAATGTCATTGAGAACTTTGAGCCCTTGATCACCTATCTTTTAAAGGACATAAAGAGGCGGAAGCAAATTTCTTAGTACGGTTCTTCCACGCAGTGAGGCCATTGAACCTTCTTATTTTCAGTTGTGAACCAATTACAGTTTATAATTCTCTGCTGAAGTGCAAAATTACACATAAAAAAGCAAGCACAAGGAATGCTAATTTGTGGGTGTGCATCAGAAATGAATCATTTCACAGTCATTGCCCCCTCTTCATCTTATATTAAATTACTAAAACAACAGTGACACTATTCATTAATTTAATTGCTCAACTTGAATGTTTTACTGTATTCAACCCTGGGAATTATGGAAAAGAACTGAATAAATACCATGCCTGCAAAGTTTCAGTTTTCCTGATATAAACTACCACAGCATGAAACTGACATAAAAGTATAGAGCTTTTTCTCCTTCTAGACTTCAGCTGAACTTCATATCCCTAGAGGGAAGAAGAGCGCTAAAAAAGGCTTGAGTAAGGATTCTCGTACTCACCAGGTACAGCTGAACCAGTGGGAGGAAACTTGCTATGGGCAGGCAAATGATTATTCCTGCAAAAAAAGAATGGGAGAAGAGGGTTACTTACTTTTGTTACCTGGTCCCTGATCTGCTCTAATACAGCTATGAAGAGTTCCAAATTTAGTATATTGTGTTTAACTTCTTAAATACAGTGTGTTCTTCTATACAGCTGGCTTCAGCTAAATGGCTAGCTGACTGGTAGACACCTTGCTATCCAGAATTGGGTAACAGTTTACAGATGTCTGCGTCTATATGTGATTCATTTTATCCTTGTGTTATTTTAACCTATTTCTGGAAGCAGATATCCCTCTGCTTTGAGCTGGTATGTTGCCAGGCAAAAAAGGTCTTACCCTATAGCTGCAATTCCCAAGCTGCAAGACAAATAATAAATAGCAGTTACACAAGCCAATGGCACATTTGTCGGCCAATATTCAGTAGAAATTCTGCCATGGGAAAGCAAAACCAGTGCATTTTAAACACCAGAAGCACTGACATCTCTCTGATTGGTTTGCTCTGGCCACTGCTATCAGTCTCGAGCTTTTATGAATGCCTCTTTCTCCTTTCTTTTCTGGTCTTCTTTCCCATTTCTTCTGCTGTTTAATTCTGAATAATGACAAGGGAAATTTTAAAATTGTTTAGGTTTGGTAGTTGGGTGAGCAAAATTCAGTGCTGCTTGGGAATAAAATGTTGGTTTTGATCTTCTGGACAGTTCTTCATTTGTTTATTGTAGATATTATTACTTATGAACAGAAAGACCAGCTGAGTCACTAGAGGGACCAATTTCATGGGGTTTAGAAAATAGGTTCAATGGTTTTATCACATCCACCAACATTCAAAAGTAAATCAGGCTCCCCTCTACACAAGGTACTCAGAGCATGGGATTCAGCAGGGCTCCTTTTGCTGTGTGGCGTCTCTGGGTTTAAGAAACTTGGGAGGAGAACCAGAGGCTCTGCATTTGCAAGAGGCAGGATAGGATTATGTGTAAAATCTTTAAAAGAAAAAAAATTATCAAAAAGAAAAGAAAACCAAGTTGATTGGGTATGAATGCAAGGTAGCATGTTCTAGGGATAAGTGTAGGAGCAAAGGATGCAGCTGACCAGGGGCTGTGTAGGATTAAACAGTGTGAGTAGCAAAGATCCATGAATATTTCTCTCCTTCCATCCTTCCTACAGGGGTGAAACCCTGACCCTGAGAGCTGTGGCCGTGCAGTCTATTCTTTCTCTTTCCACTTGGTAACTGTGAGAAACAAGGCTTAGAATACATTATTCACATCTAAGACTACTCAGTAACTGGATAAACAACGTATATCACCGTTACATAAACTACTGGATAGAAAAGCAATAGTCAATTATACAAAATTAAATACATACATACATACATGCATACATATAACATATTTCTGGAGAGGAAAATGGGCTATATAAACATTTGAAGCAGAAACACCATTTCTGATTCACTTAAACCTCACCCCCACTTTTCTACCTTTCTATCCATAATCTGTCTTTCCAAAGAAACCCTAAAGAAGGCAATTTGTTCTTCAGCAAGGATTAAAAAACCCTAAATGTGAAGCAGTTAATTGAATTATATCAAAATTGGATGACAAAGAACCTGAGTAACTGTTAAGAAGTGAACTAGAGCTAGATGAAGAACGGAAAAAACTACCTGTCACTTAGATACTGGACTGGAATTAAAGAGATTTAAAGCAATTCTCAAATCCTCCACAGACATCAAGAATGACCTTTGGACAATCACTGTGTTTCAATTCCCCTTTATGAAATAGGGAAGGCAATAATATTGACTCTCTTTTGCTTTGAGGCTGTCTTGTCTGCTTAATTGTAAGAACACCGAGTGAAAGACGACTCATTCTTTGTAAATCTAGCCCTAAGCATTTTCCTCTTTCTCCAAAAAGTTAAAGAACAATTCCATTGAAAGGATCTTGTATAGAGCAAGTTGCCAGTCAGTAGAGAAAGAGGAATATCAAGCTCAATTATAGTTAATAGATGAACCCAAAGGATAAAACTGTAAAGTCAGATTTATTACTAAACTATACCTTGAAAAAAATCTGGAAAATGCAGACTGCCCAAAAGGCATTTGCTATGTTCCAGGGACAGTTTCATTTGTCCACATGGCAGAGGAATTTACTCAGAAACTGGTGCCATGAATTCAATTCTAACTTGTAAGGAGCTGCTAAGTAAGAATTTGAAAGTAGAAAGAAATTTGGGGGTAAAAAAATAAAGAAATTGTCTGAGTTCTCTATTGCAAAGAGCAACGCAATAAGAACAGTGAAACTCAAGAGATTCAGGGAATTCGTAGGTTGGATCTTTTGGGAAGAAAGTATAAGGGAAAAAGAAGTGCAGGAGAATTGACACTTATTAAAACAGACTATATTAAAAAAAAAAAAAAAAAAGCAAAAGAGTCTACCATAGAGGAAAAAGACTTGGCATGACTTCTTAAAGAACTTAAAAATCTAAAAGAACTCATCATAAAGGAGGAATGGAAAGGTATTATGCAACTAGAGAGGTATATCAGAAAAAACAAAGGTTAAAAGGGAGTTATTACTAGGAAGGAATATCAGAGAGAGCAGGAAAAAGGTTCTTTCAGTACCATGAGAAGGTGGCAAAGTTGCAGATTATTTAATAGGAGAAGAGAGCAAGTATGAGATGACAGAGAAGGCTGAAGGATTCAAGGTATTTACTATCTCAGTCCTCCCCCAAAGACCCAGGTATTTTACATGCTGATTTCAACAAAAAGACAGGCTTGCAGACCAGAATAAGGAACAGTATGTGTAATCAGAGACACTGAGAACCTGAAGAAATTTATCCTAGAGTAGTTAAAAAAACAGTCAAAGCAATACTAGGACCAGAATTAATTGTGTGTGAGGACTTGTGAAGGCCAAATAAGATCCTAGCAAACTGATGAAACATAAATACAGAATCTGTTTGCTGACACATGGAAGTCCAATATCTATATCACTCATTTCATCATGTATGAAGCTGACAAACATGACTATCTGTGACATGAAGTGATATTTAGTGTCTAATTAAGAGCATCAAAACCTGACTCAAAAAAACAGCACCAGGAGACAAAAAAGCTCAGCTTTCTCTACACCTCAAAACAAATATTCCATTTGATAAGGCTTATGAAAGAAGACAAGGGGATCTCAATAGCAAAGCCGTTAGGCAATCTATGCCTTCAAATTTTCATACAAGAAAAAAACCTTCAAAATCAATTCATACCATTTGGGGACTAGCATGCCAACAGAACACTTGGTCATAAATTTGAAGTTAAAGAAAGCAATCAATATTTTACACTTAGATTAAAAATTGCCTTCAGAGGCCCAACCACATCTGATCTTATACCTAAAAGAAGTTGACATTGAGCCTTTTGCATGGATCCAAGCATGAAGTTAGTGTATTGGAACATAAGACACGTTTATTCTCCCTATTATGATCCTGTAATGTGTGCAGTTCATTGAAGAACCAAACTTTGAAAAATATGTAAAGTTTTGAGTCACTTCAGTGTTTAGGTGAATTATTATTTTGCAAGCCTGGCCTGCTCGTTGTTATATGAAACACAGAAATGTTTCTACCATCTATGTTTAAGCACAAATTGGATTTTAGAAAGCTTAACTCCCTGGGCTCCTGATTATGCCTATAGACAATGAGCCAGAGCAGGAGTTTAACTCAACAGGAGCCTGTCTCTGTGTAAGGAACATATGTAAACTAGTCTTTGAAGTCTGACCGCCTAAAATTAGATTTTCTTCAATACCTCGCACAACCTTGACTGTGTGCAACGGCTTGCAGATAGAAACTACAACCTTTCTTGAAACAGCCCTGAATATCAGATCCTCTCTGATCATTCTGATGTGGTTGAGTTGCTTTAAATCCACTCTGACAAATGAAAGTTGCTTTTCAAAATGTCCTGATTTTTTATCAAGCAGCAGAAATAACTGACCATCAGAGCAGATACACAAGAAGTCATAAATGAAAGAGACAATTAACAACAGTCTCAGGTTTGGGCTATTTATTACTTCTTTTTATATTCACTGCTTTGTTTAATCTTGGAATCTTCATGGGGTGGTTTTGACCAGAGATGTTTGGGTGGTTTTTTTTTTTTATTCTTTTTTAGAGCTCGGGTTTTTGAACAGTTAGCTGTAGCATCAAGGGATAAGCGCTTTTATCCATTTTTCCTTAAGGCTATAATGGAACAAGAGAGAAGTTGTGTATAACTTCAACTTCAGAGTATTCCTCTTAAGACGGTAGGACTACATACATGCTTAAAAGTGCTAAGTGCTCGCTAAATTAAACTGTTTGTTCATATTTACTACAATTAGATTGTTGTCCTCTTCTTAGTTTATTGTTTAGAATGACTCAGGAGAGTGCTTGGCAATGGCCACTGGCCAATCTGAATACGCTGAAATTTCAGTAATTCTGTGGTATATTGGTTCCCTTAAAATATTATTCAGCGGAATAATTCCTGCCACAAGACAGTAACAAAGCATGTCTTTGTCAGCTTTACAGCCATTTAGGGTGTGCTGGTTTTGGCTGGGGTAGAGTTAATTTTCTTCACAGGAGCTAGTATGGGGCTATGGTTTGGATTCGTGCTGGAAACAGTGTTGATAACCCAGGGATGTTTTTGTTCCGGCTGAGCAGGGCTTGCACAGAGCCAAAGCCTTTTCTGCCCCTCACCCCACCCCACCAGCGAGTGGGCTGGGGGGGCACAAGGGGTTGGGAGGGGACATGGCTGGGACAGCTGACCCCAGCTGACCCCAGGGATGTCCCACACCATACGGCGTCATGCTCAGCACATAGAGCTGGGGGGAGGAGGAGGAAGGGGGGGACGTTCAGAGTGACGGTGTTCCTCTTCCCAAGTCACCGTTACATGTGATGGAGCCCTGCTGTCCTGGAGATGGCTGAACACCTGCCTGCCCGTGGGAAGGAGTGAAGGAATTATTTGTTTTGCTTTGCTTGCATGCGCGGCTTTTGCTTTCCCTATTAAACTGTCTTTATCTCAACCCACGAGTTTTCTCACTTTCACCCTTCCAATTCTCTCCGCCATCCCACTGGGGGGGAGTGAGTGAGCGGCTGGGTGGTGCTTAGTTGCCGGCTGGGATTAAACCATGACATAGGGAAAGAGTCATGCACCAGGAAATCGTGTAATTACATGAAGTAATAAAAA
Source organism: Morus bassanus (assembly GCA_031468815.1). Lineage (NCBI taxonomy): Eukaryota > Metazoa > Chordata > Aves > Suliformes > Sulidae > Morus > Morus bassanus. Next base: position 27,696,031 of record CM062577.1, read on the forward strand.
CATAGAGCCATTTCTCTCCATCAGTTAATAAACTATAGACCAATTTCTGTCTTCAAAACACGCCTTTCCCATTGACTTCTAATTCTTCCATCAGACAAAACTGTCATCATAATCAATAAGATGTTTGCAGTCATAACTGCAGATGGAATCTGGCCATGCTGCAGTCTACCAAAACAGACCCATTAGCACTTTATAAGCAATTAAAAAAAAAAACCTATCAGTACAGAAAGGTAGTAACACAAAGTCTTTCTCTTAATTCTGATTTAGGCTGTATAGACATCTCTGAGGGTATAACCTATGGCCCCTGAAACAACTGACCCTCTAGATTATTATGATTTACCAGTTACAGAAATTACAGTAGTCTGGACAGTGTCTATGTCTTAATTCCTCAGCCATGGACACAACAGCTTAACTCAACACAGGTGAAGCAACACAGGGAGTACTGAACAGGTCTTTGGAGTTGAAAAATTGTAAGAAAGTAAATGTCACCAAGAATATTTTATTCTTTTTTTTCCCCTGCTCGTGTGCTGCATTTTTATTTCTGTCTATACACCTCCAGGCACAGCACCTCGGTACAGTTTCTAAGTATCAGTGCAATATAAGTCAAATGTGTATTTGGTATTTATTATTGTAAATGTAATATCAATTAGATATATCACAAGGGAGAATAATTACCTAGATTTAGCAGAAAATATCTGCTCTGTATTAATATCTAAACATATTAATGGCCCCATGGTTTTCCTCCAAACAGTTACAACAGATTTCATTTTTTATAAAAGAAATACGTTGGCCATTAAAAGGTGTTCCTTTTTTATAGTTAGTGTTACTTCATTTTGCAGGGAGAGATGGGGTTTTGTCCTTTTTTTTAAAAAAAAAAAGAAACTTAGTATTTTATTACAACTCAGCACTCTTTCTCTGGGAAAAAAAAAGGAAAAAATGTTTAACAACACAGTTCCAATTTTCAGTTGACATCCAGATAGCCTTACAAATTTATGGAACATATATAATTTTATACATGTTCCTCTTCCGAGTTAAGTATAGGTGGCCCATCTACCTTGGTAAAGACCGGTGATAATTGTCTTTTTCACAGGAATGGTGACATGTCATGATACCGTGCCCCAATTTGTTTCTACTTACTCTCGCCCTCATTATCCAAGCTTTTGTCATCCTAGGCAGCTCCAGGGGGTCTGGCTCCCAACTTAGATAGATAGAGAGGAAAGGTCAGTCTATTTAGAAATCAAGACATAGCATATTTACAATACATGAAACGTTAAGATCTTAGAATAGTTCTTACTTTACTAGCAAACTTGCATAATGTCCACTGAAGAGAATACTGCTGGATTCGATAATCGACGAGCTAAATCTTCCTGCTGGGAACTAGAGTGTCCGAGTTCTTTCAATCATTCATAGTTGTCCTAATACCTTTTTCCACCTGTGCCTAGCGGAAATCCCATAAATTTAATGATATTAGCATTAGTCAGTTCCTGCACTTGATCTTTTAGGTGTTGGTATTTCTTAACCTTTCCCGTGTCTGCGTCTGCCAGAGATGTTAATTTACTTTCATACCTAACTGTGATGTTGACAACCAGGGCTTTAATGAATATCAAGTCTTGTTTATATAGTTCCTTCTGTTCATCTCTCAGCAGCAGCTCTTGGAATACTACCCGCTCCTTCTTTTTTGCCTCCTCAGCCAACAATTCACGTAAGTGATTGTGCCTTTTAATCCTGGCATCCTGTATGGCTGGGCAGTATCCAATAATATGTGCGCAGGATTCATTCTCTGCTTGACAGTGTTGACAAGATCTAATTTTACTTTCCTGTCTACCCCTTGCTAGAAATTCTCTTGTCGGGTAGACATTGGCTCTCAACTGTAATGCCGTGATAAGATTTCTGTGGGGAATGCCCCTATAAAACTCTAACCAGTTGTTACTTATCTTAACCTTCTCAAAGTTGGAAATACCATAGCCCTGGGAAACCAGCTTGGTCCAGTTTTCAAATTCCTGTTTCCTCCAGTTATAGGGCCTCAGAAAGATGACTTCTGGAGCGGGTATCTCCCATTCCTGGACTGGTTCCTCAATGTTGGGCTCCTCGGATATCACCATTGCTGTTCTTGGGTTCCAGATAGGTGGAATTTTCCCTTATCCCCTCCTGTTGCAATCCATACTTTTTCAAAATCTTTCTCAAGTCCCTCTTGTTGAGCCACCACTCATACTATTTAATCCGAAGACTGTGCAATTCTGCATAGCCTTCAGATCTGCACACTGGGAATCGGTCCTGAGAGCCTGGTGATACCTAGGCCTCCATCGCAAGTGTTGGAACATAGGATGGCATCACATGTACTTACTGGGAGATGTATTCCTTGACAGCCACTCAGTAAGATCGCAAAAGAGCCCCAATATTTCAGAATTTTTCTGCATCCCTTTCCATGAACCACTTAACAAAACTAAGTTGTCTGCAAAAGCCATAGTTGTTATATTCTTCAAACAGTGTTGGAACCTACTTCCTTCTTCCTCCAACTCCAGCGGAGGGTTCACAGATAAGTGGAATAATATTGGGGACATTGGATCACCCTGTTTTACACCAATCCAAATCCCAATGGGATCCAACTGCTCATTCTTCAAGTTGAGTCGGATGGTAATATTATAATATTAGTTGGTAATCAGGGTGATAATATGACTACCTACACCCTTCTGCTTAAGAGCCGAAATGATGTGCAAATGGCTCACAGTGTCAAAGGCTTTTGCTAGATCAACAAACACTACCCCCAGGGGTCAACGTTCCCTTTTAGCATTGCGAATCAAAAGCTGTAATAATTTTAGATTTTCCGAACACCCTGCTGACCTTATAAACCCCCTTTGTCTTGGATTAACGGGGCATGCCTTAGTCAGCCTTGCTGTTAAGATCTTTGAAAACAACTTTAAAACTGTTGAACTGATGGTAATTGGCCACCAATTATTCCTGTCCTTCTGGTGGTCCAGCAAGGCGGATTCTGATATTAACACATTCTCTCACCATGTTTGGTATGGTTCCTGACACTAGCCATAGATTGAAAAGTTCCATTAACTGGTTATAGTGAGGATCGATCTTAATGAGATCCCTCAGACTAAGCCCATCTAGTTGGTCCTGGTGTCGTGTTCTTACTCATCTCTCTGATGTTTTTAGAGATTTCTTTTGCTGTAATCATGGCTTCGAATGCTGAATTGTCCACATGACCAGCAGCCCTGAAAGCACCGAGGCCCTTGAATGTTCTTGGCAATTCCCACCTCGACTTGAACACTTTGTGTACTTGATCTAGTGGGATACTGCACCTCAGGGATTCCACATCATCCATGATGATAGCGGCAAGTTTCCTTCTATCCAGGTAAACTGGCCGGTGGAGTTGTAAAAAGCGCCTCTGCTTTTTGGCCCTCTTCTTCATCCACTCATTTGGAGGTTCAGAAGGAGCAGCCCTATGGGCCATTTGGTGTTTCCATACCTGGCTTGCCTTCAGCTCAGTGGACTTCATAAACAGGCAGGAATAATTGTCTTCCTCATCCTAATTAGTCTACTAATAAAGATAGTAGTTTACTATCTTAACTTCCCACTGCGGTGTTTACTCAGTAAGAAAGACACTATATAACTCAAAAGATCAATATGTGATCTTACGAATTTATAGCCACCAAGACTTCCCCAATATTTGTATATATGGTCCTAGATATAGTTTAATCTATATGCTTATATTGCAACTTGGAAGAGAATATAAGCATCATTTAGAAGTCTATGTGAACAGCACATTTCAGATATACAACAAACTGCAATTGGGTGCACCCATCGCCATCCATTGTTTTTGAGCCGTGTGGGTGGGGTATGGGAGTAGACGAGCAGATATTTGGATGGTGCAGCATGTGTCATGTTTTACCTCTAATATGGCACCTATAGCCAACAGTTGCTCTTAGACTATGAGATCTAGTACACTATTTTCCTTGATGATCCCATTCCTGAAAATGGACTTTAAAGAACTGCACCTTCCATTTTCAATACATCTCTAAGTATTGAAAAATCTGATTTGGCTGACTATACCTTAAGTACTCCAAAATTAAATAGCCATCGGAATGAACCCAAAATGTATTTGTAAAATTCCTTGTGAATTCTAAGTGAATCACATGCTTGTTTGAGTCTTGAGGCAAAGGCTGCGTAAACCAGTAACTTTCTGCTTGTCTTCCATATTTGTACACTGGAGCTGGGGAAAAGATGGAGGAAGTTTTACCTAGAAGTGTATATGATTTATAGTGCCTTGGGCCAAGTGGTACAATTTATGCACTGTGTCCTACATAGCTTAGCCCAGAGGCTCTGCATAACACTTTGATGAAGATTTAATTTACCTCCTGTAGTGATAGTATAGACTGTCATATCAGAATTTAAGTACATTAAACAGCAACACCATAAAACTTCTCATTTTCATTTATAAGTCAGAAGTAATTCCAGCGGGGGGAAAAAAAAAAAAAAAAAAGATATTTCACATCAGAAAAGGATTCTCATCTTCTGAGACAATTCTCTTTTGGTTGGAAGCCGTAACAGTGACAGCCCATATACCCTTCCGATCCTTCGCTTTAGAGATACTGATGGGCAGGAAGGCAGCAATATATGGACATTGTATGTGGGTCTCCTGTCCTAACTCCCTGGATAGTACAATAAATTAACATGATGTGCAATGAGATGCCAACACATCTGAAACAATCATCAAATATGTTTTCATCTGAGATCTGGTAATTGCCTGTCTGGGCACTCCTAGTCCCTGTTAGCTCTCAGCCAAACAGATTAATTTCAATTATCAGAAAACAAGCCCTACACACTTTGCCTTCAAAAGTGCTGGGATCACTCCCCCAGGCAGCTTCTAGCTGGAGCTGGGAGCACTGACTAACTGATTGTGAGTGACAGGAAGCTGCTTTCTAAGCAGCTTCTTAGTGATAATGTTTCAGACTAGACCTTTGCTCTACCATCTTCCCACCCCTATGGAAAGGTAAGATTTAGACTCTCAGATATGAGTCCTGGTGTCTTTCCTCTGCCAAATGATTTTATTTGCAGTGAGGTCCTCAGATATCTGTCAGCAGACTACCTGGTCAAGGTACAAAGCCCTAATGCAGGCCAAGTGCCACACTGGTATTATTATGTAGACTCAATCAAATACAACATTATGAATTACAGTCAAGCATAAGACACTCTTAAAATCTAGTCATAATTTCCCTGGATTTAAATGGTAATGAGCTCTCATTTTATATGGACACTTTGAGAGGAACATGCAATATATCTTAAATAAGGGATGACAGATGCACATAGGTTAAATCGAATTATTCTATGTAAACTCATTCCCTTCTGCCCAGAGTACCTGAGACTGATACATATATATCAGACTTACAAGCTCATGCCAGAGAGTTTAGAGATAGACTTTCCAAAGGGATGAATTTTTGCTCACTTGCATGTGTAAGTTGGGTTCACTTAAAATTAAACTTGCATACACTCTGTCTCTGTTTTTATTATTAATGACAAAGAGAAAATACTTGGCTAGACTTGGCCTGCAAACTGGATAGATTGCTTTTCATCTCTCATTTTTCTAGGAAAACTCTATCTTGTTTAACAAGAGCTAAGTATTCCTGATACCGATGCTCATATGGGCTGAAAAATCTCTCAGCTCAAGAGTTTCCTAATGTAGGTAAAGCACCACCTGAAGAAGTAAGAATAAATAGGATAAAATCTGGCTTCTATTTCTCTGAAGCTTTTTTGCATACATTTGTCTTTTCCTTATTCTCAGATAGCAACCAACTAAAATAGTTTACTTTTGTCAAGCATTCTTTTCTCCAGTTTCTGCAAAGTTAGGAACCCTGTGTGAGGCTTAAGCACTAAATTAATAAACTCAGCAGCGGGTGAAAGTCCTTTTATCAAGTTCCATTAATATAAAAGTCTTTGAAATGCAGCTGCCAATAAAATACTAGCAAATTTGTTGTAAAATGACTTGTAGGTCATTTGTGACTGAGGCAGTTTAAATAGCACTCAAAAATCTCTTGTTATACAAAAAAAGTATCTTTGCTTTGGACTAACTGCTATTAGTGGGAAATATTTTATTAAAAGAAATAAACAAACAGCACAACTCTCTTAGAGGCAAGACCTAAAAGGATGATTTCAAATATTAGCCACATGTAGTTGACATTCAGACTAAATGACAGAACTTCAAAGAGGAAAGCTGAAAACATCAAATTACTGCTTGGGAATTTCTTTAACTCAGAACAACATTTGTAGTGATTTCAGACCCATTTTAATTCCATTGAACTGTCCTTGAAACAATGGTAAAGGCTGTAGCATGTAATAACCATGAGGGAAATCCTATTCTTAATGGTGCAGATCCAAAAAACATTTAAGTATCACAGAAACAGTGTACATTCTGGACTTCCACAGGAGAAACAGCTTAAGAGATGGAAATTCTACAGGTATTTTATCTTTTTCTTGAGTTCCAGTTACATTAATTTTAACATTTTGCAATTTACGTTTCTGTTCTTAATGTGATTGGTGTCTCCTTTCCTGAATGAAGCATTTCTCTCTAATCATAATGCAGTTCCTAAAACCCATTAAAATCAGAGACACAGTGTTAAAATGTCAAGTGTGTAATTGATGTGTGAAATAAATGGACTCTCAGGGCTATGCGAAGGGTGAACTGGCACTCTGAAGGATACTTCAAATGAATGCAGTAGTATTGTCTGTTCAAATACAATAGACAGGAACATTTTAAGCCTGCTTTTACCACTGCCCTTCTTTTCTCTTTCCTGACAATGGCTGTAAAACACAAACAAAAATTCAACAAATGCAGTATTTCATTTGGGCAAAAATCCTACTGCAAATCTCCCATTTCTCTGAAATAGATGCAAAGTGAGAAAGATCCAGAAGCAGAGAAAGCAACCTGATTTTTTTTTCATGATAACAGCAGAAAATCCTGAAACTGAAGTTAGTTTCTGATTACTTTTTTCATGGTGTAGGAAAAGACCAGGAACAACCACCACTCACTGAAGCCCTGAGCAAAGGCTGAAAAGGAGGAATGCTCCAATTTGCTAGATGGTAACTCTGGAGAAATCTAACTTTTGGCACTTTCAGAAACTGAGGAATAACTATTGATCTTATTCAAATGAAATTTCTATCCATCTATAAAGCATAGGCCTAATCTCTCCTCACTCTTTTTAGTTTGTACAAATGGGATACTTTTCTTCACACTGAACAGCTATTAAATTCTGTGATTGCATGAAAAATAGCACTTCTACACTTGAGAAATTAAGATATCGATGTGGATATGTAAATAATATTAATACATATTCATTTTTAAAGAAGTTGTGCCATTTTACACTATGATAAAAGAGTTTAAATTATTCTATAATTCAAGGGCACAGAAGAACACCTTTGAAACATCTAAAGAGGACAGATAGCTACAGGGATAGATGTATAGATGGTGGAGATTAATAGAGCCTAACCTTCTTCTAATCAGTCTGAAGATTTTAATTTCCACTACTACCAGCAGAATTTAAATGTGTATTTAATTGCATAAATGTTGCCAAGTATCATACTTTACATCTCTACAGACCTTATGAATATTCATATAAAAATAATGATTGCAAATAGGTTGTCAATAGAGCAGATAGACAGTCTGAAATGCTTAATAATAATCATCATTATAATAATCGACCCTTGTATAGTATTTCCCATCCAAGGTATATAATGGCCCTTTCTCTTCAAATTAACAAAACTTAATTAGGATACTTTCCAATTACCTTGGGAGACTGCATTGTGAGAGAGTAAAACAAGAAAGATTGGTCTACAAGAAAGAAGTCTGGTCTTGTAGACAAGCAGTGAACTACAACAGGGGAAGCCTGAAATGAAAAGAGGACACTGGCACACATGCAAAGCACTGATCTTGGCCAAGTCTATGTGCATTTGTAAATCCTGAATAATTTGGCTTCCTTCCCCCTTCATTAAAGTTTTCAAGTAGTTTGGAGTTAAAACTAATTCAGTATTTCAGCCATTTGATGTGACAGAAATTGTCATCTCTCACACTGTCATTCAAGATTTCTTATTGTTTCACTATGAAGAAGCTGCTGTTACAGTTATATTTTATTCCTCCTAATAATTCATGAGAAACAATAATTTGATTTTTTTTCTTCTGTTGTATTTTTCACTCAACAGTGACAATAAATGAAAGATCAAAGCCTAATGAAAGTCTGGGATCTATTAAGGATGTTTGACTCATGTATAATACACACTACACACAGACATTCAAAACCACACTGAGAGCACAGCAGTCTTGCATGTCCAGATCTTTCAAACCTGATAACCACATCCTTGGTTTAATAATTATGTCTGTTCTGCTAATGACTTACTCTTAAAAAACCTGTTAAATGTTCTAGTCCTAGAGGGTCAAATGACAGATTACAGACAACTTAAGTTCTCATTCCTCAAATGAAATAAAGAAATTGACCTTGTCCACCTTTGCATTTAAATACAAAGCAGAATATAATGTGTTAGCTTATGCCTTAGGAGGACACTTGCAATCATATGATCATTCCCTCTGTCTTCCCAAATACAATCTGCCACCCTGCTCCAAATCTGATACGCAAGCTTGAATTATCAAGGGAAGTTCTATTCCTTGTTTAGAGTGCCTCAGCGTTTGTACGTTCCACTGGAACTGTGTCTTACATCAGGTCAGTCCATGCAAAACAACATTCAGGCAGTAACCATCATTTCCAGCACGATTACCTTTGATCACATTACTTAAATCTGCCGACCAGTTCAATGAGAGCACACTTTCAAGCATGTAAATTCACTCCCTCCACTGAAAGAGTCTCTAGCCTCTGGTAGAGCTGTGTTAGAAAAGTAGCCTTCCACTGGTCTCAGACAGTCTTTTTTCCATTAGATAGCCATTGATTTTTGTCCTCAGACTCTAATGAAACTTGAAATTAACATGTTTTTTTCTTTAACAAAGGAAAAAAGTTTTTTAATTAACCTGGGTTCCCTCCGCAACAGCTGAATAGAAAGAGTTGCAGGTACACCCTAACCAGCAGAGCCTAAGTGCACAGTATTGTCTTTCTCCCCTTAATGGGTACACATGCGACTTCATCTTTTTTTAATTTTTGGTTTTGTTTCAATAGGGCACATTTTGGTTAAAAGTATCTCTACCTTTTTTGAACTGGAACATTTCCATATAAAGCATTCCTTCCATGGGTGGACTAAAGTTAAAAGGTAAAGATCCCTTCTGGTGTAAATCACCAGAAGTCTGCTGACTTGAACAGAGCAGAGGTGATTTACACCAGCTCAGGACCTGCCAGCAAACATCTGAAATATAAAGTATGCCCTTTTTCTTTTCATTTTTTCTTTAGGCCACTCCATTTTATTACCCTTTGAAAGGAACTCTAAAGTGTTTACTTGTCAAGAAGATAAAATATTTGCTGTTAAACTTGATTCCCTTAACTTTTAAAGTGATTGTCAGTGTTGCAGGGGTCATTCTTCTCCCCATACCAAACCCCAGTTTCAATACAGAGAAATGAGTTAATGTTTAGAGGATAAGTGAGCCCCCAAGCACAGCGAAGGAGGTGTGCGTGCCTGGGAGCCATCGTGGGAGCTGCTGAGACATGGAGGCACTGCCCTAATACACAATGTCTTTCTGCCTCTCTCCTCTCTGGGCAGCGGTGATTTTTTCCCCAAGTTACCCATGCAGCAATCAGATAACAACAGAAGTATGTCAAAATGCCCGCTAGCCAGTTAGCCTGCCAAGTCCTGCTATTCCTGAGTGCCTTCTGTGTGTGGGGGGGGTTTAAAGGCAGAGCTGGCACAGTTAGCACAAACGAGTATACGGTGAATGGTGAGAAAATGGCAGAAATTACTACCAGCATCAGTCTCTCAAGGACAACATTTCCGTAGTGATTCATCAGAACTTGTTCCTATCAGTGTTTTGAGGTCTAAGACTTTATGGCTGTTTTAAGAGATTAGGGAATAAATGGAATTTTTTAAATTCTGATCTCCTTATGAAACGAAAAGTGAAAACAATTTAGAAGATTTCTGTTTGGGGTCAAACTCCTCTGAAGTCTTTCTTCAAGGACATGTTCCCCACATTTTACCTTTAGACAAAATTATCCATAGCTTCTGCTAAAAAGAGGTGAAACAGTATTTTTAAAGTAAATGCAACTTTCATTAAACATTAAGTCAATAATTAAAGGCAATAATTAAATAAACTTCTGTTACCTGAAATCAATTACATCAGTCCCAATCTTTCAGCTGGGCTAAATATGTATAGCTCCAGAAATGTCAGTGAGACTATGACACAAATTGAAAATCTGACCTCCTGTGTTCATATGAATATACACCACCACCTAAGGAAAGATAAAATACTTCAGGATTTTTATCTTGTGGCTATGGTATATAAAATTAATAAATTAAACCTAATATTAATTTAAAAAAAAATCAAGACTGATTTGCTCAAAATTTCAACTTTCTCTCAATATTTTCCACTGTTACTATGATCTTTTGTAGAAAAATACATAAATACCACTGTGAACTGAAGCTACCTGTAGCTCCTACCCAACACAGCTCATGCACAAGAAACTGTATAAGTGTGAGGGCTGGGAAGCAAGACCACATATGACATCAGTCCCTCACTACTCTCCATGCTAGATTCTTTGTTTTCAATAAGCAAGGGATTGGCTCCTATTTTTTCCTTGGAGAACAGCAGGTGTGCCTATTTCAGTCCCGCTCTGAATCAATAATACAGTAGGCAATGAATGCAAGACCTCTGCAATACAAATTGTTTCAGACTTCTCAGCAGTATCAGAATTTAACAAGGTGTCTGGAGGCTAATAGTAACATATGACTATCCACTGACATAAATATATACATACGTGCATAGAGATGTGCACTTATTAACAGCAGATATTTCAAATCAGAAAGTGTTGTATGGAGGGAAATCAAATTTTATGGTCTGTCAACTTGGGCATTTGCCTCTTGAATGTCGATATAACAGTAATGACAAATAGTAACATTTGTAAATCTGCAGGAGTTGATACCATTCAAACTTTCAGCAAAACCTGTATGTAATTTGTTCATTTTCTTTTATCCTATTACCATGAGCACTCCAGCTCTTTAGCACAACACTTCAAAATACGGTGGTATTACTGCCCCTGTTTTGCAGAGGGGGAGCAGAGGTTCAGCAGAATTCATCGCCATATGGAAAGTCAAGGAAGAAGAGAATGGCAGAGCAGAGAGATGAACCCAGACTTTCCAACTTCCCTGTTCGTACCAGTGGATGATGTTTCTCCTTCTTGCACTTTAGAAGTTAACAAATTCTTTTTGAACAAATCATTGCAGGGTGTTTTTTAATACGGTATTGTCTGGTCCTCTGGATTTCTAGATATACTGCAAGCATATTCTGTCCCAAACAGCTATAGCAAAAATATCTTTTAACATCCTTTGCTTCGTGTGACTTGTGGGAGAGATAAAGATTGGAATGGTAATGTTCCATCTAAGAAACAGAGTGCCATTTTAGGAAGGAAAATTAATCACCTAGTGGTTCATGTCAAGCAAGATCACAGAAATCACTGATGTAAAAATAATTTAATTTCCTCTTTCAGTGAGATGTAAGTGTCCAGTGCAAGATGCAAGTATAGAATAGGGCATTCCTGTTAGGTAGTTTTGTTGTTGACCAGAAAAACATAATTTTGCTGCACTTAAAAATATTGTTCCTGTGTGGTTCACAGAACTGACTAAGATGCTGTGTCCGTAACTTCCACCTGATTCCTAAAAACAATTGAGCTACAGTCTGAATCCTTCCTACTGCAGCACACAGTGGCATGTGCAGCAAGAACAGCCACGCTGGCAAACAAAGGGCCAGTCCATCTCCTGGCAACAGGGTTTGTTAGCAGTTGAGAATTTTCAAAACATCCCTCTCCCTTTCCACTATCATCCGTGAAGTTAAGAAGATCATCAGCCCACAAGATCAATAAAAACATTTATTCAATGAGGAACAGTCAGCTCAGGACTCCATACAATTAAACACAAGAGTCTGCTTCTGAAATCATGGGACTGTTAAAAGAGTTACTAAATCAGCTGCAGAACTACAAGTAAATACTTGCATGATTAATCATGTTGATCACCACTTAGCTTCTCTGAATTGTCAGTGCCTATTATCTAGCTTAAGCACATATTTACACATTGTTATCATTAGGTTTTGAAGCTTCTCTCAACCCAAAACTTCTAGAAAGTGTTTGACTTCATTTTCCAAACTTATATATAGTTTTATATACTTTAAGTTTGATATGTGGAAACCCAGCTTTCTTTCAAATGAGCTTTTAACATTGCAAGGACATGTCCATGTTTGATAATACAAGCTCAACAAACTCCAAGTGTTTGTAAAATGCTTCTTTCTTTCTGTCTTCCTATTTTTTAAAAACTATTCAAATTCTGGACAATTCCTTTAACCTGTCTTTGGAAGGTTTACGCTGAAAGTCCATGCTCCGATTTGGCTTAATGTATTTCTTTGGGTCAAGGGAAAATCAGGTCAAGAGTAACGTATTTACACAGAATACATTAGCCTCAAATGGAGCAAATGAAAAGAGACTGAATGTCTGAATCTGTCAGCAGTGGGATTTGAGGGATCTTAACCCTTATGCTTTCACCGTTCTGGCATGTAATTAAGATAAATGCTTGAATTTTGACCAGAAATCCAATCCTGGACCCTAGAAGTCTCCCAAAAAAGATTTTATTCAACCTAGCACAGAATTTTTAATACAGGAAATTTTTTATGTGGTAATGGCAGACGTGCCAGAGCATGTGTGATAAGCTAAAAGTATTCTGAATGTGTCGAAATTATTGTAGTCTGATGCAGCCCAGGTGCTCAAAACCCACTATTCGTTGAGCCTTCAGAACTCCAGAAATCCTCGACAAATTCTTTTGCCTTTTATGCAGATAAAATTTCAGAAAATAAAAAAGATATAATTGGAAAGTATCAGTACAATCCCCCTTCCACATAGGAAGGCGGGCAGGCAGGACTTACCAGAATGTGAACTGAAGCACACGCTGCTATCGTTCATTTTACTTCCCCATAGAGCCAGTTTCACTTATCATTAACTCCCTGGATGCTGAGTTGACTTGTTTGATAGCCTGAAAAGAAAAGGTTGAGTGTTTGCAAAGCTACATTCTAACATGCTGCTTGCTTGATATTTTTAGAGATCATCTCAACACTTCATGGTTGTCAAGCTTCTTGATCTTTTTATAGTTTGATTTACATAAATGCAAGTGTTTCTTTCCTCCAAATAAACATCCAAACAATTCAAGGCTTAATTGATTCCCAGCCTGTGCAAATATAGCAAGAAAAGGCTAAAGAAGAGAAATTACGTCATTAAGTGAATGACAGAAAGAAAGTCTGTGTTTATCTGAGAAAATATTTTTTGCAAGTTCTGTACTAGCTCAGTCAGGGAACGGTCTATTATAATAATGCTTAGAGACTACCAAACAAGTTTAAAGTCCAAATATTGCATTACTTCTAAAAAACACACAAAAAATAAATAGTCCAGTGCTGGTGATTTAAAGCAAACTGCTAATAGCTTAAATCATCTGATCAAAAACTAATGCGTTCTGTATAACTCTGTATTGTGGTCTCTGTTTCCTATTGCAATCCATAAGGATTCCAATGTAAGATACAAATCACCATCAAGCTTCGCAAATTAGACAGAAAACAGAGTCAATAATTTCTATCTTAGGCTCTGAGTACAGTATATCTACTAGATTGAATCACTCAGGGGAAGCTTACTGAAGTTTACTTGTTTAGAAGGATAAGCAGCCAGATCATGCTCCCAGTACGCTGCTCTGCCAATGCACCGTCTCTCTGATTTGTAATGCCAAATCCCAGTTTCAGCTAGACCTCAATGCACTTCTCCCCCTTGGAATTACTCTGCCAATCTAATGTTCAATCTACAGCTCCACTGGTAGCCTGCTGATTACTCTGCTTTGTCAAAATTCATGGTAATTTTGTGAAAGGACAGACACTAAGCTGAAATTTCCATCCTGCAGAAATGTCTCATTTTCAAAACTGTAGCGAGAAGAGGAGGGGGAAGGGGTGAAGCTGCTTTTCATTCAGTATCAGAACCAAATATCATCAGTAACATATTTTCTAGAGACGGGAACTTAAAAAAAAAAATTAAAAGAAAAAAAAAAAAAAGAGTTGGAAGAGTGTAAACAGAGATTTGTTAATATTTCTGGCCTGGCAAGGAGTCTTCACAATCAACCTGAGGGGACTGGCAGTGATGCTTGTCAGCCAAGCAGTCCAGAGCAACAATCCCGCGTGGGGTCCAAGGGAATGAGTGGCCCAGAAATGGCTGGCCGGCTGGAAGGATTTCTTCCAGCAGACTTGACCTGACGGAGCCAACAGAACGCTTCAATTCCATTGATAAGCATTTTCCAAAGAAAAGCTGACCTCTTTAAAAAAACGTCATCAGGCTCTAAATGCTTAGGCATCACATATCTCCTTTGCTGTTAGGACTTTCACGAAACAGCATTCGCAGCATGTCTTATTCTATTTATATTGTATATTCCACTATAATGCTGTCTAAAACTATATTTTAGTCTGATTTTCTTCTCTCCTAGGTTGGTAAGAATTACCGAATTGCTCCCTAGAAGCCAGTGAATATAGAGTAAGTGTGAAGACAGCCAAAACTCTGCCTCCTGTCTAATTCCAAGTGTGGCATGTTTACTCTTAGCCTGTTCTAGCTGTTTGCTTTCAGCTGTTATTTGGCATACGAAGACAGCTCACTAACGGCCCATTATGAGAGGAAAAAAGTATTTAGTGATGGATTGTATTTATTTCGGGTGCACATTGAGAGCTCAGAATGGTATAATATGGTTATTTTCTATGCATCTTAATGCAATGGAGGCAGGTTGCTTATATTGTATTTGCATTTCAATATCAATTATTTTTTGGCTTTGTTTGTAAACAAGCATTCAGAAGAATTGAATAGTGGAGTATCACACATAAACAGAAGGGAAAAACAGACTTAATACAAATATTCTGAGGAACAAAGGCCACATGCAGAAAAAAGATAAAGCTAAATATATTACGCTCCACGTATATTATTTTAAATGTAGTGACAGATGAGCTTCACAGAATGCCACATGTGACTAAGTCTTTTTACCTAAAGAAATTATAATGCTTGATGTGCTGAAAATCAGACAGCACATATATTACATCCACACTGAGAGCTTTTTGCCATGGTTACAGTGCTAACTGTACTTCTGTTTATTGTCAGGTAGAACTGTGTTGAGTGCTTTTTGTCTGAAGTATTCTATGAGCATGAAGAAATGCTTTGCCAAACGATGGTGCTCTGAATGTACAGGCGACACGTGCACAATGGCTTTTCTCCACTAATTATCTAAGAAGTGTTCTTATATTTTTCTGCTGGTCAGTCCTTGTTCAAAAATAGTGATGATGAGCAGCACCAAACCAGGCACTACATTCACAGACTGCAGCAGAACAGTATTGAGTCTGCCTGATGCCCTCCAAAACTGACTTTTAATTTTTAGACTTTCTTACATCACTGGAGGTCTAAGTGTTGCAGAGGCTATTGATGATTCCCTGTGTTTCAAATTCCTTGACAGTTGAGTATTTTAAGTATATTTTAAACTTTAAATTAACATTGTTCGCTAATAGAAAGGGTAGGAGTTTATAAAAGTACTAAGAGGCAGCAGTACAAGACAAATCTATTGTCTAGCAGGATGGTCTGATCAATACCATTATTAAACTGATGTACTAAGTGTATTTTTCTTGAGACATGTAATTTTAATGTTAACTTAAAACAGAAAGAAAATACATTAGTTTTGAGGACATTGAATTTTCTTTGTCATAGCAAATAAATAAAGTAGCAAACACATTTATTACATCTTGCTCTTCCTTCTGTGCCAAGATCAGACATTCCTATAAAAAAATGGTTTTCTGAACAGCAATAGAATCAATAAATTTGTTAGAATTTGACAATTTTTGTGAAGAAATATATTTATGAAAGAAAATAATCCCAATTCTATTAATTTTTACATCTTAAAATTTCAGACAGAATTGTGGAAATTGCTTACTTTTATATATATAAAAAAATGATTTCTGTATTGATATAAAAATATTTTATTCTGTATTTTTTTATATATATATAATTCAATAAATTCAGAGACTGGAGAAGTATTTGCTCTCTGAGAGAAAAATAAGCTATAAGAAATGGAAGACCCATGTCTGCACTGGAAAGGAAATATATAGATTACCAAACAGGCCTCTTTCAAAGAATACAGAAGAGAAAGAACAAAATTATATAAAATGTGTTCTAGTAGAAAATCAGGATTTTAAGGGTACAGCATCACTGAAATATGAGCCGAAAGGGGATGCAAAAATGTCATGCAGTCCGTCTTTTTGCTTCCTATCCAGCAATTTCATCTGGTCATCTCTAGCACCCCAGACACACATTCAGCAATGGCATTAGCCATCCCTGGGCATTCCACAAACTGACGAGGCATCTTCTTTCAACAAGTTGTATATTTTGCAAGGCTTTTCAAAGTTACATCCCTCTCAGTGTAAATTCCTCTTCCATGCCCAGAAAACATGGAGAAGGGGGAATCGCCATTCCTTTTCACAGCGTTCTAAACCTGCAAAGGCTGTTATCAGATCTGCTCTCAGCCTTCTTTTTATTTAATTGTTCAGTCCTCATAATTAATGATTTTCTTGTTTTCTTTAAAACTGTCTATTTCCCTAGTTTTCCTCAATTCCTTATTAAAAGCATGTACCCAAAATGAACAACCAAGATAATGTGATTAATCAAATTCAATCAATGAGATTCTAGTGAAACAAAGGAAAAACTGTTATAAACCTTTTTTCTGTAAATTATTTTTATTTTGGATTACTGCCAGTTATGTACCATATTTTAGAAAGATTATTCTGTAAGAACATTTTAACTCACTTGAAGATAGCCTTTTATGATACAGACTTTTCAACCTTTATTCAATAATTTATATCTGAATATTAATTATTCAGTGGGTTATTTTACCTACACGGTTTTCAAGAAAGCTATTCATTGGACAAATTATGCCTTTAAATTGGCAGAGAAGTTAACACTCAGTACTAGCCACCTTCTATCAGATGCACTGCTCTACAAGCAGATAAATATCTGTTTGACAAAGGCATGTTAAGAAGAAGCTTAGAAGGAATTGCATTGTCTAAAGTTTAATGAAATCTTTAAAATTGAGGTCTAAAGATCATCACAATTATTTCTGATCATCTATTTTTACAAGAGCTGCAAAGTCAAAACAGGAAGATAGGAGCTTATCTCACAATTAACCTTTTGTACTAAACAGTGTTAAAAGTCTGCAGAAAAAAGAAAATTCCTTCATAAGCATTCTGAGAACATTTACATCACCTTCAGTGTCTAACAGGGTTGTTCTGTTGTCACTTGGAAGGACGCAATACCTCAGTGAGACATTTGGCAGGCAGTGGAAATGAGCAAAGGCTGCTGTGCTAATGCCACCTGCAATAAAATTATCCTGGTGAAAAATAATGCACTATTTTTTCAGTTGCACATAAAATTGACTTTTTGGTTCAAAGGCAGTTTCTAGTTGTTTAGTTTCTCATGACTCATGGAAGAAGCTGTTATTTTTTCTCACTAGCATTACCAGACCCCTTTGATCCTTGCTGAAGAGAAAACAGCTTTTACCCAATCTGTGTTAACAAAGTTAATTCATTAAATGATTAAACCTCTTGCTGGAGTTGAGCCACTTTGTCTTCCACATTTCACTTTATCATTACAACTTTTTTATAGAATTGGTCATCTTCAGAGTAAAAAAAAAATTACTTGCTGGAAATGCAAAATGGAGTAAGGCAAAATCATGCAATTAATGACTACATAAGATTTGAGCAAACCTGTCTCCTGTATATACCTGTCTGTATATGATCCTGTAGATCATATACAACGAGATTCTCATTAATATGAAAACTGCAAAGTAAAGAAATTCCATCTGTTTTCCAGTTTAGAAATGTTCTGATTTTTTTTCTCTATACTTCTCTCTCTTCTGACTCTGTTTAGGGCTGGATCACAGGGCAGCGTAGAAGCTCCTGTGACCACTTAATCCACTACAAAAAAGTTCTGAGAGAACTGTCCATGTAGACGGAGTACGTGCAAATCAGCATCACTCAGATCTTTGGAACAAATCAGTGATGGGAATATTATTGATTCAGGTCAAATGTAAACAGATTTGCTTTCAAGATTAGTGGTAACATCACTAGCTTTTAGCTATGAGATGTAACGCTGAAAAATTTTTCTCTTCAAGCATCCTAAAAGTACTAACAGAGAATTGTAAAACTTTTCTGAAAGTCTGTTTTCAGACTACAGCTTTCTTGGATTTACCATCCTCTGAAGGAAACTAGAAAGCACAATGATTTCCTCTCTGGAAATTCAAAACAAATAGATAATATGAATGCACCCAGTGGGAGCAATAAATATGATAATAAGGTCAGGTTTTATTTTAAGTTGAACTTTCATGTCCAAAAAATCCTTGTCCAAGGCAAGATGAAATTAAAGCCTTACCATGCTGCCTAAGGATGAGAGTAAGCCATGGCAACACCACTGAACACCACTGCTCTTTCTTGATACACTGAAGATGAGCAGTAAAAAGGGAGAATAGCATCTTTTGATGTCAAGCAGTACCAATGAAAGGAACAGCGGATAGATTGTTATTGGTAGTACTTAAGGTAAAAGCATAGAGAGAGACAGTTACAAAAAAATAATACTGGTGAGAAGGAAGAAGGATAGAGAGACCAAAGTAGCCTATAGATAAGTTTTTTCATACACCTTATCTTCAAGTGCAGTTCATGCTGTTATCTTTGATAGCCTTACAAATCAAGCAGCGTTACTAGAAACTGGTGGAAAAAAAAAAAAAAAAAAAAATTCAGAAGTGCAAAGTGTTTTTTTCACACAGAAATGATAGAAGAACTAAATATTTATTAAAACCAGAATTCTATTATAGGCTTGTTTTACAACTCTTGTAGCCAGTCGAGTATAAACTCTGACAAAATTATACTGGTAGTGCAGATAGATAATAGGTTAAACAAAGCCCAGCAACATCTTGGTACCTAATGGAAAAGGTAACATTTACTCTTAGATGCAAGTTGTAAACAAAAGCAGACACTGGGGGCCTAACACTTCTCTTCCTCTGACTGGAGAAGCACAGGAGTGATTCAAAAACGCTTCAGCATTCTCATTATTCAAGCTCAGACATAAAAAAAAAGATGTTTCTTTAGAAAACAGAAAGGGTCTGTTTTCTAAAGAACATGGGCTATGACCAAATATGCCTTCATTTTTCCACAAAAAGAATCTCAGTCTGTCTTGGACATTGCCTCTTCCTGCTTCCAACAAGCACATCTGAATTGGATTGCCTTAGCATTATCCCTAATCTTTGGAGACCTTTCCTCCTTCTGAACAACGTGCAGTCATTCCTCTAGAAGATGCCAAAGTGGCATGGGAGTCCTTAATATTAAGTCTGTCTAACGCTTGGCCAAAGAAAAGGAAATGTTTGGTTAAACAAACATTAGGACCCAAGGGAATGGCAGGAAGATGTGCCAGGGGAGGTTTAGGTTGGATATTAGGAAAAGGTTCTTCCCCCAGAGGGTGGTGGAGCACTGGAACAAGCTCCCCGGGGAGGCAGTCACGGTGCCAAGCCTGACGATATTCAAGAAGCATTTGGACAATGCTCTCAGACACATGGTGTGAATTTGCGGTTGTGCTATGCAGGGAGAGGAGTTGGACTCGATGATCCTTGCAGGTCCCTTCCAATTCAGGACATTCTATGATTCTATGGAAAAACATGTAACAAAGATGAAAGAGTAGCCTTCTCTGCCAGGGTAAGTCTCAGAATGGAAGCAAATCCACCCAGTCAGAATTTTCCTGTGTCCAGAAATAAAAAGACTCCTCCATCAACAAGCAATTAAAACAACCCATGCAACTACAGAGGTGAATTTATCTGCTTTCAATTCAAGGGTAACAGTTAGTGAAATAATACCTGTGTCAGGCTCTGCTGAGGTCTCTATGGAGCCAGACCATTTTGTTCTCTTCTTGTGAGGAGTTATAATACAGGTGTTGGACACCTGAACCACATTCTCAGTCTCATCTACTTCCTGGTCATGCTCTATGGAGCAATCTTCTTTTGTGCTTTGTCAACAGTTTCATTAATCAACAGTTCGACCAAATATAATAATAGATGGTTTACAGTTCTTTGGTCACCTTGTAGCATCAATAATCGTTCACTGAACATCAAGATTTTGAATTTAACCATGGTTCCTTCTTGCACTTAATGAGTGTTTAATTAATACCTGGCTTCCAAAGAATCTCATCTAATTAACATCTACAACCTAATGTATTAGTAACCTAAATAAACAAAATGAATTAAATTATTCCACTGGGTCAATTTAATTTTCCAAACCAAGGAAATATATATATGTAGCTTGACAACTCTACATATTAAGTTGGTTGCTTTCAGTCTACTTTTAAAGGCAAAGAATCCTCCACTATTAAGGTAGCTTCACTGGTATCTCTGCGGTGACAAGAGATGTTTTTTATTTGAGTTTTTCCTTACTGTTAGACAGTTTCTGTCTGCCAGAGTCCCAGAGCAGAGATGCTAGGTGAGAAGATTGCACTTGGACCTGACAGGTTACTCCACTGCTGTGGATATGGTTAGTGTATTCACTGTTTTCTTAAGGCTGCAGCCACTCTTTTCCAGCAATGATTTAAGGGGGCCCATGTACCCTGCAGTCACAGCTTGAGACAGACTAGCTCCTTGTCTACAGCTCAAGATGTAACCCAACATTTTTCCATGGCAATCTGTAGCAATCAATTATTGATTCCAAGGAGCTTTAAAAAAGACTTAAGACCAATCCACAGAGGCATTTGGGTACCAGATCCCCAGTGAGATGAATAATAACTAAGTGCCAAAGTGCCTCTACTGCCTAGGTGTTTGACTGAATGAACATACTTGAAACAAAACATAATTCAAACACAACCCGTTAAAATAAAAAAGGTGAAATATCCTTTAGACTCAATATGAGGAGAACAGTTTGTCTTCTAGAAGTTGCACAGAAGGATGGGAATGCTCTTCTGAAAAAAGTATCTCCTAATATATCCAATAAACAAAAACATAAAAAGAGTCAGAGAGCATTTTGGTACTTCACATTATATTATTTTATGCACAGAAGTACAAATGTGTTCATCTGCAGTAAAATTAAAGCACTAAGACACGTGTTCCAAAATTATAGTTCTCTTTATGATGTCATATTAATGCAATAAGATAAAGAATACAAGCATACAATCATTACGTTAGTCACCTCACACAAGCAGTTTTCCTTACCTTATTTAATTGTATTTTCATCATTTCTATAGACTATCTAAATAACCTGATTTTCATAGCAATTTACAGAATTTTAATTTTATAGATATCTATTTACACAATTTTAATTTTTATAGATGTCCATTTCAGCTCTATGTAACAATTTATAAATCTGTTCTCAGGCACATGGAATAGAAAAGGAAGGAGACATTACAAAGGATACAGAAAAAGTCTCTGAAAAAAAGGAAACAATAAGAAACTCTTTAGTTCTAGCACCCCACATGCCATTAAATACTCCTAATATATACTATAAACTAAATACTTAGTCCCTGCCATATCACTGATGTTATGATGAAGTCTGTACCATTTTTTTTCTATATTGGTTCTGTTCTGGTATATCATTTTGTGTTGTATATAAAAGACCTTATCATGTTGATACTTCTGACAGATCAATTTAACTTTTTTTCTGGATTGTCATCTCATTTATATGGCCTTGTTGTGATACCTGACCATGTCCTGGAAACTGTTCTTGGCATTTAAATCAGATTTAAGATGTTCCCTAGCACTTACTTGCATCCTAATCAGTAAATCCTTTACTTCCCTGCGGGGATTTATTGCCATCCTTTACCCCTACTGCAGCTTATCACTTTACATATATCAAGAATGTCCTTTCTCCTTCAAATCCCTATTTACCTAACTTGCTTGTACTAATTTCCTCACAAATCACCACTGCTTACCTGAGAGGTAGCTGCCATAATGACTCTCCTGTATTTAACTTCAGTCAAAGCCACTGAAGGAAAAAGAAGGACATGGTTTTAAAAAGGTTCTAATGATCTTAACAACCAATTTTAAAAGGCCTGATTTTCAGAAAGCTCCTAGCAATTACTCTCTGACAACTCACTTTGATTAGGTATTAAGCTGATTGTCTGCAACGTGACTCATTCAAAAGCACTAGTTTGGAAAAAAAATTCAATTAAAAATTACTTGTGATACTAATAAATCCCTCTAAAATGATCCTGTGATGGACGGTGAGCATTTGTTTGAATTCTCAAGTCTTCATTCAAATAAATAATTGCATAAATAACCAGAAGCAAATAAATAATCCCAGCAATAAATAAATTCTCTTTCATCAAACATTAAAAACATATTGGTTTTGAAAATGAACTGAAGGAATTATTGTTGTTATAGAAGCTTCCTTTTCACATAATGGGCACCTCCTCTGCCAAATGCTTGTGAAGGGCAAATTGCATATACTATGTATGATTCTTAATTTTTTTATGAAAAACTATATGTGATCTCTCCTTTCCTAAATGTATACGTGAGAATGAGTTAATTAGTGTCTAACAGTCTGAAAATGTTTTGTATATTGTTTTTCTGAACATACTCTAATCAGTATTAGCTATAAGCATACTGGTAATTCACGTAAAGAAACAATTCCTGCAGGTCTTAGACAAAGGACC
Source organism: Morus bassanus (assembly GCA_031468815.1). Lineage (NCBI taxonomy): Eukaryota > Metazoa > Chordata > Aves > Suliformes > Sulidae > Morus > Morus bassanus. The sequence goes on from CM062577.1 coordinate 27,718,893, forward strand.
TGGTGAAGATAGATAGCATATCATTAGACAAAAATAAAAAAGTAATTTTCTTTTAAGTTTTGCCACATCAAAATAGAACCTTAAGTATTAATTTTACACTAGCTTGTGGTTTGGTTTTTTCCTACTTCCTAAATATTAATACTGAGCTAAATAACATATGATATCCAACATCTTGTCTATGAAACCTTGTGCACAATACCTACTCTCTCAAATTGACTACAGATTGTAAATCAGAGCTTAGTTGGAAAGAAAAATTATTCCAATGCACATCAGGGAAAAAAAAGCATAGCAACTTACTTCCCCATAACTTAACAAAATAAATTAACAATTTTTAAAAAGAAAGAAAAAAAGAGAAACACTTCTTTACAGTCATATAGGGAAAATATTCTTCATTCTTACACCAATGACGGACATGGAACAAACTCCTAGGTGCACACCTGATGTACTATGCCAAGCTCTAGCACATATTAACTAGCAACGAATCACTTTGATTTTGCAAGAGCAATTTTCAGATAGCGAGCAGTATTGACTCTATATCCATTGTTTAAAAAAATGGCTTCTGTGCTTTAATGTTTGACCAGTCAGGGCATTAACTCTGTAGCCATGAACATCTGTCATTCCACTGTCCCTCTAATAGCATTCACATACCCACTACACTAATTACTAAAAGAGTAATCAATCTGAACAGCAAAACAATCTTTTGTATTAGAAAATCAGTTCCATAAATTAAAATTTCAGAAATGACCAGCTATCTTATTCTATATCAGGTTCTGACTACTATTTAAATGGAAAATGGTGTCGAGTCAGAATGGTGAAAACTCAGTGAAAATTTCAACCAAGTAGTAATAGTTTATCCATCCATAATAGTTTGCTTTATCTATCTAGAAAATCAGAAAATGACTGTAGTAAGGCTCTGACTGAGAGAAATTAAATCCAAAATTGGGCATTGGGTAAAAATCATAGAACCATAGAATCATTAAGGTTGGAAAAGACCTCTAGGATCAAGTCCAACTGCCAACCCAACACCCCCAGGCCTCCTAAACCATGCCCCAAAGTGCCACGTCTACATGGTTTTTGAACACCTCCAGGGACGGTGACTCCACCACCTCTCTGGGCAGCCTGTTCCAATGCCTGACAACCCTTTCAGTAAAGATATTTTTCCTAATATCCAATCTGAATGGTGTAAAGCAGGAAAGCCTCTTTCAGAGGACAGAAGGGCACCGCTCTAAGAATACCTTCAAAATCTTTATCACCCTGTGAAAAAGAAGCACCCGCATTCCTGGAATTAACCAGCTTCAGGGATTACCAAACCTTTTACTTTAGTGTTCAGCAATGAACTGTAGTTTTGTTTGGGAAGAGGTGAAGTTCAACAATGAAAAATGAAGAGACTTGCAGGACAACTTACATGATAAGTCTCAATATATATCTTGCAAATTAACCCCCTTGTCAGAAAGAGAATATTAATTTAGACATTTGCAGTCCATCAGGGAGTGCCAGGTGCCCAATTACACAGCAACTGCTAATCAACACTGATGTCCCACTGCTAAACACCATTCAGAATTTCTCTGAGTGGTGCTAGGAAGCATTCAAAAAACTGTCTCGTGCCTTGCTTCTCCACATATTGGTACAAATAACTTGAGGTTTCTTTTACAGCACAAGAATGATATTTCACTCATGATCTTCAGAAAAAGTGTGACTGCTATCAGCAGAAACTGCAGTTGCAAGGTCACAACAATTTAGAAATCATTTCAATTATATTTCCTAGGGTTATACTACTTCTTTTGTGATGTTGTCCTACTAACCTTTAAAGAAATCATACATTTGCAAAAAATAAGAAATGGCTTGAGGAGAGGAACAGTAGCCACAGATTTATGTATTATTTATGGACCTACTTCTCAAACTAAAGGAACTGGAAAAATTAATATGTTCTCTGCCTGAGGCTTTTCATCAGTACTAATACATCAGGTTTAGTAATATTAACCCAACACTACCATAAAATTCAATTAATTCCTGCTTGCAACAGGTTTTTTGGCAACTTTGGATGAATATCACCATTAAAGGCAAAAGTGAATTATTCTACAGCATTTTACTCCTCCAAAGCGTGGCAGAGGCTGGAGCAATATCTTGGAAAACATTTCATGTGTCCCTTGGTTTAGGTAGGTCTGCATAACAATTGTCTGTTCTGTACACAGACACAAAAGAAGTAGGGTAAAGCCATGCACCACAATACCATTTTGGCATCAAATTCTCACTGAAATTTTAACTGCAATCAATTGCCTAAGTACATTTGTGGTCTAGGTCTAAGTGTTCATATTTATACCAGCAAGATGGCCCATACCCATCATTCAAAAAAGCAGAACACTGTTTACAAATATAACCTATGGATGCTGCCATTACATTTACCTCAGAAAGGTCTGAGAAAGGGAAAATCACCAACCAAGGAAATAGACATCAGCAATGAGGAAAGCTGACAATATTGATGATATGCCTTTGGGCAAGAAAAAGAGGTTCTTCATCATATTTCAGTGTGCCTTAGGCCTCTAGCGTGAAGCACAGGAAAGAAAGGCCAGGAAACTTTCATTACTGTTTTACACAATGCATTTCCTTTCAGCTGAAAATGGTGAGAGAGACTGAAACACCTACCCCTTCCAGTAACGGATATTTTTGCTATCTAATATACATCAACGTAAATGATTGCTATAGTCAAATAAACTGCTGAAGCATAAAAGAATTCAGGCTTGGAAAAGGATCTTTTTTGCTCGTATGAAACACATTGGGAGTCTCACCCTGAAAAGAAATGTGTGTCTATATACAGGGGAAAATCATGCCAAAATATGGTGTTATAATTCATGGAGATCTTTCCCAGTCAAACATTAAACAATATGAGAAACTCAAATGTCTTCAGTTCCAGGGTCTTCTCACTCCCACCTTTATACTGTGACCATTAGACCACGTTCTTACATTGATTCGTTTCAGAAGAAAATGCATCATTTGTTTCAATACTGTCAATATGATGCTTTAACTGTTTGGACATATGTCTTCCCTGGGCATACTATGCACTTTATGGTTTTTAAAAAAATTTGATTATTTCACTGTGCTTAATGGGCCTCTAAAGGAATTACGATGTACTATTGTTATTATTATTCTTGTATGCCTAAAAGCCATGAATCTGTAGCATTGGTTTTTTGAAAGTATTTTTTCTGCTACATAATGGCAAAAAGGAACTATGTGCTTCCTTGTGGAGAGAGGAGAGTTATGTTGCTTTTGTAATTCAGGAAATGAAATGGATTCATTTTTCCTCACTATATGTAGAGGCTACAGAAGTGTCAAAAATGAGGTTCAAAGTCAAAGTCTGTAGTGACACTGCTAGCTCAACTGAAATCAGTAGATGTTCCCTTTCAGAGGAACAGTGATTTCATCTCTGGATTATCACTCTCACCACATCAGCATCAGATGTCTTAACCTCTCTGTGCCTCAATTTTCCCACCTACAAAATGGTGGCAAATGACACTGATGACTGCCAATTCACAATCTGGCTATCCTTAACCTTTCAGAACATCTTGTAAATTGTGCAGAGGAAAAGTATATTTTTAGATCTCAGACATCATAAAAGTCCCAACATATCTAAAGATGCCATAGGTAAAATCCCTTTGACTTCAGTGGAAATTGTTCATGCTTGATGAAATATGGATGATGCACAGAAGCCTCTTGGCTGTTAGAACTGGCAGTGACTCATCTGCATCTGCTCAAATTTCACCTAGAGAGGAAATAACTTTTGGGTTTTTTTTGTGAAGTATTTTAACCTGGATATGAATGTACTGAGTCTAGTACTAACTGGAAACCATTTCAGAATTAAAATAATTAACAAATTTCACATTTAAAGACATTCTCCAAGGTTGAAATTCACTTAAATTACAGGAGGAAAAAAAGAATATTCTTTGTTAACATAAAGTTAATTTAGAGTATTGGCCAGTATGTGACAATTATACTATGTGCTTGATTTTCTTGTACTCTTCCCTAAGCATCTGCTGTTGGCCTCAGTTGTGAGGTGGACCTTTGTCTTGATACAGTACCACCACTTACGTGTGCAATTCACGGGACATAAATGAGGGAGGCATTACCACTTGGGTTTTCCAAGTGTGCTTGACTTCAACTTTGCTTTGCGTGAGACTGCTAAATTCTCATTTGGTCATGATTTATAGTGGTTGCCACAGTAACGCCTATATGCCAGATCATTAAGAAAGCATAAACTTTACAATTCACTAGATATCTATGAAATGGAGACTGCTCTCACAAATACTTTAAAATCTTATGGATTCCAAAAAGTGTTTGAACCATTGCAGTCTTGGAGAAAATGCTTGTGATGCTCCATATCAGTCTCCTAAGATCTCAGAAGAAAGCATGATGAATCATTGTCTGCTTTGTTCTGACTATAAAGAGTTCAAATCCAAGGACTTTACATGGCTTTTGTTAATTTTGGCATGTAATGTACTATTATACGTATAAGACTTCAGCATATTAAATAGCCTTTCTGAATGTAAATGTTCTGACTTTTTGTAGGCAAAATGCAAGAAAATATGACCTTTAACAAAAACAAAAGAAACTAAGTTACTTAGCAGTTAAACCAAACTCTTAAACAGAAAAGAAAAAATCATGGAAGTATAAAGTGAATATAAAACTATTTTTAAATTAAAGGTCAACACCAAGAACTCTCTGAGAAGCAAAATTAAAATTCAGCAAGAGCATTAATAAGTTTCTAAAGGTTCCTAACTATTTTAACATTAAAAAGGAAAACAGAATGAAGGGAACATATCTTTGTGCCTGAATTTCCACTGAGTAAACAAGCAAATGATTTATTGAGCTATGCCTCCTTCTTATATCCTGGAATATCTGTGAGTGACGTTTGATCTTTGTGAAGGAATCCACTTGAAATAGACAAAAATATTCTTACTGTGTAGATTGATTATAAAGAGCTGTCAGTGAGGTTTGCCTTCTCTATGCCCCTCAAGCCATTAGTCAACTGGACCATCCAGCATTTGTCAGCCTCAGCTGGACTTCATATGCAATCAGTAGGGATTGTTCCAGTGAGCTCTCTGTAGCTAAGATCAAGCCCATTTGGCACATCTATTTTTGGCAGCACTTTTCTGGTGTGAAATCAATATTTAACAATACCTAAACATGCATTCTAGTTTATATTCAGAAAAGCCCACTTTATTTGGTAAGGGTGCTCACATGAATAAATGTGAACACGTAAATTCTGTGTGGAAACCGAGGCACAGAATTCTGGTTTTTTTATTACTTGCACATGGAAACACAAAACCTAAACACCATAATGATGTGTGACAGTTGTTCAAAAGCATGTAAAAAGTGAACCAAAAGGATATCAAGCAATGGATTCACTCGGTTTTAAGATAAATGATTTCTAAAATATGTAAATATAATAATTTATTCTGGACACTTGATGAAAGATAAATCAATTTTTCATATTCTTGTACACCATTTCAGAACAGAATAGGTATTTAAAGTCACATCCTTACACAGCAGATTGTCTCTGAGGCTACTGAATCAAAAATGTAAGAGCAAGGTAGAGAAAAATCAAGAAGAAATAAAAAATGGAAAATCTGGAGCAATATCTCTATGTTGTTTTAAGTATATAATATTTCACAAAGAGTTCTAATCAAAGAATTACTTATTGGTAATGCATATTTTCCTTTCAGATTTTCAGATGAAAACCACTTTGCATACTCACCTACAAAATATATTCTGTATCCAACTCTATTGCCAGGTATTGTTGTCTATCAAGAGGTCTGTCTTTCTGAGGAGCACATTTTCAGTTGCAGGCAGCGTCTGCTTTTTTGAAAAAGCAAGGTATGTTCTTTCTTCTGTGTGCATTAGCAGGCATAAAGGCTTTGAAAGCAAAAGTCATTCCTGAAAGAGAAAAGAACACAGCCTACTCTGCCATCATTACAATAGCTCTGGAACAGAGACATCAGTAACATCCAAGTGTTTCCACTGTCTGCCTACTGACCACTCAAGAAAACAGGAGACTTCAACCTGTGTAAAATTTCATAGAATCATAGAATCATAGCATTATGAAGGTTGAAAAAGACCTCTAGGATCATCAGGTCCAACCGTCATCCCAACACCTCTATTTTGGTGCTGATTGATTTTACAAAGCAACTCTCCCAGTTGTATTGCTTTCTACTTTATTTTGAGACTACATGGGAGTTGAGAAGGACAAAAAAAGGGCATATTCTCAGTCAAATCCCTGCCATGACTCAAGATGAGCCACTCTGGAATCGCTGTGCGTCAGAGGTCGCAGAAGAGTTAGTGGGTAGGGTGTGCGGTCAGAGATTTAGCCAAGCATGTTTTTCCTTTGGCCTTGCAGTAGCACTCATGCTCATGCACTTGCAAATGCCGCTTCTCTCCAGTTACTACCTCTAATTTTTTGAATTGCTGCTTAAAAAGGCCTCCTATCAGAGTAGCTGAATTTCATATCCATGAAGAAATGCAAAGATTTGCTAGCCAAACAGGAGAAATGATGATTTTAAGACAACCAGAATGCTGGAAGAATCATGGTCACGCTGTTAGCACTACACGTGTTATTCATGCGACGCGTAAGGAAGTACAAAAGATATTTTGAAAGTTAGGAGTTAGGTAAGCAGCAATAAGGCTTAAAACGCAGTCCTTTCAAATTCCTCAGCTCCCCTCTACTGAACAGTTGACATGATGTTTTTCTAAGCCTCTCACAAAATGCATTAATACAACTTGTGAAATAAGGTTGTAGTTTAGTGAGATTTAAGTGCAGCATTGCAAGCCAGTAAGGAATGACAACTTGATTTATAGTACTCAGCTTAAGAAATATTATTGTTTATATTGGGGAATACATATCAAACCTTACGCACTCCATTTTTCATGATTCACATGTACCCCAAAATGCTAAAATTAATCTTGGACATTGTTATTCCAACATCCTGTAAGCAGAATGCATACTGTATCAAATTGGTTTAATGCATAAGAAGTACGCAAAAGAACCTGCCGTGTCTCCGTGTGACAAGGGAGAAAAAAAGAAATGGCTTCGATTAACATAGACTAAAACAAACAACACATATTTAAGAAAATATTAAGAAAATGGATCTTAATCTGAGATAGAAAATGATCATGATTGTTCCAATTGCACTCAAATAGGTGTAGGTGAAACCAGAGACATTTTGATTTATGAAAAGAAGTCAAGCATTATGTATTTGTGATGTTTGCTGATAAGAAACTGTCCTCTTCCATACCCACACGTTCTTCCTGTTCCTGCCTGTGCACTCATGCCAGTGTGAGTCAGACCCTGTTTGAATATGCTAAGACAGTGGAAAACTAGTCTCATGAAGAGTGAACAATTTGCAGAAAACTTTTTCTTGGGCAGCTTAATTTTATGCTGATCCGGCACAGAAGTGGCTCAGGCAGCAGTGAGCTCAGCCTAGCATCCCTGGGACCACATCCCAGATGAGAGTCCTAACCTCCTTGTATTGAAATCAGTCTGTCTCTGCCCCTGCTAATATGCACAGAAAAGAGAAGAGTTCCTGCAAAAGCACTGAGAGATGAACCACATGAAGCGGAACTGGAACCTGACCGTATTTCCCCAATCCGATTTGAGTTGAGTGCACTAGAGCATTATTAGCTACTGTAAGAATGCATTTTTTTTCTTCTCAACATTTTATCCTGGACCTCAGATACTCCACCTATTAAAATTTTTATTCAGCTCAATATATTTCTGTGAAACTTTTCCAGTTTCAGCAAAACAGCTCATCCATCATAAAAAACTATCTGTTCTGTTACTTTAATTAGCTTTATTCATCAGACTACAACTTCACCACAGACACGCATCTCCCCCGATCCTCAAGGAAATGAACAAATCCAGTGAACTTGAAGGGCTCAAAAGTGCAAGACCTCCTTCCCATTTAATCCAAAAGGGCTCCAATTTACATGCTTCCAGCAATTACCACTCCTTAAGAGGCTGTTATATTTACAGTGCTGAACTAGAGTGAATGACATTTAATATTTTAATAATCATAATTCAGGTAGGTTAATTCTGTTAATATTATTTATCAACATTTAAAGGTCTTGCTCATGTTTTGTTTCTAAGTAGACATGGTTGCTTATCTATTGTCCTATTTGTGAACTTGAAATATGAAGGAATTACTGTTGCATATACTCCAAACTTCTCAGAAATCAACTGCATGATATGAAACAAGATTCAAAATTATCTTTAGATCAAAATAATACAGCTCTCATTCAATAAAATTCTGACTTATGTACAGAAATAGCTACATGGCAGTATGATGCCACTATTTGGTCTTATCCTTCCAATTATTATATTCACTTATGGGAATGAATCAATATTTTCACTAGAGAAAGTGTCCATGTTTTTTATCCGTCTCAGGCAAAACAGTTTCATTGTGCTTGGAAACATTTATTAAGAAATAAAGAAGTGACAAGAATAAAATAATATCTGAAACAATTTTCCAGAGCCTATGCATTTGCCTCACACATCCCAGATTAAAGCAATTTGTAACCTATGCATAAGTTTGAGTATAATTGAAATGTATGACCTTCAAAACATTATTACATATTGATTCTGCCAATTTGTACCATAGGCTGAAAAAGAATTTTGCAGTAAATTACACTATTACTGCAATCAAAGATTTTAGTTTCAGAAGAAACAAAGGTTTAGAGAAACAGCTAGAATAATTGAGCTTATTCGGGTAGGAGATTCTGGATGTGTTATGAATGAAAAGCAGCCTCTGATTGCATAACACATAATGCAACAATCATAGAAGTAATTGATTTCACACTTGTTTTAGGTTTTGTTTCTCATTACTAGGCAAAGGCAGCGATCATCTCATTTCGTTTCAATGCAAGAAATGACAATTGTTGATAATTAATATAGAATATCATTGTTTCTTAGATGTTTAATTTTCTGGATCTCTCAAATTTTTAAAAGTCCTCAGGTTGCAAACCAACTCCTCTCATAATTGTACAACTTTTATTTTCTTTATGTTATCTACTGAAAAGATCATAAGAATTCAAGAATAAAAACTGTTAAGTTTGCCATGACAACTGCTGTGATAAGGTTTCCACATATCTGGGAAAATTATCCCTTCCTGCAGTAAGTAAGTTGAATTGCTATTAAAGTGGAGTTAGCCTGAATAGAGAAAGGGGGAAAGGGGTGGGGAAGAAAGAGGGAAGGGACAAGTGCTGTTGGTAACAATACTATTTTAATAACAGTGAAAATGAAAGGGTAAAATGTGTTTGAATTGTTTAACCAGTTCTGCTGCCAATGAAACTAGTGCACATTCTTCCTTTTAAGATGTCGTATAAAACTGATTTAGCAGCTTCATATCAACAAAAATATTTTTCTTGACTCTGGTGGGCCCTGGAATGGCTTTACAAGAGCAGATTTCAATTTATTCAGGTCTGGGTGGTTCAACGGCACCGTATGTTGCAGTACATATGGTTAAACAGTCTTCTTTCCCATATTCTTCACACTGCATCTGCATTCACTCCTACCCTACTATTACTTCATTTTCTTAATCTATGTCTTGCCAGGTACACCTGCCAACATCTGATTAAGTTGAAATATGAAGCATTTGTTGTAAATGGTGTATGACCAGGATAATAAATCTTGTGTCAATATTCTGAGTTTTCCTTGGCAGTTCAGATTCAGCCAAACACTGACACACAGCTTCAGTTCCAGATGTGGTTCAATTCAATGGCATGTGTGTGTGTGCCTGAATCTGGGCATGCCGTTGGGATTTTGAGGAGCAGCAGTGCAGGGCACACAGCTGTGTGCCTCTCCATTGCCCCAAAACATTCTAAGGCTTTGGAAAGCTCTACTGTTCACCTATAATACAACTGAACCACTTCCTTTGCATTTTTAGAGACATAACATTTATTCTGCCTTGTGCAAGAAGATTACATCTTTAAAATAAACTTACTTGGTAATACTTAGTGATCTGAATGGAGAGGAGACTGTAACTGTTTCACATTAAAATACAAAAAGAGCATGGTAATATTTAGCAACTCTGTTTTTAAATCAATTGCTTTAAAAAATGAAAAATATATTCTTGAATTGATTTTTTTTTTCAAAAGATCCTTCTAAAAGAGTTAAATAACGGAATCCTCTCTTATACTTGCTTATATTCAGGGAGTCACTGCAGACACCTGACCAGATCATCTCCTTTAAGAGAGAGTTATTATCTTCTGTTCAATGCCAAATGTTTTCTATCCTACAGAAGAACTGATAGCAAGAATACGTCATACAGCCATAAACCTACACAATGCAATAGCAGTCATTTGAATAACTATGCACAAATATTTTGCCAAAATACCACCCGCTAAGTCACAATCTTTCAGGGAATGGCACATTTTTCCACTGAATACAGAATGTGATTGATAGTGGGTTTTCCTCAGAGCATTATCTAGTCTTTCCTTCCTGTCACCCCAATCCTACAGGGGCTGGGCATATATTACCAAACCTATTTTGTGTGCAGACTTTGAAACCCATCAGAAGCCTGTCTGTTGAGGAGTTTCGCCTGTTGTAAGACACAGAGGCATGAATGACAAAACTAATATCTTTTAATGCTGAAAACAGGGAAAAGAATTGGTACGATACATCTCCACTCACCTTACATAAGCTATCATAGCATTTTTTTAAACTGTTTTTTTCCTCCTAAATATTACATGAACAGCCCTGCAGTATCAGTACTTTCAATTGTCTTTAATAAGGCCTTTTTTGTAGAGAGTTTTTTCCACTCTAGAGGACATGAACTACTTTTTTTTGAATCAGAGCTGCGTTTTCTGCATTTCTAGAAAAAAGCCATATTGAGTGATTAATACTTCTCAGGACTGCCACAGGTTTGTTTTAGTTGGGAAAGTAACTGAGGTCAATTTTTCATAGTGTTTTCTACCCTATCATAATAAATAGCTACCATTTTGGTTTTTGAGGACTATATTTACAAAAAGAAAAAAAAAAAAAGATTTGGTCATCTTGTGTACCAGGATAATCTTCATACTACGTGAAACACTGTTTTGGTTAGAGAATGGGTCTTTAAACAGTCCTGATCTGTTCCTCACACCCATTTGTTATGCATGGGTTCTTAAGATATGATTTTTGCCCCATGCAAAAAGGTCTGAAACACTCTCTATAATCCACCTACTTTCTAGAAAAGTAATTTTAGGAGAGGTAACTTTAGCACATTTAACACATTAAGACTTCTGCTGATTCTTAGGGCGAATTTCAAGCCTAAAACTGACCAAAAAAAAAGTTCAGACAACAGTTGTGTACGTGAATAGTTAGCATGTGCTATTCGTGCTGTCTGACAGGTTTGCGAAGTTGCATAGTTTTTACCTCTTTATAGAACTGCAGACTTTCACAGAAGTCAATTTAGACACTACCAAAACTGTAGTACATCTCTGGCTGAATGAGGAGATCAGGAAAATACTAACACTCTACTAAAATGCCTTCCACCTCTTACAAGGTCAAGGTTAATAATGCTTCCCACAGCTGCTTGTGCAGTGCCGCCACTCATTTCATCTCTTCTGCAAGACTGAAGTCATTCAGTCTGTCATCAGTTTGGTTCAAATTTGAAATGTATCATCTTCTTTAGATGATACCTCAATTTGCACATTCAGCCAAGTAATGTAGTGTTGTGTTGGTGACGAAAATATGTTTTAAACATAATAGTAATTCTATAATCTTTTTTTCCAAAAGATTCTGTGGAAATACTACTGGCAGAAATTACTTGTCTTGACTTTATTTAGCAAAACAGGAGATGGAAGCGCAATTCCTTATGGCATGATCAGCCCTTGGATAATGCTGTAATTGTTGTGAGCTACATTTTCCTTTGCACTGCAATGGTAAAACGGGCACTCTTGCACTCTGACACGCAGCTCCAAATCAAAGGGAAGATGAAGAAGAGCTTTGTTTGTAAATTGTAGTGCACAGTTCTGGAAGCACACAATATACTGTCTTCATGTTATTTTTACCAGAGAAGATAAAAGAATCAAAAAAGCAAAGCAAAAAAGAACAAGAAATGAGCAGCATGACAAGAAAAAAAACCAGGCTTCCAGTACTGTGTTTACAGTTTCCAACTGATTTCAGCAACACAGGAAAATTGTGTTGTCTTATGACCACATTTCCTCAGATGTACTGTAATGGGAAAGTGGATAGGTCCTTTCTAAGGAAACAATTATCTTCTAACTTCCTTAAATAAAGTTTGCTTTCTAAAGTTTTCCTCTAAAATAGCTGATATTAACCTCTGTCAGCACCAAGGTAAATGGGCCTAATCTTATCCAAGATACTAATTCTTTTGTTCCTATTAATTTCAATCTAGCCATTCTACAAGGTTATGGGAAATCTATCTTCTGTTGCTTTTCAATATTGATTAGTAATTATTTTGAAGGGTATAACGGAATGGGAAATCAGTAACTAAATCTTAATCCTATCCTTTAATCTTGGGCATCAGTGTCAAGGTAGTTAGGTGATTTTCAAGTTCTTGCCTGCTGTATTTTTTGAGCTCATGCATATGGTGATTCAATTAATACCTGGCAACACTTGCTCAGTCGGTGGATCAAATTATAAACACAGAATTGTCATTAAATTTATACAGCAAATATCCAAGTTTCCCTGACTGTATCACATCAGCTTCTATTATCAAAAATAGAAGAATAACTTGATTCAGGGATACTCAAGGCATCAAGAAATACTGATCATCAAGCATATGACTGTGCCTTTATGGGTTTCTGCAAACTCAATAAATGACTATAGTCAGCAGGGAATTAATTCTATTAAGTTAAAAGTTATGAGACTCAGTCAATATGCAGAAGGTATATTCAGTAGCTAGAGAGACTTCAACCAAAGATCCCTGAAGTTTTCCTTCTTTTGACTGATAGCATGATGTACAACCTGATATTCACATATTTACCACAGTAGTTATTAATCTGACCTCATAACTCCTGACAAATGAATTATGACAGCTCAAAGCAGGCTAGAAATATAGTACAGACAGAAAACAGAGTAAAATGCACACAAACACCCATTCTAGGAAGGCACTAGAGTTTGGCAAGAGGTAGAAAACTTTCCTATATAAAACAACCTTTGAAGAAAAATGTTATTCAGCAGTCGGCACAAAGCAATTGAACACTGGCACATCAAGATGAAGGTAGAGATCCGCACTTCAGACAACAATGTGCTAACAAGACTGAAGGGTATGGAACATGAAAAGACTGATGACAGTACCAGGCACTTCCTATAAAGGAAGATTTTTTTGGTGTGTTCTCAGTCATTTATGCACATCTGGGTGGGTTTTTTCTGTTTAACTGGCAAAATCCTCAAGTATAGGAGAAGGACTTTTTGGTAGTTCAGAGAGACCAGTCAAAACCTGGAAACCCACTATGTGAGATCCTGCAGGCAGCTAAGCATGCACAAGCAACAGAAACTGGAGACAGACAACTGTCCAAAAAACTGGAAGTTATTTTGCTTGTTTTGTGTTTACTTTAAAAAAATAAACTATTGGGCCATTTTTCAAGCTCCTGTATTTCCTTCTGTCACATTTCAGCAGTGACTTTTGTGATATTGATACTTGCAAAAACTGCCTGGCAGTTACAAATGTCATTTTATAGTGTTTACATAAGAGTGAGCTCTGGAAGACCATTTCAGCTCTTGGGTGTTTTGGCTGAAATAATCAGTAGCAACTTGTTTTGTCTTGTAGTTAAAAGACTCATGTCTGAGCCTCTGGACATTATATTACGTTATAAACCACAGCAGTGGTTCTATCAGAAGTTAAACTTTGCTTTAAAAATAAAAGCCTTATGAGGCAATGTAAAAGGAAAATGTTGAAAAGACAGATTAAAGAAAGGTAGGAGAGGTAAATGAAACATCTGCCAAACAGTTGTGTTAGTGACATGGGGTGCAGGGCTGAAGAGGGAGTAGACTTCACTTCAATAACATAATTTCAAGAGAACACATTTAAGAAGAGACTGCACAGCCTAAATGGGGCAAACGTGGTAAAATAAACTATGTAAATGATCACTCTACTGCACATATTAAGTATAAATAATGTCCTGTAGTATGCCATGTATTTTTAATAACTGTCTTTTAATAACTGTCCTCTGGTCAGCCATAATAGTTTCATAACAGATGTAGCTTATTTGAAGAACTTATTAAGGAAGAGAAGAAAGATCTGACCTTCATTTAGCTAATATGAAGGTAACATTTCATATGGAAAGTACAACCAAAGCTGCTTTACTTATTTCAGATTACAAAGAGAAATGATTAAGAGACGCAGCAATTCAAGGGAGGCAAAGCTATTCCGCTGCAGTAGGGACCAACATGCCTATGCCCGGGCTTGGTGGAGCAGCACCTTGCGGAGCCACCTGACCTGGCTGTGGTGAGTTATCTCTGGAGCCAGAAGCACCAGGGCCACCTCAGTGTGGGGCTTTGACTGATTACCCTTTCAGGGAGGCAGAACTAATTACCTTGGCTTGAGCCCAGATGGATATTGTTTCCAGGGCTCAAGCTACTAGCTCCACATGCCGCTGCACAGTGTGCTGGATAGACCTTTGTATTTGCTTATCTATAGCATGGCATTGCTTGAGCTAGATAAGCATATCCTACCTGATAACTGGTGGAAATGCCACAGCACCAAGGGTGCTGAGAATATCAAGATATTATTTGTGGAATAGAAAAATATGTATTTACTAGAGCTATAAGTTTGAGTCAGTCAACAGGTACAGCCAGCAGCACATCTCTATGATTGATTATACTTCAGACTATCAACTATAGCTTTTATTATAGAAGCTTATCAACATTAAAATAAATCACTTTAATATATTTTTGCCCTCCAGCACCATATTTGGTAAACACTTCCTCCTGGAAAGCAAGTAAAATGACATAAATATCTGTACACTAGAGAATTTCTATGTAAAGTTAAATTTCTTCTTTCGCATTGAGACATTCAGTCTGCGTTTTAAATTGATTTCGTTTTGTTGTTAAACACGAAAATATTTCAGCCTTGAGGAATATTCTAAGAGTGAAAAGTATTTAGAGCCATGCTTTACAACAGGGTTGCCAAAACGCCCTACAGTTAGCGAATATTGACAAGGCATACTTCGGTTCAGGAAGTCCCACAAGTCAAACAGTAACTGAACATTAGTTTTAGAGAACAACCTATCAAACACATTTATCCCAACTCTGTAACATGACTGGAGTAATCTCTGAGATTTTAGTGTGGTCAGAAAACCTGCATTACAAATGCAGAAATGGGAAGACTACATTCTTTGACACGGTTGTGCTGATCTTTGGGTGGAAACTGCGGTTATTGACCCGAACATACAAAGTGCTTTTAAGAACTAGAGGAATGAAGCAGGAGACTTCCTGGCTTTTGTTTAGAGGTTAAAGCCATTTAGCAAGTTCACTGACAGCTTTGCTTTTGATAGGAAAATAGGATCAGATTGAAAATGCAATAACATAAAACCAACAATGGCAAAGCTATCCTTAACAGAGGAAAAAAAAAAGTTCTCACAGGAAAGCAGGCTATCTTTTTACTAAGTTTTAGATTTTCAGACACTAAATGCAAATCAATCTGATTTAAGAGAAAACCTATTTAAAGGAGAACTGGATTTGTTTACCTACCTCTTTTGTTTGAACCTATCATACTTCTCTGCCCTTCTCCTCTCATCCTCTATTTCTGCAGACTTAACTTTGGCTAAGCATTTATATTGACACAGTTTGGTTATAAAATAGCCAATACCATCACAGTTTCAAATAAATAAATATGAAACTCCACGCTTCTGCCTGATTCCAAGTGCAAGCTCAGTTTGAATGACATATTTTAATCCTATCAGTTTTCTGAACACTGTTTCTGAGCATCTGCCTTGAAGGCTAGCTTCAGTGGACATTAGGCACTTGCTTAAAGCACCCTGGTAAGGGCTTTCCTGAAGGAGCTCACAGCCATGGGACATCACTGGGTGCCTGCGCTGGCAGAGGAGAGGGGCACAGTGTATCCTGTGCAGGTCTCTGGGCTTTTCAATGCCCTGTGCCTGGCAACAACTCTGTCCCTTCATTCCTTTGCCTACATCCCCTGTCTGACCCAGGGCATGTACAAGCTTCCCCCAGAAAGGGAACCCTTCCAATACGTCTCCATCATCTCCTTTTTCCTTTTTCTTCTCTCCAGCTGACAAGTTACTGAAAGCCCCACAGGTGGGCAATGCTGAGCCATGCACTCACACAGCACTTAACCTTTCCTTCCACCGCTGGTGAAGAACAGGTCCTTGTGGACAGACCTACCACAATTATTTATACTTCAGCATCTCTAGCTGAAAGTGGTATTAATATTGCCCCCTGCAGTACACAGTTCCTGACATGATTTAATTAAGTATAACAATCAGGAACTAGAATGTTAAATATTAGGCATTTACTTTAAACATTAAACAATTAAGTTCTCCTCTGAATTTTTAAAACTTATCCAGATTTTATAAAAACTAAAAATGAACCAGGAAACTTTTAGCATGAAAAATTTACATCCCTTAAACAGGAGAAAGAAACTGGGAGCAGGGACAACTCCACATTATAAATATTTCAGATCACATATATAAAAGAAAAAATATTGTGCTATTTCATATCATCTCAGGTAAATATAATCTCCAATACCAACCCTGGTAAAGAATGAGAAGTTTCAGTTAGTTTGACAAAAATACCTAAGTGACAATCAGAAGTATAATGCTAAAAAGGGTTCAGCTGTGTCCACACTGTGAGCCCATCTTTGTTTCCAGTTGGGGGACGAGGCCAGCAGTAATACAAACTGGAAGATTTCTGCAATAATTTAGAGCCCACCAGCTGCAGAAGTGACAATCACCATTAGTTACAGTTACATGGGAGCAGCAGACTTTTTTATTGCTAGTTTCACTTGTCTGAACCAAAAAGAGCCCATTATCCTGAAAGCTGCATTCTTATGTTATCCTGTAGACAAAGTCAATACCAGGAGAACCGCCTCACACACACTATACTGAGCAATATCATATTTGCAATCAGCAAAAATTCTCCTCTTTGAATCTTGACTCTTTTCATTGCTTTTTCACCACCTTCTCAGTAAGAGATAAATGATATTTTAATAGAATTTTATACTGACTAAATTAAAATGTTCAAGGTAACTTTTAATGAGGCATGGTGCTGCTGGCCACACAGTCTTTATTTTAACTATAATCTCGGAATTTTTTAAAAATGACTATCACTCTGTTACAAGCTTCCCTGAAGGTTGGGATATACCAGGACAAAGAAAGTAAGCAAGCAAGCAAAGAAACAAATACATGCCCTACTTGTAGGCTTGGGGATTTTAAGTCTAAAAATCAATGAGTAGCTTTGACAAGTTCTAATGTAATGAGAGATGTAACTGTCATTATTATCTTTGGGAAGAAATCAGAAAGTTTTGACACCAGCAGTTATGTCACCAACCCTTGTTTGCGCCTTAATATTTATTTACTTTTTTGATCACTGGGATAGTAGTCTTCAGAGACAGATAGCTCATTTTTATGAAAGTAGCTCTGTTCACAGTTGGAAACAGAAAAACCTGGGATTTACTTTTCGGCTCACTTCTCCCCAGCTGCTGAATTTTTCATTTGAAGCAATTAAAAAAACCCATAGTGATAAGTAGAATGCTGTTTAAGCTAAAAAAGATCAGAAAACATTCTATAGTCTTCTTTATGTTTGTCTAGACAGTAATGCAATACATTAATTCAAGTGCTTTCTACTCTGCATTCATTTTTTACCTTATTTGCTATTTTATTAATCAACTCTGTCATGCCCTCCTGAGGGTGAAGGATTAGAGAGAGAGCTGAAGAAAAGTCCAAGGCGTGCAGCTGTCATATAGTTTTGCTTTGGCAAGAATAAGTGCATAAATGTATTCACTGAAAGCAGTCATGACCGAGTCAGGCTTCAGATGGTATTTTGTTTTCCTTATGTTTCACTGAGAATAACAAGCGACCCTCAGCCTTGTCAGGCGCTGAGTACCTGAGCAAAATGCCAAACCTTGATCTCTCTGAACCCGTGAGTGACCCATGGAATCTTCTTCTATTAAAATGGAAAGAGATATCTGAAAGAAAATACATAATACTTTGTGACATGCACTCTCTTTTGTCTTTTTCAATCCTTAATTTGTTGGGTATTTTTTAAATGTCTGCCTCCAGTGTCTTTAATTAAAACTCATTAGATTCTACCCTCATACCTGGCAGACAGCATTAATTGCCTGTTTGCTAGACACCACGTGAGGGGTAAGACACAGGGAAGGAAGAGTGTGGTTCTGACCCCAGGAAAAGCTAGCATGGAGATAATATTTTCGACTCTCTCTTAGAAAGCTAATGTGCTGCGTGTTGGGGAAAAAATATGCATTGTCTGTTAGATGCCTGCATTCACTGTGCGTACACAGTCAGAAAGGCTGGAAAGAATTGATTACAGTGGCTTTATTTTTTTTTTTTTTATCTGTGCACATGGTTCCTTCGGTACTGTCGGGATACCTGACTGCAATAACATGTTCAATCTCTTCAATCAAATGTGCATGTATTTCTTTATCTCTGCTTTTACTTTTTTAACAAATAAATAGAAGCAAGCTGCAAACCCTTTCTCCAACAGTCTGGTTGTATTCTTTAGCTATTGACATAGTTCTAAAATGCATTTATTTTAAATTTCAGAATGGCCTTGCCTATCATACAGAAGAGTTTTATAAACTCTTGTCTGGAAACTTAGAGGCATGAGGAATCTTTTTACAGTGCTATTGCTACTTCCTTAATATTTTTACCATTTGTTATTGGGATTGCAAAAACCAAACTAACAAACTGTTTTACACATGAAACAGCTACAAGTTTTAGAATTACAAGTGAAGTAGAATGTCCAAATAAACATCTGTATTTTATGTCAGCAGGTCTTAATTTACATTTACTTTCAAACACCACACCCAGAAAGTATTCTTCTCTATCCTGATTAGATGACCTAAACTTCAGATATATATAAAAACTGTTCTCTTGGGGCTCACTGTTTTGCTGCAAATGGTCTTCACAGGATATAAAGCTGAAAATTTAAGAATGAAGAGACACCAGAACCAAAATGTATTCACTGTGCTGTCTGCCAAATTTCTGTCATCTCAATACAAGTCCAGAGAGTAGTCAGCTGAGGCTGAGAATCAAATAAAGTATATGATATAATGCAACAGATTACATTTATGGCAATTATGGAATATTTTCCATTTACATATCTGCCGATGTTTTAAAAAGGTGTATGTGATTTGCCACATTTTCTAGAAGGGGAAAACCCAGAAATCAGGCCACATTTTCAAGGAACATTCAAGCCTGTCAGAAGGAAATGTGTAGTTCTAGCAAACGGTAGGAATTTTTTTATTAAATATGCTGTTTTTCTAGTATGTAGACACATTCTAAAAGTCTTTCAAAGCAATGTATACAATGTTAAAATGGTTTAAAACTACATGTCACTTCAATTTAAAAGGATATAAATTTAATTCCTTAATTCCCTCCTTAATGAAGGCATATGTATTTAATTTTTTTACCTACATTAATTTCAGCAAATTATGTGATCATTATAATTATTTCCAATTCTTTTTCTGACCCAATAGTTGTTCTTGAAACATAGAAAACAATAAGAGGCAGCAAGTGTAATATAATGTTATTCTAAAGAAGCTAGGGGTTCTGAAAGACCACAGGATTTTCAGAAGCCAAAACCTGCAGAGTAGAGAAGACAAGAGACAATACAGAGCATCTGTGAAATGACAAACACAAATGAGATAGCCAACAGTAACATAAAAAAAAAGTCATGTCTTTTAAACTTAAGAATAATAAGACTGTTTAAAAAACCCAAAAATCTTACTTGCAATATTATTTTGAGAAGGCAATAGCTTTGCCAACAAACAACAGAAAAACCGCACAAATAATTTCAGTCTGACAACCAGTTGAAAACCATAGAAACCATATTCTCCTTATGGACAAAAATAAGAGAACACTGGAGGAGTATCAGAGGAATATCACACGCTTGCCTGCAGTTTTTCCTCTTCCATAATTACATGTTTATTGCCACTGTTGTACACGCTGCTGGACGGGATCGCACCCTTAATCCATACACCCATTCACACATTATGATCTTTGCCAGTGGACTACTACTTTTTCCATGTATGACAGAGCTTTTTTACTGTCTGCCACATCATCATCAAGATACCAACTGAGCTGAACATAAGCAGCAGCTCTGTCACATCAGTTGGAGAGGAGCTCCCCTCCCCTAGAGGAGTATGGTTTCCAGATATTTAGGGCTTTGAAAAGCTTTCAGTAGATCATTTTCCTCTTTTCCTCCCCTCAGAAGAAGTAAGGAAATGCTGTACAAGTTGATATGAAATAATAATTTGTTTACTGAACCCACGCTTTTCCTCTTTAAGAATGAGAACAGTATTATGTTTAAATCAGTACATTGAGATTACTGTTAGATATACATACATGACTCATAAACCACTGAAAAATATTAGAGGTTAAACTGCCCTGATTATTAAGGTATCGTAATCAAAGCAGTCTATAAATATGCACACATTTAGTTACATTTGTTCAGATGGAGAACTGTAACTTGTTCAGTTGTAACTCAAATCTGTTTGATCATATTCCCATGTCCATCTTCTGCAGCTAGTATGTGATGAATATTTCTCCATTTTCAACCAACCATCAACCAGTGTAATTATTTTTGCATGCTTATTAATCATATATCTTAATGAAATAATTTATTCCCAAGCAGATTATAGCAAATGAGGAATATATAATGTTGATGTGCTCTGTTAAAGAGCAACAGCTGTTACAGTATTTGAAGTTCTTACTATGTTGACCCCTATGCAACGCATACATATGGCCTAACACAGGCTTGATTATGATATTTTGTGTATGTATCTGTTTAGAGTAGGTGGGATGGTAAATGACATTTTCCAGGGATATATTTAGCTGCTAGAGCATGACTGTGCCAATGGTTGTTACCTCATGAGTATGCACTATGGAATATCTAGTTTTTCATCTATTATAAAGAAGGAGAGGAAAAAGCATTGAATATGCTTATGTGATGTGCTATCAACTGAGGTGGTTAAGAACAAAAAGATGACTTTCTAAACAGTAGTCATGTCTGTTATCTCCACTGGATTAGTGCCACTGCCTATGTTTTTTAATGCACTTGTCATCCAGGATAAATGGAGATTGACGGCAACTATTAGTCTACTTTTTCACACTTTCTGTGGTTCAGTGCTGTTCTGCTTGAAAATGCTGTTGTGTAAAAAGGTGACATCCATCAGCTATATTGTTTATTGGTTCAAATCATATGTTGAAGAATATCAGTGTAGTGCTACTGACTTAAAACATAAGAGCATAAGAGGTCTCTGGGTCATGGTGTCAAACCTCTGTAATCACAGTCATTAAAGTAAATGGCATTAAATCCAGAAAGTTCTTGACCATACATCACAAGCCACAGAAAACCCATTACACTAAAACACTTACATACAAAAGACTGAGAGCCTCAAAATATATAATGTGCTTCAGAAAAAGAGAAAACAAGAGGTATTACCAGTATCCTGGAATCCTTCAGTATCAGAAAATTTGTTAGGTGCTAAAAATTGTTAGCATTAGCCCAAATGCTCTGGACTTTTCCAGGAAGCTAACTGCACCCTGCGTTTCAGAGCAAGGACTCATGTCCCTGGGGATACTACTTCACTCAATATGTACAAAAGGCCCCTTTTCATGCTCAAGTCTCAATGACAGTTATCCTATCATCCATCAATGCAATTCGGGACCTTATCTTATCTTGTAGCCAGACATCCTCATTTTCAGTCCCTAAGGCATGACTTTGCACTTTATATTCTTAAATTTGAACCCAGTTCTATTACTACAGGCAACAAAGACATTTATTCTTTCTTACCACCCAGTAATCTAGCTGTCTACACGACTGACAAACTCTGTTAACTTTAGGTCAGCCACAAATTGCATTTATCTCTTGATTATTCTCTTTTCTTCAAAATCCTTTCTAATGCTGTGCATGGTATTGAGGTCAAACTAAGAGGTTTGTATTTCTTGTAACTAAATGTTTATCTGATAAGGCATTTGTACTTTCACATTGTAATCCTCTATCCGTCATCTGTAACCAGAAAGCAAAATTAGTTCCAAATTAGGAAGTACCTGGATAGAAAAGACAATTATTGAATGAATCATTTTGCCTGTCCAACAGAGGATTACAAACATGATGGAGTTCCTATCCTACGGTGGTGAACTAAGGGATGAGGAAGATCCCCAAATGGCACCGCTAATCTCCGTTCCTGTTCCCAGATTGTCCATTCACCCCAGTCCTTGTAACAATGCACTCCCTGCCTCCATGCTCTGCATCCACCAGTTTTACACCCGCTGACTGTGGCAGAGATGGCATTTTCCGGGGCCAGGGCTATGTGTGTGCTGACCAGTTAACATCTACATTGTCATCCAGGGCACTCTGAGTCTCTGGGTTAAGCCTCGCAGCTACTGCTGGGGTAAACCATCACTGAAGACTGTGTAAGTCTCTCAGGTCATATTTAGTGCAAGCCTGTTGTAAGTACCTTAAGTCTTTGAACCCTCTCCTTCTCTGATTGATACTGCTCCAAACATTTAAAACATTTTGGGGGAGGAAGAGAGAAAGGTGGGAGTGACAGGTAGACCAGTAGGCAAAATATAACTGTACAAACTTTGCTTCATAGGGAAATCATGTTAAAAGCAATGTAAAATATGCTTTAACAGTAGCTGCTTAATACTAGTTGCGTGATTTTGCTAAGGACACAGCCCCTTTATCCATTTTCCCTTTGCTAAAGACACAGATAGTTCAGCTGTGCATTTCCCCTGTGTGACTGCCTTTGAATTACTGCATTCATTATTTATTTACTGTTACATTTGTTGTAAGTATACCTATTTAAATAATTTTTAATTATAAGGATAGTTATTTTGATTGTGGTTATAATACATAAATATCAGAAAACACAACTACAATTTATTAATATAATCATTCTGAATATTTTATCTGGAACAGATTGCCCAGAGAAGTTGTGGATGCCCCAATATTGGAAGTGTTCGAAGTCAGGTTCAATGGGACTTTGAGCAACCTGGTCTAGCGAAAGATGTCGCTGCCCATGGCAGGGGGGTTGGAACTAGATGATCTTTAAAGGTCTCTTCCAACCCAAACCATTCTATGATCTTTAGGACAGCAGTGCATACTCTTCACCTAGGAAGAACTTTTAGTTCTATTTGTTGCAGTGTTGCCAAGCTTCTTGGCTTTGTTTTCCGCTGGGGACCCACAGCAACTATATGGCTAAGGAAAGTTTAGAGTTGCCCAGATGGTAGCAGTCGTCAGATGAGAATGATGGTGGAAGCAGTATTATAGACATATCCATTTAAAATTCTGGTATTTCCAGCAGGGCTGTCTTTGAGGAACTAAGGGCCTTTGGGATCTTTATGTGTTTTCAGGCAAGCAGACAGCAGAAAACTACATACTAGAAAAGAAATAAGCAAGACAAGCCACTGACTTGCTTACTAAGGTAAAGTAGTTTGCTTTTGGATTCTCTAAATCATTATTTGTTAACTGCCATGCTGAGATTGAGCTGACAAGTAGAAAGACTAGGACTGTCATCCTAGTTTGTAATCTCAGCCACAGAAGAACGTATAGAAGGCCTTAAAGACAGTATGAGAGTGGGCCTTTATTGCTAAAAATGCAGGTTTTTTCCTGTAAGTTTTGTGTAACTTTGGCTCTTACTGAATTTGATGGAAGTTTGGGTTAGTCAGAACATTAATTGTAGAATTTTTACCTGAAATATACAGTCTTACCTAAACACTACAGTCACCCAATTACTGTAAAAATTTATTGACAGATGATGTCAAAATGCTGAGAAGTCAATGACATCATTTAGTGGAGTATATGCAATTTAAGTGTTTAAGAGCCACAGAGAAGAAGTAGAACTCAGGAGATTTTCACATGAAATTATCATAAACAGATCATTATAAATAGTCAAATTCCTGTAGGAGCCAGCAATGAGATGGCAGTAGTCAAAGGAAAATTGGCAAGAGTGTTTCTATCAGCAGTGAAGTAGCATTACCCACGTCCTCTATTTTTAGTTGGTTAAAAATGCTTACAGGCAGACTTGCATACATGCATGCCAGGATCTTCACAATATTGTTAGCAGAAGCTTACTACTGTGAGTGTTTGGTATGTTCCCATATAATACCATCTAATTTATTTCATAAGGTGAATTCTTTAAGAAGCTCTGCTAACTGAGGTGTAAAATGATCATAGCATTTCATGTGTTTGTGATGGGTTTGAGTTATTGCTCTTCTCTTCCCACACAGCTTTTTAATAAAAGTGCTGCCAGTTTGCCGACCTTCCCCTCTTCAGGGTTAATGGTTTGTTATCTATAAATTACTTTTCATGATACAGCTTGGGTTATGAACTCAAAAATTGTCTTCTGTGGGCTCTCTCAAATTTGTTTTAGGCTCAGAGAAAAGCACATTTCCTAGTAACTGAGGCAGATTTCACAATAGGAAAACGTACTACAGAAGTGAAAAGAGCTAATGTTGGTTTTAGAAACTTGCCATTTTGTTCTATAAGAAGACATAATTATTTCAGTTGGTCGATGTTGTGGAACAACTGCTGTCATGTTCTCTAGTAAAGCTGAATGCCTACATCACTGCAATTTACCAAACACTGCCCCGACTCCTTTTTTCTTGCATATAGAGCCTTTAGGCTAAAGATGTTGCAAAGACACAACAATTAGTGACATTGCACTATTGTAAAAGTTTAGAAACATGTTAATAATCAGACAATTTATAATACGAGTCAGACGATTTATAATATGCAGTCTTTGTTATCGTTATGGAACATCTGTTACTTAAGAGCCAACTCCATAATAAACCATGCTCTAGTATTTTATAATCCTATCACAGTGTAAGAGGGAAAAGTAGAGATGATATTAAATTTGATCTTGAGAGGTAGCGGACGTATTTGCATCCCACTGAGGACAGCACAAGCAGAATATGTTCAGTGACACCTTTCAGTATTCATATATTTCAATGATATATAACATAATTCTTTACTAGTTGGTCCTTTCCACCTTTTAAACTTTGAGAGTGAATTCTATAAGAAACCAATGACAAGACTGCAGTGGCACGTTATAACTCTGTGCCCAGAAAATACACATTTGCTTTCAAGCTCTGGGAAACATTAGAGCATCTACACTGTCAAAAAATATAACTTCACCACTTCAGCTGTAATTTCAGTCATAAAAATAGCTGTAAGAGTCTCTCATCCAGTCTGACTGTTGTTTGCTAAAGATAATTTACTTTACATGATGCCATTTCAAAAGGAATGTAAAAATCAGACAACAATGCAAGCAAAGCTTCCTCAGCATATTTGTGGTACATTTGCACCACAGTGCAGTATTGCAAACTGCTTAATTTGTTTAATTTTGTATAAAGCATCTATCACACTTCTTTTATTTTTAAGGCTGTTTGAGTGATACATGGCAGTATACTTCAGAATTACAAGCTGTAATGACTCTTACAACTTTATCAACAGAGATAGCAAAGGCCGGATTTTTGCTTACGGTTAACTAATAACAATTCTATTATTGCCATTCAGAAACTGCTGAAATTATGTCAGCTTATTCCAACAGGCAATAAGTCCAACTTTTTTTGTCCAAGTTGTTGGATAAGGATTGCTAATTTTTCATCTATTTCACAAATACACCCTCCACACACCCTTCTCCCTTTTAATTACTTCACCAGTCCATTATATTGGGCATCAGAGCACACTCAGGGGAACTCACTTTTATTTTCCATTCTCTAAGACTGAGTTATTCAATGGCTGTGATGTGCTCCTTTTTTTTGTCTGCAGAGATCATTATTAAAATCTCTAGTTACAGCCACATGTACAATGTCTTCAAGCTATCTCAGTCCACTTTTATCCAACATTTAAAAAATGTTTTTCAGATGTATGCTCTGTTAAAGAAAAAGAGCAAACATTTTCTGGTTTCGAGGGGATTGATATTCCTCTTTCTCTTAACACTTTCTTCTTATTCACACTTAATTTCCACTCTTTCACATGGTGCACTGTAATTGCACATTTAAACCAACAAAATCACACCCCCCATACATTATTTGTGAGAAAAAAAATGCCTAATTGTAGCGTTTTCCATATTTTGACAGTTTTGTTATGGAAACACACAGCCAGCTTTGAAAATACCTTTCTGTTAACACCTGAACTGTCAAAAGTAATCTAGAAATTGTGTTTTAAAATATAATTTGATCATCAAAATACATCATAGTTTTCTTATTGCTTCTTATTTAGTTTTTCCTGTTTAATTACCAGCTACCTGTTGAGAGAAAAGAATCTTTGTGCTGTCAAATAGAAGCTCAACTCCTGAATGTTTTGCCAAAATATTTGTTTTACATTGAGTAACTCTTGCTTTCCTGATGACTTAAGTTACTCACAGAAACCAAATCCAGGGTTCCTATACCATTAGCAAGCAATATAGGTCTGGTTTACATCTACTGGAAGAGACAAAGGTCCCTGGGAGCATGCCAAGCTTAGAGCAACATCACTATCAAAATCAGCACAGGTTTGAATAAAGGTGCCGAAGTAAACAAACTTCCTGAAAGTGGCACTTGGATTTCTTTTGTGTCCAGTGGCAGGACTTTCAAAAAAGCAAAATTAGAAACATCATTAAGTGACTCTACTTCTTGAAAAAAAGGCCTTATTAAGAGGTCTCGGGCTGGGGACTCACTTCCTAACGCAAAGCTTTACAGCATCCAAGCCCTGTTTTCTAACATGGTTTAGAACATGACAGTTTCAAGCTGGCCTCCTCAATTAAAATTTGCACTGAATTAAAGAAAACTTCCAGGAGTGATGAATCTGATATCAGTACCCTAAAATATCAGCTTAAAAGCATCAGCGATCCATTATGAAACAGACGTAGTAAAAAGATTAAAAGCTTTAGGGTTAAAGAGAAAGAACAGGGTGCTGCAGCATTTCCATCAGAGTAAATCAGGGTAGTAAAAATATCAATTCTTTTACCACTATGCAAAATTTATATTGGTTAAAACCCTAAGCCTTTCATTATCTAAATTCAAAGTATACTGTTTATTGAATTCAGAGATTAGCTTGCTGTTATACACTGTAGTCTTACTTTGATGTCTCAGGATTAATAGTCATGAAGTTTCAGACTATTAACTACACATGTATAACATCTAAGAAGAAATATATGTTACAGACTACAATCATTGGAGGATGCTTTTAGTTCTGATTTTATCTTTCATTTTGCTTTGGATTCCCACAGAGTTTTCATACTGTCAAACAATGTTTTAAGGTTGATTCTGGCAGGTTTATCGTATTGATAGATCTGGATAAAACTTAGACATTCAAATCCAAAGGACATTTTTCAATTTCTTTCTCACTTTAAATAGTTTTACATGGGTGATAACTTTTAAATTAAGTTGCCTAAAATGTTGTCTGAACTACCAGCAGAATCGGATATCACTAGAAACTGTTCATTCCTCAATCCATTCAGCCCAGAATATTGCATGACACTATATACGCTATTGGCCAATACTGACACCTGTCACTTTTCAAAGAGTCTCAAAGATATGAAACCTTTGTAAACTATGATAAAAATCACAATTCACAAAAAAAAATTGCCTTTTTTTTCACATGGCACCAGTGCTTTGAAAATAATATCTTTCTGAAAATGAAATTTGTTTCACTTAAATAGCAATAAACAAAAATAGCAGCAGAAAAATCAAGCACTACATGAGGAAAAGCCTAGCACCATCAGATAATATCAGTTACACTGTTAGCTCATATTATGCTTAGTTTTAGCTGGCACAGTGACTATATGAGCACTATAATAACTATAATTCAGGGAGCCATGCACAATAAGCAAACAGATAAATGCATCACTTTCTCTGATTAGCTGCTTGTGGTAGAGAACAGCTCTTCATGGCAGGTCAAGGCTGCCTGGGAACATCAGCTCTTGGCCGCAGGCTGTCTTGGGCTGTTCTGTGAAACTTCTTATCACCAGATTGCAACCACAGAGCTGTGTAAGATCTCAGTGGAATAGCTAAGATCTGATAAAAGAAGAATGTGAGAAATATTTAAATAAGATATGAAGGTAAAAGACAATATAAGCAATGATTTCCAAGTACATCAAGGGAAGGCCATCAACCACAAGAGTTCTTTTGAGAGACCAAAATGCATGGCGACAACTTGTGGGATATGTTAGGGGAAAAAAAATCATTAATGTGGAGAGAATCTTGTGGTTAAGAAAGATGGGCCCCACAAGGATCCATACACACAAGAAATTGTTAAGCTGCTACTTTTTTTCAGAATTCAAGCTAAAACTCAAAACCAAAAATCGTGCATCACTTGTATGGTAATTACCATACAAGATAGCTGCTGTGCAGAGAGCACTACCCACCTATTCCTCTGTGGTGCTGCTTAAAAGCTTCTACCTATTTCCCATAGTGCAGGAGAGAAAGTCATAAACTGCACAGCAATAGCAACAAAAAGCAATAACAAAAGCAAATGTCAGAATTTGAATTGCAAACTACAGATGAGCCTTGCCTGCTAAAACTAAATCCTCATCTGAACATTAAAGGTTTGAAGTTGCTCTGCTGGGGCTAGAGGTTGCTTCTGCTCATCCCTTTAATAAACCACTAGGCATTACAGGTAGACTAGAGCTGGTAGGGATGAAGAATTACTGCATAGCAACTCTCAAAGATAAATTCACAGGACTGATGGGAAAGATTTACTATTCTAATAGAGAATATATACCAGATTACTCCTTATATAATAATGACTTTTATAACAGAACTGTGGGGCAGGAATATAACTTTCTAAAACAGAGACTAATTTCTCCTGAAAACAAAAGATATTTTAGACCCCACTGTGTGAGTCCTAATTCCCATTCAAATCTCTGGGTTTAGAAAAATACAGAAATAATCTTCTGAAAGGCACTGAATTTCCCATCAATTTGAAATTCTGGAGCTTCAGTTTTGCTGTCTTTCAAATTACACTTTCATGAATATGGTCTGTGCAAATGTATATTATGCCTTACATCAGTAAATCTATTAAGTTGTGCGTTTTGTTCCAACACAGCAATGTCATCACATAAAACTGGTTTCAGTTTAGCTCTCAGTGTAAAAGATTAAATGGGAATGAAACAAATGCCATTTTTCAGTCCTACAATTATTCCCTGAAAGCTTGATGGGGAAAAAGACTTAAAATGCCCAAACACAAAACAATGAAATATTAACTGCTAAGAGCAGTTATTTCCCTCTAAAAATATTGATACTAAATTATTTCATTACACGCATAGTCATACCTGAAAGAACTCAAAAGCCACAGACTATGAACCTGGAAAAGATAATGGAGAAAGCAGCTCTCTATTATTATGTACTGCTGTACTTTTAGGCTGTTTATGCCAATAAACATTATAAGAATCTATTTACATGCATATAGTCATAGGTAACACATTTTTTAACTCATGCTAATTTGTAAAACAGACTTCAAGATCCTACATTAAGGAGCTTAGCTAAACTGGTATTTTATGTGACCGATTTTTTGCAAAACACGTTACAAACTTTCTCAGTAACAGTTGAAGGTGAGAGCTGTAGCAACCATAGAATACCACAGGGTGTTTTGCACCTTTATAGTTCAGCTTTTAGCTTTACCAGAATGATATCATACAAGATAATTTGTATATATGGCACTTTGGATTCTAGGTACTTCTGTTTTTAAGATAAGACAATGGTGAAAAGTTGAATTCTATTGAGTATTGTAAATAAACAATGTAAAAAGAAACAGGCAGGGAGGTTAAACCAGCAGAAAACTTTAATGGAGAATAATTAACTTAATGGGTGCATGTTAACACCAGCCATTTTTCTGGGTACAGATATAGGAAGGCTGGAACTCAAAGCACCCCTTATGCTCTGTATGATGAGCTCGGTGAACTCCAGTTAATCCAGTGCTGTACCTGATCAAGAGCTATTTACATGCAGTCTATAATGCTGATCCTTTATTAATAAATTGTGTAAAATTCTATGACAAATTCAAGATTCTTACTTTGATAATTTGTCCCTTTCTTCAGATCAGAAATGACAAGAGGTATCCCTGTATGACGCAGTCTCATGCAGTGCATAAAAACTTAATGCTAACTCTGTAAGATCTACTGTAGGCCCAGGGTCAGAATCATAACACTCAGCACGGGCCTGAAAATAACCTGGCCTATGGAGAAATCTGGTTTGTGCTCAGGAAAACTAGTTTTCTGATACAGATTACCATTTCAGCGTACAGAACTGAGGGATCAGAATGTACTGGTGCTTAGATTTTTAAGGGACAGTTACAAATTGTTTTATCAGGGAATTCTGTTCTCAAGAAATAATGCCTGAGAGATTAAGAAGCACCTTTTAAGAATTAGTGTAGATATGTCAACTTGGTCTCCTAAAACTCTGCAGGATTTGCAACAGCTTACTGAGCTTTCCGTTTTACAATAAAACTTAGGAGAACTTATATAAAACCATTCTCCAAAAGTGAACTCCTATTTTCAATGTTAATATACTGAATTAATGTTCTGTATCAATTGTACCCTAAACTGTTGGAGACATACAGTCAATTTATTTTTGAAAGAAAGAGACCAATGCTGTCAAATTTTTCATGCAATGTTTCAACTTGCT
Source organism: Morus bassanus (assembly GCA_031468815.1). Lineage (NCBI taxonomy): Eukaryota > Metazoa > Chordata > Aves > Suliformes > Sulidae > Morus > Morus bassanus. The sequence continues at coordinate 27,749,697 of CM062577.1, forward strand.
GGTGGCATCAATAAGAAGCCCTTGAAATATAAAATAACTGTTTACAATTGTCTTTTTGATATGTATTTCTGTGCCACAAGTAGAGTACAACAGTGCAATTGATCCGCCACTCAAACCAATTATTGTTTTGCCCTGCTCTGTTTGCCCATGGGCTACCACATGGTTTACTCCCTGGCAGTTAAATGAATCCTCAGCATTGCATTGGGAGGTTTTAGGCACTTCAGTGGAAAACCAAAGAGTGGGAAATGCTAGCTAAAAGCTCCAGGAGTCTTGGAGCTCTTCCCAGGGTTTGAGATGCTACTAAAAGGTTTATAATTGATCTTTGTATTCCTGAACAAATTCTTTTAAAGGGCTTGTTTTGGTGCAACAAGCTCCTCGGGCAGCTACAAAACCCCAGCATCAGCTTTAAGAGAGTCACATTTTCTTAATCAACATATTCTGAGCAATTGGTTTTAGAATGTCAGAGACAGAGCACTAGACACAGGGATTTACCGCTCATCTTTCATTATGAGTGGGAGGAAAGAAAAAATACCAAAATGATCTTTTGCCTGGCTTCTGCCACCTTCAAGGTCTTCCGTCTGTTTCAGCATTGCCTGCTTGAGAGACTGATAGAAGCAAAATGTTTGGGCCATGCCACTAAATCATCTTATGGGATGGAGAAAACGTCTTCCTCTTATAAAACGGTAAAGGGAAAAGTACATGTCTAAAACATTCCCCATCAACATAAAAACAAATTGTGACCAACTGTCAAAATTGTCTCACACATCAATCAGAATAGATATTTATTCTCTCAGAAGGAAAGGAGGTGGAAAACCAGGAAGCTTTACATCATAGGGAAGCATATCCCAACGCAGTAATTGGAGAATACTCGCAAGCTTCAGAATCAAAATTTGACTGATAAAGTCTGAGTCATTGGAGAAATGTATATGATTAGAAGCATTTAGAGGACAAATAGTATCTTGTCACCTCCTGTCTAAATGTCTTCATGACTGATCTGTATCCAGTTTTTCTTGCACCAGGGCTGTCTTTCACATTCAGTAGCCTTCTTCCTCTGTAGTGTTCATGCTTCTGATATGCATACAGGTAGCAAGCATACCCTCTTAGTTTGATTTCATCATGGTAAAAAACCTATGCTGTTCTAGTTTTTCCTTGTAAAAGCAAATTTTATTCATCTGATCATCCCACTGCTCCACATCCATACTGGTTTCAATTAATCTAGTTTGGAAATGAGTGACCATAACTACCAGATGAGGACGCAGTTATGTCTTATGTGAGGGATGTAAAATTTCTCAACCGACACTAAAAATCTGTTGTGAGACGTGGCCTGGCATTTGCCTTTAAGTTGTATCACACCGGTGGATCATAATGATTCTGAGCTCTAGTACCACACCCAGCTTCTTCCTCACCTCATTGTCACAGAGAAAATCCTCTCTATGAGCTGGCTTGCACGGTCAGAAAAGTCATCCAGAAGTACAAAGATTAAATATCAAATTACTAATGCATATTCAACTAGGTTAATAAAGCAAACTTATGCTGGTAGCCTGTTTTTAGTGAGCTATGTGCTTTGTTTAGTTAAATAACCTAATCCAAGTAAATTACTATGCTTATTAGTACTTGCTGTCAAGTAGTTGCAACACACCATCTCACTCAGTAAATTATACCAGAGGGAAAACAGCTTGCTGTTGCGATAAGATTGTCTGGGAACGAAAATTTTTTTATATGAATAGTTCTGAAAGCTCATCTGAAGTCTTACATTCTTAAAAATATTGTTAGGAGAAAATATGCCTACTCTAAATCATTGAAAAAACTGCTGAAAATAATCCATGTAAAAACTACCTGAAAAAAACGGGAAGGCAAAATGAACTCCCATTATAAGCAAACAAAAGACGAAGGTGTCTAGGAGTTAAAAATTACTCACAAAAGAAAATGACTCTCAAGAAAGAGACTGGGCATTAAAAAGACAAACTTAAAAAGTGTATTATGCAAACACAGAACTGCCTTAAATGTATTGATTTGATTTATACCTTAACAGTCATACAACTTATAAATATTTTGCTATTAACGTTACATGTTGCTTGTTACGAGACATCAGAGGCAGCTAGTTCTGACAGAGAAAAATCAATATAGTTTTGCCAGTGACTCACCTTTATCAGTCCACCTTTTTACAGTAATCTCTTTTTTGATCTGTTTGTTTGCTGTCCTTTTCTTTCTCCTTGCAATTTAAAAGGAAATTGTATTTTGAACTTTCATACTTGTTTCTAGCTAGGAAAAAAAAAATGTTTTAAATCTGGTACATTTCTTATTTGGACAAGGTTGTGTGTGTGTGTGTGTGTGTGAGACTGGTCAGTCCAACTACCTACACATTGTTCAAAAGCAAAAAGGAGGAAGCCTATACGGCTGCATTTCACCTCAATTTAAAACAAGGTTTGTAAAGATAAACCTATTCCAAACTGTAATGTATGTATTCAGAACAACAGAGTCTAATTTATCTACGTTACCTTCACTATTATGCATAGATTTTTTTCTGTTATCTATTCCAGAATCTCAGAAAAGTTCACTACGCAAGATCATTCACAACTGAACATTCAGTTATCTTTAAAACTAACAAAAATGTGATATTGAGCCACCAGAAACATAGCATCCACTAGAAGTCAAACGTATGCTGTGAAATATGATTAAAAAAATCAAAAGAAAATATTTTCCTGTTACATTCGCTTATTGTTTTTACCTGTATCTTGTTAAACATATATATAGAAAATCCCCATGTTGTTACTGCATCACAAAGCACTAGCCATGCCCATCAAATTTAGCAAACATTAAAATCTAAAACAACAGGATAATGTGATGTGACGCTGAAGTAGCTGGTGATCTTGATTACATTTAAATCACAGTCAGTACCATTACGCTGCACATTGCACCCTTTTATCTATGTTGCATATCATTTTATTAACATGGTCATGAGCCACTGGATAAAAAATTTCTATAGACGTAATAACTAACAAAAGTTTACATTTAATTTACTAGCCTTTCATCACTTTAGTCATCACTTTACTGTACGATAAAATCAGAATATAATGAGCTGGTAGTACAATAAATCTTTCATTAAATATGAACTCATGCAGCTGAAAGAAATATACACAGTAAAAGTTTAAAAATGGATGTGCTTTGTCTCCACAGAAGAAAGGTTAGCTCCTCTTTCAAGATGTACAGCCATTCTCATCTTTGCTTACATAGTGTTCAATCTGCCTGTTTAAAGAACACAGGCAAACTGTAAGACAGATTTTTCAGGGGTGCTTAAGTGGTGGTAAACTGCATGGAAGGATCCCGCATTCCTTCCAGCCCAATGAGGACAAAAGTCAAATCAATAAGTCAGTATCTCCATCCATTCAGGCCAGGAGAAGAAACTTTGGCTGCATTAAGGGCCTGAATGAAAATGCAACTGAACTAATGGGCCGGGGACTGGGTGCGTGGATGCTCCTGTTATCATACTATGAGTAAAACCTAAGGAATTTTGTAGTTTAGGGATTCAAAGGTTTCAGAAGTTATTTGGGAGGTGTAGGGGAGGGAAAAAGAGAGTCAAAGACCTTCAAGCTTGCTTCACAGAAGTTCAGTTAAAAAAAACATCACAAAAAGTGACTAGCCATGTTTGCATAGAGTTATTACAGCAGAATAACTGCGATGCACAGAAATAATTAAAAAAATATGATTGGTCACATTAGCGCAAAGGCAAAAGGACAAGAAAACTGGATAGGATACCCTCTACCTGGAAACATTTGTTAAACTGTTGTTGGGTTTTTTTTTTTTTACTTTTTGCATCTGTAGAAATCTACAATTAAAATAGCTTCTTCAGTATTCATGTAGAGGAACATGTTTTTCAAGGAAAAAAAATTGAATATCAAATTCAAGAAGCAAGAATAACCCAAATCTACCAAGGACTTTCAAGGATGTATGGCTAGGTATTTTTCAGCATATTTCAAGCTCTGCAGTATGGGCAGTTCATCTCTTTTCCTCTGCATCACCAAAATGAAATGAAGTACGGATTATTACTTAAAGCAAGCAAACCTGCAACAATAGAGAAAAGTTGAAATAAGGATTGAGAAAACTGAAGCCCAGTAGTATCATCTTCAATTAAATGTAATTTAAGTGATCTGGAATCATTAACTTCTTAATTTGCAGCTTTCCCCATTAAATGGGGGGGGGGGTTGTAGGTTTTTTCTTATCAGCTGACTCATACAAAAGTAAATTCTCTGATGTAGTAAATCTATTTGCACCATAAAGAACTGAAGCTTAAATTCTTGGTTTTCACTTGGCAACACAGGCCTTATAATTTGATGCTTAGATTAATGTGCATACTATATTTAAAGTGAGGTTTTACCACAATGATGATTAATAGCTGATTTTTTTGCCTGAAAGTAATAAGGGTAGCTGGCATGATATTTTGGACTTTTACTTTTGTAATACTAAAGACTACTTCAGTTCTTTCTTCCAGTAAATTTCAGGGTATACAAGAGCACTTCTGAAATGAACATTGAGACGTGAACAATGACTGCCGTCAGCTAATGAATGTTGTTAAAAGGACCAAGTGTTTTTTCACAGATTATGTCAGTTGTCTTCTCGGCAAACTACAGTTTGCTTTTCAGTTAATTGTATTTATATGATCAACAGTTAGGTGTGTGTTAGGTGTGAGATGATAAACAGGCTTGTGGTTAGGACAGCCTACTCACTCATCTTGTATGAACACCAGTAGGTCTTATCTCAAATTTTCTCTGTCTTGCGTTTTCTGTTTGGAAAGGAAATAACAGTTTTACATTTCACCCCCTTTTCTTCAGTAAATTTCTTTGTACCCTACAGTAACTCAAAAGAAATCCAATGTGGATATTAACACAGACAAAAGAAGAAACAAAGATAAAATTTTAGTTCCAGAGAGTGAAAGGTAAAAAAAAAATTCAAAATCTGATGAGGGCTGAATTAGTTTATGTAAAGTCCTTTCCTGCCTCTTCCCACATTTGCATTTTAGATGAAATATGTTTTCATTGCTTCTACAAAGACTACAAAATAAATCTTAATTTCCTGTCCATATTTACAGACTTCGAGCAGCATGCTGTAAAAGGCTTGTAAGAGGCTTAGCTGTATGAACTTAATAACAGCTCTTTCAAAAAGCTGGAGGCAACACACTTTGAACAGAAGTTTCTACCTGAACCAAAAATTGGTCTGTGTGGATAATTTAACCAGCCTTTTTTATATTGCTGACTATTGCTCACATTCCTCTCTCATTTGTGTACATTTGTAAGGATCACTCAAAACCTGGTGACATAGAGGTACTTAAGTACACCTTTGTACTTCCACCCTACTGCTATTTCCACCTTATAAAGTGTATAGACGTTACAGAAGCGGGTTCCTACATTTCAGAAAATGACAGATTGTTAGATCTAGAAATAGCATGACTTTGAGCACATAGTCATGAGATCTAGTAAAAAAGACAGCAGTGTAGAAGAAAAAAAATCTGCTCTAGACACCAAAGGTCAAAGCTTCTGAAACTAGATACTGTAGAATCATACAGATGAGCTGTAGGAAGGTGGCAGATCATGTTACACTGCTCTATCCACTTTCTTTCACATTCTTAAGTAGCATTGGAAGTAATATTTTTAAAATACACTGAATATTTCTCATTTATTACATTTTCTGAATCAGTAGCGTCTGTGAAAAAGGTATGAAATCATTAGGTTGAAAGTAAGTCGTGTGTTCAATTATCATCTGACAAAAACAAAATATGCAGAAGACAATTCATCTTTAAATGCAGTCTGTAGCCAAAAAAGAGCACAGGTCACTCTGTCTTTGGCTGGATGCTAATATCTTACCATTATTAGCCTATTGTGACAGTGTTCATACACTTGTCAGATATATCATCTATGGATAATTTAATTTGTCAGACTGACAGTTATTCTTTCTTTGGATTAATTAGCTTGGGAGAGTTACCAAAAAAAAAAAAAATTAACAACCCCCCCTTATCTTATTTTGCAGCTCTTCACAGGAAAAGAGGAATTCTTCAATCTGAAGAGAATTTAAATAAAACTCCAGCCCAGCTTTTATGTCGGAATTTCACTGGATTCTGAATACATTACTCAATGGGGATAAAGGACTTTGAGCTTTCCATTGTGGTAATAGATTCTTTAACTAAAAGAGCATTCTACTAACATACAGAAGTTAACTGAAAATTTTCTTTCAGTAGATTTGTACCAATGCAGAGAAATATTTCATTTAAGGAAAAAGTTCAGAAAAGTATCACTCCTACAGAGGGAATAATCATAGAATCATAGAAAGATTAGCATTGGAAAGGACCTCTGGAGATCTCCAGTCCAGCCTCCTGCTGGATGAATGTCTATTGCAAACACGGGTTATGGAGAGCCCGGGCTTTGCATAGCTGACCCCAGAAAATCTCCAAACCTCATGTGACACCTCTTGCAGTGCAGGACTACCCTCCTCCTCAGCATTTTTTGAATATATGGGTTTGAAGATTAAGAAAAGTGTCAGCAACTACACCAGATATGATCACACCTAAATATATTCAGAATAACTCATCAAAAGTGTGAATGCCCTTTTTCTTTTAGAGTAGTTTTATTCTCTACAATGTAGCTATGTGTGTAGCCTCAAAGGTGTTTTACCTAATTTGCAGTATTCTCTTTCATTAATAAGCAATGAGATTAAACTGCAAAGACGGTTGTCATGGTCCATAGATATTTAATGTTAGGAAGAATTTGAGATTTGTAAAGTACAATTAAGATTATCTTCTAATCTTTTTCCTTATTAACACATGAAGATATATCAAAATACAGCCTTAAACCGATCATCCTCCTGTGCAAACGCTTGAACTCAGCAGGGAAGCAAATTACATTTATTCTATATTATAGGCATAAAGGAAGTTGTTTTTTGGTCAACTTGACATTTAAATAAAGCAATTCAGAATGGTTTAATTCTCTACTTTACAGAAAGAGTAATAAAATCTGTATTGGTCCCAATCGCCATCTACTTTAAAAACATGCTGCAACCAGCTATGGATTTCAGAAGGATCTTATAATTAAAGGCTTTCTTCTGGCTGCATTTTTAGTCACTGTGATTTGCATGGTCATCCTGGCTTGTATCAGCAATAGTGTGGCCAGCAGGAGCAGGGCAGGGATGGTGCCCCTGTGCTCGGCACTGGTGAGGCCGCACCTCGAATCCTGTGGTCAGTTTTGGGCCCCTCAGGACAAGAAGGACATGGAGGTGCTGGAGCGTGTCCAGAGAAGGGCAACGGAGCTGGGGAAGGGTCTGGAGAACAAGTGTGATGGGGAGCGGCTGAGGGAGCTGGGGGGGTTTGTCTGGAGAAGAGGAGGCTGAGGGGAGACCTTATCGCTCTCTGCAACTCCCTGAAAGGAGGTTGTGGTGAGGTGGGGGTCGGTCTCTTCTCCCAAGTAACAAGTGATCGGACAAGAGGAAATGGCCTCAAGCTGCACCAGGGGAGGTTTAGATTGGATATTAGGAAAAAATTCTTCACTGAAAGAGTGGTCAGGCACTGGAACAGGCTGCCCGGAGATGTGGGGGAGTCACCATCCCTGGGGGTATTTAAAAGACATGTAGACGTGGTGCTTAGGGACATGGTTTAGTGGTGGACTGGGCAGTGCTAGGTTAACAGTTGGAACTGATGATCTTAAAGGTCTTTTCCAACCTAAACAATTCTGATTCTATGATTCTTTCCAGATTTCGGTAAATGACAAATTTTCCCACATTTGTCTCACAATGGTACTATTTTGACATAATTTTGCTGAGCATTTTTAATATAAATACACATTTCTTTCATGTGTATGATAAATAAGCATAATGAAATTGGTTTTAAGCAGCCACAGAGGACTACAACAAAAGCCCTCTGGTTAATAATGTTATACTTCAAACAAAGGTGGAAGAAAATGGAAGCCAGACTGAGCTAGATTTTCCAGACTGTGTCAACTATTATATAGTGACACTGACAGCAGTGGAACTGCATTGGTGTAAGACAAGCTGATATATTTAGAAAATCTCTGGGGCAGTCTTCAGTAGCCTAAAAAACAGTTATGCAGGCTGCCAGGCAACTCAGTGAGTGTTATAAGAATTTACTTTCAGAATTCCAAAGCATCTTTTCTTTTCCATCAAAATCAAATGGAGAAACTCAGGAAACACTGTACATGCACACAAAAAGAAAAGAAAAAAATAAAAAAGAAACTGGAAATCACCTTACTCTCCTTCAAACTAAGGAACAGGATATTTTAACAAAATGGATTCCTTTCCTACAGAGATACTCCCTGTTTGAACCCACTCCCTCCATTTTAAATGAAATGCTTTAAATCTGTGGGAGAAGGAATAGGTAACTTTTTACTGACTATGTCTTATATAGGTTGTTTGTTCTTTTTTTTTTTCATCTTTATGCAAGCAAAGAGCATGAGACCTACATATAGCACAGAGACATGTGTAGATTAACTGTTTGACTGTATACTAATGACTTTCAAGCATCCAGCCGTCCTTTCTATGGTTTTAACTGGTCCTCTGTCAAGTCCAGCTGACTAGATTCATGAAAGTTTTGTGCAAACCTTTTACTGAAATTTGAACTAAAGGAGCCTGATTACAGAAATACATTTCCAGGCTTATTTAAAACTATTCTCTATCTTCTATCATGGCCTCCAATATGGAATTCAAGTTGCTACATTTTGATGTCTAATGATAAATATAAGAGAACATTCACCGTACTTTGACTAGAGAACTCAATGAATGAAAAATGAAAAAAACTAGATTAAGTTCCATTTTATGTTTTGTTGTAAACACTTAGTGCAACTAATATTCATGACTATTCTGACAGCAGGGATCCAATGATTCAGAGATGCTGCTACAAAAGCTGCTGTAGAACATGCTACAGAAAAAAAGGACCCTATAGGCCTAAGACAGGGAAAAATTGGCATTTATTTATTGTCAGCTTTTATACCTGATATCCATTACTGTTTTAAAAATTACTATTTGTACTAGACCAAGACTACAGAGCTATTTTAACAGGAACCCCAGAAGACAATAACTTTGGCTACCATGTGCAACTGTCCTGCACTGGATTTATGAAATGCCAGCAGTAGAAGATGAATTGCTAATATGGGAAAAATCTACTACCTAAAACAAAACTTACACGTGAAAAATCTATTTGTTCAAGAACAAAGGCCACATATCTGCTGTGGATGCCCCAGAGTGGGATAAAGTTACCTGCTGATCAGCTACAAATTAGTTTGTGTGCATAATATACAGAAACCCATTTATTGCATAGCTGGAGAGATTATTTGTTTCAAAGCAGATTTTGAAGGGTACAATATGTGCAGAAAGGATACCCTACCTGACTGTTCTGAGTCAAGTGTTTGGTGTCTGCACTACTTTATTTTATTCTTGCTAACATTTCAGCTTGCATGTCTCTGGCCTCTCTCATACATTTTAATATACTCAGAACTAATTCATCCTGTGCAATAAACAGGAGAAAAGCAGCTGAAATGGAGAAATTTGAAAAAAAAAAAAAAAAAAAAATCAGGGGGTTAAAAATACACAGCCCCACAAAAAAAGAACTTTGCAATGCTCATCACTGTCCATCGCAGAGTGCGCGCAGGGAACCAAAAGGCTTATTTGTACCTTGCCTCTTTGTGCTATGTTCTGTGGTAGTTTGTCTGAATAATTAAAGTAAGAAAAGATCAAGCCATTATTGAGCCACTTTTCCTAAAGAAATGAGGTTTAGATTACAGTGTTTTCTCTCCGTTACTCATTAACACCATTTTCCATTAACTGTTGGTTGAATTCAGCTGAATCTGACAGAGAAGCAGACATCTCAAACATAGGATGCTTTCTAGATGTGAAAATCAGTGGCTGGATAGGGGATTATGACTCAGATTAGTGGTTGCAGCCCCCTCAAAACCTCCAGCAATGGAAAGTCTCCACCATAAAGATTTTGTATGAGGAAAGCATGCAGTACATGCTTAACAGCTTCAATAAATTGGCAAGAAGTTTAATTCAGATTTTTTTCTCAAAAAAAATTTCCAGTAAATATTTCAGAGAATTCAGAGTATAAGCATGGAAAGAAACAGCTCAGTTATTTCTTTCATTTCCTTTTCTACTATCTTCTGTAGCTGAACCTCAGTTTGGTGTAAAACGTACGTGCATAGTCTGCAACAACAAAGCCCAATACAAAATTTTAATATTTCAAATGGTTAAATAGTGCATACTGCGTCGGACCACAGCATATAAAGCCTGCATGCCAGGTTTTATTATGAGACTCTGTACATGATAAGCACCTACATATATATACATGTATGTAGGTTTAAAACATATGATTAGAAATATTAGTGACACTATTTTTACTTTTAGCCTTCAAAGTCAGATGTCTTTTCCCTGTGAATTCTACTGTATTGACTTAAGGTTTTTTTCAGTTTAGAATACCTATAAAGCTATCCAAAATATAATTGATTTGTCTTTTACCTTAGCATCACTACCTCATACACTCCTCCAAGGCAAAAGTGTAAACCTTTGGGGAAGGGGGAGGAAGTTTTCTGGCTTATGTTTTTGTTTACAAGCACCAGCCACTTGGTGATGCCTGAAGTTTTTTTAAATTTGAGGTTAATTCTAAGGAATTGAGTTACTAGGCAAGTAATATGGGTACTGAGGAAATACATTGTATGGCTGTCAGATCTGTATATAATATATTAGGCAGCTGTCTTCTCTGGCTCTGCCAGACTGGAAGGGAGATTTCATGACAAATGCAAAGAAAAAAAGAGCATTTGCATTTGGGTGGGGAAAAGCTCAGAATTTTTTCCACTGTCAATTAAAATTATAGTATACTATTGCAATGACACTGAAAGCCCTGTTAATTTTACTAATTAGATTTGTACTTTCATTCTTTTGTGGACTGGCTAGAAGAAATAAACACAAAGCCATCAGCAAACCTGCTAATTGTGTCACTGACATATTAAAGAAACATAGAAACTCTCCCTGCAAATTTGTATTGTGAAAAGGAAATGATATTTCCAGCGCCTATTTAACCATCATCCTTGCAGATGTAGCAGGAGGTATTTATACAGACAAGAAAAACCATTACTGGTACAAGGGAGCCTGTTCCTGATTGAAAACTGACTATGCTGCCAATCAAATCCCTGTCTCTGGGAAAGGTTCACTCTACTCGTCTGTGGGCTCATTAGTAATTGCAGCATTTTGACAAATTCTCATCACAGAGAGGTCTTCTCTTTTATATCGCAAAATTACCAGTGTTCTTCGGCCATATACCATCCTGCAAAAAGAAATATATGCACATAATAGTCACTGCGCAGTAGTGACGCTACCTTGGATAAACGACACCTCAATTATATTAACAAACATCTCCACCGAGAGAAAGACTTCATATAAAGCAATATGTAAATTACTTTTTATCCATTAGGAGACAAAGGAAGAAAAATGCATGTAATTAACAGAAAGCACAGCAGTAACTAGCTCTCGCCTATAGCTATCTGTTAAGAACAGCAGGAGAAATGTGTCTGCGAAGTCTTCATGTTGGTGTACATGTTCCTCTGTTTAATGAGCACCCCATTGCACATCTGGTTCTCAATATCTTTAAAATAAACTTACATCTGTAATGCCTAGTACATGTTCTGAGAAAAATGACAAAAAGAATAACAGTGGTGGTATCCATTGTCAAAGTGAAGAAGCTGAAGCTTGTTAGTTACAAAGAAATTATAATTTGGACACCCTCAGTTGTAGATGAACAGAAGGAAATCATTTTGCTACTGCAGGGAGCAGTAACCTTCTTAGTGTGCATGAGATCTCTTTGTCTTTAAGGGATTTGCAAGGTCGTGCATGGCTCTGCATCACTCAAGTGTGTGTAATGGGACAAGGCACTGTAATAATAAGACATTCAGGAACATTTCAGGTTTTCAGCGATCAATGTTGCAATATCATATGACTATACAGTTGTATAACATGCACATTAAGACAACTGAATTGCTAAAAGCATTCATGCAGGACTTTGGAGATGCTAAAAACCATGCAGAAATAGCACATACCATAAGAACTTATAGTTAACAGCTAAAACAGCAAAATGATTCAGGTCAGAACACACCTGACCTTCTAAGCAAGCCATTTAACAAAACTTGATCCAAAATGAGAAGTACTGACTTTCTACACGAGCAAAAACTATGTCAATTTCATCCAAATACATTCCTTCATGTATTACTTCTGACAGCGAACTATAAACTCTTCTTTTTTCTTATGGACCACAATACCCCTCAAGTTTTCACCCACATCTGACCCCTCCTAAATTCACTTTTCAAATCTGAATTTGAAATTACAGTACCTACCTACCTTAGTGTCCAAGCAAACAAAAAAGTTACTTTATATCTTTAGAAGTAGTTCTTGCACGGCAGTAATAAAACTAAACAAACTTGCCACCAGTAGGATTCCTATGAGTAATTATATTCCACACATTTCTAATTTTTCCAGGTTTCTGGCAGCCTGACACTCGTTGTACCTATTTGTCGACATGTTTAGGTTAAGTACTCTCAAAACTCCGACTCTGATTTCTTAAAGGTAATTCAGGGCATGTGAAGTGACTTGGGCATTTAATCTATGCGTCTCAGTTGCTGAGCCATCTTTCCAGTTCGGCTCTGGCTTATATTTTTAGCCAATAAACCTGGCACAATTCAGTTGAAATGTGTGAAGGAAAACCACTTTACACTCCTGGACAACACAGGCCTTTATGCCTACACTTCCTTGATGCTTTCAAAACATAAGACTGTATTTTTGAAGCGCATAGGAACTGCAGCTCAGTGAATAAACAATAATTTGTTGTTCACTTTCAAAAAATATAAAGTACAACTCATGCACACTACTAGCATAATTTTTACTGACATCAAATACTAAAAATATTTTAAAGAATGCTTGCTGCTGCAGCTATTCCTGCTGTCCCATTGCTATATAATTTTGCAGTAATATACTACAGAAATCACCTTTTGTGCAGGTATTGAGCTATTACTGAAACACTGACAGTATATGAACAGAAAATATTGTACATTACATTGAAGGCGTAAACTAACGATGAAGTTTCCTTAGCTTCCATAGACTCAGAATTGACAGTAAGGGGCACAAAGATAAGACAGACATAAAGATAAACAGTGTTTTCCCAAAGTAACTCTTCTACAGGTACTGACATGTTTTGATGTTTCTTCCAAGCACTAACGTTCTTTATTTACTGTTGCATTTCATTTTATGGATTTTTTTTCCACGTTGAGTTCAAACAGAATAAACAGAAGTTTGAGTTATAACATGGTCAGAAAGGGACTCTACAGAATTAGATCAATTCTTGTTTCTTATCCACCTGGATTCATAAAACACTCATATTGACTCTCTGGTATTATAATCTTTGTGTTCGATTGCTCATGCTTCACAATCCATAAAAAGCTCTTCCTTTAGCTTGTAATGAGAAAATTAGAAGTCACAGGACTTTGATAATGCTACTCTCTCTTCTGCATCATTTTTTTCTGACACACTTTAAGGAAGTTCTCAATCTTAATTCTGTTCTGCACACATGTATTAAATAAAACCCTTCAATGAAATCGAAAAAATCCATGATTTTGCAGTCAGGGAAGTCAACAGAAATACATTTCTCCAGTTAGCTCAATAACAAAAGAAATATATTTCCAAAGAAAGCGTGAAAAAACTGGACAAATTGTAGATGTGAGGTAAGTGAAATGGAAAGGAAGTGAATGGGGGCAAGGAATCCTACTCTACCCACTTCTAGACAGCTCCAAAGGGTTTCTTGTAAGAGTTCAATGCACTTACTTTCCCCTGAGTGTTATAACAAAAGAAGTTGGTAGAACTGATGCAATATCATCATCTAGACGGAACTGATAGACACATCAACAGACTATTCTGGTGCAGCAGAAGATAATATATCCAGGATGATTCTTAACAACTAATTATTGCTTAAATGGTTTTATGATGTTGAAATATGGTGTTAGGAAATGTCCTTAAAGATCTTTTAGATTCTTAGAATAATTTACTAACTGTCCTTACCCTCCTCTACTTTTCTTAGGAACCTTAAACAACAGTGGCTTGAAATACAGTTTAAAAGATGCAATTTCTCACTTCTGTTACTACAGACAAAAATGAAGCTGCCTGGATTACTTCCAATCTGGCTCTCAATATGCATGAAGGAAGAAATAATGGTGCCTTTGATTTAATAAAAGTGATTATCTGTAATGAAAAGCTGTGACCTCTCTGTAATTCATCTAAATGAGATCTGCACAATAAAAAGGAAATTTTTTTCCTTCTTAGCTTTGACATCCTGGCTGAGAGCATCATCTTTCCAAGTGAGATACTGAGATAAACCCAAAAGCTATAGACTGTTACTGAGCACAAAGGTGTAACTTGAATTCTGACTTCATTCTCTGTATAAAACTCAATATACATTCCAATGGGAGTGGGATTAGCCCCTAACTATGACAAAAGCTTGTATAATATGTGTCTAACAGCAAAATAAATAAACCAATTAACAGTCATGGGAGTTGGGCACATAAATCACGTGGTCATTTAAGATGCTGGAAACGTTGTTTTTTTCTCATTCCCACAAAGATATTTAGGATTACAATAGCAACCTCCATGCAGATTGGATCAAAGAATTAAAATTCCAGCTTCTGTGAACCAAAAAAAGGAAATTTCTATTACGGGTCAAAAAGAAGTGTATCTTTCAATCATTTTGGCACTGCTAGAGTACTCTTCTATGTACCCGGTAGATTAAAATTTATATGACCCTACTACTACATTTTGCAATAACAGGACTCTTTTGATCTAAATATATTTAGTTGAAGAAATCTAAGCTTTGTAAAGAAAAACAGCTGAAGCCAATTTCATACAGTTAAGAACCTAAAAAATAAAGTTAAGAACACCTTCCGTTCTGGAAATTTTAAATGGTATTGGTACCAAAAAATGACTCTCTCTCATGGACAGCATACATCAGAAGGACGGTATGCATTTACCTGAGTATAGCTATAGTGATGCAGATTTCCATTTAATAATGTTACTAACAATTTAATTACTAACCTATGCCTTCATTGGCAGTCAGGGAACTGTGTTGCCTTTGAATTTCCTGCTATATCTCAGTTTCTTGTCTCCTAAAATAGCTGGACTTGATATGGAAAAGAACTGTACAGAAATCTGTGCCTTTACTTGCTCAAGTTACTGGCAGTTCGTGGAAAAGACCTGTTGTGAATTATGGTCTGGGACTACTTCTTGTTTAAAAGAGGCAAATAACCCTGACTAAAGAATGGGCTACCAAACCCATTTTCTTCATGCAAATTATTCTGGTTTACTCCTCATGTTGTGTTAGAGTTGACTCAAAATGATTTTTCACAAGATGCCTGAGCCAATCCAATGATTTATTTAATTCAGTTTGTGTGTTGTGGCTCTGAAAAGGTGACTTTCTTAGGAATTATAAAATTACTACCTTTATATAAAAGTACTAAAGTATTGACTAGAAAACTGCACAATATTATATTTGGTTTAAAACCATCCTATTGAAATTATTAGAGATTTTTTTCCCAGAATATTGAATGCTATAAAAAGCATAAATAAATATTTTTAAATCTTTGGAGCAATTTCTATAGAAATACACTACACCCTTCTAAAGTAGTATAGATTACATTTCTCAAATTATCAGAGATTTAAACACCCTAACCCTTGTCACAGTTGGAGAGTTCATTAACTATTGGTGAACAAGTGTCTTTTCTATCTTGGTTCATCAGCTCCTGAGGTATTTCCAGACAAGCAGAATCTCACAGTTTTGTAGCAGAGTTCAGACACCCATTATTCCTTTATCATCATTTTGTGTTTTGCTCAATGTCTCACTAGAGCAGTAACTATTACATATTACATTTTCTGTTTGGACCAGTATTAAGATTCATAGCTTTTTAAATATAACACTGACTGCCTTCACCTCCAACAAATTAGTAACTTTATATTAAACTCACATAACCATAACAATGAAAATTAAAGAAAAGATTGTATTCTGTGCTGGTACACCTACTTAGGCTGTCGCTAAGTTACAGAAGGGAACTTTTAGCAGTTGGCTCAAGAAATGTTGTGTGTGTCAATATTTAAAACAAAAAAAAAAAAAAAAAGAAAGGAAAGAAGAGTTATGAGTTCTTGCTGAACAGAGGAGTCAGAAGATTTTGATTTATAACTTATTTCCTTTGGTAGACAATAGATACTGGTGTGCTTAAGAAAAGAACCAAGATATCTGAAAACCAAATGGAAATAAACTGCATCCACATCTCAAGCCTAGAACTGTATCTATTATTTTCACAGCTAGTTTCAATAAGTGGCAATCCTCATCTCCTAGGCACTGATTCACACATCATAACAGCAAGCACTAGGTTACTGCATTATGAAAATGTGGCCGTTATCCAAGAATCAGGGTATTGCTAGCTACATAAGTGACATAAATGTATTTAATAAAACATTGCCTACAAGCAAATTAGCTTCTTCATTTGTGTTTATCAGTGAAACTACAGAAAGTGAAAAGAAAATTATACTTGCCGTAAAACCAAGTACGAATTTAACACTGAGGAATTAAGGGAAAACAGTGGGCAAAGCTATAGTCATACAATCCTCTTGACAGACAGAAAGCAAGTTCTGTCCAAACTGAGTCTTAGGCTTTCACTGGAGAAAAATCTTGCTCTCACTAACCTGGGGGTCACTGACACTGGGCCCAGCCCGTGTAACTACAGCTGGCAAGGGTGTTCTATGCTGCTGCTTCTGGATGTCTACGAGAAAGGTGGAAAGAGAAAGAGGAAATTCCTTCAGTAAGAAAAGGCCAGAAACAACCAGTGCTAACCCTCTTCATTGTCATCCTTCCTATCAACCCGTTAACTTGCCAGCAAACCTGTGCCCCTCAACCACAGCTAGCCCCCAAAATTGCCAGTGATACACAGGGTGCAAATCCAGATCAATTTTTCCCCACAGAATCTCCACAGTTATTTGGAAGCACTACAGGATATCATGGGTCATAGTAAGAAACTAGAGTGATTTCTTGAAATTTGCTAGAGAAAAGGCTTAGGATGTGTATTCTAAAAACTAATACAAATTGACACACTGGTAAGACCCACCATGCTGTAATACGTGAAATCCTCACACTCTATTGCACTTGATTCAAAGTGTGGCTTCTCCTTTATGTGTATTTGCCTTGTGTACACACAACTCTGCTATCAAACCAAGCATTCAGACAGTTCTGGGTTTGGGGTTTTTGTTGAGGTTTTTTGCTTTTGTTTTTTTTTTGGCTGGGTTTCCTCCTCCCCCCCAACCACTCCAAGATGTGAATCCTGAAGAGAATATCAAGCACAAAAGGCAGTTTGGTCTACTGAGTCATGACAAAGCAAACTTGCTAAATAGATAAAAACATCATCCACACAATAATATTACTTATAATGATGAAGGTGGTAAATAAATAAGCAGTGCAATTTGCTGGTTTCTTCCGTGTGCAATATATGAAGCCATAACTGTTTTGCTAAACTAACTGTGTCCTCCTAGAAGGATTTCCAATATCAATTACAGTCCTGATTGCATTGCTACTGAATAGATTTCCCTGTCATGTTTCCCTGATTATATGTAAATATTTCCTAAATTAGACATGTTTCAAGCTCCATTTAAAATGTAGTATAATTGGGTAGTGTGTCAAAATTATGCAAGGTAGAACATGACTACAAGGACTATCAGACTAAGATTTATACTTTTAGTTTGAAATGAAAGGAAAAGAATTCATTGTAGATAATGTCATTTAACAATACACTATTAAGATACTTTGGTTTTATGCTATGGGAAGTATGCCAGCTTTTCTAGGCTATTAAAAAAAAAAAATCTGAAGTTTAGCTCACATAAGTCCCTAAAGCCTCAGACGTTGTTCCAACAACAAATTCAGAATTTAAAAGAGTGATGTAGAACAAGATATCTTTCCATTAGTATGATAAATTAAGCCATTCAGGTGATGGGAATTTCATATGTAAAGTAATGACACATGGAGGAATGTATTAATAACACCCTGAAGTTTTTCATTGCTCACTTCAGAATTCCTGGATTTTTTCAAAGATGTAAAGCTCTTGCCTTCTGATCTTGATATATTTTACTGTGCTAGAATTACGCCATAGTCATCTTCTCTCTGAGTACTGAAAGTCTCCAGTGAAATGCCAGGAGAGTATTAAAGAATACTGGATCAACTGTTAGCAGCTTAAAACTGAGATGGTCTTACTTTAAGCACACAGAAGAAACTAAGAAGCCTTTAGTTAACATAAGATTTCTTTCTTCTTATTTCTGTGAAAATATGCTTTATATCTATTGATATATATATTTCCTCAGAAGTTGTTGGTAAGTCATATATTTATTTTCTGTTGACTTTATTCAGGTTTGTCTGCTATTAAGAAAACTTCTCAGAACGGTATTACTTTCTCAAAATAAGAAAGTTGGGGAAATTTAAATTCATTGGTTTTCTGCACACTATTTTCACCTTAAGGTTTGGAAGATAAGGATGCACTAAGAAGTTTACTGAAATTTTAATACCTTCTTTAAAAATTTACACCTTATGCCATAGAAAATATAAATCAGAATTTTAACACAGCATCGTCCCAAAGTCAGCCATTTAAATATGCTGAGTAAGCAGCAAACATATCAGGCTTAGGGGAAATTCTTGTTGTTATTGAATGAAAATCCAAAATTAAATTCACCTTTAGAGGAATACAACAAAAATGTTAAAAATAATTTATGAATACTGATAGATTCCTCAGTGAAGACTGGCACTTTTAGAAATACTTCTTAGATATGGTAAGACTGCACTCAAAGGAAATAAAACTCTACACCATTAGCCAAGTTACCTGACCCATGTTTTCCAGTTTAACGTCTATGTTGCATTCTATACAACTAGCCAAGTTTTTTCTGATCAAATGGGAGATGACTTATAAATAGATTTTGAATAGGACTAATTAAACTCTGAATTAAATTCCATCTTCTTGAAATGCTCAAATTTTATTGAGACAATCTAGACTATGATGGACAATAGGGTAAGGTTTGTTTTTGTAAGGTATACTTTTTTTTATTCTTCAATGGGCCAGGAAATAAACTATGAATACATACATGAGTCTGTATATATGCACTTAAAAAAATTGCTGGATCTTTCTTGTTTAATCCAAAACTGACAGAAGACTGAAAGCTATCCCATAACACTCATTCCTCAACGGTTCAGCTTCTTGACAGAATTGCTAAAAGCCAATGAATTCAGTCCTTCCATTGACTCAGAGGTTTTGGATTAGGAAATAACAGCTCCAGCAGTAGGACAAAAGATCTGCTTAGTCTGAGCACTGAGCTTGTTCAGGGCACAAAAGGCAAACAAGGGCATGGCTGCTTCCAGTAAGAGGCAACAGAAGTCACTGAGCAAAAAAAAAGCCTCTTTGGTCCTGTAACCCCTTAAAGAGGACACTCATGTCAGATGCCAGAGATAAGTGCTCTGGTAGAAGATACACTGCTCCACACTAGTCAGAAGAGGGTTGAGGTCAGCCTGACTCTCTGGGAATGCTGTATGCACCAAACTGATGATTATTCTCTCCCACTTTCACTGTCTTGTGCTGTATATCCAATCTCAGATGTTCTGCCTCAGACAGGTTGCACATGAGCAATGCACCGTGCTTCATAGCTGTATATAACTCCTGCAGGTAATTAGGCTTCTCCCTTGCTTTTTACTTAACAGACCTGACACACTGAAACTTTATTTCTAGAAGTGTCACCTGACACCTAGAGGGTACACTTCAAAAATTAAATCTCATCAGACTCAATGAATTAGCATTTATATCATAAAATGCCTTTTCAGAGTGTTTGCTAAAGCCTAAATAGCTTTTTTCACAGACATCTTTGTAATAAAAACCTATGTAACCTACCTGAGGCTGCCAGGTGCACCTAAATACTGTGCAGTTTGGGCATAATTAAGCCCCCTGTTGCTACCCTACTGCTCCTTGCCGTCAGCAGCTGCTTGTTTTCTTTCTGTAATAGAACCACACATGCTGATGGCTCCAGGAGCAGAGAGCTCTTTGACAGAACAACATCTTATGACTGTAGATCTCATCACTAACTTTCTATCTGAAAAATGCAAAAATGTTAAATCCCACTTCTGAGAGAAAGCTCAGGCAGAACAGCACTTCATGAAATTGAGGATGATCAGAAAATGCTGGCACAAACTGAGGATCCAAGACATCAATCAATATTCAACCACTGCCATTCTTGAAAGTTTTCAGTTCCACAAAAAGCTTAGGAAACAACAAAAATTTTCTAATCCAGACCATAAACTGCAACTGTTTCAGCTACCCCTCTGGTAAAAAGACATCTCTTTTCTATTTAAAGATCAATACCAAAACCTTTATGGAAAGTCAAGATATTATAAAGCTGTATAAGAATTGATCTCACACTGCTCATTTGAAGTTTCAGTTTCATCACCCTGTTTATTAACAAGCATTTACATTTTTAGAAATTTCCCATTCACACCTTTTTAAATTACTAGCTTTAGAACATCTCAGTTTCTCCAGAGAAGCAGTCTAAGATCACATGGACCAGGAATTTCACTAAAGATGAAACCAAGTTTCCGCCTTTCTACAGCCTCATTTGGAGTTTCCAACATTCTTCCTGCTCAAAATCAAGAACTGAAGGATTAGCAAAATTGTTCACTGCTGGATTGCAAAGTTTTGTCTTAAGGACATAGCATCACTTAAATTAGTGATAAAATGTGTTTCAAAGCAGGAATTCATTTTATGCTTTAGCAGAGAATATAAAACACAGCCCTTCACGTTGTAGAAACCTACCAGAACTATTGATTTTTTTTTTTTTTTTTTTTTTTTTTTTTTGCCAGACCCCAGGATTTTACCAGGTAACTGTTCCTTAAATTAAAAAATATAGACAAGTTAAAACCTGCTTGTCCAAAGTCTAGCTGAATTTGCATCTTTGCCTCTCACTCTCAATAAACCACACCTAATTTGTATTTGCAGGTGTGACAGGGGAAGAAATGCTACTATCACCTTACCTTAGTTTGGCTCTTCCATTTCCCCTCGATAACATTTTTTTTTGAACTCTACTTCCTATACATCACTAACACCCATCTTGGTTAATAAACTATGAGATGTTATTGTCAAACCACAAATTAATGAACGTTCCCCACTTCGAAATTCCCTGTAGTCTTTAGATGTTTAAAATTAGCTGAAAAGAATGCTGTAATCTTACTGTATCTCAATTCCTCAGAAAGCAGAAATTGCTCTGCTTTAGTAATATCTCATTCGCAGATCTCATGAAATTTCTACAAGGATAATTCACTGAAAATTTTTATACATTTGGAAAAACTAGCAATGGGCCATATAACATAGTCATAAGTGATCCAGCAAAGCATCTTAGAAAAATAAGCTTTTCTTCCTGGTGGAATTTTCAAACAAGCTTTATATTTTAATTATGCACCTGACCGTCTACTGGGATATACAGGACTTTAAGCCTCAGAGTCAGGGTGTGCTAAGAGTAACAACAACAACAAAAAAATCCTGAAAGAGCATGACACAGCTACAATGCCATCAGGCGGTGACAGGCTATATGAAATTTTGACCCTGTCAGTGAGTATATCTGCATAAGCTAATAGGGACAGGTAACCAGATCTTTGTCATACACAATTCTGGAAAATTATATTCTCCTTTGGATGCAAGGGGAGAGGTGGGGAGGAAAGGGGCAGAAAATACTTCTTCTACTTTCACTACCTGACAGTTCCATTCAACATTTTCATGAGTTACTTCTTTCTTAGAAACAGAAAAAGTTAATACTTATAGTCAAAGGCAGGAAATACACTTTTCTCAAACTCATCAGTCAGGAGTCCAAAAAGAAGCCCTGACATGCCAGAAGTGAATGAATAAGAGCTTAATTATTTTAACCACTGAAAGACAAGTTCTCATCACCAGTCTAAAAGGTACTTCTACATTCTACACTCATGCTCCTGAATGGATCTATTGCTAATCGACTAAGTACTGACACAGAGGGTAAAGGACTGTAAAATAAGGGCATGTAAATTTCTGACCATGCTCTACGATAAAGTTATCGGTTTTATTTACTGAGAAGATAAGGAGGGAGTTAAGGAAATTAGATGGAGAAATAACCTTACTGCAGAATTCTGGTGACATTAATGACTTAAAAGCTACACAGTCAGAAAGCAGGGCCTTTTAGAGAACAATGATAGTGGCACAGTGACAGAAGAAATACTCTGGGACACAGCCAAAATGCTAAGAAACAAGATAATAAATATATGTCACATCTCAGGCAGTAAGCAATATCTTTCTCAAACCCATGCATGCAAGACCCTGCATTGCCTAATCGTGACTTGACCACTAGCCCCAACACAAGCCTTGTTATAAAGAGAAGACCCATCCTCAAAACAAAAAAAAACCCAACCAAAAAATAAAAACCACCAAACGAAAAAATCCCCCACAACCAAAATAAACCAAACAAAAAAAAAAACCCAAACAAACAAAAAAAGGCATTTGACATCAGCCCTTGATAATACCAGACCTCTTCATAAATCACACCCTTTTCAGAGAACTGGATCTTCCAGTTTTCACCTGAAAACTTGGTGCTTTGGTTCCCAACAGTTAAGCCTAACTGCAATCCTCACCTTAGTCTCAGCATGAAAGAAGGCACCTGTCTGTACAAGAAAAGCCAATAAATGTCACTGGCCCCCAATAACTCCAGTCTTTTGTAACCATCCAGTGCTTTGTAGCTTCTTACTACAGGTCCCTGGTTTTAACCTATTTGAAATGCTAACTTTTACCGTAACCCTAACCTTGGCTTTAGCTTAAAGGAAGAAACTCATACATATGTGAAAGTAAACCAAATGATACAGGCCTGTTAATACGAGTTTTCCCCTTCTCTCAGTTGGATCTGTAGCTTCCAAACATCCAGGGGACCCAAGGTTGTGTATTTTGGGGAAAGACAAACAGCATGACATTCTTATTTATACCAGTTTCTCTATTCTCACTATACAGATAGGCAGTGGAAGTGCACAGGCCTCTTGGCCATCCAAGATCGCTAGGATGAAGTTGAGGGCTACACCACCAGCTTTATGTCCCTCTTGGCCCTTTGCTGTCTGTGAGATTTCTGTTGCTGGCTTTTCTACTCATCTGTACTATCTAAATTAATTTGGTGTTCTGACTGAATTTTCATTAGACTTGACAAGATTCTTTCTTGTT
Source organism: Morus bassanus (assembly GCA_031468815.1). NCBI lineage: Eukaryota > Metazoa > Chordata > Aves > Suliformes > Sulidae > Morus > Morus bassanus. The sequence goes on from CM062577.1 coordinate 27,773,012, forward strand.
GGCATCTCTGAGAGGGGCAATGTTTGTCACTCCCTTTATGTCACTTTCTGGAATTCTTTCTTTCTTTGGACTTTTAAAATACATGGTGCCTCATGTTTGTCACACTTAAAGGTTGAAAATCTTCCTGTAGTATTAACATTAGGTCAGCAAGACGAGAATTAATTATGTTAAAAGTAACATGCATCTCATTGCTATAAACAGAAGAAATTGAAATAACAAATAAAGCTAATGAGGACTGACAGCATAGAATATTTCTCTGTCTAAACAAACAGATGGCTTCTGAACAGGAGTACACTATTGACTCTCCTCAAACAAGTATTGGGAAATTTATTAGGCAAGGAAATTAGGGAGATTTCAAGCACAAGAGAAAACGGTATGTCATTATTCTGAACAGAAGCGTTTTCTTGAGTGGAAAAAAAGAAGCAATTTTTTTATGCATGGAGGATACGGGATGTGGTAGGATTTACTTATAAACTGAATAATGTAGCTGTCTTATCTGTTTTTATGTAGTTTGTACATCTGTTTTCTGGTAGACATCTGGATTCACATCTTGCAGCAGACAGCTAACTGACAAAAGAGATGTGCTATTATTTCTTGATTGTAGATATTCTCACAAAAATGACACCAAGCTGGAAGAAGTACATGTTTTTACAGACTAAAAATGTTACCTAGGACAACTTTCTTCCACAATTATAGTTAATCATTGCTTTTGTACAGCACTCTGGTAAGAAGGGTGCCAATAAATGAAAGCAAAGGAGAAGTCTAACAGACCGAGGAAACTTTCCTTGGTTGTCCCCTTTAGTCTTTTACATCCATTAGTTCCTCTCTGTCTTCTGAACTGTATGGCAGAGTAAAGAAGCAAAGCAAAGAACTCATCAGAAATACCTCCTAGAAAATAAACATCACACGCCTGAAGCCCCAAAAGATGACACTATGTACATTATGATCTTGCAAGTACCAATCTTTAACACATCAGCTAGACTGCAACTGCTGCCCAAGTATTGCAGCTCTGTCTTCCCTCCAAACATGTGGCTGGAACCCCAGTGCTAACCCTCACCAAGCAACATAAAGAGTATGGCATTATTAAGGTGAATAAGAGGACACTTTCTCTTAGGCATGCAGCTGCTGCTTCCGATACTGCAGCGCAGATGATGATAGATTTTGACAGATGTGGTAAGTAGCAGCCAAAGTAAGTTCAGAGCAGGGAACTCGAGCACAGGGGAGATCTCTCCAAAGCAGTTATCCCACAACCCCCCACCATGCAACAATTAGCAAGCCAGAATGACCGAAAAGAGAACTCAAAAACAAGATATGGCTACTAAATTATTGAGAATCTGGCTAAAAAAAAACCCCACACTTACACAGACACACAAAAGAAAGGATTTCCAATTTCAGTTTTAGTAGGTTGTGGAAATGGCTAGACTTGCAAGGTAAGCCCTTATAACATCAGAATAGAGGCACTGGACAGCCTGTATGGCCTATTCCAATCCTTGCTGTAAAATCTGTTGTATACCTACAGCAGAACAGGACCCTATTATCTTCTTTTCCCCCATGTCTTTTGGCCTTTGTAGATAAATGAGGAAATGCAAAAGTTTGGTTTAACACAAAATTATTTCTTTTTTTTTTTTTTTCTTTTGCCTGAAAAATTTCAAAAAAAAAAAAAAAAAAGAAAAGGTTTGGTCTGGATAAGAAAAAACCCCAAAAAATAATGCAACATTGGCTAAACCACTGATCTTGGCATACAGATTCAGAAGTCTTCACCCAGTCCTGAGCAGTTCTTTGGATCAATGGCTCCTTAAGCAGGTCTCTGGACAGATAACAAAATCTAGAGCCAAATACTTTGCTGTTAAGGAAACTAGCATAGCTTAATTGAAGTCACTGACATACATTAGTTCAGACCTCCTGAGGATTTAGCCTCTAACATTATTATTTTGCATCACCTTCATGTTTTAAATCCTCTACCAGTTTTAATTAATTTGTCCCCTCTAGGCTCACTGGCTCAAAGCTCTTTTAATAAACAGCAGGAATAGGGACTCAAAGAGGAGGCAGATTTTTTCCTCCAAGCTCAGCCAGCTTTAACAATTCTAGCTAAAGGGGAGTTCCAGGGCATTGAGTATTCTCAATATTGTTGTGTGTTTGGTTTTACTATCAGGATTTTGTAGTGGATTATGTTTCATATGGGTATTCTGATGCCTTATCTCAAGCCTTGGACCGACTGAATTTTCAGTCTCTTCTCAACAAACATGGCAGGGGGAAAAAAAGCTCAAAGTATAAGTGCCAATCTGATAGAAACTCTCTGTGCAGAACCCTGTTTGAAATCACATCAAGAAAGAAAGGACTGTACAACTGTCCTCTACAGAACAGCAGTACTCATTTTTTATGGCATATTGTACAATCCATGTTGCATCGATAGTCTTCACTTCAGCGCTGATCTAGGCTCTCACTCGGGTAACCTCTAACTCCTCTCCCATCCAGGCACAAAAACCTCTTAACTGAACAGAGAGGGCATTTTCTGTCGGGTTAATCTGAGTGGTCTGGGGATATAAATGAAAACCAGAGTGGTGCTTTCTTTCTAGGGAGTAGCTTAGAGAGGTTTTCTCAGTGCAAGTACTTATCATGTGCCTTCCCTACAATTCGTCACATGTTCAGAGGCCAAACAAGTTATCCCATAATCCAGTGGGAAAGGATCAAAGCTGATTCTTTCTGCATTATTGCATTTGCTTCCAGAATTCAGAGAGGATATATCTGTGCTAAGAGTACAGAGTAGATGATCACACAATAACTCCAATATAGCTTTGAAGCAGGCATGATCACAGCAGAGCTAAGTTAACCTGGATGCTGATTTCTTTTTCAAGGAAGACCGTTTTGAGCAGTGCGTAGCAGGGAGCCCTGCTTCCCACGTGGATTGCCAGAGCAGCAGCAGGAGAGTACTCCAGGGCAGTGCTGAAAACTCTCTTCTGTATTCATAGTTCTGCTCTTCAAGTTTTAAACTGGGCAGACTGTATAAGAAAAGCTCCCTAACTCATATAGGGTGCAAACCCTTCCCTATGTCATAAAAATTTGCAGGGGCCGGGGAGTGGGGGGGGGGGGTGGGGAGGGTGATGAAATTAACTTCTGAGGTTATCACTTATTAGTGGAGCAAGACCTGTGCAAGATCTGCCCAGAGATATTTTTGTTACCAGGACGACTAGAGAACAGTTGCTGACGCTCAGATTCTCTGGTGTAGCTCAAGTGAATTGTTAAAATATAGACATATGGAACTAAATTTTATAAGTTTTTGAATACTACTTGCACATTGTATCATTTCATAGGCAGAAAGTAGAGTCACATTTTTAAATTCATGTCACTTTCTAACTCCTTTGTCATCTGTCTAGAAGTTTAGCCAGAGAAATGGAAAACAACAAGAATAGTGGTGGTACTGTAATGGTGCTGCTTCACAACTGGGATGCTGTTATGATAAATCTTAATCAAACAAGATGAAAGAGATCCAAGCAGCTTGGATCTCTATCTGTCTAGCTGTTAAATTTCTCCCTATTCATACATCGGAACTTGTGCAAATTCTGGAGCATAAAAGATAACATTTAAGACGGGAGAACCAAGTTAGTTCTACAGCCATTCTCATATGTTTCATTCAGTGATAAAGCGAGCCTCGTCTATGCTTCTTTCCAGTTCCATAACATACATTTTCTTTTCAATCCAATCAGTCTTCAGCTGTGGTAGAAAACAAGAAAACAAGCCCTCAGGACACCGCAAGCATTGTGAAGGTGTGATATGATTTTTAATTGCAGGCATTTTTTATTTGGAACATTTTCTCCCATTTGGGAAAAGTACTGCAGAAAGAGACAGGCCTGTGGATCTCATCAATTGTAAAGCACTCTTATTTACAGGTAGCAGAGATTGCACAGTCAGGCTTTGCTTGAGGTACTAGGGAAAACTGGAAATCTAATACTTTTAAACTGGGGATTCATATCAATGCAAACAAGGACAATATAAGCATGCACTACTGAAAAAGGTAGACGTAAGCATTCAGCCCTATCACCTTTTAATTTGCTAAAAAGGTAATTAGCAAAGACAATTATGAGACAAAGGCAATTTATTTTATGGATAATTGCATGCATTTCTAGCATGAGTAGATTTAGAACTGTTCACAAAAGTATTAAAGCCATTCATTTCATAAGCTTATTTCCTAACTATTTGAGGTTTCTTTTCCCACTCAGTAGTCTCAGCTTTGCCAAATGATATCCAGTGGAAATTTGTACCTCTACTTTGGGCACCATGGCATAGCAGTTACAAAAGCCAGAGGAAATTATCTAAAACTACATATCACATTATACTGCATGAGATGTTTTCCTAAGCAGTAATACAGTTCTGCACATAGTGCATTAACTCAGCCATCTATCACAATGGCAGCTTTCCCTATCACTTAAAAGGAAAATGTAACATGAAACAAGATACTTCCTTCAGTGTTTGTACCATTTAGAGAAGTTTTAAACTTACTGCATGACCAAAACAGTACTGATAACACACTCACGTTCTAGCTTTTGCTGAGCAGTATTTGCACAGCATGAAGGCCTCTCCGTTTCTCACTCTGCCCCCCAGTGAATAGGCTGGGGAATGCAGAATAAACTGGGAGGGACACAACTGGGCAGATAACCTGAACTAACTAAAGAGATACTCCATATCATATAACGTCATGATCAGCAACAGAATGGAAAAGGAGGGATTTTAAAGGGATTAGCCATCTTTTCCTCAAGAACTGGCTGAGTGTTGGTCTACCCATGGGAGGTGGTGAATTATTGCCTTTTCATCATTTATTTTGTTGTTTTCCTCACTCTTCTTCCACTTATCCTTCACTTAGTAAACAAATTTTTTTATGTTTTTTATCTCGACCCTCAAGTTTTCTTGCTTTTATTTTTCCTTTCCTCTTCTCTTGCCCCAGTGGGGCAGTCGGGGCGAGTAAGTGAGCAAGCAGCTGCATAGGTCTTAGACGCCCACCACGGACAATCCGCAACACTAAACATTGAAAAAAATTAAAAATTAACAGATGAATGACCCAAATGGCTTAATCAGGTAGATTTGATACAAACTACTAGTGTCTATTTGTAGAGAAAGACCGTAGCAATGTTCCAAGGAGCCATAAGTAAAGAAAACACACAGGGAGAGAATGCAAAGAAAATTGGAATGGCAAAGGTACCAAGGCAGATTGGTTGCTGACGTATTTGGAAGGTAGCTTGTCAGTGTGCTGCTATGATAATAAATAAATAATACTATATTACATTTATACCATGCCCTTCAGTGACAGACCAAGGTGCTTTTCCAGGTGAAACACAGAAAGGAGCAGCAAAAAAAACTGCTGGCACATCATGCTTTTTCAACACTGATGTAAAAATGCCCCAGCAGAACTGATTTTAGTTCAAAAGTATTAAAAAAAATTAGGCAAGCCATTATCATGGGAAATAAACAGAACCTGCTCTTGACAACTTCGAATTGGAATTAAAAAACATACATGGGGAAAAAAGGCTTGTAGAAGTCAGTAGCAGTAACAGCCAAGATCAGAGGTGATCAAAGCAAGGACCAAATGGATGTTTATGCAGTTATGCGTGTAATACTGTAATGAACTAATTTAATATAACAGCTTTCATGCTCCAGGTATTTCCTAAGGAATAGATGCAATAGCTTTAATCCATATTAAATGCAAACACAAGGGCTGAGAGTCAGGCAACAGTGTAGCAGAGAGTAAAAAAGAAGTTGAAACCATACAACTTAACAAGTCCACTCTCTCTAGCATTTAACTGTTATAAGACATCTTGGAGTAGGCGTTCAAAGTCCAGGTTCAACTCAACTGGTTTACTGATATTGTCCACAGTTTTAGACTCTAGAATTCTTGATTCCCCTTGAAAAAGGATTATAAAAAAAGAATCCACAATGGTTGACTTAGGCAGCATACTTGTAATTATTTGTCTGCAAAGGCTGGAGGCATGAATGATACCAACAAAGCTCTTCATTTGCCAAACTATGCCCAATGACACACATTACACTTGTACAACTTTCAGTTACTTAAAGTCAAGATGTTTTCATCAAAACTGTCCATCTATTAATATAGCCATTCCAGTAGGTTTTTATAATATAAAGTAGGTGCAATTCTCTAGGATACATCAAAACCCTCAAAAATAAAAACCAGCTAATAGATGAAAATAAGTCAAGTTGATTCTTTGAAGGAACAACTGCCGGCAGTTTGTGATTTATTTAAGACCATGAGCTATGTGCCGTGAGCGAGGGCTGTCAGCACGCAATGGGCTGACTGCATAAGGAAGGAAGAAGGCTCAGAGTGCATCAGGGCTCTGGCACTCAAGGCAGGATGGATGAGTCTTTCATTTAGTCTATTTAGTACACATCTATTTTATCTGATCACTTTTGACTAGTGCTGCAGTTTTCACTTTGCACTTTAACTAGAGAACTCTGACAATTACAAATGGAGTGAAAAAGTGAATGATAAAGATCACCAGAAAAAAAATTCATTTCAATAAATCAAGCAATATGAAAAAGATATTAATTAACATCTCTTAACTTCTTTTGATCCCACTACTTTTCCAAACAGTCAAGGCAGGAATTTAATTCAGGGAAACTGAAATCTCTTAAGCAGTTTTCTTCTTTTCCTTTTCTCCCCCCCGCCCCAACTCTATTTTAAACAAAGTAGCTAAAGAGACTGATATTAAGGGTACACACAGCCTTTCATTATGCTACCTTATTGTTCTTTTTTCCCCTAGATTTGTTGATTAAGTATTTACCAAACAACTGAAACAAATAATTTTCAAATCATTCATTACTTATTAGTTACTTAGACTTGTTGTTAAACATTAGTCATGTTGTCTGATAGATCACCCAGCATTATACAACATTGTTTCTGCTCTTGTACAGGATAACTGAGACATTTGAAGTGGAAGAATAACAAATGGCTAAGATATTTTTTGTAGAAATACCATTCACTGCTAAGATTAAGAAGCTTTGGGATTTACAAAAATTGATGAATAATGCATATCACAGATATCAAATAGTGGGACTGTATGGATCACAGCAGACCAAACATAGCAGTTTACTTTCCACAAGTTACCCATTATTACTCTCCCTCCCTGCCCCCCATTGTTCTGACAAACAGTAGAGATAAAATTAAACCCTTGGCAGAGTAGTTTACACAAACCCACTTCAGATTCCTCAGCAAGATGAATTATTATTTTAACACTACATATCATGCACAGCTTACAATTTTACAGCATTACAATAAAAAATAGTCTTAGTTGAGCTAGACTTAAGCACCAAAAGAAAAGTTATGAATTTTTATTCTTTTTTTCCCCAAGTTTCAAAGCACTGAAATGCAGACAATCCAAGCACAGTAGACCACCCAGATTCTAATATTAATCGTCCAAACCGAGACATCTTTGGTCAAGATTTCCTTTTATACTCTTCTCTAAGCCTATCCATCCCATAGCATTACATTCAGGGATTCTGCACTACTTTACTTTTGACTAGCCCATTTCTGGAGAGCTGAGACCCATTAATATAAGAGCGGTGGCTGCTAATCTTTAACCATTGCCAAGATGACAGAGATACTCCTCTGTTGCTAGTGAAACAGAATCACATTGGCAGTCTGTTATCAGATGCTCCAAGTTTGTCTCATTTCCTTTGAATTTGAAAAGCGTAGAAGTTGTCATTCTGCCAGTCCTACTGCATTATCACCAGTATTATCACCCAACAATTACACACAGGACTGAGTTATTTTGTTTCCTCTGTATTTGAGATGTGAGCTACTGCTTCCTCTGTATTTGATGTGTGAAAATTCATGTGAAATTTGAAAACTCAAAGCAGCGTAATATAATAGAAGTACACAAATCCAAATATCCCACACTCTGGCTTGGATTCATTCCACCCATCTGAGAAATTAAAGCAGACAGTCACTTCTAGCTCCCTCCACAGTCAATGAAGGGAGAGAAGTCCAGAGGGCAACTCAATCCATCAAAGAGCAGACTTGGTCTGTGTTTTCAAGTACAAACGTCACCCTACTAACAATACTGCACTGTATTTTTACATAACAATTACCCTCTCTTCACATCAAAATTTCATTGAAAAAAACATATGCTCCACCAAAGGTCATGAAAAAAACCTGATAAAGCATTGCATAAAGTCACAACTTTGCAGTTTAGATTTCAGGAAAATTTGCCGACCTGGCCTTTCAGCAGGAGGTTAACCTCACGTAGAGGTTTGCCTCCATGTACTCATGGTGTCTAGCATCCTTTGGAAAATCAACTGTTTGCTGAGATTTGACACACAATCACGCCATACACTTTGTCCAGATGACACCCCATATTTCAACAGTAAAAAGAGACTTGAGAAGGATCCACTCAAGCTGAGAATGTTTATTACACCCTAAGAGATCTCTCTTGGGAAGTCAGAATAGACCCACCTCCTAACAGAAGATACAGTACACTGATTTCCACATTAACACGTTTATACTATTTTCATGCATTTTCTTTTTTAGAAATCCTACCCACCCGAAAGTTGACAGAGGATATCCAGTTTGATTTTGCCAAAGGCACTAGGTGGCACTGTGTTCTGTCTTTTGTGGCACTACTCACCCTCAATTTGCTAAAATCTGCCTAGGTTTCACCAGTTTATATTCTCTTGCCAATCACTGCTTGCGTGTTAGCAAAAAAGATTCTTCAGCACTCATCATTATGCTTTGCCATCCATCACTAAGCTTTTTCTATCCATCAAAATGGCTGGTGCTATTGGATTCAACTTGCCTGCCTAAAATCATGGCTTTCCTCTACTTCCTTTTAGAATGGAAAAATTCATCATTTCCATTTAGAATGGAAAAGAACAAACTTGCAGTGCTGATTGCTCAACATCACAACAAAGAAAGCACAAACACCCCAGCCCTATATAAGGACTCACTGGCAGTCTTTTCTTCTAAGGCTGCACCAGGAATGTTGTTAGAACACGGGATTGAATGTTAGAAATGTAAATTTACACTTTCAGTTACTTGTTTTCACCCTTACCATGCAGTTTCTGCCTAAAAGCTTACACAATCCTTCCTGTCTTTTGTTGTTCCTGTGATGGTCAGATCAACAGGCCATAAGCAAAAAGGTGATGAACACATAATGTGTATATACAAAAATACAGAGAATGAAGAAAGTTTTGCTAAGGAGAGCTTTTAATCCATTAAACTGTCTGCTCAACAATGAAGCAAGCAGATTAGAAGGAAAAGCAAGTCTCCTGATTTCCAGCCTATTACTCTACCTGGATGACCACATACAAGTTTAGGACAACAGAACTTCTTTTATAACTGTATCCTATTGCTCTCTTTTGAGCTGTGTCTGCAGTGAACTTTTCTTTGCTTGTGTATTATCTTAGCATGATGTTAAAAGTCTTTGGAAGCTATTCTGATCTGTAAATATTTAATCAAAGAAAGCTTTAGTGTCTGAAAATAAAAGCATATATTATAGCATGCATGCTTTAGAGATAGTAAAAATAATTACAAATGGAGTTTACCTCTAACAGATAATTGATGTTCAACTTGTGGGCATTTATCACAACGTTTTCCTTTTGATTTCCTCCCATGTGTGCTGACAAAGAATAATTTTCAGTCAAATTAGCATTCAGTCCTGATGCACAAAGGCAACACATTCTCACCAAACACACAACACACACATATACACACACTTTCAATCCCAGTCACACATACAACAGATGTGCCCAACATATTGGTTATTGCATAATTTCCAGGTCCAGAAAGATCAGACAGAAGAAAACAACAACCCTGAAACAGCTACTGCTCAAAATAAAACACTGTGTGAAAGTTGCGTAGTGTACTCATCAGAGTACAGGAGTGCAAAACAAATGGTCTAAATGCTGTCCCTACCTGTGTCGTCGAGCTGCTGGTTGATCTTAGGAATGTCATTGTTCCTTTCTCTCTGGTTAGTCCCCTACTCTCTGGTCCCTTCAAACTACAGCTGGAATTATATTTCCTGAAGTGTACCTACAACATGCAATATAAAAAAGACTGTAATAACAGTGAAGACTCCTTAGGTACTATCCCAACTATGTCAATATGCCTAAAACAACTTTGCATACAGATTCCAATTCTAGAAAACATCTGCTTGATTACCACTCACTCCTAAGTTACCTCTTTCAGCATTTCCCGCAGGTTTAAGGCTTATCTTTTTACATATCAGTCATGGTTTCAGCAGTTTCAGGTTAGTTATTTTTAACATTAACAAGCTTCTGAAGCCAACATACACTGAAATCTGGGCATGACAGCCCAAGGAAATTAACCCAATGAAGCATAAAACAAAATTATATAGTTTGCTCATTTTTAGTCAGTCATGATAAGTTCATTCTGGGTGTAAAATATCAGGAAACTTTCAGAACTGAAATTGCTTCCTTAGAGCAACGTGTTTCCTGCTTCCATTTTCCTGTTTGTTAACTCCTGAAAGACAAAAAAACCACCATAACACCGTGTAATGGCCAAAAGCATCTTTGTTTTGCAGAAGTAGAGCATACAACTAGATATACGATGAGTGCTTCTGAAGTGCAACTTTTGAAATTTAATTTTTGATAGAGCTACTGTTCGAAAGAGGAACAACACTTCACATTTCAAGACAAATATTTGCTTTCAATTTTTCTACTCTTTGAAGTTATGGAGAAACTAAAAGCTCTATTACTAATAAATCCTTATCACATTTTAATACCCTACCTATATGTAGGGACAGATTTTTTGTCTTGAAGCAAATGTTTGTTGTGCCTGCTATAGTGATTACATACTATTTAGCACATACAATAGCAATGAGTGGGAATGCCTAGAGCACTGAAATTTTTAAAATATCCAGCCACCCACTGACTTTCTACACACGAATCAGAGAACTGTCGGAATCTTTTCATGAAAGTCTTGGCACCCAGCATCCCTCATTAACAGATTTACCAATTTTCCACTCCTCAATAGGAATATTTTTTTGGCACTTCTCTCTCTCGTATAAATTATTCCTAATTAATTAAAATGAAATCTTAAGATGTGTGAGTTCATTAACTCCTTTAATGAGAAAGAACATTTTGGACCTTATTATTAGACTGTCATCAGTATCTGTTAGACAGTTAAATTAATAAAGTGATTATATTCAAATAACTCAGGCATTTGCATTTTATTTTTAACATTACATGTCTCTCTTGCTTGCTCTGAGACTGGGGAAATTCTGCTGGTCTTGCAAAAGTACAGTCTTGATGGATTTCAGCACATTGCGTGCCTGGACCTTTAAATGTATTTAGCGGTCAGAATAGCTGTGGTCTAGGAGAGGTCTATTTCAGGTCTACTGGAGCCTCAAAAAATGATTCAAGCAAGGAAGTACAGTACAGACTTCCCTTAAAAATAAAGATATTGTGGTCCCTTTATTGTTAGAAAGCAAAAAGCCTGAAAGAAAAGTAGAGAGAATGGGCATTTTGTATCCTTGAAAGCATCAAGATAAAGCAGGACACAGCAATAATTTGCTCCCGTACTGCACTCTCTGTGTACTACTGACAGGCTGTGAAAAATATCCTTTGGCTAAAAGCAATATACAAGGTGGAACTAGAGCTCTAGATGTCTCCTATTCTTGTGAAAAGCCATGGGTGTTTTGTAATGATCTTGTCGTGCATCTTTCTCAAAAGTGATCCTCCAGCTATGCAGTAGACCTTTAATGCTTTTCTGGGACACTGCTTCAGTCAAGGCGCACAGAAGAGACACACAAACTTAGTTCAGAAGGGGAAATGCTACTACTTTGAAAATGACAAGTCAGCCATGTGAAAAAAAAAACAAAACCACAAACAAACTGGTACCAGCTAAAACATTAATTTCTGGATTATCTTGACTCACAAAATCTAGATCTAATTTTTAATAAAAGGTGTTTGCTTTATACATATCCCTGCAAATTGAAATACCAGAACTGAAATTTTTGCTCCCAAATGTTATTCGGTAGACAATGCAAGCATCTTTTTCCCCCCCACTTCCTCAGCACTGAAGGAAAGAAATCATGACTTTTCTTCCCTTTCTCATGTTTCCCAAGTCATAAACTTCACAACAACCAATAATAATGAAAAATGAAAAAGACATATCCAGTCCGGCTCCTGCATGAATTGAATTATATTTTAAATTTTGTAATCTTTAAAGCCAAACAAGATAAACTGCTGCTTCTTAAGAGGCTGTTGGATTTACCATAGCCACATGGAAAGAAACTACGAGTGAGATTTGTTGCTCAACAGACAAGTACAAAGGAGGAAAGTGGAAGATTTATTTCAATTTAATTAAGAAATGGTTCTGTGTCTCAGGCACTGCTGCCTTCTAGACAAGTGCAGCTGATGAGGAATTTAAAACACTGCTTCTTCAACTAAGCCTTCTTCTGTTACCGAACTCGGACATTTACAAAGAGAAATTGAGCTGAGAAAACAGTGTAACACCTGTATAACAGTTTAAATATTTATGCCACAGCTTAATTCTTTCTTTGAGGCTTCAGTCAGCTGCACAATTGAATACCACAACAGTTACATTAAGATTCATCCTAGCGATAATGATCGAAATTAAGTTAGGCACGTCAGAGCTGTCATCATTTGGAAGTAGTATTGGATACTTTGGCTTGAAATAATGCTGTCGATCACTATGAGGATACATAAGCTTTGTAAGAACTCTCTTTTGGTGCAGTGGTGGAGGAATGCCCATGGAGAGCAACCCCACCGGTACCTCTGCCCTATACCCAGCTCTCACGTGAACATCCATCCTACTTTCCATTCCACTGTTCATTTAATCATAGCAAAAAAATCACAACTGATGTGTGTGGCAGGCTCACAGCCTGAAAATGCCATTACTGGTGGAGCTGTGAGAGAGGAGGGAACACGCAAGCATTGTGTTAGGCAATTCGTCCATACCACTGGCTATAAATCTAAAAAAATCCAATGGGCATCCCCATAGTAAACACTTCTCAAAACACTTTTGAATCCAGCTAGATAGTAGCTAAACCAAACAAAGTCCAAACAAAACCGCAGCTCCTCAGGTATTCCAAATGTGGCACAGACGCAGAGTATGCCTCCACAGCTGGGAATCAAAACCCACAGGGAGGCAGGAAGGTTCTTGACCAAAACATGTAAACTAAGAGCAAAAAATGCCAATTTGCGATTCAGGAAGGCTCTGACTAATGTAACATTAAGCCCAAGATAAGTGCACTTTAAACATTGTCTTGTTGTTCACAGTATAGTCAGAGAGTTGACCAGTAATCCAATTCAAATATTCACTAAAAATCCATGCAATCACTACTCTAAAATACAATCTATTCTTCTCTTTACACTAAAGCAGACCTCATCAGTTCAATGACAGATCCACTTATACAAAGTAAAAAAGAAAATTGTGTGTGTGTTGGCCTATTTATTTCTCCTCTCACTGGGAGATGCTATTTAAATTATTCATCCAATTACATGTTGGGAACAGAACTAGCAGAACATTGTATGTACAGCATTACATCTTTGGTTTTCTGTGGGAATACCACCAATAGTATATGGGCTCAAATTTCCAAATGCAGAGATGAAACATTGTAACTGATAAAATTAAGTGAAACAAAATGGTTTTTTTCCATAAAAATGTCACAGACACCTGGACAGAGAGCTGGTATCTTCCATAGCAGCCTTTTGTGAAGTGGGAAGTCTATTTGCATTTAATAGCAAACCAGGATTTTACCAATGACCTTAATTCAAAGTGAGAAGATATTCAGTTTCTGTACACTGAATTAACTACCTTTATATTGAAAAACTCTTAAGTGTAATGATATATCTATCTTTAATTATTCAATGATGAATATTAAGGATAGGTTGAAATCCTCCAACCTAACTAAAATTATGGCATGAGAAATATTTCACAAGGCTTTTAATGGGCAGCTTTAATTTATTGCTTAAAATAACTACAGTTCTTCAATTTATAATGCTATTTCTTGTTTCACCTGTGATATACTGCATGTTCTTACCTTCCTGTGTGCATCAGCTGGCTTCATATTAGAGTTCTAACAAGTCTTACATAGCGTTAGTTGCTGAGCTACATGCCTGCATCCAAACTGGATGCTATCATTCCTCTTCAGCAGGTGAGAATAATCTAAATTTTTACCATAGCTTTTAAAGCACCAGAGGCAGTTACTTCAAATCCACTTTTCAAGACGAACACCGTACAGAGAAGCTGAAATACTTCAACCTTTACTGAAAATTTGTGTTCTGGAAATGCTGAAGTCAGGGAAATATCAGGATTATCAAATCATTTGTGCCAGAATATTTTATGAACACATCAGTGAAGAGCTACTGGTTCAAGTTCAATTATAAAAATAGTGAAAGCAATTCCCTTTGAAAATACAAGGCACCTCCAGAAATTTTATTTCAAAAAGGTAACTTCTTGGTGCTTTGGAAATGAAATATGGCAAAATATCAAAATGAAGTGCTTTCACATTTTCACACTACCATCCCATTTTTTCTAGCACAATTTACAGAATTTAGCCCAAATTCTCAGGTAATTTTTAGTTTGCCCTAAATTTCTATTTATCATATTTAGTATTTATCTTTTTTTTTCCCTACAAATCCCAATCTGAAGTTCTCCTGACAAAAATGACCTCTTTACACACATGCGGTGACATAAAAATAAGTCAGTGATAATACATGAATTATTTTAAACACACAAATTACAGAGTGAAAAAATATAACATAAAGGCTTCTCTTCTCATTTTCACCAACAGATCAGTTTAAGTACTGACCATGAAACATTACTATTGGGCTTGTTCAGCAAAGTTGGTTTAAGTGTCTGGTTTTGTTTCCCCAAAACAGATCCCGTGGCATAACTAACTGAGCTCTAGACATCCACAGAAGCTTGAATTCAGAAAATAGAAGACTGAAACTTTTAATACAAGTGGCTTCTAAGGAGTGCACATTTTATATTAATGAAGTTATCCTGAAAATTAGGATGAATTGTTTTACAAGTTTTCCAGCTTGAGGTCCCCTTTCAGTAGCATACTTAAAAATGCACTTAGGTCCAACATACCTAGAAAGTAATCTCTCAAGCACTCATTACCCTAGTATTTGAGTAACTCATAGTTACTACTGCACCTGTGACAGAAGAGTGATAAGGCTGCTATTTTTCTTTCACAAATTGAGTGCTCGGGCACAGAAAGACTGACCACAACAATTTTAAAAAGCCCTTCAGAGCACACGTTTCACTAAACGAAGCTAGGATTCTAAATTATTCTTCAGATTTGTTCAAGGTCACATACAAATATTGTGACAGAACCAACAGAACAAGGAAATGTGTCTTCACAAGCCTCAAGCTAGTGTCTTTATCTCTGGGCCAAGCTTTTTTTCCATAATAAATGTCAAGACGATGTAAGCACAAGCTCTGCTGCATAGGGAATCAACTTACTGAATCAAAATCTAAATCCAGAGTCCTGGAAAACAGGGCCAACTATTTAATTTTTATTATTTTGTAGTACAAAGGAGGAAGAATGGTGATATATTCAATTGAATTCTGAGGCAAACAGAAAGGGGACGCTGAACAAATGAGTAGTCGATTTTCTTTCCTCATCGCCATCCCCTAATGTTAGGGTACTCACACTGTATCACTTCTTTTTATAAAGCACCTAAAGAAGAAGTCATGAGGTCAATGCAAGGAACATAAATCACGACGTGATTAAGCAGGGTGTTAGGGAGACACTTAAAAGCATGGGCCATATAAGTGTTTCTATGAGAGGTGGAGCTTTCAGAAGCAAAACTTGGGCATTCACTTTAGGAAAGCTGGCATCACCCTGAGGCAACTAATTGAAATTAATTTAATCTGTGTATACTGGACTTTCACCACTATGGAAACACACCTACTGAAATAAGCTTATTTCAGTTATTTCAAAGAGCATTTACTTTCTGAGTCCTGAACTAATCTCTGTTGTTATAGAAACCTTCATTTCTGAATACGTTTTGTGCAGGAAATTAGTCAAAAAAGTTACATAAATTGCAGAGACAACAACCGCTTTGGTTTTGAATCCGACAATGTGCAAATGTTACCATAATGCACACTCTCTGTGAGTATACAAGGCTGATACAGCAGTGAAAAATTAACCGCTGTTCAAACAAGGCCTGGTCCCTACAGAGGAGATTTAAGCAGGTGCACAAGCTGTATGACATCCCTAATTCCAATAACTCTTGTCAGCTTTTTGACAGCAAATTTAAAACACAAGCTTTCTGCTGTGCTATGTTAGAAAGAAAGGACACTGCACAAAATCCAGACAAAAATGTCAGGTTTTGAACTTGCTCAATAGTTTTCTTCCTAAGAAGGGAATGTACATGCATGCTCCTCTCTTGCAGGGTCTGCAGAATAGTGTACTTCCAATTATACCCAAATGCGAGACACAAACAAAGGAAAAAGCCCTCAGTGAGAAAAGCTAGGACAGCTATTGTATCTTTTACATTCAAACCCCACACTTTCACTCATTAATGATTAAATTCCAGTTTATATAAATAGCAAATTACAGTAAAGACCACCAGGAGTGTTCTGTAGTTCTAACCATTATGCTCTGTACTAGTATATCAGTGAACTGTACTGCTTTGTATGGAGTTCTCTCTCTAGGGATGTGATTTTAATTCCTGAAGTTCTTCCTGACAGAGAACCTCTCCTGATGGAGAGAAGTTCAAGGTACAGAGTTACAAGCTGCAGACACAAAGGAGAGCAAAGGCAGTAGTGAACTGAACAGTATTGCACTCATCTGTACTCCGGCTTCTTACGGGACTGCTGTATTTTCTTTTCCAAAGTGCTTGAGACGATTCAGTTTAGAAAGAATTGTTACAGTTTTATAAACACAATTTTTCTTGGCAAAAAATGATGGCTGTGGCCTACACTCTAACAGGAAACTACAGATTAACTTGCATTGGAAATTTCACAGCTAATGAAAATGTCAGGCCACACAGTATGGTTTGTGTTTCTGTCTCTTGTGAATCCATTTGCCAAAACAACTCTTCTGGATTTTGCTGTCTCTAACCATTTGCTACTTTCCTTCAGAGTCCTTCCTTATGCAAGGCAGCTCAACTTGTGTAGCAGTTATCAATGTAGAAGAAAACTAGTATATCCTAGTTTTTACACTGATTTCAAATAAAGGGAAAAATTGATCAACAGAACATCAGCACAAATTAAGGCACAGTAAAAAATATCCCTAACGTTTAGGACAGATCCAAAACAATTATCTCTAAAATAGGTTAAAGGGATTATAAATATGCATTTTAGCAGGCAGGAGAATAAAAACACAGAATAAAAGGAAGATGCTGAACACTCCTTTTGGGCCTCTGAACTGTTTTCTAGAAATGCAAAGTGAAGAGTTAAATAACTGAATTGAGCATAGAGATTACTTTGCTTAGCAGGAAACAGTCAACAATTATATATTTGCATTATGAGCCATTAACTGAGTAGCAGCCTTGTAGGTTCAGAAAGATGTTAATGGAACAGCTGTCAGATAATAGGATGGCTGCAGAAATATGTATTTTGCCATTTGCTTTGTTGATGTCGCGGTGTGCATCTGCCTGCAGATCAGCCTGATCCAAAGACCACCAGCGCGCACAGTAATCTTCTCAGTGACTTATGTAGCACTGGTGCAGGCTCTAGACAAATTTAAATCAAGACTGGTAACCTCTAGATAGGTGCTGCTAAATCCTGTTAAAATAGATTTAATTAGGCTTAATAACCTGAATTTGTCCTTAACCTGTTAGATGAGTTGTGCTGTTCCAGAGTTCGCTGTGGTGGCTTAATACTGTGGTATTAAAGTAGCTTTCTGCTCTGCTTAACGCAACGCCATAATCCTTTACTAAGATCATTGTCACGGCTGCATGTCAAAGACATAATGGTTATATATTATTGGACAAAGTCTTCTCTAATGTTAGATTTGGCAAAAGTAGTTTCTAGTGCTTAAGTAAAGAGGTTCAGCCATATACTTCATCAGTTAATTCTTGGCATCAAACTTTCTGTAAAAATGTTTTTCATTTATTTGCAGTTTCTGTAAATTCATTTGATTAAGTGTTTATTATTCCATATGCAAAGGGCAATTAAAAGAGCACTTTAGCTGTCTTGTGCGCTATTAAATATCGAGAAACAATGCTATACAGACGCCTCTATTCAAATTGTCACCATCTTTGTACTACAGTGTTTAAACCTAACAACATCTTCTCTCCAATTTCAGTATTTTAACTCCAAGCTTTAATTTGTCAGCATCTCTTCTCCACCCAGTGCTGCATTTAGCTACCACTGGAGTACAGCTGCTGCATCATCTTTGTTGTTATCATCTCTGACAGAACAGGTAATGTCATAGTCTGACAACAGGCAATATAATGTAAATAACAGGTAACAATACTGCCTTCTGGATGTGATACACATCAACTATTAATGCTATGCATAACTTTTTTCTAAACAGAGAAATAATCCGACAACCACGAGCAGTGAACAAAGAAAGATCCTGTTTCCTTGCTTCCAGAATTTGTCTACGGGGAATGATAATATGGGGGTATCAGCTGTACGAGGAAATGTAAGACAAGACAAGTGAGAATACACAGCTGATTGCCTTCTGTGCATGAGCAAATGGATGAAGCATGCAGTAGCATAGAAAAAAGACACTGTAAGAATGAAAACCAGGACAGCATTGAGGACATTGCTAGTATCCGCATACTATCCTTTCAGAATGACAAATAAGATCTTGTTAAGTCTTATTACACGAACCATCTTCTAAATCACGTTGTGAGTGCCTTGGTTTGCAACTGGAGGCTCCCCAGCCATCACTAAGCCCTGTAACTGTCACAACTTGCTCTGGGTGAAGTTCATCCCTATTCTGTCCCTTTCTTCTCCCTCACTTTCTTCAATTCTTCAACTAAAAAAAACCTGTAGGTCTCTGGAGTTATGTGCAGCACTTTCACCAACACTGTAGTTTTCTCTCACTAGCAATGGTCTACAATAATCCTTAGAGCTATCTACTGTTTTCATTTTTCTCAGTGGGCTAATACCAGAAATGCCAGAAATAGTGGTCAGTATCACTGATGTGATTTTTTTTGCATAAGTCTAAATTCATTTAGGTTTTCCGTATTCACATGTATAACAAATTACAACATGGGGAAAAACACTTGAGGTTTCATTTAAAACAAACAACAACAAACTCCAGTTTCCATTAAGACCTGCAGTAATTCCCAACCAATCTGACTCTGAGGTCAAGTCCTGTTTCAGCATCTCATGGTACTACACAAGCACATATAAATTCCTGCAGCGTTTACTGAATGGAGCAGCAGAGCATTTCAGTTTCCTACGTCTAAGCAGACTGCCCTGACAGTATTTTGTAAATATGCCATCTTTCCTTTGTTTCAAAACAGAGCCCTTCAGCACCTACTTAAGCCTCTCTGTATTTGGATTCTTTTAACTTTTTTTAGGATTTTATATTTAAAATCTCCAGCAATCTCCTGAGATCACATATGTTTTTGCTAAAATAAAGTACTTTTGCAAGTAATCATGCTTATGAAAACTTCTGCGGAGATGCTATTCAGACACTTCATAGCAAATGTTCAGGTTAGTGGAAATCTTTTTAGATTGTACTCCATCCTGCCCTTTGCAGGTAGTGCAAACATGCATACCTAAAGACTGCTGCAAGCACATTTCCTGTGCACACATAAACTAGTGGCATTCTACAGACATTATTCAAAGTAAAGTAACTTCTATTTTAATCAGCTGAGCTTTATCAACAAAGAGACACTGCTTTGTTAAAATTGCTTGTTAGTAACATAATGTTTAACTCCATAAAAGCTTTAAAATCTCAATTTCTATTCAATTCTATCAGATATCCCTGTAGAAGGGAACATACTGAAACAAACACACCAATTCTTTATGAGGTTTTTTGGTGCTTTAGGAATTTAGAAGAGATTATATGGTCCAAACAGTGAAAAGCCAGCTCCCAAATCAGTGCCTAACATAATCCTTCAAAAGATCTTTATACCAAAATCGTGAACTCTTTTGAATCTCATTCTGTGTACTGAACAGTTGTGTTTAGAGCATACAGAAACAAGTAACGTAAACCACATTTTACATACGTCCAACACATGACTAAGAGAGGCGAGAAAATTATAATTGTATACATATTAGAAATTATCTTGTTGAAAATCAACAGAAAATGACACCTCATATGGAATTCTAAACTGTGCAGAAACCAAATGAAAGGCTGTTTTATATAAAGTGCATTCTACAGAACACCATAAATTGGACAGCCACATTGACTTTCATCTCTCTCCATTTTATAATTATTCATAAATTAATTCTTTACAATATGTAATATTACAATATATAATGTATAATATATAATTTATCTACAATTATATAGTTTATAGAAAACATAATAATGAAATGTTAAAAAGAATTAAATTATAATGCATCATATTATCATTCTTCTAAAGGCATGCAGAATGATTCTATCTAAATGTGGAAAGTATCTGACACAAGATTTCTTTTTACAAAATTTACTGTCCTACCTATGGGACTCTTCTAGTGGTGAGACTCAATTGGTCTGGCACCAGAGAAAATAAATGAGG
The DNA here is from genome assembly GCA_031468815.1 of Morus bassanus. Taxonomy (NCBI): domain Eukaryota; kingdom Metazoa; phylum Chordata; class Aves; order Suliformes; family Sulidae; genus Morus; species Morus bassanus. The sequence continues at coordinate 27,793,646 of CM062577.1, forward strand.
CCCCAGCAGAGATATTGCCAGCACTCTGTTCAGACACACACAAGGTCCTATTATACCATTCCTTGTTGTTTATTCAATATTGCATCTATTCTGGCAGTAATAACAATTACTGTAATGATAAATCATTTTTATTACATAGAGAGTCCAACAAGAGATTGCAATCGAGAGAAAAGCAACTTAACAGAAAGGACAGGAGAAAACGTTTAATGCATTAGTGAAAATTTGTTTTAAAGTCACTAAAAAATAACTTTAAGCAAGTTCAGATTATGTTGCTGAAGTCAAGACTCACACTGAAGTTGAATTTGGTCTTTTATTTGGTCACCCTTCCTTCCACTGAAATTAAAAGAAATACTCCTAACCAATACTTCTCATGGCTTCAGAAGAGGTGGCCATGCTAACATATGTTCGTTATACTAAATTTCTCAGTTGGTAAAACCTCTAGTCAACTTCGTATTTTACAGACTGCAACAGTCTTGCCTTCCAGACTAAAAGGTTGCTCATGCTAATAAGCACTCACTTAAACAGTATATTGTAACAGATACAATCATCTACCTGCCTAGACACCAAATGCAAATCAAGACTCCAGTGAAAGCCACAAAAAAATTAATGCCTTAAAATAGCTATCACCATTAGGAAATGCTTAGATAATAAGAGAGATTTACACAGCTAGATTAGGATTTTAAACATTCCAAACAGATTATTTGTTTGCTATGTATTAAAATCCTATTATAAAGAAAATTAACAGAAGAGCACTAAGAATGCTAAATCTCAAAAGCAAAGCATTGCAAAGCATACAAATCAGCATGAAGTTAAGAGGAACTGCTGCGTAATCTGAGAAAAGGACGCGGTTATTTTTCTTCTGACACAGCATGCTGAAATAGCCTGTGAAAGGCTGGCCCAGAGTTAGAGCAAGGAAATAAGAAAAGTAGTCTCCCTGGAGAGAGGGAAAGCAAGCCACCCCTTTTCAACAATGCACAGCAGTGTGAAGTTGCATTTACTGGCTGAGCCAGAAAACGTCAAACTTACACAGCTAGTCTTCTTTACTGGAGCAAATACCTTGTAGCCATTTCACAACCACAGATAAAGCAGTATTTATTATCCCTTTACTTTCTCAGTGTTTCTCAGAGTAGGACTTCCTGCAATACATGCATTCCCCTGAATTCAAAGATCCCAGAACAGCCTTAGGCTCAGCCTATCCCTGGGAGAATTAATGAGAAGTATATGGGGAACAGAATTTAACGACAGATGACAGTGTGAAAGCAAATGCTTTAATTCCTTTTTTGATCTGATACAATGACTAAAGCAAGCAGCGTCAACCACAAAAGAACAAAGAATTCAAACTGTAGCAGGCAAACCATGGGAAAGAGAGGACTTAAACAAGGTGTGGTGTTGTTTTCAGATTTTAAACAGTAAAAGCAAAAAGGAGCTAAAGACCTGGCTTTTTAAAAATCTAGACAAAGAGCTAAATATTGTATTTATAATAATACTACCAAGCAACCAAAACCCGTCTTCCATATGACAACTGAACTTGGAAAATAGACCCCAAAAAAACCCAAAGAAGACATCATTATAAATCTACCAATCCCTCAATATAAGATGAAGAAAAGAGGGAATAGGGTGTGCTGCTGCATTAAGAAACATCTCTTTGAAAGTTGTGCTTTAAGGACATGGGACAAGAAGCAAAAAAATAAAAACCAGTAGTCTAAGAAATATGCTCCCATTAGAAATGTGACTTTTCCAAGGTATGCGGATCCAGGTTCGATCTCAGGGTCAAATATTTTGGTATATATCATTCTCACACTTGGTGAGATCAGGGCTAGTGCAACAGGAACAAAGAGGTGAGACTGGCCAAGTTCTTTCGGGAGTTTTCCTTCTAAGGGTCCCAGGTAATGTGGGAATTAAAACAAGGACAAAACCCCACTGAACTTTCAGGCTAACAAAAATAAAATATAAATACAAAACTATAGTGTGACGAGTATTCAGGGATCTTGGTGACATCAATAATGCCACATGAGAAGAACTGCAGACTCAAGGTTCTGTTTCCTTATGATAGTGCTGGAGTACAGTCCTTCACCCCAACCCTCAGTAACAGGCTTCTGAAGATGGCGGTAGAGAATATTTTTCTGTTTTCAACAGAACTATATATAGTGTCTTGTGAAAGTCTCCATACTCTTCCTTTGCCATGGAAAACCTATGGATTCTGTCAAGGTTAGAGCCTCAGCTGACTCAGTCACTGCTTGCTAAGGCTCTTGATTACCTCTTCGAGAATTTTTCTTTCTGTAAAATCAAATGACAGGGAAAATCTGTGGCCTAAGATCTCTTCTGAAAAATTTGATAACATAGGGAAGGTGGTTCCACGTTGGGTCTCAGCTTCAGCAGTTCACCTGTTTCAGTTGTTCAGAGAGGCTAATGTTTTCAGAGTTTTACTTTAGAATCCAACACAACAGTTTTCTATCAGCGTGAGGGGTACTTAACTTGGACTATAGTGTGGTTTTATAGTAGTTTTAATAGTTTAGAACAATGTTTGGCAAACGTACTAATTATAATTAGATGGCTTTTTGAGGCAATCATTGCATATAACTGTGTGCACAGAATGTTTAGCCCAACTGAGTCCTCATTTCAGACAGGACCTCTTCTATAAGAGCAACATGCAAATTTTCTGGCTTACAACCATAGTAACACAGAGTAAGCAATTACCTAGACTGTGTATAGCAAAAAGCCAACCAGCATAAAGTCACATAATGCCAAGCTGAGAAAATACAGAGCTAATTTTAACAAGATATGGAAGCCTTCTATCAGTCATGGCTTTTTAAACATCAACCAATGATTAAGTTGAAATGCTTGTCCTACATGTTTTTTTGGTGAAAGGAAGATGACAAAAATATTAGAGGACTAAAGCTCCAGTAGGTTCAAAGTTCTTAGATATTCCCTACATCAGACTTTTTATATTAAACTGTGAACATGGCATTTCTTGCTTTGATTGCCTTAAATATAATAAAAAGAATAACTACCACTTGAAGATTTTCAGTAATTCTCATTTCAGTTTAATGAGATGTAGTGATTAGAATGTCTTCTCTATTGCATTGCAGTTCTTCCTCAGCACCAAAGAACACTGATACAAGTTATTTACATAATTATCTTCAGTTAAAGGAGGAGCACAGCTTAACACAAGAGTTGCCATTGCTTCCGCTGGAGCTTCTACAACCTCCTGCACAATTCCCTGTAGTGTTGTGCAATGACTTTGTAAACAGTTTGTGTCACTTTATTATCTGTAAAATTTATTCTGCTAAACACAATCTTTTCAAAGAATTTATCCATAGGCACTTTTAGCTGATTGCAAGTTCCCTCAGGGGAAGAGCTCCTTTATACCCCCAAGACCAAGAGTCATGCCTCAGATATTAACCACTTCTAGACTGCCTGCCTCACCCATCAAGTTTCAAGCACAGACAGGACAGCCTCGGCTTCTGATCATTTCCTGAGTTGAGAAATGGATCTCTGCACCTTAATATATCATAAATGTTTGATGTATCATTAGCATTGTGAGTTAATAAAAATACTCCTAGGAACCCCACTAAAGAATTTTTTATAAAGTTCTCATTTATCAACATTTATGAACACTTAGCTTCCAATTTCTTGGACCATTAATCCAAGTTTTCTTAATAAGCTATGCCAAAAAAGTTACCAGGAAAAAGTAATTTATAGAATGATTTTTGCTTACTAACTTTTTTAGAATAGAAACAATGTCAACACATGAATTATATGCCAATAAAGCAACATACTTGAATAACTTTCCAGTCACATATTGGAAGAAAACAATTTCAGCTTTAAGAAATATGGATGAGTTCTTTACTCTTTGACTCTCACTGAATGTAGCTAAATGACAATGATGCTCTTGATCAAGGTCTAAATTATTTTTTGATCTATGTGTTCTGCATCTTCCATCCTAGGACTGCATGATAACAAAGCATACGCTGTTTCTCACAGACCCTTCTTTCTTTCCTCTTGATAATACTGTTGCTAATTTGTTCGGCAATTGATCTCCATTCCCATCAGACTCATTTAGCATTGTGATAGCAATAAATGTTTCACCCTGACAGCTAATACAAAGCAACAAAATCCCTAATCTAGTTATAGTTGAGATTTTGCTACCGGGGAGCCAGGTGCAAAAACTGTATTTCAAAGATTTGAGCATTTTATGTGTGGCAAGACCTACAATGGGACCTAAGCTGCCCTTTTAGTCTGTAGCCACAGAGCAAATGCTGCAAGAGAAGTTTGCCTGGAACCCCTGCTGCAGGTTCTTTGAGTGATATTCAGCAAGTAGCCCAATTTCTGTGCATCTGTTGTTCTTCTGTAAAGCAGGGATAACGAGTATTTCCCCTTTCTTCCTAGTGCTATGTGGCATGAACTTTCATACCTTTATCATTTCTCAGTACTTGTATGTATTGAATACCCAGTTCCTGGTACTGTGAAACTCAGCTGTCGAGGGGAGAGAGGGAGCAGAGAAGAGTTTGATGCTTCACATTATGGTCTGATATTTTAAAAACAGAAGGTACAGCAAGAATTGGTCTAGGAGGTGAGGGAAGGAGGTGGAAGCTTCTTATGTTGAACCAGTCACATGGTTAGAGGTTGACACATTTTTATTCGACGGTGACTACAGTTTTTTCAGACATGCATGAGATAGCAGTAAGTCTACACCAGGGTCTGTACTACCATTGCAATAGTGCTAATAATATCCAAGACAAGTAATTTAAAGCTAAATATTTACTAAAAATCCTGGATATGCTCTGCAACATATACTATTGCATTCTTGGCAGTTATAATTCACTAGTCTAAAGATAGCTGAGTTTTACTCACAGGAGCTGTAATTACTATCTCTAAATTGAGACAGGGACTGTTTGCTGCTATCATGCTTTTTGCAAAGCATGAACTGATATAGCTCTATTCTTAGTTCATAGATCTAGTTTGCACTACAATATAAATAACATGGGTTTGGTGCAGATATTTTTTGGAGTCTAACGTAACTTTTCCCAAAACTTAATTTCATAAATGTATCAAATTAAATACATATGTTAGGCTCAACGTGTGTAGCAAAAACATTTATTCCTTTCCCCTGCCCCTTTAACTGCTGAATTATCATGAGCTGCCTAGGATTGTATCTAATTTCTATCCTTAAGTCATTTGCAAGAATGGGCTCCATTTCCTGATTGAATAAGACCTCCAACAGACATTATATAAACCAATTGTCTGTAGAGAAAATATATTGAAGGATGACCACATTTGTGTGGATTTTCCTCGAGCATGCAAAAAGAATTGAGGAAATCATCCTTTATCCAGAAGAGCAATTATGTACATTCTTACCTCCCTACAATGAGATTTTAAACTGAGTTTAAATTTCAGTGATTTTCTGAATCCAAGCAAGCCCTCTACTTTTGCTAGTCAATTCACCATTGGAATATTTTTTTTAAATTCACATTTATACAGCTACACATTGGGAATTTTTCCAATAGACATTTGTTCCAGTGCAAAGGAGCACTCAAAAAGCCACTGTAAGAGGCATTTCATACTTAGACCAGGAGTGGAAAATAAAACAGACAGCTGCATCCTCTTCAGGACCTTTTGCAAGAAGACTCAGTTTCAATGAAAGTCAAGTCTAACAGTGAAAATGGAGATTACTGTTGGAACATGTCAAATATTTAAAACAAAACTAAGCAGCCTACCTCCTCACTGCAGATAGATAACCCAGCTCAGAGGAGGACATCTTGCCATGACATCTTTTTAATGGAACCTGGGAAACAATTTCAAAGGGAAAATGCTACATTAAAAAGACAGAAAGACTCTGAAATTCTCTAACAGACACTTGCAAGTTGTTTTGGCCTTTACTAATTAAAGAAGTTGATGATTCTAATAACTTCTCCACCACTTTTTCCATTTTTTTTCCTACATGGTGTATAAGCAGCTGATGAAAAATAGCAGGTTAGATAACAAGTGAAATGCTCTATCTAGCAAACTGTCAGAAGACATTTATCGTTCCAGAAGGTCAGGACGAATATATCCTGTTAAATCAATCTAAAATAAATCTCTGCTCTCTTACATCACTCACTCAGCTCATTACTCATGATGTAACTCTATTGCAGTTTGCTTTGCTTTTGAGAAAAGTTTCTTTGTAGCTTATATCAGTCACGAAATTCCATAAATGCTGACTGATCTTGCTCTTTAGTCATCATTTGCTCTCTTTTTAATAACAAAAATCTATTCACTGAGTTTCTGTGCCTTTTAAAGGTCTGCTATTTATTTCCCATTTCATAGAATCATAGAATGGTATGGGTTGGAAGGGACCTTTAGAGGTCATCTATCCAACCCCCCTCCAGTGAGCAGGGACATCTTTACCTGGATCAGGTTGCTCAGAGCCCCGTCCAACCTGACCTGGAATGTTTCCAGGAATGGGGCCTCCATGACCACTCTGGGCAACCCCTTCCAGTGTTTCACCACCCTCATTGTAAAAGATTTTTTCTTTATATCCAGTCTAAATCTCCCCTCCTTTAGTTTAAAACCATCACCCCTTGTCCTGTCACAACCGGCCTTGCTAAAGAGATTGCCCCCATCTTTCCTGTAGTCCCCCTTTAAGTACTGAAAGGTGCAATAAGGTCTTCCTGCAGCCTTCTCTTCTCCAGGCTGAACAACCCCAGCTCTCTCAGCCTGTCCTCATAGCAGAGGTGCTCCAGCCCTCGGATCATTTTTGTGGCCTCCTCTGGACCCGATCCAACAGGTCCATGTCCTTCTTGTGCTGAGGGCTCCAGAGCTAGATGCAGCACTGTAGGTGTGGTCTCACCAGAGTGGAGTAGAGGGGCAGAATCACCTCCCTCGACCTGCTGCCCACGCTGCTTTTGATGCAGCCCAGGGTACGCTCAGCCTTCTGGGCTGCGAGCGCACATTGTCAGCTCATGTCCAGCTCTTCATCCACCAGCACCCCCAAGTCCTTCTCTGCAGGGCTGCTTTCAATCCCTTCTTCCCCGAGCCTGTATTGATACCAGGGGTTGCCCCGACCCAGGTGCAGGACCCTGCACTTGGAGTTTCTCAGATATTGGAAAGTATTCAGCAATTTTTGTGCAAGGACCTTTTCATTGTATGTGTAATTCAAAGCAGCTGGCTACTGATATTCACCCAGTAAATCACAAATCAGTTTTATTTTCAGACAGATAACATAAATGAGCCAATCAGCTTGATGCTAAGTTTTAATATAACAGTTTTAAAGATTTAACAGATATTTAATTAGAATCATTGCTCAAGCCCAGTGTGCTTTTGGCAAACGTGTATACCAGCCTGGAAAATTCAAGCCTGGTCCTTCATGAGGCTAAATATGTATGCTTAGCTCAGAGCATGAGGGATACTAGAAAACATTTATGGGTACATAAGCCTGTGCCACACAGATCCTTTTGCTAGCAGGGATGAGCTGGCTCTGCCATAGGACTGAGCTGGCTGGAAGCCCTATGAATGTACTGGTGAGGCATAGCACGCAGCCTAGCAGCATGCTGCTTTTCTACAGGCTTTATTTGTTCAGACTCAGCTAAGCACTAACTGTGGCTCTACAGTCTTTTGTAAAGCAGGGGGTGGGGGGAGGGAGAAAAAAAAAGAGCTTGCATCTGGCTGCAAAGGACTGCACAGAGATCTAATGTACAAAGGACAAGGATCAGACTTCAGCTCACGCTTCCTCATAGCCATTCACTTGCTCCTGATTGTACCCTGCGGATTTGTAAAGGCTGAATGTGGACAAAGGAATAGAAATGCTTAATGCTAAGGAGAAAGCCCAGAACAAGGATCCTGCCATCCCTTCAAAGTTTACACTACATAGGCTTTGGTCAAACATGAGCTACGGGATTCAACACAGGAACTACTGTATTAAGTGCAATAGGCTGAGCTCTCTAGACTAGACAGGTGATCAAATTGCTGCTAGAAGGAGGTGCAGCAAAACTGGCAGACGCTGCAAGACAGCTTGTTTCAGAAGAATAGATTGGATTTTCTCACCAGACTTACAAAGGGGCAAACTGTTTCCTGAGGACATTATGTACCAGCATTTCTAGGCCAAATGCAAGGATCACATGTAAGCATTCCCAACGTTCATCTGTAGGAACACCTTTTATTGCCAGCTAAACAAAACAAAACCCCACAATGTTCCATTTCCCTATGACTAATTTACCAGTTTTAACAGGAAATAAAGATACTGATTCCAGTCACCACTGGGAACTCTGGTCACATCAGAGCTACCCACCGCAAGATTGCTAGAATGCGTGTGACCTGAACACAACACTTCAGTAGGGTAAGCTACATCGAGAAGTGAGTGGTTTTAATTTAAGATTCTGAACTTCCAGGGGAAAAAAGTCAGCGTGAGCTGAAGCATGTTTTCATAAATCTTTAAACCTTTCCTCAGAAGAACTTGATTTTCTTTACGTGAATCTTACATCACTTGAAAAAATGGGTTTTTGTGCATTTACACACCACAGTCAAATCTATTTTCACAATTTGAGAACAGAAAAAGTGAAAGAAATAGCATAGTGTCTCACTTGTCCTAGTGAAAAAAATAAGCTTAACACACACAATATTTTGTCTCCCATTCTGAAATGGGCTACAGCTATTCAATGACAAGCATCTTTACAATTCATCTGTGCACTTGAAATTGTTTCACTTCTGACTGTGTGGATGAGTGGAACAAAAACCTTAACAGTAAGAAAGGAATATTTCATATCTGTACAGTGCTTTTTCCTGTGCCTTGCTGAGAAGGTTCACCCAAGGTAGCGTCACTCTATCTAGACTTTATTCTTATATCTACTACTGGTCACTGCTGGAGAAAGGACATTGGTCCAGACAAACATTTAGATTAGTTCACATTCATAAAACCCAAAGTAAAGTGAAAGTGGTGCCTCCTTTTCCTCCTTCCCCTACACAAAGCATTAATGAAAGCTAAATCCTCCAGGCTTTGCTTATATTTGCACATGCAAAGAGTGAAAGAAATTTAATTAAGTTAGCTGAAGTATAAAGAGCAAGAAAGGCTGTGCTTTCCTGTTACTGCAGCTTTTTTCAGCAAGAGATCAAAATACATCCTAAAAAGAAAAGCACTTCACATAAGTACTGTGTCTGTTTTATTGTCTAAACCAGGGCTTTTTGTTGTGCATTTCTGCAATTTTCACTATATTAAAAAACACAGTTTAGTGTCCTAACTTGTGCTAGCACCATTCTGAGAGAAGTTTCTAACGTAGCTCCCACCTAAGTTTGCAATCAAATCCTGTGACTAGGCCAATCAACGATTCTTTTTTTTTTCTTTTGTATCATAAAAATATGAGACTCCTTCCTATTGTCTCAGAGAAGCTTTCTTAGAATTGCTTCAGATATGGCCCTATATCAGCAGCTTCACATGTGATGAGATAATCAACCCCTCCATGAGATTTCCTTTATTTGCATTTTAATATGCTCATCAAACTGATTAGGGAATGGGGATCCAAACTCTCTAGAGGACAGCATTCTCACTGCAAAGTATTGTATTTGACTGCTATAATCCAAGAAGGTTTAAATACTGTATTCTTAGTCAGCCAATGAGTAAACTTTTTTTTCCCCTGCAGGTTCCTTACATCCACTTTCTATGTCAATCAAGCATTTATATTCTTTGGACACTGCCACTAAACCAGCCAACCTTGTATTTTATAGTTAATGCTTAATAGTTTAAACCTGATACTTAAGAGAATTTTGTGTTTCCAAATACCTAGACTCTCAGGAAAAACAGGCTAAAAGTCTGGCAAGGTCTACTCAGACATTTATTTCTCTTAAGTTTGCTGCGTTTAGGAAATGAGCAGTGAACTGACACAGCAGGTATGCGCTCCTTGCATAGTAATTTTGGTTGCCAAACTAATTCCACAAATACCTGTACTTGTATCTGTTGGATTTAGGAGTTGATATACTGCTTGCATGTAAAAATGACCTACTTTCTAAAAAAAGTTTTTTCCACATTGTCTAAATACATCTTTGCTAAAACTAAGATGACAAAATGCAGAGCAGACAACAAATGGAAAAGTCTGCTCTGTTTTAGAAGATGCCCAGAGCCTCCACTCATCTACCAGAAAAGTTTCCAAGGTAGAAAAACATGTGACTGCAATGGCACTACAAAGCTTCAAGAACAGTTGTTTGTTTTCTGAAAATGCCAGTGTAACAAAGCTCTATGGTCTCTACATCACGATGCCTACTATTTCAGGAACCTCAGAAAACTACTGAGTGGAAGAGTAGCTTCAGGGTGTGTAGCATATGTCTCAAAAAGCGTTGGTTGCACTGTGGTTGCAATACAGCAATATTTATCCCCCCCATAATATTCTACCAATTAACATATCTCAAAAAGCTAAACATGCACGATAAATCTCTAGGAAATAACACACTTCAATTGAAAAGTCGCCTTTGGAATGCTTTGACCACCATGAAGGCAAGAATGGTAATTTTCTGTGCTCTGTACAAGCACAGGAACTCTATTGTCATTTTCAGAAAAAAAAATTTTGCAACTCCAATTTAGGATGTAACTTTTCACAGGAGCTGATGAGCTGGAGAGTGGAAAAAGGAGAGACCATGCAATTTAAAACAAGAGCAAACCTTTTCATTCCTTCTGTCGCTTTTTGTTCCTTACATTCCTGTCTTTAGGAGCATTTAATTAATATTATTTTTCAAAAAATTGTTCCAACTTCAGAGTAACCAGCCCAATATGTCAGGCAAAAGCGAGGCAGATCATTGTATTCCTCTTCAATGTTACACTCTAATAACTTGCTTCATAAATTAACGGGCTTGTCAATTAAGTTTAGAGCTTCAGTAAACCATCTATATTAAATATGACTTGGATATGAGGGAAGACTGTCAGGTCAAATGAAGAAGATCAATGTGGGATTCTCAGAGCAGACTTCTAGTCTCCTGACTTTTGGGTGGAAAAGTATGACACACTGTTCATTACCCTTTGTTTAGAGTTCCACCCAGTGCTCTGGATTTGCAAGTATCTTCAGAGCTTGCAATTTTTATTTATTTATTTTAGGAAAAGAAACATCCTTTTCTAATCATTTATGAGACTAAACATCACATTATCTTTCAAGCCACAATCTAATGCATCAAATTGCTAGAACTTTTTTTTTAATTATGCCTTGCAACTTAGCTCATCAAAACTCATGGTTTGTGGCTGTTGGTTTGTGTTTGGTCTTTTGTTTGGGGGGGTGAGGTTGGTTTGGTGTGGTTGGGTTTGGTTTTTTTTCCAAAAACATGCACTACTTCTGCCTGAGCACCTATTTACACATTAGCCTGAGTACAATAGCCTGTCTCATTACCTATCAGGCAGCACTGAAAAGAGACACTCAGCATTTTTCCTCCCCATCACTGCGTCTCAAGTCCTGATTCTTCACCTGGTCCTGTACATGTTTAAGCTCATACATGTAAAGAGATTTACCAAAGTCAACCAGATAATAAGCATATTTGATCTAACCTTATGGATGTGATAGGTGCTTAACAAAGGAAGGAAACTAATGCTCAGCATTTAAAGCTGACGTGTTCAAGTAAATCCAAAGGACTGACGTGTCAAAATCCTAGTTGTAGTCTGTATATTCCAGTGTAATATCTTTCTGATTTGACTATATTTCTATGTGCAAATTAATTCTCAACAGAAATGTGTGTTAGGCTTTAAATAAGCAAGAACAACAGATTTGCAAAAGTGATCTGATTTACATCACTCAAGATCTTTTACCTACTACCTGTGGCAAAGCAAATTAGCCTCAGCAGGAGCTTCCTCAATGAGAAGCAACAAATTCCTCACCAATGGAAGGTTTTAATGTGCCTCTCAAGAGCTTAGAGTTAGCTGCCTGACTTTATTTTGGTTTACACAACATTTTAGCTACTTTCCTTTAGGATTTTGTTGTGTGCTTGCTTATTTTAAAATCTCTTGCAAAACAGACCTGAGGTAAGACCTGCCATATAAGTACGAGGAAGATCACCAAGTGAACAAGACCTACAGATACTTTTCTAGGTAAGTTTGGAGTCCATTTGATAATCAGTCTTGGGGAAAAGAATCCTGATTTTTAATACAATGTACAACACCCCTAATTTCTTGTACCTGAAATTCACCTTCCTTTTTCTGTTTTACGGAATTACTACTCATGACACATAGGTGATGTTAACAAAGGAAAATAGACCCTTAACACAGATATTCAGGGGGATCGTTTTTGACAAAAGTTGTGGACAATTTCTACCATAAGCACATAAATTCCAGTAGATGTCTGCCTGTTTTACAGGCAAAGGAAGAATTTTGTATAAAGTTTCAGACTACAAGCTCAAGACATTTTTTAAGCAGATCACTACCTGTTTTCCTGATGAACCAAGAAGATTTGTTGTCTCTCCTAGAGTTTAGTCATCACGTCAGCTCACCCACAGAGGCTCTGAAAGAAACCAGCAGGAACTACTCCAACCTGCCCTGCAACTAGTTCTGCACTACCTTGTGCTTCCTATGTAGTTCCTTGAGAAGTTGAAGATGATGCCCATTAGCCTGTGTTGCTTACTGCACGTCATTCTTTAGGCACTTCTACCAAAGCGTTTCCTGTTCAATGTGTTTTAAGATGCTATAAATCTTTCCCACTTACCCTGATCATAAAAGTTCTCTAGGGAAATTTTCTACTATTTATTTAAAGCACTGATTGAAGTTTCTGAATTATTTATAATTCTTACAAATAGTTAACCTCATAGAAATGATAACTCATTAAAATAGTCTCTTTATTTCCATATGTAGGTCTTTGGCTCTATTGATAACTTAAGAGAACCATGATTTTTTTTCTCATCAAGAAAAGCAATGAGAGCTGCAGGGACAAGGTGCCCTTTAACTCCATGTTGCGCATTCACAGCTAGATGAACTGGATTTTTGTTGACTGAGAGCATTAATCGTGTAGTGATTTAATTTACTGGAAGACCACAGGGCACCTTCCTGCACACAACACAGTAGCAATTTTACTTGGCTGCCCTTTGCTAAAGAATCTTTTCTGGCTGATACAAAATGCCAATTACAAATGCAAAAAGATATTGCATAACTATTTTGCTAAAAGTACATAGTAAAAAAAGACTGAGGAAGAAAGTTTAGTCACCGAGGTTGTGATTTGCTGAAGTTGGAATCTATACAGAATGTCAGGGAGCAAATGATGCTTGGAATAAGAGAAGTTATCTGGGCCTTTCAATTCACATACTGAAGTGTTCAGGATTCTGCATAAGTTTTCATCTCAGCTGCAGTATTTCCGGAAAAGTACTATACACATTATTGGTCAATGTTATCCTGGAGGGATGGTACTACTGGATCACTGCCATCCTTTTTCTTAAAAGTTTTCTCATTACTCTTCTGGCTTTTTTGGTAGCACTACCAGCTGTTATTGCTTCAGGCTATGCAGAGCATTTGCACATATCCACTGCCAAATAGCTGGGAAGCCAATGTAAAAATACTATTCTATAACGTATTTGTAGATAAGTCATTCTTTGAAGAGATACCTTCAGTTATGACTTTCACTCTTTCCTTAATAGGTACACTCTTATTACAAATGATAGCTCTCAATATGTAAGACCTAGCTAGTGCACTGTAATTACAAATGAAGGCTAATGATTCTTCTAGTCTTTGGCTTTTTTGTATGGTATCATCCTATTTAAGATCATAAGAACAGTAATAATGGAGCATGAATAAGAGGCACAGCTATATCCACCATTTTGAGAGGCCTCTTTCCCCCATTGTCTCAAGAGAGAAAAAAGAGAAGAAACTAAATCTCATTTCGTATCTTAAGACAGCCCAGAATTACTAAACCTGTTCCCTGCCAGAAAGGAAGAAACAATGTCAGGTAACAAAACTGTAAAGATGACTGTTTTGTCTTATATCCTCACTGTAGTAAACACCAGAGCTGAAGACAGCTGTAAATCATGCCAGTATGTCAGGTCAAAGGCTGAAGTGTCCAAGATGCCACAGACAGAAGACAAGTGAGGAGTGTCACTGCCCAACCAAGGGGGACTCACCCTCAGCACTCAAATTTGGTCACTGCTTACGATTTTCAAAATTTCTAAGCCACTGATAAAGCTAACCCTAAATAACTGTTCCCAAAGCTCACCCCAAATAGCAACAAAAAAGACAGGTATTAAAATCCAAGCCTGCCTTATAGGGAAGGGCCCTTTTAAACACCTCTTTCCCTTCCACTTCTCCCCCATATCGTCCCTTGTGCCTCTCCCTGGATGAGATGAATCTCACGTTCAGGCCCAGCATTGACATCCCAACAGGAAGTGACAATGAGAAGAACAAGGTCCTGCACCCACCTCATGCAGACTAACACCCTTGTTTCTCCTCTGAGGTGGTCACCAAATGTCTGAGCCTCCTGCCTCAGAAAGCAGCTCAAACATAGCAATTTCTGTCGGGCAGGCAGTCTCCAGTCAGCCAGTCTCCAGGGACAGGGTCCTGTCCTCCCGGCATCCCCAGGCTGACCGCCCCGTCCTTCTGCCCCACATAAACCTCTCAGCTTCTCGTTAGCCACTTCTGAATGCAAGCTTTTTGACAGAGCAAATCAGAGAGAAAAGGGTTTGTCAACAAATTGACAGTATGGCCTCTTTAGCTGCCTGGAGATCATACAAAAGTGCAGAAAAATACCTACTGTCTACAAGAAGTTGCATAACTAAAGTCGGACGCTAGGAGCTATCATAATGAACATCACTACAAAAAAAAAAGAGTACAATAAAAACAAGTTTCTAGCTTTCCTATTTTTATTATTGTTTTATAAGAGGTGACAGGGCAACCTTCACTCTTCAGATCATTGTACCAAAGCACTCTACTAAATTAATTTTCAAGGAAACTAACAGTCATGTCACTTCTAGAGGAAATTTTATTGTCTTTGCAACATGCATGTACCTCTCTAATTCAGAGGGGAGCGCTTGAGACTCATGTTTTCTAAGCCAGAATAAGGAAGGAATCTGGGCATTTTAGCTTAGTCTTCAAACATAAGCTTGGCAATACTTCCATCACTGCTGAATAGAATAGAATATAGTTCTACAACAATCATCTAGTCCAACTGCCCGACCAGTTCAGGGCTGGCTGACCAAAAAGTTAAAGCATACTATTAAGGGCATTGTTCAAAGGCCTCTTAAGCAAACAATGACAGGCTTGGACCATTGACCACCTCTCTAGGAAGCCTGTTCCAGTGTTTGACCACCTTCTCTGTAAAGAAGTGCTTCCTGATGTCCAGCCTAAACCTTCCCTGATGTAGCTTTGAACCATTCCCACGCATCCTATCACTGGATCCCAGGAAGAAGAGCTCAGCACCTCCCTCTCCACATTCCCTCCTCAGGAAGCTGTAGAGAGCAATGAGGTCGCCCCTCAGCCTCCTTTTCTCCAAACTAGACAAACCCAAAGTCCTCAGCCACTTCTCAGAGGACATGCCTTCCAGTCCTTTCACCAGCTTTGTTGCCCTCCTCTGGACACATTCAAGTACCTTCACATCCTTCTAAAGTTGTGGGGCCCAGGAAGAACTGCATACAGTACTCAAGATGAGGCTGCGCCAACACTGAATGCAGTAGGATAATCCCCTCTCTTGACCGGCTGGCCGTGCAGTGTTTGATGCCCCCAGGATGTGGTTTGACCTCTGGGCTGCCAGGGCACACTTCTGACTCCTACTGAGCCTGCTGTCACCCAGCACCCCCAGATCCCTTTCTGCAGGGCAGCTCTCCAGCCACTCCTCTCCCAATTTATACTTGTGCATGGTGTTACTTTGTCCCAGTTACAGAATCTGGCATTTGGACTTGTTAAATTTCATCCCATTAATCACAGCCCAATGCTCCAGTCTATCTAGATCCCTCTGCAAGGCCTCATGTCCCTCAAGAGAGTCAACAGCACCTCCCAGTTTGGTATCATCAGCAAACTTGCTAATGATGCATTCAAATCCTGCATCCAGATCCTTTATAAATATGTTGAACAGCACTGACCCTAGAATTGAGCCCTGAGGAACACCGCTGGTGACTAGTCGCCAGCCAGATGTAGCCCCATTCACTATGGCCCTTCGAGCACTGCTGTTCAGCCAGTTCTTCACCCAGCGCACCATGTACCAGCTCATCTCACAGTTGGACAACTGGTCCAGAAAGATGCCGTGAGGGACAGTGTCAAAAACATCACTAAAAATCAAAAAAACTACATCCACCACCTCCCCTTCATCCACAAGGCAGATGACCTTATCACAGGATATCAAACTAGTTAAACAGGACTTTCCCTTTGTGAACCCATGTTGACTGTGCCTAATGATTGCACTGTTCTTTAAATGCCTTTCAACAGTACCCAGTATGATCTCCATAATTTTTCCAGGGACTGAGGTTAGACTAACAGGTCTGTAGATCCCTGGGTCTTCCCTCACACCCTTCCTGTAAATTGGAATAACATTGGCCAGCTCCCAGTCAGCAGGGACCTCCACAAACTCCCAAGAACTTTGGTAGATGATCAAGAGGGGTCCTGCCATAACATCTGCCAGCTCCTTCACTACACTGGGATGAATCCCATCAGGCTTCATGACTTGCGAACATTCAGCTGATACAGCTGGTTGCTTACAACTTCAGTGTCCACAAATGGAAAGTCTCTGTTCCTGCACTTGAGGTCCTCCGACTCAGGGGACTGGGCAGCCCAAGGCCTATCATTATTGCTAAAGACTGAGGCAAAAAAGAGCATTGAACACCTCTGCTTTTTCTTCATCCCTCGGTGTGTGGCGGGGACCATGCCAATGTGACCTTTGATCTAGTTATTCAATCCACCGTCAAGACATCTGCCTGTACCTGTGATGCCATCCTTTATTCCAGACTCTTGGGACTGATCCCAAGCGTGCAGGCCTGGCAGCTGCACCGAACTGCCCACTCCTTGGGCATCTTTTTTACATGAATATGTTGGAAGTATTATGAAGCATAGTGTTGTGAAAACAAAAATGTTACAGACATTACCTTTACTCATGCTATAACCATTAACTGTCACAATACAGGGAATGACTCACAGTCATGTAAAATAGGATCACTAGGGATAAATGAAATGGTAATTCCATTTTACAACCTTTGTAAGCACTACAATTTCAGGATCAGTCAAGATCAGGATATTTTCAATGCATTTCTGATCCATGCTTTTAAAGTTTCCTGTTATTTTCATGTTCAAAAGGGACCACCACAGTTTTACAGACAATGTGATAGATCTTAATATACTTAAGCGTCATATCTCTTTATGCTGACAAGCTCTAACTCTATTAATTCAAAAGTCTTTATTCAGCCTGTATAGCACATTAGATACCCAAAAACTCTTAAGGTTTAGCTTTAATTTGGGATCAGCAAACATTTTCCAGCACTGACTGCCTCACAAAACCACAAGTCCTTCTCCCTTCCTCCCACTGCCCAGACACAGATACACCCCCTTATTTCTGTGGCAGGGAAATGTGGTGACACAGACCAAAACACACTTGGGGTACACTCCACTAGTCAGCCCCGACCTGCATGACTGCCTTACTACTGAAGATACTGCATAAAATACAATTATGAGCCCAGCAGAGACATAAAGAAAATGAAAGTCATGTTCCTTGATTAGCCTGTGACAATCCATTTTACTTATTGGGTTGAATCTCACCACATATTACGGCTAAACTGAGAGTCACATAGGAAATATTTGAAAGCATACTATTAAAATTATTAAAATAACGGCAGTAGATGATGTGCCCTGGCCTTGATCCTTCCAACCACTGAAATACTCACTTAACTGAAGCTTTTGGAACCACAGAATTAAAAAGAATATTAAAAAATGGTCAGAGAAACGTATACAAGATTTCAGAAAATAAAATATCATAGTGAATAATGCATGAGAATATTTGCTGCATTTAATGTTTATTTAGTAAAATAGTAGATTTGAGTTTACAATCTCACTTCTCTGACTGACTAATTTAACTCCTGAAGTCTGACTGATTGCCACTACATCTCTTGGCACTACTTAGGGACATCTCTACTAAGCAGAACATTTGCTATCACTGTCCCCAGTAAGCAACGGCCATTACTGTTCACTCACATTAAGCTAGAGCCACTCCCTGGCAGATGTCCTAGTAAAATAGCCATCCCAATTCATTACATTTCCCATTAAAGGAATAAATAATATATTCACTATTGAAATTAGATGAAAATATTGAAAGATTCATAAAAGTCCTCCCACCTCATTTGGGGAAGAGGAGCTAGACATTATCATGAGCACTTTACAATATATTGCAAGACTTTTGCTAGCAGCACATCAGTGTCACAGCTGAATTATGATATTCCAGAAATGCCAGCCATCATAACTGCAAAAGTAACCACAATTTCAATAAACTGGAAGGACACATCAAGGTCTACAAAAAAAACCAGGATGAAAGGAAAATGGTATTAGCCTTCCATTTCTTCCCCACCCCTTCTCTTCCATCAGCTGTCTGTTTGTATTTCAAGAAGATCAGTTAAAGAGAAGGTGAGCAACTTGTCTTTAATAGTATTTCAGTGGTCTTCAATTCAACTTTAAAGACAGATCTCTAATACATTAGAAGTCTACATAAATCAAATAACCAGGTGGCAATAGTCAAGGTGGTTTAAGCAGCAACCACCTGCCATTTCTAACCACATTAGCAGTGGTCGGGTCTCACAAGGTGCAGTGCTCCCAGCTCCCTTGGGAGCGAAGGGGAGGTGGGAACAAGCACCTGTAAGCAGGAAGCCTGGGCCACTTGGCAGGGCAGGTCCCGCGGCTGGTGCCGCAGGAAAACAACGGGTTTGGACTGTGCTCCACTGAATGAAATTCAGAAAGCTTGTTTTCTGAAACAAGTGTCATTGTATTGGGCACTTGGAAGCAATAATCAGGTTATGAAAATTTACAAGAAACCATGAATTTTTAGTCTGATATTTCCATGAAGATTAATTGTAAGCAGTGTAACAGAGTCATAAAGCAGCCCCAGAGAGAAAATCTTCTCTATAATTAATTGTGCCATTTGACTAATAAAATAATGTATATTTCCATTAACAAAGCTGAACACAAACAGAATTGATTTTCAGCTTTATTTGATGTAAACACAGCTTATTATCTTAATTAATCCTTCTCCAGGCTTTGTTTTCTGGAACACATTTATCTCAAATAAAGCAACATATAAGCAGTCTTTTTATCTTTATAGCCTCAGATACGATGTAGGAGGTAAGACCCAATCCAAGAACGTATTCATGTTACTAATGCTAAAATCACCTTGTAAGTAGGTCCCTGTTAGTTGAAGTAGTTGTATCCACCCTGGGGCTTACTACCAAACAGCATCAATTTGTGGGAAATGGTCGTAATGCTCTGATCCATAACTAACACGAGGTAAGTGCTTAGTACCAGCAGGGCAGCCCCAGGCAAGCTGCACCTCAGACGAATAGAGAATTTGTCATTCCCTTCTTATCTTGAAAAGACCCACACAATTATTTGTAACAGTCTTTTCAGAATTTGCTGCGGTACCTGCTAAAAAGGTTTCCAAACTGACATCTTGTTTCTTCACCTTTGCACCGGGTGCCCGTGCCCAGGCGCCTGGCTCTGTGAGGAGAGGCCGGGGCTGCCCCGCGCCGGACACAGCCGGTTCCAGCCGGTTCCGATGGCCCCACCGCAGGGCCCGGCTGAGCCCCTCGGCCAGGCTGGCGGCGCCTCGGGGAAAGCACGTTTGAGAAAGGGCGAAACGCTGCGTGGAGCGAGGTAAAAAGTGTGAGAAACAGCCCTGCCAGCCCCCAGGTCAGAGCAGGGGAGGGCGAGGAGGCGCCGGGGCAGGGGTTCCCCGGCAGCCGTGAGGGAGAGGGCTGTGCTCGAGCACATGCCCACACCACGAAGAACCCCACGCCAGAGCGGGTGGGTATTTCCTGAAGGAACCGCTACCCATGGGGAGCCCACACTGGAGCACGTTTACCCACCAAACTCCCACACTGTTTTGCCATCTTACCTCTCATTCCTTCCATTTTCTTTCCCTCCCCTCCCGACTGTACCCGCACAGAAAGGACCATTCAGAATATGGTCAATGGGCCACCAAAGTCAACATCCTGTTTCAAATCATAGTTTCAAACACCTCAGAAGAGCATGGCCATCCCAAAATGGATAGTTAGGCTGAAATATGTCCCTTTGGTTGTCAAGTCAGTTTCAGCCTAAAGAAAAAAGTGTTTTTCTTATTCTTCTATTTGACAATCCAAAATAGATTTTTTTTAATTAACTATATAAACAGGCAATACCATTCAAAATCCAATCTGATCATTGTCTCAGTCCTTTTGCCCTCAATTTAGTAAAGTGCATATGAGCAGAAAAATACTTAAATGTACATTCAAGTGCAGAAGATAACATTCAAAATCAGCAGGACTGAAGCCTACACTTAAGTGCTTTCCTGAATCAAGTTTTGAATCAAATACTACACTGTTTAATCAAAGAACTTCATCTGCATTCCCACCTTTCACTGAATTTACAACACATCGTTTAATTTTATTTTCTAATCATGACAAGAGATGCAAAATCTCTCTCACTACCTCTATTCCTTTATAACATCTTCATTTGTAGAACTCTCTAGCTTTGAGAAATTTCCAAGAGAAATATTTTTAAATCTTTCATAACTTTGCTGCGTCGCCTCTGGCTTTTCCTCTTTTTTGCCCAGCCCTGATTAGGGTTACAGAATTCAAGTGGAAAACATGCTGTTTTCAGTATTATTCTCATTTCCTCTCCTAATCTCAGAAAGCCAACAAAAAACCTTCACAAAAAAAACCCTATGTTTTAATGATAACAAAATGAGTCTTCTCTAGAAACTGCACTTTCTATAGACATTAAATGTTACAAAACCCAGAAACGAAAGATAAAACTATGCCTTCAAACAACAACCAGTTTTTATTGTCTTTGACTGAATGTCTTAAGGTACTGGTACCAGCAGGAGACATCCTTTCACGAGCACTTCTTACCTTTCAGAAATGGACATAAAAGCAGAACTTTATACACTGTCTCTTTTTAGATATTTGAACCTAACTGCAAAACTTCCTTTACTCCTGTTGTCCTCTGCTATGACCTAACCAGTACAAATTTCTTCCATTAATCTGACCGGGATTTATTCAGAGAAAATTCAGTAGAACAGGAAACCAGCAGGGAGAAAAGCCAAAAGTGCCACTGGGATTATAGGCTGGGGAGAGCTCAGTAGCAGCAGAAGATATTAAAAGTAAAGGAGATAATACAAATAAACAGCTCATGCTATCTGAAAACTGTAGCCCTTTTTAAAAAATCCTAGTTAATTGTAATTAGTAGATGTTCTATATAATTGATAGAAATTATACAAATAATTAAACTAAAACATCGGTATTTTTGCAACAAACCTTATGTAGTACAGAAAACAAATTACAAAATAGCCTCACTGAGTTATTGGATCAAATATGAGACCTGAGGATTTGTTTGCTCATTAGAAGTGTTTATTCTACAAATACTTAGATGTAAAAATCTTTACAGTTTGCATATATCTTCACTGTAAAATAACTGAAATGCTTGAGATGCAGGAATATCCTTTGTTTTCTGCACGTACATTTTTCAGATCAGAATTTTTCCAAATTCCTTTCAGACCCATCATGAAAGCAGAACAGTGTACTGGAAAGAACAGTAACAGAACATGGATGAGGAACTTACTATCCGTACTGGAAAAGGTAAGTTCAGGGCTACTAAAATTAACTCGACAAGTCTGCATATGAAGCACCACAGTGCCTCAATGATAAACAGACTCAATGCATTGTTTATCTTAAACAGTATTTAAAGATATTTCAAACGACTCACTAATTTAGAACAAATTTTGTTTCCAGTAACTTGCCTTAAAATCAGCCAGTGCTTGCTCAGCAGTATAATGATGCTCTCCTTTTAGAAACTGCACAGAGCAGCAATTCCATCATTAAACAGGATCATAAATAAATTACCTTAATTTTCTCTGCACAGCTTTGCTTTGATTGTTATTGTACAGGTTCTATCATAATTTAAAGATGTAGTTTTAACAAATAAGTTTTCTTGCGTTCTGTTAATCATGTTGCTGTTCCAAGATTTTAAAACTACTACTGCAAAAGCCGCATGCAGTCTGCAGGAGAGTGGAGGATCCTTTTGCAGAAAGTTTTACCCACCACGAATGACTTCATACTGCTTAAGGCCAGAAGGGCATTTACATCATTTACTTTTATTTTGTGAATATTCCCCCTGGTTATCCCTAGAGGTGAGCCTAAGGACTACACACAATCAGATGTATGGAAATTACTATCCATTTCATCCCTTCTCAACTTTTTTTTGACTGATATAGTAAAGAACAAGGGGGCAAATACACAAGTGTTTGCACTTCTAGTAAAGCAGTTCTAAAACATTGCCTGCTCTTATCTGAGAAGCAGTAGCTGGGTGTTTCATTTCTCATTCACTGCAATACAAAGCACATTTATTTGCATAAAACTATTATGGAGGCTATCTGGTCTCCATTATATTGTCTCTAGGGCACCACCTTTTATTCTCATTAGTGAAGGGATGTCATTGGGAATATTTAATCTCAGAGATTAATCTTAGAAAACTGTTTTGAGGGCATTCATCTTAATATGCATAACAAAAGCAGCGGGCTGTCTTGGAATGGGAAACAAATTCTCTTGTAGTTTTATCAAACATGACAAGTAAGCACCTCTGAATCCTTTACTTCATTACAATTTCAGATGCAAATAAAGATAGAAATCTAAAATGTATAATCCTCTGGGTTTTGCTTCCTCTCATACCAGAGAATTAATTTAAGACCAATTAGGATTATTGTATAATAAGAAGATTTAAACCAATAATGAAAGGAAATTCATTGTGAAAGGGTTGAATGAGACCATCATTCCCCAAACACTACTAGCAATCAGGATTTAAATACCTTTTCACCCAAAGTTCTCAAAGCATCTCACCAAGTATGATTTTGGTCCTTGTGTTACAGCTGAGGCAATTAAGGCATAGAGTAAAAACCTCAGAAGCTTCTTAAAAGTTCTGCTTTGACACTTTTATCAGGAAAAAAAAATTAACAATTTCTCCAGTGTTTTCAATGAAAAGCTGCAATCAAAACCCTTTAATTATAGGGGTGCAGACAAAATGGCCTAAACAGTAGAATGTAGCAGAATGAAAATAGAAATTACAAAATACTATAAATATCTTAAGACCTAAACTAAAGGTCTGTCTCCAGCTCAGCCTCTTACTAGAAACCTTTGTATATGCATAGACCTAAACCGACTCTCACTGCTACTTTCTCACTGACTTACATTTATTTAGATGTCTGTGTATACAGTTACCAGAGTACTTTGTGGATAATTGATAACTGATTTTGAAGGTAGTATTCACAACAATGTTATTCAAAAGCTACAAAGTCACAGACACACAGTGGTAGGGTATCCACAAAAGCAATTCAATGCTATCTATGCATTACAGGGTTGACCCAGGGAGCACTGAGGTTTGCTTGCGTTTAAGGCATTTTGTAACTCTAACATAACAACACTTTTTTTTTACCTGACAGGGAAGGTTTGCTTTTCTGGAATTTAGACCTGTAAAACTTTCAGGTTTTGCTTTTTTGCTTTCCTAGATAGATTCCTCTGTAGAATTCTTAAAGTAAACTTATCTGAGCTCACACAATCCTTTTAACTCCATCATACAATGTTGTCAAGGAATACTGCTTTTCCTCAACAGCTTCACAACCAGCAGTGACAGCAAAGATGTCACATATGTTTTGCATAACATAATAAAGGTTTTCTTCCTCTTCATTTATGAATTTAGTGCAGGCCCAAGACATCAACTTTATGAAATTTCACTTACTCTCTCAAACAGAATTGATAGCAAAGCTGTGTCTCCATAATAAAAAAAAAAGTCTTATAAAAATGCACTCTTTTTCAGGTAACAGTAAGTTCTATGCAAGTAATAAGTGTTATATTTTGTGATATTTCAGCAGGACATTTTTCTATCTCCTGCCATAATCAACCCCTCTATCTCAGCTATGAAAGTTAACTCTCAACTCACTGCCTTGACTTCACACCCATCTTTGTAAGCACGGTTGTAAAAAGGTCATGGCTTGGCTGTACCTACATCTGTAACAAGTCCTGGTAAAGAGAGGGGAAAGGGGAAAAGGGTTGCCATAGAAATACACCACCTGCTAAAAACTTCTGGCACCTATACCCACCTCTGCCTCCCTCCCTGATCCTTCCTGACTTGCACCGACTGCTGTCTGCCAACCTTCCAAATAATTTTTGGCACTAGGGTCATCACTTGCATTGGAGTGGTGCTTGGAGTCCTCAGGAATCAAAGACTGCAAATTGATGTTACATATATCAAAGAAATAAAACTTAGACATTACCAGGTAGAAGGCAGGGGATGGAAGTCATATGTTCATTTTACAGCTGGAAAATAATCACTACAAGATTCAATTATTTGCCCAAGGTAAAACTGAAAACTGAATAATTTGGATTACTAGGCTAGCAATTGAGCACCTAAAGAAGCCATTCCTTCACAATTTTTGGAGAACTATTCTTTATATATGCCAATTAAGTATATATTAAGTGGAGGAGTAACACGGTACATCTGTGAAGTGAGTAAATACAGCTCCATTCCAAGGTGCCAGAGATGATGGTTTAGATCTTCTGTGAGTTGAAGTGTCAGAACCAGAGTCAGTCAGAAAATAACTCTTTGAAATTTAATGTAATAACAGGCAAGCTCTGCTCTTCTCCCCGAGCAATGATCCAGGCATCTTGGGATATCAGGGGCCACTTAGTAGGAAGACAGCTATTGAAATTACAACAGAGCTGTATTTATATGATCAAAGATGTTTCACTGGCAATACCTTTACTGGTAAATATATGGAAGGGTCCATTTTTTCTTATAGGAAGATGGATGAGTAACAGCATCTCACAACAACTCTTCAGCTCAAAGTGATTTGGATAACACTGAAGTTGCATCCTTTTAATTGTAGAGCTAAGGTGGAAATTCATTCTATCACCTTATTTAAATGTGTCTCTGGATAATCACTCTCGTTCCATCTGAACTTCTCACACATACCAACAGATATATCTGGAACATCTAAAGGGACAAAATACAGATCATATACCTCATATTGTGGAAGGGGTAAAAGACAACCCAAATATTCTCACTGCAAGATTGAGCTGGATTTCATTTATTTAACCACCATACTCTCCCTAATCCAGTCACCTATGAGGAAATCAGTATTTCATAAGAGCCAACCATTCAGTCCCCTTCCCACTGCCATAATTTTTCATGGGGTAGGTCATACTATCACAAGATGTCAAATACTAAATCGTTATCAGTTATAGCAATACAGAACCAACTTGAACTCATGAACTTCATTTTATTGTCAGTAAACTGAGCTATCTCATTTAACAAAGTCTTTAGCTCATGCATTTCTACAGGATTTGGGGAGGACAGAGTATTGCTTGAATTGAATAGAAAATTGAACTGACATCTAATTACAAAGCACTATATCAAAACTGTCAAGTAAATCATTCTTACAAATCATTGAGTTACTTATGGTCTTCTAAAGAACAAACTCCACTGCCAAAACACATTCCTTGCAGCAAACCAAGAGTAGCTGTGACAGATTAAATCACAGGGAATAGAAGAGCCAATCCTGAGAACAGACGACGGGTGCTGAGGCAGCTACAGACCAACTGTTAGCACAGGTGGGTCAGTAAGAACTGCAGATCACATGACAAGAAGTTGTCTAACCAGCAGCCTTCCTTTTTCCCCACTCCACTTCCCCTGCTCTGTCTCTTGAGTACAAAGACTGGGATTACTCTTTGTTGACCTAAATACTTGAAAAGAGCAATACCATGCCATTATTCATCTGAAAGTTACTACGTAACTTATTCAATCAAGAAAATGCAGGTGCTGTGCTGCATTTGTAGAATCACTGGTTTTCACACGGATAAGTCACTGAAGTAATCCTTTCCACCAGCTTTCTTTTTTAAAGAGTACACATTGCCCAACAGCATATTATTAATATTGTTATAAAGGAGGTAATGCCACTGTGATCTTGCTATTCAATGAAGAGGATGTTCTAGCTATGAGTTAAGTTACCAAATAATAAAAATAACTTTGCTGTAACGAATTTCAATCATACAAACCAGTTCAGAGTCAATGGATAATTTTAAAAACAGTTTAATGCAACATGTTATGAGGAAGTGATTGAAAAAGGCACTAATGTGGCTCAATCTCCCCTCTTCCAGGAACGAGGCATGAGATGCTCTAAAGTCATTCCCTGCAAACCTTTGTTTCCAAGATAGCCTGATGCCTAGAAGCTGTTCTGAAGAGCTCTCAATCAATTGTTTACATTCATGCTACTGAAGAATTCTTTATGGTATGAAGTCAAATTAAATACTTAAGCTCACTCCTGAAATAGCTTGAGACTTCAGGTCTGTCTTCAGAAAGATCTGGAGATCCTCCAAAAGTGCGAATGTTATGATGGCCATGAGTCAGCTGTTTTCAAACTGCGTATCGACAATGAATTTTTGGATCAAGCATTTACATCAGAACACGCAACCATTCAAGTAGTGTTTGTTTTAGCATTGTAGTTATGATTCTCACTGTATCATTAAGTTAGGGATCCAGGGAGTCAGTATTTATACTCCCTATTTTCAGCAGTCAAGTACAAGAGCCATTGTTAACAATGAGTTTTCTAACCTGCATTTTACAGCTGTAGAAGGAAGTTCTTCTAGGGCATTACTACTTGTCTTGAGAAATCTCACAAACCCACTTAGCACAGAATGTGTTGCAACTTTCCTCATAAACTAGAACACAGTTAATGTATTATGGACGTGTCCTAGACAAGGACTCTTAATAAGCATCATGGTCCTAGGCTTACTAAAAGATGAAGTAGTAATTTCAGCTCAGTGTTCAGTCTTAAAGATTCTAGGTTCACAGATTATCAGAGAAAATGTAATTTGGGAATGTAAAAGCAAAGCTTTTTGAACCAGTTATGAAAAGCATTCTTTGGTTTTCATTGAAGATCTAAGGGTGATTCCCTCTCCCTAGCTTATTGCAACAACAATCAAAAGTTTCTATAAATACAATTCTTAAAATACCCTATCTAGTAAATCAGTCATTCAAGAAATCATTTATTCCAGAGCATAACTAAAACATAAAAAATTTATTCAAAATGCCTTTAATTGCTTGCAAACAATTCATGAGAACATTATAGTTCATCTATCGATTAAAAACTTGACTCCAAGTTAACTGTTTTCTGTGAAAACAAACGTCAAAGCTACTATAGATTCATTCAAAATGCAAAATCCAGAATTTTATCGTCTGTGTGCTAATAGACACTTTATTTCAAAGAGAATATACATCACTGACTGGAGATATACAATCAGATAAACCCTTGTTATTTAAGCCAGTTATTTCCTACATTCAATATCAAATAGATAATTAGATAACTATAATTTTAAAAATTAATTATTATCAGTGTCTTTATTGCTCTGAGATTAACCATCTTTTTCCTTGTGCCTGCTAATGTCAACAGAAACTTGGTCTGAGTAAGAACAGAAGAAGCATTAAACAAACACTGCATTACTGAAAGAGAAACAATAATAATAATGAACACAGACCATCTTATTAATAGATAACTACACTAGATAGAACATGAGACAGAACTTACACCCAGAGTCTATAATTACAGGAATACTGCTGGCACATTCAAATTGTATAAACTGCCAGAAAGGTTACTAACTGGAGATTCAATATATAGAAGAAAATCCGTTCCTAAACACTGTATCTCTCTCCTTTCATATTACTCTATCTAATCTGAGATTCTGGGAGAGATTAGAGTTTTCAGAGCTGTCTTCTGGGGTGGCTGAATGCAATAAATATCCTTCAGAGTACAACTCAGTGTTTCAGCCACAGGATTTACTGTAGTTGGCTTTGCTGCCAAGGTATATTTGTCAGGCATTTATTTTTTCTCTGCCCATCACCGTTAAAAGATTGTGAGTGGTTAAACAGAACAAAGGAAAAACAGCCAGAAAATTTCTATGATTTAATTAAAGAAAGAAATCAAAGGGATTATAGCCAACAAAGGAAGCTTAAATGAAAAATTTACTACCTCTGGAAGTAACTCCCTCTGTAAGGTAATAAAATACCTGGCACTTGGGGTTCATTGTGAAATGAATCATGTATCTTCTGCTGCATGCTGTTCACTGCACAACTCTTCCACAAGCCTCTGAATAAAATCACCACTTCCAACAGCTGCAGCTGGATGTTGTTTTGGGCTGAATATTTCTTTAATATTTATCTCATCTTTCTATTGATACATGAGACCTGTCTAGACTCTGTCTGCCAGACCAAAATTCTGGCTTCAATTTCCTCTTGTTTTTCTAAGTCACTGATGACAGAAAAAAAACTGGGTTTCCATGCCCCCTGAGATGGAGGCAGGCTGGGCTACTCATGCTAATCCTCGCCCAGGAAACATTTATCATTTCGTGATACTCCATCATAGTTCTTAATTGGCTCCAATAAAAGAAAAAAGTAAATATTAAAGTCATTTTACTCAAATGAGGCTGTGGAAGCAAAATTTAAAGTTTTTAAAAGAATAATGTGATACACATTGAGAAATTGCATTTTTAAAATTTATCTTGGTTGGGATGGGACCCAAGGTTTGGGCAGACAGATGTCTAAAGCCTTGTTACAACTGACATCATGCCATCAGAGAAAAAGGCAATCCTCATTCAAGAGCATGGGTAATTCAGACTTTTAAAAAAAAACTCAGCAAAGATCTGATAACACCCAGATGGAGTTTTCACACTGATTTATGTATGAGGCAGAACAGCACCCAGGGAAGAAAAAAGGTGGTCTAGAGACTAGTGTGCTAATCTGGGATATGTAAGCACCTGATTGATTTCCTCTGTACACTACAGGTTTAGGTGATCATGGGCCAGTATCCTTGGCTTTCTGTGATCTCTCTATAATCGATCACACAGTCTATCTTTCAGTGATTTTCTAAGGAAAGACATTAGAAAGATAGTGGGGTGCTTCTGCTTTTTTACAGGAAAGTGGATAGAAAAATGCCGTCATAGTCATGTGTCAATGTATTAGGCATCTAGCTTCAGTACTAGCTCACTGTACAACTTCAGTTAATTAACCTACGAATACCTGGTTTTATTCATGTATAAAATACAAAAGTCACTTAACTTCAAGTTTCATCCAACTTGAAACAAAAATTTCTGAAAGTTTCTACTATTCCTCCTTCAGAAGAAGCATCATGTTTTCTTCTGGACTGTCAAACAACCACCACGACCCCCCCACAAGAAACACATTTATCAATCAGGCAGTGCCCTGTGAAAGAGCTTTGTACTAACTCAACTATCATATGATTTAGCTTCACTGTTTGTGCCCAGACTCTGTATCTTTAAGCACTCATCTTTCTGAACAAGCTAAATCAGGAAAAAAAAGAAATCATAAGAAAACAATCACTTTTCTCTCTTTTCTCTACAGATTTGTTTGGAAGGGAATTCTAGTGATTTCAACCAATTTAAAGAATGGTTAAAATCCTGGGCTTACATTTAACAGCAAGAGCTTCACTGCATTTAGGAAGCCTGCAATTTCAGCTGCCACACTCCTGGCAACTCTGTGTCACCATGTGGAGTCAATCAGAGCCTAAGAAGGTCACAGCTCTTTCCTTTGTCATTAACACTGCCTGGATCTCACTTCCAAAAATACTCCACTGCAGCTCTGTTCAGACCCTCTTTGTATGCAAATCACATTTAAATTTATTTAACCTTTATATTGATTATTTTAGGCATCATTCCTTGGGGGAGGGCAGGGGGATCAAATTCCTCTGATGCCAATAGAAGAGCTTAGCATTGGCTTCCTATGGATTCATTTTATGTGGAATCAACATGAATTTTTTCATTGACATCAAATGGGAATCTGATCAAAACCACTTGTTTTTTTCTTAAGGTTTCACATTTTATTAATAAATGCATGTCCAATGGGATCTATATTCTTATAAGTCAAAAGATGAGAGAAGCAGGTAGAGACAGCTGAAGAGTTCACATGTCTTTATGGAAGTTCACAGGCAAAGCTAGAGAGAACCAAAAGTTGGAGACAAGCAACCAAAATTAGAAATATCTGAGAAAGTCATGCCGTATTTCAATTACCACTGCCAAATGTCATTTGCACATAAAATTGCAATAGAATGCCTGTAAAAAAATCCATATTTGCTTGCCAAGTGCTTAACAAATCTTTGGTTAAAATTAAGCTTAGATTGCATTTCTAATATTATGTCAGAGAAATTGATTTTTAACCTAGTTAATCTTGTTTCTTCTAAAAGTTTTCTCTACATTATAAAGGATCCTCATATGTCCTTGTTTCCCACTGAGCTCTATTGCATTTGTTTCTTAATTCTGTTATTCCATTTAAAAAGTTTTTCTCATTATTCCTCTACAGGAGCACAAAATGGACATATCACATCTGCTTTAGGCAAGCAAAGCTTCCAGTAACCGTTAATAAGAAAAATGGTAGGAACATTGTGTGTGCAGATGGGAGGTCCCAAAGATCACCTGAACAGAAATTTCTCTATTAATTAGAAGTTTCTGTAAGGATGGAAAAGCCATCTATGTGGTACTGGTGCATTGGCTTTCAAAAGATACCATGCTTCCAACCTAAATAGACACTTTAGAAAATTTGAGTCTTTACATGGGTGGAATGGTTCACACCACTCTCCTTAGACAAAAACAGATCTGATCACAAATGAAAGTAAGTAGGCTTTTCCAAAATGCTCTAATTGAAATCAAATGAAGGAAAAAGTTCATATTTACTCTAGTGAAAACCAAGTTAGGACAGTAATAAATACCAGAAAGTCTTCAATACCACTCTGCACCAATAAATTATCCTTACATCCTTGTCTATGCCTGTTAAGTTTTGTTTAGGGTTTGTCATTTTAGTTGTTTTTCAAAATATATTCAGCACTGTGGTTTCTGATCCCAAATTTCTTTTTATGACTTCTGTTACCAAAAAACACGCAAGTAGCAAAGCAAAGATTCCCAGGAGCAAGGGTTACCTGGTAGCCAACCTGACTTCCAGCCTACCTTTCTATACCAGCAGCATGCAGGTTTCTGACCACACCTGGTGATGTTGAGTCATCACAGGGCCTTCTGCTGTTTGTAAGTGCAGATGTTTTAACACATCATTTAAGTGAAAACAAACAGAGAAGAATGAAGAATAATCTTTGTCCAAAATTTAATTGGATTAGACATCAGATTGCATTGGTTATACACTCTTTATCCAACAGACTGAAAAGGGGCTAGGGCTACAAATCCTAATAGATCCATATGGATAATTTGATTCCTAATGGCTGCTTTTTTCTTCTTGTTAATGCAGCAACTAGTGGTTACCACTAATAATCTTAATTAGCTGTGGATAAATGCAATGTAAATCTCCAAATCAAATGGTTGTCGGAGGAAAACAGTTTCTTTCCTTCTGTTTTTGCAATGTTTTCCAACAGCATCCATCCTCTCACATTCAGATTTACCCAGGGAAGCAGCTTACTGCTGCTGTTTTACACAGCACTGGTTCCTATAGTTTTATGATGGGATGTTAATCTGCTGGGCCATTCAGGGCCGTTATCTGTACTCGTTCAGACTGTATCATTCCTTCTGGCATAAAAGCTAGGTCTTCCTATCCAACAATCCAAACAAAGTGTTTCTGGAGGAGGGAACAGCATCCCTGCCAGCAGGAAGACAATACAGAGAAGGGAGTATGTCCATCATTCCTTACAGATCTTCTTTTGCTGCTTTTCCCATTGCTGGCAGGGATTTGGACCTTCAAAACTGGAAGGGGGAAAAAAAAAGGAATTTCTTCCTGCTTCATCCTGTAAAGTTGTGCAGAGCAATTGATCTCAAAACTTCTTGGGCTACTTGATACACACAGATACTTTGAATTACTGACATTATAAATGAGCACTGAGGGCTGCTTTGCTTCCTCCTTTCCAACTGCCTCTCTTCCTCCCTTTGAAAATGTTAACTTTGCTCTTCACAAAGAAATCCTTCCTTTCTAATTAATATGCACCGAGGTCATCTTAAGCTGAATTTGAGTGATGCCAGGTCACTTATTTTGTCGACATCCATGAACCAATAAGTTACGGGTGAAACAAAAATCTATAGTTTACGTTGCAATAGGTCAGACTAGATGGTTGGAAGTGTTCTTTCTGGCTTGTTACTCCACATCTGTAAGACATTACTTTCTGGAAAAAAAAATAAAAGCAGGAATATTTCAAATGGGCACCTGAAGCAAGGCTTCAAATACCTGTATGAAGATTTTTAAACAGCAGCTTTGTTTTCTTAAGTGCAGTAAAACTAACAGCTGCAAATAACCTGAAAAACCACTCCCTTTCAATATACACTTCAGTAAAAAAAAATGGAGAAGTCATTTCTACAGCATCTTACAGATGGTACTAGATTTGAAACCTAAAAATTTCTTTGCTGGCTAATGAAGATAGGTGTGCAGATACAAACACAAAAGTAGAAGTAGCATGCCAGACTGCAGCGCAGAGCTCATTTCATCTTCGTTTCCCTAAGTTGTGTGCCAGCCCTCGGACACGACAACCCACGATGTCCATGGTGTGTATGCGAGCATCTAGTCTGTGACCAAAGGAATGTTAAGTGATCCTAAGAAGAGTTTATTCCCCATTGTTGATCTCTGATGAACATAAAAATGAGGAAGGAGGTAAATTAGCTGCCTGGCTATTTCTAATTTAAAATTAGCTACTGCATAAGGGTGTAGAAAGGGTTGATTACGGCATTTGATTCATTTACAGCAACACGGTTCCAGACATTGCTGTGCATTTTATAGCAGTTTTGGAATCCTGGTGCTTTACAACTTTCTGCTACAAAAGTTTCCCAATTAAAACAGAAAAAATATAGTTCACTTTGTAACACTTTTTAAATGAATGTACAATTTAAATGTTATTGTTTCTTCCAAAATGGGTCTCTTTGGACTATACAACAGGTGCAATTTTTCAGGGGAGTAAAAATAATATACATAATATATCATTTGTTAGCTACAACTGGTATGACTCTGTCAATTTTACATATACAAACCAAGAAGGTTGCAGCAGAATTATGGGCAGTATTTTTAAAAGAACACTCACAGTTAGAAGCCTCATCTGACATTACATATTCCTGCTAGTAAATAGCTCTGGACCTACTTATCACAACTTGCATGCTTTGCATATTAATGTTGTAATTACCAGAAATGCGAGGTATATCACAGCAAGCAGAGAATTTGGGACTCACGCACAGAACTTTAACACCAAAGGAAAACACTTTTCTACATGGGGAGCAGTGCTGTCCCCCACCAATGGTACCAAAACAACAGCTCTCACTGAAATCTGTGAGGGCTGACAGCAGTTAGCTTCTGGACTGAGTCCAGAAAGAAGTGGTGTTCCCAGTGAGCAAAGGGATTTTGTCAGTACAGCGCCTGGCAGTTCAGAGCATTTTTCTGTTCAGTAAGAGTTTCAACAGACTGTGTGTATGCATGAATGCACATACACCCACACACAGCCTTCTTGTGAAGGAAGGACATCACATAAACCATAGATCCAGTCCTGGCTGTAATTAAACTGGCATAACTGCACCAACCTCTCTGACTAATATTGTTGAGGTTTATAAAAGTCAAGCCAATAAGACACAGTTACTACCCTATCTTTCGTTTAAGTTCTTTGTGAAGGCACTTCCCTGTGACACTGTACAGCAAACAGATCAACAGTATTCATATTCTTAATAGGCCATTAGGAATTCCAAATGCCTCAAATAAATAACTAATTGCCAAAGCCCTCATCTTCTTCCTGCAGCTTTTGCAGCCCTGCCAGCTGAGTTACCTACACAGAGTGGGTCTTGTTTTGTAAATTAATCAGACTTGGGTATTGTACAGACAAAAATTCAAATTCAGGTCTTGAGAAACAGAAGTGGATGGACAAGAGATGTTACAAATTTCTTAACAGAAAGAAACCAAGGAATGAAGGAAGAGCGAGGCAGAGGAAGCAATAACATTGTGAACCCTTCTCTAGAGATAAGCTAGCCCAATTCAGAAGACATAGCGATTCTCAGATCAATTGCAAAAGCTTTTAAGGATGTTTAGGATTTTTCCACATACAAAAAAGAATTTTTTCCTTCCCACAGTTCTCCCTATTCCCAATATCACCTTAACTGCTGTGGGAGAGAATTAATTTTGGAATGGTGATCTGCTTTTTAAAGTATGACACAAGCTCAGATCCCCAGCAAAGGCACCAGGTGCATGTGAAAACAAAACTCAAGAGGAAAATAAAGACAAATAAGAGGCTCTTGCATTACAAACACTAGACTACAGGTATCCTTGTAATAACTTCAGATGTTAAAAATCACAACAGAGATGCACTGTTAACTGTAGCTTATATTTGCCCACCTCATTATTACAGTTCTATCCAAAAACACCCCCAGAACTTCCTTACGAGATTCTGTTGAAGGTTAACACAGAAAAGAAGTAACCCCCAGCCAAGACAACACTGGGTTATACAGAAATAACTAAGCATAAAGGTTTATCTTTCTAATAGCTGAAACCAGCAAGAATGAACTATCAAAATCTCAGTATAATTTCTGTATGTTATGACTGGAGTTCTACTGACATTCTTGTCATGCTCACACCTTACCTGATGCTTCCTAGAAGGCAGGCTCAGTTCAGGTGTAACATTGCCACATAAAGCAAATGCAGTGAGGACTCTTTTTAAGGCCTCCACAGATGCTATCGTTTAAATCGTCATGGGCAGAGTCCTACTGCAGAATAATCACAAATGAAATGACTGATATAGAACAAAGACACCTGTTGTTTTGTAGCTTCTAAGAACCTCCCACTTCTTCTGCTAGGAAACTTTTATATAATTCTTCACTTCTACATGCATGAACTGTGGAAATCAGTAGGAATCTTTTCAATGACACCAATGGGGTTTGAATTAATCCTCCTTATTTGCAATGAAATTTAGCCTGTCAAATCCCTGCAGTAGTATTTCATATAATATGCAAACTCAATGTGTTATGTGGATAGACGATTAAGTTCTTGTTAGGATATGGAAACACTGAAGATGTAAATATTGGGCCTAATTTAGTGAAGCACTTAAGTGCATGCTTAATGTTAAGCATATGAGTAACCCCACTACAGTCAGCTGGATTTCATATTAAGCACATTTTTAAATATTTTGCTGGAAGCACTACTCCAATCAGTGTCCTGGAACCAGCTAAGACGGATGAACTATTTCTTTATCATAAAAGGATCAGTGAGACAAAGGAAAAAATGTTATAATTGAATTTAGAGTAAAACAGAGATACACCATCAGGGTAGAAAGCATTATTTGCTTTCATTGTTACATTTCCTTTGAGATACAGCTGTCACCCCAAGTATTTTTATATCTTGCAGCCTTTATTCCTGCTTTTATTTTATTCTCTTTTTTGGAATAATCACATCCTCTGGCTTCTTATCTCTTCTTCCTTATGTATTCCCCCCATATTCTTTGCCTACTATTCTAGCCTGCTCTTCCGGAGAACAAGGTGAGAAAAAGGCAATGCAAAATTTTCACTGTGCCCAGCCCTCAGCTCCTAAGCTTTGTGATATAAATTTTGTTTGTTGAATGTCTCAGGCTCATTATATTTGCCTTCCCTTATTGATTCTGGATATCTGACAGTTACAGATTATAGAAGATGGCACACGTAGTAGCCTCTGGAGCATACATCCCTGCTTTGTCTTATGGATTGCTGTGGCTGCTATAACAGTTCTCTTTCATTTGCACTTTCTGCATGTTGTGTGGATGTTTCTTAAACACAGGTTTCACCCTAGTATTAAAGGCTAATATTCTTTTCTAATAGGTCCCATTTCCCTAGAATGTGAGCATTTCTTCTAGGATCTAAACAATAACCCTCACTGAGACAACATCAATTGCCTCCTGCTTTTGGGGAACTGAAGAAGGATATCAGTGACCTACTCCCGTTAGTAGCAGGAACTATGAGGCAAAGCAAGCACCCTAGGCTCTGCCGCCCAAGGGCAATGCCTGGGTGCAAGACTGTCCTCTTCATTGTATGTTTTATGAGGATTCTGGAGGAGAACTGATATCTCTGCTGAGGCATACAGCATTCAGCTGAACTTTTAGTTTCCCACCAGCAAGCAAAAGCAGAGATGTTCAGCAACAGGGACTGCAAATCATGATGTATGCAGGTTGGAAATTCTCACTGGGAAAGAGGGGAGTGTTCATACCAACCACCTGCAGGTACCTCACTTGGGCACCTACAAGCTACTGCCCAGGCAGTCAATGGACAGAAGTGGTGGCTCTTGCACTTGCAATGGCCTTCAGATGACAACATTAAATTCCCTGCACCCTTTGGTGCTCCACGTCTAAGTCCAATGCTGAATGGAAAAAGGAAAGCTGCATGCAAAAGGGATTATACGTGGCAGTGTTTAAGCCATTTGTCAGGAACTGAGTGAGAGGGATGAAAACAAAGAAAATAGGCATATACTGTATCTTTGTAGCAAGTAGAAAATTGAAATGCCATCATGCAGACACTCAGGGTGAGTAAATTTAACCAGGAGCCTCTCTTAACAAAAGTAGGATCTTCCAACAAGCTGGAATGCAGCCTGCACTAAGGCTCTTAGACTGTTCTTACAAGGAGTGAACGCTACCTCAGTATCTCAGCGACAACGTGATCTCCTGTGCACCTGTAATCCCCTTATCATGCCATATATGCACATTCTGTTTAAACATTAGAACTCAAGGCAGAAACAAAAGCTTTTAAAACTCTCAACAGCTTGAAAGGTCGATGAAATGAAGCACTGAAAGTTACATCCCTACTCCTTGCAGAAACAGCCATGCAGGATTCATTTCCAAGGCTCTCTGAACACATCATACCCAGGAACTTTCTGACACCTCCTTTACTTCTAAGTTTTCATTTCACTAGAAAAAGTCAGTTGAAAATGATGGAGTTGAGTTCAGGTAAAAGATCTTGACTTACAAGCATGAAGGCTTCCGTCCTTTTCATGAACAATATAATGCAGATGATACATGAGAGGAATGTAAGGATTCTCACAGATAATTGAATTACGTCAGCCTGTAAACAAGGAAAGCTTATCAAAGTTAGCATGGCAGAGATGCTCAGTTTGTAAATACTAAATGTTAATTAATGAAAATCTTGTTTTCTCTTTTAGAATAATGTGGGGTTTTAGATCCAGAAATTTCGCTCGAAACCCGTCCTTGATCAAGCTCGCTCTGGCTCCAGTGCAGGATTATCTATCACACTGGCTCAAAGACAAAGCTCCTTATACAGACTGTATGTTTTCCACATCTATCAGAAATGCACACTAACACTCAAAAACTAGCTCAGGGCAGGTTAAACTAAGAGATGATATAAAAACCTCAGACCTTCATTTTACAGGAATCAGACGTGTTTACTTTAAATCATCCAGGTTTATGAGGTGAGTCTTACATACATTAATTTTAATTCATTCTTAGTACTCAGGTAATACAGAAAAATGGCTTAAAAGCAAGTAGCAGGATCCATGATGCATTACATAAAATCTAGCGTAACAGTAAACTACCAGAGTGGAACTACAAAAGAATATTGTAATTAAAAGAATGTTTTTACTTCATTATGGACTGTAAGAAAAGGTGTTCGAAATTAAGAGAGAACATCCATTTATAGGTGAAACAAGGGTTGCATATTTTTCCCCACAGCCAATAGCAGTCTATTTTCCCTGCAGTATTTATTTATTACCGTAACAAAAATACTATTTAAAGCGGAGCACAGCTGTTAATATCCACTTATCCTAGAACAGCCTGACAGTATGTTAGTGTTGACCACTTAAAAAACTTAATAACCAAGTTTTTAGCAAACTACATAGAGTCGGGTGCATCTTCCTTTCTACATGTTAAAGTTCCACATGGGACACTATTGCAGTATTATTATTTTCAGGATTTGATCACATGTGCAGTTTAACAAGTGAATCTTCTGTCTGAAGACCTCAGCATATTAAGAATGCTCATGCCAGACTCAGTCATGATACCAGTTCAAGAAATTTTTAGTGAAGTAGGAAGCATACATGTAAAAACCATGCTTTTATTCTCTCAAAATGCCTTTTACTCCAGCATATTGAAATCACATCATATGCAAGTGCCAAATATCTAAATACAACTAAAACCTGCATAGCTTTTGTCTGAAAAAAAGGGATAAAATCCTCTGTAGATTTGAATCTCATGAGTAGCAGCAAATACCCTCTTCCTCCACTCTTTAACAGTGATTTAATTTGTTTTAGTCCTGCAGATTTTGTCACAGCAACTTTATTAAATCTTTCTGAAATAGGCAGAAAAAAATCTCATGGTAATCCAATTTCAAAATAAATTATATCATTTAATAAATTAAAGGGTATTTAAGAAGGATCTCAAAGATAAGCCTAAACTGTATTAGCAGCAGCAGCAGCTAAGTTAGACTTGACTTCATTTTTGTTTACTTTTAAGCTTGGTGACCTCTCTTGGTGGCTAACTTGTAAGATCTGGGATTCAGTTGGCCAAACTTTAAAAGATTTAATGATCTTTTCTTGTATTCCAGAGACTTATCTACATGGATTGCTTCCTTCATATTTTTCTGCCCTTTCAAATATTACTTGGAAATGATAAACACAGGCTGACTGTATAAAACAGGTGGCAAAAGTCAGAGATTTCATTTCTGTCAGAAAGATCCAGATGTGGCTATCAGATGAAAAACTCCACGAAGAGATAGTATTTTCACTGAAAGTATTCATAAATACCTTATTAAAAAGACCAAGACATCATTGGCATAGCAATACTGCAGGTCATATACAGGTCTTTTCTTTAAAAAAATTGGTACACATACAAGCCAGACAACCCACATTCAATTTCACATTGGCATGGTAGAAAATTTGTCCTTTGTAATTCTAGAGGAAATCAGGCTTGCATTAAGCAGCCCAGCCCATGGGCAAGTACTTTGTGGCAATGCATAAAAACGTACTTAAAGGGGAGTGTTACACGATGTTTTAAAATTTATGAAATAACACTTGATTTTTCAATTTTCCCTTTCTTCTCCCCTTCCTTTCTTCCTATGCAGAGTAAGGAGACAAATAACCCTGCTGTGGGGTATCAATATCTTATTTGCTGAATACCACACGTTAGGCCAATGATCAGAGTAGAGGGCATGTTGTAGCTGTGCTAAATTTTAGCCATTACAGGTAGT
Source organism: Morus bassanus (assembly GCA_031468815.1). Lineage (NCBI taxonomy): Eukaryota > Metazoa > Chordata > Aves > Suliformes > Sulidae > Morus > Morus bassanus. The sequence continues at coordinate 27,832,952 of CM062577.1, forward strand.
TTAATCTCAGTTTTAATGGACAGGTTCACCTCTTCATATCATTATACTGGTATAAAGGCCTAAACAAAAGCAAACAAAAGATAAAGACACAAAGTGCAATCAAAACTCAACAGTTTAAAGCCAGCCAGCCTGCCTTGTTTTCCAATGCAATTTATTTTATTGCCTTGTGTACTAACACTAAACCACTGTATCATTCAGCTGAAAGGGTAAATTTGGGATCTGCTCAGCTCTCAGCATTGTCCCTAGTGCACTGCAATTACAGAAACACCTGGTTTGAATAATTTCTCTGCACTCTACTGTAAAATTTCAGTGCTCAACAGACCAAAATTTCACCTCAGTCTGCAATATAAATAATGTATGTATAATGGACTCAGATTTGTAAAGGGCTGTGGACTTTTCCCCTGTGTCTTCAGTTACCATATTCATCATGGAACAACTTAAAAGGGGAAATTAGATATGTTAACTTTTTTCTGACATTATATGTAATAAGCATTTTTTAAAAAGAGATTAATTTGGAGGTTGGCCAAACCCTGTCTGTTCTGGAGATCAGCCTGTAATTGTCTTCTGGGAACATGGTAGCTCTCATTCCTGACATAAAGCAACTGAGATGCATCTCAGCCTATCACCTACCATCATTTGAAGGGACTAAGAACAGTTTTGCAGGTATATATGAAAATAAAATGTTTTTTATATTTCTGCATTATACTCTTATTTCTTTGGAGTTCATCTTTATGATTGCATTTTATCTGATGCTCATTTTGCATCCCTCCTACATGTGATTTTTATTGTCATCAAACTACATTCATATGTTAATGTTGGAACACTCACACAGATGCATAGTAAAACAAAGATTTTTAAATGTACCTGTGCTGGTTTTGGCTGGGGTAGAGTTAATTTTCTCCACAGGAGCTAGTATGGGGCTATGGTTTGGATTTGTGCTGGAAACAGTGTTGATAACCCAGGGATGTTTTTGTTCCAGCTGAGCAGGGCTTGCACAGAGCCAAGGCCTTTTCTGCCCCTCACCCCACCCCACCAGCGAGTGGGCTGGGGGGGCACAAGGGGTTGGGAGGGGACACGGCTGGGACAGCTGACCCCAGCTGACCCCAGGGGTGTCCCACACCATACGGCGTCATGCTCAGCAGATAGAGCTGGGGGGAGGAGGAGGAAGGGAGGAACGTTGGGAGTGATGGTGTTTGTCTTCCCGAGTCACCGTTACGTGTGATGGAGCCCTGCTGCCCTGGGGATGGCTGAACACCTGCCTGCCCGTGGGAAGGGGTGAAGGAATTCCTTGTTTTGCTTTGCTTGCATGCAGGTTTTGCTTTCCCTATTAAACTGTCTTTATCTCAACCCGTGAGTTTTACCTTTTTTCTGATTCTCTCCCCCATCCTACCCGGGGGAGTCAGTGAGCTCTGTGGGGTGTTTAGCTGCCAGCTGGGGTTAAACCACGACAGTAGCTACAGTAAACCCAACACTAAGGGTTTACCAAACACTTGCAGATTTGATATTCAGAAAATAAGTCTGCACACTTACTCGTTTTGAAATCTTGCATGATGCTTAAAGCGACACAGAAGGTGAGATTTGTCATGTCACCTACAACAACTTGAATACAAAGTTATTTCTTTCTGTGCAGGATGGACTAGTTGGCTGGTTATACATTACATAAATATGCTAATCTGCATATGCAGCTATTTCATCTGTAGCTTCTACCATGCTTAGGTCTATAAACTTCAGGATGCTCAGCTACAAAAAATTGCTTTCCAGACACCACGAAGTTCTTCAGCCAGTTAGTAAGTATTTTCACGTTTCTAAGGTGACAAAAATATATATCATACACACATCACAACCTAGAATTGGATCACTGGGTACTGGACCAAGACCAGAAGCTATTAGCAGCAGAAATGGAAAAGTTTAGTCATGCTACTTTACCTCCCCTCACACCTTACCTGTAAGAGTCTGCTCCATGGTTAAGAAAGTTTCCTCTTAGTTCTTGGCATGTGTACAAAGATTATATAAAGTAGTGCCCAAAAAATGGCAGCAGTGCAAATATTACCTGGCTGAGTTTACTAACGTACTTCTTGGGGAGCACCCACTAATCTGCAAATACTAGCAGCTCTTGGGTCCTATTGAAGGAGAGCAATAATAAGAAATGACAAATCCCACCTGGTACATTTGAGAGGAAGGTTTCAAAGACAAAAAATTTCATAATCATGGTAAATCCCTTATGATTTACATGAGAGCAGAAATATACCCATCCATAGTGATTCTAGTGTTAAGCAAATATCTTCCTTTTTTGAAGTTTTCATTAAAAAGAGAAATTGCCACCTCCTGATGCAGACTTGGTCAAAGCAGGGCTCCTGGCTGCACTGTGTAAACTAAAAAGCAATTGCTAGTGTTTTTATGAATATGAAACATTTGCTTTACAAGCCTTATGGGGTTGCTGCTAGTGGCCAAAGAGTTGGTACATTTTTTGTTTCCTGTTTGGATGAGTGCTAAATCTCCTCTGGCTCAGATGCTCTGCATACATATTTTTCCTGATCCTGGCAACAGGTTGCTGTGACTTTTCCAAGAACCAGTGAAATACAACAGAATTATTCTTTTCAAAAGGAATACAAACCACAACTATGGCTTGAGGAAATTTATTTCTAAAATGCAGCATAAATGCAGCAGTCTTCCTAGAATAAAAACCCACCTTAAGACCAAGCATCACAAGCTGCTCCAAAGAAAGACACAAGAAACACAGAAAAACAGAGTTACAGAAAATGGTTTTAAAATCCTTTCTTACATTTCCCTTTTGATTGTTACTTGGCTCATGGCATGAGTCTTCGACCACTAAATTTCCTTTTAAAACAAAAAAATCTCTGCCCGAAGGAGTGGGACATTTAAGTTAATGTGAACCAACTTCTGTTAACTATATCTCTTGGGAGCAAGTTTGGCATGTTTATTATATGGATGCAAAAAGACTTCCTTTTTTTTGTCTTATGGATTTACCCCCTATGTGCATGTACTGCAAACGGAGAAATACAGTCTCTTCTCTTTCATTGTTATTCATTGCCTCCTACACTATTGCTATTAATCTTTTTAATTACCAATTACAGATGGATTTGTTCTGATGATCTAAGGTTGAAAAAAAAATTCACTGTTCTCCAGAATTTTCACATATTTAATTCTTTTTTACTACACTTTAAAATTTTTACCTTTAGTAGACTTCCTTAAAGGCCCCTTTCTCCTCCGAGGCAGTTAGAGAACAAGCCCACAGTTTGCAGTGCCTTGTATAATAGCTCCTACTGGAGAAATACATCTGGGGCTGATTTCTTAACTGTTTTGATTTCATGGATTAAAAATTACTTTCAGCATTTGGTTTTCTAAAAAATGTGACTGGGGACACAGAGGTAAGAGAAAATTGACATTAGTATGTAAATTGACATTTAGCTTGGGTGGAAGTTAATGAGCTCCATCTTGTCAAAGCCTGAAATTGCCCGTGAGCTTTCCTAGAAGATGCTTCAGCAAATGAATATGAACAATTTCCAACAAAAGAAAAGCTTCTGCAAGCTCAATTAAAACTTATCTTCAGGCTCTGAGCATTGCTAAACATGAGATTGAAATTTACTCCAACTGCTGCTGTGATCACTGGTATGGAGGATACAAATACATCAACCCTCCACTCCTTGTGTCTGTAAGCAAAACAAGAAGTGATGCTATTATCGATCTTGCAGGAGTCAACCGAATGGAAGCCCCGACCGTCTCTCTGACATGTGTGCATTCAGACAGGAACACATCTCTTTCCAGTCTAAAACATGAGCCACAACATCAATAGGCGAAAATGTCACAGGCCACGGTCTCTGCTTGAACACCTATGTCCCATTCAGAGGAAGAGAGAGAACTGTGTGTTGCATGTGAACTACCAGGTTTTCTATTATATTTAGTCTTGGATGACAAATGTTCTATAGCTATATGTGCTATAAAAACTCTTTCTGACAAATGAATGGACAAGAGATACAATCTTTATAGTAATATCATTAAAGAGACTGATTGCAGCCCAAGTCCTCCTCAACCTCTTTAGCAACACTTCGAAAGAACTATGCAGTTCTGAAAGTCCCATTATCAGCACAGAGGTGTGGTAGAAAAGGTCTTGAACACCCTAGAGAACTGAAGGGTCTTGAATGCCCCAGAGGGAAGGCTGTTGATGCTTGAACTTTTGCACCCAAGGTTTCTTCACTCACTATTATTTGAACTCTTGCAAAAGTTGATCTCATAAATATTGGATTCTCTGCAACATTAATAAGAGATGCTATGATCTGACATGGCTGTCAGTAGGGAATTTCTAACAGTGCCTTTGAAATAGGTCCCTGAAAATGAAATGGCAACACTCTTCTGCTTCCTACATCCATTTAATGTGACATGTAGCCACCTTAGCATGTCTACAAAATATCCGTATTTTCACCCCATGGAAGAACAACCAGGAGCAGAGTCATACCTCATAGAGGCATTCCAGAGATGTTCATGGATTTCTACCACAGGCTCTCAGAAACAAAGTTGTTATTAACCTAACGATCAGAAAAGAGAAGTATCGCAGATACAACATGTGAATACCTCCTGTTGAGTGCCTACAGCGCTGACATCTTTTTAGGAAAGGAGTTTCTAAAGCCCAGCTTCTCACTAAGCAGAAGCCTTCTGGCAAAAAAAGAATGGGAAAGACTCTTTCAAGAAAGGAGCAACAGTTTGTGACAACCTTCTCAACCTCAAAAACGCACATGCTGGAAACTCTGACAAGTCCCCTTCTTCTTCCTTCGATGGAGAACAAACATGTCTCATTCTATTCCTTTCTTGGTATTTTTCCTTTTAAAGTGACAGATGAATAAATAAACAACATCTGGGTTGCAGAGTAGCCATCTGGGAAAGTCTTGGAAGAGAAGTGTAGAAGGGCCCCCAGAGAATGCTGAAGAGGCAGAGAAATTTTAATAGAACATAACTGCAGGTGCACTCACCAAATGAAGGGGCTCCCGCTTACCCACATGTGTCTAGCGAGGAGTCCGTCATTCACACTGCACCAGAGCTGTGCTGGACTGACAGTCATCCTTCGCTGGTGCTGACAGAGAAATGCAGGTACAGGATGGATGTGTCTCCAGTAATCTGACTGGTAAAAAACACAACTTAATGCAGGCACACCACCTCCCCACTAGCCATTCTCTGCCAATTATTTTTGAATACATTCTCTGCTTTAGACAGACATTAAAGGTTTTTATACCAGAGCTTTGAACAGCAATTCATTATGTGGCTTATTAGACCTGAAGTGCAGCTTCATGGTCAAATTGATTTAATGCTGATCTTGCCTTTTTCTTCCCCTTCTGCAAGCTTGCATGCTCTCCCTCTTGTGCTGGCACCAGCATGGCATATTGGGCCTCGCAGCCAGCTTAATCAGGAAGTTGATTAAGCTGAATATTAATAATTCTTTGCTTTGGGGCCAGATCAGTTTCCTGAACTGGCTGACTGCTTGGCTGCACAAAAACTAGTTCAGAGAGAAGGGAGAGGAATAGACTGTGGTGCAGGCTCACTCCGCCCTTCTTAGCAGCACCGCAGACCTAGATTATCCAGACTTCTTTGGAAAGCACATGTATAAGTGTAAGGTTCTTAACAAAAGCCTCTTGAATCTCCCTCCCTCCCTGACTCTCTTAAGGCCCAGGTGATGTCTTAGAACAGCACCGAGATTATTTTTGCTGCCTTTGCTTCAGATCTCTATTTTGCAAGCTTCACAACTGAATGAAACTGTTAATTAAGTATGGGGAAGGAGAGGAGAATGATCAGCATGCAAGTGATCAGAACAATTACTTAAATCCATTCTTTTAAAAATCATGGTTTATCTGCTTATTTTATTAGATCATCAATTCACAGGTACCTTTAACAAAAGTTGAGATGGGCTCTGAATCACCATTCGTTATAAAACCAACGGGAATCTCAGCCATAACTAACAACTGAATTGAGATGTAGGTAGGAAAATAATATTTAGAAGTTAAACTCTTTGACAGGAATTTCATTCAGACAATTTGGTGCAAATGTTAATTTCAGGCATTTCCTCTTTTATTTGTTTTCAGCTACTATGAGGAGGTAACAGGCTAAATTCTTCCCCAAATGCTATCTGCTTCTCTGTTCCAAACAGCTGAATTATGGGATCTGTTCCCCTCCCAGTTGTGCCATAATAGTGATTGTGATGGTAATGGGATTATCCAGTGTTAAATTCATTCAAGTTGTTTAATGACTTAAGGACTTCCTCCAGGTTTTTACTTTTCCAGCCAAGCAAATGTTTTTACTTTTCCAGCCAAGCAAATGTTTTTCTTAAAACAAATTACGCTAAAATAAAAAAAAAAAAAAAAAATTAAAAAAAAACCAACCAAACAATCACCAAATGTTCATGGTATTAAGATATAAATAAAGAAGATTTTCCTTTTTGATTCAAACATATCCCCTCAGTGTTGTGAAAAAGTCCATCAGTATGTGTGCATAAGAATTAAATTAACTGGCAGGAGTGGGTAGTAGAACGATGTATCATTCATCGTCCCAGTTGAATGGCTGATTCAGAAAAGGAGAGATTGATTGAGGAGTGTAAAATACAAAAAAGGCTGATTCTCCGTACACTCGCCTAGATCCGAGTTCCTTACGACAAAGCCCACATCTGCCTCTGTACTGCAACGAGGAGGACCTTGCCCTGAGTTTGTGAGCAGATCTGGCTGCCACCATAACACACGGACAGTAAGAAGGGAAAGAAGTCCCTGCTGCTCTGCCCGTGCATATTCATCCACATCAATGCAGAGTCAATAAAAAAGTCAGCCTGGAACATTTCTCTTGGCAACGGTCAGCCTTTCGCTTGTGCTGCCCCAGCGTTTTGAGGCTCATTTTAATTTTAACTGGGATCATCCCTTGATCTGTGTTGCTAAACAGTCCCACAAGCAATGTTCCCACGTAACTCAGGATGACAGAGAGCACCAGGCAGCTGGAGCAGCTACATATAAGCTCAGTGGAAACCAGCTTCAGTGTGAAAGTCTATGTCGCTTACAGATGTGCTTTGTACCCACCTTGCTTTGACATAGGTGGTCAGGGAACTAAAAATTACAAAAAAACTTCTTATTAGCAAATTAGGCGGCTTTTCTCCCATTCTGTCCTGCACTTGATGTACTGAATTTTGCAGAGCAGCCATAAAACTCACATAGAATTAGTACTTAGTTACATAACCTATCAATACACAATCTATGAAGTTTTATTGATCACATTTAATTCTCACAAATAAATGCTCATGAAAGCTGATCAATCAAACTGTAACTGCAGCTTTTCCTTCTTGAAAGTATCTCCCTAAAGGTCTGAAGAGCTTCAGTTAAAGGAAATCAGCTAAAAACCTTAATTAATTAAATAAACTACAAAGTCTCCACCAGGTTTAGATGGAAGGACTGTATAACATCTAGTGTCCTGGAAAGAGGTGTGCCACAACTATGATTTTTATGAGCATTTAAACAGCCTGCAGCAGGTATCTGGCCTTATATCAGCTGCTATACTGAATATTTTAAATTGCATCTTGATCCGGGCGCCTTTCTTGTAGATTTTCCTACTGTCGACCGAAGCAAATAAATACATCAGAGACAACCACAATATTTTTACAGCTTTGTTATGTTTGTACCACATCCCCACCCCCTGCCCTAATATCTTATTGGTTAATTCTACTATTACTGAACTGAGTGATAGAAATTTCTACTGACTAATCTTAAATGATCATATAAACACGGAGTTTAACATTTTCCACTGTGGTTTCTTCTAAAGTCAAACTATGATAATTTACAGGTTTTGTTAAACTTAATCTTATTTTTTAAAAGCCACTCAATTGTGTATACTTGGGAAAGTAATAAGGTAAGTCTTGTGCAGGCAATAACTCTCTGAAGGATAAGACCAAATTTCAAGAGAGACAACCTTTAAATTTTACAGTGGAATATAGCTGTCCTACACTATTTGTCTGAACAGGTATGAAACATTTTACAGCTTAAGCAGGAATAAAAAAAAGAAAACAATACAGCTAGTCTCACATGGAGACGATGACATTTTTCGACAAAGCTGATAGCAATAAATAAGCTTCCACAGCTTATTGTTCATGTAGCAAAGTTTCAGCATTACAGCCTGATGAAAAACCACAACAAGGCTATCCTGAGTCCACAGGGTAGCTTGCTGCCAGTTTTGTTTCAGTTTTCTCCCTTGTTTACCAAGTTCTGCACTCTGCTTCCATAGCTCATTAGAGATACATATATATATAATATAATAACATGCACCAGATAGATAGAATATAGATTTCACTTCCTTGTCCACCTGACTGCATTGTAGCACCTAGCTACTTAATCAAAATGCTGCCGAACCCTTAACAGGTCTCTGTCATGAAAGATGAAAATTAAAGCAGTGACATTTATACATTCAAGAATCAGGTGCTAAGAGAATAATACCCTGTTACTACAAAGAGTTGGAAAAGGCGTAATTTACAGACTTTTTTGCTCATGGGCATAAATAACACATTATGCCATTGCACCTTTGTCATTGCTGAAAAGGATAACCTTGACTAATCCAGCATAGCAGAACTTGTTCCTCCCTCCCCTCCATGCCAGACTGTGGCCAAATAATTCAATGAGCTTTTCTGTGGCTCTTTCACAGAAAGGTCAGTGGTTTCTCTTCACTTAAATTGTACACTCAGTTCTTGCTGTCCAAAAATCAGGTTACCCTGCTACATGCAGGCTGCACCATGTTAGTAGACAAAACTGCTCTGCTAGCCCTGGAAGCAAACTCCTGTTCTTATGCCTCTTGCATCTTCTGGGTCAAAAGATGGTTTAATAATCAAGAGACCAGGCAGTGAGTCACATTCAATGAGAAGGTGTGCTCGGCTGGAACTGGTGCATCAGCTCAGTCCTGGGCTACCTGTTAATTTACATGAACAAGCTTAAAAGCTGGGCTGGAATCCAATCCCTTACAAGCACATTTGCAGTTAGTTAGTTATAGTCTTCCTGCACTGTCATCCATGCAGAACACAGTCTGAAATACTCTCATTATAATTTAATCTAAATCAATTGGGTTTATAATTTATTGTTATTTCTGGTTTGCAGAAAAACTCACAAAGTAAAATGAAACTACTAACAAGCAAGTATCTATTCCAACATCACTTCATGGACTCCTAAACACTTCAACACTTCTAACTTCAGTTTCATTTTTGGAGAATGCCTGCTTACATTTCAGCAAACCTATCCATTATTAAGTCTAACTATCAACCATTAATTCATTTATGTCAATTAGATTTTGTGTGATATCCAGACTGGCATTAAAAGACAGCAAATACATTTTTTGAAATTTCAGTTACAGGTTGATGGGAACAAAGTCCATGAAATAGAATGAGATTTTTGGCATGCTATTTTTACTGCTCCTGAGAAAATAAAAGCTTTGTAATTTATTAGAAACTAAAAAGCTGCCTTTGTTTAGTTTAGCTGTGCTTCAGACTCTCCCGATCACTGTCAGCAAGTGCTAAAAAGTTAAAAGGGAGGAAATATTGTAAAATGCCACTAGAAGGTAGTGCAGTCTAAGATTGAATACAAGGACTCTTGGGCTCAATTCCAGCCTCTAGAAATTTGCTGGGGATGAAATTCATTTATGTGCAGACAGCTTTGTGTACAAAGCGTGCCCACCTTTTACATTCCCACACAAATGAAAAAAAAATATGTTAAATGATGCGTTGGCTGACTGCACTGTACATGGAGGGCAAAATGTAGCCTGGGGTATTGATAGCCTGTGCTTCTGCTCCCCCCTGCCCTACTCTAAGCATCATATCGAGACAATCCAACACTTCTCTGGGATACATTAACATGCATTTGGAGATCACTGGAGGGGATCAGTGAGCGTGCAACCAAGGGTAATGTAATGACACCAAGAAAAAGGCAGAAATCTTTAGGCTGAATTCCAGAAAAAATTGTCTAAGGTCCATATGACTATGAAACAGACTCCAGGAGAAAACAGTGGGAAGTCTCCATCAACACTTAATTAACAGGATGAAGCAACAGGGAAAAAAAAATCACTCGGAATAATGCTTCATGCAGAAGGGAATAAATAATCTGGTTCAATTCCTTCTTCCGTCTCTGCTCTGCTATGTTTGACAGAACTGGTAGCCCTGGCTTTGAGGCATTTCTCACTATGCCTGTTAGGTAGCTACCTGGAAGGAGGGACATACCTGGAATGCTCTGTCCAATTAACTGTAAGTTTCCAGGAGCAATCAAGGTAGTAGTGGGTGAAGTCCTGCTGCTTCTGTCAAAGCCTGAGGGGAAAAAATTGCTCATTGCCAGCCAGGCATCAATGCAGTGCAAGCGGCTATGGGCAGCCGGCACTCCTGGCCTGCAGCACCGCACTGGATTCCGGGGCAGGGAGCAGCAGCAGAGAGCAAGCCCTGGCGGGTGAGAGGTTGCCTGCAAATCCCAGGCTGGGGAAGGAAGGAAGGAAGGAAGGAAGGAAGGAAGGAAGGAAGGAAGGAAGGAAGGAAGGAAGGAAGGAAGGAGGAAGCACTTATCTAATTTATAAAGCCCAACTGTAAGTTTCTAGGCATATATGCATATTCACAGCAACTCTTTAAAGACAACATGATAATGCAAATAGTTTTAAATATTACTAATCCATGACATATATGCACCTAATATCAGCCAGCCCGAGAAAACCAAGAAGTCTCCTCCTCCATAGCAGATGTCCTTGAAATTTCCTCAAATGCTTAAACTCCATTCTAATATTTTACCTTATCAACCCCTGTCTCACAGAGCAAAGAAATGCATTTTTCAAAGATTATTGACGTGCTGTAGAATAGAAATCTAAAGGGGATACTATGAAATTCATATGGTTGGAAATAAATAGGGCAATCTTCATAATGCTGAAGTCGCTAAAACGGATGTGATGCTTTTATCTGTGGCCACATATATATACAGTTTATCAGTGCAATTACAGGTAGAGAAGATTATATTTATCTTTGCTTTCTTGTGAATTGGAAAAGAAAGAAATTATTTGTCTTCTAAAAGACTTGAATTGAGTGGAAATTGAAGACCTACATGTTGTGATAAATTTTTTTTCTCTGAACTATCAAGAGAGGAATGGTAAACAAACAGCTTCAAATTATATCATTAAATTATGCAAATCAAATGCATTTAAAAACAAATAAAACCAAATATATTTAAGTATTAATATTTTTTTTAATTCAGACAATAAAAATGAACCTATTTCTAGTGCTTAGTAAAGTATACCGCCATTGCCTTTTCCGATAGTCTGCTAACACAAATGGCTTACAACTGTGTGCCAAGGCAAGAAAGGAAACTTGGCCCTTACCAACCGGACAGCAGCTGCAAGTGGCCAGTAGCAACTTTGACGTTGCAAGCTCATTTTAGCCACTATCTTGAGAGCACTGCTCATTCCGGAAGAGCCGTCTGTCAGTGTAACCTACCCACCTCTGTAGCCAAACAGGCTACATAATGTTCTCTTCTTTTAGAGGTCAGCATAAAACTTGCTTGTAGCTACCTGGAAGGGAAAGCGTTGCATTCCCAGTTCGCTGCACATCAAAATACTTAGTGCTAAGGTCTACTTCTTTGAGTAGGTGGCTCTTCTGACGGAAGAAGAGCCTGCAGACTTGCTGCTTTCCATTGGCCAGTGTCTCCTTTGCCATAACATGTCTACCCTCCTCATTGCGATCATTCTTCTCTGTGTTATTTTCAAAGATTACATTATCTGCATTTCTTCCTCTCTTCCAAGTGGGTATATGTGGATAAAACTTACATGGGAGAAACTATACCACCAAGGCACTGTGAGATTCATCCTTCTGATAATGATAGCATAATCGAAGAACAGAAAGCTCAGAGGAAGATGAGAAAGAAAAATTATTCTTTGTAAGTGACAGATGGACATCAAGTAATCTTGCTGTGTCTATATGTAGTAGCATCATACAGGACTGCCACATGTGTAATCGAATAGATCCACCAGGCTCTTTGGTTTATTCCATGAAGCACTGAAGGCCATTTTCAGATGAAGCTCACCAGCTCTTGCAAATGTGCATGTATTCATGCAACTTAATGCCAAAACAAATACCATTACTGTGCGCTTAAACCCAGCAAAACCAACACTGAGTTTTTACAACTGACTTCACCAGATAACAAAAGCTCACAAACCTGTTAAGAAAACCATGTGAAAGAAGAATTCTCCCAAAGACCTTTGGGAAAAATAGTGATGAATATGAGGTGTTTATATTGGAAATATTTCAGCAGGGATTTTGATGTCAGAAATCCTGGTAGCTGTGTGACATACACTTTCCCACCATCCAAAGGTAAACAGAACAGGTGGTCGGACTGATCAGTCACTTCCTTACGTTTTCAGGCATCTGCTCATATGAATTACAAAAGCACTGCCCATATGTTTTTAGATATCCTCTCAAATCCTTTTAATAATGGAAGTGACATTTTAATTTATGGCATGATTTTATAAAGCATGTTATTCAAACAGGTTTCAGAAGTGCTTTAAATAGCTTTTATCAAAGAATTTCTAGCCTAATGAAAAGACCTAAGAGCCACAAGCATCTCAGTGTAAATACTTTTCACCTTCCCCTGCTTGCATCAGAAAAGGCTATGTGAGTTTGTTTGGTGTGTCAAAGCCGCAAAACCTCGGCACACAAGTAATGCATTTCTTTACCATTCTTGTTTCTTTCAAAGTCGCTCATTCCAATGGCTTTCCGGCTATTATGTATGTTGTAGGTTTTGTCCAAATGCATTTAGGAGTCAGCTTGCAAAGGCAAATGCTATCTATATTGAGGAGATATGTATTCCCTTATAAACTGTTTATTTAAGAAGTTCTTGAAGCTGGTGTTACCCAGGGATTCTGAACTTGGTCCCAGAGACTCCCTTCAGGATTTCCTAACAATGACCTTCTTCACTATACCTGACATTCATGACTATGTATACAGGGTTGCCTGAGGTTCAGACTTAAAAGATGACTCCTTCTTTGATGCTTGAGGTTAGACAACTTGGGACAAAACTTTAAAAGATCTCCAGATTTCAAGGCATTCTGGGTTCTACTTGTTTGCAACAACTAAGTGACCAGATTTTCAAGTAAATTTACAAGGTCAAATGATCACAAGGAGGTAAGGGAATTTGGATCGAAGCTTACAAGCTTAACTGTGTGGGGTTTTAGGACAGGCCTACACAGAAGGAACAGTGTTCATACCACTGAGAATATGTAAAATGGTACATCAAGCACTTTTGTGAAAGGTACACTCTAGAAATGGTTTGGGGCTTTTACCTGTTATATATAGAAATGGTCATGCATCAGACATTCCAGAGAGGCTTTTGAGCCAGGCGATGGGAAACTTGCATAAAAACATGTCAGGCACTGATAATTCAGGAAATCCCTGTGGTATATAAATTTCCCCTATGTTTCAGATCAGTATGACTCAGGACTGTTGCAAAACTCAAAATCTAGCTAATGGGAAAGAAGGATTTATGCAGAAAGGGATCATTCCACTTCCCTGGAATGCTTTTTTTGAGGGTGGCAGCACAGATATACGTTCATGCCATCCCTTTCAAGTGTCAGAAGTTGACACTATTGAAGAAGTTTGCTTCTACACCAGTACATTAGTCATCCCCTGGATATTCAAGACTTGTTTGCCCCTTGAGTGCACTTGAGGGAGATATGACCGATGGCAATAAAACTACTTGCAGAAATGTGTTATTGCCAGCAGACAATAACAGAGTTGCCTATCTCCCCACAGGCGTTTGCCATATATATCAAGATGTTTGTTATGAGCAACTGACTTCTCTAGAGGAGCCTAAATTCTTTTTGTACTCTTGTCAAGAGATGTTCCGCCATACCAAGAAAACTAACTCTGACACACACACTAATAGACCTCATTTTACAGAATCACAGAAGAGTGAAGGTCAGAAGGGACCTCTGGAGATCTTCTACTGCAAACCCCCTGCTCAAAGCAGGGTTGAACAGAATGCTTGCGCAGGACATTGTCCAGCCTATGGCAGGGATCACTTGCTCTTTGATCTTAGGTTTAGCTCATTGTTCTTCTTCTCCATACAGAATCTCTGCATGGAAATCTTTATGGTGACATGGCTTCACAATTTCCCGATGCTGGTCCAACACAGGCTTATGCATCTGCTGCAGTCCCCTGTAGGGAATAAGTGGGATGAAAGCCCTGAATATACATGGAGGTGGAGAATGAGAGAGGCTAATAAAGCATTCACAAGTGAGCCATTTCAGTGGCCTGTCCTTACAATATGCATTAGAAGATGCCCAGTGGGATCACCTTAGAAGAACTGATTTTATTGTTCTGATCGTCGGAGGGCTAACCATGACTCCGTAAACCCTTTTCCCCTTCTACAGGAATTATGTGCTGTTCAGGCAGGGGTATCCACACATCATTGGTTTTATATTCCTCACTCAAGCTGACTACATCAATTCCAGATGAACAAATTTCTAGCATGTCTCTCAATCTCCCTCTGTCCTGACACTTACAGATTTTATTTGATTTCCTATTGTCATGCTTAATTCCATGCTGTCAAGTTTGTTTTGCCTTAATTGCCAGGTATTTCTATGTAAATAGCTTCATTGCACCCTTCAGTTTGGGATGTGCAGTTGTAGAACTCTAACATGATAATCAAAATATTTCAAATGAAAATAGCTGAAGCACAGGAATACTTAAAATGTTCATTTCAGCAAAGAAAATTTATTCAAAGTAGGTTTATATCTATATGACCAACTCTAATTTTATAGCTGACACAGCCTTCATACACCCATACAAAAACCTTTTAGGAAGAAAAGTGTCCTTTTGGTACACTCTCATATTTCTGGGCCAGATTATCAGCTGGTGTCAGCAAAGGAAGCTCCTTTAACTTCAGTGCTTGAGTATGATTTCAGTGGAGACACTAATTTACATTATCTGAGACTAGAGCAAGAGACCACCCGTTAGCCCACATCCAGCAACAGAAATGCGGTGGATTACAGATTGCTGCAGGCTCTGGCAAGCATTAATTACACTGTGATGTCCGGACCAGGTCAGATCAAAGGCCGACTTAGCCTAGGATCCTGTCTCCAGCAGCAAATGCCTAAGGAAGTCTATGAGAACAAGGCACATACCTTGCAATACTTATCTCAGCCTTCAGTGATCTGCCTCTCAGGCAGTTCTGAGGTCAGAGGTGATGTCTTTGGTTTTAACAGCCTCGGATGAACACTTTTTTCCATATTTTTTTTCTCATTCATTGATTACACTTTACATTTCCTACATAACTTCTAGCCAGTAGCCAAAGTTACCTAGAATATTGCATGAACCTCCTAAGCGTCCTCTGGGATGGATACTCTTATTTTACAGGTTAGCAAATGGAGGTATAAGCAGGAAAAGAGCTTGAATTTCAGAACTATGATCACCTGAAAATCCTACTCTTTGTAAACAGATGCAAAACAAGCCAAACAACAACAAAACCCAAACCATAATAAACACAAGCAAGGTGGGCAGAATTCAGGTTTCGGTCTCCTTCACACCAAGCATGTGCTGAGGCTGACAAAGTGTTAGACACTGCTTAAAGTTACCAGCTAATCACAACCAAACTTGTTCATGAAAATTAATCTATTCAACACATTTTTCAACTCACAGGTGTAATTTAAAATCAAACTCAACCCTTGCGAGAGGAAGGCTTTTGGTTCCTCAATGGATGTTGCCTACTATAGGAAGAGTTGAAGAATCGCACTCTCATACTAAAAGGGGTTCTGCAGTGTACATCTGGTCTTCTTGAATATATTTTCCATTGGCATTTAATCATCTTTGAGCATAGACACTTGAAATTTATATGCCTTATTTATGATTAAAGTACTTTTTCAACTGGCAGTCTTCGTAAACAATATATTAATATTAATTTCTAAACTTACTTCTAGATCAGTTAAGCTGCATCAACAAATTTGACACTAATGGTAGCAGATCTATGAAATACATGTGTTGAATATTTTATAATGTTGATATAATATCTGGAAATTAAAGAAAATTAGTTAAGCTGTGACTGGGTACAGAAGTAGGCCATATCCTGTATATTTTTAACTCATTTTCCACTAATTAGAGTAGAGGGTATGCTTCGTTAGGCATATAATTAAGCAATAATACCCTAGTGATTCAGTAAGCACTACTGGTAGGTTGCTAATTAATGACTTCATGAAATCTAATAGTAGTTCTTTTATCACTTCAATCAATGAGTTATTGATCTTATGACAATATGGTCATATCTGAAGAGGTAACTGTCACCAATTGCACTCCTATAGCCTCATTTAAAACAGAACTTAATCATTGTTTTTCTGTAAGACAAAATTAGCATTTTTATATCCATTTTCAACTATATACAGCAGTGTATAATTCTGTCACAGTATAGTTAAGTTACTGAAAAGTGGCATAAAGACAGACAATCTGCAAAAGCAAAAAGAAAGAATATTAGCCTAAATTTATTCTTGTTGGAAACCTTACATTCAAAGACTGTATCAATTTAAAAGGCCTATTATATCCACCAAATTCTCACCTTAACAACGAAAATGATTACACACTATGCAGGATTAAGTCGGGTGAATATGGATGCTTACTCCTGTTTCTGGATCTAGACTACCTTTTAGGCGCTGTGCAGAGCTGAGTCTCTTGGGGATTGTTGTATATTCATAAAAGGTGTCCAAGAAAATACAAATAAAATGGGAATACTCAGCGAATCTCTCCCTCAGTGCTAGCACAGCTCCTAACCCCTCCTATATATCAAGACAGTGAACAGTGAGCATTACAAGTTTTCCTGGTAACAAGACCAAAATTAACAATGACAGTACAATTTCATTTATAATTATTCCAGTAACAGAAATAAATACAAGTCAGATGTCTCTCAGGATGGGATTGATGCACTTGATTTTGAACAATAATTTAGTTTCAGTTAATGAAGCCTGTAATATTTAAATAGTACCCTTCTTTGCTACATTAAGTGGTGCAAAAAGTCTAATGCGTGATTAATTTTTAAAAATTATAGTGGCTCCAGAACAGTTCATCATTGAATGATTCATTGAATAATGCCAGATTTAAATATCTGGCAAAGATTTCTTCTTATAAAGGATTACACTCTACTAAACCCTGAACATAGTAGGCCAAAGATGACCATTAATTTTTTTCTTGTTTCAAAATTATTTTTCATTAAATATTAATCTCTACCCCAGAGGAACCAGAGTGCATGGCCTTAGGCATTGAAGGAAAAGAAGTGATCCTTGTGATTTTTTTCAAGACCTGGGAAGTCTCCAAGGGTTGATAGGAAAGTAAGGAAAGTCTCTATGATCCTCTGTTGCCAGACTTGGTAATGAAAAGCCCATTTTGACCTACACAAAAACACCTCCCCGGTGTCTTTGTCACAATACACAGTGGTGGAATTTTCAGAGGAGCAATGACGTGTGCAAGTGCAGCACATCAATGCTGGACTGCAAAACCTAGAAACCCTTTGTTCCTGGGTGTTGTGGTTTAACCCGGCAGGCAGCTAAACACCCCACAGCCGCTCGCTCACTCCCCCCCAGTGGGATGGGGGAGAGAATCAGAAAAAAGATAAAACTCATGGGTTGAGATAAAGACAGTTTAATAGGGAAAGCAAAAGCCGCGCATGCAAGCAAAGCAAAACCAGGAATTCCTTCACCCCTTCCCACGGGCAGGCAGGTGTTCAGCCATCTCCAGGACAGCAGGGCTCCATCACATGTAACGGTGACTTGGGAAGAGGAACACCGTCACTCTGAACGTCCCCCCCTTCCTCCTCCTCCCCCCAGCTCTATGTGCTGAGCATGACGCCGTATGGTGTGGGACATCCCTGGGGTCAGCTGGGGTCAGCTGTCCCAGCCGTGTCCCCTCCCAACCCCTTGTGCCCCCCCAGCCCACTCGCTGGTGGGGTGGGGTGAGGGGCAGAAAAGGCCTTGGCTCTGTGCAAGCCCTGCTCAGCAGGAACAAAAACATCCCTGGGTTATCAACACTGTTTCCGGCACAAATCCAAACCATAGCCCCATGCTAGCTCCTGTGGAGAAAATTAACTCTACCCCAGCCAAAACCATCATACCAAGGAACCCCTCCATGCTTCCAGAAGAGCAATTGCTTCCTCCTGCCTTAGTTGAATTTTAAAACTTTGCTTTTGCACTCTGCCTAGGCAGCTCAGATGAAGCCTTCATCTTTTCTTCCCCACAACCTCAATCCATCTCGTATATTTCTGCCTAGAGAATTCTAATAACCCTCTCATCAGTCTTTTGAACCAAAGGAATCCCTTCAGATCCTAAACGGATTATCTGAACAAGCCATTTATTCCACCAAGACAAGCCAAATATTCATTTTTTATTATTTTAGCATTTTTCTTTTCCAGGGCACACCCTCTAGTTTCCTACCAGTGCTTTCCCACCACGCATTGCTCCATTTTTTACCAGATTACCTCTATTCCATCCCTGGATTACACACTTTGGTTTTACCAATCACTGCATGAAATTTCACCAGAAGAGAACCAGCTTTAAAGAGTTCCTCCTGAGGAAGCAAATACCCTGAATTTTTCCAGGAGTACTGAAAGAATTGTTCTCACACCTTTATGAAAAGGAGTAGTAGGCCTTATTTCCAGTGGGATGTTTGTGTCTCTAACCAGTCCTCTTCCTCGAGCCAGACCTCAGAAGACAAAACTAACACTGCTTCTGGAAGAGCCACGTTCAGGGGTGTAAAGCCAAATTGCTCATTAGGGAGGGGGCAGCAGAGAACAAATGTCCTGTCCTGCAACACATTTACGTTGTTGCTTCATGTATACATTAAGGTAAATGGGAGGAGCATAGCCAGTTTCTGGGTTTGAGTTTGCAATACAAAACAAAAGCAGCAGAATTTCTCTTGCATGCTTAAGGGAAAGATCAACCACCCATACAAAGCACCTGAAATTGCTGGGGCTGTAATTGTGGTGATGATGCCCAGTTCATAAAGTTCATAGGTGAATTGGACCATGAAGAGGAATTTCCTCATTTATGTTTGAAAGATCACCCTATGTCTGAAACAAAAGACTAGTTTTCTCTTAATATGCATAAGGGGATAATGGTATAAATTTCATACATCCAGAGAGAGACGTAATTCATACTGCCATTTCATAACCATATCAAAGACCAGCTACAGCTAGCAACACGCATAAAGATGAAGAAAACACCACAGTAAAGGTGGTGAGCTGAATTACAAAGCACCGTACTCCCTGCACTGAGTGGAAGGCGGCATGCTAAAAATGAAAAGGGAATTCAGCTGCTATGGTCTATTTATTCCTCCATCCTTCTGAGACTGCAAACTAGCTGGCTGTGTGCAGCACCAACCCACTTAGTCATAGGACACAAACAAATAAGAGTCAGCACAACCCTAACTGAGGAGCAGACCAGCAACTAAAAGATTAAATGCTCCACAGCTTGTTACTGGCTGTGTAAATAACCCACTCCTGCAAATAATTGTTTAAAAGGCAGTTTAAAG
Source organism: Morus bassanus (assembly GCA_031468815.1). Taxonomy (NCBI): domain Eukaryota; kingdom Metazoa; phylum Chordata; class Aves; order Suliformes; family Sulidae; genus Morus; species Morus bassanus. The sequence continues at coordinate 27,852,498 of CM062577.1, forward strand.
ACCTTTTGGGTAATCGTTATATTTGGTTTCAGGATCAACATAGCCTGTTGCTAATGAATTACTTGTATTAGGAGTTAGAAACTATATACTTCAGCCTGCTGTAAAAGAAAATAAATTATATCGCATCTAAAGATTGCAAAGAGGAACAGTTAGGTGGCCATATGTTGAGCTTTAGACTGTGCAAATCCCAACAATAATGCTACAAATTTGTGGCTGGTTAAATTATCTGAAGAGAGGAGCATCATGAAATGGTGTTTTCTCTTTCTTCTCCCTAAATCCAACCAGTAAAAAATAGCAAAAGATGTTGCAGGAAATTGTAAAAAGCTGACAGTTTCAGCCCAGTTATGAGGAACATTTAACTCTGGCCAAGGACAGTTAATTCTAAGGCCACATCTAAAAGTCCGGAAGAGTTGGAACAAAAGCAACCATAATTATATTAAAAGTGCCTCATTAATGTGGTGTTAAGCATCAGAATATTTTAAGGAGGGGAGGGTACAAGAATTAATAGTTTTATTGTAAAAATAAATTGCTCTGTCGTCCTTCTTTTTGTATTTCTATCTAAAGCTTCCACTAGTAATTGAGCTAGCTGAATATATCTTTTGTTAGATGAAAATGTGGCCAGGCCGTTAGCTGCCTTTTTGTCTGACAGCTTAATAGAGTAAAGCTCACATTATAAAAACGAACACTGCAAAGGAAAATTAAGTTGGAAGAATTTACTAGGGATCACATCATGTTAGTTTTTAAGGTAAGTCCTTTTTAAAGGAGTTCAATCAGTGCTACTGTTTCTTTTGGTTTTAATAGAATCCATATATTTATATATTACTTATAAAATCACGACAATGGGATTTCTTGTACAAAGTACATTAAATTTATCACTGACACACAATGAAATTGATAAATTGTGCTGTACTCTGTTGTAACATGAGACTGATTTTGTAATGACTGGCATAAGAGAAAGGTATTAGGATAGTATATTCCTCCTCAGTCATCTTTTTAAGGGTTGTAGACACTGGCCATTTATGATACTTTACTGTACACCTTTGTAAAAGTGAAAAAAGTTATGTACTATATATGCTAAGGGTTAGTTATTTTTCTACACCAACGCTGACCAGTACCCTACTTTCATGATGTTATAGGTGGAAAGAAGGCATGGCCCCAAGCACACGAGACTACACAAATCTCAGGAAATTCACCCACAGAAATTACCAATATAAACCACATTCTGTAAAGCATGTGCTGGCTGAAAATATTCAGTTATGAGTCCTCTGCCTGGCTTGTTGTGTTGTTATGCATATTTGCCCAAAACAAGCCAGTCTCAAATGCTAAGCACTAAAGTCAAGCACAGAGTTTTCCCAACTGCTCTAAAAAAACCCCTTTCTTCTGTGGTTGCTGTCCCCTTTTCACGGTGAGGGGTAGGACTAAGAAAGGGAGAAGTTGCAGTGATCCTTATTATACCAGTGCCAACAGATGAAGACCTGTGAGTAGTAAAACTTCTGCTCTAATACACAAGACAATGAAATTTGCCTTCTCCATGCAAAGATGTATCATATACATGCATAGAAAATAGACATCAGCACCGAAGAAGAGCTGCAGGTGCTAAAAGCTCTTTGTAGATCCAAGTCACCTTTACCCACCCCACTGAGGCATCAGCATCTTGGGTTGCAATGGAAGTTTTCTTTAGAAGACCTATAATGGGGGCAGGGGGCTACAGAGAAGAGGAACTCCCCCAGGTACAAAGTTATGCTGATGATCACAGGTTTCTTTCTGAAATTCAGCAAAGAAAGCAAGCCTAGCAGCAACATACAGAGATTTAAAGACAAATGAACATGCACTTTGGGATTGATCTAATTTGCATTTTAAATAAAGTGTATCCTCTCCAGATACCAAACCCCCATTCTCACTTCTAAACATGAACGTGATGCTAAATAGTTTTAGCCTAGATACTAGATAAGTTGATTTAAGTTTTCACTTGAACCATCATTACCTGGACCAGGACTAATATTAAGCCTTTGTTTGTCAGGCAGATCTTGTCATGAATCCAGCAAAAGGCATTGACTGTACTTTTCAGTTGTTTGACCTTTATGTTAGATATGGTCTAATAAGGTTAACAAGCTCCACAAAAGCATTCAGGTCTCCCTTCGTCCCTAACAGCCACAATAAGAGAAAGCAATACACCAGCACAAATTCCAGAAGAGCTCTCGTGGAAAAAGTCTTCCTTATGCCATATAATTAACAGTTTTCTTGGGATAACATCTAATCTAACATCTTCACATGTGCTTTACTTTAAGTGAGCACGGAACGTTAATGGAGTCAATGGAATTACTTAGAGCCTAAAATACTGGTGCATGCTCAAGCAGCCTACTAAATCAAGGCTTTCATGAGTTAGAAGTCTGTGCTTTACTATTTCTCTGAGTTAAATTGAAGAAGGAGCTTTTACAGAGGTATATTTTTGCTTCCTCTTTTATGTAATGGTAAGTCCTTATGTCACCTAATTCAGCACTTCTTCCAAGAAGCAGGAGTTATTTATATGCTGTGCATTAAGAGCATTTTCTTCATTGGCTTTTGAATTTGTCATCTTCAATTTGGCTCAAAGTCTCTTGACTCTGTATTTGGACAAAGGTGTATAATCAGGACATTCTATGATTCTATGAATATGGTGCAAATCTGGTGTCTACCAATGTCCCTGAATATTTCTCTGCTTTCTAGAACACTTGCAGTCTTGTCAATCATTCCTCAATTTATGTCACCACATGCCTGCAAGCATTAATTGAAATAACATGAAACGAAATAACTTCGTGGAATAGAATTGAGCCAGAACACAGGAAAGAGCACACTTTCTGTGTGAAGTGCAGGGGATTTTCAGTGTATATGCTGACACAAAACAAGACTCTCTCTATCATCAGAAAAACAGCAGCCCCAGAAACAACTGTCCTGTAATGTATTATTGAGGCGGTGGCTGAGTTCTGACCTTAAGGAGGAAATATTTGCAGAATGATTTGGAGGAGTGTAGGAGGAATCAGTCCCACCTGACACACAGAATCTGCCTCTTCTCCCAGATGGGAACCAAGAAAGGTTTTCAGGTAACCATCCACAATCACCTTGCTAAGTCACATGGGTTCTAAGCAGAGCAGATGTAACGAGGCTCTTCTTTAAGATGGCACACTTAATGACTGTTGTAAGCTATATCCTGCATGTTCAGTGTCATGTTACTTGTAAATGTACATTTCTAACAGACTCCTTTCCTATCCTGCCAGAAAAGACACTGGCCGTGTCCTGCATCACAGAAGGAGCTGACACAGTGGAAGTGTGATACCTGTTACCTCTTCACACACACAGTGGCTGATTCTGCACCCAGACAGCAGCAGCTATGCTTGTACTATGGCAAGCAGTTCTTTACAAGCAAAAGGCACTTGAATTATTGTTCATATAAATGAATGACATTGAAAAATGATTCATCCCAGTCCCACTATGGAAACTGGAAGACGTGGCTGTGATTTAGACACCACATCTGACCAAATTCCTAAATGCTTAGACTGAATTACACCATGCAACTTGCCACACCATAGCCTCTGCGCATCTCACAGGTTTGGAAAGTGTTTACTGTTCCACAGAAGAATGTGAAAAGACGTTTTTTACATGTCAGTGTTAGAAATATGGGACTGATCCCCATGAAACCTAGTTGTCATTCTAAAGTTATGAGAAATCTGTTGGAGACTCAAGACTCTTTCTGTCAACCTGTATTCTTGTGCTCTAAGCTTTGGGCTATTCTCTCTATGCCTCACGTTTGCAGGTAAATCCTTTCAGCAATTCAAGATCACAATGACCCCTTCACTTTCAATTTGCTACATAACTTTACACATTTCAAACTTTCTTGTTCAGCTCAGCTTGTTTCTCTGTTTCATCTTCAATACTTGTGGAAGATAAAATCAAAGTGAGGTGGAGGAACAGAACCCCGGTGTCAGTGTTCAGGAGTTCAGCCCTGCCAGGTACCAAACAGTCAGGAGCTGCTCAACGTCTTGCAGAGACACAGCTTAGTGTTCTTTGACTTCGCCCATATGTTGTTATTTTTAGACTTGTTACTGCCTGTCTGCTGCAGTGTCATGACGATGCAGTCTCTAAAGGCTCTCTCTCTTCAATTCCTACCCTAACACAATGGCACTATCAAGAAAAGAAGCATTTTTAATCATCTTTTGATTCTGAGCTGTCTTTTCCGTTGCTAAGAATGTTTCCTATTTCTCTGTGACTACAGCAAAAGAAAATTATATATATACACATACATATATATATATCAACAATCATGCAGAAAATTGCACATGCAATCATTCACATTTCTTATTCATTATTGACAAGAATTTTAACTGGCTAATTTTCAGTTTTATCAGAACACTAAATTACAACTGCAATGACTTCATTGATTTTTCAAGGCAATTTTTTCCCCCCAGAGAGATGGTTTGTTTTCAGAAAACAATGAAAATTCATGTATTTCAGAACCAAATCTAACGATTGATATCTTCCTATTGTTACCTTGCAATTGGAGCTCTGTAGTTAACTCCTTGCCATTTGAATAGTGATTAACATAATAATTAGATTTTTACATAAAGCCTTGATCATCCCAAAGGAGCTGCAGATATTCAGCTGAATATAAGCTAGTCAATTCTCCTTTAAACAAAAGGCAGAGTTTGCAAGTAGCTATATTAGACCAGCTGATTTGGTTGGACAAATTAGAAAAGCATCTAGTTGTACAAGTTCTTCTTAATGTCCCTTCTCCAGACAAGTTTCTGGGTACATAAGACTCATTTTTCCCACTTCATCACCTGATCTACTAAAAGATTTTACCTCTGCCTACAACCTTTTTTCTTCCTGTATTCTTAAACAAACAAAATGTCTAGTGCCATCTCCAAATAAAATCATAACCTGAAAACTAGAGTCCAGACTCTTCAAAGTAGATTTTCTACGTATTTACTTCATGGTATCACTCTTCCTTTAAAAAGACTTCTAAAAAAATGCATGATGACATAAGGAATTATGGAGAAACTATTAACAGCATCAAGCCAGATTGCAGTGGAGCAACGTGACTGCCTCCCTGCACATCTCTTGACAAGGAGAGGTCTTACAGAGTTCTGTGAAGAGTTCTGGAAATCCAGGATTTCAGAGAGATTACGAAAATCCTCCCAAGATAGATTTTAGGGGATAAGGGCAGATGCAGTCTCCCCAAAGCCTCATCATTTGTGGTGATGTAATCCTCACAGAGGATTTGGAACTGTACTTATCTATCTTGTTTGATAGACAGGGTGAATGTTGAACACCTAAAACAAAAGCGTCGGGGAAAAAGTTTTCAAGCATTTATCGCCAGTGCAGCTTTGAAGACATGGTAAGTTCAAAGACTGCCATGTTGATCTAGCTATTCCTAAGCAAATATTCCCTAGCTAGTATCACTACACAGGCTGCTTGTTTAAGATTATCTGCAGTTAATTTATGTTTCAAGACTCAAAGAAGAAAAACTGGTATCCTTGGAATAAAATACACAGAAAATCCTTGTATTGCAAGGTAGGAAAAGAACCTGGGCTCATGTTCTGGGGAGAGATTGAATTGGAAGAACAGCTCTATTTGGGAATAGTAAATTTAGTGTTTTATCACTAAATTTCTTCAATGCCTTAGGCAGCAATTATTAGCTAGCACTGCCGATGCAGCATATTAATACTCTACATGACAGTATGGACTGCAGAATAAATCATACTTCTGATAAAATCAGTGGTGTCCCAATGAGGTCAATGGCAAAGACCTCTTAGGTCTATTTTCATTTCTTCACTGTCCACATTTGTGTTCATAATTTACTAGATGGCTAATAACCTCGGGTTTGTCCATTTGAGTGGCCAAAGTAAGGGAACTCAGTTATTTTTCCTTCCTATATTAAGATTTTAATGAAGACATGACTATATCATTTTGAGTTATTCAGCAGGATAATGTAAGAAATAGAAACCAATACAGCCTTACTCAGTGCAAAAGTTTTAATTTTTCTCCTTTTTCCTGGACAACACCAAAAGGCACATGAAAATGGCAGAAGAACGTTTAGCAGTTACTAACCTTACTGCTATTTGTACTGTAGCTAATAACATTTTCTTACCTTACTTTCCAACTATACTGAGTTACCTCGAACTTTTGGTCAAAAGAGTATTTTGGATGACAACTTTGGTGGGAATTAATTAATCCAAAACTTGCTCCTGGATAGCTATTAATTATTTATGCTAATTAGAAAGAAAAGCTTGAATGGCTGTTGCAGTTAGTGTGGTGTCTCAAAACATGTTTAACTACATCATTCCAGTTTTAATAACTGTTTCTCTCTTTCCCAGCCTGATGAAATGACAGCAAAAGAAGCTGAGGCTGAAGGAAAGGGTAGCATAGAGGCAAGGAGACAAAAACTGGAAAACCTGGGAGATGAAAGAGGTGTTAAAGCTTTGCAGAGACTCATATCTAGTCTGTTGGCATTGCTGTTGATCTTACTACAAGAAACTTGTAGACATAGATAGTTTGAGCAACTTGTAGGGAGAAGGACTTCATCTTCCCAGTCTCACTTTGGATGGATTCAGCACGGAACCTTGGCAAGATTGGTGGCAGCACCTTGACCTAGGGAACAAAATGCCTCACCATGGTGCATGAAAAGTGTTATTGCAGTAGAAAAAAGTACCATCTATAAATTGTTTTACTAGTTGGTAGACTGTCCTAACATGGAAACTGAAATAAAAGCCAATGACAAGAGTACACTAAAGAAACATGGTTGTTATGGTCGGAAACACAGGAAGGAGGTCAAGTAAAGTTGGAAAAAAACAGAGTTCATCATCCAGGGAAACCACATCAAATGTAAAACTCAATGGAAGAGATGCAGGGGAAGCTGTACCAGTGAAAGAAATGCAAGAGCGTAAAAAGACAGCAAATTAGATACAACGTTCAGTTAAACAACAACAGAAAATATTGAACAAATTAGGGCTACAGTGTGGGATTTCAATGACATCACCTCCCTCTCTCTCCAGCCTGCTGTAAGCACTCAGTTTCATTAGCATCATTATCGTTATTACTATTCATTACCACAGAGGTGCTGAAAGACTGTAAGCAGTTCAGGAAACAGAAAAAAAAAATACCAGGGACTTAAGGAAATTTATTTATGAGCAACAAAGTAGTGTTGATGGGGATAAAAGGCTTTATCTAATTGAAAGTAAACTTCAAAGAGAACAAATAATTATTTACTATGAAGCACAAAGCAATATGGACAAGTTAATGTATGGCAAGTCTAGGGGGGAATAAAATGGAACACCTCTACCAGCTTCACTGTGTCTATTCCCCTCTGGAATTTGCAGAGACTCTATTATTTGGGGTGCTTGAAGAGCAGGTATTGGGCTTGCCCTCAAGTGCATCACTGCTTATTACCCAGCTGCTGCTCTCCCCCAAACAGCAGAGATGGTGGAAGGAGCGATTCATTCTGCTGCTGAAACAACCAGCCAGGGAAGCATTAAAGGGAGATTACAAAACAGCTGAAGAGGAGGGCATGAGACACTTGCCTTCCCCAACCACTCCCACTGTTAAGAACTCCTGCAGCAAGCACCCGCCTGAGGAATTCACTCCTTGAGATGGTTGCAGCCTGCAGCCCTGGGCCAAAGACGTGACCAGGGGCTGCCCCATGTCTCCTGTAAGCACAGTGCCACTTGCCTTTCCCAACAGGGTGGGCCAACAACAGATCTTCACCGTTGCCTCAACGGTACAGGAGGGGGCTGCAGGCGTGCCTCATTCAGCAGTCTGCGCCAAGCTTCATGACAATGTGACCCTGGACAGAGGGCAAAAGAGTTGTTGGGCAGCTCTCCTGGAAAAATATACCACCTTATATGGAGGTGAATATGGTGTTATCTATTATCTGGAGCTATAGGCTGTTTGGAAGGTGTACAAAGTACTGACTGGTGTTTTTGTACTGGTTCCTCTTCACTGCTCCACAGAATCAGACAGATGGTATTTAAATTGATTTTTTAAAAACATAAATAGAAGAGGCTCAGTCATTTTCTGGTTAATGTTCAGTGTTTATGTTTTAAAGTGATTATCAGTTTAGGTTTGATGTAGCTTTCACTTGAAACTAAATGCCATCTCTATGTATGATTAAGTTATTTAATAACTTTTGCACAGGACCCAGCTATCTTCGCTTTGTTCTAAAATGCTCCCAACTCCATGCTTTTTTACAAAAACTGGCTCAACTCCCTGCCCTGCCACCTATTGTCCTCACGCTTTCATTAAAAATTGAATTTAGTTTTAATGCCAAAAAATATTTGTGTTGTGTGTCATCTCTTTAATCTTAAAAAGCCTGTGTCCCTCTGTGATACCTTTGGAATCCCTGCCCAAAAACCTAGCTTCAATGAGCTGGTGAATCTGACGCTGTAGTAATTTCCTAGCAGCCAAGTCCTGTCAGCTCCCACTTCACAGTCATCTACTGTGATGAAGCATGTGATTTTGGTTAATTCTCTTTTACGCCAGAGACTTCTGACTAGCAATAGCTGTCATTCAAACACCCCAGATAAGGAGCAGGGATGGTCTTGAAGAAGCTTCAGGACAAATTTGTCTCCTCTGCCTTTTGCTAGCTGTTTCGTGGTGTACCTCTCCATCCGTGAATCCTTGAGGAAGAATTAGCAGAGAAAAAGAAGACCCACACAGACAGAACAGCTGTTGTTTTCGGAGCACAGAGGATAAGAAAGAGAGAGACCTCCTTCCCTATGGGCTCTAGGAAAAAACAACACACACTAATGGAGCCTGAAGTAGCTGGATTAGAGGTAAGACTTCACAGGTTAAGCAATACCTGTAACAAGCACATATCTTTAATGTGGGACAGAAACAAGGCACCCTTTTATCCTTTCTTCTGGGACTAGACTACTGAGAGCCACAAGAGAGCTTTCTTCTCTGTGAAACTAAATGGGATTCTATGTGGAATAAGTCATTAATGCAATGGAAAGAAAAAAATTTATTCCCCAATTAACCCAAATTAAAAGCCCGGTGGTATTTTCTGGAAGAAAAAAAAAAACTCTCAACCTTCTACAACAAATTCAGCTGACCCTAATCTTGAAAACACATCCTTGCCTTTGGTGATTGATTTTAAATAGACAGATTATGTCCTTCTGCTTCATATAGAAGTAATTAACATTTGTTTTCATGATGAGCAGCACAACATCCCTTCTATCTCTCTACAGTTGACACAGTTTTTTTGAAAGATCAGAAGCAGCTGAATGCAGAAAAAGCCTCCAGAGACATGAAAGCGGCTACGCTGACTTTCATTCCAGGGTCCACAGTCAAAGTGAATCGAATGTCTGAAGTGTGCACAGCTGCCTGTGTCAGGCTGAGGATGGATGTGAGAAGTTCTCGTGCGTATGCAGTTGTCCAAAATCTCCTTCTCTCTCCTTGGGGTGCTTTACGTTATTTTGATGTTACATTCACAGTAAAAACAGAGCAAGAGCTGGTGACTGATATTGCAACTTGATAATAATCTTTCTGATAACTGACATCTGCCTTATACTCTCCAGCTAGCTGTTTTCCCACTTGCACACCCACATGGAGTCCTCAGAACTGACCAGGTCAGTGGAAGGTGGACAACTCGCCATACAGAAGCCCTGCTGTATTCCATTTAGACCATGACAGTCTGGATCATCTGTGCACACTTGGTGCCCAGGGAATAGGATGGACTTTGCCCTCCCGTTCAGTCTCCCACTTTCTATCTGATGTTGTGGTCAGCAGAGATTCCTCCATCCACAGCAGGCACTAAAACAGAGAGTCTGAGAGACTTGCCAGGCAAGCAAGAGCACAGCCTTTGCAACACTGAATTGCACAGACGTATCCCTTCAGTTTTGGCTGAAGGAAATTTCATTTTTCTTCCCCTTTGCCTGCATTCCTATGTTCAAGAAGCTGGGTGGTGCAAGCCTGCAATGAGGCCTGCACCTGGATCTTGCAAACTGTATTTGAAAGAACTTGAGAAGACTAATGGCAGAGATTGCATGTCAAAAAAACAAAACCCACGTCAGTGAAGATTCATAGCTTGAACTGATCCTTGCTTTATTTTCAGGGAGTTATTCACACTGTCCTTGTCAAACTCACAGCAGAATTTACTTTAAGAAGTAATAATTTTACTAATACTATAATTTGTATCACAGTAGTTCAAGACCTCACTCCCATTAAACCAAGTAAAATATGGTCTCAGCCCCTAAGATCCTACAGTTGAATCATTTGTTTCTATCACCAAGCCCTTAGGAAGCTTGTTAGCTCTTTATCATAGGAAACACTCACAGAAAATTGATCTTTCCAAGCTTGCTACCAGCATTTTCCTTTCCTCCAGTGCTGCTATTTTTAAGCTATTATTTTGCACAAAACTTGGAGAGTTTGATAAATCTTTGGACACTGTTCAAGAACAGTGCCCTGCGTGGGCACATTTCTCTCTTAACCCTCTCTTAAGAAAAGTCCTTTTTTTTTTTTTTTTTAAATATTATTCCTTTTGGAGGAGCCAGCATGAGTAGTAATCACAGACCCAGTCACTAGCATCTTGTGCTTGAAGGGACCCAATATCAATCACCCAACCCCTACAAGGAGGTCATCAAGAAGATGGAGCCAGGCTCTTCACGGTATTGCATGGTAGGAGGACGAGAAATAATGGCCATAAATTGAAACAAGACAGATTCAAACAGGACAGAAAAAAAAGTTTTTTTATGACCGGGACATTCAAGCAATAGAACAAGATGCTCAGAAAGGAGGTGTGATCTCCATCCTTGGAGGTTTTTAAGATCAGAGTACATAAAACCCTGAGTAACGTGGTCTGACCTCACAGCTGACAATGCTCTGAGCAGGAGGCTGGACTAGAGACCTCCCAAGGTCCCTCCTGACCTGAATTATCCTATGCTTCTATACCTCATTCTCCACACCCCTTTTTAACTGAAGCTTTTGTCTAACCTTCTCACCTCCACACGCATCGGATCTTAAACATGTTTTCAGCATTTTGACTAAGAGGTTCCAAGACCTTTTCAAATAGTTACTGAAAGCATTTCAAAACAAACTGAATACTTTCTTTTACAATGATTTGGAAGGCAGGGCAGTTTATTTTTTGTTAACATTCACACATGGAAAAAGTGACCCTCAAAGGCTAATCTTTTCCTGAATTAAATTATGGCACTTTGGGAGTTAAATATATCTACTTACAGCCATTTGATACATAAACAGTCTAAATTATAGACAGAATTTTTAAAATAGGGAGGATCACTTACTGCCAAATGAAATTTAGGAGCATAGTGGGAAGCAAAACAGAAAATGAATACCCAGTAATAGTCCAGACTTTTTCAGGTACAGCTAGAAGAAGCAGTACCCATCACTAGGCAACACTTTCAATTAATTTGCTTCAAGGAGAGTGAGGAAGACAGCCAGAGAGACTCATATTATGCAGAATGGGTTTTCAGCTAAGTTGTTTGCCCTCTGTTTGTTCAGTATGTTCCAGGCTGGCTCAAGATACATGATGTAAAAACATTCTCTAAGGCAGGTTTCATATATAATATACAAATGTCTCCTCCCATGGGACCCAGGTTGCATAATCAGACATTTTCCTAACCAACATAAAATGATCAGTCAAAAAAATCCACTCTAGAAGCAAGCAGTAGTTGCAGTGTGAGAAGCATAGCTCAGAAAAATTATGTCATCATTAACTTAACAAGAAACAGTTTCCCATAAACTAAAGTTAGAGCTAATCTGCCAGTAAAATGGAGCTTCTTTTACCTGAGGAATTACAAAACAAAACACACAAAATCGGTAGAGTGCTAATTCTATGCATTAACTGGAGTTTCTTATAGATGTATTTTAACAGTATCCCCCTTCCCTCCCCAAAATGAGAAATTCCATTAACAGCATTCTTAGCTCTCCTTTAAATAGCTAATTACACCTAACTCCAGTCATAATGTCTAATTACTGGTTTATTCACTCTGAGTGGTTTATAACATGATGAGAAATTACTGAGATGAAATTAGATCAAAGGGTAACATAAATGTATTTGCATTTCAGACTGCCTTCAAAGGCAGAGGTGGAGCTGGAGGGGGGTTGGGGTGGTGGAAGAGAAACAGCAGCATGAAGGTACAGCTACATTTCCATGAGCAGTCAGCACCTCTTCCCTTCCGAGCCCTTCTTCCTCCATGTCCACATATGCATGGGTGTTGTATACCTTGGAGAAACATGCCAGGCCAAAGCAGTGACAGCATTTACTTGGGCTTCATAATGTGCCAAGAGACGGATGCAATTACTCTCATTGCCTTTGGAAGATCACAATAGGAAACCTGAAGCAAAAGGCTGCAGGAGAAACATGGCGAGCTACATTAAACCAAGGCAATCTTGCAATTTTCAAGGGCCTCTGTAGTGTTACCATAATAAAAATCTGCTGCCTAAAATGTGTGCACAACAGATGGATAATAAGTTTTACCTCATTATCTCACAGCAAAATGATGTGGCTTTTTTATTTAAAATTTTTCCTATAAAAATGGAACAATTAGCACTCCTAGAAACTTAAATTGTTTCTCGATCTATATGGGAGCTCATGTTGGGTTAAGGATGGAAATGGTGTTATGTCAGGAGATGGGGGGGGGGAGGGGGTGGTTCACAAGGCACTATTCTAAAAGCCTGAGGAGCCTTGAAATAAAATAGGGCAAAAAGCATTCCTCATAAAGCTCTCTCCTGTTAATACTTTCTCACAATCTTCTCATTTGCAGTCATAAGAAGTGACAAGTTTTCCTTTTTACATTTACCAAAGTTGTATAAAAAGCATCTCATCAGCAACAAAATAATTTCAACCCAAAATTATTACTTTTCTATCTTGGTTGAAAGGATAACATGAACATAGCTAGATTGTTCATTATTTCAGAGTGGGATGTGATGTTCGTTCACATCACTGAGAAGATTCCAGCAAAATTCTGTGGTCTTTTTAAAGCCAGGTAGGTTAAAAAGTGATTTACCTTTATTCAGAAGGACAATGGTGTTAGTCTTCTGCAAAGACATCTGTCTCCTTCGGCAGCATTAGATGTTTAATGTGAATACTTGTTACACCAGATTGCACCTTCATAGGAAGACTGACTTACGGACCAACTCCATTCTAATCAAGACTCTGATAACATCTTGAGAACAATTGCTTATGCAAGCAGTATCTGTTTAGCTCATGATTTAAAACAAGGTAGACATTGCACAACAGTTTAAGAAAATTTTGCTCATCTCATTCTTTGTGACAATGTACAACATCCTCTCCTTTGTATCTCTGTCCTTTCAGAAACGCATCGGTATAAACAATTTTCCAATGACTGGTAGGAAACAGGGCAGTTGAACTTCATGCATGACAGCATCAAATTAACAGAGGCAGGTCATGAATTACACAGAAAGTTTGTCATTCTTTTCCTTTAGACTGTACAGCTAATTAAGAGCTGTACTTTTCATATGAATTCTGTAATTACTCTGACATATGCTAACCAAGCATCCTATCCCTGGCTAGTATTACGGTCCATTACAGAGTGAAAGTTAATGGTGGTCTGTGGTTCTGACATTAGTCTGAACCATAAAAACTGATAGCTGAAAATTCTTGTTATTGGTGATCCTCTTCTGTGACCTCTTGCTTACATTTGTTAAAAACACACATCCTCCTTCCTGAGGAAGAATGAGTCCAGTTGAAAGACAGTCCCATCTTATGGGTAGTTGGGAAGGCCATTTCATGAAGACAAAAAATCCTTTTGCCTATTCAAAAAATATGTAGAGAAACTGTAGAAACAAACCTACCGATCTGAGGCCTTAGATTGTTCACCTCCCCTCACGTTTGAGCATCTCACAAGGTATGTAGGTATGTTTCCTACTTTATAGACAGGAGGCACGGAGTAGTTATAAACACATAAACTGAATTAGTTATATGATGGCCCATTGTATCCTACAGTCATCAACTACGTCAATGATTACTAATTAACCCTCTATTGCACAAACAAAACCATGCCTTTAAGACAAAAGTCTGAAGGGCTGGCATACATATATAGTGTAGGAGAAGCAGGATTTAGGCTGGAGCACTTTTTTCTAAGCAGGTACCTTGCAAGTAACACATATATCAGGACCACTTTTCCTTTAATTTTTCCAAACTTATTAGATGAATTACTGAAGAATTAAAAGCTTACTTCCCCTCTTCTACTATCACTGCCTCTCTGTTAAAAAGATCCCTATATCTATATCAAAATCAAATTTGACTTTGTTTTATGTATGAATGAGAGACCCCAGGACCCCAGCTGCAAGAAGTCACTTGGGACTAGATCTCATCCTAATTCATGAGTTATAAGCACAAATACCAAGCTGATAACTTCAATATTATTTAAATACAATAATTGAGGAAAAATAGTTCTCTTTTGTGTGTTCACGGTTTCCGGGACCTCTGCATGTTACTAGTATATAAACATTGAGAAAACACAAAAACCAGGAAGTTGCCCAACATGATTTTACTGGGAAGCTGCTGAATGCAGGACTGAAAGAGGCAGAGACAGCATCAAAAACTGGAAAGTTTCGCTCAGTTGTCTTCAGCATAAAACCATCGAACAGATCCTCTGCAATTGTACCTGTTCCTCTTACCAAGCTGTGATCACTCACAGAGGAGATGAGTAGACATAGAGTGAAAAAACTTATACTCTTATAACTTCTACTTATCCAAATAAATGAGTCCATCTGAAGGGATTATAGACAAGTTAAGAGTGGAACTGGTTTTTGCTAACACATACACAACTTTATACCTGCAACTGAGAAAAAAAACGTAAGGAATCTAAGTGCATAAATTACACCATTTATTTCTTAATCTCCCTTTTAAAAACTTATTTCCAAGTCAGTTTTATCTCAGTGTCTTTTTTTCTCTAACATGGATCAGTCACTTCTTTAAGCAAGCACACAGGAAGGAAAGGAGAAAATAGATGAGGAGGTGGAGATGTATATTTCTCATCTGACCTTCTTGACAAAGATAAGGCAGAATCTGTTAAGCACCTATACATAACATTCCTTATTCTTTTTACAGTTCTTTCCCATTTCTCTCATTTTTGTGTAAAAGAAGATTTGTTGCTCTCCCATAAATCATTGTCTCTCCTTGACATGCTATGACCTGCTGTGACTTTCAATACCCATCTGCATTCTACTGGAGCATAGACTTTTGGGGACAGAAGGAAGGAACCACATATCGTTGTCACCTAATGCCCAAAGTAATGTCAAATCATTCAAGGATTTTTGTATTTTCATGATTCTTTCCTGTTTTCTGGTTTTTCCTAGATGTGGCCACCAAATCCTCCTTCTCCTTGACAAATTAAGAGTATGACCTTAATTTCTTACACCTAGGTGTGATGCCAGATCCACAAATATTTTGCCAAACACTGTACACAGCACTGTATTAGAGACATCAACACCTCAGCACACTGTTACTATTAAATTTACACAGAAACATTGCATCGCATATGCAAACATCTCTCACATATGTAGGAAAGGTGGGACAAGGAATACCAAAAGATATCCATATTTTGGCCTTTCTAATTGTTTATTATCAGTTCCGCCTGCACAATTTTCCCACAGTTGCAGGGGAAGGTGCCATCTCCTTTGTGTCAAAGAAGGACACAGGCTGTTTGTTGCCTAGCCTTATTCATTAGCTGAAAGACAGACATTAGATAATTGTCACAAGACAGAGCAAATAGGATTTTTGAAGAAGCCCAAGGGTATTGATGTCCATCATACACTGAATTTCAAATGGAACTGGGCATCTAATTCTTTAAGTATTTTAAGGAAAAAAAAGGTGAAAGTTTCAAGAAATGGCTTAAGCACATAAAGAAACACCATCACTTACACTTGTGCAGTCAATGGCTAGCACTGAGTGCTATGGTTGAGCAAACAAATGCAAGGAAAAGAGGAACTGATTCAAACACAACAGCCACAAGACTCTGCATTATTTAGGTTCTGCTAGTTTTTAATAAAGGAATTTCTTAAATACAAAATAGTTTTCAAACTTTGGGAGCTGACTGGAGTCTTTTTTTCTACTTCGTATATCATGAAGGACACTAACACAGTCTCCTCTCTTTGTGCATATTTATCTCAAACAGACAAGTCCTTAGACAATATAGAAGCAGCAACAACTCTGATTAATGCCTCTCTCACCCCATGGTTTGATTGGTATTCCTCTAGTTGTTGGTATCCCTAGGAAAACTCCTCAGAAGACGCAATTAGTTCCAGGTGCTATTCCCATGTAGCAATTACACTGACAGGGCATACAGACCTCACTTCACTGTATCTGAAGGGAGCTCCATCTATCACATATAGTTACACTACTAATTGAATAGGCAAATCCAAACTGCTCTGCAGTCAGTGTGAAAATCCACATCCCAGCAAAGATGCCAGGTAATGACAGGATGAAGACATTGCTTCTCTTTTCAGATCATATATATGAGACCTTTAGGACAAGCAGCCAACTTTTACTGTGTTCATACAAAATTTTCCACAGTGTAATTTAAACTGATATTTGAATCCCTAGTCTTTGCTATAATGCAAGCAACAACCCACCGTGATCACTAGCAATGAAAGCAAGCACCTTGGGTGTGCATTTATGACACGGATAATCAGCTCTGCTTGCTGCAGTGCCATACAGTCAGAGCTAGCTCTCCTGCCTGGAAGGTGGTAGAGCAGAAATCAGCACTAACAAGTCATTTAGCCACATTAACTAAGGACCATGCCCAAGCTAGGGAGACTCATACCCTGTGTGACCTTAAACAAATCACCTTATGCTCTCACTCTTCTGTGCCTTAGTTCCCAAATACAACATGGAGATAAAACTCATTCCAGTTCATTGGAACACTGTGCAAATTAACCTTTTCAAAAGATAGTGAAAGCTTCTAATATACTGCTAGGTTTCTTTAGAAATACAGCCTCATAGCTATTGCTGTTTAGGAATGGGTGGGCTTTTTTTGGCTGTTTGCTTGTTAATAAGGAAAAAAAATGAGGTGAATTAGAAACACTTTGCTATTCACCTCAGTTATTGCCTTCTATCACTTCGCCCGTTGACTGTTTCTCATTACTCAACTTCCATCAGTAAACATGATTGCCTATCATTGCTCCTTGGCGCTGCGACGAGTTACCTACCCCTTTAATCCATTTTTGGAGGCTGTCAGTTTTGATTTTGTGCCTCAAAATGTCCTCTTCATCTCTGGTGTTCTGTCATTATTAATTCACAGTGAACTTAAACACACCATTCTGGAAAGCGTGCTTCAATTTTAAAATAAGCAACTGTTATTTTATGTTACAGTCTCACACCCTCAGGAAAACTGATTAATCCAGACTCCCAGATAAGAAGCCTTCATGGTGAGCATCTAGCAGTTCATCACCACAACCAGAACCAACCCACAAGGCAGGTAGTACGATGTATGTAGGGCTGGAAAGAAAAGTGGCATTACATGCATATTGCCTGAGAGCCCATAGGCTTCATGGTTTCACATGACTGTGCAAACTGCTGTCTTAGTTGATTTGGCATACGTCTAGTAGCCTGACTGCCAAGGAAGTAGAAAGACAGTTTAATCAAAATACTGGTCATGAGCGCATCCCAGGATAATTTCATTCCCCAAAGTATTTCTTCTGTGCATGTAAGAAGGAAGCACATCAGACATATGGACAGAGAATCACCAGAGAGGAAAAAATAGCTATTGTAATGTACAGCCCAATAGGAAGAGGAATCAGCAGTTTGGGGGACCTATATGAGCTCCTAATTGGCAACAGAAGCTGCAAACTGTTCAAGGAACTTGTGAGGCAGCAGCAATCTGTTCATGATTCATTTGGCTGGCATAAGACAAGCAAGGTGGCTGACAGCCTGACCTTTCTTCACGGAGAGCTGATAGACACTGTCTCTTCATTTGAAACAATTCCCTGGAAAGGCAGAAGTGATGGTACATCTTTAACTATATATTGCTTCTTATCAAGGAGCTGCACCTTTTACTCTAACAATGATTATGAAAACAAAGGACATACTACTTCAATAATGAGAAGAGAAGGCTCTTAAGGTGTCTACATTCCCTCTTTCCCCCATTAATAAAAGCGTTAGTTAATAACTTAGCCTATCTGGTGTTTCAAGGGCAAAACAGCAGTCATATTTTCAGGTGTGTAGACAGTGATGAATTCTGGAAAGTTCCTACGAATAAACTTTTTCAGCCTTTGCCATATTGTGCTTTTTAGATTTTCCTAGTATCTTTTCTAGTCTCTCTTTTTAAGATAAAAGCCTTTGCTAGAAAACAGGAGAGCACAGTGACTTTTAGAGTGTCTGTCTAGTTCTAGATACCAACTTAGAGACAGCACAGAAAGACAATTTTGGGAGATTAGATGGTCTATGCTCTCAAAGTACCTGCATTGAAGTACCACAGAGTCAGCAGTCACACTTGAAAGTCTTGACTGATGTACCTCATTTCCTACTGTTTTGTCTCTTTATGTCATCATTTACTTCTCTGTGCATGACACTGCACATGAAATGGTGTTGAAACATCAACAGCTTGGAATACTCCAGCATCTCGGGTCACATAATCCTCCAAAGTGAAACAGAGAAACTTGCACATGAAATTAAGCAAAGGAGAAAGGAAAGCAGCAGAAGAGGCCTGTTTGAGCACGGCCCTCATAAACAACAGTCCCCATGAGACAGATGCGTTCCTTGGAACAGAAGAGAGCAGCTGTATTGAATCTTTGCTTGGAATAATTTTTTTTCACGTGAGATTCCTACCACCTATTCCTCTTACCTACCACGTATAACTGCCATCACAGCTCAAAGGTTAGCCTTCTTGCTTGGTCAAAGACATGAGCACATAAGAACATTGCAGGTTTTAACCTTTATCTTCCTCTTCATGCCCTTCACAAGATGAAGCCAAGCAAGAGAGAGCAGTGAGCACTAAAAGGATAAAATCTCAACATTTGTGTCTTTATTCTACCATAACTCAGCAGCGTTGGGTAGCGATTGCAAGGTTATTTTCTGAATGCATCATTAAGGAATAAGAAGTCCTTAATAAAAGAGTTGTGTCCTTTTTGCAGGTAACAGTTATCCTCCAATGTTTCAGAAGTGACCACTGTCACGGAAGGCTCATACTGTAAAACTACTGACAAACCAAAAGAGAGTTTTCAGGACAGCCTAGAAGCCGTTAACTGTTCTTGTTTCCAGAAGGTGTCAGCAATCCAATGTCAGGTTTTGTACCATAGAATATAAAGTGTGAAGACTGTAAACAAAGAACACTTCTACACCGGCAGTTAATACTGCAGGAGAGATAACTATTGCATCAATAAGAAAGGTTTTACCTGGCATGTTCTAGCTAATCTCAGTAGAAAACTTTCTTACAGGTTTCCACACATATACATTGACATGAATTTTCTCCATAATCCATCCAGGCCTCAGCCACAGGTAAATTAATTGATTTGCAAGAAATCCTGTGTTCCCAACATATCCTCATCACACATCGACGGCCAAATGAGAACAACAACACAAGAACTCATTCCTGTGTCAGACCTATACATTATTTATCGTTCCTCTCATGGCAAGCTGATCTCCAAAACTGAGGTTTAAAAAGTTGATGAGGCTTGCTAGCCCCAGGGAGATCTAAGCTCTCATGGAAGAGCAGACACATTTGGTAGCACTCCAGTTACACCGAGGAATTGTCAAGTATGTGTTTTCAGGATGACACGCCATTTGTCAAAGTCAGTTAGGAGAATGTTACCAAAGACTGATTCTTTCACTGCGTTTTGGAAATGTTGTTTCGTGACGTGAGCCAACTGTTGACATAAAAGAAGCCAGGTGGGATACTGAGCTATTCATTCCTGAAATCTATGATCTGCGTAGTTAAAAAAAAATTACACAGAGCAGCTGTATATCTGTGGCATTCAGTTTCTCAGATATTTTTATCGTATCAATGCAGTGTCAAACCACTTCCAACTATGAAATGCAAAAGAACTGCTCACAGCTTCTGCTTCCAGTGTGTTGGGTATAAGGAAGCAGAAGACAGGTGGTGTTCCTGGTACATTTGCAGAGATTTTTGCATGACTGTTCCAGTGAAATTTTGGATTTGGAACTGCTTTATGATCAGGCAGATATTTCACAAATGGGTTAAATGAATTCTATTTTTCTGTCCTATTGATCACCTGGATTTAAAAGGTTTTGCCTCATTAGATCATGTGATAGGCTATATCTAAAGCTAGAGGTCTCGGTGTGATGCCAACACAGGATAAATACAACCTTTTAAATTGACAGTGGGAAGGGCTGCTTC
Organism: Morus bassanus; assembly: GCA_031468815.1. NCBI lineage: Eukaryota > Metazoa > Chordata > Aves > Suliformes > Sulidae > Morus > Morus bassanus. Next base: position 27,872,810 of record CM062577.1, read on the forward strand.
CTGGAAGAGGGGAAAAAAATTCTATCACAGAACATGTGTTAACTTCAGGCACAAGGGAAAATCATACAGGGGAAATGAAAAAGAGATATGGAAACGCTAACCAAAATCAGATCGTGCCTGCTGACCTTCTGCATTACCCTGAGCATGTCCCTGTATTTCTTGTGCAGAGAGGCGCTTCAGTAGGGGAGGAAGAAGTTAGCTGTTATATAAACATACATGCAAAGGAGCTTGCAAGAGTGTTAGTAAAGTACAAAAGCCAAGCATTCTGGCATTGGGAAATGCCAGAACCAATGCTATTTATGCAACCTTAGTTAAACCACCTTGTACGAATGCATTACGTCAGTGCCTTTAGTTATGTGACCACATACTGGTTTTCCACAGGACTGCAGACTCACTCAGTGCACAGAATGGGCAGCAGCATTCAGTTTGACTGACATGCAATCTTTGTTTTATTGCCTAGCATTTGACCCTTCTTCCTGCATCATATGTAAATCCTAGTTTGAAAACAAAATTCTGTTGCCTTGTCAGCTTTTCAGTAGCACTTCTTACAGGATTTTTGTGAAGTTAAACCTACAGTGCTGACAGGAGGTAAGAGGAAGTGCTATTCCCATTTCACAGATGGAGAATGCCAGCACAGAGGTAATGCTAAATTTAGCAAAATGTGAGTCACTTAAGATACAGGCTTTTTTTAGTATATGTATTATTCACACACCACTTAACTATGCACAAAGAGTAAGGCATTGCATTGAAGTTTCTGCAATCTACAGAAGTTTGTTTTGAATGACTTCCCATTAAATGTTTCAAAACTGCAAGTTCCTGATGGAAAACTGAGTCTGGTTTCCCACAGGAAATGAAACATACACAGTTGTGCCATCTGCCTATTCATGTGCTGTTAATACTCCTTCCACCTCATTTCTGAACCTGTTGGCTGGTTTCAAACAAAATTGGCAGAGGAAAAGGTCTCTAAGTGAATGCCTCTAGGCTTAATAAAAACTGGCAGCTAACAGGGAGTAAGACCCAAATTACAGCCTTCACTGAGAGGAAGGAGGTTATGCCTCTGCCCCATCCCTGTCCTGCCAGGCAGTGACAGAACCACTGCTCAGCACACACAGCTTCCAGCTAGCTGCTTGCTAGGGGACTCAGGGTACAAATGTGTGGAGCTAATATCCATGTTCCCCTTTGAGAGGCTGTGTTCTCATCTGGTGATACAAAACAGAGAAGCAAAACAGAATAAAATCATCTCCGAGATATGCAGTAATGAGCATATCTCTGTAATGATTACTCACCGCAGGGCTGTGTTGCGCTGCCAGCTGAATGTCGCCCTCTTCTATCACTGCCAGAAGAGGCGCTTGGATCCAGCACAGTTTTCACTTCCAGAAGTGCCAGGACGCCTTCCAAAGGATGCTTTAATGCTCATATGACAGGACACTAGCATAAAGATTTGGTATCCCTTAGCCAAGAATAAAATGGACCTATCTCAAAAGAGAAACCATGTCCCAGTCCTTTCCAAAAGCTAACCAAATACACTGCAGCTCAGCAGAGGTGAAAGAAACTAGTTTTGGGAAAGCAGCTGTTGAGCACAGCACAGCTTTCAAATAAACAGAAGGCTATGCCATCTCTATTAGCACTGCTATTCACAAATTTCCTGCAGCCAACTCTTACTTGAAAAACTGGTACTCACCACTGTCTCCTTCCCTTCACTCTGCCTTTGCCTCACGATGGTCATCACTATGTCTTACTCCTGCCCTCTTTACAACAGCCAGCAATTCCACCCCCCAGCCTGCCCCGTGCCTTCCACCCCTTTCTTTGAGACCTTGCCTGTAGTGACCTACAGTCATAGACTCTGTGCTACTCATCTCATCAGCACTAAAGTAGTGAGATTGTAGGGGAATAATGGGGTGACATTGACCTTGTGATGCAAATCGTGCTGAGCTTTTCCTGTGCAGACTGCACAGGGAATGTGTACCAGACCTGCCGTGGCATTTACAAACCAGGCAATGAAAGAGATACCATTTTCATCAGCTTAGAGGTGTTTATGGCATGCTAAATGCACTCTTCTAGAAAACATAACTGTAAGCAGAGGAAGAATTGGCTGCTTTTACCATAAAGCATTCCTAGATAGGGTGATGCAAGTGTTTTTGGCATACAAAAATTAAAGACACATCCAAAAAAAAAATTATAATGGCGCAGCAGTAAATTCACACTCTCTCACCTATAGATAGCTTCACATGTCTCTAGCAACCACACAGGAAGTGGAACCTACAGAGCAGCCAAGAAGATGCCAGCCACAAAACCAGTCACATGCTGATTGTTGCTGCTAGAAACCTGCCCTCATTGCAATCCATTTGGCATTCCCTCCCTGGAGCTGCAAATGAAATGAGATCCCAGGCTGGTGTGTCTTATGCTCTGTCTCTTTCTCTACCAACACCATAACTGGGATTAAAAGGACTGAGCCATTGCTTGGTTCAACAGTTTCTTCCACACAGACCATTTACTGTGTGCAAGCGCACTGTACCCTGTAACGACAGGAGTTTCATGGGCCTAATCTTCCCATTTGGTGAAGTCAATGAAAGTTGTGCTCTTGATTACAGTAGTGCAAGAGTGAGCACAGAGAAGGAAGACTTGGGCAAGTGAAGGCACAAGAAAGTGGTCAGAAAAATTTTGGTTTACAAAAAGCAAAGACAATTCAGAGGGATGGATTTTGCTTTCCAACAGTTTCCTCAGGTGACAGCTGCTTTCTGCTGTGCCGCTCTGCAAAATGCCACTATGCCTGTGAATTTGTCTGTGTGGTCTAAATCAAGAGACGGCTCTCTGTCAGACAAATCTAGTTAAAAAAAACCTTGGTCCTTTTCTTCCCAAAACAAATAGCATTCAGAGCAGGAGCTGAAACCTGCTTTGAACAGGAGAGTGGGGACTCCAGCTGGGCAGTTCGTCTCTCAGGACAGGACTCCAAAGAGAGAAATACTAGTAGTCCCAGGAGGTTATAACTACAAGTATCAGCATAATCTTCTCTACTCTGTGCCTACTTGTGATACCATTTAGAAGAGAAACAAAACAAAATACTTAAAATGGGGTCCACAGAAACCCACTATAACTGCTTCTTCTAGCAGGGCTTTCTAACTGCCAAGTTCTTCACAGTGGATGCTGCAGCAGTATGAAAAGTTATGTGAAAGCAATATGAAAAAGTTAACTCGGATTCAGGTCCACATGGCAGTCAACTGGAAGGCACAACAAAGCATAGTATAGGATAAATACAATTGGAAAGGGAGGGGGAAACAATACAAACTGAGGAAGTAAAACACAGATGTGAATCTGACTTCTCTACACTCATAATTCCAGTTTGGTTCATAAAAATTACTGGCATAAACCCCAGATCATAGATCATTTGGTGCAACAGGAAAAGGTCCAGCAACAAGTAACTTCACCCCATCTTATAATGGTGGTCTAGGCTAGAAAGTCACACTGAAAAAAATGTACACTCCTAGATTTCCATTTGATTTTCTTCCACAAATTCAGTTCAAATTTGGCAAAGTATCTTCTGACCCGTAAGCTATGTGACAGTCACACAAAGTCAGATGAGAACTTGGCTTGAACAGCAGATTTGTTTCCTAATGTTAGTGGTTTTCTTGAAATAAAAACATAAAAGTCATGTTAAATTTACATCATCAAGAGCTAGGGAGAAATTCAAGATTACAGACCAGAATTTGGCCAGTGAACTGTCACTGCTAGGCACCTGAAACAGGTAACCCACAGTGACTGTCTAGTCCTAAGGTCAATGTTGGAAGACAGGCAATCAGAAAAAAAAATTGTAGTTATAGATGGTTCATTTGTAAGCTGATATTTCAAGTGAAACCATATTTTATATCTAACTCTGTGCCTCCTTTGTGTGTTGAAGAGATGAGAGGAATCTCATTTCATTCGGTGCTGGAAGAACACATTTTGATGGGCAACTTCTGAAACAGCTGAGAGGGGGACACCAAAATCTGCTTGATTATGTACTCTGCTCTGCAGTGAGCACTTGTATAGACTTCAGTTTTGCCAGTTAAAATATGTTTCAGCAGGGGGTACCCATCTGGATTCTAATCTGAAATAACATAAAAATTACTACAACAGTTCTAAATATACTGAACATTATCTAATGTTCTTCTGCTTTATACCTCACCGTAATAGTTGAGAAATAATGGAGACAGTCTTTGGCTATTTTACGAATAATAAACTACTGCAATCAAGAAAAATGTTCTATATATCCTTGACTCATAGATCAAATGGGCCTTAATAAAAACTGAAATTAGCTGGTTATCCAATAATCTGAGGATGTGATCCTCAGTTTTACTCTCCAAGTTGTTCAGCTTGCTGACTATTTTCTCTTTCCTTCCCTCCTCCCCTTCTGCTACAACCTATCTCATTAGGAGGCTGAGGTTCTGGTCAAGCCCTTGAAGAATTCAGTGCTCTGAAACAAAGGAAAGCATGTCATAATCATCTTAGAAAAATATATACACATGAGAAACTATCCCCTGCAGAAACAGCCATTATTGAATATTACGCGAAGCTGGCCACTTTAAGGCATTGTTTAATTTAATTGCTAGTACCCATTTTAATTAGCAAGAGTTATATTTCTACCATAACGAGCAATAGCATGAAATAACAATGTAGGAAATTTGAAGAAGATTTTTTCCACTTTGTCGAAACCACTGAAGATATCTGGCTTCTTCACGAGCTGCACACTTGGCCCAGGAAAGTGACAACTGATTACAGCATGGTATCAAACTAAATGTCCCATCATACTCCCCCTGCTTATAGCCTCTACACTAACACTAAGTCCTCTGGGACAGGAACTGCATCTGCAGTGACTTTTGTGGCATAGCTTTGATCTGAAGTGGAAAGTATAGGACTAAATTCATAACAATATATCTGTGACTTCTCTAAAGTTTTCTAATGTTAACATCAGGCTTAGCACAATGGTAAAGGACCAAAAAAAAAAAAAAAAAGGTAGACAGAATGAAAGCAATCTAATCAGTGGTTATGAAACATTGCTTTAGTGGATATGCACAATATGGAAGCAGCAGTGGCAGGTACTTCAAAATGAACAGCAGGGAGAAGCTCACTTTTCATGTAAGGGTGCTCCTACTGTTTCATACATCAAGGCCCATTAATGTTAAATTTTAGGCCTCATGCATGCATGAGACAGACTGATCTTCACTGTTTTTTAGCCCTCTTCTGAAATCCTAAACGTGGATTTGGATAGTCTGCATAGGCACTGGGGATACCCAATCCCAGAGTCTAGGGGAGCCAATCCCCCAGAGCTGTAAACTACAAGTACACTGCTTGTATGGGACCCAGAGCTGGCTCCTGAAAAGGATATCATTACAGGTGTCATTACTTTCGGTTCTGGCAACTACTAAGTCCCTGGAGGGCTTCATCTACCTGCCTGTTCCTCTTCTAGTCTCTCTGTCCTCACACTTTTAGCCTGTCCTTTAAGGTTGCTACTAGTTCCTATCTGCTCAATAGTACAGCATGGTAAGGAGGAGGAGGGGTAAGTAAAGGGAAGCAGGAGTGGTTGCATTGGGATGGGCAGGCTGCGAAAGCGCCGAGGAGGAGCTGATTTAGTCTACAACAGACCCAGGAGGCCCTGTATACAGCAGCATTTGATACACCTGCTAGAAATAGCCACCAAACTATTCTCCAGTCTCATGTCCAGACCTGCAAAAATATCCAGTGACAGAAACGGTCTGTCCATGTAAGCAAGCCTGTAGATGCGAATGATAAAGGCTGGACATGCTGGATTTTACAGAGCAAGGCCTCTGCTGATTAAAGCAGCTTGCACCTCTGACAAAGGGGACAGAAACCTATTTTCTCCTATCCACAGGGATTAAAAATTATTTTCTATTACTTCAAACATAGAAAAATAGATCAAGATTTGCAGTATGGACCAGTAAATGTAATTCTTCCTGCCCTCATGACAAGTGTCTCTCCTTAGAAACATTTCTATTTCTCCATAGGAAAGTCCCTCCATTACGCACAAGGAGAAACATCTGCTTCTGACAGTGCATAAACAGCAATGTTTGTATCTCTGATGGCTGAAGGCTAATAAGAGCAAACCAGATTCAGCTCAGAACATTAATGGTGCCAAGAAAAACGATGTCTGTGCAAGCTGTTTTGGCTCGCATGTCCAGAGGCCAGCAGGACTGTGAGCAGGCAGACAACAGTTCACACCAGTTTTGCATTGGAGTGCTGGTGGGTTTTTTGTTTTGCAGCACGCCCTGCATACAAAGCTTTCCACACAAAGTCAGAGAAAACAAAATCTCAGTGAATGCTACAAAAAGCAGAATTTTGCTTTGAACACAAGGGAAAAGCATAATGAATGGCCACAATAGTCTCCCTCACCATCATTATTCACCAACACAACAAAATGGGCACCTTGATCAACCATATTTGCCAATCATTTTCTTTTTTAAGTCATATCATATGTGTTTAGGGATCTTGGATAAACTCCATCTGGCTTTAAAATTAAACATATTGCCTCTTAAGGTCAATATTACACTTTTCCTCACCTCCACCTGGGTCTAGTGAGAGCTCGAACTTTTGCTCTATTTCAGACCTCTGTTTCCAGGAGTTTTACAAGTTTTCTGGAGGTGCTGAGGAAGAGGATGTAGGCTGCACAGACCAGATGGGCAAACTGCAGAGAGTTAATTTTATTGCACTTTGGTCCCACAAGATGATGAAACAGAACAAAACTGGAAATGCTCCATTCAAGGCAATGGACCAACACCCAGAGTGCTGCAACGCAACTGAAATGCCTTTTGTGCCTTCTGTAGTCAGCCTAATGGGCATGGAGGTGAGGATTTGACCCTTTATACTGTAGGAAGAAAACACTAATTACTTCGAAAGTAGAAAGAACTTGTCCTTTAGGTTACATAACCTGTGTTGCCACTGTCCTACATAACTACGGGGAACTAAATAACATGTAATTGAATGAAAGCTGCAACACTGGGCTGGGAAAATTTGCTGAAATAATTAATACCACCAGTCAATGATATTGATTTATACATTCAGTATTCCAGACAGAGCTGACCACTGCAGGTTATTATCCTCAGGAGTCAATGTATTCAACCACTATGCAAAAACAAAGGGAAAAAGTCAAAGAATATAAATTGTAACATTTTCAGCTGAAAAAAAGGAGATACTGAATGCACAGTGTGCATAAGGAAAAGTCATGCTGAAAAATGAATGGAGAAAGAAAGAGAAGCAGACATGAAGGATCGCTTAGCATACAGCCAGAAGTATAATGCAATACTGACTCCTTGAATATATTGTTATTCACACAGTCCTTTTATTTTGCCTCTCTAGTATTATTCAAAATCCAAAGGTAGAGTTTCAGCTGCATGTGACTGCGTAGATACATATAAAAACACACACGCACGTACATATTTACATATATAAAACAACTTCACAAAAATGACTATTGCATCTCAGAGGACTTCAAAGTATGAAATGATACAATTTCTATCTGTACGTAAAGTTATCATGGTAATGATATTGTCAGTTAAGGATAAAATAACAATTTGCATTATTATCCACTGTAATGCAAATTGTTATTTTTACCAGCAAATATATGGCTAGCTTTAGCCTCAGTGGCAGGATGAATGTTAAATCAGAGCTGATGAATAATTCATAGATCTTATATAATGCAATGGCTCATTCCAGGATTCGTGTTTGAAGACTGACTTCTCCTGGTTAGATGCTGTTTAGATTCTGGGCCAGTGACACTCTGGTATGACCTGCCTGCAATGAGATAATGATCTGCTGATGAAAGGGTTGGTTTGTTGTCTGGGGGTTTTTTTAAACCATTAAAATTGTATTGAGTTTTCATTACACAGACATATCTGCAGAAGACTGAAATAAGCAAATACACAAATTCAGCAAGCACGTTCCACTCACCAAGCTGATTGCAGAGTTAACTATGTGAAGTAAACTAAGGACTCATTCACATCACATACTACGTAAAATGTGGAGCAGCAGGGAGAACACTGCCCTTGGCGTTAGGAAATCTGGGTCCATTCCCAGCTCTGCCAACTGCCTGGGACATGACAGAAACACAGGGAAGTGATTTCCCTCGATGCCCTTGGGTAGGAAAGACAGGAAAGGAGTAAAGACTGTAACGTTCAGAGGACAGGGACTGAGCCTTGGTGGTGTTACAACTAGACCATATGCCTGACCGAGACGTCCTCTCCAAGGTAGTTGAAACAAAGATACCTGGCGTTTACCAAAGGTGGGGAGGGAGCAGTGAGGATAAGGGGTCTGTGGCTCTTCACCTACGCTGTTCCAGCACAATGGGAGAGTGTTACTCACAAATATAAAGGGAGCACAAATCCCAAAGCTTTGGGAAATTTAGCATAACTGATTATACATTTTTCCAAATGTCATGGGAGCTTGTTTGAACACTTCATTTAAACAAAGAAAAAACTTGCAAGAACAGATTTTTCTCTGGTACACAATGCCTTTTTGTTGTTTTGAGGGTTTTCTTTTTTTTTGGGGGGGGGGGGGGGGGTTGTGGTTTGGTTTGGTTTTTTTACATTCCTCTCCCACATGTTATAAATAGATCTACTAATTAGAAAGGCAAAAAAAAAAAAAGGAATGAAGGAAAACTCAACAGGATTGTAAAATGCTGCTTTGGATGTTCTTGTAACTAAGTATATGCTCAGATAACATCACGCGTTACAAAACAGAAAACAAAATTAAACCCATCTCCTCCTCACAGGAATTTTGGAGAGAGAATTAGTCCATCAGTCTCAGAGTGAAAAAACCAAACCACAACTGATATGGGCTGAAGGGTTGTATACATCTTGATCCAGGTTATTCCTTGCTGAGCTGATATAGTCAATTTCTTGTACCTTTCTTCCATACTGTCTGCTATCAAACACTATATTGATCTAGAGGTCTAAACAATATGACCGTTCCAACACCTTTATTTCTTTATGGGCGATATCTATCACTGGGATGTATGGATAGAAAGAATACTCCATGGCAATCTGCACGCCCTCCATGCAGGTGAAGGTGCAGTTCAGAGTCCCGGCTCTAATCTGATACAGGCTCTGTCAGGAACCCCCACCCCCTTTTTCTCAAGTCCACAAAACAGCGTATTTCCAATCTCTGTTCCACACTGCATGGTTTAAGGGGCCAGTGTTGAAATGACTGTGTTTCTCATTTCAAGAGATTACTCCTAACAGCAGGAGAAGTAATTTCTCTCTAACCTTCTTGATGACCATGAAAATACATAATTCCTTAGAGTTCCTGCATTTCTCTGATTCAAAAGAATTAGGAAAGAGATACACACAGCAGGGAACTAATTTACACATACCTCACACCTTTGGGAACTGATTTATAACCATTTATAACCGTCATTGGCTTTAATAAATTCTGCCTCACTGTAGTTGTTAGTTCCAAGAGAACTTGATAAAAGCCAAGGTGTCAAAAGGAAGGCTAACACCTTGCTGCCCATATCACTCCAGCTGCCTCTAAAAATGAGGGTAAGTGAGAATTGTTCTGCTAAATCTAAAAGTCATTTGCCACTCAGACATTTAGTAAAAAGCTCCGTTCCTCTGAGGCCCACATGTGGGGTTCTGTAAGGTCGGGTTCTGTAAGGACCACTGAGGTAACTCTCAGAACCCAGCCTGCGCAGCCCAGAACAGCAGCATGCAAAAATACCAGCGTGGCACCCGAAAACATCACAGCGGTGTTAGTAGGTGAGAACAGGGGACCCACAGCAGGAGGAATACACCCAAAAGCAGCAGCTGTTGTGCTACCGTTCTGAGCTAAGTCCTTCAGCATCTCTCTGCCAGACCACGCATCCTCCAGACATGCGAGCGCTAGGCTAGGAGGTAAGACTGAGCAAGGAGTGTTATGGGGTGGGGTCATCAACTTGCTCAAACACCACTGTGGAGGGTGCGACTGCTGTCCAGATATTCCAGGTAAACATCACAGCAGATGCAGACAGCACACACATCAGTGCAAGCTAGTACCTGGAGTTATTCCTACAAAATCTTCACTTTATATTGCCTAACTAGCTAAATTATACTTAGACCAGGTATGTTACATGTGTTGCTGCAGTTTGATCAGTGTTCTGTAAGGTCAGAGCTGTGACAATTCAGATCAAAATAGGGACTAAGCATTTCTAGTTTGGGTCTTTTAACTAATTCCATTTGATTAAAGTCCTTTAGCTATTAAGCACATGCTTGCAAGCCTCCTAGTTTTGTAAGGGATAATGATAGCGTGTTTTTGTCAGATATGCTGCCATCTAAGAATAAATAGGGCACAGGCGTAAAAGAACTACTCATAAAAAAAAAAAAAAATCCAACCTAAACTTACTATTGAAGCTGTGCCGTCCCCAGTTACACGAGAGACTGCAGCATACCTTCAGCCCAAGGAATCCTTTGCCTTGTAAGTAGCAAGTCATGTCATGATTTGAATACAAGTGAGATGCCTAACAATATGCTCTCCACATGTGAGCAAGCAGCTGCTTTGCTGCTGTTGTTCTATAGACAGTGGAGGGAAAGGAAGATTACAGATGGATGTGGTTATCAGATGAAAAGCATATTGTTTAGGTTCAGCAATACTGAAACATACATAGTGCTGTCATTTGTATACAATGCTCTTTTCAATTTAACCACAATGACAAAAGGATAATTGCCTGGCTACAAATGTGTCCATTTAAAAAGGTATATAAACTGACAACCAGGGAGGAAAAAAAAATATTCCTCTCTAAAAATCAGAGACCAATTTGTCAAAACCATGCAGCCTACTCTTGAGGGCAACAAATCAGCCAGACCGTCCCACTAAGCAGAGTTAGATGATACCATTGTAGGAGACTCCTGCAATACACCTAAAGCACTTTCTGGAACTGATAACTCATGATAGCTGGTAATGATCTCAAGTTACTTTTACCAATAGTAGATCCATCAAGCCAAGTCCTCCATGAACAGATTTATACAGATGTGTGCAACAGCTCATACAGTGACATTTAAGTTCATCATCATGTACTACTTCCTTCTAACAGAATCTTAAATTTCTAATTAAGACATTTACCTGCTTCTTATCTGTCCACTTTTCTTTTCTATGTAAGCAGCTGTGCTAGCTGCTATATGGCACTTCTATAGTACTGCTAATAGCAGCTAAGTAGCTGTCAAGATTTGCTTGACAAGTGCAGCAGGTTGGTAGCAAAGGTAGCAAAGTCATCACCTCTATGTTCTTGAAGTGCAGAAAGAGTTTTGAGAATCCTTAAGAAGAAAGCAGGCTTGCATAGACCACGAATGATTAACTCACTTAACTAGTGACGGGGGGTGGGGGGTGGGGGGGTGGGGGGTGGGGGTGCTTTTTTTGAGTCTGTTCCACCCCTGTTTGTGAGTATGAGTAGGTGTCAGCATACAGAGTCCCAAGGCAATGCAATCTCTCCTCTTGGAAGTTAATATTGTAACAACCGGAATTTGTCTACTGATTTGGGTTTGGGTGGCAAGGTTTTGGTAGCGGAGGGGCTACAGGGGTGCCTTCTGTGAGAAGCTCTAGAAGCTTCCCCCATGTCTGATAGAGCCAATGCCAGCCGGCTCCAAGATGGACCCACCGCTGGCCAAGGCTGAGCCCATCAGCGGCGGTGGTAGTGCCTCTGGGATAACGGATTTAAGAAGGGGCAACAAAAACCTGCACAACTGCAGCCGGAGAGGGGACTGAGAATATGTGAGAGAAACAACTCTGCAGACACCAAGGTGAGTGAAGAAGGAGGGGAAAGACGTGCTCCAGGTGCCGGAGCAGAGATTCCCCTGCAGCCTATGGTGGAGACCATGAATTTTCACGTTAATTCAGTTACAGCCAGTGCAGCAAAGAAGTGGTTAACCAGCATGAACTGTGTGTAGACAAAACTGAAGGTGTTACTGAGGCAGAGAAGTGCTGCAGCCCTTGCAGAACACCTGCATCTCGGTTACCACGTGGGCAGTTTATCCTGCTGTGCATAATGCAGCGTGGTGCCGAGATCCCTCAGCCTTGCTGGATAAACCAGCTGCTTCTAAATTAACTGGAGCAGGGTTACTTGTCTTGGGCCACAGCACTACATTTGCTTCTGCTATTTTGGGTACCTGAGCTGTACAGCATTGCACCGCTCCAGCCTGTCTGGAGTTACTTCAGTGATTTCTATCAATGCTGCCTTGCAGCATGTCACCTTGGCCTTGGCTGTGCTTATGCCAACTATCAGGGTGGCCTTTGAGCCCAGACCTCTCTACCAGCTACATCCTTGGCTAAGGAAAGGACTATTCAGATGGCTCAGGTGATCCTACACACTCTTTGTCCAGATCAGTTGTAGAAGCAAGCTATGCTTCTAGATGCCATCCAGTGGAAAAGTATTCCAGTGCAGTAGGACAGGACACTGTTTATACTCCAATTCATCTCTTAGCCGACTTCCCAATAGCTTTCCCCTGTGAATAGGCTCAGGTAAAGCTTATAAAGTACTTTGAATACATAACTGTTAAGTATCACAATTACATTTTTAGTGTACCTGATCTATTTCCGCCACCATGGCAAAGAAATAATGGAGTGTCTCAGCTGCTATATTCTCCCTTCCATGTTTTCACATGCCCATTACATTTTTTTGAATTTTTAGAAGCATCACCCTGGCATAGGGCACAAAGACTTAGCCATCAAAACTGAACCACAGTGATTATAACACAAACGCTGCTCCAGAGCTGAAAGCATTAATCACTCCTGCAAATAAAGGGCCATTTACTAACACTTTTATCTGAGCTCAGACAAAACACTTGTAAAACAGCCCTTTGTCTGCACCCCAAACTAAAGGGCAAAACATTACTGTAGGTCTGCAATTTGTCATCTAGAAACACATAATGAGTGTCTGAGGGGACAGGTGTGGTCCCGATTCTGCTGGTTTTATTACAAGGCACTCTGCAATATCAAACAGCTCTCCGGTTTTCTCAACTGCTCTTACTTTTTAAACTGTGGATTTTAAAGTTACAGTCCTAGGAGGATATAGAAGGTAAGATAACCCTGCCGACTCACAGCATATCAATATGAGCAGTTCGTTATAACATATGATATTTGGCAAAAAACAGGCAAGTGAGAAGGAGAGTAGAGATATCACCTAATTAACAGCAGATAAAGGTATAAATCCAACTGACTTCTTTCATAGGTACAAGATGCAAGAAACAAAGAGGGTTTGAGGCGGGGGGAAAGGACTCCAGCTATAGGGATCATAATACTTACTTGTTGATCTCATCATGCTACTTCTATTCAGTTATTCCAGGAACAGTTACTCCAAGGGTGACATTCAAGTGTTTGGGGTTTTTTTTTTGAACTCAGATAAATTTATTTATGCTGCACTCAGACGTGATGTCCTTCCTTTTGCTGTTGAAAATCAGTCTGTACTTTGCACAAGAACAAGCTATGAAGCCAAAGGGTAGCAAGATAGGAAATTCACTTTACAGAAACAAAGCTACAAAAGTTAATGCTACAAAACTTAAGTGAATTTTTCTGATGCCACTTTTCTGGGTCTTTTTCATTTGACTGCTACATATGGATGCAAACAGCTCAGCTGATAATTACTCTGTACATAATATAGGCACCTAAAAGTAGAGCAGGTCTACCATTGACTCTGGGGGAGCTGTTTATTAAGAGCCTTAACGATATTTCAGTTTTGTTCATATTTTTGTTAATCTGTGACACTCTGTGTGCCTGTTCAATAGCTCTTCCCTCTGCAGCTAGTAATAGGCTTGGTACAAGTCTAGCTAAATCAAGTTACTAGAAGACAAGGAAATTAATAGTTTTAGAATTCAATTCATTTCTGTCTATATTTTAAGATTTCGCTGCCAGGTTTTAACATACTTGTTCCCTGAATACTGACGGCAGAACAACTTGTACTGATTCGCAGTATTCACCCCCATATGACATCTCTGACAGCTTCATTACATGGGATGCTAATTTTGTTTCCATGTGGTCACCCTTAACGAGAGTAAATATACTTTGTATTTTCAAGCCATTTCTTTGGAAGGAATTGTGATTGGATTGTCATCACATGAAGGTTATTTAACCTAATATACCGGAGAGAGAAAAAAAAACCCAAGCACCCCTGAAAGAGAGGTCATCAACTGATGTTATTTAGAAAGTATCTTACTCAACTAATTTTTGTGAGATATTAAAGAGGTATTTTATTTGCAGTCCTATGCCATTCTAGTTATTCAGAGGTACTTTGCATATTTATAGTACACATACTTAGGACAACTCATTTCCTATTTGGAATCAGAATTCAGGTCCCACTTAAGTCAATGGGAATTTTGCCAGCAACTTTAATGAAATCAGGATTTGGTTCTTACTATATATAGCTCAGATAACAGCTTCAAACTACTCCAAAATACTGGCATGAATTATCACTGACTTCTGCCCCTGCTGTAGGATTGCTAACGCAATAATCAGGCTGGAGGTGTAAAAGCAGCAACAGAGAGATTACAATTGTGAAAGAGGGTTACAGTAGCACCATATAAATACTGTGTCATCCATGTTATAGTGTTAATCTGCATGAGTTTGTGGATTAATCCATCTTCTCTAATTTAAGTCATTTCATATGTAACCTGCAGGCATAGAATAATATTTTGTTGCAGATAAACTTGCTGCTATAATCAGCATATTTTCAGGCAATTCATATATAAAAAATGTCACTGTTATATGAATGTATAATGCATACAAAGAAACAGATTACACCTATCGCAAAGGCTTTTCTTTAAGACAGCATGAAATTCTGTACCTCAACCAGTACTTCAAATAACAAAATCTTTTCCTGATCCACTGCATAAAACAATTATGTTAATTTCTACTAGTCCCCCATTTCTGTAATGCTTATGACAGGGTTCGACATGATCATAGTTTGTCTGACTGGGAGATTGTACAAGAGGCGCAAATAAAGCATCATGCCAAACAAAAAATCCATAGCTAGTAAGCAATACAATGTTCATTAGTAGCTGCTTCCTCCCAAAGGACTCCCACCAGCCCGCAGAGAATCTCACGCTCCCGTTTCCGAGGAGCTGTGTGTGCTTGATGCAGACTCAAACTAACTTTCTCAGTTAATTCTGCTTCACATAACTCAGGCATTTCAATGGTGGTTATTTGCTGGCTAATCTCCTTCAGCTCATCCTCTTACAGGCACGAAATATTGACCAAACAAGCATTTATCATGTGCCTCTAACAAACATTATGCAAGCAAACCTAATAGACGTGGTTGGCCTAAGCAGGAAAGCACGCTGCACTCCATGTGCAGTAATTTCCACCCACATACATCACATCTGTAAATGGGACTGCACTCAGTCCTTTGAAAATGTAATAGTGTCACTGTGTAAATGTCTTTATACAAGTGTCTAGTGAAAGTAGGATTTTGCACTGTTAAGGAGACTCTATCCTAACATTAATGTGTTTTTTACTGTCCAGCTGCCAATAATTCTAAATAAGCATCTCCTTCCAGTCTCTTCTAGTACTGCTGGCTTCAAGGCTTGCATTTCATTTTCCATCCAACACTTACTGAGGAGAAGAGGTGATAAAGGATGCAAAACTCAGGCTTCAAAGGTCTTCCTTTTTAGGGATCCAAAAATTGAAAGATACTGGTTTCTACAATGACCCTTTCTGAACTTCTGTTTGTGCTGTCTGCATCTCTCTCCACTTGCTAGAAAAGGGCTGCTGTTACATGGCAGAGGGACATCAAATTGTCTCCAACACTAGCCAATTCTCTCACAACAGAAAAGGGGAGAGATAAGGGTCACATCACCAATAAAAAAAGCCATAGCAATGGTGGGAAGGAGTTATAATCTGTCAGAGCGCACTTGAGTATCAAGGAACTACAAGCACTTCTAGGGAGCTAAGGCCCTTCCTCTACCTTGCACAGACCAAGTGGGTCAGTGCAGACATGAATTTGGCCAAAGAGCTTTGCATGCTACAAGCAGTGCTCAATAACTTAAATTATTTTACTTATCTCGTAACCTGCACAATCTGCAATCTCCAGTTAGCAGAGATGATTTAAAAAAAAAAAAAATGCACAGTCCAAAAGTCAGTTATCTATGCCATAGACTCATCAGGATATAAATAATGACATTGATAACTGGTTCTGTTCAAGCCTTTAGTTAATCTAAAAGCAAAACTTCTGAATCAACCACAAAGATCAGCACTCCTACACAACAAGCAGAAGACCAATGCGAAGTCTTTGACAGCCAGTGGTCCTCACTTGGATGTGAATGGATGCAACTGATTCTCTCTGTTAACAATCATTAACATTCACAGAGAATCTGCTAATGACTTTTCACCTTGTCTACAAAAACTATCCATCCTGCCTAATTCCCTCCTTAGTTATGCAAGCAGTTAGAACCTGTCTCTGCCAAAGCCAGACAAGCTGTATGTTACAAAGCCTAGTGATTACACCCACCGTTGCCAGGGAATGGGAGAGGAAAACAACACAGTGACAACAAAAAAGTTTATTCTGTCAGATGCCCAGTATTTTTGTAACTTGCACCTTATAATGATAGCTGTATAATGAGGACAGCTGTCCTCGTGTGCTCTTATTGAAATGAAACCGACTGTACCGTGAGTTGTCTAAGTAGTTTGAAGAGATGATCAATGTCAAAATTGTCATCAGCAATTGTTATCTCCTTTTTCCCCCCTCAACGTGTTTCCCAGCTTCCCCTGAGAGGTCTCTTCTTGGCATGTAAGGTCTCTGGGTCAGAGTTTTCTTTCTTTGTTCTCTGCCCCTTCACACACCTACTGGCAATTAAAGCAGTACAATTACAGAAAATCAATGGCATATTTTCCACTCTATTCTATTTAGCAGAATAGAATTCAATTCCATACTATTACTGGGGGAAGTCTAAAAAACTGCATATGAACTCAGGGTTGTTTAGATATTAGAACTGAACTGAAAGAAAAAAAGGGAGGGGGGAAAAAGGATGTTGCTAGTGATGTGCTGAAACTCCCAAACTCTTTGGAAAATGTTTCAGATGATAGATAAATAAAAATACAGATGTGAGTGCACTGCAAAAAAAGCCTCTGCTGAAACCCTGCAAAGCCAGAGGTATTCCTCGAAAGAGCCTGTGCAGCCAACCTCATTCAGCCATGTACATACCTCCAGAAGCCACGGTGCTGCAGAGCGGTAGATGTAAAGCAAGACACAGTTACCAAGAGCACTGATGGCACAGGTAAGTGAAGTCACCAGTCTTCTGACCTCCAGGCCTGTGATTTAGTCACAGATTATGCTATCCTTTTAGGTGCGATATGCAAGCATCTCTACAGTTCCTTAGCAGTACAGACTAATGGAAGTGAGTATGTGTGCCTGTGTTCATGGCTAGAGAGATTATTTATTATTCTGTCCCTCAGAAGAGCCTTGTAAACTCAGTCTTACAAACCACTGAGTTCAACATGTGCCTTATTTTAAGTAAACTCACAATAATGTCAAGCATACCTAATGCTCACACATCTATGTTGCGGGATGAAGGAGAGTAGGGTGAGTAGACTAGCTTTTAGATTTATTTGGTTTTGAGATATCTTCTTTAAAGAGAAAATAAATAGGTTCTCAATATATTTGCAATGTTCACACCAGTTATTAGAAGCAGCATTACCTTACTCAGCAGAGAACTCCCCTGCCCTTTGAAGATCAAGCGAAAAATCTCTCACAGGTTCTAGTGTGTCTGCTCCTCCACTGGTGCATTAAAAACAAAGGGCAGAAATGAACTGACGGCTTTTCATTTCTTTCCCTAATTACCAATCACAGCAGCTGCTTGGTGGAAGAAAAACAAGCTTCCTTCTTTTTTTTTTTCCTCATTTGAGCAAAATCCTAGGCTTGTTTGGTGCATATCTTTGTGCTTTTTTTTTTCTTGTGACGCTACTACTTGCAGCAGTCAAGAGCTGGGTTTTTTTTTTTTGTTTTAGCTAAGGACACTAAGGGAATACAGTAAATAGGAGAAAATTTGATACATCTGTCCTGCATTTATTAGTTACTGCTGACATACATAAGAATTGGCCTGGACCTCAGTGCCGTAGGGCTGGAGGTCATACCACATCTAGCTCTTTTGACCTGTAGATCTGCAGAGATGCCATTCCTCAGTACAGCAGTATATACTGCCCAAGGAACAGGAAGCCTCTAAGGCAGAAAACTATCCCATAAGACCTATCCCTGACTTACTGTCTAAGCAAAATAATGACTAGAATAATTAATGACTACTGGGGCAAGACTCAAGTGAGTACAGCAATCTGTTCTTCACCGCTAACCATCACTTACTTGGTAAAGCAGTTATAACTAATCTAGCTCTCAGCAGATAAACTGGAGAGCCCTTGACTCATAGGTGTTCCCAGTGAGGAACTGGACTGGCACAGAAAAAACCCAAGATACCACTATGGTTTGAAATAGGAATGATAACTAGGTCCAAGATTTACATGAGAGAGGACACCCAGGTCCAGCCCTGTGGTCAAGCTTGTGACTGGGCTTTCACTGCACTAAAGGATCAGGCCAAAATGATCGCAAAACACTTTTGGGTATAATTTAGCTTTGACCAGGATCCAGGTTTTATCACTCAGCTTCAGCTCACAGTTATATTAATATTTTCAATGGGCTTTCTTCAGAAAATTAGGTATTTGACATATTCTTAAACTTGGTAGTAACCAACGTAGCTCAGTTTCAAAAATTTCCTAGGGCAAAAACTTTATGTGGACTGAGGGACACCTAACTTTGAATAGTTTAAAGATTTGGGCCTGCGCTCAAAATACTGGACTAGGACTGAAAATTTGTAGCTGGTCCTCAGTTTTGCTATACTCTTTGTGCATTGCCCAACACCATCTTCTGACCAAGGAAGACAACAAGTCTCCTTTCTCCTGGTTAGACCCTGCCTTGTTTCTGCAGAACAAGAACGCTCTTCAGTTGGTGCATCACTAATATTAAGTAGGTGGGAGTTATCCAAGACAATATGTTTGCCTTTTTGTAATTTCAGGGTACAATCAGATTTCTCTGTACAAAGTGTCAATACATTTTTACAAGGGCTTAATCCCCACAGGTTGCACAGTATCAATGAAACAAACCTCAAAAGAAATTATATGCTTCAGCTATTGGGAAATTTGGTTTTTATAGAAGACTACGACCCATTCATAAGTGGCTCAACCATACATTATTCCTATATGAAGAACAAAACAGCATGCACCAAAGATGCATCTGGCCATGCAGGAAGGCTGCTACTATCTATCACTTAAATAGATGAGAAAAGTTGCCAGTAAGTGCTGCCAACTGCTGCTCTAATAAACAATATTTCTCTCAACAGAAAGCCAGCACCATGTGCTGATTTATAGCAAATGTGCCATTCTTCCCCTGTGCTATCAGCACTGAAGACAATAACAAGTAGCTCAGAGCACAAGAATACATTTTTATAAAAACAAAACAATGGGTGTTGGCACAGCACCTTATCTACTATATGCGAGCATAGAAGCATTTGAATTGCCCCAGTGGACACCCTAAGATCCTTTATTACATTTATGCTGTTGGTTTCTTGAGCACAGCTTTGAGAATGAAGACCGATAAATTGTCAGTGAGCAGTGTTTCAATGATATATTTGACACATTTGGATCTATGGACACGTAAGTCAAATCAAAGGCTGTGAAGAGGTAGCAGAGGTTACGCCCTGTTACGGAGGTGAGTCGTACGTATACTCTGAATCAGCCTGAACACACAACCAGCGGAAGTTAGGAGTTCAGCAACTGTTCTGGTTCACAGATAAATCTGTAAAAATTCCTTACGCATCTTCCAAATGCCTGCCATTCAATTACCACCACTCGTAAAGGGAAAAGGAGTCTCTAGAGCAGTACGATCCCTCTTCATCATTAATGGCTGACGGGGAAACATCCTGTTTTGGAGACTGCATTAACTTACACAAGTGTGAAGCTGCAAAGCTGCCATCTCCCGTTATGCTCAAGATGTTTTCACAGTAGGTTATTAGCCTGGTAGCTGTTCTAACACTATTTCTGCATGGTGTGCAATATGTACATTGCTCAGCCTCCCCAAAATGCTCTTCCATTAGCTATTTCCACATACACAATACCGTCCTGGGGCCCATCACAATTTTCCGTTCACATTTTACTCAAATCTAATATGAAACATGCTCTTCATTCAGAATTGTGCGTCTGCCTAATGCCACAACTCTGCTCCCAGCCCCCTTGGAGGCAGTCGCACTCCATCCTGAGCCAGCTACCCAGAAGGTCTAATGGAATGGCTTTATGGAGAAGTATCACTCTTAGATCTATTGCAATTATTTACATTTGACTAAAGCTTAACACATATTTTACTGAAGTTACTCTTCCAAAAAGATACTTAAGCTTAGTTCAAAGGCATTTCAGGGCAGAGAACTATGGATTTATTGCAGCAGTTGTGATGTATGTCTAATCTTTTTTAATTGGCATATGTCTGGCTTCTGTTCAGTTTCCATCTGCTGATGCTTACAAAAACACTATTTAGGACCCAACACTTCTTTTCCCATGAAAATCCTACTTGATTGTAATTGAAACCTCTCTCAATCTCTTTAATAACTACATACACTAAAAATTTAAACACTCAGCCCATTTCTATTTACACTTGCAATCTTGGCTATGCACATTTCCAAACCATCCTCCTGCCCCAAACTGGGATTATACAAATACATTTTGTTTTGCTTTAATTGTCCCAAACAACAAGGTTTTAACTGGTGCTCGGAAGCATTCACTGCAACCTTCCAACAGTTACTCTTGTGATTGGAGAGAAAAGGGCACTATCTGGGGAGCATCTGATTGACTAGATCCTGCCTAGAGCCCATACTTATCTTTACAGATCATGACAGGGATGGTGCTACTTGGCAGCATTTACTGCTCTGGCAGGAACTGGTGGAAATTTCAGGGAAACCTTCAATTCTTTTTATATGTTTAAAGCTGCCCAGAGATAAAGACAGAGTGGTTTCAAAATAACTACTGATCAGTCCACCCTTTTTCATTGACAAATATCCAGGGTGAGTAAGAGCACGTTAAATGCATTTTGAAGAGAGATATTTTGTCCTCCAAATTCCTGTGTAGAGAAGGGGGCAGAACCCTATAGACCACCCGCCAGACAGGGCTACTGTCAGCAATCTGGTGGGTGCTGAGCACAAGCCCATGTGAGGTCAGGTCTCAACTCATAAGCAGTGGCTCCCAGTTGTGGGGCATGTAAACCCACTTATTTCTCAAATCTCTGTATTCTGGGCTTGTGCTGAATCTCTGTGCAATGGCCAGTGCTTCCATAGCTAGTTGACACTAAAAAGGAGGCTTTTAGAAAGACAAGGAAGAATAATTTTCACATATTGCATTTAAAAGGGAGTATTCTCAACAACAGAAGCTTTTTACATCACATTGTTGAGGGAGAGGCTCTGCCTTTTCAGTTAAGTCTTTTATATTGCTCAAACATGAACAAGCACTTAATTACAGGACAGTTCTAAAATAACATGTTAAGGAGAAACTTAGATGAAATTCAGTTCTATTCATCCAAAATTGGAAGAGGCCATGACTGGCTAATAAACTACTTCTTCTTCCTAGCTGGGGACCTTTACTTGGTGTTTTAAGATTTTTTAAGCAGAAAATTGACTCTACAATATGTACACATTAAAGTATAATCATGAAAATATTTGCTATACAAATGTTAATTTCTTTGAAAACACAGTTGGTTCTGTCCTTAAATTTACATTTAATGGAAAACACATCAAAGAATGAAGTAACTAATTACAGGGACACATGTTTGTTTGGGACCCACCCAAACAGCTAACAGATCTGGGCAGGGAAACACAGGATCCTTTAAGTGAACAGTAAAATGCTGTAAATTAAGTTATTTTCCTGGTATTTTCTGTGCATTTTTTGGGTTGGCACTTTTTTTGTTTTGTTTTGGTTTGGTTTGGTTTTTGTCATTTTGGGGTTCTTTTTGGTCTGGTTTGGGTTCTTTGTGGGTTGTTTTTTCTTTCAACTTTTGGTGCAATCCTGACCAATGCTGTCCATTATCTTACAGAGCCGATTGCACAAAAGGTTTTTAAAACAGCTTCATGCTCCAGGGACAGGGGAGTTGGATCAAACTAGTGCTTTTTCTACCCTTTTAAGCATCAACGATTAGTCAACAGTCAAGGCAAACTAATTTAACCATCTAAGTTAGCAGCTTTCTCCACATCTGAAAAAGCAGCTGGTGATTTCAGAAGAAAAATGTTTTGGACATTTCTAGATATCTAAGGGCTGGAGAAGAGGATATAAAGAGCCTACACAGCCCAGAAATCAAGCAGGCTGCTCAGAACTCCACCAAACAGAAAAACAATGGCAAGCTCTTACATACTTAACCTTGTGACACAGAGAAAATGCTTCTTTAATAGCTTTCCTCCTTCGGCAGTAAAAGTTACGATCAATTCTAGAAAGGTGAATGGGTGCTACTTAAGAGCTTTATTTTTTTAAACAGTTAAAAAGAAATCTAAGTAGTAACTGATTCCTTGATACAGAGAAAACACTTTGCTAGCAGTATTTTCTTTGTACTGAAGACTACAATAACGTTACTCTTTGTTACACAGAAACCGCAGCTCTTATAAAAGTTGAATAACTTTCACCTGGGAAACAAAGAAAGAAAGAGAGGGGGGCAAAAACCCCCTAATCTTTAATTTTTGTCTAGGGCTTTTGCCTTTCTTCTGACATTATTTGAGAAAAAAAAATACACCTGGAGTCCTCTCATATTGAAGCTGACAAAATACCTTTCAGACCCAGGCTTTTGGCAAAGGCAGCTGAGGAGAAGGACTTAGTCAATCAGATATAACGTGGAAAGTTATCAGAAAAGGACAATAGATTGAATATTCTTTTTAAATGGCAGAGCTGAGTAAACAAATTTGGCTTTTTTTTTTTTTTTTTTTTTTTTTTTTTCTTTCTGCTGTTACATTGAAAGCAAAGCATATCTTTTCAATGGTCTTTTTGAACAAGGCTAAAATGAAGAAAATGAAGAAATACTGACTTCTTCGGTAAATAATCCCATATAAAGCTCTACTAAATTACAGTGGCATTTCTCTAACATAATGGTTTGAGGGAAAAAAAATCTGTTAACAGTTGGCAACTACTGTGCACGGCTTCCCATTTTTCTGGAAATGCAGCAAAGTATTCCTCCTCCCCATGCAGGGGATTAAAACCATCAGGCTGGAAAGCATGTATTACCAAACACTTGGGAAGAAACAAACATTCTTAGGATTTCTATGCTAAACACAGAACATTCACTAAAACGGAGTGTTTGTTTCACGCAGGGAATGTAGATAAATATGAAAGTTTAAACTCTTTTTTTTGTTTATCTAATTACTAAGCAGTTTCCCAGTGAACTTTAAAGAGGATGAGGCATTGCATTGCGCTAAATACAGTGAAATTTTGAGAAGCATCTTAAAGATTCAAACTAACAGGCCATTTACTAAGAAGGCATAAATAAAGTCTCAGGAATATTGCAGCCTGCTGTCCAGACCAGCGGAACTTTCTGGGCACATAGCACGTGAAAAATAGCAGAGGAGAACTAAATTATACTTTTGAACACATAGGAAACTATGATAGAGGATTATCCTTTTTCCATAGTCTTAGAATACAGATTTTTCCTTCTACCATCACTGCACTGAACATGAAAGCATCAGTGCCATTGATCTGCTCATTAGCTTGTGCTGTTAGCCCTGAATATTGTCCACCATCAAATTACTCTGTAACAGATCTAAATGTGCAATATATTCCAATTACAGGACTTCACTGAGCTATTCAGTCCTTCTGAAATCACTGAGCTCAACTGCCCTTTTCTTAAAGTCAGCCGAAAGGAGTATCATGGGTTTTATTTTCTCTTTAGCCTGGAGTAGGGCATTGGCACATGTAGACGCTCACAGGATATTCAGGCAATTTTGCCAAAGGGTGCTTTTCAAAAGCTTCTGAGAGCAAGAATGGATGACACTCACAGCAAAACATTTTACCATTTTCAAACACCACTGCCAAGTTCTAAGTTGTGCTTCTTCCAAAACCTAGGGGTATTACTACCCCCAAAAAATTTTAATGTAAAGAAAAGTTGCCAAAACATGCCCCATGCCCTGATCTAAACCACTTTTCTGGTAACAAAGATACAGGCTGAAAATTTATGCAGGAGTGGAAAATGTCAGACACAACACTTAAAGCTTGATACTGTTGCAGTTTTTGAAGCTGAAAACTATTTTTCAGGTGAAATTTTTAGGCAGCCTTAAAAGAAGAGCTACAAGGCCAATTTAACACTTCTTTTATTATTTTGGAATTTTGTCAGGATCTGTATTTATTTATATTCATATTGTACTCAGGCTTCTCTCAGCAATACCTTAATAACATCAGAGA
Organism: Morus bassanus; assembly: GCA_031468815.1. NCBI lineage: Eukaryota > Metazoa > Chordata > Aves > Suliformes > Sulidae > Morus > Morus bassanus. Next base: position 27,897,212 of record CM062577.1, read on the forward strand.
TTTCTGCCTAAGGAAGGAACCAGGTAAAAATGCCAGAATAATTGCATAGAAAATAATTAACCCCCACACAGCAGCCTCACGCTAAGTAGTCACACTTTGCTGGTTCAGTACGCAGAATCATTTGGGAATTTTAGTTTTATTTATTGTGAGTGGTCTTCATTACATCTGAGCAAGATATGCTCTTACAGGAGCAAGTAGGTTGTACCTGATTTACAGTAGTACAACACAAAGACCAGCAGAGGAAAGATGTATTTTAAGACTTTTTTTTTCTTTTGGTCAATAAACTGCTTATAAAGAAAGACTAAGATCAGATGCAATGTGGAACTGATGTTGGAAGGCGGATGAAAATATTATCTTTTTCTGTGTCTTGCAAAATTTTCAGGTCTCAGAGAAAGAATAAATTTACCAGACTTCAAAAAAGCGGTTAGAGCAGATTATCACACACGAGAAAGGCACAGGGTGGAGTAATTTCTGGCATTACATTTCTGGCAGCCTGAATTTTAAGACTCATAATAGAAAAAAGTCTTCCTTTGGGATAACAAAACCTATTTTTTTGCTGAACATAAACTTTTGAAAAACACTAATAAATTTAGCAATAAAAACACCAAAGAAGTGAACTTTTGGGAAGTTGCATCAAGAACAGGTTGCTGTGGGAAGAAAGGAAAGTGCTTCTTTGCTAGCCTGCCATGACAGAAGCTTCCCAGGAGAAAGTCAGCCTTAAATAAACCTGCTCAGAGTAGACATTTGGGAAAGGTTTGTGTGGTCAGATCCTGTCTAATGGCAAAATTCTGTGCAGTGGTTTCTTAGATAAAGTATTTCTGCAGACAACTATCCATTTGAGAACACAATGGTATTTGCTTCTTGCAGTTCTGAAACACTGTGTTAGACCTTCTCAAGCTTCTTATCGCAATAAGAGTGCCCACGGAAAACAACAAGGAAAACAACACTGAAGTGCTCCAAGTGAGTATTTCTGACATGGCTGAAAGCCTGAGTTTCTTTTAATAAGCACCACTCTTTTTCCAAACAAACCAGCAGTAACTAGGCAGGAACAACAGAGTCACCCATAGATATTTTGTAGTTATGAGGACTAACACTGCAAACAAAGTACTCCATTCCTAGAACACATTCCAAAACCACACTGACATTTTGCAGATACAAATAGGCCAATAATTAATTAACATATCATGATCCAAAACCAAATCTTATGAAGACAGCAGGTTGTCAGGAATCACCCAGATAATAAACAACCGAAAAAACAAGAAGTGTCTGTGCCCTGGTGCAGTACAAAGATGATCCCATTCCATCTCTCTTAAATCATGTAGCTTTTTCAAGCACAGTAAATTTGGGTTCCTTCAGCTTTGCTAAGAAGACACTAGGTCTGACAGCATTAAGGTCTTTTTCCAGTGTAGGTTCACTGGTGTCTGAACTCAAAATGGAGATTTTACCTTTGGAGGAGTTCTAGGATTTCTGGAATCCTGATGTTCTGTTTACACAAATTGATATAAACATATTTGACACATCTACTCTGCTGTCAAAGTTCTCCCACAAAGGCTTTCAAAGTTTGTTAGTCAGCCTCTGTGTTTTAAAAGAAAATATTTTCTAAGTCTTCAGCTTGAAGTTTGCATCCTGCTTAAAGTTTGCATCTAGCAGTTTGTGCCTGTAACCCTCAGTTCAATGATCAAGACCGTTTGATGTTTATTTAGCTCAAACTCAGCCTGTTCCCTGGTCTCCACACTCAAACAGAAGTTCAGTGGTCAATTTGCACAAGTCAAACACAGGCGATTATTAATACAATGTAATCCCTGACAGCCTTCCTCCAGCACTCCTTGTCAAAGCCCTTTAAATCTGCTCTTAGATTATGAGACAAGACCAGAAATTCAAGGAAGTCAGAGCTCTTCATTCTCCTGTTGCTAGCAAGGCAGTCACACCCTCATGAACACGCAGGTACACACCCATATATGTTATTTAAAACTAAAAGCTTTTCATTGATCCACTTCTTGGCAGAAGAGTACAAATATGATTCACATAGCTGTATTATTGTCCATCTTGCTCAATGAAATACCACTAGTCTTTTGAAGATTGTCATCTCGTCTGCTGGCAAGCGTGAGTTCCCAGGAAGTGCAACAGGGTAAGAGTGACAAACTGCACTGAAAAGATGGAAAAAAACAAGGACCCTTCAGCAGTGGCAGCTTCCTGCATGACATGTAATTTAAGAGCCTTGATAATAAAGAGCAACACAAACCAAGCCAAAATGCTGGAGAACAAGTGGAACAGTGGCTACAGAGGAAAACTTAAAAAATAACAAAAGCCACATTTTGGTTTTACAGCAGCATAGTCCCCACTATCCACCCATCACTGCTTGTATCCCTAAAGGAGAGACAGACCCTCTTGAAATGATTGGGATCATGTATTCCTCACACTGAGTACGTGCCAGTGGAAGAGATGTATGGATTCCCAGGGTCATTCAGATTAGAAGGGACCTCAGGAGGTCATCAGTCCAACCTCCTGTTTGAAGCGGGGTTGCTATTAAGTCAGACCAGGTTACTCATGGCTTAAGCCAAATCCTTGGGCTGGGTATTGTATGTTTTCCAGATTTTTTTATCTGTTATAATTTTCTGAAGATATTTCCTCTTCCAGAAACTGAATTTATGGAAACCGCATGAAGTGAAGCCTGAAGAAATCAACTTGTCTGTAAAGTCCCCTGGAAAATAAGAAGTTTGCTATGAAATATCAACCCTGAGCCTCAGGGGAGAGTTCATTAATCCAGATTTTAGGGATCATTGTGTGTGGTTGAACCTATTTTTTCTTGCTTTTATCATTAGGACAAAGATATAAAGCAGTTTCACAATATAGTGTGTTATGTGTGTAACTAACTTTCTCATTTCAGTTTGCATTCTATTGGTGTCCATCCTAACGTGAGTTCCCGTCACCACAATATTGCTGTTTATGCCATAAATTAGATCTCTAAGACATTAATTCTATTTCCCAAGACATATCAAACACCTATATGATGTTATTCCTTTATTTTCCTTTGAAACACGAACCAGCTGTCTGATCCAATATTTCAAACCCCTAAGTTCTTAAACAGAAGCCACCAAGGTATTGAACATAAATTACTTTTACTGGAAGGAACTTCAGGAACAACTGACTGCTGAGCAGCTTTTATTTCCTTTCCACGTTAACACATTTAGGTGTGTTCTCCTTCAGTCTGACGCCTATTTAACAGGATAAGATATGACCAAGATTGTGCAGATCAGAACAGAAGCAGTACAATGATAATTATTAAGTCTTTCTGCCTCAGGTCCCTAGCAGCAGAAACCCTTGGGATTACTGAAGAAGTTGGCACAAAGTGATTTTCAACATATGTATTGCTTGTAAAGTTTTTCTTTGACCCATCAGGTTATTCAAGAACCATAATGCCAGTTATTCTGAGATACGATTTAATGTCTTCAGCACGAGTGTACTCCCATACTAAATGTGAATGAATAAAGATTTAGGATTGCAAACAGTAGCAAGTCAAGAAGAAAACATTACGAAAAGTCTCATCCTACAGTCAGATCAGTACAGGCACACGGACATGCCTGAGCAGCTGTACTGATACACAGACCATTTTGGCTGTGTAGAGGCAGCTACTGGGCTGAGATCTTTGTCTTTGAAGTTTCCCTATATTATAAAGCCTACAAAAATTGGAAAAACATCACAAGGCTTGGATTGTTTGTATGCTGAGTCTTCAGCTTACCATGCTGATCAATATTGTCTCCTTACTATGTGTGCTTTCCTTTTACGTCAAAACTGCACACAGTATGGAGATGGCAAACACACCTTGTCTGTGTCTCTTTACTAATCACAGCAGATTTTATTAACTTACTTACCCAGCACTATGAAGCATTTGTTTTGGCTTCTCCTGTACAGGCAAGTCATATTAACTGAGATGTCTTATGCAGTTCAGACTTTCAAGCTAAGAAAACCGTAACCATTGCTTTAAGCACAGAGGCATCTTTATGAAGCATCAAGAGATCTTGGAGCAGTGTGCTTCCAGATTTGGTAGCTCAGGTTTTTCCTCTCAGAGCAATAATGTTCTGAGCCTTGCACACAGAATTATGTATTATGAAAAGCAGCATCAAAAAAGAAAGAAGCTGTGGGAATTGACATCAATAGAGGAAGACATCACAACAGTCACAACTTTGAAAAGTCAATGAATTTTAGAATAATAAATTCTAATATAGGATGTCTCTTTTGTCACTTAATTAGCATTTTCTACTCAGCTGTGTCTCAGATTGAAGTACTTGAAATAAATCACTGGATCCAAGTACAGGCCTTTAAGTACAGGTATCTTTTCCAACTTCATCCACCTTCAGAAATGGATGTTATCTCAATCAGATATAGCGGAGGCTAAGGTATTTAAGCACACTTCAATGAACAGTGGCAGCGAGCTTTTTTTTTTTTTATTTTGGATTCAGGTCTTAGATATTGCCATTATGGAAACACTAACAATTTATACCCAGCAGATCCACCATGAAGGGACAACACCTCCACTGGCTTCCTACGTCCCTCACTTGATCCCAGCCGAAGCATGAATGGGAAAGACAAGAGTTTTGCAAGGGATGATGGCAAGTTGCACTAGAGAAAAAACACATGAAGAAAGTGGCAAATTGCATATGGCTTTACAGCGACTGATTTGAAGGCGCCGTGTGTACTGCACTCCGAAAGCACCAGCTGTTGAGTATAAAACACTTGACACTGCTGAGACATTTGAAAGCCAAACATCGAACACTGAAAGAGAAACTTGAGGGGTTTTCATCCAAGAAAATTTGAAGCCTTAGAGGGAAGAATTAACTGGATTTGATTACTCAAACTGGCAATATCAATATGAAGGCACTTCAGCCTTCTTATTTGGCATCTCTGTGAGTCATGCAGCCTTACAAAAGACGGTGTTGCTGGAGGTCTCTGTGCAATCATCAACTTCAAGATGCAGAGAGCCATAAGCAACAGCATGCACTGTATTGTCCCACTGTGCTATCTGGCACTGGGTTAACGTGTCTATCAGCAACTGCTTTAACTCCTGACAAGCTATTACTCAGCTGCATAACTGATAGGTCAACTGTAGTTTGCTTTGATTCGTAAGCTGTCCACCCAAAAGTTACCATTTTTTAAAGTTATATTCTGACTCAAAGAAATGTTTATTTCAAGAAGTATTTTTCAAATGTTTTAGACTTACAAATTTTGCTGCAGTAAGATCCAATAAAAAAGAACGTATGAAATATCAGTTACAGCAGTTGTTTATTAAGGACCTCACACAAACAAACACTTACTCCTAAGTCCATACGATCACATTGCTGCATGCACACTATCAAGGGCTTGATAGCAACTTTTCTGCCTACAGGCTTGTTAGGCAAACTGTCCATGTACTGGTTGTTCTTCCAGTCCAGGCAGACTCCATCAGCAATTCTGAATGTAAACCTTTCAGAAGACAACTTCTCTCCTCTGCACCCACACACAAAGGTGCAGAGATGTTGATTTCTATTTGACAACAATCAACATTAGAGCTCAACCTAGTCAAACTTTAAGTTCATCTTCCATCAAACCTAAGAAAATCACAATTATATTTATGGCTCACATCCTACAATGCGGGACTGAATGTTCTGCTTTCCATTGTGGATCAACAAAACCCTCAGTGACTTGAATGGCAGTCTAGCAAGCAGATGACTCGCTGCACAGATGGATTAATAGACTTAAGGAATTGCTGTTTGTGAACATTCACAGGAATTAGAAAGTAATTGTGAGGCAAACAACAACGAAAAAATCAAAACTAAAAGATAGTAAAGCATACTCCAATCTGTTCACAAACAGTCTGCCAACAAAGGGAAGACAATTTTTTTTGGTGGTTTATTTTTATCTTTTTATACATTCCTGTGTCTCGTTTTATGGATTAAAGGAACTAATGAGAACTAAGTTTATTGACATTCAACTACCAGCATTAAAAACAAAACAAGGTCACCACCCAGTATAACCCCCGCCATGGGAGGCTTAAGAGCTCCTCTGATGTCTCCTACCTATGAAACTTTTCAACATGTTACCTTGAATGAATAATCTTTGGCAAAACATTTAAAAATTAAGTGAAATAAAATGAAAATCTTCAAAAAATAGTCTGTAGAACAGGAGATCATGGAATAGTAAAGAAGCTATTAAACAATACAAACTGCTGCTGCTCCACCTTTTTCCTCTAGGAATGAGTGGTAGTCTACCCAGCCCAAATCTTTAGTAATTACTTCCAGAGAGGAGTGCAGTATTGATTTCTCTAAAGCACACAGAGGGCCAGGAGTGCTTTAGCATCATTTGAGAGAGAAGCCTCAAAAAAGCAGTGGCTGCTGAAGAGCAACATTTACTTCATTTGCAAAAAACCCAAATTGCCAGAACGATGAAGTTTGCAAGTAAGCCTTCCCCTAGCTTCTACATTCATTTTATCATACAAAATGACAGCCATTAATAATCTGTATTTCCTTGTTGTTATTAGTAATAAATATGGCCTCACAATCTATCAGAGCTAATGAATCTGTCTTGGGTTCTTTAAGCATGCTACTATTATAAATAAATAACAGTGGCTTTGATACAGGGTTACACAAGGGAAGACTTTGACCTTTTGATATCCGTATATTCTGCCCCCCCCCCCAAAAAAGAAAAAAAAAAGCAGAAAGGATTTATTTCTTTATGTATCAAGTGCTGTTTCAAGCAGCAGAGTAATGATCGCCAAGGTTTAGTCAGGAGTGCTATCACACTGTTAGACAAATGGTACCACTCATAGGAAAAATGAGTTTATTTTCTGTATGCAGTAACCCTGCTCAGCTACAACCATCTCTTCTTTTGCAGAGAGGAGTCCTCCTGATAGCCGAGAGGACATTAGATACCATTGGCCAGACTGTAACACAGGGTTGGCTGCTTTGTTGCACAAAGAATTTAGTGTAAAACTTCCCTGCCAAAAGACAGATATACTATCAACTACGAAGGCTGCTCTTAAACACATCAGTGCTGTCTACAAAGTAGCAGTTCATTTTGATTGTGTTATCTGCAAGACAGAACATTACTTAAAAAACAAAACCAAAACATATCCAGTGATACTACGCTTTGCGAACAAAACCACAACACATTCCCTATGGAACTTGTGTCATGGGTTTCCAGAGTAACAACAAAAGCAACTCTGTGAAAGCTGAATGTAAAGAATTTGGTTAATTATAAACAGATTATATTTTAAGACCATTTCATTTTCTCTACGAATCTTTTGTACAGTAACAGAAATTGCTTGTTGCACACTTTAACTGAAAATGTCTCATACACGAGCACCTTTTCTGGGAAAAAATGTAAGAAAACAAAGCTACCGCTGTAAGAGAATTCAAGAGCAAACACAATATTGATTGTTAGTGCTACTCATATGCTTTAATTTACACTTTTCAAGCACACAGTAATAAAACACCTTATAAAATACAACAGCGAAGATGGTTTTGAATAAAGAGAAGAGAAAGCAAAGGGAAGGGGAAAGGGACAAACTTTGCGTATTGTTTTCTGTTTATATTTAAGTGCATCTTTGCTTCTTACAGCCCCACTCAAGAAAGGGCTCCTCTGGCATAAAGAGAGCGACCAAACACATTAGTCATAGAAATTGGCAGGCTGTGAAATACACACACAAACCCAAAACAAAACAAACAAAAGAAAAAACCCTACCGAAGGACACATAGCGGATCTGTGTAACTTGCCAGAATAAGAAAGGTGGTCAATAGATAAGAACACTGTGCTACAAAGAAGAGAGGGGTTTTACCCCATTTTTTTAAGAGAGAAGGGTAAATAGAATTTTTATGCAATTCATACAAAAGGTAAGTAACTCTCTGGGTATGAAGTGAGCAACTAAGCTATAAATTACAGCAAGCTGATAATTAAAAAGAACTGGAAATCCTTAACCACTACTTTGCACCCAGTCATTAATGCAGCCAGTTACATACTGCAGTCATTAACATACCCATAAATTGTTTACCTAGCTACTGTTACACAGCAATTCTGTATTTAAAATGTGATTCCAATTCAATTGGATTGGAATTACCGTATGTTGTATAGGTGGATGCTACAGTAATGGCAGAAATAACAATAAAATCTGCTCAAAAAGTCATGATAATTTAGAGAATATCTTCTTTAAGAGAATAATTATGTACAATTTCAGTGTTCAAGGAAACCTCGCAGGTTCTGTGCATCCTTCCCTAAAGAACACAGCAGCTCTTTTGTTAAAAGACCACTGAGAATAAAGAAGTCTGGCAGCAGTGAGGTTCATGCCAAGTTCCATAATGAACAAAAGATGACCAAGAAAAAAAAAAAACTTAGATCTTAGCTCCAGCCTGACTAAGCGGAGCATTTTCTACAAAAATAACAAACCTAATTCAATAGTTTGAGAGTGATAATGCCAAGATTAATACAGTGATTCGCAAGTTTTCTATTTTTATTGCAAAAAACATTGCACTTCCGTTGATCAACAAAATCCTTTATGGTAGCTCTCTCATATACAGATTTGCCCCCTTATAACCCATACATAAGACTATGAGCCTGTTCTCTGAATTTATACCAAATCCCACTCCCAAATTATAGCTTCTTAATTACTGAAAAATTGCATGTGTTTCTGTACCGAACTGCTTACCCATCCTGCGCTTTGTTTTCTGCAGGGTCTCTAACTCCAGAGCTTCAGATTTTGCACCTCCCATGTGCTTGGAATAACATATGATGTATTCTTTTGGTAGGCTGAAAATTCCTTTATATCGCTGAAACGTGATAGAAATTGTATTTTTCTTTAGAATCAGCACAACACACTTTTCTTTCAAACCTACCTCAGAACTGAAAAATAAAGTGTTATTCTATACTTTTAGCTCAAGGTAAACTGCAAAACAATATTAGATGACTACACTTCCATTCAGATAGAGAAAAAAAGCCTGGTATCAGCCTAGGAAGGAAAGGCTTGTTTTTACTTGCTCTATTCTGGCTTCCCTACCTATAACAAAATGAAAATAGAAAAAGTGAGAGGAAGAGAGATGAATTTTGTAAAATTTTCCTGTTACAGCTAGCCACTTTTCATCACAGCCAGGAGAGCTGGGACTAACCAAGGGTCTGAATGAAATAACATGGACATCCTACCAAATAAAGACTTTGAAACAGAAGCCTACAGTAATTTCAGAGTATTTTTCCTTATTAGTAGACATTAAAGTTGGGTGTGTCTTTAAATGTGGTAAAAAAGTGTACCCTATTCTATGATTAGCACCAAGATTCCTTCCCGATGATGATGTACACCAAAAAACAAAAAAAAATGGGAAAAGTTTACTTTTTTACACATACCGGGGAAAAAAGAATATTAACTGTCCAAAGGGCAGGATAGATGCTTTTTTATTAGAATGCAAATTTGTAATTCACTATGACATGCTTTCTTAAATATATTAAAGATCCCTGTATGTACTCTGCTCATGTTCCTACTTCTTTTCCTCAGGTATTCAGTAATCTGAAAACAACTGTTGTGCTGTAGTCCTATTCTTCCAGAAACCTCTCTTAATCTCTTTTCTGTTTACAGGCTAATTACATGGGAACAAATAGCCTAGAACGTCAGTCACATGCTGTAATAAAAGATGCTGCCACAGGCCTCAGGTTTCATTTTGTCCCCTTTCTCAAAAATAGACATGTGATTCCCCTTTTCCATTTGTTTACATTATTTTCAAGGCACCAAACTAACACAAATTAGTTTTTAAAGTCTTATCCCCTCCTGTTCTTAATAATTCAGTGAGAACATTATCAACACCTGGTGCTTTATTGTTCCTGGGCGTTCTGGTTGCCTCTTGGTTCTTCTGCAGGCTCAGCTGGCTGAAAAATTGCTGTTTGTTTGCCTTTATCCATTTCACCATTGAAGAGATCATTAAAATACTCCCTCCATCTTTCTGTAATTGCATTCTTTGTAACCAAGATTTCCATTTTTGTCCTTTATCTGACTCATGCACGGTTCACGTCCTTGTCTCAAATGCTGATACCCCAGTAAAATGGTCTGAAGTTACCTTATTACACTGCCACTTCAACTGCACAGACCCATTTTTGTGCCAGACCATCTTTTTGCTGAATCATTTGCGTTACCAGAAAACTTAATGGAAGTCACAAAATCCTTGGCACAGATCAGTGTTCAGTTGCTTTCTTATACTCCCCATCAAAAATTGTTTATTTTTTTCTTGAAGTCCTTTCTATTGTTTTCTCCTGTTATTTACTCCAAATGTTTCCCAGCTGGTGTAAAATTATTGCACAACATTCAAGTGTGTTCCCACCTGTCTCATTGGCTTTCAGGTCTGTATTTTGTTTCCCCAAAGGCAAGTGTTACACTTACAACTTCTCTCTTCATTAAAACTCAGTCATTACTACTGTAAAACAGTGCGATATGTCTGAAGCATCTACCTTTAGCAGATTTGTTCACCGATAGCTTTGAAGTGTCAGATAATTACTGGTGACTTCCACATATTAATTGCGAAGGATACAGATGTTAACTTTAGTAGATTTTTAACCATCTTTTCCAGGACATGGAGCAGCAGGTGGAACTGTGTATACATCACAATTACCTAAAAGTAGCATTATAGAGTTTACTCAGATTTTGCACTTCACTTTGAAATATACTGTGAAACCCCATGTACTATTAATTTCATGACTCCAGCTGAATCGAGAAGCATCAAAGGAAGTCTCTAGACTCCTCCTTCAGCAAATTTACATGGCAGCAGGTATTTCTAAATGCTGGCACAAGCTATCCATCTCTTCTCCAGTGTTTGTGCAGTGCTTTTCTCACACTATTTTACATATCTCATTCCTTTGTGTCCAATGACGCCAGTAAGTTGTTCACAGAGGAAAACCCCGGCAGTTCTGCCTATATTCGTGGGCATCCAGAATCTTTCATAACAAAGGCTGTGAATTAACTTCCACCATTAATTGCAAAACACGATGTGCTTCATTACAACATTTTATTATAACATCTGCAAAACAAAGTGTTTCTTCACGCTTCTTGAAGAGTGACAAAAATAAGAATCCTGAGGTAAAAAATATTGAAAATTTCAGCCTGGATTACACAATTTTAGCAAAAATAGTCCACTTCATCCATCTTTTTGAAAACTCTTCCTCAGCGCCACAGCCTTTCCCCCTCCCGCTTCGGCTCCCAGGCCCACTTTCCCCTCCGACTCCCTGAGGCGAAGCCCCGCTTTCTGCCGCACCTTCCCGCAGTGTGAGAGCCCCCAGCCCGAGCCCCGCCACCCTCGGCCTCCCCGCTCCCTTGGCGCCATCGCCGCCCGTCTCGCCGGTGACTCCCCGCCGCCAGCCCCCTCAGGGCTCCGGACAGACAGCGGGACACACGGCTCCTGCCCCGCGCGGAGCCCCCGCCACCTCCCTCGCTCTCTTTTGAAACTCTCCGTACGCGTTTCAGCTGAGCTGTACCACAAAAGCACCCAAACCCCCCGCCACCAGCCCCGGGGCGGCCGCACGACGGGCGCAGCCCCGCTCCCACCGCCTCAGGGCGCCCGCCCCGCCCCGCCGCTCCTCCCCTCCCTCCGCACTTTCGTCACGCCCGTGCCGTCACAGCTCCCGCCCGGCAATCGGCCGGTGCCGCCGAACGCCGCGCTGTCCCGCCGGGAGCGCGGGGCCGCGCCGCCCTTCCCTTCCATTTCACTCTCGGGCTGCCGAAACCGCGGGCGAATCTGCGGGCTGCCGGAAGCCAGCCTAGCCTCTACTCTGCCAGCGGAAGCGGAAGCGTCGCCATTTTGTTTCGGGTGATGGCGACTGTGGTGCTCTGGAGCTGGGGAGTTTAGTGCGGGCCCGGCCTCCTGGGGGACTCGCTTCTCGGACAGTCGTTGTTACTGCGAGTTTCCTCCTCCTCGCTGCATCCCCTGGTGATGTACGGAGGGGTCGGAGGTTCTCGACGGACTGCAGAAGAAGCAGGCCCGCCGCCCCTAATGTTGTTGTCAGGCGGGGGAGCGGTCCCCGGGCCCCCCGGAGGAGGTGGAGGAGGAGGTGGAGGTGGGAATAGCCGTGTGGAGCTGCTGGTGTTCGGCTATGCCTGCAAGCTGTTTCGAGATGATGAGAAGGCTCAGTACCAGGAGCAGGGGCGACACCTTATTCCTTGGATGGGAGACCCCAAGATCATGATCGATAGGTCGGTGTAACACAACCCCCAGACTCTGCTGCGAGATCTCCTGTTATAGCCTCTTTCTGTTCCTCCCCTTATGCTGTGGGCAGGTGAGGGCGGGGGATGAGCAAAGGGCTCACTCTGGCAGACGTGTGGGGATCTTCTTTGCTGGCAGAGTTGGAGGACAGCTCTTCCTGGTAGAACGCTTCGAGTGCTGCTTTTGTAACGCTGCAGGGCCGTCCCCCCGGCAGCGGGAACTTGGGGTTCCCCGCTCTGGCAGTGCTGGGAGGTTCCCCTCCTTCTGACAGTCAGTGTGCGCTGGGTCTCTCTGCTCCACTTGACAGGGTAGGGTTTACAAGGTGGAGTGGAGAGTGGGAATTATCTGTTCCTTTTCAATGCAAACCACAAACATCATCTTTTCTCACGTGGAAACCAAGGGAGCCTTATTGCATGGGAATAACATTAGGCACTTTACATATTCTCTAAGCGAGAAGAGTGCAGCGTGGGGAGTGGAAAGGTATTTATCCACCTTAGGGGAAATGGGGTTTTCTTATTACTGCTATGTAATCTGGCTGCAGGCTGTCGGTGGGATACCCCAAGAACGATTCTTGGCCTAATTACTTTTTCCTTGTGCCGTGATTCACTGTATTAGGCAGAATGGCTTTGATTTTGGGTGCTTGCTTTTCAAATTTTATGTCAGGGTGGCTTTGTTTGGTTGTTCTGCAGTAGGTACAGGTTCGTGGCCAGAAAAAGTAATAGAATCTGCTTTGACGTTTCTTCTGGTCTCTAAGTTGTTTCAGCAGTACAGGGTGGGATTTAGAAATGAATTCATTCAGAATGAATTTTCTGAATATTTTCGTGGAGAGAGAGAAGACGGGCGGTGAGGTTGGGTATATTTGACTGGAGTACTGAAAGTACAATTTAAGAGTTGTGGCTGACCCTGAGAACCTCAGTGGGAAAGATGGAAGGATTTTGGTTTGAAAAGGATCACATGACATACTATAGATATTTGTCCCCTCAATTTCATCATTGCTTTGGTGCTATACATAGCACAGTCTTTCTTGTTTTGATTTAAAAACTGTATTTGGCTTAGAAAAATATCAGCAAGGGAATGTCTTTTCATTTTCTTCTATAAGACTGGAGAAAAAAGAAATGCCCTTGCACTATTTTGGGGTTTAGACTATTAGTGATTTTTGTGATTGAAATTAACTTGTTGAATTGGAACAAACAGAAAGATGTGAAAAAACAACCATAAACGTTTATAGCTATGTATAATTTCTAAGAAGTGTTATGATGCACACTTCTAATCCAGATCACTTTTGTGATAGATTTCATTAGTAGGTAGAGGCCATTTTTGTGGTCCTGTGCAACAGTAACCCAATTTATAGTCGTTACAGAAATTGTTGGGAGCAAAAACTAAGTATGTGCATGTATGTACATAAAATGCCAAAAAACCTAAATAACATACATTTGTAAGTTAAGGTAGCTTGCAATTACTAATCTTATAAACTCCTTTGGAAGCTTAGATTCTTTTTATCTCCAGCAGCAGGAAGTCTTCATTTTCACCATTTTGAGAAAAGCACATTGCTATGAGAAGACATGGGTTGAAGTTTGCCTGTGGACAGAGCTTGATTAACCAGACCTACGTGTTTCATTAACTTTTTGCCATAAGAATATTTACCTTCTTTGTTTTTGGTCTAGCAAGTTGGCACAAGTCAAGAGTTGTGTGTGGGAAGACACCTCAGCGGAGTCGAGTTTACTGTCACTTTACTTTTCAATCAGTTTCTCTTACTGATGCATAAACATTATCCCAATGCAGTGCTTTTCCTGCAAATAAAATTATTTCTGCTTAGTAGAAAGGAACTGTACGTCATTGATCTTTGCCGTTTTTACGGTGAACCTCCTTAAATTGCATGTATATGTTACTGTTCCTATGTATGTGTGTCTCTCTATCACATAACCCAGAACTTATTTCCTCAGCCAAATGGCTAGGGGCCGAGCCTAGCCATGATTTTACCTCCAATGGACGCAAGTTTCTATGGTGAAGATATCTCCTGAGAGTTCGGGACTAGCAGAAAGAAGCGAGGAAATTTCGACCGTTTGGTTCTTACGGATAGGTATTTATGTATTCGGGTTTGTGTGAATGTAAGCTATTTGACTTTCCAGAAAAACGTATTTTGCAAGTGACATTGATTGGTTGGTTGAAGCACGTACGGTAAGAGCTGTTAAGGAAATGGATCCCACTTAAACTATTAAAGGATACCTTTGCCTTTAATTGTAATAATTTATTAGCTTCTTTGAGAGGAATTTAGACTATTAAACAAATTTTCAATAGTTGGTGACAAATGATTAGCAAAATTAAACGTAATTTCTAAAAGGAAATATGCTTTAACGTATAAGTTTGGTTTGGTTTTTTTTTTTCATTTTTAATGGGTAAGTATTTAAGTAGTCGCATAAACCCAAGCCCTAAGTTTTTTGCATTGACCAGCTGTTTCATCTTGCAGGTACGATGGGCGTGGTCACCTACATGACCTTTCTGAATATGATGCTGAATATTCCACGTGGAACAGAGATTATCAATTGTCTGAAGAGGAAGCTAGAATAGAAGCCCTCTGTGATGAAGAGAGGTATTTAGCCTTGCATACGGACTTGCTTGAGGAGGAGGCGAGGCAAGGTATTGCTCAAGGAAACTTCCTGAGTTTAGCACATGTTTAAATAAGTAATTATGAAATTAAATTTACTCCTAATTTTATACTCTCTTTTTCTGATGTTATCTTGACAGTACCCAGTGGATTCGAAAAACGGGAGTCTTTGCGTATGTGAGAGGACCTCAGGATAGTTTAAATATAGATCCACACAGAAATTGCACAGATTCTGAGGGCAGACTGGGATTTCAGACCCAAAAAAAAACCCCAAAATAAACACATTCTGCTTCTTTTTTAGTGTTGTGTAAATGAAATTCTGTGCTCTGGTATGCATAATTACATTAGAATGTTTTAACCCGCAGCCTTTATCTCTTCAGGAAGAAATAAATGGTCAGCATATATACATGCTGTGTTTTTCTGTTCCAATTGTAATGACAGTTAAAATGATTAGGTGAAAACTTCTCATTTAAAAACTGAAGTAAGAAATATTACTTTTTCTTTTTTTTTTTTAACAAATTAGCTTTTAAATATGTTCTAATGATTGTTAATTGCATTTTTGTTCAAGAGGAGGAATATAAAAGACTGAGTGAAGCTTTGGCAGAAGATGGTACCTATAACGCAGTGGGATTCCGTTATGGCAGTGATTATTATGACCCTTCAGAACCCACTGAGGAGGAGGAGCATCAGCCTGCAAAACAAAGAGGTAAGGGGTAAAAATAGCAAGGGTTAATTGAGAGGAAGAACATGGTACCTCTGTGTCTCTCACTTGCAGTTGAAGGTTGAAAATGTGTATTTCATTAAAATGCAAGTAAAAAATCTCAAAGCATTTCAGTAAAGTCTTTATGGAACTGTGTTACTGAGTTTTTGCAAACTTCGCTCTTGATGTGCTTGAATGTTTTGCTGCTACGGCACAGTCAATGCTACAGTAGTCAGGAAATTTAATTCTGCTGTCTTGCAGATTCTTATTCAGAAAAAACCAGTAATTCCTCACATGGCTGTCTGTTAACACTATGTTCCTTGGTCAAGAAGGAAATGATCATTACAAACATATAATAATAATTAACAAGAATATATACTTCTTTAAGTTTAGATTTTGTCATCTTGGTAATTACAAATGAGTCTGTCTTCAACGCAGTTAGCATGCCTCTCTCCATGATCTTAAAAAATGCAGAATTCAGGTTCTCATGTTCCTGTCTTTAATTATGATAACTTTGCATTTTTAACATGAAGTCTTAAGGAAGCTTTCAAGTGTTATTGAACTATGTGTTAGCAATGTTAGGATTGTTTAATTAACAATTGGGTTGTCTAACTACGTATTGGTGGGTTACAGTGGTATGAGATGTGCTTTTTTTACCTAGGTGTGTGCTACAGTGCGGGATCATTTTAGGTGGTAAAGCTCATTTGGTGTTTTTTGCTGCTTTGTGGGGGAGGCTGTGTCAGGGCAGTGTCCATGCTGCTTGCATACTACCAAGGGTTTCTCCTGTACTCTTCAGTACTAATGCTGAATTGCGTTGTCTTTTCTGGGGTTTGTTTCATTTGTTTTATTCTCATTTGTCTGGTAGATTCCATAACCAAATAGTTTCTAAGTTCTCTTTACGTACAGTTTTTGAGTGTTTGTTGTCATAGGGGTGTTTTTCATGTTGTGTGTATCTGTATACGTATTGGGATAAGCCTACTGAAAAATTGGAAGTGATAGAGAAGAACATGTTTGTAGTTTAGCTTCCCCATCTTTCCCTACCGCATAGAGATCAAAAAGGTGAATGCCTTCCTTTGATTGGTCACTAAAAAGGGAATCTGATGAACCTTATAGGGTGTCTGTATTGTAGGAAGCCTTTGCAAAACTGTGTGAAAATGTGCCATAATGTTACAAATCTACCTTTGATCAACTATGAATAAATAAAAATTCCAGTTTTCATTTGGTAAGAGAGCTGTCATGAGTTCAAGTTTTGTCTGGGTTGCTCCACATTATTTTTCTTTCCTAGAATGGTGAGATATCCAGAATAATGTATTTCAGCCTTAATGAAGTCATATTTTTAGGAATAATGCTAAAAAGTGACAACTTAGTCATTGGCAAAGAGAGCTATAACTACCCAGTCTTCCAACAAGTTAATATTTAGTTAATTAATATTTGATGCAGTGAGGAAGTGTCATGCTAAGCTATTACAAAATCTTGCGGTGTGATGTGAGAATTCTCAGTGCTGCTGATGAGAGGTAGAGATCCTTACAGGAGATCATTGGAGCATTGTCTCAGTTGTGAGCTTTCTTACCAAATTCTTTATCTTCTAGAAAATTTTTAGTAATGATGGATAACAAAGGGGCATTTTCTAGTAACACTTGGTAGTACTTGGAGGAAAAAGTACTTGCTACGAAAGCAAGGTAGAAGCATTGATATTATGTTTTGCTGTAGTTGAACTGTACAGACTTCTAACAGACTGCTAGAGGGTAACAATTTCCAATAATACAGGACTACAGATTCTTGACACTCATTTTTTTATAAATTGTAGTAGAGAAAAATCCAGTATTGGAAGATGCAGATAACAGTATTGTGAATTACAGGCTGTAGTTCTGTGAACACTTCGTGTTAGCTTGAGTTGCTGCCAAAAGAAATAGTCCTATTCTGCTTTGTCTGCTGCTTCTTTCTCCTTTTCCTTGATGCTAAAATTTCTGTGTGCCTTTGTGGAGTTAAACTATTTGAGTTCATTTAAAAAAAAAAAAAAAAAAAAAAGAAAAAAAGAAAAAGAAAAAACAACCTGTCAGACAGCAACAAAGAAGTTAACTCTCTTTCTTGCCTGGGTAAGAGCTTGTATGCAGTAATTGCAATGACATCTCATGCATGACTGGGCTGTTCTGCTGTTCGTGTCCATAGTTCCCATAGTCAGTTTTCATGCAGTTTGTGCTATGTAATTTGTTAGGATGAAACTGGAATACATTTTCTTTTAAAGCTAGTAGAATAGATAATACTAAAAGTTACTTTAGAAAGTAAACTTTCCACTTCAATTATTATAAAAATTAGTAAAGCAAAATACTTTCAGAGGAATGTTGCTGGTGTACCAGATAACAGAATGTAATACAAATGGGCCTTCATAAAAGAGTAACTATTTTAGATGAGTAGTTCATGTGATGAATCTGTTAAATATTTGGATATGTTAAACTTGATACAAAAGGAACTATACCAACTTCAGACTGAACTCACAGATGAATGGCAACATTTATTTTAATTAATTATTAAGGCAGCTACTGGTTTATGATGAAAGTGGATTTTAGCCTCCCTATTACATTCCCATACAACTTCCATTAGGGTTAGGAAGCTGATGAAAGTACTTAGATCTGTTTGCATAGGCTGAAATGGTTGATTAACAGGGAACTGAATTCAGATAGACCAGATGTGTGGGTCTTAACAGCTTTAGAGATATTGGATATCGGTAATATTTTAATCATTGTTAGGAAAGGATTCACCTAGTGTATTGAAAATGGTTTCCCTTAATTTTGCATGGGTTTTTTTGTAAAGACAAGAAGTTATGTTAGTGAAAATGAATGTTTTCTATTTGATTTGACCTTGTTTGTCTTAATCACTGTAGTCAGGGCTAAGGTTTATAGGGTTTTATTCTTCCTAATACCTTTATTAAGACATAAGTGATGCAATCTTAAATAAACTACACATAACACCAGGGGGAGGAACTGTATTTAAATGTCTTCAGTGCAAATGCTGGTTAGAGTCTCATTTGATAATTTCCTTGATTGCACATCCTTTTAGATATACTTTATTTTAATAATTTTTTGTTAATGTTTGGGTACTTTGGCATGCTTTGTCCTATAGTATTTTATCCTGTCATTTCTTGTAGAAACAGCTCAGACAGAAAATGTAGAAGAAAATGAAGAACCTTTTGTTGCCCCTCCGGGGCTGAACGTACCTTCTGATGTGGAACTGGTATGTGTGTACATTTAACGCAGCCTACATTTCTGTTGGTTTTCAAGGAGTGTGTGGTGCTTTACTGATTCCCTGCCCCCATTAACTCTAGTGAGGTACATTTTAAATTGTTCTAAAATAGTAGCTTAATTTCAAGTGTTCTGTCTTGAATTCTTGACTTCTGTCAACTCTCCTGAATCTTGTTTTTCACACTGAAATTATTGCAGTGCTTATGCTAAGTGCATTTAGCATCACTTGTGATACTATTTTAGATAATGCAGAAAAAAGGCAGTTGTTCTTGGAATGGATACTTACTGAGATGTCAGGGCTGACATCCAAATGTAAAGGACCATTAAACCAAAAGATTGCTTCTGTTCAAGATTTTTTTTTTCTGGATTCTTTTTAATTGAGTCCCAGTCTGAAGGGGGTAGGAAGTGATCAAATATAAAGGCTGTGTTTAAGACTACCCTGTTCAAGGAGAAAAGCAATCATTTATTTCTAGTGAATTCTGAAATAACTTAAAAATATTAGCATATAGGAGCTCTTTCCATCTTGTGATCTTACTGGAATTTGCTACATAGTAAACTGTAAACTTAATTGCAACTTGGGTATTTTTCCTGAAGGGAGCTGAACGGTCGCCTGCTTGAATACAGTTGTAACCATGACGATTTTCCATTTATTTCAAGTTTCATAAAAGATCCTGGGAAGCCAGTTAATATTCTTTCTTCTATACCGTGGTCATGAAGTGTTAATTTATATTTGGGCTGCTTTCTCAACTTGATAACCTTGGCCAGTAAAGTTTCAAAGCACTGTTAGAACAAGTAATAGTGAACACAGGACATTTGTGTAAGACTGTTTTTCTACTTCATTAGCTTTTAATTGAAAATTTTTATCTTGTTCTATTTTTCATATGAAATAAGAGCTATTTAATAGATCTAATGTGCAACTTTACTTGTTCTAATTTTACTTCCTCTACTTCTCTTTACAGTCTTATAATACATTTCCTTAGTGAAGTGCTTGCAGACCTAATTCTGACTTCAAGGAAGATTTTTATATGTTATTGCCTCTAAATTATGAGTTACACTTTAGTCTTAGAATAAGAACATGGAGTTCTGAGTGAGAAGCAGCTTATTTAGCATTTGGATACTGTTTCCTAAAAGTAACTGCTGCTGAAAGGGTGTTTGCTGTTTTAGACAGCTGCTGTGCTTGAATTTTGTTCTGAAACTTAAGATATATTTTACATATAAGTTGCAGAATGCAGTTGGGACTTACTGAAGTGATTTCTCAGTCAGCTCTTGAACTCTAGTATATTTAAATGAAGAGAAAGCAAATGTGGGCATATTTGGCTTTGATTTTAAAGGAAAAACAAACCAAAATGTCTAGACAGCAGCTCTGAAAACAATGTGTACTTGATCTTGGATTGGGAATTGTGAGAATTTTTTTTTTTTTTTTAAGCCTTGATTATTTGTTGTTGTTCTGGTCAGGTCACTCAGTTTCGCCACTGAATGTCTTTATTCTGTATTTTTTAATTCTATTGCTGGTAAGGATAGAAGCCTCGTAAGTTATTGGCATGCTTAAAAAACACTTCTCACTCTACCCTGCTCCCAGAGAGAGGGAGAGAGATCGATCATAAATTCCGTTGCCGTTATATTGATCCACAAGTGATTGGAAAAGGGGTACAGATACATTGCTGATTTGTGGAAATGACGGGGTGCTGTTCTAGGTCTCTCCTGAGTTTACTGTTAATTAACATTCAAGTTAAAAGACATGGCACTTGTTGCTGGTCATGGCTGGGGGAGGACACTTGTAAACTTTGAGTCATTTTGGGGAGGAAACTGTAGTGCTTGGAAATAAGAGAAAATCTGAGAATCATTTTGCTAACTTGGAGACTTCGTTCACAATCTGCAAGGTGCAGTTCAATAAATACAGATATAAAATAGTTGCTGTAATACAGAGCAATCCAAAGTGCAAATGTTAAATGAAGACTAAGTAGTTAGGCAGCACTACTGCAAACAAGATCCAGAGGCTGTAGTGAGCTGTTGGACGTTCAGCGTATGGCAACTCCAGCTGCAGCAGTAATGTCATTCTGGAACTTAAGAGTTGTGTTGAGGATGCAGGAGGTCTTCCACTGCTTAAAACTGTTGATGTCAATGTTGTGGGCAGAGGTAACTGTTCTTGACCATTGCATTTTAAAAAGCACATGGATGCTATGGAAGTGGGCCATAAGAGGAAATTATCAGTTAAACTTATGAGGAAAGATTGAAAATTTCTTTATTTTCTGCAGATGAGAATACTGAGAGGCAACATAAGACTTACAATTATTTTCCAGACTTACTGAAGATTGGAAGATAGTTGCTTAACTTGCAGTAAGGGAGACTCACTCATGAATTCACCCTATGCAGGGACAGGAGTTGGACTCGATCCTTGTGGGTCCCTTCCAACTCAGGACATTCTGTGATTCTATGAAAAACTTTTAATTACAATATTAATTGAAGATTGGAACAGAATATATGACTAGATGATAGCACTTATGTCACTGGAGTATTTTTCAGAAGGGTTTTTTCTCTGCTCTGGCAAGTACTCTTACTTTCATAAGTTTTAACGGTTCTTCTCAGTTTAAATGTTTAGTGTTTTCATTGAATGTAATAGCAAACTAGAATGTATCTATGATATCTGCATCTGTTTGCCATTTAATGTTTTTCACTTTGTAAAGTTTCTAAAGTTTTGTAGATCAGTGGTGTTAGTAATCTTAGAAATCAGTTAAAAGCATATTAATATTCATAGTGCCTGTTTTCCAGAGCTTGTAGTGGTATCAGTTTCAAATTCAAGACCAGATAGTAATTTCAGATACAATCTTTTTTGAGCTTCCTTGCTGATTTGCAGCTTTGTTTATTAATCTCCCGGCCTTAAGAGTATTTTGTATTTCTGTGTAAGAACCGCAGAAATAAACAGACTTGATGTGTGATTAAATAGTGAAACTGGCAATGCACAAAATGTTATCAGTTTGAGAACTTCATTGCCTCTAATTAAAATGATCTTTGGTAGTGCTTTAGAGAGACAAGTAAAACTTGAAACAACAAATTATTTTCCATGTTGAACATGTCCTTCTAGTGAAGGATCCAGTCGGCTGAAAATAATTTCTAAAAATGTGCTGTTTCACATTCAGATTTTTTTTTGCCCCCTAAATAGAGCACCACTGTCTCATGTGCTTCCAGTCTTCTGAAAAAGATTTTCCGAGGTTTGCAACACACTTCTGTATCTAGACCAATAAAAATGCAAAGCTAAAACAAGTCATTAATGTGACGCTTCAATCTTTATACACAGAGTATGCGTTTCTACAGTTTATTGAGCACAAGACAAAACAGAGCTATCTGAGTATGAAATTAAAGACAGTGAATGGTGAAGTTTGTTCATTCTTTAACTATATTTTTGTTCTTTTTACTTCTTGGGTTTGATATGGCAGTGCTCCTTAGATGGGATTTCAGGAGTGGAAATGCATGGATGCTGCTTAACTTTATTAATATTCTTTTTTCTTTTATTGCTGAAGTGTTCAATGGCTCTTTATGGGAATATGACAGCACATAGGAATTGCAATTCTCATGTTCATTTTAAGATGCAACATGTTCCTTTCAAGCAAATGCATAGTAACAAGCTTTTCTAGTTAGGGAACACTATTTGCACATTCAGTGATAACAGAATAAAGGACAGCTGGTTTTGGAAGAAGACCGTACATGCTGAGTCTTCAGAGCACTTTGACGTATTGTAAGGTGGGGCTGCTTTAAGTTGGCGCTGCTGTGTTAAGAAACACATCTGTCTCCTGTCTTGTGCCAGCAGAAGTGTCTATATGGCTATGGAATGTACCTGGCTTGAAAGAATTTTTTTTGCTACGTCAAACTCAACCAGGATTTGTTCCCCTCTTCAGTTTGGCGTGCAATGGCAAAAGTACTCGTGCTGATAGGAAGAGAGGATCTTGCAAAAGGAAATGAATGAGCAGCTAGGGAAGATGGGGACTGTTTTTTAGTGCTGATATGCTTTCACTAGTTGAAAGTGATTATGAGACTGCTTTGCTAGAGAAAGCTGAGAAGAGGGGCAGGGAACTAGTGCTCTTTCTACTTCCCTCTGGAGTTCTAATGCACTTCACAAGCTGCTTATGAAAATACAAATATATGTTGTTTTACTCCCACAGCCACCAACAGCAAAAATGCATGCGATTATAGAACGAACTGCAAACTTTGTCTGCAAGCAGGGAGCACAGTTTGAGATTATGCTAAAAGCCAAGCAAGCACGCAACTCCCAGTTTGACTTCTTGCGATTTGATCACTACCTCAATCCCTACTACAAATTCATTCAGAAGGCTATGAAAGAGGGACGTTACGCTGCTCCTTCTGAAAATAAAGCAGACGAGAAAAAACGTAAGTTGTTACTTGTCAAATGGAAGGCTTCAGGATGGGAATCGTTGAAACATCCACTGGTCTTTTTTGGTGAAATAGCCACATCTTTTTGGTGCATTGCAGTGGTGCATTGCACTGCAATCCTGCAGCTGAGATTGATGTGATGATTCAAAATTTTGCTTAAATTGGGGGAGATTTTTAAAAGAAAAGACTCTTTTGGGAAGCTTTCATATACAAGAGCTGCTGTGATCTTGGAGCTTTTAGAAACACTTGTATAGCTCTAATCCAACAGAAAGTTGGTCTTTGTACTTAGGTTTTAGTTTCATTGATGGCTAACAATATCTTCTTTTATCTATGTTTTTGTGAATAAATGAAAATGGTAGTTTCTTAAGAATGCGTGCTTGTCCTGTACCATCCTTCTCTCCCAATACAAATCCATAGCAAACCCAAATAAATTCAGACATTGCTTTTTATTTAGACTCAAGAGTCAAATCTGAGGAAGAAGACGATGATGATGACGATGATGATGGAAATTATCTGCATCCGAGTCTCTTTGCATCTAAAAAATGCAGTAGGCTTGAAGAACTCGTGAAGGTACTTGACCCTGTTAAAATTACTTTCTACCTTGTAAAACATCTGATTCATGGGCACAAAAACTCTAATACGCAGGTGTTAAGATCTTTTTGTTTACAAAGATTTTTTTTTTTTTTCCCCCAGACTGTGTTTTAGTAATTTAAATCTGTTTGGTAAACTTCATGTTACCTTTTGTCTAGTATGTAAGTTGTTATTTTTCCATTTGTAAGGAATTATATTTCTGGTTTTGATGCCTTCTGGTATTGAGGGCATGACTCAAGGATTTGTCCTGCAGAACCCGTGTTGAAGCTGAAAAGATTAAGATATTTAATGCCTTCTGTATATAACTGAGAGAGAATGTTTTCTTTTTAGATTTTAGTAGATAAAATGTTGACATGAAGTAATAGTTTCAGGGAATAATATTGCAGCAGAACGTACTACTCATTAAATGTAGATTTTGCTGGATGTGTTGGTTATTTTTATTTTCTGAGTTTGATCAGTGATAGGATAATGGGAATGACAGATGGTTGTACACACTTGAGGCTTTCAGAGGAATGGCAGTGGTGCTGTCTGATATTTACACAAGTCAGGTTCTGTGTCTTATCCCAGCATTGGCAGTAAACAAGCAAGAGTAATACCCACTTTTTTTTTTCTTTTTTAATGTCATGGATTTCTGTTCACATTTAATTTAAGTATTTTTTGTTTTGCTTTCCACTAATTTTCAAAAAAGAAGTTGATTCTGATGTGAGAGCTACAAAACCAGTAACTTCAGTGTTTGGACAATATTGCTGATATCTATTAACTTAGACAAATTTGCTTTCCAAATCAGGTTGATGCTATCATACTTTAAATATGTACTTCAAATTTTAATCTTTTTCCTATTCTCAAAATTCTTTCAGCCTTTGAAGGTAGTAGACCCTGATCATCCACTTGCAGCACTGGTGCGCAAAGCACAATCAGATAATAACTCGTCGACAGCACAGTCAACAGATGGGGCAGCTGTACAGACATCACAAGCAGAATATTCTTCTGATTGTAAGTGCATTGTGATTAGGCAGCCAGTGGTGTGTCTTGATGAATTGTATGCGGATGCTGGTGGGAAGAAAATACGTTAGCTTCATACTTGATCATTCGTAACTGATATTTACTGTTTTTCAATCTCCTGAATCTTTGAAGGTGCATTCTTCCACTGAGTATCTGTCAAGTTGTTAGCTGCTTAGGAAAAATAGAAATGGCGTGGAGGGGGTAGGCAGGCGGGTGGCTGAGTCTCCAGTCTGTGAGTGTGATTAGCATGGTAGCCTTAATGTTTTTTGAGAACTTCCATCAATTTCTATTAATGAAGCCTAATGAATGCCTTCACTGTTGAATATAAAACTGTCCTATAAAGTAATTCATGAGTTTCCCATAAAAGAAAGCTTACTGTATTAAGCAAAATGCAGATGGTAAATCTACTTTGAACAGTTTTGCTGGAGTGTCTAATGCTAAGAAAAATCTGCAAATGTAAAATCATGTAATTTGAAGGATCCCACTGAAATGATAAAACCAGGTTTTAGTGTAATATTCTGTTCTAAAGTTGGAAGAAGTTTTATGGTAAATAAGTCTTTTATTATGTAATATATATAGTGTATATATATAGCATATATAGTATATACTATATATACTTATATAATTTTTTATTATTTTACCTTTTGTTCTGTGCCCTGGTGCAATGTTATATGTAGAAAATAAAATTCAGCAATATGCAAGATTCAAAATTTAAAATTGATCTTTTAAATGATATTTCTCATTACAATATCTGAGAGGGACTACTAACCTTTAAGTTCCATAGCTACAGAGGGCATTCTTTAATAAAGGAGTAGATAGTCTTTTTTTCCCTCAAAAGAACAAAAGCAATGATATATTTAAATTATAAGCGAGCAATGTGGAAAGTTGCATGCTCAACTGCTTTTTCCATGCCTGATATTGAAATACCAAGACTTTCTCCTATCTCCAAATGACTATTAAATATTTAATCTTAGATTTTCCTTGAACCATTTCAGATAAAGGTAAATACTCTGCTGTCTATAACCTATTTTAAGAATCAACTTTGCTATGAAACTTTTAGCAATATTATCTTTACTTCTTTGGATGTGTCTGGTTTCCGTTATCTTTGAAGCTACTTAATGCAGGCCTTGTATAAAGCTCCTGCAAATTTTTTAAATTCTGATACTCAAAAAGGTGAAGTCAAACTTAACTGGTTTTATGTGCCTCTAATTCTTTTCAAATTTCAGAATTCTAAAAGTCCTTGATTCATTAAATACAGAAGTGAAACTTACCCTTTAATTGATGGGACTTTGCATTTGACACTACTGAGATACAAGAAAATGTATATTGCAGCCTTCACTACAGTAGGGTTTCATGATATTACAAATTTGTAGGTAATGAGTAGTGTCCAGAGTGGTGGTGGTGATGGAGTTCTTGGTTTTTTAGTAAAGTTGTTACAAATAACTATCACCATAATGATCTGAGTTGATTTTGATGCATTATAGGTTCAGAACCCACCAAAGGATTATAGGTGTTGTCAGAGTGTAATATATGGAGAGGAATATGCATGGAAGTAATTTTTATTGACAACTGTACCTTAAGAGAATCTAATAAAACTGAAATAAGATTTCTGTGGAGAAATTGAGAATTACTGGTTATTTCAAGAAAGACTAAAATCAGAGTACATATCTCTGTAGAATAACGCTCATCAGTTTTCTGATTACTTTCATGTCAGGCTTGATCCTGAATGTCTGTGATGCAAACTGGGAGATGATAATTTAGTAGCAATACAAGTTAAGTTTGCAGCTCCTCTCCCTGCCTTTAAAACTTAACAGATCTTTATTCTGCTCTCCTTATAGATAACTTATTCTTTGAAGAAAGTAAATACTGCCACAGGAATATTCATGAAACATTTAAGAGGATAACTCATTATAATTTAATGCATTGATTAAACTTTGCCTCCAGAAATGTAAACTCTTACTGTAAATCCTTTGAAATATTTTACCTGAATGCTTTCTGTTCCTACATCTTTCTGCAGAAAATCTTTAGATTTACAAGTAGTAACTGCCATTTAAAAGTGTTAAGCTAATTAAGGCATTATAAAATACTGCCCTTAAAGAAAGAAAGCCATAAGCCTTTGCACTCTCAAGAAATAAATATTTTAGAATCACAGAAGCCTCTAGTGTGGAAAACTTGCTCAAATCAGTTGTTCATTGTATTGGTGTTAAATTACAAAATCTGTCTACTTTTTGAGGTTGTAATAAGTAGCTGTGTATATACTGATACAGTGGTTTAATATATATAGAGAGAGAGAGTGGTACTAGTGGTTTAATTTCTCGATGTTAGTTTGGAATATATGTGTGTTTCTTTGTTAATGCGTACATAGTTTTAACTGAGTTAAACTGTGAGAGGTGAATTAGATTAGGAAGAATTATTTCATATTAGGTCACTTTTTAATAGGCCTTTTCTGGTTCACTTCTTTATTCATAGCCATTTGGCTTCCGACTGACCTTCAGTACATTCTGATTCTGTCCCTTAATCTACTTACTTCTTATTCATCCTAAGTGTGTTAATATGAGCACTCTTTTTTTTTCTTTGGGGTTTTTTTTTTGTGTTTTTTTTTTTTTTTTTGTTTTGTTTTTTTTTTTTTTTTTTTTTTTTTTACACAAGAAACTAGATACCATTTCTTAGTGCATTGTGTGAATCTGGATTCTCAATGAGTTTGTACTGATGCAATAATGTTGTTTCGGTTTTTTATTGGGTGCTTTTCTTCTAATTAGAACATTGTTCTTAAATATGTCTTTTTATAGCAACTGTGGCAGCCATGTATTATAGTTACTATATGCTACCTGATGGAACCTATTGCCTCGCGCCTCCACCTCCAGGAATAGATGTTGCCACCTACTACAATGCGTTGCCTGCAGGGGTGACTGTATCAAGCACTACAGGGGTAGCAACAGTACCTCCACCCCCTGGTACTACACCTCCACCTCCCCCAGACACAACCGATAGCAGCAGTGGCTTGACGTCTACCACAACATCTACAAGGTACCACGTATAGGTTTGCTTGTTGGTTGAAGGGGTCTCTTTCCTGCACTTCAGTATGAAGTGTTTAGTAAGGGTTCTATTATTGGTAACATTTGCCAGTGTTTTTACAGCTTTGATGACCTCTGCTTTGGTCTGTGATACTGTCCATGGTTATTGTTACTCAGCTACTATGAATTTTTCACATGATGGAAAATCAAGTTGTTTTAACTGCATAATGAACCCAGAGAGCAAACCTCTATGTAATGTGTTTTTTGTTAAAGCAAGAGTCTGAAAGATATTTATGTTGTATTTATAAAAACAATGTACTTTTGATGTTTTCAGCACAATTGCTCCAGTGGTTGCCATTATACCTCCACCCCCAGATATCCAACCTGTTATTGATAAGCTAGCTGAGTATGTTGCTAGGAATGGGATAAAATTTGAAACCAGTGTTCGTGCCAAGAATGATCTCAGGTAAGAGAAAACGTTACTTTAACTTCTATTTTAAAAGGTGAGGTTTTCATTTTTAAATATAGTGCCAGGACATGCGGGTCTCAAGAAGAGAAGTACTATATTTTTTTCTTTATTCAAATTCAGGGACCTACTTCAAGGTAATGCCAACGCATTATTGCCCAAATCCTCAAAACAATCAACTAACAGAAACGTCTCTAGAAAGCACGCTCTGAATGTGTATCCTCTAGAAGTTCAGACATAAGTTACAGTGCTTCCAAACATCAAATAGTGTTCTGTTTGCTAGAGAAAATTGGATGGCAAAGGATTGTTGGTATTTACTTTGTTCGTGTGCATTTTCACATATTCAGTTTTCTTTTAACAGATTTGAGTTCCTGCAACCGTGGCACCAGTATAATGCTTATTATGAATTTAAAAAACAGTTCTTCCTTCAAAAAGAGAGCAGTGACAACTGTCAGGTACATGTGTGTTTGTATATATTAAAAATGCAATGTAAGTGAGAAAAGGACTTGTTTATCTGTTGTGTTACCATGAGACATTTTAAAAATGGAACACTGAATTATGGACAAATTGTTCAGCAAAGGATGTGAATGCTTCTTTTTTGTTGCTTTTTAGTTTTGTATAACATTTAAATAAGGATATGTGAGGTGTTGTGATATTTAGTTCTTGCTTTTTAGTAAAAGCAGCCACTCAGTGTGGTTGTAATATAAAATGGCAACCTGAAAATCTTTCAGCTTTCTATGCAAGGGAATATATGCTTTGTGGAGGTTTAGAGCTTTGTAGAATTGGGATTAGCGTTCTGTTGTCAGAAGGGTTAGGTATAGCTCTTCAACAACCATACCTTTTTGAATGCCTCATGGTCCTTTGTAGAACGGTAGCACAGTAGCTAGATTACTTTTCTGACGTGCTTTTTTCTGAGGGAGGCTTTGTTAAAGAAGAGTCCTGTCATGACTGACTGAAACAATACTGGAGCTTCACAATCTCACATCAGTTTCCTACTTGCTTTGCTTCTTCTAGTCCATGTTATTAGAAGATGATACCCAGACTTGGCATCCTTGTTTTTAACTATTCTCATGTTAGCTAATCTCATTAGATTGTTCTCTTACTGAAAAGAAAATTGCAAATAGTATCAGAAATACGTTATCTGATGTTAACTTCTCATGGGAAAGAGCTATTTTTTTTTTAGGCCCTATGTCATTTGTCATCTCAAGGCTTAGATTGGGGAGCCTTAAACTGAAGAAGGTAGGCCTGTGGGTAAACTCCTCAAAATCGCTTTGTGGAAAATGAAGAAATTCAATGCTAGTTGCTGTTTGAAACACTTGTGTCTAATATTTTGTTTTAATAGTGAAAAATATTTTGAAAACACTGTTTTTAAAGATAAGCTGTGGTAAATATTATCTTATTCAGTTGATAAACTACATACAAAACTGTCCTGTACCACAATGCTGACTGTTATTCTAGAATTTCTTATTTGCAAACCAGTGGGTTGAATTCATAATACTTACATAATTAATAATGACTTGTTAACATTTATTTTGGGGGGAAATTGTATACTAATCAAAGTGTAATAATAAAGGATTCTTTTAAGTGTTCAAATGAGTACGGCTAAGAAGCAAGCAGAAACTGGTTTAAGTCCCTTGAGGCCATGTGTAGCAATGCATATTTTCCTACTGCATGGTTTTGTAGATAATGCCATTCTCTTTAATTTTTTAGAATAATGATTTCAATATTATCTTTATGCTTTAGTAATGTACATATAGGCAACTAATGCAATTGATTGTTCTCCTTTTGGCCATTAAAGTTAATAAGAAATTGTACTACTGGCTTCAGTAAATACAGGATGAAGTCCTTGATTTCCTTGTGTTATTCCCCTTCGAGGATTTTCACAAATTAGTTCTGTTGGTCAGGGAATGGCTGTAGGGAGCAGTGAAAGGATCTCTTCAATACCCGGTATTTCAACATTAAGTATACTTGACAGCAGCCAGTGGAAAGCAACCAAACTATTTATTGAGAGAGGCTCATTTAAATGTTAAATTACTTAATGCCATTGCCTGACTCACCACGTAAATATTTTTAATGTTCAACAATATCCATCTTAAAATTTTTATACTGTGAGTTTAGGGGTCATCTTGAATGATTGGGTCATGTAATAGTGGAACCAGTAATTCTTTACTCTTTTGAAAATCTCAGCACATCTGTACTGTATCAATTTAGTGCCACAAAAACCATTGATAGGCCCAATGTTCTTCAGCAAAATGTTAGAACTAATCAAACACATTAACCTGTGTTGATCCCTGTAAAACTTGATTTTGTAAAGAAGGTATCATGCAATTGTACGTTATGAGAAAATGACATAAGCTTTCATTCTGTCACTGTGAATTAATTTGAATGGGTTTTGTCCTGGACTCTGGATTTCAAGACCTAAAAGAATATACTTTAGAAAAAAGTGTGTGCTTTTAGGGTCTAATTTTAAAAACATAATTTTTAAAGCAGTTGTTGGCAAAGGTGTACCAGCTGAAGAACATTTTCTTTGCTGTAAAATAACAACACGTTCTTACTGTAGGTCTATAGTTTTTGCAGCTTGTGGGTTTACATGAAGCAGTGCATTTATAAGAAGCAGACTTTTGGTCATGAGTGCTTATTGATGTAAAATTAGCTGTTACGTGATTAGCTGATAATGTGATTTTTGAAATGGCTGGCAAAATTGCAGCTCCACAGACACTGCATTAATTCTTTCATGGACTACCCAGTTAGTAAGCTTGCACATTTCTCTTGAAAAGGGAGTATCTTCATCTGAGGATGTTCCAGCAGATACTACCGGTGATACACCAAGTGAGACTCAATTTGCAGATGAACATGCACCTGAAGATGCATCTGAGCCAAGTGCTAAGGGAGTTCCAGGAACTAAAAAGGATGTTCCTCCTTCTAAAACTGTCAGTGATGGTAAATTGGTGAAAGGTATGTTAGCATGATTTGTTGGGCATGAAAATATTTGTTAGCATATACTTAAGAAAAGAAAAAAGGCAGGGGGAAAGGCAGGGGAAAGTAGGGAAAAGAATTTCGTCATGCAGAAAATATTTTTGCTGGAAGTGTCAAAAAAGGACTGAAATAAGTAATTTGTTTGCTTTCATATGTCTTTCTTATCAGACTATCAGGTATTTATGGTCTGACAGAATAAATTGTTTTATTTCAGTTTTGTGCAAAGTTGAAGGCTTTTGTCAGTGACCCCAGTAGAATCTTATTTTTGTCATTTTAAACTTGACAGTTACAAGCTCTGTGCAAGAAAGAAGTTATTCCTTCTGAATAAAAGCAGGAGTCTTATTTGAAACCATACATATGGAGGAAGTACGCTAGGCTTATTACTCAGTTGCTTGGTCTTCCTGTGTTGGATGTTAGTCATGCTGGAAAAAAAGACCCTTTCATGTCTAAGGGGAATGTTTTTCCTCTTGCAGTCATAGCAGCAGAGGGACAAAATGGGAGGATCTCTTAAGAGCCAGTCAAACAAAGTCAGCTAACTAACTGTTAGTGTCCTGAGTTGGAGAAGTGATTATACCTGGGAACTGATTTCCTGGCCGATTGGGAAAAGACAACTTAAAATTTCTTATTTTTAGTAAAAAGTAAAACCTCAAATCTTTTAACTAGAACTGAAAGCCACTGAAAAAAAACTGAAACAGGAAAAACACTCTTGACTTGTGTTCCCATGGATGGGTACTGCCTTCCTCCCACTTCAGTGGCTTTCTTAATTACCGTAATCCTCTCTTCCTGCTCCTCACTGCAATTTCTTTCCCGCACGGGCTGCAAGCTCCAAGCTCTTTGCCGGGGTTGTTTGGCTGTCTGTACTCTGCAGTTTCTTCTCTGGGCAGGTTGAGTAGCTTCCTCAGGGAAGGAGCAATCTTCTCTGTGTTCAAAGATGCGCTATTAAGAGAATGTAATATACAACAGAAAATATATCATTTCTTGTTGTTGTGTTATTAATAAATGGCAAACTGGAGCTCGTGTTTTCATAATAGTAATAATAATTTGCTCAAATTTAGATGATGGAATGTAACCAGCGAGTCATTGCGTGACAATCCTATTCCTATAAACTTACTTTCATTCCTCTAATACGGTACAAATCCCACTTTCTTGTAACCTAAATACAGTACTTGGCTGCAAGACAGACATAACATCCACACTAGATTTTTCTTCTGCTTCTGAGGGAGTAAAATCCCATTTCAGGGTTTGTTTTGTCATATAAAAAGTTGGAAAATCACTATTATAATACCTCTTCTCTTGGAATTCTTGAGTTCTTTATTTCTGAGCCTATTTCCTTATGCCAGAATTACAAGATGCAAAGCTTACATTTTATAAGCCTTGGTATGTAATTTAATTACTGTATTTAAATTTCCCTAATTGAAACCTTATAGGATATAAAAGCAAAAGGCATCCTGAGGAAGATAAATATTGCAACAGACCATATGGTAGGAGGTGGCTTTGCCTGACATGTGTGAGAAATTCCATTCTTTATTCTTAGAAGTTGCATTTTGGATAAATGGTGTAGAGATGAATTCTGTATTTTTTTCAGAAAATGGTTCTCAAAAAATGTTCCAAGGAAAATTCTGTGAGGAAAAAGGATTAGTTCAAACTTAAATGTAGTAATATATTAGGTGTGCTTATATTTTTTTGAAGATCCATTAATACAACCTAACTTGAAATAATCCACAATTTCCTTTTTATTGTGGTATTCCATGTTTTATACAGGCATTCTTTTTCCTTTTGAGTGTCCTGGCATGAGTGTGTTGTGCTGTCCTTTTGTGTTGGAGTCGTAGGGGCTGCTTGAAAGGAAGAGTTGACCACCAATCTTGCTACAGCAAGACTAGCTAAGACATTTGGGGAAAAGTACTTAGCTTTTGCGTTTATATCTCCTGTAATGAAATGTTGTAAACTCCCCAAGGTAATTAATTTTCATATAGATGGAAATAAATCTTTAAATACTGTTCTGTGAGCCTGCCAAATGCTATTGTTGTGCAAACCATCGATTTAGTGTGAAGGAAACATAAGGGACCATATCATGCTGTAGTGTGTCAGATAGGAGCCTGAGCACAGAGCGTTTTCATCTTAAGCCTGGAAGAGTAGATTGATCATTTGGGAAAAGAAGTAGTACTGAAACAAAAATTTATTTGGGACAGAATATGAAATTATTTATCTCATCTCAGGAAATGTAATTCCAGAGATGGTTTAGAATACCTTTCCTTTTCCCTTCTGCTACTGAAGTATTAGAAAAAGACTTTGAGATAGATCTTTACAGGGCAACTGAAGCTTCCAACATTTGTTTAAAAAAAAAAAAAAAAAAAAGATTGTGTTGTCCTTTTCCCCCAAATAATTAGCATAACGTGAGGATGTTACAAGTTTCTTTTTTTTTGTGGTATGGTCTGCATAAGTAATAGATAAAGTCAATAAATTCAGCCTGCTTTCTACTGTAGTCTAATGATGTGTAAAAATCTTACCCATTCATTCACAGCATCATTTGCTCCAATAAGCTTTGCAATCAAGGCCAAAGAAAATGACCTTCTTCCTTTGGAGAAAAACCGTGTTAAATTAGATGATGACAGTGACGAGGAGGAAGAAGAGGGCAAGGAAGGCCAAGAGAATGCTAATAGTGCTTCAAACCATACTCCAGCTGTTACCACTCCTTGTACTGCTGCTGAAGAGAAGAAACCTCAACTTACACAGGAGGAGTTGGAAGCTAAACAAGGTATCCCATGTTACACCGAAAACAAAATGAAAGATTGAGTCCTTCAGGCAAACTACAAAACTGTCATGTGAATAAGTATGGCACTTTAGGTATTTTGAATCTTCACTATGTCATGTTAACAGGAATCAGAATTCTTTTCCCACAGTTTCCGGCTTATTGTTGAGAATGAAATCTTCGTTGGTTGCTCAGCTAAAATCAAACTTGTAACACACTGGAGTTGAGTACTTTGCCCTAATGCATGATCTTTCTGAATTTTATTTTGTTTTTCCATTACAGCCTCTGAGTAAAACACTAAACTTCTAGTTTCCAAATTGCTGCATTAACAGGGCCCAGAAAAAGGCATGTCCATTTCTCATTTTTCTTCAGAGAACAGTGAAATGCTTCAAGCTATTTTTCAATTATGTAGCACTCCCATGTAGACTAATATCACCTTGTTGATGTTTTGTTACTCTTATAATGCAATGCCATTAAGTCTTAGTGTGGGTTTTTCCTGTTACTGTGCTTATGCATGTAAGGGCAGAAGGGTATGCTGTGTGAATTTGAATGAAATCTTTGAAAGGGATCAAATTTCCCCCATTCCTCCCCTAGGCTGTTTCACAGCAGAGATTGTTTAATAAAGTGGAGATGCTGTCAGTGGTTACCAGCTTAAAAACTTAGTATTTCTCCTACAACTATGAGTATGCCACAGGAATTTAATTCTTCATTTTTAAAACTTTTTTTTTTGGTCGTAAGTAGCAGTTCCTTTGTAAACTTTAGCAGCACAGGGTATGCTATAGCGATACATATCTAAAGCAAATAGGAAGTATTTTGTATGATAATGAAAATGACGTGTAAAACAGGTTTGGAGAAAGTTGTGTTGGAAAAACTGTGCAATTGAACAAAAAAAACGCAGTTGTCTTGTACATGCACAGAGCACAAAAGTGGAAGCGTAAGTTGAAAAAGGTTAGACAAAATATCCATTAGGTGCATAGTTAAATAAATTGGCTTATTCTCTTTCTGTAATCACATAACAATAACTGTTGGTTGTAACAATGGTGAAACAGTTTCTGAAAATTTCTGGAGCAGTCCTTTGCGTAAACATTTTAAGATGTATGTAAGTAGGGCTGGAAAATGTAAGGTAAAGATCAGATTGGTGGAAAGAGCAAAACGGAGAGTTTGCATCGCTTTAACAAGTATGAGAGAAAGCTTCTGAATTTACAGTGCCTTTGTAAATAAAAAGGACAAGTATCCTTCATTTTCAGGATTGGATTTTTGTGTCGTTTTCTTTAACCTTAAAAATTTTTACTTTACCTCTACTGCTTTTCGTCAAGCAAATGATATATCTATGAATTAAGATGCTCGGAATTTCATAATTTCAAGCTGATGCGTCCTTATTATGTCTTTGAATGGATGTATTAGAAAGGTTTGAGAATGGTTGGAGGGGCTGTTTGGTTGTTTATGTTTGTTTCAAGGAAACCTAAGTTCCCCAAGTGTGACTCACTCTAAATTTATGCTTAATTATCTTTCTTAGCAAAGCAGAAACTAGAGGATAGATTAGCAGCTGCAGCAAGAGAGAAGCTTGCACAGGCCTCCAAAGAATCAAAAGAAAAGCAGCTACAAGCAGAACGCAAAAGGAAAGCTGCACTGTTCTTGCAGACCCTGAAAAACCCTCTGGCAGAAGCAGAAGCTGAGAAAATTGAAGAGAACTCCTTCAATAACGAGGTAAGCAGGAAATAAATTTCTCTTTACCATAAAGCTAGCAGAAGACTTACCTATGGCGTGTGAATCTGACAGTACGTTATGAAGTTGACTGAAGAGATAGAAGCTTTTCTAAATGGAAAGAAATTTGAATTTTAAGCGCTGTTAATTTTTTTCAGTTATCTTACATATGTCTCTCATCTGTCATTAAAGAACTGGTAGAGAAATACGATGCATAATTCAGAGGTCAGTTAGCCAGTTACAGAAAGGAAAATGAGCTTGCGAGTTTAACTCTATACTGGTGGTCCCTGAGTTAGAATGCTTACCTTTCAGGAGTATGTGGGTACCTGTTTTGATATTTACTTATTTAATGTGTATCTTGATGTGAGTAAACATCTTCAAGTTCAGAAACAATTCACAGGCAACTGAGCTTACTTTAAGACTTACTTTGTACCTGCTCTGTTGGGTTTTGTTTGATTTTTATGAATTTAACTGGCATGAAACTGAGATAAATAGTTAGCGAATGGATCTATGTGATCTAAGGTTTCTAGCTGGGACATTCTTAATCAAGAAAACACATACATAGGTGGGAGAAAACTAGGCTATATAATGGTTGCTCTTCATCATCTTTGTGTTAGTTGAGTATTGTATGTAATAAAAGCTTAAAAGCTTAGAATGCTAGGATGATTTTCTCTCTCTTTTAGGCCCAAGTTTAGTACGGGAGTTACAAAAGATTTTGTTTTATTATAAGGATGTGATTTTTAAAATAAAGCTAAGTTTACACATAGTGGCACAAAATTCAACACCTGTATGTATGTATATTATTCACTGGGTGTAGTCAATGAAGAGTCAAAACAAAAAACTCACAGTGAAATAATTGAGGGGGCTAATTATTCTGCTAGCTGTCTTCCAGAGAACTGGAAGTAGGCACACTGCCTGTGCCTACTTGATCATGAAATGACCTAATCCATTGGGTTTGTTCAGCAGGATCTCTTATTTTGGAGAGTAGAAGCAAGTATCTTTCTACAGCAAATCAATTTGGAGTGTTAGTATTCCTGCACTGCGTTCAGAGAACAATTTTGATAGTTGTGTTAGAAATTCAAACCCTCTGCTTCTTTCTAGAAAACTACTAGGAAATAGTCTTGTGGCAGAGGCAGACTGCTTTCCATCTTTCTTCTG
Source organism: Morus bassanus (assembly GCA_031468815.1). Classification (NCBI taxonomy): domain Eukaryota; kingdom Metazoa; phylum Chordata; class Aves; order Suliformes; family Sulidae; genus Morus; species Morus bassanus. Next base: position 27,934,002 of record CM062577.1, read on the forward strand.
CCTTGTAATCCCCTTGTCCTTCTGCACCCATTTTCATTGTTTGGGTAGTAAACCACAATAGATAATACTCGGGTAATGTCAGTTTGAGGGCTTTCAGCAGCTCTGTTTCAAGTAGGTCATCGTGATATTGCACTCTTAGGCCAAATCTAGGAGAAACCTGGATATTGATGATGACTTCTTATTAGGTTTTAGGAACACAATAAAATTGCTAATAAGTTCCCCTGCCATTTGGCTGTTTGGACTATTGTTTCCAAAGGAAATTAGAAGCTAATTTCTCATAGCCATACACTGGATTACTAGGATTTATCACAAAGAGGAAAAAGAGGACTTATCAGAAGAAGTAACTGCTAATCAGTTAATCGGCATTATCTTCTGCAGTGAACAGAACTATTACTAGTCAGTCTGTTGATGAGTAGTTATAATAAAAATATCTTTTTGGGAAGAGCTTCTAAAAATTAGTTTTATAAGACTTAGAATTTATGAGTAGGTAAGTTTAAAGAGGAATCTTGGGACGAAAGACTTCAGTAATGAAATATAAAACCAAACTCTAAAAACCTGTATTGATCAAAGCCATACATTTGCTTTTTTCCCTACTAATAAACAGAAAAGGCTGTTTAAAATAGCTAAGAAATAATGTGTTTCACGTAAACCCTTTCTGATTTCAATAAAATAACTACAATTTTAAAAGCCTAAATGAGGGATTTGAATTTATTATATAGGAGAATCCTTCAAGTATTGATTTGTTCATGCATCGTAGTGCTGTCCTGAAGCTTTTCGCTCCATCTGCAGGTTTTGGCAGCAGAGCTATGTTCTCTATCAGAGAGTCACTTGCCCGTTTACATTTTATATTTTCCATTTAAGTTCCTAACTGCTTAACTTCATCCACAAAGGAGAATAGGCTATTTTCCTACTTGGTTTCTGTTCTTTCTTTATATTCCCCTTGTTCCAGCTTTTTCCCTGAGCCATTCTGTCTTTCTGCCAGTACAGTGCTTATCCTAGCTTAAGAAGTGATAATTTTACTTCTGGGAGTGTCGGTCATTTTTATTTAGCCTAAGCATCATTTTATCGTGAGCACATCCCAGTCCAGCGTGATCTGATGCATGCTTGCTAAAAGATGGGGGAGTCTGTGTTTCCAGCACCTGTACGGACACCTCCAACAAGTCCGAACAATCTCTTCTTGTAATGGAAGAAAAACTGTCAAAATCCATTTTCAACAAAGTCGCCTTAGTCTTAACGTCTTCACTGCAGTAGCTGTAAACAGCTGTGAGGAAAAAGTAGGAATGGGATTTGGTGTAGACAGTGTAGTTTCATGAAACTTAACCTAAATAGGGCTGGAAGTTTACACAGCTTGGAGTACTGGTGCAGGATCCTTCCAAAGCCAGACTGAAATTCCTGGGTTTGTCTGTATACGCTGCAGTCAGACCTTCCATACACATTGCAAATACAAATATTGTTGGGAAGTAGAACCTTAGTTTCCTGGGTTTGGAATTACATTGCTTCCAGAAAAGCTTGTAAATCACTCTTGGTTGCACTAATCAAGCAAAACTTCATCTCTGGATACTCATAGAAAATTTCAGATATTGATTGTGACAGACTGGTTACACGAATGAATGATATGTCTTTCCATCACTTCCTTTCCCGTAGAAAGAATTCCAGTACCTAACAAGTAATTCATTGCCCAGTTCTTGATTTTTTTCCAAATAAATCATGGATTACACCTCAAAACACTTTCAAGAGAACAGACAATTAAGAGAGACATACCTGCAGTTCAGGTGATTCATATCAGCATGGAGTAGCAGATCTGTGAATTGAGTGTGGTCACATCCCAAAAGAGATCCTGTTTGGGATTCTCAGTGCTGCTGCTGACAAGTTTTCCCTGACTGGCACAAGGGTTCAGTACTTTTTTCCAGTTACACATTGAAGAGCAAATGCAAAGAGACAATAACAATGCAAAACTCCACAGACTTGCAGTTCTGCTCTGCTTCTCAAGGGGATTTGTCAAGGACATAGATATTTCTAAGCTAAAGTTCTTTTGATAATTTTCTTTAAGAGAATGCCTGAAATAACCAGTAACTCTGCAGTGACAGCTGACTTTTTCAGAAGAGCAGATGAGTGTCCTCACTCACATCTGAACTTACTGAAGTTCCAAGCTGAACTTAGGAAAAAACAAGTGAACTTTTCAACAGGATCCGCACCCTAATCCCAGTTCTCAGTAAACTGATTTGCCAAAACCTTCTTTTTCCATGTATGTACAGTTTCAGAGAAGGCATCTCTTTTTCTCACACAAAGAAATGCATTTTATTTAAGAATTTTAAGGTAACCAGTTTCTTACTCGTTTAATTAATTAATTGCTTCTTACCAGTAGAAATGGCTTGGAGGTGCTTTCTTTATAAAAGGATTTAATTAGAATTTCAAATATATATTTAAATGTAACTGATGTGACCTTGCTTTTTGAAATAAAATTGACTCTTGTATTGGGAATGTTAGTACTGTGTTAATGAACAGTCTAAAATGTCATAATGTCTTTGGAAGTAATATTCCTCCAAAGAGTAGTTTGCTTCTTGACACGCTTATATACGTTTATATAGATATATATGCAAAAATCTGTATGTATATAAGCTTATTTTGAAATGTGAATGTTCTTCAAGATGTTGTCTTTCCGTGTGCCGTATTTGAAAAAGCTTCCATCTACATTCCTTCCAATGCATAATCTGCCTTTTGCTCTACTTGCCTGGTCTGCCTATTCATAAGAGCCCATTTGATTCAAGAAATTTTATTGGAAAAAGATAAGTGAAGTCATATTGTGGATTTGTTAACCTCTGTATGTACACTGAGAATCGAGTAAGCTGCATCATGATGTCTAAATCAGTTTATAAATAAATATGTAGCACAGGGTTTTTTAAGCTTTTTTTAGTCATGTTTCAGAAGCAAAAAGATGCATTTAAAAACACTGCAGAAGTAACAAGAAGTAACTACAGTGGCTGTAACTAAAAAGAAAAAGTATATAAAAAAAGTTAGGTGAGAGATATGTAAAATTAGTTTTGTAGTTTGGTCAATGGAACTAATTGGGGAAATTTCAGAAAATGAAGAAAAATATTAAAATATTTAAGTCCACCAAAAATGTCACTTTATGTATTTCATCTCCCGTTTTGGGGGAAGGAGCATCCAATTGAGAAGTCCAGGAAACAAAGATTGATATGCAATGGTCATAGAGTTAATGTAGTGGAATGATTTTTTGTAGCTTAAAATGTGTCTCAGAAATGGAGTAATGACTGAGATGTATAATAAAGCGTGAAGAGGAGTTGAGAATGTCCATGGGAGATGCATAATTCCCATGAGGTTGCCCCTGCTTAATAACTGTATAAGAACTAGTAATGCTTTTTATGTGTATACACAGTGTACGTTTGTGCTGAAAACCTGCTTATCACACTGTGCAGAAATGCATTAAATGAGTAAAGCTTTTTTGACCTCTGTCAGATTTTCCCGATACCTAGTGTTTCTTGAAAGAAATGCTGGTACTGAGTATACATTATACCTTTGAACAAAATTGGTTTTACTAACTGCATGTAAAGGACAGTTGGTACCACAGAACGTAGCGCTTTTAAGCTTTTTTTGGCTTCCGCTGAATCTTAAAAATAGTCAGAGCTACCTTTTCCATGGCTGAATTATTTCTTTTACATGTTTTTCCTTAAAGTGAAATCAAGCAAGGGGAACGAAAGGCTGAAAAATGAGCTTGAGCAGTGAAGCAGCACAGCTTTTCACAAATGGCTCCTCACCATTCTTGCATGCATTACAACAGCACAGTTATGCATAAAATTTCCTCGAACCACTACTTGGAAAACACGTAACTTCGCTCAGTTTCCAAAGCGGATAGGCTTCCAGTAACGTTGTAGCTAGTGAAGTCTTTGCCCTTTTTCAGGACATTGGTAAACAGTACCAGGGTGGCATCTCACTTCTTGTGTTTATATATGTATAATTCAGATAGATGTTTTTGTAACAAGAAAATCACACCAGCCAGCACATCTGACAGGTAGTGTCAGTAAGGAGGAGTTGCAGTCATTCTGCAGTGAACATAGGTTCTTTGTCCTGCAACAGCAAACAACCTACGGTGTTAACAACTGCAGTTCTTCTAGATGTGCAGAGCTGGAGTACGCCAGGTTATCTGGAGTGCTGCATTGAAGTGCTTTTTTATTTTTAAATAAATCAAGTAAGGTGTTTCATAACCGGAAGTGCAAACCTTATTCCAAAATTATTAAAATAAATTTCAAATTAAAAAATTAAGATATATAAATATCTTTATGAGTAGAATAAAGGCTAATTGTGCTCATTTCTATATATATTTACCAAACTCTGACTTAAGTAGATAAGACATTGGGAGAGCTCAAGTTAAGATGGTATCTTTGTTTTGTTTTACTTGTTTTTAATTTTTCAGCTTAATAAATCGAATATGCTGGTTATTGGCACGAGCTGAATTCTGAAAACAGGTGTCACCCCTGGTAGTAGGCCTTGGTGCGGTACACTTGGTATAGTAGGCCTTTAACATTTTTGCCACCTTTTTACAGGGGTTAAAATGTTGTTTGTCTGCAAATGTGCCAATTAAAAATTTATTATCCTTAATCCTGTCCATCTGAGCAGTGTTGTTCTTGGGTGCATCTGGGCGCAAAAAGTTGAAAATGAGAAAGGAAAAGAGTCTGTTATAGAGCCATGGTTCTCCATCTGTGTGCAGCCAAGCCTCACAGAAGAAAATTGGCATGGTTCAGTGTCTTGCTGGTGAACACTTGCTTAATGTTTTTGTTAACAATGGTTGATAATGGTAGCAGGTTATAGGAGTCTTGCAGAGGGAAAATCTAAGCTGGCAAATCATTGCGTTCAGCAAAAAATGTTTAAAAATCTGATTTGTGTAGGTAAAGTCCCCTCCCTGCTGTCCCTGTCAAAGGAAGGCCTGCAAACCTGCATTCTTTGTCAAAGAAATTGGTCGTAAGTGACCATTAAAGTAATTTAATTGATAAAATATCTCCCAGAGTCTACTGGTGCTGGTAATACCTGACAAACATAGGAGAAGGAGCCAGCACTGGTGGCTGGCTAGGCAAGGCACAGTGTATTTAACTTCTTCAAAGAAGTTACTTGATGCAGTGACAGGTGCTCTGCAAGTGTAGTACAGTCCGATTTTTGTCTACAGGGCATGATTTAACTAATAGTGTGTCTGATGGGCTTCTAATACGGATTACTCTGCTAATCTCTCATATTTTATCCTATTTCAGAAATGCTTTAGGGGTGATAGTACTTTGATGTGCATATAAAAGACAGTTGGTTATACCCAATCTGTTACCTGTACAAACCTCGATATCCAATTTAAACAAGGAGATAAATCCATAGTCATAATGCTGCAAAAACAGACAAGCCCATGATTTGAAAGTAACTCTATTTTAATGGCTTGTCTCAAATGTCATCTGCCACTGTGCTTCTGAATATAAAGATTCTGTGGCACAAAGCAAAACTTAACTTCTTTTGGCTCTTTCATCTTCCCTATTTTGAAGCCCTGTTTTATCCTTTGTTTCTTTAGATGGCTTGTCCTTACTTTTGTCCTGTATGTAACAATTTTTTTTCCCCCCCCTGTGGAAAGTAGTCTGTTTATGAGTGAAATAGAAGTGTGCCATGTTTAAAAATAAGATGCTATTCAAGTTTTGCCAAGCATAACAGGGTTATCAACAACTGTAGACAGTGTACGTCTTTCACACTTAGTGCTGTAGTTGATCCTACTTTTTTTAGCAACAGACTGTAGGTATTATGGCATGCCTCTTTGGAATGATACTGTATAACATAATTTTATGTTTGCATATTTTCTTAATGTTAATTTGCGAGCAAAATGTAATTGTCTAATGAAAACCATCCAATAAGTATTTAAAGAAAAAATGCTTTAGAATATTTCAGGGCCCTTCATTTCTTACTTTACTTCCCCCCACTCCACCCCACCCCCCAAATATAGGTATCTATATCTTCTGTTTAGCATGGAAGGGGAGGGGTGTGTGTGTTTGTTTGTAAATTTTCCTTATGTTGCTTTTTCAAAAGGACAGGTAAAAACATAAAACAAAATGTCAAATACTAATACGGCATTTGAGGGGTGGATAGCTTGCTGGCATTTAGAATTTTTTTTTATTGCAAGAACCCTACTATCAAAAACTAAATGCGAGTTGTAATTCTTCATACTGTAAATACTTCAATTAATATTTAAGAGGCAGGGAAAAGGTAAATATCAGGAACTGCCATCTTAATTAAGATAGGTGAGGGAGCTAAGAATGTTCTGTGCCTTGATTTTTAGTCTTCAAAGTACTCAAGATAAAAAGGCATATTGATCCATACAGCAAACAGATTCACAGCCACTAATTTCTTTACAGTTGGCCCTTCAAAATGGAGAATGCAAAATTCTGTTTTTGAAGAACTTATCACAGTCAGTGTACTGTTAATAGCTATGTTTCAGTGCAGCAGCTGAACACTGATGAAAATGTTGAGTCTCTGAGTATTGAGTATTTAATTTGTTCTATAGGAACTTATTCTATAGAAAATGTTTTTATCACTTCTATTTAATAATTTTGGGCCAATTTATTAAGGTTAGGACTGACAAACTCTTCTACAAGCAGTAAATGCTCGCTTTGATGCACAGAGCAACCATACACTTCCATTGCTGGTAGACAGTTGCTTATTAATTCTCAGCCAGGGAATACTTCGCCATAAGCTTTGGGGAGGCTGCAGTAAAAAAGGTACAGTTGTAGAAAAGAATCTGGAGTATTTTCAGATTTTAATGAAGTAAAAGAATTGTTGATTAACTCTTCCCAGGTCTGACATTCTTCACTCTTTCCAATTTTGATCTAACCTAGGATTCAAATTACTGCAAAATTCAGCTGCTCAGAACAGAAGAAATATTAGCCAGTTGTAAAAGCGTTAGTAACATTATTGATAATGTTCTTTACCAGTTGATTTTGGTTGTACCAGGAGCAATGCTAGTATTTTGTTCTGTTGCAATAAGCACCTTTTGGTTCACTTCCAATGTTGGCTTTGTGTATTATTTACATAGTGTAACCCCAGAATAACTAATGTGTGTTCTGGTCTTATGAATACTGCAACTATGCAAATGGCTTGTAATGAACTGAAGTGCTCGTTTCTATTCTCATATAGCTATAAATTCTTCCTGATACAGAGCTATTCCCTAACCCATTCCTGCTAAACAAGAGTTGTTGAATCATCTTTGTTTTCCAAAAAGGTATCTCTGAAACATCTTTTAATACCAAGTGTTTACTGTAGGAAGCATTATTTCAGTTGGATTTGCTTCAGTCATGCAAATAAAATGCTGAAGAACAACTGCCAGTGAAATTATCTGAAACTGTTTTGTTTAATAAGGGCCAAAAAGATGTGCCTTACCCAAAATGGACAAAGAAGTGAGATTTAATGAATGCTATCTGAATGTTTGCAGTGTAACTACTTAGAAGAGCTCTCAAAAAATTTAAATCTCCCATCCCTTGAGATGCATAATAAAATTCATCAGGTAACCAGTTTGTTGCCATGCTTTCCAAAACTGTGTTCTACTGGCCTGCAGATTTGCAGAGCCTGGTCAGTAAAACAGAGTGTTTCTGCCTTTTGGAAATGCTTAATAATCGCCCAGTGTCTGTGCTTGCTTTGACGTTTGGGATTTTTTTTCTGCATTTGTGCCTCCAATTTTAGTTCCTGTTACCTTACTTTGCCTGGATCAGCCTTCACTAGTAAAAACACAAACCACTGACAGCTTCTTCTATTTGCCAGATGCTAAGACAGTTTATTTTTTTTCCAAATACTTTTATTCAGCAGCATTATTTATACACCTAGAAATTCTTTTGTGGCCTGCAACTTGCTGACGTTAAGTTCTTTCACTGAGCTTTATGTTCTGCTCTGGTGGTGAATCAGGTCATTTTGCTGGTGATTTTTTTTTTTTTTTTTTTTTCTGGAAGGCAACCAGAGTTGCCACTGAGGGAATCGGCACATTTGTTCACAGTTGATCATGCCATTGCAACCTGAGGACTATCATCTGAGCTCCTGGTCGCAGTAGTGCGTTGTGTAGATTTGGATGGGTAGGTGACCTCTGCCTGTGTGTTAGCTGTTTTCTTGCACCCCAGAACCTACATATTCACCCTGGGGTAGTTAGAGTTACTTCTGTAGAGTTTTCCAAACATGATTAATTAGTAACCTGAAGCAGTGGTGTCTGAATCTACAGCCGGCCAGCCTGCAGCTGTGCTTTTCTCAGAGATATCTGGACAGCGCTGTCACTCTTCAGCGTAAGCATCCTGAAAGCTAAGGAGAGCCCACGGTTTCAGCATCCGATGCTTTTGGTGGATACATACAGGTGCTTAGCATTGTGGGGTTCTTCATTCTGATTGCTGAGAGAATCTCTGTGTGAACTAAAAGTAAATGTGTCATTCATTAACTTCCTTTTTGGCAGTGTTTTTTGTGGCCAAATGAACTTGGGCGCTGAAAACCGTCGGGTTTTTTTTTTTCTTCCCTCTCTTCTTTTGCTGTTAACTCTACTTTGCCTACAGCTATTTCATTTTAAGCTATTAAAGGTGTCTACTTCAAGGCAAACTGGTCTATTACGTATTCAGTAGTGTTAAAGCGAACTCTAAGCTACAGTATAAAGAGATGAATAACGTCATCAAGGAACAAAAGTCAGCTGTGGTGGTCTCTTGGGAAGCCGAAGTTTGGAGTTGAGGTGTCTGCAATTACACATGGATTGTGAAGTTAGTGAAATTGGAAATGGGCCTCTGGTAAACCAGTTACTCAAATGATCATGCTATAAAATGTTTATAGTCCTTGAAGCAAACTACTTTAGTACTGCTTTATTGCTATTTTTGTAAATATTGTGATAACAGTTATCAGTTAGAGCTTGGAAAATTGTCATGGCTCCTGAACTTGAAGCAAAGCTGGATTTCCGAATATTCAAACGTGGTCAGTTATTACCTTGACATATTCACAGTAGGAGAAGGGTAAAAAGAAAGGAGAAGATCACCTGTTTCTAATTTGGTTATTTCGGGGTTTAATGTATTACTTTTTATTCCTATCACGGTAAGCATCCTTGTATCAAACAGTGAAAGTGTCAGACCAGGTGGAGCAGAAATTATGACAGAGGGAAACTGATTTCTCCAGTCGCCTTGAAATGGCAGCTGGGGGAATGACAGGCTTTGAAATGAGGAGCATATCTATAGTGCCTGACTGGAATTGTTCTAAACAAGGTATTGAGCAGAATTCTCTCAGGTACAAGCTGATAATTTGAAAATTTCTTGGAGTATGGTACGTTTTGCTTAACTGACTGCAGTCAAAATTACTCACTGAGCATGAATTGTGCAGGACCTGTTCTATCTTTGAGATTAATAGTTTCTGTTATCTTCGCAACCCTTCACATGCAAAACGTTTTTTTGGCAAAGTGCAGAAATAATTTGTATTGGCACTAGTTCATTTTGCTGTTTTCCTTGAGGTTGTAATCTAAACAGCACGGTTCAGGGTTGAAAGTGACACTAAAACTTAACTTTGAATGTTGGTAGTTCGTGATTGTATTTTCAGGTTTATCCTTTTTTTAAATAAAAGGGGTAAAAAGATGAAAAGATCTCTGATAGTACCCATTTCTTAGGACAGAGTTCTTCTCAAAACTAAAGATGAAAACTTCAGAACTATGTCCTAGTTAAGCTGACAGTTTTAGCATGCATATCCCAACTTGCATATGTATCTTTGGGGAACTGTATAGGCCTCCATTAAATATTACTAGATGTGTGTTTTTCAAGATGTCGGCCTTACTTATGCACACTTTACATAATACCAATGCAGCACTGTGAGGTTTTAAAGCGTTCGTGGGAGGTTAGATTGTTACTGATTTAACAGCTACTTTCTTAACATGGATTTATTTCTTACACACTTTCATGAGTAAAAAAAAATGTAAGGTGATTGCTAGTTATTATTTTCCTTGCTGTTGTACTCGTTATTCAGCATTTCTGCAAAAAAACCTATATTGTATATTGGCAACACTACCGAGCAGGATATCTGAAGCTTGTTTGCCAGAATGTGCATGTATGTGGCATGTGCAGGAGTAGAAGTAGCCCTTTGTTTAGTGTAAAGGACTAGAGATGCTTATGTGTTGTCCACACTTTTAGGACTTTCTCAAATTAAATATTTGCATGCAACTTTGAAAACTGAACACTGTTCTTTGTTTACCTTTGATTTCAGAGTGTCAATAGTATACCATGTTCTGTGACTGCAGTCAGAACTTTACCCACCTTAGAAGTTAAGCAAGCAGAAAGGCCTTCAAGCAAAAGCAAAGATCCTCCTAGGGATGAAGAAAAAGAAAAGAAAAGAAAAAAACACAAGAAAAGATCTCGGACAAGATCTCGATCACCACTCAAGTATCACTCATCATCTAAGTCCAGATCTAGATCACATTCAAAAGCAAAGCACTCACTTCCCACTGCCTATAGAACTGTCAGGCATTCAAGGTGGGTTTGGAAACCAAATGTATTCTTTAGAGTTCTGTGTGGGCTAACACTTAAAACATTTTTGCACTTCTTCCATTATATAAGCGTCTTTGTACCCATTACAAAGGGTGTAGTCACCTTGAAGACAGTAAATATCATCAAATGTGGAAGGTCTTTGAAAATAGTTTTAATGAAATAATGAATCATTAATTTCTAATTACATAGTGCAGAATTTGTACCAGTAAATGCTTTTTCACTCTGGTCTGTGAAATACCTGGTGATAATATGTAGGAATGTAATTATAGCAGGAAGAGAACTTGCTAATAAGTCTGTGGCTGTTGCTGGAGTAAAGTAACCAGACAACATTAAGGTACGAAATAAGAGGTAGAGAACTGGGTGGTTGAACAGCAAAGCTCAGATGGAAAGAAAGCAGTTGGGTAGCGTGTGAAAAAATATGATGGATGAATGGCAGGAGAGATATGACAGGAATCCAAGAAGGGTGAAAACAGAGTTGATGAGGAAGGGAGACCATACAAGAATGTGGCCCACTGCAGTTAACTCTATACTTAATCATTAATGAGATTAAATTCACGTTATTAATTGTCCAGCTATAAGATGATATATATTTTGTTATATTAATACTGTTAATTACATCTAAGACATCTGAGTCTAGGCACCTTTAAAGTTTACTGCCTGTAAAATTTGTCATATCTGAATGCCCTGTCACAGAGCAGTTATTGTGGTCGGTAGGGAGGGCTCATTCTTGAGGTTGCATTCTCTGGACCATGCTACAGAACAGCGTTTAAGTAACTTGTAGTTCAAACAAATTGAGCATATAAATACTACCACAGTTATATATGTATGTGATGCATGCAAAATCATACATTCGTTTATCTTCATGACCATGGCTAGGACATATGCTTCTTCCTGAAAAACAGCTTCTAGCCCTTTATGGCTGTGTGACAGAACTTCTCATCTTACATTTTCCTTGTGCATTTTTTTGTTTGTTTAACAAAGTGCCTAACTACACTAATGTGAGTAAGTGTTAACACATTACAACTTATTATTTTATAATAGATTTTTAAGGTTAAATACAGTACTTTGCTGAAGACATCTCTGCTATTCAGAGATGCAAGGAATTAAATGAACATAACTTGGGCTGAAACGATCAGTCTGACATGCTGCTTATTTGACTGCTTTTGACAATAGGTGGTCATGTTGCTCTATTTTATAAGGCATATTCCAAAATACTGTGTGCCGTTCCTTTTCTGTGCTTACCAGTGTGTAAAGGGAATGATGCTGAATGAAGCTTTCCTTGTTTAAGAAGTGAATGCAAGTCTTCTCAGAGTTAAGGATATCTTGGGGAAAAGTCTCCTCAGGTGAATCACTCACCTTTTCAACTCCCTGTCTTCAAGCCATATCTTCACTTGAACCTCCCGTGTCACTTCATCCAAGCTATGTTGCATATATTTGTCCATGATTTTACGGATATATGGTAAAACCAACGAGAAACATTACAGTAATGCTAAAAAAAATTTAAATCATCTTCGTGGTACCTTGAAAAGGACAAAGAATCATCTGAGAAGATCCTTACCAGTACTTGGGTATGCTACTCAATAGGATAAAGATAATCCTGCATGTTGCATGAGTTTGCATCGGGCAGTAACCAGATTAATGGGAACTTGCAAGTTCAGTTTGATTATATACTGAGATATGTCTTCAGAGACTTCAGGGAGATAAGATATCTGGTCCTTTATAGAGGCTTGAATACTTCCACCAATTGGTCTACATTTGGTTCTGCTGGTGAAAAGACAACAGTCTACTGAAGTCTACGGCATACATAGTGGATAGTCTCATTACGTTTTGGTTGGGTTTGGGGTTTTTTTTTGGTGGCCGTAGTTCAGCTGCTGGAGAAATTGCACAAAAATCACCAAGAATAGTTAATCTACTGGAGCTAATCTTTTGATGTTGTCTAGAGCGTGCCTCCTGGCACAAATCAAGTAACAGACACATAAAAGCCTTAACATCATGAATCAACACAATACCTGATCAAATCTGGTTGGATATTTCCTAGATCAGCTGTTGAATTCTACAACCTGAGAAGTCCACTATGCTTGATGCTGGCTAGCTGAATTTTAAAATTGTTTCAGAACAGCTGTACCACATCTTGCACTGAAAACATTTTGCACATTAGTAAACTTAACAGAAGTTAGAGCTGAATGGGAAGGGGCTTTCCATTCAGCCTGTCTTTCTGTTCTGCAAGTACCAGTTTAAGCAAAGGTCTCTGGAGGGTCTCTCTCCCATTCAGGACCCCGTTGTTTCTGGGGTCTTAAGGCAGTTTCATCAGTGCTGAGTGCGTGCCCATTCCCTTTGAGCTTTTTGCAGGCCATATGTAATGCTTTTAGTGGCAATTATATCAGATGGGAGACCTGTTAGAAAGCTGAGTGTACCTTCCTATCTATAGCATTTCACAAGAACATGGCTAAATGTAAACTCCTGCCCAAGGACCTCTTGTAATTCAACTGTAATGAATACCCTCCTCCTGCGTGTGATACTTAATATAGTGACTGTATTGGTTTACTTTAATGTAGTCAGTAAAGACAAGCAAGTCTTATGCAGGATGCATCAAGTGTCTTCTCATCTGGAAGACAATGTGGTGTCTGTTGGCCTCAGCTAGAGTACTGTGTCCAGTTTTGTGCATCCTTTTAGAAGGAATTAGACCAGCTGGAGGAAGTTTAGAAGGAATCATCAAAAAATTACAAGATTTTTAAAAAAAAAAAAAGAGAGAGAGTTGGAATGACTGTTTGGGAAGACTGAAGGAAGATGAAATGAGTCTTCATGTACGCCAGAAAATTGGGAATAAAACATTCTTCTTCAGTCCTTGGGGTTTGGACAATAAGTAATGGATTTAAATTGATAAGAGAGAGACTAGAAAGCTTTTCATAGTGTCTCAGTGGTGAAGTTAGTTAATACAGCTTGTGAATGCTACACTGTGGGAAATTTCTGTATCAAGAATTACAGTTTGGAGAATATTGAGTAGTCTTAATTCTTGAAGTCTTTTCTAGCCCTGCCTTTCTAATTAGGGTCCACGTGGTCTCACATTGTACAAGAAATGGTGATGATTGAAGGTTTGCTTTACTGGAGGTGTTTGCTACGCCTTAACATACTCACTGTATTTCCAAAATTAAAGCTCTTGCTCCTGAAACCAGAAAAATTGTATAGTAATCAAGAATGGGAGGCTGATTCATAACCCAGTCAGATACTGATGTGTTTTGTCTCTCAAATGTTTAGGCAAAACTAATGCCTTGTCTTAGTAATTGCCGAAAAAAGGCAAATGTTTTTGCCTAGCTAGAAGATATGACTGTTTTTCTTTTTTTTTTTTTAAATTTTTTAATGTATTTAATTATTTCCCTGCATTGTCTTTTCTCATTCAAAACATGGCACCTTTCACAGCTTTGCTCTTCAGTTTTCCCAGTGCTTCACCTAGAACAATATTTTTTTCCTAGATTCCCAAAACACTGGATGTTACAGCTTACTGCTGAATGAATAATTATGTCGAGAGTCATATCCTCCTGGGATAAAGTTTAAACTATTTGCAGAGGTTAATGCGTTCATCTTGTGTTAAGTGGATGGCACTTAGAGATAGTCTTTATTGTGTGGACATCGATGCTAAATTGTACTGGAACATCCCTATTTTGGGTAACTGTGCTTTATTTGAATGTCTCAGTCTAATGTTGTATGTTTGAGATTTTCTTGCCTTGTTTTATTCTGTTCAAAATGTATATTCTAACCTAAAAATCTCAATATACAGTGTTCACTGATGCTTTATTATATCTCGAGTGGGCTGAAAAAAGCTGGAATTTTCCCTTTCTGTAGTAATTACTGCTCCAGTTCCTGTTAATCAAATAATTTAGAATAACAAACAAGATCTTTTTCTTAATAAATAAACTTTCCTAGAGAGTAGCTTATTAGGTTTGAAGTATCTGCACAGTGAAAATAAGTATTTTGGATTTGAAGTTGTTTAACCTATTATATTTAAATTAACTGTGACAGCCAAAAGAGGAGCTATGCTTATTTCATAATTTTTCCTTAGACTATATTACATTCAGATGATAATGAATTGTAATCTCTAAATTGTAATAATGACCACTCAGCACATGCCTTAGATTTTGTGAGGTTTCCATGTAGACATTAGTTGAGCTTTTGTTTAAAAACGCTGAGTAGTTACTATTTAATGGTATAGGTTCGTTTCAAAAAGTAAGATTAAAAATCACCTTTACTTTATTGTGACAAGTTAATAGGGAATGAGATGTGGGAAGTGAAGTTAAACATAGAAATTTGCAGTAACTTTCTTTGCTCTTTGTTCAAGTCACGTTCAGTATACTTTTCAAGCTCTTCCTTTTTGGTTTGTGTATCTTAATTTTTTTTTCTTCTAAAATGCGTATTGTGCTTAGAAGTCCTACAGATGAACTTTGCAATATACTGCTCTGTGTACCATTGCATTTTTAGAGGTCTAGAGGCTCTGCTTCATTTAAAAGTAGTCTTTGGTGGTAAGATCCAATTTTTGTACAGTTGCATATTTTTTTTATGTTTTCTAATGCATCTTCAGCAGTATTAAAGTTGAAAAATTCTGTTCAATTAACATGAAGTTGACTCAAAGCATGTTTTGGATATTCATTTTTCTGGGTAGCATAACCAAACCTGTTTTAAAGAAACAAGTTTAAAAAATTCTAGCTACATAAGGAACCCAGATATGTTGGCTTAATCGTGGCATGTCGTGTGCTAACAACAATTCTCTGTATAAATGCATGCTATTTTCTGGAACAAAATTTCTGCACCAAAATTAGTCCCATAAAGCTCCTGGTATCGTACAATTTTAGTTCTAGACCAACATGACAGATCAAATGAAACAGAAGTCATGGAAACAGTAAACTATGTCCAAAAGTGCTGTAAGGTATTGCAGCGTGGATCACTTTGGAGCTGTTAGTCCCAAAGAGATAATTAATTATTACAAATAAGTGCTTAATATCAAAGATGGAGCACGTTTGTTAAATCTATCTTGGAAAACAAACAGCCTTTGGTACCTTTCGGTTGTCTGTAGTAAATGCTTCATCAGTGTCTTTTTTTCTAATCGACTTCAAAGCACCATTAAAAAGTTTGCTGTGAAAAGTACCTGACAGTGGTGCTCTTTAGAGACGTGGAGGTTGTCAGTCACTGGAGTTTTCAGTGTGCTGTACGAGCTGGGAAGTTAGGTTTCACATCTGGTTGGCAGGAAGTGTAAATAACGACAATGTTCATCTGAATCTCTGTTTTCTACCAAGAGATCTTTGTAGTACATGATCTAAGCTAACGATGTATTTGTATGTGTGAGTGTGGTTTGTGTGTGTATGTGAGAGGGGAGGAAGGGAAGCAGAGGCACTCGTTCCTTCCTGAATGATTTAGTGATTCGGTTAGATGAAATTTTGGATGTTCATTTTGAACTAGAGTAGAGATGGAAAATCTAAACTTCTTTGATATTGATCGTTTTTCTTTTTATACTGTCTAGTAATAGAGTAGTACTAAGCCACATAATTCATGCAGTTAATGACTTATAAAGAGTAATTATTAGTGGCATACTTTATTTTAACAGGTTACTTTTCAATAAGTTTGAGTAGAGTACACCTGTGTGTGCGTTTGCGTGAGACTTTGCCTCAACGTTAGGAATTCAAGAGACTTGGCGGTAGCTGTTCTTTGTAAAAAAAGGTTGCTTGGGGTTTTTTTTCTCCTTCTGAACTGATTCTCTTATTGCTGAGGCAGTGTCTATTTATGTAGTTTTAATTCCTATTTTGTAATGAGACATGCCAAGCTTCGTAACCCTTTGAACTTTTGGGACCCTGCTAAACACAAGGGACGTTGACTTTAAAGGAATAGAGTGCCTTTTGAAATAACAGTCTAATGAAAGTCTAATAACTGATGTATTGCAGTAAAACTGTTAAGCTGTTTTTAATTGTTTGAAGCTATTGGCCAAAGTTCTTAACGTTTGGTGATTGGAAGAATGTTGTAGAACCACAAACGTCAGTTCATAAAAATGAAGCTAATGCCTTTTTCTTTCTGATTGTTTGGACTTTTTTTAGGCTGGTCCATATAGGCATGTTTCACTAAGGTTCAGCTTTTGGTTAAGGGACTGAGCCTTTTCAGGATTCTAGTTAATACCAAAACTAGCACATTTTATTCTGAATGTGAAGTGTGTGCCTCCGTATCACAGACTCACAGCATCCACAGGGACACTGAGCATGGAGCCGAGTCTGAGCAGCTCATCAATGGCAGCAGCAACAGAGCGGGAAAATTATCAGGCAACTTCGACAACGAAAAGATTTGACTGCTGGAGCTCTTTTGAGGGAAATCCTGGTAAAATGTCAAGGTGTCTGACTGACCCCAAACTTTATAATCTGTTGGTTTTTTCCTTTTTTAATCCTTCTCAATGGCCTGGTAAAGATCAGATTTCTAAGTGACAAAGCAGTTAATTTGTAACGCTTAACTGCCATTGCGATTCCTTTTTTTTTTTTTCATTTTCAGTTGATCTCTTTTGTTGTAGGTGTAAGAGAAATGGCTCGGGAGTGTGTGTGTATATATATTATATATATGGTGTGAGTCTGCAGAAGATCAGTGATTTCACAAATAGCTTGTCTTTTAGTCACTGCAAAATAGGTATTTTCAAGAACATGAATGTTTGGTATACATGGAATGACATACCTGTAGTAAATAAATAAGAAAGACTTTAAAATAAATAAGCAAATAGAAGTAAAGTTAATTAGAACTATATATTTTAGTGAGAACAAAACTAACCGTTACTGTCAGGAATTTTGGGGCGGATTTGGGGTTTGTTTTTTCCTTTTTTCCAAGCTGGGCCCCTGAATTGCCCCCTTCTCCATCTTCCCCTCTCCCCTCCATCTCTCAGGACTTTTCTCATTCCATTTGTTTTGTAATTAAGAAATACTCAGGTTTTACTTACACATCCACTTAATTCCAAATCATAGAGAAAAAGAGTTAAGCTCTTAAGTTGATCTCTGATCTTAACTGGGCATGCTTTCTTTATTCCCTCTTGATCTCTTTCTCTCACTTTTCTAGGAAAAATATCTCAAGTCAAAGTGCTAGTGCCAAACAACACCAATCATGGGTTGTTGGTCACTTGCACAGGTGAAAATACTGACTGTGCTAGGATTATTCTGCAGCATCAGGGACAAAATTTCCTGGACTTGTCAGTGTTGGAGATGCGCTGAAAACAAAACCTTGTATTTATCTCTGTGATGCAGTAGTTCTAAAAACATACCATTAATTTGAGAAGACAAGGTCAGGCCTGACAGTCCCAGGCTCTGAGCCAAATTGGGCTTCGGCATACCAATGTTAGTGAACTCTGTTGCCACAAAAGGTGACTGGACTAAAGTAAAACTTTCCTGCCTGCTAATACAGAAGTTGACATTAGCACACAATACCAAAAAATAATTGGTTTTCCCTCCTCCGCTGTTGAGATTGAAAAGCAATTGATAACTACATCCTAAATGTCTGGGATGGGTAAGAAATTTTTATGCAGCTGACAAGTCTTGGAGAGTAAATACCCCATGTTGACATAAAATAGGCATTTGAAAGGTGTTATATTTGCGTTTGGTGACAGCACAATTCCACTGAAATAAAAGTAATGAATGAAATAAGTAACAAAAAGCAAACTTTTGGATATTTTTTTCCTGCTCAGGTCACGATCAAGGTCACCTAGGAGAAGGGCTCACACACCAGAAAGGCGGAGAGATGAAAGAAGTGTTCCAACAGCTTACCGCATTAGTAATAGTCCTGGAAATAGTAGGAAACGCCCGCGTTCCAAGTAAGTATACTTGGTCCTGGAGAAGGTTATGTCCTGGCATCGTAAGAGACTTTAAATGTTGCCTGATGTATTGTATACTCCCTAGGTAGAACTTACGTTTTCTTATGTTCTGGAGCTTTATTTTAATAGACAAATATTTCTGTGGAGGAAAAAAAAAAAAAAAAAAAAAAAACCACAAAAAACAATAGAAGCACTCGTTCTTCTTCCATTCTTGCCTATGTTTGAACACTAAACCTACAACAACATCAGTGAATGTTAATATGTTACTATCTCCTAGCTGTGAGAGTTCAGATTTTATTTGGACTTTCATATTTCCTTCTTTTTGGGTCATTTTCTCACTCTCTGCTTGTGCAAGCTATATGGCCTCTGCACAGAGGTCATATGGCGGTATTATGTTATTCCTCCTGGTATTGCTTGACATCTCATTGTATCTGCACACATAAGGGGAAACTCCAGTTTAGCAAACGGTATGCTTTACATTTAGCAATTATTTTACTGGCAGAGTGGAATGTGAAATATGAATCAAAAGGTGCCTTTTTTGAGAGCACCTTGCGTGTAGTTTCTCTGAACCTATGATAATCAAAATCGCTTACCAACTGTTATTTCAGCTCACCAGTTGCAGAAGAAAAATATCTGCAAAGTGTGTGCCCAGAAGGTTTTGAAATGTTTTGTGTCTCTGTTTTGTGGCATGTTGTGTCTTAAACATGCAAGGAAGTGAAAATTTTTCATGCTTGTATATGTGTAGACCTAAAGTATGCACAGAACCCAACTCACTGAAGTTACTAAACTGAGCATACAGGATTTTTCTCCTCATTGGTGAAGATTTAGTCTTTAGCCTGTTTCTCCGTATCTCATGTGGAATAAGAAGCAAAGAGATCACTTTCAACTTTTTGATTATTAAAAAATTCCTATTGTTTCTTAAGCAATACAAAACTATTTTTAAATACCTAAACTAAACCTGAAACTTCACCTTTAAAAACCTAAACTAAAAAGTTTCTACTGTTTCTTTCCATCTCTCTACAGCCTCTAATTAATTGATGTGTGGTATGTATAATTGAGAACTTGATCAGTATACTTTAACTAACTCAGTTTTTTTCACATTCATCAACTCGAGATAATAGAGGCTTCTGTGGAATTCACCATGCAAATTTGGTTAGGCAGAAAAGATACGGAATCTTAAAATGTTTTTCTCCCTATAAGCACACACAAGAATTTTTTTCACAGCCATGTGCTATTTTTAATGCAGTGTTGGTGTGTCTGCTGCTTGACCATTCAGCATTTCAAGCTATAAATTATTTTTAGAGTTATGCTGCTCCAAGTAGTAAATTTTGATGACAATTGTGAAACAAACTAGAAACTCTTTAAACAATATTGTTTATATAGGTGGAAATTGTAAACTTCTGTTTGGCCTCAAACAGGAAAACTGAACACTACACAGTAAAATATGGCAGTAAGTGCAAAAAATGTAGACTGAAGAAACAATATGGTAGTTAAACGTAGATGAGGATATTCTGCAGCTCTTATTGCAGAAAGTCTACTCTTTCAGCCCTGTTAGGACTGACACGTTAAATTTTCAGGTAAAAATGTAGATGCTGTGATGGACCAGTTTTCGTCTTTAGTTATGGAGTAGATTCTTCACAATGGTGAAATGGAAGCAAGGTTTGGGTTCAAGGTCTGTTAAAAGCTAATTAGTTTACTCGGGCTCTCTACGAGTGAGTGATGTATATTTTGCCCGATAACTGAGAGCAGGTTTCAATCTTACGCGGCAGCAGTCAGCTGAGTGGTTTTTATCAACCATAGTTACACTAAGTAGGCAAGCTTTAGAATCCAGTACTGTCAGAGGACTGAAAATCAGAATTAATAAATACTGCAATGTTTTAAACTTGCTCAGGGCATTAATCTGATATGAGTTGTGATGCTGAATAGGTAGCACTGCTTGTAAATTTTTAGGTGTATTTCCAGAAGAAAATATGTAAGAACTGGGAAGCTGTGTTTTCCTTTGTCTTGGTTGGGAATTACTGGCTCACTGCTTGTAGAATGAGGTGTACTGCAGAATAAATATAACAGTTGTTTTTTCTTCTGCTTATCCTGGACCTCAGTTGCCATCATAGTCGCTTTAAAAAGAAGTCTACTGTAAATCGGTGTTTTAATCTGACTGCAGTGAATTACTTTCCCCAGAGAATATGCATAGTTCTTTTATGCTGGCCTTTGTACCTAGAAAAATATTTGAAAATAAGCCTAGTGTTAGCAAATCGACTGTTCTAAAAATAGAAAATTGATAGACATATTCAGCTGTTAGGATGTTTGTTCATCATAATCCGAGATGAAAAACACCAAAATAACTTACTGTAAAATATTCTTATTGCATGATGAATGTTTGCTGAGATTTTCAAGAGTTAAGGATGAAATATGTTCACAGCTTGATTACATTATGATGTTTTAAGAAACTGAGCAATTACAGTACATAATTGGCTAGTCAAGGAATAACTGACTTTGTAGCTCATGTTTTTTGTATAGTCATGAAAATGTTAGAGGCCGGTGGAGCTGTGGGGTTTTTCTTCTGCCACTTAATGATTATTTATGCAAGAAAAGTGTGAGGAGGTTTTGCGGTTTTAAGTCTTGAATGTTAAATTCTATATAAAATTCTAAGCATCAGAGGTGTACAGTATTTATATGGGAATTTAATATGTTATAGTGTAGCTGCTCTTAAAGTAGAGCAAATTCCTAAGAAAATCAAAATAAAGGAACCAATAATGTGATACTTAAAAGATTGCTCAAAGTTTTACAGTGTTTTAAGATATTCTAGAAGCTTCAACAACGTTCTTCTGAATAGAATTCTAGCAGTGCATGTGAGAGATGGATGCCTACAATGAGGTAATGCCTAACTCTGAGGCATTACTCTAGTAATTCTAATTACAGTAATGTCAATGCTGGTAAGTCGTACAGACATAAATTCATAACCATGTATAAAGATTGTGAGAGTTCCGTCTCTAGTATATTACTAATTGAATTCTCTTTGAGGTTAATATTGCATATGAGGAGGCTACCTCTGTTTTCCCCTTCTGTCAATAATGAACACATCAGGTACCCATGGGTCCTTTGTTCTAGCTCTCAGAGTGACAAACATTTTGTGTATCTAATTTCCAAGTCATAAATGGTTTGCACGTAAAACATGTTGCTAAGTCTGTGTTTGTTTGAGTGGCATACAAGAGCTTGTTTATAATGTTGAGCCTGCGGTTTGTTGCATTGTAGACTGGATCACAAGGAAAGGGGCAATTTCTTCTAAAAAGGAAACAAACAAGCCATGGATTTGCCTTGGAGATTTTTTGCATAGCTATGATTCCATGGTTTACTCATTTATGAGCTAGGAAAATTGTAAGGGATATAAACTCTTACATTTCTCATTGTATTCTGAGTGTCTGATGTTGTTTGGGAAAGAACTTCCCTCTAACAAAGTTGTTTGGCAAATCTCCGCTGAAAGACTTTTCACTGTCATCCTTCAAACTATCAAATACTGGCCAGTAATTCCTGTGTACCCATGAAGCAGCATTCTAAGTGAGAACCTCAGGTACTAGTAGTTGCCTAATGTAATATGTTAAAAAGAGTTTCTGAGAAAGTATTTTGCACAACCATAAAAGTGTGGTATTGGGGTAAGACTCTGATGCTTGCTAAATGCATGAGAAGTATCCTGTGGAAGAGGGCTACATAAGCTTTTCGAAGTATGAAAAGTGAGCTAGTGTAATATTGCTTTAAATATGCTTCAATAAAATATTTTCTTCTCACAGAAGTCCCCATGAAAAGAAGAAGAAGAGGCGGTCTAGATCACGTACCAAGTCTAAAGCTAGGTCTCCTTCACCATCCATGTCACCAGGCAAACCATCCACACACAAAAATTCTGTACATTCAACTAGTGTCTCTCCTGTGGAGAGCAGGGAATCCAGCCAGGAACGCTCCAGGTAATACGTTCTTTTACTGTAATACTGCAGTGCTGATGTCTCTTGCCTGTTAGGTCACATACCTAGCTTGTATGGTGAGGAGCTCGGTGTGTGTGTAATGTCTGCATAGTGAAAGTAGAAGACACTGGGAGGACAGCACTGTGTGCATCAGTCTTGCCTACTGGAGTAAACATCTCCACATACTTTAACAGTAAAACTGGCGCAGAAAATTCTGCAACCTGATTATAAGTTAGAAATTGGAAACTCTTACTGAATGGGGTAACTCTTTGAAGTAGAATTTTAATAGAGTGGTTTGAATTGTAATGTGTTTGCCAGGTTCATAATTAAGTTATTTCTACAGAACGTAGAACAGTCCTGTTTAAAAATTCTTAGGCCGTTGTTAAGATTTCTCTATCAGTTGTACAAGTGTCTCTTCTGACTGTGACTTACCATGGCTTCTAGTTGAATGAGAGAACTGTTGACTAACATAGGAGACTTGTACTGTAAAACCCAAAATCATGATGGTGAGTGAAATGCATTTTTAAAACATTTACTATAAATTTCCAATTCTAATTTTACTTTTTTAGGGGAGTTTCTCAGGAAAAAGATGGCCAAATCTCTTCAGCAATTGTGTCTTCAGTGCAGAGTAAAATCACTCAGGTATAAATAAACAAATGCAGAGTATGTTGCCTAATTGTGTGTCCATCATATCATTTTCTTCTCTTACTACCTTGTACAATTCTGAGCTTTGCATATGGTGTGGGGACATGTTCATTGTCGTTCTTAATCTGTTTGCTTATGAGGAAAACAATTTTGTGGCTTCTCTAGCTACTGTCCTTTCAAGGTTAATCAAGCCTCTAAAGACCAAGCTAAATTCATTATGATACAGGATATCTACTGTTAAGATATGAAAGCCCACATTATGCTACAAACCCCAGTTACCAATAGCAGGTATTACCAAGAGCCCATCTCACCAGTGTAGTGCTCTTGACAAGTTTCATGGAAGAAAGAAGGAAGGAGAAATACCTTGGCAAAGGCTAAGTTTGTAGTGTTGGCAGTAGAGGAAAAATATGTCTTCTTGCAAACTGAAGTAAGTGTGTGCTTTGCATTAAGCAGTACCTTCAACTCACTTATCTTACCCTTGTTGCTGTTTATGTCTCTGAACTATTGTTGTTATGATTTTGTTGATATATGCAAGTTTGCTCTGAATCATGGCATATCAGGTATTTGCCTCTATATGCTGTGCAATAATCTAAATGCATTCAGCTTCCCTAACGCAGTTTTAAGATACTCAACTTCCGTCAGAATAATTCTATTCCTTTTTTTAAAGTTACTGCATAGTATCACTCTTTAAATTTCACTTATCCTCTTTGAGTCTTCATGCATTTTTAACGTTCTTTCAATTGAATATGCCAAGTTTAGAGGAGGAAAGCTCGTAAATATGCTTTGGAAAATTTACAATATAAAATCAGAGTTGCTTTTTATATTCTCCTTTTTTTTCAATTGATACATTATTCTTTCAATGAATTAATATTGTTCAAAGATTTTGTTCCACTAGGGAAATAGTGATAGTTAGGAATTAATACTAGTAGACTAGTACCTTACATACTATATTTGATCTGTTTTCGATGAAAAACCAAAACAAGACTATTCAGGAGAATAGAAAATAGCAAGTATAGGCACGGGAGAAATAAAATGGAGTACTAACGCTGTAGCACTTCTTAGGCTACCAAACAAATGCAAGAAAACTCCTGGTATGAGAAATGAGATAGAAACTACATCATGGCCTTCAAACTAGAGTAAACATCCTACCCTTTAAAAACATTGTGCTGGTTTTGGCTGGGATAGAGTTAATTTTCTTCGCTGTAGCTGGTATAGTGCTGATGGCACGTTGATGTTTTAGTTGTTCAGTAACGGCTTAGTGCCGCTAAGTAGTGCCTACACTAGTCTGGGACTTCTCCAGCTGCCCATGCTCTGCCACGTGCACAAGAAGCCGGGAGGGGAGGGGCCACAGCCAAGTCAGCTGGCCCAGACTGGCCAGTGGGCTATTCCATATCATATGACATCATGCCCAGTATATTAACTGGGAGAGTTGGCCAGGGCGGGGAGCGATCGCAGCTCGGGGACTGGTGGCATCGGTCGGCGGGTGGTGAGCAGTTGCAGCACTTATGGTTTGCTTTGGTTGTTTACCCCGCCCCCTTCTCGTGTTTTCACCCCTCTCTCTTTCTCATTATTTTTCCTTTTCATTATATTGTTGTTGTTGTTATTGTTTTATTTTCATTATTAAACTGTTCTTATCTCAACCCACGAGTTTTTACCCTTCTGATTCTCTCCCCCATCCCGCCGGTGGGGGAGTGAGCGAGTGGCTGTGTGGGGCTTAGTTGCCGGCTGGGGCTAAACCACAACAAACGTATACCCTTCACACAAAGGCAACTGGTTCATGCATTTCTTGGGTTAAACAGTGCTTATGGTGTAGCATTTGCTAGTTTAATATTAGTCTGCTTGCTTGAAGTGCAGCTGTAAGAGGAGGAAAGATTACTATATTAAAATACAGTTCGTAGTTACTATTTGCAAAAAGTAAGAGGAATGAAACTTCTGTGAATCTGGAAGGTATTTCCCAGCATAGGTTAGTTGAGCATCTTTTTGTCTTTAAAGGCCCAAAGGAATGTGACTTACCTAATTATTAGTAAGATTATTTTGCTGCCCATGTGCTGGCCGACCCTGACCAATTCAGTATCTTTTCTCATTCACATCCTTCCATCTGTAAAGTGGAATAATGATGCCAAATTCCCCTATGAAGTGTTTTGAGAGCTTCAGATGAAAAATGCTTAAAAAAACCTAAGGATTTTAATTCATTTATGTTGCATTTGTGAAGGAATGTTTTAAGTAACTTTAATTCATTACTGAATCACTTTTCATTTTGTGATCGTTTTTTGCAAACGAATTATTCGATGCCATTTACATGAAATTTCATTTCCTTTTGTAATGCTGTTCTCACTGGATACTCAGACAGGACTGAGAGTTGCTATGTGGTTTCACAACAGTCTTAATGTTTCAGTCACTCTGTCATATGTGAAAATACTCCTGCTATGTAAATTTTTGGTTCAGGTTTACAAAGCATACAAAAAAGCTTTCTGTTATAGCGTAATTGCTAGCACTCTCTTCTTACCAGCTCTCACTCTTTTTTCTCTTTTCTTCCCCCCCCCACCCCGTTTTAAACCCTCAGTGGTTAGTAGTTGCATGTTCATTACAGTTTTTGTGACGATACAGTCATAGTTTCTTTCCATTTCAGTTGACGTGATTTCTGTGTTTTGTTGTGTAGAAACTGCTCTAAATGTTTATACAGAGCACTTCATAGCATTTTAGTAAAAACGGTTGCTGTCATAGGAACTTTCTCCAAATTATTTCACTCATTTAGTCTAGGGACTGTTAATACCTGATGATCATGAGTCTAAGTATTCTATGTGACTGGAACATAAGCTAACCCGTTCACGCAGATTTTTGCAATCACTTGCTTTTAGCTCTGTTCAAAGCCCAGACATGTCTGATTATTTTCCTTTTATTTTCTACAGGATCTTATGGCCAAAGTGAGAGCAATGCTTGCAGCTTCCAAAAACATACAAACTAGTGCCTCCTGAGACCTGTTGAACTGACCATCAAGAAATTGTGTGAAAAAGAACAATATTAAAAAAAACTGCCTCATCTCAAATGTACAGCTGAGCTTAGCTCACTTGGTTCACAACTTGTCTAATATTACCAGAACTCAAGGAGCTAAAACCTATCTTTCTGTACAGAAGCATCTCCTTGAAATTTCATTAAACTTTTTCAGCCAGAATATCTTTGGAAAGTTTTTGGTTTTTGTAAATTGATTTTTTGACTAATTCTTCAGTAACATTTTATGATCAGCGGTCTATATGTGTATATTTGTAAATATCATGTTTCTGTGAAAGAAGTATTACACAATAATAAAGAAGGAAACATCTTTCATTAGCTAGAGTTTTTGTGGAGTCCTTAATTGTTTGCGGTCGACTGTTGTTACAAATTAATTTTCTTTTTCTTTAGTGCTTTCTGCTTTTTAAAATAACAAGTGTCTAGCCTGCCTGACCACCTTAAACTGAGAAATACTTTTCATCTTCCTTCATGCACAGAACGACCTAAGAAGAATGCTTGTTTGCTTGGATGTTAGTAGTGGACAGTTTTTTGGACAAGGGACATGATTTTCTGTCCATCATTTAGAAAGGTCTCTGAGCCCCCATTGGGGGAGTTGTCCCTTTGAAGTCAATAACTAGTGGTCAGTAGCCCCTTTGTCTTAATGTGCCTTGTTGTCTCTAGTTAGCTACAGAAAAGAGAGTATATTTTTGTGGTCATTCAACAGTTATACTTTACAGAAATCCAGCATTCTTCTGATTTAGCATCTTTCATAGAGTTGAGAAAGATGCTTACTAACTTACGTTTTACTGCCATACACAGCAGTTCACACTTTTCAGAAAGCTTGTGGCCTCAGGATGATTGCACGTTTGTTTATTATGCATTCTTTGTTGTGCACTGAGACTATTTAATTTTTTAATTGAAATATTAAAATGAGTACAAAAAGGCATGTGTGAATTGTTCCCCAAGCCTGCTTTAACTATGAGGTTTTGTAACAGTTGGTGTATTGAAAAGGTGCCCTTATTGGCAGTTATCTGATTCCATAAGGAGTGGAACCAGGGCTTTTGATGACGCCTGAAAAACGCTGTGATCTATTATCAGAAAGATTGTGGTTTTAGTGATTCATGTCCTAATTTTCTCAAATTTTACAGTGAGTAGGTAGAGGTTGGAGATGGAGTAGAGGAATTAATGTCTTAAAGTTTATGCTTACTCACAGAATAGTTGGTAAGTTAACTATGTAGAACCACACAGATCAAAAACTCCAATGCAAAATATTTTTGTTCAAAGCAAGGGGAGGAGAAGCTGCATTGATGTAATTCAAGCTTTGAATAACGCGATGGTCAAAATGGTAGTTGGTGTGCCACTTGCCTGTGCTCACTTGGAATGAGAGAACAATATTTAAACCATTGGATACAATAATCGATCAGATTTCTTTTCAGTTTTTTGCCAGCAATAATTAGCAGAGTTTACACTCCTGTGAACAATATAAAATGCTGTGTCTGATGCAGAAAAATTTCATTGTGCACATAAATTGTGATCAAGCAGCCATCGAAGTGGTAATGCAGAACCATGTTATCCACCTTTTACCTAATTATTTCAAAGTCATTTGTAATGTTTTGACTAGGACAAAAATAACTTTAAACCAGTGTGAGAGAGATAATGCTTTCTCTGTATGTGTTGATGAAACAGTACTAGTAGAGACAGAGATAAAAAAGGACATAAAGTAAATTTTGTAGGCAGCTGTTGTAGATAGTTGTGCATTGTTAAATTTACAGCAGCTTTATTTTTCCCTCCTAAATGGAGTTAAAAATCTCACCATGGTTAAATAATTGGCAGTTTGGATGCCAGTTGTTTGTCATGTAATAGGAAAAAAGCCCAACTCTTTGATAAAATAGACTGGGCAGCTTGTTTTGCTGCTGCTTTGCAGATTTATTCTCTTTGGGAAGGTTGTTGCTTTAATGACAACTTAAAATATTTTCCCTCCCTGTGAGCAAGTGGTTTTCTCTTCCCCCCCCACCCTTATTCCCTTCCGTGGTATGAAGTGAGATGAAGCGTTTAGCTCCAGGAAAATTTAGATTAAACTGCATTTTTATACACTTTTTATTGTTTACTGAGGTTTGTTTGCATTTAGCACTCTCTCATGGGTAGCTGAATTCTCCAGAATTTAAAAAGTAGTACTGTTTTTATTGTGTTATTTTTTTCTTTCCAACCAGAATGGACATTTTCACCCTGTTAAAGGGGCTTGAACCGCTTCACCAGAGTAATTCTTTTGTATGTGTTTGGCGCTGCTTTTTTGGTCTGTCTTCACAGGCACTAGCTGTGTTGTAACTGCTTGTAAATACAGCATGGAGCTTGTGACACAATCCGTACAATTTCTGGTGTCTGGTATGTCAGGAGAATGTGTAACCAATATCAGGAAAGTGTTTGAAGAACTTCAAACTGGAAAACTTTCAAATTTCTATTTTTCCAGGTACGGGTTTTCAGTGCAACCCCTGGAAGAGACCTCTCTGTGGACCCAGTGACAGGACCGTGCCTAAGCATCTGGGACCACAGGCAGCAGGTCTGGGATTTGCAGAAAGGGGGAATTGGACTGCATCTGCCACCCCATCTCCCACTCGCGAAAACTGTACGTACTCAATTCCTTGCGATGTGGCCACGCACCAAGGGGCTGAATGAGGCCCTGTATCACCTGGCTGTATCGCCAGAATCTTATCTCTGATGGGAAATACATGAGGTTGCTACAATGGGGAGTTAGGAAACTGGGAGAGATTCAGTTGGAAGAAAGTGGGCTTTGGGTGGTCGTGAGGAAGGCACTGTGGTAGCTCTGAGTTGTCAGCAATTAGTTTTAATTTTTCAAATTTCTCAGTTTTGTGGAAACTACAACATGAGATTACTTTGCTTTAAATTCAGTCAAATACAGTAATTTAAGCAACTCTTTACCTGTAGGTGCTTTGAATTATTTCCTCTGCCTGCGTGTAACAAAGCAGAAGGGCTTGGAATATTAACGCTAGCTTTCCAAAGTGCTTTGGAAGGGCCCTTTTGTCTGTAATGTGCTAGCCAGTCTTTCCTCATTGTCTTAGGAGTTCCAGATCATAGTTTTGAAGATAAAAAGAATTTTTAAAAATTGTCAGTTTATACAACAAAACTTTATTCTCCCTCTATTTGTGCAGAGTAGCCTGCTCGCAAAAAAAAATAAATTCCACTGACAGAAAGACAGTAGGAGCTGCTCACGAGGTATCAGGTTTTTGTTCTGTGGAGATTCAGGTTCACCTGAGATATCAAAAAAAGGACTTAAACTTTGTTAAGTTTTGAACCACTAAATCATTTGCAGACTTGGGTATTTGTAGGTGTTACAGACATGCTTTCTCAGTGAGGGGTAGCTTTATGAAACAAAGCCAATAGGACAAAGGCATTGCTACAGCAAAGGTAGTGGGTAGCCTTAAGTTCTCCACCTTTCTTTGTCAAACAGAAGTGAAATAGATAAGTGCTAGGTGCTTGTATACATCTGTCCCCCAATCCCTGTCACCAGTTTCCTTCAGAGCATATTTCTCAGTACAGACTTCTACTTCATCAGCTTTGCTCAATCAGCCCATCTGGGTACAATCTTCATAGTTTGAGAGGTGGATTTGCAATAACTTGTCTTAAAGATGCTCTAATTTGAATTAATTAGATGTGTTCGGCAGCTTCCTCAGTGAGCTGGTGGGTAACCTGTTAATTATAAAAAAGTTAAAAATATTTGGCCATCTCAGTGTATAGACTTTTATTTTTCTACAGGTGAAGAGACCTTGCTTCCACTTGTAAGGCAGCTTCTATTGAACTGAGTTAATGGTTTGGCATTGAACAATTTGGCTCTGTCAAGAAGCTGACAGCCATTGAGGTGTATTTGCGGTCTCTTGGTGTTGATCATGGTTTCACATCTGTTGTCACCTGTAGCTCTTTGTATCATAACATTTTGTTGGACAACAGTTATTTTGGAACGTCCACTTTCTCACTTGTAAACTTCATGCATTAGAGACAATCAAAACCGTACTCTCCATTTTTCAATGGGGCAACAAATGATAACATTTAGAAGTCATGTTTTCTTGAATTTAAGGCAATTTATATTATCTTTTGTGAAGAAATTTTATTGGGAAATCCTATTTAATTAAATTTCTGTTTAATTAAATTGCATTTATCATCTATTCCTCTTCTCCCATTCCTACCCAGTAACTAATTGTATGAGGCAAAGAAGTAAAAGACCTGTGGATTGAGGTTAGTAAAATGCTAAAACATCATCTTTACTAATTTTTCTTTTGCCTCATGATCTGAAAGCATGAAATACAGCATTGCACTGATTTAACATCCTTATTTTCACCTCATAAATTAACTTGGCTATAACTTCATGAAAATTTGTTTGAAATTCTCCTAATTGCAGCACTTAAAAGTTGAAAGCTCAGTGTTTGAATTTTTTTCTGTTGTGATTTGATTATGAACATGTTCTGAATATTTTGTTTTGCTTTTAGACCAGTCCTTTCAGGACCAAAAGTGTAGTTCAGTTAAGTATTACATATAAAAGGAAAGGCTTTATTGGAGCAGTTGGTTGGAAAGTAATACCTGCCTGCTGCTAATTAGGTTTCAGTCTTCCTGGTGGCCAGCTGGTGTGGTATTGCTTTTGTTATACTGTTTGAACCGTCAAAGGATTCTTGATAATTCTTGATGCAAAGCGTGTCTTTGATTTTTGCTTTAATTTTCCCCACTCTGGATTACACAGGAGGTGAACATAGGTATGGAAATACCCTACTGGATTTTATATAATCTGACTGTATAAATCCTGCCTGTTTATAACAAATCCACTTTTACCTTCCAGTGAACTTGAAACTTCCATGGTATTAATTTAATATCTTTTAATTTGAATGAAGATGGTAATCTCTTGGCAACAATTAATCCTGAACATGTAGCATGACAAACATTATAAAAAGCTCTGCTAGACCATTTTAAACGTGATGGTGATAATCTGCCATTTCTGAATCACTGCATACTCTCCTCGGGAGACGTGCTATGACTTATTTTTTCTGATACGGACAAAATGGCTGCACATCTAGATGCATGCTAACAAACTCGTTTTTCTCTTTAGACTTGTATTAAAATGGTGATCTCTAAACAGAAAATGTGAGGACTTCTTGATGATGTTTGACAGTGTTATAAATACAGCTGCCTGGTAGGGTAAGAGAAATCCCAGTGTGCAAGACTGGAGAAGGGCAGATGCCGACTTCCCCAGACAACATAGAGTGGCAGATATGATGCGTTACTTCACTGAAACTGGCCTAATTTGGGATCCAAGCTTTTCCTTGTCCTGTTTCTTGTAAAGTAAATTCTAAGGATGTATTCTTCCAGGGAGAAGTCCCGTATATGCTCATATTTCCCCTATTAAAAAGTAGGAGGATTTGGGGTTTCTTTTTAAAACGCAATCCAAAGATGTTTATCTGCAACTTTATTTACTAGGATATGGTAGCCTTGGTAACTGTCTGTTAAATTATTTCTCTCACTTGTTATAACAGCTTTTTTCCTTCAGAAATGCCAAAGCTTGAAAAAAACTGACCTTAACACTGATCAAGAAACAGGTCAGAGGGTTTGGCATCACAAGGAAACAAAAGTAATCTGTAATCTCTGCTCCTCCTTTCTGAAGCTCTAATAATCGAATTCATTTTCTAAGGAAAAATGGAAAGGAAAAATTCATTTTGTAAGGACTGATGAAAAGGTGAGTATTTTTTCCACCTTGAGTAGAGTAAGTGTGAGAAGATATTTCAGCCTTAAGCTATTGAGACAATCAGAAGTACGCTGTCCACAGGTCTCTGAGAGCCCTAGCTTATGCCCAGCAAAGATTACAAATCACCAAGTACCATTAAAAAAAATGGTGGGACGGGTGAAGGCTGTGTTACAATGGCATTGTTACAGTCCCTTTTCAGTAAGCTACCTAAGCTGCAAGAGGAATTAGAAAGCTATATGACCTTGACATCACCTAGAAACCTTCTCCCAGTGAATACTCAACCCAGAGTGAAAAGGCAACTATTCCAGAGGTGTATTTCTAGCGGGGAAACCTCTTGTTCCCTGGGATTCTTATGGTAAAATATGTGCAATTTAAGTGTGGTGGTATAATAATGACAGACAGAGGAATAAAGGTTCTTTAGATGCCCCAATCTATTGTTTTATATTCCCAGAACAAAACATTTCATGTATTTCCATAATAAGAAGCCACCAGTTTACTCAGTTGACTCATGAATTGTGAAAGCTTTTGAGTTTGTAAGTTAATAGTTTTCTCAGAATTGGCATTGCAAAAAGAGAATAGACGATCATTATTCTTTTGTGTGGGTCCCTTATGTGTTTGGGTTCGCACTGTCCCTGTGAGTTGTGCTGCAATTTATCAGTGGGAAGATATTTCCAGCTCATTTGTGTTCCTTCTGTCAGGGCTCTGAATGCAGTAATAGACATTAATGGTCCTGACCAGCCTCGCATGGGACCTTCACCCACAGCCTCTGACCAGAGACTGCCTTTCAGCTCCGCGCCTTCACTCTTTGCTAAGCTGGTTGTAGGTAAGTCCATCTCCAGGTCCATCGCAGCTATGCCTGCGCCTGACTGTGGACCCTGTTGAACTGGACCTTGACCCAAAGGCTGACTTCCTGACTTGATCCCAGAGCTGCCTTGTCACCTCACGCCTGTCTGGCAGTCTAGACTCTTGGCTGATACTAGCTGCCGTGCTTGGGCCTGCCCTGCTCACTTGGGTACCGTGGGGCTGTGCCCGGGCTGGTGAGGTCCCTGCCCTGCCACCTGCGTTATCGCACTGAGCTCCCAGCTCCTACCCTTCAGGGAGCAGTTGGCCCTCGCTGCTCCCTGGCTCTCATTGCTCAAGTCTTACTCACTGCCTGTTGGCATTGTCTAGAGAGGTTGTGGAGTCTCCATCCTTGGAGACAGTCAAAACCTGACTGCACGTGGTCCTAGGCACCCTGCTCATCTTGCTTTGAGCCGAGGGCTCAGATGGGATGATGTCCAGAGGTCTCTGCCACCCTCAGCTATTCTGTGGTTCATGTTTGCAAAAACTCCAAGACTGGCTGTCTTAATCAGGATGGAAACAAGTGGTTTTGCCTCCACGCTGCGTATTCTAGGTGAAGCTGTCCCCTGTGCCTCTGGAATAGCTTTGCAGAGGTGTGTTAAGTCCGAAGGTGAATGCCCTGTGTCTTACTACAATAGTTAATAGAAATTGTCTCAAAGACTTAAAAAAAGCCAGTATGCTAAAGTAGCTTTCATTGAACTCCCTCCCCTTCATAAAAGATACATTTAAAAATAAAATAATATGCTGTGTGATCTGAGAAGTCTCATAGCTGAACATTGGCAGCTTCATGATCCAATTAAAACGCTCCCTGAACCCGCACATCCCACTGCCAAAAACTTCGTGTGCTTTAAACCTTTGTACATCACGTAACAATTTGTCTTCAGCTGCATCTTCTGTTCGTGCTTCTTGAATGGGTGTAAGCTTGTCTGATGTTTTTTAATCAGGAAATGGTAGAAATTGACAGCCTCAAGCTGTCAGTGCGCACAAAAACATTATGAGACATGTATCTATTAATCCTGCGGAAAGAGGATGTTAAATTCCTGCTGTTCATAATCTCCCGTTGGAACCAATATTGGCTAATGACTTTAATGGTATCACACTTGGCAAAAATTAAACACATCTTTCATCCTTTCCTAAAGCTATTTCTATTTTAAGGCATTGTAGATAAGGAGACAAAGTGGACAAAGAGTGATATTATATGTTGAATTTAAGAGACTACTGTAAAAATGATTGAGCAATGCTGGCAAATCTGATGGCATTTGTCCAGTGTTTCTTAACCGGCAGAGAGACATTCACTCAGTTCTGACAACCCAATGATTTTGATGACACTGTGATAGTTCTTTGAGCATGGGTACAATAAGTGGTGTTGAAAAGCTGTTGTTCTCATATTGTGACAGTGAAAATTTGCTGGATTTTAAGGCCAGTACAACTTTGCCAACGAATGAAGTCTCAAATCTTCTGAGGCAGAAGCAATTCTGTGTATCCTTCCCGGGATAATGACTACTTTACATGGAGGCAGTGTGCAATCAGCCTGCTTGCTTTACAGAAATGATTGAGCTACTGGCCTTCAAAATCATTGAACTTCCTTCCTCTTTTTGACGATCCTCCAAGCCCAACGCAGAAGTTCTGATTTAGGAAAGCTAGGAATATGCTTTCTGTAACATCTAAGTTAGGTAGGTCCTTCTTTGCAAATGGGTTGAAAGCCATCTTATAACTAGGGCTTTGGTTTAGTTGTCTGTGTCTCTATTTGAAGAAATAAGCAGTTTACTCTTTCCTGTGGATAAGTGGGTGACATCTCAGAGAGACAGAAATAGAAACAGCTATTGAGGATGTGCATGGGTGAGAGACCCCTGCTCTATGGACTGGCTGCTCATGATGAGGCAGGGGATTACTTAGATTCCCCAGCTGCTCAGTTTAGAGACTCACTGTCTTGCTGCAGTGTGCTGAAGCACACCATCGGTGTGTTCTTCAATGAAGTCTGCCACCATCAGAGGCACTTTGAAACATCACTGAAAGTTTTGTAGCCTGCTAACTTCTCAGTATTTTCTTGTGACTATGCAGAAGAGCACAAATGTAATGGTCTTATTCAAGCCACAAGCAAACACAAGGTATCAGCTCTTCTGTAAAGAAAGAATATTCTTTGCCCTTATGCTTTAAGAATACGCAGATACAGTAAATACTACTGTTTATCCTTAAACAACGGTTATGCTGTGGGAAATCTTCCATCAGTGGCCTGTCTGCATGGGAAGAGAGAATGGAATATATTCTAAATATCAATTAAAATAGTGTACAGAGTTAAAAATGGCAAGAATAGATTCAAATGGGTGTTACAGATTGCATGTGGAGACTTGCTCGGGTGCAGGCAAATACAGCTTGGATCCTGCAGCTGGCATCGTTGGGGAAGTCAGACCGTAGGTAAAATTGAACCAAGTAGGATGATGTCCAGTTTCAGCTACAGTTCAAGATTATTCCACTGCTGGGCTTTTTTTTTTTTCTTAATATTGTAAAAACAAGGTCAGTATCTAACAATAGAAGACGTAGTTGTGTATTTCATTGTGTTTGGCTCAGACTTACCGATGTTCTTTGCCATTTGGGAGTGAAGAAGGGGAACAGTGCTATGACTTAATGTGTTCATAGATTCAACAACTGAGTTGTGAAAAACTGAGTCCTAAGAAATTAACAACTTGGCTGAGACATCATCTAAACAATGACAGGTGATTCACAATGGATCGGAATGTCAAACCAAGTCTTTATTTATGTACACTGTATCTAAAACCAGTGGTAGGTGCATGGGTGAGAGCTCACCTGGGGATCTAAACCTCCATTGCCAGTGGTCTGTAGCTGTGGCTGAAGGTAATGCACTTGGCTGCTATTTTTCATGCTTTGAAGTTGTCTCTTCCCATTTCACCTTGCTGGAGATCTAGAGAACATCCTGTGAAGTCTGAAAATAATGACAAGTTTGGGCAGCCATCAGTTGATTTGATCATCTTGGGGGAATACTTTCCTGGCCCTCTAAAAAGCTGGTGGCCAAGTATCTCCATGCAGTCTCTCTAATTCATTGTTCTGTTTGTGAGTCGATCTCTGCTGGATGAAAGCAGCTAGTCCCCAGATGCTTATAAGCACTTTTTTCCTTGTGGAACATGCTTTCTGCTTGACTAGTGACTCATGACTGGTCCAGCTTCATCCTGGGCCTCTTGAAAGTCCCTATCTCATGCCAGAAGTCACAACATTCTCTTAGGAAAAGAAATAAGCAGCTGTGACCCTAAAGTAGTACCCCATGCTGTATTTTTGTGTTTCTAATAATACCTCAAAGCTCAGTTCTAACTCTGAACTCGACAGCCCATTCAAAACCCGTTTTTTCAAGGTGTCTCCTCATCTTAATACTGGAACTTTCAAGACCAAAGTTTTACAGCTTTTAGTCCTTTGCTAGTAATGAGTTTTACACCTTAATAAAAGCTTCAGCAAAGTAGGATCTATCTGCAATTTCTTTCAAGTCACTGAAGAGTCACTGATTTCATTCAGGCATTGTCAGCAGTACAAAAGCAGCTTCTCAACAGTCTTCTATAAATGAACTGTTACCTTAAGAAACAGCTTCCCATTACTTGTTCTTACATAGTTACTTTTTCTATCCATATCACATAGTTTGAGTTCAACTGAAATCTTGTTCACTGTGTTATAAAAAGCTTTCAATACATTTCTATTGCCTAGACAGAAATTAGCAGTGGGGAGGTTTCACAGAACCTCCCTGAAAGTGCATGATCTTTGCAGAATGGACTGCTTGTAAAAAGTCTTCCAGGTCCTCCTGGTGCTCACACCACAGAGGCCAGGACTGTGAATGATCTGCCAATAAATAAAAATGACCTGTCAATCACACATGCTTTTCTCCACCTTCTTAGAGGGGTATTTCAGCATTCAGCACGTAGCTGAACTCTCTGAAAAGCATTCCAGATGATCACTCATTGTGTCAAATTATGCTGCATTATGTAGATAGGTGGCTATTTGCTGGTGTGCAGCTGTAATTCGAGTTACATATGTGGATTTATTAGGCATGACTTCAGACAATGGCAGGAAAAGAGGGAAATATTCTATATTTAACAGTCAAAGGGGTATGAAAATAGTGGTTAAGAAGTGCCAGTTGGGGATGGGGCCACTCGCCGCACTGCCGCAGGGCTGGGGAGGAGAGGACACGGTGCGGTGCTGTCCCGCTGGTGAGATGCATTGTACGAGATCTTGCCTTCTGCTAGCTATGCTACTCGAGCGCGTCTGCTGGTTCACACTGGCGCTGAGCTCTTACATGACTGATGGGACAAATAACTTCACGACCGTTTTTGAGAAGGCAGTGCTGACAACCAAAAGATTCAGGAGACTTCAATTCTTTCAAGAAGGGAGGGAGAGGTAAGAGTTAAAGCTTAAAATATTTAAGCCTGGTTCGAATGTGTGACTGTAACCACAGCACTGACTCCAGGAAACCTTTTTTTATGAAGAAAATGAAACACTGTCATTGCGATGTAAAAATGTTCCTTTCAAAAAAGTCAGTGGCCTGTAAATGGAGAGGAAGTCAGCCCCATGAACAACAAATCAAATTGCATGGTTTTTATTCTGCCAACTGTTGATGTCATGAAATAACAAGGAAAAATGCTGTAAACAGTGTTGTACTGAAACACAGAATCACCGAATCTGACTTTTAATTGGACTGTCTGGAGGATGAGCCTTTGCAGTGTCTAGAAATACCCATGAAAACTCAAAAGGGAGAAAAGCAATATAGTAAAGTGGCTAATTTGTAGCATGGTGCCAGTCTGCCCTTTCCATTCTCCCTATCAACAGAAATCATAACACGCTAATTCCTCGCTGTAAAATGCTCCTTGTTATTTGTGCATCTGAAGCTAATGGCATGCTGCACTGAGTGGGAAACAGGGAGCAGAGCTGGTGCTATCAGAGAAAATAATCATCTCATCCCCTTGGAGCAGCACTGAAAGTTGTTCTGCGAAAATGCTCACCCTTACCAAAGGGAGGGGAAGAGCTCTCTGCTGCCACGTGAAAAGCAGAGGAATTTGCCTTTTCCATTTAATATTTTAAATTACATTGCTTAGAGTTTTAGTAACAAAATTTGGTGAGAAAGAGGAGCTCTAAGTTTCAAACTCTCCTATTATATTTATTGACCCATGTTTGTAGTAAAAATGCAGGAGCTTTATTGGGGAGGGACCCCCGTGCGATGGAGTTGGTGCTCATGCCTGCGGGCTCAAGGCAGTCGCTGCTGCCCGAGGACTGGAGTCCTGTGAGCGCTTCCCCTTACTCCCGGTTGGGCTGTAGGCTGTGTTGTTGACTGCAAAGAGGTGTTCAGCTATCTGTGTCCTTCAACCTACGTCCTTCAACCCTGTTGATGAAGGAGGACCATTAAAGGTGCAGGAGTCAGTGTGTCCTTGCAGGAGCACTGCTCCTGGCTGGAAAGTGTTTGCGTTGAGGCCATAGGCAACAACAGGGGGTGCGCTAATTACAAGTAAAGGCACGAAGAAGGGATGTTTGGCATGTTCTGTTGCTCCTGTGTTGGCTGCTACAAAATTTAGAAGTATTTTGGGGTTTGAGTGTTTAAAAAAAAAAATAGTAACGAAGCAATCTCTCCACAACCAAAATATAACCTGAACTCTGGCAGCACGCACTCTGCTGTCCCCACATACTGCTGGTTAAAGAGATCTGCAGGAAGTGCCTTTAAGAATCTGCGTAATAGCTTCAGCTTTAATTTATATTCATTACAGTTTTTATCTGTGCATAGTTTAGCTTAGCATTGTGGATGTTATTAGCTGCTGGCTTTAATTGTCAGGATTTGTACAAAAATGTTGCTATTTGACTAATTAAAGTCTGGCCAAGTGCACAACATCAGGCCTTGGGCTCTTCTGCTGATTGCACTGAGCTTTCTACCTGTTAATTTATTGGGGTAAATATTATCAAAAGGCTTTGATAACTAACAACTATTCATGAATTGTGCCTATCACCTGTCACCATCCTCTCAGACTGTGCATTTCCAGACTGGGAGGCTAAAGCGTTATCCCCTATAACAGTGTATTAACATGCCAAGCAGGGCATCTGAAAGAGGAAAAAATGAAGCTGAAAATCCTGACTCTCTGGAGGTAAGGCAGAACCGTGGTGTGGTCAGAGCACCAGGCTGGCACTTGGTGGGAGCATGTTCAGATCCCAGCTCTCCAGCTGTCTCCTTACGTGATCTTGTATAGATCACTTCAGTTCTACGTGAGAAAATCGAGGTAATTTTACTTCTTTGTTTGTTCAGTGGTGCGTAACCCTGCGCTTAAGGGCAGTGTGTTGTTTCTGAGACCTCAGAGCATAGCTCAGAGTTGACAAGAAAGAAAAGCTTAAACTGAGCCCAAGAGGGGGAACAAAGTATGACGCTTCAGTTGTAATGTGTGGTTGAAGACTGCTGCTCTCAACTCTGAGCCCTGTATATTTGTTGTACTGTGCAATGAGACTAAAATCTTCTGGAGACAGTGCTGTAATGCAGGTAATAATCCTATACCGAGATGTCTGCACCCCTCTTCTGCCAGCATGATGTTCTGCATACACAGGTGTATGGTAAGAAATGTACTTCCAGTAGTGCAGAGATGGACTGAGATTTCCTAGTGCCAGAGATGCTGACCTCTCTAACTTTTTAAACTGCATTTTTCCCCTGTTCTAGAGCTTAGAGCTTACTCGATTTGCAGCTGCATCATGGCATTAAAATTGGCTTTGGAGTTAATTTTAAATAGATTAAATTCTTAACTCTTAGAATCTTACAGTAAATGCACATAATCTAGCATAGCAGTTTTCTTTCGTTTTGCATCCTAAATACCTTAACGTAGATAAGGCAATAGTTTGTACTTTTGTTTAAGAAAACAAGCTTGGTGATGATGTATGAAGAAACTTTTCTTGCCTGGTTCCTTCTGATGGGTGTGCTTTTTCTTCTTTCTAGCAGCAAGAGCACTGAAGACTTCCTTGACTGATGGGTTTATTCGGGACATCTCGGAGGTAGGTAGGGAAGATAACTGTTGACTTAACGGATGATGTTGGCTGATGTGAACCAAAAAGATGAATGCATAGCTAAAAATGACATCTCAGATCTTGAAACATGGAGTTTTCTGGGCTGTAAATAGTCTCTATTTAATACAAAAAAGTGAAGCTGAACCTTAGTAATAATTCTTTCTTCAACAGCAATCAGTCTGTTCTGGGATATTTTTATAATCCTAGTTATTGATATTCTGAAGAGCTGTTGTGTTTGAAATAATTATTTCAAAGAAAGATTGAAGAAAAAGCAAGATCATCTTTGCACAAGAGTTTTTTTCATCACTTAAGTATATTCACTGTAGAAATATCTCCCTCAAAAGAGGTGAAGATCATTCCCAGCATCATCCAGGGCTGCAGAAAAAAAATTTCTGCTCCATCTGCCAGAAGTTTTGCAGCTGGCACAATTCATTAATTCTGTTCAATCTGTGTTTTCTTATACCAGCAATGAATTTGATAATCAGCATGCTGGGTTTTGAACATACAGTTTTCTTTTTACTCTGAGCTACTAATTGAGTATTACCATGCAACGTAACACCTTTTTCCAGTGCTTTCTCCGGAGGGGCAGAGCGGAAGCAGCAGCATATGGATGGTGTGGTGGGATCTCCATCTCCTTTGTAGGAAACTGGTTAGTGCTGGTGGAGCTCATTGGAATCTGGCACCGTGTTTAGCTGTTACTACCAACATCAGCACAGAATCTCTGCTTTGTGCTGCAAGTCCACCAGGTAAGTCAGCCTGAGCAATGACGGTCTGTTTTTGCAGACTCTGGAGTCATGAGAAGCCCGTTAGCACCCAGAAAGCCAATCTTGGGGGGCACTGGCCCTAAGCGGCGATAAAAGGAGATGGTGCTATGCCTGAGACACTTGTTGAGCAATGGATTTGAGTGACTCAGCTCTGTTCCTGGCTGATGGGTTTGGCTTTTATTGATCAAATAGCACTAGCAAGGGACCAGTCTTATCAGCTTTCCGAAAGGAAAATCCTACACTTGCCAAGACAGCCTGGGGCATCAGAGCAGTCTGGGAAAGAGATTGAAAGGAGGGAAGAATTTGTAATAGGACAGCTGTGGGGAGCCCAAGGAACACAGATGGGGGTGCAGGGATGAGGAGGGGATACAGGAGCAGTGGAATGGGCAGGAATCGGGAAAACTGAGAATGCCAAGGAGAGGAAAGCACATGCTAGGGAGAAGCCTGTATAAACTTGCATAGATGCAAGTGTGGATAGATATAAGCAGGGATATACAGTCATTTAGGACCATCTCCATAACACATTGTACCATTGTTACAACCTTTAGAAACATACTGCCTACCTCTCTTTTTTTCTTCTGAAAATTGTTTCATGACAAAGACCCCATCCTACAAAAGCTCCTGATACATAATTCATGTAAGTACAGGATTCTGTGCTTTTTTTCCCCTTGCAGATCTTCTGGAGTGCTCCAGGGAGATCCATTTATCAGGTGCAAAGCAAAGCTTTGTTTTTCCCTCTCCTCCTTGACAAAAAGCTATCACCAGGTGTGAGTGTTCAGAGCAGCGTTGCAGTCTGAACGTGAACAGGACCCTATTGTACTGCCATATTCCTGTCAGCTTTCCTGGGAGTGACAAACTGCTGCCACCTTCATCTCTACATGTGTGTAATATTAACAGCCGATTTGTTGACCCTCGTATTTTCTTTAACTGTGTCTCGGTAGGATTGAAGCAATGCACACAATTTTTCTAGGAGAAATAACAGAGGGGTGACTTAATGGAGAAATCCACCCACTCCTTTGACTGCCCTGTACAAATATTTCTATAGCTGCTGGTGAATTCACGGACGCTAATGAACTGAGAGCAGCTTGCCAGGACAGGAGCCTGATCCTGAACTCTTGGGTAAACCAGGTCTTCCCATGGGGCAGCGTGTCTGGGCGCGCGATGGGGACTGCAAAGATGGAGATACCAGTGCACGGCCATGCTTGCTGGCTCTGTGTCATCCTTCCACCCTCCTCTGCCCTGTCCTTGCTTACCCATAACGCTGTGCCCTCCGCAGTGAAGCAGATTTGAGTGTGGTCAAAGTGAAGTGAAATCCTTGCCTC
Source organism: Morus bassanus (assembly GCA_031468815.1). NCBI lineage: Eukaryota > Metazoa > Chordata > Aves > Suliformes > Sulidae > Morus > Morus bassanus. The sequence goes on from CM062577.1 coordinate 27,975,622, forward strand.
AGATCACTGCAGACATCTCTCTGATCCTTGCCTTACACGGAAAGCCAGCAAGGACGCCTTATCCACGCTGCCCCATGCAACTCTGATCCAGTCTGCATGCTGTGTCCTCCAACGCTGCAGAAAGAGCCTTATATGCATTTATTACATTTATTTTCCCTGTGTCCTTTTCACATACCCACATTATTTTGTACACAGCATGGAAAAAACAAAGAGGTTCCTTTACAAAATTATATTCTTTTCTCTGCTAAATGTAGATTAGCTTTTTCTGATGGTTATTATTAAAAATCGTACTAACTTACACTGCTAATGACAGGTTTACGGGCATTCATGCAACTCTTACTGTCAATATAGTTAAAAAATGACTGTATATGTGTTATTTCAGAAGCCAGCCCTACTGAGTTCAATCTGCAGCCAGCGGATCCCATTCTGTTGCCTTCATTGGCATTTCAGCTACTCTTTAGCAGCCGGTTAAACCCATGTGCCGTTGGTGGTCTTGTTGCTACAGAACCCGGGGAGGGGCGGGATTCAGGAAATCTGAATTCAGTTCCGAGGCTCAACCCCAATAAATTTCCGAAGTAACTTGGGGCAAAGCAATCTCTTTGCCCAGCCCCTGTTTGCAAATAGGAACATAAGCAATAGGGCCTCATGTCACATGGCCTCAGCTCAAAGGACTGTGGTGAGTTGACCCTGGCCAGCAGCTAAGCCCCCACCAGCCCCTTTTTCTCTTTTTTCCTGGGTTGGTTTGTGGTTTGGGGGGCTTTTTTGGGTTGGGTGGTTTTTTTTTCATGCACAAAGCTACATTGATCAATTTTTCATTATTTAAATCCTTTTGATCAAGAGGCATTACCAATGGGGCAGGACTCAGAGTGTATCCTTTTTGTTGCTGGCTGTTGAACAATGTGTTATGTTTGCACTTTAAAATCCCAGATAATTAGCTAAATGTACCCAAGGAAACCCTAATTTGCACAAGGTTGCTGAATAATTGTTACATTCATTTAAAATTAGCTAGATTGGAACATTTTCTATTCTCTGGAAATGGTGGAGATCTGGCTGTTTGCTGAAGACAAGGAACTCCGAGACAGGCAAAACATGACCTTTATGCTGCTGGGGCATGTCCTCCCACCTCTACGCGCTGGTAATATCTGCACAGAAGGGAAGGGAGCTGGGGATGGAATATGGAAAGTTTTTGATCATATAATTGACTTCATTCTTCTCCACTAGCCCTCCCCCGCTCCATGTGCTGAAACACCTGTAAAAGTGTCTTACCTTCTGCTAAAAATAAATAAGCAGTCTCTAACACCCAATTATCTCAGACTGGGAGAAACAGTTGTGATTAAGGTTTTAAGGCAGCCTTCAAATAGGCATTTGAAAATATGTCCGAACTACAAACGCTGGCAGATGTAGGGTAGAAGGGAATGTGGATTAGCAGTCATTGACTTGAGAGGTGCATGGGATAATGAAAGAGCTGTTAGCAGATGGGAGATAAAAACGAGGGATGTGGGAAGAGCAAAGCCTGTGAAGTAGCTGTTGATGGAAGAGGAGAAGTGGGAAACTGTGCTCGAATGGAGATGTTTGGAGGAGTGGTCCAAGACCACCAGCTTTTGAGCAGGAGAACTGGCGTGGCTGGCTGCGAGAGCGGGTTAGCCATCTCTTGGGGAGGGGGGAGAAGGAAACGGGGTGGCTGAAAAGCTGTTTTAATGGAGAACATTCAGAGTTTTCCAAATGTGTTTTTGTTTTCCTCTAGAGCAAAACCAAAACCTTTCTTGCAGCCTCTGTGCCGTACTGTCGTAGAGGCAGCCCTGCACCTTGCTGCCCTGGCTGCACCGGGGCCATGCTGGGCTCCATCCTGGGAGAGAGGGCTGTGCTCTGCCGGCTGGAGCCAGGTCCCGTGGCAAAGCCCTGTGGCTTGAGCTGCTCGGTGTAATTAATATGCATTTGATCAGGGAAAGGCTGACGATGCCTTGGTGGTAAAGGTATTAATCTGACGGGCAATAAACCTTCCCTGAGCAGAGCTGGGGGCCTTAAACCTCCACCTCCGCCCTTACTGACATCCCTCCCTGCAGCAACCCCCCATGGACAGTCTGCCAAGGCAGAATGGTTTAATTTTGTCAAAAAAGTCTCAGGCAGCTCTTGCTGTGCTGCAGTGGAAGCGTCTTTGGTGCATCCACACTGTGTGCTGAGATCTGAACCCAAACCTGGGTCTTTCCTTAGCTGCTCTGCATGTTCTTCAACTCCAAAGCACCCCAGGAGCTGGAGTGGAGGGGCCGAGATGGCTGTCCCCAGCCTGGGTCTGCCAGGGCTCACCCCTGAGCATCCCCGAGCCGTCCATCTCAGGGACGGTGGCTGCTGGTGCTGCCGTTTCCCTGCAGGGATGTGCGCTGACCTTGGCCAAAGCCATGGGCTCAGGTTATAAGAAATGCACACTGCAGATGTAGTCTCGAGACGTAACAACATACCCCTCTGCATGCCCACTTTTTAACAGTCCTTTCCACAAAGTGCCCCGAAACCCTCAGTTCTGTCTGAATCCGAGAGCCGAGAACTAATTTTTTTTTCCCCCCTCAGAAGTCCCACTGCTGTCTCAGTGCCAATTTGCACTGGTTTAAGCCTTCTCCAAATGACTCCTAGCTTCTCGGAGGCTGAGCAGGCGGAAAGACAAAATCAGTGCCCCTCTCGATGCTTGTTGTGACCTGACATACCTGATACATTCCTGGCTGCTGGAGGCAACCAGAGCAGCTCAAGTGCCTTTTTATAACACTTGCTTTTCTTGCAGAGGAAATGACATCTGACTCTTTCTCAGTAACAAAACCCCCTCCAGAACTCAAGGGATTAGCTGAAATTGCCAACACACTTTCGTCAAGCGCCGAAAGGCTCAGAGGGTGGAAGCCAGGTAGCGGCACAGCCACGGTCCCCGCCAGGCTCGGAGTTGTTGCTCCCCGCTAACATCCATCACGACACATGCGTCAAGCCCCAGAGGCAGACGCTGAGCAAGGGCAGGGAGGGAGCAAAGATCCCAGCTCATTTTCTGCAGATATTTTGCAGCCAGAACGGCCAGGGTTTCTTTTTGTATTATCAGATTTCGGATGTGTAGGAGAGACCTTGGCAAGGAACAGTGATGCTTGCAGAGGACTCTGCTGTTCGTGCCAGCAATCAGAGCTGAGTTAAGGGACTTGATGCAGAGAGGGGACGAGGATGCTGAGTTGATGTGCAATCTAACCCAATATGTTGAAGGCAGAGAGGGGGGCTTTGGTGGTGCTTAATGGACTGTCCTTTAGAAATGCAGTATTTGCCTCTGGGAACGACGAGGCAGGAGTGCTTGAAGTGAATTAGGCTGTATAATTTCAGGTTGCCTTTGAGTCAGAGAAAGTTTTTGGAGTTCATTTTTTATTTATTAATATGTTTTCTTTTGCTTCAGAGAAAGAAAAGGAAATTTCCTGCAAGATGAAAAAAAAAAAATAAACCATTTTCCATCTTGCCTGTAAAAACTGCCTCAGGATTTTTATGAATTCCTTGTTACAAATTGCCAGCAAAGTTAATTGGAAGACTGGACAAAAAAACAGATTACTTTTTTTTTTTGCTTTACATGAATTCTTGCCTTTGCTTTGCCTAAGTGCACTCAGTGCCTGCGATATTGAATGTGTCCATGTGCAGAATAAAAATGGATTGCTTCTGGAAAGTTTTAAAAAAAAAAAAAAAAGGCAACAAAAACCAACCCTGAATTGCTGAAAATAATTCTTGCATTATATCTCGTTGGCTTATGGCTGACAGTACCTCAGGGGTACAAAAAAGGCAAAGCAGCCCTCCTTTCTCTAATAAAGCAAATCAGAGCAATAAGCAAAGACAAGCTTTTGTTGTGCCCTCAGCCCCGGCTGCCGGCTGGGACTGAAAGCGCCCAATGTTTCGTGCTTCCCTTTTGCTAATGAGGGTGGCCATTTCCAGGTGCCGGGGATCTGTCCCGTGCCAGCACCGGGAAGCCCTGGTGCCTTTCAGAGCCTCCCATGCCTGTTTGTATCTGCATCTCCTCACAGATGTGTGGTACATTCATTAAACACTTCTGCTGGGAGACCACTGGTTTTTCTTTTGGTTTGGCTCTCGCAGTGGTGGAAGAAGCAATGATCCATGCTGAGAACAAACAGGAGGTAACAGGTTTCAACATGCTTTACTGCACAGGAATTACAATGGCATGGCAGCTATTATCATTCATTTAGGGGCATGGAGGCTGACTCGATGGAAGTAAGCCACTAAGGTGAAATCTGCTCCATTATTTTCAATAAGAGATGTGCAGAGCATAAACAGGTCGGTATCTTCAACATGATCAGCAAAACAGCTCTGGATTAACTACTGCGTAATGCCCTGCTTGATTTACAGCAGCTCTGGATGTGCACTCATATAACAAATGTCCCCACGTTTAACAAGTGTCCCCACCTGCAGCGAGGCTGGTGGCCCCGAGCTGCTTACGCCGTGGCTCGAGAACTGCAGGTAGGGCAGTAAATCGGCGTTGTTCCTCAGGCTTCTTTCTTGGCTCAGCCCAAGGTTTGTGCAATTTATGTCATCCTTCGGCAAACAGCTTCCACACTGATAAACCAGAGTAAAAATAATTCCTGTCTCCTTCTTGCAGCATGATAAGGTTTTTAGGGTCAGGATTCTCTCTTAGTACCAGAGTCCTGTACTGGCTACTGTATAGCCAGGTCTCAGTCAAGCCCTTTCAGGGCTGTTTTCGTACTGATAAATACAATCATATGCAGGTTGGCTTGGGGCTGGATGGTACCATTATATCCCAGTCGCGTTCCTGAATGGCAGCCAAGGTTCCCTGCCTGGTAAAGAAAATATATAGCGGCAAGTTTTATGACTTACTGAGAGTACAGCAAAGGATGCAAGGTGGAAAGTCACGTTCATTTTCATGTGAGTGCACTGCATTTTAAAATAAAGAGGTTATCCATTTTCCTTATGTGCTGGAAAGTGTATAGGGTGTGTTTTCTAGCACGAGGGACTCTGTCTCATCTGCTGCTATGAACTTCACTGCTTGGGCTGACAGCTCTCTGATTTGGATCTGCAGCTCAGCAATCAGACCCTGCTAATGCATCCAGCTCGCCCCGAGGCGCTCCTCGCTCGCCTCCGCAGCAGTGGTGCTGGTGGCAGGTCCCAGATGGGACCACCCCCGTGGAAAAATGAATTTGGAGTGAGAGGGAAAAGAGCAGGAGGACACATGGGGGTGGCAGGGGGCGGAGGGCTGGGTACCACAGTCCAGCGGCTGCAGGATTAATGCTCAGCTGCTTTTTGTCTTGCATGAAATACCCAAGAGATGAGGAGTTCAAGGAACCGAGCGGTGGCTATACAAGTAAGTGTGTAGTACTGGCATAGCGAAGTCAATTGTGTCAGTGGTTTTTGACTGAGCATGACCGGAGCCGTCAGCCAGGCGCCAGTGAAGGGGAAGAAATGCAGGTCTCGTTCTGCCCCTCAAGATGCTGCCCCGAGCCCTGCACTGATGTGTGTGGGGAGGGAGAGCTGGCCATTGGCACCGCTGCGGGACCCGGTGGGACTGGCACAGCCCGCCGGCACGGGCGGCTTCCAGAGAGCATGGGGACGCGACTGCCTGATGGCTGAAAACCTCGTGGCAGGGAGCAAAGCAACCTGGCTCCTGCACGGTCTTGGGGAGAGCAGATACCACCCGCCTTTGCCCACCTCGGGGCTGCAGATCTGAGTGGAGCAGAGCTGCCTGGGGGGCTGCCGGGCACCGCCACCCTCTCCCCCTGCTCCACCCACTAATTATTACCTGGTTAAACAAAACCTTGTAGTACAATCTTCCATTTTTAAAAATTTGCTGGCTTCCTCTGCTCTTTGGCATGGTGGAGAAGGAGAAATAGCAACGCCCAACTTCTCCCCTCTGCCAGCTACTGGATCGGGCAGCTCTGTTGCAGCTCATGCTGCGTGCGCTCTGTGGAAGGGAAACGGTCCATCTTCTGTGATCGCATGCAGCATTGATGTGTCCTGTTATGGATCTGCTCCTTTACCTCTGGGCTCATGTTTCTGAGACAGCTTGGCCTGAACTGGACACACCACATTAGCTGAAGTGCCTTGTTTGCCATTAGCATGGTCGGTTTTTGGTATAACTTCTGCCAGGCCTTTATCATCTGCATGCTGATTACTGATATTCACCTTCCTTATATCCAAGCGAGATGCAAGAGCCCTGTAGTCCTTTTCTCTCAACACATTAGTGTAAAGCCTCATGAATCTCTATTAAATTTGAGAGAGAACATGAAGATAGTTTGCAGCTGCCTTGTTGATTTTATACTTCCTCTCACTGTAGTGCTTTGCCATGAAGCTGAGAATTAAATGGCTAATAAGGCATCTGCTCCAAGCAGGAGTCTCAAGATTGTGACAAAACCAGCTTACATCAGGGTTTGGGTTATTGGCTTTTCTTGCTATCACTATTAAAGTCTTTAGGGATACCTGATTAGAGGTAGTGACTGTCAAAGCCAGCTTAGCTGGCAGAGCACGCGAGCAGGCAGCACTTGGGACATTGGAGGTATCTCCATGGCTTGGCTGGGTGCTGCAGCTCTGCCTGCGAGGTGGCTCGAGCCACGGGACTGGGCAGCATCTGCAGGCAGAGGAGCGCAGAAGTGTGGCTACCCGGCTGGCTGCTGCTCTCTGCATCACTTGTGATTGATAAGCTGAAATCCTAGAAGAAATGGACACTGAAAGAAACATGAGAGTGCTCCACTTTGGAGTGACAGCTGGAAAAAGCTTTAAAACACCTAGCAGCGATCCGGAAGAGCAGTGCCCAAAGGGAAAGGAACCACTGGAAGTAGCAGCTAGGCAACAGCTGGCCCAAGGTCAGACTTATTCACCATCAAATGATGAGTTAGCTGTGGGCCTGGGAAGTGACAGCGGTCCTCTGGCACACCGCACGCTTGGGCAGGAGCATCCAGCAAGGACCCCAACGCTCTGCACACGCGTGAGCCCGTCTGCTCGTGAGGAGGAGGAGGATGGGGGTCAGCTGAGCTGAGCTGAGGGCAGAAAGGCTCATTGGCAAAAAGGAGATGGTGGGGTGGTTCCGAGCTGGTTCCGAGCCCCGAGTGCCTCGGCTGCACGTAGGGGCATCAGCGGGAGCGAGATGGGTCTGTCTCAGTAGGAAAGCTCAGCAGGCATCTTGGAGAGCAGAAGATGGACTGTCTATTTTCACTTGGGTGAAGATAATTGATACTATTTTTTTAATAATTTTTTAAAAAGACGTTAAAAAATACAAAGTCAGACCTGTCATTTTCACTTTAATTTGAACTCCAAGTTCATACTAATTCAGTTAATTAAAGCTATAGCTTGATGGAATGGGTCGTATCCGTTGTGACTCTGGCCTTCGTTGTTGTGATTAGCAATGCCTTGAAGATAAATTATTGTTTCAGATGCACTAGGCATTGCTTCTGTTGTTTCCAGTTAGAAAGTGTTGCTTATTGCAGGGGTCACTAAGTCACTGTGGCTGCTACAGTGATGTGCCTAGGAAAAAGCAAATATTTTTCTTATTAATGAAATTGCATCCATTTTCATTAAAATAGCTCTGTCCCACTTTGTTAGGGCATTTTCATAATTTTTTTTTTCTTAATGGGAATTCGCTGTAGGCTGGTAACACGGGTTTTTAAAGAGGAGGTGTAGGTACTAATGCACTGAACTGCCATTATAGGCAAAATGAAGCTCGGCTCATCGCTTCCAGAAATGAGGCTACTTTGGCTTTCCAAGTTAAAAAAACGTTGGCAGCGGAGTAATGACCATCCCATGTGTGAAACAGAGTCTGATTCTGTTCTGCATTGCTGACGGCTTTGTACAAAAACCTTGTCTGCTGGGGACTTCTGAACTTGGATGTTCCTTGTGGTATTCAACTATTTCTTCCTGATGTCCCAGGTGTGGGACCCAGAGCAGAGATGCCGCTGCAGCTCCGTACTGCCGCAGAGGGCACGCAAACCAAAGTACTTCATGGTCGTTATAGTGATTAAACCTTCATTAAAGTTCACCTTTACCATCTTCAGCCCCTAAGTTTTTCAGTACAGTTCTAATTAACTTTTAAATGAAGACTAATCTCTAATAAGCAACTGTGTTTTCTAGGTCTTTGGCTGCACTGAAATCAAATTGAAGTATATGTATATTTTTATTCTTTTCCTTCCCACCTCCTCAGGCTTAGTGGGCAGATTCACCCCAAGTGTAATGTCACCAATTTCAGGGATTAATTAGACCCACATTTTGTAGGATAGTTAAACACCATCCAAAGAATTCTGCAAGAGATTTTCTGCTCTGCCCTAAACCTCTAGCACTGTGTGAATGAGAAAGACACATGTTTGTACCAGCAAAGATAATTTTGACAGTTCCTGACGGATTGGTGTGATTTGGCACTTCCTTCTTTTTTTTTTTTTCCCCTGCAGATGAAATTCACTGTTAAAATTGGAATTTGCTGTGTTAAAAATCATTCCAATGCATAGGCTTAGCTCCTGCTTTTGAATTTCTCACATAAACACTGAGAGGAGGAGGCTGGTGGGGGCCGATTTTGGGGAGGAGACTTGCCTGCTGTCCTGCAGAAGGGGTCAGTCCCTTCTGCGCTGTAGCTCCCTACTCCTCCCTCTCCCCTCCAGTACTACCACTGATGCTTTCAGACTGATTTAAGTGCTGTCAGGCCTTGGGTGGATTATACAGGTACATTTTACTCCTATAAAACTCTCAGGATGGAAAGAACGGTACACTTGTCCTCTCAGCTGGTCAAACATTCCCATCTCTGCTTGCTGCATGCTAAAACTCTTCCTCTAGATTTTCTTTCCCCTCTCCTTGGGAAGGAAGAGCTACTAAAGCTTGTAGGATCATTTCCAGCCCACTCCGGAGAGTGGGCTCCAGGTGAGTTTGTTTTGCCAAGCACCATCGATATTGGCACCTGGCTGAGATCTGAATGCAGGGCTGGTCCTCCCTTCGTCTTCCCATAAGACAGTCCTGCTATGTACTGACCCTCGAATGCTGTTTATGGAAATTATTTTCATAACTAATTGCTGTTTATTGCTTATTAAAAATGCATTTTGTCCCCTGACCTTGAAATTACACAAAGGTCTGACTTAAAAGAAAAGGATGTTAAAGAGTCTGAGACACTGTTGTCGTGGCTCAGTTTTCAAAGTGGCTACAAAATGTTTTCCGAGTGACCTGACAGCAGTGCGCTCTGCAAACGCTGTGCAACCTGCTTTTGCTGGTTTCTTATTCTGGATCTCCCACACTTTTATACATGTGAGCATGTATCCATGTTTCTCATGCTGCTTTTAACTCCACAAGACCATTGTCTTTACTTCGTGAAGAGTCTTTGTGCCACGGCCATGGCCCCTGAGATAGAGGTAGGAACCACAAGTCCAAGACGGATAGTCAGTTCACTTCCATTTTAAACATCTAGTTCTGCCTTCAACAAGATCAGTCTTCACCCCTTCACCTTTGCTCCAAACACGTTAGCGTTAACCACCTTCCACATCTTGTCCCTTTTGGTTTTAACATGCTCAGATTAACAATGACTATGTTCAGTGAATAGGAAAGAATGTATGTATTCCACTTGACTTTGCTAGTGCTGTTCAGGTCAATGGGAAGAAATTTTTCCGGTGATAAAGGGAAAGGCCGTTTAAAAATAAAGCTGTGACAGCCCGTGCTGCTAGCACATGAACTGAAAGGATGAGTTCATTTTGGGAGTGTTAACTCCCCTCCTAAAATACTTCGCTATCAGTTTCTAGTCACAGCAGGTACATGTCTGGCCCCAGCAGCTCTCAAAGAGCAGGATGATGTTGGTGACCAAAATGAAGAGCAATGGAGAGGCTGAGGGCTAGTTGGGCTTTAACGCTCAGGAGATCCCGGTTCCCAGCCCTGCCACTGAACCCTGGGCCGATACCTCTGTTTTGGGAAGTCTTTCCCCATGGTACTGCCAAACTGAGTTCTGATCTTAGTAATGCCCTGTTTCAGCACCAAGAAGAAAATATCACAAAATGAAGTATTTTAAATGGATTGTAAATATAAAATAATAAATGGATGACCAAACAGACTCACTTGCACTAAGTGCAGTGTGGACAGTCCCACCAACCTTGGTGGGAGAATCACAGGCTAGTTAACAGGGCACAGACTGTGAGACTAGAGCCCTGACTTGGATGGGATCTTGGAGGAAGTTTAGACTTTGCAGTGAGTCACAGAATTAAAAATTCAGCCTCATTGCAATATAAATGAGACCTATAGAGAAGAAACAGCTGTAGGGTCCTCAGGAGATGCACGAACTCTGGCCAAGGGTTGGTGAGGTCCTAGCAGGCAGGAGTGCTGGAGAAGAGTAATATGGCTGTGTGAGAGCTCTCAGTGGAGGAAGGTAGTTCTGGAAAGAAATATTAATTTCCAGATGAGAATACAAGCAGGAACAGAGAGAGAAATCTTGCTTCAAGGAAGGCAGCCATCCTGTGTTGGGCATGCAGAGAGAGAGGTCTTCCCCATCTTTCCTTGAAGCCAGAAAATAGGTGATGCTGGTGTGGATCATGACCAGGCAGGGAGACTGTAGCGTTTGGTGTCTGAAAGAGATGTCTCCAACGTGGGCTGGTTGCTGGTGCTCCCTTTGACCATGGATTAGACCACCCGGATCACATCATTCCTTTGGTCTTCCACCTTCACCTGACTTCAAGTCCATTAAGCCTGTCAGATCAAGCCTCCAGCACTGATTTTGAAGTCATTTATGGAGCAGGAGCAGCTACCTTGTCTCCCAGGAGAAGCCATGGGAGCTGCCCAGAAAGCACAAGCTAGAGGTACGGCAGTGTTACTCAAGGAACCCAGCTGTGAAGTTAATCTGGGAACCTTCATTCAGCTCATGCTGATCGGATCCATCAAGCCTGACCTCCCTCAGTGAGGATCTATCAGCCGTGCTTCGTGGGTGGGAAGCCAAGAGGGCAGACCCCCTCCCCTCTTTGCTGTGGTGATGGCCTCTGTCTTTGTGGGGGGCTCCCTAAAGCTGAGCTGGTTTTGAAGCTCTGCTTACTTATTGCTCTTGTTCAATTTTTCAACACCAAACAGGCTCTTTTACAGCCTGTGAAACACCTGACGGGGCAGGAACATGCCCAGGATAAGGTTTATGTCTCCTGCAAGGCAGGTAACCTTCCTTCTTAACCCTTGTGGTCTGCAGGCAATGGCCCAGGCTTCCTTGCTGCTTGCCTTCCCGTACACTTGCAGACATTTCTCCTTCCTCTTCCCCTCCCCACACTTATGTTATGATTTTATGGCATAAGATGTTAAATTACACAGTAGTAAATCATGAGTTGGCTGGACCAGGGGCAGTGACTCCAGGACAAAGCTCCCACAGAGAGCTGAAACTCGTGCAACGCTGCCCACCGGCCTGATGAGGACAGGCTGATAGTGTCAGTGTCAGAATGGAGTGGGGCATGAAATCTATGTCAGGTGTGGCCAAGAGCCAGTGATGGGGCTGGCTTGGGATGGGACAAAATGCTTTGTAACTGTCCATGGAGTAATCAGGAGGCCTCCGCTCAGCACTGGGAAAAACCACCCCCCCAGCCCAGCTGCATCTCTGTGATCTTCAGGTGCACCTTCAGGTGTGCTGGGAAAGGGAGGGGAAAAAAAGGCACAATTCAACCCTCCTTCGTATAGCAGCAACAATTATTAAATGCAAATGTTAGGAGCCCATCTCTGCGATGTCAGGCTCTGGAGAGCAGTTGAGTGCTGCAGTCTGCTGTCATGCTCGGGTACTGACCGAGTCACTTCTCCCTGCTGAATCGGCAATTTGTTTGCTCAGGCTCTGCAGGGCAGCGATTGCTGGAGCTCTGGGGTGTTGCTGCAGCTAGTGAAGGTCGAGACAAAACCTTTTAGCTCAGTATCTGGTTTGTTTGTCACGACCTGGACTGACAGGGCTGTGCTGTAGCGCGGGGGCCACTTCGCCTCTCCCAGGGTGACGTCCTGGCTGTGTGTGGGGGTGGTGTTGCCTTTTGGCAGCGCAGAGGCTGAGACGCTTCTTTGAGAGCTACAAAACACAGCCCTTAAAAAACACACACACCCCCTAAATCCCTACGAAGTCCATAGAGCAAGGGATTATAAGAGCCTCCGACACAACTGACCTGTACCATTAAACTCCACTTTGGCCTCACTGCCAGTGCTCAGATTTATCAGAATCATTTCTCCCAGCTCCACACCAGTGGCTCACAGTGGGAGCAGAGATGCTGTGATACCCAGAGGATGCTCAGGATAACTGAGGATCCGAGAAGATACTTCAGTCTGTGGCCAGCTAAGAGTCCTCGAGTGGTCACACAAATAAATGAGACCTGTACCTTAACTACCCAAAAGTCTCTTCAAACAGAATCTGTTCATGCAGGATTTGCAATTTATGTTAAAGTCTCTGAATTTAGCCCTTAAACTTTTGGGTATTGGACTGATGTGCCCACTCTGAGGATGGCTCAGTGACACATTACCTACCAGCTTGTCTCTTGCTGCTTTACAATAGCATTCAATGGGATTTAAATTAGCTTCAGCCCTCTAATCGTGTTGCTTTTATAAGAACAGCGAGATAACTCCCAGACGTTGGTTATGTAGCCTCTCAGGGAAAGAGATTTCAGATGTGTTCAGCAGAAATGCACTGTGTGAGCCATGGTTATAATTTCATTAACAGGATGCTACTCAGCTCCTACTGGGAGTTGGAGGGACACCACGTCACTCTCTATACGATATTAGCATTATAATGGGGATCAAGCGCCTTTCCTTGTGTTCACACCAGCTCTCCAGCCTGCAGGAGGATGAGCTGTTAGAGGATGTAATTTTCAGACCTCTGGCCCAGGATTTGGCCCAGGCATGAAGCTTCTCGGAAAAGGCTGAGTTCTGCACAGCCCCTGTGTGGGGGATGCAGTGCTGCCCTCAGCCGGGGGTTGGGACATTCCCCGGTGTCCTCTGCAGTGAGACCCACCGGGCTCTGGCTCCCTGTGCTGTGTAGGGTTGCTTTTGTGCTGACGAGCCTCCAGCAGTGAGGCCAGACCCACAGCGATGGTCAGACTGGGCTCACTGGGGTTTTTTTTCAGTGGGGCATCAGTGGGACGCTGCAGGGGAGGTGAGGAGCCAAGTACTGATGTGATGCACCTGCTACCCCTTGCTGCGTGGGGCACATGAGCTTTCCTGAAACAGGCTGTCTCATGGCAGGAGTTTGCTCTGCAATGCCCGAGGCACGGTCCTTGCAGGACAGACCCTCACTGGGCACTCGGACATGCTCTGGCTGGGTTTGGGCTGCTTATGGAGCCAAGAAGCCTAGATTTAATGTCTAGGCTCCTCCAGTGTCCCCTCCAGCCACCTCCTCCCCATCCACAAGGACTGGCTGTGGTGTCTGGCTCTTGGGACAGGCAGGTGGGGCAAAAGGGAAGCGGGGTGGGAATCCGCATGATGAAAGCCCTGGACGCTTGCCAAAGGAGACTCACCAGTATTGACATTTAACTCCCTGCCTGCTCTGCGGACAGGGAAATGCTGCCCCAGCACGCTGGAGCTGTACAAGGCTGACATTTCCAAGAGCCCTGGACAACTCTTGCTCGAATTATTCTGTTATCGCTGGCCATGAACTGCATGCCGAGCACTCGCAGCATGCATCCTGTGGGAAACCCCAAACTTTGCATTAGCATCACTGACTATGCGTATGGGAAAGATGCACCAAGCCTGTGCCCAGCAGGCAGGAGAGCTGGGACAGCCCAGCTGGGGTGGCCCCTTCCCACGGCCACTGGACCAGCAGCTTCCTGCAGTCCTGCCGCCAGCCTGGGGATGCTGAGGACAGCAGTGGGAAGAACAGGCATTGACGTCTTTTCTAGCAGAACTGCACCAAAACTGGCACACACCCATCAAATGGCAATTTCCACAAGCGTGTTTAACCTACACGTCACACAAGTGATGGGCACCAACCACGCTACTGCAGTGCAGGTGGGAGGCAGGAGCTTTCCGGTGACTGTGAGCAATAACTGAGCAGTTTTAGAGGTGATCACAGCAGCCTGGTCCCAGCGCAGGATCTGCACATGTTTGCATACACATAATCCCCGTGGGAGCAGCAGGACCCTGGGAGGGGACAGGAACACACACGGGTGGCAGCAGGCCCTGGGCACAAAGCTTTCTGTACCAATTTTCCCATTGCTTTTTCAAGTACTCCAAGTTTAAACAAAGTTTCTCTGGGATTTCTCCTGGAACTCCACTGTTTCTCCATCACCAAAGCACCATTTCAAGTCCTTTCATGTGCAGGAGGCCCCAAGGCAGTTGGTTTTACTAAGCAGATTTCTCACCTTATCATTTACTCCCATGATTCATTTTCTCCATCTCGTTTTATGCATTTCAGCTCGAAGGACAATATTTAACTAAACCTGTCAGTGCCAGGCTCTGACCCAGCAGGTTCACCCCAGCCCAGAACTCTCACTGGGGGCCGTTTCCCTGGGAAGGAACCAGCCCTGCACCAGCTGCAAAACGAGGGCTGAGCTCTCCCTGGGGGCACTTCCTATCTTCCAGCGGTGCTGGGCACGATGTGGTGGATGAAATGGTCTTTGCCTTTGCGATATCTGACTTCTTTTCGCAACTGCCTCTGCCACTGGCTCCTCTGCATCTGATGGACAGGACCACATCAAGGCTGGACGCCCGAGCTGCTGACCTCTCCAGCTTTCCTTGGCTCCAGAGGTGTATCCTTCCTCTCCCAGTATGAAAATGTTTGGAAATCCAAACTGTTGAAGGAGAGCTATAAAGCTTGACTCAACCCTCTTATTTCTTCAGAAAAAATAATATATTGAAATATGAACGTGCCCAACATCTCAGAGTTGGCTTGCGCTTGCCCTACCTGCGCCAGTGGAGCTGCCGCTGCCCGGAGCGTGCTGTAGCTCCCAGGCAGCGCCGGCCCCAGCTCCAGCAGGACCTTTCCCCCATGGGAGCCGGCAGGCATGCTGGGATTTTGCTCTCCAGTGCCGGTCCCAGCAGGTCACCCAACGCAGATCTGTGGCTGAATTTCTCCATCCATAAAACACAGCAACCATCTGTGATCCTCCTATCCAATGCAGAGTCCTGATCTCTGTGCAGGGAGGTCATGTCCCAGAAAGGATCAAGTTTTAGACCTATGTGTGCTACTAAACACGAGGGCAGCAGGAGCCTTGCTCATATTTTTAAACAATAAAGACATAAATTTTTGGGAGAAAACTCCAAATAGTTTAAAACTTTTTTTTTTTAAATGAACAGCTCAAGGGATATTGAAAAGCAGAAGGAAAGAAACTGGTGACTTTTACATCTATATAAAGTCTTCAGCAATTTTGTTTAAGGACAGCATCAGTCTCCTAACACTCTGCAGGTGGGGGCCTGTGCCCTCCAGTAAGATTTTTCTTAAGCCACATCTGCTGGTTTGTGTAGTTGGGGGATGCAGATTTGTCTGATTGCTTAATATGGAGGAGCTGGGGCTGGGAGGCAGCTCAGGAGAGTGATGGGGCCCAGCTGCTCAGGGGCAGAGGGAAAAGCCCCTGAGAGTTTGCAGAAATGGTTCACAGCAGGCTGGGTGGTTGATGCTTTTGCACCATCTCTACCTTGACTGGCTGGATCCTGCACAGCAGAAGAGGGGAGGCATGGAGCAAGTCATGGCTTGGAGATGTGGGAGAGCATGTCTTGGAGGAAATGGCACAGGTAAAACTAAATGTGTGTGTTGTATAATTTCTATAGGTATGTTAAGTGTGAGGATAGGTGGGGGTAAGAGTGAGATAGCAAAAGGGAAAAGTGATCGTGAATGCAGTTAGTAAGGGACCAGAAAGTGGAGTGGTTCTGCTTTTTCAGGGTGGATTTTGTTTTTTTTTTAGAAGTGTGGAGTCTTCCTTTAAAGAAAATGATGATTGTTTTAAAATAAATCTACATCTTTTTTGCAAAAGAAGTTCCTCAAGTATCTAATTCTTTCAGATAAGAGAAAACCTTTAATAACTGGTTTCTTAGCACTTCAGGTGGTTTTTTTTCCTGTAAACTCCACACCGTGTTTCAGTGATGTGTTTCTTGTATTTGTTGCCATTCAGTTCTTTCTGGGGTTTGGTCGCTGGTTGCTGTTGTGGTGAGAGATCTGACTGCTGCTCCCTCTGTTGAGTGCTCCAGAGTAGTGGAGCCTCTTTCCCCTCCTGGTGCTTCAGACAAGATGCATTTTGATTGTGACCAGGATATAAATGTGCCCTGGGCTGGGGCTGTGAGGCTGTGGCTCTGCCTAAGAAAAGGGGTGCCTGTGAGCTGGGTGCAGAGAAGTTGTAAAAACCCACAGGTTTCACCACCATCTCCTTGTTCAGTTCTGATAAACTAGAAAAACCCTATCAGGGCAGCTTTTCTTCTGGTTTGCTCTGCTGCTGGGTGCCCGGGGTACTGCTGCTGTGGGGTGACCCTGAGCTGTGTAGCACATTCCTTCCCTTAAACTGCTCTGGATCAGCGAGTGCTGTGTCCTATTTACCAGCCTGGAGTAATTGCCATTTCTTTGACTGCCTTAGGGTAGCAAAGTTCTTGCAGATTGCTGAGGAATGCCATGGAGGGGAAGTCTGGGGCTGGGTTCTGGGAGAGCCAGGCTGGAAGCTCTGGAGCAGAATGGGAAGGCTCTTTGGGCTATTCCCTGTGTGGAGCTGAACAAGGCTTGAGCAAGGTTTCTGATGTGTTTGTGTGCAATTTATGTACGTAAATCTATAAAGCAGTGGGTCTGTTTCCCTCCTCTCTGTTATTGGTGTCAATAAAAGGAGATTTCTCTCTGCTGCTTTTGAAAGAATTTCCAGCTCTTATAAGACGGCAAAATTTTTTTGCCCCCTTGATTGTGTCTGTAAAGGTGATGGAGGCTGTAAGGAAAAGGAAAAGCCTGGGGAGGGGCAGGGTGAAAACAGGAAAAAACCAACAGCAGCAGTGGAAAAAGTGCAAAGCAGGACCTTGGCAGGGCTGAGCCTCCCAGGGATGGGGGATGCTCCTGTGCCCCTGGCTAGGCAGCTCCGGCCACGGTGGAGATGAGGAGGCTGATGGGGGACGCTGCCCTGATGCATCCCAAAGTGGCTTTCTGGGTGAGAGAGTGGAAGGCGTTGTAAATCTGTGAGTAAGGAGCTGCTGTTTGGTTTCTGACTCTCATAAAGTGCACGTGGCTGACTTGCAGCAGCATCACTTACTGAGTTTAAACGCTGCCAGGCTCGCAAGGGGCACTGCGGCAAGCTAGTTCAGAGAGTCTCTCCTTTTTATGGCTTGCACGAGAGCTGGAGGTGCGTCTCCCACTCTGTCTGGTCACTGCCTGGGAAGAGGTTCTGGTTTTCCTCTGGCTCCATCTCCTCTGCATGAACAGCCCCTCTCTTGGGCATCCCCACAGCCACGAGCAAAAACTCTTCTTGTGCTCAGCCTTTCCTACCTCTCCTCCTGCTTCTCCAGCAACACCTGCCTGTGCTGTCACTTGCTCCTCTGGGACACTGCCTCCTCCAAATCCTGCCTCCATCCCTCCTCCCCACCCGCACAGATTTCTTGGGGCCCAAGTATCCAGTGATGGGGATGACCTGGATTTGAGAGAGTTCAGGGGAGAAACCCGAGTTCCAGAAACTGCTGAGCATCTGACAAAGCCTGGCACTAATGAAACATACTTTTCACTTGGGCTAAGCTTGGGGAGAACTGGGGTGTGAACCGTGTCAAACATGAGGGCATCTGCCTGACTCCTAAATGGTTTATTAATGCTTTGAATATACTGAAATGGTCTTTTTATTTGGATTTCTTTTGGGGGGCATAAGTCTGTTATGTGAAGCCCCAGAACTGCTCTCAGCACCTTGTTCTTTGGTCCATACGATGCATCTTCCTGCCTGGAAGTGACTGGGAAGAGCAGCAGCCCCTCTCCAGCAGGGTGGTGGGCACCCATGGGGTTGTGTTTTCTGCCTTATGCTGCCAAAGAAGCCCACCCAGCTGGGTCTGTTGCATGCGCCTCTCTCCCCTTGGTGCAACGGTTTGAGAAGAGGCAATTTCTTGTGCTCGTGGGGCTTTGGTGTTGGGACTAACACCAAATAACCAGGCTGCCTCCAAGAGATCAGAGGCGTGCAGGGAGCTGTTCCCCATCCCTACAGCACAAGAGCCATGGGGTGGTCTCAGGGACATCATCTGATGAACTTCAGCCCTGTGGCATTTTGGAAGGTGCAAAACCTCCACTCAGAGTGCCTGTGAGTGCCCAGCTGTAACCCAACCCCAATTCCATCGCCGAGCCCAGCTGCTGGGACAGGCTGTCCCTTTCCTTTCCTCCTTGATGCTGCGCATTCTGCCTCCCAGTTGTCCTTCTGGTGTGCGTTGGCTAATGGCACAATACCAGTGTTAGGGTTCAACAATGCCTCTGCTCGTGGCTACTTAGTGTAGGCTCTTTTCAAGGGTTTCACCTGCTGTCCAGTTGAGAACAAGGCTGCTGAGACTGAGCCAGGACCCTGGGAGCTCATGGGCTCAGGTGGGCACCAGTAACCTGCAAATCAGCTGGTCTGGTGCATCCAGACACCCCATGTTTGCTAGTGAGTGATTTAAGAAGGACAAAGAGAAAATGACTGTCACTGGCTAATAGATGGGCAAACTGTGGGGTTTTTGGTGTTAGAGATCTCATTTTACCAACACAGCGCTACCTAAGGAGGCCAACGCTCGCACTGGTATTCAGCTCCTGGGACGGGGCTAATCACTTTGACTGTGGAGTGTGATAACTGCATTGTTCCCTGTATAAAACAGCACTTCATGTTAGATGCTCCACTAAAGCATCCTCAGGGCTCCAGCAAGCCTCCTGCCTGTTATTTTGATACACAATGGAAATATTCTTGCTTTTTAGTTGGCTGCAGTTAGTCATTTGAGTTTATGGCCCATTCAGGAAGGTGAATGCCTTCTCCCAGCTCTCCTCTTTAACCTTTCTTCAGTCTCTCTGCTGATGGCACATTCAGCAGCTCTCTTCCCACTGCCCACAGGCAACTGCTGCTAAAATTATATATCTCTTACTACAACCTTTTGAAATAAATGGTTCTATTTTAACTGTTAAATCTTCATGGCGGTCCTTTAAGCATCAGAATGAAGGAGAAGTGCTTTGTTTTGGCAAGATTATTTCAAAGGGGGGGATGATATGAAATTATCTTAATTTCTCTGGTTATCGGGGATGGTGGGTTGTTTTGGGGGGTTTTTGCTAGTTTCTACAAATAAAACACTATCTGTCAAATTCCCTGTTGATACAATGCTGTGCCTTTCTCCCTCTATGGGACTGCTTGCCTCTCTTGGTACCAAAGGGGTCTTTTCTACCTTTAAAGTCTTTGCAGCAGCCCCTGTGATGCTTTCCTCTTGAAGCATATATCAGAGCAAAACAGACAGGCAGGACATGTCTTAGTTTGAAAATAGTTTTATACATTCTGAAGTATCTGTCCTTAGTCATGTCCCTGGAGCAGGAGGTGTGATGAATTTCAAATCAGACCTCTGTAGGTCTTTTATTTTCTAAATATGTCTCTTTTTAATAATCTTTTTTTAATAGGAAAAACTTGTCAGAGGGATACAATAGCTTTCCCACATCTCGTATCTGTGTGCAGAGCAAAGGATGTGAAAGATAGATGTCAGGAGATCTGCTTATTTAGTCAAGAACTCTTATCCTCCCACAGTACTTAAGATGTTCCTGATCCCACAAGAAATATATAAAGATCAGTGAAACAATACAGTTGCCAGCAAATACTGATTTGCTTTAGTCGTATTCTATTTCCTACTTCTTGGGTGTTTTCCCCTCTCCTTTCCCGAAGTTAAGTACAGCATCATCTAGACTCAGCTGGTGGTCTCAGTGAAGCATGTGCCCTTTTGGAGTCACCCGAGTCCTGTGGGCCAGCAAAGCTCAGGTGAAGGGGGCCCTTGGCTGATTGCCATGGTGTCATATATGTCGGGCTTCCTTCAGCAGCTTTTTTTTTTTCTTGGTTTTGGGTTGGTTTTTTTTTCCTTCTTTCTGCTTTTCTCCTGTTTTCTGTGGCCACCCACCTCTACCTGTCCCTTAACTCTAGCTGCCCTTGGTGCAAGAGAGACAAGAGGGCTCCTGGCTGGTGACCTCCGCTGCCATGCAGGGTCATGGTAGGGTTGGCACATCCCAAATGTCTTGCCCTACCCCATTACCCTGAGCTGGTCCCCTCCACGGGCATGGCTGGGCACATCCCTGCCCCAGTCCCACCAGTTCTGAGCATCCATTCCAGGAGGGACGAGACAAAGCCCTATCTCAGCCATTCTCTGAGTGACTACGAAGTGCCGCTCATTGAAGGAGCCACAAATGCATGCAAACTCCTGTGCTGAACTAGCATTCTTGCACAAATTAAATTACAAGTAGGAATAAGCCTAATTGTACCAGACAGCAATTAGTATGGCTTTACCATCAGGAGACAGCTGCCTTGTGCTGGGCAGGGGAAAGTTGCTTCTGTCCCCTGGGAGGGGACCTGCGTGCACTGAGAGCTGCTGGGGGCTGGCTCTGGCAGGATGGGGGGGTGCGTTTGGGACTGTGTGCGTTGCTCTGAGGCAGGAGGTGGATATTTAAGGTGCTCTGATGCAGTACCCCATCACAGAGCCCCCATGCCCTTGTCCATGCACGCTTCTGACTGTTCCCACACACGGGGTGCAGCTGAGTGGACCGTGATCAGCCACTGGTGTTGATCAGGACCAGGGTATTCCTTGGAGGCCGGTGGATCTGGGACCCCAAACCTTTGTTGTAGTAGCCTAATTTCTTTCCACAGGCACGTTGCCACATTAACTGAACATCTCGTGCTCTGTCCTGTATCTTCCTCAGGAAGCCTCTGAGAAATGTGATGCTGGTGTCAGATCTGGGTGGCCTGATTGTGCCCAGTCCCACACAGCATCTTCAGGCCAAAGCATCACCTGCTTGCCCGCCTTCTCCGTCCTGCTCCCAAGCAATGTAGCTGCCTGTTCTTAGGACAAAACAGGGACAATAATGAGTGGAGCTGGACAGTATTGAGCTTCCTGTCCACTGTCAGCTGTCTTCTGACGGTTCAGATGCAAAGAGTTCGGGTCTGAATCACTCAGCACTGAGGCTTTAGAAACCCCAAACTCAATTGACTGAGGATTTGCAAGAGTTAGACCCTAGTCTCCTCGTCCAAGCTTTAATAACGTAGGGAATTAGTAGTAAAGTATTGGATGACTTAAAAATAATAAAACATTTCTCTAGTGAAGCTTAAAAAAAAAAGGCATTTGATTGTACTTTGATTAAGCACAGAGAGAGGCTGTATATAAAACATACCTTTGGACATCTTGCTGCTATAACCACCATAATAAAAGTTTGGTTTATGTAACAGCTTGCAATCTGTGTAATGCACTTCATTCTGCAGTGTGGACATAGAGCTGAGCTGTGCTGTGATTGCCAAGAGCTGTGGTAATCTGTTATTCTGAGAACACAAGGGGTAAATAAGAGCTTTTCTGTAAAGCAGGAGACTTTTCAGTAAGACCTTTAATAGAGCAGTGAGTTTTTTTGCCATATATACCTGGGCGTCATTGCAAACAGGAAGATTTACTGATAGCTTCAAGCCAGAGGGTTCATGAGCAATTTATTTCCAAAGCACTGTGCTACTGCATATGTTTGTTCTTGGTAAAGGAAAACCATTCAGGGGATTTCTTTTTCCCCATTTTTTTTGGTGGTTTGTTTCGGGGTTTCCCCCCTCCCACCCCCCAGGTCTGGTGCTGTTCTTTCTGCTGCAGCTTCAGCTTCTAATGCAACACTACATAACTAGCTGCTTAGGATCCAGGGAGTAGAAAGGAGTCATTAAATTTGAATCCTGAGAAATAACTAAGTTCCCAAAGCTGTTCTGCAAATTACGTTGCTGTTTATTTAACATGCCTCTGACATACAGAAGCATAATCCTTCCAGTCTGAATGGGGCTTTTGTTCTTCACCCTTCTTCAGCCCAGGGGAGAGTAGAGTAAGAGAAGGATTTTCCTCCTGGGTCGGTGCCTTGTGTTTCCAGTAGCGAAGCGTTCCTCTTCCAACAGAAGCCACTTAATTTGACCTTGGTGGAAACTTTTCCACAGGCAAGAATAGCCCAAAGACTCCAAAAAATGAGTTTTGCCACCAACAGGTTTCACAGTAAGCGTTTGCCTTATTTAACTGCCACTCTCCCTTCAGGCTTCAAGCAGGGAGGACTGATCAAGCAGGTTAGATTTTCCTTTGGTCGTAGTTTTGCTGAGAAGGTCTAGAGGAGGCCATGGAGAAAGAAGCCTTGCAAGTATTGATTTATCTGGATTTGATGCACTGGAATAGCTTTGCTTTAGAGATGCAGGGTTTTCCCATTAAGGTATTAACAGAGAAGCTGAGCAGCACTGGCAGCTCAGCTTAGGTTGTGCTTAGCTCTGCTAAGGGCCACGTTAGCTTTGTGGGCAATGTATTTCCGAGATTAATTGTTTATAGAAAGAAAAAGCCCTACACTTGCAACACTGGCTCCAAAATATCCTTTGGTTTTTCTGGCATTTCAAAATAGGTTCCATAGTTGCTAACTGGGGCTTTGTAACCAGCCGGCCCAGGGAAAAATTCTGGATGTGCAATTTGCTAGGTGTTCAGCTCTGAAGCCAAACGTGTGGCTCAAGCACATCTTAAAGGTTCTTTGCTTAATGAAGAAAAAGTTATATTTGAATAGTCAGGCTCCTAAATCCCATTATAAAGGGTAAGCAGCTGGGACTGCATCTATATAAACACAGCAGTGGCCTTAGGCTAATGGTTGATTTTCCCCAGCTCCTGAACCTCACAAAGTTCTTAAAGGCAAGAAGATCCAGGTCAGATGAGGAGCAGAAGAAATAAAATGTAAAACAAGATTAGGAAGACCATCAGGAGACTGTTCTCCATCCTTCTGCACCAAGGTGTCCAGCCATGCCTGAGTTGATCCTGAGAGCCTCTTGGTCTGATGGTGTGGGGATCCCACAGCCTTTCCAGGCAACGGGGTTAAATACTTCACTATTGTTACAGCTTTCCATAACCTCTATTTTGTATCTTCTGTTTTAATCTCCTTTCTGCTTGTCCCATCCTCATAAACGGTTTCTTTCCTGCCTTTTCTTTTCTGGTAACATGTTCCCTTGGGAAAGACGGGTATGGTCAGTCTTAAGTCCTTTCCCAGAAAACATCTGAATGTTCTTTGTTGCCCTCTGTTGAACACCAAGTAATCCCCATCTCTAGGAGTGACGCTCCTGGAACTAGAAGGCGAAGGACACCAGGATTTATCCAGAGTTCAAACCTAGGACTCTCAGCACCTTAAATAACTGCTGCCCTCCAAGAGAAGCCACCAGGCAAAGAGGAGAAGGGCAGGCTCCATGGGGAGCCGGGAATAGCACTGCAGTCAAACCCCATTTATTAGGGACTTCAGAGGAGGGAAGGGGAAGGAACTGGCAGGATGTATTAGAAGGGCTGGGCAGAGGAAGAATTTTGGGGTAAACCAGGAAGAGGACGTGAAATCAAGGCAAGCATTCCAGATGCAGCACGTGCTGTTTGCAGGCGGGGGTACTGCAGCACAGCATGCGGCTGAGGTCTGGTAACTCATCACCCATGACTCCAGGATGGAAAGCATTGCTTTAGAAGCTTTGCTGACCTTGCCAGCAAAATCCCCCAGATGTCCAAGCCAGGTCTCTAGAAAGGTTGCCAATCAACATGTCATATGTTGAAAGAAGATATATGGCTAAATTTAATTGATGAGATGTTCTGCCATTACTAAAGTGCCTATCTGCCTCTATAGGGCACAGTGTATGTGTCCATATAATGGATTGCTGGCTCTTGATGTATGCCACATAATGTACTGTCTTCCTGACTGACAGAAAGCACAAACAAACAGTTATTAAAGCATTATAAAAGCAGGTCAAAAGTTTCATGATTTTCCTAAGCCAAAGGGGCAGTCTGTTGTTTTTAAGTAGTGTTAAAATTAGTACTTTTTTCTACTGGAAAACTCCATCAAACGCTAGTTTGCAGCTTTTAATTTTTTTTTTTGCTTTTTGGTTTTTGTTGGGTTTTTTTGAGTAAAGTGACTATGTTCTACTTCTCGTTAATTAACCTCTAGACTTCTCTTCATTGCTTAAACAAGACAGTGCATGAAAGGATGTTGATGTTATTAAAAAGCAAGGGGAACAAGGATGGGAATGCTGCTAGTGGAGACACAATTACACTTTAGTTTGCTTTAACACGGCAATCTGGCCTGTCCTTCTGCCTGGCTCATCGTTACAAGATCTTGATTGAGGCTTTGCTGTATTGGGGGAGTTTGCAGCAAAGCTAAGCCTGGAAAACATGTGCCTCTTTTGTACTGTTTTATAATTAATGCCTTAAACACTATTATACAATGCAGTGGGGAGGCAGAAGTGGCCGGTGTTGTGCAATATGGTGTGCGCTTGCATCTGCTTGGTGGCAACGCGGCTGGGAGCTGAGTAATTGGATGTTGCAGCCATCACTGATATTACTGTAGTGCCAAGGGACTCCAGCAGTAGATTAAGATGACCTTGTGTTAGGTGCCTCGCAAACTTGGAAAAAAGAGCTCTCTTAACCAGGAGAAGACACAAACCAAGCCATGACTGCAAGCAAGGGAAACAAAGGAAACTACAAAATAATATTTCTCAACTTCTTGGAGCATAGTTGTATTGGAAAAAATACACTGAGGGGGATCGGAATGTTATAGGGTATATTCATAGGCAAAGGGAGGCTAGCACAGCTGAGATGGGTTTGCTTAGAAGGAAAAACCCCCATGCAGAAGGGGCAGCATGGAAGAAACTGTGAGCATGATTGTTTGAGAAACTAGCAAAGGAAGGGAGAAGCTGGTTTCGTGGCCAGCTGGAGGAGGGAGCTGATGTCTTGGTGCTAAATGAGTAATAAAAGATGAAGTGGGGTTGTCTGTGAAAGCCTTTGAAATAAAGACAAGCGCTTTATGTTTGATCTGATATACAGAATTCAGCAGAGAGGAGCACAGAGAGATGGTCAAAACAATAGGCTTGGAAAAAGACCTCTGAAAGAGTATTTGATGCAGGTACCTGCAGGAGTGTGATAAAAGGGCTTTACAGCACAGGAGAAGTAAGCTGGGGAGAGCTGCAGCTGTGTGGGAAGCCAGGGAAGGCTGCATTTCTTCAGGTGTTACATGGGAGAAATCTGCAAGATTCAGACCTTAGAGTGAGTTAGAGAGGTCTAAGCAGCGTTGTTAGTGGACTTAAGTGGGATGAGCTCCGAGGGGAGAGGGTTAGTGCTGTCTTGGATGTCATCTGCCAGCTCCAGCCATGAGATGCTGCAGGTCCTTTGTGCCAGCCTGTGATTACACAGAGTATAAGACTCCTGTGGCCAAGAGCACTGCAAGCATCTCTGCAGCACCCCTCCATTCCAGAGCCCTGGCCTGCAGGAAAATACTGGTTTCCCCACTCCTTCTAACTTTAACTTCCCTCCTTTCACATAAGGTATTAAAGAAATGTCAGTAGGTTTGATTTTTCAATCAAAAAACAAGGAAGGAAAAAGAAAAAAAAAAAAGCTGTATACTCTCAAGCCATGTGTCAATGCCCCGTTCTGCTTCATTTTCACTCACGGAAAAGAAAGATTTCAAAACTTCCCATGAGTAGTACTCAGTATATGTGTGCAACTACGTGTCTACTACCGGTCTCAGGAAAATCATTGGGTATTTTTGTTATCACTGGTCACCCAACAGTCCTAAAAGTAGGCAAGCAAATAAGTAGCTTCTGGGTGATATTAATTACAAGCAAGCAAATTAGATTCCAGTAACTGATTTTTCCCGTGGCTACCAAAGCTTGTAGGAGAACAGCAGGATAATATCACAAACGTCCTCATTCTTACACTTCACAGCATAAACTGATTCACCACTTGGGCTCAGCAAGAAGCCCGTGCTACGTGGCTGCCCCGTGGGAACGCCGTGTGCGCCGTCGGAGCGGCGGCTCCCGGAGAGGGGGCACCATGTCAGCCTGGGCCCCCGCTCCGCTGCGACACTGCGATTTCTGTCTCCCTGGTTGGTAGGGCAGAAAATTATCATTTCTCAACTTGCCAAAACATGAGCATCTGCAGTGATATAACAGGGCAGAGGAGTTGTAGAGCATCTCCTGATAAGAATTGCTGCATATTTAATGCAAAGGATATTTTCAGTATAGCTGCGTAATTGGGAAATTAAATCGTCTGAAAGTTGTCATACATGCTAATTATACTAAAGACACTGAGAGGAAAAAAATCTTCATCTTGCACGTAGCATACATAGTTAGAAGATAATGACATTTTAAATTCGTATTTTAAGTATGTGCATTTTGGTTGGAATGTATGTGGAAAGAAACCAAATATAGTGTACTTGTTTACAGGGTTTTTTTTTTCCAAATGCTGACAATACCAGGCAGGTCAGGGAAAAATGCAAACTTGCAAATCAGCTTTACTAGCATTTCTTGGTTTGCATAAAGTTTTGTGCTAAAAAAGACTATGGGTATAAGAATAAACAGCTATCTGCTGTGTTTGTCAATTTGCTTGCTGTTACTTACAGATGATTGCAGTTATCTGTATCTTGTTGTGCAAAGCAAATATTTTGGCTAAAATGTGTTGAAATGCTGTTTTAACTGAGTCATTCATTTGCAACAAATGAAGCATAAAGAATGCATTCTGGAAGCTATGCTTAACAGAATTAAAATCATCATGCTGTTCTTTCCTTAAATAAATTCTATTCAGCAACTCACCTGTGTAATGAATGGCATGAAAACTCTATCTGTCCCGTATTGTTCTTACGACACGAGCGTGGAGTTAAACCTGTGCCATTGAGGTGGGTGGGGTTTTTTTTTGACTGAAAAGGAAAGAGAGAAGAAAATATTCACAGTTCAGTTTGTTCTAACTGGGTTGTTCATATTGCCTAACTCTGCTCTCTGTAGCTGTAAGGAGCTGATGGCATCCATATGATCTGCCTCGTTATATCGTGCACAGCTTCCACCTTCCCAGGAAGAGATGTACTTTTATTACACTCGTTTGGTTAGAGTGATGTCAGCATGCTTACTCATATGCTTAAAATTAAGTATATACCCTACAACAGTCTGAGGGTTTAGATCTTCTCTGAGAATTCTCTTGGCCTTGATGATCAAGTAGTGTTCTGTGGGAGGAGGAAGTCTCATGCAATAAAATTAATCTATTAAAGAATCTCTCCCTGCTCTTTGTACATGATATGATTGTAGACTTTCTGGTATCGTAACTTGTGACATAGCTTTTGATTAACATGTAGAAATCTGCCACCTTGTCTTTTATAAGCACTTGCTGAAGGTATTTATAAATATGTTGGGAATTACTTTGGATAGCTTTAGGGTACAGATAAAACATCTGCTCGTCCAGCGTATATAATTATTCACGTTGCAGGTTCTTGTGGTGCAAGACTGGCTCTGAGGTACTGCCACAACACATGCTAATAACTAATACCTGGGCAGAGGAGGAAACGGAGCAGGTGTGGCAACTGCAGAAGTCAGGGGCTGGAAAATTCAGTGGGATTTGGCCATCTAAAATCTCTGACGATTTTGTGGGGCTGTTTGTTTTTCTTTGAAAACCTCAGCCAGATCTGCAAAACTGTTCAACCCCTACCCCGCATGTGGCTCTGCTCCAGTCCGGCTCAGAGGAAAGTGCATGGAACACAGCCCCGGACCCGACCCCACACCAAAGCGGTTGGGATGCGAGTGCGGATCCTGAGCCATGACCTGAAGTGCTTCATGGAGCAGGACCAAGGATGCTGCCCATCCCACCTCGCTGCCACCAGCTGAAACTTTGGCCCCTGAAGCTGATTGCTCAGGGCCGTTTTACCAGGGGAGAGCAGTGGGTGCTCTCCTTTTGCTGCACGTAGAGGGGGCTAAGGCAGCACTTGGGCATTCAGAGCTGCAGACAAAACTGTCCTGACCACCCAGGAATTCAAAATTCCCCTGTGCAGGTGAGCAACCCTGCAGCCAAGAAAGCAGGGAGTCCACCAAGCCCTCACTAACCGAGCTCAGTGTTAAAAGCCCATCCCCCGGTGTCCTGGTCCCATCTGCCACAGAGCAACTGGTGCTAAAGGAGATATTTTAAATCTCAATTTGGGCAGTGCTGTTTGTGAGTCCTGGCTCTTATTATAATACCTGCAGCTACCTTAACGTTACAGTCTTCCCCAGCAAGGGCTGTTACCAGGAATAGATAAAAGACACTTTTTTTGGGGGGATATTTCTTGGGGCCATCTGACCATCTGCTCCACCAAAAACCAATCCATCCCGGTCAGGGCCCAGCTCATTCCTGGTGCGCTGGAGGCAGAAGGCTGTGCAAAGGAGAGCTGGTGGGAAGCTGGGCTTTTGTACAGCGGGAGGATGGAGCTGGCAGCTTAGGTTAAGTCTGCTGCAGCGAAACATTCTGCAAACGCCCAAAACTGCGATTCCAGCCTGTGCCTGTATGTAATACATGTATGTGAGAAACAACTGTGGAAAAAGTGTTCTCTTGCAATAGGCAAGTTCTAATATATTCTAGATTTGGTAGAAAGCAGTACGCTCTTACATTTAGTGCCACAGGAAAGAATCTGAAAGGATTAAACTATATTTGATGTGGAGCAGCATCTTCCATTCACCCTGCTGTCAATCTGTTTAAAATACCCGGTCTGATGGAAACCATGAAGATTTTGCCCCTGATGTGCTGCTGTGAGAAAGGATGACCTGGGAGGTGAAGATAAAATAGTAGCATGTGCCCTAAAATCTTGACCCCTTGAAGCTAAGAGCAAAACTCTTCCAGCTGGAGTGGGCTCAGCCTTTATCTTTGGTCCAACAGCTCACAGGCTGCCCACGATGAACCTTTATCCTTTGTTGCCCTCATCTGCAAAATGGGATTAAAAGTTGTGCTGGAGTGTGCAGCATCTTCCAGAAACATGAGGAGGGTCGCTGAGGTAGCCTTGCTGCTACGGGATGGTGCAGCCAAGGCAGGGGAGGTGGCACCATGGACGTGGCATAGGATCCGAGCCCTAGAGCTGCAGCTGCCCAGCACGGGGGCCAGGCTGACATGCAAACCGTGCCGTGTAGAGGGACAGAGTTTGTGCTGAGCAGTTATAAGAGAGCCCAAAACCCCTAGAAAGTACTGCCAAGTGCTGGGGTCTTTGTCGGTTGTAACCCCAAACCCAGTTTGTGGCCTTTACTGAGGTCGGTGAACTTGTGCTGGCAGTTTCTGCCCTGGGGAGTCCATCACCGCAAAAGCCGCCCACCCTGAGGGCTACGGGCTTGTCCTGAACACCGGGATTTTGAGTCGCTGCTGCGCACTCCTCCCAGCCCTGCGTGGCTGTGCTGCCTCTGCCTTCCTCCCGAGGATCGCTTTGATCTGCCCACAGTCATGTCAACTGCCAAGAGAAATGACCCCTAATAAGATGAGATTCTGGAGCTGCTTAGCAGGAAATTACTACGTGTGATGTTGCTAAGCAATGTCAGGCTGGCCTGACTGCCCGGGATAACGCTTCTCCACTGGAAAACCCAGGAGAGGTCGAGGGGTGTTGGGTGGCTGCTGCTTTCTGCTCAGAGCAGAGGACTCTGGAATAGAGCAAATAATAATCCTCGTCTTGTCGGGGCTGGTGTGACAGTTTTCGGACGTAAGAAAGAGATCTCCTCTGAGAGCAGCAGCAGCTGCGGGGTGGGCAGGACGACATGGGGGCAGCAGGAGATGCACAAAGGAGGAGTGAATCCTGTGAAGGGGAGAGGGGTGTACAGAGAGGGGCAACCACCCCCCGGGAGATGGGGGCTCTGTGGCAAGGTGGCTGTGGGTACCCTTCCAAAGAGAAATTAAATGGTGAGCGGGAGCTGCCAGCCCCGTCGCTCAGCACTGGGATGCAGGGGGGCTCCTGCCCTTTGGAACCCCCCCTGCCTTGCAGCTGTGGAACCAGAGGATGGGCTTTGCTGGTCTTCTTAAGAAGCTGAACTTTGCTTTAGTGAGGAGCAAAGTTCTTGAGATAACAGCTCTTGAGCCACAACAGGTAGCTCTAGTTGGTGAGGCTCTGAGCCCTGTAATCCAGGGCTTTTCCCTCCGATGTCTCTCGTGCTGGAGCAGCAATTTCAGCCCAGCTCACAGGGACGCAGCGTAGCGCCAACTCAGCCGTGGGAAGCGAGGTCTCCCTGTCAATTCTCCTTAACCAGTTTCTTCTGGACAAAGATTTCTTCTTTATTCCTCCACTGCTTTGCTCTAGTCCTGTCTGAGATCAAATATCTCTAGAAGCAGCTACGGTTCATTGCTGAATTAATATATTTGTGCAGAAGGTCTCCTATCAATGTCCATTACAATTTTGCCCCAGCAGCACCTAGAAGCAATTTTTCATCTCTGCTAATTCTCATTATTTCCATTTCTTATTTATTTTTTTAAAGAGTACCTTTATAGTTTCCATTTTAAAACAACTTTAACGACCATTTCCAAAGCTGTTGAGTGTATTAATGCGCTAATAGGAAGCGGGGAATGCAGATGCTAAGTATGAAGTACATTTTCATCCTGAACTGACAGGAGCTGGAGATGTCAGGGTGTCCCCTACCATCTGGTCTGTCAGAGCATGTGGCAGATTCACAGCTCTCATGGGAGGGCACGCTGCAGAGGCCATAGGATCCCATTATGCTGTTTATGAGGACGAGGCAGACGTTTGTCTCGCTGCGACTGGGTATCAGTCGGAGATACACCAACCACCCAGTCTTTTCTACAGCACCTTAAAAAACTCCGAGGATGGGGCTGGTGCTTAAAGAAATTTAGAAAGGGGGGTGTGGGAAACCTGAGGCATTTCAGCCAGGCGCGGATGGGAAACTGAGAGGGGACAGAACCCGCCGTGAGGGACTGAGCCCTCCCCGGCGAGCTGCCGGTGCTCGGCGCTGCGCAGCGCCGCGGCCAGCCCGCGCTGAGCCGCCCCCTCCCCGCCGGAGCCCTGACACCGCCTCCCTCATTAGCATCCCTTCCTCCTCCTCCTCCTCCTCCTCCTCCGGGGTGCTCCGCCGGCCGGGTGCAGAGGGGTGCATGGCAGGGGCGGCGGAGCGGCGGCGGCCCCGGGCAGCAGCAGGATCGGGGGTGGCCGAGCCGCGCTCTGCTCCGCGGCAGCGCCCCGAGCAACTTTGTGGCTCCGCGGGGTGCGGGAGCGGGGCGATGTGACCGCGCACCCTCCCCGGCAGCGCGGAGCAGCGCGGAGCGGAGCCGCCCCCCCCCCCCCCCCCCCCCCCCGCCCCATCCCCGCCTCCCTCCCTCCCCGGCGGGGCCCGCAGCCCGGGGCGGGAGCGCGGATGCGGCGCGGAGCCCCGCGGAGCCCAGCGCGGGGGCGGGCGGCGGGAGGCGCGGGGGGATGCTGAGCCCCGCAGCCCGGCACCGCGCCCGCCGCCGGGAGATGCTCCTCGTGGTCGCCCTGTGGCTGGCGTGGCAAGAAGCACCCGCGGCGCCGACCCCCGCGGCGGACGACATCACCCGGGGAGTTGTGAGTTATCCGCGACCCCCCCCCCCGGCTCCCACCCGGCACCCCCCTCCCTGGCACCCCCCACCTCCGGGCATCGCCGGCCCCGCAGCGCTGGGCGAGCTCCGGCGGCTGGAAATGCTCCCCGGAGCGTCCCGCTGCTCCGTGCCCCTTTACACCCGGTGCCCCCTCCCCAGCAGCCTTTACGTGGTGTCTCCCATTGCGCCTGGTGCCCCCCCTCCCCCGCCCACTGGAGGGTCCAGCTTTCCCCCTGCACCCAACGCCCCCCGCCCCAGACCCGCTGCAGGGAGCCCTTTTGCAGGCAGTGTCCCCCCCTTCCCTTGCAGCCGGTGTACAGTGCACCCCTTGCAACCATTGCACCCCCCCCCCCGCACTCTGGCCCCCGCCCTGCACCCCAGCACGGTGGCCCAACTTTCCCCCAGCCCCGCACCCGCGGGGTGACAGCCCCACCAGCGTTCACACATGGGTGGTGATTTCTCAGGCGCTAAGAAAGGGCTGGCCTCCCTCAAGGGCTCTCCGCCTGCGGTGGAGCCACACAAACTCCTGCCAGCGAGCGGGGTAAAATGGCACATTCGGAGTGGGAGCGATCCCTGGGGACTGGGACACGGTCAGGGATGCGTTTGGGGCCGCTCTGTGCCGGCGGCGGGCGGAGGGTTGACTTCATTGCGGTGGTCTGCACAGCGTGGGCATCCTTGTGGTCCTGCTTCTCCGCTCACAGGTGGCTGCTCGGTTTGCAGGGAGATGACAGGTTTTCACAGGCAGCGAGGGCTTAGGTCGTGTCCCTGCCAGGTCACGGTGCCAACGGGTCCGCACAGCTCCACTCCACCTCCTCTGAGAGGGGAGAGGTGGAGGCTTTTCTCCTGGACGAGGAAAAGTTTCTTGTAGCCGATACCAGCTGTAGCTCGTAGAGAAGTCCCATGACTACAATAAACCTGGGCGTTGGAAAGCTGGCTGTGGCTGGGCATGGACGAGCAGTCCTGGGGAAGGACCCGCCAGTTAGGAGAAATTCCCTGAAATTCAGCGGATTTCAAAACGCCCCCTGTGCGCTGCTGTGAAGGAGGGAGGGAGGATTTGCAGCACGGCAGGGTTATCTAATGAGCGGGGCTCACACGGAGCAGTGCGCCAGGACGCTGCCGCTGAGCCTTGGCCGCCAAGCGCCTGCTCCGGCTCGCAGGCTCCTGCTCAAACACCTGCCAGGAAGGACAGAGCGTATCGTTCCCCATCGGTTCCTAGCAGAATAGAAAATGTGGGGAAAATAAGGCATATCTGCATTATTACGGTGCATTTGCTTCCCTCTATAACCAAACGTTAAAGCTGGAATTAATATTTCATACAAAACCAGCACACGAATCGGTGTATTCTGCCCCAATCAATTTGACTCAAACTTCGTCTTTGACCTGCTTTTGCCCTTGCTACCGTACGTGGTGCACTCAGCGTTCACAGGTTAAATGTTGATAATCAAGGGGGCTTATTAGTTATCGCTGACAGCTTTCAGGCATTAAGGTACCTTTTTTTTTTTTTTTTGTTCTGGACTGGATTTGAGCGGTAGCTCAAAACCGTGCTGAAGAGCTGTGGCAGTCTTGCAAAGCAAAAGGTGCCGGGATGGTGATAACTGTGCAGAAGTGAACTGCAGGAGAAGGGGATTACAGAGCCCTCCGTTCAACGGCTATTTGGGCTGGGGAGGGCAGAGTAGATGATGTCAGATGGGTGTCTTGGTGATTTCTTGCTGTGGCAAATACATCTCTCTGGCTGGAGACGGTGCTGGTGGGATTAGTGAGGGGTTGATTGTAAGCAGGTTTGTGCTTATGCCCTCTAATGAGCAGCAGGGAGCAGAAAATGCCAGATATTTTCAGAGGTGTTTGTCAGGAAAATACCACTGTGTGGGAAGTAAGAGCTTCAGGAGGAATTATTTGACATCTACTTTATGAAGCAACTAAGAAATTAAAGATCTGTGATGCATTTCAACCAAATATTTGAAAACTAGGAAGCATAAAACCATGGCAATAGAACGCTCTGCTAACCTTTGAAAATTATATCCAGCAATTCTCTGCAGTAAATAGAGCACAATGTCAACAGAGCTTTTACATCCCAAATACGCCCCCCCCCCCCCGCAGCCGAGAGGCTTTCAGTGCCGAGCAAGACTGCGCCTCCGAGCTGCGTCCTCCTCTCCAGTCCTGCCATGGGTTTGTTTTAAATGAAACAGTGATGCTGGGCCAAATTAAAGTTCAGCAAAACGAGAGAGGGCTATAATTCAAAGGCAGTTCTTGTTAGAGTGCTGCCCAAAGCAATATAATATTGAATGATTCTCCAGATTTCATTACTAGTGGAATATCCTGCCCAGTTTATAAATCTAGCTTGATTATTAATGTTTTTATTGTTCTCCATTAGCTGCTCTAACAAAGAGAGCATAAAATAGCAGATGGAATGGAGCATGACTTGAGTGTTTCCCTTGAATTTTAGTACGTTGCTTTTGAGATTTACTACTTTGCATTTTGCGCTGCTGCCTTTACAGTAAACCCCCCAACCCCTCCTCGCCGCAGTGCCCAGCATTCGCAAATCGCATCTTTTTATGGCTGTTTGGGCTTGAGACTCTCAGGGGTGCGTGCGAGCTGCAAAAACTTTATATACGTTAGTAGTAACCGAGTAATCAGAGCTCTCGCTTCGCTGGGCTCTGAACCAGGTCTGAAGGGCGGTCTACCTTCAAGTTTTATTTTTCAGAAGAGCCGGCGCAGTGGAGTCTGTACAGTGAAGGTGTTGACCTGGAGACCTGCTGGTTTGTAAAGGAGCTGGGCTGCGTTGCTGCCCGCTGTGGGTACGGCACGGTGGGACGCCGGGCGCCGGGCAAGAGCTGTGGCTCGGGGAGTGACCGATGCCCAAAGCTGAGCAAGCTTGGCCCCGAGGGAGATGCTTTGCCCTAGGGAGATGCTTAGCCCTGGCACTGAGGTTGCGGGATGGGAATTGGTGGCGGGGTGGTGGTGGTGGCATCGCCAGCATCATCCCTCGTGGACATGGGCTCTGGCGTCAGCGGCCAAGGGATGCAGGAGTGCCAGGAAAGTTTTAGTTCGGTTGCAAGAGCGTGGGTGCGAAAAAAAGACTGTGAGCTGCTTTTTCTTGACTGTGTGGTCAGGGGTGATGGGGAAGGTCTGTGTGTGCCCCTCAGGCGTTTCTCCAGCTGGGGCTTGCTGGGCATTCTTGGGGGCTTGCGTATGAGCGATGCCTCCCTCAGCCTCCCGCTCACAAAGCCCGTCTGTTTTGCTCCCAAAGAAGTTGCTCCCAGGGGATGGAGGCATTTGCATTCATCGGTGGAGACTAGGGACCCACATCCCCCTCTGCCGCCATCCCAAGCGGCTCTTTGTTCAGGGCAGGGTCCTCGCCTTTGTGGCAGCTTCTCATTTGAATGACAAGGATGCGCTTGTGGGGAGAGCAGGGTGGCACAGAGCCTTGTGATGCTGTGTCCCCCCCCCAGCTGGTTCTGGTGGGCCGGGGACGGGGGGGACAGACAGGGGTTCCTCTGTGTCCCCACATCAGGGAACGGAGGGGCAGGAGGAGCAACAGTTTCCTACAAGTCTGTGCCCTGCATCTCCCAGGTGCCGAATTTCAAAGCAGAAGCCGGCCCACGCCTGGGGAATGGGCTCCTGCTTGCTGTTTCTGCGGTGCTTTTCCTGCCTGCAGGAGGGTAGGAGCATCCTGCTGCTGTCACTGCCGGATGCCCGTGTGCAGGTGCACGTCCCGGTCCAGCCGCCCTCCCGCTCCCACCTGCCCCGGGATCAGCCAGGGACTCTCCTAAATTGCGGCATGTAAGCACCTGGGGTTGGGCAACGTGTCCCTGAGACATGGCTTGCCTCCTGGTTCGAGGCTTGGGATAATTAGCCCTCTTAAAGTAAAATCCTTTTATGGAAATAGGCTGTTCCCTCTATCGGGAGAAACTACCAGACTCGTAACCTTCTGTTTCTGCTAATGGGGAAATTAAAAATTGATAATCCCAGTTGGAGCTTCATTCAGCCTTCTAAAATGGCAAGTCTTTCGGGAGAAAATGCTCAATAGATTCCCAAACAATAATGCATTCAGGCCAACAGCGTTGGAGAGAGGAGCTTTGCTTGCCCCCTCTGCCATTAAAGCACTTCATTCCCTTCCTGTACAGAGCAGTGGCCATCCCGTGTCTATGTGAATTCCCTCCAAGAAAGTTAAACTACCATGTAAAAAAAAAAAAAAAAAGTGCTGCTGGTTACATTTCAAGGTACCTCTTGAAGCCAAAGTACAATGCAAACTAAATTGGCTTGACAAAAGGCTGGCTGGAAGCTTTCAAATAGACAGGCTCCTGTGAAAGCATTTAATCTGGTATTAAAGCCCTGGCTGGTTTGAACTGCTACTTCCCTTTCAGATTTGAGCACCCCAGACATCCAGATACAGTAATACAATTTCCTCCTGTGCTTGGCTGCTGTTGCGGGCCCAGCCGTGTGAATTACCCAGGGTAGTTAAGCTAAATTACCCGCTTTAATGAGACCCTGCCTTCAGGGAGGGTTCAGAGCAGGTGGGTGAAACCCTGCTGTCCCTGGCGACTTCCCCATGGTTGGCGCTGGGGATGGAGTGGGTGAGCTCCCACCTTGGCCTCGCTCTTCATCCTTGGGCGCTGCAGCGAAGCATTGCGGGGTGGAAGAAGCTCCTGGCTGGCAGGACCCCCCCAGCCAGACCCTGCCTTCCCTGCTGGCAGCGTGCAGTGGAGCTGTGCCTCTGTCCCCTCCTTTTGTCCCTAAAAACTCCTGGGGCTCTCACAAGGGAGGTCGCTGCCTGTGTGCACCTACCTGACTCAACCCGCGATATTTCGTTATTCTCCCTCATTAAATTAAACTTGCGAAGGAGGCAATGCGAAACGCAGCGCGGTCCCATTCCCTGCCTGGCACCGGACGGGGCTCTCCCGGTTTGGCGTCTGGGTGTGACTCACCGATGGGACCACACGCATCGGCCCCACCAAGGACACGGGGATGACGTGGCTGTGACACGGGTGATGCCGTCACGGAACCAGGGGGCTTGGATGTCTCCAACACCCTGTCTTGTCCGCGCAGGTTCATTAGTGCCAGCGGCAGCTCGCTCTGACTCATCGCTGGGGCCGCACACTAATTTCTCATTATTTACTCATTGGCAAAACTGCTGCAGGAAGGGGCTGTGCGGCTCCGGGAAAGGTCACGCTGCGGCTGAGGGAACCTTTATTTCCGGATGCTGTGGGACCAGGCGTGTACCCTGCGTGGGTCTCGGGTCCTAGCTGGCCTCGTGGAGGTGACAGCGTGGGAGGGAAAAGCCCTCGCATCGCGGGTGCAAGTCGCCGGCTGATGGGCCGCTGCATCATCGCTCTTTAAAGTGTCTCGTTCGGAGTAGAGCTGCACTTGAAAGCCAAGGATTTGCTTTCAAAATAACCTGAGATCTGACATCAACAGTTCTCAAAATGTTTTCTTTAATCAAAATCACTTTAAATGGGTAGATTTGGGAGTTTCGGAAGCTCTTGCTGCTGCGCACGTGCAGCTGCGTGTGTCGTCTTTGTCCCAGATTTTTATGAGGCTTTTCTCTGATTTCTGGGTCAGAGAATTAAGAGATTTGATGTAATATTAAAAAAAACCCACACCAAACCACATATACGAAGTTAAATCCAGTGCAAAACAAAGCAGATGTGCGGGGGCGAGGGGAAGAAGTGGCTGAAGGACCGGAGAGTTTTAGATGAGTGAAATGAGAAACTGCTTTTGACAACAGAGGAACTTTCAGAGGAAAGTCCTGCCGTGACTGACGTGGAGTAAATGCCAACGTTCACCGACGAGTGTGGTCTTCAGATGGGACTCTGGCAGTTTGATTAGCCATGATGATTTAATAGAAAAGAGCCCGATTAAATCTGAGGAGTTTCCTGCATCAGAATAAACCATGTGCACAGAAAATCGTTCTTTCAAGAAATCTGGAGGTGATCTACAGCTCCTGGTGAGAACGGTCCGAATACGGTGATTTGGAAAGTGGCAGTATATTCACGGGTTTTTTAATATTATTTTTTTCAAGAGGGAGTTTCTGCCTGTTGACTGGTGGTCAGGCAGAGTTCTTCACACTGCCTGACATATTATTTCATCCTGACAATATTGATCTTTTGGATGAACAAAAGCAATTTTACCTGTGTCACAGGGTCCTTGCTTGAAGGTGATGGACATGTTTGGATTATATCGTCTTGTCATTTAACAAACCCCGCCTGGCATCTCCTGTGGTTCAGCTCCCAGCTGCTGAAGATCACCCGACAGCCTGGGCACTGCCGTGACATCCTGGGTTTGCTCTGCAATTCGAGGGTGTCCTACACGGCCCGCAACACGTGTCCTTCTTTAAGGATGCAGGACAAAAGGTTCTCCCATCTACAATGCACGCAGGAGATAAGAGGTCTGGACTGCTTCATCCACAGGTCTGTCCTGATTTGCGGAGGTTGCCTGTCCTGCACCATGTCGGAGGCGTTTAATCCTATACAGCTTCCCCAGGGCCTCCATCCCAAACCACCCAGCTCTGGATTTTTCTGCTTCCCACCAAATGCCCCTTGCTGGAGATGGCAGATCACCAAGAGATCGAAAGGAAACTTCACGGGCTGTTGCCAGACTTTGGGGATCTTGCTGTCCAAGGCTTTTTTGAGGTTGAGAAGGCAGATCTGAGAGCAGTGTTGGGACCAAGTGAGCAGCTGAACCCTGAATGGGATAAAAAGATAGAAGGGACTGGTGTCCGAGGAAGGGGTTCCCATGAGATCCCTTTTGAGAGGGAAGCCCACTCATCTGAGGAAGCGTGCACTTGACTGGAAGCTGCAGACTTTCAAAAATACTGCGAGTTATAGGCAATACTGCTTGTTCCCAGGCTTCGACTGTCTACGTATCAATCAACCCTTCATGAAGATTTGCTTTTCTCAGTGAGATGTTGTCACATGCAGACTTATTACTGCTTGTATTGTGGCTGAAGTACATCTCAGGAGATGGATTTTCATGTTTCCCTCGAAGTCGAAGCTGTGACTCCTGGTGCCCTGAGCTGCTGGGCGGCTCTGCTGGGCTCTTCCGCAGCCACCCTGGGCACAGCGCCTTCTCAAAGGCCTGTAATCACAAAAAAAAAAATGGAGGTCTGCTTGGGTAAAGAGTGTAACACAAGCAAATGCTCCTTTTGTCCTGCTGTAGCTCCTGAGAAGTTTGGCTATAGGATCCCAAGGAAAGCACGAGGACCAAAAAGATACCATAACTGCTAGAGCCAGTCCCACCACGACTCCAGATTTAATTACATGTAAGCTCTGGAGGTGATGAATTCAGCCTTTGGGAAAGGGTGTCAGGTCTCATTTATCACTGAGCAAGAGAGAAGCAAAGCAGTCTCTCCTGTTTTTCTTGAGCTGACCGTGTGGGATCTCCTTCGGAGGTATTACATCCACTCAACGTTAGTTATGTCCTAGCTGGTGCTTGGCTGAGGCTGCGCCTTTGGCAAGGCACCTGGTGGGGAGCATGGGGAGCTCCTACCAGCCCACAGGCTTGTTCCCACCTTGTTACTTGTGTTTACTTTGTCGTTGCTGTTTCTTCTTCGTGCTCATAGCATTCCTCTGACACAACCGCCAACAGAAGGGCAGTCAGCGATGCTGCTTGAGAAGCATCTTTGCTCCTTTGGTAAATTCTCTGCATTAAATTGGCTTTTATTTTTCTTGTTTGTTCTCCATTTTTTGCTGCTTGGCAAATTGCCCATTGCTCTGTACTAGGCTATGCTGTCTCTACCTTTGCATCTTTCATGTCAGAGATGCATTTTTGCTCAAAAGCGAGGGGAAATTGGGTTCACAAAAGGGAAATCCCTCATAGATGGGCCTGTGAAATGGCAACATGTTTTATATAAAGGCACAGCTAAAGAGGGGTAGGTGGTTTGGGACTTTTGCCACATTTTGTTTATGCTGCAGAAATGTATCCTCCAGGTCTGATCAATGAGACTCTGAAACGAGGAATCATCTTGCATGGTCTCAGCCGGCACTAAAGCGTACAGCAATCCAGTTCTTCCTCCCGGGCTGGATGCATGTCATATTTCATGACAGAATGACAGCCCCGTCAGACAATCTGTTGCTGTTTTGGCATTTCTAATACACCTCGTGCTTTGGTATACACTCAGTGTCCAGCAAGATCAAGATAATCTAGAGGAAATCAGGTGTTGTGCTGCAGGGTCTCATATGGGCGGTGAATGGGGCAACGGTGATTTGAGTAGTCTTCTACAAGCTCACCTGGGTTAAAAAACTTCCCCAAGGAGATACTGAAATTCTCTTTCTCTCTCTGAATCCCAGAGCACCAAGTGCCTGATCTGTCAGGCTCCAAGGCACAAGATGTAGTTGTTGACCGAGCAAACGCATCGCATGCTGAAAGGTAACCTGAGCTCTGAGCATTGTGTCTCTAATAGTCAAAGGCTTCCCTTCGCGAAGGGTATCCAGTCTGGTCTGGTGTTGGGTGGCTTTCATAGGGTCTCATCCTTTGACCATCGCTTGCAGCTCCCTGGGGTACAGCTCAAGGGGCTCCACGTGAGAGGCGGCTGCTGGGTCAGCGCTTTGTAAGAGC
The DNA here is from genome assembly GCA_031468815.1 of Morus bassanus. Taxonomy (NCBI): domain Eukaryota; kingdom Metazoa; phylum Chordata; class Aves; order Suliformes; family Sulidae; genus Morus; species Morus bassanus. Next base: position 28,015,579 of record CM062577.1, read on the forward strand.
TGCTTTGCTCCCCATCAAACCGCGGCAGCGCAGAGGGTTGCGTAGCGGAGGAAGAAGCGCTTGATGTATTTGCTCAGAGTTGCGGTGTGAATACAAATGTTGCTGCCTAGGCACCGGTGACAGTTTGCACGTGGTTAGGCTGCACCTCGGCAGGGTGCTGGCAGCGCTGAGTCCTGTCACCGCTTGTGACGCTGCTGGCAGCCAGAGGCGTTGAAGAAGAGGAGCGCTTCTGGGAGATGGGCCTGCCCTGGCTGCAGCTGCAGGATGCAGCTCTCCCAGGTGATGCCCTGGAGTGACTTCTGCCTTCTGGACACTTAAAAGTCTGCTGGCTGACCCCTGGGTCGGGATAGGTGTGTGCCCCGTGGATCTGCTCTGCAAAGCCCATCTGCTGAGCTGGGCCAGCTTTTTTCATCCGCGCTTCTGTTACTGGGGGGTTTACTTTCACTGGTCTGTCTCTTTCCAGCTAGGTCTTTCTTTGCATCAGGGTTTGCCAGGAGCCCACCAGTGCCCTGTGGACAAAGCCGTTTCCCCAGAGGAGCAGCTCCTGAGGGTTCATGCTCCCTGCCCCGGCTGTGCATGGGGATGCAGAGGTTGGAGGAGATGGGTGATGGTGAATGCCCCTCGGCACCCACCAAGGAAGGCCCGTTCCCTTCCCTGCAGCCCTGCGGTGTTAGCAGAGCTATTCCAGAAAATCGCCTTTTTGAACAGAAGGGGTTTCTTTCTGCAACAGCAAATATCTTGGTGAGCCAGGGCTCCAGAACTGAGATCTCCCCGCTCCCAGCCTTTGCAGGGAGCTGTCCTGGGAGATATACATCAACTGCTTTTCTTCTGCAGGCAAAACCCATGGGCAAGATCCCGTCCCTGAGCCGCTGGTGTGTCCCGGCTCCTGCTGCTGTGGGGCGGTGGGTGGTGGGAAGGGGCCCGGCTCAGCCACGGGCTGGGTGGGTGCTGCTCGGGGACACCCGTGTCATCCCCGTCAGTGTCGTGCCGGTGCCCTCTTGTGGAAACCGGGAAAATATCCCAGAAAATATGTTGTTGGTGGGCTGGGTGTGGAGGTTGGAAACCCACCCGTGGGAGCAGGGTGGGGTGCTGGGCTCTCTCCCTGGGTCTGCACTGTGCCCAGCCCTCCAGACTGCTGCCTGAGTGCCTTTTTTATTGCTGTTATTAAGAGAGGGTGAGGGAAATGGTATTAACTTAGCCTGGGAGGAAGGGGCTCCCAGCGTTCAAATCCTGCCCCTTGGTGCAGAACTTTGCTCACTAAATCACTGCATGGCAATAGTAGTCCGTGCTTTAAGTAGATGAAGTTTGCAAAGCGCCTTCCACACCTCCTCGCTCTTACTCTGCAGTAATTGCCCTCTACCTCATAACAAATACCTTTATCAACAGCTGCACCAACTTTGACTTTCTTCTTGAGATAGCGTACCGTGGCGCTGAGCCCGCCGGATATTTCCCATAGCCGCAGAGCAGGCACAGACCCACCGTTGCCCGTCTGCGGCAGCTCTGCTGCTCTCCTTGGGAAGACATGACGCCACTTCGGCCAACTCCTGAAAACGTCAGCAGGTGAACGCACCCACGGGACCGCAGTGCCAACGTGCTGGCTCTCGTCTTCATAGCCCAGCACCACCCCTCCATCGGACTCGGGCAGCTCCGGCTGCAAAGGGGGCGGTGAATAGCTGTCCTGGAGCAAACCTTCTGCTGCCAAGCATCTTCTGACCCCGCCAACTGCCTCGCTTGCGGGCCTCTTTGTAATAGCTGGCAGAAATCATGCTACGCTGTGTAGGAAATGCCAGCCCGGCACCGTCGGTTTGTTTTCCATCCTCTGTTCTGGTTTCCCAGCCCTGTGGGACCCTGGTGAGCCACGTGGCCGTCTCCCACCTCCGCCACAGGAACAGCTCGGGCAGTGGATCTAGCCCTGCTGCTTGGGTAGCTCCAGTCCCACAGCTTCCCTGAATTAAAGTTCTCCTCAACTTCTCCACGTTTCCCTCCTATCTCATTTATTGATAGCCTCTTCCCGAAAAAACAGCTTCTCTTAAACTTCTAAAGAATTTTAACTACTAAAACCAACCTGTCTCCTCCTGCGTTTCCCAGGCATTTGGCAGCCGCTCTTCCTTCCGTGCTTTCCTGGAAAGCAGTGCCTACAAAAGCCCAGCCATGTTGGCAGAGGTCATCGGTGCCAGCCCGAGGCAGGGGCTCTGTGTTGTTGGAGATGAAAGGGAGCCAGAGTTGCAGCAGCTTTTTGTCACATTCATCCGGAGTCCTTGGGGTGACTACTCGCTGTACCTCCTGCATCGTGCCCGTCTGTATAATCATAGATACTCATTTTTGCTTGTCTATTTAGAGGAATCGGTTATCTGGGCAAGGACATCTGCTTTTTTTGTAGTTCTGGGATCATCTCTCAGCCTCCAGGTTATCTAGACCAATACTGTGTCTGAACCCTGGCAGTCCTGAATTCATTTTCTTTTGGTGAGGGACAATATTGTATTTTTGATGCTGTGTACAGGGAATTCAATCTTAGGAGCCAGACTTTTTCAGAGCCAGGTTTGAACGGGGACGAGGAGCTGAGCCCTTCCTCACATGCTTAGAGAGGCTCCAATCTTATTCAGAGCCAAGAGATACAACTGCAGAAATTTAATTAACGTTGCAAAACCCTTTAAAGCAGAGTTTCTAGCAAAATTGCCAGCTCCGCTGTGCAAGCGGGTGGGATGCCTGAGCGGCCTCTACAGGGAACTGTGACAAAATAACAAATGTTTCTTTGCCCGGACCGTTGCAAGAATGACAGAGGACATCCATATGGCACGCTCTCCTCCGCTGGGGTAGCCTTGAACCCTAAAGAGAAAACTAATTGGCAGCCAGCTCCCCCGTGCATCACCTTGGGATGCTCCGACGAGCTGGAAGCTGCTGGGCAGCAGCTGGGAGCGGGGCGATGTGCTGGCTTGGACCAGCTGGGGAAGGGCGCAGGGTCTGACCATCGTCCGTGGGTGATGAACCGGGGCTGGCGCGGAGCCCTGAGCAGGGGCTGGTGCAGAGGAGGTCACCTCCGTTTGCAGATTAGACTTTTATTGTTTATAGCAAAAAAAAAGTGACCACCTGCAGCCGTGACTGAGCCTGGAGAAATAATAACAAAGGCAGTGGCAGGTGGAGTAAAATATACACCCAGTTGGTTCCTCCACGAGGATGAGAGGGCCAGAGGGTATTGCTCTGTTGAGATAATCCTGATACCCCATTTTTCAAGGGCTTACAGGTCTCCATCCACATCATCCTGAAGGAGGAGCTTGTTCCCGGGGGGACCCACACGCCATGGGAGCAACGTTGCTTTCTGCTGTAATCATATCACCAAAGTCCAGGCGGGACGTGCTCAAGCCATCTGAAAAGGAGGTGACCAAGGGCCAGAACTGGCCCTTCTCTGGGGACTGTGCAGAAACAGGGGCGTTAGACTGAGGGATCACTGCCGGTTCCCAGCCGGCCTTACCTTCAAGGGGCATAAGGGCCTGCTAGCCAGAAAAAGGGAAGATTCTGCTCCTTATTAAGAAGCATAAACGAAATTAGTTGTTTCCACGGCATCAAAACAGCTGAAGAAGCTGGTGAACTCCAATCTCCCTGGGCCTGATTTGTTGGCACGCGGCGGGGCGGGAGGTAACCTCAGCAAGAGCAGTGACCGAAGCAGCTGCAAACAAATCCTTTAAGGACTCTCCTGACATAAATAAACATGGAAAATAAATGATGTCCCTGGCACTCTGCCCTCAACTGATGGGAAACAAGCTGCATTAACATAGTAGTTCAATAACCTGAAAGAGCTTCAAAAGAGACCTGCTCGCCAGCCCCAGGAGAAGGGGGAGCGCTGCCTGCGAGCGTGCAAAACAAGGTTATGAAATGTGGCAGAGCATGAAACAACGGGGTGAGAAAGTACGCAAAAATTGAATTACGAGTGATGATGGTTTTCCTAGGAGGAAGAGCAGAAAGGAGAGGAGGTGTCTGTAGCTGGTGGTGGATGTGCAAGGTGAGGGCAAGGGTGCCAGTTTTGTACCCTGAACTTTGGAGCTGTGACCAGGGAAAGTCGCCTGGGTTTTCTGTCCGTCACAGGAGTAGTAATCTTACTTTCTGCGGGGAATATGCTGAGGGTTAAGATGAGGGAGCCTAAAGTCTCCCAGGGGACTTAGTGATGTAAATCCCATCCCCAAAGGTGCAGAAGTAGGTGCCTAGGCAGAGGGGGCTGCTCCCGCTGTCGTGGGCGGCTGCCCCAGCTCTTTGTGGCACAGAAAACCTTGAGCTTCACCCCCAGCCCAGCCTGCTCCTTCCTGCTTCCCACCACTTCAGCCCATCTCCCGCTTCATCCTTTAATTAGACAGGACGGGGCGTTACCCGGGTATTCAGCGCTCCCTGAAAGCTTCTCTCTTAGGGCGGCCTCTGGATGGATTGGAGGGGTTACAGCTTCTTTTATTCAGGCTGTTGCATTTCTCTGGCTTCTCTAGAAAATTCTCTTTGTTCATTAAACGACCTGTCTGTTAGGGCCCAGATGGCTGCTTTTCTCTCGGCTTTAGAAATCGCCTGCTTAATTTCCCTGGTGCCCTGCCAGCCCTGCGTTGGGGAGGCTGCTGGGGAGGGGGAAGGAGAGCGCACCGACATGCACCGATGTGCTGCGGCTGAGAAGCTCTTGCAGGGTTTCCCCAGCACCATCCCTGCCTGCAGGGACAGCTCTGAGCAGGACAGGGGGGACCAAAAACTGCGGCGGTCTCGTGGGGTGATGGCTGGAGGACCCTTCCCACCCGCTCAGGGTCTCCTGGTGATCCTGTTTTTCCCCCCTGCCCTATCAAAACAGCACCCAGGGGTGCTTGGTCCTGGTGCTCACGTCTCTGACAGCCTTTTCCTATTTCCAGCCTTGTGCTAGTGCTGTTTCCTTGTGTTTTGAATTTATCTCTTACCGTTAACTCTTGATTTTGGTGCGCTGTGCTTGTGATGCCAGTGACCCACGCCTGTGGCAGGCATCGTGTGCAAAGGCATCCCTGGGCATCGCTGCCCGCGTGTGCCAGCGAAGGGCTGGGCACCCCAAAAACCCCACACCATCGGAGTCCAGGACAAGAAAACCGGACACGGCTGAAAGCAGTGAAAGCGTTTTTGGTGAGGGGGAAGTGCTGTGACCCTGGCTGGGTTTGAGGGATGGAGGAGGGCTTTGCAGGAGCCTGCCCTGCTCTGCTGTGGATTCAAGAGCAAGAATGCCAGGCTGAGAATTTCCTCGGCACTTGAGGGAAGGCATGTTATGATCAGGCAAGGCCTAAATATTTTTTATATACTGACTTTTAACATTCAGCTCCATTCTAGAGAAAATGTTGCTTGGGAAGAGGGCTGCCGTGCGAAAGCAGCACTCCATCAAGAGGGTTGACAGCAGTGCCCTGCCGCGGAGGCAACGCCGTGTGTCTTTGCTCGCTCGTGCGTTTTGCAGCCCTTTCTACTCTCCTCCTAAAGCTGCTTTTGCAGGAGAGATTCCTCCAGGAAGGCAAGCCTGCGGAAGTTGCTTTGGTGACTCAATTGACGCGCGCCTGCGTTGATGTCTTAACTGCAGAAGGAGGCTCAGGACCCACTAAAAGAAATCGCATCTTCGCTTCATGGCAATTCTTTATTCTTTTGCTGCAGGTAGCATCGCAGATAAGTGGCCTTTTTGCTGAGGGGGTGGTGGTGGCTTATATGGAATCGACCTCTTGCTCATTTTCACTGCCTCATTTCGCAGACTCCCAGCACTGTGGTTTTTGAGCTTCCAAGTGCATGTTGCTGTTTTACGTAGGAAGAAGAGTTTGGGCCTGAGATGGGTGAGGGATGCACGTACTGCAAATGCATCTGGGTGTCTGATGTGCCGCCGAGGTGCTGGGCACCGTCTCCCACCGGAGGAGGAGGTTCAGCAAGGGCCTGATGCTGCTGAAGCCCTCTAGTTCCCCCCTGCCGTGGCTGCCCTTCTTGAGGGTACCACCTCCCCTTTGTGTTTCAGATGTAATGCAGAAAACGCAGCTTATTTTGAATGTGTTTTAAGGCAGTCATGCTAAATTTAAAACTCACCTTGGCAGGGCAGCCCAATGCACGAGTTTGCTCGTTCATGTTGTGTCTCAGCATCCCTTGGTCTCACCTGAGTTTGATTAACCTCCATCTCTTGCTCTACCCTTTTTGTCTGGTCCAGATATCTGTGCCATTTTTCCTAACACAGGAGCGGAGAGGAGGCCTCACTGACTTCCCTAAAAGGACCCTTGACAGTAACGTTTCACCGCCAGGTGATGGGTGCACTTAATTGAATTCCTTTCCCCTTATTCTAAGGCAATTGCAGAGCAAAAGCCTCTCATGAGAGCGCTTGGCCGCAGTGCGGACCAGGCTCCGGCACGCCGCCGGGCCACCTCCTTGCTGCTGGAACTGCTAATTCGGGAGCTCAGGGGGCTGCTGGTCTCATGGCAGCACTGGAAATTAATTGCTACCATGGTTGAGTTACGGTGGGATGTTATTTGCAATGCATTAAATTATGTTAAGTGCCTGAGTATATGCTCTTATTTAATTATTTGTATAAATCCATCTGCGTGCCCTGGTGTTAGCTCTCATCTATCCCAATCCCACCTCCGTGCTCACGAAGGAAGAAGCGTGGCTTTCACCTGATGCTTCCCAGTTTTCGTTTTTGCTGAGCACTCCTTCACCCTCATAAACCCAAACGCCGTGGGCTGGCCCAGCAGCGCCCGCGCGGCGAGGCAGCCGGCAGCTCCGCACTGCTGGATCTCGGTAGCTGGGCGGGTTTGCTGGTAGGCAAAATTCAACTACTGCACAAACTAAATCTGCTTTCTTTCCTTCAAACATAAGGCTGGTGACTGGTGGCTTGCTCCTGCTATGCTGTGTGTAGGAGGCAAGCAGCTTTCCCCAGAGGATGCTGCTGCTCAATACAGATCAGCACAGTGCTCCCTAAAACTGTCCAAAAGGATGGGTCATAGGGTTTGGTGGGGTTTGCGTCGACCTTTCATGGATTTTAAGAAAGTCCTTTACCTGCTCAGGTCTTTGGCTTCCCACCCGTTGCGACAGGCTTGCAGTAGTTTTCCACTGTTGGCAAAAGCTTTTGAAATCTGATTTTATAGAAAAATGACCACTGGGGGCTACTTCAAAAGGGATGCCAGAAGCCAGGCAGGTTTTCCTGGCATGGCTGTTTGCTGTGCCCGTCAGCAAGGCAGGGGCAGAGCTAGGGGTGCCCGGACCAGTGGCCAAGCCTGTGCTGGGCAAACCTGGCTGTTGCCACCCGAAACAGGGAGCTGACCTCAGCTCTGGCAGCAAAAACGCTGTCACGTCTGCATTAACGAGCCATCACCAGCGATGTGACATTCTCGATACGTGAGCGGCGAAACAGCTAATGACTTCTGCCATTTGACAAATGTTTCCTGACACTGCTGGGGAGGTCATCGTATTTCCCCTGGAGCCATTTGTCTTCTCTCCCCTGGTGTGTTTGCATTGAAACTGCGTCCTGCTTCCCTGGCTTTGCACAGCAGCTGGCGCCTAGGAGATGCTGCCTGTCCTGGGGTGCCGGAGGCGAGGGAGGACTGAATTCAGCTCTGTGCACACCGTGTTTAGCGCTGCTGAAAGTACCCTCTGAGTGCAGGCAGCTGAGAGAAGGTGTCCGTGGGAGTGATGCTGCTGCCTGCACCCTCAAAAACAACCCGCTGTGTTGGAGAAGAGCCCAGGGGATGGTGGGGCACGAGAGGAAACCCCCCTTGGTGCATGCCCGGCTCCCCTTGCTGCTCTCCTGCCATCGCTGGAAACCTCCAACCTCTTTTCTGAGTTGCTCCATGGGTCCAACATCCCAGGTGATGTATCTGGCAACTCCCATAGGTGATGCAGCCGTTGTTCAAGCCCTCTCTGTGCTGCTGGGGGGGCCGTGCTCCTGCTCCTGCCTGCGCTTCCTCAACTCATGGCAGCTGCTGCCACGCTGAATAATTTACAAAACAGCTGCCTGGCTTTGAGGATCTGCTGCTGCCCACTGCACCTGCGCTGGGCTGGCTGGTACGGGTCCTTCAGGACGGGGCACGTGCTGGGAAGGTTTGCCTGCTGCCGATGGAAGGGCAGGAGGGCAGGCAGCAAGCCAGCAGCCCAGGTAGGTCAGCACCGGGAAATCAAAGTCACCCTGTGCCTGGGGGACGAGCCAGGGCTGGGACCTGCTGCTGCTCCCGGGAGCAGTTGAACTGCCCAGGTGGGAGCCGGCACCGCTGGGGTTTTGCTGGCATGAGCCCAGGGCTCGGCTGCCTGGCATGGGTCCCCTGTCCTGAGCAAAGCTTCAACTTTGAGTAAAGCATCCAGAGCTGCAGCACGGTGGCACACAGAAGGAGAATTAGCTCTCCAAGCACCCCTGGTGACCGTCACCAACGCGCCGCTGCCCATCTGCCCATACACCAGAGCCTGACGGAGGGTGGCAGCTGAAGAAATTTGCACAGATGCAAAAATCCAGATCCAGTGAGCAACTCCCTCGCTAACACCAGCACAACACGGCTTTGCTCTGCTGACGTCCCCTGGCCAGAGCCAGCGACCCGCACTGGAAGGAGCATTTGGTGGGCGATGCCGTGTCCGCCAGTCCCTGCGCAGGGCACCGTGCTTTGCGTCGGACGTGTCTTTAGCAAAAGATGGAAACTGCGGCCAGCTTCAGGCAGCTTTGCAAAGCTGCCTGGGAATCGATATTTTTGGCCTTGTTCTCAGTTAAAACACTAACTTCAACCATTTAAAACAAAAGAAAAACAAGGCAATAAACAAAAGTCTCCAAGCAACTGAATAACAAGCCCTCGCAAACGAGACCAAGTAAGACAGAAGAGTTTGGAATTTTAATGTTGGAGGAAATGCCTTTTCCTGGATTTATTTCCCCTTGAGAGGGTGAAGCTGCTTCCAGCCAGCGTGGGGGCTCCTTTCCTGGGGAGGGGACCCTGCGGTGCCAGTGCAGAGGGCAGCAGGGAAAGGCAGAAGGTAGCCAAAGCATCTAGGAAGACAGGAGGAAGGGCTGGATCCAGCCCTGCTGCAGAAGAGGCAGTGCTGGGTGGGTGCAGAGCCCAAAGGCATCGCTCCCGGTTTCCCTGGGCTTCGCTGCCAAAGGAGCGGAGTGCGGCAATGCCAAAAAGGGGAGTCGAGGTGTCGCAAGACAGAGACGCTCTGCTGGGGAGAGCATCATCGCTTGGGAAGTCAGTGTGTGTTGGAAACCATTCCCTTTATTACTATTTTTTGCTCTCCTCGCTGTGCTTTGAGATGGTCGGGCTTTTTCCAAACCGCCCCCATGCGGGTGGAGAGCTGGGGAGGCTGTGTTTCACATTTCATAATCCGTGTGACTTGATTAATTCAGCTGTATGTTAAAACCTCATGAAATCGGCCAATTTTGCTGAATTTTAAAATAGATTATATCCATCTCCTAACGTCAGTTTTGCAAATAACCACTTGGCGGCTTCTTAAAATGTTACAGATAGGGGATAGGCTCCACACTGCCAAGGAGAAGGCATATTTAGAAGAGATAATATGTCTTCTGTGTGAGCTCAAATGAGGAAATAGATGTTTGTGAAGCACTTTAAAGCATGGTTATGTCAAGAGCAAGAAAATCGCATTTGTTTTTCATTTGTATGCAAGGTGAAGAAAGGACAGGCAATTTTTTTTCTCCTCCTCTGAACTCTTACAATCTTCCACCGTAGAAATTGGTGATAATTGCTGCAAAATGACCCAACTGGGTCAAGGTGTAAGTTTGAACCTTGAGTATCTTTCACTTGGTGAGAAATTCAAATGATTTGACTTTGACATCTTGGCAACCCATCACTGGAAAAAATAGAGACATGGAGAGTGGATGCCAGCCGCAAAGCAGCATCAGCTGGGGCTGTGCACGGCTCTGGGGTAGACCAGCCGCTGCTTTTCCCGACACCCGAGAGCCTTTTCTATTGATTCACCTCTGTTTTGTATAATTGGTTTTTGCACGTCAGACTGGGAAGTGCTTTAGAAGCTGCTTTTTTTTTTCCTTCTTTCTGGATGATTTTCTTAGTTTTGAACAAAGAAAGGATGAGTTTTGACTTGTGGGGTGAGGGTCCTCAGGATGCACTTGTATGCGGGAACGGGGTGTGGTTCAGCAGCCTGGTGACCCTGCCACCAGATCCGGCTGCAGCCGTGGGCTTGGTGCAGTGTGCTGTGGAGCAGCATGGGTTTTCACCTCCTGCATGTGTAGTCCCTCATGTAAGATATAACCTCATGTCCCCGCTCACAAATACTGCTCTGCCAACCGCCTCCTGGGACAGAGGAAACTCCTGTTTAATTACTGCGGCTTTGATTTTGACAGCACAAATTTCCCTTGCTGCCTTCTGAACCTTCAAGGTTTCCTGCAAGCAAAGATAAAGCCCCTTTGCAAAGGCTGTTTGCTCCCGGGAGGATCCTGGCGCTCCCATGCCGGATGAAAGCATGGGCAGGAGCGGAGGGTGACGCGTGCCACGGCTGTGGGACCTTCCTCTGATGATCTCAAAGGGCTTCAAAAGTGGGTGTGAATCCAGCCTGCAGCAACACCTCGTAGTCGTGCATCAGGCTGAAGGGACAGGGGCCGTGATTTGGGACATGCTTGGCGAGCATCCGACCCTTTGGTTTTTGGGGGTGGAGGGGGGAAGGAGCCAGCAGGCAGGGGCAGAGCCCGCCCAGCCCTGCCCGCAGCAGTTAGAAACGCAAGCCGCAGGCAGGAGCCTGGCTGCACAAGGCTGGACTGGGCCCTTTGCGCAGCAGGCTGTGGCAGGCAGTGCCGGGGGAGATCCAGAGCATCCCCCTTACCGACACTAGCAAACACGCTGGGTTTGTCTGTGGGAGGGATTTGGAGGAAGCTCATCATCCAGGTGATCATTCAGATGAAGTGTTGCCTGCACTTCGTTTGACACCATCAGCTGCAAATGTTTTGCTGCTGTGTCATTACTCCAATTTAGACGGTTGTCAGCACCCAAAATCACTATCAGTTTAATGCCAGCTGTGGTTTCGTTAGCATTACTGGCAAAATCTGATGTTACCTTGGAATATGTCTTAAATTCCCGTGTTACTGTAGAGCAGAAGGCTTGCGCAGTGCCCACGCTGCCTTCCACGCAGCACTCGCAGAGCTCGAAAACCCAGAGCGTCATCCCACCCCACACGCATGCACTCGCCTCCCCTTTGCGGTGCAACAGAGTTGTCTCCTGAGCAGCTACTCTTACATCTTCCGCTTACTTGAGCTGAAGATGTAATGCAGGTGCCCCACGGGAAGAGTTGGTGGACGTGGAGGCTCGGGGGAGCTCCCTGCAGCTCTCCCCTTCCACTGAGTAATGAAAAAATAATCTGGTTAAGGAGGTCTTGCCTCAGTCGTGGGGAAGCAAAAGGATATTCTGTGATGGCAATCAGGCTGATCCAATGTGATAGCTTAAAAGCACAGATGCAGCAATCAGTAAAATATGCACATGTGTACTCTCTTCAATAACAATTAATTTATTCACATGCCTAAAACTTAAGCACTTGCTTATTTCCCTTTGACCTCATTGGGTGTTAAACACAAATGCTTACTGTAGCAGGACCAAAAGAGAGAGAGAGAGAGAGAAAGAATGTGCTTCCATTTCCAGGTATCAATTGTTTTAACCTATACATTTTTAATATAGCTTCACTGGGGGAATAAAAGCAATGAAGAAATGTAAGGTAAAAGCCTGGCTGTGCGGAGGCCTGTGGTGAAGGTTGTCTTAGTTGCACTGGGGTAGAGATTGCGTGGGTGGATTTATCTTTAATTTCACTTTATTGGAAGGGGAAAGGGAGGCAGGTACATGAAAAATTAAGGTGTTGTGCTGCATAACTTGTGAAATTAGAAAAGCTGACAAACATCATTAGAAAAATCTATTTATTAAGCAAATGCCGATTGTGGACTAGGATAATTAGCAGTGTTTCCTCCTGCTACAGCTGAGAGGTGAGTGTCTCAGTTTGGCTCTCCTGGGTTTATTTTGCAGGGATGCTGGTGCTCAGCAACTGCTATCAGTGCTTAATACCTTCTTCATTGCTCTGTGTGGTTTGACATGCAGTAATGACTCTTCTCCATCCTAAACGTGGTGCCGCGATGCCAAAAGACATCGGTAGGGGAATGTTCTTGCCCAGCCCAACCTGTGTAGCTGGCTATGGGTCTCCAGGGCAGAGAGGACCACACAGCTGAAGGTTTATTTTCTGTCCCTCTGTGCCGCTCTCGTGCTGGTGTTGCAAACTCACTGGAAGGCTCTCCTGCCTTGCTGCATGCCAAAGACCTCTCTTGTATATTGATGATCACCAAGAGATGCTCTTCTCACACAAGCTCCTCAGCTACAGCTTCTAAATGAGCATGTGTGGCTTGGAGGAGCCATATATTGCTGCCTTCTGGGTCCTCTGGTAAAACATTAAAGTGTCAGATGCCGAGTTTCCAGTACTCTCATTGCAGGATTGCTGCTTTTGGAGGACTTGGTGCCTCGTTGTATATTAAATTATTTACAAGTAGTTTTGTTGGTGGCCAGATTTGAGAATTTAAATGTATATGTGAAGTAAAGGTTTTCAATAATGAAATAAGGTAACAAAAAAATAAAGCCATTATATGCATAATTAAAATGATGCATAACTATATGTTCTTCATGTAGCTGCTTCAGCATCTCAAGTAGCTTATTAGGCAGAGCAATCAGCCCCTGAAACCTCTCCTGGGCCAGGTTTGCCTCCTGCTTTTGCTAGAAATTCTGCAGACCCACCTGGAGCGGGGCCCTGGCCAGTCCCTCGGGGACAGTGGTCCTACCTTCCCGCTTCTCCCCTGATTTCTGGGCTCGGAGAGTGGGATATTTCAAGGCAGAAAGGCAAAGTCTTATAGCAGCTTAATGATATTTTTTACTGTATCCCTTCAGTCATTGTATTCCTGGTTTCAGGGTACCTGCAGCCTTCTGAGGTTGTGCCGGGGGAGTTCCATACATCCTCTTATGAGAAGCAGTAAATACTCCTCCTGTCTGTTAACTAATCTATTTCTTGGCATGGTTTAGAGATCAGACACGGTACTGCAGTGTGCCAGACAGGGAATGCTTCCCTTAGGATAAGCAGCTCTCCCTGCAGGCACGTAGCATAGGGTGTGCTGATGGGCAGGGATGGAGGTGGCTGTTGAGCAAAGCTGAACCAAAACCTCCTTAAACATTGTCCTGCAGAATCCTATGTCAGTAATGGAAAATATAACGTCCTGCTACCGTGGGGCAGGTTGCCTGCGAGGGGTGCTGGCTGTGGGCTTGCAGCCCCACAGGCGTCTTGCTTGGATAGAGAGCCCCAGGGAGCGCCTGGCTGTCTTGGACCTGCTCGGTCCCTCTAACCAAGGGGATGGGGCAGGGCAGCATCTGGGGACGCTGCTTTGGTTCTCCCAGGGGGGTCCTGGAGAATCCCAGTCAAAAAAGCCACAAAATGAGCTTGAATAATGGCATACTCAGCCAGCTCTTTAAAAAATAAGTGATTTTCACCATTTCTCTAGCTGGTCCTAGCTGGAGCCCGTGCTGTGGTAAGTGTGCAAATGAAAAGAAATACAATGTCCTGCAAAGTTTTTGTTTTCCCTTGAAGCCTGAAGCCCCCACAGCAGCCAGACCCTGCGCAGGGCTGTGCTTCCAGTTTCCAGTACCTTAAGCAACATGAAAGATGTCACTTCTGAGCCTCTGAGTTGAGAATGAATAATTTAAGCTTTAACCTTTCCTTACAAGATCCGTTTCAAAAGGAGCCTTGCTATAAAGTCCACCCTTATGTAACATTAAAATGCACTTACGCACCTGAGCACCGGGGGAAGCTTCTGTCCCTGGCTGCTCCCCGTTTACCCACTGCCTCTTATTCCCCCTGGCATCGTCTGCCCAAGCAGCAGGGGATTTTGGCTTTGCCTCTGCTGTCCCCATGTCCCCAGTGCTGGGATGGCTAGAAGCTGCCAGGGCTGTGCATGGGGAGCCAGGGGAGCCCCCAGCAGCAGAGAGGTGGGAGCACCATGCTGAGATGATTTTTCTTGCTGTCCAGGTCGAGTACATCTTGAATTTACTCTGCTTATAGTAGTTTGGCTAAAGTTTTCTTACCCAAAGAGCTTGCTTGCTTTCTCCAAATAGTTTTAGTTTGCTGCGTGTCGGTGGATTTATTGTTGGAAACGCTTTGGTGTCAGGTTGCTCGAGGTGGCAGGGTTCGTCTCCGATCTTTGGGTGCACGCAGGAGGATGGGTGCGAAGGCAGTGGGGCAGGGAGCTGCGTGCCTGTTCATTAGTACCTAACCCCCAAGGCGGGAACCGCGATGGGTTTGTGGGCAGCATCGCTCTGGACCGCCTGGCAAGACAGGTGGGGATGCTGCACATGGGGCATCGGCGTGGGGGGGAATAACTGCACGAATGTGCCATGGGGAAGCCACCAACCTCTTGCAATGCGCCCGCTGCCTGCCTGCCGAAGGTTTTGAGGGGTCTGTGGGCAGCAGAAGGTGGTGGGCTGTGCGTACGCAGCCTTGGCAGCATCCGTGGAGGGTCGGACTTCTCCCAGCACCAGTTCCTTCGTGAACCCACCTTTGCTTTAGAAATCCCTGTAAAGCAGCTCACTGCTGGAATTTTCTATTTACCCAGATCTTCATTAGGGTCTGTCTTATTTCTGCTCTTGGTTGACACTTGCCTGCTTTTACCCAGCAGTCTGTGATGTTCTCTCAGGGTGTGCAATACTTTCTTCTTGCCCTCTCCTCGCATTTCCTAACCAGCCTTGCATGCTGCTTTTTCACGTACCAAGCTTTGCAGGGGTGACCCGGTGGAGCCTGCCCACCCCAGCACCCCACCGAGCAGATCCCCAAGCCGTCTTATCTGTCAGTTGTGCCCCAAGAGCCAGGAAGCTGCTTTAATGCTCTTTGTAGTGCAACACAACGGCGTACAATATACTCAAACATAGAGCGAATAACGAGTCCATTAAAACGGGCCCTGCTGAGCTGGTGGGCTGGGGTTACTATGGGTGTCTGCCTGCTGCTGTCTTTGCGGTTGCAGCTTTTAGTCAGATTAAATTGTGTCAGAGCAATCTGAATCCATTTTGTTCTGTTCCTCCCTCTCCATCCATCCATCAGAGGATGCCTTTTGCTGACATGTTTATACTCCCACCTGGTGCAAAGTATGGCCGTGGTTGAGGCTGGGTCTCACTGGGGTGATGGGTAACGGAGGAGGAAAATGACTTCTCAGACCTCCTCGCCTGGGTGATCAGATGTGGGGGAGAAATCCTAGCTCCTTCTGAGCTGTGGGAGTCTTGCCCTGGTTTCAGAGAAGTTGAGATTTCACCCTTCCTTTTCCTGCCATGTTCCTCCCAAAACCTGCCAGCCCATGAAGTGGCAAACTGGGAGCAAAATGAGATAAGATTTTGCAGTAGTTGAAGTGCCAGATTGCACTCGGTGCTGGTCCTCCAGAGAAAGGTGCTTTATAGCCATGAAATTGAGAGGAAAATACAATCTTTTAACTTTCGCTGTCCTTGCCCTGACAAGGACTTGGTTTTCAGCTGCCCTTCTGCAGGGACAGGTGGGGAGGAGCACCCAGTGCGGGGCCGGCTGCTGCCCACTGGGCGCTGCTCCGCCTGTCCAGCAAGCAAAATTAATCTGATATATTTGGGCTCCTGTTTGATTCTTTAGCCTCTCCACTCTATTAATTAGCAATTTATTTTTTTTTCCCCGAGTCGGTCGCAGAGAAACTGTCTCCTGTGTGTTTTCACGTCATGTTTTCTCCCTGCTTTCCTCTGGAGCTCTGGCGTAAGCGCCGTGCTGGTGGCTCTCCCTCTTTATTTGGGTGGTTTGGGGAGAGAAACGTGTCTTCCCATCCAGCATGCGGCTGGGCTCGTGCATCCAATGTATCAGCCCAGAGGTCAAGGGAGGGTTGGCTTGATGGCAAAGGATGCTGGGTCAGGCCGGGCAGGGTCCCGATCCGCTGGTGGGAGCACAGGTCTCGCTGTTCCGTCTCCGAGCCCGTCCCGTGAAGGGCAAATGTGCCCTCGGCTCCCGCCAGCCCTGTCTCTAACAGCGTATGAAATGCTGCTTCTGAAAGGAAAAATTCCTTCCTGACTGTTGTCAGTCCGTAATTAAGGCCTGATATATATGAACTGATTTGATTTCTTTCTCTCCCCCCCCCCAATGCCATTATCCGGCTTTGTATAGCTTGAAATATTCCTGATGGTCATAAAATTATCTTGGCCTTTTTAAAAGTCAATACTTGCTACTTAGTAAAACCGTAAGCCTACGGGCTGGAAAAGATTCAAGTCTTGCTAGCTTAGCTAAAAGGCATTAATTCACAGAATAGATATATAACAATGCTGTCCTGACTTGTGGCAAGTCCTAACTGCAAGATTTCTTCCCTTGTCTACAAGATGGACTTTGGACATCTTCTTTTATTGCTTTGAAAGCTCAGCCTGATGGATAGGTTGACCAAAGCCAAGCGAGGTCTTTGTATTAAAGCAAGAAAAGAGACAGATCAAAATTAAGTGTCGGGATGACTGAGACAGTACGGGCTGGGTGAAGTCGCCCTTCTCCGGGTTGTCTGTCTAGAAGCAGCGGCAGAGGAAGGGGCTCTGGTATCTGGTTTTGTCTGTCGTGGAGTAAACTTTACTCTTACAGTAGATCAGTTGTTCCTTCTCCTGTGTTTGTTTTGCTCCTGCTGTACCTCAGTAGTGGAGGAGCCTCATGCTGCCTGTGGCGGAGCTAATCCAGGGGAGGAAGGAGAAGCTGAAGATAGGGCAGATGCCCTTTTCATTTTTAATTGTACGTGCAGGGGAAGGGGAGACATGCACCGTCTGAATTTCTTTGCGACAGCAAGTAATACTCGTCCTGCCAAGCACCTACTGCTTCTAAGCACCTTGCTATCCCTCTGTGTTAATTGCAACGTGGCTGATGATGATAGATTCATTTTTATTCTATGGCACGGTTGCATGGACCTTCCCTCGTGTTCCCTTGGTGGGTTGAGTGCTACCCCGTTGGACCAGGTACGGTTCTGAGGGAATCCCGGCTCCCTCTCGGGGCTCAGCCGGGGCACGCTGGCTGCTCACGCAGACCGATCCCAGCCTAGCAGCCGGGCGGCGAAGGTTTCCACTGACTTTGTTCCCCTCCTCGTCAGGCTGGGCTGGCATTTGTTCCTCTTTGCTGGCTCTTGCAAATTCCTTGCTCTTCCCGCACAGCTAGCTCTGACATAACCTCATTAAACGCAGGCGCTCGGCTGCACCCCTGTTTGCAGAAACCTGGTTTCTTGCTGAAAATTCACGGGACACAAACACAAACCCATTGCTTTTCCCAAGGGCCTTATAAATGGTGGCATTAAATACAGAAAAGGGAGCAAAGCAAAGGCTACGAGGGGTTCGTTAACCATTATGGCCTGATGCGCGCTGGTGCGGAGCCAGCTGACAGCATCGCTGCCATGCTGCCTCCCCAGCAACGCTCCATCGGTTGCAAATACTTCCCAAAAGATAAAAAAAATAAAAAAAAAATTAAAAAAAGCCAGATTTTCAACAGAAACATTGTTCTATTTTTAACCTGAGGCTTTAACCAGGAAAAGAGGCTAGACAATAATGCATAATGTAAAGCTCTGCTATGAATAATTGCTGAGAGGCGTTGAGGTTCGGTGGCCAGGGCATCTGCCTGGGACGTGGGGGACATGTTGTGCTCCCCGCGGCGTGACCTCCAGCCCACACCTCCTCCTCCCTGTTTTCTTTTTGCCGTTTCTCTTGCTGACATGGAGTGATGTCTCTGGGGGAAGGACGGGCTTTGCCTGTCTGCGTGTACCCTCTGTGCACCCCTGCAGGACAGCAGCCTCGGAGCCAGAGATACTGCTGCTCGCTGAAAGGCACCGAGGATTATTATTTGTACTGTTCCTAGAAGAATGTTAATTTTGGTGCTGCTAGATTAAGCAATGAAATAAATATGTGATAGACAATCAATGTGATAGCTTAAATTTGCATTAACTTAGGGGTTTACAATTTTGCTTTCTTTGGTTATTTTACCAAGAACAAGATTCACTTGGTTTAACAGCTTGATTGCTGAAATTGGCCTAATTATGCTTTGAAAGTCTCATCCCTTTGAGGAAGGGGCTGTGTCCTACCTCCGTGGCTGCTGCTGTGGTTTTGCTCAGGGACAGCTGTGTGCTAAAGTGGGTTAACTGCACAGCAGCAGCAGCAGATCTGCTTGCACTGAGATGTCTGCGTCCTTGCTATGGAAGAAAATAAAGGATAAAATCTACACTTGTGGCTGTGGCATGTAGAGGAAAAAAAAAAAAAAAAAAAACCAACACAAAAAACCCCCAACAAAACAAACCTGAACAAAACAAAGCTAGTTTATTACTGCAGCTAGGCAGGTCTCAGCATTGAACCTGCTCTTAAGGCTGTTTGAAAGCTCTCTGTGCTACCCCTGTGGGCTAGATGTACCCCAAAACATCTTCTAAAAGGCAGGGCTGGAGCTGTAAAAAGCTGCAGGTGTCTGGAAAGGTCAAATTGTCTCATTCCTTGTGATAAAGAGGGAATAACACTTATTTACTGATATTTTTATAGCTCTCCTGTGCTTGCTGCAGTTTGAGCACGGCAGTGTTCTTCCTTTTCCAAGCAAAGCAGGAAGAATTGACATGTTGATAAGGAGGAACAAGGATTCACCCTGCTCTTTATGAAAAAGAAATTCATCACCTGCGTTTCTGAGCAAGCTCATTGCATGGTCAAGGCAAAACCCTACGTGACGCAGTCAGCAGAACGTGGTGCTTTGCCTTAGTCCCTCCAAGGACATACATGTCCCACCTTCTTCAACCTCTCTGGTAGGTTTTGTTGGCCTTTGGCCATCACCGCTCCACGTCCTTGAGCACCAGGGTGCTGCAGATGTGGCCACACATGGCTCCTTCTCCCTGTGGGAAGGTGTTTGGCTCCTTCTGGGGTATTGCCCAGCTTTGTGAGCTTTGGAAATAGATGTGTCGGCAAATAGTGGCAGTTTGTCTGGTCCAGCTGGCAGTACCTATATATACTCTGCAGTTGCAGGATGATACCAATTATCTTTTTGCACAAGGTTCAGCAGGAGATGAGGTTGTTTTTGTGGTATTTAGGGCAGGAGACAGCAGGCCTGGACGGTTGGCTTCGATATAGTTAACAAATGCTACTTGATATATACGGCCGAAGAGAACGGCAGCCCGCTCAGCATGCTGGGGCATGTCTCTGCTCCTGATGAAGAGCCGTCCTGGTGTTGCAAGGAGAGCAACTCTGCTTGTGACGTGATACAGATGGTCACTCTGACATTTTCAATCAAATGCATTGACAGAGCTTGTGTTGTGAAGCTGAAGGAATCAAAATATATGGGCCTTTAAAAAAAAAAAAAAAAAAAAAAGGCAAAACAAACCTGGTGTGATTAAATGTATCCAATTTACCAGATGGATTTTCTGCTCTGCTGTGCTGGATGGTCCGTTCCAGGAGTTTCTCTGCATTTCATATTCTGTTTATGTAGGAATGCGAGACCTCTCCATTTAATGAGTTTGATTGGTATCAAAAGTTAGTCTGCGTCGTTCCTGCTGTAATAGGTTTCAGGAAGGGGCCAGGGGATGAAGTTCTGCATAAATCTGGTGAGCACAGAGCAGCGGCTGCCCGTAACAGGAGCCACCTTCCTCGTCCTGCCATCACCACCAACACCCACGGCCCTCACGGAGGGGAACCATACTTTTAGCAAAGATTCAGCAAGATAAAAATGTCAATTTTTCCTTTATTGCTGATGCTATAGGGGTTATGGTGCAAGAGGCAAACCGAGGCTTGAGGGCAGGGAAGCGTGGCTGAGGGTTAAGGAGACCGAGGTAGCTGGGGCAGTTAGATGGGATCCTTTTACCTGTGTCTCTGCATGGGATACACGGCTGGGAAGCTGAAACCCCTTAATCTCAATATCTCTCTGCACTGCAAGTAGATCTAAAAGGTATATAAAGTCTGGCTGTTTACGTGTAGAAAGGTGAAGGATACCTCCAGCTGTGTCAGGCTGTATCAACACCATAGAGGCCACAGAAGACTGGGGATATTTTCCCATTAGAGCTTTTTCAAATATGTAAGTTTTATAATCTTTTTATTTCATCATTTGCCGCCCAGTGGGGGAGAGATGATCTTTGTGCATAAATGCGCCTATTGCCAGCCGTGCTGGGAAGGGGATGTGCAGAGATGCAGGCTGGAGGGCGGTGGGGAGAGCCGGCTCCTTTATTGCAAGCCCCGAGTAGCTTTTGATGTGTAAAATCCCAGGCACTGGCTTTAATTTGCACATCCCACGTTGGTGTGATCAGGACTGCAGCAAGCGAGGAGATGCTGTTGTAATTAAGATCAGGCTTGGATCCGAGGTGCCATGTGCGGCTGTGGTCACGTAGACGGCCATCAGGTTGGGAAAAGGCTCGTCCCTGCCTAATGGCTTCAGGGCACTGCTGCCCCCTGCCCATCCAAGCCCATATGAAAAATAATACAGGTTTTTGATGTCTGCAGGCTGGTGAGGAGAAGACAGCAGCAGCGGGGTGACCCTGTGGCCATAGGCATGTGGCACCGAGCCACCTGGCAGAAGCCTGGGGCTGGGATACCTGGCAGGTGCCCCAGGGATGCTGGTGCCCCCGGGGGACCAGCCTCCTGAAGGGGTTATTTGAAGCTGCTTGGGGGTACATCAGGACAGTCGTCCTTTGGTGCACGGCTACCCAGTCCCCTGTCCCTTCAAATAGACATGAGTCACAGCAACAATGCTTTGTACCCATGTTCTTCAAGGGAACGTTAAAAGCCACCCAAATATTATTTATTATCTGCAGCCTGCACATAAAGCATCACCTCTGACTGAGTGACTGCCGCGCTGCCGGTGCCATCAGTCACTGCAGGCACCTCTGAGGCTTCTTGCTGCTCCCAGTCAGAGCCTGGAACAAGGACTCCTAATTAGCGACGTGGTTGTTCACAGGCGATGCTCAGCCAAGACTGGTCCACCCCTGCCAAGCCTCGGTTTTGGGGGATGCTGTGCAGAATGAGGAGCCCCTTTCCCTGGTGCTTCCCTGAAGTCCCCTGGCTTCAACCCCTCCTGTGGGAGCCTGGAGATGATCCTGAGCACCTGAAATGCCTCTGCTTAATGAAGCACCCTTGCTGCAGCCTGCCAGGTCTCTGTGCAGCCCACAGCTGGCACATGGCTCCCTTCTCCCTTTGGTACCTGGTCCTGAGCTGCCCTAAGCACAGCAGGGTCTGGAAAACTGCAATATTTGGGCAAAATGGAAGATTTTTCAAATGGGCAAATTGCTGGTAGTATCTCAGCCAGGGCTGAGGACACTTCCAGGCTTGGTTTGGTTTGGATCCAACTGGCCAACCCTTTGTGAAATACTCCAAAGCTGGTGAGACCTACTGGGGATGTTTCCAAAGCCGCCCTGTGCTGGGGAGACAGAAGTTTTCATTACTGCTAGTGGAACGTGGGGTTTGGATCTTGTTTTCCTCTGAACTACCTGGGTAGGACCTAGACAACAGTCCTCTCATCCTTCCACCTGTGGGGTGCCCACATCCCAGGGACAGGTAGTATGGGAACAGCAGCCAAAAGCCCCTCACGCCGCTGTCTGCAAAGCACGGTTACGGACTGCTGCCAGTGACCCAGCACTCACCTTCCTTTGCTGCCCCTGCCTCAGTTTCCCCATTGGTAAAACCAGACCTGTGCGAGGTTCCTGTGCAACGAAAACACTCCCGATAGCAGCCATGGAGTAAAAGGGATGTGTCTCCTGGATGCGTGAGTTTTCCCCCGTGTCGTGCCACGTGAGTGAGAGCAGTTGTGTGCCGACTGCCGGCTCCTGAGGTCTCGCATAGCCCCGGCAGCGGGCGGGCTCGGGAGGGAGCGCTGAGATTCTCCCCTGCGGAGCTGCCATCCTGGTGGGGCAGGAAAGGCAATTCTTCCTGCCGGCAGCAGGAAAGAGCTGTGTTACAAACAGCAACCTGCCTCCTAGCAAGGAGGAAAAATCCCCCTACTTTTCCAATATCCCATCAGCTTGCACTTGGCTGGGATGAAGCTGTGCACAAGCGGCCCAGGGCAAAGCCTGGAAGCAGCTGGGAGGGGGCGAGCAAGGGCAACCAGAACTGGTAGTACATACACAAACCGTAGCCTGTACCCACAGTTCTGTAGGATAAAACGTAGCAAAAACTCTGCTCTCAGCCGGCGCTTCAGTGTGGCAGAGCCGCAGGTGCGAGCAGTGGCCTGGGGACCCGGTGTTCCCGGGGAGTGGCTGTGCACGGCTGGAGGGATGCACGCGTCCTTGGTGAGAGGAGGGGTCGGCACCCGCATCCTTGGCTCTCGCTCTTGTGCGGGAGCTAGTTATTGCTGTTTGTCCTACCGCGGTGGTCTGGTATGTACACAAGTGGTGCTGCATAATTTGGTACAGCTTATAATGCCTGAAGAGATAATAGTGCGTACCGACGTGCAGATTTATTATTATTTAAACTAGCATTTGGGGTGGGGGGAGTGCTGGTAAAAGCAAGTTCTGCGTTGCATGGTTCAGCTCATTTGCCAAAGTCAGGTACTGTATAATTTGGATCCCCCTGGGGAGGAGTACAATCCATAGTTTTGTTTGGTTTCTGCTTTGTTCTGGTTGTTTTCTGCAAAACCACTTTGGTCCCAGGCCATGAGGAACGCCAGTTCTCACTGAAAGCAGAGCATCCTGGTAGCCACTGGAAAATGCCCTGGACTAGTCAGGACAGGTTAAATTATTCATTTCAGTTAGTTTGTTTTAATAATTAAAGAATTTTTTTCATGTTTTGCAAATTGTCCAACACACTGTGGGTGATGCAGGGTTGGTTTTTTTCTTTATTTAAACCTGCCACTGTTCAGTGGGTGATTTCTTCCAGCTCGTATAGCTGGAAGTGGGGTGCTCCTGAAGTACTTCTGCAGAGTTCCCGGTGTTTGCACCTGAGGGCTGGTCACTGAGAAAAGCAATATTATTGCTTCCTTTGATCTAATAGCCTTGCTTATGAACAGAAGGATCCTTTTTTTTTTTTTTTTTTCTGTTCATCAGTTGCCCACAGCATCAATAATTGTTCAAGACACTTGTACAGCTAATAGAAAGAGCCTGTCAACAAGAAAAGCTCATTGTAATACCACTGTTTTAAATAGACTGGGGGGAGCAGCAAAGCCAACCAGGTAGCAAATGTGTTGTTCCTGTAGTCACATAGATCCAGGGACAGAAGACATAAGTGGGGCTTAATTCTCTCCCCAATGGATGCTCTGTTTCACACCCCAGCACAGCTTCTGATTTATGGATTTCTTAATGTCACAATATATTCATTGCTAAAAACTGAATGGGAAGATGCAGCTAAGACCCAATCTAAAAGCTGCTGAGGTAAACACAGGGACTGCGGCTATTGTTAGCAGCCCTTGGACCAGTCCTAGCACAGAGCATAGTGATAACAGCATTTGAATTCCCAGTTTGCAGAGGACTAGAGAATTTCTGCAATCTCTTGAAAGGGCTATTGAGCCATGCTGTGCGCGTATTTAAACAGGCAGCCTGTGTCCTGAGGTTATCTTGAAAACCAAGCCTACCTAGCTGGAGGGAAGCGTGATGCTGCAAGGGGGAGGAAGGAAGCCACTGATCTCCAAGCTAATGAGTAGAGGAGAGATGTGCAGCTGAGCTGATTTAGCAAGGTAAATGTTGTTGTCTGCTGTAAATGGGGAAACAGTTAAGCTGTGTTGGAAGTTCAACTCTGAAGCCCGGGATGGAAGCTGAGAGCTGCGAGTGAGGATGTGGATGGGCCAAAGCAAACTCTGGTGTTACCGGTCATGCTGCAGAGCGAAAGTCAGGTCTGGAGTCCATCCTGGAGAAGACACTGTCCTAATAGAAGATCCAATAAATGGCATTAGTGGGAGATTTGTTTTGATGTATAGCAGTCTGTTCAGTTAGCTACCAGACGTGGTTTGTTTAATGACTGAAACTGAAAGAGTAGGAGCTCATCTCGGTGAGACCGGGAGAGAATATAGATTAACGCCATTGTGTTCTCAATGCGTCATTGACTTTCCCTACGTACTGCGAGCAAACGTGCCGTTCGGGTCCAATGAGATGGACAGGCTCATTAAGGAAAACCAGGACCTCTAAAGTCACCCCCTAGGAGAGCCTTGCTGTGTATTCTCACTTTGGTAAAGAGCAATTTGTACTTCTTTTAAAAGAATTCATCATTTTCTTGCTCATCTTGGTCCCAATCCAGCTGGAAGACAGGAGTGTTTGGGAGTTCTCTGCACAGTCTGCTTGGGTGATGTCAACAGCCCCATCTCAGGTACTCGGGAGGCTTGGAGATTTTAATTAAATGTCCAAACATCTGTGTGCTGAGATGAACCAAACCCCCAAAGAGCCCATCTTGCAGAGCCTTCCCCCTGCATATGGGGCAGGCATCCCAGCTCCTGTGGTGGAGAGGGCTCAGGGAGCCTCCTGACGCAGGATTCCCCTTGGACAAGGGGCACAGCAGCTGCCCTCCCTGCCCACCCTCTGCGCTATGGGTGAGACACGGTGGAGGAGCGTGGGGAGAGGAGGGTCGAGGCACGCTCTGTTCCCTCCGTCCATCTCCAGCAGATGTTTCCTGAGGAGCACCGTCCAGCTGGCTTTGCTCACAGCAGCCCCCCCGGCAGCTTTGGACTCCGATGAGCCTTGTGCAAAATCATCCAGGGAACCGCGGACGTTCCTGTGTCCTGTGCCCAGAAAACCCTGAATTCGCAAAACCTTGGCTTTGATTTTTTTTTTTTTCTTCATACAGAGAGGATGTGATTTCAGGGATGAGGCAACCTCTCACCATGATTTATTGCACTGTGTTGAGCAGGGAAACCTCTTCCCTGGTTACGTGTGGACGGCGGCCGGGTACACGGGGAGGAGAGTTCTCCTGGGCTTACAAATGCTATAAGAACTGTATCTGGTGACATTTAATTTAACCCTGTCACACCAGATCCGAGGTTAGACTTGATCCAGTCGTACCGGCGGGCGTGCTCAGAGCACAGCAGCGGGCGATGCTGGTGGGAAGGAGGTGTGCCGGGGGATGTGCTCCCTGGCTCTGGGCGCTCGCCGGCTGCTGGGCTCCAGCACAGAGGGGAGCCGGCATCCAGGACAAACGCCTGCCTGGGGTTTTGTGTGAGCTTTGAACGCTGCAGATCATCAAGTGCAGCTGCTTCAAGAGTGGTGGGTGGCAGGTCTCATGTTTTCCAGTTGCTCCATCTCTCACACTGGAGCTGGGCTTTTTTTCTCCACCCTGCCTGGCCACTGTCTGTCCTACCTGGACTCATTGGTCAAGGCTGTACTCTGGTTAGTCCTGCATAAATGGAGCCGGAGCGAGCCCGTGAATTAACCCAAGAGCCACCACGCTCCATCACGCAGACGAAGCCGGGCACAGCCCGGGTACCAGCAGCACAGATGCTCTGAAGTGGATTTTAAAGCACATCCAAACTCTGCTGCCGGTATTTATGTGCCATATGTTGCAATGGTAATTACTTACTGTGCTTCTCAATGGGATAGAGTATTGGGGTTGTTTAGATCCCCTTGGTGATATTATTGGCCTCTGGGCCCACCAGAGGATCAGAACTCATCGCGTTTTTGTTTTTAATGCAAGCATTGGCACTTTCCTTTGTAGCAAGCAGGGCTGGGGGTATTCAGGGAGAGCCAGAGTCCCAAGTTTGCCATTCGGCACAGGATACGACCAGTGGCATCCATCACTGGGACACGGTGCTGCCAGGGGAGAGCCTCCCGTGCCTGCCACAAACAGCCTCTGACTGCACCTGCATGAAAGGAGCAGGGTTATTTTCATAAAGCATGTTAAGCATCGAGTTACAGGGTTTAGAGCTATTTTTGCAGCAAGATAAAAGAATGCTAATTCATTTACCTAAATTCCCATCATAATTCCAGCAGACTATTACACGCCAGGACTTTCTTCTTTTCCTTCCTAAGTAACTCATTGATGAAAAAGGATGCTTCACTGCGACAGGCAGCATTATGCAAAACTAGGGCTGATTTAAAAACAAAAAACTATTCCCGTTGAAACTCCTTTTTGATGGTCGTGTGGAGTTTCAATTACACACAATTTTTTTGCATCATCTTTGCCTTCAAGCGGAAATTTTCAGGATGTACTGAAAATCTCCACCAAGAAGAATACACAGTTATGTTGAAAATACAGAATAAACTGCACCTTGTTTATATGTTTGTCACCTTTTCTTACTCTGAAAAGAAACCTAAACCAGCTGTAGTAAACACTGTTCTGCGCTGCACTGTTCCGCCTGCCTTCTATGGGTGGGAATTGGTTCTTTGATCTGCAGTTCAAAGAGGTTGAAAAGGCTGTTTCTGTGGTCTGCAGAGAATTTCCTTCTGCTTCTACATCTCTTGATTAACTCTGTGTTTCTGGGAAGGCTCTTGGTATCCATCCAACCAAAGAGATGCTTACACCTTGTGTAACATCTACTGAGGAGTGGATGAAGTTTGCTTCTAAATCACGACAGCCTTCTTCCGTGCCCGCCTTGCCCGGTGGAGGATGTCATCCCCCAGCATCCAGGGAGCGGTAACATGAGCAGAGCCCTGCAAACAAGCCTTCGAGGCTACAGGCAAGACCTGATCACGTCTGACGAGACCCACAGGCAGCCAAGTTGGCATCCAGTTGCTGGCTGGGAAGCGAGCCGTGCCAGAGCAGAGGTGCTCTCTCTGCTGGATCTTTAATGACCTGGATGTCCCAGGTCCAATGTCATCGAGCGGTGTCATCTGTCCCTTGCCAAGGGACCTGCTGTCTTCAGGACTTGTAGGTTGTGGCCTTTCGCAATGCTGCTGTTGTTAACATAATTGAATATTTAAAGCAAGGAGGAGGGAGAGGAAATCATTAGCAGCTGCATTAACTTCTACCCTAGATTCTGCGCACAGTGTTCGCTCAAATTAAATAGCTGTTTGGATTCAAGCGACTCCTCTGGCGTGAGCTAATGAAACCGGTCCCGCAGTTCAGCAGTGGTAGCAACCAAAATCCTGGTTCTAATCCAAACTGCAGTTTTGTCTCCTAATGAATTAATCAGCTGATTACGTGCGTGCGATAGCTCATTAGAGAGGTGCGTGGCAACCTTTGGAAGGAAATTATTGGCTTTGCGTGGCCTGGAGGCCGTTACATTGCAGGAGCATGCTCCTCGGAGTATTGCAGCAGCATATGTGTTGCTCTAATTAATGGGCGTTGTTCCTGGGGTCGTTTGATCTCAGGAAAATGACTGTAAAAATTTGAATACTGTAAACCTTCGAAAACTTGGAAGAAAAACTCAAACAGCCAAAAGCAATTTCCCTTTAATCTAGCTTGTAGTGGCGGTGACTTTTTTTTTTTTAATTATTTTTACTTTAAAAGCTTCCACCCTATTTAATAGTAGCTGCAGAGATAAAGTGAAGTGTAATTTGGAAATTAGTTCCGGATGTTTGAGTTGTAGCTTTATTTTAGTAATCTGGGTCATTAATTTTGTTGAATAGTGTGTTTGGATTTTCTTCCCCTGCCTGTGCGAAGCGTGACTGCACCCAGGGTATAAAGGAACTTCCAGCAGGAAAGGAAGCCTTCAAATTCCTCTCCCCGCTGGGTGACTCGACAAAAACAAAGCCCGTTTCTCTGTGGTTATCTGGTGCGGATGGCAGGAGACGAGTGCTGGGGTGTTTTGTGCCCCTGCTGCAGCCGGGGCCGTCGGGGATGGTGAGGAGGGACCTCACTGGGGCTGCCTCCGCCGGAAAGCCAAGGGCCGGGTTCAGGTCAGGGTAAGGGTTTAGGTTCTCAGCCATGACAGTAGCCTTTAGAAATGAATAAAAGCAACTGGTAGCTTGATTAACGAGCAAAGGTGCAGTTTGGTAAAGTGCTTAAAGGAATATTAATGAAAGAGATCTTTTGAGTGAAAAAACATGCTTCTGCTCAAGCCTTGGACTGCCCTGAAAATTTGGAAGTTGGGATATACCAGCATCCTCTCCGTGCGTGTTGCACATCCGAAGAGTCTCTGGATGTGTGTTGCAAGTCACTGCGAGTGCGGCTCCTCGCTGCAAAGAGGTGTCTGGAGCAGCGCCGGTGGCCGTGGCGTGGCCCAGGGAGAGGTGCCCTCGGGTGTCACAACTGACCGCCCTTAGGCGGAGCGTTGTGGGTGCTGCTTGCACCCCTGTCAACAGGGGCGTGAATTTAAACCCAGTTTCCTCCTTCAGCATTGGTGAGACAGGGATGGAGCCAGTCTGGAAGTCTGCAGAGGAGCCAGGTGGTTCTCTGCTCTTCTCGCTGCTTGGTGATGTGTTGGGTAAAATGACATCCTTGACATCCTTGAGCATTACAAACTCTGTGGGATTAGGGCTG
The DNA here is from genome assembly GCA_031468815.1 of Morus bassanus. NCBI lineage: Eukaryota > Metazoa > Chordata > Aves > Suliformes > Sulidae > Morus > Morus bassanus. The sequence goes on from CM062577.1 coordinate 28,043,850, forward strand.
GTTTTTTTCCCTGTATGTTTATGCAACATCAAGCAAAAAAAAAAAAAAAAAGGGGGTGGGGGGAAGACCCTGGCTATTTGGGTCTAAGCTTTAGAAACATGGTCGTTATGATAATACAAGAGCAGGCAGAAGCACAGAACTGGCTTGGGTAGAGTTTTTCTGCTTATCCTGATATCTGTTTTGCTGTTTATCCTGTTTATCCTCTCCTTGTTATCCTGAATGAGTTTGTCTTCTTGTAAATGCCAACCTATGACCCTTAAAAAGAAATCATCAGGAAGAAAACTTGCTTACTGAGTCTTTTTTTTTTGCCTGTGGCAGTTGAATAAGCCCATCAGCTTATATAATATTAATATTTGTAAAAGCAAACCTACAGAGCTCGTAAATCTTCCATAAAAGAGGGACAATATCTACATCTATTTTAAAATGAAGCAGGTAAGTAGGTTCTAGGACAAAAGGGTATTGATACAAAGGAAGTAGATAGATGAAAGAAATTAAATTGCCATTTTAATCTGAAAATTGGCTCCGTGTAAGTGATACCAGAGACTTCACTGCTGCTGGAGCCAGCGTTTTGCTCTGGGTCATCACTTGGCCCTGGAGAGCCACCGCCCGTGGCTGCTGCCACAGCAGCATCGCTCCCTGGTATTCCATTCAAATGGGTTAAGCAGTAAAAAAAGTCCAAAATTGAAGCAGGGTTTGTTTGCAGGGGAGAAGAGGACTTAATTAGTTTTTCCTAACTTTGTGCCTTCCCCAAAAGAAAAAAAATTACATGCAAAAAAAATTCTGCAGTTTTAGATTCTTTTTACCATTTTTTAAGGCAAGAAGCAGGCTTTTCCCCATTACGCTATGCCACAGCAGTACGGGAACCCAGACGAGAAAAAATAATAGAGCTTGTGTTTAGCCAACGAAATGAGCAATCTGTCCCCAAACACGCGCACAGAGCAGCTCCGTGGAGGAACGATGCTGCTGTGTCACCGTTCGCACGGTCCCTTTTCAAAGGAAAACTGTGCTTTGAAGCAGTTCCTTTAAGACATCTTTTATTGGGTACCTCCTGTGGTGGAATGGGAGGGGAAAAGTCAAACTGTTTAAAGATTGTAGGGGTACAAGGGAGGGAAAACCTCTTTTTTTGGTTTGGTTTGGTTTTGGGTTTTTTCTCACCCTTTCTTCCCCCCCCCCCTTTCCCTGCACCCCCCCGCCCCGCCCAGTTTTTCTTCATTTCTTGAGTTGTGTTGTCTGTGGGTGGCTGGTCCCATGAGACCACAGGGGATGGGGCATGGGCAGCACCCAGGGAGCCTCCGTTCCTGGTGCCTTGGTCCCGAGAGGCGAACATGTTGCGATGGCTTTTCCCCGCTGCCTGGGACACGGCGTGACTCCCGCCATCCCACGTGGGGCAGGGTGGGATCTCCAGCCCCATGGGACGGTGTTTTGTCAATAAACACCCTGGCTGTGGTTTTTAAGGGGTATGTACGTGCTTCTGCTCAGCGCTGAGCAGCGTGAGGGCTCTTGCTGGCAGCTGTTTATCCAGCACAGTGGAGGGGAGGTGCAGATGGATGGATGTCTTTGGACATTTTTGCCAGGCATGCAGTTCTTCCTTTTTTCTTTTTTCTTTCTTTTTTTTTTCCCTGGCCCTGAGCACAACGGGAAGCCTTTCGTTCTGTATTGCTCGGTGGTAGAGCTGGATCAGAAGATTCATTGTGGACTTGGCTCGGTCCCTCCAGCTTTCCCCAGCCCCATCTTTGCTAACTCCCAGCACCGGAGAAGCAGCCCATCGTGTGGGTCCGCTTTTGGCAGTGAAACGTGTTGGCTGGGTCTGGCCCAGCAGCCCCCCGTGGTTGGGGTAAAGCAGAGCAGGGGATGGACTGCCCCAAAGAGTTCCCAGTGTCAGCAGACAGGACCAGTAGATGGGAGACCAGGAAATACCATTACAAATATTCTATAGATTAGGAATTGGGGGCCAGAGACCCAACGAGGCGGGATTCTGTGAGTCTCAGACCAAGGTACGTGCCCCGGGCCATGGCATGAGCTATGTCGTGAAGCCGTGCTTGTTCCCAGCTCGTCTAGAGCTGGAAGATGGTCAGACATTGGCTCAATCTGAATTTTTTGGTGAAGAAATTTTTTTCATCTTAAAATAGGGAGTTGCTGAAGCTGAATGTTCTCATGGGATTAGGTCAATTCATTTAATGCAGGACATTTTTAAGGAAAAGTTCTTATTGTGCCAACTCAGGCAAGAAATATGTTCAAAGAATTTTAGCATTCAGCTCAAATCAGTTTTTCATTTAAACATTTTAAGCTAATGAGAGTTGGGAAAAGAAAGCTTTTTTTTATTTAAAAAAAAGTGGAAATAAGAAGGGAACGTGTTGAAGTTATCTCAGTGGAAAATGTTTTCGTATTTTTCATTTATGGAAGTTTATAAGCTTAGCTTTTGTCCTAATTAAGGACAAGAAAATATCTGAAAAACTTTCACAGGACACACGGATAATTAGCCAGACAATTCCTGCTGGTCTTTCTCATCTCCAAGTCCAGCTGCATTTTCTCTAATGAAATTTTCTGCCACAGCAAAGGTGGAATGTGGAAGTTCAATATTATGGATCAGCTTTGCTTACAAGGAGAGAGGAAACCGGCCAGAACCTGTACACTGGAAAAGAGATGAATGAGAGTGATATCACAGAGGTCTATAAAATTACGGAGAACCTGAGTAAGGCATGATAAACATGATGGTCTAGATGAAAAATCACATGCAGGAAAATCAGTGCTTGCAAGGTAGATGAGGTGAAGGGCTTGTGATATCTGCCTGTTCCTTCCATCTTTTCTTTAGGGAGCCCCTCAGTTTGCTCTGGGGTGTCCGCTTGTGTTTGCGCTTTTTCTGTCCCTTTGGGTTAAGAAAGAGAGAATATCGGCAGGGCCTTTGCTGGACCTCATGTGCCTTTGCTTTCCCCAGCCTTTTGCTGCCACCTCCTTCTGCAGGAGGGTCTGAGCAAAGCCGAGTTGGGTACGTGTCCAGTGTAGCAGCAGCTCCGCTGTCATTAGAGGATAAATGACACTGTCTCCACGGCCGGGGGAGAAACCAAATTAAACCCCACCGTGCTCAGCAATTGATGGGCCAGCTGCCGAGCTCCGTGTCACAGCCGATTTCTCATGAACAATCAGGGTCAAATTGTATCTCTAATTTCTGTCACAAGTGTTTTTGCTATGCAAAGGGACAAATAGGAGCAGGGAGAGGGGGAGAGAGCGCTTGGCCTGGCCTTCAGCCTGATGGTGAGGGAAGGCTGCGATGATGCTAACGTGCTCCGAGCAAGGTGGCGGCTAATGGAGTTGCATTAAGCAACAAGAAATGGCCAGATAAGCTGCCTTCTCTGGCTATAATAACACGCCATCCCGCTGAAATAAGGCAACTGTGAAGGAGGGTGAGGAGGGAAGTGAATTGCTGGTGAGAAACCCGGCACAGGAGACCGTGCTCCCCAATGGAGAGCCACACCAAGCATGGGGAGATCTGTCGTAAAGCTCTAAGTGTGAAATTGTTTAATTGGGCTTGCCAGAGAGGGGCTGAGGATGCTGTGGCATTCGGGATGGCCGCTGCAGGTGACACTAAGCTGAGACATTCCGACTGTAGCGATAAGCAGGTACTGACTTTTGGCACTAATCTGACTACAATAAATTTGTGGCGTATTGACTGCAGTGGAAGTCTAGATCGATATCAGTCTTCAAGAGGCTCAATAGCTCAATGTTTCTTTGATACAGATAAAGAAAATAGAGGGTAGGTGTTTATGGCATTCCCTGCAAGCAGTATTATTATTCTTTGCAGATCCTTCTGCTGAGGTAGGGGAGGGGAGCAAGAAGGAAGGTAAGAAAGGATTTAGAAAGATAATTCATGAGACATTTAAAAAGCAGTTGTAAGAGTGAGATTTATGGCTTTTTTTTCATCAGTTTTAGGCTGAAAAGAGGAAGAGAAAGATCTTAATAAAAATGTATTGTCCTTTGAAAGACAAATCAAATAGCGGTCTTGGGTTTAATGAGGCACCCTTGGCAGGGGGATTGCTGGCACGTGGCTGTGCTTGCTTAGGCTCCGGAAAAGAGGGGCCCGCGGGTGTTTCACAGGTCCCTGCTGCGTTCTGGTGGTAGAGGTACCCATGCCTGGCTCTAAATGCTTTAAGGCAACTGGCGGGGAGATGGTTAAACCAGGGCACGTGGGAATGCTGGAGAGGAGGGCACACAGAGAAAAGCCATTTATTTCTCTTCCTAAATAAATCAGTCGGTCCTGTCGGGGGCTGTGGGTGACTGAGGTTTTCAGCTTCACCAGCAAGCCAGCCCTAGCATCTCTGGTGCTGCTGGGGTGAGCATGAGTCTGCTGATTTATCCCCTTGAACAAATAATCTGAAGTTAAGAAACCTGATGTTCTTACAGTGTTTTTTTAAAAAATCCATTTATGTATATTTTTTCAAAATGATGAGGGCCATCAGTCACCAGACGTGACTTTTTGGCATTGGCCACATTTTAGGAGAAGGCTGTTGCAGCGTTTTCCTCTGCTCCCTGTCCCCGTACCCCTCTCTGCCGTGGTAGGAGGGTGATGGCACTGCTGGGAAACTGCTGGGTCTCACTGGGGTGGCGTTTTGGTTCCTGGAAGCCGAGACTTTGCAGCCACAGTGCTCATGGTGCCTGGGAACTGGTGGGAAGCTGAGGTCCCACAGTGGCCTCCGAGGAAGCAGCTTGGCATGTTACATCTCCATGATGTTTTTTTCCGGAGGGCTCAGGTTGTTGTCAGTGCTGAGGTCATCCACCCCAGGTCTCAGATGACCGCGCGGCTCAGAGCGGGGGGTCAGAGACTTCATGGCTGGGTTTGTTTCCAATCAAAATCCTGAAGTTATGAAGGTCAAGGTAAAACAAGCCACCTTCAAGCCATCAGGGTGCATTGAGGGGAATTGGATTCCAAGGTTGTCCTCATCCCCATGTCCCAGCTCGTCTCCAGCAGGTGAAGGGAGCCTCTGCCAAGCTGTTTACATCCTTAATGTGTTGTTGTCCCAAAGCTGGGCCACCCTGGCCATGCCTGGACTGGAAAGCAGCAGGAGGTCACAGCAGGTTGATTAATGTCAGAGCATTTTGATGGCATTGCAGCAGGTTGGCTGAAGGGACCCAGGAGAGCAGGCACAGCCTGCTCGTGCCAGCGTGGGGACATGGGGGGACTTGCAAAGGGCACTTGGCCACAGAGGTGTTCCCCAGACCAGCAGGGAGGAGGAAAGGTCCCCTCCTCTCACCCCTCATGGGAAGCTGTGACCTTACTGTGGCACCCACTGGGGACAGCAGAAAGTTTAAAGCACAGCACATATGGTCGGAGAGGTCAGACCAAGACAAAGTTGGGCAAAACCCAGCTGCTCTGCCGCCTCAGCTGAGGTCAGTGAGGTCCTCCATCGGACCCTGGGACCCTCCCCAAGACCCCCACGAGCTCCCACTCAAGTGAGGTCCTGATGGAGGTGGCATTGCCTGGCCCTCATGACAGGCAGTTTTGTTCCCCTCTCCTCGCACTCAGCTCTGCAACAAGTTTCCCCTAAGAGCTGCCAGTGTCCGAGGGGAGAATCAAAGGCGTTTGTGCGACCCTCGGGTTGGGGCTGTGCCGTCGCCGCTATCAAAGATGGTCTGCAGCTGGGTGGGAAAATTAGATGTCACCCTTGGAATGCGTGAAGGTCGCCGGATCCCATTACTGAAGTGATGTGTACAGATCTGTCCTGACACGTCCATTTGTTACCGGAGACCACGCAGTTCGATGGGGAAGCGGGGTATAAACATGTAAATGGGAAAAGTATTTCCAAGCGGAACGGACGGGACCTTTGGAGCATCTTTCCTTGCATCTATATTTCTTTCCTTTCCTTTTCTCATCCCCGCTTCTCCTTGTTTCACAGGACTGGCTGACGAAATTTGGGTATCTGCCTCCTCCGGATCCCATCACAGGACAACTGCAGACGCAGGAGGAGCTCACCAAGGCCATCACTGCCATGCAGCGCTTCGGGGGGCTCGAGGCAACGGGGGTCCTAGGTCAGTGGCTCGTGATCCCTCCTCTTTCCGGTGCAGAGGGATGCAGAGACGGCTCCTTGCAGATCTGGAGAGGAGAGGGGACTGGGCGCCGAGTTGTGGAGTAGCATCGTCTCCGGGAAAAGCTCACGCAGGTGTAACATACAGCCCAGTTTGCAGCTGTAAGAGTAATTACATGGCTCAGGTGCTTTGTTGCCTTGTGCTTTCAAGAACCTGAGGCAAGCAATTATTTCACCAGACCACACACCCTTGGGTTTCCCATCATGCTTAAAATAGCTCTTGGTGTGCTCAAAAAAAAAAAAGAAAAAAAGACAAGAAAAAAAAAAAACTGAGAAACTAAGGCTGATGGGTTGTCCTGTTCAAAGCCTTAATTGCAGCATCACATTGAGTTGAACAAAAATCCTGATTAAGCCTCCCAATTTGTGTATGTAGATATTCTGGTTTCTCCACCGCTGGGGCACAGCGCAGGGGAGGGAGGAAGACGGTGTCGCATCACCCCAGCGCCGCTCGCTCCTGCCCGCGGCGCGTACAGCCACGGGGTGCCCGTGGGGCTGGTGAGGCTCTCCTTGGGTCTCGCTGAGCCGCAGCGGCTCCGGGCATCCCCCAGGCGTCCCCGGCCAGCTGAGAGCCCGTCACCCTCCCCGGTGGCTCCGGCAGCCCGCAGCACAGGGCGATGGGTGGCTTCTGCCTGACGTGGCAGCCACATCTGGCTGGGAGGGAGCGGTCCGAGGCCCGGCTGAAGTGACACAAGTTCCCAGCGTGGCCAGGGTCATTCCTCTCAATGTCCTCATTGAGGAAAGGAGAAAGCCAGCATTATCCCGGCCCTTGGAAGGGTGCCTGTCTGCCCTCCTCCCCTCCTTCCCTGACATGCAACCGCGACCTCCTGCTGCGTGGCCGGCTTGCTTCCTCTGCTCGGGGCAGAATTAATGAGAAGCTGCTAATTAGCAGGCTGGTCTCTGTCCATCCCGGCACGCCGGCTGCCCTCCGTCGGTCCCCCCGAGCAGCTGCCGCCTGAGCAGCCGCTGGCCGCGTCCCGTTGCTGGGACTTTCCCTCTCTGCTCTTAACTGAGCACGTGCAATTATTTCTCTTCTACCTTACCACAAGCTGCAGGAGGCCCGGGAGCAAGGACAGCCTTTCGAGTGCATTTGCATTTTCGTTTTTGGAGGGGGTGTTTGAAACTGGCCTGGGGGGCTGCCCGGGGCAGGTCACAGGTGTGGGTTTGCACCTGAAAACAAAGTGTTAAGAGGTAAAGCCAGCACGGAAAATGGGTGAACAAACAACTTGTCTGCCTTTCAGCAGATGAGAATCGGGGCTTTAAGCTTTCATTCAGTTTTAAAAATAAATAAGAAGGAATATGAATATTTTCCAAATGAGCTGCTAGCTGAACAGAGATATAGTTTATTTACATGGGAACGTGTCTCTGCTTTGTCAGGGGAATAATGGGAAATTGAGCAAGAGAGAATAATACAGAATAATTAAAAATTTATGTCTTAAAATATAAGCAAAGCTGGCCACAGGTGGTTTTCCACACAAGTTTTTGAGGTCTGTAAAGTGTCACACAAGAGATCACCTGCTGCATTTTCTCTTGAAATCAATAAAACTGTCCATTGATTGTAACAGCAGAGCTAGAGCCTAACCCCCGGGCCGTGGGGTGTCATCTCCCCTTGCCTCCTGGCAGCCCCAGCTGGTGGCTCCTTTGAAGAAATGGGCTTTCAGCAGGAATTGCTGCTGGTGGTGGATGCAGCCGTGGCACAGAGGGGGCTCAGCGCCCCATGGGTGTCACCACGGGTGATGCTGGGGCCGGTGCCATGCTCCAGCGGGCTCTTGGGCATTGCCTTTTGCTCTGCTGCTGCATCCCCAGCACTTCCCTTCCCATCTCCCTGTCCCACCTGGGATTCCTTAGCCCACCATTCCCATGATTTCTATTATTTTTTTCTAACCCTAGATGAAGCCACGCTGGAGCTGATGAAGACCCCTCGCTGCTCTCTGCCTGACCTCACCGCCACAGAGACCAGGAGGAAGCGATTTGCGCAGGCTGTCACCAAGTGGAGCAAAAGGAACTTGTCTTGGAGGTAGGAATTCATCCTCTCCTATTGAAATGTTGCAGCAAAGGGCTGATCCCACGCAGACCCGGGCTAAATAGGGCTTTGTGATGAGTTTCAGGGCGATGTGCTAAAATGTGTCTCTCCATGCTCCTAGGACCCTATAGACTATTTATTTAAACTCTCCTCCTGCCAATCCCAGCCTTGACTTTCTGGTCCCACTCGGTCATGGGCTGAGAACGGTGTGGGTTTGGCCGGTGGATTAGCTGGGAGCTTTTTGCTGCCGAGCAGAGGTTAGAGCGTCACTTCTCTTGAGTTCATTGAGACTTTGCGCTCTCTCAAGCAGCTGCCACAGACTTGGCTCAGCACAGATCGGGCTTCTTCTCTTGCCCCACCTAAGCCCAAGGGTTGGGAGCATTTTCTGGGTAATAGAGTCACTTTTTTCCTCCTAGCCCTTGCCACAGGGCAGTATTTTCCCCTTGATGTCAGGGGGTAATGCATATGGGTCACTTTGAACCTGCGGCACGCAAAGTTCAGGCCCAACTTCCAGAGCCCTCTGCAGTCACACTGCAGGTGAGGGTTGGCAAACAAGCTGATCCCTGTCCCACCAAGACTTGTGCTTTTTGGGACTCATTTTTCCCGCCCTCAAAGACTGTCTGCTGCAGCAATTGTTCCTCCAAGAACCGCTGAAGAAAGGCGAACACCATGAGATGCTTGTACTATCCTGAAAATGCATGTGGATGCTATGGAGAGAGCTCCTTCTTAATTAGAAGCTTCTCTTTGATCCTGACATAGTCCCTAGAGCGAGTCCACCTCCCACTGCAGTAACAAATCTTGACTTGGCTGTCGCTGTTGGCATGTGTTGAAACCATGGCCTTATCAGGGATTTGGTCCATGTTCCAGCACATCCCCCTGCGACCTTATTTTCGGAAAAGATAAACATAATTCAGCCTCAGTAAGAAACAATTTTGGCTAATGGACAACTTCTTGTAGTGAAGTGACCCATGTTATGAAAGCTCAGCCTGTCCCCCTGTCGACCAGCCCCGTCTTGAAGGGGAAGAGGAATAAATTTCATATTTCAGAGAGGAAAAAATCCCCTTGGGTGAAACAATAAAACCTGCTCTGATGTCCTGTGAGGTGCCAGGACCAGTGCAGGGGGGATGGCTTGTGCACAGCCCTGACCTCGGCAGCTCCTCTGAGCAAAGCTGGGCTGGACAAACGCGAGCTATGGCCATGGCGGGGCAGGCGCGGTGGCCGGGCGGCGCGGTCAGGAGCCCGGTGCTGCAGGTACCACCACGACTCCGGCCGTGCTGGCACAGTGTCCGCAGTCCCAGGCCGGAGCGAAGCCTGGAGCGGGCTGATCTGGTGGCTGCAGCCCCGGGATGCCTCCCACCCCCTTGGAAACTGTGATGCTGCAGCAAAGATTGCCATGAAAAGTGGTTTAGGTCTGAGACTATTTTATATGTATGACATTAAAAAAATCCATCTCCTGACAAACTCATTTCTGCTTTTTATTCTTTGATCACTTCCAAGATCTTGGCTCTTGTTCAGGAAGGGCTGTGTTTTATAACTGGAGGTTGTATAAGCCAACAGAAGGTTATAGCATTATAGAAACTCCAACATCGTATTTACATCCAACACTTGAGATTAAAATAGCTTTTTTGAAACTGCCATGAAAATCTGCCAATAGAGACATAAAGTTTTACACACTTACCTTTTACACATTGATTGGAGATTTTAAAAAAAGAAAACAAAACCAAATTCTAGTATGCCATACATTTAAAAATTGAAGAAACACCTGAACACTTGCAAGGCTGGAACATACGGGTAAGCAAAGCTTTATGAAAGGACGATCTTGGAATAGGCCCCTGCACTGATGGAGAAGGCAGTGTTTGGCAAAGAAGATTTTACAGTCATGTAGGTTGCTCAGGTTTCTTCTTTTTACTCTTGAGTACAGCCAGCCTGTGGGACTGGAGGGCTCAGGGAGCAAAAGAGTACAGGCTGCATCCTGCACAGCCTGCGATGCAGCCTTGGAGCATCCCAGTACAGCACGAGAGCGACACACACGGTCTTCTGTGCCTCATCTCCGTGGAAAGTTTCCAGGATACTACACATATAAATCTTCTTCTCATGGGTTTTTTTTTAATTATTTTTTTTTCCTGCATTCTACATAGGTACCAGGGCACTCGGTAAGCTGATGAGGTGGCAGTGGGATAGATTTGGGATGTGGCTGGAGCAGGGAGCGGCATGCTGCGGATGCCCTCTGCTGGTGTCGGCGCCGGGAGCTGCTCACAGCAAGTCCCCCCTCGCGTTTGCAGCCTGGTTTTTCTTTTGCTAATTTTGCTTTATTGTTTCTGGTTATGCCCCGCAGAAGGGGAGTTCACAGCCGGCATCTCCATCTCTTCCCAGGTGCTCGCTGTCTCCTTGCAGTCATGGGAAATGCAGCATTAGGGCTGTGCCCCCTCTCTAAATGCTTTGAACTCCCTGGGGTGGGGGAAGCTGCCAAGGCTCAGCTTTCTAAATTTCCCAGGGTTTTTCTTGCTGAAATCTCAGCCCGCTGCTGAACTGAGCTGACTTTCATCCATCTTTAGTTAAAGACAAGTCCCCGGTGCCACTTCATCAAAGCTGTAGTCTTTGAAACTGCGATGCTCAGGGCATGGGGTGCTGGAGCAAACGCAGGCGGCACGGGAGCAGTGACATCTGTCAGTCACTGCCCGCCATCGCTGTAAGCATCCTGAGCCCACCCGTGGCGGGGGTATGCCACCGCCTGAGCTGAGATGTGGGTTTACTGAGGCACAGAGGGGTGGCTGCTGGGCAGGTACCGCTGGGTAAAGGTGTGCAAGGGGGGTAACCCCAGTACCACGCTCCCATCCCCACGATGGAACTGTTCCTCCCGCTTTCCTGCTCTGATCGGTGACATCCACCATGGGGACCTCCCAGCCCAAGCCCAGCTGGTCGCAGGCAGCTGTGCCCCCCATTGCCTGGGTGTGACAGATGCCTGAGGCAGGCAGGAGTGTCTCCCCACAGTGCGGAGCTGCTTTAGGGCTGTTATAATGTGCCCATCGCAGGGATGTGGGACCCTCATAGGAAAAGCCCCAAGTGGCTGGAGCGGAGGGTAGGCAGCTGCCACGTTGGCAACTGCCACCAGCGCGGGGGCACGATGGCTGGGGTGGGCGGCGGAGCGCGGTGGCCCCACTCCAGCAGCCCCCTCCAGAGCAGCTGCTCCTCTGGCAGCCCGAGATCTGATTTCACCCACCTCTTCTCCCTGGGATGGATTATTCCCATGCCAGTGCTCATTGCCGGGCTGCAGGGAGCTGCCTGGCGTTATGTGCGTATTAAAGGGCAGGAGAAGGATTCTCACCCCAAAATGTTCAGTAGTTTTTGCAAAGTGCTGGGAGAGGTGCAATGGAGGGTGCAAACGGCCCCACTGCTTTCCTCTTCTGGCACTGGGGTGTTGTAGTGTCAGGGTAGCGCCGCATCAGGGCTGCCGTGCCACGGCTTGTGCTGCGGGTGGCTCTGGGCAGCTGGGAAAGCGCCTTTGCCACAGCAGCAAGCATCCACCCTTTCAGCTGTCCCCTCTTCCCCCCACCAGAAAAATCAATTTGGGTTTGTCAGGCAATCCTTAGCCAGCTGTGCTTGGTAGTTATCAGCATTTATTTTATTTCTCTGTGGTTTCAGGGCTGCAGAAGGTGAAGGAGTGCTTTCATTAACCAGCAATTGATTTCTCGTACATCACTAATACTCTTCCACTTTTGTCTTTTGGAGGACAAAAACCAAAAAGGAACCCAGAAATCAAAATAACCATTGGTGTGGGTGTCCCCCATAGCGAACAGAGGCAGATCAGCCCTCTCTGGCCTCCACTTATTAACCAGCTTGGATGCAAAGCCTCTTTTGGATGGGGCAAGCGAAGGAGGGGACTCGGGGGACATATGAAGGACTGGCAGCAGCCACGTGAAAGTCAGCTTTCATTTGTCTGCGTGGCGGTGCTGCCGCCTGGGTCAGCCCTTAAAGCAGAGCGGAAGCGTTCTCCTCGGCATCCAGTTGTGCCACGCACAACCACGTACTGCTCGGCAGCCGCCGTTTCAAGCGGCGTGGCTGATGGTGCCTCGCGCAGCTCCTTCCGCCGCGGGGACAGATGTTCCTCGGGGCATCCCAGCGCGTGGCTTTGCGGGGGGCTCGGGGCCGCGGTGGTGGGGTGGCCGGAGGGGGACTGAGCAGCCCAGTCCTCATCACCTTCCCCATGGCTCGGCAGGGGACCGCCGGGAGGAGAGAGGTTTCTCTCCAATTACTCACATCAGGCTTTTGCCTGTGATTGGAGCTCTGTAAGGGGAGTCTCAGGAGGGATTAACATCTAAGAAGAAGGAGTGCTGCTCTCCACTGGGTACCTAAGCACCATTTACTACAAATAATAACAATAATCAAGGTGGGAGGAAGCTTATTTAGTCCTGTGTGCATCTGCATGTTAGAAATGTGCCTCCTTTTCAGTGGAACTGGGTAACACGACACCGATGAACATCCTATCAGCATAATAGGCTTCTCCTAATCTCATTGAAAACAATTAGCAGAGCTCCGGCAATCAAATCAGATGCTGAATTGAAAAACCCTGATGGGATTCTCTTGAAAAATAACAATGGTAATGAATAAAGGATGGGGGATTTTTCACTTACACCTGCAGCATGCTAATAAAATGTGGGTCAGCTCAGAGGTGCAAGACCTTTTATAAGAAGCAAAATAAGTATTGATACTGTTTCTGCCTTAATCTAATGTTTCTGGAGCCAGGGGTTGGGATGAATGTTAATAGTGCTTGCCTCTTTAGACAGGGCTTTTCATCCACCATCCTTTTACAAGGGAGATCAGATTTATTATCCTCATTCTACAGCTGGAAAGGGAGGGAAAGAGAAGGAAAGCAGCTCACGCGGTTGAGTGGTGCTTGAGGAGGGAAGAGCAAATGATGTCCCCGAATCTGAGTCCGTGCCCTAGGCACCAAGATCTTGGAGATAGGTTGAAATTCCTGGACTAAACATGGTGTGCTTTACACGTATAATGATTTGTTCAGTAGAGATTAAAGAAGCAAAGGGTTTACCTAAGTCCAGAGGAGTGTTGGGGAAGATGAAGATACCGAGTTAAAGAATATCTGGAAACCAGATGGCCTTTTCTTTGTACTGTGGAGGTTTACATCCAGCCACAGTCTCTTCTATAAATTAAAAATTGCTTGCAAATTGTCTTTTCTAATCCTGTGCTCATACTGTTTGTACCTCTATGCTGTCTTCTTTACAAGCATGTTTCGTCTGAAGTCCTAGGATTATCTGACACTACATGTGTGCTAACACATTTGGTTTAGTAGTTAAGGTCTTTCCTTGCCCAGAATACTTTAGGGATAGCAAAGGCGTAGATATGAGTGATATTTGCTCATCTAGCTGTGATGTGTTTTGCCTGATCAAACCATCTCATTCCCACCATCTCTAGGATGGGGTTCCCAAGCTCTTCAGAGAAACTGTTAGTGAGATTTCTGTTTGTTTTCATGTGTCCCTTTTTGTTCTGTCCTGGATTTAACCCTCGCTAGTTTTGCCCAGGTCAGGGGATGGTACCCACCTTGCGCTGCATGTCTCTGAGGGCATAAGGTATATGCAAATATTTGGGAAAGCACGAGCATCCACCCTCAGTCAGCGAGTCATTCCTACTCCCCTGCGCTGATGCATGGTGCCTCCCAGTACCCAAATCACTACTCGTAGGAAGAGCTCGAGTGGCGTGATGTCCCTTTCTGATACCTGTAATTATCTCTAGAGGTTTAGTCAGGTCATTACTTCACATGAGTGCTGGGGAATGGTGTACTACTGAGCGATGCTCTCCCAGCTATATCATGCAGGAGGGCAAGTGAGGTGATCATAATTGTTGCTTCAGCCTTTAAAAATCTGTCAAGCCATGAATATTTCATGAACACTTTGGTTGGTGTGCTGGTACAGAAGAAAATGCCATTATTACCGGGATAGAGCTGGCCAGAAATTTTCCAGCAGAATTGGTTTTTGTCAATAATTACTCAGTCAATGGTACATTTTCCTGGAGTGTGTTTATTTTTGTCAAAATTGTCAATGAAAAATTATCTAAACATACTCTTTTAGAAGCCAAGGTGCCTTGTTGCATCTTTGTCTTTTCGCCGTCCCTATTAAATCAACAATATTAGGAATTCTTTTTCAAGGTTTGGTTTCACAGGAAACACGGACTTTTTTTCATTCCAGCTCAGACCATAAAGGGAGGTTTGAATGACACAGCTGCAGGGCAAACGCCAGCACGCGGCTCGTCCCACCTGGCTTCTCTTCCAGGGCAAGGCAGAGCTGGGGACCAAGGGATGCCCTGACACAGAGAAACCATAGCAGCCCTGTGATGTGTGAAGTAGTGTTGTAAGCCCCCACTCATCAATGCTTTTTCTACCAAGAAGCAAGGCAGGAGCTTCTCAACTACAGCGCTCCATCAGATAGCCCGTCTCCTGCAGGCAATAGGCTGGAGGCATTTTGAATGTGATTTACATAAAATGCATCTTTTCCTCTTCCTCCTTGTTACGGATTGCAGTCTCAGGGATTGCTGGCAATGGGCTGGTTTTAGATTATATTTTATACCTCCAGCAGACTTGCTGGGAAATATATGGAGGCAGCAAATCGGTACTGGATTTCCGTGTGTGTAAAATAAGAATGAGGAATGACCTGCTGTTTGTTGCAGGAAAACTTACGGGCCTGTGTGTGGTGCAAAGGCTTCAGAAGTCAATAATCTTTGCATGTTTGGTTTGCACTTGAAACGAATAAGTGGTGAGGAAATAATTGTTGATATATCTGAAAGGGAGCTTGAAAAAAGAAATGGGCAAGCTCTGGAAAGGGACTCATGCTATTGGCGTTTCCAAGGCTGGGCAAGGGTAGTAGTCCTGGCCATTAACAGCAGTTTGTGCAGGAAGTGTGGCTCTGAGGCTGACTGTCACCTGGTACAGCAGGACTGGGAGGTACCAGGACTCAAATCCTGGTTGTGTTTCACACCCGCGGTGTGTTTCGCACTCTGGTGGGCAAGACTGGCTCAGTACTTCCAGAGGACCCAAACTCAGTCTCTGAAATTCTCATAGCTGTGGAACTGATGTTACTCGGAGACTTAAATACACACCTAAAAAGCATGTGGGTGTACTTTGGAGGTGCACGAATTGCTCTGGAGGCCTCACCGAGGCTCTGTGACACACCAGGCACCTGCAGAGCCCTTCCTGGTGGTCCTCAGAGAACATCTTTTTTGCTATTGTCCTATCCTCTTTTTTGCCCTCTTTATTTCAGAGTTCGCACGTTCCCGAAAGAGTCCCATCTGGGCCATGACACAGTCCGAGCCCTGATGTACTACGCCCTGAAGGTCTGGAGTGACATTACCCCGCTAAATTTCCACGAAGTGGCAGGTAACAACGCCGACATCCAGATAGACTTCTCCAAGGCAGATCACAATGATGGCTATCCCTTTGATGGACCTGGTGGGACAGTGGCACATGCTTTCTTCCCTGGAGATCATCACACGGCAGGAGACACCCATTTTGACGACGATGAATATTGGACCTTCCGATCATCAGGTATGTTGGGGTGGGAGAGCTGCAGCCAAATGCATGTGCTCGTAGCTTCCCTCTTCTGTGCTGGTGGCTAGAGTGGTTTAGCCTCTGCTACACCTTCACCCCGGGCTTACAGGTCCCAACACCGTCTTCTGGTTCCCCATTCAGCCTTGCTAGTGAAATGACAGCAGCCAGCGTCGAGGACCTTCTATGTTCCTGGAAGCCTCAACGATATCTCCTTGTTTCTCCCCATCGTATCGGCAGTTGCAGAGCTCCCCATCGCCCACCCCCAGTCCCCGTCTCTTCTGGGCCCTGGAAGGTTGGGTGTGCGGCTGTTGGAGCTCTCAGATGGGGACTGTGTTCTCTGACTTCGCCATCTTTTGCGTGGCTTCGTTGCCACGTGCCCCTGTTTCCTATTTTTAAAGCATGGTTATTAGCTGACCTGCCTGGAAAGGGCTCTCTGGTCTGCAGGGGAAAAGCTCCCTGTGAACACTAGATATTTCCTGCCATCTTGTGCCCATTACCTGACATCAGTATGGTTACAAGTTACAGTTTTTTTCTTTTCTTTCATCTTGTCTGGCTAGAGCAGAGTTTTAGTAAGCAGAAGGACTTTCAGAAGCAAGTGTTCCTCAGCTGTGCAAGCCATCTGTGGGGATCAGGTCCCCAACCTTCGTGTCAGGCACGTTTTGACAGAGTGTCTCCTCTGCAGTCGCCAGCCGCTAATTTACTTGTCACACCGCCTCCTCCGCCAGCCTCCCAGCAGGCTCCTGCTGCCTCAGCTTAATGATTTTGTTTAGACCTAATCATCTTCTCTGAAACCAGCTAATACCTTCTTTCACCCCACCCCTCTCCTCCCTTCCCATCAGTTGACCTCCATCCATCCCCGCTGAGTGTTTGTGGGCAGGAGGGTTCACCAGATGTGCTGGAGGAGGTCTGGCGTTAAGGCTAAAATTCTGGACAGGCTGATTCTGCAGGATTCAACCTGCTCCTTGGTTCACAATGCTGTGTAACCCCAACCGATGTCTTACAGGGAAGAAAAAAAAAGTAGCAGCTCTGCTTTGGAGACATACAGGGCAGAAGCAAGCACTGAGGTCTGGTAGCTTGCCGTAGCAGATGCGTTATGTGACAAAGTAAGGAGTGGTGCCCATTTTATAGCTGGTGGTTGGGAACGCTCGTCACCAAACAGGCTCGTGTGGAGGAGCGGGCTCAGGGCTGGCGGCCCTGCAGGGAGGATCCCTCCAAGCATCGTCGAAGGACGAGGGGATGAGCCTGATGGTGACAAAGCTGCCCTCTATTTTGAAGGTCCTGGAGCTATCCGAGCTTCATCTTTTATTTATTTGTTCTCCCAAGTGATTCAAAAATAACAGCTTGGTAGGTGATATAAAAATATCCCTAAGGTTGTCAGTTTGGCATTAAAATGTCAGAAAGCATATGTCTTGTTCTCTCCTAGTGCTGGGGAAAACAGCGCAGGTTATAAAAATCCTGGCCGTTTACAGACACTGTAAATAACAATCATCAAGGAAAAAGCAGAATTCAGCAAAAATATCCCCCACGCACCCCCCAAACCCATGGGGAGCGCAAAGGACTGTGCAGGATCAGCCACTGCTGCTTCTACATGACATCTCCTTTGGCCCCGAGCACGTCTCAGGGAACGTGGGACTCCCCTGAGTTCGGCGCAGACCTCAGCTTTCCAACCTCACTGTCTTTTTATTACAATGTTTGCAATCGTGATCTTTGTAAGAACCGTGCTTAAAATCATTGCCACCCTCTGCTATGGCTCTGCAGGGCATTGCTGTGCAGCGAAGGGCAGCAATTGCATGGGTGTTTTGCCCAGCTGGTCTGGAGCTGGGTGGTGGGAATGCACCAAGCAGGATCAGTCCCACAGGGCTCCTGAGGGGAGCTCTTCCTTTGCTTTGGCGGCAGCGGTGGAGGTTTGGAAGCAGACATTAACCCCGGTTGAGATCTGGCCTGAGTGTCTGCGGCGCTGGAGAGGACCCTTCGTTAGAGGGATGGGTCTGTGTGTGAGTGTGAGGCACTGGGGGTTGGATTGCAAATAAGGACGTTTCAGGAAAGAGAATAGAGTAGAGAGCCCAGCTGGGGAAAAAAATCATCGGAGGAGGTATCAATATTCAGTAAAGTCTCCCTGATGCCCAGTGTGGTGTGTGAGGATCAGAGTTTCTACAGGAGCAGACCCCGGAGCTGCAGCTCTGCCAGCACAAGGTGTGGAAGGGGAGAAGACGGGCAAGTCCTCTGGAAACAAGCTGGACGTGGTCGCTTACCCCTTCTGCCGCTCCCTGTCAGGGCAGCAGTTAGATGAGCAGGGTTGGTGGCCGATGAGCAGGTGAACAGCTCCGCATTTGTATGTGTGCAGGAAGGTGTTCGCGGTGGATTTGGCCAGGGCAGCAGCGTGCAATGCCAGCATTGTGCGGGCAGGGAAAGCCCGGCCAAGCAGCAGAGCACCGTGGGCAGGTGAGCGCTACGGGCACTCACTGGTTCCTTGGCATGTGGCTTTGCTCATTATCGCAGGCATTGACGAGCTTCTGGCTAGTGGCTGCAGAAATTTGGTATTCTGGGCATTACAAAGACTGTGTCTGCAGCTGCTGCAGGGCAGACGTGAGATACAGGAGATGACTGCTCTGGCCCAGCTCCTGCACCGCCAGTCAGCGGGGATGATGGGTGGTTGTGCCGAGGTCACTGGCTCAGCTGTTTGTCCAGCTCTTTCTCAGGTGCCATCAGTGGGTCTGGGAATAAGCAGGGCAATCCCCAAGCCTGTGTGGGGCTGAGGACTCACACTGTGGCCTGATGTCTGGCTTTCTTTCCATTTTCATATGATACACTTCAGTCTCCTTTTTCCAGCTGGAGAAAAATTTCATTTTCAACCTTCACCTATTCCAAAGCTTTTTTTCCCAGTTTATCCGACGTATACCTCTACCTTCTCTTGCAGTCCTTACAACCCACCCAGACCCCCAAAATACAATCAGTATGTAATGACTTTTATTTCAATTTTGTCTTTATTTCCAGATGCTCATGGGATGGACCTATTTGCTGTAGCCGTCCATGAGTTTGGCCATGCTATTGGCTTGACCCACATCTCTGCCATAGAGTCTATCATGAGACCCTACTACCAGGGTCCAGTGGGGGATCCTCTGAAGTATGACCTACCTTACGAAGACAAAGTCCGAATCTGGCAACTCTACGGTAAGTTTGTGTCCCCCACCTGGCTATGGCCTGTTTCTGTCTTGGCCCACACTGCAATAGCTGTTTTCTGGGGTGAATGGAGCTGGTGGGGAGGCTGGTGTACCCCTCTACTGCTTCTTTGTCTTTATGCATAGGAGTCAGGGAATCTGTGTCCCCCACAGCCAAACCTGAAGTAAGCAAAACTGATGACCATCCTCTCCTGCCAGAGCTGCCAGAGAACCGCTCCACTGTCCCGTAAGTCAAGTTCATTTCTTTTCAGCTGTCACTGATGTTCCTGCAAAGGACATGTAGTAATGAAGCTCCACTTAAGCACCAGTATCTTTCCTGCTCACTCTGTCTTTGGTATTTCCCTCTGGACCTCTTGTCTTCTGGAAAACATGCAGACACACGTGCACACGCACAGAGTGCCCTTTCTTCCTCACCTTTCCTGATCATCTCCTGCAGACGCTGTTGCTTTTTTCAAGCAGTGTGTGTGGAGACTGGCCAGCCAGCCCACAACTGAAGTGGTTAAGAGCAGGAACAAGTGATAGTTGCTATTAATCCCTTAGGTAATTTTTATCATTCAAGGCATGTCCAGAAATTCTATATCATCTTGGAATGCTTTGCATCTCCCCAAGACTCAAAATTTTCTTGCGTTAATGGAAATTTGTCCCCATCACCCTTAGGTGAACTCATCCTTGCTGAAATTTTAATCAAACTTCCTCTGCAGTATCCTGAATTGTGCAAGCATAACTCACCTAAACCTTTCCACGGTGAGCAACTCCCTAATGTACCTGTCGGGGGGAATATTGGAACAAGTGGACCGATACCCTGACTCCAACGCAGGTATGCGCTGGCAAAGGACTGCTTATGCTGAGTGTCATCAGGCAACCAGCATGCCCTCATTAAGGGAAGTTCTGGATCTAGCTCATTAATTAATGTTGGAGTTACCAAATTGTTTTACTGCCAGGCCAGCAGGACAGTTAAGAAGGGACACCGAATAAAAAGGCAGGAGTTCGTGGTCACACACGTTTTTTGCCAGATACCGGGAGCATCCCAAGTGAGAGTGGCAGAGATGGAACAGGTCACCTTCACCTCCTGGTCTGCCCCTATCTGGAGTGTGACCTTGAGGAAGTCACTTCATCCCTCTGTGCCTCATTGCCCCGTCTGCAAAGAGGGGATAACAGGATTGAAGCATGAACAGCCGGATTATTCCTACAGTAATGGGACCAAGAAGAATCTAATCTTGAAAAAATATCCCCGTGCTGCAGTTACTTTTCCTTCACCCCGCTTTGCCCTGCTTGGTGTGGTGCCCACAGTACAGAGGTGTTCCTGGTCAAGGTGTCCCAGCTGCCAGGGGTTGCAGAAAGGCTGTGAGGGTCCTAAGGGACCCTTTTCCTTGAACATGTTGAATGCCATTAGTTATCTTTCTTCCCGTGTAGCTTCTAACCGAGTTTGTCCATAAGGCTCTGTATGGCCATGTTGTGGCCTAGAAACGTGAGAGCGTTTCTCCCTGCTGCCGTAGGAGACCATCATCTTGCACCGGCAGCAGGAGGAGCAGGACACTTGTTTGTGCCAACCGCTTCTTCCTGCCCCGTGTGTGACTGGGAGGGTGGACAGGGCTCACCATCCACATCTCGTTTTGTGCCTGAAGAGGGCTGGGAGGCTGGTGCTGGCAGCCCAGCACAACTCTTCTATCAGCAAATTAGATTTATGCTTCTCTGTCACCCACAGCAGCTTTTCCGTGCCTGTTCCCAGCAGCCCCTCCTTGTCCTCCATCAATCATCATTTCTCACATGGGCTTCGTAGCACTTTTGGTCCTTCATACTCTGTGCCTTTCCCACCCCTCTTGTTAAAAGCAGCTCAGTAACTCAGCTGCGACTTGCCGGGTGGCTTTCACCACATATCATATGGCATTGTCTCACATGTGGCATCATCTCCCTGTGTTTGGTCTCCTCTGCTTTCTCCTTTGCAGCTCCGTCACCTCTCACTGGCATTTTGGAGCTCAGCCTCAGAGCAGCAACGTCCCCAGCCGCTGGGGCGAGATGCTGCTTGGCTGTTATCCGCCATGTGTCCTGCTGCCCGGAGGCAGCCGGCCAAGCTGCTCTGTGCCACCAAGGAGCGGGAAGCCAGCTCTGCTCTCACCAGTAACGCTAGCTGGTAGATGTAGAGCGTGTCCTCGCTTGACTCCCAGCAATGGTCTCCCGTGGCCCAGGGAACACGTCTGCTACAAAGCTGTCTTCAGGCTGAGGCTTGCCCAAGCTCGCCTTGGAAATCCCCGTGCACGTGGTTGGGTTTGAGCATGAGGAACGACAGACGGACGCAGCCTGTGGTGTCCTGCTGGGGGCTCTGGGGGCGGGGGAGATGCAGTCCGTGGGATGGGGGACACCGGGGAGGACATGGCCCCTCGCTGCCCACCTGGGCCGTGCTCACCTGGGCATCTCTCCGCAGGCTCAGGCGGGACGTGCCCAACAGATGCAACACTCATTTTGATGCAGTGGCCCAGATCCGAGGAGAGGCTTTCTTCTTCAAAGGTAAGCACCTGCTGCCAGCGGTCTTTGCATGTGTCACCCTGCAGTGACATTGGTGTGACAGTGCAACGCTGCAGCAGCGGTGTCGGACAGGCTGGGGCAGGCGATGAGGATAAGCCGGCTCGGGGTTTGCAGGCTGCGGGGCCTGCAGACCCAGGCAGGCATCTCACACACCACCGACTCCTTTTGGCTCAAATCAAAGGGCTTAGACCTTTAATCAGCCCACCGAGGATGAGGAATAAGGAAATCTTAATGTCAATGTGAATCCTGCCTCTGGTTCAGAAGGAAGCCGCCCGGCTCGTGCCTGCTCCTGCTCAGTGCGGTAGAGGAGGTGCCCATGCAGGCAATGGCAGGTTAGGGGTCTGGCGCTTGGTTAGGAAGGAGACACCAGTGGAGCAAACCCACCCGCCCTCGTCACCGTGGCGCATGGCCGGTGTGGTGCCCACGAAGAATGTGTGTCCTAACACCAGGGCAGGTGCATGTCCACGTGGCTGCCTGGGAGCCGGGGTTTAACGCTTCCCTCCGAAGCAGCCAGGCTGGTGACGATCGAGCGTGGTGCTCTGATCCGTTGCACCACACTGCCCAACTGAAGAACTAAAATCTGATATTTGCACTATCAAAGCCGAAATCTGGGTCAAACCAAGGCTGAGCAAAGAAACGTCAGCTCTCCACTGTTTTCTCCTGGATGCTTCCAACTTTCCTTTCCTCCCATGCTTCACCTTCCCTAATGCTGCTTGCTGTGCATCGCTCAAACGCAACGTGCACGCGATTGCAGAGCCATCTGGTTCTGTGTCAGCAAACACTTGCTGGCAGTGTGTCCCCAGGGTGCCCGGCTGCCAACGAGGATCCTGTCAGTGCTTTCTCAGCTGTACAGAGCCCCTTTAGGCTGGACTCCGTGGGCTTTCTTTTCCATCTTTCCGAGATGGAAAAATGCCCACTGGGCACTTCTTTCCATCCCTGGGCACCGTTTGGCCACCCCAAAGCCATCCAGCAGGGAAGCAGAAGCATCTCCCCCAGGGATCAGGAGTAGCATCTGGGCGCGTACAACCCATCTGGGTATCACAGTGCGAGTCTCGGGTCACAGGCAAGAACGGCAAAAGGGCTCCAGAGAATTTGATGTTGCTTGTGCCCTCGGGGGAGCACAATACAGAAGCTGTTCCCCTGCGGTATTTGTTCAGATGCCAGCTCCAAAAAGCCACAGCGAAGAAGGGCAAATAAGAGACAAGAACTGGTGTCCAGGATAAATGGCTGGCTGTCTCTCAGAGGGAAAAAAAAAAAAGATGAAATCTAAAAAGAAATCCATCTCGGGGTCTATTTTTGGATATATTTATTGTGGGCCAAAATGCAGATGTAAAGAGCACAGTGTCAGTGGGTGCCAGCTGCATGGCTGCCTCCGGAGCCCGGGACCTCCCTCGGAGCCCCCATCGCTGCCACCAAACCATCCTGGGCACCAAGGAATAGCGGCGTCGCCTCTTAGGCAGGATTTTAGTGACCTCCAGCGATGAGCTTCCTCCATTGATGGACATTTTGTTCTGAGATGATCTGGCAGATTCCCTAGCTGGAGAGCGGCCTCTCCCACTGCAAAGACACCAGATCAAAGCTCCCCAGGGCTCCCAGGCTTGGCATATTTTAGGCAACAGTGGGTTCTCTGTACTTCGGAAACGCCACTTGCTTTGATTTAGGTGCCTCGCTACAGACTCCTGAAGTTTTAAAACAACTTTGGCCTGTGTGTGTGTTTGCGTGGTGCGTGCAGCAATCTGGCCAGAGGCAGCTGAAGTACGGAGAATGCGGTACACAGCTGGGATCAAAATCACCTAGTATTAAAGAAAGGAATTGCCTCAACCCATGATCCATATAAAATGAGACACTTGGGGCGGCAGGACTTTACACTTGGCTTTCATCCTGCTCAGTTCGCCAGCTCAGAGTGTGGTTTTAAATCAAGCTTTTTAAACAAACACGGGGTTGGGATTTTTTTTTTTTATTTATTTTATTATATTTCTGCATGCTAATGGCACCAATTCCCCCACGGATCTGGCTTTGGCTGATGATCATCCAAGCCACCGCAGCACTCTGGTGAGCCGGCTTGGCCGTGACAAAACATGAGCGTGGGCAGACGGGGACTGTCGCATTAAGAATTCCTTGCTACTTAATTGCTATATTTTTTTTTTCTTTTTCCTGATGGCTTATCAAAAAACCAACCCAACCAACCAGTCAGGCTACACCTGGCTCTGAGGGTAGATTTAAAGCTTGCTTGCTGCAGTTGCACACCCACTGAGCCCATCGCTTGCAAAGGGTCGAAATGTCAAAAGCAGTGGGTCTTCCCCCCTCGTCTCAAATGAGCCCAGGGCACTCCGAAGTTCAGATAGTTATCTGCTAGAGAAGGAATTGTGTCAAGCTGTATTTCTTGTTAAAAAAGTGAAAATCTGGCTTTGTCTAGTGCCTCGCTAATTAGAGATGCAGAGATCATCTTTATTTAATTACATGTGTTTCCATCGATGTACAATGGACACCAAATTTGAATCCTATTTTTTTTCTAATGTTCTTAAAAAGAATCTGTAATTACGGCAATTCCTACCACATTTGAATGTATTATTCATTTGTGGCTTTCGGTCAGATAGAGCAAATACGCAAACTGGAGCAGGAGAACAAGAATATCATATAAATCCTTATAATTAGAATAAAATCCCCTCTTTGCAGATGTTTAAGTGTTAGAGTTTTGCCTCCTGCATTATTAGGCTAAGATCCAATTTCCATAAAATTTTAAAAGACAGTGTCACAATCTGCTGGATCTGAGTGTCTTGAATACAAATCTGAAGACGCATCTTTGGTTTCTGTTGCTTATCCCCCCTTAGGAATTCATGCAAGAGCAGATGTAAATAACTAGCAATAATTTCTAACAGGTAATAACAAATATGAGTCAAAGTTAGGAGCTGGCTCTTAGACATCTTGCTCCGGCTCAGATCTCACTGTGCAGAGCTCTCCGGGGAAAACGCAGCACGAAGCACGCTGCAAAAACTCCGGCTGAGAATCCCTGAGACAGTGCAGAGCGTCGGGTTTTGAGTTGCCCCTAAAATCATTAAGACTCCTCAGGAAATCCCACATAAGGCTCCTTCGGCAGGAGAAAGTTTGGCATCCTTCCCACAGAGGACAAACCTGTTTCCTTTTTCAAAATATTCCAGAAATACCCAAACCAAACTTTTTTCTAGCTGGGGCAGTGTTGCTGCAGGTGCTGGAAGTGTGTCTGCTTACACCACCGGTACACTTGGCCCCGGGGAGCGCCGCAGGACTGAGGTCCCCTGCTTATCCTATGCCTCGAGATGGTACCAAACTCCTTAATTATGCCTCCTTCACCACCTCAACCCCTTTCAGTCTTAGTAATATAGTCCCCTCCTCCTGTATTTTCTTACTCCCTTTCTTCATTAAAAAAAAAACCCCTCTGATATTTCCGCGTTTCATTGTAACATCACACACATTTCTAAATACGAAAGCAGCTGGGCACCGTGTGTGCAGGAAGCTGCGGGTGCTCCGGGAGAGGAGAAACAGGCACGTTTCTTCGGAGGCTCTCGCTAAAGGCTGCTGGTACCTGGTGTAGCTTCAGCCACCAGCTCCCAGGAGGTCCCACGCAGAGCAGCGAGGGAAGAGCTGAAAGGCTCCTCTCACCTGCTCCGGCTCAGCGGCACACCTTCACACCGTGGCCAGGAGTATAACGAATCCAGTGCAATGTCTAGAGGATTATTTTGATCCTGAAAAGAGGATTTCTATCTAATAGCTGCCAGGAATAGAAAGCTGCTGCTGGAAAGCAGGACACCTGTAATTCATAGCTCCCATCTCACGCGCTTTGCTTTCTGCTGCGGCCGCGTGCCCGGTGCTCATCTCCCCGGCGAAGGTGGGTTGCAGTGTGGTTCAGTAATGTCCAGTCTGTTCCTCCAGGCAAGTACTTCTGGAGACTGACTCGCAATAAGCACTTGGTCTCCCTCCAGCCGGCTCAGATCCACCGTTTCTGGCGGGGCTTGCCACTCAACCTGGACAGCCTGGACGCGGTCTACGAGAGAACCAGCGACCACAAGATCGTCTTCTTCAAAGGTGAGTGCGACCGTAGTGCTGGAGGCAGCACGTGTGTCTCCCCAGTGTAGATCCTAGTGCCAAGGTACCTTGGCAGAGTTTTGACCTCTCCTGCAGGCAGGAGACACCAGCGTTAGCCGATGAGCATCTCCCAGGGCCGGTCCCAGATCTGTTGCCCGTGAGCGAGGCCAGGAGAAACCAGCTTGTAGGGAGGGCAGGCAAAAAGTAGCAGTCGTGTTCCCCAGAAAATGAGGGAAATGTCATTGAAGAAAAACTTCAGCCAAACCTAACTGAAATCCTTGCTTTTCAAGAACGAAATAAAAGAGGAACCGCTCACGCACACACTTTACAGGTTTTGTGTTCCTTCTTCAGCCTTTTCTCCTTTTAGTATTTGTTGCTGAGAAGTGGCGAAGCTGCAGAGGGGACAAAAATGAAAACAGACATGATTTTGTTATATAGACTAGATATTATATATATTGTATATAATATATAACATTCGCATGTATATGTGATGCAATATAGCATATGTATGTGTAGCATAGCTACAAATTACGTGTACAAATATCATTTCTGTGACTATTCTTTTTCTTAAAATAAGTGTTATAATCCTCTCGTTTTTCAACAACATCTCACAAAGTTCCTTTCAGAAGAACTGGGGGAAAGAGATTAGCTCGTGGTTCCTACACAAATGTCCAAGCCTCCTGCGAACTGTCTGTCCTTGCTGGTTAGATGTTACCCATGGGCTGAACGTCACCCAAGCCCGCAGCAGGCACGAGCTCTTTCTGAGAGGTCATGCGCTTGAAGAGCTGAATACATCCCAGCCCTCCATGCTCCCTGGCTTTTTGTCTCCCGACTGTTCTGCTCCGAGCGTGGTGCAATTACCAGTTTCAGAAGAGCTGAACCAAGCACTTCTGAAAGCAATAATTTGGTTTCAGTTCCTCTAGCAAGGCTGGACGGATGGCTTACATCCCGCGCAAGCCTCTGCGCTCGCAGAAGCGTTTCCAAGCGCGGCCGAAGCCCTTCCAGGCTGCGCGCGCTGAGCACCGCAGGGCTCTGCCAAGCCCTGCGTCTCCCCAGAGAACAACATGCAAAAGGCTGCCTCGGGCAGCCCGCCCTGCTCTGCCTTTCTGCTAGTCTGGAGGGAATGGGGCCAGCTGGAGCGCGGCAGCCCTTACGCCTGGCACCAGACCCTCCAAGCCAGGTCTGCAGGCCATAGCGGCACTCGCTCCCTTCCTTCCCTTCTTCCCTTCTCTCCCTGCTGGGGACAGGCAGACCTCCTGCAGCTCAGGGCCAGGGGCTCCCCCTGGCTGCTGGCTCAATTTGGCTTGTAAGGCCAAAATTACAGCTCTGCCACAGCCGGGGTCTTCTTGCTCCTGCAAGGCACAGCACTCCGTGCCCATGCGTGATGTGTGTGTTAGTCCTGCCTAGCTTGTAAGATTAAACTCGGGATTTTCTTTCCAGCTATAAAACACTGTCTCGTTCTCTCCCTCCAGTGCTGTTTCATTGATCCCTGGACAGAAACCAAAGCACACAAATTACCCCGACCTCTGAGGTCCTGCTGCTGATACATGGGCATGTGTTTAAGTGCCTCTTCAGATTTTTCTAGAGAACCGAGGGAGGAAAAAGTCTGATCTTTAAAATAGGTTGTGCGATGCCCAAAAGGACACTGCAGGTTCACAGGGAGACATTGTACAAACAGAAAGGCTGCCTAGGTGGTTGGAGTATCACATAGGAATTGAGAGATCTGGGTTGGAAAACTCCTGTTCTGATTCCTCGTATGACTGTGGGCCAGTCATGTTGTGCTTCGTTTTTGTCGGAAAAAAAAAAACCCATATTGACATTTCTGTCCTGCCCCGGGTAGGGCCACAGCGGGGGGGCGGGGGTGGTGGCTGTGTAGAGAGCACTTGAAGAGCAGCAAGCTGCTCAGATGGGATTTGTCCAGCCCCTGTGCATCCTCCTTACATCCCTTAAAATTCACAGGTCCTTCAGCCCAGCTGGCTCTAAAAAGTGTGGCGATTTCTCTTCCAAAGTGGGACTACGCTTTAGTTCTCAGCAGTCGAACAGCAGGCAGATAGAGTCCTCAATTTGCCCACAACAGCTGCATGTAGCTTTCTATTTCCTGCAGTGGGATATCAGTCAGAAAACAAAGAGACCGAAAAACAAATGCCACCACCAAATACATAAAAGCAACAACTGTACTAACGCTGTCCCCGGACTGTCACGCCTGCAGCAGTTTGGGAGGAAAGCAGGGCTTATGCTCCACGGAGAGCCTGACACAAAAAAAGCAACTATGCAAAGATCGAGGTTCCCCACTGGGCTGCTGCCTTCCCATCCACATCCTTCAATGACAAGAGCTCAGTCCTGAGGATTGTCACGGCAACAGATAATGAAACATCAGCTCGTCTGCGGGGGAATGCTGGTTTCGGCTGTGAAACAAATGTGATTTTGCTCTGTGCTTCTTTCCTTTCCGCAGGAGACAGGTACTGGGTCTTCAAAGACAATAACGTGGAGGAAGGATACCCACGGCCGATCTCGGACTTCGGTCTGCCACCGGGAGGAATCGACGCCGCTTTCTCCTGGGCCCACAATGACAAGACTTATTTCTTTAAGGACAATCTCTACTGGCGCTACGATGACCACGAGCGGAGGATGGATCCCGGGTACCCTTCAGAGACCATCCTGTGGAAGGGAATACCAAGTTCTTTAGATGATGCCATGAGGTGGTCAGATGGTAAGTCCGTATGCCAGTTCAAAAAACGCAAGAAAAAAAATCGGTGCTTCATTTGCACTTGAGCTATAGCCTCTTCTACCGTGTCTGCTGACAGAAACTGCTCAGCCCCAGGTGGGATGACACTTTCTGGTGTCTGAAAGCTGAAGAGGGAGGTAGGCTTCCAGCCAGAGCTCCCCGCACCATGCGCTGCTCACTGAAAGATGTTGTGTTTTCAAGCAGGCAACAAAAATATCCTGGGGGCCTACTAATTTGATTTTATTAAAAGAACACATTTGATGTTGTTTTGCTGTGATTTTTATCCTAATACATGCTGGTTTGCTCTTCACTGAATTTGTTGTCATGGGATTTTTAGCTAGATATATGAGGATGTGGACAGAAAATATTTTTAAAGGAGATGTTTTCCCCAGAGTTGTGACTTATTTTCCGGGGATGAGATTTCTCAGTGGTTTTTTGTCCCTGAAAAGACAACAAAAATTTTGGCACAGGAGATGTTTAAAACCAGCCATTCGCTCACAGCAAAGTGGCACTTCCAGGTTTTATTTACTGACAATCCAACAGTGTAATAGCAACAAATAAACCAGGCAGAGGGGAGGGACATTTCCAGAGGCTTTTCAAGCTGAATTCCTGAAGCTGTTGAGAGCGACCGGCCATCCATGTGGGTAGAAGCCCTCCATGGGCATGGGACCTGCTTACAGAATTCACAACCTCCCAGTTCAGAGTGGAAAAAAATGCACCTGAGAGCAGAAGGTTCCCAGGGCCCTGCCGGGCTCAGGTTATTTATCTGAGCTCAGGGATAGCAGCATGCCCCCCAGGTCATTAACAGGTAGGTGAGGTCTTCAGCCTTACCATGCCCGACTTACAGTGCACGACTGTCCACTGACGGCCACTGAGAGGTGCGTGTGGTGTGTCCAGCTGTGTGTTTACTAGGGCTTTTGCCCTGCACACCCTTGGTACCAGGGGGGTGCATCTGCTCTAAGACCCACCATAGAAGAGGCGACATCTCACCACCCACCTCCCATCTGTCTGGTGGCTCTGCCTGGTGTGAGAGATCCCGGCCGGGCGTAGCATCATCTTTTAGAGCATCCCACCAGCAGCCACTGTGCTCCTGCAGTGAGAGAGGGTATTGGCACCAAGCAGTGGTACCGCATCTGCCTCTGCTCCCCGGGGCTCAGCTGGGGTGGGAGTGCTCCCCTGCTGCCCCAAGTACTCCTGTGCCCTTTCCACTGGGAAGGGCGCCCATCGCCGCTCATCTTGCCTTTGGGTTTTGGTTTCTTCACAGGTGCAAGTTATTTCTTCAGGGGCAAGGAGTACTGGAAAGTGCTGGACAGTGACCTGGAGGCCCAGCCTGGTTATCCCCAGTCCATCGCTAGAGACTGGCTGGTGTGCAGCGACATGCAGTCCGACTCCCCAGAAGCAGCCGGGAGCAGCAGGACTGGGGCACGCTCCAAACCAGGGCAGCATGACGAGAGCCGCTCAGAAAACGGCTACGAGGTCTGCTCCTGCACTTCGGCCTCCCCGTCCCTCCGGGCTTGCCCTGTGCTCAGACTGTCAGCCAGCCTCGTGCTGACGAGCGTGTGGACAGCAGCACTGATGTGTGCAGCCCTATGACATCTCATCCCACAGACGAGGCAACGCCGTGGTGCTCCAGGGAGGGGAGGTGGATACGATCCCGTGATGCTAACTGTTACAAGCAGAAAAACATTCCTAGGAACATGCCAGTGAAGGGTTTGAATTCTCCATGAGAAATGAACAGTGGTTTTTGTTTTGGTTTTTTTTTTTTTTCTTTTCAATTTTAGTTTAAAGGTCTAATAACAGATTTTTCGAGTTCTGCACCTCCTTATTCCCCCATCCGGTTAAAGATGAGAGCAGCCTAATGTTGAATTTAGAAATGTTCCATAGAGATGTGTTGCTTTGGGTGTTTAAATGCAGCAAACGAGGGAGGGGAGAGCTACTGTGGTTGAACGGGAACAGAAGAGATGCTGCTGAGACAGATGCCAACATCCCGGAGGAAAGGCAGCAAGGCTATAGGTGAGGGGCGGTAGTTATATGCTGACACAATGTACACATCCCATTGGATGTACTAGGTAGAAAGAAACTTTGACTCCACTAAGATTAACTGCAAGGTGATCATTTTACTGTCAAACCTGCTGTGGTCACTGATGTCTCGGTAACCTGTATCAGTTTCTATGGGTCAGAAACACCTTCGCCTTTCAGAAGGCAGTGCAGCTTATCTTTGTATCCGAGTCATTTGAATTTAACAAATTCTCTAATAAACCTTGGCTGCCTACACAGAGATCTCCCAGTCCTCTGCCAGACCAAGCCTGCCACCTGCAGTAAGGTGCTGACTACTGAGGCTCGGGAGCAGCCTCACCTCTGTGCAAGGAGCAACCTTGCTGCGTGCAGCCAAATGAGATGCAATTACACCCACCACCCCAGCCTAATCCACTCTTGGATTTCCTGTTTCAGGTTGTTTTACATTTTGGGAGGGATCAAGACGTATCGCATTCGTTTGTGACTGTCATACCTGGCTGCACTGCGGAGGATGGGCCAGAGCGGGGAGGGGTGCTGCACAGTCAGCCTCAAACTCTTCTTGATGCCTCTGCCAGGAGTTTGGAGTGAGAGAAGCAAGGTCAAACGCTGCATTAGGATCTTCCTGGGGTTTTTTTCTCACTGCTAATCCATTTTCTGCGGTATAATTTGGGCATCTGAGAGTCCTTGAAAGTGATGAGTGAGAACCTGTGCTAGGAACTGCAGCAGAGATGTCGGGAAGGCCAAGGTCCTTCAGTCTCGTGTTGTCAAGGGATGATAAAGGAGAGAAATGGGCAGCAGCCACTGGGACACGCAGTTCTTCTCTGCCCCGCTTCTGTAAAGCTCCTACAGAAATGCCTCTTGCTGCCTCTGCCAGGGCCAGCTCCTGGGGGAGACCCAGCAGCAGGCAGAAAGCCGCAGGCAGTGTCACTGTGGGACCCAAGGATGGCTCCCCTGGCCCTGGTGCCAGCCATAATGCAAAGACCTCCGTGGCACAGCAGGAAAGGAAGGGGAAGTGCACAGTCGCCTCCTGATAGAAAAAAGGGGTCCTCTTGAGTTTCCCTCTCTGCTCTTTGTATTTTTAAATAATCCCGGTCATTCACAGGGTGCAGCTGTTTTCAGGACGATGTGCTACAGTGTGATTTTACGGGGCATGAATCAATGGAAACCTCCCATTAAACCATTAAACATCCTTTTAAAAAAATACAAACCAAAAAAACCTCACAGGTAGCAGCTCCTTCTGCTGAGTAAATCTGCCTCTTGTGTTCCCGCTGCATCGGTCTTGACCTGCTCGAAGCAGCTCCCCGTCCCACCTCTGCCTGCCAGGCCGAGCAGGGACCGCAGGGGCAGGGCGTTGTGAGTTGCCATCACGGGAGATGGAACTTTCCTTCAGTTCACATCTCTTTTCTTCCTCTCCCCTCTGGAGTAAAGAAGACATGGCTTTTAGTGCTTGTTGGGCTGACACTGCATGAATATCAGCATGTTAAAGATTCCTCTTGGAGATAAGGCCAGGTAGGAGCACAGCATCTCCAGGAAGACACCCCCTCTCTTTTTTTTTTTTCCTCCTTTTTTCTTTTTTTTGGTCTTCCTCCACAAAAGAAATACCCAGAAGCTGCACCTGAAGTTATCAGAGGAGGCAGGGACATGACTAGCACTGCTTCCATGGCTCCTCCAGCCCAACCAAGGAGCCTGTTGTGACAAGGACCGGGGGCCCTGCAGCCATGCTGATGTGGTCACAGTGGTGCTGGGACCCATGCTAACGGGATGTCAAGTTAAATCAAGTTTATTTAACGTGGGGGGGACTGTGATTTATAAATAAAGCCTGTGGAAAGGCTTTCAATACGCCCTTCTCTACTTCAGATTATGCATTTTGATGATCAGAAACGGAGCAGGAATCAGGGCTCCGCTGCTACCAGATAACCCTTGGGGAGGATGGAGAAACGCTGCTGTCTCCTCCTGGTGTGTGGCTTGCTTGACCGATCCCCCAGCTGCTGGCAAAGCCACCCTGCCGTTGCCATCAGCTCCGGATGCGGCTGCAGGAGGCTCAAGCTCCCCCTGGGATAAAAACGGGAGCCGGGGCATTTCCTGTCGAGGTCACCGGTTCAGCGCGGGGCTGGGCCATGGGGAGCAGATGTCCGCGGCACAAAGAGACTGTTATAGCGAGTATGCTGGTGCTCAGGGTGCTGCATCGTTCTCCCATGGGGACGCAGCAGTTCCGCGTGGGTGAAGCAGTGTGGATCCATTAGTGAAAGGGTTTCGTCCTTAACAGACCCAAAGCAGAGAGCCCTGTGCCCAGCAGGGTGGGGGGCTCTGCAGCACCCAGGGGGGCTGTGAAGGCCACGAGGCTCCCACATGATGCCTCTGCAGCTGCCCCTCCAAGCATGGCGTGTTTGGAAATCCCTGCCCATTCCAACCACATTTGCAGATCGGTCGTAGGGTAGAGGCAATAGGTGCAAATCACAGCACGAACCTGGTACTTGGGGAACTTACTCTCTTGGGTTTTTCCTCTAAAGCCAGGCTCACCGCATGTTTTTCTGGGTCTGGGGAGGATGGGTGCCATCTCTGAGATAGGTTGAGTGGGTGCACGGCCAACTAACGGCAAATGTGTTCGTGGGCTGGGGGATGTAGCCCTGCCGGGGGCTGCAGACTCCTCTCCTGGGGGCACCGAGGAGGTTGGAGGCAGCAGGCCAGGTCTGGGCGAGTGGCAGCACGGGCGTCTCCGGCACGGCCGCAGGAGGACAGCAGAGACAGCTGCTGGCACTGCTCCCCGGCCCTGGAGAGCTCTGCCTGCAGGGGCATAGTCATGCTTCCTAGTGGCTTAAAAATAAGAATGTAACATAAATGTAGTCTCTGTGCTCCAAAACGAGGCTGATGCTTTGCTGCCGGGCTCCCTGGCATTGTCCCTGTGCCTGGATCCCTCTGGTCCTACCCAGAGTCCCTGGGCTGGCTCTCCTCCACAACAACATCCTTAGTCTTAGCTGGAGAAACCCCCTCCACCCTCTGAAAAAATAATCTAAGCATCATATTGCTGTTGCATATTGCCCAGTCTGGATATTTTCTGACTATTTAAATTCTCAGAGGATTTTGTGAGGTCATTTCAGAGTTGAAATACTTCTATGTAACAGGAGGAATGGGAATTTAAAGGAGGGGGCAGGGCACTGGCCATCTGAACCCCTGAGTATTTAAAGCTGAAAACCTGAGTTTATGGCAGCTATGCTTGCTGGGGCTAGCTCCAGGGCCCCAGTCAAGGTTTTTCCTGGCTCTCACGCCTACCCATCCCCAGGTTCAGCCAGCCCTCAAGGCCTTTTCTGTTTTGCTACCATAAAGAAAACCAGGAGGAAAAAAAAAATATAAGGTGGGCAGGGGCAGTTTTCAAATGACAAAGCCATGGCAATGCCTGGATTAAAAAAAATTAATAACAAGTTATCTCAGACAAGACCTGGGATTTAACAGCTCTCAAAAACACAATAAAGTTATTGAGAAGAGACTCAGTATTTACTCACTGATTCAAATCATAAGACAGGCATGTGTGTTATAAAAGGTTCCTGCTTCCTATAGCTCCCTGGTAGCTGAGGGAAAGACTCTCAGCCCTTACAGCAAAAGGACTTTCTCTCTCCACAACCCCCAATTTAATCAGAAACGCCCTTGCATAGCTGTGGGCCAGGAGAGCAGGTGATGGGTTCACCCCCATAGCTCAGGTGGAGCTGCTCTGGGTGATACCCTATATCAGCAGGTGGGTACACACTCCTGAAACCTTTATGCCCTGCTGCAGCTCCTGGAGAAAGAGTCTTGTTGTTTGCTTCTCAGGTGGTGGTTTGGGAGAGGACAAATACCAGGGCTGCCTCCAGCCCTGCCACTTTGCTTTTTCCATCCCCTCTGCAAGGTGAGTGTGGTGTACAAGCTGGGGCTGAGCTTGATGCTGCTGTAAGCAGCAGAAGCAACCCCAGGGAATGTTTTGTCCAGGGGAAGGGGACTTGTCCTGGTTCTTCATGTCCTAGCAGTTCCTGGTAAGCTCCTCCTGGTAAGCTCAGTGTTGTGGATCACTTGCTTTTCCCTGAAATTTTTAGACAGGGGGAGTTGGCTGGCCTTGTGGAGCTGGAACAGCCCAGGGGAGGGATATAGGACAGCCAAAACCAGGGAGTAATAGTCTATAAGAAGACTAGCTTGGGCTAAAAATAGGAGAGGGTATTAAAGCTGGATGGCATGTGGAGGATTTCGGTAGGCATGTGCTAGGGCTGTAAATGGGGAAGCAGAGGGGCTGTCTCTGAAGATCGCTGACCTCATGGCTCTAACAAAATGATTACAAGTGCTGCCAGAGCAGTTCCCTGTCCTCCACCCAGATTTCTGGTCCCTGGGTTAAAAAAACAAATCCCAAACCTCTGGGATTTATGATCCTGTCAGCAGTGAAACCCTAACTCACCACTAGGTTCCCAGCTCCAGTGGGCTTATTTCTCAATGATATGGAAGGATCTGGGTTTCCTTTTTTTTTAAAGGGCTTTGAGCTTGACTGCACACCCAAACCAGTCAAGTAAAATGAGACCCAGGCCTGGCTTTTGCTGGGACAGCGATCAGTCTGTTCCGAGCAGCTTTCAGCAAGCGCAGCTTGGTGGGGAGGAGCTGCAGTGACAACAGGGCCGCTTTGTTGTGGCGAGGACGAGACTTCACAAGCTTCCCAAGGAACTGCGTCAAGATTTATGGGCTGTGCTGCTTGGGTTGTGGCAACTTGTCTTTGGGCTTCATGTGAGGAAACACACATCCTGGGGAGAGGCCTTCCCACCCCACATCTGACAAGCCGAGCTGAGCCAATGTGTTGTGCAGCTGGAAACATCAGGAGCAAGAGAGTGTCTTGCTCTGGATCAGGCATTTGGTCTGTTCTCTGTTGAAACGAGGAGGATTTTTTGCGGGGAGCACAGGTGATGATTGCAGAAGCCTGTTTGTATGCAGGCCCCCCCCCCCCCCAAAAAAAAAAAAAAAAAAATTTAAAGGGTGGAAATGCCCTATTCTCCTTCCCACCCAAGCTGTACTGCAGAAATAGCCAAGCCAGGATGGCCCCTGGCATGCTGTCCCTGTGGAGTAGAGGAAGGAGCCTTGGTGGTTACAGGGCAACTCAGTGACAATGATTCCTCCTTCTTCCCAGCCTGAGAAATTGATGGTTGTTCTGGATCTGAGGCTGGTTTTGTCCAGGGCATAGAAAATTATGGTGTTGGGTCATCTTCATGTGGAGATTGTCCGTTGTCAGCTGTCTTAAAGCACCACAGCCATCTCATATCCTGCAACTCCTCCACTCCTGGGGACTCACTCTGCTTTTCCATGTTTACTTGGATGACATCTATACACTGCATGCTTCAGCTCCTCCACATCAGTAAGGAGGCACCACCGAGGGATGAGTTTGCTTGTTTCTGAAGTTGCCAGGTAATGGAGTAACTGTGGCCAATGAGGGCTGCTTGTGCTGAAGCCGAAGCCGTGCTCCTGCCTCTGAGCAGAGCTCGCGGCGAGGGGTTTCCACGCAAGCGGGGGTAACACTTTGCCCCGCTTATCTGCATTGCTGTGCTTGAACTTATCTGAAATGTCATTAATGCTCAACCCAGGGTCTTAACTGCTCTAATTTTCTGAGCATGCAGAAGCAAAGGGTTCAGTGTTTTATAGCAATTATCTGCCTTAACTCTCCCTTTTCCCACTGCTGTGTTCATCCACCCTTTTTCCTCATCTCCTGCCACGAAGTTCTGTCTCCCCGTCACAAAAATGCACGGGTCAGGTTGGAGATGATGGTTTCTTAGGAAAGAAGATCCTGGAGCTCTGCAGGTGCCTGTGGTTAGACAGCTCCTTGTACCTCTGCGTAATGGATGACCACCACCCCTTAGAGGATAGCAGGTCATGAGGATCATAAATCCCACATCATATCTGGTGAATTTCTGACAGTCTGACCTGGGAATATGAGGCTGGGAGAGAGCAGGACTGGAGTGACCTGGGAACACTTACGGAAGGGAGATTTGTGTGGTGGGATTTGGCAGATGTCTGTGGTGCTGCTTTAAAACAGCTGTCCAGATGTGCCTGCTGGGCAGCAGCAGAGTTCCCAGGCTGCAATAAAAATGTGTGTAAGGAAACCATGAAGAAGAGTGGAGCAATTTGGCTCTAATTCTGGATGCTCAGCTGGCTCTTTCTCCTGAGGTACCCCTGCACATGGGTGAATTCCTGCTTTTCCCAGCCCTGTGCATCAGAAGAGTGCAGATATTTGACTTTCCAGGGACGAGAGAGCGTTTCTAGTACTCAGCAAGAGATTGCACAGTGCTCCCATGCCCAATCTCCTTCATATCCTCCCTTCTGTCATGGGGGATGCAAGAGAGGGACTCTGAGCAGTGTCCTTGTCATGTGAGTCCAGCTTGCAGTAGGTCTTGTCCAGAAACAGGACATGGATCCTATTCTAGTCTCATAAGAAACACAATGCCTTGTATAGGCTGCTGAGTCCTCTCCTGAAAGAGAGGGGACTGACTGCAGGGAGCAGCTCATCAGGAATGTACTTCCTTCATCTCTGTTGGCTCTGGAAGGCTTTCATGATCATGTACAACCAGGATAAACAAGTGAGATCAGAAACCCCCTGAGCAAAAGCCATGCTCAGGCGAGTAGAGCCTTGCAGGACCCATGATAATCCTATTCTGCAAAGCACATGCCAAACACTTGGCACCTCTTGCACTTACAGGAATGAAGTCATGTCCCTGCTGGCCTCCACCTCCTTTCGGGGGTACTGATGGGCCCTACCTCTCAAAGCTCTTCTCCCTGCAAGCCTGCCAGGGCAGCAAGCTCACGGCTGCCCTAGGAAGCCTGTCTCTAAATAGTTTCATTCTGGCAGCATGAGGCAGTGCAGCCTGATTGTTATTCTTAACCTCGGGTCAAGCGAGGTAGCAGTGACGTAACGGAAGAACTTTGCTCCGCACGCTCTGTCATGGCAGCTCTGAAGTAAGGCTCATCCACCAACTGCTCTGTTGTGTTCTCTGTCGAAACTTGCGGTGTTCTCTTTGTCGCTGCAAAGGGGGATGGCCCCAGTGCTTCTCTTCCACTGGCATAAGCCGTTTCTCGTTAGCAAAGTGAAATGCTCTTCTCTACGCTGCCAAAGGCGAGCTGTTTATTTACTGTTGTCTGCCCTGCTGGAAGCCAGCACAGGCTTCCTTGCCTCCCACGTTACCATAAGTGCAAGACTTTGTGCTTTGCCCTTTTCCACCAGTCTCTTTGGCGTGAGCAGGAGGAGGTGACTGTAGCTGTGTAAGCTGGCACCTCTACAGATCCTGGGCAAAGCCATTCAGGGATAACGTCTCCTTCCATGAGCATCTGAAGCTGACTCAGCTAGTGCTTGCCAGGAGATGTTGATCCCTTAGTAATCCCTGTCTCCTTGGGTCCCAGCAGGAGGCTGCCAAGAGAAATGGGCTTAACAAATATCTGTAGGGGCTGCTTTACCAGCTCCTAAGCAGAATCCCTCTCTGCTGTGCTCCCAAAGCATTGGAAGTGCTCTAATGCTGTCCTGAGCCTTGCAAACGCAATTAAGGTGTTGAGTTTTAATTCAACTCTGCTTCCTCCATGCTTGTCCGTGTCACTATGGGCGAGCAAACAAATACTTACTAACAGGCTCCACCAAAAGGCATAGCTGTGTGACTGCCTGCCTGTCCTTGTAACGCCATGTGTTTATGTACATGCTATCTCCAGCTTTGTTTGGGCTGGGCTGGACTAGGCAGCTGGGCCCAGTGGAGCTCCTGGGGGCATAATCATGTTGCAGATAGCAGAGAGAAAGTGCAGCATTGTTCTCTGCCCGGTGTCAGGGCTCTTGCCTCGTTTGAACCCAGCTTCTGAAGCACGTTGGCGGAGACGGATGTGAAGAGCTCTGATAAATGTTAAGAAATAATTCAAATGCGTATCAGTGAATATCCATCATTCATCCAAACTTCTGAAGGCTGATATTTTGGGCTGCTGTTTCCAGCGCTGCCGCAGAAGTTGACCTGCAGTAGAAGATGGGTTTGTGCAGCTGCTGTGTCTGGTTGAGCCTATCTTTATGGGCAGAGCAGCAGAGACAATGTTGTTATCGCACTTTCGCCTTCAGTTCTTTCCTCCTGAAGCCATGAGTGCAGAGCAGATTTTTTTTTTTTTTAATGTCAGACCAAAAGCCTAAATGCAGCAGTTAACAAACCCTGCTGAATTAGGGCAGGGTGAGCAGTAGAAAAAAATATCATAAGTTAACTCTAATCTTGCCTTTCATATTGATTGCAAGTTATGTCACTAAGGGTTCATATTCTCCCCTCCAACCTAGCAGCCCCTTGTGATCTCTCTTTAAGTTGCACCAGTGGTATCAGTGAAGCCAAGTCTGCTCCTGGCCTCTTGGTTTGCAGGTGGTGGATGCCTCTGATCTCCTTTTTTGTGCTTTTTGAGGATGGGGGAACGCCTTGCGTGAGTTTCCGCAGCACCAAACACAAGGTGACCACACTGCAACTACTTGGAAAGACAAACTACCCCTACAACAGCAGTGCTGTGTCTTTGGAGTTGTAGCAGATGTAAAAATGGTGGGGGGAGAACAACTGTATGGTCATGCAGCTGGGGTCACTGAGCTTTCCAGTGGTCCTGCCCTCACTCTGAAATAAGGGTGGGGAAATGCCATTATTTTGAAGGGTGCTGTTTGTCTGGCTAATGCTTTACTCTGGTCAAGTGGAATGTGACCAGGTTTGAGTAGTTTTGAGGAAGGTCCAGGTTTGGACCACCTGGATTTTTCCTCAGATCTGAAGTCTTTTGGTGGTTGGTTCAGTTCTGCTCATAACCTCACAGGCAGAGAATTTACTTGCTGGAGTTTCTCCCCTGTGCTCCTCTTCACGATCAACGTCCATGATAAGCCTCCAGGAATCAACTCACCCTGCCTTGACAAAACTACCTGAAGACTATGCGTGCCGGTGCTCCAGCCCTGCGCACGTGTGCACAGCCTTGGGAACAGCACCTGCCTCTCCTGTGTGCTGGATTCATCTCATACCCAGCTCTGTTTCTATTGTCCCACCCTAGCAAAAACAAATGCAATCTGCTCACGTGTGTGCTGCAAGAGCCCTGCCAGGAACAAAGAGAAGTTCAAATATTTGCATTTGGTTGTTACTCTTTCCATTCAGGCAGTAATTGACAGGCTTCAACAGAGTCTATTGGTGCTGAGTACAGGATTTCTACCATACTGGCTCCAGGTTCACAACTTTACCAAGATGAAACACCTACAATTAACAGTTGGGTTTTAACTTGGGGGAAAATGACTGAGGGTAATTGAAATATGGCCTTAAAAAAACAAAAAAAAAAAAACAAACAAAAAAAAAACCTGAAAAAAATCATCAGACTTTCCCTCTGTCAGATGGGAAGTGTTGGGTCTTTGTGTGCAGTTTCACACAGAACAGCATTTTCACCATGGACTCTGGAGCTCCGTTACTGATTCCTGCCCTAGTGTCTGGGATGCAAACTGTCAGTCTGCACGCAAATACTTCAGAGCTGACTTTCTTTGGAAAGTCCCAAGCTCAAAGCCACATGGAGGCCCGAGTCTCTCTGGGACTGCAGCTCTTATTTCTGTTTGGCTTGAGCTGATCAAGGAGCCAAAGATGTTTGCTAACAACACGAACTTCAGATCTCTACTTCTCTGTATCTGGGAACAGAATGGTGAAACAGCCCCAGGTATGAACTAGCTCAGAAAAGAAGCTGGTTTGGTGTCACTGGGCCTGTTCAAAACTCGGGGGATAAAGAAAGGAAAGGCATAATCCAGCCTCATGGGATTTCACATGCCAACATGCCAGATCAGTAGCAAAGAGTCGCAGGGAGTGCAACCATCCCATGCTCTGGCTACAGCAATACAGAAGTGTTACATAGGTTAAATTCTGTCTTAACACAGAACGACAAGGTAAGCAGCCATCAGGACAATGACGGATTTTTCTTTTTCCTCTGTCATACTAAAATAGATGTTGTATGAGATACGCGTGAGTTGAACGTCTGTAGTTTAAAAAAAAAATCCCAAGGAAGTCCGTGCCGCTCTGTCTTGTGGGGTCTACTTGGCTCTGTGCAACTCATGGTGTTGGGTCAAGAGCAGGGATCCATGACAGAGGAAGCAACAGCGGATGTTTCTGCCCTGGGACAGAGTTCATGCTCCACCTGACTCAGTTCAGAGGAACAGGCATGATCTGCTGATGGCACTTTGGCTGTAAAATGACCTGGGAATGTCTCTGGGGTTGTTTTTTTGGTAGGATATGCAAGCAGTTTTTGCCAATTCTTGCAAAACAATGATGTGATCTGTGGCAAGGCTTGATCTCTAACCGGATGGCATGTCTCAGAGCACATGGAGAGCTCCAGGCTACTTCTTGGTGAATTCTACCTTTTCCTTCCCCCCGCCTTGGTCTCTCTCTCTGTATTAGTTTGGATCTTCCATCATGGCCAGAAAGTCACAGTGCTGCCAGCCTTCCCTTGCATCACTCTGGACTGGATAACTATCTGTGCTTGACAAATTCTCATTGGCTTCTCAAGTTAACTTGGTATTTTCCATTAGTCCCACCGTGAGTTTTCTGGCTCAGAAGTTTCTTATCAGGAATTCATTAGCCCTGAAACTTAGAGGACTGACTCTTCAGGCTTAAATACCATCTATAATTACCTTCTCTTTGTGCTGTACTTTGGATGGTATCTCCAGTGTTTCATTTTACACAGCAGGCAGTACTCCCCTGATATTATAACATGAAGTTAAATCATCTCTACTTCAGGTAACTTAAAAACTACCAAAAAAACTTCAAGAGCATCAGGAAAAAAACCTAGTGTCAGAGATGAAGCTTTTTCTGGCTTCCTTTTTTGTCTTATTCATTATATGCAGCAGAGGCAAGAAGCACTGCTTGAGTCTGCTTCAGCTGCTGCCTGTATTTCCAAAAAGGACCCATTTTGGCAGGCTCTTCAAGCTCCCTCCTTCTTACTTGGGTCACTTCTGAGATCATGGAGGAGCTGAGGAATCTTCCAGTAGCCTGCTTCTCTAAGTGCTCTGTCCTGTTTTGCTTCTAGGCTCAGCCTGACACTTGACAGTCACGCCTACTGAGGTTGTAATGAAAGTATGTATTAAAATGTAGATATTCCAGGGAGAGTAGAAGTGGTAGCGGGTAGACACTATACTGTCCACACTAGAAATGCTTAAATTCAATTTATTAGCATAGCCTGACCCTTACATTTGCTGACTGACACCTCTTGAGAAGTGGGTAGCAGAGGGCTAAATCCTTTATTGCCCTTGGGTCTGTAGCACTGGCAGTGGGTAAAGGTCAAAGACACAAGGGTACAAGGAGAACTTTGCTAAATGTATTTCCTTTTTCAAGATACATGAAATACAGGTTTAAAACAAACCCTTTGCAGAGGCTATGTATGCATCATTGTCTATTTAAAAACAGCTGATTGATAACAGTTCTTGCAATTAGCACAAGGAGTACTGTTGGAAACTTCCTGGAAAACACACATAATCAGCAAACCTGTCACAATGAGCTGCATGATAAGAGGTATTAATGAAGTTAGTGGGTGAAGAGTGAAGAGGCCTTGGTTTCTTGGACGACAGAAGGGGGGGAAAAAAAAAAAAGGCATGTTATGCAAGTCAGCAATGTGTAAGCCAGTCATTTTGTGTGGTTACAAAATGGGTTTAATGCTGGCTTTAATCATTGCACATTCTGAACCTGGAACACCTTCATTACTTATGTTCTGAAACTTTTCATCTCTTCTCCCCTGCCAGAAGTAATTGGGCAGGTATTCTGGCAGCCTTGTAGTCTAGAGCCCAGTGGTTCTTCATTCCCACTCGCACACCAGCGAGTAGGCATTTGTATTGAAATCATTGGCAAGTCTGCTCTTAAAAGCTAAAGAGTTGGCAAGAGCTTTGCTGAAGAAAAGCAACGAATGGCTAGCCTAAATCCAGAACACGGTGTGCTCTTCAGGACCTATCAGCAGGGATGCTAAATAACTCGCTGCTGCTGCGATGCATAGTGATGCCTTTACACGGCTGATGCTGTGCTGGCAGCCAGGGGCAGGCAGGACGTTTCCCATGTGATGCAGATGGCATGTGCCTCCTCTGTATCATGAGTGAACTGGCTAAATGATTATAAGGAGGACACTTGATTCATCGGGTAGCAACAGATCCTCTGTGATTCAGATAAGAGTATAGTTGTCTTGTTCACATGGTATACTTTGCTCCAGGGCCTATTTGTGCATGGTCTTTCTGAGTCCAACCAGATCAAATTAGGCAGGTTGGTTTGATGTGGGTGGCTCTGGCGGCGGCAATTCTCATCCTCAGTGACAGTGCTGACTTGCAGTGCCTGATGAAGTTTGTGTTTTGTTTCCAGTATATTTTTTTTATATATTTCTTCAAATGCTGTTGGGGTGTCCTGCTTGGATATGGGGGACCCTTCCTCTGAAGCTCACTGTTAGAAAAACTAAACCTGCCATCTACAAAGACATAATCCTCCCAGCTCTCACTCGTATGCAATGATCAGAATGAATATGCATGCATGGGAGAAAATGAGTGTGCATCTTGCTATGGCTATTCTTCCTACTCAGGTACTTCGGCTTTTTCTGTGTCAGAGTCACAGGGATAGCCCTTCTGCGCCTTACACAACCGTCTCTACCCGTACAGGTAGCAGCAGATTTTCTTTTTTTATCATGCCTTAATTTGGTATCCTGTGACACATTAAACTGATACCACAGTGGTTACACATGTTTTTCAAGCTGATTCTCCTCCTAAGCATGTAGGCTGGCATTCGCCAGATACTGTGCTGGCACAAGTCCATATAATTAGCATTGTTTCATCTGGCTGAGGCTCTATGCTCCTGTAGGAGTGTGACATGAAATTGAGAATGGCTGAGTATACTCTTGAAACATATGACCTGAGGACTATGAACTCAGGTTCGTACCTGAGAACAGCTTGGAGTTTTTCATGAAAGATACTATATTAGTTAAAAGATTAAGGCTGTTGACAGAAAAATCTGATTCTCAGTATAAACCCTGAGATCTGAAGGAAGTTATGCCGGCAAATCCTAGTCTTATAAACTACAGGAGAATGTCATCAAAAAATAAAGAAATTCTCTTAAAACAAATAGTTCCAGTGTTCCTCTTTCCCCTAGATGCCATTTAAACTCTATTCTTCTGCCCATTTTTTTCTCTTTATTCATCATCTATAGGTTCTGAAGGAGAAAATCTCTTAACTTGTAATCAGTATTGTTGGAATGATACGATATATGTTATTTAAACCAAACTGACTGTGATGTTTTAAGTGTAAAATATATTGTATTGCTCCCTAGACTTAGGTTCGTAGTATTATGTCTGTACAAGAGAATTCAAACAAGCCATTAGGATCCCAGATATGTTAAGGGTCAGGCAGAGACCAAATGCCAAATTAAAAATAATGGGGCACTTTCTATCCCCCGTAGGTCCCACAGCCGACAAGCTTTCCACTGCCAATCCCTTTGTGCTCCTCTGGAATTTATACCTGTTCAGCCAGCAGCTCCCAGGCCTTTCCATGGCCTCTGTTACTGCAGTCGAGCACCAGCCCCCACAATACTTAATGTATTTCATCCTCTCTACTCTGCAATTCCACTCAGCCTATTTTACAGAGAAGACAGAGGCATAGAGGGATTAGAGAGGTTTGCCTACACTATTTAGTTTACCAGCATGATTATTGTGTTGTAGCTGTAGAGGTGTCCAGAGCTTCCCAGGGAATTCACTGCAAAGCAGGGAGCGTGAATGCACGCAGGACTCTGGAAACGTGTGCTCAGAGTCCCCTTCCATGCCCTGACCATGGGGTCAGACTATTCGTGTTACATGGTTAAGCAAGTATATAACATTTTGGCAGAAGGAGAGACAGTTAACCTTGTTTACTGTATTTTATCATGTGGTTCGTTTAAGGTTACATTCTGGTTTCTATGTATTTG
Source organism: Morus bassanus (assembly GCA_031468815.1). Lineage (NCBI taxonomy): Eukaryota > Metazoa > Chordata > Aves > Suliformes > Sulidae > Morus > Morus bassanus. The sequence continues at coordinate 28,087,935 of CM062577.1, forward strand.
TGTGCTAAATTTTGTTTATTTGCAGTAGAATGGAAGGGAACTGCATATAAGCTAGTATTAATAACTTGTTGCACATGGTCATGCTTCCTGTAACTGGATTATATTAATATTGCTATTCAAGCCTCGAAGCTGCAAAAAGTGTCCCATCCTAATTACATAACCTCAGCTGAGGTCCCTTCGTAATAAGTGAGTGGATAAAACTCTTCCTTACGAGTTTCTCAAGAGTCAGAAAGAGGATGTTGGTATCCTATTATGCCATGTTAATTTTAAAAGGCTCTTGTCAACCAACAACCCAATAGCTTTTCTTCCCTCTGGGCTTTGTTAGGTTAATCCGGGAGTCATGGAATATGTGATTACAATTTCATGAGTCATGGGAAAGCTCCATAGCCCTCATAGTTCTGGATGATCTTGCTGTCCGGTACTGCCAGGTCAGGTGTCTTCTCAGTGCCTGGGTATACATGGCGAATGCATCCTGCAACATTTTACAGCGTCAATAAAAACTAAATCCTTTACTGGGAAATGTTAGAGCTAACCTGGGGTATTAGCAGACCAACTCTCACAGCTTGTACCTAGCCTTGGTGATCGCATTAGCTGTGGACACACAATTCCTATACCAGGGTTAGCCTTTTTCCTCTTGCTTTCATTGAGATGTTTGTTTTTATTAGCGATTGTACCTTGTTGCATTTGACAAAGGACAAAATGACAAATGCTGAGATGTGCACCTTTCTGATCTTTAATTGGATGTAACCATTACTGCATTACAGTCGCTACCAAAATCACAGTAGTACAGAAATAATTATGAGAAATTAGGTCTTCAAAGACCTTGCCATTTACACAGATGAGGGAAAGGAAAAGACGGCAATCTAGGGGAGTCAAGTACCTAAATACCTCTCAGAAATACACCTGTGCTTTGTCAGGCAGGAAGTCAGCAACTAAGTATATTCAGTCCCAGGCAAATGCTTCAGCTAAACTGCATTTCTGGGCAATTGCTATGTGAAGTCATGGAGCAGAGAGCTCAGATGTGCAAAAAAGAGGGAAACTTAAAAATCAGGTTAAAAATAACTCTTATTTCATTATCTCCTTGCCCTTAGGTCGTTGTCTTTGCTGTGGGGCAATAAGTGCTGGGGTACAGATATGGGTGGGTCTGACGTCCTAGCAGATCAGTGATTTTTTTTTTTTTTAATAAAATGTGTTTGAATGCGCTCAACACTACAGAAACTTTTCCGATGCTCTGCTGAAAACCTTTCTTCCCCATCACTCATTGCTTCAGGCTTCTGTGCTGGAGAATTGTCCCTGTGGTTTCCTAGAAATGTGCAAGGACGAGGGATCATTGCTTTGGGGTGTTGCAACATGGATACAGATCCCAGCTGCTTGCTGCTGCCAACAGCAGTGTCCAGACTCACTGCAGAGTGCATCTGTGCCGAATTTTACATTTTGGCGAGGCAACCTGTCCCTGTCAGTTGAAAAAGCTGGCTCATAACAGGTCCAGCAGTTGTTTTTTTTTTCCCCAAGTGCTGTTTCTTTGTATCTGTAGGAGTGGGACTCGGGTGATAACTTCTAAGGCCTGAGTTAGGAGTAACTGCTCATCTTGGGCTTTTAGGGAGAGAAAAATCTCAGCCTCTGCCCAAAACCAGAACACTAAAAGCAAATCACAGAAAGGGGAAGAGAGCTGGGAGTGACGTAGCTTGCCCATCCAAGGCCATGGTTTGACCTTGCCTGTCTTATCCCTGCTGGATGTTTGCCCAACCTTTCCAGAAAAGCTCCAGCAGTGATGGTGCTCTGCTGCCCAGGCAGCCCACTCCCCTCCTGAACCCATCAGTGGGGGGAGAGGTCTCCTTCATTGCTGCTGAAGCTCATTATGTCTTGTCCTGTCTCCTGTGGATATTCCTCACTGTTACAGCTGTTACTTACACGTGCCTGTAGATAAAGGAAACTATCATTTCTGTCCTGGTTTTACATGAGGTAAGTAAGGCCTTGGCTGGACCAATGCCTACTTGAAATAGTATATGCTACTGGTCTACTTGAAAACATAGACCCCTCCAAGTCAGTTAGTCATAAAGAGGAAACTTGCATTAACAGTCCCTTCCCAAAGCAAAGCTGAAAGCTCGTTGGAAGCGGTCAGCCATCCCACATGAGCTGGTCCGAGGCATGGGGTGCTCCTGGCCGTGCCTCCCCTCCCCAGGGGCAGCGGTGCCAATGCACCAAACCCCACGAAGAGCCCAGCTGCACAAAAGAAAAAAAAAATAAATGCCTGAGAATCCCATTTTTAAGCTGTTGCAGGTCTCGGATTTCCCAGGCTCATGACGAAGAGGAAGAGGTGACTTTCTATAAGCCTGCACGCTTCTGTGGCTTTTTGCCCTAAGCCAGCAGGGAAAGGGTGTTAGACCTGCTCTCAGATGGCCAGGTTTTGGAGCAGGAAAATCAAGGAGGCCTCTGATTCATAAAAGGACAGATGCAGGCTTCTCTGGGAAGTCACTGCTGACTTCTAATATTTTAGCTTTGATAGGTAATTTTTGTCTTAAGGCTGCTTTTGAGAAGGTCAAAGACACCTGAGGTGATAAATGTGACTTTGTTGTCCACCTGGACTGCTTTGGAAAGACATTCTTGGGCTGAGAGGTTCTTTCTGACCATGATTTTCGGCTCCCTCCTGGAGAAGGAGGTGGTCCTTGAACTTGGAGGTTTCCCCCATATGATTCGTGCCCCCTCCTCACCCCATGTTGGCCCTGCCCCATCTGGAGAGAAGCCCAGGCTGAAGGCTGAGCAACCTTCTTCTGGTCTCCTAAATGTATGACTCCATAGATGTGAAAGATAAAGGACGTGACACTCCTCCTCCTCCTCCTCCCGCCATGAGGTGAGCGATTATTTTTAACACACGGGTCACCAAACCAAGGGCTAGTGCTGAAGCCTGTTGGAGCTGCTGCAGAGGATCCTGTTGACTTGAGTGAGCATCGGAGGGGGTCCCAGAGGACCAGGGTGCTGGCTGAAGAGCAGCCTGTGTCCCCTCCCAACAAACCTTGGCTTCCCCAGGACTGATGTGAGGGGCCCCATTAATGGCACGGACCAAACTGTGTGCGCAGATGCAGAGAGAGGCTGAGGGTGGATCTGTTCTCATCCAGGACAGAGCCGAGGTCTTGTAAGGAACTGTGTGATGATACCTGCTGATTTATGGACAACCAGTGTTCTGGCAAGAAATAGCTTCCAATTAGCCTGAAAACAGACTGCTCTGGGTGGAGGATTTGCAGACTCTCTCTTATTTATTGCCAAACCTCATTTTAATATTATCAGCTGCTTGACAGGCAGGTTAGGTAATGGTCCTTGATGTAAGCACTAACAGATTTGAACACTGAGTACAGCTTTTAGTGCCCAGAGTCCTCTGCCAGTAGCTGAAATGCATCTGATATTAAAATGCAAGGGGAACCTAGGAAGCCCCTTGCCAGAGCACCTTGCCGAGTACATGAAAATGCCGCCTTCAATAATTCATAAAATCTGTTCAGTGAGCTGGTGTATAAGTGCGGGGAGGGGGGTAATAAAACATCTCAGACCTGGCCTGCCAGGGTAATTGAGTGGCTAGTTAAATCTCTCAACAGTATTAATCAATAAAGGGGCCCACAGCATAAATAAATCCAGAACGTAATATGACAGGGCTATGGAAGCGCACAGAAAGCGATTCCTCCTCGCCTGTGCGTGATGCTAGGTGCCATACTGCTTGAGCAACTGGTATTTGAATAACCTCAATGCTCTGATAGTTCAAACATCCAGTCCTTCCAGCTGTGCTACCCCATGTTTAGATGTCACCTAAATGTCTTCGACTGAGCCGTGCATGCAACGGGGGGAGCAGCTGGCTGTGAAAGGTAGGGAGCAGAGTGTAAACTCCATCGCTTAATTGTCTCTAGTTTCACTGATCAAGAGCTGATGTCGTGGCTGGGGGAACACTCCCTTTGTAAGATAAAAGTATTTCAGCAGAGTTGGAACACTGTTTCTGCAGATCCCTGATGAGGTATGAACAAATACTCTCAACATAACTTACACTGCTGCTGCAAATTTGCAGATGTTTTCAAGGCTCCAAATTAATCTACTCATTCACCCTCTCCAGGAATGCAACACAACATGGCTGTGTTTAAAACGCACTTGTCCTGGTGTGACTTTAGTGCAAGTCTACAGTGGTCTGTGTCTCACCCTTACTGTAACCGAGCCAGAATAACCTACTAACAGACATCTGAAATGTTTCAGATTAAAAATTAAATTAAAAGATGTCATTTTAATTTTTCATTAAATTCAGCCTGCAGTCACCTTCTGTTCTGTTAATGCTAGGCTAATATTTACTTTCACCCTTTAGATATTTGTGGACCTTCCACATATGTTTTCCACCAAACTGAGTTTCAGCCAAGCACTGCATATTCAGTTCCTTCAGTCCTGATGAATCTGGCAAAAAATCCAGCATTCAGGTTAGTGTTGGCTCTGCCCAGATACTGGCGATTATGCTCAGCTATTAGGATGTTTGTGGAAAGCGGATGTGTAACTGTCTTAACATGCCTGAACTTGAATCAGGTTTTGAATCCGCACTAAAACAGTGTCTGCTTTTCATCCAGATGTACTCTGAAACTAACCCATACCCGATCATTCCTTTTGTGCTACTCTGTCCATCATTTTGGCTATGAAATTCTCAGAATAAGTTTCAAGTACCCATTTCTGTGAGGAAAATTAATTGCCCTGCAGCAGCACTATCTCTGTATATAGCTATAACTCTGCTACAGCTCATGTTAAAGCTCATTTTCAGGCTTAAGCTTTCATTTCACACACAGAGGAGATGTGTGGCCAATTAACAGGCTCAGTCCATGTGCAGTAACTTGTTCAGTCACATCTTGCTCATGTGCCCAAGCCTCACAGTTCGGCATTTCCCTTCCTCCAGAAATGCTGATTTGTTTTCCTGGCCCTTAGTGCCTCTGTCTGTGAGACAATTGCTGCAATAAAAGATTACACAGGAGTGCCTTGGAGATTCTCTCTGCATCGAGCAGAACTTTGATTTCAGAACAGAGATGCACAGCGAGGGAAATAACTTGTTCTTTGCGATTGTATCCAGCCAAAGATACCCCCTCGCTTTCCAGTTACAGTGGTTCAGCTCCATAGGTGGCCACTGTGAGATTTCTGGTCTCTCCTGAGGCAGTGTGGGGAACACTGGGATGGAGCTGCTGAGCTAGAAAAGCAAAAGCATTAGGATCATCGGCAAGATAGCTCTCCGGCCCATGGAGGATGCTTGTGGTAGCCAAAACTGCCTAGAACAGCAACAAGAAACGTGTCACGCATCTGGCACAGGTTCTTTGGCATATGTGAATGCAGGTCTTTGCTACGTAGGAGCAAATGTAAAATGTGACTTGTCCTAGAAGACATAGTCAAATGGATACATCTTGCTTTTTGGCTCTATCAGGACGGGACTGAAGTCTCATGTTCTCGAAGCTCTGGTACCTACAGCAAAGTACCCAGAGCAGCAAGCAGCTGAGTATGCATCAGCATCCACCCAGCTTCCACGTTAGGCTTTGCAGTCCAAAATGAAGTCCATGTTGCTCCAGGTTACTGGGAAAAGAGTTAGGTTGTTTAAAACTAGTGTAGCTGTACCTCCGTGAGCTTCAGTGACACCTTGAGCTACTGGTTAGGTACATACATAATTTATTGCATAGGCTGGACTATGATGAGAACAATTTAGCCCTAGATGGAAATCTTTATTCTGTCTTTATTCTAAATCTTTATTCTGAGTTTGCTTCTTCTTGCATAATTCCCTCATACTTCTGTAGCTTTAACCAATTCCACAGCATAGAGGTGGTGTCAGAGATAATTATATCATACCTCTGCAGCCCAGAGGTAGGGTCGGCACTCTTGGATCCGGTAGGTAGAAAGAGCTGTATTTCTGACTACTGATTAAAACGTGGTATTGGGAAAGAGTATCACCTGAGTCATCAGGCTATTAGTTGTCTGTTGCTTTCCTTCATGTGTGAATTAGAAAAAAGAATAAAGCTGCATTAAATTGAAAAAAGAATTTCAAGAAAATATTCAGAGATTTCCCACAGTTGGGTATATGCTTACATTTTTCTCCACCCATCGTAAATCACAGCAGTAGATCTTCCCCCACCCATGTTTTGCATTAGTAAATTGAGCTATATACTCCGTCCCCCCGAAGATTAATGCCTCCATCTGAGGAAGTAGTTGAATACGTGGTAGTACTTTCATCATTAACAAATGGGAGCCTGTGGGAGGAGAACAGAATTTGCATGTGTTGGATGGTGGCCTAAACATACTCTCACTAAGTTCTGGACATCAGGGAAGAATTGATAGAGCACAAGTATTTAATCAGCAAACCACAGAAAAAAAATTTGAGGAATCCTACTTCTAATTAAAAAGCTTTTCAGCCGCCTTTGTTCCAAAACGAACAAATGTTTTGCTAATACCATGTGTTTGCAGAGTGCACTCCAAATATCTCAAAATTGTTATTTGCTGTCAAGTGGCATTACATTTATTAGTTGTCCTTGGGGTATGTTTTTAAATCTCTGTAGAAGTTTGAACACTTTTCACTAGTCTATTTTTGGAAGACACATTTCAGAGACATTTAGCTGGTACAAATCTTAAACTGTCAATTCAAAGAAAGTGCCGTGCCTCATGTGCGCGCATGGCATCCAGTACAACTTGGTCCTGATCCTCGTAGAGACCTCCGAGTACCTTCACAATTCTTACACTGCTTTGAAGTTCCACTTATTCACTAGAAAGCTACCCAGTGAGTCTGCTTAAAAACAAACCCAATTTGCTCAGAATAAAAATAAAATGCCAACAGAGAAGAGGCTGACTTTACCGCCCTGCTCTGTACGTAGCTGCATGCAGAAAGCTACCTTAGAACCCACGTCTAATCAAAACTGATTTAAGCTAAACATTTTTTTCACAACCATCAGCACGTGAAGGAACAAATAAGCACACACAGTACAGAACAAAGAACATTCATCACTCTGCTATTTTGGCCTCTAATTGAACAGCATTCGTATCAACTTCCTCCTGCGCCCCACGCTAGGACTGCGTGTCTTTGCTGTGCTAGGGAAGTAAAGGCAGAAACACCTGTGGTCACTAGAGATTTTACCGCAGTTCTTGCAAGAGTACACTTGCTAACCGTGGTGCCCTGGCTATTTTCCAGTGAAGGGGGATACAAGATTTTGCCTGCCTAGAAATCATCTAAGAAGTTTCAAAACATTTTCTTCACTTCCTGCCTTAAACTTTTGCAACTCTTACGTTCTGTATTAGAGGCAGTGGCTTTTAACAACTGGTAAAATAAATTCCTGTGTCTGCCACTTGCCAAATACCTTGATTTTTTTTTGCAAGTTTGATGATGTTTGCCATTTTTGCTGGTTTCTGTGTCAATTTCTGAACTAACCTCTTGTGATCATTGACAAAAGCCTGAAATTGTAGACCTCGTGGACAGCACAGGCCTGGAAGTGAGAAAGAAAACAAGTAGCTAAGTACATTTTTTTAAAGTAATTTTTTTTTTAATTAATTTGTGCTGAAGTCACAAATGCACTCTAGTCTTGTTTCGGCTTAAAGGCTACTTCAACAGACCTTGTTATCAAACTCCCACTGAAGAATACCCTTATCAGTTTTACAGTTCTCACTAAGCACCAAATAACTGCTGGAATTTGAGATGCAAATTACCACCGGTCAGGCACTGCGACTTTTATATCAGCGTTTGGTACATGCTGTCATTTTGCCACTGAAATTTTAAGCGCAGGACGGTACCTGAACACGAGGCACCTAGCAACCAAGGGCAAAGGACCACAGGCCAGACGTTGGATCACTCAGCCACTGCTTGTGTGTAGAAAACAAGGCCTGATGCTGTGAGGTGCTGCTTGTTCCTAATTTTTGCTGAAAACAGCGATAAGTGCAGACGCTCAGCGGCATGATACTGAGCACCCTTTGCATCGTGTATCTGTAGGGCTGCCGGCATCACGAGGGCAGCGTGTGTTTGGTATTGCAGTGCCGATACAGGTCGATACTGCGCAATTGTGTCAAAAGCAAACTTCAGACTGGAACGTGTGAGCGCGGGTGCTGCCCGGGAAGTGCGTTATTTTCCCTGCAGCTGGAATACGGTGTTCCGCTTTGTACATTTTGATAAGCAGATGAAACGGCGTGAACGCGCAAGTGGCTTGGATACCACCACGGGCTGGCAGGAGCGGGTTTGTGCGGGCTGGAGCAGGGGCAGAGGTGTGAGAGGTTCCTGCAGTGGAGGGAATGACCTGCGAGCCCGCACCCACAGGGCAAAGCTCGTGGGTTACTGCACAGCGAGGGGTTGAGGGTGGCCAAACCGAGCACCAGGCTCAGCCTGGGAAAGGCTTCTCATGGCGACGACAACGATGTCGCGTTGAGCGCTGGAGTAGGGCGTCTACAGAGGTCCTCAGGAGCCTCGGTGGAGGCGTCCCGTGTGGCTCCCCACCAGCGCGCTGGGGGCCTGGTTGCTCCCCTCAGAGGAACAGGGGACGGCGCAGCCGCGGGCGCCCGCCACGCGTGGAGAAGGGCCAGAGCGTGTGGAGATGGGGGGCGAAGGAGGCGGCGGGAGCGGGGCTCCCCTGTGCCCCTCAGGTCCCACCTGGGCCCTGTCACAGATCTTGTGGTGAACTCTTAAAAAATCACCTGAACGGACCCATTTATTTAGTTGTTAGAAACATTTCTCAAGGGCTGGGGGTGGCGGGGGGGGGTGTTGGCAGGCCCCCCCCCCCATTCCCGGTGGCGCGCTGGGCCACCACGGACCGTGCCGCGCCGCGGCGCTGACTCAGGGCCGGCAGCGGGCGGCGCCTTTAAATGTGTCGGGCTCGGCCCCCTCCGCCTCAGGTGCCGCCGCCGCCGCCGCGCTTCCCTCCCCTCCCTCACGGCCGCGCACCGCGCTTGCGCCGAGGCCGCCGCGCCGCGCCGCGCTCCGCAGAGCTCTGCCTGGGCCCGACCGGGCGGCGAGAGCCGGGACCCTCGGGGCAGCCCCGGCCCCGCTGCGTGCAAACACTCGGGGGGCGCGGGCGGCGCTTAAGGTGGACTCGCGCTTAAGGTGGACCAGCTCCCGTAAGGTGGACTGGGTGTTAAGGTGGCTCGCTCTTAAGGTGGTCTCTCCGCGAAGCCGCGCCTGCGAGGCGGGGAGGGCCGGGGCTCGGCATGGGGAGCCCCGCCTGAAGCGGCCGCCGGAGGAGCCGCGCCGGTCTGTCCTGAGGAGGAGATGGGGGAGGCCCGCTGCTGAGGAGCCAACTTCTCCCCGGCTTCTAACAATGACCAGCTCCCGGCCGCCGTGCGGGAAGAGGCAGCCCATGGACGAGGGCGAGGTGGGGGAGCGGAGCCCGGCGCCGAGCTGCCGGCGGCTGACAGGAGAGGGGCTTCCCCGGGGGCCGGCGGGTCTCCGGCTCCCGACCGCTTTTCGGGGGGGGGGGGGGGGGGTGGTTGGTTTCGGGGTGGGGGGGGGGGAGGTTGCCCCGTTGTGTTTGGATTGGGAGAGGTTTAATTTTCTTTAAAGGGAGCGCCTTCATCACCGGCACCCTCCTCCTCCTCGCCCCCTTGCAGCTCTGAAGCCCTCCCGGCCGCAGTCTCCCCGCCGGCTCCGGGGACCCCCCGGCCCAGCGCCATGGAGACGGTGGGAAAGTTTGAGTTCAGCAGGAAGGACCTGATCGGGCACGGAGCCTTCGCCGTCGTCTTCAAGGGCAGGCACAAAGAGGTGAATAATCCCTTCTTTTTCTTTCTTTCTTTTGTTTTTTTTTTTTTTTTTTAATGTATGTTCTGGTCTGGGCCGAGCTGGGCACCGCGTCCCGGTCACCCCGTCCCTGCGGCAGCTATTCTTAGCCTGGGCATCAACCCCGGCCTCTGGGGCAGCTCTGGTGATGGTAGACGTATTTATTTATTATTTATTATTGTTATTGTGGGGTTTACTGTGGAGGCAGGCGTGTGCCCCAGCAGGACCCGGGCAGGTGGCTTCACCTTGCGGCTGGCCGGAGCGGGGCCGAGGTGTCCGCAGGGATGTCCGGCTCGCCAAAACTGGCCCTTGCCTTGAAATCAAGAAAACAACACCACCACCCCGCCCCCTCCCATCTATGAAGTGTATAAAGAGCTCTTGCTTTGGGTTTGGTGGTTTTGGTTTTGTTTTTTTGTGTCTGTGAAGTTTTGCCTTTCTCCACTTAATTTTTCCGAGAGGAGGGGAAATCGCTCGCTGGTAAATAAAAGGAAACCAATCTGGCAGTGGATTTTCCATCATTAGGGCTTGGGATAAGCCATGGCTCCCACAGTGCGTTTATTTCCAGTGATTAAATAAGAGGATAATCATCGTATAAAGTAGTAACAAAAACCCAAACCTTGGGCTTTTCTCCTTGGGCTGACAGGCATAATTTGGGAAAGGGCATGTCTGAACAAGCGAGGGATAGGCATCAGGATATAAAGTGAGAAGTCTTTACTGGTGCTGCAAGATACTTCTTTCAGTGGTATTTGTGATTGTTAAGAGGCTGCTTATCCTAATGTAAATTAATGGTGAAATTTCCATTTATTATTGAATTACATATGCATTCTTTCAGAAACCTGAGCTGGAAGTAGCTGTGAAATGCATTAACAAGAAGAACCTTGCAAAATCTCAAACTCTGCTGGGCAAGGAAATAAAAATACTTAAGGTAAAAGTAGACTGGCTTGTTTTCTTCGGTCTTTGTTCTGTATGTCCTTTGTTGCTCCTAGCTTATGGTCTTTGTTTTACTTTTTCTAGGAATTGAAACATGAAAACATCGTTGCCTTGTATGACTTCCAGGTAAATACATTCAATTATGGCAGAGCTTTCTGGATTTGGGAGAAGTTGAATGTCGAGTTTGTGGAATTTCAGTTTTTAACAGATGTTTGTAATCAAACATATCCTCAGGGGGAAGGAACAAAAAGTCTTCTGATAAGTTAGGGAAAGATAAACAAACACGGCTGAGCAGATCATGTATTAATTGTTGTCTGGACCACAGAACTCTGACGCAGTTGGGAGTTGAGGTGGGAGCTCCTGCTCCCGGGATGTTATGCAGTGAAATGCAGTGTGTGGTGATTATGTCTGTGCTCGAAGCTCGGAAGTTCTCTAACTGTTAGAAATAAAATTACAGTAGTTATTCTTGGCATGCCTACCTTTTATTTTCTTTCTCTGGTCTGGATATGCTCCCTAAGAAAATTTCTTTTTCCTAAGTGATGTAAAAATAGCATCAGCATGACTTTGTAGCATATGATTGTCTTCAGTTCCAGAGGATTTTCATTTGCATTTTTCTGTTGTCCTTGAGGCAATCACTAAGTGTTAAAAATTGCAGCAGACATTTTTAGATTATTGTGGTTTCCCACAGTTGCTTTTTCCTTCAAAGTCAGCTCTGAAGATCTAATCTAAGGAGCTAAAACCGATCTGCTCTGAGACCCAAGTTATCCAATGACTTTTTGTTTTTTCCCCTTGAATTTTTAGTTAAAAAAATCCTGCTGGGTCATGGGACAAGTTTTCTCTGACATTTGTGGTGCTTTTTAAAAAAAAAAAAAAAAAGGAAAAAACAATCTGCAGGATCTAAAAGCCCGAAATGGAGCCCTTCTGTTTCTTGTGTGCGGTGTGTTCGTACAGCCGCTGCCACCCTAAGGTCTGATATTTGTGAGTGACGGCTGCGTGACCGCCGGCTCCGCCGGACCCCCCGGGTGGCCCTGGGGTGGCTTATCTGGAGCTGCCTGCCCTGTCCCTGATATCGCGTGTCCTGCAGGCCGCCGTGTTTGTTGACATTCCACCTTCTCCTGTGGATTGGCTCCGGTGGCCTCGGCGTCACCCCGAACACGAACACGAGTCCCAGCCGGTTGGTACGGCCTATTTGCAGTGCCTTCTGGGTGCTGTAGTCTGCCCGCGGCACCCCGGCCCCGCGGGGCTCTGTCACCCGCCGTGTCCCCCTCTGCCAGGGCAGGGGGTTACGGCGAGGTGCTGCGGGGGGCCAGGACCTTGGGGAGTGTTTAGTGCTTGGCGTTGTTTTGGCGAGAGGCGGACGTGGGGGATTTCAGGCTGCTCTGGGAGGGAGGCAGGGCTGCTGGGAACAGGATTGCTTCTTGGAAATATCCTTTGGGTAAGAGGCCAGCTCTGCATTGCTCCTGAACCACAGCTTAGAGCTGGTCTTGCAAAGCAGTGACCACCTTCGGCCTGATGCGTGCTGCTGAGAGCTGGGGAAGCTTCCTCTGGCACAGGCTGCTTGGGGCATTAGATCTCATGGTTTTTTATTCTCCTCTGTACCTTCTAGGTTTACTTAATAACTTTTCAGTTGAGGGAGTGAGTAGCTGCTCCTGCGATTCCTCTATAGTTTGCATTTGTATGAAGCATTATGCTGCTTGGATTTGCTTACTGCAGATCTTTCAAAACCTTTATTCATGTTCTGTTCCTCACCCTGCTTCAAGTAACTGCTGGGTAGGAAGCAGCTCAAAGACACTTCCTGCAAAAGGCGTGATTTCATCACTGTTACAACTGCAGCAATGCATTTTTCTCCTTATGTGATGGCAAATTATCTTTATTTAAATTCTGTGTATAGCAGTGTAGCCTGGTGAGAGATATTAGCAAGAAGCTGTGTAAGATACCTCAGAACAGGAACTTGAGAATGGTCCTGGGCTCAAGGCATGCCCAGGTGCATGTTTAGTTACCAGCTTTGTCAGAAAGTCCTTGTATGACCTGGGTAATTTGATTTCTTGGACAAAATGAGATGACTTAGGTGGCGTCGGTGTGGAGTCTCCTCTGGTGTGAGGTGACCGGTCATGAGACACAGTCCGATGGGGTCCACCCGCCTAGGCTGTGTGTGTAATGCGCCTGAGTGCTTAGCCTTGCTCTGTGTCTGCTTAGGGGTTGTATGAGAGTCAGTTATCTGCAAAGGTAAAAGTGCAGTTCTGTGGAAGGCTGGCTTCTGCCCACCTTTCCTTAGTTTGTGGAAAAGACTACTTATTACTCACCGTGTTCCACCGATACAAGATTGGTTGCTTCATTCATAGCCACATATATATATATATCTCTCTATATATCTCTTTACCCTCAAAAATGTCATAGTTGCAGTTAATTGAGCCCTTACTTTTAGGCTTTCTAAAACTGAAGGGGGTTATTCTTGTATTACAGCCTCATAAAGCAAAAAGGAAAAAATATTCCCTGTGAGTCTTTATGTTGCCCCGTAGCTTTGTCTATCATTGCACTTGTCTCGTCCCTTCCTCCACACCTCCTGTCAACAGTGACTTTAACTTTTACTCATGTGTTCCTTACACACAAGGAAATGGTTGCCAAAACCACAGCGGCTGTAAGCAAGTGATTACACCCAATGATGCTTTCGTTTGCATTTTCCTGGTTAAAAGCTAATGTTAACCAGGCCTCCTACAAATCAAGATTTTTTTTGATGTAATGCCAGATTTGCCCCAGACAGACACTTGCAGTGCTGATATTTCATACTGATAGCCGCTCTCACCCTGGCACACTTATTTTATATTCCAAATCCAGGAAAATTGCTGTGTTCCTTCTAGTTTTATAGATTTTTGTGATACTCGTTCATAAATAATGACAAAATAAGAAGCTTCCTAGGAATAAATGATACTGGTGAATGTTTAATGTATATAAGTGCAGTGTCTGGACTTTTATAGATCCCCTCACTGGAGTCCAGCATCATTACATGAGAATGGATCACAAAATGAAATATGCATATTCCCATTATTATGTGCTCATGTATTAGTGAGAGGTGCTGTGAATAGTCTGGGAGCCTAATGCGAGAACCCTCGCTCAAAAAGAGGATAAATCATATCGTATTGCATTTCTAAAAGTGCTGTCTATTTAGTGTCCATATGGAGTTGTGGTGTGGATCTTTGCTAGGTACAGGAGATGTCTGGCATAAAGTAAAAACCGGATTCCTCCATGCGCAGGGGGCGTTAGTCGCTACTGAGCGATCCCTGACCAGTTCCTCAGCTGGGCTGCAGAGGGGCTGGAGCTGGGGTCTCCGGACTGCAGCACTCGAGGGGAGTACAGCAGTCTAGAGAGACATCTGCAGACCAAAAGTCTTCTTACTCTTTTTAAAGACAGCCAAATGAGCTCCTGTTCCTTAAGGTGGAAATCAGTGACAACAAGGATACAGCCGATGGTTTCTGCTGCACGAGGATTTGGTCTGGAAATGAGGTTTCTTAGAAAATGGACTTCCAAAACTACAAGGATCAGCTCTTCACGCATGTTGACGCTGAAAGCTTAGCAGCGTGTGGTCTGGCGTACGGGACTTGCTTTGGTTTCTTTTGTGACTCGGGACATTGAATTGAATCTGTGATCAGAGACCGCTGGATTAGCTAAGGGGATTCGATGGTAGGAAGGTAACGCTTGAACTTGTCAGATCCTGGGAGCACTGCGCGCTAGACAGCTTCTTCCAGTGCTAGTAAGAAGTAGGTTCTTACATGTAACTAAGATCTTTGGGGCAATGGGACATCCTGGATATGTTTTCTTCCCTGTGCTGTGCCAGCTGCCCCAGGAAGGTTGGCTGAATATGCATCAACTGAAGATGGCGCATGTGGCTGTGTTGGTGCTAGGGCAGAAAATCTGCTGTTCCTGGACATAAATCATGCTTTGGATTATTAGAAAGCGTTTTCCTACATGAAATAGGAAGAAGGATTATTTTACTGGCACGTTTTCCCTAGTTGTGTGCTGCCATCTGAGCTTGCTTCTTAAAGCAGCCTAGCTATGGCTGTGCTTATGTGGGTACTGGGTGGTTTTTTGTTTTGGGGTTTTTTTTCTCTAATTTTTGCATGGGTGGGATGGACTGGTGGTAGAAACATAGCTGTTAACGTCACGCAGGGCACTGCACTGCTGGGTTTCTGGTTTAGCCTAGGTTACCTGAGGGTCTGCTTTCCATAATTTTGTGTCAGGTTGCCTTATTGTACTCACCAGCTCGGGATGAGAGTAATGCTTAACTCACTAGTGCAGTACAGACTCACCAAAAATATTTCTGCTGGGGTGACTGTATCACCTAGAGCTCCTGGAGACAAAGAACACAGAGTCCTTGCAGTGCAGTTTTTCTTGTGCACATGGATTAAGGCATGGGTGGCAGAACAAACACTTCTCAGCTTAATGATCAGTCAGCCTGGGCTGGTCTTGAGATCCGAGTAATAACAGGCTGCTTCTATTGTTGCTGTATAGCAAGTCCCTGTGATCAATAGGGTCGGGGCTGTCGGGCTGTGGTGTTCTGTTGTCCTGTCTGCACCATCGTCCTTTTCCGATACGGAGCCTTCATCTTCTTGTCCACATCTTGCGTACGTGGCTCCTGCTGTCCCCCAGGACCTCCGGAGCTCCGTGTACGGCAGTGTCCTTTTGGTGTGCCCTCCAGCACTGCTCGCTTCTGCTGCAGCGCTTCGCTGATGAGTGGGATGTCGGATGAATCAGTCTTGCTGCAGCGTCACCTCCTTGCCTCGCCACCTCTCATGCCACCTAATGCAGGATCTTCTGTTCCTCAGGCACTGCTGTTCGGGTGCCCTGTCTCAGGAGACAAGGCTCCCCTGTGATACTTGGAATGACTAAGGAGGCACTCTGTGTCTGGGAGATCACGCTCCTGAGGTCAGGCTGCCTGCCTGGTTAAATCCTGTTTTAATTCCATCCCTGAGCAAAGCTGGCAAATTTCCTGGTGAGTGGGTGCAAAGCGCAGGCTTCTCTGAACTGCCAGGCAATCCTCTTTCTGTTTGCGCTGCGGACAAGAATGGGGCATCTGCTGTCCTGCTCCGTCAGCATCCTCGCGTCTGTTGAAGGGAATCGCTCTGTTACGGAAGATTGGATCTGCCTTAATTTAGAGTTAGAAGGCGAAAAGGACAGAAAACCCAGCCACCCTCTGCCAGTAGTTTTGTAGGATGAGGCTTGAGAGTTTAGTGGACCAAAATGGCTGTGTTTATGGAGAGTAGGGAATTTTATAGTCTTGAACTTCTGTTTTATGTTGGCTTTGCTAGCTGGGTACCTCACTGTGCAGGTCACGGAAACATCTAGCAAACGTTGACCACTAAATACAGACCTTAGAGGAGTCACAGGCTTTTTTTAGAGGGAGTGGTCTTGTTGCATTTCTGAAATTATGATCACTGTTTTACTCATCCTGTGTGTAAAGCACATACCTGTGTTCCTCTCACATGATTAAGATGTCATGGAAGAGCCGAAGGAAGTTAATAGCCTCTAAAGCTCCTGTGGAAGGTAGCATTACTCAGACTATAATGACAGATTAAGGAATGTTTCCCAGGAGTAATCGGAAACTGGTAGGCTGTTGTGTTCGCAGTTTGAAAGCAAAGCTCTGGTAACGGCTGGGGTGCTATTCGTGCTGCTCTTCATCGAGCTCCATCACTGCTTCTGTTATGAAAATTCCCCCTGTTTAAATCCTTGTGATGATTGAATGCATTTCGTTGGAGTGGGCAAAGCAAGGCGGTGGAGATCTAGAACATGGATGGGAAGAAGTGTTTCCTAATAAGTGGCTGGATGGGACTGAATTTAGGTGGAGAACCACTGTTTGAATTTCTTTCGAATATTTATAGGTCCAAACCAAAGCCCAATTAAAAGATTTAATTTTGTGGCTGGACTGGACTTGACCCTAAAATGTGAAACTGCAATAAAACTGTGTATTTCAAAAGCCCATCTTAATGCTCAAGCATGTGTAGGGAATTGGGGATGCAGTTCACTGTCATGCATCTTCCTTTTTCCCCTCTCGCTTCCCTGCACACCCTGCCTTTCCACCTGTTGATACCGACTGAAAAGCTTTTTGCACAACAGGCAGACTAGCAAACAGCAAACGTGGAGCTGGTGTTGGTGGTAGGAATCCGAGCTGGATGGCTCTGGTTTGCTCTGGGGAAGCTCTGAGCCTCTGAAGCGGACACGTCTCTCCCAGGAGGCAGGCTGCCTTCAACACATGGCACGCAGCGAGCTACAGCGGGCAGTGGGAGGCTAAGGACGGTGGTGGTCTTTGATCTGCAGCGTCAAGGACGGAAGGTTTTTGGTTTTGTTTCTTTTCACAATAAGTATGTTCTTTTCATTCTTGTTTTTTGTTGGTGGTTTGGTTTTTTTGTTTTTTTTTTTTTTTTTTTTTTTTGCTGTTACTCATGTTCATGTAGCAATAGTAAATGGCAAACTCGATGGAAAGTGAATACAACTGATGTCGTCTACCAAGGCAGTGTTTCTCAGGTACGTACCTAAACATACTCTGCCTAAGAGAAGCCATCTTAATTGTCTTCAGATGTTATGGTTCCTCTCTGAGAAATTTTAATAATAAATTTCCGCAGCAGAAACAAGGGGAGAGCCCTGCCAACAGATAGCTTTAGAGCCTCTTTTGTGCTTAGTGTATAGCAAGGGGTGCTTTAACTGCGTGATGTCTGCTGCTTTACGATGTGCAGGCCTTAAATACCACCATAAACATGAAGAGATGCTCTCGAAATGCAAAGCGAGGATCTCAAAGCTGCAGTTGTTTAATAAGCAAGGTTGTTTTGAGAGGGGCTGATAGAAATGAATCAAGTTCTATATCACTGGTTGCTTAGGGCGATAATATTCTGTCTGGCTGCAGGAGCACCTGGCTTGTCTCTCAGCATCAGAATAACAGGAGGAATTAGGTCAGCTGAGCTGGCATACGAGAGATCAACCAGACAGTGTGGTTCCAGCGGGGGGAATGAAAGATGCAGAATTTCAAGTCATTAGAGATCCTATTTAGCAAAGCGTCTTACATCCCCAGGAAGGGAAGGCCTCCCAGCCGGCTCGGTACGCGGAGCTGCTGGCGCGATGGGAAACCCCGCGAATGTCAGCCGAGGGTGCGGTGGTGTCGCAGGGCTGGGGTGCAGCCCCGCCGGGCTGCTGGATGGGTTTGGAGCACATAGGTTGCACGGTTGCTATGCATGTGTGCTGCTTAATGGCACTGTGCGCGCGGCTGGGCAAGTTTCTCTTTGCAGGATTTGTCATTTGTGTTTGACTGATATTTTTTTCGTCTAGTTGGCAGTTGTAGCCAGCCTGTTAAATAGGTTAAATGTTTAATATGTTAAAACATATTCAGTTCTCTTTGTTTCTTTTTTTTAAATATGGCAGATTCAAGCCCATGTTACTCTGGCTTCTGGTAATTGGATTTTTTTCCCCTCTTAATTTTGAAAACCTATGCTTTTTTTCTTTAAACTCCTTGTTAGAACACCTTTGCGCTGTAACAATGTGTGTTTGTTTTCTTAAATCTGGTAAATGAAGTATGAAATAATTGGATGTATAAGAGAAGACTTGCAAAGGCCAGTCAGTCGTGCAGCTGCCATAGAAAACCCCATGGGTGTTGGGCCTCTAATTTCCAAAGTTGCATAAAAAAACCAAACCTCTCCTGCAGGATATCGGATTGTGTTTGGGATATGCCATTAAACAAACAAGCCGCTCCCAACTTTATTAGTAGAACTACATTAATTGGTTCTAAAAATCAACCTTCCAGATTGAGTGGCCTTGCTTGTGTTTGAACATATCTCAGTAAATGAATATGTCTCGGTGAGCATGTGATTAAAACTGAAACGTTCACGCTTGTAGCCTGCCTTAGTGTCTGCCTCGACCCGCAGCACTCCCCCCGCTACTCCAGCGCTTTGGGTAGGCTCATAAAACACAACCTTATGGTGTGCAAGCATTTCATTCCAGTACACGTGACTGAGCTTAAGGTAACGGGGAATTCAACCTTAAGTGTTCATTTTATAATATGGCTGCGATAGAGAAAAGGAGATGAGGGCTATAGAAAAGTAAATCGGATCTTCAATATTTTTATCATTGTTTTTAGAATTCTGAAGTCTCCTCTCTTGCTAGCTTTAGCATAATGCATTGCCGTTTGCAAAAAGGAGCTTGCTTTTGTTTAAAGAAGCTTCTAGGCCTTATTCTGCCTGTTGGCAAAGGGGTAACTACTTCTTTCCACTCCATGTCAGAAAGTCCACAGTTTTCAGGGTTCTCCTGCTTTTTTCCTCTGCAGTCTCTTGTCCTTGCTGGGCTGCTGCAGCTGCTGCACGCAGATGTGACCTGCGCTGTGTGCTCAGGCAGCGATGCCTCCCTTAGAGCCGGGCACACAAACTGGTGTAGGTGGTGCAGCGTTACCCCCAGACGAACGTGACTGCTGCAAAAAGTGATTACTTTTCAGTGTCCCAGCAGCATGAGTCTTCAGTTTGCTCTGACGCGTGTTTTTGGTCTCGCCTTGAAGCTCTGTGACTTGTGAAACCTGCCGCTTTTGTCTCCATACTCTTATTATGACATTAATCCTGTGTTTTGGTTTCTGTGGTTAGGCTCAGATGCAACTCTTGGCTTTGACTTGCTGAAGTGTGTTGCTCTGCAGAGGCCCAGTCTGCCTCCGGAGGAGAGTCGTGTCCTCCTGCTGGAGCTCTCTGCGAGCGCTGTAGCTATCGGTCATCCAGCACGTGCGCTGAATCTCAGGGCTTTGCCCCGGGCCTGCAGTGAGCCTGGGTGACACCAGCAGCGGAGTGCCCGGTCCATGGGGCTGTGACAGGCACCGCGGCCTGCCCTCGCCTGGGGCTCGAGGTCAGACGGGGAGAGAGCTGGGGCTGGTTTGAAGGAAGCTGCAGAGAGCTCGCGTCCAGTGGAAGGGGTGGTGAAGCTTCTTCAGGTCGCTTGAAGACTGAGCTTTCTTACCAGCTTGTCCAACTGTTTGTGATGGTATCGCCTGCCTGGCAAAGAGCAGCTCCATGGACGTGATGCTGTCTTGTTTGTTTATTTTCTTTTTAATGTCACACAGTCAGACTTTAGGACTGTTGCCAGGGGATGGGAAGTACCTTCCCTGCCTTCCTGAAGCCCGTGTAGGACCAGAGGATAGCATTCCTGCTGTTTTTAATCTTCCCTGAAGTACACCCTGTCCTGAAACAACTCACCTGTTTCATAAGCAGAGAATACCATAGTGCCTGGAATGGGGTAACACTGGCCCTTTGCATCCTTGTTCTCCTGGTCCTACAGAAATCCACCTGCTGCAAGGCTGACCATAAACCCCTCCGGTGGAGCCTTCCTTCGGGCCTCCCTTCTGCTTGCCCGGTGCCTCCGCTGGTGCTCCACATCCTGGAGCAAGCTGACAGGTCTGTAGGAAGCAGAATGCAGTCAAGAGCCAATGCAGAAGTCTGTGGGCCTCTCTGGGTCTTGCTTCTTATGCTTATTCCCTGGTACCTACGTGAAGAAGTTAGAAGCCCTCATTCTTTTGGGAAGTCAAAGATCTGCTGTCTGCGGTAATAACGCTTTCCAGTCAGTAAGTTTTATTGCTGGGCCCGGGTGTGCCAAAATGGGCAAAGATACTGAGTAGACTGTTGGTTGATGGCGTTTGTTGTTTGCATACCATCTCCTGGACCATGCTTATGTGTGACTGCTACTGCAGCCCGAGATTTTGTCATTTCCAGCGTAGCCCATACACAAGAGGAGAGCAGCTGCTGGTTCCTTACAACGTGCTAACTCTCTTGGTGCAGGACCTCACCGGCTGCACAACATGAATCCCAAAAGTCTGTCCTAAAATGTGCTGTTGTCTGGCTGTGAAGCTGTGTCTGGGTTTGAGAAATGTTTTGTGGTATTGTGTGTCTGTGCAGAGAGGAGATTATACTGCAGTGAATGAGTACTTTCTTCTTTTTCCTCCTTTTCTTCCTTCATCTAAGTTAATTGTTGTCTCTTGAATTGGAAACCTGCTGAAATGTTCCAGAGTTCCTTACCAGTAAGGTTCAGAAGGACTGAAGAAAGGGAGCAGGGCCAGAGAGCAGAGAAACACAGTAGGCTCCGAGATATTTTTTTTTTGCTCCAAGATATTTTTTTTCTTTCCGCGTGAGGTCAAAAGGCATGTGAATATCTTCTGGCTATTTGCTTTAGATCTATTTTCCAAAGGGTCAGTATTGGTAGGTGCTCCCACAATTCACATTAATGTTACTATTGTCTTTTATCTTGCTTCTGTTCAAATAGTTGCGTCAAGAGATAATCCTTGCATAACATGACAGCTTTCCTTTCCCTCTTCAGAGGTTAGCCTGCTCAAGCCAAGACATGAGCCAGAGTGAAATAATACCAAGAGATTTTACTGTTTGGAAAGTTTGTCCCCTCTCTTGAGAGCGGTGGGTTGTGTTCCTTGAGCCCAGCCGGCTTGGGAGCCCCTGCCTTAGCTAGAGGCTTTCCAGGTGCCGTTGGCCTGGGAGTTGGTTTCTGTAAAGCAAGACGGTGTTCGTTATAGCCTGTATTGGTGACTCCAGTGCCACTGTCGGGAGAGCGATGGCTACAGACCGTAAGCCAAAAGGGCGCTGGCTCCATGAGATCCTACTGGCAAAACAGGAGGATGCGGTGTGCTGTGGTTCTGCTGCAGCGAGTCGGGGAAGTAGTGTAAAGAAAAAGCACAGAGCGGAAAAGCTTAGCTTTCTGTTGGTGTCAAGTTTATCTTCCGCTGTCAGACCCGCAGCTTTATTTTATGGCTCTGTTGTGTTGGTACAATTGATGACTCCTAGCCCTGTTTAGAGAGATCTGTGTGCAGCAATTGTCTTCTCTTGGCAGCTGCTCCGGGCGCTGTTTGAGAGGCAGTGTTCAGCAGCACGTGGTAGATATCTTCTGAGAGGTACAAACCAGGAACCTTTGCCATCGGAGGGAGGCCAACAAGCAGGCGGTGGTACGCTGTTCTTCAGGAGAGTAACAAAACCAGTTTTGAGGACTTGAGTCCGTATGGCTCCTCTCCCGTAGGCAGTAGGAGCCTTGTCGGCCACGTAGTGCTCGGCAGGGCTACGTTCATCCCCAAGCGTTCCTCCTGCATCCCCCAGTCTTCCTAGAAGAAGAGGGTTTGTGCGAGGTAGAAGCCACTCTTTGCCACTTTTACTGCAGGGCCTATTACAACGCTGGTCCCCACACAGATTGGTGAGAACACTGCGTTGCTGAGAGAGTTTTGGAGTGTTCTGTAATTAAACTTCAACTTTTTTCCCTTCCTAAACATCTTTCTAAACTTGGTGGCAGGCTAGGCGCTGGGGTAGAGTGCAGAGGAGGATTTCTCTTAAGGAGGTTTCCTCTCGCAGACTTTTTCAGCTGTGGTAGGAGGATGACTAACTGTGGGTACACCCAGACATTTCCCTTTGGACACACCTAAACATACACTTTCCAAGAAGAGGATCATGCCACCTTCCAGTATGGGTGGAGAGAAAATTTAAAGGGAGACAGGACTGCTGGGTCTTGATGTCCACAATGCCATCCCTCCTAGTGTCCCAGTGAGGAATTTTAACACAGCACTGCCCTGGGATGATTTATGTTGTACTGCTAAATTACGTTTCTTCATTTCTTTGTCCTCCGTCAGCAGATGTGCGTTATTTGTAGACAGTAGAGGCTGTTGCCTATTTTTACACTCAATTAAATTGTAACTTCATTGCTGAGGCCTCTGCTGCAAGAACTATGAGTCAGGCAGTGATCCAGACTGATTAATTATCAGCTTAATGTCTTTGGCAGAGGCCTCTCGGTGCTCTTGTGGAGCACGGTCAGGGTACTGCCGCACTTTGTGATGAGGGGAAAAGTTAGGGGGTTGCCTCTGTGCTGTTCCCTTCATCGAGCTCGTTTAGTGACAGGATTAGCTTTGGCTGCACGGACTGGCACATGTGGGTAAGAGGTCCAGAGTAAATTGTCTGTAGTGCCTCTTGGACATACGCCTCTGCAGAAACACAACAAACTGTAACGTTATTCTTGTTGCTGATGTGGAAATGAGTGGGTTGGGCATTTTTGTTTCTTTTCAGAGAGACTGGTAGCCTGAAAAATTTGGCTTGCAGTATTTTTTCCTTGTTTTGTTAATGAACAAATCATAAATACTGTGGAAGGATATAAATGGAAGAGAAATAGTTTCTGCTGCTGAATCAGTTTGAGAGAAGTCCCATTAGCCCTTTGAGAAACTAGAAGTCTCTTTAGGCAGTTGTATCTGTTGTAACCACAGTAAGCTCTGGCTGAGGGCTTTTTCCAAACAAGAGCTTGTTTCCGGGGCCCTTCCTGAAATAAATGTTTAGTTTTGGTGGCAAAATTCCTACAAATCTCCTTCTGGTAAGTGGGTCTTGAAATGCTGAAGTTGCAAATGTGGAAGCTGTGTCACCCCTGCTACAGGCGCCTGCGATCTGAAAATACGCTCGCTAAATGTTCTCCTGCAGCGGGTGAGCATGCGGCAGTGGGAGAGCGCTTCCCAGTCCGGCTCGACCGTTCAGAGGGTGCTGTTGCCAATGGGTGGTTGAGGGAGCCCACCTACTTCTCTCCTAGAAGCCTTTCAGGCATTGCCCTCTTATCTCTTCACCCTGTGTTGGTGGGATAAAACCACCAACCACCGAGGTCACTTTGTTGCTGGGGAAGTTGAGCAGAGCATCTTCCTTGCCTGCGTAGGTCCTTATTTAACCCTAGTCACTGTACACGCTGGCCGCCAAAAATCAATGCCTTGCTTGATGATGTTTGTTTGCAGAGTCCTTAAATAACGTACAGTGGAAAAACAACCAAACTGTACAGTGTACATAGCTATTGACTAATAACTTATTGCAAATATCTTTTGGACTTAGTTTGTGTAAGCTAAACCTCCTCTTCGTTTTCTGTATCAGTAATAATACATTAAGCTTCTCCAAATCCTGCTGGCACTATACATATTAACGTGTAGAGTTCCTGAGCTGCAATGAGCACAGAATGTTTAAACAGCGAGTGTCTTGTTGTTTAAAATGTTGCTGTGGCAGCGATGAACTCGGTGTGGGCTGCAAAACCCACTTGAGACACTTCCCCCACTGCCAGCAGTTGCCCTGTAGCGAGCTCCCCGGCCTGCAGCCCGCAGTTGTTCCATGGGCAGCTGCACCGCGTTCTGGTGTGTCCTCGCATCTTCTGATGCATCCGTGGCTGGAGTTCCCAGAGGAGCGAAAGGCCTGGGTGTCCTTCATAACCCTTGACTTCCCACTGTTCCTGCTAAGGACAGCAGGAGCTGGTAGGCTTTGAACGCTTCTGAAAAGTTTCCCCCGGTGCTTTGTCACGTGAAAAGCTTGTGACGATGCCTGGGGTTTTCTTCTTGAACTGCTTCCCTGGGCCAGTGCTTCTAACCACAGACTGGTTTCCCACTTCATCTGAAGTGTGTGTGAAGGTGGATGACTTAACATGCGCCATTTTAAACGCGGAGATTGGAAAACAAGGCCTGTTTAAAGCAGTACTTGTCATGCGAGGCAAAGCGACAGACGCCTTCTTGAAGTATCACAGAAAATTGCCTTTTGGGCAAACAAGGGGACCTTCAAAAAGCTCAGCTGGGGTTGGCAGCGAGAACAGCTGTAGGAGCCGGGGACGGCCAGCCCCGGGGTCTCGTGAACACTCCAACCGGGGGAACCGCGTGAGCTCTGGGGCCGCTGGGCTGCCGGGTGCCTCGTGCCCCTCCGGGGGAAGGTGGCCCATGCTGCACGCAGCTGTAGCTTGAGTCTCAGATCGCAGGTAGTTTGGCTTCCTCCCCTCTCCCCCCTTTCCTCCAACTGATCTTCCAGCAGGCATCTGGAAACTCAGACTTCACGTTGTGAGGTTAAAAGAGGACTGCAAGAGAAATGATGGGAGGTGCTGAGGACTCAAGGCGTTGACAAAGGCAGTCAATTTGGTACAGGCTTGACGGGAGGTAGAGTCCTGTGGGCAGGCCCAGATGAAAGGGGCTGAGAGCAGACAGTGGAGACTGCTTGGAAACTAAAAGGCTGGTAGGGTGAATGCTGGGGCTTTTTGAAATTGTAGTCAGGCTCAGAAGAAGAATCAGGCAGGCAGGTGTCTAAACAGCCTGTAAGTAAAGGCATGCTGCCCTGGAGCTATGGAAATGGTGTAAAGTCTCTTGCTCTGCCCCTGCTTTCAGAGCTTCTCCACGCGCCCAGGTAATTGCTGCCTGCGCTTGTCCAGGACCGGGCCCTGAGTTTAGGGGTGACTTCTAGCATACAGGCTTTTATGTAGTAGGTCTGCTTCTGGCTGACTTCTGTTTCAGCAAGAGGATTTAGTGTCGTTCACCCTTTTGGGTCTACCCAAGGTTGAAACATCTGGCTGTTTTCATGTTTGTTCTCTGCTAGTGGTTTGGTGGCTCTGCTAAACGAGTGCCAGGCAGCTGCTGGTGTCAGCGCCTGCGTTGCACAGCCCCCAAAGTTCCTAATGCGCCTCCGTGGTGCCGTATGTTTGTGGGGCGCTTCTCCGTGGTATCTTCTGCTTGTACTGTGGATATACCGCCTTGTACATGCTTCCTGAGGCCAGGGAGCCAGTGGAGAAGATCAGCTAAGGCTTGGAGGTAAACTCTCAATCTTGTAAGAAGCATCGCAGTGCAGCACCTGTAGCAAACTTTGGAAGACAAGCATTTGGCCTGGACTTTGCTGGTGTTGACCCCCATGAAAATCTGGAAAGCTTTAGCCACCCCATAATAGCACTTTGTAAATGCACGTGTAGAAATTGGTTGTCTGATGTCGCGGTTTTGACCTGAGGTGTTTCCTTTTTGCCCTCAAGTCAAAGGTGAATCTCTTAGGTGCTTTTCAGCTGTGGGGGTTGAATTGCAGGTCCCAAAGTTGGGTTGCTCTTATCTCTCTGTTCAGACTAGTGCTGTTCATGTGGGCATAGCTGCTATAAAGGGCCAAGTTAAATGTGGAAATGATTAAGGCTCTAAGATAGTAGTGTGCCAGCATCTGTGCTGCATGCCGCTGTTAATCCCAAGAGCCCGAAAGGAATATGAAGACCCAAGCGACAGTACAGAAGATCTGCTTGGTTAAACAGATGCACACTCAGAAAAGAATAACATGCTTGAATACCTGGCACTTGCAAAGTAAGCAATCTTCCAGGAATTAACCTATAATGAAGTTTTTACCCTCTCTTCTTCAGTCTGAATCATAACAGAGCACAGCTTACCTGTTTAAAAGGAAATGCAGCAGTTGTAAAGTGTGTGAAATATATTTCAGTGCATAAATCTTTTGTTTTTCCATTTTCCCCAGGAAATGGCAAACTCTGTCTACTTGGTTATGGAGGTGAGTGTGCGTCTATCTTTTTCTTCCCTTTCCCTCCCTCTTTCTCTCATTTTGCCTTTTTAAAAATTTTTTTTAAACTTGTTTTAAGCAGACCAGTTTGTTAGACAAGTAGTGCTTTCTGTTCGCAGTCTCACCTGTGATGCTTTTGCTAATCTAATCTGCAGCTGTGTGCCTTTGAGAACTGGAGCAGTGTGGGTGAAGATAGCAGCCGGGGGATTTTTCTTACTGCTGCTGTCAGAAGGCTGTGCTGGCACAGGTTTAATGAGTCAGACGTCTTATCTCAAGGGTCAAAAGGGTGTCAGTGGGTAGTAGCTGCTTCAAAGTTACGTGGAAAGAGAATTTTCTCAACATAGCCTACATGCAAAGATTTTGAACGTTTTCCTTCCTCTGCAGTCTTCGCTCTGAGGTCTTGTTGACTTTCCTTAATGGTGTGGAACATGCTGTGGGGAGTTTCAGTTTTCAGCTGTGGCTGCTCCCAGGCTTTCCTCACCCAGCTCTCTGGTGGTGTCTCCAGTGGTGACCCCTCTGCTTTGTTCTGGTTTTATCTTTCTCTCTGATGTGCACGTACACGGATGGGGATGTGCACAAAAGCTGGTTAGTGCTGGTGTATCATAATGCAACGTGAAGTTTAGGGGAAATGGGATGGAAGAGGGGACCTACAGGAATGAGGCTTTTCCTGCCAAATTCTGAATGCATATTTTGACACGTGTGATTTAATTATGTTTAAATCCTATGATAAGTTTGCCATCCTAGTGAAGGTTACTGTTTTTAATCTTTGATTTGCCTTGCATTAACTGAGCTTTCTGTTCTGTTTGCAGTACTGTAACGGTGGCGACCTGGCAGACTATCTTCACAGTAAGTAGAACAATATGGAGAACATCCTCTGTATTCAGAAGAAAACACTGTTTTAGCTCATTAAAGTTGTTGGGGTTTGTGGAAAACCTAAGCAAGGAGATTGTGTATTTTCTTTCTTCTTAATTCCTGCAAAATAAACAGAATATCACTGCTCCTCTTCTAAGAGGGTTCACCCTTGATAATTGTTTAAAAACTGAAAATCTATGACAATAAAAGCTAGTCTTGTAGTCTTTCCTGTGTAGGTCAGTGGTGACTGTTGTCAGTAGTTACGTATTTTAGTTACAATGGCCTTATAGATTAAACATCTTTTACCACTGCTAAGGACAGAGCTTGTCTTTCTCTTTGTCGCTGGAAAATCTATTTATACTGAAGCCTTGCAGTTTTGTAAGGTTGGATTAAAATAAGATCCTAAGAGTATATTTCACTTGCTTTAATTTTACGCCTAAGGGTGTCCTCACATCTAGGACAGAACACATTTGTTTCTTCAGTGTATTGAGGGTGACTGTAGTGTTGCCAGTCGTGCTGTGAGGGTGATGAAAAGTGCGAACTTCGGGGTCTTTTGAAGAGTATAGTGCAAGTATCTGTGGTTGTGGTGCCCTGAAGAACCTTTCGGTGAGACTGAAGTGTGCCTTTGCCATCAAACGGAATGAAACATGCTTTGCGTGTTATCCAGCTGCATTGCTGCGACTCAGGCTTCAATCTCCCAAGCTGTTTTTCGGTGCAGCCCACTGCGCAGGCACAGGATCCTGACCTATGCGAAAATCACATTGCACCTGAGTGCCGAAGTGGTACGAGGACAACATGTTGAGTGAGTTGGCTTATCTGCAGTCAGACACAGCCCTTATTTTCTGCTGGCCTGACTGTATGGTTTTTTTTTTCTTTAAAGCAGCTTTCTTGTTGTTTTGCACGTTAACTAGAAGATTACTAAATGTGAAGAGACAACTTTAAGCTCATTTCTGGTGAGGCTCTGGATCATGGTTAAACAAAGTTTTTGTTCACATTGTTCAAATGAAAAGCTAGTCGGATAATACTGCAGGCTCCTTATTTGAGGTACATGATGGCTGGAAATGGCAAAAATTGAAGGATTAAAAGCTAAATTTACATTTGCCCTACAGCTAGTGTTAGTATGCCTAGAATGACTGTTCGGGGCTTGAAGCTAGTATGTTGCACTCTGTTCATACAGGGTAATGAATTACGTTTGTGGACTTTAATTTTTGGAAAGGATTTACTACTTGAAGGAAAACGAAGGAACATTCTGCCTTTCATGTGTTTTGTTTAAAATGTGGGTGAGATAGAAGTGAGAGGCATTTGGTTTTTAAATCCAGGTTTAGTGTGCTTTGTCTTAGATAAGTGATGGTGGTTTGCATCTGTTGGGTATTGCTGTGCTTTAAAAGGAGCATCTTTGGTGGTGAAATACTGTTATGAATACCAAGTGAATATGGTTTTGTATTTGATACCTTCTTTTTCTCCTTGAATACAAGTGCAAATTTTAATAATGAAATGCTTTTAAAAAATAGTTAAACTTCAGTTTTACCGGTGTGTGGGCTTTGAACGCTAAAGTTTTTAGCTTTCATGCGTGTGAAACGAACCTCGATGTTAAAGCACTGGGCTGCGCACTCTTATTGGCAAAGCTGCATATGTAAACAAGAACGCAGCTTCTGGCCAAATGATTTGTAGAAACATGGGTTTATAGAAAAATCTTCCTGTTCATACTGCTGCTTCTGTGTGTCCGTTGTCGTCATCTCCCTTCCACCACCCCACCACCCCATCCAAAAAAAGGTGAAGCATATCGTGCAATTAGCTAGGCTATTAATACAGCTCACTTCCTTCTTTACCAAATGAGACTACTCAGGAAATTGGTGGCTTGTTTGAGAAAGTGACCATGAATTGTATTTTCCTAATAAAATTCAGTTTTACCCCAGTTTGGTTTGTTTGAGAGTTGCCTGGGGTAAGGTTTGATCCTTCTTTGCCTGAGTTAATTTGAAAAAGCTACCTTTAGCTCTGTTTTTACCAATAAAATATTTTACCTTGACAACTGTAAAGAGCAGCTGTTGTGACTGGGAAATTGGTGCTTGCTTTTATTTTAACTCTTAACATCTGTGTGCTGGTTGCCAGTAAAGAAAACCCAGCAGGTACAGATTTCTGAGGGAGCAGTTGGTAAGGGACTGCAGCAAGAAAGTTAGTTATTCCCATCACAGCAGCAGAGATCTGGGTCTTCCAGATCCTAGAGCCTAGATACAAGTGTCAGCTTTTGCATCAGCTTTTGCACTACGTGGCTTTTTCTGTTCCACCACATGCTCCTTTGGGGTATCTCCTCTCCCAGCCTCTGCAGGTGCTTGGGGTGCTTTTGATTATAATGTTTTTTTTTCCTGAAAGTTCAGATTTCTTCCAGGGTGTTTCACTGGTACGCAGGAGGCTCATCTCTGTTGAGCAGTTATTGTGCTGCTTCAGTTATTTTAATAATTGTGTGATGGTATTTAATTGCAACATCTACTTTCCCACTGACTCCTCAGACGTTTTTGCTGGCAGTTCCTGTAACACTTATGCAAGCTGTGCATGCAAATCCCCTGTTTCTCATTGAACGAGATGCTTGTAAGCTTCCCAATCCATTCTGCCCTCTAATTACAAGCATTAGGCAATATGGTAATTCTGTGTTGAATCCAAAGGCACTCTAATTCTCCTTGTCTTCACAACTGGAAGACGTGCGTATGTGCACGTTTCAATGCAATATGCATTTTGCCTGGGTTACGCTGTTGGTCAGCCCCATCTCTTTGGTACAACCCAAGGTCGTGTGTGTTCTGCTAAGTGCAACTTCTACAATGATGTTGTTGTTCTTTAATGGAGCAATGCACTTTCCTTTCTGATAGATCTCTGTGGATGTTGCTTTCATTTAAAGCCCACCGTAGGGGATGTTTTGAGCTGAGAGTGGCAGATTGCTGCCGTGCGTGGTAGAGCTGTGGGAAGCATTACAGAAGTGACCGTCCTCCGTTATTCCTATATGGGAATAACTGGAATTCTGTGGCCTCGGGTACTCAGGAGGTCAGAGCAGGCGGATCTAAAATTTCTTCTTAAATTCTGTGAACTGGCATTGACACAGATTTTTATGGACAGTCTATAAGTGCATATTCATGACCTTCCTTAAAGCTGCTGCTTGGAGAGCACATCTCTGAAGAAAGCTTCATGTCAGAGCAGAGCATTTCTTGGTGTGATCATGACATGTGCAAGGAGCTGTGATCTCCTAATTCATCCCAAGTGGTGTGGGGACCCCTTTGTAAACAAGAGGTGTGAGGCACTGCTGTGCAACTTTTCACCCTCTACAGCTAGGCAATTAAGAATATCTATTATAAGACTAGACCTATCTGGAATAAGTCTTCTGACTTGATCAGAAGACTTCAGGAGTCCCACTGGCCACGCTCTGTGCACGTGGAGCTGTGGGAGTTACAAGATGGGCCCCAAATAAATCAGCTTGGTCTCTCAGGCTTCAGCGTGATTTGGATTGGGCCCATGTTAGACACTTGTGGCACCTGTGGGTAAGAGGAGAAGTTCTTTTTCCTAAATAAGTTTTCCAAGATGGTGTTGTCATGTAAGATCAGTAGGTGTACTCCAATGCATCTACCCTTGGAACAGCTCGCAAGGGCTGTTTAGTACAGTTTACCTGGCAGCTGCCTGGCAGGTTGAACAGCTCAGCACAGGCTGACCAGGGTACTTTTTAGGCGGTTTCATCCTTTTCCTATGCCTCAAGAGCTACAAGGCACGCAGGCCCCACACTGACCTGCAATAAATACTTGTTCTGATCTACTGACCTGTGTAGCTGCTGTTCCCAAGGCAGTAAGCTGAGTGCCTCCTCGCTGAAGTGGAGCCCATGAAAATAAACACAGGGATATTATTACTTCTCAGTAATGGCAAAGTAAGGCTTGTGAAACAGCGTTCTCTGCAAGAATGTGTTGCTCACCACAGACATCCATGGGGATGCCCAGACTTCAGTGTGAGCTTAGTGTTTTGCCAGCAGTTTCCTGGTGAAGATGAGAATGTCCCCTTTTTACAGGGACAGGAGTAAAAGCTCCCTATTTGGGATGTAGCAGAGAAAGTGAGTTATTTCATTCTCCATGCTTTTTTTTTTGGTGCACATAAATTGAATGAATCTTCTGTATCTTCTCCCTCCCCTGTCGATGGTAGCTGGTCTAGAAGATCTTTTGTGGACCAATATCCTGAAGTTGCTGAAAGTGTCAGTTGTATTTATGTCTCTGTCCTTCAGTTGGAGATTGCTGCTGTCACTTGGTAGACTGATGGGCTGAGTGTGAGAGATAAGGACTCTTGTTTTTCTGTGTTATGGCGTGTCTGTTAATGGAGGGAGGTAAAAGGGTATGCCCCTACGCTCCTTAAGTAACTGACTGTCCCTTCTCTGTTACTGATGGCAGCATCTCAACTTCACAGTCCTACCCTGCTGCACTACCTGGATTCATAATATTTTATGCTGCCAGAGGATCCAACAGACCTCTGTCTAGTTTTGCTGTGCTGCGACATGGTAGCTCTATTATGCCACAGCAGATGCGCTGGGGGAATCTGTCTGCAGGCTCAAGACACCAGCTTAGGTTCTGTGCATGTCTGGAAAATAGCACCTTTGCAGGGCTGAGTGTTCTGTACAGACTTCTGTGAAGTGGAAAAGCTTAAATTCTGCAGAAATTAGGAGTTTAGAGGCCCTGTTTCCTTTGGGTGAGTGGATTTTTCTGATCTTAGTAGCACTGGGTTTTTTCAATAAAAAGAATTAGGAGTCACATGCGGGAGGCTTGACTGGTTTGCTGAGGGATGGTGGCTAGCACTGTGTTAGCCTTATAGCCACCAAATTATATGAGGGAGAGGGTAACGCCTTGAAGATGTGGCATGCTGTTGGAACTGCAGGTCAGAACAAGGCTCTCAACAACGCTGTTTCTCTGCTAGAGGCAGAGTGTATTTAGCCAGGAGTTTGTAATTGCCTGCTAGCTTAATAACACTAAGAACTGCCAAGTTTCAAGTCTTGCTTCATATTTGGGGGAAGATGAGACAGCCTGTCCCTTCCTGGGCCTGAGCTGAATTGGGGAAAAAAAGCTTCGGAATTCTTGGTGTTTTGTTTAAAGATGGTGTTTTAACCATTCCTAAATAGATTTCCTTGCATAGGAATTGCAGAAATATTGCAGAGACCTTCTGTTGGAGAGAAGGTTGAACACAGCTAAGATGCTGGACCTTTGATAAAAAATGGTACAGGATTGAGTACACTGATAGACTTCAGCAGAAAGTTGGGGAAAGCCATGTTAAAGATGAGGTCGTGCTTTTTTCAGAAGATGCAGGTGGATTTGGTAGACTTGCATCTGAGCTGCTTCTTAATATCCTTAAAATCCCTTCTCAGAATCTCCCCTTCTTGCAGAGGAGTCTCATGAATTCCAGCTGAGTGCCAGTTCACGAGCAAAAAGGCCCAGTGAGGGGAGAGAAACTCTATATACATGTGCACTGGTCTCACGTGTATGAGTCCAGGACCAGCTGATAGCCATGGTGACATTTTAGCTCTGCTTGTACCTCCTAGAACAGTGAGGTTTGGGAGTGGAGGGAGTTTATTTTCTATTCTAAGTGCTGTTTAGCTTATCTGTGTCCCTCGCCGTTTCCCATGCATGCATTTTAAAAGTTAGATTTTTAATTTCCTGTGTTGTGTTAAAGCTGAGTGCAAACTCATCTGTGTTTTCATAAGGATTCCTTCCTTCTAGCTGACTAGGTAGAGTAGCATTTTGAAGCTTCTGCCAGCTTGTTTCAATGTGTTACTAGAGAACAGCTGCAAAAACAGTAATGAAGTCTTGAGTAATTTACAGGGACCTTTTACAAAAGAAATTATTTTATTCGAGTGGAATGGTGCTTGCTTTTAAGCCTGACTTGCTCAGTGACTGACAAGGAGGCAGGCTGGTAGCACTGTTGATCCTGGGGTTTGTTCAGCAGGCTGCTCCCAGCTTTGGCAAGAGTTTCATACGTATAGCTCTTAAAATAATGAGAGCTAATGTTGCATCGCTCTGATTAGAAGAGCCGGTTGAACGTTATTTTAATCCCTTCAAAGTTTATTTTCACACCACAGTTCTTGGGAAGCCCATATCTCAGGAGAGTGCAGTTCAGAGCTTCCATATTTGGAGATTTTGACTACTAATATATTTTTTAAACAAATTTGCTTATGAAAGCATTCTGAGACTTTCTTGCTGCATCTGTGGATGCAAGATGGAGGGTGTCAGATGACGGTTTGCAGGGGCTATTTGGTAAGGGTGTGGTGTTAGGTATTGCACTGTGGTTCACTGTCACACTGGGTTTGGGATTAGGATTATGGTTTTGTCTAGTGGGTGATGATGCACAAGGGTTAGGCGTAGACTTGGACTCATACCCGA
Source organism: Morus bassanus (assembly GCA_031468815.1). NCBI lineage: Eukaryota > Metazoa > Chordata > Aves > Suliformes > Sulidae > Morus > Morus bassanus. The sequence continues at coordinate 28,121,150 of CM062577.1, forward strand.
ACTTACAGATCCCTGCTGGCCATGTACCCTAGTTGACTGTCTGAATTTATCCTACCAACCCTTTCTAGGACCGGCATGAGCCTGAATGATTCTTACAGGCATAAATCCTAATCCTAACTGCTTTTCCTTTTATGTCCACCTTTAGTCATTGTCTTTTGTGATAAAGCTCTGACCTTAGGTATCCAACTGCTATTGACCATAGCTCAAAGGTAGCGACCCTCCCAGTCCTCAGGCCACAGGCCCTGCCTAGTGCTTGCCTAGATCTGGCTGGCAGCTCTTGCTGAGGGAAACCCTAGACCTCACAAGTGTCACTTTTGGACCCAGTTGATAACCCAAAATCAGCACCTGCCACTGTCCCAAGATCACTATAAGAGACTCGGGGCTGAAAACAGCCCTGGCCGCGGAATAAGCTGGGAATGCAAATGCTCTCCCTTGTTGCCCGTAGGAATAATTCAGAAATGGTATGTGGAGAGAAAAAAACACCATACGTGGAAATAAAAATGACAAATTATGGCTAATTGCCGAGGAGAATCTGCCCTCTGGGCTCTTCAGAGAACTGGCATTGTACTTTTTACATCTGTGGTTATTTTTTTTTCCTCCTTCCTAGCTATGCGGACACTTAGTGAAGACACCATCAGGCTCTTTCTCCAGCAGATAGCAGGTGCTATGAAAATGCTGCACAGCAAAGGCATCATCCATCGGGACCTGAAACCGCAGAATATCCTCCTTTCCTACGCTGGAGGCAGGAAGTCGAATCCCAACAACATTCGCATAAAGATCGGTAAGACCCTATTACGAATGTCACCCTAAGCGCTCTCGGGAGAGTTTGGTGATGGATAAGTGGCAAGCCTCAGTCTGTCTTTGGGGAACTGTCTAGCGGGGGAAAGAATTGCTGCACTTTCTAAAATGTCCTTATGTTTTTCATCTTCCTCGCTTAGTTCCTCTGCTAGACGTAACCATTAGTTGGCTCCAAGCAGTAGGAGCAAGAGCTTTCTGCTCCGCCAGGACACAGGCTAATGCAAAAGACGTTGGGCAGGCCTTGCTCCGCTCCCAAGCTGAACGGTGCCTCCCATGGTAAAAACAAATAGCAGCCTGCCCTAACTGGCTTGTAATCTCCAGTTTACCAAGAAATGAGCAGCTGTTGTGACTTTTGTCTTCGGGCTTTTAATAGAATTGAGGTAAATGTTGGTGTCTTAAGGCCTGAAACTAGCTGCTCTCCTGGCTGGCCTCAGAGAGCCCAGTGGGAGTCAGGCACACCAGAAGGCAGGCGTTTCCTCCGTTAGAGGCAGAATTCTCAGCTGCATCTTGCACATTAGGCAAGTGGCACGGATGGACCAGTAGTTGGGACGAACGCTCCAGAAATCCAGTTACAGAGCACACGCATCCCCTGTGGTCCCTCAGGAAGGAGTGCTGGATGGTATCACCCTCAACACGTGGACTTCTGGTTATGTTACAGTTCACGAGCTAAAGCTGACACAAATTAGATAAAACTGTTCCTCGCCTGAACCTTGTGCTGTGGAGAAAGCATTAATGCTTTTATTCAGCTGATAAATGAAGTGCAGTGGAGAAGTTTGAAACCTTGCTGCCCATTTGGCTGAAGTGTTTTTTTTTTTGTGACGTGCAGAGTTACCTGGAAGGTGGAAGGGACTGGGAGCTGCAGGCAGGAGGGCTGCGGGCACGGCTGCTCTTCAGCACGGTGTACCCCGCAATCCCTCCCTCCTGCTTCCCTGAGAAGTACATGGTCCAGGGAATAGCTCGCCATACCAATTCATTAGTGACACATGACAGTGTAAACAGCTGTGTCCATCTCCTAGCTTGAAATATCTGGTAACCTTGAGAGAACCTCTAAGTATCATATGATCAGATGCTGAGTAACCTGCAGAGGTAATTCATCTTGGTATTTCTTGCCCCTGGCTTTTCTAGCCACCAGGTGAACTACAGCTCAGCTTTCTGTCCTCGTGCTGGGGTTAGCACTGTTGAAACCCTTCTAAAGGAGCAAAGCAAGAGTTTTCAGTAGGGCTGGTCTAGAAATGTGGCTGGTGGTGAGTAGTGGTTTCTCGTGGATGTCTGTAACACTGCAGCCTTTTCAATGGAGGGGAACTTTAGGTTCCCCAAATTAAAAGCAGCAGATGAACTAGCTAGTATGAACTGGCACGCTCTCACTGAAGTCGAGAGTGTTTTACCAGCTTCCAGCAGCTGACGTTTCGGCGTGCAGGCAAATGGGTACAGGGAGAAGTGACTGTTGATGTCTGAAAAATGGATGGGAGTTTGTTCTTCTGAATACTTTCTTTTTGTGGCTTGGTCTGTCCTTTTCTAGTGTCTGTAGTGTGCATTAATAACTAGCACAAGGATGTTGCTGCTGAAGAAGAGCTATCAAAGTCTTGTTAAGGTGGGGTACTTCACTTGCCGCAAAAATTCATGAGAAGTGAAAGGAAAGTAGGGGGAATCAACTGGAGAAGGTGCAGGCTCTCTAAAACTGGTGTCTGATCTGGCCTACCTCTGTTTCTCTTTGTAGCTGACTTTGGGTTTGCCCGATATCTGCAGAATAACATGATGGCAGCAACACTGTGTGGTTCACCAATGTACATGGTAAGTGTGTTTTGCCTACAGGTTTTCCTGCATTGTTCTTGCTTTGCCCTCCAGAAACAAGGCTTTGTTTTTTGCTAGTCTTTCCCCCAAAGGTGAAATGTTATCTACTTGTCAGAAACCAGCTATTACACAGGGAGACTTCATAAAGTTCTAGCTGCTGGTAATGTTGGACAACGGGTGCCCGTGTGTCATGTAACTTTAGGGTGAGCTGTTGATAAATGAAACTGAACAAAACAGGGACAAAATAAAACCGAACAAAAGCTGTGTCTTCCAGAGGGAACCAGGGCCTCTCCACTGAAGGGATTGTGAAATGAAATCTATTGCCTCTGCTGCAAGCGAAGCAGCAACAAAAGAGAGTGAGGGCTGGGGTGATATTTCACACATCTGGCTATATTTGAGGTGTTGCTTCCTTGGAGAGGAACCTCAGTAAATCACTGCTTCAGCAGGCCTTTTTGAGACGGAGTGGTTCTGCAAGCCTGCTGTCACCTCGGGATTTGCAGTTGTTTTTGCTAAGGCCACAGCATCAGGAGCAAGGGCCCTGTTTAACAGCCGTTTTATAAAATCTCCAACTCTTTTTAGCTCTTTAGTCTTGCAAAATCCCCTCAGATTTATGGACCTATGCAGGCAGAGATTTTTGCCATTTTGGCTAACTTACTCCCAAGTATGCTTTGCTGTACAGCTCAGCAGGTGAGTGTAAATGGAGCTCACCTGCTTCTCTTTGCAGTTTGTTTTGTGCATTCCCACTCCCTAACCCTCCTCCCCCCACTAATTCTCTCACCAAACCAGCTGCTTCCAGGATGACTTCTTAGCTTGAGACAGTTCTGTTTAAAAAACAAACTGATCCCTTTCACTCCCTTTGTACTTTCTGCTCTGGGACCAGGATGTGAGGAGGTGATCTCTTGTTTGTGCTCATGGTAGCAGTCAAGATCTCAGTGTTGCATCAAGTCAGTGAAATTAAAAATGACGTAACCAGGCCAGAAATAAAAATGTCAAAGCCATCCACGTAATAGTTCCTGGACATGTGGGTGTCTGAGCTCAGAGTAAAAAGATGATGTGGATCAATTTAAGTGGAATTTTTTACAAGTGCCCTGGGGGCAGTAGGCACCTGATTTTGAACATGGTCTGATCCACTCTGAGGGTGTGGGTTTTTTTGTCTGTACTCTTTGGGCAGAGTTAGGCTGGACTGTGCTGCACCACACAGGGGGTAGCGTGTTTGGTAGTCTGTTCACAGTACTAACTCAAGGAAAACAGACTTCCTCTCTCTCCCTTTTTTTGAAGCCTGATGTTTATTTGAACTATGCTGTATATGAAGATGATGTAATTTTTTTTCTCCTGTGAGAGCTTCCTGAATTATGTATTTTTAGTGATACTTTTTCTTTCAGAGTCTCTTGTGAAAGTAAATGAAAACACCCAGCTTATTTTTTGAAAGGACTGGAGGAAGTTAGTGATGCCCTTTTTCTCTTCTATTTTTTTTTTTTATTTTAAACAACTCTGGACATTACAAGGAATCTCAAAGTTTTGTATTTTTCTCTGTTTACTGATGGGTTTGAAGAAAGATGGGGAGGGAGGGTTCAGTTGGGATTTAGGGTGTGTTTGAAGTCTGTCCCTGCCGCTACTGTGGATCTTGTGCGGTAGCCCTGGGAACATCTGCTGGCAAGGCAGGCCCTTGTTCCCTGCTTTAGCTCGTAGCTCATTGCTGCTCTTTTCTTTTTAAAAAGAGCAAAATGAAAGGTATTTTACGCACACCAAAACGAGCTTTCTGCCTGAACCCTGATATGATCCATGTCACGTGAGACTTCCAACCTTCTCGTGTAGTTCTGGTGCTGTTTCCTTGGCTTTGTTTGGTGTCATGGCTGCTTCCCTGAGGGACAGACCCAGCTCCTGTCCACAACTTGTTTGCTGCCATTTTTTTTCCCCGTTACATAGTGTGGCCTTTACTTCTAACAGAGCTAGAGAATTGATCCTGTTCCACGCTGGCAGCACTGTGATGAAATCTGTTGTTATAAACATGTTGGATTAGCAAGCCTGCCCTTCTGTCCCTCTTCTGCTGCCGCTCTTAAGGCACACTGCCTCCTGAGCCATGGGGCTTTGTGGACTTGCACCGTCTCCAGCTTCTGGAACAAGCCTGGGAGGGAGCAACCGAGGGCATGGTGTGAGATTAGAAACCAGAGTCTGATGCACAGCAGGGCTCAAGCTGTTGGACTGAAATGCACAGACCTGCCTTTGAACCCAAACTGTGACCTTGGCAGCAGGCTCTGGAGCATAATTAATATGCTGCCATCTTAGGCACTCTCCTCATTTAGCCTAAGTAATAATGCAGGTCAGAATGGAGGCTGAAGCTTACCTGTGCGGTGTGAGCCTTTGCTTTTCTTGATTGTTTACCTGTTACTTGCTTTGGTTTAGAAGATCTGTCTGTGCGATTTCAGTGAGGCTGCTTCTGAGCACAGGTGGATACAGCGAAAAATGGTACGCTGAGATGGGAAAGTACTGAGTTTGCCCAAAGTAGCGAAACAGCATCTGGTATTTTTTTGTCTGAGTGAAAGTCTCTGCCTCCCCCACTTAGGTAGGGGATTGGCCCTTTCAAGGTAGTGTTACAGTTGTGTTGGGAGCAAGTATTTCATGGTTATTGGGGAATTTAGCTCAGGGTTTTTTAAAGCATAATAGTGACCTCTGTTTGTTGTAGCTTTTTTTTCTTTTTGGTAGCTGCATCTTTTACAAAACGGATTTCTTTTCTCTCCCCCAAAAGGCACCAGAAGTCATTATGTCTCAACACTACGATGCCAAAGCTGACCTCTGGAGTATAGGAACCATCATCTATCAGTGTTTGACAGGAAAGGCTCCTTTTCAGGTGAGTTGCTTAGATCTAATGTTTCTGACTCTCTTGTTTTTTTTCCTTTTTTTCCTTTTAATCCCATTACTCTAAGCCTTCTGTCATCTAGAAGATTAACTCCCATAGATCGAGCCTCATGGAGGTCTGGCTGTCCAACACCTTGACAATGTGGTGCTTTATATGTTGTAATGTTAGATGTGTTACTAGAATATGACTCCTTGTCCGGGCTGTATCTCAGTGAAATGTATTTCCTGGTTATAAATCCTTAGGAAGGGTCATCTCTTCAGAAAATTACAATGAATCTGTTAAAGCAATGGTTTGTGGTTTGTTTTGGTGTTTTTTTTTTCCAGGCCCACACTTAAAAAATCAGTTTCTATTTACAACTGTACTCAGTGTATAACTTATAATTCTGTTGGATATGGAAGGACAATAAGGAAGATTGTAATTGCAAGTTAATGTTTGGGATGATTTGGTAGTAACTGGTGTATTGCAGCTAAATTGACTTTGTTTTTAGAGCAGTTAAGAAGGATCTTGTCAAAAGGATCTTATCTGTCATCTCACAGCAATCCCTTCCAGCCTGATATGTTTATGTTCATCAAGTCCAAACCCCTCTGAATATAAAACAGTCCAGTCAAACGCCACCCTGTAATTTATGCCATAGCTTCTGGATGAGCTAGAGCATATCTTCTGTGAAAGGCATTCTCTGATTTTGAACTTCTGAATGATGGAGAATTCATCACAGCCTTATGCAAGTTGCTTCGGGATTACTTCATGTATTTTTAATCTTATATATAGCTGGAGTTCAACTAGACTCAGTGCATTTTTCTTGTTCCCAATCATTAGTGTGCCACGCTGCGTATTACTTTTCTTCTTCCATGCTGAATGGGATCTGCAGACTCTCCCTTGCAGCTGCTATTTTAAAGTACTGTACTTGTCAGGTTTTTTCCTTGCTGTCTTATAGCATAGCAGAGAGATGCTTGAGTTGCTGATACTTCTTTGCTTCTCTAATGTGCAAGCTCTGTAGAGCTCATCTCTAATCTGTGGAAAAAGACCAAATCTCACATTTGTGCTGATGTGTAAGCTGATGCCAACTCTTCAGCTTCTTAGATCAGTTAGGGCAAATGTGAACTGTGGCCCTCTTTTCTCATGTCTTGACATGTCTTTATCCTGACTCCCTAACAAATCAAAAGCAAAACCAAGTAACAAAAAAACACCCAAAAAACTAATCAGCCAAAGAAAAAAAGTCAGGCTGGGGGGTGTGTGTGTGTGAATCTATGCCCATGTAATAAGGCAAATTTTATGAACTGCAGGAGTTTCTCAGCTTTAGTTCCACAGCTCTTTAGAATTCAAAAACCTTCAATGTTTATGCAGTTACATCATCAGGAAGGATAAAGTGAATTCTGAATCTGTTGCAGGAAGGAGTGGGCAAATACAGAAGTAAACTAATGGTATGTTTTGGTTTTGTCTAGAGCCAAGAACACTTTTGTCTTTCAGTGTAATTTTTTCCCTGCTGCTGTAAGAATCTTCCATTCCAGTGCTTTATATTCTGTCCACCAGCCTGCTCTGTATTTAGAGCAAGACTTCATTTCCTTTGCCTATTTCTTTTTTTATAAACACCCCTACAAAGTATACTGAAACTCCTGAATGGCCTCTGTTTCCTGGCTGCATTCACTTGTTGTCAGCGTTGGTAGCTTTGTTTGAGAGGAGAAAATGACTTAGGATAAAAGAAAATAAATATTTGTGCATTAAGAAAAAGACTGTGGGGGTGGAGAAAGCAAGATTTGACTCCGCGTGCATAGGAGAGCCTTTCACTCGTTCTGTCTTGTAACTTGGTGCCTTTTAGTCTCTAAAGGCATGTTGATACTGTACTCATTCAAATGATTTAGTTGTCATTTAATGTGGTGACTTTATCATAGGTGTTCTTTGCCTAGTAGCTCACACGCAACCTTGGGCCATCTGATTTCTTCGAAAAGAATTAGGTGGCTTTTATCATTGGTCGTTGAAGCATGTCACAGAAACATTCTTCTGAAAATATTTGTTCTTATAGAGAAGATTTTTCACAGGAAATAAAATTGAATACGGTCAGCTTTATTTGGCTCTACGGCCAAGGCGTTGGAAGGGGCAGGTGGTCAGAACACCATCAGCTCTCTGCCTCTGCGTGTGTCCTCAGGCTCGCTCAGAGGTGAGAGCAGTTCTCTGTGCCTGCGTCCCTCTGGTTGAGGCATGGCAATACCCTGCCTTGCCGTGGGCAATGAAGGGACATTTCGGTCCCTGCCCAGCAGGTCCCGATCCTTGCTCTGTGCTTGCCTGACTGGATAACTTCTCTCTTTCCCATATACATCCAACACTTGTTGGGCTGGGGACGGGGGTCACTTTTTTTCTCTATTTTAATTTTTCCCCATGCCCTTTCCTCTTTTGGGGGTTGTATTTTGAAACAAAATGCCGGGCCCCATTTGTTGTTGCAGTAGCAGCTGTGGATTTGTTTGATTGGGGAGAGAGAAGAGCTCAGCCCAGATGGTTCTCTGTGCACCATCTATTTATTTTCACCATGTGTGTCACAAATTGCCTTCTCCTAGCTGCCAGTTCCAGGTGAAAGAAGCCTGTCTAGGGCAGATGTTGGAAAGCTAGTTAAAGTTTAACCAGCTTTATTTCTTGTTGGCATGACTGTGTTGTAAGAATTTGCTGATGGTCACTGAGCAGGCCAGAAGCTATTGTTTACAGGGCTTTTAGGAGGAGAGAAGACGGGTAGTGGACAGATGTGATGGGGAGACCATGAATAGGAATGAGCGCTTTTGGGAGCGACATCTGCAAATGGGTGGGGAGATAACAGGCTGATTCTGTGTAGTGTCACCAGCAGACCCAGTTGTACAGGGCAGCCAGGAACTGGATTTCTGACATTAACCTCTTCAGGCTAAATCCTCACCGTGCCTTCCCTCCCAGACCGGCAAGGACAGCCTCTCACCTCTGTCAGGCTGAGATTCCCATGGGAATCTGGAGCACAGTGGCGTGAAAAGTGCTGCATTTGGGCACTCTGGCTGTTCGCTGCATGAGCCAATTAGGCACCTCCGTGGGGATGCAAACCAAAAGGACTCTGGTGTGATCTGTAGTGAGGAGGAATGAGCTGTCTAAAAATAAAATGGAGCTTCGAGGGGCTGGGTTAGGTGGAGAAAAGATCAAATGTGTGGAAAGGCTGAGGCAGCTGTCAATCCAGAAAGTGCTTGTAAATCAAGACAGCGATATGTGTGTGTGCGTGAATGTGATTTCTAGCTGTCTCAAAGTTAAAATTAACTATAGCTGGGTCACCCAAGGCAACTTCCCAGAGCCATTCCTGTCCCTTCCCTGCTTCCCTGCGCGCAGACAAGAAAGAAACTGCTGATGCTCAGATGTGAACAGTTGGTAGGATGGCTGGTGAAGCTGTCTTAAGGAGCTTTTTGTATTAAATGTGCCCATAAACAAAACAGTGAGACTGCCATAGGGATGAGATTAATGGGATTCATAATCCCTATAAACAGATTTACTGAGCACTGTATTAATGTGGAATTGTTAATTTGCCTTGCCTAATAAGTGGTCTGCCCTTGCATCTCTTCATTTCTGTCGCTGAGGACAGGACTTGAACAGTGTGTTTCCCGGTCTTGCTGACCGGTACTAAGAAGTGTCTTGAGACTATACTAGTTTTCTCTTGCCCTTACCTTAGCTGAAAAGATTGGGACCCAGTGCGCACCATGAGGTGATGTAGGCTGTGTAGGCAAGGGACAGCCAGAAGCAAAACTGGAGGCAGAGGAGAAAGATTTACACAAGATCTAAAATGTCTTCCAAAAACAATCTAGTCCTTGTCAGATGATGTTTTAAATATGATTAGAGTTAAATTACCTCAGTCTTTTCTTTTTTTTTGGGGGGGGGGAGTGTGGGGAGGAATATCTCTGATGTTCCTGGTGATTTCTTTTGTGTCACCCCCTTTAAAAACTGGGCAGCCCTTGGTAAGCAGACACATAGCCAAGCACATGCATGTTGTGTCAGAGCCGCCTCTGGCAGTGGGACGGGTCCACTTGGAAATCAGATCCTGCTAAGGACCGTGAAACCTGGTTGTCTGCTGCCTGAGCCTTTGCGTGAGACCTCTCCCAGCTGCTTTATGGACATGGTGCGCTGTGTCTGCAGGGGAGTGAGCTGGGGAGCAGGGAGGTGGCCAGAGAGGTAATGCAAGTTTTGCTGCCTGGTGTGGCAGCTCTGAAGGAGTTAACCTGCCTGCGTATGTTCTCATCCCAGCTAGCTTCTAGGTGAAAAATTAATTTCTAAGCCTGGTGTACCAAGTCCACTGCTTTATTTCTGGGTTAATTCTGCCTGCATAAGTAGTAGGATTATGTATCACTTACAGCAGTTGCTATGTTGTGAAATGGGCCTTGAGGAAGACTAGGGAAGGGAGGGTTTTATACCCAAAATTTGAACTCCTGGTTTGTTTGTTAGGCAGGCTGCTCCTCTGTTCCCAAAGCTGTTCCTCTGGACTGTCCTGTGTCAATGGGGACAGGTATTCCTGGCAGTGGTGGGTTACTCTGCTGAAACTGGGCACAGTGATTGACTCCTTGCTGTAGACAGTGAGCCGGTTGGTTGGCTTTTGGCCCAGCGTTTGTGGGTCTGATCCTGCTCTGTTGGGAGGAGAGAGGAAGAATATCCGTGGATAGCTAAAGAAAAAGGGTTAAGGGGAGCTTTTTGTTCATTTGTTTGTTTTCTGGTTCTTGTGCTTTCAGAATCCCCTGAATGACAACCACTTAGCTGTGGGAGTCTTAAAGTATCAACTGTTAAGATGGCACAAGCAGAAGGTATTTGCAGCGGGTTTTCAAGCTTTTCCCTAGAACTACTGAGCTAGAAACATCATTAGTTATTTTTTTTTTCTTCCTAACACATCTGAATCCCTTCTCTGCACCTCCAAATCCCCAGGAATCCCAAAGGAAGGGATTCAAACAAAAGAGATCCCATACACCTGCTATGAAGAGTTGACTAGTGTTGCTGTTCACTGAGGGTGTGAATGTCTTTGGCCCTCTTCAGACTGAGCCGCTGGGCTTTTGCATCCAGCCTTTCCCCAAGCACAACAAATCCAGTGCTGAGTGCTTTTGGAAGCACCACCCTGGGAGCTTTTCGTGTGCAATTCACTTGCGGGCAGCCAGCACTGCGTGGGATTTGGCAGGGTTACGCTGAATGCCTTTGTTGGCTCAACATATTTCCACTGCTGCTCAGGACAAAGGAACAGAGTGGCAGGATTGAATTTGTCCAATTGTCTTTATATATAGAAAGGACAGACAAAACCAGAGCCAGTTACGCTCATGCAGCTGCTCCACAGTAACATGAGAGGGGGGAACAAGGGCATGAATTGGCCTGCTGGTGTGTCTCCCGTTCTTGGGGAAAACTGAGCTGTCCATTCGGCATCCGTGTTTCTGATGGATGGATGCTGTCCTACAGGTAGCAGCTGGCTCTGTGTACCTTGAATGGTCTAGTTGTTAGGTGCCTAAAATGTGCGCTTTTTTGGTGGTTTTCTTGGGTAAGGTGTACCTGCTTGGAAGGTAGATTTCAAATTAAGTCCTTAGCTTCCTAGAAGAAGGAATTCAAATGGCATTTTTAGTGTCCTACAAACATTTCTGCGTTTTTCTTCCATGATTCTCAGAGAAGCACTATTTTATTGAAAGAAGAGGTGAGCAAAGTAGCTGAAGGTACCGTTGCTTTATGAAATGGGTGCTGACAGCAGGAGAGCAGTGGGCAGGTTACTGCGAGCCTGCTGCTAGGAGCAGAACTGTGTGACTCAGTTTATTAATAATGAAGTTACGTGAAGATGCAGTTGGTTTTACCAAATTAATGGTGATCCACAGCTGTCTGTGCTGAGCACTCACTAAAGTGACTCCATTCCCTAGCAGGCAGCTACCTATGTCGGAGACCAGCCTCGAATTGTGGGCTCTTGAGGACAGCCCTAGCGAGGAAGCGTGGTCTGGGTAGGCAGGAGCCTGACACCCTGGATGTGGTCCTTGCAGAGCAAGTGGGAATTGTACTGAGACAGCAGAATGTGGAGAAACAACATCCCTACAGGGATATCTCTTTAATTTGTACAAAGAGGAGGGGGACTTTACTGAGGATTTTGCTTCTATCCAAGCCAGTGCTTAGAAACCCTCTCTAATGAACTGGGCTTTGCATGTGTGCTGCTTTTAATATACTCTGTCTTTATTGCCAGGAAAACTTCTGACAAAACAGTGTTTGAAATAGATCAGAGCTTCATTGTATTTGTGAAACAATTGAGTTGTTGTGACAGGAAATGAACAGAGCAAACAGCCAAGGCTTGTATCTCTCTGATGTGAGCAAGCACTTCACTTCCCTGCAGTGGAGTTCTGTTCCTCCTTGCATGTTATGTCTGTCAGGCATATTTCTCATCAGGCAGAGCGTTGTGGCCAAGCCATTTGGTGCAGTGTGTACGCTTGCCTCGCTAAAGTTTGCCAAATATTAGGAATTTAATTACAGGGCAAGATCTGCAGGGGGAAGGGTGTAAAACAGTTTTACTGAACCAGATCAAATTGAGTGGCAGTGATTGGAAATTTTGATGCATTTTGGCATCTGTGTGACAAGGTGCTTTGCTGAATAACATTCATTTTAATGGTTTGTGAAGAAAGTATTTTTGCACCTCCTGTTTAGGTCCCTGCGGTGTCTGTGTACAGCAAAGGATATATTATTGCAGAAAGGAGAACCGGGAAATCTTTCTTACTTCCTTCTTTTAGGAATCCAGTAGCTCCTGTTGGTACAAATTGATAGGAGAGCTGTGAAGCTTGGGTTGCTAAGACTATGCGAGAAATACTGTCCTGATCAGTGCTACGCGAGTCTGTTGATATTAGCAGCTGTTGAAACTCTCCCTTTGGTTTCTCTTGAGGTTTTTTACCAAGCTCTCCCAGTTATCCTTAATTTTCATCTTCAGCCAGAGGGAGTAGGTGATGTTGAAACAGCATCTTATGTGGCTGCTTTTCTAGCCATGCTGTGTTAGTGGTATTTTGATGCCCGTCTGCAGATTGGCTTGTCTGATTTGCCATTTTAAGCATCTTAATTGACCTTGAATGCTTCTAATTTAGAAATGGAAGTAGGTGGAAGGCTCCAGGGTTTTTTGAGCCTGCCCTGAACATCAGGAGAAGCTGCCTGTTGCCTCCTTGTTCACACTTTCCTACACACTCTGCTGCACCAATAATTGATTGCAGATTAATCTCTCTGATCTTCCTTCCCTGTCTATATGTGCCTTCATGTCTGTGTCATGCCAGCCAGCCTGCTATGCCTTTTATTAAGGAGACTTTGCCTTAGCAGAAAAGCTTGAGACACTAGGGTTAATTTACTGGCCTGTATTATTCATGGCATAAAAACAAATGGAGAAATGACGTTAGGAGATTTTTATGTGTCTGCGCTTCTATACTGGCAATTTTATTTTTAACCTCAGCCATAAATCTCTTGTGCCTAGCCCTTTTTTTTATTTTATTTTTTTTTATTTTATCCCATCTCTCAGAATTTGGGATCTTGTCGTCAACATCCCCAGCAGTTGTGTATATTACTGCACAAACAGGAGCTGTGGCTTGAGACCTTCTGGCTTCCTGGAATTAAAGTAGAAAATCCTAATTCAGTTGCTGTTTCCCTGTGTTCCTGGTCTCTTTACAGATCCCTTGCCCATCAACAGGCTCCCTGCCCCTTTTCTAAATGCCCTGCAGCACTAATCCATGTTCTCAGCAGGAGCTGCCATTCATCATTTGGGACTCCTCACGTCTGCAATTATTTAGCCTCCTGGGTGAGGCTATTAGGCCAGCTCAGACCTGAGCATCAGAGCCCACTGCAGTGAAGCTCAGCCCTTGGAAGGGGAGAGCAGGAGAGAACCAGGTCAGGGACAAAAAGACAGCAGGCTGAAAATACTGTATTTTCACTCTGGCACATGGCTGGCTTTTCAATCTAAAGCAAGCTGCAGGTTCTCATTGTCTGTGCTGGTTCAGTAATTGAAAAGTGCCTCTCTGCTCTTCAGAATAACTGTGAAATAGAAATGCTAATCCCCTTCCTTCATTGTCAACTGCTTCACGCACTGATTTTCTTTCTCCTCTACAGGCCAGCAGCCCGCAGGATCTTCGTCTCTTCTATGAGAAAAACAAGATGCTGATGCCAAAGTAAGCGTTTTTCCAGTGTCACTGTTTGTATGCACTTGTTTACTCTGTGTTTACACCTGTCCTCACATGCTCCTGGCTTGTCACTCAGGGAGGTGACTGAAATATTTGGCCATCTGCCTTCCCCCATTCCTTAAACCAGCAGTGATGTGGCCCAGAGAAAGTCGGCCAGCAGCAGATTGCCAGAGTTGGTGTTCTCTCTTTCCACAGATACTCCTTCTCTCCTGCTTTGCAAAAATTCAGGTTTGTTAGTGATTTCAAGAGCCAGCTAGTGGTCCTGTCCCATGTGTGGCTTCCCTGAGGCTGGGAGTCTTGGGAAGAAATCATGGCAATTCTTGAATCGTGCGAGCAGCCAAACTGCAGTCTCTCCTGTAACCTGCCATACCTGACTGCAGATCACATTCCCATTTCTCACGTGTCAGGAGAGCAACTGCTTGTGTCCATCCTGCTAATAGGAGGAAATATTATAACCTCGATGGAAATGGACACCACTGCAGTTTCCAAGGGGAAGATAACTGCTTTCATCCCACCGGGGTGTATGTTACCTAGTGAAGCTCTAGCTGCCGCTCGGCACTATGATTTGTCAGTGTATTTTGGTTTTGTTGCTGTGGTCTTTCCTTTTGATCTCTGAGTTCTTAAAGCAGAACCTCATGCCTGTTCTTTAAAACCTCAGCTTGGTATAGGGACACGACCAAAGTTCCAAGCTTGTACATCAAAAAATTGGAAGGTGTTTTTTAACCAGAAAGTTAGTTTCCATTTGGCAGAGCTCCTAATGTAGCCACATACGCAGGAAGTTCATTGAGTCACTGTATGTGGATTTTTTTTTTTCTTCCCTTATCAGTTGAGACAGCTCCAACAGATAGCGGAAAGAACTGTCAAGAAGCTAGAGCTCTTATTAAAGACTTGTGCTATGCATTTAATTTCCCTTTAAATACTTCCTTTTTTGATTTGGGGAGAAGGGGCAAATTTCTACCAGGATTAAATTTGGGTCATCTGCATGCTCTTCTGGATTGAACCAGAGGGCATGATGGAGTAAAACACCCAAACAAAACAATTCAAAGGAAAAACTCTGCCACATAGTTGGAGCCAAATAGTCTGTGTGAGCAGAACGTGGAGCTTCTGTTTCCCCTGCACAACCTAAAACATGGCTGCTCACCTTTGAGGTAGTCCCTCTTACTAACAGAAATTGATCCCTACAATTAATAAGCTTCCTTGTGTTGATCAGGCTGCCCTGCTGCCACGTTGGCTCGTGGTGCAGGCAGTAGGAGGCAGGCGAGGGGAGAAATGAAACTCAGCTGTAAGAAGGGAGCATGTCTGTTCTTGTAGGGATTAGTCCTTCTTTGTTGTGAGTCCTTGGTACGCCCTCTGCATCTACCATTTTCACTCATCTCTGCTTTTTAGCTACCACATTCCTCCAAAATTTAGATCCAGGCCCATTGTTTTCTTTCACTGTAGAAGTCTGATCAGAAGCAGCCTTTGCGTAAATGCTGGTTCCCTGCTTTCCAAAGTCAGTTTCTCTTTAATGTGAGCCGCAATCTGTGCTATTTCCTGAGTAAACATGAATAAACTGCCTCCACCAGCCCTGCCAACACAGGATGAAACACAAAACCACTCCAGAGACCTCCTTCTCAGGCTGCAGCAGTGCCAGGATTTGGTTTCATTCTCCTTGGGGCTAGGCACGCTGGCACCCACCTCCCCGGCATCACCATGGAAAGTGGTGTGTTTTTGGCTTGGGAACGGGGTGGAGCAAAAAAGCTTATTAAATGCTCGCCATCGGTCTCTGCCTGCCGGGCTGGTGCTGTTGCTGACAGGTGAAATGCCATTCCGAGGTGGGGAGCCCATGTCAGTTAGGAACAAGCCCAAAGACCTCACAGTTTTAATAGTGCTGATCTAACTAGCTAACATTCGCTGTGCTGATTTGCATGGCAAAGTATTCTAGATCACGGAGGGGAAGGAGGCAGTTTTGTTACTTATGTTTAAAAGATAGCCTTGGAAATAATACTGTAGCGTAGCTTAGCAAAGCTTGATGTTTTAGACGCGAGAGATAAGAGGCGGCAAGCAGGCTGTTACTCTGCACTGTCTTCAGTCTGTGTTGTGACACTGGAGGTCTTACTACTTGACCTTCCTGTTTCTTGGCTTTAAAAACCATACAAAAGCTAAAGTCATTGCTGGGAAATGGACTCATTTAGGATGAGAGCTTTATGTGTCGTGGATAAATAAATTATGACAATAACACTGGAGGACTGCAGGTCTCCAGCACTAATGTATTTTTTGGGAGGCTCTGCTAGCTGTGGTATCATGGGTTATTCCATTACACAGCATGCTTTTAAGGCACATGTTTTTTGACAAGAGGGTGTTTTTTCTTGGCTCAAACTGGTTCTCAGTTTAACTGCAACCCTTCTGGAGTCCTGGTGGCCTCTTCCTTTGTCAGCTTGGGAAGGTGCACGAAATTGTTTTGGTGTCAGGGATGGAAAAGCAACTCCTCCAGTAAAAACAAGGATGAGGGATGCTTGCCATCATTCTCTGTTCTAGGAATTGCTGGGCTCAAATTCCTGCGCCAGCAAGGCCTAGGGCTTCACTGAAAAATAACCGGGTAGTACTGAAACCTATAAATACACACCTTGCCTCACATCTCTAGTTTCACTGAACAAGAGTCTGTTAGTGCTAGCTAGCAAGCACCTCTCTTCCCCCGCCCAGTATTTTTGTCCCAGCTTTTTTTTTATCCTGTTTGTGTCGGGGGTGGAGGTGGTGGAAATGGTGCAGGAAGGATTGTTTCTCCCAGGATCTGTTGGGCTTGGCTTCAGGGCGGTGAGTGATGCCAGCCCAGCAAAGCCAAACCCTGCCTGAGTGAGCCACGTGCTGTGCTACTGAGCAGGCTTGGGCACTGCACGGTTAAAATTACTGTGCTGAGCACACATGCCATTACCTCAGCTGACCCATGCATGGGGAGAGGGGAAAGCCTGGCAGACCGTGGGGGCCATGCTGGCCATGGCCATGATAAACAGAGTCAATATTGAAAGGAGTTGGAGCCACCTACGCTTAATTTGGAGAGCTGTGCTCTGGCTGCAGGCAGGTCCTGGCTGCTACAGCCCCTAACAGTGCTTCTGGTTACAGAGGAAAGTCAGCAGAGCTGAATCCACTTATGCAAGAGCTGAACTCTGCTTTCCCTGCCTTAATCCGTTCATTTATTCCCTGCTTCTCACAATCTACTGGGGTTGTGAAGAACCGTCCTGGCATCTTCCCCCATCTGCTTGTGGGGTGAGGGAGAGCACAATGATTTACTAGCTCTTTCATGCTGCGGTGGCCCTTGAAAAGACTATTTGCTTCCTAACTATACTGGAAAGTGGGGTAATAGCCGCACTAATTTTAGCTTGCTCAGGTGGCAGTTGCTCACCTCTTAGTGGCCTTCGATTAATAAATGCTGTATATCAAGGAAGCAAATAGACAAAGGTCACTTGGTAGTCTTACATAAGCTGCACTGAAAAAGAAATGCCTTAATAAAATGGTAGTAATTGGTGATACATTTCACCCACCAGTGTCTTAATTGGAAGCTTCCCCTTGGTAACTGCTTCCTTTTAATGACCTCCTTATTCCCAATAGAGCAAGTAGAAGAGATTTTATTTATCGTGTGCAAAATATTGCATGTTGAATGGGCTTAGCTGAGAACCAGAGGGATGACATCAGCGCTGCTGTGGAAGGGAAGGATCTGCAGGTGCTCATGGGAGAGGCCACTAGAGCTAGACTAGCTGTAGCCTTAACTATGACAAAGGGGAGTAAAAGCCACACAGATGCAAATAGAGATGTTCCCATTCAGCCTCTCTCCAGTGGCCTCCTCTTGTGTTCCTAGCCCAGCAGGCACAAAGTGAGTTTGCATTTGCAGGTTGCCTTCCTGAATATGTAAAAGCAGTTTAAGTAGACTGCAAGTCTCCCTTATTTTGCTTTTGTTTTCAATCCTAGCATCCCCAGGGAGACATCAAGCCACCTGAGGCAGCTGCTGCTGGGCCTTTTGCAGCGTAATCATAAGGACCGCATGGACTTTGGTAAGACCTCCTTTCAGTCTTAGTTCTGCTGCCTGTCTGTGTTGTCTTTTGTGCCATGGCATTGTACAAACCTCCATACTTTTGGCTGGTGCTAGAAGAAGCATCCAGACACCTGGGTTTTACCTGTGCCTAGAAGACTGCATAATCTTGGGTTTTTTAGTATGTGTGCTGGAAAGGTCAGTGCTGATTCCACTAGTTTTGTTAACCCGGAGATTTGGCACACCCTCAGCAAATGCTTCTTACTTGAATTCCCTCTCCTGGCTTCTGCTTTTATAATATCTCTGAACTTCTGTTGTGTTAAGTACGCTACCAGGTGAAACGTCTATCTTGTGCATTCGTGTTCTTTCTCTTCATAGTTCCTTCCCAAAGCTGCAAGCTGCACCCATTTAAGGAACAGTTCAGTCAATACCCTCCCTTTCTCGGGATCTGCAGTGATCCGAGCCAGGAGACCATAGCTGCTTGCAGTCCCTTCACTCCTTCCCCAGGTTTCTGTGGAAGGATGCCTTGGTTCTCTTCAGGGCTCAAGCTGGCAGTCTCTTGGCTCTCCCTATAGACCTGTGTCTCAGTCTCCTGACTTGGCTGGCATGAAGATTTCCTTTTTTCTTTTTTTAATGCCTTAATTCCTTCTAAACTGAGAACAATCATACGCCAGGCAGTTTTGGGTTTAGCAGCCTCTTCCAGATGTGTCTAGCGGAGCCAAGGTCTGAAGAATGTCTTAGTGAAGCCATGCCCTAGAGGAAAGCAGGCAGAGGTGAAACCTTTCCTAGAGCCCCTGAAAGGACCGGGTCATCTAAAAGCAACTCTGTGGTCTTTTATTCTTTCCCCCACCCCTCCCTTCCCCTTGGGCAGAGAGAGTCTAGACCTGTCTCAGGTAAAAATCAGGGTGTGAATACTCTCTGTCACCAAAGGAGTCGGTCCTGGTGTTGTGTCTCCTCTGAGTGCAGAGCAGAACAGCAGGGAGCAGCTTCACTTCCATGGGCCAGTGCTGCCGGTGGAAGGGGTAACTTTGCCCCTCAGCCTCTGTGTTTTGAATAAGGTTTGGTGCTGGGCAAGCCTATTGAAGCAGTTTTCCTGAAACAAGGCTGTGGGGGCAAAGCCCATGGATTTGTGTTAAGTATGAGGTGGGCAGTATCACAGCAAGCTGTAGAGCATTCTGCTTTTTGCACAGACATTACCTTTTTCACGTGAAAATAAAGTGTGCTGCTGTGTGTTTTCAGGATACTGGGTTTTAGTCAGCCTTGGGGTAAAAGGGTTTGATATTTCTGTCTTTGGGGGTTGGTTTTCTGTTGTGTTTTTGTTGCTTATCTGCTCAGGTGAATTGTTTCCTGCTGGGCAGCATATGCTAGTTGATGAAGAGAAATTGTTTTGCAGCTCTGTTACTCTTTTGCATTAGAGATACTGGGGAAAGCCTTTCTGGGGACAGTGTCACCTGGGTGAAGCAAGCATGTGGGTTAACCGAGGCTGATCATAGTTATCCAGTGCTGAATGTAAAGGACTACTGGTTACTAGGGTGCAGAGGTGAGAAAATAAGCCTTTTGAAAAGGGAGTTGTTGAAGCTTCTGACAGACTGACTCGGATATAAGCACCTCTCATTATTATTCCCTGCAGATCTTCTAGCTGGGCTGTGGATCTCTACCGCTTCTATCGTGCTGCTGTGCATTTCAAAATAAAATATCTGAGGTTCTTGTTTCCCTGCTGTCAGAAGTTGAGTCTGGTAAACCTTTTTAGCCCCCCATAAGCTGTTTTTGTACCTCTTGGGAGTAGACTGCATGAGTCGGTGTCTAACACTTGGACATTTGAGATAATATACTTTGATTTCACTCAGGACAGCAGTTACAGCACATCTTGCTGCACTGAGATTGTTGGCTGCCCTTAATCACATGTGGGGTCCTCTTCTCTACAAATTGGCACATCCTTGTAAGACGTAGTTGTTTCTCAGGGAGGGTTTATGAATATATTCTGTACGGAAACCTATATCTGAGAGATTCCTTGTGCTTTACAGAAGGCCGATCTCGGTAGCTGTGTGGCATCCCATGCCGCATTCTAACATTTCCTGTCAGTTGAGAGGAAAGCAAGTACCAGAGCCCTGATTTATTTAGACCAATACACTTCCTCAGTATCCAGTTGTATTCTTGGTCTCATCCACCTCTGCCTCCTCTCCTCCGACTGTCTGCTGAAGCATCTGAGCTTCGTCCCTGCTTGTGACACAACTGTTTTCCTTTCCCTGCTGCCTCCTGGTGCTCAGTCTTAAGCTCCTCTATGTTCCTGAGGGCTCGGAGACTCTCTGACCTACACCTACTGAATGGACCCCTCTTCCTTTCCTTAGAGGGTCAGCTCAGGAGACCTCCAGGTGATGCCCCTTGACAAAATGGTAGCAACACCGAAATGAGAGCAGTTCCCTGTGCCCAACTATTGTCACGTTTGCAGCTGCTGTCTGTGGCCAGCTGTGCACAAACTGTTAATGTCCCACAGCTCCAGATCCTGCCTGAGGCAGATCTCCCCCTTACCTTAGATGGCTCCCAGTAGGCAGGTGCTGTGTCCTCCTACTGGCAAACTAACCGTAGGCTGCTCTCTTCACCTACACTGTTTATAAAAGGTCTACTTTGGCTGATGGTTGGTGCCTTTGTTCGCTGTTTCTTTACCCTCCTGCGCTCTGCAAGGTGAAGATTGATGTGTGCTGCTGGGTCAGGGATGATTCCTGGGCCACCCTCCCCAGCAGAGCGGGGTGTCCTGTGGCTCCTTGTTCCCTGAGGCCCTCTGTAGTCCACCTAGAGATGTGCGTGGTGCCCTCCACGGAGCTCCCCCAGACTTCAGTTGATTCACACAACAGCAACACAGAAGTTCGAAACTTTATTTACTTGTTGTGTCTCTCAGCTGCTCTTCTACCAGGAACTGATGGTCTTTGCAATCTCAAGATTATCTAGAGGAAAGCTAGGAAGGTTTCAAGTTGCGAGTTTCCTGCTGATGATTACAAGCAGGGTTGTTAAATTTTGCTTTGCAAGCACAACTAGTAAGTAGTTTGGAGGGGGGAGAGTGAAAAATTAAAGAAATCATCATTTCCACCCACTCAGTTGAATCAGCTGAGGGATGGTACCCTCGAGAGGAGCAGGCTGAAGAAGAAGCAGGAAACTCCAGTAGCTGAGCAGCTCCCGGCAGGATGGGGATGTTCCTCATCCACAGCAGATCTAATCTGTGAGATTCCAGCTTTCCCTGCCAGAGACTCCCATCACTTCTGTTGTGCTGAGCTCCAGACCAGCGCACTCCAGCTGCAGGACCCTGGCATGGCAGTGGCAAGGAGGGGCTGGGGAGAGAGGTGTTGTTTAAGTTTAAAAAGCAGACAAACGAAAAAATGCAGTTGCTACTTTCTGGAAAGCTCAGTGGTCAAAGAGGAGCTGTTTACAGAAAGCAGAAGTTTGTAAACCTTGGGTGTTGCAACAGGAAATCCATGCTGGGAAAACAAGTTGAACTGCCTGCAGTTAGCCAAATAATTGGTGTTGATCCATGACTAAGGCTTCTGAAAGGCTGAGTTGCTGATTGTGATAGGAGAAGACTCAGGGTAGAGCTGCAGTGGATCAGACATGGAGTCAGGAGAGGTGGCTACTTGTGAGGACAGTGGCTACTTGCGAGGACAGGCAAACACATAGAAGGTCTCCAGCAAGCCAGAACAGAAGCTTTTCTTGGCCTGGATCTGTAGAACATCCTCCCGTAATGAGTGAAGAAAGCAGCAGTTGTGTCTGGTGTGAAAGGAAGGGAGTCCTGGGCGGTAGTTCTCTGGTGGCGTTTTAGAAAATGTGTTTCTGCCTTCAGTGCACGTTGGGTTTGGGTCTGTGTGTGATGGAAGATCATCCAGTGGAAGCCCCTTTGTCCATCATTCCTTTCTGTGGAATGAGTGGCGGTGCAGTGTGATTAAATATAGCTCCCCTGGATCCCTGCAATTATGGTGACTTGCCATCCTTATCAGCCAGGGACTTTGTCTTTTACTGCTACTTTGCACCTTAGGATTTCTCCCTGCTTGCTGATAGGAGCTTTTGACGCACATGCACAGACGTGGCCGTGCCAGGTCTTGACATAGTCACGCTCTCCGGCCCTCAATAACTGATTCCCATTCCTACAAGTGTGAGAGCTGTTGCAAGACAGAGTAGCATTAACAATTAATTTAGCTTATTCTCCCCAGCAGCCCAGGGTTGTAGCTTGCAGCAAAACCTTACTCAGTTCTTTAATGCCCTGTGGGGAAGGAAAAAATCCATTAATACTGGTGGTGAGTTCCAAGGTACAAATCCTCATGTCCGTTGGCCATGCTTTTGGCAAAGATTTCTTTTCTCCCTTTCTCCATTCATGTAATTGCCCCAGCTGATTTCCCTTCTCTGCCTGCTCAGCTGATTTTGCAGAGGTGGCTGGTAGCAGAGGAGCCACTTCTTCTTTTCCCATGCTTACACAGCAATCCCTGGATCCAAATAACTTTCCATCCTTTTTTTGTGAGTAGGTCCTGCATCCAGTCCCCAGCCTGCATTCTTGACTGCTACTATACGCAACCGCAGTCAGGCAACCTCCACGGTTGACTTGATTGCGTGGAAAAAAATCACTGTAAAATACTGTAACTTGCTGTGCTTTAACTGCTTTGTAAACTTCTTACAGTCATTTCCTTTCACTGAGTCATTGTTCTTGATTTTTTCCAGATGAATTTTTCCATCACCCGTTCTTGGATGCAAGTGCCTCTATGAAAAAATGTAAGTGTTGCATTTTTTGATTATAACTCTTTTTGAACCATGACATGACTTCCTTTGCTGCTAGTTCAAAAGGAAAGAAAGACTGCTTTATATTTTCTTAGTTATTTAGGTGGGGATTCCGCGTTTGTTACTGTGTCATTTCCAGATTTTGCCATCAAACTGTACTTAATTTTGCTGAGTTATCTTCAAAGGCTGATTAGAGGGCTATTTAGAAACCTAAAGTAGAAGTAAATGGAGTTTTGAAATATATTCACCTGCTTTGTATGAAGTGCTTGGCCAGTGGGGACGCTTGTCAGTAAACAGGGTTATGCAGCATGATCTTGCTTTTCATCCACATCTGTAGGACAATTCAGGATAGTGAATGGTGGAAACCGACACTCTTGTCCCTGCTTGCCAGGTGGTTCCTTAGGTTGGCTGTGCCAAATGGTAGGCTCTGGTTACCAAATCTTGTTTCTGCATTTACCTCCAAATTCTTGATAAATCTGGTTTTAGAAGGGTTAAATTTGGGTGCTCTGTGAGAACTGGCCAAAACAAAGACAGATTTCCATTGAAAGGTCTTTTCTTTCCTCTTTTGATTCAAAACTTTTGAAAATTTCCAACCACGTGTACTATGATTCAGAGGTTTGTTTTCAGTGGAAAACAATTCAGAATTGCGTCTAGTGTATGGGATGTAAAGTCCTCCGGCCAAGAGACTTGGTTTAGTGGAATTGTGTATGGTTGTCACCTTCTGGAAGGATCCTCCTGGGCCTTTCATCTCCTGAATAAATGATAGAGCCAAGAATATTCATCAGTGACTGATTTGGGATGCCCAATGCAAGGGCTGGAAGTTTCGGAGGAAGCATGTCCAATGCTTTCTGAACGTGAAGCCCCTCTTGGATGTATGCCATGGGTGGACGCCCCTTGTCTGATGTCCACATCACTCCTGACAGTCTCTTGCTTTCCTGCTTCCAGAGCAGGACTTCTCAGTTGTTCCTGATACAGATTTTAACTCTGTACTTAGGTGACCGTCCTGCGGGCAAGAAAAGACGCTTCTGGTTTAGGGGAGCTTGCAAGCCAGCCAGGCCCTTATCGCCATCTGCACCAGCAAGATGTGGGGCGAGTCCTGTAAAGCAGGACTGCTCTGCAGGCAGGAAAGGACTCTGCCTGTGTAGGACTGCTCGTAAACCAGCTCAGCTCTCAGCACCTGCCATACCACTGCCGTGTGGGAAAAGCCCTTCAAAGTCTGATCCCCCTGTGGGCAGAGGAGGACCCCCTCGAGACATTCTTGCACGCCCACCAGTTCATCTCTTACCTCCTCCGGTAGTTCCGTTGCTTCATTGGCCAGGGGAACAGAAAAACCCTTGGAAACAGGAGAGGGTTCTCCTGACTTGGCCTCAGTTTCCAACTTCTGCGTGTTTGCTGTGCAGAAACCAGAAGCATTATTATGAGCAGGGGACTGTAGCTCAGCCTTTCCCCCCAGCTGCACCTAAGTTAATGGTGTGGGGTCAAGGCCCAATAAAAAGAGCACCTTTACAGGCAGGTAAGGACTATACGAACTCCAGACCTCTCTGCTGCCCTGCTGGTCCTCACCTCTGGACATATGTCCACAGCCTAGAGCCCTCTCCGGGCAGGGGAGACTGCTACTGGTTTTGAAAGATGAGGGGAGAAATATCTCCCCCTTGCTGGAGGTCTTCGAGTTTTTGTGCGCAGAAACCTGCTAGCGGAGAAGATGGTTCTTGTAGTCTGCTGTGGAGGTCTCTGCTGCTGCCAGATGGCAGTGATGGATGAAGGCCTCTGGGAAGTGCGGTGAAGAGCCTGGATGAGGAAGGCTGCATGTGGGAATGGTGGTCCTTTCGATTTCTGAATAGGTGAGAGAAGAGCCCGTGTGTCAGCAGAGGTCTGGGTTATGGTGATCTCAATAAGAAGAACTCACCTGAGATGTATGGAATGCCGCTTAATGTGGTAGCGTGCTTAAAATTTGCACAGTTTTAGCTGAAGTAGAAGGCTTAGCAAGGTTGCAGTTGCTCGGGGGCTAGCTTCTCTGGCTTTGCGTGCGGAACTAAGATGAGTGCAAAAGTTTTATTGTGCTACTTCATCTCAACACGTGGCTCAGCATCATGAATGTAGGAAGTATCAAAGAGGAGAAGAGATGCGGCTGCGTCTGAATCATGGTGATCGTGCTCAGACTGAATTGGAGTCCTCAGGCCTGCAGTGGAGAACTGGGCGGACGGAACATGAGAACTGCCCTTGTGTTCTTGTTCTCCTTGGGAGCAGGTAGTTGGGCTACCACTGATGTCGGTGGAAGCAGGACCAAGTAATTCACATTTTGAGCGTGCAAGTTTCTCTTAGAGTTTGTTGGATGATCTGTAGCAGCATCTGTGTTTTGGAGTAGTATTTGTTGTGTGATGAACGCACTGAGGCCTCAGCTAAGCTCAGGGACCCACTGTGCAGCCTTAGCCTCAAGGACCTTCCAGTTCAGAGGCACCTGCACTGCAGATGCAGGCAACCGTGCATCCATTTAGGTCCCAAACCAATTTTAAGGTGAGACACTTCCTTTCCCTATGAGAACATTTTGCAGTCTGAGTAGAGCGTGGTAGTCTCCATACCCCTGCAGGCAAATCTGCCCTCAGGCGGCAAGGGCAGAACGGGAGAGCCGCCACCAGCATGCGGGGCTGAGCACGTCACTCCTGAGCCCTGTCGAGGCTGGCCCAGGTCTGGTCACACAATGATTAAAAATAAAGCGAGAGCCATCGGCTGTTCATTCTCTGTGGATATGTGTTAGTACACCATCTCATGGAATTGTAGAGAATTTTTTAATATCATTTTGGAATTCTGAAAAACTGGGGAGTCCTCAAATATGGGTAATTGTCTAATTCGATAATTTCGAAGTTGCTAAGGCAGGGGGTCCCTCTTGTTTAAATGAATTTGTTTGTCAAGACATTCAGCAAAATCAACATTTCTGTCAAAAATCTTTAAATAACGACGTTTCTGACAAGCTCATCCTCTCTACTGCATGTTCGAGGGATGGTTGTTCTCGTGTCACTCCTCATCTCACTCCTTTAGTGAGGCAAGGACCTAAGTCTGCTGCCATCCAGGCCGTACCGCAAAGCTCTGTTTGCCACAGCCTTTGCCTGGAGAGTGGGTTTGGGGCATTGGGCTTTGTTAACTAAAATGTGTACTTTATTTTTTGTTTATTTATATTCTGTTTTATATTATGGGTTTTGTACCTGTGACTAAGCATGTACTTTAGATGTGTAAAAATTTATTAATAAAGTCTTTAAAATACTGTGTCTAGTCAGAATGTCGTCTGTCTGTAGCCAGGTCTAATCAGCATATGGCATGGGGCAGCATGTTATGCATGAGAAGGCATAATTAGACGCTTGTTGCAAGTCTCCTCTCAGTAAACACATTGTAATTGGTACCCGTGCAGAGTCTTGGAGGTTTTTTTGCTCCTGCCTTTAATGAACTGTAAGCTGGTATGTCCTATACTCTGAGTTAAAAGAGTATGAAACGTGAGCATGAGGTTATGGTTCAGAAGTGTGCGGGTGGTTCAGTGTCTGGAATATCTGTCAGGCTTAACTTGACTTTTACCGTCTTCAAAATCTTATTGTACATTAAACAGGTTAAAAACTAGCAAAAAATCACCATGACTTTTACATATAAAAGATTTTAATGGTGCAAACCTTTTAATGCTAAAAAGCAGCTTATTCTTTGGGCAAGTCCTTTCAGTTTTTGCACTCAAACTATTGCCTTGTCAGAGACTGGAATTAAGTAACCTTTGATGACTGGTTTTGATAGAATCCAGATAATCACAAAAATGCATCTCTCCAGCCTGTGTGAAACTCAGATTCCAAATAAAGCTTTTTTGTAAAGCTTGAGGCTCAGATATTTTTAGGACAACCGGGTGCCTGGTAGGATGATTTGTCAGCAGTGGTTTCTGCAGGTGTAGGATCCAGTATCAAGATCCACACAGCTGGAGCAGAGACTTGCCTTTATGGCTACCAGCTCTCCCATTCTGAAACCAGTTGGTGTTGGTTACACAATGTATGGGATGACTGTTTTGTTGCTGGAACAAGTTGGAGAGGACAATTATGAAAACAGACTTATTTACATTACAGTTACAATCCAGCAATTTTTGGATTTGGGTGGGGGCCTACAATTCATGTTAACGCTCCCCGCATTCAGACTTGAGCTGAAAACATGATGAGCCAAGTGTTTGCACCCTTCTTAATTTTAAGCTGGGAGTGCCTGGGTGTGTGGAGGAGATGGAAGCAAGCGTCTTGCTTTCAAGCTGTCCTACGTGGCTGACGCTGAAAAATGCACCAACAGGGATATGGTGGTCAGAGAGGGTTTGTCAGAGCCAGACCTTTGTGGTTCTACATGCATGAAAGTCCATTTTTAGTGTCAGGACCTCTTGAGTTGAACGTCACAGCATTATAGTGTGAATTTGGGGAGTTTACAGGGATTTAAGTAAGAGCAGTGGTTAACAGAGGCTGTATCTAAAGGTATGCTTCATGCAGATGGAGTTTTACCTTGAGTTTCAGATGATAGTGGCAAAGTCTGCCTGCTTGTCTTCCTTCCTCGATTAATGGAAAGCTGTCCAAAGCAAATAGACAAAAATAGGAAAGTCTCAATTCAAGCCAGGTTTAAATCAATAATAAACACAGAACCAAAATAGAGTGAAGGGGACCTTGAGAGAGAACTGAAATGACTCTAACAAAAATACAAATTCCAGGAAAAATGAATGGTGATGCAAGTCTTGCAGCAGGCACGTGTGGATACAGTTCAGAAATTGCTTACCTTTTCCTTAAAAGTGCCTTTTCATAATAGGAAGGTCTGTCTGGGCAAGGGTGAATTGTTCTGTGACAGTTGGCAGGATGAAAATGGGGAGATTTTTTCCCTCTCTCAGGTTTCTCGTATTAAATACATAGGGAAGGTAGTAGGGACTGCTCTGCAGGCTCTGTGGGAAGATTGCAGAGATCAAAAGCAGCGTGGTATAGGCAGGACAGAGCTCTCTGTTCTACAGGCAAGTTTTCAGACCTCTGTGTGTGTTCCCTGAGCGTGGGGAGTGGGAACCAGCTGTGCTGGAAGAGCATGTGGGGTGTGGGTGGTGTAGCTCTCCGTGCCAAGCCCCTGACCGACCTCCCCGAACACCCATCGTCAGAGTACCGCTGTCCCTGCTCCTTTACTGGAGCCAGGGCAGTGCATTTTAACAGCACAGTCCATCAGGGGCACAAAATCAGGTGTAGAAGAGATGTAGAGGCTAAAAAGTAGCCTCTCACAAAGCTTTGGAAAGATTTATTTCATTATGGACCTAACCCTGAAAATGCTGGCAGAGCAAGCACCGCCAGTATGGTCCGACACAAGAGGGAGAGGCATCTGCACGCGTGTGGCACTGCACACAGCTCCCCCGCAGCCGTCCCGCTATGGCTTCCCATGGCACAAGCCCCGGGACTCTGCTGAATCCATCTCTCTGCAGTATAACTTAACCTGTTTAGAAAAACATTCGGTTTTTGTTAATGTTAGCAAAGGGTGGAGGAGATCACTGTGACCCTGGTTAAACTGTTACGGTGGTTGAATACTTCTGTTAAAACGTATATTTTAAGTCTGCGCTTCTTTGGCTTCATTTTCCTGTTGTTGGAGCTTGTTACATCTCTGTCAGACTGAGGAATTGGGCATCTAAGTGATTGCTTTCTTTGTGCTAGGAGACACTGGTCCAGTCATCCTTTAACCTTCTTTGATAGGCTATATGGAAAGATTTCTTAAAGCCTTTTATTAAAAGGCATATTTTCCCATTAGAACACTTTCAACAGTTAATTGCGGAGAGATGTACTTTTATTTTTCTAGCTGGTTGAATAGTGTAAGTACTTTGTAGTATCTAATGTGATTAATGACAGAGGTAGTTTTACTTCAAACAGAAGCATTCTCTTCCAGGTGTTATTAACTTTCCTTGTATTAAGTATGGAGTCATTAGCACAGACCCTGTAAAGGTAGAAATCTGATACAAGGTGCTAATTCTCTGCCAGCACAATGGGAGAGAAGCAAAGTGTTCCTGTCCTCACTTAAGCATTGCCTCTGATCTCTACCTTAAGTCATTCAAATACCAAAATGGTAGCAGAGTAAAATCTGACTTCAGGCTGCCTTGAAGTGGGGATGTTGGGACTCTTCTGTAACTTCTGCACTGCTCAGTCTTGTGCGGGTGGACTGGGAAGCTTGAGCCACTAAATACTTCAAAGTCTGTTAAAGAGTCAATGTTACCTTTGACTCGTCTCCCTCCTCAGCTGAGCTGAGCTCTTCTAAGTTATTTACTGAACCTCTCTTGCATAAGTCATTGGATTTAAATGTTCTTTTCTCCTGTGATGCCGTAGTCATCTTTTCTGCCTGAAGGTCAATGCTAACTAGTCCTTTCAGTGTGAGCTTTATGCCACTGTGAGAGCTACAAAAGCCAGTTCAACAATGAAGTGAATAAGAGGGGCAGCTCTGGTATTGAACAATGAAATGTAAGAGGAAGGGATGCAAGAATAGCCTATGCTGTGGAACAATTTCTGTACAAACAGATTAAATAAGCAAAACCTCTTTAACTTGCAGAAGTGACTAAGGGAGAATGCGTTGAGGTATAAGAAGCAATGAACTATTTCTTTGTGGAATTATTAATTCTGTGGGTTGTTTTTTTTTTTTCAATAGCATGTGGCCTGGGATGCCCAAGTGACTATTTGGGCAGCAAGCACATAGGGCTTGAGTAGGCATGTGTTTAGCTTAGCACAGACCTCCCAACACTGGATGAGTGTGTGCTAAGCCACAAGGTCTGATAAAGGAGAAACTCTGAGGGCATGGTTTAGCTTCTAGTCTCTGCCCCGCACATGAGTAACTCAGTCCACTTTTCTGTTTATCTTCCCCTTCATTTGCAGAGATGCTCTGGAGGCTCTTTAGGGCAGAAACCATCTTGTTACCTGTGTAGGTCAGCTGTCGAGTGGATATCTGACCTTGGCTGGATGTTCTGAGACCTTCCACTCCAAGAGTTATAACTGTGAAATAGCGTGCGGAGGAGTGGATGGATGTGAATCGTGTAACTGAACAGAATGCTAATTTTTCTTTTGTTCTCCTTTAATTGGCCTCATCTGATATGTGAGATACATGATGGTGCATGAGATAAACCTGATGGGAAAAGATGAAAAAGACCTTTTATTATTGATTGATCTTAGTTTGACAACTTCTTTTGGTTTTGTCTTTTTGCTGTTTTCAGCTGCTTCCGTGCCAATGCCTTCTTATCCCAGTTCGGGCTCTGGTAGTTCCTCCAGCAGCTCTTCTACTTCCCACCTGGCATCACCTCCCGTAAGTACAGCTCAGATGATGTGCTGCGTGTGTTAATGGTCTCCCTGCTTGCTTCTCTGAAGCAAGGTCTCTGCTTTTGCTGTCTTCTGGTGCGAGTCACTGAACACCTCGGTTCCACCTGGGTTTGGTTCACCGTCTTCTCCAGTCTGTTTAGAGTTTGGATCCTGAAGGTTGTCTTTCTCTCCACGAGAAATATTTCAGTTTGCCATTGCCAATTTCAATTTGCCGTGAAAAGCCTTTGTGAAAGAAGTTGGTATTAATGACACTAACTTCTCTTGGCGGAGATGGAAAGTTCCTTGGAACCAAAAAAACAGTCACTAATTCAGGGTATAGCACTGCTTGCTTGGCTGCAAGTTCTCTGTTCTCCCACGAAGTCTCTGCAGCTTGACGGCTTATTCACCCTTCTTTGCAAGGTGACCCTCCTCCTTTCTGACCAGCATTCCCCGGCGCCACAGAGGGACATTCAGCAAAGCTATTTGCTGAGGCCAGACCTGCCACAGTCCAGTGGTCTTGTGAGAGATGATCTGAACTGACAGGTTTTCTCTCTGGTTACCTGAAATGATGAAAACTTTTCTGGAGGGCAGAATATTAACCGGCTAGTAAACTGACATTCCTCCAGCTCACTGGACTGACAGCGTGTTTTCAGAGGCTCTTGGTGAAAGCTGCCTTTCTGACTTTGAACTCAGGAATGCTGGTGGTGTGATGGGTAGGGGAAGGGAGAAGGGTTGAATTTTTTCCTTCCTGGCATTACTGCTTTTTTGCTTTCTTCTCTGAGTTTCCCTGGGCCAAGTCGTCTCAGCCTGGTGTGGGAAAGGCTGAGAGGCACTATCTGAAGTTGATGTAGGTGTTCATGGTGTGGGCTGGACAGAAAGGAGTGGTCTGCTCTCTGAATGTCGTGTAACTGCATCCCCAGGAGCTCCTTCCCCCTGCAGCCCCAGGCAGAGGGCTGTTGGCTGAGGCCCTCCTGACCGTAAGACTCAAGGAACGGGTAGATGGTGTGAAAAACGGGCTCTCTCCCCTGAGCTTTCCTGGTTTGGGAAGCTCAGGGATGGTGCAGACTCACTGCCAGACTGGGAGGGGTCCCATGTCAGAAGTGTACTGCGCTGGTCCCGCTCTGCATTTTGAAGTTTTGCTGGTGGAGGTGTGCTGGCTCAGCATGTGAAAAACGCCATGTCTGCAGGGCGGAGCTGGCGGGTTGAGTGGAAAAGAGGCAACTTTGACAGTTGGAAACGCCTTCTGCTTGCATGTACTGCACGTACAGCGAGGGAGAGCCTCCACTGGTACAGCAGGAGAGTCTTTGGAGGGTGAACAAGGTCTTAACAGGGCCCAAGTGAAAGCTGATTCAAGTCTTTCTCAGCCTAAAAATGCATTAGGATAAAGACTGTGATCTGCTGCATGGGTAGCTCAGCTGTCTTACAGCTTTATTAAACCACCCGGCCTCTTCTGTGTGTCTGCAAAACACGGGTATTGTGGGGCTGTTCATCATTTGGCTGAAGGAAGTGGGAAAATGGGACTTTTTAGGGTCTGTCCTGCCTCTGATGGCTGTGAGGTGTTCAGCCATTGAATGCTTAGCCTCCTTCAGGCCTTTCTTTAACTTCTTCTCAGCACTAGAGCAAAACAGGGTTGTCCTGAAAGTGCAGGGACATTTATGTAAATGTTCCCGAGTGCTGCTTACTGCAAAAGCGCAAGTAGAGACCAGATGTTTAATTTTTAAGAACAAAACAAAAATACATAACCCAAAGGAACAACCAAAACTATATCTGAAAGCTCTTCTTTGTTTCACAGCCATACTAAATTGAGTTGATAGAAGATGCATGGTTGATCCGGAAAGCCTTAGCAGAGGGATGCAATACCTCAAGTGAATTTTTCTTATCTGGGGAGCATCAGACATGCTGGTAGTATGTTTTGTGTAACAAAAGGTGCTCTGTTCTGACATGGACGTAAAAGGCTGTTCCTTTTCAGTTAACTAAACAGCTGCTTCTGGCAAACTATCAGCCCTGGTTTATCAGCAAAATGTTGTTTGTAGCCTTGTACAGCTCAACTTAAAGGATCGAGCAGAATGATGGAGTAGCTGTGCTGAAGCCACTGTTTGTTTTCTTCTTGAATTAGCAGTCCCTTGGAGAGATGCAGCAGCAGCTGCAGGAGAAGGCGCTGGCATCTCCTACCCAGGATTCCCCCGGCTTTCTGCATGGATCTAAGGACTCTGCTGGAAGCAGCAGTAAGAATTCGTCCTGTGACACAGATGACTTCGTTATGGTCCCAGCACAGTTCTCAAGTAAGGTGGTTTCTGGAAATGCAGACGTTCTAAGCAGAGGGGGATGTGGATGTTAAAGATAGTTACTAGAAAGTTGAAAGAGTGATTAAACCTGTCTGTTTTGACTGAATAACAGGAATGTTTTTGTTCTCAAGCTGGAAGAGACATCTGTCTCACTGGCTAGTTTCATAGGATATTTTGTAATTACCTTCAAAGATAGGGTTTGAGAGTAAAGGTTACTCGGGGACCTCAGTAAGAGGTTGAACCTGCAAATCCAACTGGAAAAGAAGATAAGTAGGCTCACAGGAAAATGTCTTTCTCTCACAGAAGCCTGTTCCCATGTCATCCTGTCTTCAGTTTCACTCAGCATCACAGTCCAAGACAGGATTTCAGCTAGCACACTGGATTTTACACTTGAAAAAAAATCCCTGAGAAAAACTAAAAGATGTTGAATTTTTCTTCAAACATTTTGAATTTCATTTTAGCACCTCTATGTGTTTATACTTTGATAGGAATTGCTTGAAAATATATTTGCACGTAGGGGCCAGGGCCCCAGTTCAGCCACGTGCCTTAGTATGTCCATGCACGAGTCCTTACTTACCCAGCAGAAGGATATTGTTCAACTTTGACCGTGTGTATGATGCTTTGCTGAGCTGGGACTTAGTGATAAATGCTGTCGTTCCTCCTCTCACAGTTGTACTACTTGTATTAAAACAGAAATTTGGAGGGGTAGAACTGGAATCTGTGAGAGGTCTCTGCTGCGCAATCTGTATGATAAGGAAGAGCTCGGTGTTGCTTGTATTTTTCCTGGGAACAGCGACAGGACCAGTACGCACTTGTCTTGTGCTGGTCATGTTTCCAGTGTTCAGATGTTTTGGCAAAGGCACAAACTTCCCTGTGTTGTGTATCCAGCTGCCAGCTCATTTGGCTGCCCTAGATTTTTTTGCCACTTAAGACATGGATTTTTCAAAGCCCTATGTGCAACATATACCCCTGTCTTTTTACACAGCAGCTAATTGCATGCACCAAGTGGGCATATACCTATTGCCCCAAATGATTCTGTCAGCTTTTGGCCCCCTTCCGAAAGGACTTCCTTTCAGCCTAAATTTTCCAAAACTTCAGGGTATAAGGATCAGCAGCATCCACATCAGCTTCGGCCCACCTATATTTTGCAAATCACTGACTTCAGAAGCAACTCAGCAGGTCTTGGAGGAGCAGGAAATTCTGCCCAAAATCTCAGTTGCTCTGAATATATAAAGACTTTTATGAAAATTATCTCGAATTAATCTGTTTCTGCACTTCCTTGTTCCTCAGGTGATCTAACTTCTGAGGCTGCAGGAGGGAAGCCAATCCAAGACAGCCTGATGTACAGCGGGTAAGACCACCAAGACAACTGAAATTGTGTAGCCACTGGAGCGTACTGTGCAGTAGGGACTTCTGGGTCCTGGTGGATGGGAGGGAGGACATTGCTGAGTTAACTTTCGTTTCAGGGATAACTGTCACCTGCCTGGTTCTGGCCATTTTCAGTTTGATCGTCAGCATGTGGCACCTGAATTACCAGAGCGTATGTGGGGCAGCATGACAGCCCCCAGGGCTCCTAGACTCAGCAGAGGTTGCTGGGCAGGCACAGCTCTGTTGCTGTGCTTTGTAGGGGGGGAGCAGGGTTGGTTCCCAGGCTCTAACAGCTGGGCTCTTTCTGTCATTCTTCAGGAGTTCTCTGGTGACTTCGGCAGGCTTGGAAAGCCAGGGAAGGACACCATCTCCTTCACCCCCGTACA
The DNA here is from genome assembly GCA_031468815.1 of Morus bassanus. Lineage (NCBI taxonomy): Eukaryota > Metazoa > Chordata > Aves > Suliformes > Sulidae > Morus > Morus bassanus. The sequence continues at coordinate 28,154,835 of CM062577.1, forward strand.
GCAGTTCTCCTAGCCCGTCCAGGTAAGAAAGACTGTTCACTGGTGACTATGCAACATTGATTAATTGAACACCCATTGACTTCCAGGAGGGGATTGTACAGATGTTGGTGTGCTGGGCAAGATCCACATCTCTCCTTTAATTAAAGGGTAACAAGAAACACCCAGGAGAAACTCCCAGCCTTGGGCACTGATCAGTCCCAACTGCAGAGCCTGCCTCTGCCTCTTCTAGCCCTCAGGAGGGGCTAGAAGAGAATGCAGTAGAGCTGGAACTAACTCTGTTCCCTGGCAGGGCAAGGATTGTTCTCAAGCAGAAAGTAAATGTGCTCCACTGGCATGTATGTGCTACTCATCCCCTCTGTGCTCAGCCTCCAGAGGTGGCGAGTATTCCAGATAAAGACCCTTGTTTCTCAATTCATGCAGTGAATTAGAGCACAACACTTTAGCCAAGGCTGAAACTACGATGGACTTGAATTACTGGGCAAATGTGGAGAAGTGTTGCTCATCTCCCCTCGCTGTTGAAGGCCAGGTCTGGGCCTACTTAGTTGTTTGTAGTTCGCTTGAAGATCCAAAAAGCTCCTTGAGCTATGTCTGTATAAAGTAATGCTGCTGTATGGGCCTTGTTTACTAACGGAGGATGCAGGAGTAGGCGTAACAAGTGCAAACAGGCATGGTCATAGGTTTAGTTCCAACTAAACCAGTTGCTGTAAACTCAGCTTTGGCCTTTAGAAATGTCGTAGATGACAGCTGCCCACACACAACAGCACCGGCTGCCGGTGCTGCCAGCGGGTCCGGATGCATTTGTGTTCAGAAGATGTTAATGGTCTGTGGAAGGTGATCCCATTGTCTCTAGAGCTTGAAGCTTTAGGGTACGTGCTTAGCTTACAGGGAACGGGTGGTGTTGCTTCCCATCTCATTCTTGCCTACTGGGGAAGCAGGACAGCTTTCATCTTCTACTCTGTCAATATGGCACCTGTTGGGGGAGGACAGTTGAAGGGGATTTCACACTGGGAGGTGGATGACCCTAAAATCTTTCTTAAGAAAATGTATTCCTAGGCTATGTATTGAACACAGTCATCACATAAACGGAGCCCAGAAAATGACAAAACATAGCCTCAAAGCATACAAATTTAAAGGAGAAGAATATAGCTCAAAGCCTTGCTGACGTGATCAGATTAATTGGCAAGCACATACCACAGTGTGGAGTTTAATTGCATAAGGCTTCTTATGCCATCGCCTGCTAAGCTTTTTAACAGCTTATTCCTTAACCTGATTCCTTTGCATTCTGGGGATCAGTCTTTATTAAAGGATTTGGCCTTGTTTCTGAACAGCAGTGAGTGGAAATTCATGGAAGTTGTCTACAAATGCTGCCTACTTTTCACTGTTCGCTGCTGTTTTCATCAAATTGACCTCATGGTATTCTACTGGATCACAAGGTGGCAAGTCGATGCCAGCGGCTGTGATATAAACGTTTCTGCTCTCGCTGTCTTTCCTAGTCATTCCCAGCGGCTTCTGTGGCACCTAGTGCTACTTCCCACTTTCCCATCTGCTTTAAAGAAACACTGAAAAGTTACTTCCTACCCTGTCCAGGATGGGGAATAAGGTGTAAATAATGAAAGATTGGAGCAGTCACTCCGAACCCAGAGTGTGAAGCATGATCTTTGATCTGTCCCCGAAAGTGCTTTGAACTGGTGTCAACCTGGTGTGCCTTCACTATTAACACGGGTTTCGGTGCCCTTCGCTTTAGATGTCACGAGGCCCATTGGTTCAGCACTTGGCTTCGCTGGCGCAGAGGACTCCTGGTTTTCTCTCCGTCTTTGCTCGCGTGCAAGCAGCAGTTCTCCCTTTCATGTGTGGCTCTAGGCTAGCAAGCAATGCTGGACGCAGTCCAACTAGGACAAAAAGCAAAGGCTATTTTAGAGTGGCCAGCAGTGGGTTTTCCTCAGGATATCACAGTACACGCTAGAGCAGTTCTCCTTGTTGTTAACTAAGAGCGTAAGGACTAGGCAGAATTAAAATATGCTGACAGTTGATCTTTTTTTTTCTTCGTCTTTTTTTTTTTTTTGTGAAACACTTCCTTGTTGAAAATGCTTAATAAGTCTAACGGAAGGTAATTCCTTGGACGTATCCCACAGCAATGGATTTAATACCACTTTCAAAGAGCTTTTAATCACTGCCAAGTAGTTAAACTCCCTGTCCCTGCTTTATCTCTTTGTCTTTGCAAATTTATGGTCAATTGTATTCTTCAAGGCTTGAGGCCAGTTAGCAGGTTTAGTCTGTGTCAGCTCACTTGGATGCTTTCTCTTGCAACTTGCACCTTGTGGAGAAACCTGGCTCCTATAAGGACTTGATATAATTCTTGGGGAGAGGGAGGATCCTTCCACCCGAGAACTTCTTTTCCTCCAAAGGATTTTGACCAGATGGAAGAGATGACGTTTGAAATGTATGTTGACAGTCAGGATATGTACAAAGTTTGATGTTAATGGTCAGATTTCTTGGTTAAAGCTCCGTTTTTGCTTTACGTCTGTCTGACACCATGTCTTATGCTGATGGGAAGGCAGAGACACCAAAGCCTCACCTGTCCACTGAGCAATCAGAAACCTTGAATGCCTTTTTTTTTATTGTATGTCAGTGGAGAATAAGGCTTCCATGGTGCGTTTTAGAGACAAATATCAGATTAAGAGTCTGCTCTCTTGGTGGAAGAAATAAGAGCACACAAGGAAGAACACATATTAATTTAAAAAACTAGTAGACATGTGGAGAGAGGAACAAAGAAATCTGAATCGCATTTTGATCTTTCAGCTTTGAAAGATCTCTTCCAGTTATTGTCTTGTGATGGAAGAGCATCTTCATGTGCACAGTGTGGAGATCTGCAGACACATTCCTGCAGGTCAGCTTTGTTCAACACTGTCACTGTAAACCAGAGAGTACTACTGACCTTTCCCAAAAAATAAGTTCTGGTAATGGGATGCTTTGAACTGCCATATAAGTCACAAACTCTTCTCTCTTCCCCTGTGCACACATGTGTGTTCTTGCTGAATTAAATATCTCCTTTCATCTTACGTAAAACGCTTCCACTCCGAGTGTTAGATCCAAAGAAGTGATACTCCCTGCTTCTCAGGGGCAGACCCAGGCGTGTGTCCTCGACTGACAGCAACGAAGACTGCAGAAGCCTTTGCTACCAATAAGATCTTTCTGTAATTGTGCAACATCCCTGGAATTGGTGTTGGCAGTTGTAAATAGCATTGCCATGGCAATTAATCCTAGAATTCTGGAGCCTTTGGGGAAGAGAGTTAGGCGGCTACTTAGTTAAATGTGGTGTTTGCATGGTTTTTGTATAGCGTGGTTTGTGTGTAGTGCGGTGTACAGGCTAAGAGTAACAGGGGAAACTGTCACCCGGGGGAATAGATACCAGACGTGAGCTGATGAACCTGCTTGGATGGAACCAGAAAGAAGTCTGAAGTCTGCAGAATGGGCCTGTCCTATTTTGTGTGTGTGTGATATTCTAGCTGACCTTGATGGGTGTATAGATACTAGCTCCTGTCCTCCAAGTTTATCCTCTCCTCAGTTGCCTTCTCCACCCTGTAGTTAACTTGCAAATACTCTGATATACACCACAAGTTTGCATTCTCTTCGTGGCGTGCTGAGGTTTTCACGGAGATGCCATTGCTGCAGCAGTGCCTCTGCGTGAATTGCAAGTAGCTCTTGGCAGCAAAACGTTTGCTGGTGTCCTTTGTGAGCCACGAATGGTTAGCCCCTGTTCAACGTTGTGCTCTTTGGCTGTGGATCTGAGCTGTTGGAAACTAGGCCAGTTGTGGCCTGAAATAGCAGGGCTCCAATTTTCCTGGAGGGAGTGGTGCACTTGGGTGTATGTTTTAACTTCAGTCTGTGGGTGGGAATCGTGCTGGAAGAAAGGTGCCTGTTTTCAGGAGATGTGTGGTGCCACTTCCCTTTGATATGACTTTGAACTATCTCCTGGTATAAACCCACAACCCGAGAGCAGCCCAGGGGACGCTCCCCGTGTACGGTTGCTTTACGAAGATAAAACCTCCAATTACCTGGCTGAAGGGCGACACCTTACAAGAAGCTTTCTTTGTGTGTCTCCTTTCAACAGCCGGCCAGGTCAGTTTTCTAGCAGCAAGTACGGACACTCTGTGCCCATTCCGGTCCCAACGCAAATTCATAACTACCGGCGGATTGAGCAGAACCTGCAGTCTCCCCATCAATACGCCTCTCCACGGTGAGTGCCGGGCCTGGGAGGAGGGGGTAACGTCAGTGCAGGGGCTCTTGTGTTACAGCTTGGTGGGGGGAGGGTTGTATAACAAACTGTTTCACAGTTTGTTCTCTGTACCTCTAAAAATTTCCCGGTGTGATGGGCTCCCCGCCTTGCTGTAGGGAGCAAATGTGGTATTATGTGGTAACGTAGTTTTGGGGTACTTTTGTAGCGGTGTTGAGATTTATTTGTTACCGTGTACTGGAAACTTTGTCTGTGTGCGTGTATGTGAGACAGCTTTTGTCAACTCTCAGTGCAGGCTGAGCCCCTTTGAGTCTGACAGCTTTTCCCGTGCCAGCTATGGGTTTGGGTATCCAAGCAGAGAGGACCGTCCATCTGGCAGATACCTTTATAAAAGGAAAAAGTTGAGATAAACAACTACAAGGATGGGGCTGCAAAACTTACCTGACTTTACCTTAATTGGTTCCTGTAGCTAGTCACACCATAGATGATGTGTCTTACACGAGTTGCATATTAATGTGGTTATGCAGCCAGGACCGATTAAGTCATGAGCAATTTATGCCTGTGAGGCAGAGCGTGTTTTCTGAAGGCCGTCAGGAAGACCTGGGTGCCAGCCTTCAGCTGTACAGCTGACCACCTGAGTTCAGTGGTAATGCCTTGTACATCCAAGACACATAGGGCTTCTGTCTCTTGTCGTGTATAATTTCTGGTTCTTACAGGTTTGAAATCTGGGTTGACAGTGGCAGCCCAGGTCGTAGACTGGTTGGAAGGAGACTCATACAGGATCTTCAAGAGTTTGTACAGCAGAGGCATTCAAACAGAAGTGTCTGTGCGGTGTCATGTCTTTTTTTGGATGAGTTGCTTTGGTATCTGGATTAAAGTTTAGATTTCAGAAGTAGGGTAATACCTATGTCAGCCTAAGTTTGGGCTTCAGCCAGCCTAATTCAGGATAAGGCTTATTCAAAGTGAACCCAGAAGTAGAGACACGATATGTTGATGTTAATCAGGGATCAGCGGAGAGGTTGTTTTAGTGCCAGTGTTACTTTAATGCTATTTTATGTTCACTTCGAGTGTGTGGCATGTTTTGTGATAAGCTCCTTCCTGTTTCCTACATGCCTTGTATTTTTTACAGCAAAACTTGTGGACCCTGTTAGTGTTGGAACTCATGAAAGAGTCCTGGTTATCCATGTGACGTATAAAGTGAGAGCTCTGGAGAAGGTGCGCCCAGGCACGCCGTGCCTACCCTGGACCTGGTGACGGGCTGCTGAGTTCAGGTTCGCAGCCTGCAGCTGCCAGTCGGGGATCAAATTGTCATGTTTTGCTCCTTTTAGTCAGCGCTGTGTAATGATGAGATTAGCATCGTCCCTGCAGAGGAACTCGAGGAATGGACGCAATCAGATGATTCACGCTCTGCTTTTAGCATCTCCTCAAAAATCTCTGGTGTAATGTTTTTTTTTTCTGCCCCAGGAAGCCATATTTATCTCTCACCATCACTTCCTCTAATCAGCAAAGTCAGTAGACACCCTTCAGGAATGGAAGGAGAAATCTTCATCGAGCATTTAGTATGTGATTCCACTTTTCCATCAGGTGTATCAAATAGGCCATTACAGCCAAGTGCCTCGTCATGTTTGCCAAGTCATTTGACTACAAACCTTGACGTATGCTCTTGTTTCTGAAAAATCAGCCACTGTCATCTGACTGGCTGGTGTATGCCTGCGTAACATAGCTTGTTTGTGGATAGATATGTTGCTTGTTGAGGTGGTAATTATGTGTGCGTGCCTTTGGCCACATCACCTGTCCTGCTCGTCTGCTTGCTTGCTTATCCCATGTCTCGTAGGGTGGCATTTGACGTTCCACATCTTTCAGCAGTGGCAGTCAGCTGGTGTTTTTTTCTGCAAGTTCCCGGTAGATAATATTCAGCCTCTGGATGGTTCATATTCTGGAGAGTTAAAAGCATGGGGGAACAATACTTTCTGCCACTGAATGTCTGAGTATCTGTTCACTTCGCCAGGTGTCCATGTCCTTGTTGTGTATTCGTTTTGCTTCAGGGCCAGGCACTTGATGAGCGTTAGGCCTCTGAATCTGGAGCAACCTGAAGAGAAGTGATTTTTAGGTTAAAATTTGAAAGGATTTCCTTTTTTTTCCCCAAGCGTGTGAATAGAGTGTGGATTCATTTGGCTGAGAAGCGTAGTAACACACTGAAAATGGGGGCGATGGCGGATCAAACTCTTGTATGTCAACTACTGAAACAGATTTTTTTTTTTAATTTTTTTTTCTTTGAAACGTGGCATAAAGTAAAGCATATACCTAGTAGTGTTGTTGAGTAGCTGTACAGACACTTCATCAGGATGACTTTGCCATTCCTGGGTAATGTAGCTAGCCCTGCTTGCACTGGTGAAACCCATATGCCTTTGTTCCTTCCATTCAGATACATATGGACAGCTTAATGCAGGAGGCAGGATACCTTGGTGACAGCATTTTTCAGTGGCTTGAGCACAGAGGGTTTCTTCCAGCATATTCATTGATTCCTGTTCAGAAAACCACCTACGGGCTGAGGCTAATGTTCTTTTTAACGAGGGAAAGAATGTTTCCAAATTGAGAGTAGAATGAAGGATTTGATGAAGAGACTGTTTTTCTTATAGAGAAATGTAATGGGAATCTTGGTGAAGGAGCCTGCAGAGGCAGAATGGCGTTTTGGTAAATAGGGTTTAGGTTGTATGTTCTTAACAAGTGGTGAAAACGTTAAAATATTGAGAAATAATTAAAGAATGATAATCCCATCTCTCTCCAGAGTGATGGTGTGGCTGTACTCACTTTCCCACTAGTCTAGTTTCTTCTTTTGTTTCATTTTAGCAGCTGGGTAATACTTGAGGTTCCTGCATGTGTGTGCTGTACAAATTCAGTTTAACTCCCTAAGGTGAGGCTTCACAAGGAGTTAAAGGAGTTTGGAGCCCAGGCAATTCTGACTGTCCGGCCCAAAAAGAAATTCCTCTGGGTAATACTGAACCGTTTCAGATCTGACAGCCACACACTGCTCTGTTTTCGCTCCGTAGCTTCCGATGTGAGTCAAAGCTCTGCTGCAGAGCAGTGCCTTTGGCACAGCTTACCTCCGCATCGTACGACCTGCGCTCATGGAGCTTTTTACCTAAACGGCTGCTCTGACAAAAGAGCAAGTGGCTCAGCACAGGAGGGACACTTGAATAAAGCCCTCTCAGGGCATTCTGAAGATGCTGCCTAAAATAAACACTTTGGATGTGGCAAGATACGAAACTCTGTCTTTTTCAGGAATGTTGTAGATACCTGAAAGCATCTAAAAGTGACTTCTGAAAAATGACAGGCTTTGCTGCTTACAGCTAAGATAATCTCATTCTTCCTTTTCATTTGTTTTGCAAAATTTTGTTTGGATTGATACTCTTGAGAACAAGGATTATCATTTTAATCTGTATTAGTGTAGTCCTAGAGCAGTGGGGTTTTGATCCAGGATAAACTGTCATGAAGCTCCGCTTCTGTGGAAGTAGCTCTGTGTGTGTGTGTGTGCGCCTGGTGATTCTGTTCTCTTTCCTCTTCTATACTGGCATCTGGAGTAACGTATGTGCTGCTGTTGTTTCCTGTAAGGTCTGGTACGGTCCGGAGGTCTAGCAGTACAAGTCCTCTTGGTTTTCCTAAAACTGGTGCTTCCCCTCCTTATCCTGGAGAGCATGGACCTGTGCCCAGCTCTAGAAAGCTCTCCTTTGGTGGTGCCAAGCCGTTTATGCCGTCACCGCAAGGTAAGGTGTCAACCAGCATGTTGCTGCCCTAATAAAATCACGTCCCTCTTTCCTGTAAAGAGGGAGGTTATGACCAGCTGTAGCTGCCAGCTAATAGGGAATTCAGATTGTTGTGTTCTCCCATGGCTCTTCTCAATAGATCATTTTGACAAGTGTTTTGGCCCCAGTAAAATGGAGAGGAAAATACCTATTAGCCCCAAGAGAGGCAAGCTTTGTTTTAGTGTCTGCATCAAACATTTTGCTGCCCTCTGAAGAGGACTTCTGTAAGTGCAAAGTATCTTTTTACTGGCTCAGGCTGGGGTGAGGAAAAATGTAAGCCAATTGGTCAGAATCTTGCTCTGACAACAGCTTTGGAAGGGCTTGAACACTTCACTGTTCAAACTGAAAAGTAGCTGTCTGAATATCTGGTAGCCTGATCCGGATGCTAACGAGCAATTCAAGTGGAAAAGGGATAAGAGAAACCCCAGTGTGCAACTGATGCAATTTGCTGTTTTCTATAAAAGAACAGACTCTGATGTAACTAGCTATTCTACATCCCTAGTGTCTCCGATCCTGTATTTATTAGTCTCTGCTGGTGGGGAAATGCAGAATATTCATATTCTATTCCTCTGAATTAATGTCACTGCAAAGTCAGACCAAAACTGGCTAAACTAATACCAGACAGAGCTTTTTTTCCTCCTCTTAACAGGAGTTGTTGATCTTTTCACTACACAGCTAGGGCTGAGAATATGGGAGAGATAACCAGCATCTTCCTATAAAACAGATGATGCATAGTGTTGTTATTGCCTGTGGAAACTTAATACTGAATAAACCTTTTTTTATTGTGTTCCCTCAAAGTTGGAACAATCCCGGAGCAGCCCAGCCAGACTGTTATCCCCTCTTCTCTTGGAGCAGAAGTGAGAAGCCGGATTCCTGTAGCTGGTGCGTTGGTCCTTATCTTCCTTCATTATTGCTATGGAGAAGGCCAGAACCATAGTCTCAGGGCATTCAAGGTTGGCTGTGGTCCTTCAGCAGCTTCTCTCGATGCTTGGCCAGCCAGGATTTCTGTGTGCTGGTAGGAGTCGTGGCTGATCCATTCACATACCACCAGCCAGCTTCTTCCAGTGCTGAGAGACCCTGTGTCACAGAAATTCAGATTTGTGACTTTGAACTCCATGGATGAGTGAAGGAGAAGCATCTCAAAACCCCCAACTCCCCCTCTGCCAAGTGGCCCGCTTGATGTGTAATTTCCTTGCTGCTGACGTCTGACGGTCAGGGTCCCTTTCTCTGTAAGGGCTGCAGTGAAGGAAAGAAGCTACACTTCTGTGTCCGTATTGTGCCTGTCTCTTCCTCTGCTAGAGTCAAAACCCCATCAGGCCTAGCAGATCGTGGCGCTGATCTGAGTGCCATCCTTAGCCATCTGCTGAAGGTATTGGTCTGTAGATGTTTTAGCAGCGGATCCTGGGATCAGGCTGGCTTTGTGTGTTAGAACCAGAAAACGATGGGGTTTGTCGCTGTGTTTGGGCCCTCCAGGTTCCTCGGCGCCCGAACACTCTCCTCGAGGGATGGGCTCCCGGCTCCACAGCGCTCCCAACCTGTCAGATTTGCATTCCTGCAGGCAGAAGATAACCAAGCAGCACTCGGATCCTTTTGTTGCTCACTTCGGTCATACCCCAGGCAGCCAGCCTCTGCAGATTCATGGCTTACAGCACTGCCGGCAGCTCAGATCCTCACCGAAGCTGTCTGAGTTCATGCAGAGAAGCCCTTTGCCAACTATAATGGGGTCCCCTACAAAGGTACGTCAAGGAGTCTGCTTTTGGGTTTCTCACAGCTTGATCTGTTGGCTTATTTGGGGGTGAGCCGCTGTATGATCAGATAACTCCGACCTGGATTTATCACCACTTCTGCGCTTTTCTTCAAGGGCTGTTCAGTGACCTGTGTGAAATGGGGTAGTGTCCTAGTTCTTAGTGGACGGATCGCACTTGGCAGCAGTGCTTACCATCTGAGCAGAGTCCAGGGTTTTAAACAGGCAATGAAAAGGACTTGCCCAGATTAGGCAGAAGCGCGTTAGTGAACTGCAGTGCCTGGGCTGGTTTGCATGCGGCGACTCGGCTTGTGGCGCAAGTGTGTGTCCGGTAGGAATCCCCAGCGGAGACAGCAGACGGTTAAGCAGGTGACAGCCCTGGTGTCTCACGCGAAGCTGGCGCTGTGACAGCGTTTTCTCTGTGCTTGTGTTACGCTGCTACAAATTTTCAGCAGAGTTTGTTGTCCTTTCATTTCAGTCCTTCTGGAATTGGGGACAAGTAACTGCATGGGGTGGAATTTCCACATCTTTATTTCAGGCAGGTCGTTAAGCATACAATGTAATTTTGATAAACAAATGGGCGGGCAAAGGGAACCTTCCTCCTTGGTTTTAAAGGCAGATCTGTTTTTTCTGTTCTTCTTAGGCTGTGTCCCCGTTTGAGTTTCCCAAAACCCCAAGTTCCCAGAATCTTCTCACCCTCTTGGCCCATCAGGGAGTCATGATGACTCCGACACGGAACAAGACCTTGCCAGATCTGAAGGAGATGGGTCATTTCCACTGCCAGCAAACTGGCTTGGGATTGAGGCCTGTGGAAGAGATCAAGGGCAGGTGAGCTACAGTCTGCTTTGTACAGTGGTGCTTCGTTCCCTAATACAGGACGGATGGGGCAAATTTCAAACCCCAGCTAACGTGGAAGTTGTAACGCACAATCTGTAAACATTCTGTAGTTACTGCTAGCACCCTTGGGTTGCAAGCAGATATGATGCAGATTTTTGAAGTCTTCCTCTACAGGGGCAGGCCATGGCCTAGATTTTATAAAACGAAAGATTGTCCAGGGTTTCATCAAGTGGGGATGCAGGATTTTGTTATTAGACCAGACTCCGTGCAATTACGCAGATGCGTGCCTTGCTCTTTGTGGAGCCTGTGCCTGTCATGGATGAGAGGGTGTTACGGGTGTTCCTCGTCCATCAAACAGTGGCCACAGGTCTTCAGACCAGAGATAGGTTTGAAAGCTGTGTGCTGACTGTCACGAGCATTGCAGGATACAGAGTCACTCAGGTGTTACTGTTAAGGTTTTCTTACATGCCTCTCTGCAGTCTGCAGCTTTCTCCAGTGATCTGGAGGACTCCTCTGGTATTAATTTCCATATCTTCCGTCAAAGAAAAATTGTGTTGCAATGATGCTGTAGTCAGCGCAGTTAGTCACGGTAGTTGTATGCTCTCTGCAAGTAGCAGGAGGTGCTTCAGATGCTCTGTTGAAAGAGGAAGAGTGGTTATTTCAGCTCCAGACTGTTTGCTGTGTAGTGTTAAGTGGCTGTGGACCAGGAATGGCACAAACTGGAGTGAAAGTTAGCCAAAACCTCGCACCTATTGACCTTCTGCATCATGTTGTACGTCCTCTTTTTAGATCTCTGAGCACAGGCAGGCTCACTGACCTGCTTCTGAAGGCAGCCTTTGGGGCACAGATCTCGGAAGCCGGCAGCAACGACAGCCTGAACAATGAGAAGCCAATGGAAATTGCAGGTAGGTGGGGGCGGCCAGGCACATCTGGGAGGATGTCCTGGGTTGGGGCGGACGGTTTGCCTGCGTGCCTCCTACAAACGGGAGGCTGCTTTTCTGATGGCTTTTGGCAAAGGAAGTGACTGCCGTGTGTGAGGAGTGCAATGTTTGCTTTCTTTTGTGGAGCGCTCAAAGGTCTGTGGGCTACGCGTGCTGTGCAACTGCTGGCTAGTGGTGTGATTTTTGTAGGCAGGGCTTCCTCTTTTGGCCCCTTCCGAATGTGATGACCTGCGGAAGTGTGGGGACTTTCTGCCAGGCGGTTTGGTTGTGAATGGCTCTGCAAGGGTGGGTCTTCCTGGGCTTGCAGGTTGGGAAGCGAGGAGGGGAGAACAGCTGCAGCAGTGCGTGACGCTGCCCAGGCTCGTGTCCTGTAGTCCATGCCAGCCTGGCCCGGTCGTGTTCTCGGGGGATGCCTCCGAAGGGAGCGCTGGCCTCTGCTGGTAACCACTGTCTCCCGAGAGAGTCTGCAGGAACATAAAACTGCTGGGTGAGGCACACCGTGCTCTGAGTAACTTTCCTGTAATGCCAGTCTGCACCTTTCAACTGTCTCCCCAGCTCCCTCAGGTGCTTACGGAGGGACCCTGTACTCTGGTGCCCGGGCTGGGGGCTCTGCCAGCCCATCCCCAGTGATTTTTACTGTCGGATCCCCTCCCAGTGGAACAACCCCCCCACAGACCACGAGGACCAGGATGTTTTCAGGTAAAGGGCTGATACCTACCTGCCTGTTCCAGTGGGCGTGCCTGGGGGCAGAGCGATGTGGTGAATTCCGTGCTGCCGAGCACTGGTGGTGGCAGAGGGCTGCTCAGAGCACAGTCCTTAGAGCTTAGAGCTCAGCTGGTCTAAATGCCTTGGAGGTTCGCATGCTGGCTCCTGCCAACCCCAGTTATTGCTGATAACTGTTCGCGCTGGCGCTAGGGCTAATGCCGTACCGGGGTTTTCCAGTACTGGAAGAGAGATGTGAACTATTGTTTTACTTCATTCCTCTCTGCTTCAGGAATAACGCTGCAGCTGTTCATAGACCCACTGTTGCTGATAGGTCAACAAACGTAAAGATTGTGTTGTGTTCTGATAGTTTTCCCCATTGGTTTTGAATGAGCTATAAAAGACGAACGTGACCATCCGTGCCCAACAGTTTCGGTGCACGAGTACCGTTAGGAAGGGTCCAGGACGGCTCTGTATGCAAAATTAGTAGTGGTGTTACTTTTCCTGCTTAAGCAGCTCAGAGTATAAGGGGAAATGCACTCCTGCTTAACAGATACTTCTTTTACGACTCCAGTGCTCTGGCCTCACCAGCCAACAGTTGAGACTGTGGTAATTGGCCCTTTTGGGGTAGTGTGTCTGAGAGCTGGAGTCTATGTTCAATTTAAGAAAATATTTGGACACTTATTTGCATTTTTGGCCCGTTTGGGTTCTCGTCTTGGCTGTTCCTCATCTGAATGTAGTCGACTCTGTTGTTCTTAATTACTGCAGGGAAGGTTTGGATGTAACCATGAATAAGCTGCTTGACTGGGATGGGGGAACACATGGGCTCGGTTCCTGGGTATGGCTGGGATTTCCGTCGTAACTAAAACCACTCACATCCTTGATTGTTTGGAAAGTTGGGACCATAATCCTTTCTTTGTCTCGTCTATTTAGAGGGTAAGCTCTGTAGGGCAGAGACTCTTACAAAGCGTCTGGTGGGCCTGTAGCACGATGGGGTTAGTATCCTGGCTACAGCCTCTAGCTACTACTGAAATGTTGCAAAGAAAGAATTCAGACTTCCTGTACTGCTTTTGCTGGGCTAATAGCAATTTGGAAGCAGATCCAAGCACCGTTTTTTAGCGGGTTGGTATTTGGATGCCTAAGGGTCTGCCGAACAGTCAAGATCTCAGATGGGATGCTTGGAAGAGGAGGCTGTCGAATAGTGAACCTTCAACGCGTACGCAGTGTTGGGTTAGGGAGGTCAAAGCAACGCTGCTTGGCAAGCTTTGCTTATTAGGTCTGTGCAGTAACTCCTTATGCTATAGTTAGTGCACAAAGCGAATGGTGAAAAGGGGAGCTTTGCAAGCTGAACCTGCACCCCAAGTGCTTGGACAAGCCGTGAGTAAGATCACTTGACAGATACAAAGGCAGAGCCTTTTCATGAGTTGTCATAACAATTTCTGCAAACAGCCTCTTGGAATTACAGGGTATCCAGAATGTGGTATTGTTGGTCCTTTCCTCTCTCTGAAAGATCTGGAAATACTCTGCCAGTCTTTGATGATCCGCTTAGCTTTGAAGCACAGCTGCCAACCGGGAGAGAGCTTTGGGAGGAGACTGTGCCTCTCTGCAGATCAGTTGTGCATCATATTGCTGAAACTTTTGAAGGCAGGGTAAGGCAGCAAGTTAAATTAATGGGTAGAAGAGAAACATCTCCCTCCAGAGGATCAGTGACAGTGGAGAATATCGCCTTGGTAGAATTAGCAGAGCGTTGTAGCTGGTATTGGCATGCCCGTCAGACAGAATATATGCCTCTGTGGCAGCGTGTCAGGGGAGGTGAAGCCCTCTGGAAGTGGTGAGTGTATTATGAATACATTGAGACAGAAATTCCTTTTGAAGTGTCCATCTTTTATATGCAATGCGCTCCTAGGGTGGATTCAGGGAAAAGAAGATGGTGAGGGAATTGTGTGATGGACACCATACTTACATGGTCTCCTGAATCCTGAGGTCAGTGTCTTGACTCAGCTGAAGTCACTTACTCTCTGCCCAGTGTCCTCTTTGTAAAGAGGGGAAGCAGAAGCTCAGGGCACGTAATGGAAAGCTCTCCTGGTTTGCATGTAAGTGGTTGATGTTTTAAAACCGTGATAAAAACCTCGCTTAACAGAGGTGCTTACTCAGTGACAGTGTAAAAGGTAGGGAACCAGGGTTCAAATCATGCTGATCCCTGATGTGGAAGTTGGCTATGGTGGCATATGATAAAAATCAGCCCAAGATACGTGGCAGGATTCAGAAAGTGTTTGGACAAAAAAAGAAGAAAAGAGTGCTTCTGGATTGTCTCCATAAATGACAGACATTCTGGAAGGTGTGTTAAATCTGCTTGAGCTTGTAAGCTCGCCTGCCTGAGTCGCTAAGGCGCTTACGTTGGGGAGTAGTTATTCTGCATCAAGAGTCCTTGCATCTTCCTCCCAAGTACCTGTTGCTGGCTCCTGTCAGAGCCAGGATCCCGGACCCTACAGGATTGTCCCCTCTGCTGGGTGAGCAATACCTGGCCTACTATTAATATCTTCAGTAATTCCTTTGCCTGTTTTTCTTCTCAGTGGGGTCTTCCAGCTCTCTCAGTTCTGGAGGCTCATTCACCGGCAGGCACTTGGCAGTGGGAACTGGTGGGGATGCTGCGGAAGGTCCCTCAAGCCTCCGGTACGCTTTTGCTGATCCGATCACCGCCAACCTGGAAAGTGCTGTTACATTTGAGGCACCGGAGTTGCCCGAAGAGACGCTCATGGAGGTGGGTATATCCCAGGGACAATGTTAGGGGCAAAGGAAAAGGGGGAATAAAAGTAAAGCAAATCCAGAGGTCAGATGGCTCCATGTGTACGGCCAAGGGGGTTGCTTCTAAAGATGGAGCAAACTGGCTTCAAAAGAGCTGGGCCAGTGCAGTGCTCAGAAAGGCTGGGGCATATTTAGCATGGTGACTTTTGAGCCTGCTACCAAGCAGTTTAGCACATGAAACAGCCCATGACCGGGGTTAAAATTCACCATTTCCAAAGCTGAAATTGCACGTTGGAAACATCAGTTATCTGATGCATTCTGTATTAACTGTTTCTGAAGAAAACCTGGATACTTTGGGCCTTTTCCCTTTCAAAAAGGCTCAACAACAGTAATAGCTGCCTTGAGAGTGTGAGTAGCTTAGTGTATCAAATGACTGCCTGCTGCATGCGCTTGGGGAGTCAGGTAGTGATACAGCCTCTGTTGAAAGGATCTGAAAAAAAGTAAACCTGACACTTCTGTTACTAACGGGGGCGGGGGGACACCACGTTCTGCACCAGAACAGCTGAACCAGATTGTTGAGCTGAAAGGCTGCCAGGCTCCCCTTCTCTGCAGGCTGAAGACAGGCTGAAGCAGAGCAAATGCTTTTGGAGCTGAGATGTATTTGAAATGTAGGTCAGGCTGCCCATTTGCAGTAGAGGTGGGAAGCAGATTCAGTCACGGTTTCAGCTCTGCCCGTTGTACCTCCTTGGGCTGTCTGGGACTGGGGAAGGCTCTTTGTATCTGAATTTTGCTGGTCTTGCTAAAAACCCCTAGACACCCACAGAGATAGGCATACATTGTTTTAAGGATGTGGGTTTGCTCTTCTACTTCAGATTTTATTTAGCTCATTGTTTTTGTCAATTATGCATTGAAGTGCATTCGTTTGCTTAATTACCTGCAGAGCCACAGGGCTAGGACTTTCAGCATTGACGTGATCGCAGTAGTAGTGAGTTTAACTGAGCATCTTACCTGTGTGAGGTCCCAGAAGTATGGGGCCCTGCCAGCTGCCACTGCTTTGGACACTGGTCTGAAGAGAAGTGGCCTAAGGAAGTATCAGCTTGATCTTGTTAATAGCACTCAGCTCAGCTTCTGTGTCTGTGATGAGTCATTCGGGTTCGGTCGTCATTTCTGCTGAGCACAGTAATCCATTTGCATGTCACAAAACCTTTACAGTGTATTTTGAGACCGCTTTGTGCTCTGTGGAGTTGGCCAGAATGCACACCTGGCAGATTTTCTGATTTCTGCTGATACTTTCAGGGCATTGAAATCTTACTGTTTTAGCACCCTCGTTTACCTTGAGCAAAGCTGGTACATTCAGATGGGTGGTTCTTCCATCTTTTGTGAAAGTTTCTTCAGGTGCAGACAAGGCAAACTGAAGGCTAGGTTTTAGTTTCTTTTGCAGTGCTTTAAAAACACAATACAGGGATGGCTACAGAAGGAAAGACTCTTGTGATGCCAAGTGAGGCCACAGATGCCAGCATAATTAATAGAAGCTGACTGTATAAGCAAGAGAGGAAGGACTGTTAGAGATACCAGGCTGAGACCTGAAAGATCTCAGCGGTTTCCTGCTCTGCCACAAACTTCTTGTATGACTTGGCAATTACTTCATCTCCAAGTTCCTCCTCTGCTTTTAAAGAAAATAGAGGAAGATGGAGATAACACTTCCTTACCGTACTGGACTGTCCAGGTGGCAAGGTAGTGGGAGGAGAGATTCCTGTTTCAGATAGTCAAAGCTGCCTTAGCGGCCGAGTGCCTGAGCCAGTGAATGAAAAACAAAAGCTTGCTGAACTTGAACATGGGGCTTTTTGATAAATTCATGTTGGAAACATCTGTACCAGCCCCCTTTGAGAGAACTGAGCTACGGAATATTTGAAGATGAAGCAGGCTAGCCACTTCTGTACAGAGAGAGTACGAACAATGGAGTTGCATCTGATCCAAGCAGCAAGTCATTTTGTAGACCCGCAAGCATTCAGTTTTTCCACAGATACTAACTTCCCAAAAATGCTTTCAGTGACTTAAGCAATGCAGCTTCCCAGAAATGGGATAATCCCCTTTGATCTCTAATAGCAGAGGAAAAACAACTTCGAAATGAACGTAGCACTTAGTGTGAGAGGCTCTCTTCCCTCACTAGCTGGACAGGAGTTGCAGATAAAAGGTTGTCCTTGCTGCCTCTTCAGAGGACCTCACCCAGGGTTCGCTGCACTGAACTGGGAGGATATAAAGGCCAAGGGCTGAGTGAGGGCCAGGCTGCAGGGTGGGACGTGCTTTGTTTGCAGTTCTCTGTGGCGTAGGAGGTTGCCGCTCTCATGAAATCCACACCCGCTTTCAGTTTTGTACCAGCATTGCTGTGGTGGGAACCAGCGCTGGGCCCATGGTGCAGATGGTCTCTCCCCCTTCCTGGCTGACTTCTGAGAGAGTCCCAGAGAGCTGGGGTCCTCCTTGGGAAGGGGGCATGTCCTGCTGGAGCAAGTCTCACCAGCTTCTCCAGGGAGCTGCCTGGAAACTTCTGGCCTGGGACTGTCGCTTGCTGCTATTACTGTGCAGGAGGAGCTGGTGCGGTGCGCGGCCTCGAGGCTGAGTTTGGCTGTCCCTGCCCAAAGCGGGGGGGTAGGGGGGTTTGGGGCTCGGGTGTTATTTCTGTGAGCTGGGATGAGTTGCTGGCACAGCTCTAGGTGAGCAGCCCTGCCTGCCATGCCAGCTTTCCCTCTGTAACCCCCGCCTTGGCATCCCTTCAACAGCAAGAGCACACTGACATCCTGCGCAGCCTCCGCTTCACGCTGGCCTTTGTCCACTACGTGATGGAAATCGCCGCCCTTAAAGGCAGCTCCAGCGAGATGAGCAGTTCAGCGACATCGGAGTACCAGCTCCAGGAGAGCGTGGTGGCCGACCAGATCAGCCTCCTCAGCCGGGAGTGGAGGTAAGGACCGAGGAGAGAGCCGCCCAGCTCCCAAGTCTTCCATTACTCCTGCCCACCCCACATATAGTTACGTACCCGAAGTCCTTCGGGAGACTTAGCGCTGTCCCATCGATCTATTTGCATTGTGATGTGCTTTCTTCGCAGCTATGCAGAGCAGCTCGTGCTGTATCTGAAAGTAGCGGAGCTTCTGTCCTCGGGGCTGCAGATGGCCATAGAGCAGATCAAAGCTGGCAAGCTGTGCCTCTCCTCCACCGTCAAGCAAGGTAAGGGGCTGCTGGGCGCACGGCACAAAGGGCTCGCCTGGAATGGAAGTATCGGAAGTATCGCAAAGGGTGTGGAGGGGGTTGAGCGAGTGTGAACCCCCACCGGTATGGCCAGGGCTTATTTCTTACTGTCCCCTTGCACAGCTGGGTCTTCTTCTGTTTGCACTGGGGGGAATGGTCCTCTCTGCACGTTGTCTTTAGGTCTCAAAACTCCTGCTCATGCCCCTGTGAGAATCTTCAGCACTAATTAGTGAGAGGGGAATGTATCTTACCTGATTCCTTGTTCATCTCTGTCTCGGGTGTTTATTTGTGCTTGAGGTAAGTCCAACTTAATTACACAGTGCATGTCCTAGGAGGTGCTTACTTGGCAAATGGAGGCCTGTCTTGGCAGTGAGGATTTTTCAAGTGAAGCAAAAACACAGGAAGGTAAAATACTGGTAACGCCAGAGTCACTTCTCTGCTCGTGTTGCGACCTTACACTTGCATCTGACTGGCTGCCTTGCGATGTGAGCTGGCCGTGATTCAGTGATTAGAAAAATAATTTTAAAACGGCCATTGTAATATTACTGAGGGAGCTTTCTGAAGCACTTGAAGTACTTGACCCATCCGCCGCCTTCCCCAAGAGCTTAATCTTTGAAAGCACTTGTGCTGCCTTGGGATGGGGTGAAAAAGCATAGCAGTTAAATAGAATGAGCACACATGCGTTGCAGCAGGCAGTATGGAGCACGGTACACAGGTTTAGCTACACTTCGTCCACGAGTTCAGGCTAACAGGAAAGTTGACGTAACCCAAATAAATTACTGCTTTTCAGAGCAGATTGCAGCTTCTAGATTTGTAGTGTAATTTGTCCTTTGGTGTGTGGGAATTGGGCAAGGCTGTCTTTCCTTATTTCTCTCCCCACAAAATACGGCTCCCTTGAGGTTTTCCAAGGCACGGTGAGGACAAGAGGGTTTTCAAGGTACTCTTGTCCCATGTATATGGAAAAAGCAGGGAAGCACAACAAGACACTGCCCTGGACTGCCCTTGGGCAGCATGTGCCAGGCCGGGTCCCTACCCACAGCCATCCTCTCTTTCCTGATCATTTGGGCACAGCTCAGAGCTCTGATTGAATCCATGGAGGAGGACATTGCTGTATTTGTGTGTTGTTTTGGTTTTTAAATAGTCTCTCTTGCCTCTCTTCTCACGGAGTTTTTCATTTCACTCTCCTGATGTCACCCACGAGCTTTGGGGTTCCCACTCCCTCTCAAATTCCTTCTGAGCAAGGGCGAGCTGACGGTCTGACCCTGGCAGGGTTACGTTTTTGCGCCTCGGTTCTTTCCTCTGATGAGGAGCTACAGCAGCCTATCTTCCTGGAGGCAGTCTCCTCTCTGGCGCTCTGCTCTCTTATCTCTGCCTGGGAAGGCTAGATTTAGTCGCAAGGCCTGGCTGTCATGTGAGGTTGCCCCTCTGCATCGTAGCTGAGAGAGGCCGGCTCATGGTATGGGTTGATTTGCCTCCCCCAGGAGCAAATGATGCGGCGTGGGTATTTTCAAATGTGCACGTAGCGGTTAATACTCATCAGATGTTGGTGGGAGTTTGTATTCGGTACTTTGTGTTTAGATCGTGCCATGCAGCTAGGGAGACTCAAGCCTGTGGCATCGCTTGCTGTTTTGGATTGTTATTTAATTCCTCAGAATCACATTTGATTCCTGATTCTCTGTCCCGTAACCTTTCCATACGAGCTGCCGTGGTTCAGAAAAGGAGGCGGCCTTTCACAGGCATCAGTGTCTCTTCTTTCTGGGACAGCAGAGTCCCAAGAGAGAGATTACCTTGCTTAGTCAGTGCCGCTCATCCACACTCGGCTCCACAGCTACCACTTGCAAGTCACGTACTTCTTCACGGCACGTCAGCACCCATCGAGTAGCAGAAGCTTTGTATCTGGCACGTCTGTTGCTTCGGGTGGTGCGTGAGACATCTTGCACGGTGCAAACTGCTCTCTGCCTTGTGGCAGCTGAAGGAAACAAAAATAGACCTGGCCTCAGGTGAACCGGTATGTGTAGGCGTTGCCACGTGCAGGCTTATAACTGGTGAAGGTGACAGAGGAAAGGAAAAAGACCCTGTTGGTGCAGCAAGTACTTTCCTGCCAGTCTTTTGGCTTTAACATAACCCCCTTGTCTGGAAGTTACTCGTTGGGGTCCTGTGCATGGAGATCGGGAGGGCTGGAAGTAGCGCCTAAAGCATTTCTTTCCTTTACTCTAGTTGTGAAGAAGCTGAATGAGCTTTACAAATCCAGTGTATCATCCTGCCACTGCCTCAACATGAGACTCCAGAGGTTCTTCTTGGACAAACAGAAACTCATGGATCGGATCAACAGCATCACCGCAGAGAAGCTCATCTTCAGCTATGCTGTGCAAATGGTAATAACCGCGCAGCACCTGGGAGCAGGGTTAGCACGGGGCCGGTGTCGGGCATTAACGGTTCCTGCTGGTGGCCTTAGCAGGTGGTTTTACCCGTGATGCTGTGTGCAGCTTCTGGAGGCTGGGCGGGGGAGGTGGTCGTGCAGCTGAGGAAAGCTGAGTCTGGTCTGGGAGTAACCTCTTGGCGTGGGGTTGTTGCCCCGCAGGTGCAGTCTGCAGCCCTGGATGAGATGTTCCACCACAGAGAGGACTGCGCACAGAGGTACCACAAGGCTCTGCTGCTGATGGAGGGGCTCCTGAACATCATCACTGAACAGGGGGACATAGAAAACATCAATAAATGTGAGTGTTTGGTGGCTCGTTGTTTTTCTCCCACTAGAACGTGTGTTTTTCTAGCTGCACGGATCAGAAATTTCAGTACCCAGCATCCTTTTTTCCTTTGGCTACATCTTGGTGGACACAGCAGAGATCTCTCGGCTTGTTATAGCTCCTCACAGCCTGGCCTCCTGCTTTCCCAGCGGGAAAACTGTTAGAAATGCAGGTCCCTGTTGTGAGCCATATTTTGAGAGCTTCCTATGGAGGGTGATTGCCAGGGCTTTGTTGGGGCTTTTGATGTGTGAAAGAACTTGCTGAAGGAAGTGGTTTGGCAGCAGCAGGGGCCTGGGTTTGGTTTCCAGCCGGAACCATCCCTCTGACTGCACAGGGCACTTGGGAATGTGAAACTGCAGCAGCTGTCGGGCAGAGATGGCCGATCAGCACAGCGAGGGCTCCTTCCAACACGTCTTCTGAGACACGACTGCCGGCCTGTCTGGTTCCCCAGCCGCAGGCCTGGCTGAGGAGGCAGCAGACTAATATTTTTCTCATCAGCAAGCGCTCGTTGTGGCAGTGAAAGCTGAACTCTTCCCTACTTGCTATCGTTTGGCTTCCTCTCCCAAGGACAGATGGACCCCTCTGCCTGCTGCTCCGAGCTGGCACCTCTCTTGCACTCTCCCTTTGTCGTGAGGGGTGTTACTCTCCGCTGCGGCAGGCTCCCCAGCTGACACACGTGGAGTGGAAAGGACTGACCTTACTTGTCCTGAGCGCACTTTCCCGGCCCTTATGGCTGGGGTTTAATCACCTCTGTCATCTCTCTCTCTCTCTCTCCCCCCGAGGGAGGCAGGCAGAGGGGGTGGGGGATAGCTGTCATCTGTTAGAGCAGCCTGACTTGGCCTCGGCTCTGCTGCACCACAGCTAAACCAGCCCATCCGCAGCAGTCCCCGACGGCTGAAGGGAGCGGGCACAGCTGGCAAACCATGCCTCGCCCCTCCGCTGGCTACCGAATGCGCTTCTTGGGCCAGCGTCCAGAGCGCTGCCAGGCTGCTCTAGTCGTCTGTGCAGGCAGAGCTCTCGGCTGGGTAATGAGAGGAGAGATTTGTGGCTCGCAGGCAATCAGTCAGTTAATTATCACCAACTTTCACAGTTGACATGAGGCTCACTGGAGGAGAGCAAAGGGAGATTGGCAGCTGGTGTGCGGTACTGGAGGGCTAAGGGAATGGGGAATACTAAGTAGTTTCTATTGCACCGTTTCTTAGCAAACCTAAATCACACCTTTTGTCCAGAGATATAGTTAATGCATCTAATAGATTTCTTTTCCCAGTTGATATCCTGGTATTCCCTGTTTTACGCTATGTTCCAGCTTCCTGATTGAGCTGTTCTCTGGTAGGCTGTCATGGGTATGCTCTTCATTTTAGATCTCAGGTATATGATTACTCATTTCTGCAAAGTGAAATGATGAACCCAGAAATACAGCAAGTCTTCCTGGGAGAGGACTGAATTCCACCAAACCTTTAGCTTTTGAGAGAGTCTTGGGCTCAGGCAATGAGAACCTGGCACTGGCCGTGCTGGGCTGGGCTCAGTCTCTCAGCTGTAAGCCATGACAAATGGCACTGGGGACCTTGAGCCGTCTTGCTCGCTGGTAAAAGCCACTCCAGTAACTAGAAGTGAATAAATTGTGCCTGGCGGATGGTGGTTCTTTGTAACATCGTGATACCTCTGTCGGAACTGCTGCCTCCTGGCTTTCGTTGTTGGATCTCCAATTATCCAGCCCTTCGAGCTGTCCCTTCGCAAGCATGGTGTTTGCGGTCAGGTCCTCACCTAGTCTAAATCAGCATCGGTACCTGATAACGATTCTCAAAGGGCTACTTGGGTTTGCTGACGTTCTGCCTTGTTTTGCTTTTGCTCTCCAGCGTGTTTCGGTAGTCTTTATATTGCCAGGAAAATGAGAAGTTGACTTCTTTTGTTGTGTGTTTGTTTTTTTTGTTTTTTTTTTCTCTCCCAGGTAAACTGTGCATCGAGCGCAGGCTGTCAGCTCTGCTGTCGGGGTTCTGTGCCTGATTTCAGTGTTGTTCTTCGCGCACCTCGCCCCGGCTGATCACTTTGTTTCCAACGGCCTGCTGCTGTGGTGGGAAACGATTTTGGCAGTAGGAGGCCTGGAGGATGAACTGCTCAATGTTTTGTGTTTTGGGAAGTTGTTCCACAGACTCGGATTCCTTCGTAGGGATGTGTGACTGCAGCAAGCACAAATACTTCCCTGCCCAAAGGCCTGGGCGAAGACGTAGCCGATGTGGAAAGGTTTCCCTCGTTGGCAGAGGGAATGAAGGATAGAAGTCTGCTTCCTCACAGCACTTTGAAGGATAAGACTGCTGCCTCTCCCTCTTGCTTGAGAACAGGGTATTCCAGTGCTGTGTCCATTGCAGGCAATGGATGTGCTGAAACTGCTGGCTTCAGTTCACGCTGGAGGGTGTCACTCAGAAATCAAGGCCAGTTTGCGTACTTCTCCCTACCCAGCTGAGAGCCAGGCTTCTTCAAGCTTCCTGGCAGCCCCAGGCTCCCCTCCTTTCTCTCCTTTGTCCCTCCTTAGAGGTGTTTACGCCTTGGAGTCCTTACTGACTGGCAGAGAGGAGGGAGCAGCTCCCTCTTCCCTGAGCTGAAGTATTGCTGAAGCAGCTCCCACCTCCGACAGACTTAGCGAGCGAGGCAGAGGACGCGCAGCTGCTGGGGAAGTTTGCACCTCCCGCGGCTGCCGCGCGGACTGCCTCTCTGCCCGGATGGGAAAGGGACGCCGCGCAGGAAACGGGAGGACGACAGAAAGCGTAACGCTCCTGTGTTTGTAAGAAGCCAAAACGGATTGTTCCTCCCTTGGTCCCCGAGCTCAGCGGGATCAACGTGAAAGACTCCTGGCCGTTCAGCTCGGCCTTGTCAGTACATATCTACCCGGAGGAAGCACTCGCGCTGTCCTGCTTTCAGCTCTTGGCTCGATACCCCCCGTCCCGGCGCCCTCAGCCCACCCCCGAACCGAAAACACTAGCTTTGTGAATCAAAGGAGCACTTTACACACTATGGGAACTTTGAGAAGTTGACTTTGCATCACACGACAACCCAGGAACATCGCGACTGTTAGGAATGCTGTTCCTTTTATTCCTTTCCTTGCTTCCTGGTTGTTTTATTGCACTACGTGTGTGCATATATTAATATGTATTCCTAAGGGTGAATATATATTGATATATATATGGTTTGTGTGTAACTGTACGTATTTAACTGTACTGTATCTTGTGAGTGTGAGGCAAAAAGCACTGCAGAGTCTGTCCTGTTCCTCCTCCACACCAGGCAAAGCTGACTTGCAGTCTGGCAGTACCACGATGGGTTTTGTTTTAGGGTTTGTTTTTTTTTTCTATTTAAATGTTCTTTTAAGGACAGTCAGTATAAAGCTCCGTGCTTTTTAAGAGCTCAAGAACAGGCCGTAAGATCCTACACACTTACAATTGGAAATGCATTTTTTTAAGAAGTTTTATTTGCTGCTTCATTTTTTTTTTTTATAAAGAAATCTTGTAGTGTTCAGTTGTATGTTCAGCATTTCTTTTAAGGAGACTCTGTAGCCAAATGAGACTGCGGGTGCGAGTGGCTCGAGTTCTGGTTGAGGCTTCGGATGCTGTGAGCACGTGTGTGAGAGGAGAGCTGGCTGCCGTTCCGTCTGTCTGCGTGCGCATGTGTGTGTCTTAATTTATCGGAGTCGTGGCAGTATTTTGTTAGCGCTGGGCAGAAAAGTATCTTTGAAAGCAACTCGAAACCTCAGGCTTTGTTTTTGGGGATTTAAAAATACTTTGCACATGGTGGTTAAGTCCTCACTGCTTTTTTTTCTCTCACTATTGGCACGTTCAATGTGATACTTTACAAGGGTTTCAGGAGCAACTTAATTGACTTTGGAGCCGGCGTCATCTTTGGCGACATGGGTGTTTCTGATCGCAGAGCAGAAACGCCAATAAAGAAATTGAAAAATATTCAAGATTGCCCCGACCAGGGAAGTTTAAGTGTAGCTTTCACAAATGCTTCAGTCTTGGGCCGCCGTTACATCGTACGTTCGCAGCCTGCTGCTTCTGTGGCTGTTTGTGCTTGTGCCTGGGGAAAAATAAAAAGGAAATAAACAACGAAAAAAGACAAAAACAACCAACAACCCCCCCAGCCTGTGGCCAGAAATGCCGAGGAACCCCAGACCGCTTCCGAAAGGGTTTTACCGGTTCTGCAAAGGGCTACGCTGCGGGCGGGAGCGGGGCGCCGGGAGGCAGCGTGAGGGCACTAAGCCCGGACTGACTCTGCAGTACGGACACGCCTGCTCCGCACCCCGAGCCCCGCGGCCGCCCCGCGTGCCCGCCCGCCCGGGGAAGCACAGCCCGGGACCCACGGCTGGGCCGCAGGCTTAACCCTCCCTGCGTGTGGCGAGCTCAGCACTAACCTTCCAGCTGTACTTAATTACTTGAATGTATCAAAATTGTCCACATTCAATGTATACAAGTGTATATTGCTCCAAGAAATTGTGGTTTACAGACCTACAACCAATATATATGTGTTTGTGTATATACATACAAGGATGTGTGTGTATGCATATAGATACAAACACAGACGTGTGTATATATATATGTTTTCTCTCAATACTTGAAACTTAGCCACTGTGCTTGAATTAAAAAAAAAAAAAAAAAAACCCCAACAAAAAAAAAAAAAAAAAAAAAAAAACACACAAAAAAAAAAAAACCAACCAAACACCCCAAAAATGGGGGATTAAAAAAAGAAAAATCGGACAGGTGATTTATTTTGCCATCACTTTGGTGACTTTTTTATCTAACTGCATGTAGTGTGAAGCCAACTTTTTTGGTGAAAAATATTTATTGCTTTGTAGACAATACGGTATGCAGGAAAAAAAAAAAAAGAGAAAACACCCCAAAAACCAGCCCCCGCCGTTGTTGAAGTTGCTCGTGGCGTCCACCTGCTCTCGTCATGGCTTTGTTCCTGTTGCAGCGTTTGTGTCTGGCGTCTTTAATAGATTTCAAGAAACCTCAGTCTAATGAACACGTATCTTCAGGTTTGTGAGAGCGTATGATGATGTTCTTTATAAGGTAATGCTTGATACTTTGTCAACATTTTTTATTTGTGTTTTTGTGTGACTTTTTTTTTTTGCTTTAAATTGTACATCAATTTAAGAAAATAAATTGATTTGAAATTGTTAGTGGCTTGTTCTCAGTACTTTATAATTCGTTAGCGCGGCGTCTGAGTAAAGTATTTAATGTGTCCGGTTCTGCCAGCCTTGACTTTCAGGTGAAAAAGTGCTTTTTCGCAGGGGGGTGAAGCTTGGGACGAAACAAGCTCCGGTGCCCGAAGCCACGCGCGGAGCCTCCGAAGCTGGAGAAGGTGAAGCCGGTTTCTGGGGGGGAGCTGTACCCACTGGTTCGTCTGGCCTCATCGCCTGGCGACGCGGCCGTCCCGCTGCCGCTGCACGCTCGGTCACGAGCTGACGGCAGGCCCCTTCCCGCCCGGATAGCTGCTCACGTTCCGTCCGTGTCTCGGTATCTGCAAGACCAGCCTCTCAGAGCTATTTATTTCTTGGCGCTCCGGCGTGAAGCCCCCCGGCGCGGGGCGGCCCTGTGGAAGGGTGAGGCCTGAGCGTAGGCTCCCGGTGGTGTTTCTGTGAGACCAAAGACTTATGCGTTATTTTAAACCCCAACTTTTTTTTTTTAATCAATAGACTCAGAAGCTTGTTGCTGTACAAGAGAGGTACTGGAAGTGTGACTATAGCGGTAAGATTTGGGTATTTTTAATGAAGATTAAATACTTTCCTGCCATGTTTGCACTCATTGCAACTTGTTATTTGAACAGAACGGCGCACTGCTGAGTCTTCTCTCGCCCACCGAGCCGTGCGAAAGATCACCGGACAGGGCAAAAAGTGCGAGGAGGACGCTGTGAGAGTTGGGCCTGACTTGGGGAGCGAGACAGGCAGTTGTAATCCCTGCTCTGCCTGAATCGGGATATTCTGCGATGAAAAGCGAAGCTCTGCACCTGGGGCGCGAGAGAGGGCCTGACTTCATTAGCCCAGTCCTTCCACTCTTACGGAAACTGAAGCAACAGAGGTGCGAACTTTGAGGAGCCAGATTCCCTCGTTCCGCCAAACGTTTCCCAGAACTCCGCTTGCTGGAGCGTGCGCGTGGCTGTCGGCCCTGAGCACCCCCGGGGAGTCCTGCCCAGCGGCCCCCGCGTGACTCAGCATCGCCCCATGCAGTTACCGGGCTGT
This sequence comes from Morus bassanus, assembly GCA_031468815.1. Lineage (NCBI taxonomy): Eukaryota > Metazoa > Chordata > Aves > Suliformes > Sulidae > Morus > Morus bassanus. The sequence goes on from CM062577.1 coordinate 28,182,051, forward strand.
CTTGGTTTTTTCTAAGAAAAGACCCTGTTTCAAAATCCTAAATTGCCATGAGCTGGAATTGTTTTCTCTCGCTCTGCCCCATTTATAACCTCTGTTTCCTGCCCCTGCTTTTCCCACCGCAGGGAATCGGCCACCACGCGTTCGCTCCGTGAGAACGGTCCCGCCTGGAAAGGCCGGGCTCTGCTCACGCCCTTTACGCCGGCTCAGGCGCAGGGAGAGGCGATTCCTTTTCCCCGCAGAGCTGCCCCCCGCACTGCAGCGGCGCCGGGGCTGGGCACAGCTCGGAGGAGCCGCACTTCAGTGCGGTGAAACCGTGGCGGTGGCACAGCCTGGGCAAGGCCCTATGGCAGCCCTCGGAGAGCTGGTCAGAGCCAGATTAATATAAATGCGGGCGTTGCTTAAAGTCTGACAGCTCAGCACACTTGGATCTTTGTTTTTTGGGGGTTTTGTGGTTTTTTTTTTGTTTTTTAAACATGTAAAGCCCCCTTTTGTGGAAAAACCTTGCATGTGTGTGTTCCCTGCGGCATGGGATTGGGGTAAAGAACACATGCACACAAGTTTCGGATGCTGAGGGTAAGGGAGGGGGTTTCTTTTGAAGCTGCCTGTGAAGAAGTTTAAAGGTTCAGGTGGAAAACCCACGGCCGAAGGGAAGACGGAGCACTGTGTGGCACCTGCCCGTGCAGATGGAGGGTACTCTGCCGAATCCGTGGGACTTTCACAGGCAGCAGAGCAAAGGGGGGCAGGGCTACCTGGGAAGACTTAAACAACAGAAATAAAGAGTCTCTTCTAAAAGCGCTAAACCTGGGGCCTGAACAGTTTAAAAGTGCCAGTGAAAACGGCACAACTTTCTAGAAGTTGACTGTGACATTACGCTGCTGTTGATCCCAGGAGAAAACGGACCCGAGCAATTCTTCCAGGGCATTTGGCTTCGTTCCCGCATTTTATATTTAGTTGTTGGTAAGTACGTCAGCAAAAACGTGCTCATTCAACTCCGAAAGATCAGAGGTGGCTTAGTGACATCAAGGAAGGAGAAATGGGTGGGAGTGCGCTGAACCGAGGCGATACAAAGATCAAGCGTTCCGCTTTTAGTCACCGGCTCTTTTAAAGCTTTCTTCCACGAGGAGTTAACTCCTTCACAGCATATTTTTAGCTCTCCGGTGTTTAACGTGACCTCGCCTTCTCCCGCCTGGCTGAGGGTCCCGCTCGCGGGGTGGGGTGAGCGGTCCTGGAAGCTGCGATGGCTGGAGGGCTTTTGCTGAGGGAGGGGAAGGGCTGCGTGGCAGGGAGGCGGCACGCTACCACAGCCCTGCAGGGCAGCAGCTAACGCGCTCCAGACAAATCCTAGCAGTTGGATTTATTTACATTTATTACCATAAACATAGTGCTGCTGCTGATGGGTGACGGTCCCTGGATGAGGAATGGCACGTAGCGTGGGGATACAAACTTCCCTGGGATGTTCCTGTTCTAAAAATAGCATTTTTAGGAACAACAGAATCAGAACCACCCCCCTCCTGGGAGCGGAAGCCTGGCAGGAGAGTTGGATATTTCACAAAACACGTTAAACAACGTATTTCTAAGAATGAGCTTAAGCAAGTGATGTCAAACACGGGTTTCTTCCCTTACTGGGGGCAGAGGGAACTGAGAATCCAAATGTTCGTGGTTGTCCTTTGTGAGCCCTCGCTGAGACCCAGATGCTACGACCAGCGATCCCTGGCAGTCAGACCCAGCCACCTCTCGCGTTGTTAAACGTGCCGGGCCGTGTCCGTGGTACGGCTCGGCTCCAAAGGCCCGCTGCAGGAAGGGTCAGTGCCCAAAAAAGTCATTCCCAAGCCTACAGTGCACAGGGCAACACGCCACAGACCTACGGCGCGTGGGGTTCGTGGCTTCGGCCCCTTCTCAGCACCTGCTCTCCGTGAGTGTAGCCTTGGATTGGCAGAGGGATCCTTAATACACTGTGGCGGGGAATCACAAGCCTGCCAGGGTCCCTGCTGCAGGCAGTCTTAAAATGCTTCCAGGTGAATTGTTGCTAAACTTCTCCCAATTTATTGTTTCAGGCAGTCGAGTCACTGCAAGGGAAAGCACGCTGGCCTGTGCTACACCAGGAGCACCTGGTGGAGGAAGAACAGTTGACTTGCTCTCAGACAGGAATATTCTCCACAGCTGAATGTGCTTCTGGTGTTTTTTCCCCTGTATTATTCTGGGTGCTTATTTCCAGCTGGCGCCCTGACACACAACTGCTGGAGAGCTGCGGACCAAGGTGCTCCTTGTCCCTTGCAGTTCCCAACAGGGAGGTGAAGAGCTTTTAACTACTGTCTTTGGTGTCTCCGAACTCCCAGCGCCACGCAGCAAAGACTCTTTGCCCAAGTAGGAAAAACGCGTCTCCTCAAATTTCCTTTAGATTTGCTTTCCCAGGACTGCAATGAAGACCTTCCCGCTGCAAGGCTCAGGACACGCATTAAGCCTCAGCTCCTTTCCAGGGGACAGAAGGGCTGCGGGTTTTCATCCTCTGCTGGAGCCTGTGGCTGCAGCTGATGGCCAGGTATGCTGTGCTCCCCACCCCGGCCCTTAAACTCATTAAAGATCAATGGAGCAGGTTTTGTTCTTCCCTTTAACAGAAACCAATTTGAAGAAAATGTCCTTCAAAGCACAACGTTACTTCAGAGCTTTTTTTTTAATTGATTTAAATTATATTTCTCTGAAAATCTCAAGCAAATCCTCTTAAAATGAATATGTCCTTTTTCAAAGTAGGCTTTGGGGAGGAAGACGAGAAAGTTGCGGGGGTCACATGGCCACAGCAAAGAGGAAGGGGCTGCTCAGGGAGGGCTGAGCACCGCGCGGGGCCCGCTCTGCCTGCCAGAGAGGTAAGGGCCGAAGAGCCCCGGGGCTGCAAGGAGGGGGTCCCCGGCCAGGGGCTGCGCCTGCTGCCGGCAAGGAGGTGCCGCGCTGTGAGTAACAGCCCAGCCCCACCGTGTTCCGCAGGGGAAGGCGCAGGGAGAAGCGCAGAGGGAGCTTTAGGGAGGAGGAGGAGGAGGAGGAGGAGGAGGAGGAGGAGGAGGAGGAGGAGGAGGAGGAGGAAGAGGCGGCGGTTGGTGCTACCAGAGCCCCCCCTGCAGGCGGCTGCCGCCCGGGCATCTCGGCCCGGGGCCGCCCGGCGCTGCCGGGCCGGGAGCGGGGCTGGGAGCGGTTCCCCGGGCCCCGCTGAGCCCCGGCCGCGGGGCGGTGGCGGGGTGGCGGCCCTGGCAGGGAGCGAGGGCGCCGCCGGGAACTGCCCACGAAAGCTCTGAAGGACGCTCTGCGAGCGCTCCTACGAACCAGTTTTGAGTAAGCGAGGATTGATACCCATGTCGTTATGAAAATAACGTTAATTTGCCTCAGACCGCGACCGTGCTCGAGCCCCGCAGCTGGTTTGCTCCCCGCGCCGGCCAGCTGTTTGACAAAGGTGTACTTGTCCGTGAGTCCCCAGATGCGCTTGTACCTAGAAAGCTTTTCCGAGGCTGATTTCACTGCTGAGTAAACTTGACGGCGGCGCTCTCGCTTAAGGCCAAGCAGATACACCATCCAATGTACCTTAATCTTATCAGTCCTATTAAATACGTATGAAATGTTCTGCTCCTCACAAACAGCAGGGAACCTCACAAATTGCTTGCCCCGGTTCCAGTGTAATCCCGCGTATACGCGTGAGAGGAACGAAACCCCTTGTTGATTTAATTCCTGAAGATGCTGGGTGCTCGCTGTGCGCTGCAAATCAAACCCAAGCAAGCGCGCTGGCTTCGCAGACCCCGCGCGGCGATCTGCAGTTGGACCTTCTGCTCCACGCCAGGAACTGCAGCTGCGTCTCTGCTGCCTTTTCGCTGGAGTTACACATCCCTGAGGGTCTGCCCTCCCGGAGCCCGCTCCCACAGAACCGGCCGGCAGCGGCAGCTCCGGCAAGTCACTTTAATTTCTCCTTGCCTTTGGTAGCTACCTGTTTGAAGATAAAATAGCTAAATTAAAAAGAAAGAGGCAGCAGGTGCCACGGCAGGTTGAGAGCAGAGTTTGTGCCTGTTTTGAAGCCTCGTTGTTGCTCTTGGAATGGGTAAGGGGCTGGGGTACCAAAGCTTTTCCCTCGTGTGAGTCTCTCCTGTCCCACTGCTGTTTTTCCGTATGGGCTGAGGCCTTCTTCCCTCTCTCAAATTTAGCTGAAATGAGCCAAATTCAGAAATCACGGCAGGGAGGGAGGAGGAGGAGATGGCGGTGGACAGACAAGCAGCACAATTGCATAAGCTTCACTTCCTAAGGAAATGAGGCAAAAAAAGATTCAGACGCCTTGTTTGAAGTGATAGAGTAATTTGTATTCCCGTTTCCCCTGGCAGCAGTGCTGCACCGTGACAGGCGATCTTTTATCACTTCTCTCAACAAACTGCAGCTGGGACCATGTGATAAATCTTCCCTTTGCCCCACGCCGCTACTGAAATAACTCAGAAGTGCCGGTTCAAAAAAGGAGGCGCTGCATTTCTTCCTCTTATTAGCAGAAATAGCAAGCCTGCGTTTGATAATCTGGCCTGCTCGGAAACGTCAACCCTTCCATTTTCCATCTAAATAAAGAAATGGAGCTCTCTTACGCTAATCTCGCCACGTTTCAGGGAACCTGCGTCCCCTCTGGGTAGCTCCGTCCTCTGAAGCGCTGAAGCTTGTAGCGTAACAAAACAATTTCCAGGTGCGTTTGGCTTTTCGGGAGGTGAATGCTGTTGCCTGATATGGGCGCCTGTTGTACTCGGCTTGCCCATTAAGCGCGTTGCTGCAGATAAAACTTGTTGCAGAAGGCATGGGCACACAACTGCTTGAGAAAGCCGCCTGGAGGAAACCTGACGGGAAAATGAAACCGTAGGTGCCTGCGCTTGATACTGGCACAAGCAGAGGCTGCGTGGAAAGGGGGGACAGGGACCACTGCTCCATCCCTCTGGGGAGGGAAGCCTTGAGCTTTTAACGACACACCTATGTGTCACATAAGCATTTCCTCCCACTTGGTTGTCCTCGTCTCACTGTGACTGCAAGGCTATTGGTAGTGCTAGTTTCCCCAGGTGGGTTTGTAAGGGAAAAACGGACTGCTTTACTTATACAGCCAATATTTACCACAGGAATGTATTTGTTAGCTTGCCCTTTCCCCTGCTGTTGCTCGATTTAATAACTTGACAGGCGTTTTTGCAGGCGTTGGCTCCTTGGATCCTGTGTGTGGCAGGTGGACCGAGCAGGGGGATGCCCCTGCAGCGTGTTACCGCAAACACAGGAGGCAGGCACGGCCGCGGGGCTCCGGCATCTGCTCCTCAGGCTGAAAAGCCCAGGCCAGACCTCGGATCACCTTGCCACCCCTTTCTAAAACTCAGAGAACGATTTGCTATCTAGCCAGCCGCTCCGGGAAGTACTAGGCTTGCTGTAAGGAGCCAGCGTTACATCCCAGGTACATCCGAGGACTGGGCTGGGATGCTGATGGGGACGGTATCCATAAGCGCTCCCCTCACCGCCCCTCAGCCCCTTCCCGCCTCTCAGCCCCTCCGCTCCCCTCAGAGCCCCTTCCCGCCTCTCAGCCACTCCGCTCCCCTCAGCCCCTTCCCGCCTCTCAGCCCCTCCGCTCCCCTCAGCACCTTCCCGCCTCTCAGCCCCTTCCCGCCTCTCAGCCCCTCCGCTCCCCTCAGCGCCCCTTCCCGCCTCTCAGCCCCTCCGCTCCCCTCAGCACCTTCCCGCCTCTCAGCCCCTCCGCTCCCCTCAGCACCTTCCCGCCTCTCAGCCCCTCCGCTCCCCTCAGAGCCCCTTCCCGCCTCTCAGCCCCTCCGCTCCCCTCCGCCCCTTCCCACCTCTCAGCCCCTTCCCGCCCCTCAGCCCCTCCGCTCCCCTCAGCCCCTTCCCGCCTCTCAGCCCCTTCCCGCCTCTCAGCCCCTCAGCGCCCCTTCCCACCTCAGCCCCTTCCCGCCCCTCAGCGCCCCTTCCCGCCTCTCAGCCCCTCCGCTCCCCTCAGCGCCCCTTCCCGCCCCTCAGCCCCGCCGTGTCCCCGCGCGGCCGCCGTAGCGTGGCACGTGTCTCTCTCGCGCCGCGGCCGCGCGGTGGCGTCGCTCCACAGCGCCCGCGTAAGTGGCGGCGGGAGGCCGGAGGCCGGCGGGGCCGTGGTCGGGGGACGGCGGCGGCGGAGCCCGCGCCCGGCGGACGATGCTGCGGTGGGGGCTGAGGGCTGTGAGCTGCGGCCTCTCCGCCGCGGCGAGCGCGGCCTGCGGCGGGCCCCGGCGCCGGGCGCTCCCCGTAGGTAGCCGGCGGGCCGCCGCGCCCCGCCGCTCGCCCAGGGGAGGCGGGAGACGGAGGGCGGGCCGCGGGGGGAACCGCCTGGGCTCGGCCCCCGCCTCACCCCGCCGGGCCCCGGGCTCAGGGCCGCCGTGCGGGCCGGCCCCGCTGCCCTCCTCCCGCGGCGAACGGCGGCAGCCGCGGCGACGTGGGCTGGCGGGGGGGAGGAGGGCCCCCTCCCGCCTCCCGCTGGTCAAACAGCCCGGGGTGACCCCCCCCGTGCTGCGCCGGGGATGGGCTGTCACCTTGTGCCTCGGCTCCTTGCTGAGTCCCGTCTGCTGCTCTGTCCCTTGCAGGCTCTCACAATGGCTGAGGATTTGAGAGCAGCGGTTGCCAGCCCGACGAAGAGACTGAACAGCGGCGAGGTGGTTGAAAGGCTGGAAGAAAACGGACATCAGAGTAAAAGGTTGAAGAGAGATGCGGGTGAGGAAGATGCGGAGGATCAGAATAAAAAGTCACCCAAAAGGAAGATTGTGTTGTTGATGGCATATTCAGGGAAAGGCTACCATGGGATGCAAGTATGTGGTTGGCAAAACAACGTGGCCTGCTTTTTTCTGAAGTCTGTTAGGTTTCTGACTGCAGTCATAGTGACTGAGCAGGGAAGCAGCCGCAGCTCAAAAAGCTGGGGCAGGAATAGTGCATGCCTGGATTCAAATGGATTGGTAGTAACTTGAATAGAAAAAGTCAGTGGTACATCTCTGATATTTGGTGATTCTAGTCAGCCTGCCTTTAGTGTAGAGCATCAGCAAAAGAGCTTTCAAAGCTGTTGCAGATAAGGCTGTTGAGGAGACCAAAAGCACGGGCACTGCAGTTGTGTCAAAACCTGAAGCACTGTGTAGTGACTGACCCCTTCTGACCAGTGCTCCAGCTTCTGCTTGAAGCTTTACATTTCAAAGCAGTTGGGCTAAGTTTCTTTTAGGTTAGACCGCAAACTGTCTCACTACGTGCAGATTCTGGAGAACTGAGCTGCCTATCTGAATGAAACAAATGTGCATCTATGGTGCTGTCTCTCGTACTTTTAATAAGATCATCTGTACTTGAAGACATTTTAAATTCTCCTTTTTCTGATGCACTCTAATGGGGTGGCTTGTAGCAGTTTAGAAACAGGAAAACTGTTGCAAGGTGTTTGTGTCCGCATGTGGAAGAAAAGGGATGTTCCTTTGTTACGGCACCAGCATTCGAGCAGTGCACCAGCACCAGACCTGCTGCTGCAGGGATGGTCTTGCGGCACACAGTATTGGCAGCAAGAGGATGACTTTGCTCCATCTGCTGCTCCTCTCAGCGTACTGCAAGCTCCACACACACTCTTGAGGCGTACTTTAAAAGCTCCACAGGATGATTGATAAAGATTACACGGAGACAGGGAAGGGAGCCTTTCATGCTTATGCAACAAAGTAGATTTGTTCAACAGCGGTAAGCCTGATGCTTGTGGGCACATCCACGTAAGCGCCTGACAGCTTTACTGCTCTCGTAATTGAATGGTATGTATCGAGGGTGTGTGCTCTGAAGCCTTACACACAAGTGGAGTTGTGCATTTCTGTTGTAGTTCATCTGAGTGTTGAGAAAAGTCACTGGAGAAAACCACAGACTGCCTTATACAACAGCTCAGGCAAACTGAGCAAAAGAACCCCATCGAATTTCTACAAGCAGAATTTGCAGAGGCTAGGTTTGGAGCAGCAGCTGTGAACTTGCAGGCACTGGAACAGTGTTTCATTGGTGCTGTTTCACGCAGTTGAAGGAATCATCAAAAAAACTCCATTGCAGAAGCATTGCACAGTGAAATTAGAAATGATCCTTTACTTGCAATAACAGTAGAAGGTAAATCACATATATTTTGTTTATGTACAAACGTAAAATTGTAGAAGTTTATTAACACTCTCTGGTATGTATACCAGATGTATATGTACATCTGTATGTAGATATAATATAAGAGATGTTTATTAACGCTCTGGTAAAGTGTAGTTAGTTTTGTTAGAGAATGGCAGTGCTTTTAGGGCTGTGAAGGGAAGACTTTTAAAGAATTTCACAACAATGTTTGATTAACAAAATTTTTCAGTTATCATATTCAGTTATCTGATTATTACTATTTATTTCTTATTTTTACTATATATCCTCTTCTAGAGAAACGTGGGGTCTTCACAGTTCAAGACAATTGAAGATGACTTGGTATCTGCCCTCGTTCAGTCAGGCTGCATCCCAGAAAACCACGGGGAAGATATGAAGAAAATGTCTTTTCAGCGGTGTGCTCGAACAGATAAGGTACGTTGGTTGGTTAGGGCCTGCGCTCTCATAAACTCCAGTGCACCCCCACCAGTGCTACTGGGATTGACTGGTAATGTGTTGGCTAGAGTGAGATCCAATAGCAAACACTATTCACAGTGAATGTTGCTTGAAACTGCTCCTTTCATCCACTACTAAACTTAAGTACAAGCGCAGGATATTGATTAGATGGTGTTTGTGAAGCTGGTGCTTCCTACCTAAACTTTGTCTGTGTTTGTCACTTTCATCTACTTCAGCCTCCCAACCTGCTGCTGCTGCTCCTCGTTGTTGTTGCTGCCTGGCTGATGCGGTGCTTGCGAGTTTTGCTCCATCTCAGTTGGTTTGAAGCCTGCCACAGCGGGGTTCTTAGTCTGAACTGGAGTTCACGGCTGATCTTATGTATAAGTCATTTATTTTCAGTTGATGCTTTGCTTAATAGCAGTCAGATACAGTGAGATGTCATGGAAGGGAGTACAATGGCCTGCTGCTATACAGCACCAGCAGGTCTTCCAGGAGTACTCTGACTTCGATTTCTGCCTGTGGCCTTGCCTTTTCCTTGCTTCAGCCTGAAATGACCAGTGAGAAAAAGGAATAAACTTGTTCTTCAGCTATTTCAATTCTGCAAGTGCTATCCCAGAGCTTCCAAGGTACATAATTATGCGTTTGTGTGTTTTATGGTTTTTATAGGGTGTGTCTGCAGCTGGACAAATTGTGTCGCTAAAGGTCAGGCTAATAGATGACATCTTAGAAAAGATCAATAACCATCTTCCTTCTCACATCAGAATTCTGGGTAAGGATACTGGAGTGGGCAGAGAAAATGTTGTCAAAGAGGAGCTTTCTCCTGCAGAAGGTCTCTCCCTTACCGTTAGTTTTACTCATAAGCGGTTTAGTTTTAACATGAATCCGTATGTTTCTGTTAGTTTGAAATTAGGGTCCTGTAAAATAACCTTTCTATCTTTTGGTTGTGCTTTATTTAAAAAATACTCTTGTTGGTAGGAGCGAGATCACGATCAGGTTGTAACCTACTGATTCAAAAACCTAACGTCTCTTTTAAAATAAGGGCTGAAAAGAGTCACCGGGGGATTCAACTCCAAGAACAAATGTGATGCCAGAACCTACTCTTACATGCTGCCAACGTTTGCCTTTGCCCACAAAGACCATGATGTGCAAGAAGAGGTTTATCGACTGGACAAAGAGACCCTTGAAAAAGTCAATAAACTGCTTGCGTGCTATAAAGGAACACACAACTTCCACAACTTCACCTCTCAGAAGGGACCCAGGGACCCCAGTGCCAAGCGGTACATAATGGAGATGTACTGTGGAGAGCCATTCGTGAGGGAAAACATAGAATTTGCAGTGATCAAAGTGAAAGGTCAGAGTTTCATGATGCACCAAATAAGGAAGATGATTGGGCTGGTGATAGCTATTGTGAAAGGTTATGCTGCTGAGTCTATCGTAGAGCTCTGCTGGGGAGAGGAGAAAGTAGATGTCCCCAAAGCTCCAGGACTTGGGCTGGTCTTGGAAAGAGTACACTTTGAAAAATACAACAGGCGATTTGGAAATGATGGGCTGCATGAGCCTCTGGAGTGGACAGAGGAGGAGGAGAAGATTGCTGTTTTCAAAGAGCAGTATATCTATCCTACCATTATCAACACTGAAAGGGAAGAGAAATCCATGGTGAACTGGCTAAACACCCTCTCCATTCATGACTTCAACTCTTCTGTTGTTGAGATGCAAGCTAACAACAAAAATTCAAAGGTAATGATTGAAGCCATTATTTTAGCAAATGGAAGCTGTCAAGTTGGAGTAAGCACTTCCCTTAGTAACGTTTTTGTTTTCCATGAATATGCCGTGGAAGATGACAGTCATCTGGAGTATGAAATGTTTATTATCTTTTCCGTCTTTGTGCACTTGATGATAGTGGAATGAACTATACACAGTGTTGTTTTTGCAGGGTTTCGCATGGGGCAGTTGAGGGAGGGAGGGAGGAAGGAATGCCTATCTGCAGAATCATAAACTGGCAACAGAAACTGTGGACACATTCATTACCAGCCTTTGCTATTGTGAAGCTGTTGGAGAGACTAGTTTTTAGGTTGACAATTTCCCTTTAAATACCTGCTGGCTCTTTGCATTCGCTGATTTGGGACTAATTCTTCTCATTTTGTGTAATGCTCTGTTCACTAGGTAAGGTTTGGAATTGGGGAAATTTAGAACCAGCTTTTTTAAGTAAACCTGCCAAGAGCTCAGAATGGGTCATCAGAACAATTCCTGCTGAGTAAAATGGGATATTGCAAACTCTGATTTCTGACAACGGGAACTGCTGTCAGCTCGAAGTTGCAGTAAAACAGAGGTGTAAGATACATCTTTAACCAAAAGAAAATTTCAGTTTTAAGTTAAAGAATTTTTTTTTTTTCTGGTGGAAATGTAGAATAGCCTCACAAGAAAAGAGTGGAAAGATGTTTGGGACATGCTAGAAGTAGGTTGGAAACCACACGAGGAACCTTGAGTCAAACGCCCGAAGTAATTTCTTTAAATTGACAACCACTGGAGTGACTTAAAATATGACAGTGCTTGATTGGACAAGTCCCTGATCAACCCGATCTAACCTTGAAGCAAGCCCTGCTTGAGTGGGGGGGTGGGACTTGATGACCTAAAGATACCTTACAGTTCTGTATGTAATTCAAATTTTCTTGGTCACAGGGCTGGCAAATCCTTGAAGGACAAATGATGGCAGGGCTAAAAATTCTGTTTAGAGTCTTTAAAATTAGCTTTATTTCGTATAGATGATGATCCTGCTCTGAAGAATGTTAGGTTTAATCCTGTCTCTGCCATTTTTTATTTGAGTATGAGAAAGAGTTTCAGTGCACAAAATAAAATTTACAGCCTCATTGAATAGTACAAGCAAGATACCAGAAGTTTCTCAGGGTTATTTTCGTACTTGTGGTAATTGTCTTTCTGAAGCGTAGCACCGTATGAGGGCATTTGTGACAGGAGGTTATGACAAATACCACATTTGTTTGGTTTAAGTGGGACCCAAGACACTGTGTGGTGCAGAGAGCCCTTACCTGGCTCGGGGTCTTGACGATCACGGTGACAGGACTTACTGCTGACAGGTTCAAACTCACTGATGTATTGCTGGCAGGAGGCAGGTCTGCTTGCTTTAGATAAACTCGACCAAATACAGTTTAGGCATCATAGTTAGCACAAGCTGTCTGGAGAAGGATAAACAAGGGATGATATGACAGACTCCTTTGAGATTTTGCAGGCTGTTTGCACTTCAATGAGCTGTGCTTGCTGTTACGAAGGCAACTGTCTAAGTCTCTCAGAATTTGTTTTGTAGTAGGATATTAAATTGTCAATGTTAAATTCATGGGATTTGGGGGTTTGTAGGTTTTCAGGAAGTGGTGGTGAGGAAAAAAAGGAGTAACTCCAGGCATGTTGTCATGTTAACCTTTCTTTATAAAATTGTTTGATGCCAATCTTATCAAATTACTTGCTTCAAAAAATTATGTAAACCCCCTAAATTTATCGCACCGTATTGACTGACTCCTGAGGGAGTGGTTCCCAGTTAAGAACTCAGACTTCAGTTTCCTTGTAAGTTGCTAACATTTGTAGTATTTCCCTAATACTACTCTGTACAACCATTTTTAGACAAGTATTAGTGAGCCCTTGCATAACTCTACTACAGTTTGGACATAAATTCTCTGCAGCAGACAAACAAAATTCTCAAATATGGCTTTAGACAACGTAACAACTTTTGGGAGACGTGCATGAAAAAGGCACTTGTTAGCTTATCTCACCTGCATTTATTTCAAACATCAACATTTCATGCTATTACTCCACTTTAAGTTTCCCACATACTGCAGGTTGTCATCATGCAGTTGTAAATATAAATGAGAAGAAATTTTTTCTGCTGGTGAGTGTAATTCAGTGTACAATTTTTTTGCTACCAAGAAGCATCATTTGCCATCACAGAAGTTTGTTCCAATAGATGGGTCTAAGACATGAAGTTGGGATCCTGCCCCATTTCCTTATACTTTTGGAGAAGTTTAAAGGCGACATCTTTGATTTAGCACAGTCTCTAGATGTAAATGAAATACTGACGAACCATTTTCTATTTTACTTTACAGAACAGCAGCGATCTTGAAGGCAGTGATGGTTGCGATGATGATTCCGACTGAGCCAGTAAGTGGCTGGATGTGGGACCCTTACTGCTTGCAGTTCCCTTTGTCAACAAAAAAGTGGCCTTTCTAAATCCAGGAATCCAGTAAAGCAGCGGTTTGTATGCTTGCAGAATAAGGACCGGATGCCCAGGAGAAACTGGGTGGGGAAAAGAACACAGTAGAAAAAGTAAAAGAGGCTTTTTATACCACTGACTGATTCACCTGACTGGTATACTTGAAAATAGTGTAACGTAAAATAAGCTTTCTAAAAGAATCTTGTAGTGCAGGATATCTTAATTGATGTTTGAATAATGTTTTTATTATATGTTTACCTGGAAAATAGTATTTTAAATATGTATAATCTCTACATAAAGATGGGGCAAATCATTTTAATATACTTCTTTTTATTATGAAGTTATGACTCCATGAACTTTTGATTTTTTTTTTATTATTATTTTCTTCACCTTTACTTAACCTGATCTCTAAATGCCATTAAGCTTTTATTTTTCATGTCATCCGTGACTTTCCTGTGGAATAACGTGCATGGGTTAGGAACTCATTATCATGCTGACTGCTGTGAATTCTTTTGGTATTGAAACAGATTTTCTGTGTTTTCTAAAGCTTTGCAAGTCTAAAAGAAATGATTCCTTACTCAGTGAGAGGTCTTAATTTTGGATCGCGGACTGAACCATATATTTCATGACGAGACCTTTTATTTGGGAGATGTCACCCTCCCGGTATTGCCCCCGTGCTTGGGCAGACTCAATATAGATCCGCAGCTACGTGGGTAATTGGGCTGCTACTACCTGAGGTGTCGTTTCACTGAGCTGTAGTCGAGACGTGAGGAGAAGGTGTAAATTAATTGTTAGGACTGCAGTTCAGAGCATGCAGCCCTGAACGTTCTAGTGGTGCCTGTGGTGGATCACTAAATGTGGTGCTGCTGGTTTAGCAATTCTGGTTTTAGTGGAAACTATCTAGCTGTCTGCTAGATTCGGCATTGAATCAATTTAGCATGTGTAAAAGGAATGGTGCTGACTTCCTCTGGGCATCACTTAGTGTGTGTGAACTCTTAATTCCCATCAAGCTACTCAGAATAGAGGAATGTATGCAATGATACAGGAAGCACATGTCTGAGGACTGCCTTCCTTTGGGAATTGATTTTAATTTTCTGTGTTTTGGGGATCTGCATACGCAGGAGTTCTTGCTCTCCTTTCCCCAACTGCAGTTTGACTTCTGGTTCTTGTTTCCAACTCTCTGTGGAGGTGGTGGGAGAAAAAATAAGTAAAGGCAACAGCCTTCCTACCCTCCCTGCCCGTAGAACGCTTTTGGAAGGGGTGGAACAAGACTCCCCAAGCATTCGGGTACTCGCACGAGTGCTTGATCCGCTTCCCTAGCTGGGTCTGCATGGAGACTTGCTTTGTAATACGGTAGCTATTGAACATGAGGAGTCAACTCTTTGCTCCTTCATTCAGCGGTTTCTGGCCAAAGCCCCTCATTTTATGGCTCCTTCTGAAATCAGGGTGGGGTTTTTTTTTTTTTTTTTTTTGTTTTTTGCCAGAGCAGAGCTGTCCCTTAAAAAGGGATTTGCTTTGTTTATTTTATCCGGGTTTTAACTGGTGCTTTTTATTTTACCATGAAGGCCTTGCTCTATTTCATCAGAGTGAGTGTGTAAAAGTGTTCTGGAGAGGGACTCTACCTAAATTTTCATTTATAGCCCTTGCTGGTTCATAATATTGACCTAATCTGCATTAGTCTTCTACCCAGAGCTCTTTCTAATCCCTTTAAATCTGAAAAAAATTACCTTTATTTGCTTACAGTAAAGGCCCCAAAACTGACATGTGTCTCAGTTGAAATCAGTGAGAATTTCTATTTATAGCCTTTGGAGAAAGCAAAATAATAATAATAAAAAAGGATATTTCTTACCTCTTGGTATGCGTGCTGTTTTATTTCATGGGGATTATCAGTTTGCTATTTCAGCTCCCGTTTCCGTGCAGGAGCTGAATGAATAAATCAATAAAAGATACAGAGGTGGTTTAAATTCTAAGGCGGACTCTCTGAACGGCCGCAAGCCGTGAGCGGGGCGGCGGGGGCGCCTCAGCCCGGACCGCCCCGCCCCGCCGCGCTCCGAGGGGCGGCTGCAGCCGCCTGAGGGGAAACGCGCGTCCCGCGGGGGAAATGGACGTTCCTTCGCGCCGCGCCGGAGGAGCCCCGCCCGCGCATGCGCCGCGCTGCCTGCTCCCCCCCCCCCGTGCGGGTGGGACCGGCGGGTGGGGGTGCCCCCCCCCCCCCCCCCCCGGCGGGACGAGAATGGTACGGCTGGGCGGGCGGTGCGGGGCGGTGCGGGCTGTGGCGGCGGCCCCGGTGCCCCGGCGGCCGTTGGGGGCTGTTTGTCTTTGCTGGGAGGCGGCGGGCGCGAAGCAAGCCGTCTCCTCCCCGCGGCGGGCGCCGCAGCCGCCGCGACGGGGCGCGGGGCCGCTGAGGAGCGGTTTCCCACCTCCCTGACAGGAAAGCTGCAGGTGAGGCCGCCCGCGCCGCGCCGGCGGGCTTCTGGCGGGGCTCGCAGCAGAGGAGCTTGGATAATGCGTTGCCCTTGTGCGTTCGGATAACTTAACCTTTGCTCTAAAGCTTCTTCGCAGCCCGGCCAGGAGCGCTGCAGGCGTTGTCACGTTTTCAAGTCAGCTTTTAAACCCCGCTTGGCTTTGTATTGATGGCGTACGTGGCTGTAACTTCCAGGGTAAATCGTTCTGCCCCTCGTAACAGCAGCGCTTCGTGAAACGAGAGACCTGGGAATGGCGTGAGTGACGCCAGGCATCGCCCCGCGGTCGCAGCTCCGCCGTGTCCAGTGCGTGGCCCTGTTCGAGAGCACCGGCCTGGCCTGGCCGTGTTGGGCCCACGAGTCCGTCTGCTGAGGAAAGCCCAAAGCGCCTGTTGACCCTCCTGTGTTGTCTTCAAAGTACAGACGTACCCAGGAGCTGGTACATGCTGCGGGAATCCTCTGTGCCTGACTGCTAGAAATAAGAAACCGGATAAATCTACTGCAATGATAACGAATTCAAGTGGTTAAATCGAGTTAAAAGGTCAATGATCATTGAGATGAACTCTCTTTATAAAAGCTGGGCAGGAAGCAATTCTGTGACCATAAAAATAATTTCATAGCAAAATAAAGAGAATGTAAAAGTGAAATGGAAGGGAAATGCGGATGGAGCTTTGGAAGTGGTAGACCAATGCACCGTTTTATTGATAATGAAATCCTTTATTAGGTTAACTTTATTTTAGTTCCAAAATAGCACTTCATCTAGAGACTCGTAATTAGTTTTGATAACAGTTTAAAAAAAAATGCCGTGACCTTTAAAATAATGTACATCTAGTACATATATTAATGATTTCTGATGAAGTATTTATGATCAAATGTAAGTTTTAAGCTTTGTAATTAAAGATAATTGCTTTAATATGATTTTCTGTAATTGTAACACTATATCTAATACCAATTATTACACGATTTAAAAACCCTCTGGAGAATATCTTAGAAATCTTAGGGAGTGCTGCACATCTCATTTTCCATGCATTGGGCTTAAATTTGTACCCTCTGTGCCTCATTTGTTTTTTTCTTTAATTGATGTTGTTGCATGAAATTATTCCTTTTTGGTTATTTGATACCCTGATAGAGATCAGTTGCCTAGTTGGCACCTCTCTGTAGGATGCTGTTAAAAAAGATCTTCGTGTTGTCAGGTTAAAGAGCGGATAAGTACGTTCTAGACTAGCATGCTGATTGATTTGCATCTTCATAGCTTTTAGGTATGCAGCTGTATTGTGGTATGGTTGAAAGTTGATTTGGCCAACTATGTAACAGTCTGTAATACCACTTGCTGTGGTTCTTTTTGATATTCCTCTATTTTAATTACTGAAATTGCAATTTTTAAAAGTTTCTCTGCAGGTGGAATGCATCCTGTTCTTCAAGTGGCTCAACAGATTAGCCAGGAGCAAAGCCAAGAGCAGAGTGGACCAAACTTGTCAAGTTTGCATAGTTCCTCACTTGCTCCACACAGCAGGAACCCAGCTTTTCTTCAGCAGGTACAACCAGCAGGCAGTGATAAGAAGCACATGCTTTTGGCCCCAACTCCAGTTCCTGTACAGCAACAGGTATCAGATTTGCATATTATATTGTATGCAGCTTTGAACGGCTGGGTTGTGTATTGTAATTGCTGTTGTCGTCTGTTCTGCACCATTAAATTGTCTGTCTGAATACTGGGAAGAGAGTATCCTCAGAAACAGAGTGGTAACAGCTGCCTCGTTAAGAAAGCCTAGACAAGGTTAATTTTTCGCACTTTACCGCTGCTCTCTCTGGAAATTTTACTTCTGTGAAGAACACATTTGTTCATTTATGTCTTTTGCGATGGCTACCCAACTCTCAGTTTAAATGTTCTTGTGCTGGATTTTCATTTTCATGGAATCAAATTCATTTCATGCTTCAAAGTAAATTTCAAACGTGTTGTGGAAGGTTGCAGGTAAGTAAGTTACAAGGCGCAGCAAAAGGGAACAGCGAGCGAACCTCTCACTGTGTCCTGGCAGTGTTGTGCTTTGTGTTTTGTATTGAGACTTCGTGGATGACAGAATTTATTACTCCAGCCTGAGGAGGAAGGAGCAAATAATTTCAGTAGGTTTTGCAAAAGACTTTATCAAGCACTAATAATTTGCTTCGTACAGCTGCTGTGTAGCACAACCGGGTATAAATCTTTCTTTACAATAAGACTTTGTTTAAATTTAGAATGCGCTGTAGATAGCTGTGTCTCTCTTTTGGTTTTAATTGGCGGTGCAGACATGCCATACGATTTTTCTTGAAGAAACAAAAGGAATGAGAGGGAATCAGGCAGATTCTCTCGTGAAGTAGAATTTGTTCTCTTAATGAAATCTTAAAAGGAGATTTAATTAAACAGAATCCATTATTTTAATGTTTTATGCAGCATATTTAGAATAAAGCGGGGGGAAATCACAATGAGAATTTGTGCTGCTTGTGCTTACTTGCCAGCAGTTGCAGGACCCTTACATGTGTGACTAAAAATGCCATAAGCTAAATGTATTTGTATGTGAACTTCTTAGGGAATTCTGGCCATCTGCCATTTGGCAGGGCATTTCAATTCTGTGAAAATTCCTCCTGAATCATCCCCGCTCTTCTCACGAGCTATACAGGTACTATATTTTAGGAGGAAAAAATAGAATTCTAAAGATTCAGTACCACTGCATCCCAAATTTCTCTACTGATTTTACATAATACTGCTGCATCAAAGGTCTTTGGAGACTTTACGTAAATCTGCACAAGATGTGTTATTCATTACCTTTTAATAAAATGCAACTTCAAACAGCGTAGAATGTTTCCAAGGACTGAATAATCATTTCTATTCGTTATTCATCTAACATTTTTCACAGTGTCTCTGTCTTGTTTTTGTGTTGTGCAGTAAGAAACATAAGTTTAATTATGTGTACTTGAAGGAAGATAAGATTCTGCAGAAGTAACAGCACTGAGGAAAGAAGGTTTATGGTCTCTGAAACGTCTGCCCAAACTCCAAGAGGCCTCATGGCACAAATCACACCATGATGATCTTTTGGAAGAAATGCAGTGGATGGCAACTGATTTTGTTCAAGAAAGACAATGGAAGATGATAACTGCCAGGAGAGTAATGTGAATTTGGTATTTCCGACCAGAAAAGGAGGGAAGAATAGGCAGCGTTTTCATGGTTGTGACGTGGTCACTGAGGACGTGTGAGTTTTGGTTTGCCTCTCCAGCTGTGTTTGTAACGTTTGGGCAGTACTCCTAAAGGGACTGTATTTTTCTCCTTCTTTAGAAATATGCTTGTTAGAGCAGAGTGAAAATTTCAAATAATTTTACGGTTTTATTCAGCTGATTTTACATGTGGCTCGTCGTCACGAGGATATGATACTTCACAAGGAAGTATGCAAGAAAAGAGAAGTAACTAAGGGCTCTTGCTGCTAGAGGAATTGAATGTTTCTGCTCCACCATTAAACAGGTAAGTGTAAAAAAAAAAAAATCTAAAGACATGCTGAATAAAAACCTATTGGATCATAACAGCGAGAATCTTACAACTGAGCTTTGCTCAGCCCATGTGGTGCATATTTTCTGTTGGTAAAGATAGCTTCATGTTACGGTTGCATGAATAATTTCAGGCCTTATATGTTATGAAGGAGAGTGCTTCACTAATCCTAGTCGGTGCAGCTGGCTCACTGCAGACGTTTAAGTTTTGACGTGAGTTATTCTTGGGAAGCTCTCGCTTATTATGTGGATGACTTCTATTCATGGTCAGTTTTGTATACACTATTCTTTTCTTAGAGTGCTCTGCATTGCAGCCGTGTCTGGTGCCTGCCTTACTGTTGAAGGAATGTTGTGTAATTCATAGCTGTATTTGAAGCTAACTGCATTCATGTTTGCAATTTCCTTCTGCTCTTTTCACCCCCACTCTCTCTCCTTTTTAGGTGGTAGATTTAAAACTGCAAGTTGAGTTAGAAGAGAGGAGGAAGAAAGTATTAAACTCACAGAAGATCTCAAAAAAAGGTAATAAGGACCTAGGACTTTTTTTTGTATGGCCTTTTTTTTTTCTTTTGCGTACTGGTAGTATTAGTATAAGCTTACCAAAATAAGTGTTTCGGAGCTAGTATTTTGGTCATAGTTTTGAGTCATAAATACCTCCTCTCTCAAGCTCGCTAACTTCCTGTAGCTTACTAAGGCTTCGATGAATGCACTGTGAAGGCTGCTTGTTGCTGAGCTCTTGTTTGTATCAAGGTTTGGTTTTATGACCCCTGGGGGCCATGCATGAGACTGAATTCACTAAAAGTACTGTGTGTGCACCTGTGTCCCACTGCAGTGTGCCCTTGTTTATGTAGTCAAGTTTGACAAACTGGAATTTACGTTATTCTTACAGTGTAGGATTCTTGTGTTCCTCAAACCTTGGCTTAGCTGTAAATGGCATCAAATCTGTTAAGCAATTATTCATCTCAGATGTGGCAGCACCATGATTTTTCTTACTTTGTGCAGAAATAAGAGACTCTAAGTACGAAAGAGAGCCTTCGGGAGGAAGTGGTGCTTCCAGATCTTCTCACACCTACTGTTGAGAAATACACGGCAGATTTAGCAGACGTTGCTGCTGCTGCAGAAGCGTTGTTACCCAAAGGCAGTGCTCAAGTCACAGCTGTGGTAAAAAGTGGTACGCTGTCCTTATTATGCAGCACTCTTAGAGCTTATCAGAAGACTGGGATGAGTGGTTGGCAAAGCTGTACAAGATGAAGATCAGTGGCGTTCCGGCTGATGAAGGTGGACTTGGGAAAAACAGTGCAAGTTGTTGCTTTGTTTGCACACCTGGTATGTAATGAAGGTACGAAATGTTGTAGATCGTTTATTTTATAAATCTGTATTTATAAGAGTTCATTAGCAAATGTGTGTTCAGTAAGAGGAAAAATAAAGAATTGCTTTTAATATGCAATTTAAAGAAATGTACCTGGAATAAATTTTATAACAAGGATGCACAGTTCCGTTCATTGTTAGCGCATGTGTATGTTGTTTGTATATACACAATTGCCTTTCCTTGTAAGTTCTGAAGTGGTACGCAGTCATTTCCAGTCAGGCTGTACCTTTTATCTCTGTAGGTAACTGGGGTCAGATTCTTGTTGTTTCACAAAACTTTAATGTGCTGAAGTGGGAGGTTGAACTGAAATGCTGGTGTCCTGCTTTGAAAATTCTTCCGTATCCTGGGAACCCAGGAGAACTTTTTTAAAAAGACAGGTATTGTGGAACGTTGTTTCATCTACACATGTACTGGGTAACATAAGCATTACGCAGAAAGAAAATATCAGCCTGAGTCATGGTTATACCATTGTGTTAAAAACTTCAGTATAGTGATACACTTTCGATCTATACTGTAGCAATATACTGAACTTTTCTCTTTTGTTATATAGCATACGGGGAGAATGAAAGTATTTCCTCATTTCACAAGTGCTAGTTCATAAGCAGAGTTTGATATTTACCAATAAATTCTGCTTTGATGACCAGTAATATCTGGCTAGCCTTTTTAAGTTGTGTGTACATACTTACTGGCATGATGTGCCTTTGCATGGGTATTTTTGACTAGTACCTAATCTCTGTATGGGGAAACTCACAGCTTTGCTCCAGTGACTTGTGCCACGTCTTAGTATTTGCAGAAGAAAATGTGTTGAATTTAGCCATTTTTTGGATGAGGAATTGATGCGTAATCCAGAAGAAGGAACAGGAAGTTTGGTGTGTATTTTGTAGCTTAGAAGCCACGTATGTGTTTTCAGGCTTGAAAACTTCACTAAAGTTATTTGCAAAATATGCTTCTTTTTTTTTTCCCCCTCTAATTTTTGTATTTTCAACTTCCGTAGTTACAAGGAACTTCTTGGGTTCCTCCATTAATGCTTTTACAACATACAATTTTTGTCCCTCCTTTTGGGATGATGTGTCTTTTCTAGTTACTTTTCAGTTTCTTTCCTTGTTGGAGTCCTTCATATAATCTTAGATTTATTAGCAATTTTTCCCTTCTCTCCTAAGTGTGTAGAATTGGGCCATATAAATCATGTAATAACTTTTTCTTGCCTTGTGACCTGAGCAGAGCAGAAGAAAATTAACAAAATTGCTGTAACTTTGAGCATATTTATTCCTTTAGTTCTGTGACTTTTCCTTTCACTCTTGCAATTTTAACTTTGTGGTTTGTGTTTCTAATTTTTTATTCACTGTTGAAAGTAAATATTAGGATGTTAATTCACGCATTTGACGGCTTCTGCGATCAAGTCCATAGTAATTTTGATACTTCCGGGTAACATTTACCTGAAGATTGACACATATGAATCTTAGAGATTAGAATTTATCCACCAAGTATGAATACTATTGATAACCTGTAACAACAAGTATAAGTTATTCTGAAACATGTCCAAACTCTTCAAGGAGCAAGTGGGAGGTTGGCTTTTCATTGCCAATTGTTTTTGGATGGCTAGGAAACTTGGTCTACCGTGCTTTGTAGGAAAAGTTTTTTCTTCTTTAAAAAAACAGTTTTTGTTAAGGATATTTTATACATTTCAAACACCACAACCAGAGAGTTAAACTGAGCATTCTCTTCCCTTTTGGGATTTTGGAAGCTTTGAAGAACTGTACTGGGATAAAGTGCAAGATAATCTATTTTAATCCCAGAAGAGGAACCGCTTAATAATCTTTGCTCTGAAAGCCATCAAAAAAGCCTTCAGGATTTTTGTGGTTTATGTTGCAGGAATGGACTGACCCCAACAACTTTAATGTATGTATTGCCTCCTGCAAGCAATTCTTTAAAGGCTATGAAGCATTCGTGAAAGTATGATAGAAGTACCTAGTTTTAGATGAGAGGCAGAATGGTAATAATCTGACAGAGAAGCACTGGGATGCGATATTCAATCTCTGGAGGTCTGAAGCATTCGTTCAGATTTTTCTTCTTGCTTTGGTCTATCAGTTACTTTCTGAAATAACTTCAGCACTTATAATTGCAGGGTTTTTTAATTTTCTTGCTGTGATGTAATTTAAGTTATGAAATAGATCTTACCTTCGTTGTTATCTTTGTTGTTCACAGTCATCATCATTTACTCTTGATGGATACACTTCTGTCTACTGCCTTAAAATATCCGTGGGCTGTTGCCTGTTTCCTGATTCCAGGGATTTCCCAGTCCTGTCTGGATTTTCTGAAGATAGCATCTGTGGAGGGGAATGAAGATCATTATCAGAGAGCTGCAGGGAGACTGCAGAGAGTATGTCTTCCTTGAGGATAGTGTCTTAATACTAGTATCTCTTTCTCTGAGGAAATACAATTAGGAAATTAATGTTCTGTATTCTTTTAGGTAGTGCAGTCCTTTATTTTGCGGACGTCCAAAATTCATGCTGAGAAGCAGTTACCAAGGAAATAGGACCACATGCTTACATGTACTCTTTCTAATCGGCAGAAGTCGATGCCTAAAGACATCTTGTCTCAACCAAGGTACGTCTGTTGAGTAGTTCTTAACTCTTCATTCATTGTTAAAATTAGGAACCGTTCCAGTTACAACAAGAGAGCATGTTTGCTAGTGTGTTATTTCTAAGTGAGTCATGGGCAAACCTAAAGATTAAAGCACATTGGCGTAATCATAGTGCTGTGCCGGCTAATCGTGTTCTACACTTAGTAGTAATTGCATTCAGCCCTTTCTCCATTCTGTGTTTGTTTATTTAGATGTTTTACAAGGTGGAAGCAAGCATAAATAAACAGTATTTGCAGATTATGGGACAAACTATATATGAAACAAAAATATTTATAACTTAGACAATTGACCATGTGTCGCAGTTTTTGTCTAAATTTAGTTCTTAAGTTACTTAGGAACTGAATATCCTAGGCTATATGTTACATTGCTTTTCTGATATGTCTAGTTTGTGTTTTCCAGTGGATTTGATAATTTGAAGTGGTATTTATTCAGGTGTTAAAAAAAGGCCTTAATATTGACAATATGTGTTTCATATATTATCCGATGTCATTTCCATTTGAAATAGAGTGGCTATTTGAGAAATTCAGGTTTATGATAATGTGAGTTTTAAAATCAAAATATATGCTATAAATTATTAAAAGTTTGAGTGTGAGAGAAGCTGGAGGAATGGAAGACTGCATTTTTAAACTCATACTTTTCTAAGTTTGATAATTTGGTGTTACCAGATTTATGCAGAAAAACAATTTGAGTGTGCAGAAAGACCTAAGCTCCTAAAAAGCACTGTTTTTTAAAGATAATTTAAATTATGTTTTCATTTTAAATAACAGAACTGAAGAATGTCTTAGAAGCGGGCACTGTGTCAGTGTCCTCCATATTCTGACGCAGCTGCAAATGGTGTGTAATCGTCCTGATCTGGTAAGTCCCCGGCTTCCAAGTTCTTCCTGTGTATTAGACACGTTGGAGTTTACAACTGCCTCTCTAGTGCTGAAGGCATTAGGATGGGATCTTTGGAAGGTGAGTAGGGAAGTAATTCTCCTGTGCTTGGCTTGATTTGACTGGGAGAGCAGGTGACTTAGGACATAAAATTTCTTACACATAATTCAGGTTCCAGTTAAGTTTCAAAAGCTGACTTGCTAATTCATTTATTTTTAGAAGCAACTGCTAAGATTATAAATAATAACCATTGACTTTATGGTAGTACTGAATTTAGTAGGTATGCTGGGAGTTTGCTATCCTTGTCAAAGAAGGTCAGACTATTTTGCAACATTTTTTGGTTTTGCTTAAAGTTCCCAATTAACCAAAACTGATGGGTCTTGGAATCAAGGGGAAAGGTGCCATTCTTGTCATGTCCTGAGGAGAGGTAAGGGCATAGCTGAGCTGTGTACAGCTCTGGAGATGAGAAGCTGTCTCAGATTCCGCGGTTTAGTTTTAACTGTAGTCTGTTTGTTAAAGTTATATTGCCAGGGCTTTCATCCATTTTTTTCTAGTGATTTCAGCAACACTAGAGGCTTAAGAAAGACCGGGCAAAGCTAAAACAGTAGCATTATGTGTCCTGGGAAATTCAGATAGTTACTCCTTTAAGCCTGTTGGAAAAATCATTTTGGGGCGGTGGGACAGGGTGCGTGTCAAAGGCTTGTGAAGGAAGTAGGGTTAATGCATCAAGGTGGGAATGGATGAGTCTGGAATGCCAGTTCTATAAAGACAAACGTTTTAATTACAAGCGTTGAATTAACTGCACAGCTTGTAATTTGAGGGTGCTGTCCTGCTTTTGACTCTTGGTAACATGAGCATAATGCTCTATTTTCATGGTGTAGGTTGCTGAAACCTTTTAAAGTAACGGCAGCTGCTCTCTGCAAAACCACATGACACTTGGCTCCTCCACGTTTTGGTTTAATTCTGGCATCAGCTGTGAGCTTTTTAGTCATTCTCAGAAAATGTGGCATTATTACTACTATTATATTCTTTTACTGCCACTGAATGGTAGTAGAATATTTCTTTAGGTTGTTTGTTTTCTTTTTTTTTTTTTTTTATAACTTAAGCACGCAGACTGGTCTCTCTTTGATGTGATTGGAAAACCAAATGACTTGCTACGAAGCACAAATACTGCCAAAAAAGAAGGTAACTAGGAAGCTTATTGAAGATATTTACTCTTCTCCTTCGTCACCCAGACTTGAGCTGGTGAAGCTCAAACCAAATAGGTGTGCAGTGTTGCAGGGATTTATTGATTTATTAAGTTTTAAGTAACAGGTGAAAATGAATAATATTTTTGGGGGCCCAGAGGGTTCATTCAGAAGCATTTGTTTTTCTTGCTGTCTTTTGTTTCCAGACTGATCACTGCTAAAGACTGTATGCCAGTCTTCTGAAGGAAAGCAGACTGCTTTTTACCACTTAATAGTTCTTTTCATTTATGAAGGCTCAGTTGTAATTATCCTGCCAAACTCGAGAGAGTTGAAGTCTGTTGTGGTTTTGATCAAACAGTGGAAGTGACTTCTGCAGTAGAGTTTCCTAAGCAGAATAATTAAATCTTCTCCTTCTAGTTAATTTTAAGTCTAAGGTGTGCTTGCAAAGCACTTAAAGAAATCTTGGGGGGGGAGGGAGGGGTGCGGGGGGGGTGAAGGGGAAGAAAAAAAGGTGTTCTGTTAAATTTTGACCTTTTGTTTTTGCTGTTGACTCTTCTGTCTGAAGAGCAGTTGGGAGGGTTTGTATTTGAGTCTTGGAGCGGATGTAATTCTGCTGTAGAGCAATATAGACTTAAACATTTTACAATAAATTAACCCAGTAAGAGCAGAGTATGGGTATGGTTACTGCAGCCCAAGACAGCCTGTGTAACACGTGGCTGTAACAGGTGACAAGGCGGATGTCCTGCACTAGTTCCATTAAGCAGTTCTGCCAGAAGGGAGCTTTGTCAGTTAATGAAATTTAAGAATTGGAAGCAATAGCTAAAATATATATTTAAAGCAGAAAAAGAACTCATTATTTTACTGTTTAGATATCTTCAGTTTCCCTGAAGTAGTATACATGAAACAGTTACTGTGAAGTCAGCTTTTACAATTTCAGTATATTTTTAAAACCAGCCTGCCTGAAGATGCATGGAAGTAGAGATCCCCTGCTTCTTGTACTTATATTGCACCTAGCCATAGTGAAGAGTTTGCTCCATTAAGAAGTTGGATCCTTATTAGCATCTTTTGGGGAGTTTACTTGCTGTCTCCAGACTCCAAAGATGATTAAGGAATATGGGAGATCTGTCATGATTGTACCCTTCCACGTAATCTTTCAGAGAAAGCTGGAGCCTCAGAGCATTTGGTGTACTTGCATTTTTTTGCGTTTCTTCTGCGTGTTGAGAGCAGCAGAATCCCTCCTGCCATTTGCTCTGTGGCTGGGTAGCTCTTCTAGCTCAGATTACTGACTAAAAATAACTATTTGCTTTTTAACTTGATTTTGTACTAGGAAGGAGGGATTAACAACTTCCTCGTGTATGTTTTTTGTGTGTGCAGAAAGATGATTTGTTAATTTTTAGGTTATTTACACCAGTGCAGTATGAATAGAAGCCCAAAGGTAGGACTAGAGACTTCTCAAGGTCTCAGCTGCAGCAGACAGTGGACACAGCAACAGTTATGGCAGATCATCATGAGAAAATACAAAGACGACAACCCCTTGCCATGTTTTCAGAAAATCAACGTAGGAAAGGTGTGTGGTTCATATAATAAACCATAGCTTTCTGATTTGCTGGGTGTTTTTTTTAATATTGCTTGAATTTGGGGAAGAAATTAGGTTGTACTGAACGCGTTTGTGCTTTACATATTTGAATATCGAGTTCCATTAGCAGTTTTCTAACAGGAATTCACTCACAAAATCAGAACAAAATTCCTTATTATCAGTCTGTCTGTTATAAACAGAATGATACTATTGTACAAACACTGGAAATTTTGCTGGCAGTTGTGCTGGTCTCCAGGTATATCATCTTAATGAAACTCTCTCTCCAGACCTGACCTGCAGTGTGTGAGACAGCTTTTCACACGTCAGTCTTAACTGACTGATCAGATTTAGGCATCACCGTTGTCCCATTCTGTGGGTCTCTGCTGAGCCACTACTAAAGGTCATTATTAACTGGGTCTTTTTTACATGATACAGCCCTTTGGATCAGACCCTTTTCACATGATTGGGGATGCAGTGCAGTATTTCAAGCACACACTTTTTCAGGCCTTTTCTAAATTCTCTACATATTGATTTCAGCTGGGTGCAGTGTAAATTTTTGCATGGCTGAATGGGAAGCATTCAGTACAAAGGGAGACTGAAAGTTATATCTGATAATTATTCTTTTGTGGTCTTAACTGTTTTAAGAACTTCTTTCATTGCTAAAAGTAAATTGTGCAGGAAAAGATCTCTTATTCTGTGGTCATTTTCCCCCAAAACTTTGCTTAAAATACACCTGTGCAGACTCTTGAAGTCCTTGCAAAGTTTGTACGTTGTCAAATCAAATGAGTACCCATGTGAAATACCAGTCAAACTGTATCTGGGAAATAATACCTTTTTTTTTAATAGGCCTGCCGGTGGTACTGAGGGGAAGAACATTTCATGTGTAGTTTAAGAACACTCAGTATTAGAGGGAGACCTACTCTGTTTGCAGTTAAGTGCCACCCAGGAGTTACGCCCGGAGTAGAATTGCCCTCGCTGGAAATAGGGCACACTATGTGCATGGCATAAGCATTCAAATCCTCTGGAGTACAGTGAGGAAATTGTTGTTTTTAAACTTTGTACCTTTTTTGTCTTCTCTTAACAGCCAGCAAGATAGTACTCGGCCCAATGGCTTCCACAGCTGGAGCACAAGAGAGAACTGCTCAGCCAGAGAAGCCTGTAACATTACAGTTTAGAGGGAAAGCATTTACTTTGTCTTACAGTCAGTTCTGTCAGCTTATTGGTAGATGGTCTCTGAAGCATCACGGTAAGGTGCTACATGATTTGATTCACTTCTTTCTCTTTTTTTTCTCTTTTTTTTAACTACTCTGAAATCAAAATTCTAGAGCCTACAATATCCTCATATTGTAATATCATGTGTCTGTGAAATTAAATTATTTTTCTTCATTAAAATATTTTTCTTGTCTTGCTGTTTTCCTGGAAAAAAGAATTTATTAACGTGACAGTGGATGACTTGAGTAGTAAATCTAAACAGTGTCTGCACTTTCGTGTCCAACTCAGGTACTATGCTAACTCTTTATATAGAATCATAGAATCATTAAGGTTGGAAAAGACCTCTAGGATCATCAAGTCCAACCACCAACCCAACACCCCCAGGCCTCCTAAACCATGCCCTGAAGTGCCACGTGTACATGTTTTTTGAACACCACCAGGGATGGTGACTCCACCGCCTCTGTGGGCAGCCTGTTCCGGTGACAGAGTATATACTTGATCATGAACAATGTATAGTTTACAAGATTCATGTGTGCATATCTGTTTGCAGAAATAGTCAAAGCTTTAGGATTTAAAACGTATTGTAATTCGCTAGTCTCATCCATCCGCACTAGTGGAGTCTTCGATGCTAGTTTGAAAGCCCCATTATATTTTTGCTAGTAGGCATAGAGTAGGAAAGCAGATTTATTTTTCATTAAAATACCAAACCTAACATCTGTCCTTGTATCACAAATACTATTCTAATTGTCAGCTTTTCTCCTGCTTGCATCTCCTTTCATGGTCACTCATAGAACTCTCACATTAACTATATTATCCTTATTTTCAACTCTCTTTTGCATAAATTTCATTTTTGCATAAGCTTTATCTGGTCAAAACACATTCAGAAAAGAATTTTGAATTTAAAGGCTATCATAGAAGAAAAAAGACAACTAAAGGAATGCCTGAACAAAATATATTTGGGGAATGAGCATCGTAGTTCCAGAACCCCCCTGTATGGCCGAGACTTGTTAGAAATTTGCTCTTGGATCAGTGAAAGAAAAATCTCTCAGCCTTGTTCTGCCAGGATTAACAAATGGTGCTGGGCTGGCTCCGCAAATTGCCTTCCATATTCAAGTACCTCAGAGGTTCTAAAGGATCCACTGCAAGAACTCATTCTGACACTGAAGCAGCAACAGATCGCCCTGAAGGATGTTGTTACTAGGTAATTGAGACAAATCCATTTGCAGTCTTTGCACAAATTTGATGCGTGTATACTACCATCCAAAACAGGGTATTTCTGTAAAGTACTGTAAAATGCTAAAAGTGATTTTGAAACGAGTTGCCTTGTTTTATCCTTACTGCAGGCAGAATTCCTTTGTGCAGAATCTGTTTGCATCCCTGATGTAAATATTGGATCTTTCTAAGGTTTTAAAACTCTTAATAGTTCCATGGCAATTGTTATTAGTCATATAGCGATTCTACTTTATTTTGACATATCTTGTATTTTTAAGAGATCTCGTATTTGTATACTTACAAAAAAGTAGGAGTTGTAAGTCAGCTTATCTGGGTAACTTTACGGATAGTGGTAATTTCCTCTTGTCTCGTTCTGATCTTGAGTGCTTTTTGCATTTACTTGATGTTAACATAAAACTTCATCTACTGATTTACTTTCAGTTACCTTTAGCCAGGCCCTTTATGCTTCCATGCAGACATCTTCTTTGTTACTGTTTTTGAGTAGTTAATAGCCCAAGCTGTTAAAAATTAGTGTGTTAAAGTTTTTTCGTTTGTTTTATAGAGATCTGTGCATATTGCCAGCTGTTGCTGTTGGTAGTCCATATTTGTAGGTAGCAAATCCTCCTTACACATACACCCATGAAATGAAGGTCTTGAAGTTAAATCTAAAGGAACAGACACTTCCCTACTTCCATTCAATGCAGCAGATAGCAAGGCCACATTTTCTACAGTTTCCAGATCCCCGACTGGTGCAGTGTGATTCGGGTATTAAAAAACCCATCACCTGTTATAACTGCGCGAATGTGCTCTTTCTAATTGCTGAACGCTACCTGCAGAACCTTCAAGGTCTTGTTTCATAAACAGGCAAGATGGAAGCTCTGGCTGTCTTGCTTCCGAAGCTAAAAGCAAGAGGACGTTGTGGGTTGATTTTGATGCAGATGATTCCAGTGCTTGATACATTGGAGCTTTTCTTGAACTTCTGTTTTCTCACATACGTAACAGTTAATGAGAGTGGTGCTCACAGCTGGCATTATCTGGTAAGAGGACCTCTTACTCAAGGCAATCGTGAGCAGATGCTCATAACGGGAAGGAAAATGCTAAAGGGAAGTCTAATACATTTGCAAAATTGATTTGCGTAATTTCATTAGTTATTTAAGCAAATTATGTCTGTAGCTATAGCACAAAATATGCCATTATTTATGAAATATGTCAGTCATATTACTATTTGATGAGGCATCCAGGGTGTTTCCAGGAGGTATGCCACTAGTTGTCCTACGTTTATGAGTAATTTGTGCTTGAAATACAGATGTTTTATTTCACAATCTCGTTTTGATAAATGGCTTTTGCTTTCATTATCTGTAGCTGTCTACATCGTTAGTACTTTAAGTGCGGTTGCTGTTTTTATGTTGGCACTTCCTCAGCCTTACTCCAGGGGCTTTTGTGTTTTGTAGAGTGCCCTGGCATTGCCTGAGGATAAATTGAAAGTATGCTCATTTCCCTCCCCAGTAAGATTCTTAGTATCCTCTGGGGCCTACAATTAGAGCAGACATTTAACAATATAGTCAAGTTATTCTTTTCTTTTTTTTTTTTTTTGTTTCAAATTGCATATTATGCTTTCTGTCAGATGCAGTATAAACCATAAAGGAATACTTTGCCTTAAAGCAACACAAGGCAGCACAATAGAGGGGATTCAATTAAGTCAATAGACAAGAAAAATGTTGAAGCACGCACAGAATGTGATAACCCAGTCAGGTGTGCTTAGTCATAGGACATAATGTGGCTCCTGTGACAGATCTTCAGATTTTTATCTGGCTGACTGCACCATAAATTAATAGTTTTAATGGTACACAAATTAATTTTGAATTACGTAGATCTGTAATGTGGGCAGTCAGATAACTTCAGATGTTTGCAAGGTTAATGTAGGTTGGGGAAGTAATAAGAAAGCAATTTTTCTGATCTCCTCATTCTGTAAAAAAGTCTGTTTAGAGAGTTATGCTTTATTAATGTGAATTTGTAATTAAGTTGCTTGTCTCCCCATTTTAGGAATCCATAAAAAACTTCAGCCAAGACAAGTGATTCTTCTGTGCTATTTTTTCTTCCCACACTCCTTCCGCAGGTGTCAGCCATGTAGATGCGGATACTGTTGTCTTCTATGGCACCGATTTAGATCCGCTGATGGATACAAAGGCTAAAGAGTGGTGTGATAAAATTGCAAGAGACAGAGATATTCACATATACAGGTGACTTTTACGCTAAGAAATAGTATAGGTGTTTTAAAATAAAAAATAGAGGGAAGATGTTCTTAGGTGAAAGTAGGATTTTTGGTTGAGGTCATCCTTTTAGTTCAAGTAATTTGGTCTTTTAAGACCCCTTTAAAGATTGGATCAATCGGACATACTGCTTCCTTTCAGACTAAAGGGAAAATGAAATCCCTGTCCTGTCCTTTCCCTTACTGTATCCTCTGTTCCTGCCTTTCCCTCCCACTTCCAGCTTGTGCGCCATCTGGATTTCTCTGTTGGGGCAGTCAAAACGAACATGAATATCTGTGGGCATTTCCTGCTCTTGGTAAACAATAAATGTCTTTCTTGATGGTCTGTCACTGGATTTCAAATCCACTAGTGATGAGATGCTGATGTTCATGTAGTTCTAAGATGTATTTGAAAGCTTCTCTGAAGTGACTTTCTTTTCCTGGAAGGATGTGCTGAGAGCAGAGGGGAGCTCTTGCTCACCTTACACCACTGGCCAAGTATGCATGGGTGGTGTCAGTTAGCAAATACCCGGCTATTGTAAGGATCTTTTAAAAAAATCCAGTGGTGTAGAAGATAATACTGTTTAGTGTTCATTTTGAAAATAAGAACTTAAAAGAACCTGGTGTTTTGAAAATATGAAATCAGATGTAAAAAGAAAGCTTTCCTCCAAGAAATTGAAAAAGAGTACAAGACTTGCTATGAAAATACCTGGTGGACTCTAAACTAGTGTTGGCGCTCACTGCCGTGGGCGAGGAGCATTAGACATGAAGCAGTTGGGTTTCCAAAAGTGTTGCTGTTTTCTAGGGAACAGTATTTAATGAGTTTCTTTGTTTTACAGGCTTGTAAGTGGTAATTCTGTTGAAGAGAAGCTGTTGAAAAAAGAGATTAAACATTTGATTCAAGAAGTGGCTGCTCAAGGAAATGATTGTTCAACAGACTTTTTAACTCAGGTAGTGTAACGTTAAGAATGTGCACAGTTCTTTAATGATATGTAAAAAAATAAGTGCTTTACTAGATCAGAGTCAGAATTTTAAACATCATCTAGTTTTATATTTATTTCTAGACTATTTTGGGGGCTAGTGGCCTGTGATCACAGTTAAAATCACTAAAAATCCTGAACTGTTAGCTTGCATAGAAAATTGGAAGACAAAAATATCTAGAAAAAACCCTGTGTTTGTTCCAACGGTAATTTTACACTATTTTTGCCATTGTTTTAATCAAACAAAAACAACATCTCCTGCAGCAAACGGTGTCAGATATGTCTGTAATCTGACTTTTGTAAACTCAATTTTAGGATGATTAAAAAACTCTTGACATCATACATTGTCTTATTGAATGCTTGAAAACATGTTTCCATAAGGTTCTTTGTTCTGAAAATGGAAAAGAGGATTCCAGGAAGCTTACGGAAGAGACACAGTCCGAGATAAGAGATGACATAAATTCAGAGTTGTATGATTCAAGAAATACTGTGGTTCCTTCACAGTCAGAACAGCTGGCTAGCTTTGTGGATGAGGTATGATAATTTCTCTTGTTTTATGTAAAGCTTTAGAAACATCTGAAATCTACTTTCCTGTGCAACAACCAAATGGCTTTCATAAAGTACCCTATTTCCACTCCATTTACACGAAACTGTTCTGTGCAAACTTAAATATTGAACCAATCCTGGGAGGTGAGCTGAGCTTGTTGATAGATCTGTTCATGTACTGAAACATTTAAGTCACCAAATGTTCTCCTGAGGATTGTGAAGTGCATTGGACTAAATTGTATTGTGTGATATAAAGCTGATTTACAGTCCCGTGTTTTGCCAGATACTTGTGTTTTTTCTTAAAGTCCTTGGATCTGTTCTTCTTAACCATGAAATGACTATTCTTAGCATTCCCTAAGTTCTGTCAGATTCTCATGGTCCCCTTTTCCCTTTGGCTACTTGGGCAGAGCCCAAGTGCTTCCTAACAACCAGTCAAGAGTGTGCATAATAACTTGGATGGGATTCTCAGGGGTTTTTTTCAGTGAGGAACATGGAAGCGAGTAGTTGGAGCCTATTCTCAGTGACAGTGGTGGGATGTGAACGGACTCGCTAGGGACCAGAATGTCAGATTTTTGGTCCTTAGATCTCTTTCTACCTTAATTATGGTGCCATTATTTGCAACCAAAATAAATACATTTATTGGTTGGGATGTTTGTCTGCTTGTTTTTAAATCACTGGTTATTTACATGTTTCTAATTCAAAAGCTAAATAACTAGCAATGTGTCAAAATGTTTTTCTGAACAGCTTAAGCCAATTGAAAAGTACGCGTTGAATTTCTTGGAATTGGTTCACACTTTGAATGATCAAAAAGCCAGAAAGTCAACAAGGTAAGCGACTATATTTCATTTTCTGAGTATTTAATAAAAACAAAATAGAAAACCCCAACTGTAGTCAGATTTTAGTTTTTGTTTGTTTATTTGGGTTTTTTGTTTATGAGCACTGAAATTTTGCTTGAAGTGATTGTGGTCTAAAACCACATTGGTTCCTAATTAACAAGTAGACATATTTCCCTTTCTCTTTACTGGCATGAGGGCCTTACCCAAGAATGAACACTCAGTTTAACTAACTTTGCTATGACTGTTAGCCTGTAAAAGGTGAGACTCAAATCAGTGGCAATTTACTGCTGTTAGTATATTTATTGTGAAAACTGGTAATATTTTGAGGTGTACAAATTTTCTTCCTAAAAGGAGTTAAAAACTGCAAATATAAAACGGGAATATCAGCAGGCCAAGTTGCTGGAAAAGGCAGAAGAAAAAATTCAGCAGGAAGTGAAAGAGGAACTCTTAACCTATACCAGTCAAGGTGCTTATAGCACGGTAACAGCAAGGGATCTCCAAGTCCCTGCTTTTCGAAGAATTTGCATATTGAGACTGTGAGCCACGTATTTAAGTGTGTCTGTTGGGTTTGTGTTGCGCTGGTCTTGTGCCCTCGCACAAGTAGTGTGCTCTTGGCATTGAAGCTGGCACTCTGTGGACAGTTTTAATTCTATAGAGTAGCAAGTTGCTGTTTCAGCAGGAGGGCTGTCCGTTTGTAGGTTGACTTGGAATTGCACAGTTATGTATGAAGGTAATAATAACTGGAGGAGGAGACTGAGAAAAATATACTGCCTTTTGAAAATTAATTCCTTTATATTTTTTTCTAACTACTTTTTATCATAGTAATTGCAAACATGCTTATGTTCCTAAATGCTGGGTTCTAGGCTGGCTGATGTATTGAGGTATCAAAAATTCCTTGTTTCTCACACAGGAATTCATCTGTGAAGGCCCAGATGAAGAAATAGAAATAATGCCTGTAAGTCAGTAGCCCTTTATATCATCTGAAGGAACCCTTACCTAAAATATTTTTAATTAATGGCAAACTATGGGTTGTTTGTTGTTGTTGATGTTTTGTGTTGGGTTTTTTGGGGTTTTTTTTGGAGCTTTGGATTCCCCCTGTTGTACCTGAGAATCATGATGATGGCTGCACTGATTCCGTTATGTGTCTGATGTAGCGTAGTGCCCCGATTCCAGAATCTAAGCTTCCACCTCTTGTTTGTCAGGAGGGTGCGTAAGTGGCAGAGAACAGATCTGTCCTGTAAGTCAAATTCATAATTGCGTGGGAAGGTGCAGTAATGTTTTTGTGTGAAACAATATGAAAACTTTTTTGCAAGAATATCTTTAAGTTTGTGTTTAAAAGTGTAGGCATGTGTGTATCTTTGTTAGGCTTGAAATCACTCAGACAAAATGATTGAATGTAGAGTGAGAGGAGAGGGAGTGCACCGTGAGAACTTGCAGTTGTCCTTATGAATTAGGAATAGAAATACGGGTGAATTAAATGAGCAGGGGTAAAGCAGCAAGACTCGTGTGCGTCCATTTGATCTGTTTTTAAGCTTATTTTCTTAGTGAAGCAAGAAGCTATTTAGAAGTGACTGATTAAGTCAAATACTGTACTAGGGGACCATAGGTTGAAGGTACCTGCATTCAGAAAAATACTGCAGAAGGCTTATCTTTAGTCGGATGATTTGCAGCCATCAGCTTTCTGTCATGATCTTGTTGCACAAAGTTCCTTTCTCACTGGAGATAACAACTTTGTCCTGTCGATGAGCTTCAGGTGAGAGGAAGAAGCATTGCCACAGAAGGATGGCTGTTCCGCCACCCTCACTTTTCAATCAAGTGACTCCAAGAATATTGAAAAGACGACAGAAGAGTAAAGCTCAGAAGACCCTCCTTTTGGTAAAACAGCAAATGTATTTTGCAAGACCTTTGAGAGCCCTCATCAAGTCAGCGGCTGACGCTGGCCAAGCTAGTCCTGCGTGGCTAATTGCTGAAGACTTGGCACTGTTAAAAGTAAGTTGGTACTTTTGTTTTTATTGACTTCAAAAACTTTTTACTTGGAAGTTTATTACAGCATCCATAGACCTTGATTAATACAGGATTATACATGCTTGTGCGCACAAGAAAAGCATTTAATTGCAACATTACACTGGTTTGGTTTCTCTCTGCCTCCTAGGCGGTGAAACAGTTACGGGCACTTCCTTTAAACCTTGCTATTGTGTCACCAGCACAGATGGCAAACTGGGACTTCTGTCAGCGGTGATGTTAACTCTTGTAACTTTGTCTATTGCTCCTCAAAGCAATGCCAAAATCATTACATAAAAGGATTTGCAGGTCCAGAAGGAAAGGTCAGTTTAAGTTGAAATGTGCATTACATTGTAAGGACTTGGGGTTTTTTGTTTGGCTGGGTTTTTTTGTTTCGTTTTGTGTTTTTTCTTAATTCCTCATTGCTGTTAGTAGACTACACGAGTGTTTAGTAAGCAGAGTCATAACTGTGTTTTAGAATTTTGAATAGCTTGGTATACAAGCGAATGCTAGCAAATATCTTCCCCTGTCAGTATGACTGCTATAGGTTATATTTATTATAGTTTCCATACACTTAAGAATATGGATTTCCCTGATGCTGTGACAATGATATGACCTTGGATGTATCACTTTGCCTTATCAGCATATTAAAAATAAGGAAGGGGAGCTATTTAACTTTTATTTAAGTGGCGGGATATGAATTGTCTTCAGTCAAGACTATTGTAAACTATGACTTTTGAGGCAGGGCACTTATGACTACTTATTTTTAGTACCTAAGCTTTCAATTTCTATTTATTCCAGAACATAGGTGGTTATGCTTGGCATGTTAGACAAGCTAAAGACCAGAATTCTGAGCGTACTCAAATCTATATGAATCACTTTGAGTTGACGACAATGACTGCTAGAAAAAGAAGTTCCTCAGATAGGTTTCCGTAAGTTTACTTCTACTGTCAATGATAATTTCTCCCAGATTTAAGATTTAAGCAGTTTGGTGGCCTGATGGGTGAATTTTTTTTTTTCTCTTAAGCACAAGTGTATTTCACAGTGGCGTTTCTTGTCAGAGGTGCTGTGGTGACCTTCAGCCTTAAGTTAAAGCAGTGCCTATACCGTCAAAGAGCCAAACCTGTGCTTGTGCTGATGTAAAGAAAAGCCTGAAGTGCTTCAGTGTTGTTCCATATGAGGCACCAGGAGGGCCAGCCCAGGCTTTCCTCGGGTCTAACAATATAGCTGTCATATTTCTGGGTAAAGAAGTGGCTGGAGTTCCTTGCTAATCCCCAGCTTTGTCAGATCTTAATTGCAGAGTCCTCTGGCAGAATTTTAAAATTCTTTCTGTTAAAATGTCATGAATATTAAAATAGTTGCATAAAATTAAGTTAGCTTAAGCTACTTCATCTACTTTCAGTGCAGACAACTATGACAGCTTACTACCCATGTCTGAAGTTGTTTCCATCTGTGCAGAGCCTACGATGATGCAGGAAAAGGTCCATTCAGTTTTTCGAGGTGAATTCCATTCTGTACATTCTTTTCAATAACTTTTCAATTCTTTTCAGTTTCAAATACTTTTTAATTCCTTTTTCCTGTAAAAACAGTGGAGAAGGCTGGGAAAAAATTACCAGAGTTTTTGGAAGACTGAAATTTTTTCAGTATGGGTTTTGACTGCCTAATCCCCTTTATCAGTGCATCAAAGCTCTCAGTTGTCCATCCCAGATCTGTTCCCGTACTGTACTGTGGTTGTCTCACTTTTGCGCATCTTGGCCACGTCAGAAGCAGGCAATCATGATAAATAATAACTTGTTAAGTTAGAATTTTCTGTCACAATTATTGGCATAGACAATTAGGAATTCATTTCAGGATAAATCTCTGCATGACTTTATGGCAACAGTTATGGTTTGGTTCTATTCCGAATTAACACAATTAAAAAGAAACTTATTGCTGTGATTTCTGCCCCCTGCCCTTCCCCTACTTCTGTTGTCATAGGCATTGACTAAAGACCAGATAGCTGCACAGCTGCAGGAGCAACAGCCTAGTCGGAAGCAAGAAGAGGAACAAGCAGTGGAGCAAATCCAAACCCAGTGTCAACCACAAGGGGAAACACAGGTGAGAAGCAAAAACATGATTGCCATCTAGTACGTGAATTCAGTTCATTCCTGCAGTTGCAGGCAGAGAAATACGTTCCTCCCGGCTACATGAATCTGTAAGCCCAGATTGACCTGCAGTTTCGGCATCTGTTTTGACTTTGCTGAGGCTGTGTGTACGACTCCCAGCAAATCTGGAGAGTCGGGGGCATTGAGTAACAGAAGCATTTTGTTCTACCTGAGCTGAGGTGAATGGACTTAAATGTTACCAAAAGTACAGTCTTGTTGTTCAAGGATATAAGAATAGTGTTAAAAGAACAATTATAGACAAGCTCCTTCTTAAAGATGCAGAATTTTGGGCTTCATCCCAGAGTGGATTTTATGATGCTGAAAAAGGAATTCCAAATAGAGAGGAACAAATGTCACTTCATGGTACTAATGTAGTTATGCTTGTTCGATGTATTTATTAAAACTTCACACCCTTTTTTGCGATCTCTTTAGAACACTTGTAAATGTTAAAAATACAAGTTTATTTTATGGCGTTTTCAGGCTTCAGGAGGTACCCTCTCCCCAGCCGTAGCCGTGTTACAGCGGGTGTTCGTGGTACCGGCCGTTCCAGCACAGCTGGACCCCACAACCCCTTGCCCGTTTTTTTCAAGCAGAAGCATTTGACAGCATCGGTTGTAACCATCGCTCTGACGACAACTGTGCCGATGGAGATGCTTTTGACGACTCCGCTTACGTCGGGTAAAGTTTTACTTCTTATTTTCAGTTCACACTTTGCTATTGAAAACAAATCTTCAGGTATTTCATGTAGCATTGCTCAGGTCAAGATTTATTGACAAGTGAAAATGGTGGGAGAGCAGCCTTTCAGTAAGTCCTTAAACTCCTTAGAAAACAGTACATCGCCAGATGCTGTATTATTTAAGTGTAATTAATCTTAATTAAATAGAATTTTAAACACTGCCATCTTTGTATACTCTCTCACTTCTTTTTAGTTTTTTCCTCAAAGTTTTACCTCTATACTTTTCGCTAGTAAGCAATATTCATCTAAAATTTTAGATTTAGTCGCAGAAAGTTCCAGGGACCAAGCCCTGATCATCCGAGCACAGTGAGACTCCTTTGGCGCAGGCGGAATCGCTGCAGAAGCTACCCTGACGGCAGGCTCCGGTCGGCCTCCGGGAAGCCCAGCTTCCCTCCAGCCTGCGCGCCACCTGCAGCAGCTGCTGCTGGAAGCAGGGAGCTGTCTGCTTTGTGAATGAGAACCCACTGTCGTTCTCTGGCAGGTAGAAGTTATATTTTCTTCATTGCTGAACTATTCCCCGGGTGTTTGGGGCAGTATTTTATTGCAATCAGGAGCAGCGCTAGGTGTTTGGGTTTTTTTTCTCTCCCTTCTGCACTTCTCCCTTTGCATCAGACGAGGCTTTTATTGCCCGCGCTCCACGTAAGCGGCATCTTGTGCGTCCTTTTTGTGGATTTTACACTAAATCCGGAAGCAAAGGGCCAGCGCTGGTGCCTGCCCTGACAGGAATTGCTGCACCCCCTTATCTGCACCGCAATAAAAGTTATTTTTCTCTCCTGGCCCCGAGTCTGGTTCCTGGGCGCGCTGTGCCCCGGCTCCCGCCCCCACACACGGCTGGGACGAGCGGGGCCGGCCTGCGGCGAGCGGCGGCGGCGGCGGCCCGGGCGGCGGGAGCGCGGCGCGCATGCGCCGCCAGCGACGCATGCGCAGAGCGCGGGCGGGCGGGCCGCCGGGCGGGGCGGCGGCGCAGGCGCCGGGAGCGGAGCGGAGCGCAGGCGGCGCGGTTTGTCTCCTGCCGGCGCTGGTAGCGGCCGCCGCTCCCGCCGCCCCCCCCCCACGCCCCCGCTTCCTGCGCGGAGCGAATGGAAAGTCCGGCCCCGCCGCCCGCGGTAAGTGAGGCCCGCCGGGCCGGGCCCGGGCGGGGGGGGGGGGGCGTCGGGCCCCGCTCCTCACCGCCTCCGCCACCCGCACCCCCCCCGCGGGCCCCAGGCCCGGCGGCACCGGTCCTGGCGGGGAGGGGGGGCGGCGGAACGGGCCTTCCGCACGGGCCGGGGGCGGGCAGGGCCGGCCGCGTCCCGCCGCCGCGGCGGGGTGCGGGGGAGGCGGCGGCGGCGCTTCCCGGGCGGGCCTCGGCGCGGGGAGCCTCGGGGCGGCGGGGCCGGGCCGGGCGCTCGCCTTGGGCCCGGCCCCACCGTGCGGGCCCGTCGCACACTTCGGTTTCCGCACACAAAAGGCGATCCCCTCTCCCCGGGCCGGCGGCGGCAGCCGCTGGTGACGCTCCCTTATCAGCCTGTTAATTAATTAAGTGTTTTCACTCAGGCCGTAAATGTTAGCGAGGTATAGGTAATTAAAATAATAAGACCTTGTTACTGGCGATAGGTGATATCCTTTGAATCTTAATTATTTGCTATCAGTGCTATGAAACAGTCACAATACCACGAAGTATTGCAGTGTTATTAAATCGTTTGGAAAGGGTGCCTGTAAGGAGTGGAATGTTTCCTTCCGTTCCCGCTCTGCCGAGGGCTCTCCCTCAGACGTGAGCTGCGAGGAGCGGGAGGGACGAAACCTGCCCAGAACGGTGGTTCGGTCCCTGGGCAGGCTGCGCTCCCGGGGCCCCCCGGGCCGGGGAGATCCTGTCCCCCTGCTTGGAGAGCCTATTGTCCCGTCGTCCCCTCCCCTGCTTGGAGACCCTCTTGTCCCGTCCGCCTCCCCGCTTGGAGAGCCTCTTGTCGTGTGTGCCCCCCCCCGCCTTGGAGAGCCCCCCTGTTCCCCCCCCCCCCGCCTTGGAGAGCCCCCCTGTTCCCCCCCCCCCCCCGCCTTGGAGAGCCCCCCTGTTCCCCCCCCCCCCCCGCCTTGGAGAGCCCCCTGTTTCCCCCCCCCGCCTTGGAGAGCCCCCCTGTTCCCCCCCCCCCCGCCTTGGAGAGCCCCCCTGTTCCCCCCCCCCCCCCCCCCCCGCCTTGGAGAGCCCCCTGTTCCCCCCTCCCTCCCCCCGCCTTGGAGAGCCCCCTGTTCCCCCCCCCCTCCCCCGGCCTTGGAGAGCCCCCCTGTTCCCCCCCCCCCCCGCCTTGGAGAGCCCCCTGTTCCCCCCCCCCTCCCCCCGCCTTGGAGAGCCCCCTGTTCCCCCCCCCTCCCCCTGCCTTGGAGAGCCCCCTGTTCCCCCCTCCCTCCCCCCGCCTTGGAGAGCCTCCTGTTCCCCCCCCCTCCCCCTGCCTTGGAGAGCCCCCTGTTCCCCCCTCCCTCCCCCCGCCTTGGAGAGCCTCCTGTCCCGTCCCGTCCCCCCCCTCCCCCGGAGAGCCTCCTGTGTCCCATCTATCCCCCCATTGGAGAGCCTCCTGTATTCCCCCCCCACCTTAGAGAGCCTCCTGTATTTCCCCCCCCATCCCCCTCCTTGGAGAGCTTCCTGTCCCCCTGTCCCCCTCCTTGGAGAGCCTCCTGTCCCCCTGTCCCGTCCCCGTCCCCCCCCCTTGGAGAGCCTCCTGTGTCGTGTCTCCCCCCCCCCGAGAGCCTCCTGTCCCCCCCCTCCGCCTTCCCCTTGGAGAGCCTCCTGTCCGTCGTCCCCCCGCCCTCGGAGAGCCTCCTGTGTTGTGTGTGCCCCCCCGCCCTTGGAGAGCCTCCTGTGTTGTGTGTGCCCCCCCGCCCTTGGAGAGCCTCCTGTATTCCCCCCCACCTTGGAGAGCCTCCTGTCCCCCCCTTGCAGAGCCTCCTGTCCCTAGCACGCCTGTGACAGCGCTCCTCCACTTCTCCTCCTTCCCAGACTCTTTCCCGGGGACAAGGAAGGGAATATCTCCCTCCCCAGGGCCTGAGCAGACTTCTGCAGCAAGCCCAGGAGAGGGGAGCGGATGGGTTGTGTTGTGTTCCCCTGCCTGAGCAACCGACGGCGAGCGGGGCAGCCCGATTGCTGCCGCACCGCGTACCTTTCCAGTGGTGCCGCGGTGGTGGTACGCTGCTGCCTGTTGCCACTTGCAACCAACTTGAGAGTTAGGAGCAAAGACGAAGGAAGGGCAGCGTGCTTGTGTGTGTGTTTGGCCTGAAATACCAAAACCGAAACTGTTTTCAAAATATGAGACAGGTTTTGAAATAAGAAATCAGGGTTCATTTTTGTTTTGCTGCTACTACTCTGTGGCACCCAGGGCTGAATCTGCCTGTCAGTGCACGTCAGTGGAATTTTTTTTTGTCAATGATTGAAATACGAAACCAGAATGTTTCTTGGATTTCCGGATCGCTTGGCTCAATAAACAGCATTTTAAATGAAATGTAGATTTAGATTAATTTTAATCTCTTTAAGGGGTTAGTGTCCGGAAGGAAAGAGAAAGCAGAGTTGTGTCAGGTACAATACTTTTTAAACCATCTAGGTGATTTGGTAGTGAGATTTTTCATGACGTGTTTTTTCTTCAGTAGCCAGAACAATAAAGTTGAATAGTCTGTGTCCATTTTTGTCATATTTTGAGTTATTGTTGAAGAAACGTACT
Source organism: Morus bassanus (assembly GCA_031468815.1). Classification (NCBI taxonomy): domain Eukaryota; kingdom Metazoa; phylum Chordata; class Aves; order Suliformes; family Sulidae; genus Morus; species Morus bassanus. The sequence goes on from CM062577.1 coordinate 28,224,075, forward strand.
GTAGATTATCAGCAACTGTTGTGTTTTTGAGAACATTGTGTTAAGTGTTAAAAGCACCAAAACATTGGGAATAATGAACACAAAAGAGTAGATACTTTTGATGTTGGAGACTGTTGATTCTTGAAGTTCCACAGAGAGGGAAAAAGTTTTGTTGTTTTTTTAATTTGAAGTCATTCTAACTAACTAAGAGGAACATATTATTTGCAAAACTATTCAATAGCACTCCGATAGCTAGAGAAATGTATGAGGGATTTAAGTGAGCTTTTGTGGTGATGAGGATTTAGGATAATTTGGCTGATGATGTAAAACATTTTAAGTAACTGCAGAGATGGGATAACTGAGTTCTTACTCTAAAGGTAGTCTTTTGAATAGTAACTAAACAGTTTCAGTTACCTTCCCTGAATCTCTGTTTCTGTGTATTTCTTTAGAGTACACTGTAGAAAACGTAGAACAGTGAGAATGCACCATGGTAATGGTCCTCAGAATGCCCAGCGCCAGCTCCAGAGGTCCAGGTCCTTCACGGGCAGTGAGGGAGAAGAGCAACAGGCAAATTTACCCCAGTCCCCTGCAGCTTCTTTTGCACCTTCTGCAAGTCCATCTGCACCCCAGTCCCCCAGTTACCAAATACAGCAATTTATAATGAGCCGAAGTCCAGTAGCTGGGCAGAACGTGAACATCACGCTGCAAAACGTCGGACCGGTGGCTTCAGGGAACCAGCAGATCACGCTTACCCCATTGCCAATTCCAAACCCAACATCACCGAGTTTTCAGTTCAGTCCTCAGCAGAGGCGGTTCGAGCATGGATCCCCATCGTATATTCAAGTTACGTCGCCGCTGCCTCAACAGGTTCAGTCTCAAAGCCCTACGCAGCCTAACCCCGTGCCGGTGCAGACGTTGCCAAACGTGCGGGCAGGCACTCCAGGCCCTGGCTTGGGTATGTGCAGCCAGAGCCCCACCAGAGGGTTTGTAGATGCTAGTGTGCTTGTGAGACAAATCAGCTTGAGTCCTTCAAATGGTGGACACTTTGTGTATCAAGAAGGACCGGGAATTGCACAAATTGCTCAAGGCGCTGCTGCACAAGTACAGCTTCCATCGTCTGGGACGCCTGCTACGGTGAGGGAGCGCAGGCTTTCGCAACCTCATTCTCAGTCGGGTGGCACCATTCATCATCTCGGTCCTCAGAGTCCTGTAGCTAGCGGAGCAAACATGCAATCTTTGACGAGCCCGGGCCATATTACGACGACCAGCTTGCCACCCCAAATCAGCAATATTATCCAGGGGCAACTTATGCAACAGCAGCAGCAAGTGCTTCAGGGACAGCAGCTGGGTAGACCCATTGGATATGACAGGACTTCTGGGGGATTGATAGCAGGAGTTGGAGGACCTAGTGCGTTTGGAATGACATCACCGCCTCCTCCCACAAGTCCTTCACGGGCCACTGTACCACAGGGGCTGTCGAGTCTTCCTCTTACTCCTACAGTTAATACGGCAGTGAAAAAACAACCCAAAAAATTGGAGGAGATTCCTCCTGCCAGCCAAGAGACTGCTCAAATGAGGAAACAATGTTTGGATCACCACCACAAGCAGATGGAAATTCTTAAGGAAACTTTTAAGGAATGTTTGATTGAACTGTTCTTCCTGCAACATCTTCAAGGGAATATGATGGACTTTTTAGCTTTTAAGAAGAAACATTGTGTTCCACTACAAGCATACCTGAGGCAAAATGACTTGGATCTGGAGGAGGAAGAAGAGGAAGAACAATCTGAGGTCATCAATGATGAGGTAAGAAATCTGTTGGTTAAAATTTTGGAACAAAACCATAGATGAAGTTGCAGCACCTGGATTGTGAAGTATTAGAGAATGGGACAGTACCTGGAAAATCATTTTTACTTGATGAAGTACAGCAATTTTTATTTAAATAGTTGGTCTGAGAGAATGCGGTTCTGCTAGGTAGTGTGATTCAACAGGGTGGTTTGAGCGTGCTGTTAGATGTTTGTCTTGAAAAGAAAAGAACAGAGGTGCAAGGAGCTTTCGCTGCCCTAGTTAGTCCATAAGCCAACACACAAATAAAGACTGCATTGGCGTGGAAGCTGTTTTAAGCGATCAGAATGAATGTGAATAGGAATCATAGATTAAATGTCACTTACTAGGCTTAACACAAACAAAAAAAGAATAAGCAAGAAGTGTTGTAAGAGGTTAACCTTTATTTGACTCGTGTGACTTCTAACCATAGATGTTACTGAAGTTCAGTGTTGCTGTGGCCAACAAAAGATCTGACGTTATCTAATTGCTCAGAGAGCATGTGAATCATAATGTATATGGGTCCATAGCAATGAATCGGGTTGCTTAGGCTGTCTTAGAGCTCTGTGCGTATATTGCTGTCTAAATGATTAAAAAATAGCGCTAATAGACTGGACGGTAACAAGTTAATTTTGTTATTTACGCAAGGGTTTAAAATTACTAACTTGAATTCACTGTTGATTAATAGCAAAGGACTTGAAATAAGCTTGCCACAGACGGACGTCGTGCAACTTTTCCGGCGCGTTTGTACCGACGTGTGTAGCCCTTGACCTGCGGCACCCCCGCGGGTGCTGGAGCAGTGCCAGTCCTGCGCAGCGCCCACCCGCGAGCCTACGCCGCGAGCGGCTGCGGCAGGGTAGATACAGCTGGTGCCACTGCATCACCTGGCACTCACAAATACCTTTTATAATTTGTAAAAATACGGATAGGTATATAGTTGCCAGTTTGTAAAGAACCAAACCAAAACTGTTACCTAAAGAAACTCATATTGCTTTGAAATATCGGCTAGAAATGAGCGTCTTCAGTGAAAATTGGTGACTCTCTCAGGTGTGAATCATTAGCGATCACGTCTGCAGTTGGAGTTTGTGGGAAATTTTAATTTGAAGTTTAATTTGTTGGTTGTTTTGTGGTCTAAACTTCTTGACTAGGAAATATATATTTCTACCTGTGATAGTTATATTTTGAAGATAGATTTTGAAGGAATTGTTTCTTTCTGTATTTAGTAACATAAAAGCTAGCCTGTTACTGTAATTTATGGACAATGGATATTCAATATTTTTTTTCACCTGGTTGCTATTTTGTCAAATTGTTTAGGTGTTCTTGTTGGGTTGCGTGTTTGTCAGCTGAAATACCAGGTTTCTTTAACTACAGTACGCTCATTTTGAGAGATCTTTAGCGGGTGTAAATTGTGTCGGTTCATTGAAGTCAGTGGAGCTGCTACAGTTTACATCAGTGGAGGCTCTACCCGTCGGTCTTTCGGGTTGGGAGTTTGCTGTACTTCACTGCCTTCTTGAGATGGATTGTCTTTTGTCCGTGCAAGCCGCTTGTCTGTTTAACTGCTGGGGAATTTTGCAAAGTGCAGCAGCAGAAGTCTTTACGTGTTTTCAGACGATGAATCCTGTTGAACGATTAAGACATCTTTTGAGTATGTTCTTTCTTTGTATTTTTTTGTCGTCTTCTCTTTTATTTCCCCCTCCCCCCTCTCTGTCACTTTCTGCTAAAGCAACGCACTTCATCCCTTGCCTGCAAAGGTCGATCACTTTGGGAGTCCAAGGGGAGAGCAAGTGGTGGCTGTGCTCATTGCTTAAATAAATGTTGGAGCTCTCTTAAGTTCAAACTGTCTGTCATGCTAACTTGTTGTCCGTTAGGCGCAGCAATCATTAAATTTAAAACACGCTTTTCTGTTAAGTGGATTTAAGAAAAGGTTTCCAGTGGCGAGAAGTCACTATAAATAGTCAAGGCCGTACTCTGTTCTGCTATTAAAAGTGAGACAGAACTCTTCGACAACGGCCTGCGTTCAAACCGAGCCGTACCGATGGTCTTATAGTTATAATCCCCTCTTCAGTGAGGTACCATCAGTACAAAAGGAGTGTGTTGAACGGTACAAGAAAAAAAAAAAAAAAGAAGAAAAACTTTTTAAAAGAAAATGATTCTCCCTTCTTTTTTTTTTCCCAAAATATTTCTCTCAGGTAAAGGTTGTGACAGGAAAGGATGGGCAGACTGGTACTCCTGTCGCTATAGCAACCCAGCTTCCTCCAAATGTTTCTGCTGCTTTTTCATCCCAGCAGCAACCATTTCAGGTACTTTTCAATGGTTCTAAAATGTAGTTTCATCCCAGATTTTTTTTCTTCATTCAGATTTGACATTTCTTAGATGAATTAGAATTTTCCCAAGAGCCCATCCCTTATCATCTAAACAAAACAAAACAACCCTTTGCAATCTTCAAATGCATCAGTATTAATGAAGCCTTGAGGAAGTTAAATCTTTGTCTCCAGGTTGCTGGCTTATTTCATTAACTTTCAGCTTGAACGTTTTCACTTTGGTTTGTTTGTCTTTTGTTTCCCTAATGCATTTGGTTCATTTGTGCATTCTGCATAGTGGTAATATGGATTCTTTTGTCTGTGGCATTGTAATTGTGGATTTCTTCTAAATTTCTTTTCTTTTTTTTCCTTATCTGTTAAAGGTTTTGAGTATGGCTACAGAAGGTTTTGGATTTGCCTCCCCTGAAATGTTTTAAACAACAATGATAATGCTCTGACGCTTTTTTTTAAACTAACTAACCGCTTTCCACTAGCTCTGCGATAAATGTTGGGAAGAAGAAACTGAAGTGCTTATTTTTATTATATAAGTCCTTTTTTACAATTTTTTTTCTTTTTTCTTTTTTCTTTTTTTTTTTTTTGCATGAGGGAATACTGAACAAAGTAAAGAAATAAATTTGATGATCAGTTAAAATTTCTGTGGATCAGCGATGATGCAACTTTTAAATTCAGGCTAGTACGGGTTTATGCAGCTACCTTCAGATCTGTGCTACCCAGACACCATTGCTTATATACCCTGTGAAATAAGAAACCCTAATTCCTCTGCAGCTAAAATACTTGCCTTTTAGCTCAGTTATATACACTTAAATAGCAGGTGTAACAGGGTGAATTGCGCTGCTGTACCATGGAAGCCATGCAGTCTGCACTGCCTTCGTCTAGATTTTGGAAAAATGGAGAGTTAAATGAAATGTAAAACGGATTGTGTTCCCGTGTATAACGAACGGGATCTTCACCGCGATGTTTTACAAATGACGTGCATAGTTAAGGGGCTTGCACTGAGAGCTCTTTGTTATTGCCAATACTGACGTGCCTTGGAAGTCTCCTTAGCCTTCATCTAGGCTGTTTAAAATATGTAATATTGTATCAGGTTATTTATTTTAGTGATTAGGGTAACCATCAAGCTATAGCTACAGCAGTGATGAAGTACTTTTGAAAGTATTATGCCATTTCAGACCTGTTTCAGAGAAACTAGCAGGTACATGCTAAAAACCTACAAAACTGGGTAACTGTGATCATACCTGTTAGCACAAACTGTTAACAGCAAGTATCATCTCATCAGTCTTTTCCTTTGTAACTGTTTATAGAGAAATAATGTGCCCCGCTCAGCATCATCATTCAAATTTGAGTGCGTAAGTGCAGCACTCAGAATGATTATTGTGGGCGTGCTGCATAATCACGACCTCCGGGGAACTACATTATTTTAATTAAAGTTAGGACAGTTTTAGTCTAATATTAGCGGTTTGTGACTGCGATTTATAAAGACATAACATCTTCGCTCTTTGAAGCGTCTGGCCTAAATTATGTGGTGATAATGCAGACAGCTGGGAGGCATGCTCTTAAGAAAATGTCACTCAAAAATCCTAAAGTAGAGATGCAGCCTGAAACTATGAGGGTGCAATCATCCAGAGTAAGAGTGCAGGTGAAATAAATGGCGTTTGAAGCAGAGTTTGGAGAACATACTTTCGTAAACTGATGTCCCAGAAAGCAGTTGATGTGAACGGGATGTAAGCTGAATTTGTTAATTAATCCAGTAGCGTTGTAGAAAATACATTTTTGTGACTTATTTTGAAAATTCTCTAAATGCCTCAGTGTATGATGCTCTGCCAGACACTGGCTGTTGGACTTGAAATGTGCTGCATGTCTGCCTTGTGAGAAGACAAACGTCTGAAAACTTAATCCATATCGAGTGTGATGTGACAGTGAACCATGACCGCTAGGGATGAATATGAGTCAGAGATTCTTAAAACCAAAATTCACATCTTAAGGCTATAGCTGTATCGCTAGAGCGGCCACAAATGCCCTCACGGCAGCAAAGAGATTAAATGTTATTAATTCACAGCTATTGGTAGAATCTGAGTGGCGTGAGATATATTCAGCTCAAAAAGGAGTGTTTGAAGCCCAGTCGCTTTAGGTGACATTGGCTATGTTTGTTAATACCGTTCAATGAAGCATTGAAGATGTAGGGTTGTGACGGCTATGGTTTATTTCCACGTAGACTGGTGTTTACTTCCTTAGGCTTAATTTACATTGACAGAATTTCTATTAAAAATCAGAGAAGAAAAGACCTGTGAATAAACTAGAAGATTCTTTCGGGAAGTTGCTGTCTTTGCTATGTTGTCAGAATAAATTTTCACAATATTTGCAAACCCTTGCTGTACATCGATATGGCAGAGGCTCTCACCAGTAGCAAATTACACTTAGAGGACTTGAATGTTAAATTAGCTCATTTTCCAGGACCTAGAGGCATAGAGGCATACATAAAGCCTGTCTTCGTATTTTCTGATAGAATCTCTCAAGCCCTTTCTTTGGACCCTTATTTTTCTCATAATAAATTTCCTAGTAGAATATTTGGTATAGCATGGCTAAACAATGAGAAGAACTTGAAAACGTGACTTGGAAACTCACTGAAAAGAACTGGGCTTGCACAAACGCTGGCGGACATTAATAACTACTTGCCAGTAGTGCTGAGGGCCCAAAGAGCGTGGAAGTCATCATATACCCAAACTTGCTCGTTTCAGTAATCCTGTATGTAAGTCTGCCATCTGAGTTTGATGCTGAAAGCATTATCTAGGATGTATTCTCTGCCATCTTTGCCAATATTAATTGTAGTAATTTTAAAATAAAGTTTTCATGCACTATGTAATGCTACTGAAGCTAAACTCCAACCTGCTGAATCAAACCCCTGTGATTTCTTTTCCATCTCAGTATCAGTAGTGCTCTTCCAGGTTTGTTAATGCATAATTGTGTGACGTTATCAGACAAAATGTCTAGTAATTTCTGATGAACTCTGATGTCACATTAGCCTTATGGCAATATTGTGCTTCTCCTCCTCGAGTTTCTTCATGGTACTCATTTTGCCAGCTGTGCAAACAAGTACAAGTCTAGCGTCTGGAAAGCTGGAATTGGAACTTGTGTAACTTGGCTGAGATTCTTTTATTCCGAGTCTTGGCAGTTTTTCCTGAAGTATTTCAAGGCTGACTCTCATGGAGCTTTATCCTGAGAGTGACAGTGGTGGAGACTCGAGTAAGCTTAAACTGTCTTCAGGATGAGTGTTCATTTGTGTTTTACTGTGTTCACACAGAGTGAAAAGGATTAGCTTTCACAAATGTATTGACTCTCATTTCTTACTTTTGTGTCTTGCGAGTTACGATACAGTTTATGCATAAATTCTCTTTCCTCATCTAATTTTCCTTCTAATGAATCCTGTAATGAAGTCATAATGTTTAATTTTTGTCATGTCAGGTTTTTATTGCAGCTATATACTCTATGAAAATGTCATTTTGACTTCATTGCAGCATTATGCAAATGATGAAGGGTTATGCACTAATGAGAATTGAAAAAAAGAAAAAAAAGAAAAAATATTGGGCAAGTTTATTTTTTACCTATCCCATTTTCCTGGGTTTGATATCACTTTTTAAAAAAGGTAGATATGTATTATATATAACCAACTTCATCAGTTTAGTTACTGTTTTAAAATCTAAACGAAGAGTATCTGTCCATTATGGACATCTACAGCTTTATAGCAGATACTGAATGAGTCTTGTTTTCTGCATTGTACACCTACCTGTCCTCAAGGATTTGTTCTGGGCTGGCCTCTTTAGATCCGTTTGTAAATTACATTGTGGTGTTAGACTATCTACAGATTGAACTTTTGTGATTTGTTTTCTTTTTCCGATAGCAAACGCATACAGGGACTCCAGTACCAGCGACTGTGAACACCATAGAAATTGAAGCTTTTAAGAGACAGCAGGCGCTTGCACCAGCAGGTATGTTCCACAGACAGAATTTCACCTTGGTTCTTTGTTTTTTTTTCCAAACAGTTAATGGAGCCCGCTGTTCTGTAACGCTTGAAATACAGTTTTGCCTCACCTTGGGAATCGCCAGATCCTTAGGACTATCTATTGTGAATGGTGCTGTGTGGAGAGTGCACTCCACTCACAATATATAGGACTGGATTTGGCAGGCATGGAGTCATTGTTAGGTTGATTGTTCTGGCTAAGAAGATTGGAGATGGCCGACTTGAAGCTAGAGGGACTCTGCCCTTGGAGCATGTTCTTCATAAATGCTACACATGTATAGTAGTGGTAGCTTTCTGAGCTGATGTTGGAATCATGTGTAGTAGTTTGCTTTGTAAAATTGAACCCATTCCATTATACCATGCCATAAATGGAATTTGAATATCACAGATTCGTCTAAGAGACCACGAATTGAAGTGGGCCGTCATGGGATGGTTTTTCAGCACCCGGGTGTGGCTTCAGGAGTTCCTCTTCAACAGCTAATGCCAACGGCACAAGGTACTGTGTCACCACATGCCAATTGCACATTAATTTAACAAGGAGATGTTAGTGATGGGACTAGAAACTTGGGCTTCCGGCCTTCCAAGATCCTAGTCCCACCACGCACTTCTCCATGTAAATTAATACTTGGTATGCAATGCCTGGTTTGTTTAAGGAGCTGAGTGACGGGCTCCAAAGGTGCATGTGGGCATGGAAATACGTCACAGGTGCTGATGCAAAATGGTTAATCCGAGAATTCTGGAACCGAGCCAATGATTTATGAAAAGGAAACCTCCTAATTTGCAACATCACGACAAATTTTTATCCCTTAGTCATGCCAAGCTTTAGAATATGTGTTAGAGTGATTGTGTTCAGAACTAAGTATCATTTAGACTTGATGCTGTTATTTTAGGCTAAATTCCATTAGCTCACCAGTCCTTTGTTTTTTTTTTTTTTAGTGTAAGAAATTCAGAAGACACATAATGACATGGGTTTCTTTTATAGTTGCTGTGCTCCAAATTTTAGTTGCGGTCCTGTGCATGAAATACTTTGTTGTTTATTGTAATGGTGATTTATTTTGTGATTGTGATGTGGTATTTTCAAGTGATGGTGTCTTGTGGCAAAGTAAGTAACAAATTAGTCTATTTGCGGTTGATTTCCTCTTTGTATCGGTAAAGAGCATGGGACGTTTTCATTTCATCTGTGTTGTGTTTCCTCTTGCTTTGTAGGTGGAATGCCTCCCACTCCTCAAACTGTACAGCTGACTGGACAGAAACAGAGCCAACAACAGTATGACCCATCTAAAGGCCCTCCCGTGCAGAACGCAGCAAGTCTGCATACACCTCCGCCGCAGCTGCCAGGGAGACTGCAACCTGCAAATGTCCCCATGACGTCTCTCCCAGCTGCGCTGCAGCTTTCACAGCAGCAACCGCAGGTAGTGGAATCTCCAGCTCAGCCTCAGATTCAGGTGAAGATCCAGCCTCAAAGTGTACCCCTGACTTCTGCTCCGCTTCCAGCACCAATTCAACAGCAGGTGCCACCAGCAATCCACGTGCAAGGACAGACAGCAAACCAAGTGTCACAGCCACAAGCTACAATACAGCAACAGGTATGGGAACTTTCTTGGGGTGAAAATATGTTTGTTTCAATGCCCAGTAAAATCTAAGAACATTATTGTCTTGAAAATACATGAAATACGTTAACATTTTTTAATTCCACTGGACGCTTAAATCCTTCCCTTATAAAAATGCAGGTGTACATTTTTTATTAAACTAAATTTGTCAGCATTGTGTTCTGCTTTAGTGTAGACGAAGACAGTACTGAATCCTAAACTCATCCACTAACAACTGTGTTTCTTGGGCAGACTGTGACTCTGACACGACCATCTGCAGATCCTGCTCAGACTTCTCAGCGTCTTACGGCAAATACACTACCGCCTACCTCATCTGTTGCGCCAGCAACTATCTCAGGCACAACAACGCCTTCCACATATCCAGTGCAAACAAACAGGACCTCTCCAGCAACTAACAAGTCCCTGTCTCCTATTGCATCAAAACCCCCAGGCTTAGCAGTAGCAGCGGCACCTAAAACACAAAGTCCGGCTCAGAATGCAGCAGTATTGCCACAGGACAACTCTCAAGACAAGCTTGCTGAGCAAGTAAAGCTGGTAAGATTTTTTGGGTTTCCCTGAAACTTATGAACAGTTAACACACAAATAACAATGAACACGAGCGATGTGTTCGAGTTGTGAAAATGAGCTGTTTTGTGGAGGAGTGGGGTGTTTGGTGGGTTTTTTTGGTTTTGGGGTTTTTTTTTCAGTCTGCTTTACATAGTGAGTTTTGCTTTCATGGGCATTCAGAGAAGTGGAAGAAGGCTTACTGGTCTTCAAACTGTTGTTGCATTCTTTTCCTTTCTATTATATTGATTCTATCTACTCATTCGAGGTGACTGCAACCTTATTTATTTTTATAGCTAACTGGAGATGTTTTGCTTGTTTAACAGGAACATCACAGAGAACTTGGTTTGGTTGGGCTTTTGTTTTGTTTTGTTTTTCACAAAATCAGGTGGTATTAATAATGAAGTTATATTTATCTTCTTTGGATAAACACATCTGCAATTTCAATTTTTGAAAAAAAAAAAAAGGATTATTTGATTGCAGTTCACATACATCTTGTAACTTGTTTTTTGTGCCGCCCAGCGTACCGCTTTTACCCTGTTATTTAACAAAGTTGAATTACTGTGATTCTCTTTACGCATAAGTTGAATTTAGCCTGGTAATTTTTTCATTGACGCAGTGTTCAGCCTTGATTTTTGTAATGCATGTGTCATGCTGTTACTACGCCTTTTTTTGCTGTCAATTATTTTGTTGGAGTGGGAGCAATTATTATTTTTCTATTTGGCTACTGGGTTAGGTGCATTCTGCAGCTTCATTGTAACTGTATGTATTTCTTTTTAAGGAAAATCAAATCCATCAGCGAATAGCAGAACTGAGAAAGGAAGGTTTATGGTCCCTGAGGCGACTGCCTAAACTCCAAGAGGCTCCAAGACCAAAATCTCACTGGGATTATTTGCTGGAAGAAATGCAGTGGATGGCAACTGATTTTGCCCAAGAGAGAAGGTGGAAGATGGCAACTGCTAAGAAGGTACTTGAAAAGCATTTTTGTGATTCAGAACAATCAGCCTTGGTATCCCTGAGCTGGGTAGCAAAGCTATTTAAACGTTCTCTTTCTACAGACAGAAGTGATGGGAATATAAGGCACCGATTTTTAACTTAAATGAGAAGTCAGGTTGTCAGCTTTGGATATTCTAGCATTTGAAACGGACTAGAGAATTGTACTGATTGTGGATGCAAATAATAGTTTTGGATTTTGTGGATGTTATTCTTCTGGAAATCAAATAGCTTGTTTTGGGGACCCAGTCGATATGTTGACTGGGTATATTTAAAAAGTACGGCTATTGTGCCTGTTTCATTAGTCAGTTTTTCCCTCTCAATGAAGAGTAAATATAGAATTTTGTAAATAACTTCCATTGGGTGTGGTTGTCTGTCTAATTCTTCTCTCTTAATCTCAGAAAAAGATGAAGGAGAAACCATGGAGTTCTAAGGACAGCAGTGGAAACATGATAGAGAACTGTTTCCATAGGGGAAGAGAGCAGCACAGTGGGAATAATTAAGTCAGTGATGGAATGAAAATTGGAGTGGTGTGAGATGAAATATGTAAAATCTGTTTATTTACAATAAGCAAGAGTTTTCTGTGGATTCTAGCAATGTAGCACCTTCTTTTGATACATTTATGACCAGTTTGGGCTAATGAAGAGAGCAGCTGAAGGACATTAGTTTAAATCGCCATGTTGTTTTCTGTTGTATATTTTGACATGATGGAAACTCAGAACTCTCCTCCGTACAAGCAAAGCATTGAAATAGGTGTATCGTTTTGTGAAATGAAGTTCTGCGTTTTGAATATAATTCAAATCTGGATTTGAAGCACTTACTCCCTTTGTGGCCAATGGTGGGTTTGTAAGAATAGGAGAAACGGGAAGGGTAGATGTGAAATGATCCTTCCCCTGGCAGTATGCTTCAAACTTCTGGAAGTCCGTGTTTTAGGAACCTTCTGAGCTGAAGGTTGCAATCAAGTCAGTCTTTAACAGCCATTGACTGTTCTTTCACTCATGTATGTACACTCTTTTTGAACTCATTTTACTTTTGGTCTCTGACATTTCGTGGTGTGATTTCTATGACTTCATATGTGCTGTCTGAAAAAAGTGTTCTTTTGTGTGTTTGCTGCTAATTTCAGTAGATCTTTTTCCTAATTTTTCTGTTGAGAGAAAGTAGTGAATTAAGAGTTTCCTACTTGATTGCTTAGTTATAGTTCTTGTATTTTCATTTTTTCCTTCGAGTTTCATATCTGTTGTTTTACTGGTATGGTAAGAATTAGAAATATTGGAGGTGAGTGCTACGTGTGTAAAGTTATGGTCAACAGCTGGCTGCTGATAACCACTGTGATCTTAAGAAACACAGTGGTGTGTATTTTGAGGTAACCTAATTCAGTATCTCTCATGGTATTTTAGATGGTAAGAACTGTGGCTCGTTATCATGAAGAAAAGAAACTTAATGAAGAGCGAGCTAAAAGGGAAGAACAAAACAAACTAAGGCGGATCGCTGCATCAATTGCAAGAGAAATAGAATACTTCTGGTCTAACATTGAACAGGTAAAACACCAACTTACTAATACTTGTGCAAGTCATACTGTTTTTTTTCATCTTCAGTAACATATTTATAAAATTTAAGTGCTTTATTAGGCTTGATTTACGTTTCAGGTTGTTGAAATAAAACTGCAAATTGAATTTCAAGAGAAAAGGAAAAAAGCTTTGAATTTAAAGAGAATTTCAAGGAAAGGTAATTGTATTCCATTTCCTAAGAAATCCAGTATAAATTCTGATGCTGTTGTTTTGCATTATTTCACTCAGTGGGATTTAATCTTTTTGGTGATAGAATTGAGAGATGCTAATAGTAGGTTGTGAACAGTTCTGAACTATGAGCTATGGGGTTTTTAATGCTTTTGTGCTAGATTTTGTTAATATTTCTTGTGTTTTATGTTGAATGCATTTAAAAGCTCATGTAAGAAACATAAAATTTTTAAGTGAGCAATGCATACATGAAGTGTAATAATTTTCCAGGTAAGGATTCAAAACCTGCAGAAGACCTTTTATTGGAAAAAGAAAGTGAAATGGTGAGTCTTTCTGTTTCTTAAAAACCCATCAAATTAATTTAAATATGACTACCTGTGTGAAAAAGCTTTGATAAACGTGAAATGTTTTCCTTAAATACATCGTGACAATAAGCACATTTATTTCTGTGCAGTTACTGACAATTGAACATATTGTCATAAGCACAAGTATTGTTTTTTCTGATTATGAACCACAGCTTTTAACGGGGAAGTGGATTGCGTTTGATACATATCTTTTAAAGAAAGAAGTCATGCTTACTCAATGGCTTTGAATCAGTTATTCTAAGATTGCAAGACCAAAAAGTGTACAAATTAATTGCTAGACTTTATTTTGGGCAAGAGTTTCATCTACTGTAACCAGGAGTAAACTTTGTGGGGCATGAAAGCATATTTTCAGCTATTCAGCTGTGATTTATCTGCTGAGAGATGTGGGTATATGTCACAGAATGGATCAAACTGAATGAAACTTAAATATCTTTTGCCCTAGATGACATGTGTGCTAGGACTCCTTCGCTACATCTGTGCAACTGGGGAAAAAAAAAAAAGAGCGAGGGATTGTTTTGAGGCCCTGAGCCATCTGGCATGGCACAGCTGATGCCTACTTGCTGAACTCCCCTTTCACCGGGCAGAATGCCTGCATCTGAATTTCCTGTTAGGAACAAGCTTTAGCATGTGTTAGCAGCCAAACTGTGGCCTGGTACTGACTGCAAGTGTTAATTTGCACAGGCTAAACCATGCTACAGACTATGCTGGACAGCTGAGAGTGAGCAATTGTAGGCCTGTGCCATATCCCTTTTTTATTGACTAGTGAAAATTTAATCCTTGATTCCAACCTGGGTAAAAGTTTTGTGCCTCAACAACGTTTTTAAGGGAAAGAGTGTACTGTGGCTCTGCACCACAGCGGGGCCTGAGTAATTTGAACCACAAACACCTGAAGTGGCTGACTGAACCCTACCTTCAATACAGAAGCAGAGTATCTGTTTCTGCATGACCGGGAAAGTGCTAAGAGATGTTAAGTGTCTATTAGCAAATGCTGTTGTGATTGCAAGGCATTTGTTGCTTTCTTTAAAAAACCAAAAATCTCCCTGACGTTGTTTTCTATGATTTTACGTATTTTAATTATTTAATGCTAGGGTGGGTCATCATCTGGAAGGAAGAGAAAGGCAAGCACATCTTTGACTGATGAGGAAGGTAAGTCACTTTTCAAAGTTGTGCATGTGTAATGTAGTACATAAGTTGTATATTAAAACCCTGAAACCACAGGTTTTCAGTTTGTTACTGCATGACCGTAGTGCTTTTCACAAACAAAATACCAACTCTCATCCATTTCTTAGAGAGATCAGATAGTCAATTAGATAATAAATTTTCCTTAAAAGAGTTTCAGTGAAAATTTGAAAATAAAATTTTCCCTGAAAACACACTGCCGCCATTGTTGGTGGATTTTAATTCTTTCTGTCCTCATTCCTTCATTTCTCAAACCTTACTAGTAGTCTTAAACAACTTCTGAGGATTTCAGACTGAATAACCCATCTACTTTAGTTCCTTTCTTGTGATGACATCTGTGTCATTTTTCTGACAAACAAAATCCCCGGTTTAAAGCTACAGAGTAACCTGTCTCTGGTGGCCATTGGCAACCAACACTTCAGAGTTCAAGACTGCCTAATGTCCCAAGGCAGAAGTGCTTCTCTCCTTTTCACTTATGTTTTAAGTTCTGTGTGTAGTTCCTCTCAGATTTTCTTGTTTTCCATACACGTCTCATTCTTTTTGAATCCTGCTAATTTACAGTATTCTATGCTAGTACACTTCACAGGAATATAATTACAAACTTCCTGAATTATTGTGTAATTTGAATGCCAAGGTTAGCATTTGTTTTTTAGTTGAAGATGAAGAAGAAACAATTGAAGAACAAGAAGCTAAAGAAGGAAACATAAACCATCAAACTGAATTGTCTAATCTAGCCAAAGAAGGTAGGTGTGTACCTTGATTCCTCTCTGTGGTGGGCTCTGAAACAACGGGTGAAAACACGCAGTGGTTATTGTATTTGTAAATAGGGTTATAGATGAGAAGTTGAATGCATTCAGATGCTCAGTCGTATGTAATCTGTATTTATTTCTTTTCTGTTTGGAAAGTTGTAGCGGTTAGTTTATGGGATGATGATGGGCATTCGTACTTTATAAAGTGGTCCGTGTACTTACCTAGTTATCACACAAGGTAGCCTGAGGTAAAGTATTTTTCTGCTGAAGCACTGCATTTCTTTAAAACCTCACACCAAAAGACTCCCAACCTAAGTTCTAGGAGTGCATGATAAATACTTAAAACCAGAAGCGTATCAGATTGAACATGAACATTTTCTCATCAACTGTCTTGAGTATCTCAGAAGGGTTTTGTGACCCACCTGAGAAGTCTGAAAGGTCCCTAAAGTGCTGATCTTGGGGGGTATAAATACTTGAAGATAAGGGGCTTTTAGGGACAATGCTCCGGCTAGCAGGTCTCTCATTAGCAACATAACAATAACTGCTATGCCAAGCTTGATGTATGCGAAGTATCCCATAGGGATCACTTCACTTATCGTGGTAAAAACCTTGCTGATTTTTAGAGGCAAGCTTCCCATTAAGCTAAACCCGCCTGGCAATTAATAGGCAGTTTCTAAATCCGTTTGATCTGTTTGGCGGCTTAGTGGCTGCAGCCAGCTGGCCGGTTGGTGGGATTATAACGCTTGGCCAGTCAGCCAAGTTCCTAATGGGGATGTGTTTCCTGTGGATTGGCCACCGCCAGCATGCACATTCCTGCTTCAACACATCAGACAAGGGACCATGGAGATACTGTTTAGTGGGGTTGAGGTACAGCTCAGTTTTGAAACTGAAGTCTTGAATTGTGTTTCAGCCACTCGGCTGGATTTGATGCCCCTACATCCCCAACCAGTGGTTTACTGTCAGTTTGTACGGGGCGT
This sequence comes from Morus bassanus, assembly GCA_031468815.1. Lineage (NCBI taxonomy): Eukaryota > Metazoa > Chordata > Aves > Suliformes > Sulidae > Morus > Morus bassanus. Next base: position 28,240,363 of record CM062577.1, read on the forward strand.
TTGTAATATAGTACAAAGCAAGCTGGGTGAGCAAACTGCTTGGTGTAAAGCCAAGTGTTCTCTGTAATGGAGGTCATTAAATAAATATTGCCATCACCCACCTAATAATTACCTCTTCGATTAAGTTCCAATTAGAGAACTGGCTTTATACAATTGTGAAGAATGTAATGAGATTAAAAACAAGGGTATTGATTGTGACAAGTTTTGATATTTTTAAACTTGACGTCCTTTAATGACCTTCAGCTGAATTGCCTCTGGAAGATTTACTAAAGATGTACGAAGGTGCCTTTGCAGAAAATTTTCACTGGCCCCAGCCGAAGCCTGACAGTGAAGAGGATAGCAGTGAGGAAGGTAAATTACTTTTTGTTTAGAGGACGTTGTACTGACTTACAAGGTGAAATAAATTCATTGGCTCTTCAGGTCTCTGTTAAAAGACATTTTATACAAACAAATATTGAAAACAAATATTGAGTGAATCACATTTGAATTGTTTTTTATTTTTTAAGTGAAGAAGAATGTTACACACAAGAATGAATGGAAAGTACAGTGGCTTTCTTGCTAAGCATTTGGAATGATCATTAGAAAAATTAGATTTATTCCTCTTATTTCTAAATACTTTTGGATAATGGTCTGTGAAGAATTTCTTCCTTTCTTCATTTCTGAGTTTATGAAAAGAGGGTAGCATTTGCCTGTCTTAAAGTCAAGATGTGTGAGATTCTCAGGAGCAGTAGTGAGCCATAGAAGAGCCTCCCTACACTGACTTAAAGTGCACACTTCATAGCTAGCTATTATTCCACAGTTACCATCTGTTCTATATTGGAGTGATGATAGAATTCTATATTTGAGGATAGGTTTTCGGTGGTATGAGAGGACCTCCCTAGAAGTTGTGAAAAGCTAATGGTCATGTTAGCCTAGCTAGTGTGAACATCCAGAGCACATACGTGACCCTGAGCTTAGGCTATTTTCATTTTAGCTTGGCTAGCTAGAAGATCATAGAATTGTTTTTAAAAGTTAGCTGCCTCCTTTTAGACCCCTGTCTGAATTCTAACCATCTCAGTTCCTTTGTGTAAACGATACGTAAGTTTATTTTAAATGCCAATGTAATTTTTCTCTCCCGTAGAAATGGAAGACCATATCTCTGATAGGGAAAGTCCTCAGAAAGAAGTTGTCCTCATAGACTCCCTTCTCAGCATTGACCAGTACAAGGGTATAGACAGGTCAAGTCCTCCAAAGAAGCATATGCGAGACATATCAGAAGTTGCTGCTGCAGCAGAAATGCTGTTACCTAAAGGCAGCTCTAGGATAACAACAGCGGTAAGATTCCCTATTTTCTGCTACTCTATGTGCTTACATTTACATGAAGAATGCTTTTTTCATGATTTCACAGACTTTAGCAACAAGTGACAGCAAATATTTTCTAGTTTTTGAACTACAGAATGGTTATGCTTTATGACATGCTCTGTGAATTTAACTCAGGAAAAAAGTATCAAATCATTCCCATTACAGGTAAAATACAATACTCCATCGCTACTCTATGGGGCTCTCAGAGAATATCAGAAGATTGGGCTGGATTGGTTAGCAAAGCTGTACAGGAAGAATCTCAATGGCATTCTGGCAGATGAGGCTGGGCTTGGAAAAACAGTACAAATTATTGCCTTTTTTGCCCACTTGGCTTGTAATGAAGGTAAGTTCTTTTGCCTAACAATTTCAGACAGGTACTGGGCCAGCATTATCTTTGTGAATTGTAGCCTAGGGTCACATTTTTTTCTGCTGAACCCTACCAGACTTTAGTTAATACACAGAGTAAGATTATGTCAGAAGAACTTTCTTAGATTGTATGACAGAGGGGTGCCTTGTTATCAAGTATTCTGTTTGTCACCTAGAAAGTAACAACAGATTGACCAAAATTCTTCTGAAGCCTAGCTTGTTAGAATAAAAAAGCCTTACAAGTTGTTTAATGACCAGATGGCCACAGATAGTTAAATTCAAGGGGTAAATATGAACAGTTGGACAAGTGTGTCTTGTATATAATCTCAGATATTACTAGTAGTGGTGTTGTAGTCAGGATGGCTTAAGAATGTAAGTAAAGCAAAGCTTTTTGTGGAGGTAGTATCTCTTATTCAAGCAGTTGATGTAGTTGAGGGAAAAATAGATATTAGGTGCACCAGGGGGTACTTGAGGTCTGAAAAATAATAGATTAGTCATTAACATACCTCTGATGTTATTGGATCTCCCTTTTAATGATGAATTTAGTGCGGTGCATGTAAAAAATCAGGGGAGAATATAAGCCGCATGAATTGTCAGGGGTCTCTTTCTACTGTTAACTGCTATGTTTTCCCTTCTGTAGGTAACTGGGGCCCTCACCTCGTTGTTGTACGGAGCTGTAACATACTGAAATGGGAGCTGGAATTGAAACGCTGGTGCCCAGGGTTGAAAATACTTCTGTACTTTGGCAGCCAAAGGGAACTCAGGGCAAAAAGACAGGTGCTGTATTTTGCAACTCCTGCACTGTTGTGTTTAGCATTTTAGATGGCAAGACCCTTCCTTTAACTGCATTTATCTGTATGTTCCTTACATCCTGATGGAATATGAGAAGTTTTTAACGCTACAAGTTAGTTTACAAAGAGTTTCACACCTAACAGTTCTAGATTTTCAAAGGCATTTTTGGAACTCCCTTGGTATTTGAGCAGTACGTGCAATTCTTGACCTGCTTTCTGGACTGACTATAATTCAGTGACCAAGACTGTCTTTTAGAATCATAGAATGTCCTGAGTTGGAAGGGACCCTTGGGTCATAGCATCCTTCTGTTCTTAGTGAAGAAATAGCTGGTTGTAAGGTACTTGAGGGTTCTGCTGTAACTTTTCTGTCTCCATCTCCCTTTCCTTTTCTGTAGGAATGGACAGAACCCAACAGCTTCAATGTGTGTATTACGTCCTACAAACAGCTGTTCAAAGGCCACCCAGCATTTATGAAAATGCGATGGAAATACTTAATAGTAGATGAGATGCAACAAATAAAGAACATGACTGAGAAACACTGGGAGGCACTTTTCAGTCTCCGCAGGTATAGAGCAGAAGATTGTTTTCCTGCTGGCAGTGGGTTTTTCTCTCTTCATGTCACACAGTTCTCTCTCTAACAGAAAACAGATAAAAAAACCTTGATTTGGTCTGCCCAAATTCCCATGCAACATGCACCTACAGACCTGCCTTTAGTTGAAACAATCAGGATTTGGAGACACGCTCATGGTCTTTTTGTTGCCGCTATTGGAACACTGTAATTCTTCTTTGCTGATACTCTGTGCTCCCAGACAAATCTCCTTGTATGTCCTTATACTTAGCAGTGAGGAACCTAGTTTGGTGGTGTATTCAAGATTAAAAAGATAATTTATCCTAGATGTAATTTCATTAGCAATACTATTTCTTCTGTGTATCTGACAAAGCTAAAGCTGCAGCAAACAGTGTTTGAATATTGGTGTCCTCTTCATAATGATGCTAGCTAAATGCTGTATTGGTTAAAAGTCATCTTTTATTATTCACAGCCAGCACCGTTTGCTTCTGATAGACACGCCTTTGCATAACACATTGATGGAGTTGTGGACCATGGTACATTTTCTGATTCCGGGAATTTCCAGACCTTATCTGGATTTTCCAGTAAAAGCAGCCAATGAGGAGAACCAGGATTATTGCCATAAACTGGTCATCAGATTACACCGAGTATGTTGTCTTTTTTTTTTTTCCCTTGTCTGTCCTACTACAGTAGTTAAGCTGTTGCGGGGGAAAGAAGGGAAGATAGGAAAAGATGTGGTTCACCTCGAAATTTCTGGCCTTTCTTAACACTTTGTTCAGTTCAGACAGAAAGTCCTGCTGAAAGCAGGGGTTTCTGCTACCAGAATGTTATGGAGATTTCTTTAAAAAAATAATCCAAGGCTCAGATTTTGAAGCATAACACACAGAAATTAAATAACAAATTAATGCCTATACAGCTGTGTGCGTAGCAGTATCATTATATATGGCATATGAGGTTTATCACATCAAATGTGTTAGGTGTGACTAGGTTTAGCTTCCTGTTGTAAAACTGCGTCTTTGAAGTAAGAAAATTTTTTTTCCCTCAATTATGAAATCTTTCAGATGATTCAGCCATTTATTTTGCGAAGATCAAAGAGAGATGTTGAAAAGCAGCTAACAAAGAAATACGAACATGTGCTAAAGTGTCGTCTTTCTAGTCGACAAAAAGCTATGTATGAAGATGTCATATTACAACCGGGGTAAGGAGTTAAAACTAAATAAAAAAGGCTGTCATTTTTGGTGCGTAAGCAAGATGATAAATGATTGTCACGGTTGGAAGTGCTTTAGTTTTTTTCTGAGATTTTCTGTTATGACCAGCGAATGGAGTGTGGTTACATTGTAAACTAAAATTACAGGCAAGTGATGCTATGGGCCTAATGAAAAACACACATTTACCTCTGGAACCTAAAAATCAAGTTGTAACGGTCAGATTTGCTGCTATTTTGTTTTAAAATTTGTCTCTAATGAGTGGTTCTTTATTTCTTAAAGCCCAAAGCGTTTCTCCTCCCACCCACCCATTTACCTGTGCTGTGATGTCAAGTGGTTATTGATAGGTGCAGGGGTGAAATGGAAACAAAGCAGGTAGAGGATAGGGAGCTGGTTAGGTTGTAGTTGACTGTAAGTTAGCACTGGTCCTTAAGTTTCCTGTTTCCAAATTTACATTTGGTACGGTGCGACTTAAAATGCTCTTGAAAGACCCAGGTATAATCTGAGCTTGTTTTAAGACTTTTGCATAACATACTGCGTTGCACATTCTCACCTTGCTGATTTACGGACATCTCCATACAAGCTGTACTTAAATGAATGTACTTCTGTATAAATTATTTGGTAGAACCCAAGAAGCCCTCAAAAGTGGACACTTCATCAGTGTTCTGCGTGTCCTGATGCAGCTGCAACGGATTTGTAATCACCCTGATCTGATAAACCCCCGGCTCTCAAGTACTTCTTTTGTATCAGAAACACTGGAATACAGAACTGCGTCTCTGGTACTGAGTGCCCTAGAAAGGGATATTTGGAAGGTGAGTAGGCGAGTAAACTGTTTTTTTCTCTCTTAGTGCCCTTGTAGAATTTCAGTACTTAATATTGTTTTCTTATACATCATCAGTCTACCTGAAGTTCGTAAATAGAAGGAATTCACTATTCCATAGCTGCACCTCCCAAGCACGTACTTGCTGCATCTCTTTTTTTTGTAATGGTGGTTTGAGCTTTTCAAGTGGTTTGTAGTCATTAACTTTTCATTAACTACTTGGTCAAAGAGAAATTAGCTTTGCTTTCATCATACTCATGTTTGCAGGAATTTTCCAACACTTAAAACACTCTGGGTAGCACAGTGGTTTTTTACGGCATTCTGTAATTTTCTTTCTGCTTTCAGTAGCTAAAGGAGAGCAAGACTTACTCTTTTTCACAGAAGAGTAAACACTGTGATTCAATGACTAAATTAGTACACTCCTGTCAATCCATTTGAAGTACCACTATTTGTGTTATCATTAAAGAAGTGATCCCCCTCTTTGAGATAATCAAAGGAAATAATTGCATTAGAGAGAAGTGTAAGTAAGTAATGGAGCAGATGAGGTGATATTTTTGGTTGGTCTTATTTCCATCCTTCCTATTTTTCTACTCCTAAATTATATGCGTGCCTTTCTAGTTTGGCATTTGAGCTCGTTAGTTAACAAACACCTTCAAAGAGTTCTACTTAATTTTTTGAAAATTATGGTATGTGAATATGGTGTATTGTTAAGTGTGACTTGCTTTGAAATCATTAGCCAGTTATGGAAATCAATTCTTTTTCTGCTGATGCTTGAAATGGGACTATCAGCTTAAGATATATTTCCAAGGTTTCTAGACAGTTTTGGCTAATAATTAATAGGTACTTTTAAAACAGAGCATTTATTTCAAGTTAAAACTAAAATATAGAAAGTGAATTCAGCATAGAGCATAGAGAGGACTTAACTGTTCGGGTCATCACATAAACTTTGTTTTACAATGTCCCTAGGAATCGGACCTGTCTCTCTTTGATCTCATTGGAATGGAAAACAAAATGACTCATTATGAAGCACAAATGTTGCCAAAACAAAAGGTTACTAGAAAGCTGATTGAAGAAATCTACAGCTCCCCTCCACCACCGGCTAGGCCCAACCCAGTGAAGCTCAAACCAAGCAGGTATGTACAACTGCCCTCCTTTTAAGCTAGAATTACAGGAGGGCAATGTAGTTCTCTCGCTATGTGTACAGAGTTCTGTCTGCATCTCTGGTAATGCGTTTCACGCAAAACATCAGACTTGACTTCTCATTTTATTATTCCGTTGCTTTCTTGTTTACCCTTGAAAATAGGGTTTCTATTTTAATGGTTTTTTTGAGGTGTAGAATTCCATTTGGAGTTTGTTTATGGATTTCCCATAGTTTTTACTTCACCAGCGGATGAATTTTATTCTTGGGGTCCTTGTTTATGGCAAGACAGTGTTGTTTTGCAAAATTAGCATGGAAATAATTCTTCAAGAATGTGCTGGGCCTACAGTGTTAGCTGTGCTTTTGCAGTGTTACAGGAGACATATGAAGTTCTGTAGCAGTAAATTTTTTAAGAGTATTTCTCTCCTAGGCAAGTAGTGATCTCAAAGTGCTGTGGAACTCTTTTTCCGATGCAAGAGAGCTGCCTGATGACCTGCCGGCACGTTGATGTCTCTCTGGGAATGATAGGAGAGCCTCATTCTTTTTCCAGATATCGGGCTAGACTGTTGAAGCCGTTTGCTGTAATTGTGGTGCATCCTGCATTAAATCGGATGCGTGGCAGTGAAAGTTTTCTTCTTTCTTGGACTTAGCAAAATGACTTTATAGAATGTCCACACGTGAAGTTTGCTGAAGTGATGAGTCTTGCCAGCTTCAGCCATCTGCGAGAAAGAGATTAGCATCTGATGTGATCAGTTTATACTTTCCTCAGGTGATAGGGTTTATATTTAAAGGCCAGACTGTGATCTTCCCTATAGACTTTGACTTTTTGTATTCTTCTCAGGTTGTTTCAACCCGTTCAGTATGGTCAGAAACCCGAGGGCAGGACTGTAGTTTTCCCAAGCACTCAAGTACAGCGTGCAGTGACCACAGCGACGGTAACTCAACAGGGACAAGTACGAGGAAGATCCCCCATAGCTACGGTGTCTTCAAATCAAGGTAAGAGAGTTAGCGCTAGGTTGGTTGCCTTGAACCTCTGCATAGACAATACAAGTTAGTCTGTAAATAGAATTCCTTTTCCCTTTAGCTTAATGGTCTAGAATACTAATGGCTTAAAAATACCAACAGACTAATTGCCAGTAAATTTCCCCACTAGTTTCTACAGTACGATCTGCCAGTATAATGCAAAACTAAGTTTTGTGTAACCTAACTGTTAGTGTATGGAGTAGATACGGCACAGTTGGTATTTAAACCCTGATCACCTGTAATGTTCTGTCAAAGATGGGAATTTACAGTGCTTTTGTGTATTTATTTAACCTTTAAACAATGCTTTCCAAATAGATAATGTTGTAAAAATAGGGTGGAGTAATAGGTGTGGATAGAAATCCCAGTCTGTAAGGACAAGCCGTTCCTGTAGCCATTTTAATATCCTGTTGGAAGGTTTCTTTTTAATGCAGGTTGTTTAAAAGAGTGGAGTTAAAACCTCTAACAGCTTGCACAAACAACCCTTATTGATTGCAGCCGCAGCAGCACAGTTTCAGACAACTCAGGCTTCCACCAGTGCTCCAAGACACCAGCCCGCAGCGACCTTCACCACAGCAACTAGCACAGCCAACCCTGTGAAACCGCGGGGCCAGACCTCTGCGCAGGCCTCTCAGCTAGGCCAGGCTCAGCCACAGGCCCCCTCGCACACCATCCAACAGAGTGTGCTGCCTCAGAGGCTGGTACTGACCTCTCAGGCCCAGGCACGGTTGCCTAGTAAGTGGCCTCCCCTTTCAAGGTTTCTCCCACCTTTGTACTACAACGAGGTTAAGTTACTAGGCACCCTAAAATGTGTACAGAATCGTTGTTTTTTTTTCACTCTTCTGATTAGCCTTGCTCAGTACGTTGCTTATGACCAAGGAAAATCGAAAATTGGATAAGAAACAATAGAATTGCTGTGGACACACATTAGCGGTGTCAACTTAATCTCCTATTTCTGCATGTTTCTTCTGCTGGCAAGACTTCCTTCAGACCAAATGTTTTAGCTCTATCCTAATTATTCCTTTCATATTAAACACTAATCCATCTGCTAAAGGCCTCTCTCGCAGAGAGGAACGTGGCAACTGTTAGGCAGAGAAAAGCGATGAGGCTTTGCTTTAAGGTTGTATGTGCACTGCCTATTAGCATGTGTGTAGAGTACTGAGCACTGATGTATTAATTTTATCTCTGGGGTAATGCACTGCCTTTACAAAAGCTAAATTTTCACGCCAATATTTCCTCAATATCATAAAACTTAATGCTTAAATGCCTCTAACCTTTCTGCATTTAAATCACAAAAAGCTTGGTCCTTGTCACTTTAAAGCTTTTTGGTTTGTCTAAGTGCAGATCGCTTAATACAAATCATGTTTCATCAGCAAATTTCAGGCCATTTCAAATGTGTATTTACGGTGCCACACGCGTGAATATTTTTGTCTCTTCCTTAAACCTTGGTTCGTGCTCTTGAAAAGGCAGTGAAAATCACTTTAATGTCTATACTCGTTCTGTTACAAAGTGTCACATGAGTTTTCAGGTAGCTCTTAACTTTTTTGCTAATGAAAGTGATAACTCCTAAAATGTTGATGTTTCTTACCCTTTAAACAATCAGCTTTTTTCCAGTTTGTCCAACAAATATAGAAAGCAATACCTGCTTAACTTTTATATGACACTTTTGATGCACTATGTATAATTATGCATGGAAGGCGCTTCAGCACCAGTTTACTAACCAAAACTTAGAACTGTGAATATTGAAGAACCTGCCTCCCACTTTGGTTTTTTTTGTTTTTTAATGCCTGTTTCCCTCCTTGACAGGTGGTGAGGTAGTAAAAATAGCCCAGCTGGCTTCTATAGCAGGAGCACAAGGCAGAATCGCTCAGCCAGAGACCCCTGTAACACTGCAGTTCCAAGGGAACAAGTTCACTTTATCACATAGTCAACTTCGCCAGCTCACTGCAGGGCAACCCTTGCAGTTACAAGGTATTTATTTCAAAACAGGGACTTTTCCATTATTTAGAATGCCGGGGTGTTGATATGGGCAGCGTGTTCCTTGTTGCTACGTGTTAAGGAAATTTTTCCATCCCTATTGCTTGTACTGTTCTGCTCTACCTGTTTTCTGCGTGAGACAGGGATAACAAGGTAGCTCTGTTTTGAAAAATTAACACCTATCAAATGAAAGACACGGTAACTTTCTTTTTCTGTGATATATTTCAAGATTTCATTACTGAATTTGTTTTCACATGTATGGAATACAGCTACAGAAAGGTGAGGCATTATTTCAGATAAACTCCCAGATGAGCAAAAAAAAGCAAAACTGAGGACATTCCTGGTTTGTTCTGAAATGGGGTAGATAATGCTTCAAGATTGGTGTGCCTCTGAATTATGACCTGGATGCTACAATATATTTTGCCCTCAGGTTTCCCTTGCTTGTGGTACGTGTGTTGCCAAATTCAGGAGAACCTGGAAATCTTGATTCTCTGTGGCCAACAAAATAAATAGAGGAAATGCTAAGTGAAGATTTTTTTGGTTTATTTGATTTCATCCGAATTCTGTAGAAAATGCCTAGATTTAAAATGATACCCAGACAACGTGGATCTCCTCTTTAACTATGAAGACTTAAGTGTTTTCCTCCTATTGGATTTTATGGAACTTTAAATCAGATTGGTGTAATGAACTTGTCTGGGAAAATTGAACATAGTTTGAAACAGTAACGATCAGTTTGTAACAGTAGTATCTTTTGCTAGAGAACGCTATTTATTCTTTTCCACTCTATCCAGCCTAATGGTTTTTAAAATCTTCCATTGCAGGAAGTGTTCTTCAGATTGTTTCGGCACCTGGTCAGCAGTATTTGAGACCTCAGGGTCCGGTTGTCATGCAGACGGTTTCCCAAGCGGGAAGTGTTCAGAACGCTCTGAATGCTTTAGGAAACCAGCATCAAGCAGGTGTCCCAACTTCCACAGCAGTGACACAGCAAGGTAGGATTTCTAGGCTGAAGAAATGTCCCTGTCTAAACATTCAGTTACTGAAATCACATTGATATATAACTCCAAATGGTTATAGATCTTAATTCTGTAAGTTGAGTTCAGAAGCAGGTAAACTATGAGGCCCATCCTTCTGATTTGTGTGTGATGTGTATTGGGGTTTTAGATAATTTTTTATTACAAACTGGGGAGAGTTTGAAACTCTATTAAATATATAGTTTTGTTTTTTTTTTTTAACCAATTGTGTCTTAGGTCAGATTTTTGTGGGAAGAAGTGAGTTTGAAATACTCTTACTTTTTTCGAAGAAAGATCAGGTTGATTATTTTTTATACTGACAGAGAATGTCCAGCTATTCTCTCCATTTTTCCACATTAATTTTGCTTTTATCTCATTTTCTCTGCTTCTCTATCTAATCAAGCTACTGTTTTCCCTTTCCCTCTGCAAATACTGCTTAGGCGTTTAGTACCTTGCTGCGAATGTGATCAGTTCCTTGCTTAAAAACACAATCAAGATGTTGATCAAAAAACAATAGAGAAATTGCTGTCTAGGATGCATTTACAACAAAACAGCAGACTGTTAAATGATTATAAATGCAATGCTAGGAGTTCATTCCCTGGAAATGGTCATCTGCTGTAATTTTCTCTGGCTATAAACTGTTCCCTCAAAACAGACTGTTTACTGCTCCTTTTTGAAGCATTAATGTGACCTTGGAGTTCATATTTTGACTTTCTGAAGAGTAAACATCTCACCATAGAAAGGGGAGAGGAAACTTCAACAGCCTCCCAGTTGTTGGGAGGTAAAGGATTTCTGTCATAGTTTGGAAGATCTGGGGCTCAAATGTTTCACCCTCCAGCTCTGATTACATTACAGGTACTCCCAATATGGCCACAGTTCAGAATGAAAATTGATGTAAGATTTCTACAAAAACTCATGCATCTTGCTACTGTCATGATGGTAAAAAGAGAGCTCTGTTAAAAGCAATAGTAACTAAAGTACTGTTTCCAATTGATAAAAGAGAGCGTTATTATTTTTGCTGTTCATCTCTGGAGAAGGATGTAAAGTATATTGAAAATACTTATTTTGACTCTCTGAATTCTGGATAAAATGCCAAACAAATTCCATTGCTTTGGGTGATTGGAAACTGTAATTGCTGGACTCGCATGTAGCTGTGTAGTAAAATTGGATTTATACTGGCTATCTGTCTTAGCTTCTTTGTAATAAAAATGCAGTAAGGCAGAGCCTAAACCTCTGCACGCTCCTTGGAGTCTGTTATTCTTAATGTAAGGGCTAGCACTTGCTTGTTAACTTGAATGCAATTCTTCATGCATGTATTCACTCGCCACTAAACACGGTTTCACGGTGACTAGTGGAGGTTTGTGCTGCTTTTCTAGTGCAAATAATCAGTGCTGATGAGCAACACATTCCGGCTGAGATAGAAACCTATATGTCCTATCAAGGAAATAACTGCTAGGCAGTGTCTGTAGTCTGCTAGTAAATGAAAGGTATTACTGTAGTTTCGATTAGTTTACTTGTGTGTAGTGTACTCATAGTTTAGTTAGCTGTCTGGGAAAACATCTGCTAGCAGCTGAATTCACAAGAACGCTACTGTGAGATTCCATTGTATAGTTTCATCAGTTTCTAGATATACTGAATTCATATGTTTTCTGAAAAATCTTAGATGATTTGTTTAAGAAAAATTAGAACAATCTTTTCCTGATTTAGAGTATAACTTCTAAATGTTAATACCTATTGCACTATACATGACATTTTGAATAAACTACGAAAGCGGCAGGTGTTTGTGCAAAGCAAAATAAAATTCCGTTGATCTATCTTGGATTTTTATGAAAGCAGTTGGTGTAAATATCCGTCAGATATCTGATGTGTAACAAAGTACAAATTTGCAATACCCAATGAACGTTTAGACTAAAAATTTGTCTGCAATTATGATGTGTTACAGCTATGAAATGTCTTCTTGTTGAAAATAACAAATGAAACCAATCTTCAGAAGAATAAATATATAAACACAAGGTTTATCCTCAGTTTGTATTCCAGGTAGAACTGCAGTTACTAATTTGTCATCTGGTGACATGGGAGCAGCGTTAAAACCAGCACCTACGCATGGACAATCGCAGGTACTTAATTTTTGTTTTCTTACGGAAACACAAGTTTTCAGGATTGATACTAAGTCCATGTAATAGTTGGAAGCTATAATTTACAAAGCTGGAACTTTTACGATTACAGATTAGGTGAAAAAACCAACTTTTGTTAGTGTTTCAGGTTGACAGATCTAACGCATTTTCATCTATAATCTGTAGTTTCATGTAAATTCTGGTGTATAGAAGCAGCTAACAGCTTTCTCGTGCTGTGATAGCAGACAGGTTTTTACAACTGTAATATATTGTAATTATGTAGTAGTGCATAAAAAAGGAATCATAAGATTTTCTGTATGTTTTGAACAGAAAGGCAATGGGGCAAATTTCTGTAGATTTCTAATCTTCACAAGTTTTTACAAAAGACACTCAAGCAACCTATAAAGCATAGGGAAACATTAAGTGTATGTTAAGCTGTGCAAGAACCTGCACCTTATTAATATGAACGTGTTAATTGAAATGTCCCAAATATAAATGATTAATTTTATTTCCAAAACTTTGAAAATGTACTTTAAAAAAGGCAAGAAGATACTAAACTAAGATAGATTTGACTCTTTCATGTGAATTGAATTTAGCTGTAGTCTTCAAATTTTATCTGAAATTTACACCCTTTGTGATTGGTCTAAGTAGTTGTTACCATCTAGGATGTTGGTGGTACAAAGCACACAGTACTCTGATCCTGATAGCTTCATTCTAAAAAAACTCAGATTTCTAAGTGATTGTGATGAGCAGCAAATGATTTTTTCCACTTTTCTTGGCAAAGGAAACATATGAAGAAAAGAACCGGCTTTTGAAGGAGCGCCTGGACAGAATATTTTCTGGCAATGAGCGCCGTTGTTCACGGGCACCGATGTATGGCAGAGACTTGCTGAGTGTTTTTTCTTTGACTGGTGAAAGAAAGCCCTCGCAGCTGCCTTCCAGCGAAGGCAACAGTTGGAGGTGGGCTGGCTTTGTGAACTGTTGCCTTTCTGCAAGTGCCTCTGGAGGCCCAAGTAACCCATTGCAAGAAATGATCCTGACTTTGGTTCAGCAACAAGAATCTCTAAAGGATGTTGTTAACAGGTAATGTGTGGCTCTGCCTGGTAAGCCCTTACCACATTTAGTTATTTCTTAAACGCTCCTTTTCACGTAAGCTTTAAAACCTTGTTTCTGTTCACGAGCTTGTTTGGTTTAGACTGATTTATTTAGCAGTAAATGATGCACAGTATGAACATAAAAATAACAGTCACTTCTGTTTCTTTTAGGATCTTTATAATAAGAGTTTTCAGTTGCGTGTTCCTAATTTCAAGCCCAAATTCAGCTGACCATACTGCAGCTTACATTCTTATGCTTTGCATTTACTTCTGACTAGGTACCTCTTGGAGCCAACCAACAAGAGTTAAGACACAGAGATGTAGGCAGAAGCTAGTTCAGCTAAAGCTGATGTTTAGTGCATTGTGTGCAGAGCAATAGCTGCGGTTTTCTAGAAACATGAAATGCAATTAGAAGAACTCAAACTTTTTTGAGTTGCTTGTAGTAAGTTTGGTATGGTGGATGTTTCTTGTTTGAGCTCCAGTGACTGAATACAGTGATCACAGCGCAAACACCTTAACAGACACTATGACCAAAGCAGACAAAACAAAACAAAATGAAAAGATAAAGGGAGATAGAGAATATTAACGCTTTGAAGGCATGCAGCACTTACTAAGTCACTTTAGCAAAGTGGTTAGATAATACTGTAAAATTCCATGGTTGACAGACTGAAAATTACTGCTGCAGGTGGTCATTTTGTATGTAACTTTTTAAACTGGTATTCCCTTGGTTTGATGCTTTTCACAGGGCTCTCTTCGTATTGCCAGCTGCAGTTGCTGCTCCGCCGTGTTTGTATGTAGCAAATCCTCCCCCTTCATATAGTCACAGATTGAAACTCCTTAAGCACAGTCTTAAGCAGAAGGCAGCTCCACACTTGCATCAGTTGCAACAGATTACAACTCCTCACTTGCTGCAGTTCCCTGACCTCCGGCTGGTGCAGTATGACTCAGGTAAAGGCGGATGTTTGGTGATAATATTTCAGTAATTTCTGTTTCACAGGAGTGGAATTTCTATATAAAACTATTGTTGGCTTTCTTGTTTGAAATACAGGAAAATTAGAAGCTCTTGCTGTCTTGCTTCAGAAGCTGAAATCTGAAGGGCGCCGTGTGCTGATTTTGTCACAGATGATTCTGATGTTGGACATACTGGAATTGTTCCTGAATTTCCATTTCCTCACGTTTGTGAGGATTGATGAATATGCCAACCACGAACAACGGCAGGTAAGTTTGCCCTAACGATTGTCCACTGGTACAGCAGTATGTGCTGCTCAGGCTTTTACACGCTACAGCAGGGGAAGGAAATTTGCCTTGTTTCTTACTCATTTTGAAACACTTGACTTGTTTTTGTCTGGTTTTTATTAGGCTATAGTGAATTTGGTTTGGTATTTTATTTTGGTGTATGGTTTATTCACTCCTTGCTTTTATTCCACTTATGTAGGAGCTGATGAAAATTTTCAACAGAGACAAGCGCATTTTCTGTGCCATCCTTTCCTCACACAGTCGTTCCACTGGAGTCAATCTTGTTGAGGCAGACACTGTTGTGTTCTATGACAATGATCTAAACCCAGTGATGGACGCAAAAGCTCAGGAATGGTGTGACAGAATTGGGAGGTGTAAAGATATCCATATATACAGGTGATGGTTACAGATCAACGACTGCTCTTTAGCATGCTTTAATGTAAGGTCAATTTAGATAGTGCTACTCTGTATGACCTGAAGTAAAGTGGAAACAGTGCTGAAAACTTCGTCTCACTTCAATAAAAAAGATGCCAGGTTATCATATGAAAATGTCGTCTCTCTTAACACCAAATGTAATGAATGAATCATACTTGCATGGGTTTTGTCTGTTAGTTTATGCAGAATTTAAGTGAGGTGTGTTTTATTTTTTTTGTTGGTTTGTTTGTTGGTTTGTTTGCTTTTAAATTACACTAATTGTTAAAAGAGAGCTTTAAAGCAGAGGTGGTAGTATGTGTTTTTGTTCTGGGCCTGCACCAGAACTAAAAAAAAACAACCAACCAAACAAAAAAAACCAACAAAAAAAACCCAACCAAACAAAAAAAAACAACCACAAACCACCACATTGTAAGAGTTCAGTGTTATTCTCTGAGGGCAATTTCTCTTTTTGTTTCTGAAAGCTGTTTTGGAAATGACTTATCAGATTTCTATTCTTTTTTTTTTTTTTTAGGCTTGTCAGTGGTAATTCTGTAGAAGAGAAGCTTTTGAAAAACGGCACAAAGGACTTGATCAGAGAAGTGGCTGCTCAGGGAAATGACTATTCAATGGCCTTTTTAACACAGGTAAGTTAATATTGACAATACATTCAAACACCTGTGTTGCAGTGTTTGATAAAGTCAAGCGTCTGTGTTGGAGAGTTTTTAATAACAGTTGAGTAGAAATCTGTTTGGGCTAGAATTGATAGGTAAGCATATTAGATTTCATTATTGCTTGAACTCTAGGTGTTAGAACCACATTCTCTCAAATACTGTCCATCTGCTTTTGTTCCCGTTACTTGCATAGTGATGCACAGGCATCACCTATGTGACTTGATGTATTCTGGTTTCATGCACCCTGCTGCAAAACTCTGCAGAGCTTGTAAGGATGAAGGTTTCAACAGCTTTCAAAATGTGAAATATAAAGGTTGGGTATTTAGTGAGACAGGCTCTCAGTTGCTGCTCTGAAGATGCAGAGACGGTGACTGCACTGATGAAGCCAGTCCCTCCCCTTCTGGCGCTCCCAATATGGTGGTGCAGGATGAGACAGTGTGTATTTCGGACTTTCCTATAAATGAACTGTTAACACTTCATTCTACTCTGTAGTCCTACAGGAGAAAGTTACAGAAGAGAAAACGGACAATAATAGATGTTTATTTTTTCTTTAGTCAGTCCATAGCTTATAAGGTCACTTGAACCTGAGCTAATTCAGAGTTATATAAAAAAAAAAAGTCCTGAAAGCTGAATGTACTTCTTTTTTTTTTTTTTCTTTCTTTCTTTCTTTTCCCTTCTACTTAACAAGCAAACGATTCAGGAATTATTTGAGGTTCATTCTCCTATGGAGGATTCTGGATTTAGAGTGAAAGCAGAAGAATTTGTAGTACTTTCTCAAGAGCCATCTCCAGCAGAAAATATTTCACCTAAAGTTGCAAGACCATTCATACAGGTAATTACTAACACATACATTAAAAATACAGCTGCGCCACATTAGTGTTAAACAGCTGCCTTACGTTTTTTTATCTCAGTAAATTCTGTCAATATCTTTTTCTGGTAATTTTATATTGTTTTGTCATTTTTCTTGTAACAAAAGTTCCAAAAGCCCACAGTTGAGTTGTATACTTTCTGAGGACTGTTTCTCTTGCCTCAGCAGAGACTTATTCCAGAAATTTGTGTTAGATTTCAGTGAACATTTTATGGGGTTTCTTTTCCTATCTTTGAAGTCTTCATTATTTTTAAAATATGTCTTTCTGAAAGGCCCTCAACTGTATTGAACAAGAAATAGGACCTGATTCAAGCGTTGAACCTTTAATCTCAGAGCTCTGCGAGACAAAATACAATGAAGAGCCCTCACAGCTGCAGGAGTTAGTTGCTGTTGTGGATCAGGTACCATGACTTACCATGACTATTTGGTTAAAAAGTAATGTTTAGTTCAAATATTTCAGTTTCTTTGCAGTCTGGCCTTAAAGCAACTTTTGTTGTCTATGGGGGATTGATACTCCCATTAAATGGATGGGAGATCTCCTGCTGACTTAAGATGTTAAGCCATCAGAGAGGGAGATTAGTTTTAGGGAGAGCTTTGATACACTCTCCTTCAGTTAACATTTCTTTTATTATCCCGATACTGACTTTTTTTCCCCTTGATACGTTCTTTCAGCTGACTCCAATTGAGAAGTATGCTTTGAATTATTTAGAGCTCTTCCACGTTTCAGTTGATGAGAATGAGCCACGGTTGAATGAGGTAAAACAACAAATCTTTCTTTTCCATGTTGTTCTATCACAGTATGTACAAGCAGGGTTACATTTTCAATGTGAAGTGGAAGTTTCTCCAATGATGTGGAATATATTGTAGGCACTTCTGCAACCTTCTCTTGCTATACTTCATGAACACTGGAATGCCTTAGAGAAAGCTTATTATTTTGGGATTCTCTTGGTTGAAGCAGGTGTCAGTTCTTAATTTCTTTTTAATAAAATGGGAGTGACATTCTTCAGCAGAGCTCAGCAAATATTTGTTGTACTCTATTGATAGTGGAGGAAAAAATGTCATTAATTTCAACGAGCTTGCTTATTTGGGTAAAGGAGCTGTCTTCTGGTTGTCTTGGTCGTTTAACTGAAGTTCTGAGTTTGCTTTATTTCGAGGGTTTAAAGATCCTCAACAGAGACTGAAAAAATCTCTTCTAAATGATTGTGAAAGAAATTGCTGTAAGATTTCTATGCCTGAAAGTGTTAAAGTTTAAGGAGTTTGTCCATTAAAGTACAAATCAATAACTTTTAATCCAGTGTCTGTTACTGCATAAAGCTTATAAGGAGTCTGACTTTCATCTAGATGGAGTTGAAAACTGCAAAGAAAGCATGGGAAGTGCAGCATATGAAGGAGTTAAAGGAGAAAGAGCAAAAAATGCTTTGGGAGGATGAAGAGGAACTTCTAACATACACTCGGGAGGATGCATACAACAAAGTAATTCCCGATTAGTCTTGTTTTTCTTAATAGTGTATTTCTTAACAGTTATTCTGAGAATACCTTTTCCCTCAGGGTTCAGCTGGATTATTTGAACTGATTTCTCTTTTTGCTGTGTAGGAATATGTCTATGAAGGTCCAGACGGACAAACCGAAATAATGCCAGTAAGTAAAAGTAACGTCAAGCAGCCTAAATAGGCTTTTTATTTTCTGAAACATAAAGATCAGTGGAGAGTTAATATTGCAATAACTACAAATTTTGTTCTGTGCAGCTTTGGACTCCTCCCACTCCACCTCAGGATGACAACGATATCTACATAGATTCTGTGATGTGCCTGATGTATGATACCACCCCTATTCCAGAATCAAAGTTACCTCCAGTGTATGTCAGGAAGGAACGTAAACGACACAAAACAGATCCATCTGGTAAATGTTTGTTCAAAACTGTTCTGAGATTTATTGCTGAAAGTTAAAAAAAAATGGGATTTTTTCGTACCTCCTACATGTCTGGTCCGGTAAAGATCAAATTTGCAGGTTTGAAGAGATGAAAATCCTCGTCTCACCGTGGTCTTGAAGCAATAGAATCACTGGAAGCCCCAGTTCTTACAGTATGTCTTTCTATTTAGACATACAGGTGTTTTTAAAAGGACAGTTTTAGAAAACAGGCATTCTACTATGTCAGTTCAGACAAAGCTGATGTTACTTTATGCCAGCCTGTCTTTAGTTACTGACGGTACGCTTTGAAGAGGCAGTGGGGAGTACTCTGTACACATGTAGGAGCATTTTGCGGCTATAAGTAGCAGAAGAATCAAATAATGATAGTAACTATTTACCAAGAGGGGTTTTGTTTGTTTTTTTTTGTTTGTTTGTTTTTTTGGTTTTTTGTTTTTTGGGGTTTTTTTTTTTTGTTTTGTCTTAGCTGCAGGTAGGAAGAAAAAGCAGCGTCACGGAGAGACAGTTATTCCACCTCGTTCACTTTTTGATCGAGCAACTCCAGGAATGTTGAAAATGCGCCGAGAGGGCAAAGAGCAAAAGAAAAACATCTTGTTGAAACAACAAACTCAGTTTGCAAAGCCTTTGCCAACTCTTGTCAAACCAGCTGCTGAGGCCGGACAGGATAATCCAGAGTGGTTGATCAGTGAAGACTGGGCACTTCTGCAGGTCAGATGATACCTGCACTTTCTGCTGTTATTGTTTATTGTATTTTTGCTTCTAATTTCAGAAATGGCTCTTTCTGTGCTTTATCTCTTCAAGGTTGTTTCTAATTCTTAATGGTTAGTTTGGCATTTCGCTGATGTAACTCAGAACAGATTGCCTATTGTTTGTGCTTCTCGAAGGGTAAATTAAAGGTTAAACTGCAGAATGCATGATTAAGTCCTATTTTTGTTGTAGAGACCACTTTATGTTCCAGATTAGTTTTGCTGGGTGAACGTTGGATAACGCAGCTAAGGTTCTGCCCACCTTGGAGAAGAGAGCAGCACTTGAATGGCAGCTCTCTGTTCCTCTTAAACCAATTCCAAGTGTTTTCTTGCACGTCAGTCTGCATAATAGCATTTTATGCTTATTTATTCTCTGTGAATGCAGGTGAACCCATAGCCTGAGCCCTGAGCTATCTGTGTCATTGTAGTCATGGTGTGTGGACATATGCAGATAAGGGTAGATTTGGAAGAGGGGAATGATTTGTCATCTGAAGCTTTTGTACCTTATCTATTGTAGGCAGTGAAGCAGCTGCTGGAGCTTCCTTTAAATCTTGCTGTTGTATCGCCAGCACACACTCCCAATTGGGACCTTGTTAGTGATGTTGTTAACTCATGCAGCAGAGTCTATCGCTCACCAAAACAATGCCGAAACAGATACGAAAATGTCATTATTCCAAGGGAAGAAGGAAAGGTGAGTTTACATAGAATGATGCGTCTTTTTTTACCTTAAGTTTTTAGAGTTTTTTTTCCTTATCTCCGTAAACGCTTGTGTTTTTTGTTAAATGTTTCAACAGTGTAAATAAATAACTTTTAAAAGATTATAAAATTATCCTCATCAGGATTTCCACTTATTTTATGTGATTTCTTTGAAAAGAAAAAGCACCTGAACAAAATCTTCCACAAAAGATCATCTAACTTTCCTTCTTATTTTACAGCTAATGTACGAAGCTAATCCTAAAAAGAAGACAAAAAGTATTTATAAGGTGTGCATTGGTATTCTTTCAAAATCAAATCTAGACACTGTGGTATTTAGCAGCAATGGAGGTGGGCAGATACTTCATATGAGATCCGTGTTGAGTGTTGAGTTCTGAAACATCAATTAAAATTCCAAATTTATTTTTCCTTTCTTTGTTGATACAGTGGATTGACACCAGACCTCAGCTTTTGGATTTGGTAGATAGATTTTAAATCATGCAAGAAGTCTGTGATTTCACTTAAACTGTAGTGGGTATTTTTCCACCTAACAACCACCATGTACCTTATCCTGATTATTACGATGGTACTTAAGATCTGTAAGAATGTACTTCACGCTAGGGTCTAAGTGGATTACAAATATATAGTGAATTTAATGCTTGAAGCACCTTTTAGTAAATGAGGATGATAGTACGCTACAGAAATAAAAATAAATTCCAGATTATAAACAACGTCTTCCAAACGATACAGCAATTTAGTGCAGAACTGGGTGGAGAATCTAGAACCTTCTGACTGTAGTCCCATTCTCTGGCTAATAAGCAGGTTTGTCCCTGACTGGCAGTTTTCTACTTAGGAGAAGCCAAACGTTAGAATGGCATGGTGTGTTGGATGTTAACATAGCTTTGTTGGGAGAGCAGTGCAGTGATGGTTTTATTATATTATGTGTGCGCTATGCATAACTATAAACTAATGGGCTCTTGGTTTGGGTACTGAATTAAACTTGCAAAATCTAAACTAAAGCGAAGATTCTTTTTCAAATTAGAGTTTGCCATTTCGTATGTCCCCAAGTGCTGATGCCAGTGTGACCGTGAGAACTGCTCATTATTTTGCTCTTTCTTTATATATTTCCCATAGTGTTTTGTGTAACAGTAAGTTATCAGTGACACAAGGCAGAAACCAGTCTGTGATAGATATGTTGGAGTACGTTTTTAAATAATCTACAAGCGCACCATGTGTTTATGCATAGACAAAACACCATGGTGTGTTTGGAATTGAAAGTTGGTTTGTTTTCATTTTTTAGACTAAAAACAGTCGCCCACTTCGTACCAATCAGATCTATGCTCAGGATGAGGGTGCCACCCACACGCAACTTTATACTAATCATTTTGAGATGATGAAAATGATTGCAGGGAAAAGAAGTCCACCTATCAAACCTCTGTAAGTTTAACTGGGATCGTTTGATCTCCCTGTCCCCACAGATCTCCTGGAAACTTTTCTGAATTGCTTTCAGAACCGAGAGTTGTTACACTCTCCTTCAAGCTGCTGTTTTGTTTCTTTTTGTTCTTGATCTCTTTCTGTGTGTCCTGGCCTTCTGTTACTGGAACACCTTCATATTTCATGTGTTTGGGTTAGATTTTACTCGCTGCTTGAATTTGTTTTCCGTGATAAAGAGCAGAAGAGCGCTCAGTTGCTTTTTTTTTTTTTAATCTACTTTATAAACTACACTTTCCGTTTGCCTGAACTGTAAACATTTTGATGTCTATGCTGTTTCGTAGTACATTGTTTCCTATGTCTATTTCTGCAGTAACTTTCTCCGTATTCATTTAATATTTACTCTGAGTCTTTCTTAAAATGTCTACCCATATGCAGGCTCCAGTATTGGGAATATAATGAAAACTACATCAAAACTGCGGTGTCATCCACTAAAACACGTGAAACCAAATATTGCTTTTAAGGTTTTTTTCTGTCTCCAGTAGTAATACGGTTTTGCTCGATTTCAGGCTTGGCATGAATCCTTTCCAGAAGAATCCAAAGCATGCATCAGTGCTTGCAGAAAGGTGGGCACTCTCTGTCTTAAAGGAGTTATGAGTTGCAAAAAAGTGCTTTTTTTTTTTCTTTTTTAACTTCCATATATTTATTTTTAATGATCGTGTGCTTTGTCTTATCATTGTTTCTAGTGGAATCAACTATGATAAGCCACTTCCTCCAATTCAAGTTGCATCCCTCCGAGCAGAACGTATTGCAAAAGAGAAAAAGGTACGGTCTCCGTCTCAGCTATGCATATGACTGCAGTAATTAAAAAATTAGACAACAGAGGAAGTACGAGAAAAGCTGCCTCCTGGGAGAAGTTTGGTGGTACAGTAGATGTTATGGGCAGCTTGTTCATGAAATTGTTCATGTACTAGGGTTTAGATATCCAAGGTCCAAAGTGGGACCTTTCCTTGGGCCTGTATGCTGCACTCATACTCATTGTTTAGAAGCATCTTTTTGGAAAACGTGCTAAAAACATGTAAAAATGTTGTTTTATTCTTGACTGTTCTGTAGCCTCCTTTCTTATATTACTCAGAAAGAGATACTTGTCCTTGCTTGTTGATGGTAAATCGCTTGTTATGCTATGCTCTAAGCCGTATAACCATGACTGTAGCTTGTAGTTTGAAACTAGTTAGGTCATGTAACTTGGAGCTAGGGAGTTACAGCGAAGACAGATTCGTATGCTGTCTCTGCACACACGTATATATTAGGGGCTTAGAATTGAAGGGGTTTTGTTTCTTGTTCTGTTAAAAAAAAAAACCTCCTGATTGTTACATGCACTGTTTTGAGGACTGTGAAGCTCACACTTTGATTTCCTAGGCTTTGGCTGAACAGCAGAGGGCACAGCAACAGACAGGTCCGCAGCCTCAGCAGCAGCAAGCTGGCCAGCAGCAAGCTCAGCAACCAGCTGTACAGCAAGCACAAGCCCAACCTCAGCCGCAGGCTCAGGCACAGGTAGTTCAGCAGCCACAGGCAGTAGTGCAGACTGCAGTAACTACTGTGGCCAACACAGCAGTATTGGTAAGAAAGGGAGGGCTTGGTGCCCCTGATGTAGTAACTTCAGTTCTTCTGTGTGTACCACATTTGCGCGTTTCGTTTTCTCTGGAAAGTGAGAATTTTAGGTCAGCGTAGCGAGATAAAAACTCTTTCTTTCTTTCTTTTCTGTTTTTTCCCTGAGTATGCTGGACATCATCTTTTTTGCTCGTTTATTAAGACTGTGTTTGTACCATTATAGCAATAGGTCTTGGCATTCTGAGGTGGGAAAACACCATATCCTCTGCAAAGATTTTTTTGCCTTTTTCAGTTTAGGCTTTAATTTAATCAAGCTCTGAGCAAATACATTTACAGTGTCAGTGAACAGTGTTATACAGAGAACTTGGACAATAAAGAGAATGGAGCTGTAAGAGCTACTCTGTTAAAGTAGCTTAAAAACCAAAGCTGCTTTAACCTTTGCAAGGCGAGTGGAACGTTGCATCCTACAGGACCTGTCATGGTTGTTTTATTGCAAATCTGTGCAAAATTTTCATGGCTTCCTTAAATCTAGAGTCTGTTTTAATGAGTCTGATGACGGGTCTGGGGCTTTTGTTTTTAGAGCCAATCCAGTTTGCATACTAATGTGTGCGGGCAGTGGTGACTTTTTTTTGCTTGTTGAAGGGCAAGAATACTACAGCTTTTACAGACAGACACAGAGGATGGGTTCTGACCCATAAGTATTCCCGTGTATCTACTGCTCAGTGATGTTCATGTGTAAGTGGTTGTCTGCGGCACGCCAGAGTAATACATTGCTCCCTCCTTCTGCTAACAAGGATGTCAAATAACCAGTATTTACCAAACATTTGACTGGTCTCCAATTGCTCATTAGCGTGGCAGAATCCTAATATACACATCAGTTGGTGTTGTTATGCAAAATGAATGAACAACTGCAGAAGTGTCTGTGCATTTTATTGCATTTTTCTTATTTTGTCACTTCTGGAATACAGCATTGTGTTGAACAGCATAGTAGCGTAAGAGCTATATTCAGTTTTCCTTTATTGTTTGTCTGAACTGTTACCTCAATTGTCTTCTAACTAGGCGGGCACAATCAAAACAGCAGTTACGGGGACAAGTATACAGACTGGTAAGAAGACTTTATAATTAGGCATTGGAGATGATAGGACGTTTGGATTCTCATTTTTAGAATCTCACATTTAATCCTGGCTTGCTTTCAGCCACAGTGAGTGGAAATGTCATAGTGAATACTGTTGCTGGAGTCCCTGCTGCTACCTTTCAGCCCATCAATAAACGTCTGGCTTCACCTGTTATACCTGGAACGTTGACTGTGAGTAGATCACGTCACTAGTTGCATCCCTGGATTGCATGTTTTATCAGCGTATCGGTTTTCTTCTTCAGCTTTCCGTGTTATCAGAAACTCTGCTTCTTGCAGATTTCACGGTGCATCATGTGATTCTGTATCAAACCCCTCTCCCTCACCGAAATACCACAACGCACCGGAACAGTTTAGCAGAAAGAAGTGCCTAATAGATACAACTCTTAAAAATAGTCCGTAGATGAGTGCTGTCGTGGGCAATGTATTATGTCATTATAATTTCCAGCCTGTAACTGTTTTGTGCTTTGTTAGTTGTGATCTTTATTATTATTTTAATAGTTTAAGACTATGAAAGATAAAGCAAAAAATTGAAAGGTAGTAAAATCAAATTTCTGTCATGTAGTTAAGGGTTTGGTGATGAGCCTGTTTGAAAAAGATTTAACCAGATGCTGATCATGAGAGTATCTGAACAGAAAGATGTGTTAGAAAGATTTGGACCTTCTTTGCTTTTGCAATGCTTTTGCATTTTTGACGTTTGCTTCTAAAACTGTATAGTCCGTTTCCACAAGGTTCCATAGCTTATATATGAGGTATGGAACCTGTGAGAAATGATGACCGTGTTCCTTTTCAGACTTCGGGAGGCACTGCAACTGCACAAGTGGTACACACCCAGCAGCGAACCGCAGCAGCGCCTGCGGCTTCCACAGAACTGGTGACCATAGCGTCTACCCAGGGGGTTCGTGCAGTAACGTCAGTGACAGCATCAGCGGTGGTAACTACAAACTTAACACCCGTGCAGACCCAGACAAGGTCTTTGGTGACCCAAGTTACACCAGGTAATAATCGTGTGTTCAGGGATTTTTTTCCGAGGGTACACAGAGGGCCTCAGAATTTCTGTAGGTTGCTCAACCACCGTAGCTCCACAATATGGAAAGTCTGGATTTGTTGGCAGCACAATTAAACAGTGCTATGATTTTTAACTTGCTTTATTGTTGGTGGTCAGATTGCATTTTTCTCCAGTATTTCTGGATAAAGCGTTGAAGTCGAGAGCTGCTTGGGCCCTAGGCATTACAATTAAAAATTATTATTAATAATCTAGCAGTAAAATATTAGAATTGACTGTCTCGACTAAAAACTGTTGTGAAGGAAGGAGCATATGTTATTTACTCTGCTTTTACATCATTTTTATGCTAATGCGTTGTGATTTGTAGTTAGTCCACAAACTGCTGGAGCAGAAAAATATGCATTTAACAGCTTGGCTTTTCAGGTGAAGTCAATGGCTTAAACTGAATGTTGAAAATCTTTCTTCAAAGCCTTTTGTTTTTCTTTATTCACAGCTACACCAACAGTCCAGCTGTCTGGCAAAACAATCACCCCTGCTCACTTCCAGCTTCTGAGGCAACAGCAGCAGCAGGCTGCTCAGGTGCAGGTCCCACAGATTCAGGCTCAGGCACAAGCCCAGTCTCCAGCTCAAATAAAAACCGTAGGGAAATTGTCGCAGGTGAGGAAATGCTTCTGAAGTAACGTAGCATGTTACTCTCATTGTTATTGTAAGCATCGTTAGCAGTGCGTGCTGTACCCTGTTTTCTTGGGCTAGAGTGAAACGCAGCTCTTTCTTAAATTTGATCCTACTGAAATTTCATGAAGGCAGTGAGTCCGATAGCCATTTCAAACAGCACCGCTGTCGCGGTAGGTCAGGATATAAAGCGCTTACTGTTACTTATTCACTGGCAACCCATTGCGTAAAGGAGCTGCGTTCTTAGCTCTTTGATCTTAACTGAAGTCTGGCATAGAATGTTTCTCCTTTAAAGCTCCAGATTTGTCTCCATTTTTTTCCCGTAGTCATGTAAAAGATTGAAAATGATGGAAGCGTTTGGTTTTTGCAGGAGCAGCTGATCAAGTTGCAGAAGCAGAAACTGCAGCTTCCCCAGCAGCAGGCGGCGCAGCAGACACAGCAAGGGGCGCAACAGCAAACAGCGCAAGTACAAGTGCAACAGCAACAGCAAACTCAGCAACTCACGGCTGTTACAGCGCCTCGTCCTGGCGCAGTTCTCACAGGCACTGCTGTGACAAACCTGCAAGTTGCTCGTCTTGTAAGTTGTCTTTGACTTTGCAAAACCAGTCTTAAACGCCTTATTCTCTTTGGTGGTTTAAATGAACTGGATACTGCTCATTCACGCACACAAGTGCCCTTTGCATTACTTAGGCAGTACAAAAGATACAGCTGTAACATAAATAGCTTTAAATTGCTCTTACCCACTGATACCATCTCTGAATTGTATTACTGTAAAGGAGCGATTATATTTAGAAATATTTACAACTACCACTTTATAATGACCTGTTATATGCAGCAAATATTTTTTGTGCCAGTACAATAATCTTCATTCCTTACTGCTTAGACTCGTGTTCCTGCTTCCCAGCTTCAAGCACAAGGACAGATCCAGGCCCAAACTCCACAAGCAGCACAGGTTGCTTTGGCAAAGCCTCCGGTGGTGTCTGTTCCAGCCGCCGTTGTATCATCCGCAGGAGTCACTACACTCCCCGTTACTGTTGCAGGCATTAGTGTTGCCATTGGGCAGCCACAGAAAGCAGCAGGTATGTCAGCAGACTTGCTAAAACATAGCAAGATTTTAAATCCCGCTTTTTTAAAGGTAGGATGTTTCAAGCAATGTTTTCTGTGGGACACCCACGCTTTTTAAAAACTAAAGTGATAGAGGTTGCATTCCTGTTTGTTTCAAAAATGAGGTAAGAGAGTTACACTTACGCCATTTAATCTGGAGGTTAGCACGATTCTTTAGTCAAATATGGTTGGTTTGCATTTTTTTTTTTTAAATCTGTGCATGAGACTAGGCGAGCAGATAGAGTTTTAAAAATAAAGACATAGAAATTTCATAAATTTTTTTAAAATGCAAAATGGAAATAGGAAGACTTGTATTTCATAAGTCTCCTGTAGTACGGACGGAATTTTTCCTGTTGGAAGATTATTGTTAGAACACAAAGTTTACTCATGCCGTTAGATAACAGAATGTTTTTTTCTCCACTGTCAAAATCATATGTCTTATTCCCATTAAAATCAGTGGGTTATTAGTGCTCAAAGCTATGCAGATGTATAAGTCTATGAAAAACACAATCTGTGTTTGCAAGCTGTGATTACTGGGACAAGGCAATAAAAAGAAGACTCTTAGAGTTCTAATTATTTTTGTAATTTTCAGGAGGCCAGACGGTAGTTGCACAGCCACTGCATGTCCAGCAGCTTCTAAAACTCAAGCATCATCAAGCAGCACAGCAACAGAAAGCTATCCAGCCTCAGGTTGCACAGGGTCAAGCTGCTGTGCAGCAAAAGGTACTTATTGTGTAATGCTTCTGTCATTGCAAAATTCAGCTCGGAATTACGAGGGCACTCCTAGAGAGTCAGTCAGTATTTCTAGGGTTGAATCTTCAGTATACCCAGAGAGAACGGCTTCTCACGTGCCTTGTCAGGTGCTTAATAATTTTTTCAGTAAGGCGGCTGTTTGGTGTGATGTCTCACGCCCCAAACTGGCTTTTCTTTTTTAAGTAACAAAGATTAAGATTCTCTCTAGTCACTTCTAATGTAAACCAAATGTGGAAAATTCCCAAAGATTTTCACTGTTTACAATATAATTTGTGCAAAATACACTGTTTCCTGAAATGTTGTGCTCTCATGGGCTTTGCTGTCAATCAGCCACCAATGCACTTCCAAAAAACCTCATTACCGTATGAAGTGCTTGTGTGTAAGAGAGAACCTTTTCAGTAAATACTTCAAGTGATTCAGAATATTTGTGTAAGTGCATGAAAGCCTTTGCCTAGTGCTCATTTTGCTATTACTAATCCTGGGAGGATTTTGTTTCAATAATTAAATGTAATTAACCTTATTAGCTACGTACCTGTTCTTTAAAATACGCATATATATCATAGTCATTGATGCCTCTTTTTCCTCTTGTGCAGATAAATGCTCAACAAGTTACGGTCCAAACCCAACAGCAGACTTCACAGCAACAAAAAGTAACTTATACTACGCAGCCTGCCATTAAAACACAGTTCTTAACAACTCCAATTTCCCAAACCCAGAAACCGGGTGGAACCCAGCAAGTGCAGGCCCAGATTCAGGTACAGGTAACACAGGTTTACGGCTTTAAACTCTGCTGTGACTGGAGAACTGTAAAGATGACAGGTGATGTAGCATTTTAGCACCCTCTCATATGTATTCTAGTCACACATTTGTTTAAATTGACTTCATAATAAAATTAATCGGTGCTGAATATGTGGCCTTATAGCTGGTCAGAGGAGCTATCTGAGCTATAAGTTCGCCTTTCCTCTTTGAAATAAATAGACAGAGTCACTCCTTTTTATTAAGCAAGGGATTCCATACTGTGTTTCCACACTAAGGAAAATTCAGCCAGAATTCTGCCTGCTTTCTGGTGCTGCCTCCCGGCCTAATCTCTGGCAGCCAAGAGTAGGTGACAGTTCAGTTATCTTCTGTTCTGCATAACTGGATCAGTCTAACCAGGGAAAAAGAAGGGGGTTAGGAATCGGAAGCCTTACTCTTTCAAAAGTGTGTTTAAGATAGTGTGGCCCATTAGAACTTCTGTGCTTCCTTCAATTTTATACATAGTTAGGAGGAAATGAGTATATGTTGCAGTTAAAATTAAAAATATTACTTTTCCTCTTCTTCTCCTAGCTAAGTTCTTCAATACACTGATCTAAAAAGTTTTACAAAAGTTCAGTATCACTGAGAATGCCAAGCTGCAACTTACCATGAACAGGACTTTGGAAAGGTTCTCACTTGGTAGCAGTTTTGATAGGTATGGTGTTTTGCTGCTATCAGCAATTTTTTATTTTGACCAAATCTTTCTTTATTTCATGTCACCACAGGTTGCAAAACTTCCACAAGTGGTCCAGCAACAGGCTACTGTTGCTAACATTCAACAGATGGTTTCAGTTTCCCAACAGGTAGGTTATGCGCTTGTCAAATATAGCACTAGAAACATGATCCTACTGAAAGCTCATTTATTTGGAATAGGTGTATTTGTCACCTTATGTGTGGCACGGGCAGTATTTCTGAAGGATACAGCAAGTGCCCTTCTATAAAAATGAATCGTGACTACTGAGTCAGCTGCTGTATATTCTCTAGTCTAAAACTTTGGTAGATGGAGCAGTGTTTGTTCCTCACTGTAGATAAGCTGAAAACCAGATTTTAAAAAATATTTTCTAGAGCTGAAAGAACTCTTTAAAAATGTTTCCTCGTGATGTATAGTCAGGATAGCAAATAATTGAACTGATGAGTGCCATCTGAGTTCGTTCTACAAAGATTGGGACAGACCGAGGGTTACGAGTTGTTTTGTTCCAGTTCATAAAGCTGTGCCAAGGGCTTTGTAAACGTCAGAACGGTGCGGTATCCGTTCTAAATGTGGTATGATAACAGATGGGACTAGGGCAAGAGAAGGTCAGACGGCTTGGTTTCCCCTCCCCTAACTACCAGGTAGTTTATTTAACGCTGTTTAGAACAATGTCATTCAGACCATTAGCAGCAGGCATAACTGATGCAGTTGACTGGCAGGAATGATTGAACTTTGGACAGTGGACGAAGTTATTGCCTTCAGTGCACAAAACTCTGAGCCAATCGCCTCTTAATCTGTCACAGTTTATAGCGCAGTGTTTTAGTGCAGAATAAAATCTGTGACTGTTTATCTTAAAACGATGATGAAGTGGTATAAGCTGACTGATAACCACCTCAGATGTGAATGCTTCAAGGGCAAGGTAGACAGCAAGGGAGTAGAAGCCTCATCAGTCAACACAAGTTGAGTTGTCCTCTGTAGTCAGTAGGAGCTCCTAGGTAATTTTTCAAGAGACTTTAAAAGCTAGATTTTCAAAAGTCATTGATGTTGGCATAACTCTGGGACTGTTGAAGTCCATGGCGAAAAGACAGATAGACAGCTCCCTTCCCGCACACGCCAGCGACATCAGTGGCAGTAGGATTAGGCCGTG
Organism: Morus bassanus; assembly: GCA_031468815.1. Lineage (NCBI taxonomy): Eukaryota > Metazoa > Chordata > Aves > Suliformes > Sulidae > Morus > Morus bassanus. The sequence goes on from CM062577.1 coordinate 28,270,703, forward strand.
CTAAGTATTTTTCACACCGCGGTCTTGATGCATATGAGACATTCAAAAAGAACGCAGGTGAAAAACCGGCATTGTTAGTGCTTCCCAGTGGATTCCTCTTGGATTGGTCAAGAGTTAACTTTCCCCTGGAGAAGCCCTTGCAGCTTCATTTGGCTTCTGCATCTGACAAAGGTGGCTGAAGCTGCGCCATTTTCATTACCTTGTCCTCTGCACAGGATGATGCTGAATCTTTTTCTCCCTTGCTCTGGGTAGAGCTATGAAAATTAGATTTCTGGATGGAGTGCAAACTATTCTACCCTAAGTTGGCAATAGAGACTGGCAGGTGTAGTCGGAAAGGGTAATGTCAGAGACTGGTAGGAAGCCTCGGTGGCTGTGTTTATTGTCACAATACGGGTGCAGTGTGGGCATCTTCCCTTCTTTGATCCTCCATCTATCCCTCTGTTCTTTTTCCTGTTCCTTTGCTTCTGCTTCTGTAGTACAGGAATTTTCCTGTTTAACCAGCGGGGTTTTTTTTTACCTTCCATCTATCTTCTGGAAAGGATCTGGGGGAATGTCCTTTGATTTGAACTGCAGAGATCTGAGTTCCAGGCATCTCGGCTCTTAGTCCTGATTTATAAGGCTCTAGAAAATGTGACAGAACGGAGCCTATTTTCCCAGAAACCTTCCCAGCCTTCCTACTTTGCCCAAGATGCAAGTCAAGAGAGCAAATGCCTACATAAGTAAGATGCCTTCTGTAGAGTGGAAATTTAATGAATGCTCAGTTTAATGCCAAACTATTCTTTTGTCATCCTGATGTCTAGGTACAAGCTCAACCCCAAACTGTGACACTTTCTCAGACGACAGCAGGTCAACAGCAGGTTCAGGTGATTCCTGCAACAACTGCTACTGCTCAGGTCGTCCAGCAGAAACTGATACAACAGCAGGTCGTGACAACAGCATCTCCCCAGATTCAGGCTCCAGGTGTACAGAATCCAGCCCAGACACCAGCAACATCTGAAGCCCAGAATCAGCAAGCAAAAGTACAAATGAGGACGCCTACTGTTAGATTAAAGGCACCTACTAAACCAAGTTGAACTAATGATTAAAATGCAATAACAGGGAAAAACAGCATTTCTTGTTTGCTAAGCCAAGTGAGAAGCTACTCCAAACACCCAAATGAAGACAAACACCTCTATTTTTTTTTTTCTTTTTAGCAGAAGGTTTTTTGCTGGTGAACATTTAAACATGGAAACTCTCATATAGCTTCAGCGTATTCGCAACTGTTTAACACTCACAATCTGTACCAGATGCATTCTGCCACTGTTCTCTGTGCTCATTCAAACCAGATAAAGCAAACGTTGCTTATGTTTAAATTCTGTCCAGCTTCACAAAAGTAAAACGGTAATACGCCATAAATGTCAGTAAAATTCACCTGTGTTAGCGTACCATAAACTGCCCGTGGGAATATGCAGTTCTTTGCTATAGTTTGGATGTGCGCTCAATATCCATGGTGAAGCCATTCAAAGAACCAAGTGTGGTGAATATAGCAAAGTATTTTCCATCTGTATAAAAGCTGCGTGTTGTTCTCGCTTTGAGGTAAATACCTCTGGAAGACCTAACTTATATTTGAAGTGCTCCCTGCAAAGTTTAGCCAATAAATGTGAAAACCTGTAAGTATATGTAAGTAAAAAGGAAAAAAAAGTTTCATTCTCCATTTTTGTAAGTCTTTTAAAATGTTTGTTAGTAGTTTTGTGTACAGTTTACTGAATCACCCAACCTGTGCCCTCATTCTCATATTTCACTTTAAGATAATGGATATTTTAGGCATGAACTGAGTAAATACTGTGTTGATAGTAGATGTGTATTAAAGTGTAGCCCATTTTTTTTTTTATTTTTTTTTTTGGTAAAAGAATTGTTCGGTCGATACAGCTAAACAGATGATCCATAGCTGTTTCTCATGGGACTTCCATCAAGGGAACTCTCCAACAGATAAAATTTAATCTCTCAGTTTCATTCTGCTCTTGCAACATGTTTAAATGTTCAGTACTTTCTACTCAGCTTTCAGTGCGGGTGGGTGGGAGGGCTGGGCGAAGGGGAGAATAGTGAAATTAAATCTGAGACTTAATTCTTCAACTGTGTAAAGAATAAGATCTAACTTTTGTACTATTCTTTTACTAAAGCTAATGATGAATGTATCTTCAGGTGGGTATTTTGGATGTGAATAGAGCGTGGCCTCTTCCTCCAAATCGGTTTGCCTTATTGTTATGGGGGGAAAAAAACCCCCAAGCAAAAAGCTGCATAGAACTGTGGGGGTTTTCTTTACTTTTCTTGCATAAAACGGAAAACACACTCTGTTTGCAAACAGCACTGAGTGGGGAATCAAAAAGCTCCTGGTGGCTTGAGTGGATTTATTTTACTTTGGCCAGAAAACTGCACGACGTGTAAAATTCAGACAAAATTATAACATTCCTTTTCTGAGATGGTTTTAAAATTGTTTTTTCATTCTGTGATCGTTTTTACTCTTTTAGGAGGGGAGCCTGTTTAAAGGCAAGGGAAGCGTCTCTTTTGTTCTTACCTCTGCACGTACACACCTATTGGTACCCAACAGTCCTGATGGCTTAAACAAGAAAGAATACCCAGTCAGCTCCTCTGGTTTAAGTAGGGTTCTGTTAAGATCACGAATGCGAACACTGGGTCAGGCAGCGTGCCTGGTTGGTTTTGGGTTTTTTTTTTGTTTGTTTTTTTTTTTTTTTTGTTTGTTTGTTTTGTTTAATTTTATACTTCTTTTCTCCTGCATCCTTTTTTCCTCAGACCCTCAGGTCTGCAAATACGGGGGCGGCGTTGGGTTTTTTTAAGCTGTTTGCGCACGCAGTAGTATTCCCCTGACCCCGCCGAACCACTGCTTTGTGCCATTACCTGACCTCCATTGCTAGCCGCGGAGCTGGTAGCGTTGGCAGCGGCATAGTTTAAAACGCAAAGCAAATGCGACGGTAATGGATAACTGACCCTGTGTACAGTATAGTGTTGCTCATCCAAAAATACTGCTTAGTTAGCCCCAGTTTTACTTTTAAATGTTTAGCTCTTATGTGCATGAAAGTCGGGGGGGGGGGGGGAGGGAACACTTGCAACAGCGGGACAGCTGTTGACTACATCATTGTGCTGGTCTGATTTGGTGTCTAAAGAGGCAATTGTTTCTTGTTTAGGTCAGTTAATGAAGATAAAAATCACCCTTTTTTTTTTTTTTTTTTCCTTTAACACCCCCCCCCCCCCCTTCTTTTTTTCCTTTTTGATGTGTCTTTCTCCCAGGAGTGTGTTTAGGAAGTCAACCTGTAAATAACTTCTGAACATAATAAGCATTTGTACTTGATCCAGTAGGGTTGTAAGGAATAGTGATGTATCCTACCTGAAGGTGTAATAAAGTGTACATTTTTATAGCACCGCCTCGCCCTGCCTTCTGTCCCGCGCGGGAGGGCGGGGCCTCCGCCCCACCCACGGGGCCACGCGGGAAGTTTTTCCTCAAAAAGTGCCGGTTTTAGGTTGGCGGGGGCGGGCTGCGGGCCGCCGGCTCCTCCTCCACCTTCCTCCTCCTCCTTCCGCCGGCAGCATGGCGCGGGCCGCCGCGCTCGCCGCCTGCCTGGAGGCCGTGCTGGGCAGCCGCAGCAACGCCAACCGCGTCTTCGAGATCCTGGAGCTGCTGGCGGTGCGGGCCGGGGCCGGGACCGGGCCGGGGCCCGGGGGGGCGGCGGCGGCGGCGGGGCGCTGAGGAGGGCCCGGGGGGGCGGCGGCGGGGCGCTGAGGAGGGCCCGGGGGCCTGGCGGGGCGCTGAGGAGGGCCGGGGGAGCGGCGGGGCGCTGAGGAGGGCCCGGGGGCCTGGCGGGGCGCTGAGGAGGCCCGGGGGCCTGGCGGGGCGCTGAGGAGGGCCCGTGGGGGCGGCGCCGCCCGGCCGCCCTCTCCTCAGAGACGGGCTCTTCCCCAGGGCCGGGAGGAGGAGGAGGAGGAGGAAGAGGAGGAGGAGGGCGTGCTGTGCGCCGCCAGGACCTGCAGCCGGCTGTTCGGGGCGCTGCTGGAGCGGAGGGAGCTGTTCGTGGGCCCGCTGCCCGCCGAGGAGGCCCCTCTCGGCGGTGAGTCGGGAGCTGGGGGTCCCCGGCGGCGGTCGTGCCCGGGGCCTGGGCCGCCTCCCCCGGGGCTCGTCCCGAGCCCTCAGGGCTTGTCCGCTTTCCCCGTCAGGTAACTACAGCGCCGAGGACAAGTACAAGATCTGGATGAGGCACCGCTACAACGACTGCGTGGGTTCCTTGGCGGAGCTGATGGGACACGATGCCTTCCAGGTCAAGGTGGGTCCTGAGCCTGCTGCTGAGGCACGAGTTCACCCGGGGCTCCCCTGCGATGCCAAAGCAATTATTGCCCTAATATTTCCGCGCGGGAGGACAGGCAGTGCTGTAAGGTGTTGCTGGTGCCCTGGCTCACCGCTGCTTGCCAGCCTGCCCAGTGACAAACATCTTAGTTCATTCTTCCTCCTTTAGAAGTTGCCTCTTTCGGGTCTGACCCCTGGTGTCCTTGTTGAGGTGGGTTTTTTCTATTTTTTTTTGAAAGGAATTGTCACTCTGCACCCTCATGAAGTTTGTTGAGTTGGAGGCACAATATCCGTTGATCAAAGTAGAGTGGAAGGGGTGCTTAACTTTTCCTCGTGAACTTCTTAAGGTAAGCTGCGGAACTGAGAAGTTCCTCCTGTCAGTTACCCAACGGCACACATGACCTCACGTGCTCACCTTCTCCAGGAGTAAAATTTCAAGCTAGGAGGTTTTCAGTGCAAAGGGAGGGTGGTGCTCTAGAGCTAGAGCCTCTGTCCCTCCCCTCTGGTGAGGGGACACCCGCAGGTGTGGGAGCAGCTGCCCTGTGCAGGTTCGAGCTGGATTCCTCAGTATTTACAAAGTGCCAGTTCTGGGGTTTTAGTTTTTGGAGTCCTTGGCCTCACTTACAAGGATTGGGAGGTGTGAGGGAAGGTACTGCCCCTGGCTCAGCCACCGTGTCATTTCTAAATGATATTGTCTTTGATAGAAGGGGTCCAACTCAGAGGTCGGGAGGGCTTGTCAAAATGGCTTGTGAATGTTGCTCTGGGGCAAGCAGCGCACAGCTGTTCTAGCTGCCTTTCAGAAGGACAGGAGGGTGCCCTCAGCCACCACAGCTCGCTGTCTTCTCCACTGCTGTAAGAGACTGACTCGTTGCTTTCCTTTACAAACCTTTGGTTAGGTAGTTGTCGATGGCTTACTTCCCTTAAATGAGGACGCTTCGCTCCTGATATCTCGCTTTCAAGAATATATGGAGTATGATGATATTCGGTACTTTGTCACAAAGGCAGTCACTGAGAGTATTGGACAAGTCATGCAGAAGACAAAAGAGGTAACAAATTGTTGCTGTTGAGGTGGGTCTGAATAAACTGCTCTGAAACGTGTGTCTTGCGCGTGAAGCAGGGAGGGACTAGTGGCATATGGAAAGACTTTGGAAGCAAGAGAAACGAGTGTGGTCACTTGAAGGCATTGGTTTTTTTTTTACCTTTTTTTCTTTTTTTTTTTCCTTGCTCACAATATATGTTAGCTACGCTTGGACTGTCTTCAGTCTGAAATTGGAAGTAGTTCAAGACACACCTACTGTTCTTGCAAAAGCTGGTCTGGGCTCTAGCTTCTGTTTCACCTAAATATCTGTAGCTCGCGTGGCACACACAGAACTTTTAATTCTGTTCTCTCTCTGGTGCAGAAGAGTAGTCTGTTTTCTTTAATTGGATCCACTGGTGGTGTTAAACCAGAATTATTTCAGAGAGAGGTTTTGTGTTAGGTGAACAAGTAATACTCCAGGATGAGGCAGCAATAGAGAATATACCAGTATGTAGTTCAGCCATCAGCATTTTTTCTTTCCTTTTTCTTCCGTACATACATTCAGTGCTTGGGGAAATAGGGCAATATTGAAGACCAGCATCTTAACATCTGTTGTGGAACTTGTTTCATGTTTGATTATATGCTTTTTTTCTCAGAGGCCGCTGCCATTTTACCAGCAGAACGTATTTTCCCTCATTTCACCCATTAACATGCCGAACAAAGAGAGTGACATGGTCAAATTTATGGTGAAGCAAGGTTAGTAAGCTCCACATGACGAACGGTGTATGAAAGGGAAAATCAGGTTTAAGATTTTTATTGTGTAAAGACTCTGTTACTGTTTGCTAATGAAAAATGTCTGCTTCTGTGATCACAGCGATTCTAAACAGTATTACAAAATCCACATTACGTAGTCTACAGTGGGGTCTGTCATGGCCTTGTGTCAAGACAAGGACTTCAGACCAAATTTTTAGGTTATCAAAAGACTAAGTGAAAAAGGGTCACCTTAATTTTTTAAATGTCCATTTCAAGTTTGACATCTGTTTTCCCTTTCTTCTTAGATAACTGGGAGGAGTTGAAAGTGTCGAAGCTGCAGGTAACTGCTCATTCGGTGCTTCAGAGTTGAAATTTTATTTACTTAAAATAGAGCTGTGTCTACACCAGTGTGTTTAACTTACTGCTTGCACTTCCGTTTTAAGGCACACAAGCAGGCGTTTGAAAAAATGTGGCTCAGTTTTTTGAAGCACAAGGTGAGTGTTATTTCTGCTGCTCATCTGTGTTGCTTTCCAGTTGCTAATCGTTGGAAGCGGTGGCTGTCCTTGCACAGAGCTCCTGGTAGGACCCCACTGTACATCCCGTGTCAGACGAGAACAGCCCAGTCACCATTTCTGCTGGATTGTTCTCCTGCCAAGAAGCGTGACCTCATGTACGGTCTGCTGCTTCTTACTCTCGGCCTTTTTTTTCCCCGCCTTGAACAAGCCTGCCTGTAAGGAGCGATCTGCAGCATAACAACCTCTGTTCACAGGTTGAAGGTTCCCAGGCCTTTTTGCTGGTGACCTTCCCCTCTGAGCTGTGATGATGCTTTTTTAGTTGTGAGCACCTGCTTCTTTGAATAAACTGAATTGTCAGGTGTCACTTGTAAACTTTCCCGTTTGGGAGCTGTTGCTGCAAGCTGTTCTGTGTTGTCCTGGCACGTACACTTTTGCTTGTGCGTTGCCTTTTTGAGCCATGGGTTGCTGTTGCTTTCTGAATTCTCCCTGCAATGATTGTTTCACCGTATTGTTTTGTTCATCACAGCTTCCCACTGGCCTTTACAAGAAAGTCCTTGTCATTCTGCATGACTCCATCCTGCCTTACATGAATGAACCCACTCTCATGATAGACTTCTTGACGGTGGCCTATGGCATAGGTGAGTGAAAACAGGCTTTTTGTCCTTTGTGAGGCTCTGCAGTGTGGTACGTATGGACTTGGAAGGGCTGCTGGATGCAACACCACCGCCTGGGAGATGAAATAGATGTACTTTTGGCTGGGATGAAGCTAAGGAACTAGTGTGCACTCCGTTGTCCCTGAAAGTGAGATGTTTTTACCTGTGTTTGTCAAGTGTTGTTGCTCCTTGTGTGTAAGGAACATCATATTTAAGGCTTTGGGAAGAGTAGAATACTGGAGAGAGTTCAGCCAGCAATGCTGATAGCTGGCCTGCATCCAGACACAGGATGCACAGATTCCTGCAGAAATGTCCTTTCTGAGGAGACTTTTGCCTCCCCGGTGTGGCTTTCTTGGGGGATTAGAGCAGCATGTTTGTGTCTCCCAGTCCTTCAGAGCCTGTTCCTCTAAACTACACCTTAATCTTTGTAAGTAACATACGAGCCTCTGGATGGTTTTAGATGAAATTGTGTTACCTTACAGCCATTGTGCTGGCTTTAATTTCAGGTACTCTTAGTTTTGTGTTCCTTGTGGGAAGGTTTTATAATAAAAACAAGTGGAAGCTGCTATTTGTTTTCTCATTGTGTTGACACCTGCCTGCTTTCTCACAGGTGGAGCAATCAGTCTTCTAGCCTTAAATGGATTATTTATTCTGATTCATCAGCATAATCTGTAAGTGAAAAGAGCATCTTGTTTAAAGGAATGTGGGTTTTCACATTTATATCTTTTTAGAAAGGAACTGAAATGGATTCTATGCATGTTCAGGCTTTAAAATACCCCTGTGAGAAAAACAACCTCTGCACAAGAGGCTCAGCTGTTTGGATGCTGAGGTCTTTTGATAGTCTGACCCTTTTTTTTCCAGCTGAGCCTAAATATCCTCTTCTCCAGACTGTGGTTGCTCAGCCCTTGAAAATCGATTTCCATTGATCTGATTACATAGTGAATCCATAGTCTGTGGCATGCCTTTCACCGGTTCCTGGGCCATTTGCAGTCAGTGGACATAGCTTCACATCCTGAAAGTGGCTGGGCACTGCAAGAGCTATAAATTCACGTTACAGCTTGTTTTCAAGTGGTGGCTGTGGAGAGAAGCCTAAGAAAGCTAAACAGCACAGCAGTGGTCTGGGGTAGCCTATAATGAAAACACAGAAACATTTAGACACAGTCTAAAGTAGTGTCTTGTACATCACTACTGGATGTTGTCTTTTTCCTTTTTTTCACAGGGAATATCCTGACTTTTACAAAAAGCTGTACAGTCTTTTAGACCCTTCTATATATCACGTGAAGTACCGAGCCCGCTTTTTCCATTTGTTTGATCTGTTTTTGTCTTCGTCGTAAGTAACATCTTTATTTTCCACGTATTTTCCTCCTGCCTTTCTGTTGGCCAGAGGCTGTTCTTGAACAGTCCCCCACATGTCTGGATATAATGTGTTCAGTGAGCCTACCGGATTAGATTAATTTTTACTGAGAAAACTGAATCCAAGAGTGTTATTGTAGTGTTGTCTAATTTTTCACGTGCTATTTTTGAAGATTTGCCACATGGCCATCTAGTTTCAGAAAGTAAAAATGCAGTTAGTTATCCGAGTTTGATCTGCAAGTGATTATGGATGTATTTTGTTCTGTATTCCACTTTGGCTGAAAGTGATGATTTTTCTGGCTGTCTGTATGAATGCGGAAAAGTAACATTTGCAGGCTTTTTATAGATCATAAAGCTGTTGATAAATTGATGACCTTTTGCAGACATATATAACATTGAAATATAAAGTGTTTGACAGTCTGTCTTGATGCTGTCAATTTGTTGTGCACAGGGAAGAAACTAGATAAGCAGCTGGTCATGTAGTTGCCATCATGTGTTATAAAATAAACCAAGAGTAACACTTTACAGTTCAGCACTGGGCACTTAATATCAAAGCCATTGTATTCATAGTGTACTTTGGAGAGAGTAACAAGATCTGCCAGATGGTGTCCTGTGGGGTGGCTTTGCTGAGCCTTGCAGGTGTAGCAAGCCTTAGGGCTGAAGGCTGAGCGGCTGAAAATTGTCATCTTTCATCCTGGCTCTTCTGACCTGAAGAAAGTGCCTAGATGAGCTGATTGCTGTTAGAAATTTGCATTTTTACCGTAAAAAAAGAACTATCGTGCACATTTACAGCAGCTTTATGTTTCCATTAACAGCTGCGCTGCTTACTTTAGTCCTGGAAGTATTATGTAAATTTAACACCATGGCCCGTGTATTAATTAAACCCACAAAACGACATTGGAAGAATATAATTAAGGTTGCCTGGCTAAGCACTCGGAAGTTTATAAAATGACTGAATAAAAAGACTGCCATGCGAATGACCATGTACGAGAGCTGTGCTCGGCTACGGCGAGTGCCTGGAGTGGTGCCATGCATCTGGATTGAATCACAGAGTGATTTGAGATTATTCATGCATTGAATGGAAATGCCCCTAGATTTGTTCCAGAGAGCGCACAAGACCCTATATTACTGCTTGAAACCAGGATTCTTCTGGCTTCTCTTTAATCCATAGCCCCAAAAACTCTGAAGAGCTCCACTGATCTTTCACCTGTTTGGATTGGTGAGACTGCTGGCTCGCTTACTAGGACTCTTACATGCTGGTTTCCTCTGTCTCCTTTCCAACAGTCACTTGCCGGCGTACCTGGTGGCAGCGTTTATAAAGCGCCTCTCCCGGCTGGCCCTCACTGCTCCTCCCGAGGCTCTGCTCATGGTCATTCCCTTCATCTGTAATCTGTTTCGGAGGCACCCCGCGTGCAAAGTGCTACTACACAGACCTAACGGGCCGGAAGGTAAGAGGGAAGGTGGGCAGGGGAGTTCTGTGTTATGCCTTTAGACATGATAAAGAGCAGGATTCCTGTGGAGGAGGAGGAGGAGGGGAGATGCCAGCCCCAGTTCTGAGGTTTAGAGGGATCCCTCTGTCCCTTGAGTTTGTGGAAAGCCAGTAGGCTATTCCTGCGAGTTCTGTGACTCTGACGACCCATCTGCATTGCTCCTCTCTGACCTTAGACCTCACAGGTGGCTCCTCTGCATCTGTGGTTCCCTGGGAGAAGGCTGCTTTGAGCCTGGCACACTGAGCCGGGCTACTTACAAATGCTAAAGGGCTGTGGGGGGGGACCTGTACCGGACACAGAGCTTGTCTTGTTCATCTCAAGAAATGAGAAGAAGATGGATGCAGAAACCAGAGACCTGTTCGGTTTCAGTCTGTTGTGGTTTTGTGCAGGTGGCCCCAGCAGTCTCCTGAGTTCTTACTTCGTCTCTCTGTGATTTAACCCATCAGTGTTGAACATCAGTAGTCACCGTTCAAAGTTGCCTGAGATGCCCTTTGCATCAGGCTACTCCAGTTCTTTGTGCCCTACTTCCTGTGCTCTTTAAAAGTAATATGATTCTGCAGTGCTGCAGAGAGTGACTCTTGGGTGGTGCTGGGATGTGTCAGCTTGTTCCCAGACCCTAAATGTTCTGGGAAGGAGCAGCTCTGGCTGTAGCGCTGCTCTGGGTCTCTGTGTGCCCTTTGGGGTTATGTACATCACGCAGAAGGTATTAGCTCTGTATCTCTGTTTCCTTAGATATGTCAGAAGATCCATATATTATGGAGGAGGAGGAGCCATCTGAAAGCAGGGCTCTGGAGAGCTCTCTCTGGGAAATTAAGGTATGTCAGCTAAAAAGGAACATCTGCATCTGGTATGGGCTTCTTCCACCCTTGCCCCTTCCTTCACACGCGTTGGCGGTTCCACTTAGGAGAACCTGCTGACAAACATCTTGCAAATGAGATGAGTTTTGGGTTGAGGATTTATTTTGCATCCTTTTCTGTCCCAGCATAAGAGGCAAAGGATTCCACACACTGGAGAAATCATACATGCTAATTAGTAGGTGACTTGTGAGCACACATCTGACTGTGCAGCTGAAAAATGTGCCGTTAACAGCTGAAACAGACTAAATAGCTGCAAACGTATGAGGCTTTTTATTTGCTTTGGAGGGGAGAGAGGAACTTGCTGAGCACTGATGGAAATTAATTGGGTACAGCTAGGTCATCCTGTAGAAATGGGTTTAAAAATGCTAGAGAAGATTGTAACGTTCACCTTTCGCCTGGATCATTCGTAGGACGGTGTATGAAGGTTGAAATTGGTTGAATTACTCCTGATGGTTCTAAAACCTTGCTGCCAGGATTATCACTTCCCATTTATATGCTACAAGGGTTTTGTTTAAGGGGCTGATGGAGCAGCAAGTGTTGAGCCAGGGGCTGGGATGCAGCACCAGGGCTATGGGAGGTAGCAGAATTGGGTTATGCGTTGTAGGCCTGGCCTGTGGAGGAGTCTGTCTGTCTTGAGCTGGATGTGAACCAGGCGAGAGGGGCCTTTGATGTGTTTGAAAGGTGGCTGAAATCAGGATTTCCTGAAGCTCTGTAGTAGCACAGTACAGCAAACCTGCCTCTGCCAGAATTTGATGTTCACCAAAGATCTGACCAACAGAGGGGCAGGTACCTGTGTGGGAATCCAGATGGATGTGTGTTACCCCGTACTTATTAGACCATCTCCTATTTGTCTTGCTTTTGCAGTCTCTACAAAACCATTATCACCCAGATGTGGCCAAGGCAGCTGCTATCCTGAACCAGTCGCTCTCTGAAATAGAGGATGACATATCAGGGCTCCTGGAGCTCTCGGCTTATGAGGTAGCGTTGCTGTGCCTTTGTAAGTGATTGGAGCCGGAGGAAAGGAGACTGGTTCCTGGGCACAATGGCCGTGTCCCGTTCGTCAGCCTCGCAGCTGGGGAGGGAGCGAGACTGACTTTTCGTTACCCAGAGCCGGGGAAAATGGGAGAATGTCTGTGGGGAGCATGAGGCAGCAGTGGTGACAGGGATGGCTTTTATATACAAGGTCTCCTGCCGGATCTTTTAAGAAGTTAGAGTGAGCAGTGGTATCAGCCAGGGTGAAGAGCTTGTACTGAGTTTTGCCAATATCTTCTGTTTTTTTCTTTGTAGCTTTTTGATAAAGAAGTAAAGAAAAAGGCTGTTGATGTGCCGCTGGAGTTTGAGCAAGTACGAGGTTTGTTTGGGAAGAAAAACGATATCTTTGCGGAGCACTTCACTTTAGATTGACGTGATCTCTTACAAACACGCCTGCACAACTGACTGATCATAGGGACGTGCACAAAGCTCACGTGTTGTGCTCGGCAATTCTGCCTTTGAAGCATCTCCATGTGATGAGAGCTGGACTGCCTGAGAAGGGCGCAGCCTTCTTCAGTGACCTTTGCCGCTACCCATGGATGGACTTTCCTTCATTGCTCCTTGTTTCTCACGCTTGCATGTTGCCACCTGATATTTGGGAGGGATTTTCCATTAGGGCAAATTTTTCTGGACTTGTTCATTGCTGGGATTCCAGCTCTTTTCTCCAAAGCTGCTGGTGCTGGCTGTGGTCGGTGACCGCATCGACAAACCATCTTGCTGCCATTCGATGGCACCGAGGGGAAGTGCGGTCTCTGACTGCTGCTCTTATTTTTCAGATATGTTACTTTCATACTAGAGCTGAGAACCTGTTTGTAGCAAGTGACTTCAGTACATAGCTGTAAACACCTGATGATAATTCTAGTTATATTTTTTATATACAGTTTTGAACTCACATCTTCAGAGGGATGTTTAGCTTCTATATACTTGTCTTAACACTCTCGTGTTCAAGGCATTGAAAGCTCAGGTTTGTCAAAAACAACTCTATGAAGCGTGCTGATGTTCCTTCATGTACATCCATCTCATGTTGTGAGGTTGCTTAATTCAAAATGCTTGTGAGCTTTGGAAATGAGCATAATCCTGGTGACTGCTGTAGCTAGGGAGGCCAACTGATGTGCGGTGGGAGGTACGTCTAATCCTTGATTTTTTGCTTCAGAATGATAAGCAGCTTAATGTAGCTTTGCTTGCAGCCTGCAAGTGTTGTAGGAGCTCTGGCCAGTGTGTATCAAGGTGCTAATCGAGTTTTAACTAGTCCACTGATACCAGGTGGTTTTGTTATTTTGGTTTGTTCATAGAGTTCCAAAAGTCATGAAGAAATTCCTTCTGATAGGGTTTCCCCCCCCTCCCTCCAAGGTTTTAAGTTTGAGATCACCTCCTTACTAAGAACACAGATAAATTCACTCAGGACTTTTTTTTTTTCATAATCATTTTCAACAACTTATTGTCTCTTTAGACTTTAACTCTTCTTGTGTATTTTGAAATCATATTTTGTGGAGGAGAAAAATACAGTCAAGAAAGTGGAGGCCAAGAAATCTAATTTCTAGCAGACAAGTCTAAGTCAAGGAAAACTGCAGCTGTCTTGGAGACATGAAGTGTTACCCTTTCTTTATCCAGTTTTTTTCACGCTTTCCAAGCAATGGACATGTCCTCAGAGTATAGAGCTTTACCTCTTCTTTTTTTTTTTTCTTTTTTTCCCTCCTGATGCTTTTAAATTCAGGATTCAAATTTTTTTTCTTTTAGAAAACGTCTCCCTCTTTGTTGTTCTCTGGTGAAAGAACAATCCTGTCTCCTCCCTGGCTGGCCTGCTTTTTTTTTCTTTGACTTCTGATATCTGTGGTAGGAAGGCAGAATGGCTGAGATGATAACTTACAACTTGAGAGAGCTCAGTTCAGGTTCACCCAAGCCTTGTATTTCAGCTCTAAAATGTATTTCCCTGTATCATATGTACGTTGTATGTATGTGTTTGGTAAACAGTTTGAAGTGCTCTGGTGCTGGAGTAATGAGGACCATATAGCTACCTTTGAAAGAAGTATGTAAGTGTGTCATCTTTCAGGAGAAATGAATGAATAATATTGAAATGAATGGATGAATATATATATTGAATACCTTTCTCTGCGTCTTTTTGTTTTACTCTGGTTGGCCCAGTTACATCTGTCTGAAATTACTGATGGGCAGTGTCCTTCCTATCTTTCACAATACTGTCGCTCCAGGAGTGCTAGCATTCTTTTTTTAATGCACAAATGTTGAACCGTTTGGGCACGGGGCAAGTCTAGGTCTCAGGGTGCTGAAAATGAGGGAGTTTGATTGGGTTTTTTAATCTGGACAGAGGGTAAGCAGAGTCTGTCTGTCAGCAAGGCATCTGAAGGGCTGCATAAGCTGCGTGCCTCTGTCATCCTGGGCTCTCCTGGCACCCAAGAAGGGCAGCCTGCACAGGGGGCGGATGGAGTTGGTGGGGAACAGTGGAAAGTAGCAGCCTCTGCCTCCTGATGTGGCCTGCTGCTGCCCTGGGCGCAGCGCCTTGTGTCTCAAGACCAAATGACCACAGACTAAGATGCTATCAGTACGCTTGGAAAAGGGATGCTACTGGAAATGGGGGGCTTTGCTTTTTCCCAGGAGGAAGACTGCGAAAGCACCAGCATCTTCAGTGTTTCACCAGCCGTGGATCCTAAGCACTGTACTGCAATTAATGGCGACCTGATTGGACCACAATGCAATTTATTTTTGGGAGTGCGTTCCCGGCACCGTGTGTGCGGACCGTTGCGGCTTCCGCTGATGTTGAGACGGAGGGTTAGGCTGACGCAGTGTGTTTTCAGATCTCCTGATGTATTTTGGTGCTGAGCTGGAAATGCTGTTAGCACTTTCCTTAAAGTATGTGCAGCTGACTTGGTGTGACTTAATTGTTTTGCGGTGATGGCCTAGCAGTCCCAGCCAGAGCCCCGCTGTGCTTGGTGCAGACAAGACGAACCGCAGGCAGCTCGGAGGAGCTTACAGCTTAAAGCCTTGGTGCACTTTAGACAAGCATTGAAGGTCTTCCAGACACTTCATCCCCCATCTCTGATGCTGCACTTGTCTAAGCAGCATTCTAAAACCAGCTCTTAGGTGGAGATAGCTTTAAGCCCCTGCCTGTCCTGGTTAAAACATTCCACCTGGTCTTTCATCAAGCTTTTATCTTTAAACTTTCACCTCCCTCCCCTCAATGGGAGGCATCAGGAAAAAAAAAAAACCAGCAGTTTATATGTATTAAAAGTTTCATCTGCACTGAGCCAACAGCCCTTATCAGGCTGCACACCCGCTGCTGCTCCTGCTCTACAGGTCTCCACAGACTGCAGATTATAGGTGCTTTAATCATAGTGTGTATTAACTGGAAGGCCAGATTGAAGTACCAGGCAGAGAGTGCATAAGTCACTCCTGTTATTATTTGATTTTTATCAGATGTGGGGAGGGGGGAGAAGGCTGTTCTGGGTTTTTTTGTTGTTGTTGGGTTATTTCAGAGAGCATAAAAGATTTATGAAAACATTGACATAGTCCCCCAGCCTTCCCACCCAGCACTGCCTCATTCCCCCACCAGAGGATAGTGATAAGGTCTCTCTGGGTTGCAGTGACCTGCCCTTGGTTTATTTTCCTGAGCTTTCGTTCATTTAAAGGCTGTTCAAAGTCATCCCAGCCTGAAGGTGAAAGATAGAGCTGCTCCTCAAGAGCTTGATGAGATTCGTCCTGTGAGTCAGAGGTCCAGGTGACCATGGTGTTTGTGTTAATCAGCTTAGAATTTTACTTTTAAGATATTCATCGGGAGATAGAGGGAAGCGCACATGTACATCCGTAAATAGATGGAAAAGTGCAAATGCCAGCTGGAGGCCTGGGGCAGGCTTGCCCCAAGAAGAGGGATCTCTGCTGCGGGGCAGTCAGTGCCTGTCCTCCTCCACCACAGTGGGACACGCGTACGCTTGGTTGCAGGCTGGCAGCGGTTCTCCAAGAAATTGGGCTTCTGTGTGTAAAATAACTCGCGTTTCACACCATACGTTCAGGCATCTCAAATGGGTGTTAGGAACTGCCTAATCAGCATCCCCTGCCTGTTGTCTTAACCACCTGGGAGTCCACCTCTGAATTGCATGGAAGCTCCTCAGCGTACAGAAGCTGGACACTGAGTGAGTTGATAAATGCTGTCTTAGCTCCAAAGGGGCCAGATCCACAAGCTCCCAAGCGTGTAAAAAAAAAAAAAACCAACCAAAACCAAACAGTAAGAAGTGCCTAGCCCTGCTGGCCAGCTGCTATTGGCATTAAGGTGGTTTCCCAGCCCTGAGATAGTGAAAGCTGCAGTGCAACCATAAGCCCTGTGTTTTCCACTACCTAGTTTTAAAAAACAAATGAGCTCTCAGGTAATTTACAGTCCTGCTCAGGCGGAGAGGGCTGCAGGATCTCAGTTCGACTGACACCAGCCCTCTCCAGCACTATCATAATCAATATTCATTAACTGAAGGCTATTGGACTTGGAGATTTACTGCTATTAATAAGCCAAGAGTCTATCTTAGTGTAGTTTATGAGGCAAATTTTAGGTCTGTTAATAAAAAGAATTGCTTTTCTGCAGTTTCTTAGCCCTGTCCCTGGGCCGTGCTTGAGTCCCTAAAAACAGAGAACTGGTGCATGTGGGTAGAGCCAAAAGAGGTAAAAGCAGAGGGAAGCTTCTCTTCAGAGCTGGTGAAGGCACCTGCAGCTGGGTGAGTGTATGGCCGGCTTCGGAGAGAGCTGTCTTGGTCTCCTGTTATTTTCTAAGCCGCCATCCTGCATGCACATGAGAGGAGCAAAACTTGAGCTGTGTGGGAACATCACCCGCTCGGCAGCAAGGCTGAGCTCGCGGCTGCTTTGCTTGGGTACCTGGGGCGCTATCCGTCAGGTGTAAGCGTGCCGCTGGGACCCAGGGAGCTCACCGGGTTTTATAGCTGGAGGATATCTGCCAGCAATGACCGCTAGTTCCTCATGGGCTGTAGTGCCAATCTTCCTGAGAACTAAAGCCCAACCACCAGGACAACCAGGATGCTCTGGTTGATGGTGTGCGCAACCATGAGGATGTGAATGTCAGCTCCGTCCTAACAGAGTTAAAACCTGCAGGCTCCGTGGCCTGCTGGTATCCCCATTTTGTTGATAAATGAACAGAGCGAACCTTATCAAAATGAGCAGACTGCAGTCCTGCTAACGTAGCTCTGCTTGCTCTAAAGATAACTGATGCTTTAATAATGCTACGTATTATCCAGATTGTGGCTGGAGTGCTTATGTGAGGAGAAGCATCAATCACAGGTGGTTGTATTTAACTTTCATCAAATATTTAGGTGGGTGGCAAGGTGCATTCTTGTGCTGCTCTGGGGCAAAGAGTGTTGGGCTCTGAAATACGAAGTGAATGAATCATCACATCCCTTTTGCCTACATCAGTTTCCTGCAGGTTGGGAGAGTGAGGATTTATGGTTTAGTTATCTCAGCTGGAGACGGAAGGTACCACGGGCTGTGGTATTGGAAACGCAGGCTTGATGTCCATGAACTGCAGTTCCCGAGTGCAAGGCCTTCAGTCTCATCTGCTGGTGAAGAGACGGGTCTCTCTGCCGGGTCCTTCTGCAACTTGAGCAATGGCTCCTGGAGAGAAGCTGTAGGTGATATCTGCTGCTGCGTCACACAGGTAGCCTTACGGGGGGGGCCAGGGCGAGGGATGCAGGCAGTAAGTGAAGTCCCACCACTGTGCCAGCCCCGGGGGCCGTGGGCAGGCAGCGGGGACGTCTGCAGCGTTCGTCGCTGCCGCTGGTTACCCAGCGTGTGCCACGGGGCTCTGCTGTGGAGCCCAGCGGAGCGGCTCCAATTAGCTCTGTTTGTGGCTGGATCCGTGGGCCAGCGTGCGGCGATCTTGTCCTATCCATGCCTGAAGGGTGCCTGACCACTCACCAGCCTCATGCGCTCTGTGGGATGGCTCCAAGCCTCGCTGGAGCCAAAGGGAGCTGGAACAGATGCACTTCTGCATCCTGTCCCGGGGCTTGGCTTCCTGCGCTCGGTGCGTCATGTCTACAGTTACAGCGTGTGGCTCCTTCCAGAGATACAGTCCTCTCCTGTGAAGCTTTTCTTCGTTAAGATGACTCCTGAAGCATCCTGCCTGACTGAAATGTTTTCTCTGGACCATGTCTGCCTGAAGGCTTAGTTTTTCAAAGGTATTTAGTAAATGAACTCCTGTTATCTTTGAGGAGCTGAGTATAAATATTGATGGGAGCTTTTATTCTCTTTCAGCTTATCAAGAGATTTATGGCCTGTTTTACTTCAAACTCTCTTTATTTCATACTTGGCAGCAGAGAGAGTTTTCCCAGCAAAAATCCTCCCTGTTCTCTGTGCCCAAGAGTGGAAGGCTGGAGCCCCCCGTCTCCCTCCTGTGGGCTGTTGCTGTCACTGGCAACTTTTGCCTGGGGTCTTTGGTCCCGGTAGTCTGAGCTGCTGACCTGGAGCCTGCCAGGCTGCATCCCCCAGGCCAGCAAAGCTGGGAGCCCTCCTGCGTGGTCCTCTGCAGCACCCAGGCCCTGGCGAGCAGCTGCGGGGGTTCTCCCAGCTGCCCTCCCGCATGCTCGTCGCCTTGTTGGGAGGGAAATGCTGCCCTGGGCTTTCTGTACAGAGTTGGGCAGCAGGCGATTGCTGCTTGGGAGTTTCATTCACTGCTGGTCTCTTACCTCCTTGTTACAAGACTGTGGAAAAGCATCTGCTTTTAGAGGCTGGCAGCGTGTGCTATCATGGAGAAAAACAGATTAAAAAACTCTGGTTTGAACCTAAAAGACAGGGATCACTAAGAAAAGTGGAGTCTGTAACGTCAGTTTAGTCTCCCACCATTTCGGTGCAGAGACCGGTGAGGTCGTTGGGTCTTGGAGGACGCCTGATGTGTGAAGAGGGGACGGGGGAACTGGCTCTTTGGAAACTTGCTGGTGTAGGATGACCCTGCTGGGTTATTTGTCTGAGAGCCACGCTAAAGCCAGCGTGGAGCAAGGAGGGGTGAGAGAGCTGTCGTGCGAAGTAACTTCAGATGTTTTCAGGTTAGCAGGGCGCAAAGACCAGAGCAGCACGCTCGGTCTGGCCCAGGTCCTGCGTTGCCATCACAGTGGCCTTTGCCATCCGGGTCCTCCCGAGATCTGAGCACCCCGTTCCCTCTCTGTGGGGCTGGCTGCCTGCTGGGATGGAGCTCAACTTTGGCAAGGGTGGAAGAAATAATGGCCAGTGCTCTCCCCATATCTGCTCTTGGGGAGAGCCTTGCTGATGGTTAGCATGATAGCTGTAGTCGTGGTTATTGCAGTGACGACAGTCCCAGGCTCAACTGAATCATGGAATCACAGAGTGGTTTGGGTTGGAAGGGACCTGGCAGGGACGTCATCTAGTCCGACCCCCCTGCAGTGAGCAGCGACGCCTTCAACTAGATCAGGTCGCTCAGAGCCCCGTCCAACCTGACCTTGGATGTTTCTAGGGATGGGGCATCGACCGCCTCTCCGGGCAACCCATTCCAGTGTTTCACCGCCCTCATTGTAAAAAATTTCTTCCTTATATCCAGTCTAAATCTCCCCTCCTTTAGTTTCAAACCATTACCCCTTGTCCTGTCACAACCGGCCTCGCTAAAGCGATTGTCCCCATCTTTCCTGTAGTCCCCCTTTAAGTACTGAAAGGCTGGGATGGGGGAATGGGGGAAGGAAAGGGGGGGACGCCGGTGCGGTGAGGGCACCCTGCAAAGGAGGCAGCGAGGGCTGCGTGGAAGGGGGCTGCAGTCAGGGCACTGCAGGCGGATCTGACCCTGAGCTGCCCGGGGGCTTTGCCTGCTCCCCTCTGCCCTGGGGAGCCAGGGCCGGGCCAGTGAGTCGGGGCTGGTGGCCACTAGAGGACGGTGCAGACCGGGCCAGGCGGCTCTGCTCAGCGTGCTGCCAAGGCACGGCTCCTGCATGACACTTAGGTCTGTGCAGGAAAGGTAACACGCAGCCCATTTGCTACGAGATTAAACCGAAGCCTCCGATTCCTGCAGCTCCCTTGGGAATACCTGGGCTGGAGCATCACCGCCGGCGTGGAAGGCGTGTAACCACGTAGGAGAGTAAATCCCCCCAGCAAACCGGAGAGACGTGAGGGTTAACGGGACCTGTGGTGGACCTGCCTAGGAAACTGCCCCGCCGTGATCCCCTTGTGCCGTGTGGGGCAATGGCTTTGCAGGACTGAGGATGCTGGAAAGGGAGGAGGGAGAAATAAAAAAAAATCACAGAGTGCCAGGCTGCGTTTTGGTGCGAGGCGACTGCAGGGTGGCCTGGGCCACTGTCCTCCCTTTCTCCCGCTAGGGTTGTCTCACCGGTGTCTCGGAAGGTGTCGCGAGGTAGGGGAAGGAGATGATCGTGCTTTGAACGAACAGTGCTGAATTTTCCTCCCAGTGTTGCACTTATGGGCTGTGATAAGGTGAACTCCAACCCTCCTTCGATCCGGGTGACTTGTGTGTCACCGGCTGCAATGACTGAGCCCGTGTCAGCGAACACTTTGCTTGCTGATGCTGCATCGCTCTGCTGCACAAACAGCCTTCTCGTGGTTCTTCCCGAAGTAGCCACATGCAGCATTTTGTCCTTATATTTTTAAAGCGTGTCCTAAAATTTTTTAGTCCCAATTTAGGAAAAGATTCTGATTCAGGATAGCACTTAAATATTTGCTTTAAATGTCTTGGCGGGTGAGATGTATATTCGTGCTTTAGAGCATTTGTCTGTCTTTAATGCTCCCCTGAATTCCTTACTGAGGAACTGGGGTGGCAAACACCCACCGGAGGACGTCTGAACAAAATACCAACAGGGCAAAGACGGCAGCCCCACGTGCCAGGCGTGCTCTCGGAGATTCCCTCAGCCTAAGCAGCAACTCCATCTCCAAAAACCATATGGCAAGTCCAAGCACTCGGTGCAACCGGATTGCACTGCAGGAAACCAGTAGGAGAGGCTCTGCTTGCTGGTGGGGAGGGTGTGCTTGACCAGCTGCTCTGTCCCCAGAGCTGCCCCTGGGCACAGGGCTGGTTTTGGCGTGCTGGGATGGACCCTGCCTACGCGGTCAGCTCTGAGCTCGGGGTATGGTTAGTCCGTTGTCGATGTTGTATCTTCCGTGAAAGTCCCGTTCTCATGATGATTGGCAGGAGTCACTGGCTGCAACTGAAGGGTCCCAGCCCTACTTCAGTGTTATGGAGAAAATGAAGGGATCTTCTGCTGCGGGTTTGTCGTTCTGCTGAACAAATGCTTTACCTCAGCAGAATGTGTGTAAGCCTATGTAAAAATCAGGCTGGTGCCTGATACTCAGCCATGGTCTTGGAGAAGATAGTGTCATGGTCGCCTCTGGCTTTCAATCTCATGATGGGTGAGAGATGCTCATACAGATAAATAACGAGGAGAGAGAACATCCAATTAAACACTCATTGCAGCCACCCCGTCAGAACTACCCCTTTATCACTCTGTAATGCATCATAAAGCCTCTCTTGATGGTTTTCTACTGCATATAGCAAAACAGAGCTGGATTCTGTTTCTGGTTTAGCTGCTTCTAACAATATTCATCATTGCTATATCTAAACATGATCTTACTTTGATAATAGGACTCCAAGCAGTGATAAAATAAAGTGAGATTAAAATAACTACATAATAAAATTCCAGATTAAGCTGAAACTGTGGTAAATCTTTCAGAGCTGCAGAGAGGTAATAGCTAAGCTGCATGGACTCGGTGTTTTGTTGAATGACTGTGATAAAATGTGTTGATCCACATTATAGTTTTATGTCTGTTTCTGTGTAATAACTATAACTACAGTTCAGCTGCAGTTTGGCACTTTAAAAGATTTCCTTTGAACGTATAACTTGTTGCATGTCTTTTGTTTTGGCTTTTATAATCTCCAAATATATAAAAAAAAAATATACTTTTCTTGTGCAATAGCAGGTGAGGGGTGTTGACTCATCCCTGGGCACAGGGGCTGTTAAGAAGATGGGAAGGACAGATCCCTTCTCCCCTGCTAGGAGCTCTGGTTTGTCTGATTCAGCATGGTACCCCTGCAAGTCCTGAATTAAGACTATGGCTGTAAAGGAGAGGGACGGGGGGCGTCACGGGTGCCCCTGCGCTTTGAGAGTGGCCGGGACTGCCCCTTGCCCCGTCTCTGACTCACGGAGCTGCGTGTCGCAGGTTTTGCAGCCAGGCAGCTGGTCACTCGTCCCTTAATGGCAAGCTGCCTGATGGCCCAATCAACCTCCTGGCCACCGGTTCCCATCTGCCAGCAACGATGACGTGACCCTCAGCTTTTGGTTGAGGCCTTGTCATGGCCCTGATGGCACTTGAGAGCTGTGAATCATCTCAGTCCTGTTTGCTAATTGCCGGAGAAGCCTGCTGCGTGTCTGACGGCAAATGTTGCTTCCTGAGGGAGAAAGCTATGGAGCTGCCTTCGAAGCGATGCACCCGTCAGCTGCAGGGACCTTGGGTTGCCGCTTGCATCTAGCACTTCTTACGCAATGTCGTACGGTTTTGGTTCATGGAGGGCAGAGTCAGGCCAGGGAGGGAGAACACAGCGTTGGGAACTGGGCTGGGGCGAGCCGCCTGAGCCCTGTGCTCGGCTCAGGCTGCCCGTGTTCAGCCGTGTGCTAAGCAGCTTACAAGGAGCTGCAGTTGTGATCACCCGCGACAGCAGTCAGGGCTGCGGTTCCTCCTCGGGCACAGCAGCTGGTGCAGGAAGAGAGATGCCTCCTCCTTTTATCGTGCTGAGCTCACAGTATGGGTTTGCAAATCTGGGAAGGGAATTGCCCGCAGAACAAGTTACAGATCTTCTTGCTTTACAGAACTGATGGTACTTTTGTATTCTTTTGATTTACTATTTATTCTTTCAGTTCAGATCAGTGATCCGGCACTTGGCTCTGCTTAGTGTATTGATTAGTCCAGAATCCCATCTGCCACTTTGCTGCAAGATGTTGTAAAACTATTGTAAAGCCCTGAAACATTTCCGAAATAATATCAGAGCCTTGTGCTCTCCTTGCCAATGAGGATCTCATGGAGCAGCTTTGAAGGTAGGCAGGGAAGGAAGATTACTGGAGCAGGCTTTTAAAAGGAAAATCAGAAATTATTTAAGAGCGTGATCTGGCCAGGGATCCCCCTCGGCCTGGGTCCATGGCAGCCCACTTGGTGCTGGAGTTTTGATCTACAAAGTGAGTCCAGATGAAGCCTGGCCCCACGTTGTGGGACTCTACCGTCTGCGAGTGGGGCTGGCAGTGCTGGCAGCGTGTCCATGGTGCTAAGCCCAATCCCTTTCCCTTCCCGAGGCCATGCCATATAGCAGCTATACATCGAGGGGACAGTGGGTACCATCTGCTGTGTGTTCCTTGTCCCCATCAGGGAAACCTGAGCTTACCAAAAAGAGAGAGAGAGAGCCTTTTGTAGGTTTTGAGCAGGGATGGGAGGGAAGGAAGGTCAGACTGCAGTGCTGGCTCACAAAGGGGATTTTCTCCACCCAGGCAGGAGTGGGAGGATGTGCCACGAGAAAAGGCGCTGTAGACACGTCAGATGCAGAGCTTTGAATTCCTTGAGTGACATTTTCCTTTCAATTAACAGAGTGGAGGTATTTTTCCCCCTGCTCTGGACCACTGCAAAGCATTGATCCTGATCCTCTGGAATGGACCTGATGGCATTCAGGCTGCTCCTAAAAGCTCTTGCATCAGTGATGGACGGACTGACTGACAGAGCTGTCTGTCCTCCTGTCTCATGGGTCAGGTACGTGGGGGTAAGGCACAGCGATCAAATGCTTCTCCCCAGCAGAGCATCCCTCTCCAAGGATGCCCCTTCACTGCAGCATCAGGGCTGGATTTCAGCCCTTCTGAACCAGCTGATGTTAGAGAAGGAGACTTTGAATTTTGAACATGCAAGAGCTTGCCTCTGTAGGCTTGAATTACTTATAGAGTATAAACGATGCCTGAATGCTAATATACATTTCAGTATGAATGTTACGAGGTGGATGATAACTTCACTAAGTGCAGCGACGCTGCACCAAAGATGAATTCAGCCTGGGGTGTTTGCTGGCAAATGTACCACCATCAATCCCTGCTCATTCCCCCGAAACTCTCAAGCTTTTGTTGACCTGTGAGCCAGGAGGACCCAGAAGAGAGGCAGGAAGCAGGAAATAACAAAGATACGTCCCTATATTGGAAAGGTAAATTGCTCCCTCAGAAAAAATGATCCCGAGGGTTAGCAAGTCACCAGTAAATACTGCAGCAGACTAGAGCTGAAGAGAGTTCCTGGTAGATAAGAAGATCAAGCCTGGAAGGCTGCTGTCAGAGAAACCAGCAGGACTGAAGTCTCCAGTGGTCCGGGACTAATTCTGACCCTGCTTGTAACAGGCAAGAGCAGTAGTGGGTGCAGCATGGCTGGGAAGGGAAGGTTGATTTGCCTGGCAGAATGTGCATTTTAATTGCTCATTTTCTTTCCTTTTTTATGTGATTTGATTGTGAATTATGTTTTCTGCATTTGTAATTAGAGGGTAGAACAGATGGTGGAGGCTTTGTCTGAAGTGATGTAGCCATTGAAATAACTCATGCTACTGGCTGATAGTTTGCTAGGAAAGGGTGTGTTACGCCATAAAAATACCCTGGGAGTTGCTTGAACAGAGACCCACTTTCTAAACGGTCTGAGACAGATCTTTAGATGATAGAAATCAGCATCACCCCACTGAAACCAGCATGCAGGTTGGTTTACACCACCTAGAAATCTGTTTGCCGGGGAGAAACTGTTCTGCCCTTACACCTAGAAACGCCTGCTCTTACACCGTGTTTGCAGCCAGCTGTGCTGTATTTATTTCCATGTAACATGCCACAGCCAGCCCACAACACGCTAGCTGGGTTTCTTCCCTTGTGAGTTTGGAAGGCACAGCTCTTCACACCCCAGGAGATGCCCAGCTCTGCTTCGTCCCCGTATCCTGCACTGAGAAGCAAGATTTTGTAATTGAAAACTTCCAGCAGAAGTTACAAAGCTGGACTTTGAGAGAGAAACCTTGGAAAGTTGCAAGAGTTCAATGAAGGGTGAAATCACTTTGCCTCTCTCTGTGTCAACTTCCATTCATCAGCTTCCCACTTGGTTAGTGATTTGCAGAGAAAACGTTGGACTGGAGTCTCACAACAGTAGTAAATTCTAGTCATATTTTTGAAAAAGAGAGGAAATCCTTCCTAGAAAGTTGCTTAAATATGTTTTAGACTTTCATTCGTGTCTTCTTTTATCAGACACAAGCTTTTGGTGATATGCCAGTACGCAGAGCAGGGAGCTGAGCTAATAAGTCTTTTTCTTGGACCTGTCATTGAACGGGCCTTGGGCAACTCTGTGATACTTCTGATGTAGTACTTTACTGAAAATAATTGTAGTGAAAACCTGCGTAGTTCATGTGCATCATTTTGCATGGTTTCGTTTTCTTATTAGGAAAACAAGTATCTGTTGCAAGTGCTGGGCAAAGTGCTGCACGCTGGGCTGAGACCACCGGAGGAGGAGGAGCGTGACCTGATCTGTGTTTGCAGAAAGCAGAGGAGCAAGGCTTTTAGTAGGGGCTGAGGAAAACTGCATTCTTCACTCTGCTGGGGATTTGGTGCCTTGGGGACCGTACCTTGCAGGGCTGAGTTTCCCGGGCAGAGGGCACATGGCCCAGAGGGCACACATGCTGTTGAGGGAAGTCAGTCGTGCACTGGTGATTTTGCCTCTGTTGAGAGTCTCCTCTGTGTGTGCAGGGATGCCTGGTCTCACGGCAAAGCCATAGCCCTGATAAAACCTGTCCCGCCCTTGGTTGTTAGGCATGTTTAGAAATTGAGGGAAGAGATGGAAAATCCTCAGCTCAGTGTTTTGGGTAAAGCTGCCACCAGGTTCTTAGGTCCTTGTTCCCAAGTCTGTGAGAGCCTGTGGGAGCTTTTCTGTTAACCTCAAACGAGCTGTGAACTGAACCTGGAAAGCGGTGCAGAAAATGCTGTCCTGGATGCTCCTTGGCAAGGGCTAATTAATGGCTCCTCAGAAGTGCTAAGATCTGTGAAGAGTGCTGCATTGCCATGATGTTACTGGCACAGAGCCCTCCAGGATGCTGACAGTCCCACAGTGACCTTTTTCTACCTGTGTTAGGTAATGCCAAAAGGGCAGCTTGAAGTTGGTATGCGTGCAGGAAGGGCATCCTCATGCATGGGTCTAAAAATGAACTGTAACAGGAATGCTCAGTCCCCTACAAACAAGTAAGAAACAGCTCAAACCAGGCCCATAAACACACTCGTGCGTGTATGCGGCTCCCAAAATAAGCTGTTCTGCCACCTTCCAGCCTCCCACCGCAGAAAGATGAGGTGGTTCCCACTGCCTTTCTCCGTGCAGTTAGACCTTCTGCTTGCCTTCAGAAGTCCTTGATGCAGCATGGGTGTCTGCTTAACAAGGCTCAGGAAACACTGAGGTTTTAGTGCCTTTCCCAGGCTGGCTGGAGGACACTTGTTTATGACATTCAATTATGATAAATGGAAGACATGCGGAGTTTAACCCACATCAGCTCTGTGACCGCCTCCGTGATGAAATGCACGTGGATGAACATTTTACAGCCCTGGTTATTGCCGCCTGCCTCTTCCACTTTCTAGGAAAACTGATCCGAGAAGGAGATGCGGGCAGTGCTCCGTTAGAGCAAAGGCTGTGTGGGATGACACCGGGCAGTACAACTTCAGGTGAACTTCGGACTGCTCCTACACACATCCCTGAGGACTTTGGCTGCTCCACAGAGGCAGCAGAAGGCCACCACGCTGGTGCATCCTCCCGAGCTCCCTGCACGCCCTTAGCCGTAACTGGGCACCTGCACGTCGCTCTTCAGGCTGCACTGATGCAGCTTTTGTATGTTTTGATGCATAAAGGACCACTGAGAGGATCCCAAAACAAACCAAACCTACTCATGGGGGCGTGTGCCTGCTCTGGCAGGGCTCTGGTGGCTTCTGAAACACGAGGGAGGAGGGGTGGGAGGTTTTCAAAGGGAATTTTGCTGGCCCTGGTGGCTGCAGTCAGATGGAGGGGCTGCTGTGCAATAGCATCCTTCGTCTTCGGTAGCGATGCGGTTACTTACCTGTACTCTCCAGCTGGTGCTTGTAAACACTCACAGATTTGTTGTTTGTTTTTTTTACTGTTTCATACAGCAACACTGTGAGCTCTTCCATTTGTAAAATCTATCTAAAAATAATTACAGAAATACATTTACAAATGCACACACAGGCACACACATATCATTTAAGACAACAGATAACTTGGAGAGTTGAGACAGTAGTAATTCACTCCGGTTTTTCCTCTGATGTTTTTAAATGCCTCAAGTTTTCCTCTTATGGTTTATGATGATATCATGCTCCTGTCTAAACTACTACCTTAAAATACATTCTACAGGGTTATTTTCTCCATAAAACCCTGACAATAATAATTTCTCCTGTAAAACCTTCAGTTCCTACTTGCACTGTAATTTGGGATCTGCCAAGCCATCCACATCTATTTGATGGCTAGCAAATTGCAGGCTAGCAGGTACCTGCTATCCCCGCTGACGACTCGTAGGTCACGTTACGCCACTCTGATGAATAATTCCCTGAGCTGGCAGAGGTGGGCTCACCAGCAAGGATGAGAGGACATCAAGAGGCACATTTAATGGATTGTTTCCTTTTAATATTGAGAGTCCTGTCCCAGGCCAGCTCGTGCTGCGTCTGAACACGATGTTGGTGACCTTGGAAATGGACTCGCTAAAGCAATGTGTTGGTACATGTGCCGGCTGTCTGATCTGATCCGATTTATCTCTTTTTGTGTTTTTTGCAGCCTACACCGCTGCGAGCTGTGTCGTGCTGGAACTGCAGCAGCAGGTTGTGCCCGGCCAGGCTGATCCTTGCCCTGCTCCCTCTTCCAGATGCCGCTGTGTTCATGCACAGGCAGGGATTTTGGCACCAGCCGGGATTTCAGCTGAGAGCTTCCCAGCCTGGAGCTATGCTGGGGTTGCTTTTCACACTGAAACAGAAACACGCTATTTAATGCGACAGTGCTTTTCTGGGAGCTGTTGCCTCTGCTCGTGCTCCAGCGAGTGCCCAGTAACCACCGGCTCCTTGGGCTTTCTCGGAGCAGCAGCTCCTTCCCATCCCAGGTCGGTGAGAGGATGGCCTTTAGACCTTTAGGAGGAGGAGCAGGAGGGTACCCCACGTGCAGCGCCAGCCACACACTCATTGACAGCTGCGGAGATGCTACCTTTATCACCCGGTGTGTTTTGCTGAGCTGACAGTTTAAGTTCTGGTTGCAGTCCTCCCTCCCTGCTTCAGCATCTCCCCTCAGTCCCTATCTTGTAATTTGTGCTTAGCCAAACCAGAGGCTTCTTGGAGAAATATTTATCATCTGTTGTAACCTGGTGGGTTTTTCTTCCCTTACTGTTGGAAAGCATTCCCACATTAACTCTGTCCTGGTTAGGTTTGAAGCAAAGCCTTTGCTCTCAGATTACAGCTCTAGCCAACTTATTTATAGCAAGGAAAGAAAAACGTGGGGTATTGCCAAACCACGAGCACATCCTTGCAGTGCCTGACACTGTGCTTCTGAACGGTATCATTTTCCTCTAGGTTGTTTCAGATCATCTGAGAAAAGGGCAAGATTATTTCGGGGTTTTTTTTGTTTGTTTGTTTGTTTGCTTAAGTCCCAGTTTAATTTTTATTTTGAATTTCCAGCTTACTTTATGGAACACTTTTGGATCATCTGAGGTACTATCTGCTCTTATCTTCAAAGTACACTGCTGAAGAGCTGTCAGGGTCTGGCTTACGCAGGAATTAAGTGGCTCTCTGCGTTTCAAGATAGAAAAAGCGTGGCATCATGTTGCTTGCATATACCATTTGTTTTGTCCAAAAGTTGCTTCAATCTAGTCCAATGCAAACAGCAATTCATCTGCTGGGACTAGTTCGAAAGTTTTCCGCGTATCTGAGTCTGTAACCGGCACATTTGTCTGTGCAATGACACCTTGCTGAAATGTGTCGATCCACCGCGATAACTAATGCCTTTTCCATCACTTAATTATTATGGTTTTGCCAACCTTTACAGGTGATATGCAGAGACACTGCTTATGCCTTCGCCCAGCTCTAGGACCCTCGCTGCTTCTTGCGTGATGATGGAAATCAGGAGTAGTTAACACTGCTCCTCCCTTGCTGCCTCGTGGCTGAGGCGCTTATTCCTGTGCAAAGAGAGGAGGCAGCCAGCAACCAGTGCCCCGTTTGCCCCATTTTTAAGGACCATAACAACAAATCAGACCCTACTTGCGCAAAGGAGCTCAGGAACCGTGGGCTGTGGGGTTTCTAAACCCCATCCCTTTACTGTGCTGAGCTGGTTTAGAAAAGACGACATCAGCTGCGCAGGCAGGACTGCTGATGGGCTGCTCTCTGCAGAGCAAGCACAGGGGTACGAGTTAATTAATGAGGACCCCGGTTCCCTGGAGTTATGCTAATGCTGCTGGTGCTGGTGGTGATGCAGATAACTCAACCAGCCAGAGACCAGCCCTTGGCCTTGGAAAGGCGTGGAGGGGGATGAGGGAAAGTGGGTGTGAGATGACAAAAGGGGTTGGGAAAGAGATTTGATGGGGGAGAAGGGAGCGTAAACTAATTGAGTGTTAAAAATAATTCAAACTGTTAGAAGAAGAAATGATTTGGTGTTAGCCTTAGAAGAAAAGATACTTGCATATAAGTACCTGAGCCAGGTTAACAGGGGTCTGTTTGTTCCTCTCCATAAGGAGCTCAGTAGCCACTACATGCTGTCACCAACTGCCAGGACTTGGGGAGGCATCGCCTCTATGCTCCGTTTGGCCTCGTTAAATAATTGGTGAGGAACTTACTTCAGTGGTGATCCAATTGCCAGAGTATCAAGAGCAATGTCAAAAGGAAGATCTTTTTTCTTCTAGGTGACTTAATATGGTGAAAATCAGATGGTAACTCTTCCCCAAGGCAATTCAGGGGTGGCTTTTCTAACCAGACCGGCAGATGGTTGGACCTGGGCTGTGACCTGCGCTGTGGTCCAGCGTTAGGGCTTTGCCTGGGCCGTGCGAACACGTGTCTGCCTCCCCAGCACCCCTTCCTCACTGCGAGGCCGATGGCAACTGGATTCCCATCTCTGTGCACAGGTCAGTGCAAAATCCCTGGCTAAAGTGTTTTCAGAGGGCTGCTGAGGAGCTAAAGCTGCCTGAACTGAGCCTGAGAGCGAGAAGGGCTGGACCTTTCCTCTGGTGTGTGGTACCTGCACCCAAGCCCTGTATTCAGGGGTGAGCAGCCCCAAAGCCCTGGTGATGGGCACACAGGGGTTTGTCCAGCGGAGTGATGCCTCGTGATGACAGGGTCATTCAGCTGCTGCCCTGAGGTCAGCCTGAAACTCTGTCCCACACGCATGCGTGCAAATAAAATTGCATTTGTAGCACGCAGACCCTGTCAAATCTAACAAGCTTCCTGCTTTACCATGCAAACAGCCCGTGCTTTATTCTGGCTCCATTGCACAACATCTCCGCCTAAAGCTTTCTGCACAGTCTGTCGTGAAGCCCCAGAGCGGAGCAGAAAGCGCCAATGTTTGTAGAGGCGCGAGGTCGCCGTGGGTGAGGGGGAGCCTGTCGAACCCTCCGTGCGCGGGCTGCTCCAGGATCCAACGGGGCGCTCGAGTGCGTGGGTCCAGTGGGAATTCAAATGCAACCCCGCTCTTTTCTAAAGCAATTTTGTTCGTTTGCTAGATTAGGTTACAGTGGGAAAGGTGACCTCTGGGCTGAGTGGTTGTAAAGCAGCTCATAAAAGCGAGGGGAAGGGACGATGGCATCTACTGCAAAGGATAATGGACTGTTTGGGCATGATTTGGGGATCTGTATGTTAAAGCCGCTGCTTTGCCTCAGATTAACTTGAATTGTACTTGCAGAACTGAACTGAGCAGGGCTTTCTGCCTCATTTTGCCCTTGAAATGCTGATTCAAGGAGAGAACATGCCCGTTACACACTTTGGGACAGCTCTGCTCTTGGTGACTCCTCGTTCCTATTCTTCTTTCTGGGGCAAACTCTGTCCATCACTCAGCGGGGCCCTTTCTCATTTTTCTGGTTTATTTTTTTCCTTTCTTTCCCTCCCTCTATTTGCTTTCACAAATAAATATACTAGCAATAGCTAAATCACACACCAGTAAAGTGTATCAGTATTTTGGAAAAGATATTAGTAACATATTTGCTACGATCCATGAGGGGAAGTAAATTAGCAGGACATCTCTTGGATGAAAACGTGTATTTTTTTTCCCTTGCTGTCTGGTTAGCTCTCAATTTTCTCTAAAATAAAGCTGACGCTGAACAGCAGAGACACCCAGTTTCTTCTCCCCCCTTCTTTTTATTTTTTTATATATATATATAAAAAAATATAAATATATTTATATATATAATACAAGTTTTAAGAATAAGGCCAAAATATTGTCCTACTCTAATCACAGTTCATATTCCAAGGAATAAGTTGCATTTTCATCCTACAAGTGTAATTCCTAAGACCAGCACAGACGTAGTGGTAACAGAAAGAAATGGTACAGTAGGGCGTTTTTTTTTGTTGGATTTTTTTTAGCACGGCGATAGCGTTTGCGTTTCATTTTTCTGCTGTAAACATTTGCACTTGTCACTATTTAACAAGCATATTAGCAATGAAAAATGTGAGTGAAAAAGAAATACAATGTGACCATGTTGCAATTAGCCCATTATATGTATAATGATATAGCTTGAGGAGTTCCCTATGCAGTGCTAGTTTCAAAAACTAATTATAGCAACTGCATTATAAACTGCACCATTGCTATCTGCTGCCTTCGCATCCAGCAGCTGGGTGTAATTGTTCAGTCCTGGAACTGATCTGAAAGAAAGTGCTGCGTTAATGGGGGGAAAGATGAGCAGAAACGTGCACTCTGTAGTCGCACGGAGGCAGTGAGGGTTTATCCTATGGCAGATATTTTTCGAGAGTATTGTCATGACAACTGAGTCAAGGAATTCCATTTCCTACCCTTGTTACAGCCGTTGTTAGGTGAGAATTGACTCACGGCATTCAATTTGCTGTTTAATTTTTGTCTGTGCTATGGGTGTGCTTGATTTCATGCCCTACATGTGATACAATTGCTGTAAACACAAATTCTTGGCATCTTATTGTATCTTTTCAGTATTTTTCCAAAAAACTTGGAGGGACTCTGTTTTGGTTTGCCTTTCTTTTTTTTTTGTTTGATTGGTTTTGCTGTTTGTTTTGGTTTTTTTTTTCCCTCCCACTGGAATTAGTGGCATTACTGTGACAGCAAAGTGAACAACTGGAGAATTCAGGTACTTTATTCTGAGAACTGTAAATGAGCTTTTAATGCACTACCTTACACCACCAGCTGCAAAACAGCAGCAAGTCTGACTCGCGCGGGGTTTCACACAGCAACCTGAGCCAGCTCTGTCTGTCTGTCTGTCCGGGGCTGAAGGGTGCAGCTGGAGCCTGGGAGCACTGGGAGGGGTCAGGGTACCGCATGCAGCCTCAATGCACCGCTGATGTGTGGTTCGTCCAGCTTGCAGGTGGAGCAGAAAGCCTGCAAAGGATTTTTACAAACTGCTCAGGCATTGACTTGTATTAATCGGGCTTAAAGATTCCAGCATGGCTTTATTTTATGTCTACTGCATGCAAGATTTGAAGGGTGAGGCCACCATTCCCACTGCTGTAGCATCAGTAGCCCTGCAATGTACCCAACTGATGTACCAGCTCAGCACCATCCCACAGCACTGGACCCCAGGTTGCTTTGGCTATGGAAAGGCAAATAAATACACATGGGCGTTATCACCTGTGGCATTCACTGAGCCTGGGGGCCTGTCCCGGCACAGCTCTTGGCCAAAGCGTGGGACGGGACGGGGGTTGCAGTGAAGGTGGATGCTGACAGCAGCGTCGTTGCTACAGGAGTGGGTCACACCATGCAAGGGTGCAGCCCCGGGAAGGATTATCAATTGCAACATCACTCTGGTCTCAGTCACCTGGTGCAGCCAGAGGTGTCGACATCTGTCCAGGAGCCAAAATAAGGACAGAGTGTGCCTGCCATTTAAGAGGGGCTAAATGGGTGCCACGGTGCCGGCAATGTAAGCCTGATCCCGCCCAGCACGCGCTCAGCCTGGGTAAAACCTGCAGGCGTTGCTGGAGCGGACATATGGCTGCAGCCCAAAGCCACAATGATCTTACAGTGCTCCCCAGCAGAGCTTTGCTCATAGGTCATGATGATGTAACCGTGCTAACTAACCCCGTGGCTGGAAAGCACGATGTCCGAGCTGACTCCGAAGGTGGGAAGGAACAGGCAAAGACCTTCAGTTTTTGCCCACACGCCCGTGAGTCAGCGCTATTGCTCTGTAGCATCATCCTTCCCACAGGCAACCTCTGTACTTGTCTCCTTTTTAAAAGTCTTTGCTTATTTATTTATTTAAATTGTGTCTGAGGCTTCGTTCTGAGTAGCTGACAGGGCAGAGGCAGCGTTTGCTACTCTGCAAACTTGCTGATGAGTGCTGGGGCTATTCTTGGCTCACAGGCATCCAAGTGACCATGACAAATGCCAGAGCATCTGGAGTACCAGCTGCACTGCCAGCTCTGCACGACACCTAGACTGCTGCCTGGCAAGTCTGGGCTTTGCTATACAATAACAAAGGGTCATTTTACACAACTTGTGTTTGTTTCTAAAAAAATATAAGGTGAGGGCAGCAGGTTGTGTCAATCCACCCAAACTTGGAACTTAGAAACCAGGAGCAGGACATGCATTTGCAGCTCGCATTGCTTCGGTAGTTGAGGAGACACTTCAGAGCTTTGCTCTGTGCTGCTGCACCCCCGGCTTTGCCATCAGGATGAGGCTTTTGCTCATTTCCTTAAGCACATAGTCTACAGTGTTGGTTAGAAAGCCAGAAGGTGATCGTGAGGTGGACTATTTATCCCTTTGATTCGAGAAACTTCATTTTGGGTGCAGTTGCCACTTTAATTTGCCTTTTTTTTTTAAATTGCTTGCTATGTACAGTGACACCATCAACTGGCAAAAGCCCAGCTGATGAGATTTTTGGTTTTTTTCTCCTCTGTGTTGACTTTTGATGTAGCAGATAATAATCTATGGCTGCCATCTGCCCTCCCCAGGCAGCCCGTGGCTGGGGCAGGCCCAGGCTGGGTGTTGGGGCAGGCAGGGCTGGCGTGAAGCAGAGGGCAGCCGGGTGCTCTGCAGATTCCTGTCCGGGTCTGCAATGCTCCATTCGCTTCTCCTTTGTAAATGAGAGTAACACCAGTGGAGGCCAACACAATACGGTGGTGGGAGCATCAATCCTACTGCACAGCGAACCCCTTGGCACATCCAGAACAAAGCCATCAGTCACTCTGAATAAAATCGTACTGAAGGCAAAACAATAAGGAAATAAGGTAAAAGAGAGTTAATGGCCAGGGAAGGGTTGCCTGTATTCACTCAACCCATGAAGCCAGACCCAAGACAGCAGCCTGGGGAAGCTGACTGCATCACGGGTTGGAGCTGGACTAGGTGGCAACGTTATTTCTTCCCTGGGATAGCCTGGGTTCTTTGCCATTATCATGGTAGCTACAGCAACCAACTTGCATCCTATTATCATTGGGAACAGCAGGACCTGCATATTAAAGTGACATATTTATTTTTATTAGATTTTTATATTTAATTAGCCACCTTTGTATAGAGGCCACATCCTTGACCTACTTGTGGCATCTCAATAAACAAGCTCTGTGCAGGAATTCCCCGGGGAAACAGCCTTTTGCAGGCACGCAGCATTGGCAGGTTTACCGTTGCAGGGCTCTTTCGAGCTGGGAATGATTTCTGACCAATAACTCAGTCATTTGCCAGCCGGTGAGAGCACCCACCTGAATATGGGCTGTGGAGCAGGCTCGGGCTGTGCACTTGGAGCCCAAGAGGCACCAGCTTATTCAGAGGAGCTGGCACACAAAAATGCACACCTCCTCCTGGCTGCATGCTGCCAAAATTTCTGAATTCATGAGATGTGCGAGCAGAACTGGAGGAAAGTCGTCATCCCCATAATCCTGACCAGTAGCTGCTCTGATTGCAGACCACGTGTAGCCCCAGTGGGCCTGTACGACTGGCGACAGTGGGGTGGCCACTGGGCACCATGGTGCCTCACTTAGTGACTGCTGGAGAGGGCTGCAGTGTCCAGCATGGCTTGCAGCTTGTATCAGACACAGCTGGGATACTCTACACTGTGATTAAATTCTACATGGGCTCATTGGTGGCTTTAAATGTCAAATCTGTATATTCTTATAGGCTCTCCTCCTGCCTAATGCTATGTTATGTGGCTAAACAATAGTTAAATTCCAGTGTGAACCGTAACCTTGATGTCCTATACGTCAGGAATAAAAAATCTCTGTTCTTGTGCCCAGTTAAAGATATTCCTCAACTTAATTAAAATGAATTATTTTTCCTAAAGATGAGTTATCTGCTAGAGGAGGAGGAAAGAGAGACTTGTGTGGTACCAGCCTTAGGGTTTCTGATAAAGGTTTTTTTCCTGCCACGTGGCAGCCGAGGCTTATTTATGGAAAAACTATAAAGTTTTGAATCAAACTCTTAAATCTTGATGTGCATAAAATGTCTAATGAAATCTCCTTCAGCTCCCTGAAGATAAAGGCAATGCTTGCTCATGACAAAGCAGCCTTTTCTTCTCCCCGGAGTTGGAGAAGTTTGAATCTAAAAGTCAGGCAGGCAATGGAAGCAACACAGGCTTGTGACGGTGGGTGGCAAGTGCTGGGAGACACATGGCAAAGAAACCACGCAGCAATTTAATCTTCCTTTTTAGTGGTGGAGAGGTATGGAAGTGACTGGTCAGAAATGAGGTTAGCAGGTGGAAGAGCTTGCTGGTCTGTTATTCAGTCTGACATCCTCAGTATGTGCACCCAAGACCTAAGTGCAGGAGGAGACCAGAAGACAGGGAGGGGAAAGAATAAACCATGTGCAAGTTCCTAGGCAAAGCTCCAGTGGCATGAAGCGTATTTTTAAGGCTTGTGTGGCTGAGAGAGAAAAAAGTATTTCTACCAACAGTCAATTGATGATCATTATGTGATGGCAGGGTTGCAGGTCTGGAAATCCTGGCACCAAGCGCAACTCATTTCCAAGACCCTGACAGTCAGACGCTGTGAATTCCCATCAAAGTGGGGAACTGCCGGTGTCCCATAGCACCTCGATGGCCAGCACTCCGATAACCCTCCCTAACTGCTGCCCCAGCAGCAGCCAGCACTGATTTCATTTCACCAAAACATTGTTTGATGGCTGCTTCATAGCCAATTCGGACTGCAACCATCACAAGCCTTTTCCAGCAATGTGCATGGGTGCTTTCAAGGGTGAGACTTGCTGGATTTGCTCCTTCCACTCTGGGGGTTTGCTGTAGGGGCACAACCAGTGTGCCTGCAATCCCGGTGGGGCAAGCCATGAGGGAAATTGGCTCCAGCATCACCTGGAAGATACGGAGCTCTCTCCCCACTGCTCCATGCTCACACACCGATGCTTTAAGGTTTATGCTTTTGGCAGGAGGCAGCGTCCAAGCTGGCCACCAGATGTATTGAAACGCTCAAGAGTTTGTTTGCACTGAGCACTATTGCACCGACCTGCAGAGGGATCAGGAACTTCACATGCCTGCAGGTACTGCCCGTGCTCAGCACTTTATTGCATAAGGCCTTGGAAAGGCAAGGCAAAGTGAGGCAGAAAAGAGTTTTCATAGCCTGGGAAAAATGATTGGATTACTTAAATGGTACAGCATAAGCCCTAGACACAAAGCAGAGGTGTGACAGACAGAAACAGCAGCCTGTGAACGTGGGTTTGTTGTCTGAAGTGACTGAGAGCTGCTGTCCTGGGAGCACGTTTGATTCAGCAGCCCTAAGCCAAACAGCCCTGTAGGCTCCACGGCATCCTTAGTTTTGGAGATCTGTTGAAACTAATGTATGTAGCCAGATAAAGGGTAAATCCAAAGAAACAGGTGACAGAAGCACAGTGCGTTAGCTTCTTGCACTTGGTAGCATGTACTTCAGGGTGTGCTGCTTTCATCCCACTGTAGCTGGTGTAAATAACCTCAAGCCCCTTTCCAGGCTATAGCTCACCTTTGGCAACACCCTCTCCAGGGACCGCTGGAATTACTGTAGCTCCTCTTTCCATGAAATGTATCTGTGCTCCCAGTCTGATACGATGGTCTGGTTTTCTTCTTTTAAAAACTTAACTTTCTTGGCTTTTAAAATAAAAATTAACTTGCTGTTCATCTTTTATTTCCCTTTCATGCTCTGAGCAGCGAGTAATTAGAGCTGCGTCACACTGGAGAAATTACAACAATATAATATTTCTACAGTTAAATCTGCATAAATATAATATCTTTGAAAAATAACAAGCTGGTCTAAGGGAAATTAATTATCCCACCGGGACTGTCATTATTCTGAAACAAAAGCGCTCAGTTTTCTTTGCCCACTTTCATTTTGAGCATTTCTTTCCTTTTAAGCACTGGCTACATATTTCAGTCCTTTTCTCTGTGTCTGGAACATAAATAGTAATACATTTAACGCAGTGTAAAAAAAAAAATCTGTCTTCGAACCTTTTACAGATATCATGAGGATATTAAGCAACTTTAAAATTAAGTCAAAGTGTATTTCGCAAATCTGTTTTGGTGGCTATATGTCATTACTGTTCATCAAGCCGGTTCAGCCCGTCAAGTCACATTTTCCTTGGCTATTTTTTTGTGAGTTGTTTCTTCTTCTTTGAGGAACATGACTCCATTTATCATAATAAGCATTTATCATCTGGGCTATCCTCACACTCTCTAGCCAGTCTCAAGCCATTTTGTTTAAGACAAGATCTCCTTTATTTCAAAAGGGAATGGCACTGCTGGACGTGGTGTATTCCAGTATTTAACATCTGCACACAGGCCTTGGAAGTCAGACTCTGGAGCTGATAGCAAGTCTTTGAATACAGCAACACGTAATATCTGTGGCTTAAATCACAAGCTAACTTCTAGAGTTGTATGAGGTACAGAGGAACAAGTGGTGACATTGCAGGGCTGGCCTGGTAGAAAGAAAATCAGTGTGTTGGGAGCATCGTTCATTGTACACGGCCGTCTCCTGCATGGCTGGGCGAGGGCTTCACGGCCCTGAATCCAGCCTGCGCTCCTGTAAGCAGAATATTTTGCAGGATTCAGCCTGGCTCACATCAACTGCTCAAGGCTTTGGCCATCGTAGTTTCCACTGGGAAGCCAGCCTCAAAGTAAGCAAACTCCATGGCAACTGGCCTAAGTGGTCTCAATTTTTAATGGCGTTTAAAAGCTGCAGTGTCATATTTGTACTTGTTTGGGCAACTCAGGAGGCATTTCTGCTTCAGCAGCAGCAGCTCTGCGGCACCAAATTTTGTGCTATTCTGCATCCCTGGCCAGGACCACATGACCATATTTTAAAGCAGGGCAAGGTCTTCTGTGCCGTCTGCCACCTATCAGCCAGCTTTTTTTTTTATTATTTCTTTGGTCATTACTTGACATTACTTGACATTGGGTAAAAAAAACCACTTGGCTGGATGGCCGAGCCCAGAGAGTTGTGGTGAATGGAGCTAAATCCAGCTGGCAGCTGGTCACAAGCGGTGTTCCCCAGGGCTCAGTGCTGGGGCCAGTCTTGTTTAATATCTATATCAATGACCTAGATGAGGGGATCAAGTGCATCCTCAGTAAGTTTGCAGGTGACACCAAATTGGGTGAGCATGTTGCTCTGCTCAGGGGTAGGAAGGCTCTACAGAAGGATCTGGACGGGCTGGATCCGTGGGCCGAGGTCAATTATATGAGGTTTAACAAGGCCAAATACCGGGTCCTGCACTTGGGTCACAACAACCCCAGGCAACGCTACAGGCCTGGGGAAGAGTGGCTGGAAAGCTGCCCAGCGGAGAAGGCCCTGGGGGTGCTGGCTGACAGCCGGCTGGACACGAGCCAGCAGTGTGCCCAGGTGGCCAAGAAGGCCAACGGCATCCTGGCTTGTATCAGCAATGGTGTGGCCAGCAGGAGCAGGGCAGGGATGGTGCCCCTGTGCTCGGCACTGGTGAGGCCGCCCCTCGAATGCTGTGTTCAGTTTTGGGCCCCTCGGGACAAGAAGGACATGGAGGTGCTGGAGCGTGTCCAGAGAAGGGCAATGAAGCTGGTGAAGGGTCTGGAGAACAAGTGTGATGGGGAGAGGCTGAGGGAGCTGGGGGGGTTTGTCTGGAGAAGAGGAGGCTGAGGGGAGACCTTATCGCTCTCTGCAACTCCCTGAAAGGAGGTCGTAGCAATGTGGCTGTTGGTCTCTTCTCCCAAGTAACAAGCGATAGGACGAGAGGAAATGGCCTCAAGCTGCACCAGGGGAGGTTTAGATTGGATGTTAGGAAAAATGTCTTTACTGAAAGAGTGGTCAGGCACTGGAACAGGCTGCCCAGAGAGGTGGTGGAGTCACCATCCCTGGAGGAGTTAAAAAAAAACAACTTGTAGATGTGGCACTTCAGGACACGGTTTAGGAGGCCTGGGGGTGTTGGGTTGACAGTTGGACTTGATGATCCTAGAAGTCTTTTCCAACCTTAATGACTCTATGATTAGCACAATGTGGCCTGCTGGCTTTGTATCGTGAGAGCAAACACCGAGTCCTTGAGTTCAGCAGTCAGCTGTGCTGCTGTACAGCAAGGAGAGCATCGCAGTCCTCCAACAGCCTTTCCCTGGTGGGTAACAGCTCTCTAGGTGACCTTGTGAATGATGGGCATCACTTACACTGCTTTTGATTTAATGCACTGATGTTGGGCTGCCATTATTTTTAGAAAGATGCTTTCATTTTACAGATCACAAACTTTGGGTGGGATATTAGTATTTCTGTATTTTTCTACAATGTCTGGGGAAAATCACAGAAGGCTTTGTCACTTCACAGGTAAGTTTCCAGCAGTACAAATGTGGAGACTCGGAGAAATCCCACCTCTCACCAAACCCATTATCAAGCCTCATGTGCATTTATAAGAGCTTTTGCAGTCAAGGTGAATTACAAGGATTCTCGCTGAATCCCTGACAGATACAAACACTTAGTTATCCTCGGCTTTTTTGCTGAAACTAATCAAAGATATTGTTTATTAAACTCCTGTTGTCTCTGCAGCAAAGAACAAGGACAAGCGCCTCTGTAGTGATTTAATACTTCCGACAGTTCACTGTAAAGATTTATTACAGCCAGCTGAAAGCACAAACATGCATTGCCCAAGTCCTTACTTTTAATTTGTCACTTCTTTAAAAAAATGTATATACAAGGCTAAAACCCAAGTCCTTCTTTGCAGTTCAGTGTGATCTCTTCTCAACCAGGGAGCAAAACAAAGCATAAACCCTCACCTTCCCTTCAAACAGAGGAAGGACATTAAGATTTAGCCTTGCACTTAAAGGCAGATTGTAATGCTCCTGCAACACAAGTGGTTTTTAGACTAGAAACTGGTATAAAAAAAAAATTAATCAGACTTAATGGTTTAAGTTACCACTTTAAATTGTCCAGTTATACCTGTGATCCTCTCTGAGAGGATCTGTCAGAGTGGAAAAGATGGGTCTGCTTCATAGAGAGGGGCTCAGCCCTGCCGGTGCACAGAGACAGCTCTGAACCTCTGCGCCACACCTGGGTTTCAGCAAGAGCCCCCCCCCCCGCCCCGTGCAGGGTCGCATAAACCAAACTAATTAAGAGAGTGATGTATGAGTTTTTTTTCAAGTAAAGACTCTTTCTTTTTGAATCAATTTTATTAAGGTTTCAGGGATTGTATCATAACAAATAAAGCACAAAGATAAATGAGTGAGCACAATTAATAAATGCAATGATTCAGCCCTCTGAGCTTTTAAACTGCTTATCTAATCATATGTAATCTTTATTCACAGTGTTAAAACTCTTACATTACAACAGTTGTAAGTCAATTAGGAAAATGACTTTAATGGTTTAAAGAAGGTAAAGGCAATATGTGCTTTTCCAGACTTCAGGTGCTCAGGTGAACTGAGCTCTGGCTTAGCAGGTCTGCTAAGCACCAAAATTGAGCCTGGAAAGATGACCCACAAAGTAGAGCTGCTGCCTTCCCTCCCCTGTGATATGTCACCCCAAATCTGAGAGACTGATGGGGGCTGAGAGCACCATCACCATCCTTCTTAGCTACTTTTTCTCCAGCCTGTTAAATCAGACCAGTCAGACACTCAACCCAAAATATTCTTATCCTTAATTATCTCAGAAGTCCTAGTTACAACAGCTTCTTACTATGTGAACGGAGTTTTCTCTCTCTTTGGCATTTTAATATTTCTAAACGGTGTTGCTAGCTACTTCCTTTCTCACTGCTAAAGCCACAAATTTTACAATTTTGAAAAACAAAGCCAACCATATAATCAGACATGTCTTGGCGGGTTTCGGCACATGCTCCGCTGAGGTGCAAAGGCAGGACAGTGTTTATCTGAAGCAAAAGCTGAGCCCACCCCTGCAGCAGTAGCACAGCGATCCCGGCTCCGGCTGCGCTGTGGGCAGCGGACATTCCTGACGATGTCTCTTGGCTTTGAGTACAAAGTTCCCTCTCTTTGCTATCATTTAATTTGCACGTAACTCTTACAGCGAGATACTTCTAGCTTAGATTTCGTGTGTGTGCTGATTGGATTTAGCACGGTGTTTCCCCAACCAATTTTCACTGGCAGCTTGTGTAGGGCTGGCTTCTGCTTTACTCATTTCCAGCTGCTAACCCCCTGCTCCAGGCCTCCTGCATAAGTAGCAAAAGTTAAAGCAATAACCCCAAGGCTGGCATCTTCTCTGCCTTCCTGCTGCTTCTTTTTTTCATTTAACAACTCACAGGTTTCTCTCAGGACATGTGCATTAATTTGCCCCAGACTTTTTGCTCCAAGAGAGGCCATATCTTGTGTATTGTAGCATGGAAAAACAAAAAGACAGGGCTAAATTTTTGTGGTGCCCCCTGACACCTATGCTGGATGGGCTCCCTGAGGGATTCCATTAAAAAAACCAATAATTTCCAAATGTGGCAAATAATACATTGACTCTGCTGAGGTGCATCACTCCGACCGCGTAGGTGAGGAGTCTGGAGCCACGTGGTGCCTGAGCTGCCACAGAGAGCTGATGAGAGATGCCCTGCCTGGTCTAAGAGGTTGTGTCTCCCTCTTCCTTCTCAAGGCTGAAATTTAACATGGCCTTTCAGGTAAAAGTGAAAAAAGGTGTTGTCTTTGATTGTGTTTTATCTTTTTGTCCAGAAAAGTTGCTTGGAAAGCAGCTTGTAAGGCTCGTCTATGGACACCCTTCTGTGATTTCTGCTGTGACCTTTTCACCACCCTTCCAGAAGTAACTCTGAAAAAAAAAGAAAAAAACCCCAAAGCCACACAAAAAAGTTATAAACAGATATTTCCTTTCTTCTACCTTCAGAGAGTGTTGGTTTTTTTTGTTTTCCCTGCAAAAGCACACGCCTGCTTTAGAGTCTTCAAATCCAACTGCAGAATCAGAACAAAATGGTCACAGCCGTTGGCAGCAGATGGCTTTGGACAGAGCACCAGGGAGGCACGGTCTCAAAACAGTTTGCACTAGTGAGCAATAAATTTTTTACCTGTGGAAAAGGTCACACTTGAATTTCTATTCAGAGTTAATACTTCTCTGAAGAAGGGACAGTTATCTGTTGGGAGAGGAATTGAAGGGAGAATGTGAATATGAAGAGGAAAAATGAAAAAAAAACCCCAACAAACCAACCCTGGCCAAACAGTAAAATCTTCAGTACTGATGAAATTTTGAACACAAGCTGACAGGAGATTTAAGGACACTTTCCAGGTGTTATTGCACTGTATACTGTTTTTTTGGCCAGATCTGGAAACTTTGAAATATCTTGGAAAAGGAAATCTTTCGAACGGTATTTCATTCTCCTGAAAAAAAAATGAAAAAGCTATATAATAAAAGCTTACACAAGATCACCTGCTTTTATAACAACACTTTTTTCTCACAGGCTGTATTTTCATATGCCATGTAAAAGCATATTCTCTGAACCCTTGGCTTTTTTTTTTTTTTTTTTATCACTAGCTGACTGTCAGGGCCCGTTTCCATCTAAATGCAGATGAAGGACTTACCCGGCCGCATTTCAGAGGACCCCGCCATGTTCCAGCAGCTGGGAAGGAGCATCCCACCCGAACCAGCCCATTACACACGTCCCAACACTGTAGCACAGACGAGTCAGTTCAGCCACCGTCCCCTCCATTAACAAAGACATTGTCACAAAACCCACTGAGCCATGAAATACAGTGAAACCACCACCTCCTTGCAAATGACCTTACGGTTGGTATTTATTGTGCTTTTAGCCTTTTAACACGGTCCTTCAGCTAAGCTGCATGCCATCAAGTTTAAAATAGCGCCATGGCTGCAGCTCGGTGACTGACACCAAGGCGACTGACGGCGCTGCTGCTGCGTAACTGCAAGTTTCACATCGGGGAGCGGTGGTTTCTTTTTCCTCTCCTCTCTCCAGATTTTGAGCCCATTCTGGAGGTCATTGCAAAGGCGGCGAAGTTGGCAGAAACACAAACCTGCCGCGTTTCCTGAAAGTTCACTGTCCCAAACCTGTTATGTGCCTCTAAGCCAGACCTCAAGCTCTGGTGATGACACAGTCACTGGTATAGATAATTCGGCTCTTACATGTTTTCTTTGTGCTTTGAAAAAACATCTTTGTGCAGTTTCTTAAATGTCATTCCTTGCAGTATACAGAGCGGGCAATAAACAATAAAATTATTCACCTTGAAGAAACCATCTGCTGTCTTTAAGGACATCACCAGGTTTTTTGTTGCTTTCAATGGTCCTCTGGGATGCTGTAAGTGTCATTAAAACACTGTGTTTCCCATCATCTGCACGCTAGACTCATTTTGCTTTAGAAACAAAAATGATGATGGGTAAAATAAGCGGAAATTTCATTCTATTAGTTGCTATATTTCATTTATTTTGTGTTTTGTTATATATAACGCTTGCTATTTGGAATTATTCTTTGAAGGCTGCATCAGACCGGTTTAGCCCTTGGACGTGTGGCGCTCCAGGTGCAGCAGTCTGACCTGCTTGCAGGCTCTGCTGTGCCTTCATGATCACTCTCTGCCACCTCAGCGCCTCCCTCCGCATGCAATTGCTCAGCACCGAGAGAGCTGAC
This sequence comes from Morus bassanus, assembly GCA_031468815.1. NCBI lineage: Eukaryota > Metazoa > Chordata > Aves > Suliformes > Sulidae > Morus > Morus bassanus. The sequence continues at coordinate 28,314,882 of CM062577.1, forward strand.
CCGCACGATGTGCTTTGCAGAGAAGCCTGTGATGCTGAACTGCAGCAAAGGAAGGTTACAGTTAACCCAGGGACCTCTGTCTCCATTTTTCTCATGTAATCAATCATGGATGGAGAGAACATTACCATTTTAAATGAAAGGTCAACTCCCTTCCTCCTCCGCCTCCTCCCATGCCTGCAATATATACGTTGCCTTCTTTTCTTTGATCTCTTCTTTTATAATGATGACATGCCTGACAACAGCAGCATGTCCCTGTGCATGGGGAGATCTATCATGGCCTAAGGAGGACTTGTCTCTTGCTCCCGAGGACAGCAGTGCTGCGATCCTTAGGAAAAGGCAGGCAGAGCTGTTCCCACTCCTCTCTGCTACACCCGGGTAATTACTCGCCTCTTTCCTGCCTGCCCGCTCTCCTCATAGCCTTTCTTGGTTCTTTTACTGAGTTTAAAACAAAAAGCCCAGCAATGCCCCTAAAACTCCATCCCAACTTCATAGGAAGAACCTGAGGCTCAAGACAGAAATTACAGAAAATATTGCAGGAATGCCCATCTCAAAACTAGCTCTCGCTGTCCAGGACATCAGTTTATGGGCGATGAAAACCATGTGCACCTACCCCCCAAAACGCCGTCGCAGCAGAAACCCCTCCCAGCACAGTCCTTGGCATGGGCAGGCTCCGACCGACGGTGGAGCTACGGCCGGGCTGGGGCATGGAGCCGAATAAAAGGTTAAATAAGAGGCTATTTTAGCGAAAGAACAAAGGTTGAGAGCTGCATTTGGAATGGGCTGGGAAAAGTAATGGGTTTTAAAAATAAAGCTCCATTGTTTTAAATGCTGTACTGTTTGGGATGTGTTAGCTTCCTCCTAATGAAAGCCTGCAAGAGCAGATCATTGACGCAATAGTCTGTGCCTTGCAGGGTTCAGCCTTAGTTTCAAGGTTGTAAGGTTTACTTCTGGAGGCTAAATTTACTATAAAAAAACTTTCCAAAACCTAGCTAATGTAATGAAAAAGCAATCAAACGTTAAGAAAAAGCCATCGCATCAGAGACAACCCACCATTATTAATCTGGCTGAAACCAAAGGCTAAGGTCTGTCAGCCTTAAAAAATAAAATTAATTCTTTTTTAGCTCTACAGCCTTTAATTGTTCCTTTCACCAATCGATGAGTTATAAAAATACAAAGAAAAAATTCAAGCCAAACCAAAGCTCCTTTTAAAATGAAATGAAATAAAAGCACAATAAAAGCAGCTCAAGTTTCCAGTGACATCAGTTTTGCTGTTGTGGTTTCTGATGTCAGAGCATCCTTTGATGGGCTTATTTGTCCATGCCTCACGATCCATTCATTATTGTACCCGTATTGTAGATTTCATGTTACACTCAACAATAAAAAATACCCTTGGCAACCTCCATTACATCCTGCAGTTAATTTGCATTCTCACAAAGTGCTTATATTTACTATAAGTGATAATCATACATATGCATGAGACCTTAAGCGAGGGAGAATGCACTTAGGAGCTAATACAGCGGGAGGTTTGCCTAGGAGAGAGGTCAAAATCAGTCCACTTCTGTTATATATGAGTAATTTAATTTCCTCTACAGTGTTATTAGGGCAAGAATGGAGTAACATTCTTTGGCATAATTGAAGCAAATCCCAGCAAGACAAGAGGATAACAAAGCCTTCCCATCTTGTCATGTCAAATTCTTACCTACTGTTCAGTGCACACAGATGCATACTTGGCGTTGAATTAAATTATCCAGTTGAGTTTATTAACTTGCTATGTCCCATGACCTTCAGCATATTTACTGTTGGGTCTTTAAAATTCTGTCTTTCCTTAACTTACTCCTTCACAACCGACCTCTTTTTTTGCATCAGACCAGAAATACCGGTGGCATTCAATCCTTTTTCAGGTCTCAATTTTCATCAGTGGCTCCTCTCGTTAAACCCTGAAACATGCTCTCCATTTCCAACACTCCCTAACAGATTATAAACCAAACAGCCAAGGAGTCCTGGGACTGGAAAGGAGATGTGGGAGGCCGGCTCTTTCCTTTCCCCACAATCCCTGATCTAGCAGAAAATGATGCTCAAAGGCATCACGGGTTGCAGCCCCCCAGGATACAAGCCCAATATCCAGGGAGACCAAAGCCACCGAGAGCAGCTTCTGCGAGCTGTGGAACAACCCTGCTGCTGGTGGCTCTCAGGGGTAGGTTACTTAAGTTAAATTTAATTGTTTTAAAGCTGTAATATCCTCCAAAGGAGGAACTGGAGCTTTTTCAATGTAACATGCGAATCACAGGAAAATCAGTTATTTGTACATTAGACAAGCCACGATGGCTAAGCCACTTGATTCTTTTTTGTTATTTCCAACCCTGAAGCCTCCCCCATGAAACTCGGTGTAAAACTTTTGTTGACTCAGAAGGTTTGTTGTCCTGTAAGAGAGCCTGAGTTTCACAGCTCTGTACTGCAGGTACTGACAGACGGCCACCTAGCAGGGTTTCTCCGTGAGCAAGCCCTTGTAAACCTCACGGGTCTGAGTTCACTTGGCTGCGACTCACGATCATTTATAGCTCCAAATTTACCATATTTGGCCTAAATGGGAACTGGAGTTGACCAACGACCAGCTCATATCTAAATGCAAAAAAGGAAAATTTTGAATACGAACAGTGATCCATTCTGGGCATGAGGGACAGATGAGAGCTCATGTTTATCCCTCCTGCTTGCTCTCTAAGCAAATCCCTTGGCAGGAGAGAGCATGGGTTCCCATGCTGGGTGACTGTGTGCTCCCCAGATTTCAAGCCAGGAAGAAATGAGGGGAAAAAAAACAGGGGAACACAGTACTCAGGAAAATTATATTCTTCATCTCCCAATACCTTTCTGAAAGATACTTTAGCCCTTCTATAGTGGGAGGTGTGAGAGCAACAGAGGTAGGGAACAACATTTCTTCCTTGCTCTCTAGCTCAAGGAATACAGCTCTTCTCTACCTGCCTCTGGCTCAGTCCAAAGCGACAGACATACACGTCCAGACATACAATCTGATGCAAGAGCTGCCTTTGGTATTTATTTGATACTTACCAAACTCTAAGAAAGTACTGCTTGGCACGATCCAGCATGGCAAAGGCACATCTAACTCTTTGTACCCCTGCTTGAGACTCAGCCGTGCTCTTCTGTTACCGCCATTCCTGTTACCTCATCTGTAAAATAGGAATAAATACTATTTATGCACCTGCGAAAGCATTTGAGAGCATCATAGGAAAGGTAGCGTGCATGCGGATATATTATTGCATCTATTTGTACAAAGAAAAGTAAAATGACAACACACAAGCAGTTTTCAACAACTCATTTTAACACTGTTTAGCCTGGGCAGGTCATTATGCACAGTTGCTCCAGAGAGAGAAATCTTCAATGCTCTGAGCAGAGCATGCCTGAAGGAAGAATACTCCATACATGAGGCTCAGGGAAGCCTCAGCTTACAAATCAGCTTATCTTGCCCATGCACAAGTTAGCCTTTTTTTCACATGGTATTTAAACACTCTTCAACTTGTGAATTCCTGAATATGTGAGATAAAAACAAGTCATTGCAGGATGAACCTCAGCTCCCTAAAGCTGCCAGACAAGAATGGAATGGATAGAAGCAAAAAGGAGAGGTTATTTCCCAGGTGTATCAGGTGGAGCTGCAGATTTCTTGCGGATGCTGTATGTCTCATTTATCATATTCTGCCATTCTTCCCTTGTTTTTAATTGTTCTCTTGAAACATTACTCCTACATATATGAATTGTGTGGCTGTTTAATTGAGAAAGGTGGTAAATAACAGTCATTTCTAGAAGAAAGTAGTAAATAAATAGCAGCAAAAAATAAAATAAAATTGAACATCAGCAAGTGAAGTGAGTTTTGTTGAAATTTCTTACAGTGATAAATCAATGACAAAGTCCTCCATATCCGAAGAAGGGTAAGTCATGAAAATTAGTGGTAGCCTGTCACCCTTTCTTGGACTTAATGGATGCTCTACCTTTAGGTATTAGACAGTATCCAGGTGTTCGGAATCATTCAATCCTTTAGCCTTTCTGCAGAGACAGTCTGCTGGCCCCTCTCTGCCAAGCACAGTGATAGGTACCACTTACCTACGGGATATCGAAGTGAGCCAGGGAGCTCATTCCGCATTTACCAAAGGACAGTCATGAGATGCTTCGAGCCACCTGGGTCCATCGATAACATCTCAGTTTGAAACATACTACTTGGCAAGTTAAAAAAAAAAAAAAAAAAAAAAAAAGGCAAACTCTACCCACTCTGCTGTGCCCTCCATCAGTGCCAGCACTGCTGTGTCCTTACTGTGCTCCACGCATCCAAACTCAACCACAGCTCCATCAACATGAAGGGCGTATGTTTACAGCACAGCCGGATCTTCTTGGTGGACTTAATCAAGATGGGAAAAACACTGCACTGTGCTTTTATTACTTGCATATAAGTTGATGCGGTGATTCTGGGATTTTTAAGGCTAGAAGGAAATATAATTGTCTAATCCGACCTCCTGAATCACACGAGATCACCCACAGGTAATGGGTGCTCTCTGATGTTGGAGGAATGCAGCAAAGGCATAATCTGTGATTTTACCCTGTTGTAGACCACGGTTGGTGAACAAAAACGGGAACTCTTGAACTCTGACAGATAGGGATAGAAAATTGCTTTCTGGCTGGTCTAGGCAAAGCTGCATTAAGCTAAGTTGTAGATGAAATTATTGTTATATTCATTGCAAGGGCTGCTATGACAACAGATGAATGCTGCAGGTAATTTGATTACATTTCTGTCAGTCCCTGTGCCTTTCAGCAGACAATGCAGAAGCCAACAGCATTTTCTTTTAATCTTGCAGGTGGCACGGAAAATGTCAAATTCTTCTCCAGAGGGCCTAACGAGAGCATTTCACTTGAGTCATGAAGCATTATTTAAGTATCTTGAAGGGTCACTCATGTTTTTTTCCCAGCATCTCCAATTCTGTGCATGTTCCCTCCGTTGTTTCAGGAATCATGCTGCACAGCGGCACTTTCCGTCCCTCTTGGTGCTTGCAGGCTGAATCCCGACAAAAGCTGTCTGCACCCCCTGCCCACCCCACCGGGCGAGGAGGAGATGACAAACATGTGAAAGTTGGAGTTGTTCGTCTAGCAGGCAAGAGCACCGAGAAAGCTGCAGCGTCCCCCTCTTGCACTTGTCTGTCTTGGCTCAGGTGTGGTTTGGAAATCAGCGCTCACTTGATCGTATTAATGGGAAAAAACGTTGGGGGATGGAAGCGAGAAAAGTTCTTTTTTCCCTGCGATCATGAACTGTGCAGCAGGGAGACGAAAACAACTGCTTTAAGGACAAAGTATTGACTGATATAACAGAGAGAAGTTAATAGATATTGACTCCTACTTGCTTTAAGTAGGTCACACAGCACAAGAACATGATGCATATCCTTCTCTGAGGTGTGGGGATAGGCAATTCTTGCCACAATGAGCAAAATTTTAAATGTTGTTATATATGTATCATTCCCTCATACTAAGGGGTGGTATTTTCAGATGCAAAAGTCCTAATTTCTGTAAAGCTGGATGAAAGCCTGTGCTGATAGACAATACTGACTTCTGTGGGTGCTGTGGGACCTCAGCATGACTTGAGAAGTGATCTGTGCCTCACCAAGGCTGGACCCAAGATCATTCAAATAATCTTATAATTTACATTAATTAAAGCAGGAACAAGGCAATTATCTATTGTTTATCTGAGGAAACTGTCTGAGGAGCAATGCTTCCATACCAGGGTATAAACTCAGTTGCCATGTAATTAAGTCATAGTTACATAAGCACTGAACAAATGTGCAACAAGATTCAGATAATACATTAAGGCGATAAGAAATACCCAGGCATTTAGCTGGCATTGAGGAAATTAGCCACACCAAATTAGATATCAATGAACACATCTGCTACCATGTCAGTTATTATTCTGAGTATAAATTGAAACTTAATCAATTATTTCTACAGAGTTCTAACATTAATTCATATTAGGAATTTAAAAAAATACTGTTATTTTATAATGTTAGGTCAGCTATGTGTTTTATGACACTGATGAAGAAGATAAGACATCACTGTCCTCTCCTCAATACCTCCCTAGACTGAACAGAGAAAGGTGAAATAACAGCAAGACACAGGTTAAGGTCAGCAGTGAAGATAGTTGACAAAGCGCTGAAGGGAAGTCTTGGAAGACCTGGATGCTTTTTCTGAGGTCCTGAATAACTTTGTGCTTTAATTTCTCCTTTGGTGTACGGAGATAGTGATAGTCTCATCAGGAGGGACTTTGAAATGTCCCTGTTGAAAAACTCTACAGAATGACAAGTTACTACTCATGCTCATCCATCAGGTTTGGTGGAGTCCTGTGCAGTCAGCGAGGGGCCAGAAATGCATGATGAGCTGCAAAAGAAACATTCTGGATATTGTGCCTGAAAAAAAGAAGCAGGTTCTGATCACTAGATCAAGATCAAACTGCAGAAAATAGTTAAATGTGTTCACACCTAGAACATTCAGTCAGCATGGGAAGCACTGATCGTACATAAATTCAAAATCATGCTGGATTCTTCTCAAAGGAGTAAGAAAATAGAGAGCGATCTGATGAACAGACAAATAAAGGTTGAATGTAATTTATGGATTCAATAAAGGAGACACATCTGAGCTAATATCTGCCAAAATTCATGAAGTAAGAAGAAAAGCATGAAGAACAAAGAGTTATTGCACCTTTTACATATGCCAACCCCAGAGCTCCAACACGGAATCAAAACTGGGATGGTGGAGTCCTCACTTTGGGAGACAAAGGAACTATGCTACTTGCTAAAAGGCAACATTAACCAAGGATAAATTCATGTGTATACAAATATAGAGAGAAATGTGTGTGTGTATATATATATATATATATATATACACACACCCACCCCTAGAAGGGGAAAGAGCAGGTAGGTATGTGATAAAGCTGAGAGAGTAACACAAGTTTTGGATGGAGGCATTGCAAGTTATGGAGTTCATTCCAAGAGAATTCCAATAAAAACTTGCATGTCCACCACATCATCCCTCTATTCTGAATACTTCAGAAGTAAATTGGGGTTCAATGGCACTATTTTTCATGTCTTTCCACTGATACAACCAAGTTCCCTTGGCAAGACAAGTCAAAATGCAAAAGAAAAAATATAATTAATGCATTTTAGGAACCACTAAAATTGACCTAAAATAGCTTTATTTTATGTTTGCAATTTGAAGCTTTAACAGCCTTGGACTTTTAGAAGTTGCAGCCAGTTCTCTACATCTCACTGAAAGGCCTGGCCTTGTTCTCGGTAGTATTCAATTCCTGGTCCAATCCTCCAATGAAATAAAATGGTTTTGCTCCATTTTCAGCAGATCAATGATCAGCATAAGCTCTTCCCATTATTACAGATAACGAGGTTGATTGTACTTCTGACTCCAGCTGTGTCTTTGAATCTCCATTCTCCACTAGCTACCTTGCCTGCCAGGCTCAGCCCTTGAGCTATCAGCTCTCTCCAAGCGGAACAACAAAATTATGCCACTTACAACCATGCACAGGTTGAAAGTCCTTGTAGATCAGCCATGACTACATGAGGGTCTGACCAACCTCTTGTGATGTCTCCCCACCTCAAGAAGCAGCAGCAGTGGTTACAAGAAAGCCATGTAGCAGGTATTGCAGCAAAATCAGCTGAGGGATTGCTGTTCTGTGGGCTGTGGGAAGTCTCACCTATCTCAGATGCACGTGCTAAATGTCTTTCTGTATGACTCCACCCCACCACAAAAGCTTCTGATCCCTCATCCCCCTCCATTTCCCAGAGCTTTTCTCCCCTCTTCAGAATTATTTAAGATCCCCACAGTAGTGGATGTGGCAAAATGGGAGTTGTAAATCATGTTAGAAAGGCTACAAGAACCTGCAAGTTAACAGGTCACCCCATTATCTTTTAAGGATACACCCAAACCTATTACCCAAGGTCTGCCCGGAGGCTTTCCTCATTACCTTCCTCTCAAAATACTTAAGGAAGCATGTCCTGGATATTCTAGTAGTCACCCTTGCTGTCCAGCATCTCTCTCCCTCCTGAGGCAATGAGAGGACTCTCCTAAGGGATGTACTTCAGTGTCGGTAAATTAGTTTCTGTCTGTGTTGTAGTCCTTTACAATTACACACAAGCATCTAAAAAAATGAGATTTTTTCCCATATGCGTTTTTCCCTAAACATGGTATACTGCGTTGCCAGATGAATGTCTCCTAGCATGCCTATGAGATCAGGACCCATTTCAGACAGGTTTCCCAAAAATGTAAAACAATGCCTTTTAATATCCTACCACCACCTGCCTCTCTGTGAGCTCCGTGGAAGAAGGCACAGCCTCTCCCTCTGCCATCCCTCTCGACTGTCAGTTCTTACCTGATTATTCAGAGTGCTTTTGTTCATCCTTCAGACCTAGTTGTCTGGCATCCTCCAACTACCAATTTCTTTTAGGGTCGGTCTTTTTCTCTGATGAAAAGGAAATATTTTGGTATGTGTATCCAGCCTCGCTGTTTGGACAGTTTAATGAAAACATCAATAAGGCACAGACCGGAGGAGGATAGGGCGGTACAAAGTCATTAGGATCTGTTATTAGCATTTTGCACAACACCACAAGCTTTTGTACATGAGCAATTAATACAGCAATAAAAACCACAAGGAGCTGGAGAAACCTCGTTGAGGCTGGGAAGTGTAAACACTGCCTTCCACTTAAAATAATTGGCAGAAGCAGTTACGAACCTTCATGGAAAGGAATAGCTGAAGCTCCTGCCACAGACACAAAAGTCCATCCCCAGGCATGATAGAGAAACCTTCCACCATCTTAAAAAGAAGTCACCTGGGGGAGTCAGAACAAATGCTAACCCAATCATCCTTCCAGATCCATATGCTACCAGCCCACCCAGATGTAAATACTAGGTTTAGAGAAAGGTAAGCTGGAGTTTACTCCTGTTGATTTAGCCGACCTCGATCGGCGATTAGCCAACCAGTGTCAATTAGCTTTATTCTGGCTGCATAAAGGAGCACAGGTAATACCTGATCTGGTGGTACACAATTGACTCGTCAAGAATTCCTGAGCACACTTGAATGACGGACTGAGCTTATACAAGAAAAATGATTCTCTTTGTTTTTTTTGACTTGGCATTACAAACCCTAGTGTGGGATTTAGTGTACTGTAAGACCATGGCTGGAGATTAAGTGTTGATAGAAACATGGGAATGCCCTGTACGGCCAGAGACAGAGCCTGGCTCTGCAGGCTCTATCTGACATGGGGTCAGATTCCTTGAACCTGTTTTAAACCTTTGCCCCCAGATACAATTCTTCACCTACCCATTTAAAACATCTCACAAAGTCGAGTTTCCCCAAGGAAAGCACAGACTGCAAGAGTCTTCTCCCACAATTTGCTTGTACATGCTAGTTACCAGCAACTTTGCTAATAACCCATTGCTCATGCAAATTAATTCAGCTTAGAGAAACAAGTCTTGATGATTATAAAATACTGCAATCACAGTATTGCTTCCGGCCAGCTGAGAGTAAATTCATCAAGCATTTGATATTTAAAGCTGCTGTGGTGATAAATGCTTGCCTTCATTTATGACTGTACACCAAGACAGAGAGAAAATGGAGTACAGAAAAATGACTGCATGATGGGAATCCCAACAGAAACCACTGGAGACAAAGGCAGAGATATGAAATCTTTTTCACAATCAGCTGCTGCAGCAACTCATCCTCTCTTTTTTAATAAGGAGCTATTAAAACAAAAGCAACAACAAATACCGGTTTTACTCAGACAGAAGCACTGAGTGGCGTTCTTGTTGACTGTATCTGATACAAGTCTTATTATACCAAGGTCAAGGACAGCAGTACGGTAGTAGGTGTCTCTTCTGCCTGGCAGTACACACACAGCCAACTGTTATGATTACAGATGCTCGCTCTATGTGTGCAGAGCATATAAAGGGGAGGATAAACTCCTCTAAGGTTTTATAATAACCCTGCTGCTGCTGTGTACCTTTGCTCTGTATATGACATTACAGCAAAAACAAAAGGAAAATGAATTGAACAAAAAATACCCATGATTACACTGCACTAATTGTTTTCATGATTTTATGTGGAGTCAATGTTTTGGGCAATGCTGTCCAATACAGAGGAAATAATTAATTCCATTGGTATTCAGAGTAATGGCATTAATCACAATGAACTCTCTTACTAATGAATGTGGCAAGAGTAGTGCAAGTCGGGGAGAGTTAGCTGCAACTTTTCATTCAACTAGAGCTCTGCCCAGCTGCTTCACGGCAAACAGCTGACGGGTCCTGAGACCATGGCAAGTCCCTGGCTCGCCCCAAGAGCATCTGAACATCTCATGGTGAAGGAATTTCAAATACCCCCAAGAAGATGGTCAGAATGAGGATACTGGGCCGAGTGGAGCGGCTTTTTTTCCCCAGTTGCTCTCAGGACTCGCTTTGTCCTCATGGCAGTCACAGGCTATTTTACCGGCACAATGCTGATAGCAGCAGCACTGACCTGTGGCTGATTTGCTCTGCGAGAGCCTTTCTAATGGATGAGACAGGAAACGTGTCCTTCTGCAATGTGTGGATGTACAGCATCCCATAACAGATCCTCTGTGTAATGCTTTATAAATACCATCTGCACCGTGGACAGAGAGGAAATGCTCGTCTGGACTTGGCTAGCATGTAAGAAAGACCTGGTCCGAGATGGAGGAAAAAGAAAGATCTAGGGACAAAAGGAAGCAGAAGATCCTCGGACATAAACCTCTTGGCAACCCGTGTTTGGCAGACCTCTATTGTCATTTATCCTAGGATAACATCTTAGAAAAAGGAGCTGAATTCCCATCTACTGCTCTATAAGGAAATTATAAAGCAGCTATCTATTTTTTCATTAAAATTAAATAATTGAATCTGTCCAGATTCATGTACTTTTTCCCCATGAGATATCCAGGAGAATTAAGTTTCAATTGACTTTCCAGACCTTGGTTATCATAGGAAGCTTTTCAAAAATTGGGATATTGGGCAATTTGAAATTCAAATAGGTTTCAGTCAATATGTTTACTATTGCCAGACAGGCATCTCTGTCCCCTGGGTGTTTAATGCCTCAATAAGTAATTGGTCCTTTCATCTTTTATAGGCACAGCCTGAAGAGGTTATGGCTCATACAATGAATTGTCAATACAAAGGATCTTTGCACCAGTCTTAAATAACCCAGCTCCCAGCTCCATCCCATCCCATCCCGTTAAAAATGCTCCCTCCCTCCGCACGCCCACAACTAGCCTCTGAAGTTTTTCTCCCCCCTCCCCTGATTTTCAGCGGCATCCTTAAAAGGTATCTCTGCTTTACGCACCAAGCCTAGATACAGACAAAGACAGGGAGGTGGACACGAGGAACAACAATATGCCCCAAACGAACTGAAAACTCCAAGGATTTCCAGGAAACCCCTTATTATGCATTTATCCATTAGGTCTGAAATTCAAAGTAGTCAATGCGCTTGTGTCCAGAGATCAAGATCTTTAGAGATAGGAATGCAACAACATCCGTTTTGCATGAGTATTTTTTCATTTGGAGATATCTCCTGAAGCTAACTATTCAGATACATGGGTAGTGCTGTCTGTAAAGCTGAACTGAAATCAGATTTTCTGTTTTACATGAAACTGCCCCTTTTTCACCTTCTTTTGCTTTAGGATTTTTAAAGAAATACATTTGCCACAAGTTAAAACACGAAATTTATTTTCAGACAACTGAAACATTATTTTTCAATCAAGAAAACATCTGTCATTGAAATTGGACAACTCTTTTGTACATTGTGCACTATACATACACATGCATACCACGTAAGCACAAATATTAACACCAAAGAAAATGTTTTTTTCAAAGAAAAGATTGTATTGTTACTTTCCAAGAAGCTCAGAATTGAAAGTTACTGACCTGCTTCTTCAAAACTGAGGCTTTTTCATAGTGTGCTTTGCTTTCGATGAGTCAGAATTTTACCAGAGGAACTGTTTCTCTTGGCCAGTTTCTGATCAGCTCTAGTGACGTGCTAGAGCAGGCAGGACACCAAAGGAAGTTGGTTGGGTTTATTGAACTGTGACACTGTATCATCACACTGGCAGTACACCCGTGAAGCAGTTAGGGTTTGTACCAAGTTTATGTTGGCTTATGCAAGTTGCAGGACAGATGCTACCTGCAGTGCTAGTAGAGCTCCACTTGTTCCTTTGCAAAAAAAACCTGAGCTCGCAAAAATCTTTGTGCAAGACAAGACTCTAAGAAGCACAGCTAATCTTCTATATTTTCCTTTTTGAATCTGGCGCTGCATGCCAGTTTAGGGTGTGGAGGAAGCCCGATATCAAAACTTGAATCTGGGTTTTGGGCCATGAAGAGTTATGGGATGTGCAGAGTTTGATTTAACTTTCTGTAATGATGGGAATGATGTCTTTATTTTCTTTTGTTTGTTTGTTTATTTGTTTTAATTCAACCATCACAAAATATTTATTTCAGGCTAAGTTTCTCATTCAATTAGATCTTCTAGAAAGGTTTGGAAAACGTAACTTCTTGAGGACTCCAACACAAAGGGCTGCAACGTGATTCTGATCAGCCAACACAGCTCCTGAACCACAGAGGTTTTCCCAGACTGAGTGCACAAGGAAATATTGAGCTTTTTCACAATGGACCTACACCATTACACTCATCCTAGCATCCCCAGAGGTGATGATACAGCACAGAGAATCTGCAGTACTGAATGAGCACTGTTTTCCTCAGCTCAGCTCTCCATACCTCCAGCATTTATCACTAATGGCCTTCAGGGTGGAGCATGCCGCAACGCAATGCTGGCTAGCCACTAATGACTCTGTACAGATTAGCAAATCTTCTGTAAGCGTTCATTAGACTGAACTTGCATTGCAACATTTTATATTTAGTAGGTGTGCTCTCTGGGTGACACAAAACATTTTTGTCAGTATCTGGAGGTGACTCGGGAGGCTAGACATTGATGCTGAGGTCTATAGGCAGAGGAGAAAGCAGCATGTAATCAAGGACAAATGCAGACAAACTGATTTTACTGACTTGTAATATGGGCAATATAGAGCTTTCTCTTTCTACATATGTCAGAGTTGAGACGACACACTCTATTTCTCACTATGCTGTAGGGATGAAGAAAGTCTTCATAGATTCAGATCAGAATCCTTCACTGCTGCTAATTGTTCATTTTTATTGCATATGTCTTTATTGAATTTAATTAAACTTGGCTCACAAGCTTTGCATACTCAATAATGAATAATATTTAATAGTCCATTTCTCATTACTTTTCAGTCAAAGGATGCCTTAATGCTCTGCAAAACAGATTGCATACATTTAGGATTTTTTTACCCAGCAGTGAAACAGCCATCTCTCATGATGCCTTGTAGCAAATCTTCAGCAGTGCAAAGAAATCCCCGACTTACTTCAGACTAGACTACACAGATACCAAGTGCAAATGAAATGGCCTTCAACTAGGGATTAGTAAAGAGGCTATATTGATTTATATCACAATCCAGCAAACTGCTTGCAAAAACAGATTTGTGTTCTGTGAATGGAGAAATAACTCGGCGTTACTTTTCCTTATCAGAATGGCAGCATGTCCTCTTGGCAATGAGAGATCAGATGCATCTAGAAGTAGCAACTATCTTATCCTTTAGTCTGTGAAGTCAGTCAAAATCACAGCCCAGGCTGATCAGGATGAAAAAGCACTCTCTCCAGACAGTCATGTTTTCAGTCCATATTCGCTCAGCCCTGGAAGGAATAACTAGAATACAAAACAACTTCCAAAGAAACAGTCCTTGTATCGGCTAAAATGTTAAGACAAAATTATTAGAAACTTTGTTAAATGTTTTGTTTTTCCATGGGAAAATCCATATTTACACTGTGGCATGTGGCTTCTCCCAGGATCTCTCCACCAAGCTTCACGTTTCTGGGAGAGCGGGGCTTAGTCCCCAAATATACACTGTTAATTTTTGACTCGGATGATATGGGACAGGTACAGTCATCTCCTCACCAAGCTGAGCAAGCATCTGCCACGTTATTTCTTTTTTCACCACAACCTATACTGTAAAAGTTCAGAGGGAAATGGCGCCTCGTCTCTCCTGTAACACTGGAGGTGAAGGAGAACTTGCTGGAGTATAATTGATATCACCTCTTACAACTTTGTTATTCACCAGGGGAGATATGATATCAGAAGTCAGTGGCATGCCCTAGTTTGGGAAGGATCTATCCCCGATCGGGGTGGCTGAGCCCCTCACTTTATGCTGCTGCACCTGTGTTAAATGGTGAGCCTGCTCTCGGGCTGTGACAGCTGTTGTGCTCTGCTTTCTGAGTAGTTATATGATGCTTATCAGAATGGTGTCCAGGTGCTCGTGGCCAACAGCTCACAGGAGCGGATGAGTCGCAAGATTTTCATACAACAGAGGCTTCAAATAGCAAGTTAACACCAACCATTCCAAAGGGCTGTGTGTAAATATAAGCTACAAAGGACAGGCAAAGGAAGAATCTTATACCTCCCTCCTGCAGGAGCCAAGGATGAATCCCATACCTACAGAAGATAAGTTAACATGGTATTGCTCTGAGAGCCAGGAACACATAGCACAGAGCCAGCCCTAGATTTTGTCAGCCTTTAAGGGTCTCGACAATTCACCACTGTCAGGAATTAACTAGGTGATTCACACAAAGGGCAGCGGTGAATTCAAGCCCTTGCACAGCTGACTAGAGGCGTACCTTAAGCATGTGTCACCTGCTGCGACCTCATGAATTGCAAAGGTCAAACATTTCTCCTCTGCAAAAGTCTGTTGCAGGGCAGAGGTACAGCTACACCTCTCACAAGATTAAACAGAGCGAAGAGAACAAGTAAACTCAGCTGAAGATGAGCTGCATCCTCAAGACATGCAAAGAATACACGTGGAGGAGATGCTGGGGTTCTGCCCAGAGCTGGTCACAAAGAGCGCATTTGCCTCAGACTTTTGGTAGCATCCTAGTAACATCTGCTGCTATTGTACTCAGCATCAACTTCCTGTGGCTCAGCATGAGAAATATCTTCTCCTAGGATAAGAAGAGGAAAAAGTAATTAATAGATAAGGGTCTTCCCAGTGGAGGCTGATTTGCTTTCTGATCTACAAAGCATTGCAGATTAAAAACTGGAACTAAACAATTCATAGAAAACTGAAACTGCTGGAGAAGTGGGTGCTTTTTTCCTTTGCAGATTAGGGAGACCTTTACCCTCATCTGCAATCAGGACTGCAAAATTCCCCAGTCCAGCATGCCTGCTAATCACTCCCTTTGCTTCATTAAACAGAGGGCAAAATGAAATTTCCTGCACTGATTAGAAATGTGGAGGAGGTAATCACTGTCATTTGCATTCAATCAGATGTTTGTTCCCCCTGATAGAAGAGCATCAAGATTATTTGAAAAGCACCAAACAAGTGCTATGCTATTTCACTAATTAAACCCACCCTTCTGCTCTAAAATTGATGAATAACGACTGAACTTGACTCATAATCCCTTTGTCTTCTATTATTTACTCTTTTTTAACAGTGATTTATGGCAAGGTAGTGCTTTCATTATTCTTGTTAATTACCTCTGTTCTCTACTTCAGCTTGTAAAATGTAATTGCCTGAAACATAAATCTAGTCTTGCCACCTATGTTCACACATCATTAATGTTATTCTGGCCATTCTTATAAAATCTTTATAAAACATAATTATACATGTGCCGTTAAGCAGCACGTTGTGCTGAAGATGCTCAAAGACTTTTCTGAGGACTAAGCTAGTCTGTATATTGAACCTTACTGTTTGTGTTAACGTGTTTGTGTTCCCCTAAGGAAAAAAAACCAACCCATTAATTGGTCAGTGAATATTGTAGATCCGACTAACACACCTCCTTTAGCGTGCAAACCCTGCTAAGTGGCTGCTAACAGTTTTGCAACAGGGGAGCAGAGGCACTTTAATGAACTCTCCTTCACGCCTCACCCCTGGAAACAATAATTTCACCAAACTGAACAATGATCACTAGGCAAGAGGGTGGCAAACAAATGCAGCAGCTACTCACTCAAGTGATTATCCAGTTTCTTTCTGTGTGTAGATAATCCCCAAACAAATTATTTTCATCCTCTCTGCCCCTGATGCTTCAAATCAAAAGAACCGCATATCACGGAGAACAGAAATCTTCTGGCGGCTGTTTTTTTCCTGTTGTAATTTTTTAGTATTGCTTATGATTATATGTAAGGAAAAATCTATTAGAGGAGAGGAAATGCATTATCCCTAGCTGACTGTTGACATGATATTAGCTCAGTATTTGTCGGGTTCCTGGTAATGAACAAGTTTATACGCAGCACTTCATCTCTCCAACAAAACACTTGGCTATATGAACAGCAGTAATATCCCAGCTGAGCCTGGTGAGAGAGAAACATGTTTATTATTTCTCAAAAAAATAATCTCATTCCTCTCTGATTCATCTACCACATTATTACCTAAGTACGCATTTGGAGGTAGTAGATCAGCTAATGTAAGCCCTTCAGCCAACAAGTATTATCAAGTGTATTTCCATTAACTTCCATTCTCCACAATTGTAGGAAGGACAGCCTACAAAATATTGCAATTGCATTTACAATTGTTAATTACTGTAAATTCAGTGTTTGAGATAAGAGCATTTGCTCTCTCCAGGTCTTCTACCTGATGTATCGTGGCTATTATGGCTTTTAGTTGGAGGCGCAGTAGTGAGGTCCTGTCTGTGGGATTTCTCCTGCCTTACACCAGCGTGCAAGATCTAAATCAGATCTTCCCGGCACTACAGCCCTATCAGGGCCAGGACCTTAATGTCTCAAACCACAGTGCACAGGCTGAGGCACAGGCCAGAAGGGGGGCGAGCAGCGCCTAGTCTGCTAGTTGAAATCAAGACTTTTTCTCCACCTTTTCCTATTCCTTAGATGACTGCAAGGAAAAATATTTCTTGCCTGACCCCACCTGTGGTTTATTGAGTAACGGCATTCTTGACAACGCATTTTGCCCATGGAAAGCATTGTAACTTGGTTACTTTGTGGGAGAGCATGAAAATGGGATGAGAAAGCTGAGTCTTTAAATCAGTTTTGTAAATCTATGGCAGATTGGGGTGGGCAGCATGAAAGAGGCAGGTAAGAGGGCAAATTCACCATCAAGTACAGTTCCCAAGACTAGACAGATTCATTCTTTTTTTCAAGGAAAGGTTTATTTCTTAAAATCAAATCTATCCAAAACAAGCCATAGAGCTAAACCAAGTTCTGGGACCTACCTTCCTTCTGAATGCAGATCTGCTGCAGAAGTGTATATGCCTTCAGGAGATTTCTTTCCCAAGAAATGTAGATAAATCCCACTCCAATCCTAATTTAAACTGCTAAAAGTGACTCCTCAACCTGAACTAGTCATTCAATAGGGCCAACCATGAGGCAGTCCATCCCATTTCAAGCTAGTTGTGTAGGAAAAGTTGACTGACTTGCTTCTTGGCAACCTGCTTTTCTCCATTTAGTTTAGACTTCTTCTAGATGACCCTCCCTCGTGACCAGGGAAGCTGCCATGCGTGTGGCTACCTCACCTCCTGCACGCTGCTGTGGGATGGGCACCAGCAGCACGCGTGCAAATGTTTGCCGTGGTCCAGTTCCATTTCTGGATGGGTGTTTACATCTGAGATGTCTGCTGACAAGGTTACAGAAAGCTAGAAGACTGGCTTGGTGGTTGCAGCCCTGCATTTGGGGAGTGCTGCAATGTGCACGCTGTCCTGGTGTCTCCTGCCTCCCAACCTCCTCCCCAATGCCAGTTTGAAATACAGGTGGTGTCCAACGCAAATGGTCAGCAAGGAAAGCTGTATCACCGGGGACTCCTTACAGTCAGACACAGAATATATTTTCATCTTAAGAGGGTCCCTCTGAAAGTGATTTAATTAAAATTTCTGAATTAATAAGCCTATCCTTCATTAGTAGGCAGAGTAATAAAAGCAGCATGGAATTTCTCTTTAATGAAATAAAGCATACCTAAAAAGCGAAGAGGAGCTCGAAAAAACAGTTGTATTCTGAGAGCTGCTTTTGCTGCTGTTGGTGCATCATTATAATGATTATCAGGCAACTGCTGTGTGTGTTCTAGTGAAGGAAGAAAGACTGAACAAAGGAGTGCATAGCAGAAATGATAGAATCAACTTTGGAAGTTAAAAATACAGGTATAACAGGAAAACAGCTGCGATCTGGTATGGCTCAGGTATTCTTATAGACCAGAACACCTCAAGTATTCAGAGGTGATTACTGTAAGATGACTAACCGTTTATCAGGAAAGCAACAGACGAGATTGCCTAAAACCTCTTCCGTGTTTGTCTTCTCTATGAAGAGAAGTCCTAGACACGGAGATCCCCAAGCATGGCAGATACAGAGACCCGGATCACAAGGTCGTGCATCAGGCTCGTCTTTAATTCTGGATGCATCACGCACCACTAAGCACCTTTTTTCTTTTCTTAAAGTTTTCTGTTGTTTTGTATTTTTTCCTAAGTTTTACAATCTACTGTTACAAACCTAACGTGGTTGTATCTCCTGCACAGCTGGGGGTTCGCGAAGCTAGTTTTCTAAAGAAAATGTTTTTTCCATCCACTGCTTCCATGAGCCTCCCTACTGAGAAGAGTTTATGCTCAGCTACACTCAGGACATAATAAATGCGAAAGAAAAGGAGGTAAAGTGAGGATTTAAAGAGCTGCATCAAACTTTATCACTGGAAGGTCTGGCAATGAACGCGATCCTATTTGCTTCTCTTTAGTGCATTTTGGAGTTCATTTTTCACAGAAACCTCTGCATCCACCTAAGGGATATTTTTTTTTTTGAAGTGCCTAAATGGGTGAACTGGTCAGACTCTAATTGCGTCTGAAAGGCTACAGTTGACACACACTGGAGACTTAATTATGTAGTGTGCGGCTCCATCTGTCAGCTGCAATATCTTTTGTTACCAAGAATTAGACTTCCATAGAAGATGACGTGACAGATTCAATTTGCTTTCACAAGGATAACTGTTATGTGGGCATTTGAATGATGCTAGGAATTAGAACAACATTTACATTTCTTGTGTAGACACTGAAACGCTATTTACAGCAAGGTTTCTCCAAAATATAAAACTAAGATTGAATGGGTGGCAGCCAATACAAAGCTGAAAACCAGGAAACAATTAATTAAAATATCATTAGATGGAGGATAGTCTTACACAACACTGTGCGAGTAAAGATGCACCCACACACACGTAGAAAAATTCTGAAGAGTCTGTTTTTGTGTGAAGTTAATGGAAACAGCAGTTGTACTAAAATTCAAGTGCTTTTACGGCAAATCTGATGGCAAAATGTAAAGACCAAAAAATTCCAGTTTGGGAGGGAGAGGGGATAAAGTTTTCCCCTAAACTGCCAATTATCGACCTTTTTCGACTTGTTTACTATGAAGTTTTTTCAAGGCTGATGTAGACTGTTGTAAAACTATTTATGTGTGGTGTCTACAAGCTTACCTTTCTTTTCTGCCCTTGTAGATAGAGCTCACAGATCACATCTCCAGATTCATTGCAAGGTAAACAATTATCCTGTGTGGCTGGGTAAATCCAGCTCATGGTTACTTTGGCCTTGCTCTTACCCAGCCACTCATTTAGCTGGGATAATCTGATCACTTACGATTGTGGGTCCTGGTAACCATGTATCACATGTTAGCAAGAAAGGAGGAACAAACGGTATTTTCAGAGATTACATGTGAACCATAAGTTTTCCTCCAAGTTTTTGCAATCGTCTTTTCTTAATTTTTCTTAATACGCGTCTCTGTCTCATTTGAGTTTGTGAAGCTCACACACACTACATGGGAAGCAAAGCAACTGATGACAACATGCTGGCATATTTACAAAGAGAAAAAAGAGAAGAGGGAAAAATATACTACGAGAGATTTTGCTATTTGCTCTAAAATGAAGAGACCTGTTAATTAAAAAATTCTTTTCACAACTAATTTAATTTGAAATGCGGGGGACCCCCTTCATTTACTTACAGGCTGCGACACATTTCAACCAATGAACAACAACGTTATTTTTAGCAAGCTATACATTCATCATATAGCGATGCATCTGGAAGTCTAACCTGCCATTATGTCAGCATGCAATATACAGTTTCAAAAAACTCCCTATATTTATCAGCTTTTGAATTCAACGGTTGTCCAATTATCTCTAAAATTGTTATAATCTTAGTTTTAGCTGAAAAGCTTTTATTGAAAATCTACCAGTAATCTTCTGTAAATTAGTCATAAACAACACTGCTAAATCATAAAAATATAACTGCTCGTGATTAATCTGGAGAGAGACTTTCATTAACATATTCAGTTCTAAATGGTCTCTCATCCCAGCACCGGATAAGTACTGATAAATTGAATTAGCTTACTTAGTGTGAGGTTTGCTGGGAGCTGGCTTGTAAACCTCTCCTAAATTTCTATTTTAGCATCCTGGCAAAAGTGTGAAAAATCAACCCCAGACCAGATTTTCTGAAAATGGCACCAGTCTATGCGGATCTAACAAAATCCTCTACCCACACTCTTCTGAATGCCTCTAACACTCACTTTACATTCAGTGCCTATGCAGGTTTTACTGCCCAAAGCGCAAAGCAACCTGAGGCCAAGCAAACCATGATTTCTCCATAATTGCATCCCATTGCAAGCCTACAGGCTCTGCTCAAATTGAACCTCTTTCTGCCTGCTTGCTGCATTTACCCTACTCTGCACGCACCATGCATTTAGATTTGCAATGTGATCTACATCCATGAAACAAGTGAGAGACAGAAGCAGGGGACACTGATGTGCCAACACCACCAAAGCCTACGGAGGCCATCAACAGGGGCATGTACAAACATTCCCTGGTTGGGAGCAGCAAGATATAGCTATGTCAGGTTGCTCAGGAGTATAAGTGCTCCCCCTCCATATTTTGGTGGATAAGAGCTAGCAGAGAAAACCTACATGTTCATTAACATGCCAGGGGCTGCACAGAGTTTGGCTCCTCCGTAGCAGAGCTGCAGCCGAAAGGCAGACATATGCAAAGGATGGGAACGATGTCAATGTTATGGGCTGGCGACAGCTGCAGCTCTGAGCCGAGCGAAACCATGACCCTATGGACTCCACTAACCATGTGTGGATGCATTTTCCATACTAATTTGTATACTTTAGAAATACATAAAATACACCTCTTACTCTGCTACAATTAATTCATATCTACTTCCAGTCTGACAAAATCTAATTGGAGCTGAAGCTGAACAAGAACTAATACTGGTCAATGAGAATTCACTCAACACTAATTTGAATATTGCTCTCGTTTGCAGCCTAACTAGAGCTTGAGAGCTGCCGAAGGAATGAAGCAAATCTAATGAACATAAAACCAGGGCATCAGTGCTGCTCGCTTAGAAAGGAATGGCTGAATTATGCTGCCGGAGCAGCTTGAGCTGCTGCAGAAATCTGTTCTCCGGAGGTCCTGCCAAGGAGATGCCCACACGGCCAGGGCTCAGGGGCCTGCCGGCGGCACCGAGCTGCTCCGAGCTCCCTCCCGGCAGCCTCCAAGCTGTGCCATCCGTGAGTGCTATTCCCTGCAGAGACCTGCCAGCTGACAGAGCTGTTCTGCAAAATTAATCCTGCCAACTCACTGCAACACTGGGATGAAGGTGCATTTATTTTATCCCAATATTTATCTTCTCAAAGGCCTCCCCTTTGCCTTGCTAGCAGAACCACCCAGAGACAACCTCGGGGCATCCCTCCCTGGGTAGGGCCAGTGGGGACAGAGAGGTGGGGGATGCCTGGGATCGCTACAGGAGCTGAGGGTGGCCCATCCAGCAGATAGTTTTGTTTAGCAGCCACGTGGGCACCTTAATACCTTTCACATATAGATAATGTTCCTTGCTTCCCAAATGCACAAATCAAGCAGGAAAAAAACCTCCAAACGGCTCAATTAAATCCCACCTAACTGACATCATGGGAGGCTTTTGACCAATGCAAAAAGCTAAGATATGTTTTACTTCAGTAAAATGAGTAAATAGCTTCTCCAGCTCACCAGAAATATGTAGAAAACATGAAAACTTTAAACCACCATTCGGTGTTAAATACTTGTAAAAGCCTTTTTTCCTTAGATTAATATCTCACGTTTATCTGCTCTATAGATTTTGGAGACATAGTGAAAATTGCCTATTTCTAATAAAATGTAGCAACTGTACCCTGAGGAAAAATTACTGTGTTATGAAATATTTTTCCCCTCTACCACAGCCAATTTAGTTTTCATTTAAAATTCAATAACTGCATCATACTCAGAATCTTCCACGACTGCCATAATGACTTTGAACAAAAAGTGTGCTGTAAACAAGGAAGATTAGAAAGACATTATCAAGGTAATTTCTCCCCAAGATTCTTTCACACAGACAGAGACGCAAAAAATGGGTGCAACAGTTAGCATGAATATGATTTAGAAATAAATAGGAAAAAGGAAGCACTTTGTTCCACAGATACTTTCGTAATAAAAGCATTACTTCCCCTGTTTTATTTGAGGTATCTTTCACCACTTGGTAGAAGGAAACACTTTGTTGTTTCCTCACTGAAATATTGATATAAATGAAGACGACAAACATCATAATATTGCTAGGAAAACGCTGCCTACTTGCTGTAACATTTTCTTTCCTTGCATCTCAGGAAGGAGCTCTGACAGTGGTGCCGGCAGAGATCTGTTGTGAGGGAACTGCCGGTCCACGGTCCTCCTGGTCTGGCATCTCATCGCTTTGTCAGTGGCAGTCACTTCAGAAGAAAGTACAGAAAGAGAAGGGTCTTTTGCTTGTCTCTTTGCCCGGTCTCTGAAGACAACTTCTGCTCCTTTCATGTAGAAGGGGAAGAAATTTCAAAAAATGCCTCTCTCGCCTACCTGTGGCTCTGCTCCTCCGTGAGCGCACAGCCAGGCATCTCCCCGAGCAAAACCCAGAGCCTCCATTTTGCAGAAGGTGGCTGAATTCCTGCACACGTATCCAATAAGCAAAGCTGTGCACATCCAGCTACATCACTTGGCGTCATTCCCTATGTAAAACATCTTCACTCTTGCAAGAATTGTTCCTATCATTTTTATTTTAACTCAAAACAATTCCAAGGGCTGGAAGGAAGCCAGTGCTTTGTGGTGCACTGAAGAAGGATGGGTGCTGTGATGCTGACTTGCCCGGCATGGGAGCTGTGACTGATGGAAAGCAGTGAGGAGTTAAACAATTCTGAGGCTCTTAGAGAAAGCAACAAATGTGGATGTTTTTCTTCTGAGACCAATTAAAGAATATTGCCTTTAGGAAAGTTTCTGGTATTTTTTCTATCTGACTGTACCGCAAGGTTGATCTTTGCCTGGGTACAAATTCCCACCTTCCCCAAGGTCATGGTCTACAGCTGCAAGGAAATCCTCTCCTTTTCCATAGAAACCAGATACAAAACGCACTGAAATGTCTGCAAACCTTAAAAATCCTCTAAAAATTTTTAGTCCAAGTAAATTCCATTAATCTGTAATTGAAACAAGACTGAGACCCTGACCCTGCAGTTGCTCTGGATGCTCGGCCTCACAGCTCCCATCTCCCCAGGACCTTCTGTCATTTCTAGTTGCTAATAGCTGACCTTGTAGGTCTTGTAACACCATTTGAATTTACCAGAAAGATGATAGCATCTACATTTGTGCAAAGAAGTGGGAAAACCACATTTCCAGTAAAGCTGAAAATCATATTCTCATCATAAAACAGCAAAGTTTGTTTTATAATTCTCTATTTTTCCACTCCAACAAATAGGGAAAACCTAGATGTTTTTCCTACGGAAATGCAATGTAACTCAGAGAAGCTTTCCGTGCTATTTCCTCTTTAACCTCTAGAGTTAAAACAATTCATTACCAGTCTTCTACCAAGTCCCATTCCCCATGTCAGCATTCCTTATTCCTGGTGAGGGATGCAGCCTAGGGCACCCTGATCCAATTATTTCCTCAGGACTTTTCTTAGCACACCTTAGACACCTGCAGCAAGTGCCGCAGGTGCCCGCCAGGTGCGTGCACTTATGCAGCAATGACACTACTGGTGTTTCATACTCTTATAATACAACTTGAAACATAGAAAATGCATAGAACAATTTCTGGGAAGAAGGTGAAAATTCATAATGTTGCTATACCCAGCACCCACAGCGAGTCCCAGCTTCTGAACCCACTGAAATGGCACCTACGAAACCCTCCTCTGCTCCCCCTTCCCCCCATCTGCTTTCAGCTGCTCTTGAGATCACCTACATGGTAACACAACACTGGCACAACAGAAATACCCATGGGTGCTGCTGCTTTGCAGTGGCAGAAAGATAGGAGAAAAGCACCCTGGGCAGTCGGCTGTTCTCAGGATACAGAGTGCTGGTCAGTCAAAACCCCTGTATTTCCCCCACTTATACGGGATCTGTTCAAAATGAAATGTCAGGGTGGCCCTTACATTCAACTTAAATTTTAACAACAAAACCTGTTCTTCCCTTCTTTCTCCAGGGCTGCACAACAAAACAGACCTGAGCAGCTGCCTTCTCCCTGAAGAAGGACTGTATGCTCTTGTTTAACAGAAGCATGCAAACTCAATTTAAAAAATTTCTGGTTTGATTCTTCTCCTCTTGTCTACTCTAATCAATGTACTTTAAAATGCTTATAGTAATTTTCTAGGGTTTTGCCAGGTGATTAAGCCAGAGGAGGTCTCTGTATGCCAAGCCCTGATCATATTTATACCAGACAGTCTTACTAGAGCTCTACAGACACAAGATCATGTTAACACCATTGACTTTCTGCCCCAGTTCATTCATCTGAAATAAACATTTATATCCCAGGAATTGACAGGCCATCTGCAAGCAGAGGTAGTAGGGCATGCCCTTTTTACAACGCTATGTCATAGGTGTCAGCAAGGAGTACAGGAATCTCTGGAAAAATGGACTATGAATTGCAAACAGAGCGTTCAAGAAATAAATCAAACTCCTGTAAGTGAGCAAGAAAGTACTGGCCTGTTGTTTGATACGTACAGGCTAAGAACCAGTCTTTTGCTGCACAGGACTGTCCTCAAGAAAAGAATCCACAACATGGATTTTCCACATGTGGGTGAAGGGATGGTCTCTACCATTCACAAAGATAATTCTAATTCTATTATGGTGTTCAGGTCCAGTATCTGTTCAGTTCTGTGTCTGAATCATTGCTCAATTTGGGCTTCACAAGACTTAACATCTTACAATAGAAAAATCAACAAAAAAAGAAATTCCTTGCAACCAGGTACTTCTAGATTTGATACGACCCATCTGATAGAAGGGTAAGTCCCACAGCTTACTCTGCTTTTTTTGCTGTAGGTCACAGAGTTGATGTCTAACTGCAGATTCCAAGAGATACCACACTGGCGGAGTGAACAATTCAGAAGATTTACTAGGTTTCCTTTTCACAAAGTACTGGTTCCTATGAAATAATTAAAAAAAAAA
Source organism: Morus bassanus (assembly GCA_031468815.1). NCBI lineage: Eukaryota > Metazoa > Chordata > Aves > Suliformes > Sulidae > Morus > Morus bassanus. The sequence continues at coordinate 28,340,434 of CM062577.1, forward strand.
AAAAAAGGTTTATTAAATTTTCTGAATACCTGAACCCCAGTGTGGAGTGGGGACATAAGGACAGTGAAGCTCTTGGTGATTCTGTCCCATACGTACAAAGATTTGGCACCTGCTAGATTCATGCACTTGACTCCACTACCATTCAGCATTTGTCACTAGTCAGCTGCTGATCTCTGAAAAGTCAAGAAAAACCCCTGCTATCTCCTACAGAACAGCAATGTGCCAACCACCAGTAAATATCAGCTTTAAATTTAGACAGCCTTTTGCTACTTCCACATGGGATCTGCTATTTGGTATAAATGCTTGTTCCTAGTCTTCCGTTTTGGGAAAGGTAAGAAACAGAAGGATGTATTCTGCTTGGTCTTAGTGCTATGCTTTTGTGCAAGAGGAAAATAATTGTGAAAGTACTTTCTTAAAACTTGGCCATACCATGCTGAATCAACAGCCAGTTGCTATTATGAGATAAAAGGATGCTGTTCAGTCTGATTAATCAAACCCCCTTATGCTTGCCAAAGCCTAATTATTCTTTGCTCTACATTAATGACTTCAGAAAGCATAGCACACCTGGTAGGAGTTCTCAATGGGGAGCATTTTAGACTGAAAGGAAAACTCCTCCTTGTGTCACAAAAACCTAATTTGCTTATATCAGTAGAATCAATTGTTTTATACAGAACTGTGGTCTCCCACAGGTACTGTTGGTTGTACTGAAAGATAATGTATACAGTTTTTACTAGTATCAAAAAGCTATTGTTTGACAAATAGCAAACTCTGTCTCAGGGTGACTTCAAAAAACACATCGCTAACGCATACTATTGCTGTATGTAGCTTTTTATTGAGCAGCCTGGCTGTAACTCACCGGAGCAGAGAGACACATAGCTCATAGTTGTCTGCGTTCTGAGTGAGATGAATAAGCTGTTCATATCCCAATTTAAAATTTAGCAAGAGATTAATTTACAGTCCGGATCTAGAAACATTCACATGGATAAGGATGACACAGCATCACACAAGAAAAAAAAAATACTCTATGAATAAAGCAATTTACCCCAGCTTTACTTGATTAAAAAAAATCCTATCATTAAAGCGAAGTAAACTGTTGGAAACATAAGGTCTGTGCTTGTGCAATGGGAACTCAGATCAGGAATTTACTACATCAAATGGTACTTTATAGTCATCTAATGGTGGAGACATCCAGGGCCAACAGACACACAAAGAACTATAGTAGAATTATTTGCAGCAAATCTTCCTGGAACTGCATCAATTTATAACAGAAATTGTAAGATTGGCATGAGCAACATGAATGGAGATGTGTGTGTGAGCACCGGACAAAACAGCAGAGCAAAGGTTTAAAGAATGGCCTGCATTTGTAACAAGATCAAGTTACGGTAAACTAACAATGTCCACAGGGATCTTTTTTGGTCTCCTTCACGCTGTTAAGGATAATCGTGGGAAGAAGGTATCCTTTGCTTTACAAGGAATATTTGCTCAAATCCCAAGCCAGGAACACAATTTCCTGTGTGTTCATGGATGAGACCACACCGACAACCCTCTAAAATTTGCGAGGCCGATAGTGCTTACTCAAGAATTTAATGAAAGAAATGAGGAACAATGATTTTATACAAGAACAAACTGCATCAAAATAGCTGTTGTCCATGGAGACCTCAGAAAGAGCAAAGAAACCAACATTCTGGTGTTTCCCTTGGGTGCATGAATATTTGAGAGCCCTGGAATAAATTAGTGCTAGGCAAAAATAATATAAATTATCCTGACATTAGTCCATGTCCAAAGAGCCCAGGTGAGCTTCTGGGAAGTAATTCTCCCGATGGATTATATATTGATATTATCACACACTATCACATATAGCTTTGCTTAAACTACAAGCTTAAGCTAGAGCTGCAAAACAAAGAACGTCTTCATAGGTTAAGTCCCAGAAGCAGTATGAAGGCTGTTTAGGCAACGATATATCATACACAAGATAAAGTTCTCAAAGACAACTCAGGCCATTACAAGGATTTAGTCAGAGCTGTTTATTCCTACTCTTTATTAGGCCTTTGAATACTCCATACCTATTGCAGCTTTCAGTCTTTCCCAGTCCTTACTGATGGGCTGGATCCTGATATCAGCAACTTCCATGATGAGGCTGGAAGTGCAGCACCGAGCGCTTCACATCAGGATTGAAAAAAGACCACTTTTTCACATCCACTTACATGATCCCATTTTTTCCTTCTGGATTTTCAGCACTTTTACCTCTGCATGCAGCACCAAGCAGTGTGCGCCGTGCTAAACGGTGGGACTTTGTGGGTGCCGTCACAAGAAGCAGCAGCAGAAGACTTGGCAGAATACAACTGGAGAGAGTCTCCTGCTATCGACTGCTTCCAGAACTCAGCTCATTGACCAAAGCAGGAGAGGACAAGTCTTAAATCAAGCACAAGACAGAAATGCTTAAACAGCTTGATGGAAAGATCAATGATGACACCACTTTGCTTCTTTCTTCAGCGTATTATGAAGACATGGTATTTTCTCTTGCAGCAGAATTCATTAGTTTAATGTGAAATGCTGTGGGAAGGACAGTGATCATAAAGCTGTAAGAAGGATTACATGTTTGTCTCAGATAACGTTGCCCAGAGCTCTTTCTTCTTAGTATTATTATTATTATTCCTTTCTCCATTTAAATATGATTCCTGCCTACATCTCATTCTTTTTTCCCCAGATGACTTTATTTTAGGCCTTCTGAATTTTAATGCCCTGGGCTTAACCTGTTCAACATATCTATGGGTCAGACTCCGTGGCGGTATGTGGCCATGAGAAAGCACAGCATCTGGAAGAGAGGTACAATCTTGCTGTTTATAAACCAACCTTTTCCATTCATAGCAGCGAGGCATCTAAATACCTACATACATCTATAATGCATATAAGAGCCGTGAATCCTGTCCTGCCAGCCCACTGATAAGCTCGCTCAGTTCAAGGGACCAAAGGTTTAGTTGATATCAGTCTATCAATGCGACTTCACTGATTTATAACAGCAGACGTTCTTGCCCTGTTATGCTTGCTTTGTACTATCATTTCCTTCTCATCAAGAAACAAACTCAATTATACTTTTCTCTGCTCCAGGCATAACTAATCAGCAGGCAACTCCCTCAGTAAGCCCAGCCATTTCAAATACCTCCTCTCATATGCAGATATCTCAGAAAAGAAGTGTTACTTCTATACCCCTCAAGGGGTGCATGCACAGTCATTAATCTTTCTTTCATCTTACAGAATGCTAATAAAACAATCACCTCCTTATCCCCGGATTGGGTAGGTCCCAATTAACATGCTAATTGGGCAGATCTTCCCTAATGACTCCCAAACCTCAGCAGTAATATGTTATTTAGATAGAAAAGAGTTATCTAAAAGATAGGTAGAATTAAAAAACTGGCAGGCCAGAGCACAGTTTGGATAGGCAAAATACTGAAATGGACCTTTCTACTGCAAGAATTAAAATTCCTCACCTGCCTGTGCTACAGATCATATATTTACAGATTCAGCACCTTACAAGGTTCAGAGCAAGAGACATTTTGAAGGTAATATACAGCTGTAATAAAGAACACCATTCAAGCAGAGAGAAAGAACGTATGAGTAACAATGAAGTTTTTAAATATATTATTAAACCTGTTTATTTTAATATCTCTTTAAATAAAGCTAGCTTTTATTATCTGACACAAAAACATACAAGTTGTTTTGCAAAAGCAGCAATGCCAGAAGCACTGGCAGTTTGTATTCATGAGCAACTTCAGGATGGATAGTTCGAGTCTTAATGGAATTAGTCCACTGGGGCTAGTATTGTGTTTATGCAGTTAGAGGCTCAATATAATCAAATTTCTGTGCATTTGCTCTCTTCAGAAAATAGGACTCAATAATAATTTAAATTCCCCATTAAGCTAAAGTGAAAATATTGGCAGATGCCATAAAAGTCATTGTTCTAAAGTTTTCTTTCATGCACACCTCATAGATAAAAGCAGAGTTTTGTTAGTAAGAAATTAGAAGTTTTGAATCATAAAACAAAATCTTTGATGTGTCTCTATCGAAACTCCTACTGCAGAAGTCCCTGCAAACATGGCCGTACCCTACTACAGCTGCACATGCGCTTGATGAGCACACCGGAGCACGTTGGCTCTGAAAAGCTGCATTTCTGTGAATACCACCCATACAGCTGGTCAGTACTGCCTCGCACCCCAAGGCTGTGGTAGGGAGAACAAATTCAGTGTGTCACGACTACATAGCAGCAGCTCACCCCAGTCTAGGCAACCGAGATGAACCTGAAGCATGTGCTTTGGTCCCAAACTGGAAAACATCAGAGGAAAAACAGATTTTCTTTTTTGTTTTGCTGTGCTTTTGGAGCATGCAGGAGGAGAAATACTGGCATGGGGACACCATGGTATTATTTTGTATAACTTTCCGGACTTTATTAAAAAAAAACTATGAAAAGGAGTTAAAACATTTCACTGTGATATTTTGTTTTGTGATGCAGAACGATTTTTCATTAAAAGTTTTTCTTACAAGATGTCAAAAGCTAAGATAAAATGTTTTCATCCTGTTTTCTGCTATTTTTTCCATTTTTAGTTTTTATGGCCCTTGTTCACAAAACCAACGCTCTTTCCTCTCCTTCCCCACCGCTCATTTTACAATGGCTGCAAATAAAAAAAAAAAATCTCCACCTATGCAAATGATTTTCCCCGCATATGAAAGAGGCACAAGCAATGCAATAGTTGTTACTTACAGCTGTAACAGACCAAGAGAAAATGAGTGCAACTGGGGTCTGGACAGTTTGGCCCCTTTCTTTTCATCTTTGTGTATCCAGACAAACCTCCTCTCACTTCTGAGGGCCCATTTGATAAAGATTCTGCTGGTTTCATTTACTGGCAACTGCAATAAAAACACTGGCTTTAGATGCACTATCAAAAGTCCTGTTAGAGGGTCACACCTTACTCCACTAAAGTCAATGAGGTATTGATTTAACAAGGCCCCTTAGCTCCTTCGGTACCATGCTGCTACTCTTGCCTTCATATAAGGCACAGTTTATAACATACATTTAGATAAAACAACAGAACAAGAGGCATCGTTCCAAACAGACAAGACAGAATCTAAGTAATATAAAACATAGTCTAAAAGAAAGCTATCCTTTTGAGTGTATGCAATCCCGAAGTGCATGGGATCACAAAGACACATCGCTTTCCATGTATTTTGCTTTCATAGAATCATAAAGTTGGAAAAGAACTCTCAGCTCATCAAGTCCAACTGCCAATCCAACACCCCCAGGCCTCCTAAACCATGTCCTGAAGTGCCACATCTACAAGTTTTTTGAACACCCCCAGGGATGGTGACTCTACCACCTCTCTCGGCAGCCTGTTCCAATGCTTGACCACTCTTTCAGTGAAGACATTTTTCCTAATATCCAATCTCAACCTCCCCTGACGCAGCTTGAGGCCATTTCCTCTCATCTTACTGCTAGTAACTTGGGAGAAGAAACCAACAGCCACATTGCTACAACCTCCTTTCAGGGAGTTGCAGAGAGCGATAAAGTCTCCCCTCAGCCTCCTCTTCTCCAGACAAACCCCCCCAGCTCCCTCAGCCTCTCCCCATCACACTTGTTCTCCAGGCCCTTCCCCAGCTTCATTGCCCTTCTCTGGACACGCTCCAGCACCTCCATGTCCTTCTCGTCCTGAGGGGCCCAAAACTGAACACAGCATTCGAGGGGCGGCCTCACCAGTGCCGAGCACAGGGGCACCATCCCTGCCCTGCTCCTGCTGCCCACACCATTGCTGACACAAGCCAGGATGCCGTTGGCCTCCTTGGCCACCTGGGCACACTGCTGGCTCGTGTCCAGCCGGCTGTCAGCCAGCACCCCCAGGGCCTTCTCCGCTGGGCAGCTTTCCAGCCACTCTTCCCCAGGCCTGTAGCGTTGCCTGGGGTTGTTGTGACCCAAGTGCAGGACCCGGCATTTGGCCTTGTTAAACCTCTTACAATTGACCTCGGCCCATCAATGCAGCCTGTCCAGATCCCTCTGCAGAGCCTTCCTACCCTTAAGCAGATTGACACTCCCGCCCAACTTGCTGTCACCTGCAAACTTACTGAGGACGCACTTGATCCCCTCACCCAGGTCATTGATAAAGATATTAAACAAGACCGGCCCCAGTACTGAGCCCTGGGGAACACCGCTTGTGACCAGCTGCCAGCTGGTTTTAGCTCCATTCACCACAACTCTCTGGGCTCGGCCATCCAGCCAAGTTTTTACCCAGTGAAGAGTACACCTGTTTAAGCCAAGCTAGGAGTACACCTGAGCTACCAGCTTCTCTAGGAGGATGCTGTGGGAGACAGTGTCAAAGGCCTTGCTAAAGTCCAGGCAGACAACATCCCCAGCCTTTCCCTCACCCACGAGGCGGGTCACCTGGCCATAGAAGGAGATCAGCTTGGCCAGGCAGGACCTGCCTTTCATGAAGCCATGCTGGCTGGGCCTGATCCCCTGGTTGTCCTGCACTTGCCTGGTGAGCTCACTCAAGATGTATCGCTCCATAATCTTCCTCAGCACTGAGGCCAGGCTGACTGGCCTGTAGTTCCCCGGATCCTCCTTCCAGCCCTTCTTGTAGATGGGCATCACACCGGCAAGCCTCCAGTCATCTGGGACCTCTCCTGTTAACCAGGACTGCTGATAAATGATGGAGAGTGGCTTGGCACGCTCCTCTGCCAGCTCCCTCAGTGCTCTTGGGTGGATCCCATCCAGCCCCATAGACTTGTGAGTGTCCAGGTGGCTCAGCAGGGCGTAAACTGCTTCCTCCTGGATTATGGGGGGTTTGTTCTGCTCTCCATCTCTGTCTTCCAGCTCAGGGGGCTGGAAGTTACTGACAGAAAATAACATTACGATGAAATTAGTGTAGCATGTATTGGGCTGACCTGGGTTTTTTTGGTTGGTATTCTGTTATATAGCATAATGGGGCTAGAAAGCTCTTGGATTGAAATTGCTGCATTACAGACCAGGCTTTTATTTCATAGCAAGTTCTTATGGAGCATCCTTATCCCTGCCTGACAAGTGGGTAATTACTTTTGAGCCCACAGAACTCGTTATAACACCATTAAAAAGCACCTGTTTATCATGTCTTCACATTCACCAGCAGATAAGGGGTCTGCCAGTGATGGGAATCCTGGCTGGTATTTACAAAAAAATAAGCCTCCTCCCTGACTGAATTTCAGCTGGACCTTGTAAAGCTAACTCATGCTCCACCCATGCATCAGACATTGTGTATTTTGGCATTTGTCTGGACAGGAATAAGGGATAGCAAAGCCACCTTTGTGCTGCAGGTCAACAGCTCAGTACAGCTGACACTCAGCGCTGGTCTGCTGATCATCTCAGTGTCACAACGTTCCAGCCCAGGTACCGTATTTTCATCCTACTGAAAGCAGAGTGTGTAAGAGAACTGTGGGCAGCAGGGCTCCACCATGCCCCCGAGACACAGCTGTAAAGCACTTTCTAATCCCACAGTAGAGATGCAGCTTCTGGGCCAGCATCAATTTTGTGTTACCCTCTGCCCAGGGTGGGTAAGGATCACACTCTCACACAATTTGATGGTTCAAGGTAATGTTCTGTATGTGTGAGATTCCACACTGAAGAAAGATGCCTAACAGGGCTTCCCGGGGTCTTCAGCTCTCCAAATTATTCCTAACAGAGTTGGGTAATCTGACTTCTGTTCAAGTGATCCTGGTAACTCTGGGCTACTATTTGTCCGTCTAACTTTGCAACTATGATTTCATTGTGAAGAACAGCTTTAGAATTGAGTTTTGCTAGTAAAACTGCATTTGAAATGAAAGAGCACTTGCTATACTTTTTGTGAATGAGCCAGCTCTGGTTAATGGGTAAGGATGCAAGCCAAGTTGTGTGTAAATGCTAAAGAAAGCAAATAACCTTGCCATTTCCTCCCTCCCTCCAATTTCTAGGGAACTTCAACTAGAAAAGCACTTACGTGAACATAACTGGGCAGTTCCTGAAGTTCTGATTTCTCAGAGGGCCCCATCTCTAGCATGGAGAGCTGAGGAAAGCCCACAAATACCCCCTTCCTCCAAACCTTTCATGTACAGGGGTTGGGGAGCCAGGAGAAGCAATGATCAAAGATTTGAAGCTGCCAGCTTGAGACAAAGCCCAGATTAATATTTTAGACACCAGCGTGATAAACCACATTTTGGGGGAGCTAAGACACGACTTAGTATCAGGATATATGTGCAAGCATTTTATATTTATTCACAAGCAGCATACAAATGTGGTAAAGCCAGCAGTGGGATACCTTCAGCAGAGCAATGGTTACTGCTCATTAAACTCTGGAGAAAGATGGAGGATGACCTGGTTTTAATTACTGTGATCCTAAAGATAAAGAATGAAGAATAATAAACTAAAGAAAAGAAAATGCATATCCAACTTTCAGCTGGAAACAAAAAACCACCATGCTAACCCATTTAACCTGTTACACCCTAATCCAGAAGAGATACAGTCCCTTCTAGGGACTTCAGGAGCTGGGAAGGACATTATTGCTTTATAGCTTTAACCTGCAGATTTTTATTTTTTTTTTTTTCAAGCATAGTTAAAAGGCAACCAAAGGCAAAAACTATAAAAATAAACCCCAGAACATAAACCCTCCAGAACGTGTGTAGCCAGCTCCTTTCCATGCCACACAGACAGACACAGGCAATTTACTCAGCTACTTTCCTCTTGGTAGCACCTCTGGGGTGTCGCAGTGTGTGCAGGCTCGGACAGGGCACGGGGAGGATGAGGTTTTCCTTTTGAGCACAGCTGAATACCTGAGTCCATTCTTGTACTTACAAGGGACAGCAGGAGAGAGAACATTCCCTTGGAAAGACAGCCAGGATTACACAACAGCTGGATGTTGCTGGCACCATGTGGGCTATTGTGAAAGAATCCAGCAGAGCTCTTTTATACAGCTTTGTACCTGTATTTATGTACCTATAAATACCTATACCTACATAGATACGCTGTTCTTTTTTACTATATAACCTCTATGCTAATATTTCTGTGTACCACAGCATGGCATCGTGCTGTGGAAGCTGGGTTTGAAGGAAAGGCAATCATGGAAAAAGGATCTCAGACAAAGGCTTAAAAGAAATGTAGCCAGAGACAAACAGCTTCAGGGTGAGGTATCTTAAGAGGTGTGTTTTGCTGACAGAAATACAGTTCCCTGAGCTGTATTCACATCTTCTGCACACTCGCGTCATGGTTTAATGATATAATAAATCCAACTTAGATCAAAACTACTGCAGCTGTGAGACACAAAGCACTGATCCAGTATAAATTTGCTCCGCTGATTCAGATTTGTTAAAAAAAAAATGTTGACAGGTTAACTTTTCACTAGCAGGCTTTATGCTGGATCATGCACCATCTGTCTGCAGCACTTTAACATTTTTTGAGATCCCATATCGTCTTCAGCTACCAGAAAGTAAACATACGCTCCTTATCTTATATTTTGGCTAATTCACTAGAAATGCAATTGTGTGTCCATACCTGATTTGGTTCAAATCTGTATTGCGGGACGGTCCTGAAAGTGCGTAGATCTGGTATAAAGACCAGTGACTAACATCTTCAGCCTTTGCTGGAACAGTCCCAGAACGTGTTGCTCCAGGGCAAAAACTCTGGGCTAAGCAGGGGGGCAGGTGGCATGAAAAGTCATTCTGCATGATTTGGAGCCAAAGTCATGGTGCCCCCTTAAGAATGGATCTGGCCTGAAACCCAAAGCTGCTGCTGGCTTTGCTAAGGCCGGACCAGTTACGTACATATATTTCAGTTAATATGGACTGCGAAGTATTTAAAATGCTTAAAAATAATTTCAAGAAGAGCAAGGCAAACATACCCTTTTGCTCATTGTTTCAGAATTGCTTTTCTCCTTTTTGTCTTTTTTTTTTTTTTTTTTTTTTTTTTTTGCTGTTTTTCAGAAATCCGTTTTAACTGAAAGAACTTCCAGCAGCCTGCAAAGAACAAAATAGAGGGAGGGAACTTTTGATTTGTAACCTTTTCTAAACAACAAAAAGGCATGTAGAACATCCCCCAATGTGACCTGGGTCATGATCCCCTACAAGTCACCCTGCTCAACTGAAGGTGAAATGGTTCCAGGTGAGCTCAAAAAGACCTCAAAAGAGAAAAGGCTGATGAGCCCAGCTGAGGGTCTAACCTTGGTGGTTTTGAGATAACCTGTTCATTGAAGTTGCTATGTGGAGTGTAATAGATCAGTGGGTTTTGAAAATTCACTGAAGGATGTGTTGGCTGAAAGCAGTAACGCTACATAAATGGAAATTTTCTTTCTAAAGAGTGAAATATGCAGATTTTGCTCATTGCTTCCACATAAACGAGTGACCAAATGAAGAGAAAACTGATCAAGAAAAATATATGCATAATAAAAATGTGTACATGCTTAATCTAAAATTCATTGCCTCCAAAGGTTCATCAAATAATTACTTAATCTTGAACAGCTGCATGCACAATAAAATTTGCTTGCACTAGTTCTGAATAGAATTAATTTTTCTTGATAATTATAACATAACCAATACTCTCCAAATGTTCAGCAAGTGCCAACTCCAACTGAAAATGGCACTAAAGTAACTTGTATATAAAAGGACCTACAAAAACCAGATTGATTCTGAGCTGACATTTGCTGGTTGTAATCATGTACTTCATTGTACAGTAGCAAGAGCCTGAAGAAATAACAGAGCTACCCCGTACAAAAGTTTATTAATGAGTCAAATCCAATCCATGCATTGTTTTCCTCAACAAATGTGAGCAGCTTTATATCACAGCTGAAATATTTCATTCCTGCTGTGAACCAAGGAGAGGATATTTAAGCTCTGTGCAGGAGATTTTAGACCTTGTTCCCATTGCAATGTCAGACTTCCCTTTGCTTCCCAAAACCTCTGCGGGTAGGCCAAAGGGCTGGGGTCTCAGGCAGGGTTTGGGGGTATCGCTCCTCAGTGTGGAAGGAAAGGGAGAGCCCCAGTAACCTTTTTGGAGCAGAACTTAGAAGAAAGATTCACTCCACCCAGTTCTGACAGCAGGATTTTTTTCCCCGACACATTTCATTTTTTAAAATATCTGTTTCCATCAAATTTCCCTGAATAATTTTTATTACTGGGTCACCTACCTCGAAATGGGAGCTGCAGGCAGAATTGCTGTCCTAAGGCACTAATGTCTGCTAACCTCTGTCCTCACTAGCCTTCCCTGCAATGCTGCCGCTGTAAGAAATTCCCTAACTGCCAGTAAATTACACTATCCCCCCCTTCCTGCTTGTACAAAGCAAATGTCACCATTTACTCTAGTAAGACAAGCTGCTTGCCAAAAGGTTCAGCTCCCACGGTGGCCAAAAGGATGAGGGATGTTCTCAATTTACCATGGATAGCTATCCCTCGCAGCAGCAGGCGGCCTGTTTCCATGCTCAGCTATGAAATAAAAGAAGTTTTACAATAAGCACAGGACCAAAGACTGCCTTTTCTCTCCCCAAAACTGAATGAGTTCAAAATGCTTGGGATGACAGATGACCACATCCGCAGTCAGACAAATGGGTAGTGGCCCATGGAGTTTCGTAATTAAGCTAGGTTTGCAAGGTTTTTATTTTGGATAAAAAAAACCAGGATCCCTTATAACTGGAAATGAAACTAAATGAACGCCACTGCCTTTATTCTGGCAGCTGAATTCCAGTAATGCTTAGCAATTGCCGTGTTTGTAATGTAAATATACTACTGTCACCGCCCTGAAATAGATTTCTTCTTTTTCCCTACTCATCAAAGTAAAAAAAAAAATTTTCTCCAGCTGCTGCTGATCAAGAATTTGGAGAACATTACCCAGACCATTAGAATTCTGCACACACTGCCAGGTGCACAAATAACTCACTAGCATCTCTTTCTTTCTCAATCCAGTTAATTGAATCATGGCTCAATTAGGTTCAACAGACAATAAAAAATATTTTCCCAGTTTGAAAAGTTTTGACCTACCTCAGTGAGTAAAAGAGTGGTAAGGGACATCTCCACAAGAAAAATCAGGTTTGCTAGTCTCATCCAAATCGGTGTTCAATTTTGTGAGCTCTCAGCTTTTCTTTTGCTTCCTTACTCATGTTTCTGTTAGTGCTGCAAGACAAATGAGCTAGCTGATACCACAAAAGGTCAAAAGACATATAGCAAGAGAAATCTTAGCATAACTAGATTTTTTTCATCCATTGCATGGTCCTGCAGCATACAGATGGGATTTCTGCTCTGGTTTTGTTCTCAAATGGGACCACTGCTGCTGCACTTAACAGAGGAGGCATTAGCCGAAGAAGAGCTGACCTGCGCTGCACCACGGGTCCCTCCAGCTGAGTGTCCTGCTTTCCCCAGCAGCCATCAGAGAGCACTTCCCTTCCGAAGGCTGCTGTGCTGCAGTCTGAAAAACAATGTTATGGTTTAGCATCAGGTGAAGCACAGGAACCCCCAAAGACAGGGAAAGTGGTTGTTTTGCCCATTGAATCCGGCTGGAAGGGAACTAACTGTAAGGGAAACAAAGGAATTCTACAGCTGAGAAAACCTAGTCTGTGGTGCAGAACTGCCAGACCTTTTTTTAAGGAAACCCCTTTTTTATGGAAACAGAGCACCCTCGTGCTTCCTAATTGTCCAAAGCATTTCTGCATTTGCCAGAGGAACCATGAAAATCAGCTGCAACTGTGGCTGTGCCAGACAAACCCGGTCTCCTGCTGTGTCTTCAGCTTCTTTCTCTCTTTCCCCAGCTGACACTTCCTAAACTCCCTGCTTGCCATGCTGGGGAGACCCGTAGCATCGTTCCCAGTCCAAATCTCAGGACACAGTCCCAACTCCAGCACAGCCGCAACACTGAGCCAGCTAATGGAGAAGTGCAGAAAGCTGAGACCCAAAGCCCTGCAATCTTAGCAATTCGACAATTGTTGCCTAGAAGGGAGCAGAAGGTACGAGAGGACAGAGCAGAACCGCACTGTCAGCATCCGCAGCGCTAACAACTTTGCAATTTCTCAGTGACCTTGCACGTAACAGTCGGGATGAAGGTACCTGGAGGCCCATGTGAAGGTTGGCTTGGGGCCAACACATGCATTTGCTGCCTGGCTTCGTGATCAGATTTGAACCTTCAGCCTTACCATCATTGCATACTTTTCCACCTGTCAACCCCTCCTTTTTTGGATTGCAGCAGGACAAGATTCACAGCTGATGTAAATCTGCACACCTGCAATAAAACTAGAAGGGCTGCAGTGTTCTGCACAACTGTTCTCTCACCTAAAAGGGTCCAGAAATCTTACTATTTTGTAAAATGCTAGGCATTACGCAGCAGGGATGTATTTGGCTAATTCTGACAGAGTTGAAGTCCCATTCATTAGCATCTGCATAATATTTCCAATTTCCTTGTTTATTGAAATACAGTGAGTATTTCCTAAATACTCACTGCGGGTACTTTTTTAATAGACACCAGCCTCAAATAATTGTCAATCCACTCAAATTCTATTTAACAAGCTCTTGAGTAGAGCCTGCTCTTCCAAATTGGTTTTCTGTTTTGGGCAAACTTCAGCAGAGGACAGGCCAGCTCTTAGCATCTAGCTCTGCTGTGTTAACTGCCATGTGTTAAAAGAAAAAGCCCAACCCCCCAAAAAACCAAAATACAAATCAAGAATTAAGAGCTTTCAGCTGCATTCAGTTGTCAAACAGGCTCTGGAGTATTAACAGATGCAAACGGTATATATTTTGGTGCAATTAATACAGAGAAGGAAGACTGGTGATGCAGAGTTAAGCATCGGATTCTGAATTAAGTCCTGTTTTTATGCGCTTGACTGAGGTGTGCTTTATTATAGCGTGACACCCACCAGCACAGATAAAGTTCAGGGTCTGTCAGCATTTTCCAGTCTAAGTCAGGTCTGTTTTCCAGAGCAGAAAGGAGGTCTGGGCTGTAACTCAGCTGTAACCATTCTCTTGAGTCAGTAGTTTGGCAGACAAGGTCTCCTCTGAGGACAGTAGTGTTTGTTCTGCTAATTATTGTTCCAGTTGGTTTGACCTTTTTAAAATTAAAGGAGAGTTTGAAAGGAAAAGTGTATGCAGGTCAAGTTTTCCACAGTTTCAGATAATTTCTTATCGCTTGAGATACTGTGTTTTGTAACCGCGAGCACAGAATGTGGATGAGATGTTAGGAACATACTGAAAATTAAGAATATGCCCCTTCAGGTATTTGATACTAACCCTTCCCGGAGAAGACCTTTACGCTGCAGGTTGCAAAGTGAGAACTGGTTTAGACTCCTTCAAATCACAAAGATGTCAGTGTGTAACAATTTGGTTTGGTTGACTCAGTGTGATACATCTCTGTAAATAGCACGCTTGTTTTCAGTGGTTTTTCAGGTAGGCTCGAAGCAACGCAGTAAATATAACGTTTCTATCAGCAACATTACTTCTGTGAATTTTAGAAATGAATACGGTAATGAGAAGTTGTTAAAAATTGATAAACATGTGACTGAAAAGGAACTGCTGCGAGGCAATTCAAATGGAGAAACCATGGAACAAAGAAGAAGCAGCAATAGAATTTTTGGCCCATAAGCAGGTTTTTCCTTAAAAAGTGTATGCTTGTACAAAAATGAGAAAATATGTAGGAGAAAGAAATTTGGAAAATATTTGCACCAAGGGACATATAACATTCATCCAGCCATCTCTTTGGAGTCAGAAGAGGAGAGTATTAATTTAGCGCTAGCAGGAAACTGTCTTTAACTGCATCGGTTACGCTTATGCTGAACTCGGAAGAAGTTTTGATGGAAGACTTTGGCTGGAATTTCCAGCATCCTCAGAATAGGAGGCCTGATCCTGCCATGTCTGGGAGTTTGCCTGAGTGACAGTTGTACCAAACCACCCAGAATAAGGAGCTGCTCTGAAGAGAGTCTTTACGTATGACAACTTGTCCTCACAACCAGAAATTGCAGCAAAAAAGCTGGCATGTCAAGCTCCAGAGTATCTAAAGATAATAATAAGATAATTAATACTTAAGAAAATGAATAAAATCTTTTTAACTCATGAGGTTAAATAAGGTATAAGGATTTAAAGACAACTCTGCTGACTGCAGTGCATAGAGATCTTAAAACGAAAATTCCATCCTAATTGTGGATTCAGAATACTGGTGAGAAACTGGCACTAAGCTTATGTCACAAATTTGATATGTACAAACAAAAGAAAGAAACAGATGACATACCTAAAGGGAAAACTGAACCATCCCTGTCACCTGCAGCTATAAAAGTCAGGCCCAGTCTAATTTTTCCCTCAGAAGCAAATACCTATGGTATGGTACTTATGACACCTGAGAAATGGCTTGGATGAGTCTGAACCATCAGCAAATCATGTTGTACATGGTGAAATACTGTAGGGTCCTTCTCTAGACACTGATGCTGTGTGGGTAACTCTAACTTGCCTTAGAGGACTGCGGTCTAAGGCCCCCAAAACTGTAGGTGGATAGATATTCATTCCTTCTTAAAAGTTGGAGGCTTAAAACCCCTTTGCATCCCTTCTGTGTAGGTGTCTTTTTTCATCTCCTTTGGTTGTCACGAGGTCCTACAATATTTACAGCAACTACGCAATGTCTCAGTAATTTATCCAAGATTCAGCAAGTTTCACCATCTGCCACACTTTATGTATACTTACGGAGTCTCCTAAAGACAAGACACTCTTGAATTTCTGTGCTCAAAACCACCATGCTAGCCCTGACTTAAATACCAAACACACCCTTCAGATAAGGCACCAATTGATGTCATAATTCCACTGATTAAACCACGTAGCTTAAAATTAAAATTTTTTATTTTCCAACAGGTGTTTTTTGGTTTTTTTTTTTTTTTTTTTGTATGCAGTATTTTAAATATTCACTTCAGGCAGGATGCTATTTGAAGAGGCATTTCACCTAGGGATTTTGGTGTGATTTCTAGCCTCATTCTAGTCTCAAAGGACATTAAGACTTTACGTTTGTGAAAGGTGTTTCATACAGGGAATCATACAGTGTTTCACAAATAAATATTAATGTATCATAGTAAGGAAGCTGAGAGGTTCAGATGGTCAACCTAACGCACAGACACGTACTTAAAAAATCACTGCTTTATGTACCTCATTTCAGGCATATGAGTGGAAATTACTGGCAACTTTCTCTCTTAATTTTATGTAAAAAATAATAGCTGTTCAGAGACCAAATCTGTAATGAGGAAAGGCCTGGTTTGCTATTTTACTGCTTTAAAATTGTGAAAAATGTCAGTCTAAATTTCTTGTGTTAATAAGAGTTAAATTCATACTAAGAAAGAGACAAAAAATAGAAATCTTTTAGTTGACCCGAACTTCCTCTTTCTTATTTTTTTCAAACATGCAAAATTAGAAGGATAAGAAAATCATGGTTTTTTTCTTAACAATTTTAAGACCTGGAAAATTCTCAGAGAATGAGAAACACTTCGTACACAAGGTCATATACGAGTAATCAAAATCAAACCAAGCATTTGACTTCTAACATCAGGAATGTGTATAGTAAATTAGACTATGTGAAACACAAGAGAAAGAAAATTGCTTGTTTACTTTTGTAAGGTGATATTTATGCCAAAAGTTACTTTGGATGCTGATTTTATATGTGATTGTGCTCATCCTTTAACAACATTTTCAATTTTTTAATTGAATTTGCTTAATCCATTTAGAAAACAGATTTATTGAGAAAAGTCATTCCTCTTCCAAAATAAAAGCAACCACCCACAGAGCCCATTAAGACCAGTTAAATGGCTTGACATTCAGATGTTGCATCTTATTCTACACTTTCTTGAGTATAAATGTAAACTTTGGTTCACCTCTTTCTCCTTCCCTTACTGCTCTCCCTCATGCAAGGCCATTCGAGACAGATAATTCAATAAGTGGTGAGATAACATTTGCCTGAATAAAGACACTGCTTGAGCCCGCTGTAGACGCACACTGAAAACTTTCATCCCACCCCCTCTCCTACAAGCGTCCTATGCTGTCACAGCTCCTCCACGAGATGCTGTCACTTCATTAAGGCACAAGAAGTTGGAGCCATCTGTTTGCTTCAATTAATTACAGCTTGCTCCTGAGATTTCTGCTGGGACTCTCCCTTTTCAGGCATGCTGAAATGAGACCCTGCAAGCATTAGGGGAATTGACCACATTGTCCCACCTTTTAAACAAGAATAAAAAGAGATGCCCTTCCAAAGTAAGAAAAATGGTATTATTTCAGCTCCCTCAGAAGTGACTGGTGGTGTCTTTCTCTTCAGATGCCTATTTACCACATACACAAATATGGCTAGGAGAGGTTGAAGTGTCAAGAACGGTTGACTTTTCAGCTACTTGCTCTCTAATAAATGACGACAGGCTGCACTTGGAGTTCAGCAGAGAAACTCTATTGCCTTTCTCCTGCCAGGACATCTTTATGCATTACAGGGTTGGACACAAAGTTTCCTGACACAGCAAGGTTAGTGCAGTCATGCACTTGAAAAGACGACCCAGTGATATTCAGGGTCGACAACCAGTAAGCATTAAACTGTTCAGGTGTTATGCTCTTGCTTTGTGAGCTCCTCCATTGGTTTATTTACTGGAGACGTCTTCTGGGAGATCGGCAACGAACACATTGACATTCGGGTCTCGTTGCAAAAGAGGACTGTTCATAAATCTGATAGTAGAGATTTTTTCCAAGTACCTAAAGTGAACACTTAGTAATATAATTTGCCAATTAGAAACAGAACTACTGGCTGACAGCCTGAGAAATACCGTGTTATATCTGATTTATCCTCTCCTACCAAATACACATGACTAACTAAGGAAGGTCATGAAGCCAAAAGTCCCCTCACCTTTATGTGAATGTTCATGTAAGCATATGATGTTACAGTTTCTGTCACAAAAATATTGAGTCATGTCCCTAATTATTTCCAAAGCATTGAAGTAGAATTTCCATCATCTTCTAGTTCCTCCACAGTTCATCTGAGCTAGCTCTGTAATTAGATCCTGGAGTATCATTAACTTGCCACCAGCCTTATGACCTACTCTAAGCTCAGCTTGACATTGCAGCATAAAGAACCAACCTGAATTTTGCTGGATTATTCCCAAATTCACTAAACCCTCCTTCTCATCATCTGCAGTGTGATGCTAAACAGTAAAGAGTAGGCTAAATCTAACTCCTTCAGTGTTGCTTAGTCAGCCAGCCAACTGCTCCTTGGGGTTCCCAACAAACAGATACACCCTTCCCTCCAGGAAAATTCGATGCACTTGTTTATCTTAAGCTAGCATGTGCTAGCTTGTCCCAGCTACAAAGAGAAATATATAAGGAAAGTTAAGTTTGTAAAATGTTTCAGATTTGTGTCTCACTCTGGTTTCCAGTCCCTGCCACAGATGCAATGAATTACAACGCCCTGTGCTCACAGTGAGCACTAGGGTTGCAAGGTGAAATGAGAGCAAGTTAGTAGCTCTCTCATGAGCAGCAATACTGCTGGCAGGAAAAGCACCAGTGTATGTTGTGGTTTAACCCCAGCTGGTAACTAAGCCCCACACGGCCGCTCACTTACTCCCCCCTCACCGGTGGGATGGGGGAGAGAATCGGAAGGGTAAAAGTGAGGAAACTCATGGGTTGAGATAAAGACAGTTCAATAGGGAAAGCAAAAGCCTCGTGCACAAGCAAAGCAGAACAAGGCATTCCTTCACTCCTTCCCGCGGGCAGGCAGGTGTTCAGCCATCCCCAGGACAGCAGGGCTCCATCACATGTAACGGTGACTTGGGAAGACAAAACGCCATCACTCCCAACATCCCCCCCTTCCTCCTCCTCCCCCCAGCTCTATCTGCTGAGCATGACGCCGTATGGTGTGGGACATCCCTGGGGTCAGTTGGGGTCAGCTGTCCCAGCCGTGTCCCCTCCCAACCCCTTGTGCCCCCCCAGCCCACTCGCTGGTGGGGTGAGGTGAGGGGCAGAAAAGGCCTTGGCTCTGTGCAAGCCCTGCTCAGCAGGAACAAAAACATCCCTGGGTTATCAACACTGTTTCCAGCACAAATCCAAACCATAGCCCCATACTAGGTCCTGTGAAGAAAATTAACTGTATCCCAGCCAAAATCAGCACGCTCTATGTCTTAGTTTAACCTGCATGGGATAAGAAACCAGAAGGGAAATCAATATAACGTGCTTCATTCACACTGCCTTCAGAAGAGCCACAGCATCCTCCACCAACAAACTTAGAGTTAGAAAGCTTGGAAGCTTCCAAGGAGGACTGACATAGTTTATTAATTTCTGCCTTTTGTTCAAAATATGCGTAGAGGTCTAAAGACTGAGGTTCATAAAAGTCACTGAACAAGTGCCACTTCAAGAGATCAACTGCAAATAAAGGAACATGTATCCAGCTGTTAAAATGATGCAGCCCATAAATGCCAAGAAACTGACGGTTTATAAGAGCTGTACATCTGCTACTTTTCTC
Source organism: Morus bassanus (assembly GCA_031468815.1). Classification (NCBI taxonomy): domain Eukaryota; kingdom Metazoa; phylum Chordata; class Aves; order Suliformes; family Sulidae; genus Morus; species Morus bassanus. The sequence continues at coordinate 28,359,908 of CM062577.1, forward strand.
TTTCCTTCCTATCCTTTCTGGGTAAGGATGCCCTTCAGATGGTTCCTTCTTGTAAAAAAAGGAAAGGAGGGGAAAAAAAAAAACAAACCCACCTATGTGAAAGAGCAGCTTTAAATCAGAAATACAGGGTCTGAACTGCTTTTTGGTAGAGAACTTGGACTTTGACAGTTCACAAGCCTGAAACCTGACTTCCCTCTCCCACTCCCAGCAGAAAATGAAAGAGATGGTAGGTTGCAGTGTTAGCACATTAAAGTCTCTCCTTAATCCGTTCTTGCCAAGAAGCTGATTTTGGGAGAACCTAACGACAGCTCTGTAAACCTTTCTAGATTAATCTCAGCTAGTGAAGGACATTTGCAAGGGTTAGATGACTCAGATTACAACCTTGGGCTGGAACTCCTTTAAAGATTCTCAAATTCAGTAATCTAGGATGAACAATTCAATTAAGAGAATTATTACCAGTCAGTTTAACTAGCAAGTTCTTCACACCAAATTCTTAAATTGCCTTTTCTTCAATAACTTGAGGGATTTATTCTCCCCATCATCCATCATCTACTTTTTATTTGCCTGGCTTAAATATTTTAGCAAGTGCTATAAAAATGTTTGCTGTTTAAAAATTTAGGTGGTGAAAGCCAGTTTCCTATTTCTTAAGCCCAGCTGATGCCAGGGACCAGATATTAATGGGAACACTTTTCTGCTGAGCTCTCACCACAAGAATTATACATTCACATTGTTGTCAGAGGGCTTAGCACTGGATTGAATCAGTTCAGTGCTCTTAGCACATTGTTCCTTTAAACATCTGTAAATGAATAAAGCACATTTGATGAAAATCTGTCATGCACTAGTCATCTGCATTAGCAGATTTTTAAATTTTCATGAGAATTATGTTAGCCTTTAATAATGATAAAAACCCCAACCTTGCCTGTATGGAACATATACAGGGAGTAAAGGAACATTTTTTTGCACACAGATTAAGGAGTCTTAAATGTATGAACTCTACAGTAGAGCTTACATCAGCGAGGATGAAGAAAAACATACATCGTCTACAAACTATTCACAGGATGCAAAGAACATAAGGATCAAGGAAGGAGAACTAATAAAAAGTATGTACAAGGAAATACACGGGATTTATTCAGACTGGAAAAAGGGGAAGAAATAATTTTTCTTCAGGGAGACCAGCCACACCTTATTTAAAGTGCTATGAAAATCTTATATGCCTAAAGCTGCGTACACCTGGACATTTGTTTAGTGCTGGGTTCAGGTGAAATAGAAATTTAAGAATTACTTTTTGGGAAAAAGCAACTCCATTGTGGTCAAGAAATTATCCTGGCCTTAAAATTGGGCCTGTTGTATGCTCTCCCCAGTCTCTCTGGATTTGTTTCCTGATAGTTGTGGGTTCCTGAAAAATATCCCTCATTAGTCAGTAACAGCTGAATGATCCTGGTTCTGGGAAAAAAATGAAACCAAAACCCCTAGAGATTTAATCAAGAGCATAAGATGAATATTAGTGATTTCTCCCCTCTTTACCCAATCATAAAATTATCCATGAACCCAAGCAAGAGGTTAAAACAGAACCACAAACATCTTTGCAGTCTGTTAAACAGGTGGCTGTTTTTCATGTTCTCCTTTCCACTGAGATCAGTCAGAAAGACAAACAGCAGCCCACCATTACTAGACAACAATCCTCTGATGGAGCTACACAGCCTGCAAGAGCTTTGCACAGCACGTGCCTTTGCAAAGTACATGTTGGCCACCTTCTGAATTCGTGCTTCCACGTATGAAAAACCATACTGAAAGGTGTGCTTCACTACAGAGCAGACAATAAACAGTAATTTAAGAACCTGTCTGGTTAAACAAGACCTGCTAGAAGTGAAAAATGACATTCTTGATACAAGGCAATTACTGTAGTTCCAGCCATCCAGTCAGGAGCAAGGTATAAGAGAATGCTTCCTGCATTTAATTTCCTACAAAATCACAGGTATTAATTAACTTGACTTTTCAAAAAGGTGCTGCCTTTGACATTTGAACACATGCAGATTTTACAGAGGTTTAGTAACCATCCGCTTTTTGAAAACTTATCCCGGTCTTTGTGACCTGACTGAGTAGCCATGCAGTGCAGCATTTAACTGCCGAGAGATAGAATAATTTTCTTCTTCCTTCATCTAAGATATTTAACAGCTGTAGTAAGGGAACAAACCCTGGTTCAGATAAGTCTGCTAACTTTTCAACAGCAGTAACAATTTCTGTGGACATTAGCCAGGGGAAGTAAATAAGGAGCAGATTAAGAGCTTGCCACCTTGCTGATTTTCTGATTACAAAGTAGAGGAGTTCGGTTAGATGATTAGATTTAGGTGTATCTTTGTTTGAATAACGAAGCACCGGAAAAATTGCAATGCACTGCAAGATTGGGAAGCACTGTGGAGATCCCCTCCCCCCCTCAAAACTTAACACTTTTTGCAAAAGGAAAGCCCTTCCTAGGACAACAGTGACATTTGTAGTCCTGGCTGAGAGTTCTGCTCTTCCAAGTATTTGGAGCAAAATGTCTTTCTACTATCCTAAAGCTAGTTTGGTGAAAAAGTCTCCAATTTCTGTTCAGCTTGTATGCCAAGCCAAGTTTCCATCTAGTTATCGTTATATAAAAGCAGCTTGATTATTCTCCTAAGGTCAAAGCAACAAGTCTACTGCATCTCTGTAGGCAACACACTCTCCCCTGCAACCCACCTCTGAGAGTGAGCACAACTCTACACGCATACTGGCACATACAGCCCTCATCAGCTGCTGCATGTCTGCTTAAATCTTTTTCTTTTCCATAATCATCAGTCCTGCCCTGAGCATCCTTGGATAAGGCAAATTTAAAGTCTGTGCTGTGGTAGCCTCCTTGATATATCACTGGCATGAGGCCTCCATAGATGCACTGTGAGCTGATACAGTGCTATGGCTGCTGCCAGATGTTAGTATCAGCAGCCAGGTACCCAGACACTGAAAGTCCTTGCTGCACATAACTGAATATCTCCCTGTCTCTCATTAGTGTTCCTCACAATTCACATTTATGATCTTTCCACCATACTTACAAGTGCCTAGTTGTTAACAAGCACTGTCACTCCAGTTATTATGTTTCAGATAAATACACTGCAGTAATTAATAGAGAAAAACAATTTGATTTAAAATAGACGGGCTTGCCCCAGTATGAAAAATGATTTGGCTGTCACTGCAAGCCCAGCTAGTCCTCCATTAGATTATACGTGCAGTTCGCATGGGGAATCATACAGAAATCCCTCATCAGTAAAATTCTATTCATTAGCCCTCAGTTTAGAAATGAAGCTGGTAAACCAACTTCATCTGCTGTCTGCGGGGTGAAGAGATTTTTGATAACAGCTTTGTAATTAGATGAGGCTCCTTAGCATCAGCACGCGGATAAGTGAAACCGCATGAATTACCTATACTTTGCAGAAATAGATCCTTTGATTCGGAATACAACAACAACAAAAAGATTTTAACATCAAAAGTATTGGGGACAGGACTGCTTATGAATAATAACGTCTGTATAAATTATAGCAGAAACAGTTGCGGCAGAGATGAATGCCTGTAAAAATGAGCCTGTTAACATCAAAACCCAGAGAAATCCAGTGCCAAGTGACTATTAAAACTTCCAGCCAGTTCCCACTCACATGGATAAGAGCTGCCTCACACTCACTTTTGCTTATGGGACCTTGATTATAAAACATTTATCACACTTTCATCCCTTGTTAAATGATTTCTTCCAGGGGAGTTCTTTATTGGCAAGCGTATCTAGTGCTTCCATATGCCAAGCAAGCAGGAGAAACTGCAGGAGAATGGAAAGACTGAATATTTCATACAGTCCCTGGTTGCACGGTTGTTTGCTTCTGGGGCACTCAGCAAAAGATACGAGGTTTAAATAAAGCTATTTCCAAGAAAATGGCTGCTAAGTTTCCACTTTGGAACCTGCTAGTCACATAACTTCTCAGGTGGGGAGTAACTGAGAACCTGAATTCAGCTCTTCCCACAGGGGCACTGAAACTGGACTCCTGAGAAAACCCAGCTTGCTCACATCACGTCTTATTCATGCACTAGACTCGAGGCTTTCACAGGCTTCACAGATGCAACACATTCTTTCTTTGCTGCTCTTTCCATAGAGAGAGAAGAAAAAGCAAGCTATGGGCCAACAAGAAGACTGCAAAAGCACCTAAGGACAGGATCTTACTCTTTGCCTCTGAGTTTTGACAGAAACCTGCTTTTAATGCTGGCTTTGAACCTCCTATTTGCTAACATAGAGGGTGGCAGAGTCTGGGCAGCCACTATGAGAGCCAGGAAACTGCTGTATTTATGTGTGCCTTTGAAGATTTTGATAGGCACCCATCTTTTTCCACAGAGTAAGTATACTCACACTGAATCATGAATCTGATGTATATTTTCCTTCAGCAATTACTGTGTGCACCCCAAGCTTCCCTCTAAACCTTCTCTCATCATCTCCATGCTGTATGTGCAGAGATAACGTGCTTCTGGTAATCAAGGTCAGAGCTCTCGTTTCCGTACTGAATGATCAAGGGCAGCAGCTCCAGGTCGCTCATTTGTCACTACCATTGCCTCTGTCAGACTCTCCTAGCTGGAGGTAACTTTAACTATGTATTACCTACCAGTGCTAGTGTTCCGAAAACAAAATACAATGGTCCCACTGCAAAGCTCAGAAACTGTAACCTGGCACAAACCCCGTGACAACAGAGATTGAAATCTTCCTGGGTAAAGAGTTGACCACAAGTTTGCAAGGCCCAACTGTGAGATCTTTTAGAGGGACAGAGCTTGCACGGTGGAAGCATTACAGCAAAAGCTAAGCCACAGGCCCTGTTCTCTTCCTATCTACATATCAAATGGCTTGCATCATCCAACCTAGCCTGGAAAGCCATCCCCAGGGTCCTAGACCTGACAATTGCACCAGTTTCTCATCAGTTCTGTGTAAGAGAAAGATTAATGTGGCCTGAGGAAAATGCAGAGCCAGGCAGTTCCTAGAGGCTCCAGGACTGCAGGATTTCTAAGGTCCAGGTGAGGACGTGACTGGTTCTCAACCCTATAGGTCCTTAACATGAGTTAGGAAGAAAAAGCATCCTCCTGAGGTGGCATGAGGCTGCCCTTGTTTGGGCTGTACTGTCCTGTGATCAAGTGACTCATTTTTAATGTTAGGATGCTGGATAGGAAAATACCAGAGCTGTCTACAAGTTGCCTCTGCTCCCATGAACGGACCTGATAAGTGGAATTCCTCAGGTCTGATCCTCCGCTTGCTCTTCCAGAGTTATACCATGGAGACCTGCTTCAGGAAAAATCAAGTATGCCAAATTCCCAGGAACTCTTCACCTTCTCCCAGCAGGCACACAGGGACTGGGACCCAGCACCTGCCAGCACCCCAGTACAATACCGCCTGGCTTTGGCAGTGCTCTCCTGCTCAGGTTCGGTTATCAGACTTCATTAACATGCTTCTTCCAAACGATACCTCTCATGGAGCACAGCTTTAAGTTTCCTCTCGAGGCAGGTAAAACCAGCTACCACGTAGCTCTTCATGGAGGCTGTTCGTGTTGTTACCAAGTTCCTGTGAAAATGCTGTAATACTCCCCTGTCTACTCAACACTGAATTTTAAGGGGAAAAGATCTTGCCTGGGTTTGAAATAATTGCAGGGAGAGAGGAGGCAACCAGAGGAGCACACACCTTTCTGAACAAAGACAGTTATTTTACATACCACACGGCACCATTGTAATTTAAATGATGTCAAGGATCTCTCTGCTCCAAGCAATAAACTTCCAGACAGTTTTAATACCATTCAGTTGTCAAACAAAGTAGTAATTTACATAATGGTGTTCTACCTTGTGTCTGAAAGTCCCAACTCTTTCATAAGGCTCCTTGGCATAACGCTTCTGCCTCTAGGAATATTTACATTATTTTATTCAGTACAGTGCAGCTCTGTGGGTCCCAGCAGATTGAGCTGTCCCAAATGCATTATCCTTGAAACTATGGAAGTCTTTTGTGCTTCTTTGACAGAAGAAATTCCACCACCTGGTCTCAACAGGCTTGCAGAAGCTCTCTACTGACTTCAGCACATGACATAACTCTTGCCCGCTGCCTTAGTCATGGAAACAGTTTGCATATATTCTCCTGCTTCTCCGCAAGCGAGAGGTAATGAGCAGAAAAGGGAATAATTCAATCCCGAATCTGATTCCTATTCTGCACACTAGTGCTACTTTGTAAGCCATGTCCCCTTCTGCCTCCAAATGCACTGGGGTTAACGGGGTTTTTCTTCAAGCAGTCAATAGGGAGGATTGACAGCACTGACCACATCTGATCCCAGCTGGCAGAGGGCACAGCAGGGCAACCACATCCCAGACAGCTGGCTTTTATTACAATATCAAGTAATCTGATTAACATCTGCATTCCAAACCTCCATAAGCTCTGCTCAGGCTTTTTTCTCCCCCAGCATAATCTGAAGACAAATTTAAAAAAAAAAAAAAAAAAAAAAGAGTGCCTGTGAAAGAGCTGAATTCTCTCTGGTGTCAGGAAGCAGGGTTTGCATTCACTCTGCTATTGCTATTTCAAGGTTTGAGGGCAGCCTGGGCCCAGCTGCCATGTACGCACACTGTGAGAGCCTCTGTTGCACTGAACAAGCATGACTGGCGAAGGGTTGCAACACATGATGTAAAACCTGAGGAACTCAGGGGCAAGAGGAGATTATATGACCTGTTGTGGCTTTCTGAAGGTCACACATGGTGTTTGCACAAATCTCAAGAGCCTTGTCACCCTGGCTCATTTTAAAACCCCAAAGATTTCTGTTCTTTACTCACAATGACAGTTGCTCACTTTCAGTGAAATTGTGCTCTGTGATATTGTGCATCAGATCTTGCCTATCCCACACAGAAGCATCTAAGTTCCTATGAGCAAATCCTGCTTTGTGAGATGCCTAACTTGGTTGCCTAGAGTTTTACAAAAGCATCTTCTATTTTGGTAAGTATATTACCTACAAACTGCTCTGGACAGTGCAATTTCCAGGAATGTCAACTAAATCCGAGTCTGAAGGACAGGCTGCTGTGTTTGCCACTTTTGCACTGCATTATATCAGGAAGAATACAGACCCTAAACACTTAGGTCAAAAAAATAAAACAGCCTTCTCACTGGTATAGGGCAGCAGCCTCATATGGTAGCGTAGCTTTACAGAACACATTCAAGTTCTTTTCACTCCCGTTCCCCTTACCTCTTATCGAGTACTCCATACCTTTTAGTTAAGCTGCATATATCTCAAATATAACCTAAGAATAAAGAAAGGGAATCACCCAACCTGGAGGAAGGAAAATCCGAGACAAAGCTTGAAGGCTGGAATACACAGCAAAAAACACAAGGGTATGCCTGGAAGCCTTTGCATTTCAACCAGTTGTTTTTATTCTGGCTGCAAGGTCTGAATTGTGGGAACATCCAGCCATTGATGGTGCTTCTCTTTCCACTTGAACTTTATCTCTAGGACAACCCCCTAAGAGCATTTATAAAACAGCAGGTGCATATGATCAACCAAGAACAGCTCTACTGTAGAATTACACCTTAGCTATCTCTGCATTTACTTCGATGAAAATCTAATCCTTGTTCTTCTCAGTTGGGCTGTCTGGCTCAGTCTCCGTGCTCTGATAACCTTGCTCTGAATCCAAGTAGCTGCAGCTCACCACTTTCCAGTATGTACATTGTTTTTTTAGGTGTATGCTGAGCATTTTAAGAAGTACTGCAGTCATTAATGAACAGAATTTCAATCTGCTGTCATCTAGTCATGTAAATGAGGGGGCTTTTTACTACTACTCTGCCATTAAAACCCCCACCTCACATTTCATATTGGCTTCCAGGTATTATAATTACTGGTCTTTCATGTAGAATATTATTTTACAGTATAATACATCTTGCTTAGGTCAATCTCCAGTTAAAGAAACTGAAGCTTCCTCAGTGTAAAGTTAAACTAAGCCATATTTTCATTTTCTTCATTGCATAGCATTACTTAATCACACAAGCATATAACCAACTTTAGGAGAAAGACATCTCAAAATGCCCAAAGGTTTTCAAAAACAGGATAAATAAAGCCAAGAAAACAAAAGACAAAACATCTTTTAAAAGACCCCAAAACCCTAAACACCAGGAATACTAAAATGGCTCAGCCCCTGTCCCTTTAATTCAGCCTTTACCACCAGAATAGTGCTTTCAGAAGTACAAATATTTTTTTCCTCATTTTGATATTTCTGACAGGTTCCTTTACATTTAGCACTAAGCAGATACAGACTGAGAGACCATCCTTGAAAGTGAACTGAATTTGTGTCTTCAGTTTATAAATCTCTCCTATATCCCAGCATGGCTTACCCATACAAGTAAGCGGCAAGAATCCTCATCTAAGTAAAATCATGTACGTTGAATGAAATGCTCTCTTTGCCAGGGAAACAGGAGTATTTATTTCAGTGTGATACAACTGCTTTCCTTTCCGAGGAAAATAGAATGGAAGGGACGGAAAAGCGGGAGATCACAATGGCACTCTTAGACTCCAGTTTCCTCGATATGCTTACATGTATAAAAGAAAGCGATTCAAAGTTCACAGCCTTAGTATATCAGAATGTCAGTGTCAGAATACACTGTAGAAAACCTCCTAACTTGAAATAAGGATTTTTAGCTCTTCCTTATTTATCCACAACATATACTGTAGTAATGTTCTTTTTTTTTTTTTTTTTCTTTTTGTCTCTTACTGTTTGTGGAGATGGCAGAGGTGAAACCAATGCAATTATTAAATAAAGATTGTGTTTTAGATATTTTGCAAGGCCACCTAAACCTTGGAATAGCTGATGATTTGGTACAGGCAGAAATAGATGAATCAACATGCAGCCATTTTTCAGAATGTTCAACTGTGAATTGGTGATTAACCTTTGAAACATACTATGGAGAAAAGCAGCTGATTCTTTATCTCATTGCCTTCAAATCAAACCTGCTCATCCTTCACAGAACCACAGAATCACAGAATGGCGGGGGTTGGAGGGGACCTCTGGAGATCATCCCGTCCAACCCCCGTCCTTGAGCAGGCACACCCAGAGCAGGGGGCACAGCACCGCATCCAGGAGGGGTTTGAATGTCTCCAGGGAAGGAGACTCCACAACCTCCCTGGGCAGCCTGTCCCACTGCTCCGTCACCCTCACAGGGAAGAAGTTTTTCCTCATATTCAGGTGGAACTTCCTGTGTTCCAACTTGTGCACATTTCCCCTTGTCCTGTTGTTGGGCACCACGGAAAAGAGTCCGGCCCCATCCTCTTGACGCCCACCCTTCAGATATTTATAAGCATCGATACGATCCCCCCTCAGTCTTCTCTTCTCCAGGCTGAACAGACCCAGGTCTCTCAGCCTTTCCTCATAAGGGAGAAGCTCCAGGCCCCTGATCATCCTCATAGCTCTGCTCTGGAATCTCTCCAGTAGTTCCCTGTCTTTCTTGAGCTGGGGAACCCAGAACTGGACCCAGCACTCCAGATGTGGCCTCACTAGGAGACAGCAGACGGGGAGGATAACCTCCCTTGACCTGCTGGCCACACTGCTTTTAATGCACCCCAGGACACCGTTGGCCTTCTTGGCCACAAGGGCACATTGCTGGCTCATGGTCAGCCTGCCGTCCACCAGCACTCCCAGGTCCTTCTCAGCGGAGCCACTTTCCAGCAGGTCAACCCCCAGACTGTGCGGGTGCGTGGGGTTGTTCCTCCCCAGGGGCAGGACCTTACACTTGCTCTTGTTGAATTCCATGAGGTTCCCCTCAGCCCAGCTCTCCAGCCTGTCCAGGTCTCACCAAATGGCGGTACAGCCTTCTGGTGTATCAGCCACTCCTCCCAGCTTAGTATTGTCAGCGAACTTGCTGAGGGTACGCTCTGTCCCTTCGTCCAGGCCATTGTTGAATATATTGAACAGGACTGGACCCAGCACAGACCCCTAGGGGAACACCGCTAGTTACGGGCCTCCAACCAGACCCTGCGCCATTGATCACGACCCGCCGAGCTCTGCCGTTCAGCCAGTTCTCAATCCACCTCACCAGCCGCTCAATCCACCCACACTTCCTAAGCTTACCTATGAGGATGTTATGGGAGACAGTATCAAAAGCCTTACTGAAGTTGAGGTGAACAAGATCTGCTCCTCTCCCTTCATCTACCCAGCCAGTCACGCCACCATAGAAGGCTATCAGGTTGGTCAAGCACGATCTCCCCTTACTGAATCCATGTTGACTACTTCTGATAACCTTCCTTTCCTCTACATGCCTGAGATGACCTCCAGAATGAACTGTTCCATCCTCTTTCCAGGGATGGAGGTGAGGCTGACTGGCCTAGAGTTTCCCGGGTCCTCCTTCTTCCCCTTTTTGAAGCCTGGAGTGACACTGGCTACCCTCCAGTCCTTGGGCACCTCTCCTGCCCTCCATGACCTTTCAAAGATGATGGAGAGTGGCTTAGGAAGAGCATCCACCAGCTCCCTCAGCACTTCTGGGTGCATCCCATCGGGGCCCATGGATTTTTGAGGATCCAGTTTGCCTAGGTGATCCCTAACCCAATCCTCCTCAACCAAGGGGAAGTCCTCCTTTCTCCAGATTTTCTCTCTCACCTCTGGGGGCTGAGGTGCCTGAGGGCCAACACATGCAACAACCTTCTATAACACATGCTACAATCAAGACCAAGCTATTGTGTTCAGCACAGGACTATCAGTCTGAAATTCTTCAATCCTATTCTTTGTAACAGAAGAGACCACATAAGCATAAAATCTCTTTCAGATGAAACTCTGTCAACCGGTATACAACATTTCTAGTACCTACAAACCAATATTTTAGTGTCCAACTTACAACATCCTGGGGCATTTTAAGAAAAATCAAACATCACTCTTTATCACCATGTGGAAAAATGACAGTTTGTTGGTATTGCCACATTCTAGGCCTCTAGAAGGTGTGCACTTATCTCCAATTCTGAAATTTTCTAATGCTTCTCGTCAAATTAGATAGATATCAACTTCACCTAGGTGGGAATCATTCCAGTTGGCAGCCAAAGAGAAGCTGCACTGATAGAATCCCAGCAGCTGATGATTAGGCATTGAATGGAATAGTGGGAGCAACATCAAACATTGGCAAAAAGCACTACCCATTCTTTGTAAGTGGAGAAAACATTACTCCATGAATGGTAAACTGGCAGTATTCCTCATTGGCACATGGTTTTTTTTGCTCTACTTCATCTTCACAGAAATACAACAAAATGTTCAAATTTGTAATGAAGTATTAGGACTTGTCCTTCATATTGTGAATTTTATAAGAGGGAAAAGTAACCTTAGTGTTAAAACAATTCTCCAAAGTTGATGAAGATGACAGATTGTCACCACCATCTCAATTATATTTGTTCACTGCTCTCAACTGCTGTCAGAAAATCAGTGAAAAGTGCTTTTCAGGTCCTAGAACCCTGGCTTTCAACTCTATCAAGTGGCTTTAGATTTAAGCCTCTAGTTTGCAAAACTCAGTTAGCTGAAAAGAAAGATTTACATAGGAGTGTAATATGAAAATGAGGAGGGGATCAGGTTCCTGGAAAATATGTATATTTTTCCAAACCTCAAAAGCGTAGTACATCCAGAAGTTACTTGTAATTATTCAGAATTAAGAGCATGTGAACTGGTTGAATGAAGACAGAGTTAGGAATGCAGAAGTCTCTGAAATTCTGTCATGACAGAGAAAACAGATCCATGAAGCCCCAAAAAACCAAAATCAGGTTTGAAACCAAACTTATTCAAAATTAAAAACACCCAGATGCTTAAGTCGCATTCTAGGACCTACTCTGATGAATAACAACTAGCTAGCAGTGCCTGGCTCTGAAGACCTGATTAATACTCTTCTTCAGCTATGCGTGCCTATCGGTTTGACTTCTGTAGTTACAGATGAGTCCAGGCAGATGCCTTTTATTGTGCATCAGACGCCAAAGAAAATTTGTAGCAATTTCTTTTAATCCATGCCTCCTTCTGAAACAATTTATGTACTGGCTTTAAAAATGTGGCAAATGCAACAAAGGAGAAAACTGCAGAATTCTTTATTAAATGACTAACCCTAGTGTGTGGTCATTAAGAATAGCAGTGAGTCTGTCCACCTGATAAGGTGCTCTAGACTTTGCTATTATTTATTTGGGAAAAAAAACCCTTGGCATACCTGCTATGTAAAACTCAGTCTTCTGGGACAGAGGCCAGAGGGAAGGATTTGCTTCCCACTTGACCTTGAAGAAGTCACTTGTCCTTTGAGTAACAATACTAGAAAACCAGGTTAATAAAAGAACTTTAATGAGAACCAGGTGCTGTATCTGAACTGAATTTTCATGTATTCATGAATTATAGAAACCCTAGCAGCAGAGGTGGTATCAAACTCAAAATTCAATTTCAGCTGATGTTTCAGAGTCCTGTTCCATCATACAGAGATCCAGTGGGAATCTGAACAACTTTTGTGAGTTCTTCTTTTTGTTACATTTGAATATCAAATAATTCGCTGATTTGCTTCACACCTCAGATAAGAAATGTCTAGGTCTGGTAGCACCATCTTTATTTGGCTCTTCTGTCTCAGGTATTGCTGGTTGAAAAGAAAAGGCAGCCGTGGGTAGCAGATGGCCTGATGTGCTTCAATACACTTCGCATCACATGCAACGCTGCGCATGGGCACAAAGCCTGCAGTTCCAACCTCAGATCTCACGAGCCCAGCACTGTCTCCTAAATTATTTATTCCTCAGATCAGGCTTAATAACGATGCGGGGAAGAATTTGGTTTTGTGACAAAAAGTGTTTTAACAGAGCTAACAGTATGCCTCCAAGCTTTGCCGGGGCTATTCAGCAGAGATGTGAACACTCCGCTGCTCTGTTAATAGCTATGGGTAGTTAGTCATCAGGCATTAACCAGCTGTCATGAACAAAATCTCTGCAATCTACTGATTTCTAGACATGCAGCAAAGGAGTCTGGCTATGGACAAAAATACTACCTTCTGGACCAGGTGATAGGAGCACAAGATGTTGCAGTTTACTTTGTTTTTCTTTTGCTGAGAAACTGGAATTCTTGTTGTTTGGATCAACCCTAATGAAACACCCGCTAGGTTTTAATTAAAATAAAATGGAATGCAGTTGCATGAACAGGTGGAAGGAGAAGATGATATACCATACAACTCAAATCCCTCCATGTGTTCGGAGACTTTGCAAAGTCCCAGCTATCACATCCATAAAACAGCGATGGAGTGTGTCAAGAACATTTTGATTGTGCACATGAGTCTGGTTAAAAAGGCATCTACTTAGTCAGGGAACAGCAGAAAGATAATATTCAAGCAGCCTTACATTATATCCAGGTAATGACTGGTGTAATGGTTTCTTGCTTCTGATGTACTACATGGTGATATTTTCCAGTTGTGAGAAGCTGGACTATTCAAATCATTCACAATAAAAAGTTAGACATCAAAACAACAGCCAGAGATCAAAATACATGAAGCATATAATGAGCATGATTGTAAAAAAAAAAAATCCCAATTACAATTCTTATCCTGCCTTGAGCTTTCTCCCCATCCTTTGTTGCAAAGAGCTGTCCCCAAAGGTATGAGGCTGTGCATCTCTAGACAACTGCCAAACACAGCAGGGCAAGATTAGCAGCTTCATTTCATATTTTATTTATGCATGGAAGAGAGGTGGTGTTCTTCAGTATACTTCTGCCTCTTGCACTTCGTACAAAGTTAATTGAAACCTATATGTGGCAAGAAAATGGAAGGAAGTGAAGAGTTGGAGCCATGCTCCACACAGTCCTGGCCCTGGCATAAGAGACAAAGTAGGCAATTGTGAAGCGTGCACGGTGACCAGCTAGTGTAAGAGCCAGTTCTAGTACTATCGTTTATGGATGATTTAAGTTTTGAATGACATAAGTGAACTTAGCGGGCTAGAAAATCTGGCACTTCACCAAGAAAGGCTTAGTACTGATTGCTTTATATTAGGTCTGTCCTTTAAGCATTGGCTTTTTATGCATTTACTGTCAGTGAGCCTGTAAGTGTTCATCCATTATTACTTTGGTGGGTACTTTGTTCTAAAACTGTAGTTCTAGAACGAAAACAAAACAAACCAAAAAAAAAAAACCAAAAAACCCCACCCCATATGAAATCTGAAATCATTTCGCTGAGGAGAAACTCATGTCATGAACTTTTCCTGTTTCAAATAAACTATGCAGAAGCCCTTAGTGTGCATTGTGTTCATCAGTAGGTAGAAAGTATTTAGTGCATGGGTTATTTAACTTTAATAAACTTTTCAGTCTATCAGGTTGAAGCAGTTCAACAATATAAAATACTTATAAGATACTTAAGCAAGAGAGGCTTTCTGTACATAAACATACACTATTTTCTGAGACACAATGCATAAAGCCTTTCTGATTTTTGCTTTCAAGATAATAAAAGTCCTCTAAGGACTAATGATTTGTAAAATTTCAGTTCAATATCAAGGAACGGGGGAAAGCACATAGCATGCTTCATTCAGAGGAGCTCTTCATTTCAAGGAACTCCTAGGTTTGCAGTTGTGTACAGTAACGATAACAGATGGAGCTGGAAGTTTGACCTGTTCTGTTTGCTCTAGACTTTGTACAGTGGGTTGATTACTGGTTATCTCCCATAAAACAAGAAGTTTTCTGACATGTTTGACTCCATAATTTGGAAAAATGTCTGCAGTTTGTGCTTTGATTCAGAAAATCAAACAGCAATGGTATTATAAAAGAGAACTCTGTAGAAGAACACATAGAACTTGGGGAAAGTTTCGCTTTCCGAGGGGTGCAACCCAGAGCACTGCTCCCAGGCAATGGGTCGTGAAGCCTAATGTGGCAACAAGCCCAAGAGAAGCTGGCAATTGAAACAATTTCAAAACTGTAAAAATGGTTTGGAAACAGCAGTGTGTTAGGAAGGAAGGATGACCTTGGTATGAGCCAGATCCTTACCTAACCCAAACACGTGCTGTCCTATCTGAGGACAAGGAAGTCACTGGATCTAATTATTTATAGCAGATAATTCAGCACATCTAGAAGCATCTGTCTGTGTGATTTCAGTCCATGAGATAATCCAGTAGCAAAGCACTTCAGAAGGTGAGTTGGTTCTGGTCTTCCATATTGTTTCCATAACTTTTCTTATAACAACTTCACCTTCCATATAGAGTTTTGGCTTGGGTGGCGATTTTTGGATAGGTCTCCCATGACACAGTGGGCTGCGCTAGCAAAACGGGTCTTTGCATAGTTTAAAGCCATGTTTTCTTTCACTCTCACTCTTCAGTCTACATTTGTAAATCACATCTTCCCTGGCAGCTACAGTGATTGATTTTCTACTGGTTCAGATGCAAAAAGTAATGTTTGATCTAGAAAATCCATTTAACAAGTTTTTTTTAATCAGTTTATGCTGTCACGGAGTGTGAGCAATACACATTTTTACATGACAGCATTTATTTTCTGAATGTGAATCACCTCCCACATTAAACAAGAGAAGTTTCTCTCTCAAGAAACCTTAAAAACAATGATGAGTTATGAAGTTGCACACTCAGATAGGAATGAAGTTCCTAGATAAGTGTCTTTAAAGATCTGGGCCTCTGTTATCTGGGTTCTTTAATGTCCTGACCTGCCTGCATTTGCTATACTCGTGCATGCTTTGTATAACTGCTATGTTAAAACTCTGCAGCCCTCTTCATCCACTGGTGTCATAGTTGTTTACAACACAGAGGCGAAAAAGCAGCAAGAATTTTGTCCCCTTGTGGTCATTGGCTGTGATGATTTGTGAAGCCAAATGTTCAAGAAGAGAAAGAATCAGGTAAAATAATAGTCATGGGGCAAGAGAGAAAGAGCATGGAAGTCCAGTAAGTAATTGCACTTTCTGTGATGTGTTATACCCGACACTAACTCTGCATTTCCATAAAGGTAAAAGGACATGAAGCAACAAAAGCAAACACCTCTCACATCGCACGGAAACAGACACAAATCTTGTGTATATTAGACAAGAAGGTGGCCAAGGTATACAAAAATATGTGGGGAGAGGTAGGAGCAAAGAGAAAAAACTGAATATTGGATCTGAACTCACTTTTATGGTATTTATGCTACCAAAGTTCTTGTGGTAACACCTATAAAGCAGAATGAAGATCTGAGGCTTTGAAAAGCAGCCTGAATTTTGGATTTTATTATATACCACTAAAGAGCACAAACCATTTAATCACAAAGGCACCCACTGTTCTGGCAATTGCTTTTTTTTCCCAGGCCATCTTTTATTACACAAACATTCAAGCTAATCCTGTATGGGGTCTCAATCAACAACTACAAACAGATACTTCAAAAAAAGCCAGAGAAACTCCACAGCAGACAATTATACAATAGTCTAGTGCAGACAGAAGTACTTTTTAATGCAATTAACGCTTCATTTTTTGCCCAGGAGCCTGATAATCTCTATTGCACCAAACCAGGTTTCTATGTTACTGAAGAAGGATTTAGCATTTAAATGACAGTGAAAACACAAGACAAGTTGTGCCATCAATGCCACGGATAAGAGGGTAGCACATTTGCATAGGTTGCATCTCTCCAAGCTCTGCAGTCGATTACATTGATAGCTAATCCAGTTTCCCATGCTCTCAGTATAAGAGTAAACTCATCTGGAAGACCACTGAGCATGTTTTTCTTCTGAGGTCCACAGATAATACCATACTTACATCACAAGTTTATATATTTATATTTTATATATTTATATTATTTATAACATCTGCAAGCAGACACCTCTGGCTTCTTTGCCATGTGAACTCTGTCAAGCCAGTAACTTTTCAAGTATCTTCTAAAAGAGATTAATTTATTTGCTTGTACAGTCATTGCAAACAGCAGGGAACACTGTGTATTCCTTTGACAGATCCTTTAGCATCAACAAGAGTAGACTACAATAAAAAAACTACGTATTTTCATATTTTGCTGAAACAAGCCAAACTCTTCCAGTAAAAAAAAATTAAGCAAAGTTTAACTAAGAAAACACTTGTTTGTGCACAGCTGGATATGACCTCATGTCAATTAGTCATGTGGCCTGCACCAAAAAGGCAGTGACATTTAAATATAAATAACCGGGTACACATTTCTCTTGGCTAGTGCTGGTAGGCTAGGCATCCCACTATCTCATTTTCATCACTCTTTCTCTGGTTCTAAGAGGCAAAAAACTAACATTTTTTTCCTTAGGAACGAAAAGCAATCCAATTGAACAAGACAGCAGCATGAATAAGTGCAGCACAAATCCTTAATGTGGTTGCAAGGTGTTTTCCCAATACTACAGTTTCTATGTCTGCACATAAGAACTCCAGCCAGTTACATTAAAAAAAAATCTAAGCTCTAACTATTTTTTTTATATAAGCTTCTGAATGTACATTGCTTCCATTCTGTAATTTGGTCTCCTGAGTACCCTAAGTTTAAGGTCTTACTAGGTTAAAATAAAGGGCATGTATAACCTATCGGCTCTTCAGTGATGAAGCCCCCCCCACCACCACTTTTGGACTCTATTTGAGTACACAGTGTTTCTTTGTGGGCAAGTTCTGGGATTCGTGGGAAGCATGAAGGGCTGCAAATGTTTCACAGGTGAGAGATTAAGTTTACCTAGTAAGACTGAAGTGGTTTAGGATGCTTTGCCAGTGAAGATTTTATCCCTTCTCTCAACTGCTTTAATAATGGCAGTGAAATGAGCCCCCAGTGTGCCTTGTCACTGACCTATCAGGCAAGTTTAATAAGCTTTCCTCTTAAATATTATATTGCACCAGGCCTTGAGACATCTTTTCCTGCTTATAACCTGTCTCAGTCCAGACTAATGTTTTCTACTTTGTCTGTGTTCCTCTTCCAGTCCCATTCTTCTCTTCCCAGAGATAGAAACTTGGAAGCTAGAACTCAGGAGTGCAGGTAGCTCCTACATTCCCTAGTGAGCTCAGCATGAGCTTTAAGTGCAGGTAGCTCCTACATTCCCTAGTGAGCTCAGCATGAGCTTTACTTACATCTCTGCTTCCCAACTGCATTTAAAAAAAAATCTCCTGAACGCTTGCAATTCCCAAACCTAACACTTCATTTTACTAAATCAGAACAGATTGCCCTACTTTTTACATCCTAGTAATTGTCCATTAATAAATCCTACTCCTGCTCAGCCTTATCCTTCAGTTATCCAGCAGCATTGCTGGCACCAGCAAGACTCAATTCAAAATTGTTCCCAGTAGGACAATAAGTAGTAAGCAAGCTTTTGCCCTTGGCAGGCATCAGTGATAATAGCAAGTGGTAAGGTGCTGACCTACATCCATCTCACAAACACAGGAGCTAAAGAAAGCCTTGAACATCAGCACTTTGATCTGCCTTTCAGCCCCAGTCTGTTCACATGTATCACAGTATCATGTATTTGGAATTAGAACTAGGGCGGTCTATTTTTTTCTAGTGCCATTAGGCTTGGGACCCAGGGAAACTGTGCTGGGTAAGTAAAAAAGCCAAGTTTTGGGCTAACCAGTCACTGGCCATACTTGGCTGTAGAGACGAGCAAAGGCAAAGGAAGATCACGCATCTGAGGAACAACATTACAAATCTGGGCTCAGAATGAAGGCAGGTGTGAAGGGTGAAAGGGGCCTGGTGCTGGAAAAATACACACACGCATCCTCCAGCAGTGTCCGAGTGCGCTTAGAAGGCAGGGGAATACTGTTCCCTGGATGGCGACTCCTGTTCCAGAGCAGAGGGAATTAGAATGGTCATGCTTTCCCACAGAGGTTTTCTATAGATGCCTTCATGCTGGTACAGAGGCAGGCTGCCTATTAAACTGTAGCCTTACTACCTACTTATCTAACTCTCTTCATGCTTATCAGTCGAAAGCGCTGAAGGTCCAGTGGCCTCAAGTAAGAACCGCTTCAACATTAATTGGGTTTCATTCCCTTTATACCATCAAGCACAAGAGGGATCATGCTTTGGGGCCTACATTTTCACTTTTGCTTAAACTAAACTATTCTCTGTCCTGTGGAATTTACAGCTGAAACAGAAAAGAAGCTTCACGTTAAGCCATGGCTTGAAATTGTTCAGAAGTCCTCTCGTGGTGCTCACTGTCACCTACACTTCAGAAGCATCAAGTTACTGCAAAGATGCAGAATGCAAGCTCTGCCTATGAAACAGATGCTCAGGGAAAGACAACACTTCATCTGACATAACCCAGTGCCTCTGTGCCTCTCTCATCCGTAGTGTGTAGAGGGCAAAAGATAGAGGAGTGGCAGATTCTTTGCAACTCCTTGCCCCCATTCTAAACGCGAGTACCCTGCTCTCCAAAGGATGAGCTTTTCCTTTTTTAAAATAATTGTTTAACAGCTATTTAGAAGTTTGCTTTGTTGTAACTCTCTTCTCTTTCTTTGTCTTCCCTTGGGCAAATGATCCCCTTCTCTTCATTCGGTTTCAGCAGCTTTCAAAAGAAAACCTTTAAAGGGGTACAAAGACCTGCACATTTCTACTGGCTTCTTCAAATCTGTTTAGACAAACTGATTCCACATTATGCGAGGACAAATCAATTTTAATTAAAAGGCAACTTCATTTTGGACTGTATTTATCAAAAAGACTCAGAATAATCCTGATTTAAAACATTTTTCCCTGAGGTAGTGAATAACTCACATGAAAACAGTTAAATACTGCACGTTCACAAAGCCAAAATTTCCATCCCATTCTCAGTATCTCACTAGAATTTTTATCTAGATTGTTGAGAGTCTAGAAAAGAAGTTACAAATTGAGGTCCGACTGGGAAAGTTGAGCTCTTTTTTTCAAAACTGAGAGGCGATAACAAAGAGATATTTGCTTCAGGGAAAAAGCTTTGAAGCAAGTGTCCCCCATTTGATCAGTATGCTGTCTACTTTGTCCGCCTCTCCTCCTTTAAAAGGCCAATACAAATAATTTCTTTAGAGAATGCACACAATGACAAGCGCAACAGAGTTGTAGACCTCTAGTGAATGTGCTTATCAGCCACTTTCAAAGGGCATGGAAATGAACTAACTCCTTCTGACTTCATCAGCAGATTAGGAACAATTTAAACACTTCAGCCCTGCAAGCATTAGATTTGCACATCCGTGGCAAAAAGAAGAGTTACAGCAACATGTATTTATATTTCCTTTCATACAGTCTCAACAGGGAGTGCAACTTGTTTTTTATCTGCTTTGCAGCATCTCACAGGGAGGATTTTTGAAAAAAAAAATTATCGAAAACCCAACTTTTTGAGCAATTCATTTGTCCACCTGACTGGTCCTAAATTACAACTTTATTTCAAATAACGATATTTAAGGGAAAATGACAGATATAACCTATGAAGAGGAATTTATCAAAGGTTCTTAAGAATAGGATCATATTTGCTATGAAATGCCTTATCCCAGGATAAAACAGGTGGGCAGAACTCTATCTCATAAACTCAACTTGACAGGTATTGCCACCAGTGGAGTTGTATAGTGCTGAGTGTATGGCTGTAGGTTCCCATGAGCTAGTGCTACACTAGCTATTCTGAGACATGCAGTGCAGCAACATTTAGATTAGATTCTTAATTCACTCTGCCTCCAAACAGATTTTGCAGCTCCTACATACTTAGGTGAATGCATCCAGCAAAAGCAGCTTGCTCCTGGCTGTTGGCAAGAGGTTCGCTCTTCTTGGCTAATGCTCCTCTTCTCCAGCCCACCGCTGTTTTTTGTTCACAACTGCTTAGCCCAGTTTCTGTGGCACCAGTCAATTCTATCACCTATTCCTCCAAAGGACTATGTTAAGATGATTGTGTGCATCCAGTGGCATTCCAAACAAGCTGACAGTAATTATCTGGCTAATTTGATTTTTTCCAAGCATTTTCTATTATTTTACCCCAGAGCACTTATAATCATTCTGTCTCATATTTGTATCCAGAGAAGAGATAAAGAACCCATGAAAAATTAAAGTGTCCAATGCTCCCAAAGGTGATCTTAAGCTGTGAAGCTTTCCCGGAGAAACTGTTTGCTATGGCACTGAAGCTCACAAGACATTTCCCCTGGAAAATATTACACTATATTCATTTAAACTAGAGGTCACACGGAACTAAAGAAAAATGAGTAAAGATGATCAGCGGGAAAGTGGCAGGGACCGGTGTTCTGTCCACTGTACAAAGGACTCTTCTGCTGAAGACTGCTGTATTTATGTGCTTCTTTTCTCCCTAGCAAATGTTACCATTCCAAGCAGAGCAGCTTGGTGGCAAGCTCCAGGCACCGATTTCCATTTAATTGTTGGAAGAGGGGAGAAGAGAGCAGAAAAAAAAAAGAGAAGGAAGTAGGAAGAGAGATTGTTTTTTCAAAAAAATGAACAAGGTACGACAGGGTGATCAAACCACACAGAAACACAGTCATGCTGCTGTCAGCCCTGCAGTTGCTCCTTTTGGTACCTCATGCTCTCAATCATTCCCTTCACGTAGCTTCCAAGACATGTAGCTCTATTTACCATTTGTGTTTACTTTTCAAGCTCTGTTTGCCTTAAATGAGTCTTGGCAAGATGATCTTGGGATCAAAGAACAATTAGGACTCAAAATAGGTTTATGATTTATTAACCACTGCTTGTGCCTCCTCAGCTTCACTGCTAACATGTCACTAGTCCAAGAATTTGGCTTTTATTCTATGGTGTCAATCAGGATGCTCCTGAAGAGCCCTGTGAAGAGCAGCAATGTATTGCATTTCAAAGTTTTAAACAGTGAGCAATTAGAAATGATAGACACAGCTATTAGACACAGTCTCTTTGTCATTCATTAGCACAGTGCTCTGGTAGGACTCCTCTCTGTGCATTTTATCCCATGCAAGTGCTCACAATGCTGTGGTCTTCCCTAGGCCCCAATGAAACTAGAAAACGCGCAAGGAGAAGCCGTAGCCACACCCCTCAGCTGCAAAACCAAACCACCCTCCATTTAAATTCAGACCTAGCCAGTAAACTCAGCCCCATTTGAGGTGCTAAAACATGACTTTAAGCGCTTACCTGAAGTTGCCTGCATTTTAAAGGTTCTCACTGCCTCTCTTTGTATAAAATAAAACTGTCAGTCTTTTACCTCTCAGTTAATTGAAACGGGGTAGGCTATGCAGAAAGTGTTCTGTTGAGGTAGAGTCAGCCACGCTCTAACCACTGCAGGGAGATGTGCAAGTCTGGGAAATAATGTTTTATTGGTCAGCGCTAATTGATCAACACAGACCTTGCTGAGTCCAGTTATTTCCACAGCCGCTTGCAAAATTACTGTAATGCAGCAACCTTGTAATAGCTATATTACTGCTTTCAGCACTAGCTCACATACTCTGACACAGGACTTATTTTACTGAAAAATAAAACTGTCCACCAAGACAATGTGCCATCACATCCTCCCTTTGGATATTTTTTTTCTTTTTAACTGTCACAAGAACATAGCGCATCAACAGATAAGTATTCCTGCATGCAATGGCTCCGAAGGGAAACAATGCTGCTTTACAGATGTGGTTCGATAAATATTTCGGGGATTAACTCTTTCCATTAATCTTTGCTAGCCAGTTCTCCACCGATGAGTTACACCTGCTCCTGAAGTATCATGTTTCTGAAGTGCTGCTTTATTACAGGGGCCTGATTAGGCCTTACTGAAACTAATGGAAAAGTTTCCACTGACAGCTTCTTTTTGCTGGGTCAGTTTCAAATGTTTCAGCAATGAACCTCCCCATTTATATAGCCTACTGTCTAATTTTGGAAGACTGCATTCTAGACAAGCAATAATCAGCCAACCTCAATATTTCACAACATCCAGTGAGTAAACTTGTAGTTAATGCCTTTACAAAAAGGCCCTTAGTGCCATTTAGATCTTACAATGGGAAAATTGGTTCTTTCCTGGCAATGAAAAACAGAAAAGATCCTATAAGCCTATAATCAAAAAATACAAAATATATCCTTTGAGGAGAGTTACAAAGGAGACAGTTTTTCAGGCAATGAACATAAGTACCAGTTCAGAACACAGGCAGCTACAGAAAATCAATGCAAGGGCTGAACACTTCTCTTGACACTGTTCCTTTTCTGAATGGCTCTCATAAATTAGGTTTTTTAGCTTCTTGGAGTGCTTTGCTTCACAAAAGATTTAGAAATGTCTGGATCCAACATCCCATTCACTCCCCAGAAGATAATGTACTTGCTCATCCCAATAAGAGTTATATAGAAGGCAAATTAAGAAAATGTAAGATCATATCAAATCAAGGAGAGTCAGCCTCAAATATTAATGCCTCATGTCATAAAGGTACAACATGATAAAAACACTCCCTATAGGTAATCGAAAAAGCAGCAACTTGGCAAGCAAACAAGAAAACTGCAGCCCTGGTTTATAGGATTGCTTGAGCTGGCTCAGCAGAGGAACAAGGCTCCTATTCCACGGAGTATGTAAATGCATGCATAAATCCCATGGTTTCTAACTGGATGCAGCCCTTACATGCTTTGGGTCACAAGGGTGCCAGGGAGGTGAACAAGACTCTTTGGGTAGGGGTTCCAACGTTATAGATCATTGATCTGGATTAGACCAAAATCTCAATGTTTAGGGCAAATTCGTTAGTTGGCAGCCTTAGAAATGTCACATTATCAGTTTTACTTGTACCAAGTTCTGCTCCTCTGCTAACAACGTCTAGGTCACAGAACTAGAGATGTCAAAGCTGATGTAGGAACTTTCCTTCTCAGATCATGAATTAATGAAGGAATCATGCTGTTTCTGGGAAAGTGATGTCATTGCACCACCACTTATATTTGACAATTGATGAGGACAAGTTCACCCACAGAAGGCATATCTACCAGACCTCCCCCCAGTTCTACATAGGCAGAGTGTGACAAAATTCCAATAAAAATTTATCAGCTTCCCTGAAAAATGGCACGATGGAAATAGACTTTAATTCCAGAAGGCATTATTTTGTCCAATTACTGGTAGAACATAGACAGAGAATTTTATGCAGTTTGGCCCTTTAGTGGCCAAATGACTTGTGTTCACTTAAAGCTAAACCAAAACTGTCCAGACAGGCTGCAGTGTCTCAAAGGCTTGAAGAGAGAGGAAGTAGTCACCTATTACTTAGCAACTTGTTCTAAATAATAATTATGCTCATCATTTAAAATGAAAAAATATACACCCCATTTTAAATTTACATGGATTTCTTTTTCAGCTCTTCGACCTTTCAAGTTCACTTGAGCTGAGGGAAAGTCATCCAAAAGCTAGGAAAAGTTTTACATTTTTGGTCTCCACTCTTGGGAGATCATAATAGCAGGGCACTCCTGGGAAGTTAGAGTGGTCTTGTTCACTTCCTTATGGTCACCAGCAGTTTGTAACACTACAAGTAACACATTTGCTTAGTAAGGCTCCCTAAAGTACCTTTGCCATGCTGGAGCCATTCCAGGGCACGCGTCAGTCTGCTAGCCAGTGCCACACCACCACTGACTTCAAACTAAATCAACTTCTTCCCACCTCCATCAGTAGCACTGGAGGAGCACTCATCACCACAAGGGATTCTGGCTTGCACAGCCAGCCAGCTCCAGTCCTGTCCATCTCATTAATGCATATTAAGAACTTGATTTTACCCACAGCTGAGCTGTCACTGCTCCTCCCGTCTCCTGTTTGCACTTTATCATGGCTGAGGTTTTTTTTCTTGCCAGAAATGAGTCTCCTCTGCTTTTGAAAGAATATCTCATTATAAAAGGCTGTGGTTTTTCTCCCATTCTTCAGGCATCTTCATTACTGGGTTGTTTTAAAAAAAACAATGAAACCATAGTGCAGTGTGCCAGTCGATAGTGAAATTATGAGAAGTGTAATCTACTCTCCCCACCCTAATGAGCTGATGAGTAAATAGCTGTCAGGCCATTGCACTGAGCTATCGACTGGGGCTTCTCACAGAGCTGATATGCTGCATGGGTACCTCCTGCTAAACAGAAAGGATCAATATAGCAAACTTCTGAAAACAATACAGAAAGGTTTCAGGTTTTCAAGGTGCCTTCTCTCATGTGCTAGGGCAGCACATCTTCATTGCTAGATTAATCTTCATTGTTAGATCACCCCTCCCACCCTGCTTCCTGCCTTGCACCTGGAAAAGGTTAAACATGTTCTGTAAACACATAGCTCCCTGGGACAGAAAGGCCGATTAGCAAGAAGCGTAGTTTATAGCAGATATTTAAGCAGCTGCAGGTGAAGTTATCTCAGCCAACAAGTGCTCCAGAGAAAGTTTCCTCAAAAGATTTAAGCCTTGCCTTCTTGCCCCTGCACAACACAGCCATCACATCGCACACATTGGCCTCCTATGCTACCAAGAGCCAAAGCTTGAATTTGCATTACTTACAGAAGCTTTGGAGGGGCTCCTTCACCGAGTGTCATGCTGTGTCACTCCTCCTCCATTTTCCACACTATCATCCTTTATTTAGTACCAAACTTGCAGGGCAAAGCTCCTATCTTCTGCTGCCTTTTTCACTTTTTCCACCTTTCTTTTTAAGTCTCAGTTGAAAAGTTCTTTCCCCTTCTAGACCTCAAAGTATTCAATTTTCTGTCCTCTGATCCTATTATTTACTTGGATGGTCCAATTTTTGAGACTTGTCATAGCTTTTGCTTTTGTCCTCACCTCTTCTCATTGAAGCTAGGTACAAACACAGATGTCAGCCATGAATACCAATTTTGAAGTTTCCAGCACAGAACCTTTTCTTTTTATGAACTTACTTTTCATTTGAACTCTTTTCTTTTAAAGCCCACTTACAAGCACTAAAATGAGAATGAAACATTTACTTTTTTTAATGAAAAAAATTTCAATTCTCATAGCTCATCTTTTAAAAAAAATTCCAGAGCATGAACAATTGTAAAGATCTTATTTCATTTGGTGATCTAAGAAAATTCAAATTCAGGGAAATTCTTATGAAACATTAAATCTCATGGTACTGCAAAAATAAGAGAGACTGGAATGTCATGTGATTATCATTTGACGAACTCACAAGCAGCTATACCTGAAACTTCAAGTGGATCTCACATATCTCTGGATAAATAGCTAATGACTTGAGTCCCTATTAGATATCATGTCTAAATCAACAGCATATGGCCACACTGTTGTTCTTCCTACAGAGCTGAGATTCTGTAAACACAAATCATAAGCTTTGTCTTATATTTATATATTGTCTCTCACTGAGAGGAATTCTGAAATAAAAACACTATCATGTTTCTGTAGACTAGTATTATCAATAATATTTAAATATTTAAAGTTGACCACAAATAAAAATAAGTTTTCCCATCAGAAAATGGGGTCTCTAGTATTTTTTAAAGGTGTAACAATCTGGATAGAGTTTTTCAAATGGGAAAAGTCAAGAAAATGTTGGGTCTTGTCAAACAAACAATACAGCAGTTTTGAAACACAGAAAACTTTTGCTTCCATAGAGAGCCCTGACAAACACCACATTTTCTAAAAATTGGTTACAAAGTTTTCAAAAGTCAGTATGAGTTTCCATCTGGACATCTTGATCTGAGATAGAAAAAAGTTTCAGCACATCAGAGTTTTCTGCAGGACCGGAGTTGTATTTGGTGATTTGTTGTAACAGTTCTTTAAGCCATATACATAGCTTCACTACTAGTGTCTTGTTTTTTCAGAATTTGTTGTATGCTGTGGATATTTGACTTCATCTCATACCTCGGAAGGCTGTTATTGCAACAGTTATTTTAAGTGATATCAACCTTTTCTTCCTCAAACTCAATAATTAAATATAAAAAAAGGGAAGTGGATTAGACAAGACATTCTATCCCTTCCTTTTACACTGCCCCAAATAATTTTACCTCAGCAGACAGGTACTTGTCTCCATTAAAATGCAGCAGAGGAAATTTTAAAAATGATCAAGGGGACACACTGAGGTCTTCATGTTAAGCAAACAAGAGAATTTGATGTACAATTCAGAAAACAGGGAATAAAAAGAAAGCTTAGACAAGATAAAAGGGATAACAACATACAGAGGATAAGTTATCAAACAGAAGACCTTGAAGCAAAGCATATTTTCTTCATTTCAGTAAACAACATGAGATTCCACACAAGAAGATGGAAGAAGATTGTTATTTTCTCCTCTGACAGATTCATGTTTGTAGCTTTTTAAATTTTTTTTTTTATATAGCTGCTCTATAATCAATTCCCTCCTTCAGTCTCTGCTCCCAACCTATAGATCTCAAGCCCCAGAAGCTAGTGTGCAGTTGAAGTTACTCAGGAGATACTGTCAGCTGTGAAATTAAAAAAAAAAAAGAAAGATTAAAATAAGAAACCTGGAAACTGCAAGGTATCTTTAAAATAAGCAATGGACAACACAGCAGAATGCACTGAAAGCTATTTCATAGATCCAGTATCTAGACCACTAAACTTGACATAAATAACCGGGTTGCAAAAAAGAAAAAACGTGTTTATTCTTAAGAAAAAATTTATTGCAATCTAGACTCTCAACCAATCTTTCGAGCCATGGGTCAAAACGCAGAAAATACTATGGTCTTTAAATCCTAGTAATATTCAACACTTGTTGCAAGTGCTCATTTTTAAGATTTTGGTGCACGGATTAAGCAGATAGATCTAGTCATGCAGAGCATGGTCTCAACATCTACTAATTGAGGAGAAACACACCCACATTTTCTCAGTGACAGTGAAAATGACACATGATCACAGAGAGTGGGAGGGACCATAAAACTTCCAACCTCTCCTTTGATATATCAAGTAGTAAAAACAAAAAAGTGAAAAGCAGCTCATAACCGACTGGGACCTTGCTCAGCATTAGAATCTCACCAGGTTTTTCTTCACATTTCTTTGTGAGGGTCACCTTCCACATACGGCAAATCTCAGAAAGCGCCTGTGAGAATTATGATCAATAACACTAGAAGGAAAGATGAAAGAACTGATATAGTTCTCTTCCCACCACATTGGGACACAGTGCTAATAGACAAAAAAGAGCTATGATAAGTCTACAATCACAAAAGGATAGTCCCCCTGTCAAACAGAATGCCAGCAGACATCAAAATATTAATCAAGGAAAAGCTTTTCTACTGCTCCTAGATGTGATTTGTATTATGCTGTTGATGTCCAGGGTACAAAGGTTTAACTGCCATAAATCCAAAGGTGCCATGCATTTCCTGCAGTTAGGATCCAAGACAGGTTGGCTTTTCCCTGTGTGCTGGTTTTGGCTGGGATACAGTTAATTTTCTTCACAGGAGCTAGTATGGGGCTATGGTTTGGATTTGTGCTGGAAACAGTGCTGATAACCCAGGGGTGTTTTTGTTCCAACTGAGCAGGGCTTGCACAGAGCCAAGGCCTTTTCTGCCCCTCACCCCACCCCACCAGCAAGTAGCTGGGGGGGCACAAGGGGTTGGGAGGGGACACGGCTGGGACAGCTGACCCCACCTGACCCCAGGGATGTCCCACACCATACGGCGTCATGCTCAGCAGATAGAGCTGGGGGGAGGAGGAGGAAGGGGGGGATGTTGGGAGTGATGGCGTTTTGTCTTCCCAAGTCACCGTTACGTGTGATGGAGCCCTGCTGTCCTGGGGATGGCTGAACACCTGCCTGCCCGTGGGAAGGAGTGAAAGAATGCCTTGTTTTGCTTTGCTTGCATGCACGGCTTTTGCTTTCCCTATTAAACTGTCTTTATCTCAACCCATGAGTTTCCTCACTTTTACCCTTCCAATTCTCTCCCCCATCCCACCGGTGAGAGGGGAGTAAGTGAGCGGCTGGGTGGGGCTTAGTTGCCAGCTGGGGAGCCCATGGATGTTATCATGGTGACTGTATATCCAAAAATTGGATATGCAAAGGAGAACAAAAGAGAATCCTCTGTATTTGAGAATTCAGCTGGTATTCATCAATCCTATGGCTAGTGGTGGTAACCAACATTAATCAGAGCTACAAGATGGCAGATTAAAAAAAAAATTTAAAGAACCTACATGCAGGCACTTTGTCTGACAATATATAATTAGGCAGAGGAATTCATTGGCCATTGGATGCTCATTCAGGCTGAAACCATTGAAGTTGAAGAGGGAGCAGAAATCAAATTATGTAATGGTGCAGATGACCCTAATGCTTCAAAAGACCACTAAATCTCTGCTTTCTGGTCTTATGCCTATTTTTTTTGGGACTTGACATTAGGACAAATGCTTTAAGGCAGGGAGAGGCAGCACAGGTTATTCCTTGTCCTAGCATATGAAGGAATTTTCTTCTGGAGTACTTTGATACAGGTCAGGATACTAGCAAGATGTACTAACTAGAAGGAGGCACAAGCTGGCAATTGCCACATTCACAAATAATTCCCACAGGTTCTTGTTAATGCACTATGACATTGTTCCTGGTATGTACTAGCCGCTGATCAAACAGGCAGAAGAAATAGCCCATATTCTGCATTCCCTTGTGTGGTAGGCGGGTATTTAAGTACAGTTGCTGCCTTACAACATGCAGTACAAAAGCCCCTAATGTCTTTTGTAACCTTCTCAGACCCTGCTCAGGGAGTGCAAGTTCTGATGGCTTGTGCTGAAGTGAAGCTGTGAACCGTGGTAATGAGGTCTCTTCCCTCCTTTCCCCCAGGCACTCTTGTAGACTCCTTTCCAACTGGAAAGATCACAGGAGAAGAAAGGTTGGTGGGCTTCTTTCTTGCAGGACTGGCCACAATCCAGACCCAAGCATCTGTTAGAGATCTCACTACTGCTCTTTTCATAACAGATTTGGCTGGTAAACCTGGTAACAGCTGCACAAGCTATGCTTCCGATCCATACAATTAATTTGCAACTGGCAAACCCGTCATTGTTCATCACTAGATGACAGCAATGCACTTCTGTGCATGCCTTGAACTGTTATGAGGGCACGACTCCAAGCAGCCTTGTGTGGTTCTGTGGCCTGTTTCCCTGCCATAAGCAGAGCTATGTCAGAAAATGATGGCAAAAGGATGCACTTGGGGAGATAACTCTGCATGGATGAGGTGCCACAGTCCCCAAGGGAAAGACAACACCAGTTCAGTAAAATACAAAGTAAAAATAGTGCTGGGGCTCAGGATTTACCCCAAAGCAGAGACTGAAACATTGCCTCTCTTCCTCTCATTACCACAGGGAGCACACTGAGAGGAACTTAAGGCAACTGCACTACACTGTGTCATACAAACAACTTTCCTATATCCATGGCACAAAGGCTGATGCTGTTGCAACAAGGCAGAGACAGGAAAAATAAGAGCAACCTCTAACCATGTGACGCCATATAACTCTCATGACCAGCAAGAAACATGCTGTACTTCAGGAAAGGGATACCACAAGAGAAACGAAACCTGTGGTAGCAACTCCTGCCTCAGGATTCCTGCCTTCCCCTCCTGCTTCTGGATGCAGCACACTGACTGTTAGTTGTGCTAGCAAGAGCATTTGAATGACTGCAATGTGAACAAGCTGGTCTGGAACCATCAGGTCCTACAGCAAGCAACCTGGCCAATTTGTATTTTCTTAAGAGGTTACAATTTAAGCTAAAGGGTGGATGCAAGTGAGCTTGTAGATGGAGATGAGGGGTGGAGGGGGAAGGGAAACAAATACAAAACCCCAACCAAAGCAAACAGACTGGATGCATGACTAATTCACAGCCAAACACTACTTCAACTGGACCAACTATCATTTAATCCTCCGATTTCCATAGGAAGGCAGTCTATAAATTTCACTGCATGCATACATATGTACACCCACATTCACATAAATCCTTGGGTGAGAACAAGAAACATGAGTATCTGCAGCTTCAGCGATTCCTTGCCCTGCTAGCAAGAAAGATATAAATAAGAAGAAATTATTCAAAGACAAGCCATTTATTTACGTAGTTTTTTCATACTGCCCTTTTTTCCTTCTCACCTGATATTTTGCCTTTGCTCTATATAGTTCTTCATTTATAATAATTACTTTAATTCTGAAGTTAGCTTTGGGGTGGGCAGTCTTATAGACTAGAAATCAAGCCCTTGACCACTTGAAGTCATTAGAGTCTCCATGGCAAGAAAATTATTTGTGAACAAGAAAACTAAGTTTTCTCTACCTACAAGGAATGGCCATATCTCTGATAAGACCAAACAGCTATAGGAGCATGGAGAAAGGTTCAGCTGAGAGAAAAGATTTGTGTTTGTATTACTTCTGAAATATCAGGTTATCTGGGTTATCCACCCACAGGTGTCAGGGAACCATGCACTGTTTCTCCCTCACTTCAGTGTAACCATCTGGTTATTTCTCTCTGGAACAGGATCATCCACTAACAAGCTGGTCATTTTGTTCTAGGACAAACCATCAGCCAGAGGTGCTCATCCTACATAAAATATCTTAATTGATTTCTCATCCTTACAGGAACCAAGTCTTCTGAAAAGGGCTTGTAAAGGAAGCTACCATATTCACCTTCATGACAATTACTCTTATAAAAGTCACTTGTTTCAGAAGTGAGGAGAAAAGTGAAAGTAATAAACATACAAGTTTAGCACGGCACCCATACTATGGCCACTTTGGCTAGCAATATTCATTTATAATGTTTTTTCCTTCTCAGTCAGTCATCAATCCTCAAGTCCATGGCAACTTCTCAGCCCCACAGTTCCTTGGAAGGTCTAACAGGGCCCAGTCTGACTTTCCACTAGGGAAGATCTGTGGGTACAGGTGTAGCAAGGCACGATGGAAAACAATGTTGGGCTGCTCAAGGAGATAAGCTTCCTGTAAATTGTATTTGGGCTACTCCCTACAACAGAAGTAAATGGGTTAAAGAGCTGAATCCTTGAGATTTTTTTTTTTTTTGCAAAACAAGAATTATTTTAGACCTTGTTCTACAGAAAAAGAACATCCTGAGATAGCCTCAACTCCTCTTCAAAACAAACTTAATCGGTTCTTCACTAAGTGAACCCAGATGGCTCTGACAACCTCCATTCTTACTCTGAGTGTGTGTCTTCTGGTTCTATAATCATGCACAACTTGTGTTGTTTTACTGATCGGTGCAGCACGTGATCCAGAAGACCTACACTGAAGTGTGAAGCCTCTCCCTGCTTCTTCTGCCTTTCCATTCTCCCCCTCCCACTGCAAGCTTCCCTGCTCTGTGTTCACTCCCCTCCCCACCTGCATCTAAACTTGCCCCTCACCCCAGCTTCCGGTCAGCAGGAAATCTCTTTTCCAGCAGGAGTGGCACTCATTCCCACAGCTCAATCAGCATCTCGTATCTTGGAAAACGGAGTTTCTTAAGAAAACATGATACAATGTCATTGTGCTTAAAGGACGCTAATGATTGGTAGGGGACTGACTACTCCCTAAAATGAAAGGGAATGCGGAACAGATTTCAACGTTTGCAGCTCATTGGGGAAGTGTTGTTGTTTTCCCTCTTTAAATAAATTTTGAAAAGACGACAGGTGAACTCTAACTGCAACTCCCTCTGTAAGCAATAAAGCATCTGATGGAATCGCTGCACATCTGTGAGTGAAGTGATATGGATTAATCAACATACAACATCATCTATATGGGAAGTATTAAAGCCTCCCTTGGATTGCTTTGCAAGAACTTCCTCCTGATGTTATTTTGATATTCATATCTCAGAACTTATCTGTTCCTTGTCTTTTGGGGTGATGGATGAAGGTTAGAAAAACAAGTCTCAGTGTAAGACTTCTCCTTTGGAGAGTACTTGCCCTAACCTTGCACATCGCACATAAGGGCTGATAAAGCCACGTTAATTTTCTCCATTGGTTTTCATTCATGTGATAAGTAGGGTGAACCAGCTGGCAGTTCCTTGACATTTTCCATCTCCACACCCCCAAATGGAAAATGTGGAAAATTGTTATTTTTCAGAGAACATGTTAGCTTTACCATAAAAGTCTCCAGTTAGAGCTTTGTAATTATTAGAAACCCCATTTTAACATACATTGGAAATCTGGAAAGATGTGATTTCACATTAGTTTTGACAATATGAAAGTGCAATACTGAGATACTTCAAAATGGTTGAAATAAATAAAAAAGTGCTTTTTTCTGGAGTAGGAAGTTCAGCAAATCTCAGGTTTTGATTTATAAGTTTAAAGAGATAATTTTTATCCAATAGAATATACTTCAATGAAGTCTTAAAGATCTCAGAACTATAGAGGAAGTAATGTTTTTCTCAACACAAACACCATTTGATTAAATTATAGGATCTACTAGGAGATATCAGTATTGATAACGTCAGTAATCCCAACTGATTTTCTTTATAATTTTGGTTTTAACAGCACCTTCCACAGAGTTTTGAAACAGTCCTGCAAGTTTCAGAGGACTTCCTTGAAACAACAGCCTGCTCTTTGGTGTCACGTGAACTGTCCTGTGTCAAATAGATGA
The DNA here is from genome assembly GCA_031468815.1 of Morus bassanus. NCBI lineage: Eukaryota > Metazoa > Chordata > Aves > Suliformes > Sulidae > Morus > Morus bassanus. The sequence continues at coordinate 28,393,270 of CM062577.1, forward strand.
CTGATTTCAATCATCTTTCTCTAAAAGTTCAGTTTTGCCAAAAACCCAGCTAAACAAACATTCAATTTAAACAATGATTTAATAGTAAGTCTTCAAATTCCAATCTACATTTATCCAGAGCCAGTTTGTACATGATTTAGTTTTGTGCCAACATTGTTCTCTAGCTCAAATAGGTATTTCTCTTAAGTTTGTAGTCCCTTCTTCTAGATGAATCGTCTGTACCTTAAAACTGCTTTTCAGGCTACCTGGCTCAACAAATAGACCTATTCATCAACTTATCCTCCGAAATGTTCCTAATTCTGAACATGGTTCAAATGCCAGATCAAATCTTTCTAAATAAATCTATTCATAAATCTTTGTAGCTAAACATCTGTCATGCACCTAAGTAAACTGAAGGGAAAAAGGAGATTCATGGCCAGTCACTTGCTTTACTCACTTGCTCTTTGCTGGTTCATCTCTCTGGTTGCCTACAGCTTGGCAGTGACAGAAAGCACATTTGTAGCAGTCAGCTCTGACCGCATTTGGAAAGGTTTGCTAACATGACCTTTTTATGCCTGCATGAGGACACAGAACAAAGCCAAAAGGGAGTCAGAGACAAGTACTTCATCAGACACCACTAGTAGCAGGACATGTTCAATAACAAGGATATGCCAGTGAGAAGAACGCCCAAGCCCAAATCTAGCAGTGGTTAGAGCAACTAAAAGAACTGGTGAAGATGTTTAATCCTGTTACAGACCAGCAGCCAGGCCCTGAAAAACGGAGCTCAGAGGGAAGTTTAATTTCTGCAGTCACTGCACTGCTGCAAGGGCTGCAGGCACCAAAGCAGCTGGTACTACCAGTGCTGGAAAGCAGCCACTGGACAAGGTAAAAACGGAATCAATTTTTACGTATCTTCCTCAGCTAATTCTCACATATACTTTTCTGTTTAAATCAATGGAATGATTAGGAATGACTTGCTTGTGGCAGGGCTGCAGGACTTTATTAATATCACATAACAGAAGAAATAAAGGAGCACTAGGGAATCTTACAAGCCACCAGAAACACGCTGCTCTGTCTTAGGGGCTTGCTTCCATTATACTGATAAATTATGTCGCTATTGCTTGTCAGCCACAGGATAAAACAGGGTATCTTCATTAGCAAGTGTACTCTAACTGGAATTTTAAAAGAAATTACTTGCTTAAGAGCTCACTCAACACTATTAGAAATACGCATTACTTAGCGTTACAGAATGGAAAGGAACATTTTAGTAGTAACAGCCTATTTTGACTAAATTTATCTCTGTATCCTGACAGCGTAATGTTGATTTAGCATTATACCCTGTCAGTTATCTCAGAATGGTAATTCTGTCTTCCACCTAGGGAATAAAGCTTTAATAAAAATACTTATGGAACATATGATTTTTTTTTCTTAATGAATCCCAAGTTGGGCAGACTCAACTTACAGTAGCTAAGCAGAATGCCACCCAAAACAATTACAATCAATTATTTTCAATCTATCAGCAGTTAGACTTGAAACATTAACAAGTGACTAACTGGGAACACTTATAGCCAAGTCACCGAAATTAAACCAGCATAAGTGAAAAGATGTACTAGTCAGAAATCTGAAGTGACTGTGCTGCAACTGCTTGGACTATGCATCCTTAGTACCTCATGCTGCTTTGGTTATGTCTTTTTGACTCAAATGCTCAAAAATTCACTGCTTGACAATTCCAAGAAAGTGACATTTAAAAGTGTGGTCAGGGGAAATAAAGTAAAAACAGACAAGATTCAGCAAAGAGAGCATTCATCTTTCACAAATGAGCAGGTGGAGAAACCAGTGCAAAATTACAAAAACAGACAAAGGAAGAACCAATTGAGCAAACAAAGAACATATGGTCCAGAGACACCATTGCACCATCTGCCTCCATTTGCAATGGAATTGGCAGAGTTGGGAGTAAATCTATCTTTTGAGCAGTGGCTGGACAGCTCCTCATCCCATAGGGAATACTGCCTTCAGACGAGACATTCTAGGAAGAACTATCCTTGTTCACTTAAAAAAAAGAGCTGATGTTCCAGCTTTTGGCCATTCTCATCTAAAGCCTTGCTGTCTTGCTTCCATCCAAATCACACATCTCAAAACGTAACCGGCAATCCTAAACCAGGAATAACTTGCTTTGACAACTAAAGTAACCTTTGCAGTTGGTTGACAGCCAGACACGGCTGTAAGATTCACAGAAGTGTCAACTAAAAAAAAAAAATATGTTTCATCAGCCATAAACTTGTTTACAGCTTAAATGAAGGTTTAGATTTATCCAGGAAACAGCAAAGAAAATGAATGAAAGGATGAAGTGAATGCTGTTTCCCCAGGGCTGAGGCTATTTTAGAGGTAGATTATCTCTAACTTTCTCTAAAGGAAAAGCTAAAGATGATAGCCAAGACTGATTCCATAATCCTATTTTGTGAAGTGCAAATACTCATCAAAAGCTTTGGGAAAAGAACAGCATTTTCTTGACAGCTAATCAAACAAGAACTATTGTTTATCTCTAGGAGTGACCAGCCCATTGTTGCAGCGTCAGCTTTTATTTGAAGACTACACCACCGTACATCAACGCAGATGTGCAGGCATGCAAACTATTCTATCTGACAACTGTCATCTTCAATTATTCTTTTCCTACCTACCTCAGTCTTCTTGTCTTAACCTGTTGTAATGAATTCCGAGATCCCCCCTGGGATCTTGGCATCTTGTAAGAGTCCCTGGCAAAAAGGGATTCCAGCCTGTCTCCAGTAGATCTGTGACCTGGTGCAATCAGTACACAATTGCACAAGAGCAGCTTGAAAGAGAGAAAGGACTATAACACACACATGCACAGGTGCAGCCCAGAGACCTGTCACGTGCATTTGTAAGCTGTATTGTTATAAGTTAAAAACAGTATTTAAAATTATTCTTGATTCCCCCCCAGGCTTTTATCTCCAGCGAGCAAGTTCAGCATAATCTCATCCAGGGATGTTAAAAGAGGGGTAGCCGTCGTTCCATTGGTACTCTTCCTTCTTCCAAAACCACATAAAGACTAAGCTCTGATGCAATAGGAACACACATGGACTAGAAGCAGAGACCAGGCAGCTACTATAGCACTGCGTTGAGCTCACCTCAGGAATTCCTTTGAAAAACCCACTGGGAGTTGAAATAACATTAATGCATTTTCAACCACTTGGAAATCAATCAATAGATTTGTACTATCGGCAGGGAAGATTCAGTCCACTTGTCTTCTGACAGAGCTGCCGATTTGGAGAATAGCAGTTTGTCTCTTTTCAGGAGAAAATTGTTATTCTTAGTGGCTTTGAAGGGTTTCCATAGCAAGGTAGTTCAGGTTTTAGTGCTGCCAGGTGCTGCAACTCATGTGCATCTTGTATCAGAACCTGAACTGGGCAGGCTTGGAGGAGGCAGAGTGCTTGTTGTTGGAAGAATTTTAAGTATCCTTGGAGTTATTACAGGTATCATCTAGAAAGCTTACTGCACAAACATCCTCCAATGCCAGTGGGAGGACTATGATATACCAAACTGTCCTGAGTCCCAGAACACAGGAAATTGCAGTCTTTTAAGCAGCACCTAATTCTCTTCCCTTCACACCAGAATTACCTGTTCTGTTTAAGAATAGATTATTACTTTCCCAGTTTCTTCACATTCAATCTTCATTACAATCTGATCAATACACAACCCTTGTCCCCTTGCAGTCAACTTTGCCAATAGTTCTAGTTGCATGATCAATGCTTATATTTCTTAAGCCTTTAATACTTTGCTGCTAGTTACACACTTCAGCACACCAGATCACCTACGGATGCGATCAAATTTCATGCACACCTGTCCCTAGAGGGCCTCAGGAAAGATGACTTTAGAACAGAAGTTATTGAAAATACCTTCTGATCTTCATACCTATAAAAGTAAGTGGATTCCAAAAATGAACTGCTCTATGATGATTTTATTTCAGAATTAAATCAGTTGGCAAATATGGATGGCTATTTACCAAATACGTAAGGTATGCAGAAACCAAGTATTCATTAACAGAACAAGTGAGGGATGGAAGAGCTTCTCAAAGATTAAAAAGGAAGTAAAGTTATTTTGACATGTCTAACTGTTTCTGTAATCTGGCTTGACTTATATACTCAGGTAACTTAGATGACTGGGTTAAGTACAAAAGAGACTAGAACAGAATTCTGCAAAGACTCTCAACCAGCTATTATTATTCTTATTTATGTTTCTTTACCCCTTGCCCTAACTGCACTAATAACAGAAGAAATAAGTACTGCTATTGTCTTCCTGTATCTGTTCTGCTTTCAGAACAATTTTATTTTTCCCTCCTTCCTCTAAGATATAACTTCATTTCTTATTATTTTCTGTTCCATTTAATTTCCATTAGTTTTTTTAATAATAGCAAAAAGATGAACTCTGTTACTTTGATTCTGCATGATGATCCTCAATCACATGAAGATCCCAGCTATTTTCAACATACACACATTTCTCAGGACTCAACTGATACACTTTATTTCCTTTGCAGGGTCTTCTCAATTTCTTTGTTATCATGCATTTTAAACCACATAGTTTGCATTAAACAATGAGGTTGTCAGTCAGTGAAAGAAGCCAGCTTTTTGTATACGCACAGCTATGTGACAAAACCTGGTCCCTGTGGCAGGCCAGCAATATGTCTGCGTTAACACAGCATTACACCTAGGCCCAGTAACCGCACTACAGGATGCCTCAGTACTGGCAGAGTAGCATGTTAACGCAGCTATGCTGAGTTTGAGGTCCAAAATAATGCTCACTTCCCTCTGAGTATCCCAGCGTTGTGCCAGGCAAAGCAGTATAGAAAAATACCAGACTTTCGGTTGTATTCTCTAGAAAGATAATAATAGCTCAAGCATACAATTAAGCAAATTAGCCATTGTTTTAAACCTGAACTAGATCAGCAGAGAGATTTTAAGACTGTACACTAACTGAAGAGGTGAAAAGCTTTTAAAGACTAATTCTTATTTTCTACATTTTTCATATCTTGCCCTGGTTACCAGAAAGTTGTAGTTACTCTGCTTCAAATGCCACCTTTCAGTGTTCATTTTTATACACACACTGCCCACCACTCCTTGTGCTTAAGTTTATAGGAGTGAGTATTCTCTGCCTCTAACGACTGTCTTTTTCGGACGAGGAAAACCCAACCATGAATTGACCTATTCCGTCTTAGTTAAGGCAATTCTTCTGCTTTACAGTTACCACAGGCAGCAACATTTAATCACCTACTTGAATTTATTCATTTTCATTTAGACGCACTGCACCTCCATCATGCTGTAACTGATGTGGTCCAGGAAGTCATTTGCTCTAAATAGGGGTAAGTGTCCTTGGCATTTGTAAGGCAGTTATCACCATCAGGTGCTTTCATTGAAATCACAGGGCAAACTGCACATTACAACTGCAATTCATATCAAGCTTAATTTCCAACATGATGTAAATTGAATGTATCATGTTGGGCCATAGAACAATACATTTACCTGCCTGGTTTCAAGGTTCATCTTCATTAGAACTTGTATTCCACAGTTAGCTACAATAAATCAGCTCTACCAAAAAAAGGCTCCAGTAGCAGCAGGTTTCCAGTCTTTGTTTCAACTCATCTCTACCTGTAATTAATGCTTCATCATTGTCCTTGAGGGAGAACATCTGTTTTCACAGATCATGCTAATGCTTGGTTAAATACAACTGTCTTTACTGTTCCCCAAAACCATATTTGGCAGATCCTAAACATACCGTATCAGGTTTTTCAGGAGGTTTTTACAACCTTTTTCCTAGACTCTTTACCATTCCCTTTGCAGATCCCAAGCAATTTTTTTTCTTCATTAACTGACAAGGAATTACCATCCTGCTTCCACTGCCTAGAGACAGAGCTGCAGTATGATACCATTATCATTATTATGTTATCATTATTCTCAATTACACTAAGCTACAGTCACAAATAGCGCATGATATCACCATTAGCATCACACCTATTATTATTGAGGAAAGTAAAGTGTGAAGATAATTAGCAAAGGGATACTAAGACTTGCAACAAGCATGCATTTCTCAGTGTAAGAGTTTCAAACCTCTTCTATCCTTGAATGCAGACTTTTGCCTACAGACACAATGCAGAAAGGGCAGTCAACTCTGACCTCAGTTTGCTTACCCCCTTCCCTTCCAAATTGCACTGAACTCCAACAGCTTGTCTTTTACTCTGGGGAGCAGTGTCTCACAGGATGCCAGTGGTGCCAGGAGTATGCCTCCTCGTGGACAGTGCCAACAATTTCAATTTGCAAAGGTGGTGATGTCAATGAAGTGAAAAGAAATGCCACTGATTAGCTTCAGAGACCAAAACTAACCTAGCTAAGCATAAAGGGAAACAGCCAAACAGTTCTCTCATAATCTTAAACTGAAAGATAACAACAAAGAGAGATGACAGCAGCTTCCTAAGTCATTCTGGCTTGATCAGCATGAAGTCATGTTTTTGATTTTGTGGGGTTCCCCCCCCCCCCTTTTTTTTTTTTAAGATCGCCCCACAGTTCAGACTATGTAAATGACAAAACAATACTTCAGGGACATTGGTGCTAAGGTCACAGTGAAACATTCACTGCAGAACAGGCTGTGGTACTTGAAGATATCAAGTCCCCCCATTCCAGAAGAGTTTGATTTTTTTTTCTTCTTTTTTTTTTTTTTTGCATTGACAAGGATGAAAAGGGTGGTGGTTTATCAGCCTAGCTCAACTGCAGAGACAAAACCCATGGTCAGTGGTCATGTGTGATAAGAGACTTGAGTAATTTCTTTCTTTTTGTAATTGCTTTTCTTTCCTTACTGTAAAACACTGATGCTTTCCCTGATCTCTACCATTTCACCATAAAGCATGAAAGACACGTGAAACCAAAAGATACACATGGTCTAACAGGGCAATCCCATGCAACACCAGGAAAAAACACCAACTATTTTCCCACTCCTGTGCAGGAAAAGAGCACCTGTGACACTCCAAGCTTATGGCACCTGGGTGAGCTCTCATGAACCTGAGGGTGGAGCACAAATGGCAGGTCAGGCTCTAATTTACGCTCTTGAGTAACAGCTCTCTGGGCTTCATTGACTCACTTCACCTTTCTGCTTGCCCCACATTTTAGGTAGAGTGGGGCTAAACAATAGGGATGTAATAGCTGTACTGAGGCAGCCTCCTGAATCAAGTCTAAGCCTATGCTCTTGTTGCAAACACATCATAAAAATCTCATTCGTTAACACAGCTTACAAGCACTTTGATTGTTTGCTCCACTGTAGGTATTCTAAAGCTGGTTCAGAACCTCAATCCTCTAATGGTTAAAAAAATACCTTTTTGCTGTACCTTACTAACAGAAGCACTGGGAATTAATAAATTCCTAGTCCCTACACTGATCTTCACTATGGTACATTATGTTAAGTGTGCTGAAATAACAGAAGAAAATATTTAACAACCAATAGCCTATGTTTCTGGGAGATGCTTAACACCCACTTCCCATCATCCCACTCTACAAGTTGCTAGCACTTTCAAGTAAGGTCACAGCACTAGCAGCTTCAGAAAATTTCCAGCTTAGATGGATCATAGGAATATAACATATTTGAGATGTGTGTCATTCTCATATAGGATAAAAAAGAGCATGCGCTCAAGGAATAGTTGGTTAGGGCATTCTGGGCTAAGCCAACACATATCCATTGTCAAGGCAGAAATTATATTTTATTTTAACAGCAAAGTTAAAGCAACTAACAAAAGGATAATTCTAATGATCAGAGATTGCAAAGGTGACAGTCTTAGAATCAAATAATCGTATTGCCAGCAGAACCATTTTAAAGAAAGTACAGCTCATAGAAGAATTTGATAAATAGCACCTCATTAGCAGAGACTCAAGGAGACAGAGGTTAGTGAGAGTTAGAGTCCAGCCAGATTTGTAACATCATTTCCAAATTAAACCCTTCATTTAGAATATCCAGACAAAGTAGAAGCTGAGTTTTACAGCTCCCGTACATTTGTTACCCTAACCAGGTATCAGCTATCATTTTCTCTCCAGTATTCTGCAAAAAGAAAGATTTCCCCTCCCTCCCTTTTATATGCATACAATTGTCTGGTGTTTTCAGGTAAAAGCTTGAATTGTTAGTACGTGGCAAGCATAACAGTGGGAGGATTTGCACATCTGATGTTTCTTAAACAGGAGACAAACGCTGCAATCCAATTAGCTGCCTTTGACAGTAACCTTAATTTCTAACCTTGGGTAAAACTCTTTCAAGCAAGCCACTTTGTGCTCTGAGCTCCCGTTGTGCCTGGTATTTATTTGTCACTGCCAAAAAATGCCAGAAACTAACATACTTTAACTCTGAAAGTTAAAAAGTAAGGGTATTGTAAATGCAGCTAATAACTGCAGAAGCATTCACAATCCCATTCCAAGCTTCTATTGGATTAGTCATTGTAGACTTAGTACAGACAAGTATAATTGAGCAATCATATGACAGGGATTTTTGTTAGGGAAGAGCCTGTTATGAATTCAGACACAAGAAAGAGCAGGAGCAAGCTAAGAAGATTGAGTCATCCCAGCAAGGGAGCAAAAAAGCACCACGTGATCTCACATCAGTGGTCCGCCTCTACCAGTCAGCCAGCTGACAGACGGGCAAGTTTGTGCTCTAGAGCCTCAAATTGTTTTGTCCAAACCATTTAGCAGAAAGTTACAACATGTAACTATAAAACTATAAAGGAAAAATGATGTTAAACTATTGTGTCCTTCTAACAAGGAGATTCAACTCACTATTAGTTCAGAAATAGTGAAAACAATTTCTGCTTAATTCCTTTAGAAATTCAGATCCAAGTCCTCTTAGTTACACCAATCTGCAGGCAAGCTTTCCTGAAGCCTGTAAGGTAGTCAAAGTAAGAGGCTACACAGATAACAGATACGAGGATCTACAAAGGTTCTTACTGTTTTTTTTTCTGAAAGGCTCCACGTAACAATGATCACGTACAATACTCACGCATCAAAGAGTACCCCATAACCAGACACACACTTTAAAGCATACTACAGCGCAGAGATACCATGTGCCTCCCATCCCAGTATCTTAACTTTGACTTAAGGCTTTGAAGTCACATCAGAAATTACCTGTTACTTTGATTCAAACAAAGCAGTAGGAGCATCTGTACTTCACTACCATCACATAAAATAATCCTTAGCCTTCTATCAAGTTAGACTTATTTTATCATAAGACTCAGTGATCCTTAGAGAATACATCAGCTTTTTTTCCCTCCCCTCATGTATCTAGAAACATGACACCCCACAACCAAACACACCAGATTAATATTTAGTGCAGACTTAGGTCCTAACAACACAAATTGCAAAAGCAAATCAATAAGAAGCAAAACAAAACAAAAGACTAGGCAAAACAATTGAGAAAATAAAATGGTTTTAGCCCTTATGAATTCATTTATCAGTACAACTTTCCCTGTATTAGATAGAACTATAATTTACTCCTCTGAGTAGCTGAACAAAAGTTCCCTCTAAAGCAGTCAGCAACCTTCAATTTTTTCATTCAACAAAGTACTTCATATTACATTATCTTACTTTTGCGAGGCAGTCAAAAGAGCTCTTAAGGACAACAAGAACTGAGCAAAAATAAATTACCTTTCTCTATAATTTCAGAAGACTTCTTTAAGTTCTTGACAGTCCTAAAAACCATAAAGCAGTATAAAGCCCCAGCCCTCCACTACCTCTTTTTGTATGCCTAAGGTCACCTGTTTACCAAATGCTAATCACTGTTAATTAGCCATCAATTATGAGAAGCTACATTTTCACCTGCTTCAGATCAAAATCCCTGGTACTTGTAGCTTGGCCAATTACCTTGTTCTAAGGAGCAAAGAAGTTGACCTTCTGTTTGAAGTTAACTCCTGCCTCACTGACTGTTTAGATTCATGACAGTGTTTGCTATGTGCAGTTGTTGACTTGCTACTGCAGTTACAGACTTGCCTCCACACAGTTTCTCTAGTAAATTCTCCCTGGTCAATATTTTAGAATTGAAAAACACGTATTTTGAAGCAGCACATATTTGCTAAAATATTCTGTTAAATCATAAGTAGTTTTTCTAATGAAAATGCCATCTTATTGAGGACAATTCCTCTTTGTAGGCAAGTTCTTCTCTTCTTTCTAACCACTAAAAAGGAACTCTTAACAGATTGTATGCTTTGATAAGGACTCTTATTTTCCTTCTCAGATATTTAACAATGTTCTTGTTTTCTACAGTTCACTCGTTTGCACTTTATTAAAACTGCAGTGGAAGCTGGCCTGCTGCTATGATCTGTGTCCTTCCTGCATTCTCTTTCTTGTCTGATTTTTCTTTTTAATTAAAAAAAGGAAAGAAAACAAAGTAGAGAGTTTATTTTTATGAAGCCATCCAAGTTTTTAATTTTCAACCTTCACAGACAAAAAGACATCCAGTTCTGAAATAAATAAAAACTAGCTCAATTATTATGAAGACAAATTAACTGCAAGTGAATAATGTTGATATCATGGGTACTTGATTTGCAATAATTTACTCATTGAAGAACTATAAGCCAGTCAATTTGCATTAGAATTGTTAAGTACTTTAATTCAATTATGGAATTACTGTTGGGTCATTAAAGTCTGAGAACAAATAACAAATAAGTCTGAGTTCATTTTATTTATCTACTAGTTACCAACCACATGACTTAGCAAGATTGTCAGTTTAATTAAATTTGTCCCTGTGGGAATATATCTGGTATTGCTAAAAGCAAACGTGTACATGAAGCCACTAAGGAATGACCTTGCCTTTCTAGGAATGTTTTCAGATTGGGAAGGGAGGCCTTGTGCAAGCTGGTTTTTTTTCAAAATTATTGAGACAAAAATCTTTCATGAAGTCAGGTTGTAAAACCGAGAAGAAATAGTCCCACACTCTCCCTTGGGACTTTTATACATAAATTCATACAAAACTGGATGAAACAAAGAACAAAATAAAGATTGGACCATAAATCTGTGGCTGGCTTCTCACTCAACATGTGATTACAAAGGAGGAACTGATGCCTTGTTTGTGTGCAAGGTTTTAGATCAAAGTGAAACGTCTTCAGGTAACTACTTCATGCTATCTGTTGTGAGCCTGCCTTAGTCAAATAGGAATTTAGTGATACATGACTACAGGCCTTTTTTCTGACGCAGGAGGATTTCCGTGCAGTTAGGCACTCAGCGTCGTGAATAAGCAACTCCTGCTCCTTTGGGCTGCTCCCGAAGTGCTGACTGCTTGAGTGTGCGCAGTCTAGGAGATATACAAGTTGGAAGTTACTATATTCTACATTCAGAAGGCCAAATAGTAAAAATATCTTTATTTAATGTGCTCATCCTGTCATTTGTCCCTTTTAGCACCCCAAGGTGATTGTTAATGAAAACCTCAGTTCTGCAAAGCATTATTAAACCCAGTTAATGGACAACAACTTGCATTGAATGTGCATGTATGGTAGGTGCTCTTGTAAAAGTCCTCTAACACCACTAAGTTATTGTTCAAATCTTGGCTTACAGTTGTTCTTTTTGGCACACTGAAGACCACTTGGCAATGGTTAGGAAGCTGGAGAGTTTTGATCACTAATTATAACTCCGCCATAATTGCATTACTGGGCTATTGACTTCTCCCTCACCCCATCTCTTTAACTGGCTCTGTCATTACATCCCCTACAGATTTTAACAATTTTTTTGGGGTAGCTGCCTTTCTATAAATGCTCTGTACAGCACAAGCTATGACGGGCCCAAACCTTCTAGGCACACAACAGAACAAACAATAAAAAAAGCAGAATTAATAATAACAGTAATCATTAGCATGCAGTTGTGTTCCAAGGATAAAATATGGGGCAGCGTATATGTGCATTCAAACCTGGCATTCACAGTATTTCCCATTAAAAGATATTGGCAATTTAAATATTTCTGGTCGTTTGCTCTTATTGTACTGACCACATTTCTAATTTCTCCCAGGCTCTTCCAAGAAAATGATTTAACATGCAGTGCAGACCTTCCATGTAAAAAGGACCAGCATATTTAATTATAGTCATTTCCTAGGATCTAATAGCAATAAGGTTCCCATAAATGTTCAGAATCTAACAAGCTTCACAGCACTTTGCAAAAAGTAGCCATCATTCAGCAGAAATGTTAGAATGCCCTTTATTCTCTTTCTCTATTTCCCAGCAAGCATCCCAGGAGAATCATGAGTTTTAAATTTGTTCAGGCATGAAGGCATTGTGTGCCCCCTGAGCCTTTGTATTATGATAATGCATACATAAAGGTAAGTTTTATTAATTGGAGCACTATCCACAGGGGCTACTACAACGAAGGAGGCAGCGGAAAGACAACTGAATGGAAGGAGTGACTCCAGTGAGCAGCGATTCCAAGATCGAAAGTTCAATCCTGATAAACTCCCCCTCGAACCTGCCCCTCTTTACCCGTGCACGGATTTAATGTGAACTGTTCCAGGCAGCACCAATTTTTAACAACTCACTCCAATTTATTGACTTTTTAAAAAAAATCAATACTCCAAACTCTCCTTTGTACTTACCTTAAAAATTGCTCTCAGCAAGACTGGAATTCATTACTGTAGCCTTTGCATAAAATTACTTTGGGTTCACGCTCTGTGCCTCCCTAACAGCTCTCTCTGCCTTCCTAACACCACAAGCATATATGTGATAGATTTCTCAGTATTTTCCTCATTGTTGTCAAATTACACTCTATTTCACTCTTTCTTATTTGCATCTTTTTATATCTGTGACTCCTATCACTATTGCTTTCTTCTTATGTCTTTCCCCACTTCAATAGCTGAGGGATAAACAAGGATGTTTTGATGGTGCCAGATCCCTTCTTCCAATCTTGCTACAAGCGCAAGCACAACTAAACTGTTGCAGAGCCTTTCCCCCCATCCCTACCTCCCCAAAGGTTTTGAGCGGGTGAGCTTCTTCACATTGGGAAACAAAAGCCTACATGACAAATGCCCTCTTGCTTTCTCGTCAGCTAACCAGGCTTTTGAGGGAAGGAAGAAAATAAAATGTGGTAGCAGGCTATTCTCCTGCTTCATTACTCATCTGCTCAGGAAGCCAGCAAACACATGCTCTGAAGACAATTTGTAAGCTCTGGTTTGTCAGAGGGAACATCATCATGAAAATGCTCCATATTCACAACAGTAAATTAAAAAGGCACCTTCCTTGAGCAGATTGACCTAATTCTGCTTTCACACATTTCTAGTGGTTTCAAGTGAGACACCCAGAAAGCCCCTCAGGACAGAGGCCAGTCCAAAGACAATAAATACTGGGAAGAGCCCTGTCACGTATTGTGTATCAGCATACGTGGAGAGGGGAGAAGGAAATAACGGGCGTAGGTTGGGGACGTACAAATAAGCCTTCAGACATATGATATGATAGAAACTCAATACAAACATGAAGAAATCAAAAGTGTATTTTTAGGTTCCTCCCTTCCCTTCCTCCCTCAGTCCCCCCAAATACAATAGGATTTTTTTCCTAACTTAAATCCACTGAAAACAAAAATATCATAAAATTTGGACAGGTTAAAGTAATTCATTAGGTAGCAGAAAAAATTTGCACTCTAAAGAGAAATAAGCAGGCATTGTAATTTTTAACAGGCAAGTTCAGAGTTATATTAACAAATAACAACAATAATAAAATTCCTTCAAATCCAAAACTACTTGTCTCCAACTTCATTTTGGTACGAAAAACTGAAACATGGCGTTTGGGCAAATCTGAAAGAAAATTTCTTTCCAGTTTCAGCCACTAAACATAACGGAAGTTATTCACATGGAACTTCTGTTGTACTAGAAAAAACAAGATATCAAATATTCTACAAAGATCTCTTTACACCTTCTCTCATATTAATTCAATGGAATAGCAAAGAGCAGGACCAATAAAAAATGAATGCTTTAAAATTTCTGCAGCTTCTTGGGTTGTTGCTTCTGTCTCTGATGCTCAAGCAGAGCCTTTTCACAGTTGAAAATGAAAACAGTTAAGAGGCTTTTTGCTCCTCTTTCTGCTGGAGACTCATTCTCTTTTGAGCTAAAGGGCACAAATGAAGTGTAGCTAAAATAAACTTTTTAGGATCTGATGGCTGACAGCTGTAGTTTTTAAGATGTGGTTTGACGGGGTTGGGGAAGAGCGTGCAGTGACTTCAGGAAATTCAAGCAAAATCAAAGAAGGCGTGAAATGGGCCTCTCCCTTCCATCCTGCTGTGTGGCTGGGCCATATGTTCTGGGTATCCCCAAAGCTGGCTCTGAGCAGAGAATGCTCTGAGCAGCCAATGATTTTTGTGCATCACGCTACCGAAAATGGAACTGGGTACTCTTCAGATCCCTGTGTTTTGCAAGAGCCGAGCAGGCTTGGTCCCTTCCCTGCATTATGTTTCTCAGGGTATTATGTGTCTTGGAAACAGACTTCCTGTTGTACAGCATATGAAGGCTGGTAAATAAATCTGACAGCGCCAAAGCAGAGCTTGAATCAGGGATGTCTGTCTCATTCCACTAACAGTTCTGGCAAAGACATTGTTTTTCATATCATGCTCACACATACACATCTCAATAGCATCTCAGCACCCTGGTCTTTTGTATATTCACCTAGACACAAAGCAAAGTCTTCGTATTTAAATGTACGTCCCCATTTAGCAAACACCCTACCGATCCAGTTGGAATGCAAGTATTCATAAGTCATCACTGAGCCTTCCCACACCTGCCACATATTTGAAAAAGAATAATTTACTAACAAAAAGGCTTGCAGAGTTGATATCTCCTCAGGTAGCTCCAATCCTGCTGGCCCTCCTAGCTAGTTCATTGCTTCAGTAGAAAGCAATAAACATTCTATTTCCTGATCTGACAAGTAAGGGCAAATTGACTTAGAGAGTTTAATTACTTTTTTAAAAAAAATACTAATGCCATTGGTTGCCATGGCAATACATTCTCATTAGATGGAACGGAATTGGCAGTATTGGAGAAACAGTCTGTCTTTGTAACTGCTAGTCTTAAAATAAAATACAATTATTAACTATAAATGCTTCTTGCTGTTTAGAACTGCAAATGCAACAGCCAATACAATAGTCAAGGACTGCTTTTGATGGACTGCTGCAGAAATTTGTGTGCTTATGATCCTATGGGCTGCTGCTGTGGCAGTGGGAAAGGATAAAGCCCAAACGTTACTATTTGCATGGCATATGAAAACAATGATGTGTAGGTTTGGAGAATTGGGAAAGGCTCTCCACTGTCACAAGAGTGCAAAGTTGGATTACTCGGAGAGATATTCATACATATGTCCTGGACTTAGTCTTTCCTAAACACTTACTTAAAACAATTTAAACAAACAAACCAGTGACTGCAAATGCTTTATTGATGGAGGTAGTAAATAAAGCTCACCAACCACTGAACAGGCAGTTCAGAGCCTAACCAGTTATTGCCGCAGGTGAAGGCAAGGTCCAGCCTTTTGTTCTCATGAATGTGGAATCCTCACTTGCTTCTCTCCAAGTTGTTCTCTGCTTCTGGCTTTTCATATTCCTTCTCTCTTTTCCTCTCAGGAGTAGATTTTAGGTAAAAAAAATGTGTTTTGGAATAACTATCTTGACAATGATTGACAAAGCGATAGACTGTCTGAATATAATCACTTCCACATATTGTATTTAAATATGATGATATATCATTTAATTAATACAATCCTTTAGAGTGGAAAAATCCTACAGTTCTCCTTCCATCATCTCAGCTCTGCCCTTCAACAAACTGTTGACAGCTATACATGAAGCATAACTCAATTTATTAGCTTTTTTTTTTTTTTTTAAATTTTATTTCCACACACACACACACACCCCCCCCAAGTGCTGTTGAGAGCGGAGGATATTCAGCTGGTATATTTTTGCTGGCTTAAGGTAGGTCTTGAGTTATGCCACTTCATGCCTGTTTACTCCAGAACCTTTAATTTTGAGGAAACAGGAGAGCATTTCAGGGGATAATATTCTCTGTGTTTCTTTTATTATTTTTAAACTGATGTCAAAGACTTTAAAAACCACAACTTAAAGAATCTTTTCTCAAACTAAGATGTATTCATGCACAAGTAGTATGCCAGAAAAATGTTGAAGACTTTGAAGCTGTAGACAAATTCTTAATTAATAATCAGGTCCCCTGTCCCACATACATCTTGTACATTAAATGAGTATGCTGAATTTTGGCAAGGGACGGTATAACAGGCATTAGGTGCATTAATTTAAATTAAATATTCCAATCTTTCTCTTCAAGAAAATTTTGCAGTGAATTGTGCCTTTTGGCAAGACTAGAACCTCTTAAGCATTTTATGAGCCAGATTTATTCCATTATTTACTGTATATCCCAAGGACTGAAAAGAAAATGACATGAAACATTTGAAGCACCCAGAAAAGAAACACCAAAACAAAACAAAAAAATCCTCAAATTCTTTCAGTTGCACCTTTGTAGTTTAAAAATTTTAAAGGTAATAATTAAAATAGAGTTGCATAATGAACCTCAGACCTTGAAAGAAAAATAAAAATGCCAAACCTAACTAAGGTGAGCAATGAGTTCTTTAATAGCATCCCTGCTACTTTTTTTAGAACAATTCCAAAACAAAACTAAGAACAGATCAGAGCCGCAAAAACCACAACAGAGGTTCTGCTCAGTAATGCTATATTGTGCAAAACAGTTTCAGGAGAAAAGAAATAATTATGTTGACTTATTATGTTAATAAATCAAACATTTTTAAGCTTCCAAGTTATGTATTTTTCCATGGCTAATAGGGAAGCACAGCATTTTCTTCCTCACAAACTCTTGACAAAGTAAAAAGATAAAACTAACCCAAGATTAATATCAGAGTCCTCTCGTTCAACTAACATTTCCCAAAATGATATTTTGCTGTTAAAAATTCATCTGGTAATGCTGAGTCCTTGTCCTTATCAAGCAACACACTGGGATTTAACACAGCTGAAATCTTTTCCTTGCTATTATCTCTGGATATTTGTATTCTAATTACTAAATGAAAGAACATATGTCTAATGAATATATGGCGTCCGTTTCCCTCCAGCCTCCAGAAGTGCACAACACAGCATTTTATGTGGATTCTTTTTTTAGCTTTTACATTTTTATTCCAAAGCACTGAAATTGCTTTACAAAGTATATGCATTTTCCCCACTTTACTGTTGACATATCCTGGGAAAAAGCAGCAGGACAAAGGTTACGGAATAGTTTTCTACAGGAGGTCAGACTGGATGCAGTAACTTGAGCCCCAGACTAATGGTAAAAACAAAAGTGGACATGAAATTAGAACATAGCTATACCAGTGCAATCCATGCTTAGCTTCCATCAGCTGCTGTATTTCATGAAGAAGGACTGCAGTCACAGCTGCAGTAAATCAGTACCTCCAGAGCAGCCAATTTATAACAGTGGGAAAAGGGACTCCGAATATTTCCGTTTTATTAAAATTCTGCTGTAATGAGCTGCATAGAGGAAGATTGATGCATCAAACACATTTTGGGCTCCTTTCTCTTTGGGCTGATTTGCAAGAAATATATCAGCTCTCATCGGCGGGACCAGTGCAAACATTCCACAGTGAAGTACAGCAGGCTCTGCGTGAGTAACTATCTGCCATCCATGAGCATAAACAGTACCACCTACCCACGACTCCTCAGTAGCCTTCCACCAACCACCACCTATTTAAACCCTCTTTAAGTTCTTTGTATAGGGTCTGGTCATTCACACGCATCACTATTGTCTCTCCTAGGGAAAGAGCAGGCCACAGAAACCGTGTGCTGCTATCACGCTCCTCCCCAGCTCTGTTACATGAGTCTGTTGTTCATCTGAGCTAACCAGCAAGTGGAGAAGTGCTGGAGCACAGTGACATACGGACCACGCCTGACATTTATTTCCTAGAAATCAATATGGATGGCATTAAGGATGTGGCTGGGATGGCATTAATAACATGCAGTGTAACTCAGGAGATAGAAGAATAAAAGGAAAATGTATGGAGGGTCACACCTGGGTATCAGAGCTGGGACACCCAGAGGTCAAACAGAGCCCTTGCCCAGAGGAGCTTGCTAGTAAAAATCATAGAATCATAGAATCATTAAGGTTGGACAAGACCTCTAGCATCATGAAGTCCAACTGCCAACCCAACACCCCCAGGCCTCCTAAACCATGCCCTGAAGTGCCACATCTACATGTTTTTTGAACATCTCCAGTGATGGTGACCCCACCACCTCTCTGGGCAGCCTGTTCCAATGCTTGACCACTCTTTCAGTAAAGAAATTTTTCCTAATATCCAATCTAAACCTCCCCTGATGCAGCTTGAGGCCATCTACAAGCAGAGTTCAAATACAACACAGGAAGCAGTGAAATCGTGAGATGGTGGGTTTCGTCAAAAACCTGTCAGGGCCCAATTTATTTTCAGCTGTTTGAGCTTCAAGGTGTGGAGGTAACTGAGAAATTTTATGGCATATTTTTTAACTATAAAATCCAGATTGTTCTGGAAGAAATAAATATTTGGTTTAAGATCAACCAGCTGGCCTATATTCTGGGGGGGAACACCCCACACCCCCCCCCAACTTTTAATTGTATTGATTTTGCTCATTGAGATCATCAGGATCCTTTAGCATTTTCTAAAAGAAAAAAACTAGTTGCAGCTTAGAACTGGGGTTTGGAAGCCTGAGTTTTGTTCTGTCACTATATTTCTGAAGAGCTCTAAGAGGGCATGTGTGCTGATGAGGATTTTGTAGTCTTGCTTGCAAACATACAAGCAGACAAAAACATTTCCAAGTGTTCATAGCTTACATTTTTCAGGACCTGACCTGGGGATCCTAATGGTGAGGATGCGTTCAAGGTATAAAATTATCCCCTACATTAATGGCTTTGAAATTTTCTCCACTATCAAATTAAAAAGAAAATTATGACTGTATATACAACAGCCAAACACAAGAGATTTCCTGTGGAAGGCATTACTCTCTTATTTGCCATCCGGCATTGAGAAGAAACCTCTCTGGATTTTGCTTTTTATGAAGACTAGGAAAGAGCTTGTCATACTGGCACACAGTGTAAAAAACCAAAATGGATATTGGATTGTTCCTTTAATTCAAAGGATGAGCAGATAGTCATGCAATATTTATCACTGAAAGGCAGAGGAAGCAATCAATAATGTTTTCCCATGTGGGCCATTTTTCTCATTACTTTATAGGACAAATCCAGGACTCCAAATACATGAAGCATGGATAAAATTCACCCCTGCACACAAGGCCAGTATTAAGACCCATCTGCTTCTACTGCCCTGCTTTGAGGTTTGAACTCTTGCGCTAATTCCTCTGCACAGGAGTGAGTTTCATCCAACAGATATTGTTTGCCCTGAAGTAATAGCAGAGTACAGGCTTCTAAATTGCACTGTTAAGCCTGCTTATGTAGGAAAAGATAACAAAGTTCAGTAGCTAGTGTTAAAAAAAGAAAAAAACCAAACCCTCACAAATCCAAACAACAAAAAACCCACCTAAACCATGACTTGCAATTTAGGAATAGTCAGTCTTTCTTAGAGACATTAATCTGTTTACCTTCTATTTCTCATTCTTTCCCTACCTCCCTTCTTCCTCAAATCCAGATAGATTTATTCCTGGTGCTAACAAAAATCACCAGCTTCAGCTAATTATTCCAAATTAAAAACAGGGGGAAGGAAGATCTAGGAAAGGAGATGAAAACACCTAAACAGAGGCTATAAGAGGTAAATAGCCTTCATATTTAATTAATAACACCTGGGATCCCCAAAGAACTGGAATTGGTTTGTATGGTTTTCATAGCGTGCTCTGTACTTTTCAAAAGAAATCAAACAAACGAGGTAGGTCAGACTTCGAAATCAAGTCTTAATGATAATTCATTAATAAAAATGCCATCCAGGAGCAGGTCATTATTTGACAGCTACAGGAAAGGAGAAATATGTCCAAGCTGCATGCAGTTCAACAAACACACACGCCCTCTCTCTTGCCCCCAAAATCTGTATCAAACCAAACATCCCAGTTTCAGAGTTTAGCAAAACCTCTCAGTTTCCTTTACTCATGAAAAATAACATTTGGCAAAATGTCATGACTTTGCTTTATGCTGCTACTTTGAGGATTGCAACAATATAGGTATTCTCTTGAAGTGTCAATTTAATTAATTTCACAGTCCTTTTCGTACTTTCCCCTATTGCTGGCGGCCCTTGCACTTAAGCAAAACAAACACAGAACTCCTAGAATGGAAAAACTGCTACTTTTTCTACTTTTAAAAAGAAGCAAGCGAACAAACTCTCATTTCAAATGCTTAAAATTAAAAAAAAAAAAAAAAAGTGATGCAGAGAAGAGTCCAGTACAGCTATCTGGACCCCACTGATCACACCATGGTCCCTCGGGCTCGCAATTCCACAATTTTGAGTGATTTCAGCCTTTTGCCTCTGAGCCTGAGGAGAAGCAAACTACATTTACACACAAGGCACAAATAATCTCATATAACTCTTAGTGGCCTGTACAGAATCCCATAAAGAAGGGCTCTTTATTTTGAAAGCTGTAAGAAAGATAATGAGGCATAGACTGCAGTCGCTCTTTTAATTAAACCAAAAGTTATTTTGATGGGTGGCTGTTCCACTCATATCCGTACGATGAAACACTGTACTTTGGTGTTGAAATAAGAAGAGAGACTACATTGTCATGCAAGAGATGGAAGCCATTTAGATTCATCATGTACTCTGTACAGCTAAGGCAACAAAATCCTTGGCTGCATAAATTACCCTACAGAAACAACCATTCCAGGTAAGGCCACAGAAACCTGAGCTTTCCAGATGAAGAACAGTTGCATAGCAGATGCAGGTGCTCCAGGTAATGCATTTTGCCCCTGTGTTGCATTTTAGTGCTGGACAAACTAAGGCATCTTCCCCCCAGTCTTCAGGCAAGCACCTAAATGCAGTCTATTCATTTAAGCGCAGCAGTGACAACATAATGAGCTTGAGGTTTATGCCCTCAAGTTTCGCTTCTGACAGCTTATCTGTCTCCTGTGTTGGAGGCCTGAGAACTGCTGAGAACAAGAAGGTAGTTGCATCTTGCTCTTTGCTCAGCTAAAGAGCAAAAAAAGAATGTACATCAGGTCTCTCTGGTTCATTCCTTGCTTATCTTCCATGGATGCAAAATTAAGGCTACATCTCTTCTCCTTTGCAATCCCTGCCTACCAGCTGCTTTGGCCACAGCATTCTGGTACACAGGAATGCAACGGTACTTTGCTTGTCATTAACATTCTTGTCCTCCATACCAGAGAGAAGACGCACAACCCAGCTGAAATAATAGCTTTTTTTTTTTCTCCTTTCATTCAAATTTGCTATCTTTGAATATATGCCATCATCAATAATATTCTGACTGATGTAAAGGGACCTTCTCTGATAGAAGCCAAAGGCCATCATCACTGAAGGGCACGAGTCATACTGACATTACCAATACAGACTGTTCAGCTGAGCTTTAGCGTCACCAGAGTCACACAAGGGCACAGGGCAGCACAGCGTGTGCTTAAAGTTCAAAGAGAAAGGTGCTGCAGGCCTCGCGTAAAATCTTTTTCAAAATGTGTGGGTGGTAACTTCTTCACATGCCAAACTGTTCAATCATTGAAGTTTCCTATCGAAATATAAAGTGCATATATATATATACACACAACTAGGAGCTCATTTTGGAAGTATTGCCAAGATCCTTTTGTTCAAGAAAAATATCTCTACATACCCAATAAATAAGTGAAATTTTGCCATTGCTTTCTCCTGCGAGACAAAGAAATAAAAAGTAGATTCAAGGATACAAAGACATTTTATAGATGTGTGTCATTTTTGTTGGACATTCCAGTCTGACTTTTTTCCGTAGTTCTGAAAGACTTAAGCTGGTGATGTTTTGGCCTTTTTTTCCCCCTCCCAAACCAAATGCTGCATTTTTCCATGAGCTGCACATGTTTAGCTTCAACATACTCTCTTTTTTTTTTTTTTTGGTTAAAAGCTTGTAAGTTTTTCAATTTTAAAAAAATTTTGATCCACATCTATTTTTAATGACATGCTAAACACTTAGCCCAATTCTCACAAATGCAAACATTAACAAAAAAAACCCAAAAAACCAACCCCAAAACTCAGCATCCGCTCAGAGCTGTAACAACAGAGCTACCTATATCTACCCCCTTCTCAAGGTCTTTAAAAACAAGTCTCCATTTAAAGCTAAAGAGACAATGAGAGACTAAATTCATCTCACCTGAGACATCTCAAGTATTTAATTAAAAATCATCCTTGGACATGCTAATCCTGACTTAGGTTTAGTTTTCAGTCTCAGAAGAAGAAAGTGATTACTAACACAAGCAAATCAACATTCTGCAGCAATATGGTACCTCAAGTGTATGTATAAACAGGAAGGTATTATTAAAAAATAAAGAGCTCCCAAGCTCAGACTAAGTATGCAGTTAGAGCTGATTATGAAAGTGCCACCATCATAAACTCTCCAAGAGAGATTGCTGAACCAGTACCAAGAACTGTTCTGGTCCTCAGGAACAAGGGGACAATGCTGCTGTTCCCTTCCCCCAGGCCTCCCAGGACAAGGCTTACTGCTCAGACTGCAAAGTGTCAGAATTAATTTCATGTGGGCCCACACATCCATTCTGGGATTTAACCTTTGTCTTTCACTGGTGGAAGGTGATAGCTGAGGAGATCTGCTTCGGGGTTAGACAAGGGAACATGGGAGGGTAGCGCAGTGTATTAATGCAGCAGGAATAACTAGGCAAAGAATCCAGGCTGTGCTCCCTCCTTTTCACTGCGCAAGCGTGGCAGCCACTTCTCAGATGACTTCACTGCTTTCTCGGCACTGAGCACTGATTTTGTTTGATGGAGGAGAATTGCAATTAAAAATGCTGGTTTTATGAGTTTTAAAAAAGCTTTTTTTTTAACCATTTTTACCATCTTTACCATTGAAAATGGTATTTTTATACAAAATGGAATTACCATTAAAAATTGCAATAGCCATACCAGTAAGGGTCAGCTAGCTTCTTCTTGGTATTTTTGCAAGGTATAACTAAGGCTATGAGAGATGCTTGTGTCATATGTAGTAAAACCTGAGAATACTTGAAGGACACAGGGTCAAACCCTCTTCTCTGAAAAGAAAGCCGTTTGGAGCCAAAATGTCTGGATTTATTTTTTTTTTTTACAGTCCGTTGCTCTAAGGTGGTCTGAGGGATAAATCAATCCATTTTAAAACATTTTCTGGCATTATTTTTCACTCACATGCATTAGCATAATCTAGTTTGATCACAGTTCCAGAAATTTACAGCTCTGAACAATACTTCTAACACCTTGACTCAAAAAGGATCTTCTTGTCAGCATTCTTCCTTCATTTGCAAGGACAAGGTGAGGACAAAGTCTGTTTCCCTGAAACTGTTTTCCTTTCCTGTCGTTAAAGGCAACGCTACGCAGCAAGAAAGTGGAGTAGAAAAGAGCAGATATCTGGCCACACATCATTATACAGCCCTTTTGGGAGGTAGGCAATAACCAAGAGTCACCCTCTCCGAGCTCTGACTCCGCTTCTCCAGAGGCCGTGGGACTCCAAGCCCACCCAGCCACTCCTTCTGGTCAAAACCACTGCTAATTATTGCACCTCCAACACATCGGGGGTGGGGGAAAAAACCCGCAGCCTGCAAACTTGTTACAACTGGAATTATCTTTAGCACAGTAAGCTGAAGTCATTAGTTATTTATTCCCTGGCAGTGTAGGTGGATAATTAGCGCATAATTTGAGGTTTTCTAGGCATGACAGCCTGCTCTGATAGCTGCCCCTAGCCCTGATTAAATCTCTGCCTCAGATCTCATAGCAGCATCTCATATGAGAAAATTCCAGGCTCTGCCAATATCAGGTTGCTGTCTTGCAGTTTGAAACCATCGCGAATGTTTTGGGGCTTTTTTTGTTTTTGAGGAAGACCTTTCTTTTTTCTTCCCTTTTTCCTGAAGCTTTGACTAAACGTTGCTTTGCATCCAAAGCACCTGTGAGAACATGGATGCGACTGCAGGGGAATGAAAGGGATATTACACATGAGGCATCAAGATAGCGTTATGAACAGAAACATGCACAGGTTTAGGGAAAGAAAATAAATATATCTGCGTGCTAGAAAAGGAAAAGTGAATTCAGTGTATGAAGCGTATTAAGACTGCTCTAGCCCACGCACCATGGAGAATACGCAGGAGCCGGTATAACGCACCCAGTCTGTGTGCCCAGGTCTTCTGCCTCCTACACCACAGCGCCCGGCGCCTCACAGGAAAGCCTCCTGGACTGAGTAAAAGCAGTTATGTGGCCATTGCTGTGCCAGGCTTGCTTTCTGGGGAGAGAAAGGCCGTGCAGGCCATCTCCAGCTTCTCCCTGGCGAGCAGCTCTGGGGAGACTCGGGTCCCCACAGCGCCACTCGCCTCAGAGTCAGCCTCAGGCCTGAACAAAAAGCTGATTAAAGCTGTGGCTTTTGGGGTGCGTATGCGGGACTTTTCCTCCAGCCCCTCAGGAGATAACCTTTTCCCCATTCCCCTGAGGGTGGCCATGAGCTCCCTCCCCGCCTCTTGCTGGCCCCTCCTCTCTCTTCCAGAAGCTTCCCTGGCAGGTCCTGCTCCAGGCCTCCTCCATCCCCGTCAGGCGGCAGCGCTGCGGGGAGGGCAGCCGCCCTGCCGAGCCAGAGCGAGCCCCCCTCGCAGGGACACAGTGACTAGGTGGCCGGCTGTACCGCGGCCGCTGCCGGGGCAGGGCACGGGGGGCGGCGGGGCTGCGCAGCGCCCTGCTGCCCCTCCATCCTGAGGGGAAAGCCCTCAGCAGCCGCTTGCTGGAGGCCTGGTTTCCGAGCGCTCGTGCTCCCTCCGTGGGGTTCAAGGTATGTCCCCCCTTACCCTGAGATACACCCCTGTTTTTCGGCCTCACCCACAGTCCCAGGGCAGGCAGACAGCAGCAGCTGGGTTTAATGAGATATTGATTTTGCAGATGGCAGCAGTGGTGGGGTTGCCGGTTTCTGCCTGCGGCACCTGGATTTGGTCGCTCATCGTAAGCGAGATCGGCAGATTTTATACATTGTGCTTGGAAAGGTCACAGCTCTCTGAAGTCTGCAAGCTGTATTGTCGTCCCCTTCATCCCTCGATTCACTAAATGCCAGTTAGCTGAGTGGCCTCTGGCAACAAATTAAAACCAGTGGGATAAAATGGACCATAATCTCTGATTCAGAGTGGGGATTCTGTACAGATATTTATTTAAGATTTTTTCTGCTCCCATAAAATACCTGAGTCCTTACTGATTCTCTCTCCACAGTGCATCTCCTCTCTTGTTCCCTTTTTCTTACTGTTGGTGCTCTGCCTGAGAGCAGAGGGATGAATGACAGCAAAGCCCAGCCCAGGGGCCACCTGAGACCCCACATTTCAGCATCTCACCAAGACAGATCTCCTGTCCCACTGACCTTCCCCGAGTGCCAGGACCAGCATGATGAACACTCAAGGGGGAGCATAACAGGAGGAAGAATCTGACCTCGTTTCATGGTCAAAAGAAGAAAGAAAGGAGGTGTCCGACTGCTGCTCGTGTTGTTAGGCTCCTGGGGAGACGACTTTTTTTTTTTTTTTTTTTTGTTTTTTTTTTTTAAATTCACAATCCCTTCAGAGTGTTTTTTTGGACACTTGCAGAAGTTGTCATGGCAGGTAGCTTCGTTATTTATGTGAAAACTGCCTCACCTGAGCAGTTCAGCTGGCAGGCATCCTTACAGCACAGGAAAGCTGTTCTCACCTTCTCTGCCTCCCAGCCTCCCTTATACACGGACTGAAGAGCCTACCTTGGGTACCACCAGGGACAGAGGGACTTCTGGCAATGGCATTACCTAAATCCCTCTGTGGATATAGATTTGATAAAGGCATCCTTGACAGAGCCTGGCTTTCGGAGTCCAGTCCAACACCTCAATCCATAGCTATTCCACAGATGTTGAATAGAGGTCACCCCAAACTCCCATCACAAAATAATACCTCTCAGCATCTTAATAAATATACTTCTTTCCTTCCTTGGACTGATCCCTTATTCCATTTCAGGGGCTAGCTTGCAGAGGACAGGTTCATTTGCTAATACATGAATCATTATTGCTTTGAGCCTCTGAGCTAGCATTTTTATGAGCACGTTTCAAAATGTATTTGATTGCCGTTAGAAATCATTTTGGTTCACACTCGACAACCAGGCCAACCTAAGCCAATATGCTCTGCCTGGCACTGTGAAAGAATGTTGTGAGAATTTAATTACTAACTGCAAGTTACTGTGCATATGGTGAATTTTAAATGTACTATTCCTTTTAATTTTTTTGCCTCCAAGATAAAAACACCCAGTTGTTTAACTCCAGTTTATTAAGATTTCTATCTAGCAGCCCTGTTAATATTGTTTCAGATTATACACCCTACAGAGAACAGCATGCTGCCTTTTCCTATACATGTGCTGCTTGCAGACCATAAATGCCATCCAAGCCAAAGTGAGTCCTCTTTGCCCTTCTGTAAGCCTGGGCTACACATCAGAGATTACAGTTAATTCACTGCTTTCATGTAAGAAAACTTTTGGAAAAACATTTGTTTTATGCGATAAGGTACACCAAAACATCACTAGAACAGAACTTTGTAGTTCAGGCAGCAAGAGTCTCACCTTAGGGAAGGGAGGGAGAGATGGCGGAGGTGTAGACTGTAAAAATACATTTAAAATAGTTTAAATCCACACTCTTTACTCCTCTTCTCCTTTTTCACTATTATGATGGTGCTGATGCTGTTCTACTGTTTGGTTCCTATGCACTTTTGTGACATGAAAGCTCTATGATATATGTCACGCTGATATATACACACAGAGTAACTCAGAACCTTCTATTGAATCAGATTTCATCGGCATGTTAAACAAGAGGAGGAGGAGGAGGATTTTTTCAGAATGTCTCATATTAATACATGCAGTACAGCATAAAGTCCATGAAAAAATCAGCCCGTGTATGCTTCTCCTTCTACCCCATGCTCATACCCAGCATTCTTTCCAATGAATTGACTAAAACACCTTGGGCCCCACTCTATGTGTATATTCCCTTGAGCATTTTCACCTGTGGAATATATAGTGTGCAGCACACTCCCCACTGTCCACCAGCTCATTTTCACCTCCAGGAAAGCTCGGTGTTGTGGTCTGAGTTGCCCTTGTTAGGAACCTGGCACCATACCTTTTATTAGAACCTGACTGCCAGACCCACAAAGAAGCAGGATACCAGTTCAGCCAAGCTCAGCGTGTAGTAGAAACAGGGAAAGTACGAAAGAAAGTGGAAGGAGAATTTGAGGTGGGAAAAGTACCTTTCTCCAAGTGGTAAAACAACATATATGTTTACAGTTCAGCTCTTTCCCCTTGTCTTTCCATAAAACAGACATCTCAGTGCATAGAGCCTCCTTTAGGACAAACTTATTCCACATTCAGCAGCATGGACTGCCTTAGATACATCTTCTTACCTGGAAGAGCTGCATGCTTACAGGGATGGAAAAATAAATAATTAAATAGATTTAGAAACCTCCCTCCTTTTGGTGGATTTTTTTTTTTTTTCTCTCCTTGGTTTGAATTTCAGTGCTAATCTGCTTTCTTTGTGAAGTTTTTATCTTGAGCTATTCAGATTGGAGGGCTGGATATCAAGAGCATGATTTAAATTTATTGTCGAACAGAGAAACTGCTGTAGACGGTGAAAAGCAAGACTGGAAATCTGGAGTCGTGATGCCAGAAATAGAATCATAAAAACTAATTTAGAACCAGCATCCAAAGCAGCATCTGCTGACTTCCACCTCAAGATAAAACTGAAGCTGCTTCTGAAAAACCCACTCTTCCTAGATGACACTTCTCTTTGGAGAAGGATTTGAAGGGTTTTGGTAATGTGCTACTCGAAGGAGAACACCACTGGAGTAGAAATGACCTGAGAAAAATATACTGTGTAAATGTGGAGTAGCTGTTCTGGAGGCCAGCAAGTTACCATTATGCTTAATTGTGGGTCTGAGGGGGCACATTCTCACCCACCATGTTGCATTCAGTTACAACTCATTTCCCTACAGCTTAACTGTATCTGCTCAGCATTAAATCCAAAACCTCTGCTGAAGATCATGAGCCACTTTTCCCTGCGTGTGTGAATAAAGGAGGAAACACGTCTTGCCATTGCTTCATTCAAGAAACATGATATTCACCCCCCTGTTTTGTTACAGACTTCCACTTGTGAACCTCTTCAGCCAGGCTTTTTGCCTTACTGGCTTTAGACCCTGATCTCAAATTTTGGAAAGAAAGGTGGAAGGAAAGAGGAAAAAGAAAAAAAGCTCTTTGTTCTTCTTTTTCCTCCAGACAGAGCCATGAGTGATGAGGAGCCTGCCATGCTCCTCAGTTAAGTGTTTAAAACAAGCTAGGATAAATTCAGTCCTGATCCTCCCCATACTGCAATTCCTCCTCTTTGTGAGGTGGAAGACACCTTACAAAGGTATTGCAGGAACAGGGTCATTAGTGTTCGTGACACATTCAGATATATAACAAAGAGAGTCACACTGGTACTAAGAAATTTCTGCAGGTACTGTGATAGGCTTCTGATAGTTTACTTTTGTGCCTCTCTCCTTAGATTTTAATTCTCACTCTGAAATGCTTGAAGGAACTGGAGTGTACTTTTCAAAGCAGAAATGAAGATCACCCCCTTACTTTCTATGCTTGCCACTTCAACAGTTCTTTGATTCTCGTGCTTAGAAAACCAAAACAAATCCTAAAACCTGTATTTTATTTTTTTCCTTGGTGCTGTGAGTTGCAAAGTTTGCTTGATACCCTCTGGTTCTTGTGAGTGCAGTAAGCACATTAGACCTCCCAATTTCCAGGAAGTCCTCAGGCCTGGGGTGAATATTAACTAGTTAGGAACCTTGTTTTTCTAAGCAGCCAGCATTTTTTGTACTTGTTTGGGATGAATCCTCTGCTGGTGTACAAAAGAATGAATCTGTGAGACATGATGAAGCTGTGTACATTTACCTCAAACTAAATTTTTGGCCACATTTATCAATGCATTTCAGAAGGAAAGAAAAGAACCCCCTAAAAGTCCATTGTTTTGCCTTGGGCTCAGGCAAAGAAGTTAAGAAAGTGCTTGAAAAACCTTAGAATTGTAAGGTTTTAAATAGGTTTAATAGTTACACAGAGTGCCCTTCTACTAAACCCAGTGAAGCACTGGTATAAAGAAAAATAACAGCCTTATGTCACTCTGGCCTGATGGATAGCGAAAAGGGTCTCTGTAACTGTTTCAGACTTAAGAAAGGAGCTTTGGCTCCAGGATCAAAACATAAAGCAGGCTCCTAAGAGATGAAAAGTGTCCTGACTTCTTTCTGATAAGGCTGAACACAACACAAATCCCTCACTGCCCCTCAGGAGCCCACTGAAGCTTTGAACTTCATTTCTGTTCAGAAAAAAAAGGCAGCACAATGCAGTATCCTGGGCCTCAGTGCTATGATAACGTGAGACTGTGAGGGAAACACATGGCTTGGACATGCTAGGATGCATTCTGAGGATTTTGAACAAAAACTCCAACAGAATCATTCAAAATGTACCTTTCCAAAGAAAAAGGAAAAACATTTTCAAAATACCTGTGTCACTTTAATGAGCCTACACTCCGTTCTCAAGAGTAACTCAAAATAACCTATACCACGTAAAAAGAGAAAAACTGGATTCAAAGTTATTTAGGTTCAGATTCACAAAAATATTTAGCTACTTACCTTTAGTGAGTCAGACCTCAGCTGATCCGCTTGACTTGCATTTTGCACCCTTGATGCAGATTCTCTTCTCATGACTCTCTGCCCTTTGGTCAGCAAGATAACAACATGAAGTGTTTGTCTAGCCTAGACCTCCTCTTGCAGTGTGAGAGTGGCCAGCCAGGTCAGCACCTCATTCACCCAGAATCATCCTGAATGGGCCGAACATCTTGCTAATTGCTTTTTAACACAATACCATTAGCCTTGCAATGGAAATAGCAGTCTCTGCAGTTTAAACAACTCATTTTGCTGTTTAATTTCCTCCTTCTTGCTGATAGGTGGCACCATTTTCTTCAGAGAATGCCAACATTTGAAGCACATTGAGAATTTCAATAGGTTTTTGGCAAATGTTCCACTGCTAACGCACTACGGCACCAACACATGTGTGTTTTGGAGCTCTGTCAACAGATTAGACAGATTTCACTGTAATAAACTGCAAAAGCAGAAAAAATCGTTCCTGAATCCTGATTAAAATCTCTTTATTAAAGCTCATTTATTCACGTAAAGAACCCAGGGCTTTCTCACTTGGTAAATTGCTATGTGTCAGTTCATGCTTTCCAGGCTGGACACTGCAGCTCAGGCTCTCATGTTTAACTCCCGCTTTTCCAGTTCAAGGAAATCCTGATATGCCTTGTCCTTCCCTTATCGTCCCGTTTGTGTAACTCCAAGTTACAACGCTAGAACACAATCTTTTCCTCAAGAACTTTTTCTGCCCGCTGGGCCCACCCAGGGAGTCATGTTACAGCCTCCATCATTAGGCAGCTCTGCTCGGCTTTTCTAAAGCAAATAATAGGCTCTTAAAAATTGTAGACATGGTCTAATGAATGTCACATCACTTTACAGGTCGCACCTTTGCCCCTAAGTTCTGTAAACGACAGAATTATTTTTATTAGTTAGAAGGCTCCTTTTTCCGATGCAGGTCATCTACATCAGTAACACACCTGAAAATAAGTTACACAATTACATTAGGGAAATAGGATGATGGAAGGTGAGAACTCTCTAAAAGGAAAGTCAGAGAACATGGTTAGGCAGCACAGGTGAGCTTGTGATAAGAAGAACACAGTCCAGAAAAATGTTGCACTAAATTTGCATGAAAAGGGCTGTGTTTTGTTTGCTGGTGCTTAGGATTATAGTTGGTTTTAGGCACTGAAATAAGTTCTTGGATTTGTTCACAGGTTAGGAATGTTTCATAGATTCTAGCATAAAGAGGGGTTTTGTTTGTTTTGGTTTTTTGTTTTGTTTTGTTTTGTTTTGTTTTTACCTCAACATTACAGACAGGAAAATACCTCAATCCTTATTTTCTTGTTTTAAATTCCAGATAACCAGTCTGGATGCAAAGGCAAGTCTAACTAATACAGGTGCTCAACTACATTACAGTAACAAGAGATAGCCAAAACAAAACCAGACAAAAAAAACCAACCAAGCAATGTATAGGCTGAAAAATCATTATCACGGCTACTTAGTGCTCAGTGACAGGCACATATTCATGAATCATGGTTGATTCATGAAGACGTATTGATGAAAAAAAGAAGAGGGGTGGCTACATTCATGATACACATTCTTCACAGTGAAAAAATCTGAGATTTAGGATAACTTCTGCAGTACAAACATTGTCAGATGCAGAACTGCTGATAAAATATTTATATGAACCTAATTTTGCCAGATATAATTTGCAAAACATTCATTCTAGCAAGCATATGGTACCTTTAAAGGTGACGTTTCTCCTTCCAAGAAATGCTGGCTTGATTGTAATAGGAAAGTAAGTTCACAGAGTACCTCGGCTAGCAACAGAGCAGCGTTTCTACATAGAGTCCTTCGTGTGGATTCACAACGAAATGTCTCACCCTAAAAAAAGACTGATCCTGGAGAAGGAGCTAGATTTGCCAAGGCTGCGTCATGCTACTCCTTCTGAGGCCAGTTGTATTGTTGCCCACCTGAAGTCTACAGCCAACCCTGCTTCCTCTGGCTAAATCAGGGAATTGCTTACATCTGCTCCTCAACTTATGCAGTCACTGTCCTTGTAGAAATCGGAAGGGAGAAAGCTCATGCACTCTGGTCTCACCCAGTTAATTCAACCGAACCAGAGCTGGACAAGAGTCAGGAACACGGAAGCATGTCCCAGTCCAGTCACACAACTGTAGTCCACGGGTGAGCCCTACGGCCCCCGCCTAGGAGGAGGAGCAGGGCAGGGAGTTCTTTCTAGCAGAATGAAAAAAGGTGTCCGATCCTTTCCCAGGTGCTCTGTACTCTTTGATCACAAATTGTAAACTTTGTGTATACACACTAACAGAGGAGAAACAGTCTGGCTGAGATCCAAAATCAATGTTAAAACCAGTAATGTATGTTTTATACTGCTGAGCAGTTCAAGAACCCAATCAGTTCTCACCATGCTCTCACCCAATCCAATATATGACACAGAGCATCTGCTTGCGCTTTTTCAAAGTTGTTTGCTAGTGATATAAAAAAAGCACGACACTCAATCGGTTCTGAAATATATTTTAAAAGAGGATGACAGAGGTCAAACTAACTAAGAAGGGTGTTCAAAAAGAGTTGGCAGCAGTTATTCACAGTTTTTCACCAAAAGAGAACTACAGGGCATCCTATGGAATGAAAAGCAGAGATACTGACTCACAGCGTGCTCTTTATTACAACAGGGTGTTGTGACATCCAGAGGTATAAGTGGATTAGATACATGCAGGCCCACAGCGGTCATTAAATCCAATAGCTGGGTTGGTGCATATAGCCTCTGGCTTGGGAAGTCCTTACCTTTTGAAATTAGGGGGAGATATATGATGAAAGGATCGTTCTGCATTTTCCCTGTCTCCTATTTCTTTCTTCTAAACATCAGTTATTGACTGTTTTCAATGACGAGGTGCTGGGCTGCACAGACTTCTGGTAGAAGTCTGACAGCATAGAAGGGAGTTCATAGCACTTCATATCCCCTTTCTATTGCAGATAGGGGCAGATAAAAGTGACTTTAGAAGCAGGAAAAAAAAAATCAAGTCAATAGCAATATCAAGAGCAGGTCTGTAGATGGTAATTGCTGTAGTTCCCACAACTTCCTTGGCTGCAGCAATGACATTTTATATCAATTGCAAATCTGGCCTCTCTATCGATACAGGCCAGGTCACAGGGTGTGGAGTATCCTTCAGTCCTTTGTATTAACTAGGCAATTGGGGAAGGGTAAGTAAGCTGTTCCATTTCTTTGGTTGCAGGGGTGTTCTTTAGGACAGTAACACCTCAATGGCAAATCAATTGTGCTCTTACACATTTGAATTGCTAAAACATAGCTCCAATGCAAAACTCCCAGAAAGAGAACACTTTCATCATCAGCTTCCTGTCTGTGGTTTGATAGCATATTTTTCCCCACGGCTCAATGATTCCAGGAATGGTGATTGCAAGGTCAGAATTTTTTTATGGGAATTTTTTTAATCTGTGTTTGAACGCTTCTTGTAGAGCACTTACTAGTCCCGCGGGACCATACAAGAACAGAACTTGTATTGCTGTGTGGATTGGTACCTGCAAGCATTACATGAGGATGTCTTTTTACTGGAATGGCAAGACAAGCCTTCCCTCAGGTCTAGCAGTCACAATGCAATCGTAATCTGCACTGTTGTCAGTCTAGTTTCGGATGTGCGCACTCAGGGGCCAAGTCTCTAATGAGTGCGTGGTGATGCATCTCCTCTGACATGCACAGAGCTCGTCCCCTTTAGAACAGCTTGCAATCTGCTGCAGAGTGTGCTGTGCTCATCTCAAAAATGGGCTGATTACCTTTCAGAGCAGATTATGCACAATTTAAATTTTCAAATGCATGTATATTTTGCTTTTCTAGTTTTTCCTTTGTGTGACAGCTTTGAATTTTAAATACAAGGTGTCTAAATATACAATAATACAAAAAAAATGCAGCTCATGTCAGCAGTAAAATGCATAGGAATTTATTAACTTTTCAAGTGTAAATACAAATTGATTTGATGATGCGCCACAGGATGAAAAATTATTTGCAGTCACAACTTGCCTTAAAATTGCTGCATTGTTTTTTTAAATTAAACTTATTACAAAGTTTGAAAACTGGGCAATATTTGTTGATGGCCAATAGAAAACTGTAACCCTGTGAAAAGTAATATGTGCCTCTATTCGTCTTTGAAGAATGTTCTTGATTCAGAAATTCTGTTCTTCAAAATCAGATTGCCATATATCGCTTCACTGGGGTACTTATAAGTAAATATTCCTGGCCAAAGAAAGCACTGTTTTTACTTAGGGCAACTCATGGACTCAATACCTTTAGTTACACGTTATTAAGGCTTTTGTATTATAAATCAATGTATTTTGTGAAACCATTCTAAAATCCATTACAAGGTACTAAAGAGGTCACTGTAAATCTCTTTTTCTAATGCCTTTGATGGCTGGGGCATTGTAAAGACACAGCTAAAAGTCTTCACACAGGATAAGCACCCCGGATCTTTATAGGGACAAGGTATTTTCAACAGTTACGAGAGTAAAATAGGGAGACTGTTAAGAGAGAACCTGAAGCTAATTCGTTACATTTTTTCAAAGATGTAAATATTGATGTGCTTTGTGCCAAATTCACTGAGAATTATTAACTATATAATTTCAGAATTTACTCCTTGAGCTCCCTTAGTTCACTCGGTAGGCAGGCTCCATCATTGGCAGAACTCAGGGCATTAGTATTTCAAGAATATCCTTGCTACCACACAGGAAGCTATGAATGCATGATGCACATACCTCAGTAGATCATGGTGCCAATTGATGTGTTTTCCATGTATTCAGTAGTTACAGTTATCACCTTAGATCCACTAATGTCACACACACACAAAATAAGTCAAATGCCAAAAAAAAAATAATAATAAAAAAAAATTTAGAGGTACACACTACAGTGGTCTCTTGAATAGGTATTTCTGGTGAAGCAATAGAAAAATATGTTAAGTTTGGGGTTCTTTCCAGAGAGAACATAATATCAAGTTTACTTTGGTGGCATCCAGATCTAGAGACATGTGAAGACCTGATGATTCCTTGGTTTCTACCCGGCTTGTTAGCTAGTTCCTCTGATTTGCAATACCATCTTTTATCTGTGGCATGACCTCACAGTCGACTTTGATTAGCAGTAAGTAGCAGGCAGTCAAAATAGCGGTCAAAAATGGAACATCATTGCTAGAAACTTTTTCAATCAAGCGAATTCTGACAGTTGTTCTTCCTCCCAAAGCCTTTCATGAAAAAACCAAAGGTATTTGTTTCCTAACTGAATAACAATATGCCAAACACCCTCTGAACTCCAACTTCTACTAAAGTTCTTCTTACAGCCCAACTCACTGAGTCCTGAAACAGGCCATAATGTGCTTTAGCATGGCTGTTAATGAACCATTTCAAATGAATACTGGATACTGAAGGAATTACATGCTGTGTAATTGATCTAAAGAACAGATTAGGACTGGTGCTATTTCATTAAATCTTATTAGCTCTGGCTTAAGTGCTTAAAATTGCAGCTGTCCTATGTCAGATAGATTACACCCCTTGTCACACGGCAAGTGAGGGTTTCATCTACTAGACCACAGTTTTTAAAAAGGAGCAGGCTAATGAAAAGAAACGTAAAGCTTCCAAAGGACTGTGAAGGCCTGATCTTCAGACATGCCAAACCCCAAATTATTCACAGAAATGAGACAGATAGTTCAACACTTTCAGAATATGTATGAAGAACTGTTGTTTGTTTCCATATTTTTGTCTTAGATAGCTTCCATGGGACCAGAGTTTAGCTTTTTGGTTGTGGGACAGTCATGAAGAGTTCTCACGCCTCATCGATGAGGACAATATAGATCTTTATGTAATTGCAGTGGAATCCATTGGGTCCTTCAACACCTTTCTTAGCTCTTCTTTCTCTTAGTTGCTTTCCACTGGAGGTTGTCACGCCTCAGGAACTCGTGAGCCAATAAAGCTAGAGGACAATTTTGGCTGAGCAACAAATGGCTTTGATCAAGCCAAGAATAAATTCAGCTTGGAAAATTCACCTTGGAGATAGGGTTTTTTTTCCCCCGCAGGACTCAGACTAATTTTTAGGGATCTTGACATGCTTAAAAAAGTATTTTTTTACTGGTTTGCCTTTGACAGCAGTGTACTAGACTTGATGTTTCTTATCACCTTCTATTCTTCTGTCCTAGGACCTAGTATTTAACTCCATAATCTCCTAAATCAAACAAAATAGCAATGGAAGATTCTGATCTGAATTGTCTCTGCAAGGCATATTACACTATATTAAGTACTTTTCATACTATCTGGACTGCTGCACTGTGGGAAATGACTGAAAATTTGAAACAATGTTAAGCAGGACTTCAGATTGTGCTAATGGGTGAAATACTGACAAAACACCCATAGACTTTGGTTAAAAGAGATAATACCCAAAGCTTTCTTAATTATTATTCCTTTTATGAGAGAATATTTAAGACCCTCTCTCCCACATGCAGAGTCGCCGTGTTAATACCACACTTAATACCACAGTGGTTCAGACAGACTAAAGTAAAAAGAATCCAACAGATGTGTTTCTCAAATATATAAAATTGTTTCAGCAAATCTTAAAAAAATGCCAATCACAGAAAATACCAACTCCACCTTTAAGAGTTATTTGAATTCTTTCGTATTATTCTGTAAACCTCAGAGCCATTCAACTACCACAAAAATCTGCTTTCCTTCTTATGCTGAAAGTCTGGTCCTTGCAAGCCTTCTGCAGCCTATGGCCTCCACACTCAAAGCTTGCCAGGCCTGACCACTCTCAGACAGGCGGTGTGGCCACATTCAAATGCTTTGCACTGGGCACCGAAAATGTGCAGTAGCGAAATTCCAAGGACAAGCAATTCGCATTCATTACAGTGGCATCAGAGCGAAGGGTTGTCATGCTTGTGTGAAGTCTTTGCCAGTAAATGCAGATCTATCTGGGCTTCTCAGCTTCAAAGCACCTAAACTGCAAATGCAACACTCCTTTTAGGATATTAAATTTAAAATCCGGTATTCCTCCAAAAATTCAGCCTTCCTTTTACATTTACCCAGGATTTGAAAGGCTTGCTGACCCGTTGCTAACGAAGGGTCAAGCGTAGATTGGCAACTGAAAACAAGGGTAAAAAAAAGGGGGGGGGGGGAAAGCATGTGGCATATTTGCTTCTGTTGAGTGCAGTAACTTTATACTCTAATAGTTAGGCATTTAGTAGTCACAGATACATAATTACTTTCAAATTCCAGCCATCTTCATATAAAATAGTTAGCACTTATTAATTGGAAAGACTACAAATGGTGTGAACGACCTGTAGACCCTACTCCCCAAAAAACTCCCCTGGTAAAACTGTCCTTCCCTTCGCGCCTCCCTCAGCCAAATATTTCAGAGAGTGAAACCCCATCACAGTAAACAGAAGAAAAATACAGCTTTCACACAATTTCTTCCTTTTAAATTGTGTCTGGAGAGAAGATGAAAAGTCACTTACAAATAGAACTCCCGTACAATGCGTTCAACGCCTGCTCCGTAGATGGTAGCTTTCCTTTTAAATTGTCTAATAGGTTAACGTAAGGAGGTTAAATGCAGGGCAACTGTTCCCAATCTGTATTTAGCCTGATGCTTCCTCCCTGTTTAAGACCTGCAGGAAGGTTGAAAACTGAGCTTGTCCATGACTTTTTTACCATATTGCTTGCTTTATTAAAGAGACTACCTCTCCCTGCAGGTCTTATTGCACTGTTCAAGAGGTCATGTTCAACTAACCATAAACATGGAAGTTTAAGCATTTTTATATTTAGAATCTCACCCAGAATTATTCTTTTGCATATATTCATGCATAACCTGATCCACATGACATAAATAAAGATCAGCTTTTAGCCACAAATAAACTCCAGGAGAATTGGCTTTGTATTACATCTTGCACACTCTGTTTCAAAAATAAAATCAGGGCAAAATATAGTGATACGGTCTCTGGATACCACCCAAGAGTTGACAAGTTAAAAGTAAATATTTTATTACATATCATGCCCTTGAAAAATTAACTTTGTTTCCATTTTATTTTGTTCAGCATGCCTTGAAATAGGAATGGCAAAAGCTCTTCAAGAAACAGATCACCAAGGTTCATGGTACCGCAGTGTCTGCAAGTACCTCTTTTCCAGGCTTGGTAAAACAAAAAACAAAACAAAACAAAACAAAACTTTATTTTTAAAACTACTATAAAATATTAAATGGCAAAGTTAACAGATACCATCTCTGTCTCTCCTTCAGTACGACTGAATCTTCTGTAACGAAAAGCTGTCTGCCACCGACCCACATCCAAAGCCTGCTGACGTTGAGAGTGGTCATCAACTTCTGACAGCCTTGTCATTGCTCTGGCTACCTGTGCACAGATACTGCACAAACCACTGGATACGTTATTAAATTCAGGTTCACAAAGATGCTGTCAACAGGTCAACTACAGTAAAATATTTATATTTCAAAGTAACAGTACTTATATATGCTGCTTCGTCCCTGCCTGCTCTAATTTGCCCTCTTATCAGTAGGTTTTTGTTTGTTTTTCAAATACTGAGAAGCCTTTGTTGGTTTGTTCAGGAAATTTGTCTAGACAGAGCTCACAAAGCGTATTTGCTCACATTTGACATTTTCGCAGGATGGGTAACAAAATGGAAGATTCAAGTTGTTAAATTCCACAGATGGCACCTAACTCAGTCAACTTATTTTCAGAAGTAAGGAGTATCCAGCTTCCAGGCCGTTTCTGGAACAACACAAGAGTGCACCTGCACGTACAACACTGCAGGACGGGAGCCTTGCATTTACGTACTCAGGGCTTGTGGGCCAGCCGAGACCTCTGGAACTTCATCCATCTGCTAGGACATTTACTGCCTTGGAAGAGTTAAATATGTAAGTACTATATTGTGATGCCTTCACAGTCAAGAAATGTAAAATGTGGCAATATATTGGAGCATGTGGCTATTTTACCTATTCAACATTTACCTGTGTCTAACTAGAAGAGGTCTCTAAAATGCTGCTTTTTAGCAGCATGAAGGTTGAGAACCACCTGTAAACATTTGCGAAACAGTCTCTTTCTAGAAATAGAGACTCCTAAACAATCAACCTTGAAATTTATCATATATTATATTATATTTCCGGTGTTATTTACAGATCTTGTTTAGTACCATGAACCAGACATGCTGAAAAGGTAGGGGTTTTCCAGTCCCCTTTTATATGAAGTACAATAAAAAAGGCACATGATTATTCACCATAGGAGTTGTGCACCAGTCAATAACTTAAAGCTAAAAAGCTACCCATCAGAGAACCCTCCTTATGAGGCAGTATTGAGATCTCTCCTTTCAACTCATCATAGAAACATCCAGCTATTAATTCCTCTAGGAGAGCTTGAGGAACCCACTTTTCTGTTGTGTTCTGATCTTCACAAGATTTCCTAACAGAAAACTCTTGTTAAGCTTCCCAGGTCATCTACTGGAGCAAGGAAGAGTTAAATAGGGCAGGTATGTGTCTGCTTTTCTTTTTCTTATTCTTCTTTTTGCCTTTGAATGCCCAACTGTGGAGGACTCTTGAGAGCCAAGTCCTGTTCAAACTAATTGGCTTTAAGACAAATGCCTTGCAAGATATGGCACACTGAGCAATGGATAACAGCAGGAGGGGCAGCTTCTGAGCCCCGGCAGTCAGTGTCGACCATGTTTTATCCAGTTTCTAATCATCCATTTTTGCCCCGAGCACCTTTGTACGACTAATCTGAGCCCAAAATTTGCATCCTTTGACATTTCCACTTCTAGACAACGGCCAGTGTCTCTGCTGATGATTGGACCATTCTGAGGAGACAAAAAAAAAAAAAGAAAAAAAAGAAAGAAGGATTAAAGGATTAGAAGAAGTAGTAGGAAAGGTCAAAAGACTAGAAAAAAAATAGTGCTAGATTTGTAAATCCCTAGAAAACACTATAAAAATGCCTGGGAAGTTCTGTATATATCAAGTGAAAAAAGTCCCTAGGAAGTGCTAGAAATTCGCAGGAGAAGCTACATAATCCATACAAAGTGCCTAAACAACTCTTTGATAATTCCAGATTTAGGAATTGCTAGAAAATTTCCCAGAAATCACTAGAAAAATCTCTAAAAAGCACTAGAGAATCCCTATAGACCCCAAGACATAGGAAATCCCAGAAACTGTAAGAATAGCTTTGAAAGTCCTAAAAATTATTTGAAAACGCTAGATCTAAAAATTCTTAGAAAGATGCTAGAAAAATTCTAGAAAGGTTCTAGAAACAAAAATTTGTAGACACTATAAAAAAAATTATAAGTATGTTCTGTACGATCACTACAGAAATTGAGAATATTCCAAGAAAGGATAACTAAAAATTCCTAGAAAGCATACCCTAAAATTCCTAGTAATCATTATATAAGAAAATCTCTGGATAGCACATGACCTGTGGAAAACATATCTGACTATTTCTAGAAGGCATAAGGGGGGATTCCTAGAATAGTCCTCTAAAGAACACCTTGTTTTTCATTAAATATCCTCTAGAGCAGCATTCTTCTCCAGTTTATCTCTGCAAGTCTCCCTGAGCTCTTCTGTACCTGTGTGAAATCCCAGAACCTCTGTGCTGGCCTCAGGACATCTTCGCACTTCTTCAGAGTCGGTGTCCTGCCCTTCCCATCGTCAACGAGGCATTTGGAGTCGGGCAGGAAGGCTGTGGAGCCCAGCGGCCCAAGCTGCAGGACGCCTTCCGAGCTGTAGCGGACAAGCTAGGGAAGAAAGGAAAGGGAAGGCTTTAACCGCAGCCCCCGGGACCCCAGCGATGGGACGCAAAGCCGTCCTGCAGCTGCCCTCCCAGCTGGCTTCTGCCCCAAGTGCTGGTGAGGAGTCCTTTGTCCTGCTGCATGTTGGCACCTTCCTGGTCTCAAGGGAAGGTCTCAAGGACAAAGCTTGGGAAACTTGTTTTACCAACACAGGGTCTCTGGTAGGACACAATGTTCCCTTCTTTCACATCTCTGCTCCCCACCATTCCCTACCCACTATTTCACTGCAAAAGAGCAATCAAGAAAGTGAATATAATCAATATGTAAATCATACCCATTCAGCAGGAGCCGATTTACCAAGGACACAATGTCAATTTGCCATGCAGTTTGTTCTGAAGAGCTCTGTTAGAGGCTATTGATAGCAACAAGTCTAATTAGTTTTTGTAAATAAATGTTACTGAAAAAATCCAACCATGCAACCGGTATCCAAAAATATGAGAGGAAAAAAAGAAATAATGAGGGAAATGGCAGCAAATTTGCTAACATATGCTTCAGGCCTACAGAATAAAGAATCACGCTCTGATATTTCAGTTTTGTGTGAGGCTTAACTGTTCTGCAATTTAGTGATGTGGTAAATGCTACTGGCTGTAATTAGAGGCTTCAGCTGAGGACCATTTATTATTTTAGAGGGGTTGTTTTTAATAAAAAAAAACTTAAGCAGGCACAATCATTCATATTAATCTTTACAGGAGTAGAATTTTTTTTTAACCTTTCTTCTATTTTAAGTGATAATTTCGCTTGCCTCAAGTCATTCACATTAAAATGGCCCTCAAGGAAAAAAAAAATCCGTATGTAAAAGGCGAGGTAAAAAAAAAATCAGTCTTTTGTAATCTCAGTGTGCCAGAATATATTTTATTATGTTAATATTGGACCAAGGGAAAATATTCAAAAACGTAAAGAATATCTATAGATGGCTGTTGTTGATCAGGACTGTCACAATACAAATATGTGATGGAAGAGAACTCTCTTGCTGTGTTCACAGCAGCCTTTTTCTGTAAGCAGAAAGTGGCTGTCCGTTTGCCTTCTCACGCTGCTATGCTTTGGGTCAGAGAGGGGGGTGACGCTGCTCCTTCTCCGAGCACCGTGAGCTCCAGACATAAACCCACATCTCAAGGCACTGGAGGGGAAAAAAAAAAAGCTTTTCCTAGGGACACACTAGGGACCTTGAAAAGTTTCTCGCAACCCAAGAAGCCACTGAAGAACTGTGGGATGACAGCAGGCCTGAAGAACACAATCTTGATGAAGGAAGGTTGATTTCAAACTCTTTATTCTGCCTCCTCCAGATCTGATTTTTCTCTACTGCATTTTGTTTCCATCTGTATTCTAATAAAGCCTCAAAGCCTTAAGGGTGGTTTTAGGATGCTCATTTAGAGGGAAAAGGGGCTCTGTCAGCTCACTCTACATCACATTGCACTGAGATAACTATGATAGCCGTGGAGTCCTCATTTATAAGTTGCAAAAATTAATAAGTAATCCCCTTTATTACTGCTACTTCCTAGATAGCTGAAGGAGAGCCTATTGGGGGAGATTTCAAAGCACATTAAAGTGAAAACGCACGATGTTAATTTGGCAGCAGGCCAATACATCAAATCAGACGTATCTGCTTCTCACTTCTTCTGTGTTTAAATCTAGAGTCATTACACCAGCATAATATTTTGCCCTTTTTACCCTAGAATTAGTGTAGTGCAGCACCCAGGTGCCAAAAGACTGCAAAATGGAGCCAGCTACATGGATTGTATGCTGTGAGGCAGGATGCTGCAAGGGTGAAGATCTGAGCCACCGAAGAAATGTAATTATCGCCCAGGAAATTCACTGCCTGTCTGGTCTTATTGCTGTTATATGGCTGAAATTACTTAACAAGAAAGGGAAGCAAGGTCAGAAGTAGCTGCCATTTATTGGATGCTACTGACCAGCGCATGAGATATCATTAAGAGTCAATCAAAAAACCTCAAATTAGAGTCTAGCTTTCTACCGCCATCCTTATTAACCTCAGAAGATGCATGCTGTGAATAATCATATCTTGCTGGCGGTAAAAAGAGCATGGTCTACTCGATTCCAGACCAGACACCCTTTGACAAACTACGTGTTCATTTTCCCACCTGCCACTTCTGTTCAGAGCAACCATGTGAAGCGCAGAGTTAGAATGGAGCCTACATCAGAGAAAGCAAAGGGATAACCACGAGGATCCTCCTTGGTATGAACAATGCCATTGTCGAGGCACTGTCTATGCACACTAAATCCAGAAACTTCTTTTTTTTTTTTGCCTTTCACTATAAGGATATGGGGGACATATGTAAAAGAAGCTCAAGCAAAGTGAGTCAAAACATGAATGGACTGCCAGCTCAGACAAATTAACTTCCTTTTTTTCCCATATAAAGGAGAGGGGAGAAAAAAAAACAACTTTGTGTTTTTTTTTTTTAAAAAGTAAAACCTGTCTGTGTATGTCACACTTCTCATATCTCATGGGCACTCAGCAGAGTTCAAATGAACTGCAGGCATGGCTGAAACTTACAGTGACTGGGGAATATGTTCGTCTTGCAGTCTTTATTATACCCCTCCGGGTCCGAAAATACCACCTAGGAACCTGATGGGCTTTGCCTTACCTAGGTAACCAGAACCACTGTTTGTAATGGGCTACCTGCTCTGTAGTATAGGATCAGTTTTCCCTGTGGTTTAAGAAGAGCAGCATTTTCTGTACCGGTATTAAAATGTTCTAGAATATTATCTGTCTTTAGAATTTCAATAGCCAGAATTGCATGCGCTCTGCATCACAGTAGCCACGTACTTCAGAACGACATTGTTATACAGAAGCCTGTCAAAGCAGAAATAGCAGAAACTGCCATTTCTGCTTAGGCCTTAGAAGTAGAAGATACGCTATCTCTATTAAACTATCTCCAATACTGAAAGTGGCAGTTGTGTGACAGGTCAACAGATTCGGAGGCAGCTCGGCGCAGGAAACTGGTACCTATACAATGGCAAGACAAATGGAATACCATGGGCTTAATTTTCCTGAATCTGTACTTTCTGCCAAGAGTTCCAACAGTCATAAAGACTTAGGCTCATCCTAAAATAAAATAAAATTCTAAAAAAACAACCACAATTATCTTAGTTTAGTCCACATTACGCAGTAAAGTTTTAGTGCCTGCTTCTGCAAAATCAGACCAGAAATTAAGGTTCAAGAAACTACTATACGATTAATAACATCTCCCTCCAAAGACTTTATATCATAACTTCCTAGAGACAACATAAACTGTGAAAATAAAATAAGCTGTAAAGTTGCTTATTACTGTAGACTAGAGAACAGGAACTGGGATACAGAGTCAATGAAACAGTGAAAGTTACACCTGCTGTGTTCAAATTCGATCTCGAGTACCACCACCATACTGAAAAAGAAATAACCTCTGCGCTTGCCTTAGAACTGTGGGCATGACACATCACGCCAAATCCATTCCCAGTGCCAACTAACAAAAATCAAATGACAAAGTTCCCTTGATTAAAGGATATTCAATCCTATTCATAAAAAAAACAAAGTCCGTGCAAGTCTTGATGGGCTGAGAGCCTTACATATCTGTGTACTCCCACTGCAAGCTGCAGAACAGAAACGGAGCTTTATATATCACACGAGGATGGACCTTCCCTCAGTTTTTCTCTTTCATCTGAGAAGAGCTGAAGGATCCACAAAAATGACATTGAAGCTAAGTGCTCTGTTAAATACTCCAAGGTCTAATCCTGATACTATCTGCTGTACCTATGATAACAGGATACTTTTCCCTTCAACATTCAGAAATCTGTGCAAAATGGAAGAGCTGTCAAAGGCTGTTCGTCAAAGCCACCATATCTGATTCAAAACTAGTGAGCAGTGCTGCCTATCAAAGGTGATCCTCCAGGAACATCAATGTGATAAGTAAATGCCAGCTTTTAATTGAAGGATTTTAGGACTTGACTTTGGAAAATCCATTGCTGCTAATTTCCACTCAAGTGAAAAGAAGCACAAAATAACAACAGGTAATTGTTTGTAGGAAACAATTACATGGGTACGTCCTGTAGCTTTCCACACTTAATTTAACCCCTCTCTCTGGCTCTTGTTCTCCAAGCAAAAGGAAATCTTTAATGATCCTTCAGCCCTGCAGGTTAAGGTGAGCTGTAAACTGACACAGTATTGAAACAGCAAGCTATACAGGAGTCCGAAATACCTTAAATCTCCAGAATA
The DNA here is from genome assembly GCA_031468815.1 of Morus bassanus. Lineage (NCBI taxonomy): Eukaryota > Metazoa > Chordata > Aves > Suliformes > Sulidae > Morus > Morus bassanus. The sequence continues at coordinate 28,438,127 of CM062577.1, forward strand.
CTTGTCACCGTGAGACAAACAGATCACAAAAGAAACAATTACCCAACTTCCAAGTTTGTTACAGAATCTCACCCACTACTTGCTGCAAGTTAAGAAACTACCTTTTCATCCACCCTGCTCTAAGCAATCAGACCTGCTACCCGGTGTGCAGCTCTGGGAAGTCATAGCTCTACTAAGCAAAATGTTAAATATCTGCCCTCAAGCAACAGTTTAAGTAAAGACTTTCATCTCCTCTTACTCCATCTGTTTGCGTAGCTGCAAGCTCCAGGAATCCAAACGTCGAGATCTCCCTTCTTTCTCAATGCCAAGGGAGTTCTTGCTTTCACAGCTGCAGTGCCTCCTCTTTCTGTCGGTGTGAAAGGAAAGAGAGGAGGGCGGAGAAGAAGGCTGTTCACCAGGGTCCTTCTATCCCAGGATGCCATTTTATTAACTTCTCCTCTTCTTTCTCAAACCATATAATCAGCTCCACATCACAGCATTCAAGACAGACTCTGAGACAGTGAATATTTCCACTGAGGCTGTATAAATGCTCTCAGATGGTTCAAAACCTGCACGCCCTATAACTATTCTAAGAAGCTTCCAGAACAACATATTCCACTTTTGTGGGGTTCTGTCATCTCTCCCTCCCCCCCCACCTTTTTTTTATATATTTGTTTTACAGCAAAAGGGTATTATGCAGTGCTGTAGAAACAACGGGCTTTAGAGGTGATTGAACAAGACAAGCCACATGCAGAGGTAAGGCAGTTCAAGACCCCCAGTATACTGCTTTGTATCTGAATCTCCTCTAGCCCTATTGCTCTTCCAGCAGTATTTGCTCTTCCTGCAGTATTTGCAAACCTTTTTTCCTGAAAGTGATTAGATTCAAACTGCAGATCTAATGAACTCACATAAAAATGACACTACTTTTCTGTAAAGCGAGTTTTGAAATCAACTTAGACTGAAGCAAAACTTAGGATATTCCTAACTCTTAGCTTACACTGACTTAACTTGAGCCAAATTCATTAAGCTAAGCTGATGTAAACTCAGGCTAAATGCATTCCAGAGCATCCATAAAAGACCTTGTCCCTGTTTGAATAAAGAAATTTAAAAGCTGATGTCATTGAAAAGATGTGATTTATCATGGTAAAAACTGATCTTGAGAATACACCTAGGGGAAGGCATTTTGTTCATGGAGCAGTAATGACGGAGTGGTTTTATTTTTCACTGGTAATGCAGGATAACACCATTCAGAGGTGTGCAATATGCAAAGGAAATAGAAGGTTAAGAAGTAGAAGAATATTTTATCACAGGTGAACGGTAACCTTCTTCCTACCTCAGCTTTCTTTAAACAATTGACTGACTTCTGTTGGTTTCAGTGGAACCATGTGTATACTAAAATCACTGGCAATTTGCTTGTCAGAATTGAAGAGTATGAAAACCAAACAAGACTATAGCTGAATAGCGAGAGGCTTTCACACCAGTAGGACACATCAAGCACCAGTGATAACCTAACTGGTGAAAATGAGTTCCATGTTTATATTCATTTACATTCAGTAGGCATGTACAACTAACCCAAATCTCAACTCAGTAGGGGTATTTCATGCCCTACACTTGAGATCAAAAATGTCAGAAACTGAACGCTAAACATAACAGACAACTATGCTCACCCAGGCTGATTAGAAGAGAGGCTTTAAAAATGTTTATTTAATATATTAAAACGCTTGCTGTCAACACCTTTCATGCTATGTGCTTGAATATCCTTGATTAGGGTTTGTGCAGCTGTGGTTCTCATACTGAATTAATTTTGTAAATTGTGGTGAGATGATAGAAGTTTTCCAGCTGTGTAATCATTAATTAACTTGGCTGCATTTGAGTGGCTCCAACCCATGCTTGTCTGCGAAATACTCAACTTAGATAAAACATCACCTCTGCCTTCTGCTTGGTGTTTCTTACAGAATGAAAACTTTAAAGAAAAAAAAAAGGAAATGGAAAGTGCTGCAGGGTGTTTTGGTAGATTAACTTTTTGCCTTCCCCACACTTTTATAATTCTCACACACAGGGGATGCTTTGGATTTTAAGGGTTTGGGAAGAGTGACTTTCTCTTTCTATGCGTTTATACAATGCTAGTAACAAAAGGGCTCTAGCTTGTGGCTGTAATGTGAAGTCTGAAAACAGCTTTTCAGGCTTTTCCAGAAAATTCACGTAGGCAGGATACTGAAGACCTGTAGCAGAAGTGAGCCAGAGGAGATTTAACTGGTCACTACCCAACTTCACCTTCCTGGGCAGTAAATACTTTGTGTATTGTTATTTGCACCTGAGAGGAGCTGCCCAGTGTCTAGTGTAGGGCCTGCAATTCAAAAGGCATCATCTCCTAGGCAACATATTACATTTTACTAAAAGGAAAATGACCTGTTCCTTAATAAAAAAATTAGTCAGAGCTGGATGCTGAGAGGCGAGCTACTTTATGCCCTCAAATTTACAAGGGTCGGTCAGGAGAAGCTGGGCACATTGTACTTCCTTTCAAATAAATTCACAGTAACTTATGCCCTCATCTATTTTCTTCTTTGGAAGTCAAAGCATATTCTATGAAACAGGAGTCGTGGAGGCAAACAAGTAGGTTAAGGACTTAAATGGCAAAATAAATTACAGTCAGAACCATTTATTTCATTATTCTTCTAAATGCTGGCAAGACAATAGGAGATTAGATGTTGCAAAGAGACTTTCTGGAAGGACTTAAATTTGCAACTTTCTGGTCAGAATTAGAATGGAGCAAGAGACTGAACTCCCTCTGAGTGTCTTGACATCTCTAACTAGAGTCTTCCTGGAAAGCTCATTTACATCTAATTAGGCAACACTATTTCATTACCTTACTCAAAGGCTCTTCCTTCCACCTCTACTAGGAAAGTGTCAGTCAAGTGCTCCATAACGATCCTGCCAAAGGTGGACATTTTGTCAGTAGGAATTACTGTCTATCTCACTTTGCTCGAATAAGGTATGACTCTTCACCAGCTTGCAATTAACCACAATAGGCAATATTTATATTTTACGACTCTTGTTACACCTCCACAGTGATGTACGAGCCAGGACTCCAGATCAATATATGTATGAATGAACTTCAGATAATTGTTAAGTCCGTGGTAAGGTCAGAGTTTATTTACGCATGAGAATGTTCATTAATGTAGTTCTGATTCAGATGATACTTCAAAAGAAACTAGAATTACATTTCAGCAGAAGCTCAAGATTTAAATGATATCCAATTTATATTTAAAAAACAAGTAACATCACTATGAGCATGGAAAGAAGAAATGTCATTTCAAAATCTCCAGACATCTGTAAGAAAATAATAATATGCATAAGGACTGACCAAAAAGAAATTTTCTGTTTTAGAAAAGTGTTAAAAGATATTCCTAATTCCCTTTGAAGCTGATGTTAAGTATGTGCTTAACTTTTACCTACTTGGGGAATCAAATCAGCAGCTTGCTAAATCATTTCTGCATAGGAGTCTGTTGGACCAATGAACAGTTAATTTAAAGAGGTAATATTCCTATAACAAGTAAAGTCAAAATGAGAAGAGCCGCTCACTCAAACAGTCAGTCTCAGTTCATTAGTCTTCATTGGATCACCAGGTTATTAAAACAAATTTTCATGATTCTTCTGTTTTCCTTACCAGCATCTTCAATGTATAGGTTCACATGCTGAACAACCTTGGAAAGGGGACCCAAGAAGACCACAGTAAAGCCAAATATTTTCCTTTGCAACTCAGGAATATACTGCCAAACTCAACTCAAACGCACCAAATCACTTTATGTTTCTTCTGAAAATTCTTTAAGTTAAAGGTTTCTCATTAATTATGGGATTTTAACCATTTACCTGAGAGGACATTCCATGGCATGGATAAAGGATTGCTTTGTCATCCTCTTCGGCTCCCTGATCTAAGCAGTAGCCACTAGCTTTGCTGTTACGCACCTATAACCGGATCAGAAAGAAAACAGTTGTATTAGAAATTAATCTGTGCCATGCAAGTCCAATCTAGCTAAATCTTAGCTGCACTACAGCTATTGAAACAACTAGTATGTAAAACTATTCTTCTTTGAGAAACACATGCTTATTCTCCAGATATAGCAGGATGCCAATAGTGAATTTGCTCCAGGAAAAGACATTATTTGGACAACCTGCTGTCTTTACAGACCTTGGGTCAGAGTTATATTTTCAGCAATTACTCAAGGATCAAAACTCCATAAAATTCACTCTAAGAAACCCAGGCCAAATTTTGCTCCAAATTACCCTTGTGTAAATGTAAATTTTGACCATGTATGTTGAGAATGTGACTTAAACCAAAGAGGACAGGAACTACCCGGGACTGGTGTGGGATGTGGCACCCTTTCATTTGCTCCTACTGCATATATAAGAACAAGAAAGCATGAAACAATTCTATTTGAATTGAGAATATAGTATATGGTTATGTACAGAAGTGATGTAAAGCACATTATTGTGAAAGGATACAGCGATGACAACCAGCATTGGAAGGCTTTGAATATTTTTGAAAGTTTGGGTTCAGAGAACCCAAGCAAAGTCAAAGATTCACGTGCCTCCCCAGATAAGGAAAGTTTACAAGTCTCTAAAACTGGGCTGGAGCTCTCGTGAAATTTCAGGCCTTTCTTTCTCTTCAGGCTAGATGTGTTACACACTATTTTTGGACATAGAAAAATTTTACAGGTATCTTAATCAAGAGGGTATTTAGACAGACATTTTGAAACAGTCAACAGGTCAGTTTTGGTTTAGGCTGTGAACAATTTGTCTGGCCACCCCCCATAACGTAGAAATAGCTGCTGCATGAGGTGTGAGAAAAATTGGTAAATAATCCTTTCTGTTGTAGTGTACAAGCGTAACAGGCATAGGATAAGGGGGTTCACCAACAGTTACATTTCAGGAGGTCTATTTTATGACTGGAGTACTATAAAGGCTAAAGAAGATGAAGACAGCTTTATGACATGGTTTTAAAAAATGTGAATTGAGTCACTAGGAAATATATTTTTACTACTGTTTCAATCTGTTTCACATCTACTCAAGACACTTATTTTCCTTTAACCTCACTAAAATCCATACATCTTTTCCTCCAGGAAAATAACCAGAAGAGAAGGTATTTAATAACAAGCTTGATGTCGTTTAGGATGAAGTCTCTACTTTTTTCATCATGGGCATGTAAGACTGAAAGGGAACTCTGCCAGTTTATACTACCAGTTTATACTACCAGTTCATATCTTGTGTGGCTCCATTTTATTATAAATTTGAATGAATTAGACACTTGCTTCACTAAACTTCCCGTTTGACTCAAGAACCTTCATGCAACCACTCAACAGAAACAAACTTCTTTTCAGAGCTCAGTTTGCTCACCTTCTGGTGTAATTGACACAACATTGGCAGTACTGCCAATGTTCTTCGCAGTTAACAGCCTCCTCAGAGCTGACAGTTACTAATAGCTCCTGTTGAATTTACTAAATGTCTTTCCTCAGTTACTGCCAGGGACAGTTATATTAGGATGCAAAGTGATATTATGCAATAAAACTTGCACTTTGTATCAATATCTGAAGTGCCTGACTTATTTTTATATGAAATCAATCACAAGGAACAGAAAGGAAGAATGTCCATTTAGTTGTCTTGTGTGACAATATATTGCCTTTGGATTTAATTGTATGTACGTAGACAATTAAAACAGAATCTTAAAAACATTACACAGCAGGAAAGCTTCTAGAATTTCGCTCCGGTTCACAGTCATAGATGATAGCAGTCCATATATTACAGGCACGTTATACAGATTAAAGGAGTTACAGAAGGCATGTCTGACTTTAAAGACTGGGGTCAAGCATATATGGGAGATTTAATTGGTTCACAGAAGAGAAAGGAATGATCAGACAACTGAGGTGAACCGAAATGTCTACACATTTCTAACATGTTTGGATCCAGCATTTTATTAGGGTTAAGTTACCTATCCACTTAACTATCTCAGAGTAGGTGTTCCAAGGCCTTACTCAATACCGGTACACAAGTGGAGGTGAAAATACAGAATCTGAGCACAAAGCAGCAAAATTGTTTTTCCTCTAATGGCTTTTTCATGATGAAATAAAGACCTGCCAAATGGTAGCCTCACCTCATAATCTGAACAAGGATATGTTGCTTTTTATCCTGAACAAGGAGGATTGCAAATATGAATTAAGAAAGTGAATGTAATCTTTCAAATAGATTGGCAAAACCCGAAAAGAGGGTGGTTCTTCACCTAAAGACAATTCAGCAAACTCAACTGTTCTCATTATCTGTAATTATTTTAGCGCTCTCGACTGCTGTTTTCTTGATGACATCAGTGGCATCCTATTTGGGAAAACGGTCACCTCAAATTTATGCTCTCAGATCTGCTCTATTTTGATATGAAAGCCAAGGAGGTTGCGTATCATCGTTAGTGAGAGTGATTTCATCTGATATACTCCAATAAGAGGGACAGTGCTTCTCAAAGCCATGCTTCCTAGTGTTGATTAAAAGTAGAGGAGGGCATTTCTGTTGCTACTACTGTGCTGACTTGAAATTGCTCTGTACCTCCTGATACCCACCACTACGATGAAAGGACTGCTTTAATGCAGGCATGATATATTTTCAAAGACATACAGTACCTCTCCATAAGTGACTGTATTATTATAAACCCTCATTTCAGGATAGACATTCTCCAAGTACCACTTAAAACTCCTGCACTGCAGTCGCTGCCGTAGAGCTATTCTTTCGGAAACATCTCCAAAGTCAACTCCAGGGTTCTACAAAGCAGAAAAAGAATAAGGAAATCTCACTGCATTGACTTCACAGTTGTTTTCTTTACTGAAACCAAACTGGAGTTCATTTTGTATACCAAGCTGTATTTCCCTCTCTTCTTTGTCTTTTGTAAGTAGCAGCTCATCAAACAGCTGCTGTTGAGAGCAGACAATAAATATTAATGAAAGTCAGTGGAAAAAGAAGGATAACGAACAAACAAAAACCAAACATAAATCAAAATAATAAGAATACAATAAGAATGTTGTTACTTCCAGCAATTCTAAATGTTTGCAATCAAACCTGAACTCCTTTGCTTCCAGATTCGTTAGGAATTTAGGCGGTAATTCTGATCTAAGATATGGCAGCTTGATCATGGTTTACACTAGTAACAGCCTTAGGTATTCACTAACGTAAATGAGATCAGAACAGGCCTGTTAAAACTTCAGAGCTGCTCAAAAAGTCATTAAGCTCCAATAAACATTTGTATAGACCAGCAGTCAGTTTTTTACTGGAACAAGAACTCATTTGCAGACTTGAGCCATAAAATGCAGTTAAACTCAAAACCTTCTTTACAGTTCTACTTCAGAATTTAATTCATGTTTGAATACAAATCCCATGAAAAAGGCAGGCTGGAAGAGTCAAATCAACATGATCAAAACCAGCCGTTTAAAAACTGCCAGGTCCTGAGTGAGTGTCTGTTGATTTAAACCATTATAAGTTGTTACAGTTCAACACTAAGACAGTAAGAGTTACCTCATTTAAAAGTCTTTTCCGACACTGTATGAATCAAATGGGCTGAAACTGGGGAGTTTTGCGTGGATTTGTCTGAAGTGCCTTGTACATTTCCTCCAGAAAGATTTCTGTACGTTTTACAAACGATGTCTAATGCAGGGTTACAAGACAGCAGCAAGTCTTAGCTCAGGGTTTATTAGAATCCCCAACAGATGCCTGGTTTTCAGGAGAGAATACAAGTGTAATACTGAACAGGTTTTTCTATTTGCCACAAAGAGTTTACTGTGCTCACTGCTGCTTGCTGGTGCATACTTTGTCATGAGCTCTCTATGCAGCATCCATTCAAATGAATGTTAATTTACGTACTACTTCAGGCTACATGGAAGGAGAGCAATTCTCAGAGGCGCTCAGTACAATAAATCATTCAATATAAGATTTCTTTATCACTAAAATTGTCCAGGAATAGATCATAAGCAGGGGCACACCAAATATTTGGTTAACTAAAATAAAGCTATGCTGACCTGCTGTTGAAGGTTATAGGAACATGATCTTGCAAATGCGTCCAAAGATCATCCACTAATCAGGACACACATGCACAGATCCTCAATAGCTTGGGAGGGAGCGAGTTGTGAAAAAGATGGTGTAAGTTATGAAAGGGTTAATTTGGATGGGTTTTAGTATGGGAGAACACATGTATTTTACCTGCCTCTTTTCTTCCCTATTCTAAAAATGAGGCAATATGATGCCCTGTTTTCTGTGCCATTTCTACAGACCACAAGAGCAGCAAATACAGCAGCTGTGAAAATGCTGGTTTTTTACTTTACAGAAGTACAGAATTTCTTCTGTATTAGCTGCAGTCATCATGGGCGGGTTACAGCGTGATGGTACAAGAATAAGGTGTCCACTGAATTTAGTACGTGGACATATTCTTTTTAACCCGGCAGTAAGGTTTCTAGTTCTTCTGCAGAAGCGTTTTCTTATGGCTTATAACAGCACAGTACTTCTTAGTCCTCTAGATGCAATACTACAGTGGAATAACTCTGTGAACACTAACACTAGTTTCCTTTTCCTGAGAGCTAATGGGGCTATTTTTACGATGCACATTTTATCAATCAATTTATTTTATGGAAAGAAAATTTTAATGTTCAGTACTTATGCTGATTTTATGTCTCAATGTAGATGTGCCTTTTTTTTTTTTTTTAAAGCACTGCTGTATAGCTCAGTGCAGAAAACTACATCAATAAGTAATCTCAGAGAGATTAAAGGAAATCAAGTTTTGGTGTAAATGCTTATTTAAATGTCTTGTCTTCTCTCAGGATTTATTTGCAGAAAGCATCAAGCAAACAAATTTACCAAGGTTACTTCTTTTTCCTCTCCTATTTGAAACCTATCATTCTACCAAATGGATGCAGACAGGGCCAAAATACCCCTAAAAACTGAGATGGACGCTGCTTTGTCTTCCTCCTATTATCATGGAAATCTTGTGTGGGAAAGAAGTTATGCAGCATTGCCTTATTAAAGCAAAATAATTGTCTGCAATTACCTCTCATGCCAAAAGAAGTCACCAAAACACATCTTCATAGAGGCCTAACTTTCAACATTGCACCAAATGTGCAATACTCAACAGCAGCAAGTGAAATTCAGAGATGTGCGAACATCTGACATATCCAGACATCAGATGGAGGAGAACGAAACACTGCTCCTTTAGGTATATGTATTTTCAAAACTACAACAAGAATGAACAAAAAGGGCTTTTGATATATTACCTAGGCACCCAAGTACAAATGGGTGTTTAGGATACAGACTAAATCCAATGAAGTCTTTGGCAAGACTCCCGTGACTTTGATAGACTCTAGGTCATAACTGAACACTCACAAAGACACTGGTAGGCTGGCATATTTTCGCATTCTGATAGGAACATTCCTGTTTCCATTTACTTCAATCGGCTTTGAACAACTCCTTCATATAAGGGTTAACTAAACCATCATTACGTCCAGAACAGAGCATGATTTCCCTCAGCTGCTCTCCCTGTGTCCCTTCACATGAATAATTTGGATGCAAATACCATAAAGGATACAACAGCAGTGAGCTTCCACCTGACTGGGATATAACATATACCTCTTCTCTCAAAGAATTACGCTCAGTGGGGATGTAACATGTGATATACTTGCAGAATAAAGTGATAAATTGAACTACAGTTTATCTAATATTTATATTACATGGATTCCTAGAGGTCCCCACACGCCACCTACAATTTGTATGCACAGTAAGAAACAGAACGCGTCCATGTTGCAACTCTCAGCCTGTAGACAATAAAGCTAGTTAATGTGCAATTCTTTTACCGCATACTTTGTTTTTATGTTGGTGAGGTCTGCTGAGTCTCATGATGAATGATGATATATATTTATGGACATTTCTGTAGTCCTCACCACTGCAGCATGTGAACACCTCAAAATTGAATGACATCCCAAATTAACGACTTCTTCCGAGGAAGTGCATAAACCTGAAATGTCGTGCTCTAGTTAAATTATAAATCTGTGTCACTGCTCCTGAGCACACACCAAAACTTACACCAAGGAAGCAAGTTTATATGGCAGAACTCTCTGTATTGAGGACGCACCAGGCATGAAAGCACTCCTCCCCCTAAGCTTAGCCCACTTCATACAATTGTAGTAATATCCTTCACCTCGAAGAGTTAACTGGGAACATCCAGCCACATTTCTGTTCAGGAGAGAGCGTGACCCATACTTACTGCCATGGGGATGTTCCATGCCATGTAAACATGCGACTTGAAGTCATCCATCCAGACCTCAGCAGCTCGCAGGGCGTTGCGCTTTGCATAGTAATCAATGTCGTTGTTGTAGGGTTTCTTTGTGCGTTCAATATGCGCCACGCGAGAACAGGGTAAGACCTCCATGCTTCCTCCACACTGCCAGACCTGGAAGAGTTGGAGGAAAAACAATTACGTGGTTTTTATTTTTTATTTTTTATTTTTTTTTTTTTTAATTTTTATTTTTAAGGTGATATAACTGCTTCTTTTCAGATGCTGTAGGTAGAGTGTTCCCTAGATAGAAGTGGGTATTATTGAATGATTCAGAACGATCACCCGATTTACCTGTTCTGGGGGTGAAAACACTCTCTCTGCACATTAACTGTAGATGAGTCCGAGGTGAATGCAGCTGGCTGTGTTGGCTACATAAGTTTAGGTGCCATAAATATCCAAGTCCTTCCCCATAATTTCACTGTTCTTGGAACCATTAGGCAAAAGATGAATTATAAGGTGGTAACCTCTATCATAGGGACTAATTTAACCTAGTGCTTGCTACTGGAACTTCAACAAAAATCAATTGTATCAACTGGCTGTGTTTGGTGCTGTATATGTGGGGGTTGCTGTATCAGCTCTCCAAATCAACTAACAAACTTTTAATAGCTTAAATATAACTGCCAGAAAAATCTGATACACGTATAGCTTACATAAGCATCTCAGATGACCTATTCCACACCAGGGCCTTTTATGTGGGGATTTGAATATTACCTTTGGGGAAGAAGGAAACAAATTACCCATGTGCACAATACTAACAAAAAAAAAAAAAAAGCATGGAAACACACTTATTTTCTCATTATGGGAACTTAGACTTTGATTGTGAGTCAGTCAATTATTCTTTTCTTTTTCTAATCTAGTCCCTGCAGGCTTCACTGATTTTCAGCACAGTAATTCTCCCTTCACAAACACGCTTTGCTCTACCTTCAGTAAGAAACAAGCACTGACTTACCTGGTACAAGACGTCCCATGAAAATTTTAGCTGAGAATAATATACAAGTCTTAGCACAGGATGCCTTGGTAAATCTGGCCGTTAAGCAAAACGTGCATTTACTTAGCAACAGAGGTTACTGCCACACTTGGTCGTGGATGTGAGCACAGCAAATGCATTTCTCACCCAGTGCTCCTACAACCTCTCAGCCGCTTACCTGCGAGGCAGGTAAGAAGGAAAGGAGAAAGGGAGGAAAGGAGAAACCTCCGGTGCGGTTGTTCGCTATACCTTTACTTGGAGCCTGGTCACATAAGAAGCAATAGATGACTACTTATCTCTCTACCCCTGAGATGATGAAGATAGATAAAAGGAGCTGAGTGGAGACTCTATCACCCAGCCTTCCCAGACACCACCGTACCCACACTGTGCCATCCTTTCCCATTGATTATTTATTGTCTGAACTCCACGGTGGGAAACAAAGAGGACTTGTCTCTTTGAATAAGTGAGATTAGGAATGATGTTGGGTGAGTGAAGCTTATGCATTTCAGTTCCCTCTGGTCTGCAGCTGGTACTATAGACTTATAGACTAGCTGAAATAAATAAAAGATATTAAAATATAAGCAATAATCCCTTGCTTCCCAAGGCTGCCTTTTACTGAGCATAGGAGCTCATTTCCAGACAAGAGGTGCTCTGGAACTATCCTGGGGCAGTTCTCCACCTACTCTGCCTTCTCAGGGACAAAGAGAAATTGCTTGGGAAGTAGCAGATAAAATCTTCTCCTCCAGTTTGGCTTTTTTTTTTTTTTTTAAATAATACTTCGTTAGGCAATATTTATTTGCTGCTTTCCAAACAGTTCCGTAGTACATCACTGGCCACTGGAATTTGCATTTGATAAATGAAATACACTGAAAAACACACTGCTCATAAATTTGGACTGACATATGCTGAGGGTTTCCAGGGCAAAAGGGAAGTGCTTCTAAAAAGAAAGAAATTAATTGATTTTCACGATCAGAAGGGGAAACGAGCAGTACGCTTTAGTATACTGCTATTTGCCCAACCCATCCTGGAAGTCAGCTATTTAATGCACAGCACATTTTTCTTTCTCTTGATATGGCTAATGACCTTGTAATTTTTATTTATGTATTTTGGTACCAAGGGCAAATACATTATCTGAGCGACAGATTTATTTCCTTCAAATGCCAGTGCTCATGCAAACCTGAAAAGAAAAAGGTACTAAACTGCAACATTAAAGGAAACAGTTTAGCTCATCTGTAAATTCAACACCAACGGTTATTTATCAGTGATAAATTCTCCCCAGATGAAATCCACAGGGAACTCAGACACCTGGCTTTGAAGAAAACACAACAAAAACAGGCAGCAGCAGCCTCAGGCCAGATAATGCTCACCCTGTCAGCCAGGGTCCTCGGCGCTCAGCAGTCAGCATGAATTTGCACTGTGGTGGGACCACCCCATCTGCACTCGCCCGGATTCCTTTACATTTACATTCAGTCACTTCTTTCCCCTACCCCTCAGCCCCATTTTGCTCTTTAAAGGACAAAATCTGCTGAAGAGGGGGAAGGAAGGAAGGAAGGAGCCAGGAAATATTCAAGGCAATTTTGCTTCCTATGAAGATACTAATTTACCCCAGATGACTTGGTTTTTTCTGGGAATATGTAGCTTTTAATACCAGTAGGGGATGTTTCCCAGGATAAGAATGGGATTTCCAATCCCAGAGAACTGGATTTACAAAATTTGGGGCAAGGAGGCAGTTAGACAGTTGTGTATCACCAGGCTTACATCACCGCATCACCATTTCTCCATATGCCAGATAAATGCCATGGCTGCTTGACTATGGGTCATTTCTTTTCAGGCCAGACAAGGTCTCCTGTTTCACTTCATAAAGATTAGTCGCTGTTCAATGGAGCATGGACATGACTGTGCATCCCCACACCCTTTCAGTGCACTGCTAAGTACAGAGAGGAGCTCTTGTCCTCTCCCTTTCCAGCCCAACGATTACTTAATCTTACACAAAATGAAAGAGATTCCGTAGTACAACCAAGCATGTGGACCCGACACCAGCCAAGATCCCAGCAGTTAAGAGCAGTCACATGAGATTTAGATGAAGACTCAGGGCTTGTGTCTGAATCAAGTAGATGGGGAGGTTTAACAGCACTTTCTCCCTGCTGGACACAGAACTGAAAGGCATGTGTGATTCAGAAAACCATTGCCTGCTGCCTCTAACTGCAAGAAGTCTCTGAAAGACAATGAAGGATGAAAGAACAAGGAAAGTTTTACTGCATGAAACAGATTAGAGAGAGGTGAGTCAGTGGCTGCCCCCGAAACTGGTTGATTCTCCTCCTCTTTTTATCCTCAAAACTGTATTTAATGACCCATTTTAGCAGTAGTAAACAACCCATTTCTTTCCACACCTAACTATGAAATTATGCCAGAAAAATAATTACATGCATCTATATAGCATTTATCGAGCAGAGTTATTGAAGTGCCTTACTCTGGGAAGGAAACTATTTCTACCTGTGAGTATAAAGTGATCGCCAAGCCCCACTAAATTGACACATTTCAGACAATCTGAGGAAACCAACTTCCATATCTATGACTCGTCTTCTGGGATGACACCACATTTCCAACCCAAGTAATTCCTCTCACACTGAGTTGCCAACATTAACTGTGTGTTTCAAGGTTCATCTAGTGAGAATGTGGAAGTTGAACGGTCTCTCCAAGCCACTCCCTACAAGGGTGCACATCACTGAAAAGCACACTCAGCCGCCTTTTTCCCCATGGAGGGACAAATCCCCAACAGTAAACTTTTTTTCTGGCACCACAGCACGCACTCATCAAACGTGTACTGGAGGGCAATAGCCCAGGCTCCACTGAAGGTAAGGTAGATACAGGCTCAAAAGATGCCCTGGACTGGGCACAGAAGTAGCTCCAGCTGATAAGCAGCAACAGAGAAGCAAACAGGCTTCTGCTTTGTGTGCTCCTAGTGCAGCTGCTACAGCCCAGGGACTCGGCTTTGCCTCCGCAAGTGTCACACTGTGCAATGTTTTAAGACATGATCAAGTAATTCCAAGAGACACTTAATTTATTTGCTAATTGTGGTTAATTTCTAATTTCAGTATTGCTCTTTAGGCTGCTATAAACAAAATTGATAGCAATATAAATGTTACCAAAGCCATGTTACCTTAGCATTTTTACTGCTAATTATCTCAATCAACTTTTCTATAAACAGCCATATTAAGTATTAAGAAGAACAAGCACCCACATCAGGGGTAAATTACAAACTGAATTATAATGTTCATGGTTTGCGCTACAATGATTTACTGGCACTAATTATTAGCTATTCCTGTACACCTGAGATATGGCTGTCCTACAGAAAAGTGTTTATCATTTATGATACAGTAGTCAATCGGACATCATATTCTATGAGTTGAGGAAAAAACTGAGATGAGACAGTGTCTTGTCTGCCATGACCTGAACTGTGCATCAGCACGGTTCTCTGAATGCAGGTTGGGTACATGATTTAAAAAGGCTAATAGGTTGCTATGTTTTAACTCTTGCCAAACAAGAAGAAATTTTCTGAGGAAATACATTTTCCCACAAGTACTTGTTGCTGAAGGTCCAAACTATCATTTTTAGTAGGATTTTTAAAAAATATTGGTTTCCTAAAAAAAAAAAACAAACCCAATTGTCTTTTTTTTTTTAATTAAATTATTAGCATCCTAAAAAGGAAGCACAGTTTCAAACAGAAAAAAAAAAAAAGGAAACCAAAAGAGGAAACCAACAGTTTTGACCAAAATCCAGGTATTTTGGCAATGAGAAAAGGAGGTGAGGCAAAGTAAAATGTAACATTACATCAATCAGAAAGGTCAGACACCAAGTCTGGTCACCGCTGAAGCAGGATGCAGAGCTGGCTGGACTGCTGGGCTAATCGGTTCCTAAGTCACAGCAATCTATATGCAGAAGATAGCTGACATGGCCTCCAGCTCTGCAGGTGAGACCTATTCCCAACAGCATCATGCCTTGCTGAGTGAATGTCAGAGCTCAAAAATGTCACGGGATTCAATACTCGGGTGAGCCCTTTGCAACAGCGTGGCTGCAGCTCCCAGGGTGCTCACACTGATTGCAGGGAGGGCTCTGCACTCTCCCTGGACTTAGTGTTTAGTAAACTGAAAGGCCCTTCAGCTGTTCTGTTTTTTGAAAATACATGTTTACTGAGTGATGAGTGAAATGATTCATGCCAAAAATGGCAATGAAATTCCAATATTTTGTGGCCATTCTTATGGCAGTGCAGTCAATATAGACTGCAGTCTACAAACAACTAATACTAGAGATTATTCATTGTTTCAGTCAAAAACCACAAACATATAGCTTCGCCAGTTTATGCATGACACTATTTTGTACACTAAGCTGGCTGTACATGCTTATTTAATTTGTTACAAATTCTCTCAGTAAAAGCAAAATCAGTAGGTAAAAATGAAAATGGCATTTTCTGAAGGCACATCTGAGGAGACAGCTAACTCTGTCAACTTAGAAAACTTAGGCCAGGAAGAAAGATCATGATCCTTAAGAACTTTATATGTTGCTGTGAATTTTGCAGTTTAAACACCTTGGTGCTCAGTGAGAGAGAAAAATAAAAGCTTCAGACTCTCTGTTGCAACTATTTTTTCCATCAAATATGCCTTTGATTCAAGCAGCTGGAGGGATGAGGTATCCAAGAACCTGTAATAGTAGAAAGAGGACTTCAGTGTGTGCGTGTGTGTGTGGGGATTGGCTTCCAAGCAATTACCTTTTGCTAACAATTCCACAGCCTCTTTTAACGGACACGCCGGTTCTGTCCACTGGCATAAACACTGCAAGTTTACAGATGCAAAGGCAACTCCAACACAGAGCGAACCAGGCATTTGCAACACATCGGTCTCCACCTCCTTTAAAACTAGCTGAGTAAACATTGGCTCACTTTTCCAAAAGAGAGCTGGGATTAGTCTTGCTCTCTAATAACATAGAAAATCAAGCAATTAATAAAATTTGCAATAATCTGAGCCCGTTTTTCTTAGTTAGCAAGTGCTTTGGAGGTGGTGTCAGAAGGGACTACTGCTGTACAACCTTGCAATTGTGTTGTAGCAGCTTTGTGCTTTATCTTCTTCCAAGAACCTGTGGCCCTTTCAGTGGTCCTTTGCAGCAAGAAATAATCACTGTCTACATCTTCCAGCAGTAAGAAAATGGAAAGAATCAGCTTGAAAACATGCATGTGGCAGCAGGGTCCCCTCATTTCTAGCGTGCCTAGCAGAGCTTGTTACCTGGCATTTCTGCGATGGTTTCTGCCAGAGGCAGCACTTCAGAGGTGGATGTTCAGCACATTCTGAAATGAAACCCTGATGCTAGAACTGGATTCTGATGTTTCATAAAAACAGTTCTGAAATCCACCCAAGCAGCACCTCGCAGAAGTAGTCTGTCAGATTTCAGACTTTCTTTCTGTGTGAAGGCAACAGAAGAGATGGAGGAGTTTTTAAAAGCAGTTCAGATATCCCTGTTTCATGATATCCCAGCGTGGGAATTCTTAAAAGTCAGGGATCTCAGGTTTTCTTCAATTTTCAAAGCACAGCCTACCAAAGACGGATGTCTTCTAGACTACCCACACACACCTACGGCATGACTGGAAAAGATTTTCCTATCATGAAAGAATTTCCACATTTCAGAAATTTTGCTGACCTAAATTGTCAAGAATAATATCAAACGTTTTCACTTGTTGAAACACAGGCTCTTTGTGACCTCCATCTTCCTCCCCCCAAAAAACTATCCCCCAGATGTTTTTCTTAAACTGAACCGCTAATGATTTTCAGAAGATGTGTGGTGTTAAAAGCTTTTTTAATATAAGCATATTTCAATCTGAAAGGAGAGTTTAAACTGAAAACCCAAACCTTTGTTACAAAACCAGCAAAACAGACACCATTAAAAAGAGGCATTTGTTCTTATTTGGAGATTTTTGTCAAAGCACAGCCTTTCCCACGGAAGTATTTTTGTTTTAATTTATCAGCTGGAAAAGCCTCAAAAAACTGCCCATCAAACTGTAAGGAGGCCAGGGGGCTCACAGCCCTCCCCCAAGTGCATGTGGCCTGGAGATAAAGATGCCTTAAATCACTGTGACAGACCATCCCAATGGGGTGGGTCTGAGAGAGCGATTAAATTGTGGTTCCTCAAGACGAAAAAAGCCTAAATACTTTCTGGCAAAAGTTGCGATATCTGAAGGGCAGGCGGACACGCAACCCAAGTAGCAAATGCGCAACAGCAGGTACCACTGGGCCCATCTTAGCTCTTTTAAGACAGCTGTGTGAAATAAATTCCCTGTGTACAGCAAAGTCAGAGGAAAATTCCTACTCTGGTGAAGTAAACCAGAAAGATAACTCTTAACATTAAAAACATCCATAGGAGGATGATGCTGTAAGTTTTGACCTCTCTTTCCACTCAGCCACGGACCAACGAGGTCTAAACTGGAAGGGATTCTTCAAAGTAAATTCGAACAATGACAATAAGATCTTTTTCCATCTGAAACACAGGAGCTCTCTAGTTATCATCCAGTCCTTAATGGATGTGGCAACTCTTCTGGTGCTCACTCCAGAAATAAAAGAATTAGCATGAATATAGCACACTTTTGGTTCTTGCATCTCTGATATCGACAATTTACAGAGTTCACCGAAAACTGATTTTTCAAAGTAATTTATAGCCTGACATTTTCTTTTTTTTCTATTGGGGTTTTATGGATATTCTTTCTTCCATGTATTCTCAGTGCTGACCAGAGAATCATATTTAATCAGATGTGCTAGATAAAGTGCTCTCTCTGTTTTTCACTTCACATAGGAAGCTGTTAGAAACTAGGGAATTGTCATAATCAAACACGTCATACGGAAGAGTTGATCACGTGGTCTCGTTTTATTTATCAACCACATTTTTATCATCATCTCTAAAGACAGCCATAATTATGGTTTGAAAAAATCCCAACTCTCATTTCTCAAAATAGCCTGTGCTATTTAACGGTGCACTTATAGAGCAAAAATCTTTCCACACTGGGACAAAACAACTTACATCAGAGAGACTTTTAGCTGAATTGAAAGAATTGAAAAAAGGAAGAAATCACACCTCAAGATCCACAGATCGTATGTTTTGTCAAAGATTTCAGGACAAACTTCTGACCAATGCTCGCCAATTACAGAACCCAAAAGGGTCCTTGCTCAACTGATCATGACCGTCTCTATTACAATCCTGGCCTTTTTGGTTTCAACTCCTGCTAACAGCAGTTTATAGATAATCTGCTAATAGCAGGTATATAGGGAGCGTGTCACAATCTCACACATAAAAGCTAATTCTGTCACTAGGATAGTATTATTAATGTGGGTGTTTAAATACCTAACCCTCCACTTTTCTTGCTGCCCTGTAGGGCTGGGAACACACAGAAGCATTTGTGGACTACCGATTTTGGAGGGTTGAATTTCACTTGGGGCTCTCCTTATGTTTTTTTCCTGGCTTATGCAGCATGAACTTCATTTGAAGACAGAAGCATAGATACAGAAGATAGAGCAGACGCAGTCATACAAGCATTTAGTATATGTTTGGAACTACTATTACCTCTTTAGTATTACTATTATTATTATTACTATTTCAGTTGCCCCAGTGATGAACACTTGGAAGCTAGCTGCTTTTCCCAAAACTATTATGATAGAGTCCAAGGGTGTGTTGTTAGATCCTTTTGCAGAGTCAACCAATGTAGGATTTCACGGCAGATTCAAAATGGCAGCTTTTCTTCATAGGAAAGTAAAAAAATTAGTTCATAGATACTTGATTAGCCTTTAACATTCATCAGAATTGATTGGATTTTGGCCTCTTAGTTTTGTTCCTTTGGGGTTTTCTAATATTTACAAATGAATTGCTTTCAGAGAAAAAAAGGCAGTGGGACCATAATGTTATTGCAATGAGACACTCAACTGATGCACATTTTTTAAAATTCTCTGGTGTCTCTTCAGTAGCAAATTTAGTGGTTGTCCTTCGCATATTTCTCGAGGTTACACAGAACCTCAAGCCAGCTAAGATCTCAGATGTGACAACAGTGAGACGATAAAACCCTTCTGCTAACCCTCTTACAGAAGAAAATAGATAAGCATGAAGAAATTGAAACGTGTTCTAGAGAAACTAGCGCTCAGCAACTGCTATCTTGCTGTAAAGATAAGCTTGGTGTGTAAAGAACTAAGTCTGATAAATTAATAGACTAGCTGCTATGGAAGGGAGAAGATAGGATTTAAAATTATATTAAAAATGTCCCATATACTTTAACCACTAATCCGATCTCCATAAACCCGTATTTCGCACAGTTTTTATGAAGACTATTGCACCTCTGAAAAAAGCACGTCTAGGGAAGAAGCTGGTGATTTTATGTGTGAAGTAGAATTCCCTTCTGCAAGGAAAATTCCAGACTCTCTGAAATGTCTTGGTGACAGAGGATGGAAGTTGCAAAAAACCTTTAGAGAAACTGCAGCAGACTGCTACCGCCTAGGCTAGCTGCACATGCAACGTTGCATAGACCACGCTTTATACAGGGATTTAAAATACTCATTAACTGGGATGGCACAGACTAAAATATCACCCCAAACCAAGGTTGCTCAGCAATTCTTCTTTGCCACCAGGAATGTTCTTCTATAACTGCAGTGATACTGGCCAAAGACCACCTGCTCTGATGGGACTGTTTCCTGAGGAGCTGGTGAGAAGCCAAGCAGAGCACAGCAGGAGTTAAGCATGAGGCTGAAATGGTGGCAAAAGGCAGCCAGGTCTGTTCTCAAAGAAACATTATGAGAGCTTACACTGATGCCAGACTACCATCACTGGGCTCTGGAACCTGCTCCTGATTCCCAGTCCTGAGCTCCTAGGATTCACATGGCTGCAAAGCAGAGCCTGCTTCTGGCGATCATGATACCGACCCTTGCCAGCTCAAATTCCCCGGATGCCTGCCTGCTCTGGGGTAGCTGCCCGAGAGAGGCACTGGGAGAATTATCCAGAGGCTCCACTGATCCTGACTGATCCATCTGCAGCAACGTACCCTGTGCCATGCAGGGGACAGTGGCTCAGCCCTCTGCTGAAGGCACGATCTCTGTCAGCATGTCCCTCAGGTGGAAAAGGATGGGGGAGATGATATAGTAGTCACAGAAAGCACTTATGGAGCAGAAGTTTTGGAGATGGCAGCTTAACAGGTAATAACAAAGCAGGCAACATGGTGTATAGCAAATGTTGGTACATTCTGTATTGCTGACCTTAGGTCCAGATAAGCACTGTTTATCTACCATCAACCTCATTGACATCATTGCTTAGGGGTGGCATTGGGGTCTGACAGGAGAGGAAGCGTTGAGGAATGGGAATAGAGAGAAAGGACAGCCTATCTAAGGTCAAGTTTTTAATTTTCTAAGACTTGTTTTTCTTTGCAAATGAATGAATGAATGTTGGCACCTCAAAGTGCTCCAGGAGATGTTAACAGCTCCTGTCATGCAATACAGGACATGTACAGGCATAGAAAAGAGATTCCTTTGAGGCATACTCTTAAACTTCATAGACTACAGATAATAACTCCACTTCCTCTGAATTCTCCTCAAGTCTGAAAGAGGCTGCAGAAATCTTCTCCTGGTCTAATGCCAGATATGTTGGCTTTTGCAAGCCCCAATCATTTTTCCTTGTGTAAAGTAAATGCAATTTGGTATCTCTAATTTAGTTTGGTAATTGTCCTAGGCAGATGCTCCTCATAACGTATTCTTTAAGAATGCATTTGATGAGAATAACTTTCTGCCTTCTTACAAATTTACTCAACTTTTTCCCAAATCAATAGAATTGCTGTCAGTCACTTCTGCAAATCTGTCAGCACAGACACTGTTTGTACTGTAACTGTTAAAATTCAACAACTTTGCCTCGGAAAAATATAATCCACATGGAATACATGAAACAGCTTGTGCTGGTACTGGTTGGGGTAGAGTTAATTTTCTTCACAGTGGCTAGCATGGGGCTATGGTTTGGATTTGTGCTGGAAACAGTGCTGACAACCCAGGGATGTTTTTGTTCCTGCTGAGCAGGGCTTGCACAGAGCCAAGGCCTTTTCTGCCCCTCACCCCACCCCATCAGCGAGGAGCTGGGGGGGCACAAGGGGTTGGGATGGGACACGGCTGACACAGCTGACCCCAGGGATGTCCCTCACCATATGACATCATGCTCAGCAGATAGAGCTGGGGGGAGAAGGAGGAACACCTGCCTGCCCATGGGAAGGAGTGAATGAATTATTTGCTTTGCTTGCGCACGCAGCTTTTGCTTTATCTATTGAACTGTCTTTATCTCAACCCATGAGTTTTCTCATTTTTACTCTTCCAATTCTCTCCCCCATCCCACCAGGGAGGAGTAAGCGAGTGGCTGTTGTGGGGCTTAGTTGCCAATCGGGGTTAAACCACGACACTGCATTAAAGACCAGCCCATCATCCTTGTTCCTCACTTCAGTCATGTGATTGCTTTAGGTTGTTTCTTCTCACTTATCCCAAAAGACGATAGACAAATTCTACCTCTAAATTCAAGTCTCAGCAAGGGATAAAGACATACGTACATTAAGCTTACATCAGAAAATCTGCAGCTGAGCGCCTCAGCATTTAAGTTCTTAGGAAAATACCTGTTTTGCCAGACTGAGCACCAAATAATGCCGACTAGTCAATTCAGAAGCTTCTCCTGAAACACAAGAGCTAGTATACTAACTGCTATAGTCCAGCGCTCACTTGGACACTACCTAAGAGAGGCTCAAGACTAGATCAGCTGAGCATAGCAGCAGTCCAGACCAGGTTGAAGCACACTTGAAGCACACAGGAGAAGATCAGCAAGAATAGCGAAGGTCAGAGTAAGGATGCCTTGCTTGACATGTGTAGGTGTTCACATGACACGTCCATAAAAGTCTCTTGAAGAGTACAAAACTAACTCACAGAGAATAGAACTGGGGCACTTTCTAAAAAACATCCCTCAAAATAACTACATTGACCACCCTTGTCATTGCTGTCTCAGCTTCCACTAATATGTGTCAAGATCAGTATATTCCTCAATTGTTCAGCTACTCGATCACTGCCTGAACAAACTGAGAGACATTCAATCTATTAACCATACTGATACTTGTAGTACGGCTTTCTAAGCCTTTGACTTCCTATTGGAAAGTCTTACCTAAAAATAGTAACTGGCACTTAGTCATTATACACCTCTGGCCCATTAGTAGTTTCATTCCATTGAAGTTTACAAGGCTCTGTATTAACAAAAATCAGTCCTTCAGATAACGTAAGAGGGCATTGTGCTTTTGATCTGAGGCCAATTCCACCCTTGCCCTAGCCAGGTCTGTCACCTATGGACACTGTTCATAAAGCGACAGCTCCTTCAGAAATCAACTTTTCTTCAAGAATCCCACGGAGGAAATGAGTAAAAAAGTGGTGAGTACAGAGGACCAGATTTGGTTAAAACCTGTCACATGAACTAGTTTAAACACATCTCTGAGACAGAGCTAAAACCAAAGACTGTCATATTTAGACGGGGTTTGTAGGCATCTAGTTTAGGTTCAGGTTTGGGCTTTGGGTCCGTGATCAAATGAGGACAGTCTTTGAGCTTTTGAGAGGAAGAGTTGTTTTATGTTTCAAACCCCTTCCCATTTTAATTTGGTATCTTAAGTGAATAGGAATTACTTCCTCTGACTAACTTAAAGCAAAAATCTGACCTCCAACCCAGAAGCAAAATTAAAAGCCTTTGCCAAAGCCAGGTCCTAGAATTAAAACATCCACACTAGAAGCCTCTGGGGTTGGTCTACTCGTAACACCAAATTTCAAATTTAAACTTTCTGAACTCAGAAAGAAAACAAGAGGGGAAAAAAGCTACAGCAAATTTGAATCATATACGTCAGTGCATGTGGCAGTTGAATTACAGAATCACAGAATGGCTGAAGTTGGAAGGGACCTCTAGAGGTCATCTGGTCCACCTCCCCTGCTCAAGCAGAGCCACCTAGAGCCAGTTGTCCAGGACCATGTCCCAGTGGCTTATTAATTACCTCCAACAATGGAGACTCCACCTCTGTGGGCAACCCTCTCAGTTGGACTTGATGATCTTAGAGGTCTTCTCCAACCTTAATGATTCTATGATTCTGTGACATTTTCTCAACAGTCTGATTTCAATTGGTTTTCTTCAAAACAGTTTTTACACTATTTAGAGTGCCTATCCTAGTATGTCTGGGAGATAAACTACTTCTAACTTTGCAGAAGCAGACAGCAAGCGTGTAACTTGAAGGCACCTTTTCCAAAAGGCAGGCAAACACATCAGCCTAGAACTAGGCAGAACCTCTGATAGCACCTCCCTTCAATTGTTACCCAAGCTAAACCAGGATGAAAGTAAAAGGCAAAAGTTGTTCAATTCCCCCCCCCCGCCCCGCCAAGTGAATCCTCAGCTTTCTCGTGTAGCACCATTAGTTCAAACTTTCAGTCTTTTTCTAAAGAAATAATACTTACTGCCTGTTCAACCTTCAGTAAGAAGGCTGAAAAATGATAAAATGCTTCCTGGCATTTTAGTTGAGACCACAGGGAGGAAGAATAAAGAGTGGAATTTATTGATGCTTCCATTAGAATAAAGTCATTCTTGAATAAGAAAATATTGAAACAGACTGTCTAATGAAGTGATCACAAAGGGTCTTTTTAAAGGACCCTAAGTGGAGTCGTCCTCATTTGTTTTCTCTTTCCACAACAGCCCCTTAAATGATCTTTGCATATTGTCTGCACTAAATCCTGCAGGGTTGTTATTTCATGTTAAAGAAAAAAGCTTTTAGGCTGCAAGGGATTCATTCAGTGAGAGCTATTATGCTTATTGTGACTCTGCTGCAGAGCCAAGGGATTTACTATATGCTCATTAGATCCTGCTTTGTTCCAAAACAATCTTTTACAATGCAAATTTTAGCATGCTGATCTACTTAGAATAACACTTTCAAAAAAAGGCTATTAAAGTAAAAGCTTCTTCTAATGCAGAAACACCAAAAACTCAGATTAATTACTAATATTTTAGACCATGAAGACATCTGGTGTCTCCGCTTAAATTCAGCTCTGAGCATGGTTACAAGACGTCACGAGGACTCAGTGCTACGGGTACAAAACAATACCATGGACAGTCACAGAGCTCAGAGGCCACATTATAAAGCCACCATAGGTGAGGCACATTTGGCAGTTGGCTTCTTGGTGGCTGGCACAGAAAAGCCTTGATTTGTTCAGACGCTGGCACCTGAAGCACCCAGGCGGTGGAGAAGCCTCACCAGCAGAGATGTTCGTTCACCAGGACCTCTAAGGAAGCTACAGGAGATAAGAGGTGTGAGTTCTCCACAGCCCTGCTATGTAACCATCTCTGAGGCAGCGCTGATGAAAAAAAGGAAAGAAAGTGAGGCAAATGTAGCTAGAAAAAAAAGGGAGAAGTGAGCAGAAACCACTCACTGAGTTCTGACACTGGATGTTCAGCACTTCGGGAGCTGTGACAGTTTCCGTCTCTCGGGAGTGCTCTTTAAATTCACGTTTGGCAGCTGTGACCTGCAGAGGTATTGATGATGCGGGGTGTGCTCTTGTTTTTCAAAGCATTAATTCTATCTTGTTCCTCCTCTATGACCTTCCCGAGGGAGCGGTTGTACGAACACAGAACGATGAATATTATCATCCAGGAGATATACTTGATAGCTCATTCTTAATAGTTCTATAAATCTCACTAAGTCTTAGTGCTTTAAGTGTACAGAGGAGATAATACTGCTGTAAGGAATAGTGTGAACCCATCTCTCATAAGTACAGAAACCAGCCAGTCTAGTGACACTATATTAAAGCATTCTTTCTTGTACTCTGATTAGCAGAGCTCAAGCTGGAGGTAGAATTCATACTGAAAACTGATCTCCAGGAAGATGATTAATAAAATATCAGAGCTGAGCAATAAGAAAAAAAATAGTTTGCTAGCAGAAGTACTAACAAATCATTATAGTAATTCCAGACATCCTTTCCCACACACCCATTCTAAATCAGATCAGCAAACTAAACATGCAATTTGTATTAAAGAAACCACACAAATCATCACCTGCTTATACTGGACAAGTTCATCTGGTGGGAATAAGCACCTGCTCACTAAGCCAACATATGATTATTGCATTCAGATGACATCCTATTTCACACAATAAGCGCCAAATCCTTAATAAACATAAGATGCAGATGTGTGTGAGCGTGGCTTTCGCTGGGAATGCTTATTTACTTCAGATGACAAACCCGTGATTAAGATTCTCCTCCTGGGGAAAACATAACCAATGCTACAGGAAAGTGCCAAAGAAGGACAGTTGGCCATAAACAACTGGAATAACCTACCTGAAATGTCTCTGAAGTTTGAAAAATATGTCTCTGACTAGAGTGCCCTTTTGCCCAGGCACAGCTATGCTTGGCAGCTACCTGCGTTGCGAGAAGAATGCGAAAAAAAGAATGCAAAAACCCTCTGGTGAGTCTGTTACAACATGCTTTGACTTCACCTTTCTGACTAAAGGACAGTACATGCCTGGAACAATTTCTGGATACCTTAGAGGAAACGCACAAAGGCAGAGAAGAGGAACTTTAACAGAAGAAAATGCTATTATGTCCTAGTCATTCACTCTGCTTAAATGCTTTATTGCTACTATTAGTGGACAGGTAATGACATTAATCATAGGCTGTGATGTGACTGACAATCTAAGCTATTTTACATGAACAAATTGCTTAGTACGTCACCTAAAGAGCTGGTAAAGGGACGCGATTTGGGTAAAACACAAAAGAAAAGGGCTGTTTGCAATTTTGATGGACAACTCCCTAAAGAATCTCCAAATCCTAGGGCTGCAAGGTAGGCTGTCACATTTGTAGATTTGTTGCCTCTCCAGGGAAATTTGAAGTGAGGTGTATCACCAGACGCAGCCTTGTACTGGCTCTTAATTTCAGGACCAGTTATTCCCAGTTACAAAGATTTAGACTAAGGCTTCCTTTAGTTGACAAATTCTTTTGTTTTGAGGACTTTTTTGTAAGTTTTTTTTTGTTCTGTTGTATAATGAAACCAACAGAAATGTATTGATAGTGACACATAAAAGAGTTTGCTAGGCATGTTTTTATTCTTTAAACTAGACAGGACACATTCCATCTAGCATAAGAATGTGAAAATACACATACATATTTGGCAGTATTTTTCCCAAGAGCTAAAAGTGTCCTCACGATCGAACACTGTAAATATTAGCTTCAGTTTATTGGGAAGATAGTGTCCTGTATTATTAAAGTGCTGAGCAAATAAGGGATGTTCTTTGTTTGCAAGAGATTTCTAGAAGTTAAATATATATAGATACAGATATGGTTTCAAATGGAACAAAAAATGTGCTTGGCATTTCAAGGTGTTTGACAACCCAAAACATGGAAAGTTCATTTCAGATCAAGCAAGATATCTTGTTTCAACAACATCTGAAAATACCCTTTTTTGAGAAGGTAATTTAATGGAGTCTCCTTTCTCAATAGATGAATTTAGATATAAAATATTTTTTTGCCAAATCTGTATTCTTTTTTCCAAAACATTATTTGGAAAATTACTGTCCCATTATAGACAAAAAGATCATTAATTGATTACAAAGAAACATTGACATCTACCTTTTGTCTTTGAATGGCTTCCTTAATTAGGTCATTCATCATCATTCTTCACTTCTAGGCTGGGAACCTACACATCAAATTTCTGCTGTGAGCAGATTTTGAAAACCCTTCAATCAAAACCCTTGAAAACAAACTGCGTAGAAGAAAACCCTATGCTCTGAGCCAAGTCCGTAGAAGAAAACCCTATGCTCTGAGCCAAGTCCGTGTTCTCCACCTTGGACTTAGCACTTTGTGCTAAGCCAAAGAGAAAGGTAATCTACAGCTAATAGAATTCCATCTAAATTCACCTCTTGTTCTGCTTCTCTGTGTCAGACCGCCGCATGCTGAACCACGGGGTGACATCTATCACGCTGGGAATCGGGAGCAGCTCTGTCCCTGCCCTTGGAGACAACTGTAAGACAGAGCTCAGCAGAGGTTAGAAATGTTTTTGTGTTATCCTTCCTTGCTCTTATCCAAGGACTTTCATCCTGACGCCTGAGAGCGATTCGCAGACACCCGCTGTGAGCAGGGAGAACAGTATTCCAATTTCATAAGCTAGGAAATGAAAATGGATGTTCTTCGTGCCACCTCTCAATAGCTCTGTTCTTATAAAACTCATTGCCTCTGTGAGCTTCTTAGCGTGGGAAGGGTTAGAACAACTAGGGTATGTTAGATAAGGATTTCAGAGAATACTTAGACAACTTGCACATACAGCATGCTCATCCCTCCCCGTCAATCCCGCCCTTATCTACCCGTCCCTGGCCCACCACAGAATTTGGCCTCTCTGCAATTCACTTACTGCTAGATGTTAAAAGTGATTGCAGTGCAAATATGTACTCACAAACATGGCACTGCTTGACTTGCATCCAACAGAGCAAGTCAGAGCCAGTTATATATATAGCACAGTCATGAAATACAGCTATCGGCACAAAACTGACCTCAAAAGGATGTCAGACGTGACCAGAAAAGTATTGTATTAGAAAAAAACCAGAGTTTACTTAATTACCTATCACAGTTGCTATAGTTTTACTCCAAACTTCAACTACAGCTTGGCTAAAATAAATAAGTAAAAACAATCCCTCTGTCACTCCAATAATTTTTTTATTTCTGGAGAATGGTAATGGTCATTAAATACTACTTTGCTCCATTAAAGTCTGAATTTCCAAGAACTGAAAGGGACAGTGCCACAGGATTAAGTAATTCTTTCATCACATGGCTGATGTGTTTTATCCCTGCTGGGTCACAAGTGGTCTTCACTTGCCAAGCTCCAGGTTTTATTTAACTATGTATTTGTGGAGCCTTTGTCATAAATATTTTGGGCTGCCAAAGATATAATCAAGAGTCTTTCCTACTTTCCTTTTTCAACCTAAATACGATTCTCTGTTAAAAACCCTTTTCTGATAAAATGGGATGGATGATAAGAAAACAATTACAGGGGCCACATTGCTTTGCCTATCATCTGTATGAAAATTTGAAAAAAAATACAGCTCTACATCATTTTTATGAAAGCACTTTTCTGGACTTTCAGTTCATTTAATTTTGCCCTGGAGCATCTTTGCTGTGAGTAACATGGAATACAATCCACATGTCTGTCCCGTTGCCTCTAAATAATCTCTTTCCATCTTCTCTCAGAACCAGGCTGTCACAAGCAGCGTAATACCTCTACAGAGATGAAATAAGACAAAAGCAATAACCACAGTCAAAGCCCCCAGGGATTTCTTCGCTGGCTCTAACTACAGTGTCCACTGTATCAAAATCCTGCCTTGTTGCCCTGTGTCAATGTTTACATGCTCTGCTGCTTCTACCACTTGCGTTTTCAGAGGAGTTCCAGCCTTATCATCCGCTTTGTCAGGTGGTGGCAACAACTATTTCCTTTCCCCATTTCTCCTGTCACTGCTACCTTCTGCCAACCAACTCTGGTCACAGCCTCTGCTCTACGACTGAACCATGCTGAGCAATTCCATTATTATATGAAGGATGCTGTGTTTTAAAAAAAAAAAATGAGTCAAATACCCTGTAACACTGCAGGAGAAAGGGCTTTGTGGCTTCTCGTGTCCTTTTGCTGAGGCAAAAACTGCAGGTTACGTGGTTTGTTTTGGCTGGGCTAGGTGAAGAACTTATCCCAGAGTGTTTGTGCCGGTCCTGGCTCATTGACTCTGCTCTCCATATTCCCCATCCCCAAAAGATTATCACTGCTCGAGCTGGTCGTGCAAATGCCCTGTAATCTGGGTAAATTATAATTCAAAATGATACAGTCTATTTTCAACGCTTAATAATAGGAGCTGCAACTCTGTATCATTTTGACAGATTTGGGAAGACTAAGTATGCAGCTGAGGTTTAAGGGAATGGCAATCTCTGTTTCAGGACGAAGACAAAGAGAAGGCAATATATTTTTCCCTAGCTTCGCTGGAAACAAAATGCCTGACTGTAATTTATGTTGGCATGGACATGTTAAAGGGTGAATTTCAGTTTTTTAAAAGAGGACTACTGTTGCTGTTAATGTGACAGCAGTTATGGAAGCTTCAATCACATCCAGATGCTAGACATGCACATATTAAAATAGCAGAAGCATTTCAGAGATCCTCTGAAAGATGGACATGGGCAGAAAGAAATATTTCCTCCCATCTGCCGTAGAACAAAAATTGAACATAGGGAAATAAAATGTCTTATTCAAAGTCACATCTGAACCTATGGCAGAGACAAAAATGAATTCAGGTTTTCCGATTTTTGGGCTCCTGCCTTAGCTGAAAGATTGTCCTAATGCAACCAGCTATGGTCAGTCTATGGGCTCTGCATAGAACAGGCAGAAAGTTTTTACTCATTAGCAGATCTCTGCAGGGTTTCTGGCCAGGAAATATCAGTTCTGCTCAATATTTCAAAACTGTGTTCAATCCAGTTTTTCTCTCCTTTGTTATTTCGAACAGAAATCCTCCTTGGTGCTCTGACAGGAATCAGGAGCTAAGAAACACTGGCAGCCCCAGGTGAACCAGAACGCGTGAGCAAGGACAGTGCTCCAGCGAACGCACAGCCTCTCCGGGAGCTGCGTG
The DNA here is from genome assembly GCA_031468815.1 of Morus bassanus. Taxonomy (NCBI): domain Eukaryota; kingdom Metazoa; phylum Chordata; class Aves; order Suliformes; family Sulidae; genus Morus; species Morus bassanus. The sequence goes on from CM062577.1 coordinate 28,468,124, forward strand.
GGGAGCCCCTGGGTTCCCCAGGGCCGTGCACAGGCGGGCTGCCGAGGAACGTGGTCTAGCGAGAGACCAGACAAATTCAGAGAGGCCAAATCAAATAAATAGTCTGACTGGAATAAGATGAATGCAATGAATCATTGCCTTCCAATTAAGAAACACTCTCTTAATTTTTTCCCCAGTGTAGTTTAACTGGGATCCTCCTTCCTGATTAGGGTCAGTGATTACTGATAGTCCCCAGAAAACAGGCTAATAAATTCACATGCTGACAGACACGTACAGGTTACAAGAATATAAAGACACTGTTCTTAAAGATGTCTAAATACAGTCTCCCAATATCTACCAATTCAAGTCAAAATGTCTTGGGGAGGGCTCAGTAGCACCATCCGCTCCCGTGAGAGAACATGTCATATACATTCAGTGTCTACCTGCAGTCATTCGCGTAGACAGGCGACACGACAGAGTGGAGCATCTAAAGGTGGTAGCCAGAGATCACTAGAAAACTCTGCAGGTACACCTGTCCCATATCTGCACTTGTCAAAGTGCTCAAACTTCAGCTGGAACAGAGTTTGTGCAAGTGGACCAAGAACACGTACTTTTCGTCTCACAAATTAACTGTATTTCACAAGCATTCCTTCTAAATAGCATGAGTATGATTTTAAATCTCAAAAGTGTGCCATACAGTGAGACTTAAGAAGCCCAAGTCATTTTCTGAGAGAAGTCCAAGAGACAGTCTGATAACTGGCTGCGTGGGAAGGAATTCCTGATCCTAGCTCTCTAATGTAGCAGAAAAAACCATAATGAAATCTAATAATTGGTAGCTAATGCTAGAGAAATTCTGAACTCAGAACAAATTGGCTTTTTTAAAACAACAAAGATAATTAAACACTGAACAGCTTACTAGCTTACTGTGGTAAATTCTCTATTGCTTAAAGTTCTTTTGTAGTGAGGCTAGGCATCTTCTACAACCTACCAAAAAACTCAAACAGAAATTATGGGGCTATCTGTCTAAGCTGCTGGGTCAAGATCTTGGCCCTCCATTAGCCAGTTTAATTGAAGAAGCCTGCTAGAAGTTGGGGGATTTAACCTTGCATATCAAATTCACAAAGTACTGCGGAGCAAGAAAAATACCACGGCTCAAAAGAAAGTCTGACAATCAGCAAAGTCTGCTTTTCCAAATTTTATAAATTATATATCATTTTTCTGTATTAAAAATTAATCAGACAAGCTTCCTAGACTGGACGCAATCCAGCCCAATAACCCTTTGATGCAGAATTAGAATTTCTTCAAACAATATTTCTTTCCTTATATTTCTCAGGCTATGATTATTATAACTACAGGGCAAGAGGTACGGATGGAGATTAATAACTCCTTTACAAGGGGAAAAACATTGAATGCATAGTGCATCACTTACTGGTAATCCAAGACACAATAGAACAACGTCTTCCTCTGCTTGTAATCACTAAGGACATGCAGTAAACCAGAAGTTATCAAGCAGAACAAACTTAATGCACTCGAGAGCAGTACAGTCATGATTTTATATTAATAAACTCAAGAGTAGGCAGCAAGCACAGCTACTACTAAATAGGCACCATGGCCAGAACTAAGCGCACTATGTGACAACACCTCGGAAGCAAATGTTCTGTAAGTTTCTTCCTCAAATAGAAAGTGGAATCTTTATTTTTAAGCTAGACCTTGATGTCATTATATGATGCTAATTTTTTAAAGAGAAAAAAAAAAAAGCAAGCAGCAGAGTTGCTGGGAAGAGGCCAGGTGAAGGGACACGCTCCCAAATCCGCTCTCTCTCTAAACAGCAGAGCAAAGCCATACCCCAGCCCCTGTCAGGGCGACTGCACAGGGCTCCGAGGAACTCTGTGGTGTCTCTGGAGGGCAGCCCCGAGGCATCCTCCAGATACACTTGCTTCACACACTCTGTTGAGCTCTGAATGCAGCTTCTGGTGTAGCTGCGCTGCAACCTCTGGGACACAGAGGGTCTCAGGACACAGCATCCTGGCAGATCTGTAAGCCTCAGCAGTAACTGTTCACAGGCGGCTCCCCGACTGCCACGGAGGCAGACCTACGGACATTCCTTGTACCCCTGGCGTGGATTATCTCAACTTGGACCAAACTACTTTCCATTTTTAATCTTTTAACTGCATTTTGCCATTGCCTGCTGACAAAGAAAACTCCGCTACTAGAAATTTTCTCTTTTATATCCTTTGAGATCACTTGGAAATCCCTTCTTGCCTTCGCTGCTGATGCAGAATGGCATCACTGAGGGCAAAAATGAAATTTGCAGTTGCCTGTAGTTCCTGATCCAGCCAAGCACTTGACTGCTTGCTTAACTAAACAGTTCTGTGTTATTCCATTGACTAAAGCAGGACCACTCACGCAGCTAAAATTAAATACCTGTTTAAGTGCCTTGTAGGGTTTTGGTTTGTTAGCAATTCACCGCCAGTACCTCAACCTGCTTAGACTGTTGCTCTCTCATTTGCAGTGGTTCTTCGGTGTTAACTGGAGTTTAAAAACTCCTTTTAACTCCAAGCTGAACAAGTAAATGTGCTTCTGAAAGCACCTATGAGAAGACCTACTGAAGAACCTGATATCTTTCGTACTTATGCAATTTTCATAACAGAACTGTACACCGCACTTATCTCATTAGCAGTCATCACCTCAGGCAGTACATACAACGTGGGTGGGTTTTCTTTTTCCTGATTATCTAGGAAGTCTTGCTGTCTCTAATTTTCCATCAATCTCATGAATTGCCACTGAAATCTTTATAGCTACAGTAGCCTGGAATGTAATGCTCTAAACAAATTTTATACCAAATAAAACAATTTAAAAACTAATAAACTTTTTGAAGAAAGTGGCACATTTCTAAGCAGTGCCTCTTGGCAATGAAATCAAGCCAAAGATGCTTGAAGGAGAAAAGCTCCATGCGTGCAAGTAGTAGCCTTGGGTACGTGCTGACACCTCGGGCTGACATCAGAGACCTCGCAAAACCAACCAGTACAACTTGATTGCCCAGCCAGATCTGGCAGAGCTGTAGCAATGGGCCCATCAATGAAGAATTTCTAATCCTTTTCACAAGAGACATAACGCACTGAAGTGGACTAATGCAGTTAAGGAAGGAAAGTCAAAAATGCATTGAACTGAACTGAAGAGGAAAGCAGAGCTCCTGTAACTGTCCAGTTGACAGGTTTGGTTTGGATGAACTTCCCAAAGGCACAGACGGCTCTTCCTCAGAACAGTGAGGCTGGAAAAAAGCACAGAAACAGTCTCTCACCTTTCTAGTTCAGCTGAAGCCTGAAAAACTGATGTGCGAAAGCGGGAGTTAATTTTGCAAGAACTCTCTGGAGCACTCAGATGTTGACTTCTGAAATTCTGCAAAGAGATGATTTTTGGGTTTCATTTGAACTGAGACGGGGTAAGCCACCCTCAAGATGAAATCAGCATTCTTGAAAACATAACTTCGATTTGGAGAACAGTGTCTCATCCTTTCGCTCCTCAGAGCTGCTTGTAACAGATCTAATCAAATAATTATAATATGCTTTAGCTAGAAGGGTAAGGAAGAAAAACTGTGTATGTGAATGAAAAGAGGATGGGTCACAATAGTGGCAATGACTTATGAGGGTTATTTCTCACATTTGAAAGCCCAATAACTCACAAGTACCCCAGCCATAAGTGAATTATAGGAGTCTTTTGTGCAAGTAAAATTTTCCATTATGCACCTAGTCTGATGCACAGTAACAATTTGTCTCTCTTCACAAAACCATAAGGAATGTTTCCAAGAGCTACAGAGGGTAAAAGGCTTCCATGCCTGCAAAAATGCCCATGCTTCAATCATCAATGTCTCTCTACATTTACGGCTGCCTAAGTGCTTAACACTCCCCTTTTGATGCTTTGTAGCAAGCATACCCTACAATGAATCATTGGCACACAGTCTGTATCCCCTATTTCCTTCTCTTTTTTCTGCTGGTACCTTTCATACAAGACTAAACTGTATTTTCAGCTTGGCTATTGTAAATTTACAATCAAGTCACTGACTCGAGTGAAGTTAGTCAGAAACTATACCAGTTGAAAAGGCAGCAGCTGGCCACAAGAACAGCTTTCATGTGTTACAGACGTGCTCCTCTCACCTGAGTTGTTATCACAACTGGACCCAGTAATCCTCTGTGTTTTCAGCCTATGCAAAAACAAAAGCCAGCAGCCCATTACTAACGAAACTGGTAGTATATTTCTGCAGTTTGTCTTACGGACCTCTTGGTCCTCAGTTTTGTAGTGAGAGGCTTCACATGTCTAAACTTGTCTTAAATAAAATGAGCTTAAAAATGAAATTTTACACTATTTTTATCTTATGGAGAAGTTGTATTGTAAAGGATCATCCTGCACTGTCAGGGAAACAGTAGAGATAATAGACTTTAACTCCCTTTCTCAACTTAACCGACACCTTCAGGCTTTGAAGAAAAAGCCCTGATTAATGTAATGACTGTATATAGAAGTAGGGACCTCTGAGCAACCTCATTCTGGATGGAAAACCGCTTCAACTCTAACCTCTGATGAGTTTTAAAAGACAAATGCAAACATCAGTCCATGAGAAAACATTATCTAAAATAAAGCAGAAGATGCCAGTGCTGGCTCCTCACTCCAGCTGCAGCTACCACAACTGGAAGAAACCAGTTTGTGGCCCCGAGATACTCAAGCTTGGCTGAGTGCCAGAAGTCTGTGTTTTATACCATGGTGAAAAAACTTGCACATATCCCCTCCTGCCCACATCCTGCTCCATCATCCATTTCTCCAGTTGCAAAAGAAAAACGAAGAAAAAGATGGGTGAACCTTTGCACAGCCTTTGTACCCATGGAGAACTGCACATGCTGCAGACTTTTTTTACTTCTACTCATTTCAGGGCTACCGTGCATATTGTTGTGAATGTGCAGTGTGGAAAATCATGCTAATTATGACTGGTATAAAAAGTTAGGTGAGTAAACCATATGCCTCCGGCCCTATGACTGCAATGGGAAGTCTGTCTCAACACAAAACATCAGTCTACCGGCTTGGTTCTTCCAGTAGCACAGGAGCTGTGAGTGGTCCTTCAGACAATAATCTGTAACATCCTTAAATACATACAGTTTTAAGCAATTCCCCTGCCATGAGTGGGAACTTAAAAACTGTACTCAAAAACCCTTTGTTATATTGGGATGGAATTAAATTTGCACTTGCCTTGGCTGCTATGGCATCTCTGTGTGATGGATCTCTGTAATCATCTTCCACTTAATCAAAACACAACTCAGCACAGCTGTGATTACACAATTTCAAATGACGAGTAGCAGTCTTCATCTTTTGTTTTGATGAATTCTGAGTTCTCTACGTAGATAACCCGGTTAATTTGTTATTCAGAAATAGCATTTAATCGTTGAAGGACATTCCGAATCTGACCAGAAAAACAAACAAAAAAAACCACACCCACCCAAAACAACCCGAACACCCCAACACAACCAAAGGAAAAATAATCAAATGATATTTGATGAGATATATTTTGAACAATTTTGTCCAAAGTGTTGAGCTTAGCTAAAGTAGGTTAAGTTAGCAAAAACTGTACTAATTGACAAATAAACCCAACCCAACCTTGTCTTGTTTCACTTCTCTGATATTTCACAACACCTACACGTTGCTACACAGGAGGCAGTTTTTAAAAGAATTTACAGCCGTTTTGTATTCTGAACAAATTCACTTGCTCAGCAAGAGAAATTACATTAAACCACTGACAAAATATACAAAGCAGAGCTGGTTTCAGATATTCATGCCTTAGACTGTGTCAAAAGCACTGCAAACGTTAACATCAAACCATGACTACTTCTAATAGAAACTACGAGAAAAGTCAAAATAAAATGCTTTTCTAAAGCCAGAAGCTGAAAAAAACATGTCTCGCGATGACAAAGAGACAGTAGAAAATTCAGGTACTGATTTCATGGGTATTAACTGTGCATAATATAGATATGTAAGAAGACAGCATAACCTCGTGGGTCGGGCATTTTTAAAAGTCTGAGAGGGAGAACTGGTTCTGCCAAAAGCAGAGTATTTGAATAAGACACCCCAACACTTCAGTGTACTCGTAGGTAAAGGGCAGATAATAAAATTGCCTCCTGTTAAAATCACAGGAGAATTAGAAGCTGGAAAAGTATTCAGAAATTAAATACCTTGCTTTTCTTTTTTGTTTTCAAAACAACAGCACAGGTTTATTAAACTACTGACAGCCTGCTTCCAGAGAAGTAGCCAGAACTTGGTGTTGACATAGAGTAAGGGTCCTTCAGACATCACTGCTTATTGGGGTGCCTCATTCTGCAGATGGCCAGTTTGGCACTCCTTAAAGGGAGTCAATGAGTGCATCTCTTTTTAGCCATCTGCAGTTATTTCCCAGTTTAGTAACAGCAAGAAGATGATGGCCGAGTGGGATGCCCCCCTTCCTGCTACTGCATACTTCACCGTGCTGCGCAGCGCGTCACGTTGTAACCACTGCCTTTTGTCAGATGGATCATCACAAGTATGAGGGCACATGCCATTAAATATAATTCTGCCTTAACTGAAGTGTCATTCTATGAAATGGTTACTACTCCCAGCAAGCTGAACAAGACGCATATTAGGACAAACCAGTATTTTATGTCATCGGTGGATCATATCTATAGCAAGAATGAAGTAGATTGCACTTCAAGTCTCTGATCTTCAGGGACTGCAATTTAAACCATTTATATACGGTGAACATTACAGTGTATACAGCTTTCATAATTTTCAGCCATCCTCAGCCACAGAACAGGCCTTTGCCCGCACCAGGTTAGCATCAGGGTGATCCTCCCTGAACTTCCCCCTTGGTTAATGTTGTTCCACAGTGCTGCTTTCTCAGTGTTCCCCTGTATCAAAATGTAAAGTGGCATCAAGTTGTGGGAGAGCAAGATATGACTCTCAAGTAGGTACAAAAGAGAAATTCACTAAAGTTTGGAAGAGAAATCATTTAGTCGACAGCTTCCCTTGCCCCTTTGCAACCCTTGAGACAACCAAAGCATTTAGCTCCCCAGCTGCTAGGTGGTCCCCTGGGTCACATTAGCACTTGGGGTAGGTTTGAGCACTCACAGTTTGCTCCAAGTTGTATTATGCTGGCCCATCTGTTGGTGCGGGAAAATGTACCTACAAACACAGAAGCACTGGAAGCGCTTGGCTGTCCCATTAGTGAGGTGATTAGTAGCACTGGCACACTTTCAGGCAACTATTGCACTCAGACAGAACAAAACAACATACATTTTCATCAGCTGAAATACAGAAACCGCATCTATAAACATAAAGCATCTGCTTTGTGAAAGTGAAAGAAAAGAGGAGAGAAAAAACCGAGAGGAACATCATGGCTTTAAAATGATAAAAGCCCTTCTAAGAACAACATACTGTATTTGTTGAAAACATGTGCAACATCATTTGTCAGTTAGAAAATTTTAAAGTGAGGATCAAAAGGCACTGAAGATGGAGTACTTACATGACACTGCTCCATTTTTCTTTTTCTGAAAGCCTTACAGTGCTTTTAACACAAGAAAAAGCATCAATGTGGCAATCACACTTCTGCCAAACAAATTTTCAGCATTGACAGGTAGCAGTTAGTAAGCCTGTTGAGTGCAATTAGCAGTTGGAAGGATGACAGCACTGGACATCAGACCACATGTCACTGCTTGCTGCTGAAAAAGAAACCAGCCGGCTCAAACCCACTGTCACGGGGACACCGACACTTCTTACCAAGTCCCTTCTTCTCTGGGGACCACATTCTGTACTTCAGTCATGCCATACCATGGTACTGGTGTTCCGACAAGCTGTTCTTCAAAACTCAAATAAATGTGCAATGGATTCAGGAAAACAAGATCTTGTATTTCTATTTATGTTCTTTAAAAGGAGCCCTAGACTGTAGAATTTCACAGAAAACATATTTTTTGTTTTCTTTAGCTGAACAATATAAACCAAGTTCCACCTCTGTTATAAGATTATGCTGTAGTGATGTTGTAACCATGATGGTTTAGGGATTAAAAACAAATTGAAGAAAGGTCTCTGAGCTCAAAAACTTCCTCCTTTTTCTATGTATGTATGTCAGCTAATAAAACATATTCTTTCTGTGGCTTCAGCTATTGAGTACATGATTCTCTATTTCACTACTACTGTTTCCTTCTTCCACTGTTGTACTTTGGAAATCCAGTCTTGGACACACACACCTTTGTACCTGGTGCTTAAAAACAAAGATCCTGGCAAATACCGTCTCTCTTCATCCAGTCACACATCTTGGCATTACAGGCTGACATTACAATGCAAATGAAGACATAACATGGATGGGAAGCCAGTCCCCTGGCTCTGCAGAATAAAGACAGCACATAGGAATCTAAAACACAAATTGTAGCTGAAAAACCTGGGAACAACCCAAATTTCTTATCATTCTGATAGAACCTGCAGAATGTTTCAAAAGAGAAGAGTGACAAACTCCACAAGGAGTGGCTGTAGCAATGTGGGTGAAGTACTCTGATGCCTCAAAAAAAGAACTTTATCTTTTAAAGAAAACAGAGCAAGAAAATGCTACTTGGAGATAAGTGCCACAAACTGACAAGAGTTTTGCCTGTCAGAAATCAAAATACAGCCCTGCTCAGCCCATCTACTGAAAGGCAATGTTGCATTAGAAAACAAAAAATCCAGCTGTTGTGAAATTCTTCTCAGGACAAATCCAATTGACTTGTTAGCATCCTCTTTACTGTTTGGCAGTTACAATAGCATAAGATATGAGAATCAAATATTAATAACCCTGTTTCTCAGGCATGCTTCTGTAATGTAAGGGGATATCTCTCACGAACCTATTCCTTAAAATGATTGTGACCTTTCTCATCTCGGGTGAACTCCTGAGAAAGCCAGCATCACTAAGTCAGGCCCACCCAGCTTAACAAAGTCCATTAGTGTTTGGACAGGGCGCTCGCATCTCCTTCCAGTCATTCATAAGTAACAAACCAGAGGCAGCATTTGGTGATTTGAATCACCTTGAGGAACACAAGCTCTAATTGTTCCGCTTCTCAGAAGGTGCATGGCTGTTACACCATCACTCCTGGCAGTACAGCATCACACGAGGGCATCATTGCACCGTAAACGCGCTGAAAGAAAACCAGCTCCTACCTCGAACTACTTGCTGTCCTCAGACAAAAGGAAAGAATAAATGAAACAAAGGCAGGAACTTCCCTGAAAGCTCTATTTTTTAGGTAAGGAAGGAGATAGCAGTGGAGTTGGTGTTCCTCTTTAATACCACTTCCTAATTTGAAGAATGGATTTGGTATTTCTTCCTCCCTCCAAATCAGTGTCCCCTTCCTTACTTTTATTCCTTCCTAGTCGCTACATCCTTCATTTTCAGTGGAGGACCGCGTTGGTTTGAACACTTCCCTGCTGCTTTCTCACAAACTTCTTTGTGGTGTCTTTAGGAAGAACAATGCTACAACATTATTCAAGCGTCACTTACTATTTGGTTTTAGGCATCCATTTTGCAAGCCAAGAGAGGGTGCCTCACAGCATGCCTGCATTCATCTCCAGGCAGCAAAGCCCTTAAACACGTGCCTAATTTTAGCCAGGCACTCAATTCCCACTGACATCAAGGGGACCTACACAAGTGCTTCACGCTAAGGAGGTACTTCAGGACTTTGCTGAATTAAGGTCTGGATTTTAAGGGAAGATGTTAATGTAAGGAGTTTCAACTTACATTTTTGGTTGTTTTTATAATCTCATTTGCCTTCCGAAACAGAGTAATACCTGCTTGCCTTTTTTTTTTTTTTTAACCCCAGGTGATCATACAACATCTAAGTTAGCACCTCTAAGGACTGAATACATCTTATGAAGTAAGTTGTTCTCAACTTTGAGTAGGTTGTGCTGATGGCAAAGCCCCAAAGATTCAGCAAAATTTGGGTCTGCTCAAATATCTGACTGACATCTAAGGAATATGGTTTGGTGCACTTTCCAAAGCTTCTCTGAGCTATTTAAAGAAAAAACAACATATACAAAGCACTGTATTCTCCTACTCAGCAAATTTGGTTAGGATATTTTAATAGAAAGGATTTTTTTTTTAATAGTTTTTTTTTTTTTTCCTACTGTTATTTTTGTGTGAATACTGTGATTAATATGTGTGAATCATCAAGAAGGCAAGCAGGCTGCAGGTGCTGTGACAGACCATTTAAATTTTGGGAGCATGTTTTGCTGTCACTCATTAAAATGATGTGTGGCTGCACACATTCGGAAACACAATGTTAAAATTACATATATACGTGTATAATTTTAGGGTATATTCGTGCAGAGGTAGCTTTCAGCATCCTTCCACAAAGTTTTTGTTTGGGGAGAAGTGCCACAGAGCTAACGTCCACATTATTCCAATTGAACAAACACTTCGCCAAAAGCAACACCACAAACATGAAATTAAGTCTGAGGTGTGCTACAGGACTGCAAACTCCCTGCAGGGAGAATCTGGCAGAACTGCAGCAGCCAAAGTTCTACCAGTGAAATTTTCAAGAGGAAATTCAATGGGATTTGGACATCCAGGTCACTGAGTATCATGTGGAAAATTTCACCCCTTTTATTGATCTTTCCTTAAATCAAATCCATGCCTAGCATTATAAAAAACCAGATGTGTGACTGCAGATGTGCTTGGGAAGGAAGAGAGAAAGGGAAGGGGCTAAATTGCAAGCCAGGATGGCATCTAATATTAAAATTACTTTATTGTTTCCACTCCACTTGATTTTTTGGGCTAGCAATCAAGCCAGATGGATTTACATTAGCAGAGGACCTGGCCTTCACTTTCCTTCTGAATTATCTCTACTGGCTGCACATCAAAATATGGCTTGGGCATTCAACAGGGCAAGGAGCCAAGATCACAGGTTCATGGATATTTTTGTTTGTGGGTTGTTTTTTTTTTTTTTAAGCTTCTTTTGGAAATGTTTAGTGGTATTTATCTACTGCAAGTGGGCAGGGCTCAGAAGAGAAGCTTTGTTCAGCAGGCTTTGGTGTCATGCAGGCATGCTGCCTTATTTGAGTACCTCTCTTTTGTGTAAGGGATTTGTTGTTTGTTTGTTGTCAAGACACCTATGGGTATTAGCCCCCACTTCTTTTACAGAGATTATTTTTCTATTATTTTTTCACACTGTTCCCCTCCAGCAGTTTCAGCCGCTGTAATACTTGAGGATGTTCCAAAAGGCAGAGGGATAATGCAGGGACACTGAAAGAATTTAATGTTGTGGCTTCAGATTCTCTTTCCTGAAGTCATTTTCCTTTGAAGTGGCTTCTCAGTCCCCAAATACCAAATCCTCTTTCCTTGCCCTCTCTTAATTCCTCCTCAATATCTACTTTAATACAAGTTTTTAACTGCCATGGTTTTACTTGGGTCTAACACGGCCCCACACTACTATTACTAGACCCTGCAAAATAAAGCAGGATCATGAAGCCTGTGCCTTCTGGCAAAGCTGACCCTGGAAAAAAGAAAGCCTTTTGGCATCTTGATGGAAGTTGTAAGGACTTTATTTTCTCCAGAATAGCTAATTTTCTCCTTGAGCCATAGACCTGGGAACCGACCCAGTTCCAGTGATGAAGAGACAAGTAGCCCAGGCCCAACTCCTGCACTGGACCACACAGCCCTTCACAACACCTAGCGTGTATCTGGTCTTTAAAAAGGGAAAGAAGGGTCACTCTGAACAGGAGGCTTAATTTGAAATTAAAAACCACAAGTTAGCAACATGGAAGATGCCATTAGGGTCACCTCGAGGTAAGAGTATAAAGAAGAGTAGGTAGATGGGGGAAAAAAATTAACATTACAAGGTCCTATTTCTCATCCCAGTGGCCACAAGGTATGAACTAGACAGGTTTGTCCTCTGAGCAGGTGCAGGAGCGAAGCACATGTATGAAGCACGAGTTCCAATTGCATGAGGCATTTCCAAGCTGCCCAAAAACTCAGCACTAAATTCAAGCTGTTCTGATTCACTGGTACATGAATACAAAAATAGCTAGTCTGGCACCTTTCAGCTTTCTTCAGGATTACAGTTTTAAAAGGACTATGTCTGGAAAAACATCAACAGCTTTCAGCTTGCTAAGGCAGAAACATTGACCCAATGCTTTTTAACACATTTGAAAAGTAAACAAAATTTAAGTGGAACATGAGTCTGGATCCAGTACAGCTTCCTGGTTTATACTTTGAACTGGTGTGGACTAGCACCTCATTACCAATTTCAAGGAAACCACGCTCATTTCTCAACTGAGAATCAGACATAACCCCTTTAATGCTGGCCATAATTGAGTTTTAGGACATATCTCAGGAATAAAAAAAAAAGCAATATCAGCAGGTTTACACAGGACAGATGAATAAAAGCCTAATGGGAGTGATGGGTAATAACTTGCACAAAGAGGTAGTTGAGGTGCATGAAAAAGAAACATTAGATTGCTTCACAAAAATCAGACAGTAACACCACCGAAAAAAAGTTAGCTTGAGATACTGCACTAAATCTAATGATGAATGTGCTGATAACTCAATACTTAGTTTTGTGTCACCGCTGTAAATCAGAAGTCATTTTTCAAAAGTCTGAATGTTATTCTTTCTTGGTCCATCTTCAGCTGAGGGTTCTCAGCTCTAATGGCAAGAATAAAATTTATAGTCCACAACTTCGAGTTGATTCTCATGTTAGATGGAAGCTTGTCTCCAGAGGTTAGACTAACATATTTCTTACTCTCACAGATGCTTGGAAGTTTTTAAGGAAGTCTGAGGTTGCCAAAAAGCAGAATGAGAAGAAATAGCCTAGGACATGGGGGAGAAAGGGATAAGAATCAAATTTTTAAAATTTTAAATTTTTAAGTCTTTGTTATATAAATTCTTCATTCTGGAAAAGCTGTCTTATTCTTCTCTACCAGACCAATCCTCTAGAGTGCTCAGATGTCCTTGTGATGTCTGGTATATAAATCTATCCATGAACAAAAGTTGCTGAACCCAGTTCACTCCCACCATCCCAGCACGTGGCCCTAGCACGACAGAAAATCCACATAAGGGTTTTAGCAGTGCAGGAGACAATCTAACACTTTCCCTTTTGATCCAGATATTTTAGGACTTGTCAACATGAAGATAATTAAGACTGGTTAATTAAGAGATCTCAGAGTGAATGTATGTAATTAAACAAACATACTGGGCTACTATGAAAGCTCTAATTCAGGTGTAGGTGGCTTTACATTGAAGATCTTGGTTTAGCAATCTAAGGCCACTTTGTACGCATATGCTAACTTCACGCTTTGAATTGATTCACTCTTTCTGAATCAAATCAGCAAGACATTGGTTTCTTTAACATCTTCACTGAAAGGATGCGTCAAATTCTGAGAACACTTTGAAATTTGTCATAGACATAACTGAGAGGAGTGATTTAGTCTTTAGTGTTGACAGGAGTAAATAGTTTACTGCTACCTTTTTGAAACACTGAAGTGAAATGCTGTGAACAGTGAAATGTATTTATGTCAGATGGAGAAGCAATCTAAAACTGGAATTGGTAAACATAGAGACAAAAGACAAGAAGGAAAATAACTTCACTAAGAACACTTGGAACAAGTGCATATAAAACTCTTTTGCACTTGGCCAACCTGCTGCACCCCACCCAGGATTTGTTAAATAAAATAAAAAAACCCCCCAACTCTGCAGACATGACCGCGACACTGGTCATTGCTGCCTACATGTCCTGAAAGCAGTTCATGCACCTGACCAGATCAGCTAGGCTGGAACTGTTGTCCATGACACCCGCTTACAAGATGTGTATCATGTGTTAATGAAAAATTAACCTGTAAACTAATACATCATTAGGTTTCTGATACAGATCTTGTCATTGAAACTAATGTCATAGATCTATTTAATAAGCTATTACCTGTCTTCCCCCATTTGCACGTGACAAGGAAGCATAAGACACTCATGATTACCATCTCTGTTCGCATATCTGAATTATTCAATCAGTTCTTTTCCTTTTGTGAAAAAAAAAAGTGCAGATCACATAGCATGTGCTGAGAAAACCCATCTAATGAATTTATGGATATCTCACGTGAAAAGATTCAGTGGATTGAGCCCAAGGTTTATATTATACGCTAACATCGATGTTCTGAACAGCCTTTTCAAACTCACCCATAGCCTTGCTAACCCTCTCTAAACTGGCTGAGTTACGGTAACAAAGGCTGCCACTGTGTGGTCAGTTTTTTTAGTATTCAGGTAAACACAATATACTTCTCCTCCTGTATTCCCTCACTTCAGATGGGAAGCTGAAAAGCAAGCTCCTTCATCTTGCTCCAGTGATGACCTGGATGCAAGAACAAATCAAGGCTTTACATATACAGTAGAAGAAAATAAATAAACAATGCTTTGTGCCAAATACTGTCCTCAGAGACGTCTCTGCAACCCTGCTGCCATCAGTTGAAACAGACTAAAGGGAAATGAGATGCATTTTGCTTCTGCCGGAGAGGAAAGGGAGCTGGGAGGATACACTGATACATGCCAACAAGTGGGAAAAGCATCCTGCCTCAGCTTCCTCTGGTTTCAAGCTTAAGATGTTAGCTGCATTGCATGGGCATTATTTTGTAAATATCTGGGGACTGATTACTAACATTATGTAATTCCTTCCTGGTCAGTCTTAACAGAACCTTTGACTTCAGCCTTTAACTGCATTCAACCCACGTACTGGCACAGCATCAGGTTTGCTCGCCCTGCAAGGGCGTACAAGTCCACCCAGTGAAAACCTCCCCTTCCTGCCTGTCCTACTAGTGGGAGCAAAGCCCTCGTGACAGAGTCAGCCAATGCATACAGCGAACCTCAACAGCTGCTGTTAGTTACTCTGATTTATATAAAGCTTTGTTATAGGGACTTCTGTCTTAGATCACTTTTTGCCTACAACGTCAACGTGTTTCCTCCGATACCAGCATATGTCACACTACCTTTGAACAACTAAATGCTAATGATCTGCACATGCGAGCCAAGATGTGACAGAAACATGGATACATGTGAATGAAGCAGAGATGAGAGAGGGATTGGAAAAAACCTGTTGCGTTGGGTTTTTTTTCCTGTATCATAGTGATTATAGAAATGCACTTTTCAGTAGAGAAAACCCAAATTATAGAAAGAATTGATGCTCCAAATCTGTCCCATTTCAGAAGAAAACACACACACACATTTTAAATTACAATGTTTTCCTCCTTCTAGCCAAATTGATTTGCACAGTATTAAATATCTGATTAAAATACAACCATTAAATTTTTTCTGACTGGTCCTCTCAGTACTGTGGAAAAGAAAACCTCTCACCAATCCTAAGGGAAAGCTGTGCAGCAGCTCAGGCCCGGAGAGCGAGAGAATTTCTGTTGTAAGGAGAGGTCGTCGAGATGCTCATTTCTGCTGTTCAGTTACTGACACTGCATTATCAAATACAGTTCTGTTAGTTTAAATGTCAGGAGGGGAAGGGATGCAGCAGAAAGATATCACACAACAAGTCTATCAAGAACGGCCTTCCAAAGCTACTGCAAGGCACGGGCAATCTAAGCCAGGATGCTTATATGATGATTCCAGTCAGGTAAGAGTTAAAAATCATCCGTAATCACCCAGCAGTGCTCAGTATCCTTACGTTTCCCATTACACAGCAATTCCAGATTTTTATGTTACATTCTGGTACCAGGGAGTTTAGCCATAAATAACAAGCCTTTGTGCAAATTCGTTCTGCAAGATCAGCACTAATGGCCTGAGTCCTTGCCAGAAGATCATCTACCTGTGCCTCTAGTGAAGGCAGCAGAAGCTCCCAAAGTTCACTAGTTACAAGAACAATTTGCTTCTAGGATGCAGAAAGATATTGTCAGATACAGTTAAAACAACAGGTTAGAAACAAAACAAAAGCCAAACAGTATAAAATGAGTGAATGCTAAGAATTTAAGGGGGGGGGGTGTGTGTGTGTGTGTGAGCCAAAACACAATACGAGCTCCAAATTTAAGCCTCAACTGGGGGATCTATGTATACGCAACCAAGATGGGGAGCCTGTGGTCTAACATGCCTGGACACCTAGATCTGCCGACAAACCTTAGGAAATGAAAAGCTTCTTATTGACTTCAGTGGGCTCTCGCTGCCATGGGATGTTGCTGTGTGGCTGTGATACAGAACATCCTACTTGTTGGCCTCAGGTGGTTGCACCTGAGGCTCTAGGCAGCACTGGAAAGAATAAATCTGCGTACTGGGTCCAACAAAACCAAAAGTAGCTGACACCCATGAATGACTGCGTGCCTTCACTTGCAGAGCTGCAGTGGAGGTTGCCCATGGCACTCCAGGGAGAAGCCCATTTGTTCACCCTCGATGTACCAGCACAGTTGGAATCAGCTGGGACAGCAGGAGGGCAGAACCGAGTCTCACACAGCTACTGCACTGCACCTTCGTGTCTGGCCTTAATCCAAATCAGCTTTCACAGCGTGAATAATTGCAATGTTCTGCCCATGGAGGGGACAGCTAAAATTTGCCCCTCCGTGTTTCTTCAACTAATTTCTCTTCTGGTCCAAGTCCCCAAGGCCAACATTAATAGTTCTTCTCAGAAACCATTTAGTAAATTATTTGGATGATGAATGGTGCTTTGAAAGGGTTTTGCAGTTACTAATAACACCATTCTGTCTTCCTGTTCCACAGCTGGTTTTATTAATAGAATCCTTTCACAGATGAGGGTTGATCTGCAAGAACATTCACTGAAATAACATCCAGAAAAATATTACTTATAGGCTGTTCTGAATCCCTAACCTCTAAGAAGTACAGCTCTGTTTTAGGAAACCATCAGTATGCTGGCTGAAACTAAAGGAGATGGACTGCTTTCAGGAATGCAGAGCCTGACACTCTTGTGTGAGAAGCTGCTGTGAGTTTTTGAACTTTCCATAAAACACCAGAGCTTCTAACAAGGAAAAATTCACCTGCTCCATCTCTTGCTGAACTTTATTAAGCCTAATGGGCTCTACTGATTCATTTTCACTTAATTGGCTCTAAGATGTTACCTCACTATTAGTTGAGCTGCAGGCATTCATACCATCTTGGAAAGGTAAATTGGCCCTAAAACCAGAGAATTACTCCTTTAATTAGGTTGGATTGATCAGAAAGGCTACAAAGATCACCTGCATTAACTACAAATCAGTACATGCACCCTGCCTAGAGTCAGGGAGCGACAAACAACCACAGAGGCCCTGTCTTGGTCTTGTAGCACGCACTAGCGTGAGACCAAGTTACGAGATGCTCCAGTAAGGCAGTCCATCGAACAGGCCACAGACAGCAATCATGCTTAGTTGAAATTTGTTATTGTAATGAACTGAACCTTCTCAAAGTAGCAGATGCCAGGAGGGAAGGATGTTATACGGATTTCCAATACCAGCCAAACAGCCTCAAGCTTGCAGCCAAAATTCTGTCACTCTGCTGCTCCGTGGAGTGTCTTGTTTATGGACTTTCATTACTTACCCAGCTTTGTAAACCACTCATTCCAGAGCTCCCAGTGGTATAAGCAACTTATCATCACTTGCGATCAGCTGTTGTATATTATGTACATTAGCAAGGTTCCCCATGGAAACATAGCATAATAGAAGCAGTTTGTTTTATTTTCCCCAGTAAAAAAAGAAAAAAAATAAAATCAAGACTTCTGCAGAAATAGGCTTCTGAATATATAAAAATTAATAACAAGGCATTAAATGTTTCTGTGCCAAATGACAGAGTAGGGCAATGAAAAGCTATTCAATATGTCGGTGCCTGGCTGACTTAATACACATTCTGGGAGGGATTTTAAAAATTGCCTAAGTGCTCTTGTAAGTGTCTTATTTTCAATTATATCTCTGCTTCAAAGTTGCTCAGGTGATCTTGAGAACACTCCCCTTTTCAATGCCCAACCTATGCCATCAGACAGCTCTCAAGAAGAGACGAAACACATGTAGTGGGGTACACAGAAGACACTGCCATTTGGATGGTGCCAAAATATATCTTTAAAAGTTTCCTGTTGCTTTATTCATTTTGAGTTCCATTGAAAAAAACTGTCCTTAGTTACAATATAGATACCCCTGCTTGCAAAAACTCATAAACCAATCTTGGTTATATGCAAAACATCTGTACTCTGTATTCTGTTAAGGCTATAAATCTGCATTACGGTCCTCCACGCACCAGTATTTATCTTTGTTGTTTAGTGCACCTCTGCACACTGGAGAATTCATTAGGAAAACGACACAGTCATGCAGTGTGGCTATAAATTAGTGTTCTGCCCGAAGAAATGCTATTGATTTTGCATGGCGCTCCTGGATTTGCATGTTTGCCAGCTAGCTTAACCATAATACTGTAATGTACGTCAAAGAATATCCTGAAGAGTTGAGTACGCAGACTAACTAAGGCTGCATTTTGGTGGTATGTTAAACTTTTATAGAACACCAGTGAGAAAAAAGCCCCCAAACCAATCAATTAGGTGGCTTAGATTTAACCAAGCATAAAAAGGGTAAATTTTCTAGCTTCCTGTCTTTAACATTTAAGTAGAGCCACAGTGAGGAGTGAACTCTTTAGCTGATATACTAAAGTGGTTCTTGCCTTCCCAGCAATTTGAGGGATGACCTTGGCACGCTACATCCAAACAGCCCACAACCTCGGAGAATGCTCCTTGCAAAACAGGTCAAGCAAAATGGGGTAAATGGGTTTATGCTATCAGGGAGCAGAATAATATCTTAAAGGACAGAGCCAAGGCTTCTGTGAACACGTTCCAGCACAGCCACACCATTCAGACTAGCTTATCCATTTTTCATAACACAGCTTGCAAATGCATATTCCCGGAAGAGTAGAAGCAACCACAAAGTCCCTGGCTTGGGCAGAACGAGAAAATGTAGAACTCCAGCAGGACACCAGTGACACCCGGGTAAAGGCAATGGGGGAAGAATGCTCCTTGTGGGAAGCACCTGCAGGACCTCGTTTGAGGGATGTGAGTCAGAGGGAAACTGGAAAAATGTTACACCGGAAGATGGAAGACAGTAAAATGCAAGGACTACCTGCTTCTTACAAACCTTGGTACGTGTTATCTATGAGCTGCAGATCCACTGGCATTTACAACCATGACAGGGACACCCTGTCTTTCGTCACTCAGCCATAAAAATCTTAAAACTGAGTTGGCTTTAGCTAGCCAGCAATCAATTATTGCAGGAGAGCCAATTGATCACATATCATGATTAGCCAGATAATTTGCTTCATATTTCCATTAACGAGCCCAATGGGCATGATTAATTGCTGCAGGGGGTAGAATTTCAGCATGGTTAGTGGGGAACTTGCTTTGTAATACTGTGAATCCCATTACCGTTAATGGAAATTTAACAGCCAAATCCCGTGTGGATCACTTAGAAAAAAATTACCCCTTAAGGTTAAAGGGGAATTCATTAATAGTATTCTAGGATGCTCTGATTTAAAAGTACTCTAAGTCTCCTGTGTCATGTAGAAATATGCATCCTACTGGTTTTTGCATATCCCTCGTTATTACATCTATCACATTACCCTTCTCAAATGGAATTTCAAAACACAGCTCAGCCTATTGAAATGTAAGGCACATTGAGGGTAAATATTCTGAAAGTTATTCAAGGAGATTTATCTGCTAAATTCCTATAAATATTAACAGGAATTGCCCAGCTACATTGCTAGACAGTACTCTGAAAATGAACCCCAACAGCGATTTATCAGGCTCCTTGATTCCTGATACCCATATATAGCAGGATGTACACTACATGTAAGTCTAAAGTTTGGGCTGGAAATCTAGATACCATGTTGTCACAGTTAATGACATCTAACGCTTCATCTTGCCCTAGTCTGAGATGTAGACAGACTCTTATAAATGACTTTCTGGAGTGTTTGGCATCAAAAGCCAATACATAGATGTCAGTCGAATGTAGCTAAAGGATATGTAGAAAAATATTAAGTTGTCACTCTGGAGTGCCTTACTGACTGTCAATCACTAGGAAACACTGCTGACAGAGCGCTCCTTTTGTTGGGCAGCCAAGTTGACAGAGAGTTAAATTCCCCCTGAAATGCAAGGCTTATGTTCTCTGGAAACCAAGGTCTATTAAGATGGACACCCCAAAGAGTCACCTTTTAAATATACATGAAACAAAAGGATAGCTGCAAATTATTAGACAGTGTCTCAGACTGATGATACCAATCATTTAGAATAGATTTGGCTATTTTCCAATTTACAAGTAGTTCACAAATTGAGCAGCATTTTCAAAAATTCATCCGTTGCTGATAAAGTTTCTGGCCATTTATTGTTAACATATGACTGTGACTAATTATTAAACAGTTTGATATTGGCCAAAGTCATACAGAAGTGCACCTACTCCTTGATCAACTGGATGAAACTCTTCACACAGGGAAATGACAACTGTTGAATGTCGGTTGTATCACTGTGCATGCATGGACTCACTCATTTAACCACAAACATGACCACTCAGTGGAAACACAACTTTGCATGCAGGTAATTAGTCTGTGCATATATATTTGTTAAGGTGTTCAAACCCCATTACATTGAACACCCACAGGAACTGGGCCTTAAGACACTCTTCTGTAACATTTAACTGATGCAAACCAATACGAACTCATAAGTGATTGCTTAAAAACAACAACAACAAAAAAGATTCTTTTATGTTTCAGTTCAAAGTTAGAGAAAAGACTGACTGGAGCAAAAAACATAAGTTGGCACAATTAGTGTCTGCCACAGCTTGATGCCACCACAGCTAAGTTGTTCCAAAAAAAACCTGACTAGTTTGGGAATACTCATGCGCATAAGCTGAAACCATCCATGTTAATCAACCAAATCACCCTGTCTACAATATCAAGCAGTTATTAGCATTAAGACCATCCCTAAACAATTTGTATGTAATGGATATCAAGAGGGACCCATCTAGCCCATCTCTGATAATATCTGGGATTTATGGATACGTATAAGCACACTGTAAGAATTTTAAATATTTTTTTCTGTCCAATTCTACACCCTACAATTGTTTTTATAGTAAAACTGTGTCCACATTAGGCAATCTGATCCTCGTGTAGTGTGGGGCCTTAAGGTCTATTGTCATCCAGTTGGCGAAAGGCAATGTTGGATTCTTATTAGCACGAGATAATTTCTAGCTACTTTGTCCAACTACCTAGCGGGGTGAATGGCTGAAAAAAAAGAAGGCAGCATTGGAAACAAGTGACCACACAGAGAGAAAGAGACCAAAGAAGTAGGAGAGTCAATGAGGCAAGAGATAACAGATGAGTAAGAGGTACGGTAGACAAACCTCAGAACAGGATTAGTTCTCGAGACCTTAAGGATTTCAGAGACTTCTCCACATGCACCCGAGTCTAGCCCTTCTTTGACCCATTAATCTGATTCTATTTGCATCCACTGCTGAGTTAATTTCCTGAGGTCACTGCTTCCCCCTTCAATTTTTTCTTTCAAATTCATAGCATCTCCAGAAGTCTTTACTCCATCATCTTTCTACAGTCAGAGATCAAGTCAAAAGAAAGCTCTATGATTAACAAAGGCTAATTTCCCTACAAAACATAAGCCTCTTCTACTTATCCTCTGAATTAATTTCTGTTCAAACTAAAACATTTCCTTTACAGTATCATTTCATGTCACAGATGGGACCCCTGGTTAATTGTTCTTGTCATTAAAAAGGCTTCTTTTTTTCTACCCTAAGTAATAGGTTTTCTCCTTCTCATCTAGCCTAGGCTTCTGCTCTTCAGCAGGGAACTCCTCAAACCTCTAATGTTTCCCTTACTTTGAACATCCATTGTGAAAGACATTTATGAGCTTTCCTGGGAGTTGCTTAGGTACTTAAGAGGTCCGGCGTCCACAGCAGCACTGAGCTCGTAAGTCACTGGCACAGCTAAATGAGAGTGTGGAACATTAAGGCCTGGTGGAGCAGAGCCAGGAAAGGTGGAGGGATAGGAGAGTGATGAAAAAGAATAAGACATATTGGCAAGAGCAGAAGAGAAAAAGTCTAAAGGCTTGCCAGAAAGAAAGGAATTAGGAGTGGAAGAAAACTGAACCAAGGCAGGGCAGTTATTAGAATTTTCAATCTCCCCCCTGCACAGCACAGGGTGATTCGGTCCCGTTGATTTGTCTCACGCACTTGAGTAGCAGCTCATCTCCCCTATCCCCATAAAACACTTCCTCCACTGCCAGCAACATGTGCAGAATGGACACAACGTCCAAACCCTGAAGACTGCGCTAGCGAGGACGCAACGAGCGCTGCTCGCATACCACAGCTGCCTTCCAGGGTTGAAAGCTGAGCACCAAAGCCAAACACGTACCTCCCTCTGCATCTTGTTTTCATGGTTCTCACGCTGGGGCTTGATATACAACCAGTCCAGTTACATTTACCCCTTCCTTACTCCTGGTTTGGTTCTGTATGCCGGAACGCTATAAGGCAGCACTGACAGTGGCTCTGTTCTTCACCCCAGAGACTGTTGTGAAATAAGGATGCGGTTAATGGTCTGCCATTCACATCTAGACTCTTGGTGCCCTTCGTGACCTACGTTAAGCAGGAGATACCAGCACCAGTGGCAAAAAAATAGGATACAAATACTCTTTATTTGAAGACCTAATGGGTCTATGTGAATGGCGAAATATTGCATGAAGCCCTCACAGTGACAGAAGCAGAAACAGTGTAGAAATTAAGGCATGAAAGGGAGAGGGTTAGTATATCAGATCTTTATTAATGTGATAACAAGTGCAAAACAGTACTGGATTTACCAGAGTTGTTTTGAAAACAAGCGCCATTCAGATCTATGGCAAATTAAAACCAGTAGGTGCCGTGCCTCTGCTCTATGAGCAGATATCCACCCCACCCTCACCCCACACACCAGGAAGGCGTAAACATCTTTAAACTGGCTTGGGTACTCCATTTTGCTATATATCACAATTTAAGGAGGCCCATATGCAGCAGGCTGAAAGATTTGTCATGCAATCTCTAGCAGACTCATGGATCCCCGTTTGTTATCTAACAGTTTTCTGTTTTGTTAAATTACAGCACTTTCTTCACATCTCAGAGGGTGCAGACATTCAGCTAATGCCACTGAAGGAGAGTTTTTCCCCTGTCTTGGCTTATCAAAAGGCTAAGGAAAAGATTACAGGATCTTTAAACTACCTTGAGATGCAATTCACCCAGGTCACCATATCATCACTCCTCCTTTCTCTTGCTGTCACATTCACCTCGATTTCTTACTATATCTGTTTCTTGACTCATTGCTAAATTTTAAACTTAAAATGCTAGATTGCAATATCCTTGCCTATCTGCTTTCCTTGCTAAGGAGAAAAAAAAGGATCAGTGCCCTGCAAGGTATGCAGAATGAAAAAGTTTTGTGTGAAGCTCTAAGAAACATCTTAATAATTGCTAGAGCTTGCTATTTTTTCGTGTAGAAACTGCCTTTGACATTTGACATGACAGGAGATGTTGCTTCAGTAAGATGGACAACAGGCTATGCTTAATTAAAACATGCAGAGGGAATGGAAAGGGAGAGAAAGTAACTTATACCACAGTTGCACATCACTACATCCTCCTAGAAGATACTGAATACAGATTAATGAGGAACAAGAAAAATGAACCACATTTCCCTTAGCAATTATTTTTGCTTCCTGCTGAAGACAGCCATGAGTAACCTGTGTAACTGAAAGTGTGCACAATGTGAGGAGCTGCTGCTGAGCATGGGGTGCCATAAACCTAGGTCCAAATTCTGCCTTCCAAAACTTACTTCCTACTTCTGCTGCAACCCTGAGGACTATACCTCAGCATGACTCTAGAAGCAAAATACATTGACCCTCAAGTAAAAAAAAAATCCTAGGAAGGAGGAGACAGAAGAATGCTTATGTTGCTTGCGTGGCAACGTAGATACTGATTCAGTGTAACCCAGTGCTGGCCTAACTTTTTGGGTGCTCCGTGCAGAACACTCAAGGCTTGGATCCATGATCCATTATTGACACCTCCTTCTCCTTCAGGGACAGGTCAGGTTCATTTGAAGCAGCTGGTACAGCCATAGGTGGTTTCAAAACTGACTCTACCAAGACCTGTCCTCTTCTTTAAGGAGATACATATCAAAGCTTGGTTTGACATGTTTCCACTCCCTACCCCTCCCCCAGTTATGAATCACAGTGCCCTGGACATCATTAAATTGCCTTCTGGCCCTTTGTGAAACGCCAACATTTCAGTTGCTCTCAGTCCACAGCTGCCTGTGTTAATCGTTACTTCCAAATGCTTGTTTCTTTTTTGCCTTATCTCACTCACTTCTCCTGTGATTTCCCATCTAGAGCTTTTTTTTTTTAAGCTCTGTCAGCCATTTTCCTTTCTTTTTTTTATAGGTTAAGCCTGACTATGCTTTCCGCCCCTCATAATTCATATGTCATAGGCATCAAGGGAGGTGACACAAGGGAAAGCAGCATATGCAGTGAACTGAATAACCAGCTAACAAAATTTGTAAGGTGATGGAGGCAGTTCAAATAATATCAAACTATTAGTTCAATACACAGTAGTTGTACTACAGCTGACTGAGAAAATAAATGCATTATTGGCAAGTTGCTGGACACACCGGAGCCCAAAGACACAGCTCCAGGCACCAGGTAAGATTTCTGTCTGAGAAAGACAGATGTTCAAGATCCATAGCCAATTCCCAAAGGGATAACTTTGGAGGTGGGTGCTATATCCAGCCTACACACAGCAGATCTTAAAGCGACTGCACATCTTTGCAAACAAACACGGTTTAATGGTGAAAGTTAGGGCAGTGATGCCTTCAACAAGTAGCTGAATATAAAACAACCTGATTTGCTTCCTGATTTTCCATTCCCACATGTTGTTTTCTGGGGATGTTGTCCCTACTTAAGGGCATTTGGCTTGGGAATTTGGAATCTATTTCAAATAAAATTTCAAGACATACTATGTGATAACCAATTTCTAATTGGTAGGTCAAACTGGATCTTTAAGAATGAACAGCTGACAGAGGTTTTGCATGTGTCTGTCACAGAACTGACACCTAACCGCATAAAATATATTTAATAGCTGACACAATTAGATCCAGGTCTTTGGAGGAATTAGTTACTGAAGGTGATATTTTAATAAAAATCCACAGAGGATCATCACATACCTAACATATGCATGCATCGCTAATGCCTCTGTTGCATGGGAAGACAATGTTTCAGTGATCAAGTTTCTGTGCACTGTAGATAACACGTAAGTAGAGAGAAAAATTCATTTGGCTTTCCTGGTTTGGTGGTCCAGTTGATGGAAGTAATGCTTTTCCAGGCTTTTCAGATTGGTGTGCTTTTTTGAAGTAATAAATTCTCTTTATATTTACTATAAAAAGGAGTAAAAAAAAAAATGCATCAGCAATGAAGATAAGAATATATTATTCTTGTGGATGCTTTAAAGAGTCTGTCACAGTGCTAAAAGGGTGAGTTATTTATTTTGGATTGTAGCAAAGGTTGGAAAAAGTCCAGCCTCCTCCCAAGTGCTACAGAACAACAATTGGCAAAATGTTTTAGAAGGCAAAAATTAAGTATAAGTGAAATTTAAATCTACTGAGAAAATGGCATTTTGGTTGGATAGGTAGATTACTGGGGAGGGAGCAGAGCAGTGCAATATATGCAAATCACACAGCTGTAATTTTTCATATGAATCCATTCTCACAATCGTATGTTGTATGGCACAAAATAAAGTCCCTGAGGGTTCATCGTTTGGCTTACTCTAAAGCTTTAAAGGTTTACCATTTGAGAATTAATGATTACAAGATCTGAAAACAATGGACACCGTGAGCAGAAATAATGAGAAGCACTTTTGCAGGCATGCGAAAAAAAAAAATATCCTTACTAATCTGTGCTGCCCTTTTGACTGAAGATGCTTTGACCCTTACGAGCAAATCCCTCCTCATTTCATCTGGCATGTGTTCAAGAAGCCCTAATTCTAGAAATACTAAGGTTTTTCTCTTATCTATTTGCTTTAACAGATTCTTTGCCTGGTTCCTAAGTCTAGCACAATACTTCCCTGGCCCTCAAAATATAATCTTCATGCTCTTCCTGACCACTCTGTAAACATTTTTTTTTTCCTATAATACCAGTAATCGCAAAAGCACACATTTTGAGGCTTGGAGCCACCTGCCTGCATTGGCTAATCTTTCAAGAGCTTCTATACCATTCTCAGAATCCTTCTTATTAGGCAATTTGCTTCTTACCACCCAGCACTGTGGCTGACCCTTTTTTCCGTCAACACATCCCATTTTACCTTCTTTTTCTCATCGCTGTTCTTAACACCCCAACCACACGCCCGGTGCGTGATGGATACCATTCATCTGGTGAAGCTCTTGTAACAGGAAAGGCCCTTTCTCTTTCCCAGTCTCCTCTCTCTCAACCTCTGTCTGCATTACCCTATTTCTACATAAATAAAGGCATTTCTATATAAGTAAAAATCCTTTTTTGTAACATCTTCCATTCTAACACTAAACATATATTGAGGGCGTGTCAGTTCATCATAGCACCCAAACAGTTTGGCATATAAACAACAGATTTATAATAGTCCCTTTTAAATTCTACATATGCTATTGATTATGTATATTATATTAATGGCACAATTTATGTGCAAACATGATGATTGCGTATTTATAATTAGGCAACTGGAGCTATGCAGAATGTTCACAATGAAGATTTAAAATCCACCTATTTTAAAGACTCTGTTCTGCTTTCATTTTGCAAAATTGATTGAAGCCAAAACAAAGTTTCTCCCTTTAATTCTTTTGGTACAAAATATAGCACTTCTGCTATATACGTTTCTGCTTTTGGAGAAAAAAATGCTTCTGTATTAGAAATTGTGCATGTTTGATTAACCATACTATGAAGTTTAGTGTTTCAGTGTAAACCCATCTATTTCACAGAAGTCCTGAGAGAAGGAACGGCCCAAAATGAGCACTAGTCCATGACATCTACACACATATAAATATGTACACACAGACTTACCCACACAAACACACAGCTGAGTTACCAAGATGGGGAGACAGAACGTGTGTATGATGCTGCAGAAAGAGGGCATGCTTAATTAAGGGAATAACAGTACACAGAAAAGAACAAGTCTACGCGTTTGTGACAAAAAGTCTGGCTTTCTGATGTGCCATATTGGAAAGCATTGTAATAATTGATTCTAGATTTAAGAAAACTGAAAGCTCTTAGAGACACATGAAGTAGTATCAGAAAAAACCACCCTATCCTCAAATTCTTTTTGCATGCTTAGTTAGCAATCAACAAAAGATAACAATTCCTTATTAAAAAAATAAAATAGTTAAGCAGTAATTGATATTGCTAATGTTTATGCATAGGAGGGAAACAAATAATCTCAGATTTGTTATATGAGCAATCACGGAGAACACCACATGTACTATAAATCATCCAAGTTTCTCTGAATATCTGCATTGGTTTCCAAATAAAAAGTCCCTGCAAAGCAGAGATCTGACACGCAACTGAATCATGGCTTGACAATGTTCAATATATTATGACAGCATATGAAGAGCTACTTCCAATGCCCTCTACTTTTGTTTTATTTTAGTTAGAGACCTGTTTTTCTACATCCACTTTTGGAAACCAGAAGGCCTGAGACCAAGCCATTTGAAAGCCACCCTGGATGGGTAGGGCAGCTGGTGCAAAAGGCAGCTGAACCTTTCTCACTTCATAACGCACAGTTACCCAAACTCCTTCTGACAAAGGAAATCAATACTTCAGTAGGAGACGTGCCCCAGCTTGGCACAGAATCTCAAATGAACAAAAGGCCTCTGCCTGCCTGAAGATCACCCCCGGAGCACTGTATCAAAACTCACCTCATTTAATACACTCATCTGCAGAGGGTATTTGCCCTCCATGCCTCCCATGTCCTTCTTTAACATTTACTGTTTGAGATCAGTAGTCTACACAATTTATCGCACCTGTCAAGGCTAATTTATTCATGCGATCTGGCAGTAATCAAAAAGACTGAGATCGATGTGCCAGCAAACCCTGACATTGATTCATATTTTGAAGTCCCATTTGACCTTGAACTGCAGCTAATTGGAGCTGAACTTGTCACAGCAGCTCCCTGAGGCTCACTGGGTCTGGCAGATCAGCACCTCTGGGTTAAAGGCACAACGTCAGGGCAACAAACGCCTGGACCACCTGGACTGCGAGCACAAAAAGCTGAACCACAGAGGGGTAGGGGACCAGGGAAAATGGCACCATTAACAGCAAAGCAGTCACAGACCCATAAGCTGATCCGACACATGCACTGGTGCAGCTTGTGCCTGCACATTCCTACGGTACAGCTGTTCGGGAGCCAATGAATTTCTTACTGAGGGGTAAAAAGGGTGAGGGAAAGGAGTGAAGAAGGAATATAACATATGTCTGCCCACAGCAGCACAAGTAGGATACCCTAGATTGTCCTCAGCAGACTGCTGCCCCACGTAAAATCATAGAATCATTAAGGTTGGAAAAGACCTCTAGGACCATTAAGTCCAACCACCAACCCAACACCCCCAGGCCTCCTAAACCATGTCCCAAAGTGCCATGTCTACGTGTTTTTTTGAACACCCCCAGGGATGGTGACTCCACCACCTCTCTCGGCAGCCTGTTCCAGTGCCTGACCACTCTTTCAGTAAAGAAACTTTTCCTAATATCCAATCTAAACCTTCCCTGGTGCAGCTTGAGGCCATTTCCTCAGGTCCTATCGCTTGTTACTTGGGAGAAGAGACCAACCCCCACCTCGCTACAACCTCTTTTCAGGTAGCTGTAGAGAGCAAATGTGGGCCACTCATGGTAGAATCAAGGGGAGGCAAAGGAAGAGACAGAAAATGACACCACCTTCCCTCCCTGGGGCGGGAACAGAGACAGCGGCTGGTGATCCGGCCACAAATGACAATGCAGAAGATACATCAGAAACTCTGCAGCTCACTAGGTACCTGCCAACACAACGTGGCAAGATCAGCTGGAAACAGGAACAGAAAAAACAGATCTCAAGAGAATTGCTTTGAATGTGCTCCTACTCAGGCACAGGCTTTAGAATTTGCTTATTCCTTTTGAAGTCCATCACCCCTGTCCTCTCCTCACTCAATCATGCCCTAAAGACACAGGAATTTTAAGTACAGTTCCTCTAATGCATGCATGTGCTGTAACCTCCAGCAAGTATTTTAGGCTTTGAATTCAGAACAATTAGTAGGGAAATCCAATAAAGTCTATTCAAAATAGTTCCAACCTGAGCTTTACCATCAAAAAAACTCTCAAACGTCCTGTGAGGACATTTTTAGAGCCTTCTGCCTCAGTTTCCACTTGGTTAAATGGAGGCATGCGTATTTGCCGGCTCCCCCAGAACGTGCTAGGAATTATGGTAATGACATGTTTTGAAGTTATTGAATTGTTTGTTTTTCCACTGATAGGAAGATATTTGTGTAAATGACATGCTGTTACAGATGCAGAGGAAATCTAAGTGGCATTTTAGGTAGAAATATGCAAGTACGGTTTTACTGAATCACGCAAATAGATTGTTTTATTACAGTCAAAACACTTGAATACGTAATACGCAATTGCACCTAACACAGATTTGCAGACGTATTTTGATGCTTCTCTGAGGTTCTCCTTGGCTGCATTTCTCACGCTATGAATTATGTATGTCATACTGTTAAGTATGATTTTTCAGCGAGATCTGCATTTTCTAAGCCTAGAACACAAATGGAAATGACAGACATGCCATTTTGTGTTTGTTTTTATTTTCTTTTAAAAAGCTAACACCTTTCCATTATGCTAGAAGAAAGTTACCAAGGGAAAGCCATTGGCATTTTGACCAATGCATTTGTGCACGTTATATATATGTCAACCATTACCATGCAGTCTAATCTGATGTTCATGGAAGAGAAACAGTGACACGTGAGGACGCAAAGGTAATTTGTCAGTATGGATCTAGACTAGCTGCAGCATGCAGGTTTGGGGTTTTTTGGACAATAGATGACTGGTGTCCTTCTATGACATGACTGCAAACAGATGCTCACTGCCACCGGCATCAAAAATGAAGAGGTCATAAAACTGAGGCAAGCTTGGGAAAATATTTTAGGGTTTATTTACAGAAGGAAGATTAGGTGGCAACAACGAGCTTCTCATCTGCTTGCTGTTTTGACTCTGTGCCAAGGACTGCCATCATGCCCTCAGACACTCACACCTATGTATTTTCTGTGTGTGCTCAGCTGAACAAGGTTCTGTTTCCCTGCTCTGTGCCCCATTCTGGCCCCTCTATGCCAGGTGTCATTCCTCTGTGAGCTCTTTAGGGGAGAAACTCTCTCCCTGCCACCTTCCTGCAAGGTGCCTGGCCAACAGTGCCTTTCTGAAATGTTAACTGCAAAACAACTAATAACAGCTCATCTGCACTCCTTCAGACATCGTTTTCTGCCACTCTGGAGATAACATGTTCATTGTTCCCTGTACTGTTTTGCCCACTCTGCAGTGAATATTATCATTATCCTTTGCGGATGGGCAAACTAAAGAGGAAGGATAGGAAACAGACTCCTCAAGATCACGCAGCTGGCGACTATTCCCCAGTCAAGTTCTTAACCTGCTATGCAACACAGCCACCCTGTCTGGGGCTCCTTTGTTGTGAATATTCCCATTGCACTATGCAGGACATTAAAACCAAATTTATAGAAGACTTGCATTAAAAATTTCTCATTGGTGGCAAATCTTCCTCTGCCTTCAACAGAAAATAATTTGTCTCTTTCATCATTTCTTCACAATGTTAAGCTGCTTTTTTTTTCTGTGTATTATACACAACGAAGATAATGATATAACTTTTTGGCACCAAGGAGTGAACCTTTATTCAACGACACAGGTACGTGCATTATTCCTTCCCTGCTTCTACGCCTCAGCTCGGAGGTATCTGTCACACAGGTCAGCCCAACATGCTTTGCTCTATTCAGGCAACACTATTGCAAGCATAATTATTAGTCAGTTAGAGGTTTCTTTAGCAGACTGCAGAAGACACAGTAAAAAATGTCACATTACCCCCCAAAGTTTTCCAGGCAGAATTAAAACAAAGCCAAACAAGCATAAACCCACAACTCATCAAAGATCAGCTCTCTTTTCCTCATGCTTACACAATGAGAATGCTTCCACTCACCGGTGGTAAGGATTTATACGACTCTGTTTAACATCATAAATAATGGTGACTTGAATTTTCCTACAAGGGTAACACCTCAGCAACAGATGACAAATTATACGTTTCAGTGCCTGCAATGCCACCTCCAGACACTGCACTCAAGACTGGAAGGTCCTATAAATCTGACAGCTCACCTCTAAGGCTGAAGTACATTTTCCCAAGTGAGATGGTTCGCCCGGAGGATGGTACCTGGGAAAATCCTTCCAGCAACACAAAGACGCATCGAAGGCCCGGCCACAGCCAAGGAGAGCAGTTTGGGCTGTGACCCTCACACCCCCAGCTGCTTCTCCAGGATTTACTCAGGCTGCTGATCTGGATCGGGGCCCTCCACACAGGACACTAGCCCAAAACCAAGGCTTTGCTCCAACTGCAGAAGCTCAGCCTAAGAGGACTCCTACCATCTAAGAGCTCTCTGTGTTTCCTCGAGGATCAGATTAAACCTCTCATCCCCAGAAAAACAAGAACCACCTGGGAGCTAATCAAAAGGTCAATTAGAAGATGGGCATCTCCCTGCTCTGGGAACAGGTGGTATCCTGAAACTCTTCTGCATTTCACTTTTTTAATGGAAAGAAGATGTTTTCCATGGCACTGGTTTTATATATATATATATATTTAAGAGTTCTGAAAGAGATTCAAAATGGTTCCAAAAAACTCAAAGAAACCTTTTGCCAGGAGTACTGGGCACCTGGCTAAGGACCGACAGTTGGGCACCTCTGGTTACACAACAGCCCAAGCCAGGCTTTCAGTAATCAGCATCAAAATTTAGAGTTCTACAGAATCTTTGGAGTTTTGGATAAGTTGTTATTTTGCAATAGAAAATACATTGTACCGGAAAGTTTCTGACCAGCTGTAGCTCATCTCTAGGCTTGTCATTCAGTCTCATCATTAGGCAAGTGAAAGCTTTTTCAGTCTCAACACAATTAGCACACTCATCTTCTCTGCATTTTTCCTCTCTCTCTCTCTCTCTCATTCAGTTCACACTTGCCACTGCAGAGGAACCTGTGTAAGATTTAGATTAAACCTGCAGGAAAGTGGCTGAGAAGAAAGCAGCAAAGGCTAAGGAAGCATTTCCTTTCCTCAGTTCTTTTGCTGTTGATCTCTTTCTGAAATTTCCAGCCTTGTGCTTTTATAATGTCCCTAGTATATGAAAGAGTTTGTAACATAAAATGTTACACTCGACGAAGCATGATGTGATATTGAAGCCAAATGGCCAGATGCTCTTTTCTGAGCTATTTCCAATGCTCCCACTTTAGAGAATGTTTTTAACGGTATTCACAAGCTCTAGTCCTGTAGTTTGCTGGCAATTTCATGCTAGAGCACCATTGCGCTATGTTCTGATGAAAACATTGTTTTCCATTCAAGGTTACAGTTATCTTCAATTTAATAAAAAGAGGGGGGGGAAAAGGAAAAAAAGCAGACTGTGGTTCAAAGAAATTGCAGAGAGGTAGGGAGTCGGATTCTCTCCCCAGAAACAAGATCATGCATCCCATTTAGAATACAATTAAGACTATATAAATGATCTGGTAGGAGAAAAGCCCAAGTACTCTAACTTAGTCGGAACAGGCCAAGGGCCATCTTTCAGCTGTTTGGCTTTGCTTTACGCTGTTCTCACATTCCTCTTTTGCCTGTGTGGGAAGACCCTTTACACAGAAAATCCTCTGGTTTGAAACGTGGTTGATGTCAGCCATTTGAAACCTAGCACCAAGCGCTCGTCGACACACTGGAATTCAGCCTCTCCTCTTCATCTGCTTTTTCATGGTTTTCTTGTTTGCTGACAGCACTGCGTCTCTTTGGTTCTCTGCACGGAGGCACGAGCACCAGTTACTGGGAGGCTATAACCGCAGAGCCAGGATCAGAGTAACCAGGGCTGCTAACAGCTTTCTCCAAGCTGTTAATACCGTTACCGCCCCGCATGGCCCGTTGGGACTAGCAGCCGCACGCTTTGGCAATGGGGGCAGCGGTGATTCGTGGTGACTTCGGACACTCCAGGGTTCGGCAGCCTGGGATTTAATGCCTGCGTGAGCATCTTGACTTACAACTAAGTCTGTCTCCTTTTCCAGACGGATTGCATTTTTGCTTTATACAAACGTCAAGCCTAATCTTATCCTGTTTGAATCAATGAAACTCCGCTGGAATTAAGAGATGCTGGACATTCAGACAGGCAGAACACCTGGCTCATCATATATGCACATCACCACAGAATGGATGACTCCAATCCCTATTCTGAAGAGGGAAAGGAGTTGCGAATTAATGTAATCCAGGCACCATGAATTCAATCCTTTCATGATTTCTTAATGCTTGACTTTACAAGCTTAACATTCTTTTACCTTAGGAAATGCCTATAAAAATGCTAAATTAAACTGGAGATGGAAGAGAGGACACCTTTACTTACACAGCTTATCTGGAGGGTGAGACCTAGGAAATTTATCATAGAGATCTTTGCAACCTATGCAATGGAGTAACTTCCAATAACAGTAGATTACATCACTTATTAGGATTTTGCTTAGGCAGTGCAGTGTAGAATTGGGCAGAAGCATTTTAATAGCATTTAACTTCATGCTGAAAATGCTGATTTATCACACTCCAGTGTGAATAGGCATGTCTAAGGACAGAGTGCACTACATTTTCAGATGTCAGCAATTGTGAATTTTTGTTAACATCAATGAAATGAATAAATGTCTTCAAACTCAAAGGCTTTCTTTTAAAACTTTTAATTTGAAACTGAATTAATTTATACTAAAAATTACAGCTTGGGGAGGGTCAAAATAAAAATGAAGTATGTTTGGATTTACCAAAATAAGACATTTTGATTAACCTGTATTTTTGTACCATTTTCACTTGTATTTTACCACAGCAAGTGGGAAAAAACCCTGAAATTTTGAGAAACTCTCCAAAATGGGGTTTCTAATTACCTCTTAGCTCAAAGTCTAGGGGCCTGGCCTCATGAATCACACAGGGTAAAAAGCATTGTCCAGAATTCAGAATTAAAGTTTGCTATACATAAACCTTGTGACGTTTTTATTACAGCATACCAGCCTAGAATCTGCATTTAAAACACTGACTGCTCAAAGGAATCTAAATCTCCTTAGCTAAAGGTAATAAAATCAGCTCAAGAATTCACTGCTCAGCAATCTACCATTAGCATTTCTGTTCAGAGAAGATGTAGTTCATCTGTTTTTAAAGAAGTAAAGCCGGGCCATATAGCATAAGTTTGGAAAGTATGACGATTTGCTTGTGTATGTAAGTCCATCAGGTAACAAGTTTTATTTCCTCATAAAGAGATTTCAGTGAATCTGCGTCATGATTTTTTTACAGTACACACAGTACTTCTGCAAAGCCTAGAGGTGGGACTGCATTTCCATATACGTAACTCAAGCTTGATTTCAGCTAGGCAGCTTGGCCACCACTAGCAATGCAATCACAACCTCAGAGAGTGTAAGTGGTCTGAGCTTTTATCCTGTTTTCACACAATTCTTTTCAACCCTGGTGAATTGTGCATTCCCAGGGCCGTGCCATTGCCAGTTGCCAAAACTGACCAAAGTTACCTGTGACACATCTGCTTGAGCCAAGGTCAAACCAACCTTAAGCATCCAGCTAAGCTCTGCTGGAGAACTAAGCCATCATGGAGTTAATTTGTCACACTGGTACCTAGGGACATCTCTAATTGATTTCTCTGGCCAGGACTTCTTAAAGAGTATGTTTCTTTTAAGATATCTCAAATTGGATAAGTCACTAGTTTGTGGGGGGGAGGGTGTTTGTTGTTTGGCTTTTCCCCCCCCCCAAATATCTGAGTAGACACCTTTAAGAATTCATCAACTGACGCAGATTCCCTCCTTTGAGGTGTATCACAGTGCTATTAAGAATAAAGTAGTATGGCCAGTTGATGCTGGCCATAAAAGAGAAAAAGTTTTGCTTTCAGTTGTCAATGTGGCAGCATGTTTTTTATTTAATTTGTTTGGATTCCTAATGGTGGAAGAAGAATTTAATTTGTACTAGAGCGTCCTTTAAAATAAATACTTGATCTCTTTCCACCCACCATTACAGTTGATGGGTACAAAATAAAAAGAACAGCAATTCATTCATCTTATCACTGGAGCACCAGAGGAAGAGAGAGATCCTTAGTGCAATGATTAATGAGTCTCTATAAAAAGATGCATCATAAACTGCTTGTATTAGGTCAAATCATAAACGAGGCTTTTAATGTTTATATGATCCCTTTCTAAATAATTAAGTGTGTCTGTAGCTCTCACTAGGAGGGGAACTTACATGACGCTTGCAAACCATGCAGTTTCCTACAGGGTCATAATTTGGGACCCTCACTTAAAGGGCTCCCCATCTTCCTCTACATTCATGCATTGCTTGAATTTCTCTTGCTGTTGGGACACCTGTCTGTACTACAGGTCAGAGAGACCATTTGATGTCCAGGAGCAGCAAAGATGAACATGATAAACCCTGAGTTAAGGGTGACTTCTTCAGGCACAGACATATCCACAGTTTTGCTGCAGGAGAAAGTATCATTATTTTTCTAATTCTCTGCCCCCAGGTTGGGAGAGGACAGCTGAACCACAGCTGAAATGAAAACAGGGGTCTCTACCGCTGACTGGATCCACGTGGATACAAGGAGGCAGAGCAGTGGTGCGGTGCTTGCCTGAACACAGCTAACGAACCAAGGTACCCGTGCTTGTGGAGAGCACCTCATCCACACAGGAGTCAGCCACGATTTGACGTTATAAATTCCTGGCCAAAATCAGCTTTCAGGTGCTCACAGAAAATTCCCATCAGCTTCAGTAGCTGGTTGGTGAACGCTAAGAGAATAGCACCGTTTGTCCAAAACAGAATTCAGTCTTGTATTTATCCATCTTGTGGTGAAACTGTCATCTTTGAAAAATATAGTACAAGATGACACTATATAAGTGTCCATTTATTTCCTTACTATCACAAGCCTGCAATCATGTCCGTCTCCCTTTTGTTTCCCAGAACAGCTGGTGGTTTTTCTCAAACAAAGCAGAATCTCCCTAGCTTGGCAAACAGACATTGGCTTCACTGCAAAGGAGAATGTCGCAGCCCTAACCAATATGAAGTTTACAGAAAAAAATATCATGATTTTAAAAAAGAGCTGCAGAGCCCTGAATATCTTCAATAGATGCGGTAGCCCCAGTCAGTTTACACACTGCTTGCTCAACACAGAAAATCACTCAGGTTAATTATTTAAATATTTCCATCTATGGAATTTAGAAAAAGTGGAATCCCCGAGATGATGATTTTTAATAAACAATAGATTTAAGGGGAATTAGCTGGGTTATCAAACAGTATCCTCCCAAATCAACTCATTAGTTTCAGTGACTTTCCCTGTTTCACTTTACTAAAACAATTTAAATGAGGATTCATTAAATGCAATGTAATCTAATTCAGACACTCCAAGCCTAATCCCTTGTCTTTTAGCAGTAACGTGATAATAGTTTGCAAAAAAGTTTAAAGGATTATTGTTACCGCGATTTTAAACAGGGACTGTTTTCAGCGAAACGCGTGCCACCACTTCCCCACCATTTTATTATTATTATGTCATTTCTTGCTCTTTACTCATTCATTCATTTTTTCCTTCCCTTTTCTGTCTTTCATTGATCCACACAAGCAGAGTCACACATGGGCAACAGCATCCCTCCGTGCAGGTGTAGGGGATATGCCAAATATCCCCGTGTGGGTCAGTGCACCAGGCCTTGGGAAAGGAATGATTTTTTGGAACTTACTTTGAGATTCTGGAGTAAAAAAAAAAAACCTCCATAAATTCGCAGTGATTTTATAAATATCCTAGACGGAAGGGAGAAGGTTCCTGTGCATTTTCACACTGCTAGTTTCTGACAGCTCTGAAAGACACACAGGAGGGGATCAGGCATAGGACTTGCAAATCAGGAGGCAGACACTGTATTTTATTTACCATGCTAGATCCAGGCTGAAAACAGAGAGTAACAAATCCACACTATGGACGTACAGGTTATTTCAGAATGAACTTACTGATACTCCTGTACTTTCATAAAGCCTTTTTCAAACAATAGGGTCAATTATTCTTTATAGGGCAAAAACCCCCAAACAACAACAACGAAAAAACAACCCAAAATAACCCAAAGAACGAGAGCTGGTTTCTAGATCCTAGGTTTTTGCAGAATTTAACAGGTCCCCTACCCCTGAAAACCTGTTCTCGCTCACTTCAAATCCTTGCCTCTTCAAGCAAGTGCCATTTCATAATCCTATTAAAACCTTTGCCTCTGTTTACCAGGAGCCCTAATCATACTCAGCAAGTTCTTCTCATCTAAGGAAGAGCGACAGCTTTCAGATTTCTTAGGAGGCTTATTCATCAGCTACACCAGAGTTTTGCCAGAGCATTCAATCTATTCTGGGAGCAGCCATGTGGAAAAAGTTTCAAACAGCTCAAAGCCCTGCACAATGATCAAGGAAAGCTCACACAATCCTGGTAATAGCCTGACCCTCTTAAGGAAAATTGGATGATTTGTGGTAGCATTTTTTCTGTCCCCTCTGTGAATTCTGAGCTTTAAAGTATAAGCAGTGTATTCACACAGTCCCATTACAAACCCTATCCCTCTTGCGATGCTGGAATAATAAATACACATCCATATGTGAAAATAAACTCTTGCTGCAATGACCTTCTTCCTCAGCCCACTGGTGTGAAGGTGTTTTAGAAACAAAAGAGAGTCAGATAAAGAATGGACTAATTTGATGTTCAGTGTTTCACCATGAGCAGAATATATGCTTTAATGAGCACATTACATGCACCAGGGACATGTTACTATGAAGCAGGGAATAAAGAGTAAGGGGAAAATAATTAAACAGGCAGCTTTATAATGAGGAAACTGTGTTCATGCAACATTAAGTGGCCTAATTTTCAAGTGCTAAGCAAAGACATGTTCCTTGGACTTCAGAAGGACTTGCTGGCAAGCACCACCTTGAAAACAAGGGCAAAGGATCACAAGAATCAAACCTCCTACAGGTCCAGAAGCACAGGGTGGACTGATGCTGTCTCAAAGTCATCTGTCCGCACTTTGCACTGACCTATCCGACAGGACCAAATACCTGTACCCTGTAGTTCTTACTCTGTAAGGAGGACCCTTAAAGTTTTAAAATACCACAGCATTCGTCATATGTGGTACGTAGGACATTACAACTGACTTCTACCAGGCTGTCCTTAGTTTTCTGCCGGTACTGTATCTGCCAGGCCACAAGCATACAACATCATCTAGGCGCAATGAGCACACGAAGACTTAGTGTAGCTGTTTGCACAAGTAGAGTTACTGGGAAAGGGGAAAATCTGCCTCGTTGGGTTCAGACACTGACAGAATGAACAAATAAACCATTTTTCTGATTGTTATCAGTTCCCTCAAGGCCAGTAAGGCCAGGAACATTCATTTACTGGGACTGTCAGTTCCAGAACATGTTGCAATATCAATTACTTCAGCATAATAGCCTATCAGTCAGACAGCAATTTTGTTGGGCCAAGGGCTCCCCGTCTTTCTTTGCAAATGGACGTGGCCCAAAGTCTCCTCTTTGTTACTCACCCTCATGCCTAATTCAATGTTTTCTCCTCCGTAGACCTCCATACCAGGATCAAGCAAGCCAATCTCACCAAAATACTCTCGGTCCACTACAAACGAGCATCCAATCATGGCTGGTGTCCTGCACAGAGACAATAAAGCAAATAATTAAGTCATTTATTAGCTGCTACAGAACCCACCTCATAACAATTTTACACAGACAAAACAGTTCTTAGCCTTCAAGTTTACATTTTAGATTTATCTACTAGTATGCAATCACATTGCACTTCATTCCCCCAACGGACAGAGGACCTTGTGGGACCAGAGCCACCCAAATAACAAGCACACTACCAGACACACTTGGACCACCTGTCTGTGAGACAGGCACAAGATGTGAAGTCAAGTACTCCATGCATGTTAATTAAGCATCAGGCTGTTTTTCCTTTGTTTTATAGACACAACCTCTGTGCTGCAGCTGAAGTTCAGCACCACACAGAGTAGCACAAGAACTAGACAACACTTTATTTGAAGATTAATACACAAAAAAAAAACCCAACATAAGCTTTGTCAGAAATGAGGAGTCCCCTTACCCACATATTAAAAGTGCATGACAAGAGCCATGGATCAATCACGGTGTGAAGTTTGGCAAAGGACTTCCTGGAGTCATCTCTACCAGATAAAATTCAGTCTTTGTGAAGCCATTCCATGATTAATATTTCTATGTTTGCTGAGCTCAGTCTTTAGAAAAGGAAAAATTGTCAGATGAAGAGACTGCCCTCAGATCTGCCACTGACCAACTGGGTGATTTCAGATAAATCATTTCCCTTCTCTGAGCATCAGTTGCTTTACATGTAAAACTATGGTTCTGCTCTCCTTTACAAAGCAATCTGAAACCTGTCACTGGGCAGCACTACCTGACAACAAATTTTGAGATCATTTACCATATGAACACAAGCATTATTTCAATGCAGTACAAGCTAGTGACATTTGCTAGTTTCATTTGTCCCCAGTTTCTCTGCATCTCTGTACTGGTCACAACACCTGCCTCTTTAAAATTCAAAGTAGGAGCTAGGTTTTGCTACTATAGCCCACAATTTAAAAATGTAGACTTAGACTGACTTTAAGCTGGAGAACCGACAAGAGCCTGCAACTCCACGTTGGACTTGCAATTCAGCTGCAGGTTGCATAGTGCTTACTGCAAGATCATGGGTAGTCATCCTGCAGTCTGATCTACAGGATGTGCCCAGGCCCAGACCCCGGGGAAAGACCCCCCCCACCATCTTAGTGGGATCCCGACAGACCAGACTGCTGAATCAGGGAAACTACAAAATCACTTTTGGAGCTGACCTAGAAGAATGACCTCTGCTCCCCCTTCCATTGAAAGGGAGGCGATTTTGGACCATCTGGCAGACACAACATCATTCCTAACAGTGCTATTGTAAAAAGACATCAGGCAAATTCTAGTTTATGCCAATTTTCTATTTTCTAGTGGAATAGAGAAGGCTCTGCCTATGGCCCAAGCTTATATATATACACCATGAAAATGCCCTATAGAAACAAAGATGATGGAAAAGGTCTAAAACCTCTTTTAAGAAGTCTCCTTTGTAACGCACTAATGTTATACTGTCGCTATGAAGTCTCTCTCATCCCAACTACCTGCATGTTTCTTCAATTTGTACAGAAAGCTATTCACAGGGTATTTGCCCATGACATCTGAGAAACGTATTCATGTGGCACCTTCGTACACACGTGAAAAACTGCCCTGGCCGGGAAAATGAACACATTTTTTACCCACATATTGGTGGATCCCACCGGTAGCAGCAGGTGGCTGCTGGAATGCTATTATCACATCAGGTCCTTTTTCTCATCAGCAGTTCACCATTTCTATGTCATGAGGTTAAAAAGGCTTCAAATAAATGGCCAAGATATGGTTAGATAAAACAGTTCTTTGCTCCTGGGCCTAATGCATATCCCGACATTGCAGAACACAGTCCAACCTATGGCAGGAACTATTTGGTACCCTTGAAAAGGTTCATTTGCTGAAGCACTGCTATTATTTATCTGTAATGGACTCTGCTGTAGCACTCACGTTACTGGTACCACTTCAGCATCTCTCCCTTGCACTTTTTCTCAGTTTGAAAGCCATTGCAAACTCTCAGATCATTACAAGCCTATACTGCAGTGCACACTACCCCTCTCATGTTTTCTCTGCATAATTGAAAAAGGCAGCTGTTGATAGAAACACACTTGATCGGCACGGTTTCTGACAAAGAAGTTGAAATAGCTTGATTAACTCTCACGTTCCACCCTTGCAGAGTGAGATGTGTTCCCTGGATCATGAGCTGGGGGAACAAGATTCAAGAGCGGTTACGAGAAAAACATCTGGCTTTCGACTGAAGAGGGGCTCTCAGCCAGATCCCTGCACCCATTCAGTCAAAAAGGCTGGAGGAAACGGAGGCCAGATGTCACAAACCCTACAAAGAAACTGTAGCAGGGTCACCACTAGCACCCTCAGTGCTTGGACCTCTCCCACACCCCACAGTCCCTCTTTTGTGTGTGCAAGAAATTCCAGCACTTCTCTGTTTGATGCTGTTATTTGTGAAGACTTTCTGTCGAATCTGTCTCTAGTTAGAAGTGGTCTCAGAGCTCTATGAAAACCACGCATGGTCCTGGGTACTCCTGGCTGGATACAACCATCTCCTCTTGATGTGTATACTTATACACCAGGATCTTTGCAAGATGGATGGCATTTATAAATTCAAGTTATTTGGTAAAATGCACCTTCCTGCTTATAGTTCCTAGAGCCACGCCTGAAGACAGACTTGCCTGAAAAGGCTGAGAGCTCTCCTGTAGACAGGACAAGACATATCCAATATATATACCATGCTGTCATATTCTGTATCACTGAAAACCATATTTTAGGCTACCATATCTTAAAACCTAAGGAATAAATTTGGTCTAGAAACTGAAATAAAAGAAGGACATAACCAATGAAAGGGAATTCAGTAGCTCTGAAGGAAATAAGCTTTTGAGGGAATATTTAGGTATTTCTTAAGAGGTAACCATGATAAAAAAGGGAAGGAGGCGGGGGGAAGAAACACACACCACTTTCTTCATTTTCCTTTTTATGTATTTAAAGCTAAACACAGGCTTCACTGGATGAAGGCTAGAATATCACTGCTTTGCAAAACTGAGCTGCTAGTTTGGGCTTAGACTCATTCTCTTTCCAGCTCCCCCAAAACATCCTCTGGAGGCAGCTCCTTACAGTGGTAGGATGCTCCCATAAGGACATTTCTCCTTCCTTCCTAATGAGGAACGGTAGCAGTAGGCTTTGCAGACTGCTCTCAGGTGCTGGAATCTCTCTCTCTCTGGGATGGATTTTCGCAGCTGTTGGCTCTGTCCATTAAAACACTGACTTGTTAATTGAATGGGGGTGGG
The DNA here is from genome assembly GCA_031468815.1 of Morus bassanus. NCBI lineage: Eukaryota > Metazoa > Chordata > Aves > Suliformes > Sulidae > Morus > Morus bassanus. The sequence continues at coordinate 28,510,345 of CM062577.1, forward strand.
AAATACATTTTAGATGCATCCACATAATCATCACTCACAGACGAATACCACTGAGGACTGCCTTTGCAACTCCCTCTCTCTCTCCTAGGTTTTATTTCTTCTCATTAGATATATTCAAATAGAGACTCCACAAGCCTTCATGGCTTATTCAGTAAAAAAAAGTGTTTTCAGGAATGAGCAACAACAGCAGTGCAATGGCAGAAGGAACCACATCCAGGTTTTCAGAGAAGCCAGTCCAAAACTGCCACTGTCAGTGCCTTTCTCTACCTGACTTTGGCCGCCTGCAGCCACTGCCCTTCTGCATGGCAGCATGGCTGCAACCGCAGAAGCTGAACTGAGAAGCCTGTGGCTCCGCCCTGGCCACATCCTGACACGATGGAAGAACTTGCCTACGATGCACAATGTTGAATTTTCTGCACCCTGCGTGTTCAACACTTCCATCAAGTTCAACCAGAGTTTTGGGCATTCAGTCTTCATCAAGCCCAGGCCCTTAGCTTCCCCATAGTTTACAGCTGGGTCAGTCAAAGCAAGTGTAATGCGATTCACAGCCCAGTGAGCTGGTAACAGTGCTATGAGCTGGGGGACCCTGACTCTATTCCCAGCTCTGTCATTCTTGTGGTCTTCAGTGAGTCACCTCCCTCTGCCTCTGTTTCTCCACCTGTGGAGCACACATAATAATACTGGGTAAAGTCTGAGAACTGCTTCGTCAGCTTGAAAGCCTAAGATTCACTTCTAAAAGTGCTTTAAGCATATAGGTGGATAATTTTATACTGGACTACAGTGTTACGCTGACGTATTGCAAATACTTTTAAAAAAAAAAACACCCCCCAAAAAGCATGAGAGTCTCACTTGGCTGTCATCACTGGGTTTTTCCAGTACCTCAAAAACTCCAGTATATCTACCACTTTTAGTACAGTGCAGCAAAGACTTCCTTTGAAAGTCAGAAATGGATATATGAGCAAAAGCGACTGCGTTAGCACGTCTTAAACGCTGCTCACTAGCCAAGGGCCAGCAAATGAGAAGGTGCATGCCCTTGGCACTTTGCAGCTTCAGAGCAAATATATTAACCTAAACCACACCTGCTTTATATAAAAGGTCCTTTTTCCTTAGAGTCATGCACTTTCTAGTAAAACAGTGACATTTTTAGAAGGAAGATATCACAAAATAGCAGTTAGAGGTGTACAGTTTTTTACCAACACCTCAGAGGTGTTGGGAAACTTAATTGATCTGTGGAATATTCTTTGACACAACTGAGGATGTTATAAGCATTAGTTATAATCAAGAGCAGTACTCAAAGGATAATGTGGAAACACAGCAAAACTTTTTTTTGCCACTAAAACCTGAAAACGCAGCATAGAATAGTATTGATTCTGCACTGAAGAAAGATACAGCATAGTCAATTTGTGGGAATTAACTGATGTCATGGCTGTAGCAAGGGAGATATGAGAGAGACATTACTCTGGGTAATACCCTGGGGAAAGGGAGGAAGCAGAGAGCAAACATAAATATAACTATAGATAAATATATAAACATAAACATATATATACAGGGATAAGGAGAGAGAGAGAAAGAGATTCAAATGACACATCACACACCATATCTTCGAGTTTTCCACTTTTCCTGGCGGAATATTTCTTTGATTCAGGTTCCTAAGCAGCACCTCACCCCTGGCCTGACAGGTAAGTGGGGGAACTTGCATGCTACCTGCGTAAGAATTTACTTTTTCTTACAACTCCTGTCTTCTGCAAGAAAGAGTCACACCAGGCCGTGAGAACAGAACTCAAGGACAGATTTGCTGCTCAGGAGCTACAGGAAAAAAAAAATGACAAGCTTAACGATGGGAAGATTTGTTAACCCCTTTGGAGAGCTACAGCATGTGAAAAAAAGCAACCCAGCATGCTTGGCTAGGAAAGGCAGGGCAATAAGGATGTAGAATAACTCTCCGATGCCCCACAGAAGTATATTTTTTGGAACAGGCAGGATACCCATCAGAATCTGGACAAATAAAAAAGAAACTGCTCTGTTATAGGCTCCTGTGAACCAGCAACTGAAAAGATGGCCATAATCAACCAATAAACATTCACCAGTTTTATTATTACAGGACAGCATATTTTATCCAGAAAGACTGTACAGATAAGCCCCTTCCTAAGCTCAGGTACACAGATGGATTTCCTCCCAGAGCAGCAAAGACCCAACACGGCTGCACCACCATCGCTGTGACAGACCAACACGGGCCTGACTTGCACATGAGATGGGCACACACACTCCCAGCTAAAGTAGGCAGCACGAACCACTTCACTGTGGGCATATCAGGCACTAGTTTATATACATGAGCAAGACACACGTGCTTTCTGGAGTGGCTGATACAGTGCGTGTTCATACACATTCCTACTGGTACCAAGCTATGGCATATTAAAGCAATAAGTGAGAACATATGCAACAATGAAATGCACCACTGCTGCTGGAGGAAGATAAAATGGAAAGCTGTGCAGCGCTTGGCTGAGTGAGGCTGACTAATGACTCTAATGTTAGTGGCTGCTGATCAAGAAATCAAACACAGAGCAGTCCATCATAATCACGGCAGGTGAGGGAAGATGAGCCAGAGCCCAGGATACCAGAAACCTTCCCTGCTGTTGCAAAAACCAGTAGTATCTTCTGCATACAGAAAAAAATATCCCAGCTTGTTTCAATGCATAGTCAAATTCATTAGAAACCCTCTGAAATAGGATCCTTTGTTACACAGTTTGTTGCCAGATGATAAGGACATTTTTGGGCAGTGTGTTCTCAGGAACACAAATGGAAAATGACGTGATGGACACAGCATGTCAAAATAACAATCCCCATTTAAATCTTCACGTTAGAGACATCTTACGTCTCAAATGTCAAACATGCAAAATGGATTGCCTGCAGAAGCCGATTCAGGGAACATCAATTGTTCTGAATTTCAGAGTGTTAACGGGGGGGGGGGGGAAGAACCGACTTAAAACTGTATCAGAAATCTTTACAGAATCTGACACTTTGTTCTTGCTATTTCTTTACCTTTGTTCGCACTTCAAGGCCACATCCCCTTTGTCATTTGGACCACAACAGCTGATCTGACATTTTATGGTGTGCACTTGACATGACTGCCTATGCGGTGCCCCGCTGACTTGAGGGACAGTTCCTGCTCCTTCCCAGCAAGGCTCTGAGTAGGATCACACCACTGTTAGTGTTCAAGAAAGTAGAGGATCAGGCTTCAAACAGAAAACTTCTGAGAAAAGAAGTAAGCACATCTGTTGTGTAATCCCAGAAGAAAACAAGAATTGGACTCTCCTTTCTAAACGTCTCACCCAATTCTGCAGATGGATGATATTTATTCATACAATGCAAACATCAGAAATGCCAGGGCTCTGATCCTCACTGATACCAGGGCACGCATTTTTTTAACACTGAAAATCTTTAATCCCTTTGGAGATCTGGGAGGAAGTATACAGCTACACCAACCACAAAACCAGCCATGGGGTTATTAGATATTAGCCTTTTCTTTTACGAAACACACAGAGAGACACAAAACAAATCCACTATTTGCTGAAGACAGTATCAAAGGAAGCCTTAAGAGAGACAGTGTCAGCAAGGACTAAATGAATTTGCAGTTTTCATGCTGATGAACAGTACTGCAATCTTATGAATGCACAGAACATGGTTCCAAACACCCTCAATGTGGACCAGCTTGCACACCTTGCAAACTGGATAGAAACAGAAATTATGGTTGCAGTACATGGTTTGGAAAGCTGATTACAAAACCAAAATCTGCACCAAACCAACAGAGATTTTTGAAACAGTTTGCTCATTAGTCTGACTTCCCCTTCCTTTTGAAAATATACCTTAAATTTTCTACAGCTACTAAGTTCCCATCACGGGTGCTTTCAAATCTCAATTCTAAGTACAGAATTCCTGATTCTTTTCATCAATAACACTCACACTTTCACTCTTTCCATTACCATAATTATGCTGGCACATCACTTAAAAGCCACAAAATTGCATTGTATTTCTATAGGCAGGCATAACACAACAGCACAGCCAAATGCTTTAGCAAATCCTTCCAGGTACTACTGCTTCGGAGGCCCATCAGAAATCTGTGCAGCGTGGCTAGAAAGTGGATGCTCTGCTCTCCTAGATCGCTGCCTTCAAAGAACATGTTCCCAGGGAGACAGGTAAGTGTTCACGGTTCAACGTTGATGTCTCTGCATTTTAGGGCATGTAATTCATAATTTTCAGGAGAGATACTCATGCAATCACAACGTCTCAGTGCTCCTGATATTTGTCAGCAAGTGTTGGATGCTCTCCTCCTTGTGCCGCTCGTCTCATCTGTCTCTGGGCAGTTTATGCACTGTTGAATCAGAGGGTTTCTTTACTCAGGTTCAGAATAAAATCGCTGCTCTCAGGAGCCAGCTACTTACATGCATCAGATTTCAACACTACTCAGTGCTTGAGTTTGGACCTTATTCACTTCTGTATCAGTCCAACTCTGTGCCAGTATAACCCCGGCAAGAGCTTGAATATAAACCGGAGGAAAGCCCGTGATAAATCAGGCCCTGTATTGCTGAAAAAAACCTTTTAACCCAGCATTACAGGGATGAGATTCCTTCTTCTCTATTAAAAAGATCTGTAGTTGAATTTTCAGAAGTTTTGCAGATCCAGCTTCCATTCTTTAGGCAGTGCATGAGCTACCACCGCTGAAAATCATGTCTAAGGAACTTGCTGAGGTTTAACCTCTTAGTTCCGTCTTATCTGATATATGATCATTGTCTCCAGAACAGAAGATACTCAAATACTAGAACAACTCATGTGAAAATTAATACAGCAATTTCACATATAAACTGGAAGTATTGAAGTGTGCAAAACCTTTCAGGAATAAAAGACTGAAACCCTGATTTCAGGAATGAAAGCTTTGGCCGATTAATTTTCTTTCATCAATAAACTATTTCTCAGGGCTGAGTGAAATAGATATAAAGCACCTGCACTTTTAAAACAATGTGAGGAGAGCAGGGCATGTTATCCAGGAAAACTGATTGCCTAAGTAATTACTTTCCTGCTTATTGAGGTTTCAAGCTGAGCAAAGGGTCAGTGATGAAGGACTGTGCTGTCTTGTGGTAAATAAGGTTAATGTTACCGTATAGCTCTGTTTTGTAGTCATAGGGCATGAGAATGAACCTAAGAGCAACTTGCAACACTTGTTCAAATATGGATTGAAATATTACCCTCTGCATGAGGGACAGCTCCTGTGAGATGGCCCCATCCAATCAATCACTTAGAAATGTGAACAGTTCGTCTGTGTCCTTTCACGTCTAAAAGACCACCTGGATCCTTTCAGTTGGGCATGTTGTTTGAAGTGCTTGGATGGACTTCTTAGGACCTGACAGCTCAAGCTCTACACTGGAAGGGAAGTACATCAGCTTCTCTGCCACAGCCTACGTTGGGACCATACAACAGAGCTTCAGCTTACTTTAGGATACACCCGATATACATCAAAATGAAGATGACTTTAAGGTGGTAATTTGGGTCCTTTCTAGAGAAATCTCGAAAAAAGTGCAGAGCAACCTAAAGCGCATACCTGGGCTTCATATTTTTTAGCATTAATTTCAGCAGTTGCTCACAACAGTACGCTTCACCTAGCACAGTACATCTCAGAGGAACTGCTAGACAAGCATCTGCACTGGAGATGAAGAGCTAGAAGAGATGACTTTTCAAATGAAGGGGAAAGAAAGCCCCTTTCTTATCAGTTCCTGTTTTCCCACTGTAACAATTCTCAAAAACACTATCACAATTCCTGAAACAGTGTTTCCTTAGAAAATTCCATTTTTGCAAGGTAAAATGTTCCCTTATAAAGAAAAATAGAATGACACTGACTACATCGTCCAGTTTTATTTTAAAATTCATCCAGCAGGAAAACTCAGAATGTGTCCAAAGTTCTCCAAAAAAAGAGCAACTCTCCAACAAGGCGAGGCTAACACATCTCCTACTAGGGCTGCTGGGAAGCTCTTGTTTGGGCTGATGGCCACGAGGGCTGCCTACAGACTAAAAGTGAAGCCAGCCTCCTTGTAGTCACATACAAAATACCTTCGTTGCTCATACGCACAATGTCTTATTACTCATCCCAGAGTCCACTGGAAAATAAAAGCATAAATGAAGAAGAGTCTGCTATCCTACTAAGGGCCACAATGTGAACTTGAACCACACATTCATAAATAGAGCACGTGCACTTCTACGTACATTGTGGTGCAGCTCTGAGGTGTGACACATGCATCCATAGCTTTGCAGAGCCATCTGTTTTCTTCAGTTACATTTTGCTGTCCCTGTACAAAGCCTATAGCCTTGCTCCACTTAAATTCCCCCTCGGCAGCCAGCTGAGATGGAAACACTGCTAGTACCAAAATGACAGCATGTGGGAGATTTACCTGATGGGAGCTGACTCATCCCCTTTATCGAGCCACTCCTGCGGTGGGATTATGTACATGCACCAGAGGCCCCAGTTATAGCCGTGGGCTGCATTGGCGTATTGCTGCACTTCGAAAGTGTTGTACTTGATATTGTCAATTGCTGGTAAGATGATCCGTTTTCGATCTTCTTTGATCCGGGTAAGTGCAGGTTCCACCCTGAGAACAATAAAAACAACAAAATGTTTTACAGCTGTCCAGTAATCCCAGGTCCTGCTTTGCAGTCTGATAAAACAAAGTTCTCTGATACTGAGAGCAGTAACCCAGCGAGATGGCAGCCGATAACACAGCATAGCGGGACCGAATACAGATCACTGCTGTACACTGAAGAGGCTGGAGCTTGCTGTGGGATACTTCACATAGCAACAGCACATGAATTACTACCTTTATGAAGCTGTACCAGAGTTTAACAAAACAAAATTTTACAAAACACTTACTCTGAGGCCTGGAGACGGTCAATTCATTTTGCAATGGACAAGTGTTGAGAGGCACTATTGCCAAGAGTAACTAAATCGTCTCCTAACGGCTACCCCACCAGGATGCCTGGTAGCAATTAAATACCTGCTCTTGCTGACAAGGCCTGAAGAACAAAACACACACCAGGGACTGAATGAACCTGAAGGTTTCTCAAAGGTTTTAATCTTGTTTCCTAAGGACTGACCCCATCGGATCTAGTTTGAATGACAAGCGTGGCTGCATTTTGCCTTCTAAAACCTCTTTGGCGATGAGAAGATTTCAGTTGCCAGATGGTGCAAAAGCAGCAAACTGCAGGAAATGTGCCATCATTTTAAAAGGCTTTAAAACATCAATGTGCTTTCAACAGAAGCCTCATCCCAAAGTGTTTGAGGAAAGTAAAAAGCTTCAGTGCAAATATTCATTTCTGACCAAGGTAGTCTGAAGTTGCTATGAATTTATAAACTGATCCAAAGAGGTAGCAGACTTGCATAAGGGTGGAAAGCACTTCCCAAAGCAGCATTAGAAACAGCCACTGGTTCACTCCGTTGTAGCTATGTTTCCCCTTGAAATAAGCTTTGAAGATTTTGCAGAGCTCTCACATATATCTTTAAGGGAATGGTGGTTTGCTGCGATTCACAGAGGGAGTAGGAACTGAACACTGATCTTTTCTCACTTTTCTTTTGTTGTTGGTTAACAACTGTTCCTTTGTGGTTTCAAGTTTGTTATATTTTGTTTGTTATCTTATATTTAGTTTGTTACCATGTATTTTCTTGTGTAGGCCAACAGAAAGGGACAAGTTATGAAATTAATTCAACCTCCATTTTCAATCTTTGCTGCCTCAATCTGAACTACCATAAATTTTCTGATCTCTTCTGTAAGAAGACAGCAATTTCTCTGTACTTGAATACGGCCAAAATATTTGTCTTTTATGTACACAGGCTCCGTATTGCTTACATCGTGTACAAGGTCGTGTACTGCTTGCTTTCTCTTCTTTTTATCCCTCCCACATCAGTAAAAGGGGATTTTTTTACCGATTCAGTGAAACCCTTGAGTATTGATGAAGAGCTACTTACTGCAAATAAACCATCACAAAGCAACGTAAAATAAGAGGATAGCTGACAAAAAGACAAGGTGTCACAGCATTTCATTTGGAGAGAAGTCAAAGAGAGCTAAACTAGTTTTATTTGGATTCCTCTAGAAAAAAAGGACATCTGAATTTATCAGCTGGATGCCAATAACGCAGAGCACAGAAGTTTTAATAAAAAGGATGATCACCAGCATGGTGGGAAGAGAAGAACGACATTGCAAGTTGCAGAAATTCCCCCTGGCCAGGAAGGTTATGAAAGAGATGTTCATCTCATATGCAACATGTACTGTTTTGTTACTCTACTCCATTTATTCTGGGAATAAATCAATGCATCCCTCATGATTGGAATGGCCTGAGGTCTCTGTTACTACTGCCTGCCACCTGCAATTTTTGGTGCAGCACTTCTATTGTCAAAGCCCAGTCCTGCAAAGTACCAAAGACCTCCACAGAAGCAGGAAAGTGCATCAGTCCAGAGGAGGCACAGTGGTTTCAGCTCAGGTTGTTAAGTACCTTTTTGGCTTTTAAATATTTCCTTAGTCAGCAGGATCATATGTTGTTTCTTTTTCCCCCCTTTTTTTTTCGCATGGCATTTAAAGAACTGCTCCCCAGATCAAAGGAGATTTTTTTCTTCTGTGGGAGAAGCAAGAAACAACTGAGAGAGATTCAGGACAGTGCAGTACATGATTCAGAATGCCAATTCGTACGGTCTATAGGCCACACTCATGCACCCACATAAAGAGCCAATGTATCCTAACAAATCAAGCTAAGACACTTCTGTTTTTAATATGAGATTATATTTATGAGATTAACTGTTTTAAAAACCAGTGGGTGATTGGCAGAAAACCTCTTGCAACTCCAATAAAGCAGGGAAGAATGCAGAAAAGATGAATCTGCTTTGTTCTTTCCATAACGTTATCTCTGCTTATCAGCCTAGAGGCAGCAGAAGAAAATACAGCAGAACAACAGAGATGTCAGCCAGACACCCTTCTCCCATCAGGAATCAGGTGCCTCCATGCATGGCTGTGGTAACCCCTGTGCCTAATATCAGCAAGGAGGCTCTCCCACTTCCTTCTGGCCTCTGAAACAAAGGCTTTCAAGATACCAAACACCACCTATAGATGTCACTAATGACAGGCCACTAATTGTTTGACTGGAAGAAGAATCCTCCTCTTCGTGGTTGTGGAGAAAAATAAATTACCTTGGAGCAGGTCCCTGTCCACGTGGAGCACTTGCAGCAGAAGCCTCGTTACAAAATCAACTCTGAGTTCCTTTGCAAACCAAACAACACCCTGGGAGGCGGCCCACTCCTGAAGCCCTTGGGCACTGCTTCAACATGTTCGGTGCAGTGGGGAAATCACAGAGCAGAGGTATTACATCCTCCAGTGAGATCTGGTGCACATCACAGGACACCGCTGCACCCAGTGATTCCCATAGCATGCACTAATTTATTATGTTTGGGTCTGATTTCCAGATCTGCCCTGCAAAGCAGGAAAACTGACTGCATGCCTTCTGAAGCAGAAATCTGTAAATGGGTTTCTTCTGTAAGAATTACATTCTGTCATTTTTATTCACTACCATCTGATTCTGGAAACAGGTCTTTGACAAGCAAGGAAAGACTGGGAGTTTTAAAAACTATTTTTATCTCTCTTGGTTAGAGTTCTTTGGTCACCAAATCCTTAAGTCCTCAATTATTGGGATGTTTATGTTGATACAAAGCAAGACCGTTTAACCATCATACTTAAAATTATGCTGAAGTTTCCATGTTCCTTCTACAGTTCCTCCTTGTGTGCTCATTTTGCAAGTATTTTACTTTTGAAGGGTAGACTGAGATCGTGCAATGAAAAAGCTAAAAGCGATAAGGAACCCTTCTCCCTTAATGTCAGATGTCTGCAATAGACCCCCCACATCCAAGGTAATTGCCTCAAACTTTCATTCTCAGCAGAGACAGGCAGAGGCTGGCACTTTTATAGTAAGATGCTTCTCATAATAATGTAGACACTGGAAATAGGTAAGATTAATAATGTTCCAGAGGAGCCTATTTTGAATATAAAGGGAATTTAGCCTGCTACTTTGCCAGACAGCTTAAAATTGGACTCTTGAAGTGTATCCCCAATAACGGTTAGAAAAAGAATATGAAGAAAATATTTAATAGTCACTCTGATTTTCAGCCCTCAATCATATTTGTGATTGTGTTCATCTGGTACTTGTGTCTTGGAAATGCTAATCTGGATCCTCATTTTCTTCATAACAAGAACAATCCATTCCCAGTTCTGGTGCTGCTGTCATGCCAGCCATCACCAAACTACTCCTGTCACTCTATAGTTGACTAAATTCCTGTGTTTTTCCAGTTGTATGGCTTACATTTATTACCACCTGACTTGGTGCTCTGTATCTGACTGGCACAAGGAGGGATCTCTGGAGTGTGATACAACAGTCAGATCAAAATACATGATGAAATTTCAATAATCTCTATCAATCTATTAAGTTGAAATCTCAGATTTTAAACTTTCACAAAATCTGAGGCATCTGAAAGCTGTCCATGTGATGGAAGTTCTGTTTCAGTCCCCTGCACTCAAGAAATGTAAATGTTGAAGATATTACTACTTCAACGACCTCTACACTGAGGTTACAGATGAAGTAAAATGCCATGACAAGGTTGTGGAGTGAATTGGTGGGAAAGCAACTGCTGGAACTTCATTTTCTCAACCTCCATCCCCTACAATGGAGGTGGCTTTCTTCCTCTGTCTGTATCCACGTGTGTGGAAATCACATCCCTGCAGGTATTAGGAACAGGAAAGGTTCAGTACCTGGACAGACTGCACATTAATCTAACTTCCAAAATACGTTCACACCCACAAGTAAGAGAGCAGGCTCTGTGTCACAGATGGAAAGAGAAAATCCAGTGCAGAATTGTTCTCTGTTTCTTAGTAAAACTCAGAAAGGAGAGCCTTTTAACTAAACACTCTACACCTGTGAGATTTCACAGCTTGTCTTGCCTGATCAGGGACAGCAGAAATAGCGATGGCGTATTCAGATGCCAAGCCCTAGCTCATCTCAGTGAGACCTACAGGAATGTTCAAATCCCAGATTCTGCCAATGCCCTCTGCACCACCGACGCTGCTTGTGCTCTGTTTTTCTGCCTGCCAAGATCCCTAGGTAATGGCCAATGAAGAAGGACTATAAGCTTGAACAGGACTGGGTAATGGACTGTGTTTACATTGCTCATCTTAGGTAATCCATGAAATATGAGGGGTTTTTTATTGCTATTCGTTGCTAGCAAAGTCCAGCCTTGGAGTAGCTCTGTTAGGATCAATGGACTTACACAGTGTCTTTGTCTCTGTAAGCTGAGCTGCACATTCATCAAATCCTTTGTCAGCTTTGCTGGTAACTCTGGCTTTGTCTAATTGCTTCAGTTTTTTGAAAGGATTATGATTAAATCTTTCCTAGTAATTTCTGGTTTTTTTTCTTAATTTTAAGCTGCTACATTATTATGTAGATTAACTCATCCTCTTCAGAGATACCAGTGTTCTTTCCCTGTTTTTTTTTCCCCCCTCGTCTTTTTTTTTTTTTCCCACTGTACATCTGCAGAAGTCAGGTGTTCCTGGCAGCTCCCAGGACTAAAAGGACAGAGTGGAAGAGGTTGCTGAAGTCGAAGTATGTTCAACATGCTATGCTGATGAGCTGCAATATGTTGTTTGAGTATTTCCTTTCCACATGGCCACTGCTGGCAGTGAGACAGGATTCAGCCCTGCCTGATTAGGTACATAAGCCAGATGTGAATTTTGAGATTCATCTCTATTTTTCACAGATGCAAAAATATTAGGTTCCTAGCTTGTATGTGAGTCAATGTACTTTATGGACACAGAGTAGCATATATTGTTAACAAGTTATTTACTGGAACAAGAAGAAAATTTCTCCCAGGCCTATTCATAGACGTGATGGATTTCAGTAAACCAAATAAGCTTTAAAGGCAGCGTTACACATAATCCAGATCTTTTTTCCACCTAATAAAAACAAAGCAGACAATTTGGGCTAGAATTTAAGTGACATAAGAAGTACCTCCCTTCTATCCTCTCTAAAACTATATATTTGCCAGTGTCCTCCTCTCACTCTGAATAGATTGCTGGTAAATGGTTAAAGCCAGAAGAGAAAAGAGAATAAATTTAGTTCTCTTATAGACTCCACTAGGCTAAAGGGTATTTTCACTTGGGTTTTATTTCTCTGAAGCAGTTCCAGAAATACCATAGCACACTGCTGAAGTCTCATTCCCAGGACTCAGCCCTGTGATTGACAGTGCTTGGTTGAAACTCCACAAAGCATATCGCTGTCCCATGACTTTGGTGGGCTTCCCACAGGCACAAGGATGTTCTGGGAGGAACATCACAGCATGTGCCTTGGTAAGTGACTCCTCCTTACAGAAACTCTCTTCAAGAGTTTGTGGAAGGAATCTCTGATCAGGAGCAAATTCAGAACAAAAGGATGCGTCGATTTGTCAAAGACTGTTGAGCATATCACTAAACACAGCACATGTATTTCATGAATTTAATGCTTTTGCCTACCAGCGTGTCAGCTTCTGGATTAACACTGGATTTTCAAAGGTGTTGAGCACCCATGATGGTTCAGTGGGAGCTCCAGCAATGCCAGGACTGTGGGCCTCAAAGAATAAGTGCTCCCAAGATAAACATCAGAGTTAGGAAAAGAGTTGGAAGGCAAAATTTAAACCAGAGTATAGAATAAGCCTATAAGAAGACTGAGAGCAAAGGCAGGGGTCATACTGTGATCACACGGGCTTCTCTAATCCCATTGTAAGTCTATCTCTGAACATATATGCATTCTATATTTAATACGGACCAAGTCAGAGCAGCTCAAACCCCACGGGAAACCACAGCAAACAGAACTTGTATGCTGTCTTACATCCTTATCAGATTGCCGGAGAGTTCATGCCAGTGGGGAAGTCTGATTTTTCACAATGCTAAAAAGAACAGCTTCTTCCAGATAAAAAACAGATAAAAACAAGTTAGTAATGAGCTCCTCAGCACACATGATTATATAATTCACCTTTTTAAATATGTAAAAACACCTGCTGACTTCAAGTAGACTTTTAAAAACGCACAACATAGGAATAAAGGCAGGCTATCTAAGAGAATCATAGAATCGTTTAGATTGGAAAAGACCTTTAAGATTATCAAGTCCAACCATTAACCCAGCACTGCCAAGTCCACCACTAAACCATGTCCCCAAGCACCAAGTCTACACGTCTTTCAAATACCTCCAGGGGTGATGACTCCACCACCTCTCTGGGCAGCATGTTCCAGTGCCTGACCACTCTTGCAGTAAAGACATTTTCCCTAATATCCAATCTAAACCTCCACTGGCGCAGCTTGAGGCCATTTCCTCAGGTCCTATCACTAGTAACTTGGGAGAAGAGACCAACCCCCACCTCACCACAACCTCCTTTCAGGCAGTTGCAGAGAGCGATAAGGTCTCCCCTCAGCCTCCTCTTCTCCAGACCAAACCCCCCCAGCTCCCTCAGCCGCTCCCCATCACACTTGTTCTCCAGACCCTTCCCCAGCTCCGTTGCCCCTCTCCAGACACGCTCCAGCACCTCCATGTCCTTCTTGTCCCGAGGGGCCCAAAACTGAACACACATGCAAGAGAAACCACACAGGTCATGCCACAGGCCAGATCCTCTGCTGTCCAACTCTTCCACGTCAATGGACTTCACAACATCAGGGATGCTTTGCTGACATGCATCACCTGAGGAGCGGACCCAGAACACTTTTGAGTTCTTAAGTAGAATGACTGTACTAGGCATTTGTCAATAACTCTCCCCCCTCCCCCAAATGTCACTTTTTCTGAATGTGTCCAACAGTAAATCCTTTCTAAAATGACAGGAATTGCATTGGGGAACATCTCTCTCAAATTCTGTCCCGTCCCAACTGGGTACCCAAATACCCTAACCTCTGGATTCTTTTGAGATAAACATGTCTTTTCTTCCTCTCCACCATCACTATTCTAATTTTTACTGCAATAAAAAATGAAGAACTAACATTAAAAACATCCAACTTTTTTTTCCCCCCTTTCACAAATCAGAATGTCTTTTTTATTTTTTTCTTGCAAGGACTTAGGAAGAGCCTTTTTAAGGCATAAATGAAAGACAACATGGTCTCATCTGCTAGATTTTATGGCTCAGTGGGTCTAACACTGTATTTTACTCTGGCTGTACCACTGTCAGGTACCATGAAGTAAAAACTTAACACAGAAAGGTAAGAAAAATATCTGTGTAAACTGAAAGCTTACTTCGCATGTGTTTTTATATGCTACCTCACATTTCACTGACAATATATGTTTATCAGATGCAGACAGGCAGATCTACTGACATACATAATTTTTCACAGAGGCCAGCTGAGGAATATTTCATGCAGAATGCCTTCCCTGTAAATAAGTGTTCAGAGAACTAAAAAAAAAATAAATTTCATACTCCCTTCCTTGGTCTCTAAGAGGAGAGAGAAATTCCCCATCTGTTCTACCTGACATCTCTATCAGCATTCCTGTCTGCCCAGGGAGGTTTCAGACCTGCAGCCCCCAGCCAGAATGGAACGAACGCGGCATAAACGCCTTCTGGAGAGTTAAAGATCAGCTCTTTGGCTGCCAAATCTGAATAGCTCTTTTCTGCACCACTGAAAAGCAGTGAGGATGCTTCAATGAACGCTCTATGTTGTTTAGGTAGATGAATAGTTGAAGTTGCTTTTCTGGCATGTCCTCTGTATGTAAGCTGGCACTGTCCCATGAATCTGAAAGGGCCACATTGCTTACGTTGCATGCTGCCCTCTTCACTCGGATAACATTAGTTCACTTTTGCTATCTAAAACGTGTGTTCCATTTAGTTACCAAATTGATCCTAAGTGCTGGTAGAAGCTTTGGATGAGAAAAAAAACTCCCTTAATAAACACATGTCCTTTCCTTTGCATTTGCAGAAGTAAAACTTCCCAGGTCAAACTCAGCATGGTAGCAGGGATGCTGCAACAAACCCTGTCCTGAGGAGGAGTCATAAGCAGAACCCTCCAGAGGGGAGGGACTGCACAGGAGTGGACTGCAAACGTAATTTCACCCTCACCTTCAGCACTTCTTTCACTAGAATGGAAGAACCACCTGGACCTTGCCAGGTCCCCGAAGAGCCGCTTGAGCTTGAACAGGGGAGACAGGGAGTTTACTTGCTGGTAGAGTTTGGCTTCCAGTATATTGCATGAAAATATTAATGAGGGAACTTTTAGGGGAAGGCCTACAAAAGCATAACCATGTCTCTGTTACAGAGTACTTGGGATAACCAAACCCAGTAGAAGATTAGGAGGAAATCAACTTCCTTTTTCCTTTACACACTTTCTCGAGAATCCATTGCTTCTGGCCACTATAGCAAATTGCACTATATATTACAGTATAAAATAGCATCTGCAAAGTATTATCCATAGGCCTGGGGATCTTGATCTTTAGCTCTTCTTCTTAGTTCATTAAAATGCCAGTTTTCTATATTTTTAAAACACTGCCAACTTCAGGGATAATCCATAATAATGGGCTGTGTGTGGCATAGTCTGATGGATACTTGGCTTAAATTTCAGGTCCTCTTTCTCATGTCAGGCTGTCTCTGTCTCTCTGGTATATTGAAATATTTTGATGAAATCCTTTTACTCCACTGCTTCCTCATTAATACTCCCTCTTTGTCTGGCAAAATTTTAATTACTACAATACTGCATAACTCCATTCAGTGCTCCGATACTACCTCTGGGGAGCAAAAGCAATTCCTAAGATAGAAAACAAGTATAATACTCTACCATTATGTCTCCTTTTATGGCTCCTAGCACCCTCTTTACGGCTGCTAATATATTGTAGTCTCCGTATTTCACTTACTGATTTCTGCTCTCCTTCACTCAATGTGTCCTTTTTTTCACCCAGAGAATTAACACCCCACCTCTGCTATCTCTCTTTCCTGCTCCCAGTTATAATGTAGTGAATTTCTCTTCTTGCCGTGTTATTCTTTCCCATCTCTCAAAGACAGGAGTCTATATAATGCTCTACATCTTCTGCAACACAATTAGCAGCCAGGAGGCAACGGTCTGTACTCAGTGTTACTGTGTGTTGCTTAACGCACAGTGGGTGGACCTAATACAAAAGTCAGAGCAGGAATGCTGAAAACTTCAGAGGAATGAAGGGGAACCTGAACTATACAGGCTTAAATATACCCTCAGAGAGGAATGTACAGGACCTTTCATACCTATTGGTTCTGCTGGGCTGTTGGCTCTAGATGCTGACTTCCGTTGACCACTGTTAATATAACCATTAAGAACAGACAAGGTTCTACTGCAGGACAGATAGAATTTTACACATGAACTGTACACATAGATTATCATGTGATTTTAATTTAAAATTCCATTTGAGAATTAATAGTAATGGCCTCCTGTTCAGCTAGTCCCCTCCATTTTTGCTCTCACAGCAGCAGTATTGGCTTACACTATCAAAAGCCTTCAGGGAAACAGGTCAGTAGAAAATCTCTGCTCTGCGCTAATACATTTCAACACCTGAGAAGCAAAAAAGCAGCAATTAAGCACAGCAAAATAAATAATTCAATAGTTCATTTGACCTGCCAGGTTGTAGGGGGGTTTTTTTATATCCTACCAGATTGTATTTTAGTTTAGAAGAAGTGTCCCTGGAGAGTAATGCTGCGAGAGCCTGTAAAATGCTATAGTGCGATATAAGGCAAAAGCTCACCCATAAATGGGGCAACTACTGTTTAAAGAAAAGTTTTTTTGTTGTCAAAGTCCTGAATATTTCATGAGGAAGTGATGAAGACCTTCTCTGATTCTTTATGAATTAATCTGCCAACTGATTAGGCAGGTAAAACAGCCATAGATTGGAAAACTAAAATTGCGCTGCAGGTACTTGACTTTTAGAAGGAACACAAACCAAACAGAAAGCTAATGCTCTTTTCTGTGGCAAAGGACTTGGCTTCCTTTTAATTGCCTCACAAATAATCCATAGACAGCTTTGAGTGGGAGCAATCCATGTAGCCTCTGAATACATGAATACTCATTGAAAATGGGGCGAAATATTCATGCAAGATGAGACTCAGTAGGGGAATAGAACAGCAGTACTTTAACAAGGTACTCCCACATGACTAGCAAGTTTATAGGGTTATGGACTAGGGGTAATGTTAACCTGATGGGAAAAAATAAAGCAGTCCAGATGGAAGGACTTCCAGTCCCTCCTAATAAAAGGAGATGAGATGAAAACAGAGCTGACAGGCAACTGCATGTGCACAGGTGGACAGAATTAAAACTAGGAGGAAACAGGTAGAACAAGGTTTGAGATGGCTGTCAGCAGCCCCAAAGTTTGAGGGGAACTACAGAAGAAACACTAGACAGGAATGCTCTGAGCCTCCACACCCGGCTCTGAAACAAAGGGATACATGATGCTTCTGGTGCACGTTTGCTATTCTCATTCATCCTCCGCGGCTACTCCAGAAGCCAAGGGGTCTCAAAGCAGCTGCACAGACTGGCTCAGCAGTATTACTGAGACTTAAGCGCACTTGTTGAAAGGAGAGTACACCAGGGAGGATGCAGTAAATGCAAACGCTTTTTATCTCGGATATACACACACACTCTCATTTACTGAGTAGCCTAGGTTCTTGCTGTGCTGATTTCAACCCTTTCTGACATTAATGCAAAGCAGCAAGGTTAAAAAAAAAAAAAAAAAAAAAACCAACAACAAACCCCAACCAAACAAAACCAAAAGCAAGCACAAAACCCTCTCCTGCTTACTGACACCATTGCCTAGCTTCTCCGGAGAGAGTACATCAGTAAGATCTCAATGTCCTTTGTAGAAGTGATAACAAAATTCTCTGCAAGGCTCAGAAAACTGAGCAGAAAGCTTGGGCAGGACAAGCACTGGGAACAACACCCAGAGCGTGCTCTCTCCAGTCCCTGATTCTGTCCAGTAACTGATACTACCCTACAGGAACATTTGCAACTATTGGAGAGATCTAGTTGCTTTAAAAGTAAATAAATAAATTAAACCAGCTCTTAAGCTTCTAGAAAATTACTACAACTGTTGTTATAGTCTTTCATAGTCCTGGGGAAAAAAATGGGGTGAACATAAACCAGGTGCACTACAAGACATATTTTATTGAATCTTCCATCTTATAAAGATATTCATGAACATACGAAAATAAACACTCCACTCCTTTGCAATTAAGTTTCTCTTTGGTTGTAAGTACAGCTATTTTTAGTTTTAATTTGGGGATATATCCCAGAACTGCAGAGCATAATCAGCCCCACCATAACCTTGCATCATCATTATCAAATACCAGCCTATCTTTGGAAAATACACATTTTACATACTGACGGTCCCAGCAGCCCTTTTTCAGCTGACTGTACATATCAGTTCCTTCAGTCCCGACTTCCAATAATGCCAAATATTGGCCACTAAGTGATGCTGCAAAGATTTACTCCAACTGCAGATCTGGCCCATTAAGCCCAAAACTGTGCTTGCCACACAGCTCCCTTGCAAAACAAAGGGGATGAGGAAAGGCGTGCTAATTTCAAGCCCCATTAGAAATGCAGGAAATAATTCAATGTTTCCATCAAATGTAAATGTAAGAAAATTTATGAGGAAATGAGATTGGTATTCAAGTTTCTAAGAAGAAACGGTAGAAAATGACAAGGAGATAAAACAAAGTACTTGAAAGCATGCGTCTGCCTCCAGCCCAGAGCCTCCTTAATGGTGTCTCCCCATTTGACTGCTTTGGAAGTTTTGTATTCATTGTGGTTTAAATCACTTCTCTCTCCACTGAGCTGTACTAGAGCAGGCACAACAGCTTTTTTTACGGATCTTGCATCCATTGCAGAAGATTGTCGACAATGTTGCAATAATCAAGAATATTATTCAAAAGTAATTGCTAATGTGATAACACCAGCCTAGAGCCATCTCATCCCTACAGTTTTTCAGCTTCCCTGTTGCTGAGCAAACCTCCTTCACAGCCTTTGAGACATAGAGCACAGTGTAACAGTACTGCTCTCCTTGTGGGAATAGCCAACAACTTACCAGCCAATGTTGAATTCAACGTGAGCATCAAAGAATCCGACAACAGGAGAGGTTGCTGCTTTCCAGCCTTGGATTCTGGCTCGAATCAGTCCTTCTCGTTTATTATTGCGCACTATTTTCACCAGACCTGGATATCTTTTATTGACATACTGGTCCAGATTAAATTTTAGCTCAACTAAGGACAAAAAAAACATACAAATATTCAGAGTGAGAAAAGCCTTGTAATATTATGTCTTACTTTGATTCATTCTGCAACAGAAAGGGAAAGAAATCCTTAAATATTCCTAAACCCTCAGTCTCACAGATACAAACCAAGCACCACAGTTGTGGTCTGGACCACTTCCAGGGCTTTCAGCTCAGAGAAATTCTCTATGCATCAGAGCAGTTACCGTTAGACTTGCACAGGTTTAATGTGGCCTGATGGATTTGAGTATTGTTTTGAAGAGGTAGTTTGTCCAAATATTTTTAAATAATTACTATTCTAATTCTCTGATGATTTGCATTAGGTTACAGCTGGCCTCTGGAGGAGCAATTCTGACCTTACAGCAGTGTAACATGGGAGACTGGTGATTTTTTTTTTTTTTTTTTTTTCTGATTTCTGTTATTCAGTAAGAGTTTGAAAAATAACCTCAATGGATTTTGGGTCAAGACCTAATTCAGATCAGAATTAATTTCCCTTAATTTTAAGGGTTTTCCCTTAAATATAATTAAGACTCCTCAATACCCGGCTTCTTCCCTGGTGAGCTAAATGGATATTGAACATTTCAAACAGACGACTTCTCTTTTGTTCATTTTCAGGCATTCAACGACAGATGGAGCAGAACTCATTCACTCCTTTATTCAGCTTCATTTCAATAGGCTTATAAAGAGGCAAATTACCAAAATGGTCTCTGTATTTTTTAAATCAATCTAGTTTGGTAATTCATTTACACTGCAACTTACTCATAATGAGGCTTTTACTCAAATATATTTATTAGGAAAACTGGTAGAAGCTTCCAGGACATTAGAAGCCTCATTCTTCTGATCTATATTACACAGTAGAATCATTATAATCAGAATCAAAGACCTGATAAATCTCCAGTTATCTAGAAGAATGACAGAGAAAAGGCATATAAGAGTTCACCGAGAAACAATGAGTCCAATTCTCCTCGGTATTACATTGACTCAAACACTTTGCAATCTCACATAATTACTCCACAGGTTACACTGTCATAACTGAAAGTAGAATTGGACAAAAGGTTTCTTAAATCTGTAGGTTTTGGAACTTATTTTTGTTATAGTGATTTGTTCTCTCAACCCTCCTTTCTCTTCGGGGATCTTGAAGAGTAACAGCAACTTAAAACTGAAAGATTTAAAGCTGTTGGCTTGTGAATGAATTGCTAAACTTAAGCCTTATTTTAACAAATGCAATTTAGAATCTCCAACAGTTCTAGAAGTCTAAAGTATAACAACTTAAAACACAACAACACTGTTAGTCACCTGTATCCTAAAAGCTCTTCAAACCCGACTGTCCAGTGAAACACGTTGATTAATAGCACCCTATACACTCACCAATATATTGAGCTTTGACTGGTGTAACAGGAGTGTTATTTTTACATTAACAAACCAGATGACCTGAAAGTTGCATGTGCTTTGTGCCCATTCTGTTCCATTCTCATAGTCTAATTTACTCCCTACCTCAAAAAAAAAAAAAAAAAAAAAAAAACCAAAAAAAACCACCCAAACAAAACAAAACCAATAAACAAACCCAAACAAACAAAAAAAAAAAAAAACAAAAACAAAAATCAGACTCAAAATCTGATATTATCAACACCTGTTTAAATCATGAAGAAGCAGAGTGTGCTGCCATAGAAAAGAGTAGAAACTATCTTTAAGGAGAATCTGTAGCCCCACTTTTCCTTGGAAGCAGAATTTAAACTTTTAGTCTATTAATGATGATATTCCTCTGGATGTGAAAATTTGGAGAAAAGTGTCATTTCTATATTAAGGTTACCTACACAAATGCCATTGATCCTGTGAGGATTTCAATGAAATCAGCAGGGTTTATCCACATAATGTTTATTTATTATACAAATAGTTAATATTTACTCACAGATTTCTACAAGTGGCTCAGTCAAGCCTCTCATCAACAAACACAAACTCTTGTAAATTCTGCTGACTTCAATAGAGGTACATTAATTTACACCAACTCATGATCTAGCTTATTAGCCATAAATCAGTGGTTGCATGGATGACCTTCCTCCCCCGGCTCTTTAAATGCGGAATGACTCAATGCTGTTTCATCCCAGCATTAAAAAGAAAAAAAGCATTTCAGCTAGTAGTGACCAAAATCCCTTTAGTTTACATTTCATGTCCATTACCCACGCATGATACAGTACTTAGAGGAAAAGTTACGTATGTTCACCATTGTCACTGTTGTCGTCCACCAGAATGATCTCCTTGAGCAAGTGCGACGGGGTGTGATTCACAACGCTGTGCACCGAGCGCAGGATGACAGAGAGTGCCTCATTTACAAATATAAAGACCACAGAGATCTGGGGCAGGTCATCTGGATAGGTCATCTGTTTGCACCTGGAGAGAAGAAAGAAAGAATTAAAACCCAAGTAGCCACTGGGAGGTAAAATACACTGAAGAGCGTCCTCTCCTCATTGCTGTCCAGCATATAAGGACTTACAAGCTTTGTTCTTTCTAACCCCAAACAAAGATGTGGCAAAAGCTCAAGAGAAGCAACATAGCTAGGAGCAGCAAACCTTCCATCACCTCAGTAAAAACCGAAGTATATCTGCATGCACACAGACTCGTAGCGGCTCTCATTCTCTGGAAAGTTAAAAGCATCTCTTGAAAGTCAGAGGAATATCAGTGACTTTGCTCAAAAACAATCTGGAGAACGCCCATAATACTAGAGCCTGTCTGTGCTCCCAGGGGAACCAACTGAAGGTCTGCTGTTAACTCATAATTAGATCTCACACTTTTAAAAGCAGGACCCCCTCAAGCAAATTCTGCATTGGCCCATACAAAGAGCACTTGCCACCCTTTCCGATTTTGCAGTTTGTGCAGCAATAACAAATGCATGCTGTTTGTTGTACAGGCGTGCACTTGCTGAAATATTTGCAAAACAGACCTGCTCCATCTAAGACATCACCTTGGTAGGCAGCTACATCCTGAGATTCAACATTTGCTTTTGTGCTTGCTCAGTGTTGCATATATGTTATCATAGACCATTCTGAGAAGAAAACCCAAAGCCTGGAGAAGTCTCACAGCACAGAGCAGAGCCTCTGCTTCCCAAGTCCCCAGCCCATGCCCCTCTGTAACACCGTACTGCCTTATTTTAGTGGAATTCTCTCCCACTAGCAAAGATGCTAACTTTAAAAAATCACCTACGTGTTCTCACAGTCAAAAGCCATTCAGAATTACCGTAGCAATTACTGAAACTGCTCTCTAAAATACTGCTAATGATATCACAGGAAATGACTTTCCCTGCTCTTATCAAACTTCCTGACCTCTTTGCTCATTACTTTGGCATAACAATCACTTTTTTCCCCCACTATCAGCAGTCATGGGGATGGGGAGGGCGACAAACGCTTGACTGGTGGGTAACCTCTGGAAATCAGTTATGAATTCTACTAAAGTGCAATTATTCATAATTCCTACTCATCCCAGCACTATTTGCTCAGAGACCTGAGTACTTGTCATTGATTACAGTGTTACCATAGCTACTTACTAGCAGCTTGCTGGTGGCCTCTACCATGCAGAGGACCCCTGTGTAAAACTTCTGGCTAAGCAGCATTCTTAGACAATCTAAAAATAAACCTGGAACAAGGACAGAGATTTAAAGGAGGTGTGAATGCTCTGACACAGCCTCCTTTTTGAATTTCTTTCGGAATGCAATTTTCCTCTTGACCACACCAACCTATTAAAGAAGTCCATCGGGAATACTTCACAAACAGGAAAGAGCCATCAGCTAAAAACATAGACCTTGCAAGATTTCCCTTGATGAGGGACATCTTTGATCTGACAGCAATTTGTTCCAGAGCCTCACTTGTATCAGCAGGACATAGCAAATTGCATCTCAGTAAATCGGACTGATACCCAAGGAGTGGGTGCATTGCTGGTGGAAGTGAGGCAGAAGAGGGAGCCCACCCCAGGTCATGCATCCCAGTGGGGTCCTGCATCAGCACCCAGCACTAGCAGGGAAGAAGGGAAGCAAAGAAACCACATAGCTGAAGTCTGGAGACAGCAAGGAGGCTGTGGCAGAGGAAGGGAAAGAGGAAGTGCAGTGAGAATGAGAGGACAGTCAAAGCAGCACTTCCAATGTTGAGGGACAAGCAATCAAAGGAAAGGTAGGATGAACACAAACGTCAGAAGCAGAAAAGCATGTGTGGAAGGACCAAAGTATTTTGCCTAGGGAAAGACAAGGGACCCACTGAAATAGCACAAGACCTCAGTGGATCTTTATCTTCTGATTAAGAAATTTTGCTGAACTTTTCTGGAGTAAAAAGTATTTGTTTTATTGATAAGTGGACTGAAACACCTGGGCACCCAGCCACATGTTCCTGTCCAGACTGACAGGTTGAGTAGGACTAATCCCTGGCACTTTTCCTCCATCCTCCCAGTTACATTCAGAGAAAATCGGTATTTCTAATTCAAGCTTTAAAACCAGCACACCTAAGCCATAACTTCCACTTTTTGATTTATTTGTTCTTTGTCATATTAAATCAATGCATTATTATCTTAAGTGTGACTCCACGGTCTCACTACTTCACAAGGCTTTGCATGCTGTGGTTCTCAGTGATTACTTACATTGTGGGACTGCTTTAGATAAAAGGCTGGTTTGAATTCGTTATCCCACCTGGGTTAAATCATTCCTGTCACTTCTCGCTGCAACCTTCCTTCTGTCAGTTCTCCCCTTTCTCTCTTAGCAGGACGTAGTTGAAAAACTGCATTATGTCTGCATTTGGACAGAGGGCTGCAACCATTACTTGTTGGAAAATCTTGGATAACC
This sequence comes from Morus bassanus, assembly GCA_031468815.1. Classification (NCBI taxonomy): domain Eukaryota; kingdom Metazoa; phylum Chordata; class Aves; order Suliformes; family Sulidae; genus Morus; species Morus bassanus. The sequence continues at coordinate 28,534,460 of CM062577.1, forward strand.
CAGCTGCAACAGGAACATCTAGATGGGCAAAGGCAAACCTCAGAATTTAGCAGTGGTTTAAAAGCTGTCATAATTTTATTTATTGCAGCAAGGATGAAGAACAGCAAAAGAAGCTGCCCAGCTGAGTAGACTTTTCAAAGTACAGCAGTGATTTAGGAGTTTATTTCTTGCAGACTTCAAGTCAACCTTGAACTCCCAACTCCTTAAGTCACTTCAAAAAATGAGATGGATGTGCTGAGGTAGCCAGGAGAAAGTACTGGTCCACTAACTGTCATGGTTTAACCACAGCCATCTGTGTGTGAGCCCCGCACAGCGGCTCGCTCGCTCCCCCCTGGTGGGATGGGGGAGAGAATTGGAAGAGTAAAAGTGAGGAAACTCATGGGTTGAGATAAAGGCAGTTTAACAGGTAAAACAAGAGCCACGTTCACAAGCAAAGCAAAACAAGGAATCCATTCACTCCTTCCCATCAGCAGGCAGGTGTCCAGCCATCTCCAGGACAGCAGGGCTACACCATGTGTTACGGTGAGTTGGGAAGAGGAACACCATCACTCTGAACGTGTCCCCTCCCCTTCCTCCAGCTCTATGTGCTGAGCATGACGTCATATGTTGTGGGACACCCCTGGGGTCTGTTGGGGTCAGCTGTCCCAGCCGTGTCCCCTCCCAACCCCTTGTGCCTCCCCAGCCCACCCGCTGGTGGGGTGAGGTGAGGGGCAGAAAAGGCCTCGGCTCTGTGTAAGCCCTGCTCAGCAGGAACAAAAACATCCCTGGATTATCAACACTGTTTCCGGCACAAATCCAAACCATACTAGATACTATGAAGAAAATTAACTCTACCCCAGCCAAAACCAGCACAGTAACAAACACTTCTGATGACACGTGAAAGCACGAGCAATCCCAGTCAAGGGGCCTTTCCTTAAAAATCAGTGGGTGCATAAGTGCTTTGTTGAATTGTTGCCCAAGTGCTTCCCAAGGTATTCTGTAATTAGATACCAGATGCAGCAATTTACAATTAATACTTCCTTCATTCCAAGAAACTCTAACCAGGAATTCACACCCTGAGCCAAACAGTGATATTAGCAAGTCACACGCAAGGATGCTTTAGCATCAAAGCACAACTGTGCCCACTGTCACCTTACAACGCCTTTGCAGCCTCATTCTTGGCAGGATGCTGACAACAGACTGAGTGCATTGCAATAGAACATTCTGTCACTTGTGCCTGCATGCAAGGTTGAGAAAGTCAGAGTGTCAGGAAGACACGTGAAGTCCTCTTTGGTGCAGCCCTTGATTTTGGCCCTGGAGCACGGCAGGAGGAAAAAGGTCATTCCAGAGAAGTCCCAGGAAAAGTAAGGCCATAACAAGCCTATTAACTTTCAATAAGACATAGGGAATCCTCTCAGGAAATGGTTGGAGCAGCAGTCTGGAAACAGAGGGAAAGCATTGGGCAAGAAATCTATGAGCTAACGATGGAAGAGCTTAACATGGCACTAGCCAGTTTTATTGTTTATTTTGAGAAGGCACACTCTTCTCAAGACTCACTCTCAAAGGAAGGCACACTCTTATATGCTTCAACCTGATCACCAAAATGACTTTGGTAAGAAATCATTCATTTCTGGCAGCCCTGATACGATGCAGTAAAGTGCCTGGGTGTTTAAGGCAGCCCTTCTCAGGGAGAAGAGGCTTGGCTGCCCTGATTGGGAAGCCCACGGCACCGGCATTACGCCCAGCACTCTGCCAGGGAAGGGAGCTGGGTACCACCATGGTCTCTACTTCTCTGTACTACGTCCGATTGCCTTATGAACTGTGGCAGCCGGGTGCTGGAGGACAATTACAGTAACTGATAGCCAGATCTTGGCCTCATTAACATCTGTCGAACACTACTGAGTTTGACAAGGACTTAGAGCATATATTTGACCTCTGTGGTAGCTAACGATGGTCTAAGCTGGCCAGGCATAGCTCACGTTTAATATTACTGCGATTCTAAATTAGTATTATGAACTGTCATCAGGTCTCACAGTGTACAACCAGCAAAGGCCTTCACCTCTGCATGAGAAGCAGTGCCTCTCTCCAGGGCAGATAGGTATGCTGTAGGGAAACACACCGCTGGATACACTTAGGACTAGCAATTCCAAGCAAAGACTAACGACGCCCTGGCTAATCATTTCCGTGAACTAGCTGAGGATGAATTAGACCCGATATGTGAAACAGCCCTTCAGGTACCTTTGTAAAACATGCCAAGCATCAAACCTGAGGCATCCTGCTGTTGTCTTGGGAAGAGAGTCTTTGAGCGTTCTTGCTCTGTATTGGCTACTGCAGAGCTTGGCTGGCAACCCAGAGGTATTTCCTTTGTACGTGGCAGAGAGCTTGATGTCAGATCATTTTTCTCTACACTAGAGACGATTTTCACTCATTCCTTCCCTTGCATTTAACTGGTTCCTTAAATGAACATTTCCCAGCCAGCCCCCTGAGCCCAGTTTTGAGCACTGTCTATGCAGGGATACGAAAACAGGAAAGGCTCTTCAGTTGGCAGACCAGAACCTTGGGAAAAAAATCATGTACTTACACAAAAAAAGGTCATAGATTAGAAACCGAGACAATGAGAAAACAAAAGCTTCTTAGCTGCACATCAGCCAGCTCATGGCAGCCCTGTGAGCTTGTAGGCAATAAAGGGAAGGAAATTTTGTTTCGTCTGAACCTTCATTCCTCGATAGCTCTATTTACTCTGTATCTGATCCAATGGAAACATGTGAAGTCCTCTTTTTATCAGAGCTGGTCTTAGAATCCATTTGAGTTGCACTATTTTTTGTGAAGGGGTGACACTGCAGCCATGCCGGTAGTTCAGTGCATTACCAAGGAAAGAAAAATCTTTCCTGCTCTCTTTCTCCTGCCTTCTCTCCTGTCTGCACACTTGCTAAACTCCCAAAATGAGTTTTGCTTGCAGACCTTAATATACTGAGTTTGGAAATGGATTAGGCAATGCATTTAGAGATTTCTGACAGCTTTACCCTTCAGGAAGAAATGCAAACAAAATTAAAGCTGCTTCATGAATCTTTAAAGTATTTAATACAAGGTATGTTTTTCCAATGAACCACTGGGATGGAGATGACTGTGGGTTTCTCTCCGTCACAAACTTGATGAAATTGCTGGGCATGAAGAAACCTCCTCTGCAGTTCTAGCACAAAAAACCCCAACCTTGAGAGCTGCAGAATGGTCTGTGTTCATGTTTTATAGCCACAACAGGGGAAAGAGGCAGAGCAGCACTTCATTGGGTACGTGATCAATGAAAGGACAAAGATAAATATTAAAAAGATTATTGAAACCTTGCTCATTAATGCTAACAAATCACCAAGTCAATTCGTGTTTTGAACCCAGTTAAACCAAAGGCTCAGAGTAATCTTACATACACGGTTACCTTTTAGTACCTAAATGCTGCTGTGACTTCCATAGGCACAGACGATTTCCAACAGCTAAATCACTAAATTTAGTAGCTAGTTCAATGCCTGATTTCTTTCTCCAGAAAACCACTGAGGCTTTGCAGCTAGTGCTAGATGCAATAGTAACTTTTCAGATGTGGAAATAAACTAGCATTACATTCTTCTTCCATATTGGCACAACAGTGAAAAAGTGACAAGCGGCAAACGTCTCCTTCCCCAGCATGGGATTCAACTGCTGACCAGTCCGTAGCATAAGCAAAGACAGGTTACAAAACTGATTAGCTTCATGGATCATGAATCTGTCAGGCAGAGGGCTCCAACTCCTTCCTAATTAATTCTCATTCTCAATAGGTGTTGACTGTATTATGCCATAACATTCTCTTTCTATTAAGGGTGGATCTTTCTGCCACATTCAAAAGGGGGTGGGGGGGAACCGGTAAATTTTTGAGTGCAAGACTTGCTCTTACTTTCTCCTCCTGTTTTGCAGGTCAAGGACAACATTCCCTAAGAATCATGTAATATAAATACTCACAACCGAGAACAAGGGAGCAGTGGTACAGAACGCTGATGCTCTACGTGTCTTGAGAGAAGCAGCCCACTGTATTTACAACTAAGGTAAAAAGAGAAGTGACAGTTGTTTTCAGAGAAAGCCTGGAAAACCTGGTGATTCCAGAAGATACCTCTTTACCATGGCTATTTCTTCGCAGTCTGTGTTGCTTTACGGAACAGCCTCCACTTTGATTTATCATACAGAACAAAAACCAACACCACCTCCTTTTTCCTGAATTTATTTGAGGAAATGCAGTTACAAGATACACTGCAATTCTTGTTGGTGCTGTAAGCTTGGCAGTCTAGGGAGCTTCAAAAAACCATCAACACTGACAAGCAAAGGGTTTGGTGGGTGAATTTTGTCCCCTGAGTGACAGCTAAAGAAATTGGGGTAGTTTTCCCTCCACCTCTGCAAGTACTATAACACTCCTGTCATTATTTGGACATTCAGCACTAACACTGACTTCCTGTATCCATCCATTTTTTGGGTCCTCAGCAAAGAAAGTATTTGCCAAAGCAACAAAAGTCAATTTTGAGCCCTACTGCCTGATTCTCCTTGAAAGAACAAACTGAATGATGGTTTTGCAGGAACTAAACGTAACGCTGAAGAAATGACTGCCCTTTCTATTGCTCGAGAGTAATAGTAAGTGTTCTTCATAGTGTTATTTAAAACACTCCTTTGTCACGACTTTACACTCTGGAAATGGTCAACTTCCCCGGCTAACTTCTACCTGACTTCAGTTGCTCCCTTGGCCACAATCCATGCACCATGTCCTCAGCAGTTATCCCTGAAGAAGAAATTCATTAAAATAAAGACACATCCTCAACGGTTCCTGAGTACAAACTGCGTCTGTTCCTCCTCCCACAGTGTTTCAGTGCTTCATATTAAAGGGAAGTCGGGGAAGTCAACTTAAATAATTTGTCCTCCAGCTTTTCTGGTGCACAGTGATGTTGATGGTCATTTTCACGATTATAATAAACCGAGATCTTTAATCTACTCCATACAGTGGGAATTCCCAGCAGCTTTTTTCTTTTTTTTGTGTGCCTTCTTGACATACTTTTCCTTATTTTGCATCCAAAAGTCTGAAGAAAGAAATCACCCATGTTCAATAGAAAGAAACAGGTCAAATCCTTGTTTATGTGCTAATCTCAAACACTTCCTGTATCAAGGGAAAGTATCCTGTAATATCAACCAGAAAGAAATCACTGCAAGATGCCATGAGTTTACCAGCACACATCTAACTGCTCCTGGGAATTTCCCACACTCCCAGGCTGAACAATTTGACTTCATGCCTGCAGGATCTGCAGAATGAAGAACAGCGGCAGCCTTTTTAAAATAAATGTCTTTTATACCTTAGAAAACTCTCTTCTCTGTCCTATTTCCTACAGAAAAGACCAAATTTAATAAGTCCTGTAACATTTCCATGAAGGAGAGAGCCCTTTCAAGCTGGGACACAGGCAGTTCCACAGGTAGGTTAAAGCTCCCCGTGAAGTTGCAATAGTACACATGGGACAAGTGCTTCCCGAGAATCAGGCATTCATTTTTGTCCTTTTTCCTTTCTTTTTAAATTCCAGGCCAGTAAAACTGGGACTAATTTCTCTGCACAAAAAAACCCAACACGTTTGTATCTTTTGGTTTTTAACATGTTTGCTGCTCTATTTGGCTTAATTCTTCCCTTCTCTATGACAAATTATTTTATGTGTATGGTAGAAAGCCTTGAGAACTGTCAGTAAGTGACTGATAGCACAATATATTCACGTAGTTAGCATATGCAACATGAAGATGGCCCCACTTGTAAAGAATATGAACCCTTACATTTAAGATTATTAGATTCTTCAAAAGTAGCTGCCACACACAGAAGATAAGAGGCCCTGTATTTCAGTGAGCTATTTCTGGCTTTCTTCAGGCAAACACCACCAGAAACATGCCATCATGTCTAGTACTCATATTGATTTATATATATAAAAATGCTAAAACTAGTTCTAATCACTTTTAAAACAAGCCCCTTTATTAACATGAAAAATGGCTAAAAGCTCATGCTCAGATCTTTCTGTAGTAAAAAGTGTTTGCCTTTTTTTGGTAACTTAACTTGAGTCACTAATATGTTTTGAAATACCATCTGTAAGAAATTTCCACTCTATCCCCTAGTGTGCCCATTCAGATCTGCCTGTGGCTGTATGCACGCTGCATCACAAAGCATTAGGCTGATTGGAAATTAATGGAGAAGCTGAAATCTCCTTTGAAATGCTTTTCAAAAATATCCAAAGAAAATGTATCCCCCATGAGACTTTATTTTTAATGGTGCTGCACTTAAAGTTAAGGAAGAGCCCAACTAAATTCCAAATGACATGTATTCTGCTGAATTTTAGCTGGTTAAACACTAACGGCTTGTTTAGATTTGTCACTGGTTCTCAAGACTTCTGAGAGATCCTGGTCCCTGTTCCAGTTAGATTTTTATCTTGCATGCTTTAAAAGTAAAAACTAGACAAGAGTTGTCTTAAAAAAATTAAACATAAAGGTGGTCTTGCAAAATTCTGCTTTGAGACCGGAGAGCTCTTTGAACTTGAAGCTAAGTGAAATGTAAACCTCAGTGAAAACAATGAAGTGATACTAAATAAAGGGAAAACTAAAGGTATTTTGCCAGTTCACAATAGCAGTGCTTTGATTTGAAGGTCTCACCAGCAAAATATATTCAGAAAACACTACTTTTTGTGCAACTCTTTGAAACTTAATTCTGGGAACTATGCTGTCTGTGGAGGAGAGAGAACATACTCCCACCTCAGTGCTTCGCCAGAAGAAAGACCTTGTATTTCAAATAGGGAAGGTTCACAAAGAGCCATTCGAGAAGCCAGAAAATGTTTTCTACGGTGCATTCACAAAATTGGCTGCTACCCTGTGGCACCACTTCTTGTTCCTGCCACCAAGGGTCATTACTCTCCAGCTAGCAATGTGAAGTCAGCTACTTAGCTGCATTTCCAACAGTGATTTCTAGCAGATTTTCCATTAAGAAGTACTCTTCCACTCCAGGTGATGCATCAAGATCCCAAAAAAGGATCTTTAAGGCAAAGGAAGAATTAATCCCAGCATGTCTGGAGGGAGTGACAAGATAACAGCCCAGATATCCCAAAGTGGACTACATATCTTAAGATACCACGTTCTCTAAAATGTCTCTCCCATTGCACTCCAAGTCCATGCCAGACATAAAGACAAGATAGTGGAGTGGATGAAATCAAAGGAATAATTGTCGATAAATTATGTATAAGAGTAAACTCACCATTTTCCATTTGCACAGAACCGTTTGCTGTATCCTTGAAGCTATTTGTTATTCGGATAATAGTATGTAAATACAGAAAGTTACCCTTGACTATTAAAAAATTTACTGCAAGCATTTAATATTAAAAATTCAAGGTACTTTTGTTTAATTTTGACTATCTCAATCCCTCAGCTGGTGCTGTTGGTGCTGGACAGAGGCTGAGTCTCACAGCGTTATCCAGAAATGTAGGGCAATAAAAAAGTTTTCAAGGTAACTGCAGCAGAGCTCTTCATGGATTTCATTACAGGTTTGCTGTCACGTTGCTGTGTGGTGGTAAGGAGGAGGATAGAGGAATGCAATCATTTTCCACTATTACTTCAGCTAACAATGTTTTTTATGGTCTCGGGAGGACATACAACAACGTTTGGCAAACAATCCTTTCTTTAATGGGCTCCCAGTGCATTTCACAGGAGACCAGCTTTAATCTTCGGTCAAATCCAGTTATGTAGCAGAATGTTTCTTTCTACCTATGCACAAATACAGGACGGTTGGAGGAGTAAACAACCAAATGGGAGGTCAGTCGTACACTGAGTAAACCCGTCCCCTTACTGCCTGCCAAAACCGTAGTGAGAAGCTCTTAATTCTGCCCTGTCCCAGCAGTTGCAAGGCTGGTTGTGGCCCAGAAAGGCAATGCTTCCCTAGTAATCACAGCACTTGGCGTGCTGAGGTGATATAGAACCTGATTTGACTAACCAGCATTGGCCTTGAAACATTTAAACAGTAGGCACAGGGTTTTTCCTCTTGCTTTAAATGATCAATTTCTATCAGAGTGAAAACAGACCAAGTTTATGGTATGTGGGAAGAATTATGGCTCGAATAGAGCAGCGTTCCAAGAACAAATGCATAAAGAACATTGATTTAGCACTGAAAATGGGAGTATTAAATCCCTGATGTTTAGATGCTTTATATGGGATTGAGAAGAGAGCCTGGTGGTAGTAGAAGCATGTTTATAAAAAGGCACGTCTCAGAGTCAAGCAGAGAGGACAAATGAAGGTGCATGCGTCGTATGTATTTCCCTCAGTAGACACGTAGGAAACTGCCCAACAGACTAAGCCTCTTCAACAACAGATGATGGAGCACATCCAAAGATCTCAAAGGATTTTGGATCAGGATCCTGCAGGAGAAATCGCTGGGCAAAACCAGCTTTGTGAAAAACCTAAGAACGGTCAGATCCTGAAGTGCAGATGGGACTTTACTCCTCTTTACATCTTTCCCAGTGATACTTGCAGGATTGTTCTTTGTATATTATAACTACTTCATGAAATGTCCTATTCAAGTAAAGCAGCTAAGCAAGTCTTAACTTCACTGGGGTTACTCATACACTTAAAACTAGGAACATATTTAAGTGCTTCATTGGACTGGAGCCCAATTACACTTTTATAGCTTTTGTTTAAATTAAAGGCTAGCTAGAGGTGAACAGCACAGTACTCAACAATTTCATGCGTTCAGAATGTAAATGTTAACAACAGTTTCTTACCTTCTAATTATTTTGGGCACTTCATAAAACTCTTGCATTTTAACTTAATTTTGGTTACATTTGGAAATAAAAACCATTTTTTAAAAATCCAGCCACATTTACTGTCTAGCACAAAGCTAATATCTAGGGCACACACTTCATAGCAGCAAAACACTTCAATGTATGGGGATTTTTTGTATTTATGAGCTCTTATCCTAATTCAGAAAAACGGGTCAGCATATGCTTACTCTTCACTCAGGTTGACAGCTGTTAGGCACATGCCCTAGACCAGGCAACGTACTTAAGTATGGTTGTGAATTTAAGCAGGCCAAGGACACACGCTAGTCTTTTCCTGACTCTGAGGAGCGATGGCCATTGCAGCACTTCAACGTTCATGCACTGCTCCTGCCCAAAGCTGCCTGCTCAGAACCGATTTCCTTTTACACTTGGTTGTCTGGTGGTCTTGCCTACTTGCCCATAGACATTTGGAAGTCGCATCCTCAGTGTTTGCAGATTGAAATTCATTTGCCCTCAGAAAGAAACCTAGAAGTGAGCGCTCTGCACTGGGGGAACAGGTTATTCTCATTAACCGTCTGCCCAGCAGACTGAGGCTGTGTTTACAACCATGCCCTTCTATAGAAAGACACATTCAACCCGTTTCATTCAGATTATTTGCTCAAACCTGTACTTAGAGAAACTTTCCCCCTACTGCTTCCAGAGATTCCCAGATCTGTCAGGCAAAGGACTTGAATGCTCCTCTATGAGCAAACAGAACACAAATTCCCTGCCTCTTGGGTACACTTGGGTTAATAACACCAAGGCAATAAGCCAATGAACTAGCTGTAGGTCATGTATTTGTTTTCAGGCAGTGTAGAAAATACAGGAGCAAAGCTTCAATGTCATTTTTATCTTGAGTTTAATGTAAACTGCACCATGACCCTCTGGGAGAACTGTGTCCTAATGAAACATCCACGAAGAGGATGAAAGCTTACTCTAGTTGCTGAATGAGACAACTGTTCACTTTGTGGATGGAAATAACTAAAATGTATGCCTTTCCCCTGGAATTTTAGGGGTATAGTCTAACTTAGCAACAGCACCCAAGGGTATTTTAGTGCACTGTTTTAATTATTATTGCTGCTATTAATATTCTACCATTAGTCAAGTCTGAACTACTGTCTCTGTCAGAGAGGTGTGTTTCATACTACCCTAGAGGCTAGCCCAATGCTAGGTCATTCTGAAGACAAAATACATAAACGCAGACTAACAAATGTCTGGGAGCATAGAATAAATAATATACTCATCCCTTGGAGCAAAGAAGAAAATAAACTAATTAAGGAGCTATTTGACAACCTGGAGGCATCTCACACAGGTAAAATGCAACCCCAGAGGGCTTTGTTTCTAGAAGCTGAGAAACAGGGAGCTTTGTGCATAAGCAATACACAGAGATGAAATCTCCTGCAATTTAAAGCTGCCTAATGCCTCACTGATTAATCCTGCCACACAACCACCACCACCACCAAAAATTGTAGGTGCACTACTTAGACCTAGGGGATTTGGATTTTGCCTGATGTCTGCAAGACAATTATCCTCCTTTTCTCTGTTTAATCCAGACATATAAGTAGAGATGTGCATTTGTGCTGGATAGCCAGCTCTGCTGTTCTCTTTCATTGAATAGCTTCTTGTCATTGCTTAAGTGATCCCTACACAATATATCAGCTATATTATAATTCTCTACAGAAAACAGAGAATAATGCTGCCTCCTCTTCTGTCACTGCTGTTAACCTTCTGCTGAGGAAGGGCCTTCAAGCTTTCTTTCTTGGGAGAGGAGATAAGAAACACTGATTCAGAGTAGTTTCCAAGCGTTATTTTCATGTGTATGTTAATCTATATGTCAGAGGTGGTCAGAATAATGTACAGAGGATTCCTAACATAAGAAATTGCAGCCTATATCAAGTTTCTTTGCAAAGAGTAACCCTGCCTCAAATATTCATTAATTATAGACTTAGGCCAGTCATCTTTCTAAGACAGAGCATTTACTGGTACACTGAATGAAAAAAAAAAAAAAAAAATACTAGAAACACAGAGCGTGCCATGCGCTTCCCCAGTGACCTGGCCTTTACAATATACTTCAGCTAGTTAAAAGCTCCATCACAATTTTTGTGTGAAAAATGAAATTTCCCGGCTGAGTTTCCCCAGTGCTCACAAGACTATTCCTCTCAGTGCACAGAATCAAGAACCACAGAGATCAGCAATCTGATTTTACACCACAGTTTACACCCTGATCTCTTTCTGCTATATTCAGAGTGGGTTTTTTCACCACCTTGGAGTTCTGAGGCTTAGTAACACATACTGCATGATGCCTGCTTCACAACGGTTATTTAAACGTGCCCGGACAGCCAAGAAGTAGACAACAGTGACCAGCCTGGTGCTGGCTTTACAAAGGAGGCATCAAGACACAGGCCTGGAGCTCCTGCTCCTCCGGGCTTAGACCACATTTCAAGAGAAGTCTCCAGGTGGGAACATTCAGCTGCTGCAGGAATTCTTGTGGCCAAAAGGATGCAGGCCAAAACCGCACAATAATTTCTCATTAAGACAGGCATTTGGTTTGGTAGAAATTTAGGGAAAGGAGTGCACAGACTGCATGGGAAGCAACTGTCCCTGGACTTCCTTTGGATTTGCATCCGGCAAGGTGACCTGGTTTGAACATGGTTTGGTTTTGAGACCACAGCAGAAGGTTTAGAAGCAAGACAGCAGAAGCCAAGTGTCTTTCAGAAAGCTGGAGGAACAGAAAATAGAGGCCCCATACTTCAACATCATAAAACTATCAAACAACTTAACTGGCAGGTGCTGTTTCAGAGAAACAAAACCTTGGAAAGCATCTAGATCAAGCAAATCAAGACAGGGAGCGTACATTTGCTAGCCTGCAACTGTCAGGTACTTCTGGCTCTGGCTAGTTTTAAGAGTCTCTCACTTTTATTAGCACTAAATTCACTCAAAACAGGAGACACAAGCAAAACAAGCAAGAACTGACACTATTAAAATGAAACATTGCATCAACTTGGAGTTCACAATTCAGTTTTATTTCAGACAGAAGAATAAATTGTCTGACATTTTGGCCTGTTCATGTTTTTATCACAAAGACACAAACAACAACAACAACAACTAAAAAACCTGGATGTTATTTGACCTGAAACCTTGACTTTCTTACATTGTGAAACCTATCCAAATAAAATAGGAACCAAAACCAGCTAATTTTTAAAGTTACACCAGGAAGGCATTTGGTGATTACACGTATCCCACATTGTCAGCAGAACTAAATTTGCATGCACATTTTAAGAAAGAAAAGGGGAACATCTTCACCTCAAACCACTAGAAGAAGTCCTTCAAAGCCGTAAGGAGGATATCAAGTGTAGCGTAACAGAGATACATGTAAGGAAACATAAAAGGAAAAGAAATACCACCCTGAATTCATTGCCTGACTTGTCCTGTTACTTCTTTTTATCCTGTAATGTGACATCATGGAGTGTAACATAATATGACAGTTCAGAAATATACAGGAATACCCTTTTCACCCTGGAACTGAGAGTGGGCAACAATCAGCTGTGAGCCCAGGAGAGGGAAATGAAAGAAACTTTAAAATGCCAGCACACAGCTGCAAGTCATGGCTGGATCTCAGTAGTGCTTCTGCATTACAGATATGTATTTACCTGGGAAAGAATAGCATACACAAGTTGGAGACTGCACCTGACAACTGCTTTTCTTAAGGAGGAAATACTCCTTCTGCTATGAAAATACCGTGGTGCTCTATTTTCAAGTTCAGAAAATTACTGCAGTCTCTAAAGCGTACTTTTTTGGAAAAAAAAAAAAAGAAAGGCAATCGTGTTTAAGGCACCTGTATACGTGCGGGTTACACGAGGCACATTTACTCTCATGAGCTGTAAGAAAAACTGAGGGATGCAAAACAACTTTTTCATCATCTTTTCTTTTCCTCCTAGCTGAAAACTGTGCTGCCTCCACAGTTTTGCCTCACAGCTGCTGGGTGGGGACCTTACCCTGGTTGCCTATGCTGGCAGGTCATTCTTTAGCATATGTTGCTAATACAGAAATCCCCTTTTGTTTCTTTATGCCTTGGAGCATTTAACATTTTGGTTTGGATTAATCTGAAATCCTGTTTAAGCTGGCTGTCCTAGGTTGCCGAGGGAGAGACCTCCAGAGGACATTACATACTCTACAACATAAGCAATACTTCCATGCCTCCTTCTTCTTCTTCTCCATTGACTATAAAGGCAGCCAAGTTGATCACCTTAAATTAGATGTCTAATTTTTAGTCAATGTTATGCAACCCACCTTAGGTAAACTATTCATGTATTCAAGAGTACGTTCCGGTGCAGACAAATTGCAGGGAATGGCTTCCTGCAATGGCTTACTGCATTTAAACACAACATTGCAATCAGTTATTTTTCATGCTCTCTAGTTAATCAAATTCAACCTCCACTAAATCTACATTTATTAGTGCTGACAGTCATGCAGAACTTGTCTTCGACAATTAATATACACAAAGACACTGCAAAAATATAACAAGAGGAAAATTACAGTATTGAATGTAAAGTGGGTTTTTTTCAAAAGGTTGCTCATTTTTATGATTCTTTTCAATTTAGCCTTGCTGGTCCTCCTTTTGTTATCCCATGGGCCAGTAGTAATAATCAAGAGCTATGTTATATGCTTTGTGGTATAATTAAAGTCACTACTTAATTGGAAAGCCTAGCTAGCACTAAACAAAATGGAATTAATAACATATCTAATGGGAAAAGCCAGAGAAACCTCCTATCGACTCTCAGAAATAACTGTGAGATATTGCCACGTGTCTGGGCACTGCTGCTGTGGAGACAGCATGGAGTCCCACTCGTGGGGAGTCTCTGCTTAGAAGCCATGTCCTGCGAAAAACTTTGGTACTGTCTTCCCAAAGCTTGTGGGGTCACCAACTCCTACGCGCAGCAGAGCAGAGACAGAGTATTATTGTAGAGCAACCTGGGGAGACTCATGGTCATACCTCATGGTCATACCCGACTGCTGTTGCTCAAGCAAAAGCAGTCTGAGAACCTTCTTGATGATCAGATGGCCTCAAAAACTGGTTGGAAAGTTTCTCAATAGTTTTTTGTTATTAGTGGAAAGCCTGGTCACAGTGTCAGTCTGTTCCTCGGTCAGTCTTCTCATTGAAGCAATTTAATGTTTTATGACTAATTAAATATTCAACGATCTAACGGTGACCTGGGATTTTGGAGACAAAGGTTTGAGCCTACATTCCATTTAAAATACCATTATTTATGCAAAGTGAGCAAACTTCCAGCAGAGGTTGGAAGAAGAGCTACAGTACCTTCGTAAACAGGGTGTCAAGTCACAACTACAGGTCTCAGTGACAGCTACAGAGGTACAGTACAAATAAAGAGCACCAGGTGTAAAGCCAGGGGCTGGCTGGTGGTACCTGTGATTCACAGGGAGTTTCCTTTCCCAGCCAAAGAGGCAGGTGACTTTCCCCCTCCTTTGAGGGCTTTACACAGTTCCAGTCTGAGCCCTTTACAGCCAAATAGAAAACGCTTCCCAAAATGCAGTGATAAGCCTTTGGCATACATAGGGATACACAGATAAGCACAACTGGCCCAGAGGCAGCAGCAGAAGCCAATTTAGGTTGTCAACTAGGTATCCCAAATGAGCTGAGCCAGAATTACAACACTAAACACCGTGCCGTAGCTGTGCACAGTGCGCAGCTGGGCAGAGCCCAGCTCTCTGCAGAGGAAGCAGCACAGGGAGTTACTCAGCCCACACCCGTTCCTTCTGCTCTTGGGCAAGACGGAAAGTCAGCTCAAACTTGAGTACATCTCTATGAAGCTGTATCATCAATTGTGCACACAGATAATGTGTGCGCAAAGGCGCCTGTGCTATTTGTAGGGGATTCACAGCCCGAGGAAAACGTCCATCCAGCCTGTGTAACTTGGCGAAACTGGTTGATATCTATATAAATTCCCAGAGCATGTGTACACGCGTGCCCCCTTTGCACTGTTCATAATCCACATCTGGACATTGATTTGGGATCTAATTAAAACACTTCAGTTAGTTTCATCCATTACTCAATTTCCCTCCAATAAACAACCACAATCTGTTGCCCAGAGGTAAATCTGTCTGCTCCATTTTCTGTCTCTGTTTTTCCTTCTCTTTGCTTCAACTTACGTCATATGTGCAGAGTGGCCAAAATGGGGTTTTCAGAATTTTAGCACTTTTTGTAGATTTATTGAAAATGGGTGCAAAAAAAAGTGGAAAAGTTTCCTATTAAAAAAGAAGCCTAACTGAAATCAAAATATTGTGCCTGTACTGAGATTGTGAAACATTGTCAGCTGAAAAAAGGAAATGCTTAACTTTAACTGATGTTTCACTTTACTGTGACCTGACATTAATCTGAAAATATTGGTAGAAGCTAGTGATAGAAAATTCATTATTTTAAAACTAAATTTTTCATAGGAAACTAAATGCTCCATTGGTCTAAACATTTTGTTTAAATAATCATTTCACAGAAGATGTTCAACCTGACACAAAATATATTAGGTGGGTTTTTTTCAGTTGTCATTTTCTGCTCATCAGAAATTCTGATTCCCGAAAAGCTCTGGATCTGTTCCAGTTCAAATATTCCTTGCAAAGGGGTCCATTTTGTTGCACTCTGGTTAACCTGGGAGGAATCCTAAGGGTCTGTTTTAATTTGGAGATTCTTGTGTCATTTTTCTAAGCGGTGCGAAGAACACCCAGCGTCCCCACAGGATTTGAAAAGTGGGTCATGAGGCAGAGCAAGCTGCAGAGGTGGAGAAAATCAAATAATACCAGGTCTAACCCTCTCCAATCCACTGATCCAAAGCTGATGCTCTTTGAAAGCCATCTGCCTTCCTGCCCTGCTCCTGCAGGGACATCCAGCACAGACAGGCAGAGGAGCTGCCCACTCCGACAGCCTCGGGCAGGGGCCATGGTACCAGACCACTGATCGTCCTCTCATGACAAAGAACTTGCAAACACTTATATGATTTGGCTCGAGAGAGCTGCTGACTGATGGCTCAAATATCACAGAGAGTCCACAGAGGTCCACCGCCAAAAGAAAGGGTCAAAATTAAAGGTGAGCTCCCTGCGTTCTTGAGCTCACCAGACACTGAAGGACAGAAAGGCTGTTTTCTAGCTACTGGCCTCATGCTGGCTACTGTTATTAAACCCTTGAATGAACAAATCAGAGGTCTATTTACCAAGTCTGCCCCCTTGATAGCACTATTTGATCAATTCCAGAATCCTTTTCGATAGGTAATTAAAAAACCTTTTCCTTAGGTATAGAGGAGCAAACCATTAATTACACTTCAGAGCCCTACAGATGCAATTCCTTTGCTATTGTGAAAAGTCTATAGCAAGCAATGAAAATGCTTGCCTCTATAAAAGAACTGAATAAATGAAAGTAATTTCCTCGAGACCTAGATTCCCCTGCTTTTTATGGCTAAAGACTTGAGTTGCCTCAGCATTAATAAGTTTGTTCTTTAGGGCTGAATTTTCTCAGTACAAACATCCATGACCATAACACAAAGAAATATCTTTGGCTGATAGAGCCAGCAGACTGAATCCATATATTAGTATTAATGTTATCACTGAACTGCCACAATGCACTCGGCATCAAGTTGCACAAAAAAGATCAGTTAAATTAAAGACCCTCACCAAGCAATGACAATTTCTTGTAAAAGCCAATTTAACCCTTGTGGAAGCTCTAGGATCATATTAACTTTTCTCTAAAGTATGCATAATGCATCACAGCAAGTGGTTTTAACAAGTGCATGTATTCATATGTGTGGACGTGTCCTGCATGTAAAGAAACCCCAGAAGTTATTTAAGTTGCAAAGTCAAGTGATAGAAAGTTAGAAAATGCCAGATTTACAGGTGTTCGACCTGTTTAATTCAACACCTTGCGATCCAGACTGTGCACCAGAAAGAACAGGGGAATTGATGTTATCCTGAGAGAC
This sequence comes from Morus bassanus, assembly GCA_031468815.1. Classification (NCBI taxonomy): domain Eukaryota; kingdom Metazoa; phylum Chordata; class Aves; order Suliformes; family Sulidae; genus Morus; species Morus bassanus. The sequence goes on from CM062577.1 coordinate 28,551,246, forward strand.
GATGCTTATGTTTGAAAGCATCTGGTTAGTTGACACCTCCCAATTTTCCAGGATGCCACTCTCTGAAACAAACAGCTTTTGTAAATTTGGGGTCCTTTCCCCCGGCTTTGAATGAAATTCCCTAAGGTTTTGACTTTTTCTGCATTCTTCGTCTTTGAGAAAGTCAAAATCTACTGTCATATGAGGCTGTAGCACCTCTGCCTTCATGCATGATTGGGAAGGATTGAGCATGGTCCTTTGTCACTGGAGCACAGACTTATATTTTGTGCTACAGCTGACAGCAGCGGAGGCTGTTATTCCCCCAAAAGGGCAGATGGGTGGCTGCTGCCATTCCTGAAGCCTATTGTAGCAATACAGCATGTTCCAGCTAAACCTGTTCTCTTTCTCTACTCTCAGCACCCCTAACAAATTAAGCCCCTTGAAGACAAATGGCTACGCAGGGGTTTAGGTGGCTGACTCCGTGCACTTCTGTTTGAAAGTGTGGGATCTCTATCAAAATCTCAGCTGTGTTGCTCCAGATCTATTTTTGACTATTCAGTCAAATATTGGCCCTTTGGCATTATGGTAAGAAAGGCGTGCACACAGCCCAGCAGATTTCGCAGCATTTCCATGGGTCGGATTCAGGGCTATTTTACATCTACGTGTATACATACACAGAGATAACTGATACAAATACATATGCTTATGCTTTCCCACACATTTTCATAGGGGGTCATTGGCCAACACTGGATTTGTCTCCATTAAGTACTCAGGTTCATGGGATCACAACCCTCATTTTGAATACGGAAGAACATAAATGGAAATTAATCCAATAACATTTCGCCATTAAATAACACTTTTTCCCAGAGAACCACAGAGCAAGTTCTAGCTTAGCCGTGTGCTTCCAAGGGAAAAATAACCTGTTCCTTACAAGAGAAGCTTCTTTTTCTTCCATTGCACAGAGGAAATAGGGTATGTTAGTGAGGGCTAGAAAGTCCTGCTAATACTTTACAGCTGAGAAGAGAGATCAGGACATTAAACAACCTGAGCGCTCTGCAACATATTTTCCACAGTGATATAGCCCTTAAAAAACTTCAGCACACCAGGGAGCAAAGATGGGGCTGCAGCAGGGACATGCCGACACCTGTGCTACTTTCCTTGCCCCTTCTTGTGGCTGGCCCTTAGCTTGAGAAATGTTTTTCAAGCTTGATATGTGCCTGTACGACAGGGGATGAAAATAATTCCATCACAAGCATTATGAATTCCCTTGTAACAAAAATAATCCTGCAAAATTCTTTTGGCATTAATGTAGATTTACTACGTACTAAATTTACTCTAGAATATAGATAGTTAATAACAGTCAGTTATAACGAGGCCACTATTTTAGAGTTATTTTCAGGTATTTTAACAGACAACAAGATACGGACCGCTTTCCACTGAGTACGCAGAGCAAAATCTCAGGTCAGTCCAATACTAGGATGATTAGCAGAACGTTTCCAAATACTCATCAATCAACCATAATAAATCCAGAGCATTCTGCCTGACGCTGAACTCAAACACATTTCATTCCCACTACTCAGTCCTTGCATCTTCTCAGAGCACTCACCTGCACTGTACTCAGCTCCTTCTAGGCAAAAAGTCAGCATTAAGACTTATATAATACGCTATGGAAAGATCATCAGCCCAACTTTAAAATCAGCCCATTTGATTTAGGTCAAATCCAACAAGAAATGAAAATAGCACTCAAGGTCACACTGAATAAACTTACAAACTGTTGGGGAGGTTTTGCATTGTTTTATAAAACAAAATTGCAACTTCTTTATATTACATGTCTCTTGAAACTAAACATAACTTGAAATATCAATTCACAGTATGTTTTTGAACTGTTTCCCCAGGGTTGTCTGCTTGCTACGTAGAGACAGGGCAAGCATTCAAGCTGTGGGAGGTGCAATAAGAGAGAAGAAAAAGCTGAGACTTATTTATTACACCATGTTAGGATCAAACTATCGTTTTGTAATTATTGTGTGAATTGTAATCACAAGCCAGCTATTTAATGACATTGCTTTGATTTGGCACACAAACAGAACATGCACAAAATCTGCTGTTGTCTCCTGTAGTGACTTAGCGATTCCTACCTTAAAGAAAAGGCTTCTGAGTTAAAAGGAATATCTGCGCCGGCAGCAGCAGGTAGGAAAACAGAATACAATGTGAGTATATGGGAAAAGCACCTCAAGAGTAGGACTACCTACCCAGGCTTGAAGACTTTACTGCAGTGGAAGGACATGGAGGTGACTCCAATTCACGAGCCTTCATGGTCATGCTGTCTGACTGTACATCTCTTTAGTGTAATACATTTTTTTTAATTTGCTGTGTGGGGATGAAAATACCTCTTGAAAAGCAATTAAACTGCTGAATGTTTACTGTAGCTATGCTAGTAGATGGAACAAAAGGCTTGTTCTATCAGAACAAGATACTGGCCACCAATAAGGGGGGAGTTCAAAGACAAAATGAATTAAAAGAAAATATTTCTGATCAAATTTTGTTTAAAAGAAGACTAAGCTTTGAATATTTCAAGTCCCACATTTGCATAGCAAAATCATGTTTACTTTCATAAAGTGTGTCTATGAAATGCAGACTTGAATATAAATTTTCCTGGGTCATATCTTTAATACCTACTGGTGTGTGCAAATATGTAGATCTGAACATTTTAAATGGAAACCAGAATGGGGAGAAAGCGTGGTTTAATACTTTGGGAATGCGAATCCAGATAAGTGTTTTTATTCATAGACCAGCCATGGACTTTGTACGTGGCCTTGGACATTAATTCTACTTTGCTCCTCAATTTAAAAATGAAAAGTCCTCCCTTTTTAAAAATGAAAAGTTCTGGGAATGACATGAATATAAATCACAAGCAGACTGAGAAGGGCTCAGCGATGAGAGCTATTATCAAGAGTCAGAGAGATGAGACCACTGGGCAAGTGAGCATACAAAGTTGGACAAAACAAGAGTCGTTTGCCCGAAGCCTGTTTCAAAGATCTAGAGGTTTAGTTCTCTCCAATATCTAATTAGAGTGTCTAAACCAAACAGAAAGTCAAGCTCAGCTTTGCCTTATGGCTATGATGCACAACTATCACCTGTTAGGTAAGCAGATTGGGTACTATATGGTGGATAAGAAGAGGTTGATAGGGTAGAGAGTGAAAACTGCCTCTCAGCATTAGAGCGAGAGCTCCCAAGAGAGACTGTATATGAGTAGCTGTGCATTTGAAGGGGTCAGAGACCAAAAATGCTGCTCAGGAGGACAGCAGAAATTTCTAAGAGAAAACAGCAACCAAATGGCAGCCAAAGCTCCTTTGACACAAGTGGATAAAACTCTTAGATCATAAGAGCTTCTGCCTTCTCCAAACTTTCACTCATTTTTCATAGCAAATTCAATCTGAAGGGTTTTCCTGTGACTCATAGGTATCTAGAGACAAGTGTTTCAATTCCAGCATCTAGACCTAACTAGAACCACCTCAGAAGTGTCAAAAACACCACAAGGAAAGCAGTTCTCCCAGTAACTCAGACAGTTAATCATTCAGCATGGCTTTATGAGATTCCCAAAATGAGCATGTCAAAAAGCTTATCTGAATGACTCATCAAAGCTTCCAAGTAAAACTGTGGAAGAGTATAATCTGAAGTGAAACACCACTGTGTTGCAAATGCTCTCATGCTTCTGACAGCTGCTGAGCTAGATTCAAGATCTGCAACCTTCGCTTTCGTATTTCCTCGTAGAGCATTCTCATTTATTATCCACCTGACTGCAGCAGCTAATAACAGGCCAGGTCAAACCTCACTGACTTTCATTTGAAAAACTTCATACTGATTTTAAGGGTCTTTGGGCCTGATCTGATGCACAACTCAAATATTTGCGTAACTACAGACGACTACTTTTTTCCCCCAGAATAATTCCATGATGGATTTTTACGATATATCGAGAGAGATGAGACCACTGGTCAGGTCAGTATACTTGCATCCAATGTGATATCAAAGCAGCAGATTTTTTTCTCTTTGCCATTTCTTTTATCTAGGTTTCCTTTTGTACATCAAAACCCAGAAATGAACAAATGCTGAGTCAATACTTCTGAGATTAGATTAATATGTAACACAGCTAATGGAATTTGTAGTTAAGCTGAAGTTTTGTTTTGCTGGATTTTGGTTTTGGCAGCTTGAACCGCCTAAAATCCTAATTCAATTGCAATCTACTCACAGAGCACAGCTGTTTTGCTTGGCTAAACTTTTCTCGTCACTTAATAAGATACTTTTTTATTTAACTTTCAGTTCTGCCTAGGAGCCCCAGTGGGTCTTTTAAAACAGAAGATTACTATTAGAAATTAATTAAGTACTCTTTTGAATTCTGTCTCCTGAGAATAACTAGGTAGTGCTGCTGATTTCCTCTGCATTAAGACATTACTGATTGCCATTCATAGGATGACAGTGCAGATGTCTCGTCTGGAAGATACACAACTCCATAAATATGAAAGATTTGAAAGACATTTAATACAAAATATAATAAATCAGTACAAATATTAAACATATAATTGCAATGTCAAACATAGCACAGGCATGTGAAGACTATAACACTAGAATAAAAATAAACACACATTTCAAAGACAAAAAAGAATCTTTTGCAGCTACAGGACCCCAACGGATTATACATAGTCCATGTTTCAGCACATTGTAAACCCTGACTAAATAATTCTAAGAACATCAAATGCAATTAAAGAAAAAGCAGTTGATTTGATGGTTTGGGGTTTTTTGTTCTGCTTGGGGTTTTTTTGTTTGTTTGGTTGGTTGGTTTTTTTTGGTTTTGGGTTTTTTTTGGTTTTTTTTGTTTTTTTTTGTTTTTTTTTAAAATTTTGTTTTATTTTTTTAAGAGACCGGTGTCTACAAAGTGTTTGTTGTCACTCCCCACCTTCCATTGCAGATGACTACAAGGAGCACAGACCAAGGCTCCCACCTCTGATGGTGGGCTCAGCTGGCACTACCTGGCTTTTTCTAAGTGAACCAAACCCAATAAATACCAATATCCTGATGTAGGTTTTGATCTGAGTCCTTGAATATGCATAATAATGCATTACTCACAGAATTAGCTATGCATTTAGCATGGCACTTCATGCTTGAGATGGCAGTCAGTCTTTTTAATTTTCACTAAACTCAGGGGTATATGTATGACTAACTGCTGTCATAATCCAACCAGGAAGGGATGTCACGAGAAAAATGCCACCATGGGTCAACAGAACAACAATCAATCACTTACTCTTAGTGGTAACATGGAATTCAACTTACTTTTTTGGTCTGTAGTCGGGGATGGACCTGTCCAGTGATATCCTGTCACTGAGCTGGGCATTGTAACCGTATTCTTCATACTTAGTCTCCGATTCATGGCTATCATCTCTCAGGGTAGCAGCCATTCCCCCCTGGCCCAAGCCTCCTGGACCTTCAACTAATCCCATGGGCTTTGCCAGACCTAAATGAAAAGGACAAAAAAACCCAAATTATTAATAAAAAAGAAATGGATCTAACCTCTTCTGTGACCACGGAATGTTTTTAGGTAAACAAGATCTGAACTCCCATGAAACTCAACTCTGAAATGGCTCTGTGGAAATTATCTTCAGCTTTTCAAACCAGAGTCCGTATCAACACATCTTGTAGTATCAGTGCATAACTATTAATGAGCAAACTATAAAGAATCAATTAGCAGCTTTCACGATTTCTCCTTTTTCCTGTATAAATCCCTGGAAGCAGGAATCTGGTTTCCAAAATTCCAAAATGCCTAATTATCCTTAAGATAATTAAAATAAATTTTCTTCATAAGAACTGGAGGCCAGGTCCTTTCCCAGTATAGCCTATTATAGCTCCATTCATTTTAAGGGAGGTATGTTGAATTTCTACCACATGTAGATCTGCCAGTTTAACTCCATATTAATGTCAGTTCTGGAACAAGCGTTGGAGCTGAGGCATCTGCTCTGTGGCTCTAAGACCACCTGCAGCTCTTGAATCGTTTGGGTTTGGCTCCCATGCTGGGAATACAGCTATGCGACTGGTCACCAGCTGCTGCTGGGTGGGAAATACAGGGTAAACCTAATTTCACTGTGAGTCAGGTCATTTGGACTCAGTTGCGTACCTTGCCCAGCCTATTCCTACAAAGATGTGCTAAAACGATCAGGGAGCTGACACCACCTCTCACCTGGGAATTACTCCAGATTGCCTCTGTCCTTTAGATCTCTGATGAACGAAATACATATATTATGTAAGATTATCAGCTCTATACAGCTTATAGGATCTGAAAGTTTGGACAGACTTGACCTAAAATGATCAGCCCCACTTGGTTAGTGCTGAGATATCAGCCGATCAACAATGCATTTATAGGTTTCATTCCCTGGTATATTACTGGTCAACTCAAAAATACACGTAAAACAAAACTAAACCAACATAAAAAAATACCCATACGATCACATCGCCAAGAACCTCTTCCATGGCAACAGGCCTTTAACTTGGTGCAGAATTCTCATAACTAAGCTCCTCAAATATCCTGTGTATAATGTCAAAGCTTTCCTTTCCAAAAGGCTTGCTATCAACAAGTCGTTATAAGTGGAGAAGTTATCTATAATAGTCTTGGGGAAACCATACAGATATGTGCAAATATCCTCCAAATCATTTACAATACAGAGCAAAACAATTAGAGTTTGACCTGCTCAACATTTTTCAAATTAAGAATTTTTCAGGAGGAAAATGTCATTATTTCAACTAGACAATTAAAGGGAAAGACAGAAAGAAACTCTCAACATTTGCTAGTAACAGACACGCAAGGCAGTACAAAGCTGGGACTGGCTTCTCCAAGTCACAATAAGGTCTGGGACAGTTTAGTCCCTCATGAAGGAATTTCTCTTGCACCTCATTGCTAACACTGTCCTCGCTTGTTATAGCTCCATCATCATCTCTACTTAGTTACAGGACAGAACAGAGAGACAGTGGTTCATTAGTGCTCTGAAAGAGTAAAGTTAGCATCTTCTACTGTAGGTGCTTATGAGAAAATCCTGTGCTAAGGTTAAGAGCAACACTACAAGTAGTCTGTCTGAACATAAAAGGACTGGGTACCTGCAGTACTCAGGAATTTTGCTACTGAATTTCAGACACTGCCTACAAAAATACATACCTCATACTGCAATCAGTGATCCTGAGTCAGGACAGACTTTGCTTGTGTTTGTGTCTTCCATGTCTTCTTCATGTTCCTCATCATCATGCACTGAAATGCTCAACTGTCTCAGAGTGAATCATGAGTCTTAGCAGGAGGAGGGAGAGAATTAAAAAAAAAGGATGCCCTACAGAAAAACATTCTTGGCATGGTCAAGCTTTTGAAAAATTCAGACAGCTCCAAGCATTCAAGCCTAGTGAGTTGTTGAAAAGAAGGGAAAACAAGAGGCTTGCGCAGCCTTGGTCTCTTTATAGGTGTGTGTGGGAGGTGAGCTCCAGGTCTGACTAGTAAGGGGGATCCAACAGATGCACGAGCAGAAACCCCACAGGCCACGCACCCATGAGGGGGAAGTAGAAAGATGAAGCTTCAAAACAGCATCTTTTTCTAGGGTGCTGTATTACTGGGACACAGAGAGAAAAGACTAAAGCGCCGAGCTACTGGGATTGATACTGATGCTTAATCAATAATGAACTTCTTCAAAGCTGTAAGTTAAACAAAATGCTAGGAAAAAATGAAAAGTGTGCTCAAGGCAAGGGAACATGTTATCGGTAGGAAGCTCTCTTCTTCAGTCAGTCACACCGGCAAACCAGGATCTTGGACCACCTTTAATGACTTATCCGCCAACATTTGGTAACGCAAAACAGAGCCCTCCTGCTGTATAATGAGTACTCTTCCTCCCAGGTCAGTTATGCTGCCTTCCTCTCCCAAATACTTTTTCTTTTAGTAAGGTATGGAACTAACCCAGAAGACAAAGGAAAGTGCTCTTGTCCTGTCTTAAAATGCACAAGGAGAACGCAAGAAATCAGTTCAGCTGGACTGAGCTGAGCCCCAGCAGCATGGCAGAGTGCCTGTTCCTGCTCACCACCTTTCTGCTAAAACAAAAAAAAAACAAAAACAAAAACCAAACCCAAACAAAATAAAGAAAATCACAAGGAGTTACCAGCACAAGCCAGTAAATCCTAGAGAGAATTTGGACCTAATGCAACAACTGCAAAAACATAAGCTAAAGGTTTCCAGAGATTATTATGATTATTTCAAACACCTATAGAGTTTTTATTCATGTCTCATATTATTCTTGAATTCATGAAACTGTCTTCAGTTATTTGCAGAAGCATTTAGAAAGTTTTTGCGTGCTTGTCTCAGCCATGGTCCTCCCCTGTGCAGAAGTAGAGAGGGTGAGAGCCTTTCTTGTGATCTTAGGCTGGCCACATGAACCTCTGCCTAGCTGCGTTTTCAGGTAAATGGAAAAATAGAGTTGTGTCTCTGCTGTCCAAACTTCTGGCTGATAGGACCTAGCTCATGAGTCAAAATTTCCTGCTGACTTACACTGGCAGCAATTCTCTCAGAGACAAATCCAAATCATAGCACTGTGTTGAATTGCTGCTTACTCAAAGACACAACTGAGCGTGCTGAGCCTGGATAGGATTTATGACACCGGTTGCCATTCTCCAGTGCAGTCCTGACTGGTTCTATCTTAATTATTACAAATATTATGATGCCTACAGTTTGCTATTAATGTACAAACACACCAAGAGTTCCTACTCTGAATGACTAACATTAGTCCAATGTGACCTCTTGAAAAACAGTATTCGTGTCCCTAAAAACTGAACAAATTTACTGCATGCATCACAAACGGCTCTTCTTTATTGCTCGCATTTCGTTGTAGAAATGTACCTCATGAATCTTTCTTCCACTAAAACTGGTTCAAAAATGACTGAGAACCTTCCATTCTTGCTAGCAGCAATCATCGTAAAGCAACTGGGTTAGCATCAGTGATCAACCTGCAGCTGGTATCATACTTCTGCATTCTGCAGGGACAGGGAGAAACTAGCACAAGGGAGGCTCACAATTAGGAATCGGTATAATTGTGTCTCCAACTGGGTCATGCAAGGGAGGAAGCTGTGAGCAAAAAATATGGTAGCGTGATATTTGGGGTATTTAAGAAGGACTACTTGAATTTTCTAATGAAACAATTTTCTACAAGAAAATTGGAGAACAAGACAGTCATAGTTTCTGTTGAAACGTGACTAAAACTCTTCAAGAGTTGTGTTGCAGTTAGTGATTTCAAACAGAAATTCTTTTACCTTACTAAGTGAAGCACTTCAATACACTCTAAATATTTCTGAAAATTTTTAGGGAGCTTCATTTTGAAGGAAATTGTAACATTTGCCCCCTTTGTTCCAGTTTAGGATGAGAGGCTATTTGGCACTTTGATTAGCATTAGTATTTAATATTACTTCCTTCGGAAAAATTAGAACAGAAGGACCTAATGTTGTCATCCCTGGCCTGACAACTAGTCCTTGCTCAAGTAATTACAGAAATTACATGTCTGAGACTTTAAATCTCTTCCCTCCCAAAAGGAAAAGCACAGCAGCCTAATCTTCCTGCCTGATGCAGTCTTAGACTTAAAAGACACTAATAGCAAGCAGTGGTGCTGCATGCCTCTGCTTTACTTGCCCAATATATGGCATCTTAAAGGGGGGCTCAGTTTCAGAGAAAAGTCAGCAGTTCCCTCAAAAAAAAAAAAAAAAAGAAAAAAAAGGCACAAGCAGGCCTTATTAAAAGCGAGTCAAATTAAGCCTTTTAGAAGTTAAAGAATCCAGAAAACTAGACACTTCATAAAGCCTATGTCCTTGAAAGACTGCAATGTGGAAATTTATTTGCTGATCATTTGGAATCATCTGGCCTGGGTTCTGATGTTACATCAAAGCAAATTGAAGATGACTTCATTAAAGTTAACTGACCTGCTTTGATGAAAGGCACTCCAAGATGTGGCGTGCTCATTTGACTTTAAGCAACAATTTAATTCCAGTAGATGAAAACTTTACTCTTTATACTATATGCTCTTGCAGTTTACAGAACAAAACACTTGCATCTTTATGGCACAAGTAACAGGGGAATGAAACTTTCAACCCACAGGCAGCATCAAGCACTTTGTCTGCTATTTTTCTTATGAGAGAATTAGTTAGATAGCCTTCCAAACTATGCATAATGACAATTATTTCATATATCTTTTTCCTAAATCTGATATTCTAGCTCTTCATGCTGATAATCTGATCTCGTTCTAAGAAAGAGTCATCATATGCCTGACTTTCTCTCAGAACATATCGCTGTGAGGTTTTTTGCTCCTTTCATTACCCAAATTGTAGTCTAGTCTGACTGACAGTTATTATAGCAATGCAGTAACGTTGACCAATATATAGAAGCAATTAAATAAATGATATCGCAGTGCTTCATCGTGCAAGAAAAGCACTAAAGTGTCTCTAGAAGTTCTTAACAACAGTGAATATAGTATATTTTATATATATATGTTTGTGTGTGTGTTAAATTCAGCAATTACAGGCAATGTTCTTCGATGCTCAGTTGGTTAGCTAGACACAATATAACTATGTCTCACATAAGATGCAATTGCATAGCATTTTTCATCTCAAAGGATTACTCATTGCTTTAGCAAATGTCTCCTCGACAGAGCGCTTTGCCCCATGACTACCTAAGTCAAGATCATAACTCTCAAATCCCCAAATCCACAGCTATCTGCACTGGTCAGCCTTCTGTGACAAAAGAGAAAAGGGGTGCCAGTTCAGCAGCATCTTCTCTAAAAAAAGGTTGGGATGGGATCAGGAGGCAGGAGATGGGAGACAGTGTCCTCAGTCTGGCTGAGGCAGAGGCTGCTGATGAACAAGACGCACCTTCCAGCACATTCTCTGGGCCGTCATGCAAGGGATGCCCCACAGTCTGGGACCACTGAGCAGAATCATCTCCTCAGAGGTCTTCCAGCATGCCGAACATGGGAGTAACACCTGGGAGGGCATGGAGGAGCAGAATGCTCTACAGCAGTGCTCCCACAGGATGCAGAGGTGGGCTGCCAAAGACAGGGAGTCAGCAAAGAACAAGTTAGTTGTGCCTTATGGCACAACTTGGGCATTGTCTGCTCAGGTATGTCTTGTGCATATTGTTTGCTCAAATGTCCTGGGTATTTTCTGCTCAGCAAAATACCAGGGACAGCCCATAGGAGAATTCACTCCTGTGGGTCTTGCCTACCGGACCAGCAGGGAAAGGGATCAGTTTCTGGAAATACTGCTGCTCAGCAGAGAGACAATGGCTGTTGATTTTTTATGCTGGGTGTTCAGGTCCTACAGTGACAGGGAGCAGCATAAAACCTAAAAAAAGACAGATGGAGAAGTACTCCTGGTTCAACTTCCAGCATATATCTGCGTTTTAACCAAGGCAGATCAGATGAGAGAGCTTTTCCGTTTTCTTCTTTTAAAGCTTGCTGCAGACTTCCAAATCCTCATCTTATATTTGAGTTGCCTACCTATGGCTATAACTAGCACCCATTTCACCCTTTTTCCGTGGCTTGTGAAGCCATTGTGGGCAGGGTGCAACAGCATTGCTGATAGTGCAACCCTGTGGCTCGTGTCAGAGCAAAGGATTGAAATGATGCTGCCAGCCCTGAAACGATGATGAGCAGAGAGGGGAGAGAGGGAACAACAGTGGCAATGCCTACTGAACTGCTATTTTTAAAGCTGTCTTTTCTTTAAATTTTTAGACTAAAAAGATCTACAGCCCATACACTGGGATCAGTCACACCCAGTTCAACACCGCAGATGACAATGAGGTCACAAATAATTAGTGCCTGTCACTCATTTCAAATTTATTGCTCTCACTGCAGAGATTGCTGTGTAAGAAAGAAATTGCTGGGAGAACGGAGAGCAGAATGAACCAGTCTTAGTTTCTTAACCAGACTAATTACTCCACAGGATGCATAATTTTCTAGGAAGAAAAGAGACCTTCTCTTTTTCACCACAAACCCTGTCCCAATGGGAAAATTACTGAAGAGATTTATGTGAGGAACTATGGCAAAAGCAAGATCAAACTACATCTGTGATTATTTTAGTGTCTTTTTTTTTTTTTAATTTGCAACACAATTACAGGCAGCTGTAAATCAGGTTCAGCCAAGGTTCTTAGACATAATTAACCTTTTGCCAATCCAAAATAAAAATAAACAGTTGAGAATAATTATACCGCCACATTCACAATAGCACAGATCTGTTCTTAGCCTTTTCCTGACCGTCCTGCCACTTCTGGCAAGGCCACCTCCCCTTCAGCAGCTGTGGCTTTGCTCCCACACCTCAACCCTCTTTCATCAAAACTCTGCCCAGGTGGTGCCAGGGATGCTGGGCACAATCAGAAGGCCAACTCCATCACCAGTGCCACCAGAGTTGGTAAGCACTGACAAAACCGCTGCAAAATCTCTGAAATGCCCTTGCTGACCTGTCTCGGTCTTAGGTTGAGAAGGGCTCCAAAGCCAATCTTCTGAGCTTTATCTACACTTAGACCATCTGCACTCTTGAATAACTACACAAGAGCATTCCAGTTCCTAGCACCTTAAAAGGAGGGAATAAACCATTTCCATCTAAAAAGACTGGCATAGTCGCCCAGCAGTTTTACCTGTGACCCTTGAAACACTTCTCTCCGTTTTAAACAGGAAACATAACACTCATCAGCAAAGTGGTTGTTTCCTTCCTTTCCAATTCTGGTTTCTCAGCTGAAAACATGCCTGCATACCTTGTAAGGCAATAAAAATCCTTAGATCCTAATCTAACCAAGAAAAAAACATTCGGGCGCAATAGCAACTCTATATAGATTGACAAAGCTGACTTTTAGTATTTCCAGTTATATCTCTTGAAAGAAAAGAAAAAGGTTCATAGACTCTAGAATAGGTTCAGTAACATAGCTAAAACAAGACTCAGCTTACAACAATTTTTTAAGCTAGTGCTATACAAAACCACCCTTTTGGAAGGAGGTATTAAACTAGTCACATCTAATGAATCAGCCTTAATGCTTCCATCTTGAATTACTGTATTGTGCTAATTTTGTCATCTTGTTCTGTTGCAACTAGAAACTTCAGATGAATGTTAGTGCCTCACTGACTGGCGTAACTGTAGGCATGGAGGAAAAAATTGGTCTTCCTCTTTCAGGAGTTAACAGTGCATGTTAGAGCAAAGCAGATGCACAAGAAAAGCAGCTGGTTGGAGGAGGAGGAAGAAAGAGCAATATAAGCGAGCTGTTCAGCACTAAGCAAAAGGTCTCAACTCACCAGTTGTCTTGCTGTTTATAGCTCCATTTTAATGGTCTCTAAAAAAAGCTAAGAGGAACAAGTTTTCTAAAATAACATGTTTACATCAGAGAGAGGCTCGATCGCATAAACAGCGCCTTGCCTCTCACACACACCTAGCATAGCCCAGGGACGCTCTGATCAGCTGCTCAGTTCAGTACATTGCCCAGACTGGGTGCTAGAAGAGACATCCTGGGAGGTTAAGCAAGTCCCTGTGGGGCACAGTTGCTACAGCCAAGAGAAAAAGTGCCACGAGCTTTGTCTCAATTCCAAATTGAGCTGATAAGTCCCACCAGGCAGATGGTTTGACGTAGAAGGGAAATATAGAGGCTACAAAATGGCAGCAGTAACTACTTTTACAAAATGTTTTGAAATCTCTGGATAAAAAGCACCCAAGTTAGTTACTACATTCCAAAAGAAGCAGATTTGGGGTTTGAGATTCAGTATCAGAAAAAGATCTCTTTTTCAGAAATAAACAAAACCCTTCTACCTTGGAAACTTTAGCTGTTGAGGTGCTCCAGGATAATGCTTTTGCACTAGCTTGTACTGGTTCACATGTCCTTTCATTGGGCTACTGAATACAAAGCAGCTCCCACTGTACAGAAAGATACGGTACTTGGAGCTCTTTTGCAACTGTCACTGGAATATCACAGTGCCTCCCAAACACCCGTGAGGCTGGACTCCCAGTGTCCCTTGAGGACGGAGGGAGCCATCCTACCCACCTTTGGGCAGAAATGATCTGCTGAAAGGTTAACAAACTCCCCAGGATTGCACAAGGTAGCATGGTGGAGCCAGAAAACAAAACCAGCGGCTACCTGAATTCTTGTCCTGTTGTGATTAATTTGGGAATTAAAAAGCATCCTCCCTCAGTTTCTAACACAAGCCTACTCTAGCAAAAGCTGAAGCATCTCCTGTCCACTGATTCCCTGTGGTGTCAACAGGAGCTAACGGTGTGGGGTAGCATCATAAGGCATCACGTGTAGAATGGTATTTCTCTCTTCTCCATCCTATGATACCACCCTGAGCAAGTTTCGCAGCCTGTGCTTTTTCTTCCCTCTGCCATGCTGTATGCTTCATTTTTGCCAAAGGATCCCATGCAAAAATTTGGCAAAACCAGGTGTGTGCCTTTTTCATTGACTCCCGTAAATACCGCACGAACTATGGTTAATAAAGAAATGACCATAGGTAAAGAGTGGCTCTCTGCGATTATTGCCTTGGAGAATATAAAAAAAATTGTCTTGTTCCACAGGCATAAATTTGCTGAATGCATTAGCAGCTCAGCGCACCAAAATTAAATATGGAAAAGTAAAAGCATTTTGCAGTTGCAAGCACAAGGATCAACAAGATCCAGAAAAAAAATCTTATTTGAAACTATTTCGCTATTTGACAATATTTCAGTCAACTTTGCAAACAGACGTATGCAGCCTGAGGCGTCAGTAGTGTCTGGTTCATGATTCAATCTAAATGTTAAACAGAGCCTGGCCCTTAATTTCTGCATATCCCAACTCAGTTTCTCCTGCCACCACCCATCAGTAAGCCTATATAATATATAAGATTCGCTTCCCCAGGGAACAGATCTGAATTTTGTCCATATCAAAGGTATTTACTTTCTGAGCTAGAAGGAATACCCTATGTGGATGAGATTTAGTTTTACATACAGAAACATTCACCAAATTGCACTCCACAGGGACACAGGCTCCAACTCTCTGCAAGAGGAGAGTGACAAACAAAACCCCATCCAATTTAAATGACTCCTATGCTCCCATTTATCTGAAACCCAAAATATAGTCCTATTTTTTATAGTTGTAATCAAGTTTGCTGCATCCTTGCTTGAAAAATTTATGTCCCCTAGAATCCAGTAACAGCCCAAAGTATGTCTGAAGACATACCAGGGAGAACAGTATCCTGTGGCTGATGGTTTGAAAAAGAAAATAAAACAATGACTTGTAAAGCTGAAGCACTTAATGTGCAACTTTTTGGCTCTAAAAACTAGGTGGTGCAGTGTTTTATCACCTTGACCTCATCTCTAGACCCTTCTCTCTGTTCAAGTAGGAGCCTAAGATAGCGTTTCTCAACCTTCATCCACAGATGACTGACAATCCTGTAAGACATTTATCTATTAGAAGGCTGCTGAACAGCAGTGAAGGGATGAAATGATTTGGCAACTCTGCCTGTAGGAGGGCTGTTCCTTTTCTGCCCACAGAAGCTAGTCAGGCAGAGAGAGTGCAGAATCAGGAGCCTTGGAATTGATGTAGGTTAGGACAAATTATCTGGCAAGAGGACTAATATCCAACCCCTTATGTGCTTTGCCCTATGTTTCTTCTTCTTCTTTAAAATGGGGACATTTTCTGGTTGCAGAGGGCACCCTAAGGCACAGCCTATGAATATCTGTCAAGTGCTCAAAGAACATTAGAAGGAAAATGCCAGAAAAATGCCCATGGCTGTTATCAGCATCTGGGCTGGAAACTGACCCTTATTCCATCCTACACACTCTGCCCCTACCATATTGATGTATTAATCCTTAAACCCTTTATAGTAAGCCCTACCAGGACAGGATTTGGCCAGAACAGCTTTTTTTTCTTAGTGTTTTCATAACACATAGTCCAGATTCAGGACACCATTGTAGCAGATGCTACAGGAGCCCAGAAAGACAGTTTCTACCCCAAAGAGCTCTCTATCAATGCTGAAGACAAGAAGCAGATGCAGAAGGATAATCAGGCAAGAAGACAACAAGACAACGTGGATCAGTAAGAGGGTGCAACAGTGGCCCGTGGATTTCATCCTTGTCATAACAGCAAGTAAACACGTTGTTTCATAGCCCTCTGGAGGATATTCTTTTCTACCCCATTGAACAGATTCTATCCCAATGTGTTCCCCATACACAGATGGCTGCTTGTGGATGAAAAGGAGAGGATTCCTATGGGAAAGTAACCTAGGGACAGGATTTACGGTCTTCTCCAAAATAACAAGATCAAGACGTTTCTCAAATGATTCCTTCTGTAGAAAAGCTTGTAATAAAAGCTCCTTACTCATTCAGGTTATTTTGAGATGATGAAAGATGGCAGTTGTGATATATGTAAGACAAGTTTCCTGCTGAGAAGGCTCAGCGTAACTCCTCCTGTGTCTATAGAGGGAAGGAGACCACATGGAGATCTCTGGTAAAGACATTCCATGCCAAATGCAAGATTCCTAGGGCATTACTTAAGATTTTGAGGAAGAAGAGAGGAATATCTGAGAAAATACAAAGAAAAACATGTAATGGAGAGCCAGGTGTAGGAGAAGAACCCAGTAGGAAAAACTGTGTTAATCACCTTGGCACAATGTGGAGAATGACCAAGTCCCTCAGTGCATGCAATAGGCCTGTTGGGATAAAAAAGGAACATATGTCCTGTCCTTGCAGAGCCATTTTCTCTCCCTGACCTACTATTCAAAGGTGTTTCACACACACCACTGCTGACTTCATCAGCCCTCTTACAGGCCTAATTTTTTGTTCATTGGCTTAGCAGGAACAGTAGCATTGCATAGGCTACTCCCTCTCTAGACACAAAATTCATTAGTGCTTTTTAATTGGAAGAAATACTGTGGTTTTATGTACAGATATCGAATATCAAAAGTAATTGCTTTTAGAGAATACTCATTTGGAGCTGGTTTCCCCTTGAGATGAGAAAATGTATTCTAATTACAACAGATAATTCAGGAGGAGATAAACAGATTGACGACTGGAAGGACCAGGAAATAGGAGCTACACAGACCAATGGAGACGAAGAAAAAACCCCATTTGTGAGGTAGAACACTGATCCCAAGCCTGTAGATAATAAGAGAGATGCCAGAGTTTTGTCAGAGCCTTGATATAAGCAAAATCAACTTCCTAAAGAGCAGGGATCCTTAAACAAGGGAGATCTATGTGATATATTTTTAAAGTCAAATTTTTGAGTAACAAAAAAAAAAAAGAACCTACCCCATATGCACAATTCTGAATTATATAAGTGCAATTCTGATTTATTTTAATTTTAATGATCATAAAGATGATTCACAGAGAAAGATCAGTTTGTTTTCTTTAAATAAATAACAGATGCCAAGGTTCTTCTAGAAGCTTTAAAATCCCAGCTGACTTGTGGCTTGTGCTGGTTTCTCTGCAGGGATTTGGATGAAAGCCAGAAAACTCCTTCTCTGGTGATGGCATAAATCTGGAGTTGGGAGAGGGGGAGCTGAAACATTGGTGTAACTGCCTGGCAGTCCATTAATATTAAAAGGAGACAAAATCTGATTGTCACCAGTTTGGTCTCTGGCGTCTGGCAGTAGCCAATACCTGAGGCTTCAGAGGAAATGAATCACAAATCGCAAAGCACAGTCCCTGGAAGCAGAGTTCCCTTCTGAACCCCATAGGCAGGTAACTAAAACCCTGAAGCATAGTATTAGATTACCCTCATTATCTTACCTCAGACAGGTAGAAATAGGCCTTAAAACTAGCCAATGCCCTTTAAAAGACTGGCCACTAATATTGGATTCAATGGCCTCTTGCAGCAATGAATTCTCTGGTACTGTCACGGTTAGAGTGTCACTGACTCACATGAAATGGACCATCTGTATCAATATAGTAGATTTTCTTTAATTTTTCCAGGGAAACAGAGGTGAGAACTCCTGGGAAAGTGATCATTAAAATGATAACGGAGCCATTCTAGGGAAAGGGAGTTCTCCTTGAAAATCTCCAAGGTGCAAGAGCTAAAACTTTGGGGCCGTTTAATTAGATTCAGGAACAAGCTGTTCCAAGCCAAGATGAAGGGCTTTCATTTCATAAATGAGGAAAAGACCTTTTGAAAAACAAGGAGTTTCCTTGTGTGAATCAGAGCTAGGGAAGGGAAGCGGCGGACCGTTGCAGGAAGGGAGTTCTGACCCAAGGTCTGACAGGATGGAGCCCACAGCTGAAAAGCTGTTGTTGGATATTTCTTGCACCTACAGAACTGACTGCATGTCTCTAACCATTACAAATACCCCTTTGATTTCTGATGCAATTCTGGATGAGAAATCCCTGACTGGCTTATCCTCAAACCAGCTCAACTACAGCAGTAAATCCCACAGGGTTAGGTTCCATGAGGAAGAAATTATCTTTAAATACAAAGAATCTGAAAAAAAGCATATCTACCTAATTTCAGGTCCTATGCAGGCTTGTACCACTCTAGACTCTATCGTGCTGATATTAAAGTCCAAACTAACCAAAGGTGGTCTCACATCTGACATTGCCAGGACTGCCAAATTATTTCCTTTCAGCCCAGGTTTCAGTCAGTCACCCTTGGGACTCTGCTCTGTCTCAGACGGATTGTGTCCAAGACTAAGCAAGACTCTCCTCTCCCTGCTCAAGGGCGTTTGGTGAGCTCTTGACAAGGGCCAGACAAGCCCATCTCCTGCAGCATCATTTTGCAATCATGCTCCGCATTATTTGCAGACATTCATACGCCTCCCTGCTCATTTACCTAAACAGTCTGCTATTAAATTAAACTAACATAATCACACAGGCAGCTTTCCCAATAACAAAGTCACATACAACACTTGCCATTTGTATGACTGAAAAGCTCCCGGTTGTTCAACCCATTTTACACAGCAGAGGATGACAGCACTAAAGCTAGCTGTAGTAGCTGCTGGAATTCAAAATCACATCATCCTTGAAAGTAGGATCTCGATTTTCCACAGCTGTGAAATTAGTCACCAAGTCCACGTCTGGCGATGCAACTACAATAAAGAGACAACATAACACCTACAGACCTGCTGGCTATATCCACTGTTCTCCCTTCCATGCTCCAAGAGTCTGGTGTCTTTGCTGGCCGTGAGAGAATGAAATGATCTGAAAAGGTCCCCAGACTTGTCAGAGCAGTGCTGGTTCTCTGTCTGCTGCCTCTCAATCTTACCATCAGGCATTTCTCCTTGGGAATAGATGGTAGAAGAGATCAGCTGCCATTGAGGACGTGAGATTTTGAATGCTTCCAACAGATCTCTTCAAGGGCCCATACTTGAAAATCAGTTAATTTGGATATTGGTTTTGACAGGAGCCAGAGAGTGCCCTGATTCCTCCATTTTCCTTTCAGTGTGATGTTGCCTTACAGGCTCTTTAAACATGACATACTTTAAACGTGGCATCATTACACAGCAATATTGATGGCTGGCTTCAAAACATACTCATTTTCCTGACAGACTGCCTATTTTACATCTGTAGATATGTGTATTTTTCTTGACCTGTGTTTGTGTGCTTCTTTTTCAGGCATATCTCCGACACCTCTCAGGGAGTTTGGCTTGGAAATTTGGTTTGAGATAGAACTTGCATCTCTGCTTTTCCTCCTCTTTCCTCCCTTCACTTTATTTTCATATCTCATGCCATCATACACTACAGCTGCGCCTTGCTCATCAATGCCAGGCTGCAGTGCCTCCTTCCATCAACCTTTTAATACATATATGATTTAATTTTCTACCAGCAGGACAAGTCAGTTCAAAACCAAATACAGGACACATCTGAAACGGCAAAAATACAGCCCAGAATCCAGCATCTGAACCAAAATGCTTACAAATCAACAATTTATGGCAGTTTTGAAGCTATAGTGGTTGAAGAAGGTTACTATGCAGAGTCCTAATTGGTGGGATAAATTGGCAGCTGCATTTATTGCATCCTCTAATAGATCTGCTCCACAACTAAAGGTTTGATTCTCTCCTGCTCTCGGAGGAGGAGTAAGGAGTAGAAGTCCGCAGTGCTGAGAATCATACTTGGTTTTGAAGTGCCTTGCTATTGTTTAAGGAAATGTTGAGCCTGGATTTGCTTCTGGCTCTAGAGAGAAAACTGTTCCCTCTTGAATTCTGTAAAAGAAAGCCTATTTAGAAATGAAAGACACAATGTTGCATGGATAGCTTATAACATACAATTAATCAGGGGTTTATCAGGGAAAAATAAAAAGAATTAGGCACTATATTCTCTGGATGAAGCAAACCAAAGGATGAGATAGTTTTGCAAAGAAATGAGGATAAATAGCAATTGTCAGTAAATTTGAGAAAATAAAGATGTAATGCTAGGGAAAATATATTGGCACAATGTTTTATTTAAAAGCGGTAATAAAAACATTGCTTACTTTGATTTCTGCCCTTTCTGGTTTATTGTTGATATAAAGATAAATTGACTCAGACTTCCAGGAGCGGGAAAGCTATGATCCACTGTTACAGGCACTTTAAAAACCAACACTGCTATAATACCTGATTCATTATTAACAAGATTGGCTTCATTGCATGTTGGTATTTTTATGAATTGACTGTGACCTACGGCTAGTTTAGGCCCTGACAAACTCACTGCAAGACAAAGTGGGCTTTGTTTGACAAAGGGGGCTGCACTTGGTAACAACATGCTACTTTGGTCCACCTACAGAATATGTTTAAAGCTATCACACACATAGAGAATACAGATCATCTGTACAGACAATGGCCAAGTTTTTGAAATTGTGGATCAGACCTCTCCAATTTACCTTCCTAATGCCACTGACTGCAATAGCACTTATCCAGCAATGTAAAAAGAAATTCAAGTTTTCAGAGACAATTTTTCTTCAAGCTTTCCTTTACTTTATGCAAAAATTCCAGAGAAGAATGAATGTTCCTGTCCCCTGATGTGTCTCAGGTTTGTACTTATGACTACATTATGAGATGTTAAACTACAGAGTAAAGAGAGAAATGAAGACAATGATAGAAGGTGCCTTTATAGAGGAGAAGAAGATACTTCAGTGAAAAGGCAGGTATGAATCAGAATTTGAATTTCAGAAAACCGAAGTCTGAGTTTACAGCTTGGACTCATCGCTCCTCAAGGACACAGAGGAGACGTGCCATCCGGTCGCACTTAAACTTCAGGTCAGACCCACGTTTCCCATAAGCAGAAAGAGCTTTCCAGCACCAAATGGTCCCACAGTGAAAGCCAACGCTGAGCCCCCTGGGCCATGAAGGGTATCTGATGAGACGAGCAGCAGGGCATGCTTCACGCTGCCTAGCAAAGAGCAGCGCAGGATCATTTCTCTGCTCCTCGCATAATTTAATTATTCAGTCACTACTGAAAGGCAGTGAGACGAGCTAGTTGGACCAAAGTCTGCCATTTTAGGAAGCTGAAAATAAAGGACGCTCTCCTGCAGTACTGGTGTAGTGTCAGGGAAATTTCATGCTGCTATAGTTATTAACTGAAACAAGCAGGAAAGCAGAGAAAAAATGCTTGCATTAACATATTGCCAATTAACAGAGCAAGCAGACGAATTCAGTGTGAAGATCTAAGCCTGGTTCCTTTAAAAGCTAAGAACTTGATTTTCATGTTTGTATTTAAATGAGTAAAAATCCCGTTTGTCACCAATACGATTTTTAGCCTGGTTTGCTAAGAAAAAGCAGTTTGCGGGATCACGCTGTCTGCGTTTGTCTATCAGTCTGCTTCCCTCTCTCATACCCTCCCCTCACCTCTGCTCATTAGATTTTGAGGACTGTGTCTAATTTCAGCCAAAGCTTGGCAGACAGTCAGAGGTCTCCAAAAATTACATTTCTGCAAGTGTCACAAAAGCTGACATCTGGGAAGAAAGTGGCATTAAAATATTCCTACTGAGAGAAGACGTTCAGTGAAAGATCAAATACAAGAGACCTATCGGAGCTATTAGAGACCACCCAAGAATTCACCTCTGGGATACCAACCCACAACAGAGTCAGCTTTCCAGCTTTTGCTGCTCAAGGAACTAAACACTTATTTTTAGGATTAATTGTGGTAATTACTGGATGTCTAGGTCTGTTGGATGTCTGGCTGTTATTTATATCATTGATTAACGATATCACGAGGTAAGATGCTGCACAGACTAATCTGGACTCAGATCTCCTCGGCTAAATAGAGGACACAAGTAAGAGGTGGGAAAGAAAAAGAGCAGAGAGATGAGCTGACACCACAGCTAAAGAGCAAAGGAAAGACACACCTGGAAATGAAGCCCAGGTCTCCTAAGCCCAGGTCTTGTATTCCAGCAGCTGTAAATATTTTCTCAAAAGCTAGAACTGAAGCGGCTCCTTTAGCCCCTGGTTCCTGTTTCTCTGAGCTTACACACACTTCTTGTCAGGTGTTAGTGGCAATGATGAGAACCAGGCTAAGTGATGAAACAGCATGGCTTTTGGTCACAGATTAGGGGATTCCTAATGAAATAATGAGGTATGACTGTGACCCCATTTACAACCACTTTCCCTGTAAAGGTACCATGTTAAAGAAAATTCATATGGAAGTGCCTGACTCACTGAATTAGTACTTCTTCCCTTAGGAAGGGAGATACACGGAGGTGAGGCACCGTGGCAGCAGGACACACCACTCCATGCAACTCCACCTATTTCCCCTGGCATTTAGTAAGAAATTAATCCTTCTGATTGTTTATAGTCAGGGTGCTTTTCCCTCCCTACCTTTGAAAGGAATGCAAAGCAAGGTACGATCCCAAATCCACACAGCCTCATCAGCAGAGTATCAAACAAACCCTTTTTGGTGGGTTTTTTTGGTTGTTGTTTTTGGTTTTTTAACAGGGAATTTGTCAGTTCAGTATCTGTCAAAATACTTTTGAAAATAATCAACCTCTAGTTTCACAACTGTATGCTGAGACACTCGTATCTAGCATAGAGAAGCCATAGGCATAAAATATCACCCATCAAACAGATTAGAGGCATCTTCTTCCCGTTCAGGGACAAAAACAACAGATCATATGCCGACTTCTTTTTTGAAAATAAATTTCTATCCAGAAATATCCAGTTTTGTTTTCTGATAGTACAGTGTACAGAGGATATCTCAGCCTACCGTCACACAGAGCATCGCAGAGTCATGTCTAATTGGTGTTGATCCTGCATTAGCTGTCCTGTCCTTTGGGCCTGATTCTGACCTTGCTACTGCAGTGCCGTAAGTGAGCTATGTAGGAGACAGCTTTCATCACTTGAAATTCTGGTCCAGAAGAGTTAACAACCTACGTTAACATGAATTGTCAAACTGTGTTACGGGCTTTACCAGAATAATCTGTTGTAGATTGTGCTGCAGTGGGGAACTCCTCCTCTCCTGAGGGCTAGAGCAGTCCTAGCATGACTCACGCACGGAGACCCAGATTCCAGTTCACCAATCCCATGCTTACTTCATCGACTATAAGCAACTTTAATAAGAAGAATTTTACAAAGTATTTCACCGGTCTCATTCTTCCACAACCTCCACTGTGTCTCTAAGACAGCAGTATTTGTGCTCCAGCTTCTTGTCAGCATGATTAAAGGCTGAGAGATGCCTAAACAAGCCCTGTAACGTATGCAAAAATGCCCTCTGCAATGATCAATGCCTTCTCCGAGGGCTGCATCCCTCAGCCTGTGCCCATCGGCATGCTGGGCTGCACCAGCCCAGCTTCAAAGTTAGGCCATGTCTTTGTTCTCTCATGAATATTTCTCCTCCGTTTCCGCATATCTTCTGTTCACTCCTCTCACTTCTCACAAGGAAGACTTAAAAATCTCATTTTGCAAACTTTTTAACGTGTGACAGAAAGAGGGAGACAAAGAATTCAGTTATTAGGCAGATCAGGTTCAGAATGAATTACAGAAGACATTCTTAATTCCCTGACCTCATCTAAGAGGGCTCTTTGCAGCCTGGCTTAGGGTTTATGTAGGCCTGAAATGGGAACATGGCTGTGAATATGGGAACCATACCAAGCTGACTCTTTCAGAAAACAGAAGGTTTTACATAATAACCCCACTGGATACTAGCATTATAGAAGCCACTTCCGTTCCAGAATTAATTTTCTGTTGAATGAAAATGCATTGAGCCAGATGGATCTATTTCAGGAGGAGGATCAGGCTGGCACAAGTCTAAAATCGAAGATTATTGGTTTTGTGTATTCAAAGCTGGAGTAGCTGAGAGCAAAGCGTTCAGTGCAGGTGCTGACATGTTCAGGTCTACACCTAAAGGAGTATACCAGGCAGGATATATTGAGTGAGTTTGCCAAATAATAAATTGAAGAAAGATGGGCAATTTCTAATTAATACCTGTAAATCTTTACACTGCTCCCTACCACAGTAGCAGTGAATAAACAAAAGACATTCTTCAAGTGTTGAGAGAACCGCAACCTCTAGCAGATGCAAAAGATCATTAAAAAGTGGGAGAAAAGACTGGTCACCAGGAAGAAATACACAAGCAGGCTCCAGTGGAACATTGGGCTGCCCACATCCCTGTGATGGTGCTGGAAGTCAGAAGCCTAAATCTGCAGACATGGATTCTGGGGATTCTCCATGTGACGCAGAAATTATGTAACAGAACGACCAAAAAAATGTGGTTTCCAAACCCAAGGTTAACACAGGCTAACACCTCAACCACTCAGCCACCCATTTTTCCAAACCAAACCCACTCACTGCTTGTGTAAGTTGTAAGAACCAACTATTTCAGCAGTTAGGCAGCTTAGTATTAGGTTGTTTAATAACTTAGACATGATCAGCTCACTCTTACCTCATACTCCACTCCCATCTGTTCCATGAAGCCACCTGCAATCTATCATCATGTCTGAGGATTAACAGCTCTGTGCGGCAAAATCTGTTTTTCCTATTAGAGGTGTGAACACTAGTCCCTGCCCAGCACCTCCACTACAGCGCTTGTAACGCAAACAGCGCAGGAACACGTAAGCCTCTTTGGCCAGCTGACACCAGAACAACGGCTATCAGCATCTTTCCTCAGCAGGTCTGTGCTTGTGGTAGTCACCAATGGGATTGTGTTTTGCAGATGCAAAATTGTGCAGCTATCGGTAGCCTTGTTTCACATATGGCTGGATGACTAGAAATCTGCCTTACAAGGAATCTATAAAGCGACAGCAAATTTTAATCCCAAGGAAGACTAACCTTTGGGTTATACAATGCTATTTCAATTGGGGATATTTTTAGTCTTATCGCTGCCTTCAGTTCAGTATGCACAGGAAAGAATACTACCAATCTTTCCTACAACACAAAGCTTGCTTGAAAATGAGTTAATATAACAAAAAATACATTTTTATTTACAAAAGCTTCACATCCTAGAGGCACACGAGAGCTGTAGAAAAAATAAATTCAATTTCTGAAAGGGCAGTAAGGCCCCATTGCCAAACAAAATACAAAACCAGCATAAAGAATCCAAACGAAAAACAACCAATTAACCCTACCACCCCACCAAAAATGCCACAGAGACAAAACAAGAAGAAAAATTATTCAGTATTGCAGGAGGGGGCTTTCCACCTGTCATGGTGGATACCTTCCAAGAAAAATGAGCTCCTGTGCAACAAAGCCCCTTTTCCTTTGGGAATGGTACGGCAGTACCCTGGCTAGGATGCTCGTCTGGGCTGTGGGAAACGCGAATTGGAGACTGTGGGTGTCCTTGCACAAGTTTCAATTTCTGATGCATTCCAAAGTGCTCTAGTGCGCTGAGGGTAACTCCTGGGTGCTCGCATCTTGGGTCCAAGCCTCACCAGGGTCCTTGCAGTAAGGACCCACTCGCCTTCTGGGGAGAGATCAAGACTTTTGCTGAGGCTCGGGATGGGCTGGTCAACAGAGGATGGTGCAAAGGCGGGAATGAAAAGTCCCATCCTTGCTTTGAAGTCTGAAAACATTTGCCCACATAAGACCCACAGCTCTAAAGAATGCAGTAGAGGTCTTATTCTTCACCTAAAGGAAAGGGAAAGTTATATGAACCTCCTTTTGTTTTTTAAATGACATACTAGTGGTCAAAGCATTCAGCTAGGATGCAGATAACCTATACACATTTAATTGCATACGCACACTAAAAATACTTATTCAATCAACTCTTGAGGAAAAGCCTAGTTTTGGATCCCAGTTAGACTCCGTGAGTCAGGCACTGATTTGCCCAGTGCTGTCAAACTGAGACAAAAATTATCATAGGCAGAAGCAGATCTCAAAGGTCAAAAGTGAAGGGCTTCTACCATGCAGGCACTGGCTGAGGGATGGGGGAGAGATGTCCGTGGGAGCACAGGCAGTAGCTGAGGCATGGAGGGTTGTGCCCAGCAGCATACATAACGGATAGGGTGTGGGAAGAGGTGGGTACCTAGTACCGTGCAGTGTTGTGGAAACAGATAAATCAATCTCTGGACAAAGCTTGCTCAGATACCAGGAGCAAGACAGCCATGATAAGGCTGCTAATCTGACCTCCTGGTCTGTGTGCTTCTTTTTGCAAAATGCAAACTAGAGCCAAACAGCACAAATGCAGAAGCAATCAAAGACTCCAGTACTAGGGGTCAGAGGTAGAAAAACAATGCTCACCAGATCTATACTAGAAAGAAGAATCGTTCCAAAACCTTTAAGGAGGAAGGATCCTGTTCTCAACCATGCTATAGTAGTACAGGGACACAGCATGAATTCATCCTTTATACTACATATACCTCATCATAACTAGCCAATATACTGTTCATCCTGTGGCAGAAGTACCTTCATTTGGCCAAATTTACTACTGGAGTTACTATGCTGATAACTCCTGGCTGTGCTGATACTGCTGATACTGGATCAATAACACGGATGAATTTAGGCTTCAACAGAACTAAGTGCACGGGTGAGCTGAGGAGAATTTGGATCATTGCTGCAGGCATAAAAACCTATTTGAGCAAGTTACCCCAACCAACCAGCGATATCTGTCACTGTCCACAGAATGCACTGCTGACAGCAGAACAGGGGTTGGCAGGATCTGCGGTTTGCTTAGAAAGCAGAGTCGGATTTGTACCTGACTTGGGTTCCTGACTAAACACGACTGCTGACTGTATCACAGACATGCTTTTTAACAGTTCTCCCCAGGAGCAAAAACTAGTAACACACTGATAATCCCAGAGACCAGCTCTGTGCTTCCTGAGTCTATGAAGTCTATGACAGAGGATACCCCTCACAGGCATCTCTGCATAGTCTAACACAACTCTACGTGAACCTCTGCAGGTAATACTTGTGTTTCACAGTATCTGAATATTTAAAGAACTTCACAGAAGAGAGAGACCTGGCGGGATCCATTTTCTTCCCTGGTCAGTTTGTCAGACATTAAAGCCTAGTCGGTAGACCTTTTATGCTGCTTGTACCAAGCAGCGGTTCAAATGCAACTCTAGCAAACCTGGTTTGAGTCATGCCTTATAAAGTGTGTGAGACCCTTACACTAGTGAGCACTTATTCTCATAAGTACTCCAGTAAAGACAACTGGTTTCCCTATATAGGTAGCTCTGAAATGTAAGTAGAAGGTAGATAATTGAGTTCCATGACTGCCTTTTGCCTACACAGGCTCAGATTTTCTCCTCTCCCTCCAGCTGCAGCTAATTGCCTCAAGAGAGGAAAGCAGTGGTTTGTACAGCCAAGGAATTGTCCTCCTGGAGCAGAGTCCACCGGCACACAGATAACAAAGGCCTTTACATCAGCAGCTTCTTTCCACAGACATATCTTGGCCTTGCAGAGAGGAAGGAGACATCAGGGATCTGTTAGGCAATAGCATGGCTTTTGCCAGTGCTATACTATTTTACGGTGGCTATTCAACCCCAGGGAGATACTGGCATTAGAGCAGCCTCTCAGGCATTTGCTCTAACATTTAACCCAGGAGACTAAGACTGAAGCAAATGCGCTAAAGAACCCAAAGGCCCAACATGTTCCTTTATATTTTAGGCATGTTTCATCCACTGAGTTTGGGTTATTTAGTTGCGATTTTCAAATGACGTTGTGAAATAGGTAACCCTCTCCTGTAGTATTCTGACACCAAATACCTCTGCCTGACAGAACCATTTTTAAGTAGCAGTGCTTAGAGAAGCTGTTTCAAAAACCTTTTCCTTGGTTTAGTTTTCTTAATCATTGCCCATTCTCCCAGGATGACATGCAAATTACAGCTCAAGTATTAAAAGTATAAATCAGACTGTGGTGGCAGGGCCTCTGGAGAATGGCTCCACAGGAGGTGGTGCAAGGATTAAAATATTCAAAAATCTATATTCTCACCTTTTCTAAAGATGTTTTACTCATTTACTTAGACAACTCTTCAGCCCCTGAGAAAGCTAGGCATCCACACTGCTCATGATGACAAAGCAGAATCAGTCTATTGTCTCTTCAGCTACCTACTCTGCAGCTGCCCTCGGACTCTCCTCCAAAGCCAGTAATCAAGGACATACTTGAAAAAAAAAAAATATACATATCAGACCTTTTCCCATTTGTCAGAGATTCCCAGAACTGGCCACTTCCTACTGCATTGTTTCACTAAGGGCTCCCCTTCACAATTCACAGCCCCAGGCTCATCCTTGGCTTGCAAGCAGATCCCTCAGAACAAGGCATCCAAGAAAAAATAGAGGGAGAGGCAGGTAGCCACATCTGCTTCACAAGGCAGCTTTGCAAGACTGGGCAGAATGCACACAGAGCAGTTTAGCCTGATGGCAAACAGCAAGTGGGTTTACTTTATCCTGAGGACACCCATTTCTTCCTCTTGCTACAAGACCAACAAACTTGTCTATAGTCACTAAAGTGAGTCCTCTCAACGCACATTTCAGAAAGATGACATAAGAGGCATAAACAAACAAACATATACAATTCTTCAGAAATGAAATGGCCTGAGAAATGCAGTAAGAGGTGTCAGAAACTGGTGTGAGAGCTCCTCTAGATGTTCCACTGGATTTCCCAGAGAAAGTGCTGCTGCACTGTCTTCCCATGCATAGCAATGAGTCCAATTTAGCTAAACCAGGTGGAATAAAAAGCTAGTGCAAAGAACCACAGAAGCACAAGCCCGCTTCCCTCACCATGGGAGAATGTGGGATAAGAAAGCAGAACTCAGCTCCAATATACCACTTCCCTGGACATCTACAGATTTGCGTATACACATACAGCTCACTCCATTTAGATCTACACCAGATCACAGGTGTGACATCACTTCAACGAGCCAGCTGGTGAAGCTCCATTTGAAGACAGGACCACATTGCCACAAATGGTAATCCCATCCTCAATTCTCTCTGTTTTAGAGGACCTCTTGTTGATGCAAATGAAGGCCCTTTCCTACTGCTTCAGAGTGCAAAAAACCAAGGCCAGAGAAGTCATACAGATTATCTATGCCACACTCTTGTACGCTGCCAGTGCGGATGCTATGGGCAATGAAAGAAGATGGAACAGAAACTAGAGGTAAGACAACACTGAAAAGATGAAGCCTACCAAGCTTTGAAGCTATCTTCACCAGGTGAAATTCCATACTCTTCAGTGTACTGGAGAGTTTGCAAAGAAGAACTCGAAAGCTTAGCAGATTAGACTGAGAAATAAAGTACAGAACCAAGATTGTCACCTTCATCCCCAGCAGTACTACCATGCATTTAAACTCAGAGTAACCCCAGCTAAATGACAGGACCTGAGACCAACTTGCATCATGCTGCTCCCTGATTATTCCTCTCTGTTCCATAAATCAAGCAAATCTTGGCTCAGGAGATAGCCCTGCAACAGGTAATTTTTATGCTCTTTTTATGGCCTACAGGACTTGACGAGTAACCAGCAAGTGTCAGTTGCACTGTAGCTTGTCTCCAAAACTGTCTGGGAAACCTGGATATTCAAGAACATCTGAAAGGATAAAAACTATAGGGCAGAAAAACAATTTTTAATCTCTTTGCATCTGCCATCCTGTCCTTGAAACGGGTTTTGCCTCCACCTATGAGGCTTTCAGATATTCACAGCCATTTCCATGGCACCATGGCTATGGGTTTTAGGAAAAGCAGACACAAGTCGTACACATATCCAATTAGCACTTGGCTGCTTTAGCTCTGTGCTCTCAGGAGAAGATGGCTTTGGGTCAGTGGGAGGATCTCTATCTGGTTTTCATTCTCAGAGGCTGAAGTTCTCTTATTTCAGAGGACAGTTTTGATCAATAGGACTACAAGAAGGTTGGCAGCTGCTCTGCTGTCATTGGCTTTCTTCCTTCCTGTTATCCAGAACATCACAGGCTCTTTTTCTTTTCTTTTTTTTCCCCTTTCAGTTTGTTAGTTTAAAATAAGTGGTGGAAATGACTACCAAGTGAAACCCCACAAATAATAACAATAATAAAAAAGTATGCCAAGTGTAGTGAGAAAGAGAGACTGAGTACCCATTAGTAAGGTTAGAGAGGGGCATTAATAAAAGGAAGATTTGTTAAACATGACTCATTTCTTTTCCTTCCTTCCATAAATCTTATTATTTCCTTGGAGAACAGCCATGCACTCAGTGGCTGGAACTGCATTCTTAAATGATGCTATTGGTTTAACTACTACCTGCCTTTACTTACTTAAAAAAAAAAAAAAAAAAAAAAATCAAATGAACAAAAACCCCCTAAACTCAAAAAACAACCCGACCTCCCACTATCAAGGGCATTAAGATAAAGCCAGGTTTTGTAATCCTCTAAACTTGTATGGTGGTTATAGATGTGCAACAACCACACGACAGCTCTTCTCTGGAAAGATGACAGACCCACGTTTGCTTTTCCAACCCCAGTCACATCTACAAAGAAATGGAAAGAAACTGAACTGGAATACCTCCTAAAAGGCAACAAAAACAACATCAGTCAAAGATTTTCTTCCCACCTCTGTAAACACTGCTTTTAATCCTGTATAGTACAAATGATTCAAGTTTTACACAAATAAATGAGTCAATGATAAAAGTACCGCATGATTTTTCTGTCAAAATAAGCTTTCTTCCCAGCTACAAATACAAAAAGCAGAAACATTACATAAAAAAATAGCTACCAGTATATAAAACACAGAGTACAGGGAGATACTTTAAAATCACTGCTGGAATGGAGATATATATTTTGTATTTGCCAATATTTTGGAGAGTTGAATGCAATTTTGCCCATTTTACACAAGCGATTTACCCTCTTTTTTTCTACCAAACCTTTAGACCTTTCTTCCTAAAGTGCCTGAATAGAGTAATACTATTTCAAATATTATGTTATATTTTTATAGGGGTTATCCAAATATTGACTCATGATGGTTTTTTTCCCTTATTTCGGGGAATAAAATCTTGGCCTTCCTGAAATCACTGATTATGTTTCCTCAGCTACATACGTCAAGACTAACATAGTTAAAGCAAATGTGAAGTGGAAATCAGTCTTTTGTACCTGACCACCACTTTGCAATACCGAAGGTCAGGCCTGTAATGATGATTACTTACCTAAGCTTGAGTAACTGATCCAGAACAATTGAAAATACTCATTATATGCTGTGTGGTAAACTGATAAACTGCAGCCTAACTTAAAAATAAAAGGAAAAGGAAATGTGGTTGATATTTTTCACTCCTGCCTTCACTAGGCCCAACCTTGCATTTCTTAAAAAAAAAAAAAATCCTCAAAATGAGACTACATGAAGGCGCCTCTCACCAGTACAAGGAAAGCGTACGGCTGAGAGCAGTCCCCATGACTAACTTGATACTTTTGGAGATAATTATGCGCTAATTTTGTCAGATGCATGTTAGCATCAGACCATAACAAAACTAAACAGAAAGAGTTATAACATGAGAATCCATATGCGGGTATGAGAAGGTACAGTTTCATTAATGTAAGGCTGGCAGTCACACTTAATCTTCCCCCATGCACACGTGGATTTACATCTCTTCTCTGCAAAGGAATTACTCTTCAACTGAAAGTTGCCAGCTGTAAAAGCTTCGTTTTGACAAATCTGATGCGGACATTCGCATGATTCATTTGCAGCCTGTTCCCAACCCTTACTTTCAATATGGAAATTTGGAACCATTTTCAACCAGCCCCAAGCCTATGAAGAATCAACGGTCCTTTTAAAGATACTACTGTTCCTTTTAAGTATGCAGATTGCCAGGCTGAATTTTAAATGCAATCACTTTACTTCCAGAACACTCTAAAAATTGGGAGTCACAGTCTGCACGAATCAGTCCTCTGCACCTAGGACCTGCTATTTCCATCATTTTAAGCCTGTGTGCTGCAATTACGTGAATTGTCCACTTTTTCCCCCCAGCGTCCTCCATGAAATGCATATGCAATATAAAACCCATTTACCATACTGGAAATTGTTATTGTAGTTAATCTTCCCAAAGAGAGCAAAATCAAATTATGATGTGTAAAGAATGATAATCTGCCAAATTCAAGGGAATACTCCAAACTTATCCCTCCACGTCTGCTATAGAACAGGTCAAAGAGGTCTAACGCAGAAGACATGGGTAGGAAGACATGATGTGAGCATACATAATGAGAAGATGAAAACTCTCTTAATCTTTGAAGATTGAATGAAATCTAATTACATGCTGTATTGATTGTTGTGTATCACTGGAAAGAGACAGTGAAAAGGGAAAAAGGCAATTACAGTGAAATTGTAGTCTGACCCTTCAATTGCTTTTGGCATGAAAGGTTATGCTGTAGTCGGGGCATCAAAAATTCTTTATCCTCTGTGGTAAATCATTAGCAACAGACTCAGATGCAAAACTGATCAGGGGAAAAAATCAGTCAAGTAAACCTTTTTTTTTTTTTCCCCCTTCACAAAAAAATAGAGGCAAAGGAAGAAAATATCAACTTGTTATCATTAAGCCATTTCATGAATTGCTACTAAGTCTGTCTGGCATTAGTTCTGTGTTGACTGACAATAAATCATATTCATCAATAGAAATATCATAGTAAAAATGATAAAAATATAGATTGATGAACTAGATCTAGAATAACTCAGTTTTTCAAAATAAATGTTATACCCAAAGTCAAATAGTAAGAGGTAATATAAAGTTTCACCAAGGAAATTCCACTGACACTTTTCATTGCTTTCCTTTCCCTTTGCACACTCCATCCATTTACTTCCACCAAAACCAGCTGCAACTGAGTGTAAAGAAAGCTCTCAAAAATACTATTTTTCTAAGTTGACAGAAAACCAAAGCACGAGCCAACTGAAAACCATTGTTTGGGTGTACGTCTGCACGACTCTGCAGGGAATCATGGCAATTCTCATTCATTCTATTCTAAACGTTCTTCTTCTGCCAAAGATAACTGCAAGGACCAGCTTTCTCCTGACTTTCGTGCACGGTCCTCTGCATTGTACACACACCTCCAGAGGCGTTGTATGCACAGTCTTTATTCAGACTGAAAAGTTAACGAGCTCTCCAGTGATCAGTTGTAGGTTGCCTCTTGATACACTTGTAACATTACTGTTTGTGCTTATTTTTCCTTGCAGAAGGTACACTTTCAAATAACGTTTCTTTGACTGCATGAAAACAAATAAGTGCGAGAAACAAGATTCTGTATGGCTGCAGCTGCAGGGCTGGTCTCTCACAGAAGTGACTTTCTACTACACTGGATCTTCAACAGAGTCCCTAGAAAATCCAGGTAAGGTCTTAAGAGTTTAGGACTAATCCAAATAGAAGAGAAAAATAAAATAAAAGAACACTGAGACTTTATTACCAAAAATATAAAATACTTAATAGGTGGCTCTAAATTTGCTGATCTCAAAACAGAAAGAACCAAGAGTAGAAAATTGAAATACTGATCTGGACAGACCTACCGTAACAATAACACTGAGCTGGACTCAAAGTCCTGGTGCTTGCGGGAGTTCTGGGTATGCAAGGAATTCATTTTCCTTATGAATAAAATCGGTCTACCCGTGTCTGTCTCTCCCTATAAAAGTGACTTTGACCCACCTCATTAAAAAGTGACATCCCAGAAGGCCTCAGGTGGCTCTCTAACCTTGCGATAAAGCAGTATACAGGATAAAGTCTGAGAAACCTTGCTCAGCACTAGGATGAAACTGCACAGCTCCAGAGCAGACGGAGTGCTTGTGTAATACCAGTCTTTCCGTGAGACACGGTACGGCATTGTCACACACAGGGTCCCTTGAATCTCAATGCTGCCAAGGCAGCATTATGCCCATTAATGACATAAGTAACGAGTCATATTAAAAACAGAATGCCAGCAAGCTAAACCCAAACATAGGTGCTCAATCCTGATTTCACTTACAGGAATGCAACTCTGATGATTTCAGTGAAGCACCTCCTCATTTTTTAGGACTTTTTGGTTTTGTTGCCACAGGATGGGGGGGGGGGGGGGGGGGAGAAAGTGACAAAGTATTTTTTCACAATGATGATGAAATAATTAATCTGTGTCAATGTGCCACTGTGTAATAAAAACCCCAACTGTGTCAGAGAGAAACTGTAGGGACGTGGATAGGAAATTTGAACAGCTCAACTTGAAAAACTTTCTGTATTTTCCTGCGTAAGAACTTTCAAGAAGAAGAAACAGTTTATCATGACCTGAAGAAGCAACGTAACAGTTCAATTCAAGTAATTTCACTGTGCATTTCCATATCCAACAAACCAAATCAAAGAAGAAGAAAAAAAATCCCCAAAATAGAGGCATACTTTACAGAGAACTTCCTGTTCACTGTGAAGCCACAGTCATTACATGCAATGGTGCCTGCCCAGTACGTTAAGGACTCCTGCTGATTATCCAGGGGATGCTATGTTGAGATGAACCCAGAGCAGGTAGAATCCTACCCAAAGTCTCACCTATGAACAACACCAAGAACAAATCAGTTTCGGCCAAAAAACCCATTCAGTTGAGCTATGATGGATACAGCCCGAGGACTAATCTAATTTAGTTTGGGAACTCTATGCCTTTGTTGCATTTGGGAGGAGGATTTCCCTCTTAAATCCTACATCCTTCAAAACTGCTCCAAAATATGGTTAGGAAACACAGCTGTTAACACTTTCCCTCCGATTCATGAATGTGTATTATTGTGACTAACACCCACACTCCACATTCCCCTTCTCTCTTCCCTGTTTTATACAGATGAGTGAGCAACGGGATGCCTGTTCTATAACGCTTGCTGGCATAGACTACATATTACCATAACAGTCTAACCTACGTAGATTTATACAGTCATTCAGAAAGTAGTAATAGGAAATATACTTTATCCTAACCCTCCTATTTGTCTGCATTTTGAGACTACAGTAGCCTTTGTTAAATCAACATTACGAGTAAGATTTTCACAAGCAGCCTAGAAGCACATTTGGTGTACTTAAACGTATTCAAAATGGAAGTTTTATTTGGTGCTAGACACTAAATGTTACATTTATATTATAATTTCATGTAAAAGTTCACTCCTTCAGCCTCTTCTTGTCCAAAGCACTGATGTATTTAATCACATACTTCTTTGATGTTTCACATTTAGAACATTTACAAATCTATGCAAATACAAACTCCTTGTTTTGAAGAATTAGTTTCTGTATGAAACGTTAGTTGTCCTATAACAACTTTTACGGCTTAGCCTGTTCTAACTACCATGGAAGGGTTCTTTGCTTACCTACCAAGATTTTTGAAGGCTGGTGAATTAGAAGAGGATGTCATAAAAAGAAGCAATGGATGTTTCCCCTCCTCACCAAAGATAATATCAAATTTAAATGGCAAAGTCATTAAGGAAACATATGGGTGCTATGTTTAAATAGACCATTAAAAGTACACAGCACAAGGACTCAGTAGAATGTTTTTAAACTAGTTCTGAGACCAAGTATATGACTTCCAGCTATAAGCTAACAGTGTATTTGCTATGCAAACACCTACCCAAGCAGAGTTAATATATCCAGGCAAGCTACAGTTCTTAAGGACCTCCACCAACCCTTAAACCCATGAACTCTGCAGCCTCCTTAACTTTGTACCTAGTGAGGAAGTCCTGACTTTAGACCGAGAGTTGGGGGGGTGGGTGGGGGGCGGGGGGGAGCTCAACAAATCCCTCCAGCAAAACCCTGCAGCCACCTCTTCCCCTTCATTTTCAGCACTTCAGCTGCGGGGTCGGTGCGTACGATGCCCGGGCTGCT
Organism: Morus bassanus; assembly: GCA_031468815.1. Taxonomy (NCBI): domain Eukaryota; kingdom Metazoa; phylum Chordata; class Aves; order Suliformes; family Sulidae; genus Morus; species Morus bassanus. Next base: position 28,587,368 of record CM062577.1, read on the forward strand.
CTTCCCCAACCTGCAGCACCCTCCCAGGACACAGGGCACGGCGGGACCGGTGCTGCATCCCCTCCCAGCCCTCCGTACCATTTAGCTGGTTGTAGACCACTTCCTCCAGGTGGTCCAGGCGCTGCAGGATGGACTCCCTGTCAGCCAGGCTGCCCACCTTGGCGCCGCGGCTCCTGGCCCGGCGGTCCGCGCTCCGGACGATCTGCACCAGCTCCTGGGAGCGGTCCTGGATCCTGCAGTAGACGGAGAAGAGGATGATGCCCACGAAGACCAAGATGTTCACCGTCAACAAAGTTTTGATTTTCCGTGCCACCGCCATGGGAACCGCCGGAACGGTGGCGGGGGGCACATCAAGGCGCGGCTGCCGGCGGCCTGACGGCCACCCGGCGGCGGGGGGCGCGGGGAGGGAGGCGCGGAGGGGCGCGGAGGGGCGCGGAGGGGGCGCGGAAGCGGAGCTGTCCTTCAGCACCGCCGCGCCGCTCCCCGCCCGGCGCCCGCCTTCGCCCCGCGGGGCCCGCAGCGCGGCGGGCTGGGCGGCATGGAGCGGAGCGGCCGCGCAGGGAGCGCGGAGCCGCTGTGGCTGCCGAGCCGCCTCCTCCTCCTCCTCCTCCTCCTGTCCTCCTCCGGCGGCTCCCGCTCGCCCGCCCTCGCTTCTCCGCCGCCCCAAACGCAGAGCGCCGGTGCGGAGTGACGTGCTCCGGGGGATCTCATCTACATGCACACGGTGGAGCCGCCGTGCCGTGCCGTGCCGTGCCGTGCCGCGCCGCCCCGCCTCGCCCGCGGCTCCCCGCCCCGCATCCCGGCCCGGCCCGGGGCCGCCGCCCCCCTCCCCGGACCCCCGGTGCAGCCCCCGGCGCTCGCCGCTGGAATCCAGCACGACGGATGGGTGAAGGAGCCAGGGCAGTTGCGTGCTTCGCTCCCACGGATGACACCAGTGGCCATTTTCTCTTCATTGCCCACCTCGAGGGCCCTTATCCTGCCCAAGCGTCGCTACGGGCAGCTCTTGAGAAGGGACGGGACGATGGTTGTCCTTGTCGAGGGGTGCAGTCCCTGGAGGTGAGATGGAGCCCCACCTGCCTCACCGCTAGAAATGAGCAGAAACAAGCAAGTGGGAGAGCCGCAAACACGCTCGGCTCCGTGGGCTTCCCAGCAGCCAAAGTACAACACTAGCCAGTGATCCTACCTGGAAGAGACATGGCTGGGACCACGTCCACGTGCAAGGGAAGTTCTTGCCAAGCATATAGAGGTGGAGAAAAGCAGCCTAGGCCCTTAGTTTCAGACACACAGTCAGTGCCTGCTGAAGAATTACCAAGATCTCTAAGCTTGATACCTATGGACTTTAGACAGATGAGCCTTTCCAGCTGGCAGCTTCTCCACTCATGTTCACAGTGGTCCTCCTTGGTACACCATCTCACTTAGAGGGTTGCATACCATAATATAATCCCGGTTGTGGGATTTATTTTTTTTTTCCTTTCATCCTTCCTTCTCAGTTTCAGGAGCTGCCAAGCTCAAAATCCAGCAAAATTTACAACCTCCCTGAATTTATTGTAACTTAGCAAGGCCTGCTCAGGGTTTCCTGAAGTATAAACTCTCCACTGCTGTCCTACTCCTGACCCTCCTGTTGTTCACCTTCTGCAAGGCCCTTGAGGGTGCAGTTTGTTTGAGAAGACACATGTTTATCTCTCAGAGGAATTCTCCCCTCGTCTTTTGGGGATCACCAGTGAAACCTGCGTCGGAGGGATCAGCAGCACAGAACAAGCCTAGGCTAGAATTTCACCATAATCTAATCTTGTCTCTGACAAATATGCCACAGGTTTCTGCAGTGTCATCTCTTGCAGATAGGTATGTCTCTGTAGAAACATGTGCAAGATTTGGTTACTTCCTGCAGTAATGTATTCTTAAATACCCTGAAGTCACACATAATACCTAAATGCAGGGTCAGATATTCTTTCACTGAAGCAGTCGTAAAACTCGTAGTCAGCTCAGCAGAAGCAGCTCAGAACCTGCAATTTTCCAGTGTTTTGATTATTTTAGTGGTATTCTTATTGCCAGTCTGTCATAGCATTACGTTTTCCTAGAAAATACTAATTTGGTTTAAGAAAATGTATTGAACTAATGCTCAAGTATAGCTTATTAGAGGTTTCTACAGCATTTAATATATTATAGCAACACCTGCTGGTCTTGATATAGTTAAGAATCTGTTAGATCACTATTTCCGTTGAGAACTCCAAGTTCACAAGCTGACCACAAGAACTCAGTCTGGATTCTGACACAAATGTATAGTTTGTCCCAAGGGTTGTAAAACACCTTTGACTACCTCAGAGAGTTCACCAAGTTTTGATTTTTTTTTTTTTTTCACATCACTGCAGTTTTAAATGGACTCTTTCAAAGACACGATTTCATCCATGATTGACGTAGGTTAAAGAGTTGCTTCCTTTTGCTAAGAAAATGTTCTCAAATGGTCAGCTTAAAATAGCCTGCGGTGTGTACAGAAGAACATGAGAATATGCTTATACGGCTGAAACCTTACCTAACACCATTCGAATAATAGCTAGCTCTTACAGACCACTGTTCATTCAGAGATCGCAAAGCAAGTTACAAAAGTTATACTATTAGAGCTGACTGAAGGACGGCAGTAGCGTTTTTGGAAAAATTTCAAGGTTGTAAAATGTATTTTCTTTTTGCTTTGGAACAAAACCAAGAAGCTTTGAAATATTTTCACATAAACAACATTGAGCTGAAGCCACTGGTTCCTGCCCAAACGGGTCAGGTTCCAATTTTTTTTTTCCCCTCAGAAAGGCTTATATTGCCAAAAGAAAACTAGATCAAAATCAATATATGCAACATCTGGATTTCAGTGAAAATGCTTTTGTTGAAACCATACCAATCAGCTCAGATTGCTGACCCATCTTACAAATGGGGAACATGGGAAGGCATTGGTAACTTGTTCCAAATCAAGAGAACAAGCCAGAGGCAATGCCGGGATCCCATTCCAAATTACAAATCCGGTTTCTCTCTCTCTCCCTCGCTATTACTCTCTCTCGCTAGTACTCTCTGTTATTGATTTTTACTCCTACTCATCTCCATAGGGCTCATGTTTTCACTGCTATCATCCAAGATGGATTAAGAAGCTGCTAGGAAGAAACAGCAAGACACTGTGTATTCAAGTAACAGTCTATAGTTGATCATACTCTTTACCATCTCTCTGCTCTCACTGTGCTCAGCCAGAATAAGCACCTGGATGAAGGACAGCTGGCTGAAGATGAAGACGATGTTAAGGAGCCAGAGGTAAAGACTCAAAAAGACCAGTCAGCACTCTAAAATAGCCATCTGTCAGAGGCATCTCCCCTAATGTAGTAAAGATGGTTTATTGCCTTGGGGCACTTCTGGGCTGTTACTGGACTGTCAAATAGCTAAGGCTGCAGTGATGATAACAGCATAAAAAAACCCAAACCTTGCTATTGTCTGTGGCTCTCTTGTACAATGTTGATCTTTCAACAGTTATCTTTGCTTCTGTCAACTCTTGGTTACTGCAGAACACTCCATCTTGGCACAAAGATGTTGACGTACAGGAAAACTTCAGTTGCTTCTGCATTTACAATCCTGTTCTGCTTAGCTACTGAGGTCAGGGACAGTAAATTTCACTTCAAATGACACTGAACTAAAAGGTTTTGAAAAGAACCTTTAGTAAAGCACCGGTCTTACAGCCGTTATCTGCAGAGCCCATCATGCAACTAGTTAAGGCAAGAGACTCCAAGTCAATGTGATCCCAGTTCATTTGAAGGTACTAACCTCAACCAATACAGAGGAACTAGATTTTTTTTTTTTTTTTTTTTACCAGCTACTGAAACTGTAGATTGTGCAGCAGCTGAATATGACTGAGGAACCCATCATCATCTGGACATTTCCCGAGATCAAGTTTTCCCCAAATACGGTCAGAAAAAGTTATAAAAAAAAGACAATTTCAGACCTACAAAGTACCATCTCTATAGCAGAACCCTTGGAATCACCGTGCCTTCTGTTGTACAGTCCCAGCTATGGTGGGTACATACTCAGATAACCAATATGAGTTTCAATTTTTTTGAGATGTTTTCTGTTGAATTTCATTTTAATGTACCTAGAAGGAGATGAAGGAAGTGACATGATGAAACAAAATAAGTATGATTTTACTTTGGGGGAGAGGCGAAGAGAGGATGATTGAAAAGTTGCTTGAAAGGTTTTTGAATTTTAAAAAGCTTAGTTGAAAAAAACAAAAATATTGAATTCCAGTTAATAACCATAAAGTCATTCCCAACCACCTTTCCAAAAGGGCATAAGATTGATTTACCATATCTAGCGAGACATAGCTTTCTGATCATTCTACTGCACAATATGAGACATTTGCAAGAATGAATAATGTGTAGAAGGGAAGACTTTGATGTTTACAGTATTCGAACACTAGCTTTAAAGGAAAAACAAAACAAAACATAAACACAGGCAAAATATTATGCCAGCGATGATCTGCAATTGTAGACTCCAGCGGCAGTTATGCACGCACACTAACATCACCTATCGTTTTCCTAATGAAATCCCAACTGCATTTACTAGCCCATCACTTAGAGTTTTAATATAGCCTAATATTTTTCTACTGTAAGTAGTACTTATTTAGAAGAAAACAGCAACAAAAACAGACAACAAAGTCTAAGATGTCTCTTAAATTACCCAGACGTACAGAACTGAGGCCCTCATCCTGTTGCAGAGAGGTATTGCAGCCCATCAAATAATTGTGCAATCTAGTATTTGTGCAGCCCCCTTCTTACCATGGTTTCAGCAATCTCTGTAAGAAGATATTTGAACAAACACGACGTTTGCATGAAGTTTCATGAAGTCTTTTGCAAAAGTGGCTAGCAAGTTAGGAGACAAATAAATAAGGAAGCCTCAACTGTCTCATATTTGAGATGTTTCCAACCAGCCTCTTATCTTTTCTGTTGCAACTTCAGAGAAGATGGCAAGCTAGTATTATAGTGGCATGAGAAGACCAATAGCCAAATTCCTCTTGGAACGAGATCCCTAAGGCTTCAAACTGCCACTCCGTTCATGTTGGCATAGAGGCTTTAGGGCGTGTTTACCATTGACCAAATGCTTGTTATTGCTAGCATAGAAGGGCTGAGGCCGGGTAAGGCAGAGAGAAGAATCCCTAACCTGGTATCCACCTCCCTGCGTTAAAAAGGCTGGAAGCCGAAAAGCCATGAGGAATTTCCATGCAGTGATTATATGCTGGGAACATTTAGTGCTGGTTCGGAAAGTGAAGGTGTATGGTGACTGGAGAGCCCTGAATATAACCATTGTTTATTTTACTTAGAGCAGAATGACAACACAATGTGCTGTGGTTTCAGCCAAGATGAATGTGTTTACTTTAGTAAGATGACCTCTCTCCTACTCTTATTACAGACCTGATGCCATAAGCATTTATTACTAGGGTCACAATTATTACGTGCAAAGACTCATTCATAACCAGCAGACACACTCAAAGTGATACGCATGACACAGGGATTAAATTTTCACAAGATTATCCTGAAGGTGATGCATTTTAGCTTCATCTTGAGGATGGTTCTAAATCAGATGAGATGCCTTAAAATCTGAACACATATTTCAGAAATTTTATATATATATATATATATATATCTTCTTTTAATTTTGGCAGTATTAGTCTAATCTGTTTCACTTCCTAAGGTTACATAGAAGTTTCCTAAATGGAATTTTGGGATGCTTCCTTCTAAAACTGCAGCAATTCCCACTTGCACACGGGACAGTTCTTCAAATGTACAGACTGCACTGCGTTCTAGCACCTGTAGCTGCGACACGAAGATGTGCTACCCATGTAGTCCTGATATTGTACCAAAACTACAGGTTGACTCTGCAGAGAGGATTTATAACACACAGCACAACTGCAGGCAGATCTGCTGCTTTCACGCTTGTGGTATTGTGCTGGTGACCACACTGTAGTAAATAGCACACAGCTAAAACCCAGCAATTATGCAAACACGCATTAAAAAACCCAATAAATCTGTCATTGTAAAAACAGAATATAAATAACTGCCAAGACTAAAATATTCAACCCACATGCTTACATTTTACAAAGCTATAATTTATAAACATTACAGCTCTCACCAATTTTAATAAGTATGAGTTGAGCTCCTACCTTTTTAAAATCCAACTGCATAGTCCTCAATCCATTTTCTATTATTATCTCCTACTGTAATTTCAGAAGAGGTGTTTGTTTGCTGAGAGGATTATCACCATTCACCATGATCAAAGATTATTTGCATGGTCTTAGATTTATTCCATGCAACAACAGGAAAAAATACTTGGGGACCTTGCCTCCCACAAATGGCAGAGAGGCTCAGTCCGTCTGTGCCTCAAAAGGGGAAGGAGGTCAGAACCTGCCTGGCAGCTGCTGCACTGGGATCCTAGGCTGCAGACTGATGTTTTTGATAACCATCATAACTTACTATAAGGAATTTCAGAGGTATTGCGATAAGACAGAGATAGAGAGAGACTCACACACTGGAAATAAATCTAGGAAGTTTCCAAGGGCAGCTTCGATGTTTATGAGAGTTCTAGTAAAGAAAATATATGTACAAGAGATATATAAATGTAGTTTAATATCCAGCTATTACAGATACAGAAATTACCTCATTACACTCCTTGAAAACCATCTTTACTTGTTCCTGTTCTTAGAAAACTTACAAAAACCTGAACAATGTCTAGGCTGTTTGCATGCTGAGGCTTCCGCTTTTCATGCTGACCAATATTGTCTTCTGGTACCCCGTGTTCCCTCTTCTGCTGCAGTCACTGTTTCTGCTCTCATACTCTGTATGGCCAGAGACTGCTTTCTGATAGTACTGTTTTTAAAAAATGGTTCATGAATCGTGTTCCTAATCCCAGGAACAAATCAATCTTTGGCTCTCTCAGTTGACATCTATGGACTACGACCCTAAGTTCCTCCTTGGAATCCATTTGTCTCATTTCCACCTTTACTCTTAAACAGCCAACCTAATGGTAACAGAATTTGCTGTCAGCTCTTATATGAGTATTTAATCAAATATTATCTTAGGCAGAAAATACTGTCCGGATCAAGTTTTGTGTTAAGGCATATTTTTATACAGCCGTGCTTTTAGGTAGAAATCTGTTTACTGAAAGTTCTGGCAAAAAGAAATGGGCTTTCTCAGGTAGATGTTGAACTTAACAGTTCTCCACTGGTACTAATGTAGCTGGTAAACCCCAACAGAAGAGCTAAGACAGCTGGAAGGATGTTGCTCCCTGTCCGATCCAGCTGAAAGCCTATGAAAAAGCTGAACGTTATCACTGGCTGAGAATAGTTTAAAATATTTTGCTACTGGAATTGCACTGGGTTCAGTAGCGTACATTAATCTTTGGCCATCGTCGTCACAGCCCCAATTCTGCCACGAGGTACAGGCTTGTGGACTTCTGCAGGTATTTGCCCAGGCTGATCCACTTGTAGGAAAAGAGCCTCATACAATATTCATTACCTACTTAACAATGTGCATCAAGACAGAGGCAAGAGAGGCATGGCCCTCCAGCAAAGTCTTCACAACAACATTAAGAAACAGAGCCAGTCATCATGTCAAAGTCATAAGAGATTAAATATTCTAAGTGCAGCAGCACAGGGGTAAATTAGTATTGTTACCTTCTGACCCCAGAGCTGCACCCACTGCTGGCTTTAAACAATAAAAATAATGAGATTTTTAGATTCCATTTATTTTGAAACAACAACTGGCAGCTTGAAAGAAGAAAACATGTTTTGGCAAATAAAGTTGACATTGACATTTTTAGCAAAGACCAGCTATACAGTGGCTTGTCACTGGGCAAATCTGAAGAATCACTGCTGCCTCTGATGTATGATGTTTTTCACAGGGACAGCGTGTGTGTGAGTAATAAAGAACATTTAGTACAGTTTGTATCTGCCTTTAAAAGAGATGTTCAGAATATTTAAATAGAAACCAAACTGTTTCTAATGTTAAAGTCTTCAATGTATTTTTAAAAAATATCATCTTAAAAAAATAAGAAGGTAAAAGCTGATGTATGGTAAAATTCCATCCTAAAAGCTATGCCAGTGAGAAGCCTTAACAGATGGAATTAGGGTGACAAAACCAAACTCATCTAGTTGAGTTGAATTTCCAAATATTCCTAGTAAAGGGCAAAGTCCCATTTAACAGTTTCAGAGGATTTTTTCTATTTTTTTTTTTTTTTTTTTTTCCTCTTTTAAAACGCACTTGAAAATGAGCCAGTCAGTAAGAAAAGAACACTTAAGACTATATTGGACTATGGAAATGCTTAAAGAACTGTTATGCTGTTTCCTGTTCCAGACCACACAACGTCTCTAGTTTTCAATTTCTCCATCGGAAAATTGGGGACAGCTTCCTATAAGGGAAGTGGTAGAATTTTCTTTTATTAATCTTCATCTCAATCAATTTTGAGACCACAGGCTGCTTAAAACAAATAAAAGTCCAAAACAAGAAAAACATGGAAAACCAGCAGATCTCTGACAAGGCACCAAAAGAGCAACATGGTGAGGGGAGCTGCTGGTAGACAGAGGCACATAGGTATGACATGCACAGATATTCATAACCCTTTTAGCTGTAGATGCTGGGAAGACATTCTGTATTATTCATTAATTCTATGGTGAGCAGATAGATTAAGCATTTTTCCCTCTTAATTAATCTTGCTCTGGGCTACGAAGTTGAAGAGCTTCATTTATTTATATATTTACTTATTTTGAGGGAAAGTGTTTCTCACCAAAACCCTCCACAGTGAAACTGCAGCGTCAAAGCCTCCAGCCAAGCTCACAAGCATTTCAGACTGTGTATGCCTTTAGCCGCTACATCAAGATATATAATTGCAGACACAGAACACGTACTGCTTTTGATTCTAAATACAGGGAGATATTTTATGTCGGTGGCTTGATTTTCCCAAGTACAGACATTAATACCACCCATAAAAGGCAGATCATATTCCATCTATATAAAGGAAACATAAAATGAAAAGGATCAGGTCTGTAGTTTTCTTTATGCTATATATTATATCCAACATGTGTCCAATTGTATCAGCTGACAAAAATTTCCTGACACTAAATCCTTTAATGTCTATTGAACAGCTTTTGATTTACATAAACCAAAGATGAGCAAGCAACAAGCAGTGAATAGGCTGCTGAGTGCTGAGCAAAGCTTTTGTTGGTGCTGGTTATTCCCTTCCATCCCTCAGGCACACAGGCCTCTGGGAGGACACACCTTGACAGAGGCTAGCATAGAACTACAATGGCTTAAAATACAGGGGTTTCAATTGCTATTTAACAGAGACAATGTTGCACTGAGCAAGCACTACTGCTTGTTAGCATGCTTTGTTCAATACAATTAGTACGGTACCCTGCCAGAGTAAATACTAAAGGATAGCTCAGGTGATGGACTGAGGTTATTCAACTTTTGACAAAAGGTTAGGGGAATTCTCTTGAAACAGTAATTGTCTGTCACATGAAATAGTGCAACTTCTTGAACACAGGAAAGAGGAAACCATAACATGAATTGGATTAGGGCAAGAGGAACCTAGAGGCAGGCAGGTTAATACAGCGGAATCTAATGGACTTACCAATAGAGTCTAGGGTAGACTGAACAGAAAATAAAGAATAAAAGAAAGTTAATAAAAATCTCAAATTCATCTGATGTGTCTGTATCTAAAATAACCGAGGCTGGTTTCCTCCTAGCTCTTAAGAATTCTTGTGGTCACTAGGTGGATAGGGAACTTCTGCAGTATTGCAAAGCAGGGCCTCAGAGGATTTGGCAGGGAACGCTTTCCCATGCGAGCCAAAAAAAGACAGAATGGCATAGGAAGAATAATATATTTCTAGGGCTGACAACATTCACTACACTATAAAAACAGACCCACAAGAGATACATCAACTTACAGATCGAGAGCCCAATACAGACACGATGCCATTGTTACCTGGCTAACTGGAGGCAAGTGAAGTTTGTTGCCTGTGCAGGCAAATGTCCTGCAGGTTTAGTTTGAGGACCTAATATTCAGGAAGCCTTCAGAATGGGCACACCTTTTGCAGAGGTATCATTTCAAACACATGGGTGCACAAGTTGGTTTTGGAACAGAGGGTAAAGAAAGGCTTGAAGTAAAAACTTGTAACTTAATCTGGTAGTAGAGCCAGAAGTAATACTCCCAGAACAGGTCTTACCATTGGCTTTAAAAGGTCACAGGCACAGCTATTGATTATTATCAAATTCATTCTATTGATGAATCCTTCAGTCTGTATCTTACAGTCCCCTTTTTCTCCCGTGGCACTTTCCCAAACTTTTTGTTCTCAATGCTTGAATGGTGCATTTATCTACAACGGGACCCTGATCTTGACTGGGACAGTGAGATGCTTCCATCTGACACATAATACATAGACAAGACCAATAATAATGGGCAGCAGTGATAAGAATAGTGTATCTTCATAACATCCACTCTATGTATGACATAATACATCAGATTACTCTTAAAATAGCCTACTCTAAAATTAGATAAGCGAATACTGCTGTAATACGAATGTAATTGGAAGAGCTGGGTATGAAGACCAGATTTAGTGCTGAAGAAATCCTCTGCCTTGAAAATGTAAATTCAGGTAATTGCCACTAATTGCGCATAGCATCAGTGTCAATTCAAACACGAAAACTGAACAAGCAGTACTGAGTCTGACCTTTTTTAGGTAAAACCTTCATTTAAAGGAAATTCTGTATGAGAATCAGCGAACGTAGGCTCTTTTACACCCGCCTAGCTTTCCAAAGCACGCTGCAGACAACTACAATGACAATACTAAGCCAAACATACCACAAATTCATCTCAAACAAAGTACAATTTCTGTGGCATGCACAACAGTTCTAAGCCACATCTTCCATCACTTTGTTCTTCAATTGCGCAGTTGTCTGAACTTGCAGTATAGAGGGCGACCAGAAAGAAAAATTGTTCTTTAAATGCAGCTGACAAAAGAGCACCTGTGCAGAGTGTGCTCGCATGAGGGTTTTCTGGGCTGATGTAACTGAACCGTGGGCCTCCAGGGATTATGGCAAGATAAAACTACTTAACTTGGAGCAGCAACAGACTCGCACCTCTGTGGGTACGACTGGACTGTTGTGTAACGAGCTGTCAATTCAGAAACACCCGGTCTCCCGGCCAACAGACTAAGCAATACCCAGGGCTATATACATAACCTCTGGCTGTTGAAGATGAAAGGTTCTACAGATGTGATCCATGATAGTTTCACATGTTTGTAAGCTTAGCAAAGACAGGCATGCACAGTAGGCAAAAAACCCCACTGGATGACATTTGACTTGTGCCATTGTCTGTGGATTTTATTATTGCAAAGCCTCAGAAAAAAGATTTAGGGTGATTTTTTTTTCCTAATTACTTCTTTTGTGATTTTTACCACCAGAAATCATCTCATTTACCCACTTATCCCAGGCAATTTGTTTGAGAGAGGTAGTCTTGGTTGACTCTGGCATTCACAAAACAAAAAAAAACAAAAAAAAAAAAGCATCCCCCAAAAACTTGTAAAGAGCCTTAGCTACAACTGTAAGTCTTTATGCTTTGTAAGTTTTGGAACATCACCTTCAGGTCAGAAGAAAAGGCAAATGTTAATACGCCACCTGCTGCTGCCAGTGTATCCTAACCCACTGGAGAACCGTGCACTATCGAAACAATGCCTGGGGTGCAGTGCAATATCAGCATTAAATCCCAGCCCGAGATCTAGCAATGCTTTTGAATAACACCGAAAGGCAGGGCTCCACCTTGGGAAATCTCTTCACCAAAGAAAGTATTAAAGTCCCGTAACCGTAGGACAAGAAAGCCTTAAGAACTTTCAGCAAGTTACAACTGGCAAGAGTAAACGTTTTAGCCACTTTTTGTCCTCCAAAATCTCTCTTTCCAAGTTGTGGTACGTGGTCGCAAACTTGATACTGTCTTGAAATGGCAAGAGAAGTAGCTGAATGCCTTTCTATCCACCCCTCTAAATCATAGTAAATCCTACAAAAGATAATTCAGCTTTATAAAAATTCTTATCCTAATGGGAATTTGGGGGTTTTGGGGTGTAGAGAAGAGGGAAGAAAAGACCCGTTTGTTTTGAGGAATGAAAATCTATATCTGATAGCCAACAAGACACTGAATGCTGCCACAATTGACACAATTTAGTACGTTAGAGGAAAATTTCTTATTCTTTTGGGAATAAACTGTCACAAGCCAGCTGCTTACACTGGATTAGAAAAGGGAATTAGAAAATGCACAATCCAATTAAAAAGTAATGTTTTGTTTGTTCCTTGGAGTTCTTTTGCTCTTTCACACTAATTTCTTCTCTTTTTCATTTTTACTTAATTTAATATTAATATTGATATTCACAAATAAATCCCAAAGTTCATGTCTTTTTAAAATGCCCCTAGCATTTGTTTTCACACCATGGCCTGATCCTACAGCTGTAAATGGAGCTACGTCAGTTTCCAACAGCCCAGGATATAGCCCAAAGCATTCCTCTACCGACTTCAGTGGGAGAAAGACAATCTCTCAACACAGTAAACTTTCCCTGTCCTCATACCAAAAAGAAAGGGTGCTCCAGCCTTTCAAGCAAGGACACCCAAATTAATCTATATCATTTTCACATGGATTTATAGAAAAGTTGAATGAAGGATCATGCTGGAGGCAAGACAGAACGGGAATTTTTTCTCTTGCTATGTGTTCCTCTGATAGCACAGGTTGGAAATGGAATTGGCACAGAACAGAAATATCGGTACGTTAACTCTACTACCATCTAGAATGGTCCATCAAAATAAGAAAGACAGTAATAAGTGATATTTTAAAGCAGCACAGAAATTCCAGAAAACAAGCAGTAGAACTGGCTGTAAAACCCTACACAGACTTTCCAAAATACCGATCTCAGATTTGCCAGATTTGAAGGCAAATTCCCATTTCCATCAAAGTGAAAAAATAGAGCAAAATCAAATTACATAACTTCTGACTGATCTGTGGACCTTTAATTCTCTACTGCTCTTAGAAATAAGAAGGGTTGCAAAGATGCAAAGCCACAACTCTTCCTTGTTGAAGAGAAGAAAGTTATTTATTAGATTCCTTAAAACCCGTGAAAAATTTTCAGACAAAAAGCTTATAGCACTCCATTTATTCTTGCTTTTATGAAGCAACTTATATGATTAGAAAAGAAATATAAACTTTCTGTACTGAGTTGAAAAAAAGGTTAAAATCAGAAAAGAAGAAACAGGAAAAAGAAAACCCTCCATAACTATGATCTTGCACTTCTGGTAAATTCCCTTAGTCTTAGATGAATAAATGTGCCCCACTGTCACATTTATGACACTCTGAATAGTTTCAATCCTAATAACTTCTCATTTTGGGAAGCAAAACTTGTAAAGAACAAGGAATCATCCAACATTTGTGTGCTTGCAAGTCCTTTTTTTTTTTTTTTTTAGTTAATTTCTGTTCAGTCTACCCCAGCTAACACAGCTGTAATCTCTCAGCTGGGCTACCTGCCTCTGCAAACGGGCTCTCAATGTGCTGGGGACCTAAAGCACCCTCAAAAGCAGTCTGGTGATCTTACTGAGTGCAATGCATTTGAATTTTAGATTGCAGAATTCCCTCCATCTTTCAAGTGATTCTTGTTTGATGCTTGAAGTCAGGAAAGTCAATTGAAACCTAATTCTTTTCTTCTTTGATTTATAGCAGCTGGGGATTAAGCACCTGATTTGGGACAGATTCAATTGTTGCCTCACTGGAAACAAACTAAGTTTTTCTTAAGGTTTGCACCTTGAATAACGGTTGTGTGTGTTTTATTGCATTACAGCACTGTATTTTATTCAAAAGCATTAGTCAACCCTTATTTCCTGGAAATTCACCAGTGGTGCATTCATATGTCCTCAGAAGATGGCAATGACTCAACAGCGCCCTGTGCTCGAGACAGACGGGACGAGGCGCTTGGCTAACCTGGGAGATTATTTCATTCATTGAAAAATAGAATTTAGACACCCAAAAAATGGGCCAAAAACATTTACTGCAAATGTTGGTAGGATTTTTTGAAATAAACTTTAAAAGGGTTATTTTGTTTCAAAATTTTCACATCTTTCCACTCTTTTAATTTTACATTTCTAAATGGCACCCCGATACGAAGTGGACCCAATTACGACCCTAAGGAACTTTCAGTTTGGTTTTTTTTTTCATTTCATTGAAAAAGCTGAAAGAATTCATTTTGGATCTGGATACTTCTCTTTACCAGTGCTCTGATTTAGTCAATAATCAAACAAAAAAACCCAGTTATTTGTATATCTCCAGTTTCCCTGTTAAAGTCTTCCCTTTTTAGAGTTTACAGGAGACAGAATACTTCAAAACAACCCACTCTGATTTGGGGCTTAGTGAAAACAATGCTTAGTTCGTATAAATCAATATATCTTCAGTGAGGAATATGAAACTGTGTGCTTTCATGCCAGGCGAGGAACTGACCCATTTTCACTATCTCGTTTTGGAGATAACTATTTTCTTTCCAACTATACGTGTTTCATTACACAAATATATTTAGTTAAAAAACTTATTTACAGAAAACATTAATGTAGTATTTCCCTAAAAAAGGCGCACTGAAATGCACAAAGTATTAGAAGATAGGGACATCATGCTATACAAAAATAGGAACCCTTGACAAAAGAGAAATGCTTTGAAAAGATAAAGGGAAGATCAATATGTTCCATCTTTATAGACTCTCATCTTGTATTCTCCTGTAGTCTCAAGTCAAAGCCTACTTTTGTCTGTAGTCTAACAAAGGGTATCAGTGTTTTGAAATGTACAGTAGTTCCTTCTTTATGCTCCCTGATAACTTGTCATTTATAATCAGTCTGAAATTCAGAACAGCTTGTTCTTTACCTGCTTGGTTCCCTTTGCAGAGCAGCTCACAACTAGCCACAGTATGGTACCTTGTTTCCCTCCATTTAAAAGGTTGTTTCCTTTGTTTGGTTCCTCCCTGTCAAGTTGTCTAAATGCACTGCCAACAATGGCCAGAGCAGAAAGCTGCGTGAAAAATAAATCTGTTGAGCTGATGTGCCGGGTACTGTCATAATTCACTGGACAGTAAACTTAAAGCAAAGTTATACTTTGAAAGGAAAAATACCCCTCAAATATACCCACAGCCGCAGGTGAGGATGTGGCAAATCAGCCCCCATTCACCAAAGCTACTAATATTAGGTGCACACCTGCACCAAGGACATGCTGTCTTGCAATAAGCAGCTGAAAACTGAGGCGTCCAAATACAGAGGCCAAGCCTGGAGATTCAACTAAGCAGCCTACTTTGTATTGCTCCTGAAAGTTATGGAAGAAAAATGTAAACCACTAGTCTTCGGGGCAAGTGCAAACCACAGCTGCATAGCAATTTGAGAACAGAGCTTGTTACCTGTCTCAGTAGTACCTAGAGGTGACAGCGATTACTTGTATATAAAGAGACACCATTTTCTTCCCTTTTCACCCAATTATCTGTATTTAAGATGTGCCTGTTCACATGAAGTCATACCAGATGGAAAAGGAAGTATGAAATCAGACTTACTTCTTCCAGAATAACTTCTGTGGAAATGCAAGGTCCCTGGGATATTCCCTGGTGTGTCAGCCAAGAAAACTTTATAGAGTCCTTCCATGAGGTACACTCTGCCTCTGTTATTTGTGCCTGCATTTATAGCAAAGTTTTCCTCTCCAACTGAATAACATTGGTGTTCAGCACTATTTTGAGAATTTCTGAAGAAGTTAGTTTGAGGAGGGAAGGGTGGGTGGCTGGGTGCTCATTTGAGGCACCAGTCTGGAAAGCAACATCTCTCTGTAAGTCCATGGCAAGGCAACTTGCTGGAGCACCAGCGTGAGTTGTTGCCCACTGGCTCCACAGAAAATTCACTCAAAAAACCTGAATTATCTTCAAAATCAGATTTCTTTCTTTTTTTTTTCATGTGTCACCATTGTGGCTAATTACAATTAGATCAGCAGCTGACTGGTTAGCTCACAGCATTCTGCAAACATCGCACAAAATAAGAAGTGGGTTATTAGTGGGTGCAAATGACACATGTGAATACAATCTTTGTCCCCCAAAGCAGCTAAATACAGAGGAGCCCAGAATAAGGGACAGTGGAATGCCTTTTCAATTTAAAAAAAAAAAAAATCATTGAAAATATACTTCAGCACTTCTAGAGACTTTTATACAGAATAGATAAAGCAATTTTGAGCTTAGTTTCAACGTTCGACGTTATCAAAGCTTTTTCCTTGATCATGTTTGGAGAAGGTGGAGAGTAAGGAAGATGTGAAATTCTCATACTTCTTGTTTCATTTCTGAACCGCCAAATCCATCATTGCAACATCTGGGACTGCCAGGAATCTGAAAATCCTTTTCCATATGGGCTCCAGTTACAAAATCCCAGCACTTTCCATTCACACAGAAGCCCATGAAAGAATAAGGGGGGCTTTTCTAATCTGAAAAATCAGTCAAGACCTTCACTTGCTTGCTGCCCATCAGTCCCATCTAGGGAAAGCAGTGTGCCTACACCATCCAGAGGGCAGGCCTCCAGCCTGGGGCAGCACAAGGAGACTTGTACTGTTTCTTTAGCAGAGGCTGTAAATCAGACACTTGTTTTATCTTGACATAATTGCATTCATTATGTACATTATGGTAGATAAAGAAGTAGCCGGCAGGACAACAGAGTAAATGATGCCCACAACCAGCCCCCGACTTGCAAACACAAAAAGCATCATCTTTGGAAACTCAAAACTCCACTAGATTAAAGCCTGAGTTCTTGATAAAAAGGCAGATGAACGCTTGGAAGAGATGCTAAAAAGACAAAATCCTTTTGCCGCAGACAATGAACTACTATGAGGACTGAAACCCATTTCTAACCTTCCAGTGAGTTTTTCTGCGTGGATGCTATTAGCACAGCATTCCTCTGATCATTTGTAAATGTCATTTATGAATCCTTGCACAATTGTTCTCTGCAGAGTAGATTACAGGGTCCAGCCTTCCTTCTTTCAGATTGCAGACCATGCTCTGTGTTTAATAAGGATGTTGCATATTGTGTTTTTTCAGTTTATGCTTCAGTGACTATGACCCACGGTGCACTATAATGAACCAGACCCTCTACCAATTCCAGTAAAACACTGAATGTGTGATATGTGAAATGCAGAGGATCACACTCTCAGTTTGAAAACTTGCACTCATTTTCTCATAGAGCTTTCTTCAAGTCACCACTGATTCTGGCTGGATCAGAAAACTGGGCTGATGCCACAGAGAACCAGCTGCATGAACTCCCCACGTCTGCAACAGCCTCGTGCACATGGGGATTTCTGGCCCTATTCAGAGCTGCCTTGACATAGCTGTGCTGCTGGCTCAACCCCTGGCCTCACACCTACTAGTGTAACTTAACAATTTACAGTATTTTTGTTCTTTTCTTTTTCTTCCTCCAAGAATAACACAAGCAACAACAGCTGTTTATAAAGATGAGATTGTCATTTATGTTCAGTCTCCTCTGAGACTGAACCTCCTACTGAGGTAGTGAGGCAGACAGAAAAGGAAGTTTTATTTTGATCCTGTGCTAAGAATTACCTATTTCTTGACCCAAATCCTACCTGCAGACAAGTCTGAAATTCATGCCAGTAATGTCTGTTAAAGGAGGATTGGACATGGCTCCTCTCCATTCCCACCTAAACAGAAAGAGCAAATGCTACCCCACCACAGCATCTGAAGAGCAAACAAATGAGGTAAGGGAGACTGCAGACAAGGCAAATAAATCTCGTTATGGCACACTATAGACAGAACTCTGTTCTGGCTTAAACTGCTGCATGCAAGTAATCTGGAAATCTAGAGTACAAATTAAACACTGGATGAATGCTACATCAGCCATTGATATGGGGTCCACCCATGCTTGTTGAATTTTAAAATTCCAAGTGTCGAATAAAACACGCTATCATGTGAACTCTGGACCAAAAGAAGCAAATTATGTATGTTTGCTTCTGCTTTAGGCTGTAAGGTGCACTCCTTTCTAGGTATTTTAGTAAGAATGTTCAATTCTGAAAAGCTGCTAGCTGTTTATTAATTTCAACGGAGAAAATGGAACTCTCTGTTGAATTAATTAATTTCCTTCAATTCATGCAATGCTTCTCCTTCTTCACAGTTTGTGATCAAAGAGAGGATGTCTTAAATAATGTTAAATATGCTTTAGGTTTTACAGCGTGCTATCTGCTAGTTTGGCTTTCACTTCTCTAACGAATCTTTTGTTTTGTAATCACATCACGCAAGGACTGTGATAAACACCACGCAGGAACAAAAGAGTGAGGGCACCAAGTCCAATGTAGAAATCAAACAAAAGCCAGTTGCTACCTTATTATTGCCAGTCCTGAGCTGAAACAACAGAAAATCTCCTAAAACCTACCACCTACAGCCTCCTGAAAACACGATAATGAACAAACACCTTCAGTATTGGGACCAGTACCATTTTTCCAGGGGAATCCAAAGTCAGTTGGGGAAGCAGGTGATTCTGAAATGCTACCATACACCATCCTTGTCCTGCACTCAGTAGGTGACATTTGGATCTCTGCCTGTGCTGCAGTAAGTAGAAGTCCCAGCCAGGCAAGTTGTTGCTCTTCCGGCACGCTTCAACGGCATGGAGCTGGTGCAACTTCAAAGTCAATAAGACTGCGCTCACCGCGCGGCTGATTCCGACCCAATGCAGAGAATTATGTCTTGTTTGCCAAAATATTAACACGTGTAATGCTCCAGTGTTAACTAAAACCATTTCTTCATCTATTGCCTAATCCAAACAAACAAATTAGTATAATTGGAGAGTTGTGTTTACGAATACAAAGCATAAAGAGAGGCAACACATATTGTCTTGTTGTCATTCCTATCAGGCAGCAATGTTCGGTTAGTTCTGCTCCTTGCAGTCTGAGCGTACTGGTATAATTGACGGCAACATTTATCATAACAGCAGTGCAAAAGCATCAATTGCTTGATGAATTTATTTACTCCTGCCCAGAAGTGAAGCTATGACTGGACCACTTTATAAACATCAAACTGCTGCAGACCTGGTCTGTTGTTTTGATTGCACTTAAAGCGGGGGGAGAAGAAAAAACAGGGAGGGGAAAGACCCTGTTTGGGAGGCTGGAGGCTGAGTGAAAACACAAATCTCTCTGATTAGAGGAAAACAACCATTATTTTACCTAATTAAAAAAAAAAAAAACCCACTCTTAATACATCCATGATCAACAGCCACAGTATTATCTCCTACATAGTTTAGTCCTTTCTCTGGCAGGTTTTTTCTTCCAAACTCACAACATTCCTGGAGGTAGAGGGCTGTAAAGAAAGTATCAATCTCCCAAACCAACACGACAAGACCCCCGGGCTTAGCAAAGCAAAAACACGAACCACATCACATTCCTATTTTGTGAACTACTTGTCTTCCACAGAGAAATATGGGGCCATATTCTCTTCACCCTGGTACTCTGCAGTCTTTTAAACCTCTGCAAAACTCTGCTATTTTTCCTGGGTGGATTCTGCAATTTTTGCACAGAGGGAAGTAAATCCAATGGGAAATAGATCCAATGCTCTACATGTGGTAGGTTTCCAGACTCACACTCTACATCTAAAGAGGTTTGAAAATCATTGCTTGAGATGGAAATGGTCTGTGACATTCAGTCTGCATGCTAATAAGGTATGGCTGTTTTTCAAATAAGAGTAACTAACAGAAATTTTTTTTTTTTTTTTTTCCTGGTTGGCTCCTTCGACTCCCCTCTGAGAAAAGCAGAGGGCAGCGGGGTCAGGAGATGAAAGTTTTAAACATCCAGTTACTGTTTGGAGCAGTCTCTACCCACTCGACATCTGAGCCAGCAGTATCATCACAGGATGATTCACAGACTAGAGGAACAACACAAATGCCATTATGGGCTTCAGCAGGGTAAAGAGTTCATCCTTAACGAGATCTTAATGCCTTGTAACTCACTAGATAAAATTTAGTTTATGATGTTATGCTAAGAACCAAAGTGTAGTCAGGCCTGATACAACCAGGCTCTTAACTCCATAGTTAAGACACTTAAGTTAGTGCTTCAAACTGCTGAGAAACTAATATCTGCTATTGAGCTATTCCCTTGGTCAGTAATTTTAGGAAGAGGTACCAGAAACCCCAGAAGGGGAAACCATACGCCATAGTAGTGCATATATGTAGACAAAGGAAATCAGTTTTAGGCAACCTTTAAAAAAAAAAAAATTTTACTCAAGCTGTACTCCAAATGGAAAAGAAACATCTTTAGGCTCCCAGTCTCCCAACTGGGCCAAGGGCTGTGACTCATGATGGCTCTTACATACGATATCTCGTGGAGTCAGATGTTCACAGACACAGCCTTGACTCTGCAATGCTCCCCATCCCTGCCCACCAGAAAAACCCACTAAATCCTGATGCATCCAGTTACTTATGTTACACACCCCATAGAAAATTAGATGACAGCAGCAAGACCTGCTTGTGGCCGTTTTTCATCCCTGCCAAGGGATGAATGGGGAAATAGACAGCTCTTGTGCATAAGACTCCTGTTTTCAGGGCAGTTGATGGAATTTATTGACATTGCTTTACATAGTAAAAATTATTAAAATACAGGCTTTTCTGTAGGGGCAGGCAATTAGTATTTCTTACTACCTGGAGAGATACCTTACAGACATTTTAGTGGGCTTAGGCAGCTGAACTGACACCTTTGACTGGGCTTTCATTCAAGGACTTTGGTGGTGCCACTTGATGAAAGTTTCAACTGTGAGCTCCCTGAACACACAAGGGCACTTGCTTTCTCTGCCAGTGACCAGATGAACTACTCGGGGTAGATTTTTTGTTGCTTTTTTAAATAACAGCTTTTGTATTCAAAGATGTCACCTTTCACAGCACAAGTCACAGCACTAGGACAAGGAATTCCAAACTTGTCTTGCAATAAATAAGACTTAAAGGCACCTTGCGGTTCATCCCAAGGAGCACAGGGTGATGAAGTCATCCTCCAGAGCCCATGCAAGCTAGCAGGGTGAAACAGAACACATAGGGCAGAGACCAATACGCTCTACAAGCAGTGTAGTAACAGTGACTGGATCAGGCCCCCAAGCAGAAATAAGTGGGATTTCAGAAGCATGCATTGGTCTCAAGAGCACAAAAGTCACCGAATTTCTTTGATACTTACACTCCTTAATGAGTCAGAAGCTTTAGAAAATTCCTGCTGAAACCTTTTACATTTCCATCCTAATAATGCTTCATCTACCTTTGAAGAGCCACATACAAGGCATTTTGTTATAGAAAGCTTGTACAAACACCCATGCTCCCAATAACAGCCTGTGAAGGTGAAAGGAAACACGCATGCTGCCTCCCGAGTGCCTGCAGGATCAGACTCATTATAATCTAAAGATTGGTTTTATGAGTGGGGCTTGCGTCTCCTTTATGTTTTACGCAGCACTTCAAACTCATGGTCAGTGTCACACAAAGAATAATAAGATAATCGTCGTAATAAAATGCTAATCTACCCTATTAACCTGTGCCTGGAAAATTGCAGCAGAGCTGGCTTCCAATAAAAATGAAGGGAGGCCTGAGAAAAGGGCAGATTAGTCAGATTTCCAGCACAGGGAAATAACCCACCAAATCCTGCTGCATCCAGTTACTAATGTTACACACCCCACGGAAAATTGGATGACAGCAGCAAGAACTGCTTGTGGCACAGTTTCCATCCCGCTAGTCTGCTGAGCACATGAATTAAGTGAGTCCCTGGCAGCCCAGCCAGGGAGAGGGTTGGCTATTAATGTGAAAGAAAAGCTGGCATAAGTAGGGGTAAGCAGTTTTTACCATCCTCATTGCTGTTCAATGAAAGGCGCAGCTGCACCTTTCTCTGAGTTATCAAAGATCATTTCAAAAGCATGCAGAATGGCTTTTACAGCAAGATACGTCCCATCCGCTCTCTGCTACTTTGTTCTACAAAGCACTGGAACATGGTACTCTCCTTTAGAACAAGCCTTTTGGCCAAAATATTGCTCCCCAGAAAAAATGGCTGCTTACAGGTAGCCTGCCGCTACCCTTGATCTTAGTCAAGTCCTTCAGACTGAGGCTGTGCTCCCTTTGCCAGAGAGGTAAAGGGGAGACAGCCTTCCTACAGCTGTAGTTGGGATTTAGAAGAGAATTTAAAGTCTCAGGCAAATGCCTTGGTAGATGAGCCAAGGTGGCCCCCGTTTGCCCATGCTGGCGGATGTCAGACAAAGCTTGGCTCTGCTGGGAGTTGTCTGACTAAACAAATGCTTTGAATAGAGGAACTGAACACAGGATGAGAAGACCACAGAATAGGCTTCAGTGGTTCCCATTTTAGCACGAATCAACTTGGTTTCTTCAAAAACTCTGGGAAGGAAAGTGAAAGGGAGCCTCTAGTGACTTTCAAAATTCAGAGGCTGAAAAGAATAAATTTCTATCAAAGACAATTATTTTGCTTTTGGTATAAGTAAGGCAGTCTTAGCTCCTTAAAAAAAAAAAATCAGAGCAGTGTATAGCAGCTGAGGAATTTGCTCCCCCATACTAACAGCAACTTTACTATAATCTTTGCTTTCCTTCCTTTTTGCGTCACACTTCAATGACAGAAAGAAAAGGTGATGACCTTTCCACGTGGTTACTGCTCTTTTCACTGAATATGATGGAAAGAGTTTCTCTGGGGTTACACCTTCATGGAATTCTGAGCAGTTCTTCAAGCCCCAGAGGTGGCTGTTGTCCAAGGGAGGCTTAGGGGTCTGGAAGCTGAAATGTGCAGATGGCCAGCTGGCTG
Organism: Morus bassanus; assembly: GCA_031468815.1. Classification (NCBI taxonomy): domain Eukaryota; kingdom Metazoa; phylum Chordata; class Aves; order Suliformes; family Sulidae; genus Morus; species Morus bassanus. The sequence goes on from CM062577.1 coordinate 28,610,240, forward strand.
GTCATGCAAAACACAAAGGCTATGGAGCCAGATGGCTGATGTTAGGGGAAGCAGAAGAGATCAGCTTGATTGAACTTGCTGGCATCATTTATGGTCATTTCAGGACAGGCACGAGGGCACCATCATGAGTGTTGCTCAGAGCTGTTCTATCATACGTGCATACCCTTGCTCAGAAAATAAAATCACGTTCACCATGGTTTGCAAAAACTACTCAATACCATCCAAGTAAATCCTTCTTTACTATCCAAATATCCTTTTTGGAGATAAATACTTTATTGCAGCTTTAATAGTTAACTATTAACATTATTTATAACTATTAATTTTATTTATATATTATTTAACTATTCCACAAGCATGCTGAAAAAGCCTAGCTAATTAACAGGAATTCCTCTGCAAACTATTAATTGCAGAAATAACTCTCAGGTATGTCCTGGGCCCCAGCAAGATTACTCATGAGCGACAGTGGGTTGTACAGCTAAGACCAACGTCAGGCCCACACAATCAGAGAGGCAGGAGCAAGCCACAGAGCTGCCAGTCACAACTCCTTAGCCTGGGTCTGGTGAGGAAGACTTCTCCACTTCAGTTGTTTTCCATTGTCTTTCCACTCATTTCCCCTCTCTGCCCTCTCTTTCTGAATAATCGCTCCTTCTTTACAGGTCAAAAGGATAACTAAGCATCACCCACCATCCAACCTGAAGAGACAAAGGGGAACGATGCTTTGAGGAAATCACCAGGACAGAGTCGTTGCACAGTCACAGAGGAGCGTTAGCTTGGGTACAGGATCTGGTCTGGCCATGACAGCACGGATCCCCGTGGGAGATGAGCTCCCTAGGTTCATCTTGCTTTTCTGAGAAGCTCTGCATCCTACCCTGAGCTCCAGGCTGACGGAGCTAGACCACAATCAGGAGTGACTTTAAACGCAGACTGAGGATAGTGTGGACCAAATCTGCAGGTAATGTGAATGAGCACCAATGTCAAGGCAGATTTATACCAGCTGAGGAATTTGTTTTCTCCCCAGCCCACCTTGCAAAAATAAAGCATTTTCTTTGCTCAGTCATGAGACACTAGCTGGGTTTGCAGGGCTCTGTCTCCAACTCCCTCCAGAGCCAGGCCTGCCTCCTGAGGGCTGCAGCAGTCTCATCCAGGATGTTTGGTCTTTTAATTCAATTCCCTTAAACGAACAGCACTCTCTAGGCTTTTCTCTTCCATTCTGATTAGCAGACCAAATATGTTCTACATGAATTGCATAATTATATCAGCAAATCCATTTTCTTTTGCTATTTTATTTTCCAGTTTCCCAAACTGCAGGGCTTTTTCCCCTGCAGAACTCCCCAGAGAGATGCCACAAAGTAAAGCAATCATGCAAAAAGTTTTATGACAGTCATTTGTATACAGGAGTATGCTCACAGACATTCGAGTTCCCTCTTCTGTCTTCTCCTTTTATTTAGTGTGAAAGCGCAAGATGTTCCCAAGTCACATTTATACATTTTTCATAAATCAGATACACTGCTCTTATCATTTTAGAGATGGACATGAGGGGGGTTTGTGTGTTTTCTTTTTCCAGGGTCCCAGCATATTTCATGCTTTGCCTGGACTCTTTAGCAAGCATCAAGTTTAATGAAGAGGGACACTCACCTCGTGGTTAATCGTGACCTGGACTGAGCCTTTGCTCAGTGCCCTGTGTAGGACTGGCACTAACTGAGGTGCCTGAGGAAGGGAGCATGACTCCGATGCAGCTCCTGCCTCACCACTCCCCTGTTTGGTGCTGCAGCTCTTATCTAGGTACAGTCCGCTCACGCGGAGTCAACTTCTGCACCTTCCAGGTTATATTCCTGTGCAGGGGGAGCATGAGACTGAGAGATGAGCAGTAACGCAGCAGCAAAAAGAGTGCAACAAGCCCTACTGCTGTTCTGCAGGAGCCGGTCACAGCCTGACTATTCATTAGCATTGTGCAGGTTAAAGCACATGATTCATAAAAACTAATACTGATATCTGCATCTGCTATGGACTTGCAGAACAAATATAGACATGTCATTTAGGTTTTTCCCCATCTCGGTTTCCTATTTGCAAATGCCTGCCCTATTTTACAATACAACACAGCAAACGTCGAACAACACACCTCCACTAGAAACAACTTCTTCATCTTCAGGTTCTTGTCCTCAACCCATCTCATTCCCCCTGAAGAATAATGAAAACTGCACAAGTTGGGAACAAATTGACATTTTTGCCTAAAGAAACTAGTAGTGTACATACATCTCATCTTTCAATCTCCTGCTGAAAGAACAAGGCCATCAGCTCAGAAGACAGACATGTCTGTCTTCTGCAGTCCTTTACCTTGTGCAAGCTGAATGTAAAAATGTTCACAATCAGAAAGGACAGGCTCAGGAACTTGGGACCCTGGTCTCCTAAGATGGAGTTTGGGGTGCCCTGTGAAGGGGGATGGGTTATAACCTTTGCACAGGTTCCCTGAGCATTATAAACCAAGAAGGTGCATGGTTGCGTATTACAGATCCACTTGCAGCACACAACATGCATAAGACTGGAAACAGCTGGCACTCACCTTACTGCGCTTCGGCAATTCCCTCTTCACTCTATTCATCACAATGCACGTAAAACAAATGCAACTGGCAGAATCCCTTTACACTGCTTTGTATCCACTCTACACTGGTGTAAACAACCACCTGAAGTGCGTTACAGGGGGGAATCAGACCACAGCACATCATTTGTCCTGAGTGTCTGGCTAGTAACTCATCTCATTATAGTATAAACTAGAAACACAGAAGCAGGTTAAATGAGTTTCTGAGTAGAAAACCTACCCTATTACTCAGCTGAATGCTTCCAAACAGTTACCAGAAAATATTAATCTTCTCCATTCCTGGGAACATGCTGATGCAGCATGTAGTTAAAGGCCAGAGAAGACTTCAGCCTTCCAGAGGTATTGCAGCCATAGAATCATAGAATCATTAAGGTTGGAAAAGACCTCTAGGATCATTAAGTCCAACCATCAACCCAACACCCCCAGGCCTCCTAAACCATGCCCTGAAGTGCCACATCTACACATTTTTTGAACAACCCCCAGGGATGGTGACTCCACCAGCTCTCTGGGCAGCCTGTTCCAGTGCCTGACCACTCTTTCAGCAAAGAAATTTTCCCTAATATCCAATCTAAACCTCCCCTGACGCAGCTTGAGGCCATTTCCTCTCCTCCTATCACTCATTACTTGGGAGAAGAGACCGACCCCCACCTTGCTACAACCTCCTTTCAGGGAGTTGCAGAGAGCGATAAGGTCTCCCCTCAGCCTCCTCTTCTCCAGACAAACCCCCCCAGCTCCCTCAGCCTCTCCCCATCACACTTGCTCTCCAGACCCTTCCCCAGCTCCGTTGCCCTTCTCTGGACACGCTCCAGCACCTCCATGTCCTTCTTGTCCCGTGGGGCCCAAAACTGAACACAGCATTCGAGGTGCAGCCTCACCAGTGCTGAGCACAGGGGCACCATCCCTGCCCTGCTCCTGCTGGCCACACTATGGCTGATACAAGCCAGGATGCCGTTGGCCTTCTTGGCCACCTGGGCACACTGCTGGCTCGTGTCCAGCCGGCTGTCAGCCAGCACCCCCAGGGCCTTCTCCGCTGGGCAGCTTTCCAACCACTCTTCCCCAAGCCTGTAGCGTTGCCTGGGGTTGTTGTGACCCAAGTGCAGGACCTGGCCCTTGGCCTTGTTAAACCTCATACAACTGACCTCGGCCCATCGATCCAGTCTGTCCAGATCCCTCTGCAGAGCCTTCCTACCCTTGAGCAGATCGATAATCCTGCCCACTTTGGTGTCACCTGCAAACTTACCGAGAGTGCACTCGATCCCCTCATCCAGGTCATTGATAAAGATATTAAACAAATACCTTGTTTGATGGAGCCCTGGAGAACACTGTTCATGACTGGCTGCCAACTGGATTTAGCTCCATTCACCTCAACTCCCTGGGCTCAGCCATCCAGCCAGTTTTTACCCATGCAGCACTTAGCACATAACCTCCTCTTACGACTGCTCTCTGAGGAAGCAAAGTCTGTCTAGGCTTTCACTAACAGCCGAACAGAGCACAGAGATCCATGCTTATCCGTGTTTATCACATATTTTGTACTACTTAAAGCAAGTGCCTTACTTCTCTGCTTCAGCATATCTATAAGAATTAGGATTAGACAGACAAATAGGTTTTTTTTCTTTCTTGTGTGGAAGTGGAACAAAGCCTTTTCCATTCTTGTCAAATGTACATTTGCAAAACACTGGCATTTATTAGACACAAAAGCCAAAGAAGGTGACAATAAAAGCTGGGTAAAAAGAGAGTTTGAGCTGTTTCCTGTGAATAAAAGACAAAATCAGATACCTTCTGAAAAAGCTTCATTTAATTGCATATAACTAGTTTTTATGATGATGATGCTTGCCCAATGCACAGGACTGCTGAAGCTTTATTTAGTAAAGCTTTGAAATCACCCTTTGAAAAGACGCTATTTCTGTACAAGGGCAGTATCAGAAAATGTTCTGTATTTTAGTAGTCCAAAGTAGCAAGATGACTCAGCAGTGGAAGGTGGTAAAAGGAAGAGGCCACTACCTTATTAAAACAAGCTGAGGATCTGTCCAGATTAGAGAGAACTGTGAACAAAATCTTTCTTTCTTTTTAAATACTATGTTATTCAAAGGCTAGCATGACCAAATTATTCTGAAACTGCTGGTATGTGTTGAAAGAATAATGAATATGACAAGAAGAGAGGAAAAACAACAATTAGCATATCAGGAAAAAAAAAAAAAGAGTTTCTAACTGATAGAAATTAAACCTGGGTATGGAGGTTAGTGTCCTGATAGGGTTTTATTTCTAATCACTGTAAAAGTTGATATGTGAAGCTGTAAAGCTAGTCAAAATGTGTCTGTCTCAAGATCTATGGGTTGTATCCTTGGCAGACTATTTCTTACAGAGATGTTATTAAGCCACCGGTCCAACTGTTAGTTTAAATAATCCTGTAAAGGTAACAAGTAATGCTCTAATTAAAAACATTTTTTCCATCAAGTTAATAATTTTAAAGACATCTGTGGCTGATGTGATGGACATTACCAATGCTGGTAGCACCCATCTGGGCCCATGCCAGCAGCACACTACTACATAGTTTTATCTAATTGATCAATTAAATTAAAATTATCTTTGAAACAAGCTATAATAAGTGTTGTATAATTCCAGTGCTACCTATTATTTTCCTCACCACTTTATCTACTCTGTCTCACTAAAATGGTCTTCCAGGTCCTGGCTGAGTAATAAAATGGCAGTCCTGATGGTTTCATGACAGAACAGTAGATGAGCTACGGCTGAACAATTCAATTAATTCCAGTCTCTCCCCATGTTAACCATTTCTTGCCGTCATAAAAAGTATTGAACCAGATCCTTTTCTAAGTCCCAGTCACTTCATCGCTTACAGCAATCCTCAGCCTTTAGAAGACACCCATATCTACCACAAAAATGGTCATGAGATGGCAATTTTAGACAGAAGGGTCTTCATTGAGATACTGTCCTTCTCCTGGGTATAGACAGGACCTTCTACAGAAGAATGCCCACTGGCCTCCCGTTACAGAGGTGCTAAAACTCTGGTAAATCACATTAAGTCACATGAGGTTTGCGACTACTTTGGGTCAGTGCATTTTCTCCTCGTCTCTATACGTGTTGTCCATTTTCTCACTTAACAATATTGTCGTCTTGCAGGGGGAAGCAGATGCTGGCTGAGATAAGGAGCCTTCAGACAAAAAGCTTTTGCTAGGGAAAATAAGTGATTTCATGATTAAGTTAACAGCTAACAGAGTAAATGCCAATATGTATTGAAATGCATGGCAGCTGGTCTCCAAGTTGTTCAGTCCCTCCAAATAACTGGTGAGGCATGAATTTGTCTGGAGGGATTCTAAGGAAATCTACAAACATGCTATTAAAGTAATATCTTTTCCTTTTAAAGTTGTGGTTCCATGTTCAAGCACAGACGATGCTCATGTCATATGCTTCTGTCCCAAAGGGCTGCAAAATGGCTGGAAATGGATTTGCCTTCACAATGCGTTCACTACCAGACAGTCATCTAGAAAGTCTGTGGGCTAGAGTATGTGTGCTTGGAGAAACTCAGGGAGGAGTTCTTTCCTTAAGAAACTCCTCAGATAAAAAAATCCCATATGATCTATCTCTTCTGAGATGGAAGCAGAAACCTGTGCTGAGCACTGCTCAACTTGAGACACAGCTTTCTCTGCTACAGGGAATGTGTCTAAACCTTGGTGAGGCACAGAGCAGCAGAGCAGCTAACCATGTAGTGAAAAGTCCAGCTGTTTCTTTGTGCCTTAGTCTTTCAATGCTTACCCAAGGTGTTTAATTCATTACGAAGTCTCAGATTAGTGTTTAAAATGTTTTACCACATGACTTTGAGAAGGCAAGACTTTCTTTGGCTTCCTCTTCCTCTGCAGAGCAGCTCTCGCATGGCAACCCTTTGCAAAGCTCAGGTGAGAAGTTATATAAAAAGTCCTGATTTCTACGCTGGCAGAAGACGATGACCTTGGAGCTTCAGCAATCTCCACCACCTGTAAAATATGCTTATTTCTATTTCACATCTACCTAGACAGGGCTCAACATGCACTAAAGTTGCAGACATCAAATTCATCGCTGTCAGTGCCTCCAGATTTATCTTGCTGTAAAGGAGAAATACTTGGCCCATATGATCTTAATTCCTATTTTCGCTTCAGTGATTGAAATGGTTTATTTTGTTTTTCCCAGGTGTGAGGCCTACTGTTTCCGCACATGTATAATTCTATTAAACTGCTCTTCCTCCTTAATTTCCCTTTAAAATTACATCTTCTACTTCACTGGTATATAAGGAATCTTCGTTGCAGGTATATAAGTAAAAGATACCCCAAAGGAAATCTGCCGCCCACAAAACCTACTGCTTAACTTAACAGCATTTGCTAAACTTACATGCAAACACCATCCAAGTGTGACAAGGGGGAAGTTTCTGCTATGAATAAGAGCAAGGGCTGAATTCTGCCAGATCTGTTCAGCCAACAAACACTTAGCACTTCAGCCAAAGGCAAGTAAGCACATGATTAGAAATACAGTCCCCATGGGAACTATTCCCATACTCTAAGGTAATGCTTGCTTAAATGCTTTGCTGAAATGATGTTGGCATATTGAGCATCTTCAAGGATCAAGTTGTTGCTAGTACTTAAAATATCACAATAGGAGATAGAGGCAGACAGCCAAGCCTAGAAAGAGATCACGGCCCTGTGGAAGCCATATACAGGTATTTTGTGAGCTCAGTGTCCTATGAATAGTGAGAACGTGAGATTAGCTCAGCCCTTCCCTGTCACTTTGCAAGAAATGGCACATGTAATACCCTTTTTCAAGTGGAATCCATAAGCAGTTTAAGTGGGTACTGGTTGTGTTGCATTACTTGGGGACAAAAATTCTCCACACAAGTGAGAGCTGAAAGAAAACTGCACTGGAGGGGGCGGGGGGCAGCACAAAAGAGAAAATGACAGAAGAGGGGATCAGAAAAAGACTGAAAGAGAAGAACTGCAATAAACCAAATCTGATGTCCCTCACAAAGGGCATTTTGTCTTTCATATGCATTTACAATCATTTTGTAAACCTTGAAGAAAGGAATATAAAAATCTCAGTCTCACTTGGGAAAGAAGAGAGATGCTGCCTTGCCCAGATGACGACAGCTTCCTTTGGGATGCTGATCTCAGGAGGGTGAAGTTTCCCCACTTTTTCACAACTCGGTATATTGCAAATGAAATCTGTTGGCTCAGGCAGACAGAATGGGGAAATTCTATTTCAGTCAGCCAAGATCGATGAGCAGACTACTGACCGGTAAAAAGAGTCAAGAATTAGCAAAGCAAAGGACTTTTTAATGGAACTTTATATTGTCGATCTCCATCTGCCATCGAGACTCTTCAGTCACAGCATGAAATTTATTCAGACATTATAACCACCTAGTCTTACTCTGACATTGGGACTTAACATGCCTTCTCTTGTTAATATCATTCAGCAACAGCTGCATTATATTACCTGTCAAAAATTATTAATCCAATTCTGTTTTCATGTATATTTATCATTTCACTGCCAACCATAGTCAAATGATTCTGTAAGACTTATTGATTTCCTGAATGAATTAAATGAAAAGTATCTGTCATAAGTTTTACAGACAGTGAAGTGATTTGCAGGTACTCTTGGTTTTTTGCTGTCTTTTGTTCCCGATAACTTGCAGATAACAATCAGGGAACAGAGATGCGCTACTAACTACAAGGAGTTTTTAGGAGTCCTTTCACTTTACTTGCTTAGAACTGTGGCATAGAGCCAAATATCCTCACCTTCCTCATACACTGATTCCACTTAATTTTATGAGAGCTCCTTGTGCAAAATACTATTTCACCACAACTACTCATCTGAGTAGTTCCCAGAATCAGAGCTAACCCAGTCCATTTTAACAAAACCATTCTGTGCTCTTGCCCTTGCATTCATACCATAAGACCCAATGCATAGCAAGTTACTGCTCGTCTCCCATCACATTCAACAGTAGGCTTCCACCAACTTCACCAAGGATGGATTTGAGCTTCACACCCTGTTTAAACAATTCCCCATTTACAAACCATTGCCCAGGTCACACAGCGGACCACAGACTGCGCTCCGCCATCCACAACTGGATTGCTACATGGTAAGATGTGCGATGCGTCTCCCCCAGTTAATGATTATTTACCATTTACATCTAGTATCCACAAAGAGAATTTAAGACACAAAAAACCCAAGATGGGCTTCTTAAAAGACAACTGGATGTCTTGGTCATTGAGCACAGGAGTCCTGAGGAAACGTGACACTTCTCAAGCAAACCCCTTTCGTCATTTTCTTCAAATGAAATTATAATAAAGTTCACCACGACTAAAGCAAAAATTAAAGTCCACAGGGACTTCAAAAGTGACAAATGGATAAGAGATACGTTAATTCAAAGAGATAGTTTCTTTCAACCCAGAGCAGGAGGTGCCAATCACCTGGAGATAACAGTCCCTCTCAATGACATTGAAGTGACTGTTGAGGAAAAGTAAATTTTCCCAAAACATCTCCCTTTTGCTCCAAACTCCCTTCAAGTGTTGACAAACTGAACAAAAGCCTTCAGAAACTTCCTTGCCTCTCCTCCAGCCAATCTCTGAGGGCATCTTGTAGATGGCCCCGTGTTTGGAAAATGCTGCGTTGCAGAGAGGTTCAGCTCTTGCACAGGAACACAGCTGAACGGTGAGGCAGAGTGAATCTGATCCATCTCTATTTGATAATGCCAGTGAGAACGCCCAAATGACCCCAGAGCTGTTCATCTCTCAAGCTCATTGCCTCCATCCCACTCCCTAGGACACAAGTTCACCTATCATCATTATTTGCGGGTTGTAAATCTTCCCCATCTTCCAAAGGACAGAGATGCAAAACGAAGCTTGTTTTCAAAGATCACGCTGCCAGTAGCTAAGACAGATGCTCCTCAGAACGATACCAAATGAGCTGTGGAACGCAGGCTGTTATGAGTTGGACCTTGTGTGCAATACATCAAGCTTTTAATAGTCAAGACACAGCACTGTGCAGGTGAGGTTTATTGCATGGTTTGTAGAACAGGTGTGAGATGTTGCTGAGCTGGGTAAAACAACAGCTGAGCAAAGCATTTGCTGCCATTACCCTGGGCTCTGAACTTGCAAGAAGCGCAGCAGCTGTGGCCCACCGTGACAACGACCCTACCCGGCAAACAACACATTTCCCAAACAAGTTTTACCACATTAGTAGACCATACAGAGAAAGATGCATGTACAATAATACATTTTGCCATGTCTTCCACGTAAATATCTGGGGAGAGCTTGCCCCCTGCTATTTATTTATGGATGCAAATAAATTTGGGAGATGATGAAGGGGGACAAAACAAGGTCAATCCTCCTCCTCCCCCCCTACCTCTTTTGGTCAACCTAACCTTACCTAAGTCAATTCTTAGCAGAAGCGTGGAAGAGAAAGATCTTGAAATGGACTGAAAGAGCAGGTGACTCAGTCCAGAGATGTGTTCCGCACATAAGGAACAAACAAGCAGAAACGTATGGCAAAAATATTTGGATTTCCAAAGGTAATGTCAAACAGCAGAGACTTGAGAAATGGGGGGGTCCCCACTTGAAGGGGTTCCCAGGAGAACAGGCAAAGTGAGAATCAGAAAGATGATTTCAACATTCGTAATTGTCTCTGGGTCAGGGAGAATTATGCAGATTATAAGGACACTAAGAGAGAGAAGGCTACAGTATTTTTGATTCAAAGGAGTGACAGTCTGGATAGGAAGCCTGACAGAGCACAGAAAGAGAAAAGGCATTTCTTAAAAGTGATAAAGAAAACATAGTCTGTCCACTGCCTGAAGGAGGGAAGGGAATTTGGGGTAAGACAGGGAAGAGATGGTATCTAGGTAATAGGCCTAGGTCAAACTGAGCGTATTTCCTATATGTTACCCCTGATGCTTTATTACTTAGGTGAGCAACAATGATTTCATTTCACTTTCTTTCAGGCAATGCAGGTTGGTAGTTTCTCTAGGATCATCTTGATTTTGTTCTCCTCTTTGACCTCCAGCTCTCTGCATTTGATATTTCCTCAGTGAATTTTTCTGTAGCCACTGTGAGCAAAACAATACTACTTCTACTCTCAGTATTCCCAGTTCCGCTGCTGCTATTTGCTCTGGAACTGGAGTTCTTTGCTTTGACCATATTGACTCAGGGACCCCGCAGCCCAAAACTGTGCATTAGCGCTGTTTGTAAAATTGAACAGTTACTTACTGAAATACTTTGGTTTTCACACACAGCCTGCGCTTACAGTCAGCTCCCTGTGAAACAACTAGAAAATATTCCTGAGGAAAGGAGAAATACTGGCTTTTCTTTTTCTTTTCTCCCCTCATCTGACAAAATAGGAAATAGGAAATCTGTGCACAGTGACAGCAGTGCCTTAGCTCAGGCTTGACTCAGGCATTTGAGAGGTTTCCTCCCTTCACCAACCTGCAGGACAAGTAGTGTCTTTATAAGCACATAAGAAGTGGCACTGGCACCCCATCACGCTAAACACCATGTATATCACAGACTGTATGAACATATAACAACCCCTTTCTTTTCTCCTCTACCTTCTCCTCAAATATTACCAAAGGGTCTTGTGCAGCTACTTGAGGAAGCTGAAAAATAAATTACAGTTAACTCAATTGAGGTTCAGACTCAGACCACGTGCATATCGAGAAAAGGCTGTCTCCCTTCCCTGAATTGGCTCCCCAGAGCTGGGGCAGGGAAGAAACACTTCATCTGAACACTCAGGAGCAGATCGGTGCTGTGCTCTGGAGGGGACAGCCATGCAGCTCGCATCTGTCAGCTGGACAAACCCCCAGGTCAGCTCAGCTGCCACTGGGAAGTGTCGTGAGGGGATATAAGTTGGTAGCAAACTACTCCTCCTGGTCCACCCCGAGAGCAGGAACGACTTGTAGTGCAGAGAGTGTTTCTGAGACACAGGACCATGGGGCTCATGCACAATCTCTGCATCACCAAAGCCACCCGTAACCCTAAGGAGCTCTCCAGGGAGCATGTTAGTTTGCTGGAGCTTTTGTCCCCAAATAACCATCTGAAGCTTCAGCTGGAAGAGGACAAAACATAGTGTACATATTAAAAGAGCTACAACGGAGAAGGAAATCGCCTTTCATTAATTTTCCATAAGTGGATTACACCAAGCAGAGTGTAAACAGTCCCACGGGCACCAATTACCAGGCTTATTCTATAACTGAATTGTCCTAAACAAGCACCATTTTAATTTGAATATCAAATTCTTTGCACAGCAGGAAAGAGAAGGAATAAACCAACCTAACAATGCATTTGTTATGGATTTCTACAAAATTGCTGTGGAAACCTCTGTATCCCCAGTGAATAGTGCATATTTGCTTTGCATATGCTCATGCTGCACACCTCACTCAATCAGAGGAGAGGCAGCGTGGGCACATGCCAGCTATTGTACCATTAGCAAAATTGCTCCAGAATTTAAGGAGGGGGCAAATTTAAAAAAAAAAAAAAACCCCAAAAACAAAACCCAAACCAAAAAACCCCACAACAAAACAAAACGCCCACATTTAATTAGATTTAGCATGATTTCCTTTTTTTTCCTTTTACGAGACTAACTTACTAGACCTATTTTCTGCTTCTAAACGTCTTGATGAAACTAGCCTTTGGGTATGATTTTTCTTTAATAAATTGGAATGAATAAATACCTCATATCTCCAGGAGTGAGTGAAGCCAGTGGCATTAAAGAAACAGCACCCAGCATTATCCAGATCAGTTCAGCAGCATAATAGAAGCATACATTCCCGTGAAGATTTGGGGCTTTCTTCTCAGTTCCCATCCAAGCTCTAGCTTGTCCCTGTCATTCCAACTCCTAACCCAGCCATAGCAGAGTGTGTCACTCTCATATGATGAGCTACTAGACAGAGATGTTTGCTTGCTGCTCTGCAGTACAGATGAAAGTATGAATCACACACAACATCAAATGTTGAGGCCAGGTAGCCTAAGAAACTATGGAATGGAGAATCCCAGTTCTCATTAGTGGGAACAGTAGAGCATGGTACAAAGATCTTACCCTCCATAAGACCTGAGCCAAAGCAAACCAGAACCAGTCAAAAAGAACAACCAAGGAACGGGCCTTGGAGAATAGCTTGGTTGTCAGTAGTCTGCTGGCAAATTTGAAATGAGTTGGTGAATTCAGTCCTGCTATCATCAGCAATATCAGCAAAAGACCAAAGATTAAATAGATGAAATTAGAAATGAGATAATAAAATGGTCTACTCTGTCCAAAGAAAGGCACAGAACTTCAGGGGACACTCCACAACTTTTTCAATCTTGGTAAAACACTTTGTCTTCATATTTGTATGCAGTGCAGTTGTGGCTATTACAGATCAGCCCTGGTAATTCTTGGCTTCACTCAAAGAAATTAAAGCCCCATAATTCCTGTTTGTGGAACTGAGAATTTGCAGCCTCTTCAGGCTGGAGAAAAGGTCTAAGAGAGAGAGGGGGTTATCCCAACTTAAAAAGTAGAAACTGTGGCATGCATTAACTAGTTTACTCAATGAAGCTCACGCATATAGTCTGAAGGGCATCTACTGCTCCACAGGGCTCCTAGCTCTTAATCTTCTCTCTTGTAGAACATTCATCCTCCAGAAACAGTAAGAATGCTGGGGAAAAGCATCAGAAAGCATGTCTCCCATCTAAATCTCCAACATATGAACTGACAAGGCAGATTTGCATGAAGATATTCAGACCCTTTATTGGTATAAATTCAGTGATCCTGCCACAGGACACTCACCACTGCAATACGTTCCGACGCACCGCGCTGTGAATTGAAAGCAAAGTGTTCTCTGCACAGTTCTTGAAGAAATAATTCGGTTCCTAGGTGAAGACAATGTTGTTACATGTCTTTCAAGCTCTCAATATGAAACAGTCCTTTTTTCCTGCCAGTATATTTTGGGTTCATTTTATACATCCCGTAGATGAATGGGCAGGGAAGAGCAGCCTTCTGGAAACCGAGTTTGGTCTTTGCCCAAAACCATTATTCATTTCCATGTGGCAACAGCAAGAACTGCATGTTCTCCACTTGTATTTACAACATTAAAAGGAAAAGCCCTAAAGAGAAATGTGAGGAGAAATTTTTACGCATAAAACAGAAGCTATGAAGTTGCCTCTTCTTCAGTTTCATTAAGCAGAAGAAAACTCAGCAATTACTTAGACTGAATCCAACTATCTTATTTAATAACCAGTCTCCAAAAAGGCCAAGCCGCAGCATCCCTCCATTAGCGTCTACCTATATGAAGGCAGGATTAAGCAAGGTGGATCAACAAGACCCTAAAAGAGTTTGATGTCTTCTAAATCTGTCTGGCTGCTCCTACACAGAAGCAGAAGCTGGGCCCCTTCCTCCTACACACTCCTCTGCTTCATACTGGCAGATCGAATGTAATCAGCCAGAGGGCTTTGTGCCCAGACACAAAGTGCCTGGGAATCCTATCTCCCTCTGTAATCCCTCCTGGGCCAACCTGTGTCCTTCTGAAGCTCCCCCTCCTTCTCCCATGAGTGACTTGGGCCAGCCCTGCATGACCACGGCCTCCAGGCACAGACACTGGTGTCGAGCACTACAGTATTGGCATTTCCCCTTTTACTCTGGTTTTTAAGGCTGGTGTGTATCACGTGTTTCACAGAAAAGATGAAGACTACAAATATCACTGAGTCAGCTTCAGGTACCATTAATTTCCAGGCTTTGCCGCCACTGAAGAAACAGGAAGGGCAGGCACAGGATGTAATTTTTACCCTTTCCTGGGGCTGTCAGGACCTTAAGCAACTCTGTTATTCATTATACACATGCTGTTCCTGTATTCTTCTTGCTGCCCGGACCTGGCAAGAACACACACTTCTCATTCAGCCCCATCCATTATTGCCAACCCAATGGAAAAAGAGTTCAGATCCCTGCTCCAACACAGACTTCCCGTGTGACCTTGACCACATCATTTCACCTCAGTTCTACACCTGGGAAAGATCTACGAGCTCTTACTTCAATAGAGTACTGGAAGGATAAAATACAATTCACTGGAACAGATAAGTAACCAAACACCAGGGTAATGATTAAGGATGACCCTACATTTTCCAGCTAATTGGTTATGCATGCGATGCTTTACTACAGAGGTCACTAGATTCTGTCCTCGTACTCGCACATTTCCCCTAAAGCCCCTGCAACCACCACTGTACCCAGGCAGCTTACATATAGTTGCATTATGTTCCAGTGCACATGCGCAAGTCTCTAGTTCAACCCGTGTGATGAGAGATACTGGATGAAAAATAAGAGCAATGAATTTCAGGCTCAGTGGAGAAGCTCCCTGTATATTTATGAGCTTACGTCCAACCTTTTAAAACTGTCTTTTCCCCAGTGCAGTTTCCTTCAACAGGAAGTCATGGATAAAACACAGAGAAGCTGCTAATAATAAAATGGTCAGGCAGAAAGAAGAGATTTGGATTTTTTTTTTTCCACATCACTACTAGCACAGTGAAATAGCAAGAAACACCAATAATTTATTTACTGGTCTTCAATACTTCACGTCCTGCTGTTTTTCTACCCTCAGACAAGACCCTGTGGGTTTAATTAAGTTTTCAGAGGAGGCTTGGGAGATATGATTTCATTCAGTCTATGTCATTTATTTCATGTTTTCTACAGATGCACGGGGAAAAACCTACATGGCACAATAAATCAAATGTGATGCTGGTGAGCAATACACTAGATAGACATGGCAAAACCCCCTTGTTCTAATGCTCTACTACCGCAAGGGATGGCCACAACTGAGGAAAGTCCAGAAAGCCTCTGCCCGTACAGGGCAAGGCAACCCTGAAAACAGCATATCACAGACATCATTCTTCACCAAGAAATGGGAGGAAGATGTGAACAAGTCCCCTGATGTAGCTTTCCTCCCTCCCTTGCCATATCCACACGGCACTGCCTTGTCCCTGGATATCTGTAAGGCTGGCATTTCCAGTCTCACATCTGAGACTCCCACAGGCTATAAACTAATGCTACAATCTGGACAAATCACCTAGGAGTAGGTCCAAAGCAGTATTCAGACCTCTGAAGACACAAATGGACACCAGCAAACGGAAGTTCAGCACTTGCAAAATCAACCAACAGACAGACTAGGATCTTGAGACAAGTTAACGGTTTTAAGTATTTGGCCCTTGGACTTTCAGCCTCAGTGTATCACTTGCATTACAGGAAAAACATGAATATCTGACCTCTGAGGGACAGTGTGAAGACTAGGGAAGTGCTCAGATACTACAGGAAAATGTACATGTGCATTGGTACTTGCAGAGACAGACATACATGAAGATATAAGTCTTCCTGGGCCCACTTTCCTGACCAGGACACACAACAGGGCTGCGTCTCATGGCACATTTAGATCTCCAGAACTGATGGAACAAAAGGTATTGGGGGAGGGGGTGGGGGTGGAGTTCACTCTTCTCATGAAAACCTAGACTTGTCAATGATCCTTTTTCAAGCCAAGCAGCCAGTGCTCCTGTTTTATAAAATGCTGTGTTCATGTTGAACACAAAATACCCTGCAGCAAGATTAACCCATCTTTTGAAGGTCACTTCTGCCAGAATTGGTATTAACATAATCTAAACCTTCTACCTCCACTTTTTTTCCTCACACAGAAAACATGTTCTGTCTCCATGAACTGCATGCTAAAATACATCTTATGTCCCAGCATTTTGAGTTAATCTGCCGCCTGAATTGTCTCTGTCCAAAGGCACTACATTGTTGTTAGGAGGCTCCAGGTCAGTATCAAGGCTGTCTCTTGACTATCTTCACTTGTGTGCACATCGACTCTGCCATCCCCCCGGAGGCAACTCCTCTACCCTGAACTCATCTAATCTGTCTGTTGACTAAGAGGGGTTTGGGCCTAGAGCCTGGAGCCCTTGAGATCCTTCTGGGACAGATAACCATGAGAAAAAGTTGTTGTATTCAAGCTTTTCTAACTGAAAATTAGCCACCACTCAGCTTGTCATCCTAAGAGTCAATAGTCATTGGCAGAGCGTCTGAATTTCCAAGCAGTTTTGCTTTGGCATTTTAGATGACCTCATGTGAGTGACCATTTCCTGCATCTGTGTTAAATGACGGGGTTTAACCCAACCTACCCAATAGCTTAGCATAACGCCACAAGAAGTAAGGGCTTGAGGAATTGTGCTTTGAGACAGATTAAGATCGATCCATATTTGAGGAACATGACTAGAGCTCCAGAACAATAACTGAAAATGGTTCCCAGCCCTAGGCCCTCTGTCGACTTCTGTAGGCAAAAAAACCCTCCAAAACCCTACTTAATCTTGGAGGCCACAGTCAGTGAATTTTTCATGTTTAAAAAAAAAAATGACTGGGTTTATTTTCTCTCCCTGTTGTTTTTAAGCCAACATTTCAGAAGACTGAAAGATATTTCTTTATCATTTTCTTGTTTTTCTCCTTCTCTGTCACCCATGCACAGTGGTTTGCTTATTGAGGTTCATTCATGTGTAGGGGCTGCTGGCATTGATGTATTTTGTTAGCAGGGTGGAGGGTTTTTTAGTTTTTTTTTTTTTGTTTGTTTTGTTTTGTTTTTTAGAGCAGACTGACACATTAATTTAGGCTGGCAGGACGATCAGATAAAGATTATGTTAATTTTGCAAGCAGAAACAAGCAGGGACAGAAATGTTGGGCTCCCCATATCTAAGACGTCATAGTAGGCTACCGCACAGACAAGCTTAGGACTTCCAGACTGTAATTCTGAACCAGCCTTACTCTGACTTTGTTGTGACTGAGGACCCATAGGTAAAAGGTTTCACTCGCTTTTGAAAGTACATTTTGTGGTTTGTTTTTTTGGTTGGTTGGTTTTTTTTTTGTTGTTGTTGTTGTGGGTTTTTTTTTAAGTTGTTTTTACTCTGACTCACTGAACAATTCTATTTTGAAATCAGGTGCAGGGAGAGCGCTCTCCCCTAGTTCCATTCACAAGCATTCCTATAGTCTTGCTTGTCATGCTTTCAGCTTGCTGTTGTAAACTGAACCCTACAACATCACACAACTTAATGTCCTTCAGGAAAAATGAGAAAGCTCTCTGTAATAACATTATGGTATCTCTCAGACAGAGAGGATGAGAAATATTCTGTGAGCATCCCTTCCAGCCAGAGAGACAGCTGCCAGGCCTAATCAAATCAGTACAAACATCTTCCTCTCATCCATGTCTGAAATTAAGGCAATCACCAAAGAAAGTAATTAAGGAAAAATTTTGATACAAGTTAAAGCATTGCTTACACAGGTGCAACTGGTTTTGGCCCTACATGAGTGTAAGAAACCAGAATCATTCTGCCATTTCCAAACCAAACTCTACTGTGAAACTTATTTACACAATCAACAACATGGCCCATCTGAAGGTGCCAGTTCCCCACCCTCTTTACAGCCATCTATATGAAGAGCAGACCAGGGAGGGAACTACAATTACTGCTGTTTTGACCAGCTAGGCACGTTCACTTGATCAGCGGCCCAACAGCTCTAAGAACAGAGAGATAACAGATGCACAACATGCATTTCAGCAGACAGAGGGTGAACCATGCCATGTGTGCACGTGTATCACTTAAATGACGTCCCTTAAAACTGTCTTCTCCTCTACGGTCTCGACAATGTAGAAGGCTATGAATTCAACCCAGTCCCTCCAAACTCCTCACCAGGTCAGAGCACCAGCATCCCAAATTGCCAGAGAGAAACATTAACACTCCTGCGTTATGGATTGTGAGGCTGCATCGCCCAGCTTTTCAACAGCCAAGGTCCGGAGGCATCCAAATTTTAGCTGGTCAAACACACCTATTTTGCTAAAGCATTCAGCTCATCCAGCGATTCTGCATTGCACAACACCAAACCAACAAGTCATCTGCCATCTAACTGTCTTCTGTGCTGCTGTATCTCCCTTGCCAGGCTACCTAAAAGATAGCTTTGATTTTTCTTGAGGGTTTTTGCCTACTCCAGAGAGATGGAAAGCTGTTCACAATGTGGACAGATGAGGTTCTGCTCCAGTAACAGTCTGCTGGATTTATCATCCTCTGCCCACCCAGCTGGTAGCAAACTTCCAAACACAAAATTGAAGAGAAAGGAAAGCTGCTTAGAGGATGAACCTCTCCCATTGGTGACAATCTTACCGTATCATGTTTCTACCAGGCAGCATCTTAGTAAGTATCAACAGTGTTAACGATGGGCTCTAACTGGGAAGTTAAGATATAAGATTGATCTTGGCAAGTCTGTCTCATGCACTTGGTCTTCATTGAGATTTACTTCAGAGTAGATCTGTCTAATACAGTTCCTTGCATGCCGGTCACTTGTAGGCAAAATATGGACGCTTCTAGCAGTAGGGAGGAGCTATCTGTTCCTCCAGGAAGCTGAATATACACCAATTCACCTGCTCCCCTTTCAGCCATTTATCAGTTCATTAGTGCCTCATTCAAAACTTTCTTCACAGAATTTAAAAAAAAAAGGGGGGTGGGTGGGAAGAGTGTAGCGATTTGTTTATAAATATTCCTGCACAAGTTTCTTTTCATGGGAACACTGGCTGTAGCACACGCACTTCAAGCACTGCCTACAAACTCACTTACTACATGTAAATTAGCTCTTGAATAGAACTAGCTCTGGGTCCCCTTAGCAGGTAACAGCATCTTCTAAGCCTTTTGGCTAAGATCACTCACAGTATCACTTTGATAAAAGATACATCACCTCCCATCAGGTTACATCCTGCTTTTTACAGAAAAGAAATGTAATGATCTAATAGGTCTCTTCCATCCCTAGCATTATTGAGTAGGATTTGAATCATTCAGACAAAAGTTAATTGTGGTCAGAATCAGTCTGATTACTTTCATCTCTGTAGTGAAGAGGGAATCTTTGTCTTCACTGCCAAAAAAGAGCAGCAATATTTA
Source organism: Morus bassanus (assembly GCA_031468815.1). Taxonomy (NCBI): domain Eukaryota; kingdom Metazoa; phylum Chordata; class Aves; order Suliformes; family Sulidae; genus Morus; species Morus bassanus. Next base: position 28,629,782 of record CM062577.1, read on the forward strand.
TCTGAAGGAATTAATATGCACCAGGTATCCTACAGCAGAGGCTCATGGCACTCCCCTATGAGAGAGTCGCCAAAGCAAGTGCAAGGAAAAGGTCCAGGGTTGATCTTGGCCGCTTTACCTCCTTACCAAGCTCCACACTGAAATGTGTTTACCAGTTTGTCTTCCCCCCTGCAAATGCCTAGTTATGCTCCCCAACGCACTGCAGAAACCAAGGGCTCCCTCCTCTCTCACCCTACTTCAGACGGAGGGCTGCTACGCAGCTCCCACAATGGAAAAACCATGCAATATCAGTAACTTTGAGTTAAAATGCATCTTTTATCTCCAGTATCTGTCATGGCTATATCTGCTAGCTCATATACATCTTTACGGGAGCTTTAGCTCATGCATGAAGTCATTTTGCAGCAGCCATTTGCATACCAAAACAAGGTATACATTTCAGACCTCCCCTGAACACATACACATGCTTATATCTAGACAACCTTGCATGTGCAAAATCTGTCATCTGCCTGGGAAAGGGGGAGCGTGCTCGAAATCTTGCGCCCAAATGGAGGCTGCCTTGAAACAAGAGCTTGCTTAGACATATGCCGATATTTCCACTGAACAATAATATTTCTACAACAATAAAGAAAACTCAGAAAAAAATCTGAGAACACAGAGAGTTTAGGGCATTGCTAAAGGTCTCTTGTAATATCACAGATTATTATCCCTCCATATTTATTAGACGAGTTTGGGAGAAAGAGGAGGGATTGCTGAAAATTGGCTTTTAAATCTGGCTTCCCCTGAGAAAGATGGTCATGCTCTGAGGTTTGTGGTATTACTTGATAAGCGGTGATTAAAACAGTAATCCCAAATTGTAATCAAAAAGCAGTCAAGGCTCTGAAATTATTTTTCACTAAGCTTTTTTGCCTTTCAAAGACAGCCCTGTATGGCAAAAGATAATAAAACCACAGATGCCATTCCAATTTCATTTAGAAATATTTTATCCATTAATTTACAGTTTGGAAAGGTTTTCCTTCTTTTATTTGTCTTTAAATCCTCATCAAAAGTGGGTCTATGGTCTAAGAGGATGGAGAAAATTCTTTTCGCTGTAGCTGTTCGCTCTGGAAGAATACCCGATATATTTATACGTCAGCAGAGTATGAAGTAGTGGAAAGGTTTCCCCCCTTACCCAGTGAAGCGTTAGCTAAAATCAGCCTTATCCTTGCTTTCCCAGGCAATAAAATCTCAGGCTGGTCCACACGATTGTTAGCAGCATAAAGCCTCTCCTAATTGAAATGGTTTTGAGATTTCTGAGAAACAAAGCTCATGCTGACTTGATTTCATGAGCAGAGTTTACTCCTCTGACTTCAGAATGATCTCTGCGGGATCACTGGACGAAGACACCATACAGAGTAGGCTGTACTCAATAACTTCTACTTCAGCCCATTCAGCCAGAGCAATTTGCTATGTGCTCATGTTTCCCTCATCAAACAAAAAGCACAGGCAATAGCTCATGACAGTTTGATTTGCCACATAGCAAATGGACAAACTAGCAATCAGTTTGTTTTCAACAGTGATGTTTCCAGAGGAAAAATTATTAGCAATAGGATGGTCCAACACACATGCTATTTAAAATTTCAGAGGTAAGTGCAAAACTGTCATTAAGTTCGAAAATTTTCCCTAGTTCTGTGCAATGATTTGCGATTTTTTTTCCCCCCTTATGCTGAAAGAAAACAGAAATAAAATTCATCAAGCTGTAAAAATCAATAGTGATGCTTTGTCCTGCGTAATAGAAAAAAACGCAGAAGTTTATCAACCTGAACTGCAAAATTCACAAAGGATAGCAGGTCATATGTGGCCCCGGGAGGAACTCAAACCACTGTTTGTATGTCACAGTCTAGCCCCACACCCAAGTCCTAGTCTTTATTACGGACACAATAAAGATACTACATGGTGTTGCCTTTTCCCAAACATGCCCTAATAGCTCTGGAACTGCACTTATTTATTTTAGAGACAACTTCGAGATTTCCACTTAGTAAATGCTACTCACGGCTTACCCTGAAACATAGTCACACAACTGTCACCGTACCAGATCTCACATTTCCTCTAAAGATCAGTTAAGTACTTTTCCAATTGTATCTCTCCACGTTAATTGCTTACAGTGTGGCATTTCCACGCTGTACGTTTCCTAAGGCCAACTGCCTCAGGAAGCAAGATCAGCTGCTTCAGATGCGGTGGAAACATAGGTCAGCCTGAGCCTGCAAGACTGCAGATGAAGTAGAAAGCCTTTGAGAGCACCAGTCTTGGGAATAATGGTGGAGAAAGAGACAGTAAAGCTTTCTGCGTGTGTTGATTAACCAAACTCGTGAAAAGGCCCACTAATGAAACTTATATATCCCTGATTTACAGAACTTCATGAAATCAAAGCTATAACACAAACTTTTCAAAAACAAATTTTCTCGGTGATAAATGTTTCCCTTCTGTTCCATTTAACAGCTGGGTAGTGAAGATGAAGACAAAGCACATGTTTTATCCATGGATTAAATTAAGCCCTGGATTACAGATCGTAATTGAGCATAATTATTCCAAAAATACAAAAATTTAAGGTTGCCCTCGTGAGGCAGAATTTGCCCCACAGAGTAGCATTAACATGATCAAAATGGTTATGTTCTACTAATGCACATTCTGGCATTCTACTTTCAAGCTAGAAAAATATCTTCAATTTCTCGTGGAGGAACAAAAAAATCCCAAGATGCCTTTATGCTTTATGTTAGCCTATAAAACTAGCAAAGTGTAAACTCTATAAAATGGCTTTTAATCTAGCACAAGTTTACTTTATACTGAGTGATACAATCATCTAGAACAAATGTTGTGGGTTAAATTCGGAAAACAGAAGTTGAAACCTAAAAACCCCTCTCTTATAATGTCTGGGGTACAAACCCCAGCTGCCCTTCATAATCAAAAGACTTGAAAACAACAGCATATGCTATTAGCAATGCCGCTCGGGTTAGTATTTCTCTCCATAGAAGGAAAATTCCTACTATTCTTCAGTCACATGAGTGCTTCTACTCATGTCAGTAGGGCAAACAAGATTTGACTTACAGAAAAATTGTTATATGCAGGATCTGTGATAAATACAAATGCCTGTTTATCACTTTATCACTCAATCTTATGATCTGATACTTATATAGTTCTATTGAAATAAATGTAATGCAAAAATGAATTAAGAAATGCATGAATTGGACTCTGTGTCAGAAACCATATAAATCAGGACTACATCAAGGAGGAGGAAATTTGTTTTTGAGCACTTAATTCATGTCCTTTAGAGACAAAAATCATACTCTGGACAACAAATGAAAGCTGCTAAGCAGACATTGTGTGTGCTATGAGGAAGTGCAACTCCCTCATCATATCTAAAGGCATTAGCTCGCAAAATATGGAAAATCACCACTGAGCAGCATCCTCAAAAAACCAGCAGCTTGTTACATCATGATTTACTAGACTAAAATGTAGGTTTTGCCTGCTCAGCTCGCTCAGGTTGCATGCAATAGCTGAGAGAGCCCATTTGTAGTGGTGGTCATGTATAAACCGCAGTCAGCATAAACAGCACAGCGTGTGTCCCACTCACAGCGTACGCTTGTGTCGTTTGGGCTATACTATAGGCACACGTGGGAGCATTACTTAGAGACTTCACCCCCAGGAGTAACTGGCATATTGCAAAGCCAACCAGTGTTGTTCAGTACGTCTGATGAACTAGCTGGGAAAGGCACCATCCAAGCTACAACAGTGCTACGACACATAACCTGGAAAATTTGATCACGCTGTTTGGACCAGTGAAAACCAAGAAATTTTGAGAAGGACATGTCATACAAAATCACTGGATTTTTAAAAAGAAGTATGACATGGGTGAAAACATCAGTGTATTGTGTGTGATATAATAAAAGTGAAACAATTCAAAGGTAAAATTGACTCCCTGACATTTGTCTTACCAATAGCAAGAAGTTTCTGACTCATCAGAAGATGATTTCATCCAGCCTCTCCAGAAGGGCGGACATAAGCACGTTCAGTACCCTTCAGGATGATTTAGGATGCTATAGGAACACCTAGAGCCCCAAAGCAGTGAAGACCCATTTTGCTAGGCAGCAAGGGGCACCAGGCTTCCTTTGGAAGTATATGAGTGATTACAGATAAAGAGAGGGGAGAGCAAAAACTCAGTTCAATGTTAAGGCGAATGTAGTATTCATAGTAACAGTGGTTGCAGTACATCAGCTCCCTTTCTGCTAAAGTGGAAGGAAACAGTTCCAGAAATAGAAAGAGATTCAGAAATAGAAGAGATGACAGCAGGAAAAGGATATGATTATTACAGTGGAAGAGCTTGGGTTTGATGGACTGGAGGAGAGGAAGCCCTCCTTAATGCCAAAAGCAGTCAGAACAACAAAATAAGAAGGTAACTCCATTGGAGACACAAACACGAATAAGACTGTCTCTGGGACAAAAAACAAGAACACAAAAGATGGAATGAAACATGAGAATAAGGAATGCCTAGAGGAGAATCTTGGTTGTGCAGAGAATGAAACTACACCTTAGACGCACTGGATAGGAAGACGATAAGCCAAAGGGGAGGCTGAAAAATACACCAAGGAATGCTGTAAAACCTATACCTCTCGACCCCCATGGCAGGGACAAAGAGCATTCTTGGGTTAACGTTCTTTTTGTTTCTGGGATTTTTTGGATTATTACTTACATCGTTTTGTTTCCAATGCAATAAAAATAACAATATACTAACAATTGCCACGCACGATGAGTGTGCCTGTCTGACTTCTGTAAGACACAGGCATCTCCAGATGTGGACAGAGACCTCATGTACCCACATACCATACACACACGCGCGCATGCACGCACATATATACACCATACACAAACTTGGAAAAAGGTTAAATTGTGTCATTAAACTGCATTTAGGATCCTTCGTCACACATCAGGGTCTTACTGCACTAGAGACTTAAAAACACATACCAAAGCAGGAAGTCCAAACATTACAGAAAACGAACAAATGGTGGATTCACAAGGAAGAAAACAAGACATTACTGATGGACAAAAAAATGTAATTTAAGCAAATATGCACTCTGGCTGTAGTCAATATTTCTTGGCATCACAGCAAAGGACAGTTTGAAAAGTATGACTTGAAAGAAACTAACAGTAAAGCTCTATAGAGCTTTAGCAGAAAGCTTTTTCTAATTCATCTCAGAAATCACAGGTCCTACTTCCCTCCGCATATGCTTCAGGCTTGCTGTTACAGCAGCTCTGTATATATACATATGTAAGGCAGAACACAGCTGTGTGTCCAGTTCTGCCTCTTCCTGTAAACAAGTGAATTGGGGTCATGATTTGCAAAAAGAGAACATTCTCACTCTACATCTGAAAGGTAAATGACGACTGTGACCTACTGTTCTGACCCAAGACAGTGCAGGCACTCTCTTATCCATCACTTATTCTCGTAGCATACAGAGCAGTACAATCCGGGGAGTAAATTAAGCACTTTCTCTTTCTGCAGCGTACAGAATATGGACTTCTCTAGTGAGTGACTACTTCTTTATAAGATAAGGTTAATCAATAAAGATAATTGAACACTTCTAGTTAATATGTCTATGTCACTGAAAAACAACACATAAAGTCATACCATCCCCTATTGAAATACAAACACTGGAACAAATCCAACTGGTATAAAAATGATCTAACTGTATGGAATTTTAAAACTCAGATTAAAGATATCATATGGTTCACTCCAACCATAACATTTCTGAATTTCAGAGGAAATCACATACTACCTTATCTCCCACAGTCAGAGTCACGAGGTTAAACCTCTGTGTTCACCCAGAGCCATCCTGATTTTAGAGGATCTTTGAGCAATTTGTGGCAAGTGTCAATTCATCAAATCCCTAGAGCTGGCAGCTGGCAGCCTGGCAAAACTGGCTGAGATAAAACCCAGCTCTGTTTTGGGCACAAGGGTCCAGCCACAAAAAAAGTGCCTTGACAAGACTAGAGCCTTCTTCACTACTTTTGAGCCATCTCCACACAGCAGGTACAAAACTGGAGGTTGATTAACCTCACCCCAACCCCATAACCTCTACCTGCTCAGGCTTCATTTAATGCAAAAGGAGATTTAAGCAGGGGGAATTTGTCCAGAGCACAAAGAAGTTCAAAGGTACGCACATCACTCCCTCAGAGAAGTCCTTCTTTCCGGTTGCTTCTGTGGCACCTACAGCTTTTATTTTTAATTCCTGTGAGTCTCAGATCACTTCTCAACTCTGAACAGGGAGGGCAAGATAAACCTCTCCAGCCAACAACAAGAAATCTATAGTGATGGACAACCGGCAGATCATCTAGCTAATCTCCACTTGTCCCATTTTAACCGAAGCTTTTCACAAACAAGTATCGATCCATTGTTCCAGAGTCACAAATCCTCAAGTAATTCTCTGTGAAAAGAAGCACTTCTTTTTGTGAGGGGAAGGGAAGCTTCCTTTTAACCAGAAGAAAGAGGAAAAAAAAACCTTTCTGCAACACCAGCAGCTGCACAGAAACCTTGCTTCTGCCCACAGACCAAGATATCTCTCTCGAAGTTATACAAGCACATCTTTTGCTTCCACTTCCCCTAGGTAACTTTTTAACCCCAAATAAGATTTGGATACACCAAAGTTCTCTTATGGGCTCTGAACCTCAATTTTACTTTCCTTATAGTCGTGCTCTTGAGCATATTCTGCTTTCCTTGCTCACACAGCACCTTTTCACTGGGACTGTGCTACAAGGCTTTCCTGACTTGCTTTCACTTCTGTACAGTACTCCTCTTTCTTCCTTCAAAATGAAGGTAACAGACGGTGCTGTGACTCCATTTGAGTTGCCGTCCTTTTATTTTTGCAGGTCCCAATATGCAGCCACATACAGCAGTAGCTGGTCGGAGTTCCGGGGTGGTTTTTGTTGTTGCCTAGTAAAATAACTAAGTCTAGCTTTTCATAAATAAGAGGTAGTATCAGCTTTAATGGAAGGTGGGAAAAAAACAACAACAAAAACCAACCAAACCAAGCAGGAGCCCTCGCCAGAGAAAGCTTGTACAGGCAGCAACTACTTCACTTTTCCCCTCCACCATTCGAACGGTAACAGTGTTTTTCTACCAGCACATCTCGGCATGTCCACACTGATGTTATTTTCACAAAAGCGGTCGAATTCTAAAAAGAAAAATAAAAAACCCAACCTGCTAAAAAACCCCAAGTGTTAAGCTGGGGATGGAGCTGCATAAACATTGTGAGATGATAAACACAGCCCAGTGTAAATATTTGGAGAACTGTAAGAACTGAAAGCCTGAAATGATGGGAGGAAAACCAGCACAACTGGGCCACCAAGCCCTTATGATGGAAACCACACTAAGATGCTCCACATTACTACAGGGTCTCACCCGCTTGCACCAGAATGGTCCTCCGGCTCAATGGGAAAGGGGCTGAAGGAGCCCAGGCAGGTCAGTGCCTAGAGTTTATCATCACAACACAGTATAAACAGGAGAAAATGGAGGCAGGAGATGAGCCCAACCCTCTATTTTCTTTTAGTAATCAAAAGAAAATTTTGGCTAAAACCACCCAAACACACAACAACAAAACACCGCACACTTCAATTTTCTTGCACATCGCTTCAGAAGTTAAACTTATCCAGTATCTGGTCCTTACTAAAAAGAACTCAAAAGATCTCTGCTGCCTTTTGAAATTTAACTTGTGTTAGCAGGTGGATCCCTCACTGGAAATTACAGGTCTTCAAACTGGGGTTGTGGGGGAGACTGTTGCCTGCATTCCAAAAAGGGAAAGCAGATGATCGCCATCTGATCCTGCAGACAATGAATTAGGTTTTTTTTTTTTTTCAGGTGAACAGACATTTACAGAATAAGTCCAGAATAAGTTCCTGCCATTTTTATATTACTTTTCTTTTTGTTCTTATTCAACTCCAGATTCTGAGGTTAGAGACAATTTCAATCAAAATGCCAGATCTACCAAAGATTATTCCATATCCTCATGTCACCTAGAAAAGTAGCTTAATTGTTTTCATTATCTTTGGAGTTTTATTATTCTAATTATCTGTGTGCTTTTATTATCCTAAATATTGATCTTTCCTTCTAATTAAGCCTATAATTAAGATAGGAAGGTGTTGAGTCTGTTTGTAACATGTGGCAACCAAGAGAGCGTAAAGCAAACTAACCCCTTGGTGCCACGGAGGGAGATGGAATCAAACACGTGGAAAACTTCTCAACCTCTGAATTTTCTTCATAGAATGTGAGAATCTGAATTTTACGTTAGTTGCAGTTTCCACACACAACCAAGGACTTTTCATTCTGTACTTGGGCTGAACTTTGCACAATGCTGTCCTGGCCCAGGACTAGCGTGTGTGTCACTGCACTACAAGGGATCAGCAAAATACAAAGGATCAGAAACCAAATTATTCTCTTCTGCGTCTTGTTGTATTTTTCCACTTCAGTGCTGAAGAAGTTATCATGGCATGTCACATTTCATTTGGAAAAATCTATTTGGCATGGTTTCTTCTACGATTTGCATGCGCTTTGCTTGCTTTTCACAGCAGTTCACATGTGGCAGGCACTTGTAGTAAAGTGAGAACACACACAGTAACAAATAACATTCAGTGACATGCAGTACAGCTGTCCTTCTGTTCAAATTTGGTCTCGTTCCCACTGAACGAAGACTTTGATGCTAGACAACAGTGGAAGTAATGCTGAACGCACAGCAGTAATGTATTTTGTAAACCTTTAAAAAAAAGTAACGCAGAAACATAAACTACTAACAATTTTGTGGTAAATATGTGGTTAGCTCTATGATGTATGATAATATTTTTATCTTGCATTTTCTTTACAAAAAGACCCCTGTTAAATATTTATGCAATTAAACAGATGAAGGTGATGATGCTACAGAGCAAAAAATTAGGCTTTCTTAACAAATTCCTCCAGCTAATAAATCACATCACAGGTTTCTGAAGTTTGAAATCTTTCTCCTTTCATTATTTGAAGTTATATTCCAGGATGGCATCTGGCGCTTTGAATATTTTTTTTTAATGGAATTGTGTAGACAAAACTAAAAACAAACTTCAGGATAATAATCCTTATTCTAGAGTGGGTATAACAATACTGAGAACAGTTCAAACCAACATACAGGCTCCTGTGTCTCATTTTCTACTGCACATTTGTGATTTTGGACAAAGACGTCTAGGCCTTCAGCAGAAATAAAAGTCCTATTCAACTATTTTCCATCCTGGGGTCAGGGGAACAAAAGGTGCATCTTTTGCAGCTGTCTGAGCGAGCAGTGGTAGAGTGAGCCATTGCAGCAAGTAAAGCAAATCCATTCTTACAGACAGCAGAAACTGGAAATTATTTTTACACTCTTCATGCTTTCTGATTAACAAGAAGCCGCACTGCCACAGCTGCTGCGGCAGGACAGCCTTTGCTGGTTTCTGTAGGGGATCTTCAGAACTGCATTATTGTTTCTGGAGCAGGACATGCTACAATGTCCTATTGATAACACAGTATATAAAATTCTGACAGTCCCAATAGCTTTATTTGTAAAGTATGCAAAATCCCTTAGTCAGAGATGGAGAAGCATCCAGTATCAAGCGGAGTTCTGCTGACAAAACATTATCGTGATACCTGAAGAAGTACAAATGGTCATTTAATTCCTGAGGAGGTATATTCCAAGCATCTCTGCAAGAGCTAAAGAATTTTCTGACTTTAATTCTGGGGGCGTATCTCGGAGAATGGCAGCTGGGCCAGACACTACCACTTTGCATCTTCCAGTTCACATTCAGATTCAGCTGACCGCACACGAAGTGTATACTGGGAAATTCAAAGGATCCTTCTACATTTTAACTGCTTTGTCACCTGCTCGAGTAGCTCTGTGCTGCCCATCTGACACAACTGTCAATTCATCTTTAAGCTTGAATCTTAAAAGCAGATGCACGGCTTCAAAACCGCCTGGTCTATCACATATGGAGATGCCACCTCATTTGTTACTGCTCCAGCATGACCAAGTCACTCAGCTCTTTCCTTCAAGGTCTACTGAATGCCAAGACAAAATGAACTTGGTGATAGAGAAGGGGGGAAGTTCAGATTTGCTTTTCATTCCGCCATGACTAAGAGTATGAATAGGCAATAGATGCTTAATCTTAAGTCCCACATAATGTTAAGAAGCATAAGAGATGCATGTAAAAGACAAGTGTAGCTGAACGGATGAATCACTCGTACAATAACCAGCACGTTCCTTTATTTTTCATTAAGAAGCCTGAAGTGCCTCCTCTCTCCTCCTAAGGCCATCTGTGCACAGCCGACAGTTCTCCAGGAACAAGAACATCATGTTTACTTGCCACCCTGTTTTTTTATTTTCCCCCCTTCAGTTTTGCTCTGCATCAGAATTGGACAGGTAAAGGAAAATAGCCTGCTGAAATGTTCTACCCATTCAGATAAATAAAGCACTCAAGTTTTAGATTGGCCCTGGAGTACACAGCCAGAACATGCATATGTAAAATTTCAGGTGCAGGTTTTTGCAAACAATGAATTGGAAAAACGATTGAGACACAAAGCAATTACTATAACTGATAGAGAAAAATTCTGTAGATCAGGGTCCCAAGGCAGGGGGAGAAGTCCTATGAGGTGCTTTAAAACTTGATGTTTAGCTATGTGCTAGATTCAGAAAGATGGTACAAACCATTTCCATGGCTTTTCTTCTACCAGGTCCAGCCACAAAGCAAAACTGTGGGAAGTGTATTTCTCACAATATTTCTAGACTTGGTGTACCAATCATCACTAAAAAGCCAGCAAGAATGACTCAAAAGAGCTCCCTTGTAGCAAAGAAAAGGAAGGTCTCGTACAGAAGATCCTAAATCAAAATCCTGGATATCAGAAGTCAATTAGCAGCTTCAGCATGTGATAATTATGTGAGCTAGCCTTCTCCCTGCTTCCTCAGTCATGCATAGACAATGCTCACTTCGTCCTTACTTTATCTTGTTTATCAGGACCAAGCTTTTCAGGACAGTGACCATGCTACTAGATGACCCTGTGGCTCCCACAACACGAACGGAAGTCTGGTTTGTTACTGTAGAAGGAACAAGAGGAAATATAAAATTATCATGAAGGGACATCAGGCAGAAAACACTATTCAGATATTTTAAGGCCATTATCTTAAATCTGTAATAGCTTTCAAGCTCATATAGATCTTCATATTAGCAAATCTTTACTCTGGATAAAGATATCAGGATTGGAGTAATATATTTAGACCCCTCTATATGGGGTCCCTGCCAAGTTCCACATCTTTGACAGAACACGTACAAGGCCTCTGAAAATAATCCAGCCTAGATAAGAGCATTTGTCAATGGCCTTAAGCCATTCATATGAGCAAATGGTCATAACCTGACAAGGCTTCCCAGATAGTGAAATGAAGTCTTAATAACAAACCTAAGATAGAAGTCCTCTGATAAACCAAAGGATAACACAAAAGCCACACTGCTGCTGTCAAAACAGCATAGCTCTGAGAAACTTCCAGTGCCAAAACATGAGTCACGTTGACTTCCCACTTGCAGAAAGCATCTTGGGTGATTCAGAATCTGCTAGGATTACAAATCACCCTTCAGAGGTGGCGCTGCTGGTGCTGCAGGAAAGGTGTTCAAAGGAAACTCTCTATCTACGGGCCTGGAAGGTATTTTCTTCTCTTTTGGTGTTGTTAATACACAGAGTTTAGACCAGATTAAAATATCTACTCTGCATAGGCAAGGGTCTTGTCTTTTACTGAATTGCTCCCATGCTGCACTAAGAACTTGTATTTGCCCAAAGTTTATATTTGAGAAATGCACCTCACTTGGCTGCAGCTAAGGACTGCTGGAGATGGGGAAGCCATCACTTCCTTCTGGACCTTGTGAAACCCTGGGTCTTTGCTTTGTGCAGTCAACTTCAGTAGCAATGCTGCCTCGGGATATATTATGTAATTAAACAAATGAACCCACACTTCATTTCGTCCACTGAACACATGGGGTCCTTTTCAATGCTCTCAGATGCATACATCACCCTAAGGGATTGCAACACCCTGTCTGTACTGGTTCAGTTCCACTATTTTTGCCACTAAAGGAGCCGTTCTGATATCAGAGGTAAGTCCATAAAGGTTCGATCACACCAACATAAAGCACACAAGATCGTATCCTTTTACTCTGATTACGTCTCTAACATGCTGAAAAAGGAAACTCTTATCGAGAAGAGTGGATACTTATCAGCGCAGAGCTTGTCAGTGACAGAAAATTGGCAGTTTGTTAGCCTGGTCACCCAAAGACACATCAAAGTCTCAACAAGGAAATCTAATTGTAGCATGATTAATGCCAGTCATTTGCTCTTCGCCAATCCACCCCCACACGCTTCCAAGGATGGTGTTTTTCCACCCTGGCATCTATAATATAGTTAATGCTGTGTGGCTAAAAGGCAAAAGCAGAAATGAAAGAATGCGTGCATAACGCCAAATGAAACAGAAGAATGCAGGGTATAAGTTGCCTATGAAAAGGAGATGATTATAGGCAGTGCAATTAGCAATCTACGTATCTGCCTTACTACAAGTCCCCAGGTCAGATACACACTCATATTGCTACAGTGTTCAAGAACGCATTTCTTTGCTATTGGCAAGAGGATACGAAGCAAAAAACCTCCAAAATAATCCAGCCCTGAAAACACATATCAACTCGTGGCAAACGCAAGAGGACCCCACTACATGTTGATTTTGCTACACTGAAGACTACAGCAAGAAAACTGCCCCACGCCTACATTCAGTACAAATATTTTTGCTTTCAAAGGGTGCATGAACGCTACATGCGGCTGCAGTGGAAAAAATTCCTTTAATTCAAACTGAAGTCAAGGAGTTATAACACTGCACGTTTTTTCACATCTTCGCTCAGTTAGGTGCATTTCCATCATTTCACTTGTGCTCAGTAGCTGCTCTCTCTGTGAACAGCCCTACAGAGATCAACAGGCAGAATTCTCACCTTTACTGAGCAAGAATACATGAGGATTCCTGAATCAAAGAGGCCACAAAAAGAAAAAGGGGAGGATTTGGTTCTTCAGGACCGATGCACCAAATTGATTTTCACACCACTCCGAGAGCATTAGCTTAGGTCTGACTTTTCATGAAGGCCTTGATCCAGCAAGTCCATGACCAAAAGCTGAAGTAATGATGGGATTATTGACACCTTTGAAGTAAGGCAAGTGCTCTTCTGAACTAGCAAAACCACACACAGACAGAAAAGAACCCCCTCCCCCCTCAAAAAAAAAAACCAACAAAAAACCCAAAAAAACCCCCCAAAAAAACCCCAAAACCAAAACACAAAAACACCACCACCACAAAAATAACCAAAAAAACCCCCGAAAAACTCAAAACCCGCACATAGGCAGCTAGGAGAGGAGAGGTGATGAAAAACCTCTCTATTATCATCTTCAGCGCTTTCTTTTTTCAATCTTCAGGATTTATATGCACAAGAATCTCAGAGGGATGGTACTCATTTTCTGTATCTGTTCTTTCTGAACATGGCTGTGCATTTCTTTTTTTAAAACAATTTAGAATATTCTTAACATGAAACGTTTACTGTTTGCTGCACAAACATGTAATGCAATTCAGCCCTGTGGCTCTTTTACTGTCAAGTTAAACAGGATCCATTTGAAACAAAGGTGCAGCTTTAAAATTTCTTCATCTGAATGTTCCTGTCTTTGAAGGGAGGAATTCTCTTCTCAATCCCTGTTGCTCTGTAGGGGACAGGAAAGGAGAAGTAGGAGGGAATATTTCAGCTTTGGTTTTGTTTTGCCAACCCAGGGTTTTGGATGGCAGAGCTGTACCCTACTGCATTGAAGAAAAGGAATCCTTCCTTAGAGGCATTGATTTTAGCAGGTATTAGAAGTATACACAAATAGAAGAAGAAAAGCAGCCCCAGACATTTTCAAAGGAAAGAAAACAAAGGGATTGAGATATGGTACAAGGGATAACCACTGCTAAGAGAAGTCTTTTCCTAACCTAGATCTCGTATCACTCGGGGCCAGTTTGCTACCATGTACCAACGTAAAGGAATTATTAGTGGTTGAAGGGGGTCCTCCACACCACCACTGAAAACCCAGCTCTCTTTTACCCCTAGGGGAAGCAGCCTTTGGGTGGACAAGCCATGTTTCTAAGGTCATGGAACAGAGGTGCCTCTGAACCCCTGAAGGCTGCCTGGCTTTACTGTCTACACTTCACCGTTGATTACTTCAGATTAAGCTCTAGGCTGATCCCCATAGACTGAACACCCCTTAGCAGTTGTCTTCCAGTTCAGTTCTGTATGAATTAAAGTACAGTATGTGGGAATGATTGGGAGATTTACTTCAGAAGCGTGTTCCTGATCCAGCCTAAAACAGTAGTGTAGATGCAGCCATAAACACGCAAGAATATCAGGCCAAACGCTGTGTTGCAATCAATTATTTTCCTGTCAAACATAAGAGTTGCAATTCTTACTAGCTCCAAAGCTAAGCAAGTTTTGTTAATATTAATGTCGTGTTAAGACAGGAGTCAACAAATTGTTTTATTATTACACATAATGTTTCAGACTGCTTTCCTAACAGGTGAGTGAGGCTTTAGTCTTTGAAGAGAGCTGTTAATTTTCAGTTTTGTTCAGCAGTCGCCCTTGGAGAAGATCAGTGGCAGTCAGCAGAGTTTGCTTTCTGGAGATTTTTTTCCTACCCTCTCTAAATCTATAAGCAATTTTTAGGCTAGGGAAGCTTCCCAGGAAGGTGTCATTAGCTTTCAGGCTGGGCATTTCTGGAAGGCAGAATTATCAGAATACTTGCTTTGTGATAGCCTCTGTTCCAGCACTGGCCTAGGTATGTACATAAAGACAGGATGCATTTAATATACTGATTCTCTGTTGTCTCCTCCACAGGGAAGTTGAACTGCAAATCTCAAGTTTCTTTAACATCCAGCAGCTGCACTGCACCAAGTCCAGAAGAGAGACCTCCACCATCTGAAGAGGCAAGCATCTTTTTACTTTGAAAGACAAAAAGAGCTGACTATAAAAGCACATGCTGCAAGTAATATTGGATTTAACAGGTTTTGTGATTAAGCATGTACATGCAGCTTCGCAGGTGGAGAACAGACTAATGTGACTTAAACGGTACACTTGGAGAAGAGAAAGTTATTGGCCTTCATTTTGTTAAATGTGTAGCTAGGGAGTTTTAAACACAAAGACGGAGAGAGAAGGATGTCATTCCCACAAGAACTTCAGTCTCACTCTTACAACACTGAGTTCGCAATCAAAGCTAACATCTAACTCATTTTGGAACTGCACCGAGTAAAATTAGACAAAACTACAGCCAGAATAAATATTTCTTTCAAATGAATCATGATATAAAAGGACTAATTTATGTTTCTAATTAATTTTCTAAAACTAATTATAATCACATTTCTAATAATTAACATTTCTGGTTTGCAAGCACATATTAGCCACTTCATTCTTATGCAGCATGAGAATAAAAGCTGAGAGTAGAAAATAAGTCAATAAAACCAAAAAGTCCTCAAAGCTGCGAAATACAGAATGAAAAGGACAACAGTAACTTCCAGTGATGTGTAAAGCCCTATGGGCCTTTTGAGTTTTAATCGGGTAGCAAAGATTTCTACAATACTGGTTATCATCAATTCCGTAATGCCTCGTATTCTTCTATCTGTGGCCGTTTCTGTGGTATTCCTGCAAACTGAGGCTATTTCTGAGCTTTCAGCAACAGGTTTGCGTCACCTCTCTCCTTGTGAGGACACAATGTGAACCCCCCTCACACTGGCAGAGTCCTGATGCATAGGCTGCTGTGGAGACGATCATTGCTCAGATGAGGAAATTAAAAGCTAACGTCATAAAGACATGTTATTAATCCAAGGTACCTCAGGAATGTGCTCCAGAGTGCTGGTAAATTGTGGGAAGGTGTAAAGCTCGGGGCAAAACTGTTCTGTGAAGCAACGTGGCTGTTTTAATGGAAAATTTTTCATAACCCCTCTCTCCTCGGTCATACACTTATTAAATGGACCCACAATACTACGCAGTGCTCTTTATTTGTGTTTCTGCAGCACCAAGGCGCCTCGGTTAAGCACTGGTAAAAACACAGTTGTAAAAAAAGAGAGGAAGTTAAGTCCTCTGTAAAGCACTCACAGGATAGGTCCAACTCTGTGCTACCAGTCTGGTATTGCAGACCAAAGCACCAAGGCTGATCGGGTATAACGTCTCAATGACGTATGACCCCACATTTCATCTCTGCAGTGACCGCTCGCTGTTAAAGCCACGTAAGCCCCAAGCCATTCAGCTGACTGGAGAGGAGTTTTCTTTGAGAATGTCCAGTATCAGAATGAGGTTTTCTCATTCCTCTTGGCTTAGGCATCCCTGCACAATAATTCCTTCAATACCAGTATTTTAAAACATCTCACTTTATTCAGCCAGTAGATTGTACCGGTAACCTTCAGTTGAGTTCAGCTGTGACCAGTCGTCCTGGTTTTGGCTGGGACAGAGTTAATTTTCCTCCTAGTAGCTGGTACAGTGCTGTGTTTTGGATTTAGTATGAGAATAATGTTGATAGCACACTGATGTTTTAGTTGTTGCTAGGTAGTGCTTACACTAGGCAAGGACTTTACAGCTTTTCACGCCCTGCCAGCGAGAAGCTGGGAGAGGGCACAGCCAGGACAGCTGACCAAACTGGCCAAAGGGATGTTCCATACCATATGACATCATGATCAGTATATAACCTGGGGGGGGGGGGGGGGTTGGCTGGGGGGCAGCAAACTGGCTCAGGAACTGGCTAGGCATCAGTTGCCAGGTGGTGAGCAACTGCATTATGCATCCTTTACATTATATATTCCTTTATCATTTTTACTGTTATTATTATTTCCCTTCCTTTTCTGTCCTATTAAACTGTCTTTATCTCAACCCACTAATTTTACTTGGGGCAGGGAGGGAGCGAACGGCTGCGTGGTGTTTAGCTGCCTGCTGGCTTAAACAACACCACCAATGCAGAAATAAAAAACCAGTTCCTTGCAACAAGTCCACAATGCCGCATTTACATTAACAAAGGCCGTATTCGTTGAGAGATGGTATGGTCTAAACGATCCAGCACGCCACAGCTATTCCAGAGACCTTATTTCATCCCTTTCTGGCTCTTTTCCCAGTACATAAGATTCTTGAGCAAGACACTTGCCATCTGAGCATTTGACGGCTGTCACGGAGCACGGTCCAAGGAGTTTCCTTTGCCCTTTATGACAGTGATGTGCTTTAAAGTGCTCACGCTGTTCAGCACAACCTGATCCCTTCACATGTAGGTATTTTGCCACTGCTTAAGCTCCAAAGTCATCAGATTTATCTGTATGCAATCACAATGCTGCAGTCACCATGCCCTGGGAATTTAAGGCCTTCGGTGGAAGGGTACTGTTACCTAATCCTTCTTTCTTAGTGATTACAAAGTCCTAATGCAGAATAGCATCAAATTTCAATCTCTGCCCCTAAAATTCCCTCTACTACTTATTCTGCTGTTTTGTCTACCCACACTTTTTCTTCCTTTTTTTTTTTAATAGCAAAGTGTTTAAATAGCTCTTTCGCCTATTGATTAGGCCAGTACTCGAAGAGAAAGGGAGGTGATTGATGAATATACCTGTTCATTTAAAGTAGGTCTGAGGCAGCAGTGAAATTAGTTGCTGACTTAAGTAATTTAGCTGCAAAATTATGCCCATGTAAGTAGCAAATAGAGTATTTCTGCTGTGCAGTCAGAAAGCCAACTTTTGATGCTCACAACAGAAAAGAAGAAATTCTGAGTGTGACTTCTTTATAGCAACTGGGACAGTGCAGTGACTATCTGGTGGATTTCTGCAGGAAACCCATAGAGCTAAGGGTTGAAAAACCACTGCTTTTTAGCCAGTGATAAATCATCCCATGTAGAATTTGTGCGCTTTTATGTACTGACTGAGGAAATTACATTTTTTCCTTTCCAAGCACACATCGAGGCTACAAAGAATTACAGTGTTATATACACATAGTGAAACCTGTTCTGAGCACCTCGACACATTGATAAGACAGAAGCTGCCTTTGAAGGACTTAAAAAAAAATCTCTAGCTTGATTGTGCCGAGTTTCTAATGGAGATACAGCTGAAATGCTTTCAAAGTTTTGGTAACAGCTTTAGGCAGGCAGCTGCCTAAACAAATTCGGATGTCTTAAAGGACAGAAAGGTAAACATGCTGCTTGGCTCCATGGAAAGGAAGGATGGCCCCATGTTTACAGACCTCCCCTTCTTTTCTATAGGACAGCTAGGCCCCTAAGGTGAAATACTTATTCTCCATTTATGGGACAGGCATGCCATGCTGCTGAGGATGTAAGTGCACTTTTTGGTAGTCCATACAGAACAGCTCTGTTTCTGTACCACATTTTTACTACTGCAGCGCCAACGCACCTTGTCAAGTATCTTTAGGCTAGATTCGATATGAATACAGAGTGAAACTTTCCCTGCACCCCACAGAGACCAGCAGTCAGAGCGGCAGGTTCACCAGGAGCTCAGTGACACAGCACGAACTCCTTTTCTCTGCTCTCACCGCTGCTCAGCACGAGCCAGATGTGGTGATGCAGCAGCGGTCACCATCTCCTCTGCTCCTCCCTCACAGTGCACACCCTGCCACCACCACCACCTCTGGATTTTATACAGCCAATTTACACTAGCAAAAGCCTTAGCATAGATGCAGTTACAGCAGCAAAAAAGCTTTTATTAGTGACCTCTATTTTGCCGGAGGAACTGAACTTAGCTTCGTGTCTACTGAGAAGTTTACCGATGCATTTTAAATGCTCTTATTGGAGAAGCTTTGTGTGTCAATGAGGCACTTCGGCTCCTATATCGTGTACCAGTTTTTAAAGCATAGCCATACCAGCAAAGGCTTTCTGGCACAGAAACACCCAAAGACAAGTACACAGACCATGAGCGGACTGGAAAGCTCAAGGAAGCCGAAGCCAGCATAGTACTGCCTTGCTTAGTGCTCTCAAAATTGTTTTCCTAGGACAAACATTTCCAATTCCCCTTGCAACGAGGACAAAACAGTTGTCTCTTCTGCACAAGACACAACCATTTGCATTGCAAGAGCAGTATTCGCAGCCTCCCGAGCACCCTCAGGTCTGGAGCTAAGGCCCGGAGGAATCCAGCAGCCCATCCCGAGAGCCAGGGCTTGCTCAGCTCCCGTCTGCCCAGAGCCTGTGCATCCCTCTTACGAGCTTCTCAGCAGGTAGATGGGGTTTTAGTAAAGGCAACTGGTAGGTCTATAATAATAAACCTTAGCAGAATTAGGTAACAAAAGGGAAAGTATAATTGCTGAGCTCCTCAGCAAGTTTTTGGAACACTTCCTTTCAATAGGATGGCTGGCCAAGTTTTCTTTAGACAGCTATAAATATAAGAATTGAATATCATTATGAAAGAATATTTAGGCAAACTGTTAGAGCAGAAACCTGGTGATGGAGCGGGTCTCACCTCTCAGCTCTTGGTACTTCAATTCTAATTCTTAATAAGTTACTGTCATGCAGAAGAAAGTGGCAAGTACAACAGTATAAAGACAAAGAAACAGTGGGTTATCCTCACTGCAAAATGTGACTGAAGTGATCAGTGCCTTACCTGGCTTAATCTATGTTACGGTTGCAGCAGCGCCCACTGCAAAGCTCCATCTGTGTCACCAGGGTGCACCTTCCAGATCCTGCAGTCCCATCACTTAGTGACTGGGCAAAGCTGGCCAGAAAGTTGTTCCGTCATGAGAAACTCTGAAAAAATCTGAAAGAGAAGACAACACATTGTTGCTCAAATTCAGAATTATTGTTACATTTTCAGGAAAACAAAGAACAAACCAAGAACAAGTTCATTTTTGAACCTCACCACCAGGCTCATCCTCACCAAACACATCGACATCTGGTGAAATCAAAGGCAAGGGAGGCATTGCAGAGGAATGACTACCTCAGCCCAAATTCTGGCAGCTCTGGGCAAGCATTTAAGCTACTACTTAGCCTGTAGGATTGGAAAAGTGCTGCCCTGAGAGCCTTACTGCTCCCATGCACCAAGGGCTAATGGGGGTAGCTGGCACCAGCCACTGCCAGAGAAGAGACAAGATGGGACCAGGGCTGTGACCCAACAGAGCAGCTTTCACATCCTCAACAAGCTAATATGCGCTATAGGAGTGCAATAAACAACGATTACAACCTGCATACTACTTCTCTGGTTTTGTATCACTTAGTGTTTGGGGTCCCTTTCCTTCGAATCAGAAGCAAGCGGTCTGGCACACATCTAGAATAAATATTTAAAACACCAACGCAAAGACGTCCTCCCTCTTCTTTCTTTGTCAACCCCTTTATCTTTCAGCACTGCTAACAGGCCTGCTGTTTACAGAGCAGTGACAAAGCCTGATTAGGGATGCATCTTTAAAAAAAAAAATAGATGTGGGGAAAGGAAGGAGCAGGTATTCTTGAGATCAGATGATTCCCCAAAACGTTTGATCCCTCAGATCAAATGCAGTGTTTTTGCTCCCACCGTGCGCGTATGTGCATGCATCTGCACCAGTTTACTGGCAGGTACCACGGTCCATAGAATTCCTGATCACAGTCACAGGAGAATCATAGCAGAAAGGAACAAACATTGTTCATTAAAAGGCAGCCTTGAGGTTTTTTTTCTTCCCCAGTTTTCTTGCTTTAGGCTGATACTTTAGTGTTCATTCAAACCACTGAAGTCTCTTATCAGGGACAGCACAGCATAGAACTTGAAATGGAAAAACACAGGCAGTCTGAGTTTCCTTAGAAAATATTAGAAGGCAAACTTTGAAATGTCTTAATTTTTAAACTTCCCTTCACAATTATCTCTACCTAAAAGCAAAGTGATGACAGTAAAAAGTGACAAAAAAAAAAGGAAAGGAAAAGAAACTAAAAAAGGGGAGGCAGAAGAAAAAAAAAACTGGGAAGAAAAGATTACTTCCCCAGGGTTTCTATTCTGCCTTTTCATATATATCATTTTCCTAACCACAGAACAGGAAAATGATCTTCTTTTAATCACATTAAGTTTAATCATCCGTTAAAAAGCATTTTAATATTACCTGTCTCACAAAACAGAAAAATCTCAGGCAGCCATACCATTTTCCTGATGCACCCATCTTCTTCCTTCACAAAATAAAATCTATATCAAAGGAAATCTAGGAATCAATGAGGGTCTGTATCATCCTACTACCAAACTTTGATAACTTGGATTTGCTAATGATGGGAATGTAATAATAGAACTAGAATCTCCATCAGAGCACACTGGTTTCTTCCTTTCTCACTATTCATACAGGCTCAGCAGCCCACAGCAAGAAGCAGAGCCCGTGACAAGTGCAACGTCGCAGCTGGGTACCTCACCCAGGGCTGGGGGTCCCTTTCTTGGTCTGCTTGTCAACCTTGAGGTTGTCCTCGCCTGATCTGTGCCTGTAGAGTAGCGAAGCCCACTTCCCTTAACACATGTGGTGTGATTTCTAGCCGCAAAGCTGTCTGAAACAGTGCTATAGAGTAAGTGCTCTCATACACTTGCTTGTTATCTAACAGAGCTCACATCACGCTGCAGCTCAGCATTTGACTAATTCGACAGACTATAAGAGACGGAGAAATCCAAGTCCCCCTCATTATTTAACAGGCCTTGAGGTGTAAAATCATTGGCACAAACTGCCAAAAGAATCTCATCTTTCAAACACTTGTTTTGAACCCATTTGGGTTTTCAGGTAACCAAGAAACTCATCTTTATTTGTAGGCAATTTGTTTTACAGCTGCCTGTAATCTCCCAACTTCCAGACTGAAAATCATTTAAAAACAAATGAGTTTCCCTGCAGATAAAATTCAGAATCTCTCTGAGCTTTCAAGATAATAAAACTAAAAGGCAATGTTAAGTTGAAAGGGGAAATGAAAACCAGAGGAAACCAGAAAGTCCCACAAAGTTCAGAATTTAACCTTAAGGCTAGAAGAAATGGACAGAGAGTAAATTCTTCATTTCCATATGCCATTTTACGGAATTGGGATGAGAGCAGCAGCAGAGCACAGTATCTGTATCTTGTTACCACTGTTCACATTTTCATGTGTTTTTGTGCATGTGTTCTCCAGCTGGGCTTAGTGCCATCACATATTATATATTCACAGCTTCAGACTTTACAGCCAAGATTTTCAAAAAACTCTAGTAGCTTGAGGTGCCTCCAATGCTGAAACATTCTGAGGCGAACAGCTTGGCAGCATTTTCAGTAAAAGAGGCCTTTTTAACATTTCTCAGGCTGGATGCTCAAATAGGCTGGTACCCCATAACCATCAGTTTGTGACAAAACCTGGCAGTAGCATGAGGCACATTTCCCCATATATAAACTGCTGATGGAGTTAGTAGGTGGTTTTGGTTGGACATTTCAATAATATCTGATATCAAATATAGGATAATTGTAAACCTGCCTCTCTTTTGTCCAGTACTTTAGCGTTCTAATGAACTGCACCAAAATCACTTTGCAGGAACGCTCTGTGTACTGTGGCCTGTCACCCATGAAACACATCTCGCGTTGTTGGTCGGTAGCACTACGGTGCCCCATGATGGCGGTTCCTCTGCGACGGACTGCAGAAGCACGGCCTGTTGGTGTCAATGATATAGCACGGTTTCCACTCCGACTTCCACAGCGTACAGCCCATGTGAACTAGTGCAGAGATATGGTACAAGAAACTGGACATAGACCCAGTGCAGGATCAAATTCCCCTCCTGACAAGCGATGGGATCTTTTCCACTGAACACAGAACCACATTCTTTGGTCTGTCTCTGCAGAATATGCCACTCTCATCTGTGTTTCAGTTCACACAGATGCTTAAAGCCCACTTTGAGAACACAAGGCAACTGCACCTCTTGTTTGTGTAATGCCAAGCATTAACATAAATAAACTATTCAATTTTTCTATTATTTTTACAGATTCTTGCAGACTTGCAGAAGTCTTCCCATGTATGCGTGATGATTGCAATTACACCCAGCATATGATTTTGTCACTTAATAAAGTTTCCCTCTTACCTTGAAAAAGTGCCTTGAAAACAATTAAAGTGCAAACATCCTTAATCATATTCTCTTTCCCTACTTCCATGACAATTCAGCAGTACAGCCTCATCCTTGTTTAGGCTCACAACACTCTTTACCTCTTCCTTCCTCAAAAATTGATCTGCCACATATATGTTGCAAATGTTCCTCTCCATGACAGAGCAGCTGCGCTGGTCATGGTACCATGGAGGGAACTGTGCACCGGTGGCTGCGGGGGAACCGCTCACTCTCTTTTACTCCACAATCTCCAACAGCCTTAGCACATATAAGAAAAAGACTTGTGTCATCTTTTCTGATTAATACACTGGGTAACAAGCTGCCACTGCTGTGAAAAAAATAGCTGTTTTATTGGAGAAGTTGAAGGTGCCTTTAACATAATAAACAGGGAGGATGGGATAAAGGAAGACTATTAGGCGAGAAAATGAAAACAGCTTGCCCAAGAAGAGGTTACACCTCTTAGCACATTTTGTAAGGCTTCGCATATATGCAAATGTCCCTCTGTGCTTCTGCACATCAGCACAATGTAAAAGACTAGATGAGTCTGGGGGGCGGAAATTAGGCCAGCAAAGAAACTCATGTACACACAACTGTTCCAAAAAATTAGAAAGAAAAAGGGAGAAAGCAGGCAGCGCCATCATTTGCATGGACTGACTATAGATCTCCTATCCAGGCATTTCAGACAAGATGGGCTGGGAAAGTCAGCTGCAGGATACTGATAGGGTTGCTGGTGAAGGAGTACAAGGAATACAAGACAGTGGCTTCTTACAACAAAACCAAACCCTTTGAACGCCCATCTTCTCTCCGCACCCGACTGTGATGAGAACAGAAAGAGACCGTGCTCTGGCATTAAAGATCTTGGCACCATGCCCCTCTAAATCATTTGTGCGAAGCAAACGAGCACCGTACAATAGCACCACATCTCTAGCATACCCTGAAATCAGCCCATGCTGACACAGCCTCCCAGTACCGACAGCCCAGATGGCTTGGCATGGTGAGCATTGTGCCAGGTGTATTAGGGCCAGTCACAAGCCTTCCCAGGCAACACACACGCCCATTTCAGGCAGGCTAAGAGGGTATGGATCTTGAAATCACAACGTTGACTCTGCATCAAGACATAAGACCTTTCTCACTGTACTCCTATAAAAGAAGAGCATGAAAAAACCCTAGGACCCAACTTCTGATAGCAGCAGTACTTCAGCCTATGAAAACTAATAATCCAAGAGAGTTTAACACAATTATGAAATTAAAGAATTTTATAGCAGTCAAGGAGCAAATGTGTTTTTACACACTTCCAGGTTGCTGTTGCTAAGACCACGTGCAGTGATGTAAATTCACGCCAAACAATTTTTGTGCTCCAGTAACCAAGCAATGACTTCAGTGTCGCTCGTTACAAAGGTGTTACCCCATAAAGGGCACAAGGCCCTTATGGCAGCTCGATATTAAAACGCTGAAATAGGCACAGTGTGTTTTCTTTTGCAGGGAGAAGGAAAAAAACACTGTTTCACCTTCAACTCAGCAGCCTCTTCTGCACCTACCACAATCCAAAGGCTGAAAAATACACGCCCTCTTCTCAAAAGAAGGAGGACGATCCATATCTAGCAAACAGACAGATCAAATGAATCACCATTTGTAGAGATGTGATTATCAACATGCGACTGAGGGGTATATGATCCTGTTTGCGACATCAGAGTGACAGCAAAGCTTCACCGGCAAGATCCCATTAGTTTTATCTGACAGCAGAACCTCAAAGCTGCCCCGAAGGCACAACGTATCCACAAAGAAACATTTCTTAGCAAGATCCAGGCATCTTTGTCTCTCTCCAGTTTGTAAGGTTTCACCATTGTCAAGAAAGATTTCCAAAATGAACTTTTATTTTTCCATTTTAAACTGAATGAATGAAAATGAAAAGTAGAATAGAATTATCCTCAGTTCACTGATCCACACCAGCAGATGTCTGGCACTCACCCTCAGCCTCCTTCTGTCCAAAAGAATTCATAGCACAATGCTCTAGGATGTGTCTCAGCCTGCTAAACCTGCATTGTCTGACTGTAAAATATATGGCTTTGCACTTGTGTTTTGAGCCTCATAAACATTTATGACCATATTTAAAAGATCAAAGTGAATGAACGATGCATGTCTGCAGCTACATTGTCTTCAGTTACTTAATTAAATGCATCTTCTCAGAAATATGATAAGTGTAATTATTTCCGTTGGATCAGCCAACTCAGCGTGCTAGTACTGGATTATCTCATCTTTC
The DNA here is from genome assembly GCA_031468815.1 of Morus bassanus. Lineage (NCBI taxonomy): Eukaryota > Metazoa > Chordata > Aves > Suliformes > Sulidae > Morus > Morus bassanus. Next base: position 28,655,168 of record CM062577.1, read on the forward strand.
TCTAAAAAAAAAAATCCAAAACAAAGAAAACACCCACACAAACCCAACCAAAAACAAACAAACAACAAAAAAAAAAAACCCAAACAAACAAAAAAAACCACCAAAAAACCCACCCCACCCCCCACCCACACACAAAAAAAAAAAAACACAAAAAAACAATCCAAAAAACCCAGCAGAATTCCCAGCCTGGGACCAAGTGCTAAGCAGGACTGTGAGAGGGGTCAGATGATAAAGTGTTGCCACATCCTTTGGGAGAGGAGAACTGCAGGATTTACCATCTGCAGCCACTTTCTGAAACGACAGAGACAGCACCCTACCTTATCAACGCGAGCCAGAAAGCACCCGGCTCAGGGAAGCTCTTTGCATTATTTTTCTGCTATTCCTGGAGAATAAGGTGAACCCTAATCAACAAGGCATGAAATTGAGATCACTTACAAGGAATGCTGGGAAAGGTGAAATTTCTCTAAACTCTGCAGAAAAGTCTTACACCAGTTTTTAGCAATATGGCGAATCACATACGGAGTTAAAGATATTCAATAGTTTGGGCTGCCCGTTCCAATTTACAAATTGCATCTGAAAACAAAAGCCCCCAAACAGACTGATGCTATGCTTAGTGGATCCTAGCATTATCTAATCTAACTGCAAAATAGTCAGTAGTTTAAAATTCAGTCATGTCAGCTGGAGTCTAATTTATTTCTCCCCTGTGGATTCCAAGTGTCTTTTCAAAGCTTTTTGGCATTAAAAAGCAGAGCCAAAAAAAAGCAGATTCTGTATCTCCCATACAGCTTTGTGCCAATATATGGGGTTTTTTTTGATCAAAAGAATAAAAGGTGAGTGTTAAGATAAGGTCACGTAACACATGAGATAAGGTCCTCTAACTTACGCAGCACCTCAAACTAAAGGCCCGTTCAGTTTGTCAGTAAGAAAATGGATGTAATGAAGTAATTCATCTTCAAGAGTGAACATTAGGTAGAAGACATGGGCAGAAATGAAATGTTGAGATTTACACTCGCCTCTGCTTCTTTTTGAGGGGAAAAAACCTCAGCCAAACAACACAAAAACCAGAGCAAATAATCAAATTATCTAGAACAGCAATCACTGGCCTGGGAGGTGGCAGGGAGGAGTTCAAATCCCATTTCTGAATCAATTAGAATGAAACTCAGAATAGAAAACTCCCAAAAGCAGCCCAAGTTCTGTCATATTCCACGATTATTTTAAACGTACAACTCCAACAAAACAAAACAAAGAAACAAAACAAACAAGAAACCCAAACAAAAAAAAAAAGAAAAGAAAATACACAGCGGTATGGCCTGGTGGTTAAACCACACACCTGTGAATGTGTTCGACAAATCCTTTGAAATAACCTTTCAAAGATTACTGTTCTACCTTGTCAAGATAACTATGAAGTTTTCTTGAAGTTGCCTCTTCCTAAAACCAAAGTTACACATGGATGAGAGATTTAAAGACTGGAATAAGAAAGTATGAGCTTTTTCAGCCTTACAAGGAAAAGCCAACAGGCTGTATTTGAAAAAATTATGGGCTCCAGCAAAGACGGATTTTAATCAGTGTGCTTAAATTCCATAGTTTAGCTTGTGCCCTGATGAAAAGGGGGTCTGGAGAACCAAAAAGCCTAAGGAATTCTGGAATATGAGCCTGGGACAAGCATCACCAGAAGCTATTCAAAGGTCTCTTTACATGCTGCTTAAGTAACTACACAAATTGAGAATTAAGTTACCATCATTAAAATTATTAATTAAAAAAATCACTATTTTTTTGCTTGATTATTTAACTGTCAAGCATTTATTGTCACAAAACCTTTACATGAACTTGCAGGCTTCATTCAGGAAAATATTTTGCTGCACCTTTCAGACAGCATAAGATTCTTTGCCTCTTCCTCTCTTTTATCGAAGCGTGGGATTTGCATCTTCAAATTCTGTTGCAAGCAATCTCAGGGAACGTACTGTCACTAAAAACAACGTTCAAAGAAAAAGTAAGCACGGCCCCATTGTTTGATGCATTTTGATGTAATACGACAAATTCTCTGAGCGTGGACTAGCTGTATACAGCCCTGTGCACATTTTCAAATTTAGAGAGCACACTGGTTGTAAAAGACTACTCACTGGTTGCACTGTTGCCCCTTTTACATCAATGCCAAAGCAGCCCATTAATTCAGCTGGACCAGAAATTCACCTTTAGATTTTAGGGCTACTCAGTCTAACCTCCTGTACAAACGAAGATACAAAGGACAGAGTTTTTACAAGTAAATAATGCTCCAAACTCCATATTATAAAATTATCAATCTTAATTATTCAGTGTCTATAATGTCCTTTACATTCCAAGAACATGAAAGGACCTCATGAAAGCCCTAAGAAAAACAATTTATATTTTCTTTTAAAATGACCTGCCTCCCACCCTGGCTAATAATATTCATAATAGCACACCAGCTGAGCACAAACAATTAAGTATTAAATTAGGAAGTGGAGCATCAGGTTTTTTCCCTATCCCCCAACACTGAAGGCATGTTTCCAATTCAATACAAACCTACCTTAAAAACAAATTCATGACCCTTTTGTTGTCAGAGATTTGTTGTTGCTGCTGTTGTATTAAGAAATGTAAATCACCTTTCATTTCCATCAAAGTAAGTACCAGCCAATTTTTTGTTTCTCCAAGCATGGATTGAATTACAGCACCTTGCATACTGTGTTTCCTCTCCCCTTTTGATTGCTGTGGATTAGTTCAAAGAGCAGGCAGTGGAAGTAAAAGATGTTATAATAAGATAGTTAACTCAAGCACTTTCAGTTATGACATATAACAGATGTTCTGAAGATCCGACATAAAATCTAATCTAGATTTACTATGATGATTAGGGGAAATCACAATTTAAAGTAAATAAAATAATTTGCTGAAATCTACACCACCTCGTGAGGATGCAGACATTGCCGTTTTTCTGCAAATGCTTCTCATGAATGAAATAAATATTAATTTTACCGGGAAAATATTAAGAACTCAACCCTAAACAATACTCATGCTCTAGGAAATTGAATACATGAAAATTCAGATCAGCTATTCATGTGCCTGTGACACTATGAAGAACGTGAATCTTTCATGCAGAACAGTAGACTAAGAAACTGTAAAAAGATGTTTGGGAAGAGAGGAAGCTGCCATGTTTGAAACAAATGCTTTTGTTCTTAAAAGACAATGGAATTGAGTTAATTGCTTCATAATGGAGAAAGTATTGAAGTATGAAAACAATCTGCAATTCGGAGAACTGTTCTGTGTCCACAAGTTACGACTTTATTACCAACGTTTTATTCATTTAACATCGCTGCACTAAATTCCTAGTATCGTTTGTCTGCCCGCATTAGATCCCCTTGAATTTTAGCAGATTCCAGTTCCAGTCTGGAAGTTCTGGAAGCAGATAACTAAACCCAACTGTTTATGCGGATACAATTGCTTGATAAATCCAGGTAACAAAACACCCTCCCCTTCCTGCAACTGGGAAAAGCACTGAGGTTTCAGTTAAAAAAAGAAATAAACAAACAAAAAACAGGCATCAGAAGCTTTTCAAACACAATATTAGAAGCAATCATTTTCTGGCTTTCTTACATGGCAGGGAAAAAAAAAGCCCCACAGTTTCCTGCAGGTATTGTTTTGGGGATTAACACAGAGCCAAGGAAGGTAGCCGTAAACCATGTTTTACAGTATCATTAAATTGTCCAGAAACCACAGGCATATTATGTTAAGTACCATACATGTTCTTAGGAAAGTAAACCTTCCCCCAGTTTGTATTTTGAATATATAAGACCTGTGATAAATATTCCTGTGTTCATTTCTGGAGGTCTCCTTGCCCGTTTCTGAAGATGATCTTGTTCTTCCACCCAAGAAACCCCGAGTGATTATGTCTCTCAGCCTGAGACCCGCCAAATATCCTCACCAAGGTCTCGGTTTCCCCTCTCACCACAGCTCCCTCTCCGCCCAGCTACGTTTGTGCTGTAACTCTTGGACACCTTTGGCATGAATCAGAATAAAATAAGCTGCTCACATCCACACTAAGGTCAAAGCACTGAGCAATGGCCTTTGTAAGCAGTTTACACTCTGTCGTTACCGTATTATGTATTGCAGGGCTAGTCACTTTAGAAATTATTCACAATATAGAATGTCCACATCCATAGAATAAGTTCATCATAGTCCTTACTTACTGAATTGCTTTCAAGTAAATATCTTCAATCTGTCCATCAGAAACCTCAGTCCATTCAAAATTCATCACTATAGACAAATGATTTAAAGTGTTCCTCCCCACAGCTCATTAACTGAAGTCTACCTTGGGTCAATTCGCCTTGACTGTTTCAGAAGCATGAAAATACTAACCTAAAGTTTCCCTTAAAATATCATTTACAAACCTGACATGTTATTTATTTATCAGAGGGAACTGAAATTGTTTCCGTATTTCCCTAAAATAAACATGCCATAGAGCGTTGAGTTAGTTTAAATAATGTTGCCTTCAACTTGACCTGCAGACTGTGCATCAGTTCAACTGCTAATAAACCTTCAGACCACACCTCATCTCCAATAAAAACTGAATTTTAACGTCAGCAAGTATTCTCATTGCAGCAGCTGCATTGGCCTTCAAAACCCCGATCACTGGAAAATTCTGCTAAACTAATGGAAAACGTCCAGTCTATCGCTGAGAAAATGTGCGCTAATTTATATGTAAACCCATGTAACACAGTGTTTCATTTCTTCAGGCCTGACTCACACTGATAAGCTGTTAGTCCAAATTGGGGGGGCGGGGAAGAGTCTTTTTTAACAGAAAATTAGCTGTTGAGTATCCTGCTCATTCACTCTGTGCCTGATCTGAGGGTTTTCATTCAATGATATGGAAAACAGCAGGACCCAAAAAGAGCACTGGAGGACCTCAGGGTATTTTGCTCTACCCCTGTTAATGGAGGAGGGTTTGGAGCCCAGAGGATCTCTCACATCCAGGACTGGAAGAGGTGAAGTCAGCCACACCATCTAGGAAAGGGACCTTTCGGCTGTTTTGAGGGCTCGTCCGTGTTAGCAAAATTCATGGGTTACACCTGTATTTCTCCTGGTGTGAGTGAGGGGAGTCTCCAGAGAAGGGTGCTGGAGCATCGCCACGCTGGGTGTGCCGAAGCACACAGCCGCATCCCGGAGAGGGACCTCCCTTTGGAGTCCACTGACAGCCTTCTGAACCCGGAAAATGGTAAATATTTTACTGCTTATTATTCATATTTCCCAAGACTGGATCACTGAAGGACTTGAATGAGGTACAGTTATCCTTGCTGCTCATTAGCCCTCAATTACTGCTAACGCAAGATGGCTTCTCTGATATTTGTGTTTAGGAACAGCCTTGAAAAACATCATCTCTGCCCACTCTCAGGTAGCTTCTTTGTTTAAAGTCTCCTACTTCTTCCCCCTTTCTACAGGTCTTCCATTTCAGATGAACAGCTGATTTTTTAATTGCTGCTGCTAGAGGTGTCACACTTCACTTATAACTGTACATCTCAGGCGGAATTAATCTCTTCCAACGCACTAATAATAGTGTTGTGTGAACAACTGATGCTCTGCATCTATGGGAAATCTGAAAAATATGGTGGAAAACCATTTCAGATGGATCCCAAGACAAATGTATTTGTTTTTTCCCAGGCAAAACCCCCAAACACATCCTGATTAACCTCAAATTGATTTAGGTCATACGCACTGCTTTTGCTTAATTTTTTTTTCTTTGTTTGAGGCTGTTTTTAACATTTCAAAAATAATTTAGTTAGAATGTTTAGGGGGAAAAAAATGTTGAAAGCTGAACTGTATTTTAAATATCACCCTAAAAATACCAGGGGTGTAAGTGGCGATAAGCATAAGTTCTCACCGTAAAGATTCATCCAATGTTATTTTTACACCCTTTTCTGTTAGGACTATAACTGTCCCTCAGAAAAATTAATTAAGCCCAAACAATACAAAACAAAATCCTGTGTCATGTTCAAGGAACCTGCTGGGACCTATCTGAGCTACTGTAAGATCATTTAATGAGTACTCATTAAATTAACATCTACCCCTACAGCAAGTTCAGCAGTAAAAGATATAAGCAGAAGAGCTTTAAATGGCTTTTCCTGCTATCAGGGCTCCCACTGTCTTGTTTGGTTCAGGCAGCTTGAATCCCATGCCTCCGCACTCCCAGGAAGCTGGGGATAGCTGCAGAAAAGGTTCACAAGACTCCGTTTTTACTGTAAATTTCCAGCATTAAGAGGAAAAGACAACTTATTAGCCTCAAGCACAGCTGCCTCTGGAATTAAAGACACTTCCCCAAAGGAGGTATGCACAGAGCTGCACGCAGCCTCCGCAGGGCGGCGTCAAGTTATCCCCGCTCCCTCGAACTCAAGAAGCCCTGGGGCAGGATCCCATCAGCCGTTGCCCTTGGGACACCCCTTCAGCCAGTACCTCGAGGCAGGATGCTGCCTAACCCACTCTGCAAGCTTTCACTTGTCTCTTTTAAACCTTAACTTTCCCAAATGCAGTATCATAAAATGGTTTGGGTTGGAAGGGACCTTCACAGGCCATCTAGTCCAACCCCCCTGCAGTGAGCAGGGACATCCTCAACTAGGATCAGGTCGCTCAGAGCCCCGTCCAACCTGACCTGGAATGTTTCCAGGAATGGGGCCTCCACAACCTCTCTGAGCAATCTCTTCCAGTGTTTCACCGCCCTCATTGTAAAAGATTTCTTCTTTATATCCAGTCTAAATCTCCCCTCCTTTAGTTTAAAACCACCACCCCTTGTCCTGTCACAACAGGCCTTGCTAAAGAGATTGTCCCCATCTTTCCTGTAGTCCCCCTTTAAGTACTGAAAGGTGCAATAAGGTCTCCCCGCAGCCTTCTCTTCTCCAGGCTGAACAAGCCCAACTCTCTCAGCCTGTCCTCGTAGGAGAGGTGCTCCAGCCCTCGGATCATTTCTGTAGCCTCCTCTGGACCCGCTCCAACAGGCCCGTGTCCTTCCTGTGCTGAGAGTCCGCAGGAACTTCATGAAATTCAGCAAGGATGAATGCCAAGTCCAGCCCCTGGGACAGATTCACCCCTTCCATCAATATGGACTTCCCAAGGGGTGGGTGGGTAGATGGATGGATTGATGGCTAGACAGATGGATAGATGGTGAGCAGATCTGCTAAAAAGGATGCTTGTGAGAAGCTGGCTGTCTAGTGGGGACACTCCTTGCTGCCTTGTAAAAGCCCTTGCCTGCAAATGGCTCATATGTTACAAAGCCAGGCTAGAGGCAGAGGGCTGCAGTTTAATCTTAGAGTGTGTTTCATATGCTTGCCCATTAATTAAAAAAAAAAAAAAAGGTTTCCTCTTGTAGGTGATTTAGATGTACTCCTGGAGTACTATGGAGACCAATACAAACGTATCAATGTTTTATAGCAATACTTAGATGAACATAAAGAAATCTCAGTTAGGTTTCATGCTGACTCATATACCCTGGGTAAAATGTAGATACTTTGCTTTGAACTCAGAGTGGTTTTGTTTTTACAGAATTTGCCATGCTGTTTGCTGACTGGATAATGCACTTGGTTCAAAAGGTATCTAAATACACTTGGCACTGGGAAAAGGCAAACTACTTGATACATTTTTAATACTAAGGTACTACAAAATAAGGTACCAAGTGTTCAGGAACAGCATTGGCCTGATGCATAAGGAAAATAATGGTGCATTAGGATAGTCCATCACTACTTTAAGACACCAACATTTTCTTGTAAAACCAACCTCTAATACCTCATCTGGGCTAGAGTGTACTTCAGTATCAGTTAAAGCAGCACCAAAAACAAAAGTTTGTTCACATGCGCACAACGCTTCTGAGTGATACTGAACTGTCTAAAGAAATTGCATGCATCAAACACACATGATCGGGAAGAACTGACTGGCGGTTAGAAAAGTAGAGTCCCAAAATATCCTACAGGTTCTTGGCTTTTGGAGTGCTCAATTCCAGCACGTAGCCTCCTAACTAGTCTGGAGATTACTGCTGCTAGTACTGGCAGCTCTACTACGGTCAAGGAACACTGTGCTAGGTGCTGCACAGGCAGAGTAACAGTTTCTTAAGACACTTACAGCCTATACAGAGAAAAAACAACAGCTGATGAACCTTGTTTAGTCTTTCTTTGTATCCAAAAACAATTCAAGGGACTGCACCGTTGAGCTGACAAGGAGTTAGTTACCAGCTGCTAGGCCCTCATCCCAGGGTCTAGTTGCCAGATTTCTGCATTCCAAGTGCAGCAGCTCCAACCTGTGGGAGAGCTTTTCAGGAGCGTGCTGCTGTCAGCCTCAGAGGTGGACTCTGCCAGGGAAAAAAGAAAGCAATTTGGAGAGACACTTCACTGGACATATACCAGCACTTTACTACCAACCTCTCTGAGAGCCAGGATCTGTAGCACTTCCTCCAACACATTTTCAGAGGCTGTGCTGGAATCATTTGGGAAATAATGCGTGGGGCAGTCTCACTAAGAACAAACAAATCCTCTGAGCACAACTGGGACAGAGCAAACCAGCACAGGGAAATCGGGAAACAAAACTCTGCAGTGAAATGGTGTAGACATAGCTTATCTGAGTCTTGACAGTGCTTTAGTCCTACTGCAAGCAGCGGTAAAAGCAGCGACTTCCCGAATAATTCTCTTAAAGAACAGAGACAAAGACATTTCTACCCTAAAATGGGCATTTTGGGATAGAGGATTTTTTCTAGAAATTAAAGAATATTACATCTCCACTACAGTTGTTCAGGAGATAAAAAGCTGTGGACTTGTGTGGCAGGAGTACAGAAGAGGGTTGTATGCAAAAGGTAGGAGAAGTTTTTGCTCTCCACAGAATTCGTTGGTTTATGTTGTTCTATCGTTGTGTTTGTCCCTGCGTCATTTTTCACTTGGGGCCTCTTAGCAGAGCAGGTGAGACAGAATAGTTTTTGCATGGACAAACTGCTTTAAAATAAATGAAGGAGGAAGAGGGTATTGGAATTTCGAAATTGATTTCTTATGATGGAGATTACTATGGGAATGATTTCTATTGGTTAAAGATTTTCCTTCTGCCTGGAGTTTTTTGTTTTCTCCTTGGCTTTTTTGATTTTATCGTGTTTTAAGAATTTAACATGTGCACACATATGCACACTCATTTTCTCTGTCTGCTTTTCCCTGAATCTGTAGCCCATCTTTCTCTCTGGCTGCAGCTGAACTACAATAATGAAACTTCCTTTTGTTCTTGAAGCCGACTGCTGGGAGTAATGGGGTAGCATCGAGGTCAGCAAGGAATCAACTAATGCACGAAGAACCAAAGTGCACAAGTTCTCTCCAGATAAACTAAGGTGATGCAGCATAAGAAAGCCTGAACTGAGTTTCTCTGTGCTGCAGATCCCTGCAGAGAATTTCACCCAGCTGAAATCAGTGTTAAACTACATCTGAAACTGAGCCAAATTTGGAGGCATTTTTTATTTACCTTGGTGGCTTGCAGGCTGCTGTCTAACCAAACTTCTTAAGAGGCTGTTGAAGCAGTGACTCTGGAGCCTGGATTGCTCTGCAATAATGCTGTAGCATTTAGGCCTCTGATACCATTAAATCTACTTTTATGAGTGGGCCATAAATTTGATGTGGTGGAGCAGAATTGCACCCTATGGCCGGCAGCAGTGCCCACCAGTCTGGAAGGGAAGAAACAGAAGCCATGCCCACAAACACAGCTTACAGTATGAAGCAAATCACATACTTCAAATAAAGCTCACTGTGATATGGAGATGGTCTTCTGTGACTGACCACCCCTTTTTTTCCAGAGAGCTGAATTACTGTAGCCCTTGGGAAAATTTGTTTTATTGATTTCTACATGAGTGTTTAGTTTTAATGAAGACCCAGAGATTTTAACTACCATATTTAATACAGCAAGAAAACACCAGCAGGCATCAATTAGCCTAGCGTAGCCTAAATGCTCCTTCAAAGATCAAAAAGAAATACAGATGACCAGACTAGATGCCCCTGCCCCATATCCACTGAGTTTCCATCTATTATGGTGTCCTGAAAGCCCTGTCTAAACCTAGTCCTAGATCAAGTCCTCATTGCTTTCTCCTAACCTTTCAGTCCCCATTGCCCCAGTAGTCCAAACTCCAGGCCAGTGTCAGCAAAACCTTGTAGCCCCAGACCTAAATCTGCCCAGACAGACCTGTCAGCCCCTGCTACCTCACACTCTCAGGCACTACATCCTTCATCAATAAGAGTCTTTGGGTTTTTTTGGCACTCTCTGCCCTTTACCCCAATTATAACTCCTATCCAGTAACTCTTCCCAGTCCTAAACACCAGCATTGTCTAACTCCAGCAACAAAATCTAGCTCAAATCAAGACCTGTAAGCCCCAAACCCCACCTTTAACTATATTCTCAGCTCTCTCTCAGAACAAGCAAATCCTGCTTGCCCAACACCAAAGCTAAGCTGGTCGCCTGTCCTGACTGGTAGTCTTCTGTCACATTTACATTAGTGCTGATTCTTTATCTCAGTATTTCTCCTCACGCCTTAGGACTTCATAGACGCAGAGGAGTTCATTGCCATTACCAGCTGCGAAGGAACATGAATTACTTCCGAAAAAGAGAAAGGCGTGGGAGGAACAGTAAGAAGCATCCTGTTCTCTAATGGTTGTTTCCACTCAGCTGCTGAATCAGGGAACACTTTCAGATTGGTGCTGTCAGTGTTTGGAGCACACATCCTAAATACTATTGATTTTTAAGATGAGGAGTTCATTTGTGGAATACTTTGGCATTTAGAATGTTTCAGATAAAGTCATCAACAGCTTTCCGGTAGCGTTTGGAAAGCCACGTTCTGGAGAAACAAGGTCTCAGAGAACCTGCGAATGCTGGGCCACCTTCCATTTTTCTGACCATTGTTCAGCTACCGCTAAGGAACACCTAGTCGTTAATCCATCTTTGTAATATTTTTTTACCAAACTGTACAGTCAGATGGATTCTTGCAGTTACTATCTGTGAGGTACTTAAGACAACGTGCAGTACACATCAACCTTCAGATGTCTACACATGTTAGAGACTAGGCGAGCATGCATTCTCTCGTCTTGCCAGTGAGGCAGCTGAAGCACAGACACTGGCTGGCGTCAGAGTAATCTGCAAACACCATTCATTTTGCTTTGCAGAGCAAAGGAACCAGGTCATCCCGAGACGGAAGATGAAGGTATTTGTAGCTCTGAGCTATGGACAAATCCTTTCAAGTCAAGCTGCAGAGCATGAGGTTAAACACACTTAAAGTCTTTCTGCACAGCAAACTCATACCTGCCAAATACACCAGCAGAGGGCCTGGAAGTTGCGCACTGCCTCAATTAAGAACGACAGTTCTTGCCAAGCACTAACTCTAAAGCATAGGATATAAACCTCCCAAATCTGATGCACATTTCAACAGAAATAACTGCTTTGAGGGATCAACTAAAGCAAGATACAACTTCAAGGCTACTGGCAGCCTTAACCACAGCATGTCTCTACAAGACTTGACGGAAACAGGGCTGTAATTCCAGCTGCGTCAGCTCTGTCATCCTGAGATGACTGTATTTCCAAATAACTGCATAAGAAATATGACAATCACCCCCAGCATCTGCTTCTCAAGTGCCAGGAGGAGTCCAGCAAGAGTACTTGCTGTTTGCAAGTTTACTTACAATTTAACCTGACTCAGGGTGAACAGAGATCAGCTTTTTTTTTTAATTAGCTACTCTATGCACTGATGTTCCCAAGCCAATACAGTTGCTGATGGCAGCACACATCAGCGGATCTGCTTATTTTAACCTAGCTGGACACGTAAAAGAGTCGGACAAGAACTGTGCGTTCAGAGGATTTACCCAAGAGGCAGCTACTTCACTGGGCTCGGGGTTAGATGATAGTTTGAACAGGAGAAACCCGTTCAGAAGAAAATATTTTCAAGTGACCTATAATGAAGACACGATAACTTCTCAGACAAAAGCATGGTCAGAGAGTGCAAGATAGTTCATAGCACAGATATGCTTTCCTGCTAGGTAGTTGCCTTTCCTGGGGTAGTTGCCTTTTTATACATAGTACCTAAAGGCTGTGTCTGGCACCAATTGATTGGAAACGTGCTAAGACACAACTCTTCTTCTGAATTGACCAAAAATCCACATAACGCCGTGAAATTTTTTCCAGTAGGAAGGGATTACAAGAATCAGAGGCCCGGTTTTATTTATACACACACACAAAAGCGTACAGTGCATGCGCGCGCATGTTCACACACAGCTGTAAAACAGTCTCTCTCACAGCCCAAATTGAAAGATTAGTTCAGGCTTTCTTTAATATGGCACTGACTCCTGACATTTCCTTTGTAAGTGTTATCATACACTCAGGATTTGCTGCTAGCAGAAGCTGCCAAAACCCTTATTCTCCAACCCTCTGCATTACTCCCTTTTGCAATTGCTGCCAATCCCTCTTCCACACAGGACACGAACACCTCCCCCGACACCCACAGCAGGACCTCGGTCAAAGAGCCAAAAGGAAAGGGTCTTGCAGACAGGGTAACAGATCAAACAGAGAAGCAGAACAGATTCCACAAAAGAACGTATCTTCACAGAGAATTTTCTGCCAGCAGCCACCCCCCCACTTACAATAGGAAAAATCTTGCTTGTACCAGCTTGGAAGGAGATGATCAGCCCGGTGTCCGGATTGTGCGCTGCGCACAACTTTTAGGATGCTTAGCTTTCTAAAAGTATCTGTTTCAGAGCAGACTTGATTTATTACTTCCTTGCCATTGCATTGCAGCGTTACAACAGTGGATGCCAATGACAAGGCAGCACCAGAGCTCAATCATTCCAGGCAGGATGAATCACACACAAGAGCGCTAACGGAAGAACCGGCCCACGTGCACAGTGGTGAGAGAGCACACAAGAAGGAGGATGGGATCTTACATGCTGAAAATAAGTATCAGCATTACTAGTGGCACCCCCTTCTCTTATTCAAGACCATCTTCAAGTGCATCTTAACGATACAAAAGCTGACATGAATGGTATAATGCCCTATACTAACCTTTTGAAATTTAATAGTATTTTTGGCAACGAGCCAGTGACACTATGCAGACATCTCAGTGACCCGAGGGCAGCTAGCAGGGAAAAACAACATTCAAGCAGATTAAATTACATAGCTATCAGATATACGGAGGTAGACTCAAACTCTGGAAAAGTCTTTTACTTGTAGCCAGTGTAACTCCCAACCAACTAGTCCCACTAACGTCCTTATACTACCTCAAATACTTGAAATTTAGATACTTGCCTAAGTTCTTCACTCAACTGGTAGCAAGATTAAATCGGTACGCTATATTCACCTATAAGTGACAGTTGCAATTATAAATACCAAACTGCATTCTTCCTCACTAAATTCAATGTGCACCAGTAATAACATGAATCTGAAATTGGTTTGTCTCAGCATTATCAAAATTTCGATTCCTGAAAAAAATTGGGTAATAAAGCCTTTGCTATTTTGTCCTGAAATCTCTAATAGCTTATAACTGTCTCCCTGCAATAGACATGTCAGCAATATTTTCCCTAGCATTTTTTTTCCTGGTAGGTGTAGTTGGCCAACAGGAACTGTAAATTGATCTCTGCTTATCTTCTTCTGGCTATTGCAAAAATCAGGTCCTTCTTAAACAGTGTCATCTGCAGTCTGCAAGATGAAATTAAGCCTAAACTTGTAAGCTTGATCATATTACCTTGAACGGAGTATTGATTGCAGCTAATTTTATTGTATGTTTTGAGAGGTTTGCTTGCTTGCTGGCTGGCTGTCACTCTGATAAATGGGAGCCAGGGGATTTCTGAAGGGGAACTCTTAATTGAGAAAATACCACCAGTAAGCATACAAAGAGAGATAGTCAATCCTCTTTACTAACGATCAAAGGGGCAACTAGGTTTGATGAGTCGGTGTCACACCTACCCTAAAGCAGATGGTCAGTTCAGAATATCTGGCTACTTCAAATTGTATTTCGTAGCAGTGGCTGCAGCTCAGGTGAGTCTGGCCCCTGCGTGAGCAGCAGCTGCCACTTTGAATTTCAAAAATACTCTATTGCAAAGGCCCTGGGTACAGTCATGCCATTTAGTCACGACTGTGACCATCCAAACGCCGGGGTGTGGAACCATCTTCTATCTAGTGTCCGAGAATCGAATTATCGGTCTGGATTTCAACACCGCATGGACGCTGAGGCTCCCTGCCTCCCCCTGCCTACCAGACTGTTACGGCAGCAGCACTCTGCAGCAGCTGGAGCCACACGTGGGTTCAGATTTTGTACACAAGTGGGCAGTTAGAAGACAGCCCAGGCCAAAAACACGCATCTATTACACCTGCCTCCTGGTGAAGGAAATACTGGTGGGAGAGATCTAAGCCCATTCTCTTTGATTGTCAGGTAGCGTAGGGAGGCAAGGTGAGTCACAAGCGATACAGCCTTTGTTCTTCCTACTTCCATATCCTATTTCTATGAAACCACCTGAGAAATTATCACCCTTGGGGCATTAAGGTTTACAAAACCTGCTTTCACATTCGGTATTTTAGCTTTTGCTTCATGATAATTTTATTTCAATGGTAGAAGATAAAAGAGACAAGACTGGACAACATTTACCTTACATTTAATGAAAATTAATACATTAATATTAAAGGCAAAAGCTACATGGAGTTTGCTTACTCACAGACTCACCCTATTATGGATTCACTGTATAAACAATTTTCTCTATTTGGTTTGCTTCCTAAGGATAGCCCAAATAGATTTTAAAGGACTGATCGGCAAATATCCGCAAAATCTGCCTGAAACAAAGATATCTTTGAAAGGAAATTGGGGGAAAAAAGGCCTATCAGGCATTTTAAAACAAAGTCCAGTCTCATAAAAAGAAAAATCTATCACTCCAGGTTACAGAAATAGTCCATTGCCTACTTGATTAATATTTCAGAGTCGCTTGTCCAATTCAGATTGTTTTTCAGCTAAAGATTAGCACCGAAGTATCCACACATATAGATTATAAAAACATGTAGCTGTATTTTGGAATATGTGGCAGACTGCAGTGCATCCAGATGCAAAAATCTGTTTACAAAATATATGACCTTGGTCCTTCCTTGGATCCTTTTCAGATGGACTGTCCCTGATAATATTATCTGATATTATAGCATATCTCTCAATGCCAATTACAGGGCTGTGGTTTCCTTCTAAAGTATGCTTCTCATTCCTCATTAAAGCATGTTCTTATCTTCACAAGTTCAAAGGAATGAATCCCTTTTTTTTTTCCTCCTCTTGCTCTGTTCTTCCCCCCCGCTCCCATGTACAGCAGAATTTCTAATGAGATCTTATTTAGTTTTAGGAAACGGAATGGAAAGAGCATAATCCTTCTTGGCCAGGTGATGCCAGGCCAGAGAGGACAGTCCAGTTCATGAAATGACTGAACAGTTGAGCTATCTGGCATCAATCTTTTTACCTGATGTCCAATACTAGGGTTGCTTGTGTCTTCATGCTTGGACATAACTCCCTACATAGGCCAAATCTACAAGAAATCACTCAGGTACATCTGATGCCAAGGACAGATCTGCATTGCCCCCGTTTCCATGTTTACTGCCATGAAAAAAATACCAGTATGAAAATTAGAGGAGATTTTTCATCATGAAAACTCATCTATCTCGCAATTCAAGCGAATGAGCAGCTTATCCTAGCATACGATTAATTACACTGCATCCTCAGTAATAACTGGGCTTTTGTTCTGGTTCTTTTTTCTTCTTTAAAGAAGGAAGCACTGCCAAAAGCCTACTATTTTATCTGGGTAAAGAGATTGTATCTTTATAAACAATTAGGCTGATTCATCAGAATCCTCTGAGCAAAACTTTAAAATGAGGCAATGAACTATTATTTTATGTATTTCAGGGACAAGAAAAGAGAACCAGAAATGTCTAATTCTGGCAGAGTCTGCGTACAAATTTACAAGTCAAGATATACTCAAGACCCAGGAAAGAGATCTAAAAGCATTTAAATGCCTACCATAGTTGTTCTGGTAAATATTAATCATGCAGAACTTGGCAGTAATTGGTTTGTGAAAGCAACTGTTTCTGGACAGAAGCAACCCTGATGTAAATGGGAGATGGCAGCCTGTAGATTAACCATCACTCCAGAAGTGTTCATGGGTGACGATGAGTGTTATCCCTTTTGGGCCGCTGGATGGACATAGCTGTATATGGCAGTGAGGGACAGGACTGGAAGACCCAGAAGGCCACCCAGGGCTCATTCTGCAGGAATCCACAAGTCTGGGTCTCAACTGTGTTCTCCACTAACTGGCTCTACATTTTCTTACCTTCATCCTATATCATAGCCTTGATACTCAAAGTTCAACAAGCAACACTGAGATATTGCAACACCAGGTAAAAACTTTTACCAGTTTTAAAGCCAGAAAGGACTATAAATGTAATCTACTACATAACACAGGCCAGGTGACACTACCCTTTAATTCTACCACAGACATAAAAGTTTCCTCTCTCTTCCCATTTGGAGGAAACCAGATTTCCTTCAGTTAGATTACTGGAAAGAAAAAAATAAAATGGTATTTTCTCAGTTCCTGGGCTTTATATGAGATAGAAATAAAATGGTACCTAAAAATGGATTGTGTCTATCAGAGTCATATAGACACATATGCCTTCTTCTTTTATTGGCTGACCTCTGCAGTATCACAGCTTATCCGATTTCATGAATTATTGTTATTCTTTATATTTTTTACAACTGCAGGTGAGGTTTCTATGACTATAAAGGATCACAGACATCAAAAAAGCATTTGTTACAACATTTTACTCCATTATACAAAATGAACAAAAACATTGCAATCTTAAGAATCATTTCAGGCACTATATGCATTTAGAGCCACCAAATCCTAGCACTAGGACTGTGTCTTAAATTTAATCCAAATCTTTTATTTGTAACCCACTATATTCACTTCATTTTTGCTTATCAAGTCCACTTAATAATGTCCAACAACTATATCCAAAACTGGTAAGTTCTTTCTCTGGTTGAATTAATAGCCAGACCTCACTGGTTCAGGTTTCCTATTAGGCTTCTGCACACACTGTCAAGCATCACCTTGAGAAAGGCCTTGCAACACCCTCATGATGAATTCATCATTCAACACTCAAAACCCTTGAAAAGATTTTCATTGGCCTTGACTGCTGTTAGACCAGACCATCCATCCATCTTGTCTACTCCAGCTACGAAGTCTCTACAGCGATTGTGTCTCAAAGTACATACGTATGTACTACAGATAGCCCAAGGGGCCACATGGCACATAGGTGGTGGCATAGTTGTGCCATGAAAATAACCACCTGATGATTAGTAACAACTTAGTTTTGAAAGGTTTATTAACACACGTAACCATTTCCATTGCAAATGTCGTAAGAATCATCACTTTATTCTTGAGTTTCTTTTAGTTTAGCCACAAAAGCAGGATTAAGATCCACATCATCAGATGAGTCTCACTTTGACTGCCGCTTCTGATGTTTCTGATTCTAATGAGCCACCTGCGTGACCTCTTTTTCTACAACTGCCCTTACAACAGCTTCTTAACGTACAAAGCAATGCCAGTAATAAACTGTAACTGCACAGAGTTCTTCCAAAGTAAAAGGAGAACAGTGCAACTAGTTAAACGAGCAAAAATTCTAGCCGGCTATATTCCTATGCACTCCCAAATTACTTAGTAACTGGTACATTTCTTGCCACACAGCTACCTCAGAGTGGTGTGTGCAGGCAAAGCATCTTGGATAATATCAGGCAAACTGTTGTTGTCATGCAAGAACAGCAGCAGTCTCAGGCAGGGAGCCCTCGGAAAAGCAGGCGCAGCCATTCTACAACGCACCATGGATCGTCTTCCATGACCACGCTGATAGAAACAGAGACATGACAGCAGAGGACTGAGTTATAGCAGAGAATATGAAGCAGAATAAACTCTTTAAAAGGGAGGAGGGAGAGAGGAGAGGGAAAAAAATATTCACGAGACTTTAAAAAGAAAAAGGGAGAAGTGGGGGAAAAAAGAGCACTAAATGCAGGGTGTTTAATTGGGGAAAGAAGGTGAAAACTGCAGAGGAAAACAGAGCCAGAAAATGAATATCAGAATTAAAAAGCAAATGAAAAACAGGAGAAGAAATGACCAAAAGACAGAAAATTAAGGGGCTTAGCATGATAGTTCTGTTATTCTCTGAAAGCCCCTTTAGTATTAATAACAGGAGAGATTAAAGATATTTCTTTCAACCATTGTATTTTTAAGATATATTTCCTCCTACTGTATCTCATTCCAAATGTAATTTCTGCAAAAATTAAATCAGAACCAGGGGAGACTTTCATATGGGACTAAAACTGCGATAAAGTCTGGAATAGGCATCAAATAGCAGCGTGTTGAACAAGGCATCATGGCATGTACGGAAATTTTTGTTTTCTTGTTTATTTGCTTATTAATATCAAACAGACACTGAATTCTGAAAATAAAAACAGTATGTTCCACCTCTGTCACATTTCTTCCCTTTCTCAGTTGCATCAAATGGCTCCCATTGAAGTCAGAGAAAAAAAAAAAACTTTACTGAAGGTTTCAGCAGAACCAAAATTACTGACCCTATCACAGCAAGACTAAATTTGTCTTTAAAAACATCTTGGGCAGCAGCTGGCCTCTCACATGTACTTCCTCAGAGATTTACTTGCTCACCAGCGCTAAGCACCAGACATGGAAGGATACACAGGTGAATCTCTCAACATTCACTACTCAGTACCCCAGTATCTCTTGCAGAAGTTGCATTTGTAGCTTCAGCTATCTTTCGTTAGAGAAACTTAACGGGTTGAGGCAAGAATATTGGCCAAACAGTCATTACCGTGATGTGGGAAATTCTGACACAGAAAAGTATTTTCTTCAAATTGGGGAAAAAAAAAGAGGCGGGGGGGCGGGAGGGGATCACTTTAAAGATAAACAGTGGCAAAAGTACTTTTCTGTTTCAAAATACACTTATCATCTAAACGTTTGTAAAGCAAACGGAGGCGCTGAAAATCCCAACAGAATCCTTGGGGTTCTCAGGATTTCCAGCACCTTACAGTGGAGGTGCTGCCAAGGCCAGGGCATGGCCAACTGCCCAAAATCTAGGCTAGAGCCCTGATATGGAACCACAACATAGATCTTCAACTTGTGCCTTTCAAACAATGTTTTTCATTACCAGTCTCTTCATTTGCATCTTCATCTTTCTGGGTCATTTCCCAGCAATGAAGCAGGAAACCCAGAGTGCTGGTAGCATACTAGTGGCACGCACAATAATTTGACCCTTACCCATTTTCTGAGATGGCTACTCTCCCTATGGAGGATCGTTTTAGAAGACAAATTCCTCTGAAGCAATAGAAAGCACATCCATGACTGAAGAACGTAAGCCAGTCAATAAAACGAATGGTTTATATATATTAAAACAAATTAAATGCCGGACTCTCATGCTTATCACGTGAACATGCTCAAATTCATTAAGAGAAACTAGTTGTTTCCCTGCAGTACGTGCTGGCATAATAGAACAAATGCATTTGTACTGACAGTCATTGGTAAATGGCTAATCAATCCCTCAGTGCTTCTTAATCAGCGACTGTAGGAGACCCTTTTAATTGGCATCTGATACCTGATTTGAACAGACAAACTGCCACTCAGCCCCTTACTGGCAGTCAACCTTTTTTCCCCCCATTAACTCCACTGTAGCTCCTGAAGAACATTTCTGAAGGCCAGACCAAATTACCAGCTCCCTGCCATAGACTAGCTTTAGCACCCTGAAGTATTTTATCATGATTTCAGTGCTGATGTTGCATTGAAACACTGCATATGCTCTACTGATTGCTCAATATGGTTTATATTAATACAAGTTGTAGGCTGTCACTGTTCAGAGAGTAGGTAGTTACAAGGAATGCATTGGTTAGTTTATAACTGGAATAATTTATTATTGAACAAGCAAGATCAATAAGCACTATAAAAATCAATTTATAATTTTTATGCGCTTCATCTGGGCTGAAAAACAGTTTTGTTCTCCACTGTTTTCTGACTAGACCTCTTCAACAGAAAAAGGGGGAATAAAGCTTTTAAAATTGCATTTTGGTCAGCAATGCACCCTGGAAATCAAGATTAAAGATGACAGTTTTCAGATGCATAAGTTATGCTTACTTTGTTTTATGGACCTAAGGCCACCATGGTGTCAGGCATTCCATCGTGAAAGAAAACCTTCCAAAGGCTAAAGAAAGAAATATACTTTGACAGAGTCAGCCAAAAACTTAGGTGATTTACATTAGCTGAAAAGCTAGTCCAGTTTTGTTTACCCCTTCAAATCGTTGATTCACAAAGGCATGTAGCTGGTGGTTATTAAAAGTTTCAGGAGGAAAGGCAGTCTTGGAGGAAGTAAAACAAGGAGTACTAAAATCTTCAGTGGCTATGCCTCTAATTGCTATGCAAGACACAAAACACACACCTTCCCAGTAGCATGAAATCCAATTAATACAGTTCTCGGAAGACTCAGTGCTCTAGTTCTGATGAAGATTTAAAGGTGCAATGACAGATTGTAAGAGTTAGCTTGGCCTAACACCACTAAAAGCCTTATTAATGCCAGCAAGATTTACTCAGCATGTGACCAGCTGGTCAAGTTAAAGAGATGGTTCCTCATCCTTCCTAGCGGAAGCGCCCGGGCTTTGCTTCGCATCACCAGATCAGGAGGAAGGCACAGATACCTGGCAAGATAGCTCATTCCAGTAAAGTTTAACATCCTAGCATTATACACTGAATAATCTCAGAAAAGTGTCTTGCCATCATGCATCTATGAGCTCTTCGGGGATCAATGCATCACTACCGCCAGACTGCCCTGCTCAAGAACAGATCCAGCTGCTCCGTCCTCTGGTGCCCTTTGCACTACATTGCATTTACAAAAAAAAAAAGTCGTCACAGGTCCTGCCCCGGGATCCAAGCTTTCTGTCGCCACCACATAATATACTGTTTCACAACACACACATATTTATTAAAAGGCACTCCGAGTTACCCTTAGCAATGATTAACATCAGTGAAATGCCCCCTAGTCACAATTAGCACTTTTCAAGGCCTTGCTATTTATTACGAAACCAGTTTATCATATTGCAATCATCCTCTGTACAGTCTGACCTGCTGTGCAGTTTGGAAATACAAGTACTTTAATGCTATTTAATTAATTTTTATAAAATTCAACTTCTTGGAATCAAACATCCCATAAGGTTGTTGCACCAGCATCCCAGACTGTACAGTGGAGAAGGGTCCGGAACATGGTGCAAAGCCAGTCACACACATGCTATTTCCTTCTGAACAGAACCTACTGCTTTTTTCTCCAGTATGCAAGGTAAAAGTCTTCTGTCTGGTATGTGGCTGCTAAATCCAGAGGGAAAGGGAATGAGAAGATGCTGTTCTGAAAGAACATGTAGCTCCAAAACTAAAACTCTAGCTCAAGTTTGGCAGGTAAAGGAAGAAGTATATGGTGTTGGGGAAACTTTGACCCCAGAAGGTGGTGGCAGATAATACGCTCACACAAAAATTCAAACTTTGCAGGGTCATTTATCACCTGTGACAGTAGCTTGCAGGAAGAAAAGTTCGAACTGTGTAAAGCATCAGCACTACTTTCCTTCTGCACAGGAGGATGATACCTCTCTAGGAGTTTTATCAGTGGATTTTCAGTGTCCTACCTATCAAACTATTTAACACAAACACACATCTGAGAGAGGCTTAAAACAGCAATCCACAAAAGATAGAGGAAGATACTGATTTGAATAAGCCAAGCATCTTCCCCCCACTTCCTACTATCCATGGGTTTCCTCTTATCCAAACCTACCATGCCATGCCTGTAGATTTTTCAGTTGAGAAATATCCTAAATTCATTGTGTGCCTGTAGAAACAGTCTAACAATTTTAAGAGAAATACTGAGGCAACCAGTCCCACTGCATGAATTTCAAAAGTACATGAGTTATCAACATGGGAGGAAAGATGGCTTGTCATGGAAAGGAGAAGGAACGGATGATGATGATGATTTAGTCAACTTTGATCTCCTTGTTCACCACCACAGCAGAGCACAATTTTTTTGTCTTAGAATGCTTAACAGAGGAAAGGAGATGGGCAATAGCAGCTGTGAATAAGAAGCAAGAGAGTTTCAGGGATATTGAACGGAAAGTAAACAGAGTTTTAAGTTAAACAGCAGATCTGTTAGAAGAAAGGCAGTGATACAAGGTTTCAGAGAAAAACAAGCACAACCGTACGCATCTCTATTTTCAAGTGAAAATTTCTGCTTCCAGTTCCAGTTTGGAAGCTGAAGTATTGTAGCTGAAAGCAGAAAAGTTGTGGTTTGGAAATGTTGGCACCTTGCACAGGGAAACTGCAGTTTGGCTGCTCTGTGTTTTCACTTCCTTCTGTGGCCCAAAAGCCAGGTGGACAACACCATCGATGACACCTCACAATTTCTCCTTATGCACAACCAAGAGGACAAAGGCATTCTTATGAGTCGCCCAGCTCAGGAGCTCCAGCCATAACAGAGAAGAAAAAAAATGAGTCCAGTAAATGGAAATGCCTACAAAATACTACCAAATCTATTTTGTAAAGAGCGGTGATTAGTCAAGTCCCTTTAGCTCGCACAAAGAGACATTTCTGCTGAAAGACATTCAGCTAGGCTCCCTGCTGAGCAACACAGGTCTCCCTGCATGCTCTCTCCTCCATGCTGTTCCGCTCGCTGCTTCATCGACTAGATCCAGAGCAAAGAGAATCTGCATCCAGTTGGCAAAATGCTGTCTCTGGGTCTGACAGATATAAGCCTTCCAGCAGAGCTCTTATCATCACAGAGACATATCTGCCAGCTCCAGCCATCTCATGGAAGAGACTACTAGAGTACAGCATTATTTAATGCATCTCACTCCCAAACTTCAGCTTTGTGTGCATCCTTTTCAAATCAACAAATGGTTGTCTCTACAGCTACGCCATTGAGATGACACTGGAGCAACAATACAATCAACACCTCAAGGGAGGTTTGAACAGTCTGAAAATGTAATTACTCCAAAACTGGGCAACAAATGGTACAAATTTCTTCCCCATCAGATCAGAAACAGCACTGCTTTCAGATTCAAATGCAAAAGTAATTTTCTTAGTCTAGCTTTCCCCCAGCAGCACACTGATGAATCTTCACAACGCCTAAGGGAACAACTGCAGTGCTGTTGGAAGATGCAGCTATAGGATGCATTCACACGTGTCACACCTTTAATCTGGCCAGCACAGGCTGGGAGCCATGAAGCTTCAAAAAGACACTTTTTAAAACAGGCCACTGGAGTCCACTGAAGCCACAGATACTTATGCAGCATCTTGCAGACTGGACCATCACAACCGCCCTCAGGATCTAAGCTGTTTAGAATAGAGCCCATGGCAGGTGTACTGCATGTCTTCGATCCCACCTCTAAATACCACATTAAACACTGAAGAGTAATGACAGGCTAGCACTGCTCAGACACTAAGACATTTCAGCTTTGCAACGCACTTTGCCCTGACAGCTTTAGCCAGGGAAGGCTCCAGATGGAGGAACGATACTGCATACAAAGTGGGATTTGTCTGTTATAGAATTAGGGTCTGTATAATTTAAAGTCATGCATACTTACAGTGTCTGGCATTTGTTGTTATACTTTCCAAGGGTTTTTTAAATGGCTCCAAGAAATATTTATAGGGTGAAAAATAGCCCAAGACCTGGACTCCCCAAGACATTTCAGCACTAATGGATTAAGAATTACCAGGGGAGGGCTAGAAATCATTCCTTGAATACTTTTAAAAGGTAATGAAATAAAACCCCTTGGAAGACAAATAGGAACATGAAGGCCAGAATTTTACTATTTCTGCTCTAATCAGGTTCCTGAGACCTAAAACCACTCATGCTAATTAGCCATAAACAATAATATCACTTACGTGGACCTATTAAACTCGGAGATGTTATATGCGCTCATAAATGAGTGCCTAGGAGACCAATGAGATAGGTGATACTGAAGGATAGTACCTATGTTGGCTAAAATGGGAATTTCTGTTCCAAACTGTAATAATCCTTCTAAAAATTTCATTTCACAGGCATTTTTAAGCACATTTTGCTTCATTTTAATTGACAAATCATGAAAATAATTTATGTCAGTATCAGGTCTGTTTCACAAATTTGCAGCTTTAAAAGCTGGTCTTTTTCAAATATTTCAACTCCGTTTTTCTTTCAAAATCTAGTTTCACCTAACTGACACATACTGCAAAGTTGAATTCTGATAAAGCCGCTTTTTCTAGAAGAGAAATGTGCCAGTCCAAAAGAAACCACCGCAGCAGGAAGTTTGGAGACCATGGACATTTACTCATAGTGCCTCATTTTCCAAATAAAATACATTCAGATATTATTCAGCTGCATTAATACCAAAAATGGAAAATTCAGACAGACTTCGGGAATTAGCAAGCATGAAAAAAGCCTTAGCCACGTAGGGAACATAGGCAGCAGGGCGACATGCTGATTTTCAATAAACATAGCTGCCACAGGAGTAAGTTTAATTTCAGCCATCCAGCTAAGCTAGAGGACACTTCCATGCAACCCCTGTCATGGGGAATTCCTTTTCTCCAAGCACTTGCCTAATGTATGATTGTTTTGCAGTGATTAGCAGCAGGAGCCGTTCACTACTCAGATGCTGATTCAGAAGTTATTAAACATATACACACGCAAAAATTAGCCTGTCTTAATTACGTCTTCATCAAATGCAATCAGAAAGGCTTGAACTTTCAAGCTCAGCCACATCATGCATCAAAGTAAATGTAATCCTTCAGGCAAAATGTTTACCAAGTTGAATAACCCAGAGCGGTGGGAAACCAGTGTCACATGAAAAATTAAGAGCCTTGGTGTTTCTAAAAGCATTCCAAACCGTGGGGAAAAAGCAATCAAAATGCATTAGCAGAGGAGGGTATTCACACCTCCCCTCTACCCTTTTTCAAGCTATAAAAGCAAACGCCACATGAGCAAAGCAGATAAAGCTTGAATGGACAGGATTAATTAGAAAACAAAATAGTAATGGGAAAAGTTGCTGTGCTTTTTTTCACCCCCCTGCAATTTTCAGTTCAGTAAGTGGCCACTTATAAAACCCAAACAAAACAATCAAAAAATCCTAGCATGGGATGACATCTCCTTGTCTTTCTTTGAGTAATGAACCTATTTTCTTCTTCCTTGAAGATAAGGCAACTCTTGACTATGAGAAATATAGAAGAAACTTTTCTATTATAGGTATAGGTCAGCTAGAGAACAGAGGCAGAAAATTGCAATGCAGCAGTGATACGAAGTTGCGGAAGATAAGTTTTCCAGGTGCACTGCTATACTCCCTTTTCAGTTTCTCAGATTTCAAGGGGAGGTACCAAGAGACAAGTCTCTGATGGGAGTTCATTCATTTCATAGATAAAGGGATTGGATCACCGGGGGGGGGGGGGGGGGGGGGGGGGGGGGGTGGAAATTGAACTGAAACTTTTCTGTTCCAGTGCAGGGGCAAGTGAGGATGGGGAGGAAGCAGCCTGGCCAGGAGGCACCAAGGGCTATTTGGTCAATCTAGTTAGCGTTGAACCTGAAACTTTAGATCGTGGAGCCTGACAATCCTCTGAAACCACTGGATACAGAGCAAATTTCTAAGCTCCCCCCTCCCGCCCCAAATTACTCTGATGTCAAAGCCAAAGAGGAACACCCTGTTCAGCTGGAATTAAGCCAACGTTTCACCACTACTCTTCTCCCAGTAAGAAACAAGGAAACCTAAATCCCTCAAAGTGTTCAAAAGGAAGTTGTCTTCAGCTCCAGCTTCTACATCCCCTCTTTAATTTGGAGTACTTTGCTGGGTTGCTGGAAATGTCTAGATCTGGGACACAAGTTCACAGGCATCTCCCACCTGGAGGAGGATGTAACAGGCCCTGGCACAAGTCTCCTTCCGCAGAGCAGTGTCTGCTGCGGCACCAGTCAAGGGGCAAAACTCCTCCCTTCAGAATACATCCAGCTCTACTGCCATGGAATACTTAAAATAAAACACAGTAAACAAATATATACGCACCTATAGAAAGGACATGAATTCTTTTCTACATATGTATGTGCATATACATACATAAACATACATGGGGGGGCGGGGGGGAGAGAGAGAGACTGACTCTAAACTGCCAGAATAAACTACACACTGGTAAAATGCTACTCCCTGTTTAATAATGTTGTCAACTGGAAATGCTTTAAATCTTCTGCAGACAATCTCTTCTGCATCCTTACAGTTGTATTGGGGGCCGTGGGGGCGAGGGGGGGGAGAG
The DNA here is from genome assembly GCA_031468815.1 of Morus bassanus. Taxonomy (NCBI): domain Eukaryota; kingdom Metazoa; phylum Chordata; class Aves; order Suliformes; family Sulidae; genus Morus; species Morus bassanus. The sequence goes on from CM062577.1 coordinate 28,681,531, forward strand.
GATCACTGAAACATGCACCACCGATGTGAAGAATTGAACTTTTTTGGCATTTTAAATATTAATTAAAAGAGCCACAAACCAAAAAATATTTTACCACATTTTCTGTGTTTTATAAAAACCTCTAGAGCCAAATGATTGAGACGACCATAATTACAAAAAATAAAGCTTCCGAGATATTTGCAGCTTCCTTCTCTTTTAGATGGTTCAGATGACGCATTGGGCTTTGTTTGTTGTCTACCACAGATGGCTGAGATGTATAGACACATTCTGCTGTCAGTGATCGTCCTCATCCGTACACCACTGATGCAAGGACAGGTAAGTTTTCTGAAGTTAAACAACTTTAAATAACGATGATTGCCATTTTGCCTCTTTCTGTTCAGTTGGCTCTCACATTCGATAATGGCAATATCATAGACAACTGGCTTCTTGTCATCAGACTACACGGTATTTGTAGCTATGATGCAGGCTTATTTATATTCCTCCTGCTCCTTTCTTTGGATGCAATGAAATACTGTCAGTCCTTAAGAAACCGTTTGTGAATCAAACGGCAAAGGATTTAGCGATGCCCTTGATCTTCCTAAGTGATCAGACACGAGCACAGACAACCCTCCCACCCATGCAAATTTAATTTCTGGTATGCTTACTGGGACGTGAGGTGCTGACATTTTCATAAAACTTGTAAGATTAAATCCTTCCCTTCCTCCTCAGAAACAAGGGAATAATCTACTCCTAAGGTAAGTGCTGCCCTGCATACTCATGTCAAGTGCATTATTCCATAGCTGTTCCATTCAAGTATCTTGTCAGCAGTCAGGTTAGAAGTGACAAAAATCTCACTATCACATACCTGAAGGTCTCTATCATCTCCAGTATTGTGCTCATGTTCTTGATCCTGCCAGGAGGATTATAAAAAACAACATGTCAAATCACTAAGCTGTTTAAGCAACAGATTCCAGGATTTTATAACACAGAAAGCACGACCGGATGACACCAAACCAGAATAAGAGAAGACTTATTAGTATTGAGCTGAGGAGCTGTGCTACAGCATCTCTGTAGCACAAACGTCATTCTAATGTGACGGGGTGATACGAGAGATGGGGAACGATTCTTCAAGGGTAGCAAAGAAAGGAAGAAAATTAAATTCCCCGTCACTCAGCTGTAAGTGGTCTAATGAAGCGACAAGCAGATCTCACAGAATAAAAGAAATGCATGCCTCTGTCTAAATAAAGACCATTAGACTGAAATCTGAAAGAAGCCTGTGAGCACAAATGCCAAACTGGAATAATCACCTTCTCCAGCAAAAGCCAAACTGGAATAATCACCTTCTCCAGCAAAAGCCAAACTGGAATAATCACCTTCTCCAGCAAAAGCCGTTGCCTTCCCCAGGTACCAAAAGTCTGTGGCTCAGCAGCAGAGCTCTCCTAGCCCGAGGGCAAGAAGAGGTTCAGCAAAGGCTCATCCCACAGCCAACACTGTGCAGCCTGTCTCAGCTCAAAGAGAAAGAACACGTCTTCCTCGAGGACAACGCAAAACTACAGCTATAAATTCTCTCACACCTTGAATCAAGCTCTCTTTTCCCAACAGAGAGCTTTTTCCTGGTGGAGGAACTCCAATAGAATGTCTCCAAATTACTTCCTGAGTTAGGGCGATTAGAACATAAGTCCAGGACTGACAGCACTGAGTCACATCCAGCATCGTCCAGTCAAGCAAATCCAGCCCTCTACACTTAATTAAACTGCAAGTAAAAACCAAATAGTTCGTTTCATCAGAGTGCCCTAGCACCCCAGAGTTTTTCTTCAGAATGACTAGCCAGAAACCACAGGCATTCAAGTGATCTGTTACTAGAAATATTTATCACTAGCCAGATACTTCAGGCACCAGTTTTCAGAGGTCTGCATGATGGGAAAATGAAATCTAAAGCAACCTGTCAGGGGTTGCAGAAAGGCCTTCAAAGCAGGACTGACTCCAGCCTGCAGAAATCTAAGGTAATGACCACACTTCTGTCCCTGCAAGGCACGCCTGGGTCGGCTTCCATCTGCACACACAGCAGTTATGGAGAGGACCTTCTCCACAACGCTTTGGTTCATGGCTCACTCACTCCTTTCTATTTTGAATGGTGTCATATGCTTAACCCCTAGGCTTACACGTTACTGGGGTACACTCTCAGTCTCCTTGACATATTATTTATCCCTGACTTCTCCCCTGATGAAAAGCAGGAAGGTCATATACAAATATAATAATAAACATCATATAGAGCATGTAGCTAATTAGAAAATGTTTTAACTGACACATTCGCAACATGCTTTTTCCCCTAGGAGTGGATGACTTACATCAACCACGTTTCTGAGCGCATTCACTGACTGTTTTCCTATGGAGGCAGTTCTGAACTCGGAAACTGCCTGTGAAAGTTTCACTTCCTCCAGCTTGTCTTACTTTCCTTTCACTTAGATACGCAACTGAATTTGCTCAGGAAGCCCCGCGTGATTCTGAGAAGAGGCACCAAGGACAAGAGGGTTTGGGGAATTCATTTTAATATCAAGTAAGGGTGTCTTTTCATTAGTTATCTTCCTGGAACTAGTCACACACATCAGCAGCTCTCGCTCTGCAAAAGAAAACAAACTAAAGTCTCTACTCTGATTGCTTTACAGTACAATTCTAGCCAGGCAACGAACACTCCAAATTTATTTACAGTAACAGATATTTCAAATGTTGATGGGTCTCAAAGGTACTTTGCATGGCAATTGCCCTTTCATTTAAAAAAAAATAAGCAAAACTAACAAAGCAAGAAGTATCACTTTGGGCAGCAAATTACACAAGTCTGAATTAAGCTGGAACACATCCCATAAGGATGCATTAATTCCGCACACTCCAAATCCAGCAATGTTGTACAGATTTATCAGGAATAGACAATTCATATTGTAACAGAGTGATTTAAGATGGTGCACCAAAGGGGCACGTATGCTGAGTCTCTCCTTAACTGGCCAATTTTTTCAGCTGAGCTATCATTGACTGTGTCATATTTCATTGCTGTGGAAACCCTGTTTGGAAATAACATCAGTGGAGAATGCCCATTCCTGTGCCTCTGCTAAAGAATCTGTTACAGGTTTCCTTACAGCTCAAGAGGTTTTCAAATATTGAGATGTTTTGGGTTTTTTTTCCTGTAGTCTCCCCACTGTCATATACACAGAAATTCAGAAACTTATTTTTTCACATTTTGAGCTTGGGCAGAGAACACCGACAAAAACCGTAGCAGTATTTCCACAGAGTTAACCATTTTCCTGACCTTTCTTCAGAGCTCAGGTAACACCCAAAAGGCTGAAGGCCTCCAGCAAATCCAGAAACCTTCAGAAAAAAAATCTCAGCTTTCTCATCTACCTAGATAGCTCCAGGGCAACACTGTTAACAAGGCTAAATGGCTCTGAGTCATTTTAACCACAAGCCCTTGCACGTGGGCAGCTTCATCATGCCCATCATCAGGGTATTGTTTACATTTAACCTTAGCATTTGCCCTTTCTCGAAACTGAGATAGTTTAGAAAGGACGGATTTGGCTTATTGTTCACAGCATTTATCGACTTGACGAGGTTATTATGATAGACTGCAAGTCCACAAGGTCTCTTGCACTCCAGCTCTGATTTCCATAAAGCTATAGATTTTGTGATTTCAGCTGCTCTGTATAGGTGCATTTAGCTAACAGTTGCAACATGCTACCCAATTCAACCCAGCTGAAAGCGGAGCCCCAGTGAGAAATCTCAGTGTACTGTCTGCAGTGAGCTATTGCTTATCATTTTGCATTCGTAGAAACACAGAGCATTTGACTATGCGTACAGAGATGAGGTATCTTCATATTGAAGACCTATAGCTTCAGCTACACAGCATCGTCCAGCAGCAAAGCTGGTATCTGGACTGTGCCATACAGTTATAGCCCAAGTATTATCAGTGTCAAGTAACAACCATCAAGTATTTCCCTCTCACAAGAGCACTCACAGGGTCCCCAGAGGGCCTAACTTTACACCTGGTGTTACTATTCCTCCTCTGATCTAGAGGAGGCAGCCTACTGCAAAATGAGCTTGGGCTATCCTCATGGCATTGTTGGTATTACCTCAGGAAAGCCCAGCCCTGCTGATATTCATCATTCCTACACACCAGAGCAAGGAGGAAGCAGTCTCTTTTCTGCTTCCCATTCAGAAGGCCAGGTAAGAAAGCTTAGGTATAACAACACTTCTTACAACCACGCTACAACCCACGTACACCCGTTAAGCTTTGGTGGCAGAGCACCAAGCTGTGCTTGGCATTCAAACCCCAAGCGCAGTACGGCATTTCCCAGGCCTGGATCCTGGACAAGCCATCCTTCATTTTGACACTCTTCCTTCAGCTTAAGATAAGCTCCTCAATGCCTCGTGGGCAGAACAACCCTGACATTGAGTTTTGCCTGAAGACCCGTGTTGCTTAGTGGTGCTTAAGCCATTTTCATCAGTGCAGCTTCAAAGTACAGAAATACTTCAACCCAGGAGAAGTTACAGCAAGGAAAATGATGATTAATCTCTTCATGTGTCACGCCCATGGTCATCTTCCTTCTAATAAGGATATCTATCAGTACTACAATAGTTCAAGTTAAAGAAAAAAGGCCCTGCCACAATACTGTTCTGCTAAGAGATTGTAGCTAGGTGCGTGACCAGGAATGTCTGCCTGCCTTTAACATTTTTACCTCTCTCAGCCAGCCTAAAATATACCCATGCTGGGCATTCAGTGTCCACTTTCCTCTTCACATGGTGGCCCATGACTACAGAACTGGCTTATATTTCAGGACCAAGGACGGGCTTAGAATGCCCCAAACCGTATCTTTCTTTCTCTCTCATAATGGGATCCATGGGTCTAGCAAGAGATATTAGCCTGCGATTTTCTCACATATAGTTACTTAGATAAATTTCCATCACCAAAAGGCTAAGGCACTGACAGGATGAAATACTAGCCTATACCAGGGTTGCTTTTCACAGTATTTTAACTTGTGTCTTACTTGGTATTTTTATTTGCTTGTACAAAATACTATAAAACTAGACTGAATCCCCCCCCAAAAAAAAAAAATTGGAGAGACCAAAGTACTGCTGTGGAGTATTTTCTCTGTGCTGATCAACCTCCACTGGAAGATTTTAAGGTTTCTGGTCACAAGACTTTTTAAAAACCATCAACTATCCTCAGAGGAAAGACACAAATCTTCACTTTTATTTGCCGTCTTGATTGGTGCTTTATTTTTCTTTCAAGATTCTGCTGAGTCTGCTTGGCTCATGGCCAAGGGATGAATTTTGCCTATTTGTATCAAGTTAAGAATGACCATATTCAAGCTGATGTGGAACAGGCTGGTAGAGGAACAGACTATTAAATAAGCCCATTTCCTTCGCAACAATCCCTTTTTCTCCAGCGCTTCCAAGACTCCGGTTTTCAGTACCACTCCATGCTGACACAAACATTCTGCCTCTTGACCTTAAAGCAGATCAGAGCAGTGTCAAATTCAGATGGAGTAAATTGCTCTGAACCTCGCCTTTCTTATAGCCTGCCCTTAGGCTGCCAATGCTTCGTATTCAGGAGAGATCACTAACCAGAGGGACCTGTGGCATTTAATGCAGATGAACCTTGCCCCAAAGGGCACCTGGATATACCCAGTACCTTATTTGTTATTCAACCGATGACATCCCTAATTAAGGCCAAGTGAAATCTTAATCCTGAACATGTCTGTTTTTCAAAAAAAAGAGACAATTATCTCCAAGCAGACAGTATATCTGGTCAGGATGCAAAAGTTTCTGTGCTTAACACAAAACTTTTGGTAGGAGTGAAGACAGTATTTCTCCATTCCTAGGGCAACTAAGTAGTACTCAGAGCTGTGTTCAGACAGCTTTCCCTAATGCCATAGACCTCAGCTATTGCTTCATACTGAACCTCCCATAAGCCTAAAATCTGTCATGTCTGCTCTATATCTTAACAGAGCAAAAGCAAAATCCCTTCTCAGAAGGAAAAAAGTTGCCAAAGCACAAAGGGATTTCATTAAGAAACAAGTCTTCATTTATCAGCATTGCTACAAAATGCAAAACCCCACAGGGACCTTCCTAGTAAACAAGAGTCTCAGGAATGAGAGGACCTACCTTCTACAGGTTGTGGTCGCTCTGTTCTCAGAGCTAAACAGGAGCTGCTCGGAGCAACCAACTCCCAGTCACATTGGTGACGACCAGAAGGAACCTTATGTGATCAGGAATGTCTTTAAAGAGAAGTCGTCACATGCCTATCTTTTGATTTAAACTTTTTGTGGATCAGATTCAGTTTGGGGTCTGAGGTTTACACACATTTGTTTTGAGAGCCTGAGGTGCAGGTAATCCATTTGCACAAGTCTGATCGACTGCTAATTATTCCAGCCCAAACAATTGGGAATAACACGTTCCTGATCCGTGGTCACCATCTTCACATTTGCCCGGTAATACCTGGCCTGGCATTGTCAGCCTAACAGAAGACCATAATTTTTATGATTTCAGAGAAATTGCTCACAAACTCAAACGTGCCTAAATATGGTTGCAGGACAAGTCACAGAACTAGAAAAATGAACAGCACTGCCACAATACAGGAAATCTTTCATTTGCATCCAGAAGCCACCCTAAAGCAGGTGTTCTGCTAGGTTTTCCCACTGGATATACAACTCAGTAATTACCAGATTTGTCTCAGGACTACTGGCACTAATTAACACTGCAGTCTAATTAATCAGAAATTCAAATTCTACTGAAGAGCTTTTATTTCTACTGGGCACAATAAAGGAATTTTTTTGTTGTTTGTTGTTTTTTTGTTTTTTTGTTGTTGGGTTTGGCTTTCTTGATGGTTTGTTTTGCTTTGAACCAGTAGCAAGATTAACAGTCTTGGTATGAGTAGAATTGATCACTTTCTATTAAACAGCTTTTTGTCTTCTTGTATTTTTTTAAACTAACATTGCTCTTACCGAACTCAAACACATACCCTTCCCCCGCCTTATGTTTTATTCTCAAAACACAGTGTTTTTTTCATATGACAGTAATCAATACCTTAACTGTTGCTTGCTATAGATCTTTCTACCTCTAGCCTATGAGCAGCTTGGGCTTAAACCAAGGAGTCATCCTGCCACAAATTTTAAAGTCCGAGATCTTGCAATTCCCCCAGTGCCAGAATTAAACTCCGCCTGCCCACAAACTCACATTAAACACAAATCACAACTGTATTCTCCAATTTAGCTTAACTACAATTTCTCCAGAGACGTGCCTGTTTCTTTCACCATGTTGATAGTGTTTCAAGGGCAAACGTGATGTTTGACCTGGCCTTGCAAGAGGCCAGGGCCAAGCACGACCCCCAGATTTTTCAGGGGTCTGCAATACTCACAGCAAAGCGCAGATTCTCAGCTGCTCGGGCACCAGAGCACTGCTAACACCTCACATAAAATTCTTTCCCCTCTCACATATTCTAAATGGACATTTAGCTTGCCAGCCACCATTTTCTCCCCCTTAAACATTTGAAGCTCTGGTCTCCTGTGATGGTAAACAAGAGAGGGTCACAGGATACTGCATGGCCTCCTACATCTCCCAGAACATCTACTAAAGCAATTAAGCAAAAGTGGAAATATCTATCCTTCTGGAACATTCTCAAATTGCTCTCTGGACAATATTAATTTCAGCCACATGGGAGGGAAGCATCCAATTTCTTTCTTTTTAACCGAAGCAATGATTTTTGGACGATGTGAATGAATATGAGTACTGGCTGCTTTAACTAAAAAATAAACCAAACCGTGAAATGCATAACAGACCTTAAATGCTACCTGCCTTTAAATAATCCTTCTTCCATACTCTTACTCCTCTACACCTCAATGCAGGTTTGTCATAATCCTGAGCCCTACAATCTATTATTAAGGTGCTTTGTTAGCTATTTGTACTTTGCACTGCTTAAATAATTCAAATGCAAGCAACCAGAACATTACACGAACCTACACTACAGAGGCTTACAGCAGAGATGGCTTTAAGCCATTTCAGCGCAGTTCGGTCACACAGCAAGTCCAAGGCAACCCTTCAGTCCCCAGCCAGCAGGGCTTCAAGCCACTGAGAAGGTAGTACCCTACCTGATTTTATGAAACAGCAGGAGCAGGAGATCACGCCATCGGTGGCTAGTTTTAAAAAAAAAAAAAAAAAAAATGCAGATTCAGATCAGCTAAAATCCAAGTAAACTCCAGGGTAAAAAGCAGTAGAAGAAACCCTCCCACTCTGGCTGTTCTGGAAGATCTGGTTCACTGAATGATTTAGCAGCTGAAGGCAACAGGAGCTACAGGTGTTCATCACATCTGAAATACCACACCTAATGTGGCAAGCATGGTGGAGAGGGGTGCACAAGCAGGGCTTAATCCTGATACTTTTAATGAGTCAAGATAAACAAACATTAACCCTTATCTTGCAGGCTTCTACACTGGGTAACATGACAAGCCCTCGCTGGCTGTACACTTAAAATTTTCCCTGACTTAAGAAATTAAAATCTAAATGCATCTAAACAGGCAAACACTTGTAGAAAGGAAGCTCTTTGTGCCTCGTGAGCACTAGGAGGCACAAACAGGAAAACTCATTGTGCTTGTGTCCTCCCCTCCTTTCCCACCCACACCTGGACTGAGAAATGCCAACCCCAGATAAGCTGCAGCAGTTGAGCATCAGCAGTTTGTTCACTAGATGCTTTTAAACTTGTACAAGAATAATCTAATGCAGGTCTTGTACCCCTCTGAAAACCAAGGCGTGCTTTCAATCTCCCATTACGTGTCCGTGCATCACTGCATTTGTTTTCCAGAGTTTTTGTATGGAAGGAAGAGGGACTTTGCAATCACCCTGCTGATTATACCTACAGCTGGTGAAAATTAGGGAAAGCCAGATGGTGTTTCACCAATTGTTCTGCAGCTGGCCACAACAAAGGCAGCTAGGGGTGACAAACACTCCCACCACACTCATCACAGAGAACAGCACAAAAAAGAAATGCATCTCCTCCTAGCAAAACTCCAATTTGTTATTCAAAAGAATAGAGGGTTGAGGAAAATTGTTTCATGCAATTGACAGGGGAGAAAAAGGGGACAAGGGGGAAAAAATCCCTCCACAAACCCAAAACCCAACCCAGAAATTCGGTTGCATTGTCAAACCAGTGCAGCAAAACCTAAACTAATGTGGTTGATTCCCAAGGCATGGGAGTGAGGGATGTCTTTTGGCTGCAGACACAGTAGCCATGTGTGTTCCTTGTGATGCTTCACATTTACATCTGCAAGTTTGATTTCCTACCACACTCAGAACTGCTAAGATTTTCCCCTCCCTAGGCAACACACCACTGAGAACAGATGCAGCTCTAAGGCTCAGAAGCTGAACTATGTATTTTTGAGCAAACACATGCCAGCTGGGAAGGAGAACCACTCATTAACACAAGAAGTGAGATAATATCATAGGCTACAACAGAACACTGCTCTTCTGAAGTGCTTACCTGAAACCCAGGCCTTTGATTTCATTTCACATGACGCATGCAGACCTGTCTTTGAATGTTACAGACACCGCAAACTTCAGCCAGCCATCCTCCTCCCTGAACTAACCAAAAAAAAGGAACCTGTATCTAAAGCTTTCCATAATTCTCGAGCACCAGCTGACTATGAGGTGGGAACTGTCATTTTGATGATTTCACAGATGATTCGGAAAGGCAATTCCTTAAAGGGTCACTGACTTGTCTCTCTATACCTTTAGCTTCATTGCATCCAAGAGCCCTTCAGTTACTGAATCTATTCCCAGAGCACTTTCCATGACATCTCTCTAGCCAGTCATGTCTTTTAGCCTTGCAAGCCTAAGCCGATGGTCCCATAGCCCTAGATAAATAGTGCTTCCAGACTCTGAATCTGTTTTTTCCAAAGCTGTGATGGCAACAAGCACTCTAAAAAATCTGCAACAGCTGTGCACATCTGATTCCGGCCCCCCGCCCCGGCCACTTCAGCAGTTTCTCTTAAACTGCTCACCAACACTCAGGAGCATTTACACACCTGCTGGACCTTTACTGTGCTCAGTAGGTCAAATAATTGGTTGAGATCCATCACAAAAAGCAGGAAAAAAACCCATAATTTCAGTCTGCAACAGGCTAAAACCCATCAACATTCTTCCAGCGTGACAATACAACACTGAATGACACCTCTTGTCTTTGTTAGAAATTGCAAAAGATTGCAAATGAAGTTGAAATGCTCATTTTCTTGAGAAGGAGAAAGAGAGCAATCTCCAGAGATATGGTGACAAACTATCACAGTTCGTCCATCACTCCACATGATCAGGCTTTTGCTCTCTTCCAACAGTCCATCTTTTCAATGTACCGATTTTTTTTTTGCAGCCAAGTACCATCCAGCACTACTACAGAACCTTAAAACAGCTTCTGCATTTCATCACAGAGGCTTCACTATTTAAATGACAAGGAAAGGGGTTCTTATGCATGCAGATTAGCCAGCTCTACCCTGTACAGCAAGCCAGCATGAGACTGAGGGTATCATGACAACCAGAGTTCATGACGCTTCACAGGTCAGCTTTTCAAGCAGGGGCAATCTCATTGCTTGTGCATCTGACCCCAGAGAGAGGGAACATACACAGTTTATTTGGGAAAGGCCAACGTGTTCATGGACACTATAGTTGCATAAGAGGCTTTTTAGTCCATAACTTGAAGGATGTTACCTCCCAACTCAGCCTAGCTTGACTTTAAAATCATAGGTCCTGGTAGGTAAGTACCTAATAACAGTAGTACTTTGCCATTGATGAGGAAGATGAGCGGAAAAACTACCAGTTCCCCTCCATGCTTGTCCACTATTAGGCACATGTGCTTTGAAGACCAATTTCTCCAGTATGTTCGGACAACAGAGGACCATACATTAGTCTCCATTTATTTAATAAGCTCAAAACTATAATGTGCTGAGTGTTTTCACTGAATGAGTATCAAGTGTATAACTGCGTGGACTTAGCTACATGAGGAGGAAGAGAAATAGGTCAAAATTCTGTGCTTTAAGAATATTACAGTGTTTACTTTTTTTTTTAAATTAATATTGCTGAACTATACACCTCTGTAACAAACTTGCAAGGACAAAAATACTGCCCCATGAACTTTTCCCTCTAAGCTTACCATACTTGAACGTAGTTACGAGTAATGACCAAGAAAGAAAAATGGACATATATATATATATAAAAATTTCACGCAAGAAATCTAAAACACTGTAAACTCATGTCTTTCTACAGACTATGATTCACTGCTAAATCTAGAAACATTTTCAGACACTGAAGTGGAATAACATATCTATGCGGCTATGGGGCAACTGGAAGACTAAAGTGATGGATAATGTGAAATGTTAAGATACTATATTAAGAATGTATATTTATGACCAGAGCTGAAAAGAGTTCCAAAATTTGCAAAAAAAAAAAACCCTAACGACTACGTTTTGGCTGTATTTGATTGGTTGTCCTATAAATGCAACGTCTGGTAGGCTGAAGGGGGAATAAACCTATTCCCTAACCAGCTCCCTTAGGACCGAAGCACAGTGCCCATACTCCTCCTCCCCAGGGGGATCCCACCAAGGCAGGCAGTACGTCTGTGTGCAGCTGCTAGCTTAACCACATGCTGCTGGCTCTTGAAGGCTTTAGCGACCCCTCATTACACACTGGAAAGGTAGGTACAGGCATATATTTTGTACACATAGAAAGATTTTTTTTTTAATAGAGATGTATATTTATCTAGAGATATAAAATAAGTAAATAAAGTACCAGGAAAAAAACCCCAGACTAAAGTGGTACTGGGACTGCATTGCTGCTACTCTGGGCTCTGCTTTCAGCATGCAGCTACCACATCTCCAGGGGGCTCGCAGCCCACGCTGTATTGTGCCATATCCACCAGCTCCACATGGACCCGCTCCTCATCTGGTGCAAACTGGCACTGCTCCAATGACTTAATCAGAGTTTTGCTAATTAGCACCAGCACACGACTGATGGCTTTCTGCCTGAGGAGAGGTGAACATTTTTCCTGCCTGCTGGCCCGTGAAAGCTTTTGCTAGCATGGGATGATCTTTTCTGCTGTGGTAGAAAAACAGTTGAGTGTGCTGTGTTTCCATTTCTGGAAAGAACTTCAGCGACTGCTTGCTGCGCCGAGGAGACAGGCTCTAGCAGGCTGCGGTCCTGTAAGACCCAGCGATGTCAAACAGGACACTGACCACACAGTCAACTGGAAAAGTCTGCTTCTGACGCTGCCAGAGGAAGCGAGCTCTCCTCATCAACAGCGCATAGCAGTACTGAGCCAAGCATTTCCCCCATTGCAGTGAAAACCCAGCATATGTGCAAAATAATTAACAGCTACCATTTAACTCCAGAAACTAAACGAACAGGGACAGAGCTAGAGAACATTAGTGCCAAGAAACAATGGACCAATTCTAATGAGGGACAAAGCACAGCACTTCCCCGCTCTCTCTGCTCTCAGGTCCACGTACATACATGGCCACACGGGAGAAAAGACAACTCTCTCCTACCACCCTAGCAGCATTTCTTATCGATATTTGTGACAAAGAGAACCTATACAGTGCAGAGATGGAATCCAACAGCGCGACACGCAGACCGCCTCCAAAAGCACAATGCAAGCTCACCATAATGACACATGAAGCGTTTGTTAGCAAGCCATGGTCAGATTAAGCGATGTGACCAAGGTTACACAGACAGCCAAAGGACACCGAGAATCTCTGTTACAGTCCCCTTTGTCTCCTACACTGGTAAACTCAGAATGCATTCCTAGATGGAGATAGACAATAAAAACAAAGTCAATACCGCCAGGGATCTTGGTCTTAACCAGAGTCACCCTGATTTGCATTGCTACTAACGATAGCATGTAGATAAAGCTCATCAATTTTATTGAGTGAAAGTTTCATTAGATATAAAGAAGCTGAACAATAATGGGCATGAAATTAACAGAATAAAAGCAGTACAGGATCATATAAAATTACAGACCGATTTCTCTCCAGGAAAAGACGACATTCAGAGAATTGTAAAGGCATTTCCACTAATTAATTGAAGGTGTTTGATCACATCACCTCTTTCAGATAGACTCAGGTTTGTAGTTGCAACTATATTGGTGTTAGAACTGAGGCAGTGGAAAACACAGCACACCGGTTTTAGCTGACCTGAAAATACAGTGCTCCTATTCTCATCTTCTGTTGCTTTTTCTTTCAATGCTGCCAAATGTTAAACAGACCCTAGAAGGAAAGAGCTCAGCAGTTAATGTGGTATAATTTATAGTAGGAGCTTCACCTATGTAAAATACAGCTCTGTGTCACAAACCTCACTTGCATAGATTTCATATAGAAGATGCGGAGGCTATGCTGACTTCCAAAGTTATAACTCAGCAGAAGAGCTGGAGCAACAAGCATATTTTATTATGAGAGGCTGCAGGCTTATTTATTTACGCAGCTTGTACACCAGGCAGATGCTGGAAAGAAGATGCAACCTTTCCCTCAGGCTCACACACATGGGCAATTATGTGTCTGAACACCTCCCTCCCAGAGAGAGCATGGAGTCTTGCTCTGATGAACGGCAATTCAACGCTGCAGGAAGCCAGCACAAGCCAAGGAAGGATGCTGTGGGAATACAGGATAGCACCATGATTCTCAACCTTTTACGAACTCCGCTCTTTGTTATTCAACTGAGAACCAGTAGCATTCCAGCATTACATTTAATAACTTGATAAGGCTGACAGCAAGAAGCCCTGAGCTAACAGAATATTAATCTCTCCATCTTTGGAGCAAGCACAAAGTGCGAGAGCAAATATGACCCAAAGGGGCATATAAAGGACTCTGTTTTTTGCGTTTGCTTTATGGGGAATCTCCTCAGCGCTTTTGATCCAGATGGAAACCAGCAGGGGCAACAGGGGATACAAAGGTATCTTTTAGCTACAGTTGCACACATACATGACCTAGAATGTTCAGGCACTGGGCTGGATGCTGTGATTTGTGCCAGGGACCGCTTCAACTCACACCGATTGCCATTATCCTCAAGGGGCCACTCTTGAATCCAGGAGTGACTAGTGCTCGAGGGCATCAGCCTGGGCAAGTGTTAGGAGCTGCAGGTATTTGGAGGGCACCTTAGGATTCCCTTTCAGTGAAATTCTATAATCATGCAAGCTGGTTTTATGGCACCTCTGCAGAACCAACTGCACTTAAGGAAGACAGTTCCAGTGCTTCCTTTCTGGAGCAATTGGTGGAGTTGCAGCAGGACCCTACAGACACTATAAAGGGGACAGGCAAGAGAGGTTGCCTTTTAAAGATCAGGCCACGCTCTGGCCACTTCCGCAACATTAATTGCAGAACTGCCTGCAGTGAGCTCTTCCTTGTTGCATGGCCATTTTCAAATCATTAGCATACAGCACGACAATGTGACTTCAGAAACAAGAAGGACTACCGATTAACATGGCTTTACAGCAGCCCTTTCACCCCACTAGAATATTTTGCTTGCAGAGTTAACTGTCCATTTGTAGCTTCCAAATGAAAGTTGTCAGCTGGGTAAATACTGTTGGCTTCATGGGAGTTGTGTCTCCAACCCTTGTTCCGAACAGCAGAGAGGCTGGGAAATCTGACAGACAAACTGAATTCTTTGTAACCTCCCTCTGAAATGTTTCTGCAAACAATAGTCCAGAGCATCCTTCCAGGCTTTACACTTTCCTTCCTTCCTTCCTCTGCCGGCAGCACATGCTCAGCAGCTGTGTCCCTACCCTCCTTCTAGTGCCAGTTCCTGGCATCAGGAAATGCCAGACCTTGGAAATACACAACTTTGAACTCCACTACAATTGCGGCAAAATTTCTCATGATATGCAAAAATATGAGTGCTTGGTTTTTGGTCTCATTGCAATATTAAATCTCCTGAGCTGCAAGATCACCTGGGGGGGGGTGGGGTGGTGGGGGTGGGTGTCTAAAATGACTTGTGTACAGGTAAGAAAAAGGTTCATTTAATTTCTGGCAGTTTCTCATCAAGAGTTGGGTAGCATCTGTGAAAGGCAGACATTTGGTTTTGATTAACAAGAAAGGTTTGCTGAGCACAGATGGAACAAAACCAAAAACACTGGGAGCACAACTGCTGAGTTTACCCATATCCAACAGTCAAAAACACAGCATATGAGGACAGGGAACTGGCCTCACAACAAGACATGGGCACATTTATGTACTCACATGAGACACAGTCCAAAAGGACTCACGGTCTGGCACGCAACTGCCATAGACATTTTAAGACCATAAGGACAGGCCCAGTATCTAGAAGAATGAGGTCACCATTATTATGGAAGGACTTTGCCTGTCATAGGCCTGTTTTATTCAGGGTGGTGCTATGCCTGCATCAATTTATGCCGACTGTTACTAGTCCAAGCACACTACACAGTCCATTTGCAGAAATTCTCAACCAAAATCTTGCTCGGCGGCCAATGGTGGTTCTGGAGCTACCTTGTCCTTTCTGGGCCCTACAGTTGTATGGTTACACTGGTTCCTCGCCTTCCAGGTGTGCTGACACAGCAGGCCCTAATGAGCTCAGTGCTGTTGTGGGCAGCTGGGTTTGGTTTATTAAGACATGCAAGGCCCAGCACTTCCCCCACTGTTGGAGATATTGTCATGTATGGGTTGTAACTTCCATATCAGGCACTGGCTTCCAGTGATACACTGATAACAGCTGGACATATATTGAAACTAGGCTGGTTTTGAGGCTCTAAAGCAGCATCCTAACAACACTTCCCCCTTGGTCTCCCCACTTTCTCAGATTTTCCAGTTTATTCTTCTTTTGCCTAAAAATCATCGCTTGCACTTTCTTCTAAAAAGCCATTTGATGCATTAGTTTTTCTATCTTCTTCCATCTCCGTTTCTTAGTTTCCATTCATATGCTCTTGTTTCTAACTTGCTCCCACACAGCTTTGGCTCTATGCACCTTCCCCATCCAGAATTTTACATTTCAGTCATGTCATCTCTTAATCTCCTTTCTTCTAGTGAATTCAAGCCTAATTTTCTTCACCTTTCCACATGGCTCTAAACCATCAAGACCTTTTATCTTACTAGTTACTCTCTCCTGCACCTTTTCTAATTCTTCAGCACGCTTTCTGTAATAAGAACAAACCGCTGGAGGTAAAAGCCTCTTTTTCTGACAAGTGGAAAGAGATTTATTAGAAAGAAGAATGCTAATAGCAGCCCCATTTCCTCTCTGTGAGGACACACACAGACACCTGTTTGCAGCCTGGGTAAATTCCTAAGAATGAATCCTGCACCAGTGGTGAAATGGGAGCAGCTGATCTGTAGGGGATTCGGTCCGCTTCCTCACCTACTCACAACTGCACAGACTGCAGCTGCTTCTCATCCAGGTAACAGAACAGTAAAAACCTGATGCCCACTTCCATGAGTATTTCATTTAAAGGTACTTTACAGCTAGGGCAGAACGCGTTCCTTTCAACAGCTTTATCAGCCTGCTTCTACCTTGACCTAGAGACACGGGGTCAAGCATTTCATTCTAAGAGCATGCCCATCAGCTTCCTCATCTATTTCCTGGCAGTACAATGTCACTGCAAATTTACAAGAGACCTCAGCCTAAAGACAGAAAGGATCAGCAACTTTACATCCTGGATGCCAACTCTAAAGCTGTCTAAAGGTTTACTCATCCTCAAGAAAAACTGCCCTGAGCAAAACCCCCGTGGACTCTCCTAATGTAGTTACTGCAATGTCACCATTAATGGCTGATAAACAAAGCAGTTCACAGCAATTTCTTAAAGACTTGTTCAGACATCTTCAACCCACCAAGTTAAGAGAATATGAAGGACATATAGAGCATTTTCCTCCTCATCTTCATTAACCCAGGGGAAACATGCTGCAGTAACATGCTGCCAGTTGTCATCATATTCTGCCTGTTAATCCTCAAAATAGGAGAAGCAGCAGTGTCTCTAGAGTAGAAACTCCTCTAACCTCTAAAAACAAGTCTGAAACAAATCTCTGAATAACTTTGACTCTTCTGAATTACCAAAGCACTTAAGTTCTGCTCCTAATTCCCCATCTAACTCATAACTTGTAAAAGCCTAAAGTAGACCAGCAATGCTAAATTGTAGCCAAACTTAGAATTCAAACCTGGATCTGAGCTTTGCCACTTCTGGTAGAAAAGTTTGGAGCAGTTTGAAACTCCATGAAAAACATTTGCAGCAACAGTAACCCATGCTGCAAAGCTATGTTTTTATTATTATATGGTGATGTTATAAACAGAGAAAATACAGTAATTACTTCAAGTCATTTGAAGATTTCTTTTCTTTCATCCTTGCTTCCAACGGTTGCATGTTTGATCTCAAAACTTCAGTCAGGCCTACCAAAGTTCGTGAATTTTGTCTGGCACTTGTGCATTTGCCACTTCAGCCATTGAGTTCTGCCCCACTATTAAAATGCCACCCGGTATAAGGGAAAACTGGGACAAATAGAGCTCTGCTGAAAGAGACTTATATTCGTATTCCCACTTAGAGAGAGTAGTATACAGCCCACTACTAAAATTAGTGGGGCTCTAGGAATTAGAATGCTTGTTTGGTGGAAGATATAGATAGTTTATATGAAGTAAAGGCAGTGCCCCAGTTGTGGGAGCTGCTTTCAGAGTCTTCCCCTTCTTCTGCTCATTAGCTCAGCAGGCCAGAGTGAGCAGACTGCTAAGGCCAAGAGGAGAATTAACCCTGAAAATACAATTCTGCAGAAACATTTTGGGTTTGTTTAGTTTTGGTTTTTTGGTTTTTTTGTTTGTTTGGGGGTGGGGTGGGGTTGGGTTTTGTCATCCCCCCCATTTCACCCACCCTTTTAAAAACCTTGGTCTTTCTTCGACCGAGCAATAAGCAGTCCCAACTGCATTTTCAGCAGCTTCCTTTGGTGAAGTACATTGCCTGGTAGAACACAAGGATATGAAATGAAACATTAGGGATTCCTCCCAGAGTAATTGAACCCATTATATTTCATGAGATTTCTACATTTTAGCCTGAAATAAAATGAAGATTGTGTGTCTTTCCCGAGTCTATTGAGTAAAAAACCAGTGTACCTTTAACAGAGCTGCAAAAATTAGTCTCTTCTTATTAAATCATACTTAACAAATTATAGCAGTGACACAAGTTAATTGTAGAGTTGAGGATGGTAGAGTTACCATGAGTCACTCTGTAATTAGGAACAGAGTATGATTTCTAACATTTACCAAAGCTATCTCACTGGAAGAAATTCTTACTGTGAAACGATGAGCAGTTGCCTGTTATGCTCTAATGCATTGCAGCCAGCCTGCGATTACACCACTGCCATTAATATCTGCTCCAACAACACTAAGTAGAAGCCCCAGTTGCAGAGACATTCACTGTGCTATAAAGGTGGGCTCTGTTCAAAACCTCCATGGTGTGAGAAAGTATAGCCTGAAAGGTGAACAGGCCGATATCATCACTGACACAGTGAAAAGTGAGCAGTGCTTGTTAGCATAAACCCGGTTTATGTTCAGGGTGAATAGTTAACCAGAGACTACAGTGCAAAGTAACAGGGTCCCATTTTCAACTACATCCCTCCCACACATCCCGGCGGGACAGGAAATATGGCGCATCATGTCTCTGCTGTTGAGATGCCAGTGGTCAACCATTTGGGAAAAATTAGAAAAGCAGCACAGATTTAAAGTCTGAGAAAGAGCTTTAGCAGGAAGTTACTGGCTACAGGTAATCAGAGACCTGGTAAAGTTACAGCGGTAGAAACAGGGAGAACTGCAGCCTGGAAGATGATAAATGCAAAACAGAAAGCCACCAATGCCTTGAGAGCAAGAAGTAAAAAAAAAAAAACAAACTGTATAAGTAGGAGGCAGATGCTGCGAGACAGGATAAGGAAGGAGAACACAATAAAAGCCGATATTTTCTTTTTCACTAAAGAACTGGGACTATCCGGAGGCTTCTCTGGACTTTCCTCCAGAGGAGGATCAGAAGTGCACCGAAGCACCTATGCATTGAGAAGTGTTTGAAAGCCCACACTTACTTCATGCTGAAGAGCAGCAATATGTATTGCCCAAGGATGCCAAGAAATTCACAGTGCCCTTTCACAGACCTCATGTGCCAGGCTGCAATCATTGGTATATAAACGTGGAGAAAAGTAGAAATATTTAATCAGGTTTAACAGGGCGAACTTCTCTCAAAAAAAGTACCGGGAGTATCTAGTGTCTGCTCAGTACAGTCCTACATTTTCTTCAGAACCTGCTAGTGCCTTCTGCCTGCAGTTTCTTTTGGGTATGAGAGTAACTGCTGATAAGAGGCCTGCATCAGTGTGGGGTGCTAACAGTCCCTGGAAGATTTAATGCTGCATTTCAGTAACAGCCCACAAAGCATTCGGTGGAACTTCCTCATTAAACTGCTCTACAATAAATCAGTGCTAAACTGTAATTGCAATTTGCTTTTCAAGAACACCCATTTCTCAGAAGTCTATAAAAGTTCAGGATGAACATCAGCAAAGCCAGATTTTGCACTTCAGCCCCTTTGTTTTTCGGATTTGAACTATCCCCAATTACCTTCCTTATATACCTCTGACATTTATGAGATCTATAGCCAATGTGTTCTGTGCCTGTTGGCAGGAGCACAGCATTATTCACACTACCAGATACCACTTTCTGTAATAACTCAGAGTGAGGGGAAGGTGCAAGCAAGGCAGCCTGGCCTATCGGCAAAGAAAAATAACATAGCATAGAAGAGAAAAATACAAAAAGAGTGTGGTTTTTTTCCACTCACATCTAAAAAGGGAGCTCTGGGAGACAAAGGTCTCATTTTAAGCTCCGTGCCCTGCAAGGGTACGGAGGACAATCTCGGAGGCGGCGGGGTGGGGGGAAGAATAATGATAGTCAGCTCTCTGTCCAATTCTGTCATTTGCTATCACAGCCAGACATACCTCTGCTGTGTTTCTAGGATCACAGCTCATTAACCTGGGGTTCATGCATGCCTAGGGTAATTAGTGTTTTGCAGAGGGTCCATGGAGTACACAGCACAGATTACCATTTTAAGAAACGAGGCATTTGGAAACCCGTTTCTGAAACAGCTGAGAAAAGTCTTTCCCAAAGCTCACAATGCGACGATGGCCTTGCCTCTCCTTTTTCACCAGATGCCCCCCAGGAATAGTCTCCCAGTGTTTACTGTCTGCAAAGTGGACCTGGCCAGAGACATCACTGATTCAGCCTGTGCCAACAGGGTTTTGTAGATTCCCTGGTAAAAATGAGGGATCATCTGCCCTTGGGACTAGTTTCATTAATGGCCAAATCTTGACCGAGCTGCACCAGCGCAAATCTCTGGGACAGACATCTGGGCCATTTACCCAGCATGAAAACAGGGAGTGCTACCCTGGTGGAAAACTGCAGCTTACAAAAGATAAGTGCAGCTACACGGGTAGTTGCAAAATGAGAGCTGGATGGTAGATTCCCATTTTAGAAAAGACTCTCTGGGGAGCACTGTGGAAAAGCCAGATGCCTTTCTTTCATATCAAATTCTTGCCACTCTTGAGTGGCAGAAAAGGGAGCTGCACATGTTAGTACAATGTCTAAGTCTTGCACCAACAATATAGTATTTTAGAAATGTAAATATAGCTGCAGTGCACATAAGGATAACGGGATCTAAAAGTGACACCGAAAAAAAGGATGGTTAATTGGATCTGGATGGCATTTGCAGAGAGCAGCTAGTCAACATAGCAGCTAATCAACACAAGGTAAATTTCACCACTGTCATTACTACATTCGTTATCAGTGGCAATTTTCTCACTTTGGACAATGGAGCTTACTTTTGCCTGTGTCTCCTTCCACTTCTACTGTACTTGGAGATTAGTTCTGTGAACTTCATGTTTCCAAAACACAAACCGTACGCTTTATCCTTTTCTGTCCATTTTTCCCCTTCTCCATTTGTGCCTTAACAAACTTTGTAGGAAAAGAGTCTACTGATGCTTTAAGCTTATTCTCAGTGCACATTCAGTCGGTCCTTTCCACAGATATTTGTCATTTCAATAGGTATTCCTCATTTTCAAAGTTTAATTGTAAGAACTTTGCAGCAATAACAATTTTCAGGATACATGTATGCAAAGAAAATGGACTGCTGCTTTACTGTAAATAAATTATAGCCAACCCAGTTAGATGTTTCCAGAAAAAATGTGATTTCTACCTTTACAAGCTCCACTATCTGCTTATAAAAGGAACAAACCAATGAATTCTACTTAGGGGGAAAAAAAAAAAAGTTGGGGGGAAGGTCTCCTTTGGCACCAAATTTGTGATCGCTAGAGAAATCAGCGTTGTAGAAATGATCCACGCTGTGCCAAGTATTTGAATATAAAGGGCATCCTCTACTCTGCACTGCCGACAGTTACATCTCTAGGATGTTAAAGGCTAAATTACATAGTCAGATAGCAGAAGCTAGGAGATCACAGAGGAGTTTAAGATCTGTTTAGGTTTTGTCCACCACAATGGAGCAGCATTTTTCACTCCTGCTCAATATTTGTCATCCATTAAATCTGCTTAGGAGGTTAGTCCGGCAGTTCACACACACTCCATCTGGTTTCACAGAATGCCGCATCCCTTAGTGACTAGTAAAGCCAAGGAAATCGAACAGTGAATAGACTGTGTTGCCTCAAACAGTGCAGAAACACAAGCAATAACTTACATCCATTTAAGTTTACCCTCTGCAGTGCAATGTAAAGTGGGAAAGAGCAGTTTATGATGCAAGAATTGAAATGACATATTTGTAGTTCCCCTCTAACAGCTCAAAGACACTTTTACCTTTACTGAGGAATTATAATCCCCTTGCGTATCAATCTCAGGGCAGCTCATTGAAAATTCTCTCTTAGCATTTGGCCCTGTATTCAGCAAGACTGCATAAGCCAAGCAGTGGGGAACACGCTGCCAAGGGGGTGTCAAATAGGCAATACTGTATTTTAATTATGGAGAAGAGAACAAGGTATTCCAACAGATGATGGCAGCCTGCACTGATGGTTTCTTTGATGGAAGCCTGTCTTGGTGAATGAAGTGTCTTTCAGTACAGTAAAAATAATGAGCTCCCTAGTGTAGGCTCAGCTATTTTTAAGAAACCATTTTCTTTCTGCTCCGCAGTTATCAGCCAAACTACACCAATCCTTTCAAACATGGCTCAGGGTGAGGGGAAAAAAAAAAAAAAGAATAGCTGGAAATGCACAGCAGTCCAGCCTATCATTATGGATAACGAAACAAACTGTGCCAAGTAGCACTTAACTCTCTGAGTCAGAAATCCCACAATTTGATCAACAAGGCCCTTTACTGACTGTGCAGCCACAGCCAGCACAGATTTCAAATGCAGGCAGGATTCACCCCCTGGTATCACCTTCGCTAGCAGTCAGATTCACCCAACGCTTTTCCCTGAGCGTTGCCACCCTGAGCCCCTGTCATGGGACCTGGCTCCGTCAGGGCACCTTCAGCTGAGTCTTTTTGCTTTAGATTTTTCTACCGGATTCCCAAATCCTGTCACGGCAGCTCAGCTCTCAGCCCCAGTCACAGCCTTCCCACAGCTTATTTAGGGCTGCCCTTCTCTCCAGGGACCGTCAGGCCCTTCTGGCTGCGATTCCTTTAGAAATACTTTACAAGAAGGCTCTCAACAATCCTGTTTCCCGCCCCCCCGGCCTATCTTAAACCGTGCAACAGGACCATCAAGTATTTTATATGACACACAGATCACATATCCACAGCTACATTTCCCACAGTTGCCAGTGTTAAGGAGATACAATTTCTGGTTACTTTTAGCTAGGAGGGTTGAGCGTTTGTTATCCTAAAAATCAGTTTTCCTCATCGATAGGCCCAATATAACCCAGAGCAAAGGTGATTGTGTTGTATGCCGAGGGAAAACACACTAGTGCCAATGCCAGGGCAAATGTTTCTAAACAAGTGGCAAATTTATAAGCAGACAGGGGAGAAATTATTAAGCACTGAAATGAATACTGACTATAATAAAACAGGCTAATAAAATGAACATCACATTCTA
Source organism: Morus bassanus (assembly GCA_031468815.1). Taxonomy (NCBI): domain Eukaryota; kingdom Metazoa; phylum Chordata; class Aves; order Suliformes; family Sulidae; genus Morus; species Morus bassanus. Next base: position 28,704,578 of record CM062577.1, read on the forward strand.
ATTATGAGAAGGAAATAACTTCTAGTAATAGTATAGCCTTAATTAACCACTACAAAGAAAATGCAGTGGTAAATTAAAACAAAACCAAAAATTGGAAGTCAGGAGTAATGTTTTCCTGGAGAAACTAGGAGGGTTTGCCCCCCATTCCACATCCTTAAATATAATGTACTCCCTAAAATTATTCTGAGCCCAATTCTCCTCTGGAATGAATCAGCATTGTCGCAGTAACTTCAAAAGCAGAAGTACAAACCAGAGACCTGATGTTGAAACTTAAGGGGGGATTGTGGGGGGGGGAAGGTCTTCTCTACTATCATTAATCTTTCATGAGCCATCTCCGATTCCTACAAATTTATTCATTATTTGAAAGTATTTCCCAAATAGTCAGCATGAATCATTTCCAGACTTTGGGCAGTTCACTAGAACGTCCATTTCAGCAGCATGCAATTCAAGATATGCAGTTTTGTAGCACATTTCTGCTTCTGCTTCGCCACCGGAAATGTTTCAGCAGGGATATAACGACAAGGAGACAGGCAGCGCACGTCCAGCACAAGCTGCTGTATTTCAGGAAATGGAGAACATTTTTCAGGGAAACCAGACACGAAGATGAATTTCTTATACCCTGCAAGCATCCTCAAATATCACAAGCAAATTATTCATGAGCATAATTGAGAGGGATGTGGTGAATTCAGTTGCATCTCTCAGTCAAAGCTGGAACCCATTTTCAAAGTCCTGGCCTCAGTACATGAATGACTGAATAAAGCTCATTAGCCTGAATTATAATAAAAGGTAAGATTAGATTATAAAATGAATTCTTAAGTAACTATAAATCTCTCGCACAATTCTCTACTTGAACGTACACGAAGTCTAAAAAGAGATGGCCAAATAGCAGGGTAATCCTCTAAGAGTGACAGCCATGCTTGGACAACCAGTGTCCACCTGCAGGACAGCAGCTCTGCATCCCTCTGGGAGAGTAACTCCAGTTAAAGCCTGGACACAGAGCAGCAGTTCTCTCCTCCCCCATACAGCTGCTCTGGTCCAGAAACCAGAAGGCCATAAAGGTAACCAGAATGAACTATATTTTCCATTAGTCAAAACCCGCTCATATATTTCAAAAAAAAAGAAGGAGGAGACAGCGTACAAGCCTGCCCTCAGCTGCCACTCACCAGAGACGTATGCATTTATTTATTTCAAGGAAAACCTCCTATAGCCCCTGCCCTCTATAGATTATCCTATAACACCATACCTTTGAAATTGCTACTTGGCCTGAATCTTTCTAACGAAGTCAGCCTGAGGTATCGTTCACTCAAAATAATTAAAACTTGGAGAAAGGACTAAATACCTCTAACAGAGGTATTAGGTAGCCTCAACTGCACGTACTGGCATTCATAACTACTGTAACTTCAGGAGGAACATTGTTCCTTTAACCGCATCCAGTGCACCTCAAGAATTGTGCTCATCCAGCTGCATTTTGGCATAAGAGCCTTTCCAAACAGTAGAGAACTCACCAGGATCTCTTTGCTGGTCAACGTTTGGTCCAACCTCAGTTTGGATGAGAGGAAATTAGCATTTTACTCAGTCTGTGAGGACACACTACATTACACGTCCTGTATTTCTTGTAAATACCCCTTTTCACTCACTTTGTGCAGGGAAAGGATTTCATCGTACACAAGAGAGACCGAAGCCCACGTGCAAACCCGGTGTTTACCTGAATTCTTCCACTCAGTTAAGACCGTTCACCCTCCTGATGATCCAAGTCACTCCAAGCTTGATGGGACACAGTCCCTGCTGTGGGCAGAATAGGATTTACCTCAAGTACAACCATGACTCAAGCATGTCAAAGAACCGCCATAGGACGCTGAGCGGTACTGACAGCTGAAGTCTCCGTGCCCGTCATTTCCAACACTTGGCGCAGGCATCGGTCAGAGTTTGCAGCATCTGACAGCTAGAGAGTAACAACCGACCACACACATCCCAGTGCTGCAGGGGAGAGACACTGACAAATCAGCCTGGACTAGCTCAAATTAGAGCAGACTGACTTTCTCTATAATCCTGACGACAGCATAAGAAATTTGGGCGGTATATCCTGAAGTAGAATTGGAAGTAAATATGAAATGGGTTCCCAGGGACCCGAGTAGTTTATGCTCTCAGACTTCGCACTTTACAGCTGTCACTTCCAAACAGTGCCTGGCACTGAGTGCGGATAAAAGTTGTTTCTTCAGTATCCAAAAGATCCCTTGATTGCTGTTAAAGAGCCTGATCCAAAGCCTCCTCCCTGAAAGCGGACAACTGCCATCCATTCGAGCACTTCACTTCCAGAGCACCTGGGTGCCGGACTCCCCAGGGTCATTTCAGGGTCCGTCACAAAAGGAGCTTCTCTTGGCACTGGTTAACGTCTTCATGGGCACTCATGAAGCAGATCCCCTGTCTCCCTGCCACAGTGGTGGATTGCAGTGCAGCAGCCCTGGGAGAAAGCCAACCTCTTGCTCCTTCACCGCCTCTACCACCTGCACAAACCCCATCCCTTCCCCTCACCAGCAGCAGGGTTGCAGTGAGCCCCGGCTTCCCTTTAGAGAGTTGCCATGCTTTGTGTGTTCAGAGGACAGAACCCCAACTTTAATTAATCACATGAATGCAAGTCTATAGACTGACCATAGCCCCCTGTTCCCCATCCCGCTGTGCTCCTGGTGGGGACAGAGGAGTCGGGAGTTGAGGGCGGGGGAAGCAAAGGAGCTGGGAGTAAAGGAGTGAAGGTGAGCCTTGGGAAGAGGGAGGGGTGGGAGGAAGGTGTTGGTTTAATTTATTTGTTTTCCACTATCCAAATCTATTCTAATTGGCAATAAATCAATCTTCTCCAAGTCGAGTTTGTTTTGTCCGTGATGGTAACTGTCTTTTGTCTCAACCCACGAGCTTTTTTTAATCTTATTTTCTCCCCCGCGCCATCCTGCAGAGGGGGAGTGAAAGAACAGCTGGGTAGGCAGCTGGCAGCCGACCAAGGCCAACCTTCCACAAGAATATCTCAAAATCTGCTGGTTATTCTCATTTATTGCAGATAGGGGATTTTAGAGGATGGAGGCTTTCTAAAATTGGGGAAAACAAGGGAGACGGTGGTAAAGTGTGCTGGGGAAATCTCCATCCTGAGATCTTAGGATGCTTTACAGAGATCAGAGACCACATTGCACCTAGCTTTTGTGGGGGTCCTCGGGGCAAAAATTAGAACAAAATAACAGCATCCTTGACCCCATCCAGTCACGTTCACAACATGCGGCTCTGTCACTGCTAATGGCTGAACACGAGGGATGTGAACAATAAAAGTTAATGTATCTGGTACCTCCTTGACAGACTCACAGTAGGATAACACAGTCCTAATATCTACTTTTGGATCAGGCCTCCCTGGCATCCAGCTGTCAGGAAGCAGTGTCAAACACACTTGTTTGGAATGAAATTGTCCCCAGTTCAGTCTTCAGAAGCATTTCCAAACTTCCACTTTGACAAAGTAAACCAGTTCTGTACGTGCTTGCAAAGCTTCAGTACTATGGAGTGGGAAGCAGAGAGAAGAACACTAAAAGCCACACTATAAACCATATTAAAGAGGGAAAACTCTGCTTTGTGAAACAGTTTTTTTTTTTTTTTTAGAACATGGTTTTAGGTGAAGAGCTACATTAATCTTACATAGGATGCATGATTAATGGAGGAGCCAATGCTCCTGCTGGTCAGTGGGGACAGCAGGGGGACAATGGTGTCGTTAGGTAACAGCGTTATCACCTGATACATGTACATTTTAGGTCCTGACAAATTAAGCTTAATGTTCCATAGGATATGAAAACAAATGAAGAAAGAGCTACACTACGGTCCAGCAAGAAAGTGAGCGTGGAAGCAACACAGACATTGCTGGGCTAGAACAAACAGCCTTTTAAAGGTAAACTGAAGTTTGGAGTAATAAAGCATGGCTAGTGCAGCCATTGCTCAGCAAATGCATTGGCACAACACCCAATGCATTATCATTCGTAACACGACCATGCCGAGCTAGATGGAGAATCTACTGAAATCAGATTGGGATCCTGAGCACTGAAGAGCTCCACACAGTAAAAGAGAGACCCAGGTAACGAGACATGGTTGCCTTGTGATCCTTGGCCACGTCATGCTGAGAGACAGGGACATTGCTGCTATCAAGACAAAAACCTCACTTTAAGACATATACTCTGCCTGACTTTGCCTGGGGATATTCTGGTTTTGTTGTGCAGGATCCCATCCCTACTTTGATTTCTTCAGCCCTTGGTTGGGTTGAGACACAACGTGATGAGAGAACTGTGGCCTGTAAGGGAGACAGGAGCACAAAGCTTTCAAAGGACAGCTTCCACCTGGCTCTGCAGGAATGAGGTATTTCTGTTCAGGGTGACCAGGACTTCAGAAATGTTTTCTTTCATTTTCCAAAAGGAAAATTTTGCTTTTTAACTAAAGTGTTTTCAGTTTTCCCTATGGAGAGGAACAGCTGTGCTCAGACCTTTGCCTTTTTCTAGCCAAGGATTCCTATGACCAAAAGCTGCAGCATCAAGGAAGCCATGGAAAGCTTTTGAAAGGCAATGCTGTGTTTTCTAAGCCTCACAACAGGGTGAGAAGGAGGCAGGTCACCTTTGCTATATCTATCACCAGTGAGAGCTCTGTTCCCTGGAAGGGAGGCAATTCTGCCGGCAATTGCAGACTCCTATGTCTGCGTACCTATTTCTAAAACAGCTACAGTGCAGATGCCAGAACAACATTTGTTTGGAGCAGTCACCCTATTATAAAATTTGCTTTATTGTTGGGAAAGCAAGTCACACCCTAGCTGCATGCAATTTAGCTTGAAGACTTTCTCCTGTCACTGCTGGCCCCTGCATGTTGTGCTTTACCGTCCCTATAACGGCGACTGCTGACAGTGTCTGTTCCTACTGCTGCGTGAGTTTCAAAGCAAAAGAGAACTGAGCCCACTAACTTTATTTTTTTTCTTACTTATACCAATCTGATCCCAGCTTCCAGCAGACCTGCAGCACCATTCCCTTCAAGCTCAAATCTGCAGGTGTAATTCCTATGGAGCTTTATCAATAGCTATTAACTTCCTTCTACGAGTTTCTAAGCCTCCAATTGACTTCTAGGCAACAGGATTCATCGCTGTTTCTTGCCCTAACGCAAAAAAATATTGCTCCTGTCACTTTGCAAATGCTTCAGCTGGCCCTAGCTCCACTCCTGCACTCTTCCTGAGCCGAATTCTTCAAAAGTTGTTGATTGTGACTGTAGACCTCCTGGCACATGACCAAATTTCTTCTTTACAGTGTTAAAGTCTGTCCAGCTGCCAACCTCCCATTCCACATACACATAAATAAATGAGCTGCTGAGAGCATTTTCAGCCCGTTATCAGTGTATTGGGTGTTCCACATAGAGAAAACTGGAGCAGCTACAACTCACACTCCTTTATTTAATATGTATCAATGCCAACCCATATCTAATGGACGCAATGATTGAATACTGACAAGCATATTTTTCCAGCCCAGCTCTCCTTTGGCAATAATGCCTGACCAAGATTGATGACTCTAATACCGAAGCAGGCAGTTTGTTTGTTTCTTCTATAGGCTTCATTTTTCAAATAGCCTCAGATTCCCCAAAGAAAAAGGGAATGGAAAATTGTGATGACTACTGAGATACGTATATGAGTTCAGTTGCTGTTTCCTCAGGCCACCAAACCACAAAGGTCAGATTCACTAACATGCTAACTTGGTTTATTCTAGCATAATTCACATGGTTTTATATCAGTATAAAACTGGTCTGTCACAGTGACACATGCAGCTCCCTCGGTGAGGGATTCGGTTACTGGTGTGGACCAAAACCTGCGCAGGTCTGATCAGATCGCAACAGGCACATTTCACGCATACTTATCAAGCGTCCACACAAGACTCAAGGCAGTTCTAAGGAATAAAGAGTGCCAAGCAGCACAAACTAAAAGAAAAAAAAACAGACTCCACATGCAAGGCATGGTTTTCCTTTTTACACTGTCTTTAGGAGTCAGCAGCAGATCCCAAGGACATCCAAGAACAGCAAGGAAACACTGACATGCAAAGCTGAGCTAGGAGCCATTTTACAGCAGGGAGCAAGACCACAGTGTGTGTGACTCAAAAATAAGACAGTTAAAGTTTGTCTTGCCTAAGGAGAATCCACTGGGAGGCAAAGTACACTGCTGTATGCTACAAATGGCAATTACCTAGAAAAAGAACAGAGGAAATGGGAGAAAGTTCCAAAATAGGAACTCGATGGTGTATTTTGCTCTCTAAGAAGAAACCTGGCAATGCTGTATTTGTAGATCCACTCTCCTGTGTTTTCATCAAGAGCAGCACTTTGCACCTGGCCTACTGCTTAGTTTTGTTGTTGTATCACTTAAATTTTTATATGCTTTTTACAGGAGTCACCCATGTTTTGGGGTACGTTTGAAAAATGAAGACAGGTCTCGCTCCTTAGTGGTATAGCAGACCCATACAAGAGAGATGCTCAAGGATTGGACACAGGAATGTATCTGCTTTTACTGAATCCTACCCGTGGCAGAAATTGCTTTCCTGTCCCACTGGTGTAGCAACAGCATCATTGTGACCAACGTAAACTGAACAAAAAACCAAACAACCAAAAAAGCATGGGTCTGTCTTCCATGAGCCTCTGAATGCGGCACAGCGAATGCACACAGACTCAGAAACCAGCTGCCTCTTTCTCAGCTCTAGTCAAGATGCAACACAAACAGAGGCAGAATTTCTTGTGAGCCATAAGCAGAAATAGCCTCTCTTTAAAATTTCCCGAATCCCATTTACAGGAAATGTTAGTAGTAGTACTTGTACTTCAGGGCCAAAGACAAAACGCAATTGTAGAGCTGAGGCCTCGGAGGAATCTTTGCCCATCCTTAGCCTAGAGAACTTCTTGCTAGTCTATTCTACTGTTCCTAATTTGAAACAACGTGTGATATATAAGAAAGGTTAAATAGGACTGATCAGCAGTAGAAAGTGTATTTTACACTGAATTAGGTAAGGGTAAACAGGAGCCAGCAGCTGTGTTACATAGTAGATCTATACTATAGTGATCCCATACAATTCTTGCAAATCCTCTCCTGAACAAAGCGTCACCACGCTTACACACCTGAAAAAGCTCACAAAACATCACTACAGCACACATCTTCAAATAAAGATCCATTTTAATTTTGAAGAGACAAGCAAGAGACTTCATTCATTCTTGATGACCTTGAGCAATGATTCTCAGCCATACATCCCTGATAACCTTACTGAGACTTTTCATTCAACCCACCGATTCTACCCCCTTTCTTTGCCTCAGTTTCCCCTCCAGTTCCACCAATATTTGCCGAAAAGTCCTTGAACAGCTCACAGTCCTGTAATCAAAGGATGACTAATCTACAGATTAGACAAAGGCAAATTATAAAGTCTAGATTGAGTGCAAGGACATTTGCTAAATGTTATTGAGAAAACACAAGAGCCACAAAAATAATCCCAGACATTTATTGCTCTGAAGCACTCTTTGCTTTCAGTAATACCTAAATATAACTCATCTGCTTCTTATTTGCTTCTCACTTTATTGGGAGGCTTTTCTCAGAGCAGAGGTGCCTTTTAGCAAAGGTAGATCAACCAAGAACAAAGTCTTACTCGAGCAGAATCTGAGAGAGGTTAAATGCTTGGGAAAGGGGGCAGCAAAGCAGGAGATGCACCAATGAAATGTAGATACAGAGTACCTTACACGGACTCTGGAACTAAAAACAAAAGCAAGCTCTTACTATGTTATTTAGTACTCTAGTGAACGGGGAAAGAAACAAGATGATGGACGTTATTATGTGTCCTCCACAGGCACATAGGCACACACACATACTTACACGGATGAAACCTGAATTTCAAGGATTGAAACCAAATCAACAACTGTATTAATAACAAGACTAAAGCATCTTTGTAACTACAAATTTAAGTATTGGATCCAAAAAAGCCTGTCCCAGAATCCACAGCATTTGCATTCTCCAAAAAAGTCATAACAGTGAACATAGTTTTCTTTACCGCGTTGCAGGATCATTTGGAGTGGAATCAGTCTCACGACTGCAGATGATAAACTGCAAGTGTAAGTGCTATATAACATCCCGCTGAGATGGAACACCATGCAGCACTCCCACCAACATTCCATGCAAAGAAAGAACAAGTGAGCACTAGATATCTTGCAGGAATATGATTTGCTGACTTTTGTTTTAGAACACTGTTATTACTTTCAATACGCTCAGATGCTGCTCACAGCAAAGGATATAAGTAACTCCTGAAAACAACAAGAGGGTAGTTTCCTTGTCTTTCAGTACAGCAAAGCAAAATCTAGCCCAAGATTTCAAAAGAAGCAAACATTGATTTGAAATTTTCTTTATTTCACCCCACTGTCATAAATGGGTACAAGTGTGCCCACGGCTCTGGTAAATCAGACTTTCGACTTTCTAGATTTCAACTACTTTGACTTCATTCCCATGGCCTTTTTAAGGAGGAGGGGGCAGGGGGCAAGTTTATTTTTTGCACACTAGCTGCATTTTCTTTTTTGTTTTCTTGCAGTTTTTTGTTTACTCTCTTGAGTAGATAGATAACTTGCACCTGTAAGATTCTGGTTTTATTTCCAGCTTGGGAATGAAAAAAAAGAAAAAAGGGCTTTTCTTTCACATTGTGATAAAAGACATAGTCACCAAACACCACCACCTCTGCAGAGTTTCATATACCATCAACTTAATTTGTAACCTGGATCAGACAAAACTTTGCCTGGAAGCGTTCATTCTCCAGGTGCACCTAGAAATTTGTCACTAGCAAAACTTTACCGCTCACATTGTAAACACCCCAGTCCTGTAAGAATACAGATAATTAGCACCTACAGTAGTATTTGATAAAAATGCAATGGTACGAGAACATACAGAGACTCACAAGTTGCTGAAGACAGTGACTTGGATACAGTCCTGCAGTACTGTGGTCAAAAGCAAATGCATGAAGAGAGGCTGGAGAAAGAGAACTGACTTTTGTCAGCTTAGGTAGAAGCAGGGAATCAAAAGGACTGGAGAGCAGCACAGTGCTCTCAGGGAGCAAACTGAACACAGAGTTCTGGTATTCAAACAGTTTAATATCAAGCAGAGGCTGGGCCACTACTGGTATTTTCAATTCAGTAGATACAAGTTCCCAAACAAACATAGTCAATAAATACAGACAAAATAAAGAAGTCTGGCTGCTTGTCAAAAGCATAGACGGACTCACATTTTTTTTTTTTCTACTTCAAAAATACTGGACTCAAATTCAAGATGTGCTTTTCTCGGAGCAATGTGAAAATCTCTAGCATTTCTTGTCCCCCGTCAGTTTGGTTAGTGTACACGACCTGATTACACATCTATATAGGTAATTCACAAGAGTAATTTTGCATCATTACTGCTCCCATTTGCTTCTACAGCAGTAGCAGTAAGGTAGTGTTGAATAATAGAGACCCTGCACAGTCATACAGTGTATAAAGTTACCAAATCCCTCACAGTCCAGTTAGAACAGAGGAGGTTCAAGTTAGCATAAATACAGTCAAGGGTAAAAAGCCTCTACAAAAGACACGCAGGTAGGTGGTAGTTACGGGCATAGATAGCTGCCTCAAAATCATTTGAGCCCTTTCTTTGAAAAATAAATATACATCAGCAAACCTCCAAACTCGCACAGTACACTAAAATTATCAGTAATTGCCTTAAATCTTACAGATGTCATAGAAATGGGTCTTGAAGATACAGCTCAAAATAAGACTTTTTCCCCTCAAAAAGCTGTTTCATATTTAAAAATCATTTGCAAAATATGGAGGGGTACAGTACAAATTCCAGGGTCCTAGATCTCCAGGTTCTGAGAGATGCCTCACTGTCAACCTGGTAATGTAACTTCTGATATATTCTACTCCACCTCCCGTTTGGTTCTATAGACTTACTCTCTGTACAATAAGGCAGGTGGTGATGTGTCATTGGGAGCTACAACTTCCAGAATAACTGGCTTTTTTGAGGTCCTTTGAAGTGATGTTACTATTCTTGGGGTATTTTCTAAAAGCCCTTGCTAAGTGATCCATATCCTCTACTGCAGCTAAACAATAATTGATTTTTCTGTTCTTTCTAAGCACTGTCCCGTTGCCAACATATATTTCTCATTTAAGCTCCTGGAGTATTTTGTTGCCTTTCCAGCTTAATCTCGCTTTTCCATAAACTTACTTTATGAGCTTCCCCATCTGTTTCCGAGACGCGTGTGCATGTTCTATATGTGTATCTCTATATATAGCTATTACCCAGCCAGGTGTACGTTTGCCGACTGCACAGCATGTACACACAGCTTGTCAGGAGCTGCTGTGACAATGCTGTAAAATGAGATTCTTAATCTGCTTCGCTGCTGATCCTGCTCCCCGTTTAATATCTGTGACCATGATGAATTATGTTGGACATCCTGGCTGCTTTTTACTGAACCATATCCTGCAACATAGCATCTCTCCCTGGTGTTACAGAGATTGTTTTGGGATTACGAGCTCTTTGGGTGTATTAAGACTCCATTTTTGGCCCATCACTATTCTGGGTTTTATGCCGATAGTAAAGCAGATTGTTAGCATCACATTCGTCTTTATCTGTTTGCCAATAACATGTAACATCAAAATATTGATGTGAGGAATCTTATTGCACTGCCCAACCCTCCTGCTTAATATTAGTACCTTGGGGAGATGCATCTTACACAATTAAATAAGGGTCAGTACTAACGGGGCTTGGTCCTGAATAAAATGGATCTTCTACCCCTTTAAAAAAAATCATTAAAGTCCATAACACTAACAAAGAGCCTCACATTGGCATGGCCCTGCAGCTGGCTGGGCCCTGCTTGTCAGGCTCTGAAACCTGCCCCACCATGTCCTGCTGTCCAGGTGTGGACATCAGCTCAGCAATTGTCTGAAGCCTCAGGAGCAAGATCTAGTTTCAAGGGCTGCTTCATTAATGCAACAAGCACAGGGTGCAAAACAACGGCTTATTTTAATGTTCTTGGGATGGCTTTGTGTGGGTAGGTTAGCTGAAGAGAGCAGCAGCCAGATATCTTCTTCTGCTCAAACCACTGGTCCCAGCAGGCACTGTTGTCTGCTGGTAACCTGTCACATTATGTCTTCACAGCATTGTACATGTCACTGTTTTGGCTAGGGTTTAAAGGGAACATACGTAAGGCTGCTCTTTCACAGAAGCATTGTCCACAATCACCCCGACAACACCAAGCAGGGTGCACGAACTGCATTCCCAGCTGCTTCATCTTGCATGCATGCTAAGATTAAAACACATCACCAGATTTTGTGTCTTTTTCCACCCTTTGGTGATTTTTCGTAACTGAGGATGTGTTTCTCTTCTTAGGTCCTCAGCTGGGAACTTCACCTCACTAAGCTCCTGCTGTTGCAGGGACGTATGACCTTCAGCATGCCTTTGGGCCCTCCTGCTTTTTTCTTACAGCACAGCATAGGTGTAGCTTGTAATTTTTACTGCAGGTCTTAAATTTGTGCAGGGACATATTTTGTGCTTTATGACTATATGAAGCCATGGAGGATGGGTTTCTCCAGACACTGCATTTACCCCCATCCCAATCTCTTTCCAAACTTGACTTTCTGGAATTTGACAGACTGTCAGTTGGAGTAAACAGCTGAAAAGCAAAAATACTCCTTCTGGGAGTTTGCAAACCAACATATTTTTCTAGGAAGTGAGCATTCCTCTCCCTGCAGATGAAACACTGCTCAGGATCACCAGAAAATATCACTTATGCTCAGGGAAACATGCGTAGCAGGTCAAAAGAGTTCATGTCCTTCAAGGACAGGTCAGGTTCCTCTTCACCAGTGTCGCATCAAGGGTGTAAGTCTAGCCGCATTCGATGAGCTATCACGGCCAAAATACTGGTCGTGCTCAATAAGAACTATCACGACTGGACCAACGCACACCACAATTTGAGCAACAGATACACAGGTTCTTTGGATTGCCGGTGATAGTGATTGTCTGCAAAAGTATGTGCAGATATTGCACATGTGAGTAGAAAGAATCTAAAATGACTCTATAGAGATTTCTAAACGTTTCCCGGGGAGGTACTTGGTACAACCAAGTGTTGGAATCTTACCCAAAGGCATCCCAATGCGGGGGAAAAGAGGCTCAGCCCGTCGACTGACCCCAGAAGTCAGAGTGGTACGCGATGATGGTATCTTCCCTAACATCCTCTCTCCCTTAAGCTATATTTATATTATATTTTACTTTTCAGGTGGAGCTTGAGTGACTCTAGTCATACGTACCTTTGTTATGATCGGTGTAAAGCTTTCCTCGCTTTGCTTTTAAAGATATATACTAGAAAAATTCAAAGCGCAAGCTCAGTGAGGAGTGGTCGCACCTTGGAGGCGGGTAACTTTTGGGATGGAAGTGTGTTTTAGTATTATAATGAGGTTTTAATGAGCAAAGTTCATCCACAGGGCATGATTTTGCAATTGTATGGCGCTGGCCAGGGCATGGTTCCATGGTTCCATCTCGTTCCTGGACCCGCAGTGATTTATGGAGGAATAGGGCCATGGAGCCTTCATTCCACTCCCTCTCCTCCAATTATCTCTCTTAGAACTAGTACACCGAGCTCCCCCAGTGTTGCCAGTACCTAAGATTGCAGGTGGTGTTGCTTAGGGAACGATCACTGAACCGATATTCAGCATGTCAACCATATTCCACCCTGGAAGTTAACTTTTATGTACTGTGGATATAACTTGAGCCTCAATAATTTCAGCCTCAATAATCTTACCCCTAGTAATCATTCCACAACCAGATCTAAGCACAGTAAGGTTAAAATGTCAGTGAACATGCTACATCTTGACACTTTCCAACAAGTACATGTAGAAAGGTCTCTTCCAGTACTGAGCCCAGATCAGACGGTGTTCAAGTGCTCGAGACCCTATTTAAGTTCAAGTATTCCATGCTTCAAAACAATCAATTTAACTGCCCTAGAAAGGGAAAGATCCAGTCTGTGCCTGGTACTCAGGGCAAGTGTTCCTAGGGAAGCATTTCTGGATGCACCCACACTCAATTTTTTTTTAAATCAACACTTAATGTAAAGAAAAGTAGAGAAGAAACTTGCAGCCAAAGTGCCTTTATTTTGTTAAAAGGCACGTTTTCCAGACACCTTCTACTGTTGCTATAGCCAGCCACCTCAGGTGCCACCAGCCCATGTGTCCCCAAGAGGCTGGGAACAACAGAAAGAAATGGGGGATTATCTCACTTACGTTGCCCAGACTGACAAAACCAGGGCGCAGATGGGAAAGGGAGGGAAGGCCATCGAACTAAAAGGTTTGCTTTGTTGGTTCCCCCCGCCCTCCTTAATAAATTAAATAAAAGTCTAAAGACTACAGCTTGCATAATTTAACATGTCTGTAAACATGGAACATGCATAATTGATGTTAAACAACACGCTAATCACCTCATAATGTGAGTAGAGGAGCAACCTACCCTCAGTTTATGTATAACTAACAAGATGGAAGCCTGCTGAGCTCTGTATAATAGTTCCCCCCCCCACCTTACATTTGTGTCTCTGCATGATGGTAAACCACAGCTTAGGCAGTAAACCTAATGTATTATTTATGCTAAGTTTTGAACTGAAATGCTTTTCTCTGTTTTATTTAATTTTATATATTACTCCTTCAAACACAGTGATTGATTCCGTCAGGTCACGGTAAGAATAAGTTCCCTACTATAGTTAAAATGGGGACAACCATGCAGCAAATGTGGGGCGAGATGCTTGATTTCTCAGTGCAGTACAACAGACGCTGTCCCAATCCTCTTCCCATTTCTGTAGCTGCTTTGGAAACTTCACAGAGGTCCAAAGAGCTATACAAATGCCTACACCAGGGAGCACTGCAAGAGATGCCTGCATAGGTGACCTGTGATCTTTTAACTCTGCCAACTTTAAAGACACCACTGAATCCACTGGGGAGTAAAGTACTGCCAAGAGGATCCAGAGCTGTTATTACTTCTAAGGCCAAAGTCCTGATTTTCTGGTAACTAACACTGACCTTTGCATGAAGTATGCCAAAGCAAACTGTTTGGAAACGAACTCCAAAATTATCCTCTGGTGGAGACACATGTTGATACGCAGAGATCCTGACCCGCAATCAACGCTCTTGCAAATATAGATGCCATCAGCAGTGAGACGGGAGTACCTTTCCTCCAAGTATTCCCACTCAGAATGAAGGAAGTAAGCCTGCCTGCTCTCACAGAAATTGAGGATTTCTACCCAGAGGACAACAGAAGCATTATTAGGGAAATAAGGGAAAGCATCAAGGAAACAACCAACAGGAAGAGCAACAGGCATGCCCTGCTCCGGCCAGCAAACAGCAGGCATTACAAGGCAAGCCAGAAAGCCATGAACACCAGGATGCTGGAAGCAGGGAGAGAGCTCCTGTTCACTTCAGAAGGAATATGACTGAGCCTAAGAGCAAGTTTAACATGAGTTTTATCACATTTTCTCTTCCCAAGATGATGCAGATGGGGGCTGAGTTAGACTAAGAGGTATTGCACAAGAACACAGCAATGAACCCACAAGTAGCTTCCATCTAGCTAACACAATGCTTATGACTTTTGCCTTGTCAGAGGCCTGGCTTTAATTAAAATCAATCTTAAATAATTTACATGGCATTTCATTAAACACATGCTGAGTTAGGCCAGGGCACTACCAGTGCAATTTGATGTATCCAGGATATGGACTGAGAAAATAAGGTCATAACTGTGCATTTCTGTTTCTTTCTCCTCTTTGGAATCTGCCATTTAAAGATAAAACACCAAATAATCTCTAACTATGCTCCAGGCAGACCAGCTCCCTCCCATGGAATATGTTAGCCAGATAATTAAAAGACCACAGATAGCCACAAACAGATGCGATTCACTATTTTAATGCCAGAGCTGTTTCACCAGTGGCAGTTTAGGAGCCTGACATGAGTTCCAGCATGCTCAAATTGTGCTCTCCACTGAACTAGGCATAAATATTTAATGCTGGGGGGGGTGGGGGAGACCCAAACTACACACACCAAACCCACACAGAAAGAGAAATAAAAGATTGGATGAAATAGGAGAATTGAGTAAAAGCCATAAATGAGGCAGACAACATAGCTAGGACCTGCTGTACTGAAGAAAAAGTGGCTTTTCTGTCTTTGAAGGAATAGGCACCCCTTTAGGGTGATGGCTGTACTGGCTGGAAAACTTAATTGTGCAAACTAACTCCAGGCTTATTCCTACTGCACTCGTATCTGTTGGGGTGAATCCTCTTAGTTCACTTGGACTTCAACATCTTAAGACATTAAATATTTTTACTTATTTGACTAATTTTGGTGGAGGTGGGTTCCAAAGCTCTTGCACAAGTCCTTGCACCGGCAGCTTGCAAGGTTGCAACCCCTACAGAAGGCGGGCAAAGAGCAGCAGAGGTAAGGGGAGAAGCGTCTGCACTGAGACACGGACTGTTCACTGACAGGGAAGAAAGGGCACATGGGACACTTTCACTGGGACTCTGAGAGGGACCTGGCCCTAGAGCTGCAAAGGGCTACAAAGCCCACTTGGCTTGCTTAGGTACCTTTGTGCACAAAGTGTCTCCCCAGGAGACACGGAAGAGATGCAGTAGCTCCAAATCTCCTCGAGGAAAGGATATATCCCCGTCCATCATCAGTTTTCATAAATTAGCCCTTTCAAGGAGCAGAGACATGCTAGATACAAAGCCACCTTTGCACTCTCTTCCTATCTTATATGAACGGCAGCCTTGAGAGACCAGTATCGCCAGCATGCCTTGATCAAAACCAAGTTTTGCCCAGTTCAAGTTAATCCTACTGTGGCAAAACATTAAAATATGAAGGAGAAAAAAAAAAGAAAAAAATCACAATCTTAAATAAGATTTGCAAAGTGAGGCTCCCATTAGAGAAATCTGCAAAACAAAAGGCTTTGAACTGCAGGAAGTTCTCCTTGGATCCTCCCTCACCTCTCTGGGAAGTAGGAAATACTCCATTCGAGCACAAAACCCTGCCTTTACTCGCAACCCACAGGAAAGCAGGGAATCGTGATCAGGAAGAGCAGGGAAAGTATGGTGCTTGCTAGCTGCACAACAAACCTTTTCTATTTACAAGTCAATTAAAGAAATGGAGTGTGTGCACATGTGAAAGAAAAATGGATTACATAGAGGGAGGTTGGTGCGAGAATTACATTGCTGGGAATGAAATTCACCTCTAAGCCAGATGGAGTCGAGTTTGTTTACGAGTCTGAACTGTGATATCCACTCAGTCCATCTGGCTGACACTGAAGGGAAGTCCTTTCAGCAGATACCCTGGAAGTACCGTTCTGCTCGAGCTTGCATTTCATCATTCCACATTAAATCAGTGTGTTATCTAGACTAGTCGTAAGGATATCATATAGAAAAAACACCAAGCTATGAAATTCAGCACTCTTTTCCTAATCAATACCAATAATTTAAAAAAAAAATCTCTTGAGCAAACCCTGCCAAATTTCTGCAGCAGTATCTCTGCAGAGTCAAGCCCTGGTTCTCATTTATATGAAGGGTACCTTCCAGCCCTCTTAAAACTTGCTGGTGCCTTATTGTGGCTGTAAATTGTATTAACACACCAAAAGCCCTGTACCACTACCAAGGGATTTAGAGATCTCAGTATCAACAGGACTGTTTTTCTGGACTATTATTTTTCCTGCAACAATTTAGGCATCCTGATTGTAACCACACTTACATTTGAGAAGGAAGATACAACATTGGACATTCTGCCACAAAGTACCGAGAGCCTTTAGGAGACCGTTCTCATAGATAAAGTTAAGAAGCAGCCAAGTGTGTGTGTGGGGGAGGAACAAACCACAAAAACTCCCAAAAAAAACCCCACAAACCACAACCCCTCCTTGTTGTTGCAATGACTTGCTGACATGCAATAATAAACTAGGGGAATGCTGGTACCTTGGCTTATTCTTGCCCATCTGAATGAGAGGACAGAGGGCTCGAAGCCACCGTGAAGAGCGAGCTATGTATTAAAACCCATCTATCTTTATAGTTAGTAAAAACATGCTGTGATACAAAGCACAAAGCTGAGCAAAGACATCCGAGAAAAGTTCACTGCTATTTACATCCAATTCAGTTTGGCCACACAAATTTTTAAGCAGATTTCATATTTGGAAGGAAACACTTTAGCATGGTCAAACTCCTCAATCTGCTTACACAGTTCTGCCAGCAGAATAGAGTTTCACAGACCAGGTATAAGAAATTTTTTACAATGAAGGTGGTGAAACGCTCGCACAGGTTGCCCAGAGAGATGGTGGATGCTCCATCCCTAGAACCATTCAAGGTCAAGTTGGATGGGGCTGTGAGCAACCTGATCTAGTTGAAGATGTCCCTGCTCACTGCAGGGGGGTTGGACTTTTAAAGGGACCTCTAACGGTCCCTCCCAACCCAAACTATTCTATGAATTCTATGCGTTGTGTGTAAGCCCACACATAGCAGTGCTTTTTGAGACCCTACAAATGCTTCTGGGACAGCTGAACTTTTGCCGATGAATGGGGGAAGCAGGATCTTCCAGCGTTAAAAGCCACACACCATACGACAGCTTGGTTGTATGGTCCAGACTCAGGCAGGGCTACCCCACTGCATCCCTCTACGGATTCACTAGCGAGGTGCCTCATTTTGTCACAAACAACAAATAGGTTATACAACAAAGAAGTTATATTGCTACTTTTTTTCCACTGGGAAACAGAGCATATCCCCGATTCTGCATTACCGGATCGGATTCTTGTTAGAGGGCCTAAAAATCACAGTAGAATTCCACAGAGACACTCAAGAAATCCAAAAGATTTTGATGTCATTCACCAGGGAATGCTAAGGAAACTCAAAGGAGACAGAGTTATGATTGTAGGCCCAGCATCTTGGGTTTCTGGGAAGATCTGTTTGCTTGAGAGCTTTCAGAGAAACACTCTTCTTTCAGTGCAAATCCTCCTCCCATGAAAAGTGACCTCTGTTGCTATACTGAACAGCTATTCAGAGAATTATTATGGATTTTTTGTTGTTTGTTGGGCTTGTTTTGTTTGGGGTTTTTGGGGGGTTTTGTTCTTTTTTTAAAATACATAGGGAACCTAGGGGATTAGTAAAATTAAAGTGCAAGCTAATAGCCTGTGAAGGCAGGGAAACAAGGACTTCCATAGTCATCTTTCTGATAATAATAGAGTCTGGAATGTGCCTCATACAAATCACAGTCCCAGTCCCTCTACTGACTTCAACAGAGCAACATGGAGGGAAGAGAGAGCCCTTTGAATAAAGCAGCATCCTGTCAGCATGGTCCAGTTCTCCAATGGACCATGTATAGTCTTTAGCTTTGTTGAGCAGGGAGCATTGCATGTTATTCCAAACAAGTTATCATGATTCAAACTCTTGGTATAATTACCAATAACAAAACTCACTGAAGGCACCCAAGGAGACCCTCAGTGCTGGTGCCACAACTTTGTTAGCCTCATTTCTCTTAAGTGATGCAGGCTTAACATCGCAAATTAAACAGAATGGATGAACTGAAAACAAGTATCCTTCTGTTTAATATTTGCTGTGAAAATTGCTTCTCATTTCAGAGGGGAAAATGAAAACAAAACAAGAAACTTAAGTAGGGTAAAAGTGATGATTATTGCTTTTAATTTAGCAGAGCCTGTCTTCTCCACTGTGGATGCAGCCAAATCACTCCAGGAAACACCCAGTTTCAAGTACAGCAGAGTGAGTCTGTGGGACAGCACCGTCATCTAGTGGGCATCTGTAGCTATAGCCTAGTTCTCCCTCCGTGCTCCTTCTTCTGGTTTGGGACCACACTCCTGGGAAACCAGGCTCAGAGTCCCCTCGGTGAACCCACACTTCCCCGAGCTCCCTCATCACCTCCATCACCACCTAGTAAAGAGTGCTGTTTCTTCTGGACTTCCAGCCATAAGAGGCCAAATTTTCATGGACAGAGCTGCCCCTACCACACCGTTCCCTATTAAGTCTCAAATATTTCTTTTTGGCAATCAGTAGAAAGACTCCTTTCCAGCAAGGAGTGAAGAGTTCAGGCTAGGAAATAATGGGCATTCATACCAGGAGGCATTTGTCTACAAGAGGTTGCGCAGTACAACAGCCTTAGAGTTAGTACTACTGCCCACCTCAAAATAAAGTTTCCTAATAAAGCCCCAGCAAGAAAATTTTCTTAACGGTAACACTAATCCATCACAAAATTCTCTTTTGGGAGTAAACAGTAAAACTGCCAAGCCTAGAAGGGTTGCAACTACTCCTGAATCAGTGTTTAGGACTGCAGCCAGATCTTATTCTGCACATTCATCACTAGGTCCATCAGCTATTCTCCAACACTTATTCTTCCAACTCAACTCCTGCCTTCCTCCAATTCCCTTCCCTGTTCCTAAGACAATATTGTCACCAGGCCCTGCCTTTAGGCTGCTAAGCATCGGACCTCTCTTCCAGAGGATGCTTAGCATCCCCGGTCTTTAATGCTCTTGCTTCCCTGAGCTAAAGTAATGAGTTTTTACTATAGTTTTACATTTTGTCCTTCTCCTGCAATCCCTCCTGGCAGCATCTGGAGCCTGGATGAGGAGAGCGCTAGGACTGGGAGTGTCACATGGAAGTTACAACTCTTACGAATCTTTGATGTGCTGCATCAAGCTCCTGTTTAAGAGCTGAGTCTTCCTTGTCAAGACATCTGCCTAGTTTGGAGTTGTGGGGTTTTCCTTCCATGCTCCCATGCATCTCATTTTTCCAGCAGTCCCTCCTTCATTTTAGTTTTATATCCTGATCAAAATTTCCCTTTAACACAGTTTGCCGCCCCTCCTCCAAAAATATTAACCCACTTCATTTGCTGCCCACTGGGTAAAAAGATAAAAGGGTTCTGCTGCTATCGGTTTAAACTCTCTTAATAAAGGGAACCAGAGCATTTATGCCAGCAACTATTTACCTCATCATGTGCCGTTACAACCACATATGTGCTCCAAGTTTAAAGCAAGCGGCTAAAATCCATTTGCTGTGTCTCTCTAAGAGGGAGTACAATCCATTATTGATGAGACTCTAAATTCTTCATTCCCAGCAGAGGAGGACAGAGTTATATTTACAAGCTCAACAGCATAAGAAAAAGTAGACACTTAATTCCAAAGCAGACATGTATAACACAAATTAAACAGCCAAGATTAACTGCACTGCAGTGGGATCATCAAGTTTGCTATGAGGAATATATTATACGATATTCATCAGATCCTATGGGCTTTTAAGACGCAGGAAGGTCAGACAATCTGTCATCATCCTCAGAGCATTCGATTCTCCATTGTACTTAGGCAAGACCGGAACGCTCTCAAACATCATCTTGAGGTGCTTTTACAAATGCCTCCTTCTGAGAGCTACAGCTACTTATAAAACACCTCCAGGTCTGAATCAGCCAGATTTGCCAACTGATTGTCTCACTTTCAGATGGCCCTGCGGAGAGGGAAACTTCTCCATCCTCTTGAAGCAGGAAGATGCCACCACAAATACCAATTCTTACTTTATCCATCCTCCGAGTTCGACCTCTTGCCAAATAATTGACTCTCCTTACCCAAAAAGATGCTTTACCTGAAATTTCACCTTTCTAAGTTTCAGATGACTGAACACAGTCAGAGTAGGGTTACTGTGAACCTGCAGAATGGATGTTTTTCCACTCTTCTTTGTTAAGAGCTCTTCTGCCTTTTACTTTTTCTGTTCTCATCAGATGAATCCGGTGCTGAAAATCCCATAGACATTGCCTTTACTCTCACTTTGACTTAAAGAAGCTAAAGGAAACACAAGTATTAGTTTAGCTTTGTGGTGTAGATAGCATTCTTTTAGCCATGGCACAAAAAGTGTCTCTAAGCTTCTATAAGCTTTACTGAAACTAAAATGAAGTTTTGATTGCTGAAACCAGCAACAGCAAAGCAAACCTGAAGAACAAGCATTCAGCCTGCAGTATGTTTTTAAATGGGTAGATGGGAGGGATTCAAAATTAGGAGTTGGATCCCAAGCATAAAAACTGCAAAGGAAAACCCTGATACTTTGCTTTAAAATCTTCTCACACAAGATTATCCCACAAGTCTCCCTTGAAGCCACTAGATGTCATTCTTGGACTTTCAGTTGAAGCAATTGTTTGGGATTTTTTTCCTTCTAGCTGTTACACTGGTTGCCACAAAGAATGAGAACCTTGCCGTCATATTTACGTCTTAATTTAATATGACGGCTCTACAAAAATATATTGGGCTTAATGCTTATGGGAGAAGACACATGCTAAATTCCCCCCAGTACGAGACAGGAGCTGGTCTGCTCATAATTCAGCTCAGTGCATGATCTTTTTAAAAGGAACACCAGCTTCAAGAACTTCTTGTTTAAATATTGATCTTATCCTCAGCATTGTTTAATCCCTCTAGAACCACTAGAAGAAAGCAGTACCTCACCGTGCGATTTTGGGGTTGGTTTTTTTTTTGTGTTATCTTCTATTTGCCAAAGCTAGGAGTGTAAAATGAGATGATGTTTCTGGGGGTCTCGTTATTTCAGGAAACTCTGTGATGGAGGCAGAGTGCACCACTAACCCTCATTGCAAAATCCTTACAATTTCCCTTTGCGAAGGGGGAAGAGTACGAGGGGTGGAATCGAGAGGCCTAAAGCAGCAGGGTGAAAGAGAAGCAGGAGCAACATGGGAACACAGCGCAGCAAACAGACCAAGGCAGGACACCACCATCAAAGGGAATTTGAGAAAACACTTCCCTGATTGCCAGCACCGGGATACGACTCCTCAGGAAACACATCTACATATGGCCACAGTGAACAAAATGACAGAACTGGGGTGTATTCAGAAACAAAAAGTGTTCTGGTATCAGATCCAGACCACAAGGATATAAAAGCTTAGAACTCCAGACAGCATTATCTTGAGCCCAGGGCTGTAGACAGCCCTTTCACACACAGAGGCTTCTGTGTTTTGCTGTGAAGGTTACTTAGATGCTTAAGTAAACCCATCTGACCCTTTTTTCAAGGTTGATTAATCAACACACTGGATAAACATTCTCTTGCTAGCAGCAAGTGCACTTAGCTGAGGAGCGATGCGCCCTCTGAGCTGATC
The DNA here is from genome assembly GCA_031468815.1 of Morus bassanus. Classification (NCBI taxonomy): domain Eukaryota; kingdom Metazoa; phylum Chordata; class Aves; order Suliformes; family Sulidae; genus Morus; species Morus bassanus. The sequence goes on from CM062577.1 coordinate 28,726,754, forward strand.
CCAGCCAGGAAAGGTCACTGCTTCCCAAGGCCTCACCTTGGTGCAGGCAGCAGCATTCACATGACCAGATCTCGGGAAAGCACAGGTTTCAATCCCAGCAGGACTAACCCAGCTCCTCTCCTTGCAATTTACCCATGTTCAGTTCTTTTAGGGAGGGGGCCATGCAGAATTGCCCTTAAAACCAGTAGATATCTGCCAGCTCCTCCAGTTGAGGTCAGTTCCTCTGGGCCCCTTTTTCCCTTCTGCAACCAAGGGGGAGTTCACTGATCACAGCCCTCTGTGTTTCTCCCTGCATAACTTGGGGGGGGGGGGGGGGGGCGTGGGGGTGGAGAAGAAAAAAGAATCAACATTCATTAAGACACACTGCCTTCCTCTCAAAATGTGGAGGGAGGAGGATTCCCATTGCCAGAAGGTGGGGTGCCTGTTCTCAGCAAAACAGTAGATGTGCTCCAGTCACCTGAAACCCATCACATTTGTGCTGGCCACCACAACATCCCTTTCCTATTCCATTTCCCCCAAGATCTCTAATGTTTAATCACGTGGAAGTGATGATCTAAGGACCAATATTCACATGAAGAAAAAAAACTGAAAACAAAAAAATTCTGATCTAGTCAGGACACAGAAAAAAATAGCATCTCACACAACCAAAGCAACCTGATTGCAACAGACTTGCAAGAGAAAGCTGCAAACACTTTTTACATATTTACAGGGAGATGACTGGAGAGTAATGAACAGATCTAAAAAATGCAATCTGTTTGGAAAGAGAGTGGGTTTTTTTTAATGGAAGAAAAAAACCTGTGTAACATTGAATTGGAAATAATTCATCCAGCATCAGTGAAAGGTCCCATGCTAGAAGCACCTTTTCTCCCGAGGCATCTTCAAAAATGAAAAACTCTCTCATGCAGGGCTCGTTTCATTTATTACAAGCTACAGCCATCAGCCACAGAGAGCCTGGTGACCGTCGACCAGTAGCACCACGTGAGAGTTCAAGGTGCAGCTGAACAATGATGCAGCTGATTCTTCTCCTGGACATGAAGGCACCGAACTCCAAAATAGCACATTCTGTAGCTGGAGAAGCTTCAGCGGTCCTTACGATGGACACATAGCTGTAATTACAGCTGAGCAGCTGCTTGCTCTCAATCTTGACTCAGTCTCTTTTACCATATGAAGTTCCTTCCTATATAAGCAATCAACTTGACAAACAACCCAGATGTTTTCTCCCTCTCCTCTACTGTAGCAGCTATGTAAACTACAAAGTTCTTCAGCTTCAGCACTCCTTCTCCTGACCAAGAAATAGGACATCTGCAGTTGGAATGTGGGACACGGTATTACATACCTCACAGAGACTGTCTGCACGTCCCAGTTCTGCTTTGACGCTGTGAATACAAGGGGCAGAGCAGCCTCACCGCCCGATTAAAGCAGCCTTAATTTATGCAGACAGTAGACTGGAGCTACAGTAAGCAGATTTGTAACAACACAACCTGACCATGTTACCAGGGGTAACTGGGGATGAGTTCAGGGCAGGTGTTCTGCAGGATTTATAATCCACATCCGTATCATGAAGCAGCAAGCGTCTTTTTAAAAGGACAACAAGGCTGTGGACAGAGTCTGAACAGTCTTTCTTTGCCTTTTTTTTTTTAAATAGGGAGGGAGAAAAACCCAGCCAGCGGTCCCACCGTACTTCTAACATGCTTAACATCGGGGAAAACATCTTAAGGGAGTTTGAAGTGGTAATGGGCCATGAAGCATATGGCAGTGTTGTGGCATCTCGAGAGCCATATGTACAGGCCTACAAACTGTCGGGATCTGATACACTACAGATAATATCCATGATGAATTATTCACTTAACCAAAAATTGTACATCAACCCTCAACAGCTGGTAAAAGCTGGATCCTTGCCCAGTACATTAAGGAAGTTTGCTTCCTCAAAGCTCTACTGTTCTTTGGGGGATTTGAATTATGCATGTTACCATGAAAGCTAATGCTGTACATATGCATTCAAAGTTATTATTAACCTCATCAGGCAGAGAAGGAATAGAGAAGGCAGCTGTTTTTCTAGCTCATATGCTTAGGATGTGGTGACATTTTAAAGGACTTGCTGAGAGCAAGGATCTAGGAGAGCTTATTTTTCCCCTCAGAGTAGCTTGACAGTAGCCAGTTCAACCTGAAGGGTCTCCTTTGGCGTGGTCACCAACAATGCTCAGCCTCTCCACTATTTTTACACAAGAACAACTAAAAGGTAAGGGGTTTTTTGTGACCTATGTTACCAGCTGTACTGTGCCTTCCATTTAAGGATCTTAGAATGCTTCCAAAACAAGTGGGGGTGCAAGGCTGACCCAGTTCTCCAAGAGCAGAGCTGCTACATTTAGTGACAACACCAAACTCCACTGCAACTACTAGAGACCCTTGTTTGAAGGGTACGCCACTGTATGATTTGATCTTATATAAATTGACCATACTGTCTTTGCTGGCAACCACATTAGCAAGTAGGGAACTGGACCTGAAACCTTCAGTATGCAAAACCTGTGACGAAACGTTATAAAACTATGGTGCCTCTTTGAAAGCTGGAGTGACTTTGGGGCAGATTTTGCATGACTGCAGAGCTCAACAAGTGTGAGAAAAGTGGAAGGGCATTCCACACACATCTACACTAACTGTAACTTAGGTTAAGCAAGAACTCAACTGTTTGGCTCTCAAACATCCACGACAAAGTGAATGGGACTAACATAACAGTTCCTACGTCACCAGACCAGTACGACATTAACAGCAGGAGCCAGGAAAAAAAAATCAGGAGAAATTACAGCCACTTAACCCCTCCCCTCCACCCTCCAAATTGGCCCTGCTTCTCTCTCTTCTCCCCTCCTCTAACACAGAGTTGGAAATTAAAATGGAGCTGTTTTCTGTTCAGTGTCATACACAACCACCACTCAGTCCAGGCAAGGTCCAGAAGAAAAATATAAGGCAGCTTTTTCTCCCCGCATTGCAATATCCAGCCACCAGTTCACCAGTCCACCAGTCCCCCCCTTTCTCAGCCTCTCCTCCCAACCCCTGAGACGGCTTTCCCCCATGTGCTTTAGGGAGTTGTCCCCTCATGACAATACCGTAAGTTTTTCCTCAAGCGTTCAAATCCACCAGGCTCCTACCTTTCATGTTCACATTTCATTATATCGATCTCAAGTCAAATTTATTATTATAGATGCAGAAACACGATGCTTCAAAAACTTCTCATCCGCACCCCAAATTTCATAGAAGCAGCCTAACCTCCCAGTAAAAAGGCCTCCTCTACACAACTTTATGCTGTATCTTCAAATACTGCCTGCAGGACTGACATTTTTCTCTTGATCCCAAACAGCAAGAGCATAGCTGTGGCACAAACTGCAGATGGAGTGCCTGGGACAGTAAAGGTAGCACCATTATCTCCTGCTTGGCATACACATGCTCTTGGCATTCTTTTTCTGTAGCACTCCCAGTCACTCATTTCTCTCCTTTTCAAATATTTTGCTCTGCCAAGAGATTCAAAGCTAGGCTATCTGCATAAATGACCAGCTGGTGCTATAACACAGAGCATGACTGGCTAGAAATGGGTTTGGACAACATTTTGGGGGCAGTTTACATCCCTCAGTCAAATTAGACAGGGGAGGCAGACCAGACTTGCTGCTGGGACCTGGAGTAAGATTTTGCAGCATTAACTGGTCTATTCTAGCAGCTGCTAGATAGAGCAATAATCTTTGAACATGACTTCTTGGTCTCTTCTTCCAGAAAGACAAGTTAATTTAAAAGGGGTTACAGAGAGATTATGTAGACTAAAGGGAGATTTCTGAAAGCCATAAAGAGCAGCTCAGCAGCTAGATCTCCCCAAAAGTCAATGTGAATTAGGCAACTAACTCCCACCTGTCCTTTGAAAAGCTCTGCTCACAGCTTTTAAAGCTTGTCCTCTGGTTAAAAATAAATAAATAAATCCCAATTTCTTCTAGCAAAGCTATGCAGCACCTAATACAAATTTCCAATCCTTTAGAGGATCAGTATGCAATCACTGTACAGCAATTTTTCATAGTGCTTCTATGCACTTCTATGCACTATGCCCTTCTCCCATCCCTCAAACGATCAATCCTTTAAACACAACCCAGCGATCCTCACTGCATCTTTAGTGAAAGGCATCTAGTAAGTAAGGCCAGCACGTGCTTGGTCCTTTGCTGCACAGGCGAGCTGTGTTCACTGTCACTGTTTGCAGAAACAGAACGATTAAATCAATGTGTCCCCAGGTTTCCTAAAGCCATGAAAGGAAGCAAAAAGCGCTGAAGTAAGAACAAGGCTCTGCTTGTTCGCTCTCCTCCCCAAACAGCCAACGGCTTGGGAGGCCAAACCAGCACCTGTTGCAAAAGCAGCAGCTCTTTGCTGCAGGCTCTTGTCCTGGAAGACCCTAGGAGGAATTAGCAAGCCTCTGCAAAAGCCAACGTCTCATCTTGAATGTCAGTGTCATTTACACAGTAAATGTCACTTAAAGCTAACACCAGAAGGAGCTTGTTGGTATAATTCAGCAAGAAGTGGCAACAGCAGCTTAGCAGCTCTTTTCCCACATACGTGTGTGTATATATAAAAATATGTTTATCTAAAACTGGATTTAGACTCAAAGGTTTTCTAGTGATGACATCAGAGTGCCAAGCTTGAGCTTACAGCAGTAAAATCTCCTACATGGTACAACCACGTGTGACAACCCAGACCTTTATTTTCTTCTTTTTAGACACGGTTTTTAAAGATGCAGGCAGTTTACAGTCAGTATTGGCTAAATCTTTGGCAGCTCGGCTCGGATAAGGGGGCCAGCCCTGTCAGTGGTTCTCAGACTAGATAAACTTGTCTGTCCATAACTGGACTGAGAGTCGTTTACACAATTTATACTAATCAGTGAACAACAATTCAACTCTAATGACAATCAGTCTCTGCTAGTCTGGATTCTAGCTGGGAGTTGGAAACAAAGAGAACAGTTTCTCTCTAGCAGACTTCTGCTGTCTGGGCCAGGCGTCAGAGCCACACCTCAGTATCTTAAACCAGCCGATATCCTGATCCCAACACAGCAAATGTAGTTGATCTTCTTGCAGAGATTCTGACAGACAGTTGCACTAGTGTTTCTGATAAAGGGAGAGAAGAGAGGGGAAACCCAGCACACGGATTTCATCCCTCCTGGCTCGCAAGCAGCGGAAGAGCTGCAGAGAGCACTGCTGCAGCTCATTCCCCCTCCAGACTGAGGTAAGGGAAGCTGGCACCGCGCCTGGGGAAGCCATTTCAGATGCTTACTGGGTTGACTCTGGCCACACACTTTCAGTCCTGAATAGAAGATAAAGGTATTTGCAGCATTTCTTACAGAGAGAATCTGAAATCTGTGATTAACGCATCCCTTGAACCACTAAATCATGCGTTGCTTGTCTTTTAGGATATGCCCGTCTCCTCTCAAACTTTTTCATGCAAGTTACCTGGGACCTGTACAGCAAGCACAAGGGCAGGCTTGGGAAGCAAATACAGAAGAACTGTTCAGACAATCAGGCTTTGTAACCACACGTACATTTCATTGCTCTAACAGAACCCACATGCCTGACACATGCAAACAAAATGTCCACCTGTTGAACGGCATTGCCTACAGTGATGCGCAGTATATTGTTATAGTGTAAAACACAGATTGGAGTCTTCATTTTCCCCTTCCTTGACATAATGCAGCTGCACAGAATTGAGACATAACACGAGAGCCTCATGAATCTAGAGCTAAGCTGCAGGAGACCAGAAGCAAATAAATATTTCACAAAGCATTAGCACAAGACACAACAGCATAAATAAAACAAAAGCATGAGGATAACTGCTCCAAATGCAATTTGGCTTAAGTCATTTGTGCCTTCAGAAATAGAAAAATTATTTATTTCAAGCCTGAATGACCTGAGACAGAAGCAGTGGGGTTTTCATGGGTTATTTATTTATTTATATTTAATCATTATCTTTGACCTTTATGCAGGCAGCAAAGGGAGCAGAAGCAGTGGGTCACTGATATAGTATGTAGGTTAGCACTGGAAACATTTCTCCATGGTCTGACAGATACCTGATGAAGTTAGCCGAGATGATCAGTACAGTCCCCAAAGCCCCTTCTGCTGGAACTTGTTAACCGTGTGCCTGTGCCATGAGCCCACGCCATGGCCACAGCTGATGAAAACTTTTATATTTAACAGCCCTCAATGGACATTTCTTTCCTGAATTTATCCAATTGCTTTTTGAGCCACGTAAAAATTCAACGTCTACAACACCTTGCGGCAAGGCAGGCTGCAGCTTGGCCGTGCACTGTGTGAGGAAGGATGGCCTGTTTGATTTGGATCTGCCATGTGATAGTTTCATTTGACGCCCCTTAAGTCACATTCTGGAAGACAAAAATGCATGGTCATTCCCTATTCAGTTTTCCTGTTTCACTCAGGACTTTTACAGCCCTTGGTCACTCTCTTCAGTTACCTCTTTCCCAGGCAGAGAGTCCTGGCCCTTTTCTAGATCTACTGAACCCTATTTGAGTCAGAGCAGGGCCTAAAACCAAACACACTCGTCCCACAGCAGATGTGTCGTGGATTCAAACAGTGGCAGAACAAGGCTGGGCGTGTTGTAGACTAAAATGAACCAACTGTCGGAGTGAGCAACATGCTTCAAGCAAAGACTTGCTAAAAAAGTGCCCTAGATCTGACTCACTCCAAGATCCAACCCCAGGTTGGAGGGCTTGGCAATTACAGGAGAGAAAAAGCATCTTTAATGTATTCCTTATCACGGCGCTTAACCCGTTTTCTCATATTGCCCCAGTTAATACAAAATTAGGCAATGTAAAAACCAGGGTAAATCTTTGGCAGTTATAAAGCCTTCCTCAAGTATTAGTCCCTAATCTGAAGCACTGGAAAATTGTAATGAAACAAACATGAAACTCTGGAATTCACAAAATTTATATTAGCACAAACTTCGACCCGCAAAACACTATAGAGTCAGCTCGTGAAGCAGAGCAGTTCAGGGTTTATTCACATAGCCATGCTGGGATACTCAGTTATACACACAAATTCCCATGCATCAGAGGAACAAGTGTCTGTCATATATAGCCACATACTAAGTTTTCCACTAACTATTTGGAGCCTGATGGGGCTTTCAGGCACCAGCAGCCCTCCCCAGCTGCAGAGGAACCGCTCCCATTTTCCACTGAAGTAGCTGGAATTTACCCACTCCAATTTCACACTGCAAGAGGCATGACGAGGCCTGGCACGTTGCCACCCTCTTTCAGACACAAATTGCACGGCACTGAGCCAAAGGCAAAGTTGTGTTGGCACCTCCAGCTCTCCAAGCAGCAGAAGATAAGAGCATGGTGGGGGAAAAGGTAAAAGCCACATAATGTTTTGGGTAGGTGGAAAGACAAGGGTTACACACAGGCTGGCAAGTGAGTCATTTCCATTTAGCCAGCTGGAAGAATAGCAGCAAGTCGGTCAACACAAGCACCTTATCTCCAGCCTTAATTCCCAACGGGCTCAAGCTTGCTCTGGGAGGAAGACCCTACTGGGAAACGCTGTACTTGGCACTGCAGCTGCTCTGGCAGCTACTTTTCGATGCTCTCTAATTTAGAGAAGGAGGCAGATTTTAGGAAGAAGTGTGCAGATAATGATTTCCTCCTCTGAAATCCCTGCTTGACTTGGCAATCCTGCAGCAAACACCTTAGTGAGAGCCAACTAGAAGGCCATCTCTTCTTCCTGCCTTCCTGCTTTGAGTGACTCGCAATAACACATCCAAACCATAAATATCCCCTAGCCAAAAAAAGCAAAAAGAAACTGAACTGGTAACTGCACTCCTAGAAGCGCAATATCTGGTTGGAGAGAACAGCGTTCTCAACCGCAAAGGCAGCCTGCAGTTTTCCTTTGCGCAAACACAAAGCAACAGCGGGTGGTTGGCCATCTGCAGTGGGGCTAAAAGGCTACTTAAAAGCAAACAAAGGGCCAAACGACTGCCATGTGCCCACAGATCAATCCATGCACACCCAGCAGCTCTGATGGCACATGGCAAGGCCACGCTGACACCTGCCAGGTCATTGGGAAACCAGCCAGGAGGCAATGCTTTACTCCTTCACCGCTATGCTGCTTCTCAAGAGCCATCCCAGATGAAGCCAAACCACCAGAAACCAACATTTCCAGGTAGGGAAGAAAATGCGCTTTTAATACCATTTTGCAGCCTTCTTTTGTTAATACAACAACAAGCAGGCTCAAGGCCTGATCCTCAGGCAGCTGTAAACCAGCCCAGTCCTGCTGATTTCAGTGGGCTGAAGCTGATATGCTTCAAGTGGAGGACTAGAAGCTTTAGCATTACAGAGGCAGCCTAATTGAATCCAACCCATTTGACTCTCAGGCTGGATGCAGCAACACAAACATGCCTTGACTTCAGAGGGAGCAGAGTTAGGCCAAGGCTGGATGCTTCTGAAAATCCTACCCTGCAGCTATCACAAGGGCTGGCTTCAGCTCAGGAATTTGAGAGCATAGCAAGGGTTAGAAATGTGACTCAGTAAAAGTGACAGTTACATTCTCAGCTGGTATAATCTGGCATAACTCCCCTAACTTCAAGTGGAGCAACAGCTATTTAGACCAGCTGACAATCTAATCAAATTACCCTGCTTTGGGCTGGGAGAAGGTACACAGTTCTCAACCACAGAACACAGCTACATTGATCAAGGCCATGTATGCACACATAGGAAAAAAGGAAGCTATCCAACAGAAATTGCAAAATCTTTAGTAAGATGACTGTCTAGCTCATATTGTCTTATTCAATTAAATGAAAAGGATGCTATGAAAGACTCATACTTGCCAAGGATTGTACTTCAAGCACTTCCTCCTCCGTCTCTGCTTGTGCCCCCTTCCCCAAAATACATCTTATCTCCTGTAAACATGTCCTACTCACATATGCTTGCATGGCACAAAGTAATGCCATAAATAGAACTCAATTACACCCAGTTAAGGTGTAGGCAGTTAAAGAGCTCCACCCAGGAAAATATACCACCCAAGACTCCGTGCAAGTTCAGCTACACTGCTTTTAGTATCCAAGCTGGAACATTTAAAACTAGCTAGAAATCCCTATGGCAGTCTGTGCTTGATAGCCATGTCCTTAGCCCCCTTCATGAAGATGCATAGACCATTACCTTTGATCTAATGGTGGTCAACCTTTTTATAGTCTAGTGACCTTTAGGTTGCCTCACTTGCAATGTGTTTAGGTGGTCTGATTTTCAAAAGAGGGTCCCCTAGGACTTCTTGAATATGAGGCTGCTTCAAACCATCTCAAATCCTCAGCAAATACTGAAAATCTAGACTTCCATTGTCCCAAAAGAAAGGGCTAAATACCCTACCTTCCAGCAGGAAGTCGGACAGTCCATCACTATATTAACATACTGTGGGACATTTCCTTGTAGATTTTATGACCCTAAATGCGGTACTCCAGTCCCACACTACCCAAGCAGTAGACTTTTAACTGCCCTAGGCAAAGAACAAATATACATAGTAAACTTTGTCTTCACATATTTCCTTCAAAAGTACCAGTTACCTAGCTTATCATCATTTTATTTGCACATGCTCATTCCATCTCCAAAGCTAAAAAGTAATGACAAATCAAAGGCAGATTCATTTCTTTAAAAGCTGTTTTTACACTTGACTCACACATGTTGGTCTTGGTTGCTTCTTTAGGTCCAAGGCCAAAGGAGAGATGAGAAAGGTCCTTGGGAAAGGACTGATGTTTGGTTCAATCTCTGTAAAGTACCCATGATCAGGATCATCACAACACAAAAGAATATTGAGTTTCCACTGAAGGTTGGCCATGCTCCAAGCAGAGGCTGGACCAGGTAAACTCCAAAGAGCCCTTCCAACTTAAGTTACTCTACAACTTCTTTACACCTCAGTGAAATTCAATCTGCTGTAGTTAAGAGTACATAACTGGAGTAAGGCTAAAAGTCCTTTTAAATGGTATAACCTATCAATCTGGTTAACAGGACAATTAAAAGAAACACCCCACTAGATAAGATAACACTCAGTATCCAAAATTAGATGCATTACAAATATTGTTTTACTCGGTGTCATGATTTACTGATCTCCTCCCCTGCCGAGAGCTTCTACTGTCCTCAGGTTCACCTCAATGAATCTTGATTTTTGAATGAAAACAGCAGCCAATAATATTTGCTATTGACTTCACCCTCAACAGCTCAAGGAAAAGACTGAACTATTTTTGACCTTGTCTCTGTTCTAGTCACCATAGTAAGAGCCAAGGCACAGTCTCTGCAGGTCAGAGAGAGAAGTAACACCCAACAATAACCCCACCATAAGGTGGCAGACAACTCACACATCCAGCAAGTTTATTTAGGCAGGAAGGCAACGAGTTACCTGAAGTCTCGTGGCCAGTTCTGCGTGACAAGAACTTTAGTTTAAAAATTATCCTGCTCCTATTGCTGTCATCTCTGTTAAATCTATCATCAGGGAGCAGCAGCTTCAAACCGTGATACTAAGACTTGGTATGAGCATCTGGCCATCAAATTTGTACTGCTGGAGTGATTCAATTGCATTCCAATACTTCTGCTGTTTATTTACACCTTTCCTGATGATCCAGTGATTTTAAACTGAATTTCTTCCATTTGCTACTCCTCACTCACTAATCCTTCCATCATCAGTTTGACAGTCAGGTATCTTTCAGATGGTCAAAGTCACAGGTTAGCTTAACTGTGACTGACAACCGGAAACTCAAATTCTTCCCAGCACACCTAATGAAAGGACAGAAAGGGCTTTTCAAGTGCTGAGTTTGTTTTCTGCCTGCAGGATCATTTGTAAGCAGACTTGTTAGCCCTGATTCAGATTTGATGGGTCTTAAGGAACACGTCAGAATCTCTTGCAAACTCACCCTTTGCATTTATCAGCAATTTCCTTATCTACTAGTCACGGTTTGATTCTCAAGATTATTAGACCCCCTCCTTCAAATTCACCTTGTTCTTTCCCTGACAAATGCAGTCATTGCATTGACTGCGAGTCTTGCACTCAACACACTCCTATATTCCCATAAAGAGATGCTGTGTGTCCTGCCGTGATGTTTCAAGCAAGAACTTGGTAAAGTAAGTCCAGGTACATTCTCTACCCACCTCCTAAATCATGGCTCCTGTTTTCAGTCTCCCCAGTTCTGTTGCCATTTCATAAACCACAGCTCCCAGACCAAAGCACATCTTTGCTCAGCTGGCCTCTAAACCACCTGCTTGGATTTCCTCTTCCGTCTCATCTGCCTCTGTAGAACTTCTTGCCTAGATACATTTAGACTTTCTTTACAACTACACACACTAAACCAAGCTTATATCCCTCATTCTTGGTGCCATGGGCTGCAGGCAAAGCAAATGTCGCTGCCAGGGAATGTGGGTAAGCCCCATGCATCCAGCAAGGCATAGTTGTGACAACAGAAGTCAACCACTTGCGTCCAGCAGGCACTAGCTAAAATAGACCAATTGCCTACATTTTTTTTTCCCTTGGTACACTCAGGCTCAGGGAAGCAGTTCCAGGTTACCCCTCATTAGGCAGATGTTCTTTAAGTGATTTATGCTTCTATCAAGCTTGATATCCCCACAGAAGATTGTTAGTGAAAAGCTCTGTGTAATCATTTATAGTGGGATTTATGATGTTTAACTTAGTAACTCTCTGCAGGCCCTCTAACAGGATGAAGGTGGGCTGTGGGCAGTAAAAGGTCAGTCCCAAAGGAAGCCAAATACGATGCTAAGAGGAAACTAGAATAGGGCTCTAAAGGGCTTTGTTCACATTAGAGGGGAAGCAGCAGAGACTTTAATCATCCCTGCCAAAGGCGTGCACATGCAAGGAACAGAGAGACCAAGCAAGATTTTGCCTCAAATTGTCAAGGCTGGTGGTAAATGTGGGTTTAGACTGGTTTTTTGGCTTAATCTTGCCCTCATTTCTTTCTCTGTTTATATTATTTAAGTTGCCTCAATTGCAGTCCTGAATTAAGCAAGCAGCCAGTCATGCAAATGTTTTTCTCTGTTTGGGTTTTTTTTTTTTTTTAAATGTTGTTAGTTTATTTTCAGGCCAAAAAAAATCCAAGCTAGAAAAAACACCAAAATGCAGAGTAAATGGTGAGTAACAAATTGCACCAGACTTTGGTCCCCTCCTGCAGCACCAGCATACTTGGGAGGAAGAGCTGTTAAAGTCATTTCAAGGACATCTGTAAACCACCAGGACACTCGGGAATTAAATTTCAAGTTTTAGTCATCTTTGTACTTCCCTGCTCCTTCCAGGACTGGGAGGTAAAGTGCTAGGATACACCCAAAAGGCCAGAAACATCACAAGAAAATCTTGATAACTCCAGAAGCAGGAATTACTGACAGGCTCCTAGGAACGTTCTGAGTTTTCCTGCTCTGTGGTGCAGCCCTCTCAATGCTTGGAAAATTCAAATGTTTGGCTTATAGCTACCCAGGCTAACCTGAACCACCTGGAAGTGCCTGCTCCTGCAATCCAGGAATCTCACAACTGTTATTCTGAGACATTTTAATCATCCTTTCTCCATATTTCTGACCTAATGACTACCAAGTTCTGGCCCAATGCATGATGAGACCAGCAGCTTACCATCATGGATGGTATCACTGGACAGACTGGGAACACGCACTAAAGAAAACCAAATTTTAGTTCATCTAAGGAAAGAGCATTACCCTGAAGTACCTTGGGGAAGGAACAAGCAGCCCTGCATTCTCCTCCCCAATGTACCTGCAGAGATTCTGCAGTGCTCCGCTGAGCTCAGTTATCCGCTTTCTGTCTCGGTTTCTTCACCTGTAAGACGTGGTTTTGTTTAGAAGCCTGTTTCCAGAGCATGCTGTGAATGCTCCTGGGGTAGTAGCTCTCGCAAGACTAAGCGGTTTACAAATCTCTTACTGAATTTATGCAAACTACCCAAGAGACATTGGACTCAGAGTTCATCACACAGTAAGGGATGCTTTCTACCCTAGAGAGGTTGCAGGCAAAATAGCCTGGACAGTCCCACAACGGTGGGAGGAAACAGCGGATAAGCAAGCAGTGGCTCCAGACAGCACGTACCCTGCTCAGCATCTTCCCTCAGTGCACACAGCACAGGCTCTGCGGTGAGGGCAGATCATTAGCAGTGCTACAACTGGAAACCTGGATTTTCCACAAAGTCTACAAACACCCTGAGAAAAGCCTCACTGCTTCCTTCCCACCCACTTCTCCCCCAGGCCAGCTCCGCTGGAAAATCCCATCCTCCCTCCTACACAGCGCAAAGCAGGGTTTTGACAGTTCCTGGAAGAAAATGTTTTAACCACACACTTGCACCTGCAGCGCCCGGCCCTGCGTGTCACTGAATTCAGAATTAAGTAGCACAGCTATTGTAAAAATGAGTTACAGCAAAAGCTCCTTCATCTCAGTCATCACAAGGGCTATATCCCACTTCTGTTTTGGTACCAGATGGCTCAAGGTCTATTTTTCAACAAGTGCTGTCTGCTGTACTTGCTGACACAAAGCCCTTTGAGTTACAAGCCAAATCTCTTCCTTTAATATCTTTTTCATCCTTTTCCCCCCCTTTTTTGAGCTCACAAGTACGTCTTTTCTTAAGAAAAAGAAAAAATCTATTATTCTTCAAAGGCCCAGTTGTGTCCTTCATTTACCAAAGTAGTCAAAGAACATTATGCATCATTTGTCACCATGGAAACCACAAATAGACCTTCAGGGTTTTGGAGAGGTGATATTATTTTGGAGAGGCCGTGTAGGGTTCTCTGACAGAAAATAATAGGGATGGCAAATCAAGGAGACCTTTTATGGGGACTGTGTGAAATGCAAAGGGTATCAAACATCATTTCTCTGCCACCAAAGACTACTCCAGGCAGCAGTTTAATATGGTATACTCTGACAGCTGAGCCCAAATGGAAAATTAATGAGGCAGCATGATATATGAGTCTTTTTAAATCTCATAACCAGCCTCCTTTATAGAATAAAAATGGCCAAATCAGTTTAATATTAGTGGAGAGGTTCTCTGTGTGTCTTTCTTCAGAGCCTTGTCAGTGCAGTGCTGAAGAGACAGTTCTGTTTTATTGACTGTGTAAGTCTAGCTGTTTTCAAGTTTTGAATTGTCTAAATCAAAATAATTCTGAACTTTATTGGTTTATCAGAATACAGGAGAGATATGAAAGTCTAAGGAACACCTGGGATCTCGGAGGCGCTGCACCCTGCCCTTTGGGACCAGCAGCATGGAAAGCAGCCCCAGGGGAGTCCTGACTGCCACGCACTGGTGGCCAGGGACAGCAGCCCCTTCTCTGCCTCCTGCCAGCGTGGCTTTCCCGGTCCCACCCACCAGAATAACAACACTTGTCATTTCTATAATTTTTAAGCATGCGTGAAAAGAGGGACTTCTCCACGGTGACAGTGCTAGCTGCTGGGAGAAAATAGCAATGCAGTCCAGGAAAATGCCCTGAACTGAATATAACCCCCACTAGGTTCAGTCCATGCCCATGTAGGCGTCTCCTCTCTGAGATATTAGTATGGAAAAGAGTCAACCTCATCCATTTAAAGCACAAACTCTTGGCCTGGGTACATGATGCCTACCCCTGCTCCATCTTGAATGCAGTTCACGCCACGGAAATGAGGTAACTCCTTCTTCCACCAGCATTTCCAATTCTCATGGCTCTGCAGGCCCTACTTTTGCTGGAGGTCTGAGACCTCTTTAGGTTTGGGTTTTTTTTTAAGAACCAAACTAAACCGTTCAGCACCAGATATATTTTTAAAGCTCAGCCTAGCACTAGCCTATCAAAATTCTTTGAGTGTTGCATTTGATAATTCTTCTTCTTTTGCAGGCAAAACTCTTAACTGCATAAATAACTAAAACCATGTAATTCCCAGCTCAGAAGGCCTTTTCTATAGGTAGGCTAGCAAACGTATTCTCACAACCAAGGGCCAAGCTAAAGAGCCCCAGAGGCGAGAGCAGAAGCAAATACAAATGGAACTTACACAAAAAGATGTTGTACTCTACCTGGTGTTGGATGAATTCTAAACCTACAAGGTATCCTGACACTTCAAAGGCTTCTGCTACTCTGAATTAGAGCAAAAACTCAAGCCATTCTGTGGAACAGAAATTTCAAAATGCTTCTGTTGAGAAACAAACAACCGCTTTACTGAAACATTGAAAAAAACAGCTCATGCAAAACAGAGGAGTCAAAACAAACATTCCTTTCCAAACTTTTCTGCCAAAACATTTTTGAAATAGACACCTTCCTGCAAAACATTTCAGCTTCAGCAGAAAAAAAGCTTCCTTTGGAAAACTGCTTCATAGAAGATACTAACTCTGCTAACTTCCCCCATAGAATGGTTATAAGCAGATCCATAACATACAATCACCCACTGTGGTTCAAAAGTTGTGGCTTCCCTGTAATCCCCCAGCTGGAGCAGTATAATTATCTGGGCACCTTCAGCATCCAAGCCTCCAACAAAACTCAGTGCTCTAAAGACTGGAACTTCATAACATTCAAGCAGAGGGACCAACAGAAGTTAGACAAACAGCACTTGGCTAAAATTAAACCCTCAAGAACAAAAACAAAAGGGCATTCAACATGCAGCAACAGAAGGAAACTGCTGTAGACTTCATTTTCGCTTCCCACCTTGCTAAGAGAGCCCCCAACCCCTTTGAATTATTACATTAGCTAAGGTTCAAAACACACGAATGGCACTTCGCCTCATCCATTATGACTTACCCAATTCTGGTCGCGCTGGGCATCTCTTGCAAGGAGTCGCGCTGGGCATCTCTTGCAAGGAGCCACGCTGCAAACAGACTTAGAGATGCAGGAAGAATTTAGGCTCTCGCTGCCTCACCTGCAACCCTTCACCCCCCTCAACTCCAACATGGATGTCCAGCTGCTTTCCCAATTTCCACCCCACCGAGTTCCACAAGCAGAAGGGCCCAGATAAGCACATGCCAGGGCAGCAGCACCGAGCAAGAATGAAAGGCAGGATCCCCTAAATAGCTGTCGGGCCACTGGAGGAGGAATTGGATGAAGCTGTGTTAAAAGGGGTGGGGAACAGAGCATCAGCCAAGCTTCAGTGATTTCAAAGATGCCCCATTTGATATATTTAAGAAAAATGATGAGGGAAAACAGGGTTATCAAATAAAAAAAGAAAACAACAAACCACTTTTCATTATTTCCCTCATTCCTCAGCCCATTTTAGACAGTGAATGTTTTATTTTTCGATAATGCTAAAAGCTTATACTGAAATTAGTGTTTGATGCAAAGCTGATTGAACCAGCTCCTCCAGTGCTTTGTGGAACCTCCTGCACCTGTGCAAGGCAGGGGTGATTTCCACCTTTGCGTATGCAGTTTTCTACCCTCGTTAAGGACATGGATATGTTACTGGATGCTGCAAGGTTGCCAAAGTGGTGTGTGGAAATAGAAATACCCAGCAACATAGCAGAGAGAGAGAAATGCCAATGGGAAGGTAGGACTGCTGCTGCACTAACATTCCAGGCATCAGAAACATTGGGATAGGAATTCCTCCATCTTTCCTGTGAGTTTAAATGAAGACCCAGATTGGTTTAATTTCTCTAATGAACAGCATGATAGTACCAATAAATGTATTTATTGGCTGAATAACACCTCCATTCCTATTTCATCAAGAAGACTTCACTCAGTGGATGGGAGGGAAGACAAGGAAGTAATTTAGTATTTCATGTGAAAGTAAAGTTCATTGCCGAAAGCAAACAGTAAATGAGGAATAATGTGTACTTGTATTCTTTATCATCTGCTGGCATGTTGGTTTTGCTCAAGATGTAAATGCCAATGCTGTGTCAAGTCCTCCTGCTCCCTGCAACGCTGGCTGCACTGTGGTAGCTGTAGATGGGCGGCACTAAGATTTTTGCCGGCTTTAATCATCCCCACCTAAGCAGCACCATATCCTAGGAGCAGGACTCTGCATGGCATGAAATACCGCCCAGTGTCAGCAAGAATAGAGCATCCCGGTGTTTAAGTTCTTCCTCCACTAAGTACTTAGAGACCTTTTCTTCCCTAGGCTCCCTAAATGCTTTATAAACATTTATAAACAGGCAGAGTGAAAAATCAATGCAGAGATACTGTGGGGAGGAAGAGAGAGCAGGGAAAGAAAAGACAAACTCAATGAAAAATGAAATAGAGCCTGTAGGTTAGCTACCCTCAGCCTTGCTGTTCCAGGGCTTTTTCCTTACTCCTCCCTATCCCAGGCTTTCTGTGCAGGAGGAAAAAAACAGACATTTTGTCATGATCAGCAGAAAGAAACAATGTGGTTTTAATAACGGGACTGTTTTTTCCTCCTCCCTTAAGCTAAGGTTAGGTTTGGAAACTCAAAGATGGTTTGAGAGTTCTGCAAATAACTTCATTCTGGAGCCCTGACTGCTCTTAGCTGCAGTAATTAGTGCTTATGGCCTGGCCTGGAGCCCCAGGGCTGTCACTAGGATCCACCACGACGTTTCGGTACATCCTGCGAGATTAATGTGAGCAGACATCTGTGAGAAAGCAGCAGATGAACGCCAGTCCCAGAAAGCACAGCTCACCGGCTCGGTGGGAAATGGTGCACATGGTACAGCTCAGCGCTGTCTGGTCTGCGGGCAGGCTCGTTTTCCCTGCCTGCATCTGGCTGCCTGTGCAGGCAGGAGAAGGCAGCGTTGTGCGGTGCGGTGACGGACGGGGGCAGTGCGCCCCTGCGCATCGCTGCCGGTGGGTCCCTCCAGCTGGAAAGGGTTGACAGAGCGATGGGAAAGTAATTTTTTGGTACAAACCTTTTGCCCTTTCTGTTACTTCCGTTTGTAAATCAGTACCATGTCCTTGAAAAGGCTTAGGTTAAGGGGGAGAAATCTACTGCCAGGTTGCTGAGGACTTTGATTTCCTTGGTCAATCTTAAGTAGTAAGAATTAATGATCAAGCAGTGAAAATTAATTTCATTGCTTAAGAAAGGCTTCCATATGTTTAGATGTCCAGGTGCTTTCCCCGACCTCTAATAGGAAGCTCCAGTTACCAGTATTAGCGACTTCCCATCAGACATCCCTTTTACTTACTCCCATTATTTCCCGAGAAGGGAATCTCTGCACGGGGCAACCTTTTGGCTGAGAGGCAACTTCTCAGGGACATTATTTATCCATCATCACAGAGTATATACAGTGCGAGTTGAGACTGCTTTGCTGATGCTGCAGGTGGGAGCATGGAAACACAGAGGGAAAATGACCCCAGCTTGCACTGTGGGTCAGCAATAGGCCTGAGAATAGACTCCAAAGGGGCCGTACGTACCCTTATACCGTATAAGCCACTGAAAAGCAGGACTAAGACTCCATGAAATCAGTAGGACTGTACAGGTGATGTACAACTGAGATGAGATCAGTCAGATCCCTCTGCAACCCTGTTCTGCTGCCTGCATTTCTCAGGTGAATTCAGAGACTTTTTAAAAATAGCGTAAACTTAATAACTCAGCCATAGTAAGCTCAGAACCTCTGCACAACCTAGACAAGACATGTTCTTGCCCTGACTTAAGCTGCTGGGATTTTTACTTTTGCCTTCAGCAGGATCAGCAGCAGACCCTGAAACAACAACGTTTGCTAGGAACGTGCTCGGTGCACCTTGCCCAGGTGCTGTATTTTATGTAGCCTAATGCAAATGCTGTTATCTCCCTTACTCTGGCAGACTACTAATAACAAGTTTATACAGTTCATCTTAAACAAATATTGGGAAAGTCAGTCCATACAAGGTCTGCTAAATTGCAAATATGTCTGTGCAATCGCAATTGATGACACAGTGTTGAATTATACAAAGGAAGAGGTCAATGCCAGTGAGGCTATTTCTCAGAGCAGATTGCATGGAGGCCTCATTTAACACTGCCAACTCTGAACATGTGCACTGTATCAAGCAGAGCTTTTATTGTTCTATCACAGGTCCCTAATTTGGCTCTAGGAGCCATCTGCTGATTTAATAGGCGATCTGGATTGTTAGGGGTTTTTTTCATTCTTATAAACACCTAAAGCTTAGGCATTTAATAGAGAAAAATATTACAGTGAGATAATCCTTTGTGCAGTAAAAAGGGGGAGAAATAAATGTGTTCAGCTTTGTTTAATTTTGTCTCCTAAGCAACCAACATATTGGATGTTGTTGGTACCAAACCTTAAGTGTGTGAAAGTCATTAAAGCAGCCCTTCGAAGACCACTGCAACCATAATATTAGGAAATTTTAGATAAATTACACTGTCAAGACTGTTAAGTATCACCTTGTGCTTTTATCAGCCACTAATTAAGGCAGAAACAGAATGTTAATGCCTGTCTTACTTCAGCTAAACAAACATCGATAATACGCAGAACGCTACCTGTACTCAGATAATAGGCACAACTCCCCCTGTACACACATTCTTCCTATATTTTCCCGTACATGCCTACACGATCATTAAAGCCCCACTGTTGCCAGAATAATAAGCCTTGAAAAGGTATTTCACCTACTAAGCACCACAGCCAAAGCTGGTGACATTTCCATTTATCTTCCAAGGCAAAAATCTTAAGACTGTGTTTCCAGATGAGCACAACAGGAGAAGCGGGTTCAGCCATTCACCAAGCCCCA
Organism: Morus bassanus; assembly: GCA_031468815.1. NCBI lineage: Eukaryota > Metazoa > Chordata > Aves > Suliformes > Sulidae > Morus > Morus bassanus. The sequence continues at coordinate 28,746,378 of CM062577.1, forward strand.
GAGCTGGATCTCTCCACACAGATGATCTTCTGGTGTGAATTTTTTAAAAAACCTGAGCTGACACAAATGGACACTGGATCCCGTTTGAACAGGAGTGCCAGAGCAAAACCAAGGATTGCACAGGACCGCTCCCACTCCTCAAGCATTGCAAACGCCAGCGATAACCCCCGTAAGGCACTCCCCAAACCTGCCCTCCCTTCCTCACTCGGGTACAAGGGCAGATGCATGCCCTGTGCGGTCTGCAGCCCCAGCAGCTCTGCTCTGCATTATTCAATGCAAGCGTTTCTGGTAGGATGAATGCCCGCAGCACACGCTGCATAGCAACTGCTCCTCGTGAACCCGGGCAGCAACTCATGAAACAAAAGGTCTCCTCCTGCCGCTCGTCCTGTGGTGTCCAGCTGTGCCCGAGAAAGGAGTCGGCCAAGGAGCCCTGACCAAGAGGTCTGAAGCAAAAGGCTTTCCTATTCCCTGTGAGCTTCCACACATTATCACAATGTAATCACACGAGACTGTCACACCCCCACTCCCCTAAATAATACTGGTTGCCCCCAGCCCAGTCTTTGTTGGCAACAATTCACTTCTTTCACAGTAGCCATCTGCTTTTCCTTAAAATCTTGGGTTGTGTTTGCGTGCTGTCAGCCCGAACCACACGTCCTGCCCTTCGCAGCTGGCCTTGTATTATTAATGCTTCCATGTGCAATCAGTGCGGTGCAGGTCTTCCTCACTCGCACACCAGCTAACCAGGAAAAGGGAGTAAAACCTGTGTGAGAGACGCAGAAGTCAGGCACCCTTAGCTGTCTCTCCCATGCAGCAATAATGTCTCCAGCCACCACTGTTTCTCCTCCTTGCCTGCATATCATTTTTGTAGAAAGAGCTAAGAGCCCCAAGTTGGTCCCTAACGAAGCTGACACTCAGTCGCCCATTCAACGTCTGCCTATGCTGTAGGTGGACATCAGCTTTCCAGCAGCAGTACAGAGTGAAGACTTCATCTGATACAATATTCAAGCAGCGCCACTGAAATCAACCCACGTTCACTGGAGCTCCAATTCAATCACATTCCCTCATTTATAAAGAGTCTTGAACAAATATTTTATGCAAAGGTCTCGGATTTCTCATTTCAAGGGCTGTGAATCTCACAGGCAATTCAGAGAGTACAGAACGGGTTAGAGGTAATTACCTCTAACTGGGTTGTACCTCAATTCCCTTCCGAATCCAGGGCAAGGAATGAGCTGGCAGCCGAGCACTTCCCCAAGACATTTTGCACAAAATCAAGGGCAGTTTCAGTAGTCCCATGTGTTGAAGCAAGGTGGTACGAATGACCACTGGACATGACAATTCACCTCGCCACCAGAATCTTCCCAAGATTTCCTTCAGTAAACAGGTTCTACCCTTTATTCATGCAGTTGTTTGCAGGTCAAACAAGTTTATCTGGGTTATTTCCTTGATTCAAGCTAATAGGTAGGAGCACAAATAAGGAAACAAATAAAAAAAAAAATTGGACACCTAAAGCTAACATATTTTTGTTATAGCAGTAAAGATGAGAGAGAAAACAATTTGCCAGCCAATTTACTGAAAAGCTAAGGTACATGTCCTGCTACTTGCATAATGTAAAGTGCTTTGAAAATGGATTTCCAGATTTCTCATTTGTGGTGTGTTATAAGCACACGTGAATTTAATATCACGGCTAAAATTGTTAATGAGAGAAGAAGACGTGTGCCTTGAGTTCACAACATCTTGTGATCCAATATGATTCCTTCTCATTCTCAGTCCATGGTTCAGACAGAGAGACCTGAAGCATTTCTGGGGCCCAGGCAGGGAGAGAATCCATCTTATCCAGCATCTGAACACATCCTAGTTCAAGGAAAAGGGGTTAAATTAGTGATGAGTTACACCTTGAATGAAAGAAAACCTTTTCAGGTTCACTCAAATTTAAATACTTCTAACTAAGGAAACCTGAATTTCTCAATAGGACAGGTGTCTTACAAGATGGCTTGAACCTCTTGGATGTGACTGGGAAGACAGGATTTTCCCAGCAGCTCTGTCCTGATCTTGGCCCAGCAACAAATGGATAGAGTGGAAAATTAGCAGGTGACTAAAGGATTAAAAAAAAAAACAAACCTGAAGTAATTGTGCTCATCCCTACTCTAGAATGGAAAGTGTACTCTTAAGATGTCACTCAGGCGGTGGCACAACTTTGTTCAGGGTGTTGCAGTTGTAGCCTTGGTGTATTGGCCCATATAACACAACGCCTCAGCAGCTGCTCCACAAGGAGCTGAGCGACCCCAGCAGCAGGGGAGGCAAGCTCTGGGAGACAGATAAAGCAGAGCAGACCTCTACAGCCAACAGCCCCTCTTGTGAGCGTCCCCATCAGAGCCCTCTCTGCTCTTGAAGCGTGTCCAGTTTTCCGGGGTGGACGGTTCTCCACATGCTGGATGCAGAAGACCGTCAGCAGCCGGCTGCCTTGAGCTCAGAGAACACAACCTCTCTGCCGCAGTCATCTGGGGCAGCCACAGCCTTAATAATCGTTAATTATCCTATAAGCCATCATTCAATGGAGCCGGCGGACCAACAGCAGATCCCTGACTCCCAGAGTATGACTGAAATATTGAGGCCAAACAGTCATTGCTCCTTCTTTATGCAACACGAAAGGTCACCCACCCCCTTAGGCTCTAAGATAGACACAGCTTCGAGACAGGTCCACACAGAAAATCCTAAAGTGCTTTTCCTTGTGGTGGTGTGGATTGCAAAGAACATGATCTGGACCAAAAAGAAAAAAGGTGGATGAGGGGGCAAGATACTAACGCTTTACAGGGGTGTAATTCCTGCAATTAGCAGAGCATAAGAAGAAGCCAGAAGGAGAGGTGGGAAATCAGAGGAGAAGCAAGCCTTAGCCTGGGAGTTGGGTCTGTGGGTATGCAGGGATAGACCAGAGAAAGCCTGATGCAAAACCTGGCACTGCATTCTGGCACTCTGATTGACCTCTTACAGGAGATAACTTAAGAGTCTCTCTGTTTTTGTTCTTTTAAATACACGTACAGTCTGCTCCAGCTGCTTGGCTCCGGTGCTAGCTCATGGTGCCAAGCCAGACATATTTGGCTTTGATACAAAGTTGGCTCAGCCTTCAAATAAACCACTGCTGTATTGTCGTTACGAAACAGGAGCTCTTGAGTGATTTCGCTGGAGAGGTCTCAGAGCTGCAATACCAGTCAGTGCTGGGGTGCAGCCGTGCTCTCAGGCTGAACGTGGCTCAGGAGCAGCAGCAGACTGGCTGGAGGCAACAGTCTGCTGGAGAAAAATCCTTCATTTTCAACTGTCATTTATTCCTCAGTCTCACATGATTTGTGTCACACTGAAAGCAAGCAGTGTTTGGACAATCTGTATATCAAATGTGACAACCCATTAGAGTCTGGGTTCGTTCTAGTTTATTTCAGGATTTTTAGGATAATATTACCCAAAGCTATGGCTGGTAACCCTAAAACTGAGGTCTTTGATGAGCTTTACACAGAGGCTCTGCTAATTTATTCACTCAGTTAAACTTGTGTCATCCTTCAAGGCCAAGATCAGCAGCCAGACCGAGCAGAGTGATGGGAAGGAGGTCTATCTTATTCCTACCGTTAAAGTTAGGATAGCCTAAGCACAGGACTTTGGTATTTGCATTGTGTTCATGATCCTCTCCCACCCTTGGTAGGATCACACCTTATACACCAGTAGCACAACATTTCCCTTCTGCTCGATACACGCCAGATATGAAACATGCTGTGAGCATCAGTCAGCTGCAAGAAATCATCAGGCTTGGGCTCACGAGAAAGCAAAGTCCCTCCTGGCATCCCAGCGTGGCTGTTCTCCACTCTCCACTGCATAGCTCACCCCAGGGCACGCCTGCGGTGGGAGATGGGAACCTTGTGAGGTCTGACGCAGGAGCACCATTGGGGCAGCATATACCAGGAAAACAGAAGCAGAACAGGATCAGATTAGAGGTACTTCCTAGAAACCAACAGAGCGATCTTGCTTTCATCTGCTGACAGAAACTCTGACAACGGTGTATAATCTGCCTGATTTTCTGTAGTCCAAATAATCTTAAAAATAGAAGTAGTTTAGCTTCTAGGGGAGCTGGCCCTAGAGAACAGAAATCTTGCTAGACAAAACAGTGACCATGGAGGAAGACTCCTCACTCTCATTCTTCCCGTCTCTTCAGAATAACAGATCCAGAAAAACAAACACATCCATCAGACTGTTCCCCTGAAAATGGGAAATACAAGGAGGGAGGGAGAGAGGGAAAGAGCGAGAGACATCATTCTATTTTTAAACGCTTGAGAATGGCTCCAGAACTACTGAGAATGGCATGGGAAGCACTTCGAAAAAAAATCACTTGAGTACACATCCAAACTCCAACCGACTCCACGACGGGCTTTGCGCTCGACCAGACTAGGCAGGGATGTTTTCTTTCCTTCTCGCTGGGCTGGCTCACATCCCCTGGTAGCGCACAACTGAGGAAGGGACGGAGACCGGAGAGGAGGCTGCTGCACTGCCCAGCCTGGCTTCTGCACCTCCCCACCATCTCACCTCTCCGTGCCCCGTACAGCAACACATCTCCTTTTACCCCAGGTGCTTTTCCCTTCTCCTCCATTTTGCCTACAAGCCCTGTGGACGTTGCCATTCCTGCTGCGGATTCCCAGCAAACTGCAGGGCAGAGCAAAAGAGGAGAGGGCTAAGGTGAAAGAGGTGTGTGACCAGAAAGGATGGAGCCACGCTGTTCTTCCAAACTGCAGGGGACTTGCTTGCTGGAGATCAAGGGTAAAATCCTGAGTAATGTCAAAGGATTCAGCATTTTTATTCACTTCCCTATATTCCCAACATTATCACAACTAACACAAAATTTAGGAGAAACTGAGAGTAGGCTTTTTGAATCATACTGTGGGATTTATGCAGGGTTGGGAGGTAAAACGTACAAGTGAGTTATGGATTTCATCAAAGAATATTCTATTAAAATGAAAAATGTAATAACTATCCAGATACTAATACAAAACAGGTGTTAGGTTTTAAACATGATAGCATTTACTGTTTTAGCCACATTAATATTATGGTTAAGACATACTGTACTGATTACAGCTTTAATTTAATAAATGTCAGTGGTGCAGAGCATCATATCCTTAATGTACACATGGCATCCTTCCTCCACAGAAGAAAGAAACCGGAAAAAACAAAGGGACTTTTACTAAGTGAAGTTCACCTCAGATTAAAGAAAGTTCTGTGAGATTTAAGGTTTTAACAAAAAAAACCTGATGCAGTGGATTAAAAAAAAAAAAAAAAAGAAAACAAAAACAACCAAAGCCTCAAGAATCCTTGGAAGCTCTGGCAAACCTTAAAATAAAAGATTACAAGATAGAGGGAAAAAGAAAGAAGAAGAGAACACACAAATACTTTGAAAAGAAAAGAAGCCAAGTACTGCCAAGGTGTAAGTAACTTTCTCTGTATGTAACGATCCCTCAAATAAAGCTGCCATTTGCTAATGGGCACTGGATCCCTACAACAGATGACAATAATGAAATCAAGCTCACGTTTACTCCAGCGCTGCTCTGCAGGGTCAGCCAGCCAGCTACATTAGGAAGAGGAAAGGTTGATAGCCATTCCTAATAGCATTTTGAAAGTAATGTTTGCACAAATCATAAGAACAATAGCAATAACATTCTATTGTCTCTAGGTTTTAGAGCCACTAAGACTAATGAGTTCATTTATAGCCCTGATGGAAGTAATTAAATCTTAAAATCACAGCACAACATTCTTGTTTAGTGCTGTTTGAAACCAATATTCTAATGGAATGCTATCAACAGCTAATTGAAGCACTAATCTTGCCCAGGGTTCGGCCCATTGCCCAGATGGCTAATACATCACTTTCTAGTCTGGCAAGCAACATATTGCACTGGCTGGATAAAGCTGCGATTAGATATATCTATATGATACAATGGAAGCATGAGAACTTTTCCAATCAATATTTTGATAAAATTGGTGTTTAGTGTCAATCATTTGATAAACTTCTTGCTGAAGTACAAGGACACGGCCTTGGCTTTATAAATAAAAAATCTATTACCTTACGCAAATAAAAGTTCCTACCAGCTGCATAGGAATGGCGATACAGAAACATTAGCAAGATAAATGCCCAGGGACTGGTATGAAGACAACTGGGAAGCTAAACAACTTAATTTTCCTCCTATAGTTGAATAACTTAACAAAAAAAGGTCACAATTTTCTGCCAAAACGTGTCCTTTCTGCAAGTTTTTTGCATATTGTATACTCGGTCAGAGAGAGGGGTGCAGGAGCGTGCAGTCATGCGTAAGACACATCCGACAGGGATGTCTGATCAGTTGCACAGACAGGAGGATTCTCCTCACTTAATATTCATTATAAGGTGCCTTCACCCTCTGCGCTTGGGATGCAATATTCTGCTAGCCTCAGAACTGGAGGTTAAAAGTATCAGGGACCATGTTACCAAATTTTACATGCAAGCAACGTGACTAATGTGATTTCAAATTAGCATATCAAACTGTAAACAATCTTTTCCTGGCAGGTCGTTAATTCCTTTTTTTTAACTTAGTAATGGGACAGTTGTAGGCATCTGCTTTAGATGTTTGGCAACTTTGGCCTCTCTTACCCCTCTTCCCACCGTCTGCATGTTCAGGTATTTTCATTCATTGTGCAGTGTTTATTCAGCCAGACCCTCAGTTGGTGGAAATCAGCACAATTCTGCAAACATCAGCGGAGCAGTGCCAGCTCGCACCAGCTTCAAATGGGCTTCTGAGCGTTTGGTGCGCTTGGAAGCAGGGAGTCAATGAAGCAAGACAACGGAAAGAACATCCTTAAGGTGTCCAGTGATCTGTGTCTGCACTCTCTAAAAATGCGGTTTGAACTTCACCCTTGAACCGTGAATTAAGAACTACTCGCACCACATGTATTTTCTTGTCAAGCACTGCATGAACCCTGGAGTTAGCAGGCAGCATGGATGCTGTTTTGCTTCTGTGCATGTGCATGCCGCTCACACAGGCTTTTGAAACTGTACAACTGTCTGTGCAAGCACCCACTCCTCTCCAGAAGGCATAAATAATCTCAATAATATCCTAGTTTACTGATATTTTTCCAATGGGCTGGTCAGACAGGGTATTTTAAAAGTTACAAATATTTTTAAATACTAAATGGGATATGGCTTAATGCCATTAGAAGTCCAAATGCAGTGTTTTCTGGAGCCCTGGCAGGAGGCAGAAATTGCTGCTTATCATGATACAATGCTATCTTACTTGAGAAGACAAGGATCTTCCTTGAAAAGTGGTAGAAGTGAGAGAACTAAACAACTATGTTAATCTCTGATTTTTTTTTATATGTACCTCAAATATTTGGTATTTCTGGCCCTCTACCCTTAATACACATTTTGTGGGTTTACTTTCTATAATATAGGCTTAACACTTACTGTTAAGCATTATTAAGTATTTTCCTGAGGTGTCTAAGTTAGAAGTGTAATCATCCAAGACTCCCTCAAGGACAGGGAAAGAGACAGGCAGCTTCCAAGGACTGTTCAGCCTAAGATCTGAATTGCCCCTCTCTCTGCCTCTCTCTTTCCCTCCACTGAGTCTGGGAGCAGCCAGAGTTTCCCAACTTACACATCACTAAGTAATTGTCCAAATTCCAGGTGAACTGGAAAATAAGGTTAATATGACTCTTGACCCTTGAAAACTCAAGAGCGAGCAGGTGAAAGAGTGAAGGCATGCTCAATGCACCAAAAAGAAGCATTTTTTTTCAGCATATATCTCAGAATCAAGTAAACATACAGAAACAGCATCAAATTACAACTTTGGCATTTTCTAATACCTCAGGCCAGATGCCCTGCAAATCTGGCATAATAGACCCAAACCGATGTTGTCAGATGGCCCAAAGGACTACTCGCTCCGCTTGTTCACTTTGTACCTGGGTACTTTCTACCACATGAGGGATCATCCAAACTGAAACTGCAGGCAAGGAAGAGTAAAGTTGGCATTAAAACCCCGTCAAGTGCTGCACTTCTTAAAGAGGAAATGAAATCACGTGCCCACATTTGGCTGGGGCAAGATGATCTGGCAGGGCACAGATCTGATATTAATGACTGTGGAACCATAATTTTCAGTGTAAAAGAAAACTAAGAACTAAGTTACGGGTTTAGCAGTCAGGGATGTGATCCTGCTTCTTCAAAGAGCCCTACTAAAAAGAAACAGAGAGATTAACATCTCTGGTGGATTCAAGTTGCAGGGAAGCCTTCTTCAACAGGCATAAAAATGACCCCATAGAGAGTCCTTTAAAATGTTTGGTTTATAATCCATTCCTTTCTATAGATTTAAGAGTGGATGCAGGTAGAACACGTACCCAACATTGACATCGTTCCCCAGAAGCCTTCCGAAGATGTCAGAGATCCATTGGCTTTTAATGGCAAAGCATGAAATTGTTTCCACTCTATTCTGAAATGTTATGTTACCAGGATACATTTCCTATTACTTTCTTGTTACCATCTCCATTTAAGTTCTTAATTGGGCAGAATCATTTCACTCAAGCATGGAGATGAAAACCCACACGCATTATTTTTTTAAACAATAATTAAAAGGCAAGGCGAGCGAGCCTTCGGCACAAGCTCAATACAAAAACATATTAAAGGCTGTCATGAAATCTACCCGATGGGTCGAGCTGCCAGATGAGGTGTGAGCTCGTCCCATGTTAGGAGCCAGCACACACGCGTGAGCATGTACGGGAGAGGAAGAGGTAGGGAAGGTGTTGCACAGCCATGCTGGTGAGGTGGGGATGTTAAGTGCCTTGATGATAGCTGTTAAGAATAATGAACTTGACCTTGTCAAAGGCTGTCATTATTGATAATAACAAAGTCCAACAGCATTATTATAGGATTTCACAACTGTTAACCTTTATTGCTGGAAGGCTAATTGTGACCTTCCTTGTGCCTCCTTCACACCTAATTATGTTTCCGTTGTAAAGAGATAAAAGAGTGTTTGTATCAGTGGGGCATCTTTTTCTGCAGCTGAATGAATTCATGAAAGAGTGAGATTGTTAAGAGAGAGACAGAGAGAGGGTGGGGGAAATACAGAAAAAGGCAGGAGGCATTAACAGACTTTAGAATAAAATCCTGACAGATTCAAATTGATTCTGCTGCCTGAGAAAATTGAGTGTGGAGGGAATTAGATTTATGCACTGTTAAATGTAACTGCCTGGCAGTATCCATACAGAAAGCTGTTAAAATGGTAATCTTTAGAGATGTATGAAAATTGTGTGTGAATAGACCAATGAACCATCACTCGGAGCATGCCTCTTCTAGCCGAATCACACAGGACAGTATTATTATTATTAATAATGTATTACAAACACTATGCATTATGTATGTAATTTAATCACAGTATCTAAATGTATAAACAACAGCACAGGCACTCACTAACTTTTTTTGTGCTTGCGGTTATATATTAACTTTTTTCTCTTTTAGGACCCCCTGAGGAAGCAGAGGTTGCTGCTGGCAACCGGGTACAGCTTGTAACCGGCTGAGCCAGCGTCTCTTGCGCCCCATGTGGGAGAGCCTTCCTGGGTGAGAGGGGCTGTGGTGGGCTGCTCGTGATGGGTGTCAATGGGCGTTTGGTACGGCAGCGTATACTCAGGGCAAGAAAGCAGCAGACGGCCTGAGAAGGGGCTCCTTTCAGACAGGCAGACTGAGCAGATGTGGGCAGAGAGCTAAAGTATCTCTGATGGGATTTTTTTGTTGTGGTTTTAACCACCTTAGCTAAAAATACCTGGTTGATAAACCTAAAGGCTCATTTCTAGCAAGAGGCACGGACAGCACACCAAGTCAATAGGATTGCGTTACCATCAAGGAAGCTGGGAACAAGTTTCTAATAAACACAACCATAGCTCAGATTGAGGGGAAAAATCAAGCTAGAAATAACTTCTTGATTCTCCCATTTGAATTCAGATCTGTGGTTCTCATATCAGGCTTATCTCCGGCATCAAAGCAACTCAGAGTGAGACGATGTTACCACTGATCATAGGGACAATCACTGATTGATCTTTCAAGATCTGATTCAGATTAGATGCTGTTGTAGGCTCTTTTTATAACTCTAATGGTTGCAACTTTGCTGTACCCGTATTTGGAAGTGCACTCTCTGTAGTAATTGAGCTATTTCAGAACAGAGCAAGTTGCTCTTTGGTTCTTGCTTCATCCCATCAAGTACAGGGGGCTGTGAAAGGCTGTAAATCCAGAAACACTTTCAGGTGAGCCAGCTAATTACTTCCTTTGGACCACCTCTCTGGTGCCAAGCTCAAGCACCTCACATACTTTCCTCGACTGAGAAAAATGTCATTTCTGCACAGAACAAATAATTCACTAAAGCTTTGCAAAGAATCATAGCCATTTCCCAGGTCCAACCCAATAAACCATCAGCTAGTACGCAGTGCAAGGGTCTGAACAAAGCCTCTCACATTCCCAGCCAGCTCTCTCATTTGCCAGCTGCTGGGTTATCTTGAAAGGCATGCTTCATGTTCTTGTTTCATGAACACTGTTCCAGTTTTGTTCCAGTGAGAATACCAACAGAGTTAGTCATGTGGAACTTCTGTTTTTCAGCCACCCAGATGACGGCACTGATGCACTAGTCAAGAAGTAAGACAGTATTCAATGCTCCAGCCTGAATGCTGGGTCCCTATCCCTGCCTTGTATGTAGGAGCGTGTCGCACTTAACATTCATAAGGAGCTATATTGCCAAATGGCTTCTCCAGATGATCCGGTTGGAGTCAGTAGGAATTGTCCTTGCATATGTCTATGGTTCACACTTCCACAGCAAAACACATTAAACTGGCATTTGACTGAGGCACTGAGGGGAATCTCAGCATCTACCCGTAGGGCTACCGCATCCCACATGTGCACCACACCAGTTCCTCTGTGTTTTCCACTCTGTTTGGTGGTGGAGCATCCAAGGTTCACCACCATCCTAACAGCGTGCACAGGTACCAAGAAGTACATTATAAACACACATAAACAGAGCATTTGATAAAACAACATGGACCAGCTAAGGGTGGTTCACTTGCTGTGACTTCCCAGACTACCTACCACCAACTGCACAGTGAAGCCGCACAGACGTACCCACTGCTGAAAAATGGGAATGTGGACAAAGTTTCAGCTAACATGAGATCATTTTCTCTCCCTGGTTGATTTAATTTTCTCTAGTTCTTATCCTCATTCTTTATGAGGCCGCACTGAAAATAACTCGCCGACTGAGTCACCTAGAGCAGTTTTCTTCTGTGCCTTTGAAAAATAGGTGTAGCCCTGTGCATTTAGCTAGGAACATAATTCATGGATATCTTTCCAGCTAAAATGTGATTAATCTGTGTTGAGTTCACGTAAACTAGTAGAGGATTTAATCTCCAGCAGACAGATTTTTCATTCTACTGTGTTTTAGTAAAGAACAATTCTCTCTGGTTGCAGAGCAGTTGCGATATTGGGAATTCCTTTTATGAGAGCTTTTGGAAGCTCTGAATGTAAAAATATAATAAAATCCACATATTTGTTGGATATGAACTGAGACACATTAACTTCAAAGGAGGTTCCTTGTTTTATTTAGAGAGCTGGAACTAGTGAAAGCACTCGCTGATTATCCGGGAGAGCAAAGCACCAAAGCTGTGCAATAACCTTCTTTTCTTGGAGAACGTTATGCTCCTAGGCTGGCTCAGGTCCTCATAAGGGAGTTTAAAATGCAGGAAGAGCCCTTGATCCTCCCATGTTTGAATCCCATACATAATAGAGGACTTCAAGAAAATCTGGTCAACACAGGCACATGCACCTCTGCTTTTCAATTCCCTGAACTTAGGTATAAATCCCAAGAAAAACAGTGGGACTATTATCTATGATGATTGCATGCAAGTTCATATGTAGTCTTAGACACAAGAGAAACCAAAGAATACCAGTTCTGGAGTATTAGCATTACCAAAATGGACAATGTAGGAGGGGCCTGTGTAATTTCACGTCTCATCTCTGAAAAACGCTGGTGTAAGGAACTGAATAGGCAGAAGTAACAAAAATTAAAAAACCAGGCAACCTGCAGAGAAATGCCATTCCTGCCCAGCTCCTACCCTAACCCGTGGCTGGAGTATGCCCTGAAGTAAGGCTGTTTAGATCCTCCTCTGGGAGATCAGATAGGTTATCTACCTCATCTGGTTCCATTCCAGTAACTCCAGAGTCAACATACTCCATCACATTTCCTGAAGCTGCTAAGCTAGAGAAACAGGAGTAGACTATCCACACTGTGTCAGATAAGCAAACAAAGAAAGAATTTTGTTTGCAAACATCTTGGAGAGAGCTACTAAATGCATATTATAAACATAGAATACTATTAAAAACTCTTATTGGTTTCTTACTTCAAAAGTATCCAAAATGTCTTCCTGGTATAAAAAGCTGGACAAGCTGATAAAAGTCTGTCTTTTATGGGCTACAGACTTGACTAAAGATATATTTTCAAACATATTTGTGGAAAAACTTTCAGAAGAGTACAGAGAATTAGGGTCGCAAGTACTCACAATTACTGGCATTTTCTGCATAGGGATTTTTTTACTCTTGCTATAGACAGGTATAAGGTGTTCCCTACATCTGTCCCTCTTACACCCTAGGGGTGCACTAACCAGGTGTGATGATGGGTCTAGATATGCAAGTTCATTTTCTTGTTTCATTTGCAAATAAAAGGGAAAAGGTCCCAAAATTAACTGCATTAACAGCTTTTCAAACAATCAATAGCAGCAACATTTTAAATGTATTTCAGTTCAGCTAGCAAAAACAATGCAGTGACCGCTCCACCCAGGCTAGCAGAGCAGCAGGATTTTTAAGGATAAACAGACAGTTTGAAGGCACAGCTGATAAAGACCCTGGCCACACAGTAGGATTCAGTTTTGAAACCTAAATGCTCGCAGCCAAAAAAAAAGGTCAAACAAGACAATGGGAGAAGAAACTCAAATACACAAACGTGAACTGGAAGTAGATCCCAGGACTGAGGGTAAGACCAACACATCCACTGAAAGAAAAACTACCTCCACAAACAGGGTGATTGAGTGCTCGCTCAGAGGCCAGCATGCACTCATTTTCAGGTGAAAATGCCACTGTTCAGAACTGCCTAGAAAAGGAAAAAGGAGTCGAAACCAAGGTCAAAACATGACTATAAAGTCACAGTGCAGTGAAAGCCACCCAGCCTCTGGCTTACACCATCCTACTCCAGCGCATAGGGCTGAGCGTGGTACAACATGGCAAACCACAGCACAGGAGCATCTGCCCTGCACATACCGCGTACCACACCAATGGTCTCACCGGGGATGAGGGCAGCCACCCAGACCTTCCTGAAGGCAGGCACAGCCGGATGGAAACAAGCCACAGAGGGGGGCATTTTGTTTAGTGCTTCATTTTTGTTGAGCAGATGTTTTCTGGGCACCACAGACTCCTGCTTTAATTTGCCTTGTTAATAATATGGAGCAGAAAACCCTGATTAACAAAATAATTAACAAGCATTTGAAGTCTTTTTTTTTTTTTTTTTTTTTTTTTTTTTTTTATTTTTAGCATGTTTCATTGTAGCAGATACAGGTTGACTCTTTGAACTGGAGGAAAAATTGGGATATGGTTGAAGCAATAATGTATCTTGCTCAGGAAAGCTGGTGAAGGGCAGAAATTACTTTAGTCTTTGAGGAGACTCCAAGTCATACATAGAGATGTACCCCCAAAGTGATCCACTCCTTCCAAAATTTGCTTTCTACTTCCTCTTCTGAGTCCATCCCAAAGGACCCATGCTTTTAATGCCAGCTCCACATGGCCCACAAACCCAAAATTACACCTAAACCCATGCTCTGGCTCTAACAGGTCTCCCAGCCAGCTGCTTCCCAGCACAGCTCACCCAGCAGGGCCATGGCCAGGGCTGTCTTCCTCCATCACCTCTTACAACCTACCTGCATGACCCCACGGGCTCTGCTGCCGCCCCATTCTGCAGGAGCACTAACCTCCATGCTTGGTCCTCATGCAGCATCCAGAGGAGCGCACAGCGGGACGAGGCCAGAGCTGCAAGCGCTGCCTTATGCAGGAAGAAGATTCAGTGCCAGGGGATGGGACAGAAGCAGACTGTGCCCCTGCACTGCCACCGAGGCACCCAGCTGAGCCTCTCCCACAGGGTGGGAAGATCCTGTGTACTATCTCACACACACCATGGCCTGAACCAGCATGTAAACAGCTCCTCAAAGCACCTGCCGTGATGCAGATCAAGCTGATGAGAACCCAAGCAGACACTTGGGCTGCCTAAGAATATATGGGGAATAAAATTCCCTTCTCCCCTGCATGTACCTCCTGGACTTTGGGGTCAGGAATTACCCAGTGCTGCCTGCTCATGACTTCCGTAATCCCCACCTCAAATCAATAGGAAGAGCAAGTGCTCTGGGAATGTACTCGAGCTGGTTTACTGCTTAAATAGGCATATGCAATAACATGTTGACAAAAACATATGGGGAAAATATTCTTCACTATATTGCTCTCTGGCGATAAGTATGCTAGCAAAAGAAAACATTATGTTTTATTTACCAGGTTGGCTCATTTTCAGACTAGCTTTCTATAACAAAAAGGTTTAATAATGTTGTTGAAGGCAAGAAAGATACCTATAAATAGGACCAAGACCTGTCTGTGGAACTTTTACATGAAACTTTAATGGCAAGAGAAATAGCCTTAATGTATCGCAGTTGGCAAATTCTTTATTGCATTTCTGCCTATACTTAGTGTGAAAGTAGGTAACAGAACCAAGAAAAGATTTCTTTATGTGCTCATGACTCAGTTTTCCTAAGGCTTCTCTACCCCAAAGCCTGGGTACTAGCCCCTGTATTACCCCTCTCCCTCTGCCCTTGGATTCAGGGAACGGGACAGTAACAGCACTGCTTGCCAACACTGGCAGTTACCTGTTGACTCAGTTCCCATCCTTATCCAAGCACCTCTGCCTTCCCCTAGATCAGGGGCAGTTGGATGCTCCAGCCAAGCAACCGGCACTATTTTCTTCAAAGGAAAAAAAAACAAACAACCCAGCTCACAGATTTCTCTAGAAACCTCCACTCCCACCACAGCGACCAACTGTAGGGCTCACCAAAGTTCTCCCTCTGGGCGAGGCTCCCAGCAGGTGGGGTTCATGAAGGATGCAGCTGCCCTATAGAAGAAAAGTCTCAAGCCCAAGCCCTCCACTATTTCTGTATTTAGTCAAACCTTGGCCACACACAGGGACTCTTGAAATTAATGACCCATTCATTTCCCTTCATCTGTTCAGGTGGCCGTTGCCGTATCTACTAACTACCGAATCTCCAGTCTATCAAAAATGCAATCTATCTTCCAAGACTTTAAAGATTTTACCTACATGCCCTCTACATATTTACTGCTACGTGGAAACAAAAGGGATTTACTTCTGGGCAGTTCAAATATTACATATAGCCCACTAGGGATTTCAGGTGAAAAAATATTTTTTAATAAGAAATGGTAACTTCTACTACTATTTTCAATTTTAATAATTTTATTTATGTATATCGATTACCAAATATTGATGACAAATATAATTGTTTTAATTACTTATGACTAATAACGATTTTAAGTGCGATACTGTAGATTGCAAAGCCCTTTGTTTCTCCTTCGTCTGCAATCCCTCCCTCTTTAAATCTTTGCAGTGCATGTAATAAAAAAGCAGTGTGCCTAGCCTGAGATTGCTCACAAAGAATCCAGACCTGCATTTCTATTACTGGCTGCTGTGCATGTTTATATGGACGTCTGAGAAAGATTATAAATATCTCTACCTTTTAGTCATTTTGCTTCCTAGAACCATACAGGAATATTTCTGGTAGGTGCCACCACGCATCTGTCAAGCACCTCAGTCAGTGTCTTTATGGTGTGCATGTCTCTAGTCCCACAGCTCTCACCTTCCCAGAGGTTTTATTTACCTTTAGATGCGCCCCTAGAGAAGGCAGTAGAAAATGTCGCATAGCCCAAATTGCTTTCACTACTCCACAGTCCTGTAAAAGCTGGAATTTGCAAAGGGAGCCTAAGGGAATTCAGCACCCAAATTCTATTGATGACAAATGGGTTTGGGAGACCAGAACTCTCAGCCTAAAGGAAGATTGCAGTGTTGCTTGAATTCACAAATCTTTCAGAGCAGAACCAATAATATTAACGTGTCAATTAACAACTAGCAAGGGGAAGGGCTGGGCAGAACGTGTTTTCAGCTATTATTTAAAATACACTGGAAAGCCCTTTGCAGAGGGGCTGAGAGGGCAGTTCCTGCTAGGAGCAGCAAATGGTGTTACACTGCCGGGGATTTGCATATGAACAGCAGAATCGGGGAAAGGCCAGGGAGGGAGACTATATCCACCCAACCTATGGAGAAGAGACTTGCAACAGCTAATGTAAATCTTGATGATGACAGCTCAGATGAGAATTTCTCCTACCTCTCCCTCATTCACGATCTTATTTCACAGAATTACAGACACTCACTACGCCCACAGTGTTTAAAAACCAGCTCATGCTTCAAGGAAAATCACTTCCACAGCAAGTACACAAACAGACGCTTCGGATCTCATGCAGCCTGGGAAGAGGCAGGCGATGGTGATGGCTTTCTTAGTTCAAGAGGTGTTTGAATCTTGTGGCCAGAGGAACAAACCCCTTGGGTGTCTCTCTGCAGCATCCTCTGTACAGGTTTTCCTCTCAAAGAGGACTTTCTTTTACAAGTGCAAAATCACCTGGTAGTTTTGATGTCCTCAGTGTCTGAGGACTAAGCCACCAATACCTGTTTCCTTCTGCAAGAAAAAAAATCCAGCACGCCTGCTCATCTTAGCAACACAGCTTATGCTAACACCCATCCAGTTTTGTTTCCCCAGCTGTTCAGTTAGAGCAAAACCTCATTTGCAGACCTGCTAGTCAAACTCTCTATCAGGTCCTGAACTTCCAACTCGCTGTCACGGTCGGGGGGTATCTCCTAAATGCAGGCTTGTAGCTAGAACAGCCCTAACCCCAAGAGCACCTGCAGCCAGCCTGGGTAATCCGGCTGGCCGCTACCCCGACACCCTCCTGCTTTTGCAGCTTGACAGAAATGTCTGGCTGGAAATCATCAGTCGCTGCTACACACCAGGGCCAGGCAGTGTTTACCTAATCTGCAGACCAGGCACATCCACTCAGGGAGAAAAAAAGAAAATCACAGGCAATTTGTCAGAGCATTAGCTGATAATTCAGACAGAAATGTTAGATCTTGAGGCACAGCTCCGGGCTGCAGGGGAAATGTTATTGACTCTGACAGATCCCTGATGACATATCCACTCCCTCTCCCAGGGGCAAGGCTACATTTAGATACACTTAAATTTTCATTCAAATTCCAGATTAGCACAGCAAATGGACAGCAGGGAAAGAAAGGGAGAGAAGGTTATGGAGGAAGAGGGAGCTTGCGTGGTTGAGGTTTGGCTTTTCATCCCACCTCTGTAATTGTGGCCTAATTATTTCCTTTAAAACTCATTGACTTCACCACAGTAATTATTACTCAAGCTTAGAAATAAATATTCCTTCTGCTCAGAGACAGCCATTCCTGCCTACTTAATGCTACTTATTCGCTGTAATAGCTCCAAGTCCAGATTTAGACAACACTAAATTCTTTTGAGACTTGATCAAATGTTTCACAGCTATCTTCCCATCACCTCTGGCTTCCCAGCCAGTTGCATTTATTCATTGTCTCTCAGGCAGAGATTTTAAGCACCTTCAGGTTATTTTTTTTTCTTCTTATATGTATTCACAGCATCCTGTCCCGAGCCTTCAATGACAGCTGTTAAGTAGCAAATAATAGTAATAATTGGAGCATATCTAATTGGGCTGCAGTTTTCAAATTTGGGCGCCTAAGGAGGTGCATTAGCATTGAGCATGGCTCTGCTCCTAATTCACTCGAGTTGCCTTGAAAACAACACACTTGCAATCATGTTTAAGCACCTAAAGAAACATCTTCATTTTTGGAGAGGCTGAATATTAATTTCAATAAACCTTGGGTCTGACACCTCTGAGCATCAGAATAACTTCTACCCATCTTTAAATGTATATCCACAAATAGATGGCTTTCTTGGACATCTGCATATGAAAATATTGACTGTTTCTATCCGGAAATGATGTTCATGTGTTTCATTTCCCTTTATATCTGTTTCCACACCATTCAGCACTAAACCTCAGTCTGTGAGTGCACTTAGTATTTCTCAGCTTTTGCCTAATGATTTACTTCAGCCAACAATCAGAGAATCATTAAGGTTGGAAAAGACCTCTAGGACCATTAAGTCCAACCATCAACCCAACACCCCCAGGCCTCCTAAACCATGTCCTGAAGTGCCACATCTACACATTTTTTGCACACCCCCAGGGATGGTGACTCCACCAGCTCTCTGGGCAGCCTGTTCCAGTGCCTGACCACTCTTGCAGTAAAGACATTTTTCCTAATATCCAATCTAAACCTCCCCTGATGCAATTTGAGGCCATTTCCTCTCGTCCTATCACTCGTTACTTGGGAGAAGAGACCGACCCCCACCTCACCACAACCTCCTTTCAGGCAGTTGCAGAGAGCGATAAGGTCTCCCCTCAGCCTCCTCTTCTCCAGACAAACACCCCCAGCTCCCTCAGCCGCTCCCCATCACACTTGTTCTCCAGACCCTTCACCAGCTCCGTTGCCCCTCTCCAGACACGCTCCAGCACCTCCATGTCCTTCTTGTCCCGAGGGGCCCAAACCTGAACACAGCATTCGAGGTGCGGCCTCACCAGTGCCGAGCACAGGGGCACCATCCCTGCCCTGCTCCTGCTGGCCACACCATTGCTGACACAAGCCAGGATGCCGTTGGCCTTCTTGGCCACTGGGCACACTGCTGGCTCGTGTTCAGCTGGCTGTCAGCCAGCACCCCCAGGGCCTTCTCCTCCGGGCAGCTCTCCAGCCACAATTCTGCTGTGAGTGGCGACGTGTGATCCCATATTCAGCTGCTCATGCACCCAGACGTATCCTCCACCAGGCAAGCGAAACATGGCCCACGAATGGCATTCGCACGTGCAACGGGTGACTGGTTTGCTGACCGCTGGCAGCAGTAGCAATGCCCCAGAGATCAGCATGAGGGCTGAATTCAAAAGCACACACCTCCAGGGAAGGCTTTTCTCCTGCTTTACCTCAAGATAGGGAGATGACTACATAACCTCTAAATGCCTCCTTGGCTCTTCCAGATTTTACTGGAAGACAGTCAGCTTCTGGGTTGGCAGGGAATATGGTTGTATTAGTAGTCCTCACAGTGGCTTTTTCATGTAGCTTCTTCCTCAAAAATTCAGGACTCTGGCAATTTTTTATTCAACCCTAGGAGAAATCTCCCGGTTTGATTGTGGTTTTCTTAACTGGACTTGACTTATGATGGGTTCTGGGTTTACAAAGATATCTTTTCCCACCATAATTTCGTGGGAAAAAACACCTTTCATTCAATTTTTCATCAGAACTGGGCAAAATTTTGCATATAGTTTGTTTTTTTAAACACATGGTTCGCCCACACCGTTTGTCAAAATTGAGCCTGGTTAACATCAAATCTTTGCAGATTTTAGCACAACCTTAATGAGATGTGCTGCACAGTGGTTCTGATACCACTGAAGGCACCTACCTTGCCCCACCCACCATTTCAGCCCTTCCATTAGACTATACTACCTTTCAGGCTGTATATTCCTTTCACTGCTGCCCAGGTATTTCCACTGATTTGGGAAATCTTGTGCATGGATTCAGCTAAAAGCTGTTGACTTTTGGCAGGTGACCAGACCCAGCTGCTCCTGTGGCTATTAGTGTGTTTAAAATGACATAAAGACTCTGCTGAAGCAAGCACAAGTACTCCCAAAGCATCATGTACCCAATGAATCAGGGCCACAACGAGCACAAGGGAAACAGGATCCCATTTAATCCTGGACATATACAATAATTTAAAGACGACCTTCTTACATCCCAGCTAACATACAGGATGCAGCTGTTAACTTTCAACATGCTAAAGGCCAAAGACAATAAAAAATCCAGACACCACAGAGGTTAAATCAGTGCATCATTTGACAGGTAACTGTGAGCCATTAACCTTTCCACTGGCACTCGCAACGAAGAGCTGGAAGATAAACACATTGGGTAGGAAGCAAATTGGTTCATTCGAATGCTATTAATGTGCGTGCCCTTGGAGACCACGTTTATGCTTTTGGAAAATTACACATTCATGCATAATGAAGTGAGATACAGCTCACCGATTACCAACAGGGTGCAAAGCCCGCGATAAGGATTTATAGCAGGTGCCTAATTCTCTAAACATTTGCAAATTAAGTATTTACAAGTGTAATGCTGGCTATTTTATTGCCAGTTTAAGTTACCATCATTTGAGCTTTTTATTTTGCACTGAAACTGAGCTGAGCATCTATGATGTGTAATTTATTCAAGCATAATTTGGTGATGTTATAGTGGAAATTATGGCAATACCCAGAGACCCTAATTATGACACAACTACACATAAACAGAGGAAGAAATCCGCTGTCCTAAAGAGCTTGCTCTTAGCTGACAAAAACAGATAAAGATTGTAATACAGACTGCAAAGTGGAGAAATGTTGTAAATAGAAATGGAATGACTTGCCCAATGCAACATGAAATGTCTGTTATAGCTGGAAAAATATCCAGGCCTCCTGCCCTACACACCTGGGGCATAAAAGTAGATTGTTTGACCTACTCATAGATGATGGGTGACCCTGGGCCTCAGTGCTACTGAATACAACCACAAAGTATGCCCCAGCTACTGAAATAACAAGTTTCCTTGGGAAGCTGCCACCGCTTACTGGGCTAATGTAAAGATTTCAAGGAATACTGAACAGAGAAAGCATGCATGAAAGGTGAAAGTAGGGGTAAAAGAGGAGGTGTCAACTAGTCCAAAGCTAGAGAGATGTCACAGCCACCCAGGTGACCTGGTCTGGATGATGTACGGGGATATTTGTACCTAGTACCTTCATTCATTCCCCACTAGTCAGTGGGGTTTATCTTGTTTAACCATTTCCCTCATGCTGCACCGTGTGCAGATTGATGGCCGTACCTGGAGGAGCATCAGCTCATCCCCAACAAGGAGCTGCCAGTGCTCAACAAAAACCCAACTCAATGTCTTTAATATTCCCCCTCTCCTGCCTCCCGCTGCAGCTGCTGCAGCCTGGCTGGTCCGCAGGAAGGGGCTGTTTGCTTTGGAAAGTGATCAATTCCCCCCACAGCTCCATCTACAGCCAAAGGAGAGCATGGATGGGTGGTTGAGTTTCAGCTGTGGAATGGCTTTAAAACTCAACATAAATGAATCCCAGGAGGAGGAAGGGATGAAATGATTCACATTGGTATTCTCCTCACAGGTGGAGGGAGCACGTCTGTTTTTCTCAAAGGGAAGGAGCAGGATCTCTCTCCCTGCCTGAGCAGCTGGTGACATATTCAACTTGTCAACCTCCTACTCTGGATCCGCTGGTCAGCCCTCTGGCTGGAAGGTAAATAATTTCCCTGCCTCTCCCCTTCATGTTTTGAGGATCTAACAGTTTAGAAAGAGAGGAAGAGAAAAGATTACTCATTCATTAAAAAATGTGGCTTTGAACCAGGCCTAAAGTGTTATTCCAGGACTCTCATAAAGGCCACGGCTTTTTTGCTCTTCTGAGCATCCCTGGCGTAAGGAGCTATTGCTCTTCAGGAGATGTCTGTGTGCAACAGACACCACTGCACGTCCAGAGGAACATTCTCCACTGTAGCATCTAATTCAACCCCCCTGGTAGAGGTCTTAGCAGGAACTACACGCCGTTAGGTACGTGGAGAATGAAATTGCAGTGCATTTCTTGGACACTTAATTCCCCAGTTAGGCTTCTCTCCTTCTCTCCACGTACCCACAGGAATTCCCCTGAAAATGAACACAGGTATTGGGCTGAAGTGGGCTGTGAGAAGCCACATCCTCAGGCAACATTTTGAAGACCTTACCTGATGTAAGCACACTCCGACCAACTCCCGTGCCAGTACCCACTGCTGCTGGATGCCAGCATTATCCTAAGCAAATTAACTTAAGGGTCATGACTTAAAGAAGCACATCTTGAGATATGAAATCTCTCTTGGCCAAGTCACCTCTTAGTCCAAACCAAAATAGTAATTGCCTTTTGACATTGCCCAGACTTGTGGGAAAGGGGCAGACTAGTCTTTGCTGCACATAAATACAGGTCCTGTGAATCAAGATAGAAAAATCTGACACCTTGCCTACAGTAGGTTTTTTAAAGATGGGGATCAACTAGTCCAGATGAACTCATGCCATACCCTGGGAGCCACTAAACACGTTAAGTATTTCTGGTCTGCTGGGAAGTGGATAAAATTATATCATTATGGGAACACTGTTAATGCACAGTGGTTCAGGAAAAAGGAGAGGAGGGGAAGAAACCAGATAGGGCTGGAACAACCACCAAGTACTTGAGCTGTTTTCCAGCCAACGCTGACTGAGAATGCATTTTCAAGTGTAGCAAGGGATGCTGTTAATAATTGGTGAGTAAGTCCTGACGCTAAGTGCTGCATATAGGTTTAGAACAATTGACATTTGTAGAGGTTAAAATGGAAATTCTTCATCCATAAGATGCTACCTCTTTTTCTTCCAGAGATGCTGAATGAAACACCCATAGCTACAATGACAGATTTAGAAGAGCTGTTAACACCAGAGCAGCATTTGAAACCACCTATTTTCCTGCGAGAAGCTAAGTGGGGAAGCACACATAGGTATCTAATTGTTTTCCTTAAACCAATAGCGCTGCCTTTCCATTCACTCTCATGAAGTCCCCTCTCCTGGGAAAGACAGAAATAGAAAGGCAGGCAGAATTTTCAACGTTTGAGTTGAATTGGGTGACAAAGCAAACAGGTCAAGGCTGTGCGACTTTGAAAGGCCCATCCTGTATCTGGGGCTGAAGCAATGACAGAAAAACAAGTGGAGAGATGGAAGACACAAAGTGCTGTTCCGCTCTTCTGAGATCAAAACATATCTCCATCTGCTAGCAGAAAGCTCGTGGACTATTAACAAGCCTCACGCACCTTCCCATATTGATTCAATATGAAGCATTTAAATCCCTCGTTTAAAATAATTGTCAGTTTGAAATTGTTCTTATGTTACTTCTTCAGACTACCTGATTTCCCTTCTGAAGGCATTATTCTTATCTTCCTGTCACTTTACACATGTGCAAGCTTGGGATGGTAAAGAGCTTGAGTTTTAACTACAGCATGCTATAAAGACACAGGGAATTCTCTTATCTCCTCATTTTTCCCATTGATAATTCAGATTTTCATGGAACTTCTGTATGAATTCATGAAGCCATCTCACTAAGCAACAAAACATTGACCTGGGGGAAAAACTTGAAGTTACAAGTATGAAGCAAAGTACAGGCCATGCATCAATAGAAGAGTTCTTGCAGCTCGGCCGGGTCAGATCCGACAAAAATGAAGGATCCATACCAGAAGTGCTGGTGATGGTGTTCATCTTCACTTTCAAGACCTGTCTTTCATCCTTGCCATGTTTGAAGATCTTCACAGATCAAGAACACACTGAAGTCAAAGACTTGGTTCTGGCATTGTTTCAAACCACTTTTACTTGTTTTACTTTCAGGATAGATACAAGCCCAGATATCCAGCAGCACCGAATGATTTAGCATATTTTCAGTTCCAAAAAGCTTTATTTGTCAGACAGGTTGCTTAACACTTGTGGCATCCAACCCTGATGAGATGATCAAGTTGGACTACTGAAATCACTATTCACTAATCATTTTTGAAAATGGAAGGAAGATCTTACAGCCAGCACCATGCTAGCAAGTGGAAGAGGAATCTTTCTCCAAGCAAATACTTAAAACTGTGCAGCATATTGATGGCTACAAACAGACGTTTTTATTAAAGCTCTCCCTTCAACTACATGAGTGTGCAGTCATGGCTTATCACCTGTACAAATATTATTTCTGAATGTAGTTAAGCCTATGCCGGGACTTTCTTGAGAAATAATCTTAGAGGAGCCAGTAATTTGTCACGCATGTCCTGGATGTGTTTACAGGGAGTCTATACGTGAAGCAAAAGTCATGAATAAGCACATGACTTTGCATAGAGATATGAGAAGATGTGGCCAGATACCCATAAAGACTACACAGGACTGGAGCAGACGAGCTCAATAAAACCTCTGAGGAGGTAAGGATGTGCTCTTGGAAAGACTGACAGAAAACTATCACAGAAAGAACCTTTTCTCCTAAAATATGACTTATTTGAGACTTGTGATTATTCTAACCTTCCAGACTAAAAAGATGAGAGCTCTGAGGCTGGCGGAAACCTTGGTCTATCCTGTATTTATTTTTATTCTTTGCAATACAAACCTTTGCCTGCTAAGAAAGGTACCTTTCTCAGAAGCAGGAGAGATACGCTTATTGCCAGTCATGCTGTACTTGGACTTTTCTTGTGAATTTTTTAAAGAAACCTGCTTTTATTTTAAATCACAAAAGCAACCTGAGTGGAAGAGGCACGCTCATAAACAAGAGTGAACGTGCATTGAGGCAATTAGACAGAAAGCATCCGAGGCTGGAGATAAAACAAATGACATGTTGTGATCCACCCCTATGTGGTCCTGGACCATGATTTGTCTGTGGGCAATCACACAAGAGAGGTTATTCCTCCTGTCCGCAGAGGGAGACAGATGCCTGTGAACCTCAAAAACTGAAAACAAGCTTCCCACGAAGGAAGAGGGAGAACAGGTGAGTCTTTACCCAAACATACAGCCGGGTAACACCAGCTCCTGCCACAGCCTTGTGGGATTTCTCCATTAGGAAGCAGTGTCCCAGTTCAAACCTGCTGATGGGAACCCAGCACCAAGCTAAACGCAGAGCTGCCCAGGGGCCAGGACAGCACAGGGGCTTCGTGGAGCCTAAGTGCCTCCTCCTCGTTAGCATCATCTGAGATGAGGGCCCCATCACAACCCTCTCCGGTGGGCCTGCTGGCCTTGTTATCATCAAAGAAAAGCATTTGCTGACATTTTCTGTCAAACTGTCAAGAACCGAAATCAGGATTGGCTCACCTACCATTTACAATCACTTGGCACCCGCTTCTTTGGCTGTCTGTGTTTGCCCCAAACCCGCATACTTCAGCTCAGGATAAGGGTGTTGTTTTTAATTGCCATTTTTATTCTTCAGTTTAAAAGCAGCTCAAGGAGGAAGTAAAGTGCTGGTGCATGCTTCCTCCTGTGGGCACAGGTCACCAGCCCTGCCCCAGCACACCCGCGGCAACTCATCTGAAATGCCTCAATTCAAACACGGACCCGCCAGGGTACCAGACAGCACTTTGGAGTGGTGAAAGGCACTACTAACAAGTGCGAGCCCCCCTCCTCTCCAACGTGCACAGTCCTTCCCCTCCAGCTGAAAAACAATGGAGAAAACCTGTACGAGCCTGAATGCAAAACAACCCCGCGCCTCTGAAACAAAGCCAGATGTGTTCATGTGAAACAGAGACAGTTGTCAGCCTGAGCAAGGCTCAGGACGGCAGAATTACATCTCTTAATTATTACCAGCCTGGCTCCCCGAATGTTCGCATTTTTTCACAGTTACTAAATAAGTTAATCACTTCATGAACAAGGAAATCTGCAGATGCCTTGGAGGCTTTGTTAACATAGTGCCTAAGCCAGCCTTACACTCTCTTCTAATCCTCTTTAAGACAGTATGAGGCAGTGAAGTAGCCTATAATCAGTTTTTAAGGTTATAGACAATATCCCCACTCAAGCTGGTTGCCTAGAGCAACAGTGCAGGAACTGAATACTAGCAATGAGATTGGATTACTTGCCTTGTTTATTCATCCATATATATTTATCCTTTGCTCTGCCTACAGCAGAAGCAGGGATTTTTGTAGCCTGTGCCATACACGTCCAGATGCAGAGCAGAATTTCTGTAAAAAAATGCAGACAGGCTTCAAGAATTAATCTCTTTCCATTTCTGATTCTCTCCTTTCCCTCTCCACCTCAACAACTGAAAGTTCAAAACACTCCCAGAACTGAGGTTGCTTGCATAGTCTCAGCAGCAATAACAGTCTTCCCACTGCTTCGCATCTACATGGAGGTGGAAAGTCCTCTTTCATGAGCGCTGGCATCACCAGCAACGTTTAGGCACCCTGAACCGCCTCGTGAGCTGGTGCACGCTCACTAGCAGGCAGCAGGAGCTGCTATTTCACCTTCGCTGATGATTTGTCCCAGCCTGACCTGCAGGAACCCCCAGCTACCATTTGCGTAAAGCAAATTGCTCTGTATTTGAAATGCACTGACAAGAACTCAGCCCGCATCCCTGTTTCTCTCAGTTACAAGCATTCTAACTTCATCTTCTTTCCTTGAAAAGCTGGGTTTTCCCTCAGGCCAAAACCCACTTCCCTTTAGTATTTTAAGCTTAGGCATAGTTTTAACCAGCGTCAGAACAACTTGTCTATCCATCTTGCCTGCAGTGGCTCTTGAGATTGACCTGGTGTAACTGGTGTTAAATCCAGGCTCTTCCTTAGAAAACAAAGTGATACAAAAACTCCATTACAGATGGAAGACTCATAGCAATGATGCTAAGACTGCAGTCAGTGACTGCCCAGTTGTCACTGACAACTTCAGAGCTAGCAGAGGGCCAAAGAGCAATTCAAGCAGCATCCTGAACAGAAAAAGCCAGCGGGCTTCCCCACACCTACAAAAGGTACAGTGCAGAGGTTTAGAGCAACCTACAAGAAGGTCAAATCAAGCTGCTGTGGATTGGCGTTCAGGAAGACCTACTCGTACTGCAAGAATAAATTTCAGTGGGGTTTTGGTGTTCCATCAGCCTCTCTGAAAATCCCAAAGTGCACAGAGAAAGTACATCCTAAGGCTGCCACACTTCTCCTTACCTGAGTCTTCTTGGAGTTCACACCTTCTATGTCAACCTTAACCAGTCGCTATTACGCGTAGGCAAAAATACCTTCTTAGTGCTTTATCTAACCTCAGCCAATATAGAAGCCTCACAATCACTCATTAATGGTAAATCCAAAAGGATCTTCTTCACCTCTCACATTCCAAAACTTCCCATGAGCTTGGCTATGTTCAGTGGCCGAGCTGACCTACAGAGCTGACCTCTGATGTGCAGTGGACAACATTTATCAGAGTAGCCACTCAAAGGAAAAATAATCCACCCAATTTCCTTCCACAATTGGAGCATCACATCCTCATGTAGCCCCGTTACATGACAGCTATGTTTTATTACACATCAGCTCACTGAGTCACTGGCGTTTCCAGCTTTTAAGGGAAGAGGGGCTGTGGGAAGGTAGGATGGAGGACCAGGTCTCAGGGGAACCGCCACACATTTTTTAACATAATCTGGGACATGTCACTTTGTAACTTGGTTCTTTACCAGTAAAATGGTGTATTCATTCAAGGAAAGAGATTAGAGGTTTGACAGATAATAAATTTGCTGAGAAACTGAGTTTTAAAGAGATCTAACTGAACAGCAGATGAACTTGGCAAATGGTTGTAAAGCACTGAAGCAAACAGGGTGAGGGGCAGGAAGGTTGCTGCCAGGAGGGAAACCGAAAAAAAGAGTTCAAGATATTGCATTTCAGGACACTGTTAAAATGAAAGGCCTCATTTTGGGAAGGATGAAGTGTATACCTTCAATATTTTCAAAAAGAAACTTTCTGGCTTTTCAGTTTGAAGTGTTTTGGCTTTTTTTTCACATTAAAAGTCACTTAAATTAAGAGGAAAGAGGAAAAGCAGGAGTTAAATAACCCCAAATCAAAACAGAACGTTTCATTTTGGATCTAACCGAACATTTCAGGTTGACCCAAAATGAAAGTTTTGTGGTTTTCATTTCACTGAAAAAAACTGAAAACAAAAATATCGGTCTCAAACTGACATGAACCGTTTCCCCCCACACCTCCTGCCTTGAAACCCATCTTTGGTTTCTCAGTTAGCAGAAAAGACCAGTAATTCTCACATATTATTGCTTGATTTCTTGCACTCTTCATCCAGCTGGTGATGTACAGCCTAAGCTGTTTGGGACCCTCCGCCACGTGTCTGTAAAATGTCTCCCACAGGGGGAATCCTATGCCATGTGCCATCCTTCTGCTTTTCCCAAATCCTCAGAAAATTAGCATCTAATGATGGGAGACCCCCTCCTGCCCCAGGCTCCCATCCCCCCCGCGGGGCTCCCCTGCAGATGGCACTGCGGGAGCGTCCGAGCCCCCCGCAGCCGAGAGGAGCCTCCGCGTCCTTCACTCCCTGTGTTATCCCCTGCACTCAAATAATTTCCTTGGCCTACTTTCTACTTTTTTTTTTTTTTCCTCCCAGAGAAATTATTTATCGTAGGGATTGCCAGTGCTTAATAAACATCCCTCCAAGAATAAATTTGTTTATCTAAGGTATTTTATTATGCTGCCTCAGATAAAAGAGAGAGGAAAAAAAAAAATCCTTCCCAGAATATTTTTGACTGTGCAAACAGTGGAAAAGCAGTGTCCTTGAGCACAATTTTCAAAGGGGAGGTTTGTCAGAAGCCATTTCAACTGTTAAGGAATGAGTTATCTTCCAAATGAACAAGAAGAGGTGGCGGCGTAGGCCCTGGCAATTGATCCAGTGTGACAGAGACAGATTTAGGAACCTCAAAGCATTTTGTTCCAGGGGCTGCGCTGGTTGTCCTCCTGTTTCACCTTCTGTTGTCATCCAGACTCGGTGGCGGGGGGAGGAAGATGAAAGCATTTTAAATTCAGGTTGCACAGGTTCGAGTAGCAACACAAGACAGCAGGTCACAGAAAATCAGGACTTCTGTCACTCAATCCCACGGCGGTTTCTGCCTCTGCCTCATCTCCCTCCTTTCGCTGGTGCAGGAGCCTATGTCTCTGTGCTGATGAGCAATGCACGAGCTAGCAGATCCGCTACACCAGTCAGGCTCCCCACGCCACAAAGTCATCGAGTAACACCAGCTGGGTCCCTGGCAAGAGCAGCCCTGGGCTGTGCGAGGAGATAATGCAGTGAAAGGAATGCTTATTAGAAGCAGGAAGCCTGGCAGTAGGATTTCTTATCCCAAATACAAGGTTTGCAGCAGTATAAATAATGCATGTCAATTGCCAGCATCCTGAAAATTAGTTAAAGTAGGTTGGGGGGGGGGGGGGGGGGGGGGGAGAAAAAAAAAAATCACACTCCAGTGCTCTCCATTCAAAAGGAGTTAGCTGCTCGTAACAGGCCAGTATGGAAAGAGGCGACAGTAATTAAAACTTCATCTTTTGTTGCATGAGACTGTCCTAGCAAGAGACAGAATATTTTCCAACCTGTTGGACCCAACCCCTCAGGTTCTTGCCCAAACTGCATGGCGTTGCCCTACCTGCCACATGTATGGCAAATCCTGTACCTCAGGTCAGAGCAGACGACTCAAATGTGTGTCTGGCTGCTGCTCTGACCCGTAGCAGCCCCACCTGGGGACACCTGGCTCAATCCAGCATTGCACACCAAATCCCTACAAAGCCAAAACCCAAGGTGCCAGCAGACATGCAGGGAAACTGCCCTTGCTGAGCTGGGAAGGTCCAGCTGAAGCAGGACCTGGTCGGCGCAGTCCCACAGGCACAGAGGAACACAGCTGGCAGCAGCACACCCACCACGGAAATGCAAAGGCCAGACATGAAATGCACCAAACACTCACTATCTTTAGCATTTTCAATCAATTTCATCTTTGTTTCGGGTGACAGGATTTGCCAGTGAAGTGTTCAATGCCCCGAACATCACTGCTAGGAACCTGCTTTACTTTCTGCGTGTTGCTGCTCAAGTATAACCAACCTACAGCCTAAGCAAAAACAAATAAGATGGAGCCTTTTGAATTCCCTATCTTCACCCAATAGCAACCTGAGCACGCCAGATATAATCAGCGTACTGGAGGCCAGCGGCACCCTCTGACTAGTCAAAAGCAATTTCATTACCAGCAGCAATTCAAGCTCAATTCAAGCAATGAGTCGTCCCCTCCAGATCTATCCAAATTCCAGCTCCCATCGAACTTCCCCCTCCCTCGGCTGCAATCTTCTCCCTAATCTAATAATAATTCCACCAGCAATAAAACACAGCCACGCTGGTAGAATACTTCCTTGCTAAAAATGTGTCTGTGCACATCAACGATGATCTCTGTGAAACTGTTACAGTAAAAAGAATACCCTAAAAAAAAATTCTGAAAAACCTGCATCTTTTTCCATTTAATTTTGATCGCCATGGCTGACTTCCAGCTCCTCTGTCTAAGTGCATGGGCCTTCAGAAAACACTAGATATCATGAAAAAATGGTCCCCAAGGAAAGCTAAGCACTAAGCCAGCGATTGTCTCAAATAATCACCGTACGCGTAAAAACATACATCTTTCTGCATATGGCACCAAACCTTTCACTCCTGCTGGACCACACATAAGCCTTCACAGAAGCTTTCCAGGAACGAACGCCCCTCCAAACATGCAGGATACCACTGTCTGCTCCACCAGGCAAGAACATGTCTTCAACACAGCGGCTGGGAGATCTGTCAGCATTACAGGAATTAAAAGCTCTGACTCCATTGCAGCTGGGGCCTCTAGAGACTAAAACTCCTTATAGCATGGGAAGCGATTTTAACTCAGAAAATACAGAAACATCCCCATCTGGCTTCCTGTCTATCCTGACCCAAACTTTGGATGCCATTCAAAAACACATCAGGAATCCAGAAAACTGCTGGAGCTGCCTCTTTCACATTGAAACAAAGCATCCATTCAAAACATGGCACTTCCAGTGCAGAGCCTGGGAAATAAAACACTCCGTGTTACTTCTAGAGGATAAAGTTCCATGGCAAACAAATGGGACCCAGGGAGCTTTTTATTTAAATGAGAAACCTATGTTTTTCCTCTTCAGAAACTGAATGATTCATCACAAGAAAGGAGAGAAGATGTGTCACACCTTGGAGGCAAGGTAGAGTATCTTTCTCCCAAACTAAGCCATGACTGCTTCGGCTTTTTCCCTGGCTGTAGGTGTTCACTAGATCCCAATCCTTTTTGCAGCCACATTAAAAGTATTACGGTTGGGAGGCTCTTTTCGACTGGATCACATCCTTTGTGGAGTTCACCCATTCAGGCTCTACTTTGCTTAAAGGCCAAGGAGTTCTCAATGAAGACTGCATAAAAATGGGGCAAAGCCCCTACAGGTTTTGCTGTACATTTCTAGCCAGAAAGGAGTGAATAAGCCATGGAGTCAAAGCATGCACTTGATGCCAGAGTCAGGCAAGGGTTACGAACCGCCTTTTAAATATTTGTGAAGGATAGCTGGACCCTAGCTTTAACATAAGGTAAATGTTAATGAATATGATCAACAGAACTACCCGGTCCATCAGTCACACCAAGCATACCAATGTAAGAAATCACAGGCACTGGCGCAAACCAGCAGCAAAAATACTAACTAGAACACCAAAAACCCCTATGTCTACAGCTAAAGAGAAGCACCTGATTTAGCTCTTCAACTGAATCAAGCCTGATAAGACTAGCAAGGCAAACACATGTTTTAGGATGTATTTACTCACTTCCCTAGATATTTAGATTGGTCCTGAACATGCTGCACTTCATAGCCTTCAAGTGAGGCTGCACTTCATTTTGTACAGCTTGCGTCACAAGGCAGAGCTCCTGAACTAAGATTAAATCCACAGAGCGTGCTTTGCAGTCTTCTCTCCCAGGGGTTCTGCTGGGATGGGGACTTCGCCCGTGTCTCATTTTTGGATGGCACTCAGCATGGTGAAGCCTTTTTCCAAAATGGAGCTTTTCCTGGGGAAGAAAGCACCTGGATTGCATCTCAGGAGGCTGCATTCAGTTCCTGGTTATGTCAAGCCTCCCAAGTGGCTGTAAGTAATTGTATGTCTATGTTACTTCTCTGTAAAATAGCAATAATAGTTCTTCCCATGTCCTTTACCCATTTCTGTTAAGACTGGGCAAAAAGCATCTCTTGCAATGGGTAGTTACAGCATCTGGAATAATTCGCCTTCCCCACTTCTGCTGAGATGCTTTTAAGGCAAAACTGAATCACAGTAGTGTAACTGAATTCATTTCCCACTTAAAAGAGAAGTCTCCCATCACAATACGGTAAAGCTTTGTAATGAATGTGCTTACTATGCAATTTTATAAAAACAGTGTTCAGGGAAATTCATATCATAATAAACACACTTGTTAAAATGCCATTTATAGATTACTTTGTGACAAGTTCAAAAGCAGAGATTCTAGCCTTGGGATCAGATACATTTCATAGCGTAGAGTATATTTAATGGAGTTGTAATCAGAAGATAATTTTGCAGAATGTGGAACAGAATATGGCTTACCTCCTACAGGTAAAGAAGAAAAAAGACCAGCTTAGTTTGACTGTGCTCACCACTGCCAAACAGCCACTGTGAGCCGAGAGGGCTCCTTTAAGTTTTTCCCCATATTTGCTTAGGGAGCCTGGTTTGCATTTTTGATTTACAGTGGTCAAGTGCAGATTTTTTTGCTTAAGCAGAACAAATAAAACAGTCATATGAAAATTGCTCAGTTAGTAGAGTCTCGCAGTCAGCAGAGGTGTAGGATTGCTCCTTGTTCACTGCAGACTGGTTGCCTTACATGCCCCTACAGTGCTCTGTATCGAGTACAGTAATTACAGCACTTCCTTCCCATCTGGGATTCAGGCCAAAGACATTTTACCAAGTAACAATGCTTTCTCTATTCACCCTCTTCAGAACAGAATAGTATTGTTTAGTTTAAGTGGGCTTCCAGCCAGAAGAAGGTCAATCATAACAAAGCACTGACATTAAGATAAAGGCCAAAACTATGCTTTATGAAAAGTATCCAACTCTTGACAGTTGGCACTGGAATGACAAGTTTGCACTGGGGGCGTTTCATGTACTTAGCTTTTGTAATTTGGGTAGTGTTCTATTTCACATTTGTGTTTATTTATTGCAAACCACAGAATCACCCTCCAGGTTTTCTCAATTTTCTCTTAAGGAAAATACAATGTTCTATTGCAATTAAGTAAACAAAGTTGGTTTTAACATACACTTTAAAAAAACATTGGTTTTTAGTCCTGCCAGTGGCTCAGCTTGTTTACAGTTCGCGGTCTCGGGCATTTTCCCTGTGGTTCTCTATATGGTAATTTTGCTGTAGAAAATAGCTGGCATTGTCTAGTCTCCTTTTTTGGTGATGTTTGCAAGGAAAGCTATCTCTAACAAAGCTGTAAGGGTGAGAATATCTTTCCAGCTACCACACACCTACAGATTAATACTGCTTCTTTTATTTCCATTTTTCTTCCCTAAAACAGCCCCCTTTGACTTTTGGGCTAAACTACCCCTCGTGTTTCCCCTCTGTGCTCTGATACAGACTGCTTTCCTATCAGTTCTCTGACAAGTCTCCGATACCTAGCCAGTATCCTCTAGAGTACCTGTTTGAAGTTTTGCTGTGTCTCATCTTTCAGCCTCTCCATAACCAAGCATTTTTTGCTCTTTCAGTGTAGGATTAGATAACCCTTCTTGGTTAATTTTCCCTCTACTCTAATATAATGGGTTTCAAATTGAGATCCAAGAGGGCAGGACAGTTATGCGTTTAAGACGCTAGCCTGGAGCTGGGGAGATTCATAGTCTCTACTTTCTCGTTTAAGCTTATGCATGTTACTCAACGACACCATGCTTCCATTCCCATCTATAAAAGAGGACAATCCTTTCATTTAGTCCACCTTTTTTTTTTTTCTTTCTTGCCTATTTAGAAGGTAGGCGGTTATACAAAGCCCAGCACAGTGGAGCCCCAGGGTGATCTGGGGTTGCCAGACGTTAGTGTAATAAAACTAACACAGTCCACTTGCCTCTTGCGTCCTTCCACTGATGTTATGTAGCAGTTATGCTTTCTGATAAACACTCTTGCAGACAGATGGAGCCTGTGTCAAGTTAAAATGTTCACAAAGAATGCCTTCACTGGTTACCACGTTGTCACTACCCTCCTATTGCCGAAAGGCCTTATATTAAGAATGAGTATATATTTTGGAAAGATGAGACGATGATTTTGTGATATACAACATACTGGCCAAATATTTCATATATGCCTCAGTCAAAAATACCTCCATTGCCTCTCATATAATCCACATTTAAGTACTCGCTACATGCTACATCATCTAACTAATTTTTCACTCCGCAGTCAGTAAAGGAAGAATTAACACCTCAACTTTACAGTCGAAGACACACTGAGACCCAGATTGCTAAAAAGTTTAGGGGCAAAGTCCTACTGATGTCAACTGTCTTGCCCAAGAGCTGTGGCTAAGCGAGAAAATGATAACAGCTCCCAGGAGTCCCCTGGACTGTCACTCCTTGGAGATCTCTCCTGCCCCTCAGTAGTTCTCTCTTGAAATATTTCAGGGTCTAGCACTCAAACCAAAGGTGTTAAGGAGAGAGAGGTACTGCTTCTCATTATAACAAGACAGGAGAAAACAAACAAACTTCCAGGCACCGAGTCTGTTCAGACCTGTCAGATAAAGATATTTTTGTGAGCTTGTCAGATTTTGGTAACTGCTGTCAGCTGATTTAATGCAGGATGGTATGTTTCCCCACAAACCCTACATCTCTGGTATCCTTAAACCACTGCACTAGTAATTAATTTTTAATAATTTATTCCTCCCCCTTCCTGGAAATCTAGAAATATATTAAAATATTCATTTAAAGTATGTTTGTTAAGGGAGGAGGGAAGAGAGGAGAGGAGGATGAACATGTGCGCGCGAGGGACATCAGACAACAGTGGGAACAGCAGTCTTGGGAGAACTGCACTTTTCCATCTTGCATCCATCTCTCATCAGCCATATCATTATCATCAATAGCCATTGCACAGCCTGCTGCGCTGCCAACATTCACTAGTCTCTGCTCACTTCAAAGCACACACAAATCCTCATCACAGAAGTCACCCTCGTACTAACCGAAAGCCCTATTGACAGCATGTGCTATATGCAGTCTGGAGAAATTAAATCACCCTTCATCTCTGCGTATGGATCCTTCCAGAGGCTGGGCAGGAGAGCGTTAATGAGGTTGTACGTGATGCCTTGGATAACTGCAGCTTGTGGCACACTGCGTGTTGCCTGCTGGCTTTAGTCTCTAAGCTAGTTAGACTGGTTTCATTTGTCAGAACTAAAATTAACTCACGCACACTCTCAACGTTATCTTAATTTGCTAAATTCTACAGTTCAACCTAGATTATCCAAACTTCAATTATCCAAAACTCCCTGGTATTCAAAACAGGGTCAAGTCTCTTGACATCCGTTAAGTACATTGAAAATTCCCTCAGTTATCAGAGACCTCATTTATATGAACATATTCCATATCCCCAATGGTTTTTATATAATTGAGGCTGAATGTCAGTAAGGTTTTGATTTCAGGATATTTTGACTGATAATTGAAATTTCCAGAGATAGCAATTATTTCACTCTATTATTTTTTGCTGCTTTTTTTTTTCCTGTCCTGAGAAATCTATATTATTAAACGTTCAAATTCTGACTAAAAACTCATCTTGACACCCCACCAGGCACTTCCAGACCTTCAACACCACCTGATTGCAACACACTGCACTGCCCGAGCTCCTCGAGGCCCTAAGCAAGCTGAGAGCGAAGCACAGAGGATGATGGCGCCTTGAGAGGCTCCTCTATTGCTGCTCTCCTGGGCAGCGAGATGAGAGCTAGAGGTGGGCTTCGATCACAAAATGCAGTCATACTCAAGCTCAGTCTAACTGGTTGATTGCACCTTGAAGCACACAAAGCAACTTTAGCTAAGCACCAGTTAAGGTCATAGTTAAGGTCTCCAATGTAGGTTTGATAACTGAACCTCAACTCCTGGAATAGCAGGCCAGTGCCTTGCCAAAAACCACTCTTCTCTCTGCTTAACTGAGATGCTACCCAGTGCCAGCAGAGGGTAACGTCTGACTCCTGTGCCGCATACTCTGCAAGAAGAGATTCCACAGATGCCAAAACAACTTTTCTGCAGCTAAATGTGGACAGGGTCCACCTCTGTGTTTCTGACCAGTGAGACAAATTTCCCTGGATATATACCAAAATGTTTCCAAAGCTAAAACCAACAGCAAAAAAAAAAAAATAAAAAAGACATTAATATGAAATTCAAATTCTTATGAAATATGAGGCTTACACGAATATTGCAAGTCAACTAGTTTGTATTAAAACTTATTAAAATCTACATTCCACACTTATTTAATTAAAATAAGATACATTGCAATCAGTATAGGTAATGCAAAAATGTGCCTTTTGCACAAAGTCCAAATGTTTTTAGCTGTTTTAGCATTTCACTGTTGCAAACAATTTGCATAATGGATGAACTGGAGATATTGATGTGGCGAGCACGTCCCTGGCAGGACTTATCTGTGAATGTGAATTTTGGAGCCATCAGCAATGAGCAGAACACTCTTCAGTAATTCGCTGAACTATCCCTACTCCTCGCGTGTGGTGCCATCAGGCCCGGAACAGATCTGCAGAGCTGTGAGTATGTACGATGACAATGCTGGGGAAGGGTTATGTGCAGGTTTGAGGAACACCAGCTCTTCACCATTTCCACATCTACATCCCTAGGAAGGAATGGGTGCTATATGGACCTACTAGAATTAGAACGGGTGCTCCCTCTCAAACTGGCTCATGATTATGCAGGCAGATGTCTTTCCTCATGACATATCATGCAGCGTTTTTAGGTTTCTAAAGCTCTAAACACACCAGCTGTACATCTCTGAGTGAACAGAAAGGCAGTTTGACTTGTAACACACAGAATGTATTACCAAGACCTCACACGTGGTACGATGCTGTCCCGTAACCATTCATGGGGATTAGGCCGTATCTCTGGTCATCACGCACAGAGTTTGAGCCAGCCCAGTAGGTACACACCGCATGCGAAGAGGCTGAGGAGGATCATATGGGATATTGCACGGGAGCTATAACAAAACACTTGAATACACTTTAGAAACTATTTATATAAGGAAGCATAATCTAAAGTGCTAACAGATAATTAATGGCTGCACTAATAAATTCTTAGTCAAAGTTCCTAGACAGGTCACAAGGCAGAAGCTGCACGAGGTTGCACATCAATATTCCTTTCCCCCTACCTGCTCCTGATGCTTAGAGCACACGCGTTGCCTTATCTGTAAATGTCAATAATATTCGTTAATTGGTTATTATGCCTTCCTCACTGGAACCTTTAGGAGCGAGCTTAAGCATTTGGTGAGTGAAAGATTGCCATAATTATTGGGATGGAACTGTGCTCTGGAAACTGCTTTTTTCATTGCATGCTGTGTGCATGAAAAATATGTTCCACAGCAAACTGAACTATAGCTCCAAATACTAATTCATACGCTTAAACATACACATCTGTGTACTATTTAACTAACTGCTAGCTTTAGCAGAAGCAACACAGTATTAAGATACAAGAGCTGGTAAGAGAAGGTACTGCTACCTCAGCATGAAATGATTTGATGTGCAGAGCACAGCCTGGAGGTGATTGCACAATGTGGCATAATATGTCACCACCCCTCTCATCCTGATGCTCGTTATTTGTTTGTCCTGTATCCAGGTTGAGAAGGGATGCAGAGAGCAGAGAAGCAATGCTGTGCAATCCATGAACAGTCTGAGCTATCTTTCAGCTCACAGCAATTCCAGTTGATATGAAGTTAGTACACAATGACAACCACAAAAATGTCCTCATTCGCAGTGTCCTGGAAGACGGATCTTCTTTTTGCTTACAAAATCTTTGGTTAAAAATGGCCACCTTGTCTGAACAAAGAGCCTTGGAATAGTAAATTTGCTTGCACTGTGGGAGGACAGCTTATCCTTCAGTATAGTAAAAAAAAGAGAAGAGCAAAATATAGGGACGGAAAAGGAAGCAATAAAAGTAGAATATTAACAGCAACAATAAAAAACAGACAAGGAAGGTTGAAAAAGGTCTCATGAGGGAGCCAGGCCCAGGAAGTTTTGGGAAGGAGAAAAAAGGACTGACTGTGCTCTCGTAACAATCGGATCCTTCTTAAACATTGAGCCAACTAACTTCAGAAGAGACAAACCATAATGCATCCTGCTTCTTGGGCTTAAGTTAGAAAGCTGCCTTTGGGCATCTTCTGTAGATTTGTCTAATTATTGTATTTCTTATGTTTTAAATAAAACCAAGATATATTCAGAAATTCTGGGAAGGTCCATGAAAAGGATCCCAGAACTACCCTTGGAAATTTACTTCGTCAGAAGTATTTCAGGAGAAAGTATGTGTTTTGGTGTTATCCTGAGGAGTCAAACCTGGATCTCTGGGAGGAGGAAACACCAGAAATCAAGTTCTTGTGAACTTCTAGCAGCTGAGAATCCAGACATCTGCCTTCATTGTGTACCCAAAGTCACAAATTTCCAAAAAGCAAGTGATACAGAGGAGAAAAATTTCCTAAACTTGCACATTTCAGGCAACACAAGACGCTCATTACTCACAGGGAAAAAAGCCTTGGGGATTATTTTCAAGACATGGTGTCAGGAGGGGAATCCCAATCCGTCCCTTTGGACGGAATTGGAAAACACCCTTGCACTCAATAGCACTTGACTAGAGAAAGAGTTACAGAAACAGATCCTGGCAGACAGTAAATCTGGTTTGGATACAAATTACACAGCAGGGTGGCTGGGGAGGAATGGATACTTTCCTCTACCTTAGGTCAGTCTTCAGCACGTTACCCCGATAAAGCTAAAATATATCTTGAGTTGCCTGCTTTCATAGGCTTTATCAAGCAAAGTTATTTTCCGCCGATCCGCAGCTGCACCAGCAGGAAGTGAGCAGCTCTCCTCGCCAGCCCCATGTGCATGCCTACAGTAACCACATTAACCGCAAAGCATGTTTTTATCTTGTTAAGCCGCTAAGCTCTGAAGTGTTCCGTTTAGTATGGTAATAACAAGGCTGAGTGATAAAGCTTTTAGTGGGTAGAGAAATACCAGCCAAGATCTCCTGTGAAGGGGACATGCAGTTTGTTTTCTTTACATGGATTCTTCTGGACATGACAGCACAGAAATAAATCAAATTCCATACGCTAGATAACACCCTGGCTATGAGACAGACCAAAAAAAGCTGGGAATTCAGCATTAAAGAGATGCTGTTAAGTAATTTCAGCCAAGAAGTTGACCTGTCAAACCTGATAAGGAATATCATCTAGATATTAAGCAACCAATAAAATAAACCACACTGTTGAGGTACTGGGATGTTTTTAAATGAAGCCAATGTATTGTCAGTATATCTGCAGAAAGAAGTTATTTTCTTCCTGTTTTGGTTCTGCGTGAGCAGTCCCCTAATGAAAATATGAGCGGTAAATGCACCCACACAATGTCCTGCCCCCACCCTGCTCCCTGCCACACACACCCAAAATACTCTCCTCATTCAAATTAGGACACTGGTCAGGACCTTCTCATTAAAGATTTAGACCTGGAATAAGGGTCATGTGAAAGAGTTCAGGGCTTGAATAACCTCAGTGCTGTCTCTGCCTTTCCCAGCGCTTGGGCAATCCACGTCAGTTCTCTGACCCTTGGCTCCTCCTGGCTCGGAAAGATCCACCTCCACTTTTCTTTTGTCTCCAACAGTGCTGGAGCAGGTTGTTTTTCAGAATTCAGATCTTTCTACTGGTCTCAACAATGTAAACTGCTTTACATTTCTTGAGCTCAGGCCTCACTGATTGGAAAGTCCCTTATAGATCAAAGTTTATGTTCATTTGCAACGCATTTAAACTAATGGAAAGTTATTCAAGTACCTACAGATGAAAGAAAGCAGACTTAATCACTTATATTGCTATCACACCCCTCCACTTCAACTAGCCTGCTTCATCCCAAGGCAACTACTCTCAGACAGCTGTAGATCAGGGGTTCGTTTTTCACCACCACATATTTGTGCTCTCTCTCCAAAAGGTAGTTTCAAGTCTAACAGTCTGTTTATGACCATGTCCTACACTCACAGAACAGTTTCAAACACATTAAAAATGACAATTTTCATAGTGTTTCTTTGTTTTGATCACTTGCAATAGAAAAATAAAGTTAACAAGGAAAAAAAACCCTCACAGAAAAGGTAGAGCTCTGGTTGCCAGCTCCTAATCCTTACAAACCGTGGAATTAGTGCTTCTCCAGGCTGCTGCGAAACAGGGTCCAAACCAGCTATGTCCATGAAAAGACTGAGCCTACCGTCAGCCTGCTGTTAGTGATGGGATAGTGTGCGCAGTGCCTGCGCCATGCAAAAAAGATCTCACAAATATTCCCCTTGGCAAAGATCCTTTTATTTTGCACAGTGGAGATCTGAGGACCATGATGGTCCCAAGAGATGCACAATCTTGCTTCAAATTCCTGCTGCAGATGGAGTAAGGAATAAGATCTTTAAGAGTGGAGCTCTTAGCACGTAGAATCAGCTCCAGGTAGTCTGCGTTTTCGTTCATTATTTTAACATCTCGCTATCTTGTCACAAACAGCAGCTTCTGTTGCTAATTTGCAGATAACTGTTCCAGTCACAGAAGCCAATGCCTTCCATCTCCAATACCATTGGCCTCTGTCTTTTAAGATAAGCAAAACTAATTTTTTTTTTTTTTTTAGCTTACAGACTGTGAAACAGTCTTTTGGAGACATAAATTACGCCACTTCTGACTTGCCTACTTTCTGTTCAATGCAATTTTGCAGCAATGCATGTTTCCTCTGTATCTCTACTCCTGCAGAAAACAGAAGATCAAATAACAAAATGGTGGAAATATCTTCAGATCTAAATTAACCATGTTCTCCTGCAGACAACAGAGCTCTCATCGAGCATATGGCCTACTGCTTGCATGAACTTGCTTCCCAGAAGTAGAAGCTCTGCAATACCAGAGAGAGAGGCTTATAAATTCACTATTTGCATCCTTAGAGGCCAGGAACAAAGGAACTGAGATCTGATGTCAATAACTACACCTGTCCCCACAGATAGAAAATTATTCATACAAACAGTGTGAGGTGCTTGGTGGGAAACTGAAGTTCACATAGTGGGGGACCTAAGTGAAGAAAAATAGGTCTCCTAGTGTAGGCTTACTCATGTATGTGTTTCTGCCTGATGCTTTTCCAGACTTTATAAAAAAAGGAGGTTTTACAGCCCCCAGCTGTGTGCCTGCCAAGACAACTGCCTATTCTGCCCATGCCTAGTGCTGCCTCTGAGTGGCAGGGCCTGACCAAAAGGAACAAAAAGGGAAACCAGAAAAACATCAAGTAGATCACCAAAGCCAGGCTCTTGCTGCAAGCACGTGCCTTAAAATTGTCATGACCCTTCAAAAACTAGCAAATCTGGGGCACGCTCCAAACCGAATGCTCCAGGGGTGGAGCAAGGCTTGGGGACATCACCACTCTCCATCACGCCAGACCAAGGATTTGGCTGCTTTGCAAATCAACAGGATGAAAACACTCAGAAGGGTCAAGTACCTTCATCTTGTTTGTCAAGCGCCATAGGATCTTTGGCTGAAAGCAAACGGTGGGATGCAAAGAAGAAAAATAGCAGAGAATAAACTAGGCTTTTTTAAATTTTTTTCTTTTTTAGGAGAATTGGGGTCCACAATCCCCTTCATAAACCCATCAATACTGCCACCCCTCGGAGCTATAGGCACCTGTCTGGGAGAGCAGCAGCTGGTGTCGGACTCACTAAGCTTGAATTATCACAGTCTGATCGGCAGATTAGGCTGGATAACAGCTCAAAG
The DNA here is from genome assembly GCA_031468815.1 of Morus bassanus. NCBI lineage: Eukaryota > Metazoa > Chordata > Aves > Suliformes > Sulidae > Morus > Morus bassanus. The sequence continues at coordinate 28,788,181 of CM062577.1, forward strand.
CCGTATTTGACTATTAGTGCTCACAAGGGGCTGCATCTCTCTAAACAGCTCCGTATGGCATGGCTGGTACCTTAGCTGCACACAGCCATGGCTTAAACCCTGCAGAGTCCACTCAGCTACCTAGGAGATACTTTAATCGCTAAGAAAACTGACTAAGCACTTGGAGCAACTGCAAGAGAAGCCTGCGAGCTTGGGCTTTGCGAGGGGAGCTTTCAAGCCACCGTCCAGACGCAGATGTGGGTTTCCATGTAGAAGCAGGCAGGCTCCATCCTGCTGCAAGCCGGATGGATGAGTAAATGAATCTGCTCCGTCTTTAACAAGCACAAAGTCAAAGTGATTTCCAGCCTTCCGCCTTCCTAATTCTCCCTGCAAAATTGGAACTAGAAAAATAAAGAAAACGACCGATCAAAACACTAGCAATCCTCTGCTGCTGCAGCAGCCCTAAGCCACTTCTTTTGCATGCAAGAAGTTAAGCAGGAACATGGCAGCCCACTGCGAACCGCCCGCTGCAGCAGCTCTAAGCCACTTCTTTTGCATGCAAGAAGTTAAGCAGGAACATGGCAGCCCACTGCGAACCACCCCGCGGCAACTTCTTCAGTTGCACCAACGAGATTTGCAGGTGTCTTGGCTCCTTCTTCACACTCACTACTGCTCTGTTCAAACACCATTTAGCAAATTGTGCCAGTCTCTTTTTACTCATCCAATGGACTTTCCAGCACTCTGACTCCACACTCATTGAGACTGGTGCAGAGGCAAACACGTGGTGACCAAGTTCTGGACCATAGTCTCTTCCCTGATTCCCAGTGCCTGACATTACTAGTAGTTTATCAACCAGCCCTCTTTGCATGAGTCTTATTAATTTCATTCCCCACAAATATTTTTGCTTCCATTCCCTTACTATTCGTCTTCATCCAGTTATCTCCACATCACATATTTACTCTTTCTGACCTTGCCCCCTTTCTTCTCGACATTTCTCTAAGCACATACTACTGTTCCCGAGACTGTATTTTAAAGAGCCGTGAGTTACTAACAGTAACCCATGCTGAAGTTGCAGAGGAGTTTATTACCATCACCCAGTGAGTAGCTGACAGCAGATGACAGACTGCAGAAGGCACTCTGCAGGTCTCCAGCGCGGCTCCACTCCGACCCTTGTCCAGACCGACCTACCCACTTAGGCTGGGAGAGCTTACAGAGCAAGGGAACGCATTCATCAGCTTGCAGAAACAGCAGCAACAGACACTCCTGTCTCACATTCCCCCTTCATAAATGATACCTTGAAGGTCTCTGCCCACTCTATGAACGAGTGAAGGGGCTGAGGCAATAACCAGTAACAACCTCTCCGTTACCTGCAATGGGTTTGGACAAGGATTGCCCTGAAATAACAACCAGAAAGTGAGTAAAACCCCGGGGTATGTTATAAAATCTTAGACAAACAGTAACTTTACAAACAGACTGTGCAAGGACATTTCGGCACCTGCAACCTATGAGGCAGATATTCCAGTATTCTTTTCTCAATAATATTTTAACTCCCATTTAAGCTCACTAGAATGCCTATCCCGCCAACGCAAAGCACAGAAACAAAGGAAATAAGCAGTTAAGTCAGTCAAGCCCCAAGTCCCATACAGTCACCAGTTCCCTATCGTAGCTTCAGTTACCTCCCTCTCAGCACCCACAGCCCACATCTCCCCACCCTCACCCCAAGGAGCTGGCACACACGCTTCATTCCCCTCGCAATCACTGCTTGTTACAGCTGCTTAGATGCGAAGGGGTTGATGTGGCTTTCTTCAATTAGGCTGTAGAAAATTAGGATTGCCTCACACAAGGGCGACACAGAACTAGGGTTACTGCTCAGGTTTCCCCTGATGGAGATTGGATAGGGTTGGATGTGGATTGCTCCAAAAGCTTCAGGAAAACCTCCAGGTTCAGTATGTGAAGTCCACCAGCAACTTCAGCCTGAAAGTAATCTTAAGCCTGTGATTTTGGCTTGGTCTTTTTGCAACGACTGGGCTGCTGCGATCCAGTGGCAGTCTGTAGGTGTGCAGCTACTAACTCTTCTAAAAATATCAGTGTCTGGTGGGCATTGCTGTCATGGTTGAAATCTTGCACAAGTCAAGTACTCGGCTAAACCTCAGGGGACTCGCACACTGCAGGGAAATGCGGATTCAAGAATGAAGACAGCAACAGAGGGTGGAGAGAAGGGGAGAGATGAGGAGAAATTAAGATCCTGGGCATTAAGATTTGACTAACTGGATGAGACAGGATTATTAGAAAACGGGGGGGGGGGCAGACAGTTTTCCCTAATCTGCCCCATCCTGCCATTAACATTTAAATTAAAAAGATGAATTACTGAAATAGCCTTGGTCAAGGCCTCTGAACCCTCCCCCATAGTAAGTACCATGATGCATTGTCATGTGCAAACAGCTCCTTCTTGAGACACCAAAAGGCTCTTAATAATGGATATTACACTTCTGCAATGATCGCAGTGGAAAGCACCCAAAATTACCAGCTTTCTTTGCAGAGTAATTTGTTATTTTAATGCTGTCAACCTGCAGAAATAGATTTATTGTTATTAATAATAGTGATTTGCCACATTTTGCTAGTTAAATTACAGTGCTGTATAGTTAGTTCCACAATAAAGGACTGGAAGTGTGCCAGGAGATTGCTCATAGCTCAGTGTAACAGCAGTTGGCACTGTTCCCATTAAGGCATTAAAATTTGAGTCAGAAACATAACAGATGCAAAACAAAACATGAGGTCGCTCGCGGGGATTATATAAAAACAATTAAAACAAATTAATTACCAGTTATGTTAGTGTTGCTCGGTGTACACGTAGAATGATTACAAATCCATGCAGAGGTCTTTTAAAGACCATAAAAGTCAATAAGGATCCCTGAGGGACTACAAAGGATCTTTTGGTTTCCAGCATAGCAGTGGGCTTAGGGAGATGAAATATGGGGAGGCACAGGCTGTGGGACAGGCCCAGCTTCCCAGGAGCAGAAGCAGCTTCTGGAGGCTCCCAAGCAAAACCAGGTACACAGTTACAAGTGGAGAAAAAGTCACAGTCCCTTGGTGCTACAGGTGGTAGGGGAGCTGGGGTGCACGAGGCTGTGAGCTCTTTGGGGCAGCCCTGCCAAAGCACCTCAACCCCAACTCAGAAAAGCTGAGCTGGAGCTAGTGACATAAACCGGGGTCGAGGGGATGCTCAAGAGCATGCAGCGGGATAGACTTCATATAAATGAGCAGTTTGCAGGAAGAGGCTGCATTGATTTTCTCCCCATCTTCCCTTAAGCAAGCCTAAAGGTTTCTGGTCCTTGCAGAAAACTCACTGGAAAGTCTCCATCGAGAATCCCTGTGGGCAATCCACCCATCACTATACTTGTTTTCCAGCCATATGTGCCTGTCTTTGCAAAAAAGCGAAATTGTTTTTAGTATGTTAATACTCTTCATCATTACCCTACAGTCAGGGGCAGAAGCTGCAGTTTGCTGTAGAAGCAGGGATCAGCCAGTACTAAATACTGCTGAAGACCTTCCCTAAAGCCCTCCCTGTCCTCCTGCTACTTCAGAAATAAAACAGTAAGGGAACCCCGAGGGCCTGTACTTCTTACACCTGTGCAGCCCCACCAACTTCAGTATTGTGGCTCCCAACAGTCACTGTCAATTTACTCCCTCCACACCGTCTCCCTGCACCCCACCTTACCAGCAGGCCAGCACAGCTCAAGAGAAAACAAGTGTCAGAGCTGTTTGGCTGTCCTTTACATCCTAAACCCGTGATGCGGTTGTTATAATCCTTGTCCCCCTGAAATCAATGGGGAAAAAAATTGCCTTTGAGTTTTCCATTAATTCTTTAGTCCTTGGACAGTATGATCTCAAATCACGTCAGCCCTCTCCATCCCAGCGGCACAAGTAGAACATGTGTTTTCTCTCAAAATGAACAATTTGTCTGGCACCACAGATTTATTTGATGTGGTCTGACCAGCAAAGACATAACGATTTTGCCAAATTCAAACAGCTGAGTTTAAATAAACTGTCTCTTAAAACTAGAGAGTGTTGAACATGGTGTAAACTTCTGGTTCCTCAATAGGATTCTCAAACCATTTGTCCATCCGTATGGATGTGTGCCATGGTTTTTATCTGTGGGATATCTTGTCTCCCTCTTCTTGAGACCGTGGGGATTATCTGCTTTTTAATACACCCAAGCCTAAGTTTTTCCTTTGGAATATTAACTGGTATTTTGTGAAGAAGTAAAACACAACGTCACATCAGAAACTCCCGGCACACACAAACCAGAGAAAGCAACAGAGGGGTAGAGATTTCCTTAACCAGGATTTTCTGGAAACAAACATACAGTGGCTGCAGCTTTCAATTATACCAAAGTTTCCAGAACTGAAAGATGACTCCTTGGGCAGCATATGAGGTGTTACCTTTCTGTTGGATTGTTGTTTCTAGTTTTATATTACCAGGGAAAAGAAAAAATGCATTGGTATTTTAGCATCTGACTAATGGTGTGAAAACATTATCTCACTATTACTCTCTGAGGGGTGATTTAGTTCATATTCTATCCTTTGGAAAGAAATAGGTATGGAATAATCACACTGATTCTGCTTATTGCACACGTATAGTGTCTAATATGAAAGAAATCGAATTCAGCCTCACTACAGGCCTCTCCCTCTGTCCCCCATGTTTGCACATTCAAACCATCATTTTTCTTATTAGTTCTGTGTTAAGCATCATTTATATGCTTGATGCAGTACAGGAGACTACCCAGTCCCTGCCCTCAGGAGCACAGCTATCTCTTTTTTCAAGAGACATAACAGCAGGCATCAAGTGTTCACATAAGCACTGATTCTGGGAGGTGGTCCAGATGCACGGCCAGGATTTAGGCCTAAAGCCACTGATAATCCCTTGAAGGGACGAATAACCTGATTTCCTTCCAACGCTCCATGTATTTGAATTAACCCATAGAAACCTCTTGTTCTGAATTGTTTTAATTTGCACAAATACCGGGAAGGAGGGAGAAAAAAGGTGACATACAACTCTATGGCACATAGACCTCCAGGTGATGACAAACAGGTCAGCAAACGTCCTCCACCATCGTTTAGTAGAAATGCGCCCTTTTTCCCCAGATCACATCCCCGGGTGCAAACTAAGCAGCAAGGCAGGGAGAGACTGTATTTCCTAAAGAAAGAGGAAAGGTGCGTTATCACCTCCTGCAGGACGTTCAGGAAGGGAGAAAAAGGGAGACCAGAAGTGGTGGTTCTTCTCCCTCTTCTCTCCTTCATTGCGAGGAGGCTGTGGTTGGCAGACAACCTGCCCATGCCAATTCCCCTGAGGGCAGAAGGACCCAAAGGGAACAAACTGCAGCTTTAACTACAGACCTTCCACTAATGCTTCGCCATTTGACTTCAGAGCATTGACAGAGAGATCGGCAAATTTTTTCTCTTTGCGAGAACTTTCCATCTTATTTAAACAGTTTTCCCCTAATAATTAGAAAGGCTGAACCAGTTTAAATAAAAGTAAGGGCTAATCAAGCAGCTTGAGGTCTGCAATGGGAATAACGTACTTCCAGCAGGGATTGCAGCCCCTGCCCATCAGGATGCATTAACGGGAGATGTGAGAGGGGCTCAGGAGGAGTCACGGATATTTATGTCCCTTCTCCCCACCTGAGTAGCACAGGGCAGCCTGTCACCCAGCCCCACTCCACACCCAGCAGCACAGCACCCTTCCCTGCCAGTGACATCCCACTGCATCCAGCCTTTGCCCACAAAACATCAGCACACTGGAGCAGCCCTGGCAGGTCTTGAGTCAAACCCAAGTGCCTTGCTCTAACTTACTTCTCAGGTAATAAGGAATTTGCAGACTCTAACTCCACCCTCTTAAAAAGCAGATGGAAACAGTAAATATTGATGGGTATCACCAGATGTCACTGTTGTACAAAGTCATCCAAGTTGCATTACTTGGAAAGCACATGGTAGACTTGAAAAGGTGCCTTAGGCTTTTCCCCTCGCCTGCCCCCCTGGCCTCTTCTTGCCCTCAGCAGTCCAAGAAAAGGCTCTACAGGAGAAGCAGAAGCAAAGTTTTCTCTCTGGCGTAGATGGTTTTAAAGCCAGTTTCTTAAAGGAGAGGCACGCTAGGCTGTGGTTTGGAGGAGGAGTGCACTACGACAGCTTTTGTTTCAGGTCTGATGTGTTTATACCAAGCTTTATTTTCTAGTTTTGTTCCAATACCTTTCTTTCTGCTGGAAGGCTAAATTGCAGGGCTGCAAACACTGCTATCAGCTAGCAAAGAGATAACAATAATTAATACTTGGTAATATTGAGCCTAGAATGTCTCTTGCATGATGCTGCCTTATTAGTTTCAGCAGGGATTCTCTGAGATAATCAAACCCAGGATTTTAGAGTTCATTTGCTTAAAGTCTGTTTCATATAGATTTTGATGTACTTCTAAGATGGCTCGGATATGAGCACTTGCTATCCAGTAATAAAGTATTGTTCCCTATCTGCAAGATATCTATCAGAAGAGCAGAGCAGTAGCTAGAGGAACTTAGGGTTGAACAAGATATGCACAGAGCAGTGTCCTTTCAAAAGCAAATCTGTTGAGGAAATAATTTCAGCTAAGAAAATACACATAACTGGCAATGCATCAGAAGAGCGGGACAATAACGTTGATCAGCTAAAGGAACACACTTGATGTTTTAAAACAAAACAGATCTGTGCAAGGAAGTGCTTGCTTAAAAATATGTGTGTATTTTTATTCTTCAGGACATGTTTAAAAACAAAAAGAAGACAAAACATACACGCACATGAAGCTCTTCAGCCCAAGCATGCTGCTGCTGGTTTGTTATGTATCATTAGCTATTCCCAAGGTGACGAGTGTTATCTGAATGCGGTTTGTGCAGTAATCCAGAAACAATAATGTATAGTAGTTCTTCAGCAAAGTACATTGAAAAAATAAAGAAAACATGTTGATTGACAAAGACACATCTCCCCATTTGGGTCTCGTGGTGGCACTGGCCCATCGGTTCCCTGCTCTCCCCCAGCTCATGAGCAGAACCCACAGCTCGCAGCTTGCGCTGGCAGCAGGGGCGAGGAGAGGTGGCACCGAGGGGACCCAGGCTCTGAGGAGCAGTGGGACAGCAACATGTCACCCCCCCAGCCTGGTGGCAATCTCCCCCCAGCCCACCAAGGAAAGGATGTGCTGGTATCTTGCTGATGAGAGGGTGATGTTGGGAGAGCTGGGGATAGCTGGTCCCCACTGGTGCCACGGAGGCGCTGGGCAGGGAGACAAGTCAAGTTATTCCTAGGGCAAGCATTAATGGTGGTCAGTTTTTCACTATCAAGGCATTTAAAAGACAGCTCTGTCTGCCACAAGTCCTGCTGGGAAATCACCTGCAAAGTTCAACTTTGGCACCGGGTAGACCGTACGGTAAGTACATTTGTGTTTAAAGGCAACTGCTCGTGAACCTTCAGCTATTGTCAGCCCTCTGGTACATCGGCTGTGCCTGGGCACGTACGCGCTCCGCGCTTCTCAGTAACAATTTTTACCAGCGTAAGGCTCACCCTCCTCCCCGCAGCTGGGCGATGAGGGATACACACACCTATTTGCTAAGGCCACACCGCAGGTACCCCGGCAGCGGCTGGGTCCCACACCTCGCTCTGGCACAGGTACGGCACCCACGGTCGCACCGCCGCTGTCTGCTGCTGGTTCTGCGCGACCACATCGACATGCAGCCAGCGATCAAGAGGCAGGATTCCCTTAATCCAAAGATCACAGCACCTGAGCTGTGCTGGATTGATACCTTCAATACTTAGAGACATTAACGTGAGCCCTCCCCTCTCCTCACAGCCGTGTTTTCACAACATTAGGCTATTTACCCCACTCCTCATTTCACAAATGTAGAGCAATTTTTTATTACTCATCAGCTTCCAATTTGTCTCAGCAACACACACCTCCATCCCTGTTTAATACTGCCTTAAGCATAATGAAGGAAAAATAAGGACCAAAAATGCATCAGCTTTAAGGGAGACACTCATGGGATACTACAGGGATTTGTCTGTACCCTAGTACAATTTAAATCATTTTAATTAATGTGCTGAAAATAGAGTACAGAGCAAAAGGTACAGGAATTAAGTTCAGATCATTCCAGAATGAAAAGTGTTGCAAAGAGAAATAAAAGAAATGTAACAGGCCTGGGGAAGTTCAAAAAATATGGGCAAAATGATATTCCAGCCAGAAAAATGCAGAGCTAATGCATACTGGAGAGGCTGGAGAAATAAATCTCATGTGCAACAGTTTGAGGAGAAGGAAGATGCTCGTGAGGCACGATAAGGGGAACGCTCTGGGCTGACAGCAAGCCCATTTTCCCCTGGGACCAGCACAACACCGCTGGTAAGCTCTCTCCCTCTTCCTGCTATCCCCCCTGCTTTTCCAAGGGTCATACTGAGGGACACGAAGGTAGTTCAGATTTTTAACAAGAAAGCATAAGGCAAAGAGCTTTGGGAGACAGACTCCTTGTTTCAGGATATAAACCAAGAGCAAACTACCCGAGGTTAGGCAGTAAGCAGCCTGCCGTCGGGCCGTAATTGCCTGCTGCAGGATTTCTGACATTTTTGTCTTATACAGCTGGTAGCACAGTGGGAGACAAAAGATTGTCCTCTGATCCAGTCCATGAGTAGAATTAATCTCTCATGCTCTCTCCCCCTAACCATCCTTCAGTAGTATTTTCTAATAAAATGGAAACATTTGTGCTCCAAATAAAAAAAAAATCAACGCTTAGTTTTGAAAGTCTCAAGCCAAAGCTTGTAATGCCAACAGCCAGGGTCAGTGACAGGAACTATCCCAAGGTCATCCAGGCAAGCTGGGGCTGAATCAGCAAACCAACCCAGATCTCCTAAATCCCAGCCCCACCTGCCCAAACTTTTAAAAACTCTGTCTCAGTCTGACTTTTTAACATTTCTCAAGGGCTCGCTGCAGGGCAAGTTTTGCTGGAACACTGGCTTTCTGCTCCCTTCCCTCCCTGGAGACCAGAACCCATACGAACCCAGCTGGCACACGGGATGCTCAGGGCTGCTGGCACTGCAGCTGGATGCCCTTTCTCCAGAAGCATGTCTGTCACCCTCGCCTTGCTGCCTCCCTCCTGTCCCCACCTCTGTCCCTCTGTCCCCACCTCCAACCTGCTCCTTCCTTATACATCCTGCGTCACCAGACCCACATGGAGCCTTTCCAGCTGCAATCCTGCGGAACTATCATTATCACCATCGCTAAACACAGGGGTGACCTCAGAGGCGTCCTGCAGAGGCACTGGCAGATTCATAACTCCAGGAGGAACCTACCAAGCACGTCTCAGCCCAGCTGCCTCCCTCTCCCACTGACTCACTGCCGTCTTGGTTGCCAGCTCTTGTCAGGAATGACACCAATGAGACAGGGAAGAAAACACCACAGCGGAAATGGAGGAGAGCCCAAACCTGAAGAGGAACAGCCCTTTGCATTTGGTCTTGTGCACGTTGCAATGCATCACTCTGCAAAGGACTGGGCTCAAAAAAGCCTCCATGCAAAGGGGAAAAGAAAGAGTGTGATGAGGTGTCGTGGTTTAATTTGTAAGGCCTTTTTGGCTACTTCTCTGACTAGAGCAACATGAATGGGTCTTAGACTATGAGATCCCAAAACACAGCAAACACAAAGCAGTGAAAGAGAACGCTGTATTTTCACTCTTTACACAGGCAGGAGTTCTTTTCAAAGGGTTAAAGTTAACTGCAGGGCCCTAAAGACAGAGAACTAGGTTTGCTCCCTCGTATCCATATGTTCAGCTCTGGAATTGTTAATGAAAAGTTCTAACGAGCTGAACAGAAATATGGGACATCACGCACAAAAGCCCGGCCATAACATGAAAATCAGTCCTACAGGAATCAACAGAAAAACCCATTGGCTTGGAGACGATAAGAATATATGCTAGACTGCAAAAAATCCCCCCTCCCAGCCATTACCAGTTCACGGGCAGGTATAGGACTGACAGGATGAAGGCACCACATCCAAAAAATGTGAGACACCTCGCAGAGACTTCAAATCACTTCAACTCTCAATAGGTCACAGTAGGAGGCGGAAAAATCCCCCCAGACTTTCCCCCAGCTCAAAGACATCTTCTTTAGGGCAACCGCTCACACAGAGGTGCCCACCAGTGCTCCCACCTCCTGCTGAAGGCTCCCTCCAGCATCTGCTCTGCAGCACCGAGCACCAACACACCGGCACTTGTGGCAGGTTTGGCTCTGCAAGAGCATGGGCCGTTCCTGGCCAGCGGGGTTGGGGCAGAGGGGTATGAGGCTGTTACCTTGGGAGATACAGCAGGGAAATGAGAATATGGGATGGGGTAGGAAGAGGAAAGAGAGGGAAAGGAAATGCCCTTCCTAAACGCTTGCATACATGAGAACAATGCTCGCCTGAAGCTGATCTTTGAAGTAATTTCCCCCCTGCAACTGCACAGATTTTCTTTTGCTCTCAAAAGAGGCCACTCAATGCCAGTACAGATGAGCAGCACAAGTTAGAAAAATACTAAAGCAAGAGCACACAGCAGCAATGCTACAGACTCCAGCTGCACTGGAGAGTTCCTAACAACAAATGTGTATTACAGAGCTGGAGCAGCTGCTTGTCTTTGCTCCTGTGGCCATAACCCCGGCAGAAGGTTGGGAGAGCAATTACAGCCTTTCAGAGCTGGTGGTTGGACCCTCCACTCACTGCCTGCTCCTGGCCCCCCACTCCCAATTCCCCCCTGACATTGCAACCAAAACAGCCCCTCCAAAGGAAACCCTGGCCTCGCTATTCTTACGAGGCGCTGGGGACAGCTTGGCCTCAGAGGGAAGAGCTAAGCGCGGTTGAACGGCTGGAGCACTGACACTGGATAAATGCTGTCACCAAGCCAGCAGCAGAGTCATCGGGGGCTAAAGAAAAGAGCAAATGTTTGTAATCAGAGCTGCTGCAAACTTACTGGTTCCTTGCTAAGCCTTAAGAAAAACAAGGAGATGAAAAGTTGGCTTCTGCTCTTTTTAGTAGGCACTAGAAATCCCTTGGCTCGGTGCGAACCGATGGTGTTTACATAGCCTCCTCATTGCCTCCTGCCTGCATTCACTCTGTAAGCAGCTTCTGTTTACAAGCAGCAGGGAATGGGATCTCTGTCCATGAAAATGGATGATGTCAGGGTTAATTAATCCGACCTGAGGTGGCATGGCCAGGAGCAGCCACTACGTATCCCGGTAGGGAGAAGCTATATATAGTTCCATGACACGATGAGACATATCAATCACGGATCAAAGAAAATAAAAAAGCACTTTGATTTTTTTGATTTTTGATTTTGAAATTCTGCTTTGTGATCCCAGGAAGGCTGGCCAGCTGAAGCGGTGCATGACAGTCGACTACTGTGCAAAATGTATTTTCAGATGTGGCATTTACTGGTAGCGATTTGCACCTTGAGAGAAGGGACTGTTAGTAGATTGGTGCATCTTTAACAGGGAAATTTCCTTATTAGTCTGGAGGCCACAGCTGTGCAAAACACCCAGCAGCTTTGCTTCCCGAGGGTATGTGAATATTGCGCCCAGTTCAAGCTGCAGACTTTGTCTCCCCCTAATTTCTCTTGCAAATCTGTCTGAGCCCAGAATGCAAAGCAAAATTCAGTCAAATACGCAGGTAAAGCCACACAAAGCCATGAATTTCACGTGGTTCTTCATGAGAAGCTACAAATCCATCTAGGGTTGCCCCCAAGTGTCTCCCATACCTTCAGGGGACTTTTCAGCTACTTATTTCTGGGATTTCAAACAGGTCACAGCTGAGCTAAGGTGACACTCTCGGGGTGCTGGGCTTGTTCCTGAGCAATTTTCAGAGCTGATGGGGAAAAATAAAAATCCTCTTCACCCTCTCTTCCTTCTCACCAATTACCTGACCATAAATCCAACTGATTGATCAGTGCCATTTCAGGAATCAGCTGCTGTTGTTGTACAAAACAACTAGAAGAGGCTGAAATTTCCCTTTGACGCAACACAATGTGATTTCACTATGTGTGTTGTAGAGATACCCAACGGCCCCAACATGTACCATCAAGAAACACCAAGAAGAGATGACCGCTGCCCTGAAAGCCTACAGTCCAGCATCAAAGGACCATATGAAAAAAAAAAAAACAACAAAACCAAAAAGCCCACCACAAATAACCAGAGAGAAAGGGCTGGTGGCAGTGGAAAAGTAAAGCCTGGAGCAGCAGCACCTACAGTATAACATGGGGTAAGTGTACATTAGCTTACCCTGGGTGCAGATCCTCTACAGCACCAGCACACTGGCAGCCATTTGGCTCAGCTCTTACTGCACCGGACAAGAAAGTGGTAGTTTGGTCACGGTCTTTAGCCCCAAAACTGAGCAGAGAGCCAATGCAAGGTGCAGGAACAGATCGAGGGAAGAATGGATACTCAAAACACAGGGGGTCCTCACAAGGCAGCGGCTTTGCTTTGGCCGCAGGTTGTTGCTGCTTTCCGGGAAGAAATTTAGCAGCTCAGAGCAGCGTTTTGACAAGCAGCCCGTTGTGCTGATGTGGAATGCTCCTGCAGGGAGGCACCTTGCCTGTCTCACATCAAGGGCTAGTAGACACCTTAAATTCAGACAAATCCCGCCAAGGAAACGCCTGCGCTTGTTGCTGGTTCCTGCCCCAGTCAAGAAACTGATCCCTGTACCCTGAATTGCAGTCAGGATCGTCAGCAGGTATGATTTTGTTTGCAGCGCCTGCAGGCACTGGCTGACGGGCCGGGCTACAGACGGCTGATGCCTTTCTGCAGCCTACGGAGGGCAGAGTGGATAATGATAAACGCTCCCTCTTGGCCTTCAAACAGATTAATCCATAAATATTGATAGCCCTGAAGATTTAAGTGCTCTGTTTATCCACAAAACAGGTGAAATCTTGGCAACAGCCAAGTATCTTCCTGGAAATGGCTCGGTTTTATGTGCTTTCCCCAGCCGGGGGAGAAGAAATCTGCAGCGTGGTGCATTACCGGGCTACACAGAGATTGCCACCTAGCACTAACGCTGCTGCTGGCTGCTACTGCAAAATCAAAATGAATAGCCAATTTGTGTTACAACAAAACCAGAGCTGTGGGATGGGGGATTTTCCTGCCTGAGCTGAGGGACAAGAAGGAAAATTATTTAAAAAATAAATTAATAAATGCAACAACCCTCTCTCTCTGAAGTAAGGCTCAAATGACTGAACACAGTAATGACATAGTGCAGGTGCAGCAGGGATTTGTCAATGACAAACACGTGCGAGAAGAGTGTATGTTTATCCTGTACATACACTGTGAAAAATATAGCTCCCCGTCAGTACCACGCCTGAGCGCAGCCCTGCTCGGCACAGCCCGTGGATCAGGACAGGCTGACAGCTGGGTATTATTTATGGCAGCTTTTCCAACTAGGTAGACATTTACAAATCAAAATAACTGTCATCTCTGTTGTCTGAATGCAATTTTTGGTGTGTTTTATCCTCTGCTTTCCCCCACCTACTGTATTATTAACAGCCCTCGGCCTCTCCCTGCCAATCTCCGTCTCCCTGCGGATGTTTTCCCGGCATGCCGCAGCCCCCGGAGCAAAGCCCTTCACCCGGCAGATGGCACTCAGCAGCTCCCAGGAAACCCACCTGCTTCCAGAAATCCCTGCCCACGAAGCAAATGATGGGGTAATAGAGATTTTTTTTCCTGCTGACACCATCTCAGGGATGCTAAGCCCAAGAGCCCCCCAAGGGCTATCCAGGGAAACCTGGGGTGCAGCTCCCTCCAGGAGGGCTGCTGGACATGGGTGGGCACTGTGCCCTCCACGGAGCCCAGCCTGGCCTAGGGGAAGGACACAGCACCCGCTTTTCCAAAGTACACCAGCCCACGGCGTACAGCTGCAAGGAAGGGAGAAGTGGGGTGAATTTTGCACTGTCCTTTAAAAGGTGCTAAGGCAGCCAAGAGGGGAGGTGTTACTGCCGCTTAAGGACCAGGAGGTCTGTGGGAATGTCCAAGCTCACGGCTGCCTGAGGCTGCTTCTTCCCTCCGGGATGTTTTCCCTGCAAAACCAAACGTGGGGCGGGTCATGCTACAGACCTCGAAAACGCCTGCAGGGAATGCGCCCCAGGAACAGAATTTGGCCGGCAGCCTCTCAAGAGGGGAGGCCGCATCCAGCAGCGCGTGGCAGCCGACGCTGAATTCACCTGCGTTCTCCCCTGCGTTCTCTGTGCGGCCACACGGGAGTGAGACACGGTGATAACAAAGCAAACTCCGCCTGCAGTTCTGCTTTCCCCCATGGCAGTTTCATTAGGGGAATAAAACTAAATAAATAGATAAATAAGTAAACCCTCCTCACCTCCACTCTCCAGAATAATAATCACCAAAAGGCTGCACAGAAAATCTATTTTTATCCCTTCATTGCAACGGGAAGATGCATTTGTTTCCTAAAAATTGCATTTCTCGCATCATGACCCGTGACCTGCCTGTAAGCGGTACCTGCCTTGAGCTGCGCGTGGTACAGAGGTACCCACAGCCACGAAGCTGGTGGGGGGTTGGATTAACGAGGGCTTAAGGAGGCTGCAGCCCTCCCCATTAGCTCTCTATCATGTGCAATAAGAGCAGCCGTCCTACTGTGCCGCCCTTCCCATTCCCATGGAAACCATTGGTGCATCCAGCCAGGAGTATAAATAAACTTCTCGTATGAACTTCATCCTCTGTGTTATTTTACAGCCCTGATGTCTCACGCCCTTATTCAGGGACACAGGCGCCTCTGTGTATGCAGTGCACTGGCACAGTAGCCTTCCCCCTTGTACCTAAATACAAGCCAAGGGAGGACACGCAGGCAGAGGCAGAGGGGCCAGGGAAGTGAGGGACCATACCAGGGGATACAACAAGACGTGGTCAAACACCCCATCTAACAACCATGTAGAAAAAAATAGTCCTACCATCAATTTTAATTGTCCTGTGCGAATTTTTAAAGTGACAACAGGGAACAGTGCTGAAGAAGACCTAAAATGCATATAATTAAGGAGCCATGCAAAAAGTAGCCCAGCATCTTCCATTCCTACTGTGCTCCCCACAGTTCTGGTAGGGTAGCACAGGCCCACCTCGAACATTACGACTCCTGTTAGATACTCAGGATGATTGGGAATATCTGCTCCGAACCCACCCACAATGCAAGACAGGGACTTTCGGGCAGTGAGTCCAGCAGCAGTTTTTGTTTCATTTTAAGGGACATTGGGATAACTTGCAAATTATTTGAAAAGGTCAAGTCCTGCGGGACATGCAATACCCTTAACTCCAGCTGTAGTGGTCCCTCTTTTATCTACACACATGATCTGCTCACACCACCCTCCCTTTCCTGTCTTTCCATAACCATTTTTTCCAGGGAAGGAGGTCTGTCCAAACAATTTCCATGTTTGCTTTACAGAAAGGATTAGACAGTGCACAGTATAAGATCACCTGCTGCTGCACATCAGGATGAAAATTATAAGTGCTATCAGCTGCCACGTGGTACTTCTCATCCCAGACGCTAGCCCTTACACACAGGCAGAATTAAACCTCAAAAGAAATGGCAGCAAAGAAAATGTCAAACCTTTCCAGGTGATTTTTGCCAGGTCCCCAAAGCCTGCTGCCACCTCGACTTTATCAATTGTTATTATTATCTCTAATAATTATCAGATTAAACCTCCATAGAGAGGAACTTCTCCAATTAATTACAGCCAGAAACAGTAACAACAAAAGCATTGCCAGACCCAGATCAAACTCCTCGATGACTCTGTGAACCCGTGTTACAGCCGTGAGTCTCTGACAGCAAGGGAAAAAACCCTACTTGACTTTGTTGGAGTAATTTTATTAACTCTGGCTGGTTCTGTTAGTTGACAAAGTGACAGAATCCTAGGGAAAATTTCTCTGTGTGTTTAGTATATCTTTGGCAGGTGTCAAGGTACATTCTCTGGCTTGTCACTCACCATGCTGCCCTTTAGATAGTTATTATTTCATGTAATTATGATTATTACATGCTGAGATGCCACCCTTATGAATAGCCTCTGGTTGCTGTCACTCACTGCAACGTGATGCGGGAGGATGAGTTGTCAGGAAGGAACTGCAGGGTATGAAATTGGCACATTTCTCTATTTAAAAACAAATAAACCCACGGTTTTGCTGGTCATCCCATTCCACTTACTGAGTGGCACGCTCAGGACAGAAATACTTGGGCAGCAGGGACAGAAAAATCATCTGCTGTGAAGCACCCATGCCAGTCACGGAGTAACAGCAGCCATAGCCCTCCCACAAAATAATTGTGACATGAAGCCACCAGGAGAAGGAAAAAGGGTAATAAACCTTGAGCTGCACACCAGTGCTTATTGTGAATTCTCTGTCATTTCTCTCCCAGAGATGCTTTCTCCTTAGCTGCTCAATTCAAAATAACTTCTGTGTTTGCCCTGTGCCTAACCTCCAGGTGAGATGCAGTAGAGCACCCCAACTTCATCCATCCCAACTTCACACATTTACCTGACAGCTGAGCTGCCCTTTGGAGGTGACCCACACTCCATTTCCTACAGAGTGGGCAAGTGACATGGGATCTCACACCGCCTCCTCAAAACTCAAGCATTCCGATAAAATCCTCAATTTTGCAAAGGATGGGTTTCTCTAACAGTCATACCAATAGTTCCTGCTCTGGGGCTATTTCACGCAAACCAAAGCATTTGACCTGGACTAAGTCAACTTCGATTATTTTCCAAAGTCTGCTACAGACACTAATGGACCTTGGGCAAGTCATTTTGTACTTCTGTGGCCCTGTGGTAAAACGGAAATCAAGGTATTTTCTGAAAACTCTTTGGACCAAGCGTTCCTTCATACAATATGTCTGAGAAGTGCAGCACAAGAAGGCTGTAATACTGACTAAAGCCTTTTGGAGTAACTGCAATATGTAAAAAAAAAAAAATAATAAAAAGCACTTTTTCAGTCAATTTCGGATACCTAACATTTCGTACAGTACACAGCTTCCACAGGGAGATATTCACGATTACAAACAGATCGATATTCATAAACCATCTCCCTACAACAGTTGAACAAATCATTTGTAATGATTCATTTCCTTGATGAATTTCACCTTTTTCTGTTTTCAAATTACGCGTGAACAGAGCGGGATTTTCCAAATTGATTTTTTTTCCAAGCCGTTTTCCACCCCATGTAATTTCTGAGAACAGCTTTGAGCCTTAAAAGAACTTCAGACCCAGTGTCCTTGCCTGCCCAGAGCTCACGGTCAGACCACAGCCATCATTAGCAGCAACCAACTCATTACAATCACAATGACCCTACTTGGTTTAATGGCACACATGAGCGGCTCCTGTTTCTTGCCAGGATGAGTACAGCAGTCAGCATCAAGTTTCTAGTGCAAATACTTAGAATATCCAAGTTCGCAGTCCTCTCGGAGATTAATTTGAACAAATATTTCCCTTCCCCATGAACACTTCTGCCTGTAAGTGTGCTCGCTAAAATATTCACAGAAAGCTAACACAAAAAGGACAAATCAAAGGTAATAATGAAGCCATGCCTGATGAAGCCTTTGCTCGACTTAATACCTGGTCCAGCTCAGACACAGTTCTCCCTGCTCAGCTCTTTTCCCTTATCTGGAGCCATGGACGATACACCAAGCATCCCAACTCATGGATGCTCCCCTCGATGCTCCCTCCTCCCCAGTGTGCAGAACCATCGCTAGCCACAGCAAACTCAGAAAGGACAAAGAGGCGTGTCTTAACGCTGCAGTTAAACGTTTGCACGTCCTCCAAATTTATCACTTGAGCAAGGCTTGCACTCTAAGACCCAAGGAGCAATCGACTCAAATTAACAACAGAAAAATACCATTAACTACAGTTCCAGACTGGCGTAGCACAGGTACATCTGCAGCACGGATATACCTGCAAGGGCAGGGCAGGGTGAGCTGCTGCTTGCACAGACACTCGGTGGAGCCCTTTTGATTCTGCCTACCCAGCCAGGACTGCAGCACGAGGCACATCTCCGACGCTGGCTCCAGCCAGCCACCGCGGGGAAGAACCCCCGCAAAGGGGCGACGGCAGTGCAGACACGTGCAGTCTGTGGAATTTGACCCCACTAATAAAATGAAGAGCGGCAGCAGATAATTGGAGTCTCTCCCCTTGCTTAGCAAGCCCACCTTCCTTCCTCCAGAGCACCCTCATGTTTATTTTAAGCCCTCACCACCCCAGCCATGCTGCTGGGATTACCCGGCTCCGGGAACCACTCTCCAGCCGGCTCTGCACCTCCGCATTCGCCTCCCACAGCCGTCAGGGATTCTGGTTCCACTTCACCGGCACTGAGATCCACTCTGCTCCATGGGGGCAAGGCGGATTGATAATTAAATCCGCTACTGAGACATTCACATTCTGTTCCCTGGCCATTTAAGCAGACATAAAACATTTTATTATTCTGCTGATTTAGGAACCTGAATTTAAATATTAGAGTATTAAAGCGATACTTAATTAGTTGACTGAATGTTCTCCCTTTTATCAGTGTTGACAGATCTTAATTATAGCATGGGCTGTGAAAGCTGATAGAACAGCTGATGGCAGCAGCACCACCAGGAATACTAAAGTGTGTTAGAATTACTTGTCTGTTTTCCCTCTTGCTCTGTTCTTCAGGCATGTGCTCTGAAGTCCTTGGCAAATAAAGTCAATGCTGCAGCCAAGCCCAAGCAGTTTGGCATTTACTTTCAAGGACATGAGAAACCGCTCACCCTTGAGAGAGCCAGGATAAGCCACAGGCCCAGACTTTAAAAAAAGGGGAAAAAAAAAAAAAAAAAAAAAAAGATGGGAAATTATCTCCCGGTTAATCATTTTCCTATCCACTAATCAAGCAGACATGGAGATTACCATGGAACAAGAGTGCTGAGGTTACTTATTCACTTAAGCCCTGCTTTAAAATGCAATTTAGACACATGGGAACAGTTGTCCCAATGAAACCTGACCTGAAGGTTTTCCATTGCTAACATCCATGGCAAGTCCCTGCTTCAGGGACAACAGGGGCGGTTCTGAGGCCAGGTAGATCGAGGTACCCCCTGGCTCCTATCATCTCAATCAAAGCCAGTCCTTACCGCCTGCCGGCACGGAGCCACCACGTTGGCACCGCGCCGTTTCAATGCCACCCAGAAGCAGTTGACGGTTCAGTCTTCCTGTTCACAGCCATGGGCTGTGCTCCTTCCCCCACCATGCCATGAGGATGGATGGCTCTGGCAGGGGGCCTCTGCCGGGGTGAATTACATCTTGCAGTAGCACATCTTTCACCTTCCTGAGATAACAGCAAATGTCCCACCTTCAGGGAAAGTGGCTGGCAGCAAGCGTGTCTTGAAGAACATATATTTTACCTGCACCCTGCAGAGGCCAAGCCATTCCCTGTGAAGCAATAGTATTTAACACCACTTTGCAGCAATGGCAGTGACAAAATACAGCACAGGCAAGAGGAGTGAAGAAGTGATAACTAGGTTTTGGTCTATGAGCCCGTGAAGTTGGGCTAGTCACTTGCCCTGGATTCCCGACTCACCAGCCCACTTGCCTGAAAACCCACCATCAGGCCTGGCCTAGGGCAACACCAGTGTCTGACATTGATGTTATTTTCTTATCTATTTCTTTTAACATGAATTAGGAGATCTACAGCTTTGTTTAGATCCTGGTGTCCCCCAAGGCAGTAGCAGAAAAATTCCACATCACCCAGGAAAGTTGTTCAGCTCCTTTCAGTCCCCAAACACCCCGAGTACAGCAAATACTGTCCCTTAACTGCTTAGGCAGGGATGGGGAAGGACCACCATACTCCAGTCTCATTTCTGCAAGTCTACTCCTTAGTAACCAGCAGAATAGTCTGCTTACATTATGAAGTAAAAAAGGTAGAAGCAATGTGTTGGAGCCAATTGTCTAATCAACTGAACTTCCAATCCTAAAACACTCCCTAGACACCGGAAATACAGCGTAGGTCTCCAAAGCGCTGAACGCTGACTACATTTCAGCTCTGCAACCCCACCTAGAATACTTAAGGATTATTAAATTACCCAGATCCGATTTTATTCTGGGAAAAAAAATGTGGTAAAAATAGTGAATAATATCAGTATTTTTCATCAGTTTGTGTATCCTGCCTTTAGCTCCTTCCTTTTAAGGCTGTAGAGGAAGAGAAGTTTAAATCCCTCTGGTACATTGATGCTTTATAAGTTATTCCAGCATGAATGATCTCAACCTCAAGAATGATATGTGCAAACACTGCCAGAGAGGAGAAGACAGACATGGAAGAAGAAACCCTTTGTTGTCACGATCCAGGCATGCGAGGGGTTGCGGCGCCTTTTTCTGTAAGCACCATCCGTCACTCGCAGATGTTCAGCACAGAGCCATGCTACCTCCTTGGTGAAGGAGCATTTGATTTCCACTGCCAGTCACAGCTGGAAACAAGCCCTTTTTCTTCCCATTCTTGAATGAGGTAAGAAATTACTTTGCATTTAGTATGCACGTCACACTGGGCAGGCAGAGGATCTCTGCACTGGCTAAAGGCACGTCTCTGCTACCCTGCGTCATGGCCACTGCTCCTGTAAGTGCAGCCATGTCCCCATGAGGACAGCAGAACACTTGCCCCCTCTCCGGTGATGGCCAACACTCTCCACGAGTTCGACAGGGGATGCACCATCCGCAGGTTCCCATAAACACCCATGTCCTTTACGAAAGAAACCTGGGATTATTTTACTTTGGCTGGCAAAGAGCCGAGGCACAATTATTTTAAACAGCTACAACAATCCAGCCATTCCTAAGCCGGCCACCCAGACCACATCCAGGAAAGCAGAGACTAGGAAATCTGGAAATTAGCATTAGAAGGAAAAAACAAGCGCAAAGTCCTTTCTATAAGACTGTTTTCCATTTAGCATTCAGCCCTAATAGGAACTATAGTTCTTCCATTACTTGTGCCACAAGCCCAACAAACACTGACTGCTCTTTGGTAACAGCTTTATAGCACCCTGGCCAGGTGGTCAGTTTTGCAAGACTAGATGTTCCTCAGACAGTTTCTTATTGCCTTCTGCGTCTGATGGTACTGGAAAACCAACTTCTTACTTTGCAGTATTTTCAGCATTGCTGCTGCTGGCTGGTGCCCAAATAAACTAGAAAATAATGGCTTAGAGGGGAAGGGAGATGTTTACTCAGCTTCTACTAATAGTCCCCAAAAGTTCAAGTGTCAGCTTTGACTTGAAGCCAAATGATTTTTCCAGACTGGGCCTTCCTCCATCAAGGAGTCAAAACTGGCGTTTGCTGTTTTCCTCCCCTGTGCCCACAGCTAATTCCAGCCTCAGCTGGGGCTGGACTGGGACAACACCACAATACAGTGAAATATCATGTGGAGCTGTTGATGCAGGCGCGTATTTTTCTTTCAAAGTCTCCTTCCCACCTTCCCCAAAACCCTTGCTGCTAGTCCCTTTAGAAAACCTAGGAGCAGGATAGTGGGGAAAGGTTTTGTTCTTGCCAAGGTTTTTTTTTTCTCCTCCAGCATCGTCACATCGATTCACTCCGGCCTTTGTCGGGGCCAAAGGAGCCCTGAAACTGAAGCAAGTTCATGAACTTCTGAGCGCAGGTGCTGGCTCCCATCAGAGCTTTTCCATCCAGATGAGCTGTACCAAAAGCCCATCGTGGAGCACGTTTTTATTTTCAGCAACAGCAGATGTCAACAGCGGCGTGACAACAACCGGCAAACTGACCGCTCTGCCTGTGTCCAGCTTCCCAGAGCATGTGCCGTGCAGAGCAGCCACGCTCAGCTCCTCCAGGAACCCCACGTGCCTCTGCTCGCTGCCCACCCTAAGAGCCCGCACGTGAGTGCTGAGGCCATCCCCACAGCCTCTGGTGTGCTCTGGCCTCTGTCCGGTGGTGCAAAGCGATGAGTCTCTTGCAATTAATTTAGTGGACTTTTAAAAAAAAAAATATTATCCTGGTAACAATTCGGCTGCAGCGCAGCCCGTGCTAGAGGAAGGATTACTCCTGTCAAAACCCCAGCACCTGCCTGTACCCTGCCTGCTGGGGCAGGCAGCTCCCTGCACCATTGCCTAGCTCTGCATGCGAGCAGATACCACCAGGGCCATTCCTGGTCCCAAACCCATCCCTCCACTGCAGAGCAAGTGGCAGCTCTGCCACCCTGGGGCCATCGCAGGGGCAAAGCACGTGGCCCCAGGGAGGGTACCCCCGTCCACAAAGCACAACACACTCCATCATGACCATGCTGCGTTCAGCAAGGCACACAGCCAGTCCTTGGACCTGGCTTGCATTAGGCTTTTTTAGTTTAAAAATTAGTCTAGCTGGGAGCAGAATTACCCACATTGCATCCCCCTGCCACTGGCTCAGCTACAGCAGCAGCACTGGATCTGCGGGGCCCTCCTGGCTCCTGGCCTTGCCTTTATAAACACACTTAACGATCAGCAATGATGTCTTGGCGGCTTCACTCGCTTACACTAATGCCCATGTGCTAGAAGGGCATTTTGCCTGCTCGCAAACAAGCCAATCTCATTTAACAGGGCAGAGATTTAAGAGAGGCAGCCTGCACGGCGCAGCTGAGTGCCAGGCAATCCTCTCCCCACAGCAGCCCGGCTCCCTGCTGCCACAAAGCTTCTTTGCTTAATGAACCTGCCTCCCCCAAGGAGGGAAAATCATCAAGGGGAAGGAACATTTCTGGAGGTCCGCCGATGCTGCTTCACAGCAGCCCTTTTCGACAGGCGAGGAGACACTTCACTGCCTCCCCTGCTCCTCCACGCAGCGACTGGGACACCGACAGACAGGGACAGGCAATGAGTTAATTTATCTAGTCGAGGTTTGCAGGGCTAAATACCACAGTAGCATCATGCCCAAATGATAATTCCACCCACGCTTGGATTCAACCCACCGTGCAGAGTATCCAAGGCAAGAGGCAACAGGTAGGCAGCGAGGGAAGGGCTCTGCCTGCCCTCCAGCACCGCCCCCGCTCCACAAAGGATACGCCAACACTTAGGTGCTATTCTCCATCAGTTCCTTGGTGACCCCCAGACTGGTAAAAAGGCAGCAGGAGATAGTTACACCTGGACTGAGTTTGTCGGGACTGAGCCGTCACCAGTTTGCGTCGCTTGTGTGGGATTTCTGTTTCACATCGGCCATCCCCGCGTGCAACCCCCCGTTTTCACTCACGTGAGAGAAGCCCCTGACCTCCAGCCTGGAGGATGCTCGGTGAGTGCAGCTGCTACTCAGGGAATTCCCTTGAGCAAGCCAACCTTGTGCACTTCAAAGGATAATGTCATTTTTCTCCAAAGAAGCCCATTATAGAGTCATCCAAAGCAAATCTGGCATGTTACAGAAGAACACGTTTCAGAGGTCCACACACCTGGGTAGCTGCCCACAGAGGGAGGAGAAGGCATTATCTCAAAATTGGACTGTGTTTGACAAGCCATCTCTCATCGCTGACCTCAGCAAGCTTTTCTCCCACCATCAATGTTTTTCTGCTGCTACGATTGCACTGAATGAGTTGTAGCTTCTTCCTGGTGTATATTGCCTTCCTTTGGCCACCATCCAGTGTTTGCCCCACGAGTTCCCTTTCTGTCTCCAAGAAGCTGTCACAGATGGAGCCACAATAAACGTAATACACAGACCACAGCTTTCCAGAGAGTTGGCAGGCACAGCCAGCAATGGTAAAAGATCAACGAGAATTTCAAGTGTTGTTTTAAATGCCTGTTAGGCTGCGAGCTTCCTACCTTTGATCACCAGTCACACACAGTATTTTTTTTTTTTTCCTTATTTAATTTACATGCACATGGTGACCAGGAGGTTTAGGGTGCCTCACTGTTGAGGGCACTAGAAACAAAAAGCGCTGCCCATGGAGTCTTTCCCTCAATGATGTACAGGCTGAACTGGAAATACAGAGCAGGCAGATCAATGAACAGGCATGGACTAAACAGACCCCTCCATGAACCCTAGAAAGAGAACCTCTACTGAACAAAAACCTCCATACAATCGCACAAAAGAGATGCCAATGCCTCTTCCTCCAGAATTCTTTGCATCTAAGACAGTATTTTTTTTTTTCAATATCCATCAACAAGAGGAGCTGCACTGTTATGGTTTAACCCCAGCCAGCAACTAAGCCCCACACGGCCGCTCACTTACTCCCCCCTCACCGGTGAGATGGGAGAGAGAATCACAAGGCTAAAAGTGAGGAAACTCATGGGTTGAGATAAAGACAGTTTAATAGGGAAAGCAAAAGCCTCGTGCACAAGCAAAGCACAACAAGGCATTCCTTCACTCCTTCCCGCGGGCAGGCAGGTGTTCAGCCATCCCCAGGGCAGCAGGGCTCCATCACACGTAACGGTGACTTGGGAAGACAAAACGCCATCACTCCAAACATCCCCCCCTTCCTCCTCCTCCCCCCAGCTCTATCTGCTGAGCATGACGCCGTACGGTGTGGGACATCCCTGGGGTCAGGTGGGGTCAGCTGTCCCAGCCGTGTCCCCTCCCAACCCCTTGTGCCCCCCCAGCTCCTTGCTGGTGGGGTGGGGTGAGGGGCAGAAAAGGCCTGGGCTCTGTGCAAGCCCCGCTCAGCAGGAACAAAAACACCCCTGGGTTATCAGCACTGTTTCCAGCACAAATCCAAACCGTAGCCCCATGCTAGCTCCTATGAAGAAAATTAACTCTAGCCCAGCCAAAACCAGCACATGCACCCAATTTTCTCAGCACACAGCCTGCAAGTGCATCTGTTAGCATAAAGAACTTCCCACCACGTGCAAAATGGGCCAGATCCTTTCACTGCAGCACACCAGGCCTGGGCGAACGCCGACTGGGGTGGTGCCAGCCTGGCTTACACCAGCTGAGGCTGTGACCCCTTCTTTTCAGTTGCAGCTGACATTTCTCAGCCTCCCACCAGCATCGCTCTCGGTGAGCAGCGTTAGCTTCTGCGACACAGACGTTATGGGAGCTCACTGTCAGAGGTTGTAAACCAGTTTGCAGCCGGCTGTAATATAATTTCAGCAAACAGCACAATAAATCATTGGCTGTAAATTAAGCATTTTGTTTACCCTCCATGCAGCAAGGCTCTTCCCTGGATGTGAAGCCAGCATCAAAGAGCGCTGCCCTTGAATTTCACCATATCCAGCCTCAACTGTGCCCGGAGGAGCCGCATGGCACGTCAAGCTGGTGAGTGAGCTGTGCCACACTGCGAGGTATTGCAACATGGAGACACCCATCCAAGGGACTGCTCCCGTCCTGCTCTGCTCCTGCTCCAGGCGATTAGCAGTTTGCTGATGGCTCATGCATGTTTCAGCACTGCCTGTGCCAGCTGGAAGGCTCCCAGGGACAGCGAGAGGTCTGCCGTTTCCCTGCTTCTCTCCAGCTGCCCTTGGGAGGTGATAGGAAAACATGCAGGATCCCCATGCATGCAGCAGCAGAGCAGGTATAGAGGAAGGGGAGAAGCTTCTGCCATCGAGTCCCACGCTCACTTGCTGTCACTGCTGAGGCTGCGACAAACAAGAGACTCTCACTGCCACTGCCGCCGCCACCACCACCATGGGACTAGTGCCCCCCAGCCTTGGCCTGTTCCCCAGAGAAACACCTTCAGCCTGGGTTCAATCCACAGCAGTTCCCATCCTCCTGATGTGTGAGCGACGAGCCCTTTATTGGCACTTTTTTAACGATTTCCTGGTAACGTGTATATGTCTCCCTTTTGGCACTTTACTGCAGAGGTGAGACTTCAACTCCTATAAACCACCAACACCAAGAAGTCGAACAAGTCCCTCTTGCCACATAAACAGCACAGAATAAGCACAGCAGTAACTCACCCGCACTTTCAGGGACTTTTTTTCCCGCCCCCTCCTTTTCTTTTCATTTGAGCTGCCACTTTCACCCTTCCTCCCAGCGCTCAGCTCCCCCGTCCCACTTGTGCTATCCATGGCATTCGCTGGCAGGCGCTGGATTAAGGAAAAAGCATGTCAGGAGCTTTGCTGCAATTGTCCATCTAGCAGGCTGTCTCTACACAGTTTAACCATTATAATCCCTGCTTCTGAGTCAGATGTGGCTCCAGTCACACAGGAGACAGGTTTGAAAGATCTTACACAACTGCTTTAAGCTAGAGCTTTAGCAGCACTGGGGTATCAGGGACCTCAGAGGATCACAGTACGAGATGCTACATCGACACAAACAGTAGTAGCCCCAAAGATGCACTACACAGATGCACACAGGGACAAGCTGGGAGAGAAAACAGAGGCACAAAAACGAGGAGGGGAAGCCATTTACACAGCAAGTCAGGGGAACGACACCCCAGACACAGCACTGACAGCCTAGCCAAAAATCAGCAGGTTCCTCAGGCCTGGCAAAGAAGAGCCATATCCCGCTCTTCTCGCTGGGTGAATGAACAAAATCATGCCAAACCAAAGCACGAGCGATCCCGGCGGCCAGTGCTACGGGCAGCAGATGAAATGCTTGCATGTGGGCACAGCTGTACTTTATTGCCACAACAGGTTGTTGTGAGGAGCAACAAACGGTGGTGGAAGGACCATCAGAGGCAGATGCTTTCTGCCTTGCCAGAGGCAAGAGCAGCTGCACAGCCTGCTTGCAGGATGCTGCGGAGAGCAGGAGTTAGCGTGGTGGGAGACTAAGTAACAGCACTGGGATGACTCTGCCTCCTTCCCGCTCTGCAGAGGATCTTTTAGACATGGGCCCTTGTAGGCGAAAGCCCTTCTGCTCCATGGCTAACTCTCAATGCTCATGAAAATCAGGCTGCTGTAGTTTTCCCACTGAACTGTGGGCTTATTTCTGGACAAGAAACCCTGAAAATACCAATGCATGCGATTTGTCTTTCTCCTGCATGTTGGCCCAGGAAGCATTACTTGTATCCTGCCCCAGACATGGCTTGAAGGTGACTTGAGCAAAGATAAATGTTATTTCCCAAATCCCAGGGAGGCTGGGAATCACAGGGCTGCAGCTAATGCACAGGCACACGGGGCTGAGCCGGCCGTTTAAATCTGCCTCTTCGACTACATTGCCCTGGTCCCCAGGCCTGCCTTCTGCCCAGGAGTGAATGGTGATCGATGGCCAATTAAAAAGGAGATGGAGAAAATGAGGTTGAGAGGTCTGCACACACGCTTGCTTCTTGTGAATGCCCATCCTGTATCTGCTTGCAGGGTATATTAGGGTGGAAAGCCTGTAAAAGGAGTTGTTTCTCCTGTCTCTGACCAAAAGCTGGCTATCTCCCCCAAGAAATGGGTAAAACACCGCTTTCTGGTAGCTCAGCCACGCAGCTCCTTCTCTATCCTCAGGAGACAGCTGCTTTTTAACAGCAAAGCAATCCCTGCACTTATTTGTAGTTAGCCCAGTGGTTGCAGATCCTTTGGGGTTGGGGACATTATGTATGTGAATGACAGCAATATTTCAGAGGATGACAGTGATAACCAATATAGACTGTTGAGCTCCCTGTGAGGAAGTATTATGAAGCCCATAAAAGCTGCAAAGGACTTTGGAATTGCCATCAATTTAATGGAGAAGATGGTGATGGGCAACAGGTAAAAACCTGAAAAGAGATTACCTAGCTGAGACATGAGGGAAATGGAGCATCTCAGCTAAAGACCACAGAGGAGGGAAGCAAGCTGAGAATTGAACACTGATTCCTGCATATCGAATCATGGCCACAGGCAATAACATGTTAAGATTTCAAAGGGAATTCATTCAAGAACTTACTCTGAGGGCTTTGTGGGGGGTTTGTGGTGTGGGTTTTTTTGTGTTGTTGTTTTTTCTTTTTTTCCTGTAGACTGTTGAAAATTGACTACTATATAATTATTAGTGAACACATCTTTTCCACATTTTCAGCCAGCTCCAGCTCCAAGGAAGTGACAAAGCTATATTTACTCTGGTTCAAGTGCTTTGACTCTCAGCAGAGAGTGCAGAACAAGTCCCCAGGCCTCCCAAAGGGAGAGCATGGACCACTCTGAACTCCTCGACCCCTCTGCAATACTGGCCCTTGATTGCTCCTCACATCCCAGCCACAGCAATACAGCTACGCCGCTTCACGTGAGCTCAGGAAATAGCTGGGAGCCTCTAAGCCTTTGCTCATATCTCAGATAACGCTTTCAGTTCAGAGTGAGGTGGGTACAGGTACCCTGGGATGAATTCAACTGTAAATATTCAAAGTGATTCATTGTTTGGCTTTTCTCTCCAATCTAAATAGTCGGAGCTGTCAAAATTCATCTGAGTTTTTACAGTACAATACTTTAGAGAGAGAACAAACCGTGGATTAAATTTGCTGTTGTGGCCCAAAATAGCTTTCAAATATCAACACAGGCAAGATACACATAAAAGAGACTATTTCCTTGTGAAGCAAGGCAAGTCCTCACATCTCCATTTAACTGTCTTTCTCCCTGGAGGTGCACAGCAGAAAACTGAACATTTAAGCTGCCTCTCTCTCCCCTTCCCCATCACCAGACTTACTAGAAGCCATGGAAAAAATCTCTTTTGCTCATGAAGAGTCCCTGCTTGGGCCAGCAGAGCTGAAAATAATGAGTGGCCCTTGCTTTCTTATTATATCATTAATGTAGTGCTTATCAGAACAAAAGATTATTTTTGTTCAGTGCATATAAATGCTCTGACTTCTGTTTCTGTACACTGTACCCTCCCTGCCCCCCAGTAAAGAATAAAAAGGAGTATAGATCATCCAGATCTCAGGTCCAGGGATGTTCACGGGTTTGCACACCCCTTTGCAAGAACACAGGCCTCCTTATGGCGTCAACGATCCTCTTTCCCCTCTTCCAGTAGAGGGGCCTGACTCTGCTTCCCCCTCCATTGCAGGGAAGCTGCAGACACAAGAGGCCGATGTGCAAATTGGAGATGAGTATCCGTAACAAGGAAGAAATAAGCTGCTTACAAAAATAAAGAACAGATAAAATCTCATCCGCACAGATCCCCAGGATCTGAAGTGGTGAGTAGCTGCTAAATTATTTCCTTCTGAGGTTGCCACGCCACCTCCAGTAGATGTATAACGATATGTGTATATTGGCCTAACTCTCATGTTCTGATGGGACGTGTCACTCCTCTTGGGGTTTAATCCTGAGACACCGCAGATGACAAAATGCTGCCCGCTGAGTCTGTGGGGGTGGCATCGATAACTTGGTTTCCACCACCTTTCTTTGGGGTAACCCTTTCTCCACGGATACCTTCTCCCAACAGATCCTCTGCCGGCTGCAACTCTGCTACAGGCAGCAGGCAGACAGGATGTGTTTTGTCACTTCATGGTGAGAAAGGAGCGCAACGGTGAAAGAAAAGCCTTCTCCAGAGGGAAAATGCTCTGAAGTTAAAAAGGCAGAAGAAGAAAACGATTTTTTCCAGCTGGAAAATATCCATGGGTGCTTGTCACTAAAGCTTCCTAAATGTGAGCTACTGCTTGGGTGAGCAGCAGTGAAAAATACGGGTGGGTACTAGTTGTAATTCAAGGCAGTCCACATCCCACTATAGGCATAGAAACATTCCAATTACACGAAGTGCTAGAGGAAAAGATAACATTTTCCTTTGTTGGTTTCACTTAAAAAACAGAACAAGGCAGTTTCTTGAAAGAAGGCCAGCTTTCGCAGGAGGCACCTTCCAGCGTTTCATGCAAAAATTATCAAGCAAGCTACTGTGAGGCAATATTATATTGAAAAAGTAAAGAAAAAAAGAAAAAAGCAGCATTGGCAGGTGAAATTTTGTGGAAAGGAAATTAAGAATTCCTCAGACAAATATACCACCAGCAGCAGCTCAGGGGTTGGGGGAAAGCAAAAAAAGGATACAAGAAAAGAAAAAGCCAAAGAATGCTCTCAGTTTTTACAACTATTTTTCATTGTTCTCTTTAGACATCTCCAAGTAAAGCTTTTTCTTTGTTTGAGGACACAATGTAAGAGTCACCAAAGGTGCATTTTGGCCTTTTAATTCAAAGATTAAGCTCAGTGTTGGAGTCCCAGGCTCCACTGCGTGATTTATGTACTTGGTCAAAACAACTGAGCTTTTAAATCAGGTGAGCACACAGTGCTCCTGCAAAGGGTTGGGGCAGAGTCCAAGGCACACTACTCGATTGGAAGATCAGCAACAATTGTTTCAAGATAAACAGATAAAGCAATTAGTGTTCATTACAGATTGGAGATTTGAAATAAATTGGCCTTCACCCAAGACACAACCATATTGAGGGTCAGGCTAAGAATTATCTGTGCGGTCAATGCAATCTACTAAATATTGGCCATGGGAGCAAGAGATGGAGCAAAAACCCTAGGTGACAACAGCAAAACCATTGGTCAAAGAAAGAGCTCTTTAGGCCAACTGCTGGCTGAAAGAAGCCTGGAGCCGTGAGCAGAGAAACACTTTCCAGTTTGAAACTGTGGTGAAAGAAATGGGACTTCGTACATGTCTGCTAAAGAACAAGCTGTGACAGTGACCCATCTCCATCTTCAGACTTCCTCCCAATGACCAGGATAAGCTCTAACTGAAAGAAATGCTACGAGAAGATGCTTGTTGCACTTCAATGGCCTTTGCATCCATGTGACAGTAACTCCGTGCCTCAGTTTCCCTTGCACAGGATGAGGCTACAGCCTCAGAGAGCAATCGGGCAAAGAGCGCCTTTTACTGTGGGTTTTTGCACCATGATGCACAGGGCAGGAGAAGTGCTACAGCAACACAGTAAATCAAGAATACTGAGCAAACTGCCTTGAGGCTACAGCCACATGGACACCATACTATGAAGAGGCGTTTCCAAGGGAGTGCGACACATTTATAAAAAGAAACCTGGAGGCAGGAGGAAGGGGCTGCTTCCCAAAGCACCATGCTACTCTCCAGAAGCCACGTTGTATCCTGCTGGAC
Source organism: Morus bassanus (assembly GCA_031468815.1). Taxonomy (NCBI): domain Eukaryota; kingdom Metazoa; phylum Chordata; class Aves; order Suliformes; family Sulidae; genus Morus; species Morus bassanus. Next base: position 28,819,043 of record CM062577.1, read on the forward strand.
TCGCAGGGGCAGACAATTAATAATGTAGTGGCTGTCTGCTGCTGCGAGGGACCCGGGGGAGGCAGGCCAGCAGCTGCCTACTGCTCCATTATTGAACAGATCTGAGAACAAAAGTAATCTGTTTTTCCATTTACTTTCCAGGGATTGCTGCATGCTGTCTTTGTCTAGAAACTGTCTCCACTTTGCAAGCCTTCTTCCATCTATTTGCATATCCCTGGTCAGCCTCTGGCTTCTGAGAGGATCCTGACTTCATAGCACATCTCTAAGATCTCAGACCTTCTGGCCAAGCCATGCTGCAAAATTAAACCACTAATGTCTGAGAACTGGGAGAGAAGAACCCAGTTTCACAGGGTTCCTCTGCAGAGCAGGTGAAGAGGAAAGGAGCCGTAGGTGTAACAATTTGGGGTAGGCTTGGAGATATAGTCTTACATTCTTTAAATTAAAATCAAACAACCCAAAAGGCACAGATTTAGATTTATGATTGGACCACAGCCACCTCTCCTCACTGTCAGTATCAACCGACAGGAGATGCTCTCACCCCACAGCATGCAGGCATGGCTCCAGTCAAACAGGGGCAGATCTGTTGCTTTGCTCACTCCTGCTTTGTTTGCCTTAGAGTAGCAATACCTGAATCACCAAGGAAAGAGGGACATTTGCCTTTTGATTTACCCAAGGCTACATACCGTAGCAGAGGTTCTCTAACAACTCTCAGATCACAACTGCAAAGCAAGCCCCATCTCTGCATGTATCCAAGAGGGGCGGGTGGAAGACAACAGGATCTAACAGGATCCCTCTGAAGTGGCTCAGACCACATCTCTAACACCAAGAACAACAAACATCTTCCCAGCAGATCATCTTCAGCTGGATCCTTATGGCTGTTCCACTAGCAGATCTACAGAGCGGTGCCACTCCCGCAGTTTATAAACAAGGTTGGTCAAAGCAAGGCTCAGATTTTTTGTTGTGCTAAGGACAGATGGATGATAAGGGTGACTAATCCCTGATCGCCATCCAAGAGGCTTTTCCACAAAATCTGGAGCAGAAACATGAAATTATGATTCCCCAGGCTATTTCTACACAGTTCCCATTTGTGTCTGTCAGCAGGTGGCATGGGAAAGAGAATCTCATCTCTGCTGCTGGAGGCAAGGAGACCACAGACGACTCTTATAGATAACAAGATTTTCTGAAAGCAGCCTGTAACTTTTAGCTTCACTGTTTTTGTCTCAGTCGCCCCAGCACTCAGTATACCTTTTCTACATGAAGAAACAGCTTAAAGTGTTGTCATGAGCTAATAGACAAGTCTTAATGGGTCTGCACATCACTGCCCAACCTGCAGGCAAATGTTCCTCTGCATTAGAGCAGGGCTATTAGAGGAAGAGACACCCTTTGGAGTATCAGCTGGCACTTCCACATCACCAGATAATGTTTTCCCTGCAAGGAGATGAAAACTTCAGAGGAGAAAGAAAAACAAGATAAGAAAGAGAACAAAAATAGACAAGTCTGCCAGTGTTGCAAGATGTGCTGGCGAGTGGGCAGTCAACTTCTCTGCGCTCAAGAAAGGATGTGTTATCACAGGTTCGGGCCTCAAGAACTTGGCTGTTATATGCGGTAAGCACACATTCGCTCTCCTGAAGTTATGTGGCTTCTCTGTAATCACTGCTGGCTGCCAGTATTTCACTGCAGACTTAAGTCTCCATCTAAGGACGTGCTGCCCCGTAACAGGACCCTGGCGTTACGGTAAGGTGGTGGTACTTTCAGGTCTAACCTCAGAGCTGAAGGAGTCAGAAGAGCTTGTTTGCCAATGACACACCAGAGACCAGAGTAACCAGAGTTACTCTGTTTTTTACTTTGTTTTTTTACTTTGTTGGTTTTTACTCAAAGAGGCTCTGTGAAGGCCAGGGCTGAGAACAAAAGCCCTTTCGGTACAAATCCATGACAACACTAACGTATATTAACCCATGGCACACAAACCCTTTAAACAGCATGAAGAAATCATTAAGCAAAACCCATCAAAAACATATAAAAACCATGCTTGCAGAGCAGGAAAAGGATGGGGGGGAAATGTACAGTGCTTTCTGAGTGTCTGGCTGGGGAGGAAATGTTTGCAAAAAGAACGCAAAGACCCCAAGGAATCCATTAAATTCAGCATCACCACAATGCATTGCTAGTGTGGAAGGCCTAATTACACACTAATCATAGCCTCTAACCCAAAGCGCAGACCTGCTTTGCCGAGATTTGTACCTGGAGAGGATATGCAGTATTTCTTTTCAGAGATACTTGCCTGCTGCAACCTCTTGCTCTGACACAAGAGGATGTTTGATGTCCACGTGCAATGCACTGAACCAGAATGCACTCCCATCTCAGCATCTTGAAATGATTGAGAGTCCTTGGAGCCAAATGCAGAAGTGGCTTAGCATCCATAAAGCAGTAGCACTTTGCTCCCGTGCTGTGTGTTCATCTGAAGACCTCAAAGCTCTTTAAAAACATCACAGTACCACAAGGACCTTGCTGAAACTGTTATTAAACTCATTTAGCTGGTGGGTAGATGGAGGCCCAGACAGGATAAATAAACCTTCCACTCAAGGTTGATCAGTTCGGCAGTGGCAGCCCAAAATGATCAATTTTTGTTTTCCTTACTTATCCCAAACACTTTCCATTCCACTGGTAAGGCAAGGGGACATTATTGCAGACTTTTCCCTCTCCACCCTCAATCACTCCTCATCCCCATCTGCTTTGAGACAGCAGTAGCAGGAGAGTTACCATGGCTGCTTTTACCTCTGTGCTACTCAGACAAATGCAGTCACAACTGGAAAACTACTTTCAATCTATAGTTGTCATGGGCAGAAGACCAGCCTGTAGCATAACCACAGGTTTTAGTAAGCAAGAGTGCTTGCCACACACCAAAGTGCTTGGCTAGCAAGGCTGGATACTTAGAAGTAATGAAAAATTTGAGCCATCCTTCTGCCACATTAAGGACATTGATCAATAAAAATGCTATATTGGACAGTGTAATAGAGTTGTTAAAGATCATTCCTGCTTCTTTAGCTAACAAGTCAGCTTCTGAAAAAAAAAAAATAATCAGTTTTATATGGAACCTAAGAAGATACATAAACTTTGGCTGAGGCCACCAGCAGGTGTAAATTGATGTCGTTCCACAGATGGCAGTGGAATTGCCTTGATTTAAAAACAGCTTAGGACTTGAACATGTAGTATTACACAGTGGTAAATAATACCCATAAAAATTAGGCGGAGGGTGAGGGGTCAGACCAGACTGAAGCTGTTTGCTGTCTTTAGTCTCCACGCCAATTCCACATCATGGAAGTCTCCATGACACTACTTTCAATATTGCCAAGATACTCAGGGTCACCTCTAGGGTCCTAGCTGGTACCACTGATCTGAGATTGTGTCCCATGAATCAGGCTGCTTCCTTCAGACTGAAAACCAAGAATGACAATAATGCAATTCATCACTTCAGAAAGTGTCTCCCACTCCTGTCCTGCTCAGCCAACCTTTCCCACCCATCACCGATACCACACATACTGTCTACCCCACCACACCATGCAGTTACAGAAGAGAAAAACAAAGATGGATGCGCTCTAGAGTATTTTAATGACCTACATTCATAAGCAAACACTGGACTTATGGTGGTAATTTCCAGGTTTTTACCTTAAAAAAAGTGGTTTGGGGTATTCAAACTGAGGACTGCCACCTAACTGCAGAAGTCCTATCCCAGTAGAATGTGCATGGAAGGAGAGGGCCTGAACACTTGCTTATGCTCAGTTTCTCATTATAAAAAGCACTAGTAGCCCGTGCCCAGTCTCACTGTTCTCCCAGCCTGGCTCAGCCCCTTGCTTTAGGAGAACGTCAGTGCGTGGGTTGCGATGTGAGGCTGACCCTCTATGTCAGCCTTTCTGGCAGCTGCTCTGTCAGCAGCCAGCATAGGAATAAAAGGATCTCATCTGATCTCAGGAGCTAAGTAGGGTCAGGTCCAGTCAGTACTTGGATAGGACACTGGTTGGGAACACCAGATGCTGTAGGCTTGGGACCTGATGGGATGCATCCCTGAGTGCTGGGAGACCTCGGCGATGTCACTGTGAGGACACTCCATAATCTCTGAAAGGTCATGGCAGTCAGGAGTGGTTCCTGAGGACTGGAGGAGATCAAATGCCACTTATATCTTCAAGCAAGGCAAGAAAGAGAACCCAGGGAACTACACCTTGATCTCTGGGGAGATGATAGAGCCAATAATCCTGGAAACCCTTTCCAAACACATGAAGGATTTTCTCTCCCTGTATCAACCTGCTAGAAACAAAGGAGGCAAAAAGGAGGAAAATGCAGACTTCCTGCTCTTGCCATAGCTACTGGTATAACCCCAACTGATTTGAATCTGAAGCGCTGCTCAAAAAAAAGAAAGGGCTTTATTTAAACATATATGGCCTCTATGAGGAGAAAGAGATAGGGTCTTCTTTCATGAATCTTCATGCTTCCAGAATTCTCCACCCAGATCCCAGGAAGACCCCCTGAAGGAGGAAAAACCTTCACTGAGATAGCAGGCCCCTCAGGGACCTTGTACTGGGGTGGGCATGGGTGCAGGTTCAAAAAGCAGGGGTAGTTTGCGCAGGAAACTCCTGCTACGCAGACAACATCAGCAATCTGCAGAAGCCCTAATCTGATCAGCTCAGATTAAGCCCAGCAAGATCATTAAGATTAGCAGGATTCCAAGGCATAATATCAAGCTGACTTCCCACGGGAATTAGACAACTCTGCCTTTGATATCTTCCCCTTAGGCTCAGGCACTATATTTCAGCTGCCGCAAGCAAACAAAACCAGAGAGAATACAATCAACGTGACAAAAAACAAGTTAAAAAAAATGGAACAATTTACTGTAAAAGTCCCCCATATGCTTCGCCTGGAAGTGGTTTCTGAGGACATGAGTAATACCAATCCCAGAAGAATAGAAGAAAGGGCAATGCGACTGCAGCACAGAGAACCAAAGCATCTCCCATGAAACACTGCAGGGAGGGGACCAACATCCCACACAGCAGCGCCCTGTGTTTGCCAGCACGCTCCATCAATGCCAGCAGCTCTGCCCCTGGGTAGCTGAGTGGTACCACCCACCCAAGGCAGGTACTTTGGTACCAGCCCAGAGGTGAGAGTTTGAGCCCAGATTCCTGCCCCCAACCTTGGCCAACTACGCTGTGCATGCATAGCTGGTCAGCAGGCTCAGGAGCTAAAACTGCCCTCAGTGCCCCTTTGGGCAACACTGGCTCTCAGATGTTGTCTGGTTTTAACCCCATGAGCCCCAGAGCTCAAAACAGGTGTTTTCATCTTCCAAAGGAGGAAACCACTTCACTGCAGGGGGCAAGAGATTAGTGGGCAGTTCATCAGGGCCTGACCCTTTATACCAAACAACAGGTAGGTGGGGAGAAAGAGGTCTCCCATCTCTCCTATTTATTTACTTCTCTAACTACAGCAGACATGTCTTCGAACTCCTCTGTGGCTGGTGCCACCACGCACGGCAGAGCAGACAAGCTGCACGCAGCCCTTCGCTGGCATCGTTTGCTGTGCTGCCTTCCAGATGCTTGGCAATCAGCAACTTCCCCAGCCCATAAATTGCACAGGACTCAAAACCAAGTCTCCTGCCTCCACTCCTGGTTTATTAACCCCATGAAGGTTTAGGGGACCTTTTAGAAGCAGAGTGACAGATAAAGGAAAAGGTAATAAAGCAGAAGTGGCTCCCAGGCAAAGAAGCTTTACTCCCCACAGAGGTGCTTTTGGTCATCTCTCTGAAACATTAATTCTAGCTATGGCTCTGCCACCTGCCTGCCTCATCTTCACCAGCTCTGCAATAGCAGCGCAATTAGTTACCAGGAGCTGATGATTTTCTAAAGACCCTGGTGTAACCATGAGGGAACAAGCAGCAAGGCACCATGTTGTCTTCAGCAAGATGTTTCAGGAGCATTTGTAACTTCCCCGCAAGACTCAACTCATGTCTCTATGATCCAACACCTTTGAACACCTCTCCAGGTGCTGGGCTATCAAAGAAGCCCCCTCTCTCTGACTTTTAGGAGGGAAACCTCCAACAACTTCAAAGACAGCTTCATTTATGCAAGCAGCAGCTGCCCAGGTGCAAAACAAAGATGCTCATATCAGCTCATATCACTTGGCATAAAGCACAGCCCATGGGAGTATCTGCTGTCACTTCTGTCTCATTCCAGCTATGCTCTCGAGGCAGAGAAAAGCACCATGACACCCAGACCGGGGCTCATCCACCTCCTTAGCATCAGAGCCCTGTCAGCATGACAATGACAAGGGATGTTACAGTGACCCGTATCACTAATAACTACAAGGTCTCAGCATTTCTTCACCTTGCTGCCCCTGTCTAGTGAGCAGCATCACACTAATCTGCTTATTTCACCTTGCCTCTGCCTGAAGTTTCCTGCCAACAACAACAAAACCCATTCAGCGAATTAGGTACGCTTCTGATCGCAATCACCCAGCCCCGTGTTACGTACCGCTCCCTGGAGAACAGAGCCTACCATGTTCTCCGGTTCCGTGCCCCAATCTCTTTAGACAGATTTCACAGTAGTTGTAAAACTGAGCCACCCGGATTGCACGCGGCGCGTTAGCTTCAATGTTTATCCAAGGTGCCGCAGATTTCCAGCTGTGATCTGTCAGTGATTATTTCCATACCCTTCACTTCACCCTTGTATGCAAGCATGTACCAAGGAGCGAGCAGTAATTAAAAGAATTGGGGTCTATTTAATTACCTTCTGACACGATAGCGCAACAACTGCCTTCAAAGCAGTGCGACTCCCAGCAAATTGAATCTAACGGCAGTTGAGCAGCAGCGTGGGACCTGCATCGCATTAGCGCAGGTTGCCTCTGTTTGCAGGGAAGGGGAAAAAAACACAGCAAGCTTCTCATTTCCAGTTCGGAAGGGAACGTGCCACTTTCAGACCAAAATCTATCCCAGAAGATAAGGAAATTTTAAAAGGGAAACTGAGTGCGACCTTTAGGCTGCGGCTGCTTTTGGCCCTGGTAGGTTCAGCGGGGAGCAGGCTGGGGTTATTGCAGAAAGGAGGCGGGGGTTGCCCAAATCCACCCACACGAGCCAGAAAGATTTGCTTTCACACAGATTCATGGCAACTCATTCCTCAGAGGAAAGGTCTCATCCCACACAACTTTCCCCTCACTCCTCAGCAGCAGTGCCTGTTTTTAAGAAGTTAACAGCAGCCTGGGGAAGCGATGGGGAGAGGAGGTAAAACCTGCACCTCCCGCAGCCCAGAGACCCTCAGAGGCCTCTGGGGAAGGTTCCTGACTCTTCACCCACAGCCTCTTCCATAGGAGAGATGAATTGTGAATGTCTACCACCGTGCAACCTCAGGTGAGGCACTTCAAAGCCCCATGGCATGAGTGGTCCCTAAAGAAAACTCCAATGGCCTGCGAGTCTCAGTGTGAACTCATGCACTGGGATACTGGGACTGAGCAATTCCACCTCTGCCTGCTCCCAGCTTGCTGTTCTGTCAGGACATAACTGCTTCTCCTCATCACCCTTTCACCCTGCATCCCATGGGCTGGGTCTGTGTCAGTTTGTACTTGTGAAGGTCATGGTCCTGCAAAAGGCATCTTATTTTTATCTCCAGTTCAGGCAGAGGGCACAGAGCTGCAGGGAAGGATGTCCTGCTGCCCTGCCTCCCCGTAGGTGACCTCAAGCCTCCTGCTGAAAGAGACGGCTTTTAGCAGCTCTTCTTCCCTAACAAGTCTCACCTCTGAGCTGTACCCTTGATCCTTTCACACACCTTCTGCCTTAGGGGAAGACATAACTATCTTCAGAGATCTTTGGAAATTAAGGAAGCCTGAGTGATGGCTCAAACACCCCTGTGCCAGGACCACCACGGCAGCTTCAGGCTCTTTCAGTCCTGCCTTTGGGGATGCTGGCTCCCCACACCAATCCGTTACAAACCTGCGGTGAAGAGACAGGATGCAGAACCCACAAACTGTTCCTCTGCAGAAAGGAAATGAAAACCAAGCAGAAAAATCTAAACCACACGCTCTCAAGCTCATCAGGAGACAACCAGAAAGAAAGCAAGGAAGGGAGATCCTTCAAGGTGACAGCAGAGTCCGTGCTGCCAGCCTGATTTGCACCAACTCCAGAAGGAGCTGCAGGTGCAGAGCACCTCTGAAGACAATGTGCTTTTAGTTTTGTAAGTCACCTAGGAACTCTCAAATACAGGCCAGATGTTCCTTGAGAAACACATGCTACCATTTCCTCTTTAAACAGAAAGCCCTTCCAGAAACTGTCAGAATATTAAGAGAGGTTTTTTTCGTGACAAAAATTGAGTTAGGTGAAAACCTCTTCCCCATAAGCCGTTCAAATAAATTCTGTCCCCACTTCTTTATTGTTTTTACTGGTGCAAAATCAAGGAGAAAACAGGCATCTTCTTCCCAAGCTGTTTGCTGGATGTATTCAAAATACAGGATGTTCTAGCTGATTTCGGATGTAAGAATCGATGTCACGTCTGTTCTGCAAAGGGCAGTTTCTCTCAGAACCCAGTGAGAATAGTCACATTTATGACTTGAAATTCATTCTCTGCAGAAGTCCTCCAAGCTTTGTTTAAAATTCATTGTTTCGTGTAAACTCATTCGCTAGAATATTAATAGAAGGAAAACATATAAAAGGAAGAAATGCAGCTGACAGGAATTTGGTTAAAAATTCAAACCAATGTTCACAGGACTTTTCAATTTCCCTGCTCTGGGTTGCATAATTTTCGATGCACAGGCCCTGAAACAGGCCTGAATTCTAATGCTATTTTGAAAAGAAAAGACATGATGAATGTTTTGGCAGATTCCTGATTTTCTTTTTATCTCACTGTGAAGATATGATTGAAAATGCAAAGAGACATCATGCAAAAAAAAAAAAAGAAAGGAGATGAAGGATGGAACATTACGCAGGAGGAAAGAACCTGCATAGCCAAAGAGGCCAAAAATTGTGTTTCTCTTAATACAAGTTTGGGTCCAAAGCAACCACAGTCAAGACCGAATGGTGCACAAAACCACTTGCCTTTGGTGGTGCTCCACAGGGGTGAGAAGACTCCTAAAGGAGACAGTTGATAAGACCAGTGGCTTGGAAAACACCTGTGGGCTCCTCTCACATAGCTATGATTTTCATTTGACTCCACGCTCCAGAGGTGAATGATGACTGTCCCAGTGACCAGCCCATTAAAGCAACCAGGTCCTGTAACTAACTTGCATACCATTGTATGTATTTCCATTAGACAAAATAAACACTTATGACCTAGGGTAATATCATTCTAAGTCGCAGAATAAAAGAAATTGGTGAGGAAGGCAGGAGGGAGAAATGACTGAAGCAGTTATTAATGAGGAACCACACAGATTATCAATACCCCATCAAAAGGCAGCAAAACCACACTGAATTAGCACCCAAACACTTTCAATAGGCATGAACCATTTCATAGCCAAAGCTCTCCTTACCACAGACTCTACAAGTAGCAGAAGACTTGGCCTCGCAGATGGCATCTGCTCTCTATCCACCCTGTTTCTCTCCAGCTGTAATTGAGAAAATCACCAGCAATCAGAGGAAGTCAAGCTGCTCCCAGCCCATAATGAAACAGGGCTGGAACAGCTGTGCCACATCTTTTTACAATTATCCTTCCTCCACCTCTCTAACTAATAACAGTTTCATGAAGAATAAACATTGCTACACCTGAAATACTTCAAAATAAAGGGATGTCCTGGCTCTGCTTCATCAGTAGCAATGAGGGGACAGCAGCAGAGCAAGCTGCCTTACTGGATCCATTCAGTCACTGCTATGGGTGTTAAAATACCACCTGTAAGAGGAGCCGAGATGTGAGCTGGAGGTACTGGTGCAGGGGGAAATATCACGTATCTAGGGAGAAAAAAATATAGCATTTGACGATGCAAAGGCAGCAAGGTAGGAGCAAAATGAGAAAGGATCTCAGCAATGCACCCTACTCTATAGGAGACATCACATTATACTCCAGGACTTCCCTGAATTATTGCCTGAATTAAAGCAGGGGGGATGACATCTAAAGATATTAATAAGGACTGAAGTAAAACAAATGGTGTACGAAAGCTATCTCAAGGCAATGTCATAAGTAAGGATGGCAAACTGAGGGAAACCTGTTACCAAAGGGAACCAAATGACAGTAGATAAAGTACTAGAAGGACTAACGGTGACCAAAAAACATACTGTGAACTGCAAACAGAGGCTTTAAAATAGTTGTTTCTCCCTTCTGCACTTTGTAACATGAATGCAGAGGCTTGATGTGACTGTGTTACACCAAATAAAGGAAAGACGGTGAGGGAGAGTATCGTGTGTTCCCCACACACACCCCAAGGTCATATAATGACAACGTGAAAAAAAAAGACACACAGTAAACAACAGTTACCAGGAAAATAAATAGCAGAAGATATTTCACTCGGTCTATATCCAAAGACAAGCAGTTAACCAAGATCACTGCAACTGTTTTGGGGCTGGAACATGACCCACAGTAGTTAAGCTGAGCAGAACAGGCCAGGGGAGCGAATATCCCTCATGGACACTGCAGCTGCAATTTCAAATGAGCAGAGCACAACCAGCTGCACTGGAGTCCGGCTGTGACAGCTGCATTTCAAGACTTCTTCAGACTCCCAGCATCCTTTTAGCTATGTTTCATCTGCCATGCAAATCCCCTCCCAAAACTCAGCCCCTTGTGAGAACACCAGGAAAAATGAACTGTCAAGCATTGACTTAATGCAGGGAAAGAGCGGGGCCAAATTCAACACCATCCTCCACGCAGGGCACGACCAGAGGGGAGCCGGTCAAGGGCACTTGGTGACCTAGTCCAGCAGTGCTTCCCCTGCTGTGTAACTGAGAGCAAAACTGAGGAGCACTGCAGCCCGCTTCCTTCCTAGCTATGGTCCCTCCTTACACGCGGGCTATGGCATCTCGTATCATCCATGTCCTGGCACCCCCCTCCCTTTTGGTAGCATAAGATGAGCACAAAGAAGCAGCAAGGCGTTCATCCATGGAGCACTGGGTCACTCTGGCGGGCAGAGGAGGCTGGGACAGCAGTGCCCAAGCACTCCTAATCCTCGGTGTTTACAAACAGTGGCTCAAAGCGAGACCTGGCGTCGTACCACACTAGCAATGTAAGGGTCATAGCTCCAAAAGGAGGTCACAGCAGTGTAAAATACCACCCAGAGCAACGTCTGTTGTTGTTACTAAATTAGCCTTTCAGCGCCATCACCATGGCATGTGCCCGCGATACCCAGAAGTCCTCCCTGCTACGCCGACAGCAGCATCGCTGTGTGGATGCCACTGAAATCTTCCCACCGGAAACGGGATCTCAATCCAATCCAGTTCATTCACTCCCCGCAGCCCGGCCGCATGAACACACTTCTGCAGAAGGCAAAACGGTCTTCACAGAAAACCCAAAAATTTCTATCACTTCAGTTGTGTGCTTGGAGGAAATTCTTCACTGGTGAGAAGCACTTGCAGAGACTCATCCCAGAATAAAAATTTGCCAGCACAAAGCGCACGCTCCCCAGCAGCTAAAATCCCTGTTGCCAAGCGTGGTGCACCTCCAGGCTGAGCGCAGACAGGACAGGCCCCCGGGTACCTGTCTGCATCAGCAGAGCGAAGTCTGTATAAACCACACAGAGCCATTATCAGGAGTAAAATTAGCTCCTGTTACTGACAGCATCTATCACTCATTCCTACTCTAATCTCTACCAGGGGAAGGATTTACAAGCAACAATGATGAAAGAGAAAAGGGAAGGAAAAAAAAAAAATCAAAGCGATACAGAGGGGAGAAAAAAAAATCAAAGCAAAGATAACAAAAGCATTTGTGAGGCTGGAAGAAACAATCTACATTATATTACAGGGACCAAGGGATCCTTATCACGCCCAGATAAGATTTTCATTCAACGTGTTGGGAATTTTTTTTAAACTGCTTAAGAAGATCCAAATACGTTGCCAGGTACCTCCAGCTCTATGAGAGTTTTCTTTTAGCCATGCATCGTTGCAGCAGCTTGCCTCAATAAAAATCCTAGGGAAACACATAAAATGGGAAGTGCATCAAAGGGACACGGATATTGTAAGAATCTTACTGAACAGATACAAGAACTAAAGGCGGGGAAAAAGATAAAGCTCAGATTTTATGTCAATGTTACTAAGAGGTTTATTAACCCTTTAAAAAGAGTTTATTAAAAACCTATTAATTGCAGAATAATCAGTTGTGATGACCCTAACCCACAGATCAATGGATAGAACACTACTAGAGAGCATGTATTAGTAAATGACTACGTAATGCAGAAATTAATGAGCCATTATTAAAGTGATTCTTAAAATACAACCAGGAGAAGAAACCAAACCACCAACAGCAGTGCTTGTTAGCTCCCAAATAATCTTTGCTTTGTTTACCCTTAATAAACCTCTTCATTTCTTGGCAGAATTAATCACCACAAATAAATGAACCTTCTAGATGCACTATTCACTGAGCAGCCTACAGGACAGACCTCTTCCTTCCCTGAAAGCATGCAGCTAATGCTAACTCCACTGGAGTCAAAGGCACCTCAGTCACCCATACTAACATTATGCAGAAGAACAGTGTGATTAAAATGCGCCTTTTATGCACAGGTCTCAGAGCACCTGATCAATAATTATTAATGGAGCCACACAGCAAACCATTCACACAGCTACTGCTGAAGTTATGCCTCTCCTTTTGCCGTCGCTGCGCCAGAGGGACAGCTAGCCCTGAACTTCCAACCTGACTTCATTTCATGGAGCCAGCTGGAAGTGTCAGGGGCCTGTCTGAATCAAATTATAAAGGAGAAAAAAAAAAAAAAAAAAAAGAGTGAAGAGCCTGCCCTATCTTTAGAGCTTCACCATAGGGAAGTCTCCCATGAGGTTTCTCTAGCATTATAGGAGACTTCTGCTCCTGAGCAACCATTTGGATGGGAATGCCTGTAGGATACTGGCTAATGGGAACCGGGAGGTAGAGAGTTCAGTGCTTACAAAACATACCCGCTGGAGATGCTGCCATGCAGGGTCTTGCGCTGAAGAGCAAAGGGAGAACGTGGGGCTGTCTCGCCACCCAACAGTGTTCCCCTCATTCCTCTCCCTCCCCTCCTGGCAAAGGGAAGGCATCAACATCTCTCTTGAAACAACATTGAAATGAATGAGAGGAAATTACTCATTTGCTAAGAGAGACTGTATGTATGCATATGTGTTTTGGGAAGTCTAATTTGCATTTGTGGGCCTCAGAGTGCCCCTAATAGAATTTACAGTGGGTTGTGGAGATTGCCATCCCAGCTAATCAAATATAATAAATAGCTCTGACTGAGCAGATGACTTTCCTACAGCACTGTGGTTATCAGAGGGATCGGTCTTAATTTGAGACTCCATTCATCAGCCCTGCTAACAGGATTGTGCAGAGAGTGATATTTGACAGAAGTGTTTTCGAAATTCCTAAATGGAGAGCGTGCATTGAGGGAGACAAGATGGATGTTTCCATTACGGTGACTGCGCAGGATGTCTCAGCACCCCTTGCTTCCCACCCAGCAACAAATGACTGACGGACACATGCCATTACAGTGAATATGGTGGCCACAGATTCCTTCTTGTTTTGTTTATCTTGAGGAAAATAAGGAATTCATTTTAGGGATGAAGGGTGACAGGAACCTGGCTTGTGCTCCTGGCTGTACATCACACTGACACGCAGCTCTGAAGCTCTATCTGGAGAAGGCGGTGAGGGCAGGAGAGCCCTGAGGAACACATACACACTCGTGCAGGGAGTCAGCTGTGAGCCGCTGCAGCCCTGGGCAAAGGGGTTATTAAGGATTAAAGGCCAGAAAGGACCTCCTGTTTTAGTGAGCCGTGTACCCTGCAGGCAGAAACATCATATAATCCCTTTCTCCAAGTTATCACATGTCACCTTAAAACCAGTTTGGTTTTTAGACCCCACCACTCTCACTGGGCACCCTCACCACTCCATGTCTTGCTCTTAACCTGCAAGAATAGTTCCCCCCCATATCCTTCACCATATGTTCAAGGAGTAGCAGTAACCCCCCTCTCAGTCTTTGCTTTGCTAGGCTGAATGTCCCAGTCTCTTTAACCTCCACTCATAACAAAAACTCAGGTGACTACTTTTTGCAGCCGTGCCAAACAGAGCTTATCTTCCTTGGTTACCTGAGGCAACATCTTTGTACAGCAGCATTAACACATCTTTGCCTCTACTAGAAACACTATAGCGGATATATTTCAGATTTGCATCAGCATAAACACCGCTTTGGTAACTCTTCCCCTCCGCCTTGACAACCCCCAGTTTCATGAGTGCCAGTCTGATTTACACTGCAACAGGACTTGGGTTGTGTGGCAGACCACAACCATGGCACACCATGGTTTTCGGCACAAGTCTTATTGCAGGTGGGTTTACCCTTTGCAAATGCTTGCCCTTCCCCACCTTCTCAGGAACCTCTAAGACCACTGAAGCTCTCTCCAGTTTTCATAAGGATGCAGGGGGATTCAGTCATGCTCGGAAAAGCTGTGATGAAACAAAGCAGTTTAACAGCGAGAGGTAGAACTGGCCCGCAGCAACACAGGCAGGTCAGACCTGTTTGCTTTGAGGAAGCTTTCCCACAGCAGATTAAGCAGTGATGAGGGGTTAATGAAAGATGTGTTAATTATCACCACCCCCCTAGACCTGCACAGTTTTTGAGATGTGGTTGAAAACAGCTTTCAGCACAAAAATATGCTCTTCCATTTCCTGCAAGGAGGATAATGCAAAGCCATTTTCTCCCTCTGTCAACACCATGGGCTGAGGGGCTGATCAGATACAACAATATTGCTGAAGGGCAGTGTGAGAAACCCTATTCCTGGCCTGGCTGTGCAGCGGGCAGGTACCCAACTCCCCATGGTTCATCAGGAGCAGCGCTCGCTCCTCCCTGCCACAGCCTCCTCTCTGCTGCCTTGGACCTGGGGGTGCTGTGAAGGTTGGTGGCTCCTGGCAAAGAACAGGGCAGAGGGGCAGAAAGGAGCAAGACAAACAGAAAAAAAAATAAAGAACCAAAAAAAAAACCAACAACAACAACAAAAAAGCCACACACACCAGAGGGAGGAAGAGGAATGAACAAGTTCTCTCAGACCCATCCAACCAGGCAGAACATTTTGCCCCAGATTTTGTAAACACCACAGTAGAAAATGGGAAATCATAAAAGTTAAAGTGATCCCCTGTACTCTTCCCACCTCTCTTTTCATTCTCTTCATCTGGAGCCGTTCACTTTGGCAGAAGCAAAGGGGACATGAAGCAGGTTGGAAAAGGCTTCTCAGCTCGCGCCTGCTTGTTCCAGCAAAGACCTTGAACCTGCAAAGACCAGGGCTGAGAGCTGCTGTCCCAGTGTGAAACAAGAATCACTGCGAATCTTCTTCAGAGACAACCCCATGCTCATGGGACAGATGGGAGCAGGGACAGGTCAGCAAGGAATAGGGGAAGGAACAAAGTATTAAAAAAAAAAAAGGAAAGAGGGAAGCTTATTCTGCAAGTCAAAAACAGTTTGGCATTTCCAAGTTAAATACAAGCGAAGCCTTTGTCCGCCTGCTTCATTGTAACACTGTTGCTCTAAATCCCCTTTTATCTCTTTAATTATGCATGAAAAAACCACACGAACTCCATGCTCATACGCTCAGCAGAGCAGTGGCTCACAGTGCAGAAGGCTCATTATACAGCTTTAGCAGGGCTGAGTGCTCTGAATTATTTAAATCTCCATTAAGCCTCCACTATGGCATATCTATGTGATGAACGGATCAGGTGCCGCTGGATTTCTCCCCTGGCCAACCCGCTCTCCCTTCTCCTTCCCCCTCTCTCTCCTGCCTCCTGCAAAACTCAGTGGGAAGGGAGATAATTGCCAAGAGGGAAGGAGTTTGCACTCGTACTCTCAAGTGTTTCGTTGTCATTTAAAAAAGGCCAGCTGAGCCAAGTAATAAAGACACTTAATCAGGATAGTGCTAGAGGGCATGGTAAGGTGGTCAATGCATAACTTGTTTAATGGCCATTTTATTGTTTAAATTAAATAAAACTTAAATCATTATGTTTTACTTAAGCAGTGTGAATGCCCTGTCCCTGGTCCCTCAGCACCACTGCGGGAACACGTAGAAGAAATGGTGTATTGCCAGAGACAGGGGTAGTTGTGCTGATGGGGCTGTGTACCCAGAGTGGGGGGTGATCTATTTTGTCCTCCCCGTCCCCTTTTCACATGCCCGCTGTTCTACAGGACAGTATCATAAGGAGAGCAATGGTCCAAGGTGAAGCGAGGAAAGGTGGACTGAGGGGTCTCGGAGCACAGTCAAAGTGTGAGGGATCTGCGGAACAGCCTTCTGGCTCTAAAACAGGGGGAAGGAAAAAGAAAAAAAAATAAATCGCAGTAAACCGTAGCAGTCCCTGCAGCTTCCCCGAGGGCAAGGGAGGTCATCCCAGATCAAGGGGAGACCCTTAATCCCTGTGAAGCGAAGGGCAAGATCAGTTCTCCTCAGAGAAAGTTTCCTGCTGCCACAGACCTCTTCAAGCACGAAGGGATGGGGGAGAGGGAGGCAAAAACTCTTCATACTGCTATTCGAAACACCTCTTCATGGCATGGACAGAGATACCAAACAGCACCCCAAGGGCCATGGCAGGAAAAGCTCAGGTTAACACCTCTGTTTTCCTTGGTTTCCTGCTGCCAGGGACAAGCAGGCACGGATGATATCAATTCTGGGTACCTAGCAGCCACAAAGTTTGGAAAAGAAATTACAGAAGTCTCAGGTAGAAATGCTTTCAGAATACTTTTGGTTTAGAGGAAAAATCCTTTTTAACGGAAAACATTAGCAGCCCCTAATATAACTCCTTGCCCATCTCAACACCGGGAAAGAGGAAGGATGCCGTGGTCCTTCCATCACATCCCGTCACTGGGGACCAGGGCAAGTTGATGATGAGCTTGGTAATGACTGGCCTCGGTACCCCTGACAGTTCATCACCACGGCACATTCAGCTCACCAAGAGCTGTGTAGCACCTCTACACCACGACAAGCCACAGGCACCCGTCACCTGAGGTACAAACACCTGCACAAACACACCCCAGTAAAACAAACCTTCAGAGCAAGTCAGTCCACAATGGTTGGTAAGGAAAGCAACAACCCAAAAAATAGAGTTATTATGCCAGAATTCACAATTTCCTACCACCGCAGAAAAAGTGAACAGGATTTAGCTCCTGTTCAACCACAAGTTTCCTGAGTGAGCATGAATAAGTCCCAGATCTCCACAGGCTTTGGCTCCTCGGCTGCCCGTTGGAGATAAGAATCCATCTGTTACACCTCACGGCTGCAGCAAGGCCAGAGCATCGTGAGGGGCTTTTGGAGATCGAGATAAATGGCTAGCATTCCCCACGGGCTCAGGAAGCACTTGCTGAACGGGGCAGGAAGCAGGTGGAGACAAGGAGGTGCATTAAGTTATTTATTTGTGAAAGCAACTGGAAAATGTGCTGAGGAGGAAAGAAAAAGTCTTTGGTGTTAAAAATAAACTCTGCCAGGGGGGAAAAAAAAAATTTAAAGGCCTCTTATTTTAAAAGTTTCTCTCCATATTTACTGGAGATAAATGGAGGCAGCACAGTGGCAGCATTTTCTTAAGACTTGAGAAATAGATGGCAGGACTCTAGAGAGAGGTTTTGCTCATATATCATTCCCTTCCCCTCCCAGTCTCTAGGGCACACGTGTTGCTGTGACATCTTTTACAAAGATTTACAGAGCAGTCATCCTGTCAGGGTTGTGAAGGCAGTCTTGCTGCCACAAAGCTGCTGTCAAGCCTGCACCATGCTCAGGATGCAGCAGTTAACCTGGTTTTGAAACCACGGTTTCTACCTAGAGAGGCAACTGAGACAAAGAAAAAGCCCAGTCTGCCCCAATTCAAGCTGCTTCTGCAAGGGGACTATTTGCTGTCTACTTACACACTACCAGTTTTTAAAACCAGTATTTATTTTGCTGTTCTGGCAGTGCTTATTTCTTCAAGATGCAGGAAAGCGATTAGAGCTGGGCATCCTGTTCCCAGCTCCGGTTCTGGTTCCTTCTTTGTTACCTTTGGGGATGGTGGTGAGGCAAAGCCTGACATCGTCTGCTTCAGTGACAGTGCTGGGGCTGCTCTCACCCTCCCTCCGTGCCTCAGTTTATCTCACTCTTGCCACCTCCCACCTGTATTTTTAAAAACAGTGAGTCAGGCATGAGTCAAAGTCCTAAAATGTAAGGAACTAGCTTTACATTCAGGCTGCATTTTAAAGAGGAAGGTGTCAATTTTTTTTTTTTTTTGTATGTGAAATCTCCAGCAATGACCTCTAGGTGCCGAGACTTTTGTTTAAAAGTCTGAGATTGATAGTAAGTATACAATATCTACAAGCGTGAATCATCTAGGTTTATACATTAAGTGTCCCTTTTGCTGACAACTCTCAAACTAACTTAACTATATGAAGACAACCTTTTCCAGGGAAAAAACATAAGGCATTGCCTCCCATTAATAAAGTCAGGATAACAAGCGTTAGGCTAGGAGGAGCACTCAGGGCTTCGCTGGGTGTCCCCAGCCCCCAGAGCTCTGGACCAAAGCTCAGGGGTTCTGCCAAGGAGAGGGGCCACCTCGGCAGCCTCCCACCACCTCATCCATCCTCCTGCATGCCCATGCGCTGCTCCCAACTTCCAGCGACCGATCACACACTAGTGCCTTGAGATGGATAACCAGAGAAACTTCAGTATTAAAAGAAAACCACTATCAGTTTCTAATGCAATTAACAGCCCCCTGCCAAGAGAGCCAATAAGAGCACTTCATCAGACCATTATAACCCTGGAGGGTATAGAGAGGCTGCCACGGTAACTCCTTTAATTGCCCTTAATGTTTCATTAAACACAATTACATTTAAACCTAAACTGTGCCATTTGTTGTGGTTTTAATTAGACAAAGGGCAAGATAAAAGGATTGGATTAACCCTCCTCTTCCCTCCCTCCCCTCTACCAGGGGCTGGCAGCAGTCTGAAACTGGATTGAAACAGGGAGAAAAGCGAACAGGACCGAAGCACATCCACAGACCCACCTGCACAGTGGGGAACAGCCGACTTCAAGGAGGGGAGATGATGACACTGGACTTGAACTCATCAGGCTCTCCCTGATGGGGAAGGCAAAGCAGTGGACGTGCCCCTCCACAGACCTCGCAGCCCCCGTCCTCATGCTGCCACCCGCCTGCCTGCGAGGGTGCGAGCCGCTCCTGAGACCCGAGGTCCCGCCTGGCTCTGCCAAGGTTGTGCTCAAGTTAGAGATCAGCAGGTAATTTACCTCAGCTAGTGCAGCTCAGGCCGGGTGCGGGCGCTCCCCGCTCCAGCCGAACCTGAGCTGTGGCTGGGGCAGAGTGGAGGAGAGTCTCAGCATGGGTGGGAGCCCCAGGTGGACACTGGCCTGAAGGAAAGGCATCCTTTACTTCCATAATCACATTGCTAAGAACAAACAACACTCCTTGAGCTCCTAGAGATCCTATTTCCCCATTTTATCCCTTCAAAATCATTTCAGTAACTTCCCTTGTATATAACCCAGTTTACACTTCTTACACCTTTGGTTCAAGCCTCTCTGAGATTACCAGCTTGTTTCCATGACCTGCTCCAGTAGCTTTCGTAAAGGGAGCTGGCAGCACCCCTCTGCTCTGAGCCTTCCTTCCAAGTCCAGCCCTCCTTGCTACAGTTCCAGACCTTTTTTTTTTCCTGTTTGTTTGTCTTTTAACTACAGTCCTGCAGTTTCTTTGGCACAATCAGTAATTCCCATGGCCACATAGCCACACTTGTTACTGATGCCTTTCCTCTGTCAGAGATACGTGTCAGCCCAACACTTCTAAAGAGAGGCTACTATGCTGGACGTACACTCAGTCCCATATGCTTGTAAAGCCCTTCTTGAAACATACATCAAAAAAGCATGCAAACACTTATTTTCACCTAATAAAAAGGAAAATACATTTTTTCTTTACAGAATTTTTCCAATACTTGCTTAAATATTGCTTCTAAACTAGGTCTAAGGCTTAAATGCTGAAACTCTGCATGCCTGTTTGATTTTGCACATAGCTTCGGCAAACCAGGCTGTCTCCTCCATCTTTGCTGAGCTTTTCAGTGACTTAGAGGAAAAAGAAAAGCAGATTTAGCTGCAGTGCCACACATCCAAATCAGAATAAACTGCTGAAATGCTGCTCTGCTCTGAGATTTATGATACAATTAACATTTTCGTTGCTTTCTAATGACTTCTTTCTTCCTTTTTGAAGCTGACAAGAGAGTAGGAATAGCCACAGGGTATAATCAGACTGTCTGCAAGGTGGAAGGGAAATGAACCAGAGCAGAAAGGGACCCTCTGAAGCAGGCGGGTATCATTATTATCTCTTTGTGGGAGCATTAGCACCATTGGAGGGCACTCAGGCACCACTGGAACAAGAGCAGCATAAGAACTCAAATAGAACCGAGGAGAAGATGAAAAGAATGACACAGGCTCTCAGTGACAGGTCTGAATAGTCTCCTTTGTGCCACAAAACTTGCTGAGATTTTGCTATCGCTTGACAAGTGCCAAAACTCCACGAGTCTGATCCAAAGAATACATGTGTCCACAGGAGGCCTCCCATTAACTTCAGGGAAACTTAGCCCCAGCCAAGGTGTAATAGATCATGTACCACCGTTACAGGGAAATAAATGAAATCCATCTTAGAATCCTCAATACTAATTTTCAGTGATTTTTCACAATATATCACATCATCAGAGTGTCTACTCACACAATAAATCAATGCTTTTGCAGAGCTGCAAGTAAAATGAGGGGATGGGTTGGATGAGAAAGGTGGTAGAGAAAATGCGTGCCATTGCTGAGAAGGAAGTAATTGCAGCAAGAACAAGCCCCCCTTCAGTCCATTAACACAGCTAACTGTGTGCTGCAGTGGTACATGGTGGCCTCACCAGTCAGAGACAAAGCCTTATCATTTCCACTTGAAAGGGAGCTGAGGCACGGACTAGGAGGTTAACCAACATTGCAGCAGGGCAAGAGCTATACACCCAAGCTGAGTCAGCTCATATGCAAAGCTGAGGTGGGAGACTTGGGGTGGGAACCTGCCTCTGTAGAATACGCTCCCAGTCTTACTAACTACTAGGAGAGAGAGCATCATTGCTCAGCATGGGGGAAAAAGTGCCACCAGAAGCAAAAGAAATCAGAGTAGCCCAGGAAGGAAAAAGCTAGACTTCCACTCTGAGGTTGTGGACAGAGCAGAGCACATTGACCAGGGGACAAGAGTGCTACAGGGTAGAAACACAGGACTCTGAAGCAGTCAAAAATGGCAGAGCAGGTTGCAGGCTGCCAACTCTGTTACTAGACGTGTGCTTCAGGGCTATTTTAAAAAAAAATATTCACAGGGGAAACATCTTAATGTGTCATTTCAATTTACTCACCATCATTCTTTTGATTTTCTATTTGCCCAGAAATAAAGCTGTAAGTGGTCCTGTTAGAGCAATGCTGCCTCTTCACCATTCTGCCATCCTCATGGCAGCTCCTTTCTTCTCTGCCAAGGTACAGAGAAAGGAACGTCTCTTCTGACCATCGCCACGGCCAAGACAACCCAACATTGGCACAATGGTGTTGATTAACAGAAAAAAATGGTAGGAGCAGGGGACGACTCTATCAGTGGAGGCTGCCTGCCTACAGTAAAGCTCCACCCATTGCTGGGAGAGCACGTGCACATCGCTGCTTCTACCTCCAGGATGAAGGGGTGACCCTTAGGTTGGAGCTTTGGGGAGCAAGAGGGAGCGAGGGGCAGGGGGATACGAGGGAGTGGGGAGAACAGCTGTTAAGCTCTTAAAGATAATAAACTGAATAGCTCTGAAATTGGACCCACAAGGATAAAAGTGTTTTTAGTGCCTATAAGACCGACTATAAACTCAATCTGTCAGACAGCAGCAGCTGTTAAAGATAATGGTCCTGGTAAATTTAACTTCCGAACTGCCACAAAGGGACTAGTGTGATGTTAAGTTTCTCCCTTCTTTGAAAGGGGGTGGGGAGAAAAAAAAAAAAAGAAAGCATCAAAAAATGCAAGATCTTAAACATGCATCTCCAGTCAGCTAATCAAAAAACCTGCTTTGAAGAGCAAGGATGGGCTGTGCTCCCATGGGGGAGAAGAGATCCTCTGGAGGCTTTTAGGCAGATGAATACCTCTGAGCTGCTTTGATAGGATTCCACAAATGATACCAAATATTTGCTAATCAGCCAAGGTCAGCAGAGAAAGAAATGACTCTCTGCTCCGAAGCCAGGCATCTCCTAATTATTTAAGTCCACGCTGTGACTTTATCATAAGCTCTAGGCAAAGAAAAGCATCTAGCTGGACTACCCCTGAGCAGATGGTGACTCAGAAGCGTTCCCTTTCCCTCAGTCCCCCCTTGCCCTGGAAGGGAACAGTCCTTCATCAGCACCAGCCCCCTTTGGGACCGACGATCGTTCCCCCAGGAGCTGCCCCGCTCGGCCCCAGCACAGGGTGCAGCAGGGCAGCGTGAGACCAGCCCCGCCGAGGGAAGCCCAGCCTGGCACGGCACGGCCAGGCAGCGCATGTTCCGGCTGCTCCTTGCCACGGATACACTTGCCAGCTCACAGCAGTGTTGCTTGTACCATGTGTCCCACCAAAAACCCAGGGAATTTTATCACTGAACCCAGCAGTGTCATGCTCTGGCCCGCAGAGATCAGACAGAAATCTCTAGATTGGCTGCATAATTCTTCAAAACTTATTTCCCCTGCCAAGCAGGTACCACAGCACGATTGAGAAAGTGTTTTATACAGACCACTGTTCCAAATAAGCTGTTGGCAGCAAGCGTTTTTAGTATGACAATCAGAACTACTTATGCAATTTTGAAAAGGCCACAGGACAAGAAGAGAAGACAGTCCAGTTCACTTAACAATGCAACTATTGCAACCACATAACCATCATCAACTTTCTGCAGAATAAAGCAAACAAGACCTGAATGGTCCTGCTGAGAAGTGAGGAGGAGGGCTGGCCTCTCTGCACTGCCTCCTCATCCCTGCTCCGCTTCATACAACCACACCTCCAGCACGGTTTGCAGCATGCCCGCTTCTCCGGTCCCAGCCCTTCCCAGGGCACACTGCAGGGACATGAACCTTTCCTTAGCACATATTCCCAATATCCTGCTTGCTTCAGGATTAGAGGAGGGTTTCATCTCAAGAGGATTTCTTCACAGCTCATTTTTCAGCTGCCTGAGCAGTACTCCTGGACTCTTGCCACTCCAAGGGAAACCTATAGGTGACCTTTACAGAGGAGAGAGGGAAGAAGTGGTTGCTTTGGAAATGTTTTTACCCCAATGGGGATGAGATTTCTCATGTGCTTAGCACAACATCTGTGCCTTGATGGATTTGGGTTTCATTGGAGTGAAGGATATGGTGTCAAACACAGCAAAGCTTCCAGTCAAATCCTTGGGAGAGGACTATGCAAATGCTTTCGAGCAATATCCTAGAATTACTTCCCAAGACAGGGATATTTTTCAAGGGGTTGGAGGACTGACTCCTTTTGGATGCATTTCCACAGCACTCATCATTTCTAACCAGCAGTTAAAGAGTGTTGAAGGTCTCAAGTCAGAAGTAGAGCAATGTAAACTAGCTTTAAGCTACTTTGAGATTAAAACTCCTGATTTTATTCAACACTATAGATAATTTATCATTGTTGTTTTTACCCAAGGATGTAAGAACAGTCCAATCAAACTTAAATACACAGAATATCTGGGAGGTATTTGCAGATACACTAATGAAAGAAGAGAGCAACCCCAAACCCCAGTGTTGACACATCTCATCGCCACTGGAAAGCCCCGATTCAAAAGCAGCTCCTCCATCCTTTTTCTCATCAGTGGTATGTAAGAACAGTACCGAAAGGATGTAGGAGTAATCCCTCTGAAATGATTTATCACTGCAACCATGTACAATATAGCTTCTGTCACAGTTGTCCATTGCTTCCTGGCAATGAACCCAGGAACTTTATTCCCAGGAACACCCAAGTTTGCAACTGGAGCTCCCCTAAAGTGATTCCCCAGCCATCGGCACACACTGGCAATCTTCTGCCTCCCTCCACATTTCTTTGTGCTCTCACAGGGGGGAAAAGAAAAAAAAAAAAGAAAAAGGGGGGGGGGGGGGTCAAAAAAAAAATATAACCTCTCCAGGCCTCCAGGTTAAACTGTGACCTACTTCAATCCACACTGCTGTCCATTATTACCAATCCAATTATTCCAGACAGGTTAACTCAACTTTAATTTATGTCAATCCAATTACTTCTTTTTTATTAAATAAAAAGATCACTTCATGCTTCGAATGATTTATGAAGACCAGGTCAGCATCCCAGGGAAAGGACTTGGGAATGCTCAAGGTCAAGGTTGGCCTCATGCAGGAAATCCCTCCCAGAGTTTGTGGGGAGAGCTTTACTCACCTCATCTCTCTTTTTTTGTATTTTAATTGGATCTTTCACACAAGAGCCTATGGCTTCCAGGACTCTGCTCAGTGAGCAGGAATGGTATTCTGATTGCAAATAAGGTTCAGCTGAAGGAAGAAGCACTTAAATTAACTAGATCTCCTTGTCTGCTGCAGTATAATGGGACAGCTGAGCACAAAGCTTTCCCCTTCAGGGGAAAAAGGAATCCAGGATGGAGATTTTTTTTTTTTTTTTCAAAGGCACAAAGGGGAGTCAGGTATCTAATTCCCACAAACTTCCACTCAATTCTCCTTTGTCAGCCTCCTCCAGAAGTCAACAGCAGGGGTGTTTTAAACAACCCTGTCACTACCTTCACTCCTGCCTTCAGTCATTGCCAGGGTTCTGGCAAACTTCTCTGAGCAATCAACGGGCTTGTATTAGGGTGGTGTTAAAAGATGCTCAGCAGCTCCTCCTCAGCTGGGTGCAAAGCCTCAGCCTCTCTGCCACCAGTGCCAGGACTGAGGCATCATGAGATGCTTTGTCTGCTTTCTTACACCTTTAGAGCTAAGAGATATTCCACCTCCCTCCAAGCAAGGACTCCAGACCACTCAGTTCAACTCCCACTTCTGCCACTAACTCACCCTGTGACCTTGGCAAACGCCTTTTGACTTACGTGCCCTGGCTTCCTCTCCCACAGAACCACGCACCCACTCTGCCTCCCACCCACACGCAACTCGGGCCGGTCACTACAGCCCCTGCCAGGGAGCAAAGGAATTTGAGACCCAACAGCCTTTGGACTGAATATCTCCCTGGCTCCTAGACAGGCCACGAGCAGGGCTGGTTAAGTCTTTAACATGTATTCCTCAATTATTTTTCCCCAGTATTTCTAATTAAGGCAAAAAAAGTTTTGCTTCTTCCCCCCGCTCGCCATCCTGCTAAACTTTCCAGCTGATCTCAGTTGCCATGGCAGAGGAGTCAGTTCTGCAGATAACTTGGATCCCAGACCATTTCCAAGGCTTTGAGTTAAAACCTTGAGAGGTACCTTGAAGATAAGGGACAGTTGCTGAAGTCGATGAGACCCAGTTTTCCACACCCAATTCTAGCAGCTAGGAAGACACACACTATACAGGCTGGCGACACCAAGGGAGCCCTGGAGCAGAACCCCGGGGGTTAGGCCACAGAGGTGTGCTGAGTCACGGGGAAGAGGATGTAAAGCCTAACTGCATCCAGATGAGGAAATAAAGGGAAGAGAAATTTCAAGGATAGAGAGATTTCAAGGATGAGCACTAAAATCACTTCCAAATAAACATCTTCCTTTTGGAAGGAGAAAAGGGAAAAAGCATGTGAAATCAAGAATGCAATTTTAATAGTGTCCTCAAAGTGCTGCCTTCACCTCCTTACCCAAATGAATCAAGGATTACCTACGTCTCCGTCTTAGCCAGACAGTTGGACAACAAGGCTATCCAAAACCATCTCTGTCAAGGACAACACAACAAATCCTCCGCCTGAAACTATGTCCAGACATCCAAACACTGAGTCACTTCAGTATCCCAGCCAATGTATCCTTAAGGGAGAAAAGCCAGACACAGCTGGGACACCCTGCAATGCCAGACACCCTCCTCAGGGCAGAGTCACTTCAAAGCAATGCCATTCGGAGTGAGGGTCCCGTGTTAAGAACTTACCTCACCCTTTCCCAATCTCTCACTCTTGCCTTTTCATCCTCACGTTACCCAGTAACTCCAACAACCTGGGCAGCATCCGTTCCCCATCCCTCCCACATTACCTTGGGAATGCGAATGTCCCTTTTTCCCAAATACAGCCTTTTATCTAATATCCTAAGAATAATTATCTGTGCGTACACATTACTTGTTGTTGACTAGATATTGCCTTCCTACCCGAATTTTAGATGAGGACAAAAGAACACGTCAGTAGGCTTTCTCAATTCCCAAAGACACCACATTAAGTGATGAAGGACATTAGCACTTATTTGGTACAAAGTTAAACACTGGGTAAGGAAAGCACCAACATGCCTATTACATTATTCTCTTCCTTATCCTCAGGCTGTGCCATTAAGAAAGTACATGAGAAACTGGAATTTTGCTGTGCAGCTACAATAGGTTTCCACATGCTTCTCTTGAGGACTTCTTGGATGCTGCGTTGTGGAATGCACAGCCCAAATTCATTATGTTCTGAAGCAGTTGTTGAGTTGTCTGAAAACAGACAAATGAAAACACAATGCTAACCAAAAATAATAGCATTTGCAAAAAAAGAGGTATTTTTGAAATTCAGGAAATGCACTACCAAAGCCAGAGAACTTAAAGCTCCCCTTTCGCATGCCACGAAAGTGATGTGGATGGGCTTCCTTGGAGGAGAGGAAAAAAAGAAAAAAAAACAACAAGCAAAACAAAACAAAAAACAAAAACAAAACAAAACAAAAAAACCCACCACAAAAAACCCAACACACACCACCAAAACAAAAATAAAAAGATAAGTCCATGCCCAGCAAGTGGCTTTGAAATTTCCATCCCAACCACCAAGATGACCCCTTGGGCTGGGACAGCATTGTTTAAATTAGTGCTTCTCTGCCCAGCCTAACTCTAAGAGTTGGAAAGAGCCAACATTCCCGAAGGGCCATGAGCTCTTTCCCCTATTGTTCTACGCTCAACATCCAGAAAGCAAGTGAAGGAGGAGTAACAGTGACAAACACGAGGGAAGCAGCTGTATCCACTTTCCCTAAGGCTATTTCTGCCAAGTCTGAAAAATAATACTGAGGTCCTTCACCCTCCTCCC
This sequence comes from Morus bassanus, assembly GCA_031468815.1. NCBI lineage: Eukaryota > Metazoa > Chordata > Aves > Suliformes > Sulidae > Morus > Morus bassanus. The sequence continues at coordinate 28,846,330 of CM062577.1, forward strand.
TCTACCCTTTCTATCACAGACACCAGGTTTCCCCCAAGTTGTCTATGACCTAGCACTGTATCTCCTAAGTGGGATCCCTCCTTTAAGGACAAAATCAGATAAGAGCAGGTGAAAGAAAAAGCCTCATAAGCAGCCTTCTCACAGCTAGAACTTTGGGTGAATACAGGGAAGAGTTTGCTCTTTGCAGACAAGGACTGGAAACATTTTCAGTTCCAGCCTGAGTATGTGCTGAGGGTAACCAGTCCTTCAGGATCCCCTCTCTGCCTTTCACTTTGAAACCAGTCCCCGAGCAGGCTCCAGCTCAGCATGTATTTTCATTTCACTCATGACACGGGCCAGTATTGGTTTTCTGCCCACCCTCTTCAAAAGCAGGAAAGAGAAGAGGAAACAAAGAAAAAAAAGGTGCAGCAAAAAATGATGCCACTCTCAAGAAATGGCACTTTAGGCAGCCTCCACTACATCAGTAATGACAGTCAATAGTGCCTCCAAGGACTTGCTTTCTTCAAGTCAATACTACATTCTGACAGCCAGTTTATTCCTGGGATCCATGAGCCTCTCTTCCAGATTCAATCTTGCTCAGACAATCATTCCTCTGAGGCGTTTATCCAGCTTACAGATAGTGCAATGATACAAGAGCCAAACAGTGCAGAAATCTTACTGCTGCTCTGCAGAAACGCTCTTCTTTACTAAGAGGCTTTTCTTACCTGCCAGGGTCACCCACCGCACTAAGGAAGTCAGAGGTCATTAGAAATAATGCAGAAGTGCTTAAACAAATACCTCATCCTGGATTCTACATGGCTTAGGCTTCAGGTAATCCTCTCCTACAGCTTTCCCTCATAAGAGATGTACCACTATATTGGCTTGCGTACACATGCACAAGAGGAAAGCGAGGCAGAGAACGTGACCTTTAAGAAGAAATTACAATTTAAAGTCTGCAAAGCTTGTTTCACCAACTTGGCTGCCTGAGACAGAGCTGGGATGGTACCCACTGACATCTATCACCAGTTTCGGTGGCTCAGCAAGGAAGGTTCCATCTTTGTTAAAGAATTGTCCACCTGCATCATTAAAACATCTTTAGCGGACAGTCCTTTTCCTCAGGCACCAAGGAATAAAAACATAGTCATCTTGAAAGTAGGCTTACAGAAGAGAAAGCGTGTAGTAAGATAAGTTCAGTGCAGCAAGCCCCTGGCCTTCACCTGCAAAGACACAAGCATAATTGCAATATTAAACAGACACATGAAAGACCTCCAGGACATAAATGGGTTTTGCAGAGATCAACAGCAAGGTCTGTGCCTTGGTGAGAGCAGCCTTAGCAGCTTCCACACCAAAAGGTAGGTGCTTTGTGTTCATCTTCATTGCTGTCCCAATTTTACTCACATCGTCGTATTTCAGGAAAGCCCACCTCTGCTATAAACCCCGGATGGAGCTTTTTTTTTTAAGGCACATTCTGAAAGGACTCGTTCCTGCTGCTGAAGTCTGTTTTTGAAATGCCTGCCTTTTGTGGGTTGCTGGGAGGAGCAGAGGGACTCCTTACCAGCTGGTGAGCAGCAAAGAGAGAAAGTCACAGTAAATTAACCCACTGCTCCCAGCTTTGGAAGACCGCGGTGGGAACATCATGCCACAGAGTTGCAGTAGCGTCCTTGGGGTGCTACTCCTTTCCTTTCTTATATGCCAAAAGCCTTTGATGAGATGAAAGCTACCAAAGACATCTCTCCTATCAGCTAAACTTGGCTCTGCTTTGTGTGTCACCATAGCCTTTGCCCTCCTCCCTGCGCATCCGATGCCTGGAGCGAAGGAGTTAACACGAAGCTCGCTTGTGCTACAGCAAAGCCACACAGTTGATGATACTCAAGTGAGAAAATGAGGACAAGCCTGGGAAAAAGAACGAGATTTTTTCCAGCACCCTACACCTTACGCCTACCTCTGCAGCACCACTAACAGAGCATTACACTCCTGAGGGCAAAACTTTCTAGTGTCACAGAAAGTTCACCATCTCAACCTCAGAATTTTAGACACGGTTGGTGACTAATGAGGCCCAGGGAGGTATGGATTACTGCTGTTTGTACAGCTTTATGGAGGAAGCTGTAAGAGTGCTCTGTAGATGAAATCAGTACATATTTGCACATTAATGTAATTTAACCTGAACTCATTCTATCTTTTAAACCTCTGGAGTGGCAGGGAAGACCCATGAGCAAACAGGCAAAGAATATCTGTTTTATAGAAAGACTAAGGTGACAGTCTATAATGTGTCAGACAACGAAGGCTAGCAGGAGGCTGTAGATCCAAGCAAGAATGAAGATTGCAGCAAAGAAATACCTTGAAGGTGTTCTCCTCTACACACACAGAAAAGGAGAATTTTGCTGGGCAAACGCAGTTAAAGCGGTATAAACCTACACACTCACAAATAAACTTCTTTGCCTGGCTGTACTCTTAGAAGGAGCTGCTTTACCAAAAACAGATGTTCACACAAAATCCCCAGAGGCTTCTGAAAAGCCCCTGCAGTTAGGAGCTGCCACCAGCAGTATTTTGTATAAAACAATGCGAAGGACCGCTCGGATCCCCACAGGGAAAGGTAACTCTCTTAGAGATTTTGTTACCTCAGCCCTCTTCTGCTTGTTCTGCTGATCCAGGACAAACTCACCTTGCTGGCCCAAAGCAATGAGGAGAGGTTGACTGTGCTGCTTGGCTTTGTACCAGCTCAGCCTGTCCTTCCACAGATGATGCAGAAGTGTGACAAGTCACCTCTGGCGCTCCAGCTAATTCAGCAAATAGGAGTATAGACTGGGTGAGCTTGTAGCACACAAAGCCTCAAATACCAGCTGCAGACCCATGGCCTCTCAAAAAGCCTCCATGGAGACGGCCCTTCAAGTGCAGTCCTTTACAGGCAGACCTCTATCTCCAGCCACCACATAGCATAGACACACTCTGAGCTGGCTTATACACCAGTAGCAAGATGGGTATCAGTAAGGGCTATCCATGCAACCCAGGCAGGTGTCCCCAGCTATGCCAGGCTCCTTTCTGTCATTGCTGGGCAGATCCCAACACCTGGCCCAGGTCCCCACCCTGCTGTAATCACAGCCCTGACAGCATGACTCCGAGCCTAAACCTGCCAGCCTTGCCCAGCTGGAGTTAAATGGTGAACATGGCAGTCCTAGGAAGGGACCAAATCAGAACAGACCATGTAGTGGATAGAACTGAGATTGCATAAACTCATAACATAACCCACTTAGAAGCAAGTTTCCTCCTGAGCACATCTTTCTCAGTACAAAGAGGAGGGGAAAGAAAAAAAAAAGTGTCCTGGGAAGTGATTAAGGACATTGCTAAGGAAAGTGTCATGAGTTGTAGGATTTCCCATCACACCTTTGGGGTGAAACTGTACCAGCCAGGGTGCAGAGCTCTCTCCTACACAGCCCCTGTATTCTGCACGGCAGCCTGCATGCAGGGAAAGCACTCCTCCAGCTCTCATTAACCACTGGACCGCTGTTGCCCAGCCTTTTGACCAGAGCGATCAAAGTCAGGGAACCCAGAAACTGTCTGGGCCACAAGTACATTTTGCCTGGACCCCACCGGACTCTCAGGTGTGCAGCATATCCCATATGCTTGTGATCCTGCGCTGCTCCCCTTGTCTCAGCCACTGTTCCCACCAGCAATGGTGGTCGCTGATCCACCAAAGCAAGGGAAGCACACTGCTTCCTGCTGGGTTGACTGCAATCAAATTACACAAGGAGCTTCAGTAAATATAAGCAGCCTCTGGTAAATACTGCACAGGCTTGTTTAGCCTGTGGCTCTTTACACGCACCCACCAGACTCTTTATATGTTCCAACATAATGTTTCTTATGGAGGATAGTGTTATGCAAGGCTGAGCAATGAAAGCAGAGATTGTTACCAGCTTTAACAGGCTTTGGATCATGCCAAGAACAAGTCCCACTCTGTTTTAGTTGCTTCAGTATGATATCCCACATCTTTTCTACAATAATCAGATGCCTCTACACTGTGATCAGGAGCAGAAGACAAATGACTAGTAAACAGACGAGGAACAATCTTTTTAAAAAGCTGAGAGTACTGCCAGGAGTATTTGTAATCTCATTTCATCCCTGCCTCTTCGCCTTCCCCGACCTGTTGCTGGACTTCGGTGTGATCTACCCAGTGGCTTTCAGACTGTGGTACACAGATTCGTTCTGAGTGGACCAAGAAAAGCAAACTGATTGGCAGGCTGACATTCATTGCAGACCTACATCACTGACCTACACCAACCCCTTAGCTCATTTATGAAGGAGTTTCACTTTGTTACACGTCACTGAAAAAAATTTAGTCTAGACGGGTGACTTTAGGAAACAAATCCACTTAGTAGACTATGACCTGAACATAAGTTCCCCACTATCTACAATGCCAAAGACATACTTGAGATTGAAACAAACTTTTAATCATTTCTTTGATGTAAAGAGACTTCTGTTGAACAACATATTGGTGGTGTGGTCCCTTCTGAGGGGAAAAAAAAAAAAGAAAGTCTACTTACCATTTGCTGCCTGCCACAGCAGAGATGAACTCTAAGAGCACAGTGTGCTCTGCTCTGTGCAGGAGAGCAAGAACTGCAGCCGCTTGTCACCTCCTCCCCGCCTCACTGCGATTCCAAAGTGACACATGCAGCAGATTTTTGAGGCATGTAATGTAACAAACAAAAAAGCAAAAATCAATCAGTCTAAGCAAAGGGCTTGAACAGCATACCTCACTGGGGAAGAGAAACCCTAGGATACCAGCTTGGGGAACCAGAATAATTGCTAGCACAAAAGACTGACCCAGACAATATAATAGGTGTCCCACGCGTCCACAAATGGCCATCCAGGAACCCAGCTGCTACCTACACTCCTCCACTATACCCAGCTTCACAGATCACCATCCAGGTTCAAAGGGATATAAGTTTCCAGGGACATTTCCTCTACCCCCACTGAAGCGACTCCGGTTCTGCAGCTGAATAAAGGTCACCCCCACCCTAATTTAGGGCTCCAGGCTGCTGTTCTTGGCAAACTCTGTGCCAAATCAAACATTTCCTTTGAATTTTACCCAGGCTGACTTAGCTTTCTTTCAGAAATAGCCAATGGAAAAGGAAAAAGTCACTGCCCCCAGATGCAGCCCTAGTCTGAGCAAGTGCTGTAAAAAATTAATAACATGATACAGCAGGTTACCTCCTGCTCAGGTACTGCTATTAAAATAGGCATGGTCAGGGTGGGGAGGGACATCAACAAAAGAGCCCCTGTGGTCACACCAGTTAGTTCATACTGCAGCTCTCACATGCAGCCTTGCAGCTACTGCACACTTTGTACCTACACCAGGAGTCCCAAGGGTGCACAGCACAAAAAGGCTTGTGAGTCACAGGAGCGGAAGGGGAGGAAAAGTAGGAGGCGGAAAGCAAAGGGTTACTTTACACCTTTCTGTTGGAAAATAATCACTGGCTTTAACAATTTCCTGCAGAGGATGGGGAGGAAAAGGGAAATCTACCATGGTGGTAGCACGCCTCACGACTCCTACACCTCAAAGGCTCTTTCTAATATCTCTCCAAACCCAGCCACATCCACACACTGATAAATACAGCAGCAACACACAATTTAAATACAATTAGAGGAGACTGCTCCCTCCTTGAGCACTCCTTAGGAGTCAGACTGGGTGGTGGTATGCAGCTGTACATGAATAATCCCCAACACACACACAGTGAAGCTGTAGTTTGACTCCAGTAAATTCTGGCAGTAAATTCCTCTCCTCTTACCTCTGGGGAAGGAGGTCAGACCAGCTGGGAGGGAACACAAAGGAGATATATGCATTGCTCCCAGCCCAGAGGGGTCAATTAATTAGGCAGCACTTATTACAGTGAAGCAAAACTTACTTCACTTGGCCCAACTGTTTAAGACATAAAGGGACAAGATGACCCATCCTTTTAGGCAGATTGCCACAACCACACAAAAGAGCCAGTCTCAGAGGGACTCAGTACTAAGCCAGCCATGCAGCCACAAAAAGACTAAGTAAGAGCAAAGTCCCTGTCTCTGCAGGGTTTGAGGTCCACAGAGAGAGATGGGTGTGGAGTTTCATCAACTGCCCCCCTATGTTCTTCCAACAGGACATGAAGTTGGGCTTTCTGCTCCTTTGCTGGCATGCAGCTTGGAAATAAGTTCAAAGCAAACTTGTTCAGCTCCTCCAGTTGTCCTTCACGGAGCTAAAGCGAACATTTCCATGGGCCTGTACTGACACCGCTCTTTTGTTTGGGGATTTCCTCTTTGCACATGGCAGTGACGAGGGAAAGTTATAGTTCCAGGTAAGGCAAATCAAAATGAAAAGAAAATTTTTTTTTTTTTTAAGTTAAATTAGAAGGAAAAAAAAATATCTACCATGAAGTACTCAGTTTTGGTCTTACTGAGGTTCTACCTTCAATTTCAGGAGGGATAAACTCACAGATGAAAAAGCATAAAATTAAAAATAGAGTCTGTGATCTGTGGCTCATCCCCTAGTAGAAAATGGGACATTTCTCTCACTCCTATAGACTGGTGGATGCTTTTGCCCCTTCTCCCTCCAGAAACGAGCAATCATGCCACCCCTTGAGCACACAGACCTTACTATTAAGGGAGACAGAAAATGGTATCTTCAGAGATGCAAGGGAATTGCTGTATTCAAAGAGACGTAACCACCCAGGAAGAACATCAGAGAACCTTTACAAGAGGAGAGCACTCAAAAGAGTGGAGGGCTGGATATCCTGCAGCACACACATTTCAGAAAAATCCCAGCCTTCAAAGCCTCATGGAGCTCTGTGACTAAGCACAAACCTGTGAGCAGGTCCCAGCAATTGCCTCTCCAGGTCCTTCGGCTGCCTCAAATGCACAGCAAGCACAAGACACTGACAACACAAGTCTTTCCTCAACCTTTCAACCAAACCCCACCGTTTCTTCAAGTTTCTGCTCCTCTACTCTCCGCTGAAGAGTTGTCAGCAGCCTCCCGAGATGGACATTCATGGTGGAGTGCACCTAAATACATCCATATACAGGACGCCTTCCTCCACACGGGCAAGGCAGAGAGACAAAACCCAAAATGTTCCTACAGGTAGATTCCATCCTGACCCCCCAGGAAAGCTACTGGATCTTTTCCGTGACGGTTTCATCTTGAATTCTGCTCACCACACTTTGTCTAACAGGTTAAAAACCAAAGGTGTTTATTAGCAGTCAAATAGTCAGACTTCATCATCATCATCATCTTCCCTAGATTTACATCTGTAAGACTATTCGGCATTGAATGTTGGTGCTTACTTTTTTTTTTTTTAATCTTCTTGTAAGAAGATTACAATCTTCTTTTAAGGAAGCAAGAGACCACAACAATGCCCAATATCTTTATTAAGGTATTAGAAAAGAGTAAGCAAGCTACATAATGAACTCATATGGCAACACAATTCCAAGCTAGCAGTCACAGCACTTTGTATTTAAATTGTTATTTGGCAAAGAAATCATCCCTTAATCAATGTAGGTCATCTAGTCCATCAGGCAGAAAATGCCCCATAAAAATTACCAGTTCCTCCTTCCCAGGAGCTTAGGAAAAAAACTATCACCACGCACTAAAGAAGACATTTCAAAAAAATCTGTTATTTATCAGTACAATATATACCACATAACATGAAGGCAGAGGGCCTGCAGGACAGAGAGAGACCCTGAACTCGTTGCTATGGCACTTCACACTCTGGAGAGTCACGGCATTATTTTGGAGCCAGGGATGTGCAGTGGTAAGCAACCACCTTGCTAACAGAAGATCTGCGTCTTCAGGTTTTGGGGCAACATTTCCCCTTAAGTGGTCTATATTCACTGAGGACTAGCATGGGAAAGGGTGGGTAAACTATGAGTGAGATACCCCCCAGTGAAATACAAAGGACAGGCTTTGCAGCATCAGGCAGAGTAAATGCATGCAAATTAATAAAGGTGAGAAAGCTTTTGATAACCTTATCAACTCGTAAGATTCAGTAAAGATTAATGTTTATCTAGTGCTTACTAGCCCAACAAGACCTATAGAAGAGTGAAAAATCTGATTTACTGAAGACACACCATGATATGTCAGTCACACCATGACTGCCTTGCCCTGCACAGGATTCCTCTGCTCCACCAGGGACCTTCTCTATAGGATGCACAGTAAAACAGCTGCAACAAGTGACTCAATGCCTTCAGAGGAATAATATTCCTGACAGTAAAAATATGAAACCAGTACAGCAGTTCATGCTCATTTACAAACAAGACACTGCACTAACTTATGCTAGTTTGCGTGTGAAAATTACTTAAACATTTACTGTACACTGGGGTGATCAGAACAGCTTTGGAGCTGCTGTTCGGTGGCCATCATACCATACAATTAAATACATTTCATTACTCATTTCAGGAAAAGCATCCACAGTTGCAAGGGAGAGGCTGAAGCAGATGACAGGAGTGTTACATAAATGTTATTGATTTTGTTTCTCCAAATGCTTATGAAATAAGCCAGATAAACATGCCAACCAGTTTTGCTCAACAATATAATGCATCATTCAGCCTTTCAGCAGAACATATCAAACATCAGCTGTGCATAGCGCGTACACTTGATGTTGCCACAAAGGACCAAGGAAGGGGGAGGTGGTGATCACAAAGGGTGCACATTCACTCCTCCAGCAGGGATGGAGCAGCAGCTAAACTTCCCAGAGGTGGCAGAACTGTAGTGGTATTTCTCATATAGACCTCACATTTTAAATTATATCTTAAATCAGCCTATTTCTTAGCAGCATCTGGAATGGCACAGGGGTCCCATTCATCAACGCAGCAAGAAAAATCTCCACCCTAGTGCTATAATCAAAAGTAGTCACGAGAAAGGGTGAAGGAGCAGATATCTTGTTCCTCCCACTTTACAGATGGCAAGTGAACGATCCAAATGCTTAATGTGGTCTCACACACACACAAAAAAAATCTTAGCATTTTTTTGTTAGAGGCAGGAAAAACAATGCTGCGCAGGAAGCATCACCGAAAAGCGCAGCAAATACTTATCGGCAGATCATCTGCAAGAGAGGGTGTTCCAAAAAAACAAACCAACCCATGTGGCCAACTACAGGGATAATGTTGTCCTCATTTCACCCACACCTTCTTTCCCAATATGTCTCTTTCTTCATCAGCTAGAGATCTGATAAAAATTTTACATTAAAAAAAAAAGCAAAATGATGTAACTCACAATTCTCCCATCTGCTCAGTGCCTGTTAGCTCACAAACCATGAAAGTGTTTTAACAGCCATGGCAAGGGGTGGATGGACATGCAAAAACGCAACTACAAAGACCAGTTTTGGTATGTAGACCCTCTTGGTGATGATGAAATCTGTTGCTACATGTAATTAGCTTTTAAAGCCTAATGGTTTACTTTTTTGGGTTTTTTTTGGACAGGGGGAGAAGATGATGCTGAAGACATGAAATACTAACCGCTTTAATCTTTCAAGGGTTTGGGAACAAAGTTTGTTCTTTGATACATCTAGTTCCATAAATCTCAAGACACAAGGACAGAAAAATCAATGGGTAAGGGAGATGGATCACTTACCTGAATGGAGAAAAATAAGTCAGCTTGTATCCGATTTGCCAATGACGCCTAGGCAACCTGTCAAAATGCATTTTTCAAGGGGAATAATCCCTTTAACCAGGAGGGACAAGGCACAAATACCAAGGAGGTGAAAACTTGATGGAGGACAGTAAGAATTCCCAAAACATTTTACATAATTTTTTTAATTTTAACTCCAAAGTGCTGTTCTTATCTCAACTCTTTCACTCCATTCAAAAAGGACAGGACAGCTCAGACATGTTACAGCTTCACTGCTCTATCACACACCAAACAGACCCCCTATGGTTAACCAAAAAAGACACCCCTACGTTTCATCTGTTACAAAAGGCAGAACTTGGCATCAGTAAACAAAAGGTCAAAACCAGCATTAGGGTTTCAAATCTTAACTACAAGAGCTTCCTATCCAAGCCTTAGGGTGGGACATGCAAAAGCATTTCATTTGCTCCCATTCAAGCCAGATGCAATTTCATTCACCTATTCAGAGCTTTTAACATGGGAACAGACTGAACCCTTGTCCTGCTCTGAGTGTGCTTAGCAGTTTTTGAAAACACACACTGGAAGACCCATCAGGTTCCTCAGGTCAAGCCAAGGGGCCCAGCAAAGGAAAATAAAAATGCCACACCGAAGCTGGCCAGCTGTCTGCAGCACCCATCTCTGTGGGCAGGGGCTAGATGGCATGTCCTACAGCGCTGCCATCCAGCTACGCAATCCCAGCTGTTACCAGCCCATAGAGAAAGGCAGCAGCAAATGCTTTGGCAAGTCACATTCAAACCATTTACATTGAGTCTCCTTCATGGACCACATGTAGCTCAAGTTTCCCCTCTAGTGACTTAGCTGCCTCACCCTCGTATATTTTTAGCATGCTTAGTTAAGATTTTTCTGCTATTTCCTCACACCAAAATTTCACCTGTCACATCTTGCCATCAGTCTGGGTGGGTTTTTTTTCTCTCTCATTTTCCTCTCAATGCAGTTTGTGGGCAAGTACCTACTTAGGTGTGGGATGGGGGCCACAGGGAGGGAGGAGAAGCAGGTGGTAAAGAACTGGAGATGCTTTTCCTTCTGTTTCTTCTGTGCTGGCAACAATTACTGAAATGCCACACCAAAGCCACCCTCTCTGAAAAACTTCAGCGGGTACAAACGCATCAGCCCATCTGCTTAGCAACACATGGTGCCAGCAAACACTGTTTCCAAGCCTCAGGCTGAGGTTTGCAGATATGGCAAAGTCACATTGGGTTCCCAACTCCAAAGAGGGCCATTCAGATAGGGCGTAGGGCTAGAGTGGCCTTCCCACAGCAGGCAGGTGCAATCAGCAGGACACACCTGTCTTTCCCTTTTGGCAGCATCACACACCAATAACAACCTGCTTTACCATCTCGAATCTTCTGTAACCGTATTCAGACGCACCTTCTTCCTCTGCTCATTAAGTACAAGGATCCTCTGTGCAAGCACACTTTTCCTAGAGCACAGGAGGGACATCTCTAATCAGACACTAGCTTCTCCCTCCTCTCTGGCCTTCGAAAACATGTCTTCCAATTTTCCCAAATGCATTTTGACACTTGATCTGCTCTCCAAAAACAGCTCCAGAAGAAACAAGCCTCTATGACATGAGCTACACCTTGCAAATGTCCAGTTGCTGGGGTGCTACCTGATTTCATGTTCTCCTCCTTCCCAACATCCAGCAAGCCCCTTCGCCCTTCTCAGTCTCAAGCTGTCCCCAAATGCTCAGCTCACAGCAGTTTTACATCTTTTCCTATAGCTTCTTTGTTGTTCTGGGCCAGGTATGAGGCTTACTTGTGTTGGCCCACACCAATACTCTGCTGACCTGACACGCTCAGGGGCGTGCTGGTCATGGTCATACACGGGAAGATGATGGCTCTGCCATGTCAGACAGCTGGGCACAAGCACGGAGGCTGTGCAGAGGGAGGCACAGCACAGGCTGACAGCACTACAGAGAAAGAGGCGTCCAGTGGCTTTATGGGACCTGCAGAATTTCCGATGCATGTCATCCAAGATGCCAGCAGCTGCAAGAATTCATCACATTAGCAAAACACAATGAAAGCTGCCCTGAGGGTCACCCTGCAGGTCAGGATATTGTAGCTGTCTTGCATAATGTGAGTCAAAGCCCTCCAGGGAAACCTAATACAAGATTAGCTCTGTTTGAAGACGTGCCTTAGATAAAATCCCACCCTAGGAACAGGGTCTGAACACATTGCTCAAAAGTCTGCCCCAGGACAGATATCCTAGGTGTAGCCCAAACATGGTATCCCATAGCCCTGCTTTGGCCTGGAAAAATACAGAACAGGTGGAGCTCAATGAAAAGAAATCCTGCTTTTTGACATTTCAAGTGCAGATAGGGATCAGCCCAAAAAACGGTATAAATACATGCAACTGAAGTCAAAGGAGCTATGGCTGCTCCTGCCAATCCCAGATTACTCTGCATGGTGACAGAGTTCCAGCACTTGAAATTCTCTGTGGGTCAAGTGGGACTTCAGAGAGGTTTCTAAAAGAGAAGAGGGAGCTGCTTGGTAGAAGGTTAACCAAAAACCTGCAGCACGCATTAGAAACCGGCACAAAAGGCCAGACAAAAACAAGAACAGGCAGAAAAAAAGACAAAAGAGACAGTTAGAAATGCTTGAGTGATCATAAGGAAATGATTGTTTTGTTATGTGATCCAAAGCCCTCTGCCATGGGTACCATATAAATAATTATTAATTATGTTGTTGATTATCTGTGTGAGCAACAGAACTAATGAGCTGGTTCTTACAGGCGATAAATACAGCTTCTAAAGAGCAGGGCAGCCATTCCGCCAAAGGCAAGTAATTAGAAGCATTTCTTCTCTGCTGAAAGTTTGTCTTTTTTTTTTTTTTTTAATCTGAGGGCAACCAATACACACTGTAGATATTTGCTATTAAAAAACCTACTCCCTTCACAGTCCCAGTAGACATAAACTGAATTTCCCTTAATGACTGGGCCCAATTAACAGGAACCTGGAGCTCCACTTTGTAAGCAGCAGGGCTCCTCTTTGGAGGCTTGGCCCCGATGGGCAATAGACATCCAAAGGTTGAGGATTAAAGCTGCTTTGTTTCACTAGGCGTGTACACCATATTGCAGGATGGTTGGCATGGAAACACAGCTATGGAGGAGCCTGTAGTGCACAATAAACAGTCTCCATAAAACACCAAAGCAAATAACTGGGGAGATGAAGGGTAAACCCTTCACCTATCATCTGGGAGGGCTCAGCAGATGGAGGAAGAAGGAGCAGCCCTTCCAATTCATGGTTCTTCATCCACACCTGAGAAATGCCTGCTTCCAGGATTTTTGTTTTAACATTACTGCTTTAAGCCTTTAGCACATATACGTATAACTCAACCCATTTCACCACCCAGGGTCCGAACCGTGAGGATCCAAAAGGAAGTTCCATTTCAGCCGCTGTTATCATTTATAGCCTTGAATTGCAATGTCTCCAGGTGCTGGTTAATCCCAGGACAGAATCTGAGAAGAGGGCTGGCCTGAAGGGGCAGGATGAGATGGTCGATATCACACAGGTTTCTTCATGAGAGCTGTCAGCAAAATCCTAAAGCTACTTTCTGGCAGCGGATGTTCAGGCCCTGATCCAGCTAACTAAACACAAATAGTTCTGTTCTAGTCAACAGAAGTACTTGTGCAGGTTAAGGAGGTACATAAACACTTGTTTGGCTCAAATACTGAACAAGCAAAGCAAGAAACAGTATTAGTTAAGCTGCCTGATCAGTGAAGGCCACGTGTTGGATACGTAACCACAGGTCCATACATATCATCACATCCACTGTGGGATTTTATCTGGCTGGGCAACCACCATATCAGTTACAGCACCTCACGCAACACCAACTAGCCATATGTTCATGAGGTGACATGAAATGGCCCATCCAGAGGTGACGGGCAGGACCACCACTGCCAGCCACCACATCTGCGAGCAGGAGGAACAGAGTCTGCTAACCCACTGTTCTCAGCCCAGGTGCCCCATAAGCGGGCTGGCATGCCTCAGACAACATCCAGTCCTCATTCCAGCTATCTCACCATACCTTGCAGACCCAATGGCTGGAGACACCAGCCGTTTCCTCGGGGACTGCCTCCTAGCACCCCGCTCCATACTCTGTACCGAGACACACTGGTGTGAGCAGGGAGCACCTTACAGGATAAGCGGGTGGCTTACACTTAGCCAGCATTGCAACCTCACTGCGGGCAGCCACCCAAAACTAGAAAACCTGGAGACACTCAAGCGCCTGTGTTATGAACTGGAATTTAGCTCTGCCAACACTGAGCTCTGGGAACAATCTACAAACATGTCTGGCTGCACAGACAGCTGCCGCCTTCTCCTCCTCCTCCTCCCTGGGGGATGCGAGGAGCCTCCTGGAAGGGAGTCGTGTTTGTGCAGCAGGAGAGCAAGCAGAGCCCGGGCAGCCAGCACACCACACTCACCCCAACGCTGGAGAGTCACGGGCTGCCGGTTTAAATTTCCAGCTGAATTTCTGTCTGAGTTTGTGCATGACCCTGACAGGGCATTTGACTTACAGCTAAGGATTAGCACCTTAGTACTAGGCAGTTGGGAGAGCTCGTTTTGCAGTTTTCACTGGAAAGCAGCGTTAACCTCCAGTTCAAACCAGCCTGCGATCCATTCTCCCACGCAACCCTAAAACCTGACGCTCATCCAACCCTCCTAGTACATCTTTCACATAGCTGCATAATGATTTAAGACACAATTTTCTTATTTCACATGGAAAAGAGTTTGGCTATTTTACATGTTTAAAATGATCACTACGCAGTAAATATTAACAATGGTATTGGCCCAATAACTAGGAAAGTCACCCAGGTGCCGTTTTGCTGGTGCAGGACAAATTCTCTACCCTATCGACCTTTCTAGCACCAAGCTAGTTTTCCTTTACTTTCAGGACATCTCAGAGCATCTATTAATAAAAGGGAAAGGGTAAGTTTCTTCTATGGAAAAACACGCCTTTTTCTCAAAATCATAGACGTAAATTAAAAGTAGTTGGACCCCAAAGTCACTGAAGTATTCCCTGCCAACAAGTGCTGTAGAAGAATCAGGAATAAAACTTAGAACACTGCTTCTGCATAAAAGGGGAAATGGGGGGGAAAGGAAGAAGAGGAAGACGATCAACAAACTTTGGAAACCTGCAACTTCTCTCCTAATACTTCATTTTGCCTCTTCTTTTATAGCAACATGATTGGCAGATGAAACACCACAAGCATCTTCTGGAAGATCCTTTTTTTCCTGACCTCATCCAGGGCTGTTGTTCCAGCAAGTTGACCTTGAATCTGTAAAAATTCCTGATCCCAACTGAAGCACTAGATAAACCTTACAAAACACCGACCCCGGGGGTTTGCTCACGAGTCAAGAATGCAGAGAGTCAAGTAGGCAAAACTGGAATTTATGGGCTTGCTGGCAGCCTGGCTACAGGATGGACACTGGTCTTCTACAAGGGCTAGGAAAAGTCATGCTTTGTTACACGCAAGACAGACCAGAACAGACAGGATCGCCTGTAGACCCAAAAATATGAACCCTAAATACCATCCATTTTTTCCCCCACTAGCAAAAGCAGAAACATCTTATGCAGACCTAGCCTGAAGGCCTTCTGATGCAGCTTTGTCCATGGTTTTGAAGTGTGCAGTAAGGAATTAGTACATTTTTAGGCCTTCAGGGAACATTTTTTTCTTAGTTTGAAGAAGAAAGCCCACGGTGCACTAAACCAGGAACTTTTAAAATGTAGCTTTAAAAATTAGCACCCTGGGCACTGACCTCCGCAAGCTGCTTCACTCAGCCAAGCCATCCTCTGCTTTATTAGACATGACCCAGAGTGCCTTACATATTCCCCTCCTTTTTAAAGGGGTCAGACAAGAGCTCCCAAACAGGCTTAGGGCTGCCAAAGAGACCTCTTTCGTTCTTCAGTAGCCATGCGCTGGGAGCAGGGCTCTGCATCCTGAGGTTATTACACGTTTCTCTAATGGATCCCCATTTTTGGTAACTTAGCTCATTAATGAATTGATTTGAAGGAAGAGTTCCCTGTAGGGGCAAGGAACCCAAAGGCACACACCTACGACTGAACAAATAAGTCACTTCTGTGGTATTACATCGTGCGTCCTGCTGGTGAAGGTCCCATTAAATCACCTTGCACTTCTGCTGCTTGTTCTCCATCCCCACCATTATAAAAGATATATGGGAACTGCTTTTGCCTTCACAACTACCTCTTTGTGGAGGTCTGGTCTCATTCCTTACAGGCCTTTTCCATTTAGGACTGTCACGTTTGTTGTTCACGTTAAGGGAGTTTGTGATTCCAGCACTAACTTTCGCAATGTTTGAATTATTTGAATTGCAGCTCATTTGGATTGCGGCTAGGAACTGCAGGTCCACCCTGAAGGTTGTTACCTGTCCACAAAATCCCAAGACTGCGGTGTTTGCTTGCTAATGCCATCCACAAAGAGGGAATCGAGTCTGGAAACAGCTGCCCTGAGCTGCTAACTGAATATTTCCAGATGAACCCAGGAACATACCTCCATGCCCCAGCACCAAGAGCTGCCTTGTAAACAAATTCCCTTATATAGGTCTGTGTGGGCAAAGTTAATTATCTCCAAATAGCTTCCAGAAGCCTCAAATCAATTTATGAAAACAAAAATTAACTTTCCATATAAACATAATTACAGTGAGACAACAGTATCCAGCCTGGTGCTAGTGCTGTTTTTGGAAGCTGGGCAGAAAGCCAAATGAGTTCATTAGGCAGTGTAATTAATAATGGTTTTTCCCTGCTTTAGGAAGCCATTTATGATCCTAAGAGGCTAAGATACTGGGGGAAAAAACCCACAGCTGACAAGTTTTAAAAGGTGCTTCTGCAACAATGATTTCTTTTAGAGCCGCCTTGTGAATATATATCATTTAACGAACATAAAAAGAGCAGGAAAAAAAAAAATAACACTGCAGCGAGATCCATCCACTCTGCTCAAAAAGGTGCCTAGGAAGACTTTTCTTGAGGAGGAACCACCAAGTTCCTCCTCAAGAAATGAGCACCACCCACTTTACAACACAAAAGGAATGAACACGGGGGAGGATCAAGCTAGCACCACATAAGCAGCTTCCCCTGTTCAGTCCCCCACTTCCATTGCGCCATGAGCCTAGAACAGCACAAGATCCTCAAAATGCAAGAGGAGCCCATGAGCAAACACCAGTTCATGGTTCTGATTCCAGCAAAACACTGAGCAGTTTCCTTGGTTTTTAAGCAAATCTGATTATTTCCTATCAGCTCTGAGTGTCATTCTTCTGTGCTCAGCCTACAGACAGACATGCACTTTGGAAGCACTGATCATTTTGTCTCTCAAAGTGCTTACTGGCGATGTGGAATCTGAAATGGAGGTCTTCGATGTGTGAGAAGCCCACATCCATCATCCTCTGTCCCAGAAAGACATCCTCTGAGCCCAGAAAGCTTGTGTTGATGCTACCAAGAAAATGCCAGTCAGTGTTGATAGATACTGCGCTGGATGATAAAGATATAAGAGTACAAGAGTCGAGCCACGTTTCACTGCGCAGCCATTTCGGTGGAAGCGGAACGTCAGCACTGCACAAGTCACCAAACATCTAGTTGACAGCAAATTAAAACTAAAAACAGATAAAGACAGTACCCATCTCATCATCAATATCTACATATCTAGACTTCTAACAGCACACCCTAAATGCTATTATCTTTCTCTGTATTTCTGTATGACAAGAGCTCTCTGGGAGCTTTGCACAGCTCGCAAACCAACGTCATGCAGCAGCAAAGATGTGCTGACTCAGCAGTTGTCAGGTCACCAGCTGCCCTGCTGTCACCCATCTAGCAGCAAAGCCCCACTAACCCACGCATACAACAGAGCTGCAGGACCTCTGAGTAACCACCGTCATTTCCCACCTGCCAACTATCCCTGGCACTCCTTCATCCCCCCAAGTCTTGACTGAAACGGGATGTATTATGTGGCTCTGAGCCACATAAAGGGAACATTTGGGTATGCATGCCCTAAAGCCAAGGAGGTTGGCAACTCCTGCCCAATAACACCCCAGCTCAGCTTCTTGCTTGGTTGCTCCATTTCCCTATAGCAGAGGGAAAACACTCCACTACATATTGCCCAGTGGAATACACAAGCCCACCGCTCAATCAAGCAGCCTGCCTCACAGCACACCGCAGCAGAGCAATGTAATCTATTTATGAATGGCAGCGGAACCCCTAGATTGAATTACAAGGCAGGTATTCAATCAGGCAGGATGTGTAGCTGCTTTCTAACAGACTGGAGGATTAAGAGAGCGATAGAATACATGCTTCCCTTCCACATGACAGCATCTCCCTCTTCTCCCCTCCCCAATCAAGAAACTAGCAGAGGCTGTACTTGAAGAGGAGAGGATTTGCAGTGCTCAGGACCCACAAGAAGGATTACAGAAAGGTTACAGAGAACATGCGTACGTACAAAGACAACCCTCCTGTATCATCCCCAGCAGAAGGATTATGAAACAACAGTCTGCGCAAGACAGGGCAAACACACCTGAGCTACCAGGAGGAGAAGAGGGTGCAGCTGGAAGAGCTGGCAGCTGCTTAATGCCACGCAGCCAACCGTTTGCACAGTGTCTAGTGTAAGACTTCAGCACCTGTTTTTAGCAGAGCTTGAAGACAGGCTTCACAATTTTTAAGTCCTGTGCAGTGTAGAGAATTGCAAGCAAGAGAGACTGCAGTCATCTATTTTTTATATTCCAGTAACACCCAAGGTTTATTATCTCCAAACTGCACTAAGTCCTGCACAAACAGAAGACAGAAAGAGCCCCTGCTCAAAAGAGCACATCAACATGCAATGTAGAGATTCCCACTTCACCTAGTGCTGCCATTCCTAGGGACATATGTTGTAGCAGAGCATGACAAGGACATAAGGGAGATTATTGCTTCAAGCCTAGAGAAGAACAACAGCGCACGGTTGCGAAAGTCATCCGATGGAAGAAGACTGCAGTCTAGTACAAGACGACAGAGGACAGTGTTTCACATGATGTAGGAAAGAAATTCTGTCTGATGCAGCAAGATTACATCATGTCTGACGGCAGAGGCCCATTGTGCTCTCACTTGTAAAGGAGGATTACTGTATATCTGATCTGCAAGAAGGATTATTGTGTTTGAAGCGGGTCGAGTACAACCAGGATAAACTGAAAGGCAGTAATACGCTGGTGGAAAGTTTCACTGGATTTGTGATGGGGCAGATGGAGAGCAGCGTATCACAGGCATTAGCAACGATGCATCCACACACTGAGAGGACGCCCGGGCCTCCTAGAGATAATTTTGGCATGTGACACAGGTCCACTTCACCACCAGCCCCCAGCTCACTTGACAGGTTACTGAACAAAACTTATTTCTGAGTTTGCGACAAAGGTCTGTGCAGTTCTTGGAAAAAAAGCCAACCTCTCTTAATTGTCTTCTTGATTTCAGCCCTTTTCAGTCCCATCTGACCCAGTGCCTATTTTCAGCCCTTTCCTTGCACATATTTTTCAGTGCTTGAATGACCACCTCTTTTTATTTATAATTAAAATCTTAATTGAATTTGACGGTGATAAACATGCAATGTATGCTTTAATGTCTTACAGTATATTAACTCTGGGACCTGTATCTATTGCATTCTCTGTTATCAATACTCCAATAAACTTCCCATTAAACCTTGTTACAACAAAATTGAGTTTTCATTGAAATCTACAGGACTGGTCTATTACTGCAGAAATCATATCAGGGAAGACATCATAGCCATCCTAACAGAACACAAGCCAGACAGCACTTAACATACCGGATGGCATTTATCAAGATATTGACTATAAATCATTGCAATTGGAACTGCAAAAGAAGGCAAAGCATAGCTGCCTGTTGGGATCATGCAGGCCTTATTTTATGGGTCATCCCCAGATTTGTCATCTTTTTTATTTTTATTAAATGTCATCCCTTCAGTGGGCGAAAGCCCTTAGTCTCACCACCTAACCTAAAGGTTTTGCATTAGACAACACTTTCAGCTGAGGAGTAAAGGCCACGGGGATTCAGTGAGACTTATGCCAGCTACAGAGCATGCAGCCTATAGACTGCAGATAACCCTCACAGCTCCTCATCTGAGCTACTAGGAGGTTCATACTCAGGTTTGGCACAAAAGAAAGGCACCTCTTGATTAATATTCCTCCACAAACACATTTCATTCGTTCCTCTTTCTCACTAAATCCTCCTGCTAGAATCCATCCTTCAGGAAAAAAAAAATCTGCAGCAAAGCAAGCAGATTTGCTGCACTCCCAGTATTTGACAGAAGGGAGAACAGATTGGGACTCCATGAAGAGTGACTCATTATCAGCAAATAGTTTTAAGTGATGATTGTTTCATCACCACCCACCCAGCTCTCCCCTCTGTCTGCAGGCTAGCACAAAAACTCACTGCAAGAGGATGACAAAAAAAGAAAAATTA
Source organism: Morus bassanus (assembly GCA_031468815.1). Taxonomy (NCBI): domain Eukaryota; kingdom Metazoa; phylum Chordata; class Aves; order Suliformes; family Sulidae; genus Morus; species Morus bassanus. The sequence continues at coordinate 28,866,406 of CM062577.1, forward strand.
GACAGACTACCTTACTTCTTGCTTCCTCTCCCAAGATCGGGAGCAGAACCATCTAAAAAGGGAATGTGCAACAGGCTCTGAAACCCTTGGGTTACAGATTGGGGGCTTAAGGGTTTTCTTTTCTTCCAAAAGCAGTACATAACACTGTCTCCCTTCTTAACCTATCCAAGAAAATGCTGAAAAACGCCTTCAGATATCTGCCCTTTCCCTGCACAAACATATGCTGAGCCTAACCCTTAGGGACACTAACACCCTTGCAGTCATTCAGCAGATAAGCCCTTGTTGTAGGATCAAAGCTCAGTTGCAATGTGCCAATTGATGTTGCTGTAAATGAGCATTAGCGCATTTGGGATCCAGCAGGACTGGTGCCTGAAGGTGAAGAATCCCATACTTCCAGTCAAACACATCAAAACTCCATCAATAGCAGGGTACAGAAGGTTACGGCAGCAAAAATGAAACCCTTGCCATATCACGTTGCTCTCAGCAGCTACTTCCAGCAGTGAGCTGCATTTAGGAGAATAGCTGCAGAGCAAATCTAGAGAGAGAAAGAGGAAAATCATCACACACTCTACCTAGAAAGGATTTTTTGAATCGAGATGGCTTGAGGGCAACCACGTAAGTAAAATGGAGTTGTCTTGCTCCAGGCATGATAGCCTGGCTTCTCCTGTCGCAAGCAGGAGAAAAAGGAGAAGGCTAGAAGGGGGGACAGAAGGCAGGAGAATGGGGCAGCCCCCACAGCATTGTCCTCCCACCCATGCAGCAGCCTCTGAGCAGAGGCAACAGGTTCACAGACCAGGCTTTCCAGGACCATGACCTCTCTTGTCCAGCTCTCCATACCACAGAAAGCTGCTTTAAGTTCCTAAACACTCTCAAAAGGATCCTCTGCAGGGAAACCTGCTCACTGAAGAGCTATTTCCACCACCTCCCCAAACCCTGCCAGGTAGAGGGGCACATGGGGAGTTCTGTTATCTAGAGATAATCACATCCCTGGAGCATTACCAAGCATAAAATGCAGCTGTGCCTCTGATCCTCTGGGTGCAGTTACCTCCTCAGAGACCATGCTTGTGCTCCCACCTGCCCTAAAGCTGCCTTTAGTGCTGTCATGAAATTGTTTATACCTCTACATTGCTGTAAATTATTGAGCAGTATCCGAAGGCCTGGAAGGCATTACTTTGCATACCCAAAATAAGTAAATAAACAAAACCACTTTCCATTAGAACATCCACTCAGACCTGGATATTCCAAGAACCAAAATAATTGCCACAAAGTCTTAAAAATTCCTTGCAATACTCAACACAAACCCACCCTGTGAAAAATGGCTCACAGCTCCTATCATTTGAATAGCCAGATGAGCTTGCAGGCATTTTGCATCTCAGCTACCAGCGTAGGTTGTATTTTGCAGGCTTTACATGGCTACCAAAACTGGAGACAGACATCAATGACTAGTTTGCCAAGCAGTGATACAAACTTAAAATATTCAACTGCTTTTTTTGTTCTGAGGGCTACAAGCCTCATCTAGTTTGATCATTGTGACTTATATCTTTTGTTTTCTTCCAAGACTCTGAGGAATACAAAACCAGGTACAGTGAAAAGGAAGGATTTTTGCATATAGTTCCTCCTGCAGAATTTAGTGGTAGGAAGAATTTAAAGCCAGATGGGTTTCTGAGATGATCCCAGCTGTCCATTGTCAGGCAGGAGCAGATCAGGTGGTCAGTTCCCCATCCCACCGTGACCTTGTTCAGGATTTGACGAGAAAAACCACGCTGCCACGCTGGCATTTGCCACCACATTGTCCAAAGGGACTTTAGAGGAGAACTGAAGATTTAATGACTTTCTGTTATTAGCTCTCTGCCACCATCCCTTAAAACATCTCTACAACACAGAGGTAGGAAGTGAGGAGAGAGAAAAACTGCAGTCAAAGTGACATAGCTGCCCTCCCTGTCTGACAGAGGTAGAGTCTGAAAGTCTCCATTATCCAACAACTCAACCCATACAGGGTCATGCAAATCACCACACAGGCAAAGGTCACCCTTAATCTCCATTAGCATTAGCCCTTGTTTATTTTCCAACCTTTACTCCCAGGAAGTTGAAAGCCCAAAGCAGAGCAAGAGATACAATTCCTTTACCCTGGATGCTTACTGCATTATTAAACATGGATTTAAACAAGGTTTTCTATCTGTACACTAAAATGCCTTTTTCTCCCCCCCCCCCAAAGACAACTTTGCCTGAGGGAAACCACTCTTTGTTTTGGCTTAACTGAACACCCATTAATTTTATAAGAATGGGTAGGGGGAAGGGCTAGTGTCTCCACAGATTTATAGCCTTTTCATGCCAACTGGGAAGGAAATTCTCACATGCTCGTGTAGCATCAGACTTCTCCCACAAAGCTCATATTTACAGAAGAATGCAAAGTTCCCCAAGGGAGTCTAGGAGCTGATGAGACTATGAGGATCTGTTATTTATATTATAACAGTGCCCAAGATTTTTGGACATTGCACACATTCAGGGGAAGATGCAGCCCCTCCCTGACAGAGTTCATGCTCCCAGCAAATTATTCACTTTCATGGAAATCAGCAGGAGTGTCACGTGGTTTTCTGGAACAGAGCTATTCGTTCACACAACCCAGAGGCAACCTGATGCCTACATCTGACCACTCCAGCAAACAATGAGCTACTCATTCAGATCATAGTTGCTGTGCCCAAACTTGCCAGACAGGATTGTGGTCAAGCAACAGAAGAGCCATGCTGTGCCAGATGCACCAACATACCCTGGAAGCAACTCCACTGAAGTCACTGGAGCCGATTGTGAAAGAAATTTGTGTGTAATCTGACTGATTCTACAAACTTGTTGAATTCCTGAGAGTGCGCTGAATCAACCAGCTGCCGACAGAGCCAGTGTCATCACTTCTCCTTCAAGACACAAGTGATTCATCGTAGTTAATGTAACCCATTTTCCACTCATGTATGCTGGGGGCACAGAGCGAAGGAAGGCTGCAGCATGGTTTGCCCTAGAGCCAGAGAACACTTTTTTCATAAGAAATCCTTTACCGAAGGCAAACAAGTTGTTTCACACACCTGATGGCACCCACTGGGCCTACAGGGCCTTCCAGAATGAAAAAGGCTTACATAGGTCTTAACTGTCCTTTAATTCACTTTGGGTTTGCCAAGGAGTGTCTGGTGCAGGTACCATGAGAGCTTCCTAAAATGTCTACCTCCAAAGAAGAAGGTGCAGGGGAAGCACACAGGCTATTCAGTCTAAGGAAAGGACCAGGATGGGTGGGGAAAGAAGAGAAAGGCGCAGTAAGGGTCAAATGCAGGCTGGAAAGTCCTTATCCTATCTGCAATGTGCGTTCAGAAGAGAAAAGTGATGCACTTATGATTACAGAAAGGAAAACATGGATTAGAATTAAGAAAACCCCTTCTACTGGAACAAACAAAATTTGTGACTAGGAGGGACCAGGGCACCTCAGCTTTGGAGGTCTGCAAAGCATTGCTCAAGTGCACATGGCCCCACGCAGGCTGGGAAGAAGGACTAGACAGCTTCACGGGGTCCCTTCCACTCCTATAATCAACAGGGAACTCCTGAGAAAAAGTTGTGAAGACATTCAAAACATTTCCCGATGGTAGAGCTCTGGGCTAGGCACATGGGGAGTGTCACCGCTACATCCAAATCCCTCAAGCACATACCAGACAGGCTGCATCTGAACGATGGAGCTCCAGGAAGCAGCTGGAGCCTGCTCGGGCGACCAGCAGAGCCCTGCTGTCCTATCACCAGATTTGAGTACTTCTCTGTCATGAACACAGACCAGAGGCAGCACAAGCAGAAACAACTGTATTTCCCAAATCCTGCCCAGGGCAACTCCACATACAGGATTTAGCTAGAAGTGCTCTGCTCCCAGAACAAATCCTCACAGAGCTCAGGTTCTCCTGGAGCTGAGCTGAGCATCCCTGCCCTGAGGGCAGCAGACAAGCACCTACCAACTCCCTTTCCACATCAGTTTCAACTTTTTCTTATTACTTTTAACTTCTGATAGGAAGCAAAGCCTGTTGTCATACAGAGGTTTGTAAGTGATGAACATTTGTCTTTCCGCCTACGGAAAGCTGCCAAATCATAAAGCTCCATCCTGTTTGTAAAGCAAGCCCTGGGGTATTATTTTTCCTAACGTCAATGATGTCACAGAAATACTACTTGAAAACAGAATCTAAAATTACACTCCTGAGTGCAACACATTCTGGAGTTTTCGTTGGCACTGCTAAAATTGTTCTGTTGTGTTTTTCTGGCACAGGCCATAGTCAGATAATTGCTTGGGGCTAATCTTGAGAAGGCAAAATATACACAACCAGCACAATTCCACTTCTGCTCCATCTTCTATTAAGAAACAAATATTCTCCACAGCGTGAAGTCGGGTTAGCTTTGCCAACAAACTCTACTAAATGGAGCAGAGTGAATTTGGGGAGCGGGGGTAGAGAGTGCAATTTTGGCAGGGCCAAAAGCTTTTGTGAATTATTGCATAGCCAAATTGTTACTTTTTTTTTTTTTTTTTTTTTTTAAAGAAGGGGGGAAGAGAGGCTATATGAAGAGGTCAAAGAGCTTTGTTTAGTCTGAAAGATTTCCGAATCATTTTCCCCCAAAAAATACATGTGAATGAGGGAGGAAAGGGGACGTCTCAGCTATTTACCCTGCTCTGGCTCCAAGCAGAATTTTATAACTGTTCCAGACCCGTTCAATCAGCCCTTTAAAGACCTTTGCACCTCCTAAATTTACTGGGTTATAAAAGATTTGCTACCCAGCATTATTCCACCCTATTCCCAGTAATAGAAACTCAGTGCCAAGAGCCAGAGCACATGAAGCCATCGTGGTGGGGTGGTAATAAGCAGTGCTAAGCCCTGCTTTCAAGCATATGCTTGCAACATCACCAGCATGGTTGGGCCAGATATTGCATAATTCAACCAGGTATTCACTTTAGCATATTTGGCAGAAATAACCATCGTTCCCAGAAGACTGGTGTTTTCACCTTGACTTTGCTGTTGAGTGAGCTGCAACAACTTGTTGTACCTCCTGTGTGCATCCCAATATTCCTTCACATGAGTATCTTGGGATACACGGATGAACAGCCTTACTTCAGCTAAGCAGTATATGCAATTTGATTCAATATATTATTTTCAAAGGTTTTTACAGAGGTTCATAAGCCTTTAAAAACTCCATAATTAACCTCTCTCTGTGAAGAGATATTGTACGGGAAGAGCAAAAATGTACACATGACCACCAAACCAAGATATTGCAAGGGTCAATGAATTCGAGAACCAGAGCACCTAGCTTGAATCAGAAATAGCCATCCATAGTATTTAATCCGCTAAAACAAAACAAGCTGAGACTGCTATAAGAAAGACCAGCCTTCTGGACTTGGGGTGAGAAAACCAAGGAGTATGGCAAAACCTGGCTGCTTAATACTGAACGTGGCAAAGTTCACATTCTTTTTGAACAGAAAAACAAAAGTCTGTAGAGAAGAAAAGTTGGAGAAAAATACAGAGGATGCCACCTTTGTTTGTGCTCAATATCACAAGATGTTTCTAACTCAGTGTATTTAATATCCACAATGATTTCTAACATAGGATGCAACTTGCTCCATCTTCTGTAAGTAAGAATGCCGAACTAACCTGAGAGTCCCAAACCCGAGCAGCCCATTTTACAGGTGGTAGGACAGCAAATATCAGTCTTCAGCACAAACCCAGCTACCTACCTCTGCCGTTAGGAATGGAGTGTCTCGTCCTACATCCCCTATATATTAGCAAAATAACTAACAAAATTCTATAGGGGGAAACAGCAGGATGTAAAATCTGCCTATTTAGGTGCATCGCCAAGGCTTCCAGCGAGACCATCCCATCCTCCAGCCAGCTAAGATTTCTAATTAGCATATGAGGAAATTCAGCTTCAAGTAACAGCTAAATGCTTGAAATAACCACCAGCCATGGTAATTTTGGATTCTGGTTTCTGTCATCCCCTGCAAAGCTGACACTACAGTATGCAATTTCTGCAAAGGAGAAAAGTCAAGTTTGTTCAAGATAAGGCCCTGACAGGGTTTATTTATTTACAATCTTTAGGGACTGTTTAGCAAGCTCTAGAAACAGGCAGAATAGAGAGTTATATGATGGATTTCAATGATTTAGTCCATCAAGGAGAATTTGCACATAAACGCATCTTTCTGCCAGAGCGCTCTTCAGATAACACTAGTCAAGGCACAGTCAGTGGGAGGGGGAAAAAAAAAGTCTGCTTAGGGCCCAGGAAAAAGTGAGTGAAAAAGCTGAAAGCTCTTTTTAACTCTAAGCACTGGACTAAAACCAAACAACAAAAAAAAGAGTCAGCTTCCTACCCAACAAGAAATGCTGTTATAATTTAACTGAGAGAAATGTTGCTTTTCTTTTGAGGCTTTTATGGCATTTTGTTTGCAAATATTCTAGTAGTGCAGTGATGTATATTTCTCAAAGGCCAATAACTATTATTTAGGTTCCTCCTGAGCAACATCTCTATGAGTTGGGATCTTCCTTGGGAGCCACGACAGGCGACATCTCTTTCAAAGCGGTACAACTCAGTGGCTATTTCAGCGTCTCTCAGGGTGGTGGTGGTGGGAAATCTTAATGCGTGCTTTCCTCAGCAATTTATCTAAGGGGCCCAATGCCTCCAAGACAGAGATTAATATTTCAATTAAGCCCACTGATTATCCTCGCAGAGCTTCCCAAAAGGGCTGGAAGGAAAAAGATGCTCTGTGCTGATCTCGACCGCTGGATTCCTTCAAGGCAGATAGTTACACCATGAGGTAAGAAAACGCTCCAGCTAACAACAGGCACTCTTGCTTTCTTATTTTCTTTGTCAGACTTGAAAAAGCCCCAAACCAGCCACTCCTGCTTTGTTTTGGCACCTTTACTATTGATCCCAACTGCAGCCAGATACCACAGAGCTGCGGAAACATTAGAGAGAACTGCACCACACTTCATCAAAACTCAAACCTCAAATCTTCACAGCTTGGGCAAGTATTCAAGTCAGTTTTGTTTCATCTAAAGGTTGATCCTGATTAGAATAAGCAGATGTGTAAAAGAAGAAATACATGCACAGCCTGGGCATGCAGACACTGAGAGAACACAGAGGTCAGGCTTCAACCACACACTCAATCAGTTGTTTATTTTTGCCCATCTTGCCCTTCTGATTTCAGGTTGGGATAGGAACACGATGCTGAAAATAAAAGCGAATGCCTGGAGATCAACCTTAGCATAGGAGCAAAGGTTTTAGGAGCCTCTCAGGAAAGCCAGCGCTCACATGCTTTGGATTCCCACCCTCCAGGTTCAGATCAGCCTCTGAATTTGATGCCAAACCAAACCAGAATCCCAGGCTTCTGGGGCTAGTTCAAGTCTAGCTTATAATATAGCGCTTATCAGCTATATTATACATAACATACATGTAGTCACCTAGGAGTTGCTCTGGTGGAACTTGGTCAATAGCACTCAGGGTTGACGCTATTTAAATTATCCCTGGAGTGGTAAATGGCATCAAACCAAAGGAAAAGGCACCTATGAGTGTGGAGTATGTGCCTCCTTCTCCCAGCCCGTTAAAGGGGACAACCTGATCTCTGGCTAGCATGTGTTACTGTTTTTCCCTTAAAGCCAGGGTTAAGTAGTTTATTCAGTGCTGAGAACATATTTCCACAGCAGTGCAAACTGGTAAATCCCAGGATGCTGCAGGTCTTACTTTCCTGCTCAGCTACATGCTCCCAGACGCTGTACAAGAAAGGTTTCCAAACAAGGGGTTGCACATCTCCAGAGGCCACACATCCTTTGTGGCACAGGTTGCAGAAGAGGAGTACACAGCAGTTTCACAGGCATGAAGCACCTGGAGGGCCCCCCGTCCTCACTGAAGGGGTTTTAGAGATCCTCAAAGGACATAAAATGTGAAGGAAATACACACTAGTGTGGAATACCCACCTAATAGTCAATGAAACTGAGAAAGTGAGCTGGGTGTCCCTGCACCAGCAGCTCACTAATATCTAAAAGGGACAATGAGTGCCAAAAGTTGGCTCCTGAATTCCCTTAGGCCGGGGCTTATTACACAGAAAGCAAAGAGCTGTACCTTGCAAAGTGAACAAGCAGCCCTGAGGCTGACAGAGGCAGGGAACAAGGCAGCTCCGGTTCATCCCGAGGCGGCTGGAAGACTTGGTACCTCAGCCAAGGGGTAGCACCTCATCTCCAACTGCATTTACCACCAAAGATTAGACCAGCACTACTTACTGGGGCAAGACTCAGCTACAAGGCAACACTGAGAGCCCTGTATCTTCCTCCCTTTGCCTCCCTTGCTCCCAAAGCGTGCTGTCAGTGTGGGTGTCATCTTCAGCTGAGTTGGGGTTTGAGTGTTTAAAAGAAGGGAGGGAAGGGGGAAGAAGCCAGGAGGAGCCTTTTAAGTGAAGGAAATCTGCTATGGACGAAGTTGACACCTTCGCGAGGCTGGCGTGCGAGAGTCCAACTTCAAAGCCAGGAAAGCTGGAGGCAGGAGTTCTCGCAGTGTTTCAGCCTTTAACGGGGAGTTCCCATTATCTGCACATCACTGTGCTGCAGTCTCACACTCATGTTTCCTCCAGCACTACAAGGAATTTCACTGCACAGGAGCGATGCTTTCAGAAAGACGGATGTGTGAAAAGGCTGCATAAACAACATCATGGCTCACAGCTAAGTCACTGCTGTTCCAGGGGCACAGATTAAAATGACTCACAACCTTTACTCGTCCCTCACTCCCAGAGGTAGCCAGAAGATGACAGACAGCAGGAAGGTCAGCGCTTTTGCCTTGTAGTCATAGAAGACAAGTAGTGGCAGCAACCTACTTGCCCAGCTGCAGCTGGTCAGGAAGTCTGAGCACTTGATTTTTTCATTGCAGCATCATTTTATAACAATCAAAACTTTACAGAACAGTTTGAACAGGTACTAGAGTTGGCAAAACCAGAAACAGCCTGTTATCCTTGCATAGGGCAGCCTACTTGTCTCGCTTCTGTCAAAACAAGGACTTGAACCCAATTCTTCTAAATCACTGGCAACCGCTGTACACACTATGCTCACTAGTCACACTAATTTGAAGTTCACACGTTCATGTGGCTTACAGCGCTATCCTTTTTTTGCAATGAAAGCCAATAGTTAGAAAAGAGTGCGTTGTGTGAAGACCCACAACAGAGGATGAAAACAAGAACCTCCTGAGCTCTTCCGTAAGCAGCATCCTACCCCCTTGTCTCCATCAAGTCTCAGCCAGTTTCTCCAAGATGAGCACTGTGCCACCAAGTCCTAGCTGAGAAAGTGAGGTAGGAATCGGTAGTCTCCAGAGCTTGCACAGCTGGAGCAGGAGAACTAGAAGTCACCATGTGAGGGCTGTAGCAGCAACCGCCATCCCCTGCTGATTCAAGTAGATTACAGTCGCTTAACACTGGTTTCTCAACTGCGTCTCAGGGGACTTTGGTCACCATCAAGCAACAGCCCTACTGACAACACAGGCTTGTATCACGCACGGAAGGCAGGGCAAGCAACAGTGTTTGAATCCAACAGCTGTGTTTTCGCACTGCCCTGAGGCCCCATGTCGTAGATAAGGGCCCTGTTAAGCCTCAGGCTGTACACAAATACAAGACAGACAGGTAGCTCCAGGCCCAGGACACAGGTTATTTCAGCTAAAGATGAGGCAAAAGGGAAACAAAGTAAGTACAAAATGAAAGTGGGTAGCACGAAAGGAGCAGTCATCCTAGGATACCAGCCACTTCTTTGATGATTGCATAAGCTCAAGAATAGTTTTAAATATGAACTCTTGCTAGTGTCAGAGATGCTGGCCTCATTACATCCCTTGGAACAGCTCTAAGGCTTGTGCAGCCATTCACTGAGCAAAAATAAACTCAAACAAAACACTCACTCCCTCTTCTAGCACTAAAGTAGCTGCTAGAGAGGGACCAGAAATGCAGAGGCATGCAGAAGAGTGGGAAAGCTTCTCTTCCTGGTTTTGGTTTTAAGATAATACTGTGGACAAGAGAGGTGGTCCTGCAGGCATTTATTGGACGGCAATCCTGTGCCTGAAAGCAAACAGTGAAGATGTTCTACTTAAATGTGGCAAACAGGCAGTGAAAACTGCAGCTCTGACCAACAACAGGGAAGAGCGGCATGTAGAAAAGGGGCGAGAAGGCGAGCAGTTTATGATAGAGGACTGGAAAAAGCTAAGGCAATCAAAGCAACTACCAACTTTTTGCAATAACATCTGGACGCACATTGGCTGAATGCACTGGTGACTAGTGTGGAAATCCCAGGAAGATGCAGGGAGCTGGAGCAGCGATGGAGCCATGACATCTAATCTGGGATGACATCTGCCTCTGGCTAGAGCAGCAAGATTGGTTTTGCCGCTCTTGGAAAGAAGATTGCTGTAGTCAGGAACAGGGCTGCTTAGGGAAGAAAAAAAAGCAGTAGTTTGGAGAGAAAGCAGAAATCAATATTATTCAGAAAGCTGAGGTGCAGATTAGATGCGGTCTGAAGAAAGAGTAAAGAAAAAGACTATGATCCTTGTGGGTTACACGTAGTGACTAAGGAAGGAGGGACACAGTCTGGGGAGAAAGGCCAAGCACCTTTTGTGTATCATGCTGATATTCAAGTTGTAGCAAGAGCCATTAGGCACAGATACAATCCTGAAGGGGGAAGATGCAGCTGCAAAAATTGGAGACCCTTTCCAATAACACAACCTGTAAGGTGTGAAATCAAGAGAGGAGGACGGGCACAAACAGAAGCACAGGGTGAGCAGGTCAGGTCATCTGGGGCTTGAATAGAAAGACACCTTAGAAAGTCAAAACAAAACATGTCTGTTTATTGATAGATCTTTGAGACTGAGCTAAATTTACAATCACTTGAAAATGAAACATTCTGCAGAGACATGGTTATTTGTACAGCTTTGGTTAACTCCCTTCCTGGCAGCAAAAGGCGCTTTAATGTGGTAAAGGCAGTGCAAGAAGAACATTGCTGTTGTCTTCTCACCGTGCCTTACACAGGTTAATCTCTGCAGCTTTTTGCCCCACGTGTCTCTGTGCAGCCCCCATCCCCATAGAGACCCCAGAACGTTAATCAAGTACCAGAAGGTCTAAATCATCAGTTGCCAGCACTGCGTTACATCCCACCGCCACCCAAAACAGAGCAACCAGAACAGCCTGCAAAGCATGGAGGCAGTCTGAGAGCTCCCTCAGCACCACCCAAGCCTGAAGAAAAGGATGCCCCTTTCCAATAAATCCCAAGTCTGTCATTGCAGAGGGTCAAGACAGACTCCTGAGAGAGTCACAGGCTTCATGCTGTCACTCATGTTAATGATGCAATGCTTTATTAATTGGAGTTTTCCTGAACAGCATGTGTAGTATCAGTGACACTCATAATTAAATAGGCAGGCAGCATTTTTTTTTTTTAAATGAGCAGAGAGTTAATTGAATTCTGGAGTCCCTGTGATCAGCTGTGAAATTTATACCTGCAATTTGTGCAGGCAGCAAGAACTAGAGCCTTTGGGGCCTTGTTATTCATCAAAAATAGGCTGATTTATTTGTGCCAAGTATCTCTGTAGGAGGCTCTTGGGCCCGATGTACAGTCACTTTCCTCCAATTAACCTCCCTGGCCTAGAGGGAAAAGAGAATTAGACATCTGTTAAAAGCACAAACCTAGTCTTGAGAAAGTAGGCACATTGCAGTGGAAGCCAGCTCTCATCCAAGTTAACCTCTGGCCACCAGCAGTTGAGGAGTTCCTAGTATGAAATATGTCAAGAACAGCCGAGAGAAAGTACAGAGCTAAAGTTACTCACAGATGATAGGAGGTGGAAGGGACCCGGCATGAGTCAGCTGGACCAGTCTGCTTCACACTGATCTTTTCTGTGAAAATCTCTAATGTCTGTTTTAAGGCTTCTACTGACGTTAGCACCTCAACAACTGCTACCCCTCCAAACACCCGATTTTCCTTTCTGTTGGCTGGCCCTGCATAAACCTCCACAGGCATACAACTAGTTTGCAAAACAGCTTCATCTTTATCATTGGATACATGTCACTTCTCATTTTATTTTTGGCACCAGCAGTGGTTCACTCACTGCTATACCCCTGTGATATACAGTTTATGTAGTCCAGAGACCTGTGCACCAGCCAGTATTTAGAAAGTGGTTTAGCTCCCGAGTACCAAATTTTGGGTTGACTTAACAGGTCACATTGGATCCCAGCAGGGACATAAAGGAGGTCACGAAGATACACAGAATCAAAGGTGCTAAACCCTGCAAGCTCATCAGCAGGCAAAGAGCCCCAGTACTCCAGACCTGACAGGGCAGGGGGTCCCTGGCTTAGGGACCAGCCCCTGAGACCCCTGCTTTGTTAACAAGTCCTACAGTGCAGCACAATAAGTCCTCTCCTCCTGTCTTCTATCTCATCTGTGCAAAATTCAGTTCCCAGAAGACTGTGCTTTGGTCAGCCACTTTTCATGCCACCTTTCTTTCAGTTACTGCTCGATCTAAGTAAGTCTTTGTACAAGGACTAGAATTGGTCCATTTCTAGGTTTCTTAGGCTGGGGCTCAGCACAAAGCTGCCCAGGCGTGGTGAAAGCAGGCATTTCTCAGTGTGAAGAGTTTGTACACACTTTCAGGAAACTTTCCAGCCACGGGCCGCTTCGCGTCAGCATCTCAAGGACCAGACAGAAGCTGAGCAGAGGTCTTGAGGACTGAAGCTGTATCTCCATGCTGCATAAGTCCTTTCTGGACCTCCTCTTAGGACCAGTCATCCCTCAAGAGTGCCCATGAAGCCGTACGGTAGAGCCAGGAACCAATAATATCCTTGCTCAATGGATTTTCCAGTCCAAGGCTAACTCTGCCAACAATATGACAACATTGTTCTTCATCCCTGAAGCGCTGCACCGATGTGCATTAGCTAATCCCCTTCAAGTGTGTGGGAAACAGTTTGGAGTTCTGTAGTTGGCTTTTATAAAACCTTCCAACAGAAACGGCTCCAAGGCATAGACAGATCTGCCATGCGGACATTCTGGAGAGCCCACAACGTAACCAGTTTTGCATGGGAGAAATATAAGCCAGCATTTGTTTAATAATGTTTGCTTTTACAGAGAAAGTCTGAGGTCAAAATGGTACCTGCTAGTCTCAAAAGTACACCAGAACAGCACAGCCAAATTGTCCACCCAGCTCTTGTCCAGAGTGGATTGCAGCATCAGGTTTTTATCTTCACCGTGCTGTTTATAGCTATGGGACCTGTGACTTTTGATTGGGGTTTTTTTGTTTGTTTGTTTTAACACTTGATTTCCTTTAAAAGGTTGGAGTCTGGTTTGCAATTTATATAAAGTTTACTCTGTTCACCATCCAGGAAAGCCCATTACATATCCAAGTCTGCTGGAAATCGTGGGTGGCCAACATGAACTGTTCAGGATAGGTGTTTTCTCCCCCATCCAGTATCACTGGTTGGTTTTGGAAACAGTCATTTGGAGGAAAACAAACAAAACCCAAACACACAAACCACAAGGCATACACCATATTGACAGCCCAATTAGCTGTTAAAAATCCAGTTTTCCTCATGGCTAAATGCAGCCATTTAAAAATGAGCCGTCAAGACTTGTTAATGACTCTTGTAAAGATCTTCAACGATGCCCTATGACATCAGCTTGACAAGAATCTATGTAAAAACTGTTTGTATAGAAACTGGTTTCACAGGCAAACTATTTTATAAACAGTTAGAAATTCCTTTTTGTATTTCAACTGCTATTTCTTTATAAATTAGCTCAAAGTCAAATGCAACTCAACCACCAGGCAGCTTAGCCGGTTGTTTACAGAAGGCAATGGCAGCAACTGCTCCCAGAGGCTAGCCTGGGAACCTCTTAATAAGGACATTTAGTTCCCTAAGACACTCATCCCTTTACAGAAATGCAGTTGCCATACAACAATTGTTGCCTGCCTGCATTAGATAGGATCACCAGTAGATTAAGAATTGCTCCAGTGATTCTGGAGGTCTGCAGCAATCTCACGACAAGAGTTTCTCCCAGGAGCCCTCCGTCAGAGTTGAACCGTGCTTTAAGGTAGGCTGCTTTCAGCAGGGGTCTCAGCAGGCACCTTTGCTCTTAAGGTACACAACAGCAGCCCAGGTCATTTTCGCTGATCTGGGAAACTTCCTGTTGGCCTACTGCCACAAACACACCAATCCTCAGAAGCACATAGTTTCACATCAAACTGCTGCCTATAGTGCATAAATTCACTGAGTAGTGGAAACGCCACAGTGTATTCTCAGGAAAAGATATAATACAAATATAAGTGCAGAAAAATACATCACAGGAGTCAAATGCTTAAGAGCACGAGATTCACAGGTCCACGGTTAGGTAAAATAAAGCCCCATAGGAAACAACCTGCTACTGCCCAGCCAGGGCTGCTAACCAGGAGGATATAACTGGTGCTTATCACATAGTTCCCAGTACTCGCAGCGTATGCAAAGCTGTATCTTCAACTTGAAGCACTTAAGCAGTACTTGAATGCACTTGCCTTAAACAAGCTCCATTATTAAACACGAGCTATTTGCACCAGAGAACTGGATGCCAGTTATCAGACTGTGCCAGCCAGGGAAAGAACATGCCACCCATGAGTCACCCTCCCACCCTGAGCCTGCCAGCCAGCTGGGACAGCAAACGTCACCGCTGGCACGCAGGGCTCTCCTGGACCTCTGCAGACAATAGGCTGGAATCAGTTTGGTCTTTGGAGCTGCCTTCCAGAAAGTCTCAGACAGCTCATGGACCACAGGCTATATTCACAGATATGTTAGCGAGAGTCACTGCAGAGAAGTCGGGGCACAGCTGCAAAAAGGAGAGAGTTTTCAAAGCAGTTCATGGCAGAGGATCCTCAGGAAAATTTTCATTGGTTTTAAGAAAAAAAACAAAAAAAAAAGGTATATATACACCTACATGTACACACACTTACAGTGAAATCAGAACATCTACTATGAAGTGAGGTTATTTATGCAACACCTGTAGGTTTAGTCATAGACAAAAACATTGCATCCATCTGTCATGCTGGATCAGATAACCAATCCTTCAAACCTAATAACTACTTCTGGAAAGCAGGCCAAAACCACACTTGCTTAATTTTGCCTCTTAAAAACCCAGCCTCTCTTCTCACTCTGCAAACAGATAGGAACAACCAAGGCCCAAAAGGTCTACAAGATATCAAAGATTTGCTTCAAGTCTCTTGAAAATGCTCAAGCAGCAAGAATTATAGAAGGATAAAACTCCAAGAGACTTTCCTTGTGGACTGCCCAAAAGTCAGCCATCAAGAACTGACCCTAGAAAAGAGGTCACCTCCAATACAGTTCTTCATTCATCATCCCAGCTTAACAACAACAAAGCAGAGCCCCCAGAGCACTGGCAGCACCAGCCCTGGCACAAGGGCTGCTCCAAGGCTCAGCTGCCACCCTGACAGAAGGGAACCGAGCAGCCCCAGCCCCCCTGACAATACCTCACATCAGGCCTCTGCACAGCTTCAGCCCAGAGAAAACTCCCAGCAGGTTCTTCTCTCACCACCAGCTCTGGAGGCAGATGTGGCAGCCATACTCCAGACCCCACAGCACCGCCAGCCCCCCACAAAGCAAACTCAACCCCTAAATCTGCTTTTTTCTTTTTTTCTGGCTATATATGTGCCTGCCAGGGAAGGCAAGCTCTGAAAGGAGCTGCGCTGCTCAGCCCAGCCCCACAACCTGGGCTGGAGGGTGGCTGCCACAGGTGCCTTCAATCCACCCAGGAGCCAGCACTAATGAGGCACAGGAGGGGCTCCGGGGGGGGGGGGGAGGGGGGGGGGTAATTGCAGTGGTTGGCCCTTTGGAGGAAGGGCAGGGGCATGTCTGGCAGCCAGGCAGGGGTAGGGAGCACCCTCAGTCCTCCGTGAACACGGGGCAGCCCTGCTGCGGGCAAGCTGGTGGGGGTGGGTGAGCCCTGGGGAAGGGGATGCATGGGGGACCCCTCCAGCTGCAGGAGCACATGCACCCCCAGCCACCAGCCTGGCCGTGCGGGTGTCCTGTCCAACCTTGCTTGCACCCTGCAGCAGCACCTGGCCCAGCCTCGTTTGCTGCTCAGAGCAGCATCCCTGCAGCAGCACCTGGCCCAGCCTCGTTTGCTGCTCGCAGCAGCATCCCTGCAGCAGCATCCCTGCAGCAGCACCTGGCCCAGCCTCGTTTGCTGCTCAGAGCAGCATCCCTGCAGCAGCATCCCTGCAGCAGCACCTGGCCCAGCCTCGTTTGCTGCTCGCAGCAGCATCCCTGCAGCAGCATCCCTGCAGCAGCACCTGGCCCAGCCTCGTTTGCTGCTCGCAGCAGCATCCCAAGCCTGCCCGCTCCCTGCTGCAGCACCCAGCAGCTGCTCAGCCCGCCGTGCCTGGCTCGATTGCCACTAGAGGGGGACAGAGCACTGCACTGCGTGGCAGCCAGTCCCCACCGCCCCTCATCACTGGGGTCACCAGTGCCAGGCAGGATGCTCCCAGGTCCCACGGTAGTTCACCTCCCCTCCTTCCCACCTTTACTGGCCCCTCCGCTATGACCCTTGAGCCAGCAGAAGGATAGCGTGAAAGCCACTGAAAGGTAGAGAGGAGGTTCCCCTTGCTCCCCACTGTTCCCCACATGCGTGGGGGTGTTGGGTTAGGACCTCTCCCCTCCGTTGGCAAGCTGCCTGCCAGCTGCATGGGCTGCAGCGAGGTGGAGAAGCATGGTGTGGTCCCACACACCACCCACAGCTGCCCCCAGTCGCAGCTTCTCGCTGCTGCACCATGGCACGCTGCACTTCTGCATCGCCATCTGATCAAACACCACAAATAAAGTTATTTATTTAAAAGATATTTGAGCAGCTCTTTACCATAAGTGACAAATCATTATTTAATTCCTTTGGTACTCGTGGAAATAACATCAATCAAAATGAATGCATCTGCCAGCTAAATACGAATGTAATCATCCATTAAAATGTTAACATTTATGAAAACAGTTTATTAAAATAAAGTGAGAAGATTCTCATTGTGATTTGACAATCAGCTAATGTCCCCTTAAGGCAGAATTTGAACACCTGACGTTGGGAACTAGAAAACAGTTTAAATGCCCCATCAGTTTATAACTCCAGTTATTCTGAAACGTGATTAAGCGTTTGCATTGCGGCCCTGGAAATGGTTGTCCTTTTTTTTATCCTTGTGCGCACACATTGCAACACGGTCCTTCCCCTCCAGCCACCTGTACAAAACCCAAAATCAGATAAACAGCCAAAGAGGTGAGCACATGGAGATAAACTGAAATCAAAACTGGGTGGGTTCACCCTATCTGATCTAGTAGGGCTCACGTGACAGCAAGAAGCACTGGAGTCAGGAGACCAGCTTTCCTTCAGGCATGGTGATACTGGAGAGGCTGACAAAGGAGCCTCCTTGCTACCCAGCGGTCTGTGCCCAGGGAGGCACTGGTGGGACCAAGAAGCTGTCCATCTACCCAAGTGGGCACGCAATATATGGCCCCGCGGTCTGCACTGCGTTCTCGTCCTTCCCAGCTGGTGCATCCACTTGGACGTGCATGTTGGCACCCTCTACCTCAAACCCAACCCGTTTTCATTTTCTAAGATGGGAGAAGTTATACGTGTAATTAGATAACACTTTGCTGTAAGAGAGCTGACATCGATAGGCGGGTTTCATTTTGAGTCGTACTTTCGATTAAGCACATATCGAGTCTGCTCCCTTGCACATAAGCCTTAGCTCCCCAAGCAGCTTGCTGTGTGCCCAGGCTGGCATGCAGGAACCACACAATGCATTCATGTGCGCTGAGATTTTTGGCCTTCCCTGTTCTGGTAACTCTTCAATTTAGATTCAAATACGACTGCGACAAATTCAGTTGGCATCTGTTTGCTACATCTAACATTTCACCAGACAGCTCTGAGTTCCTAACTACGCTTTAATCTCCAGACTTGAGCCAGCTCAGGCATATCTCCGTTAGAAATCTCATATTTGCCATTGTCCTTTACCAGGTGCATTTTTATCCTAAATTACTATTTCCACTACAATTAATAATGAATCATAACGCACATACCTCGCAACAACTTACTCAGGAACTAAACTGTTTCAGACACCCCCGAAATTGGTAAGCGTAGTCATAAAGTCCTATGTTGAAATATCAAACCTCCAACACTGCGTGAGAATAAGGGAATTTTGTATCGTAATCTGTTTTAGTGCGTACTCTTCAAAAATTTTGGGGATTCTTAATGCATAAATAAGGACCTTCTCTACAAATTTCTGTGTTTCAGCTATTTCAGTTGAATTTCGTAAAGAGTGGCGTCACAATTCACTGTCAATGCAGCTCTAAACCCCCAATCACCAGCAATTCGTTACATATTAGCTTCAACAGGATAGATCCAAATTCCTTTGATAACCACGAGGAAATGGTGAGAGCTGTCTTTGTCCTGCGGAATTTCCACTATCATTCAGCATTAGTCAATCACTAATGGACATTAAAAAATAAAGAATTGCTGGAGACTGTAAAAAATACATCATTTCAACTTTCCCATGTGACTGAGGCTTTGAGAAATTGACTGGCATAGCTATAACAGAATAATTAGCCTGTTACAGCTGTGCCTGTATAACTTCTCCACATGGATGCTCCAGTCCAAAATTTAAGTGACTTTATTACAGAATAATTACTCAAGGACTTTAGTCCAGAATGAGGTTCTGCACAGGACAGTTTTGCCGGTGTGGCTCTGGTGATTTAAATTCACCATACTAAGGAGGTGAATTTTGCTGTGCAGTCTCCCGGGAGTGTCTGCCAGCAGTATTAGATAAGACATCCCAATTCCGTATTATCTAAAAATTGGACTTCTGCACTGTACAGCATCCTATTTTGCATGCACTCTCAAACAGGCAGGGCATTTGCCTTCCACAGGAATGGCCTCTCGCAGCTTGGAAGGAAGGGCAGACGGACATCATGCAGTTGTAGAAAAAGAAATGGGATTTGGTAAATCTAGGGCGGTATTTTTCAAGTGCACTATCAGTTCCATCTGCAAATATGAACTCTGGATGTCCAGCCTTCCCACCCACTTGCCTACACTTTTGGCTAGAAAAATACACCTCTGATGCCAAATTCGCTTTCCTTACTGGTGTTCCACTAACAGGCTCTCAGAAATATCCAGACCTCGCATGGGTTACAGCTGGCCTTTAAAAATGCTGTGCTCTTAGCACATGCTATCTATACATACTGTCAAGCCTCTGCCTTCAGCAGGCCTCCTCTGACCAGCTGCTGGCTGCCAGCCTGATTTGGCTGAGTCACCCCGGCCACAAATGATTCATTAAAGCCACCGAGGATCATCACAAGCTGCATTCTTTTAACGAGACTTCACATGCCTCCATTAACAAATGTTGTCACGATTTGGGATGTGGAGACACAGGGAGAATCTCAAACCTGGAATGCACAAAGGACTCGTAACCTCCTCATCCTCCTCCTCCTCCTCACATCAACTAGCTTCCCAACGACACGGCGGGGGCTGACGACGCCAGAACAAGGAGCCACATCTTGCCTGCTCTCAGCAGCAGAAGCAGCCCTGGTCTCTGCACAGAGACCACCCGGGAACCTCGGGTGCTTCAGGCACGGAGTCATTTACCACGTGTTTGAAATTGAACTAGTGGAAAGATCTTGTTCAGTCCCAAAACACAGCTGAGCTAACACACAGGAATCAAAGGAAACAAGCAGCCCTATTAACAGCAGAATCAGTGAAGCCTGGTTTGCTGCGCATTTGTCTTTCAAAGTTGAGCTCCTCTGTGGATTCCCCCATGCCTAAAAGACCAAGTTCGTGCCTTTTCTTTGATGGACAAGGGTTTAACAGGGTCTCCTTTGCCTACACAATGTGGTACATTTTCTTAATTGTAAAACCTTACCCCCCCGCATCAAATCTGCCTGAAATTAAACAATAAGCTGTATCTCTCTTGGAAACAGTAAGCATTATCCTTTGGTGAAGGCAAGCAGACTCAGAGGACAAGAGCACAAGAATGGGCTTATTTATACAAGTTCAAGGACTTTGACTCATGCAATTCCTGGATCAAAAACTTTCTGGGTATGTGGGCAGGTGAATTATTATGGACTCTTCTGGCACTTCCCCATTTGTCAGACAAGGATAGTATCGCCCTGCTCCACACTGATACCATGAAATTTGAGTATAATAATCATAAAGGCATCTGCAGACCAGGATAGGTAATTTATGGTCAAATCAATTTTCAATGGTAGTAAATCTTCTCATTTCAGCTCCACTGGAGAGTGAAAATAATAATCAGGGAAATATATGTCTCCTTAACAAATTAAGGAAGTAAATAGCTCCACTTGTTTAGTGAGCAAAAATTAGAAAATGCCCAATTGCCCAGATCTGGAGCAGGTGACCAGTGGTTTTGTTTGCCCTTCGACAACACACTGACACCTCTGTTGCTCTGCATAACTCCAGCTATGAACGCCCTTCTCACGTCTTTCAGAGCCCAACCACTGCCCCACGCTTTCTCTGAAAGCACCGACTCTAGTACTCCAGATGAAGTCTATTTGGTGGAAAGAGCATGGCTGTGCGCTCTCCCAGGCATCCCTGTATGACAGGGATGCCTTTTCAATGAGCTATGAGCCACTCCACAGGACAGCTGGGAAGAGTATTGGGCTGAACAGAAGGGATACACTCTTTTTCTGTGCAACTCCCTTCTCAGTCCATAACCAAGAAGAGCAGCCATACATGGAACCTCCCATTTCTAAACAGCTTTCTTGAAATTACTCCTATTTTCCCCAGAAGATTTGTCAATTCCCCTTCTGGATTCCTACTCACACCGTAACTAGGCTTTACTGTCACGGGAAAAAAGGGTTCTGCACCTTTATAAGGCAAGGAAATACTGAACAGTTCATGCCTTGCAGCTAAGTGTGATCCAGGCTCTGTTGCAGCCAGAGTCAGGAGCCCAACTGACATCAATGGGGCGAGGATTTCACTCCTGGAGGTTTGGGTTTTGTTTTGTGTTGGTGTTAAAGAGCCTGGGAACCAGTGCTTGATAAGGTCAAGGAAGCCTAGCAGGGGTGATACAATGCTCTTCTCCCCTTTCAAATCTCAGGCTCAGCCCAGACCACTCCGTGTGTATGTGTGTCTGCATCTGAACGATTTAACTGTCCAGCTGGTTAAAAATAGCACACCAGCAACTCCCTTCCCAGCCTTTGACTGTTAAGTGGGCCGTGAGAGCCCAGCCAAGTGCCGAGGTCACGGCCCAAGCGGCACATGTGGACAGGGCGAGCTGGATGCCAGAGGGAGAGAGAAGCATGTCGCTGCAAAACCTAGTTCCAGCACGATGATATCAGCCTGCGAAAGAAAAGCAAGGCAAACTCAGAACATTATGAAGCTGCCAAAGAAAACACTGTCTTCACAATGAACAAAAGTCTGATTAATTATTAATTGCCTGCCAGCTAATTAGCATTCCCTTGGGCAGCTGTCTACAGAATGCCTTATATTTCCAACCACCCCGGGCCAACATCATCTATGCAAATGGATTTGGATCAGAGTCAGCAACTGATTTGTAGCCTGAAACAAGTTGTTCCCCTCCCCTCTCCCCATCTCCTCCTGTCACCCCTTTTTTCTCCACCCAGGGACTTGAGCTCATTACAGTGTCAGCTAAGCAGAAAACATCCCTTGCTGATGAATCTCTTTCCCGTTCTGGCGCAGCCGGCGCTTTTCCGAGGAAGCCGGACACCTCCCAGCAGCCAGCCCTGTGCGCAGCCCTCAGCCTGCGTAATGGGAGGACGACTGCAGTGCCCCAGCCCTGACAAAAGCTTTGTTTGGCTGCTGCATGGCCAGAGAGGAGGGGGAGCAGCTCCAGGCTGCGAGGAGCTGATTAGCTGCAGAGGCAGGGACCAAATCTTGGCTTTAGAACTGAAGGCAACATTTAGGGAATTCGGCGTCAGCTAATGCTTGCGTTCAGCTCCTATTAACGTTAATGGGACTTACGCACATGCATCAAGGGCAAGCAGACCCCTTACGAGAGCAGAAGCATAAATTACAGCTAAGTACCGGCAGAGCAAGCCTTCAGCTTGCTGTTTTACCCTGCGAAGAAAGATGCACTTTCCATTTTAAGAACTTAGCAGCTTTATTTTTTTTTTTTTTTTTAAATGGAACAAGCCAATGCAGTTGGTGAAATACTGCAACCGAACACGAAAGTGCCTCAGTTTACCATCACACTGCTCGGCAAAGGCTATCCACAAACCTCTGCAGACTAGGACACTAGTTTAGGATTACTAGTATCTCCAAGATTACCAGTCTCTCTGGGACTTAAGTATGTATCATGCTGTCCCTGCACTACAGGACAAATCCCAAAAAGAGTTTGCCATTTTCCCTGAGAATATCGCCCAGCCTCTATATTTTACACCTGACACTTGTATGTACTTGTCACTCATTCATTAGATGAAAACATGCTTGAGAGTTTGACAGGAAACCAGGCGAAGTTTATAGGGAAAAATGGGGAAGGAAACAGGGATCAACTACGGAGTGGTCTCGGGTGTCAAATCTGACCGTCAGCAACCAGGTGTACCAGAGAAGATGGGCTGACCTGGAATCCAGCGGTAGTAACGGACATCCCTCCAACAACTTCACCAAAGTTCAGGCTGATGCTCCAGCTACAGAAATTTAAGGAAAGATCGCTTCCCTTGCAGACAAGGCCAGGTGACGAAGACTGCCGTGGCAATCAGAGAAGCACTTACTAACAGGAGCACAGGATCATCGGGCCAGAGAGCAGTTTCCTGGTCTGTTTACATATTTTCTAGCACAAGGAGTTCTGCATCTAAGACTATGTGTCCTGGCTGTTTACTGCAATATAAACATCATAAATGGACTGTTTTCCTACCCCAAAGCGAGAAAATAAGTGCTGATGCAGCAAGACGATTGAGATAGGAACAGTTGTTTTCAGAGTAAAGGGACATAATCTGTGGGAAATTCTTTGTTTTTAGGCAAGGAACTTGGTCTGCCAAGTTAAAAAAAAAAAGCCCCAATTTCCACAATCAAATTCTTATTCTCATCCTACAGTTTTACCATGCCTGCTGCCTAGCTCTAACACTCCACTGTGCCAAGAAGGCAGCACGTTAGTCAAGTATGAGACCGTTAAATTACATATCTACAGATATAAGATATAACCCCTTGAAATAGATAGGCACTGCAGGGGAGCAGAAGGTGGTTTTGTAGTACCCCTGTTCACAGTTCTGCAAAGAACCTGCAGCCACGACGCACAGCCAGGTATTTTATTAGACTACATTTTCCTTGCGTACACGAGTCATATAAAGTACATAAACTCATGAAGTCCAACTAAGACTAGCATAAATCAGGGATAACACCACTGAAGCCAATAGAGTTGCACTGGGGTGAAAGTGGCATAAATCAGAGGCTGATCAGGTACACATTTTCTTTAAGGTAGACAGACCATTAAGTGGCTTACACAGACTCCTTATCACATTACAGTTCTGTAAGGTAAATAACAGTCACCATGCACTGTATATAATGAATTGCAGCCTGCAACATACAGCAAATGGCCATTTTTCTCGGGGAATCTCACAGCTCAGAGCCCTGGGACTAAAAATAATGGGCAATATTCTCCAGCATTCATGTGTGACATTGCCATTAGTATTAACAGGAGGTATGTGCCCGAAGTCAGGATGTATTCATCAGCAATCTGAATTGGATATTACTGAGGCTCCCAATGAATGTTCCGGTTTCATCCCCAGCAATGATCCTCCTCGGGAGCAGCCACAGCTCTTCACTCACCTTTGCACAGTACTTGCACAGGAAAATATTTACTCAGTGGCAGGTAGAGCTGGAATCGGAGGAAGCAGGGCGGTCTTGTATCGCTTACCACCGAGCACCAACCCCCAAAGCAGCCTTGCTCAGCCTCACACCGATGGCCCGGCTCAGACCAGGGCTCACTGGCGCAGGCACTGAGCACCCATTATGGGAGACAGCATCAGGGTTCGAAGGCTGGATTGTAGCTGAAGCCTGAAGAAGGTAAGACGAGAGAAGTGAAGTGACTATAAAGTCAGTCAAAGGGCAGACCAGCAATAGAGCTAGTGAAGCCAAGTCTCTGAGCTTATAACCAAATATTCTGTTATATGCTACCAGCTTCCTTCATTTACCCTGAAAGGCTGCAATCTCCCGCATTCCCATAAAGCTGAATCTATTGATTTCAGAGAAGTTTGCACCAAGCTTATGCTGGAAAAAGTAAAAAAGAAATCTTATCTCCAAAGTGCCACAGAAATGTAATTTAGTAAACTTACTGATGAATTTCACAAGATAAACACCTGTTTTCCTCCCAATAAAGCCTGCCTTCTGCCTATATACACGTACATGTTTTACCTATCTGCAGTATCTGATTATAGATATTATGCCTATCTCTGCTGTCTGCCTAGTTCTTGAATTACACTTCAAGACGACTTGAATACAGAGCTAGAGCTGGTTTAACAGGCAACCAAACTGTAGCTAACACAGGCAGAGTGTGCATGTGTACGCAGTTTTGTTAACAAGAACAAATTGCTTCCTGCCCTGAATTGCACCTAAGAAGAGCCACAAACTGGTTCAAAACTAAATATATGCCACAGCATATGTGCTTGCTAAGAAGGTCATTAGAACATAGAGCTTGGGGAGAGTGGTGTGGCAGAAGAAAATAAATACAACAATAAGATGCAGTGGAATGCGCACAAGAGAAAAGAAGTGAAAGACACAGAGGGCCAGGGAGCACAGCTGCTTGAAATAATTCTTTAGAAAAGAAATGGCACAGCTGCATGCCTTATCCCAAACCCCTACCTCGGAAAGTATGAACCTTGGCAACGGTATTCCTGCCCTACCCAAGCATAAGGATCTGGCACTACAAAGTACCTTATGGAGAACCAAAGGTGAGACTGACCATCCAGCCTAAAGCACTAGGTCTTAATATTTTGGAGGTGTTGGCTGCGCAATTTAAAAAGCTGTTTTTAGCAATGACTTTCTTCACTGCAGTAATACAGAGTGCTTGCACGTCTAAACGCAAGGGCTTAATCCCAGAGTTACTGGCCTGCAGACAGAGTGTCCGAGTACACTGTCCATACCTTTGACAAGCTGTAATTAGTATAATAGAACAATGTAAATAGGACTCTAACTTAAAGATGACTGACAGTGATACAATAGAGGGGTCAGAGGGAGGCTAATCCAGAAATTCAGTGTGCACCCCCTTAAGCAAGGAATTTGAGTGCAACTAAAAATAGAAGGTGAGACTATCTGACAGCTAAATTGCCAGTGGTAGCTTAGCATGGATTCGGTTACATTGCTCAGCGACCCTCAGTGAATTAAATAGATTGAAATGCTAATGATAGAGTGAATTCCCAGCACAGAGGTAGAATAAAGTAGTCAGATTAGGTTTCAGATAAGGTGAGTTCAATGGCAGTGGAGAGATCAGAGTTTGTTTAGATCAAGGTACAAAGGTAATTTGTCGACATCAGGGTAGACAGACGCTTCTTTAAAGCTTAGGGGCTCCCCCATGTTAAGTAACACTCCAAAAGCAGCATAGACCTGACGAGCTATTTCAGTGACTATTATTTTATGTGATTTCTATCAGCATTGGAACATTTTTCACTGGTCTCAATGCAGTCTTAATGGCATTGTCATTTATCTCCTAATTAGTTAAATGCTACTGTGATGACAGATGTGTGACGGTTCACCTGGGCTGTCACTCAGACTGTATGTATTTCTTCTCATCGGGTATTCTAACCACTGTACAGCCTTGGTGGAACTGTAACTGCGGCATTTATTCTCTTTGGTGTTTACAGGCTCACTTATACTACAGCATCACAGCTTCAAAAGCACGCAGAGGTTCATCCTCGCTGCTCTTCCTAAAGGTCAGGAAGCAATATTGCCACAGAAAGCAGACAGGCCTGGCCAAATGTCTTACCTGCCATTGCACAGACAGAGCCCAGGCCACCTGCTTAACAAAATTTAAACCCTAGGTTAACGACAATGCAAAGCTATACCCACAAAACATACACCAAAAATAAGAACTGAGTGCGAAACTCCATCCAGGGTTCACCCATTTAAAATAACCCTGGAAGCTCTCCAGAGTGGGTATGTTGCTACATAAATTCCAAGATCAATTTAGCCTTAAACAACTGATCCATCCCTTCTCATCCAAGGTCACACAACGAGTCAATGCCATTAAATTAAAAAAAAAAACCCAAAAACAAAAACCTTGAAATAAGATGCACTATCCTAGCAGTAAGGGCAATTAAAGACCTCACTTGACAAGATAGGGGGCTCGCAATCACATGGAGCTTTAAAAATGAGATTAGGCATCTTTCTAAAGGATGTGTTTCAATTCACTACCCTTGTAATATGGGATAGTTATTCTCGTAAGAGAGTGACATTGCAACGTGTCATTCGACTATCAATCAGTGGTGTCATAATACTTCACTGTCAGTTGTCTGTTTCCATTACAATAAATACATAAGAATTATATATTCTAGTGAAGAAAAAGCAATGTAAGCCTATGTAAGGTCGGAGGAGGTGTAACATGTCAGGCCCACAGGAGTTTCTTTTGCTGTAGTGCTTACGAAGCTATGAGCAGGAAATCTGAGCTCTCCAATACCCATGTTTTTGGTCTAAGCACCAGACCTCAGCCTCTGGTCATTGGATTAATTACTATATAAGAAAAAAATACAAGAAAATAAGATTTTCCAGAGTGATAATTTGACCTAGGTTTCTCTGTTCCAGTGGTGAGATACAGAAAGGACTGGTTTTCAGATGGCAGCTGACTCTGCAGGAATCAGTCCCTCAGCCAGACAGGCTGCATTTCAAGCAGTCAGCTTCTCAGGCACCACATATGCGATGGGACTCACTTCTGCCTTCCTCTTCACTGAGGTCAGTTCTTGGTTTAGTCTCAGTATTACTACACAAAAAAAAAAAAAAAAAAAAAACAACCACAAAAAAAACCCACACATGTGGCCAGTATTTGGGAACTGTGTGAGGCTACTTTGATGACTACCCATGAACAGTCATCCTCAGCACTGAAGGGTAACAAGAGTTTGGGACCAACTCCCCCCTGTTCTACCAGTGAAAATCAGAGTAGCTACAGTCACTCAAGCACACCAAGGTTGACAGCAGAGTCTCACCCCTCATGGTTCCAGGCCTAAATGAGATTCAGCAAGTGGAAATAATTCTTGAGAAACAGAGCCCTGATGTGCTCCCTCCATTCATAGTAACAGTCCACTTTATGCCAAGTGACTCACTACCATGAGTGGAAGGAACATGATTCAACCAGAAAAGTACATGTAATTTGTACAGATTACTTTCCCACTTGGTTTCCATGCTGTGGAGTAGCAGGGACTGCCATCAAGATAGAAAAAAAGGATAGTCCCATGAGTAATTCTTTGCTTAAGTATTAAGAGATAATAGATTGAAGAGACTTTCGGCTATGGCAGTCTAGAGAAAAAAGACATATTGTGAAGAAGGAAGCCTTGTGTTCCAGTTATTTCTAGCGTTGTGGGTGTGAAATGAAACTAGTGTTTGGACGATGCTTCAAACACCACTTGTGAAGTAAGGAATAAATGTTTCTTTGCAGCCTGTGGAAGTCAGTGCTAGAAGGAAGGAAGAAAGAGGAGGCAGCCTTAGGCATGAGTTGGTTGGATTTCAAGATTTACTTTTCTTCCCCAGCTGGGTGCAGCTTACATTTTGGTTCAGTGGTGACACCACCCTCATTAGCCTCTGTGGAAAGATGCGCCACTATAGAGCTGGTGGCTCACTTCTGAAAAGGAAGTGGTCTCCTTCAGACTTGCTCCTTGCTCTGGACACTGCAGCATTTCACAAGATGAAGCTCAAAGAACACTTTCAGCACTCATGTATCAGACCATTAACCTAAAACGAGGATGTGATTTCACTTATAACTCTGCACTAAGATGTAGTAAGTGCAGTGGGTAGTTTATCATTTCTTTTGCTGAAGCACTTGCTGGCAGATAACAATAAGCAACTGGTTCACAAGGGCAAACCCAAACTGCTTACTTTGTGCATAAATGGTTTGATGTGACAGGGCATGGGGGAAGCAGAAGATCTGCCAGGGAAAATGAACAGGAAAGAAAATATTACTTCAGAATAACTCATCCTAAGTAAACTGAGATTTCTGAAGAAGCAGCATGCAAACTATAGGGTCTCAAGAGTTTCATCCTGGCTCCGGGCAATGTATGATGCTTCACTTGACAAAGAAGCCAAGCTCAAGAAAAACGACTTTGCTAGAGTAACAGAGCAAGGAGGGATCAGGGAGAACTGAAGTGACACATGGCTCACCAGATACAGGGCCTATTTTACTGTAAGAGAGCAGCCAGGCTTTGGGCAGGGCAGATAAGCACACAGGCTTGAAACCCACAAAAATTTCCCCACGCTTTGAATCAACTGCAAAGTTAACAACGCTGTATTTTAAGAAGCGCGCAAAAGCAGAGATGCACCTCCTTACAGCAGCACAAAGCAGACACGCAATTCAGCATCCAACTACAAACCCAGAGCATTCCTCAGCTTTCCGTCCAAAGGCTTATGTCTCATGAAGTCTGCTCTCTTTGCCTTACGTTTCTTATCCTTCTGACCCAGTGGCTCGGAGGTGGTTACCTACCTAAAATTGTGCTACTGCTGGAAGATGAGGTTCACCACTGCTCTCCTGAAGGATAGGATGTGTTGCTGCAGGGGTGGGTGAAATTACACCCTCTACAAGGCACTCCTTTAATCTTCCAAGTCACTTTTCTTGAACTGCATATAAGAAACT
Source organism: Morus bassanus (assembly GCA_031468815.1). Lineage (NCBI taxonomy): Eukaryota > Metazoa > Chordata > Aves > Suliformes > Sulidae > Morus > Morus bassanus. The sequence goes on from CM062577.1 coordinate 28,895,227, forward strand.
TGCTGGAAACTAAAAAAAAGCCAGGTAACAGGAGGGCACTGCAAAAATAAATAGAATTCAGTAATAATAGAGCAAAAATTAAATCCCTGTGAAGTGTCCAAAAATCAGCTTCACATTTTGACCTGGTTCAAAGTAGGGATGCATCACATTCCTAGGAAAACCAGGACTCAGGAGAAGATAGCAAATACCAAAGTCTTCTCCCCGCACAGGAGTATTCCCAGTTCCCGCAGCCCAGGTAGTCCCAGAAATCCTATTATTACCCTTCCCATTCTTATCATGTAGTACAAATCCCTTTGCTTTCCCACAGCACTTCCGCTGTGCCCCCAGCCACACTGGATGCATTTTTTTTTGTAGGCTCTGTGAAGTCCACTCTCAGCAAGAAACATCACCCAGGCCTTAAGCACAGAACTGGGACACAAAAAAAATCCCAGCTGCTTGAGAACCTCCTTTTCAATGGAAAAGTGATGCCCTTTCTGGGCGACCTTGCAGCAGGTGAGACCACACAGGTGATGAGACCATTGCTTCCAGCTGACAAGCAAAAGGGCGTGGGCTCTCCTTAGGAGCTGGCAGAGGTTCAACAGCTGTTTGGGGATCTGCTTCATTCATGCTGCAGGCAGATTTCAGCAGACTCACTTCCAGAGTGCGTTTGGTAGTATGCAGTAGAACATCAAATGATCCACATCAGACAAAACAAACTGGTGGACATGGGTTATTTTTATGTGAAATAAGCTAACCTGCAACTAATTCCTGGTATAGGTAATCTCTGCTGCAACCCACATCTCCAGGATTTTGGGGGACCGCGGGTCCATCCCTAGCAATCTCCTCCCATGTCTTGACCTCCTTCTCACCTTCAGCGAGATGGCCAATGCTTAGGGTCCACATCGATGTTCTTGCCCTGGGAGTCCTTTAGCAGAAGGGGGATGAGACAGCTCTGTCCCATCTCTGTTGCAGAGGGGCCCTACGGGGCACTGTCAAACAGGTACGTGGCATTTGTCGCAATACCAGCTCCTTGGCTTTCCCTTAGGAACAGATTTGCTAGCTAATTTTTTTTTTTTTTGTCCCTTTCAGAAGAGGGGAGGGAGGGGAAACCAGCAGCAAGCCCTTGTAAGCACTGATATGGCCCTAAGGGCTTCTCCACATTAAAGCTGATACAGCAGTGTAACTCCTACAGGCTGCTATTGTGGTTTGTGTTTGCACTCTCTACTCTTTAATTACAACTGTTGCTGACAACAGTTTACAAGACCACTTGCAGCTCTGTCTTGGAAATCAATTCAGATGTCAACAGTTACACCGTGAAAGGGCTTAAAGCAAATGGGTAAAGGCCATAAACTTGACACCAGAAATTGTAAATCTCCAAAAAAGGAAAAGTTGGACTTCTCAAGGCATGTGACAGGGAGGCCCCGTGACCAGAGAAGGCATCGGGGGACGCCAGCCTCTGGTCGCAAAAGGGGTGCATACACAGCGGCATGTGCGCACACAGCAGCTCAGTAGCTTTGTTTTCTTCCGCAACGATGACGTGAACACAGAACGTTAATAATAATCTGCTTCATAAATAGGACTAAGCCTTCCAAAACATCAAAACTTTACCCCTCAGTGCTTCCCAGGGTCTTCTGCCAGCGGGCCATGGTTACAAGTGAAAGCAGCCGGAGAGCTCATTTCCAACTGAGACCTCCTTGGGCAGAGCTCCATGAGGAACAGGAGTCAAAATGTAGTAGGTGAGAGTTTACAAATGGGGAACCGAGGCACGGGAAGATTAATAATAATGATACTTAGCATTTCTTTATTGCTTTAAATGGTCCACACCCTTTTACAGACGTTGGCCCTCACAATACCCTGGGGAGAGGTGACTGGCTATTCTTATACTGTTTTTCACAGATGGGCACAAAGAGGCTGAAACGTGGCGCTCCTCAGGCCAAATAGCTGACAACTGGTGAACATAATTCTATGCTTCAAGTCCAGCTCAGATGCTCCACATCCCTCACAAAAGGAAATATCGTAGTAATTCTCCTGCTGACCAAGATTGCCTTACCGCGCCTCATGGTTGCAGACACGCAGAGCATCCTTAGCCCCTTTGTGGAAATGGTTGGTTTGAGGCCAAGCATAAGGTGGCTTCACCCAGCAGGGACAGACGACTCCTTTCCCTCAGACAACCCTCTAGAGCCCCAGCCCTGCCTGCCACCAGTGCCCCAAGTGTGCGTCCTTGTTGGGCTCGCTCTTCATACACATCTTACCGCGCCATCGATTTTATTGCTCTAGTGCTTCCCATAACAATCCCCTCCTTTTCCCCTGCTTTTCCAGCTGAAGGAAGACCACACAGGGCTGGGAATGGCGCTGAGCAATGATTTTTAGAAGGATAAATAGAAAGAAGGGAAACAGCTACCAGGCAATGTTGACATAAGACTGAGTGGAAATTAAACAGTTTCTCACCAGCAGAGTGAGCTTCTGGAACAGACCTGGGAAAGCAGTAGTGAGGGGTAAAAATCAAGGACAAAAAAACCCTCAGCCAGCCTATGTGGTTTTAAGATGGAGCTTGATAAATCTATAGGGGTGGCCACCTGGGACGCATGGGATCAGACCTGCTGATGGAGGAGGTCTCTCCAGCCTGGTGCTCCCTCCAACTTCCTTGAAAGCACTGAGCTGTTCAGCTCACAGCTGCCAAGGTTCATTTCTTTAAAACCTTGGCTGCCAAACAAAGCTGGGACACCGAAGTGGTAATCAAGAAAACTGCATTGCAACACTCAGCTCTAGCTCTGTTCCCAGCACTTTGGGAATCTGTGCCTTTATTTCCTGAAGGAGTACTCCCTTCCCTCCTGTGGCAGGGGCTGCACTAGGATGGTCCCATTCTAACAAGGCGCTGGGATGCTTTGCCGTAGCGCTGGCAGTCCCTCGCTCCAGTGGCATTCAGCCTGCCTCCTCTGTCACACCCAACTGCTCCAGTTCATTTGGCTCTGCTACTGAAATAAATTAATAGCCAGGGTTTCCTGTGGTCGGCATGCTCTGCAGACATGGATCATAGCCTCGTTTTGTCAAGCTCGTGAAGAAGGTTGTAACGACAGCAATGGGAGTTAGTGCGATTGAGTAAAATGTTGGGAACTTAAGTTCAAGAAGGCAGACCCTCTGCTCCCCTCCTTGCTTCCCCAGGGTGCAGACACTCCTCATCCCCCCCAAAATCGGTGATGCAGTGGGCACGCTTCCAGCCAGAGGGGATGAAAGGGTCGGGTCAGAGGCCAGGTCCTCCCTCCTGACCCATGGGGTGTCAGAGGCGGCTAAAACCCATCCATCAAATGTAAGTGCTTGGCTGTCACAGAGGGAGTGCTTGGGGCTTTGTCTCCATGAGAAGATCGCATTGGTATCGTTCAGGGCATGAACACAAATTGCTGCAATCCCTCGGGGCCCTTCTTCGCTAGAAAAATGTGAGTCCTTAATGCCCATTAATTAACTCAAAGTAGGCTGTGCAGAAAATGTGTAGTTTTCACATGAATCGGTAAGTTATATTAAAGACCAGCTCTGCATATTTTATTTGCTGTATGATTCAGCAAAACTCAGGCATGCACTTAAGTTTAAACATGCACTTAGAGCTGGGTGAAGTCAACGGAAGGCTGCTAAAATGCTTCAGTGAATTGGAGCTTATTTAGATCATGTGTGATTTAGTGATAGGCATCAGCAATCAAGAATTTCCAATACTTCACCTCGTACTGTGGTACCCGAACATGTCCTCCTTTCCTTTTGGCTGGAAAACTGCTAGCGCTATGAGAATAAATAAGTAAGACGCAAGCCTATAGCAGATTCAAGTTTGGCTTGCTTAAAACTCAGTAGAGTTTTGTGGTCATGGTGCGGAGATGTGTGTTGTTTTCTGCAGGTCTAAGTCAGCCCCTCTCCAATAAGGACCGACAACCCAGTTTTCTGCTTTCCTGAAAGCTGTTGCACTAGCAGACTGAACTGCTTTGGGCCAAGAGGCTACAAGGCACTGCTCAGATATGTTAGAGAGCTTGTGAAACTTCTGTGTGCTTTTGAAAAGCACTTGCAGCCATGGAATGACAGGTTACTGCCAAAGAGTTGAGAAGAGCATCTCCTGATCATCTGTGCCTTTGTGCCTGGGATGTGGCAGGCATAAAGCATGAACCACAAGAAGGCAATTTCCCATAGCTCTTTTCTCCTGCCATAAGAAGACAATATAGGAGGGTCCCAGAAGCAGTAAACACACCGTCCGTCAAGCTGGGGCTGCCTTGCAGCTGTGACAGCGGATGCAAGACTCAGGCTCTCCCCTGTTCTCTCCTGCCCCACTGAGCCTTTGAAAGGGCTCTCCTTCCTCCACGGATGCAGTGTCGGGCACCAATACCTAATGATTGCTCTTTAACTTTAAAACATGACAGCACTGTGCTGCACTTACGTGATCCTGTAATCATATCTTCCTACAGATGCCCTTTTCATGCAGCTTAAATATTTTACAAATACATGTCTAAGTACAAATCTACCGCATTAACTCTTGTATAGAGGGTACTTATTTTCAGCTAGGTGGCTGGGATTCCTATAAGTATAATTTACCATGCAGTATGACAGAGCTGGGCTAGAATGCACAGCTTTTACTAGCTAAAATACAATAAAATATGCTACACCGTGTTTCACAGATGAATCACTTCTAAACCATGCCTTTAAGGATTGTCTGTCACTGCAGTTCCTTATTGTAATACTTTGTGAGAGCTAAAGAAAAAGAGAGAGAAATTGCCCTTTAAATCTCCACAAAGCCTACCATCCAGAAGAAATTAGGGACATTTGTTCTTGGAGTCAGATGGATTATGTAAGAGAAAGCTATACACAACAGGTTTTATTGGGGTGGAGGTGAGGGGAATGTGTTTTCACTTATTCATTTATATTATGTTTTATTTGAAGAATGTTCAAGGACCAGTTCACGAACAAAACAACACCCAAACTCTGTAAAAAACAGCTGTAGTCCAAAGGGTGCAGACAATCATTTCATCTCAGCCCAAGCTGACAGGCCACCGGGGTAGAGACCCCAGTGGAGCAGGACTTCCTGATAACTGCTTTGAATTAGCTCCCAAGAGGACAGTCAACAGCATGTGGACAAAGCAGAGGAGTAGGTCAGGCAAATCATCAGCAGATAGCAAGATTTTCCCATATTCAGTAGGTGCCGAATGCTATATGCAGCCTGCTTCAAATGAGGACAGTACTGGAAAGAACTACCTAGAGCACAAGTCCACAGCAGTCACAGACAACCTGAGGAGCAGTTATTTGGGAAACAGCCATACAAGATCCATGCCAAAGGCCTTTGAACACTTCCCAATATCTAAAATCAAACTTAAATATGAAAGACCCAAAGTTATAGAAAGAGAGCAGTAATGATCTTCAACGGGATGTCTAGAGTCTGGCCAAAGGCTTTATATAACTTACGTGATTGGAAGGCACGCGCTGCATTTCTGCTACTAAATGCATCTCCACTCGCCAGATCCCCAGGTTTTCCAGCACTCCCTGGCTTGCCTGCCAGGGCATTGGAGCCAAGTGTCGGGTTATCCCCTGGGCTGCTGAGCCCTCGGAGCAGGGCTGCTGAAGTCCTTCACAGACCCAAGAGTTTTTCCGTAGATTGCAGCAGGTTGTTTGGAGGCCAAACTCCCCATGGGCTCCTCTGTCTTCTTTAAAGCTACCACTGAAATAATGTAGTAAAGGCAAAGCTGGAACAACAGGGCTGTCACAGCTGGTGGCCACAGCTGCAAGTTTGGGCCAGAACACATTGTTCTCCCTTCTGCAGATGCTTTCTGTTAATAAGACACTTACTACTGAGATATTTTCTTCTTTGGGGATCTACAGCGTGAACCAAGACCAAGGTCAAAGAGAAAGTCCACTTTTTCATTTACCATTTTGGCAGGATAAACAAGAAACTGGGAATGCTTCAGTCCCATATGACATGAATAAATAATACCCCAGTTATTCACTGCCTGTCAGAAGTTTCATCAGCACACAAGCTCAGGTTTAGAACGATATCCAAAAGCTATTAAAGTGCTGCATGATAGAAGAAAACTTGACCTTCGGGGCGGAGCAGCTTGGCACAAGCACAGGAGCTATGGTGCAAGGGTGTACACGCACAAACAGCCTGATCCCTGCAGGGACCATCACTAGAGCTGCACGTGCCAGCCTGCATGTTAGAGCTGCACAGTGCCTTGTCCGCCGAGGATCCAATCCAGCGTGAACGTAACGCCAGCAAGTTTCTCCCCCTCCAACATACTGCAGAAAAGCCTCCCCTCCTAATTATCTGAAAGCAAGCGTTGCAACTATTTCATCCTGAACCATAGCATTCGGTTGAGGAGACAAGCCGCTGGATTATGTCTCACTGCCTTTCGTTCACGTATATCTGAAAATCATGTAATCAGAGGAAAAAACTGAGTATTGGCTCAGTGCCAGTTTTTTCTGCCACCTTCAAGGAAAAGTGTGTTTCAGGATCACTGGAGACCTTTTTCATGCCCAGCACTGGTCCCAGGCTCTCATGCAGCTCTGCGTAGCTTGGTGCAGCTTCCCGCTTCGCTCCACCCACAGAGTTTTGGTTTTCTGTCTCGGGCCGCACAGCTCAGCGTGTCTCAGTACCAAAAAACATTATTAAGTTAGTTGGACTAATGCCTTCCTGCACATTTTGTAAACAGTTTGAGACCACGGGGTTTCACTATGTCTCATGACTTCTCCAGAAGGAGGGTGAGTCAGAACTGGTCAGTGAAGAAAGCTGTTGTGTCTGGGACCCCCACTTCATTTTTTTCAGAAAATGGAAGGTGTGCATTTTTAGTTCACTTTCTTTAGTCACCCCGGCGATCTGGGATGAGAAGGTATGGGGAGATGAGAATTTTTTCTTTTTTTCTTTTCTCTTTTTGACAAAACCTGAAAAAAAAACCCCAATCTCAGAACTACCAAGTCTCAGTTTTATGTGAGAACCTTCACAAAGCTCCCCCGAGCATTTGCATCCAGAATAACTCAGCCTCCAGGAGGCCGTAACACCCTCTCCTCTCGCACCACTTTCCATTGAGCATCACCAAGTACCACCTCGCCATGTGCCCTGTGGTCCCTGCAGTCGCGTCCCCCTCCCGACACACGGTGCTCACGCCAGCGCCGGATGAAGCTGCCAGATTTGCCCACCCCTCACCACCTCCGTGCCTGCATAAGCCGCGCGGGAAGGCTGCATGCATTTGAAGGTGTGCAAATCTCTGCCCTATAAACCTGACTCTGCCCAGCCTCTCTTTTAGCCCCAGAGATTTATGTATTCCCACCATTTTAAGTAAACTCTCTTCCAAGAGCATGACTGTAAAGGTAAGTTCAGGCATAAACCCATGTAAATTATACAGTTTGAGTTCCCCAGGGATTAGCATGGTTTCTGCAGTCTCTCCGCTACTCAAGCTCCCCCGTATGCTCCATAATAATTTCCAGCTTCTTTCATGCTCCTTCACTCAGAGCTATAACTCAGACTGTCACCCTCTGTGCTCAAGAGGCCTCTCAAGAGGTAGCTCCTCACCTTGCCTGGGGACCAGCCTTCACGCAGAACTCCACGTCCCCGGGCAGGAGGGACAAGATGCCAGTGCCACGCGGGGCAGCTCGGTGCGGCAGTGCCCTCTGAGGTGCCAGGACAAGAGCTCTGCACGGAAGACGCCCAAAAACAGAAACCAGGAGACAGAGGTCAACTTGCAGCGACCTGCCTGAGACGACCTCCAACACAGCCCTAACGAGCCCTTCGTTTGCCAGGGCTTGCAGCAGGAGCAGTGCAGCGTGCTGCAGAACCGCCCCCCCTGCCCACAGACAGCTTAAGGGCCATCACAGAGAGAAATAAACCTGTCCTGGGCTTCTATGGACCTTGTACTGGAAAATATGCGTTGGTTTATTTGGGGAAAATGGGCCAATAGCTCAGGAGACTCGCATGTTTTTTAAGACCATCTATTTTACACCTACCTTGTGAGACTGAGTAGCACTTGCCCTTGTAGCAAATGGCTTCTGTAAAGATCAGAAATGGACATTGCTTATTGCCTATTGATTTCATGAATGAAAAATGGGCACATGGCATGAGAACTGAGCGTTTGCACTACAAACACTTGTATAATTATGGGAGAAGTACACATTAATGAGGGACCGACTATATTTTCCGTAAGTGCAAAGTGTATTTAAAAGGAAAAGAAGGCTCCTAGAGCTTTTGAAGTCAGAAGTTGTTAAACAGCCAGCGGCTGGAAATTTAAAATTCCTTCACATCAGGGCTCTCAGATCTGTGATCAATAGGGATTAAGTCAGACAGGACTTTTCAAAGCCTCTAGCTTTATTAACAAATAGGAAACTGAAACACTGAGGCACTGCTGGAGTCACCTGTGAGATCCCAGTGCCAGGAGAGGGGCAAGGGCAGAGACTGGAGCTTCTCCGGTGTTGAGGCAGCAACGTGAGCATCATACCAGGCCAACTCAGCTACAGCCACAGAAATGAAACCTAGGTGCTAATTTCCCTTCCTTTGATGCTTGCCTGACTATCTCCTGATCGCATGCCAGCCTGCAGAGGAGGTTTCCTGCCAAGTTTCTAGACACCCTACTCCCAAGTGTGCTCTTGTGGTACGTGTTTCCCGTCAGGAGTTCACCACTGCGACAGCGTGGCACTCGGTTCATGGGGTTTTGCTTCCTTGCTGTTGACAGTATTTTTCTCCTTCGTGAAGAAGAGGCCAGCTGGGCCCCGGGGAGGATGACGACCACCGCTGCCCTGGGGAGAAGTTTCCGCAGGACACCAGAGCGCCCTAGGCAAGGGAGGCAGAGGCTGCCGAGAGCAGGCAGCCAGGCCTTGCCCACGATGGAGGGAAGCTCTCTGGCAGTTTGCTGCAGCTCAGATAGTAACCAAGTTAAAAGCAGTTCTGGAAGCAAAAACAAACCTGCAGGCAGGCGGAGGGCAGGGAGGGCAGAGACAGCTACTTTGCATTTGCTCCATTTGCAAAGTTCAATGACCCTGGTTTTATTCTAATAAAACCTGGTCCGATTGGTTTTTGTTTGTTTATTTTAAGCTTAAAGCCTTTCAAATCTACTTTGGGGACCTCAACAGAAGATGGAGCAGGTCCTCTTCAAAGCTCTGTCTTAGTCAGGATGCCATCACAGGGGACTTCTGCAGGCTCCTCCAGAGCCTTGTTTCTGCTGTTACTTAAAGCCCTGAGACCTCTGAGTTACAAATGAAGCAGGATTCCCTCTGCTACTCACTCGTATCACAAAGCGAGTGGACTGATTTGTAAAAAGAGCTCTACGTGTTACATGAAGGTCAGCTGCTCAGATTTCTGAACATTTAGACCCATCTGAGTGCTTGCAGATCTGCTTTTTCATGTTGTGTGGTCTTTCGACCACTATGCAAAATGGTTCACGAGGCTGCACAAGACATGAGCTTGCTTATGCACATCAGCTCAGTGGGCACGCTATCTGCACTCAGGATGCTGCATTTTTTGTAGCAGCACCACTTGACTTGAATGCTATTGATGATACTCTACAGGCTGGTCTCAAGATTAGATTTGCTGTTCATATGGTGAACCTCATCCATCTGAGGTGTACGTGCATGCTAGGGACAGCTGGGCAAGCTGTGCAATTAGCAGGGATTTAAGTGAGGTTGAAGAGCTGGGCGCATCACAGAGAAGGCCAAGGACCGCAACCTCCACGACAGGAGTGAAAGATGGGACATGTGAACATCACCTAGAGCCTCTCCTCCACCATATTGTCTTAAAATCTGCTCTATCTGGCTAGGATTCACTCACTGCCACTCTGCTGAAAACTCCTGGGCACACAGAAGAGCAGTCAGAGGGTTGTGCTTATCTGTGCCCACCAGCAATGATCTCCAGAACATCAGCCAACAGCTGGAGCCTGCTCAGGTTGATGCGTCTATTCCCCCTCTGTGTAACCTCGTACCACACCTTGCCCTGCCCCGGAGCAGGAACAGGATCAGGAATCCCATCTCCGTGCTCTCTGAGGACTGCTGTTAAGAAACACCTGGTTAAGGGGTTACACAACAATCTTCATTTGCTGCTGTCGCCTGAGGAGCACAAAAAGCAAGGGAGAACAATTGATCCAAATATCTCTTTTTTTTTTTATTTTTTTAAATTACAGAAAGAGAAAAGAAATTAAGATTCTTCCCCTTCCTTGGCAGTTTTCCATTTGAGTGTGGACTGAATAAAGCGTTAGGTCCTGGGCCCATAGAGGCAGCCTCCAGGCAACAATTCTATAAAAGAAGAGCAAAGATTAAGAGCTTTGCTCTGATCAGTCCCAGAAATCAATTTCTTCTTCTTGTAGGGTTCTTCTTATTTACCAATTTTTGCAGTTTTGCTAGAGTTATAAATATGCTGCCTTTTGAGGAAAAAAATAGACTCCTGCAAAATTAAGAAATCCAGTCTCTTTCTTTTTATATCTAGCAGGTGCAAGCTACCAAAAGAGATTTCCTTCTCATCAGACACTGTATCCGAACACTGTGGTTTCATTTACAATATTTCCTGCATGAATGAGCTAAGCCCTGTTGTTGCCACGTCTTTGGATTTACGATGTGGTCAACAGTTTGTTATTTTCTTCTCTGTCTTCCAATTGCCTTTGTCTCGCTCGGGTGATGAGAGAGGCTGAGGTGAGTCATCTGGCCAGTGGAAACTGCTATGCATCTTAACCAAGTGGCAGCCTGAACCTCCGGGAACCCCAGTAGCGTGTCTCAGCCAGAGATGCATTTTAATGACAAATCGCTGAGACGAACACGGCTCAGAGCCCGAGTCTGTTGTCCTCGGCACAACATCATCGCGTTGACTAGCGAAGCAAAATGTTTTATGTTGCTGTGAAAGGAACCGACACGGCTGGAGATTTAATCATTTTGGATTCATCTTGGCATGACGCCACTAGTGCGTATAAATGGAGCATTTAATGTTTAATGTGCTGTTCTGACTGAGCTGTGACCTTCTCGCGCAATTGCATGTTGGGGATTTCCGATGCCGTGTCACTACAAGCAGCATTGCCACTTACACTGTTTGAAGTGGGTGAAAACCACGCAGCCTGACACAGCAGCCTGCCCGTCCGAGGGCTTGGTGTTCGGCGAGGGCCTGGGACCAGCTCGGGACCCCTGGGCTGGCTGGAGTTCTCCACTGGTGGCTTCTTGACTCGGCAGCACATGGTTGTACTGCACAACGTGGCACTTCAGGATGTGATATCACTTACCATGACGGCCTCTGCCGGTTAAATAACTGCAGAAGTTCAGAAAGGACGTGCCTCTGATAGCGTGTCACTTGGTTTGGGGAAATACAACCTGGAAAGTAAGGTAGCGCCAACTTCAGGAGCCTCCTCTTCCCCCATTTCACTCCAGGTCAGCTTTCCACAGCTGGAGACCACAATAAGAGGAGACTGGAAGTCCTGCATCCCTGTCAAAGCATCAGGAGACCTGGATGAGGAAACCTAGATCTCTGCCTCACATCGTGAAAAAGTAGACTAAGTACTAAAATATTATGGAAATCAAATCAAAAGGATAAATGGTTATTTTGTGCACATATTTTTCTTCCATTCCTCTGCCCAGCCCAGCAAAATGATAAACTCCTACAACACGCAAGCTTCCTAAGGATGCCTTTATCAGCCAAAACAGGGTTTGTTTGCCACATTCCTCTCTTTCCCTCTGCCACATCATTTTTATTGGTTTGCTCAGTTTCCACTGCATATGCTTCTCACTTCTCCATCGGAGCACCACTTCTCCACCAGAGCACCACACAGGCTAGGCATGAGAATGATATTAAAGAGAAAGACTTGAAAAGCACTTAATGCAAATTAACCTAGGATCAGATTGAGCGTGGCCACTGCTCCCTATCTGATATCACTATTGTTTTTTAAGAAGTATCTAAACGCTAGGAGGAAAGTTCAAGTGCTGTTTGTACATTGCCCCAACATGGGTCAAACAGAACACAAAGCAAACCCACACATGCTCTGCCCCGAGGAGACCGCACTCCAATTTCCTCCTCTCCTGAGAACTCAGTATAATTTGCTGCCCGAGCATTTCAAATGCCAAATGTGGCAGGATTTGCTCTAGTCAAACTCAGCACTACTGCTGAGAAATCAGCTCTGAATCTGAGATATCTTCTTTGAACATTTCCTCTCCGTTGCCAAACCTTACACCACTTTCAGTATCTGTTGAGATTCTTGGTTGCATTTCCTGGGACCTCAGGAAACTGCATAGTTCATCTCCTTCCCCAGGGGAGGGACTGGGTAATGTACTCATCCCTGGCAAATATTCACTGTTCTGAAAGACCTTCCCAAGGTGGAGGTCTTGTAGCCTCCTCAGGTGAGCCACTTGAGTGCTCCATAATTATGTGAAATACACTAAAAATTGGGAAAATCTCCATAGTATTACTTCAATCCCACTCTACCACCTGCTTCAGTTTTAGTAATGACATCTCTTAGCATTGGTAAAAATCTTTAACCCTGTATTTGCAGGACAATAGCACACACAGGTATCATTGCAGTGAGAAACAGGAACAAATGAATTTTAAGAGATTTGCTAAGCTTTGGTTGTAAGGCTAACTCTGGATATAAGAAGAAAACACAGAGGGCCTGTAAGATATCAAGAGATGGGTTAGACAAAGAGGTGTGGAATGGTGTAAGAGCAGAGAAGATCGGTCCTGACAAGCATCATTATCCAGTGGGAGGTATGACCTTATGCTGAGCAGCTAATGCAGTCAAATGTCAACCTTTCTGGTCAGAGCATCAGGTCAAGTCTTTCTACGAAGTAGGTGTCAGCCTACTAGGAACTGGACAGGAATTGGCAACTCATATCAGAGCACTAAACGCCATCAGATGAACTATGAGGATGTTCGCTCATTACTAACATGGGCTGATCTTGAACCTATGTGACAGAAGGGAAAACACCTCTGAGTCATCCCAACTCTGTTTACTGTTAGCAATGAGTGCTGAGAAGGGAGCAGACTCCTGGAGTGCCTCCTGCCACAGAGCCACATACAAATGGGCGATACTTTGCAGAGCAAATAGAAAGGCTGGCTGCTGCAGCGAGGAGTTTCCTAGTGGGAAACGGTTCAGAGCAGAGCGAGGCTCGCTGTGGTTTCAGTTTGCATGTTCCATCAGCTTTCATCTCCAGCAAGTGCTCGTGCGTGCCCGGTTCTCAGGAATATATGTATTATGATACATAATTTAACTTCTCTGGTAGGAAGTTCAGCTGGGTTCCTCACTCATGCACTCAGCCGAACTGCTCAGAAAGGTTGTTGCACCTCATTCAACGGCTTCCAGTCCCAGCTGTTTCCCATGCTGAAAAAGGCAGTTGCTGCCTCATAACCTTTCTTGTTACTCAGGTCTCCAGGGACAGGACTGTTTCTTCTTTCCTCCCGAGCCACTCACACAGCCCACAATCTGGTCCCATATCCCTCAGCCCTCATCAGCTCTGGGTGCAAGGAGCTGAGTCTCACAAAGGTCAGAGCTGGAAACATGGATCCAGGGCTCGATCTAACCAACTAAAGTCAAAGTCAATACCACTGGGGGGCAAGAGAGCATAGGCACATCCATGTCCTACGCAAGGATGTGGCTCGCCAACGTTTGAAAGTATTCCCGGATTCCAACATGTTGCATTTTTTTAAAATATGTTTTTTTAAAAATCCTCTCACACAGGGAAGATTTTTAATAAAATACTATTGAAGAAGAGAATAAAGTTGGGATTTTGCTGAGGCCAGAGGGCCTAGATAACACTACTGAGAAATGAAACAGTGCTCAGCTAACCTGACTAATGGGCTTATCTGGATGGTCTGTGGGTTTTCCTTTGTCTCCTAGCCAAAACTTGAGAAAACACCTGCAGCAAAAAATCGTATCTGCACTCTTCATTTTTCTTTTCCTCCCTCTCTCATCTCCTGCATCATGTCTTATGAATAGTTTCTTTCCCTCCTCCCACTATCCCATTTATCAGCACAGCACTGGTTTTGTTAAAATAACGCTACATTTCTAATACTAGGCTCCAAGCCTAGTTGGAAGGATTTGGAAGTCTTACACATTTCTTTTGTTGAACGAACAGCAATAAGATAGGAGTAAATCAGTGAAGGAGGTTCAGGTTAAGTACCCCTGACCTCCCAGCTGAGACCACGTATCGACATGAGTCAGTTATGGCAGTTCCTCTGAGCAGTGCTGACACTAAGCCACTGTAAGCCCTCTCAGTCAGGTGCCAGTGCCCACCCTAGTAGATACAACAGAGATGGAAAAAGGCAATAACCAAAGCCCAGGTGGGAACTCAGGCTGCTTACCAGCAGCTTAAGGAAATTTTGAGTAAACCAGAGCAGGTTGTGTTGGCCTAGGGAACAGGAGGATACCTGAAATGTTTGCAGGTGGCTCATGTGGATGGACAAAGCAGTGCACGTACCTGGCTGCAGGGAAATCAGAGCCCGGGCAGCATTTCACTGGAGAGAGAAAAGGAGGGATGCACAAGAGGACAAAGCAGATTCCCCAGGCCCAGCCATAGGTCTGCAATAAAGGTGACTCTGGTCTGACGACCCTCAGAAGAGGGGAAAAGCAGGTACCTGGGACTCGTCCCTGATGTAACTACAGTGGAAGCTACAGGGACAAAATGGCATCTCAGATCACAGGTTAATTTATAATGAGAAAAACAAGAAGCAGCGGACTAAGGATGTCAGAAGGATGCACAAACAGAAGAGCAGCTGACTACGCGTACCCAGAAACATATCTGACACAGGATGCATCTCACTGTACTTTAGAGACATCTCTCTGTCCCGTCCCCCCCCCCCCCCATGGTGACTCTGGAATCCCTTTATAGTCACAGGAGAGAAAGAGACCCATTTACAGAATGATTCATCTGACCTATTTTAGACATTTACTCTAGCATACAATGACTCATGTCCTTGGGGTGCCCATTTCTTTCCTATAAACAAGAGTCTAGACAAGTAACTCAGATGTAGACATCCACAATTAGATGTCTACATTTGGACAGATGAATTCTGCCTCGAATGTTCATCCAGAAATCAACCTACAAGCTATGCCAAAGACAGCTCTGGTTGATAGCCACGATAGGGAAGAGAAACAGGGTCATTCATTCTTTTTGATGGTGCGTAGCTCCCTGCACAAAACGCTTAAAGCACTCGCTAAAAGATTAACCATCCTGTGAATGGCTGCAATAGTACCACTGGAACAGCAGCAGGGACCAGTAAAAAGAGATTCATTATTGCAACTATTTTTCTAATCTGCACCTGTGTCTAATTAACTGGTGTCCAATCCCTTTTCAATCAAAGGCATTTGGCAAAAAGAAGCACAAATCAAACCAGTTTGTCATGCAATCTCCTCTCGGGGTGGGTCAGTAACGGCATGGATGGCCGTCTGGCCATGGGCTTCCACTCTCCCAGACTTGAGAGGCCACAAGAAAAGCTGGTGCCAAGCATCTCGCTAATCCCAATGGTCCCTTGTACTGTCAGCACAGCTGGTGCTGTTTTCCAGTATGGGGTTCTCAGGAGCCCCTTGGGGCTGAGGTAGCTGACAGGATCTCAGGAGGCTTTAGGAACCTATAATCTGGACAAAAAGTCAGGTCAGACCTCTGGGAAGGCTTTTTGTTTTGACAATTTTAAAGTGTTTCTCGTTTCAGCCTGTCAGTCTGATTTCCTATGGCTCATACATTCACACTGTCTGTATCTCCCTCAACAACTTTGAACTCATTGAGCAATTTCAGCCAAATTTGACAGAGATAACAGCCTCAGAGACGATTCAGTTCCTCAAAGGTTTGCAAAAATAGACATCCACGTAAAGGAGAGAGATGTTATGAGTAACCTTAACTGAGCAAAAGGCTGTAGTGTGTTCTCAGCCTTGATTAGACACTGGAGAATCCACAAGGGAAAGAGCCATTGCAGAATCCTCAGACCCCAGCCCTGAGGACAGTTTTCCTGAATTCCCCAGCAACCCAGACACACAGACCTGGAGCAAACCAAGCTCAGTTTAACCCAGCAGCTATAGAACCCCTGGGTTATTCTCTAAGTGGGTTAGGGTAACAATCAACTCAAGTTTCAACACACGAAGTCATCTCAAATTAAAAAAAATGGTTCTGTTGTAGTGTTGCAACTGCAATTTCAAATGTGAAAATTCAGGATACTTGTCTCACTGAGTCGAGTTTTGGAAGGGAAAGGTAAGCAATTTCTGATGTTAAGTGTTCGGTAGGAAGGTTCACCAGCAGCTCCTGCCATTGCACCCCTTGGGGCAGCAGCTGCCTGGGTAGCATTTCCCAGGGAAGCACCATCCCAGGCTGAGCCTGGGCAGGGAGCATGCCACAGCCCTCGCTGCTGGCACTGGCAAGCCGATGTCCCTGCCTTAGGTGGGGATCCAGGAGCCACTGGCTGTCCTCCTCACACCCTGCTGAGCGGGGAAAGTTGGGGGACTGTCACCTGGCTCCCGGTGCCACTAAGCTTCGGCTGTGCTTTGGGTCCCTCAAAACTCTCAGTGCGCTTTGCCAACAATTTTGCGGCAACAGAAGGAGATGCCTCGGAGCTCAGCGGAGGCCCCGGGGGAGCCCTCTTGCTTCCCACTGATAAGGGGTGAGCGGACAGGAGGCTGTCAGCACCACAGCCGCAAACTCAGGCAGGGGTCAGGGAGTATTGCAGAGAGGAGAAGCTGGAAGGGGGATGCAGCTCTCAGTCAGGTTGGCACCACAGAGGTCAGGCTAACCGGGCTCATACGGATGCTGTGGTTGTGGATGAAAATGAAAAACTCCATGCCAGCTGGGAACTTTTCACACTCTGGGCCAAATTCTCCATGGCTCGCTCCCCAGCAAGAGCCGGGTGTCTGGCTGTAAGAGCAGCACTGCTCTGGGAGCCCAGGGATGGAGGGAGCAGATGTCAAGTTACAGCTGGATGCTCCTCGTGCAGGGTGGCTGGGTGCCATTCCCTCTGCTTGCCAAAGGGACTTGCCTGCAGGAAAAGGGCAGCTAAAAAGTGAGTAAAAAATGGAACCTTTTCCCAGCATTGAACAGAACCATGGGCACTCCCAAGCCAAGGCTGAGAGGCAGGGAAAAAAAAAAAAAAAAAGAGAAAAGCTTTGTGTCTTCCCCTCCTGGGCTGAGTGGTGGGATTGGCACCAAGTCAGGCCAGCGTCAGGGTTTCATTATGGGGAAACACAATTTTATCAGCCTGTACAAAACCTTGCAACGTCTGGGCACAGGAGAGGCAAGAGCTGTGAGAATGAGGACTGAGAGGGAGGAAATCTGCAGCATCGTCTGATTTATGTTGTCACCTCTCAACCCTCCCCTTTCCCTTCCCACACCACCCTAAGCTGTAGCACCTGCAAAAGCCCCCAAACAGCTCTGCTGTCCCGGAGGAAGCAGTTGCTATAAAATGGCAAGCACAGGGCTCTCTGGCTTCCTCAGTTGCTGCCCCTCACCAGAGCGCAGCAGTCCAGCCCTGCACAGCCAGTGCCTGGGAAATTCCTCCGGTCTGCCCCTCCTGTGACCCCCCCAAGTGATGCGTTTTTATTCCCTGTCTGACCTTATCATTCCCACAAGTGGCAGAAGCCGGAAAAGACCAGAAATGTGCGCTTGCTGTGGGCTGCCACAGTTTTGGCAAAAAACAAAACAGCATCAGAAGTAGGTGGCTGACTCCAAGGGAAGAAGCACGTGAAGAGCTCCAGACATCCTGAAGCGTTCAGACGACGTGAAGGCAGGCTGTCGGCCACCCTGAGAAAACACAGATAAGCCAGAAACTCACATTTCCCGCTTGCCAGAGCTCTGTGAGCTGGAAGAGAGCTCAGCTACTTTGCAGCCAGAGTTGCTCGGTTGCCAGACAAGACACTCCTAACCAGCAGCTGGGGAAAGAGCGGGTGTGGAGGGGAGACGCTCTTTCTGGGCACCACCTATGTCATTTAGATACAAACCAATCACATAGACATCAAATTATTTTCGATACAAGTGTTCTCCCCCCAGCACAGCTTCTCCTGCAGTTTGAGTAGCATGGGTGGTGTATCTTGCTACCTCATTTAAAATAAATGAGCTCTATGCTGGTATTGCAGAAACAAACCTTTCTCCCCCTTACAGCCATAATGCTAATGGGCAGGACTAAATCCCCAAAGAACACCAGGCTCCCACATCAGCTCTACAGCAATGCTGTTCCATCCAAAGCGGCAGGGGTACCAAAGATCACACCGCATTCAGCCAAGCTCTTTCGGATGGCCACCTTTGGCCCGGCACCCCCTGCTACCCTCTGTTCCCAGGTGGCATTGCCATTTCTGATGACGCATCAGGGCTACAAAGCATCCTCTAAAAGCCATATGAGAAGTGGGCTTTGCTCAGCCAGGGGAGCAGCAATGGAAGGACCTGCTGGTGGGGTGCAGAGCTCGCCCGCGTGCACGTGCACGTGCGGGAGACCCTGCGTTTACAGCAGTGACTTTTAATGGTTTCTAACACAGTGTTCTGCTGATTGATAGCTTACCACGGAGCTGTTAACACAGCAATATCCCAGCCCTATTTACAGACATCTCTGCACATTTACTTTGTCACAAGTAAACTCTGCACATGGCAATAAAGCTTAAGGTAATGACTTCTTCAGCACAAAGCCAGCAATTTCCTGTCAGCTTGGTTTACAAATGGCTAACTCTGGGGTTAATTTTCAACTGTGGTTCCAAAGATGGCTATGCAAAGTGGGGATGAGGGGAAGGAGAAACTGCAGGCTGTGCCACTCTGAGCTGTGGCATCCCTGCTCCGAAGGACGAACACGGTGGGGACAAATCCACCGCATGCTCCTGTGTCCTTGCCCACAGACACGCCATTTTATTCTCTTCCCATCAGCAGGAAAGCAAGTGAACATCAAGCCCAAGCCTCAGGCTAACTCCTACGTGTCAATGTTTCTGCGCATCCTTCTCAAAACCAACTTTGCTGCTACACAGCTGAGAAGAGGGTGCCATGACACAAGGGGAGACCACAGTGAATTTCTCCTCCAGAGGGAGAGGCATGGAATGAGGCATCTCAGCACACTTCCTACAGCATTGCGCAGAAGTACCAGCATGACCCAGGCGGTCACTGTAACCCACGCTCCTACCACTGCCGGAGGTTCTCCAGCTAAGAGCAGCACCACCAGCCCTGATGGCCGTGCACAGGGGGTATGGCATTACTAGCAGCAGAGCAGTCCAGCAGCCTGAACAAGCCTGTAAGTACCCATGCAGGCTTCAACACCCTTCTCCGGAGCATGCAGAAACAGCACAGTGAAGCCATAAACCAGTGAGCTGGGCTGCAGATAACCTGCACACACTCTCTCCAGCCATCTCACTCCCTGCATCATGGAGAAAAAAAAAAGAGGGCATTATTGCTCTCCCCTACATGCATCAACCTTCACGTGCTGAAACCAGGAGCTTAACATCTCCAGCCTCCTTCTATAATTAGTACAGAGAAGGATGTCTGAGAATGGGAATCTATTTTAGTTGTTGTGAGTCACCTTCCAGAGACACATATATTTTTTTTTTTTTTTTGCACTGACCATATAGAAAGATCTGAAAGTAGATACCTAAAATAGGTGGTATAAATATGCATTGAAAGCTTGGAGTACACTGCCCTTTAACTGGGTTATGATGTTCTTCCTTAACAAGGGTGTGAAAACACTTTGTCACACTGAAATCTAAACCGCTGCACCTAGGAGGGCTGTCAGCAGCTGACGCAGGCGCAAAGGGGACAAGATGATGCTGGTGGAGTTTTTGCAAACCATCTCAAGTCCAACATCCTATTCCCACTGGAAAACAGCAAACTGCTCTGCCCTTGCCTTGGCATGGGCCTGTCCTGCTTTCCGGCATGGACGCTGAACCATGAGAAAGCGGCGTTGGTATCCTTGAAAGGGAGGGGAAAGTAAATATAATTCTATCTATGAAAAAATGGCCAAAGTATCAAGGATTCCTCTTGGCTTGGTCTCCAAAAGGTAAGTCTGTTTGTGACGTTTTCATTTTTGGCGTGGTTAAAAGAAGAAGAAACTAAAGATGGGAAAAGGCACCTTCTTGAGGCATTCCTGGATGTTTGTGGAGGACACAGCATTAGGGGAAGGGCTGAAGTTAAGCTTCAGAGTTTTTCCATACTACAGCCCAAGGTTTGGGGTCTATCTCCTTTTCCCCTCATTTTCCTAGCTTTTTTTTTTTTTGTTTTTCCACTAAGTGTCCCTACACTCTTCCACAAGAATTCCAGAAACAAAATTTGCAATGTTTAGAGGAATCCCTTCTGTTTGCAAGAGCCCAATCCTTGGTTATTCTGATTGAGACCTGGCTTCCCATTGTTTCACTTCCGTCTAGAAGCCCCTCAGTCTCCTCTTTCCATTCTGAGCTGTTGTATTTGTTCCCTCCCCGCTTCCTTTCTCCTACAGCAAGATCCCCCTTTACCCTCCCCACCTTCCATGAAGGTTTCCTCAGTCCCTTCTGTAAATACTTCAAAGCTTTGGAGAATGAACCATACTTTGGCTCTGCATCCTCTTAAACAGCTTGCTGAATATGCTTCTTGTTATTTTTAAGAATCTGTTAGAATTAAACTCCAGTAAGAAATCTGCCACCATTGTGGGGGATAGCATATTAATCAAAGACACAGGCCTCTCCCCAGCTGCCTGGGCAGGGCCCAGCCTGGGATTGATAAATTGCACCTGGAGGTAACTAATAAATCTGAGAAGTCATTTGCTTTTTATGAACAGGAGCAGTGGGGGATCCAGCTGCCGAAGGAATTTGGGTGGAAGGAGAGCAGCGCCTGGAGCGCCTGACATGTTTCCCTTCCTATTCCCTGGCTCCCTGTTGCACCTGATGTCTGCCCACAAACGTGCCGCCAAGCAGAGCAGGTCCTGCAATGCTTGGATGGGAAATACTTAAACTAGGCTCTGGGGTTTGTTTGGAGGCACATGGCAGGAGCGCAGCCAGCGCATCCTTCTGCCGGTACAGAGCCAGCGGTGGTGGTGGCACGGCCAAGCACAGCTTCGGCCGCCCAGGCTGGCAGAGCAGGGGGAAGGATGCACTGGGATAAAGCACTGCCCCAGGACACAGCAACACTGCGGTCCTGCCAGGGGCTTTGCGAACTGGAGACACTTTCTCCATCCACACCTGCCAGTGCTGGAGGAGGATTTTCACTGTTTTCAGTCTCGGTGCAGCAGGGAAGCTCCTCGCAAGGGGTGAGGCTGACCTTGGACATGGTGTCCTGGGGACTACCCCAACTCCTTTCACCCAAATGTCACTGCCTTCCCCCTCACCAGGGCCCTGAACAACTGTCCCCACTCCCCAGCAAGCACGGGCTCCGGAAGACAGAGGCATCCCTCATGCTACAGCTTCAATACCCAGCACTGGGAACTCTGCTTTCTATCAACATTACTGTGATGCACATGTCAAATAACCATCCCGTGGGAAGCTTTCTCTAACTGCTATCAAAATCAGCTTTTGTGTATTACCTCAGAAGTTTTGGAAACATATTCCTTACCTTCCTTGGTTGGAAATGTTTTCACAGTGCCCACATCATAAAAATCTGCAAAAAAATAGGATAAATCATTAATTACGCATCTGCTCTTAAACGGTACTGCAACTGATTCTGTTCAAAAGCATGGGGTCAAGAAAAAAAAACAAACAAAACAAACATCTGCTGTAGTACTGCCCAAAATATCATTTCCTGTTTTCTCCAGATCACAAACTCCCCACGGTAAGCTGCCTTTCATACCTATGCATTTCACAAAGCGGAACACATGGTTGCTAGCAAACACACACCAACTACCTACACTTCAGATATTCAGAAGGGAGGATCAGAGACAGGACAACATCACAGGAGACATCAGGCAAGACATGGGTTAAAATGTTTCTCCCTTTTCTTTTCATGGGAATGTCATTAGGGCAGCCTGGAAGAGCTTTCCTGACACAAGCAGCAGTTTCTCCAGAAAACCAGGAACTTGCATGGGCAGTGCAGCTCAGCTCCTGGATGCTGAAGGAGCATTCTGCTGTCATCCACTTGACCCAACATGGGAAACAAATGCTTTTCCCTGATATGGGATCTATGAGGCATTAGACTACAATTTAGACATAGAACCTCAAATCACAAAGCTGCATTAAAACCTGTGTTTCTCCACTGACCTCACTGCAACAGAGGATCAGGAAACTCATTTGGAAATTCAGAAGCAGTCAGGGTTAAGCGCTCCACGCTGAGAAAGAGGCAATCGTTATTCTGCTTCCGCTTTGCTGGCCTCTCCGGAGGCTCTGATTCACTGGATACCAAAAAGGATCTCTGCTATCTAAATGTCCCTTTTTCAAAGCCCATCTCTCTCTGGGCAGGGAGGATGAAAAGAAGAGTCTCTTCTGCGCCTGTCAGTGCCACGCCTGGGGGATAAATCTGTCGTCTCCCCTGGGGCATCGAGTACAGAGCTGTTTTAGGTGGCATGACCCTGCCGTGCCTACCATTAGGTGCAGAGCATCCGGGCTAGAGCACCCACGGGGGACAAGCGCTTACTGTGATGGTTACGCTGATAGACACCAGTGAGACAGAGCATTTTGATCCCACTCTGGCATGTCTCAGGGCAGTAGGGGCAGGAGGAGCCCTGGGAGAGTTGCCAAAGCAGGGAATCCTGCTCTGCCTAATGTGGGAATGCACCTCTCACCCTGGGGGAAGCGCCGCATAGCCAGGACATCCCCATCGTCCCACCTGCACAAAAAACCCACAGCAGTGCTATGCTGCCAATCGCCCCAGCCTCCTGCTCTGAGGACAGCCGTGGCACCGAGCAATATACCCTGCTCATCCAGAGTCACAGCAGATCAGGATGCCACATCCAGCAAGAGGTCTCACAGCACTCCTGGTGTCCACAGCACGTTCATCCTCACGGAACGTTGACCCAAAATCCCCCCCTTTGACCATAACCAGCAACTGTGACCTTTTTATTTTTCCCTTTCATAGATAGGGCTGCTGCTATTTGTTCACAACATGGGCTGTGTATAGCATCAGAGGGGGATTACTTATTGCCAATTACTACGTTAAAGTTCAAGTGGAACGATGTACTAATTGCCTTGTTATAGCTATTAAAGCTATGTTATGCAAGCAAGGCACTCGAGTATCTGCATGCTGTATGGTGATACATGAGTTATGACATAATCTGCTAAGAAATAATTGCTGATACAGTCATAGCCTCTTTAATAATGTATAAATTATATTTTTATATATAACTATAATAGTAGTCATATGTATACACACACACACGAAGAATAGAACCTTTCAAGCTCAAGGTTTGCCAGGGGGAATCTGCAAGCTACTGAAAGCAGCTGGTCACTCACTGCCTAGCCACCAAAGCAAAAGAGCTTACACTGTGCTGAGCAAATCCAAACGCTTAAAAAGCGCCAAATAGAGCAAGAAGTACCACTCCTACAAAGAAGGGGAGAGGAGATGTCTCACCTCTTCCCAACAACATCACAACTGAGGGCTGCCTTACTGGCTGGCAACAGGCCAGCCCAGGCATTTCAATGATCCCTGCCTTCCCGGGGTCCAGTCCCTTGATGGAGGGTTTTGGACATATGTGTGTAAGGGAAGCCCAGTGGGATTTCATGCAACTCTGAGCTCTCTCTTGCATCTTTGCAGGGAGCTAATTCGCTGCCTCTTAGAGGATTTACAGGCAGACAAATGTGTGAGCTGCTGGGGGGATTTGCAGCTGCGGGGGAGCGAGGTGATGTGAATGGCACCACGGCTTTCTGCAGCCAGGGGAAGAAAACAGCCTGCTGTCACCCCACTTCCCACCATCATGACCAAAACAACCTCCTGCATCATGGTCAGATGCTTAGCTGGAGTCTTCTCTGCTGTTCAAACATTGCATGAAGGTGTCAAACAATTAATAAGAGGTAACTCGCTATTCCCTCGTGGCAATGTTTATGAAAGGCAGGATGAAAGGACAGAATGAGACAAAATCAACTTTAAAAGGCAGCTGTAGGGTTTTATCCTCGATCAGGTTCACTTACAATCTCTCTTATAACTGCTTATAACATTTCTCTGCAGCTCCAGCTATATCCCTTGGACAATTCTTGTAGACCACCTTTGTGGTAAGGCCGTTCCCTGGCCAGATACATACAGAAGTGTTTTACAGCTGAGACGCGAGTCCAGCTTCCAAAAAACACAGTTCAAACCATCAGAGTGGGGTCTATGTCTAGAAAATGCCTCCCCGAACTGGAGGCAATTTTAACCCAGAAACGTAAACATCTGGAGAAGATGGAGATGAAGCTAAGAGCATGAAGTTCCCAGTGCAAAGGAGTGGGTACCTCTGTCTCCCGCGCTGTTCACCAGGTACCTGTCCCTTGCACAGCTCCCAGTTGGCAGGAGGCACCTCTGCCTCTCCAAGTCCTCCTGGGGGTGTCCAGATGTGCTAAAATTGCCACAAACCCTGGTGCTGCTGCCCTGCTGGTCTCCAGGGGATGCTATATAGCCAGGGAGGTTTCAGCCCCCTCCATGTATCAGCAGATACCTCACTCGCTATTATAGGTCCAGAGCAAGGACAAAGATCTCGGTCTCTACTTCTTAAAAGGATCCTCTACTGTTTCAGGTTGAGGACACTGGCAGAGCAAATGCTGTGGCCAGCGCCTTCCATTGTGGTTGGCTGAAATCTTTTAGAGATTAAGGGAAATAACATGGAGAAAGGACCTCCTTTTCTGCCAGAAAAGCACACCGCCTGACGCTTTTTTCACTGTGCAGAGGATGAGGATTTGGGGAGCCTCTTCTAACACCCAGTAAAGTCAGCAGAAATATTTCTGATGATTTCAGTGGGCCCAACTGAGGAAAGACTAGTGCTTAAAGAGTCCTTTAACCCTAAACTCGCCTCTCTGAGAGCCAATCTGGTCAGATTTCTACTTCTGTGTTTTTCTGGGGGATTGCTCAGGAAGAGGAGGGAAATAAGAGCTGAGCTTCAAAAAATAATCATTGTTTTCTTCCTGACTATTTGAAACTGTAACTTAATTTTATTAGTAACTCAGCCTAGTACAGCAATGGTACCCGCTAGCACTGTGCAAGCTGGCTGGTCTCACCACTGAAGTGCAATCCTTTCAGTTTTTATAAGCTTGTATCAAAGCTGGGGCAGAATAATGAATTCATTTTGGCATAATTTTTAATAGGACATCTGAGAAAGAGTGAGAAGAAAGTATCATTTTACAAAGGCAGTAATAAGAGATTCAATACTCTTCCGGACTAAATACGAGCTCCTCTAAACTCTTCAAGTTAAACTCTACTCTGGATACGTTTTATAGAGACTGCACATCATGTTAGACATAAATCACAACTATAAATAGGCAACTTTTAATAAGGAAATAACAGTCCAAGCTAACCATACAAGCAGCTTCCACACAACTTCAACTCCAGCTTTGTCTCTTGTTAACCATGGTCTAAACCTTGCCTGGGTCTCCCTATAGCACACGGAGACCTCTAATGGCAGCACAACTTAGTGCACAGAAGCCCACACCTGTGTGGCCATTCATAGGGCTGAAGCTGACTCCCACCAAGCCCCCAATAAATCTGAGGTGATCTGGAGCAGGTGTTCCTGTGTGCTCTCAGAAAGGCAACAAATCCGCCCAGAGTCAGCAGGACTCATGCTGGTACTTCTGCAGTCCGAGAGATTAAAGCAATATGCCAGCAGGCCTTTTATAACACATCAGTGTGTGCTTTAAAGCCCCGCAGGGGCACACTAACTCAATTACCACACGATGTGGACTCCTCACCAACCCATCCCCTAATAATGAACAGACCTGCAGGTTCCAAATCTTTAAGGAGAAGGAAAACACCACCAAATGGATTAGCTCCACAGTTGTGCTGTTAATTATGGGTCATTTAGTTCAGTTAATCAATAGGCAGACTTCTTTAACCGGCTAATTACACCAAACTGCTTCCACAAAGAGCAGGTTTGCTGCTAGTTGTTAACCATGAAGGGATAATATTTCACTGTAAAGATAAGCACAGTCCCAGTCCTCAGACAAATGCTTTGCAGTGCCCTGAGTTTGCATTGTCACTGGCTGAAGTTTAACCCATTCCACACCAGAGACTTACAGCTGGGACAAAAAGGTGCCAGCATCATTGACTTCTGGTGCTAAACCTCCAGGGTAAATACCTGGCCATCTCCTCAAGTGAATCATTCGGATCATTTACTCCCCAAAGCCCTCCTTGCCCAAGCTAAAGAGGAGCTAAATATTATCTATGCAAACCAACCAGCTGAACTTCTTGGTGGTAGCCCAGGTAAAACCAACCAGCTTGTGTTGCCTTTCGGGCGGGGGATATAGTTCCCTCCTTTGCTTTGCCAGGCAGTTGCATGAGACGATGTGTCCCAGCCAAGGCAGGGGTCTGGAGAGCCAAGGCACATCCTCCATTCAGACCCTCAAAGAGCAGATCAGCATGCGGAGGAGGTGGTCTAGGCTCTCAGTTTGTCAAAACAGATAAAAGGTCAAGACAACCTCTTGTTGTTCGTAGTTGTTTAGAAAAAAGAATGGATTTTGTTGCACACTTGAAGAACTGATTACTGGATTCAAGGCCTCTGTTGAAGTCATCAAATAGTTATTGCAATAGAGCAAGATAAGAGCTGAGTGATAGCAAAAGGTTGTAGCTGAATTTCCTGGATATTTGTTTTAACAGAACAAAGCAATCGTGCTTGGGCTTTACTAGCAAATTGCTTTAGCTGAAGAATAACAGCTTGCTGAGCAAGCTGCCTCAACAGAGCATCCTCAGAGATGCTTCCTCTGACAAGTTGGGGTCTCCATTCACACTGATGGGGAGTCAGACTTCCCTCACCTGAAGGGCTCCGCTCCCAGTCCCAGAGGATAACAACAGCGCTGGCACATCAGCTCTGGGACTGTCCTCAGTGCTTTCATTGACTTCTGAATGACTGTAATGCAAGTCACGGTTCCTGTCCTACTTATATCCCCTATTTTTATTTCCCCTTTTTAATCCCTATCTACTGGCAAACCAGACTTTGGTTTTTGCTGCTTGAGAAAGTCCATTAATGGAGCATTATTGTAATAAAGAAATGCAAATGCAAGCCTTGGCGGTAAGCGTTTGCTAAAAATTTATCTCCACAGAAAAGTCATGCTGCTGTAACTACACCAGGATGACTAATATAGTTTGATACTGTTGTAAAAACACAACTAAAGACAACAAATGAGCTATACCAGTAGTGTTAGCCATCTTTAACTAGAGGAGAGTTCAATGTGTCGATACGACCATTCAGAACAACCTCAGATTAAATCACTGCATGTGTAATTCAGCCCATTACACCAGCGCAAAACTTGCGTGTTCACCAGATCTTAATAAGAGAGGAAGCTTGAAATGCACTGCCTCAGGTGACACAAGAGCAGGTGGCCCACAAGCTGGCTCTGCCATCTCTGTTCACATCTCTGACGACCATTTGGGGACCATTTCACTGCATTCCCAACCACAACTGACCTCAAGAGCTAAAAGCAAGAAGTTTGTTGCAGGTAAAAGTTTTATCTTTGCTCCCCATCACCTTTTTGGCACATGGAGCTGTATTGTTTTAAAAAGAAGCAAGGCTTAACTTCAACATTTGTCTGCAATCAGCTCTTTCTAAAATACATTGTTGGAGTGCAAGCTTTATGTAAGCTTTTCAGTTTTAGATGCTATTTCCTAACCTCCTCACAAGTTTACTAAAACATTAGAAAGACTGCAGTGTTGACTAGAAAAAAATGGAACACAGACTTACAGAAAAAATGGCTTTGCTGAATCACAAAATCTTAAAGAAGAGAAGGTTTGTATCCTGAGGTGGCTTGTTAACCAGCTGCAGCATTTTTGTGTTGGAAAACAAGGTGCTATGAGAAAGGGCTGCAGTCAGACTCCAGGGGACTTTGGGCAGAACTGCAGGATCAGATTCCAGGCTAATTCCAGGTTTACTCTGGAAAAAGCTCTGTTCAGATTTAAAACCACTCATTGGTAGTACTATAAAACATCGTACATTCCCACATGCAACTGATTTACTAGAATTCAATGCATCTGCCAGGAGCTGGAATTTCAACCTAGAAATTGGTAAACAGGAGCTTAAGAGTTTGTGTAAAAAAAAACCAAACAAAAAAAAAAAAACAACCAGAAAGACTGTTTTTACCCAGTTCAGTAGAAAACAATGGGGAGTATTCCTTTGGGACCCATGGTGCTAGATTGCGGATGTGATTCACAGAGACATTCAATCAGATGGCACATCAAAAGCAATGGTAAATTACATGTCTTCAATAAAAAAAAAAACAAAAACATTAAGACATAGATACTTGCCCATGGAGGAAGGCAATTAGACTTCAGCATTATTTGTTAAACAACAGGCATAAGATGATACATAGTGAATTTTTTGCAGTAATAGCCATTCCTGGTCATTCATTTTGAAGAGAATAAATCTGTCACTTGAGTGAAAACAATTGACAGCACCATTTATTACCTTGCATGCTTCAGAATAACAGCACAATTTACATGTTGCCCTTTGGCACCGGGACTCTCAGCTTGCTTAGAAACAAAGCAAAAATATCTACAGACCTGGTAGCATGGATTTAAGCAGCAGCTGACCTTACGTGGTTTATTTAAACTTCTGTAACGGTGCAGTCTTGTTCAGCCCCTGGTTAAAGGGGGAATAGGTTCTTCTGGAGAATTCACAGCCTCGAGACTCTGAAACACAAAGGGTCACGCAGAGGTCTCTGTATCTGATAGTTCAGAGTAACATCTTAGCTCTGATCCTCTGAGATGTCTCCTGGGAATTAAAGATATTTGGTTTCCTTTCAGAGGCTTTAAAGTGCTGGGTCCATCAGAAAGAAGGAAGATTCCCTCCAGTTTGTGAAGATAAATCTTTACACTAAAAATCTTAGCTTTATTTTTCATGTGAAGAAGGCCAGATCCTTGGTACATCTAAGCCGTTTAGCCCACTGAAAAACAAGCCAACAAAACCTATGGGAAACAGTGTTACTAGAAGAGAATATACTCAGCCAAAAATACTCTAAAAATCTTAAAATGCTGCCCTTTATAGTAATATCTTTGCAGTATTAGCTGTTGGCTGGTGTTTCTTCTTGAGAAGGTTAATAGGTTTCCTAAGGCACCTGTTACAAATGCATGAGACACACTCAAATTTAGGATCAATGATAATGGAGAAGTCTGCAGACAATTTTGGAATGGCATTTTAAAGAGATATTTGGCTTCTTGAATGGAACAGAAATATTTAGGTTGAGAGCTATTATAAACCTCTACCAAGCACTTCTGTGTACTTCAGTTGCAAAAAGCTGTCCAGACTGGATCAATTGGAAAATACCTTACCCTCACCCTTATGGGGCTAAACCAGGATTTCCAGTCTATAAACGGATGCTTACTGAAGCCAGGTGCTGGCAAGGCTTTCTCCCTGTGCAGGGAGGTCTCCACAACCCCAGCACACTGACGCAAGAGCCAAAATAGACAACTTTTCCCATCACAAAACTACTCAATTTAGCAATGTCCATCCAGCTCCCGAAGGTTCACGTGGCTTTTCCCTTTGGTGATGGTTCTCCGAGTCCACAGAAAGGGCAGGCCAACACCTTGTAACTCTCTCATTATACTTTAAATTTAGAGTGGGCTGTTATTTTAATTTTCCCCCACTGTTTGATAGCACACAGCAAGGTCAAGAGACTGGCCATTTACTAAGAAGCTCTATTATTCCCAAGCACTATTCTACACATCGTAAAATCCTGGGGAGATTAATACAGCTGGTGGTAGCACTTATATTCTTAAAGCATACCTTGTGCCTTTGTGCCTCCTCCCACAGGTCTTTGTAGAGCTGTGAAGAAACTGTCACTCTGAAGTGCCCTATTCTCAGCATTGGGACATAGTTACAAGAAAGAAAATGAGACCTTGGGTTTCAGGTATCTTAACAGAAGATTTTAGCCCTACGCTGTTACAGAACATTTGCAGAGATCCAGGCTATATCTGGTTTCTTAGCCTTTTTTTCTCCTATTCTAATTCCTGGAGATGCTAACATATAATCAAAATGTCTTTTTTTTCCTTTTTCTTTCTTTTTTTTTTTTTTAATAGTTGTCACCAATCTGTAGTTATGTTGTCAAATAAACTGCTGATACAGGTATATCATTTACTGTAATTTCCAGCAATGCTGAGAGTGGAGTTTCATTCCCTTCCCCCCCCCTTTAAACACTGCAGCATAAAATTCCACCTGACTCACATGTCAGTTCAGAGCTCAAGAATCTAAAACCTCCAACTGAATGAATTGAATGACCAAGAAACACATCAGAGGGACCTGGACAGACCAGAGCCATGAAACCCCTTGTCTGTAGAAGCAGACCAGAAACCACCGATGAACCACAACCCCTTACTACAAACAGCAAACATCTGGAGGTTTAAACCTCTCCCTCTCCAGGAAAGCCAAGAAATGAGGACTCTAGGTAGGGGTTATTTAACCATTTATTCCAATATTCAGAGGATACAGCTTCTCTTCAGAAAAGCCAGGGCAAGCTACTGTAGATGGTTCTTGTTTTAACACCGCTCTTTGCACAGCCAAATGTGCAAATGTTTGGGAAATCCATGCGATGGTATCTTTGGTTTTCTGTGTTTCCTCCAGGCCAGAAGTGTTTCTTCTCTTCCTTAGATCTGACACAGGGGTCCTGAGGAGTCGTTATGCCTAGTCCAGACACAGCTTTATAAGGTGGAAGCTAGATCTCCTCCTCGCCTTTAGAGTTCTCTTAACCAGGCCTAAAATTCTTTATCCTGTTCCCTTTCTTGTCTTTTGCTCCACATCTGCCGCCTTCTTAAAACAAACAAAATTTGGCAATGGATGAAGCAGCACAATACCAGCCTTGTGGGGCAAACAGAGGTCACATACCCTATCTCTGTCTATGGAGTTTAAAAGCAGAGTACTTAGCATTATTAGCTTTTCTGCATGAGTGGTCGGTCCCAAACTGGACACATGGATGCCGCAGACAGACTGATAACAGTAGCATTTCTTTCTTTCTGAATGGGCTACTTACTTGTGGCTGCAATAGCAGACTGCAAGCTATGCTTCAGCGATATGCTGCTATCATACTTTGCGATAAGGCTGAAACCATTAGGCAGACAATAAATAAAAAAGTAAATAAATAAAAAAGGGGAGAAGTGCTCACGTAAATGCTAGGGGAATACTTTAAGGCAAGCTGGACATCTGTTTAGAAAGGTGACACTCCTATATCATGTCCTTGTTCCCAGGGCTACTCCTGGTACTTCTCTGCAGGGATACGTGAATATATAAAACAGGCTCCTACCTATTTTAGGTAGGTATTTGTAGGGTCCAGCTCTACCCACAAAGGCCGCACCCAAAAGGCTTTAACAACATAGGGACCAAATGCTGCTTCCCTTCCTCAAACACGCTCAGAAATAACAAAATGCCCAGTTTTGACACAGCTCTCCTTCACAGCCTTCAGTGAAGGATGATATCCTTTATTTCACAAATGGGGAGACCAAGTCACAGTCCTGCTCTGCCCAGCAGCACTGCCTAAGTTTCCCTACGTATTGCTGTGGGGCTTTGCTCACCAGCAGAATTTAAAAAAAAAAACAAAACAAAACAAAACCAAAAACAAACCAACCCACCAGATGAATCACATTAAAGTTCAGATGACCTTCACTGCAGTCTAAGAAACTAACTCTGACACTAACACTCACAACCCTGCAAGCTGATGGGAAATTATTGCCTGGCTTTGACATATTGTCTTCTCAGGGCCTTTTGCTGTTCGGATTACCTTTCTTTGAATTTGAAAAGTTTCTGCTTCCTGGGGAGCAGGGCAGGTGCATACAACGGGGGGGACTCTTACCAGCTTGGGGCCAAGCAGTTGTTCCTGAAGGTGACTACAAGGACCACCGCAGCCCTTATTCAGTCTTCCCTATTCTTGAGCGTCTAGAAGGAACTGAAAAAAGTCATGTCCTGGGATCAGTGAAATCAGAACAGGGCACTGCCTCAAGTCCAGTCATGGCCTCTTGCAGCATGAGGGAGTATTTTAAAGAAATGGGTGGCTCTGTCAGCTTCCTTTTTCTTGTTTCACTTCCCTTCTCTGCTCCACTCTTTGACACTGCGTACCTCATGTCAGGACTTTAAAACCCAGGACCCAGCACCTGGACAAGCTCAGATCACTTCTCCCACACACAGCCCAGCAGTGGCTCCCTGGCCCGAGGGCTTTGGGAGGAGCATCGGCTCCACCACAGCAGGTGAAGCAGATCCAAAGTGGTCTGAAGTTCACTGCTTTGCTGCCCCTCACATAATTCCCTCTACAGCAGTGCCCTTTTCATGTGGCGGGCATGCTGACATACACTAACGCCTCTGTTCCTTTGCTCCAGAAAGGTCTTTCCCCCACCAGAAAACCATCCCACAGAGGCTGAGGGTCAGCGCCCCATCTGAGCACAGCGGACACCAAAGGAGCTGCACAAGAGCCAGTCCCTGTACAAAACAGGGCACAGAATTTCCCTTCACCAGGAGCCTCCACATAGATCAATTTAAACCCACTGGGAAATCTCAGCCCAAGCCGAACACACTCCCTTTTAACACCAGGAGATTTTTTTCATTCACAGATTAACTTGGAAAAAAAAAAAAATCACTATTCAAAATGAGGAAAAATATTTCCATTTCAGATGGCTTTACAAGTTGCTCCAAGTCGTTTGCAGCCCAGCAATTTGAAATGTCTGCTCTTGCAAAGCTGTCTACATTTTTTGGCACAGCTTAGTTTTCCACTGCAAATCACATGCGATTAATCTGTTCTTCAGAAAGTGAAAGGCAAACGAGGAAGTCCAGTTGCAACAGAACCTATGGGAATCTTTTCATGAGTTTTAATAGGAACTGAACTAAACCCCGGGTTAACTTGAGACACCACACATCTGGAACGGACCATAATGATCGACCTTTTGTATCCCCAGGTAGCGATACTCCTGGCTCTGCCTGACCGGGACAGACACTCATAAGGCATGTATAAACGAGAGCCGTACCCAACAGACCCGGGTCTCAGGGGTTTATAACAGTTAATTATCGTGGACTGCCCCTCAAGGCTGAACAATAAATGAATACAAACAGGGCGTGCACACACTGACCATGTGAGCGATGTATCTTTTATGGGAGCCACAACTAACGGTGTGCCGGGATCTGGTGGTTTGCTTGATGCACCCCACGTGGGGACCACCCACACGCTGCGGCCCATTAGGCTCGCGCATGCCAACGAGCGTTGGCTCTGCACCAGGGGAGATTAGGAAATCTCCTCAGGAACACGTGTTTGTCCCAGCTCCTTCCCCGACTGCAGAGACAGCATAAACTGTAGGAGACAATGTCGAGGGAGAAAGTCTACCTGGGTCTTGGATAAATCACAGGAACGAGACACCTCATGGGTCACCTTGCTCAGCTCACTCGACAGCCGCAGCTACCGCAAGGCTTTCACCCCGCTGGTGCAACAGCCACCAGCAGCCATTCTGCAAAAGCTTGTTAGCAAAACAAGCCCCTGAGCACCACCTTCTCCAAGCCAGACACTTGAATCATGAGATCATAAATAGGGCTGATCGAATCCCAACTAATGTGCTCGACAGCTTTTGCTGCTTGCTCTCCTTTTGGCTCGCACAATGGGGAGAAAAGGGGACTTGGAGCTGAAACAAGAAGCCCACGACACATTGTCACAGCCTCAGAGGCATTACTGGGATTTGCTGGGCAGCAAACATGCTCCTTGTAATGCAATGTAAAACAAGCTGGCTGCATCATGACCTGCGTGCCCGAGCACTGCAGCGAGGGACCCCGCGCAGGCAACCCCTGAGCATGGCTGGCAGTGGTCTGGCA
Organism: Morus bassanus; assembly: GCA_031468815.1. Classification (NCBI taxonomy): domain Eukaryota; kingdom Metazoa; phylum Chordata; class Aves; order Suliformes; family Sulidae; genus Morus; species Morus bassanus. Next base: position 28,928,960 of record CM062577.1, read on the forward strand.
GGAGCCCACGTGGGAAGTGTGCGATGGAGGGAGGGGGACAGGATGGTGTAGCACAACCCATGCTGGGCTGTTCAGCTGGGGGTATATGAAAATCACAGTGAAAGCATACTTTTTGGCTATAACCAGAAAGTGAGAACAATAATACATCATAAAATGAAGGCAACTGCAAAAAATCAGCAAGAGCTAGGAAAATACGCTTCCTTTCTTTGTCCATAAAACAAGGATAACAATGTTTCCTTACCTGACATGTAAAGCATTTCCGTGGGTCTTCAGTTATTGTGTCAGAAGCATCTTCCAGGACTCTAAGCATCTTCCGGAGCACTAAGTCAATACTCAGGGAAAAAAAGGCTCTTGCCCCAGGGGGTAACAGGCAGGGCTGCTGCAGGGGCAGCCCCAGCCCTGGGTGCCAGGCATCTCTGTGGGGATGGGTCAAGGCTGAGACAGACCATCAGCTCATGGGTGGTACCTGTCTCAGCAGGGGCCACGGCCAGGCAGAACCGTGGCAGGGCTGCAGACACCCTACAGCATCACTAGGGAGGGAGAACAGCCCCAAGCTGACCTGAAATGGGCTCCTGGAGTCCCAGGTGGGGCCCATCAAGGCTTACCAGTGCCCATCAGTCAGGTGCAGGTGAAGCTTTTACACAGTCACCTGAAAGCAACTATAGTGCAGCCAACACAACAGTACAAGAGCCACCCCAGCCACAGCAGTTACCCCATGCAAGACAGGAACCCCCATGCCATGAGGCCACTTCTCCCACCTAGCATGTCCTACTGCACCCAGCCCAGGCTTCGATTCAAGACGTGATCCAAAAATGCAAGTGGTTTTGTAATCCCATGAGTAGCTTAACCAAAAGGAGGGGATGAGCAGTTCTACTACATCAGGTTAGAAACAGGCCCAAAACTTCTGCTGAGGTTATTTTTATGAATAGCAACTAATGATAGGTTTTTGGAAGGGAAATTAGTATGGGAGGAGATGGATTTTCAAAAATGTCAGAACATTTTGTTTCAACATTTTTCAAAATGAAAATGTTGACATTTTACAAGAAAAAAAACTAATTTAGATTTTTAGTTGAATGTTAAATGTGGATTCATCAATAGGAAAAACTCAACAAAATAATCCATTTCATGTCAAGCATTTTATATCTTAGCTCAAAATTAATGTGGGGTTGGGATTCTTTTAATTAATTGAACCCTCCTGGAAAGTACCAGTTTCAGCTGCCCTGAAGTGATACAACCCAGTTTACACATTCAGGCATTGAGTAAGCCTGACAATATTCAAGAAGCACTTGGACAACTCCCTCAGACACATGGGGTGAATTTCAGGGTTGTCCTATGCAGGGCCAGGAGTTGGACTTGATGATCCTTGTGGGTCCCTTCCAACTCAGGACATTCTATGATTCTATGAACCCAGTTTACACATTCAGGAATTGCGATGGGAATTTTACACTTGAATTAAAGGAAGGTGGGAGAAGATAAACCAGCTTGAAAGAGTGGCACTTACTGAGACACAAGGAACAGGTTGGGAGAGGGAGTGAGACGTACAGGACTGAACAGTGCAGATCACAGGGGAGAATATTCTAAGCAAAGAAAATTATGTAGAAGTACATAGACCCCATTGGAAGGGGATAGAGGTTTTGGCATTCTAGGGGAAAAAGTGGGATGCAGAAGAAGGCAAGGGGCTTTGCAAGTGTGTCTTAATCCCCATGCACCCTCAGAGGCTAAGCCCAGCTTCAGAAGATATAAATGCTTAAATAAACATGAGTAAATTTATTATTCCTCTGTGTTTCAGATCTTCTTCACCTTCTGCCTGGCTCATTTACCGCAATTAAACGCTTGTAAACAGATTATACACTGAAAGCTACATTTTCCTGGTAAGTGGTCACCTTAACCTCTTCTGCTTTGACCATGGCTAATATTCCCCAGGTCTCACTATAATCACTGAATAATGGGACCAAAGTGAATTGCTAGGTCACTTGGTTCAACAAAACTATCTCCAGCATCCAAATCACATATGCAAGTGTGCTTTGCTTATTCCTGTGATAAACGCTGCTTACACAGTCAGGAAAAAATTAGTAATGTCATCGCTCTTAAAAATAGTAACAAAACTTGCCCTGAGCACAGGACACATGCTGCTGTATTAAACTAGGAAGCGTAATAATGAACTCTAGACTTATCTAGTTTTGCTTTCTTGTTGGTTATGGCGTTGCACACATTGTGAAACCAGCAAAGTGGAGCCTACTGTGAAACACTCTAATTTTCTGGAAACCTAGATAAGCTTCTGCAAGCCGTTCTAAGAACTGGGGTTCAATTGCCTTGTTTTTAACTCACTCCAAAATAAGCTTCATCACAACCTATACAGGCAGGGGAGAACAACAAGAGCAGCTAGAGGAACCATTAACAAGACTGACTTTTAATGCTTTGTTTGGTTTTAGAGGCAAGGTCTGAGCTGAAATACTACTGACAGGGACAAAGTTTATTACGGATTCTCAAATGGGAAGCAGGTTTTGATGTGGCGTAGATGAGTGTAACTCCACTGAATCAAGCGGGGTTACCAGTTTATAGTAATTGGTAGTCTTAGTCTGTATTTTCTGTCCTCTTTGACGCTGACTCTGTCAAACTGCATTGATTGTCTCTACCAGAAAAAAAAAATGGGAGGAAATAAACATTCTTTCCACATTTAGGTTAGAAGATTTTGCTCTCTCCTGAACGGGATTAAGCAGGCCATTCCTCTCCTATATTTGTATACCACTCCTCTCCCCCTGCAACCGCAAAAGATCCCCACAAAAATGAGTAAGAAATGTGAAGTTGTCATGAAAAAGAAATACCTTGCTTCAACTGAGCTTGTAGCATGAGTTTCACAGCTAAGTAGTGTGCCCTCATGGGTTGATCTCTCTACATCGTTTTGGAGAAGCAATCTGAAAATCAAGACCTGTCCCCTCCCCCAGGGCCAACACACTGTGCTTCCCTTGACTGCCTAAACCCTAGCAGCAGAGAAGAAAAAGAAGGCCATTGCATACAAGTCACTACAGGAAGCCAGCTCTTTGTTTTTACATAATCATCTCTATTCTGAGCTTTATGAAAACTTCATAAAAGGGAAGGAACAGAAAGTGACGGTGACAATGCAACCAAAACTCAGAGATGCAGCACGGTACTTAGCAGTGTTTACCTGCTCCAATAATTCTGATCCCAGGGCAGAGTGCTGAAGATTAGCTCCAGACCTCATTAGGCAGGATAGAATTACGTGGGTTAACAAAGTAATACTCTTGGCTTTCTTTTGCATTTTATAAGTGGCTTGAGACCTATAAAATCCCTTTGAATTTTATTAAAAGTCTTCCGCAATCATTTTTCATCCTGCAGCCCAGTTGAGCTGAACTAATAAATTAGCATGTTATCTGCGTGGATATCCATTAGAGCTTCAAATGAAGATTATTAGAGCCAAAAAACCTAACAATGCTGATTACAACTGGGGAGGAAGCAAGCTGGTCCACCGAGCAATGGGCATCAAGGATAACCAATGAGGGACACATCTACCTCATGAGCCCACAGGAGATGGGCAGCATGAAGAGCAGCATCTCCAGCTGCCAAAAGGGCAGGCTTGGGACACCTTGAAGAGGCAATCATGGGCAGGACCCCACTAGAATTGAGTATGTATGAAAGGCTCAGTGAAGGCGCATCAGGATTATCCTTACTGCACAGTCCAGGTGAGTTTTTGCTCCTACTGAACCAGTACCGGTTGCCCACATGCAAGTCCTGGCCACAAATAAACTCTGCTTTTCAGTTGAGTCATCTGCCTCAGCACAAACCCTGCTGAATGCAAGAAGGCCGCAACATGAACATAAATTGCACAACTATCTAGTTGCTACAGCTCTAGGTAGCATCGTGGCAGACACGGTTTGAAGCTGGAGTGACGTGTTCATACTTGGCATCAGCTTCCCCCAAGTCTTTTGCTTACACACTTTGGGATTTCTGACCAAAATGTCAGTACAAGTAGAATGTAATACTTTTTCTGCTGTTTTGCAAAGCTCATAAATGGGCAAACTTGAAAAATGAAGCCAAGGTGTGAAAAACAGGTGTAACATGGAAAGCAGATGCTGGGAGATTGTCTCTTTAATAGGCTTCAGCAGCAGTGCTCTTGGCCTGAGTGCTGTTTGCTCAGTGAGATCTGGCAGGATGCTGGCTACACCTCTTGCTGTCCTGAGCAACAAGCAGAGGAGGGTAGTGGGTGGCTGGATCTGAAACCATCAGTGTAATTGAAGCACATTGCAAAGGCAGAGCTGCCGCAGCTCCTGAGCTCCCCACGCCGGTCCCGAGCAGAGCCAGGACTGCACACCCAGCCAGGAGGCTCTGGTCGCTGGGGAGCCGCACGCTACTTCCCACTCCCCAAGGGTCCTGCAACAAACCAAAGGACCTGGAGGACTCGCAGTGAAGAAGGGGCTGAAAGGACTTTACACAAACACACACCGAGCCTTCAACAGGCCTGGCCACCAAACAGGACCGAATACCTCCTTCGAAGGGAAAGCCACCATGCAAACATTCTTCCAGCTTCTTGTCCATGCTCCTCCACCCTGCCCTATCGCTGCAGGACTCATCTTTCTCCCTGCTTGCCTGCCTTGCCAACCTCTTCCTTTCTCCTCCTCCTTCTCCCTACTGATTTATTTCTGTCCCCTCTTGAAGGAGCGTTTGGGCCACTGGTCACCTACGTGAGCAGAGCCTGACAGCTGCAGCACCAAAACTGTCCAAGTGTATGCAGGCAGGGAAGTGCAAAGGTAGGTTAATTTACTTTCTCTTCAAAGTATTTTCCAAGGATTACTCTCAACCTCTCAACAGCTCCGATTCCCACGACCCTGTCTCCGAAAGGGAGGCAGCCCAGGTGCATCCCCGCAGGGTGCTGTGCAGCCAGCCGCTGCTCGGGTGCGAGCCGACAGCGTTTTGGCTTCCCTCGGAGCAAACTAATCGCAAGGCAGGGATTTAAGGGAAATGTCGTCACACACTGCCTGGTCCACTGAACCACAGCAGCTTGGTCGTGCTTCCCTGGACTCTTTTTCTTTACCTTAAAGACGACCCAGCTCCCTCTTCCAGGGATTCAGCCACACACGCGCTTCTGCAGCCCCCACCTGCAGCAACACCACCCTGACGTTAATGCAGACATGGGTTGTTCTTCCCCAAAAGAAAAAAGCTCCTGCCTGAGCTGAGCCTTGTGATGTGCTACCCAAAGTGAATTTCAAGATACAACTCCAGGCTGCTGCTCTTCCCCTGGGGTCATACAGACACCATTTTAGTATGTCTTTATTTCCAGCCTTCTTCCTCTTCATCTAATTCCCTTTCACCTCCCACTTCTATCCTTTATTAGTCTTCTTCTATTCTTTCCTAAGAAGAAAAATGTTTCTTTTTACTGTCAATCTCTGTCCCTTTCCTCCTGTCATTCTCTTCATGTCTCATCCACAATGATATTTTTGTTCATGCAATAACTAGTTTGCTCTTTCTCCTCTTCCCGCCGGGCTACTTTGATCTACTGTTCCTATGTCTGTTTTACACATTCCTTTTCCTCCCTCCAAAGACACATCAGTGTATTTCCCTTCCCCTCCTTCTTACTCATCTCTCTTTTCCTGTGCTGTTCTATTCTTGCTGCACCAAACTTGTTTCATGTGTAGACAGTTTTAAAACCTGCTCTGCTGCCCCGTTGAGCTTTGCAGTAAGTGCTGGAGGGTATGATCTGTCAGTCCAGTCACCCTAAACCAACACAGGATGCCACTTTAGCACCCTGCCTTAGCCATGCTTTATTAAGAAGAAGAACACCTGACTCCCAAAGGAAAAACTAACCCGGAGAGCACCTAGGACGATAATCCCTCGGTCACTTCAAGTTCAGCAGATCACATTGCTGCACAAACCTGAAAGAGTCCCTGGGCACCCATCCCAGTCACTGCCCAGAACTTCGGCAGGAAGGGTGCCAACCAACAGGAATGGCCTTTTCATTGTCCATAATCAAGAAAGTCCCCTGAAAATGAATAAAAATCATTTGCAGCTTCATAGGACTGTGGAGAGAGGGACTTCTAGAGCTGCGTACTCTTAGTTACAATAAATCGCAGCAAGATTTGGTGTCAAGCAGCAGGGAGCCTGCTGGCCCCTGGCAACAGGAAACCGGAGGGTGAAAATTACTCTTCCCCTCCACATGACAGCCATTTACTAACCTGTCCCTTGCCCTGAGAATCTGTAAGCAGGGAGAAAAGTGTAAAAATCATGCTTTTCCACCCTGTGCCAAACAAGACATTAGCGCTTTCTGCCATGTCTCCTCCTGATGAAAACTCACTTCTACCTGGCCTGGCCACTTTGGGGAGAAAGCAGGGAAACAGCAGGAATAAACGGCATGGGAACTGCTGTAGCATCCCCTCCCAAGACTGAATAACACTTCCTCGGGGGCAGGTGTTGTGAAACAGGGCCTTTTGCAGCCGGAGCATTTGGACATAGAGCTCAAATGCCGGTTGATGCCCAGCAAGTGCCCCTGGGCATTTGGGCTGGCTGCCAGGCTGTTTGCCCAGCTGTCTTACCTCCGGGGTTTGATGAGCAGCACTTAATCTGAAGGTTACAACAGAGCATTTTGGCCGCTTCAATTCATAGAGCATCATCCAATGATTTCATTAATGCTGCAGAGCTGTGCGACTGGCACAAATGTTGGCATTCAGGCCTGGAAAGGAGGAAGGAGGCTTACTTCATTTTCACTTGTTCCAAAGTGGAGAATATGAGAACGAAGTGATGTGCTTGTTGTGATAGGACTGGTTTATCAGCAAAGTGAGTCCAAGTTAAAAGACCCAGTTGATAGCAAATGAAACATATCGTTAATTTACCAGAGCATTTGCAATGTCAGTCCCAGGAACCTGGCATTGATTTCTTTTACCTTACACAGCCACGTGAAGCAGTCTTTCCCAAGATGATAACTGCAATGATAGCCATGGTAAGGCCAAGTTTTCCTCCCTGATCTCCAGCCCTGAATCCTCCAGGCTCGCTGAAGACAGCAACCAGCAACCGCACTCAAGCACCCATGAAATAATAAAGTGGCTACAGCAATCTCTATGTCATTGCAAAGGTTAGGTGCAGGCTGCCCTTTGCATGGCCCAAATTCAAACCTGGTTTGTGTCTGGGTGTGGGGTGGGGTAGGGAAGATTAAAAAAATCAAGATGAAGCAAGTCTCAGCAATTACTTCACACATACACAGGCACACGCACTGTGTTGTTCGATAGTAATGGTCTGAAACATTATACTTCCACAATGCTATAACAGCATCACTTAGAGTCATTACATGAGCATAATGCAGTTCAATTTGGCAGCTTGCAGTTTGCCTTGGTTTTTTAGTACAGAAAGGAAGAACTAGAAGCCTCGTGAACTTTTGTGAGCCCATCCTAAATAATTTCACTGAAGCATAAAGTACCATGCCTGAAGTCAGCTCAATCTCTGGGAAATTAAATTAGCCCATTTATTGAATAAATATAGTTATTCCTATATACAAGGGAACAGTTCGAGTACCTGACAAGCATCTATTGTCACTTTGACATCCAACTGCGCCTGCTGCAAGTGGGCACGGGTCTCCTGTGTCCTAGATGCCAACGCTATGGCCGTGTCTCAAATGCTCTAGGACATCTAAAATGTCACAAGACACCTACGTTTGGGCACCTGCTTCACTCCCATATCGCTCTGCGATAGCAGGTGATGTAACATGATAAACCTCAGCATGGAAAAACCTCTCCTCTGCACAATTCCCAGCCTGCCTCTGACCGGGAGCTCATCAAGACCTCAGAAAATTACCTCTTGGTAACAAGCCAGTTGATTTGACTGGAAAGGCATAATAAATATTAAACAGTCTATAAATGTGTGGCATAGACACAGCATATATTTGTGCCTCCCCTTTGAGGTTCTACTTACCAATAGTGACCAAGTTTTATCCTTAGAGGCAGAGTGAAAACCTGTGGACTCAGAGCAGACTATAGTCAAGGGCAGCATTTGTTCATAAATTGAAGTGACACGGGTTAATGGAGAAGAAAGATAATTTCATTATCTGAATCTGAACAGATCTCGTCGTGTAAGAAAAAAACCTTAATGTGGTGCTGATGGCAAATATAAGTAGGTACCTTAATAGCTATCATCACTGACTGAACTATATGAATACCTAACGCAATTGCTGTGCTAGAAAACAGCTTTTGACCTGCCAGTAACATTTCATTTTTAACTCAGCACTAGCCACAAAACCCAAGTCTTCTGAACCTGGAAAGTTGTACACACTGCACATGCAGTGAACTCCTAGCCTTGAGGCTGAATGTTGCCTTATTTGGTGAAAATTGATTAGATTTGTCAGGTGAATAAAAATCTTTATTAAATTTGCCTGGTTGAAAGTATGCCTGCGTATTTTAGTTTTTCATTAGAGTGCCGTTGAATTTGTCTGAAGTAGTTAAGAATATCGTAAGTGATACATCAGTAACAATTGGACCAAGCCTCGGCAGAAACCCCCCAGGAGAACATGCTTTGCCTATGAAAGTGAAGTCTAAATGCTGCTGGTTTCAATTTCTCCCCGCCAGAGGGGAGCAGAAGAGAAATTAGGTTGGGAAAATTTTTTAAAAAAAAAAAAGAAGAGACAAGAAAAACCTCAAAACCACCTCCCCTCACTCATACACACACACACACAGAGCCAGGAAGGACAGCACAAATATTTCAGAATTAGCTGTGAAGTTCGGCAACAAGCGTTGCACCAGACCGCTCAGCAGAGCTGCCCCTTCGCCCTCCCCTCGCCTCCTTCCCACCATCCTCCTCTCCACGCAGAACGCGTCGACATCCTACGCCTGGGGAATTCATTTCAGTGGCCCGGGTCTGATTTCTAATTATGGTGCAGGATGCATGGTGATAAATTTCCTAAGGGATACTCATTATATAGAGCATATGAATGTGCTGTAATCGGGCGTATTTGTTGCTATGGAAAAACACAGCAAGCATGCAGAGCCTTCTGTGTGGCATCTTTAGCGTCCCTGCACTCGCAGTACTCGGATTCCTTGGCAGCGCGCAGCATAGCAACATGTTATCTGGCACAAAACCCAAGGACGTTCCAAGTTTCGTTTGAAAAACTTGCGGGGCTCGTTAGCCTGTTGCATCTTCAAGGGGTGTTAGACTTAATGATTTTGCATTATTCCTGTTTAAAGCAAAGGGATCAAAGAAAAGTATCACGGGCAGCACGAGTTTAGCAGTGTGACCTTTCCCTCCTCCTTCCTAAAGCCCGTTGTCTTCCTCTCATATATACTGGCCACATCCATTTTAGGAAGAGAAACAGGCTTGTTGGACCATGTATTCAAACCTTTATATGCAATGGCTAAACAGGGCTTTCCCTGTGCCCAGGTAAGGGGGTATGAGCCTGAACACCACATAGGGCAATGCCCAGGTAGGACACCCTGTGCTAGAAAATAAAAAAAAAAAAAGGAAAAAAGAAAAGAAAGTCACCATGCTTATTAATTAAATCCCCTGCTAATCTCTTCTGCAAGCAGCTGGTGGAGGTGGGGAGGGTGCCAAAGTGCAGTTCTCTCTACATACCAAATTAACAGATCTCGGTGGCACACAGAAAGGCTCAAACCGTTTGTTTTATGCCTCCCTTATTTTAAAACACTTAACCCACAGCCCAGGCCCGCAACATGTTCCTCAGGGGCTCGCGCAGTCTCCATAGAGAGGCAGGAATGGTGGCAAAGCCATCTCACCCCATAGCCTGCTCCACTGCTCCTCCAAAGCGGAAAGATGGGGAGGTAACACTCACTTCCATCACCTTTAAATAACACCCAGTTCTGTATTTCTGGAGGCTTTGACCCAGAGACAGCTTTTTCTGACACTGTGCTTGAGGTGAGAAGGGAGATGGTGTAGCTGCGAAGAGCTGCCAGCTGCGTATTGATGGCTGGAGTATCGGCCACGTGAAATGCCATCAGAGGTGCTGAGCATCACAGCTGCCAGAATCCCAGTGACGAAGCAGGCATCATTAGCGGTGCGCTCCTTATTCCTGCAAGAAAATTAGTTGCAGCTCTAGGAAATTCCTATACCTCCATTTGGCACAGGCAAATTAGAATATATTGTCTGGAAATAAAGAGGGCCAGGCAGGCTTAAGCTGCCACAATAACCACCTCTGCTTAAACACTTAAATGTTAAATAGAGATATAATGAAGAATGGAGTGGTTTTTTCTCCAAAACATGAGTTTACTCATACTGTATTATGGTAGCACCCACACTTCTCTTCACCTCAGGCTGGAGGAGAGATCTGATTTGTACTTGTTGGCTTAGCCCTGCTGTCCCTATGCAAAAAATAAAGCTAGAATGAATTAATCTTTCTTTTTTAAAGTGGGCACCAGTCCATTGGATCAAGTGGCACAATCAGGGCTGCCACCAACTATTTCTGTGATTTCTATCAAGACTAACAACTCCTAACTCAGTAGGAGGATTTTGGAAAAATAGAAGCGTGTGTGTGCATGAGAGGAGGGGTGTTGAAACCATCAGGCTCAGAGATGCTCTGCCTTCTCCACTTTCCTCTGCTCCCATTTCCTCGCCTGAACTCCCCAGCAGTTACACCATGCTATGACATCCAAGGATGGAGCTGCCCAAGCCATGACAGCCGCTTCTGTAAACAGCCCAAGCAGAACTCCACCAGCCTGTTACAGATTTCCACTCTCTCCTCCTCAAAATGAAACCATCCTTCTCCGATCCCCCTGTATATACAAGCCAAGATCCCTTCAGAGGGATCAGGCGTGCGAAGGCGGCACCAGGAGCTGCAGCAGGCTGGGAGATAAAGGAGATGTGCTCCTACACACACACACACACTGGAGGTGTGCTGGCCGTGCAGCTGCCAGCCTCACTGCTGGATTTGGCTGACGGAGCTGAGAAACCCTATAATGTAGGAAATCCAAAAATCCAAACAACTGAGTAACAAATGGAGACCTCCACATCCGCGTGGCCCACACACAAGTTAACAAAAAGGGAGAGTCTTTCCAGCAGTCCTCTACTGGCATGGCCAACAACCCACCAGAGGGTGGTGGGTCCTCCCAGACCCAGTAGGGTCAGTCCATACTGGTGCTGCTGGTCGTCTTTTGCTAGCCTGTGTGCAGTAAATTGGGAGCAGGCCAGTTCTTACGGATAATACCGTGCAAACAAGCTTCCTCACAGTGCAAACCTCTCAGAGCAGCCTGAGAGAGAAGCTTGGCTTTGCTCAAAGCCTGGCTGCCCAGAGAGGAACACACAGCCGATGAGGGATGCAGCCGTTCGGGGAACCCTGTGGCATCACTGCCTTTCTTGTCCTTATTCTCATTCGAGCTTCTCAGGGTACTCCATAAAATCAGATTAACGCCACCAGTCCTATTGCTTTTGAAGACTGGCAGCTGGGGAGGAAAGACTAAGAGGGTTCTTCTGAGACAGAAATGAGGTAGTGAAAAAGGCAGAGATCGGTTCAGGCTTGCTGCCCCACTGGGAGAGGTGGCGTTTCCTCCAGCCCATACACTCCTAACCACAGCCTCCCAACCCATCTTCTGCAACGCATGGGCAGAACCACTGCAATACCGTGCACGCAGAGAGCAAACTGAAGGTAAACAGGAGCTTGTGCTTGATTGCCACTTCCCATCAATCCTGAAGAAATTTTCACTCACCCAAACAAGTTGTGTTTCATTTACCTGCTAGCTCCTCCAGTCTGCAATGCATTTGGGGGGGGGGGGGGGGGGGGGGCACCGTTCCTTATACATTTGTACAGCACCTCGCACAATGCCACCCCAACAGCCTAGGTGGTATAAAACATAAACCTACTAACCTCATACACATTTACCAGCATCCCAAGCTCATAAGTCTCCCCAGAACAAATGCACTGATGAAAACTAATGTCTCTACGAAGAGGCTGTGATATAAAACCAAGCTGACAACAGACCAGTGACTGCCATGCTCCCAAGGCCCTGGCTAGCGGGCAGGTTAATGGCGAAGTGTTATTCATTGAACGTGAAGGCAAACCGTTCAAAACATTCTTGGTTTTGTTAGCGTAGCTTTTCACAATGCTTATAAATGAGAAACTTGACAAGAAATGTGAATACACAATTTGTCAAACAAAACACACATAAAAGAGTGAAATTCCCCTCCTACTTCAAGGGAAAAGTGTCTCATTCGCTGATGCCAAATACTGATTTAAAACACTGACAGATACAGACCACTAAAACTTCCCGTAATGAACTGTGGTTTTCAGTGTTGGTAAGAAACCTCAAAACACAACAGGAAATGAGGCAAAGGTTTTGTTTTGCTTCCCCTACTGTTGCTTATATAAAGGGGAAATCATTATCATTTATTGCTAAATCCATAACTCAGAAAAAAGATCTGATCTTCCCTTCCCTCCCGCCCCAGCACAAGCCCCTCCACGTTCCCACGTACACGCGTGTCCAGAGGAGCAGCACCAAAAGCTGCACAGGTCTAGGTCATGCCAGGTGTAAATGAAAGCAGAAGCTCGATTGCTGATTCAAGGTCTTTCAACTGCTGCTTTTTTGGGAAAAAAAAATTGCAAAAACATTTTTCTTCTGTATCAGTTGTATTTTGCCAGCAGCACTGCCATGGTTACCATTGGGGGCTTTGTTTTTAATAGTTTTTGGGGGCTTTTTGACTCTTTGCTGAATTTATTTTTTAATCTCTCTGCTGAAATGTTTGATAATAGGGATTTTTCTTCCAGAAAGTTTTGGAGAGGTGATTTTTGTCTTACCTTTTTCTGCACCTGCAGCCTCCTCACACTTCTCATCGCCTCCTTCCCATCCCAACAGCTTGATAATGAAATTGCAGCATAAACAAAAAATGTGATGAAGTGTAGATAGGTAAGAACTTCTTAAAGACATGCAGGAGGGAGAGCTGGAGAGTGCAGCAGGTTGTTGTATTACTGTACCCGTTTCACATGCTGGAAAACTGAGCATCGATTCATAGAAGAAGTGAAAAGAGCTATTGTCAGTTCTCTTATTTCTTGTCTGACTGTGTCCATGGTGGCAGCTATTGGGACAGTACCAGTAAATAAATACTAAAAAAGAATACCCGAAAAGATGACCTTCATTTCTGCTTTTAACTTCTGGACCCTGCATCAAAACTTCCCTGAATTCAGTGCTTAAAATTGCTGACAATTTCATGATTCTCATAGATTTCTTCAACTCCAAATTGAGGATAAATATAAATATTGGAGGTTGTACTCCTGGTCCTGGGGACTGATCACACTTCTGGGCTATCTAAGCTTGCAAATCTTGAAGTACAGAATCTACTTGCCACAAAAATTTGTGCCTAGAAACTACAGGCAGATCTGTTCTAAAACTCCACGGAAATATTCCTGAAAATATTTCCCCAGCTGCATTCAAATTAGCTAGGAATCTGAGCTCTTAACTACGGCAATATTAGCATACCTGTAGCAGAGCAGCTATTGGCAGTACTAGTCTGCCTGTGTCACCCTGCACGTATCCTCAAAGGACAGCAAACACACAGGACCAGCTCTCTGAAGCGAGCTGGGGTGTTGCTATCCCATGAATGGGATTAAGCATAAGCAGTTGTAGACAGGGAAGGGGAAAAAAAAAATTACCTTGGTTTTGAGGGCAGAGTCCAAAGCAAGAGCAGTAAAGATCCCAGGGTGACTTCACTTTGGTAATTCAGCCAGAAGGTGCCATAAATAAGGTCTGCAGGCCAGGATGCATTAAGGACACACAAAGACAGTTTTCCCAGGGATAGAGATGGTAATCTCTGCTCAGCTGCAAAGGGCTGCAGCTGCTGAATAATTGCTTCAATACCAGTGGTTTCAGAGACAGCTTATCAGCCTGCCTTGTCCTGCCCTTGGAGTGGGAGGTTAAGGTCCAAGGACAGAAACAAATTTAGAGGGACAAAGAAATGATAAGTAGAAGGAAGAGGAAGGCCCCTGTTTGCTTCCCATTACACTTCTAGTTTAGAGAGATAAGGATCCTTTTCCTTTTGTCTGAGCAATAAAAGGGAAGTGGATTAGCTGTGTTGGCCAGGATTTTCCTGGTGGACCCGGAGGGAGTAGGAAGCAGTGAGCTTGTGTTGTCCGACTCCCTCCCAGTGACAGACCAGTGCTGTGACATTAATGATCCCAACTGTCCTAGAGGTGAGCAAAGCCTCTTCCAAATGAGGATTCACCCCAATACAACTACTCCATGTTCAAGGTGAAAAAAATCATTGGTTTCTACCACTTTTTCCAGATCAGATGGGAACTTTTTAGCAAGAAATAGCATAAATTTATTAGCTGGGGCACAGCAGTGAGCTGACGCCACTCTACGGCTTCCAGATAACAATAAAGCAATGCCCACCAGTTCAGCACAGAGTAGTTCAACCGTGTCTGTTCCAGCCTGAAAGAATACATCTCAAGAGTATTAGAAATAAAAATAAATTAAAATATACCTTTTAAAGCTGCACCTAGCAGCAGTGAGACAGAGGGCAGGTAGGTGGGAAGAGAGAACCCAAAAGCTCCAATGAAGAATTTAACCTCCTTTTGTTGTCAGAAGGAGAATATACAGCAGTATATTGTGCTAACACAGCACTACTGTGCTTAGAAAGTACCTTTGCAGTGGATTCTCCTCTCTTGGCAGCGGGACCACACCCTGCTTCTGGGCTAAAAAGCTTTGGAGTGATGGGAGCCTCTTGCCTGCAGGGCACGGGGAGCAGGCAGCAGTCCCAGGAGCAGGCAATCCCCGGGACCTCCCACTTAGCTTCACCCCAGGGAAAAGCCCCACAGAGGGTCACAGCAGATATCTTAGAGCAACATTTTTTCAGTGGTTATCCATGGTTACACTCGATTTTGTCAGACAGTACAGCACAGTGATGATGTCACTTCTTAAACCACAGTTTAGCATAATTCTTAGGTGCCTTGATAAGTCTCATTGAACTCACAGGAAATTAAGCAGATGATTATCTAATCAAGAGCAAAAACAGCAATAATTTTCCCTTATCTACCCATCAGCCTAGGATCTCAAAGCAATTTATAGAATGACTAAGTCAAGACATGTAGCTAATCTCCAAGGGATGGTACTGTGCCCGTTTTACAGGTAGGGAAACTGAGGCACACAGTTTCCAGGCAAAGATAAGCACACTTTCCCATTACACTGTCAACAGACTCATTGAAACCAAGGGGATGACTGTTGAAATGGGAGGATTTGTCTCATGAATGAAGGGAATAGAGATGGCCCCAAAAGTCTGCATCGTTAGAGATGAAAGCATGGGTCAGACAGGAAAAGACCTAAAAAGCACCAGCTGCTCGGTGCAGTGATGGGTCTGCCTCTTACAGGCACACACAGCAAGTCTCTCTCTCTCTCTCTCTTTATGAATAGGTACATATATATGTTCCTTTTTGAAATTCATTCTTACATTGCACTGTTGACTTACCAGCCCTCTGCGGCAAGGGAGGGGTGATGGATTCACATTAATGTGCATCCCGGGAAGCAAGCACATCCCCAGGGGAGCAGCATGATTCATTTTTAATGATACTTCCCTGAGTCTGTAGGCCCCATAAGCCAAGAATTACAAGCCTTGAAAGTCATCATCACTGACTGAGTTGTTGGTGGTGAAGGAGGGTTTCCAGCCCAAGTGGGAGTCGTTACAGCAGAGGGATCATTTTAAACTAAGTGACAAGAATATATTAGGGGAAGGAAAATTACACTTTTCAACAACTGAAGAAAATAAAAAACCACTTCCTGCCAGAAATTCTGATTCAGAAACAAGACAAGAAGGCAAATTGCTTCCCCCTCTCTACACTGCATGGAGCAAACCTACACACATAGGTCAGAGGCCTAGCAAGAGCCTGAGGCTAAACTAATTATTGTGATTTGCTCATCTTTTGTAATTAATCTAGGAAAGGCTTAAGGCTGTTAGCAGCTTTAAAGAAGTAAATCTGAAGGACCAATTAATTAAAAACAGCAGTGCTTAATGAGGACCTTTTGGTTCTCTCATGTTGATTGTTATATTTGTTGAAAGTTAAGTTTCCGCTGTCTGTCAGATCTTGTCTGGTCTTGTAAAATAGATCTTCTTACTTGGTGCTTAACCACTTGACACTGGAACAAAAGCTTTCGATTACAAAGCAATTTGTGGGGATTATAATGGAATGAGCTACACCCACGCTCCCTGATTTAACAATCAATTTGAAGCAATGTTCAGTTCAACCGAGAAGCCTTAAGGACTCTAAAACTACAGTTTGGATCTTCTGGTCCCTCTCCTCCAGGCTGGAACCCACAGGTGTTAATCATGGGGGTAGGTTGAAGCATGCTCCTCAAATCTTGTTTTGAAAACAAAAACAGGGATGCACTTTTCCTTACTCAGTCCTGTCTTAAACTGGCAATTAAGCACCCATCTCTCTCCACATTTTCTGTGTAAGTGTAAACCTAGTGCAGGCCAGGGAAATCATGGCTTTCTTTAACCCAGAAGTGAAATTCAGCTGAGCACCACAGAGAAACACTCAAAGCTTTATCTTCTTACACCTGACATGACATAGCCAACAGTCAAACCGTGCCCTGAAAGCAAGTGTGTTTGGGTCTCCTGTTACTAACAGAGTCCTTCCTCTGATGTAAATGCAGTTGGGTGCCAGAGAAACATGGAAGATGTTATGGAGGTCACAGTCAGCAGCTGAGAGAAATGGCCAATTCTGTTTCTGCTACACTCTTGGGCCTGGTATGTTTAGGACATCTTATGCAATTTTCTTATACGTGTGGAAAAATGTTGATGCTTTAATTTATTTAATCAGGGGAACAAGTAATTCACCCCAAGAACATCCATTTTTTATTTCTGAAAAGCTGGATCTATGAACCAAGTCCTAAGAGCAGAGCTGTGCCTTGGGGAGAAACCTGGACCAACGTGTTACCTAAAGACTCCAAGCACCTTACAGAGAACAGTATTATTCACCAAGTGAATGAGGCATCTGTCACTGGCAAAGATAGGACCCTCTGCCTATTTGCTGTCCTTATATAAGAGGCAAAAGTGTTTTGTGCTGGAAAAGAGAGACTAGGAAAGGAGGAAAACAAGTGTGAAAGGAATAAAGATCAGGTTACCAACTTAGCTCCAGAAACAGCCCTTTGTGAACAAAATTGGACTATTTTGCTTGGCAAGACAGAAGATACATATCCAACCTATTCTCTTTCAGACACCTTCTCTGTCATCTGTCCCCACAACTAGCATTTTTCACATGCCGCAAATTAATTTTATATTCTCAGCAGGCATTCCTTTTAGAGACCAGCCAACTTCCTGATATTTTGTGTTCGGTTTTTATATCAGCAGATCTATTTGAAATAAAAAGCTATGTGTTTTACAAAACATGAGTGCCAGTAACACAGAGGAGGAATGTGACATTTTTTCTCCCCAGGATATTTTGACTGACACATGAAAAAGTCTATAATCTCACATAGGCTCAAGCTGCTCATGTTGACATCCAAATGTTTGGTGAAAAAGAGCTTGATTGCCTTCCATGAAAGGTGTAGGCTTCTGATTTAGTCTCTCCATCACAGAAAAAAAAAAAAAAAACAACAACTGACCTCAAGCTCTTTCTCAAGGTATTTTATTTTATTCACCTGTCACAAATGCTGCGGTTGAATTGCAGATGAATTCTCTTTCCACTGCTTAACCAAGTCTCCATTCAATATCTTGTTTATTTTCATCACATTCTCACACTACCAGCTGCTCATCTGAGCCAGCTGAACCTGTCCCAAAAGCCATCTCAACTCATTGCTCAGCTTGGTGGAAATGATCCTTAGCTCAACAGCCTCCATAAAATCTCCACAGCTGTGATCCCTCACCATGCATGAAGATCTACCATCCTCCTGGAGAACCAGTCACCCCCTGCAGAAAGGAAGCATCTGACTTATCTGTGGAAGCAAGAAAGACTTCCCCACCCCACACAACCACTGTGCTGCCTCATCTCAACATTATTCGACTTCAAAATCCTCCCAGACAGCGGCATGCAGTCTCCTTGAAGCCTGCTCTAAAATTAATCAAGCTCCAAACAAGAGCCAGAGCAAAACTTTATTCATTTCTGGTATCCTTATGGTTCTGTACTTAAATGAAAGAACTCCATCACCAAAACAAAAAACATCCCTTAAGGGTTTTTCCCCCAAACACCACAGTGGAAACTCCATGAGCTTTGAGTCATTGTTTCAGACTGATTGTTTCATCAGTGATTGGGAGAAACAGAGGCTGAATTCACCCCCCAGCACCTACAGGGCATGGAAAACCAGCTGGAACTAGGTCTTACTGAGCAGAGAGCCCCAAAATCAGCTCTGCCTCCCAACAATGTGCAAATAGATGCATTACCAGGGCGAATAGGTAGCTAATCTCTCCAAGATTATGAATGAACACAGATTTCAAACTGACCCTTGTGTACATGTGTCAGCATTTATGAGTCAAGTTTATAGCTGAGCCATATCAGCACATAAGACAGGAATTAATACATGAAAGGGCTTATTTTTCAGTGCAGAGAGACATCACCCGTCCATGCTTCAGACTAGGTTCACATGGATCTAAGTTTTGGGGTGGGAAAGCTAGTAGTTCACTGCTGCATTCATAGCCTCAAAATGTTGGATCCTTATCTAAGTCAGCAGGTGTTAATAGGCTCAACACTTCACTTCTGAGCCAGACAGAAATTTGGGAAACATGGTGGAAGAGGAAGATTTATTTCTAGTTCTTCCAGATGCACAGAAGTTTACTGAGGGAGCTGATAAAGGGGAAAAATGCACCTCTTCTGCTGCATTGGGGTGCAGGTACTCATCTCCAGCGGGGGCTTAGATGCTGGGTTTGGACATGGGTAAGGCAAGTTTGAAAAACTGGAACACTGCAGAGCTGGAAGAGATTGCTACAGAGTCACAGCAGGGCTAGTGCTTGAAAGGACCAGGGCCCTAGGGTTAAACTCTGAGCCTCTCATGGTCAGTTAGCTGCAGTTAACCCTGGATTTTGATTTAGTTTATTGTAAGAAAAAAAAAAAAAAGCTGGGGGGGCAGGGCAGGGAAGGACAGTTCACTGCTAAGCTGTTGAGAAACAGGGCTAGCCTGAAGGATGAGGCTGGCAAAACCACACTATTTATATATTTAATGTTAGTACAAGCACAAGCGGGCATCGCTGGCCCCAGCCAGCCTCAGAGCTGCAAGGGCTGGTGCTGGGAAGGGCTGGATGTTTCTATGTGCTCTGGGACCTGCTTCTTGCAGAGTTCCTGGTTTGGGAAAGAAAATATTTATACACAAGCTTTCCCCTGCTTAACTCCATGCCCCCCAGCCCAGCCTAGTGCTGCAGGTCTCAGCTCTGACCCATCTGGACACCCATGGAGCCATCCCCATGCCACGACCAGGCTCGGGCAGAGCCCCCAGAGTTGCCTTGCTCCAGACCCCTTGTCTTTGTCAGCCCTCCCAGACAATAAGAGCAAATAGAACCTGCCACGGAGCAGATAAATGTGCAGAGGTAGAGCCAACAATTTCCATCTGTTGATATTAAATAATGAAGCAGACTGAATGCCTCCAACACAACACAAACAGGAGACCTGCCCTGCATTTTAGCTTCACTTTCTGAGGGAGACTGGGGTTTTTTCAGCTCAGAGGCATGAGGGGGAGTATGAGCTCTTTAGCTGAGCACTGAAAATTAAAGTCACTTTAAGATATTTCTCCTCTTGGCATAAGGTCTCCCAGATCCCAGTTTCCAGCAGATCTCAGCTTGACGCTGTCAGCAGCTTTGCGTACACACACACCAGCCTCAAAAGCCTAGGGAGAAGCGTTTTAGACACCCGTGCCTGCTGAAGCCTGTCATGAGGGTAAAGGGGGCTGCCTGCAGTGTGCAGCATTGACCTTGGCATTGCATCCCACGTGGCTGCCCATGGCTTTGACCACCACCAGCCCGGACATGGCCACAGACCTCTGCAGAGCATTTCATGAGGAATGGGCTGAAGAACCATCACGGCAGCCTCCCCTCATTAAAAAACCATGAGATCAGGAAGATCTCTGAAGCCAAACAATGGCTAACCCATCTTCCCTCTTTCAACAGTTCAAGGTGAAGATCCCAAACAAGGAAGTTCAACCACCACAACACTTCATACCGCTACCATGATTGTTTCCCCTTCCATTTTCTTGCAGCATAGGGAAAAAGCAATATTTCTAGGCACTCAGGGATCCACAAAAATGTTTGGACATCTTGTCCCCATTTATTTAACCTGTGTAACCAAGAGCATTTAGGACTAGTCACATGAACTTCTGGTGACAGCCATAATTGCCCCAGTTACTTCCTAAGAAATTGTTCCCCATTCTGAGCAGGACTTGGGGAACCTCCTTGCCAGCCTGTACTTGATGGTCTGGATTCTGCCTTTATTTACCTCCATAGCAGCACAGGGCATTGCGTTGCCCCGGAATAAGATGAGATTTCCTCTGTGTCAGAGGCCTGATGCTCATGTCATTACTTAATAGCAGGCAGAGGGAGGAGAGAGGATAGCCCTATAGAGAAACCCCTCCTCCCCTCAAAACCCACCCTGGCCTCACACCAGTTTGTTTCCCCAACAGCTGTGCCACTGTTTTGCGTGTCCATGCAGTGAACTGGGTTATCAAACTGACCCGTTATAAACTGCATATAGACAATTTTGCAACTTCCCAAGTATGAATGCAAGACAGGCAGAAGGCTGGCAAGTTGATAATCACTCTGGCTAGATGGCTTAACAGCCTCTGTCCACAGTGACTGGGAAGGGAACAAAAGATCCTGGTCCAGCAACATTAATTTTTCTTGTTTGTTTAATTCAACTTGATAAAGACCATGGCAGCATCTGGCTGCTTTTAAATAGAGGTGGGTAGAAGTGCATGAGTATCTGACTGGTTGAGTATTATCCCTCTAGATCTGGACTTCAGCAGCTCTCTAGGATTGGGATTTTTGCATATTCACTGCAGGGTAGGACACTGCTGGGAACGAGGGAATCCAATGGTTGCTGGAAACATCAATCTCAGACTCCCTGCAAATCACAAAGCAGAGAAAAAAAAAGTGTCTAATGTTTGTTTTTCCCAAAATTTAAAGTATATAAAAATCTAGTGAGATATTCAGGAGAGGAACATCTAAATGCTGTCTTTCTTCTGCAGGACAAGAATACTTGCTTGGAAGCAATGAGAAGATGCTTGATTACATGTTTGCAGCTATGTCAGTAGTGACCTATCAGTCTCCTTACATATGAAGATAGGTGTCAAGGCTGAGCCATTGTGTATGCTTGAGATACAAAGGAGAATACTTTGAAAAGTAGTCCCAGAGCACTCCAGTCATCACCACAAGATGAAGCACAGTAAGACATCTGAAAAACTGTGGCAGTTGTTTTATGTCTGATATGCGTTTTTGTGAATAGTAGCTTCAGTAATTTATGTTCCCAGTTGAAAAGCTTTTTGTAGCCTTAATACACACAGTGGTTAACCCTTCTACTCCTCAGCTCAGGAATCTGTACAAGTCACTGAAGACAAATAGCACTATCCTTGGCTCCATCTCCAGAGTCCTTTCCACATCTACACACTAACATCCCTTATTTTCAATGCCTGTAGATTAGCTATATCCCTGAAGCACAGAAGATACCCCAAAAGAAGTATCCTGAAGTATCAACACCTGATTTTCTCTACCTTTCTGCAGCCTAACCCTTTCTCAACATCCTTCATTTTGTTCCTTTGGGGCTCCCTCCTCTCCTTCCTGAGGAATCCATCTTTTACCTTTGCTGCCTGTACAAACGCTGCCACCCAACCCTTCCTGCAAAAGTTTTGCAAGGGGTCAGTTCTCTAAAGATCAATTCAACACAATTTCCAGTCTTTCTTGGGAAACAGGGGTTTTACAGAATGACCTCTACAAATCATTCCCAGGTGCAAAGAAATCTAAGTTGTACCCAGCAGTGACCAACACTTTTTAGCTGGTGGGATCTCAACGGAAATATTTGCAGTAGTTTTGCATGTGCATGCACATGCATAAATTGCAGGAGATGATTAAGAGAACAATTTTATACAAAACAAGAAGAGAGTGGATAATTCCTTATCACAATACTACCAGTAGGACAAGAATATTTAGTCTTATGTTCTGGAAAACAAGAAAAAAAACCCTGCCGTGTAAAGGATACTGTCTCTTGCCTATGTGCCTCTCTCCACCCTCAACCTGCATTGGCCTGTGCCCTACTATGCAGGCTTGAGACGGTCAGCGAAAACCTCGCAGACGGCTAATGCAGGGACACAAGATGCGCCGAGATCCTCTAAGGTGTTCACATGTCAGTGGAAAAAAGTGATATAGCAACAGTTTGTATGATGTCTGCAGCTGCTTCTGTTGCATCGTGCTGCCACTGCATGTCACTGTTAAGACAGAATGGCAATGAATGACACGGATTTTAGGGAAGGCTATAAAACTCTGGCAGAGATGGACCCCACAATCCTCAGGAGTTGCCTCCGGTTGTACCTTAGTCAGCCCCACTCACCTAACACAAGTATAGGACTGAAGACCCGAGGCCTCATTAGCATTTGGGCTAAGCTGAAAGCAGCGACAGGATAAAAACACATGCTTCCAAGAGAGAAAAGGTGGGAAAATAGATATGAGAAAAAAGGACGTCAGAGGGAAGGGCAAAGAGCAATGGTTAAAGTTCATTTGCAAGCAGAGCTGAAGCCAAGACCTTATCTCTGCCAGTGTCTATCAGCAACAAGGTCCTTACAACTTTCATAGTAATATAACAATATCTATTTCTCTACTAACAAAAAAAAGTATCTCAGTCTGCTCAAAATTAATAGGAGATAAATAGGAACCAGTTCTTGCTACACCTTGCTGGTGTGCTGGCAGCCCATCAGAAAGAAGAACAGCTGTCTCAACAGCACTGTAATAGCACAACCTAAAAAAGGCATTATCAGAACTGTCCCTTTCTGCTCCTGCCCCTGCAGCCGCAGGAGTGCCTCTGCTCAAGTACAGGTCCTAGACCATCTTGTGGTTGGCCTTCTGTGCTGTCCCCATTTCTAGTTTATGAGATCTGGGAGACTCATTTGAGATTAAACAAAGGACAAAAGATTAGGTGCTCTGTAATTTAGTACTTCCTTTGCCGGCTTTATGTTTAGCAGCTTTTGGCAGAGAAAAGGAACAGCAGCAGCCAAGATGGGCTCTTTCTGTGAATCCACACGACCTAACCAGAAACAAGAGCATGTCACTTCACTCTAGTTAGCCTAACTTTTATCGAAGGTCCCCTTCCAAACGCTACACTTGCATTCATTTTGCCATCAAGCCATGTGGTTGTTTAACTAGACTCATGGAAAACACATTAAGAAATAAACCATAGAGCAGATCCAGATGTTTTGACATGTTAAACTTAGTGCCTCACACTCTTCCCTCCTCATCCAACTTTAAAAAATTCCTAAAAAACTCAAAAGCATTCCTGAGCTGGTTTGTAATGAGCCATTACTGCAAACTAAAAAGTATACTCTAACACAGACTTAAATAATCCATCTTTTAGCCATAAACACAATTACCAAAACACTTTGAAGGTTTGGATCAACTTCATGAAAGGATAAAAATTCTTTGCTCTCTTTCTTATTTTAAATAAGACTCTTGTTTCCAATAAAAGTTAGTTTTCACATTGAAAATATACACACAGAGGCAAGATGATATCCCTGGGTACCAATCTCAAGATGATGCAGTAGGCAAGGAAGGCTTGCAGGAAAGGAGGCAAAGGCACTTTGCACCTGATTTTCAAGGTGTTATGCACAAGGCAGGAGGAACCAAGCTCAAGAGCACTGCCTTGCTCAAACCACACAGTAAGCACAAGCACACTTGTCCCTCGCCAACTTAATTAGCACTCCTCATCATCCATCTTACTTACAGGCAGAGTTTGGAGCTAGAGGGCCATAGGGTATCACTAGTACTGCTCTTCTCTTTTTTGAAATCCCTGAAGACCTTTTCCTGCCACGTAAATCTGCATTTCTTAAAACCCTTCTGTTTTTGAGAGCCTCACAGTTTTGAAAAGTTAGTGCCTCCATTACTAGACCAGTATCCACTGCATCAGACAGCCCTCACTCACTTTAAATCAAACAAAATACCATGGCCCAAAAAAGAACAGGCAAGAAGCTGCCGATAGAGCCATCTGCCCTGCCAGGCAGCCGGGGAGCCTACATGCACCACAAACATGCATGGTTTCTTCATGACTTCTGCAGAAATATTCACATGCTTCAGTTCCTTGAAAGAGAAGATGCAAAGAGCTTAACTACCAGCAGGACCAAACCCTGCTGTAATACCACAAAAATGGGAAGGAAGAAAGCAATGCTTTGCTAGTTCTACTCAGTTCTGGAGTAAGCTGCCCTTTGCACATTACTCCTTCTTCCCACTCCTATGTTTTATTTCCAGTGCAAAGATTTTTAACCTGGTCTTGTTCCCTTGGGCTGGCCAGGAACCTCCTCAATTCCCTCCCCATACCGCAAGTCAGACTCATAGTTAAATAACTGCCAGGCCAGAATCAGTTACATCATTTTTTCCCCTCCTTCTTTTCCAGGTATTGTCTAATAGTTCCCAAGCTCTCCCCCAATAATACAGCTTCCTATAGCTTTCAGGCACTCTGAGAAACAATGGAGATCACTATTTCCTTTTTCATAATCCTAGACATAGTAATTGAAGCCTTACATCCCTGAAAAGTACTTGAGGGTTATTCACTGGATAAATATGTCAAGTGCATTAATATATCCAGCCTTACATTGAGCCATGAGAAGCTTTACTGGGAAAGACATTAAGACTAGGTCACCAGGATGAGACAACTGATGGCCAACAAGGTGATGGATCTCCCCTGCATCCCCCAGGCCCAGTTTTCAGGCTTATATATGCACAGATACCAAGAATGAACTAGTGAGTCAGCATGCTGCACCCGCTTTTGAGAATCCCCTTAAGGTACTCATCACCAGCTATAAGCACTCCACTACCTTTGAATCCTTGACCCACAAGCTCTTCTTACATATGGAGCACAGAAACCCCATAAGCCATCTAAACTTTCTAGACAAGAAGGTGTTTCTAATCAATGAAATGGCCTCGCTTCAAAATCATCCACTGAGATACATTAAGATCTAGCCTGACAGTAGTTCTTATGCTTCAAAAAGGGAAAAATTATATTTTTCTACTACAGCTTGCACCAAAACTGTCATTACAATGTTCCTAATATCACAAATTTGGTCATGTCTGTGGACCCTCTCTGCATCTCCTCTCCCTCTCTCCCCCAACCCATTCAGAGGTGCCGCTTTATCCAGACCAGTTTGCAGCCAGTGTAAATCTTATATGCATCAGTGAAGATTTCCCCCACAGGTTTTACTTAACAGAAGAGAAGTGTCCCAGCCCACCTGCCAAAGCATTTCTTCAGGATCTGGGCCTTTGAGACTTGTCTTTACATGTTGTAGATCAGCCTTAAAATCAGCTCCAAAACATTTGGAAATTATTACAGTCCACTAGCTCTGTAATTATAAAAAGCTGAAATTACTTGGAAGCTGCAGTTAGAGAACTCTAATGCTGCAATTACTCAACAGAGCCATTTGCCGTCTGATTATCAATGAGGGTCGTATGTTCATATCTGTGCATAAACCTGAACCACTGAAGGGCTGGACACTACGAACCACATACCTCCAGGCATCTCTTGTTAATATGCTGCCCCATAAAACAATCTTCTATAAACTAAGAAAATAATATATTACATGCTGGTTTAATTGTTAGTTACAGTTTCCTTGTAAAGCAGCATATATAAGAGGGCACTGTGAAAAGCTGGTATGTTTTATAGAGGAGGCCAGCAAATTACAGCTCAGCTGTATGGAAATGATTAGCACCTGCGTATCGGTACAAAGCAGCAAAGTTTAGAAACCATGATCTCAGCTTTTGGCAGAATGAAGAGCCTAAAAGGCCTTAAGTTTTCCTAGGCAATAAATCCAGTGATTACTGAGATTATAGTAACTTAAATTAACTTTCATCATTTTTTTGTACCAGCATAAACAATCCTACTCAGATCTTGCCCAGCCGGGCACAAGTCTTGAAGGTGTTACTTCTCGTGGGCAGGAAAGATGAGTCACATCAGAAGACCTGACCCTACGACCCATACTCACATGAACAGACCTTCAGTCTGATATACATGCTAATCAAAAACTGTCAAATTTTGTAAGTGTTTGTGATGAGAATAATTTCTTTGGTAAAAATCTATTTTTCATTAAAAAAGGCAACTTTTCTCTCCAACTGTTTTTTAAAAATATGTATACACGCAAAAAAGTAAATTCACTCTGCCAGTAGAGAAACACCTCTCAGCAACTTGCTGACAAGCAAATGCTTTTACCAGACATTCTAGCAAAATGAAAATATGGTTAAAAATAATTCTTATGTAAAAACAGCAGTTTAGTTTTGGGGGGGTTTGTTTTGGTTTGGTTTTTGCAGGGTTTTTCACTCTGTTGGACTCATTTTGATTACTATTACCTGTGTGATGGAACGTAAAAACCTAACTATGAGAGTACAGATTGCAGAATTAAGGTCCCGTGAGTTATTCAGTCCCTTCCAGCACGACACTCGGCAATCAAGGGGGTATTTTTCCCAGGAGGAAGGTACTGTACAAGGGCCACCATGAGCCCTGTTCAGGAGGGCTGGTGCACGGCCGCCTGGGTTGCACCCAGCCTACGTGGCGTGCAGAAATACTATTCACTAGGAAATCTGCTAGGTCATAACATTCGTTTATCCTCTATTCGTATATGCTGTAATTTAGAAAAAACAGTTGCTACTGTGGTAAAAATGCTGGCTAGAAGCAGACAGAACCACCAGTCTCCTCCTGCAAACACACACATGCAGTGAGGAAGAGGAAGGCCAGTTCCCCAGCCAGTCACTTCTTGCAGGTTTGGTTCCAGTTCTTCTTACAGATGTGCAGCCCTTTTTCATCAGTGGGGCTGCATGGGCATTGCAAGAAGGTCCTAAACTCTTGTGTGTTGTTAATATTGATCATCTTGGAGAGTGGGAGATGTCATTCTTCTGCCTGTCAGTGCCAGGGAGATCATGAGCTTAGTGAGAAACGGAATAAAGCAGCAGGATAACAGACATCTCCATCTCCCACTGCCTGCAGGGAGCTGGAAGAAGACCTGGCATCAGCCTTGGTGCTGCTCACTGGGGCCGTTGATGCTCTTTGCACAGCTGAACCCTTCGCAGTGACGGCTGTTTGACGCCAGCCCGCAGCCTCACCGAGCTCACGCAGCACACAGGGTTCAGCACCCAGCCAGTCCCCCAAACCTAATGCACTTCTTTGGCATTAAGCAACACATCACGGCCCCAACGCCATCGCAAACATCCTTTTAGTAACACCTAGAAGGTCCTTCAGCTCAGAGGAGAGCTCAGGCAGGCAGGGCGTTACTGCAAGCCTTCAACTAGACACCACTTAAGAAAGAAAGAAAAATGTCAGTACTTTCTCCCTGGGTAATACTGCCACTTTCTCTTAATTAAAATCTTCTAATAGGCGTCTCCCTCCCTCCCTCCCACCTCCCTGTTAGCAGACATCTTATTCAGAGTAGGAAGATTAGCAGCATTTTCCTTACTTTGATGTTACCCAGAACAAATTAAAAATTAACTGAATCTAGTTAGTCACTTCTAGAGTACAATGCATTTTGTGTTACATTACTAGCTGGTATTTTTTTCTTGTAGCCTGACACCCCAGCTAGAAGGCAATTGGATACTTGTATTTTTTTACAGCATTCAGATCATCTACATTAGTGTAACTCTGTCTTAAAGATTTGACTCAAAATCATGAAGTCACAGGTATTTGAGGTGGGGGGATAATGTCTCCCTATTCTACCTTGTTATGCAAAATTGAGATCACTGGTTTACAGCTCTGTTTATCCCAGGGGCTTATTTCAATTCCATGTCCTGTTGTTTGGTAGCTTGACTTTGAACTAGAACTGATAGGGCATCACAGCAAACTCAGCCTGTCAGCAGTAGGAGAACCACTCAGCTGGGTCACTAAGACTGCCAGATTAACGAAGCCTTGAAAATGAACATTTTTGTAGAAGATCTTGTGTGTGGAAAGTACAGAAAAGGATGGGAACAAGAGAGGATATGAAAATAAGCCAAAAAGAAGCCAACCCTCCTTACCTTTAAAAAAAAAAAACACCACACAAGTTTGGATAGGGTCTTTTTGTTTCTAGTAAGGTTTCAGAGATGTTCCTGATTTTACCCCACCTTTTTATACTGTCTGTGCATTTCACCATCAGCCACAAAACAACTGCATGCTGAGAAAGTTCATTTAACCTCATTCTACGCTTAAAAAAAAGGACTTAATGGGCTTGATCCATTTCAAGTCCATCCTCATCAAAAGATTAGTACCTGCAACCAGACCTTAACCCTTGCCCTGACTTGCCCTGGCTCAGAGGAACTTATTTACTGTCAGGTTAAATCAGATCCCCACATCCGCCTCATCGCAG
This sequence comes from Morus bassanus, assembly GCA_031468815.1. NCBI lineage: Eukaryota > Metazoa > Chordata > Aves > Suliformes > Sulidae > Morus > Morus bassanus. Next base: position 28,957,381 of record CM062577.1, read on the forward strand.
ATCCTGTTCCTGACCTTGCAGGGCGGGATGTGTCTCAGAGGAAGAGCCGAGGACTCTGTTGGGACAGAGGGAGAGGCGGCTGCCCTTGCCAAGGCTCCCCTGGCAGCAAGACTACAGATCCAAAAATCATTCAAGCTGTTCCAAATCTGAACAGCCTAAACTGCAGAGCCAGAGCGTGACATGGTAAGGAAGGGACCGGCTGGAGGTCCCTTGTCCAAAACCCCTGCTCAGAGCAACTCCGATTAGATCAGGCTGCTCAGGACCGTGTCTAGGTAAATCCTGAACACCCCTGAGGATGGAGATCCCCCATCCTTCTCTGGGCCCCAGTTCCAATGTTTGACCACCCTCGTGGGGAAAAAAAATTCATAAAATAGCAGCAGCTCTAATATTGTAAGTTCAGTAAAGGGATTTAACTGTTAATTTTTTATCAAATGTGCAATCTGAAGAAGAGATGGTGTAATTGCATTAGTGCCTGAACCCCCTGACCTCTGCTGAGCAGGGCTGCCGAGAATATGTGCACAAGAGGGGAAGAGAAACTATTTGGAGAATGTCTTTGCTTGCTGCCCATTTGGTTGCTGAGGGGTAGGTTGTTCCTCTCCCTTCCCGTAGAAGCAAGCTGTTGTTTCACTCCTCCGATAAAGCTGTTGGTATGGTAAATCCAGCATCGAGATACAGAGAGTTCAACAGTGCAACAGTTCACCGAGCGAGCTGTGAAGCACACCCGTCAGCAGAGACAGCTCCCGCAGAAGTGACTGCTCAACCCGTTTCTGTTAAAAATATTCACAAGGGCTGCTCCCTCTTCACGTGGGTATTTAGATGCTGCTTTCCTCCCCAGACAGAAGTGTTTTCCTCCCCATAGCTCAGAGCAGAGGATAAAACTTGGAAGGTGGGAACTGCAGCTATTCCTGTTGACAGGCTTCTTACTGTAAGTCGAACCACACGGTTCCTCTCCAAATATTTTATCTGGTCCTAGCAGTGGGGGAAATTGGCTCCTTCCTTTTGTCCTCCCAGTTTGAATAGAAAAAATGAAGTAACAGAAGGAAGTACCTCCCCAGCAGCAGCACAGCCACACCAGCTTGAACCAAGCCCTCAGGTTTAAGCCCAGTTTTTTAGAGAAATCAGATTTATGGGCTCAACAGGCACTTTGAGAGGCATGTCTGCCTCTCTCTGCCCATGTCTGAGCACCCAGACAGGGTACCCCAGCACATCAGACACCAACCCCCGGCTCCAACAGGCACCCCAACACTGCAAGTCATCACCCACCCCTCCTCGCATCCACCACCTCCTGTGGTTTTCCTCGTCTCTCTGCAGAGCAGCTGCCCCTCACCGGGGCCACGAGGCTGCACCTCTGCCACCACATTTTCTCATCTCTATATAAAGGCACGATCTCTCCCTCCCGAAGGTAACCATGAGGCTACAGTAATGCCTGAAAATGAAAAAGCCTATAAAAGTTACAATAATTAAAATTCCATTTTATTTCCTCTGCACAGGGGAGGGACAAGAGGTCTCCGGCACATGTTTTCCCACTGCCACAACAGTTCGTGCATTGTGTCATAAAATTTTTCAGTGCCATTTATTTTTATTTGGCCTGTGAAATACTTTGGGGAAGGCCTTCTCATAAATGGCCCATAAAGTTTGATGGGAACTAAACCTCCCACCGTTTTTGTGACCGATATAAAAAAGAACCAACTTAGTTGGCACCCTTAATGCATGGTTTATGGGAAAAGGAAGACAGTCCCTCTGTACAAGCAGCCGATTCCTGAGCAGACCAAGTTCAGTCCTGTAAGCATCTTTTGTGGCCTTTTACGAGGTAAGGCTTTCCTTATAAAGTTCTGGCCTTGCCACAAATCCACTTCCCTCTGGGCTCATCCATTAATAAGCACTTTCATTAAAATTCCACCTTTCTTAGAGAAAGAGCCAAGCTAATTTAACAGGAAATTGACTTTCTCCATCACCCTCGCGTCTGACTGCAGCGACACAAGCCAGCGTTGGCCAGAGACATCCTGCCCATTAACATTTCTCCTTCATGCATCTATTTGCAAAAGCCACACGGTTCCTTGCACTGTTTGGGGGAAGAGGAAATAGGATGGTCTCGGGCCGGTCCCTTCAAAGATGCTGTTGCTTTCAGAGAAACACCTAGAAGTGATTAACCCATTGCATCTTCTGCTATCACCGACCTCCAACGGAACATGACACGGCCCTGGAAAAGCACCAGTAAATGATTAAGGTCAGAAGCACCGGGAGCAAATAGCGATGGCACTGGTATGAGGGTTACTGGTCCAAGTCAAGCACACAGAAGACAGACAGCAAGAAGAGATCAGCTTAAGAGAGATTAAGTGAGGACAGGACAGTGTGGGCAGAGATCTGGCGCTCAGTCCACTGCACGCAGTCATCACCGTCCTGGAGGTGCTAATCTGTCACTAGCAAAAGATCAGTCCTATAGAAATAAAGAAAAACCCCAACCTCATGACACAGACTATATTGCAGAAAATAAATTTCATCAGCATGCCAACACTTTATGAGCAGAGAAGGAGGCTGAGTTCATCAAATACATTATCTGCATCCTGTATATTGGCAAGTTTATATGAATTAAGAACTTTTTTGGCTTTATTGTAAAAATCCATTTTATTCTCTTCTGGCTTCCAAGACAGGCTTTCAGGTGGAAGGCTGTGCATAACACCACTGTATTTAGAAATGAGAAACCAGAAACGACAGTGACTCCATCTGTCTGTAAAAACACACAGCATAAAAAATTCCATATGAATTTATTTTGCATTCTAGTGACGTATCTCTGCATTTCACAAGAAAATGTCCAGGGAAAATGACAGGCTTATTTTTAGCCTTTCTTTAATCTTTGCAGAGTATGGCAGCAGATTGCAACCCATCATGAGTGTCCCAAACTAGGCTGAGATACGCTGCTGAAAAAGAATGGGTTTGGATTGACTGTCATACTGCAAAGATATGGAGATGTTCTTAACAACCAGCCCCACTCCAGCTATAAGAAATTTGATCATATGCATTTCATTCTCAGTGTCACATATAAGTGGGAGATACATTTGTCACTGGATAATACATTCAGAATTAACAAGAAGAACTTGTCAGGTTTTGGCTGCAACCACTGAAGCTAAAGCCTAGAGCAAAATAAACTGTCAGATCAGAGCTTTGTTAAAAGGATTAAACCCATTCTTAAGGGTGGAGCTGTGGAAAAGCTTTTAAGCTTTATACTTACACCTGAAAGGTTTTAAACTGGGATTCTAACAAAGACTGACATGAATCAAATATTTTAAAAAGCAGCTAATCTGACCTTGCGAGCAGGACCATCTCCAAAATCAGCTGCGTTGTAAACCGTGTGCAGAGCAAATGCTGCTGAGAAACCCTGGATCCATCAGGCGGTCACTAATTATTGGCCACATTTTTTGGCATCTGCTCAAGTTGCTGTAGAATCAGTAACTGTTTTGTAAGTTAGTCTCATTACAGGCCTACTACAGTAATTGATTTGCACAGTGGCCATGTGGTAACTCATAAAACTTCGCACAGGGGTCCCAATTCTGCAAATATTTCCTCCTGCACTTACGGGGAACAAAGCACCCTCTGGAAGTCAACGAGTTCAGCCGCACTCCCAACCTGCAAGCAAGCATTAGGAGGAGCAGACTATTGCATTGCAGCCTTTATACCCCAGAAAAAAAAAAAATGTTTTCCTACAATCAATTACAAAATTGCACCACATGATACCCTTGTGAATGAAGTAGGTGTTACCGCACCACTCATTTTGCAGTTAGGGAAGCAGAGCTATGACTCAGAGGCACAGTGAGCTGCTCAAGGTCACACAGTAGCTCAGTCATAAATAGCACCCAGGTGCCCCGCTCTTACCCAACTCCGAGCTTTCTCACACTGCTTCAACAGTATTTTGGGATCTTGACCTCAGCTTCAAAGAGGTTTTGAACCCACTCAGTGTCTGGCCTGTCCTGCATCTGCCTCACCCACCCCTTCACCCAGCCTGCTCTGAACCGCGGTGCCCTGTGGTTCATCACCTTCCTGCCGCCTCTTAGTCCTCAGCTGGTCGAGCCAGGCACAGGCATCTCCTTACCATCACTGGGGTAAGGAAACACGTAGTAACGGGCACCGGCTGAGATGCAACAAGCAGCATAGCAACACAAACGCGGCAATGCATAGCAAGTAACACAAACTATGCAGCTTGGAGGATGACAGACACCAAAGCAGCCCACGCTCATGGGGTGGCTGCTGCTTGCTGGGGAGAGGCTGTCAGGGTCCCCCTACGTGGGTCCAAAAAAGGTACATCAAGAGGGGCATCTGGAATCAATCGAGCTGAGGAGGTACCTGCAAGTCAAAACATCCTTCTAGAGCTCCTGCAAAAACACTCCTTCCAAAAAGGCCACAAATTCGGTCGTCAGATGAAAGACTCCACTATCACACGTAACCTGGAGGGAAAAGCTTCGTAGCACTCTGGTAACCTGCGAGCCTTTTACATCTAAATCATCCATCAATAAAAGGCAAAATTGGGTCATTCAAGTGCCTTGCAAAGCCCAGGCACTCAGTTAAAGATTTTCAGCTAGCTGAGGGTCAGCTTTTCCTCACCTATTTGAGCACAATGCAAGATTTCTGGGCTCTGCAGTTGTGGAAGCCTGTGGGAATTGAGATTTACAGGACTGGACTCCAAGGAAGAAAGCAGCACCAGCTGCAGACCCTCTGGCTTTGCAGTGGCTACAATCCAAGGACAGAGAGCTGGAACAAGTCTGCATCACACAAGGCAGATGTTTTTCTGAAAGTGCCATAAAATGAATCCTGATAAGATTAAAGTTTAGGGATTCTGAAAGGCATCAGATAGTACAGCATCAGTGGGATCACAAGAGCTGAAGTCTAATCTCATCATGATATTGCTATAGTCGTCTAGGAATATGAGCAAGTCTCAAATTCTCTGCGTCTCTCTGCCACAGGATAGGATGTGTCTATTGACTTCATCTGTCCAGGTTATCGAGTCATCAGAGCACAGCCTCAGCAGTGCAACACCCGCCACAGCTGTAAAGACCGTAGTAGATTGCCTCTGGCAACAACCTCATATTTAATGCTGGTCTTTATGTAGCGTAGACATTTCTAAATCATCTTAAGAAATAGGTTTGTTTTTTTTTAAGCAAGGAATCCTTGTTTCATATTTGAAGCCAATTTTGGTCCAAAGAGGCTCATTTGTCCACCTGGGAGGAAAGGCACCGCATCATCACACCTTTTCTAGGGATCAAAACGGGCTATGAAGCATCGAGCCTCCCAGCACCTTTAGTCATTATGTACCACGACTGTGCAGTATCACTCCTTGTGTAAAGCTGTGCTGTTACCCTCCCTGCTTTTTACACCAACCTACTTGAGGGCTGGGGGGATGGGGTGCTTTTTTTAATATTTGAACTCAATTGTGATAAGTACTGTACACCGAAATATCAATATACCCCTGGTGACCATCCCTGCCAGGTAATTAGGTTTGTTGCTTTCACAAAAATGAAAGCAAATAAAATTTAAAAAGTGTAATTATGGTTTGGAGAGCACTGGTCTCAATTTTTCTGTTCTCAAAAGTCCTCTAGGGAAACAAAGAATGAGAGCTACTTATTGATTTCATCCTCCTGATGCTCACAGACAAGACTTGCTGGAAAACTGGACCCCTTGCTAGAAATCACCACTGTCCTCAGCTCCCCCAGGGAAACAGGGAGGGGGAAGCAGAAGTGAAGGCACTTGAGTTTAAAAGGGGAAAAAAACAGAGAAAGGGAAAAAAAAAAAAAAAAAAAGAACGAGGGCAACAGTTTCGGCTTTCATTATAAGCACTGTTATATCAACAATGGCTGGGGAACAAAGGAAGCCATTTCCACTAGTTCCTGCTTCAATTAGTTATTTGAACTAGTGAAGATTGTGCCACTTTATCTCCCCCTTGTAACATAATCATTGTATTTTACATCTCATGAGAAAAAAGGCCTGCCAGAGGACATTATCTGGCTCTGGGTCATACATCACAGGAGATAACATCGTTATTCATGTCAAAAGGGATGATCAAGGTCTTCCTGTTTTATCAGCGATTAGCCAGGAAAGAAAAGCTGCTGCTGTTGCTGCTCTTGGCAGGTAGCCAGGCGCTGTATGAGTATTACCATAGCAGTGCAGCCAGCATCACTCACGGTGCAACTGCGCTGGGCTTTAGAGCCGCACAGAAACGGCTCTTTCAAAACCATTTAAATCCTGGCTGATAGGGAAGGCACTGAGCTTTCATTAGCCAGCAGCAGCAGGAGATGGCCTCCTCGAAGAGAGGGTCTGATCCTGCTCCCACCTGCAATACTTGTGCTCTGGCACGTGCCACCACTTACCTCGCTGGAGTTAAGACAGAGGGAAGCTGGCAGCCAAACCAGGCTTTTAGCAACTTAGGGCGGTCTGGGAAGCACCTAAGTCCCTTGGGCTTGAGCCAGACTCCTCTCTTCACTCCCTCATGTCCTCACCTTGGCTGTTGCTGTCTCCCTTTCCTTCTATCTGCTGTTGGTACCATTCTTTCTCATTCTCCCCACAGATGGCGTTGCGTTAAAGCTGGGGCAGAGCTCAGCCTCTGGCTTTGCCACTCACTGAATTTTTCCACTTCCCAAGCACCTTCCCGTGGGCTCAGAGCACTTCACTCCTGAACGCTTAGCATACTCCCAGTTTAAACATCTCGAGCAGTTTACCTACTATCTGAGAGCAACACTAACACCTACCCACCTTATCTCAGCTACAAACCCAAAGGGACTTAGAATTCAGTGCCTTATGCCTCGAACGCTAACAAAAAAGAAGAAAAATGCTGCTATTTGAAAAATATACCATGTTGAACTACAGAGGTACATTCCACAGCGGCTTCCTGAAGTGACTTAGCTTTATGTGCCTGATGCAGGGTTCATTGAACCAAGAAAGTCTTTCCACTTACTCACTGAGCTTCAGCACTGTATCCTTTGGCAGCAACACAGCATTGTGGAAATTCAGTGCCCCAAATCACCAAGCAAGACTCATCTGAACAGGCTTTTACTGTCTTCTCCCACCCAACTGACAACAGAGAAGTCCATTCACCATTAGTGCTGTTGTAAATCAAAGCACATAGAAGATCCTGTGCATGTGCAGTGAGGATAATTCACTTAAGACCAAATCTGTACAGGTTTTGAATGTTGCTAAAATGCAAAAATCAGCATTGTGGTTAACAAGCACAAAAGCACATAAGGGATACACAGCCTCCTACTTGGGGGGGAGGGGAGGGGGAACAAAAAAACCCCAAATTTCCTTCAAGTGCACATTTTGGATAGATCCATTGTGTGGGTTTTATACCTCTCCCCAGATCACCTATCATTGGCCAGAGATGAGGAGAGACAGGCAGGAATTGTTATATCAAATCACTCCAATAGTTATTCCAACAATCTCAACAACAGTTACTGCAGCTCAGCGCCTAACACAGAACTACGTTGTTGCAGCAGCCAGCCTGAAACTGGAAGAGTGTTAATAGCAAAAATAAAGTGTGAACCAAAACTTATTAAACCTTGCGATACGTTAAAAATAATAACAGAAGAAATCTGAGACCAAACGCCATTTCCCTTCAAAGGGAGATAAAATTAAAAATTACTCAGCAATTATGAGTCAGGACAGGAAACTTGTCACGGAGCCAATGATTGTAGCTCCAGTGGAAATGGGCACAAGGGCTCCAAATTGCTGTTGCTGGCGTGTTCTACATCACCAACGCTGCCAAACACGACGCGTGACCCATCTGCAGAGCCACATAGGACAAGCTCACCATGAAGAACTTGAGAAAGTCAGATGTTCCTCCAGATGAGTTATGAAAAGGAAACATAACTGCTCAGACAGACCACAAAAATAAGCCAGGTTAAGCCAGCACAGCTGGAGCTCTTGCAGGTCACACAGTTAAACAGAAAAAAAGCAAGAGTTTGGGGGCAGAGCTTTTTTAGAAGGGTTTGCACTGGGTGATGACCTGTTCCTGTCCTAGATGCTGATCTCAGCGCAGTGCTTTCCTCTAGCCCACCCACAAGGCTAAGTCAATAATGTAGAGCAACTGTCTCCAAATGGTAGGCAAAGGGTCCCTTGAGCCTTCCAGTCCTTTTGAGTCTGGACACAAAAGGACTTTAACTGCAGGACATCTCGTCTGACCAGCTGACAGATGAGTCATCCCAGCAGAGCCATGGCTTGGGACTGCCACAAAGCTCATGAAACCAAGGCTGGGAGCAGCACCCTGGCACCCACTGGAGCTTGGGGTACCCCAGCATAGCTCAGATCCAGACCCTCCTCCAGTGCCCCCTCCTGCTCCCCACAGCACCAAGAGCAGGAGATCCTTACTGCCTCTGCACCCTGGGGGCACTCCATGCCCAGGACCAGGAGTTTTGCTCTGCAACCCTCGGCTGATGTCCAAGCTGCTCAACAGGCAAACCATTGGAAGCTGAGCTGTACAGAGGGAGGCTACCTCCAATGTCAATCATCAGGACTAAGTCAAGCTGACGGTTGGACTTCCGCCCACAGATATCCTGGGCAAAATATTCAGTCCTCATGATCTCCATTTACTAGAAATCATGGGATCCAAACTGGGAAAGGTTGGCAAGTACACTCCTGAGTGGTTAGCAAACCCTGCACTGCTCTTTTGGAGAAAGAGCCAGGAGATCACTGTCTAGATAGAAGAATTCATAAAGTTTTACTACAGAGATCATATAAGCCCTGCAACCTTTAATAAAGCAATTGTAATTACAGAGGATTATTATTTTTGAAACCAAACGTTTCAAGTACCGAGTATATAAAAACACAGTTGCACAAGCTGCCAAAAAGGCATCAAGCAAAATATGTAACCCTCCCAGTAATTAACATTCATTACGGGTAATTTGCATGTGATCCCTCATCAGATCTATAAATGCCAACTCTGAAGAACTGCCCAGTTTGTCCTTTGGGCATACTAGCCTTGCTCATATCCTGTCAAACCTTATATCCAAAGACCTCAAAACACCAGCAGAAAGGCAAGGTACTTGCCGCCACAGGAGGATTCTTATCAGGCATGTAGCAAACTCCTTACAGAGCACAGCGGCAGAAGCTACAAAGCAAAACCCATATCTGAGCACTATTAATTAGTTGATATATCATGACTGTATTCTAATCTTTCTTTTCTCTTCAAAGGTGGTCCAGATCATCCCTCTGGTAGAGTCCTCCCAGGAAGCAAAGCCTCTCTTGCAGGATTTCCCCGCCACCCCTCGAGCAGTTTCCCACGGCCCTCAGCCCTGCATGTCCCATCAGGAGCACCACCGCCTGCAGAGCTCCAGCCCTGCAGATGGGGCCCACAGCCCCCAGTTAACTGGTTCAGCATGACTGCTGGGGTATCTCCAGGAGCAAAGCCAGAAGCACTGGGCTGGATCCAACCTGGCAGGGCCAACCTGAGCACAGACCAGCCCTGGAGCTGAGCTGGAAAGGTCTGTCACAGATAACTACTTCTACAACTGCCCCAGAAAAGCTTTTTGGGGTTGTGTAATGGATATTCAAATACCAGGGAGATGAAATCCATCTGCAAGGGTTTCTTGTGGAAGAATTGTGCACTATAGAAAATGTACATATTGCTCCTAGCCAAAAGTGTGATTTTGCATGGGCTGCACCACATGGATATTTTTATTACTACACTTCATAAAATATTTCTGAAGTTTCCTGGAAGATACTGTTTCACATGCCACCAACAAACACAAAGCTTGCTCCAAGCAATTCCTGACACATAAGCAGAGGAGGAGGAAAAAAAAAAAATCACCTAGAGCCTTTTCAAAAGCCGTATCTTCCACGCATTGCAGAGATAAGAGCCATGACTTGCGATGGATGGGGCCATCACTGGCGTCCCACTCATGCAGAGCTTTCCCAGGAAACCGCACACTCACTCCATCAGGGGGTTTTCTTGGATCTCACAAACAGTGTAGGACAGTTTCCCACATAAGCTTCCAGATACACCCCGCCAACAGCATGGTCCCCTCTGCTAGCCAATAGCTCCTGCCTTATAGTCAACTTCTGTGACTGTTGTAGCCAAAGGGGAACCAGCAGGAACCCTCCGGGTGGAAAAAACATACCTCAGTGTGCTGGTCACAGTCCTCATGGGTAATCAGCCCCCTCCATTCACACTCCTCCTCACCCCTGTGATTTTCACTTCTAGTCCTGCCACCATTGTACAACAACAGCACAGAAGAGATCCCCATTATCTAAGCCCCCCCATTTGTCTCAGCCCAGCCTGCTTGCATAGACATTGCTCACCAAGGAGGTTTCGTATCCTGGACCTGCTCTCCAGCATCTCCAGCGACTGGTGTTTGCGTCCTAACTCCAGACCTGGAGCACCACCCTTCCACACCACACCGGCGCTGCCTGGGTCAGCAGCAATAGGGTTAGCCCAGCAGCTTCAGCTGGTAGCAGAGGAAACGCACTTTAACAAAAAGCAGTATTTTAAATAAATGCCAAGCGATGGCTCTGGTCAGAAGTATTGCTATTAGGCAGCAGCTTGAAGAAAAACAATGTCTGGTGAAAAAGCATTTTAAGTGGTGCTTGTTTATTCACTGATTTCTTAGGTGATTATCAGCTTGGCATGGCTTAGCAAGGCATATCGGAGCTCTGAAAAAAGACTTTTAAGTCTCATACTGTGACAAAATAATAGCTGGCTAATAATGCAATGACTTTTAAACCACCCTTAACAGGGGATATTAATGAAGATATTCCCCAACGTCTAAATTACTGATATTGATTATATCTGTTTAATGAGGATGGATAGGATTTCAATTTAAGAGTTAACCCAATTGCTGAAATAATTGATTGGATATGAAAACACTTCCCCAGGTCAGTTACCTTTCTGTTCTTCAGAACTGTTGACTTTGAAATACTTTAAAAGATCCTGTAATCTTAAAAGAGAACATCCCAAATTCCTCCTTCATGCTTCATTGTAGTGGGTATTTCCTCAATGATTTCTTTGCAAATTTATTACAAATCTTGAACACATAAGAGCATGGATTCAATATCCAAGTCTGAGAAGTTGTTAATTTTGTGAACCTTAATTGAAATTTTTACCACTGAAAATCCGAGGGGCTTCAGACAGGACCTAACTAGGGGAAAAAATAATCTATGATTACTGTATTTCCTTAGGAGCCAAAGGAAAACTAGAAGAGACCAGGGCAAAAAGAAATAGTCGTCACAAGCACAGACATGCAAAATTTCTTTACTCTGTTATTAAATTATTATTTCATTTGAATCCTTATAATGTCATAGAACAAATTACTAGGACGACAGGGTCATTGTCCCATTGTTGCAGGATAGTGCTGCCAGCGCAGTTAATAACTCCCCCATGGATCCAAATGCAGATACTAGAAAAGAGGAGACTTATCTTTGGAAGTGTACAAATGGGGGGAAAGAAAAAAGCGCTTATCCATGTCTCTGAAATAGAAGCACAGATTTATCAAGCCCTTCTTCTAATAATGCATTTGCCAGAGAGCCATAATGCCTTGAGATTAATTATTCTGAATAAAAATTATGGAGTATGACACTAAGCAGTATTGATTCCCTGCTCAGTTGCTGTCCTAACCTTATTTGTTGCTCCTGCCTCAGATCCCCTTGCCTTTTCCTCTGCTCTACTTTCACCTGGAGCTCTTCCACAAAATACAAGAGCCTAAAAATACTTAGTTTCTAACTTCCTATTTTATCTGAGTTCCCTACAATAAAGAACGCGAAAATAGCATGCTCCAAAAATTAAGATCACTTCCTTCTCTCCCTTTCCTGGTCTGACATGGGTAGTACAAACCTCTAAAGTGTCAGTGTTTGGGAAAGCAAGGCCAGGGGTGACGGGAGCCACAACGGTGACTGCGGGCAGCACCAAAGCCCGCAGGGTCACCATGCACAGCTCCCTGGTACAGAGCAGCCGTGCAAAGTGCTGCCCCGGCCCCGCTTCCCACAGGGCAGGGGCTGCACCACTGCCCTCCCAGGGCGGCCCCCTCCTGCCTCGGAGAGAGCATCCCTCAGCCCAAGGGAGGCCTGGGACAGAGGAGGAACAGACAGCTACCAGGCAGGAGGCAATACAGCCCCAAATGGCCTCTTCAAACAGCAGCTGGATGGAGCGATTCAAAGCAACCACAGAGCCCCATTCAAAACTGGCCATAGCTTTCCACAACTACGTTCCTGCAAACCACAGGGTTTAGGAAGATGACCAAGACCAGAAGCTCCATGACTTTCAATTCAGCACTAACTGGCTCGGGTTATACAGATTTATTATTCTTTTTTTTTTTTAAGTAGCCCCTCAAAAGCTCTACCAATATTTAGGGGAGGAGGGGATGTAGCTTAGGGAGGGAGGTATTTAAGATAAGAGCAAAGATTTGTGGGTCTTTTCTGCTCCAAACTTTGCATATGCAATCAGTAGCCAGGGGATAATTTATTGACAAAATTTGTGGCAGATCAGACAAGGTGTTTGTGAGATATGGGACTTTGAAAAATGAGGTGCAATTCAGCCTTTGAAATATTCCTCTAACAATTTATCGTAGAGCTATATCTCAAAACCTACTTGGCCTAGAAACTTCAAGCTTGTTTTATTCAAGAGTCCTTGGCTAGATTCAGTGCACAGGAATACTTCGGATAAGGTCAGAGTCTTATTTACTACAGGTTTCCTCCCCCCAGTCTTTAATTTTTTCCTCCTTTAAACCATCAAACATTTCTTCAGTCTGGAAAGAGACTGTGAGACAGTCTTTGCCAGATTTTTATCAGGGGTTAGTTGCTACATGGGGACATGGACACAGACATACTAACAACATTTTTTAGCTCAATTAGCTTGACTTCCAGAAGATTAATACTTGCTCCCCAACTAGCCACTGGAACCCACACATGATGGTGCTTGAGTCACTCTTGCTGGAAGAACACAGACACCAGTACAGACTGATTTTGTAAACTACATAAGCCAAAAATCACTCACATTCAGAGACTGCATGCACCAGCAGCCTCCCTGCACACTGACAGCGGAAGGGCTCTCAGGACCAGGACGTGAGATTTCCAAGCATTTATAGGGATTATAGGGATATAAATGGCATTTCCAAGCCATTATAAAGGGAAAGAAGAAGAAGAAAACCCTTGGATGCAACATTTGTTATCAAGGTTTTCTATGTGCATCACGGCTCAAACGCTCAACTCCACCTTCATCTTGAAGGTGTCCCAGATCTACACAGCAATAAGTCTGCTGCAGTCAGTGTTTAAAAAAAATCATTGCTAACTCAGATACTCTGGTTACGTTCAGGGTGTGTCTAGGTAGGAAAATTTATCAGCATAAACAGAGAGCATCAGTTCAGCTTTATGATTACACAGTGGGACAGGTTTCACCCAGAGCAGGAAAGGAACCTGGGAGTAGAGCTTTGTTTCATTGCAGTTATTTATAGAAGAACAAAAATACAAAGCCTACAACTGCTGAAAGCATAACTTCATCCCAGGGTTATGGAAGTTAATTTCACTCATTACAGTTGTTTGAAAAAAAAAAAAAAAAAGAGAGACACCTCAGAAGTTCTACAAATTTTCCTCATGGCATGACATGACATCTCCACTTAGTGTCTAACATTTAGACAGACACCTCACCTCAGCTCACCCCTCTGATACCAGTGCTGACTTTTGGCACATAAAAGGCACTCAGGCTCCTGGAATTGGGGTAGCAAAAGGAGAGGGACAACAGCCAGCCCCTTCTTGGTGCATCATAGGACATCACCCAGCTTTCCCAGCCAACGCTGTGGCTGAGAGTCAAGGCTTCAGACTCTCCCCCCTCCACTGGAACAGGGCCCAGGGCTTCCTCGCTGATCCTCTTTATCACCCCCTGCCTTATCGCTCCCACAAGCAGTCCTCTACCTGCCTCACCTGCCCCTCATCCATATTTGCCCTGGACCAGCATTGGCTGTAAATTGCCGTCTGTGGCAGGTGGATTCAATATTTTTTTGACCTTACGATTTCAATAGTCAGGTAGGCTTTTCACCTGTCAGCTACCTTGACAAGCAAATTGATATTGCAAACAGGAAAAAACCAGCAAGGAGGAGGGGAAGAGAGTGGAAGGGGTGAGGAATGACAAGCCTTTTCCTATCTTGCCCCAGGTGAGTGTTGCAAATTGGCAGCAGCGGTAAGGGAGTCACCCAGGGTTACCATGCAATGATTTGAGTATTAACAAGCATCCTTGCATTGTTTTCATCCATAATGTATAATTAACCCCTTGGAGCCAACAAGTCTGGCAGTGCCATTGTTAGGGCTGATGTAAAAGGCAGCATGGCATGTTGCACTGGGAATTCCTAACAGCCCACCATCAAAGGTTTAATCATATGCAATTTATGCCTTCACAGTTTATTATATATTGGAGCTTGCTGGAACCTTTCCTGTTATCATGCACCAACATGTAACAAATCTGTGTAATCTCCAGTTGAGTGCATCGTCTCACAAGTGCCCTTTCCCCATAGAAAAAAAGCAGTAAAGAGATATTTTTAAACAGTCTAGACTGTAAATTGAATAGGAGGAGGCGGAGAATGAAAGATATGAATGTAGCTCCTTTAAGATAGGACAGCACATACACATAACTTACTTTAACTCTTGTGACTGTTTTGGAGCACCCAGAGGGAAGCCTGAATGGAGAGTTTTAACTTTTCTGGGCTCTGAAATGCTTCTATTAAATATGTATATATTACTTTTCCCAGATGCTATTTCTTAATCCCAATATATGCGTTGTGCCAGCAGGTAAACATGTTAGGTAACAACAGAGAAACATTTATTAAGATACATACTCCACAGCAGCAGGCTGTCCAAAGGAAACTGCTGGGACTCAGTTTTTATACTGATACCATCAGTTCCAAGAAACTCTGAGCTCCGAGTCCCTCAGTGCTGACTGCCGCACATCTGCCCTCAGCGCGTCCCGCAGCGCTTCCTCCCGGACTTCGGCGTTTGGTGCTTTTGGCAGGACGTTGCTTCTGTTAGTTGGTTCATTGATGACTTTTTTGCCTCTGCTGCATGTCGCATGGGTACATATAAATTTCAGCTGGTCTGTAGACAGCAAAAATAGTTTCTCTCCTGGCTCCAGCACTGGTTCTGTATGGGTCCATCCCCATGCACAAGACTGATGAGTTGAGCCTGGGGAAAGTCATGAGATCAGCCCAAACTTCTTCCTATTTGAAGAAATAACAGATTCCCTCCATCTGGTGACTTTGGCTCCATCGCCCTGTGGCTCTTTTTTGCATTGGTGCTAGTGATGTACCTTTAAAAGACAAGACAAAAACCCAAAAAATACTCCAGGAGCCAAGACTCTCACACAATCAGCTAAGTCAAGAAGCTGGGGTTTAAATATTGCAGAAAAATCTCATGAAGCTCGCAGTCCGGTTAGCAGTGAACTGGGGGAAACTGAAATATCTTTAGTTCCAAATGCAAAAGTTAATCACCCAAAGTACTTTATTGGTTTAAAACACTCTGCTGAGACACCTGCACCCAAGACAGCCCTGCCTGGACCACCGTCTGATCCACAGAAAACAGGCAGAGGACAGGGAGGAAAAACACAGTATTATGTTACAGATGAGGGACAGGACAATTCAGTGATTTGCTTTAAATCACAGGCAATATGTAACAGAAACGGGGACTGAATTCAGACCTCGTAAACTGTCATCCAAGACTATTGGCATAAAGCTGGCACTCAATGCCAGAGAAAAGCACAGAAAAGTCACCCAGAAGTCACAGTGTTAGAAATGACAGGACGGCTCCAGATAACATATGTAAATAGATCTTCATTGCAAAATGTAGCAGGGTGTTTTTCACATTATCACCTTTCAGAGGTAAGTTCTCGGTACAGACAAGGATGCTTCCGAATAGAGAGGATTTACTGACACTTGTTCTGCAGCGAACACTGAGCAATGGAGTTTATCTTTGCTGTAGCGATGTGACTGGAGGAATGGGACCGTGTTATCTTCATTCAGGCCTTGGAGTGACACAGTAGTTCATCCAGCAATGACTGCAAGAGTTAGCAGGATTGCATGGCATAACATCTGCTGTGGGAAATGTCTTCTCAGGGGATGACTCAGCTCTTCTGCTTTCCAAACTGCAGAGAAAAAAGGAAGAAATTTCAGAGTAGACCTTCTAAGGTTAATATGTAGAGAAACCACCGATACACCGTGGACTACTTCCTATCACATGCTTGTCCTGGGCAGGTTAAGGGGAATGCTCCTCTCTGGGTGCCCTGTGGTGTGGGTTGGACAAATGCCCATCAGAAAAGGTCTGGGTATAAAATTACTCCTGTCTCAGAAGAGGGGGACAGGCTAAAGGACCTCTCCAGGCTTCCCGCAACCTCACTGTTCAGCAAAGGGGCCTTAATGCAAAGGCGAGAGAACAAGCCCATCACAACCATTACAAAAGGCCATGCTGAAAAAGGCAGCAAGTGGCAAGAGACTACCCTGGGGGGCTGGGTACAAGCCCTGATGGTGGTTCATTTGTGATGGATGCTTTCTTCTTGAAGTCTGTTCTTATTTAAAAAGAGAAGAAAAAAATGGGAGCTGGGCTAAACGTGGAGTATCCCAAAGGTGAAGATTTGCAAAGCACTTCTCCAACCTCTGTCCCATCCCATCTGCAGGGCTGACAGCGGCTGCCCCAGTGCAGGGAGCACTGAAGGGATCATCCCTCAGACAAATTCTGAGGAGAGAGAGCTTCTGTGCCCTGCAGCCCCCCTGGATTTTTGGCAGTCAGAGTAAAGGTGTCTTGAAATGATGGAAAAATGTCAATAGTGTTGACTACTTGTGGTAAAAAAAAAAAAAAAAAAATTTGCAAAGAATCCAGCCAAGCAGGCATATTGCTTAGTTCCCACTGCACATTCATCTCATACATCCCTCCTATAGGGCTGTGCATCATATCTTTAAATCTTATATAACCACCTCCTTTCTTCCTGCAATATTGTGCTGCGGATGTCTGTGCCGTGCTACCAGGGCATTTTCCCTGGTGGGTAGGAATGAGTTATGTATTCATTGCTCCACAATGCAAACTCTCACGGCCGAGGAAGCAGAGGTCACGGAGACATCATTTGCCACTGCTAACCCTCAACTACACTTTCACACTGGAAGGTGGGGTTTGAGCAAATATCCTCGCTTCCCACCCCAACGCGCCCTCCTGGCTGGATTTACATCAAAAAGCAAAAGCAAGAGGCTAAACTGCTTGGTGTAATCAGGCAACAGCTGTAAAAGGAGAAGCAGCAGTGGGCTGCTGGCGAGCACTGGAATGTCATTCATCTCAGCTGGGGCTGTAAGCGAAGCCAGCTGCTGCTTAGAGGTGGTCTAGAGGGTTTTGTGGGCACCAGCCCACCTCTCCAGCATTTTATCCACTGCAGGTTGGATTCTAGCCTCAGCTCTCATCTTCTGCTCCACAACCAAGCGTGAAGTCCTTTGTGCCCCCTCCTAGGATGGTCAGAAAATGGGGGAAGCTGCCAAGAGGTGGTGAGGAGCTCAGCAATGCAGCCATGCCCTCTCCTCCTGCGCCCTCATCCACAGAGCACCAATGCCCCACTCGTTGCAGAGGTGTCCTCCCCACCCCACCGAGACCAGGGTGGCTCATCCCCAGGGTGGTGGGAAACACCAGGGTCTAGAAAACCCAGGTTCAGTACCAGAAGGACTGTCCAGCAAAGAGTTTTTCAATGGTGGGTGAGTTTTCACCATACCATTACTGGTATGAATAAAGGCAATTTAAGAACATGGCAATTGCTTCAGGCAACAAGCTGTTATTTTTCAGTGGGGTGTTCACTTGCTTGCCCCATGATGGTCTAAACTTCTGGCCCAATGTCTCCCTCACACTTTGCACTTCAATTCTCTTTCTAAACCTGGCAATTTAGGCTATTCTAGCAAGAGAAGCAAAGAATAAACCTCAGCTCGTCCCTGTCCTAAATGTAGTTAATTGCCTCTGAGAAGAGACAACTCCACCAAGAAAGAAAAAGACAGAGTCTATAAGCTAAAACCCCTTATTCTGATTTTCGCAGACTTCTCACACATCCTTCTTCCACTCCTTTGAACAGCTACTGTCACATCAAAGTTCATAACATCAAAGTTCATAACAGAGCTATCCACCCAGTAGCTAATAATTCACATATCTCACAACCAGGAAGTAATTTGGGCTTTAACCTCTCCATTCTGGGATCCATGTTAACAAACCACCCTTCCCAGATCACTCCTTGCGTATCCAAGCCTTTACTGCGAGAAAAGCCGTGGTTAGACAAAGAGGCGCGAAGAGGAAATAAGTCATTAAACTCGAAACATGAAAAAAAACCACCATATTCAGCTTAGGCTAAGCAGAACTGTTGTAATCTCAGTTGCTTTGGTTTCCGTTGCCAACCCTGCAGACACACACACCCAGAAATCAAACATTCCTCTGTACTTCAGAGGAGGGATTCTGACAGAGCAAAAGCGGGTTTTGTGGGTGTGTTTCACTATCTCCCCTTAAGCCTATTCAGTTGGCATCTATTAAGAAATCACTGCACATTATTAAGATATCTCTTAATTAGCATTAGCTACATTACACTCCATTTTTTTCATAGGCAAAACAGATTTCTTTATAGCTGCATGATGTCAATAAGTGCTCTATGTGATGAACCTCAGCCTCACGTATGTTCAGATTAGAAAGAAGTGTAGCTTGAATTTGAAGTGTCCGTCATGCAGAAGGAGATCTGATACAGAAACTGTACTTTTCCATCATGTTCTGGCTGCTCCCTAAACGTGAGCGCAATGTACAGACCTTCAGCTGAGCAGACCACCTCCTAGGAAAGGGTATGGAAGCTATTAAAGTTTAAAATGCAATCATGTGCATGAAAGAGAGGTCATTCCTTCACACCACTTTGAGTTCAAGCAAAAGAAGAAAAAGGGAAAGTACCTCAGCTGATTAGAAGAGGTTAATGGAAAAGGAATCGAAAACCAGAGAGGTGGGGGAGAGATCCTGAAATAACTCAGTGAATGTCACTTGTGTCCACGCGATGCCCAGCACAAGGAGCCAGGCAACCCCATCCTGACACAGCGACCACTGGCACATCACTTGCCCTCTCCCGGCCTCAGCTTACGCAGAGAAGCTGGGTGAAGGCAGGGCAGGGCTAGACACCAGCTTTGCACAGGGGTAAGCTTTTCTTCGTGGCCGTTAGCATTTCAAGGTGAAAAATGCAAGGTGAGAAGCAGCTCACGTGCAAACAACCATCCACTGGTCAGGGGCCAACCTCTGTCTTTCCCTTGTGCTGAGCTGCTGGCACGGGACAGGGATGCACAGGGATCCCGCAGCCCGTCCCCGCTGCACAGTCACCCCGAGCAGGCCTGTCCCATGCACGATCCGGCAGGAGGAGAGGCTAAAACGTGAGATGGATAGCGGTTACGCTTGGGGGATATCGTTTTTTCTTGATTCTACAATGCACTCAGCTGAATTATGTGTGTCCCTCACCAAAGGCGATGAAAGACAGGGGAGTGGAAGGAGAAAATCAAACGCCCAGCTATTCCACGTGTGCAGCTCAGACGGAGCAGGTCAGAAGAGGCAATCTGCTATATTAATACCAGCAGGACAACTAGCGACAGAGGTGAGGGAGAGCCTCACCCATGCCCCATCGCTCCCTTCCTCACTCTCCACCTCCACAAAACTTTTCCACAAAATAGGCATGTTATTTTTTTAACAGCAAAACTCCAGAGAAATGGGGGGAAATGGTGAACCGTGAATCTCTAGCAGCTTAAAGATCTACATGTACTTTTAATAAAATAATTCATTCCTACACCAGGTCTCTGTCAAGCTCCAAAGTTGGTTGAGACTTGTAGAAGCAATAATTTATAGATTATGAACAGTAACAAACAAACAGCTTTTTCAGCATCTGCCATTGCTGTGAAAGAAATATATGCAAAGTCCCCGGAACCAAAAGGTGTCAACCGAAGAAACTTGCTAGTACGCGTTTCCACATCAATCAGAGTGACCAGCGCATCTACCCATAGCTCAGAGTAGCAGAAAACAAATGCTTCCAACAAGCTGCACTGTATTTGCTCTGGTGACTAACAGCTCAGGGGAAAAAAAATTTGCAAGCAATTTATGAGTAGAAAAAAAGGTAACACTTGAATATTATTCATTGCAAATTATTCATGCTCTTTTTCATGCAAGTAGTCTGTCCATTCATCAAAATTTTTGCTCCATCCAGGGCTGGTAAACAAGCTGTTACTCATTTTTATTTTCTTGTATTGCACTCAAGGTATAATATATAAGGAAAGTCATATTCTGCCGGTACACAGGCAAGGGACAGAATTACAGAGAAGCAAAGCTGCAGGCAGCAGAGCCATGGGGCTGCAGGCAGGGAAAGGGACAGCACTGGTGGCAGGTAAATTCACCCAGAAAGGGCTGTTGCCAACGCAGTGGGGCAAAGTGAGGCTTCAGATTGCACCCCTCCTTCAAACACTGTGTCTTTTGAAATGTGGTCAGCAGAAAGCAAGCTGCAGCTGCGGAACCCTGTCATCACCCACAGCCCTCCAGCACTCCACACCAAGCGCAGAGGGTCCCAGCACCTCGGGGAGCCTCCTTCCACCCAGCCCATGGCTCAAAGGTTAAGTGCAGAATGCCTCCCCTCTGCAAACCCTGGGCACTCAGCCCTGTCTTTGGGGAGACAGGACAGTGACATGGAGGAAAGAGCTGAATTTTCCACCGGGTGGTCAAAAGCACCTTGGCCCCGCTGTGTGCGAGGAGCAGTCGGTGGCGTGCGCAGAAGGCAGACACATGCACCTGCACACAGATTGAGTCATTGCTTGTGGCAGGTACCAGACGGGTCTTCGCATGCATAATTATTCAATCTGCATTTGTGATAATTGCCTGGGCGAATCCGGCATGCAGGCGGGTGTTATCCTGGGCTTGTTAGACTGCTGATATTAAAAAAAAAAAAAAAAAAAAAAAGAAGAAGAAGAAGTCAGACTTGCTTATGCATTCCTGTTTTGTTGTTTTTCTGTTTCATTGATTAAAATGTGAGAGTGAATTTAGCCGTAATGAACGTCAAGGACTCTCTTGCTGGAAGTAAAACTAGTTCAGGCGGTGCTCTGCAAACTTTCCATGCTGGGCTGTGCCAAGGCTGAGTGTCCCGACTTGCCGGCTCCCTGCCCCAGCCAGCGCTGCTGGCAGGGCAGGGCACACGGCGATGAGGATGCTGGCTCCCCAGCGCTGCCGCATCCCGGCCTGGTTTATCCCTGTGTGCTTGGGCTGCTCACTGCAGGGGTGAAGTCAGGCACCCCAACGGGAAAACAAGCCAACCCAGGCGTGCACGGAGGCTTCACGGGGAGATGCTGTGACCGTCGGTCTGCTCCCACAGCACTAACCCAGCACAACCCCGGCCCGGCCAGAGGCAGGCAGCTCCCGCTCTGCTCTTGCAGAATGAAATGTTTACCTATAGCCCTGCCTTTCTGCAGCAGCTGGAAAGTAGGCTGAAATACAGGAAACATGACATCATTTGCCATCTCCCAGCAGAAGATAGATTAGCTCCTTTGTAAGGGGAAGCAGTGGTGAGAAACACACACCCCCAGCAGTAAATTCCACTGTTACAGAGACACATTTATTGGGAGATAACAAAAGAAAGCTGCTTCTGCAGTGACTTTTTGGATAGAAAAAAGGAGACATCTATTTTATTCTTTTGAAGTAGATACTGTGTAGGAAATGGATAGCTTTTTACAGCTGGCTGTGTTTTCAGCTATAGCTTTCCCCAAACTTGCTCCTGAAGCTATGTGCTATATGAGTCACTCCATCAAATAAAGAGCAATAATAAGTTATTGTGAGCACCAGGCTTTTAGATTTCTCAGTCTCCTCATCTGAGGAATAAAAATTACCCCCCTCCTGACTTCTTAACTTTGTTGGCCAAACTTTAAAGCTGTGGCTGAAAACCATGCAAAAGTACCGAGCGTGCTACTGTAGTGCAACTGGTTTCATGTAGTTCAAAGTCAACATTCCCGGGTTCATTTCCCAGCTCTACCATGGCCTTGCCTTTTCCTTTTTTTATATTTTATTAAACCTTCAGTGAGCCATTTGATGACTTTCTCCTCTGTAAAACAAGCCTGTCCTGAAGGACACCAGAAGGTGCAGAAATTCATATGAGCAAACTGCTTTAAATTGTTCTTTGCTTGTACATACAGCCAAATAAATGGATAATGGAATCAGTTACTTCTTCCTGAAGAGATTGACATTTAAGGTAAATGTAACCCACCCATGGCTCTCACATCCAGCAATTTTTTTAGGATAGAGCAGGAAGTTGGTCAGATCGGGGCCTTTGAAAGGTCAGGTTTGCCACACCAAAGTGCTTCTGGTCAGCCTGGGTTAGTTGGGTTGAGTTGACCATATGAAGATTTAACAGATTTTCTTCATTCAGGCTCTTGCTACACTGGTTTCTGTGTTTTCTTGTTTCTCATACCAAAATCTCCCTCATATGACCCAGCTCCATCCCTGCACCTCTGCTCCTCATTGGCTTGGATGGCTGGGGACAGGATGAAATGTCCCATCAGTGCCTCCGCAGAGAGGACGGGTAATTTTGGCACTGCTTTGGGTGGCGAGGGTGACCTTGTTTGTCAGCAGTGGCTGATGTAGCTCCAAGCCTTGTGATTCACACCCTCAAAGAGAAAGGAAACCACCTCTCCCGGTGCCTCTGCACACACTGCTAATTCCCACAGAGCCAAGGAGCCTGCCAGGAAGGAGTTTTTTCAAGAGAGCAGATCCTAGCAAGGTCTGATTTCTAGCTGGGAAATGCATTATGCATCTGGTACCTTCAGGATTCTGTGGAGAAGGCTGAGAGAGGCTGGCAGTGGGTAGCTATTAAATATATTGCAGCTATTATTATTATTACTGTTGAGAAGGCAGGCACTAGGATATCACTGAGGGAGGCTGAAGAGAAGAAATATAAGCAACATGCAGGCAGCACATAGGAAATTAAACCATCTTCAGAAAGTAACCCAGGGAAATGCAAAACCAAAGTAAAACTAGATGGAACAGGCAATTTTTCTGCAAATGGTTCCACATTCACCCCATCGCCCACTCCTCAGCCACAATCAGAGTCCTATTTTGCCCTAGAGTGGAATGTCTAAATCTAGCAGAAATCCAGCAAAATAAAGGTTATGTGCTCAGTGTGAGATTTTGCAGCCCAAAGAGCTCGTTGACTCCAGGGGTCCCTGGGTCAGAGATACGCTTGTACAGATTTGGAGTGATCCTGGGAAGGATGTTGGCTTGCTCCCAGCGGCTGCGCTCGTGCAGCCGCACGTGTTTGGGCATACGCGGGACCATGATGCCCTGAACCGTGAAAGCTGGTTCTCAGAGATCAAAGTTGCCATATCCCTGTAGGACTGCGGTTTGCCAGAGGGAGGCGGTGGTCCCGGGGCAGGAGCAAGCAAACTGCAGAGCAGGCATCTGTTCCCTGGTTTTTGCAGAGATAGTGCCTTAAATGCAGTATTTCCTTAGAAATAAGAATTAAGGTTATTCTAATAGTACCCGGTTTTAGAGTCAAAGGCTCCATCCAAAGCCCACTGAGGAGAAGAGAGATATTCCCAGCATGCCTGAGACTCAGCCCACAGTGTGTGTTGCTCTCCTGATTTATTGGAGACTGAAGTTCACACTCCCAGGGGATCCCCAGCAAAGAACAAACCAAATTAAGGCTGCTACCTTTGGAAATCAGATTTCAAGACAATTAACTACTCCAAAAAGATTGCTGTTTGCATCACAGGCCCTAAAACTGCAAAATTCTGCCTGTTATTATTCCTGAGAGATGCTGCAGTAGTGCACGTTTCTGTAAATACAAATAACCCTTTCCACCCATAAATATCCTTCCAGCTTTCAGACACCCCTCAGCTTTTTCTGTTAGTGTCCTAGATCTGCTACTGCTCTAAGAAAAACATACACCAGAAGAGCATCCTTATTATTCCTACTTGTAAGGATCGTCATAGGAAAGTAGATACCACATGACGTAAACACTGTGCTTGATGGAAGTAAATCACTCCATTCTCACTTAAAATATGACAGCATTCAGGGGCTCATGTCAAAATCTGGATCTCTCTATGCATAGGGCGATGCAGACTTCCAGCAGATAACCCCTGTACAAAAAGCAGACGGAAACTGAGTAACGGTGTGTTGAAAGCGCACCTTTATTCCGTCTCGTTTAAATAAGAAGGACTTTAGACATGTTCCCATTCCTTTCTTCTAAGGAAATCAATGGGAGTATTATCACCATTTTCAAAAGAAGCAAGATCAGGCCTTTCACTGAACGCAGCAAAACAGAAAGAAATACGCTTTCCTTTCCCTGGAATACCGCATGCTGCTCGGCCAGCCTAGCCGCTCTGCAAAAGGCAGGCAAAACGGCTGCCAGCTGTGGCACATTGGGACCACACCACAAAGGCCAGTTACACTGAGAAAATTCAATGTACGTGACTTTACAGCAGTAAGGCCCAGCTCAGGTGGTCAAACCTCTCTGGATACTGGGCAAAGCCTTTCCCCATGCCGGGAGGGTTCTGCACCCTTCCCCTTTTGCCATGGCAGAGCTGAGGACAGATGTTTGCCACCCACCTCCCTCCTGCACTCTTAGGGACAGGCAGGTATATGGAGGCAAAGCTCTTCCCATGCTTCTTTTCTTTTTCAAAACTCTATTTCCCAGGGAACTCCAAAACCAAGTTGCTTTTGTTCCAAGTTAGACTGGAAGCTTCCAAATGGAAATGACACTTATGCTGAAACACGTGCCAGGCTCCAGTGCAGACTGGCCCTTGGCAGCTGGAAATCTGGTGCTCCCTTTGCATCTTTTGTTTCACACAGCACATCACACTGGCAATCTTATACCTGCCACCTGCTATAATTTTTTACGGGCTTTTGATGAATGAACTATTGCCTACTCTATCAGGTATTTGCTTCCACAGGACAGGAAGGTGCTTCTGCTGAAGCTACTTAGGGAGGTTAACACACAGCATCCTACTGTGAAGAAAGGCAAGATCCCGAAGCATTCCAGATGCAGCTTCCAGCGTACAAGAGATGCAGTAGCTCTCCATCTCCGAACCGCGAATACGCCTGTCCGGTGAAGTGTGCAGTGAGCAGGCAGCACTGCTCTCCTCCAAGGGTGGGACTGCTGAGGAGGTGTCCACAGCAGGAGGGTCCCGCTGGGAGCCCTCACACAGCTCTCCTCCACCCTCCCCATCACAATATTCATGTGCATTCAGTCATTGAGGTGTGATTAAAGGTGGTGGGGAAGGGGCCTGCGAGCTCCACCACGGAGCAGCTCCACCCTGTGCAAATGGCCCAGGCTGGCAGCGGGGCCGTCCCAGGGAGAGCACGGCGCAAACCAGCCCTGCACTGATGGCCGGCTCCATCCCGGCCACCCTGCACCTCCCCAGAGCTCCCACCAGCAGCTTTCCCAGCGCATCCCTTCGTCAGCACTCCACGTGCTCAGCAACACAAATTAAACTTTCTTTCATCAGGCTTGTCTAGCCCTGGGCTTGGTTTGTGGGCAGGTCAAGGCTTGTGAAAGACGCGACCTAATTGACTGCAGGGTATTTGGTGCTGCCGTGTGGCTTGTTAAACCAGGCGAGGATTTCATCTTCCCTCCAACTTCCTTTGAAAAACCCAGCCTCAAGGTTTCTCTTTCCCTAGCTCACACAAAGGGAAATTTGGGAGAGGATCTGAGGCAGTCAGATTTGCCTGCATGAGGTTTTAGAGATGTACATATTCTGTGCAGTATCCTTCTCTCTATGGCACGGGGTGGAGTGACGTTCCACTTGGTCAAATGCTATTCCCCTTTTATCTTTTAATTTCCAGCCCTGCAAACAAGTACATCTGCCAGGCTGCATGTAAACAGAATAATGGGTTCTCTGGCCAGCAGGAAGGTATGACTCATTAATTGCTTTACACCACAGTATAGAAAGCCATCAGTGTCTGCTATGGCCAGTCTCCTTGTGGAAAAGACATATTTGGACTGTATTTTTCAAAAGAAGCTTCTGTGTGCTCTGCTACTGTTTGCTATGCAAATTTTGGTGTTAATTGCACCAAAATGAGAAACATATTACTTAAATCAGTGCACTCTTCAGATGGGCATCAGTGCGTGCGTGTGATATTCTGCCAGATGTTATTTTATTACTCCAGTTTAATACCTAACCATCTGCTTCCTTCTTATTTTGTCATGGTTTGTATTCTCCCTGGGACCTCTTTTCTGTTACAGTGGCTTTTATCATCTGCATTATGTATTAGTATGACCAAGGCTAAAGGCTGGCAGTATCCCGAGCACAGGATTTGTGCAGAGAAGCAAATGACCAGCAGATCATTAAAGTAAGAGCATGAAACTGATACTCCAGTTGGACCAAAGAATGAAGCTGATAACAAAAAAAAAAAAAAAAAAAAAGAGAGATAAAATCAGAGTTGAATGTTTGGGGATTAGCTATAGCGATCCCAACTGAGTTAGAGCATGCTACACTCTTGTAAATACCTTGCAACTTGCACCACCCTGTAGCTTAAAAAAACATAATGTTTTAAAGCCTATGAAGGATGGACTAGACAAAATATATTTTATTCATTTATTTGAAATTAGTTTTTTTGCTCCTTTCTCTCTCTCCAGGCTGCTCAGTTCTGCAAATGCTCAGACACAGACAAAAAGAAGAGACAGGAACAGGGATTTTAGCTCGACTTCCCCATTGCTCAGCTCCACGTTACCGATTTGAGCCCAGGCAACTTGAGGGCTCTGGGGTGCATCACAGCAGCAGCACAGCTGTTGCATAAGGGCAACACTGTGGTTGCATAAGGGCAAGTGAGAACACAAGGCAGTGGAAAATGGGAAAAAAAAATCTATGAAGATGGATGCTTCCACATTTCAGGAGAATAATACTGCTAACAACAACGAGGAGAATGCAAAACCCCTTTGAACATGAACATTCCCGGGTGTTTGCCCAAACACAATGAACAACAATTAGAATTACAGGATATTTGCCTTGGATGTACTCACTCATATGTGAACTGCTTCCATCCCACCTCTTAAACCAAATTCGTCGCTGACTGAAAATAACGTGTGCAACGTCACACAGCCACCCTGCAGAGGTCTTTATCAAATTGCATTTTTTTCAAATAGGGCCATATTTCACTGCTTATGATGTTGGTTCTGAATATCTTCTTCATACACTTTGGAAGGAGATTCAGTGATTCTCCCACGTACGGCCAGGGGAGGGAAGATGTTGAGCCAAGTAGTCACAGGGACATAAAAGTGAAAGCAGCAGCCAGAAAAAGAACCTTTTTCCTATTTCTCTTCCATTTTTTTAAGACAACTAGAAAATGGTTTTAATTTTTTCAGATCAATTTCACAGGGGCATTTTCAAGGGTTTAATGGCTTACCAAAAGCCAGGAGCCCTAATTAGCAGTACCGGGGCTGGCCACCTTCCCCAGGCTCAGTCTAGGTCTCAGAGGCACTTCAACACTCCTGCTTCCATGAGGGAGTGAGGTTGTTCAGATAATTCATTTTACCAACACGTAAAGCAATATTTTCAATAATTCTGTCTAGTTTGTTGCCGTTTTATTGTCTAGTAAGAGATAATGGATAAAAACGACCTGACCTTTTCTTAGTAAACTTCCAGTAGGCTACACATAATATTACCTAGCACTCCGTATCCTCAAAGCATCATACACATACTAAGTAATGGATCCACATGGTAATTGTCCAGCACAATAAAGAGCAAAGAACCCAGCGTTCACAGTAAGTGTCGGGAGCACAAGGTTTAGGCCTACCCACAGTATAAATCTCACTGGTTTGGGTGATTGTATTACACCAGGATCATGTCCCTGCCACGCTATCCCAGTTTGCCCAGCGGTGTTATAACTGTGCTGTGAACACATCCCTGTAAAGGCAATAAAACAAAACCAGTTGCATAACAGTAACCCGTTTCTGGCTCCCTTTCAGTTAAGAACAAAATTAACTTTCAATTGATTAGGAATTAAAAGCATGACAGGGAATATAACCCAAATGCACTGTTGAATGGACAACGGACCTGAGCAGCAGAAGCTCCTGCCTCCAACCTTTAAAGCTATTAACCCCTGGCATGAATTTTTATTTAGTGTTAATTAGGGGACTGGCAGCAAAAATCAATTAATTAATTACATCTCAGATCCACTGGAAAGCATAATGGAAATCAAAGAGAGCTAGATTATCCTGCATCCAGGGAGGAAAGGCTGCTGCAACAGCGCCGGATGATAGCACTCCCTTTTTCTTTAAATAAGTGTTTAGACCCACCCAAAAAAGAAAAAAAACCAAACAAACAAAAAAAAAAAAAAAAAAAAAAACAAAAAAAAACAAAAAAAAAACCCTGAAATAATTTCTCCTAGTTGGAAATGCCAAACCCTTCCTTGGCTTGGCCCATCCGTCAGGACAATATCTATCCCTTGCTCCTGCTTTCATTTTTGCCTCTGGAGCTCTCTAATCCTGGGGATTTCTTGCACCAGCCCTGCAAAGTTCACCCTCCTCCTGCCTGCTTACAAAGCACCGTCCACAAACTACTGGAGAAGGTCCAGAAGGTCCCCAAGGGAGATGTTTCTGCAGGACTCAAAAGGAGACGACAGCACACATCGCCATGTCCGTGGCCACATCCCTCCGGAGAACGCACACATTTTGCTATTTCATCTATTTCAACAAAATTATGTACTAGGTTTGGGGTTGCTTTGTTTTTCAATGCCCAAGGTACAATTAGCTAACTAACGTTACTGACTGTGATTAGCGGGTGCTAATTACAATAGAATTTCTGTCAAATTACATGGTGCATAAATATGGCCTGACAAACTAGTTCAATTTTTAGAAAAGAGGGAGCGAGCTGAGGAGCTGGTGGTGCCCGCGCCGCTGGCAGGCGTCTCGCAGGCAGAGGCAGAGCAAAACGCAGCCGTCGATTAACACGTCGCCCATCTTGTGCCATATTTCAGGCAAGCAGCTTCCAGAGAGAGATTTTTATTTGGGCAGGACGATAACATTCGGCCTTTCTGGTTTCAAGATACAAAAACTAAGAGGTGAGCAAGCGCCTGTGTTTGTGGTAGGTGTCAAGAGCTGCCCAGCTCGAAAACCTCCCGCTGCTACAGCTTTTGTGCCGTGGGAAACATTGCATTTCATTGCCCAGGATGTTTGAGAACAGCTGGTTTACAAGGTCCTGTGTGTCCTAATTCAAAGTATTTTGATGGAGTCAATCGAGAGATACTGCCGCCCTAATTGCGTCCCCAGCCTGCCCAGGAATATGCCGGTGCCAGAGCCGCTCGCTTGGGGAGGACGAGGCGAAGGGGAGCGTTGCCGCAAGCCTCCGCCAGCAGCCCTATTGCTCAGCCCATTTATCAGTGCCACTGTGGAGAATAAATATTTATAAATGGTGTGTCAGCTCTAATGTGATAAATTATCTCCAGTCATCACATAGATGGTTCAAGATGTGTTAAGCCGGTTCTAAACATTTGGTTAAGAAAATGTCTGAGAGGGGAGTGGAAGGGGGAGAGAGAAGAAAAAAAAAAAAGAAACCCACACGTGTGCCAAAAAGAGAAGGACAAAACATCTACCGGTTTGACTTTGCACCGTACTTCTTGCCCCGGGTTTGTGAAGTGCAAGTAACCTGCCGATGTACATTAAAACTCTCTTGACTAACCCCAGTTTATTGTAAATATTACCGCAAATCCATTGTAAACAGCAGCAAGAGGCTTTTGGGAACCCATTAATCAAAATAAACTGCTCTGGAAAATGCCTCTGCTCAGCTTGTTTAACTAGCGCTGCAGCTCCATACTGCATAGCTGATTTCAAAATATGCAATTTATTGCCTTGGATGTCTTTGCTCAGAGCTAGATCTAAATTCCTCTGGGTACTTTAACATACAGTTAATCAAAGCACAATGCCACCCCTATCATATTTACAATCTGGCAGGCAATTAGTCAATAATAAATAAAATGCATTGGAAAGACAAATGATATTACTGTGTATGTATCAATGGGCTTATAGGCTCAAAAGATTTATCAGTACCACTGGAGAGAATAAATATTTATAAATGGATGTGTCACTCATAAAGTGATAAACTATCTCCAGTCATCACATGAAGAATGCATATTTTCAAGTTGACATACTTTATTATCTACCTAATCATTTTTCAAAAGGTGTTTTTCAACTTTATTAGCCGTACTTAACAACTGGAGGAAGTTACTATCATCATCGCTGAACTGAGGTTGCACAGCAAAGCCCCACTCAGGATCTCTGCTGCAGGTTGTACAAAGAGAATAAAAGATTTTCTTTCTCCTTTGTTATCCTTTGGCCACAAATAAGTATTTAAAGTCCTGCAAAGCCTATTTCTGTGAGTGGAACCACTTCAAAAAAAAATTAAAAAACATAACCTTCCCCCGAATAAATATTGCAACAAGCAGAATGTTTAAATTTCAAATGCCATTGATATACAGATATTTGAAACCATCGGGACTCGAAACATGTCGATTAGTTCTACCACAGTTCCATACTGGGGGGAAGCAGGACTTGAAACATCGATACAAAAGAAAAAAAAATAAAAATCTTTCCTTGTGATTCATTTCTCCCCATCTGCAAAAATAGGAGCTCTGCTCATACCTAGTCCTGCTGCTTTAAATGAGTGACTTACAGTGTCAGAACTAAGTATGTGTTTTAAAACCTACCGATTTTTTGTATAAATATTTAAATGGGAGTGCTTTTTACGAAAGTAGCTTGTGTTAGCAAAAGTGTGAATGAAGTTACATTTGTATAAAATGTTTACACTACAGCTGTATTTGTGGAGAAAATTTAAACTGATATAACTGCATCCACACACAGAAATATTCACAGCAATGGCGCAGAAGAATAATTCTTTTCTGCCTACATCCTCACAAACAGATCATTAGCTAGTGATTAACTAGGCCATATTTATTTATAGAACCTTGAGTTGCATTTTATGTTATTATATTTTATTTTATTGACTGAAAAGCTAAAGCGATATATTCTAAAATATCTACACAATTGTTTCAAGACCATTAATGACCCAATAACTAAGCTTTAGCTTAGAAGGAAAAAAACCAGGAGCTAGGTCCTTGAATTAGTCGAGCGAGGCACCAGAGCACCGTGAGGACAGATGTTTCCATGTTTGCATGTGCGCTTGGATGCTGTACCTCTGGGTTTTCCTGCCTCAGGGGATGGAGCTGTACTTGGCTTACACATTGAAGCTTGTGAGTAAGCAACGGAAACTGGATATTCTCCACATTTGCAAATCTACCATGCCAGTTAGACCTGATAAAATTTTAAATGCTCCCTTGAATGAAGTTTTTTAAATGCTGCTGTTGTTATCCCACTCATTTTACATTTGAGTTTGGCAGCACATGCCATTAGTGAACATTCAGTGTCAACAGCGTCATGATGTTGCTCTCAGAGATGTGTCAAGTACGGTAGCATGATCTTGTTGCATTTAAAATTAACCACAGTACTAAGACCGTGCCAATTTCTTGCATTAGATCCAGAATGAAGCCAGCAAACGTGTCAGGTGCACAGAGCGTGTTTCAAGAATAAACAAGCAACAAAGGAAACTCCTTCCTTCTGCTGCTTTTTTCTTTGCGTCACGTCTTGTCACGCAAATTAATTGTTAGGTAAAAAGCCTTTCTTCTGCTGTACTGAAGAGCCTGCCTCAGCGAAGAGAAAGCAGAGATAGGAGCTAGCTAAATTGCCCTAGATCCCTGGGAATCCTCTAAGACAGCCACCTACAACCTGGTTTTAACTTGTTTCGCATTCATTATCCTTCAAAGAAATTAACTTTGGAGGCAGGACAGGAATTTAGATAAACCACACAGTTTTGTTTACCTAGGAAAAGGAAACAAAAAAAAAGTATATTTTGGAAGTGTGTTGCCCAGGCCGTCTTAGTTAACGGATCTCGGTTTAAATGGACTTTTTTTCCTGATGTAGTCACAGAGTTTTTCTCTGCAAATCATTTCTCAGTCTAAATCTTCAGTTTCTTGGAAACCACATGACTGATGGTCCTCAACGCTCGAGCTCAAGATAATCTATTGCACTTTAGCTGCAGAGTTGCCCACTCAGCATTATACATGGCTCCAGTTTGCACCACTTGTTTTACAAGGTATAATACCATCTTTACATCCTTCGTAGCTGAAGCTCTGACAATTTTTTTCCTCTATGATTCAGAGCAGGGGAAAGAAGTGCATTTGTTGAATTGAGAAACGCTTATGTTCAACTATTTTCATCTTGCTTATTCACATGAAAAGATTCAGGATAGAAACCCTGAAGTGCGTGTGCAGAACCAGGGTTGTGGCAGAGACCTGACACATCAAAAACCAAGAGCAGTTTGCCCAGGGGCCAGCGGCAGGACCGGTAGAAGGCCCAGAGCCACAGCAGCCCTCACCCACGGCACCACCCAGTTTTGATAGAGCGCTGGTTAGCTGCACTTTCCACTGCAGCAGCTGAAAGGTCCCAGGCAAACATAACACTCACAGACTTTTTTTTCAGTTTGCCTGTGTGTTTCTATCAAAACATTTTTATCAAAATCTGGGTCATGTGAATATTCCTACACCCCACTTGCTTCCCAGAAAGAAAACACCACGCTTTCCAGCCGTGTGGCAGGTGGGAAGGTCCTCCACAGCGCCTTGTACCTGCGCCGTGCTGGGGGGGGGGACATGCTGCTGCCTCACTTCTCGTCCAGCTTCGGTTCTCCACTGCTGCCGGCGCACCCATGTGTGCCTGCCCTGAGCAACTGTCCTGGGAATTGCTCTTCAGCAATGGCCGTGCCAAACACCACCCCCGGCTCTTCTCCTCCCGTGCCATTCCCTACACACTCTTCTCTACGCTGAGACAACCCAGCTGTGTGTCTGGGGGCACAGCCGACCCTGTGGATAACTGCTCAACCCCACCCTCTCCATCACCTCCTGAGCCTTCCTAAGCCAGCACACCCACAGTGACAAACGTCCCTGTGATCCTCAGAGACCAAGTGCTTCGATATCCTCTTACGAGCAGCAGCCCAAGCTCAAAGCGGTGCTCCTCAACTCAGCCAAGGTTTTTAACGGGATGAACGTTGCTAAAACGCCATCACATCAGACAAAACCTCTGGGGCCGGCAGGCTGGTGAAGCAGCCCAGCAAAGAGAAGGGTCTCCATGAACAGCGTCGCTCCCCACAGCGCAGTCTTCCCCAAAAGACTTTGGTTTGTAACAAGGAGGGTTTGGCAAGTGCAGCCACCTTAAAACTTTTGGAAAAAAACCCTCTGCTCTTGTTTCATAACAGAGTGCTGGAGACTGCATCTTATGCAACCAGAGTGTCATTACATCACCGACTGGAAAAACTGCCGGAGCGGGGTCACCCCAGCCCTAGGGCCCTGCCCAAAGCCCTGCCCAGCTCCCGCAGTACCTGTCTGAGTGCAATGGAGGAGCTCAGCCCCAGTTAAACCCCACTGCCTTCACCCGAAGCACGCAGCCAGGCTCCGACAGGCTCCCCACGTAGGACGGGCACCGCCATGCCGGAGAAGGGCAGGGGGCTCCCGGGGCTCCGCTCCATCTGGGCAGGCAAGCACAGCCTTGTTTTATACGGCTGGGATGAGGCTCGGTCGCTGTCTAACGTGATTGGAGGTGTTTCCTAGGGATGAGAATTTTTTCGAGGGCTTGCAATAAAACAAACTGCTGGAGGCAAAATAACAAAACGGGGAGTCTGAGCTCTTCCACTGGGTCATCTGGAGCTAATTCTTTGAATATAGCAATCTTTCATCCAACTGCATCTCACCAAAACATTTCCAAGAGAGATATCAAGTGACCTGCAACAAATCACCCAGGAACTTAGGTTAGAGATGAAATTCCAGGAAAATCTAAGCACAGGGAATAGTGCCTGAGCTCATCCATGGGAAAGGCGACTACTTACGCTGTGAAAGGTTATCAGGTGTTTAGTAACAGATGGGGAAATGATCTTTCAAGTTAAAGATTTCTCAGCTGAAGATGGCTGTTGAATAAGCCAATGTCAAGACTCAGGAGGATGTTTGAAGGAGCTAATTCCTTACAGCAGCATCTACGCAACTAGCATTTCACTTTAGGAGTTGAGCAAAATTGCAAACAGCTGGTGGATTGTTGGAACATTTTAAAGCATTTCTTTCAAGGTACTTTATTACTTTGTTAAAAATAAATACACATGTCACACATTCCCCATTTTGCAGACACAGTGAACGTGTATCCCAAGGACCATTTTTTAGTTGGCAAGTTTCTTATTCATCAAAGCAAAATCTCTGTTCTGATTTTTCTACAGCAGCGAGACTCAATTTTATTTTTTTTTTCCCTCCCCCGCAGCCTGGTAGTCCCTCTTTACCAGGTGATCAAGTACCTTCACATATCATAACGGAGGATAGGGTGATCACAGCAGAGTTGTGTTATCGTTGTGCTCACACTCCCTCCTGGGGCACAGCCCCTCGGCGGAGCATCCCGGCTCAGCAGGGAACTGACAGGCGTTTTCTAAAAGGTGAGTGGAAAAACCTGATTACTTTATGCATGAGGGATTTGTTTCAAATGCTGCTGTGAGGACTCCCCAGAGGTCCTAAAAGCTAAGGATAGATTTTGAAAACCACGTTCTTGCGTGTGGAGGGATGAACTGATGAGTGCACTGTTCCATTCCCTATAGCAAAGTTCAGGAATAGAAAGGCAAAAATAAAAATCTCAGCTCACAAATTGTCTTCCCTGGTGAATGTCTTGCCATCAGTTAACTCTTACTGCAGCCAAATCTTCTGTCTGCCCTCAAATCCTTCCTGTCCCTCCCTTCATTTGTCTTTTCTGAGAACATAAACACCCTCTCCATCACACAAGGTCACCTGCATCCTCCAAACAGGCCTGGATCCATGCTCTGCTCAGCCTCCCCTAGATCTGGACTGGTACCAGGTAGCATCATCTTTTACCTCTCAGTCTGTAACACCTTAACTGCGGCGAAACAACAGTCGGCACCAGATGGAGACAACCAAAGACAAGGTGAAGCGACCCTCCAAGGCGAAGGGCACAGAGTCAACAGCACACAGCTGCTAGAAACACTGCGACCGGTGGGACATACGGTGCTGCACACCATGCATTTTAACACACGGTTTAATTGAATTCATTATGAGAACCACATCCCCACATTATGAATACCATACGGTATTTTGCAGCTGCGGTCGTAACTCAGCTTCATCAAAAACCTGCAGTGGCTAGGAACAAGCAATAGCAACGGCACATAACATGTGACATATTTCCACAGATTTTGGTTAACTAAGGCCTTACTGAGTTCTCCTGCACCCACGTGCCCAGGCAGAGACCTTCTGGGGCTGTCCCCCGGCTCGCAGGGATGAGCACGTGGCAACTCCAGCTGAGTGCTAGCAGGGACAGGTAGGTGAATGTTACAAGATCCTTTACAGGGCAATGGCAACGCTTTCTCTTTTCCATCAAACAGCAACTCAATATTTGTATTAGCTTCCTAAAGAATATCTTGTATTTCCCCTCTTTTCTATGATACCAGCCTCTAGAGACCTCCCCTGTATTATGCACACGGGCATACATGCACACACTCATCTACTTAAAAACTCCTGTTTGATTCGCACCAGTTGAAAAGCATTAGAGGCAGTGCCCAGAAGTCCTTTCTCTCTCTGTGTCCTACGATAAAACCTTGTTCAGCAAGCCAAAGGACATAAACTCTGAAATTTCAGCTCAGCTGATTATCCTTCTTTCTTTACTGCCTTTTTCTTTTCCCTCTTTCAGGAGTGCAGTTGCTTCCAGCAGCTCTGTGCTCCTCGTGTTAAGTGAGGGTCTCTTTAGAAGGTAACCATAGTCCCTTTAAACTCAGATGGGCCAGAACCTGAAAAAATTCGGAGGTTTGGCAGGGCTTAGATCTGCAGCTTTAGCATGAGACTCTCTGAAGACTGAGGAAAGGAAATTTCACAGAATGGGTGTTACAAAGAAGAAAAAAATCTATAATCAGTCTAATTTGCTAACCAATTTGTCTCAGCCATGCTCTCACCCTTGTTTTTGAAATGAATGTTCTTTGGAGACAAATGTCAGAGAGCCAGGCTGGAGTGTGAAATCCTTTGCAAGCACAGCTGCCAGATGTGTTTGCTTTACAAACTTCGGATTTCCTGAACCTTTTGGTTAAAAAGCATAAGTCTCTATTACCTGAGATCAGGAGCGGCAGATTCAGCAGCTAATGATCAAGCCATAGTTATTCTTTGAGAAGTTTCATCAGATGAGGTTATTCATTGTGGATTACATGCTCAGTTCAAGCAGTTTGAAATTTTCCAACAATGATTTGGCTCACAGACTTACTACCTGGATGCAAAATAATCTAATATGGTTATCATTTTCAGGTGTAAATGTTGAGTAATGAACCCAAGCTTGTCTTCTATTAAAGTCTCACAGCCAAGCTTATGAGATGCATTAATCTCATAGAAACACAGACTTCTAATGCAAACTATAAAGTTATCTGTTTGAGGCATATCCTAAATTCCTAAGCCACACATGTGCATTGGAAAAGGCTTGATTTATATAGTTGTAAAACTCTTGCAGGAAGGATAGACTCTTTGACTTATAAAGAAAGCTGGAAAGAGGAAGCCTGCCTCATTTGCAAATTCAGCGTGCAAGGTTGTGAGCGACATTCTTGTATTCTGACTTCCCTGCAAAACCATTTTTAACATCATTGTGCCAAGCAGCATTGCATATGCACCCTTATTTATAGAACTTTCCGGTATTTCCATCATACCAAGGTTTAAAATTAGTGTTTTTGCTCATGCCAACTCTTGCTCGCACAGCATGTGTGGGAGATGCCCCCTCTCCTGGGGGCTCACAGCCCCAGACAAAAAACTCTGCGGTGGGCAGCTCTTTGCAAAGAAACACTGGCAAAGCTCAAGGTGACCACAGGTGCCCCAAATCCAAGTCCGGTACCATGTTTGCAAACTTCATCTATCTAGTTATTTGGTACAAGCACCCATTTTTACAGAAAGCAGGTTGGATCGGCATAGGATAGGAATCTATAATTTTCACACACTTCAGTCTAAAATCTCTCTGCTGGGGTCCAGACAAATGTGCTGAACCGCTCACCCATGCCTCCCTAATTTGGTTCCTTACGTCCGGGTGCGAGGCTCATGCAATGCATTCCACCCTTGATAACCATTCCCGCTCCAGAAGGCAAGAAAAGCACAGGGGATGCTACTCCTTTCCCAGCTTATCTGAGAGCGCAGCACAAAGGCAAGCCACGAATTTCCGAAGCAACCTCAGTGTAAATTGATGACCAGGCAATAAACCTGTCTTTAGATAAGTAGAACAGTTTGCATATGCTTTTGTGCATGCACCTGCCTGTTCAGCAAGTCATCACTCATTTCACAGCTCATTTCGCTGACTGTGGTCTACAGGTTTTATCTTTTTAATTGGGCAAACAATACACACCTTGTCTTTGCACATAAAGTCCAGTGCTAACGTGCATGACTTCTACAAGTTGGTGGTTTGGTTTTTTTCAATCGGCTCTTAGTAATGCTGTACATTTAAGGTGGATGTGTTCTCTTTTTTGCCAGTTCCCTATCTGCAATGCAAATACTCAAATTTCTGCAAAGACTTTGATTCTGCCTGAAGCAAATCTTGAAGAGCCTAAGTCAGTGTCCATTAAAGCCCAGGGGGAGAATCCTTTTGATTCCAAATGGCTTTGGGATGGGCCCAACAGCACTGAAAAGAAAAGACAAGAAGAGCGAGTCCCCTCTCACTCCCAAGCAAGAAGTCTAAAGAAGGTGAAAAGCAGCAGAAATGTAGCAGTTACCCCACTTCATGTGGTTTCTCTGGCAAATTATTTTGGATTTTTTTAAATACGCAAGCAGTGCATTACACAGAGATAGGGTTTAGCATGGCCAGCAGAGTTATTGTAGTTTATACCAGCCATAGTCTTGGCTTAAGGGAGAAGCTAATGCAAAAAGCAGATAAAACTGGCCGAGCAGAGCATGGTCCTCCAGCAGTTGTGTAGAAGAAGACTGGAGGACGCTTCGCATTGCTCATTGCTCTTAGGGTTTTAAATCCCATCCCGCAGGGTTGGGTGGCAGGGCCCTGGCATGGGGACGCACACCGGCCCTGCTCGCTCAGCCCGTGGCTGTGGGGGGACACCGACCGCTGCACCACCGCCTGCCAACTGGCTCTGCAAAACCAAACTCTGCTCTGGGGGTCCTGCTTGGGCTACTGGGACTCTGGCATCAGTGCAAACCCAACCAGACCTCAACTGAGGCCACCGCAGAGAGGATGAGCACCCGTCCCTGCTGCAGCTCGGGGCCAACGCGGCAAGAGAGAACCAGTTGAAAAAACACCCCCCCCTCTACACACACACTTTGCAGCATGATTAGTTTTTGGCGAAGACACACTGAATGTAGGGGGGGAAAAGTGCTGTCTTTGTTCTAGGATGCAAATGAGCATCTTTTTTAGAAGCTGAGAAAGAGGCCCAACTAACAAAAATTGCACATTGACTGAAATAAGCCAGGCTGCCTTTCAGATGTAGACTTCAGACAGAAAATGAAACATATCAAAGTGTCTGATTTGACGTGGCTTGCAGCTGCAAGGCAAAGCGACTGTCCCATTTTTCCCCCCCACCCCGAGGCAAACACTCAAGATTTTCTTGATCTTATCTTTGTCTTTCTATAAGTCTTTGAAAACCATCTGTAGAGATTCATAAAGGGTATTTGTGTTTTAAGTAAACTGCAGAAGTGATCTATACCGAACAGATGGAAACAAATCAAAAAGCTTAACAGGATGCAGAAAAACAGCAACACTTAGAAAAATACTAGATATGAATGAGTAGGCAGGTTGTCTCCCATTTGTATTACATTTGGTGGGGCATCTCTTTCCCCTAGCTCTCTCTGCGTCCGCATGGTCCGCTCTCACTGCTCTTCTCCTGTCCTCATTCACGGGCTGCAAAATGCATCCCGGCCACGTTTGCTTTTCTGGATGGGAATTGTTCCGAACACCCACCCCGGAGCCCTTAACGCAGCTCCCTCAGAAATAGATTGCATTTGACAGCAAGGGGCTTTGATTTTTCATGGCTTGCCAAAACATTTCTGAACAGATAAGGTGAGGAAGAAAAGTGCTACAAATCAATCTCCAGCAAGTTCGGGGATTGTACGCTTGTTTGTTTGTTCGGGGTGGTGGTTTTTTTTCTGACAGATTTCAAAGAAGCACAAGACTGCTTCCTCGGTACCAGCTTTTCATAGAAGACACAATAAGGTGCAAAATGATGTGTGTTACTGGAGTGAGTGGGCGTTAATGGGACTTCCTGAGTGTACTAACAAAACCAGCAGAGAAAAGAGAAAAAACACTTTACAAATTTTCCCTGGTGTTTCAGCTGCAGCCCTGCACGTTTTCCCCTCTCCCCATTAGTCAGAGCCCTAAGTGCCCATTCTGAGGAAGCTGCCACAATACCACTGGAGAGCATCTGCCCTAGTTCAGCTCACTCATTGTAACCCTGAGCAAAAACCGTGCTTGGCCACATCTTCACAGCAAAGACTATATATACACATAGATCTTGCTCTGCAAAATTCCCAGCAGCGGATCGGCAGAGGCCGGTCCCAGCTAACACGAAGCCTGGGCCATATAATCCCCTCCATAAATTTATCAGCCTCCATCATAAAACTGCACAGGCTCCACAAGTACACTCAGACACACTGTTGCTGCACAGCTGTTTCATAACCTCACCCCTCCGCTGGTAGCAATACCTGTTTTATTTCCAGCTTACATTTATTAATGGCCAGTTTGTACCTCTTCTTCCTCTCCTCCTTTTCTTTTCCTTTCTTTTCTCACCAGTCCCTAACAGGCCCAAGGCAAAGGTTAAGCTAAATCCCAGGTGGGGACAGAGAAGACTGTTGGAGTGTCATTAAAGCACTCCTTCTGCTTTGTTTCTGTAGGATATTACATGACAGAAGTTCAAGAAAAATGTGTGTTTCTATTGAGCTACTTAATTTATTATGAAGCCAAGACACAGATTCTGCCTTCAGCATCTTGGGAGGAGGGTGACCTTTTTCTGCAGTCCCGCCTAGTCCCCAGGATGGACACTAAGGACAGTCCTGCCCCTTTAGACTCTGGGACCACACTTTGGTTGGGGTCCCTAGACACATAAAAAGGGCACAAGAAAGGACCACTTCAAACGAAGAAACGACGGGGTATGTTCTGACCCCACATCGTCCTTCCCCCACTGAGATGAAACTCCAGCACGTATAAACTATGAGCTGAGCTGAGTGCAGACCCAGGTGCATTCCCGCTGCTGTCAAAGGGAATTCACTTGTGACTTTGCAAGAGCTAGGCAGGACAATGCTCAGGGCTTGCTGCCCTCTGCTCGGCCACGCTGCCTTCTCCAGAAGGGAGCAGGCAAGGAACGACTTCCACCCTTGTCCATCAGGCCACACTCATGAGACCATGCGTGGATGACATCTGGTGCACTGTCAGACTGAATATATCTTTTTTTTTACCCCGACGTGGAATTTAGCCATCTCCAAGCTCTGCCTCCTAAGCAAAGCACAAGGCATCCCATGCTGCAGCCCTGATGGACCTTTGGTATTTGAATCCATGTAAGTGCAGATTCCCCGTTCTATCCACCTACCAGCCTAGAGAGCCTTGCATGCAAAAATAGAGGCAATATTGTGACTGATATTTTTAGAAAGGGAATGCATATGTAAATTATTCCCCTGAAAATGTCTCTGTGCGTCAGACTCTCCCCTGATTCAGAGAACATCCCTTCTATCTTTTCCTCAAGTACAGGCTGCGTACAGCGAAGCTTAACATCTCAGGGAATCTGGTGGCGGAGAAGGTTGCTGCAAAAGTGATTCATCTATCACATCTTTCACAGCTTCGGTAAACTGGAACGGTGCGAATTTCTCTGCCCCCAGTCTTGGCTGCTCGAGAGCTCCCCGACTTCTCTCCCATTCACAGCTTCATGCGCGCGCAGCAAAAAGCGAGGAGCGTTGCTGGTTTCCTCACCTCCGTGTCCCCAGCCTCCTGCCGTATGCTTCCTGCTGAGGATGCCGTCAGAATCCAGACGGGCCCATCTGGTGGGAACGCTTCCCTGGTCGGCAGCTCGGAGGCTGCAGAACGACGTGGCTCTTCGCTGGCGAGGTGGCAGGGCGGTGAGGAGCACTGGCAGCCCTCCACATGCATGAGCCGGAGCAGCTCGCGGGCGATTCCTGCATCGAGTCCATCCCACCGGCGAGAGGTGAGCTTGCACCAGGGCTGCTCAGCCCCGGGCAATCCAGACATCCCACCCATGCTCAGCGCTGGGGAAACGGAGCCTCCCAAGAGGAGGCGGCACTCACAGCCACCAAAACATGCAGTCGTGTTCTTCCACCCCCTCACGTTCACGCCCTCCATCGGTGTAACCTGCCCAAAACTCCTCTGGTCCCGGAGGCCACTCAGCAGCTAAGGCAGGGCAGGAAGGCACGCACCGGCAGGCATCTCGCCAGTGCCCTGCGCTTTGGGAAGTAAACAGTACAGTCCCTGACGTTACGTTCGATCACTGTCCAGAAGCTATTAGGAAGCTAATTAAAATGAATAGATCACTTAAGTATTCAGAGTTCATATCCCATTAATTCAACAGCGCAAGATACAGACAGAAAGACAAAGGCTGAAAAAAAGGCCAAGGATGGTATGGCAATGTTCCTCGGTGTGGATTCCCCCCCCCCGCCCCCCCCTTCTTGTAATACAAAAGTCTGTCTCCTGGCTTATCTAGCTACATTTCTAAAGATTAAAAACACACTTCTTTGCCTTTGCATTCTGCTGGAAATTATTAGCCCGTGGTATCGTTAAGCAGGGCACTCTGCCAGCCTTAAGGTCCTGATTTAGGCCACAAAGACAGGGAAATTCAGAGTGAAACCTGCTGCCGCCTGCGTGAGACCAGCCAGGCAGGCAGGACCCTGCCGTCCCCTGCCCTCGCAGGCAGATGGGGAGATGGTGCTGCACATGAGCAGCGGTACAGCCTCAGCTCTACGGGAAAGGCTGGCCGCAATTCCTGCACCAGGAGTGGGGGGAAAAGAACATTTTCCTGCTTACTGTCCCTATTTGGGAATAGGGACAGCAGTAGTCAGGCAAGGGGGTAGCTCCCAGCTAGGGCAGCTCAGTGACCTTACCTCCAAGAGCCTGCTCGTGCAAGGCTGGCTACGAGATGGGAGCAGCCGCCTCCAAAGCCTTGGGCAGGACTTAAGAAGGTGCCCCCATGGAGAAACCCGTGTTCCCAAGCACATCCCAGAAACCCAGCTTGGCAGGAAGGAGCAGGCTGCAAGGGAGGAGTCAGGTAGCTCGGAGGGTGGGAAATGGGATCACAACACCTTAAAAAACACACTGAAAAACAGCTGTTGGGTCTCCTCAGGGACAGTCCTGCAGCGTGTAAGACACGAATATTTCTCTCTTGCAAAGATCTGTTTGCAGTGGTTCAACATGAGGCCTAAAAGAGAAAAAATCCAAGAGCAGCTATGGTCTAGATCCCCACCTCTCGCTAAAGAGTTTATGCTGCTGTATCGCTCTGAAGTCCCACGCTTCATATCTCTTTTTAAAACTGGCACTGCAGGCACCTCCGAGTCCTCCCTCTCTCCCTGAAAATACTCCTGGGTCAGAGAAACTCAGGTATAGGCAATCTGTGGAAGAACATGTGTACTTGTACCTCTCAAAAGCCTGCGGTCATAGTCTTATGTTTTGGAATTCTTCAGCTTATGAAAACCTAACCCCAAGAAATGCATTTCTTTGTCACATTCCAGGCCGACACAAATTAATGTATCAGCATTAAAGGACCATGAAAAATGGGGTTAATTATGGAAACAATGACCTTTATATACAGCAGCTCAGCCATGGGCTGCTATCATAC
Organism: Morus bassanus; assembly: GCA_031468815.1. Taxonomy (NCBI): domain Eukaryota; kingdom Metazoa; phylum Chordata; class Aves; order Suliformes; family Sulidae; genus Morus; species Morus bassanus. The sequence continues at coordinate 29,000,211 of CM062577.1, forward strand.
ATCATAATGTTAGGAAGAGCCACTTACTGACACAACAGCAAATAATAAATAATAAATAATAAATCCATCAACCTAAATTGAACCCTGTGTAATGTTTCTCCTGACAAACCATAGATTAATTTGCCTAATCCATCATTTGTTAATCCTTCATCCCCAAGAAATACACTTAAGTGCTACAACTGCGACATCTGAGTCTATTCATACAGGCATGGTGACTCAGGTACAGTCATCCAGAAGCCCCTCAACTGAGTCTCCCACCTTTAACAAATACTGCCAAAGCATTGCAGATCCCACGTTTCAAAGGTGGATAACTGGAACATCAAAAGTTCTGGATTTATGAAGCCACAGAAATAACAATCAGGTTTTTATATCATCAGTAACTAAGGCAATTATACTAAACTTAGCACATCGTTTGCACTATATAAACAATAAATGCTAATATTCAATGTTAAAGGAAACTGGAGCTGTCATCCATACTAGTAGGTTTATACAATGCAGCTTATTGTATAAAAGCTTACAGGTTAGGGTGAGGCCCTTGCTAAAAGGAGGAAATTAAGAGGAGTTTTAGGTTTTAAATGTATTTTACCCTGAGGCTGTTTAGGGTTTGACAGCTGTAGGCGAGGTAACACAGGATGAGGTGGAGAAGACACAGCAGAGATGGATGTGCTCACCTTACTAGAAGGATTGGAAATTGGCAATGTATTTCTGTAGCCACTAAGTGCAAAATGGTCCCAGAAAATAATAACTGCTGAAGATTAAGAGCAATTAAAATGTCCCAAACTTTCTGTGGGAACCAGAAGCTGCTGCACTGAACTCAGTCACGTCCAGTTCTGCCCCAAGACCCAGGAGGCAAACGTGCAAACCAGCAACTGGTACCGAGCTCTGCAGCGGGAGAGCGTCGGGGGAGTGGGCAGGAGGGAAAGCGCTCCCCAGGCACCCTTGTGATTCAGATCCACCCAACTTCCCAGGCTAAGGGGAAAATTTTGCACAGGATTTTCCAATATTGGAGAAACCCAGCAACTTTTCCCCGGTACATACTGAGTGACAAGTTCCACAGCAGTGGTACCTAAAATACACATTTATTAAAACCATGCTTAGGCACAAGAAGCATGTCTACTCCTACACAAGAGCTGGAAATCTGTGTTTAGTTTTAAAGAGAAAGCCAAGAAGCAAATAACAGGAATAATATTTTCCCTCCCCAAACAGATTACTCTGATGTTGTTTCCCAGTGCTATTGTCAAATCTAATTAATCTTTCTTTGCAACACGGCTTGTATTTGCTTTAATTGTTGAGTGACACCATGAAGTGACAGTGCCAAACCTGCCCGAGAGCTGCAGTGGGACCCCGCAGCTCTTTTCTGTTCAAAATTAACCTCTCTCATGTTCACACTCAGCCAGTGCATCGCTGCTACTCGATTCTCACCGAGCAGATAGGTGCGAGCGTGCAGGGCTGCAGGGGCCGGCGCATCCTTTCCAGACACAGGGACGAGGCGTGTTGCACCGCGAGGATGCCTGTTCTGGCATCAGCCCAACAAAAAAAACTTGAAAAATATTCCAGAGATGGCAGGAGCAGAGAAGACAGCAGGAGGGTCATGTTTCGCTGCTGTACTTGGCAGCCAAGAAGAGCCACTTACATTGATCCTGCCCCACTGCAGAAGCTCCATCCCCACGTACTAAATATAGTTTGAAGGAAAAAGCTTTCAAATAAGCAAGGCAGGAGAGTTGGGTGAAGGATGGACACCACAGGCAACGTAAATCCAACCAAGACAGGACCTTTGCGACATCTCGGCGAGAGGCCAACGCATTCCTAACGAAGTCTCTAGGGTAGAACTACAAAGTGTTAACATGTTTGTGCATAAAACGTGCAGTAATGGCTAAAAGCTGGAAAACATGGGTTAATGGAAGAAACCACCACAGTCACCTGCATCAAATGAATATTTAATGCTCTCAGAGGACAACTATGCCAATTGTTCAGCAGCCAGGAAGTCTTTCTTAAGAGCTACTGCCGTAAGCTTGTGATCTGGTTCATAAATGATCATTGAATGAAACGATTTATGGATTTGCTGAACTAAAGCTTTCCTATCCCTGGTCTTCCTCCAGCTCTTCCTAGATCGCTGGGAGAGGAGGGCAGCTGGGATGGGGACGCTGAGGTTGCCGTGAGCAGGTTTAAGCGTAAGCCTTGCTTTGCAAAGGGCAGTGTGGCTGGCTGAACCTGGCACATGGGTACCCGGGGGACTCAGCTCATGGCGGATCCCAGGACCCTCCTCACCTCCCGACACCCACATCTGACACCCACCCCCCAGCTGGGCTGCTCCCACCCCGCACAGCTTCCTTCAGGTCCTGGCTTGTGCCAGGCTGGGGGAACATATCCCAAGGTGGTGATGGTTAAGTTATTATCTAGATGCCAGACTCAAAAATCCCAGTCCATTCTCTCCAATTATTCCTTTACTCGAAAGAGCCAGACTGAATATGAACTGACACACTCAAGTGTTATATGATTATCACTATATACATGAATGTCATCACATTTCAATCACAATCTGATCTAAATTTGAGGTCAGTCCTGCTTTGAGCAGGAGGTTGGACTTTGTGACCTACAGAGGTCTCTTGCAACCTAAATTATTCTCTGATCTGGTGATTTTTCCTTTACAGAAATTTCCCATCTCTTTTAACAGTAATAACTTACTGCAAGGTTACTTCTTCTTAGTAACCACAAGAAAAAAAGTTTAATAACAGGTACCTCCTGCTTTGAAGCTGCTTTGGATTCAAAGCTTTAGAGGAGTTAAATACATTTAAAAGGGATTGCAGCCTTTAAAGGAGGGCACAGGATGCAATCCTGTAGCACTCTGCACAAGGCAGACACCCAGTGCTGGCACAACTGCTTTCATACACATTACTATTTGATTTTATAATGGCATCCAATTACCTTTCATAGCATGAAAGATGCAGACTTAAAAAATGTGCTATGATATATTTTTTTCTAGCTGCTAACACCCAAAATTGCTTGCAGTGATTTGCAGGTTGCCCTCCTCTTCCAGGGAGCACCAGTCAGCTCCCAGCAGCATATTTATATTATATTTATAAAAACTTTGAGCCAGGCCATTATTGTGGTGCAGAGGGCCCCTTGCTAAGAGGCACCAAGAACTCCCTTTCTCTTGCCAAAATCAGGGATGTCCCCTGCCCAACACTGCAACCCCACGGCCCCGTCTGCACCACGGCACGCAGCAACCCCAGCTGCTGCGAGGATCAAGCCGTGCTTGTATTGGGCTTTGATGTTCCCAGGTGGAAGGAGCTTTAACGGTGTGGTGGAGTGTTGTTTTTACACAAGATTTATCAGTACAGTTAACATACCGCCACAGAGCTGCTATTTGAGCATGCCCTGAATGTTAATAAGTGCACACAAGACAAGCTGCTGCTGCAGGTACACGCTAACATTCACCTTCAAAGAGCTTTATAAACATTAGCTCGGCAGGTCTCACCTCTGTCTCCCGAAGGAGAGCTCAGCTCCGTTTCGTGGGGAAGGGAGGGAGGCGTGGAGGTCACGGACGGGCTTTCCGATGGGCTTGGGAGAGCAAGGATTCAAAAGAGATTTAAGTGTCTTATTTTTACACAGATTTATATAGGGCTTATACATTGTACTGCCTGGAGGAACCTTGTACTTCAGCATACAAGAGTTTTGGTGGGTTAGGATATATTTTATCCCAAGCTGTGTCATTTCTCAATATCCAACAGGATGAGCTGCTCTGTAAAAGAGAGCTCTCAAACAGAAGCTTTGTTGAATTTTAACAGAGACACATCAATGAATCCCCACTGATGTCCTAGGGAGATCAAACAGGAGGCTAGAAAAAATACAGGATCTGGGATCCTCTGGGAGAAAACTATCAAAGTGTCATGGGGAAATATAAAGCTTGATTGGGTATCAAGAGGTCACCCAGTCCAGTGTTTCTCAACCTTTAAAAAAATCACTGAACTCCGTCGTTTCGAAGTCACAGACTACCTTGTGTACTGTTGGCACAACTGTCTTACTTGCAAACCCAACCAATATTTGGATCAATGCCGAAACATGGGTTTTTTTCTTCTCTCATTTTCTGTTTTCAACTCCTGCGTGATTTTTTTTTCCTGGTTGTCTTATGAGCTGCCTTGTGGACACGCCTGGACCAGGTTCCCTGGCTCCTTATCAAGACCTCACCTTTCAAAATCACAGGTCCCATCAAAACCATCCACACGAGCCCAAGAAAAAACTCCATTCCCTTCGGTGACCTCCCTGTCACCTCCCTCCTTCCTTCCATCTGACAGCTCACCCAGCCACCCGAGTTCAGGGCTCCTGTGGTTTGCCTGCCTCACCTCCGTGGTCACTGCACACAGACATCCTCTGATGTTGCCTCATTATATGCTTTTAAAAATAGAGCATCCCTTAATATACCTCTTGTCAAAATATTCCCAGTTTCTTCTGGGAGCGAAGCTGGGATGAATAAGTCTAACAGAAGCAAATGGGTTTTACTAGGTTTGCAAACAAAGATTGCTCTGAGATACCAGAGTCATCCTCAAACCTCTGTGGACTGCATGTTTTACAGATCCAGCCACACTGTCAAACAGAAAAGCCCAGCAATTCGAATAAATACTATGCCTCTAATCCTTGTAGCTTACTACTCTGCCCAAATTTGACTGTCTCCTGAGCTACTCTTTGCTATAGAAAGCTTTATCGTTACCAGACATGGAGACAAGATCATTCGTGCAGCCTCTGTACAAGAACCTCCTGACCTCACCCAGAGCCAACCCCGCCTGTCCTAAACCTCAGTCTGGGACTATGGGCACAAAACCATCCACCCATCAGGATGCACATCCTTTGGGATGACACCAAGCGGGTATTTTTTCATATTCAGGCAGATGGACGTGCACATTTCCCACACCTTTCCCACACCTCCTCTCCAGAGCAAACCCAGCCCATCCGACTACTTTCTTAACCACAAGAACAACGATCCTGTGCAGCTTGTGTATGTAACTAATGCACCGAGGTCTGTTTTTTGTTTAAATAGCTGTGAAAAGCACTGTGTGTGTTTTACCCAGAGATATATTACACTTGATTAGGCGGTGCGCTGGAGCGCGAATGGTACAACAGGAGACGGACGTGCTTAACTAGCGGTTTCAGCCTGCGCTCCGGTATCAGGAGGTCAAGGGAAAGATTAACTATATCTGACTGCCGTGTCAAAACACTCAATTGGAGCATTTATAAACCCACAGAACTAGTTGCCTCAGTCGGCAGGGCAGATTTATTTCCCTCCGTGTAGCTCCCACAAAGCAAACCAGGGCAGTTGTCAGGGCCAGGTTTGCTTTTGGCTCCTTCCAAAGGGCAGAGAGGTGCGAAAGGTTCAGATAGAGATGTGCAGGTTTCAAAGTCTGGCTGAAGCTATGAGCCAAAAAGTAAATCTGTGGGGAAAGATGGGGATTTTCAGTCACCCCTGCTTATGGGTGACCCACAACCAAGTAGACTTCAGCTCTGGAAGTAGCCTGTCTAAATGTTATTTTAATAGAAGAATAAAAATCCCTATTTCCCTGCTCTTCAACAGGTGTAACATACACATAGTAGCTTCTGTTTTACACTCAAAACCCTTGTGAAAAAAAGTCCTACTTTTCACATGTTAGGGACATTTGTTTTTTATTGTTCTACAGAATTTTAGAAGTGTCATTCTATGTAAAACAAGTTGAAAGCAACCCCTCAAGAGAGGTCACCAAAGGAGCCCTTCCATTATCAAAATCAGCATCCTTTCAGGATATAGCGTCTTAAACCCACAGTTAGATTTGGAACTGTACATACAGCTCTTGGGGGTGCAAGTCTAGTCCTCCTCATCTCAGTATGCATCTCCACGGAAACAGATTGAGCAATACACGGTGTGAACGTATGACTGCAGCGTGCGGCCAGTGATAATCAGAATTTGGACAATTGGGACCACCTTTTTTTTTTAAAAAAAAACCCATAGCTTCAGCTTTACAACATACATATGACTAAGGAAAAAAATTTTGCTTCCCTTCTGCTCCCAAATTCAAGAATACTATCTCAGCATCCAGACTCAATTCTATCCAACTTGTCACCTCCAATTGCCCCACTTCTCCATGTCAAACTCAGTGACCACCACGTGATGTGCGTCGACAACTTATTGCTCCCTATTTCATCTACGGTTTCAGTGTCAAGGTCAAGACTGGACACGTCACTAGCATTTGAAGGCAAAGGTGCTAAACATCCAGGGTCAGCTTCTGAGAGCACGCATGTTCTGCGTCAAACATTGCAGGTACCAGGAGCCGCTGTTCCCCATGCTCTGCAAAAGCAGCAATTTCTATGTATTTCAAGCCCGTAAAGAGCAACTTTGGGTCCAGGAGTAGGACCAGCACATCAAGAGGTACCGGACCTAGAAGAACTACTCCTGCAAAACCTTCTATGCATTTCTTAGCCTACTTGATGCCACATGGGCTCCTCAACTCAAACCAGCTGTTGTTCAAGGGTTCCTGCTCTACATCCTGCTGCACAACTCAGACGTGCCCATGTTACCCTGGCAGAAGACGGCAGACAGGACTTCTCCACTCAAGTCAGAGGAATGTTTCTGGGTTGAGACCGTCTGGATAAACCAGATGCTTCAGCACCCTAAGCTACGCTGCAGGGGTGCAATTTTGTTTTTAAACTGCACTTAGCAGCGTTCTGACTTGCAGGTTTCACTTTTTAATAGTAAACACATTTTGTAGGTGCCAGAGAACATTTCAAAGCATTTCAGTGGAGTCCTTTTTACCTTCACAGCCTGGGGGCACATACACTGAAACAACAGCTGAAATCCAATTACTGAGGAATATTCTCAAGTGCATTTCCATAGGTAATTTGTTAGTCTGTTGGAACATGCAAAGTGATTTTTCTCCACTTCTTGATGCTGTACCTCAGGCTCCTTGGTTGAAGATTTCTATCCAAATTGCATAGTAACTACCACTGAAAAGGAATCCACATGACTGCCGCTTTCTCTGGGGGAGCAACCTGCCAGCATCTTCCAAGACCCAGCCCTTACCTCTCATTTGACAAAAAAAAATGCATCAGCCAGCCACACTGTAACGCTTGCTACCATCCGAGTTTCTCATTGCCCAATCAGTTTGATGCATAAAGACCTAAGAAGCCTAAAAGTATTTTTCCTTCAGCATCCTGTTTATTGATTTAGCAGAGAGCTGACACAGATGTACAGTTCTAGAGACAAGCCATAATGCAATCCTTTCATCTGCTGTCACTCAAAATTGCACAAGCTGGCTGCTGCCAGAAGGGGAGGAGCGGCCACACTGCTCATTTTGGGACTGTCAAACAACCCAGCCATGAGCCTCGTCCTCATTAGGGAGGTACCCCCAGATTGACACCACGTCCATGCTATATGTGCCATCACAGTACATCTATCACTGTGCCCAGCAATCCCCCACGTACTGGGTACACCCAGAGCCAGCCGTGACATCCTTCCCTCCTCCTTGCAGCTGAAGAGGAAGAACCATGGCATGAACCAACCCAGGTAACACCACTGTGATGGCCCCGCTTGGGTTGGTCTCACGCCCCGTTGGTGGGTACCCACACCTTCAACCCAGGGTTACCTACCAACCAAGTCAGTAATATATGACAGCTTCCACTAATATATGACAGGTTCAAAGCCTGGGCGGGTCTCCAAGGGAGGCAGCTTGAAAGAGTACCATCCACTCATTCACAAGTCCAAATCATTATCATTGGTGAGATATCATTGGAAATGGGTCTAGTTTCAGAGAGCGGAGACAAAAATTAAATAGACAAAGTTTGGGTCAGAGTGACAAGGAACATAATCAGAAAAGAGCATAGATGAACTGCATGTGAGTTCTACAGATAATTCAGGGCAAATTAAAGGATCTGAAATCCTACTGAGAGCGACTGATTTAGAATTATGAAGTTAAGTTACAGCAATCATTTTCTATATGAAAGCAATTATGGATGGGTTAAAAGCTTCTGTTATTATGGATTGTGTATGGCTGCCACAGAGGGTTCAATCTCCCAGGATGAAATTTTAGCCCTCGTGAAAAGCTACTACATCCTATATGCCAAATCTTGTTCACCCATCAGAAAGTCATTGAACATTATCCATTTTATTAACCAATGCAAATGCAGACAGCCAGGGAGAGGCAGACATGGAACATCCTGCTCACCAATAAAACACATACACACAAATCACCATGGTTCACTTCCCAAAATAATCACACAGGCTCAAACGCACAGCTGTGATGAATGGCAAATTTCCAAGTCTTAATGCATCAGAAAGCAGAACCATTGTTGGAAGTGGTCATCTCTTGAAGGGAAGGGAAAAGTTAAGGGAAAGCTTGTGAGAAACCTGCAAGTGCGGGACCGTCCCCAGGAACAGCCTGGCGGTGCCTGCAGGAAAGCCACCAGCCGTGGTGACAGTGGCCTCCTCCATCCGCTGCCTTGCTTCTACTGGGGCAGAGCCTCAAAAGCACACCCGACACCAGCTCGCAGTGGGGTTGCTCCTGTGAAACAAGGTGGTGGCGCAGAGCAACAGCCTGGCTCCTGGCTCATCCCCACCAGCAGCAGGAGAGGGGTCACCTGGAGTGTGGTGGCACAGCCTCTCCTGGAGAGACAATCCACATCTCCATTGCCCCCAGAGCTAGGAGCCAGCAGCCCACCAGCGACGCTGCCTGCCTTGCCTACGCTTAAGCCAGCCCTGGTCCTGCAGCAGGTTCGCATAGCAACAGCTTGCGAATGGAGCTGACGAAACCACTTACCAAAACAATCTATTATACAGAGCCTCTTCCTTCTCTTTATTCTTAATTGGGCTTTATTTCTTGTTTGGTGTTTTCTGTGCAGTTAAACGAGTTGACAGACCTTTAGTTTCTGGAATGAAAATGATATTTTGACTGCAACGTGCACGGCAATGAGCTGAGCACGCGAGGGCACCTCCATCATGCATCTTTCCGGGATGAGATTTGGAAGAAGGGGAAAAAGGGAAACCTACCCAAGACCTAGTGGAAACCAAACTTCCATGCACAGGTGATTTGTCAGTAGGTGCAGTAGCGCAGATATTTGGATTTCTCCTGCTGCAAAGGCTATGAGAGCGGGGGGGTGTTAAGCGACAGCCAGCCTGGCCCCTGTGCCAGCCCCTCCGGAGGCAGGGAGTAGCCGTGGGGCACCACAGGCATCATTAGGCTAACAGGGTAGGGAGGCATTTGCTCCGCAGGGGCCAGGAGGGACTCAATACAAGGCTCTGATGGCCAGCATGGATCCATAATTGATGTTAGCTGTTATAATGAATGAAATTTAGTAGCTAAACTCAGAGGGTTATAATAACAGCACTGAACTCAGCAGCATTGGAAAGGCAATGAGAAACCAAGGCTTGCTGCATAATGCATGAAGGGGAAACCCACAATATTGAGAGTAAGAGCTAAATGCTGGTTACAGAGAGGTTGAAGGCAAAGATCCTTATTGGATTCAATGGAGCCTGAGTCCTAATGAGGAGACAGGGCAGCTCATTCTCATCACAGCCATCCTCTACTCCATCTTTCCTGATGGGACCCCGGATCCTGCTCCTCTTGCTCGTCCTGAGGGCAGGTTCAGAGATCTTTTTGCAGGAGGGCTATAAGGCTGCACACAGGGATCCCTTAAATGTATTTCTGTGCCCTCCTCCTAATTTCAATAGTGCAAGAAAAATCTCTAAACATGCTCTGCACAGCCAGCAGTACTCCTGGGTAAATGAGGCGGAGGGTCCTTGTGATTTCCCCAGGGCCATGCAGAAAGTCTATGGCAAAGCACAGCTCCAGGCACTGCCCAAAACAACGTAGCATCCTTCCTGCAGTCTCTGGACTTTAGGTACTGGTTCCCTGCATGAGTTCCTGGCTCAAAGGTAAAGGTGGTAAGTAAGTGAAACAAAGCTTTGCATTCCTAGAAATCCCTTGTTAAGGTGGATTTGGATTCAGGATTTCTCCATTCCCACCTCAAAAGCTACATTCAAAGAGATATCTTTTGGGGGAAAATTCCACAGCTGGCCATAAAAATTGATAAATGATCACTGGGAAGCAACCTGAGAACAAACACAATCCTTTTCCCTTTCTGCTCATCTTTTCTATGAAAGTTTTCCATGGCATAGTCAACACAAGAAATTGCACCTATTTAGCACTATTGATCCAGCTTACTTCAGTAACAAACCACATTGAGTTAAAAATCAATACCAGCCACTCTTAAACTGATTTAGGAGTGTCCACACAAAGAGGCTTGCATCAATTTAGACGTATCTGTTTTGTAACCAATTTAGTTAAAACATGCGATCTAGGGGCTGAGCTGCACTCTGAACAGCCCAGAGGCATTAATTTCCCGGGTTCAAAGGCATTAATTCCCAAGTCTCATCAATGGGTCTCAAGGGGCAGGACACAAAAGGTTAAGTGTCACTGACCAACGTCCATCTTTCTTGGCAGAGCATACAGGTCTCCCTGGCTCCAAAAGCCAAAGAGCTGGGGAGAAGCCCAAAGACCTCGGGGTTAACTTATTTCTGCAGCTCAAACTTTGCATAAAAAAAACAGACTGAAGATGCTGGAGAACACATCAGAAATCTGTGTTTTATTTCTCCCCCTGGAATATTTACTCCAAGAGATACGTGCATTGCAGATAGCTTTGCCCACTATAAATCCACCAGCACCAGGCTTTGCAGTTCATTTTGCAGCAATGTCCAAGTGACTAAGGTTAGGAAACGTAACACAAGAAAGAGTTCAAGAGTGCTGTATATCACAGTAGCTCAGCTGTGTTTTGACACCTTTTGCTGGTTTAATATCCAAGGGTCTGTACGCGTGCAGAAGAGGCTTGAGGTGAGCACTAAGGAGCAGAGCACAAATTTCATCATACACCATGACATCATAGCATCACAGGCAACTCTTTGAGCCAGGCTATAAATCTCCTTAACAAGGAGGGAAAAAGGATTCTTACTTCAGAAGATAAGGTTTTAGTGTTTAATCAAGTGCAGGCTCAAGGGTCTCCATCAGACACAAGCCCTGGCTGCCAGGGAAAGGCCACAAGAAAACATTTGGTGTTACCCTTCCTGGCCAAGGGGAGGGAGCCCGGGCCCTACAAGGTCCTTCCAGTCTTGTGCCTCAGCCCCCAAAAGGTTGACACATCACAGGGAAATCAGTAAAGATTAGCTTAGGCTTGAGCTTCCGAGGGAAACTTTTGATAAAGTTTGTTCAGGACTTGGGGATTTTTGGAGCAAACAGTGTTGGGCTGGAGCAAAGCTGGTTCATCTATGGCAAAGGAGAGAAGAGGTTCCCCCTCTCATGCTTATTTGCCATGATATGAGAAAAATAAGAGGCCTGTTTGGAAAGGTCCAATGGTGACCAAGAAGTTAAGGATTTTAAGACATCATGAGGAAACAATAAAAAAAGAAAAAGAAGAAAGGACTCCCCTGAAGTTTTACTAAAAACACCACAGTTGGCCTCTTGCAAGAGGCAGCAGGTAAATCTCAGCACTCACATGCTGCTCTTCCCATGCCAGCTAAGAGTGCAAGGCCCCTCTGTCTCCAAAGAGAGGGGAGGGATGAGCAAAGTGCATGAGCTCCCAGCAGGCAAGGACTTCAAGAAATCCCTCAGGAAATAAAGATCAAGTCCCAGCTTTATCCTCTCGCAATGAAGATGAACAGAAGACCTAGTTAAAAAAAGCATAAAGCCCAAAAATATTGCCTTCAGGGCTCTTTCAAACCTTGGAGAAAAATGCAAAATAGTATAGGACCAGTATTGTTTGTTTGGTTTAAAACCAGACCTTTAAGTCTTAGTTGTCCCTGGGTTCCTGGTGGTAACAGACATGGGATGGTCTCCAGAGTGCCTGCACAATGCTGTCGGACCAGGAGAGGTAACCTCTTACCGAGTCCTTCGGCCATGGAAACCATGCACCTCTAGTCCCTAATGTCTGTTAATTTATTTCTCCTCCTGCCTCCTTTCTCCCCAGTCCTTCCCTGGAGCTGCAGGCATCGTTTCCCATCCTTATTCATTACCTTGGGAGATCAGGATCAGCCAGCCCACTAAGATCCTTCCAAAAGGCAGGAAACACCACACTTTGTTGCTGCTCATCCACCTACAAAATATGCATGTTCAGGCATCTTCTCACCTAAGCTGCTTTTAAACCTACCCTTCAGAAGTGGTTTGGGGTTTAAGTTTGAGGCTGTAATTCTGCTTTGTGATATTCTGGATATCTGGAAAAGATTTTTGAAATCTTTTTCCCTGCGGTTACCAGGTAATAATTTGTTTCACAGAAAGAGTCAAGAGTCCTACTTACACTGCTGAATTAAACACAGGAATGTTTTGGAAACAGAATTAAATCTTTTTCCCTTTTTTTTTTAAAGTTTATTTATTTTACTTTAAAAGCCTCAGGCACTTAGATTTAGCCTCCGTTGTTCCATAAAAATACAAGGAATGGGTCTTTTTCCCAGAGTAAATAAGGTAAAGAAAACATCACCTTCCACACTTTGCTGCTGGGTATAGAACATCCCTAAGGAGGGATGAGTCCTGCTGAGATATCCTGCCCAGGGTCTCCAAGGGCAACAGGTCCTTGGATTCCAGGAGCCGAGCACGGCTCAGTACTTGCATCCCAAGCTCCAGGGCAAAGGAGTCCCGTCCCCCCCGCACACCATCATACCTCCACATTAACTGCTCCAGCCACCACTACTAAGTGCCAAAGCCCGTCCTCACGCTGGAAGCAAACACATTCGGGCAGAGTAGCCATCACCTTTCCCCGGCACTACACTGAAGCCCTTATTTAGCCAGCAAAACACTCGCGATCCTGCTCACTCCAGAGACCACAATGGAGCTGGAAGAGCTGGCGTCTGTCATCAGGTTTAATACTCCAGCTGAAAGACCGAGCCAAGGCTTTGTGAGCCGTAACGCGCGATGACAAATTTCGGATCAAGGACACTGACCACGTGGCTATGATTACCATCAGGGGTTTATTGGCACAGAAAGCCAGCACACAGCTCACACGGCCATTTAAGGTCTTCTTTGATGCAGAGAAGGCAAGAAAATCCCATCTGGTAGGTCTCCAATGCAGGGAAACACGGATTAAGGGGCTTCCTCTCATGAGCAACTACTTTCCAAATCACCAAAACTAAACAGAAAAACCCCACACCCTTATCAGCACAAAGCCCACATTTGTAGAAGCTTCTGCCGCTCTGAAGAGCATCCTCACTGCCAAATGCATTGGTGGTGGCGAGAGGGTGACGTTTAGTCCAGTCTCTTCTCTTTGGGCACGTAAGTACATTTTTGCAGTGCCAAGTGCACTTTGCAACAGGAAGACTTAAAACCCAATCGCAAAATATGCTGCGTGCAGTGATAAGAAATTCATCTATTTTCACTGTCTAATCTAATGCACGCAGCAAGGCTCCTGCCACCCCACTGGACCCACTCTGGGCAAATCTGGAAAAGCCCAGTACACCCTGCACAGGTGGCTCTGTTTCCACTTTCCTCAGAGCCACAAAAGCAGCTGGAATGGGAGACATCCGCAGCGCTCCAAAATGACACCTCAAAGTCCAGCATCCGAACCCCCCACCAGCCTTCATGGTATTTACAGCCAGCCCTTAAGTCAGTTTGATTCTCATAAAATGCCACAAGCCAAGTCATTTTTGCAGCAAAAGTAACAATGACAAAAAAAGAGCAGCTTGGGGTTTGTGGTTTCAAAAGAAGCGCTTAAGTGCCTGTCGACCACATCCTCACAATCCTTTCTGCTCTCCGTTTCTGATAGGAGTTAAATACATTTAAATCTTCCTGCAGTCTCCTTACAGCAAAGTCTCACCCAAGGGCTCAGGCTTGCTCAGGATGGCGCAGGGGCTGGTGCCCCCCCATCACTTTCTTTTCTTTCCCTGCTGTGAGGGTCTAATATTATCAAAGCTCTCCAAGGCATCCCTTACAGACAGCCCATGAAAGTGTGCTCGCCTCTGGTCAGCCAGCCAGGAAGAAGTTTAAGTCAAAGACTAAGAAAAGAGAGACTGTCAGGTTAAGGCGGAAGGAGGGAGGAATACAATACACCTTTCTGCCGGGATTTTGCTGTGATTCAGGCTGACAGTGCCAAAGAGGCCACAGGAGAGTCAGAGGCCGTGCTTGTGGCCACAAGTCCCACTGCCCCCGCTCTGCCCTGCGCTCGCTCCCTCAACCTGCTGAGCATCCCTGAAGGCCATAACTGCTCACATCTGCCTTTAAGTTCACGCTGCACAGCGAGCCAGCAGCCCCGATCCCTCTCCCCACGGGTGCACACCATGCAACGGGGCTCCTGGCACCTGGGAGGAGCCTCCGCGAGCTGCCAGCATCCACGGGACTGAACCCAAAAGGGCTGCAGTGGCAGACACCCCCGCGCCAGCCCTCCCACCTCTCTCCTGCACCATGGTCAGCCCGGAGCACGGGAACGAGCCCATCAGCACCACACCACAGGCAGCTCAGGCCAAGCCTTGGGATGGAAACCACCCCAGACCTTGCGCCGCATCCGTCCACGGCTGTGAGTCAGCAGCCGAGGAGGGCAGCGAGCAGCCCGAGGGCACCTGCTTCTATTTGCAGTGCTGCCACTGATTCTGCACACGAGATTAAGAAAGTGGCTTTACCACATCCTGGCAAAACAGGGATTAAAAAAAAAATCTAAGAAAGAAAAAAGCCATTAACCAAGGTTTGTTTAACCAGGATTTGCAAAGCACTGAGAGATACCCAGGCACTATTAAGTGCAGACTAACATCATCACACTCTAATCACCAAGTGTCAAGATGTGCAGAGCTGCCCATAAATATAAAGAGGCAATTAGCCATACAAAAGCCCCCCCCCCCCCCCCCCCCCGGCAGGCTAAGCACCTCATTTACACCTCCCCGAGCTGTTTCATTGCTCCTGGAGGTTCCTGTGCCCCTGGAACCAAACATGGGGGTTGGATTTACAACATATGACGCCCCAGATGAAAGGCCCGGGGGTTTGAACGCACCCGGGATGGGGGCTTCAGCAGGCGATAGCCATCAGGATCAGGCCTCCGTGGTCCTGGGGCATCTTTGGTTTCTCAGGCTCCTTCGGCTGCTGAAAAGCAGCACCTTGCATTTGAGAGGGCACACTGGGGAAGCAGAGGTTCTCCAGCCGTCCTACCGCAACACTAAATTGTGTCTTCTCTTTTCCTTACCTTCGAAGCAATAAATGCAAGAGAGGATTTATTGCTTTTTAACAAGTGCCACAAAACATCCATTTCATTAATTTACAGGGGAGGTGTGGGGGAGGAGATGCCAGTTCAATAAATTCTCCCAGACTATTGCTTTGAAACAAACAACTCTGCAGATTTGGGCTGTGGATGTCACAGCAGAGGCTTTTATCCAAATGAGCTATGCTTTCTCAACAGAATTACTAAAATGCTTCAAGAAAATAGAAAAAAAATAAAAAAGAGGGTGGAGACAAAGAAGCCACTCTCTACAAAAGAGAACGTATCACTGACACGTTGTTTGAACTCCCAGTGGTGTATTAGAAAAATAAAAATAAAACCCCTCTGAACCACAGCTGCATCCTTAGCTTGCACTCCCGCACTATATTAGCTCGGAGGGAAAAACGACATTTGCTAACGCCTTTTTCTTCCCTCTCTCCCCCACCCAGAGAGGAAAAAGTGTTTGTTTTTCTTATGCTCAGTGTTTACCGTGTGGATGGTGTGGCTCCGCTCCCTTGGGACTGGAGAGAAAGGGGAGAGTGTTTGGAGAGGGGTGGCTTCAGGGCAGGATCCTTCCCATCTGATTTACTGGCGAGGCTGGAGCAAATAAAAGGGATCATCTTGCCCCCGCCCCGAGCACAGCAGAGCTACAGATGTGAACAGCGAATACGAAATCCCGCCTGAGCCCACAGCATTTCTATGACAATAGAAAATAAATAGCTCCATATTTGTTTATTTAGTTAACTTCACTTCCGAGGGATTCATTTCGTGCTACTGAAGAGAAGGAAATGGGCGAGAGAGGAGGGTGACCGGGCGGCCTTGCAGACCCCGCTGCTGCCAACGCCGATCCTTGCTGCAAAGCTCGATGCTCTCCTGACTGTGTCACCCCGGGGAAACCTGCAGGGCCGTGATGTGATGTCTCACAGGGTGAGGTGCCCCAAGCCGGGGGGTTGCTCCCAGCTCCGCCCTGTTTCCTGACCGAGGACCACCACACCAGTTATCACGCCTGCACAGCCACGCGAGGTTGTATAGCTCAACAGCTTGTCAGCGCACAGGGTGGTTGGGGGGTACCTGACATCGGTTACTCGGCACCCAGGGGCACCCCAACACTTGTGCTGCTCCTTGCACATCACCACTGTAACGAGGATACCAGGGGAGGGTGGGCTGGGGATGGGATGCAGCCAGGATGGGGATGCAGGGTGGGACGGTGGGGTGCGTCAGGTGCCTCTCCGCACCACGATGGGAGCTTCCCCCCCTTCCCTGCACAAACAACATCAGAATCTGTGGCACAAAGACACTAAAGGAGCAGGGGCAGAAGGATGCAGCAGTGAAACGTCAGTCAAGGTTACCCGGTCAGTCTGTAGCAGAGCCAGGACAAGAAGCTTTACCTACCGGCACCCACTGTAATGCTGGTTTCCTTTAGATTATGGCATAATGACTCGCACTTTAATTACACAAGCTACAAGCTTCCTGGTTTCCATTTTGCCTTTTCATTTCATATCACTTCTCTCTTACAGAAAGCAAACCAGAGGCAGACAAATACCAACATGTGCAAACACACCCTTACCCCTTGCCATCTAGAAGAACGTATCAAACAAATCTGACATCAGTAGCTCAAACACATAGTGTTCTCTCTCCATATTATTTTCAATGCATTTTATCAGGAACAAACCTTTCATTTGTACACCTATCTCTAAGATCTAAATCAAAGACTTCATCTTTCCTTCTGCTAAAAGCAAACCAAGAAAACAAAGCAAAAAACCACAGGGAAGAAGCCCCAAGCTGGAGACAAGCAGACTCACCTGTGATCCAGGCTTGGGGCATCTGGGGCTTGTTTCAGAATTAGGACTCAAGTGGCAGAAAAATCAATGCCAGATTTATTAAAGGTATCTAAGTGTCAGAAGCAGCAGCAGGGCACTGGGGATGGTCCCAAGTAACCCCCAGCAGGGAGACACCAACCTGCTGGGCAGGAACATTCCTGCAAAGCCTCATGAAACATCCATCGGCATTTAAACATGCCCTGTCCTCCACGGGCCTCTTGGAAATTAGTTGTGTTTCCTCCAACCCAATATACCCCACTTCATGGGTTTTTTACATCATTATCAGAATATGAACTCTGTTTAGACCCATACCCGAGGGATTTTCCGTTCCCACCCAGGCCCCATGCCTCTTCCCCCAGGTCTGCACGGCTTGTGGGCACCGGCAGCCACTCTCCTCAGCAACCTCGAAAGGCAAATATTGAAGGTAGAGCTTGCAGGCCTTTGTTTAAACAGTCGGCAAATACACAGCTCTTATCAGAAAGTGTTCGGTTGGATCTGTTTTGCCATCAGATAAGAGCAAAAGCAGAGGGTTTTGCTAAAAAGTGAACAAAAAAGATTTTTTTCCCCAATAATTACTTTAAATTTTCTAGTTATAAAAAGAGAGAGGAATTATTATTTTTATTTTTGAAGAGATATTTTCTGATGATTTCCGGACTTGTTTTTAAAAGTCTTCCCACAAACACCAACACTTCTGCTGCCTCCGATTTCTACTGTGCTCATCACTGCAGTATCTAAGCACCTCACAAATCTCAATTAACCTCAGTCATCCTGGGAGGTAAAAACATATTAATAATCCTGTCTCAGATATGGACAGACTGAAGCAGTGAGAGAACAAGGCCAGCATTTCACACTGAGTGCCAAGGCACGGTTCCTCACTAGCACAGCCTGATTTTGGGAGCAGGGAGGTAATGGGAGCGTCAGGGCTCTGCACCCTCCCGGCGGCGGCACATCAGGAACACACGGGAGCTGGTGGCAAAGCCAGTTCAACTGGAATATGGAGGCTAATTACACCGTAGTATCCTCACTGAAATATTTCTGTTCGATGAGATGCAATGCCTAAACCACCAGATCAGTTTTTCCAGAAGAATTACAAGCTTTGAACCCAAAATTGCTGCATTTCAACCCTAAATTCAATCCTATTGATCTCTTTCTCCCCCAACTTTTCCTGTGCTCTCATATGGATCCCATCACCACCCCCTCCTAACTTTTACTGGGCTGACCTACACAGGATCTGCAAGATAACAAGCTGCTGTTATTCTAATTTCACAAGCAAGGACAGGAGCACAAGAAAATTAGTTTGGTTAGCTGCTACCGCACACATCTACGGCACAGCAAGGAGAGGGACACCCCAAGTCAGAGGCTCAACTTAACATCTGTTCAGCTGTTCTACAATTCCTCTGAAATATCAGCTGGGATTTGACCTTGTAGCTACATGAGCAAAGATAGGGAGCTCTAATACAGTACTCAAAGAGACAGTATTACATGGTCACTTCCTATATCATGCAAAGATAATACTAACATGTTTTTAAATTATGCATTATAAATGAAGGCAATGCGAGATTAAGGCTACTCATATTTTCCCCAACAGAAATTTTCAGTCTCTTTACAGCAGCGTTGTCACAGAGTTTAAGGCTCACGGAATTACAGTTACTCTGCTTTAGTCCCCTCTAACCCTCTCAAAAGGGCAACTTCCCAGGTTATAAAGCCACCTAAAATGTAATGCATGTTACCTTACTCCTGTCTTCCTAGGAGCGTTAGCCCATGAAACACAATGGCAGGAGATCTCCAAAGCTTTGTCCACCAGCAAGAGAGGCTGATCTGTGATGACTTACAGGCAACATCCTCCACTTGGGGACACACACCCAGGTAAGACTTCACCATGCAGCAGCACAGAAAGCCCACCCACTCACCTTCCACAGACCAGGCTAACAACCTCTTCTGCCACCTTAAATAGGAGATTACCAGCTTCTCATCCACCGACCACAATCTCCCATCCTTCCTCTCCTCGTTTGTTACAAATGAGACACATGCCAGCCAATTAGCTAATAATTAAACCTAACTTCCAGGGCTCAGAAGCTTTGAGGGCACCAGTTCCTAAGCTAAGACTAAGCCTCCTTCCAGCCAGTTTCCCATATGTTTTAGCATAGCATACATTTTTGTCTCTGAGTGGCTCTGCTGCCCCTCTCACAGCTCCGGGGCGATGTATGACACAGGGGACGTGATTTCCCCAGCCTGGTGTCCGCCTCAGTTGCTGCTCTCCCTTTATCTCTCCTTCCTGCAATAGATAAACACCAACGCAAAGAACCAGAGTTCTTGGTCCCCTGCCAAAGTCCCTTCCCCTTCAAATTGCCCAGAAGAAGGTTTGAAACACCAGCCTTTGCATTGCCTTTTTTTTTTCCTTTTTTTTTTTCTTTTTTTTTTTTTTCTCCAACCCTGCCCTGCCTCCTGGAGTTCTCCCCTCCTCCCCAGCTCAACCTTTTTGCAGCTCCCTGATCCGTACTCCATCGCATCTGCTGCCTTTGCAGGCGCTCCCCTCTCACAGGGTGTGCGGTTTCCTTCACCTGCTCGTTTGACACGCTATAAGCCTTCTGTTTGCTAAGCTTAGAGATTATTCTGCCAGCCAGGAAACCATGTGAGATTGGTGGCAAGACCCAAACTGAAAACAAAACTCGAGAGAAAAGCATTCAAAGAGACTGAAAAAGTGCTCAGATTAACAGCAGGCGACAAAGAGGCTTTTACAGGGAGGCCGGTAGCACACGCTCTGCCTTCCCTTAGCTGTCACCGCAAAATGAATTTGCCGATCTCAGGTGCCAAGGGAAAAAAAAAAAGAGCCTGATCCAAAGACAAAGCTCCTACCCAGACTGGCCTTTGGCTGCTGGGCAGGACGGGGTGGGCTGGCAAAGCCAGAGCCGCTCTGCCCAGCAGCGGTTGCAGTGAGAAGCTGAGCTCCTGCTCCCCGTCCTCCCCCTGCCCCGGGAATGCTCATTTTTATTTCTCCCTCTGGAGCACCACGTGAACCCATCATGACTTACATTAACTGCCTATGGAAGAAAAGAAGTATTTCCCTTCTCATTTTCCCTCCAGCACTTGGGTGGGACAGCAGCAAAGGCCACCGGGCTGATGTTCCCTTGGCAGCAGCAGGCGCCCGGGGAGGTGGTGGGAGCTCAGCCCAGCACATGCTGCGTGGGGTGGGACGGGTAATTCACTGCGGACGTCGGTCAACAAGATGTGACCGCCTCGAGTTAAAAGCAGAAACATTTTAATAAGAAATGTGCCTCTGAGTCATGGTGCTCCAGGGACCAGTGGTGTACTGTCTTATCCACCAGCCTTGCTCAGGGACTTTCTTAAGGTCAGGATCTGGGCTTAAAATTGCCCAGCTGTGAACAGAATAAACACTTGGTCATGTTTGCTTGCTCGAGCTAAAGGTGAGTCACTCATAATAACTTCCAGAGGGAAAATTATATGAGTAATACTTTGAGAAAAAAAGGTATGAAGAATACAGAGGGAGATTTGTGATGTATTTAATAATCACGAGCCCTCACAGAATCATGATCCTCTCAGAGAGCTCTTCCTAACGCTTACCATCATTCGATTGCACTGCTCTGGAGCGTGCTAACCCTAAAATGGTCTGCAAATACATTTGTGTCGCTCAGCCCTATCTGTGTTTAGAGAGCGTCTTGGAGAACACATTAAACACTTCAGCTGCTAAAGCGAGTGTCAGCGACATCCCAAGAGCCTCTGAAGTAAATGATGTCGTTAACCACATCATGGGAATACTCATATTAATCCCTTGGCTCTGTGCAAACCTGCTTTGCTACACCAGAGCCACAGGTGTCGAAGTCGGTGTGTTGGCACATTTTCAGCAGCTCACAGCAGCCGGCGCCGGCTGTGGGGAGAGCTGCGAGGCCGGACCCTGCTGCTGGCTCCCGCTGAGCTGCGAATGGAGGAGCAGGCGGGAGATCCCGGCCAGGGCTCCCTGCAGCCAGCGCTTGCCTCTCCGCCCGCCAGCATCTCCCCGGCCCCACCGAGCTCCTGCAGCCACCACGTTTCCAGCCCAGCAGAGCAAAACCAGTCTGGCACATCAGCCTGCGGCTGAGCCTCTGCCCTGTGTGATAACCTCAGACCAGGCAGTTGGAGGTGGAGAAATGCCTGCTGCCAGGTTATTCCCCTGAGGCTTCTTACATGGGGGAGTGCATGGAAAGCCTGGGTCCTTTTTAAGGGAAAGACCCCCAAAAAGCTGGGTTTTTGCAGAGAAAGCAGTGTGCTCTCTGCCATGGGAGGAGAGCATGAAAGGTGTTGCAGAGGGGTCAGAGGGCCCACGACACATCGGGTGGGCAGCCGTGTCCCCAGGGTGAGGTGTGCCCCGATGGGAGCGCTCAGGAAAGGCAGGAGACCGATGGCACGCAGTATCGGCTTGGCTGGCGCCCAGGCAAAACACCAGCTTGCCAAGAGCCTGGCTCAGGGCACGGGCAGCATCTCCCTGCGCGGCACCAGGTACCACTGACCCACTCCCCGCCGCAGCGCTGCCTTTGCCTCCCCGGCACTTGCCAGCCTGCGTTTGCTGTTGCTGCCCATACGTGCATCCAGGCAGTACCAAGACACGACTCTGCCAGGCGGGCTCTGCATCGCTGGTGGCAGCAGAGCTGGGCACAGGCGGGGTGGCGACATGCCCCCAGCTATGCCTGGCAGCTCGGGGCCGCGTCCGCACCGCTCAGCTCCGCAGGTGCTAAGCTCAGCCCTGCGGGACGCAACGCCCCAGCGCTAACAAATATTTTGACACGCAGCACTGTACTAAGCCCAGTGAGGCAAGGCTATCGCTCCCAAGAAGCAAAAAACAAAAGATTCCCATGGCTGTTGTATCCCATCAGCTCTTCTAACCTCTCCAAATGTAAACTTTCCTTAGAAGGTTTATTGTTATTATTAATATATACAAAACGCATCCTTCTGTCCTATCCCGTTTCATACATCAGCCCACATTTTGCGCGTTTTCTGCACAGATATGGAGGGATGTGCTGTATTTCCAGCAGGCGCTCTGAGAAGCTTGGCAAGGGCAGCAAGCTCTTGGTTTCCCTGGCCACCATCCCCAGGTTAATGTGTTTGCAAGACAAACCGTTGTCAGAAACATAAGGGGCAGCCCCTAGGGATAACACTTTGGAAGTGAAGGCATTCACTCCTGGATGGACGAATAGCAAACAGGCTATAGATAACCTTGAGAGCGAGCGGAGATCTGCAACATCTCTGGGAGCAAAACTGGGAGTTGGAGCCCTGAGAAGACTGAGGGCAGGTGGGGTCGTTTGTCTTGGTGAGCCTGGCCGCTGAGCCTGGGAGTCCTGGCTGCTCCTCTCGTACAGCTCTCTCAGCATGCCATGATCTGGCCTTGACTGTTGGCCAAATCCCTGGAGAAGCTCAAGCGTCAGCTCTGCGCATCAAGCCTTGAGCTTGCTGGCATGTTTTAGGTTTGGATTTACAGCATGTTAAAGCATCGTGGGGGGCTGAGAGACGGCTCAGCTGCCAGCACATATGTAGCAGAGCATCCCTCCAGCCCCACAGGCAGAGCTGCAGGTGCCCCAGCCGCGGTGCAGGCAGATCCCGGCTCACAGCCCTGCCCTGCCGCTGTGGGTATGGGCTGTGCATGGCAGAGCGAGGTGCTCTGCTCCGAGCCATCAGCTTTTCCTTGCTGCCCTTGTTGCTTTGCACCAGGAGGCCTTGCTAATGCTGCTGGGCAGCAGGACTCCTGACACGGCTGTAATGTAATTTTGCATGTGTTAATTTCATTTCTTGGCTTTGTTTAATATCAGTTATTATTCTGCTGAGATCGTAACCAGGAACGGGTGAAGCTGGTTCAGAGAAAATAGCCAAGCCCATGCCTTTCATTTCCCCTCTCCTCCCAGCTGCCGTGACCTTTGCCCATTATTAGAACCAAAATTGAAATAAGCTTTTCTTTCTGAGGCTCTGAAATACTCAGCTCTGAGTCAAATTCATGAAACAAGGGAACTGATTCAGATGGCCACAAGCTATTGTTTCAGTTCCACCTTAAAGCAGTTCCAGCTCCGTCAGCTCTTTCCTTTCCTCCTTTTAAAACGCAGCTGAGAGCAGCCCAGCAGGAGGCCAGTTGACACTGGGGATGGAGGCACTGGGCTGCCTGTGGCTCCTTCCAAAGCCCCACATCCCCAGACAGATCCTATCCATCGCCACCTTGCTAGGAAACCAGGACTGTACTATGGCAAATATTGGGTGGGTGGCTCCTGAGGCATGACCTGGTCCTTTGGGGCAGGGGGAAATAACTTCATGGTTTTACTAGCTCCCAAAAAAGCCAGCAGCTGATACTATATCCCTTGGAGAAGTGAAGAAGCCGCACTCAAAGGACTGCTCCGGACAGTCTCACTCTGCTGTAGCACACCTACTGTTAGCCACCACCATAACAATCTCTGCTTGGACATCAGTGCAACCTGCGCAGTTCCTGGATGAGGGCTAATTGCATTGGCGTAAGCATTTTTTCCAATCTCACCATGTTTCTGAACCACAGGTTTGTACTGGTACAGAGACCTCGGTGTAGCTACACCCATGCTCAGTTCTCCAGAGTAGGTAAGCCAAGCCCCTAGGAAAAAGGCTATTATGGGTTCTCTGAGTCACCATGTGCCTTCTCCAGTTGTACTTAAACCTGATACGGATCCATACGTTTGCTGAAAGCAGAAATTAAGCAGATGAACAAGTAGCTGGGAAGGCACTTTGAAGACTTTTTCATCAAAGGTAATTTCAAAATATTTTCCAACTCGGCATTCTTTACGGTAAATACACCACCCAGGGTTCCAGGGGCCTTTGGGGTAAGAAGATCAGTGTTGTAAGGAAGCATCTCCTCTGCCAAAGTCTGACACTTAAGGAACTCCTACTTGCAAAATAACACAGGCACCTGTTGTTTGTTTTGGCAATTCTGAAATCTCAGTGTTCCCATAGACTCCACACACACGCACCGGCTCTGGGAGAGCTCTCGCTCTCAGTACTGGAAGAGATAGTGTTATTTAAATAAAAAGATCTTCAAGGTTTCTGAGTGGTTTAGCAAAGACTGCATAGAAAAATTACTGTGTAACTGTCACGTAGCTGAGATTCAGGCCCAAAAGCCAAGAAAGTTGTCTGGTTTTGTCTTCATTGGAAGGAAAGCATGCTAGCCATGACCACGGCTGAGCACAGCTGCTGGTAACAGAAGCACTTCTTGACAAGGAAAGGTGGGATTTGCTTTGGGAGCACCCTTTGCTACGCAGTCCTGTGGAATTCTCCCAAGTAATGTGGGACCTACCCATCCCTTAGGTGTTTTATGGCCACCTACACAGGGGACGTGATTCATCTCCAGGCCACGATGGGCTCAAGAGAGAATGACGATCCAGATTTGGACATTCAAGGGTGACTTCAGAAAGCCGAGCAGTCCTGCCCAGCTCTGGTCATGCTGTGGGAGTGCCGGCAGGTACAAGGGCTGGGGGAGGCAGAGCAGCCTGCAAAGCCGAGCAGAAAGCACTAATGCAGACAAAGCTCACGCTGACTCTGGAGCACGGGCATAAGATTTCTCCTCTTCTTAACAACTCCTGTGGGTCATAGTTTGAAGCCAGTAGGAGATGCACTACGTAACCTGCTGGCAAAACAGCTAAAATCCAGGTACAAACCAAGCTTTAAAACCACTAAGAGCTACAGCTGGTACACATGCAGGCAGGCTTGAAGATGCGTTGGTGCAGGACCCCGGATTAGGGGTAGGCACTGGGACTCTCAGCACCGCACTAGGGAGGATGGGACAATGTCTGCAGTGAGACTTTTTATCCTCTTCCAGAAAAAAAGGAAACCCACGGATGTTAACTGCAGAGTCGTGTGTGAAATAACAACCTGTTACCTTAACACCCAGCTTCTTGCCTGAAACCCATTTGTTTTGTACAGTGTTTATGCAGAAAATTTTTTCAGACACCCAAGACGGTTGTAATTACTCACCTTAATGTTCAGCATTTATCCATATCTATCTCACGGTAGTTAACATACGCAAGTCAGCCAGGCTTAGCAAATCTTTGCCCTTTTCTACACTATTGATCTGACATTTCCTCTGGAGTATTTCAACCGAGAATTAAATTAACGCCGTATCTATGGACATTACCTAGTTAAAACAGACCAGCTGCATAGACTGGCACACCCTTCGTTTAGTCAATCACAATCTTCCTTTTATTAATTCATGAAACCTTGCTGTTATTTCTTAAAAGTGGAAGATGTCATTAGTAATGCTAATGAAAACTACCAGAGTCATTACGCCCGGTGCTCTCCATCCTACGGAGGCCTCGCTCTGCAATTCCCAGGCAATAATAATGTGTTGTTTGCTTTTTGCCAGACATTTTCTCGGAAGAAGATATGCCTAGCCATTAACCGTGCCGTGACCAGAGGCACCAGCCCACTGCTGAATTTGGGGTGTCTCCAGGGGTCACCTAGAATGGCCCACCGTTAGTCCTGGCACCAAGGAGAAGACAGCAGGGGTGTGAAAGGCATCGTATCAGCTCTATTCCCTCGCTTTCGACGTTCTCTTTTCAAGCTTAAACTATCCAGTTATGTCCACGGTTAAATATTCATTTTCCCTTTTGCTTTTATGTCACGGAAACGCCATTGAAGGATCAGCAGGAAAAACAAATGACTTAGAAAAGACTGTTTGGCCTGAGGAAGAGGTGTCCTCAGCATAGACTCAACCGCCTTCCCGGATTTACAGGGCTTTCTTTGGTATTTAATAAAGATTGCTTTTCTGACAATAAAGAGAAACATCTGCTGCCTTGTAAGTGTCTGGCCTGCTTTAACAGCCTTTATTTTTCCTTCTTAAGAGAACAGTTTGGATTGATTAAGACTCAAGCAAGTATTTTATACTTTGATACTTCCCCAGCTTGTTGAAATCTTAGCCGAAATCTTAAAAAAAAACCCTACCAAAACAAAATACTACATTAAATGAAAGTCTGGAGGACACGTGAAGGCTCAGAGACTTCAAAGAAGCACTTTCAAGGCTGAAGACTGGATCTAAAGACCTTTATATTGCTCCAGCCCCAAAGGAGGCCTTCAGATGGGGTCTGCACGACGTGCTGCGCTCAGCTCGGGGCTTCACTCGCACAGAGCTCTGCTGCAGCCGAGGGGAGTCCCATTTTGTACACACACACAAGCCTCATGAAGACTAACCTGGGGTGAGATCTCCAGGCTTTGACTCAGACTGATCTTCTACCCAGCTGAACAGCAAAGCATCCAAGAGCTACGTGCTGCCGGATGACTTCGAGATGTCATGGGAGAAACCGGGGATGCGCTAACCCCTGCAGAACTAGGTCTTCAGAGTGAAACAAGATGAGTTTTCTGAGGAATGATAGTAAATATAGAGTAAAGAAAACAAATCTAAGCTGATGCTTTTTATAACATATAAAGCTCTGCACAGGAATCAGTGCAGACTTGTTGGCTCCAAGCATAAAATACCTGTAGGTAAATAAAAATCCTTATGCCACATGTATTGCCCTGGGTTATTCCTCCATGGAATACCTACAAAGAGGTTTTTGCTGTAAGGTTACACTTGCTGCTTTTAAACTTTTTTACTTTTCATTTGCAAACAGGAAAGCTGCAATAGAAGATGATAAATTGATTGAAAATTGAAAATCAAATTAATTTGAATTAATCAAAAATAAATGTTAACGTTGGCAGATGCACTGCTCTGGGTAAAGTCGATGTAGCGTTCAGGCAGATGATGGCTCTCTGTAAAAGCATTTCAGTGGTGCAGATGAACCCCAGCAGAGATCAGGCTTAGGGCAGGTTTGAAGCTGGTTCACACTCCAGGCTGCTGCTCTGCACCCCATCAGGACTAGTCATGGGGCAAGGGATTAAGCACATGCAGCAAGTGTGTGCAGCCTCTAAGCTGTAGTGAGAGACGGTCCTCATGCTAAAACCTCACTACCTGAATAGACCTGCTCAGCCAAAAACAACTTCTCCATTTCAGAGATAGGGAAGTGATGTGCTACACTTCCTCGCGCAGCTTAACTCATGCAGTTAAGCAATAATCCACCTTGCTTCTGCTATCAAATATAAAAAAATCCTTACATCTACGCACCCGAAGCTTCCAGTTGTGTCAAAGTGTGTGGTACATTTTGTAACGTGGACAAAATATGCACTGGGGATTATGTGGGGACGACGAAACTCCTTTCACTTGTAAGATGAGATAGTTAAAGCTCAGGTCTCCAGAGGTACGAAGCAGAGGCATTCCCCCCCGACACTGCCCAGCTACAGCCGCCTCCAGCCCTCTCCGTGGTGAAACCCCAGGCAGACCCACTGCCCAACACATCACCTCCCACCCACCGCGGGCACCACCCTCACCCAGGCCCTCTACATTTTGTTTGCCCTGATGACTGTCCCTGTGTTAGCACAGATATTTAATTCATTCCCCGCCTCCTGTAGTTCAATTGCTGAAATTATGTTATAGGACTGAAGGAGGACACAAACCATACAAACCAAACCTCTGGAAACATCACAACACGCAACCAGGATCTGCTTCTCTCTGTAAAGAAGAAATCACTCCAGCTCAGCTTCTGCACAGCCAGTCTATTCAGCCAAGACAAGAGAGTTGTTGGAGCAAATAATTGAAGAATAATATGATAAAACACAATATTAGCAATAACTGCTTTTACAGATGGGCCTTTGAATGAGATGTGCTCGGTGTGCTGCACGTGCCCCACTTACTGTCATTTTCTTGCTCTGAACAGATTTGCTGAAGATTTGAGCCCTAATCTGTGCAATGTAGCATTATCTACAGCATTTGTATTTGTATGCTGATCTTCTGTAGTTAGACATAGGCTTTGGCTCTCGGGGGGACTCCCTAACACAATTTGATCGTGTGCGTTCCAAATAACTGCACGCTAGTTTTTACACAGACAGAAGGTTTCGGGTTTCTTTTTTAAAATAATAAAAACACAACTGATTTTTGATGCCTGACCCTGATGCTCACCCTGGATTTCAGAACTGCAAAGCAGCAAAGGCACCCACCGGCTTTGCCAAAGGGCCTCGTCCAGGTGCCCAAAACCAAGCGCACCAAGTCTCTGGTCACTGCTGTGAAAGCTGCTCGAGGGCGTCTGTCCCGCAGCCCTTCTCCGGCGCAGCCAGGCTCCAGGCTGGGGGAAGCTGGCACAGCGCCGCGTGAACTGCGAGCCACGCACCGCGACCTGGCAGGCAGCGCCTGCTCACAAGAACAGACTTCATCATCAGGCCATCATTCACACACGATTACGGAGAGAGTCGAATTATGCTGAGCACAGAGCAGATCCTCGGCTGATGTAAATGAGCGAGAGTCCGCAGAGCCCATTCACACACCAGCCCAAGATGAGATGTCTCTGAATCACTTTGCACTGAATACAAGAAGCCAAGTGCAGACCCTAAACTGTTACCAATTAATGTTGTTTTTTTAACATGCTCAAAATGAAACAGTCCATGTCAGGAGCATTATCCTGAAAAGGGAAGAGCACCTGCTATTCCTATGGCCACAGTCTCCCTTTTTCTTTATCTTGGGCTTCTGATTCCTTAATCTGTTGTGGAATGTCATTTAATTAAGCATTTTCAGGGTTCACTCTAGGCCGTGGGATTATGCTGTAAGCAGGCAACGCTGGCCTGAAGTTGCGATAATTAAGGCCACGCAGGACAGCTTGGCACATTGTCTAATCAGGGAGCCAACATAAATATGCCAGAGCTGGTACTAAATATTTCCATGGTAGAAGCATTCAGACTTAGTAGATTGGGTTTCCCCTAAATCATACAGGGAATAGAGAAACCAAAAAGAGTGTTTAAAACAAAAAACTTAAAAAGGAAATAAAAGATGTTAGAAACATTCTTGACATTACAGCACCTGCCCAGGTTTATAATATTTTCATAAGGGATTACTGAACACTACAAGTAGGAAGAGCCGGCCAGCCCGCGGCACTGCTCTCTTCTGCGCCCCAACTCCAAACCGGACCTCAACCCTTGGACTTGTGAGCAGCTCTACAAGGTCAAACCCCCTCGCTCTCAGGAATTAGCGCGGTTGTGCTGACCCGAGGGAGCTGCCGTGATTCCCGTCAGCAGAGCTGCCAGCGTGCCACCAGGGCCAGCTGTGCCCATCCCCAGGCGCCCCGCGGCAACTCGCCTTGACGTCCGCTCAGCTGAAGCACAGCACGGGCCAGGGCTGCAGCTGGTGAGCGCTGGCGCCTTTCCACCAGTTCCACGAAGCAGTTGCTTCCTTCCAGCGCAGGGCATCGTGGTGAGCAGGGCAGCCGGCAGCTGGCTCCTTATAGCACGTGTTGGGCAACCTGGGGGAAGTAAAAGGAGAAACGACCTCCCCGGGGTCCAGCTATGTTCACTTACCGCATACCCCTGTGCTGACATTTACTGCCCATTGACGTCTCTAGGAGGCCCAAGTGAACTCGTGGTTCACACAAAGCAAAACAACCTCCTCCGCCCCCACTGCAGATGCAGAGGCGTTTCTTGTACTCCCGCCATCGCTTCTTACCTTCAGCTCCAGCTGAGTTGCCCAGACTGCTCCCTGGGCATTGCTTCTCCTCCTAACTGTTCTCCATTCTCTCCTTCCCACGCCTTCCCCGTGTTCCACACCATTAGATTGTGCAGATTCAGACAAATGCCTGTGGCAAAAGACAGAAAACCTCAGCACATGACACCACTGCCCACCTGGCAAGTTTCCATGCTGGTGATACCCAGCGGCCACCCACCACCCACTGGTGATACCCACCCACTCCCAGTTCATACATGGGCACCACCTTCAGGCACTTTCCCCTGCTCCCTACTCCTCCCATGGGATGGCAGTTTGCACAGCATGATGTTTCTCTTACTGATAATCCCGTGTGCTTTCCCAGTTTGCTTGGGCTTCTTGTATGTTGACAGAGGTTTGCTTTATCCTTCAATGTGCTTAAACAGATGGGTACAACCAGCTCAGCTACCTGCTTGAAAGTCTGTATTATGGTTATATTATGAATGCTTACAGAAATTTATTTGAAAATTAACATCAGTGTGACGCTGCAGTTTTGGTTTCAAGGGTTTCTATTGTTTCCAGTATTGCCAGACATGAAAAGTTCATATAGTGCAACAAAGGGCATTACAAAGGAAAAGGAGGAATGATACATTCAATTCAACCAGTGTGAATGTGAAAAGATGACAAAAAGGCTAGTTAAAAAAAAAAAGAAGAGACACAAATAGGAAAAAGCTGTATATTCTAGGCATAATTTCAGGTAACAGTCTGCCCTCGTTGCTAAACTGCAAGTTTTATGGGACAGGAAGAAAGCTGTGTGTCCCCTGATTGTACAGCACCTAGCACAGCCAGGGCTTTGGGCTCTTTGATCAGATGCATCAGCAGATCGCACAGCTGCAATTCAAACGAAGACTTGCAGGAGCCAGGTCATTCTCCTCCTTTGACGTGCACCCGAGCAAAGCGCAAAACAGACTTGAAATAAGCAATATTCTTCCTTTTTGTTTTCTGCCGAGCTGGCCACGGAGTCGATAGCTGCAGGGCTGCAAAACAGTGCTACTTCCCCCAACGCCTCCTCATTAGAAACATCTCCTGAAACACGCTCGGTGTCATATCCATTTAGTGTCAGGTGACAGGCATTTTCTTCTCTAACATTCACTTTAACAGTGGTATTATTACTTTTACTTGAGTGCTTTGATTTAAGCCACAGGAGATGTCACAAATTAGTGTTTACAAAACTTAACACGAGGGGGCTGTCAGTACTTGCTGGAAGACAAGGATTTAGATGGCTGAGACCCCATTGCGGAGGTAGCAGACTAATTACAGGAGCCAGGGTACAGAAGGATCCCAGACCTAAGTGCCACCTCAAGCAGAAGTGAAATTAATGATGCTCAGCTTGCAACTCAGAGGCACGCTGGACTGAACCCCCTCTTTTGTTTTTTTTTAACTTGTTTTTTACACACAGTGCAAAAAGGAATTAAAAGAACAGATCGAAAGAGTCCAGCTCAGCTTGGTAAGTGCTCCATCTGCTTACAGCAACATGCATCCTGACACTGCCCGTTAGGTACATGAACACACTTAAAGCATAAGCATCTCTCAGCTAACCTTACTCATAAAATGGCACTAGAGTTCCATGTTGCAAGGGAAAAGATTCCGAGAGGGCTTGAATAAATAAATTGCCTGGTGATTCAAGGAGAAGATACAAATTCTTCTATGATCCAAGAATTTACTGATATTAACCTGTTAGTTGGGAGGTTTTGTTTTCTAGTGGTTAGCTATCCAAGTGGAAGCAATCTATTTTGCATTTGGGAAAGTCTGAAAAATATATTTAATTGCTATGACTAATAAACAGTCAGAAGAAATGCAAATTTGATGTCTGATATTCAAAATCCTTCAAAGTAGAAGTACAGAAGGCATCAGCGTGCAGAGGAATGCAGAATATCCCTTAGAAACACAGCTTTCCTAAGAGGCCCTTCAGTAGAGCAAGGTATTCCCACGTTCACCATTAACGAACAAAAACATGCTGCTAAAACCACTCTAGCATTAATTCTGGCTGGCCCCAGCAATGAGAAGTTTCATACAAGTGCAGACTTCTTCGTGAAATGAACTCACCATCTCAGAGCCACCAATGCAGCGGAAGGTCCCATCAGAAATCTCCTCTCCAGCCTTTCATCATGATTCATTGCGCCATTCAGTGCAAATCACAAGCTACAAAACTGCACTATCAGTACAGCTCTTTTTAATCAATTCAAGGTAGTGATGTTTAAATATCTCCTGCACTAAAAAGCAATTGCTGTTTAGACCCAATGTTTTTTTTTTAAAGAAATCATTATAACGTTCTCATAATTGCTTATCTCTCAGAGGAAGATAACGCAGATACAGCTGCTATTTCAAAGAACATTTTGTACATGTAGCTCAGTCACATCTGAAATACAGCAGAGATTCTCTCTAATTCAGGAACCTATTTATTGCTGACTGCGTTGTGTGACAGTGTCGCGGCCTTAGTTACACTCACAGCAGAGGTATTTATACACTGTGATTTGCCTAAGGACTTCTTCCTCTGCTGGGCCCCAGTTCAGCAAAACATTGCAATAGATGCTTGAGATCACGCTCAAGTGATTTACTGAAGAGGGCTGAGCATATATCTCTATCCGGGCTTTGGGGAGCTGTTTTCCTCTCGATGTTCCTCCCAGCCAGCCGTGCAGAGCACCTCGTACCTGCCCCACCAGCCACCTCTGCTCAGCGTGGGTGGGTTCAAACCTCAGCATCGCCCCCACGCTCGCCCTTTGAGCCGCAGGCCCACCTCTCTAATAGAAAGCCTCAGGAAAATATCTGTGGTAGATAAGGTCACATAATGCTGCTGGGGTCAACAGCAATTCTGCCCTATCTGGATTTTAAACAGGAAATATGGCCTTGCCTTGAAATTGAATATCTCCCTTGTCCGCAGGTAAATCAGCGCTTCCTTCTGCCTATAAAAGGGGATGTTGCTTCCCCAACAAAGCGAGGCTACTTCTCTGGGAGTGCTCTAATACGAGTGGCCAGGACCAGGACAGCACCCACCGATAAACTCACGAAGTCGTCTTATTATCAGTGGGATATTGACTCCCACAGGGTCCCCTGAGAGCATCTTTCCCATATTTGCATCCCTTTTTTTTCCCTGCCAAGTGGCTGGCCCCATCCTGCCTCTCAGCCCAGTAAGGAGGGGATGTTCTTCCAGGAGACTGCACCCCTGCACGCAGCAGCATCCCCAGAGAGGGTCCCCAGAGCATCTTCCCTCTCCCATCTCCACGGGGAGCAGGCTAATTCCGTATCAGCACCCTTTGATGCAGCGTCTGCTCTAGCGAGTACATTCAGAGGCTCCCTGAGACTGCAATTCACATTTCAATCAGTGATTAGAGACCCCAGGAGCCTTCCAGGAGCCAAGATTACGCACCACTTCGCAAGAAATGTATTGCCCTTACTCTGATGCGACCCGAGGTGCAGATCTCCAGCTCGGTAGTACACACTCCTTGAGGCATGGACCTTGCCTGCGTGACCCAACCCTTCCTCCCATTCTTTCCCACAATCAGGAACGGAGCTAAACACAGTGCCCAAGCACCAGGTTTGGGAACTCCTAAGGCATGATGGACCATCAAGATCATCCATCTTCCATGTAGTACAGGCCATAGGGCTTCTAAAAATTAATGCCGGTGGAAATTTGGAGACATCTCTTAGGATGACATACCTCCTGACATTGCTATTGCTAATACTGGAGAATCCACCAATGCTTGTGTTGTTCCAATGGTTAATTGTCTTCACTTTTAAAAAAGTACACCCTTTTTCCCCTGACAGAAAGATATGCCAACAAATTAGTCAAGTTAATCAGTGCCCTGACTCACTAGCTAACATCTAAAAACAGGAGAAAAAGATGAGATAAAATACATGGGTAATACAGATTCTAGAAAGCTACAGATAAAAATACCCTGAAAACTAGGTTAAATTACCAGGAAGATAAAGCACATTAGAAAACAGGAGGGTATGAATCAATAATTTACATTTCAGAACAGTCACTCACATTTACCAGAGCTTTCAAACGCCCGTCTCCCTCATCCCTCTCCAAAATGTGACCCTGACAATGACCCCCAGCAATCTCCTCAGAACTGAAGTAATTCTTACAACTGCTTGAAATTTTGCTATACAGGAACATGGCAAGTAAACGGAAAGAGAGAAAACACTGGGGAGAGGAGAGGATCCAGGATCTCACCCGATTGCAATTGTTGCCACCACCACCACAGTATAGTGATTTCCCACCACTTATAACTTAAATAAACTCCTAATGCAGTCCTACTGCTAAATATTGTACTTAATAACACAAAGGCTCCCTGATGCCGTTAACACAGCTGGACTGCCAGCTCTGAAATGTCAGCTTTCTTCCCTACATTGCAAAAGATCTACTGTTAATTTTGACATCTGGTTTTTAGTGAGATGTATTTCTTGCAGAGCAAATGCACACTGACAAATCTGGGGCCCTCTGTGTATTTTGGTAAATTGCAATCCATTATGAATATATATCTTCCTATAATGAAATGTTAGCTTTGCAGTTGTAATGCAAGCTGTCCAAGTATCTGGTGGGAACATTTAATAACAATAATATTTTTGCTGAGGATAACACTGCTACATCATTTAGGTATTCCTAATACACTCTCCTGGATGAGTTTTTCTCCCCGATATATTAACAGTTTAATAGTACACAGGCGAAAGCAACTAGGCGATATTGAGATAAAAAACTGCCCTGGCAGCTTAGAGCCTCTCCGCAGAGGAAGCAGAACATTGACATGTCTCCAGCGGTTCCCACTGGGATCTTGCTGGCAGCAAACATCATGGATCAAGACAGTCCTAAGAGGACGCACAGCTCAATTACTGCACACTGTGCACCTCTGAGTGTGGTTTGAGGGCCTGGCCACATCTCCTGAGGATCTGGGCGCTGTCATGGGTGCATTGAGCATCTCCTTCCCGTGGGAAGCAAGCAAGGCTGGTGGAAAGCGTTCCCTGCACCTGCTTTCCAGCACTGCACAGAAAGAATCCTCACTCTTTTAGATTATAAAATAACTTCCCCCCCCCCCCCCCCCCCCCCCCCATTTAGCCCAGAAGAATCGGAACACAAAATTAGCAGATCCTGATGCAAAGGACCACATCTGTCCCAGAGGGATTTACTGAGCGTGTGGGGTATGCTTGAGACAGGGATGCCACGGAACCACTGCACACCCAGCGCAGCGCTGGAGCTCGCTGTGGCTCAGGACTGTGCCTTCACACACTGCTGCCAAGCAATTCTGCACCAGCAGCTGAAGCACTGCTTGCAGTCAAGGCAGGGAAATACTCTGGCCTCGGTTTAGGCCTGACCTAAACCGAGATCCACTCGCATCAGTTGGCTGACTTTGACTTGGCCCTGGATATGTATTCCAGTAAACCATCAGGACAATCTTCCAAAGGACTTAAGGGCAGTCTGGTGGCACACCCCCTCCCGTTTCAGTGGGGCTGGCTGCGTCCTGCTGACCTAGATGAATATCTGGTGACAGGAACTATCAGCGATGCTTTGTCTTACAAGATCGTATTGCTAAAGTGCAAGTCTCCAACAAACAGCAAGTCAGCACAGACCTGCCCTCTCTCTCCAGCTGGAAACGCTGCTCCGGTCCTCGCCCGAAGGCAGCCCGCAAAGGCAGCACTCCCAGGCAGCGGGTGCCAAAAGTCCCGAGCGAGCAGCTGACCTCTGCCTGCAGCCAGCACGCCTGCAGGAGTTAGTCAAGAGCATGAGGTTGCGGTGGTGCACTTCAGACCCAGAGGAGATGATAAAAAACAGAATCGAGATCTGTATAGTGCACAGCCTCGGACACTTAAAATATCACACTCAGGCAATGCTGGTCTCGGGTGCGCTCACACACACCAGCCCGGGGCCAGGGAGAGGAGAGCAGACCAGGAGAGTACCCCGGAAAGTCCAGCTGACTCAGCTGTTTGACAACGTTAGTTAGAAGCTTTCTGAGCACAAGCAAGTTTGCAAAACGAAAAGCAAGCACCAGCATGGCAGATCCTGCTCTCAGCGGCAGGCTAGAAACCTGGCTGCCCCCGCTATTTAGCATCACGTTCTTGTGCTGTATTGCAAAGTTATTTAACTTAGCCCAAAGCTTCAGGAATACCTGACTTTACCTGATATTAAGGATTTTGTCAGAAAAAAGAAAAAAACACAAAAAGGAGATAGACACTGGATAAACAGACCAAAGAGATATTTAGGCACAAGCATAATTTGTAATCCCATTCATTTCACAGGAATTGCTCTCTATTTTAAATTATAAATAATAAAAATAAATCATAGCATCTAGAAAGAGAGCCTCAAAAAGTCATTAAAACTTTTGATGCTCTTTATAATCAAGAAAAATGCACATACGTTGCAGGGAGAAGGCAGCTCAACAACACTGGGTGCTAAAATTACCTAGGATTTACGAGCAGGATTGGTGTGGGGCAGAGGGGGGGTTTCCCCCCAAAGCTCTGCATGCAGACTGTATACAGCAGCCATGCAGAGTTTCACTTGATAGGCTCAATGCAAATAAAATCACAGGTTCTCATTTCTTCTAAATTGCTCACCATGTTTTGCTCTAGCACATAAAATTTGGAGGGCTATCCAACACGTATCAAGACTCTGAATATTTAAATCTAGAAGGAATTAGGACCCCGGCTTTTTCATCTCAAGTTGGCACCTTGTCCAGCTACTGGAACAGTCCTGATCCTAGTTAAAAAGAAGTTTGTACCACCTGTTATTACTGTCAAATTTATTATTACACTATTTCTTTGTATTCTATTTTAAAGGGCTACTTCACAGGAGAGATGCAAAGCTCTCAGCGGAAAGACTTGACTGACATTAGGGATCTGGATCAGGCCCCTAGTGAGTGGAAGAGAATATTAATTCTTAACTTTCCTATTTGAGCATGACGTGCCCCCAGGCTTGCTGCTTGTCTTAGCAGAAGCACTATCTCCTGTTTAGGCATGACAATATTTGTCAAATGTAATGCTCATTAGTCTGCTGTGTGGTCAGGCTTGCAGTGTATAAACACTCTGAAAGATCAGGTAGGGACTAAAGGTCTGCTCTTTGTGGTCAATTATAGCCATCAACATTAATGATGCCACCATGGAGAGCTATGCAGGGAGAAGAGAGAAGTGCTTTTCCAAGGTTAGTCTTGACAACGTACCTTGGCTACAAGGAGCTGGCAATGAAAAATGTAGTGTGCACCTCCAGCCTCCATCCAACCCTCTCAGTGATTTATTTCAAGAATAGTCTAGTGGCTTTTTTTTTTTTTAAATACCTGAATAAAAGACAAGCTTTCTAACCTGAAGTGCATTCTCTTGTATTCTTCAGAATTCGAATTCACATTGTTGATGATACTCAAACCTGATGATTAATCAAAGAGAGAAAAAGCAGCACAGGGGCTGATGAAAGCTTCCCATTTCTGCCTTTGTTTTTGACTCTACATTTTCCCCCAAACCCCAGGATTTCCCAGCAAAGCTGAGATTTTGGCTGTCTTTGCTTGGAGAGAGTTCTTGTCACAATTCCTAAGCGAACTAGGAAAAAAAATAAGGTTTATTTTCCCCCTTGAAAAACTGCATGTCTCTTTTTTTCTTTTTCTTTTTAATTGTTATTAAAATAGGGCTATATGTTTGCAGATCTCAAAAAGAGAAGGGTAAAAAGTTCAGTTTAATTCTTACAGAAGCAGTAAGACTTGGCAATATTTAAAAATATTCCTCAAAGGAAAAAAAAAAAGAAAAAAACCACCAACAAAAAGAAACACAACCCACTATTCCAAAACTAATGATATGGATAATCATCCTCAACTGGCAACATCCCACTTACTGCCATGGGAGAAGGACCACTCGTCAGCCCTCTGCTGCCAACCCATTGCAGGGTAGAGCTTCAGTGAAAGCATCATCAATGAAAGCAGAAATAGCATGAGCTTTTGAAATCCTTATACAGATTCCCAAGCCCGCTGGAGCACTATAAATACAAACGAGCATGAGAAAGCAACAGCAGGTCCTGAAACCCCAGTGAAATTTGGCATATGCGTAACTGTGTCGATAAACCTATCCATAGAGAACTAGGTAAGCATGGATATTCCCAATTAAAAAAAATAAACCCAAAAATGCATGACCCAGCCCTTCCCTAAGCAGGAAATTACTTAAGCACATGCTCAATATTAAGCAGGACTTAAAAACACGTATTTAAGTTTAGAACAGGTTTAACACTTTGCTGAAGGAAGAGTGCTTTGGTCAGAAACATCATTCGTTTAACCTATGACCATTGATTTCAATCTAATTGGCATCCATCATCTTCCCAACGCAGTGTAATAGAGCACTAATATTGGGGTCCTGGCCATATTCCATTCATTTAATTGCATTTGTCGGCCTAAACAGAACCCGCCATGCAAGGTTATTTATGTACTTGTCCACGCAGCAGACTGCGCAGCAAACAGTAGCATTCAATATTTGATGCGTTCTCTAAAAAAGAAAACCACATTTTCTGTAAGTGAGGTGTAGCTCAGTCAGTAATTCAAACTCTCAGCATCCATGAAATCCTGCAATCCATTTATGCCTGCTTTGTAGAAATGACGTTTGCTTGGTGGTCTAAAGCCTTTTATTTTTCCCTTTTCCTTTCCAGCATGTGCTCTTGTACTTACCAGGGCACTTACAGTATTATTTAGGTTGCTGCCTACAATATTTTCAAGCTACTAGAAGACAGTTTCTTAGACATTTTCATAATGTTTTGAAATGCTGATGAGGATTTAGCATTAAAATTAATGGCAGCCAGCCGTGGTCTTTCAGATGTGAAAGACTGTGCAGTATTTTCTGGGAAAAAAAAAGAGGGGGCAGGGGGGAGAAGAATGGAGATATAAATAGCCAGTCTTGCTTTTCTCCAGGCAGGATCCTTTTAATCATGTAAAATAGATTTTAAAGATTAAAGACTCTAGGCTCTGTTCTGCCTTTGCTCATGTCTCATATCACCAATCTTTTGTATGTTATTTGAATGAAAAAGGACACACATGGTGTTTTCATTTGCATTACCCCAAATTGGAATTTCCCCTTGAAGAACATAGCCCCTAACTCCTCTGCAGTGAGGAGAAAACCACCACACCTGGGTGGAACAACACAAAACAGCAGAAAAACCAATTCCAAATCATTACCCTACTTCTTGGACCTGGAACCTCGTTTTTCTGAGATTCAATTTAGAGCTATGTCTTATAAGCTGAAAAGGAGACAGAAGAATTACTGGTCCAGCAGCTATATCTGTATATGTATGAGCTGCAGTCCCAGATTTCATCCAGACATCATCATACTGCACATGGAAAAACCTGCACTAATTGAAACAGGAGCATCAGCACTGGGAAAACTGGCTGCACTGGGGGGCGAGAGAACTCTCTGTCCTGGTCAGAAAGTTCGATGATACCAGGGGTGTTCTGCAAGAACTCCCAAAGGTGGAGGGCAGAGAGGAAAGGCCCAGCTCCGCGGAGAAAAGGTGAATCAAAGTTCTCCCGCAGGAAAAACATGGCCTGACAAAAAGCCAGAGGAGATGCTGGGAGGACAGAATAGGCCAAAGAACTAAATATCTGGGGCAGAATAGACTGCCCATGCCCATCAACATTCCATTGACAGAGCTGGAACCAAGAGGCTTCCTCCTTCTGCCACTGGCATGATAAAACCTGTTTTGCCACATCACTCCCTCTCACCAAGGCACACAATGCAACAGGAGTTGCACCTCAGCACAGGTCGGTCTTCATTCTTAAATTCACTTTTCTAATGCAAGTTGCAATCCATTCCTCTTATCTGTTGACTAAAGCATCCTTTCTCCACCTTACACTCCTCAGACATGCAGCTATAATCCCACCTGGTTTCCAGTCGTGACTCTGCTGGAGCAGGAAGTCCCTCATCTCCTCCAAGATTCTGAAGCCAACAAAAATCAATGCTGGAATATATTGATTTTATTATTTGTACTTACTGTACTTCTCAAATGAAGTACAGGACGTCTGGATAATTCTCCTTGGTTAGATTTATAAATACCCAGAGCATCCTAACTTTGTTCCATATGCTCAAATATCAATGGCCTCATCAGCAAAGAGCATGGAGCCTTCCTTAAGGGACCACCAAAAGCCATCAGCTGTGAACAAGTATTCTTTCTACTAGATATTCTTTCATATTCATAAGCCAAAGAATAGAAAGGAAACAAAGGACACTGTTCACCAGATACAAACCAATAAATCTTTCTAACGACATTTGGAATTCACCTTGAAATCCTGGCCAAACCTAAGACAGTTTTCTGGTGGGCTTCATCTCCATGGGTTTGAAGAGTAGAGTTCTGTAACCCACACAATTACTCTGCCACACACGTGGCCTATGGAAAGAGAGAGATACATAAGAGCCGAAAAGCAGCATTTGAATGCAAGAAGCTGTTATTATTCTAAGCAGTGCCTTCTTGTTGGGACAGTATGGTTAGCGTGAAAATAAATGCGTGCAATTCTATTACAAGAAAATAAAACATGTCTGTAATTGCAATGAAAGACTTTGTCTTGACAGCCC
This sequence comes from Morus bassanus, assembly GCA_031468815.1. Taxonomy (NCBI): domain Eukaryota; kingdom Metazoa; phylum Chordata; class Aves; order Suliformes; family Sulidae; genus Morus; species Morus bassanus. The sequence continues at coordinate 29,040,282 of CM062577.1, forward strand.
TGGAAATGAAAGTTCACAGAGCACATACAATGTGGGAAGTGTCAGCATAAACCTCCCACATGTGCCTCCACCAGTGTAGCCAGGGGATAAGGGCAGTGTGTTCCCAGTCTCTTGGTCTGCTTCTGCCTCTCTGCTGAAAATGGCCACCAGTGTTTCCAATTAATTCCAGGTGGTTTTGTACCACAGGCATTGATCCACTCGGAGCTGACCCAAAACTGCTCCCCTCGCTGCACAGATAGCACACGTACTCTGCTCACTCCCAGCCTGCAGATCTGTTTCAAGGTCCTGACCCTAGTTTTTAAAGCCCTTAATAGGCGAGGGCCTAATGAACCTTGGAGACTGCCTCTTAACTCCGCAATCCAAAGTAACAGCTGGGATTGCACTGGGTGAGCAGGGCTGAGCGAGCTGAGGGTGAAACCCTCCTCGCTTTCTGCATTCAAGCCTCCTGCCACCAAAGTCTCAGCCCTGTCTTTTAACAAGAGTAACACCCTCAGACCCTCATCTGCAGTCCTGCTGCAGCCTTCTTCACTGTTGCTGCTGCAGTATTCATTAAAAATTAGCACAAGATAAAGAAAAGCTGCATTTTAGAAAAAGTAAGACATTTGTTCAGGTCTTTGCAGAAAACAGCCATGGTGAGAACGTGTCCCCAAGAGCAAAGGGAGAGGGACGCTTTTTCTTAAGTTCTAGAGAAGTAGAGTTGGGAGAGAACTTGAGAGGTGAAGAGCTCATCCCTGTTGGGCTATAGCGAGGGGAGCTCAGGTACCAGAGCCCTGACGGAGCAGCTCTGCAGTTAGTAGGGCCAGTCCACTTCGTGTCCGGAGCGACACAGCCGGAGTCCTCACAACATGACCCTTCCTAGCAAGTTTTGGGTGAGGCCGTGGCAGATGAAAGCACAGGCAGCACTGCTTGTGGGGAATATTTATGCTTGGTTAGGACCAACACAACATGCAGCTGTAAAAGATATTCCCCATTACTGATGTATTAATGCTCCCTGGTTTGCTTATCAGCCTTTTCTCACCCTCCCGCATGCAGCCTGTGCATTTTCTGCTATACAACTATGAACAGAAATGCAGAATGAGCCCTCACCTCAAGGCTGGTTTGAAAGCTTGTCTGTAGCTGTCCATCCTCCTTGCCACACGCTATTTCGTACTTTAATATCAACTTTAAAATAGATTAGAAGCTGATGAACTGATACAAATCCAGCTCATTACTCCTACAGCACTAGCACCACTCTCCCCGTAGCCTTCCTTCTCCTTCATATCCATCCTCCCTTTGCCTCTGTCCTTACCACGGGCACTGTCCCTTCAGCATCAGTGTAAAGCACTTGCTCAGGCAGTGTGCTAAGCCATGGAAGGGTGCTTCGAGCAGACACCTACACCTTCCAGTAACCCACCAAGCACAGCACATGCTGAAGCCCTTGTCTTGGCAAGCAACTCATCCCGCTGTTCCTAACCTTTGAACTTCAGCTGGTCACATCGGGTCCTTTTAGACAGCATGTTCATCTGCTTTCATATCCTGCTCTGTTTTGTAAGTGCAGGTTCATTCAAAAGAACAAGCAGTAATTACTGCAGCCACACCTATACTGGAAATGCCTGCGCAATGATCGTGCTCACAAAGAAAACAAAAACTATAAAGAAATAAGCATCCATTCACTTTGACCTTTGGTATCTGGTCCTTTTCTGCAACAGGGACCTGATTCTTTGAAGCACTGAGCTGCCATAGCCCCTGAGGGACTTGAATTTCTTCTCACACATGCAAATATAAATCAGAAGTCGCTCTACTGAAGCCAAGTGAATTATGCAGGTGTAACCTCAGTGTGACAGAGAGGGCTCATGGATGTCAACAGAGACTGGAACAGGTGCCCTTTCATTTTTCACATGGTGATTTTTCATTTTCAGCCACTTGGTTTTGCACAGCTATGATAGCACATATACAGCTGTGATGCAATAGGACAGGATGGCTGATATTTAGGAGAAATCACACGCTTAGATCAATGCACACTGCAGGTATTCAGCTGGAACCAAATGTGTTGGAAGCAGTGTAAACCCCAGGGGGCTTGTTCGCTAATCAATAAACACAAGGAATGTATGCCACTGAGTTATTGCTGCAGTGCTAATTGTAGCTATACAGAATATTTCTTTTTTTTTTTTTTGCTAAACAAACACACATCTTCAAGAACTATGGCTTTTACAAAACAGACATGACATGAAAAGTACATTTCTATTCAATTTTCTGATGTTTTCAACTTTAGGAAAACATATAACCTCATTAGAAGCTCTCAGTGCTGCCTCATGAAGGAGAAGGGGAAGCTCATAGTGCTTCCAATCCCCTGGTTTACCACAAGTGACATTTAAGCAGTCACCTGGGGAAAAATCCCAATGGGAGCACTGACAGAGCTTACCATTTGAAAAAGGTCAGACCTTCTATTCTTGCTCTGAATAGATGGTGCTGACCTTAAAAGCCTCCCAGTCTCAATCCCCCTCCTTATAAGCATAAGATGGAGCAGCCAGCTAGGGCAATTCTACCCAGGAGGAGATGCAGGGCATCATTGCTCTGCAGAATTTTCTTACTCCTTGTTTTCCTCTTGACAAATTACAGATAAATCAACTCATCTGCGAGCAGGTGCTCAGGAGTATCAGCAGCACAGGCAGCAGCGTAGGAGCACCAGGCAGGGCACAGGCTGCAGTGGGGAAGAGAGTTGCCTCTCTCCAAGGTGACTGTCTTGAAAACAGATGGCAAAAATGCAATAGCATTCAAAACCCTGGTGGACAGGGCATTCTGTGTAAGTGTGCTGGAAAGAGGGGGACTTGCAAAGACTAGCTTTAACCAAGGCAATTCAGAGAAAGAATTGCCATTTAGCAGCTCTGATTCAGCCTCTGGAAGAGCCTATTAGATACAGGCATTACAAAAAACTGATCTTATTCAGCTGAAGTTAGCTTTGTGAGACCCCTCTTGTTCCACTGATTGAAGACCCCTCCTCACTTATCATTTATGTGGAGAAACAAAGGGCAGGCAGATGGAGAAATAATATTTCGATCCTACAGATGGAAACTAAACCTCTGGTGTCACCTTGAGCACAAGGTCAGGCAAGGATCTCATAGCAGAATTCAAACCCAGATTCATGAGGTTCTAGCTCAGGACCTGAACTGTGAGTTCATCCTTCTTCCTGACACGGTCCTCTTAATCTGAACCTGTAAGTATTCAGTGCTACACATGCTAACTCCTCAACTTCACTGAGGACTGTCATCCTAGCACCAGGCTGTCAAAGTAAAACTAGCACCACGCCGGGTAGCTGGATGCGAATATAGCTCCCTCCCCCTCATCTGTACAACTATCAGAGGCTGATCCTCCACACAAGGATCACGGGCTGCAGCAGAGTATACTTCCGACTGAGTCATCCTGTGGGATGAAACAGGACAGCCCACAGCGGTAATCCCAAATGCTGCAGTATGCTAGAAAATCAGTCCCTAACTGCTGCAGTCATGAAAATACAATAAACATGGCCTATGATTCCATTTTTAGTCGCTTTTCAATGCAGCGCTGCAGTTTGTCAGTCTTTCTTGTCCCAGCTGGAATAGATGAATTGCTGATGCTTTTTAGGACCATTGGCAGATGAGCACAATAGAAACATCGCTCAGATATTGATGACTAATGCACACAGAACGTTTCCAAAAACTGTGTTGCCATCGCAGCTAAACAAAGCACACTAAATTAACATTCACATGGAAGGAGAGGGGCTCATTTCCACGTATTCAGCATTTAAATGAACCTATGGCACTGCTGCGAAACTCAGCTGAAACCAAAAACTAGCCATGGTTCTCTTGAAAGTTTCATAGACCTCCATAATGCTAACTCAGGTTTCAGGTTGGCAGCAGAGCCTGGAATATCTCGCAGGGTTTGGGATTTCATTATAGAAATTTCTAGCAGCTACCAGGAGAGCTTCTCTTGGGTCACAGACCTACAGGCCTCTAGATATCGTTCTCACTTTAAATTATAGTTGCCTTGCTATAAAAGTAACATGTATTACTTGTAAGGCACAGTCCAGCACATTTCAAAGCTCACAGAAGTCTTTTACTAGCTCAAATGGATTAGATCAGCTTCTTCATGGGAAACCTCCTAGACAGTTTTCCCTTTAGGACTGGGAGTAATCTGCTTGAGTACAGCACAAGCTAGGGCTAACCTGCAGAGGTAGAAAATCCTTGCAATGGCTGAAAATGCCCCTGCCAAAAGAATTGAAAGCACAGAAAAAAGAACCTAATTTAGATTGGGAAAAAAAAAACAAAAACCAACAACAACCAACACATCTAACAGCAAGACAATGGAGCTAACAGACTAATAAAGCAAAAGCAAGAGCCCTCTGTCTGGAGCAGGATTAAGCAGATGACTCATGAAGGAGTTCTGCTGCTGTCATCTCTGACTAAACCTTATACTGAAGTCCAGCTACAAAACGATCTGTCTCGATGGGGAGTTAGAGCAGTTGGAGGGAGTCAGCACTCCCAACTCCAGTTCCCAGCTCTCACAGTCATGTGAGCACTCCTACACAAGTGATCCATCCTGTTGTAAAATTATAAGCAAAAACCAAAATTCCTTCCTGCCTTGTGGGCTCTTAAACTTCCTATTATGACAATAACAAAACTTATAAATGCGAAAGCAGAACATAGACCATTTCAAGTCTGAGATACAGCGCTGCTTGTTTTGTAGCCAAATTAAGTGTGTAAACATCTGCTGCTACTCAGATACTTTGTGAGGATTGATGTTTTAATGCACCTAGAAATTGTCTTGAATACTTTTTTCTAAACCCCTATTCAGGTTATAGTTTGTTCTTCAGATACAAATAGACAAACAGAGATCTCAGTATCTCTGGCTGTGTATTTAGTAGTATTAAACATCATCACCCTTAGAGCACCTTTTTGTAAGGATTTCAATCATCTTTACTCAGGCAAAACTTTTATTGACTCGCAGTGTGCTTTTTGCAATGCCATCAAACAATTAAGAACCCTAGATACTGACTTGTACTTCATAGATAAATACCTATCATACTTCTTCAAACAGGAATATCACCTCCGCGCTCCTGATTATCGCAACTGCTGAAATCCAAACAGGGTGGATATATTTTAACAACCTAGCCTGACACACACTGTTTGAAAGCTCCCTTCCAACAGACTGAACACATATTCATGAAACGAGTGAGGGGGGAGAGAGGAGAACAGGAAATGTTCTTGAAAATAGGAGAATAATAGATTGTTTTTATACATCTCATGGATTTCTGTTTCATTAGATTAGGGAGCAGTGCCTTTAATGTAACTAACATGTGGCAACCACAGGGTAACCACAGTGAGCAAATCTGTCCTGCAGCAGGAAGCTAAAATGCAGCAGGGTTTGCTTCAACTGCTAGGAAACAATCAAAAAACCTTTTCAGTACTGGTTGCAACTGGGGGTGGAGGGGAGGAGAATACACTAATAGTGACAGCTGAAAACAGAAATATCTCAGCATTTGTGGGTGGGGGAATCAAACAGGTCCCAGCATCCTGTCAATGCTGCTGCTCATGCTCCAGATTTGTTCTTGTTGAAATAAAGCAAAGCAATAGATCTGGTAGTCTTCGCTCTTCAGAGAAAGGCTTGAGGTGGTCTTAAACAAGATAAATATATTTAATAACAGCAGTTAATCACAACATGTTCAGAGATGCACACATTTACGTGCAAAAACCATGCAAGCTAGAGGAATTGCAGTAAGGCTGTGCAGCTCAAATTACCCTATTGTTGGGAGATCACAGTCGGTTTCACTGCCCTCCTTCAATATTCCCATCAGGACTGCAGCTCCCTTGCTTTGTTCCCCAGACAGCCCAGCGTTTAACAGATGTCCAAAGTAAATCATGATCCTTTGGTAGGTTTGGAGAATAGAAGCTAGATGGAAAAATCACAGTCTAATAAAACAGTCAAAAAAGTACCAGCACATTATGGGCCATTTCAAAATAAATTAGGGTATCCTTTAAATCTCTACACAAGGGTTTGTATTTTAAATCAAAAGACCGTATGTCATTGACTTTCCCCTGAGTAATCTAAGTGACAGGGCTCTCTGAGGTGCAGTAACAGGATGTAAGTGAAGAAGCGGGTATATTTTACCCGTGCTGTGATAATCCGAATGCATCACTGCCCAGCATCATAAACAGTGAAGTGAGAAGTACGAACAGCACTTTCAAAACCCCCATGCATTTGGGGATTGTAGAAGGGGGCGGGGGACCAGGTCTCCAGAGAGAGAGAATATAAACATTTAAAGCAGAAACAACATAATATTGTTTAAAATCTAAAGAGGAGGAAAACCATAAAAGCTCGCTTTTCACCTCTCCAAGAAGGAAAAAAAAAGCAAGGCAGAAGTAACATCAAGAAATAACATTGCAAGCAGAGGGTGCAGTTCTTAATAATCAGCAGTACTTTCAAGATCTTCTTGAAGTTTTGCAGTGAGACACTATAATTAAGTAAAGAAACTAAGGCTTACCAGTTACCGTCTGTCTGGAGCAGGGAAGAAGCCGATACTATAGGATCTCTTCCATGCAGTAATGCACACTGCAGAAATATCAGGAAAAGAAAAAAGTAAAAAAAAAAAAGCGTTACAGACAACAAGAGCCACCCCTTAGGTCACACGCTGTTTTCCTTCTCTTTTCCAGCCAGCCAGAAGGGTTTCCTTCACCTCCTCCTCCCGCAGAAGCGAGCCCTGGGGCACAGCCCCCTTCCCCCCGCCGGGATGGAGCCCGGCCACCTCTGCCTGGCATCCCACCACCCTGCATGGGGAGAGGGCTGCTCAAGGCAACGCAGAGAGGAGGCTTCATATTTAAATTATATCAGCAAGGGGAACCAAGCCTTTACGCTGCTGCTCACACAGACCGGGGTGGAAAATGCAACCAGCCGAGAGCAGGATTATTTAAAGAAAGACTCGGCTCAGTTCTGCGTTGTGCCTGAATAAGGGCAAAAAAAATTATTTTTAAAGCACGAAGACAGAGAAAAGGCTCATTATATGCAATTATTTTTAAGGACTGTTTTAACATCCTTTTCAATGTGAACTGTGCAAGTTAATGCTACACAGACTGAGGAACCCACAGAGCTTTCTCTTTCTGGAAAAGGATTCTCGCACAGAGATGTGTTTCCCAGGAGATAGCTGTATCTGCTTACCTACCTGCATCCTCCACAGCCCACCTAGAACTGTGCAGACACTGCCCAAATAGGGCACGCAGCTCCCTCCTCCTCTCCTTGGTTTGCAAAAACATTCTGTGTGTTGGCCCACAGACAGCTGGGATCAAGGAGCAGAAGAATCACCGAACATGACACAGAGGGAAGATACGTCTGTTCCTCTGCACCAAAGCTGGGGCGGAAAAGAAAAGTGGCAATTGATAATCACATGCAACACAGTTTTTTCATTTTTAATTTACCCATCGAGACAACTGGAAGTACTTTCACAAAAACTGCACCAACAGCACGTTGCCCTATGCAACCCCCCTGCTTTTCTCCAAAATACCCCTTTTCTCCTCCTCACTTTAATCACAGTACAAGATCCAGTGTTGCAGACTTATATTTATTTGCAGGTCATTCTCATTTCATTTCTTTTGTCTGTAATTTTTCTTATGCTTTCCACAGAGAAGGCAGGTAACACTACATAGAACTTTCATGCCAGCAGGACCCAAAGAAAAATCCAGGTGCAACTTCAGTGGCATTTATACCTGCACTGAAAAAAAAACCCCTATAGACTGATCTGTGAGTTGCTCCCAAATTTCTAAGGGTGATTGGATCTGAGAAACATAATTGCTTTGTACACCAAGCCAGTCCTCCTTTGACTCCAGATGCAAAATTGCTATTTTTCTGCTGAAAGGGTGATTTCATGCCATAACTTGCATGACTAAGGTTTTCAGAGACTTTTGTTTAGATAAGGACAAGAGATGCCCTGAGGCTTGTATTGTAATGTTATATGGATATATAGATAGAGAAAGAAATTTTTTGTTGAGCTGAGGGAGTGGTGTGATTTTTATCTCCATGATTACTTACTGACAGACACTGGGAACAGAGAGATTCTTCTTGACCTTTTTTCACCCCTGCCTCACTGCAAACTTAACAGCCAGCCTGCCTTTGCAGCACCTGAGTACCACGGGCAACCCGAGCTGCAGCTGGTTTCTCTGCGTGCCCACCATCATTTGGCTGGTTACTGTGCTATCTTCAAAATAGAGCTGTTGTCCACTTGAAATCCAATCTACAGCTCCAGGAAAAAAAAAAAAAGATTAATCTGGGACTGACAATGGTCCCAAAGGAAAATGGTCAACGGAAAAGCTTATTCTGTGCAGGTATTTTTAACAGCTCCTGGGATTTGCCCTCCACTTGCATTATTAAATAAGCTGGCACTTGCTTTTGATATATACTTTCAACCTCCAGCTAGGGTAATCTGTGTTACAAAGCAACCTGCACAGCTCTGGGTACAGCAGTGGTTGGATGGTCACCAGGAAAGCACTGTGCATGCTGATGCTCCCCCCTGTTTACCACTTCTGTGGTGGGTGTAGTCCCTTCATTAATGCATGACAAATAGTGGTTTGATAGCAAGCGGAGCTGCAGGGATATGATTAACTCTCCCAAGGCACTTCAGGAATGTTGCTGGAAACTTCATTGTGTGTCTTGTCTGAGGCTATTCACTATTCTTCTTGTCTTCTACTTGAGACAGCAGATAATCTTAGTTCAGACTACTAGATGGCTGTAAAACTGCATCTCAGCATAAAAAAATTAAACCCTCAGCAATTTCTGAACTCAGGAGCAAGCAAGAGAGAGATTAGGTGGTTTTGATTCAGTACTGTCTAAAATAGACTTACTAAAAGGTTAGCTAATCATGGTAACTGTACTGCCTTTTCATCCACAGATCTCAAACCAATTCAGAAAATGAGAAGTTGTTCCCATTTTACGGACAAGAAAGGACAAATGAAGTAGCTGGCCTTCGAGGTGTGACATATAACCTTCAACTTCTGGCTGAGGAAAGCTGCAATGAGGCAACAGTGAAGGACTGTTGAGTAAAGACCCGGATCTGCTTCCTCTTCTATAACCACTCCTGCCACCGCTGGAGCCAGCGTACTGACCCAGGACTGCAGTAGCTTGGTCACACAGATAAGCAGCAAATGGCTGGTCTCCAAGTTTGCAGCTCCACGCATTTTTTTCCTCCCTTTAATTGATATCTCAGATCAGAAGCCTTGAGCTTGTCTTTAAACATAAGCATAATCTCAGGTTCAACCAACTGATTCTCCAAGCAGGAATATAAAGACAGACAAGTCAGCTACTTCAGTGAACCTGAGCCACGAAGAAGTCATGTAAACGGCACGATATTTCACAACATCTATCACAAAACCTGTCATTTTTTGGTGATATATAATTTCATGGAATACTTTCTGTCCATCTATCCAGGCTTCAAAAGAAAAATTTAAGCTTTCTTCTAGCCAGAAAAATATCAGTGAGTGCACATAAGTACAACAACTGTAGTTGAAGTGGCATAATTCAATGGTACCTTTAAACCAAACACCTGGTAGCTGGCAAAAAAAAAATAATACCCTATTAATGCAAGTAAATGGCATAAGGAAATAAAAAAAATGAAAATAATCATGCACCTAAAATGTACTCTAACTCTGGAAGCTTCAAAACACTAAAGAAACATTTTCCATCATGTTTCATTGCTGACATCATTGAAAGAATCCTCTTTCAACAAAAGCTGACAGTTTGAAGGGTTTCAAAACGGGTTTTATTCCCCCGCTACTTTTGCTTTTAAACTGTTCATGATACAGCACAGCTTCACAGTGGCACTGTGTTAAGGGGATCAAATCCTCCGTTACTTTAAGCTTAAAGACTCTTCACACTTTCAGCCTTATCCTTATTCGGCTACAGGAAGGGAAATTATCTGTCTTGGATTTTACTCCACATTTCAAAATACCAAAACCATCCAAACAAGAACTGCTTGTGTACAGGGCAAAGTCTTTGTTTTGACTGGCACCCAGGAGGAATTATGACATACTATCATCAAAGCAAACTCTGCAGATTATGGGGTAAGCAAAACAAGTTTTCTCAGTTTTCCAAGTTTTCTCATCATACAAATATCTTTGTAATTAAACAGGTAGAATATATAGGAGTTATAACCTTGGAACCTACATAGTAAATTGGTTAAAAAAATGTAACTACCATCCACGGAGAAGATGTTTTCTGAGCATATGAAAAGCATATGCAATTTTATTATGTATATACTTTTAAATAAAATTCTATCTCATTTTGTGGACACGCATACACATAATAGAAGTGCTTAACACTTACATCCACATCACAGTCACACATGTGCACAAATGCACTGTTCTGTAGTGGAAGAATGCATTTCCTTTGCATGTGTCTGTATAGGAAATATTAATCTGTCATAAGTCTCATTTCAGCATTAACTCTCATATTTGTGCTTTGGAAAGAGGTGCAGGTTGGAAGCTTCAAAAAGTTTGAGAACCAAGTTAAAACTATGGAAGGTCTGTTTAGCCCTAACATTGCACGGAAACCTTTGGGCTGATTCTTGGAGAGGTGTTTCTTCAGGGGAAGAGATGCCATGGCTATGCAGTTAAACACAGATATCAAGAGAATATCAATTTGAAATATTCCTGTAAGCTTCCTTAAAAATTTATAAAACCTTGGAACATGCAACAAACCAAGCTGAATCAGATACCACAAAACAAACACTGGGCACACATGCTGAAACGGAGGTCTTTCTGAAACTCATCATCTCTTTCCACAGCATAATTTCATCTCGACAACATGACTAGGGCAGTCAGATGCTGCCGTTATCTCCAAATGACTAACGTAACAGGTAAGGACAAAGAGTTAAGATTTTTAGCCAAAATGCAAATAAGAAAGTCCATATTTTCAAAAGTCTGGTTTTCATCAACTTTGACCTCAATTGGTTCCTTACCTCTCAAACATTTGCTTTTCATAATCCCATTGTTCTAACAAAGCTCTTTTAAAGTCCTCTAATCGATGCGTATTTGTAAAGCCATACAGGTCCTTTGTCGAAGCTTCTATTCTAATCTGGGAACTTTAATTTTCGGAGAAGCCGATTCCTTAGTGGTGCGGAAGCATCAAGATGAAGGTTCAGTGAACTCAAGGTCAATAAGTCACGCATTTCTTTTGACTAGTATTTGTTCTTGACAAGCAAGCTGCTCACAAATCCCTTTTGCAAGTTTAAGGCTCTGTGTAGCCTGCAGAGACAAAATTAGAATATAAACATCTACTCACTAGAGAAAACAAGGGAGTTATTGTCACTGTAAAGAAGGAGACATCTACACCATACCCCCTCTGCATTAATTCCGTTATTGTGCACAGGCAAGCTGACAGTTATACCACCGAGTAAACTGCAGTTATCTAGTCAAATGATCATTTAATGTTCTTTATTTTACTTTTTCTAAAGAAAATTGATTTCTTGCTATTTATGTTCAGGGTATTTCATTGTGCTGTGATTATAAGCTAGACTGAATGCATTTCCACTGACTCCCTGCAAAGTGCGCTTTACAATCCTTCCTGTTTGTACAATGCAAGATGTCTTTTTTAATTGCCAGTCTTTTTTTTTTTTAAGTAGGATGCATGCTTGTTTGTTTACTCAGAAGCGCTGAAAGAGCTAGGCTGGACTCCAGCCTTTAGACGAGCTGCTACGAGATATGGAAGGAAATATCCCCAATAATGACGTTTGCTATGTAAATGACAAAACTGCCTACAGCCCATTAAACTTCATCAAGGCTTTGCAGACATTTGAAGTTTAACGTGTAAGGACAATTCCTAGGGTGGGTCCCGGGTCATAACTGTCACTGGTGTCACATCAGGTGTCTTTTCTATCCTGTTGTATGATACAGCACCTGGAGGCCAGGAGCCGAGCAGGGGGCACAAGGGCAGCCGGGAGGGTTTCCACCCTAAGCGGACAGTGAAGAACAGCACCGCTGGAGTCGGCCGAGGTTGCGCAGCAGGAGCACGAGGACTGAAACCCACATTTCCAGATCCTTTCTCCCACACATCCAATTATCCCAGCATCTCTGCACTACTCTTCTAGCACACAGAAATAACATGAGATGACAAGAGAGGGAGTGCTACAGCAAACGGTGTTTGAGCTGATGAAAAAGCAAGGCACGGCCAAACTCTGCAACCAGACAGCACTGCCTCGCGCGTGACACAGGCACCGCGCCGAGTGGGGTCCTTGCCACCGCAGCCCCACCGCCGACACCGGGACATGCAGCTCCTGCTGCTGTTAAACAGCACCAGGAGAAGCATCCATATTGCAGGAGTCAGCGCGCAGCTTAGCAGGGGATTTTCAGGGGGTTTGTGCAAATTACTTCATCTTTGAGGGAAAGAAGTGATCCCTTACTTGAGAAAATGCAAACTTCCCAGCTCTCCTCAAGTACTGCTAATGTAATTAGTTTAACTGCCCCCAGGTTGGGAGCCTATTAAGGACAGACATTTAGACACAGGTTTTGAAACACACTCAACATCCTGTGATTTTTCTTTTTTTTCTTTCTTTCCCACATCTCAGTATGTAAAACCTTATTGCTGTGGAAATAAATGCATGAAAAATCAATCAGGGACCTTTGCAAGCTATTAAAAACCTAACATAGCATTACAGGCTTACCACCAGCAGTTAAAAAGAGGCCCTCTACAAAACTGTGTGGGAAATATTCCACATGACACAAGGATTTTGACAGACAGAGTATTTTGAATAATCCAACAACTATTTACCTAGAGAACCACAGTCACTTTCACAAATACATAGCTCTATAAATATTATTTTACTGCCAATGTTTTACTATCCTTTCTTGGTAAAACCATGTCATGCAGAAACATTTGTTTGGAGGGAGGGGTTGGACTTCATTGTAAATATCACTTGTAAAAAGACAAACAAAGAAAAATGTAGGGGTTTTGTTCCCACCCACTCTTAACTGCCTGTTTGCCTTGTCTGTGATACCATTCATTGCTTCTCAGGTATGAAGAAATACCTTTCTCCTGCTGCCTGCTTTTATTCCCCATGCGTACGGAGAAACAGGTGAGGAGCCCTGGGTGCTGCGTGGTGCCGGCAGGAGGACACCCCTGTCCCAGCAGCTTCGCCACCCAACGCAGCATTGCAAGCAGTGAGCAGCCCCACGGCACGCAGCGGGTAAGAACAAGGTAATGTGTTTTCAGTGGAAGTTTGGATTTCTGCCTCCTCCTCATGCACCCGAACACCTTACCCGGCTCTGGTCCCCGCTGCCTGAACACTGTCCTGACCACTGTACCCTGCTGTCCCTTCTCCATGCTTTCTGTAGGTATATAGACTGAAGATACAAAGACGAGCCTTTGTATTGCTCTCCTCCCTTGTGTGCAAGGGTTTGCCACCTGCTCCCCGAGATACATATTTCAGGTTATGTTATTAATAACTCAGGATCAACAGCACCAGCCATTCCCTTCTGGTCTCAACCCCTGAATTTTTAACGACTTGCAAGGTTAAAATAACCCTCTTCCACTGGTGCTATGGTAGGCACTTGCAGATCTACACACTGTTTAAGACTGTGGTGCTAGGATTAGATGCTAACCTGCAGTTAGGATTCATGTTTGAGGAGCTGGGAGTATTCTGGAGGCTGTGCTCCAGCATGGATGTGTCTAACTTCCCAACCAAACGTAAGAGACTGCTGCACAACTGAGAGCAATTCAAGTTCTCCTGAAAAAATGCTGCTGTCCTAACACCAAGGGACATTTGACAAAGAGCAATTCCTATGGCAGCATCTTACCCTGGCTTCAAAGAGCACAGGGATAAGTTTGGATTCCGATATTACTCTGCAGTACCACGAAGACTAAAAGCCCTTTCCTACTTGACTCCACTGTGAAGACCTGCAGAAGGCATCCTTTTGTCCCTCATGGAGCTGGATGCATAGCGGATCCTGTATCAGAGATGCTACTGTCCTGATCACCTCTAGCACCCCCCAGACCCTGAGACTCTGAGAGAAACACTGAGGGACAGAGGGATCTGAAGAACAGAGGGATCTTGGCAGCTAAACACTTGACAGAGCACCCCCAGCTTCAAGAAATTGTTTTCTTGGCTGCCCATACAGAAAATTCATGAAATCTGCAGTGAATCGCATGGGACAGAGGTCAGCAGAAATACAAGAGTCACTTCATCAGCACGAGTGTCAGCCCTTTGCCTGCAGTAAAGGGTAAATTCATCACAGCTTAACTCAACAGGGACAAATCTACGTCTGAAAAAAAGAAAAGGGAATAAACTCACCTTAATCCAGTCTTGCAAAACCCTACTCTCACACTTCCCAGCTGCCCAGACCGGAGAGTGTTATGACACCTTTGCAGGAATCATTTAATCAGCAGCATGACCTGACCTGTTCTACAGGGAGAGCCCTTTATGTACACTTTCCAGCTCTGACCCGTGCTGCAGCATTGCAGGAGCTTACTCTACCGTTACAGCACACTTTTCCATCACAGGAGAAGTGTATCCTGTGTGGCACGGGCCATTAGCTCTCTCCGAGCTCAAAGCAGTACTAGCTAACTCCAACCACCTCGGCCACGTTCCTCTTCGGGTTAGACAGAAGTGCACTAGCACTCTAAGTAACGCCTTTCAAATTTGCAGCTACGCCTTTTTAATGGATCCTCCCTAAACAACAACAGCTTCTAGAAACAGACTCTCTGCTGGTTAGATGCATTTCCCAGAAGTCTCAAAGGCAAATAGCTGAAAGGAGGTACGCCAGACGAGCACATTAAGCTCTGCATGAATCTGTGCGTGCACTTTATTTTGCAGGCAGTCATTAGCAGAGCTATTTTCCAGTCAGATTAAGAGGAAAATCCAAGAGTTGGAAAGTTGAACTTTCAGGGCCTGATTCTGTGCTGGTTTGGAGAATTCTAGAGAAAATTTCAGCTAAAGCAAGCATAAGACAATGCTACATGAGAACCAACCTCACCGAAATCACCAGGACCTTGTCCATCAGCTTCAAAAAGCCTGAAGGACATACCATACCATTTCACTGAGTGACTGTGATAGTGGAGCTATTCCCAGGAGAGGTCCAACTGCAAGTAAGAACTGTGGGGAGTTGTCAGAAAGTGATTCTCCAGGGCTCCGGTTTGTTTTAAGGAGAAACCCTCACATCTCTCTTGGCCATAGCTCCGCTTCTTCCAGGTTTGTGAGGAAGCTCACATCACTGATGGCACTGAGCTCACGTAAGTGTCAGTTATTTTGGAGTCTCTCCAGAGGGAAATATTTTGACAGTCATATTCTGTTCATTATTCTTCCAAGAGAGGAAATACGCACGTCGTTATCTAAAGGAATACAGTCAGCCCACCACGCTCTTGCCTGACTGGCTTACTTATCTTGATAAATGCCGGCTAAGATCAGGACTTAGTGCCATTAGATGTGTCTAAAACATGAAGCTGTCATTACCGTGTCAGCACCGAGGATTGTTTCCAACCGTGATAATGGTGGGGCCACATTTTGAACAAAGACAGATTTTAGTCTGAAATGGCCTACCACACCAGCTGGTTCCCATTACAGCACAGAGACCTTTCGCTCATGATTATGAGCTTCGCCATTTTTTTTTTTTTAATTGGAAACCAGAAATATCCTCCCCATCTATGACTCATATTGGACCTAGCAAACGGTTACCTCATGGTTGGGGGCTGGCGGAGTTGAAGTCTGCAACAGTTCAAAGATCTATTTGATCGAAAGCCTGAAGAACACTTGGTTAAGTAAAGAGCTCCAGACTGTAACCAGCCCTGCTGCACAGATCCCGCGTCCTGGTCCTCCCCGCACTGCCAAAGCGCCCTTGGCAGCAGCACGTGCACCACGTACGTAGTGTTAATGAAGCACAACCCTGATGCAATAACGCATCTTCTCTGTACCACCTTTTTGACACTGGTCTTCAAGCCACAGGTGAGTTCTAAGGTAAGTAATTTCATACTAACAATGAGACGAGAAGAACTCAAATTCATTCTGACCTGACTCAGCCCAACATTTAAGCAAAATACTTAAGTACTTCCCTGTCTGGCAAAGCACTTAAGTATGTGGTTTAATTTATAAAAGGTAAGCAAGTGTTTATGTGCTTTGGACTGTTGAACTGGCAACTATTATACCAACTGCTACATATGTATATATAATTATATATAGACAACTGTTGTTAAAAATATATCTATAGCTGGTTTTAATCTCCGGTTTTAAGGATTCTCAGCAGGTTTGTAGAAATTACATAGCCCTGCAAACAAGCATAATTACATACATCATTCAAGTTGCTTTCCATTTTTCCTAGCAGAGATCTGTCCCTGCAAGGCAGCAACCTGTGCTTTATTCCCCTAAACCAGCACCTGAAGCTGTGTCGTGTTTCTGTTTCCATCACACTGAGTGCAGAAGATTTCGCATGAATATAGATTTATGACTTGCTGCTTGAAAATGTGCAATGTCAAGTGTCCCACTGAGTTTTATTGAGTTAGCTGTGGCAGTATCTACTACCCAGTGCTGCAGGATCATTTCACACTTTAATCCTGCCTAATCCTGTTCTACAGGGTTTATTTCCACCACCACCCCCCGTCCTCTTTGCCTGACAATTTTGGCATCTAAACCACACACATTATGTTACTTATATTGAAAATTAAGATCAAGTGGGCGTCTTAAAGTGAGGACTTTTGCTGACCACAGGACTTGGCCAAGACCCAACGGTGCCTTGTATTCTCACTTCTGAGTTCTGTCCCATCTTGCCTCAAGCCACTTCGATTTGGTTGCCCTGAAAGCTCCCCACATTTTGCTCCACTTACACTTCAGTTGGTGGCATCTCTTATTTATGCTACATTGTAATGCAAATTGTTTGCAGCTATTCAGCATAACAATACAAAGATTTCAGGAGAAGCAAAAATCCATACACCTTTTCATTTGGGGTGTGTGGTCCCCCCCCTCCCCCCATAGCAAAGCAACAAGAGTTAAAATACTGTCCCTAAAATAAAAAGTTGGAAAAAGAAGTAATTAATTTCCTAGTAAATACATGCAGCATTAGACGTAATTTGTTGAGTTGTTAACCCTGTAGAGCCAGTGAGACATCGGGTGGAAGTTTGCCTTTTGCTTGACTAGGAACTGCCAGTTTTGGAGCAGGCGCTGGGCATCCTCCTCCCACTATGGAAGTGTTTTTAGGTGCCCAGCCACCACAGAGGCCACAAGCTTGTTGCAGTTCTCTAATTGCCAAATTTAACATTTTTAAATGTTTTGCTTCCAAAAAGAAGGCAGTTATGCCTGTATTTCTCCTAAAAATGGGGAGAGAGACGAGCGCACAAGGAGCACAGGAGTTAAAGGGGAGAGAGCAAGAAGGTCTCATAAACAAATTCCAGTGGAGACCGTGTTGCACACTCCCGATGCTCCGATCCCTAGAAAAACGACAGGGTTCCTGAAAACAGTTATGGGCACTGCAAGGTGATAATGAACTTCGGAGACTGCAAGGGCAGCATTTGAAAAGCTAGACATGTATCTTGAAAAGCTGTCTTCAGGGCAAGTATAATTAAGCAAACCAAAGAGAAAGACAAATAACCACAGAGAACTGGCTCCTTGTTTGGAATATGGCAACTTATGTCCCCAAGTAGGCAGCAGTAAGAAAGGAAATTTTTAGTTACTATCCTGACAATGCCTGACAGCCCCTCGTTTAAGGAAAATGTGCCAAGGTATCCTAAGGACCAGCCAGAAAGTTTCAAACTGAAAGTACCTCTGCCTGCATTTGGCAAGAGCTTCCTAAGCCACAAGGCTATCAGTCCAAGATTTTAGGCTAAAGCTTCCAAGGAGCCTGTAAGACAACCCGAATCCAACCTCCCCAGAGAAGAATAAGATCTGGTACTTCTTTTGGCTCTGAAAACCGTAGTGCTTCAGAGTCTTTCCATTAAGCTCAAAGGGTTCAAGAGATTCACTGATAGTGGTTTTGGAGCACCCAGATAAGAATCTGTTCACTAGGTAATGCAAAGTTGTTCTCTCACCTTCCAAGAAGTGTTTGGAGGGAACCACAGGAGAGAGGAAGGATGGCCCACTGCTGCTCGCTGGGGCGGGGAAGTCAGAGTTCATTTCCCCAGTCTGCTACCAGCCACAAGCCACGCTTCCTCCTTCTGCTTTGATAGCTCATCTGTGCAGTTAGAGAGATTGTGCTAATAGCAATCCCTTACCTTCCAGACTACTTGTAATTAGCTACTGCAAGCCTCCCAGGCCCGTAGAGGCCTTGAGCTAGAAGTGATACAGGACATGAGAGATCAGAACAGAACTGATTTTACCACGAAAGCAGCCGTGGATATCTTAGACAGGGGTCAACACTGTTGAGTGCAGTTAACACACTTCAAAATCATTCCACTATCGTGTGTTGTCACTATTCGATAACTAAAAGACTATAGATACATATTTTTATGCCTTGAACTTTCTTCTTTTGACAAAGCACTTCTGCTGAGGATTTTTGGAAGGTTGCTACACTACTCTTACTTTGTTCAAGTGTCCCCTGTGACAACCATATCCTGGAGTGTATTAGAGTTTAAAAATACAGCAGCAAGATAAGCAGTGGCAGGAAGATAAAGGAATTCAGAACTTTGAGACTCAGAAGATATTTCTAATCTCTGCTGAAAATATAAGACAAAGTGGATAAGGCAGACAAGCAGGAGGCGGCTGTTACAAACAAGAGGAGAGGCCAGAAAGAGGGAAAGGAGGAAGGGAGGGGGAGCTTCTCACACCAGCAAGTGAGCTTGATAGCAAGATGAGAGAGAGGTCACAGCAAGACAAGTATAGCAAGCAAGTAGAGCTCCAGAGAGATACGGTCTAGAAGACAGGTCAGGGCAAGTCTATGCCTATGTTTTGCTTTGTTCTTATTTTTGGCTTTCCACATACCTTCAAAAGGAGAGATTATCAGATAAGAATTGATGGGACACTATTAAGACAGAAGGTTTTTCCAGCTCTATTGTGTGCACGACATTCCTTCCCCTCTGGTCTCCAGAGATCTCATACATCTGGGGATGTGATTTGCAAAGCACGCACACAGAACTACACAGCGATGCTGCCTTTGGTTAGGAATTTGATCAAAGGTGCAATTTCAAGTGGGTGTTTAATAGCCTCATAGTGTTTCTTTACCATGGGATTGTACAGCCCAGCCTGTAACATACACTTTTGTGCTATCAACAGGTGCTGGGAAGCGTGCCAATGGCCAACGTCCCTCATCTCACGAAAAGCTTCTGCCTCTCCTGATGGCGTCCATGCACGCCAGCGTAAAGGAATTCTAGACCTTCACTGCTGTAAGGCAGGAGATTCAGCCACCTCAGTTAAAGAACAATAATTGGTACCAGATGCTGATTTCCTGAGGGCTAATTCTACAAAAAGATAATATATTGGGAGCAAAAAAAAAAAGTCTCTATCATAGCAATGCTCTGGGAATTGAGGAGAGATGTAAATGGAAAGGCTGGCTTCCACTGCAGCACTCAGAAGCACCATATTTCTAAAGGTCAGAAGAACCAGCATAATCAACATGGGAAAAAAAATGTTGGTGCGTAACAGTTGGAAAAAAAAAGAATCAGCAACCACAGAGCTGTATAATAGTATCACCAGCACTGCTGCCAAGGTGAAAGAGGACCTGATGTTGTTAGCTTGCTGAATACATATTAAGACACTAGCAGAAGAGACAGGGGTTGAAATAGGAGGGAACTATTGTTCTAAGATTTCAACTGCTCTTTTACAGGAACCTACCAACTTCTTCCTCCCTCTGTACTTTCTTTCCATTCACCTTCACACTGAATGATCTCCAACAGGTCCATTCACAGATATTTTCCAAGTTGTCCGTCATATTCACTAAATTTTGACCATTTATGCCTTGCATCAAAATTACTTTAGACTGCTCAGTTGTAAAGAAACTCAAACCCTTACATTGCCACGTGGGCTCAGGTGGACAGTACTGAAAAACTGCTCAGCGCCCACTTTCTTGCAGAACTTCTCCAACTGACGCATGCATGATACCCAACCGCTCAGCACGCATACTGCTCCCAACAACCCACACCATGAGCCTTTTCCCTCCCAGCAGTAGGCCAAACAGAGGACATGGGAGAAAGCAGAAGCTGTAACGTGGCTAAAGCTAGGGGGCATGGGAAGAAGCCTAGAACATGGCAGAGATATGCCTAAACGTGTCAGAAGTAGGGGGAAGTGACAGCAGGGATGTAGGGAAGATGGGAGAGCTGAGGATACTGCAAAGGAAGAAGTCACGGGGGATATGAAAAGGCTGCTGAGATTGCTGCAGTGGGGGAGCACAGGAGAGATTGGCCAAAACCCCATTGCTCGCACAACAGCTCCTCTCTTATCATTTAATATTCAGTGCTATTTTATAGCAGCAGGATATCCCTGACTCTTCCTCTGCTTTGGAATGTAAATAGCAGCTGTCTCTGTATTTTGTTGGTGCAGAGGCATGCTGTAGGCATGCTCTGTCTGTGCTATCAGCAGGGCCTCTCATGAGGCAGCCAGGAGAAAGCCTGGTTTGTTAATCTTGACAGGGTTTAGGAGAGAGATCAGATTTGAACAGTTCAGCATCAACAAGACCTGGATAATTCTAGACATACAGAGAAGATTTTTAAGTACCTAAGGAACCCTCTTGGTAGTGATACTCAGCTGCTCACGGGTGTAGGCAGGAGCAGTGAGGATTATCCTTTTGGATTTTGGTGCCTAAATTCTTCCTCAAGTTCCTCCTTAGGCACCTATTCCTTTCTGTAAATCCAGCACTCAGAAAAATCACTGCCCCTTCTTTTCCCTAGTCATGGAGCAATGCTTAAAAGTACCCAACTATGCGAATAAATCCAGGCATCCGGGAGTCTCATTCGCTCTTCACAGTCTCGCAGCTGACTTCAGCATAGTAGGGCAATATCCTAGAGAAGGAGGCAATGGTGCCAGGAACCAAAAGCTACAGCAAGAAGACTTAAAACAAAAATACAAAAACAATGCCTCAACCACCAAGGACTGATCTACTTGTGACCTTGTGAAGTAAATCTCATTGCTGCTGGCCCTGCGATTACCTCTGGGTTCCCATCAAATCGACCACAAGCACACAACTGAGGTTTAGAGGGTTACTCATCCTTTTTCCCCCTTTTTACTATAATTTGGCCCCAAAAATCCCTCACAGGAACCTTTTCTAATATCTTCTCTCCTTTACTAATTATAAAGGAGTAGAAATATTAAGATCCCCTTGCAAGGAACCTGAGGATTCCTGCAGAGCTTGTTTCAATGTACATCTCCTTAGTAACAAAGGAAACAGAGGTGCAGGGAGAGAAGAGAGGAGTCTGCAGAGAATTTGCAGTCTGCCTTCTAGGGGTATTTGCCACCATGCTGCTCCAGAGACAGTTCAGCCTCTCCCTCAACAGCACCCCTCACTGCTCCCAACTTCTGGTAAGGATCATCCAAGAGGAATGGGGTTTTTTTTCCCAAAGTACTCAATGAGGTATCATCTGGTCTTTAAAGATATTATGGTGGGAGCACTCCTAGCACATTGACTCCACCGTGCAGCCAGCTTTGCGATTAAATGGCTCAAAGGTGGTTTCCAAGGATAAACTGTGCCAGGGAAGACAACATTTCCTCACCAAAGAGGGGAGAATCTAATAAAAAATAAGGATAGAGGAAAACTGCTCTAGCTCTACAGCTATTATTAGTGCCTCAGAGCATTGTCACTGCTTTGCCTGTGCTGTCAGATGTCACTTTGCATCAGTTCTGGGCAATGCTCAGAAGAAAAATGGTGGAACTCATTTAATTCTGCAATGCATGACTGGGCACCGCAGCAGGGCCGCGCAGAGGGTTAAGTGACCTCTTCATGCTGGTGGGAGCACTGCTCAACAAGTTCAAGTGGGCTCTCCAATAATTTATGCAAACACCTTTTTGCATAGACTGGCAATTTATAGTAATTTATACCTTCTATCCAGCTGTTCTTGCAAAGCATAAAACAAGTACTGACAAACGAGTTCCAGCACTCAGTCCTACTGTCCCCTGAAGCAGCTCCCTACTGAACTGGCAATCCTAATGCGGGGCGGGGGGAAGACAACTGAGGCAAGTAAATGACTGACACTTAATGGACGCTCGTACTTCTGGGCACAAGCTGTGCAGCGCCTGGAACCCAAGTCTGGGCCCGTGAGCACCGTGCATAACGCAGCAGCAAACCCAGGCAGCAACAGCGCAGCTAAATCCCTGCACACACCTTCTCTGGCAATATGTCTTTCCATATTCCTTGTGTTATTGGAGGATCACTCTTTTCATCCACACTTTTTTCCCCCGTTTGTTTTTCAGAGACAGCTTCTTAGGATAAAGCTGTGCAACTTTGCCTCTTAATGAAGAGCTCTGCACCCAGCTAATGCTGTCTATATTTTTTCCTGCTTTGAGGAAACGTTATCAACATCCTTTGTACTCTCTCCCAAGGAATCCAGATCATTACATGCTCCTTTTTTACTGCTCAGGATGACTGAAGGGTTAAGTTCATTTCGCTGACCATGTGGCAGTTTACTTTGAACTATATGCATAAGCCAAGTTAATCAGAGCTGACGCGAGACCTACACTCATCCTATAGCATTCTCATTACACGCTTTAGAAGGCCTGCCTTTGCTCTGAACTGAAAGCCACATCCACCAAAAAAACCCAACCCCATAACTAGTTTTTCTTCTGATCTTAGTCACCTGCCAACACACTTCGTTTGCTGTAGAAGAACACGGCATTGTTTAACGGCTAGCTAAATGCAAGTTAAAATGGCAGCTTCAGGAGGAAAGAAACGAAAACCCCCAGGTGTTCGTGATTTATCAAAGTGGACTGAAATCACACCTTAACATCCAAGCTGTAGACAGATCCTGTATTTTTGAGGTAAATTTTGGGAAGCCAATTTAACTCCTCCTTTCAAAACATCTATTAGCTATTCAGCACACTTGATGTGACTAGGAGTAATGTCATGCTGACGGCTGCAAGATTTCAGCCAGACTTGTAGATCAGAGTACCTGATGGATTACACTTCTAAGTACCTGCATCACTCTGAAGCTCAAACTGACTGTCTTATAGTATTCTTTCTGTCCTACTGCAATGGAAAACTTGGCTTTAAGGAAAACCTTGCATTATTCTGACCACAGTGTCCAAATCTCAGAACATAAAGAGCTCTTCATTGAGGAAAAAGGGATTTTCTTTTTTGGAAAACAACAAAAACCAGCCGTGTATACACACATGCTATGA
The DNA here is from genome assembly GCA_031468815.1 of Morus bassanus. Classification (NCBI taxonomy): domain Eukaryota; kingdom Metazoa; phylum Chordata; class Aves; order Suliformes; family Sulidae; genus Morus; species Morus bassanus. Next base: position 29,063,512 of record CM062577.1, read on the forward strand.
CAAAACATTAGGAAAATCAGAGATAGATTGAAGTCATCTTTGTATACAGACACACACCTGATTTGCTGGGAGAAGTTAATGCACTGGCATGAATTCTCTACGGTTATCCTAGAGGAGGAAGACAGCTGTGACAGTTGCTTGATGAGACAGATCCCACAGCTCCCATTTCATCAAGGGCCCTGTTCTCTCCATCTGCTGGGCACTGCTCCATTACAAGTTTATTACTGGCCTTGTCCTGCTATTTTGAGAGTCAAAAGCTCCACTAAGCATCTTTTTTCTGCGACACCATGTCAGGAACCACCCTAGAACTACAGGAGGAGGAAAGAAAAAAATTCTCAGGCACAAGTCTTTGAGCTGATAAGTACCACAGGGGAACACTTTGGTTAGAAAGCACAAGCAAAATTTAATGATCGTCCAAAGATACAAGTGTAGAAGCACCTCAAGTCCAACGTTAGGACTAAATTCTTTGTGAGTCAGGCTCCTTTGTTTCCAAGGTCTGAACTTGTCCTGTCTTTTTTAGCAGCAATGCTACTGGTAATAATTTTCCCCTTCCCCCAAGAAAATGTAGTAATGCCTTCTTTAGTTTGTTTTCTCTTAGCTGTTGCCTTTGAGCTTTTCAGAGAGACACAGAACTCTAAGCAAAGTTTCACTGACTTCAAATCCTCTTCCTTTGGTTTGATCACAGCTAAGGAAGCTTGAGCAACAAGCACCCAAAACCTACCTCAATCTCAAGTGTGTAAAAAAAAAAAAGGGGGTGAAGAAGTGCATCAAGTGCATCAGAAGTTCGCCAGGCGGAAAGCAAATGGCTAAATTCATAGCGGCGGTTCCTGCTTACAGAATAGCTGCTCAGCCCCAGCTATTTCATTAGCATCACTCTAAAGGGTCCTAGGGACTTTCTTTTTGAGGTGTAGGCAATTCAGAGAGCTGAAAGATCACTGTAATTTGGCCTATGAAAAATGAGTAGGTGTTCGCAGTTCATTTCCCAATAGAGAAAGTCACGCTCATCACAGAAACCATCATCATGCACAGAACTAATAGCCGCCCTGCTTGGCAGGCACACCCATGCACATTAAGGAAGCCTTGCAGGGCACCAGCTTTTACCATGTCACGGACAAGAGACTTTGGTTAGCAAAGCTGTCAGTAAGGCACGTTATTTTTTTTCTCCAGCACTACAATCAGGTGAAAAAATATAACGATGTTATAAGCAAGTAAGTACAAACAACCAAAACTAGAATCCTGGAACCACAAAACAAATTAAAAACTATGAAGCATTCCCAAAGACAAGCCCTGCTCCCAGATGAACTGGAACAAAAACACACTGGAAGAGCCATAAACACAGAGAGAAAAACTCAAGATACGGGGAGAGGCTGCAAGCAGCTAACAAAATGTTGACTAAATGGAATAAAACATGCTGCCGCTTATCTGAATGAGTAACATCAGCTGCAGTCAAAGGGCAACGGCTGGATAGGACTTGATCTTTTCACATTCCTGCTGTAAGCAAAGGAGAGTGAGAGGCTTGGGAACAACAGAGCTCGAGCTCCTGGGATTCCAACAGTTGGTTATGAGCCTATGCAGCGACTCTGCCTTAAACCCATGCAAAGTCTTAGAAAACCTCAGGGCCCCTCTCTAAGATCATTTAGCAGCTGACCCCTGCTTGGATATTGCCAAAATAAACTGAAGTCAAAATTAGACATGTCTGAGTCCAATTTCACCTTGATTAGTATTTACATAACACACAGGGAAACGTGAGGAGAGCACATAAATAATGTACTGTTTGTTGCAGACCTCTCAGGAGGAGAGTTCTCAGCTATAGTATTGATCCTCATGCACACACCAGCTCACTGTGCAGAAAGCCCAAATCTTCTCTTTATGCTTGGCAGTAAACTTCCAGAAGCTGAGCCACGCAAGTTGGGTTGCAGACTGGTGCTCTACTACACCAGAGCTGCATTCTGGACAAGAGCCTCACATGGAAAAAACCTAAGGATGGGGAGTGCCCAGATTTGGTTAATTTAGAAGACATCCTCCATTTCCTTAGCTTCTTTCCTTCTAGTGGACTTGACATTTCTGACAAGACTCTCAGGAAATGTAAACCTGGGAGAAGCTGCGTGTTGGGTTTTTCCCTCCTGTTATGGTACCACCACTTATCCACCCAGACATAATACAAGTTGGGGGGGGGGGGGGGGGGGACTCCAAAACAAAACCATTACCTAGGAATGACTCAGTACCATCACTTTCGGAGGCAGCCTCACAATACAATATTACTCAACAGTCACAAGGAGTTGGTGCCACCTGTGAAAACGAAGCGAGAATAGTTTCTCTTCCCTGTTCTCATTCTTTTCTTGTTGGAGGAAAGATTTAACTTCATGCCTAGTCCATGTGGGTAAAGGTGGAGAGCATCTGGACACCTCTTTTCTACCTCTTTTAGTGAACACTGTTAGGAAAATAATTCCAAGACTTTCTTTGATTTGAAGAGATATTTCCGCTTCTACTCAGCCTACTCTCGCCTTACTGGACTTTTTTTTTTTTAAACAACCCCCAACCCCCTACCACACTGCTCCCAAAAGCACCTCGGCTATATCTGATCCTAGTTTGCAACTGGCTAGGTCCTGGTAAGCTGTCGGCAGACCTTCAATGCACTTGATGGAAAATGGTCGAGCGGCAGAACTAACGGGTGGTTGGAACCTACGGTCTACCTCTGCTGGTTTACAGGCATAAAGCGAAGTAGCTGAGGATATTACAACTGGTAAGAGGCAAATCAAGCTTCAGATCTAAAGCGCCCAACATGGCAAATATCCTCTGATAAGAGACTCGCACTGAGCTAGCAAGAGAGGCGGCTCAAAGATTCAGCATTACTATTTTCCTGATGCATCAATGTCTCATAAGTTTGCAGCAAATGAATGTAATTCTCAAGCATACTGTTAGGAAAGATTGCTTAAAATTAATTATCTTAGTAACAATGGCCTGTCATTATGCTACTAAGTCACCAGCATGAGCGCATAAGTTACAGTGACAGCTCAGGGTATAAAATAAGTGCCTTTATATTGAAATTTGCAAAGCGCCTAGCAGTCAAATGCCAATCTATTCACTTCTGGTAATATTGCACAGTTTCTTCTTAATAGTCTGTTCCAAACTCCCACACAAAGATATGACTTATTTTACTACAGAGAAGTCTTTCTACTTCATACACTGACCATACCCAAATTTAGAAAGCTTTTTAAAGTGTATTTATTTGTACAGCGTTGACTCATTCAACGTCAAGTTGAATGTGAGATTTAGAACATGACATTGGAAAAAGCTGTATGTAACAGAAAACAAAAAAAAATCTCTCTTCCCTAGGGATGCATGATAAACCAAAGGTAAGGCCTGAATTCTGAGGGGTAAGAACATCAGCAGTTCCCACATTCAGCACTTTACAAGATTTCCCCAGTAGAGAAGGAAATAGTTATTGCTATAATTATTTCATAGTTCCAGTCAGCTGCATTCAGTTGTACTGTTATATTCCAATGGCAGGAAAATGGAATACAGTAAACTATAAATATCTGTCAGAATTCCTTTGAAAGGACAACAGTTAATTGCATAGCTTGATCTCCTGCCGTGCAGAGCTTGCATTTCAGGTTAGAAAGGTACAGATTGTTATTGATTTAATTCTCTTGAAACATGTGTGGTATAAAACTGTTCAAAAGACTTATGGGGGAGAAATATATGCTTCCAAAGGAAGTCCTGTAGCACAAGATTTTGGCGGGCTACCTTCTTGTAAAATGCTTTCTGAAATTCAATACACCCCCTTCCAAAGGCCCTCACAGTCCCCTCATAAATTGAGGCTCCTTGCTTCCTTTGCAGAAGTGAAATTAAATCAGTGAATCAGATGAGGAACAACAAAAGATTAGCAATAGTATGAGGCGCAGGCAAAAAACAGTCCTCTGTGTTAAGAATAATTCAGTCCTTATTACACACTCACTCGAACATCAAGTGATCCATTGCAATCTTTCCTGTTTTCCTTTTGTCTAGCTTCCAGTTCTACCTCTCTCTTTGCAAAATGATTCCAGGCAGTCAAGCCAACGTTTTAACTACTGTGTTCTCCTAAATATCTTTGAATCCCCTTCCGATTTAGCTCACGCAAAGTTGATCTGACCACCCAGAGACATCAGGACATACAGCCGTGCAGTAGTTTGTTAAAATTCCCCATTATAGGCATCGACAACAGTGCAGGTGAAGCCCTGCTTAACACTTGCCCAGCTCACCTACTTTCCACGAAGGGTAACTTGACCCAGTATAAATTATGCATCATTGTGATTTTGCAAGTCTACGTTTGTGTCTAGCCTGCTGCTGGCACACAGAGAGCTATAAGTCCCTAGTGCAGGGGCCTTTATTAGCAAGTTACGTAGATACTAGTAAACTCCTTGCTCCCAGATACTGTAATTAAGATGACACATCGTCCTGATGGTTGCTTTAAAGAGACAAAAAAATTAATGGAGGAAACACTGCAGAAATGTTTTAGCACCTGTTTATCATAAGTAGCTGACCACATGTTAAGCTACATTTGCACGCCCTGCCAGGCTGTATTAGGAGAGCTCTGGAAGCTGTGGATTGCCAGATATATCTTCTCTGAGTTAGTTTTTACGAGCTTTCACCCCAGTTTCTGGGCTTAGAACAGGAAAACACATTTACAGCCTTGATTTTCAGGTTTCCCAGGGTGGGTGTTTTGTTTTGGCTTTGCTTTGTTTTGTTTTTAAGGGAAGTTTTTTCTTTCTACTATTAGCCAACTATACACTGAGAGAATAAAATTTAGCTGTATTACTTTAACAAACTTAGGAGCGAAGTAAGTCCAACCTACAATGCACTTGGAAACAGAAGCAACTTCTATCCAAGGAAAATTACCAACAGTTGCAATGGTTGCACCCAATAAAGGTGATTGAGAGGTTTTTCACTTTTTTTCACCCCTAAATACAACATACCACACGACACATTGAGCACCGAAGGTGGTGGCTATATCTTAGCAACGTTCTAAAAGCAAGTAAAAGAATCATTAAATAGATCACTGAGCCCAACAGGATTTCGGCATACCTAGTCAAGCAAGACATAATATTAGCTACCGATCATTACGCTGCAGCGCCCAACAACAGACACGGCAGTTTTCAGACTTTACACATATGAAGCAAGAGGCAGCACACAGCCTGCAAGGCGTACAGCCTCCTGAAATCTGACCCATGCGTATGCAAATCCCCGGTAGAGCGCATCAGACTTCATAAGGCTGCAGGCAGGAGTCGGAGCCTGCCCACATGGAACAAGTTCGACAGCTAGAACCTGAGGGAGATCAGACAGGCAAAAATACAGGCAACAACTTAGGTAGGAGAAGGGTGGGGAAAGTGTTACTGAGATGAAGTAGGCAAGAAAGAATCTCTGGAGGAGAAAAAAAAATTAGAGATTTAAGATAAGAGACAGTAACAGCAGACAGGATGCAAATGGGGAATTCTTCCAGCAGATTTTTACCACACAGGATCTCAGGAAGCATTTGTGCTCACCATTGCCTAGGTGAGCAAGACAGCCTACCGAAGAACTTACGGGCGAGGAACGCCGGGTTTCTCCCTCTGTATCTCCATTTCCCCAGTTTAAAATAAGAGTAAAGACAATAACTTCCTTTCCTAAAACAAGAGCTAAATAGAGCACATACAGTCAAATAAAATTAAGCTACTGTTATTAACTACCACCTTCTCTCGCCCATGATATCAGATGAAAAAGATGGTTTTTTCTGAAGAAAAAAAGAGAGCATCATAAGAACTCCCATTCACACCACTATTATCCATAAAAACATCAATATCTGACTATTACAGACAGACTTGAACGCTTTCTTTTTCTTACGAAAGTTCCCTCCCCTCTCTTTTGCCCGCTCGAAACAGAGGCAGACGAATCCTTTCCTAGACACTGGCTGCACCTCAGCCGAGGCTGCGAGCTGAGGCGGGCTAACGCCCACGACCGTGCCGTGCCGTGCTCCCCGCGCGCCCGGCCGCCCGCCCAGCCGGAAGGCTGAATGCCCCAGAACTGCCCCAGCTGGGCTGGGGGCTGCACCCCCTACCTCCCACCTTTATGCTTTCTGAGGCCAGCAAAATCACCCTGATGTCAGCATATGGAATCGGTTACTAAACGAGGGGAGGGTCCGATCCAGCCACCTACTCATTGATTGCAAGTGCACGTTTTCTCCCAAAGGCAAAAAAACCCCAAAACCCTACTTGAACCCTTGAAGCAGATAGGCTGAAGCTGATTTATTGGGGTGATTTAGATCTGTTAAAACAAATTTAATTTTGAATACAATTTTATACCAATTAACAGTCTCACAAGTGTAGCCATTAAGGAATCTCTTTCCAAAACCAAAGCCAAATATTCAAGATTTATGAGACTGACTTGCCATATTGGAAGTAACTAATTATTCGTAATGATTCTTTGTACTCTGACAGTGATTATGCATTTTCAGTGCAAATGACCATGATGAAGCAAGTGATAAAGGCAGCCCATGTTTGTGGAAGCAGTTAAGCCCTGATCGTTTTAGCAGTGCATTGGGGTAGCAGGGGGAGAAACAACAGAAAACAACCAAGCCCAGCGATGCAAAAACCAGCTTATTTAACGTCTTGAAGTAGGTCCTGGTGCACGTCAGAACTGCAACGAAAGCCTGCGGTCTCTTTTTATTGCCTTAAGCAATTTTGTATTCAGTTTATTTATTCCGACCTTTTGGTTGTCCTTCCGCCTTGGACATGGCAGTCTTTACCAGAGGCAGGCCTCGCAGATACAGCTTGCACTGTTTGCAACGGATTGCGGAGTACGTTTGGGCTGAGAGGAACAAGACAGGTGTGGGGCCTGATTCTCATTTGCGCTGAAGTTTCTTCGCCTTGCTCCGACGGCACAAGGCAGGGAAAGTGTAATAGCAGCCCTCCTTCCAGCTCCACAGGATGAAGGAAAAGTCTCTGGATTACTCTGCTCTGATTAAAGTCCCTGGGAATCCAAAAATGATAGCTAGACAGGGACGGGGTAGATTTTCACGTCGCCTTGGGCTACAGAGAGAACAAAAGCACCGCCTTTCTCCTCTTTTCGTAACTTCCAGTCCTGCCCCAGACACAGGAATAGAGTAATTGAGAACAAAGTCCCCCTTCCAGTGAGGTGTTCCAGTGCCACCGAGGTTAATGTCCAGGGGCAGGCTCGTGGCGAGAGCAATGCCGTGTTTACTGCTATGGCAGCTGCTGTTCCGGTGCTGGACTCGCTCAAGCGACGAACGAGGCTCTAATTTCTGATCCTCAAAAAGCAAAGGCATAGCAAGTCGGTCATTAAAATCTGCAGCAGCACGCATGTGATTAAAATGTTAATGTCAATATTGTAATCAAGGTCTGACTCACAGGACAGCTGGTAAGAGACTCGATCTGTATTGCTTAGCCCCAGTCACCTGATGCAGACAAGGGTTACCAAAAGGTTGTGCCCCATCGCATGGCAGGGGTTGGCAGCCACTGGCTCACGCGCTCGCTGCGGGCCGGGTGCTGAAAAGGGAAAATCCGATCTCACACACAGGCGCAATATCGGTAAGTTCAGCTACGCCTCCGCTCCGGCAAGAGGAAAGCTTTTCCGTACGTTTCCTTGGTGCCATCTAAGCTGCAGCTCTGCCGCAAAGGTACTCGAGTGTCTCCTGCCCACCCGCGGTGCCGCTGCCAGGCTGTCCTCCTTCCTTGTCTCGCTGGCCCATCTCTCTTGCTTCTTTTGGAATTTTCTGTGCTGGTTTCTATCTAGCGGAGTTTTATCCACTTAAGCCTGTGGTAAATTCTGCCCGGTGTTGTCTAAGCGCTGAAAGAGCTATAGTCTGCAAAGCTTCTTTTCAGTAAATTCAGGATTAATGAAGAAGGCCTCTCTATTGTTGGAATGTCTAATACAATTATGAACTGAATGAACGGACTAGGCAGCAGCGGAGGGCTCCCAGGTTCGTGGCAGGCAATTGTCTGTTTTAACATCCATCTGTTTTCATTCCCTCTGATCCATTATCATTCACCTAGAGTTATAACATGATGAATATCATTGTGCAGAAAGCCATTTGATGCTGGGGGGGAAGAAAAAAAATCACTGTAGGTCTGCCTTCTATTGAAAATGCGAAATTGCCTCGGCGGAAGGAAAGGCACGGTTGATTCAGAGATGCTGTTTCAAGTAGAGGCATCCTTTCACGTGTGGACTGTTTAATTCCTTTGGAGGACCCTTCTGCTGCGTCTTTCAACAAAAATATACAGATATACAAAATTGGGGACAACTGTGGATAATCACAGTCCTGCTGACTTTGTGGAGTTAATTGGAAAAAAAAAATGGTGTTCACAGCTTTCCCTGGAAGGCACCTTCGGTTTACGTTCACAGTGACATTAAACTCCTGTACGTAAACACGTAAGCGGGATGAGAATCTTGATGGCCCTACCGACGGGAAATAAAGAAAGGAACTTTACAGGCAATTTCCACTGTCCTTGTTGGTCAGCAAATTTGGAAATGAATGAAAAAAAGAGAGCTAGAAATGCATATTAATGATGGAGGACCTAAAGCACAACGGGTCTGAAATGAGCGCTACCGAGAGAAACGGTTATAAATTCCCCAGTGTATCTTTTTTAACGGCTTACCCTTGTGATGTACTTATGAGCAATGTAAAAATTACCTTGTAAATTAAAGGACGGGCTCACAAACGCAGAAATAGCTTATTGAACTCGGTGCAAAGGCTCTTTTCTAGAAAGCGACCCTTAAAATATTGGTAAAGCAAATGCAGTTGTTAAGCTCAGTCCACTGTTTAACTGGGTGTATCTAAACTCCAGCTTTTTCGTTAACAACCATCCCCTGGATCTTAGTTATGGCTTTAAAATACTGTACATCTAAAAAACTGTAGTACTGTCCCTTAAAGAAACAGGAGGAGAGAAAACACCCCATCGGAAATCCCCAGTCCAGCAAAACCCTTGGCAGATAACTGTCTGACTCCCCACTAGCCTGTAATTACCCAAGGAAGCGGCTAGGCTTAGCTATCTTCCTTGTTTAATTGGCACACAAAAGATTATAGGATTTTATTAGGACACAAATGACACCGATACAAGTGTGATTGAGGCATGCAATGCATGAATGACTATTTGGATTAAGAGGCTTTGTACTACACATGGGATTTCTACCTTTGGTTTTAAATTGCCTAAATTTAAGTGACGTTTCTATGCTCCATTTTAAAAGGGTGATATTTATTTTAGCTCTTGTTTAAGTAAGGTAGGGGAAAGCTGTGGCCAGACACCAGAAGACCCTTCTCAAAGAGCCTGTTGGGGCCAGGTGGAAGGAGGCTCCTCTTCAGCTGCGCCATTATTAGATCAGGAATAGGAGAAAACCGAGGAAGGGTGGGCATTGCAGTCCCCACGGCAAAGCCTTCTGACGGGTGCGTTAGATACCCAGCTACCAGCCCGCCGCGGCGGGGGGCACCGGCCCGAGGAAGGCTCCATCCCTGGCGACGACTGAACGGGAAGGCAAGTGGGAGCAGGCGGCAGGAGACTTTTTTGGCTTCCCTTACTTCCACGGCTCCTGCTAACACTCCTTCATGGATTCCGCCCCCCTCCCCCCCCAACCGCTTATTTATGAAGCTCGGTGGACTTCTTTAGGTTTTATTTCACAACTTCCTTCTAACTTCTGTCACATCCAGAACTGGAGGCTACCCCCCGGGGAAGGCGAAAGCAGCCAAAGATGTAAGGAATGGAGCCAAGTCAGTCAAATGGAGCAAAGCCAGCCACACACAAGGAAGGGAGTACCCAGGAGCAATGGTAACGTGTGGTAATATCAGACTGCGTGCAATAAAAGATAACAGGAGGATTAGGTCCTGCTACCACCGCGATACGTGGGACAGCCGGTGCTCTGCGCCGCGGCCCTGGCCCAGGCACACCTCCCTCGGCGCTGTACCTGGGGCTGGGCCGCGCGCGGCTGCTCGGCCAGCCACCAAGCCGGTCCCCTTCCCAGGGAAGTGCCAGGGGCCAAGCCGGTCCCCTTTCCAGGAAAAAGTGCCAGGGGCCAAGCCGGTCCCCTTCCCAGGGAAGTGCCAGGGGCCAAGCCGGTCCCGGTTCCAGGGAAGTGCCAGGGGCCAAGCCGGTCCCCTTCCCAGGGATGTGCCAGGGACCAAGCCGGTCCCCTTTCCAGGGAAGTGCCAGGGACCAAGTCTTGGCTGAGGTGATCCTGGAGAGAGGAGAGGGCCCGGAACAAGAAGGAAACAAGAAGGGAACTGCAGCCTCCTCCTGCGTTGCAGAGCCCGCATGAAACCTCAGCAAGATGGACGGATGGGGAGCAGGGGGGAAGGAAGAGGAAGGGTCTCCTGTCTCCACGACCCCGGCCTTCACCCTCGGCCCCCTTGTGCTGCTCCGTGCCCCACCTCCAGCTCTGGCTGCCCAGCTGCTTTGCCCCTGCGCCCTCATCACCAGCTTGTCCCCCGACCCCCCCGACAGCTCCCTGGCTCACCCCTCAGCTCCTCCTGTGCCCCTCGGGCTGCCCCCAACCCCTCGCCGATCCCTCGTCCCCGCCGTTTAAGCCCAGCTCATGCCCCAGCTGGTCCCCGGCTCACCCCCTGACCCCCGGCCCACCCCTCAGCTCGCCCCTCCGTCCCCCGTGTAACCCCCGCCCCGTCCCGCCGCTCCTCCCTTCCCTCAGCTCGGCCGCGGCCAGCCCCCCTCGCCCCCTTCCCCTCCGCCTCCATTTCCCGCGGCGGCGGCGGGGGGGGGGGCTCAGCCGGCGCCGTGAGGGGAGAGCGGGGCACGGAGGCGGCGCGGGAGCCGCGCCGGGCTCGGGGGGAACTTTTCCCGGTGGCGGGGGCGAGGGCGGGCCGCGGCGCCCCCCTCCTTCCCCGCGCTGAGGCGAGGCGGGGCGGGAAGGAGGAGGAGGAGGAGGAGGAAGGGGGGGGCCGGGGGCACGGCCGGGCCTGCGCCGGGGAATGACGCGCAGCTGGCAGCCCTGCTCATGCGCGGCCGGCCGGGCGGTGCTAGCGCCGCGTCCCAGCTCGGGGAGAATGGGGCGGCATCCGGGCAGCGCCGACTGAGCCGCTTGTGGGGGCCGGGGCTGCGCCGCGCCGCGCCGCGGGCGGCCGGGCTGGGGCGGGCGGGCCAGCGCCATCCGGCAGCGGGCGGCGGCGGCGGCGGGGGGCGCCGCGCCGCGCCGGCGGGGGGGGGGGGGGGGGTGCTGCGAGCCGCCGGCGGCGCCCGGCGAGGAGGGGTCGGCGGCGGCGGCGGGCGGCGGGCGGCGGCGGGGGCTGCCCGGGGATTGTCTCGCTCGCTCCGCGGCAAGAAAGTTGGGCGGCGAGCGCGGGCGGCGGCGGCGGCCCCCCCGGCGCGGTGTGCGGCGGCCGGAGCGCGGCCCCGGAGCGGCGCTGCCCCCGGGGAGGGGGCGCCGCGCCTGGATTATCCCGAGCTGGGTCGAGCCTCCTGGATCTGCCTCCCTCCTCCGCGCCGAGTGAAGCCGAGGTGTCCTCGTCCCGATCCAGACAGACCCCCCCCGCGTTTTTTTGGTTTTTTTTTTTTTTTTTGCGTGTCTTTTTTTTTTTCCCCTCCTCCCCTCCTCTTCCCGTCTCTGCTTTTTTTTTTTTTGGGGGGGTGGGGGGGGGCGGGGGGGTGGAAATTTGTCAAGGTCATTCCGTGGATTTAATATTTTTTGTGTGTGTGCGCGCGTGTGTGTGTGTGTGTGTGTGTGTGTGTGTGTGTGTGTGTGCGTGCGTGTGCGCCGCTCGCCCCACCGCCACCGCCACCCAGCCTTGCTCTGTGGATTATCATCGCCCTGGATCCGAGGGTCTGAACAGCAGGATTTTTGTTGTTGTTGTTGATTTTTTTTTTTTTCTCTTTTTTAAATTATTATTAATATTTTTTTTTTTTTTTTTTTAAAGGGCTCCGGGGTTTGCAGAGGGGAAGCGGTGAGTTGGAGGGGGGTGACTTTTCTCTCCCCCCCTCCCCCCGCGCCCCCCCCGCCCCCCCCCACCCCCACGCCCGGCTGCTTTTTTTTTTTTTTTTTTTTTTTTTTAATTTTTAATTATTATTTTTAAATTTTTTATTTTTTATTTTTTTTTTTTTTTTTTTTTGATTCGCTGCCTCTCCGGCAATGGATGGGAAAATCCGGCAGAGCCGGAGGTCGAGGTCGCAGCGGGACCGCGTGCGGCGGCGGGAGGCGGCGGCCCGCGACCCGCGGAACCAGAGCCCCTCCTCGGGCTCGGAGAAGGAGCCGAGCCCCGGGAAGGAGAACGGCGGCCAGAACTGCACGGCCCCGCGGGGCCCGCCGCCCGCCGCCCGCGCCGCCCGGCCCCCGCGCCGCCGCCGCCGCGAGTCCAGCTCCCAGGAGGAGGATCTCATCGATGGCTTCGCCATAGCCAGCTTCAACACCCTGGAAGCGCTGGAGGTACGAGCGGAGCGGGGCGGGGGGGGGGGGGGCTCGGCCCTCCCGGGGAGCGGGGGCGGAGGAAAAGCGGGGGGGGGGGGGGGGAATGACCAAAAAAAAAAAAAAAAAATAATCTTGAAGAAGGAAGCGCGGCGCTTTCGGGCTGCTGAATTTTGCAAATAGCAATTAACGCGCATTAATCCTGGTGTCAGCCCGGAGGGATCGCGGGGCTGCGGTGGGGAGGGTGGCGAGCCAGCCCGGGGGCGCGCAGCCCCGCTGGCAACTTGCTGCCCCCCCCCCCCCCCCCGCCTTCCCCATCTCCCCCCACCCCCCCCCCAACCCCCCCCTCCTTCTTCCTCCGGCTCCGGCTGGTGTTAACTATCACTTAGGGCAAGTCAAATGTTTGTTTGGGGGTTGTAATTGCCCGGCGGAGGGCTGCAAAATACTCCTGGCGTGTTGGGATGGTCCGGTGGTGTTGTGAATGGTGGAGCTTCCCCCTCCTGCCCGCCCCCCCCCCGGCTCGTGGAGTTTGTGTTTGCATTGCCAAAATGTCACTTTATCTGTCTCCGGAGATTGTTAGCAAATGGCTAGTGTTTGACATTTTGTGGAAAAGAGATGTTTAAATGGATAATAATCCCTTGGTTGTAATTCCCATTTTTGAAGTAATTGAACAAATTCTTCATCTCTTGTTGACTGTACATATTTTTCTGGTGTTAATAGGCTGGCAAAAAATATTGCTTGTCTAACTTATTACAAACAATATTTGCTGAGCAAATACTGCCTGCCTTGTCTGAGCTAAGTTAAGCAGAGCAGGAAATCTAATATTTTCGGAGGGGCATTGACAAACGAGAGACTTTGGCTTTTGATTTTTGTGTTGTTTGTGTACAAGGGGGAGAAGCGAGCTGTCGCGAGAAAGCACCTAACAAGTCGCTTGACGGGCGTAATAACTTGAATCCCCAGTAAATATGAGCAGTCTTGGTGCCTTTGCTCACTTTCTTTGACGCACCGTGATAAAAACACGGGCAAAGTTTTGGGTGCGCTCCCTACTTCGGATTTCCTGTCACTCGTGTGTCTATTAACCCACGTTACAGCGACGGAGGGTTCTGCGCCGGCTAACGAATAATCTCAGCCCTGCCCTGGGATCTCTGACATCTCTGGCTCAGCCTTTGAGGTCCCATTTCGTTTTGCTTCTCCCCCTCAGCCCACCCCTCCTGCCACGCAGGCCTCTGGGCTCCGGCGGCACGCTGGCCGTCGGCCCGTAGAACCAACTTCCCAAAAGTCCCGGAGAGGGTCCCCGTGCTCCCGCGGAGGCGGCGGCAGCGGCCTTGGCCATCTGCCCTGGCGTCAGGGCGATGAAACCTTTGCCTGGGGAGCCTGGGCTTCTGCTCCGAAGGGACGTTTCGCCCAGCGCTCCCTGAGCAGCGCTAGGTGTGGAGGTACCGGCCTGGGAAGACGACTTCTGTTGGCCATGGCTATTTGGCCTTTTGCAGCATCATCGGTGGGCTGTTGTCCTACTTTGTCCACGCGGAACTGATAATGAGCGAGCAGTTGGCTTTCGTATGCCTCTAAAACAAGCCATCGACCCGTCTGTATCTTTTTTTTATTTTTTTTATTTTTTTCTTGGGCATGCTCTTAGTCAAACATGCATCAGCAAATAGGTCCAGTTAAACCCCTGAGTCTCTCCTGAGCTGTCAGTGAAGAAAGTAAAATTCATCTTCCTGCAGAAATTTTCTACCGTGATGAGCACGTTATCAGGAAATAGAATTCAAACGATAGTGCAGTCCCTCCGGGGCTGACGGGGAAAACTCCGGGCTTTTCAAATGGGATAAGCCTTGTTATCAAATCAACCAAACCGTAACCTTGATAACAGGGCGCACAAGGACAGAGGGTGACCTTAAACTTCTGCCACTCCAAAGTACGTCTGTCTGTGGAAGCACTTCTGGTTTTTCTTTTTTAAAAAAAAAAAAAAAAAAAAAAAAATTACGTACAAGTCTTTACAAAACTGTTTGCTTTCAAACTCTTGCAAAACACTTTGGTGCCACCTGGAATTAATTGATATCTACCGTACTCTCGCAAGAGAACGCGTGCAGCTCGGCATCTCGGATGGTAGCTGGCACCTCGGAGGGAATGGTGCGGGCAGGATCCACCCGTTGGTTTCAGGTGCTGTGCTAGGAGGTGTGCCGCGTTCGAGGTTCTCGGGGAGCCCTAACGATCGTGTGCGGTTCCTAAATCCCAGTAACGCCAAAAAGGAGAAAATGCTCTGCGTTTCGTGGGTTTTTCCCATGCGACCGTGGGTGATGCCTGGCAGACTGGATGCAGCAGCAAGGGAAGGGGATGATTAATGCAAAACTACTTTGAAGCAACGTATGCCCCTGTAAACGACTGAAACGGCAAGGTCGTCTGGCGTGGTGCGGAGCTGTGCTCTCTAGTGCACCGGGCTGCGACAGGTGGTTTTCTTCTGCTTTGGAAGAGGTTTGCCTTTCAGCGTGGATTTGTTTTTTAGGAGTACGTAAAAATCTGCTGTGATGATATTTTGAAAACAAATAAGGATTGAAACCTGACATGCTCGTGAGGGAGGAGAAAGAATGAGAGTCAGTATGCAGCCAAGAAACAATCCTGCACAGAGAGTCTCTTTTATTTAATTTCTAATCCTAAAAGCAGCTTTTGTTGCATATGTGGTAGTTTGTTGCGATCCTTTCTGTTCTTCTTGGAGGTTTGTTTGTCACTTGATGTTACAGTGAGCTGTGATTCCGTCTAATAGGCTAGCTAAGCTTTGGGCTTCCCCCTGGAAATTAAATTTCTCAATGGTTAGGCAGAACTTAATGGTAGAAACATTTGGGAGAGGTAAGGTGGTTTTTTGTTTGTTTTTCTTTTTATCTCAAAATATTGTGAATTCCCCTTCCCCGCTGAAGAAAGTTCTCACCACTGGTGTTCCTGTAAATAAAGGGTGCTTTGTAGAATAAATATGTACTTCCTTCGCGTTGACTTGGGGGTACGAGCAGTTAAGGTTAATACTGAGGGCTGGCTTTATGAAGTCTCCTCTGGCTCTTTGGTGTGAATTTTAAGCATTCTAGATTTTGATTTAACTTACGCGGCAATGTTTCCTTTGGCAGTTGTCATCTGAAAAAATTGCCTCTCGTTTCTCTGATACTTATTTGTGACTTGACTTAAGGATCCCCTGTCCTACCAGCTTTCATGTAGACAAAGTTGATTATATGTATCTATATTTTTTTAAATTCAGGAAAAAAAGAGAAAAAAGCCCACAGGCAAACTGGGAGCAGCCTCCTTCTGGACATAAAGAGTTGAAAACTTGCCCTTTCCCTTCCTTCCCCTGAATCTTCCTGTATAAATCCAGCTCCAACCTGGGTTACGCGCAGGTGATGCGTGCGTAGTGGTGTTCTGCGTTGGTTTGTTGGTTTGGTTTTTTTTTTCAATGCCACCGAACGTGACTTTGGAGTTAACAACCCGGATGCTTAGTTTGCCCTGATGTGCCGACTCGAGGCGGTCAGCGAGACAGGCGGCTGCTGGAAAACCATCAGATGATGGTGCTGCCCAGGAGATGCTTCCCGTGCCGGGGGTCAGAAAAGCTGGCGGGCTGAGAAACGGGGGATTTCTCGCCGCCTTCTGAAATGAATGGTGTGGATGTGAGCATGTGTGTATGTTCATTACGTTCAGACGAAGCTGCTAATTATTCTTGAAGGCGATTGGTGAATCAGAGCGAGAGAATCTAAATGAGTGAGTCGGTAGTTGAGGGCTCTCTCTGATCATAGCTGTTCCTTTCAAGTATGAAAAACAGCGCTAAAAGGGAACTTCATCAGAATGTTAATGAATGCGATCTTTGAGAGCAATTGTTCTCCCAAAGTAGTTGTAAAGACAAGGGGTTGTGTTTTCTTTTTGGCTGTTGTTTATCATTTTTACAGATTCCAGCAAAGCGTTGGAACGCTGTATGGAAGTTTTAACTTTCCTGGTGTGTGCGCGCGTATGGGTTTTTTAGGAACGTTTAACCGATTTATAGAACCTTGTGGGGAATCCGCCCGCAAACGTGCGTGGGGCGACGCGTTGTGCAGAAGTAGATCCCCGAGCTGAAAAGAGGCAGACCTTGGCTTGGTGCACGTTGTGCTGAAGTGGTGACGCTGCCCTTACGAGCCGAACTGGGGCCCGGCTGCATCTGCTCGCAGACCCGGAGGAGATGAAGGCTTTGCCCACTCTTCCTTTCGTTCCTGCCCGGGGGTCTGGCAGTGCTAAAATCACGGTCCCTTCTCTGTTGTTTGCACTTGAGCGTAGCCGAGTTTAGAAAGCCTAATGGTGATAGTAGACTTCTGGACAGAATCCATAAGTTCTTCAGCTGTTATCTTGATAAGGCTGTTTTCACATGTGTGTTGTACACTGTGCTGTTACTGTTGCTCTGATCTCTCATTGATAAGAAAACCAGTGTATTTAACTGCAGCTTCCTGTTCCGAAGGTTTTGTGCTAGTTCCACTGACCTAGCTAGGTAGCTTCTCATTTATCATCATATCTCTGTATCCGTACTTTGCAGCGTAGTTCTTTTTTCCATAGTTAGTCTTGTGTTTTAAAACAAGTTTCTAGATTTTTAAGGATTCCCGGATTGTCGGGTGGTGGTGGTGGATCAAGTTAGTGTTTCTGGTGGCCAGTTATTCCTTAAAAAATGGGCTTTTAACCTCGGGAAAGCTAATGATTTTCTGGATGGTGCTCTAAATGCCTTTTGGTTTTCCTGAAGGCTTGTTAGTCTCCATTGATTTGTTCTCCTAGCTGTTGATTTCTTTGCATCTCATCTGAAGCGGGTACTTCGGGTATTTTTGTGGTTGTTGAGGAATAAGAGGTGGTTAAAGCAGAGCTAAACCAGAGGGGTGAGCTCTGGGAAGCCTGCAGTATCTGTTCGGGCGGGCCAGGAACCGAGGGGAGCTAGGCTCCCTGCGAACCGCTGATGAGGAAGGACCCAGCTCTCTTGCCGGAGCTGGGGTTCTGTACCTCATCAGTCAAACCTGCCGGGGTCAACGGGCGTGCGGCGCAGCTCGCTCTCCTGTGCGCGACACGAGTGACTGTGCCCGGCCGGGCCGGTGCCCGCAGCCTAGGTCAGGCACCGGGAGCGCATTTAACGTGGCTGCGATGGCATCGGAGAAAGGAAGCGGCTTGCTCGCCCCGAGGCTTGGCTGCGAAAAGCCCGGCTGAGTCCAGGGGTCACCCTCCTCCCTACCCGAGGTCCCGTTTTTAGCTCGGACTGCGCTCGACCCTGTCTGTTTGGGGTTTTTGAAAGCTCTCTTAATATCTTAGCAATTTTTCCAAAATAGTTTCCTGTAGCGTAACTGCTCGGCCTGTCTTCAGCGGTTTGAAACCTGGGGTAAAACGTGAGAGGAAGTCTGCTGAAATGCCAAGTGGACCAACCACCGCAGAGAAATACAGAAGATGGATTATTATTAATTAAAAAATTTGAATGTATCGTATGTAAAAAATGTAAGGTACTCTGTACTGCACAGACAAGATTTTTTTATGAAATAAAATAATTTATTAATAAAATATTAATTTAATTAAAAAAATTTTTGATGATAATAAAACTAGTGTTCCACTTCATCCAAATAAGAGATGATATAGGAGCCAAATTAATGGTTGCTTGCAGTAGGGCATTTGACTCCTTGTCTAGTAAGGACTGAAAACTTCACCGTCCTCTCAGTATGCTAGTGAGATGTGCTTTTAATCATTTATCTTGATTATTTCACAGAATGAGACAGACTATGACAACATTACTTTCCGGGAAAGTAAGAGTGAAGAAGGGAGCCCGGTGGGATGAGCTCAGCCTGGCGTGTTTCACTGTGTTACTTTGATAGATTCCCGCCCGCTCTGCGGAAGGGCTGATGTACCGCACAACTGTACTTCTTTAGAAATTCATATAGGTACAGAGGTACAACACCCGGGCTGGAGATGGGTACGCTCATAAAGGGGTTTGGGTGGGTTGTTTTTCTGGTTTTCTTCTCTTGGTGTCCTCCCGTTCTCCTGCTTTCTGTTTCTCGGTGTGAGCTGTCGGACTCGCCGGGCGCAGCCACCGCAGGCTGCTCCCCCCGCATCAAGCTTAGCTAGACCTGCTGGGCTTTGCGTGCGTGTGGATCCTAAACCCTGCGTGCGCCTTGGCCGGGGAGAGTGCTCCCCGGAGGTGGGTGTTGCTTCAGCTTCTGTAGCGGCCGGTCTTTGGTGATAACAAGTCATGGGGGACATGGTGTAGTTTGTCTGCGGTGCTGCAGCGAGCGCTTGAAAGCGAACGGTATCAGCACAACTGAAGCACTGTGTCCTGCTTGATGCAATTTTTTTTTTTTTTTTTTAAAAAATAAAGATTTGAAATACGGTACGGAGGACGTGCGTCTTGGTATCAGTTGTATGTGAACATCCAGCTGTAAGTGAGAACAATTTCCAATTCGCTGCACTTTAATGCCTCCAGTTTATCACGGTAAAGGTATAAAAGAGTTTTATGTAGGTGAAGTGGCTCTTGCTGTTTAAATATCTCTGGCTCTGCCGTGTTCAGCGCGACGGGGGCTGTGACCGCTCCAGCCGTGCTCCTCACGTAGAGAGGCAGAGTGCTATTTTACCGGTCCTGTTCCATCTCCTTGAAAAATAGTCTCTTTTCCAAAACTAATGAACTATTAAGAACGCTGTTCAGATGCTGAAAGGAGAATCGGTCTTTGTTAGTAATCCAAAATGATTAAAATGGAAGAGAGGGTTAAACAGCTCCCGAGCCGCCTAGGCAAAACCGAAAGGTGACGGGCCTTTGGTTGTCGGTCCAGTTCCTCTGGCGCGAGGGATTGTGAAAGCTGGGCAGGTACGAACTGCCCCAGCTGCAGGGCTCTCCCGCCCTGCGCCCAGCCAGGCCAGCGGATGTGCCAGGCCCTAATGACAGGTGACTAGGCGCACGTCCTCTTTTGTACCTTAATTATTTTGCACCGAGTGACTGGATCCGAAGTTCAGAAATACCTGGTGAAAAGGAGCGCGGGGGCAGCGATGTACGTAGCGCTTGCGTGATCCGAGATGAATGGGAGAGCGTTTCCTTTGTAGCTCTGTCTTGCTTCAAGCCAAAAAGGGACTAAACTTGAACAAAAGTTGCATCTGCAAGGTCAGTGGTTGGCATGGATAAGGGGATTGAAGGGATCAAAATGATTTCCCTGCACTACTGGCTGCAAAACATGGGCTTATGGCACCATTCCTGTCTCTCCCTTTGTGCTCAGAGCAAAGCTTTTTTAATCTTGTACTGGCTATGTATAGTTGTGCCACACAGACGTGGCAATTTGAAGTCAAATGTTCTATTTTGGGGACTGCTGGGCACTGTTGGCAGGGCACGGGAGCTGCGCTTGGGCTCCTCTCGTCTGTCCAAAGCCTGCCTTGCTCTCTTCTAAACAGGTTGTGATAGAGAGGCATTCAGGGAAAAAAAAAAATATATGGTGCACTTGTGCCTGTAGTCTAAACGTGAAGTTTATAGCGTTTGCGGCTGGACACACCGCATTTTCTTCCTCTCCAACAGATGTTCTTTCTAGCTTTGTAAAAATACAAATGTAATTGTTTGGTCTTCGGGTTTTGGGTTTTGTGTTTTTTGTTTTTTTTTTTTTTTCCCAATTTTAAAAATAGATTGATTTGCTCTGACGCTAGCATATCCCTGATCTAGCCTGTACTTAGTGAGGAGATGCTTAGGTTAGGAGGAAGCGTGCCGCCCGAGTTGGGAAACAAATGATAATTTAGGGCTTCTGGCTATTCAGCGGGCTGCGGCGTGCTGATGGACACCAAGGTCATTTCTTTAACCCCTCCTGTGGGTTAGTGAGGCTGTAGTTTCTTGCCTGGTAGCTCTTATTTGTACAGAGGAGCTAAAACCCCAAAGAATTTAGAGAGAAGAAATGTCTCGAACCTTACAATGACGTCAAGTGCATCAGCTAATAAATGTCTTATTGCTGTTGATTTTTTCCTTGGTGGCTTATAAACGTCTCTTGCACTGCTGTCGAAGAGGATGTGCAGCCTCCTTATTCCACTTAGCCTGAGCACATACTTGCACTCAGGGGGAGTGGGACTCAAGATAGTATGTAGCTAGGAGATGTTTATGGAATCAGTCAAACTTGATATAAAATAATTATGGTGTTTTGACAGCTTGTTAATAACATGCAACCGTTGGAAGAAATGGAATTACGGTGCTCTTGGTCCTTGATGGAACCTTGGCATTTCTTTCAGATTGTAAAATTAAAGAAAAAATGTGAAAGCCATTAAAATAGTTGGACGTGGTGCCTGGGAAAAATGATGGACTGCTTAATTGAAAAAATGCCTCATTCCGGTTGAAGTTCATTGCAGTTCAGTTCTGCCCACTTCCCAGTATCCGTAACGGAGAAGGAAGAGGGCTGATGCCCCCAAAATCTGTCTGGGAGGAGAGGGTTTTGGGTGTCACTCGGTTCTTCATCTTATCTGTGAATGAAGTGGAAGGAGATCCTAGTGAGCGTTAGACATGAGAGAAAAGTCTTTTCACCTGTAATGACTAAAATCCCCTGAAGTGTTGCCAGCGTGTACTTTAGGAATCATATAATTATATGATTATTGAAAGAGACATAAAAGACCTCATGGCAAAAACCTTAGAAAGGGGGAGGGAGGGAATCTGTATGCAAATGAAGATACACAGATTTTGCTGTCTCTTTTTTTTTCCCTAGTTATTTTTCAGTCCAAAGATCAGTAATTGCTTTTATGGGGATTATTTAATAAAACTGGGGCATGCGAAGGAGGGAGAAATTGTTCATGCCACGTCACAGGGCTGGCCTGCAATCCTACGGACTTGGAGTGAAAATGGATTTTTAAAAGTAAAACTGCAAAGTGGGTTTTCTGCTAACAGAAAATAGCTATTTGTTGTAATGTTATCCTACAATAAAAGTGTTTTGTGGTCTGGCGGTTAGCAGAGGGGTCCGGAAGTCGAGATAACGGGGTTTTCTTTCTGACTCCGCCACAAGTTTCCTCTCTGAGCTCTGGGCAAGTCCTTTCATCGCCGCCTGCGTCACCTCGGCCGCCGGTGCCGTTGCTTGGGTACCCGATGGGAGGCTGGATTTGCCGCTCGGGGAAGCCGGTGTCACCCTTCTGACTTGAGGGGGATCATCTCTTGTCTGTTACGTGTAATTTCAAATGCAGGCCGTGTCTGTGCAGGAGGTGATGGGAGAGCCTCAGCTGACAGAGCTGCTCACGCCATCGGTGCTTAGGAGCCACGGCAGTATCCCCTATTTTGCCGTGTTACGGGGTGGGGACGTGCTCGTCCGTGGTCAGACGCTCCCAGGGATGGGTTTTGCACGGGTGCAAGCATGGCGCGCTGCGACGCTGCTCGTGGCGACGTGCTGGATGCTATAACCGGGAGCGGGTACGCGCATCGGTGTCTTCTGGCCTCGTTTGTCCCTTCGGTAGCTTGCAGCCAAAGTCGAAAGCGACCTGTGTGAACCGCCAGTGAGACGTTTCCCCTCTGCCCCAGCTCGGGTTCCTGCGTGGTGTGTAAGGGGCTTTCTCGTGGGATGTACAGACCAGCGCGATGCCCCCACCGAGCGTGCTACGCTCTGGGTACCGCTGCGAGGGTAAATGTAGCGTGAGATTTTCCCGAGCTTTAGTTCTCTGTCTCCTCTTAGAGTTAAAATACAGGCCTTGACTTAGGGCTCCCTAAGTTCTCCTAGGCTTCATCAGTCCTTACCGGTGCTCTGGATTTATAATCTTGCTTCTCATAGAAGCACTCGTTCATGCATTTACTAGGAAACTCTCCTGATGCAGAACAGACCCTTATCTCAAGAGAAGTTTTGTTGCAAGATGGGCAAAAACTTCCCTTCCTTTTTTCTCAGACTTAACTAAAGCACTTGGTGCATTCTAAAAAACCCAAACAAACCAAACAAAAAAGAACCAAACCACAACCCCCCACCCCCCACCCCGCCGTACTGCTATTAGTGTCAAGTTACTGAATATTTTGTAAGATCTCCCCAGGAAAAAAGAATACCATTTGCTCTGGTGTTCTAGTTTGAAGCTAAATAGTACCCAGTTGTGATATGAGTTTGCTAATGTGATTTTTAGCTGAAAATGACAATGGTTTTCCAACCAGATGGATTCTATAACTCGCCTGCTATCAGCTCATCCATCAAACTCTGCAGATGTCTGTACGTTCATTATAATGTGCACGGGGTAATTTCGTTGATTACATCAAACAAACTGATAACCCTATTAAAGCCCTATTAATGCTCTGGGGGCAGCCCCCCGCCCCGGGTGTGTTTGGGGGTGAGGGGTTTTGTTTGCAGCCTGGCCCTGCAGGTACGAGATGGGAGTTTGGAATTGAGCTACTTTCTCAGATCCTTTCCATTGCTGTGGAGGTGGCTGCATCTGCAGGGTTGACGTAACTTGTGCAGAGAGAAGCATTTTAAGACAACTTTGATACAGGCGCCAACGGTTCTGATGCTCTTTGTGTCGGGAAGAGGGTTAATGAAACAGAAACGGGAGCCTCTGGGCCGCACATGGTCTGTAACTTGATTTCGTACAGCTCATGACTTTTCTTCCGCAACGTTGGGTGACACTAAGTCACATCGGGTGTGCGACTTAGAAATTAAAATTTTATGTGCATCTAGGCAAAAGGGCTTGCAGGGCTCGATCAGAAGAAGGTTCCCATGGTCGTTACGAAGTCATCTGTACAAGTTTTAGGCTTTTTGCAAGAAAAGATGTTCTTTTTAGCAGCTGTTGGATAGGAGGTTGTCTAGAGCGTCGTGTTAACATCAAACCCCATTGCCTCAGTTAGCAAATGAGCTTGTGTTTTGGCAGGTGTAGGACACGCCATTTGCAAACCAGAGGTTAGGAACTGCTGTGAGGGGGGGCTTATGTAAACTAATGCAAACTCCCAGGTGATACCTCAGATAAACAACTGTATGTAGTTTGTTTTCTTGATGGGTTCCCAAGAATTATTTCTGATGTTGGTCTTTTTTTAAAAAAAACAAACTGTTTACACAAGCTGTTTCCAGACAGAGCATCTTTGGTGTCTTGTGTCCCGAGAAATACATTAATGGGTTGGGAAGTCTCTGAGCGTATTCCCTGGTCCTCCTCCACCCAGGAGGAGCTCGGCGTTGTCATCGCCGGGCTTAGGAAGTTCCTGATCTCCAGGCACGTATTGCTCTTGCGCCACAGCTTCGAGGCAAGCCATGCTACTGGATTTTTAAGATCTTACAAGTATTTCTCTTGGTTATTGAAATGTGTTGTGTTGCTCAGACGAAGCAGGCAGGTGTGGGTTTGCAGGGGAGGGTGTTCAGGCCTCTCTGTTGGACAGGAGCGAGGTCTTTGCTGGTTTCCTGATCAGTGCTTCCTGGTCAAAATATATCGGTGGATTTTCTTTACCGCTGCCAAAATAAATGCTGCAGACAATCCAGGGCCAGGAATGTCATCATCATCGGGTTACTGAGTTTCTGCCTGAAGGTCAGCTAGCTGTGACTGTTACTAAATAGCTGTTTGCTGGTACGTTTGTGGTCTGCGCTCGTACGCCGTGTCTGGTTGGATGCCTTCGGTGTCCTGCTTGGCGTAAAGATACACGGCCCAAACGGGCGCGTGTTTTATGATATTTCTCTGTAGCTGTGTTTGTAGGGTCGGTACAACCTGTAAGGATATTTATTTGACCTCAGAAAGGACAGGATGTAAATTGCTAGTGTTTATATCTGTGTGAAGCACAATGTGCTATTCATCTAAAATCAGATTATTTGGTTTATTTAATGGTTCACGTGTATCGCCGGAGAGATCGGTCCTTTCTTTTTAACACTTACATAGCAATTAGCAGATGTTACTTCCACCGCTTACTGCGGTGGCTCGGAGATGAGAGGCTTGTGCACTGTACGAGCAGGACCGAAAGGCAACCCGTTTCTGCGCGGTGGCGTTGGGGAGCGAGCAAGTACCGTCGAGTTGCATTAAAACGGGTAAACCCAAGCGCCTGTCTGAACCTTCAGCCCGGCTGAGTCCAGCTTTCAGGAGGTGTCAGATCCGGGCTGAATGGAAACAGGCAGGAAAAACCCCTCAGGAGGCGGCTGGTGGGCTGTGCTGCCGTGGGGCTGGGAGCCGGAGAGGTCCGGCTGCGCCCGCCGGCCACGTCACCTGGGGCTGGGTGGGCATCTGCTTCCCCGGTGCGCCCGTCCTCGGCGGCGGCGGCGGTGCGGCCAGCGCCTGGGCACGGTCTGGTGAGGCGTGGCGCGGCGCTGTAACGCGGGGCTTGCGCCAGCCTTAGCGCTGCGAAGCGGGCAGCTTCTGGTGGGGCGTTTCCCGAGGGTAAGCAAAGCTTGCCTTCATTTGGGGTATTTCTGGCTTTGATTTTCGCATTATTCTGGTTTTCTGCTAATGACCACTAGGTGAATTTTCAATGTTTCAGTGTGCTTACCTAGGCAAAAAGGAGCAAGTACCGAGGAGGGGGAAATAGATTTATTTTTTTGTTTGTTTCAAGTGATAGATGAATTCTTTTTGTTCTTTTGCGTGTGTGTGTGTAAAAATTCCTGTTCCCTGTTTATAAATGTTTAGCAGATGAAGTCACCACTGTTTTTCCTAGTGTTACGAGGTTCACGACATAAGCAAAATGTGATTCTTCGTTCGGATCTGCTGAGTACTATAGGAGTAATGAGCCTGTGCCTAAAGCATAAACCAGACACAAAAAGCATGCCAATAAGAATACAGACCCGGGGGGGGAAAATACAAGGTGTAGCATATTGTACCAATTTTACTGGAGCATCCTTGTGTATTTTTGGGGGTTGGGAAGGGGTTAGTCATGGTGTAAGACTGACTTTTCTGATGGCAGGGAGCAGAATGTGATGGCGGGGGTCTCCCTTCCCCAGGGATGTCTGGGGAGAGTGGCAGCTTGCGGCGGTGCAGTTTAACCGGTGTGCTGCTGGAAAAGCGGGGCTGGAAGTAAAAAAGCATGGCGGGGGGGGAGTGGAAATCAGCGGGCTTTGTGTCTTCATGGCGATCAAGCCTTTTCGAAAAGTGTCTTGCAACGTATTCCTGATGTTGGTGAAAGGAACAGAAATAGGCTGGAGGTTTTCCTGACGGGTGAATCGACGTCCCGTTGCTTGTGCTTCCCAGGTAGCTGCCGAGCTAGAAATGTTCAGATGTCTTTTTCTGGGAGCTGCAGATACCTTTCAAGAAGGTCAGAATTTGGGTTGCAGCTAAACTATAAGGTAAAACCTTGGCAGGGACGTACAGAATATTTTATTTTAGGCTTTCTAGTTCTTCGAATACTACGTTGTCAAGCTTTAGAGCTGAATGAACTTTAAATATCATCTGTGTTTAACAGCAGTTAATCTTTCCGTTTTCTGTTTTGTTTAGCCTGAACAAAGAAATAGTGCTGTGTTCTCTTTAGGCTATGGTCATTGCAATGGTTTGTTTCTATTTTTAAATAAAACATGAGACTTTGGGCGCCTAGTTACTTAGTGCTACTCCTTTTAATGTCGAAAGTTCATCCTTTGCCCCCACTCTTCTTAATGTAGATCTTCTAAACAGCATCTAAAAATGTGTGTCTAAAAGACCTAATTAGTGTTGATATTTCAGTATCTGGGCTTTTTTTTTTTTAATAGGGCACCTGGGTATCAGCACTAAATGTGAAGAAAATTGAACCTATACTCGAAGTGAACGCACGTAATTTTAATTGGGGGTTGGGGAAGAAACAACCTTAAAACTTCAGACTGAATTATTTGTTGCTGTGGTGCTTGTCCCGTGTTCCGTGTGCCCTGTGGGGGGAAGGGGGAAAGAAAACGGTATTTATTTAGTGCTTAAGTAATAACTTAATCACTTAGCTTTATGGTTTCAGAAAAATCTGCCTAGGCAAACACATCCTGGCCGGGGCAGATGTCTGTTTGGTCGATATTATTTTAAGTCCGATAAAGCATTGTTCACACCTTCTTGGAATGTAATACAGGAATAAACGGGAAACCCAATCTCCTTAGCACCGCGTGTCGCACAGACAGGCCGTGCTCTGATACAGGGATTTATTTCATGCATGGTGGCCTAGACACGAAACAAGTGTGTAGAAAAGGGAATTATGTAAAATTGAAAGTGACAATTATGCAAACATTCCAGTTGAGGAAGAAGTAAATTCTTCTCTTTCTCCATGTGCTGGGCTTCAGAGCTAGCGAGCAGCCTGTTGGGGTTTTTGGTCTGTGTGTTTTTATCTGTCATATCTCTCTCAGCTTGGCTGCTTCTTGTTTCGTTTTCTCTTTAAATTTTTTTTTTTCTTCCCCTCCCCGGTTTGACCTTATTTTCCCTTTTGTTCCATGGAGTCATTCAATCTTTGTACTGCGCGGTTTGTTTACCTTGCCAGAGAAAACGTTAGCACCCTTCCATTTAGGAGCCCAGGGCTGCCGTCCTCAGTCCCTTGCAGCACACCACCGTGTCCTTCTCCATACCCGGGTACGGGAACATGGTGACTGACAGGGTCCAAATCCCTTTATTCAAAAAATTTTTTTTTTTTTTTTAAGGGAGGGGAAGCTGGTGAGAGAAGAAACAAGCTGTGATAATAGCTCTGTATTTAGACAGACACCCTTTTGCAAAGCTAAACGACTTGATCTTCCACGCTGCTGGGTAATTCCCACGCTTGCAGAAATAGGGAGAGGGAGCAGGGAGCTGCGGCTGTGACCACTTTAATCTGACATAAGTATGTGCTCTTGCTGAAGGGGATGGTCCTTTCCTGCCCTGGCTGCTTGTCCCGATTACCTCCCTTGTGCCAGCGTTAGCATTTATGCTGCCAGGAAAACTAATTCCCTGGTTCCCTGATCTGGCTTGCTGCACGGCCACGCAAATGCCATTCTGGCACAGGGGAGGCAGGGCGCAGGGGAGAGGGGTATGCGCAGCAGTTGTGTATTGATCAAGGAAACCCTGCAAATACGGCCTGAGCCTTTGTAGCAGGATTATAGCTACGTGTTCTTTCCGTGTTTTAGGTCATCTTCTAAGTCAGGGGTCCACTGAAATGCATGGTGTAAAATGATGATGGTGCTGGAATGACTGTGGTCTCGGTTAAGCTTGTGAAGTTGCGATGATGTGGTCGTATATGGGGTAGCAGGGAGTGGCTGCTTGAGGGTAGAAGGGATTACTTGGAAAGGTAAAACCTCACTTGCCATTTAATTGCTCTGAAAACCCAGTTTCTACCTTGTTTTCACTGATTAGTTTCAACGTGACAGGGAGAAAGAAGAGACAAGCTTTTGTTTGCGCTTGGTTGGGTGCTTGGAGTGGATGAGGTATCTAACCCCCTTGATGGCAGGAGGTTAAAAGTAGTTCACTCTGTAATTGCATTTGTAGCTTGGTTCACACAAGAATTCCTTCTTTTTAGCCTTCTGTTCTTTTTTTTTTTTCCTCCTCCTATCTTTCTTTCTCCACTGTATCCTGTGCATGTGTTGTATAAAGGAGAAGCCTGTATTGGATATTAAATCCAAAGAGTGGGGGAAGAAGCAGCTCTTCTCATCAGTGTCATTTTCCCTGCTGTAATCCCACGGAGGGATTGAAGAAAGTGTCGGGAGGATAAGATCAATGTTTGAGCCCAGCTAAACGCTGGCTGTGCTGCAGAAAATGGTTTTAATGGAGGCTGGTTGTGTGGAGAGGGTGAGAAAATGGCATGTAAATTGTGCAAATTTCTAAATAAAAAGCATTTAATTGCATTAAAAGAGGGGGAGGGAACCTCTTGTGTGCACATCGGAGACTTCAGTGAGCATACGTAACCTCTGTGGCACAGTAGTCATTGACCTTGTCAAATCATGCCATTGGAGGTCATGTGTGGTAAAGTGGGTTGCCACAGGGGATTAGCACATCTGGGCAGAGGGTTTTTACATCCGAGCGTGCATGCCAAATCCCATCTCCAGCAGTGCATATGGATTCATCAGAAAAGGCGAGGAGAGAGAAGATGGGAAAGCATCTGCCAGAAATGCTTGGGGAGAGGCCTGTCTGGAGCCAGGGGCTTTCTTGACCCCAGTTGCAGGAGAAGGGGCAGTTGGTTCTGCCCTGGACTCCCAGCTCCGAGAAGATGGACTTGAAACTTAACTATAAGAAACCTGCAGGCTTCCCTCGGTAATCCCTTAATTAGGTAGTCTCGGACACAGGACTGTCTTTTTGCCTTGGTTTCCCCTATAGTTTCACGTGTACAAACGTTCTTTTACATCCTGCCTACAGCTGTTGGTTTGGTATGAGCAGGTACAGCTTTGTGCAGGTGGGAGGCTGATTTGCTTACCTACTTTTTGAGGTCAAGCACTTGTATTTTGGGCTGAAAAATATGAACAGAGGGTGATGTTTTGTTAGAAATCTCAGAAGACAAGAATTGAGAAGACAGTGGTGGTATATCGACTCCTATGTAGGACTTAACACTAAGTCTCTAGATTAATGAAGATCTTAGGCCCATTTCACAGATGGGAATGCCTGAGGCACGGGGAAAGCAAATAACTACTAGCAACTGATCCATTTGCCCTGTGCCTAGAAGGGAGAATATTCAAGGCCTTAACTTTCCTGCTTTATTGAAGTGTTTACTAGAAAGCTTGCTGGCATGGCATCCTTGAAGTGTGAGGTTTTATACAGACCTGTTCTGCTTTGCGTCCTATGTTCTACAATTCTGCCTTAGTTGATTTAATTTCATATCCCACGAAGAAGGCATTAAAAGAAAATGATCAATACTTCCAGCAGGAAAATAGTTGGTATCTTAGTAGGTAAAAGTGGCGTTAAAGTTGAAGCTAGCTAGTCTTTGTGTCTGCCAGTAAGGGAAATCATTTGCCACTGATTTCCGTTGCTTCCTGGATGAGGGGAGAAATGACTAATGCTTTGCTCCTGCCCTAGTTGTGAGGACCTGGAATGAAGCTGGCTGTAGTTACTAAAGGACTAAATGATGATGGGTTTTTACACTTGTGCTAAATTTTTGCTTGGCAGGAGAACGTGAGAGTTCTGCAAAGTTAACGATTTTTAGAAAGTACTGTTTGAATAACATCAGGAAAATGATGCTGAAGGTCAGTTGTTGAAGATACTCTGTTTAGGAGAGAGTACCCGTCCTGACGGACGGTCGGGCTCACAAGTGGCGTTGGGGACACGCACACAGCAGAGGTGCAACCCATGTGGGGGTTTTCAGCGCTGGTGGCTTCTAAGGCTTCTTCAGAGGATACGCAGTTGCCTACAAAGATGTGCTAAAGACTGCTGGGGACGGGTGTGTTTGTTGTAGCCACCTTCAGAAGCTGTCCCTGGACTTCCCGCCGGGCACAGAGGAGAGTCTGGACTTGTGTTGCAGCAGCGCTGGAGCTCTGGATGGAGCCTGGGTTCTCCTGTGCTTACTGTACCATACTGCATCCAAAATACTAGGTTGGACGCGGAGCATTAAGTGGTGCAATTATGAAGCAGAGGAAAAAAAAACACTTATGTGGTGGCTATGATAGATTAGTCATTTTGTACCTCCAAATAGCCAATTATTCCTCTGACTGGCTTTTATCTGACCAATTTGCATGTGCAGTCATGGTAACTGGTTTGCAGATTAGGCGCAGAATTTCACGTGGATCTGATGTCGCGTTTTGGTCTCGTACGCTTGGTGCTCCCTGGAAGCAAAATGCACGGAGGAGGGTTTCTGTGTGACTGATTACCATTAGCTGCTTTGTATTTTTTCACTCTCAAAGCCTTTTCACACTTGAAGGAAACAAGATGGCTCACTTCCATTGTAGTCGTCTTTTTTTCTTTCTTTCCTTTTTTTTTTTTTTTTTTAATATCTGACAGGATGATGGAAAGTGGTCCCAGCTCAGAAGCTGCAGCACAGATTTCATTTGTATTGGCGTTCTCAGCTGCGTAGTTTGAGAACACATTGTTCGAGGGCTGGGAACTCGCTGGAGCTGCAGTGTATTTCAGAAGAGATATGAATTGGGGGGGGGAGAGCTGGAGGAAGAAAGGAAAAATAAACTGAAGCAGCATGGAGTGACCAAGGGTGAAATCCTGCCTCGCTGAAGCCAGTGTCAAAACTCTCAGGCTTCACAGGAGCCAAGTTTCGCTGTCTGCTCTCTGATTTTGATCTTAACTCCACTGGTGTGCTGAAAGTTAACAAACAGTAATAGATTTAATATTGTACACCTAGAGAGCTAAGTCAGGTCTTAATTTGAAGAATATTAATTATGCAGGTAGCTGAATTTTGCTGGTAGGTTAAACATAAGCTCTGTTTCTGTCGGGGATTTGTGTCAATTCAGCGTGCTGTGGACTTTGTAGACTCTCTGATATGAGCAGTCTTTGAAGTGGGGAAATGGTCTAAAATATTTGCCAACAGCCAGCTTGCTTTTTAAAAGCTTCATTTGCTTCAAATAAGCAAGCCTGCTTTTAAAAACAAACAAACAAAATCCAGTTTGCAAGTGTGAGAATAACAAGATACTTTTTCAAAAGCTGGGTGGTGGTTTTTTTTTTTTCCAGCAACTCAGCTGTAGTTACCTTGGTCTCCAGTGCTGCTAAAGACAAATTAAGCTAATAAAACAGTATCTTGCAACATCATAGCAAATAAATTAGCTAATCTGTATGCAAGTTTCTTGCTATGCCGAATTTAAGCTGCTTAAGCATTTCCTCTTTTGATGAGAGGTAGAGGTTTGTAGAGATGTAGCCTTTTCAAGGGTCTGTGAAACAATGCCTTGTCGAGCATTCAGCAGTCTTCTGCTGGATTCACGGAGTAAAGATGGTAGGTTGAGAAGTATTTTAAGGAAATCATGTATTTATTTTTCCCGTGACGACTTCACCTTAAACGGGTAATAGATTTGTACATCAGAAGGTGGGTTCCAGGGAGGTGGTTGTAGCCACCTGCCTTCGCACGGTGTTACCCAGCTTCGTTGGAAGCTGAAGGAGTTTCTTGCTTTGTATCTTATACTAACCATTTACTACCTATAATAAAGTGTATGTGCGTGCACATCCATGCACGAGAGCATGTGTTTTCTCTCTTCCGTGTACTGAAAATAGTTGGACCTGTCTTAGATTTCTTATAAACTCGTGTTTGTCCTTTGCCTGTTCTTTTGGGACTGACCTCTGATGACACTGTACATTTCTTTTGAACAGAGGAGCACCTCTGAAGTCTCCTGGTCTTGCATAAAACCTACCGTACAGATAATTACAGGTGCACAAGCACTTAGTTGAAGTTCTCCGAGCTGTTTAAACTTGTGAGGCTTTTCATGTCCTGCTTGTTGAACATCAGTATGTAAGTTTTATTAAAACTGGGTGTGAAATTTAATTTTTGCAAATATTTTTCTCTGCAGTAGCTGCTCAAGAGCCCCTCCAAAGTACTTTCAGCACAGCTTGGGCGGAGGCTGGAAAAATCAGAGTTGAAAATTGGGGCAGGCCACTTTTTCCCCCGTCTATATGAGTTATTTAATCTCTGTCCCTCTGTTTCTTCTGTAAAACAAGGATAACTTATCTCACGGTACTTCAACTGCTTAGTAGTTGTAAACCCTGCATGCAGGATCTTTTTGATAGGAAGTCCATTAAGATTAAAGTACATGGTGTTTTGTTCTGAAGAGTTTGAGGATGAAATTTATAGGCAACCGTAAGCTGTGTGTTTGTTTATGATAAAATTGGGAGATGAAGTATAAAGGAACAGACAGTGGTACTGCCCGTGTAACTTGCAGCTTTACATTACAAACAGGCTCTTGTTTGTGGTGATAAAGGCAAGAAATCCAGTGTATTCTACTAGTTACAAATAGCTACATGGGGTAGAGCTTTTCACTCTGTAAAAAATGAGCTTTTTCTCATTCTCGAATCAATCTCTCAGCTGTTCCTGTTAAAAGGGTCCTCTCTCCACCTGTTCAGTAGCTGTGAATTTTTGTTACTGTATGAGTAAAAAGCATCTTTCGCTGCTGAACATCTTTCGGCTGTCGCTGTTCTCTCCTCCCCCACCTTCTTCTATATTCTCAGGATTTAGTTTGTGAAATTCCCCCCCCTCAATCCTTTGGCTTAATCAGTTGGAAAGTGCAGAGGGCAGCCTAGCAAGGCAATAGGTCACTCTTGATGATCATATTTTCCCCACTAACTGTTCCCTGCCTCTCCTCGGTTCGGCAAAATGCTCGTGAATTCATCCTTTCTCCCAAGCGCACGTCGCTCTGGCATCGCTCGCTGATGCGGCCGGGATTGCTGAAGCACGTGAGAGCGCCTTGCAGAGCTGCCCGGAGCAGATTCCTTCCCGCGCATCCTGCCCTTGGGATTTCGGCCTCTCATCTTCTGGAGGTCTGCTAAGCGCAGTAGGAGCCCTGCTGTACATGCACAGGGGTTTACTTCCCCCCCCCTTTCTGGATATTGTGTAAATATTTGCGGGGGGGGGTGAGGTTTGTGTGGATGCTGAAGAATGTAGGGGGGTGAAACTGGCTTGGTGGCCTTGAGGTATGATTTTATAGCCGATAGCTGGAGATGTCTCTTCTCTCTAATGGATCCGCTGCCTTAAAGCTTTCTGGTGACAGGATTCAAAATTGATTTTTAATCTTCCATGAGGGGAAAGATATAAAACTGAAAGACAGTTTCTCCTCCAGACTGTACACTTGGATATTTCTGGAGGTGTATCTGTGGGTTGTTCTTCGTTCCCAGACCCTTCCACAAACACAGCTCATCATCTTGTTTTGTGCCATGTGTTCCCTCGTGGTTTTGAGCCAGAAAATCTCAAAGGCTTTTCATACCTGCTTAGGGGACTCGTTAATAATACTGGGCTGCTGGGGACAGATGTTCTGGAAAGCTTTTCGATGGTGGGTCAAAATTAAAAGTAAAAACCAACCAAACAAAAAAAAAAACCCCACCACTCCAAACCCCAAAACAAACAAGCAAAAAAACCCCAAAACCACCCAACCCCACCCAAACTGCGTAAGGCATATAATTAAGATTGTGAGCAGTTTGCTTCCCCAGTATTCAAACTGGTGCCCTGTTTAACCCATGATGTGAGTTAAATGTGCATAGGAGAGATCGTGCTAATACAAGTCTTAGATCTTGGGAAACAAGAGCAAATTATAGTTTAGGCAGCCATGTGAAAGGCTAATTCAAAAAGAGCAGAGGGCCATATTACTAGGGTTGTAGCTGGAATAACCAGGAGAGTTATGCATGGAGTACTATAATTGCTGCCAGGACTAGCCTGAGTCCTTCTAAATTCCTTGTATTTAAAAAAAAAAAAAAAAGTACACACGTAGGATGGCCTTAACGTGTTTGCATCAAACCAGCGTGGATCTGGGCTGGGGCACCGTCTCTAGACCCTGCTGGAGCACTAGATCGCTGCCTAAAGAGGGAATCTTGCAACGGCAGAGGAGCAGCAGGGAAAAATATTCCTTTGGGACTTCATTCCTATTATTTTGCTGATACCTTTTTAATAAATCCCAGCAAAGCGTGTCTGAGTGCCCAGCTCCAGAGAAGCAGGCAGCGGTCGCTGGTATGCAGGTCGGTGTGTGTGGGATGTGTATGTGCTGCCTGTTGTTACTGGTCATTTTGTTCATCCTCTGCCTGTTGTCGAATTCTCCATCTCTCTCTGCTTTCCATATACATCATAGATGGGGAAATTGCAGGGAGAGTTGCACAAAGCTGCCTTTCTTCTTCATTTCTGCTTAAATCTCACGTGACAGTTGGACAGAAGCTGTTTTCACTGCATGAAGTGAGGGGGAGGTGAAATGGGTGGTGGATTTTTAAAGAAAACTATATATACTTATTTTTCTGCATGCAGGCGACTTGTGTTTGTGGTGGTGTGGCCAAGGAAGCACCTCATTATGCAGTCTGTATTGGATCTATAGTGGAGAGAACTCGATTTCCTCCTGAGCACAGATTTATCCCCCTTGTCAAATGAGTTTGGATGCCCCTGTGAGTTATAAGCCTTTTCTGACGAAGGGGATTGATTCTGCCTTTCCTTCCCAACCAGCGGCTGCTGGGGGAGCTGGCTGCAACGGGAATGTGGGATGCATTTTACCTTTATTTCTGACTTTTTTTTTCCTCTCTTTCTCCCCCCTGCTTCAGTGGGACGCAGGGCAGAGGGGTTTCTAAATCACATTAATTGCTTGTGACACCGCTCCAGGCTCTCTCCAGAGCCGACCAGCCAGGGCCAGTCATCGCCCCTCTAGCATGGCCAAGGCTGATCTGGGCTTGCATTGCAGCCTGAGCTGTTTTCTCGAGAAAGAATTAGAAAAACCACAGTTTAACTGGCTGGGATTTCCTGGCTTGAATGCCGGAGCTGCAGTCCTGCCTCCCCTGCGCCGGGACCCCTCCTCGGCCGGGTGCATGCCCGGGGCGGCCGGGCAGAGCCTTGCCGTCGCGACGGGTCGGTAACGCCATCGAGCCGTGCCCCGGCCCAGGGTTTGCAGCTGCACGGTGCAGATTAGCAAACTGCAGGAAATGGCAGGGCTGCGCTTCCTCCATCTGCTGCTGCCTCCCCCGCCGCCATCACCCTCCCCAGGGTGGGAGGGGGGGACCGTGCTGCTGCGGGGGTCGCGGCGGGTGTGCTGGGCTATGTGCGGACCCGCCGCGGCCGAAACCCGAGGGCAGCGAGCTGAATGACAGTAAATATTGCAAGAACAGAGAACTAGCCATGCTCGTCCCCCCCACCCATCACCTCCTTCACCCTGAGGTTGGTGGCCTGCAGGAGGAGGGCTGGCTCACGTCTGGTTCCCATCTCCCGCTGCCAGGGAGCAGGATGGAGATGAAGGAGCCTGAATAAAACATTCGGGCTGCAGGCTAAAAGCAGAAGCGGAGCTCATCCCCGTGTGCTGGAGCTCCTGGCCAGCCCTCCCGGCGGTAGCACGGCGCCTGCCACGCGCTCGTCCGGAGCCGTGCGAGGGAAAGGGCTGGTCGCCCGGCAGTCCTCCAGCCGCCCTCCCTCGGGCCGGGCTGCAGACAGCAGGTCTGTTTGCAGCGTGTTGCTTAGTGCTGGGTTTAAGTTGATCAACCCTCTGGCTCCGCATTCCGATTTCTTCGTGGTGTGGCCAGAAAGAAGTTTGAGCACGAGAGGTCGGGGACGGACGGACGGACGCAGCGAGGGTGAGCCGGGGGCACGTGGGTCTGGCCCTCCTGTCGCTGTTGCAGCGGCTTTAAAGGAATTAAACCTCAGGTTTAAGGTTTTGTTTTAAAATCGCGCGCTTTTCCGAACAGCAGTTAGGAGTAGGATACTGTACCATGAGGGGGAAAGAGAGGAGCCGTTGACACCAGTGTTTCACATCAGGTTGTCTTCAGTGTGATACCCTGGAGCTGCATGGTCTCTAACTGTAAATAATAATAAAAAAAAGAAAAATTCCTTCCTTGTTGATTAAGATCTCCATGTCCTTGGACTTTGGGCAAGTTCAGGTCTAAAACTGGGGTGTTAGTCTGTTGCAGAATCTTATTTTTCTTTTTTGTTTCTGGCATTTCTTGCTTGTTGCCACCTCTGCCTGAGCTCTTCCCCGGCTGCTGAACTCGTTCCACCGCTTTGCTCCTTCCGAAGGGTGTGGAGATGCACGGCCGGGCTGCAGCTCGCGTAACGGGGCTTTAGCTGAGCAGCGAGCCGGGCTTTGTGCGAAGGCTGCGAGCGGGTAACGTTACACCAGGCTGGCATTTGTGTCTGCTGGGTTCAGCAGGACACACGGTGTACTGCTGGCTGCGGGGAACGGGCCGGAGAATGAGCGCCATTGTTTGCCAGGGGATAATGTCTGCACAGTGTGAAAGTCAGCTGGAGACTTGACACAACAGAATTGCAGTGTGCACATGCACGCGGTGCATGAAGCCCTCGGGACAGCCAGCGCTTCTGTCTGCCTGCCTATCTTCTGGTGTGGTCCTCTTCCTTCTGGGTGGGGGTCAACACGCTTCAGCAAGTCCAGGTCTGTTCAGTTGAGTCAGCGACTCCAACTACGCAGGATCTAATACGATATTTAAGGGGAAGGCTGGATGATCGATTTCAGGTCGCTTTATTTTAAGTTGCTTTCATGCATGCATAGAGAAAACAACTTACAAGAGGAGAAGGAATAAAGGTCATCTTGCACACACACCAAAAAAGCATGGCAAAAATACATTGAAATTGCACTGATTTTCTTTACCACTGTGGCTTTTTTGGGCTAGAGAGGAAATGGGAACCCGAGGGAGGTATATTAGAGAGGTGACCTTGTGGAGTCCAAGGGAAAAATAATTTGTCCAAAAGCTTACAGTGCGTTAGTAGAAGTTGTGACCTTCCTATCCTTCTCTTTGTGTCTTTCTCCTGTTGGGGTGGGTTGGTTTTTTTTTTTTTTTGCATTGATCTTGCAGAATTTTTTTGTCCCCTCTGGTGTATTTGCTGGCTGTAGGTGTGTGGCACTTGTCCGTTCTCTCTCAGTCCCACTCTCCCATGTCATTTGAAACCTCCTTTGGCAGGAAGGAGCATTGAGCAGTAGAGACATGGGCACATGTGAGTGAACAGCAGGATGGGATTTGTATGTTGTCCCATGTTTTGAAAAACGGTGATCTTTCCCCCGAAGGATTGAGCTCTCAAACCTGAATCTGGCAATCCCCCTAAATCAGACCTGGCTTTCTCTGGGAACTATAAACCCAGCAAATTTTCAAAACCTTTTGCTAATGGCTTACTGAGTGAAGATCAATAGAGATGCCGAGAGGAGCCAGGCCTGGAGAAAGAACATATAATGCAAGCTGCCTGATTAATTTGCTCTAGAGAATAAAAGCCTTCAGAGATGAGAACAGGGTATAAAATAAGCCGTTACAGACTTCCTATCCACTGAGGAGAAAATGTTAACTACTTCAGTCTGGTAAAGGGTTTCCAGCATTAGTTTTGTAATGACATAGTATATTTAGTGTAAGAATAGTCAAGAGTACGGACGAGGCCCCTGCCTGATCTTCTGCCACCCAAAGCCACCTTTACTTCTAATCCGTGTGTCAGGCGAGTGCTGGAAAGGACATGTGTTGGCTTCAGAACAGGAGTATGTATCTGCTCCTGATCCTCGGATTAGGTTCATGATTTCCATTGTCGGTGCAGGAGTTCCAATAGTCCCGACTGTAAACAATAAGAAGCTGTTTTCTTCCCTTTCGGGCAGTTTCAGTCTGTATTTGAAAGTACTACTTCTTCAGGGGAACTAGTCTTCTCTGTTCTCTGAGTCACGTTTAAGCATCTTTGTTGGGCAACCACATCTGGGATGGAGCGTGTCACGGGAGAACGGCTGGGTCCTGAAGCTGAAGATGAGAGGTGAACGAAGAAGCCATTAGAAGTGGGTACATGCTTGCTTCTCGAATGCTCCTAATTCAGAGGACCGCAGCCATCCCAAGCCAAGTGACTTGCGTGCTCGCGGCGTTATTTCAGTGTTGTTGGATTTTCTTCTTGATGGCTCAGGTTAGAGAGAAGGCAGTTTACCAAAAGTAAAGAACTTCACAGAGGCTGTTTTCTTGCACGCTGCTCTTTTGCCATGATGCCCGCGCTTGGACCACTGCTGGTGAAGAAGGAAAATCAGGAATTCTCCCAAATGGATTTTGGCCAAGAGACTGGTGTTAATGTCTTCCCTCTCCTTAGAAAGCTTGCCTAATCACAGGTCTCCAGAATTTCTGATTTACGTCCTGGTGGTGGTACTTCTCCAGCAGCAAAGGTTTGTGGTGGTGGTTGAGTAGATCTTGGAGTGACTACCCGGGCTTCCTGCAGGACTGTGTTTCCACGGAAAAGAAAAATGTAATCCTAAAATCTTGTTTTCATGTTTGTTCTCAAGCTACTTAACATGCATGGTTTATTTTTGGAGAAAACAATGTCAGCCAGATTTGTGCTAATTGTTGGCAACAGTGTGTTAGCCCCTCGAATGCTGACAGGGAGACAATGTTTGGTGATTGCAGCCATGCAAAGCTAAAAATGACTTTAATTAAACAATCATGAAGTATACTTTGCAATGTAGGAGTTGAACAGCGGGGTTTTTGGTTTGGAGTTTTATTTATGTAGTTTTTTTTATTCAGCTGATTGCAGGTGTTGTGTGACAAATTGGATCTCGTTTGTGTTCTGCCTTTAATTATAATTCCTGAATATATGAAAAAACCCCCGAAAACTATCATCTCTGAATTGGTGACAAGTTCCTCTCCTCTTTCCTCCTCCCCCTTTGCTAGCACTGTAGTTACTCTATATTTTAATTGCATTTATTTGTGGTTTTTGTTTGTTTGGTTTTTTTTTTTTTTTAATTTGCTGTAGTAGGGTGTTTTGGTGGTGTTTCTCTGGTTGTATTTTGACAGATCTTTTTTTTTTCTTTGAGTGTTTGAAGACCTCAGCTCACTTCATAGAGTGAGACTCAGCTGAGTGACAAACACTGATTTTTTTTTTTTTTTTTTTTTTTTTTTTTTCTCCCCTCCCCTGCTTTGTGTGTGAAAGCAGAGCGGGTTGGGTCACAGCTTTCTTGTGAGCCAGCTTGTGGGGTACAGCATGGATGGGTCCCTCACCTTCCTCATCAGCTGCCCTTCCTTCCTCCCTTGGGTCTGGAGGGGGGCCCTGCAGACACGTGGCCTCTAGCTGCAGGGGCTTCAGTGAGACCTGAGAGAGCACTTAATTTTTTCTTCTTTTTGATTGTGGGAAGGAGAAAGCAAAACCCATCGTTTGGACTTGTCGCTTGTTCGTGGCAGAAACTTTAGGGACGAAGATGTGGCTGATGCCCGCTGCTTTTTGTGTGTCACTGGTAGCCTGGTGAGGTGTGTGGGTGACTTTTGAAAGCCATCGGTCATAGTTTCCTCCATGAACCTGAGCGAGACAACAAGCCAGCTGCCCAAGTCTTCAGGATGCTTTGAAGATGCTATGGTGTGTGGTAGCAGTACGAGCAGTAACTGTGCTGCAAACCAGCAAACCCATGAAATCAGCCTCTCTTCAGGCTGTGCGTGTAATGGCCTCGGGCTCCAGCTCCTTTCAAGATAGAAATCAGCCTCGTCTATCTTTTGCTACAACTGCAGGGATGTTAGTGGTGTGTCAGACACGCTCCAAAGAGAAAAGGTTTCTGGCTGCTGCCAGCCTGCCCGTGGCTCTGAGTGCCACCAGCTATTTGCTCTTTTTGTCCAGAACTGAACAGCACAGTGCATTTCTTGCCCCAGAAGTGTTTATTTTCCTATATTTGCCTTGCTGGCAAAGGATGACAAGGATGGCCAAACCCTTTAAGATGGGGAAACAGGAACAGAGAGGAGAAATGATGGATGGAGCAGGCTGGAAGGCTGTTTCTGGCTATTGCAGCCATTTGCTGTAGTCTTTCGCTTTTGGACAAGTCACCTGTAATTAAGTGCACCATCACCCAGCTTTGACTTCCCTGTAGTGGTTTGTGGTCGTGGCTTTTCAGCTGCTGTGCGACGTCGTGTGCAGTATGGCTCTCTTGCTGATTTCCTCTGCGCTTCTTGCAAGTGAGATGGCTGCTCAGGTGCATTATAGCATATATATCCTATATATAAATTGAGTGGCAGCCCCTCAGAAAAAGATACTGAGTGAGCGTTGAATGGATGGATGTTTTGGCAAAGAAGGGGGGGTTAAAACTGCTGTGGGATGCCTAGCTCCAGCAAAGCGAGGCGGGTGTGTGTGATAGGTGGCCTTTTGATGGAGAAAATCAGAGCAGCTTGTCCTTCTTGGGCCACTAAGGCAGGAGCAGTGCAGCTTTGGTTGCCCACACTTAGTGTTTAAGGGGAGGTTAACACTCCTGGCTGGAAATTCAGTTTAAAGTAGCTCTGAAAGGGTAGATCTGTGTGGAGGGCTGGGCTCTGTGGCCGTGGAAGTGTTAGGTGATATGTGTAAGACTCTGTCCGGCAACACTTGAAGGAGGATGAATCGGTATTACTGGAGGCCAACAAAGTGGAGGATAATCGTGATATCACTGATCATTGTGTCTGGCTAGTCTTGCGTATGTACAATGGGTTTATATGGTCATCCTTCTGAAATTTATTTTCTGTGTGTCTGCTTATTTTTTCCTCCAGTCAAAAGTATTTTCAGTGCTACTTCTTCCCCCCCCACCCCCACCATGTAAAAAAGGGTAAAACCCGATGAGCATCTTAAAATATCTTTTTCCTGGCTCACAAGGAGCGTGGAGAACGCTCTGCTAAGCCCTGGGATGGTGCGGAGGAGCTCCACGGTGTTTCGCTCCCTTTCGGGGGTCTTCTGAAACCCCCGAGAACCTTGGCCTTTGGAGGAAGAGGAGCATTTGCTGTCTGAGGACACACAAATAGTTGCTGTGCAGCCGGTGGAATTACCAACTGACTAGTCTGGAAATGTGCTTAGGCACCATGTGGTTTATTGTCAAGTTTCATTATAATTTCGCAAAATCTTAATAAGGAAGTTTGGAATGGGAAAAAAAACCCAAACATGCTCAGGAATGATAAATGTTCTCCAAAGTAATATTATTAAATTTATTTTTAATTTGATTTTTCTTTAAATCTGTATATGCTTGTAGAAGTTGATGCTTCTGACTCTAGGGAGGTTCTTGTTAACAGCCCTGAGGTCCTGTTGATGGCAATTGTAGTAAATGAATTTTAATAAATATGAAATTATGATTCTGTTGCAATTCCCTATCCCTATTGAAATACAACTGTGATTTGGCCTGAAACACACCTTTTTACTTTTGTTCTATGGAATAATAAGGCTTATGGGGCTAGTTTTTTCCTCTTTGTCTTTTCCTTGAGAAATCAATTATATATTTTATGTGATGCCAGAGTAAACAGTGCGTCCCAGAGCAAAGAGCACAGCAGCTTGACTCTGATTCCAGTGTTGCATCTTGTCTTCCTTAAATCTCTAGCCATTTTAAAACCACTTAGAATTAATTACCTAGGTTTTAAAGCTCCCCTTCTCTGGCTCCTGTCTACAGTAGCCAGCCATAGAAAAGAGGACTTGGATATAAATAAATGGTGTTGCATTGCATTCTCTCGTTTGAGGACATCTTTTTTCCCTTCATTTATAGCCTTTCAAGTGGAATTGCCTATTGAAATGTGACTATTGGTGTTGAATCAAGTGGCAGGGCTCCATGAGGCTTCAGACTGCCGTGCAGTGACAGTGCAGAGGAAATTAGGTGTTTCAAAGAAGTGAAGAAATTACAAGGCAGAGAGCGCTTCTTATGGCATATTAAAATAGCACAGTTTTAAAGGGCCTTTGAACTTATTTTTCAGTGGCTGGGTCAGAAACACACTGTTTAGCCTGACAAAAAAATACTCTTTTCCCTTTTGTTTCCTTGTGTTGCTGGGTTGAGGGGAAGCAAGAAAAGAGATTTCATATAGAAGCAAGCTGGCCCAAAACTGCACATCAGTTGGGTTTGTTGGGGTTTCTTAAATATTCTTTCAACACCATTAGTATTGGTCATATATTTTGTAATTCTTGCTTTGCTGTGGTGGTTATTAAACCCTTTTGCCAGCTACAACTCAAAACACTTTGGTGCATGCTGTTCGCCACTGGAGCTTCTTCCAGAAGGTAACTGTATTTGCATAATGCCTTTAGAGCATTTTCATCACATTTAGCAGCTTGCAGTTCAGTTCATTATTGGTGTAAGCTGTTTTTATTAATTTATGATGGCTAAGTTACCCAGTTCTGCCTCTGTCCGCCGGTATCTCTTTTTAATTTAAAAAGTGTAGCACAAGTGCTCTGTAAGGAGGAGTTAGTTCCCTGTTTTGCTTGTGCGTGAAAATGCACTAGAGAAAAGTAAGTCCGGGAGAAGGGCTTGTTTTGTAGTTGGAGGAGCTGGATGTGGTGGACTGTGTAATAAATAAAAAGCCAACGCCCCCAAAAAACCCGCCAGTGTCTAATGAAGATGGACAGCCTGAATATTCTGGCCCATGTTAAAATTAGCTGGCACCAATATTGTTTGTAAATAGATGATTCCCCAGTAGAACGGGGAGAGTAACGGTGCCAATGGCCGGGGAAATGCTTACAGTGGGATGTTGCTGTGTACCTGTTTTAACCCCTCTTATCCCTTCTCCCATCTTTCCGCTAAAATGCCAAGAAGCCTGCTGTGGCCATCTTTGATCAAACAGCTTTTGTCTTCTTTCTTTACTGTGAGAAACTGCTCCAATTTTAGTAAGGCAGTGGGTAGAAACAAACTAAGAAACTACTTGGTCGGAGGAAACGTAGCATATCCCAATTAGCCAGAAGAGGCAAGAAGAAAAACATTGAGAGCGGACCTAAGCAAGCAGCCAGAAAAGCCGGCACTGTTTTTATTTTTGGCAGGAGCTGCTGAATGGAAGCTGCTTGTAGTTTAATGCTGTTGGTGGCAAGGCGCGGCCAGGGTCAGGTTACAGCTCTGATTCAGTGACCAGTAAATGGTTTTCCTCTTTCTCTCCTTGTTTTCTCCCCTTCTCCTCCCTTTATGTAGACCTTTGGAGGGCTTCTCTATTCTTCCCTGGCCCTGGGTGCCCTAGGAGGAAGATGCTGGGGTGGAGAAATGATTTCCAGCAAACCCAGCAGCTTAGTAGCTATTGCACATCGGAGAGGGGTCCAGGTACGCCCGTTGTACCGATCCTAACACTGAGAGAGCTGCTTGTATTTCAAAGCATTGCAGCAGCAAGCTTTATGGAGAGAGCCCAGCTGGGCTGGTACAGCAAACTGGGCCAGTACTGCTTTGGCAAAGCGGGGCAGGAGGTGCTGAAATGGCTTCTAGTAGCAGCTTTATGGTGTTGGATGGCCACTGAGATCCAGAGTCGGTACAT
The DNA here is from genome assembly GCA_031468815.1 of Morus bassanus. Lineage (NCBI taxonomy): Eukaryota > Metazoa > Chordata > Aves > Suliformes > Sulidae > Morus > Morus bassanus. Next base: position 29,106,460 of record CM062577.1, read on the forward strand.
AGATCCGGGCAGGTATGAAATCAGCATGCGTACAGTGTATTAAATAGGTCATGTCTTGTAATGCCAGAGTTTGATCATAGCAATGTGTAGAAATGAAGGCTTTTGCTATGAATGAAATACCCTATTGAAAGATAAACAGAGAAATTCCTTAGAAAACAATTGGGAGGTGTGCAGGAAGATAGCAAATGCATTTGCGGGTGCGTGGAAAAAGAGCCCTTTCCCTATGTGTGTCCTCCACCGCCGGTGCCTCTCACCCCTCTGTTACCTGTGGCAGCTGGGCGGTCGTTGCTTTCCACGGGGCAAAATTAAACCAGGACAGATGAAAGAGCTTTCACTGCACGCCAGAGCTGGCGAGAGGGGTCTTGGGAAGCTCAGAATTCCTTCCTCGCATCGGAAGGTGAGGGTTGGGATACCTTTGCTGCACCGGGTATGGTTTTTCCCTTTTCTGCAGCTGGCCTGAATGCACTGTTCTCAGGCTGTGGTGTGAAGCACTTTTCCACCGAAGTTTGCAGTTGCCTGTCCATTTCTAAAGCATGCCGGTGCAGAAGGAAGGGTATCTCGGTGTGTCTAGGGCAGCAGTACACCAGGAAAGGCTCTCAGTAGCTTTTACTTGTAGTTATTACAGTTGGCCAAATCTTGGGTAGCCTTTTGCTCTGGAACAGCCAGAAGCACGTGCAAGTATAAATCCTAAAATAAGTAGTGGAGCCGTTGTATCTCATCACACTGGGAGAACGGCTGTTTCCCTGTGCAGCTGTCAGAGGATGGCTTTATTCTCGGTGGGCAAGTTCCACCTTCCAGGATGCGGCGTTTGGGGTTGCGTGGGGGGCGTGCGGCTGGCCCGGGTGTGCAGGGGGGCCCGGCGAGACCCTGCGGGGCTGGCCGGGTGAGGACTTGGCACCGCGGCGTGGTGTTGTCAGGCCAGAAGGACTTGACCTCTAGGACAAGGTCTCCTGAAGTTGCCACAGGATGCAGCAATTTCAAAGTCGCTCTTTGTTTGCTCCTCCCTGGAGCCTTAGGAGGAGATAAAAGTCAAACTAACAAAACAACGATGAAAACCAACCACCCCCCTCAACCCCAAGCAAACAAAAAATCCCCAAACAACGGAAAAAAAACCCCAACCACCCACAAACAACAACAACAACAAAAAAACCCCAAACAACTTTAAAACAAGGTTTTGTTTTGTCTCCCTCCCTCCAATTGCTCTATTGCTTGTTTTCTTTCAAGGAGAAAAAACCCAAAGCATAATTTGTCTACATTTGTAGATTACAAGAGACTTACTCCTCTCAAAACACAATATGGAGTAGAAGTTGAAATATAATTTTGCAAGGTAAATAGTCCCCCTTAGTCTTCCAGTGCAACCACTTTAAATACTTGTCTTCCCCGTTTTGCAGTTCCTGGATTGAAGCAGCAAAGAAAAATCCCCCACTAGCTTCCACTGAAATGTGAGCAGAGATCTATTATCTAGCCCACAGTCTGCTGTTTTTATTAATACCTTTTGCTACAGTGGTACAGTTCATTAACACCACGTTGGGAAGTTTTAAATCCAGACAACAAACACTTGCTAATTAGGGTTAATGGATAGCTTGTTGCAGCTGAAGTCTTCTGGTTTGCTTTAATGCCTTTAACAAAACCCCCACATCTTAAGAAGTCGCTTTTTGTGTGGCAGAACTATTGGAAAATTGGTCATCTCCTGGCAGGGAATGTCCGTGTTATTTTTCTTCCTCCTCCCTACAAATCAATGATTATAACTAGTTTTCTCCTTATGGTTCCCTTTTTGGCAACCGTGCAAGAGTTCAGATATGAAATACAGCATTTACATTTCTCTGTGGAAGTGCAAAATTGAGATGCATTGGCTGTAGTGCTGGAGAGCCCTGCTGCATTTTTCATATTCCCATTTAGTGAGAAGCAACGATTAGCTGCAGCTCAGTCATCCTGCAATGTTTCTGGAAGTAACTGAAAATCCATCTAATTGCTAAGCCAAAAACTAATAAAAAGCACATATGTGCAACTCTCACAAAGGAAAGCAGCTAAAGATTGGAAGGCTATTGTAATCTTATCTCAGTGGGGAAAAAATTAAGGATTTATTTGGCTCAAGTTATTCTCTTTGTCTGCTTAGCTGTGTCTGATGAGAATCAATAACGACCATCTTTGTACAAAACCGGTGTTTGATTACATTCTCTCCCCTTTCTCTTTGGGCGCTCACTTGTGCTGCTGGGATGGACTCTCGGTAGCTGGTACTGGCGACCTCCTTTAGCCCGGCTGGCTGACAAGACCCCGGGACGTGGCACTGAAGCTGAAATTTGGGAACCGCTGTTCTTGGGTTTTAGCAACCTGAGCGAAGCGGGTTTGCGTGGAGGGTGGCTGTGGGCTCGCCCCGTACGGCGCTGCGTGAGCGCTCCTTGTGTGCCTGCGGGCTCGCACCGGCAGAGCTGAGCCTTTGCTGCCATGGGTTACTCTCAACCCACCTTCTGTTACGGCTACTGAAAGGCTTAAGTTTTCCGTAGAAGGACTGAGTTTTCCTAAATGCTTATAGAGTGTCCACTTCGTATTAGTGCTGGGATAATAACGCGCCTTTTCCCTAAGATTAGGAACTCCGGCCTTTTGAATGATACCCTTTGTATACTGGAGGCTCTTGCATTTTGAGGTCAGCCTGAATTGACTATGGTCACACAGATATTGATAGAGTTACGCCTGTTTAACGCATACATTGCTGCCTTAAACTGCTTTGGTTGTAAACGAAGGGAAGGGAGGCTAGAGCGTAAATAAATACATTGGTTTATTTCCTTCAATACACATACCTGAGCCAGAGATGAGTTTCCAATAACGGCAGCTCGTTGAGTTGGTTCACTTCATTCAGACCTACTGGCAGTGCCCCGTAAGCGGTGGGACTAAACACCAACTTGAGAATTTAAATAATGAAACAATTGCTCTTTACTAGTGGAAAAAATCTTCAATTATTTCCTTTTTGAAGGAAACATGTCAGAGCTCTGGATGGAAGTGGTCGGTGTCTGTTTCTGGAAAAACCGGTGTGCCGGGCAGTAACAGCAGCTACGTTTGTTCTTTCCAAGCGTCTGCTGGAAGAGCTGACGGGGAAGAAGTGTCGGAGACGCTTGTGCGAGGGAACTGGATGCTCCTAGCTGGGCACACGAATATTCATGTACCTAAGAACTGAGTTTAAAGTTTAATAGGCAAGTGTAATTGTTGAGAAAGCAGATGTACTACTTCTAGTTCAGTCGTGCGGAGACTTCTCGCATGTTTACAGTTAAGGAAACGGGAAGTCCCATGGGAAGTTGGGGAAGTACTTGGAAACATGCTGTGGCTCTCTGCTGGATCAAGGCTAATGCCATCTTCCTTTGTTAGTCCAAAAAACTAAAAATTGCACAAAAACTGCACAGCGGTGCTTCTAGTTGATTTCTTATTCACAAAGTCCTGGAGCGATTCCTAGATTTTCTGGTAAGCTGTTGAAATGACTCTCGTTTCACTGCTGCTAGCATAAACCTTGCTAGTGAGACAAAACAAGAATTTGCTTTACGCGGAGCTCGGATGGACCACCGTGGTGTCCCTGCAACACCCGACCCCAACCCCTGGTGGTGTAGCGCGGTTGCCTGTTCTCCCCACGCACATGTTGTACCGGGTCCCATCTCTGCGCTTGTCTGCAGCTTCCGTCCGAGCTGGGGCAGGACTTACCCCATCCTGCTGCCTAAAGCCCCCAGTGCAGCCCTCAGGAGCTGCCAGCTTTGAATGTGGCTTGCCTTTTTTTTTAAAAAGCAACAACAAAAAAAGGTCAATTTGCTATATATTGCATTTATTCTATGAAGAGGAATAAACCGTGCTACAGTATTGTGTCCTGTAAATGAGCCTGTGTAATCTTTTCATTCCCTTCTCTTTGGAGCAGATGGGAGATTGCCTAGCGAGGCTCGGGGAGGGTTTATGCTGGCCGCTGCTCAAAGCACTTTTGGGCCTTTTGAAAGTGGAATTAAGACTTTAAGAAATGGTGTAGTTTGTTGGCAGAAAACACAATGACGTACTGCGTTTTCTGTGAGCTCCTTACCTCATTTCTTTAGCAGAGATTCCAGTTCTAGAGCAGTGAACCTTAATGAACTCAAGCTTTTCTCCGGTTTCTTGGGTTTAGGGTTACATGCTGTAACTGTAGAGATGGAGATGTCTGACAGCTACTCCAGGAGCAAAACACTAGCTTCATCATCGGCGTTAAATTCAAAACAGCGTGTGTTGCGCTGAAATATTGCCTTGTCTGGGCACTGCTCAGAGTCCAAAGTGGATGGAAAGTGAGCTAGTAGAGCTGAAGTAAGTGGAAGCAGTTATTTTTCATTTGCAGCAGGTAAAATAGAGCTTCGGCAACTCCTGCTTAGTTCCTTGGGGTTTTTTGTTTTGGTTTTTGTGTGGGTTTTCTTTTGGTGGCAGCGGCGCATGTTCCTGAGAAGCAATAGGGAGCATTAATAATGGAGGAACTTCCCTAGCTTTGCTTTCAACTAAGCAGTTTATGAAAGGCATCGTACGCTACAGATGGATGACACAATGTGTTTGGGAAAACAGAGGGTGTTGCACTAAGGCAGAAAAGCGCAGCTGCTATTTGAGCTCCTTGAGCAGCGCCTCGCAGCCGTGAGCGAGTCCAGGGCTTTGCAGTGCTTGCTTTGCTGTGGAAGATAGGACGGCTTCTCCCCCAAGGAGCTTGCAGTCCACGCGGGTAAGCTGGCCTTCCTGCCCTTTCTCCCAGAAAGAGAACAAAGGCATGGGCTCCTTGAAGTAACTTGTCTGCCATTGCAGATTGCACCCGGTGGTGCGATTCCCCTGCCCACCTACTCCACGGAGGCTTCCCTGCACAGCTAGAGGCGGCGCAGACTTCCAAATATATTTTTTACCGATTACATTATATTTTTGCAGCAAAATATTACGGCGGAGGCTTAGCAGGTGAGGATTGCCATGTATGTGACTCCTTCAGACTTGCTTTTGCAAGTGTGTCTGAGGTGGCAGGCAGTGAAACGTGTCTCGCAGCGAGGATTATTTCCCTCCCCGCCTGCCGTTGAACAGGTTGGGTTTGATGGCTGAGGAAATGACAGTCTGACTTGTCTGTAAGGTCAGTGGGATCCAAGCGCTCTCTGTTAAATCTCTGTTTCTAATATTTTCTGAAGTTCTTGAATTCGGTCCAACGCTCATTTCCTAGTTTGTCAGGAAATTGTTTTGCTGCTTTATTGAATGAACTGCAAAATAATCCCGAGGAGGGGAAAATGTCTTAAGGAGAGTCTCAGCAATGCTTTAGCTGCTGGTGCCTGGTAAAACTGCGTAGACCAAAGGTATCCATCTAGCTTTTTTATCCTTATTGCTTTCAGCAATGATATTAAATTGATTCTCGGGCCACTGGAAAATGCTAGGTTGAAGTTAATCAATAGATGCACAGCAATATCTCTCCATCCATACCAGCAGGACCCTGGTTGATGGAGGAGCTGCTTTAGGTCCATCGAACTCTGAGTGCAGCAGAGGGAAAACTGCTGTGAAGTTGTTCTTCCTCAGAGATTTGGTGCAAGGTTTATGAGCAGATTATTTCTGAGATTAGTTTTGAATTATATGAGATGATTATAAACTGATAGCTTACGATTTTTTTTTTTTCCTTAAGCCTCCTGGGCTGTTGTTTTCATATTGGGTTATGGCTGGTTTGGTGTTGGCCTTTTGCAGCGTGCTTTCTTTTGGACGCGAGTCTGGCCTTCCACCTCTATGGCCAAAGGATGAAAAACAGCCCATAAGGAACTTCACGTTTTACATCAGTGTAAATGACTTTCAATTTACACTATTATGGAAACAAGATCTCTTAGTTTTCCTCTCCTTTCATGGGTCATACTTGGTATTTACTTTATTATGTGTTCTCTGATAGTGTCCCACCCTCTTGCTGCATAACTTGTTTTCCTGGAGGCTGGACCTGCCTTCAGTTGAAAATATTGCCAAGCCAAAACTAAATAGCTGGCTCAGATTAACTGCTAGAAAATGTTTCTACTAAATCTGTGTAGGAGGATAGAAAGGGAGAGGCTGTATCCTGGCTGCAGAATAATGCAGAAATCCTAAGATAAGTAAGTTCCAGTAAGGAGTAAACTTTTTCACTAAGTTGATATTAAGAAATGTGAAAAAGTGGCAAAATAATAGTGCACTTTCAGTATTGTCCTCCTTCTCTGCACTGGCCGGGCTTCTGCTGTGCCTGCCAAAGCCCCAGCTTCGTATAATAGATGCTTTCTTAAAATAAAGCTGTATTGAAAACCAGTGAGAGGCTTTAGTGATACTAAACCCCCACCCAGATATGAAGTGCTCAAAGAGGTTTTTGTTTTTGTTTCTCTTCCCCCCCTCCCCGTTGTGGTAAAATTGTTAATGTCATTGGGGAAATGAGGGAAGGGGTTGGAACTCGAACTTCTTTTTTTTTTTTGTAGAAACACCCAGACTTTTGATGTTTTATTGCTGAGGTGAAAGTGGTATTTCTGAAGCACTGCTGAGGAGCTGGTCCAGGTCCATCCCCTCCTGGGCTGTGGATGAGTCCGGAACAATACGCGAGGCTGGTGCCAGCAGCCTTTTAAGGGAAACCCTGGCTGAGGGACAGCCCAGACGCGTGCACCGAAGCCCTTCCAAAGGGTTAAGTAGTCTCCAAAGAAACGTCCCGTTTTGAGATGCCAATGTCTGATCCCAGCCACAAGCAGCTGTGTAAAAACCCAGTGTAATTTTCCCAATTCCTGCTGTGGGGAGGCTTTTGTTTTTGATGTATGACTTGGTGGAGGCCTTGGGGAGGGTGTGAAATTTCCTCCTGGTACCAGCTTTGGAGTGTGAGGGCATGAACTTTGCATTGAGGCTCACAGCCCATGCGGTGAGGCAAAGCCACGTTACTTCCCTGGAGCCAGAGGCAGTGGAAACAATCCTGAAATAGAAGCTCTAGGTGATTAGATAATAAGTCGTAAGAATTTTTGCCACAAACGTAGCTCATCCTGGGCTTGTCGCTGCTTAGCATCCTCCTCCTCGCTGCGCCTCCCGCTTCCCCCTCTTGACTTGCAGCTGGTTGCAGCCCCGGCTGGGAGCTGGTGCAGCGTGGCAGCTTGGAGAGTCAGCAAAGCTGGACTCCACCATCGGTGTGCTACCGCGGCTGGCATGTGGGAGGAGCACCCTTGTGACGGTAAGGCAGCGCCTGGTTGCATCCTGCCGTCAGCCTGAATGATGCAGGTCTCTGGGCGAATACCTGTGGAGCGAGAGTGGCTCAGCGGGGGGACCCCGCTGTGTGTCCGTACCAGGCAGTCCTGCTTACGTTCAGTGTTCCCGTTTCTAAAGTGCTACGGCAATCTAAAAGCACGTGCGCTAGCTTTGCCTATTGGTATTGCTCTAGGTAAGAGTTCTCTCTAGGCTTATCTCTATCCCCTCTAAGTAGGGACGTGTCAGACCTTAATTCCCTTTGGTCTGTGTCATTGAACCGCAGCATCTCATTTTATCCCGTTATACAGAGACTTAAGAAAGATATAGCCATGTGAGTGCTGCAGGAGTGCTGGGGCTGGACTTGAGTGGTGTCCCGGGAGGACCTGCCGGAGCCTCTGATGTGGGTTTCTGGCATTTCTCTTCAGTCAACTGGGTTCCTGCTCTGTCTGCTCACAGGCTTCTCTCTGAGCTGAGCCCCGGCGCTCGTGCTCCATGAATAAAGAGCTGCTGTGTTGCTTTTGGGATCCTTAATGCAATGCTAGGAGCTGTCTTAATTTGTCTTTTGCTCTTCAAATAACTCCTCAAACTTTAAGAAGTCTGGACGCAAATTTCGTGATGAAGGAACCTCATATGTTACACAGAGCCCAGACTGTTTTGCAGGAAGAGTTCATGCTTTAGCTTCTGCAGGATGCAGAGCAGAGGAAGGAGGTGTGTGTGTATATATATATGTGTATGTACATATTTTTATATATATATATATATAGCTGTGTGCCTGGTGGGATGTGGATGCCCCGGGTGCCTCCCAGGTGCTTCAGGATGCTGCAGAATTTGCCGTGGTCCGGTGCTGGCAGAGGCGCAGGAGGAGGTTTGTTGAGCTGTGGCCTGAGCCGGTGCACAAAGTGTCTCAGACAAGTGGGTCTGTGGGCTGTGATCAAAACAAGCGTTTTCTTTTCTCACCTTTTTTTTTTTTTTTTTAACTTTAAAATCAGGTTAGCTGGGTTTCACAGGGAGCTGTGGATTTTGGTGCTGACTTGGACATCTCTAATTGTGCAGGGTTTTACATTCCTCTTGCTGCAAGGGGAAGGAAACCACCATTATAAGGGTTAATTGTTTGATAGGGTTAATGGCTCTAACTATCAGCTCACTTGACCTGGCGGTCTGAGCAGCTGCGAGTCATGGTGTAAATGAACTTCTCACCTGCAAAGAGTCATCACACTAATTCTCACAGAAAATAAATGGATCCTGCCTCATTCTGCCCAAAATATGTGCTGCTAGCTGACGAGGAAGGACTTGGGCTGTTTCAACATTGTGCCCTTTCATCAGCCCAGGCATCACAAATTTTAATTCAACCTCCAAGGAATGTTGGAGGAATCTCGAAATCTTTTGTTACTGATACAAAGCCCGGAAGAATTTCAGTGAGAAGGCACGCTTGGTTGTCCTCCAGCAACGAGACACGCATTAGGTCCTGCTGCTTGCAGTCTGCAAACATCTATAGAAGGCAAGTTGAACTTTAATAAGAAGGAGCTAGGCTTTTCTAGATGTGTTCAATAAATACAAAGTATGACTGCCTTCTCCTTTCTCTGTTTGGTGGCTTGGTTATCCAGTTCATACATATTTGGTGAAATTAAATAATTTATTCTGAATAAGTACATCAAATTTTTTTTTTGTTTGCTTGAACTCTGTGGTAGGAAAGACGGGCACATATCCTATTCTCCTTTCTCTTCTTCCTGATGGGGAAAACTGTGTGCTAACTAACCAAAGACCAACATACTCTTTTCTCAGAGAAGCTAGATCAGCGCAGATAAAAATAATAATTTGAAAAAATAAATAATTTAAATAATAAAATAATAATAATAAAAGCCCTCTCATTAGAATTACAGTGGAAGGTCTGGCACAGTCTGAATTACAGGTTGCTTAGTAAAGGGCATTGCAGTGGGAGAGGCTTTAAAGATCAAGTCCAGTTCCAGGTGAGAGATTTACCTTCTGGGTTTCCTTTGGCCAGTGGGGCAGTTTATAATAGCGGATCTCCTTTGTCTGCCTTGCCCTCGCTGTCTGTGTGCTGTACAGTATGCTGCCAGATTGTAATTCTCTCGGTAATAAAATACTTCGTCGTAGACATCTTCACACAAGCGCCAGTGCAACGCCGCTGTGGAGCTGGCAGGCGTGGGCTATCATAACTGTTGACTTTTTTTTTTATTTAGCATTATAGGAAGGCTGAAAGAGAAAAGAACTACTAATATCTCTTGAAGCAGTGGCCAAAACCCAAGGGAGGGCGACTAGAGGCACACACAAATGTCATAGTTAAACACTTAATAGGATTTGGGGGAATTTTTTTTTTTTCCTCCAGATTGACGCTTTTAATTTTTCTGGGGTCTCTGTAGAGATGTGCCATTCTTCAGTGAAGTTAAAACCAATTAGGGCAGAAGTTCTGTCTTAGACTTTGAATTTTCAAGTTTAAACTAAGTTACAGATAGCTTTCAAGGTCAATATGTGGTCGCATGCTATGAAATTTAATTGATATTTTTCTTCCCTCAAGCATTGACATATTAGCAGGCAGCTCATCACTTGCATAGAATTCCCCTGGACATCATTAGATTTAACCTGGGATGCTTTATCTCTGAAGGACTTGTATTCAAATTTGAAACGCTTTCTTTTTCCAGAAATAAGTGATAAATTCTACTTAATGTTTCTCAAGTAAGGCATGCACCGTGAGAAGTAGAGGAGGAAGAGGGATTTATGTATGGGAGTGCACACACGTAATACTGAGCAGAGAAGTTGTAGAATTAAAAAGATTGGGGAGCTGAAATTAAAGCTTTTAAGAGAAAAACAAAGCAGAGAGTTTAAATGCATAAATTTCGCCAAGTTGGAAGTAATTTTATGTTAAAATATTTTAATGTAAAATAACAGCATTCTCATTATTGTGCTTGATAGAGGGACAAAACGCTTAGAGATCAGTCCCAAGAGTGTTAACAAATGTATAGAGAACAAGCACCGTTCGTCCTCAGAAGTGCATGTTTTGGGGGATCGTTTAAATCACGTAAAGGTAATACGCAAAAAGCGCTTGCCCTCTTCAGAGATTTGGACTCTTTTCAAGTTTTGCACTGAGCATCTAAGCAAGACATTCCAGATTATTAATCACCTTATTCTTAAGTCCAAGTTTTTCACAGCTAATGAGATTTTTCCAGAGTGGACAGTACCCGAACAGTGCGTTTAGTATAATAACATACAATAACAGAAAAATGATGTGTGAGCCAAATGTTATGTGATTCCCATGCTGGACTCTGTCCTATTTATTCCTGGCAAGAGATCACGTACCATAAGGGAGCGGTGATGCTTCCAGAAATCTGTGGCACGTGATGTGTTTTTTCTTCACTGAGGCACGAGTGCCACGAAATGTCAGCTCCCTCTCCGTTTCGTAAGCGAGTTTGTTCGTGCAGGGGAGGCGGCAGCATTTGTAATCAGGCAGGTGGAATTGCTGGGAGGAGCATCCTGTGCCCCTCTCCAAATGCAGGTCAAGGTTTTGCGTGCGTAATCAAATATATAACGTAATTTGTATTTACGTTTTAAGTTAGTGAGCAAAACCCTGGCCTGCGAGAAGCCAGAGAGCAGAGGGTTTTTATTTTCTTACATAGTCAAGCGAAAGGAACAATATTTCTTTCATGTTGATAGCCAGGATTAAATTATTCTTGGACTCATTATTAAATGAAGCATATGATTAAATATTGGAATTAAGACTATTATTTTTCGTATCTGCAATGGAATGAGGAAAAGAAAAAAAACCCATATGGATGAGTCAGTTCCTGTATCCAAAGCAGGGGGGGAGAAGGGAGCTGTTTCCATACAGATGTTGAATCCTAGGTTTGGAGCCTGGTGTGGAGGAGATGTTTACATGGGATTCGGGGGCGGGGACGGGACGTGCATTAGTTACTCCACATCACAGCTGTGCAGGTGGAACGATGCACCTTTTGTAGGTGCGTCACGAAGACCGTCGGTGCTTGGCACTGTGCTCTAGGAGCCGGTGCTTTTCTCAAAGGGATCCTGTCCCCGCGAGCGCCGAGAGATAACGATCTCCCAGAAGACCCAGCTTCCTACTGCTGAATTACATACATGTATACCTCTTAAAGCAGATGCTGGCTCAGAATGTGCACGTAGGTGGATAAATACAGTAATATTCTGTTGCTGCTGTGGTAGGTTGTAGAGATCCCAGTGAGGTTAGTGCTATGCTAAATCCTGCTCGGCAGGGTTGTGTTTTACTCGGCTGCCCCAAGAGCTGTGTATGTCCCAAGGGTGTGCAGAGCAAAGGCGATGGACAGAAAGGTGAAGAAAGATTATTAACCCTGAACTGCAGGAGCTGTGCTTCGGCTCCTCAGTTTGCAGGTACAGTTTTATAAAGTCATGTGAAAGGCTTCCCAGGGGTTTGAGCCCACCCTTTTGGTTATGGCGTGGTTATGTGCGTGTGCTCATCAACCAAACAAAAAAAAAAACACCCTAACAAATCTTGCAGCCTATTTCTGCTTTCTGCTGGGAGTGAATGTACTTCTTTGCTTGCAGTTTACGGCAAAGAAGCTAAATTGGTGGAAGTATGCCTGAGAGGGAGACGGGGTATTTCTATAGAATTAAGAATATCATAAGAGAGATGGGGAGGGCATGTGAAATTGCCGGGCATGATTCCCGGTGTGTTTAGATTTACTGTTTATAAATCAGTCTGATGGGGAACTTGGGAACCCAGGCTGACCGAAAAGAAAAGATCCTTATGGGCACAAAGTGATGTTTTGGCACTTGGAGTGCTACCAAACCTCTTTACAAAACTTGCTTGTTTCCGAGTTAGTTGTTATACCAGAAAGTAAAACGCGGTGAGGAGTGCTTTGGGTGGCAGCTGCGTTACGTTATCAGCACTTCCTAATGGCTCTGGTCGGTGTTGCCAGGTTTAGTTTGGTTTCTGCACTCATCCTGGGATAAGGTGGTTAAAGCAGAATGACCTTTTTTCACTAAATGAAACTTGAAATTTTTAATTGATTTCCCTGACACGCCCACAGTTCTTGAGGAGTTTCCCTTGTACAATTACTGGCCTTTTTCACATGATAAAAAATTAGAATTTGAAATGGCAGAGGAAATCTGCAGATCGTAAATTGTCTGATCTGAAATTCACACCGCGTTATGTTATGGGTGACAGCTTGCAACGTAAGCTGAGCGAGCAGAGAAACTTGATAACATACCATTATCGACCTCCGTCTCCAAAGGTGCAGCTCTCTTTGCCTTGCTTTGCTCCCGATTCCCAGTAGCTGGGGTTAGAGGCGAGAGCGTATGAGAAACTTGATCTTTTTTTTCAAAGGCTAGAAAAGTCAAGCTCTCTTGACTGCAAGCATAGTAAAGAGCATGAAAGTTTGCTTCTTATGAATAACACCCTCCCTGTTTCTATTCCTGCTGGGTCTCAGAGGTGTGATTTTGGCTGCCGCTGCTGCAACCCCGTGATGGACGGCCGGATGGCTCAGAGCTTTTGATTTCACACAGCCCATCACTGCCCCCTCCCATGCCTTAAGTGACCCTGCCTTCTTGCAGTCTTAATACTTGTGCTCTTCCCTGAGATGGGGATGAAGGTGCTTCCCAAATCATCACAAGGATGATTTCGGTAATGAATGATTGCTGTATTAATTGCAAGAAAAACACAAGAGTTGGTAGCACAGCAATACGTGTGTTTTATAAGGCTTCTTTTTGCAGCTCTGGTGTATTGAAGTGTACTGCTGCTCTTGTGCAGTTCGCTTGTTTGGTAAACTTTCTAGTACAGCTATTAAAAGTATTTAGTTTATTGCTGCATTGATGGAGCTATTAATAGTCTAACTTGGTAGGAATGAGTGGAAGTTGATGCAGAAGTACAGATAGGCCTTACCCAGGCTCCATTTTGTTATTTTTATTAGTGACAGATGTATTTTGTTGGCATGCTGTCCCACACAGCTGAATTGTATCAAACTCCTCATGCTCTTGGAACTATACTTTTAAAAAAAAAAAAAAAAATTGTTCAGACTGTAGAGTTGAATTTTAGATTGAATCTACTGGGTTGTTTGTGTAATTACTTAAAAGTTTATCCCCAACTTGCTGAGCAGTGTTTGTAAATCAGATTTCAATAAAGTTTGCAGTGTCAATAAACCTCGCGAATGACTTGGCAGTCAGCTTTGGAACTGTTGGTGGGCAAAGTACAGATGCAGCCGTTCTTGCGTCACGAACGTTACCGAAACGTCCCATTAGATGAGTGTGTGGAATTGCAGTTCTCTGTGTGTTTTCCTGTGCTTGGGACCTCTGAGCTTTTGCAGCCATCTGAGGACCATCCGCTGCTGTGTTGATTCACATCTTTAAATAAGGAAACCCGTCATGGGCTGATAGCATCGATTCCAATCTGGCAACTAATGGAGCAGATCAAATACACCAGGGACGCACCGGTCTTCCAGAAATTAAAGTTTTCGTTATAGAAATGTGGAAATGGGAGACTATTAATTTTGTTCTCGTCAGTTGTTATTAAATCCTGCTTATTTCATGTGGTCCCAATTATTTTCAGTTTTGACATTTCGGTGCACAGGAGATCCGTGCAAAAAAAAAAAAAAAAGCCCAGGCGCTCTAGAAGTTACTGACAGATCTGAAAGCGTTTTAAGGGGGGAGACTTGGGTTTGTTTCTGCTGCATCGATGCTAAGATGTCCATAATGAAACTACCATTAACAGCGCGGAAACACGGACCTTTGCAGCTTGCCTGCAGCCTCGGGCAGACAACACTGAGTGGTTATACCCGAGGTTCCCCTTCTGAGGTTTTTGTATCTGTAAGTAGAAGCGGAATGTTTTTGCTTACGTGCTAGCAGCCTTTCTAGGTGGAAAACAGTGTGAAAAGGAGACCTTTTATCCACGTCCACAGTGGGGATTTCCTAAGCTCGTGTAAGTCTGAGTTAGGAAACCATGAAGGGGAAGATCTGGAAGATAAGATCCTTTTGCTCCTATTAATGCTTAGAGAAGGCTTCCCAAGGTGCTTGCAGCGAAGAGCATTATGGATTTTATTTTAAAGCTATATCACATGTAACTTCATTGCTCAGCTGAAAATCTCCCAGAGCTAAATCAAACTGAACTAATTTTTTTTTTCCTCCCGTTTCTGCGTTGCTGGTTTGATCCCTAGATATAGAAGATCAGCAGAAATCCCCCACCATTTAAAAGGATTAGAACTGGCTGGTGAGGTTTTGGCTGTAGAATTAACTGGTGGGAGCAATTTTACAGTAATAATGCATGGGTCAAACATGTGGATGAGTTGCGTGTTTCTGTATCAAGCAGAAAGCAAGGTGCAGTAGCCCTTCAGCGTGCTGCTGTAGTCTTGCCTGCTCAAAATGTGCTCTTACACTTTTGGTTGGGCTCCACATTTTTGTTAAGCTTTCCTTCTCATGTGACACTTGCATTTCAATTACTCATGTTGCCTTGTACCTCCTTACTTACCTTTCTCAGTCCGAGCAGTCCCTTTCTTTCCAAGCGTAATTCCCCATCTGCTTTGCTGGTCGACCCTCTGGTGTGGAACCTGTTCAGCTGGTGATAGTGATTAATGACTGCGCCAAGTGTGATTGTTTAAACTCTTTTTTTTTTCTTTTTTTTTTTTCCTGACACACATGCACTAATTGAAAGGCTGAGGGGTCCGGCAGGCCTCGCGATGGCAGCTTTTTGCTTTGCTACATTGCCTGCCACAACTCTCATACTTGCAAAACTTCCCTATATTTCTTGGAGCAATGAGATGGTGCTTATCTGAAATAGTAGGGAAGAGTTTGAGCTGTTTGGGATGTGGGTAGCTCTGGTTCGCCGGGAAAGCAGAAGTGCTCAGCACAGGGAGAAGGTTCCCCACTGCTTATTTGTTCCTCTGAAAGTCTGTTCTCTGTGTGGCATTGCGGCTTTCCCCTTTCCCAGACAGTCAGTGGAAGGAGAGGTTCAAAATCTTGTGCTACTAGGTCCTGCTTTCAAAACTGGCAGAATCTGATTCCTTAGTCTTCGCCGGTAGGTTTGGGAAGTCTATGGGACTTCACCTGAGTACTCCTTATCCTGTTAAGTCTGGGACTTAAATTATTTTGTTAGAAATGGAAATGAACCTTCTGGGTTTGGTTTATTTCCTCGAAGTTTATCTTTTTATTCTCAGCTAATGTTCCCAGTGACTTTTTTGGTACCATCAGTAGACATGACCAAACAGTTCCATTATATTAATCCAAGCTATTTTCGACATCGGTATTAAGCCAGGATTTTTAAGCAGAACGCCAATCAAACTGACTTTGGACAACCTTTGTCCTCCTGTGACTGACTGAGTCTAATCTTTGCTCTGAAGAGGCTTGTGACCACTTCAGTGGGTGATCTGTGAGTCTGTCCTGCGGTGGCATTATCTGGATCGTGTGTTCGCTGCCCGTGACAGCCATTGACGTGTGCGCAACATCCTTAAGTTTGAAGGGCTACAAGGATGCATATTCTGTAACACGGTTCTGGATGTCAGAGAAACTGTTGGGAACTGTCTGAGGGAAGTGAGAAAAAACCCAAGTGGAATGGGCTTACCAAATTAAGTGTAGGCTTATATCTCTGTGCAAGGGGTTGGAGAGCTTCTATTTGTACAGGGGTGAGGGCACCCATCTTGCTGTCCCTGCATTTAGCATGTGAGCTCTTTGGGGAAAATTCACACCGGGAACCCATCCAAATTTCCATCTTTCAGAAAGTATCTTGCAAAATTGGCTCCAGTTACTGTGTTTGTGGGGTTGGCTTCTTGTTACTGTTGGGGAAGGGGGGGTTGGTTTGGTTTTTGGTTTGGGTTTTAATTGCGAGTCATCCGAAATTGGGCTCCAAACCTTCTTTGGCTTGGGTTAAAAAAGACCTGTCCTCAAAAGCGAATAATTTTCTGGCTGTGCTTTGCTGCTTACTGTATGTACGAGCCAGAAAGAGCTCTTCGCTCTCAGAGATCCAACAAGCCACCTGAAGAACAAAGTTCTTGGTGAGTTGAGAGTCTGTCTCTTGATGTGTATGTTGAGCGAAATCTAGAAGTGCGGCTTCTTCTGTGTAACGGCAAATCAATGTACACTGGTTTTGTCGTAGGTGCTGCTGGATTTAAGGATTGGGAAAGGTACATGCACTTATATGTAATGTTAAATATCACTTCTGGAATAAGATACTGTGTAATTTGGGTTAATGTGTTCAGTTTCGTAAGTAATTTTCGGGAGTAAATGTTTCAAACAAAACACTGTCTTACACTTCAAGAAGTATCCTGAAGTGACTAGATCAGCAGAGATTTTCATATCCAAAATTATGAATAACTATTTGTCTTACTTGACTAGAACATTATTTATCATTTTTAGAAATGAAGTGTGTTGGCTAAGGCACGGAGCTTGGGAGCTCTGAATGCAGTTAGCATGATCAGTTAGATAGTACAGATATGAAACTGAGATAAAAAGCAAACAATTTGCCTGAGGTCGAATAAGAAATATGTGGCAGTTACTGGTGTGTCCTTAATCTTTGCCTGCCTTGTCTGCTTAGAACTTGTCAGAAGCTATTTTCCCCTGCCCCCCTCCAACCTTTTTACAGCACCTAGCACCCTGATTTGGATTTAAGCCTTTAGCCTTTGATTTAAGAGTGCAGGAGCTACTGCAACATGGTAATGCTGAGCCCTTGGAGTCTTTTGGCATTTAATGATCATCATTTGGACAGAGGTGGCAAAAGGATTGCAAATACTCTAATTCCTTTTCTCATGCTGTCTGCCGTCTTGCTAATAAATTCACAAAGCTTCTATGATTAAAAACTCGAGAACCTGGTGCACTCTATGCTCTCTAATTAAAAGTGGTAGAAAACTTGAAGCTTTCTTTGAAGGGCCATATAAATCTGAAGACGGCTTTGAAAGTTGGGTGCTGGCAGCAGAGGACGAGCCTACAGTGCTGTCACGGGGTTTGCTGCAGGGGCAGGATGTGGTTCCGTGCTGATCATACCTGGCCACGGCCTCTGCAACTCTTAACCATCGCGTTCAGATTTCTTGGTACAGTAAATGTCTTACTGAGTCAGAAGCATCTCGGTTTGACCATGTAATTTTGCACAGTACTGCAGCGGGTCTCTGACTGTGATGTGGTTGAGTTCCTGAAGTGAACAAAAGAAGTGTTGGTAAAAATAAAGTGCTTTTCTCTAGCATCTAGTCCGTGAAAGTGGTAGGCTTGCATGGTAAGAGTCCGTGTTTAGTGGTTCCGGATTTAAAAACAGTTTATCCTCTGCCTCCGGATCCGAGGGCAGCGCTTCTGTCTTCCCTCTGTAAACCGATGCGCTGCAGGAGTTGCACTCCTTCCCTGTTTGCTCTAACCACCAGCTGGTGGCTGAGAGCCGTCCGTGCTGCAGGGCGGGCTCGGTGTCGCTGGGGAATGGGGGCTGGAAATCCACATATTAAGTTTCAATGAAGTGGGACCGGTGTTTAATTAGGAGCAATGGGTAGCTGAAATCTTCACTTTGGCTGGGCAGCCTGATCTCTGTCCAGAAGCTGGATGATGCTGTAGCCGTGGGTGAGGTGATGGTGAAGGCTGGAGGCACTGTAGTGGTCAACGTTGGTCAGTGAAAGTCATCACTGCCTTCCTCGTTGAAGGAAATCAAAGTAAACCAACGTCAGGCTATTCCCAGCCCTCCAAATTTCGCTGCATGGCTTTAACCACGGTGCTGTTGTCTCTCATAACTGGGTCTACTCTTGATTTATTGAAAGAAATAAACATAATTTCGACTCTGAGTTGGTGCACAGCCTCCTGGCTGGGAAGAACTGTGTTGAGGAAATCCCCTGATAAACTCTGGCTTCTTGGCCGTGAACCTGAGCTGACTAATGCTGAATGAATCGTCTCTGTACAGCAGCAGCCTGGGGAAAGGCTCTCTCCTTCCAGGATCGATCCTTGGGTTTGTTTACTAGCACCAAGTGCAGTGGCTGTGGCACGTACGTAGCTCGGGGTATGACAGGGTGACTCTCCGTTAGGATCCAATGCGCTGTGCTTAAAGGAACACGAGAGTGTAACTGTGAGTGCTGGTGCTTAGTCCTGCCCTGGATCCCAGGGAGCCAGAAGACAAGTACCCTGATCTGCTGGAAGCTTGCTTTTATTAAAGAGTAATCAGCGGTGGATATGTGAGCGTATTTACTGGGTATCAGAAGGTCTCTTTAAACATTGCACTGAATTAAAAAAGAAAAACTGCTACGCATGGTTTTACTGTTTCTTTATGAAACACAGCTGTTGAATTTGTGTTTTCCCTTATATTCACTGTCCCCCAGCCATTCATCATTACAGCTCTCTGGAGTCATGATTGCTCCCCAGTCTCCAGTATTAAAAACCCATCAGAAGAGTCCAGTTGGAATTTTCCAAGCACGTATGGCATCTTGGCATCACAGTTCTCGTTAATTTTAGTGACATTAGGGGTTGGGATCCCACAGGCAGTCTTTTGGAAATACTTAGTTTCCAAGAAGAAAAAAGCAGCGAGGGAATTTTTGCCTCCAAACGATTTTCTTTTTTTTTTTCTTTTTTTTTCTTTCTTTTTTAAGTGCATAGAAGCAAGCACTTCTGCTCTGTTAGACCATTTGTGGAAGCTCCCCTCCAGCAGTAAATGGGAGCTGGTGTTGTGGTTGGGAGCCCAGAGCTGGCACACTGAACGCTCGAATTAAAGCAGCATCTCTGCAGGTACATATTTAAAACTAAAATATTACAGCAAGTTAAAACAACTTTGGCAGCATGTGCAAATTACTTGGCAAAAGTGTTAATTTCCTTGTTAAACGTCGTAGCAGAAAGGGCCTTTGATCCCAGCAGCCTGTTGGGAGTCCTTCCTAATTGTTATCAAACTATCCTGTAGCTTTAAACAGATAAAACCTAATTAGCTAAAGTGGTGTTGCGTTTTTCAAAATAGAGAGGGCCCTCTCAGTGTTAGGCACCTGTGTTTCTGCTCTTTCAGCTAGAATTACATCTTTGGCGCTCTGCCCAACGTATGACTTCAAGCGAGGGCTGGTATCCGGTGGCAGTCGGTGGCTTCCAGCGGCAGAGGAGAGGGGACCGTGGCTTGCATTTCCCCGGTGGCCCATGCACAACGTGCAGATGACCCCCTTCAGATGGGAGGCAGGATTTTAAACATTGTTAATGACAGGAATACGAAGGACTGATGAAAAATTTTATTTTTTTCTTTTTTTTCATCCTTTGCATCATGAAAAGGAAAAGGGGAAAATTGCATTGATGGAGTAAGGTCTGACTTTCTTGCCTCAATGTAAAGAATCTTCTCCACATCAAAAGACCTCTTTAATCATTAATCTTAAATCTCCTTTACTACTTTTAACCTCAGGCTATTAGTGAGGCCACCACGGAGGAGGAGGAAGGAGAGAAATGTTGGAAATGCAATATTCTGTCTCCTTCACCCATCTGCTTCCAATGGGAAAACTGAAGCATTAAGGATTTGGTTCAACACCTGTTAGGTTACTCAAGGAAATACAAAGACTTTACCAGATGTTTAAGAAGAAGCATATGGCAGGCAGGGAAGGAAAAACTGTGCCAATTTCTCTGTTTAATCAATCAAACTTGTAACAATCAATGCTATTGTCCATACCCTTAATAAATAATCATTCCCATGAAATACTGTTTAATGCAACGTAGAACTCCTCCAATTGCCCGTTGCAAGTGGGCAGAATGAAGGAGGCACTGGCTTCTCCTTCCTTCTCTTACTGATGGTACAGAGCTTTTGCATTTTTCTTCTCATGTTTTTAAGCCCCAAACAAAAAAAAAATCAATTCCGGGAATAGATTGAAACAGGATTCATAACCACCTGCACAGTTTTCAGAGGTCACTTGAAATTTAGTTACGGTGGGTATCAGGGAAAATAAAGATTATAGGTTTAGTTTTGCAAGGTATTTTGTGAAGGTGGATGTTGTTTTCTTGAAGTTTTGAAGCTTAGGTTCCTTCTTGATCTTTATGTATAAAGCAGATAAAAAAAAATACCCGTTTTGCTTTCACCACAGGTTGCCACCATTTGTGGTTTATCTAGAAAAATACTGCTGCTGTAAATCCAGAGGAGCTCCTCTACTGGTGTGATTTGGGTGTAAAAGAGGACGGTTTTAAGTGGTTTCCTGGAGAAACACTTTACACTAGCTCCCATCAAAGGTGCTTTTAGGCCAAGCACCTTCAAGGACTGACCTGTGAGTGTTTCACGTGCCCACCAGTACACCGGCTGCATCCTTCAGACTTCGGCCATCGGTCAGAAGCAAATACCCAAGTCGAGAATGCTTTCTTAGTCATACGTATGTGGAGCATGTTAGGATAAGCAACTTGTCATTAGGGGCAGGGCACAGTTCAGTTCCTGACGTTATCTCACAGTAGTACGCGCCTTCTGTCGCATCGTAATGATTAATCACAGCCTTGCACCATGTGTTACCAGGCAGTCTGCATTTGCTTAACAGTCAGTAACTACTATACATACTCTGCTGGCTTAATCCCTAGTGACTGTTTTCTAATGGGAACAGTGCTGAACAATGGGGTATCATGACAGCTTGTGATTTATTCTCTTTTTTTTTTTTCCCCCTGCTTTGCAAAGAATTGGGGTTTTCCCTGTTTGAGATGCTTACTTAGCTACCTTTTATTATCAGTGGTTAAGCACTGCGCCGGTTGCTGCCGTAATCAAATAACTTTTAACTCTTCTCTAATTCAGTGTTTGGCCAAGTTGAAAACAAGGGTATTTCCTTTCTGTAAGTTCACTGTGTGCTTGTGAATTGGTCGGTAACGAAGTACTAGGTCAAGCGTGGGGAGCATTTGGAGCTCAGGCTGCTCAGGTTTGCTTCACCTTCCCCGTATGGCTCATCCCTCTTCAGGCACTGGAGAGGGTGAGGGAGGCTGAAGGGCCTTGGATCTTTAAAAAGTCTCCATTAGCATCCTTGGATAACAGCTCTGCAGTCTTTTCTTCATTAAAATGCAGATGGAACTAGTCTTATTCTGTTTAGGAAATAAAAAGTTGCCACAGTGAAAATACAGTTTGTAAAAGGGGAGTCAGGGTATGTCTTGGTCCCCACCATATGAGTTGTATAAGAGAGCTCTTCTCCATGGGATGTAGGAACAAAATGACTTTAAAAGGCACTAAAGTCAGCTAAAGACAATATTTTTCTTAGCTCGTACCTTTTTGCTGATGTCGTGCAAAGCGTTACAGAAGAAAACTTGTTTAGACCCGGATCAGTGTATACTTTAGCTGTCAAGCTCTTTGTGAACACGGCGATTATTGTTGAGTGAAGCATATGCCAGTCCGGGTCTAAATATGTTTTTCCTCTATTGCCTGACACTGCGTTAATTAAAACATCCCTTTGCTCTAGGAGCTGATGGCGGCAAGTGCCATCTTGTTTCCTTAGCGAAGCTCCGCTCGGGGTGGGCGCTGCTGCCGGCTAAGGGATGCCGAGGGTGTGCGGAGCCTGGGTCTCCCTTCTGCTGAACTGTCTTAACACTTCATGCCTTTGACCGAAACCGAGTTATTAGTGGAGAAATTGGTTAAAAAACAGTTTTTGAGAAAAGCGGTTGGTTTTGGTGGAGAGCTCTGGTCTGAATGATTCAGGGCCGTTTCTTCTGTACCCTCTGTGGTGCTGTGGCTTGATTTTCTGGGAACAAAAGATGCCAGGAGGTGGAAGGAGATCAGACTGTATGGCCTCTCCTTTTTTCCCAACCTCATATAATCTCCTTAATTTTCTTTGGATAAACTGATTCTCATTTCCTGGTATTCCCAGACACCTCTTTTCAAACTGCTGGAGGCATTATGTCCACTGAATTCCATTCTGGAATAACGAAACTTCGTGTTTTGCACCATGGGCTAAATTATGCCCCTGTAGAATTTGTAATTGTTGGTTTTTTTCCCCGACTTTCTGGGTGTCTGAAGTAGGCTTTCCTGCTTTAATCCAGATCACTGGGATTTGCTTATATATCAGACGCAAATCTCTGCATCCGTAATCCTTCTTTATAAACCGTTGTTGGCTTTTCTGTTGAGTTTTTTAATTTTATGCCCTAACTCAACGAGTACATATGTTCTGAGGTTTGAATTTTTGAAAAGTGCATCCCGAGTGAGTTATGACAGATCTGTGCTAATATGGCTTGACAGTCTGCTGCGAGGTTTGGAGGAGGATTGTGCTAAAATACAGTATCTACCCTGTCTAAGCTCTTGCATTTGCTCAGAGATATAAGGATGAAAAGTTTGTCCCTGCTCTAAAGACTTTTTTGTTTGTTCACCAGACTTTATTTGAGACCTAGAAAGTGCCATGATCTGAGGTCACAAATACTTGCTTCTGTATGCACTTGTTGAAGAGAGTGTAAGATGTCTACGGTGCTTGAAAAGATGTCGAGGATGGGTTAAGGAGGGGCTTAGCGCAGGAGCTGGCAGCTGAATCGTGGTTACGGCGGTAGCTTGCGCATCGCTTCCCTTGCTGGGTGGTCCCTTGCGTTTACGAGGCTCGACTGCAGATCCGAGGGGAGGAAGTAAAGTTGAGGCTGTGGCTTATCCGGCATAAATGGGATCTGAGGGTGTTACATCTCAGTGTTTGCAAGGAGAGTAAAACCTGCTTCAAATCTCTAAGGGTTGTAATGGAGAAAAGAGGCATTCTGTCACTGAAGTTATTCTGAAGATAGCTGGATTTAGAGTAAGTGTATTAAGCAATTTGCAAGACAGTGGAAAACATCACTTTCGTGGTTGAAAGAAGAGCAAAGACGAAGATGTCTTGGAGTCTGATTAATTGTGATCCAATGCCTTGCTGCCCTTTGCTATGGAGGAAAAAAATCCCTGGAATGACTTATTAAATGATTTAGTTTTATCTTTGTGTAGCTGGCTGACTGCAATACAGTAAGTAATTTTGTTGCTGTTGCTGTTTAAAATTATGGTATGATCTAGAGTAGAACAGAAGTACGACAGAAATAGAGTAAAACTTAATAGCGGCAAATGCCATGATTAGAGACTGAAAACAAAAAGAAATAGTGAGGAATTATTATATGTGGGGAGACAAAAAAGACCATTGTGATAATTGATCAGGGATGGCCAGTCCTCTGGGATGGCGTGGATACGGAAGAGACAGCAGATCCTGCCAGG
The DNA here is from genome assembly GCA_031468815.1 of Morus bassanus. Classification (NCBI taxonomy): domain Eukaryota; kingdom Metazoa; phylum Chordata; class Aves; order Suliformes; family Sulidae; genus Morus; species Morus bassanus. The sequence goes on from CM062577.1 coordinate 29,129,720, forward strand.
CAATGTCTCCACTGTGGCTGGGAGATCTCAGCCGGAACGCTGTCCTCATCTTTGTTGTGTCAAAAAAAAAAAAGTGGATGTAAGAACAGGCGCCCCCTGAGATGTGTGCGGGTAGCGGGTGGTGGAGGTGGTCCAACAGCCTAGCATGGCAATTCGTGAGTGTGGGGCAGACACCGTTGACGGAGGGGATTTCCTGGAGCCGGGGATGAGCCTGAAGAACAGGCTGGAGCTACAGTCCATGAGTTAAGCTTGGGTTGGAGGCTGGATGTGTTCATCTGAAGAGGAAAGTTGGGAACAGCAACGCGAGAGGAGCGATGGCAGCAAGCGGCGGCTGATCGAGCTGTGGAGGTGGACGTGGGTAAGGCGGTGTCGGGAGCCAGCCGGACCCGCTGGTAAGTGTGCTGGTACGTGCTGCCAGGGCGGGCGGGCGCGCGCCCCGACTCGGGGTAAGGAAACGCTGCGGCGTTGTGTTTGGCTCTTGGCGCAGGAGTGTGCTAGGTGGCAAGAGGAGGGCTCTCCCCGTTCTTCAGAATTCCGTGAAATGCTTATGCCATCAGGTGCCTTCTAGGGCTCCCTCCTGCCTTTCCTTGAAAGGTTTCTTTTGGGGTGCTTCCATCCTTTTCCCTCCCTTTTCATTAGGGTATGGCAGAAACTATTTCTTATTATTAAAGAATTTCTGGGGCTCGGGGGTGGCCCCGGATTAAAAAAAAAAAAATCTTCCTGCTGCTATAGCAAAGTTTTGTCTTCTGCTTCAGCGCATCTTCACCTTTTGCTGGCCAGTCCCTTGTGTTCTTATGCAAATAGTGTAGTTCATTTCAGTCTTTGAGAAGAGGTGACTTAATACCTTTGGTTAAAGAAAGCAAATCATGAGTTTAGTATCTTCCATGTGTAAAAACCTGTCTTGCAGGCTGATCTGTTAGGACTGAGGAGGGACATTACTAGCATTTGTCATAAAACATGCGGACAGAAGTGGCTTGAAGCTGTTGTTCTTGCTGTGGCAACTGTGATTGTGCAGATGATACAGCACTAAATAATCCCTGGATTTGGGAAACTGAGGAGTCCCAGTTTGCCAAGCAAGTGATCTGGAAAAGGTGGTGGAAAATAAATCTGCCCCGAAACCCCTTTAGTTCCCACGTCTGCCTGGAGCTGTGGGTTAGGGGCAGAGGCACGTAGCCTGGTGGAGGTGAAGCCTGTGGAGGTCGGTTCTTTCCCAGCTCGTGCTGCTGGAGACCTGCAGCAGCCTGGCAGAGGTGACGGGAGAGGCGTCACCCCTCTTCGTGGCTGGTGGCCTCCAGGTCGGCGTTTGGGGCGTAAGCAGACCCTTCAGCCGAAGGCAGCCCTCTCTGTGCAGAGCGGCTTGCTTCACGTCCAGGGTGAGCTTCTGCAAGGTGGACTTCTGTTCATCAAATAGTACTTGGGATTGGATTCAGCGTGGGACAGTCCCTCCTGTCCCTCTGGGTTTATGAAGGTGCAGTTTGATTACTTTGTCTAATAATTTGCATTCAGTTACTCCTAAGGAAAAAAAGCTCTTCTAACCCCAAGTCTCAGTGATGCTCGTGACCGATTCTGTTTCTTGAAGTAGGTATAGCAATATGGAAGAGATCTATCAACAACTGCGCTTAACAGCATCTTCTGTGTTCGGTGCTTTAATAATAGGAAAAGAAAGAAAAAAATTAAGGTATTTTTATCTTAACTAGAATGCACCTGATTAAAAACAAACAAAAAAAGACATCCAGATTGTAATAGCAAAACATGCTTTAATCACAGTGTGACCCTTTCATAATGGTTTTCCTGTCATAAATGTAATTGCTGATGCTTTGATACTTCCACCAGCGTGGCTTACAAAAGTTGCGACGTGAATACAGAAAGGATGCATACTAAGTTTTGCAGTTTTAAAAACATCAAAGCAAATTGATGACATTGATTTTTATTCTTCTGTTGTTCATCAGCGTATTCTCGCATCTATAGGGAGAGCAGGTAGTGACAAGCAGCTGGTGAATACTTATGAGAGTGGTTTGGGTTAGTACAAGTGAAAACACTGAGCAGTTACCCAAGATATATTATGTATTTACATGCAGCTGCTTACATTCTAAGGCAGGCGTTATAATATTTAAAAGCTGACTTTTGCTGTCACATTGTTGTAGGACAATTCCCTTGTGTTGTGACAACAGCAGAAATGCTGACGTTTTGCCGGTGGATTTTCATTGCTCGAGACCTGAACCAGAGTTAGAGGCTCCTGTGCTGTTTCTCTCCGACACCTAGTTTTATCTCCTCCTACCTTGCGGCGGTCCAGCCTTCCTTCCTTTACGTACGTCTCGCAAGATGCTGGACGACTGGAAGGAGGTTTGGTGGTAGTAAGCTTGCTAGGATTTTTTTTGCCCGGATGGCAGGAATTTATCATAAACGTAATGAAAAGCTGCTCCTTGACGGCACTGTCCAAAAGCAACCCCAGACATGAAGCTTTGTAGCCCAGTAACGTGCTCGGGGCGAGACAGCAGTATTTATCCCATCTCCTTGGTGAAGAGCTTAAATGACGTTGTTACTAATTCCTTTTCTAGGAAGTGTGGCTCGTCCCGCGTATTTATCCCCGTTTGCGTGAGGGAGCAGCTTCCCACCGCCGGGGAGTTGCAGCAAGCAGGCTGTCAGTTTGCGAGGCAGACAATTGAATCAAGGCACTAAAACATGCCACTCCAAAGCTGTTTAAATCATCGTAATGCGAATTATGAATTTATTACAATGCATATTACCTCAGGGGACAGAGAGGGAAGGGAGATCTGAAGGGGCTGTTTGTAAACATGTAAAACAATAAGCGTTTCCTGCGTTGCCGCTGCGACTGGGAGCTCGCCTGCCGAAATAAAACCTAAATAAATGTGTACGCTGGCAGCAGCTCACCTGGGGCCAGATGGCTCTCGGTGGGTCAGGTAACAGACTGCTTAACAGAAATAAAACCACAAACCCAATAAACAACAATGAAAACCCTCTGCAGATTTGAAGGTCATCGATTTTTATTTCTTCATCCCACCCCCAATTTGTTCCTCGACATTGGCCGTCTCGGATCTCCCCCTTCCCATCTCTCCCCGCCCCACCCCAGCATTTCTTCTCCCCTAAAACAGCCCCAGAGCTGCTTGTCTCTGGCTGTGCCTGGGTTCCCACGGAGCTTTCGCAGGCAGCTAGGGCACAGTGAGCGGCAGGAGCGTGCCTGGTGCCCAGGAAAGTGCTGAAGCAGAGTCGCGCCGAAGCCACGAGGTTGTGGGGTTACGCGCTCACGAGGGCGGCGCTTGCTCGGTGCCTGCAAACCAAGCAGCGCTGAATTCAAAGTCCTGGCTCATTTTCTCTCTGGTTCCGTGTAGACGGTCTAAGTTGATCGGGACGCTGGCCGCCCCTGGCACCGTACGTCTGCTTCTGCTGCACGAGCTGGCGTGCCGTCAGTTTAGCGCTGGTTTGGGTAAGGTTTGGAAACCTTGGTGAGCTCAAGCCCCTCGCTGTGCCTCCGGGCTTAGCTGCGAGCGTGCGAGGGGCAGCTCATACCACCGGTGTCTTGCGAGTGCCCGGTTCGCCTGAACAGTGAATCTTTCTTCTGTGTTTTGGCTCTCCTCCTGCTGAGGGTAGCACGTCATGTAGCCCGTGCAGCGGTGGGCATATAAAGTGGAGTGAGTTTTGCTGAGAGATTTCCTGAAAAACATCGGTAGGGCTTTTGCTGGCCCAAACCCCTTCCCTGTGAAAGGGGTTTTTGGTGCCAGGAGAGCCAATTACGACCGTGTGCTCCGTCGGTCTCCACCGCGCGGCTGGTGGAACCCAAATCCTAGCTCCTGCAGCGAGCCCCGTGTCCTGCCAAAGGGGGCCGGATCTCTGAGTGTCACAGATTGCGGTTCGTGAGCAGAAGTGCTGCGCTGCTGGAAGGCGTAACGTGCCCTGTGCTTTGGACAAGCTGGCACGAACAGAAGAGGCAGCAGAGGATGGGAAACCACAAATTCACCAGTGCTTCCTAAGGGGGGAGAAAAGAAGCGCACACCTCTCGGGGAGCATCGCAAAAAGCGCGTGGATGCTCGGCATTGCCCTAAACGACGTTTTTGATTGTATGTAGTAGTTGTTTTGGGGTTTTTTTTTCTTCCGTTTTTAGCAGCAGTGCTGATCCTTGGTGTCTGGCAGCGGTAGCCTCAGCTGCAACTTCTCAGATGCTTTGAAAGGTGAGCAGATAAGCAGCTGCCTTCCCCACCTTCAGGTCTTCACTCCGTCCGTGGGCTATCTGCTCAGAAGAAGATGGGCATCCCCCAATGGCGTGGAGTCCTACTAGCCACTCCGTACAATTTACTGAAGAGCAGTGGTGGGATAATGAATTTGAGTCATTACTGACCAGGAGAACATAATAAAAGAACCAGCAGCTTACAGAAGGACGGCTCCGTACCCCATTACTTTTGCAGTTTGAGAAGCAGCGCACTTCAAGCGAGCTCTGAAGGGGAGAGCGCTGGTCGGTATGGAGGTAATGATTTATAAAGTGGAGAACGTAAACGTAGTGCAGGCTGCATGGCCAGCATGCTGGCTGTCCTTAAAGGACTCCTCAATGTGCTGCATTGCAAGACTGCAGCGATTTGGCTGCAGGCTATATTTAGTCTATTTATTCTTTGTTGGTGTACAATGTGCAGTTCAGTGGAAAACTTGGTCTCTCCAAAAAGGAGATTTGAACCGGAGTCAAGACAGGGAAAACACCATCTGTCTAGAAAACATTTTTCTTAAGTGATTTGAAGGGGGAGGCTGTATATGTGAGATACATGTGCACGTTGCTTGGTTTGCTGCTTGGGTCTTTTTGTTTAAAGTTGGGGTTTTTTTTCTTCAGTGGTCTTCCATCCTTTAGTCTAGTTATTAAATTATTTAAAAAATACAGACAGAAAAATTCACTTTGTAGTTCAGCTTTTTAGACCAACTCCTGAGTAAGAAAGTGTAATTTTTTTTTTTTCTACTTACAGTGAGCAACTCCACTGCTAGGGTAAAAATCAGCTGTGTTTTGTGGAAGAGATCATTCCTGTTGGAAGCACCCTTAAATGGTGAGCAAGGATTAGCCCTATTGTGTTAGGGAACAGAAAAGAGCAGCACATACTGTCTCTGTTTTAAAGTGCTTACAGTCTGGGTTAGAGGTTTGCAAACTTAATTGGTCATCGTGAGCAGTAACAGGCTCCCGGCAGTTCACGCACCCAAGAAATATTTGTGCTCCGCCTTGCCAAGGAATGTGTGCCATCACTTTGAAATTAGTTCAGGCATTACCTCTGGGAAGTGTCTGTAGCCCGAGATGTCCTCCCCTGGGATTTCTTGCTTTTCAGAGACACAGCCTGGCCGAATTGATCAGCCCCCCGCCGGTGGACCTGCTTCCCCCCTTTGTCTGCGCGGGGCTCTGCGCTGACCTTTAGGGCACAATGTGAGGCTTTGTCGTGGAAGTTTTGATCCGGAAAGGGCTAAGTCCGTGGTTTTTTTAAGTGAAGAAAGTCGGGGACGGTGTGTTTTTTTGGAGGGCTCTTGGTCAATGAACTGTTGATATCAACTGGGGATAATGGATGAAAAAAAACAACATTGTGTGAATGAAGTAGGGATGGAGAGAAGGCAGCATCTTTTCATGCATTAGCTCTAGAAATAAAAAGATTTTAAATGCCACTTGATCTTAAAAATAAAACCTTAATTATTGACAGATTCTTGAGCATGATTTGACTAATTGGGAGCCGCAGTTGTGTGTAACTTGAATGCGCCATCGCGTTAACGCGGCTGGACGTGGTCCCGAGCAGCCTGCTGGGGCTGACCCTGCTTTGAGCAGGGTTTGGACGTGGTGGCCTCCGGAGGTCCCGTCCAACCTCCACTCTTGGGTGATTAAAGCAGATGCTCAGTGTTGGAAATTAAAGCCTGATCACCTTTTCAAAGAGGTGATACAGAAGATCTTCTGATGTTGGCTAGTGGGGAAAAGATAAATTCTGATAGCTTATCGTGTATTATGTTTTCTGGGTTCATACAGTGTGCCTGCATAATGATACAGGTATCTTAAAACACTGCTGTAAAATGACTGTACAAATAAATTCTGGGTAGACCATACATGGAACAAAATTCCACCTATTCCTTATGAGTTTAAATAGGCAAAGAGTCTTTATGCAGATGACGGTTTCTTAGATAACATTTCCTTAGTTTTAATAATGTTATGTATGAAATATGGCATTTTATGGCTATGCAGTATCTTTTTATTCTGTTTCTTGGGTGTCTGTTCATCTGTCTCCGTAATTATATTTTACTTCCTGGAATTATGCAATCCATCAATGTTGGGAAGGGCAGGGTGGTTAAGGGTTGCTCTGAGACTCATCAGAAAAATGCAATGCATTTCTGGCAGTTAAAATGTTGTCCTTATTAAAACTGAGAAATTTCTTCTCCCTACTGCTCCCCAACTTAGACAATTTAAAAAAAACCCTCATAAAATGGAAATCTCAATTTCTTATCGTGGTTTTATAAATTTAAAATTTAATTTAAAATAGCCCGTGGTGAATATTTTTAAATGAATTGTTCTTTTGGCCTTGATACAGCATGCAAATATCAGAGAGGCTGCCCATAATGATGTTTGGTTGCGGCCTGGCTTTTCTTGCTCTGGAGACGTTCCGTGGGAGAACTTAGGTCGTGCTTGGGGAACGTTACAGCAGCGCTGACTGCAGCGTGCTCGGGAAGTAATCGGCCCCTGAAATGCACGCGTGGATACGTGCTGCAGGAAATGCCTCCGTGCTTGAAGAGGCGAAGAGCAGAAACCAGAGTGTGGTACGCTTTTCAAACATCCCAAGTTGTACACGGTGGCTGTTAATGACCAGCTTTAAAAATTAAAAGTTCAAAAATCTGGAAAAGCTTATTTAAAAAATAATATATATATATAAATGTACCTTTCTAAGATAGGCTAGGAAAGACTCAAGTAAATAATTTGGGGATTTAAGATGGAAAATGCAAGGGGCTGGAGGTTTGTGATGCGCTTTGACATTTCATGGCCTGTGCCCACCTCCGTTTTCTACCAAAGCGAATCTGTATCCGTGTTGGCCTGGCAGGTGTTGGGAAAAGATGATGTAATTTGGTTTTGATGCAAAAGATGCTTTTTGGAAGTCAGTCTCAATTTAATGCTGCTGTAGAACCACAATTCATTCAGGCAGCCTTACAATTACGTTATTGTCATTATTAATCCACCGCTGGAGAGCCAGGTGCCTGGCTTACCATGGAGCTGGCTGCTAAGTCTTAGGAAGAAGTGTAAAATGTCTTGTGGGGAGAAAAAAAAGAAGCGAGGTCTTGACCTCACTTGGCACTTTGAGAAAGTTGTGGTGATCAAGATGAACAGCAGGAATGCTACGATGCTGGTTTCGGTGTAAATCCGCTCTGACGAGCTGTAGTGTGTTTGGAGCCCGTTTCGAGATCTGTAACCTAGAGGAAGCAGCGTTTCACCCCAAAGAGTTCAGTGTTTTGGGAGCCTGATGCATTTCATTCTACTGGTGGGGAAAAAAATAAACCTGGATTTTTGATTTGTGATGGAATGGTGGCTTTTTTTCCCCCACCTCTTTTTTTTGCAGGGTGGTGAATGTTAGGCAAGCAGGTGGTGTTCTTTGAGTCTCCTTCAGCCTTTGCCGTGCTTAGGTGTTCACACGTCAGACTGGGTATCAGCATAAAGTGCGAATCTGTAAAGTACAGAGGCGTGGTGATAAATGGGAGAGGCTGCAGGTGCGCTTCAGCGCCAAAGTCTATTAAATCCTTGTAGCTGAGGGTTTTCTCTTCCCTTTTCTTCCTCACCAGTTAAGCATAAAGGCCTTGGGCTTTGCTTCCACCTCCTTGAATTCTTCAGAGTGCACATCACAGCGTCTTTAAACAGTGTGAGACACGTCGGGGAACTGACGGCATTAGCAGAGCTCTGGGATTTATTGGCAGATTGACAACCTGATAGGCACGCTCCCTTTCTTCTCTGTTTGTCACTCTTTGATACTTGCCTTTTCACTCTCCGAGGGGAGGGAGGGAGTCCCACTGTAACACTAAATGTCTTCAGCATTTCTACTCTGCGAAACGTTTCATCTTGGTTTAAGATTTTTTTTTTTTTTTTTAAAAAGTCTGAAGTTCACCTTATCCTTAAAGGTGCATAATTTACCAGGCCTCCTGTGATAGCTTTGTGTCTTGCAGAGAAACTGAAATGGGAACTGAGCTCATTAAAACTAAATTAGTTTAAAAAAGGAAAAAAAAGTTTCTCCTTTGTGGGAATGCTTGCAACTAATATGAAAGCCTAAGATGATGATGCTTTGTTGGTGTAAGGATAGAAAATGAGGTGATATCTCAGGAAATGGAATCTCTCTCCTGATCTGTGTTGAGCGGTGCTTAGTTTCAGGCAAGATAGACTAGAGAGAGGTTGGTTATATGCGTAAGAATGGGACTTGCATCCAGTTCTCAGCTCTGATGTTTCACAGGTTACCTTAATCTCCCTGTGCCTCCCTTCCCCAGGTTTTCACCAGGAGTAACAAAAACTTTCGCTGCCGCTTGCATCTGTTCTGCCTTTTTCATTTAAAAGATATTTAAATCCAGGAGCGCTGCGTGTACGTTCATACGTATGCTTTTACTGATTGCATCTACGCACTTCTGTGCAACCAGCCTCATAGCTGTGTCAAAGTTTTCATCCCTAAAATTGGAGCACGTACCAATCAGAGCAGTTTATTTTAACCTATATAAGATGGCACAAAACGTTGACCCTCGGTATTCGTTCACTCTTCCTCCAGCTGTTGCCAGCCGTGACCTAGCCCTGCGCTGCAGCAGAAGGCTGAGCAGCGCCAGCCAATATTGCTTACCCTGGATCCTCTGTGTGCAGCAGATAATGCCTCAAAGCTCCTTCCTCCTGTGCACTTAAAGTACACAGCCATATTAGAAGATTAAGTTACTTTGAACACTAACAGCTCCCCGTATTGTAACTTGGGCTGTTTTTCACTTTGTTCCAGGTATTGCCAAGACTCGCTGTGACTTTTTTTTCCCTGTGAAGTAGTTTAAAGAGCACGAAACTGGTGCTGGATTATACAGTAACCGTGGGGCCATTGCTGTTATCTTTAACGTATTAGGCAGATGTCATTTTTCTTGACATTTTGCAGTTCAGGTGAATTGGTTGCTGTGGGTTTGTTTGCTTGGGGGTTTCAGTTTTTTTTTCTGAGGGGGGAGTGTTATTTTCTGCTACTCTTTTTGTAGAGCTTCTTCCCTGCCTGGCTTCGTACCTCACCAAACTGTCAGATGAAGAATGAATACATTTGGTAGAGAAATTAGACCGTTAATTCTGCAAGATGTTTTTAGCGACACTTCAAGATCTCAACTTGATAGGAAGGACTGGTTAGAGAATCTGATCACTTCAGATTGAGCAATTAACAGCTGGAAAAAAAGGTTGCAAGTGATGTGATTCTTCACACCAGCAGCACTTAGCTATTCCATCCACAGTTTTAAAATGCTTTGAACAGGAGATTAGTATCTTGCTCATTTTGCAGATGAGCAAACAGAAGTACAGAGGGGAGATGAATAGACTCAAGCAGCAGGTCAACAGCAGAGCCAAAAGAATGAATCGCGGCTGTCTAAATCCGATCCGTTAGAGCTGAGGCAATGATGTTTCCCCTAGGATTATTTCATCTGCCAGTACTGACAGGGCCAAAATTTTCAAGGGAGGTGGGTTTTCTTCTGGGTTTTGAATTTTTTTGGTTTTCATTAACGTGCAGGTATCTGTGAATAACATCCTCGGAGGGAGAGCGTATGTCCAGCACTTTCGAAAAACATGAGCCCGCCGGGTTCAGGCTGCAACGCAGCACGTGTCATCTTTGCAATCCCTATTGCATTGTTTACAATAGTAAAGAGCAGAACCAAAACGCTTCTTTGCACACTTATTTTAAGAGAACCAGTTCACTGAGCCTTGGACCCGTTACTGAACCCTAGTTCAGCATGCTGAGCGCCTTTTCCATACCTTTGGTCGTGTTTTGCAGCAGGTCTAGAAAGGGGAGCAATGGGAGCGGGGCTGTATTGCTTTGTAAGTCGCAGAGGCAGCCAGTTGTGCATCCTGCACGGTGGCGGGAGCCAGGAAACTTCCCGTCCTCCTCCTGGCTCTCATGCTGCCTGCACTTGGGCAGATCAGTTCGGTTTTCCCTGCCTCGTACTCCTGGGGCTCTGATCTGATGTAGCTATTCCCTGGCACTGATTCACCGTTAATCATGAACCTGCAGCCTAATTTTGGGTTTGAGTTTGGCTGTGGGAGTTCATCCAGGCTCTGCTTCTCACTCGAGAAGTCTTGCTGTTCCCCTTGCTCTGTTGTTCTTTAGCTAGGTTTAAAATATATATTGTTGCTGGCATTTGAATCCATATCTGCTCCGAACATATGCTATTGGCACAATACCAACAGATGCTGTTAAGTGGTATCAAATCTTAAAGTGCAGTTATATTGTGAAATGCGACTCTGAAAATGGCACCGTAGGGTTCCTCCTGTGCGTCTCGGTGATTTACACATTCAGTTCTCTCTTAAAAAGTAAAAGATGTTGGTTGTTTGTTTTTAACAGGCGTCTTGACAAACTAAACCTGTAATTGGATTTCGTTTTAAGGGAAACCTCGGCGGGGCTGGAGCGGGACTGGTGTGCGTTTCTCGCTCCTACCCGTGCTCGCAGCTCCTGCCCTCCCTCGCGGCTCTGCAGAACGGGGGCTCTCGCGGCTGGGAAAGGGGGTGTTTGTCAGTGCCGGAGGATTCAGACTTCTCTTGCAGGTTATAAATATTTCCATTTTGCTATTTAATAACAAGCTGGTCACGCTCCATTTGAAACTCGCTTAAAAATGAAAAACCCGTTTGGGGGGAATAGAAGTTTCAGAAATGTCAACAAACAATTTAACATTGTCAAGAGTGGGGTTTTTATTTAAAAAAAAAAAAAAAATAAAGGGAATGAGGGCCGAGTTAATGTCCTCCTTTCCCTCTTTCCATCCTTATTCTCCTTTTGTTTGTTTGAGATTAAATGATAATAAGCAAACTTACTGCACAACTGACTCTTTGCTTATTGTTCCTCCTCCTGTGGAGTGCGGTGCCATCTGGCACATGGACAAGTGGGGAAGATTGACGGCTAACAAAGAGCACCATTCATTTTCTCCTAGCAGATTTAGGCAGAAAGCAAACGTTTTTAATCAAATCTATATGTTTCGAAGGGATATTGGCTGCTGAAAATTTTTCCAACAGCTGAATTTCCCCCCCTTCCCCGCCCTGGGAGAATTATATCCTGCCAGGCTGATTCATGGACAGGACGGCATGGATGCTTTTCCTCTTGTGCATCATTTTCTTTCATATTATTGAGAGAGCAGTAAGGTAAAGGGCTGTTGGTGCTGAGGAGAGAGAAGAGCGGTTCTGTGCTGTAGTGCAAATAATCTTAAAATGTAAGAGTATAGTTCTTTTAATGGCCTCACAATGAATCATGCAAGACAACTGTCTGAACAAAACACACGGTTGCTTTCAATGAAGCAATCAAAACATCGGTGGAAAGTTTGCCTGCAGTGGTTTTTCATTTTTCAGAGAAAAATGAATCATTTATGCATTCTCTCTACCATCCCATCTTCTCTCAATAATTATGCAGTCACAGGATAATACAGGAATTTAGGATCCGTGGGTCAGAGGGAATTCAGCCGCGGTGCTCAGCTGGGAGAGGGAGATTCAGCTTTTCCTGGGAGGGAGGAAGGGCTGACTCGTAGCACGGAGCAGCTGAGCCACAGCGTGCCGTGGAAATCTGGACCTCTCAGGTTAGGGAGCTTGGGGGACGTTCTGGGAAGTGGTTTGGCTTCCCTGGAAGGGAAGGTCATCAACTGCACAGCTTGAGAAGGGAGGATGTTAAGGAAGAAATTATGTACGTGTTTAGAGTTCAAGGAACGTTGTTTCTGACATTTAAATATTACTGCAGGTGCCAGGTGGATGCTGGCCTTGCTTAGGTGTGTTTCTTCACTAGGTGCATGTAATGAGAGGGGCTTTTGCTTCATGCTAAGATAAAAGACTTGGCCATTAGAATATTAAATTCAGATGCCTTTTATAATACCTATAAATTAATAGGATTTCATGCACAGCATTCAAAAGCATTGTAAAGAGGATATGGGATATGTTAAGATAAAATGGATTTTGTAGCGCTTTATAGCTGTGGAAAGAAAATTATTTTCGTTTTGATTTTTTTTAATATATTTTTTTCCCTTTGAAGTCTAGTAAGGGAGTTAATTAGCTCTAAGCACCTGGATTTGAAGCTTTGGAAACAATCCTTGCATTGCAGTGTTACTGAATTTTCTGGAAAGTTGCATCCACAGATACACAGCCTTGCCATGGCATACGCAGCCTTGTGCAGCGTACACGTGTGTGCGTGTGGAGACAGAGACTGTAGCTCAGACAGCGGGACCTGAAGAAGGACCTCTCTCTCCTTTTTTTTTTAATATTGGAAAGTTCCTGCTGTAAGAAAACATGATGTCTCTAAGTCTCTCATGTCCTAGTTTCCAGGTCGGGAAGCTTTGGCAGTGCTTTCCCCTGCTAGTTCTCATCTGTGACTTGAGTAAATAGATGATGATGATGATGCAATGTGGAAGTGCTGGCCCTGAAACTGCTGAATCGATGATCAGATGCTCTGGGCAGCAGGAATGTTTTCCCAGCGTTTACCCTGCAGCGAGAGCCCTGCTGCCTCCCCGCCGGAGGAGGACACTGATGTAACCTTGCTTCGGACGGCGCCGATTCCAACAAGAGTTTACTCCGTTACGCGTGGTTCTCTTTTTCTTAAACGTCATCCTTCCTTTGCCCCTCCGGATTGAACACAGTCTCCAGTGTGCCTGAGGGTTAATCACAGCTTTTTGAAGACGGTGCTGAAATTGCCCTGTTCCTTCTGCGTTGCTGTGGTGCTGGTGGGAGGCACAGCTCAAACTGTGCTGCAGGTCCCAGCCTGGGGTGGCCTGAGCCAGCGCTGGGGCTCGGAGCCGGGGTCCCCAGCCGGGCGGGAGCATCTGCGGGGGCTTGGGTGGCTGCGCCGGAGGGGACGAGAGACGGCTCTGCTGCACGGTGTTTGAAGGAGAAATAAAACCAACTGAGAGAAGGGAGTGACTGTTGACACAGAAAGTTTCCAACTGTTATATTTATATAACAGTTCAGAGCTTAAATTGCTCTTGAAGCAGGCAGATTTATATCCCTTCCAAGCCTTGCTGCATACCGTTCCCCTCTTCCTTTCTTCCCACCGCTATAAATTTGGATGCCCTCGTTGATATAAATAATCTGTCTTTTAAAGAATTTTACTAAACTTTGTGGACACTGAATCAAGTCTCATGGGCTTTGCTTTGCATTGGGTGATTAGGTTTTTCCTTTATCAGTCTTTAATTTGCTGCCTTTTAAATATTTCCTTGCTCCTTTTTACATAATAGGAAAATGTCAAAAGAGAGTGTATTGCAGATATAGGGACATCTGGCATTTGTGTTTGAAAGAGAAAGCTTGTGTTTCTCTGCTTCTAGGATGGTTGGTAGAAGAACAAAAGTGCCTCTGAACAGAGCAGCGTGGCCAGGAAAGGGTTTTGGGGTGGCAATGTGCATATTCCTTTCTCGCTTAAAACACGTTGATGTGGCTTCTTAGCGGGACAAAAGTGAGAAGCAGTGGCAAAACTTGAAAGGTTTTATTTTTGCTCTTCTATGAATCTCCACAAAGGCTTCAATAAAGGAATGCAGTGATGCTGCTGAATGCCCACGGTGCTCCTCTGGGGACGCCCTGAGCCACCCGGTCCCCAGGAGGGCACAGAGTCCCCGCTCCGCGGGTCCGACGGTGCTGTGCCAGCCTGGGGGCAGCCCCAAGTGCTCCTTGGGGTAACCCGCAGGACTTCAGTTTGTTGAGGGGCTCGGTTTGATGTGCGAGAGCTGAAAACGGTTGAGCATTAGTGCTGTGAAGAGAGGGCTCTCATAATCTTCGTGCCCGAAAGAAACCCGTGGATGGGCTGGGGACCCAACACAAAGCTGCCCTTGGGGCTGGGTGTTGGGGTGTCCGTCCACCCTCTCCTGACTGGTGTTGGCGACGGTCTTCATGTCTTAGACGTTTACTTAACAGTCAGCGCGGCTAAGCGAGCTGATGGGCAGCCTGTAGAAGCAAAGGGGAGGCTTTCCATTGTTTTCAGTGGGTTGTGGATTAAGTCTCGGGAGAATAATAATATCATGGTTTACTTGGCAGTAACAATGCTAGCAGTGCTGTCTGACTGCAGACAATAAACTGAGCAAGTTATGGAAAACATGATAGCCCTCTCCTGAACAGGGGGAGAGTCACTCAGATGTGAAAGCAATCCGTTTTGCATATTGTTTCTGTGGGAACTTTCAACAGGGTATTTCGACATACGGCTTCTATGTAGATGAAGTGCCAGACCCTAAGTAGGTAAAGATAGAATGAAATTTTCGGTGAAATCATTCAGAGTGAAGCATGGAGCCTTTTTGGAAAGTTCCCAGATACGCACCTGTCTGCACCTTTGAGGTGCAGAGATCCGGCGCCAAGGTGCTTGTTGCACGTGGGATGCGTTGGGCAGGAATCGTGAGTTTGCTGAAGTACTCGGGGCTGGGCACCAGAAACCTTCTTGCTGTAAGATCCCTCCTTTAACAGTCTTGCTCTGAAGCTGGCGGTGTGGTTTGTTGAGCCTGGGGAGGGACGTTTGTTGGTTTTTAAGTTATTTTATATGGACGCACTGTACCTTTCTACTGTTACGGGTGTGCTCTTGCCGATTAGACCTGCTGTCATGAGAAATCTCTGAGGATCGGTTGAGGAAATGCTCTGGGTTTGATGCTGAGCTAATCAAGTGGCCTCTCGAGCATCAGCAATGCTTCCTGCAGAGGGATGGAAGCAGAGCAGTGTTTGAATATTCATACAGGTTTAGCTTCTAGCATAGCCCCTCCTTCCCCATACGATGGGGGAAGTCGTCTTCCTCTGTTCGCTGAATCTGCTTTTCCCTTATAAATCTTGGGTAGCTTCATGCAGGAATCAGAAAAGTGAGGACTGCTACCTGTGAATAGCACGGATAACAACTGCTTTTATTGCCCACCACAGCATAGTCTCTCTGGCATCTTGTTTTTATATCACTGATCAAAGCTCTTTGATATAGGAGAGGTTGAGCTTGTGATTGCTGACCTTTCCAGCGCAGGCCAGCTGGCAGGGGAGACCCTAGACTCCCAGCACAGGTATGCCAGGGTTGCTGAAGGAGTCGTGCACAGCAGAGGTTTCAGGGATGGAGGAGAAGGCAGGGAGTCAAGTCTTGTTTGCTTCATATCCTTCGACAGAATTGCATATTGATCCTTTAAAAGAAAAAGGGAGGGGGGGAACCAGAAGACAGTATTCCTTGCTGCAGTGGGTTACAGCTAACCTGTGTTTTCCTGGATGTTAGCGCAGCTCCCAAGGCAAATGACTGGGGAAGAGCAGCACAGCTGAGCAAAAGGCTGGTTCTGTGCCACGGATGCAGGTCCTAACGTCGCCTCTTGTTCTCTGTAATTCGGTGTTAAAGAGTTGGGAGCAGAAGCAGAAGTTCCCGGGTTGTCCGTCCTCTAATGGTCTGCCGAGCACCAGCCGCCGGAGGAGCCCCTCGAGCAGGCTGGGCTTGGTCTCTGTGTGCGGCAAAGCACGTGCAATCAGGGATTGCGTGGAGCAGATGCCTGCAGCATGGGAATGGGAGCTGCCTGAGCAGCCATTCCCTACGACCGAGGAGGCAACTGATGGCGGGAAGATGAATGCAAATCCCCATCGCCCAAGCCCTCGGATCGCCTTTTCTTCCTTCATGGGAGCAAGTCTCGTACCCCGTAACACAAAATTTTTGGGGGAGCTCAAAACAGTAGATGAATCTCACCAAGCCTATAAAATTGTGGAAAGGGCATAATTTTTGTTATTTGAGCAGAAATGCTTGATGTATTGAGCAAGAAGAGTTCTTGTGAGGCAGCGATCTTGGGACTTCAGTGTAACCTGATGATGGTCTCTGTACGAGGCATTGGCATGCAGGTGGTTGTTGCTGACTTACTGACTTGGTGTTTGTCCGACTAGCATGAGTATTTGTGGTCCTGTGTGGTCGTTTCTCTCTCGTGGGGGTGGCAATCTGAAATATACAACTGCTTTAAAAAAAAGGGGGGAGGGGGCAAAAAAAGACCATTGTGTTGCATGCTTATTTAAAATAAGGTGAGGAAGACTGAACAGCGATTAAGCCAGTGTTTTGAAACTGGAGGAGTGCAAATCCCAGACCCAGTGGTCTGATCCTCAGAGGTAATTAGTAGGTAGCCCTATTAATTTTAATGGCAGCTCTGAGCCGTTAAAGCCTGGCTATTGCCTCTATATTTTAAATATTATTAAATGCTACATACTTTAAGCACTTCATTGCTTTCATTTAAGGAAAAAGTCAGCTTCTTCATTGGGTGCCTCATTTAAAATTATTTTTATTTTTAGTGCCCATTGGAAAACGGGTACGCTCTTCTGGGAGGAAAGTTGCTATTAGGATAATTGTACTCCTGTGCTGCTCACAGCTTCAGGGAAGTACCTCCAATCTGTACTTGGTAAGAGGCACCAGGTGATGAAGATGTATGTTGATAATCCTTGGCTTTGAACGTTTCTCCAAAAAGAAAGCTGTACCACAGTGCAGCATTTGAGTGACGGGTGCTGGAAGCGTCATGCGGTGCCACAAGAAGTCAATTGACACTGGAGCCAGGGATAAGTGGTCCTGCCAAGTTTTAACAACCTTTTATTTCTCTGGCTGGTAGGTCCAATTCTTGGGCGGCAGAGGCTGCTTTGAAAGGATCCCCCTCAGCGTTTCCAAAAGTTCTCACGTGCTTGCATCTTGCGTCTCCTCTTACTCCCTTGCTCCTCCCTAGGCAGGAGCCTGGGATCTAAACTGAGCTCGTGACACATGTTTAAAAAAAAACCTGGAAAATACAGTTGTTTTGAAGACCTGGTTCTGCGTGGGGTTGTACCAGCAGCTGAAGAGGTTTGCGTGCGGGGGCGACGATGACCTGTTGCAAGAGGGGAGGCTGGTGTGGCTTGGCCGCCCTTGGGCTGGTGATGCACTGCACTGGGATGTGACCACCCTCCCTCCGGGCTTGGGAGTGGAGGCGAGGAGCATTTAACCTCTCCCTGGCACTCTGTGGTGTTCGAGGTGAGATGAGTTAGAAACCCCAAGTCATTCCTTAGTGATTTCTTTGAGGAGGCCCTGGCAGCCTGTCAGGTCCCAAGGCTATTTGATATCCACGGTGCAACATTAATTGCTTTTCAAGTGGATGAGATTAGAGCATTTCCTAGGCTTTTATTTATTTTACTCCTAGTTTATTCCGGGTCGTGTTGGGAATGGAGCTGTCTGGGGCCCTAGAAACACCCGGCTGCCTTCCAGCTCTCCCCTGCGTGCAGAGGGATTGGCTTTGCCGTGGGACCCTGCGTGGGGAGCTGGTCAGTCTTTGCAGGCATCGTCAGGGCGTGGGGTAGTCCCGAGCACGCGGGTGAGAGATGTTTGAGAGAGTTTCTGTGTTAAAGGCAGACAGGCATGGCGTGAGCGAATGTCCTCAGGGGAGGGAGGAAGAATGAATTGCCGTGGCGGCCTGCGTGGTGCCTGCAAATCTCTTGCAGAGGGAAGCAGCTCCAGCACTGATCCTTTTGTACCTGCCTTGGATGTAAAATACGTTTTGCAACTTCTCCCCCTAGTACCAGCGTCATTCCACATCTCACCTTACTTGAGTACGTGTAAAGTGTTTCAAAACTTGCATGTTCTTTCCATATAGAGGTGTTGGGAGACAAGGTAGTAAAACCAAGCCGCTGCCATTTACCAAGCAACCTTGTTCATCTGGCACTGAAACTTATTGCTGCTTGCACTTTGCTGCCTTTACAGACGGCTGTTAAAGCAAAAAGTGAGCTGTCTCTTATGCAGCTCTAGATGTGCGTCTCCTTTTGCCTCCCACCCTTAGGAAGCAGGCTCCCAATGTAGATTACGTGTATTATGCCAGATGATTTTGTATTAACGTAAACCCCCCACCCATGCTGTTATCTCTGAGGGATGCATTTTGAAGGTAGCTAATACTGGAACATCTTCACAGGCTCACAACGGGACGCTGAGTTCCTCCGAGGTGCTGCACTCAGCGTTTAGCTGGCACTCCCCCGAACACGTTGATTTTAGTCGAGCAGATGTCTGTTAATCTTTGTGAGAAGCTACCTTGCCATTCTATGTAGCACAGTGCGGAGGACAGATGTTTGATGAAAGCGCCGAAATATTTAACTAGGATATTTTTCCCCCTGCAGCCGAGATTGCTTGTTGTGCCTATTAATCTTTTACAAGACTTGCATCTGCTCAGAGGTGGGTTGTTTCAGGCTTCAGATGAACTTTGTGTGTATGTGCGTGGTTTGAAGGAGTGGTATAATGAACAAACATGATGTGTATATGAATAAATTGAATGCATAAAGCAGAGGAATTAACCCCTCGGTCACTGAAAGTCTCTTCCAATAATAAAAAAAAAAATAATAATAAAAATACTATAATGTTCCTTCTCCTGTGGGTGTTTACTCCTCTTTCAGGAGTGTCTTCATCCTCCAGTTTGTGTAACTAAGATTTCAACTGGCGTGACCTTAAAGAGAGCTTGTCCTTTCATATGCACGGTCTTGTAAAGCCTGGATGCAGTATTGCTATTTAATGCAGAGCTTGTCTGTCCTGCTGTCCCTTTCCTCCTTGTCTCACTGTTGGCATGTCTGATTAGATCCTACGGTGGGTGAAGCCCTTACTGGGCTAGTAGAAGGGAAGAGGAAAGGCAAAGAGGTGGTTAGCCGCTCAGCCCAGGTTAGCAGCTCTCTTATTTATGAAGAACTTATTTTCAGCAAAGACAGCGCCTCTCTGTAATGCTTAATTCTTCTGCATACACTTCTAATCAGAGCCACTTGCGTATTCATTTCCTCGTGTTAACAACAGTTACACTTTCACCGTAGCCGGTGATTGAAACACCACAGAAGTCGTGGATAACACAGCAGATTGAAAGAGTGAAGAAACCACATGCATGCAAAACTTCCCTCCCCGCCCCCCAGAGGAGTCGCCTTGTTGGACAGCATTTTATACGCTGTGCTGCGTTTCAGATACCTCCCCCCCAATACTTAATAAGGATTAATACTTGTAATTAAAAAGCTCTCTGAAACGCATTTTTTTTCCTTTTGTTGCTGCTGACTTAATGGCCCCTATTTTTTTTTCCAGTCTGTTCTAGCCCGCTTTTCTTTGGATGTCGCAATTCTGAGCTTAAAGTCCAGTATTGTCTTTTAAATACCTCATTGATGGAATCCAGTTTTTGTTTTCTTTAAAATTAGTTGGCTTATGAATTCCCCTTTTCTTTTCTCCGTGTGTTAACCGAATCGAAGTAAAATGGGAAATTGTCACGTAGACCCATCTAACTTCCCTCTTCTCCAAATGGATTATAAGTTATTCGCTCTGTATTTTTAGAAGAAAGAGTAACACCAGTTTGAAAATGATTTAGCACAGTGAGAGTTTTACTAACCACTTTGAGAACATTTCAGGGCAATCCCATGAGATGATGGTGTACGCTGATAATTATGCTTTAGCAAAACAGGCCTATTCGATGAGCAGCTCAAGCTCAGACACTTATATGCAGTCTGTGCTCAAGGTCTGGAATTAATTCAGTTTTAAGAATTAAGTTTTCTTCTTTGTGTGTTCATATTTTATGTGCAAGATTAACTTGCTTAGTCTGTAAAATTCACTAGATATTTTCTGTTTGCGTGAACCTGCCCAGTTTGAACGGTCTTGCTCATGTCAGAAAAAGTGACTACAAAGTCCCAATGATGTCTTTTTCTGAGAACATTTACTCAGAAATGTTCTCCCTTAATTGTAATCGAAAATTAATTGTTCAGCTGTCTGTCTTCTTTTTTCATGCCTCATGTATTCTGCCCAGTAACATTCTTCTTCCATATGATTCATTAGTCTTCAGATTGCTCAAAAATATCCTGGACAAGGAAAACATATTAGCAAAGTCGTAACTATATTCGCGGATGAAAATAATCTCTTCTGAAGTGTCTGCGTACGTGCCAAGATCGCATCATGCATACAGAGGATGAGTGAGTGGGCTTGTGAATGAACAGGCTTTTGAAGGGCTTCTTTTGTTAATCACTAGCAAAATTGGTCAGAGAGCTTACAGACTTTAAAGAAAAATCCACTGGATGTGGTTCAGAATTTTTATCACCTTTTGCTCATCATCATGATGCTTTTTGAATTCAGGAACTCCTTGTCGTCCACCTGTTCCTCCTGTGAATTTTCTTCTTCTGGACCTCAAATCAGCTGTCTCAATGCACGTAATAGCTTGATAGTCTTACATCTTGAAGGCTGCTCAAGTAAAATACAGTAAACTCTTTGGGAGTATTTATGGAATTCCTACATGTCCTGGTTTCGGTAAACCACAGCGCTCCATTAATCTCGCCAGATAATTACGAATTTGTTGTGGCCTGCTTACCTGACATATGCATCTGGCTCATGGCAGTGTTGTGGGGCAGCCCCTGAATGCTTGCTTTGTGAAAAAATCCACAGCACGGAAATGGCGATTCTTATTTGAAGCGTAATTGTTTTGTTGTGATTTGCCCTGATTTTCTTGTTTTGCAAATCAGGCCCAGATGAAGGAAACCATCCTGTGGAAGAGGGATGGGAAGAGAATCCCAGCAGAGGTCCCGTGTGCGTGCTCCCAGCTGCCGCCGGGAACTGGAGGGCTGGGGAGGCTGACTTAACGGCTCTCCTGCATCTGCTTGGGAATGACTTCTCTGCTAATGGTGTTTAGCTTATTTTATGATGGATGAGCGTAAACGTGGGGTCTTGAGTTTAGCTTAGGGATAGAAGAAATGACAGAACTTGTCTTAAATGGTGAGTGCGGTCGCGGGTACCGTTCGTGCAGAATACCGCGCAGCTTTAATTGCAATCGTTTTGCTGCATCAAGGAAGGGGGAAGAGAGGAAAAAGATCTTGGGGACCTGAAGTGGGACGTCAGACTCGTTTTTATGTGCTAGGTCTCCATCTGTCCTGCAAGCATTTACGAGCGGGCGTGAGTCATGGCGTCGCAGTCGGCAGGACCGGCCGTGCCTCAGGTGTGCGTGTGGCTGTGTTTGCAGGATTAGTCTTCAGTTGATGTGACTGGTCAATGGATCTCACTTTGGCAAAATAATAGCGCGTGTCAGGCTTTCCTTTTGGTTACCTTCATAGGTGATTATGTAGGACATCCAAACTGTCTTTCTAAATATGGTGAGATTTAGTACAAGCAGTACTGAAGGAGTACAAAGAAATTAAAATGGAAAGCATAAGCAAGGCAGGCATTTATAAATGATTGAACTAAATTATACTCACCAGAATGAGCTGCAGCTGTGACAGCGATGTTTCTTTCTTCAGGTAAATAACATTACCCATCATTATTGCTAAAAGGCCATAATTCCATGTTAACAAGCCTTATTGCAGCCTGATAAGTCATAGCCTAATCTCCATTACCAGACTGCCCATAAATATTAGAGCTACGTGGTCCAGGGAAGGTAAGGAATGAAATCTGGTTTTGATGCAGCAGTATCAGTATTGGCTGGCCCCTGACGGGACAGAGCTGAGTCATTTTAGATAAAGCAATTCCTGTAATGCGTATGATGACTTTTCATTTTTATTTATTTGAGTATAAAGCTGTATTGTCACCTATACACTTTTTTTTTTAAAGAAAAAAGCATTTCTTTGTTCCAAAAAGACTTGATGACTTTTGCACATGAGGAAATAGAAACAACTTTCAGCTTTAAGGTTGTGAGTGTGTTGTGGTGTTGTACCACAAATGCAATACCACTGTTGTTTTCACTTCAGTAAGTTACTGCTTTTTGTGGACAATAAAACCACAGGCTGTTGAAATTACGTGGTATAATAATGGAGTCAAATCTACATGCTCAAGTGATCCTGTGTGTTTTTGACGTTTTATTAAACTGATGAGTAGGTAAAAGGTTGGATTTGGTTTTATTCCTCGCTGCTAGAGATTGAGAGAAAACGGAGAAACACAAACATTTCCAGTTAATTATTCCTAGAAAACAACTGGTGTTTTTAGTTCTTCTTACCAAAGCAGTCAAGGATGTATTGCATCCTTTTGGATGGCGTGGAAGTAAACGACACTGTAGTCTTTTCAGTTTGAACTACTTAACTTTTGAATTCATGGTGAATTTCAGCTGCTGGTTTGTTTTTTTTTTTTACAGAAACATTTAGACTGAAGTTGAAATCAATGGATTAGCTTTGGTTTGTGACCCTTTCAAAAACATTGCACGCCAAATCCGCTGAAACTATTTCCATTGAAAAGCTCGATGCGGTTTTTTTTCCTCCCTATTCTACATGGCAGAATGTGCAAGGGCAGCATTTTTAATATTTTAAAGTAACAGGAGTGATAAAGGGAAGTTTGATACTGTTACATGATGAACCCACAGGTGACCATCTTCCCAACTCTGCTGTCTGTTCCTTAAAATTATAATAGAATTAGAATAGAAAGAGCAGCACAAAGATACCTGTCCCGGACAACCTCATCCCTGCAGGGTCGGGGTGGGAAAGGGAGTGCTCTGTGATGTATCTAAAAGGTAAATAATTTGGGGCCCTAATGGACCAAAGGCTGACCGATAATGGGAAAAACCCTGGCTGGGAGAAGGGGAAGAAGAAACTTTATACACAGGTATGTGAGTAAATCAATGCGGAGCAAGTTAGCGCACGAACCTGTGATAACTAGCTGTGTCGTGAACACGGGGAAGCCAGTCCGTCTTCCTCAGCTCTGGGGATCGGGCAATCTGGATTTGGGGAGGACATTCCCAACAATGTAAGGATAGATATATTTGTGGTATTTTCCCTGGGAAAGCAGAAGCGTGCACAGCATCGTTCTGAAGACAACCATGGCTTTGCAGAGATAAAAGTAAAATGGATTTCCATCGCTCTGTTGTGTGCGTTCCTCTGATTCAGGTTCAAATTTTGCTGTTTTCTCATTGTTCTCTGTAACCATTCTGTGCTTTCAAAGCTTGCTTTCCCTGCCTCGGATTTATTGAGGGAGCATGAGGGAAAAAATGAAATGAAGCAGTATATTTTGCTTGTCGTCATCTTGCTGCCAATTGAGTCTTAGTGGTACCATTAGTCATTTTATGACACGTTACCTTACCTGGGTGAGTTCTGCTCCCCTCTCAGTGTGTTTGGCTGCATTTTTAAACATGTTTTTGTGGGTTGCCATACATCCCGAGACTGGAAAGTGTGCTTTTTATAAATTCGGTTACTTTTTGAGCTTTCAAAGCTTTCCTCCCCCCACCTCCCTTCTATCTGTCTGTATTTGTGAGACCTCTCCAGGGCTGAAAGTGAGCTTTATCTTTGTTGACACAATTAGTTGGTTTGCAGTGTGAGCGTGACAGTGACTGTACTCAGGTCTGGTGGAATGCAATTACAGAGCAACCGCAGATCCCCAAAGAAAACTGTAATAGCGAAGATGACCAAGGAGTCTTTATTTCTGCAGAGCTCTGCACCGTAGGGGTGCGTGTGACAATCCCAAAGCTTATTTCACTTACAGGAACGTTCAGAACAGTTGGCTTTGTACATTTATCTTGGTAGCATCCAGTTCTGTTCCTAACCAAGGTGATAACTGTCATAGATGCTTGGTGAAGCTACTGGTGAAGGCCAGGAGACTTCACTCCAGGCGGTTAGAGATGGAGCTGGAGCTGAGCACAATACACTATGTGCTTTTCCTATTCCTTCCTTGCAAACTCCAAGTCCAGTAGAATTTTTTTCCTGCGCTTTATATAGTTTCTTAAGAGAAACTGAAGTTCCTTTTCTGTGTGTGGGAGCTGTGGAGTCCTTTGTGTGTGTGCACGCAGCTTATGATTCCTATTAATAACAATTGGTTTGTAAAATGTGGTTACTGGAATTGGCAAGCGCGTATTGGCAGCAAGGCAACACAATAGTCAAGGAGTGGAATGCAAGCAGCAGGCTGTTAATGCACCCCTACAGTATACCCTTGTTTGTGCACTTCTAAATGATTATCTTTGGACTATGCTTGCATCAATTGCCTCTTGGGTTCAACTGCTAGAAATGTGAAGATCCTCATAGCAAATAACTGGCCGACTTGGTAGTTGTATTGGTTAAAACAGAAGTGTTAAAGCAGTGAGAAAACTTTTAGGTGAATTACAGTTACAAATACAATCACAGATCACAAACAGGTTCTAAAAGCTGACTCTGCTGGTTAGGGGAGTGTTAAATACGTCCCTAATCATAATGGTTTGATTTTGAGCATTTCTTATAGTGATCATTCATCTGCAGCTGAAGATTGAGAAATATCTGTGTAAAGCCTTTAGTAAATCACAACGAAAGGGCAGGCAGTGAAGAATTCAAGAGTAGAGAAAGTGAAGTTGCAGGCCAGGTTTGGGGGTGGGGTGGGGTGGTGTGGGTTTCTTCTTCTCTCTTTTTTTTTTTCTTTTGGTCCCCTCCACACATATCCCACAGGCATCTCTAGATCCTACCTTTCTTCAAAGTAAACCTTTTGTTTCCCCCCGCTCTCCCCCGCCTGTGAATCATGCTGCTGTCTCCCTTGGCATGAACGCACAAACTGTGTCTCCACAAAGTGCAAGATCAGACCAGTCTGGAAACTTGGGGCTGTCAGGTCCAATTTAAAGAAGGAGGATTTTTATTTAGTTTGGTTTCTTCAAATGCGAACATCAGGAAGACAAGCCAATGGCATCTACCACATTATTGCTATGTTGTGTTTAGGGTTATAAAGCTTACTGTAATACTAACACAGGCTGGCATCTGTTTTGTTTCAGCTTTAGTGATTGAAAATTACCAAAAAGCCTCATACTTTTGAGACCGAGTCAGATAATACGGGGGAAGGGTTAGCCAACAAGCCCGCTCAACATGGGGACTGTTACCCCTACTAAAATGTCTCTGTGGGTGACTTGGATGTTGGTAAGGAACTTGCATGTTGGTTTGGAGGAAAGTTCTTTTGAATGTAGACAGTAATTTTATAATTAGCCCTTAAAATTACATGGTAGTGAAAACTCGGGAAACATTAAAGATCACAGACATTAACGCATCTGTTTTCTATTTTAGCTATTCTCGTCTTGGTCCCTCTTGCTGCCCTCGAAAAGGGAAGTGAAAAAAATAGTGTGCTTTGAGTTAGTGTGAGGACTAGTTAGAAGGGTAAAGTAAAGATGATTAAAAGCAGCTACTGACCTGGCCGTAAGCACGGGCTGTGGGGATGCTCTGAAAGGACAGTGAATTATTTTTGCACAGTCAGAAGCCTGTGTGCACTGAACTGGCAGATTTCATCTTTGCTGTCTTTAATATTCGCTGATGTAAAGTTTAGTCCAGGTAACATCATTTTCAAACATCCCTTGACAGAAGGTGATACTTGTACAGAGTACAGAACTTTCTATCTCAATCTCTTAGCACGAGCTTCTTGAGTTCAGGTAAGGCTTCCAGTGAACAGATAATCACAGAATTCACAATTAAAAAAAAAAAAAAAGTCTGAAGATTTGCTAAAAGGGATGTAAAACTGTTCCCGCTGTTGTTCTCCACTTAGATTTTTCATTTTCCTTGTCGTGAAAGCCTGTTGCTCAAAAAGAGAGAAAATGATGACACTGGAATAAACTGTTGTACCCAATTATTAAAATTTGATCTTGTTCCCCCTACTACCACCACCTTGTTTTCCTTACTTGGAAGCTGATAGTTGTTTAAGGGTAAATCCATCTTTTCTGGCATTCCAGTTGCCCGAGTTGCACGTGCATGGCTAGTTTAGGAACACGCGGAAATCCTTCTTTTCAAACATGGGCATTCTAAACCAGCTCAGTTCCTAATTACAAGGCCACTTAAGCTCAAACCATTTGAAGTGCTTTTAGAGCCCGTCCGCAGGAGACTGCACCTATTTACTACGTTACCCTGAAATCGCACCTTTCTGTTTAAGTAGGTGGAACCACGTGGCTGGATCAAGCCTTATAATTATCCTCCACCTGTCAAGAATGTCTGTGTCTAGTCTGAGTTACAGCCTGAAGCTCTGTACACCGGAGCTGTCTGGGGCTTCGTTTGTGTCTCTGGTACTTTGGAAAAGGCTTCTCGTCATATAGGCATATGAAGCACTTTCAGCATCCCCATTGATAATTAACTAGACTGACGAGTCACGGATGAACAAAATTCAGGAAAATCAATTTAGCAGTCTTTAACTTCGTATTGTAGAGAAGGAAGATACAACTTAATTGCTTTTCTATAATAGTAGAGGTGTTTTTCAAATTGTGTTGAAAAACATTTGCATTAATGTTTAGTCTAAACAGTATTTAAGATATTTTCTAATTTCTTCTGCCTGTATAGACTATTTTTAAATGTCAGTTTGCTTTTCTGTAAAATTAAGTGTAAGGTGATGACTAACATCACAGCTTTACCTAACAACTTACACATTTGCATATTCCTAGGGCCTTCATTCAAACAACAACAAAAAAAAAGACTGTAGGAAAAAAATCCTCGTGGGGAATGCATTAGGGAAAGACTCGTAGGATCGGCAAACGTCTTGTCTTCTGAATTGTAATTTTCCCATCAAATCCATGTGGGTTTCTTGCTTTTGTTTGGTTTTTTGCCTCTTGGGAATGTCTGCGTGAGACTTGGAAGCCCAGATCTGCCCCAGCTCTAAAGGAAAGAATGGAATCGCTTCCTTCCTTAGGGAGTAGATGTTACTTGCGGAGAACCCAGGGCCATTAAGTCCTCATTGTGGAATACCTAACGGAGTAGGCAGTTTTTGGCACTGAAGAGAAAAATGCAAAACAGCACTTCTCCTTGTGTCTCTAATTGCAGACACGTGGTGATTATTCAGGAGAGAGACAGAAGTGTTTAAACTCAGCAGTGGAAGTTGAACCTCTGGCGTGCAGGTCCAGCCTGGGGTTCGTGGTGCCAGTGATGGGCATGCCCTGAGCCCGGTAACAGGGCAGAAAGCCGTTTGCTTGGTTTTGGATCCATTTTCTTTCCAGCTTTGACACGGGCTGTGTTCCTTGCTGCATGTGCACTCAGGTGCTCTGGGTTTTGCCTTTCTGCTGCAAAGCTGGTCAGTATTGAGGACGTGCAGCCAAGAGAGCGGAACCTTGATGCAGGGTACGCCAAGGTGGTGAGGCTTGATTGTGTTTAACACCTTGTCGAAAGAGCAGTGAGACCTTAAAGTTAGCGATCTTGTCATCATGGTACTTTCCTGCCTCTTGTCACCTTTATGCCCACTCTACTTACAGGAGTATTTTAAAGCTCAGAAACGTTAACGCTTAGAGTTTAAGTATCTCTTGAAAACATAACAGCAAAATGATGTATTTGTGTATGACAGTTGAGCAAAACTAAGCTAGTGAAATCTCAAGCCTAAATTTTGTTCTTGGAGACGTACTGTATTCTCGCGGTTCAGACAGCACTTAAAAAAACCCCCACACTTTGCAGGAAGGTCTTTTATTTTCTGGACTCTGCACCATGCTACCTGCTGAACCAGTCGCTGGCCACTGGGTTGTTAACCCGTTGAATTTATCTGAAGCAGGGTATTTTCCGACTGCTGACACTGTTCAAACCTCTCAAATCCACAAACTCCTTTAACGCTGCTTTCAGGGAAGAGGGTGTGTAACAGATGTACCTCATCTTTTGCAGGGTGGTCTAGACTGTCACGGGGGTTTAGAAACAAAATGTATTAATAATTAACGTTCATAACACCACCATTATTATTAGTGTTATTTATTCACAGCTGCTTTGATCCTCCTTTCTTCAGGCTCAGCTGCAGTGCAAGGGGCACCATAAAACTTGTGATTTGAAGCCCTGTTGGGGAGGGGTGAGCAGGGGCAAAGGGAAGTTCCTCCATGTGGAACAAACACAGCGTGTGAGGGTGATTTCTGCTGGGAAAAGGGCGAGGGAAGGGAATGGGAAAAAATGATAAAATATCTCTGAGGCCAAGATTGCCTCTTTGTTTAAACAAACTTTTGTAGTTTTAAAAAAAAAAAAAAAAAGGTTGAAAGAGGGAAGGGTACGGTCAAGGAGTTGGAGGGTGGAAGCATGAATTCAGCAGCACCAGCGTGGAGATCTGGCAGTCTAAGATGCAGCGGCTTTGCTGTGCATCCAGCCCAGGCAGTAAGGTGGCGGTTTCAAACTTAACCAGAGCCATTTAGCTGCTCTGGCAATTCCTGATGCCTGCCTGGGAGAAAGCCTGGGGTTTTTGGTGCATCCCCTGCCTCCTGAGGGCTGCAAAGGCCCCAGCTTGCATGTACGCTGGGGGGTAAGCTCTTAAATGAGGTTGCAAATAGAAACTGTACCCCAGTTTCAGAGGGGCAGTTAAGTGGGGAAAAAAACCTGCCGGGACTGCTGGTATGAGAGAGCGCTTTATTCCAGGCAGACTTTTAAAAGACGTATTTCCAGTACATATTCCCAGTATTTATCAGAGAGCATGCCCTGAGCCAAGTTATGATGTTTCTCAGGTTTTTGTTCCCAGGGCCAACCCACCCTCAATGTTCATTAGCAAATAAAAGCGCCGCATGACCCACACACTTGGCTAGCAGTACCCCAGCCATCTTGTTAGCATTTGAGCTAAGAGTACAACTTGCATAGATTTCCCAAGCAAGCTCGGTAATTTTATGTTTGGAGAGTTTGAGCCAACTGCTCCTACTTCCAAGAGAAACACTCCGTGTTCACCCACTTTACCTTTAACACAAGGGAGAGGAAAAGGGTTCATATGGCTTGTGTTTTGTAGTCTCTCCCATGGGGCTGCATAACTGCCCTCCTGAAATTTCTTCTACTATAGAATGGCGGCTTTCAACTTTTTTCTTCTTGAGTTCCCTTAAAAAAATAAAGTCAAAGGAAATCACTGAGGTGCTAGTCGCAGTGGAGGGAATTTAACCTTACTTGGTGGTTGGCTTGTGCTGCTCGTAGTTACATCTTGCAGACTCTTTTAGGAGCACTCAAAATACTACAAGCTGAAAATGAGTGCTGTAGAAACTTAGATGACTGCTGCAATGGCGTGGCTTTCGTACCCTCAGAAAGGGATAGGATGTCCCTACCATCTTTTTGTCCATCCCATCTTTGGATTTGTGGAAAGGCTGGGAGGGAGGAGAGGATTGCTGGTAGACTTCACCAGTTTGAAAAAGCTAAAGGGGGAAGTGAAATGTGTTTGAAGCAACCTCTGGGGATATCGATGAATGAACATCTGGTAAAAATTAAGTATTACTTACGGCAATGAAAAAGCAAAATGCGAGATGGCTAATAGCCAGGAGATGGCTAGTGGTATAGAGCGGATTACATTCTGCAGACTGCACAGAGGTCTCTCCTGCTGCCTCTACCTCGAGCCTTACAAGCTCATATATAGCACAGATAGTACCTACGGCTATTTCTCAGGCTTTCCCCAGCCCCATTGAAACAGCTTTTCTCTAGGCCATCGGGCATCTTCTTTCTGAAGTCCTAACCAGTACTGTGAGGTGACTCGTGGCCATGACATGATTCATAAACACACGCCTTTTATTTAGGTGCTCAAATTGTGATGCCTTTTAGGAAGCTGATCTTCATAGGAGGAGTTTTCAGAAAATTGGGTCCCTGATTGTAAAAAGGGCCAAAGATAAGTTTTAAAACTGGTGAAAATAGCCACCTGGTATTAAAATAGCTTTCTTCTTAAACACTGCATCCTCAGCTGATGGGCCCATTCAGTTTCTGGCTATCAGTTTGAATGTATGAGCTTTCTTGATGCTTTCTTTTGTATCTTGGCCGAATTTGTTTCAAATTATGATGAGTCAATATCTGTTTTACTGGATTAAGGTAACAATTTTGTTTACAATGCAGCAAAGTTAATTGTTAAGGAACCAGAAGGTCTGGGTTTCTAAGGAACTTCAGAGTTTTCTACAGAGCTTGATAAAATAATTTTGGTAAATTGACAGTATTCTCTATTAAAACAAATTAGACAAATCATGTGTTCGTTGCTGTCAAGTGTCAACAGTGGCTTGATTAATGCAAAATAATGTTGTCTGGCTGATTGTTTGTAGCTGTCCATAAAATCTTGAATTTGAATGTGGGGTTGTACATTAATGAGCTAGGGAGCATTTTTCACTCTTGACGATGGTCCAGCTCCAGATTTTGACCGCTATTCAGAATTTGGAAAAGTGAAGGCTAAACGATTTGATTTGGATGTCCTTTCTTTGCGAGGGAGAGAACACCCTGTTCCTGCAAGCGCTTTTCAGCAAGGGGTTTTGCTTTGCCTGGTGTCTTTAGAGAGATGGCATGTCATGCTTCAGCCCAGGGCTGATAGATCACCACTGCCCCTTTGCTGAACCAGCGCCCTACTCTTCCAGTTCTGTCCCACCACCAGTTCAGAAGACTGGTATCTCAAGAGAGGTTATAAAAGTTCATACAAGCCTCTGCTCCGTGATTATTCTTTTAAAATATAATGGTGCGAAGCCATTTTGATGGCAAGGGCAAGGCACAGAAATGTGACTTATGGGCATACTTTAAGCGTTTAGCAGCAACTTTTGATGTCTCTTTCGTATACTTTTCTGATTAAACTGCAGAGAATTGTGCTTACTTTTAAGCAAGTATAGAGCTCCACGGAACATGATGAAATGTCTTCTTTGCACATAGTTACACAATTGCATGACTCTAGTCAGATTTTGTGCCTATAGGTGTTATTTCTGTAGTTGATGAGAATTATTTTGCTGCAAGTTATTTCTGCTGAATGATGGCCTTGGATATTTGGTCTATCATTCTGTGCTTATCAGAAGGATGTTCTGGTTCCCATAGATGACGAGAGCTCTGCTTCACGTGAGCAATTTTACACGCTGTCATAGAGCAAGGAAGGTTCCCTTGCAGCACTTGGTGACTGATGCGCCTGAGCTGACTTCCACAGACCTACATGGGTGATTATTTGAGATAGTATTCAGTGTCCCAAGTGTACAATGTGCTTGCCAAATACAGGAAAAAGTATTTTCTCTGAAAAGCATCTTTCAGGTGCACTGTGTGTCAATCCCTATTTATTTCTAGTCTTTCTCACTTTCCAGCTGATCTTTGACCAATTTAAATAAATTGACCTTTGGGGTTTTTGAGATAGAAAGGAATAAAGATGCAACTAAAATGTCATGAAAACCACTGGGTTGACTCTAGGGATCTCTGCGCCATGTTATCTTTCCTTTTATCTAAAACTCTGTTCTGATGTGCTTTGATCCTTAAGGATTTTTAAAACATGCTTTTTTTTTTTAATGTGCAAATGGCCACTAAAAAGTTTACAGATTCACAGCATGTGTGCTGTGTAAGGCTCTCTCAAGGCTGCTTTTGATATGTGACAATATACACAAAAAAATCTCTGAGCCCCTAAGCAAGCTCGCTTTGTATGGTAATACCTAGGTCTTACACAGTGTGTTTTGTCTCTGGGTGTTGAGGTTTTTTAAGGATTTGGTTTCATTTTCCTCATTTTACAGATAGGGGGAGGGAGTGGGAACTGGGGAGCAGTTGTTTAGGCGTGGGAGTGGGGAGAGAGAAGGAAGGAATAATTTTCATTTCCAGAAGGGCTGGAGAGTGGAGGCACAAAGAGCAACTGCCTTGCCTGAAAACCCAGTCTTGTACTCTGTAGTATTGCATATGTTTTTTTTTTTTCTCCTGGGCATGCAGGCCTACGGCTGATGAGATATATGATGTCTGGTGTTTAGTTTACATGAACATTTATTTTTATTTTGCAAAGGTTTTTAGTGTCTCATGAAGACATGTTTATTGTGCCTTAAAATCCAATTTTCCCTTGCATGATTTTCAGCCTCTGGAGGACTTTTAATATCTCAGTCGAAACTAAAGCCTGGTCTTTCTGTTTGGCTCTGGCAGACATTACAGAGGCTAAACAAAGAAAAAAAATAATCTGTGGAGCTTTTCTGTTTATTTGTACTGCAGCCTTACTTGGGTTCTGGTGGAAGAGGACTATGGTGTAAGACTGCAGTGAATGCAGTACAAGTGGTGTTGGAGAAGAAATAGGAGGGAAGGGTATTATTATCTCTTTCTGATTGCACGTTTAGACTATGCATCTTAGTAGCTGAACATTTTCATGTGCTTAACTAATTTATTGTAAAACAAGGCTAGCTGACATCAATATTCTAAGGAATCTTAACTGGAAATGGTCATGCAAATTACTTGGCACCTTTCAGTGACCAACAAAGCCATTTGTTTCCTTGGAGAATGTTGAGAGGAGCGTTAATTAAATCAACAGGAATGGACAGGGAAACAAGTGGTGGATACACAGCTGTTCAGAGAGAAGAAGAAAAGTTCATCAAGCAGGAGACACAATTTGCAGGGAAGAGGGAGATCCTTTAAATGCTTGGATGGTGGCATCCAGTAGCGAGAACCCCCTCCTCCCAAATCCTTCCAGCGGTCTCTGGAAAAGGGGCTTAAGATCAAGGAAGCGAGCACTGATCTTGGTGACCCTTCTCTGCTAATGCCTTCCCTCCCTGCCACCTCCTGAGAACTGGCACAGCTTTCCTGCACCAGCAGGCGCGTCTATCCTGCCATCTGTACTGCATGCAAAGAGGCAAAGGTGCCAAATTTCAGCCAGGGTCTGGCGAGAGACTTGTTCTGCTTGGGGTGGGAGACTGAGCAGAAATGGAGCTCCTTCCCACACACCTTCCAGCATGCTTTTCTGTACGTGGTGCTGCCTGCTCTTCTGGAGGGTGTCTGGGTGACGTGGAGTGAGGACGGTGCGTGTAGCCCGGAGCCACTGCATGAGTAGTGTGGGGTCCCTTAGTTAATTTATCAAGTGAGGAGGCAGAGAAGAATCATGATATACTGAGGAGATTTACAGTCCTGATATGTTCTTCTTTTGCTCCTCTTCACTTGCTAGTGGCTGGCTCTGGTTTTTCCCAGTGCACTGCTCAGTGCAGTCAAACTTGATCTTGCCAAATGTAAGTTAAAATGTCGGAACATTTTTAAAACTACAAACTTCTAAGGCACTTTCCCCCCAGTACTTTCTCCTCTTTATTCTTTCTTCTCCTGTGAAGTAACCCTGTGCCCCTGTGCATGAGAAAAATGCAAGCATTATGTTCATAATGCGTAAGATCACATGGAGCTACTTTTTGCTGGCACATTTGTACAAGCTCTTATTCTGCATATTGGAATATTTTCATGCTGGCTTCCAAAATTCATGAGCAAGGGCAAGCTAGGCTTTTGTTTTGGACAGAAATCAAAGGATCTGGAAATGTAGCCAATGACTGTAGAATAAAAGCAATTATCACATGCAACAGTATGTAAATGTGTTTATTAGGAATGTGTATGTCCCTTGTTAGCGTGTATCTTAGTGCCACGGTATCTTTGATTCTGACAATGGTCTTGTCAAACACAATAGCGCTGTTTTTCCCATTTTGCAAAGCTTCATCCTAAATAACTTCCCCTTCAAATTAATTCTCTTGGCCACCCTTCAGACATGCTATTATTTTCTTTTCTTACCAGCCATTTAGTGATGTGGTTGACCTTGGTTTTCGTATCCTGCAGGCTAGATCAACTACTTCCTGAAAAATATTTGACCAAGGGGAAATGCAAGGCAGGACAGAGATTTCTGATATGTTCTGCTTTCCGTGCACAAGCTAGATGGTGATGAGGCAGGAGAAGCTTGTGGAATAACCTCAGAGGCAGCTGCAGCAGTGGGGATGATCAGGAAATCCTCTTTTGGAAATCTTTCATTGCTGCCTCTGTGTTTAAAAAACCAAACACGTCCCATCCCCCAAAAAAACAAACAGAAACAAGATGGTGTGTATGTAGTAGGGAAGGGAGGTTTGCTAAGCCCAGGTTAGAAACAAAGTCTAACTGACAGCTGGTTAAAGACAGAGGTGGTGCGGTGCAGGGTTGCTCTGTAGGAACATTTTCTGAAGCACCGAGAGAGCTTTTGTTGTCATCTTTACCTTGAACCACATCTGTGCAACATCTGTTGTTTTAAAAGCACATACCTGTCATTAAGGATACATAATAAAACTTAATTTCATCTGCAACTCTGTTTAATTTTTTATAATGACTGCACAGGCCAGTTTTCTCTTCTGTGGGGAAACCTTGTTTAGGAGTACGCTTACAGCAAGAGTGTCTGTCCTAAAATATAAGAGCAGCAATTGGTCTTGAAATTAAGGTGAAGATTTCTGAAGAAACACCTTCCACTCGATAACATGTTTCGGGCAGGAAAGATTTCTTCGCGTCACAAAGTTTCTCTGATCCAACCAAACATCCCATTCATGTAGCAGTACTTTAAGGTGAATTAAATAAAGCAACTTCCTTGCGTGTTTGCTGCCAGGGCCCGTGCAGGTCAGCCTCTCCGTGCCTGTCTCCTGTGCCCACCTGACTGTTGCTGCTGAGATGCAAACGTAGCGTGGTCTCTGCTGAATTTGTCTCCTTTCCAACTTGCAAAAGCTGTCCTGAAGGCTGGAAACAGGAGAGGAGTGAGCTCGAGCCAGGGTGGCTTTGGGAGAAAGGGGAAAGTAAATAAAAAGCGCAGACTGCAGCTCAGGATATAAAAATCCCTTCCTTCCTGTAAGCAGCGGCGCAGGGACGGGGATCGGTGCGGCGGCCGGTGTTCACCCACTGGTGACTTTCCCAGCAGCTGTCATAATGTTATTCTTTTCAGCAGCCTCTTTTGTTTTTGTTAAGAAATTATTTCAAACATTTCAGCCCTGATCCTGTGAGAAGGAATTAAAAGTTTTGGCAGCTGGGCTTCATCCGCCCCTCCCTTCCCTCCCCCTGCAAACGCTCCTTATGGAGCTTTGGCCTTAATGACCGTCCACAGCGTCCCCGGCACGGGGCGGCCGGGGGCTGAGCGACGCCTGGGTGAGTGGAAATGGCAATGCCCTGTGGCGAAGTAGCTGTAATAGACTTTCCTGCTGTGAGCGAGGGAGCCCTTAATGAGAATTGAAGACTTATTCTTGTTGTGGGATACGGTTCAAAAGCCGGCACGGGTTGTCGTGGGCTCTTGTGCTGGGGATGTGCTGGCACCATGGCGGGCGCTGGGGAAGGGGAGGGAGGAGGGGGTACCCCGTCCCCTTGTCATTGCCCCTTCAGCCGTTTGTTTGAAACGAGGGAAGTGTTAGTAGAAGGGCCCTGAAGACTGGCTCAGTGCGCGTTTTCTTCAGCGTTTGTGTCCGGCGGTGGGTGGAGGGCCATGCTGGTGCCCCGGTTAGCTCGGCCATGACACCCAGCAGTGCCAGCGTGTTTAACGTGGTTGGAAAGGCGCGGGCTGAGCCCCGCCAGCCAGACCGAGCCGGGTGGGCACCGCTCGCCAGAGAGGAGTCGAGGGCCAGCAGCCCCTCAGCCTGAGGAAGCCTCTCCCCGATGGGCCTCTACAGCTCCGCATGGCGCTCAGGCTGGGAAGGAGGCGGGGGGCCCAGCCCGCCCTCCATCTCTGCCCATCGGTGGCGGTTGCCCCAGCTCAGCTCCGGAGGACGGCTCGCCCGTCGCCAGCCCCAGCAAACGGGGCTTTGTTTCTGCGGCGCTCCCTTCCGCGGTCCTGCTGCCGGCCGGTGTCCCCGGGCCGCTTTGTCCTGGGAGCGCCGTGAGTCTGGGGCCCTCACGTGCGGGGGGCTGCGGCGCGCACGGCGGGAGAAGACCGGCGGGAGGTGAGTCGGAGCGGCGGCTGGGGTGAGATACGAAGTGTGTGAGGAAAAACCGTCAGGGTTGTATTTGAGGATGAAACTTGGAGGGTGGACGTGCCTGCAGGAGAGGGGAAGAAGGAGCAGCGCTGAGAAATGAAGGCCCAAAAAGGCGGCGGGGTGCAGGTGGAGGCGGGAGCGGGAGGTGAAGCCCTTGAGGCAGCCAGGCGGGTTGCATCCCGGCGGCGGGCAAACGCTGCCACGGAGCTGCCGAAACCACGGAGCCAGGCAGCTTCGGTGCCCCTTGCAGGGGCTCGGCAGGGCAGTTTGTCTTGGAGCTGGTAGGGTCCCGTGCGGGGCCGGGGGGCCATGCTGCTCTGCAGAACGGGGCAGGTTTCGAACCGTCTCTGTTGT
This sequence comes from Morus bassanus, assembly GCA_031468815.1. NCBI lineage: Eukaryota > Metazoa > Chordata > Aves > Suliformes > Sulidae > Morus > Morus bassanus. The sequence continues at coordinate 29,165,690 of CM062577.1, forward strand.
ACCTGCAGCGGCCGTCTGCGAGCTGGCAGCTGCAGACCAAGGGCGCTGTCTAAGAAATTGTCGATGGAAATGAAAGCGTGATAAGGACACTCAAGTTAGCCGTTACAAAGTGGAAAAAATAAGAAAAGAGGGAAAGGAAACGCAACCAAGAGAGGGAGGGTGTGTTGTTTCTGTTGGAGCAGTGCTGCTTCCGCAGCACGTACAGGGAATGGATGGGCTTCTGCGGCACTTGGGGATCCTCAGTCTCTGGAGACCCTTTTTTTTCTTTTCTTTTTTCCTTCCAGTTAATTTCACACAATAGGTCACGGCCTGACGTGGTCATGGCTGATTTGCAAATCCAATCCCAGCCTTGCCTTGGTCAGGAGGGTTGTGGGTCGTTCTGCTTTTGGGACTGTTTGCTCAGGGCCTCGGTTTGACTCCAGTCCACCTGCTTGTTATTCATACTGGCAAAAACCATTCTCTGCATTTTTGCTTGAAGTTAGGCCGTGATTTTTCTCATTTTCTGAGTGATTTGCCTCTCTCCTGATATAATTTAGGCAGGGAAATGTAATCAATCCATCAGCATAGTAATTGCCTGTTTAGCATTGACGACAGTTGAGAGATTGCCTTGCATTTAAGAAGTCCTCTCTGGTGCAGGCAGAGATCGGAGGTCAGCACCCTCTGACTCCGGTGATCCACTCCCTGGGGGACCTGTAGCTCTTTTTTTGGGGGAATACAGAGGGGAGAGCAGCACGGTTTAACTTCTAGTGGTTGTGATACCAGCGTGGTGCCCTTGAGAAGAATGGCAGTGATGTGACTTTGTGGGATCATGGCTGGCTGCTTGGCTAGCACATCATCGTAGGAAATATTTCCAGGAAAAAATCATAGCGGGATCACGGTCAAATGATCTCTCACGTTACTTGGAGATGTAAAGGTGGTATTTGCTCATCTTTGGCAAGGTGGCATGGGGGATGTCATCCAGAACTTCAGCTGACAGGGAATATGTTTTATAAACTCTCTCATGAGTATCTTTCTGAAGAGGAGAACTGGTACATTGAAACAAAGGGAAAGGAGAGCTTGCATGTGGGACACCTAGAAGTCAAGTAGTAACATCAGTTGGTAAGCAGACTATGAAGAGAAGTATTATTCCATGTACAGTTATGCTTCTGGATATCATTTTCGAAGTCATTGACTTTGCTTTGTCAGGTCGCAAGATCCTAGAGGGTTTTGATCAACCTACTTTTCTTGTCTATCTGCATAACATCTGGCTGTCTGGCAGATGTTTACAGCACGGTCCCCAAGTCCCTTTTCAAAAAGCAGTAATCGAGATAAATGGCAGTTCCTGCGGAGAAGCCATTTCAAATCGTTGGTCAGTGAACCACATAGTTCTGCTTCTGTAAAACCACTACTTCTGCTAGTTGCAGTGCTAGAAACATGTTAAATATGTACGGCTTTGTCCCTTCCCTGCTTTTTCCCTTGACAGCTGCTCTGTGGTGATCCCAGACAGTTAACTTACACTGCCATTATCAGCGGGAGCTGGCTGGTCGTGTTCAGCAGCCACCAAAACCTCATACGTTTTTCCATCCATTTGATTTCAGAAGGTCTCCCAACAGCAAAGTAATAATAAAATATGAAATCAACAAACACTGCTTGAGATCATGACAGAAAAATAAAATAATGAAAAGGTCAGTAAGTGGCATTAAGATGTAAAATCTGAGAGCACATAAAAACAAACAAGTTTTTGGACAGAAAACATCAGTGGATTTGAGCACACCAGAAATCCGAGCTCCAGTCCAGATGCCTGCAGTTGGCTGTGTCCAATTAAACCGGGGGCATGTCTCGTTGGTAAGGAGTTCTCAGTAATACCGGTATGAGCGGTTTTGTGTTTCTCCTTCCCACACACGTGATGTGCTGTACCAACGTAAGGTTTCTAAGATGGCTGAGCTCTTCCACGCCGGTGGAAGCTGTCTGGTTACCCTCCCCTTCACCGTTTCAGGCAATTGGTTCATCCTTGGGTGGCAGCGAGCTGTTCTGTGAAACTTCCGTGTCGGTTGTCCCAGCACAAGATAGTCTCCTCCCCCCCCAATTTTTTTTTTTTTTTAAATGTGAAATGAGGGTGTTAATTCCTTCTGCCATTCTCCATTTCCTGATCTAAATGGATGTTGAAATAGTTGTGCTGCCACAACTTGCAGCAGGGAGCATGCGGTGGCATGAGGCCAGGCATGGGGTGGGCAGCAGAGGGAAGGGAGAGAGTGTGACAGGAACTGCTGTAAGCCACTGTTACTGCCAAACACATCACATCACCGAACCACAGCCTAAGTGCTACTGAAAGATTCAATAAATATTCAAGAGCAGAAATATGTCCATTGTGAATTAAATCAAAAAGAAAATAGTTAATGCAGATTTGGACGTCCGGTAGGAGGGTGTCTGTAGCTTGCTGCAGAATTGCTCTTAACAACTGAATGTTTTTCTGCTTACTGTTCAGAATTCCAGGGGAAGTTTGATATTTGGTTTCTGAAACCTGTTTAAAGACAGTCTTCTGACTATTTAGCACCTTAAAAAAAAAAATTTCCATTGCAGTCTAAACAGAGGAGATAAGCACATCTTAAACTATTGAGTGTCATTAAAAAGCAGCTGGTGAGGATTTTACTGTGGGTCTTTGCATGTTGTTATGGTCATGGTAGAGTCTTTTTATAGGGTATAGGGGTGTACATCGTTAGGTAGTGTACAGAAACTAAGACAAGATATGGCTGTAGAAATTACACTGAAATGCTGCGTCTAAACCAGCCAAGAAGAAAAGGATAAACCTTGTCAAGTCCCCTTTTTGGAGACTCTTTAGAGCCCTGCGTTACATAAGAAATGAGTCGCCAGGTTTCCTACCTTGCTGGCTCCTGGTCTGATCGAATAGGGCACTCGCTGTCTCCTGCCCATCTCTGAAGGCTCTCCACGAACACCAGATTGCAGAGCAGGTGCTGTGTGATCCCTGCTCCTGCTCTCTAGCAAGGCGATGGAGTGCATTTGCTTGTGTTTTGCAGCATTAGTTCATCCGTGTTATAATTTTAAGTAGGTTGCTTGTTCTCTGAGAAGGTTAAACCCCGCCCCCCCCCCATCAAAACCCCACCCTGTGTCTTTATCCCTGCGATTTTCACTACTGTGAAGTAGTTGGCACCACACTGCGTGGCAGTATGAAGCCATGCATTGCCAGAAGGCTGGCAGGTATTTTTAGCATAGCCTGTTTGGCAAGGAAAGAGAAAAGTCTCCCTCTTTCCCCTCTGAAAGGAGCAAGGACTGCAGGCTATGGTGTGGTTGGATAGTGCTCAACTGTCGCTTTCTAAAGTCTTGTTGGGGTAACTGGTTGCCTTCACCTATTGTTTGTAGAGAAATGTTTAATGCATGGGTGCTCCAATTGCCACAGCTGTCTTAGCTTTTGCCTTTCCCTGTCTGTCTCTCCCTATTTTTTACTCTCTTTGTCTCAAATTAGCGCCACAATTAAAGTGTGAAGCCTGCTGGCAGCTAACTAGTAATTACTGTACAATGAAAGAGAGGAACATCTGTCAAAGCTAGGACAAGATAACAGCTGTAATTGATTGCCACATCATGGAGCTTGACCACCAGCAGATGGCTGGGGCCAGTTTTTAATAACCGATCACAGCAGTGGTCCCAGGGATTCGGTGCCACCCTTCCGAGGTGACTGTCTGTGAATTACACCTGTTCAGAAGCAGCCATGCAAGGCTCCATCCTTTTGCTTCCTTTATTTGATGTTAGTTATTTATTTTTAAATCTACGCTCACCTCTGAAGCCGTACCACAGAGCAGCAGATGCCGCTGCTCTCGCTAGGGAGTAGCAGGGAAGAGCGAGCGAGGCACTGGAGCTGCAAGCGATGGCTCGGTGGGAATTGGCAACGCTTGGCGCTCTGCGGCACAGGAAGTGCCTCCAGTCACTGAAGCACTTGGGAAGAAGCACAGAAGCAAGTTCAAATTCATTGCAAAACAGAGGGATCCCTTCAGAGGCAAGCTTTTAAAAAGCAGATGAAGCGGGGAGCCATTTACTGCAGAACATGGGGTTCCTGCATCAAAATTAAATCGCTCCGAGTACTTGCCCTGTGACTGTAGGGTTTGGTTCCCCCCCAACCCCCAAATCACAGCTCCTGCTCTCAGCTCCTATGTTGCGTCTCAATGGCAGGGTTGACAGGAAAAGGTCTGAGTTTATTACAGCATCACGATTCATAAAACCTGCAGACTAAGACTAGCCGAGGAACTGTCATTGTTTCCACTACAATGTTGGCCCTCTACTTGACTGCATTGTTAGAGCATGTTCGTGGCACATTCTCTCCTACACCAGAAATGTTGCTGGAGAGGTAGAGAATGAATAATCTGGAGAGAAGGTTGTAATTTTTATTATGCATAAAGGCACTTACTTTGTGGTAGCAATGAGATAAGGCCTGAGGAGTCAGCTCTGTCCTTCTGCAGTTTTCCTTTTCTAGTCACATACACATATACAGAAAGCACGTGGGATTTTTCTTTTCCAGTGTCTTCAAACCCAAAGGAGTGTGTGTGGCGGGGTGGGGGGGGTGGGGGAATCTTCTGTTGTTTTCCATGAGAAAGCAGAATGTCTCAATGTAAATGAATTGCCGAGACTGGATGTGAATCCCAAACTCTGGGAGAGCCTGAATAGCTGCTGCCATTCAGCTCTCCTGGTGTTCAGTCATAGGGTTAATTGTTAAACAATTAGTGCCGCATTTCAAAGGCAATACGACAAATTAGCTCAGGTATCTGAGCAGTTTCACCTTGCACACTACACTCCTCCCATCCTTGCCAGTGACTCAGTCGGACAGAGCTTCCTGGGTTATTGTGTAAAACAGCAGCTTGTTTTAAACAGTGCAATCTGTCATTAATTCAGCTAATAAATCACAGCATAAGAACAAGAGTCTCGCAAGATTAACATCTACAATCAATTGGGAATTACAACATTGGCTTTCATAGGCAAAGCTGATCGTTAAGTCATGGAAAATTTATTACCTTACAAATCTGCTTATAAAAAGCGTTGACTTGAAGCCTTTATAGATTGTACTTATTATTATCAGATATTCACAGTTTTTTGATGAAAGGTTAAATAACTACAGTTGTTGTGCTCTGCGTTTTCATTGAATTACAAAAAGTGATGGGCAATTTTCTAGGGTAGACTGAAATTTTTGTGGAATGTTCCTATTCAAGTATGCAGTTCTTGTGAATCACAATCCTCTTAGCATGACAATACCTATGTTAAATGTCAGAAGAGGCCAAAAACGTCTTGTTAAGTGTTCAAACAAATCTTCAAACCATTTTTACCGGTGCAAACTGAAGTGAGATGTGTTATTTTTTCCGTTGTCTGCAATGGGAGAATTCTGCTGGAGCTGTAACACCACCATTGTCAAGGCTGTCATATCCTGTAATAAGAAAAGAAAGTCCATGGAAGCTTCCTGTTAAGAAAAACATTAGATTTCTAATACTATGCAAAATAAAACAGTCCAAACAACATACGGTACAGTGAGTCCTGGATCCGTTGTGTTAGTGTGGAGCTTTCTCCATCCCTAAAATTAAGCACCTGCTTAAGTGAGAGCGGGGTTTCTGCACCTTAAGTATCACTGTAACTTCTGTTCAAAATATCCAGAAGGTAACAGGACAGTGCGTATGTGATGCTAGATTTTTGTGATGTGGAGAACATGTAGTCCTAAATTTAATTGAAAGTGTTACTTGATGTTCCAGTGGCAGCTCACCCTGAATGAGGCTGAACAGCTGAATCCTGGAGATAACTAACAAAGTTTCTGTTGTTCTTTTTTTAAGCTGGATTTTTGGTAGTTGCAGCATTTTTTAAAAAACGCGCTGATGTACAGATGTGATCCTGGTAACTGGTCACTGAGCAACTGCTTGGGTACATAGGAGTCACTTCCTACCTTGTGGGCAGGGTGCTCCTCTGGGCTGGAGTGTTTGTGAAATGCGGGAGAACAGATATCTGACGGATCCCAACCCAGGTGTTGGTGTCTGTCCAGCACGGGTTGGACATCATGGTTACCATCACGGTAACCTGATGTGGGAAGACCCTTCTTTTTTTTTTTTTTAATATATGTTGTCTCTTGGTGTATAACCACCCTATTTTATAATAACAGAAGAGCTACAGACGAAGCTGGAGGCAGAGGCAGCAGTCGGTGGATGGGGTGCTCGGCGCTGGACGTGCCGGGTCTGGAGCCCAGCCTGGTGGAGGCTGAGGGCAGGCGCGGAGGTGATGTCAGCCGCCGGGGCGCGTGCCAGTTTGGTGCCATTCATGCTGCGCGCCGGCCTCGCAGCCGGGCTGGCAGCCGTCTCCAGAGAGAGCGCAAGGAAGTGAAGAAATGGAGGGGGAGAGCAGAGAATGCGGGGAAAACAGCTTTGAAAAAAGAGCAGGGGAGAGAGCAAATGCAGGAATCGATAAATGAAGAAGAGCCTTTATGTGCTGTGGATGGGGTACGGTACCAGCTGGGACTACCCGAAGCCCTTGTGCAGCTTCAGAAATCGGTTCCCCATCCGTTCACCCCCGTGCCTCGTTGGTGGCACCTCGGGGTTAGTGTCCTTTGCATTTATATGCATTCCAGAGTGGTGGAGACAGCGGCAGCCAGCACACTTGACATGGAGAGCCCCTTTGTGCTCCTGACTCCCGCGTGAGCAGCAGGTCAGCGAGTGAGCAGAGTTTGAATAAGCAGCCCTTGTGTCTTCATATGTCTCTCTGATCCCTTGAACAAAACCAGCATACGAAAGGCAGTAAGGCAATGTGAAGGCCTCCTAAATGTCACCGTAATGTCAGCAGCACTGGGAGCAGAGCAGCCTCCAAAGAGCAGAAAGCTTTGTAATATTTATAGAAACAGAATTTGTTAAAAATACATTTGCCTGTTACAGTTCAACCTTTTGGAGTCCTCGCTCCTTTCAGCTCTGGGAGTGGGCGGTGAGCTGAGAGTCTCTGCATGTGTTTCAGGTTGGTTTAAGTTGTCGCAGTCAGTCTGGGATCCTGGCAAATGCTGGAAATCTGAGACTTCGGTAATTTTGTAGACCCGGGAACAGGCACGGTCCTTCTACCGAAAGAGCTGAGTCTTGAAATAAGCCTTTGCTATCTTTCTCCATGTAAACATGAAGGGCCTCAGGATCCATTTTGCCATTTGCAAAACAAGGGTAAATAGGGTGCAAAGCAGATAGTGACTTGTCTCCTACCATGTAAGGAGTCAGTGGCAATACATGGGATACCTGGCACCCAGGCCTCTGTCCCTGGAAAACCCTGTTTTGTCCCTTGGTAACTTGGACTCTGGAACCGACTGCTTGTTTTTTTGCAGAGCCTGCTGCCTTAAGCTGCACTGTCATCGTGGTATGTCTTGTCACCATGATCACAGGCATGTAATGCTTTTACAGCATAACAAAATGGACCTGGAAAACAACCAGGAAATGGCGCAAGAGAATGCTGTGAAATTATCGTAGATAAACCTGTCTCTTGCCCTGTGTTGCGCAGGAATCCCAGCGATGGCTCTGCTCTTCCGCTTTGCTGCCTGTCAAACAGCAGTGGTGGCTGGCAGCGGGCAGGCAGCGGCCCTGACCCAAACGGTCCGCAGCGTTTCCTGGCACAGTCCCAGCCCATTCGAACAACCGGGAGATCTGGTCCATGTGTTGCAGGGAGCAACTTTTGCTGTAAGCACTGTTGAAAGCACTGCCACTTCAGGGCATCGGACCGGATCCTCATCCAGACCGGTCACCTGAACTCACGGGTGACCGTGCAACAAAAAAATGATTTCCTTTAGCAAGAAAGAATTGCTGTTTCTTCTCTTGGTTGTTTATTTTTTCCTTGCTCTTGACTTCTTGCCCTCTTCCTAAGGGTCAGTGCTTCTCCAGCTTAGGGGAGCAGCCTTTTAATATGGTCAGTTAGCACCACATCCAGGACTGCTAAAAGACAAATTACTGCCTAACAAATGCTGCGAATCCCTCTCCTTTCCCTCCCCCTTCCCTATTCCAGCTCTTAGTTGTTTAAATTCCTGATGCTTCTGGCGAGCAGGAGGCTGGAAGATGCTTTGACTTCTGATTTCCAGCTTGGTGCTGCAGAAACCTGGGCTAGCTGTTCCCATTTACCTGAGCTTTGTTTCAGTGAGGGGGGGGGAAGTACCTCCAGTCCTTCCAAGTCTATGTTGCTAGCATTGATCAGGCAGCTGCTGCGTTTTAGAGCGCAATGTAAGGCTAGATGTGATATGTTCCGTTGGGGGAGTAGGAAATGATTCTTTTGTGCTGTGTTTGACATTACAGAACATTTCCTGGTACCAGATTTGCTACTGTGCTGCCCGCCTCTCACTGATGTCTTCTTGTGTGTAGCAGCATGCTGGTAGAGCAAAGCGCTTATTGCCCCTACTTGCTCAAACCATATGTTTTGCAAAGGCATTTTCTCCCTCCCTCCCCACTGTTTTGAGCAGGAAAGGTCCAACAGAACATGTAACAGCTCCTGCTCGTTTCCCTTCCCTGCATATTAAAGTCACTAAAAGAGACACCGCTTTAATATAGTGGACTGAAAACCGCCAGAGCTCAGACCCCAGCCCGGTTCATGCATTGCTATCACAGCAGGCAAGCCCAAAACCTGGGGCGAGGCAGCTGGCCAAAGGTGGTAACCACATGAGCCGTCCTGGGTCCCGGTTAAATCTGCTGTTGTTCGTGGGTTAACACAGTAACGTCTTTACATTCCTTGCCCCCTCTCCCCATCACCCCCCCCCACAGGAGCTGAAAATCCAACCGGGTGAGCCTGGCTTTGTTTTACTTGCTTGGGATGGCTGCGGAGTGCATGGATGGAGCAGTGCTGCTTAGTGGATTAATAGTGGTTCTCAGGAGTTAGTGGGCACTTTGATTACAGTGCCTTTTTTTTTTTTTTTCCCCCACTTGACTGCAGGTGGTGAAGGATGGCTTTAAAATGTCCTTTTAAAATTACTTTCAGACTCCACAGAGAAATATCAAATTGTACTTTCCCCCCTTCCAACAGAGCTCTAGCAGTGCTGTGTTATCTGTTTGTGGCGTGTAGAAATATGTGCACCTTTTTGATATGTCCCTTTTATCAGCCTCTGCTTGTATGTTTTTTCCCTGTGGGCAACTAAATTATTCTGGAGGGAGGAGGAGGAGGAGGAGGAAGATTAGTGAAACAAGTGTTTATCCATCTTAATTACTGCTCTGTTAACAGAAAATATTTTGAGTATTTGCTGCAGAGTAGTTACTGTTCATGTAAATTTCTTTTTTTTAACTTGAATTGACTTGTTTATTTCTTGAACTAAGTTATTGGTGCGACTTTGCACAGCTGGCTACTGATTTCTCTTTGCAACCAGACGTTGGGTGATTTTTTTGGTCAATCACTTGCCCTCCATTTGCCCGCGGGGTTCCCATAGGCAGTACTTGTGGTGCAGACGGTGGCAGTTTGAAGCAGGGGAGCTGAGCTCTGGGAGGAAGCTGAATTCACCTGTTTTTTGAGCACTACTGACAGAGGTTTGGAGCTGCGATGCAGCCCTTGATCGTGAGCGTAGTGTGACTGTACCCGGGGCGGCTGCGGGAGGCTTCAAAGAAAGCAGGTGGCAGGACACGTCTGCAGAACTAAACAAGGACCTGTTTTGTGTCAGGGCCTCAACCCCTGTATGTTTTCAGAAGGTAGAAAAGAAATGATGGCCAGAAGGGCTTGAACGCTGAGCAAAGGCGCTCCTTGTTTTGACTGGGGTTTTTTTTGGGAGATTGCACTAGCTTGGTTGATTAATCCTCTGAGGCACGTGAGAAGTTTTGTAGCAAAAGCACAGCTATTCTGCAGCTTGGAGAGGAAGTGAAATATCTCATGGGGTTTGAAGGGATTTGTGGATTTGTTTGGATCTCGTACTGTGCAGAAACAATCCAGCTCTTCTAGCCCACAACTTTCTGGAATAGGTGCTCAAAAACTGCTGTGGAGTTTGGCAGGGGACTGGCAATATTCTTCTCCAAGAGCAATATGCTTTAAGGTATGGAATGCATTGATGTCCAATGCTGAGCATGCTGGTGCTCATAAATATCTCTCCTTCACAAGCTAGAGAGAGAGCGTTCAGGGTAAAATTCTCTGCCAAAGCCCTTTTTGTAGGATTGTGGTGGTGTACAATTGTGCACCAACGAAAATGGAAATTCATAACATGATGCGATATTAATGTGTGAAGTGGTAATTTTCTCCACACACTTAAGGAGAAAAAGGTGTCCACGTAGTGTCACCCTGGGTTTAAGTTGTCCTGGTCACTAGAGGCTGGTTTTATCTCAGGGCTCTATTTTCCGGACTCTGAAGTGAAAATAACACATGGCCACGGAGGTGGAAGGCTGCCATCACTAATGCTTGCAGAGTGCCTTGAAATCCTTAAGTGGAGGACACTATAATAGGTGGTCTTTTAGGCTTTGTGGTATTGCACTAACAACTTCCGACGACAATCCCTGCCTGTCCTGTTCTCTCCCATCTCCCCGCTCTCTGCCTTATGTTTTTAAAGAAATGTGGCAGGACCATTTCAGTTTTGAACAGAACTTTTCAAATCTAATGTGAAAAAAACGCCCGTCTCCGTGGTTTACTGACTCTTTGGGTAATGTCCCTTTAAAGCAGCAGCAGCTGCCAAGGTCTGGACGCTGTGGTCACTAAATCATTTAGAGCTGCGCTGTAGCTGAGGGCTTCCAGCTTCGCCTTTTGTTACTGTCACACAGTGGGACCTGGAAGAGAGCCAGGGCTGCAGGCGCCTATTGTGCAGGAAAGCCGCACATCTGCAGTAGAAGATGAAAACTGGATGTCAGCTGCCAGAGCAAAACTTCTCAAAAGTGGTGTCGTAAGGCCCTGAAAATGGGGGTGGCAGGTTTTGTTTTGTTTTGTTTTTTGGGGTTTTTTTGTTTTTTTTTTTTTTTTCTTTCTTCTTCTTCTTCTTGGTGCAGCCGGGCTGTTCTGGCGTGTTTTGAATCCTGATCTGTTTCTGTGTTTTTAAGCTCTACCTTTCATTTTGGTGGAGGGGATGGTTGGTGGTAAGGGAAGCGTGGCCAGAATCTTTATAACTGTAATAGACTGCAACAAAAGGTCTATTCACTTCTTGATGAACCAGGGATTTACGTGCATTAGTCCCCACTCTGTACGGAGAGGGGAAGACTGCCTGATGAATGGAGAAAGTTCCTCTATTCTGTGCACCCCTCAGTCACCCCCCTGCACCAAGTCAATCCGTGGTGTCTGACAGGGCTGTTTAGTAATTGGGAATCGGCAAACTCTGTGCTTGGGTTGTGGGGGAATGAAATGTTTCTGCTCTTGGCTTTCTTGAACGTTCACACAGAGCAGCAGGAGCTCTTTTATTTATTTTAGCTTTCTATTAATTTTAATTTTCAGTCCAAATGTGTGCAAACATAAATTAAGTACGGATGGGTTTACATCACAGCCAAGATACTTGTTAAATGAAATTTGTGTATAATGCGTATATATATAGTACAGAAACAGCATGCTTGTCTCATTAGTGCAGTCAGAAGTAATTGCTCTGACTCTGAACATTTATGTTGTAGCAGTGCCCGCAAGAATTTAATAAAGGTCCATGTTGCTGGATGCTGCATGAACGCATGCAACCTGTTTCAAGGACAATATTTACAGTGGTAAAACAGTGCGTGATAACAGGGTGGAGTAAGCAAAAGTGAATGAGTTTACTCAAAAGTTCCAAACAGACCTGGATTTTTCCCTTGAGTCAAGAGAATAACTATTTCCTACAATGTATTTCTCTACCCATCCCATTTCCCAGTACTTCCTCAAAGACTCTTTTCCTGAGAGATCCAGAGGCCAGATGCAATCCACTGAGTCGGTCTTCTCCCTGTAGCGAGAGGGCTGAACCCGAGCTCTGTGTTTCAGGGGAGGATTGGACTGGAGCCCCTGCCGCCAGCTGCGCGTCCAAAGCCATCGCAGGGCAGTGCAGCTGTGATAGGGACGGAACGTGGGGCTTGGCCCATTGCGGAGCTGCCTGTGGATCTCTGTGCCTTGAACTCCCAGTCAATGTTTGAAATAGCTGAAGGTACTGATGCAAAACATCTCGTGAATAGTGCGGAGGCCAAATTTGCTATATTGCAGTGGTTTTCTGAGAGCATGTGTTGACTGGGGAGCATTATTCAAAATAGCAACGTATCTGTATGATATGTGGTGTAATACAGAGGAAAACGCCAACTCTTGCGGCATCCAGCCCCGTCCTGTCAACTAGTGCTGAAGAGGTCTGACCCTTGGTGTATGCCACAGTCCTTTTGTGCTCGTAGGAGTCTGGTGGGGGAGGATAGGAAGGAGAAGTGCGGCTTTCCTTTAAAAACAAAGTGGAAGACAGGAAGGAACAGCTGGTCGGTAAGCAGCCTTCTACTGATGCAAATATATTTTCCGTTTGCAAATATATTTTCCGTTAAGACACAACTGGGAACCATGTACCCACACTAAGGGAAGAGCCGATGCTGTAGCCTACATGCTTCGGGGCTGGAAAAGCCTCTTTCCCTATTTCCATAGCATTCCGCTTCCGGACCTCCTTCATTCAGGCTCCTCCATGCTTCCAAAATACGAATGTATTTTCCCGGAACATGGGAGAGACTCAAGTTCTTCATTCCTACCAAAAGTAAGTTCTCTGAACCGCCTCCTTGGGCAGGCATAGAAGGAACTACATTTTTGTTTTTTCTTTTAAAGTTTAAGCGTGACCCTGCGCTACAGTTCATGAAGTCAAAGCTGTGAATCCCCACTCCCCTGAGGTTCTGTACTAGCTCTCTTCATCTCTGGGATAATATGCCAAGAAAACTCTCTGGATTTATGAAACCACAGCCTGACTGGATTATGCTAGCAGTATATTTGGAAATGCAATTGGTCTCTTGAAATTAAAAATAACAGTGTGCTATCTTTCATATGGCTCTCATACTGCTGATACAGCTAATGATTAGAGAAGATTTGGAAAGAGTTATAGCAAATCATAAAAATAAATCTGAACTGAGGTAATAATTCAAGAGGAACCTTTGGTAAGTCTAGGCACATCATGTTTTCTTGATTAGAGGTCACTCAGCCTTCATACTTTCTTGCTATAGTCAGTTAATTCTGTACAGCCTGCATGTTAGTCTCCTGTATCCGGTCTAACCGAACCGAAGCTTTATTTTTGAAGGGATTATGTTTTTGCAGCACTCTGACAGTCTACTTTTATGGTTGTGACAGCTGTAGCTGAATTTGGAAGGGGGATTAGTCCTCTTTCCTTCTTTTTACCTTGCCTCAGCATAGCTCACCTGCAGCACAGATGAATATAGCTGCGTTAGGTATTGGCAGAGACGTCGCAGAGGCAGCACGGAATCCAGCACAACAGGCTCATTGCTTGGGCTCTAGTTAGTATGGTGGTATTTTGGTTGCAGACATGCTGCCGTGGTGCTTAAAACACCAGACAGAAATCTGCTAGGGGAGTGAGAAGATTGATGCTAAAATCAGCGATAGCGTAGCCTACAGTGGGGTTTCGTTTCTGAAAGAAACAGCCAGGTTTTGATCTTGAGGATCATCCTACTACTAACAATGTTTAAAGGGGTCTTAACAGGCAGGAGCATGACACAGGAACCCCCATGAATTACCGATGTGTTCGTCTTCGTAATTGCTGGCCATGGGAGGGGATGCGGGATGTGCGTGTTGGTGGTTAATGATGAGATGGGCCATAGCTGAGACTGGCAGCCAGGGTCTTTAGATTATGCAAATGACCAATGCATTATTAGTGAGGCACTGTTCAATTTTTAATGTAGTACATGGAAGCATAGTGATATTACTGCCATTATTTAATTAGAAAGTTGTCTGGGTAACCATTGCCATCCTACTTTGAATTTTTGCATGTTAATAACGGCTTTATACAAAGTTGGGAGTGCCTGGTTTTAATAACATCACATGTGTAAATACTGTTGTCTTCAGATTGCTAAGACCTTTTAGCAATACTGAGGGGAGTGAAGCAGTCTGTATACAAATGTTTAAACTTCATTCTGACCTTGTAAATCCTGTTTTCTCCCCAAGTGCAAATCTGGTGCAATGCAAACAGCAGTGCTTCAAAAATAACCCTAATTAGCAATTAGCTGCAATAAATCAAGCTTGGATGGTGTGCTCAGTGCTGTTGAATTTGATACTATATTATGGCACAAGTTGTGTAATAGACATTTAACTGTTTTAGCTTGTAGCGCTGCTTTTCTCACATTAAGTAAAATATCTAAATGTCATATGAGTTTCAGCAGCAATTTAGTTGATCGTATATACACTTCTCGTTTAGTGGAGACATGCTTTCTGCATAAAGATAACAGATAGATAACTGTGCGCTTCTGAGGTACTGAGGTCTTTATTCAGTATTAATAAATACAAAAATTCAGCCATTCTCGTTTCCTTCTGAAATGCATCAAGTTTAAATATAATGATTTTTGATACCAACTGGAAAAAGCGAGAGTCATTAGAGGGATTTGGGGGCTAATTGGGCTTATAAAAAGGCAAATGGTATTTTGATGATGTTCTAACCAGAATGATGAGAAGTGCATTTTTATGGCCCTGGATACATGGATTTTCTAAGGTCCTTTAGAAGTAACTGGAAAGCTGTTCAGCATTTTATAACATGTGCCATGCTGTTCCTAAGTATTGGCGATGCGATTCTGTTCTGAAAACAAGAATCTGTGTGTTTGAAGCAAACCTTTAGTGGTTCTGGGTCTGCTGGTGGTCTTGAGTGTGGCAAGATGACAGTGGTCGCCACAGCAGCAGTGAAATGCCTCCTTGGCATGAGATTAAAAAAAGGCTTTTACATTTAACATTTGTATGAATTGCTTTTAATTTTCCATAGCAATGAAGGTTTAACGCACCCGTTGGTACGGCTGTGGGGCTCTGGCTGCGTGACTCCAGCGGTGCGGGGGGTCTGTAAGGGACGGCAGGACTGCTCCTGTCCCCGCAGCCCCTCGGGTAGGGGCTCGCCCTGCAGCGGTCGACTTCAAGGGGCGGCTGTGAGTCAGTCCGCAGCGGTACCGCGGAAGCTGAGTGACTAATGGCTACTACACCAGCAGATTTTTATTCCTGTGATAGTAATTTAAGGGTGGAGTTCTTTGCTGTCAGTGGGTTTTTTTCTGGTTTTGTTTTCTTCTGGCTAATTTGGACATTTATTGCACAAGTGAGTTCTTATTTACTCACTTTGAATAAGTCTTTGAACCTTAGTATCACTGTTAGGTCAATGTTTTGAAAGTGCAAATTTGGATTTTTGGGGAGTCTGCCATAGGTTTTGTCAAATTAAAATGTCACTATAATACCTGAAAAGTAAATACTGAGGAATCAGTGCCTTTAAAAGCAGTGGTATTAATAGAACTTGGTATTCTACATGTGTAGTAATTTACATAAGGCTTTGTTCAGCGCTTCTGTAAGCTAGATAAATATTGCTATTGGGCATCTGGGTCAGGTGCTGAGACTAGGACCCTTTTCCATCGATTCCCAATCTCACACCTCAGTTAAAAGATTACAATGACTGGATTTATCTTTGTTTAAATTTGCCACAATGTGAGCAGTGTGGCCTGATGTTACATTCAGGGCCTCTAAAATGGCCATAACTCATCTTCTGACTTGGTCAGACAGTGTGCTTTCTTTTGTTTAAAAAAAATCAATATTATATTATTGTGCAGGAAAAGACGACATTAGTGTCTCTTACACCTCGGTTTCTTTGAAAGAGAATGTAATTATTGGTACTAATTAAGATGGTGGATCCCTAATTTATCACTAGCTAAGTTCTCAGTGTAGTTTACCTAATTCCTTTCTTGATTTTTATCTATGCCCACAGAATAATAATGCTATTCTTATAGGTCACTCTTCAATTTATGGATGCATGGTGCATTGCTGAAGGCGTATTGAGGCAAGAATTGTACTGTTGTGTAATGAAGGGGCAGAGAAAAGCAGGTGACCTGAGGTCTGTTGCAAGAACTCTTGGTGACTCTGTGTTCTAGTGGGTAAGGAAAAGCATTGCATGTTGCATGGTCAAGTAGCAAAACTGACCGTTTCTTTCTGAGACTTAATGAGCTTTGGGGAGTAGGAAAGAAACCCAATGTGCACTTGCAAGGAAGTCCAATAAAACCTCTAGATGTGCATGTGGGAAGGGTCTTTTATGGGGTGAAATCCATGAATTGGAAAAGCAGAACAACTTATGGGTGATGATTTAAGCCATGTGCCAGAGAGACTGTGTGTGGCTTTTAATTTGAAGTAAGTGCTTCCTCTGGGACTGTTTTTAAGTCTTTTGTTCGTATCATTCCTTATTGTTTCTGCTGAGCTTTCCTGTATGCCATCGCTCTGCTGAGGCCTGCTGTAACTTTGAGGGCCGGCAGCTGCTCGTGGGACGAGCTGCTGTTGTGCTGGTCCCGGAGGTGTCTGTGGTCCTGGCTCCACCAGGGCCGCCTGCTTGGCGGGGCACCAGCGTTGCCTGTGTGGGTTCCTGCCCTCTGTTGGGCTCCTCCGTATATTCTAAGGCAGGTTTCACAGAATTCGGTAGTCAAATTATACGCTCTGCAATAACCGAGTTTCAGGATTTACACCAAAGAAAGAGGGGTGTCGTCTTTCTCTGCGTGTTTTAGGTGTTCTGTTAGCGTGCTTTGAATTTGTATGCAAAGACCTTCTCAGTCTATTTTGAAGACAGGTAGTTTCATTTTGAGCACTACTTTAAAGGATGCTGGCTCTTATTCAAGTAATAAGTGAAATCCCTTAACAACTCCAAGCTTAACCTGGAATTTGTGTTGTCTCCTCCATAATCTTACTCCACTCCTAACTGACTGTACGTCATGTAGTAGCAAAGATGCTGATAGTGTTGTCAGCACCAGCTGTCCCTCTTTGCAGCCGTTTCTTGTACTGAATTATTTACTACTGGGATTTATGCTATGTATATAGTGTAAAAGTTTTATCGCTGCTATTGTGCATGTAAACTAGTTCTGGATACAGGGATGGTCTCCAAAGTGTTAGAAGAATGCTGAAGGGAAGGACTTTCATTTAATTGGTTTTATCTGTGGCTCCAGATTTATTAATTCTTCCCTTTATCTGTAGTTTAACAAATAATCATTCTCCATAATTTGACATATTATATGGCTGAGTAATTACATTCTAATTATGAAATCCCTTAACTGCAAGGTATAGTTTAACTAAAGGTTTGGGTCTTTTATTAACTGTAGGCACATTTCCATGGGATCTTTTTTTCAAATGAATGTAAGGGTTCCCAGTACTGGAAAACTTTAGATTCATAACGTGTTTCTTATTGTTCAGACAGTGAAACAGGAATGAGTAATGAAGAGAAGAATGAAAGGATTGAAGGGCAGCTGTTAGCCAAAAATCTTAGGTTAGTGCTTTCAGTGCAGCCAGCAAGGATCACACTACTTAAACTTTAGCTGAACTGAAAGGGAGGAGGGTATCTGACTCATAAAATTACAGCGTGATATATTGAAACGTAAGTAGGAGATTTAAGTAGTTTAATGTACCTGTGACTAGCATCTTATTTCGATGACTCTTTTCTGGATATCTTTCTTTAATTCAAGAAAGCACTAAAGTGCATCCATTAGGTGGCTGTTACAATAGTTCAGTACTTCTCCGAAGTGAAAGTCAGCAGATGACATTTAAAAAAAAAATAATGATTTATTAAAGGCTTAAAATGTAGCGAGCGCAACCCTAGCCAGGAGTGTCACTGAAAGCGTGGTCACCATGCCTCTTGGGTGGCGTTTCTCAAGTGCTTTTGTTGTAGCCATTGTTCACTGATGCTTTCCTGGGTAAAGGTCTCGTATTGTCTTACTAAATGTGCTCAGTTACAGTTGCCTCCCTTCTATTTGTCCAGATTATTTCCACTAATCATGTTGTTTGAATGCTCATTTAGGTGAAAATCTCGTTGTCTTTCCACTGTGCAGTTATCTGACTAGCCTGAGAGTACTTCAAGAAAACACCGATGTGCTAGTAAAGCCAAAGGCGCCTGGTGTGTTAGGTCATTTTTACAGAGTTTGAAAATATCAGCAAATGCACAAACCAGCGGTGTTACATGCTTTGCCAAAGCAAGCATTTGTTAGTTGCCAGCTATTCCCTGCTATATGAGAAATCTTCAGGGGAGAAATGCCTGCTCCTCTGTCCTCTTCAAAAGGGCTGGTGTAAGGGCTGCGTTATCTGATATTATCAAAGATAATATATTGCAGAGCTTAATATTCTTCTAAAATGTATTTCCTAAAGATGATGTGCCCCGATTTTATTGTAATGTTAACATCTTGCATCTATTAAGACCTGGACTTGCTAGGGGATGCTGGACCCATTCCCAGCCATGCAATTTGACGCTGTTTTGTTTGACAAACAAGGGTATGCAGCTCGCAGTTGCAGTGGTGCGAGTGGTAACTGATAAATCACAGGTGTGGTGACTGCTGAATTGTTTCCAGTAACCTTCAGAGTATGTGGAGGTGGTGGTGGAAAGCAGACTTTCAAACCTGTTTGGGGGGGACTTTGGGATTTGGGGGGGGGGGGGGGGGGCAGGAAGGAAACACCAGAGGAAAAACCTTAGGGCCATCCCCGTGCGCGCGCATAGAGGGTGGAAAGCCGGTTGCATCTTTTCACCTTTATGGAAGTTAGACTTTTTTGTTACGTAGGATAATACCACTTTCTGTTTATCTGTCTGGATAAATTTCGAAGAATTGCACTGGCTTCAATTTTTGAGAGGGATGAAGGAGATTTGTTTTCTTGTACTTGAGCCATGCTACACGGACATCAAAAATACAGGTTCTGTCAGTGCTTGGGACAAGGTGAGGGCAGGTGTGTACACAGCCTTCCTCGCATGTGTACGTGCACACACTCAGGGTTTTTTCTAAGTATGCTTGCCAGGATGATCTTTTTAAAAGAAGTGTGTGAGGATTTATTTATCCAGTAGTCTTCAGGCAGAGGTACTCAGAGATTGGTGCCACATTCTCCTACAGAGTCCATAAAGAACTAGCAGATCATGGGTAATAAATACTCTTCTCTGCCGGAGGAGTTCAGAGGGGGAGAGGCATGATCTGATCCCGAAGCGGACTGTCCTCTAGTTATCAAAATGGATGTAGAGAGCCCTTTATGCAACGAAGTTGTCCAGTGTGGGTTTGGATGGCAGATACTCTTTCTGTTTAAAACTCTGTGGGAGGGGCGTCCTGAGGAAGAGTCTGTCATTGCCCTGCTTGTTAACGGGAATTGTGCTTCACTATCAGTGGGTAGAATTTGGCTCTTTGGAGACGTCCTATTAAATGCTTTAGGGAATAGGTCGCACATGATGTGTTCATTTCCTTAGTGTAATTCCCTATCACCAATGCCATTAAATGCACCATTACCAGCCATCTTATGTAAATGATTTTTCCAGTCTTTTCTCTTAGTCCAAAATACCCTTTTGGAGGGCTCTTGATTAGTTGAACTCAATTTGCTCAAAGGTTAGCATGTTAAATTGGTATTTGGTTTTCATTAACCTGTGCAGTAATATCTTGTCATTAGGAAAGGCCTTTTGCAGGGTCTTCATCATCATTCATTTCTTGTAGCTAGGTGCTTTGCTTTTTCTTCTTTTCTATCCGATTCATGCTGTCAAGGATGCTGCCTTAAAAAACGACTTGTCCTTTGTATCATGTAAAAAAAAAAAACCCAAACTCCATGGCAGCATGTTAAGCCAGGCGCGTACTGTGTAGTGGGTTCAGTCAGCAAGAGCATCTGTTTCATTCTGGAGTTTTTTTTAGTTAGTATTTAATTAGGTTTTGGTGAGGTGTTATCATTGTTACAGTTCCTTAAGATAAGAGTATTTATTGCTTTGCTGACCGAGGCCCAGTTGAGTGATCAAAAATAACACTATAAAGAAAGAAACCGGGGGAAACTGGTCACCTTTTCTGTAGTGGCAGACTTTCAAGAGACACAGACTAGAAAATCGAAAACATACTGCTAAGAAGGGAATTTTTTTCTCTTCTTAAATAATGACAGCTTGCATGTATATCTGCAGGAAGGAACGTAAAGGCACAGTTCTAAAGGTGTGGTTGCAGTAGACTTCTGAATAATGCTTGGACTGTCTATTACCTTGTAATTGCTACCTATCAAAACTACATTGCATTAATACGACTGATCATCTTAGGTGGTTCAGGCATCTCCCGCTCCTGTTCTGCCCAATGCCTCATTTTGAAGTACAATCATGTTTCTTCCTCCTGATGCATCTCTCTCCCTCATACCAAATTGATAAAAGCAACATATTTGAACATAAATAAAATTAATGGAGCAATAAAACAAAAGAAATTGTATTCTACTAAATCCTCTCTGTTTGCTTTGCTTAAAAAAACAATACGTTACTCTAGGGATAAAGAAAAGCAGCACAAGACAAGCTTTGAATCAAGTGAGTTTCTTATGTGCTTTCCATCTCAAAAGAGAGAAGCATTCATTGAAATGCTTGCTTGTAAGAAAGCTAAACCAGCAAGTTAATTTTTGGTGCCCAAGACTGACAGTAGGATATGGTGTGAGACTTATTCCAGTGCTGAACAAAATTCAAAATTGTTGGAGAGGAAAGATGGCAAATTCCTGTCTTCATGGAAAATGTGAATAATGTGATTTTTCTCTTGTAGGCTGGAAATTCAGCCCATTCATGATTTATTAATTTTGTCAACTCACCAGTTCTGGCTGCAGAAACTGTCTTGAGTTTTGCATAACAAAAGTATATAATATTTAAAGTATGATTTTTAAATTAATTTTTAAAATAATACTGCTTGTAGAAAGATGTGTGACACTGGGCAACTCTCCCCCCCGCCCCGGTAATTTCACAAGTGCCGTACGTGCCTCTGGAGTTGCAGCAGGGATCATATTTTAGCTGAAATGCTGCAGGTTGGTGTCATCTCTTAATGAAAATGGGTGACCAAACCAAATATCAGGAGTGGCCGTACGGCATCCTCTAAGGTCTTTCTGTTATGAGACTGTTCTTCCCTCTTACAGAATTGCTCTGATATGCTTGATCTCTTCAGATAACTCTATGCTTCTGATCTGCCTGCAGAGAGATTAATTGAAGGACTGTACTGTGGTAGAGGGAGGAAATAAGGATTTTTCAGCGCTGCCTCTTAAGAAAGAGCAGCCGCCCTCCGAGAGAGGGCTCAGAGGGGTCATCCTGCCGTCCTCGCTCGCCTCTTGGGAGGCAGACCCAGACTTGTCCTGGAGGTGCACAGCGAGAGGAAGGGAGGCCCGTGCACTTCGGGTTTTAATCAGGTTAAGTAGTAATTTGAATGCTGTAGGAGTCTGAATTTTCTGTGCAAAGCTTTGCTGCTGTATTAAAAATTATGGAAACAATAGAAAAACTATAAAAAACAAAACTCACTTTACCTTACAAAAGAAACCAAACAAGAACAGAAACAGCCCAATCTATTATGCTTCATTAAACAGGGATTTAGAAATCCCCTTAATGATTTTTTTTTCAGTTCATTTACCAAATTTTTGTTGTCTTTTGTGTTTTTTTAGGTTAAATTACACAAGTTTTTTATTACACTTGAATAATAGCAGAAGAAAGAAATTAGAACCTGATTAAAATATGAATTTCCGGGGGAATGTCACTTTACCAAAAGAATCAACTTTTGTATTTTGAGGTGTCACAGTATTGGATGCACATGAGTTAGTGTCTAGGATATGAATGATATATGTTAGAATTTTGTTTCTAAATAAAGTTACGTTGGTTTGAAATCAAAAAAACATTGTTGAAGCTCGTGACCTAGCGTAGGTGAAGGTTTAAGGCATCTGTTTTTCCTTTTACTTTTTAATCTCACTTGTAATTGTTTGTTCTGCGTTTGCCTTTTCACCTCTAAGAAAGGTTTCACTTTTCCCAGGCTAGTGCTGGCGCTGACAGAAAGTGCAAAATTTGCCTTCTGTGTTGCAGAGGCCTTGTGCTGTCTTCATTCAGCAGTTTTACCCTTTCTACTTAGGCTAGGTAAGCAGCTTGTTCCCAAAACATCAGCAGAAACACCAAAGATGATGAGGATGCTCTCCCCAGCCCCAAAACGTGTGCTAATAAAGAACTTGGCAAACAGATCCAAACCAAAGCCCAGAAAAATATTGTCTTCAAAAGCTGACTGTGCCTCGCTGGAATGGGCCCTGAGTGAAGCTCTGAGTTTCCTCAGCCTTAATCAGTTTGAAGCAGGATGTCATAAAGTAATCAGGCTCGGCTTAGAAGAATCGCCTGGGATTGTTTCAGGCCAAACTGTCAAGAGCGAGGAGGGGAGCAATAGCTTATTGAATCTAAAACCCGAGCTCGCTTTTGATACGTCCGCGTTCCAGTTTAAAGAGCTCTCAAAAATCGCTTTCTTGTGTGCCTCTCAGCAGCGCTGTGTGGGCGAATATACTCTTTTAAAGAGTTAGCTCTGGGATGTAAATATGTGCTTTTTATGAATAAAGCATTTTTCTAAGTTGCGTGGCTCTGTCCCGTGTCGGAGGACTCAGAAGCCCAGACGGCTGCGTCATCCTGGCCGCGTGGCCGAGAGCATGGCGGGGACCGGGTCCTTGAACGGGGCTCCTGGCTTCTCCAGTAACCCAAACAGCAGCCGACTGATTGGGAGTCTTCAGGGAGGGGCGGGGGGAAACGTCATGTGGAAAATAATTTGCAGAGCAGATGCTGTGCATCAATTTTTCCTATTGCCACGCTCCAAATTCACTGGGTCTTTGGGTGTGTTTTTTGTTGTTTTCTTTTTAACATTGCCTTTTGAGAACACAAGGCTTCCTATGGCTGAGGACTGAAGCTAGGTGAACTTAAAAAAAAAAATCAGTTGGTAAATATTAGGCCAAATTCTATTATTATGTGGTTTAGATGAATCTGTCTCGCCTTACGCAGCACGCAAGGCACCCTTGGTTAGCCATGTGAACAGGGCTGGGTTCTGCTGTCTCCCCACCCAGCTCCCAGGTGCTGGAGCCCTTCGGGGAGCACTTGGCAATTAATGGTGACTCCGGGTCGGGTGCGGCTCCCCTGCTTCCACCCCAAACCCGATGGGAAATGGGAGTGACTTCTGGGAGAGCGGAAGAGGGAGTGGGACACGCGGGTGTTGACAGCAAGCGGAGGGTGCAGGGCATAGGCTGGAGTTATGCTGCAGAAGCAAGACTTGGCATGTATCTTAAAAATTTCAGAATGCAGGTCGTGATAGGGGTTGCTTAGAATAAAGAGTTTGTCCCTTCGCTCTTCAGCTTCTCATGGAGGAAGGTTTACCGGGTGCTCTTGTGTGCTTTTATTGGTTTTATTCTCCTTTAAACCACTTCTGGAAAGGCAGAGTCAAAAACTAACTTGAGAGCAGCCAGCAAATGAAGCAATACAGTTGCGGGCTTAAGCTTTCAGCAGGAACAGCTGGCACAGGCACGTGTCCTGGCAAGTGACATCTTGACTTGAAAAAGCACGTGCCGCTTCTGGTAGGGGTTGACTCAGGATCCTGGGGCCAGTCCTGAAGTTTTGAACCCTGCGGAAGTTCCTCTGATGCTGAGAGCTGAGGTGGGCAGGATTGTGTTCAAACAGCTCTGTCTCTCTCTTTCCCCCAGGGTGCTGTTTTCATCCATCTCCTGTCCCTGAAAGGGAAAAAGCTGATTTGATTTTTTTTTTTGTTCTTGGCTATTTGGAAGAGGAGGGAAGGACTGGGCTATGTGGGAGAAGACCAGGTCAGGAGAAAAGGGCTTGGAAGGGCTTGGTACGTGTCGTGATACAAAACGGAACATATTCCTATTTCAGTGGCAGCAGAGCTCCTTATCTGTAACTGTGCTCCTATGTCCGTCACCCCTTGTGATTGAAAGGATGTCAGCCACTCGCTGCAGAGTGAATGGAAGTGGATTTTCCCTTTCCAGCCTGTCTTCAGTGCAGAGCTATGATTTTGTCTTATTGGTGTACTTGATAGCATGTCATTGTGCTCAATATGTGTGTAGAAATTAGCATATGAAGGTATGCCTTCGAACACCAACGTGCTAGGGAGAGGCAAGAGTATGTTTGCTTTTCAGCAATGCAACGTGATAAATAATTTAGATCTGGGTTTTTCAGAACAGCATCTACAGGTGAGGTATATGAATACTCTTGAGAAAGAAATTAGGTGCCCGTTTCTTTTAGGCCTCTGCTGTGGGTTAGTTTTATGGCTTTAGGTGTATTGGTGCATTTAGTGGTGCAAACTCTGTGGGATCCATGTGTGAATTCGGCTGTATATATTGCAGTATCACTGTGAGGCACCGTGTTACACAGAGCTCAGTAACGTAAGTTTTACTAGCAAATTCTGGTATATTATACCAAACTTAAACTTGCCAAAACTGCGTATGCCAAACAGACTTTACTGAAAATTGGCGTTTAAAAAGTTGTAAAACCTGATCGTGCATGTTTAAGACTTTCCTGTTCTGCATAGCTGTTTCATCCTCCTGAAACTGGTCTCTCCAACATCGTACCTTCCCAAGCCTTCTTGATCAAAGCTTGCTTCCTCCAGCACTCTGGTTTGTGTTTTTACCAGGCAGCGATGGGGATTCTGTTTCCTCCGTGCAGCGCTGCCTTGACATCTGGAAGAAAGGTTTTAGCCTTTTTGGTCTAGAATCTGTGGGCAATTATCAAGGGTCCATGAAAGCTGAGAAAGAAAAACAAGTTTGGGTGTGCTGTAGAGCTGTGGATATGTATGAAAATTCTTAGTGTCCACTGGAAAATTAGTAAGAGGTCACAGTTTGCAAAGACTGTAAATCATTACTTTATTAATCCGTCGGGCCCGTTTTTTTTTGCAAGGTTTCTGGGCAAAAGTAAAGGAATATGAAATAGGCTGTGTTAGGAGCTCAATAATCCCCTCCCCTCACACGTACACTCTGTTATGAATTTAAACTGAACCCATAATGCTATTTGTATTTTATATACGTGTTCGTTTCTTTTATTCTTCTTAGGTTGACCAAAAAAAGAACCTTTTATGGGAGTTGAGAGAATTTATTTTAAATGATGTATTATTTACACAGTGGTAATGGCTCCTTTGTAAAGATGTCTTTTGAAACTTTTTAGCATGCATATTATCATTTAAATTCACACAGAGAGACTATTTAAAATGTGTATTACAGTGTACATACGTATTTAGGGGCTTGTGTATATTATTTTATCCTAATGGGTAATCCATCTTTTCACTGTGTATTTAGGGACACTTAAATCCATGGATTATTCAGCAGTTGAGCATGCACATTAGCTTTGCAAACTGAAATTGAGATGAAATGTTACTGTGTTTAAAAAGAAAAACACACCCAAAAATTGAGGGGTAAATTAGCTTGCCTTGCACTGGTCTTGGGCAGGTGAACCCTCTAAAAATCAGTCCATATATATTTTGCGCTTACAGCTATTCCCTTGATGGCAGAAAAAAAAATTAAAGAAAAAACCCTTCTGGTAAAATGTAGTGCTCTTACTCCTCGCCTGTGTTCTCTTTGCGTTCCCTTAAGGTTCCAGACAAACAGCGAGGAGCCTAAACAGTTTTAATTTAAGAAAGAAGATTTCTCTTAATTCTTGGCAGTAGCTCTGCCTACTAGGAAAGCAGAATAGCGTTTTCTTTGTCAAAGCTGCTGTCGTTTGAGAAGTAGTGGGAATTGGCAGCTTTGGAAAACGCTAGTCTATGAAGACTTAATTTTCAGGCGTCAACCTGGTCCCCTTTTGGACAGAGGAATACAAGCTGAGTTCTGATCTCACTTTGCTTCTGTGTTTTCACTGAGACCAAGAAGAAATAAGTTAAGGCTTTTTTTTTTTTTTTTGGGTGGGTGGGAAGGGTGTGGTTTTTTTTTTTTTTGTTTGTTTGTTTTTAAACAGCCTACCAAAACAGAACTGCTGACACTTCACGGAAAGCTCTGCTGTCTAGAAATAATACAAATTCTGCATTTCTCTCAGTTTGCTTGTTTACTTCCACGAGTGCTAACATGAAAACAGAATCTTTCTCTCTGGAGAATTTGTCTGCTTCTGGGGCAGTCTTGAAATGTAGATAACGATCAGTGCTGCTTGTTCTTCAAGGAACACAAAGCAGCAGCTTCCAGGTAATAGTGAGCTGATAATCTTGTTCGTACTTAACAAAGCATATACTCCTATTTGAGGCGGGTCAGGCTTATGAAACAGAAACGTACAGGCGGGGAAGCAGACTCCTGGCCGCTTGCAAGGCAGCCCTTTCCCTTGCTAAATCATCCTTTGCACAGAGGAGCAGTGTGTTCTCCTTGGGACACAGCCTCCCACCAGAGTAGCTGCTTGTTCTAGGCTTTCAGTGGTTTTTTTTTTTTTTTTCTTTTTCTCTTTAAGGGTGCTAATCCATGACAGCTGAAACTGAACTCAGGACTGGAGTGGGGGCTGTAATCCGCTAATTTTTCTTAAAAGAACTGTGGCTATTTTTGCTCGGAAGTCCCTTCAAATATTGGGTGGTTGTGGGAACGGTACAAAAGCTGGTGAGGAGCTGAAAGAACTGGAATATAGAAATTATTTTGGTTCAGTTGTGGTAGCAGAACTGAAGTTTATAAGCTGCATGCAGGTGCAAAGGAGCATTTTACAAGCCTTGGACAGCAGCCTCTGCGCATCACCTGCAATCCTCCTAAAATCAACTCTTTCATGTGCAACAAGGAAATGGATTGGATTCAACCATCCGAGACAGGGCAGTTCAGGCAATGAACACTCAAGCAGAGAAAGCAAGCATGTCCTGAAGAATGAGCCACTTGCACCTACTGAAGTCAAGCAAGCAGATGTCTTTCTGCTCACCTGTACTCCACAAATACAGTATTTGCTTCTGTATAAGCAGCTATGCAAGCCAGTTTCTAGAGTATCTTTTCATCAAATGGCACAAAACTGTTAATCAGCACAGTCTATTTTGAGGAGGAGGAGGACATGCAGCAGAAAAAAAGCAAAGCAGTAGCTTCTAATAAGTCTACAGACTTGGGACATGGCCTCAGCCAGTTTGTGTTGGCTCTCTGTAGATGGGGAATTGCAGCTGCTGCCATCTGAAACATTGGAACTTGCATCTGTGTCTTTTTTTCTGGGTTCTTTTGGATTGTTTTTTGCCTGGGATATTTTTATATTATCGTTCTGACTATGTAGTTTTCTAGTATTCGGGTGCACCCAGAGTTTCTGTTGGTGGCAACAGAGGGACTGCTATCATAGCAGTATTTTTCAGCTCTAGGCTGGGACTATCAGTCCACTGGGAACCATGGATAGAATAGAAGAGACCATTGGTCCTGCTGATAAGAGCAAACAGTATTCCCTTGGAATCTCTCTTGCTGGAAGAAGCTGAGGTTAGTGAAGGGAACACCCAGACTAAAAGTCACCGTTCTGCTGTTTTGATTTTTGACATAAACACTGTAATTAACTTGATCACCATCAATTTTCATATGCCCAATTGCATAGAAATGTTAATGTAGATAGTAAAGGCACATTTATCAGCTCTCAACCAAGTAATGTATGGATGTGTGTCCTGCAAAGTGCTTTAGGTTTTTGACACCGATGTGTTATTTACCATTTTCCTAAATATGTCATAAAGTGGTGGTGAATGAAGAGACAGTGCTATCAAAGCATAAAGTGTCAAGCTCTTGACTGTCTTTAATGGGTCATTTTTGATGTCTTTCTCCAAACCCCAGCTGTTCTGAATTAAATACTGTTAGGTAGATGTTACAAAATTTACCTTCTGCATGAAGAGAGAGAGGGAATTTTTCCACCCCCACTTTTCAGCCTACTATTACCACTGCAAGAGGCTTGTCATACTACACTTCTTAAGGAAGCCAGATTTTTGGCTTGGGTTCAAACATATGTTTCTCTGCTGCTGCCTGCGTGCTCTCTGGTCTGCCATTGCAAACCAGTTTCAACTGATGCTCTTCCCCAAATTTCCTTTCCCCACTCCTGAACTGTTGCAAGCATGTATGAAGTGTGACCAGTGGATTGACAGGAAAATTCATGTCTCCTCAGACCACTGAACTTTTGTGTTTTATAGCCACTTAATAGATTTGTCGATCTGTTAAAAATTTTTTTTTAAAAATCTATAGCAGTTATCCTAGGCATCAGGAACCTGTAGTAAAAATGAAAGGCACTCTATTTATTAATAGCAGTATTATTATTATTTAAAGATTTAATGGAGAAATTATAGACTGTCCATTGGCTGCAGTGCATGAGTTTCAAGGACCTGAATTCCCATGTTAGCAATTTGTACGGGTTTGTGATGCTTTCTAGTCTGTGTGAATGTGACCTGCATCTAAATGAAAGCAGCTGGTGGAGGCATGAAGGGGAAGGCACGGTGTTCAAACGCGTAAAGACTGGCTGCTCCCGTGGGCAGACAGTGTCCTGGGACCTTTGTGTTCTCAGCTTTTGGAAGTTTTAATAACCGATTTGGGGGAGTAGTTAAAGCAGCAGACGCTTTGTCCTGTGAATTTGTAACTGTGCCGTGCTCCGATTGCTTCAGCCTGTAATGAAGTGTCAGTGAGAGGATGCTCAGTGGGGTTATTGGAGATGGGGCTTTAAAAAATACCTCTATTGGGGCGGGAGGGGGGGAGTAAAAAAAACCCCAAACTTTCTCCATGGCTGTGTGAGAGGAGGCTTAAACTTGGCATACTCCCAAGTCCACTAGCTGAGGCATGAGAGACAGAGAGTAGTTAGTGCTTTGTATTTACCCAGTTAGGAAATATTAGAGGATTTAGCAGCTGCTTAGTTGTGTGAAGTCAAGGTTTATTATAAGGTTTGGGTGGTAGTCCTTGTTTTTTTATTTTGTTATAGGTAACGTCAAGTATTGTATTACAGAAGGAAAAAGGCCACTTCCGAAGTCCCAATAAACTGTTCTCCGGGTATTTTTCTTTCCCGAATTATCAACTTTTAGAATCTCTCTCCTTGCAGGTCCTGCCTCTATAAATAAAGCTGCTGCTTCTCCCTACTAATCCATTATTGCAACTTGCAGTCGGTGCCGCTGGGGTTCTCACGCTGCCCGTTGCTCTCGGGTTCGAGGCAGGGCTTTGCCCTGGCACTTCGCTGCCAGCCCTGCGAACCCGGCCGTTCAGGGCTGCTGCAGGAAGACTTTGTTGCTCTTGTTCGTTAGTGGTGATAAACTCCTCCACTGCGGACGCTGCATTACAGTAATTGCAGAGGACTTGATCCATCGACTAAGCTCACGGTGACTTTCCTGAGCCATTTCTCACCCTAATTTCTCTGGTCCTGAATCTGCACCTTTAAATAGGAAGCAGCTATCAAGCGAACAAAAACATGAATTCAAGAAAGAGTAAGTTAAAACCTCGCAGTCTTAAATCTAGGTCTTCTCCCAAATTCGGGGAGTACAGAGAGGTATTTTGGTCACCTCTAGCGGTTTGTAGTGGCTTTGTTCCAGCAATTGGAAGAACATACCCCCTCCTGCTGTAGCACGTATTTGCCAGGCTGCGGGGTTCCCTGGAGCCTTCGCCTTACCTGTTCTGGGCATCACCTCTCCGTTCCTACCTGCTAGCTGCTAGCAGGTGGATCACAGCTTAATCTTCCTGTAACGCCTGAAACACCAGGAAGCATTTGTGCCAAAATGAGGCATTTTCGAGTAGTTATTTATTCAGGGCTAAGGTTTGCAAGAAGCCATGTAAATATACAGTAGTGGATGTAGCTACGTTGATACGTTTTCATAAGGCTTGAAAAAGACTTTTATAAGTAGATGTTGAACAACAGTTGTGTGCTTTGTTGAAAGTATTTGAGAAATGTTGGAAGAAAACAATTAGATCAGGTTTGGTTTTCTGGGGTTTTGTTTATTTTTTTTTTAAGGTATATGTTTTGTATGTGTCGATCAGCAAGGTTTGTTCGTAAACTGGTACACTTCCACAGTGTTTGAAATTTTCACAACAGAAAAAAAGCTTCAGTTAGCTCTTTGGAGCCTTTCGTTCAAGTAAACAATAGTGTGCATAGCCAAAAATTTTGCTAGCAGGCAAAAGCCTGTTTTTACTGATGCTGAGACAATGTTAATTATATCAAAGAATCAACAGCGTACATTTACTCCAAATCTCTGAGAGCTCTCAGGCTGACTGGGGGGGCATTGTTTTCAAATACGGCACTGTTGTCCAGGGGCTCCTGCGGTTCAAGGGGTTTCACTTATTCCCTTTTGATCACCCCTTTCCCCCCTTTTTTTCTTGTTTTTGTTGCTGGTGGTGTTCTCTGTGGCCAAAGGGGTGTGTGTGCGTGTTGATGTAAGGGAGGATTTTTTTGAAGAAAGTACGGATAAATATTTTCCAAATTATGTCAAAATCTGATATGTTTTTCGGCAATCTGGCATTTCAGGATGGAAGCAGGGTGGAAACGTTGTGCTTCAACAGGCTCGTCACAGTGATTTATGTAATGTTATCCTTGCAGTTAAATGCCTAATCTGCCAGATGATGCAGTTGCATGCTTAGATACATTTTTCCAAAACCTTAAATTTTTCTGTTCTGAAGGAACAGTAATAACAAGTTGATTGGAAAGAACAACAGAAAGAAACACCCATTTAAAAAATCCTTGCTCTCTTAAGTCCCAGGCGTGAGTGTGGGCAGGGCCTTGGCAACTTTCTTTTTGGCAGCGTCATCCCACCGAGCTGCCTTGGGCAGTGGTCTATCAGGTTTCCAGAGAGCAGCAGCAGCTCTAGCTGGCACGCTTCACAGCTAGTGCATTGCTTAAAGTGAAGGGAAGGCTTTTCGGGGAGTGAAGAAGGTGGATAGTGTTGAAGACCTCAGCAGTAATGAGAGATGGTTTTGCTGAAGAAAACTGTGTTGGGATTTCATTTGTGCCTTTGGTCTAAAATTGAGGACTAATCTGAGTGTAGCTCCAAAAAAAGTGCGAGGCTTTGTGGTTGGAAATGCGGGTCAGGAGGAAAATGGAAAGGACTTGCTCAGGAACCAGAGCTCTTGACTCTGACAAACCCTTGTCTTTTTGTTCCACTGACCTTTTCCAAGCCGAAGTGTTAATGTTTCTTTCATCCAAGTGCTTTTCCTGACTTGACCTTTCTGCCTGTACCGATAAAACACTGTCCAGGTCCTTCTCATCTCTTGATGGCTTCAAGCCTCTCGTTGTTGATGTCTTTGGCATAGATGTTATACCTCTCCTTTCTCTGCTCTGCTTGCACGGTTATTCAAGATGAAATTTAGACATAATCTCTCTGGCTTATCTCTGGCTGTGCCACCCCTGGAGTTGCTGCATTTGATTAAAAAGAGGAAGGGGGGGGACCACCTTCAGAATTAGTGAGTGTGAGTAGCAGGCAAGAGCCTTGTCCTAGAAAAGTCCGTGCATTTGCTGAGTGGGGAGATCTCAGCCGAATCACTTACCATTCGTTCTTCCATTACCTGGCCTGCCTTGGCTGCAGGTGTTCTGATATCAAAAAGGCTGGTTACTCTACTGGTGGCAGTACATGTTTGCTTTATCTTTAACCTGACAAGCCATTTGTGCTCCAGGGCATGTGTGAGAAGAATTAAATGCAAACAGTCAGAGTTCTCTGCAGGTTAGAGACAAGAAAGATAGTGCAAAGGGATTAAGGATTAAAGGGAGAACAGCCATAAGCGGGATGGAAGGTTCATTTATGCACTTGGCTCCAACTAGATAAATATTTATGAGTGAAGGGAATGGATGGTTGTAAGAATGTCTGGGGTTTGTATAAGCAGAGCAAACATAAAATTCTTGAAGATTTTGGCACTATTGATGCTCAGAGGTTTTTACCTTTTTTTTTTTTTTTAGCAGTTTGAGGGAGTTAGGAGCCCAGATTCCATTAAAGCCCTCATTAGCTAGATATTTATGGCCACACCAATTCTCTTCTAAAATTTGAAAAGATTGTATTTCTTGGTTGAGCTTTACTTGATCTGCTTTCGATATTCTTTTCGCTTGCTTCTCTTCAGAGTAAATTTTCTATCAACAGGTTTTCCCTGTGGTATGTACATAATGTGCTACCCTCACTGCACAGTGTATTTTCAATTTATTGTGTAGACACTAATAGAATAAGTAGTACAAGGTGAGAGGGTTCTTTGACCTGGGAATTTTAAAAAAAAAAAAAAAAAAAAAGGAAAAAGGCGTTGTGGGGAGCAGGATGGGGGTGAAAGGAAGATTCTTTGAAAATGAGATGGTGACACTAGTCCAAATTCCAGCAAAGTTTCAGGGAGATACTTGGGTAAAGGCTGCAGGAAAGTGGGGCACGTTTACTGTTTGCCTTGAAGTATTAAATGATTATGAGAGAGTATGCCTGCGCTTAGAGTGATTTGATGCTTTGACTTCACTGGCAGCAGTCATTTGTGCAGTCTCGAGTGTCTAGGTTGGATTTAACCTGCCAACTTTTGCTAGACAAGATAAAGCCTTTACACTGACATGGCCAAAAATATTGGCAAGCATCAAGAAAGCTCATTTGTATTATTTTTGTGATAAGTCGTCTTCTGAATATATTCAAAACCTCATTTTGCAGAGATAAGTCAAATCATTGTTGCAGGAGTGTTTAAACAAAAACTTTGCATGGGGCAGACATGCAGTTGTAGTGCTTTCAGAGCTGTTACTGGAGCTAAAAGGAAAATGAGGAGCTTTGCCTGGCTTGTATTGCAGACTTGCTTCAAGAAGTCCTCGTGGCTGTTCCTGTCAGGCAGGATAAGGGGCTTGTCAGATCCAGTGACGCAAAAGCCACTGAAAAATGACACAGCCAAATTTGCCAAGTACTTTCCTTGCTGTTCCGACAGTAGTGGTGGAGAAAATGTAAGGAAGAAAAAACCCCGACGAGCACACAAACTCCTTGCAGAGTTGTGTGGGACTGACATGAGAGAGCTGTCAGCTTCTCCTGGGCTGGATGTTGTAATAAAGCTCCCAGTCTCTGCTGCTGGGACCTGCTCGCCCAGGCTCATTGCCTGCTCGCTGGCTTACTCCAGGCTATGCCTGCCAACTACAAAGAAAAGCAACACCCTCCTTCGACCTCGGGATGTGCCCAGTGGTGGGGATAAGATGCTATTCAGGCTCTGGCTACTGTGTAATGTGCAATGTTGCCCATGAAACTGCCGTTCTATATTGATTTCCTACACCCCTGCGTGAATTTATCATTAACAGCTTTATCATGCTGTTCTCGTGAGAAATTCCAGATTGTTGCCCCTGGGAAGTTTAGCCAGGGCTATCTTTATAAAGCCACAGGAAGTGGGAAGGGGAATCTAAGTAGGGATTTAATTTCTCTAGATGTGGGGGAATTAGAGACACCTGTTCCACAGCTAATCTTAGGTTTTCTTTCTGCTTAAATTGAATTGTGTGCTTTCTACTTCCATCCTTAGTTACAGAAACTCAGCACTGACGAGGACGGGTCAGTCACACCGTCACAGTTCTGTAGGTGAAGTTACTTTTGTTTTCATTGGTGTCATTGATCTGTTAATACTATTTTAATGTTACGTGGATGCTGCAATACTTCAGACTTCAAAGGCACAACACTTCTGCTGGATTCTGTATTAGATGGGTTTTTGTGTTGTGGTACAAACTTGCTGAAGAATTGGGTTGTTAACCATAAGCATCTGGGGACCCCAGTTTGGGTCATCAGTCATCACGAAGAACAACAAACTCCCCTAAGACAAAGAAGGACGTGCCTTACTCCTCAGTCATCCCCATCTTTGTGTGCAGGAGAGACTTCACAGCAGACAGAAATCCTTTTAAAAATGTCTCACTAGTGCGGAAAATAGGCATCTATCTTTGTAGTACGTAGAGGCAGCAAAAATGCATTTACCTTTTTTCATTGCACTGGCTGTTTAGACCCCTGAGTAGCATTTAGAGTATGCGGTTTCCTGATCTTAGGTTTGGAGCGGCTCAAGATCAAAGTTATTTTAAAGGTTAAGCTACGTGTGATTTTATGCCATCAGGAGCATTTATCAAAGAATAAAATTTGCTTTGATGGAGAACTAGCAGCAATCTAAGAGACAAGTGGTAGAAATTTTCATTGACTTCTGCACTGTGCAAGCGTGGCGGTGCTGCTGGGAGGAAGAGTAGTGCAGTGACAGGCACTGGTGTCATGAGGATGAGTTCTGAGTTTCAGTACCAGAGGATTCAACTGTGCACGTTTAGATACTGTGCTGTTTCTTCGGAGCATTCCCTGCATCCCTCTTCTCGTGTTTGCTTGTCCATCAGACACTTCTCTCTAACAGGACTTGTGGACACATGACGTTGGCTCTGGTTGTGGCTTTTCTAAGAGGCTGTGGAGCAGCAGAAAGAGTTGGCAATTATGATATTTTGATACAGAGAAATGTGATTTAAGCACAAAACGGGGGGTGTGAGGTCTAGTGGGTGGCAAGTGGAGGTACTGACTCGTTTCCCGATCCATCGTTTTGTGGAGATGTAGGAGGGGTGTGTTTCATCACTGCACCTCACCATCTTGTCTGGATGACCTCCTGCCCCTTCTCCACCAGAGCAGCAAGCCCTCATTGACGGTGTTTAGAAGAAACTATGGAATAACCCTAGAAAATAACTTGTGGTATTACAGATCAGCAAGCACACTCTTAAAACACCTTATTTTCTTCCAGTAGGGCTGTGAAGCGTGGTTGTCCTGTGCAGCTGCATGCTGTGGGTGGGGTGGAGCTGGCTGAGCTCACGCTGGGGCCGCTCGACGCTGTGTAGGCAACGGGGCACGTCCTGCATGGTCTTGTAACAGCTCTGCTGTCGTACTCATTTGGAGAGCGTTGCTCTCATTGCACTTAAATCTCCTTGCATTACAGATAATCTAATTCTATCACGTTAGGATTAGGCGACCCCACTGAGAAGAGTTAAGAGGACCACCTGCTCTGTGGTTTAAAGGCACGATCCTGGTTTGTCTGATCTGGAGAAGGCCTCCCTGCATAACCCTGAGGAGTTCCTTCTGGGAGCAGGAGCTTTCCCTTCCTCTGCTGGACGTGGTGCCAGTGCTCCCCCCAGGCACGCTGATGGGGCAGGCTTGTGACACCACCTCCGGCAGCAAGCGCCAAAGGTGCAGCTCTGCTCTCTAGAGGGACAGTGCAAAGCAGGCAGCTGGGTGTGGACCCGTGGACACTTAAAATAAGCTTTAAGCTATCTGCATGGCAGTCGGTAGCTCTATTTTTTTCTCTGAGACCTGTTGCAATCAGCTGTGAAAGCCCCGGATATTTGATTCAATATATTTTGAAGTTGAGTGGTTTTGTCCCAGCTTTATAATTTTGTTAAGGCAGATATTTAATAGAAGCAGCGTGAGAACTGGATTCAAAACTGTCTAACTGGAAGGCTTCAAAATAGGGCAGGCGAAAAAGAAGCAGCTTCCAGAAGGTATGTTTGT
This sequence comes from Morus bassanus, assembly GCA_031468815.1. Taxonomy (NCBI): domain Eukaryota; kingdom Metazoa; phylum Chordata; class Aves; order Suliformes; family Sulidae; genus Morus; species Morus bassanus. Next base: position 29,200,882 of record CM062577.1, read on the forward strand.
AGTAGGTCCTTAGCACAGCACTATTTAACTCCTTTTAATCAGTGACCCGGGGGGAAAAAATAAAACCATTACTCATAAAGTCCTCAGATAACACGCAGATTAGGTGGAGTGCAAGATAAGGAACAGGACCTGAGTGACTGGGATTGCTTCGTGAGCAGTGTGTTCTGATGCAATAAAATGCTGTACTCTAGAGACAAAGCGAGGGCCCTTCTTGTATAATGAGGAGATGGAGGAGGAGGGATAGCTGTCTCCTGAGAAATGGCTCTCCTGGAAGAGGCTTGGGTGTCAAGATTGATAACCATCTGAACTTGAGTCTTCACAGCCTAGCTGTGCCCAAGATTGAAATCCTTGAACGTATAGACAGGGAAATACTGAGTTGAGTAGGTCTAAGGTGGTTATATAGCCCTGCGTTTGGCATTGGCACAAGTGTAACCTGAATACTGTATCCCATGCTGGTGCTTGAAGTTCAAGAGGGATTTGAGTCTCTCAGATTGGAGAGACTTCAGAAAAGTGTCACGAGAACTGTTAAAGAATGAGAAAATCTGTCTCTCAGGGAAGGCTCCAGGAGCTCTGTCTGTTTTATTGTAGGAGGGCAAGGGGTGACATGATTACAATTTGTAACAGCCTGTATAGGGAAGAGAAATTTGATAATAGAGAGCTCTTCCGTCTGGCAGTCAAAACCGTAGGAGATCCAGTGGCTGGAAGGCTATATAACATTGGTACATTTAGGCTAGAGATAAGCTGCAAAATTTTACCAGGATGAATAATTAATGACTGTAGGGGTTTATCAAGGGTTGTGATGACTCTGAACTGAACCTTTTTAACATGAGGCTGTGTTTTTCAGTCTGGGATTAATTCAGACAAGTCGGGTGGCCTGTGTTGTGGTAGTGTACCTGCCATGAGAAGTTTTGAGGCAGAAGATTCTTCTGTTAAAAGTCTGGGGATGAAATCTGTCCTTATTTACACCTAAAGAGTCAGCGCTGCTGCCAGGGTAGGTGAATTTTAAGAGTGCTTTGTGCCCTTGCCATTTTTCTACGTTGTTCTCAAAGGTCTTGAACGGTTACAGCTCCCAGGTGCTGCTACAGCTCTTGCTCGGAAAAACGCATTTTTGTGGTTAGTTCCCTTCCACCAAAGGGAAGTGGATCTCTTTTCCCCTGTCATGCTGCTACTTCTCAAGATTGAAAACCATTGGGGAAGCAGCATTTGCTAGTTTTTCCAGGATGTTGCAGTTATATTTTGTAAGCTGATGGATGCTCAGTAGGAACTTCTAGAATGGGAGAGATGGGGACGCTTAGCACCCTTGATGCATTGGTCCCTTTTGTTTGCAGTGAGGAGGGTTTGTGTTGAACTACACTGATGTATGTTTGTGCTGAAGAATTATCTGAGCCTTCGCTTTTTACCTAGCTGTAGAGGATCCTGCCTGCCTGCCTCCCTATCCAGCATTTCAGGGGAATGTATTAGCAACTGACATTAATGTTGTTGAGAAAACATTGTAATATAGGTGCATGAAAATTGCTAGGGCTCTAAGCGCTCTAATCTCTTACTTCTTTATGAGGTTTGCGCTTGTTTTGCTTATATGTCACCAAGTGGGTCATGACTCAAATTTAGCCAGCGCTGTTATTAATGCTGGAGCAAGTCTTCAGCAAGCTATTTTTAGCCAACAGGGCTGCTGTTGAGAGCTTGCGATTGCTAAAAATGCCTTGGAATGATTTCACAAGCGATACTGTCTGTGGTGGAATTTGCGCACCAGCTGTCTGTCTTCAGGCCAGTTGATTGTGTTGACACGTATTCCCTGTGATTTGTCATCTCTGACTCCCGCTTTGCAATGGCTGTGACAGGCGTGCTATCAGTGTCTGATGGGAGAGAGTGAATGAGGGGGTAAGTGACAGCAGCAGCCTCATTACTGACAGCATGGGAAACACTGAGATCGCAGAGAGGACTTTGGCCTTCGCCGGTATTTGATTTTTCCTTTATCACCCCGTCTCGTGAAGCGCGCCCCGTTGCTGCCACCTCCCCTGGGGAGTATCCATTCCATGGCTGAGGCCTTTCCTTGGATCTCCTCAGCAGTGTTTTAAACATTTTCCTGACTTAAGCGGCTCCTCCAGGCAGAACAGTTGCTGAGCTTTATTTTGTTGCTGACGGTGGCCTTCTGTCCTAAGGTAGTGGTTCTCATGTAAACCAAATTTTTGGAGAGATAATGCCCCAAGGAACAAGGCCTAAAGGTGGGATCACTGAAAACTGCGGTTCTGGGTTTGACTTGGCTGCTAACTTCTTGTGTAGTCTGACCACGTTTGATTCAGTTTTCCCATCAGAAATGACAGGATAAAGGAGAGGTATGAGATTTGTACCTGAAGTGATTAAATTATTAAAATTGATTATCTACTGTATATCCTGGGTAGCTTTTAACCTGCAAACTAAAAAAGGCTTGCTGATAGTGCTAAGTGCCCTCACTCCCAGAAACATAATACATATAGATGTGAAACTACGCCTGTGACTATTTTCTTAGTGAAATTACTAGTTCAGTTAGTGAAATAAAAGGGTGTTAACTGTTATCCAGGGTTTTCAAGGTGTTTAAGTCCTGGAAATACAGAATCATGGCACGCCTTTGTGTTTTGTGGCTGTGAGGTGAATCAAGGCTGCTGTGATTAAATGACTATGAATTAATTTCAGTTTTTCTGTTTTATGACAAACCCACTGATGAATGCGAACAGTATAAAAGATTCAATTCACAGACCTTCAAAGCAACCGTTTGCTATTGTCTCTTGAATTATAATCTGAAATACCCCACCAATTTTTGAAATGTTACACATATGTGGATTTCAAAGAAGTGTAAAAATATGCAAGGAAGGCAAATAGGCAGCCAGTAATGATTTATAATGCTGTTGTCTTTCTGCCTCCAGAGACCTTGATGCAAATCTTGGCCCAAGCCTGAAGAGGAAATGAGTTTGGTTTTAGACTAATTCTTAGTGGATTTTTGTCCACATTACAAATGATGTGTGGCTTATCTGGCATCGGAAACCTTCCTTGAGTAAAGGCTGAATTAGAGACTGTGTTTTAATAAGGCTTAATGGGGAAACGCGTCTCTCTGGATGAAGCTTTGACCAATTTTGTATCACTTGTCTTTATAAGCACTAAGTGTGGCAGAGAAAAAAAAGAGGGGGGACACACAAACTGTTAGTAGGGGGTGTACATATAATTTGCTGTAGAAGAAAGCACAGCCTCTCACCACGAGTTTGTAATGGTGTTTTGTACCATCTTGGTTTTTATATATATATAGCATTGTATTTCTGTTCTTTAGCTCGTGAGTTTTGCCATGTGAGAGAGCCTCTGTTCTAGCACAAAGGGATCTTTTGCTTTCTATGTGAATGTGAGCCAGACACTGAGTTGTCTGTCCCGAAGGTGAAGGGTCTACACCAGCAGCAATAAGTAATGCTTGAAAGTCCCGTGCACGTGGCTCCTGAATAATTCAGTTAGCAGGTAGCTTGCACTTCCGCTCGCTCTTTAAAATGAGTGCGTTATCTGAGAGCCTGCTTGAGGCTTTTTGCTTCTGAATTCTTGGAAGTGATTTCAGAGGAAAGTATCTGAATTGCGCCTAAAATAATTTACGCTAGAAAGAGCTTTTGGGACAAGAAATGTTTGAGATCTTAAGCCATGGGGGTGCTGCTGCCTCGCGTTGCGAAGGTGATGTGTTGGGCTGTCAGCCCCAGTCCCTGCACAGGGGCCGCTGGGGACCTGCCCAGGCTCTTTGTTTCTGGTGGCTCAACAGCTAGATTTCTTTGTGGGCAAACTTGCTGGAGAGCCCAGATCTGTTTTCTTTAGTGTGCATGAAAACTGGGGGGGGGGGGGGGGGGAAGATGGTGCATCAAATTCCTGCACTACCCTCAAAAGAAAGACATCCTTCTTAGCCCAGCTGTTTGAAAAATGATCTTTATTTCCTTTACTGTTCCCCTGTTCCCTTCCCAATATCTATATTCCCCTCTTCTCAGCGCTTCCCTTCCAGCGCCTTACCCATTTTTACCTTGGCTGAAGGCTGAGATTAGCTCCGTGTGTGTGGGCTGTGCAGGCAGCCTCAGATTTTGTAATTCACTATTAGGAAAAGGTCCCAAATGAAATATTCTGGGGACCAAGCAGCAAGGGGAGGGAAGGCAGTCAGGGAAGGTTTGTTGGACCCACTGACTGAGCACCTTGTCAAAAATTCTGTGATACAGCTACCCCCTGCTGCCAGGGAGGTGAGCACGGAGCTATTTTCGGGATTCCCCTGACTCTTTTTGTCACTTAGTAAATTAACCTTGTGGTATGAATCCAGACACTCGGTGCAGGGAATGAAGAAGGAAAGCAGATTTAGGAATTTGCTTGTTGGCAACTTCAAGTTGCAGTTTTGCAACTGGTTCACTCTGACCAGAGTGGTCTCAAGCTGTTCAGATGGTTGGTCCTGTTTAATTTTTAACCTGTTATTATGACTAATTTATGAACTAGTCATTTGTGCGTGCTGCCTTAAGTTTTTGCACGTCTTCGTGGCCCAGAGGTTCGCTTCGGATGTGTGTTGGTGATCTCTAGGAACTGACCTACCTGGATTTTTCCTTGTAGTTGTTGGACAGAAGAAATTGAAGTCCCATGTTTCTTGAAGCTGGATATGTACTCGTTCATTTATTTAACAGATTATTTATACTCTGTGGGTTTGTCTGTTAGGAGTGGTGTCTGTGATGAAAGAAGAAAGTGCAGTACTGTCTCTTAACTGATTAATGTTAAGGCAAGTGCATCAGGTGTTCTAGAGAGAGTGCATCTACTGCTTCTGAAACAGTGTTTGCTGTTTAGTTATAACTACGAATCTCTGAGTTTGTGCTAATTTGTTAGTTAATCCATTTAATCTGTTATAAAGAGATTCAGGCCTGGAGTTCTGTGTCTTGTTCTTTTATCCCCCGTTAAAACTAACATCTTTCCATTCACTCAAATCATAAGTCACCGTGCTTATGGTGACTTATTCAAACCTATTATGACTTACTACGGTGACTTATATTCAGAGCATCAGGAATTTTTGGTTCCTTTGGGTAGAAGGAACTTATAAAAAGGTGCAGTGATAGGAGTTTCTTACTCAGATTTCTAGCCACTTAATACAAGTTCTGACTGATAGGAGTGACTGGAAATAAGTATATACGTTTTACTGCAGTGTCCTTAAATATCCTTAACACTTGAGCAAAGGCCTATGAGCTTATTTAACGAATATGAGAGCATTTGGATTTGGTGACCTTTTTCAGTCAAACTCTGGTGGAGCCTCATCATCTATTCTGAATTAGATGGTTTGACCTTTCATCAGGAATTTCAAACCTCTGGACCCAAAAGAAGAATCCAAAAAATCTACTTCATTCAGAGTAATTATAAGTATGTAGATAGATATAGCAGTACCATTTCTTTTTTAATTGGAGTAATTTGCTCTACCCAAATACGTGCAGATTCTCATTAAAGCAGGCTCAAGTGAAAGGAAATTCCTGGGGTGGTTCTTATTGAAAGTAGTTGCAGAAAATGCATTTTTCACAACATACCAGTTTTTGTCTTCATTTTTTTCCATAGTTAAAATGCTTCCCTATGGAAACCAGATGGGGTAACCAACGTGGTTATTTACACAAATAACTTAAGACATGCGTCAGAAGAAAAGACAGTCTGTGGCACATGCAGTACTGTGAAGGATCGAGCTTTGCAAGCAAAGATCCACCCCCCCACCCCCCACCCCCCAGGAGGTTACAGGGGTCTTAACATAATGAAATCTTGTTTCCTCACAGTTTTCTAGACCCAAACACAAGGTAAATCAGCTAATTCTGCAACGGTATCCTTTGGGGGGGGAGAACAAAATCCACGCTGCTGAGTAAAGTCAGCTGGAGTAGAAGATTTCCTCTTCCCCTGCTGCACACTTTGCTTGCTTGTTTTAAGTCTACAGTCCTTAATAAACCCCTTGATTCTTGTGTGGTTAGCTTTAATTCACAGTTCTCCTTTTTATTTTTTTTTTGTTTCCTTCATCTCTGTAACTAACAAGCTGCATTTATCCTTTCTGTGTACACAGATTCATAATCTGTTGTTGAAAGTATTATCCTTTGCTTTGAGGGATCAGATGTCAAAAGCAGAGAGTTTGGGATTCTCCCTTTTTCTTCAGATTGCTGTGGTTTTTTTCTTCATTGGATGTAGGATAAATCACTCTTTTCCTTAAATACTTAATAGCCTGTCTGAAAACTCTGTAGGCCAACGTAATGCTTTTAACTTTGTAATGAAGGGTTACTCTTCTTTTAACAGATAAGAAACAAAGGTAGAGAGACTAGGGATGCAGATTCATTACCCCTGTGGGATTTTGTTGCAGCAGCTGAAGGTGATTTAACTGTGATCAATTTATAGTTTACAGTAATCCATCAGGTTATGCACCGCAGGGGCTGTGGGCTGGATAAGCTCTCTTCTGTCAGCTGTACTTGCGGAGTGGTAAATTCCAGCAGAAGGGCAGGGAGGAGTCAGATGATAGCTCTTTCGGCCACTGTAATTAAATCTAGCAGAGATCACAGATCCGCAGCATTAAGGACACACCTGTGCAGCATTCAGTGCTGAGACTCACAGAGCTAAAGGGATAACCCAGCTAGCTCGGCGTGGTGACGAGCAGCTTGCATGTGGGAATAGCATGGAGTTCAGGACACCTGCGTTGCTGCTGCAGTGCTACAGAAGTGTGAATTTTCTGTGTGAATTTTGCACCTTCTATTAACACAGGCTGTCGTGGCCGTGTCCTACGGTTGTGGATGCGGTGGCCAGCTCGAAAGGAGGCTGCTGCACATCGCAGTCCTGTGGTGCCTGCTGCCATAACCAGCATCGCTCAAGCCAGTCACGAAACTGTCCCGAGCAAGCCCCAAACTCTGTGCCTTTCAAGTGTTGGTACTCCAGAAGCATTGCACCTGCCTTTCTGCTAGGTGCTGGTTCTGCCTGGAGCCTTGGGAGGAGCTTTGGTAATGGTTTTCCTGCAATAGCCCTGAAATTTCAATCTCAATTACTTTCAGCTGCACTTCTCTGAGAACTGTGCTTCCACAGTACATGCTAAATTGTTTGGAAGGACTACATATGCCTCAGGATCAAAATGCAACAGAAAATGTCAGCAGCATGTCTAAACAAACATCTCTGTCTCTCTTACAAGAGTGTTTAGCAGCTCTGTTGGCAGATGTTTCTATAAAATGTTAAATACTGCGCTTTCCAAACCTCCAAAATGTTTGTAATCCAGTAAATAAAAAAAGACAGAGAAACCAGCTGAGGAAGGTATGTCTTTCCAAAGAACAGGAGAGCCTTAAAGAATTAGTGGTTCTTCAGTAACAAAAAAGTGAAATTGGGTCCTGGGAATTAGTATTTCATTGATAACACTGGGGTTTAAAATGATTTTATTACCGAGGTGTATTGTTTTAGCTGTATAAAACTCTAGAAGGCAGTAGGGGTTGGGTGAATGCAAGTAAGGGGCTTTGTGATTGTTGTGTGAGTTGAATAGATCAGGAGTTTCTACATGCATTTTTGTGTCAGTAGCCTGCTGTGTTTATCAACCAACTTTTAGAAGTGCAAAACCTGAATAGAACTTAGTGCTTGGTGGATATTTTTTTCCCCTTGTGGATCCCTTGCATCCTCTTAAAATGCAGGGTTTTTTTCCTAATTATTTTTATTTTGGTGTGCTAAGGGGAGAAGGGGCTTACTCTTTCTTTTGCAGTTCTCCTTTGTGTTTTCTGTCTCTTCATTCCTTCATCACACAGTATGTTTCAAGTCGAGCTCAGGGTATCGTGTCTTTAAAAACTTCCCGGTGACTTTGCTGACTGAGGCGGTCACGGACACCTTGTCCTGCGCTTCTCAAGGTCTGCTCTCTGCTGCATGGTGTCAGTACTGCTGCACTGTGGCTGCCTGGCGAACTGGGTCAGCAAACTGGTCCAGTTCAGTGTGCTGCTAGCCAAATGCTTGTGCTGGTGCTGCATCAGGGACTGCTAAAGCCATTCTGAGTTGTGCCACGGGTGAGTGCATCACCCCTTCGGCCGGCAAGGAAGGAGAAGGGCTTTCCCAAGGTCGTTCTCAGCAGGTCAAGGTACCGCTGGGAAGAGGAGCTGGGATGGGGACCTGGCATGTTGCTGTAGAGGGCTGGCCCTTGCACCAACACCTCCTTACTGGCCAGCAAAGACAATTAGCACCTTAATTCTAATCTCCCTGGCTGCTTCTGCAGTCTGTTTTTCTCTCAAATGCTTTAAATGCCAGACCTGTGATACTGTGAAGTACCATAAAGTAAGATTAGATAAGGGGAAGTAGCAAGTGCATGCTGAGGACAAAGCTAGTGGAAGTTGCTTAAATGAAATCTTTGCGTGGGGACAGCGGCACGGTGCAGGCTCGGCGCTGTGCAGGGAGCAGCGAGGCCGTTTCTCCACGTGTCTGTCCCCGTGTTTCTCAGCTCTGGAAGGAAGCACTGCACCACGCATCGTGGTTCATGCTCAAGGCAGGCGTTGGGATGCTGAAACCGGAGATCAGGCATTGGGGGATAGGGCTGGGAGAAGGCCCTTCACTGGGAGTTTTATCACCTGCAAAACTGAGGAAGGGATAATGGGCTCGTTCTGTAAAGCCAGCTGATCTCCGGGAATGACAAGCAGGTCAGGCTCAGAACAACGTTTGACTACTTTGTGTAAAATACTGAGTTTTTAGAAGTGTTTAAATATTTCTTTTCCCATCTGTTTTACAGTTGCCAAACAGATTTGCTAATGGCTTAAAATATCAAGACCAGAACTAGGGATTAACTCCAAAACTCATGACTCCTGTTAAGTTTGGCCTGTAAACCTTAAGGCCCTTTTTATAAGAGCTTATTATTTGTTTGTTGCCAAATGTACTTACTTGTTCACCTGAATTGCTGGAATAATAAGAAAAAAAATCAAGGTGGATTCTTTGTAATAGTTGTAGTTGTGATTGATGGCTAATGAACTTCCAGTATTTGAATGCATACGTGAAACTTTCACAATGAGTTCATGAGGGCATTTAAAACAAGGATAAAAGATTTTCCCTGTGGCATCATTGGAGAAAGCATGATAAACGTGCAATCTATCAGGACAGCAGAGGATAGTTAACGCTAAAGAAAAACTACGTTTTTTTTTTTATCTTCAGAGTTCCCGAAGACTCTGTTCTCATTCAAAGTTTCTCATTCACTTGAAACTTCTTCGTCAAATGCTGTTTTTGTGCAGAGGAGGTGACTTTCTGCTGTGCTTGGTTAAAAACTTCAGGACTGAAAACCACACGTGGTTTATTTGCAGTGTTTTGTACTGTAATGCCAGATAGGAAGCAGTCAGAAGGACTTGTGTGATGCTGTCAAGTGTCATAGCAAAGAGGAAAGACACAAATCCAACTCTTAGATGCCTTCACTCTTTAAATGAAAGAATTGAGAACGGTACGTGGGAGTCTGGTGGGATTCAGTATTTAAAGGTGACTGCCTTGCTTTGGACCATCGCTCTGAGTCGCCCCTACTTGGCATGTTTGCGTTTGCTAAAAGATGTGTTCTGGTCTCTGTGGCTTTGAAATTTTGGATATCCAGGGAGGAGGAGTCATCTCTTTTTTTAATCTGTGTTTGTGACAGTGCTTTCTGTTTCCCCCCACTTTCTGAAGCAACACTTCAATGTGCTCCAAGGAAAAAAGCATTCACTATGTGGGAAAAAATACCGCTATGAGACTCAAATCAGTGGGAGGACCCAGGGGCATGGACAGTTAAGAAATCCCTTTGAACTCATTTAATAAGGGAATTGTTTAGATTTTAAGCTTGATGTCTTTAGCTCTGAAACGGGATGATCTGGGAACCTTTGATCACATTTTTGAGGATAGTTTCCTCCCAAATGACAGCTACAATTTTTAAGGTCCTTTTAATTCCCCAACCTTGACATGCTGGGTTTTTGGTGTATCAGAGGATTGCTCCTTTGAATGGACTCTCCCGTTGGATCCACAGTGTGATCCCCTCAGGCTAGCCTATGCTCACTTGTGTCTCCTGCTTTTGGAACGCTAACCTTCAGGAAGGCGACAAGGTGGATAGGTGGGCCTGCATTTTCTTAAACTGTAATAGCCATTTTGTCAGATTCCTCAGTGATTCCTGTTTTTGTTGAGTTGGCATAAACTGAGTTAATGATTGTTCTCTCTTTCCCACTACTGTGACTCTCCTTATCTCAGTGGAGTTAACAGCTGCATAAAAACCATGTAGGTGAATGCAGAATTGGATGTTAGATGTTATATGAGACATCCCACTTGTTCTCTTGGACAGATTGCTCTTCATGCTGTTACCTAAGTATTCTCATTTCCTTGCTGCCAAATCATCACTTAAATGCTAGAAACTGAATCTAGAAAAATCTGTGCATTGCGTTCTGGTAGCAGGAGAGAAGGAAGGAACGGCCTGTGCCATAGCTGGGAGGCCAAGCTTTAAGAAGCTCTAAGCCATAGAATAACATGTTGGTTTTGACTGCGGTGTGATGCCAGGAGAGTGTCATGCAAGAGTGAACGTAAAAACAGAGGTAGAAAAATCAGGCTTTTGAATGCAAGGATTAGCTTTAGGGCAGGGGAGGAAATGTGATACCCTCTGCTTCGAATCGACACCAGGAAAAGCGTTTTTGCATTTGGTTTTTTGTTTCTGTTTTGGTTTTTTTTTTCCCCACCATTGGCAATGGTTTCTACAAACAAAACAAATGTCTCCCCAGATCTCGTGTGTACGAGAAATTCTCAGCCCTCATATTGCCCTGAAGTCACTTAACTGACCTTGTGTTTCCAGCGTGCTTAGCTGGCTTTGCAAACTCTGGAGAGATTTAAAGTCCGCGTTGCTGCACTGATATGTCACTTTATCTGTCAGCCAGGACTCTCTTCTGTCCTCTTTGTATACATATGCCCATGCTAGCCAGATGGTGCTGGATTTGGGTGCCGTCCAAAGTAGTGCATTAGAGAGGCCAGGTTATGTGTCATATTTCAGAAGCCAAGAAGAGCTGCCCATTCTACTCTTCTGGTAACAAACAGCTTGACTTAACGTATTGATCATGTTGTCCTTGCTATTCTCAAGCTGATTTTATCTAAGACACTCAAAGGGATAGAAGGTTGAAGCTGTACAAATCCCACTTGTTGCCTCCTTTGTGGCTAATATCTGCGCTTGCATTTACTGCGTGTCCTAGAAAAATCTGCTCTCTGCCACCAGCAATGAAATCCTTCCTAGTGTCAGAAGGAGATTTCTGTGTTGTTCGTCTGTCGGTTTTCCTGGAGCACAGTATCATCTAGGAGCTGGGAGATGTAGATTCCCCTCCTAGATTTGCCAGAGGACTGATGGTTGATTTGGGGCAAGTTGCTTTGTATTTGTTCATTTCTCATTCTGTAAAGGAGAGGTCAAAATGCTGATTCCCTTTGTGTTGTGCTTTAAGAATTGCTAATGAAAAAGGCCTGATAAAAGCCAAATGGTGATGTTATTTATAAATTATGAAAGAACTTTCCCTCACCTTCTCAGCATGCTTTTTTTTTTTTTTTTTTTTTTTTTTGTTAGAGGAAGGCTTTCCCTAATGGGATTTGAAAGCCACAAACCTCATCTGTATCAATAACACAGTAATGTGTGGATGGGAAGTGTACTCAGTGTGGAGAGCGCGATGGGGGATGAACTGCCGTTAAGCACACATTAATTAACGTGGCCCTGTGCTCCCGGGTTGCTGCCTTCTGTGGGATGGGTAGATGTTTCAGCTGGTCTTCCTGGTTTTTAAAGCCTTTATTGTCAGTCTGTATGTGTAAGGTTTAAGAAGACATTTGCATCATTGCAGAAAGGGTGCTGGTCTCTCAGTCACCTGCTTTCACAGATCCTGCTGAAACCTGAGAACTAATGCTTGTAATTTTGCTCGGTCATGGTGGGGACCTTGGGAAATCCATATCCTTCACTGAAAACAAATACCTGGAAACTCCTGTGTTTCAAACCCCTTTCTGCTTTAGTGAGTACTTCTGGTCTGATGTGTGAAATTTCCCCTTCTGTCCCGTTATCTGTTTTCTGAAATGTAGTATTCTTGATATTATCTTTTTATCTGCTGTTTTTACTATCATAAGGCTCCCTGAATTCCTTGACAAGAGCTGCTTTACACATAAAAGCAAGATTATCAAGGGCTACAAGAGAGCCGCTGCGGCCCGTTGGGTGCCGTGTTTGGGAAGAGGGCCGAGGCGCTCGGGGCGGCCAGAGCCGGAGGATTTTGCAGATATCGGCAGCGCGTTGTCGCTTAGCAACAGCCTCCCGAGATGGAGGTGGCAGAGAGGAGGATGCCCGCCCTGCCGCCGCCCGAGCATCTCCCCCCACCGAGCGTCTCCCCACGCCGCCCCGCCAGGGGCTGCACGCTCACGCGTGGGTCACGCCGCTCGGTGCGGTGTGCCGTGGGGGTGGCTGGCCACCTACAGCCTCCTGGGCTACAATTGTGATGGGGATCCAAGCTTTGTTAATAAACAGCGCTTCTGAAATGTTTTTATAGCTCTCCTTCATCCTGAGAGTTCCTTGTATCGTAACACCTTTGAGAGAGATGTGCTGCAACTCTTACCGGATTTTATGAGCGCTTTTTAAAACAATTTTTAAACCAGGTATCTCGCATATGGTTACATTGAGAATTGGTGTCAGAGCTGGGTGAGAATTCGGGATGTGCTTGTTCTTCATTGCTCGTGCTGTTGTAGCAGTCAGAGTTGTTAGGTAGCTTGTGTGTGTGTGTGTCTATAATAGCCATGTCAGCTTTTCTGTTTCTGGTTATCTACATAAGGAAGCAGATAGCTGGTGGAGATGTCAGCTGTCATGTGGCTTATTATATTAAGAGCTACAAGACAGAAGTAATCACAAGAAACCCTGCTTCCATGCAGGCTGTTCTCCAGAGTCTCTGGTTGCATCTGTTCTGTCTCAACCCTTCTCTCACATTGACTGGATTTTTTGGTTCTTGCCAAAGGGTTATGCCCATCTGAACAAATAAACACGGTGTGTGCTATATCTGTATTTCTCGCTCTGTGATGTTTACCATTGACAAGGTGCCATGAGCAGTAAATGAGAAGCAAAGTTAAGCCCTCAGAGACATGAATCATGAGATGTACAAAGGCTCTTAACTAATTTGAGTGGGTTAGCGGTGATGAAAGTTGCTGCTCTGTATCATGTTTGAATTCCCTATTGCATTTCAAAATTGAGGGCTAGCAGCAAATTGAAAACTTTGCATGAGTGCCCCTTTCTCTAGTCTCTGGTAAAGCCTTGTTCCAGACAGGAAGAAAACAGGTCCTACAAACCAGCCAGCTTTTGGTTTCAGGTCTGTGAAGTGCAGATAGAGGTTTCTGGATCTGAAAACTGAGCATTAAGGGAGACTCGTAATTTAGCATGGGTTGAGGAAGTGGTTGCAAAGAGGCCCCGCTTTGCACCGCTTGGGTGGGGGAAAACCCAGATCCTCCGAACATAATGGAAAGAGAGCGGCAAAGGCGATGCAAGCTTGCACCACTCGCTCTGGATTTGGTGAGACAGCAAGGAGGGGGGTGATTGACGGCACCTGCTCTGCTGAGGTCTTTCTCTGCGGCCGGGTATTGTCCTGTCAGCTCTGCCTGCCCGAGGGCTTATTTGACATGCTTGGATAAGTGGATCACATCGTTTTGATTCTGCACATGCTCTGCTCTCTGCAGCTTGCTGGTTTTGTTCACTCTTGAGCTTTAATTGTCCACCATCCCGGTGGAGTGTTCGCTTGGTTACTTCTTCCTTAGTGGCAGGTGAGACTAACCAGACAAAAGTACAAAAACTCCTTTCTCTCAGGAACACTAGCGAATGTGCTGATTTATCTGTTCCTTCTCGTATCGCATGTTGCAAACTGATGTACCCAAGAATTGGTGTCGTCATTTGTCAGTCTCATAAAAGTGTGTCCTCTCCTTAGCACTGCTCTTGCCCTCTGCCTCTTGCTTTCAATTTCATCTCCCAGAGGAAACTGGGATGGAAATGAGAATGAAATATGGGTTTCCTTTTTAAAAAGAAAATAAACCAAACCTTAAGGGCTTCCTATTGGAATGTGATGGGATGGGGCTCCTATCTCTTATCCTTTGAAAATCCCAGCTGGAATTATTTAATGTCAAAGCCTGGAATTTCCCAGTGTGAAATTCATGGCTGGCTAAGGATGCAGTGGGGATTAGAGAGACATCACTTTGCCAGGGTAGCGTTGCCATCACTGCAGGAGACCTCGCACAAAGGGACGTTGCTGGTCTGTCCTGCTTCAAAGCTGAGACTTGGGGATGAGATTCTTCAATTCCCATTGAGGCTACATGCTGTGTGACTGACAGCTGGACCTGGGCGGAATAAACCAGACCGGGTAGGTCTTTGCACTGCCTGGGAATAGAGAGAAAAAAATAAGAGGCAAGAGCAAAACATAATTTGCTGATTTTCTTATTTGGTAATGGGGTAGTTTGCTAGTGTACGCCCAAAATTTCCCTAAGACCGCTTCACAGTTGGGTGACTTTGCTCATTTGGCTGCATGATAAAAGGGCCAGATCGGATGATTACAGTGATTTATTCTGGTCCAAAATTAAAGTAAAATAAAAATCTGTGGTGTGGAAGCCTGATGTCTTGCTTTAGCTTGGATAATAACACTTTCCTACTTTCCTTAGGAGAAACCTTTTAAGTTTTGGAGGGCGTCTTCTCAGTTACAAAGTAGTTGTATAAAGAAAAAACAGGAGCATATGCAGACAGTACACTGGGTAACCACTAAACGCCTTTTTTTTCCCCTCTGATCAAAGATGATTATTTTAAGTAGGCATCAATGTCTATATGTTAGGGATCTATAAAGCACTTAAGCAAAATATGGGCTGATAGCTGTATGTGCACCGACTGGTGTGGTGTTAACAAGGTGCAGCTTTGTTTCTGAGACTCATGAATCAGCTGTGGTTTAGGTGATGGAGGGAGAGAGAGGAGCAACTCTGTCACATTAAAAGAATAACCTTTCTGGCCTCTTTTTCTAAAGTGTTGATCTCTCTATAAAAGAGGATTTGCCCTGCTGTTCTAATAAGAGTTGTAAAATAATATATGTGTAATTAGAATTTAATAATGATTTGTGTGACTGGATCTGCAGCATAAGCTGGTTCAAGTGATTGTGTAACCTTTGCATTGTGTTCATTATCTAATGTTGAAATAACAGCTGGAAGTTGAGAGACTGACATGCAGTTTTAAAATTACAGAGCTTGAAATTGCTGCTGTCTGTAAACATATGAAAATCTGTTAATGACCTTTGAGCTCTCTGAAAATGTTTTGTAACATAGAATACATCAAAATTGCCTGGGACTGTAGTGTATGTTTCCCCCTTTCTCAGCGATTGCCTAGGATATAAATGAATGTTTTGTTCCTGACACAGATATCAGAATATTTGGAACTATTCTAGGAAGCCCTAAGGATATATGGAAACATTTGCTTGCTTGTTGTTTGTTCTAGCGAACCAGTTATAGATGAGCTGCTCACAAGCACGTGGTGTACTAAGCCACTCGACGTGGGAGAACATAGCTGCTGGCGAGACTGACAGCTGTAGACCTCTGTTGTACAATACATTTCTCCAGCAGCGTGTTTGAGGAGGGAGCCAGAGTGGCACAGATGCACTGTCCTGGACTTTTCATTAGCATATGTGACATTTAGACATTTAGAAAGGCATTTGTCTCCTGCTGGAAGTCACCTCGCTCACAGTTTTCCCCTTAGGTTGAAGTAATATGCTATGGGCAGCTGTTTCTGGAGGTGGCTGGCTTCTACATACTTCTTGTATGTTGTTGGATCGTTTATATTTCTTCTCATTTGTTTCCTAGCCAAAAGAAACTACCAGAGGATTAATTATTTAATACACATTCTAGACCTCACGACAGCTGAACTGAAAATTGTTGCCTACCACTGAGGGCAACTGCAGAGTTGGTAAAAAAATACCTCTAGTGTCATGGTGTTTAAACATGAATTAATTTATCATGCAGCACCAGGGATCAGGATATGGCTGTGTTTTTCTTCTGGAGACTCTCACCCCTACAGTAGAGTTGGCAGAAGTGGATTTGTGAGCGTTCATCTCCTTCAGCGCAGCGTTCATTGGCTTTGTGCAAGCTGTGTCAAACTGCAGTTTAAGCTAAGCTTGCAGGCTGCTCTTCTGTTGCTGAAGAACATTCATACCTCTGTTCTGCAGCGTCTTTGGGTATGGCACCCTTCCTAGGAGGGAGGTAATAAAGAGCGTAGGCTGGAGGCAGAGTCTCAAAACGTCCGCAGCTACTTGCAGAGTGAATGTGTTTGAGGCTGTCACCATGTGGGAGGTTCGTCTGGAGCTTTCATTCTGTAGGTGCTATTGCCTTAAGAGCAGTACATTTTTCATGGCTATGTTTTAAAATTATGTACCAAAAAATAAGTGGAGACAACATGTGTGGCTGACTCAGGAATCCTAGAAAATAAATTAAAACTTTGCATTTGTGTTTAGTGGGTGGAAGCTTTGAATTGCTTAAGAAATCAGGCCGGAGATTCTTGAATTCATGACCAAGCTACCTACGGGTATAGCTGTATCTTTTAAGTCTCAAGTATGAAGCTATTCACATGGCAGTCAGTGCAGTCATGATGTGGCTGTTAGGTAATTTGCACTATGAAGATCAAAACTTTAAATGCAGAAGTATAGATGGAGGAGAACAATTTAGGCCCCTGCCTTTGGTAAATGAGCCGTATGCCCAGTCCATCTGCCCAGCCTCAGGTTGGCTCAACCCTCTTTCTGGAGTCCAGCTCATGGAAGCATGACACCCCCCTCTCAGCAGAGGTTGAAACAGTTGTGTCTTCCCCTTTTGCTATTTTAAAGACAGTGCCAGTATTTCTAAGCATTCCTGTCCATAGTGACAAATAGGCCGGAGCCATCTTTTACTCAACGGTGCTTTCCTGTTTTTTCTGACTAGTTTAGCTGAAAATTGGTAATGGTGAAAGCATCCAGCTGCCGTACCAGTTTGTGCTGGAAGGACACCCTCCTGCCTTTTCCTTTGGCAGCTTGGGGCCAGCTGGTGCAGCTGGAGACTTGGGGTTGTGTTACCTTCTTGGCAAGATTGGAAATGAGTGATGAAATGGCCACATCTGGCCTCAAGCAAGGAGCTGCTTCTTCAGGTCCTAATTCTGTCACTCGATGGGAGCTGTTTGAATTCAATATGAGTGCCTGTTTAAATAATCTGGGGAGAAGGGGAATTAGTTCAAATTAAGTGTTTAAAGGCTGCTTTGTAAACAAGCGTGTGATTGCTGCCTACCAGCAGCATGGGCCCAGCAGCGTCATTGGGTATTGGCACACTTGAGGAATGTCTTCCCAAAACTCTGGACCTGGAGCGCGTGCCTGACCGTGCCGCTTACTTGTTTGGATACCTTTGGAAGTTAATTAAGATTGCTGTCCCCCGGATCACATTCTTTAAAACGGAGGTGTTATGCGTAGTCCTAATTGTTCCCTCTTGGAAGGGTGCTCACCGAGACGATGGGAGTTTGCAGGAGCAGCGCTTCTTGTGCGATCAGTCTGTAGGAGGCATGCGTTCTGCGCTGCTCGGCATTCGTACCCAGCAGTGCGGCGGTGCAGCTGGAATAAGCTGAAGTAGGTGCTGTCAGATAAGCACAAGCTCTTTTCCAAATCTTTCATACGCTACATAAACTGGGCAGGCTGAGCTCCCAGTCCTGGCTGAAAGCAGCTTCAGCCAAAGCGTACTTTTATCTGCTGGAAAGCTGGGCAGGTTGGCCTTGCAGTGCACCATCAGCAGCGCCTTTCAGCACTCCTGCAGCCTGTAAAAGCTGGGCAGGCTGGGCTTGCAATATGCCTCACTTCATCTACCTGAAAATGGTGCCCCAGCTTCCCTTCAATCATTTAAGCTCCCTTGCTCTCTGACACACTTTCCGCTGACAGTAATTCTGTGAGCACTCGTTGGGCATTTACTGCCATCACTAGAGGAAATACTGATGGCTTAAAATGGGATCATTTCCTTTCTGATGGACAGCGAGCACCTGTGGGAGTTTTAATAGCTGTACAGTATGTCTGTTAGTAGGTAGTGAGGAAGACGGGTGCAGCTCTCTGCAGCGAGGCGCCTGCGGGCTCTGAAGAGGAAATTGGAGGAGAGGGAGAAGGCCACGGCTGGCTTCCTGTGGAGCTTGCCGAGTGCGGCTTAAAACAGTAGATTTTGTGTGTCCATCTCCTCAACGGGTGATGGCGGAGAAGGGTTTATAACAAAAACATGGACAACCATATGTTCACATTCATGCAGATTTCCTTGACCTCTTACTAAAGAGAAGGTATTTGCTGTATATATTAATTCTTACTTTTATTGTCCTCCAAATTACTGTTAAACACTCTATTTCCAGGTACTTGGTGCTACTGTGGAGGGAGAGGAGTGGGTTTTTTTTCCTCAAGTAACTGAGAAAGAGGAGAACAGTACCAGCCCCCTTCTCCTCAACTTTTTAAAACAGTTACTGCTCAGCACTTTATAGTTGTTTATTCAGGTCTCGTGCAAGCAAAAGAAGCAATCAAAGCCTTGTAAAGTTGTTGTGGATTGAAATGCATTTAGAAGTAGGGTGATGCTGACCTTTCCTTTTGTAATTTTTGGCTACGTTGTGTTGAGGTAACATTTGTCCAAGGTGTCTCTACTTGGTGCATTGTCTTGAAGGTCCTAGCAGCAAAGGTCTTCATTCTTGGGAGACATAACAAGCGGGCATTTAGCAGAGTACCAGCAGCTTGCTCTTTAGCTCTTCGCAGGTGACAGGAACGCAGCCTCTGGTAATAAATTTGACTGTTTCAGTTACAGTGAGTTTCTTGGTTCATCCACTTCTATTTTTAAGTTAAATCATGTATCATAAACCTGCAAACCAGCGGCAGCTTCAAATGTCTTAACATTTCCAAGGCTCTCTTGTCAAAAAAGTCATCTTATTTTTGAGCTAAGCATGTGACAGGGTCAGAGCAAACGTGATGCATTTTAAAAAGCAAGACCAAAACTCATCTGGAATATGTCAGCTACGAAAGGAGAATTGCAGTCTAAGGTTAAACAAGCAAGGATTTCATTTGCAATCATTTTAATTGATATTGATTGCGTTGCTTGAATGTAGGGTCAGAGCAAGAGTGTCACTTCAAACCTAGATGCTTTTTTCTTTTTAAAAAAGCTTTAGTGGCTTTGGCTGAAAGGCTAGGGGCTTGAGTTACGTTTTAGTGAAGTTCGCAATGGGGAAGAAAAGAGGGTGGGAAAGTAAAACAACCAAGTGTGTGTTATATTACAGGAAAAGTGAGAACTTCCCCATGCATGAAAATGGCAGCCTCCCGGCTGGAGATGCCAGCAGATTGCCTCCCAAAGCGCCCTGAGCTCTGGGGAGAGCGAAGCCAGGCGGGCCTGCTTCCAGCGAGGCGCTGCTACGCCAAGCTGCGGGCCAGTCCTGTCTCCGCGGCTCCTTCCCCTTCGCTGCCCTCTCTGCGTGCTCTTTCTACCCCGTAGCTCTCCAGGGCAGACCTCTCAAACTTCTCCCCCTCTCCCACCACTGAAGTGCATTCCTGCTCATTTTTAAGATCTCCACTTGCATTTGCTGCTTGTTCACCACGTTGAGTTCAAATTCAGTCACCTTGGTGTGGTCCTACCTGATACCCTCTCGTGGAGTTACCTCTTATCCCACTCATTCTTTCTTCCTTTTTTCTCTCCTTATTATTCACCTCATTTCACTTGCCTGTTGGCTACTCGCCTTTTCTTGTGCTGGCTCCTCTTCTTGCAGTGGTTTCTCTCTCTACGGACCCATCTTCAAATCCATGCCTTAAAGTTAATTTCTTTCATGTACGTTTCTCTCTATATCTCCAGTATTATCTTTCCATTTGAATTAGTGTCTCCTGTGTCACCTTTATGCACCCAAACGGACAGTAGATTTCCCTTAGTAGAGGTCCTGTCTGTATTTGTAACGTGCTTTGCCTACTTAGAAAGCACAGGAATATTAACTCAGCGTTTGTTCCTATGTTGCTGTTCTGTAAACTGGGTATCAAGTCAGTAAGAATATTTTAAAAGTAGCCTAATTAAAAGTAAATCTGTTTCACTTCCTTTCTGAGCCAGGGTCTCTCCCTGAACTATTAAACAAACACGTTTGACAACCCTACTGCTGATTGCATGATAAAGCTGATATAAGGGTAGTGCTTAGATCCTCAGGGGCTTTTCCATTGCCATTTTGCTGAGAGAAGCTGGAGGGAGAAACAGGGACAAGCAGGGTCACTTTTAGAGGCAGCAGTGGGTTTTTCTATTTCCTTTGCGTGGATCCTTCTGTTTGATGTTCAGTGGGATATTTCACGTTCCCCAGCTTAAGGAATAAGTGCTGCAGTGAAGAGTTATGGAGGGAGAAGCTGGAGGCTGTTTCCCTTCTGGGAAATCAGCCCGTATAATCTTTTAAAGTCAGCAGGGGCAGTCTGGCAGGAGTGGAGCGTAACCCGTCCTTGGCTGCGTGTCTGAGCCTTGCAGTGTCCGGTGGGCCCTGGGGACGGGGGATTGTAATGGACTTGATTTTGCACGGGGCTGCATTTTGAACTGATGCTTGAGAGCTAAGGGTAGTTATTTTATTAACTGTAGGTGTTCTTTTTGTCCTCTGCACCCCAGCAGCACGCTTGAGGTTTTTCGTCTAGCTGTGTGGATTTTGCACTTTTTTTCAGGTTCTTTAAGTGTTCCCTGTGTATGAAAGGTATTTACAACCCCAGCCTCCCCCTACATGCTTTCTGAGATCTCGAAGAGCTGTGTAAACTCAGAGGATTAAGGCAGAGTTTGAGCTGGGCTGAGCAAACATGCAGTAATAACTCCAGCCAGCCGCTGGCTGTGGATGTGAGCTTGTGCCAGGGTCCTCTAGGGCTGATCGTTATTTCCTGATCAAACAGACAACGTGGAGTCCAGTGTGCAGAAATCTCTTGCTGTGGCTTTTTAGGGGTAAGAATGGTTTCATGCCAGAGCCGAGGGCCGTGTACCCGCATTATTCACAGCTTTATAAACTAAGCAGTGTGCACCTTGAGTGTCTTTGGAGATTGCAGCTGCGCCTTGGCGACAGAAGGAAAATGGCTTTTCAGGAAGGGGTGTTCCAAGTGATTAAGGATGTCGCCAGCTCTGCTGCAAGCAGAGGTGCAATTGCATAACTTTAACTAACTTGGGCCAAATAACAATGAAAAAATCACGGAGATTTTTATTATGGATTCTCAAAATCTGTTGCAGAGTCTAGGTGACATCCTTGGATTGCAAGCCTGTGCTGAGGTGGATCTTCATAGCTACTGGTGTGCAAGGTAGAGCTGGAGGAGGAGCCACAGTTACAATTTCAGCTGAAGTGTTTTTTGATATCTGTACATCCAGGTCAGCAAACGGGGAGATGGAATCTGTATGTTTCATAGAGTAACTGCTAGGGAGGAGGCTCTAAAGAAAGGCCTAATTCTTCCTTATCTGTAACTGTGCAGGCAATTAAAACCATCTGCTCTCCGTCTGCAGCCCAGACAGACGAGGGGCTGCAGGTGGAGAGGCTGTAGCCTGTCCTGGAAGGTGTGAGAGCAATTCCTAAGTGCGGACAGGTAGGAGACGGCCCTGGAAGCAATGAGTAGTAAGGAGGAAAATAGTTTTGTATATTCTGGAACAAGAGTTGGCAACCTCCTTCCAGGAACCAAGAGGATAGAATGGGCCTGGATCCACCAGCCTTACCTGCAGAAGGGGATTTACGGGCCCTGACAGCAAAGGTAGCCAGGTCTGCTGACTCCTGGGTTGGGCAGAAACCCCAAGGCTAGATGTGAAGACGACCCTTTGACTTCAGGGCCTGACTTCAGACATTGTAGCTGTGTGAACCCCTAGGCTTTACGTGACGTGCAAATATCTGCTGGTCTGGGCTTATCTGGGGGGAAGGCTCCAGTAGAGCAGTTTGTCAGAAGGCCAGTCTTACCTGCCAGCTGGGATTTCTGGATTGAAGTCAAGGTACATCAATAAACGTTGTTCACTGCAGTGATGTACTGTATATTCTGTGCATGCTTAAATTTTCCAGCAGTTGCCTGTGCACAAGCACAGATGCACATCCAAAAATAGTAAGCTCTTGTGCTAAGTGAGGTCCCCAACTTGGAGGTCATAAACTTTAGTAAAAGAGCAATTGCTGGAAGGCTCTTTTAGTAGAGTAAATAGAAAGGAAACAAAGGAGGCAAGAACAGAAACAGCATTAGCCCCCTCCTGCTCTCTGCCTGAGGCTGCAAAGAAGTCTGCATTTAGCAGCACAGAAAACAGCCCTGCTGTCACCCTCTGTCAGTAAGGAGAAGCTGAGTTCAGTGTCCTGCGTTCCCAGAAAAAGCGAAGTCCTGTCAGCTGCATCCTCTGCTGAAGTGGGGGAACACAGGACCATGGAACAGGCTTTCTTGTCACGGGGCCGAGAAACTCGGCATCTTCTCCGCAGCTGCCCCAGACGTGCTGCGGAGCTGAGGATGCCTCCCTCCGCCTTCCTCCTGCCGGAGGCAAGCGGCAGCCTCGGCTGCCAGGGCTTGGGCCTTAATTCACGGCTGTTTGGAAAGTGCTTGAGATTCGTGGACGCAAGTGGCACTACAAGTGAATGCGTTATTTCCTTGGCTTTGATCCAGCGATGACTGTATTCCCTGAATTAATTTTGCTAGTAGCTCAGTGATGAGACAAACCTTAAACTCCAAACAAAATGGGGATAAAAAGCTAAATTTCTAAGTAGGGAATTTTGTGGGATTCAGTAAGGGGAAAAACACAGATTTCCAGACTAGTTATGTGGTGAAGTGAGTCCTCTAAAACCTGTGGTGAAGGTGCTGTGGGTGCTGAGGGAAGACTTTCCCTAAGGCATTAACAGAGGCCGAGTCCCCATGTGAAGCCAGCTTGAATTTAAACCAAAATGGCCATTTACTGCCTTTGAAAGCATCCTTAACAGTGAATATTACACACTGAGCCAGGGGTGTGTTATTTGCTGGTGCTTTCGGGTGGTGGCATTCCCCTGCCGCAGCCTCCCTTCTCCCTTATCAGGGGCCCATGTCACCACCTGCAGCATCTTCCATGCGTCTGCTGTCACGTTGCAGCTGCATCTGGCTTGGTGAAGAAGTGCACATTTTTGGTGACTTCTCTTTCCAATGTTGTGCTGAGTATCAGTTAGCAGATGTCATTTCCATTGCACTAGTTTCTGATTAGTTACTAAAGCTTAGCATTTTGATTTCTATCTCAGCAACTTCCCAATAAATAGGACAGCGTGACCTTCTTTAAGTGGCATCTCCAACTGCTGCTTTAGAGTGTTATCGTAAAACTAAAAACCAAAGTGAGCAACTAAATGCTAATTTATATTCCTCGTTTTATCATTCATGGAGAATAATGCCAGACAATCACGTTCCTTGCTCTTTCACTAGTTACGGACTTGGCAAGCTGAGCTGTATTCTGGTGTGTTCTGTGCCTCTGAGACAGTGCTACTTCTTTTAATTTTGGGGTGGGGGTTGTATCTCTGGGGGTTTTGCAACTCGCTGTATATATGTGTGCTTTAAGAGGAGCTTGCCAGTCACGCAGGACCCCTGTGCAAGGTGTACGGAGATTGGGTGCTGGCTAATTGCCTTTGAGCCTGGGTTGGAATAGGAAACAGCTGTATGTATTTTGTCATCATGATTCAAATTTCAGTGTTTCTGACCCTAAAGTGTCAGTGCATCGTCTCGCTTCGCAGGGACGGGTTCCCTGAAGCGGTGAGTGATTTGGAGTGGAATCAGCATGTTGCACACTGAGGCAGTCAATTCACTAATTAAACGAGAGGGGGAGGAAGTAATCTAGAGCAATCAGCAGGGCATTTCATCCCAATTCCTAATTTTCTTTTTTGTTGGGCTTTAGTTTTTGAGAGACTAGAGAGCTGATGATTTTCATGAGCTCTTTCGCAGTACTGAAGGTGTGCGCGTTGACGTGAGCGAGTTGTACTGCGAGCTCCATTCACATAGGACGCAAATATCTGTGACGAAATTGCTTGAGTCAGAAGCAAGGCATTTAGAAAAATTTCTGTGGCTGAAGTTGACAAATTTTGGCGCGGTAAACAGTGCTTTTAAGGTATCTCCTAATCTGATGTCTTTACCTCACAGAAAAAATTAATTGGGATAGAGATTCTGCAAAACATTCCAAAAAGAGTTTAGTTTTTACCCTTGAGCAGTTAATAAAAGGCATTGGGGAGAAATTTATCTAGGCTGTAGTGAACTGATGTCATAGTGATTTGGCGCTATTTCTTCAACTCTTTTTCTGCGTGGGGTGTGTAGGAGGGGAGGTCGATACACTGTCACCAAGAGTTCAGCTTTCAGTCCTCAAAGATGCCAGGGATAGCAGTAGTAATTCCCTTCTCTGATCTCACTTCCGATGTTAACCATTATGACGTGACATACCCGCTTTTAAACTGTGCTTAGGTTGTATGTTATAGTCCTGATTCAGGGCAGACACTTAACACTTAGAAGTGTTCAACCTCTGTTATGTGTTTAGATCCCATTGATCTCGGCTTGCTTATTGAATGCGTGGTAGGCTTTACAAGTGCATTTCTCCATATGAATGCTGCTGTGAATCGGAGAGTGTCAGGCCCAGGGGGGGGTCTGATATGTTACCTTCTGAGATCAGAAACAAAATAAAGAACACCTCTGTTTCAGTTGAACGGTTAAAGGCTTTCCTTCAGGATGCTGATTTGTTCATGTGCTGTTGACGTATGGTTCCTGAATTAATCTGAAGCAAACTAATTTTCATAACCAGTTCCAGCATCTCTGAAATTAATCAAACACATAGCCTGGAGAGTATTCATCCTAATCTAATCTAAAATTACTGTTTGCATTGTACGTGCCTAATTATTCATCTTAAGTCATCTCTGGAAAGAACATGCTGTCTTGTTTGTGTTTTTATCCAATATTTATACTGCTTAATGCTTAAAAGCAGTCTCAGAGAACTTAAAGAAGTCACTATTTTTTTTTTTCCCTCCTTTACAGAAGGACATGTCGCTAAAGCCTCAGGAGCGGAAGGAGAAATGGGAGAGGCATCCAGGAAAGAAACCTAGAGAATCTGAAAACTGTGTGTCTGCTGAGCCGAGTGAAAATGGCCATAACAATGACGCTGGGAGCTCTGAGAGAGAGGCAGAAAGAGGCAAAGAACGGATGAAGAAGAAACTCCCCTCGAAGCTATCCAAACAGGTAGGGAAATTCTTTCTCATCTGAAGCAACTGTATCGTGGCATTGGCCACTGTGAACCATTGTCCTGCTGGTAGGTTGGGGTTGTTAACGTAACTGGCTTCTCTGGTAGCTTGTGCTGGTGAAAAAAGTGTCTCTTACAAGACGTCTGGCCAAGTGCACAAATTCTGTGTTGTGGGCACGTTTCGTAAGCTAAAGTGGAAGACCAGGTGTGCTGGGTAGTGCAGGAAGGAAGGAGCAGACCTCCCTCGTATGCTGCAACTTTGAGACAGTGCGGCAGTTCACACCGTAGGTGTGTGGCTCTTGCAGTCCTAGACGCAAACAGAAATCATCAATCGGATCATAGCCGCCTTTGGGAAAGACGCGCTTGTTGATATGCGCCTGGAAGTTGCGAACATGAGTACGTCCATCTCATGAATGAAGTTCGTATGCCTTCCAAACAGTATGTTGAGATGAGAAGGAGAGAATGTTCAAGTATTTTAGAAGTGGGAAGTCAGTTTGGAGGAAGTTGTGCTCTGGGGAGTCTCTTCTCCGTGCCCTTCTAAAATGTGGTAGAGCATTAATGAATTAAGAGTTGTCATGCTCGAGGGGACGACTGCGGAGACTCCCATCTGAACCACAGTGTGTACAGAGCCACGGAGGTGACAAAGAAGAGGCACTATGGCTGGCAGGCTATTTATCACTTAACTGCTGCTCAGCAGGGGAGATTTGTTGGTGACTCAGTGCTCATTCATCAGTTTGAAATCCACATGGCACAGCAGCCTGTATCTATGAACAAACACTTCCCCAGTTGTCTGTTAACATGATGCCAAATGGCAGCCAGTGGGAAGACCAGTGTACTTGACCCTCCAACATTTGTTCTGCGCTAAAAAGTACACTACATGAAAAGCTATTTTTTTATTCTCTGTGTTGCAGAGAAAAAGAGCTGTTTAACCCAAGCACACCTTCTGTTCCGTGAAACTAGTTCTGTACGTGTGCCAGACAAGGAAAGATTGAATTGTCCAGTTATTGGAAGTCTTTTTTCAGACTTTCAATATTTTAGGATTTCAAAGCATCGTTAAGGTTATCTAATGTAACCCCCTGCCTAACTTCACCACCACACACAATCTTTTGTGATTGTGGTGTTGTAGCACGCTCGTTCAGGAAGGGCTGATCACCTTGTACGTTAGAAATTCTAATGGTCTGCTCATGGCCCCACTCTTCTGGTGGCTAATTCTTCTCATTAACAAATGTGCAGACTTTTTGTTTTCTTCATTTTGATTTAAAAAAATAGTTGGAATAATGCAGAACCAATAACTTCTGGAAAGACGTTAGTACTCCTCTGCTTCCCAACATTTAGGTAACAAATCATGTAACCATGTACTCCTAGTAAAATATTTGCCAGGTTTGTTTTCTTTTAACTGAAAAAAGTGATACCAAATGTTTTGTTTTTAGACTCGTCAGTGTATATGTAGTTAAAATATATCAAGTTTCTTGTTTGTTTTTGCTAGTAGTTGAGTGATAGGGTTTCAGTTCTCCCTCTGGTTACAGGTGCCATGAGCTTGTGCACAAGTATTCACCCTGTGCAAATTAAAATGACTTTTTATTATGGGTGAGGAGATGCACGTTTTAGTTTCGATGAAAGTTTGAGCAACTAGGATCTTTTTCTTGGCATCCAAACCCACAAAATGCTAATCATGTATTTCACCAGAAGTCCCTGCCTTTGATATAAAACGTTTAGAAGCAGTGGTGCTGGGTGGTATTCCTGCCTCCTGCTTGCACCAGGATTGTGGCATTGTGCTTCATCAGCTCCTCTGCCTCTGTAAAGCTGCTGTTGTGTCAGTTTATTTTACTTATGTGAAAAGGCCAGACGCCAATCCAGCGCCCCTTGCAAAGCAGGCATAAAGCTGGCTCACTTTCTGCTCTAGTCCCCCGAGTAACCTTACAAATGCTCATGTTGATGCAACTGAGAGTGGTGCAGTTCTGCAGTGGTGCAGTTCAAGTATGGAAACAAGGAGCACCGCGGGAGGTCGTTAGGTCTCGATTGCCACCAAAATCTCTCTACCGTGAAAGCCTGGCTTCAGTAAATACTGCCTTTCTACAGGTTAGAGAGTTGTTCCTTCCGGTCTGAAATTACGCTGCAGGGAGCTCAGTGCGTTTCAGGTGTTTGCACCTTTGTGGATGTGCGAAACCACTGCCAGCCTCTTCCTGGAGCTGGAGCGAGACGGTTCGTCACCTGCTGCAGAGGAGGAAGGGGTTGTTAATAGTGACATCTTCTACATGAAATTTAAAACTAAGTTTCAAGTAATTGTGACCACTAGGGATTTCATGACACTGCCTTAGAAATCTTTGGGGTAAGAGGTTTTGTTACACTGGCCAAACTCCAGTTTCTGTAATTACATGCTGCTGCCTTAGTTTACCAAACATTTAGATTATTTGTGTTTCAGCTCTGAAAAGTGAGGGCACTGTTACCTGTTTCTTCTGGCTAGTATTTGACTGCTATCGGTGACTAAATAGGGTGTTTGCTGCCACATTCATGAAAACCTGAATTCATCTGTCATTGTTTTATCTTTTTTTTCCTGTAAGTATAAGTAACAAACTCCAAAAAGAGTGAGGAGCTTGCACAAAGAGTGTAAAATAAAACCTGTGATGAATGACTCACTAATATGTGGTGCCTTTTTAAATAAGTCACACTTAGAATTCATCTTTTATTGAAAAGGGAGGTTCTTTAAATACCTTTTATTATCCTAGCTGATACAGTTGTGAAAACTAGACAAGTTTTCAAGTCTGTAAGGTTGATGAAAGTAGGAGCAAAATTTAAGCTAGATAAACTAGGCTATTCTTAGTTCAAACTGATTATGCAAATGATATAGACAAGTTCAATAATTTTTTCTTTTTTTTAATAACCACAAAGTTCACACCTAGAATTCTGGTATTTCCTGCCAAGCTGTCTAGACAAATTGGCTGTAATATTGAGTTTCCTGGAATTTGGGGGTGATTTTTTTGCATCTCAGGGTTATTAAACATAGGTTTATACCTAATTTGGAAAGCTTACTGTAATTAATGCTAATTATATTGAGATGTTGCTTAGAAATTACTGTTCAATGTGAAGCTTTCCTTATACTCTCATCCCTTCTCTTCACAATGGTACTGAATTGTCATCTTTTCTGTGCAGCCTCCTCTACTAAATCAAATTGGGCATTGTAATTATGGCATTCTGCTAATCCTTGTAGAGAGGTGCAAAGTGGTAAGCTGATTTGAGTGCCAGGTTGTCTGCTTTGTTAGAAAATTAGATTAATACTTCACTCCTTTTGACAAAGCATCCAGATTGCTGTTTGCTCCTGAATATTTGGTTCTTCTGTACCTCAGGGTATGGGGAGAGGGCTGCAGGAGCCAGTCGGTCCTTTCCAGCCTATTGCTCCAACTGCGTGTAAAAATCATTCAAACACATTTATCTCCTGCTGTAACCAAGCAGAGGGGAAAAAAAGGGCACTTCAAATAGATATAGGTCCTTTGGCCAGAGATTTGTCAGGATTTGGGGCTGTTTTCAACGCATGTGCGCAGGGAAAGGTGCTGACTTGAAACTGCTGCTCTCTGATGGGAATCGACAGAACCTCTCAGAGTCATCAGGGGTACGTCAAGGAAGGAGAAAGTGTTTAAAGCTGTGACGTATTTTAGTGTAGCCAGAGTGGCCTGCAGTAAAGCTTGCCCCTTGGAAAGTGTGTAGTTGCCTCCAACATGGGAGCATTTGTTGGAAATTGAGTCATTGCCTTTTTTAAAAGCCACGTCCAAGATTAACCCTGTGGTTTGTGGAAGGGAGTCCCCACCACAGCTGCAGACAGTGCCGGTGGGGCAGAAGAGCCGTGAAGGATTCCTCTGTGGTTGGGAGTATAATTCACTTAGATGAAGTAAGAGGTAGATATAAGACGAAAGCTCCAGTTATGCTTCCTTGTGTTGTCCTAAGCCGTTCTAGTTTTCGGAGAGTCGCCCTTTGCACTTTGAGTCTGTCTTTCCTTAGCCTTAGCTGAGCTGGTTTGTCCTTTCTGGGTTCATTTACGGTTATTCCTCTGAACGTCTGAGCAGCCTGGGGTCAACCTGGATGTAGAACAGTGGGTTTTTTCTGAGCTTCAGGACCCATAGCCATTTCTGTATGTAGACTAAAAATGGGCTGACCTCCTTCTGAAAAGAGTTGGGACTAATAGGAAAGAGTTGCTGGTAATTCAAGTTAGCTTAACCTCAAGCTCTGTGGTTAGTCAGCTCGGGAGCATCACAGTGTATTGAATATGTTTAGATGCAAAATGCGGCTGCAATAACACTCTGTTCTGCAAATAGTCATTTGTCATGAAGATGAGTGTCTTACACCTCCTCCTTCCTTTTCTCACTCGCTGTTTAAATCACCCAAGATGAGGAAGAGTCTCAAAGAAGCTGAGAAGAAGAGGGTGGTGTAGCACGTATTTAGTGCTCATAAATAGCGTGCTGGGTTTGGAGCCTGGGAGGAAAGGGCAAGAAAGCTAACGGTGTCACGTTGCTCTGGAGGTGTGACATCTCTGTGACTTCAGCAGAGCTTCCTGGAGGGAGGGAAAGCGGAGTTAATTCCTGTGTCTCATTCACTCCCCAGCCTTCCTCAAACTGCTGCGTGTTATTGATGATTAATGTATATTGTTGCTGTGGCTCTTGCTGGACTGGAACTGCTAAATTACATTACCATGTTTGATTACCTATTCATGAGATTTTTCTGTGATGCTCATCAGCTCGTTATCCAACATTCACTGATGAATCTAACACCCTTCCCTGGCCCCTAGGAGAACACCCCTCTGGGTTACTGCTGGTGGGAGCTAAAGGTGATATGCGAAGTCATTTTCCGTCCAGGATGCACGTTGTTTCTTCTGATGTCTAGGTGAAAATCGACAGCTTGTCATCAAACCTTGGCCCCATTTTGTGTGTGGTGGTGGTGGTACTGAAAGGCCACGTGGCTTTTCCCAAGGTGTAGAGAGAAACAGTCTAGAAACTCATCTGGCTAATGAAATACCTTGCGTGGAAAATTTCCTTTGGCATCATACTGCTTGTGCTGACGGCTGGGCAATAGGAGCACGTCGCTGCTTGATTTTTATTTATATTTTTCCAGATAATGATAAACGGTAATCGAAAACTTGGATGTGCTTTTGAAGGCACTGGTGGGCTGGAGGCAGAGTGTTTGCTTAGTGATGCAGAGTTCAGAGACTGAAACGTACCTTTCTTAGCTGAGGTTCAGCAGCCACGTAAGAGAAAATAACCTTTGGAGTCTTTCCCAAGCCAGAGGACAGGTATGGATGTGCCTGTCCTTCCATCTCTTAAAAATGTAGCATTTGGGAGCTGAATTGTGTCTAAGAGGGTCTAAATATAATAGTAACTTATTCTGTTACCTTCAGTATCTCAGGCTATTAAAAGCAAATGAATTCTAGGCAGCCAACTTACCAAAAAAAAAAAAAAGAGGTTGCCTTTAATGTGGGTTTTGGGGATTGGTTTGGTTTGGTGTGCGCTGCTTTGGTGTTTGCATTTCACTGCTTTTGAACGCTGAAATTATAGAAACCGGTTTCTTTTTGTTTCTAACTGATGTTGCCCTTTTTGTTAGCAGATATTGTTAGTTAAATACGCTTTGAAACTAAGCAACAAAGCAAGAGGGAAAAAAAAGTCCATTTTCTTTTAATCAGAAAAATGTTGCTTCGTGTATTGCTTAAAACCAGGATCCATTTCTACCTTTGTAAGTACAAGAATTTACAGTTTGGACATGAAAGCTCTGTACTGATTAGTTTTAAGTACACATTTATGATTGCTGGGAGAGTTGGGCTGTTAACACAGCGCACGTTACCTGCGTGAAGTCTCCCTACCGCTGACTCCAGCCAGGCTGTCTGGAAACCCCGGGAGGTGGCTTCGGTTGGTGCTTTGGTTCCCTTCGGCTTGAGCCAAGGACAGCGGCGGAGGCCTGGCCCGGCGAGGTGTGGAGCTCTGATTCAGCAAAGCCTTTCCAAGCACGTGCTCACTTTTGAAACACGTGAACAGTCTCGCTGGCTTCAAAGGTCTTAATGAGGTTGTAGTGCCTGGGGGCCCTGTTCCCGGGGGGATTTCGGAGGAGGTCCTTATTTCTGGCTGAGTAGGGCTGCGTGGCACAGACACAGATGGCCTTGCCTTGCTCTCTCACGCTAATCTGCAAGTGCAGAGACTTCACAGCTGCCTGGGAAACCACTGGGGAGTAACGGTGCAAAGTACTGAAATGGGCAATACAGTATTCAGTCATTAGGCTTGCTAATCCAAGGCCTAAAATCAGCCTCATTTCAATCAATAGCAATCTGTTTGCACTGTCAGGAACTAATTTAAAAATCTGCTTTAAGTCCTGGTTAGGCACTTGGTATTCTCTTTTCTGCATCAAAGTAGAGGGGAAGCAGTGGGCATAGCACAGCAGTGGCAGGAGGAGGAAAAATCCTTTGTAAATAAATACTGGATGTTTATTTCCCAAATGAAACCCTGCTTTTACAAAGAAGTGCTGATGTTTTGCTAAATTTAGCCAGGAATTCGTCAAGATTCTTGAAGTGGCTGCAGAGCCCACTCTGCAACAGAGGGTGAACTTCACAGTGGTTTTAGTTTCTTCAGTGTTTCTTTGAAGTGCTGTGTGAACCTTAGACAATTAAGGTTTGCGTTCTAGATGTGGCACAGGTAACATCGCGGGATTGCAGCCACCCTTTGAGAGCTACAGCACGGCTTCCGTAGCAGGTCTCTGTAACATACTGTGCTTCAGGAGGAGTAGTGCACAATAGTGCCATAAAACTGCTGGGAACTACACCAGGAAGCAGGCTTTGCTTAAGCTGGAAAATGTATTTAAAAACCCTCTGCAGTTCTGGTAGGGAAACATAAATTGAGGAGACAATGTTTATTGGAATGGGGGGGGGGAATCCAACTGTTTTTATACTGACACTGAAGCATGAAACAGGAGCATATGCTGGATTTTACTGCATTGCAAATATTATTTTCTGAATGGAGAGATGTAAAGCATGTTTTGGCTGCTGAAAGTGTTATATGTAGGAGAACGTGGCTTTCTGTTTTTCACTGATGTAGCGAAATACTTATTCGCTCGTCTGGACCAGTGGGTTCCCCTTTTGTAGCTGACCCTCACTTGCCAATATTGCTGCTCCGTGTGCCCCTCTTGTTCCTGCTCTTGTAGGGCTCGCCTGATGCTCCCCGAGAGGCTCAGCTGTCTCTGAGCACAGCTCCTTGGGGTGCCCCAGCCCAGGAGCACCGCTGGGGGACGCTGGCTCCGTGCCGGTTCAGGCAGGGCTTGCTCACGTGGACCAGCACCTACTGCCATGGGCTTCGCTCCTGCTTGGGTGGGGACTGCTCGCGGGTGGCAGACGAGCGGAGGTTGGGTGGCCGTGGGGACGGGGATGCTGTGTCGTGCCACATGCACTCTGCTCCCTGCTTTGTGTTTAAGGATCATAATGCTGTTACGATGGTATTGACCCTGCTGCGTTTGGAACCGGACCCTGAGGCTTTGCCTGCAGTATTGGCTTCTACCTTCTTTGTCCCTGCTTTTCCTCTTTTCCAGAATTCCCATCTGTCCCCATTCTCCTCTCCCACTTAACAGCATTTGGGTGACAGCAATGTGTTCAGGCCTCCAGATGGCTGCTGGCATTTTTAACATGTGTTAGAGCAGGTCTAGAGAGCACGGTGATTAAAGCACTGGATGCTAGCGGTGCTTTCTCTGTGTTGGGACTTCTTATGCGATCTCTAGTGGAGCTGAACCGCAGCGTCTTGGGGGGCCTTACGTCTCTGTCTCAGTTCCCTGTCTGAGAAGATGCGATAGCTGCAGGCCCAGCGAAGTGTGGCCGAACAGACGTCGGTAACTCGAGATGTGCAGAGACATTCCATAAACGGAGCAATCGGGAGGAAGCCGCTCAGAGAAGCTCTCATCTCACAGGACTCGTCCCTGTGGGATGGGGAACGGGGAAGACTTGACCTGACATTCCTGGTGTTTTCAGAGTTAAAAAAGGTCAGAAAATTGAAGTGATAGGAAGATAGTTAAGTCACGCTGCTGCAGTGTAAGAAAGTTATGTTGTATGTATGTGAGGAATTAAACCAGTTAGAAGCTCCATGTTTTAAAACTCCTGCAGGTCATCTTTAACTTCTCTGCCTGCAGTTCGGTGACTGATAAGGACCTTAGGTGACATTTGCTTAAATATAGCCACAGACAAGAGCAGAAAAAAGAGGAACAAAGCAATCCCCTCTTCTCGCTGATGTTCTGTAACTAGCTGTGAATGAATCTCATTACAGTGGCTCCTTGTGAAAGGGAGAAATAAAAAGGAAATTTCATTGCTAACAACTTACGTGGCATCAGATGCTATAAAAAAGGTTATTGGTGGTCATTGGTTATGATGTTATAAAAGAAGAGCTAAATGGTTTGTAATTTAGAGAAGGGGATTTAATTACATGAAGTAACTTACAGAAGCTATAACCACTTGTATCTTTTTCTCTGTTGAATGTAATTGGTTGACACAATGCATAAAGTCTTCTTTCTTTTCCTTCTTCCCGCCTCTTTTTTTTTGGGGGGGTGGGTGGGTGTTTGGTGTGGGTTTTTTTTTTTTTTCCTGTTTTTGTTTTATTTGCATATTTGCCTCTGGAGAAGAGAAGGCACCAAGATAGAGCACTTCTGTTGTATCTTGTGATTTTAGCAAGTTGAAGACTGGAGAAACAGAGTACTGTTTGAATGGTGCTCTGTCTCCGGCTAGTCCTGGTAGCATGTGCAGTTAGAAGAGATTCAGAGCCTTGGCTGGAGGTTTTTCTTGTGCTTCTCTTCCTGATGGTGAAACAGGGTACGTTCTGGGTGTCCTATAAGCAGCGTAGAGCCCCTTTTCCTGGGTGTAATGCAGATGCCGCAGAAGAGGCTAGGACCTAGAAGCAGCTGAAGCAGCCATGGCCTTTTCTGCGTGTTGTTTTTACGGTTTGGACAAGAAGTGTCTCAAGGGTTATTCCATCTTTGTTTAAGCACTAGCTGCCTAATATTTTAGCTAGCTTTGCCCAAGGGTTTGGGATCTGTTACCTAATTGTAGCCCCCGTTCTCAGGCTTGGACCAAATGTCTGCAGTAAAATCCAAAGCCTCTGAATGGCAGCAGGTAGAGTATGGTTCATTATGATCATCCCTGTAATTTTGGGGGATGATCACAGGTATTTTTTGTGTGTGTGAAACAAGCATGGTAGATGTAGACGGGCAATATTCTTCCTCTAGCATGCTTATCACTATAATAACTAAACCATCTGCGCAGCTCCAGTCTAAATCTAAATCTGAGCTGATGTAAAACAAACATAAAAATGACATCCCAGTGTCACTTGTGGTTGAGGCAGAATAAATATCTTTTTCATGAGATACTGTTACTTTCAACAGAACTTGTCCTTGCTTACTGCTAGCCATGGATCTCCATTTCTGCAAGAGACTGCTGGGATCGGTGCACCAGGAGCTGTAGCAGAATCACTTTGGCAGTTTCCAGTCTTTGCCTGGAGTCATTTAATGGCACTGGTCCAGCTCACTTGGCTTTCCTCATGGAAGCGTATCAAGGATGATGCTGTTTTCCACCTCTCAGTTGCTCTCGCCTCACAAACTGCAGCCTCGGGTGGTGTTACCCACATCCTTCGACCTCTTTTCAGTGTGGATTCTAAAGGGAGTTAGTTTTCATACTTCTGCCTGATGGATGGTTTACATGAGCTGCTGAGAATATACACAGCTTGAGTAAGCACGTCTTCAGTTTGAAGACATCTTTTAGGTAAAAGAAGCACTTATTTTTTTTCCCTTTAGTCCTTCAAGCAAAGTTACTAGTAGCTCTTCAGGTGAATGCCATTGCACTATTTATTTGGCAAAGTCAGTCCATGAAACCCGTGCTATTTTCTCTAACGTTTTGTCTAAAAGAAACTTGAAGAATTAAATAAAACCAGCAGGAGCTTGTGATAACTTAAAGCTCTTCCAAGCTTACTGCTTGAGGGAGTCCTACAGCGTAGTTGGGTATGTGTGTGTCTTTTAACTCAAGAGTCGGAATATGCCCTGTCTCATATGTAGGTTTTTCCAGCTGTTAGCACTGTAAATTAATTCTAAAATTTTTTCTGAAGTTGAGCCTTGAAATTAATTTATTTAAAAAAAAAAATCCTAGCAAGGAGGTTATTTTGAATGTTAAATTTAGGAATTATAAACTCTTATTATATGCAAAAGGTGTTTTTTTTGTTTTGGCTTGGTTTGGTTTTTTTCTGGTAGCTTCCTCTCAATTTTGTGTCTTTGCAGTTGGTGTTGTTGAGATTACAAAGTGTTATTTGGGTAGCTGCTGGATTCTGAAAGTTAGTGTCTAAAGTCAATTACGTAAATATGTGCAGGTTTTTTAATTTAAAAACAAATCTTTCTCCTTCACCCTTCCTTCCACATTCCACTTTCTTCTGGTTAAAGGCTTTGATTTTGGCACTACGGAAAGGAGCACAGGCTCGATTCTTCCTTCAGCGGCAGATCCAATGCAAGTTACAGTTGAAGACTAGTAATAGGTTTCATTTTGCACTCGCTAATGTTTCTTCTTAGAGCCCTGCTTGACTCATTGACACTGAATAGTAAAAACAAAGAAAAAACCTTTTCCAGGGGAAACCGTATCCACTGGAATAATATTGCTAAAAGAATCCAAGGACGAGGTAATGGATCAAGCAGTGGATGCTGTCCAGGGCAGCTAGAATGAATAACAGTGCCGTGATGAATAGCCCTCTGATGCTGTAATATTGCAGCCTCCTGGAAGGTGGTGCTGCATCTCGTAAAGTTGTCTTTCTGTTGCTTCTCAAAACTTTTGAGTGGCCGTAGGGCAATATTTTGTAATTTAACATGACTTTTATTGGCTGTAGTGTCAGTCATAGGTATCTTTTTGGAGTTAGCGTCTCAGTCCTTTAGGACTGAAGATGGAGATAGTTCAGCTGGTCAGATAGGTCTGCTGCGGACTACATCTGCAGCTTTAATGTGAAAAAAATAAATGTTCTTTC
Source organism: Morus bassanus (assembly GCA_031468815.1). NCBI lineage: Eukaryota > Metazoa > Chordata > Aves > Suliformes > Sulidae > Morus > Morus bassanus. Next base: position 29,237,031 of record CM062577.1, read on the forward strand.
CAGTTATTTTTCAGCTCGCAAGGAGCAATTTCAGTGTATGAAGGTGTAAACAGGGATGACACAAAGGAAAAGAGTCATATTACAAGTGTTGCCTGAATTGAGGTTTTTCGACTTGCTCCTCCTTTGCACACGTGCTCTTTTTCTTCCAGGTGCATACTGCCAAAACCAATAATGTAAAAATAAAAAAGTTATTCTTTGCATACCGTGTAGAGAATAATCCCTACAGCAGAGAACAAAGTCTAGATCCACAAAACCCTGAACCCCATTCTGAAAAACTGAATTCAGTGTTCTCCCAGCCCGTGTCAGTGCCCTCCGGTAGCAGGGGCTGGCAGTACGGCCCTGAGCGTTACCGGGGGACGCGGTGGCATAATGGCTGCATGCCATTTTAGATTGCTTCCCCATTTTGGTCTCTTGCTTTCCTTGCGACTGGCTCATTTTGTTCATAAAGCAGCTTGTAATTGAGTGTTTGACAAAGAAGTGTTTACAAGCAGTGTTTCTTGTGCATAACTGCCTAGCTGAGGGGAATAACAATTTGGGTCTGAATTTCAGCCCTCCTTTGTCACTGTCGTATCATCGTCGGTGGCGGTGCTGTCTCTGCTTAAAGAGAAAGATGGATTAAAATTGTTTCAGGGTATGGCACCGGAGTGGGGAACGCGTGCTCTTTGAAGAAGGTCGTGACTGTTCCTTGTGGCCCATGCTCGTTCTTTGTTCGTGTCTTGGTTTTGGACCACACCACGGTGTGTGCTAATTACTGTCTGTGGTGACTTCTGGGTTTTTAGAGGTGGAGCCTGCTAATTTAGGGGGAATTTTATTCTGGTCATATGAAATGTAAAGGTTGGTGTTTTGCCAGGGTTTAAGCCTTCTCTAGCCATCGTGTGGGGTGAGGTGCTATAGACCCCGGCTGCCCTAATCTGGCAACGTGTTTGGAGTTCAGTCTTCATGGTTGAAACCTACAGTGCAGACGGGACCCGTGTTAGCAAAATAAAAGTCTCATGTAGCTATGGCTCCGAAAGAAAAGGCCTCTAGGATCTAGCTTTTTAGTTCAGGCAGCATGTGGGTGTTTCAATTGTCCATGCCAAAACCCTTCTGCAAATTATGCCAACTGGGCAGGGTGTGGAGGGAACAGAAGCAATGAAGTTATGCATGAGTAAGGAACAGCTCAGGCTTTATTTAGACCCATTCTAGGTTATTTGCAAAGGGTACTTTTTTTTGTGTGTGTGGTTTTTTTTTTTTTTTTTTTAATTGAGGGAGGGGCATCTTTTAAAGGGGCTGCTCATTCTGTGTTTGCAGGAATTACCATGTTTAATCAGAAGTGATGGGAATCATTGCGTAGCGAATAAGCAAAGACAATCCCAAGAATTGTCTACTAATAGCTGGAGTCGCCCAGAGCTCGGGTCCAACTCCAAGTTGCGGGGCTGAATGGGCAGTTCCCATTAACGTCAGTGCCAGCCTGTGACTAAAACCTGCACATAGAGATGAAAATAAATCACGACACATGAAACAAAAGTCATGCAATCGGGCATGAGTAGGCATGGTACTCAGCCATTTTGGCTGACGAGATTAACTCCTTCCCTGCTGCTTGAGTGCAAGTAGGAAGCGATTTCTGTAGCAAGTCTACTAGTATCAAGTCTGCTTTTCTGGGTATAGCCATTACTTAATGGTCGACACTGATCTGTTGAGCAAAAATAGATACACAGTCCCAGCTCTACTGACAAACTAGGAATAGGTTAAAGCGATGGCTACACTGCTAGGAGGGTCTCTGAATTAGTGTTATTGCTTGTCAGAGTGCTTTGACCGTAGCAATATACTGGATTGTTCAACTCTTGTATAAAGAAGACTACACAACACTCGCATCCAGAGTGCCTTTTATTTGTCCTCATGCAAAACAGCTCTGCAAGTGTTTTGCTAAGACATCTTCCCAATCCCCTCAGCCTTGTTCTGAATCATCCTCGTGCATTGAGTAGGTTGGTAAATAAACAGTATGTTTTTATATGCCTGTACAAATGCTGGTCTCTTACAGTCCTTTGCAGCTAGATATTCCCTCCCTGTTTACCTGACTTGTCAAGAGCAGAGGGAAGAAGAAAAATGTCTTTGTGACAGCCTTTTTTTTTTTTTTTTCTTCCTTACAGTGAAGCAAAGGAATTAAGGGATTATTTTTTTCCCCCAGACAGTCTACCCAGAGCAGCAGCACCAGGGACCTCTAGTAAATTGATCAAGGGACACATTTGACCTTAGGGCTGCTTGTTAGAGAACATTGTTATAGGCACGTTGTAATAGCAGATGTAATAAAGTCTACATTGTCCCAGAGAAAAAAAAAAAGTAGTTTGTTTTGTGGGTTGTTTTTTGTTGTGTGTGCATGCGTGTTATTTAGCAGGAACTGAATTGTTGTCTGACAACCTTGGGTCACTTCAAATAGGCATAAGCCTAAGGCAAAGCTAAAGGCAGACGAGTTACAGAATAGGTTGTATGGGAACTTGACAAATACCTGGTTGTTATTGTTTATTGAAACTGAGAGCACAGGGAAGAATTGGGTTTATGAAAAACTATTTCAATTGCGCAATGAAAGTGTTAGTTGTGTCAAGAAATTAGCAGTGATGTAGATGCTGGCGGCTTGCGTTTCTGTAGCTCTGCCCTTAACGGGAAGAGGAGCATTCACGCATACTAGGCTTTTGGTCCTGAAGAGCTTGGAACAGCAGCTGTTGGATGTTCCTCAGAATCATCCCGCTGATGAGGGTTGGATTAGGAGAGTGCGGAAGTGAGAGCTCTTACAGGCTTGTGAAGTCTTTTGGTAAGAGCCAGCTTTGTTTAAAAAGAGAGTAAGCTCTCTGCTACTCAAGTCTTGTAAACACAAATAAAAAAAGATGCTCTTACAAGAAATTACCACCGCAAGGATTCGATTAACTGAGAGCCTAAAGCCCAGTGACTTGTTGGTACGATGTGCTCCTCGCTCACTTAAGTATTTACATAAATCCCACTTACCAGTTCACTCTTATTTCCATTTCTGTATTCTGATATCTCTTACTAGAATAAACGTGTTTCTTCTATTTTGATAGATCCAGGCAAATAAAATGTGCAAGCTGTTGCAAGATGTATGTTGTGCTCCATTAATGGGACTCAAAATAGGATTTCTGATCATTTTGGAGGCTTCCTTCTGTGGCATCATGTGCTTATTTTCCTAATGGTTATTATTTATTTATTTATTTTGGCAGACTGTCTTTGACTTACGTTGGTAGCGACAAGAGTTTCTACTGCTTCAGCTGTATTTGTTTGCAGAATGTAGAAAACTGAGACCTTTTTTGCAGTGTTCAGCACCACGTGACTTACATTGATCAGGTGTATCCTGCCGTTCAAAGACCTGTTGAGATGTACAGTAATTGCATAAGGTGTATCTGCTAAAACATCTTGGTCTGCAAGGCTTTTTTAGTCACTTTATGTAGCAAAGGCTGTTAACACAACTACACAAATGAGAGCCCTTAGTTAATTCCTAGCTAAGTATTGATGTACTTGTTGACTTGAAGCTTATTCTGACAGAATTAGGATTTAATCAGTAAAAGTCAATCTTTTCCTTCTACCTGTCAAAAAAATTAGCTGTTTCCAATGCTGAACTACATATGTTAAAATAAAAATTAAACAAGTGATATGATGATCTTCGTTATCAGCTACTGGCTTTCACCTGGTACTCACTCCGTAAGGAATCAACTTCTGTGTGATATTTTCATTTCTGCACTGAACAGGAATCTTGATCTCTAGCATGGTGGTAGTTAGGATCTGAGGTGGGTTTCTTCTGTTTCCAGACACTGCAAACACGTAATTTTAAAACCCTTTTCCTCCTCCTCCTCAAAAAATAACTCTGGGAGAGGAGAAGAGGCTGTATTCTTGCCAGTAGTGCTAATTGGTGGAGTTGTTGAGGTTTTAGGATTTATGCTACCAAGTTCTGCCACTAGATTGTTGGGCAACGGGGTAAATTACTTAGCCATCCTTTGGTTGCTTATCTGTGACATGGAGATAATAATTTTTACTTCCTTTTTAAAAATGCTTGCGATGTACGGAAGAAAAGTAGTAGGGGACATGATGATTATTTTATTCCCATGCAGGAAAATACAAGGCTGTTTTTTCAACCTAAAGAAGGAAGGGAGGGGGTCATTGCTGTAGGAGTCTTGGTCTTGCTAGCAAGATTTAGGGGACTGGTCTTAAGTCGTGGAACATCATACAGAGACTAGACTAGATTTTGAAACAGCATTGCCACATAAGCTCAGAGCTGACCCAAAGCACAGCGAACCAATTCAGATGGAGGGCATCGGAGAAGTCACTCCATCCGAGCTCGTATTTCTGCATCATGCCGCGTGAATGTGCCACATCAGGTGCCCAGGATGGATGCCAGCTTCAGTTTCCAAGAGCTTGCATAGAGGTGCTGAGCACTGTTCAATAATTCAATCCACCAAGAACCTTGCAGAAAGCTCCAGCAATTGCTGAGGATGATCTAATGCTGGTTTCAATCATCATCTCCTGATTGCGGACTAGGTGTGAGTACTGCGGGTGTTTCCACAGAACAAACCCAGGGAAGGATCTTGATAGCAAACTCGCTGGGCCAGTTTTCTAGCCTAAGCATTTTCTTTCTCTTAATTATAAACCCTCCAAAGGTCTTTTAGGGTGAAGAGCTGGTTAGAAATACTGAGTGTATAATTTTGTGGTTTTCTGTCTTTAGTAACTGGCTTCTCGGGAAGCTTTAGGAAGGAATAGATCCACTTATGTATGCTTGAGAAAGGGCTCAGGTATCTATTACTCAGAAATAGCCCCACTTGATTATGCAGCTTAGAGTATGAGACGTACATAAAGCTGATTGCAGTGGGCTAAAAAGGGCTGTCAAAGCCCTGGCTTGCCAAGAAAAACATTTTCTGCAATGAATTCATCCCTTTTATTCTTCCCAGCAGTGGGATTTGTTTCTGTACTGCCCTTAGCTCAGAGACCCAGACCTTCACCCCCAGTGTGGTCTTCTGATCCTCCCTGGAGTGACTGCCTGGGAGACCTTCGCTTTTCCCTCACTGACCTCAGGTGGGAAGAGGCCAAAGGAGTTGTTGAGGTCCAGCGAGGTGTGAGGGTGGTAGATCTGTGCTTCAGGGGGTTTGGCATCCAAAAGATTTTTCCCTAGCAGAAGGCGGGAGGGGAACAGCAGCCCCCCAGTGAGTTGTGTTGGCACCTCCAGTGTTGGTGGGTTACATTCTGTTTTCTGAACCTGACTGGAGAATATTCCAAATTCCTAAAATTCTGCCTGCCCAGCAAAATCAGGGGGGAGTGTGGCATTACTAGCCGTGTGCATGATTGCTTAATTTAGCAACAAGTTATGAATATTCAGTGGTGTAGGCTTCAGCGGAGAGGAGGAACAGGAATGTAAGCCCAGGGGGATCCAAGCTTGTTAACCTCTGCTGCCTTGGGCTCTACTACCCTGTCTGTGTGCTACCTGGAAGGAAATTGTTGCAGGTGCATTCATCCATGCCACAACTGAACCTTCATTTTGCTTTATAGATGTTCCCTTGGAGCTGCTCATGTGGAAGTGGGACAGTTGGGCTTTGTGTGAATGCGAATGCATGTGCACGTCTGTCAAGTTTACTCTCGCAGCTTAACCATAATTCATTACATAAAGCCTGTTTGTCACACATGACTTTAAATATCCACAGGCTGATCTCGTGTAATAATTCCAATGTCGATTTCAAATACAGTGGGGTAGAGGCTGCAGTTTACCGAAGATCTAAGCACAGGGGGCGAATGTGGCTCATGATGGGTTCTTGCTTCTAACCCAGTGCTGTAGCTGCCTTGATTGAAGCACCAGGAGGTCAAGTGACTTGTCAAAGGTTGCACAGTGAGGGAGCAACTCCGCTGACATTTGATACCGGGAGCCTTCTGTTTCCCAGTCTGCTGCTGATTTACACTTTCATCCTCCAGTACACATAACTGCTGCTTGAATTAAGCTGTGACACATCTTCACATCAGTGTAAAATTATTTCAAGTTAGACCTTGCAAAGGGAATGTCATTCCTTCCGCAAACACTGCGTAGGTTTAGTCCGTTCCCACCTGGTTCGTATGCTAGTTCAGCACCACCGACTAATAAATTACAATTATTGAGGTATCAATTCATCATGTCTCAGCGATGGTGTTGCCTGTTCCACTGCATTGACCGAAGCCCTTTGCTAGCCGGCTAATGTACTGCGGTTTCACTCTTTCTTGTCCCGTAATGATGGGATCCCTTGTACCAATTTGAATCCTATTAGATTGCAATTAATTCCTCCCTACTCCAAAGTGAGGCCGAGTCAAGTGCTGTTCAGTGTTGAGCTTAGCACACAGATACATCAAAAGGGTGAAGTGCTAAGAAAGAACCCAGCCTGAGCAATTTTTTAATCTGTGCCTCGTGTTCCCCATCTCCCCCGATTGCAGTAATTAGCAAATCAAATTCATTGCTTTGGGAACACCAACGTGAGCAAGTGAGGAGGAGAAGAATATAACCGGATGCTTTAAGAATGAATATCAGAAACGGGAATAGTTGCAGAAAGTTCGACTTGTGGGGGAGGGATATCTGCCTTTAGATACAGAAGGTTTTTATTGGCGTTGCAGCGGGACGTTCTACTGTAAGACTCGTTGAGCTGGCTTTGTTTCACAGCGAGTTGTTTAATGCATGGAAAACCCTGCTCCAGGATCCACAGAGGGGCAAGGTTAGTTCTGCGTTAGGATCGTTCTTTCACCGGCAGCGCAGGGGCAGGTGTAGCCTAATGGGCGCAGTCATCGTTAGACCAGGTGCATTGTGAGCTCCTTTCCAATAGGGAAGTACTCAGGGCCTTGGGAGTTAGTGGGAAAGCTGTAAATGTTCTTCCTAAGCTCTGCCTCTATAAACATCCTGAGAATGCCGACGCACAGTGCAGTCACCTAGAGTATAGTGAAAAGTAAAGTTGCTCCACTGAGGAAAACTGAAAAAAACAGCTTGGGGCAAGAGCCCACATCTGCCCTTCTTGCTTGTCAGTGCAGTGCTTGAGCTACGCTTCCAATGCTAGAGAAATATTTAAATGTCAGCGTGCAGCCATAAAACAATAGTTTTGTTTTATGATTTAAGCTCAGATTTCAGGGAAGAAGTAACTTGCCTGCACCGTCACAATGCGGTTTCTACTGGATAAATTGATCCTTGGAGGCAAACTAGATTAATACCAGGAGGAGACAAATTTAGAATTTGCCCTTCTCTGTGGTTTCTATAAACTGAGGAATACTTCTGGGCTCTTTGTTGCTCTAGCAATTTTCGCTCTGTTGGATGATGACCCTTTCAATAAGTGGTCATCCACATTGAATTTTTCTGACTCAGAGCTTAAAAAAGGGAGTTTTTTATTGACTATAGAATTCCCATACTGTAGCTTGACCTCGCTGTTGGCTTTCTTTGGAGACTATACAGAGATTTCAGCTAATGCCAAAAGAAGCCATTCACCTTTTAAGCTTGCTTTTCCCTGGCTGATAATCTACATCTGAGTGAAATATAAAGTATTGCTTATCTCTTATCTGCAAAGCTTCAATAAGCTCTGGGCTACGTGTGCGCTACCCGACAGCTGTAACGCTGCTCTGCCAGGCACTCGGGGACTGCCACGCCGCTTCCCTGAGAGGGGCAGGTTTTGGGGTGGGCAGTTTTTAAGACAAAGTGGGCATATTGCTTTAGTTTTTCTTTACTTACCTTACTTTATTTTTACTTCTAGCCTATTATGGCCCATAGGGACCTGTTTCTTGCAGTAGGTAATACAAGAGATTTAATCAGATTTGCTTGTTGTTATACATTTGGATGCACGTTCACGTGTATGATTAAAAAAACCAATCAGTTACAGTCTTTCTGTTCACGCAGACTTCTGAAGCAGCTGAGACTATTCCAAAACGAAGGTGATACTAGCTGTCCATACACGCCAGACACATATGTTTAGAAGTTGTATTTTGTATTGGCGAGAAGCTAGTAAGTGTTTGTAGGGTGTTAGGGGGTGTGTTTTGTTTGCTTACCCTTACATATTGTGTCTTGTGAGCTACACTTGAGTATTAAAATGGGTTCAAGCCACTAAAATGAGTACACGGTGGGTTCTTGAGAGCCAAGCTGAGGCATGCTTTCAGACCCTGTTTTGAAAGGGCATTCTCCTTGCAGAGGGAAGCCCGTGTTAGTCACGCTTGCAGAATATTTTGTATTTGCATGTATGCTTTGAAAAGTTACTGTCTTTCATTAACTTACGCTTGTTGTCACATATTACGTTATGAGCCTCCTCAGTGCAGTAAAATCTTCAGAAAAGAGAATGGATAGAAACTCAATGTAAATCCAACCAAGGAGAAGAAAACCCGTTACATGTTATTTAGAATTTGCATTTGAAATATCATGTTATATTTGTTCCAATTTTTTGTTGGGCTTTCATTGAGAATTTACAGCTCCCTGGGGATATTACCACAGAAAAGTTACTTGAGGTTGTGTATAAAGGAGAAGGAATGAAGGAGGGGTGGAGAAAATTTTAGCTGATGCAAAGAAATTAAGAAAGCTTCTACTAAACTGTAATTCCAGCATTTAGTTTGCCAAGTTGAAATGGTTTTATCTCTAATTTTGAGGCAGGCGCTCCGAACACCATGTGCTGATTTTCTCCTTAATCAATTAAAGTCATTTTGTTCTACTGCATAGATTTACCATGTCTGACTAATGTAAGTGGCTAAAATAATACCTCTAAATAAGGCTTCTTGAAATGATGAAAAGTTCATGTTTGTGTGCAGTTGTGGTTTTGGGGTCTTTCCACTGGAAAGAAATGTTTCATCCCCAATTTATACTACATAAAAATCCCCTTTAGGTACTACCACAATCATAAAAGGAAGAAGGGCGGTTTCTTGATTACATTGCTCGAGTGGGGTACAAAAGGCATGGGTCATCTATAGATCGACATATGACCTTCAGCAGGCTATTTAAGGTACTTTGCTCCTTACTATTTCATGTCCAAAACTAGGTGTAATATCTTCCTATTACACACAGAAGTTGCAAGAGTGACGTTTGTGACCATTAGGTACTCTAGTATTGATGAGAGGCTTGGATAGCGTATAATGGAAACCATTCTAACCTTTCATGTGCTAGTAGCAGTAATTTGACTTTCAGAGACTCCATCAGAACAGACCTAATGTAAGGCTATTAAATCTACATCTCAGATTAAAAAAAATGTAAGTGCTCTTGATTTTGGGTCAAGGGTACAAACGGCAGTCTCTGGACCCCATCAAAACGTTATAAAATCAAGCCTCAAAAAACCGAAGGTTTTGAGAGCATCTTGCTAGATATGTTTGTGTGGGGATTTCACGCTGGGCTTCTGCTTTGAATTGCTCAGTGCTGGAACAGTGCTGGTTAGCAAAGGAGAGGTTGTGACTTTACAGCTGTGTACACGGGCTGAATGCAGCCTGCAAGAAGCGTAGGGGTTTTTATCCGTACTTGAAAGATATCTCTGGATGATGGGATGATGGACCCCCTGATTTACTCTTTACAAAAAAAAAAAAGCCGGGGGATTAGGTCCGTCAGCCTAACGCGCACTGAGCCCTCTTCGGCAAGCGGTCCTTCTTGGGAAGGGAAGTGCAGCGCAGCACCGATAAGCACACTGAGGCCAAGCTCTGGGGAAGCAGTGCACGGCCCCGTCTCCGTTCCGGTTCTGGGCTTTGGATAATGTCTTTCCCCACCTTGGCTCCATATCTGCCACCTTCTTCTCCTCCTGAGAACTGCTTTGCCTTACAAGCTGCCCCAGTGAGTTCAGTGAGTATTTGAGTCCGACTCTGTGAGCCAGCTTGCTGTCAGAGGAGTTATTTTTACAGTTTACGTTACTGGAGGATCTGGCCTGTGTTCCCCTCTTTGCAGCTGTGCCTCCCCATGCTTTGCCAGGGATGTGAAACGCAGAACGTTTCCTAACGTGCACTTGACAGTTTCTGCCTGTATCTCTCCGGTTGGACGGGGGCCGGGGGTTGTGCGCAGCGATTGCTGCCCCTTTGAAATGTTTGGCTCTTCCAATTGCTTTAATTTTTTTTTCTAAATATTAATTCTCTACATGAATGATCTCGTACAACTTCTACAAAGCATAGAAGAGGAGAGGTTAAATTGAAAATGAGGTATATTGGACTTCAGAGCACAAAGATAAATACATATTTAAGTTGAAGTTTAAATGAATAGCTCCTGTGGATACATACTAGCGGGTTCAGAGGGTGATTTTTTTTTTAACCTTAATGTATTCCATTCTAGCTGTGCAGATCTAATTAGTGTTAGCAGCACTGAAAGGACTGTGGCTCTATCGGTTGTGTAGGCAAACTGGAAGGCAGGAGGAGACCAGATTCGATGTTGTTCTGCTCTTTTTCCCCATTTGTCATTAAGCTTCATTCATCTAACTCCTGTCAACTTGCCGATGTTTTCCGTCGGTGGCCTGGCCAGGGAGGCTATTCTGTATGCTGCATAAAATTGGGACAGCAGTGTGAAGGGTGGGCTTTCCAAATACACTGCAAGGAAGGAAAACTTTTTTTTTTTTATTATTTTTATTTTTTTTTTTAAAATTTTCCTTTGACTTCTCCTGGGCTACTGGTTCTTTGGGTAAGTGCTACATGAAGAAAATAAGCGATAGCCAAACTTGTTTTATCTTCGGGTTTTTTTGCTAATGCATCTTCAAAGGATGTGACCATCTCCCTTTATTCCTCTGCAACTTGACGTGTCCAGTTTGGTTTCTTACGGAAGTAATAGACTTTGCATGGATCTGCTTGTGCTCTTCTAACGGGCCCTGCTTGGAAATTTTTCAAGAATACTGCTGGGTCCTTTTACAGTAACACACACCCTGTGAATATCCTCAAAGTGCAGAGGTATTTTCAGGTCAAAGATGGCTTAAAAAAGTAAAACAGACCATTATATCATGTAAGAATCAATTGATGACGATTGCTGCATTATTCTGACATCAATCACAACCGTTTCCAAGTCAGCACAATTGTGTAGCTATAACAAAAATGGGAATTAGGCCCACGGCTTTTGAGAATTCCAGTGTCTTTGTTTTCTAAGCGGTCATAAACTCTCTTAAAAAGATAAACCAATGAATAATTTAGGTTTTGATATACAGGTAAGGAACAGGAGTCCTGCGTGGTGGTTGTTGAGAGTTACCAAACCTGATGTTCAGAATCATAATATTGCCCTGAAAATAGATGATACTTCAACATAAAATTCTGAAGTATTTATACTTGCTCTTTAGGTAAGTAACTTTCAGCTCCTGCAGTTATGAGGGCTGCTAAAAATGCTTTATTAAAGGAAAAAAATTTAGATTTTCAGATCACGTGACTCCAGGGGGTTGAATTTGAGAATAATCTACTAAATATCACAAGACTGCCAACTCTTGAGTTAATGAATGTGTTCTCCCATCACAATGGTTGTGCTTCATTTTGCATTATAATGTTGTCTAACAGCAAGTGGCACTTCTGATTCTTTTGTAATTTCCAAGCAAAATGCTGTTTGCAAAATAAACATGCTGAGCATTTCCTAAAGCTAATGTCATCAGCAAAAGTGAACTGCAGAGCTAGGTCAGCCCTTTGGTGGAATGGAGATGGGAAGGTTCTCTTAGCTGCTGCACAGATGTCAGCCCCAAATTGTTCTCTTCCTTCCTTAAGCTTGAGCAGACTGCAGCTGTGCTATGGCAATTTATTGCTGTGCGGTGGAGAATGAAGCAAAACCTCTTCCTACTTTTGCTGCTTTTCAACACAGCTGACAGTAAGACAAAGCAGAATTGCTGTGCTGCTGTTGCTAGAGCACTTCTCTGGTGGAACAGCCTGAGGACGGCTACCACGCGACATGGTTTGAGCACCGGCTCAGGAAAGATCTTGGAAATGGAATTGAATATTCCTCCTTTGTATCAACCGTCCTTAGGGAAGGGGGGAGAAAAAAAACCCGAAAGGTTTACTTAACCCCTATTGCTGTGGACTAATATAGTATGTCATTAGAATAATTATATAATATGATAAGAATATATGATAAAATATGATAAATGGGGGGCAGTGATGCAGTGACCTGGCATTTCTTTTCCGTGTCTTTTAATGTTAGACCAATTCGGGCCAGAAACTCATGTAGCTGTAGTGGTGAAGCTTATATAGCAATGAGCCAACTTAACTGGGATATGATCACAGTTTTCTTTGGCCAAGATCGAGTTTCTTCTTCAGAGAAGCCTTCAAAACTTAAGGGAGAGTGTCATTAATGAGCGTGCTTGCTCTCACCTCCTCACACATGCTGTGAAGTTTATCTGCCTTGCGTTCATGAAATACTTCCCTGCATTAGATGAAAAGCTTGGCGCTGGAGTGCAGCACACAATTGTTGGTAATAGTCAACTAGCTACAAAATTTACCTGTTGTCATTGATTTCTTAGAATTATTGTGGTAGTGTTGCACATGGGAAAACTGAAGGTAGGCTCGTGACGAGCGCTGGATTAGTTGTGGGCATCCAGCAAGCAACGGGAGGCTTAGAAACAGAGTCCAGGTCCCCTATATTCTGTTACACTGATGGGCTGCATTTCCTCACTGTTACTGAGCCTGCATTACAAGTGGAGATAACTTTCAAGAGGGAAACCACGGGAGAGCAGTCAGCCACGTAGCGGTATTTGAGTTTGTTCCTACACATGGGCGATAACTGCTGGTAGCTAGCGCTGTAGGAAGACTGCGGGTAAACGTTGATTCATGCTTTTAAGGGTATCCGCTGTGTGAGCGGGGGAGGCACTGAAGTTGTCTCTGTGCATGTGTGTAGGAAGGATATTAAAGATTCAGCTTGTCAGGGTGTAAATTCATGCCAGAATGAAAAAAAGAGAACACCCAAAGTGGAGGCTCGCGTTATGGTTAAATTCCCGTGGTGCATCGGTGAGACAACGAAGATGATGCAAACCTAATACTGAGGTTGTGTGATGCAGGAGGAACTAGAAAGGAAACCACAAAACCTTGCTCTCAGTGCAAATGAGAGCAGTAGGGGCAGTGAAGATTCATGTATTTTGAGAAAGCTTCAGTCGTCGGAGTGTAGAGGGAGTCTTGTCTACAGGTCAGCGTGCTGGACCTGGCGGGCTCTTGGTAAAATTGGTCTAAAACACAGTAATGAACCGTCTTAAAAATTCGCACGTAATCTGCTGAGCTTTCTTGGAACAGAAGTTGTAGAAGGAAAAGGGAACTAGGACAAAAAGCTAGCTAGCAGCTGTCAGCAAGCCCTGGTGCTTATATTTTAGGCTTCTGTTGTTCTTGCAGAGCACATGCCCGTGCACATCACCAGCACATCCCACTTGGAAAGAGCAAATGGCCCAGGCACTCCTGTATGCAATGTCTGCCACTGGCACGTAACTGCTCCGTGATATCTTTTGGTGACTTAACTAAATATTTATGGCACGAACCACAAGCCATCCAAGCCAGTCAGACCCAGTCTGGAAGAGCTGAAAATACAACAGCATGAGTAAGTGCCATTTGAGCGTATCAAAGAGCTATAATAATGTGGATAGCATTACATTAGAAAACCAAGGTGGGAGGATTACATGAAAGCAAAACACACAGACAGGCCCCAAGGGGAGACCATCCACCACAACGGATAATTTCCTACGGGATTCAGACCCAAGAGCACATTCCTCTGAGGCTGCTTTAAAGCATCCAGGCAAGACATCTAAAGAGAGAGAAAAATTCATAATGCTTTTTTTTAAACAACTGTGTGTAGCTGGAGCAGATGCAGCGATGCCTGGTCTGCAATTCTGTCCTTTCGTCTGGACTCCTACATGTTTTCTTCCCTGTGATCTCCTCCTCAACCTAAGAAGAATGTTTTGGTTGTTTTTTTTTTTTTCCCCTTCAGGGAGAGAAGAGGGGGAAACATCTTTCATCTGTGTTTTGGTTTTGCGTTTGCTGTGTAGGCAGTGCTGCAGTCAGATCCAGGGTGTTCCCTGGGAATTGCTTTGACTTTGCAGGACAGCACGGTGGCGTTACCGCGGCTTTTGCCGCAAAACTGGAAGGCTTTTCAGAGTGTGTTCACCATTTCATCCTGGTGGTCAACAGACCCAAATTCAATAACAAGTATTTTTTATCTTCTCCCTGCCCCCCAAGTTAGCTGCCTTGAATAGATGCTTGTTTACAGCCCTTTCCCCCAGACGTCCTTTGGAGTAACTGAATCCCACACGAACTTGTGTATGTGCCTACACATGTAGCGTATGTATACATTAACACACAGGATAATGTACAGTCTTGGATACGGCAGGTTTAGGCTCTTTGCAAAGCTGTTACGCTGCTTTGCCCTTTAGGGTTTGTGTGAAGGGCCGGGAGGGGAAGGCTAGCTGGATTTTCTCACTTTTTTCCCCTGTAGTCCGTGATGGAAAGGCAGCAGGACCGTGAAGTTCAGAGGTGCTGCTGTTACACAGACCGTGCTGTGGAAGGAGGGTTGGGGGGAGTGCGTGTGGCACAGGTTTCTCACGTGTCAGCAGAAGGCAGCGGGATCCGCGTGTGTGGGTTTCTGTGCAGAGAAAAGCTGTAGTGCAGTTTGTCATTTCAGCTTCGGGCCTCTGGGAATGGAGAGACTTTTATTATGGGGAATGTGCTGGGGAAGGAGTAACAGCATTTAAAAAAAAAGGTGGGGGGAAGTCCAGTCCCTCTGTGTGACAGTAAAATATTCAGAGAAATATGTGCTTTTTATGCAGTAGGCATCCTGAAACAAGGCATTGGCACCTCTATAATACAGAAACTGAAGCAAGATGTTTGGAAAAGACAGATAGACAGCTGGTTTGTGCCCAACTTGTGGTTGTACGTAATCCATCACTGCCAGGCCTGAAAACAAGCAGGAGCTCACAGGCACTGACTTCCTGGCACCGTGTCTGTTCAGCAAAGGCTCAGTAGTGGCACGAAGCTTTTCAGGGCTGTAGAGAGATGCAAACAATCCCTTCATTCTCCCTTCGCTGGGGAAAGCCGTTGATAGGTGGGAGCAGCTGAAGTCTTTAGGCCGCTGCAATCCTGCAAGAGCTGGAAGTCAGATGTATTTTTCCTTGTGATAAATTGGCACTGGCGCACTGGCCGGCTGGTCGGATAATCAATGTTTTAAGGGAAAAGGCGAATGAAGCAGGAGGATTGGGTTTAGGGGAGGAGGTTGTATTAAAAGGTTTGCTCAGAACTGTTTCACCATTCTTGCACAAGGTTTCTTTGCTAGCTTTCCTTTTTTTTTTGTTATCATCATCATTATTACTCTAAGAGCCTATAATGTGTTAAAAAAATCCTTCTGGCCATAATGCCAGTATTGATAGCTCCTGCTGTGCCCTCGGTGGTGATGACAGAGCAGTTTGTGGGACCCTGCAGCCGAGAACTATGTCTGCATAAAAATATCCATCTTTTTGCCATGAGTCTTGGGACCAGCTTGCTCCTTGTTACCTCGTTTGTCTGAATTACAGAATTCAGGTGTGGCCACCAAGCTTTCCTGTAGCTTATGTGAAAGCCATAGCTGAAAAATTATAGTGTAGATACTTATATTCATGTGTTTTGTGTGTGTACTGAAATTGGTGGCTGTGAGGATTTTCTGGGTGTTTTTTTGTTTTTTATAAGGACCATAATACAGCCTGTAGTGCTGTGTGGTTCAGAGCACGCTGAGGGCAGTAGAAAGGTGCCTGTGGACTGTGGAGGATTTGGAATCCGGCTGAACGTCATTTTTTTGCAGATCTCATATATTTTTCTTAAAATCCTTGCTACTGAATATATATTCAGGCCTGCTAGTGATTAACAACCAACAGGGAAATACTTCTGTTCTCAATATTGTTAATGATTTACAAGCTGGTGCTGATGAGGGGAAGCATTCTGGTGCTGGGCTTTGCATGGAGTAGGATTGGCCTGTGGTGCTAACTTCAACTATCTGGTATCGACAGTCACAGCTTTTGTAAAATAATAGCAAAGATGTTACAAAATCCTGTAATTCAATATCCTATTACAAGCCATAAAGGCAAAGTATAGAACCATATAAAGGGCCTAATTCCACATTTTTTCACTTTTGAGTCCAAACTTCAGCTTTTAACGCTGCACTTGTGCTGCCTCGTACAGTTCTTCTCGCTGCCTTGCACAGGCTGAATAATGTGTCCCTTCCCTGCAACAGATGAATAAAATACTTGGGGAATTATTGCATAAGCTGGCTTAGCTCTGTTGACTTCAGTATAACTCTTGACGTATTTGGGGTTCACTCCTTGCTGTTTCAAAAGCAACAGTCTCTGGGATTTTGGGTTTGATTTTCCCATAACCCTGCTCCCCAATGTACTATTACACACAAATATTGCACAACCCCAGAGATCTTCAATGACTTTCTTGCATTTTATTTAAGCATGTTTGTGACAGCTTCTCCTGGTTTGGAAAGATAGATGATTGGTAATAACGTATGTTCCAGTAAAACTTGACACAAACAAACAAGTGATTCTGCAAGAAGTCCTGCTCAAAACAACACGGTAAAAAACACAAAGCCTATGATACAGCGTCTTTTCCTTTGGCAGTAATTGTTTTGCTCTTTGTATTATCTTACACAACATGACCACACCACCCACTGCTCTGACTTTTGAAAAAACAAAACTGTTCATCCATGAGCCAAGAGGAACCAGAGTGATTCTAAATTATATAACTTGTAGAGGAAATTACTTGTTCGGTTGGGCTGCTTGCTACTGAATGAGCTTCTCTTCGTCTGCAGCGTGACATTGATCAACCTCTAGGAAATTTCTATTACCCACAGGTGTCCTCAGGGCTGTTGGTAGAAGCCGAAATGCCAGATGTGGATGCTGGTACGTCCGGGTGCATGCTGGTGGTGGACTCTGCTGAGTTGTTAGTCTCCAGGATGATGCCCTGGTAGGCACAGGTGTAGGATTTCGTAGCAGGAAACCTGGGGACGGGGCTCCTGGTATCTTTACTGCCCTAAAATAGGCTGTCTGGCCTTCAGTCAGCTACGTGGTGCTGCCAGCCTAAAACCCCACATCCCAGCTGTATGCAAACGAAGCAGAATTATGGCAAAACTGCAGTGCTTGGTCTTCCCAGTGTTTTAACTTAGGACGGATGTGTGCATTAGTTGATTAAGGCATCCCTTTTTTTATCATTGCTTTTTATTTTAGCAGTTAAAAACATCTCAATTCCCAGGGCTTTTGCTGGAAAATTCTCCTACGCACGCTGTTTTATCACACGTCCTCCCTCCTTCTCACTTTGCATCCACCGTGAAGCGACAAGTTTCCCAAAGGGGAATTCACCTTAACGGTTGCTAAGTTGTTTATTTCGCTGGGTCCCTAACACCCCGCAATTTCCCTGCAGACAACTGGAGGGTTTAATTGGTGGGATGTCTCTGGTGGGCTGTGTCCTGCCTTTGCAGGGGACGGAGCATGTGATCTAATAGGTGGTTTGTTTGCTTTCCTCTCAGAGTGCTCTAGTCATTTTCTGTTGGAATACATTTTCAGTTTTTGAGGATAATGAATGTTAACAAATCACTGGAAGTGAAAATAAAAATAGAGAAGGAAGGAAAGCAGGTGAGATACCACTGCAAGCTTGGCTTGTGCTTTGTGGATCATTTTTTGATAGCAAAAAAAAAAAAAAAGTGACATCAGCTCTGCTGCAGGCATGAATTAAAGATGAGAACTTAATAAAACTTGTTGGAGGGGAGAGGGAGGAAGGAAAGTAGAGCTAAAGCAACGATGTCTTTATTTTTAAGCAGACAGCACCACCTCTGCTTCAGCTCTTTGAGATGGCGATGGAGAATAACAAAAAGCAGCATCCAAAGTGGTCTGTGAATCGCAAGTGCCCTCTGCTGGGAAAATCCTGTATGAAGGAGCGTTTCCAGACAGCGTTTCCAGTTGATAGCCAGAAGCTTAATTACCCTCTTTTGCTGGGGAAGAGGCTGGATATAATCCAGGATGCTCGCAGCAGTTGCCTTTGCCATTACATGCCCAGTAGGGATTGCAGTCTGAACATGTCACTGGCTGTTGGTGGAGCCTGTGATTTCATTAGGCTTTGACATCACGTGCGCGTGGTTGCTCAGTCACTGCTCTGTTTGTTATGGACAGAAAACACAAATTTGCATTTGCAGTATTGCCACATGAAAGATAAGGATCTAGGTGCGAATACTCTGCAGATAACATCACTCCTGGCAAAGAAACAAGTGATAAAAAGGGTATGGAGCTATGAAGGAACCTTCCATAGCCGTGATTTAACTCTTGTTTGTTTGTTTAACGTGAGCACCGTTGATGAAACACGCAGTGTCGATGCTACGGGCTCCTCCAGCGAGCCCTTGTTTCTTCCAAGGCTCCAGACCGCAGAGCCCGGGCAACACCTGCGTCTGAACCTGCAGGCGATTTGGTTGCCACAGCAGGAATATTCATGGGATCTCTGCCAGTCAGTCCAGTGATTCTTGCTTCTACATTTTCCTTCATCCCTTGCATGGGACTGTATGGGGCGAGCTTCAAGGGTGGAGAATGAAAGGCTGTGGGGAGTACAGTGGTGTGAGTGACCATAAAGCATGTCAGGAGTTAAGTGCTCAGACGTTCCCTACTGTAGGTATTGTGGGCTTCTGCGGGTTTCCAGCCTTCTTGCCAGCATGGCTCTTGCAAGGTTAGTTACAACCTGGACCTCCTTCAAATTCAGGAAGAGTCCAGGCTCCGTCTGCACGCAGGTCCCATAGCACAAACCCATTACTCTGCAAAGTTAACTATTTGCCCGCAGAAGTATGGCTCATACCAGTTAGATCCTTGCTGTAAGTTCAACTGCTGGCCTTCTCCAGCTAGATGTTGCTGTTCTGATCCCTCAGTGCAGTGCCTCTGAGGAGTACGTAGGAGCACAAGCGAGAAAAACCAACAAAGAACGTTAAAAATCCAACTAGAAACATCAGCTTAACCGTATAAGGTTTCAGCTGTTTAGTACTCTGTTCTGAGCATCTTTACCAATTTCAGTGGCAAGGGCTGTTTCTTATCTAATTAAAATAATTTATCTTCACATCTGGAGCAAAAAGGAATTGATCTGTCTTGTTATTTGTCGAAACAAAAGACTGTTTTAGAAGGTGAATAGTCAGAGATATAAAAATTGCAGAAATCAGAGCGAATAGATAAACTGAACTTAAAAATACGGTTAGTACTCGGATGCTATTCGTGCCCCTTGGGAAGAGAAGCTGCTGTGTGATGCATCATGTTGATGTTATATAGCAGCAAGGAGTGATACTGATGAATTCTGAAGGAAGAGCTGGCCAGGAAAGGAGGGAAATAATCCTTGTGGCTATGAAACAAGCTTGAAATCCTCAGGGATTTGTAATGGAAGCCTTTTTCCTGAAAGAAGCCGTAGAGCTAGTGTCCCAGGTTTCACTGTGCTGGCAGTGGTTGACTTTGGCAGGCAGGAGTTTTTCCTCTAATTGTCCTTGAGAAGCCTTTGATTGTTCTGCCTGCGCTCGTGGGTGGGAAGGCAGCTTTATTTAAGGAGGAATAAATATTTATTCTCTTAGAGCGCTTGCCACAGCTGCTGCTTTGCAAAAAGATGGTGGTTTCAGTTAGAAGCGAGTCATGCAAACTGTGTGCTTTTATGAATTTGCACCTGCTGAGCTGTGGTTTGGGTTTGAATGAATCTAAAATCTCGGAGGTAAAGTTCACCAAAAGTGGTAAGTTTTGACTGTCTAGACCCAGTGAATTATTCATTCCTTTCTCCCAATACCATTAAATTACCACTTAATTTAAGTCCTGCCTGCACTCGGAGTGGATTTCTTAGTAAATCTGGCTGATGTTTCAGGTACGCAGCAATCATTTGACCTGTTTTCAGATTTGATTTCAGAAGAATTCCAGAGCTAAGTCTTGTCATCTGTAATATCCATGAATTCAGACACAGGGGGTTTTGGTGCCTAATTCAAATAATCTATTGAATTGACAGGGTGATTTTTGTCTGTTTCTATTTACAGCTAGAAATGTTAGTTTTCAACTATGTGAAATGCCTCTGTTTGGTGTAGAGAGCTGTTAACTCTGAAACCTACTGACAGTTAAAGGTCATACTAACTGTTAGAGTGCATGGTGTGCTTGGTAAGATGGTGGATGCGAGTCAAATGAGGATTGTGCAGGAAGTATTTACGTTACACATACGCTCTTCATGGCGTTTGGTTTCTTAGTTACTGGATCTTTGTTGGCTGTGATCACTGCCTGTGTCGTCACTTCATGCTGTCAATGACTTTTGGATCCGGAAATTCACGAAGTGTCCTTTTAGGAGTTGCAGGAATAGAGAAATGTACTGCGGACAGAACACGAGTTCAAATGGCATGAATGTAGGGTTTCTGTAATTGGTTTCCTTCAGAAGTGGGGAATTTTAAGTGACTTTTTAATAGTTACTTTTTAATCCACTCCAGTTTCTTTTTGCCTTTCCATGCGCGCTTCCCAGAGGGCTTTTTACATCTAACATAGAACCTACAGATTCAAGTCACCCTTTCCAGGTAGTGAACATGAATCAGAAAAGTGAGATTTTTTTTTTAAAAAAAAAGGAAAGCCCCATATCGTAATAATATAATGCTTATTTCTAAGTAACATTTGGTGCCATCGGAAGGAAGAGTGACGATAATATTTTCAGAGAGGTTTGGTACTCAGTGCAGAGCCAGGATGTGGTAATCTTGTAATGCAGAGGCTTATCCTGGGCTGCTGAAAAAAGGCACCTGCTGTTGAAAGCCTCTCCGGCATGGTGTCCTGGGACCACACGTGCTCTTCCTTTTCCCTGTGGAAACTTTCTAGATAGTCCCTGTTGGTGCATGCAAAATAGATGAGTCATGTCCGCCTCGACAAGGGAAAAACAGAGCAGCTGGCAGTGCCCGGGGGGCAATCCCAGCCTCACGTCCCAGTTCTTGTCCCTCCCAGCAAAAAGCAGAGCTTTGGCAGCTTCGTGCCCTCAGTTGTAGGTTAATTGGGTGTGAGCTTGGGTGGGTGGCCTTGCGTCAGGAGAGAGCAGAGCGGAGATGATGGAGAGGAATGGCTTCGTACAAACCATGTCGGAGGCTGCTGATGTGTCTGTTCCGAAGCAGAATTTGGTTTCTTAATGCACACCGGAGTTTCCTGGAAAAGGTACAGGCAGTGCTTTTAATCGCAGCAGAGGCATCAAAGCGGAGGTCTGCACCCGGGGATGGGAACATGCACAATTGAAAGGTGGATTTTTATATTTTTTTTTTTTTTTTTTTTTTAGAGAACAGATTTGTTTCCTGCAGTCTTCTCATCTGGAAAAGAAACACATTGCTTTCTTAACACCTTAGTGAAAGGGGATACATTTCAAGGGATTGATCCATTCGTTCAGAGTACGTGTTTAGTTGACAAATCAAAGGAAACCCAGCTGAGAGAACTGCCTTGCAATCTCAGCATGGGTCTGACGTGTGAAGCGAGATCTGTAAAATGACTCCTCATGTTAATTTGTCTCATTAGCAAGATGGGGGGCTGTACGTGTTGCAGAGTGTTCCCTTTCTGTTGTTCCCCATGCTGGCGATTTCTAAATATAAGAAACAAAATACCCTCTGCATAAACAGTCCCTGGAGGCAGTTGTTCCACTTGTGTTTCTCATCTTTGCACCTTGCCCCTGTATTTCTGCATGGAAAACCAGCTGCTTGTCTCTTTGTCTGTGTAGAAAGTAATAGGTAACAAAGCACACTTTGGTGCTCTTTTGTCAGTGTTTCAGCATGGCATTCTTCCACAGAGTAAGTTTAATGTTTTAAAAACCCTAAAAGCTAAAGCGGGATGCGCTGCTGTCTCTGCCCCTCGCCAGGGAAGCGAGGGCAGCCTGCAGCTTTGGGGTGTGCGCTTGCTGAGGTCAAACTTTCTTGTCTCTTCCTTCCAAAGCTTTTCCTCTTTCCAGTTACTGATTAAATGAGGCCATCCTGATAGAAAGGAATGCCGTGTACTCTTGGTGTGTCTGTTTTGTTTGTTTTTGAAAAAAACTACTGAACTTTTTTCGTATTTCACTAGTACCTTTAAAAGGAAAATAAAAAAATCGTACAGCAGTCTTCATTATGTTATCATGATTCTTTTCAAATAGTTTTTTCTAATAAGAGGTCCTGCTGTGTACATGGAGTTTAATAGTGTTTGGTGATTAAAAATAAACTTTAAGAGGAAGTTAAATTTTAGGAATTTCCTCTTATGGTGAAATAACAGGTTTTTCTTGTGACAGAGCACTGCAAATCCCAGCGCTTTCCTGCTCCTCCTCAGCGGTTGTCACCTCAGGACATGTACGTTGGTCTGCGGCAAAACATGCAGACGGGGTAGGCAGAGAGAAGGGAGGCTGAAATGTTTGGTTGCCTTGTTTGACGTTGAGGTGGAGCAATAGCGTCCCGAGGTCTATGATGAAGATCTTTTTGGTCTGGACATTCAAAAATGACCAGAACAGAGGTGGTCTTGCAAAACGCACCGTGGGTCTCCTCCTAAGCTGCACTTCTGTTTGCAGACACGCTGCTCTGTCTCTGGCCGCACTCCTGACACTGTCTCTCCCTCGTGTCCTCCCGTTGCCCTGAGTTCGTCCCTGCTGGTCCTAGCTCTGCTCCCCGGCTTCTCTTTTCTCAAGCATACTGCCCTTTGAGACATGAAGCGTCTGATGAACGTCAGAGGTGTGCCAGGAACTACTGTGGATGAAGCCCCATCATCCAAACAGTGTCAGTGGAACGGGAGTTTGTGAGAGTGCCCCGGAGCTGTCGTGTGCATAGAAAGCCTCATGTTTTGGAGGAACGGGGATCATTTACCAGAAGAATCCTGGAAAGTGAAATGAAGAAAGCAGTAAATGTAACCCTAAGTTTAAGCAAGTTTGAGTGTGAAATCAATCAACAAACTTGTCTCAGGTTGGTTTCGAAGCATAACCTGAGCCACAAAGTGTTTCTGGAGTACTGTTTTATCTGTTGATGTCTATAGTGGTGAGCATCCCCTGCTTCTTGACCTTGCCTGGCTGTAGGGCCTTGTTTGCTGTTGAACGTGAAGTGCTGGTGAGAACCAGTCCAGCTGGTGATTTGGTCTCCTGCTGGTTGAACTGGTACTTGCAAATGTTCAAGGATTAGCAGCGTTGTGATTTGCAGAGCATCTCCCTCCAGAGGGGAAAGCTGCTGCCTTGGACCTGTAGCACATTGGTGAAGTGCTTAAGCACGCCTTCTCATCCTTGCTGTCACGACACAGTTAAAACAAGATGCTTAAACCCTTCTAAAGCTGGTGATTATCGAACAGAAACCTGAGTTCAAGAAAGCTATTAGTATGCTAAACTACACTTGTTCTCTCACTTAATTTTAATGTGAATAACTTTATTTTAATTTGATGCTGGTAAGAATTGGGAAAAGCTTTCTGAGAGAGGTTTTTTCCTTGCTGTTAGAATAACCTCATTTCAGGCTCGCCGTGAGACTTCCTGTCGCGGCTCCTCTTCGTTGGAAGGTTGCCCTAGGTGACTTACGGTTCACGCACTCTTGTAAGCACTGTTAATTTGTGAGGTTTCAGTGGTTAGACTGAGCTGCTAAGTGGGCTCTGAGCAGATAATGAGGTCAAGCAGGGAAGAGAGGGAAGAATCCTGCAGGTTCCCACTTGGCATTTGTACCCAGGTTGCACATTCCACGGAGATTTTGTCCTAAAAGCAAAGTTACTGTAAAGCCGTCATTTTGCAGAGGTGATTTGCGACTCTTGTCCGAACCTGAAAACAGACGTAGTTGTTCTTGCTCAGTGCGGTGCTGCTGCCGAGATCACTGCTGTCATGCTGAAATGCAAATTTGCTGTGGTTTGTTTTGAATCATTTTGTGCTGCATTAGAATGAAGAAACTACTCAAATGCTGATCCTTTTTCTCTGAGGCATTTTACCAGGTAAGTTGCACCATTTTATGGTGAAATAGCATTGTGGAATAGCACTGCTTAGATCCTTTCATAAAGAAAGGA
Organism: Morus bassanus; assembly: GCA_031468815.1. Lineage (NCBI taxonomy): Eukaryota > Metazoa > Chordata > Aves > Suliformes > Sulidae > Morus > Morus bassanus. The sequence goes on from CM062577.1 coordinate 29,260,913, forward strand.
GATTAATGAGGCATAGGAGGGTGCAAAACTAGATGTAGAAGGAATGTTATTGTCCTGTATTCAGTAGTTGGAAAGCCTCAAAGACAATGGTTGGAGCAGTTTGCCAACAATTGCATGCTGTATTGTACCCTAAGCAGCTCCCTGATTTAGATCTTATAATAGTCTTCACATTATAATTGTATCACAGAGGTGCCAGGTTACCCAAGGAATTTTATATCATTTCTGGGATTTGATATATCCATTACATTCACTCTGAAAGCTTCAAATACAGACATTCAGCATATGTAGGAAGGAAGGTAGCTATGAGTATCTCACAAGGGGCCCTCTTTTTGTATCTTGATACGGGTGCATGACCCTACACTCTTCAGAGTTGACAGGAATGGAGTCTTCAGTGAATGTTAAGTCAAACCAAGAGTTTAAGGAAAGTCCCTCTGTTTCTGGCAGCACACCAGCACTCCTATCAATTGAAGTTTTTCATCTAATGCTGAATTCTTGCAGAACTTACTCTACTGTTTAACTTTCAGGCAGTAATTTCAGTGGGACTACCGATTGTGTATGAAGTTAAGCGCTAATGTAGGATCAAGATCATCTTTAAACCTGCTCTCTGCGGGTCCAGACACAAACGGAGCATCCTGCAAAAGGGAACTGGCAGCATTGGCTCGGGTCTACAGGCAGCTGCTCATTCATAGATGAATCAGAAGTTTCTTGAAGAAACTAGGTCTTGAAAGGATCTCTTTTTACTTCTGAAAGCATGATATGATTTTAAACAGCTGTCTTATTGACCCAAGCGAGTAAAACTTCTGTCTTTTTTAATAGATCGATGAGAACATGCCTACTCAGTAATGCTGCAGATGGCAAATATTTCTGCACTATGCAAAGTCTGCTGGGCGAAGGTGACCGTGGTAGTCATAAGATGTTTTCTGTAATAGCATACCATGGTTTCAAAATACGCTTTTTTGCTCCCTTGATGCTTATTTTTTCAGTGCTTAGGGTTTCATTAACATTGTAGTGATATTTTCGGTTGGATTTCATTTGCATACAGCATACTTGCTTAAAAAGGGATACGAGGCTGAGCCTTTTGTTGCTTTTTGGCTGATGGGTCTTTCCTCCTGCGTTGCACCAAACAACGCTACTCTCAGCTGCAGCTCAGTGCACAGCAGAGAAATTCAGCTTTGCGCTGTTTCACTTTCCATTAACTTCTTTCAGAGGGGCGGATTTGCATTGTGGCAACCGCCTGTTCTGTAAGTGCAAATACACATGTAATAAGTGGATCACATTGTGACTGTGGGTGTTGCCCAAGAAGTATGCTGGGTGATGGTATAATTTGTTTTTTTAAAACGTGAACGAGTCCACGCTGGGAGACAGGGCCATGGAAGTCAGCACGCCAGCGTGTGAGAGTTGAGTGGGATCCGGGGAGGCTGTGGACATCTTAAAAGTGCAAAGAAGCTGCTCAGGTTTGGTGTGATTAAAACTAGTTGACTCGGAGCAATTGAAGGGAATGATGCTCGACTCAGAGCAGGGAGGTGGCAGGGAGCTTTGCAGCAGCCCTACAATGACAGGGGAGGTAAATGGCACTAACGTGGCTATAGTGAAGGATGTGCAGTGCAGTCCTGGGCAAGCGTTCCACCTGTGTGGAAAGGAGAGAGAGATGCTAGTACGGTGAAGCAGAAAACGTTCTAAAACCACCATGGTTATGGGAACACAGTGTGGGTCTTAAGTTGAAAACAGTGCTCTGCTTGTAGGCAGGGTGGTGCTGGAGTTCTGTGGCAAGGAGGGATGCAGAAGAGGAAAAAACGTTACTTTAGCCGTGGCAAACTCAAGATGGTTGCAAGGGGCATAGATTATTGAGGCACCCGTCATCCGCCATCCACGGTCTCTATTGAAACATCAGCTGAATTTTGCTGGCAGGTGAAGTTACCCAGACACTGAAGTGAAGAATAACGAAGGGGTTAGCGAACAGCTTTGGGACGTTAGCACTGTGTTAGCAGCGCGTGGTACTCTGAGCCAGCTTTGGAGTCATCCTGTTGGAGTCACAGGGCACACGGGTCTGCAGAGGCACAGTCCAGCTCTCTCACCAAGGCGTGAATGTGTCTCGTCTCTTCTACCACAAGTGGTGGTTCAAGTGCCCCAGGGAGCTCTGTGAAGAATGCAGCTCTCCCCTCTTCACCCGCGCTGGGAAGAGCTTGGAGAGCAGCAAATTGCATGAACCACTTATTCCTGTAAGCCTGTCCTTAGGTCTGGGCAGCTGGGCATGTAAGAAAGTTTGTACTCTGTTTTGCCCAGGAACCTGCTTAAATAGAGTGGGAAAGGTTGTAAAAAAAAAAATCTAAATTAAAATATAAATAAATGAATAAATATATTAAAAAATAATTCACCTAACATCATAACCCTTCAAAACCCTTTACTGTCAGTGCTATTTATAGGTAGCCTATCAGAACTCCCCTTAGGAGGTGGGAGCTGATGACCCTCAGCAAACTGCAGCCCATTGCAGGTTTTTTCCTTGTTTACGTTGAACTACTGATACCTGGAAAATAGAGGAGGAAGCTTAGCTATCGCCAGCTGAAGTCATAGTGCTTGTTAACACCAGGGTTTGGATATTAAAGCATGTATCACCAAAGTAAAAATGTGGCAACCTTGTTCTGTTTGCCTCGTTTGTTGGCTGTTGCCAAATGGTAGTCATAGGCTACTACAGCAGTAAACTCAGAAGACAGTTCCTTCTTTCTGAAAGTAAAACCGCTTTCTACAGCCTTCATAAGTTTTAATTAAAAAGAGCATGTAATGATTTTGGGATTGAATCCAATTTCATATGCTGTTTAAATTGAGAAATAAAATTATTTCCATCAGGCTTTTAGTTCAAGGTTTGTAACTGCCGGATCATTTCCTTTTTCATCAGTTTCTGAGTTTTAAAATGGCTTATGAACTTTAGTGAAATCATTTAGAAATGGATTTCATGCGGAATAGTTAATAAATGAATAGCACAGCCACGCACTGAAATGAGTCTTGTTTGCATCTCAAGCAGCACAAATTTAAATAAAACGCAGGGCTTTGCATAGCAGCATTTGTTTTTAACGTCGGCAGTGTTTTTCAAGCCACCTCCAATATCCTTCATTTTTCACAGGGCTATCTTTGGCAGCAAGGAGGATTTTCAGGGGCTGATTTGAGGTACATAATTGGAGCAGTAAGACTACACACACAAAGTGTCACTTAATGGATGAGGCTCATTTAATTGTAGGCTGCTCAGAAATAACCCGAGAAACACTTCACTGGTAGCTAATGCAGAGGTGTAATTAGACCTCTACATAAGTGTAATTAGGCTGATTGCATAGAAAGAAAGAGAGTTCATAAGTTGTTTTTTTTTTTTTTTTAAATGTGTGCAGAGTCATTTTGTCTCAACTGTCTTGTCCCTAAGCTTCAGCTGTATTTATGTTGGACTTCAATAAATAAATAAGTACATTGCTCTTTAGCTAGCAGTTACCTGTACTCTTCCATCCTTCCACAGTGGGTTTTTTTTTTTTGTGTTGGTTGTTTTTAAGTAAAGCTCAATCACAGCCGTGCCCAAGCCAGGGTGAGGCTGTGCCCTGCATTCAGATGTGGGCCCTTACAAACAGGGTGGGCGCAGAGAGTCCTGGGGCAATGTTTTAGGCAATGTCCTAATGAATCAGTGGTATTTCTGGGAGTACGTGGCACCCTGCTTATTTCTAGCTTGATTTTTCTATGGGAATTTGCCTGGTGCAATCATGTGTATGTGATAATTTTTTTTCTTCTTCTTCTACTGTCCAGTACCTTTTAAGTTGGCCGACTTAAACCAGGTGGGGAAAGTCCGACAGACCTCTTAAAAACGAAATGTAAATAAGTGTCTAAGGGATGGAGAGAGATCCTATATTTGCTCCCCATAAGAAACCCTACGCGTAGGAAAGCCTGCAGCATAGGTCCACCGGCACGTTCAAGGGGGGAGAGAGATCTGAGCTGATGCTTCAGCTTTCTCATGGAGGAGCAGCTTCAGCGGAGCTCGTGTCACTTGGCAAAGTTACTCAGCGAGAGATGATTAAGGAGCAGGACACTGGTCCGTATGAAGTTCGGCTTTGTTGGATCCAGGGCTCAGCATGAGCACTAGGAAACCTGAATAGAGGTGAAGGAGGAGTTCCTGTCGGCTTCTCTTACCCCCACGTATGTTGCGAATTCCAGCTCAGTTTACCATGTAACTATTTCCTAACCTGAAACCAGTCACTGCGGGCACCGAAACTGCAGCTGAATGGGGTTCAGCTCAGGCCTACGCACAAACTGCGGGGACTTCTTAGATCAGAAGAAAGGTGTGTGTGATACCACCAAGCTCCCGGACACGGCTGCCTCGCTGGGGACAGATCGTTTGCCTCAGTGCATCACCACCCGTCTTTGGTGATTTTGCTTTTGTGGGGGATACGAGTAAAATGCGTGAAGAATCAGTACTTCCAGATCTTTTTTCTGAAAATTTTTCATAGCGCTATTTTGCCTGCCTTTTACATTTATTGAGGAATGTACTGTCCAGCTAAATGGAGTAGATGTCAGTCATTCCCTTACTAGTTAGTTATCCCATATACCTCCTGGAAGCCTAAACTAATACAATCCTTAGCTGGCTAATAGTATAGATGCAGAGAATGTGAATTTGTTCCTTATTTTCTTCTAGTAACATGTAAATACATTTTTTTAATGATATTTTATCCTAATGTTCTGTAGATAGTAAATATAGGATGTAGAAAAAAATTATCTATTTTCTTGTTTTGTTTTTTTTAATTGTTGAAATAATCATAAATATTGCTTGTATGTGTGCATATATATGTATGGTTTATATGTATATACATATATATAGAACTTCTAAAATATCTATTCAAATGTTCTCAGAACCACCTGTGTATTCTTACCTTGTATGGTCCTGGTATAAAAGTGCATCAGTATAGGGAGGCAAATGTAAAATATCAACCCAGTTACCCTGCAATGCTGACACTTCATTCTTTGCTGTCAGAAAATCACCTTTTGGCAAGCTGTACAACGGGAGGGAGGTTATTTAAAAGTTTAGCGCTTGTATAGAAATCTCTGTATTTGCTTTGAAATGCTTCCCACATTAATAATTTTCCTGCAGTCATCATCTTTAGATGGAGTTGTTCCCTGGGAGTAGATTGCTGTACATACTCCATACAGCACTGAGATAAGATAGCTTCTGGTTTTACCAGCCTATTTTTTGAGAAGTGCTCTCTAGGATTTTTCTACATTTGTTTAAGTAGTGGTAAAGAAAAGGAGAACGTTTGCAGTAATCAATAGTTGTTGCAGGTTGTGAGCATACAGAAAATACAGGACTATTTCAAGCAGTATCTAACGAGGGGCATGATTTCTACTATAACAAGCAAATGTGCTGCACAGCTGAGAGACTCTGAGGAGATGCTCTGGATTTCGTGATATCAGTATGAATCAAAAAGTGAAAAGCCTTCCGACTGTATTGCATGTTCTCTGGATTCAGCATAACTGATGAATGGAGATAAACCGCCAACGTAGAGTGCTTATGGGCTGATGTTTTAATGCAAGAAACCCACATTCCCACGTTTTAATCAAACATGCAGGTTGTGTCCCTGTTTCTGCTCCCAGCATCCCAGTTCATGGTTGGCCCATACCCACTCTTTGGACTAAAGGTCAGAACTGTTCTTAAGCTTAGCTTTGGAGAGAATGAATTAGACACAGATGAATTAGTAGCTAAGACAATTGTAGATAAACAAGTGTTCGACCATACTTCCAGGTTATTTACTTTGCTATTGTGAACAAGGTTAAGGGAAGTTCCAGCATCATTTTGCTGGGTATATTCTTATGGAGGTAAATAACGTGTGAAAAATTAGTCTCGCAAACAAGTATCTTAAGTTTGCTGATTTCTTTTTCCACGCTGGAGTATCTCTGAACGCTTTTGGGGAGTAAAACCCAACATATGGCTCAGAAAGTTGATTATAAAAGATAGACACGTTTGTGTAGGTATCTGGCTCCATTCTTTCCCTGCTTGGTAATGACCGTAACTGTTCTGTCTGACAGCTGTGGAGTGACTGTACGAAATGAGATAGTGGATCCGGTCCAGCTCCCAGAGTGCCAGCATCTGCACTCACTGGCTCCATTTTTCATTTGGCAGTCCTAACGGAGAAGCCAGTGATTAATTCAGCAGAGAGAACAAAGCTGAAGTCTGACCCTTAGAAGAGCTGCTGCTAGGTCAGTGGAGAGGCACGCTGGTGTGTTAGGAAAGGTCACACCTTCAGGCCTCATGGTGGTTTTTTTTGTGTGTAAATACGACTTCAGCATCCTAGAACATCTGTGCACGAGCAGGGTCAGTTCCTCTGAAACGTCTGGATGCAGTGGTGCCCTGTATCACGTTGGAATGGCCTGTGGGCTTGGTCACCTGCAGCTTGGCGAGGGATCTGAAGAAGCAGCTGGGGAGGTGGTAACAGGAAAGGAGGGAAGAGGAGAAGGAAATCTCCTATACCCTCAAATTCTTTGTGTTGGATTATGTACCTGTTGCTGTCTCCTGCTAGTCCAGCTTGCTCCTATGCAACCCTTAATTCCCAGCTTTTCCCCTCTCCACTTCCATTTTTATTTCTCTTCCCAGTTACCATGGGTCGTACCGAGTGATGAAAAAGCAGGGCGTCATGCGTGCTTTGATACTGGATTGTAATCTTGCCACGTGGGCTCAAAAGACTGCACTAGGGGTTTTGCAGGCATTTGGTAAATATTTATTTCCTGTCCTGAACTGGTCACATTTCTTAAGCAGAAGATTCCTGACAAAATCCTTAACTTTGGTGGTTTTCAGAGGACTTTTGGCTCCCAGTTGTTTCCTTACCAAAGATAATGGGAAAGAATACAGAAAAGCGCTGTCCTGAGCTGCTGTTACAGGCTGATACTCCTAGCTGTTCAGCTACTTTAGCTGAGGCTCTTGAGCCAAATGTAGCTTATTCTGTAGGTTTCTTAAGTGGTAGCATTTATTATCTGCCAGGTGCTAGTAAGTTGTGTGATTACAACTGCTTGTTTGTCTTTGCCCTCTAGCTCAGATGGCTCTTCTAGGCCTTGGTAAGTGAAGAAACACCATCTGGCTGCTGCTGCAGGATGCTGGGAGATTTCCATCTTTCAAATCTTTAGAACTGGAGTCTTTTTTTATGTTTTAGAAAGCCTGGGGACTCTTCCGGCTCTGTTTACCCCTTGTTTCTTTCTGAGCTGGAGAATGTCTCTTACCCTCTTATTTACAGCCACTTGCTCCAGGCGTGCGTTGTCAGAGAGTGTTAAGTGTTCAGAGCTGCCATAGCTTTTCAGGGTTGCTGCCTCCCCAGTCTCCTGGTAATTCGGAGGAGAGCATCCTGGTGGTAGCTCACTGAAATGTCTGACAGAGAATTGTTTTTTCTGAAACCGATGCAGATGTTACGTAGCTGATCAAAGGTGGGGAGGGTTCTGTGCTTTCCCCAACACACAGAGCACGTAGGTCTGTGTTCAAGAGGGAAAAACCCCTCTTCAATGCAGTGTGTGTCAAATGAAAAGTAATGTAATAGCAACTCAAATCTGACCAGGCTTTTGGGTTTAAGTTAATATTTATACCAAGAGGGACAGAGAGAAATAGGTATAATTGCTATTACCATGCAGAGCTAAAGATAGCAGAGAATCAGCTGGGGGAGCAGCAATATTTCATCTCTCCACCTGCTCTGCCGCTGCGTTAAAAATGTTTTTATAAAATATCTATTCTCAATCTAATGAGGTAATGTATCCATCCCTCCGTATATCTGTAGCTGCCGGAATAATAGGAAGTGTAACTTCACGAAGCAGATGCAATAAGATAAATGAGAAAATTGCTTGGGACATAGGGGTTAAGGGTGAGCTCTGTGGGTAGGAAACGTTTGTGCTCTTCGCTGTGTCTTTGTATATGTAATGGTGGCTGCAAACCGCCTTCGTGGCTTGTTTTTCCCCATCCACCCTCCAGTGGGGAAAAACAGGATATTATTTTCCCTTGAGAAATATCGAGTGTTTGAGGCCTCACCCATCTCCTCGTGTTAGAGGCTCTTGGTGGCACGGTCTCTGGAGGAACTGGATGATGAGCTTCCAAGAACATGCTTGAAATACAGCTCATACTTTCTGCTCAGGACTGCATCTCTGGCTCTGCTTTCATGCTCCTGTGGTGTGAGGATTAAAGCTGGCTTGGAGGATGACAAATCTGTTTTGTTGCAGCTTCTGAGATTTCAAAGTTTGTTTTGGTTCAATGTTGCAACAAAAGGAAAAGCTTTTGAATGTTGTTTGCAACATAAGCATGTGTTGAAACACCTCGTTTTGGACAGCATCAGTGAGGATCAGCCAAGTAGCTATCAGTACGTAAAATGGCTGAAGACAGCTCTGTGTTAGAAGGGAAGAGAACGCGCAAGTGTGGATTGTATTTTATTTGCCTGGCCTTTTTCTTTAACGTAGCGTTCTTGTCATCAGAGAAAATACCATTCTTGCTTTGTTGGCCAAAAATACCCACCTAACAGCCACTTCCAGAAAGAGTTTGCTCTTTAGTGCTATATGGGGTCCATTTATTGCACATATATTTGGAGCAAGGTTTCATATAGGCTCTGAGCTGGCACTGCTGCAAAGAAGCACTCCTGTGGCTCTCCAGCTGGCTTTCTTCCTAATGCCTGCTGCTCCCCTGTGGCAGGACAACTGTGGGTGAGGATCTGGGTTGGTTTCAGGGGGTTTTTTGGGGGGCAGTTTGTTTTTAGGCACACCAGTTTCCTGATGTGCACCATCACTTTTGCTGGGGTGCAGGAGCAGCAGTGACTTGGGGGAGGAAGGGTCCCCACTTCTGGCCGCTGGGTTGGCTTGTGTCACGTTGAAGTATATGTGAAATTATGTCCCTAAGGTTGCGGCACGCACCGATATTTTATACTCATTAACCTCTTGAAGGTGAGAGATTATTGATGTGAATAAATCTTGGCAGGATAGAGGATTTAGAAGAGAGGAGGATAAATTATATTTAATAAAATAAAATATACATATATCTCCAACCAGCAAGCCCCAGTATTCTGCTTGGAGCTGTCTTACCGAACCACAGCAGTTTGCAAGAGCTAAAACGATCATAGGCTGCGGTGTGTGATTGCAGGTTTGTGATATGAGGATTTAGTTGAGCAATACTCTTCCACTGTTTGTGGACAAAACCGCCTGCAATTTTAACAGCACGTTAAAGAGTTTTTAGTTTTCAGGCAGCACAACCTATGACAAGTTGTGACTTCTTCAATTAAAATCAATAATGATGCAAGCTGAATAAAAGATTTAACAGCAGGTGGGTGGTCGTAAATTGATTCTGTTTGGGTACAGGTGAATGTGCATGACAGTACCTCCATCATTAAATAATTTCTGTGATGAGAAACACAATCAGCTTTATTAATGTGACTGTCCTTGTAGACTTCTAACAGAAATCAATGCCTGCTGGAAAACATCACGTAATTGGTTAGAGAGATGTCAAAGCAATATATTAGAAAGCAGTTTACTAATCTTTGCCAAGTGGATTAAAAAATCTGTTGACTGTAGAGGAGTAGAAAGAGTTGATAACTCTCCTTTTCAGAGTAAAATCAAAATAAAGTGTACACAGGTTTAACAAAAAAAAAAAATATTCTGCAGGATTAACATCTTCCCTACGTTGGTGCTCCTGTAGCTTGAACATGTGATCAAAACCAAGATTGTATTGTTCTAGTGGCACAACCGAACAAAGTTCTGGATCCTTCACGTTTGCTAATTGTTTTCAACTGTGGAAAGATCACAAAGTGACTGGGATAGTGTGAATCAAGCTGGTTAATATTACACCAGAAGTGATAAGATATGAGACTGAAAAGTCCCTGAGTCTTTACCTTCCTTATCTCTTATCACTCTCTTTAATAGTTATAGTTTTAGATTAAATAACCTCTCATATCATAAAATAATTTACAGTTTATTGGTGCATGATACAATTTTGCTTCCTATTGTCATTTATTGAGCTTTCAGAAATGTCAAAGGTCGGTCTTCTTTTTCTATCCCTTGTGGCAAGTGCTTTTCAGTGCACAAATAAGAATGTTGCTACTTAGAAGATACTGATTTCCACTTTCCTGATCAAGGTTTATCAGAGAAGAAGCCAGAGGAGAGGACTTTAAATCTAACAGGTGGGATTAGAAGTGAGACACACTTTATTCGGGTTGCTATGCCTTTCTCTGTCGCTCTAAAAGCTTGTTCCTCACCTTGGTTTCCTCCTCTGCAAAATGGAAAGAAGACTCGACCATGTACTTTCCTTACTGTGGCTCTAACTGCTAGTTAAACATTTTTAAAGATTCAGGGGATGGTGAGTCCTCAGTGTTAATAATTAACCTGTCTCTGTAACTGTCCTGTACTGTAGCTTTCACTTCTCCGAATTTTACGTTTTTCTTTCTTGCTAATCTTTGCAGCTTTGATCGTTTCTTGTTCTCATCATAGCGAAGAACGCGTTTTCGCTGTCTAGTGGCCAGCGCAGGGTTGTGTTAGCCCAAAGAAATCATGGACTCTGGTGTTGTGGCAACTCCAGCCAGAGTATGTCTGGGGAAGATGGGCTTTCCGCGGCAGTCGGTGAAAACAAGCTTGGTGAATTGTGGCTGTGCATAGCTGAAGATGGGAGACACGAGGGAAATGGTTCCGGTACTGCCTTCCTCTTCAGTTTCTCTGTTGTGTGGGTGCAGCCAGCATGTTTCGACTGCTTGATTTCAGTTTGGTGGGGAGGTGGAAGGTGAAAGTACTTTGATTTTTTTTTTTTTAAATATATTTTTTTTCTTATTGTTTTCCTTATTTTCCAACTTTCTTTGTTTTCGGTGGGGGTGGTGGTTGTTGTTTACAACACTGTGCTGTACTCGGAGATCCCAATTCTCTTTCAATCCTTGTGTTACTGAGAAACCACCCTCTAGTTATCTTACTGGAAAATGAAAATACTCTGTAAACTCCTCTCATTGCTTAGAGCCTGATTCTTGCACACGGCCAGTCTCAGTCTGAAGGAGAAGCCTGAAGTGCTCAATGACAATAAACTCATCCTCTGATGGGAGATTCTGCACTGTAATGCTATATGCATAGAAAAAGGGTGCTTCATTTTTAACCACTTTGATTAAGTCTATCTTTCTCATCTGGCATCTACTGAGTGCAAACAGCAGCCCTGTTTTTCCTTCACAAGTGTCCTAGCTGTTACTAAGCACCAAATGAGTATTGCATCTCATGTTTTACCTGACTGCTTTTTAATGCATAGGGAGGCCTTCCTCCTAAAATCGAAACAGATGCTGCTTTAGTTTCCTTTGTACTCTTCCTGAATTCCCTCTCTGCCTGCAGAAGCCGTGCCACCAGCTCACCTGGGGTTATTCTGCCTTCCCTTTTCCCTTCCTTCTGTACCTTCAACTAAAACGTGAGAAAAGCCGAGTCCAATGAAGTTAACAAAGTGACACAGTTCCTTGCTGCACAGGTTTGCCAGTGCTATGTTGCGTCTTTAAACCGTAGACGTAGGTCTTTCAGGGAACGACGTTCTGTGCGGAGATGCGTACACCATCTGGTGAGCCTCCGTCCTGGTAGCGGCCTCTGTGTGCTGCCACGCTGCACACGTTAATAACGGTAACAAACGAGGCCATTCCTCCCTCTCTTGTGCTCGCGGGCTCTTGATGGGCTGTTCTCTGCTTGACCTCCTGATGCAGCCGTCGGGCAGTACTGATGGTGATGGTAGGGCTTTTGACATCGGACATCTGTCTGCTACGAACTGGAGAGTGACTCAGTTCAGGTAAACGGCTCCACAGCTGTGCAGTACCCGCCTGAAGTGGAAAGGTTTTAGGATGCGTTGGCTGTAGTTCATGTTGAGCTGCTTCATCTGTATTCCAGTCTCCTGTTAAAGCGTAGTCAACCTGCGTTACTGAAATACCAGTTATATTAGATTGACTAGTGAATAGAAATGAACCAGTTAACGTTCTCCTCTTTGAAAAACAAGATTAGTCTCCCTATAATTAAGGTCTTACAGACCTCCAAAGGAATAAAATACAAACTGTATTTCCAAATCCCCTACCAATTTGTGAATCATGTTGGTATTGATCAAGAAATGCCGTATGGTACAAAGCACTGAGTGCAGGTTTAGGATGACGATAGTGGTGTGTGATTCTCTGAATACAAAATTTGTGTTAATGAAAACATTTCTGGAGCCTGTGGTATTAAGATTCCGAATGGGAACAAGAGTTCTGATTCTCAGCTGTTCCAACATACAGCAGATGGTTAACTTGCCTTCTAAATCTTTGCACAAATTGGGTAAATTCTCAGGACTACCCGTGATCTTTCAACCCATTCCTAATTTTTTTTGAGCGCTAGGAAAAGAATAATTTGCAAATCAGTTCCAGGCTGTGGAAAGGGAAGAATTTTGCAATAGTAAGAAAGCGTGAGTCAGAAGTAAGACCTCAGATTCTGACTTGCAGCATTTTGCCTACTGCAGGTTTGTTTGCTAGAAACTGGGATTCCTGTCCTTGAGGTGGCTGTGAAGTGAGCTGTTTAATGCTTGTTTTCTGATAGTCTTGGATGAAGTGCAGCGTGGAAATGCTTAGTCTTGACAATCTTTAAATTATTTCTCATAGTGTTGCTGGGACAATGTTATTCTAAGCTATCCTTTCTTGTAATATCAGTACTAATTTTGGTTTCTCTGAAATTTGTTTTTGTTCTCTAATCTCTCACAGAATCTGAGTTTTGCTTCAGCATTTCTCACGCATTTTCTTCTCTTTTATTTCCTTCATGAGGAATTCAATTTGCTGCAGTAAAATAATCTGAGTACTGAAATAATAGTTATATTAAAGTATGAATTACCTTGGTGGCAATAAAGGACAGGGTTTTATTGCTTGCTTATCAAGGAGGGTTTGTGTTTATGAGTTCGCTGAGTTGTCAGTGAATTACATTAGAACTAAATATAACCTGGCTTAGTAACAACAGCATACGTAGATAATCCATGAAGGCAATACAGATTTATATGGCAATGATTTAAAAAAAATAATAATAAAAAACTGGAACCCGTTTCATGTTTTTTTCTCAGCAAAGCAGCTGTCAATAGTATGAAAGGATAGATGAGTATCTGTTTTTAAAGATTTTAATGAAAAAAGATAGTTAGTGAATAGGAAAGGTCTTCTGGATTGAGACCGTTCCTAGTCATCCAAGGAGGACCCCTGGCTGCAGCGCAGGCAGGAGGAGGTGTGAAACCAGGGGCCGAGGTGGCAGGGTGCTCCTCAGGGCAGAGCTGATATCCCAGGCAGCATCTTCAGCAGCCCCCAGATTTTTAGGGCTTGTTTACAAGGAGAAATGACCCAGAAGAGCTCACCATGTGTGTCTCTTAGCCGTTTACCTTGATTCAGTGTAGTAAAGTGAACTGGAAAAGGCTCCTTATCTGAAAGGAATATCGCTCTTTAAATTCATATCCTGCCTCAATTTGGACTCATTTCCGTCTGTAGTCAAGCTGTAAGAATTGTGAGCAGCGCTGGCCAGGTTGCACTTGGGCTTAGCAAAGCTCTGAAGAAGAGTGTGTGCTCGGCTGTGTGGCAGCAGAACAATGGGCAGATGTCTTTTTAGCTTGTAAGAAAAATATTACGTTGATTACCTTTGGTGATGGCACAGAGAGAAGCGAGTTCTATGCTCTCAAAACCTAGCAAATATCACTGCAGCAATTTGGGTAACACTGATTAAAATCAGTCTCCGTCTGGAAGTACAAATGAATGTTTCTTGTTCCAGATCATACAGCTCAGCAAAATAAAGTGTTGTCAACAAAAGATTATAGATCCCAAATGTTTTATTCTTAGATCATATCAAAAGTAGAGAGAAATAACAGACCACTTTACAGGGTAATTCCATTTTTCAGGTTAATTTCTAATATCTGATGAGATAGATGTGTTAGAAGGAACTTTCACATGTTGAGATTAGGAGCATGGATTGACCAGGACTGTGTAGTTTAAAGAGGTGAGTGAATAGTTTGGCTGCTTCTATTGAATTTTTTAAGAGTCATTATTCATGTAGTCCCGTGATAGTACTGACAGCGGCTTTGTAATCTGAAAAACCTGATCTGAATAAAAAAAAAATCAAGAGAGTCTCTTGCTTGTGTTGAGTAACTCTTCACCAGCCTGTTCCCTGGAAGCGGAGGAGACTTCGGGTAAAGTACAGCTTGCCAGCTGTCAGCAGCTCAGCACCTGAAATTCTTCTGATCCTTTTTAATTTAGGAATTTACTTGTATGGATGTAAATACAAACGGTTGCATTTAGTTTAACAGCGATTGTTTCAGAAAACAGCGTGAATAACCACGCAAGAAACCTGCTTCTCGGTATCCGTCTGGCTGCCGTTGACGTGGTTACTTTCCAGTGCCGCTGCTGTAAACTTATGGATGGAAGGTGATCTAATAATGGTATCAACTGTTAAGCAACAGTTAATGAGGTGATTGTTAATTAAGTTCATTTAAGTTACAGGCAGTAAGTTGGATCCAACCTATTCTGTTTGAAGGGGCTTTTGTTACTTTGCCAGTAAGAGCGGGGCTGCAGTGGCGTACGTAACAACCGCAGGAGGAGGAATGACTCGTTTTGTGTGGACGAACGTGCCTTTTGAGGGGAGCTTTAATAATTGTATTGGCCAAACAAAAATACTCGCTTCTGTGTGCTTCAGAAATGCCCTTGTTCACACAACCCTTTATACAAGCAACGTGAGCTAATATTTTTAGGCAACTCCTGACAAAAGGCCGACGTAAGGGAATCTGAGTTCTTTCCTAATTTATTGCTCTTTTTTTGTTTTCATTTGTTAATTTGGTTAACTAAGTCGTCGTCTGCCACTAACAGCGGAAATGGTCTCTGTTGATAGAATTTCAGTGTGATTCCAGTCACTGTGCAAATATCCCCCGCCGGCCCTCGCGCAGAAGCGCGACGTGGTCGCTCGCGATGCCTCTTGACCTTCATTTTGTTGCTGAAGTGCGGGAAGCCGCACGTGAGCGAATGCACGGGGGGGGCTCACGCAAGGTAAACACTGCCACGTCGGGCTATCGATTCGTGCAGGTGGGCGCGAGTGAGGGCCTCTGATGGCAGAAGCTGCGTCGATGGGATGTTTGTCAAGTTCAGCAGGGTTTTGTAGGGCATTGTTTCTGTGGGCCTTGCTCTAAAGGTAGGATTTTGCTTTCAAGGACAGGCAAGGAGGAAGCAAGTCTCCAAAGCCTGAGCAATGTAGCTTTAATTGAAGTCATACGTCTCGATGGAGCAGAGGTAAAAGGAGGAGACCATATGGTGTAACCTTTATTTTTGTTAGGCTCCCTGATAAGCTGTTGATTTGATAAGAAATGCTGCTCCGTTGGCTGGGCTGTTCTCTGATAAGCATTTGTTTACTGTCTGCCATAAATGCCTGAAGTGACAGTTTATGGCAGGTTGGTTTGGATGTTTTAAATGCTGAGTGGATGTATCATAACTGTGCTTTCACAGATGAGTTTGCTGTGCGCTTGGTTGAAGAAATGGGTTGAACTCTAACGTTCATTTGTTCTTGAAGCAGACCAGTTGGACCCAGGGGTCATGCACAGTCCTTGCAAAAATTATACCCTAGAGACCCATTTGAATGCAATATCCAGCCCCAGTAACCCCCCAAAAAGCCATGGAGGAGGAACACAAAGATGATGTGTATTTTGGTACAAACTGCGGCTCTTTTTAGAGCTGGATGATTGGTTTCTTCCTTTGCGTTAGGTACTCATGCTATCTGGGTCTTGATGTAGCCTCCTTTAGAGCAATATTCAAACACATCAAGATTTTCAAACCTGGTAAATGAGTTAATTTCTGGTGGGTTTCCCTGACGCCAGAGACCCAGTACTGTCCCAGTCAGAGGTGTTCAGGAATGAACAAATGATTAGTCTTCACACTTGTAAGAGAAAGGAAATAACTCATTGCTCTTCGGGCTAGCGAAGGATACCGTGTTATATTTGGATGTTCTGTTCCTACTTGAGCTGGGTAATTTTTCTGAAACTCAAGATATAATTTTTCTGATTAAAATCTGAAGACACTCTATTATTTCTATAACCACATTTAAGTCTTGTAATTTAAACAAATTAGTTTGCATTTCACATGTCAGACACAATGATTTATAGAGGAAAATGGGTTTTTGCATCTGTTTTGTCTCTTGATTCATTAAGTTTTGATTGAAGAAAGTTTTTGAAATAGAGTGTAAAGGAATTTTCCATCCTTAGCGAAGGGATTTCTTGGTTTTTGCAGCATCTGGTTGGGTTTTTTTTTCCCTGTGTGCACATGCCAAGAAATCTTGAATTCCCTTTCCTGATTTTGAAAGTTCAACCTGAGGGAATTGAGCAATTTCTCTGGTTTATACCGTTCGCTTTCTGTTCATATGAAGACAACAGCTCTGACAAAGTCAGTTATGGCACCACAGAAGGGACCCAGTTGCAGTTTACGCCAGGAACTTTCCTCTGGTTGCTGGAGTCACTTTAGTAGCTCTGGCTGCTGTTTCTGGTGCACTTGCAGATGCTGGGTGTGCCCGGGGCGATTGCACAAGAGCCATGCTCGCCTCCCCGGCCTTGCGGGAGCTGTGGAAAGCCAAGGGTAAACTCGGGTGGTTCTCAAACTGCTCTGCCCTCTCTTATGTACATAAACGCTACGCGATATAGGCAAGTTGCTGCTTAGCTTTGGAGACACAGGAAGGTGTTAGTAGCTTAATATCGCTTTTCTGCTCCAGCGTAAGGAGAGAAGTAGTTAGGAATCCTGTCAAGGCAATGTCTAGTGTCCAAAAGAAATTGCATCAGATTGACTGATGCTTCTGTCCAGTTGAGGTAGTTGGGTTTGTTTTGGTTTTGGATGTCCCTTGCCAGCTACATTTAGCGTGAATAAGTGTTTTCAGATGTCCTGTAAATCAAAGTCTGGCCTGATGTAGAAAGTCTGTTACAAGCAAAAATGGAGAAAAAGATACTGGATTTTCTGGCGGATGAATGATTTTGGAAGAGGAGACACTGAGCTAAAAGTCTCCTGAGCTGCTCCTGCCTTGCGACGTGTGGGTGAGATGTTCTAGGTGAAAAGCCCACAAGGCTACAAATCAAATATTTCTATTGTGTTACACCAAATTACACCAGGGCCAAGGCTGATCCTGTCATGTTTGCTGCCTTTGATTTCCCTCTCCTTTCCCACACAACAGCTTGTGACAGATGTAGCCACCGCTTTTAGCCATGGACCTTTGTCAAGCCAGGGAAAATGGCCACTTGAATTCAGAGAGAAAATAATTATCCTTTTGATTAAGCAAGCCGGCGTTGGTGGATGGGCCACACACGCCAAAGGGGAGAGCTCAAAGGGCACCTGCCCATAACACAAGTGACGGCAGGAAGTGCGCCAGGCTGTAAGAGAGAAAAATTGGCCCTGTGTTTGGAAAGAACAGAGGAAGAGAGATTAGAGGTTGAACTGGAAAGAGTGTTCAAATATTCTCGGTGTATGATGGCTGTAGCTGTGGATTTAAATTGCTGAAATTACCTTGTCAGGATGCCTTATCAGCTGCTGTTCTAGTGATTGTTTGGTTTAGATAAGAACTCGAGTGCAATAAAACCTTGATAACAGTTTAGAGATTACAGCTCTTTTGAAACTCCTGGCACTTGCTAGGGGCTTGCTGAGCTGCCGAGAAGCTACGGTTGGATTTATTCCACTGCATTTTTTTTTTTCCCTCCGCCCCCCTTCTCTTCTTTTGTTTCATGTTTTTGTTTAAGTGCTTGAGCTCTTGTTTTGGATCCTTGTTATTTGGAGACAGGCAGCCTCTTCTGAGCACTTTCTGGGAACGGTGTATGTGCATAGAGGAGGTGACTCGTGCTCAGGAGTGGAAGTGGATGCTGACGGGAAGAAGAAAAACAAGGTACTTCTGCGCCTCTTGCCATCTGATCCGCTTTAGGTGCACTGAGCTGCACGCAGAGTTTCGGAAGCTACGAGGATACAAAAGGCTGATGGTTCAGCGTCCTTGGTAGCATTCTCCATGTACTTCCCAAAATACAAAGTTCCTGTAAAAATCTATTCGTTTATAACCGTTCATTTAATGGAGATGTAAAATACCAGTCCTTAAAAACCTACCCGATGTTTGTGGCAGAACATGTGTCGCTTATGCTAGTTCTGACTGTTATGTTTTGTGTTTTGTGATTTTTGTGGGTTTTTTAGATAGAGGCTAGTAACAAACCTCCAGCTGAACTCATCCCATACGTATATACTGAATGGGACAGAAGCAGGGTTACTGAAACCAGCGTGGGTATCTTTGTCTAATGCTTATTGAAGATGATTTATATGGTATGGCGATATGGCCTTATTTTGGTTCTGCCTTTCTTCTAAGAAATTATGCATGCAGCGGCTCTTGCACATCTGGAAGTGTGTGCTGCTTAGTTTTTTCAAAATAATGTAAATTTATTTTGTTTTCCTGTAAATATAATTTGAAATGAGGAAGCAGAGAAACTATGGAACTCAGATGAACAATAGGGAAAATACTGAAGTTGTAGGACTCTATGGTTAGAAAATGGAAATTCAGGATTAATTTTCATGGTGAAAAGCCTTTTCAGTGTTCTTCACTTTTAGATTTCTGTTCGTGCTCGTTAGGCTTAATAGTAAAGCAGTGCATCCAGGCATTCCTTGTCTACAGATCTGGTTTTAGCCTCTCTAGCCAAAGGATAAACTTAGAAATATTATGAAAGAAGCATGGGGAAGAAGTGTCTGCTGAGATAATTGCACGTCTTGGGTATTAATTGTGTTTACAATAGTCTGGAAAAATCTGTGACTGGTCACAGTTACACTTTTCTTGCTTTGGTAGGCAGGAGAGCTGTTTGCATTACACCGCTTGGGTTCTCCTACCTAAAAGCATTACCTTTTTAAACAACGTACAAATGACTACATGGTAGTGCTGGCACAACGGGACAGTTGTCATTCTCATACCAAGCAGCATTTGTTAACGTACCGACATGTAACTAATACTACTGTTATTGTATGAGTATTAAGAGGAGCATCCTGTTGGTAAGACTGGATCTCCACCTTGCTTTTTACAACGCTGTGCTGCTGCGTTTACCGGACGATGTATTTTTGTCTTGTGGCTCTAAGGATGCGGCTCCGCCGGGAGCTGTGGCCGGCAGGGCATCAGGATTGCAGCTGTCGAGCCTGGCGGAGATCTGACTGGTGAGCATTTGCAAGTTGTGTGTTTTTATCTTGCATCTGCAAGAGTGGAGAAAAGATTATTTGGGACAATATGCGAGGAAGCCTTAACTGCAGCTTGCAAGTATGGTTCTTTACGTTCTGGGCTAAAATATGTGATAACGTATTCACCGTTGCGCCCCGCTTTGAAGTTGTTGTGAAGCTGGGAGGTGTTGGTTACTAGTGCTGTTCATCAGACCAAAGAGACTCGAGGTGTCAAGGTGGTTGGAAGTCAGACCTCCTTCCTGTAGTGTGCTTGAATTTGTTTTTGCATTTTGTTGTGGTTTTTTGACGTGGTGTTTGTGATGAGCTGATTTCATGTAGCTTACTGATGGTTTTTTTTTCCTTTAGTAGCAAATGTGGTGTATCCCCTGTTCCGCCGTCCAGCCTGATAACACGCTAAGCGTGCTCCATTTGGCACAGGCACGACATGTTCTACAAAGTCCACAACAAAACTTTGGACCACATCAGTTTGACTATCTGGGGATAGGTAAATAATTGCAACACAAAGTACCAGGGGAAACTGTACTCTGGAATAACCAGACTTTGCTGTGTTGTTGATTTTGTTTTGGGTTTTTTTTTCCTTGTTTTTAACCTGAAATGCTTCATTTTTTCCTGTAACATGGGAGGAACCTTTTTGGCAGTTGACTTACTGAACGTATGCCCGTGTATGCTTGCAACTGCTGAAACACGTCATCTAAAAGCACCGGTAAGAGAAGTTAGCAGTGAAGAGGCTGATTGTCCTGTGTATTGGTTATATCTCAAAACATCAGTTTGATAGGGTCACTGAGCTAAAACTTTTTTGTTTTATATGTGAGTGATAGCATAGACATGGCAAGTTTTTCATGGGGCAGGATTTGTGGTGGAGCTCTGGTTCCTGTCCAGGAACAGATTAATTTTTGAGGTTGTGAAGATTAGGTTCCTGATGTGATGATAGTTTGTTGATTTTTATATTACTTAGGTATTCATATTGGAGACATTCTGAGAGGCATGGTATAAACCATCTCTAGCCCTAGAAGAGATGACGCTAGGTAAATGATCAGACTCTATTTTTAGAAATAGTGGACTGAGGTGTAGGGTGACTACATGATTTCCTTGGGGTTGTACAGGAGGCCTGTGAAGGAGCACTTA
Organism: Morus bassanus; assembly: GCA_031468815.1. Classification (NCBI taxonomy): domain Eukaryota; kingdom Metazoa; phylum Chordata; class Aves; order Suliformes; family Sulidae; genus Morus; species Morus bassanus. Next base: position 29,281,225 of record CM062577.1, read on the forward strand.
AGCAAAAAATGAACCCTAGCAGAAGTACAACTCCAAACTATTTATCAAATCTAATCAAATAATGAGAATGGACAAATAAGCTACCCAGCAACTGAGATATTTAATGAGTACTGGGTTAGATTCTTCTTAATTGTGTCCAGGCGCTCATGGGCTTTATTTTCAAGTCTGTGTTTGTGACTTGCGACTGTACGCGTTGTTTTTTCCTCTTAATGAAAACTCAACATGTCTTTTGTTCCAGCAAATTTCGGAACTTAGAGGGTGATGCCAAATCGTCACATGCCTCACAACAAAGCAAAGAGCTGGCCTTTCTCGGGGAAACCGTGGAAATATCCCAGACTCACTCCAGCCATACTCTTAACTTGAGGTTTAACGCTCTGTTAATGTCAGCCCACGTTTGCATCACTTGAGTAGATGTGGGCTGGGACTGGTGAGAGCGAGGAGTTGCTGGCCACTGCGTGGAGTGGGGCTGGTCAGAGCCTGGAGCTTGCAAGAGAACTTGTGAGGAGAGAGTTGGATGGCTTTTACCACCTGAGTCAAACTGTGTGTGAGAATTGCAAATGAAGCCTAACATGAGCTGCCGTGGCAGTTTGGTTTGTTGTGGAGTGATTGACAGCTGGTTAATTTTCCATCAGAAGATTGCAGTCAGTGGTTTGGGTGAAAGTAGTCCTTATGGGTGTCCTCCCTTCAAGATGCACAGTTTCACAGAGCTCCGGTGGATACAGGCTCACCGATTCCTGTGTGAGAAGAGGTTATCAAAGCTCTGGCGGAGCATTTCAAAGAATCCTTTGCAAAACTCAGAGGTTTTGCTTTTTACCCTAAAGTTTCATTTTGAATCTCAGCTCCATTTCAGGTGGTGCTAAAAGTGAAACGCAGCTAGCTCTTCTGGGCTGGAACAGTTACCAAAGAAAATCTCGCAAATCACGTATAGTTTGCATGCAAAGACATAGGATAGGGAAGACAGATGATAGATTGTTATTATGGTTCTTGAGAAACATCTTGTGGAGCGTTACAGTTCTGCAGCCGCAAGACCTAGGTGTCCCTGTTGTATCCTGCTGTTGCTAGCTGGATGTTCAACTCGGGACTATTACAGAAGGGGACATGAGCTTACTCTTTCCGTCATGATATTGTGCTTTGGCAATTAGGAGGTAAACTCTGCATTACGTCTTGTGATTTGGTGCTAATAGTGACAGGACGGTAGTATACTATCCTTGAAAACATTTACATCTCCATGCGATTAATTCCGTTATTGTTCTCTACCACCACAAATGCAGTCATTTAAATTACACAGAGGAAGCAAACATAATGGTGTTAATACCAACCTCTGTTGTTACTCTGGACCGTACCGCCACGTCTGTCTGAAGGAAAGGATGGTGACAGAACCGCGTCCCCTCAGTTTGCTCGTCTTCCTTTGTGTGTGGGTGAAAACAGATCATATATACGAAGACGGTCTTACTAGTGAGACGACAGCGCTCTTCCTAAATGCGTAGAGGCTCAGAAGTTATGGCTCTAAAGATCTGGTTTGTAACCTGCTGGTCACCTTTCTCGTGTCTCTTAAGACATGAATGGTCTTAAAGTAAAAATTAAACGCCATTACAGTGCTCAGATTAGCTTCAGAGCAGCCTAGCTGATTTTGGGTTTGAGTTTGACCCCAGAAGCAGTTCAGCTGCATGGGATGTCAGGCTTACATCTTGAAGATCATGACTAAACCACACCGATTTATTTAGCTACAGTGAAGAATTTGAATTATTCTGGGTTGGGTTGGTTTGTTCCCCCCCTCCCCCTCCCAACATCTCAAGAAAGGCAAACTTTAAGCTACCACACACAGCTGGTGTTTCTAATAAGACACAGATGTGTTTTGGGACCTCTCCCATCTCCTGCAACATTTAAATGTAGATAAATAGAACTTAATCAGCTATAAATAACAGCATGTCATGCCTGTGGATCACTAACCTTCTCTGGGACTCCCACAGGACTAGGGTTAAGCTTAATTACTTCAGTCTACTATAAACAACAGAATAATCAGCTGTTGGATATTGCATGGGGGAAGGTGGAGGGAGCATAAAGAAGGAAGTCAACATCCCTAGCCAGTGACGCGATGTCCCGGCGTTCAGCGTAGGGTGTTTGTAATGTTTCGAGACCAATGGGATTCTTTTATTCCCTGTTTTGGATTCAGTGCACTGGAGGTTTAATGTCAGTACTGCTTCTGTGTTTTAAAAACAAACCAGCTCAGGAAGCACCTATGAATTCTTTTTTCCTCCCCTTAGGGATATTTTCCTCCCCTTAGGGATAACTGCTCAGATTTGCTGGAATAAAAAGGTGGTGATGGTGGCTCTTTAACTCTGTTGTAGATGAAGGGAAGTTATTCCTCTGTGGCTGTTGCATACTGCTAATTTAGGAGGGCATACTGGTATGTCTGGTCTGGAGTATGGTGCCCATCAGCCACAGGCAGTTCTCCTAGGCTGGGGGGTCAATGTCTGTCAGCATCCAGCACCGGAACCCGGCTGGCTGGCCAGGCTGGCCTGCCTGGGAATGTGTTAAGGAGCTGCTCTCTTTCAGCAGCTTTCTGCTGAAGCAAATGTGAGACAGATGCTGGTGAGACCACTGAGACCCATCTTCCATCGCTGCCAGGTTCTGCTCTTCCCGTCCGGGCATTACTCAGCACAGCACTCTGGTATCACCTCTGCATTCCCCAGCTGCTGTGCATCCCACGGTATATAAATACCGGAGGTTACCCTGGATCAGTAATGAAAACAGCTGCTGTAGAGGCAGTGCCATGTTTATACATGGAGTTGTTTTCTCTCCTCTAGTACTCAGTGCAGACTACTCTCGTCTTCTGATCCTTTTTGAAACATAGGCTTTCAGTCTCTTCTCTGCCTCTGTGTGGTTGTCACACCTCTCGATGTTACACTTGAGCTGAAATATCTACAATATGCAATCGCTAATAAGTTCTCTTGAAGTATTTCATGTGTTAATACGGGGGTGACGGGCCGGTTTGAACAAGATGTCCTTTGACTTTTGCTCGACACACAACCTGGTTTCCCCAGTTAATAGTGACCATTGCCATCGCTCTCCCAAATGGCAAGCCATGACAAGGGAAACTGTGATGTCCCAAACTGCCCGGTTGTTCCCATCTGTATTGGTATGAGTGAAGTACATTTTTGCTTAGTAATTTATTTGTTCTTTGATACGTTTTTGGTTAATTGTCACTTCTCTCAGAGAGCACTGGTGAGAAGATATTTCCTAGACATTTTTCCCTGTTAGCTTCTGCTCTTGCATGACGGTTAACGTTTTGTGATTTGCATAACCTTTTCCCAGCTACAGTAAATTTGAGCTATAGATTTGGGTTTTTTACAGTAGATTTGATTTACAGCCCCACGTATCTGTTCTACGGTACTGCAAGTGTAAAGCTGGGCAAAGCCATGGGTGATTCAGCCAGGAACTGAGGGCAGTCTTTACAGTTCTCCTCAACAAAAGGACCTCACAAGGGCTGTCTGAAAGAAAAATGGCAGTGCTTTGGCATTCACAGTTTGATTTTGTGGTGTAGATTACTTGCAGTTCACCTGCACTGAGTCTGGGTTGGGCTTGGCTCAACACTGCGGTGGGTTTCGATGTTTGCTGCTGTCCCTGCTCCCCTTTTCTTCCCAAAGCAAGAGCAGGTCTTGGGGTGTACAAGTAACACAAGATTGCTCATTTGCCTTTCCCTCTTTTCTTGCATCCCTGTAAGCTGCATTTCCTAGAGGGAAATGTAATTAAAACGTTTATGAGGGGGAAGAGCCAGCCCCGAAGGGCTGCTGCCATGGCACGGAGGCTGCCTCGCTGGGCGAGCGCTGGCTGGCGGCAGTGCCCGCGGCCCCTTCTCGCACGCATGCAGTCCCCTGCTTGCTTGATTTCCCCTGCTGTGGGCCAGGCTCAGGAAGACAGGGGAGTATTTATTTATGAGCTGTCTGTACAGATGTTTTCGTTGTGGTTTGCGGTGCATTGGTGCCACTTAGTGGGGGGAGAATTGAATTGACAGCTTTAACAGTGCAGGGGAAAACAAGGAGAGCCGGGTTTTGTATGCCAGCCCCCACCTCCACCCCGCCAGCAGTATTGCTGCAGTTTAAATACAAATTCAAGTCTTCTGCTAGCTACAGAGCTGCTACGCTTACTGGAGGTGGCTGTCAGCAGAGTAGTGCTGGCAGGCCGGACATGCGCTGACCCTAGTCCCGACAGAGGAAAGCTGCACTTGAAAGCACTGCTTAATATTTCACTAAATAGTCTGGCTTTGCTGATAGAAAAAAACTAATCCAGCCGTGCCTTGTGGTATGCAAGGTTTTGGCAGGCTTAAAAATCATTCTCTCTCTGTGTTGTGATTTCCACTATTTTAGGTGTAACGGGTAGGATGATGGAATGGGATACTGGTAGCTCTGATTCCAGTTTGGGGGGAGCCAATCTACACAAAATATTAACAGTGTTTATTCAAAATCATTTAACTAGATTTTCTATCGATTTCCCCAAAGAAAGGCCTGTGGAGAAAAAAGAAAATCCTGCTGTGATATTTGTAAGCAGGCTATTCTGCTCCCCGCAGTAAATGCTTATGGTCAACTCATGGTACCTGGAAAGAGGTGAGGATGTCTGCTGTTTGCGGTTATAGCAACGGCCATCAGCCACAGACCTCCACGTGAGCCTGCACTTTCATCGCGAGCTTGCAATGGAGCACGTTGCACTCGGAACGCTCTGCAGCATCCTCTGGTTTGTGTGGGGGGGGGTTGCAGCTGTGGAAGAAGTTCTGTGTTGTCAAGGTGCCTAAGAACATCTTGTGGTTGACTGATATCTATGTATTTTTGTCTCATGTAGGGAAGGACAATTTAGGGTGCTTCTACCTTGAGTTGAACTGAATTGCTGAATTGCTTTTCTGGATTTTTGCACATGGGCTCCTTCCCTTGTTGAGCTGTTTCTGTGTCTTCCTCTGCCTGACATGCAGGGCTCCAGGGAATCTGAGCCTGGCTTTGCAACTCTTCCGCGTGGGGAACTGCTTCTAATTTTAGTGAGATTTCTGGGCATGGAACAGTTACACTTTCATTCCCTTAGAAAACATACTGTGACCAAGGATTGTGCTTTCTGGCCTTAATCATACCTACTCTAGCTTTCATCTAGCTCGTCCCATTACCCTCAGCAGGAAGAGCAGCACTTCGCAAAGGTCGGCAGGTCCCACCTACTGAAATGTTTCCCCGAGCCCTTGGTAACTTCGTGTGTGCGCTACGGTGCTCTTGGCTCCTGCAGGAGGGAGATGAAAGCTGGCGTGGGTGCGTGTCCTGGCGTCACCTCGCCATAGCTCTGCGCGCAGCCTTACCTTCTGCACGCTGCCTGCGGTCCGCTCCGGTTCCTTCCAATTTATGCAACTGCCAAGTGACAGCTCCCGGGTGGTACGCGCGGAGCACGAATACTTGCATCTTCTCCTTCGGTTTTGAACCCGTTTGTGTCGCTCTTGCGCTCTCACCAGAGGGCACTGCACAACATGTTGCAGCCTAATAAATAACCTCTTAACCTGCTTAGCTGCTTTATGCTCAGTGGCATGTTTTACAACGTTACCTGGAGTCCTTGAATGCTGGTTCCCATGGCAACCTGATATAGCATTTTTATTCTTTATTACTATCACTGTTTTATTGCTGCCTTGTTCACATGTGCTGTCATCTCTATTTTGCCTTGGTGTGTGCACACGTGCATGTGTGTGTGAGCCACAAATCTGTTTCTAAAAATTATATTATTAAACAATTTAGTGAATTTGGGAAAAAAGTGATGAACTGCCACTGTTGATTTAATATTAAATTAGAAAGAAAAAATAAGCCAGCAACCCAAATATTAATACAGCCAGCTTAGGATGTTTGGTGGAGGTGCAAACAGTCGGGTAAACACAGATGAGCAGGAGAAATACTGCTTCTGGGGGGGAACATTATAGTCTTATTTTCTATGAGAGGGCATATTGACAGCATCCAGATGTTCTTAGGAGCGGGTTTAGGCCAAAGACGGTCATGGCAGCAAGGACCTAAATTGTTTTGAGGTGAAGCTTGAAACATTTACAGAAGGACCTGTATGGCCCAGTAGGGAACAGCCAGAAATTAAGCTGGTAACATGGATCCTTAATATGGATCAGATTGTGGATAACTCATTGTTTGCACCATATTGAGGCTATATTCGTGCTATGGCTGAGGTGCCCTGCTTTTCTGCAAGGGCCAAGAAAGATTTCTTCTGGTGTTGGTGATAACCGGGCTTCAGGAGTGGGGGCAGGAGAATCGCCTTCGCTGAAGGACTGGAGGTGGAGCTAGAGACGGGTGTGCTGGTCCTCCCAGTGATGCTCCCTGCCTAGTTGCTAGGATCAACCATTGACAGGTTTGGTGTGGGGAAGGAAGGTGGGGTTCCTGCAGGTGGGATTAACAGAGACCCTGGGGAGAGGGTTTGCTTTCCCTCTTAGTGCAGGGCACAGTCTGTTCCCTGGGATCGTCTGGGGACTTTTACCTAAAACGTGGTTTTTGCTGTTGCAGGAGATAGCGGGTGGTAGGGGTGATGAGGATTTGGAGGAGTTGAAATTCATTTCTTTTTACAGGCCTCCTCAGGAGAGCTGCCAGGACTTAGCCGGGGTGCTCGCAGCTCCCTTAGGGCAGGGAGGAGCAGTGGGGCAGCCTGGCCCCCCGTGGGATGTGCCCCACTGACGCCTGGGTGGCGGGGGCTGTTGGGGGCCAGCTAATCACAGCCGACAGCAGGATGGGATTTTTCTTCAGGGCAAAGACTGCGTTTCTGGGAACGGTGAAGCAAACAGAGTTAAAGGCGGTGTGATCTTGTGCATACAGGAGCCAGCTGGCAAACCCCAGATAACAGATATCTTTCTAAGCACATGTTCGGAGCAGTGCTGTTTTCAATGGCTCCCTTGTACGTGCTGTCGTCTTTCTTCCCCACTGTAAGTATTAAGGGGCTGCTATAAAAATATTTGTTCTTTCTTAGCTCCTTCGTCTAAGTCTCTCTTTCCTATCAACTGCCACTGTGCAGCTAAGCACGGCAGTAGGATATAAGTATCCCCTGTGCAGAGGGAGGATGTTGAGAGGACTGGGGTCAGGGCTGCCTGCTTGAGGGTGATCTCCTGTATTTAAGGAATGGAGAGGCATCATTTGGGAAGGTATAAATTGTCTAGGACAGCACATAGAATTTTACAACCTGCACTTAAATCCTTCATTACATCTTGTGCCAGCAGCAAGGTGGATTCTGCAGCCTTTTCTAAGGACACTAACCTAGAGATTCAGATACTTTGGAGGATGTGTGTGTCCTTCCAGAAGAGTCTGAGATCCCCCCCCCCCCCCCCCTTTTATTTTTTGCATATTCCTCTCTTTTGGGATGATGCTTTGTAGCAGGACAGGTTTGGCTGTGAGACTTTGGCAGGGAAATTTCTTCAAAGTGCTTGAAGTACACCCTTGTTCATCTCCAGAACACAAAGCTCCCAAAGCAGATATAACTGATCTGGAACTGGAACTTGGTCCTTGGTTGGGAAATTTAGGGAATGACTCTACCTGGGCAGAATAGCTTTTCTAAAATTAAAACATTTCTAGATGGCCAGACTGCTGATTGTTAAGAAGAAAAGCAGGGAGAGCAGCATAGGGAAGATAATGGGTTTCAAGGAAGTGGATTTTGGTCAGCTCAGAGCTACGGTCTTGGCAAGCTGCTTGGAGAGAAAAGGAAGTTTAGGAGAGTTGAAAGTTTCTTAGAGAAGCGAATTCAATGGCACAAGTATGAACTCCCTTAATGGAGAGGACAGATGGGAACGTAATAAGAGATTACTATAGCTAAATCATGGGCTCTTTAATGACCTGAAACTCAAAAGCAACATAAAAAAAATTGGAGAGAAGGTTGAACTATTGAGAACAATTTTAGCATGAACATGCAAAGAAAAATGAGAGGGCCAAAGTCCAAATGAGCTACAATTGGCAAAAGACATAAAGGGCAGCCGGAGGGGTTTCTATAAATGTATTTGTAGCAAGAGCTGGGCCGGGGAATGGGTTAGTCTGCTGCTCAGTGGAAAGGAAAAGCTCTCAAAAGATGGAAGTGAGAAAGCAGAAGTGCTGAATGACTTTTTTTTTTATCCTTTCTGTTCTTCCTGAGTGGGTCAGCTGCAGCCATGCAACCAGCACGCTATCGGGGAAGAGGGAAAAAATAGGTTTGAATACTTAAGTTAGCAGAGCCTGGAGGAATTCAGCTCCGGGTAGTTAGAAAACTGGCTGAAGCGATTGCAGTGCCATTAGTGATAATCTTTGAAAATCTGTGGAGAACAAATGAGGCTTGAGAGGACTGGAGAAAAGAAAACTTAATGGGATGTCTTGCAAAAGGGGAGAAAGGGAGAAGCTGTAGGCTGGGAAGCCTGTAATGCCGGGAGATTTTTTTTTCAGAAAAGTATGATAAAGATGATAAAGTTGTTTCTAAGCACATAGAAGGCAGCAGTCCCTGGAAGAGCTGGAGACCCCCGCAGTAGTCACTGCTTCCATTAATACTTGGATGACGTACTAGAGAGCACGGTGATTCGCTTTGCAGATCTTGCTAAGCTGAGACAGGTACAAGCACAGCCGAGTTCAGGACTAGGATTCAGGGGGATCTGAAATAATAGAAATAGTCTGAAAAAAGTAGGATACGGCTTAGCAGTGCTAAGCAAAGAAGGAATGAATGACTGTAAAAGACCAGAACTGGTCAGGTACCTGTTCTGCCAGAAATGATAAAAGAAATTGTGTGTGGAGGGGTTTGGGATTACAGCAGATCACTGAATATCCCTGGATCTGCAATGCCATCTTGTTATCGGGGGAAAAAAAAAATCATCAGGACATAGAAACATGGTTTACTGTGAAATATTCAAGGCATTCTGTTTGTTTAATTCGGTTCTGGTGGTGGGTGCAGTATATTTAGTTCTGAATGTCACTGTTCAAGGAGAATACTGGCTGCCAGAAGAGATATTAGGAAAAAATTGCAACAAGAAGGCTAGTTAAGCGTGGGGACCAGTTTCCCTGGGGAGGCTGCAGCTGAAATGAAGCAAGAGTACCCTCAGGTGATTTTTCAGCCCCAGATAGGATTTATTTATTTTTTTTAAAACCATCCTTTTGCCTCGTAGCAGAAAAGCTGAGAGATTTATTCATGCCCAGGGAGTAGTAGTGGCAAGTAAATGAAAATACAAAATTCCAACTTAATTGGAAAAAAGAGAAGCTTTTTTGGACATGCAGTTAACAAGGTGAGACACGAGCTTTTGGGCATCTCATGGAAAGACTGTGTACCTGGAAGCTGCTTTGTCTTTTTTTTTGCCCCCAGTTAGCCCAGCTGGATAATAATAATAAAGGTCAAACTTCTTGCTGTAACTTCCATTTGTCTGGTATTGCTATGGCTGAAGCACCAGCAAAACTGTAAAATATTCTTGTGCTCTTTGTGTACTTGAAAGTTAAATTCTCTAATTTTATCGTGTGGTTAGAATGTTGGTGAGACAGATGCCTAATTTAAATACTGCTGTTTGCATGAAACGCTGAAGTACAGTGCCTGGAAATTCCTTGCTCCGGTGTTGATTTTTCATATCTCCTGTCTAGCTCTAAGGGTGCCTGAAGACCTATAAAAACATAAAAACCCGAATAGACAGAAATTAATACCAAGTTCTTCAAAAGGGAAATGGAGAGTATAAGTGGTGTCTGGGGTGACATCAACATTTGGATCCCCCTCTTTCAGTCTGAAATCAGGCTTAGGATGGAGATGAAATAGCATCCAAGAGTTTTCATGACAGGAAGACTCTTCAGACATCAGAAGACTCTTTAATTATGGGCAGAGTGATTCATTCAGTGGTCGGCATCTGTATCTCATTAAAATATGAAATCCTTCACTGTTTCTCCTTTAAATATGAAGGTATCCCTGTTTTATCTTTTTTGGCTTAGCAGAGCTATATTTTGTGTCAGATCATTGCAGCATACCTTTCGAGTGAGCTTGAGTTATGTGCAGATTATTTAATGCTGAAAATGTTGAGCAAATGTAATTCACCTGTGTCGCTTTCTCCAGAATCTTTTCTCCTTCAGCAACCAAGCGCAGCAGAAAAGCAGCTTGAAGTGAAATTGGAGGATTAATTTCAAATTATTTAGGGAATGGGCGTAATCAATAAAAATAAGTTATTCTTTGTGGGTTTTTTCCTGCTAAGCCCTGATCAACAAGTGAGGATTTTCCTGAAGCAAACTGTCTCAACAGGCCCAACCCGACTCCTCTTAAAAATGATGGGGAAAAAAAATCTTCTGTGGACTTCAGTGGGAGCAGCCTGCTTTGAACTGACTTTTACTGTTGTGGGGAAATACGCATTTTGTCTGCAAGAGATTGACCATAAATACCTGTGCAGATGAATACATGTGCAGCTTGGTATGGCAGTATGAAGCTGCGTGAGGGTCAAGGAAGATAATCGTAGGTGTGAAAGCCTTTTGTTACGCCTTTCTTTCCCCCACCCCACCAGAAATAATCTGCCAGGTGTATTTTGGATCAATAAGGAGGATTTTCAGGCCAAAAGGGTCATCTTGCCAGAATTTCCCCATTTTTTCCACCGTCGTGCTGCATGACTTTTTAGATTTTTGGAAAGAGAGGGTGTTGCACACACACAGAATTATACAACATATTAGAAGCAATTAAGTGTTTTCAGTTTTCTTACATGAGTTGTGATTAGTGCAGGGGCTTTCTACTCTACTGCCTCTTTCCAAAATGCAGTAAGGCTGTCAGATGTAAATTGGGGGCATCAAAGCACTTTCTGCATAGGGTTATGAGCTGGTCTGTAGTGCAAATTGCTCTAAATTCTCCCAATGTGTTCCGTGCCAAGCACAAATTGCATTTTAAAAGCAATATTTTGTTTGGCCAGTGTGTATTAATCTAACTGTATTCAGCAGCTGTGAGGTTAAAATCTGGTTTGCCAGTTGGCTTTAGGGTTTGAAAGAGAAACAGCAGCAACAGGTTTTTCAGCCTCGCCTGTGATAAAGTGACGCTGGAAAGAGTGGGAGAGGAGAGAGCGTGGAGATGCCTTAATTTATCAAGGGCAAGCCCTTAGCTACGCAGCCATTTGTCGCTCCTTGGTGGGTGTTATGATCTGCCCAGAAATACTGAGAAGAGGGAGAAATAGGTGGAGAGTTGGGACAAAAATATATACGGAGCTGGAAAGAGGGCTGACTGCCAAAATCTGTGGTGTTACAGTTGGCCCCCAGCTTTGCTCCTTGCTTGTCTTGGCGCTCTAGTTGCAAGACAAATATATTTGTTTTACTGTTGTTCATGCAATCTGGCTGGCTGCATAGCAAACGGTGCTGAGCAGTCGGGATACTTCATCTCATGAGTCATCTGTGAATGGGGAGTGGGACGGGAGGGTGATGATTTAGGTCATGCAGGCTGGGCCGCGAGGTTTTCGATGCTCTCCCTCATAAGCACTTCATCAGTAAGAAATGGCCACAGGATGAAACCTTTTCTTCTGCGGACTGGGGCAGCAATACTCTGCTGGTGTGGGGCTGGCTGATAAAGCAGAGGATTTGGGATGAACCACGACTAGTTTCCTGCTATCCCAAAAGGAAGCAGGTATGGGGAGGAAGAGGAGGAAGAACGGTCTGGCGGTTACAGCATCCTGATGCAGGAGATTTAAGTCTCCTCGAAGCAGCAAAGATATGAATTCAGTCTCCGAGCCTTGTTCTTTATCTGTGTAACAGAAATCACGCCGATGCCCAGCTCGCCAGAGCACTGTGAGGATAAGTCCATTGAGGACTCTGAAGTGCTCAGATAAATACCTGTGAGAGCACAGGGAGGCATTTGTGCTTGTATGAGGGATAAGTGCTTTATTAGTAATGACCCGGAAAGGACAGAACTACTGGCAGGTATAGTAAGCACAAGCAAGTACCTCCTGTAGTTGACAGGCTCTTGGTATAAATCATTTGCAGAATAAATGACACAAGAGAATTCATGCTTCCTAGAGGAGAAGGAAAGAAGTCTCTGCTGAGCTTAATAAAAATGAAAATTTGGTAGTGGATAATACGAGTCCTAGAGGGGGGGTCACAGTCTGCTTGACAGAAGCTGTAAGGTCACAGATTATGTAGGTGCCCAAGTCCGTTGCAGGAATATACAGGAGATTATTGGAGGAAGATGCATCCTGGGAATCTCTCCCACAGAACAGCAGGATCTGGGATAGCTGTAACTGTGGTTTTGCACAGCCGAATTCAAAGGAATTACTGCAGCAAAAAACGAACTGTGTGTTTGACATCATGCCTTTAAAACAGCCAGGGTGGCTTCCAGGATCCTCCTCTTTTGAACTTTTGAAGGTCCCTGTGAAATAGGGCTGGAGGAGCTTGCCCTGTGCTGTGCCAGCCCCACAGGGTCTCAGCAGCCCGAGGCCGTGCTTCTGGCACTGTCCCAGCTTACAGAGAGAGGGTCTCCAGCTCCCTCCCTCGTGCTTCTAGCCACACGTTCCCTTTCCTCCCAGCCACTAGCGTGTGTGCTTATAACTGCTGCAGAGAGCTCAACCAGCCAAAAGCTAACATGATTAAAAAAAAAAAAAGAAATTAGTTTCTTTTGGGCTAATTTCCTGAATTGTCTCACCACTTAGTCATAAATGTGCTGGTGCAAGAGAGAAGGTGGGAACATATGGCTGGGGGCAAAGGGAAGAGTGGGAATTGGTTAGCTTATAACTTCCCTCAGCTAAAGCTGCCGTGGGACTGTCACGTCTGGGCTGTTACGGCTCTGTCTCCTTGAAATGGAAGAAATGCATCAAGCCGAGGTCAGGAGTTCCTTTCGCGTGTGGCAGCACACAGACCGCGGCTGCTCCGTGGTGCCGCTCTGTCTAATCCTTCCCCATGCGTCAGCGCTATCAGCGTGCTTCTAGTATGGCGTGTTTCAGTAGGGGAGTGTTGGAGGCAGCATCCTTCCCGTGTTCTTCCAAACGCTGGGTCGGCTGGGGAGCAACAAGCAACTGCTGCTGCATTGCAGTGGCCGCAACCTAGAAGAGATACAGGAACATACCTGGACAAGTTCGGTTTGTGGAAGAGCATGAATTTTAGCTCATTAAACCACCGAGCCTCCAAGCGTTGTAAAGTTGAGGTCAGGAAGTAGCTGTAAATTGAGTGACTGCAAAGGAAACCCAATTAGCCGCTTGCCATTTTTCCGGAGTTCCTGCATGGAGGTCATGCAGATGTTCGTCGTAGCAAAAGGCCTCCAAGTTGGTGCTGTTCGTCTCAGTCGATGCAGACTTTCACTCTCCTGCAGTGATGTCTCCTGGCACTTACCTTTAACTGTAGAAAGAAATTATTTGAGAAAAGGCCTCTCTTCTATATAGCTGTTTTATCCCCATTAAAATAGTTTAGCTGCCTTCTCCTAGTCTTGATTCCTCCTACTCTCCAGAATGCACATTCTTCAGGCATAAAACAACTGCTACCAGTTATTTTCCCCACTGTGATCACTGCAGCGCCAAGTTATACATCTCATGTTTTAGAAATTTTCTTTTAAAAATACGTTACTTCAACTCCAGTAATAAGTTTGGTTTGTTTTTTTTCTCCCAACAACTTTATTAGTGTCTGAAAGAGAGGCCAATGTACAGAATTAAGATGCACTCATACCGGCGAGGTGCTGTTCTCTCCCTTCTCCGTGCAATGATGGCTCATCTGTATCCAGGCAAAATTTTGCTTGCTCGGGCACTCCACCTTGCCATGCTGCGTACCCCTGCCTAGATAGCTCTTTCTCCTCACCACCCCGGGGGGACTGCACGTCCAAGATGCACTCGTAGTTCTCGAGACACAAAGCCACGGCTGGCTACCCCTTGCGTTACTTTGCTGTGTTACTGTGTTCGTAAGATGCCTGCTGGCCTGGTAATCTCACAGCTAAGCCCAGGAGTTTGCAATTCAAGAAGGAAACTTTCACTATTACCCTGAAAACAGAAGCATAGAAGGAATTAATTTGGAAAGAGCTTCATGTAAAATTTTTATATGCCATCCTGCTGCCAAGATATCTTGCCAATTGGGTGGTAGTAGCATGGTTTTTAACTTCTCTCTCTGTATACAAACAGGATGACTTAACCTCTTCCTCTTTATCCCTGAACAAAAGAAAAAGCTAACGATTTGAACAGATGTTTTGCAAATTGATAGCTGGCTTGTGCAGTAGGGAAGCAGCGTGGTCTTTGAACAAAGCTTTATGTCGTTTGCCCTTGGTGCTTGCTTTCTGTTTGCTGCCTTGTGTTGTGCCTAGATGGATCCCTTTTCCAAAGGCCAGAGATTGCAGTGAGAATCCAAAGCAAGAGAAGTTCACAACAGGAAAAGCTGGTAGATTGTGCCTGATTGTGACCAGCCCTGTTGAGCCCTCAGGGGAGGACAGGAGAAACAGCATCCCAAGCCGAGATCCTGGGGTCGGCAGCGGGAGATGGCTTGGGTGCTAATGGTGGGAAGGCAGCGACAGAGAGGAGGAAGGGAGGGAGATACAGGGACCTGGAAGTGTCCTGGCCGCACGGTGTAGCCTGGACAGAGGGGCGATGTGGAAGGGTCTCCCATCTGCACCAACAAGCGAGAATCACAGCCTCTGCCAAGCCAGTGACAGTGGCGCGAGGAGGAAGCCGGGGCTCTCCTTGGCCTCCTTAATCCAGGGAAATTGCAGCAATTTAACTACATCATTTTCTGCGTACACATAGTTAAACTGGTGCAGTCCTTTAGCATGAACGCTCAAATTGGTTTAAGAGTGGCTGATATAGATCAAATGTATTGGAACTAGCTAATTTGAGAGTGTCCGTGCAAGGAGGTTACGCCAATTTAACATCATCAATTTAGACGCCAGTAGTTGCATTAGTGCGGTGTTTGAATGCAAACTAACAGGGAGAGCAACTAGGAAATGGCTTGAAGAGGCACTTTTCGCTGAAACAGTGTGTAAAGCTACTAAAATTAATAAAATCTTTGAGTTTTTATTTATAGCTGAAAATTGTGGTATCATCTCACAGGGACTTGATCTCTCTGGGGAAAGAAGGGATTTTTTTTTTTTTTTTTTTTTTTAAGGAAAGAATAGGCGAAGTGCATAATTTATGCATTTTATGCTTGTATCTCCTAAAATCTTTCAGAAACGTTCTCCCAAAAATGTAAATCTTAAGACTCCGAGAGATAGATTTGGGTCTGGATGACAGTCAGGTGTCCCAGCATGTGGGATTATAGTCTAAAATGAAAAATTAAGTATAATATTCCTGCACACACGAGTGGTTGACATCCCTCAAGGCTGCTATCATGCCTAACTAAAGTTGGGGGTTTATGCAATATATTTCTTTCTTCCTACACTTGAGCTATCTCTTCCCTTCCTCCCCCTGCTCCATGGTGTTACTGCGCTTCCCTAACTACAATTAAAATGTTGACACCTGGCTTGGCTCTGCAGATTAGGATTTGATTTTCTGTAATTATATGTTATCGCTCACATTCAGTAGCAATTTTACCTTCTGTACAATATGATAACACTTATTAATTCAATAAAAGAAATCAATTCACAGGCAATTTCAAAATGTAACACCTTGGTAACTGAGTACTAACCAATCAGATTATGCATCTGACATTGTGCCTTGTCATTTAATCAGTAATGGGTGATTGCAAAAGCAGATATATGTCAGATGTTAATTAAGAATAACACAGTTTGGGACCATAATGTTAGCAGTGCCTGTTTTGTTATGATGCTGTGCTGAATATAGCTAATATTTGACTTGCACTTAAGTATTATTTACAGTAAATGGAACGATAAGGATATTTATTCTGTCTCTGTGTTCCGACAGATGTATTAAATTTTCTTTTTAATCAGTGGAACATACCGAGTGTTAATGGACCGCCGCACAGTACGTGTCTGTGTCTGTGGGATGTGGAGGTGGTTTTGTTTATAGTGAACACGCTCCATCTTATCTCCTAGAAAGTTACATAGTCTTGCTTTCCCATGGCTTTTTTTATCTTCTCGAAGTGTTTTACTTGGCATCTGCCAATCAACTCTTTCCATCAGGTTATTGTTATAGCGTTGAAAAATAAATGCGAAAGCCGTGGGTACGCACCGCCTCTGAATCCGCTGAAACCCTCCCCACCTCCCCCTCCTCGTCCCTTGCAGCGGATGCCAGGTGAAACGCGCTCTCCTTCACCAGTGACCCTGCCTGCGGACTGACCGTGGGCAGGGAACTGGTACCGTCTTTCACTCCATTTACACCTGCCATTTTCTTCCCGTCAGGATGTCTGCAAGCTCTGACCTCATGGTCGTTCACAAGGCTTAAACGGGGGCTTGCTCCCCGCCTCGCTCCGGGCCTTCCTGGGGTCGGTTTGATGGGGATTGACCACGCTCTCTGTCCTGATCTTCAGCTGCAGTTCAGGGCTGCCGCACGGGCGCTCGGTGCCACCGACTCCCAGCGCTTTCACTGGCGATGAAGGTCATGCAGGACCTGGCCCTTAATTTTATATCTTTGCGTTAAAGACCCGTTTGTTCTGTGTGGTTAGGACCTGTTAGGCCAGTTAAATTAAGATGAGAACAGGTGAAATATGCCTAAAACCGACATTTTAGCTTAGCCAAATGTTATCATGCTGACACAACCTTCCTTTCTGATTTGTAATTAAGTTAGAGCCAAGGCCACCAGCTATTAAACTCTACAAAGCAAACGTATAAGATGCAAGGAATCTCCAATAAAGTTGTAAACTTCAATTAGACGGCACCAGCCCAGGGTCCTGAGCTTTCATTGGACACTTACCTAATTTTATTATAACAGCAGCATCCTAAATGAGCAGCTCTGGGGCATAGTCTATTCATTTAACAGTCTGCATATTCATTAAATCTTACAAATTGGCATCGGAGTTTTGTTTTTAGCAACTTATTAATTGAAAGAGGGAGACACATTCAGTATTAGATCACTTATATTTTCTGTTTGGTAAACCATTTTCATTCACAGCTTGCCTAAAATGTGGCAATTCCTACGAGCTGGGGTAAATTTTCCCATCAAAGGGATTCGCTAATGGCTGATAAAGCAACACGGAGTCTGTAAAACCATTTGCTGTGAAATTTCAGTGAGGAAAGAGCTGTCTCTTTTGCCCCAAGATATCATTGATTTCAAGGAAGTGGAAGGATTGCAGGTGGAAATGGCAACAGTGGAGATTTCCTACTTTTTTTAATGATAGCCTCTCTTCCCCTTTTCCCCTCCCTCCGTTTTAGCAACTGACAAATGCAACATTAGTTTCTCTCTCTGTCGCTCTCTCTTTTTTTTTTTTAAAAAAAAAAAAACCCCATACTTAGGTACTACCATTTTTTCTTCTGCTCTGGTTTCCCAGAAGAAAAAGGTGTTTCAAAATAACATTGTGCTCTGTAATTCTCTATACCGTGATTTCGTACTCAGTATTCCAGGGTGGGTACTTGTTTTGGCTTCTCCTTACATTATTGTTCCTCTGTATAATTGAAGCAGTCAGAACTTCAGTGATTTAAGCAGAGCTCTGACAGCTCGTATCCTCATGTGTGAATCTTGGCTTATTACTTGAGTGTGGCTTTCTTAAACTTCCAAGGAAGCAGAGTGTTTATTTTCAGATGTGCATGCCAGTAATGAAGCAATCCTGTGTTTTGCAATAACTAATGAGTATATCTGGAGAGACCCCAAACCTCGGAAACTGTCAGTTTTTAAACTGTCTTGTTACACTAAATTTAGGAAATACCTCGTCCCTTCAGGAGGTCTTACTGTGCCATATTATGTGTTTCTCTAATGAAGAGATAATTATGACCTGAATTCTAGCTTGGAAAAGGGTAGCTTAAACTTTTTTATCATGACAGTTTTAACCTCTAATTTGGATCTTACTGCAAGTTTTCTCAGCGTCCTTAAGAGGGTGAAAAAAGGTTTCTCTTGAGTAGCCATTTTCATTCGTTTACATTCTGCTGCTTATCCTGTCTGCACAGGGAAATCTAAGATGACTAGTAAAGGTTCCCAAATTGGCTTTCCGCAGAAGGAAAGTGATGCTTACAAAATGTTGATGGATTGATCCATTTATCAAAACACCCACAGACTCCACACCCTGAATGGTGAAATGGTAAGAAATATTTGGCGTCGGGCTAAGAATGTAAAATTCTCCCCAGGTAAATGTTTTTAATAAGTTGCTGCATCTTAAGAGCTTTGTTTTTTCTGCGTGAATTTTCTTAAGGGGAAGAAAAAGATTGCAAATATTGAGTTGGTTCAATGATTATGATCATTCTTTGACATCGAATCAGATCATAATTTCTTTCTTCGTTAGCTTTTTATTTCACAAGGTAAAGAAGAGCTACACATTTCCTAGTCCATAGCATGGCAACTTGTACCAGTGCTTGGTTTTAACAGGGTCTGCTACTTGTGATGTACTCTGTAATCTGTGATGTCTTCAAAGGCAACTGATGAAAAGAAGGGCCCTGTTACAAGAATGGAAAACAAACTGATTCTTAACCCTTTCCTTAGTGTTGAATTACTGCTCCTACTGAATAGGAAAATGACCTATAACTGGAGGGGATCAGGACTGAAAACCCAATAAATATGTGTAAAATAAAGCATCCTACAGATTTAGTGGGCAGGGGCAGGGTGAATGACGCAACACCCGCACTGGAGGTGCACTAGAAATGGTAGGGCTTTGCTTCCCATAGATCCTCCTCTGAAACAGGGCCTTGGTGCAAAGCACGACCCTGCTGTTTTCGTGGCAGGGTGTAATTGGTAGATAAGTTCATATGGGAAATAATATGGAGCTACTGAAATTAGGTCAGGCCGCCAGTTTGTCTGCGGTACAGGAGACTTCTGTTTATCCGTTAGAAAGGGATTTATAATGGGATTCTCTGCAAGTTGGTGCATATTGAAGGAGAAGCAAATCATGGGCTGCAGGGTTTGATCAAGCTGGGACAGAACAATGATTTTTAAAAGGCTCTGCTGGCAGAAGCGGTGAAAATTTTATGAATGCACAAGTAACCTCATGTCACACAGGGATTATTCCTTTAATGTGTTTATGCCTTTATCAAGGATGGAATGGCTTTGTTGCCTAGCTATATAGCATTAACTTGCTACTATCTGAGAAATAATACCCATTAGTAAGTTCTGACTTATGTATTTATTTCCCATGTTCCTTATCTGGTGTAAGTTGATATAAATCCTTCTCCTGCCAAATCAGAACATGGATGAGTTTCCTCTGGCAAAAACTGATACTGCAGCTTGTCCTTTAGCTCTCAGGCCTCACGGGTTTAACATCAGTGGTTTGACCTCTTCCCGTTCAAAGGATAACATGAGCATTGCTATCTGTAGAGATGCATGGTGACAGCGTAATCATGCTTCGTGCTGAAGATTACCATGCTTTTGGCAGTCACAGATAAACTCAGCCTCACAAACTGAGCGTAACGACATTAGGTATAACTGGTTTCTATTTAAGAAAAAAAAAAAAAAAAAGCAGGGGGGGCAATAGTAGAGATAAATGTGCCTAAGGTCAGAGCTAGAGGTAGAACTTGACTCCGTGTCATGTATGCTAACCCCAGTGCTGTCCTGTCTGCTGGACGACCGTCTTGTGTTTTGCTGGATAAGCAGATGTCCTGGAGAATTAGGGATCGCTGTCATGGGCCTGATGGCAAGAGTCCAATCTGCTCTTTGACAGGGACGCTTTGCCTCTATTATGTCTCCATATGTGTATTTTCATGCCCAGGGCTTTCATGGAAATGACTGCTAGACTTGGAGATATGTGAACCTCCTCAAGGTCACTTTCTTCCATGTGTAGATAGTGTCACATTGCCACCCTTGCAGCTGGTCGCTTACCAAGTCGGCGTGAAGCTGCATGGTGAAAGACATAAGGATTACAGAGCTGAGAGTCTTCACCCAGCAGGACCTATACAGGCCAGCGAAACTGGAACTCAACATAAACACATTTAGAAAACACTTTAAAGTACATACATTCCTTTCTTATATTTAAATTTGGCTACCACATATCACAAGTTTTATCTCAGTAGTTTCATGGCCACGAAGAAGGCTTGCTACGTTTGGGGAGCTGTCTGTCCTGTATCGCTTGTACTGACTTAAGTAACACATGTAATCAGTTAGAAGGCAAGTAAAACGTTGGCCTGTAATAAGCTCTGCACTTCAACAAATAATAATTCAAGAATTCACCATTCTCAAATAGATTTGGAAGGATACAATATGTATCTTAAAATGCTTGGTTGTTTTAGTTTAAGCTGTGATATTAAAGATGGATAAAACCAGAAATAAGCTCTCACTTTCAAGGTCATTATTTCTCAGTTCTAGGTCAGTTGATATATTTGCCAGCTCGGAGAGCTGAGTAGCTGCTTATCCATGGTAACAGTTTTACTTTACCCCACCCGGTTTTGCTGCTGATTGCTAGAGTAAAATCTGGCTTTCAACCACGATGTAGGGGCATGGAGACGCGTAATGGCAAAACTGGAATCTCTCCTTTCTGTTGGAGCATGAGATTTGTCAGGGAATACTGTAAATTTTTACTTCACTAGTTCAAACTGGCTCTTTATCACCTGGTTTCTCCGTGGGAAATCAGGAATCCATCATAGCACCAAAGCACTTCATTTTAAGGCAGTCTGTAGGTCCCTTGAGCAGATGGGAGAAACTTGGATTGAATTAAAACCGTATTGTGAAAGGTGGTCATTGTCCTACTCTGTGTGCATTGCCTGAATTTACTTGGGAGGATGTTTAGGAGAAGAGAGAAACAAAGGACTTGATATCGCAAGTTGTCATCCTGGGAAACATAATCACACTGGGATGCTTCCTTCTTTAAGGGAGCTGTACTCCAGAGTTCATCAAATAATTAAAATCGGTCCTCAAAATGCTGACCATCGCATAACTATTCCTGTCTCACCCATGCAAGGAATCTGTCTCCTGCCCTTTTGCCAGCACCCCTTCTTCCCTTTCACTTACCCTTCCTATCTGGCATGCTCTGCAGCAGCGTGTCGTTGCTGAGATCTTGGTATGTTGCTGAGAAGATAAAGGGATTCTCGAAGACCCAGGGAAGAATGCCCGGGGATGAGAAACGGTATGGGACTTGGTAGGTTACAGCAGTAAGGAGATTACACGATGGGTCATTTGCTGTGAAGTACCTACTGCAGAATCTATCCCTACTTAGGTCCTGCTTAAGTCTTTACAATGAGGCTTTCCGACATCTTAACCCATGTGTTTAGCCTTGTGCTGGTCCTCTGCACGCAGCTGTAGTTAATCCTGAAAGTGTGTTCCAGGTTGTTCTTCTCATCAGAAATGCGAGGAGAAAGCAATTTTGTGGGCAGATCTGCATTCCCACGCATGACAGCAGCCCTGCGGTTTCCAGGCTGTGCGGGGAAGGAAGAAGGGTGGTGGCCGGGGGGAGGTTTGGGAGGGCAGCAGCAAAGTTAAATCACTTCAGTTCTGCTCAGGGCAGTAGCTAAAACTTGCAGAGATTTGACGTCCATATGACCAATCTGAGAGACTCTCCTGCCAAATTACGTGATGAAAACCAGAGCGGATGATGTCAAGGCTCTCTCACAGATGTCCCCTGCACAACCAGCTCCACTCCTGGACTTATCGTAAGAAATTAAAGAGCCTTTGCAGTGGCTAAACAAGGATGTGCGTCTTTCATAGTACCACGAGCTGCTTATGTGGTTTATGTTTCCATGGTATATCAGGAACAAAGAAGCCCGGGGTACAAAGCCTGTTTGAAAATTGATCCTCAGTGAAATGGGAATTTACAAATGTGGCGTGTTCTTCTCAAAAATAAAATTGAGCTTTACCCATATTACTATTAAAGTATAAAGCTTTAATTATGCCCTAAATCCACTCCTTTAGCTGGGGGGCTCACATGATTAGCAGCGAGAAAAAAAAAAAAAAGCATCTGGAGAGGCTGTGTGGTGCCGTGTTTTCCCATATGTGAAATTTTATACAGTACAAATTATTAAACACCAAACCTCCGGAGAAAGATTGTAATGAAAAATTTAGCACTCCCCCATCAGGCTGCGACTAATTTGCCTTCTGACTAGATCTGAAAGAACGGAGGGCTGTGCTGGGGGTAATCCTTGATGAGCAGCTGGCAAGAGAAAACTAGTATTATTATAATATAGTGCAACAGGAGCAGCAGTGTGACACTTCTGTAGCTAGCCTCACTTGAGAGACAGTTAAGGTAAAAATCAGGAAAAAATAAATCACCATTTTAAATCAAGGGCTGTGAGAGCGTATCCCATTCTTTCTATTTTGATTTTGGCCTCAAGCTCCCAATTTTCATCTTGCAACACTTCTTTGTAATAAAGATGTGCAATAGAGAGGAGACCTGGAGCGGATGCCGTCTGGCTCGTGTGGCGGGCGGTCCTGTCTCGTTCATGCACGTGGGCTTGCACCTTCCCCCTACCCTTCTGCCGCTCGCTCCCGTTCCCCGGCGCGGGGGCTGCTGCCGGCAGCACGCCGCACTCAGACCCTGAAACGTTCAACCGTGCACGCTCTGGGGCTTCAGACGCGGGAGCGCGAGCAGCTGCTCGGGAACCCCTATTGCACCAAACGCTGGCACGGCTGGGCTGCAGGATCCCCCCTTGTGAGCAAAGAAACATGGGAGATGGGCGGTTTCTGGCACGCGAGAGCTGCATTTTAGGTACCTGCACAGATGGGGTGCTCTTCTGAAACACCCCGTCAAGCTCTGACTGAGAGGCACGTCCAATCCATGCCGCTGCTTGTCCTGACCACAGATGCCGTGGTCCAGTCATTAGTGCCGCTGGCTGTTCCCCAGGAGATTGCGACAGGATTTATAAAAATATGCAGCAAATGGTGGAATATACCTCTACCTGGTCTACGTTTTTGTCTGTAGATCAATATTATTCAGTATTCTTTTTAAAATTGTTTATGAAGAGTTTCCCTGGGGTTTTTTTGTAGAATTTTGCAGGGGTGTATTGGCCCAATAGGTCAAACAAAAGGATGCTAAAGGTAGCCTGATGTGACTGGAGGCACCCGCTGTGTGATTCTCCGTGATTAAGAGTTGTTACGTTATGCTGGGTGCTTATTACAGTTAAATTCTTCCTTGCTGGAGCAGCCTGCCTCATCGCGATTGTTGCTGTGGGAGAAGTGACGCTGTTGCAGCGATAGGGCTGGGTACTCCGAGGGCACCCGCCTTTTTCTGGCCTCTTTTCTCCACGTGTCTTGCTAACAAAAGAAAGGCCCCGTGTAACTTTATGTGCAGTCATAATGTCTTGTCATAGCTGGAACATGCTTTTAACACCAGAGAAGTAACCTTGTCACGTGCACCGTGTCCACCGGCTCAGAAAACCCCTGATGAATCCCCAGTTTCCTGGAGGAAGAACTTCCCCCACCATCCCTAAGTTCATATTTGCATCTGAAAGCCAGGGATCGGTTTTGCTTGGATGCTTCAGAAGGAAAGGGCTGTAGGCACAAAAACCCCTCTCCCCACCAAGTCATTCTAAAATCCAGATTTTACAGTATGAGTCCAAGAAAACTCAGCACCGGCAGATTGCTCTTGGCCCCTGCCTGGCAGGGTGTTGATTAATAATTTGAACCTGCAAGTCCTATTTCAACTTCTGTGAAATCTAAATTGTCCATCTGAGGCTTGCTTCTTTCAAAACAGTTCTACTGTGATTTTCACTGCTAGCATAATTCTTTGTAAAATAGATAACCCTGTCAGTGGCAAAGCTGTGCCGCACACCTGGAAGGCAGCACAGCTGTGAGTGCTGGCGTACAAATGTGGAGAGGAGGCGATAACCGGAGAAGATCAGAATTTAAACTGAGTTCAGTTGAGATATATCCAGCTATATTGCGCTTCCTCTGCGCTATCCTGTATGTATTTGTCTGTTTCCAGGGATTTTTTTTTTTTTTTTTCCTAAGGCTACAATTTTGAGGGTAGAACATGAGAGATTGGGATCTGGCCACCTTTAGGAGTCAAGGTACCGGAGGCACTTCAGAAAATCTCAGCTTTAGGACTCACCAGAAGATAATGGTGCAGCCACTTAGTCAGTGAATAGAAGCAAGTCACTGTTTGATCCTGCTCCTGCTGCTGCATTCTCCCTGGGGGCAGAAGGAGCTGGTTTTTAGGAATAAAACAACAGAGGTTTTCTGTGAGATGAGTTTTGGGCTTTTTGCACAGGTGGGCTGCGAGGTGGGAGCGTGCTGGCCCCGCTAGGTGGGTGGTTTGTAGGAAGGACAATACCAAGCGCTGACAAACATGGCATAGTTTGTGAACTTACCTCATCGTGAGATGCTTTTGTGTTTTATGCTATTCTCTTTCCATTTTGGCTCCTTTTTTTATGGTTTCAGGAAAAGGATATCATTTTACTCTTGTATCAGTGCAAATCCATAGTAATTCTGTTAATGAAAGAAAAAACCCCAAACTGGTTTTAGAAACCGTGAGAAAAAGAATCACCTCTGGTGTTTTTGAAAAAGGACCTTGTTTGCCCAGTAATTCAATATTGCTCTATCATCTCAGTAATGAGAGTTCAGCTCGTAATGGCAGCACATTACAAGAAAGGCTGTACAATTTAAACACGTTGTAAATCCAACTAATAAGTATAAATTGATTTTTAAGGGGAAGAAACGTGCACAAACCTAGTCTTTTACCGTATGTGTCAACTCTACCAGAAACCTTGCTCGAATGGTATTTCAGTGTGCTTTACCTATTGTGTTGCAAACTTTTCAGACTCTGTCAGTTGTACTAAAGCTTTAAAATACAGATGGTGGTGAAATCCCCAGTGGAAAAGAGACTTCTATTTCAAACTTCAGTTCTGTTTTTTTCTCTTCTAGTTCATAGCGGATTTTGACAGATCAGAAGAAATATTCACAGCTTGATGCAGCTGGATTCTTCTTTGGCATGAGCAGAAACATCTGGCCCCAAAACAGTGCCTTTTACCAAAGGGCCGAAATACATGCACATGCATCTGTTGTGCTAATATATTTTCCTGTGAACTCAGATGTTAATTGCTTTGTTTTGCTGAGACAACAGTGTTGGTTCAGTGAATAAGATTGTTTCCTTTAGCCCTCTGTTAATGGTTTCCTTTAGCGGTATTATTGTTTTAAATAAGAAACTGTCAGGTACGTTGTGAATACCAGCGAGGTAAAGCGTTTTGAGCAAGGATATTTATAGTGCAATGGTATCTAGACATGTACTGTTCTATGGAATTTGCATGTCGACTGAGACAACTATTAGCACAAAAGCTCCACGTGAGACCAGTTTTATATCTCTAGGAGACATCTTCAATTTTTGCATTGTAATTTTAGAGGCTTGTGCCATTCCCACTCGCTGCTTCTACTGTCCTCTTGCTGCTCATCCACTGGTAGCAACAAGGGAACAGTAAAATCTGACTAATTAGTTGGTTATCCAGCTCTACCCGTAGTTCTGCCTTTTGTTATTTTGGGCTTTGTTCCTTCTCCCACGCTCGCTCTTACAGAAAGAGCTGCAGTTCAGAGAAGTCCTTTTGCTGACTTCTGGTCTCTGGATGGAGCTTTCAGTTTTGTTCCCCCTGGTCAGAGCAGTTCTGGGCCCCACTGCTGCTTGTGAAGATCCCCTGGTGTGACAGACCTTGCTCGTTTCCCAGCTCTGTATCCAAGGTACTTTGAAGCCTCCTGCCTTTGGGCAGAGCTCAGACTCCGGCCTTTCTGCCCAAAGTAAAACCTCACTTGTCCCATGTATCAAGAGCAGTATCGAATCCCATCGTATCTTCCCAGTAGCGAAGGTGTGCTCCCTTACCCCTCCTCCACAAAACCTTCCTATCTGATGGCTTCATTTTTTCACACTGTATCTCTGTGCCTCTTTTTACTAAAATATTTCCTGCGGCGGTGCGGGGTTTCCATGCAGTATCCACAAAAGCAGCAATTCCTTTTCTAGCTTTCTCAGCGAGCTGTACTCAGTTAACATTATACTTTCTTTCTTAGAAATATTTACTTTACACATCATCCAGGGAGAACGATCTTGTGGTTAAGATGCAAGATGGTTGCTATTAAAAGCTGCAATGCTTTTAGCCATCCAGTTTTCTCTATAGTTGTAGTCCCAGGTCCATTGCTTGGCGTTCCCAAAGTCATCTGATCTTTTTGTTCCTTCTGAGAAACTGGGATGATAATACTACCCACTGTGCATCCTTGCCGTTTAAACTCGATGGGTGTTTGCAGAGTATTTGGAGATGCTCTCAGGAAATACGAGTAGGATCATTAATAAATGCATCTTGCTATTACTACGTTATCCTCTAAGGTGCTGTTTGTATAACTCGAGACTTTCCTACCGAACAAGTAGAGAAAACAGATGCTTATTACTGTTTGAAATACCTTTCTGCACCAAATGTGACAAGCGCTTCCTGCAGCTAAGACCATTCTTAAGGGAAGGACTGCAGCAGTCTAACTTAACTCAGCTGTTACTTTAATTTTGCTCTAAAAGCTGCCTGTTCCAGTTCAAGTTAGACTGATTCATACCTTATTCAACCCAAACAAAACTAAGGTTTGGCTTAAAGCTCGATAAGCGTGTTAGACACCACTTACAGCAGTTTAAATCAGCTTCAAATCAGGCTTTTAGTTAAACTAGTGGACTTGTTTATTTTGGTGCTTGACAAGCCTTTGTGCCCTCTGTGAAACGATGCAGGTGCAATGGCTTGTCTTTCTCTGGGCCTGCCTTGGGCAGGTTTCCCCTCCTGAGCCCAGCTCACCCCCAAGCACAGCCTGACCCCTTTCTGAAAGGCACCAGCGTGGCTTCGCTCTCCAGGATCAGTGAGGAGAGGATGCCTTGCCTCACAGGGAGCAATTCAGACCAGCTGGATAACCTTCAGTGGATGGTGTGAGTATCTGCCTCATGGTTACTCTGCAGTTTGCCCTTTCAGCCGTACCAGGATGCAGTTTACACATTTGGAGGACCATGACCTTCCGGCTGCAGGGAGAGGATTACTCCTCAGCAGGGCACACTAGTGTGGTGGGGGTTTTCTTTTCTTCTTTTTTGTCTGTAACCATCACAAGAAGAATAATCTGAGCCAAGTGGTTTGGGGTTGGATTTTGGAGGCATACAAGTCAGGAAGAGCACTCAGAACAAGGACACTTGAGTTAGCTTTTCTGTCATGACAGAAAAGGCAGTATGAAATCCAGATCCCGTTTTTTGCTCTAAGCTACAGTGTTTCAGCCAGTCCTTTTGTGTCTGAGAAATTTTTAAAACTACGGTTGTAGGGAAAATATAGTTAGTGCCAAGCCACTCTTGTGCTGCATCATGAGAGTACAGTATAGGCCAACAAGAAGCATTTTCCCCCCACCGTAAATTGATGCAGTCTATCTTACGTAGGAAGAAGGCAGGGCAGGCTCTCAGTCCATCTTTACTGGGCTTTCTGTGCTTTCTTTACTTCCTTGGATCTTTGGGTAATGCACTGTGTCCCTTGATAATAGCAAGCATCAACCAGCTATTTCACAGAGCTCTGGGCTTAGCCTAACAGCAGTGCTGCCTTCTGAAGAGCTGCTTCCCGTTCCTCAGCCGCGAATGTTAATCTCAAAGTTCAGTGATCATTAGCTAAAATCATTGTCACCCCTTTTTAGTTATTCAGGGCTGAAAATTACCAAAGGGCTTCACCTTAGTTGCTTTGTCTGTAATTATTCTTAGATTTTTGTTTTCTTCAGTATGTCAAACAGCAAACAGGATGTCCCTTAGGCATTTGGAGGAAATTGCTTCTGTGTTTCTCTGTGGAGCTGGCTGTGCTTGCTCTGGTAGTTGTAACACTCTTATCTCAAATCAAAGTGCTTGCAGTGGTGGTGTGGGATCCCATGGCCTTACTGAAAGCTTCCTTGACAACACTAGCGTCTTGACCGATCACAACGGGTGATCACAACTGGACAGCAATGATGTTTCAGGTTGCCTCTGCTTCAAGCGCAGAGCCAGGGACCTGCTTTCCAGACCTGAAGAGGTGTAAGGTTTGCTCTGATTTGTGCCAGAGTGGCTTGGTTCATCTGCTAGTGCAGGGAGCCTGAAGAAAACGGCTCCGGTTCTTGTTGGGACTCGCTGAACCAGCTGTGGTTCCATTGCCTGTGGGTGGCAAGGGACGGTCGGCTGGGGGACGAAGACCTCTGCCAGGGAAAGGACAGGTCCCAGGAAGTTTAGACAGAGAGCAAGTAGGGGCTTGCTAGAGTTTGAATTAGCAATAAAAGCAAATTGTAGGTCTGACTAGAACAAGGGAGAAGTTGGAATAAAAATATTCACGGTGGTGTGCGTGGGGGTTGTCTCTGCTCTGCTAAATGCACGTCAAACCACAGCTCGTGCCAACCACCATCAGTTCCCTCTGCATTTAAGTGGTGGTTCTCTTGCCTTTAGTGCCAGCTTTTCCCCCAGCTGCTGCTATGCTGGAGCTCCTAGGTTTTACGGGGTCTTCAGAAATAAGAGGGGGAGTTAATGAAGATCAGTTCAGGGACGTGATCATGGGCTGGTTTGCGGAACAGCTGAAAACATGAGATGTTAGGCCTGATCCTGTGTACGTGAAAGACTGTCTGCTATCTCCTGTGATTTAAACTATGCCGCTGTAGCTTCAGCTTACGCCAGTGCTGGGCAAAAAAACCCCAGCTGGGTCTCTGGTTGGTGTCCGTTTCTGCTACATGAGTTCCCCGTTCAGATGAGCCGAGACCAGGGTGTGACCGTACTGCCGAGGGCAGGGTACGAGCTCGCAGCTGTGGCTGTGGCTGCTCAACGCTGTGATCTTTGACAGCAGTTTCTGCAAAATTCATCATTCCCTGGGCAGCCTTTGTATTTATTTATTTACTTTGTTTCTTTTCTTTTTTTCACTTTAGTTTATTAATCGCATGTGGGGTTTATCTGGAAAGAATTGCATGCAATTTATGCATGCCTACAGTAGCATATGTTTTATATATTTGGTTTATAGGGATGGTACTGATTCCTGAATTAATTTGAACAGCAAATTGTTGTTGTATCTGCACACAGTATGTCTTTTCTTTTTTTAACATGTATTATATGACACACATCTGGTGGTGTTTTAATTGTGTTATTGTGGTGCCTCAGAGTCCTAGTAATGAATTTGAAACCCTACTGTACTAAGCGTGGGTTTTTCACATGGGACGTTTGGAGGGTTTGAGCGAGAATGTGGATGCTTTTGTCCCTGCCTTGAACTATGGACAAGAACCCACAAGGTTTGCAGGCTGCCGTTACAAAATCCTCCTTCCCCGTCGATCAGCATCAGGGTGGTAACTTTCGTCCCCAGCTCTACGTAAGGAGATATCTGCAGTGCATCGCACCTGGATAGTTGCTGGCAATGTTTGCTTTTTCTAAAGGCAGTTTGATTGATCTCTGTGGTCTGCGTAAGAAGGACTTGGAGCAATTCAGGACAACTATCCAAGTCTGCACTGCAGGTTAGAGTGTAGCTGCCAGGGGTTGTCAGTTGAGAAGGTCTTTGCCTTGCTGCCTTACTGGGGAGGCTGTAGACCGAGCCAGCCTTCCAGAATCATTCCTGTCAGTGCTGTATCCAAGAGAAAGTGGCCTCTCTCCCCTTGCTCAGGGATTGGATTAGTTCCCTTTGGTTGCAGCATTATGCTGGAAGATCATATGGAGGTGCTTGTCCACTGTGACCCTCCCAGCTTTTCCCAAGCAGCTCTGTTAGGCAGCGTAGTCTCTCTTCTATAGTAGCTGCAGGCGGCCGTCTTCGTTCCTCGTAATCATAGAGCAACTCTGTTTTGGGGTATGTTTTTTCTAATGAGGGGTGTTTTTGAAGGAATCCAAGCTGCTGCCTAAAACTGCCTTCCCCTCTTCTTCCTTAATTATTTCTAAGCGGGTATCGTCAGCATCTATGAATGTCATCTGCAGTGGCTTTGATAATATTTTTCTCAGATATTGATGGAACTATTGAATAACTGCAAGCCTTGTTTAAATCCTTTTGCCTTCTGTAGCAAACATTAATGATTATTTATTGACGCTACTTTTTGAGAACTTAGCCAATATGTTCCCCACTTAAAATATGCTTTACTGATATTTATATAGTGCTAATTTTTGTCAGAACGTCTTGCTGTATGAGTGCATCAAGAATCCTAAATATATCACATTTATCCTGTTCCCTTTTCAACCAAACTTATCAAAGAAATGAAACCAGGCTTATTCAAAAAGATTAATTTTCCAGAAAACGTTGTTGACTGAAATAGTTTAATTCAGTCAATTAAATTCAGTCCTGCTTTTTTTTTCCTCTTCTGTTCAAGCCTGGTATCACAGTAAAGTGCTTTTGGCGCTTTGGCCCAGCCAGCCCTGGTTGCTCCTTTGAGATATTTCTCCAATACTTGTCTTTTTTTCAGTTTCCTTGGTGGCTATTCCAGGATCTCTTAAAACATCTGTGTGCACACGATCTCCCATTCTAGGGCTTGTGCAGCAGGTCTGGACTTCGTTCTTAGCAAATATTGTCTAATTTCTGCCTTTTGTTATCAGAAGACTGAGGAATGAGTCTGTTTTCTTTCCAAGGACAAAGCAAAACTGCATTGAATGTTTTGCCAATCTGACGTCATTAGTGATGTGTTTACCTTGCTTTTTGGGATCTTCTCTTACTAAAATCACTTTTGAAGGTTATCATCACCTTTTGTCTTTGATTCAAAACCCTTGATTTTGGTGGGTAATAATATTACTAGAAGAGAAATACCGTAGTACACAGAGAGATTTTTCTTGGTTGAATATCCTAATATATTTTGAAACATCTCCTGCAGCTTTGGACAATTTAATATGTACATTAAATTTACTTTTGCTTTGAACATCACAGCTGTTGATATTAGCCTTTAATAGATGGTATCTGTATGCATAGATGGCAGCAATGTTAAAGCTGTCAATTCTGATTGCCTCCTACATGGTGTTTAAAAGCATTGTGTAAACTCAGCCTAATTTAGTCCATTGGCTCCAGCTGAACACAGCTCTCTCCTTGCTAAATGGATGCTTAGTCAATCATACCTCTGTCCCGCTCGGAGTTACTTCCCTCACAGTGATCCTTTCGATATGGTCAGCTGCACTGGTGTTGGTAACACTTGATGCATCTGTTGTAAGAGTCCTGAGCTGATCTTTAGCGTATCCATTTCTTTCCCATCACCCAAAAAATGTGCAAAATGAACTTCTCATTTGATGCATGTTGGATGGCATTTTATAACTGAGAATCACAAGTCCGAATCACCTTAATGTGAAACTTGCAGCTACAAATCTTATTTAGTAACTTGCTTAGAGGCTTTCAGCTCTCTCGTGGAGTATTTATTTGATGCTATTCCTTCAGACCTGTCGCTAAATTAAAGCTTAGTTAGGGCATCCAGTTCTGGCCGAGCATTACAGCTGGTGCAGTAATTATTAGGTGCTGCCTTTTCGTTGATGGTGATTATGTCTGTCCCTTGCCTAGCTGTGGATTCATTGTCATCTCCCAGCTTTGCGGGCTGCTTCTCTCGCAGCTCACCGAGTTGTGTGTGTCTTTTTTGTGTGCTTACAGGTGCCTTCATTTATTTATAAACACAGTCTTAAGCTCCCCCAGTAATTTTATTTTTTTTTTTTATTTCTCAAGGTTTTCTTCACTGAGGGAGTGCCGGGGAGTCCTGACTTTTTTCTCTGGCAATCGCTTATAGTCTGCCTTTGCAACAGGACCTGAGAAATCATCGCTGGTGGTGGGCACCGTTTTGTTAGGCGTTGTGTTGGTTTTGTGCTGTAGCCCGCGAATCGCAAAATCGCGTGTTACCCCTTTATCGCCTTGCCTGCCTCTCCAGGCAGCCCCGAGGGCCCGTAGGTGCCCTCTGCATACCCTGTTGTGGAAGGCAGGTTTTAGCTAAATTGGTTAGGAATGCTATTTACCCTTCACCAGTCAAAGTCTCGCTCCTGCAGACACACTCGCTAGCTGTAACCTAAGCAGGTCTACACTGACACAGTTTATCATTGACGTATGTCAAACCCAGATTTTACCAGCTGTCTACTACCATCTGCCAAGTACGGCTGGGGGCATGCAGAGTGCAGTTTGCTACGCAGGCCTGATGGCAGCTGTAAAATCGAGCAGTTTTGCCTGCTTAAGCACCAGCTCTTTTCCAAAATAAGTATTAGCTCTTGCACCGCAGTGAGCCTCCCGATCCTGAGAGCGCAGGCCACCGTGGGGAAGCGGTGCCGGCTCTGCCCCGCGGCCAAGGCCACCTGCCAGCCGGGAAGCTCTGAAAAAACTTGGTGGCGGTTCCAGTGCATCGGTTGAGCTGCAGAAATGCCAACTCTGATGTTCCTCATGGCATCTCTGCGCTGGGCACTATTGAAAAAGGCTCCTCCAGTCTCCAAGGGCACTGGCCCGCTCTTTTGGCCACACCTCTCAAAAACTGTGAGATCAAACACAGTTTCTCTCTAGTTAGGTATTCAGGAAGGCAAAACAAGTCAGCCGGTATTCAGCACAGTCTGCGTGGGCACTGCAGAAAGCTTTGGGCTGCCGCGCACCTCTGTGATCCTAGCACGAGAAGAGCTTTGCGTCGCTAGCGGTACGTGCGGCAGTGTAGACAGAGATGCGAGGCCAGACCTGGCGAAGTGTGTCTTAGAGGGCTAAAGCTGAGCTCGTTGTAGGCTGTTACTCTGTGTAATAGGAGTATCATACAGCAGCCCTTCCAAAAACTGCAAAGCAGATGGACCCCACCGAAGGAGCTCCGTTTTCACTTGGTTCTAAGAAATGGAAGATGACCCTCAAGTCTAGTTGCAAGCATTAAGATGCAAAGTTAGGTTATTAACGAGTAGTTAACGTTGCTCAGGTACCTGAGAAACCAACGATGGCTTTTGAGTATTTTGATTTTTCATTAATAATACTTTTTATTACAGTAAGTTGTTGTACTTGCCTTTCTGTAGCAGCTGACTCTGACAGCTTCTAAGCACAGAAATCCACTGCTAACGTTAATGCAACCTCTCTGCATCCCAGAGAGTGGTAGAAATTAAGCAACATGTTACAGACTGCTCAACTGCAATATGGGTTATTTGGGTAACTTATCCAGAGGAAACAGGTAAGCCAGGATTAGAAACCAGAAGTCTGCATACCAGTCCAACGTATAAACCCTAAGCTTCTAAAAGCCATACAGCTTTCTGAATTAAAGTGGTTTGTTGTTTTGTTTTGTTTTGTTTTTTTTTTTTAAAAAGGGACTAATTTCCTTCTGTATTATACCTTAACGCTGCTGATGTATTCCTCTTCATCACAGTAAGTAAAAATGGACACGTCGTATTTAAAATGAGTTATAGCTAAGGTAGCCGATCACAACATCCACAGCAGCACCACCCAATTAGAAAAACTGCCTGAATCTAACCTGATGCTACTGTCATTTTTTAAAATGAGTCCTACTTCAATCATAAAATCCTCAGACCATAACATTACTTTCTACACCATATGTCCTTATTTAGAGGGAAAAAAATGATTGCACCCTTAATTCAAAGGGAACGTTTCCCTCTGAGCCAGAACTCAATAAAATGTATCAAAAAAATAGTGGAAAAGGGCAAGCAAAGAAAATCAAATTGCAGCGTGTGAAACGATTTAAGGAGGGACCTGGGGAATACATAATCTCCAAACTGCCAAGTTAGAGCAAGTATAAAATATACAAACAAGCCTGATATTTTTCCCAGTTGATCTCATTATGAGGTATGCTTGGGATAGATAAATTTTGTTAGAATGCATTAAGGCTGGATTTTCAAGGAAACAAGTCAGAAGTAATGTGTTCAGCTGATTCCACCTTGTTTTGATACATGGGTCTTTTCAGGTTTAAAGAAGTACATTTTTAAAGCCAAATGGTTTGTTTTGTTTCACGCATTAAAACCAGAGGCGACTGGGTGACTTTTATTTTTTTTCTCCACCCTCCCCTTCTGGAAAACAGACGTTCATAATTTCAGTGTGCTCTTTAATCATTGGGGTAGAGCTCTGTGCAGTGTGTTTCACCGCCACTTATTGTTGCCTGCTTAAAATACACTGAACTAGCCTTGAGTGCAATCCCTTAACAGACTGCTTCGTCCACACATAGTACTTTTTCCAAGTCTCCAATATATTTTAATTAAATTGTCCATTTGTATTTATTAAGGCAGTTTACTGTCTCCTGCTGCAGAAAGCTGCTACTGCTGATAGTCTACCAAGAGCAACACGAGCTTATCTGGGAGCTGATAATAAAATGCAAGCATATGTTAGGAAAAAAGTCTTCCCAAAATACTGTTTAAGCATCATTTTCATGTTTGTTGGGAAGGGGACAGGCCAATACAATTAGTTTTGATAAGTTTTTGGAACAGTTGCTCTTAATTCTTGTAGCCGTGGGGAATCATAATCAGTGTGAAACGTTATCTGCAGAAAATTTTTCTTCCTTAGATTGACCCTATAGAGACAGTTGAAAAAGGGTCCTTTGGCAGAGCAGATGATAAAGTCATTACGCACTGATGAGATGTAAAGTGGTGTTCAGCAGCATTAGTTTAGATAGATGAGCGTGATAAGGTGGATTCATCCTTACCGCTGGTGATCCGAAAGCTTGGACCTAAACTCTGGGACTTGGACGCCTCTCAGCTGTACCTACTTATCTCCAAGTAGCTTCTGCCAAAATAGATTTGCCAGGAAGTCAGTAAAATCCTAAATCTGAAGGTTGTGTTTGGTCTGTCCTTTCCCTCAAGGCAAATGGAAGTTGATCTTCCAGAGCTCTAAAAAGCAACTAAACTTTTTTCTCGAGAAGTTAATGTGTTCCTGAAAGGAGGCAACTTGGCTCAGTGCTGCGTGGAGCTCTTTGCCCCTTCTGAGCTGGAAGGGCTTCTTTGTTTTCGTGGGACCATTCCCTGCTCCCAAGTGTAGCCCAACGTAGGTGGGTGTCATTCCTGCCAGCGCCTGTCCGCTGGCAGAGGTGAGAGGATTAATAGACCCATCTGAGCCACCAGAACAGGCATCTCTGAGATGAATGTTTTAATTATGTCTCTCCCCAAGGGCGTTGCTTTATGTCTTGCCTTCAGAACAGCACGGAGGGAGGTTTTTGGGTAATTTCTTTTCCCACCGTGTCTGTCTGCAAGACCCGTTTTGTAAAAAGCAGGCGCAAACCCAAGCAGCGGTGAGAGGTTTAAAAACAGACTGCTGTGACTTTAAGAGCGAGAGAAAAAAAACTGTTAAGGAAGGAAAATAAAAATCCCACAGCCTGTTGTAGCAGCTGTAGCTTCAGATCGTGTGGAAAATGAAGGCAGATGATTCAATTTGGCCTGTGCCCTGAGTACATTTCCAAATGCTTCTGTGTGTGCGCAAGATAATGAACAAATATATTGAGATGGCACAAGATCAGTCCGAGTTTGCCGCTGCACAAGCCGTGGAGCTCCCAGTAGGAGCGCACTAGCTGTGCTGGGTTAATGGGGGTGAGGGTCGGGAAGCCCAGCACCTTTCAGAACAACTTAAGAAAAGAATTTGTCTCCTTTTGCCCCAGGCTCCCCGTGGCACTCAGACGGAGCTTGTGATAAATCGAAGTGTATTTATTAATAATGAGCAGGGGCAGCGTGCCTGTGATTTGAAAATAGGTGTGCCAAATAAAAATGTGCTTTCCTCTGACATCGGGAAAGCTTAAGTAAATGGAGAGCAGGCTGATCTATTATAATTAAAAAGCGGGGGCTGAGAGCCAGCGTAGTGGTAATGAAAAAGCCCTTTTAGGGAAGCAAGACCCCGTTCTGCCCATTCATATATTCCTCCACCCCCGCCCCGTAAGAAGAAATAGGGAGGGAGGAGGTTGGATGGGAGAGATGAAAAAGCAGCAGCAGTCCAGTATAGCAGAGCTGGACTTTAATGAGAGCTGGAGTTATTACCGGAATGAGTTATGATATTTAATCATGCTACATGATGTCCAACAGCGCAAGGTTCATAATTCTTGGCTCTGAATGTGGCTTGGGACTGTCCATGACCACCTGCAGCATGCAAATTGATCATGGCCTTACAAACCCGCTGTACCTTGCCCCCGGTCGTTCCCTGCCAAGCCAGCCCGGTCTGCAGCGCTGGCCCGCTCCCACGGAGCTGGAAATGGTGTCTTTCATGTTCTCAGACACAAAGCTGTGGTTTCTGGTAAAAAACTGAACCATAGCTATTGCAGATAGCTGGGATCGCCTACTGCCAGCTTTTCTCTGCGGTGCGTGGTGTTGTCAGGTGTGTTATTTGTCTTGTGGAAGGCTGCACTGGTCTGGTTTTTAAGCAGCTTTGGGTTTAATTAATGCTTTTGCAGAATCCTGTTAACTTCAGTGATGAAGTAGGCTCTGCCTGAGTAAAACTTCGGCACGTATTTAAACGTTTTGGTGAACACATGCTGACATGAGCATCTTGCTGACTTCGGATTTGGATGAGGACAGGATTTGGCCTTCGGAAGAGATAAATTACCAAAGAACTTCAGTCTTCTCCTTGTGCCTTTTTATTTTGTTCCAGCTCAGCTGTCCTGAAGTGACACAGTAGTCAACCTACGTTTAAGAAAAGATTCCCACCACCCCGCCCAAACCTTAGTAGACGAGGCAGAGGAGCACCTTTCCAAGACTCACTCTCGCTGAGCTTTGGGCATTGGGGTTATTGTGAGACTTTTTGCTTCTCGGATGAATCCTAAAATATTTTGAGCAGACCTCAAGGCAATGCGATCAAACATGCTGAAATTTGGCCCACATATGCTTCTACCTGCTGTTTCCTGAGCTTCTGCTCCGGCTCTGTTACGCTCACGGGAAAACGCCGTCTGGCAGGGCCTGGAGAGGGGCCTTCGCTGCCGTCAAAGCAGAAAATAGCAGCGGGCTGCGTGGGTGCTTTCAGACAGGCAAAGTCAACAAGCTGGAGATGAGGTTCCTTCCCAAACGCTGCTTGTTAGTGATTTTCTTGCTTTTCTGTAACAGTAGTAGGGCAGCTTTATCCAAGTGGAAAGGCAGCTTCGCTCCGATGGCCCTCCCCTTCTCCAGCCTACATTCAGATGGGTTATTTGGCTCCTCTACCTGAGGTATTTAATACCGGTGGCTGGTGTTGCTCTAACGTCTGTGTAAGTCTCTGGCAATGCGTTGTACAAGGGGACGTAGTGTGTTTTGCATATGAATTTGGGGAGTTGCTTGTTTGGGTCGGTGTCGTGCCAAGGCAGCCATGACGTCCCGGGGCTGGGGCTGGGACCAGGACACCATCTCGCCTCTGGCCCACAGAGCCTTTGCACGCTCTAAAAAAGTAATAGACTTTTCAAAACGAGAGGAATACTAGGCTTTATAGTGAAGCTCAATGAGGGAACATGGTCAGGAGGAATTTCTGCAACTCAAGCGAAAACACCCAGAGAAAATGACTAGAAATCAAACAGCCAAGCCAGAAGCAACTTTGGGAAAGAAGCTTTTGACCAGTTTGCTAATACCCAGGTCTGCAGAGAGTGCCCATGAAACCAATGCATCCATTTAGCGGAACAACTTGTCCTCCTGGTTGGGTCCTGCATGTGGCTCATTAGGGTAATTACTGATGAATTAAGGCAGCTTGGCTCAGCACTCTGGCTGCGGGTGTGCGGGCTCCCCTGCTGGCAGGCAGCAGGTGTAAATGAACAAGATCTGTCAAAAAGGCTGATGACCCTCTTAATTCACAGCAGCAAACTGGGGACAGAGGTAGTGCAGCAAGTTTAATAATTGATATTTACTTGGAAAGGTTAATGGCAGCAGCGATGCTTCTAATTTGCTTGCCCGTGCAAGACCTTGTCGGGTCAAATTGTCTCAATTTGTTACCATGGGTGTAGGTGTAGTTTTCCTTTAATGAAATTTGGAGAGAAGAAACAGGTAGTGTTGGGAGCCGACTGTAACTCAGAAAAACAGCAAAAGGTTGGAGTCTGGTAACAGGTTGGGTGAGTCTGTGCTAACTTCAAACAGCTGGCAGTTTAGTCCTCTTGAATAATTCTGGGGAACATTTGCGCTCGGGAAGGTGAAAGGATTTGGAATGGTGTAATTTATTTTTCCTTTAATTGCAGCTGTCTAGGAGTTGTTTAGGTCAAAAGTGTAATAATTTTGACAGGCTTTGATGTGTTCTGGGTGGGAGCAGTAAGTTTATGGATCAGAAATCAGAAAGCCGCAGAATTCAATGGGTATTTCTGTACAGTATTTAGGGAAATTGTAATTCTGTCCTGTGATAGTTAAGTGGTTCCTGTTTCAGGGAGAAACAAAGCACCTGCTGTGTCTGGAAGCTTTGAAATTGGCAGGTTGGATACGTTACAGCCAGGAGTTTCAGAAGAGCTGGCTGATGACAGGAACCAGTGGAGCTGGGTTTTGAGTAACTGTAGGAAGATCCAGATGATGGAAGAAAGCTGGTGTGCCAGTGTTTTTGAAAGGCTGTAATTAATGGGGTATTACCATTGGTGCTATTGGCGTGGCATCAGTCCTAGGCAAGGTAATGGGAGCTGGAATCATAATTGGTTAATAAAGACCTAAAAAAGAATAAAACAAGTGAATGACAATAATTTTATGTATTTAGAAAAGAAATCTTATCAGATTTACTTGATTGATGGATAATGGCCACAGTATTGATGGATTACAGTGAGATTTCTGTGCTCGGTGCTGTCGGCCTTTTTATTAAGGAAACGGACAGTGTGGATTCCTGGATTATTCGTGGATTATTTCCTGCCTTTATACCTGATGCTGGTAGTTGCGAATGCAGGCTCACGGTTGGTTGGAAGTGCTTCCAGCAGATCCCAGCAGGGATTACCTCTTGTCGCTGTGTCGTTTGAACGTTTTGATGTAGGAGCAGAGGTGAAAACTTGGTCTTGATAAAAGTTTGCAGGTGGGCAACATATTGGAACGGTGGTTTACAGTGAGTGAGACAGGACACTGATGCTGAGAGCGGTGGTTGTGTGACGAGGTGGTCGTGAGCAAATTTGTATTCCTATCACTTTGATGTGGCTGAGTCTAAAAGTCTCATCCTGAGGAAGAAGGTATATTGGTGAGGTGTAAGGTGGCAGAAGGGCATGCAGGCTAAGGACTTCAATCAGAAATGTACTGTTGCTTGAACATGAGCATGATACTTCCTCTGTATTCTTCTATACAAGCCTATAAGGGCTGTATACTCCAGACTGGATGAGTATGTTCTGCAGGTAGTATCTTGAATATTGTATTAAAATATTAATAGACTGTGGGGCACTTACCAAACGGCCGTGGGACTGTAGTGATCAATGTGCTCCCGGGGCTCAGGTATCTGTGCCTGCGTTGTGGCAGCGTGCCCGCCGAGCACGGTTCCTCATGCCGCAGTGGCAGGGCTGCTTGACCGAGCTGGGGTTATATCGGAGCACCATGAGCAAACCCTGCTAGCTACTGAGACTGCAATGAAATAGGACAGAAAGAAACAAGGGGATTTTATTGCCATTAAAAGTAGCAATTTGTACAAGCCGACATTTTAAATAGTGTAATTTAGATGGAACCAAACTGATATGAATAGAACCTATTAATAAATTAAACACTTCTTTCCACCCAATATTTCATAAGGGAATTAGCAGAATAATTTGTTAGTAAATGAGCCCAGGGATGAAGCTGTGAATGACATATCTATCCTATCCTTCTCCTCCCCCTGTAACACTCTTCACAGATTTGAGCGGAAAGTTGCTGTGATTTCAAACACTGGCACCTCTCACTTATGTACAAACACAAGCACAACTTCATGCAAAGGAAGAAGGATGATTTAGTGTTTAGAGAACCAGCCTTGGCTGTAAGAGTTAATCATGCTCTACTTCAAATTCTGTGCGTTATCTCAAGCAAGTTGTTTCAGGCCCAAAGCTGTCACGGTGTTTGGGCACCTGGCCGTCCCGCTGGTACCGGCCGCTCAGTGCAGTCACCGGGGGTGGCCCCAAGGCACGTCTCTGGG
The DNA here is from genome assembly GCA_031468815.1 of Morus bassanus. Classification (NCBI taxonomy): domain Eukaryota; kingdom Metazoa; phylum Chordata; class Aves; order Suliformes; family Sulidae; genus Morus; species Morus bassanus. Next base: position 29,320,972 of record CM062577.1, read on the forward strand.
CTGGGAACCAGAGACCTGGCCGCTGGGTCAGCCATGGCCCCACAGCAAGCGGCAGTACGCAAACACCGGTGTCGCAGTTGAGGTTTGCTGGTAGCAAAGAGTGAAGGGGGTTTGTCTGTCCGCTTCCCTCTCGTGTCAGGCCCTAGGACTTTGGCACAGCTTTGCCTGCTTCCAGGAGTGCTAAAAGCACCCCTTCCCTCGCATGTTAGCGAAAGGGAATATGGACGCACGTGGTCAAGCACAACTTCAGAGAAGCCCCACGCGTTCAAAAGCATCCTCTCCACGGTGCCGTGGGCGTAGCAGTGAAACATTGACCAAAGCGCTGTCGGCAACCTCGGGAACAGGTGGCAGAGCAGTGCTTGAAAATCTCCTTTTTCCCCCCCTCCTTCTTCTCCCTCTAGATGAAGGTCCCTACAAGCAGAAGTGGCAGAAATAGCGAGGAAGACAGCATCAGGGAGGCCACAAGCTCTCAGCGGAGCAGCTCAAGGGACCGTCTCAGTGATGTAAGTACCATTCAGGAGAAAGCATCGCTTCATTGCAGCAATTCCCGCTGCTGACATGGCTTTTCATAAATCTTGCTGAACAAATGTTGGCATCCAGAGGTCACTGTGTAATAACTTTTTTTTATGTCATGATTGAGTGTTATGGCATAAGTGGTTGAGCTGCCTTGCAAACACTGTAATCATGGTGCAAATAATATGATAAGCGGAAGATCAGAGATGGGAAAACAAAATGGAATTGTTATTCCTCGGGGAAAAATGGCTTGATGTTTTGTTTTGTTTTCTCAAAGAAGTTGTGTTAAAAAGCTTTTTACAGTATCTTTGGGTTTAGGTACTGCACGTAATCACGTAGTTTGGGTGCAAAGTCAGTTCATCTAATTTTATGCTTCCTGCCTCCCAAGATATGAAAGGTTTTTGGGGGAAAGCTGTCTTTCTCTCAGGAAATTGGATGGTACGTTGAGTGAAATGTTATGATAAAACAAAAGCAAACGGTGCCTTAGTGTGTCAACACACAAATGGGCTTTTGAGTCACCAAGAAATCAATGGCAGTGCTGGGATAATTTTATATGAAGGCTTTTTGTGTTAGCAATTAGCATTTTGCCTTCATTAAAACATGATTTTTTACTAATTAGGACCTTTCCCGTTAGGAGAGATTTAAATGAAGAACAATAATCAAACGCTGGCACGAGCATGTCTGAAATATTAAATTTGCCATTTCAATGGCAAGCCACAGAAATCCCAGAGCGAGTGGTTTTCATGTTGAGTTCTATTAATGTAAAATATGCTTCATAACTAAAACCTGTCACAGAAAACGGCTCACACCAGCTAAATTCAATTGGACAGTTAATTTAGCTTTAAAATTGAAAACACTACCTCCGCTTCAGGATGCAAGAGGAAGGGGGGGAAGCCTTTGATAAGTGTAATGTATTTGCTATTAAGGCTTTCAGAGCCCATTCTACAGGAGGAGAACGGAGAAAAAGGGGAAAAAATGGCTCCCACAAATGTGTTTAAAAGCTGAAAGTATTTATTAAAAATGTCAGCAGAAAAGTGCTTTTGGCAGATTAAAGCGGGATTCAGCTTGACAGCTCTGACAGGGAAATGTGACGGGGGAAAATTCTCTCTACATGTTTGGAGTGTGCATGGGGCGCTGTAAACAGCCGACACAGTGGGAGGAAGAGAAAAATAACGTGTCCTGTGATCTGCTTCCAGGATTGCGAACCCACGCGCCGCGGTGGGGAAGGGCGGCGAGGGGGGGCCCTTTGGACAAATCCCCTTGCTGCGGGGCGTCTTTGACTGTGTTATTAGTCAATAATGATCGTAATTTTATATATACATATATTTATGCGGTTCTCTCCTTCCCCTCCCCTTGGCCAGTCTTGACAGGTATGTGAGCAGGGCGCCTGGTAGCGTTGCTGTACCGTAATGTGGGGCCATGGGAGAGGAATAACATACTCAGACAGCGATTAGCTTAGGTCAAAGCATTAAGTGGTCTTGGAGACTTTTCTTGTTAAGCCGATGCGCTTCCAGTTTTTTCTCCTCCTTTCCCTTTACCCGCAAAGTTGCAGGCTGAGCTTGCAGGAATTGAGCCTGAGCGCCTAATTCCTGCAAAATCTTCAAAGCTAGTTTGGCAACCGGTGAACTTCAGTGGGAAATAGGCACTCCGTTCTTTTTTAGTCAACGGGGACACTTGGGCGGCGCCTGGAGGCCGGGGCACACTTCAGAGCTTTGCTGAAGCTGCTCTCGTGACCTGGCGACCCGTTGCAAATGAGAATTTTTCAAATTAGTAATTAAACCGTTTGAAAAGTAAGGTTCATGAATCACAGAATGCTCTTCGTTCATTATTTGGTAAGTGCAATTTAGCTTTAATTACGTATAACGCTTCTCGCGTACTAGTAAATGTTCTGTAGTCTATTTAGTGACTGTCAGAAAGTCTTAGGAAGTCCCGCGGGTGCAGTCGGATGGTTTTCCCCATTTGTGTGCAAAGGAATAAGGCGGCAGACTTTTTCTTTTTGTAGAGAGGGAGCAGGGAAGGGCAGAGAAGACGACGACATGCTACTGAGTGTGGGTTCCTGCAGGATTTTCTGTCCAGCCGTGCCTGGTCCCTGTATGGCTCTGCAGCTGTGTTTCCCAGCATGCTGTTTAAATAGATGGTGTGCAGCCGAACCGGTACAGCCCCTTACATGTGGCACCGAGGATTTAAAAGCCACAGGGCAGTAAGGATGTAAAGGGAAGGCAGGGGCGGTGCTTCCTTGTGGTTAGCAGTTACAAATGGAGGCTCTAGCACACAGCTGTGCTGGGGTGGCAGCCTTGTCCTTGCAGACGGATGCTCTGTGGCAGGAGGCACCTGGGCTGTTCCTCGCTCTCCCCCGAGCAGCTCTCCTGCTGTTTCTTGGTGCATTTGGCCTTCAGGACTGTTTTTCATGCTGCCTTTCCTTCCCATCTCTTTCCCCATTAACTTGGGTGAACAATGGAGTAAATGAGGCGGGAGGTGGCAGGTTGGCTGCTGTACGGCAGCACACAGCAGGTGTGGTGGGAAATACATGTACGAAAGCGTCGGCTCAAGCGTTCAGCAGTGCCACCTTAGGAGCACTGGAGTCCTCCCTCCGGCTCCATTGTTGGTCTCCATTTAGAAGGCACTATTATGAACAGCTTAGCTCCTCTGTGTGATTTGTTTCTTGAGGTGACTTGTTCAATGGGATGCTAGCAAGTTGTTCTTTATTTACATTAATGCATGTCATTAGTCTCTAATGGACCATGAAGTCGAGAGGTGGCCTGGTCTGTCGTGAAATAATTGCACTCTAAAGAAAACTGAAGCAAATGATTGATTATGTCTTGCACGCACGCAAGCGCGCACACACAGACAGCCGTCGGTCCGTCCGCAACAAAACCCGGAGGGTTTTGCTGCTTCTTTGCCACAATGAAACTTCTGTGGGGAGAGAGTGCCACAGCTCCATAGTAAGACAGCAATTGTCTGTCGTGTGTAGTACGTCTTTCCAGACATTACACTGACTGCCATTTATTATGGGTCATAGGGGGAAAAAATGCTACCATCTAGTGAAATCATCTCTGGCTGCAGAGGTTTGATTTGTTGAGGCTGGTCTCTTCTTTGGGATGATGAAACTTTAGAGCAGAAAACCAGAGAAGTTTTAGCCCAGGTTTGCACAGCAGATGATGTGGTGTCGGGGAGAGGGGATGGGAATTTGCCACTTGTTTATGTTCCCAGTGTTGATGTAAAAGTCCCTTAAAATCCACTACAAAGCTGACATCCCTGTTACACATGTACTCTCAGGTCTTCTACAACCAACACATAGTCAACAGCCTTTTTCCAAAATGGGATTTTCCTCTGCTGTCTTTCACAGTGAGGTAATTGGAAGTTGCCGGAGAATTAAGAGCCAGATAAGCCATATTGCTATTTTGTTGTGTTGACCCAAGTAAAAGTGGAAGGCTTGGGCATTTTGTTTTGGTTTTTCCCCATGTTCTATAATTGTCCTAATCTTTTCTGATGTCCTGAACAGTCCAAAAATCCACACAGAGCCTTGTATAATGGCTTTTAAAAAAGGTTTTTATCTTTTTCTTGACCCATCAGCTTAAGAACTGCCTGCTTTTTAATGGATTTTCTCCCTCACTAAATTGAATGGATCGTCCCTCATTATCATTTAAATAGAAGCCTCACTCCCTGTGAACATGGAAAATTTGAATGTGGTAGTAGAGCTGTGATAATTTGAAATATTCGGAAGGTGGGGGCAAGGAGGGGGAGCAGGCAGCAGAGTGCAGAACTGCTGAATGTAATTGTCTGAATGAATTTTGTTGCCACAAGATGGGAAAATAGACTAATAATTGTCTTCCAACCCTAGTAGAATAGTTGCCCTAGTTAGCTGAAGCTAACACTCTAATTGTCATGGGGGCACAGAGATGAATGAGGATGTATGCAGGGCACAGCCAGGGCTAAATTGAGTGATATACTAAGGCAAAGAGCAAATTGGCAATTATTGGCCCAGCTGAAAAGGTTGGCAGGTGTGCTGCTTTCTCACGAGCCCTTAGGGGGAAATTGGAAATATAAAATATCGACCATAAATACTCACTGATTAGGAAATATGTTGCAAGAGGCGCTGGCCACTTAAGAGTCAAAACTCTCCTTTTCAAGGGATTGGCTTCAGCTGTGCATAAAACCAGCAAGCGCGCTGCTACTAAGTTGTTCAGAGCTTTTTCCTCTCATCCCCCATCCCCCAGGCTATCTTTTCTAATTTTCCATCATCCTATCCTCGTATGTTTGTTTGGTTTTCTTTAAACATAATAAACGAAAAGCAGTCTTTTAGGAAATGCAGAGATTTTCCTCTCTCTAAATGTTCTTTGATAAGCGTTTAGCATATTGTATAGACTAGATATAAAATTCTCTCTCTGGTAGATGAATACAAAATAACTTCTGTGATTTCTAATTCAAACAGTTCACTGTGATCTGCTTTTCTTTGTGTGCCACCACAGGCCCTATCTCCCCCTTCCCTCCTACTTTCTGTACCACGCTTCCCCTCCTGGGGCAAAGGGATTAAAGCAGCAGCAGGGTACAAAGCTGCAGGCCCGTTACCTGTGCCTCAGGCTGAAGTACCTTGCCAGAAGGATGATCAAATGAGCCTCTGAAGTGAGAACTGGACCACAGTCGCACCGCAGGTCCGTGTTTATCCACTTTGCAAACTTTGGCACGTGTGGGATGCCTGGTCTTGGCTCCGGGCAGGGTGGCGGTGGGACATCAGAGCTTAGCGTGTCTCAGGCCAGGAGCACCTCAGTGCGATAGTCAGGGATGTTGCTGAGTGCGTGGAAGGAGTTTTTTTGGAAGGCCTTGGGATAGCAACATGTGGACCGCAAACTCTTTGTGGCACATGCTGTCCGTTGTTGCCTGTGTATAAGACACTAGAATCTGATCCCCAGTTTGAAGAGTGGAATAAAAGCATCGTAGAGCTTAGCGAAATAAAGGTAGCAACAGGATAGTTTTAAGACCCCCTCCTCATACCATGAGTCTTGGGAAACTGGTTTGAATATACATGCAAGGATTAGGAAACCTTTCAAGTCACATTCTTCGGGAGGCAAAAATTCACGTCCCTCCAGCATGCTGTCTACTTTTATCTTTGTGTCCCTCAAAATACCAAATGTTCGCATGAAAACTGCTGCAGCAGAAATTATGAGCAAAGTTGTAATGACTTGCATGAAGCTTCAGGTAGTGAAGCATAGCTAGGAAGAAAGAAAGTCTGGAGAAGGTTTTGTGAAGTTGGCCGAGGGGTGATGGTTTGAACGGGAGCAGCACTTGTACATGTTCTGTGTGTTTCGGAAAGGCGAGGTCCTTCCATATTGTTCCTGGCTTACTGTATGCAGTTTGTTCGTTCCTCGTCAGCAGCCGTCTTTCCTTCTGCTGTCTGTGGCCATCAGCGGTAGGAATCTAAGTGTCTTGGTTGGAAGCTGTTCCATAGCTTATCACGCCAGTAAACAGACGTTTAGACCTTGTGTAGTTTGATATCTTACTGAACTGGTTTTGCAGTATTACCAAGCATAACCCCCTTTGTTTATCCAACATAATAAAATAAGTGAATTAAAGAGGAACACATTCAAGTTTTGTATGACATCAAAACCATTCATCATGTATTGTGGTTATCTTGTCAGGTCCTGGTTTCTAATCTAAGCGAACATCAGATGCACTCTGTGACCTTTGCCAAGTCAATTGAACGCATTGTATTAACAGTCAGGAGTGTGACTGTGGAAGTTAATTGCGTCGAGAGACCCCGTGTTAAGGTTTGGGATATCTTCTGCCCTTGGCCCTTTTCGCCCTCCTCCCCGCTGACTCCGCTCATTCCAAGACATTTGAGTTTTATATGGGACTTGCTTGGAAAGGAAGTACTAGATTTCACCAGTGTTCAGAGATGAAACAGTATTCTGTTGTTGAATGTTCTGTAAGTGACCAAGTGGATGGGTAAACATGCATGCTTCCTTGTGCCTCAGTCCTGTCTGACTGCAGAACTGGGCTAAGCGAGAAATAGTGGAAGGCAGGCACAGCTGAGGTGAGTTTTCATCCTGAACACATGCTGTAAGACGTAATTAAAAATTAGTTCTCTCCGTATTATTGACTAACTGTGCTGGGTGCTAATCAGGCTTGCGGGGTTGGGCCGTATGATAAGTTTGGGCCTGTAACTCATCAAGGCAAGATTAGGCACTAAATAGGAGCTGGGAATTCTGCCTCAGTTCCCTCCTCTGCCGGGGCTGCCTCGGGTGACACCGGGCATGTCCAAGGCTTTCCCTGCCTCAGTTTCCACACTAGCATGGGGGTGGTGTTAATAATAGTGCTAGGAGGCTCTTTTTATGCCCACGTAGGAGTAGCTATTTGCCCGAAACAGCTATTTCAACAGCTGACTTGGAGGTGCTCGATATACTTTTGGTTTCAGCCAACAAAAGCGGCATATTTCAGAGAAGCTGGAATGAACTCTTGACATTACCGGAATATGTTAATTTAGGTCTTTTAGCCAAAGACGAGGGAAGCGAGTACTAAAAACAGGAGCTAATTTTGTGGTCGTGCTGCCATCACCTGCTTTTATCTAATCCCCTTGTAGTTAGTTCATATATCAAGGATACAAAAGATCCAAGCTGAAACCTGCCTGACCCATTGAGAGTGGGGAATTGGCTTGAGGTGTCCTATTACCTTGATTATTACTGGATCTTAAAGCCCTTCCTACTGTCTTTCTAGTTCAATAAATAACCCAGTGGCTTTAAGAAACTGAGCAGAGGGTGCCTTGATTTCTTTTGCATCCTGAGAACAGTGGAAGGCCATGCTTTTATTTGTACAAGGGAAATAACTTTTCCTGTCAATTTAGTAGACAATCTTGGAAAACCTGCTGAAGGTTATTTGTGAGATTTTGTTATGATTTTCTTTTCTAAATAGCAATCACAGTGTTTATCAGGAATAAAGGAAGAAATCTTCTAAATACAATTGCAGACTGCAGCGTAACTCAAACTCTCAAGGACATCAGTGAGGGGATAGTAGAGTCTTTCAACAGTAAGATTTTGTCTTTGCTGCCAGAAAGGTGTATTTTTTTTATATCCACTGTAATTAACATGAGAGCTATCCCAGGGTAGAAATAATTCACTCTGTGACATAACTGAAATGTCTTGTCTGTGCTGTCTGGTTTTGTTTTTAACCTTGGGCTTAAAAGGAACCAAAAATCTTTAGTTGTAAAAGAGCACATCATCTGCAAAATATTATAAGCCATTTATCTTTATGCACAAATGCCATCTAGCACTGTAGTTTCACTTATGCGTCATTAAATGCACAGACCACACTCGTTTTGCCCCTAACTAGTAACAGCCTCCCTTAGAAACCCAGGGTATTCCAGACAGCGCTGAAAGAGGCATGGGAGGCACAAAAGCCAGTGCTCAAGCCAGGCAGAGAGGGCCTCTGCCCTCCCCGAGGGTCTGCTCGGGATTGCTTCGCGTGGCAGCTGCAGCCAGCGGGAGCAGCGCCTGCAAGCTCGGCACGGGTGCGTCGGGCGCAGCAGCTTCGCCGGCGGGCTGGCAGACCGTGCCCGTTGGCCCCTGCCTGCCCTGAGCGGGCAGCACGTGGGTCGTGTGGGCACAGCGCTCTCCCCGTCTCCCACTTCCTCTGCAGTGCTGGGTTTTGCAGATGTGAGGGCTTTTGGAAAGGCATGACGTGGCAGCTGTGCCTGCGTCTGGCTGTAGAGAGTTGGCCAGGTGGGGCCACAGTCCTCTGTCTTTGAATTGCGTGTTTGGTTGCATCTTTCCTGCTCACGATGCTTTCTTCAGACAGTGTTTGAAGGCCAGACTGAGCCTGCTCGGGTTGAAGCAGTAAGAGCCGGTTTGGGTTTTGGTCTGGGGTGAACCAAAGCTACCAAGGCAGGTGCTGTGCTGGTCGGTGCAGCACTAACGTGAATGTGGCTAGCTCGGTACCATGGTGGCCATCGTACCCTGCTGCTTGAGGTACCTTCAGACAAGGACAAAATTGACCAAAATAGCAAATAGATTATTTTAAGAATAAGAATTCTATGACAGCCCTCCATGTAAGCTCTCCTATCCTGTAGGTAGGATCCTCTAAGTCGTTCCAGCTGAAGATTTGCCCCAGTAACTGCTCTTCCCAGACAAGCACTCACTCATAGTCAGAGGAGGTTTCTTCAGCTTTGGGTAGACGCCAAGTTAAACTTCCACTAAGATTTCTTATATTTACAGCCACAATTGATTACTTTTCTCATTATTTGATCTTGATATAGAGACATATGGATTGAGCTATGTTTATATCAACCCCCAAAGATTTTTTTTCTTTAGGAACATCCATCACAGTTGCACGCAAACTGTTCTGCTCTGGCACTCGTAGCTGATATTAGCCGGGGCTTTCAAAGTTTCTACATGTGGCAGTTGGTCTGGATCCTCCTAAAGAGCCCGCAGTGTTCCCAGCTAACCAAGAAAGCAACAGCGGTTTGTTAGATGTGCAGAAAAATGCATGCAAACAGCTCTGGAGATGGTGGGACATGGCTGTGCGTAAACCTAATTGTTGGAAAGGATTTTACGAGATGAATCCGAAGTGTTCACCAGTTACTAACTTTACACATGCAATAAAATTGGGGGGGGGGGGGGGGACACGACAACACAACGAGGACCTTTCCCCCCCCGCTCCAATTTCCAGGACATTTAATGTTAAAACTTCTAAGGGAGGAAAAAGCTCTTAGATATGAAAAATGCCAGAATAAATTGTCATTCAGTTTTAATTATTTCTGATGTAACACTTCATTCAGAAACTGTTTTTATTGTTTTCTACTTAGTGGTTTTAAATCAGTGGTCTGCAAATTCCTGGGGTTCTTGGACGGCTTGGGATGCCTGAAAGTTATCTAAGAAAAGCAGGTCTGTTGTTAGCGCGTTTGAGTTTGTTGTCCAAGGGTCTGCTCCATCCCGGGAAAATATTTTGGGCATGCACAAGACTCAGAGATTGAAAATAACTGTTAAGGTGAAAATGCTCTGAGAGGCTGTTTCTTTAGAGAGGAGCTTCTGATGAAACCTCTTGTTTCTGTTTTTGGTTATTATTTGCAATTTGTTAGACCTTGTCAGTCTTTGTTAAATCTGAGTTGACGGGGGAGGGAAGTGAGAACTGCCACCCTTTCTCCTTTCGTCCCCCCGCCTCTCCAAGCAGGTGATTTGCCCTCTCCTCATTTCTACGCATACTTCTATAGTACAGTACTTCTCTGTACAGTTCTAGGTGAACTGCCTGATGAAGCCGTCGGAGGCGTCAGAACAGATAATTGTGTTCAGCTGTTCGGCATACTCATGTAGATAGCAGGATATTGTTATTAACCTTTTTTCTATACAAGGCTGAATGCCATGAGTTGTCTGGGGCTTTTTTAAAAAGTATTTACTGGGAGGGGTAGGTTTGTCTTAGTTTCTCAAAAACAGAGATAAATGCTACTGCCCTTCATTTCACCAGTCTGTAGCTTTATTTCTGGGCAGTTTACATTAAAGAGGTTTATAAATAACTCTCTACTTTTTTGTAGTGTTTGAAAACAGAGGCCAAATCAATGTGCAATATGCAAAAGGCAGAAGCCGAAACGCTGTTAGCGGTTTGTTATTGCTATCTCGGACTCCCCTGTGGAAGCTGTCCTCTTCCTGCAGAACAGAGGTCTCCTGAGCTATGGCAGGACAGAGGTGCAGGCGTTGCATGCCGGGGTGGGGACTGGCACCCAGGCACACATCGGCTGCAGACCTGTGTGTAAGACCTGGGAAGAGCTCTGCCACAGCTTTCCTTCTCTCTGGCACCCTGGTTCCTGTGCCAGCTGGTGAGAGGGTTAATGGGGAGCTCTCCTTCCTCCAGCAGCACACTCACTCAGTTGTAGGGCTTTGCTGTTGTCTCTTCTTCACTTTGGAAACTTTCTTCCATGGGCACTTGGCTGGCAAATGGCTTCTCTGGTGCTTAGGGCAGCTGCAAGACAGCGGCACAGAGCGTGCATGGGCAGACCGACAAGGCAGTCGAGGCGTCCGTTGAGTGCAGTAGTCTGGAAAGGTTTCTGCGTGTATCTGGGCGTCTTCTGATCAAAAGGGTCACAAACTGGTAGTACAAAGGAACTGTTATCTTACTGGTGGAAAATTACAAGTATTTGCAGTAGCCTGCAATCAGCCTGCATCAATCTCTTTGGGGGTATTGTGCTGTTGTGGTGATTTACTAACACGATAACTTCTGGCGCTGCTGGAAAAGACAAACAATCCTCAAGATCAGCCTGCAACAATTTGGCATTTTTGTTCACGCTTTGGTACCCACTAGAACATCATTCTTGGAAACAGGACTGCTCAGACTTCCCGAATCTTGTTTAATAAAATCACGTAGCGAGGGCATCATGATTATAAATCACACTTGGAAATTGGCCTGCAGAGTACTTGCTGGGTCATGTGGTGTCATATGCCACCGCTGTTCCCGGCTTCTTTTTAATTTCCGAAAAGAAGGCATATAGCAGCTGCTGGAGATAGAGGTGGAATTCGTTTAGCTGCTTTGAGAAGGCCACTGCCAGCAAAAAAACAGCAGCTCGATAGGCTTGGGTTGTAGAGAGGGGAAAGGGATCCAAGTGACTGGAGCTGGTGTAGTGGAAAGGAAGAGAACCAAATGATTTGGCAGCGTGTGAAAGAGGTAAGGATGTGGTAGAGAAGGGAGCAGGAAGAGCTGAAATGAAGAGCAGGAGCAAACAATGTAATTCAACTTACTCAAAAGGGACAGAATGCTTATTAAAGCTCTGAGAGGTGATAAATTAGCGCTTTGCTGCTATTGTTTCAGATAGAGTTGTCATATGGTAATACTGCTGCAGTGAAGGCTGGAGGCTCCCAAATTCATAGAGGGGAATGGAAAGTGGGATATATGGTTACATGATTGAAAGCTGGAGTTGGAGGCGAAACGTGCAGCCCACATTCGGGAGAGCATCCTTGCACACGCGTGCTGTTCCTTGGAAGCTGCCGTTACGCGCTGAAGAGGGACGGTTCGAAATACACGCTCTGCTGCTGTGAAGACTTATCCCACGCTGAGAGCTTTTACCTTAGTTGGGAGGTGCTGTCGAAGTCCTGCTCTAGCTTATGAAACCCTGGTCTGAAACAGCCCCGGAGCCCTCACCTGGAAATGCTCTTTTGCTGTTACTCCTGTGGCAGCACGCAGAATGGCAGAAGATTATTTGAGGCGCTGTGGTTATGAAGTTTTCCCCAAGGAATACTGGGCTGGGGGAGGGAATCGCAAAATGATTCTTATCTTACATTACACAGAATCTCTTGCATTACTTACTGTGGCATATTGTTTCCTCCCACAGAGTTCTGCTCAATCGCTTTCAGGAAGAGGCTACTCCGTAAGTCATTTTACAGCTAATTCTTTCACTTCTGTTGATGTTGATTGCAGAGGTTTACACTACCTATTGCATATCCACTGACATGAAAGAAATACAGAACATAAAAAACAGGGTTTAGAGTACAGGACTGTCATGCACCTGGCAGAGGACAGCCCTGACATGAGAGTGCATTAAGAGCCTGGGGGCTTCTTCAGTTTAATTTTGTACTTACAGGGAGGGGTATTTTTGTTGTTCTGTAGTGGATTTCAGCTAGAGAGTCACCTCCTGAGAATTAAAAGACGAGTTGGGGAGAGTTTTCAACACTGGTGGGAGATGCTTCCCTTCTCCCTCCCCCGTACAGGTTTTCATTTGTGTATTAAATGCAAGAATCAAAGAGAAAATTACTCCATTTTAAGAGGAATTGTGACCCTCACCAGTGTGAACAAAAAAAGTCGGTATTCTCTTACTTACAAGCTCTGAGTTATAAAACAAGCTCCCTTGTTTCCAGAGGAGGGTGTTGCTGGTGTTTTCTTCGCAGGAATGCCGTAGGTCCCACCGTTCTAGGGCTGGTGTTACGGGGCCAGGACACGTCTGCATGTGTATGCAATGTAACAGTGATGTTTAACTGACCGTTTCTGTCCACATGTTATTTGTCTGTGCAATAACGACATTTCTTCACGTAGAGGTGGTATCATTATTGGTTTATTTTGGGTACCTTTGCTGCTCAGCTGTCCAAAAAGGCAGGCACATAGAGCTTATTGTATATATTGATAAGGAAATAGGAGAGGGTGTGAGTGGCTTAGCAATGTCAACATGAAAATTCCTGGAATCGCATTGTGTCTGACTCTCATAACAAACGTGTGCTGTGTAGATATCTGTTATGATACCCTGGTTGTTCAGCCAATAAGTCATGTATTGCCTCATTCCCAGTGCAGAGGTTGTAGACGAAGGCGTGTGCGAATCTGAAGGAGAATGTCCCAGTCCCGCTATCACTTCCTGCCTACGCTTATTGACACTAATTGCTGTTTTCACGACCTCTGCCATGACAAAGTTTTGCCTTCTAGGTGAATGGTCCCAAACTCTGTTTCTTACCAAGAGCTGTAACTGCTCACTTTACATAGACCAGAACATGGATGGATTTTATATACTTCAGGAAGTTGATGTCAAGACCTGGTACACATATTTTTGCAATAATCCCATGAATGCTTTTCTTTCAATAATTTATGTTGTATGTTTAGAGTTGTATGATGGAACCTGTGAGCTCCTACCCGGTGCTGTGCGGACAGAGAAAAAATTGCTAGGCAGTGCAGAATTTATGGTCTGATTTCATAGCGACACTGTCGCATACTATCATACATATTGTCAGAAATTCGTAATACAAGACTAAGTACATCTCAATCATAAAGCCATTACAAAATAACATATGACTTGAAAAGTCTTACGGTTTTAATGAAATAATGTCACGAATTTTTAGACAGTAATGACACGTCTCCTAAGTATCCTCCTGTCTAAATCTTTCCAGTATCCCAGGTGAGTATCATTACTTAATTCATTGAGTGATGAGGAATGTTTGCTCTAGGACCACTTGAGCGCTGCCTCCTGTACACGTGAGCAGTTGGATTCACCTAAGCTTCTAAAGGCAGATGCTGTATCTTCTGTTTGTCTGTAAAATGCCGTGCGTGCCTGTGGCACCACATAAATAATAATGAATCATCTTCACAGATTTTACGACTGAGGGCATGGTTTGGGAATTAAACAATTTCCCACTGGCTATAACATAGGTTGCAAAATCTTAATGGAAAAAGGCCAAGGAATTCTTTTTAGAGTCTCAAGGCCAATAAATCATAGGACTGTTTTCCTCCGTTGCTGGCTGTTAAGAAATTTACTTTTGTCTCTCAGAGAAATGATTTTGAGAAAATTTCTAGCTCCTTCTCTGGGCATGTGTGGGGACGAGGTTCTCTTATTTAGTCAACCCCTAACTTCTCAGGGGACGTAAGAGCTTTCTGTGTGCCAAGGCAGTATTTTGAGATCATGAGTAGCGTGAGCTGGGTTGTCCCTGTTCCTTATGGGTTGTCATTTTCCCTATTAAACTGCCTTCTGCCTCACCACGTACCAGCTGTTGAGGCTGACCGTTTCCCTTAAGGCCCCGATGCTGCTCTAAATTGATTTAGCATACGGCAGAGACTATCACTTCCAGCACTGCCAGACCTCGCTGGCCCAAACCTGCATTGGAAGCTGATTCTCCCAGGTGGCAGAGAGATGTTCAGAGCACCGGGTCAAGACAACTGGCCCCAAACCAGGGTTGTCCATAATATCTTGTAACAGTTTTCATTTTCTCATGAAAGCAGCTGTATATGAAACACTAAGTCAGTATTTCGGCTCTGCCCCTGTTTACATCAAATAGCTTGTTTGCCAGACAAGGTGAAAGCATGATAAAAAATAGTGCTAGCAGGAGGGCACGATGGAGACACCGTTCTTGTTTTGAGTGCTCCTCCTGATATCTGTGCACGGCTTGTGTTGTGGAAGACTGTCACTTGCGGAATGATGATATATATCGTTACTCAGTGAAGTTCTTGTACTGGGTTTCATAAGCAGCTGTTTAAATACCACAAACTATTTTGTGCGTGTTCATTTTTAATTAGCTCGTTTCGAATCTGCACGCTTCACCATTCACTTGCTTCAGCTGTCCTTGCAGAGACGTTTGCTTTCAGAAGCATTTGTAGAAAATGCACCTTTTAGGGAAATGTGCATTTGCAAAAAGAGGATTTAAAACCCGTAGTAGTAATCTTGTATGAAAAATCTCAATCCAAGGTTCAGCTCGCCCAGCTGGGCGGCAGAGACAAGGCAAGGAAGGCCTGTCTGCGCAGTCAGAGCAGGCTAAGGTTGAAAACCTCGGCAAACGGCTCGTACATAAGGTGCAGGCTCTGGAGCTCAAGTTAAGAAGAAAACTAAATGCGAGTGTCTAAATAATAACTCCCGAGTGTTGAATATTCCAACAGCTTCATGGGCTTCAGGCTTCCCATGGAACGTTAAGTGCCTAAATAAGGACCGTGCTTGAAATAACTCTGTGAAATTCTGGTCTCATTGAAGTTACCACACAACCTCTGGTTAACTTCAGCTGCACCTACATTTAAATTGTAGCCTCAAAACTAGTGTTAACAGTGACTTGGCACATAGTTTCACAGTCTATCTGTAGATACCGCAGACAAAATTTCTTATAAATCTATTTCCCAAAATAAAGCTTTGAATGGTGTTTACTTTTACTTGGATAACATGAGACATATCTGTGTCTGTGCTGTTTCTGCAAGCTCCTTATCTCATCAGTAGCATGTGTTTCATATCCTTATCTTATTAAATGTATACTTCCGCTGTGCTGAGAAATAGAATGCTAGTTTGTTTATGGAGTTTAATATCTTATTCCCTTTATGACTTGATGGTTACATACGTGTGATAAAGTACTCTAGCCATTTGTCACACTTCCTGCACACACAAATGAGATTAGTGATTTTAGTCAGAAAGGTCTGTCTGTCCTCTGAGCAGACAAAACAGATTTTCTTTTTGGTAACAGGATGAGAGGCCTGTCTACCTGAAAATGCACTGATTTGTTAAAAAATACGCAGAGAATTAGAAATTAGCTGTATGTGGAGGTTTCTGTGTATCACTGATACATATCCACCCTGTGGACCATTTTTCAAATTCGTTTCTGATAATTAAGTCAATTTAGGACCTAACATAGTTAGAAAATAGTTGCAAGGAATATAAAGTCAGTACGTACAGTTTGTTATTAATGGCTAAAAAGTTGCAATTGTTTATAAGGTTGAGCACATCCTATAGACAAACCCAAGCTGCAGTTGAACTTGACTCAGTTTTGTAGAGAGCGTGGAATAGGATAGAACTGGGAATATGTGGTAGCTTAAAAAATAAACAGAAACCCTTTTCCAATAAATTATGTAGTTTATTTATAGAGCATCTGTGCAGCTGTTCCTCTTCTGAAATGGAAGGGGCTAAAATGTGGGAGGGGATAAAAGAATAAACTTCAAAGCATATGGCAAATGGCTAGCCAGTGAACCAACCTGTCTTGAGTGTACCTTGGAACAACAGTACAGGAGGATGAGATGTCTTTCTTTTCTTTTATTTGTTCTTGGAAGATTTTTTTTTTTTTTCCATAAAAACAGTGACATACACTTGGCAACAGCAGCAGCTGATTTTTATTCTGAGCTTCTGTAAAATATCAAAGTCTTTGCAGCCTAGTCAAATCCCTGGCAGCACACCAAATTCTGTTGATTTTACATCTTCCTTGTTGAGCGCCGGAAACCAGCATCTCAGATAACTTAGACTGCAGCTCATGGATAGAAGGAAATGGGCAAAACACCGTAAGGCTTGCAGAGTCACTTGGGTCATCCAGAGTCATCTCAGTGCTATCTGCAACCTTCTTTCCTTCTGCTTGGTGATGTAGCCTGAGAGTGAGTATCTCATTACCCAGATGAAGCTGGAACCTGAGGTGGTACAGGCAAGCACGGCGCAGGCTTTGAGCACCCTGAGCCCTGCTGCGCTGTCTGCCGCTACCCCAGTCTGCTCCTTCCTGACTGTTTCTCTCAAATTATATTCTTGATATTTGGAACTGGCTTTCCAGTTGCTAGTGATGATCTTTACAGCCTTCCAGGAGTCCTTTCCTGTGCTGTGCACTTGATGTTGCTGTACAGCGGGCCGTTGCCCAACGCAGCAGCCCATGACCGCCTTACCCCGCTCAGGTCTTTTTAGCTCGTAGCTGTGAGCACACTTGCCGGGACAGCAAGTGCTGAGCTGTAATTCATCTGATTTACAGCATGGAGGTAGTGTCCGGAGCAACGAGCTCAGTGGGAAGGACAGATATGAATGACTGCAAAGTGCTAGGTAATCATCAGCCTAGGAACTGTTGACTCTTTGCAGGTTTATATGCCCTCGTAATACCCTGTAAAACTCTTTTCAGGGCCTGTGTTAGTTTTGTGCCAGCTCAATGCAGTTCTGTGAAACCCTGAAACAGATGGTCCCCGCTAAGGAGGCTCTTGCCACGCCAGAAATCCTTGGTGCGTGCACGGGCAGGTTCACTGTTTCAGTGTAATGATTACAGAAGCTTGCTGAAGATCACGCCAGTAGCATTCCCCCGATCCGCTCTGTGCTTCAAGGATTCTGTGGTGCTCTTAGGCTGGGGACCAAATCATCAGACTTGGAAAGGCACCTTCAGCGGCATCTTTTCCGTGCAGAGCTTAAGTCAGTACCACTTCCTGTGTGGAGCATGGTCCAAGACCCCAGGTGACGATTCTGTACCTTGCCATCTTTGAGACTGCCGTGGAGAAACTGGTGTCCTGAGAAGGATAAATTTCCACGTAAAGATCAACAAAATTATTGCCTTGAAACATATAATATTTCTGGTTGGGAATTCTTGAGTGTGTTTCAGCTCATGGGCATGGAAGCATGCTCGGTGACCAGAGGCAAACTTGAATTGTAACTAATGGGGTTTCTCCACCTGCCAATCTGTCATACGCTAATCAAAAATCTCTCCTCTGTAGGTAGGTAACATTTCTTAGTTGGGCTGGAAAATTCATTGTATTTTACGACCTCTGATAAATTAGCATTTTTCTTTGCCAAAAATCAATATTGGAAACATGGCTCTTGTTAGGAATCTAAAACTCCCTGAGCTGGAGCCAAAGTTAAATGATAAAAGTGAATTTAATATGTATTTCCTACAGTAGTGTGCCTGTGGGCTGGCAACATGAGCAAGGCTTTCTGGACAAGATTTATGAATAGGGGAGTAATAATTCCAAAATAAGTATCAATCTCATTTTGCCATGATGCCAAGTATAAAAGAGGGACTATAATTGTCTTTTTCTTCTGGACAAGAAAAATAATGGCAGATAGGTCCCCTTCAGGTGGAGCAATACTCTGTCTTCTTTGAAGGTAGATACTCAGTTAGAAAGAGAAAAGAAAAAGGGACTATTATAAAGTGATGTGGCCTGTCAGAGCAATGACAGCACAAAGGATTAAAAAAAATAGAAAAATAATAACGTGTAATAGAAACATAAAGAATTTTGGAAGGAGTTCTCCCTCTAAGACAGCAGGAATTTCAGAGAGCCGGGAATATAATGGTGGGTGTCAATCCAAAGCGTTTAACTTCTGCCGGTTTTCTTTTCACGTGTTCCTAAATAGCCTCACTTTACAAGAACTATCCCCATGTTCAAATTCACCTGGACAAGCTGAGTTCACTGAATAAATAAAGAGTTCGTTTGCTCCGAGAGCCATGTGGGATGGAGCCAGGTTGCTGTAAGCCAGCCGAGGAGCTGGCCCCTTGACTCCGGAGGCTGTACTGTAACCCATGAGCTCAAATGCTGTTGAGTAATTAGAGCATATATTATTCCAGATCCATGGGAGCTCTGGGTTTTTGAATTGTCCAATGAAAAGCGTAAGCAGCAGTACAAACATAAATAAACTACGTACTTGAGCTTTACAAATACTGAAGTCCATGAACTTCCTGACAACACATTTTCCTTTAGAAGTTCCCTTTTCTGAAAGTCTGTTTCTTCTTAGATGACCTCTGCTTTTAATTAAGATGAAAAGTCCCATAAATTTTCACTCATCTCCACAGCCATAAGTAAGCACAAAGGGCCTTCTCTGGCAGAATTTCAGTCTGCCTGAACCAGTGGCCTTGGCAGAGGCGCTGCTTAGGAGGCTCCCAGCGCAGCCGTGCCGGCAGCGGTGCCGCTTTGTCCCTGCGGCCCGAGCGGGATGGGATGATGCTGATTTCCATAAACCCCCCAGCTGCAGGGGGAGTGCAGCCAGCTGACACCGCGAGCCCTCGCGAGCCCCTTGAGGGACGGGGCATATGACTTCTGTGTGATTTTTGCCCGCGTTTTTAATCTCTTCTGCCATTGCCCTCGGCTGGGCTCGGGGACGTGGTGGGGAACAGATCTCTAATCTGACTAGAAAGGCGCTATTGTTGCACAGACACATCCCCCAAAATTCCCAGTGCTCCTTGGCTTTTGGGGTAGGATAACCTCACTGTCACTGGTCTTGCATGGTAAAATGAAGAGTTGTCCTAAATCCATCTTGAATTCACCAGCCTGGAAAGGATTACATCCTGCTGAAGAGGAAAGGCAAAGGATTTTGAGAATATCTGGTCTTTATTTCTGGACCTTTTTGTTTAAGACTGTCCTGAGGCAGTTGTGTCATATATATGCTGTAGCTTTCCTTGCTTAATAGGGCAGGGTATTTGCTTGTCTGTCTCAGCTGTTTTCACGTTGTTATTTGCTTTCATGGCTCTCTTTCCTTACAATCCATTCCCTTGTTTTAACTTTCTTTCCTTTCCCTTTACCAAAACCAACAAAAAGATAATTAAAACAGACAGTTGATTAGAACAAGGGCTCCTTACCTGATAAGCACGATGAACAGGGGTTAAGTGTGGGGCCTCTTGGGGGATTTGCTTTTCATTTTTTCTTTAATTCTCTGATAGTCTTCTGCAGTGAGAATTGGCAGTGCTAAGGCTTTATAGCTAGAGAAGGGGTTAAAATAGCCCATTTCTGAGGGCTGCCGGGGCACGCCAGCATTTGTTGCGCTGGGTGCTGCGGTAGGTTCTTCAGAGGAAATCCACGGGGTGGGGAACGGGAGTTCACGCTTTCTTGTTTTATCTCACATCTCAATATGCCCTTGCAGAAACCTGCACCCAAAACCACGGAGCGTAAGGGGAGCAGCAGAGGAAATAACAGCGCCGCTAACTCAGAATGCTATTGTAGAAGTGAGATGAACAACATATTTTGTTGTCCTTAATTGTAGATGAACAAGAGAGAACAAGGAAAAGGGATCAAGTGCCTCAACTGTGTGGGTGCTATTGGCATTAGAGAACACTGCCCACCATCTTAAAGCATTGTAAGAATTAAAATATTTAATTGTGCAGCTCAGTGGAATACCCTGTTGTACTTATGCTCAGGGACCGATTCCTTGTCAGTCCCAAATGGTTTTCCCTGTGCTAAACTGCAATGAAATAAACTAGTCTAGGGAGGGTAAGGCATTTGGGCTGGTGATAAAACTAGTCACTGCACATCCGGACTGGAAGGAAGGTGTCCTTACACTTTGTGGTCTTCACTCAGTTTTATCATTTGAGTTTTTTTCCTTGTCTCTTTTTTGTTTTTTAACTGGTATATGTCATTAAAGGCTAGAGAAGGACCTTCAGTTTCTTCCCTATCCTAACAGAAGACAAAGATGCAACTTTAAATTAACAAAACAACAGATGCAATCCTAAGTCAGACCTCACACCAAAAAAAGGTTTTTGTAACATGCTGAAGGTGTGGTGGCTCTGCTGCGAAAACTGCAAATGGGGGGCAGATCTGCTGTAGGCTGAGGTTTCTCTCGTTCTCGCTTCATGTTTCAGCCTGGCTGCAGTGTAGCTGGCTGCAAAGATGTAAATACACTGGGGCAGGTAGTTGTATTTGCACTGGAAAGGCAGCACCCCTCCGTTCCCGAGGGCTGAGAGAACCGAGAGGCAGCACCATGCTTACTTCTGGAAGAAGGTGGTGCAGGGAGGAGCCCAGGGTTCCTGGGCTGCCTTTCTAGGGATGGTTCAGCTCCCACTGCAAGAGTAAAATCATTGCTGAAGAGACTGGATGTCTCATCTGCAGCGCTTGCTTTGCTGGAAGAGAGGCATTCCGATGGAAACCCTGGTCAGCCATGTGAAATGGTTCTTACACAGGGTCAGCGTTTGCACTTCCCGCCGCCCTAGCGTGGCAGTGTCGCAGTTCCTTGTGGTCAACCCCAGCCCCAGTCACCACGACTTGCTGGTAACGTTTCAGAAAAGTCTCCTTTCTCCTTTTTATAGCAAATAAATACATGAAACTGTAAGAGACTCCTCCTTACGTGATGCAAAAGGACCAGCTGCAATTCTAGAAAGCCAGGGAATGCAGGGCAAGGGCAGAAATGTAAACGAATCCGTTGTGCGTAACCTGTGCGGGAGATACGAATCACGCAGGGGTGGGAGACTTTTGCAATACCATTTGGCTGAAAAGATAGAACTGGTAAGGCCAAGTACTCTACTTTTCCCTCGGCTCTTTGTTTTATTAAATGGCTTTAGGGAGGCAGTGGTGTAATTCTGAAATTCAGGCACTGCCATACCCAAAAGTTGATCATTATGAGTCTTGTTTTAAAACCCGTTGATCAATAAGACTAATTTCATGGAGACATTTTTAACTTCCACTTCAGGATACCCAGTGTTTCAGCTTCGTTTTCAAGTGATGGTAGCTGTTCTTTCATTTCTCAGCTCATCACAGGTCAGGAACTCAAAGGCATTGAGGTTGAGTAAAACAACTGTTCATCACTCTGAGCTCTGCTTTGTTTTTGTGGGAATTGTCTGCTTCTGTAGCACCCTCGGTTTCATTACTTTTTTTAAAGTTTGGTTTACTAGCCTGCGCTTGGAACAGATACAGTCACCAAAGCTGCTTTTTAATTAGCCCTGTGGTCCATCCGGTGTGTATGTGCTAAAGTCTTGGCTGTACAATGTACTTCCAATGAAAGGGAACAGTCTGCCATAGTCTTGTAACCTTGAGGTCAGTTTTGAGCTCAAAATTGCTTTTGATTATGGCGTTAGTACGTGTCTCAAAAAATAATAAAAAAAAAATCCAGCAAGCACTAGTGGTCCTTACACGGTGCTGCTGAGTTACATGCTCAAATGGTATCACATCTACATTTTAACAGAATTAATTGCTTTATTTATAGATTCTTTCCAGATACATTACTGTGCTACTGGTTGTGAATATTCAGAATTTTGCAACCAGAATGATGGAAGATTGGCATGCACTTACATCATTGTGGGCATGTCTGCAGTGGTTTCTACAGGAATGTAGCCTGATTCATACCTTTACTGTCTGCATTTCATCTCTGTGCTATATGATGGCTAAGACTTTGTGTGCCTTAACACTTACAGCCTAGATCTGTCGTATCCTGAGGAATTTTCTCGGCTGATTAATTCACCACATGTGTTCTCCAGAAAGCCTCATGACATTGGCAGTCTTTGAGAAACATGTTAGGACTGTGTAGATGGTGTTTGCAAACCTCGGTTCAATTTTTTAGACTGGTACTTTGCTCTCTGTAAGCAAAAAGAAGATTTGGATTGGATTCAGAAGCTACTGTGTGTGGTTCTCAGGTTCTCTGGACGTGGTCATGCTAGATGTTGGGATGGTTCATGCTACCCTTGAAATCAGCTTGTCAAAGCAGGACGATTTTTGGACATAGTAGCATATTTAGGACATATTTGGGCATGCAGCAATTAGAGTGCTGTAGATGAAGGATTGTATAGAATGCATAGTGTGTGCTTTAACTCATGCAGCATCATACTCAGACCGGTCACTAATTACCAAAGGGCAAAATTGTTACACTGAGGTGGGTAAAACATATACCTGTCTTAACAGATTGATGAAACTCTGCCGTCAGCTGCAGTGGTTAACTGCTTTATTTTGCCTTGTATCACATACACTCTACAAATAGCTAGAGCTGAGCAAGTAAAAATATAACTGTTGTCTGTGGGGTTTCACCCTACTGCAGAATATGGGTTAATATTACTTTTCTTGAAAATTATTCTTGGGGGACTGATTTCCATATATCATCAGATCATTGTGACAGCTATTAGAACTCCAGAAGTGATGTCCCATTGTGTGACCAAAGCCACGTGACCTTCTTTCTGCTTCCTAGTTAAGGGCACCAAATGGTGTCAGTGGGAGAAGTTTCTTACTGACTTCACTAGGTAAGGACTAGGACCTTCAGACTCTGGGCAGCAACAGCTGAGAAGTTAAACTTAACGGTGGGATACTTGTAATGAACCAAAGATTCGAGATTTGTTTTCAAGATCACTCGTTTAAAAGACTTTTCTCTGTAAGCATTCTTCATAGCAAAATACAAGGAGGTGCTGACACAAGCATGATTGTAAGGCTCACGATCAAAGTTAGATCAAACCTCCTCTTCCAGTTCACAGAGTGCATTTTCCCCACTGTATTCATGTTGCTCTTCCAAAGCTGCTTAATAGCATCTAGGCCAAGTAGCACACTGGTTTAAGAGAAAAAGAGCTTGAAGCATGAAGATTAGGATATCACAGTGAAGATGCCTGAGGCCACTAAGTGCTATGTAACTGGCAGGCATCGAGCTGTAACGGGTGGAGGGTGGTCACAGACTTCTTCTAAGCATCTTTCCCTCCCGCTTAAGGACTTGCTGTTCCCTGAAGAGCCCTAATTCGGTTCATTTCTAGAGAGCCAGGGAAGAGGGCAGGAGAGAGTAATAAATGGTACCTTGAAAACAGCCACATGACGACCTAGACAGCCTATTTAACTGCAGCCAGTTTCCTGCTGAAGATTCATTTCTAAGAGATTGTGAGAGCTCTCGAACAGGAAGCTGCAACTTCACCAAACCGTTTTGGTATCAGTGTGTTATCTGTGGTCATTCCCCTCTACAGCTTGTGGCCAGCCTCTGGTTAGCAGAGAAAGACACTTTGAGCTGAGCTGGCTTCAGTTCCCACCTACTTAATCAGTTAAGTTGTGAGCCGTGTGGTTAGCTCAAGTCCTCTGGTTGTCTTGTGGATTGCCAGTGACAGGAAGGTGGAGATGTATTGAGTGGTTCAGACAGGAATAGCTTGGTTATCTGATGGTCACCCCAGAGACTGATAAAATTATGTGAGCTCTTTTCTGAGAAGACATCAAAAAAGCAGAAACTGTTGTCTCCAACCACCTGAAGAGTTTACAACGTCAAGGGAAATTTTGCTTATCTTGAAAGCCTCAAAACTGTTAACCCGTCTTCACCGCTGCAGACCACAGCAGTGCCTTAGACTCTCGGTGCACGGAATGAAGCTAACAGACCGTCACATGCAAAGCTGTAAAATCTTATTGAGGAAACGTTATACTTCAGATCTTCCAAAATTACTTTGGCACTTCAAATTCGGAGGCGAACTGCTTGAAACATGTGAGAGGAACGAGGCTTTTCCGAGGGAGCGTGCTCTGTATTTTCAGAAAACTCGGCCTCTTTGAGGCTGTCACATTGTCAGGAGTTTGGGCATGCAAAGCGACGAGTCACTTCTCAAAGCGCAGCCTGTTTGAGGAGCCTGGACCAATCTGAAGCCAAAATGATGGTGGCTGTGACACGGGCTTGCGAAGGTTAAAACAGAGAAGGTGGTCATATCCTTGGGACCACTTA
The DNA here is from genome assembly GCA_031468815.1 of Morus bassanus. Classification (NCBI taxonomy): domain Eukaryota; kingdom Metazoa; phylum Chordata; class Aves; order Suliformes; family Sulidae; genus Morus; species Morus bassanus. The sequence continues at coordinate 29,345,003 of CM062577.1, forward strand.
GTGCACTTGCTTTGGTTTTGTCATGTATTTGCTGAGCAAACCTCAGGATTAGAGCAGACAAGCTTCGGAGAGAGAGACCTTGAGCAAATGAGGTTTTAAATTAGTATTTTCAAAGAGGCCTCGGGCAGGTTGCTCTGAGCCTCAGTGCCTGAGTTTCTCTAGCCTTAAAATGGGGTAGTGGTACTCATCTCCTTTGTACGTTGAGATGTACAGATGGAGAGTGTTTTACCGAGTGTTTACTGAAATAGGCAAGGTAGTTCTGAACCAGAAGGTCCACCTAATGTTTGTGTCTTGTGCCTAGAGTAGAAGGAGCTCTGTGCTGCTTGTCCCACGTCCCTGTGTGACCATCCCTCTCCTCAGAGCAGGCCCCTCAGGTTCTGTCCCCAGCCGCAGCTCGCAGCCCAGCTCCCCGTGCTGCAGGTGCCCGTCCTGGCAGCGGCTGACGTCCTGCGGATGCTGCCGAGCGGGCGTGGAGAAGGCAGTGCCTCCCGCTGGAGCAAGGGGCTGGGATGTCTTACACCCATGGGGGAGAGGCTCCCATGGCCGGTCCAGAGCCCTCGCACCCATCGGGGCCGTCACGCTAGCAGCGGGGGCTCTAGCCCCTTCCTCGCTGCCGGCCTTGGAATAGAAGCAAAGATGGGCTTGGTGGCAGGGCTCCGGCAGCACAGCCTCGCCCCGTACCCGCACGTCGTCAAAACTTCCTACTGAATTCACACAATCTGATGTGTCATTTGTAGCTGTAACGATCGCCGTAATGAAATCCTGCTTGCCTGTTGGTTTTGTTCAGGTTTTGAAATAAAGCCTACGTGTTTGTAAGGGCACGTGTCTGTACAGGAGGCGGGTAGGATGCTTTTGTCTGCTTACGTTGCCTGGCTCAGGCTCTGTCAATGACAACCATAACAATCAGTGCATTTTTGACTCAAAGCTATTTCCTTTCCTGGTGCAGATTATGTCTGGTATGCATAACGTGTTAATTTAACAAAGCAGTTCTTTTGATACAGCTTTAATTTTTTAACAACAGCTCGGAGGCAATGATGTACAGATTATATAGTGTCAGTTTCCCAATTAAAGTTTTACAGGAAAATACTCCGGTTTTGCTTTAAGCCTGTGTTGAATTCTTCCTTCTGGCACTTGTGCAAATGGAAACTGTGCTATTGCAAAGCATCCATTTGAAACCTTGAAATATTTATTGAGGCTGCATTGAATACTGAAGCAGGAATCTTCCTGTAGGCTTGTTGATGTCTGTCAGAGGCATGTATTTTGTACTTAAATGTCTGGAAGCTTGTGTGTGTGCATGTGTGGTTGGTTTCTTGTGTTTTATTTTTTTTTGCAGGTTTTGTTGTTACACTGTTTTCCCTGAGAAATGTATTTAACGCATCCTTTTTAAGAGTTCCTGTGAAATCTTATCCAAGGCAAGACCACATCTTCGATGTATAGCAACAAAGCTCCTACCAATTGTTGTGCAGAACACTGAGGAGGTGGCTAAACTGCTGCCCTTCCTAGAATGTCAGACCTTGTGAAGATCATTCCTATGGCATAACATACCTCTTTGGAAGATGTGGGATGGAAAGTACCTGAAGGGACTAGAAGAAAATATTTCATGCTTAAAACACTACCCACAAACTGAACCATTTTATATATATATATTTTTTTTTTTTCTTTCCTTCTCTTTTCCCTTCTTCTTCCCAGCCCTTTGTCTTGGATAATACCAGGTCAGGGACATTTCCTGTTTGTATCACCTGAAAGCAACAGGGACTGACCATATCCAAAATTGTCTGCTGGTCTAGGAAAGCCTGCGTCCCAGAGTGTGCTCCAAGGGATGTGGTTGTGTGGAGCATAAGGTGAAACTCAAAGGGCAAAGCAATGTAGCACTGGCATTAGGCAGGGTTAGGAGTCATCAGCTCCAGTGGCAACAGAACATGCCGCTGTGAAGCTGCAGAAGCAAATGCTTGATGCCATCTCCCTTGTGCCCTGGTGACACTCTCAAACTACTAGCCACTGCTCAGTCCGACCAGAGGCATGTCCCGGCTCGGAAGAGTCTCGCCCACCTGGAAGTTGTGCGATGAGTAGAAGAACTGGAGTATCAGATATCTAATTTAGATTAACCTGCAGCCCGCAGTAGCATCAGTTATTGCTCAGATTTGCAAAGAAGCATGGTAGTATGAAGATTGCATCTAAATCTAGCCATCAGTGGGGAAAGTACAGCTGCTTTTACTGGATGGCGAGTGTGATCCCCGAACCTGCGATGACCCGAGCAGGCTGGGGCTGGGGCAGGCAGCTTCTCTGCCTTCAGAACGTGCTGAGAATCTGAAACATTCTCTGCTGCCAAAGTGCCAAGGAAGCCACCTGGCCCACTTTGAAACCAAATGCTGCAGTCTCATGTGTTTATCACTTCCCTTGTTTTCTTTCTTTTTCTATTTCCAACCAATCTCTTTGGATTAGTCCTACTGCTAGATAATTATGACTTCCGTATCTACATCTTTTTCTCAAGCTTGGCTGCATTATTTTTGGGCAGCTATTTAAGACTGCTATCATTTTTTTAAAACATACTGTGTCCTTATTTGCATATTTGCATTTCAGAACAAACAAACAATGGTATTTCTCAGAATACATCATTCTTCAAATATTTTTCTTAACAAGTAGAACTTTTTCAGGCATGCCAGAATCAGCTTCATTATATGAATTCTATTTATGGATCCTATTTAGGGCATTGGAAGGGAGGGAATTAAAGGGGCTGTTTCCACAAACACTTTATCTGATGCCATATGAGAAGGTAGGGTAAGAATTGATTAATATTTCAAGGAAATTACAGTAGTTCTCTGGAAGAAAGGCCTGCCTTTCTTTCTTCTGTGTTAGTTCCTTTACCAGACACTGGAACAGAGACCGAGGGCCTAAGCAGAAGGGCGGAAGGCCTGGGGAGCTGGGCTAGGTCTGCAGTATAGAAACCTTTAGTAGACACTAAACAAGACAAACACACAAACCTCTCATGCTGCTGCGGTATGATGGCCTCTTGATACATATACAGAAAAAAATAGGCATTTATGTGGGAAATAAAAGCCAAGGCATTCATTATCAGAACCAAAAGAAATTGATTCTGCAGCAGTGTTTTATTTCAGTGACTTTATTTGTGTAATGGCCAATGATTGATGTAAAGTTAATCGTTTTATCTGACGGATGTTAGCACAAGCTGACAATTAGTCGCTGCACCGCTGATGGGCTTCACTGTGGTTGGCGCAGAGAGCGCAAGTATTGTGAGCAGCATAGCCTGTCAGACCCCACTTCATCCCTGAACTCCGTAGGTTTTAAGGTCTCTTGGGGGAAGAGAGGAACAGCAAACCAACCCAGGGATTTTGGAAAGTGTTTCTGTTGAGTTCCTGAGTTGAATGATGGCCACTGAGCTGTTGGACTGGCAGGATTGATGTGATAATTGCCCTTTGGATTGAATGCTAAAATTGGAATACTCCTGCAAATATAAAGGAAATCAGTTCCTCAAAAGCTTCCAGTACTACTGTGGCACTGAATGAGAAAAATAGTGGAAGCTGGTTTAGGCAGTGTAGGTTAAATGAAGTGTACGTGTTCAAACATGCATGAAGAGCAATGCAAATGAACTTTAGATTAATCTGGTGTTTAGGAAGAAGGGGTTTGGCATGTTTTTAACTGAAGTGTCCACATGCTGCCCATCTTGTTGGCCCAAAGTGCTATGACACACCGTGCATCAGCAACTCGCTCTTTTAAAGTTTCTGTTCAGGTGGTTGGGTCAGCAATCAAAACAGGCTCATTGGGAAGATCAAAGAGGAGGGCAGGTTCTCAAAAGAGAAAGAAAAATTAGGAGGGCAGTTTGCAGTTTCACATTAATTTTCTTCATTGCTCTACTGGACAGCCGGGGAAAGTGAGTAGAAGATGATTGTGTGAAGGGATTGAGTAATGTTGAAATGAGCAGAAACAAAGCTGCTGGGGGGGCTGCCTGCCAGCCCTGGGGTGCGGGGCCAGCGGGACGGATCATAATCTCCGAGGTGTGCAAATAGTTCAGTGTCCGAACAGCACATTAGGCACCTACTGGTTTTATCTAGAGTGTTTGGGGCGCAAGGAAGTGGGCTTTTGAGTTTTTTCTTTGTTTTACTTGAGGAGTGGAGCGTGGAAGAAAGATCCTCCATAGGACTAGTTTCTGCTTCACATCTCAGATGTTTTACACCTGATCCGACCAGAACCTTATCTCTGATCTGTCTTTGCCTTGGGCAAACATCCTTATGCATATTCTGTTCAAGTAGCTCTTTACCTCGCTGGCCTTGGACAATGAGTGGGAGAACAGTAGGATTTTTTTCATGTCTCTCAATGACAGCAGTAGGGAGTTGCAGGAATCCCAAGAAAGCCCAGTATATAGAGAGAGTGGGTCTTTGCCAGCTAAGCAGGACCACAGCATGGCTGTGGCTTGCGGCTTTACTGAGCGTGGTGTTTTTCACTCACCAGTACCTTCTCAAACTGATTGATTTTGTCAGAATTTGCTTTAAAAGAAAGGAATTCTTATCAGTGGTTGTGAAACCTAAGGCAAACATGTAATTAAAAATAAGCTTACAATGGTTTGATCAAGACCTCATGAATTGGGGTTTTCAGACTTAAAATGTGTTCAATTGCTGTAACGCTGGAAGCACAGGTAGGATGGATGTGTGATTAAGGTTGCATTGTGAGGAGCCAGATTTCGGAACTTCATGGAGCCTTGCTGTTGGCATTTTCTGATTTCAGACTTGTAGTGATGTGCTTTTAATATTTTTTGGGTTTCAGTTTGGTCAAAGTCTGTCGCCCTTTTACCCAAACCTCCTTTTATAGTGGTAGGTTTCTCTCATACCTCACTTGCAAACACTGTAAGAGAATCGCCGCTAAAGTTGCAGAGCCCTGTATTTTGAGTTTAAGGCCATCTTGACCACAGGCTTGCTTTTTCTTAGCTACCTTACAGAAATTTTGCTTGATAGAAGTGTACCTTCAGCATCAGTACAGACTCGGTGTGTCTTTCCCAGTAGTCTTTCTTCCTTCTGACTGGAGTTGGGGTCAGATTTGTTTGGATATTGTGGTGGTCTCTAACATCTCTTGAATTCTGTTAGAGTGGTGTTCTTGTGACACCGCGGTGCCGTGAGAGTTGTAAATGATCCCGTTGCTCAAGTAGACTTTATAGTTTTGTTGGAAAAATTGCTTTCCAGTGAAACTCAGCCTGAAAGTTAACACGTTCATTAGTCACTGAAGTGGCCTACAGTAGTATGACTTGTGGATTATTTTACAATATGTACTTTTCTGGTTGCTTGCACAAATGTAATACAAAAGTTGCTTTTATATTAATCTTTAAAGTTGCAGCCTTGAATGCTTATAATTCTGGCATCCTGAATGTTAACCAACAAAGGAAGCATGGTTTTGTGTTCAAAGCCAGGAGGAGGAGACAGAAGGTCTGTGTTGTATTCCCAGCACTCCTATAATCTTGCTCTGCGATCTCGGGCATGCTGTTTGCTGTGCCTTGGTTAACTCATGAGTGGGGCGGGGAGACCTTCAGGGTGCGTTGACAGGCCTGGTTGTCTGAAGGCTTTAATGGTCTATGGGATCTGCTGGTGTTCAGAGTGCAGGAATCCGTGGGTTTGAGAAGTTACCCCAACAGTTAAAAATGGCATTTCTTCCACTTCTGCCCAGGGCTGCCACCTGCTGTGAACATCTTAATCTTCAATATTATTTTCCCCCTGTTCTATTTTTATATTTTGCACACAGGGGCTCAAGGAGGCAGGGAATTTTGGAATCGGTACAAGCACAGGTGATGGTTTATCCTTGAATCCCGCCTGTTCCTCTTGGGCGTCCCAGTGTGGAAGGTTACCTCTCCCCAAAAAGTTCCCGCAGAAGCCCGGCACGTCGTGTTACAGATGGCCCCTTATTAACTCTGAATTTCCCCGGTTTCTTTGCTTTTCCAGGTTTGAGTTAGACGGCTTGATGTTACTTCAGAGCCGTCCTTTTGATGGCTGGAAACGATAATAGCCTGTGTCATCTGCCCTTTAGATGGAAGGGTTATGCCTCGTCCTTTATTCCTCGTCTCTCCCTACAAAACCCGTCCCAGAATGCACCCGAGCCGCTCGCAGGTGTTCCCGTGGATCTGCCCTCTCACATGCACCGCAAATTAGTAACAGAAGCTAATGGCCCAGCATGCAGCCATCAAAGGGCTGACAATTCCAGCCTTTCCAAAGGGCCCTTTATGTCAAAGCCCCCCACGAGACCTGTCCGGCTGAAAAGACTATTTGTCTGTCCCTGTGTGCGGGCCTGCTGCAGCGCCGCGGCCGGCTGCTGGCCTCACGCTGCGCCCCTGACTGTTGCTGCTAGCAACAGATAAAAATCACTGTTAACCACAGCGGGGCCCACAGCACATCAATCATCTGGCCCAGATAAAGGCCTCGGGCCTTTGGCCCTATCCTTCGGTTGTTTCTAAATAATTTCCAGTGGCTGAGCATGCTATGGTGTAGGCTGGGTAATTCAGTCCAGAAAACTTCATTTCACTAAAAATGCTTTGATTCTTCTTTTTTTTTTTTTTTTTTTAAAGACTGTTTTTGTTCAAATAGATGTTTGTTTCGAAAGGGGGAATTTAACTGATGAAAGGGATGCCGTGAAAGTTCAGAGTGAGAATAATAAATAAAACTGTGTGGTTAAATGTAAAGTACAACCAAACAGGCAGCAAAAAGAATTAGCATTTACCAGGAGCAACAAAGCGACTTTGCACTTTAGAAGAAGCCTCTCTCAGCTTCAGCATCATTCAGCTTCCTGAATTTATATATATTTAAATAGAGATTAATCTTTATATATGGATAACATCATTTCCACCACACCTTTATTAAGGAGATTTATAGCTGGTTATCAAATTACACTTTTAATACAGCCTAGTTGATTTTTTGGTAGCAGCAAATCATATTTGTAACTCCGAATAGCTAAACAAATTTGACAGTAGCAAATTTTCTCCTTGACACAGCTAATTCTTCATCCTGTCTTAATGTTCTGCTGTAAAGCCATAAGAAATTGTGATGCTTAGAGCCTGACAGTCATAGGTTTTGTTCTTGCCACTTAGCAATCCTTCAAAGAAGAAACCATTGCAATTTAAATTGAGGGACATCACAGACTGGATAGCAGGGAAACACTCTCTGTAGATAAGCCCTGTTTTACAATCTTGCTGGCTTGTGCTGTAAGGATAGGGTGGGTGGGATATAGTGGAATATTGAAGGTAAACTCAAGTGTTAGGTCGCAAATAAAATCTCTGTGGAAACCCTAAAAATTAAATCTCAGTCAGCCTGCCTTCTGCACAAGCATCTTTACATACTAATTGCACGGGCCTTTGTATTATTGTAGATACTAATTACCACTAGTTCACAGTGGGAATTGGACACCTAATTCTCTAATGCTGCTTTTAAACTCCCAGCTTGCAAGCCTTGCATTTCGAGACACCTCGATCCTGCTGGTATCTTCCCAGTACAGGCTTGATCCAGCACATGTGCACTGCTGCTGTTCAGGTGACGATGAATCTTGAAAAATTTTGTAGCGTAGGCAACATTTCTTGGTTGGATCTGATCATGGACTTCAACAAGAGCTGGAAAGGCTGGCTGAACAGCGATTCCTCTTTGAGGCAGCCGGAGTCATAACACAGAAGCTGGTTTCCTTTGCCGCCTTATTGCTCGTGTGGCTACGTTTAAGGTAAAAGGGACAATTAAAAAGAGTTAAATTCTCACCTGACTGGTATTAATGGGAGCTGAGCCTTTCCTTTCAGCTGGACAGGCACTCATCCAGAGTGCCCTAACAAAGTGCTGAGCTTCTAAAATATGACTTGTTGCTTTGTGGAACCTGGTATGTATTTCATGCTTCACTGGACAAATATGATATATATGAAGAATTTGAGAAGTTTTCTGGAGAAACAGGAGAGACATTAGACTGACAAAATATACCTCTGCAATATGTCCTTCAGTACCGTCTCCGAAAACAAATTTTAAGATTGATCCTGATGGATTTTGAGATAGGTAACAATAAAATATTTTTCAGGCAGCAAGGTCACTGGAAATGCTGGCATTGGATCTGGATGATGTGCCACTACCCTGTTTCCCCTTCTGCCTTTTTTTTTTTTTTTCTTAACTCCTATGTAATGCTGCCTAAGAAATAATGCAGGGAATGACAGAGAAGGGTAGGCTTAAATAACCCTGAGGGTGCTTATCTTCCTTGGCATTAACTTCATATCCACATTCATTATGCGAATGGGCCGGGGAAACTGTTTCTTTGACAAATCGGAGTGCAGGGTAGGTTGAACAGGCTCGGTTCAATTTTTGGTAATGGTATACAGTCATCTCTATGGCGATGAGCATTGCATGGTGTAGTCCCTCATTTAGAGAAGTTTGAATGCATAAAGCCCTCTAAGAAACACTGTGATAACTCAGTTTCTTATTTTTAGGAAGAGTTGCAGTGCATACAATTAGCTCCTCCATTCTCTCCCCTCCGTTCTTTTAACAGCACCAGTAGAGCTTCCCTCCATCTCTAATACTGCCTTGTCAGGGTTGAACTTTCAATGTAGCTGCAGCTGCGAGGAGGATGGGGAGTGCGAGAGAGATCCTCGGGTAGGAGATCGACAGGCACGTTGGCATAGCCATTATTATTCCCCGGCAGACAGGATGGGTTACTCTTCCATTGCACCGCTGCGTGCATATATCAGACGAAAGACAGTTTCCATTTGAATGGGAAGATGAGTGGAGTCGGTTCTTTGCTGCAAGCCGCGTGATACTTGGGCAGAGGGGCCTCCAGAATCTTAACTAACACGTCTGATCCTTGCTGTACAGCAGGGCTAGTGCTTTGCTGAAAGGTTGCTCGTGGAAAGCGGAACAGCACTTGTTGACAATGTTCTTCATGCTAATTGACCACCGTGTTTGCAGACAGATGCGCTGACCTAGAGCTTCCCACGTGCTCGTGCAGATCCCTAAGATGGGCTAATTAACTTCTCCGTCTTCATTTCCATGGCAAAACCCTCTAAACAGAGTTATGCAAAACAAGTGAAAGAAAACATTGGGCCACAAGGAGGAGCAGACCCAGGTTGCATGTAATTTGTGTGTTAAGAAACAGCCAATACTGGAGATCTTCCTTCACTGGGAAGACACGAAATTTCCTCTGTAATGGGTAGGTGAGAGTGCAGTAAACAGTGAGGAATGATAAGAAAGTCAAGATGTCGTTTCCCCTAGCAGTTTTTAGATGATGTCATTTTACAGAGCCGAGGCTCTCCATTCTTTAGTAGTGATGGCATTTCTTAAGTTTTATTTGCCCTCAGTAACCTGATAGCAGTAGTTTTAACCTAGACTTAGCATAGGGTCTTGTTTGGGCCAAATCTAGCAGATGTTAATCTTGGAAATAGTTCCTCTGAAGCTGAACAAATCACTCAGGTGAGCAAATAGAGTAAATGCTCACCCGAACTCCGGAAGCTGTCATGCCTTGCCAGCTAAAGGCATCCTCCAGTTGCTTGTTGCAGGCCGTGCAGTCTCTTCACTTCACAGGGTTTTGGATCACATCTCGGGCCTGCAACTGTAAGCAGTCATGAGGCGTTGAACAAATGGCATTTCCTGTTCAAGTCTAAGCTAATATGTAAGACAAATGCTCTGTGATACTGGAAAAAAAAAACATTATATCCTTGTGCCTTAGTTGGATGCCATTCCTTGGGATGGAAGAAATACTCTTGTTATAGAACTTAGAAAATACAAGAGAATTTCTTGGTTTTCTCTGCAAACTGGGCTGTGACTTTTGAACAGCATTGTGAGTTAGAAATGGCAGCTAATGTGTGTTGGCATAATCTGTTACTCACAGACCTGTTGTAGGTGTCGCTCAAAAGAGTGCTCTGACACCCACCTCGTGTTGGTTCTCTTTATTTTTCATATATGGTGTACTGCCGAAAGGGAGTCCAGAGCCAGTCCCCTGCAGGGGTCCCTCTGAAAGCCGCTCCTAGACGTCAGCAAAACCAGGAAGCTTCATCCTGCTTTGTAAGGCTTGTCTGATAGGTACACTATGGGAATAATTTTAATCACAGTGACCGCTGCTAGGCAGGGGGAGGTTTACTTTAAATTTTTTAATTGGATACAGATCTGCTGACAACATTTTCTTCCATTTGTGTTAGATTGATGCCTGACTTGACCTAAACGGTTCATAACTGTCATAACTTTCCGGTGTTACTGCCTTAGTTTAACGATGTCCACTGGTTATCATACGCCATGCATTACCCTATTGATCGCCATCCTGCTTAGTTTTCTAATTACACGAGAGGATGAGACGACGTTGTTGTACCTGGCACCTTTCCAATACGGGTGTGCTAACGTTGCAGCCTGTCTTGCCATTTCTTTGAACGTGGTGTTGATCCCACCACCTTGTGTGTTTAAATTATTGCTAAATTGCCATGTTTTGAAGCCACAGGAATATTGCTTAAAAAAACTCTTCTCATAAAACAGCTCATTAATATGTGCACTATTCAGGGTTTGCCAAAAGTTTTGTGGTCTGTCTTGCCTCCTCCACTCTTCGCTTCTCTCCGCCATCAAAATGTCTGCAGGAAAGTGTGGGCAAAATTGATTCCCCTGTGGCTGTTTCAAACTACACAGTTCGGGCTCATCCTTTGATCCCTCCTCATGACTTTATTTCATTATCCCTTAAGTATAAGGAGGAAAGTTAATGACATCATAAAAACTAGAACTCTATAAAAGATGTTTCTGCTGATTTACTGCCAATGTACTAGCAGCATGTCATATAACTGCCCATTAAAGATGGTGAGTTGCTCTCCTGCCTGCAGCTTTCCTTATCACCAGCCCTTTTATTTATGACCAGATTATAGGGATTGGGTGTGCACAGTAAAACATAAAACTTATTTTTATCATGCATATAATTAACCCTTTAATTATGGAATTAAGTTGCATCCGTCCTCCTTTTTTATTTAAAAAATGTATTATTAAATATTCCTGTTTGTCTTCAAAGAGCTTAATGAGTTGCTGAGAGAATGCGGTTCGTGGTTTCCGGTTATACCATATCTGTCTTTCCCTTTCCAAGCATTACCTAAACAATTCTGATCCGTGAAGAGGCCGAGAGAGATAATAGAAGCTTCCTTACTTAGGTAAACAAAATCAAATTTTTCCTGTTCAGGGAAGTTGAACTTGGTCTATGGAAACCCTGATCATCTTGCTTGCCTACTTCTTAAACTTCCAGCTCTTTATACATCCTTCCTCCAGCCCCTTAGGATGCATAGTCAGCTTGGTAAGTAATTATTTGAGACCACATTTCCCGTCACAGAATCCATCACCACCCTCGCTGTAATGGTCGATCTGTTTGGTCATGCAGCTTTAGGCTCTCGCTTTGTGCAGCGTAACGTGTGTACTTCCCATTGGACTCGGAGCCTGCTGTTTTCAAACAAGGCTTGTCATTTTGGCTACCAGTAATGTTTTTGAATGCCAAACACCCCCTTCCTCCCTCCCACCTACAACTCTTCAAGATACTTCAAGATAAGCTTCATATTCGGAAAGCAAGGCTTCTCTTAAAGTATCTCGAGTTGTAGATCAGGGTGGGGGAAAGGTTGGGTATTCAAAGTGATTCATTGCTCCTGAGAACCTTGGCCAGTGAAGTTACTTGTTTAAAATTAATCACGTTCCTTGTGCATCAGACATCTTCTATTAATGCAATCATAATGGTTTGTTTGCTAGATGCTGGCATTGGATCTCAGTCTTGGGAATGCACTGTGATCAACTTTATACATTATTAAAAGCTGTTTGTCTTTTTGTCTTTTACCCCGTTAGTTGTTCTGGTTTCATTTTGCTGATCATGAATTGTTGACAAAGAATAGACGTTCCTCAAGTGAAAAGCAAGAACAAAGCTTTCTGTTCATACCATTTCTATTACCCAGGCTTTATATTAATACCTACATAGTTCTTCAGAATGTCTAAGAACAAATATTCTTTAAAAGCTGTTTTCCTGGGCCGTAGTATGAATTTGGGATTTCCATGTGCAGTGCTGATAGGCTGTCCTAGGGAGACGAGAGCGAGAGGGACGCTGTGCCGGCTACGTGTTTGTCACTTGTCGCAAGTGGGAACATCTCTCTGGTGGTTTCAATTGTTTTGAGCTGGTTTCCTCCCCTTCCTTCCAATAAAGAGAGGGGAAATGTGATGTATGATTGCATAAGCTTGTTTTTACTTGTGTGAGTGATGGAATAGCAGAAGTTCCAAATGAGGAAGTCATAAAGAAAAATAATAAGGGAAGGAAGCAATGAATTAAACTCCTAGTGCTTTGTTGCATGGCTGTGATTTATAAACAGGTATTTATTTATTTCTTACAGAAGGAATTCCATCTCTGCATAGAGTAAGGGAAATAATGATGTTTAAAAATAAAGTATTACTGAGTCCGTACTGGACCCTGGCTGCCTGTGATCAGTTCACATTCATTTTATTTAAGATGCAGTAGGTGTCTCTGCCCTGACAACAGCACTGATGCTGAAAGTCTGGGCAATAGACAGTGGGTTTGGTTTTGGTGTATCCCCGTTTTATGAAGAGTAAAGAACAGCAAGTACCACACTGTTCTGAGGAAAAGGAATTGAGCATGAAATACATTCTTAATTACAAAACTGTTTTAGTTGATCTGATGGCTTTAAATGATGCAGTACAACCCTACTGCCTTCGAGGCAAACCTTGGTACTTGTATAACTCCATAATAGGTGGGTGTTCAAATTGAGTGGAGACTTCCCAGGTCCCTGGATGTCTAAGCCTGAGATTCAGAACCCGTTGAACAGGCGAGGGAAGCCTTTTGCATGAACCTGTCTGTACGTACTGGTTTCAAGGGTGATGGTATCTCAGTTCGTTGGCTTAATGAGCAAAGGCCTTCTAAATCATGAAGGTGAGGTATTCCATGTATGCGTTGGACCAGGTATTCCAGCAGCTCCCCTCCCCCTTGTCTGGCCTACCAAAGATCCTGTGCTCATTGAAAGCTTAATTAATTAATGAGTAATCAGTTCTCAGCTCTAGGGTATCAATTTGAAGGAAAAAAATGATTTTCAAACCCAAATGTCTTATACCTAGACTATTTATATTCTGAAACTGCTGTGCGTGTCATAGTCCTATTTAGAAAAGTGTCCAACTCCACTCAAGGGCAGGCAGCCTGAGGAATAAATTAATTCTTACCCATCAGAGGATGAGTATTACAGAGAAGCTTTGAATATCAGTGTGCTAGTGAGAAGGAAGCTTGTGATTCTCATACCTGAATCGAAATTGGCCAAGTATTTAAAATGCACATTTCATTGCTGCCAGACATTTACCTAGCATGAACATTAATAGGATGAGAGGGAAAAAAATTAGAGGTTCAACAATAATTTGAAGTTCTGTGTTTATAATGTGCAAAATCATCAATTAATTCCATACCTGGAATAAAACATGCCCTAAGGCCTACCATCTGCCCACATTTAAACTTGAAGATAATAGATTTGGAAGAGAAGTTTGTAATTATTTGCTAGGTGGTTCTGATTAATTTACAAGGAAAATTGCTAATACCGATAGTGTATTACCCTGGGGCCAAGTGGAAATCACAATATTGCAGAAAGGGATAACATGTAAATGATGGCTTGTGCGTTATCTGTTAGGCTGATTGGACAGTCTGATTATTTTTCTTAAGCCACTAATGGATGCATATAAGATTAGAGTGTGCTTTGGACAGCATGACTATAATTCTCACCTAACAGGCTGTAGAAAATAGGAAGTAAATATACCCCAGTGGCATTCTTAGAAATTAAAAATGCTAAAGGCTAGATTATGAAATTATAATAGATTTACACCAGCATGACTGAGATCAGAATCTTGCCTTGTAGCACTGAAAAATACATTTATGGAATGATCTATACTAGAAGCCTTGGAAATTATGATATAGGGAATGCGTGCGAGCAGTCTTCTCTGGCAAGTACCCGTGTGCTTTAAAGACATGCTAAAAAGGCCAGTGTGGAGTCTTGCATTAAATTCAAGTTGAAACAGACTTTACTGGACTACAGCCCAGTGGGTATGGAAGAAGATAATTTATCTGGAACTCTGAAATATTTAGTTTTGGCTGCTATTTACTTGCATTGGAGAACACTGTGGACCTTCTGTGCACCATTACAGTTAGCGGCTGTACAGCTGCATGATTAAAGACTGACCTTTAAAAAGAGTGTGGGTTCTGCGTTGCCAAGGTACAACTGGTGGAGCAAAAGGCATGTGTAATGTATGTAGTCCTACGATAACAGAAGAAAATGGTAAGGTGAACCAGAAAACCCCTGTCTCCATGGCTGCTGGCCAGAGTCGCTCCCGTCGGCTTTGCTGCTTCTCCAGTTCGCTTCTGCTCCTACATGGTTCACTCGGGGGTAGCAAAAACCAAGTGGAAAAGAATCCCTAAAGGATTATAGGTGGGTCATCCATTTAAAACAGCAACAACTACCCAAACAGCACCTCCTTCCCTGTGATAGAGCTCTCTGCCCATGTGGATTTACCAAGAACGTGTCTCCCTGCAGCTTTTCATCCCGTTGTCTGTGTCCCCTCCACCACTCCCCCAAATAAAATCTCAGCACAGCAGTCCGTATAAAAAGATGAAGAAACATAAGCAAATCATTACCAGTAAGGTGTTCGTTGCTTGGGGGCAGAGGTTGTAAGCAGTAGTCTTGCTATTTCTTTTCTATGATCTTTGTGCTGGCTCATACTTAAACGCTGTAGGGATCATTAGCCCTAGATGTTATCAGCTGATGCCTAACAACTGTATCTCATATATCGTTTCAGAGACTGTAAATTTTCACTTAATGGGAAAAAATGTTACACATACATATAACAGAAGGTTTGAGGCTTTATGCTGATATCAAGTAAATAGGTCTGAGGTTCACCTTCATGTGATAGTGAAACCGTTCAATTCCCTCTCTGAAACATGATGTAATTTGATGCAGCAAGTGACACCCCCATGTTCAGAGCGCGGGGTGGCTGGGCATCGATCACAGCAATGGCTGTAGGCAGATTCCAGTCTTCTCCAAATTGCCCTTTAAATGCAGTAATGAGACTTCTGCACCATGGTGGGGTGAAATCACAGCTGCCAGGTGAGGTATGCGTTAGATTTTGAAACTCTCCTGTTAAAAACCTAACGGTTTTTGTTTTCATTTACACGGAATGTTCTGGTATTCCGAAGTACCACACCTTTGTGACCTGCTTTCAGTAAATAACAGCTCTTGTGCAGCAGCTCTTGGCATATTCCAGAGAAATAATATTACCAAGAGCATCATTTTTGCTGGATGTAGAAATTATCTGCTTTGAAGGAACACGGTAAAACTTTAAGGCCTTGGTGCTTGTTCTCAAGTTGACATCTTGTCCCGTACCATCAAGATCATATGGCATGCAAATGAAATAATAAACACACCCGGTGTGTTTAGTTAAAATAGAAAATAAATGTTTCTTTCAGCAATGGAGCACCTTGCTAATTTTTTATTGTGATCATTGAAATTCTCATGTTATCCTGGAGGACTCAAGTGATGATTGTCTTAATATAAAATACAGGTCCCTGTACATCACTGAGACAATCTCCTGTAGCTGGGACCGAGCTGGGAAGCAGAGCATGTTGGGTCCGTATGCTCAGCAGCTCTTATGCATACCCTTGTGGCTGGCGACTTACACAGCACCTCCCTCAATTTCATCAGACCAAATAAGTTATGAGTCTTAAGCCTCTGACAGCCTGCTGCATTTTTAGAGGGAAAGAGGTATCAGTCGTAACAGAGGAAACAACAGATTGGAATAGGTTCTTGTTTTCCTTTTCTGTTTCCCCATCTTGTGTTGTTTTTGCTCTCATTGTCGAACTTTCCCTTACCTCATCCCTTCTGCTCTGAGCTCTCCTAGCTGCCACTCATCTTTAAATAGTCTTGATAACTTGCAATATCAGTTTTGTGCTGGTGGATTGTTGCCATACGCTGATGTAAGTTGTCAGTGAGCATCTGAAGCCGTCAGTTGATCCACTCTTCCCGAGTCCTGCTGCTGTGTGAGCCAGAAAGCCTGCCCGGATGCCCCTGCCTTCCCCCGGGACGAGGCTTTGCCCAGGCTGAGAGCCCTCTCGGGGTGTAGCTGGTGGGCAGGGGCAACGGTGCTGGTATCAGACCTTGCAGCAATGCTGGCAGGGATCTGGGCAAGAATTTATCTCCGTGATCAAGTGCCTAATTTAGAGGAGAGCTGGTGGACCAGCGAGAGGAGAGGTCTTGGCAGCGTACAGAGACAGGCTCCAGGGCGTGCGGTTGTCCCCATGCTGTGGGTAGGTCCATCAGCTCTCCAGGCTCCTCTTTGCTCTGCTCTCCATCATGGCTGTGGTGCAGGGGAATTGCGTCCTCCTGGCAAAATGCTTGGGAGTTGAGTGTTGTGGGAGGGCGTTGCGTCTGTCTCATTCTGCATAAGCTTTGGCAGCAGGTTCAGTAATGATTTCCTGTGATTTAATTGTTCAGACAACTGTCTATTTACCATCAGTATTTACAGAGCTTTTGTTGAAGCTAAACAGACATATGCTCTTTGTCACTGTCAAGTACCAATCTCTACTTTCTTTGTGCTAGTGCAGATGGGGCACTGATGAGATGTTAAAATTAGTGTCATCCAGGAACCAAATAACCTCTGGTCCATGCCAAATCCAGTTCAGAAGCGATGGTCCAGAGCAGTTCTTGCAGCCCTCCCAGGTGGATGTGCACCAAGCGGACAGCTTCATTCCTGCCAGTGGAGGAAGAGCTGAAGCCGACGGTTGTGGTCGCGGCCGGCTGTGGGCGAGGTGCGTGGCGGTGGCAGGGCTCTCCCGCTAACACAGCCATGTGCTTCCAGGTGGGGGAGCACAGGGTCAGGGTCCCACGTCTGCCAGGTGGGCTGCCCTTCTCCCTCGGTCGTGCCGGGGCCCTCTCTGAGCCACGTGCGCTGCTGCGGAAACAGGCGTCTTAGTTTAACTGCAGCACTGTATCAGTAGATAATCATCCTGTAGTACAGCTCTATACTCTCACAGTTATCTGTTCCGACTAAGTAGATTAAAATGTTTTTTAAAAAGTGGTGGTGGGAGCTCTTGTCTTCAGTAGATGGGTTTTGTCTTTTGAAGTAAAATAAAACTGAGAGCTGCAAATTGCCTGTTAGTCATATAACAGGTCTGGTCTGAAGAGCTGCTGGGTCGTGTGCCCTGAAATGCTTTATCAACCAGGACAAGAAAATTAGACTTCCAAGCTAATCTGACATTTAAAAATATATATAAACAGGCAAGTAAGTATGTCCAAATCAATCCCCGAGAAGTGTGTTTTGAACTACAGAACATTTCTATCCTCGCCGAATGATAGTTAAAACATTGCTGTTGAAGCAGTAAATGGAAATTTCAGTCACTTGTCAAAACAAGCAGCACTTTCCTTCTATGGAGTGTAAGATGCCGAATAATAGGCGGCACCTTTCAGAACAGTTTCTTCGTTATACAGTCAGGTTTCTAATGTAATCTTTTCATCCACGAATAGTGTATTATTTCTCCATAACACTTCATAATAAGTGGACATTAAATTAATGCTACATGACAATGGAATTCCTGCGGAGTTATGCACTACCCCGAGATGAGTGCCAAAGGAATTTGGTATGATTAAAAGGAGCCAGTGGAAGTGGAAGGAGGGGGTTACCGATGGCTTACTGCAGGCGCCTGAACTGAGCTGAGGATAGCAGGACTGTTCGAGGGTTGCAAGCCTGAGGGAGGGCTAAGAAAATCCAAGCCCAAACCTGAACTCAAACCATAAATGTTAGGACTTGTTTTCTGGCTCAGGCCGTTGGGAAAATGATTAATATCCTTTGTTACTTTCTTGCAACGTTAATCATTAACATACCTTTGTCTTAACTGAGAGCAGGATGCTCGTGTGAATTTGACTCCATGGATCAGAGCTGTGGGAATCTGTGGCTGAGGGGAGAATCTGGTCCTGTGTGCCGTGTCACCTGGGCACAGTTGACATGACAGGTGACCTCAGTGCCCACTCCAGCCCGATGGCGCTGCGCCTTGTTCCACCACGTTTGCTTCCCACATTATCGCGGTGTGCCCCGTCCCTCCCAGCAATCCCACCCAGGGCCCAGCATGGGCAGTGCACGGCCTCGGCTCTGTGTTACGGAAACGCCGCCTCAGTGGGCTGCAACGTAGCTCTCTGATTTTCATGCACCTTAAACCGAAAAGGACAGGAGAAAGTCATAGTTGTCCGATGTCAGTAGAGAGATCATATCAGTTCCGTGGGAGAGCTGTGATGGAGCTATGCCACATGCGTAAAACCTTCGCTGGCAAGAGATCTGCTTTCCTCCCCTTCCTCCTGTCCACGGTACTGAGTTGCAGCATCCTGATGAAACGTATTTTTAAGAGGAAATAAGAACAAGGCATGAAGAAGAAAGAGCAGCAGCATTTGCTGTCTTCTGGAACATGATGGAGTCCCTTGGGCTTTATGGCTGGAGAGGACAGGGGAAAAAACTTGTGTTTGTCTCTTCCATACAAAGCTGAATTACAAGTAATGGAGAGGCCTGTCTCTCTCCATTCCATTGCCCATCCCATTGCACTGCCTCTGAAAGTACCAATTTTGATCCAAGTGAGGACTCAAGAGCAGCATATTTATGAAAGAAAGAATGGATGTCTTTCTCATGAGCATTATTAACAGTCAGTGGCAGTCAGTAGACGTTTTTCTTGTATGCCGCAAAGCAGTAGCAAATAGTTAGCAGAGCAAGCATGCTGTATCATCATCCCTGCAGAGAACAGAAGTAGCAGACAGTTCCGTTCCTTCATGGCAAACAGCCTGTAAATGAAATCTTCTCTCTGAAGATGTAGCAGAGGCCAGATGGGAGAGGAAACCTAACCTGGAGCATAAAAGCGGCATCCTGCTGCTGACTTCTTGGAAGACAACAAACAGTCAGAGGCAGCCTTTGACCAGCTCAGTCGGTGGTAGGTGCTGATGAATAATTGGGAAAAAGGCAGTGAGCGCTGCTGTTTCATGCCACCAAGACATATTTCAGTCTGAAGCAGGAGCCATTTTCTCGTTGGTGCAGCAGGAGCTGTGTATTTCAGTGAGCATCCTTTTCTCTCCTGGGGCTGCAGTGGCACTGGCCCTAGGGGAAGCTGCAAGGCTCACCCTTTCCACCGAAGAAAGCAAGAGTTGAATAGTTCAGTCCAGGGAACTGCAGCCCTATTTGTCTAAAGAGGTGGTGATTTCTGTTCCCAGATCTGATTTATCCCCAAGCCTTACAACAAGAAACCGTCGTCGTACTTCTGTGTAGCCTGCGTGCGAGCAGTGGGAGCAGGTGGATAATTGCTTCCCCCTTTTGCTGAGCTGTGACCTTCCAGAAAGAGTCCCTGCATTTGTGCGGCACCTGATAATAGTTCTCAAACTGAATCCCAAAATCTCACTTTGGTTTGGAGTAACCATAAAAATGAGTTTCTTTAAAAATAAATAAATAAAGCTCATCCTTGTTAGCAAGTGTTACCTGAGGCTGTCAAATAGCCGCGCTGACAGGATGTTCTGTTTCCACAAAGCCGTCTGTATTCAGGAGGGTATAATGTGCAATTCACAGGCTTGGCTGCTGCTTTCCACCTTTTCCTAAAAGCGCTGCAGTCTCCTTGTGAGCAGATGTTACTAAATCAGTCTCCCCTGAACCCTTTATAAAGTCTTTTCAGGTAACTCATCCTTCTCTCTCCTGTTTGGTGCTTTGAAATATGTTTTTTTAAACACCCGCATTCAGCCAAGAAATACTACAAATAATTTAGATAGCATAGAGCTCTTCTTGGTGCCTTAAAGTTAACGATGCCTGCCAATGGTGTACTCACGGCAAATAAATATCAAAAATAGGATAGTCTAAAAGGATGTCTCAGAAAAGGAAATAGAGATAGGCAGAGATACAAAGATAAGTAGGTGCAAAGAAACATCATGAGCTAATTATTCTCAGTGCATTATCGGAGACGAACTGCACATACATCATGTTCAGTTACCTTCCTGTGAACCAGAAAGTATAGATTAGTAGGAGACTTATCTGGTAAGTCTTGATGGTCCGTTGGGCTGATCAATAACATCAAGTCCTATCTTCCTTTTGTCTAGATTAAAATAAAAATGTCTTGCAGTTTGGCGGGCACCCGAACTGGTGTGAGAGCAGGGGCGCAGCGTCCTGGGCCAGCCCCCGTGCGGACTGTTAAACACTTCCCATGACAAGTTTGCCTAACTTCTGTAGCAAAGTATTACTGGACAAATAGTAACAGCAGGAAACATTACAAATATTACTTGAAAGGGTTGGGATCAGCAGGGTTTTTGTTTTTAACCGCATGGTAGTATATGCAACATATTGTGAAGGAAAACCTAGCAGTAGTTAATGCATACCTGCTAGCAGATACTTGCTGTAGAATCTCATGAAAGGACAGTATGCTTCTGTTTAGGGTTGCAAGAAAAGAAAAGTTCCTTCTTCCCAATGTTTTCCTCAGGAAGTACCTTTGCCTTTCATGCTGAATTATAATATTTTTGTTTCATGCTGAAGTCTGAGCTGTGTCCATGGAATTTTCCAAGCCTTCCTCCCTCCCCACGCGGCTCAGCCCTGAGCCTGGGTCGGCGTTAGGGCTGCATGCGAAGCAATGCCTGGGGCGGTCTCTGAGCCGTGTGCTTGGCCTGCCCCTTCTCTGCCCACGGTCCACGCTACCATCGGTGAGGAAGGTGCCGTTCACAGCTTGCGTTGTCTTTTCCATCAAAGTGCAGGTGCTTCTCCCGCTGGTAGTTGATTTTCTTTTCCGATACCCACTCTTGCATTTTCTCGTGTTCCCGCGTCCTGGCTTCCATCCTTCCCACTGAGGCTTTCTAGAAGGGTGCTTTTGTAAGTTACGATGCTGAATTGGGGTTGAGGATGGATGGGTTCAGGTTCTGGCTGTTCAGTGAAATCTTTTGTTTAATCGTAGACAAGTCAATTAATTTTTCTGGTCTAGACCCACAAGACACGGAGCTGATAAATGCCCATTGGTTATACTTACTTGTCCACCCATAAAATGGGTTGAACTTCCCTACTTGAACAGGTAACATTGGGATAAGTTCTGTGTAGATGCTAAAGACATTTGAGGAAGGGAATGGTGAAAGGGTAGAGATAGGATCTAGGAAATAGGCTGCGACTGGGCATCTGGGGTGTATGTTGTGTTTCTAGCTTTGCTGCTAGTTTGCTAGGATGACTTTGTGACCAGGTTTTGTATATACTGAGATTCTGAGCTTTATAAAGTGAGGTCTTTGAATTGGACTGAGTGATAAACCTTATATCAGTTGCCAGTATCGTTAACGCTGAAGTGATACGGGACATTGTACCTATATAGCTCCCAATTTGTTGCACAAACTGCATTACTACATAGCAAATCTGATCCTGGTTTGCTAATTGTTCTTCCACCCTGCCGTGGTCTAACCCCAGCCAGCAACTAAGCCCCACACAGCTGCATGCTCGCTCCCCCCACCCCTCAGTGAGATGGGGGAGAGAATTGGAAGAGTAAAAATGAGAAAACTCGTGGGTTGAGATAAAGACAGTTTAATAGGGAAAGCAAAAGCTGCATGCACAAGCAAAGCAGAACAAGGAATTCCTTCACTCCTTCCCGCGGGCAGGCAGGTGTTCAGCCATCTCCAGGACAGCAGGGCTCCATCACATGTAACGGTGACTTGGGAAGACAAAACGCCATCACTCCAAACATCCCCCCTTCCTTCATCCTCCTCCTCCCCCCAGCTCTATGTGCTGAGCATGATGCCGTACGGTGTGGGACATCCCTGGGGTCAGCTGGGGTCAGCTGTCCCAGCCGTGTCCCCTCCCAACCCCTTGTGCCCCCCCAGCTCCTCGCTGCTGGGGTGAGGTGAGGGGCAGAAAAGGCCTTGGCTCTGTGCAAGCCCTGCTCAGCTGGAACGAAAACACCCCTGGGTTATCAGCACTGTTTCCAGCACAAATCCAAACCGTAGCCCCATGCTAGCTCCTGTGGAGAAAATTAACTGTATCTCCGCCAAAACCAGCACACACCCCAGTTAGGAAATACAGGTAAAGTAAATGAAGAGCACAGCTTCTTGCTCATTGCCTTATTCTGGGCTGTGCTCTCTGGTCTGTGACTTGGGAAGTGAAGGTCAGGATGGTTCATTGCCTCTCTCAATCTTTTTTGCTTGTAAATTTATGCTCTCTTCCTCCAATTCTGCTTGAATTTCAAAAACCAATGGGCCAGGCCTTTAGCTGGAGTAAGTTGTCATAGCTCCATTGATTTCAACTGAGTATGTCAGCTTTCACCAGTGAAAAATCTGTCCTGTAAGCTGAAATGATTAACTTACAAAAACATTTGATTATCACATTTGTAGTTTTCTAGTGTTTTAATGTACTGTGACAAAGTCTTTAGAAGGATGATAGCTCGTGATTGAATGATCTTTTTGTCCTTTTTTTTATTTCATTATTTTTCTCTTAAGGAGAGAGATCTCTTTCTCTGCGTTCAGAATATTTGTTTTGTAGTGATGATGCTTTGTAAATGCTGGTGAAATCCTGTGCTCCATGGGAGTCAAACAGGACCTTCTCCTTTACAGTTATCACTTTAAAACTCTGCCCATAAATGACTGGGTTATGATTTGTACTGTTTGTGTGCATTATCTGCAGGTAATGCACAGTGATGAGGGAATGCTTGTGAGTTTTGGTTTTTCATACAGTAGACCAGGTCAGCAGCTGGGATAAATGGGCCATGTTGTCTTTATTTCACACCAGTTAGGAATCTGGACCAACCTATAAAAACGATTGCAGAAGAATTTTGACATAAGGGAATCCTACCTCTGTGTCAAAAGCAGTTGGGCTGATTTGGTGGAGACTATTAAAAAGCACTGTGTAGTGGTAGTGAGTGTGTTGTTAAAGGAGGCTGCGTCACCTGTCGTACTGTGCCATGTGCAGCTCCAGCCATTTCCTGCCAGAGATGAGTTTGAGTCAGGAATGACAAGGAAAAATTTGGTAACTTTATGTTTGGATTTCTTGTACACAAGAAAAAAAAAAAAAGTTTTGCCTGTGCTTAGTACTTGGAGAAAGTAATTACTCTGGTTTTATTCAATACCTTTCCCCACACCGAGTGACACAGGGCATTCGTCATTTGCCGTTTGACCTGGTTTTTATAGAACATACTTAAATGCAGTTTAATTTCATCAAGATTTATTCACAGTAAATTTCCAATTATTACTCATGTCTTAATGGCTTCATCCAGAAAGCTTGAAGCTTTTCCCCAGCATATCATCAGATGTTCTTTAGCACTATAAAATTAGTTAGAAAGTAATTTTCTTAATTTGGTTTCTTGCAACCAAATAAATGAAAATCCATCTCCAGCTGAAGCTGCGGGATTTAGGGTTTTCCTTTATTAAAGAGAAATGATAATCTATAAAGTAGGGATGTGTCTGGGGACGAATATTAACTACTAAAAGGCTTATCTGCCATAATATCTTAGAGATGCTTTGGCAACTAGCGATTCCCCATTGACTTTTTTTTATATATTTTGCTTGCAGCAGGAAGTAGGACAGCTCTTACGTATCCTAAGGACAAAATGGAAGATTTGGTTAAACACCATCTCTTCTGCATGACTCATGACATGCTGGAATAAAAACAGCAAGGACCCTGATTTAATATAAGTCTGACACCAATTCAGGGAAGCATTTAAGCATTTGCTTAAGTACATTCTTGTTCAACAAAGCACTTAAAACATGCTTAGCTGCAGGCACTTTCTTTAAGTCCTGTTAATTTTAATGAAATTTAAGCATGTGCCTAACTTTAAATAGATGCTTAACAGCTTGGCTGAGTGGAGCGCTACATTTTAGATATGTGACACTGGTGTTCGTCTTTTTCTGGTGAAAAGAGAAACAATAATTCCCCACGGATACGATTACTAAAAGACATTGAGACGTGCCATGATTGACTGCAGATAGAGGGAGCAAAATGACATACCACAGGTGTTGCTGACAGAAGTTGAAGTGAAATTAGACTCCGCCTTTCAATCTGCTTATGAAGATTGCTTGCCGTTTCCATCCTAAGGCAGATAAAATTGTGATAGGGTAGGTATGATACTAAACATACGCCAAACATAGAGCTGTGCTGGAAGTATTTTGTGTAAAAATCAGTCCATCCTTTGTTGGCTAGTCCAAGCCAAGACTTCAGGAAGCCTTTAGCCATGACAGTAAACAGTCTACTCTTCCAGACAAGAAAGTAGAGAAGCCCCTAGGATTCCTCCTCATTTGAGACATGTACCTTCTGTTTCTGCTGGAGGATGCTCACTGGTCACTAGGATCACTGCAGCGACAAATGTATGAGCTCATTGAAGCCTGACCCCAGGTCTGAAATCTCAGCCTCCTCCGAAGCCTTAGGTGTCTTTGATCCTGTCTGAGCAAGGCTCATTTGTGAATTCTCAGGCTCTCTCCCAGTGTCAGTAGACACAGTGTGAACCCTGTTCCTATGGAATAAGGTCTTCTCACTTTGCTCCATCATCTGTTTGTCAAATTTTCCATGTTACGTTGATTGACAGCATTGCATAAGCTGACCTCAAAGCCATTTCCATAAGCACAGACGGTAATCGGGGCACCCAGCAGCCAAAGGTAACCATGCCAGCTCCCTGTCTTCTGCAAAGAAATACATAAAATGTGATAATGAATAAATGAAGTGTGAAGGCTTTCCTTCCTCTGATTTATGTGCAGAAGTGTTTCTAATTTTCCTGATGTTATCTCCCTTTACAGGATATAATTACCTGATTTACTTGATTGCCTTCTGGGAATATTTTTTATAAATTGACTTAAAATTGTTTATACTGTTGCAAACTGATAATTTCATAAAGTGCCTGCTAATCTGCTTGAGTTGTTTGTTGTATTTTATTTTGTATTTTTCCTCTTCGCCCTTCATTACTTCCATTTGTAGTTATTATGGGAAGTTGTTATCATGCTTTGGACTAAGCTGGAAGTAGAATAGCTTGTCAAGACTTCCATGTCGTTGTCTCAGCACGTTACTGAGAATAGACTCCCTCACTTCACTTTACCAAAGAAAACCAAGGCTTTAACTTGTAATATGCATGACAGCACCTCAGGAGGTCTTCAGAAGAGGTCTCCATGTGAAATGTAGTGCATAAGATCCCTTGTATCGTTAATTTAGTTATATACTAACAGATGTTGGTGACAAGTCCTCTGGCTTCACCTGTCTTCAATTCCTAAAATCTGAAGGCTGGGACTCAGCAAGAAAACATGTTTCCACTATCCTGGAAGACATTGAGGAAGGGAACTTCAGGAGCAACTCTTGGGCTTCCTTGAAGATCATGACTAGACAGTAATCCTGGGCTGCTTTATTTCCAGCCATTACGTGGACATAGGGTAGCGGTTCATGCTTCGAAATACATTAAGCCATATTGGGGAACAAACAAACAAGCATGTTGAAAAGCATCAAGTACTGGTTTTGCATCTTACATTTCTAAATGGCTTGTAGATGTAGTCCTTGTGGATGCCTCAAAGATCTTTGTGTTTTCAGAGAGGAAAGCAATTTCTGGAGATATTTTGTGTGCACTTTATTATGCTGCTGAGAACTCTCTGTTTCTCCTCGGTGGTAGTGATGGCTCCCTGGTACCGTGGCAAATTGGTCGTTTGGCGCTGTATTTCATCGCGTCCTGTCTGGCATCTGTTCTGGGTGGTTGCACCTCTTCACCTCTCACACTAAAACTCTGGCTCACATTTTCCTATTTCATCCCGTTCTGCGCTGTACCCGTTACCCTGGCACGAACACATCTGCGCTAAGGAGGTGCCATAGAGACACTTTCAACTATCTCAGGGCCAGGCTTATGCGAAGGTCCCCATGGCGAACGGGTGGACGGACACGCCACAGATCAGTTGTCGTGGATTGTGGTGGTGTTTCGGTAGCATTTATTTTGGGTCTGTGATTTCAAATGTGTTACAGTTAGGGAAGAGCTAACAACTGCTTGGTGCTGTTAAAGAGAGGGATAATTATGATTTTATTTAATAGCTCCTCCAACATGCTGCTCTATCTTATTATCATAAACTGAGCACTAAGCGAAGTGAAGAAGCCTCTTCCTTTTTGCACTCGCTGTGTTTATTGTTATTGTGCACATACCCCCCTGCCGGAGATGCCTTTTGGTTGATAGCTTGCATTTGTTCAATGATACTTTACCTCCAGCACTCCCAAAATGGCATCTGTTGCCCGGAGGCCACATGCTCCTCCCGTATAGGCAATTGTGCGATCTGTAAATAGCTATTAGACTGGCATGGCCTAAATTAACTGCAAATTGACAACTCAATTGTAAAACAAAAAATGACCTAGTAATTAACAGGATATTTCCATAAAGGCATAATTACCATTTAGCAGGGCGCTGTTTCTACTTCCCTTTATTCTAATAAACCCTTACTCCTTTTTTTCACTCTTCTGCCACAGAAAATATTGTTGTTCCAATCTTCATCAATTTTTCAAGCTGACTTTAGGAAAATAAATGCGGATGAGCATCGGTCTCGGTCCTCCCCTTCCCTCTCCTGTAGGGAAGAGACGAGTTTGTTTGTACTGAATAACCTTTCCTTAGCAGGGGTTTGGTTTCTTTGTTTTAACTTGGCGATAGCATCTTAACTCTGCTCTTCAAAGTTAAAGGCCTTCCTCCTTTTGTCACTTACAATCAATGGCGTGTTTGGCTCTCCAGGCAGCTCTTCCCCACCCCCTCGTCCCTTCTCCTCCTCCAGCCCAAGGAAATAATGGCACTGATGAGCTCTTATCTTTTTGTCACACTCCTGCCAGCAGAGGAGACAAATTGATTTATGTATGTGGCATCCTACTCCTGATAGTGCCATAATTTACCACTAAATATTGCTTTGACACAATAGTTTTGTAACAAATACATAATGCATATTGCTCTACTTTCCCTCCACCTCAATCGGTTTTTGAATTAATGGAGTGAGACTCCCTCAATTCAGAGGAATCTCATGTCCAACGCCTGCGTGGAGCCTTGCAGAATACCAATCTGCCGCCTCTCCTCTTTCTCTGCTTAGTGTCACCTTGAAATGAAGCTGGCTCCCCCATTAGGTTTTTTTCCCCTTCCTTGCACTGTCAAATGAGGCGGTTCTTCACTCCTTCACAAGGAGCGATGCTTTACTCAAAAAGGCCTGACTTGATTTATTAGATAAAGAAATAAATTGTGTAAAAGGCTGGAAGGCTTTGCATGTCCTTGCACAGAGCTGAAGTGTTACATGGGAGCTTGCAATCGCTGGTTTCATTAAACTGGAGCAACACACTTGGAAATGCAAAATCCTTTTTGAATAAAAAGGACAGGCTCTTTCTGTCTGGCTTGATTGATATACTGTTTCTGCCTCCCATCCTCGCTGCCACAGAAGAACATATCCCACAAAGGGGATTCTGCATCCTCAGTAATTATTCGGGCAAGTGAACAGTTCAGCGCTGATTATTTTTTTTTTTTTTTTAACAATTCCGTCCATAATGATCATATCACCAAAATTATCCTCGTGTTTTCTTGTCACTTGATTTAAGAACGAAGCAACAGAAGCAAAGGTGAAATTGGGAAGTGGAGGGGTTGGAGGCTTTTCAGAATATGTGGTGTGAAATGCAGGCTTAAGCTGGAAATGAGACAAACTGAGCCTGGTTGACAAGCAGGAGGGTTTTGATGACTTTGTCTCCTTTTTCTTTTTTTTTCACTCCTTTTGCTGGTGCACATCAGACTTAAGTACAGTTTTCCTCAGTTAACCTTATGGGTACTTTTAAAAAAGGGGGGGGGGGAGACGGAGAGATTTCTTTTTCTATATTATTCTGTAAGTATTCTGACGTGCAAAAGAGGCTGTGCCCCCATGACAACATTTGAAATTATTCCGCATTTGTATCATGAGCAGTCTGCTCAGGCTAATAGAAACCATGTAGCTTTGCCCTCCAGCACGGTCTGTAAGTTGCCGTGATTCCCAAAGCCTGCAGACATGACAAAAGCCCCGGCGTTTTTATGTTTGCCTGTTTTCTGTGTTGCCCCTTCTCTCTCTTTCTTACTTGCCGTTTCTTCTTTACCAGCTGGGAGTAGACAACCGTGAGGCATGGAGAAGTGTGAGGAGCAGCTCCTTGCCAAACCCGTTGGTAACACGGGGCAAGCTGGGCAGGGGCTGAGATGTCATACTTAAAGCTCAGCATTTTTGCGTTGGTTCCTGAATTCAGGTGTCCTACCCCACCTCCCTCATCCCTTCTTGCAGTTCAAAGAGACCATGCACCTGCTTTGTGGCAATTACCCTACACTTATGTGCTACTAATAACGGATGTTTGCTCCCTGCAGGTCTCATATTAATTTTCAGTCAAGCTACACTATTGAAAGAGAGGAACTTCTGAAATGATTATGGGTTGTAAACTCTATCTGGCAAATTACTACATATTTCTAGCACAGTTTCAGTTGTCAGAGATACTTCTCAGCCTGTATGCTTCCAAACAGTCCTATCAATTACATTTCTTTTGACATTTGAGTGGAGCTACTGTCAGCTTGCTTTGCAGCGGTTTCTTTTTGCTTTTGCAGCTTGCTTGTGTAACCAAGTGCGAGAATCCCAGGGGAGTCTGAATCCTAAAACAGTCATAAATGAAAAGTTCTGTTTTGTATGATATTTTATTTTCTAGCTGTGAGAGAGGTTATTTACAGGCAGGTCAGATCTGAGTTTCAAATGATCGTGGAAAGTAGAGATGGAAAAGACCGTTTGTCTAAGTTCATCCCCTTGCAGATAATTGGACTGTGCCCTACCATGCATGCGCAGCCTGGCTGTTGATGGCCGAAGCAGCCATTCTGCGTGTCCCTGGGAAGGTTGCTGAACTCCTGCAGTCGCTCTAAATTGTCCTTTATTTAATGAACCTCCTTATTTTTCCGTTACACAGAGGCCAAAATAACAGCCTTAATATTTCCCCTTCTTAGGTGTCTACATTAGTCAATATATCGTTAGTTGTAGTTTTTCTCGGCATTGTTTTAACAACAACATACTTCCACGCCAGCGTTGCATTCTTCCCTGGCTATTGCTGTCAAGGCCTTCTTGTTCAATCCATTCTGTCATAAGTCATGAGCAGATTACTTCAGTTCCATAATTATTTTTGCTCTTTGATTCTCTCCAGTTGAGTAACATCATTGTAATTCAGGGAGGTCTGTTGCTGACTGTGGTCTTCAAGCAGTGTCAAAGCTGTTAGACACAGAATGATGGATTCTCCTCTTCTCTGTCATGTAGCGCCTGGTCATACGTCACGGTGATACATCATTACTGTAAGTTTTTTAAATCGGTGTATTGAACTGAAAATGTATGACCCAACCAGCTAGTCTTAACTAAGACTGATATTAGTGCTTGTGATTTGGAAGCAGAAGACAGCGACACTGCAGCATTACGTGTACATGTCAAACAAGTTATTTGTTCTGGATGAGCAACAGAGCAGAATTTGGTGAAGCTACCATAGGTGTATGCTGAGAATGTGGTACTGAACACAAACCCTTCGATGTTTTATCCAGCCTTTACAGCTGCCCATTTCATGGCCTTATTGTCTTTTTTTCTTTTGGGGGTCGGTCTGTTGCAGCATCTTTGGTTTGTACCATTTTATTACTTGACCCCAGGGATTGTCATGTTGTCAGATGCTTACGCGTTTTGGGAGGAATGCTATTAGATAGGATTCCTTCAACAAACTCAAGAGCTGGTAATCTGTCATTACATATGCCGAGAAAACTGCTTACCTGAGCCCAATAGCATTTATAGATGTGGGATATTAATATTTCTTTCAACTTCCTCATTTATGAAATGCAGAAAGCAGAGTTGATGAGAATTACGTGCAGTATTTAACAAAGACAAGACTGTCAAGTACTGGATTACTGCAGTTTTCTTAAATCTCTTTTCTCCTTGAAAATCATAGCATCAATTTACTGTAAACATTGCCTAAGTAACCAACACTGAGCCAACTCCTTCCATTCCTCTCTTGTCTGAGAAATCCCTTCTTAAATTGCTCACTAAAATTACAGCATTTAGGGAGCGGGAAATAGCTCACAGTCATCAACATTATCTCTTCAATCTTAAGAATACCAGTGTCTTATCACTCAGGCAGTTGTTGAGCAATTCATTTCTGTGCCTCTATGCAAGAGGAAACAAAACAGCTGGGTGCCTATGAGAAACATTCGTTATAATGCCAGAGTAATTAAGAGGTTCTCTTAAATGATAACTTTGCTGAGCTTTCAGATGTTCCTAAAGTCGGATGCCTGCTAAGGTTGCAATGTACAGGCTACATTATTTTCAGAGTCGTTAATTACTGTCCTACAAATCATGAAAGTTTAAAAGAGGAGCAATGGTGGTTGCTACTAGTTTTGTGTGTGTTTAGAAGGACAACGTCATGGAAGAGAGCGACAATGAAGGCAGCGAGCATTTCGTACATTTGGGGGGTTTGATAGGGTCTACACTTCTCACAAGGAAAACGATACACCAGTTGCTTTAAACCTTGTATTTGTCTGTATCTCCTCCTCCAGTTATGTTTCATGGCCAGGAGCCATGATTGAGGTTTGATTTTGCTGCAAAGAAAAGAGGCAAAGTTGGAAACCATTGTTTATTAAGCGGGTGGTTCTAACTCGCAGGATTACTGCATGTGACTGCACGTAATCCCTAGTGAAGCTTTTAGTCGAGCTTGTCAACTAGATCCTTAGTTGTCCCCAGAAGAGCAATATGGATGACGCTTACTTTGTCTTTAGAGTCAAGGATACATACATACGCTAGTCTCTCTGCTTTCTTCAGTTTTATCACTTTTTGCTGCTGACGGGAACTCTAGAAGGTGTCTTGCTACCCACATGGTTGTGTGAAATTGTAATCTGGATCACAAGAATCTGAATTCTAATCAGCATCTTTTACAATGAATAGCTTTCTGAAATAAGCCCTTCCCATTTCTCACAGTAAAGGTCTCCCTCCTTTGGTATGGGTAAGGTAAACCAGCTTGTTCTTCACAAAATTTTCCAGAATTTGGCACATGTCAGAAAACTACCGTGCCTTCAGAGTACAGACAAACAACAGGTAAGGTGTTTGTGCTGTGGTTCATGGCCACCTTAATATTTCCAATCAGGGGTACTGACAGTTCAAGTACAATGCAGCCAAGTGCACTGTCTAATAAGGTTGTATAATTTTGATATAACAGCCTAGCTCTGTTGTACTATTAAAGCTTTAAAATATTAATGCTCGTTAATGGTGTCACTCAGCCATTTTATATGATTAGTTTTAAGTCTCTCTTGGGTAGGCAAGAAGGGGAATTTTTAATGAAATGTTCCCTGCTCATCTGACCTGCTGTATTACTGCATGAATGCCATTTTTATGAGGCAGGTTTATGACGTTCATTACTCTGCTCCTTGAGCCACTTCATGGCTGCTGTAATTTTTAAAGAAGAGATAAAAATAAGTCAGTTCTTTCTTTGCAGTCAAGAAGCTCTGCATTCTAGCTTTGACCTTTAAGCTGTCATGCATGGATTAATCACATTTCAGCTGGAGATTGTTTTAGACTTAATACTAGTGGTGGACTGATTAGCTTACTTGCCTTACTGGCTACTTCTTAAGGAGGTTTGTCAATGATTTAGACAAAAAAGACATATTCCAAACAGTTCCCTGCTTCTAACCTGCCACCTTTCTGTATGTATGTGCGTTCACATAGGTATACTTGCACATGTCAAATCTATGTGACAATGCATACATTTTGTATTTAGATATCCTTAGTACCGCAACCACAGGCTGTTAGTACAGAAGACAGTGAGTTGAGCAGCACTGGAACGGGAGCCAGAATTCCTGACTCCCGCTTCAGAGCTGTAACTAAAGAAGATTTTTCTTCGGGAGGAAGAAAGAAACCAAAAAATAAGTTACCCCAAAACATCAGCACTTGCACAGCTGTTCCCAGGTGACACGGTATCATGTTGTTACCTATGCTCTGTGGGATCAGAAGTGTAACTGCAGCCAGCAGCTGCCTACAGAAATTTGGCAGAACAGTAGCACGGGGCTGCTGCTGTTATTAGCAGCAGCGTAAGGTTTGTGACCTTTGATAAGCAAATCTGGTGGGAACACTACAGCGAAGTACCCAGGACTGGCAAAACCAGGGTATTTCATGACTCGGTGAACATTTAAAGAAAGTTCTTGAAGCAGAAAAAGAAAAAAGCCATGCCTCGTTCAGAATCGTAGGGTGGGAGAGGGAGCTCTGCCCTTGGAAGATGCAAAGACGTAAGGAAAGCCTTGAACATGCTAAGTGAGAAATTTAAAAATCTGGGGAGTCCTTAACTTTTATAATGGAACGGTTGTTTTCCTTTTGGTGTCAGAACACTCCTGTAAGCACTGGAAAGTACACTTGCTTCCTAAGCCAGGTGTTTTGAAGACATAGGTGAGAAACCACAGAGTGAGAGCTGTGGTGTTACACAGTAAGTGAAGTTTTTAGCCAATATGTAAAGTTTGCATGTGTTCTCTTGTTAAAAAGATCCCACACCTCAGTGGAACGTAGCTCTTTATTAGCCGACTGGGTGAAGACCGTGACTTAGGTTATCAGCAGCTGTTGGGAAAAGACCAGAAGGGTGAAGTCATTTGGTGACCCTCCTGCCGCCGCTGTGCAGAGCATCAGAGAGCTGACAGTAGGACCAGGGCAAGTGTTCAGATGGAGAAATACAGAAATGAGAATGACAGAAGAGACTAGGGAGTCACAAAGCTCAGTCTGGGTCTCCTGCACGGAGGAGCAACGCAACATCCTTGCGATGTGCTGTAGTGTGAAATAAATAGGGACCGTAGCTTGTCAAACTGCAGATAAAAGGCTCCCTTTTAGTGGGGGTTTCGGGGCGATAAAATAAATTATGACAGCAGCGTCAAAGTGGTTTGTGCATTCAGCCAGAAGAGCCCTGTGATAAAAATAAAGCTGCATAATACATATTACGTAGATGTACTTTACTGTTTGACACTTGTATATTAATGAAAGGTGAAGATACTTTATTCCAGCTTCTAAAATTTCTATGCGCAAATGGCTGGATGTGCTTTCTTCGTGATGCCGTTGCATTCGTGTGACCTTCTGTGAGCTCCTTTCTCTCCCTCAGTGCCTTGCTGCCTCCTCCATATTGTAATGATCTGGGGTGGGGATTTGAAGAACTACTACTGCAATATAGTAGCTGAATTTTTCTTAAATATTTAAGAACCCTAGTTTTCATTTGTGACAGCAATCTGAGTAACATTACGGTGTATTATTGCAGTACGTGGTATTACTTAGCGAAATATAAGGCTCTAAAATACATTACTTTAGAGTCCTGGTCGAGAAGCAAACGAATTATGCGTGCATACATCTGCTTTTACTAAAGTGACAGGTACTAACTGTGCTGCTCGCTTCTTCCATTCACCTTGTTAATATGATTATCTGACTGTTTCAACAGAGCATAATTTGAAGAATGGATTATATACTGAGCATTCTTAATAAGACATGATAAAAGACCAATTCATTTACTCCTCCCCTAAGTTTCATATGAGCTGAGTGAAATTTCTGCTGGTGCTTCTTTTGTGAAAAAACCAAAAATCATCAGTACTGGGAATTGGTCTCAAGCATCCTGGTTTCTTACTTACCTTTATAGATAATGAGACAAAGCATGTTACAAATATTATCTCATCAATTAGATTCAAAGGAGGGATGGTAAGATTAATCCTGTTGTATGGACAAATTGAGTTGTTCGTACATGTACGTACAAAGTTAAAACAGGAGACCTGGAATTCCCTTACGCTGGCCCCTTTCCCCTAAGGAAGACGTTCAGTGCAACAGGGACAGCCTCGGTGCAGCTGAGGATGAGGTGAGGAATATGATACTTCTCCACTCAGAGCACAGACCATCCTACCTGTCATCATCCTTTGATGATAATGTTTAACCACATCAACTCTTGCATGTGAAGCCCTGCTAGCTTAATCCTGACCTTTTTTTTTTTCTTCCTGAAAATGATTGTGCAATGATTTCCTCTAAAAGTCAACAGCTGCAGCTTTATCCTTATCTCACTTTACCTACCATTGAGATCTCAGTAAAAAGCTTTCTCAGGAAAGGTTACGGAAGAGGTGAGGTACCTAGACAATCTTTTATTGGACAAACTGCTGTAGCTGGAGAAGATAGACAAGCCCTTCTTTAGGTCTGGAGCAGAAGTGTCAGACTTCACGCTGAGTGCACCTCGGGAACAGGTAAATGGGATGAGCTTGCTGTGTTCTTCAAGCACCTCTAGTCTCATTTAAAAAAAAAAAAAAAAAGTACAGGGAAGCAAAAGCAAATCCAGCTTAATTCATCGTGTGGAGGCTTACGATATGGCATGTTTTTCTCTTGCTAGGTGGTTATAAGTTCCTGGAAGGCTTTAGGTATTTCAGGCAAACACTCGGCAAAATGTGTGCCACATTGTTCAAAGCTCTCTCAGCTCACCTTCAATCTGTGAGGGATCAGCTCTTCATGAAAACAGAATAATTATCTTAGCGTGGACAGGGAAGTGGCTTAGTGTTAAGTGACACAGAAAGTACCTATTTTGCATGCTGAAATACCTATTTTCCCACAAAAATGCCTTTCAACCACACTGCTTCCTGGCCGCGCTAGCTTCTTCCTCCCCTTATTAGTGGTGAGGGATCCATACTGGAGTACTAAACCCGATGCAGTCTGCACTGCATTACAATGCACTTAAAGGTATAGAGTTAGATACGTAGCAGAATGTCAAGTTCATGGAACTAAGAAATCAATAAAGTAAAGTTGGACATGCAAACTAGTCAAACACCCAGTCCCGCATACATAGTCTTTATCTACAGGTTCACTTCTGTGTTTCCCCTGTTGCAAACATTGTAAAATCTTCATGACGTGGCCTCAGACAGGGTGCTTACCGTCTGTGCCTGGTTACCTCCCATAGAAATGCAAATACTATCAGTATTTGCAAAATGCTTTTTGATTCTTGTTGGGAGCTTTTACAAGAGCAACTTTCTAACAATTAATTATTTTGTGATCTACATGCTTTTATTTGCACATTGTGCTCTTATCATGGTGTGAAGGCTCCTAAATACCTCGCGGCACATTGTATTCCCTCTGCAGGCACCAGAAAAAATATGTGTCTGTTCTGTGTTGTGTGTGCCCC
This sequence comes from Morus bassanus, assembly GCA_031468815.1. NCBI lineage: Eukaryota > Metazoa > Chordata > Aves > Suliformes > Sulidae > Morus > Morus bassanus. The sequence continues at coordinate 29,380,135 of CM062577.1, forward strand.
TCCCAAGAGAGTGAGGCAGTGCGGGTTTTTGCAATATCGTGGACCACACAAGAAAAGAGTGATAACCCTGCAGCAGCAAAATACATTTTTAGAAAGACAAGTGCTGTGTTGCAGTCCTTGCAGATCCCTTGTCTGGATCCTGGAGTCACGTTCTCCAAGGGGCCCTCCCTCCACAAATGAGTTGCCTGCATGTGTACCTCACACTTAACATATGCTCAAAATGATTCTAAAGATAGACTTTGTCCTCTGTTCCTTCCCACTTTCTAAACAGTGCCTATCACCCCCTTCCTCCAATAAAATAATCCTGGAAGCCAGGCTAATTGTGGTGGCCTTCCCCTCGAACTGTATATCATGGAGCTGTCTCCGAGACAGCTATAAATTCCAGCATTTATGTACCCTGAGCTTCCAAGTATCTTTAACTTTTATTGAAAAAGACAACATTAAATTACCGACTCCGAGTAGATCTCCTCCTCTCCTCCCATCTGGCAAGAGGCTGCCCTGCATTTCCACGTTGTGTGCTGTGGGCGAAGCTTGCGTGGACCTTTGGTGAATTCACAGTCGGTCTCCTGAGGTAACACTTTCTTCCATGATATCCAGTGTTTATCAACATGGGGAACCTTCGTTTACATCTACCCTGTTGTTGCTCTCGTAAATACGCCCCGTATCAGTACTTTACTCTGAAGGACTGGTAGGAAGCGTAGTGCTCTGTTGCAGTCGATGAGCTCTTACGCTAAGGCACAAAACGCAGAAGCGTTGTCTTTGTGGTGCCGGCACCTATCAGCACACTGCTAATTAACTCGACGTTATTTATACCTCACTTCTTGAAGTCTGGAACACAACCCTTCCATTTTAATTTGAAGCCTAATCTTGAAGCTGAAAGATAAAACCAAAACATTACATTTGCATGTAGATATCTGTTAGGAAACAATCTGGGCAACAATTAAGATACAGTAAGAGGGGGAAAAATCCTCATGCAGTGTGTCTTTAAGGAAGCACCAGGAGATAATTTTTTTCAAACTTAGAGTAATTTTCTGGGCACTCTGTAGCTGAAACAGCAAAGAGATGTGGCGAGCAGCTAGGGCTCATTTCATCAGTATTTTACTGAAGTCTGTACTGCTGTTGTCTTCCATGGCTTTCCTGCTCTGGCCAAGAATTTTATATTTTGGATTAAAAAGGACTTCAATGTCTATTTAGCAGTGTCTAGAAAGAAATTAGCCTCTGTGGACCAAATGGCTGGGAAATCATGCTCATGCTGCCACCAGTTATCATTTACTGAAGGCTCCTCGTAGCCAGGGCCTCCGTGTACTGGAAATCTTTACACCAGTTATTGCCAGCTCTCTACTGTATGAATGTCAGGAGAGACCTTGGAGACATCCATATGTGCCTCGTAGGCCTGCACCTTGTGTAGCGCAATGTTTGGGCACTCTCTCTCTGTCTTTTGCCCAGTGACCGCCCTCGGTGGAGAAAACCTGCATGTAGCGGTGGGGGAAATGGGCTTGACCGGTCTTGGGTTGGTGGTGGTTTTGCTGCCTGTGATGGTTTTTCTACCCATTACTCTGTGTCACTGGAGTTTTAATTTGCATTTTATTTGGAGTTTTAAATTGTAGACATTTTGAAATATGGAAGCTGCTGTAGAAGAGAGTTTTCCTTGTCTACTTTTTTTCCTGAGTTTTGTTAACGTTATTCTTAGGATTAGTCTTGAGTATAATTAGCTAAAATTTAAATCAGATTGTTTTTACAAAGAAGTAGCATTAATTTGCTTAACTAGCTACTGGGCAATATTGTTTTTTATGCCAGGTGAGCTTTTTTAGTTACTGAAGAGGCAGTTTGTGCATAATGGCAGCTTAATAAAAGGTGCGCTTGGACAAACAGTGAAGTTTTGGGGAAGACAGGCAGTTTAAGGCACTTGTGTTGTCAGAGCTGAGAATATGTGCAAATCTGTAATGTAAAAGAGGAATAGGGTGTTGCGTTGAGTAAGGCAATGATAGCCTGCCTGGGATTTCCGTTCCGTCGGAGTCAGCTGCGTCTGTCTGCAAATGCCAATTTATACACCCAAAGAGGGATGCGGCGTAACCTTGTTTGGTTTCTGTAAGCTGTGATCATTGTCCACGACAAAAGCGTTAATCAGGCATGTTACAGATGTCCCTTAGCTGGAGACTGCAAAGGGCGCGCTGCTTTCCACCCCAACCTGCAGAGCCTTGGCTTTGCTCGTGCTGCAGCGGTCCACGCTGTTGGTGGCAAAGATTTCTGCTTTCATTCCTGGGATATTGGCAAAAAGGGCAGCAGGGCATTCACAAGCAAGACTTTGAACTAAAATGGAGGTGGACATCAGTCCTGCCTGGAGATCTAGCCTGGTGCGTGCCTGTAGAGTGACTTCTTCCTTCCACGGCCATGGGCTCCCAATACTTCAGGAACTATCTGCTAGAACCACTCTTGTTCCCACAATGTTAAATTGTTCTGTTTCAATTGTATTGCTAAATCATGCTTAATAATTAGCAACCTTGTTGAGCTAGGTGTTTGTAGGTCAGCTGCACGTATTAGTAGAGAGTACCAGTCATAAACGTGCCTTATTTTGTAATGTGAAATTCTGCACTCTGCATGCAAGTAAAGAGTCGCTGTAGCTGCTTATTAGCGATTATCATCACTCCATATCCTGTGTTCTCTCCAAGCGTTATATTGTTGCTCTATAATTGTATTTCACCACTCAGAAAAGTGGACGGACAGAGGAGTCAGAAAATCCTCCTTATCTTCTTTCCCAAATGATATTTTAAAACTAAAAATCGTAAGTTAAACTGCATCTTTGGCTTACATTACTGTTCTCCTGTCATGTATGCCGAAGATGGATCTTTTATTTCAAGGGGTTATAGACAGGTTAACTGACTTCTGACTTAGTAAAAATGCATATTTCTCTTGGAAGTCCTAGATTCTAAAACTGATTCAATTGTTCTAAATTTGGAGGAAGCTGTGCTCTGTTTTCCCTTTAGAGCTCTCCCATATGCTAATGCTTATTTTATATCATAAATATGCAGCGACAGCACTCGTGGGTTTTCTCTTTTTTCACACCATACATTATGTTACGTGTTTGAGAGCAGAATTCATCATTTACACCCTGAGTGACTGGAAGAGTGCTCAGTGCCGTGCACAAGTTGTTTGGGTTGTCCCTGCCAGATACTGGTGGCAAATGCCTGCGCGGGTTGGAGGCAAAGGCTGTCTGTGTGGCTCTTGGAGAATCTACTTTATTTCTAGTTTATGTTTTCTGACTCGATTTTAAATGTACTTCAATGATTACGCAGTCTCCATTAAAAGAAGCAGGGGGAAAAAAACAAACAAAACAATAAACCCAGCAGCATGAAATGAGAGCTTGGTCTAGAAAGTCACACCAGAAGGGAGGGAGAAGGAGAAGGAGAAGTGGGAATGGCCAGTCTGGGCAGTTTGCTGTAGCTTCTCTTTGATTTCCAGTACAACAAGCCGTAGGTCTTCCTTCCAAAGCACTTGTTTAATTACAGTGTCAGGAACATAAAGCATGTTATTATTTTAATGGAAGGAGCCGAGACTGAAATAAAACTGAGCTGGGCCCATGTCTTTTCCTGGCAACTTGTAATTTCATGGATGGAAAAAACACCTGTTCAGAGGGGAATCCTTATCATTATGTTTTAGATTTCCCCATTAATTTATTTTACAGTCTTTAAGCACATATACAGATGGAAAGCAATCACGTTTAAAGCCTCTCATCACTCTCTGCCTAGGAATTATGGTGGGGATGTCACTTCTTCATTAATTTACCACAGGCAGGCTCAGGATTTACCTGTGCAGCGAGCACTCGCTTGGGAGCCGGGGGGCGCAGGGGCACGCTCCAGGAGGGCGCCAGGCACAAGCGATCTCCATCCACGGGAGGAGGTCACCTGCAGCTCAGGGACTGATACTGCCCTGGGGCTCTGCACCCTCATCAAGATTAAAATCTTAATCTTCAGCCAGAGCCACCTACCCCGAAGTTATAAAACCTGGGCTTTTCATTGAAATAGTTCAAAAGTGTTAAAGTCAGAAGGGGACCTTTGTGCCCTTGTAGGCTGAACTAAGCAACGTTTGGTTTTTTAGGTGGCTGCCTTTAGGTCTAAACCCTAGGGCAGGGTGTGAGGACGCAACGTTCCCCGTTGCTGGCAGTGGCAGGCAGGCAGGCAGTGTCAGCCGCAGCACGAAGGTGAGCTATGCCCCTGCAGCTGCACCAAGTGTGAGACTTGGAGCGTAAACAAGAGAATTCCCTGGAGCTGGTGGTTGGAGTCGCAGCCATTAGGCTGGATTTGAATTAAAGCAGCAAATCTATGAAGTGCTGAAAATGGGGGTTTGGTTCTTCGGCCTTTTTTCTATAGAGGTCATTTTTCTATTTATATATAATATAAATATATATTTTTTTGAGCTGTAGAAGTAGAATAAGGGATGAACGTTGAACTGGAGTGACCCTTTTGCAGGACCAAAGACAGCATCTGGAGATGAAGGCTGGACCCGGTTTGCCTTGGAGTGATTAGCTTGTATTACAAATCACAAAATGAGATAAGATGATCATGGGGTCTCCCCAGCTCAGGGAACCTCTAATGGGATAGAGAGATTTCCTCTTTCACTGGCCAGCTCAAATCGGCATCAGTTAAAAATTGTAGCTACCCGATGGCTGTTGAACATGCAAAACGCAACGCACTGGGTGAGAACACCCTGCCTCCCAGCAGTTGGGTGGTTGTCGTTATCCAGAAACCTCGCGGTGGAGCCAGCCCGGTGGCTGCTGGGCTCGGCTCTTACTCGGAAGCGTGCGTCTTCACTTAGGCCAGAGCGGGGAGAACAGCAGCAAGGAGCAGCTACGCTAGGCCCGAGCTAGCTTGCGTGGACATGACCGCATGGCAACAAGGGCTGTGCGAGCAGGGCACAAGCCCCCATGGTTTGTGGTGATTTTTGTGCCATTTCTCCAAGTTTTGGCATTAGCAACATTAAAGGTACCGTGTGGGCAATAGGTTGTGGCGCAGTCGCACCAGTGGTACCCTTCTCCAAGCAGGGTTTGGTTAGGCAGAGGATGGCGCTTGTTGTAGGAGGCACTGAAGTGCTGCCGTTCCAGCAATTTGCTGTTAATAAATACACATAAAAATTGAAACAAAAGAGTATCAACGCTACCTGACGATCATTTGACTCCGCATAAAATCCCTGACAAGGAGGAAAGTAATCTGTTGTGAGGGGAGAGCAGGGAGGCTTCTCTTGTTTCACCCTCCCCTCCTTCATTCCTCTTTTAATAAAGAAAATCACTTTTCTTTGTCACCATTTTAATGATTCCCAGGGCGCTTCACAGCACAGACATAAATCTGGAAATCAGCTCTCAGAAAGAATGAGAGATTTCTCTTCTCTAAATCACAAAAGTATGCTGAGCTCTTTGTAAATCCCCACAACAATGTAATTGCGGTTCTCCCATCATTATGTGGAATGTTTTTGGTGGCTTGTTTACAAGCTAAATAAATAGCTGCACAAAACATCTGGAACCACAGTATGTCTTAAAAGGCTGCTTTTAACAGAGCTTAGAATCTCAGTTATTACTGGTCTTGAGTCTTTCTGATCTGATTGGGATATATTAATAGACTGTATGGAAATATTTGCCTGAAATGTGATTAATGCTCTTAATTATTCATAGTGAGAGTTAGAATGATTAGTGCTTGATGGAAAAACTGCATTGATCCTTCTGTATATTAAAAAAAAAAACCCACACAAAACCAAGGCGTAACTTCCTTCTGCCTGGATGGTTCCGCTGTCCAGGTGATGTCAACTACCTGCAAGTACAGAGGGTCAGAGCAGAACCAGGAGAATGAGATGTGTAGGAACATTTGTCAAAATCCTAGGAGGTGCCTGCAACCGGGAAACTCTTGGGATCGCAGTGCTTTTGCCTGATAGGCTTTGTACTGTGGAGCAGCGGGGGGGGGGTTTAACCCTGCAAATACATTTATAAAGAAGAAAAGCTAACATTTTTAAAATTCAAGCTAATCCACTGAAGCTTAGCAGATCAGTTTTTGTAATGGTAAATAATAATAATAGGCTATGGCGGGCAGCTTAGTCTCTCCTGAAGTCTTGGCTGAAGCATCATGACTAACCCTCAGCTGCATCCATCAGCTCACAGTAATTGAATGTTTCTCAGCTACGGAATCTTCAGTACTGATTTTGAACTTTGCACACTTATGGTTTTAAACCGGGTGTTTCACATCCCCTTACATTTCTGCAAGCCTAGCGGAGCAATCCCATTTCAGCAAACTTTTCAAGCTAGGTGGGAAAGCACGTAACTAGGTAAACATTTTCCTTTGTTCCAGGAGGAACACGCTAATTTTTCTCAGTCTGTGATTCACTCACAGTGGAGTGAATCTTTGCGTGGTCCTCTGTGTTACATGCTGTTGGGTGGGCATTTTGGATCGGGAGGAGATAGGATCTGGTGCGGAGTGGCTTCTACAGCCGTGCCTGTGGTCCCGCTCAGATGGAGACCTGGCCCTGCCCTGGGGATGCCCACGCGCTCGGAGTAGATCAGAACAATTATCATCTGAGTTCTGCAACATCCAATGTAAGTTTTAGTTCCAGCGCTCTTGTAAGGACTTAGTAAATCAACATGAAATGTATGATAGTTACTGTACTGGTAAATCATGTTGCCTGGGTCACTGCCCACATTAGCCTAACACAGTAGCTCTTGTGATTTGTACGGGGTTGTCAGTGCAGTGCTGTGTCTGGTACAGGTCTGTGCGTTGTTTTCGAACCCCACAAGAAATGGTGAATAGGCTGTCCCAGAGCAAAACTTCTCCCCTGTGTTTTGGGAATGGCTGTATTCATCTAAAATGACTGTTCAAACCTAGAGGCAAACCAGAGCGCAAAACTGCATGAGGACAGGATGAAAGACTTCCCAAAGGTAAGGGCAGAGAGGTGCTGGGGTAGATCACCATTCTTCCAGCAAAGAGCAGGTGGTAGTTGATCCTGCTAAGAGGAAGGAGGGACTAGATGGTCCCGTCCAGAGCTGTGGTGCTGTGAACGCTGCGGGGTGATGAAGTTCTCCCCAAAAATCCCAGTTTAATTAGTCAAAAGCCAAAGCTGGGTAGCAGGGCCTGGAGGCTGCTACTTCTCACTGAGTGTTTGCCTCATTTTGCTAATTTCCTGGGGCTTCAGGAAACATCTGGGATTCTCCTCAAAGGTCCGACAGTCCTCTACTGTACTACTCCTCTTCAAAAAAAAAAAAAAAAAAATTAGATTTTTGTCATTGCAGCTGTTTGGGGGTTTCTTTTTCTCCCAATACGCAAGGGGATGATGGCCTCTGAGGGCAAGCGCTGCAACAGCCAGGAACTTTAGAGACGATAGACCAGACTTCAGAAGACTTTGCGGAACTGTGAGCCATTTGCTGGGGTTACCAGAGAGAGGGGAAGATCGGCAGATTCCTGTCCTTGTCACACGCAGTGAAAAAAGATTGACCCAGAACCCTTAAGTACATTTCCCTATCAGGTATTTGGGAACCATTGTAGTCTGCTCGTGGCCCTGTGAAAAAAAATTAATAAACTGAATAAAATGAAAACAACTGAGATTAATATGTGATTAAAACAAGCTTTTCTAGGCTTAGCGCTAGTTCTTGTGCTGGTTATTGAATACAATGGAAATTGCACCGTAAATTTTACATGCAACATTGAGAAAATAATACTAACAGTATGTTTGATGGTCTTTTACACTGCAATTAACAGGGAAAGATTGCTTTGGGGAAGGGTTTTCCCTTTTAAATACAACATTTCAGGGTGGAATAAGACTTTGTTTACTAGTCTGGTATTGAAATGATTACTTTTAAAGCGTGACTTGAGCAATCATGATTGCCTCCTGCGATGAAGGGAGAGAGAATGAAATTCCCATTTCTAGCAGAGGAAAGTCTCTTTCCTTGTGTCGCTTGAAGGATCCGTTGTGCTCAGCCGCGTTAATTGAGTCCTACTGATTTCAAAAGTTTTGCTTTTCAAACTTGAGAAGAGCTGCACCAGTTGTAAGTTTTATGAGGAAAAATCTGTTATAGAATAGGCCTAAAAGGGAAAAGAAAACATGTCTGTCCGAGCTGGCCAACTGGCACAGGCCTTCATAGTAGTAAAGCGGGTAATTTTCAGCCACATGGGCCAGGGAAGATCCAGAGCTGGGCTTTTTTCCTTCCTTCTTTCAGAAGACTTTGGAGACTTCTAAAATAAGCCATGGTTCAGTCCAAAAAAATAGCCACTCGAAAATCATTTCCATCCGTGGCCGGGGGTATGTCATACTGGGGTTTACTGGAGCTCTGTGGAAAGCCTATGCACTTGTCAAAAAAAAAAAAAAAAAAACAAACCAAAAAAAAAAAAAAAAAAAAAAGGTGGGGGGGATCTACCTCATCTCCTCTTTCTTCAAACCACCCCTTCTTTCATGCGCCTTCCCAAATCTGTCATAAAAGGTATCCCAAGGTGGTTGTTAGTGAGTTCCCCTCATGAGAGATGATTAAAGCCAGATGAGATGGAGCCCCGAAACACAGTCCCTTTGTTAGAGAAAACAAAGGCCTTGGTAATTGGATTCACATTGAGTGAGGCACTTAAAACAGCAAAGTAACAAGAAAAATCTGCCGGGTTATGTCGTAACTGCCAGGGTGGGTGTTTTGTTATTTTAAAAGAGCATGACCGTCTCATTTTTTTACTAGCTTAGTCTGGTATATTGAAGTGGAAGACTAAAAAAAAAAAAAATAATATCCCCAATTGTAACATATTTTATACAACCGACAGGGAGAGTTTGGGACACAGAAAGCAATGGGATACGAAGCAGGTCACCACACCGGTGCAATAGCTATAAAGCAAGGAGCTATTTTTATCTGTTTGCCAACGTTGCAACGCATTGCATAGGATATAACCCTTCGCGAGCCTTCGGCAGGGGCAAAGAGTCAATCCCAGCATATCAGTCATCCTTAAACCTCATTTGTTTGGCTCATGTATAAACTATTCAGCTTCCAGTTGGCCTATAGAGTCATTTTCCATAGCTCGGGAGCAGGCATGTACAGATGGGAACTAGTTGTCACCATCTTCTGCTGTGTTTGGGGAAAAAACTAATAAATACCAAATTGAAGGGAGACCTGAGCTGTCTTACAGATTTACTGCAGAAGTGCGTGTCTTCCAGACCTTTTATCATCGATTTTGCTCTGAGCACTAACGGTACAAGGAATAGCTGAATGTGCCAGGTTATCGGGTCTCCAAAAAACCAGGTTGGTGTTACTTATGGAGGTGCTAGTGAGATCTTGCAGGAAGGATGCGAAGTGGCTTTCAAGAATTGCTTTTCACTGTGTCATGGCAAACAATTTTAGATTTAATATGCAAATGTCTGCCAAAGAAAAGTATCTGGTTTGGCAAAGACTGATTTATTCCATCATAGGCTCCAGAGTTAAAAATAAAAACAACTACAGAAAAAAAAAATCTGCTCTGAAGATCCCAGCGCCTATAAAAGATCAGTCTTAAGAAGAGTTAGCAGAGTGTTGAAAAATGTCGTGTCTTGTTTTCCATTGAAACTTGGCTGGCAATCTTGGACGGGAAACCCAGAATCACATAGTCTAACACCCGCAAAGCTCAGCGCTTTTCAGCTCAGATTAAAGCACTTGTAGTCGGCTGCTTTCTTGTAGCAAAGGTGTGATAAACACAGCTCCTGGGAAGAGTGAACATTTGATTACCAGGTCAGTCATTAGGTAAGGGCAATACTCATTCCTCGCTTCGGAGATGGTGGAGATCTTTTTTATTGAACTTTTTCAAAGCCGTCTGGGGATTAAGGCACCCAGTTTCCATTAATTTGAATTAAGCATCCAGATCCGGCTGGTAGCTTTGTAAAAACACAGCTTGCCTGCCTCACCGTTAATGTACCTGTAGTTCAGAGGTTTTGATCTGGATCCCAGCATCCCCAGCAGGAGTTGTAGCCCCCAAGCCAGGGAGGAGAGGCTCAGCGTGGGGCCGCAACAGGTTTTGCCAATGTAGTCAAACTCATTCCCTTTGTCAGGCCACCAAGATGACGGATAGCTGAATGATAGGGGTATTTTTATATTTTTTTCCTTTGGGTAACGTTACTCTCCCTTGAAGTAGCTGAAGGAACTGCAGCTTTTGTGCTTCACAGAGTGTCTGTCTGTCTCTCCTCAGCAGCGTGGTCACTTGTCTGAGCTCTTGGTGCTTCTCCGTCATCTCTGTTCAGACCCGAGTTCTTCGGGAGGTCTAGCAGCAGCAGCCTTTCCCTGTGCTGGGCTCTCTTGGTTCTCATTCAACCTCTGGGTTTAAGCTCCAGGAAAACAAAGAGAAGACATCTTTGTAAGACTGAGGAGTTCCCACTTCATTCTTCACTTAGATGGGAAAGGACCAAAGGGATTTAATGCTTCTCTCCTTGCCCTTGCTGACTCTGAGAATGGAGGCAGAAAACTAGCAAGGCTGCTGTTTGGCTCAGTTGTTCCAGGATTTAGAGCCTGAAGTCATGTCTCATTTCTATAAGGCCCTCATGCTCTGTTGATAATCTCTGAACTGTTTCTTGAGGGATGAAGAGACCTCAGTCACTGAGTGTGAACTGAAAAAAAAAGAAGTACTAGGCTGGCGCTGATTTTGCTGGAGCTGTGAAAGGAGGCTGGTGTATTCCACCAGGGTATAGAGGTATTTCCCTCCTACGCATGTGTTGTTACATCTCTGTTCTTGGTCCAGCACAAGCACGATTTCTCAAGACTCTTCTGGAGGGAACAATTGTGAAAACAACCCTTAAGTCCTAACTGAGCCCTTGTATCTTGGGTCTTGATAGGGTTAGTATGATACAAATTAAGCCTAACCTGTCAGTCAGTTTGACAGTTGCTCAAAATTGGCTGGGGATAGCAATTGAAACCAACTTCTACAACAGCTGCCAATGCCAGAGTTGCAGAAGCTCATGCATTTGGGGAGCATCCAGGGGAGAGCAGGGAGATCGACGGACTCACGTCTGAGAGAGACAGATGGAAGAGCAGAACCAAGCGCCAGAGCCTTTGGACAGTCTTCCCAGCATCATCCCCTGTGATTCAGGTGCATCAGGCAACCCCTTGGAATGTTGAAAGCGGAGAAGGCACAACACATTTCCATACCAGCCCCAATTAGAAATACCAATAGCAGGATAATAAGCAGTTGAGCATCTAGAATCGTTCTGGGGAGGAGGGAGCCACAGCGCTCCTCGTTGCTGCAAACCCATTCCACATTTGTCTCCAGTCGGGCTTATTGCTCACAGAAACCTGAACTGCCTGTAATGCACCAGATGTGCAAAAAGAGCAGCCGTTCCTCTTGCTATCATAGGCAGCCACACTTACAACAACAGCGACTTGTGCTTTGATTGCTTGTCTAAAACTAAAATTCAATTATGCAGTGCAGGCAGGCTTTGCTGTGACACAGAGGGTTAGAAATTAATGTTAACACTGTTTCTGGTTAAGACTTTTTGTGTTGATAAATAATTCATAAGGCAGTTAGCTCTTTGAGTCTGACAACACAAGAATATATTAATACAGTAGACTCAGCTAAAGGTCAGCCCTGAACAGTGAAGCATCTGAGCCATCTTTTATTCATTTTCTGACACAGACTCATTAATTATTACCGCATTTGAAGGTCTGCACGGGAAAAGTGCTAATGAGAAAAAGGATATTGGGTTTGATATCTGATGCTCACTCTTTGAAATGACTTTAGATTAAAAAAAAGAGAGCAGAGAGAACAATACAAAACAGGCCAGGTAAGACCTTTTCTTTAATAAAAACTAAAATAAAAAAAAAATGAAAGACTAAAGATAGACTTGGGAGATGTTATTCAATCAAAAACAGATGCTGCTGGGTTGCCAGTTTGAGTGGCTGATGGGTGATGAAGTTTCTAAGAAAGTATTAATACAGAGATGATTAAAAGATGTCCCTTTTTAGGTGGGATGTAATTGCTTTGAATCTTGTTTGTTGCCTTCAGGTCTGTTTTCCACATTTTTCATCTTGGCTGACCATTTACCTTCCTACCTTGTTTACGATCTCCAAATGAGGATTGCTCTGGCTTTGTGCTGTTGTCGCCTGATGTTCTTCCATACCTTTTCCATGCCATGCTGTTCTTAAATACCTTAAAAACCTACCTTGATACATTCATCCATGCAGCCATCTACCCCAAAAGGAGGTTGTTACTTTTCTCCTTTAGCCTGGTTTCCTGAGAAAACTAGATTTATGCAATCACATGCCCTTGCGTGTCTGTCTGTGCTTCCCCCATTCTAATCATTTTTTTAAGCCCATCAGCGAGTTGGTCCATCAGATTTGATGGAACAATAAACATCTCAAAACCACTACGTTCTTGCAGTGTTTCTGTGGGGGGAGAAGAAGAAAAGAACTCATCTTCGATATTCCTACTAGGGAAAATGCGGACGCTTAAGCTTATGGCATATTAGATACCAGAGAATTTGCACAAGAAGAACTCTAAGCACAGGCCCAAGGCAATGGGGCCTCATTAGCAATTCTGCTTGGGGAAGCGTCCGGCCAGTACAGGGTGTGAACAGAACTGTGTTTATCTGTAAGACGAATGAGATAGCCTCATGCTCTTGAATTCATTAACACAGGTGTATCTTTATATTTATTAACGAATGTGCAGGAACCAGATCTTTAGTGACTGCTATAAATCGGCGCAGTTCATGGAAGTCAGTGGGACTGTGATGATGCCAGCTTGAAGGTTTGACGTGTGTATGCAACTTGAAAAAATAAATACTTCCAGCTCCTGGATTTCAAAATAATGGCTTATCTTTAATGTCAGGTTAAAATCAAGCCACCAATATACCCAGTAATCTTTACTGCTTACTGCACGTTTCCATGGATTTACTCGGGACAGACAGCAGGCTTGCAGAACTGCACTGCTTACATTGCTTTGGTCTATGAAACATTTCTTATTTACATAGCGCAGCCTGTGTTTTGAAGTGATACTGTGAAAGAGGTGATCTAAGGTTTTATGTGTGCTAGTAGATAAATGGAAACTTGTCTTGTATGGGCAGAAATAAATGATACATCTATTCTGAGTTTCAATTAGTCTTGCCCAGAAAAAATACATTTTCTTTAACTAAGATGAAATGGATGCTTTAAAAATAAAGCTTTTCTTCGTGCAATCAAAATTGCGCTAAAAGATACACCCATTATTGATGTGAAAATCGAACCACACTGAGATACAGTTATAATACCGTGGGTTTAACATAATCATTGAAGAGAAGAGAGCGCAGGAGTTGAGACCAAAACTCTGCCTTTAGCTTTCATGCCACTGTGTCGTGGTACTGCTCGGCGTGTAGGAGAGGAGAGCCCACTTCTAATACTGGACCATAATTCAGGGATGTCATGCTTCGTCACAGGTAATCCCATCTGCCTAGAGGAGTTTACAAAAACATCTTGTCTCTTCACACAGTAAAACATCCTCACCTTCACGACCTGATTGCAAACCTAAAACTTCCAGTACAGTGTCTCCTGCTGCAGAGAGCGTCCTAGACCCCTGCAAATAAGTCCACTTATTTATTGAAAATGACTGGACTGTGATTTCTTCCTAAATTAAGGCAAAATTAAAAAGTTTTAAGGTAAACGCTACTCACCTTGGATAAAAGTCACTTGATTTTTCATGGCGGCTTTGAAATACAGAGCCCCATTTCTCTTCTGTCCGTGGGTAATAGCTGCTGGTAAAATGTGAGAGACCTTCCCTTTGTCAGACCTCGGCTGAGGAAACTGGCAAACTCCAGTCACTAAACCAGTGAATGATGTTTCAAGGCTGTGAAAATATTAGCATGTAATGTAACATCTCTGGAAATGTAATGTTTGCTACAGCTGTGTATAAATTTGTTTAATGGGTCTCTAACTCACCATCAGACTCATAAAGGCAGCCACTGTACAGGCTATTAGGCTGCAGTAACTTAATTGCTCGTTAATTGGGTAATTAGTGCTTTGTTTTGCTTTAAAGCCTAAACACTCATAAAAAGTGAATTAGCTGAGTAAACAAGAATGGAATTTTCATGATATGCTGTCCCAGTTATTGCACATAATTAATCAACCTTTTATTATCATTCCTTTTTCTTTTTTTTTTTTCCCTCCTGGTGACTGCCTCAGGTAGGTTGGGCAAACACCCCAGGTCCAACCCCAAGGAAAGCGCCCCAGGTGTATCTCACGGAGCGGAGGCTGGTACCTGTGTTCCACAGTAACGGGTGGTTTGTGTAGAGCCCCGGCCTGCTGAGCTGGTGTGCTGACCCCAGCACCGCTCTCGCCTCTCCCCCCCGAAGCAGAGGTTCGTGAGCAGCTCAAGTGGCTGGGAGCTGGTGGAGCCAGGTAGCTCTTCGGAAGGGAGTTGTACAAGAAAGGACTCATTTACCTCTTCCCATTTCCCGGCCTACGTGGTGTTCAGTTCCATAGCTCAGGCTAATCTAGCAGAAATGTAAATGAAAACCTAGCAGCCTGGAAAACTGGTTTATTTAACCAAGATGTGCATTAACATGAAACTATTGCTGTACTACTTTAGGTATTTGGGCAAGAGATGGGCCTGCAAATGAATGCACTTAGCAGAAAATGTTCCTCCCAGCTTTAACACAGGTAGTTAAACTAAATATTGGAAGAGGAAAAAGTAAATGGAAAGCCTGTTTGCACCCAACTATTGGAGGCTTAATTTGCACTCCCAGACAGGATCGCAGCCCCCTCATCCCTGCCAGGGGCACATGGAGTCTTGAATGCCCGCAGGATTGCAATCGCTTGCGCTGCTTAAACAGTGAGCGTCCTTAATTGGGATTACGGCCTTTGCTCTAACGAGCGGTTGCAGTAGTGCTGTAGGTGCTCCATGGTGCTCTTTCTTACATTGCTGGGCCTGACTGTTTAACGATGTCTTAATTGGCTTTGAGAACTCCTCAAGAGGAGGAGAGCAGGAGAGAAAGAAATTGGTGCAAATTTTTTTTATATTTATTCTTGCTTTAGAGAGAATTTTAAAAGGAGGGCAACTGATGTAGGGTATTACTCTTGTAGTGTAATATCCCATGTAGAATTTTACACGTGAAGGACATTTTGGTTCCAGTTGAAAGTGATGGATGTTAATGCTGGATTTCCACATCGGAGGGAGGTTAAGTATTTACTGGTAGAAGCTAATGTCGTAGTTGCCTGCGCATGCATTGAGTAAGGCTAAAGGATTTGGCTCACAAAGAGAGCACAAAATGCAATTAAAGTGAGTCCCAGTAACTTTTATATTTGGCACTTGTGGTCAGATGTTGATACTAAATATAAGCAGAACTTTACTGTAAAAATTAGACCTCTTTTATTGCAGAGCAATTGAGGTTTTACAAAGAATGGCACCAATCCACGGAGACCTTTTCCTAGTGAGCTGATAAAGGGAACAGCTGCAAAGTTTGACATGTAGATAGTTTAAGTTAGAAATCTTTGATCTGGTTGAATGTATGAAGTTAACCGCTTCTTTCATGCAGCACGTTTTCCAGATTCAGCACTTGTCTGTGGTTGCTTTCTTATGACCATGCTCTGTACGGTCATCAGTTAATGGAGGACTAAATGGCCTGTGAACAAGAGCACCAGGCTGTTGGCTCCAGCGTCGCAGGTCAGCTGTGGACGGCCTCCCGGGAGCAGAGTTTCTTCCTTAGAGATCTGGTTTGGTGTGTGCTTTCATTTAAAATCCATCTCTCAATAACGTGCAGAAGTTTACCACGTAGATATTGCTGTATTTATAAGAGATTAGAGCATGGTGTTGGTTAGCCGGTGGTGTGGCTGTGGTTTTCTAGCATTCAAAATGCCGGTGGAATATGGCAGAGCCATTTCATTGATCGTGAGAATGGCTGTAGCGAAAGGAAGGACTGGGCAGATTTAGGAACTGGGCGCCTGGAATTATGATAGCCGGGTGAATCCTGTGTTGATTGTCTCTTACAGACCTGGCATTTCTTGAAGTCTCTAATTAAGGAGTAAAAGCTCCTTTTTTGTTGACTTCAGTAAATCCACTAGACTGTCACTTACTGGTTTTACTTCTTGAGACATTTGACCGTACAAAACCTATAAAAACTCAGGAAGGAGACTGGCTGCTGTTACAAAAAGAATTAAAACTGAAGGAGTGATCTTAATGAAAAAAATTGAGGCTGTTTGAAATACCTTGTCTCTCTGCTGCACTTTTATTATGTACGCTGCAAAATTCCCTACAAAAATGCTGACTTTAAAAAAACATGTGTGAAAGGTGTGTAATTTTTTCCATGTAATCTTATACCCTTACCATTTTTTCAAGTAGCGTTCAGATAAGTTTTGGAGAATCGCAGAAAATGTATTCTATAATTTGCACTATTCAGGTACTTTGAGGGTTATTTTTCCCTTTTGCAGAGATTTTTCCAGTCTACAATGAAATATTGGCTCCTCCAAAACCGTGCTGGAATTTTTGAAACTGGCTGAGGGTAGAAATGCCTGGGATTAACAAGTTTCAGCCTTTTTTTATGAACATATATTAAGCTATGTGTAAAATATATATTTCTACCAAATAGTGATTTATCAGCTATTAATCTGCAGGCTGCAATGTCTGGCACATGCTGCAATGAGTAGATGGCAGGTTTCCTGTTAACCGCTGCTTGCCTCTGCGTTTGAAATACATACATCCACATTCATCCCAAACGGCGTGCAAATTTGTAAAGCAGACTACTGCCGAAGTGAGGCAAACTTGATTTATTGTTTCACAGTTGCGTAAATTCTGCTTGTGTTTTGGAAACTTCACTTGCTCGGTAGCGATTGAGGAGGAGACGGGGAAAGGAGGAGACAACCTGGTGAGCACCGGTGCTCAGCGAGTTGTGCGCTTTCTGCCTCTCTTGATGTGATAGTCTATTAGTAGCAGTCAACATCCAAACTGGAACCCCTCCAGTGAAGACAGTCTTCGAAACTGAAGCTTCTTGTGTTTTTAGCCTTTGATGAAGCACGCAAATACACGCGCTCACAAACGTATCTAACCAAGTGAAAGGTAGGTTTCGGGTTTAACCTGTAATCCATTGGCCAAATGAAAAATCCTCTTGCTTTTGCTCAGGAGCTTTGTTGCTTCTCCATTTTCACTGTTTTTCAGGATTGTATTTTCCCTTTTTCATTTGTGAATCACCTTCCTTGAAAGCACAGTTCATAGTGGAAAAACTTTCTAGCTGGAGGGCATGTGTTCCTTACCAGAATGGAGCCTGAGAAAAAAAGTGAGCATTGGTAGAGCTGGAGGGCGGGTTGTTCCTTGGAAGCTGGCACTAACTTTTTGTCGACTAAGTGCTCTAACGCAGATCAGTGAAGTTCTTGGCAGGCTTGTTATTAGATATGGCCACCTAGTCAGGAAACCAGAGAGATCGCAATGGTGCGCAGTGTTACCGTGGAGGAGGAGTTGTCAGGGAATCACCCAGGTGTCACGCACATGATGGGGTGGGATTCTTGTTTCTCAAGCATCCTCCCCTCAACCCTTTGGACCAAACTGAGGAAGCCAAAGAAGTCAAGCATGCAGACATTTCCTTTCCCTCCCAGCTCTTCTGGTGTGATAGAGTGGTTCAGCTTGATGTTATCCTCTTTATTATTGCTAGTATAATAATAAGGGTGGCAGTCTTGGCATGGTGGGGATACAGCCCTCTGCAGAGAGTCCCACCCGTGGAAGGCTGTGACATTGTTTGGCAGCCGCCTCAATCCCTCTGTTTCAGGGAGTTTTCAGAAGGACTGCAAGGGATGATAAAGGCTGACGGAGAAGATCAAGCTGATAAATAGTCGGAAAATTTTCACATACAAAACCCAGCAAATCCAAAAACAGAGCCACAGCAACAGAGAGATTTATGTATTATGTATTGAAAAATACAAGCATGGCATGCTTTGTAAATGCTGGATCGCCAGCTCTCCTGAGCTGGGGTTTACAGTCTATTAAATTACTCTGGGCCGCAATCTGTTATAATAAATCGTTTGCATAGCACCTTTGGAGCACACTGCCAAGCAGAAAAAAAGAGATGACTTTTCCTCTGAAAAGCTTGCAGCCTGACCAGTGAAGAGTCACCAGTGGGGCAGTGGTTCAGGAGAGAAGGCGGAAAAATTATTAGGAAGGGGGACGGCAAAGGAAGCTTTCCGGGGGGGTGTTGTTTTTTATAGTGTTTGTGGTAAAGGACAAGAGTTGGGGCTGTTGGGGTAACTGAAAGATGAGGAGGGAAGAAGGTGCTGGAACCTATTAAGAAAAAAAAAGAGAAGAGACCAGGAGGGGATTTCTATCTTTTAGACTACATGGGATCAAATGCATTACTGCTCTGAATAATGCCCTCGTTTAGCTCAGTTGCGTGATGGATTTGAAGCTTCAAAACATAAATGAAACTAAGGGCCTATAGATAGCCTAATGCTGTTATAAATTTTGAAGACCTGGTTTCAAATATGATTCGGGGGCCTTAGTGAAATGCGTTTGGGGATCTCGGCTCCATCCCTGTTGGGTAATTGCGCACATCACAGAAACATCACATCTTGGCATGATGCTGGTGCTCTGCCAAATGGAGGCTCCGAGGCTGCAATAGCAAGGGCAGCTGCAAGTTGTGATTTAGGAATGTTGGCTGGGAGATGGGGAGGCAGAGTCTACAAAGTTTCTGCCTAGAAAGCATTTAAAAAAAAGGAAAGAAAAAAAAAATCTCCAAGTTAATTCTCTCTTACGGAAAAAAGCGTGTTGGAAAAGAGGCGAGTACTTTGTGAAATTGCCAATGCCCCATTTTCCTGGGTTATAAAACTTCTGGCAAATACATCAGCTGTATTCCCCTCCCCTTTCAGATTACATGTTAGTGTGTGTTTGAAATATTTTTTTTAACATTCTCCAAATCACAACATTAAAGAGGAGGAAAAAAGTCTGAATAAAATCTCCTAGGTCAAAGATGAAATGCTGGCCTAATGCATAGCAAAAGTAGCTGCATCCATTAATGTTGCTATTCTAAAACTCATGGGCTCTGTCTGATTGTGACCACCACTGGGATTACTCACGCTTTTCTCTGTCACCCAAAAATATAGAAAAACTTAGGCTGCAAACATCCTCAACTCTGTTTGAGTAGCTCTAATTTGCATGACTTAGGTAGGCGTAAAAGATGAGAAATGACCTTTTCAACATGACTTCAGATATTAAAACGATCTTACAATCTTATTATCATGAGAACATTTCGCAGAGTATTAAGCTCAATAAATTACCTTTTCCCCAAGCTGCTAACCCTCGATCCCTCAGGGGCAGCTGCAGCAACGATGTTGGTTCACGGCCTTCTTATTTTAGCTGAATTGCTTAATTGGTATGTGTTCTACATCCCTGATTGAGTATTTGGAGCACAAATGAAGGTTAGAACCTTTGCGCTAGTTATCGACTGGAAGAAAATTGATTCACGCTCAGGAGTGCAGTTGGGAGACAATTCGCAATCCTCCCTAGGAAGGAAAGATCCTGTTCTTTTCTTTTTCCTTAGATTTCTTGCAAAGGTCACTCCAACTGAATATTTTCATATTTTTGGTTTGGTGGTTGCTTTTTTTTGATGCAGCAAATCACTGTCCGAGAACCTGAGGTTTAGTTTCCCAGACATGTTTGTAGCTGAACTTGAAATCGTGTTACTGTGGATGCTGTCCGTCCCTCTCTTTGCCTCCCCCTGGTCTTTGCACCTGCATTTGTCATTCTCCAGGACACCCTGCTGTGTGGGACATCCCATGGAAAAACAAGTTATAATCCCCCAAGTGTTCTCCAACTTCGTTGGATCTAAGAGAGGGGAGGAAAGGGCTATCGAAGAACACTGCTGTTTCAGCTCCCAACCTCAAGATGTATCCCATAAGGTGACTTTCCAAGGATGTGTTTCCATTGTGCTGAACATCTTTAGTTCAGTGAGTGACAATAAATCCTTAAGTAAAGGTCATTGAAGAGGAAGTTCAGGAATGCAAGAAAGCGATAGCAAAATTTACCCAATTGCCATGCTGAACAACTTTAAACTAAATGCACATGCCTTGTATTGCCTAGTAATTGCTCTTTGCAATATGATCAAGCCCTTCCGTGCATCAACTGCTACAAATGCCTTTGTTTTTCTGTGATCTTTGTAGGAGGAACCTGCGCTTTCTTATGGCCTGTATTAATAGAAACATCAAAATGGCATAGGTTCCACTTTCTTTTTAATGTTCATTAAAGGGCAAACATGTGACTTAGCCAGCCTCAGCAAGACTCCCTCCGGCTCCATGAGCATGCCAAAAGGAGAGACAAGGCAGCCAAAGCAAGAGGCATTCCTGGACTACAGTGCATGTTACACATAATCCAGAAGGGAAACGGAAAGAAAAAGCTTAAAAGTCAGACAGACGCGGAGGGGGCAGCAGGATGTCAGCTCAGCATGTTGACATGCCACAATCTGTTAGCTCAGTCTCATTAATATGGAGGCCAGTGAGAAAGGAGATAGACAGGGTTGAAGAAGGAAATTTGGCAGCGTCAAATAAACCCAGATACAGGCACTGAGATACCATGAGATGCTTCGTCTGAGGTATGTTTTAAAATCAGAATAGAGCTCAACTGTTGAATCCATCCGTGAGGAGCGTGCAACCTTGAGTGTTTTGTTCAGTGGGTGGTAACTAATCTGAGAATTGGTAGGTTTTCCCCATTGCACCAAGGGACAAAAATACCATAGAAATGGTGATTTTTCGTATAATACATGGCCAGGTACTATGGGAGAGCACATTTGCTGTGACAGGTCGTGCCTCCGTAATCCGTTCAAGCCGTGGGCTCTGCAGAGTTTGGATGGGGTTTTGGATACCATCCAAGAGTCGGTAGCTTTCCCAGCACTGCATCGGTTGAATGTTTCTAGAGGCTTGAGCAAGTCAGACTGCTGACACCTTAAAGGTGATTTCAGTGTTGGCCATTGTCTGAAGATACGTAATTGCCATAATCTGAAGGAGCATATGGAAAGGCTGGAAGGTTTTTTTTATTTGGCCACTTGCCTTTATTTCTTGTATTTCGTAGCACCCTATGCTTCAATTGAAAGCCTTTTGGTATCATTGAGAGTCCTAAAACTTGCGATAAACATCATGATAGTTTAAATATATAAATTGAGATTTCTTCTTCTGGTAAAAGAATAAGTGGTTTAGGTTCTTGCATACAAAGTCCTGTGGAAATCTAACAGAAAATGATCTGCTGTGTGGAATGTAATGCAGAAAGATATCGCTGTCCTAGAAATCTGTGAGGTAAAAATATAAAAAATGAAATACAAATTTCGGTCAGCATTTACACATGGCAACAGTCTGTATTTCTCTTTGAGAACCATGGACATCTCAGTTTGTCTGTGCATTTACCCTGAGCGAGTTGTGTATTATCTTTATTTTAACACAGCTAAGATTTCAGAGCCAAAGTCAAATATCAGCATGATCAGTGTCTGACCATAAAAATAAGTAAATGGAGCACTCCCGTGATTTTTGGCCCTTCTGAAATGTTATTTCTTGCTATTGTTTGGAAGAGTCTCTTGGGAGCTTCAAAATGAAAATGCTTCCTTATGTTTTCTCTTCCATTAAGTCTGGCACTGAACTGGAGGGTTACTCTTGACTGTCAAACTGCTAGTGTTTGGGTTTTGGGTTTGGTTTTTTTTTTTTTCAGAAAAGAAAAAAGCTTTAAATCATTTAAATTCTCTTGCCTCCCACACACATACAGTTAAAACAAGGTTGCGGGCAGATCATGGCTTAAGCAGGAAAAGCTCTATTTGCCTCATGTGTTGCAATACTTACCCAGCCTTGGCTTGTAGTACCCTGCCGAGCTGATAGAAACAGCCCAGAGCTAAGCAAATGCTCACTTTCTAGTATGACCACGTGTGGGGACACAAAGTGCCCACGTGTCTGCGTTGTAGGTTGGTCCAGATCTCCCGTGCTTGCAGGAGGTGGAAATTTCACCTTTCTCAATGGAGGAGACATCCCTCCCAGGGAGCACTAGCCACAAGGGCCATCCATGCTTCCCCAGGGTTTTCCCCAAGGAAATCCTTCAGATGCGAGTCTGTTAGGAAGCGCAGGTGAATTCCAGGTGTCTCATGCGGGAAGCGCGCACGGTGAACAGCCCCATCCCCAAGCAAGTGTCCCCAGCACATGACCCTCCTGATGGACCATGCGCTCTCCTGTGTCGGCTTCGTGACGGGAAAGAAAATTCAGCTCTGATCTTGGGCCTGGGAAACTTACTGTCAGATTTCTCTCCTTCCAAAAGAAAAAATACAGGCACACATGGATTTTCTGTGGTCTAAACGTATTTATAACTCTTCTAATAACCTGTAGGGTTATCCTGACTGGGTCTGTGCTACGACATGGCTGCGGTTCATTTTGCCATTCTGATAAAAGCAGCATAATCCTTAAACCACTTGAGATCTCTCTTCCCAGAAAAGAAATATGTTTGTTATTAGGCTGTGTAGGGGAACATAAATAATTGTACTGGGAGTGAGATGATATTTGTAGCTTTTATTTATATTGTGAATGCTTGCAGCGAAAGGTCTAAGGAGCAAACGAGCAAATACCTTCTTTTTCCAGTGTCTGTATCATGCACGTTGTCTGTGGATACCAGACATCGATTCTATAACGTACAACTTATAGAAAAGCTAACTGTAAATATGTCAACATTTTCTTTGTCATCCCAGAACACTCAATAATCCCTGAGATAACTTGGATGTAAGCTGGGGAGTGTCATAGCAATAAGGTCCAAGGCTTTGAACTCGATTCAAAATTATATGGAAACTTAGTGTCAAACACAAAGATTTTGATGTTCTTACAGTAAGTTCTCTTGCCAAAGGGACAAATTCCAATATTTGATATTACTTAGGGGTTTTTGAGTGCTGTACTTTTCATGCCTAATGTGCCGTCAGTTCTGTCTACACAACAGCATTGCAACTGCAGTCCATGTTACCTTTCCTCCTGACTGTCCTTCGACACTGCCTCAGTTACACCCCAGATTTTTACCTTTTGTACGTAGATCTTTCATATCAAGAGAAAATCATTCATGTATGAATTTTCCAAGCTTTCTGTGTCAGCGAAAACACCAAAGTTTTGGTGGTGGTGGCAACTTGAAGGTCAAGTGATGGACGCATGTGACACTTTGGGGACCTTTTCGGTTTATTTCCACCTTCTTGAAACTTAGCTCATTCAGTGGTGATGAGTCTTCAACTATCTCTTCAAGGCAAGAGCCATCGTCATTAACTTAAGTGTATTAGTGCAGGGACGAGAACGTGCCCTGTCTTTCTTGGAACAGATTTTGCCCCTGTGCCTCGCGGTTTGTGTGTCGCTGTCATTGAAAGGAATAGCCAAGTTCCTGAAAGGCAGGAGCCCCAGTTCTTCTCCAGGGGGAAGCGGGGAAGCAGAGACACTACAGTTTCTCGATGCCTTTGCAGCAGTGCCCAGGCTGAGCCGGGGACAGGAGCTCCATGGGGAGACGGGAGCGGAAGCGTCCAATTCTCGCCCTGCCAACTCCAGGCTGGCAAACCTCCCTGCTGGCAGCCAAGCCGCTGGGGGCAGCCTCCGATTGAATTTCCCAGCCTGGAAAATCTTCTAAGAAAGGAAAAAAGAGTTAAAGCAAAAATAGTGAAAACATGCCAAATAGCAGCCAGGAAGCAGAGTGCAGCTTCTAGGCCAGAGGCCAGCCGAGTCTGAGCACAGCAGACTCTGACACGCAGCAATTAGTCGTTACGGGGAAAGAGCCCACTACCTTGCAAAGGAGCAGCAGAAGTCAGCCATTATTGGTGGGAGTGGGGTTTTTCAAAAGGAAAGAGCTCTCCAAGTCCCCTTCTAGGAAAAGCATGCTTGCAGGGCAGAAGGGATGACTTTTTAGGAAAAACAAAGCAAGTCAACACAGAATTGGCAAGTGCAAAAATCTGGTTCCTCAAGCCATTTTGTCCTTTTTAATGATTTCTTTTTATCATACTTTCATGTCCTGATTTTTAAAAAAAATGTTTGAAATTCAGGATGAAAGCAGTCCTTGTGACACAGAGAGCAGCCGTGGAGGCGTGAAACGGGAGGTGTGTGGGCACGAGAGCTGGCTGAGCATGGGGAGGGCGTTTGGATGAGCGATGCCGAGCAGCCACCTCGCAGTCAGACTGCAGGTGATCAAATACATGTGGCTAAAAGCTTTAGGGAGTTTTAAGCCAACACAGCAGATTACAGAATATCCTTTCCAAAAGAGTAGATTTTAGGGCCATGTGGAACCAGTTCCTTCAGCCACACCTTATTTATAACACAAGCCAGGTAATTTTATTCTTTCAGTCTTGTAGTGAGCCCAGTAGCTTGTGTTTGACCTGTTCACATCATCCATCAGGTCACCTAGTCTGGATAAGAAGACTTTGAGCAGTGATGTACCGTAGCAGCTCGGCCAGCGGCTGGGGCAGGGAGTGCTCTGAGTGGCACCTCTGGGGGAACAGCTGGACAGATATCTCTGGCCTCCCTTCCCACACATCCTGCGTATCACAGCTGGATCCATCCTTGCTTCGGGACAGTGCAAATCCGCTGTTTTTCTTTGTCCTTTTTTCGTATTTCGTCCGGAGCGGTGGCTCAACAACACCTTGTGCCAGATTTCTGAATTTGTCCAGCTTTACCATCCCACCATGTCTTCTTGTTATCTGTTCGTGACTAGGAACAAAATCAATTATATTACCAATAAATCTCTTCAAACCCCGTAAAGGAAATTTTGAAAAACAGAGACTAGCTTCTAATTGTTGTGGCCCTAGCTTTGGCTTAAAGCACAGAAGCCCTTGGGTCCAGCATATGAAAAGATACATAATTCTAGTTTCTATCTTCCGAAGCTCCTGAATCATCAGTAGGGATTCCACCCAAATTTGGAGGGCAAGTACGAACTCAGAAGCTGTGGGATTCTTTCTTTTCCTGGGAGGGGTGGGAGCAAAAAGAAGGCACAGAATGTTCTCATAAGCTTTCCCGGGGAAAATGATATAGTAACATTGAGAAAATACACATGTGGAAGGAATGTACTCTTAACTAGAGAGGGACTAGAGAGGCAACTCTTGGGTACAAGATGCGTTTTCCCAGTGCACTTGTGACAGAGAAAAAAAGGGCAATGAGTATGAGCACGGCTTGCTTATGTCTTCTCTGTTGTACTCTCCTGGTGCAGCCTTTTTGTTGGGTTCCTCAGCTCAGATCTTCGGTCCAGCATTAGAAGGAGTGTTGAGCTTTGAAACTGCCAGGTTTACATCATCACCCCAGCTTCTGTGGGCTGGTTGTGTCACCATTTTTCTCACGAAGTTACAGTTACGCAAAAGCCATTTCTTTTCAAAGAGTTGAGCAAGTTTCCTCCTCCTGTTTCTTAGAAGGCACGAGAAGCAGACGATCAGGTTGAAGCAGGAACTGAGAAAATATTCATTAACACTTGCTTTGAATGTGTTTTACTGCAAAGAAGCTGAAGAATCAATATATATTTTAATTGCTGCTAAGGAGGAAAGGGTGACTCACTGACAAAACTCCACTGCCTGTGTTGGGTGGAGTTTTGGGGGTTTCTGTTTGTTGACATTAATATCTTTTAAATTGCCAGTTTTAATTAAAAGATGCTAGTCAGAAAGTTTGTTTCTTCAATGCAAAAGAAGACAAATTTTGCAAAACTGTCTTACCCATTAAGATCAGGATGTGCAAGTTTATCAGATTAAAAGAAAAACACACTTTTCTTTGTTCTTAAATGGAGGGTTGGTTGTTTTGAGCACGTAGCCATCTCAGGTCACTCAACCGCAGAAGGCTGTTCAAAGGTATTTAAATTGACAACACAGCCTAATGCAAAGAACTTGCTTTTGTCTCTGTTTTCTTGACAAAGAATTACATTAAATAAGGGAATTTACCAGGCTGAATCTTTGTTATCCTAAACTTCTGTTTGGAACAGAATAAATTACAGGATCTTTACTAGTCATTGCTGGATTTGGTGATTGTGTAACTGAATATGAAATTATGACCTAGTTTTTTGGAAGTGGTAGAATACACAAATACAACCATAGATTTCTTTGATGTGGTCCTTTGTTGCAGTCATAGTTTTTAAACACACAACCAAGCTTTTTCTAAGAACTTGTGAGACAAAGGTGAGGATTAGGAACCAAAACACTTCTCCTTGAAAGAATATTTGAGACCCAGATTTGCTTGTGTTGAGGAGACTTGGAAAAGTGGGAGTATCTGGGGGTAGCTTTTGCTTCTTGTGAAGTACATACCTGAATGGTGAAAGGTGCCACGTTCAAATAGTCTAAATTAGACTTAAAGAGGGGGCTATAGTCTCCATGACAGCTGTGGTCTCATTCCTCTCTCAGATTCCGTGGTTTTTGAATAGTTGCATTGATTTCTCACGTTTGGGATGTTATCTGATACCTGGACAATAAGATTTTTTGGGGTGTGAGGACTGTGTTTACTCTAAATGAGCTTAAAGTGGCCAAGAAAGAGAAGAAGAGAGTAAACAGTTAATGCGTTAAGGAAACAGACTTCAAAGTTTGTTGTGAGAGTAACATTCTTCCTCCCTGAAAGTTCAAAATGCCAGAGCCTAAAAGCCACTCAGTACTTCAAAAGCAAATGTATCACAGTAATGCATAACCTTCTAGATAAGGTGTCTCCCGCCAGCAGGAAAAAAGAAAGTAAGAGCGTGTGTGTGTGAGACACGGACAGAGAGAGGCAAGGTGTGGTGGGCAGGATCTGGGTTACAGCTGCAGAGATGGTTTTCCTCCGTGAGATCCTGAAGCAGGACTGGAAGGGGAGCCACGAGCTCCCAGAGGCACTTGGCTTCATCCCATCCCTCCGTATTCCTCGTGGCAGGAGGTGTGGTGGAGTGGGAAGCTGTTACACCCCACTGTATGGCTGCTCCTGGTCAGTCCAGCAGCGTGAAAATTGTTCTTAGCTACATCAGAGACTGTATGTGCTCTGTGTCCTCCACATTTCTCAGTCTTTCCAGTCCTGTTTCACAAAACTGTGTCTGCAGCAGTTTCAGGATGCTCACCAAGAGCACACAAGGAGCATTTGGCAAATGTATTGCTGCATGCAGATTTTTTTGGAAAGCAAGTCAAAGTGGGAGTAATCACTTTCATGAATCATTGTGGTAATAGAGAAATCCTCTTCTTTATTGACCTGTGCAGCATGGCACTGATATCAATCAGTACCCTGTGCGGCTATGGGAAGCCTTACGAACATCATTCATTCAAGCAATAAACACACAAAAAAAAGCATCTAGGCTGCATTTTGTTCTAGTTGCATCCTTCTTGGCAAAGGACTGTCTCTAATCCATTGCGACTGTTTAAAGTTTCATACATATATTCATTATTATTATTATTCCCCAATCACTGCAAAGACATTTTAACTGTTATTTTCCCTATTAAAAGCATCATTCCCTTCCTACAAAGAGAGTAAAGCGTGTTACCAACAACTGGCCGATGGTCAAGCAGTAGCTGTGCGACAGCAAGCCTTGTACATCGACTCTACGGTGGGAGAGTAATCTCAGAGAGACCTTTGCTGTGAGGTTGAAAGCAGTTTTGCCCTCTGATGCTGCTTTATATCCAGATGCTTAGTACGCCAGAGGATTAAGCTTCCTTCCACCCCTCTGCAGCCGGTTGCATCGTCCCATAAGGACTAAACAGCTGTCTCCGAAGCGCGAAGTGTGAGCCTTAGGCACGAAGTGGCAGCAGCGAGGGCCAACATGGGGTCTCTTAGAAGAGCAGAACTTTGCCTTCAACTCCACATCCAAAGCTGCTGCAGCCCTGGGTAGGGTGCTTCCTTGCTGCTTCTTTAGCTTTGGAGCAGCAGAAGTCTTTTATGAAATGTTGGTACAGCACCTAGCCAAAGCTTGGCAAAGAGCAAATGATAGAAAACTTTTTCTTCCTGCTGTATCACCAGATAGAGAGATAGGTGGCTAGGTAGGTAGACAGATAAGGATGCAACTATAAGCTGTTTCAATCTGTAATAATTAGACTGCACTTCCCCACTGATGCGTATCAGATAGATGCATAAAACCATACAGCTTCTTTTTTCCTCAAAGGCCCATGTATGCTTGAATATTTTGTACTGTTTTCAATAGCAGTACAGCTGCACCAGGGCCAGCAAAAATCAAATGCTCGTGTAGACAAGGCCTATTTTATCAGTGCACTGGCAGGTTTTTTTTCATGACATTGTAGTAAAAACACCTGAGCCCTGTCTATTTTCAGATACACGGTTGTTGAAAAATGAGTATGTTTTGTAGTGTACCAGAGACTGCAGAGACCGAGCTTCTCGGTCTCTAACAAATACTGCTGGAGAACATTAAGCAGCAATTCGCTGTTTCATTGGCAGGAAATAGGATGTTTTTGAAGTGTGACAACGTGTCTGTTTAAATTTTGATGAGACACAGGTTCACAAAAGGTAGTAAGGGTTTGTTAACTGTCCTGGAGTGTTTGCTGCAAAGGTGGGTGTCTGTTTTCAGTGTCGGCTGATGGGAAAGGACATTTGTCAACCAGTGCTGCGACACGTTGCTCATTCATTGTATCTGTTCCCCACTTATTAAGTAGAGGGACAGAAAAGTCGCTGGCCGCTGAGCGTTTCTCGTGGCTAACTGTTACACTGACAATAAGGTATTCAAACCTGCTTGAGGGACGCGCTGGAAAGAGCCCTTAATTAAAACTCAGTTGGAATTAGAGCCTAATATGGGCCAGGTAGCTGAACAGCGCTGCAGGGAGGGGAGACTTCTGGTATTTTATACCTTAATTTGTTATAAATGCTGTAGGGCAAGCCCTGTCCTTTCCTGGTTGCCAGGGCTGATGCTGTTATGGTCCGGCATGGGCTTTCTGTGCACTAATTTCCACCTCCCTTTGTAAGGCCGCTCTCCTGGTGTTCAGATGGTCCCTTTGGAGCAGATCTGTGCTTCAAGAGCGCAGTGGAATTGTCGGAGTCTTGCTGGGTCATCTCCTGCTCTTATTCTCGCAAGATAGAAAGTGAGTTAATGAGGTAGCTCCATTTCAAAGCCTAGGTGTCTTTATCTGCTTCTTGTCTTCTGCTGGGAAGCGTTAGCAACATTTACCTTCTTCTTTCTCAGATGTCTGAGATGTACTTTGGACCGTTCCACATTTTTTGTTTGTGTAAAACACAGCAAAAGCTGCAAACAGGACGGATGTATGTGATTGCCTGCTGGTTATGAAAGCTCCCGTAAGCGCCAGCTTGGAACAAAGGAAGCACTGCAAAAGGCAACTGTAAAGAAGCAAAGGATTAATTTTAATGCAGTTTAGAAATTCCAGCAACTTTTTTCTGAGTGTAGAGTAAACATTTTAGTGAATCGAGTGAAACAATCTGGAGGAAACAGGGATTTGTGTTCTTCTTGATGGAGTTGATCCAATTTTATTGGAAATTATCCTTCAGAGCTTTACCGAGGCCCAGATTCGAAAAAAAGCAGCCCTTCATATCAAGCCTGTTCAGATGAATCATTGTTCATTATTTGTGTTATACATTAATGCCTGGTTGCTTCAATCGAGATAGATGTTCTGCCATATGCAAGCACATATTAGAGACAGTCTTTGCCAAGAGCCTTCTAGATAGCTGAAGTGGGGCAGGAGTATGGGAGAGGAGGAGGAAGGGAGGTTGGATGACAAACCGAGCACCAACAGAGAATGTGATTTCCAAAAAAAAACCTCCACTGAAAGTCTGCGGCAGAGCCCATGTAAAACCCACGTTGCCTCCCCACACATCTTCCTCTAATAGCCCATCGTCCATGGACTCCCAAGACATTTGATTGCACCTACCTCTTCCTTGTATGCATTTCTTTCGCTGGGAAATCACACTGTCTCTGAGCATGATTTATTAAGGCTCAAATTGAAATGTCATAAATAATGGGATCTGACTTGGTGGAGCTGTGCTGCTGTCCAAAGTGCCGGCATAAAGAAGGTCACAGCACGTGCAGAAGTGTCACCTTCACAGCTTGGTTTCTTAGCCATTATTCCTGGACTTAGCAGTACGCTTAGGAGGAGAACTAATAAAAACATCACGGCAGTAGTGGATATGCAGCAGCCCGAAGGCACCACATCTTCATTTGATTCAGCATAAAATACAGTCTACAGTTTTTATCTACATCTCCTCAAAGCAAAAATAAATAAATAAA
Organism: Morus bassanus; assembly: GCA_031468815.1. NCBI lineage: Eukaryota > Metazoa > Chordata > Aves > Suliformes > Sulidae > Morus > Morus bassanus. The sequence continues at coordinate 29,410,191 of CM062577.1, forward strand.
ATACAGATTTTCCCACCTGTTATGCATTACTATACTTATCCTGTGCAATTGAATCAAAAAGAGATGAAAAGAGGGTTAATTACCATATGTCAGTGTTTCAGATCCCACAGATTCTGGAAATTATGACACTATTCAAAAATTGCCGAAGATTGAGAGATAAATATTTTGCTTCTCATCAACAAGAAAGTTTGCTGTCTGGAAACGTCCCATCCCTCCAGCACATGAGATCCTGTACCGAAGCAGTGGCTGTGCATTACACCATCCTTTTGGGTGGGAAAGAAAGCATTTGCGAACAGTCTCATTCCTGCAGGCATATTCCATTTCATAGATTCAGTGGGCCAGGCTTGTCACTGGATGTTTTGCAATTAAGGAATTAAGACAGCAGAGGGTTTGGCCCATCTCTTCAGAAGTAAGAATCATTTATCATGACTCCATTGCCTGGTTCCTGATGTGCCCCGAGGGGCGGGGGTCTGCGCTCAGCCAAGCGTGAAGGTGTGTTGGAGCACTAGAGATAGTTCATCTTTCACTAAAACATCCGATCCTGATTTCCAAGTGTTTTAAGGTATCGTGGTGTTAGTGATGGACTGCCACATTCAGACATTTGCCTTCTGAGTTGGGCAAGAGGATACATCTGCTGCGTCATCTGTTCTTTACTTCTTTTTACTGATCTTAATAATTTAATTTATCCCCTAATTTCTGTAGGTAGTTAGAAATAACTGTGTAGTTTTTCTCTTCATTTTTGCTAGTTGTAATTAGATGTTACGGTGACTTTTTATTACTGTTCTTATAACTTTAGGAAGACAAAACCCACTGAAATAGTAGCTTTCATTTCTGTAACATTTTCATCCCGATTTCAGAAAACACAACAGTGGGGAATGAACCGAAACCCCCTCACTCCACCGACGGGGAAACTGAGGCACAGCTGAACTAGGTGATTTGCTCAAGGCCCGGGTGGTCTGAGGCTCGGCTGGGAGCAGAGCTCTCACCTCTGGACCTCAGGATCCCTCAGACAAACTGGGAAACTGTTAGGTAGTGAGCCCCCTCAGAGGTTTTCAAATCTTCTTTTTGCCTTTCTTTCCTCTGAAGAAAGGTGTAAAATACGATTGCTTTCACGAGATGTGCATAAAGAAGGCAGCTGTTACCAAGCTCTGAATAGACCTGATTAATCAGATGTATCCACACTGGGATGTTGTGTGCCTTGTGTGTAATTTGGAGTTGTATGTTTTTAACTCTAGCACACCTTAAAAACCTCTCTGGATAATTCTCCGTAAGTCTTCTCCATCGATCATATGGAATTTTTCAGCTGAAATCTGCTTTCCATTTACTTTTCACCTTCAAATTGCGGTTCCCCAAGGTCCTTTATAGAGAACTATAAATTGTAGATAGACGTTTTTGATTCTTTTTATTCAAGCTTAATATCTTGCTCAGTTAGTGAACCCTTAGGAATTGCCGTGTGGCCCCTTATAACCGGGGTGGTAATAAAGTGGCGGATTTGCAGAAACCCTATAAAAATGTGTGGAACGGTAAATTGTATTTAGGCTACTACTGGGGAGAGAGGCATGAATGTACAATTATGAGAAGGATGTCCCTGAAGAGAGATTTCAATCCGTTGCCATAGTCTAAATCCTCTATCTTGTGGTGCACAAGGTAATTCAGGCATAGAGCAGAGGATTTTTTTTTTTTCTAAAGAGATTATATTACCCATCTCCTCTGTTGATGGATTTTATTGCACAGGTTCACTGAGAGTTTTATTATTGCATTACTTAATCTGTTTTTGAGGTTCCTGAAACATTTTAAATATAATAATGAGTTCAGCTGTATGCCTGCGCTTGGCTCCTCTCAATCTGTTACCAAGGCAGAGCCTGCGACCCCGGGTGAGCTGGCCGGCCTGGGACCCTGCGACCGGCAGCGCCGAGCAAAGCCAACGGCTGTGGCGGATCCCCTAGCCCTAATTCCCTGGGGAACGACATGAATGTTAAACAGACTTGTCGGATATCGTCTAAATAACAGATTCCAGTCCTTTGCCTTCTTCCAAAACAGGGCAAAGGCGAGTCATGACGAAGATGGAGAGATGGCTGCGGGATGTACCCGTGATTGGCAGCCGGCTTCTGCCTCTGCAGCTTCTTGAGCCACATCTCGTTTTAAAGGCAGCTGCTCAGATAACCAAGTGTCATTAAGAGGCATGACACTTGTCATACCATTTTAAAGCAGTGTTGTGGTGTTATTAAAAAAAACAAAAGCCATTCCCATGTGGAAATCATGGCATAACATCCTTCTTAATAGTACGATAACGTGGAGGACAGGCTTATTTCCTTCAAATAGATAAGAACTTTTTCCTAATTGGCAAGAGTTTTTGTAGCGTGTTGATAGGCCTGATTTTTAAGTGGGACTTAATCCAGACCCATTAAAAATGAACGTTTTCTCATGACAGGTTTTTTTTCATATAGAAAACATAGGATTTTGCCTGCCTGACTGCATAATTTTTTTGTTGTTGTTCTCAGAAGAGCAAGACTGGTAGATATATCTGTTGTAATAGTTCTGCATTCATACATCCTGTTTGCTAAACCAATCTGAAGGCAGCCTGGGAATATAGATCTCTATTACAGTGAATTCCCATACTGCTAACGTCAGAAATGATACAATATTTTAGTAAAAGAGCTTCTTCCACTACTAGCAGTTGCAGGTTTGTGATGCCAATTATAACATAAGACAAAAATGAACAAAAAAGCCCTTCATTTTGAATTTTCAGCTCGTAGTTCAGATATGGCTAAAAGTGCTTTTGCCAGCAATCTTTCTCTCCTCTTCACAAGATGAAGGCAGATTACATTTATCTGATAGATATATGAGTGCGTGCCTCTGTGTGTGTGTGTGTATATATATATGTGTTTAATAGAAGCTTAATAGAAAGATTTTGGTTTTGAAATTTGCCAGAAAGTTTGAAAATTGCGTGAGTTCAGTGAGCTGCTGAGGCTCTGTTGCGTGGCAACGTTAGGTGGTTACAGGGACTTCTGCAGAGGCAGAGAACCTGGGACGAGGCACCAAGCCTCAAGCTTTGGAGAGCTCTTTGCTACTGCCGGGCTCCACCGGTGCTTTAGGTTCACGCCTAGCGATGGCACCCGGCATCGATGCCTTTGGTCATCCACCGACAACAGCCATTTCTCTCCGTGGGGAATGTCCCTCTAACTGCAGCCTCCGAACTGCACCTCGCTTGGGTGCTTACGCTGACAGTGCGATGTCTGCTCCGACAGGAGCGCGGTGACGTGCTGGTCTTCGTCAGGTCCCTGCTTGTCACTGTTATCTGCTGGAAACAGTAAATATCTTGGGGTGAGAACGGCTGCAGACTAGCGTGAGGGAGGAGGAGGATGTTACAAGAGTGAGAGGAGGCAATTGCAGCCTGGTGTCCTCTGCTGGGGATGATACTCCAGTATGGTGGCTTGAGAACTTCACTGAAATGCCTACAGAGAAGCCCAGACAAGTACCTTTTTACTTTGAGCTCCAGAAGATGCTCGTTTTAATCAGGAGTTTGTGAAAGTTACCAAACTAAAGCCCTGATGGCGAAGACCCATCCAAGGCAGCACAGGCAGCGGTCAACCCCAGTGCTTTACCAGTGGGTCTCAGTTAATCTGACTCTCTCTAGGAAAGAGGTGATAACTTCTCAGGCTTTTATCTGCTTCTTATTTTTCACTGAAACTGGTCTTCAGCACACCAGTTATGAGGATGTTTATTAACTCCTAACACCAGTGCATTAGGAAGCAAGTCGACTCCTTGCAGGTAGGCAGGTTACCCATCAAACGATAAAAACATCCCTGAGTTGATGCTTGGACCCCTGCAGTAGGAGTGACTGAGCCATCCCGGCTGCACTCTCGCAGGGTTTTCCCTTGGGCAGTGCCAGGCTGTGGACTGCAGGACAGATCCTGCAGAGTACTGCCATGGCTGAGACGAGCATCTGCGCAATCCTGTTTGATTTCTTCTTTGTCTTAATTTTGTTTTCCCAAATGGATACCTGGTTACCTGCAGCAGCATGGAGTTCTTTCAACAAGCAGAGTTTTCTGCACGCTACAGGGCTTAATGAATCCAAGTTGCAGCCATTTTTTCATTAATGGAAGCCTGTGGTAATGAAGTAGAATGAGTGCAAGTACAGACTTTTAACGGCTTGCTTTATTTTGAAGTAAACCCTCAAATGAGTTTGTTTTAAAGTTTGCATTCATGGCTTACAAAGTAATGCTTAACACGAGTAAGGCAGCAATACTGGATAGTGTCTCCAATTTAAGTCTTTCCTCCTGTCTTTTCCTGTGCTCTTAACACAGTGAATGGCCTGGATCTCGGGTTTAGGATCTAGCATCCGAATGTGGGGGTGAACTGAAACCATTTATCCTACTATGAGGATGATCTAGCAGCTGGATTTTAAAGGAACTGTGTCTCTAAACTCTCTAAAGTTGCTTTATTTTGCAGTACATTGAAAACAAATCTACTTTGTTCTTAATCTTTTTTCTTTTCTCTTATCACCAAGATACAGCTTCCTTTTCGTGTTACCTGTGCCTTGCAATGCTTCTGGTGCCGGTGAAATGGCAAGGATCAGACTTATATGTTCAAAAATTCCTTCAGGATAACATTCAGTACAACACGGCAGCCCGTCTGTGTCTAGTAATCTCTGTGCTGTAAGCCACATCCATGAATGAAAAAAACCCTGGATAGCCAGCTGGAGACAAGGAAAATGTTCTACTGTTGCATGGCTGAGGACAGTTAATCTGGCAGTCTTCGTTAGTCGATGCTTAGCTGATAATGAGTCTCAGCAAATGGCCTGCATTCAATATAAACTCCTCTGTGTGTTTGAATGTTTCACCAGTCCACAATATAGTTTAAACTTTATGCTTCTAATTTTACTCAATGGAAACCAGATGAAATGAAAACACGAATAGTCAAAAGAAAACACTGTGTTTGAAATATAGGCCTGTGAGCAAGGAAAAACCCTGAATTTTTTCTAAACCCAGATGAGTCACTAACCCACTGTAAGACATGCCTAAACCACTTGAGTACTCTCCATCTTTTATTAAGCTCAGCAGGAAAAGAGCTTAGGCCATGATACAACTGACCCTGCAGCTCCATTATTTTCTTGGGTAAATAAGCATCGGATGGAGGATGCTATGATTTCAAGATCAAAATGGTGGAGGTTTGCCATGGGACCATTTCGCACAGCGCGTTAGTCGCTGTTCTGCTGGCTTTGCCTCCACTTAACTATCAGCCACAATCAATTCGGCTGTATCTATAGAGAGTTTCCTCTTTGCGGTGGATGTGTAGGAGGCTGAATTTTGGTTCTCATGAAAGTGAGAGAGTGAACGGTAGCGAAGCATGGTGCGTGCAGGTGCTGCGTGAGCCGTCCAGTCATAACTCCGCTCTGTGCCTCAGTTGGGACCTGAAACTGCCCCTGCTATTTAAGATCTAACTGCACCCACCGCAGCTTCAGCAGTACCAAGTTGTCTCGTGCTTTGGAGATACTGACACGCTTCCACAGAGGTGAATCTGTGATTATGAATATTATTTGCACTACAGGTGGAGACAGATCATTTTTTAAACCTAGACCCTTAAAACGTCAGGATTAGGTATGAGCACAGTTTAAACACATTAGCAATTAATAAACAGAAATAAACCTCCTAAATGAGTGAATTCTGGGAACAGACATGCTTTTGCTCTTCTCTCCTTTGGTGAAGGACTTTGCCTTCCTAAGTTCTAGCTCTTCATTCAGACTTTATCTTGTAGATTGGACCCAAACCTGAAAAATATATGCAGTGGGTAATAATTAATAAAATACACAAGCAAAGACAGATGTCTCAAAGTATAAGGGGAGAGGGAGTCTCTGCAGTAAGTGTTTGCCTTATACCTAAGGTAAATGTACCTTTTAAGTGGCAAACTATAGACCAGCTTTAAGTTCCCTGTTTACCTTTTGATGCTGGGACACTTTATTTTTTTGCAAAGCCATTTCCAGCACTCTTTCAGCCCAAACTCTCCAATTCCGTGAGCATCTGGGAAAAACAGGAGAGACCCACTGTCTGAATGTGTAAGTTATGCACCGGCATTAGGCCTATCTTCTCCCTTGGAAGTTTAGTTACAAGATTTCTGGTAAAGTGGAAACCAAATTGGTCATGCTGGTAGTACTGGTGACTCAAATAGAGACGCTTTCATACGTAAAACTGGAGCAAAGTGGTGCAGTTTGCTGTGTCTGCAGCTCCAGCACGATAAATGTTTTGGGCCGGGAACAATGGGTAAAACCTGCCCTGATTTACCCCATAATGTTCTCAGTGAGGAGCCTCGGGGCACAAACCAAGCTACAAATTGGTCAACCTGAGATACTGATATGAAAATCTACAGGGCCCTTTTCTTTAGTCAAAATTTCTCCTTTGTTGCATTAGCTGCTCTGTGGTCTAACAGATTTCACCTCCAGCTTTGCAGTGATCTGAAATGAAAGACAGCGCTTCCTACCATGGCAGGAACAAAAAGGATTGCAAGGGAAGAGTAGGCAGGGGAAGAGACAGCTTTGTTTGATTTAAAACAAACAAAAAAAAGAAGGCACTTGGCAGGAGTGAAAACTTTGAAAAAAAAAATGGTTTGCGAAGGATTCACGCTAGCTGATACTGAAAGCGAGTGGTGGAGCCCAGACATTCATTTCAGAAGGAAGCTGGTCAGGATCTCAGTAACCCCAGTGGGAGTCTGTACCAGCGGGAGGAAACTCAACATCGCTGTAGGATTGACTCTTGAACTCTGCTCTGTTGTTCCCAAATGCAGAGTCAGAAATTATTACAGGGGTATATTAATTTTTTATTTTTTTTTTTCATATTGGGGTCACCACAGAGTTGCATGATGAAGAGGTGCAAGCTAAGGTCACAGGAGCAGCAAATGGCTTTTGAATTCTTCTGGTTTTTTATCAGGCCAGCTGTTTTCTTAGGAATCACAAAGTATTGTTCGCTTGGGTTATACTGGAATCAGGCTCAGACTGGGAGCAGAAATTGGCCTTCCAAAATGCTCCACATCCAGTGCCGAATTCTCTGACGGGTCCACCAAGCACTGAAACAGCCACATGTGGATGGGATTTGCCAGTGTAGTCTGTCCAAAAGATGCGGTGAGCACAGTGTCGGCCTTAGGAAAGTAAAAAGAGTAATTGTACATCAGCTATCTATCCCCACTCACTGCTCCCAGCAGATTTAGAGTGCAGCTGAGACTCCATCGTCACAATTTTGCTGGTAAGGCAACTCTCTGAAAGACATTTCCTGCAACAAAAATATGTGTCCCAGGTAGGAGAAGATTGTTTGCTCAGAGAAGTGCAGCCAGGGAGCGAAGCACAGAGAGGAACAGCTGGGAAGAGCAATACTGTGCCTTGTTGCACCCAGAAGAGCTGAGAGGGGCTGGCTGAGACGGCGGCATTGGGAGGCTGCGTGCCTCGGCACTGTGATGTGAGAGCTGAGTGTGGTTAGCTGAGAGCATCCGGCGGTCACAAGCACACAGAATAGTGCGGGTACTTAAGAGAAGCATGTTGAGGTTAAATGCTCTACATCTTTCTTTATCACCAGTCCAAGATACAGAGTTGATGAAACCAATGTGCTTATTTACTTCTCCTTTGACTTTTCGTCTCTTGTTTACCATGTTTCCTCTAAACATCAGCAGATACCTCTCAAAGACCAGGATGGTATTCATCAGCAACAGCTTATGAAAGAGGAGAAAGAAGCTGCTAGCATTCTTTCCTGTCACTTGGTTGTAAAACAAAGACTTAATATTCTTAATAACTCTTTGCTTTTAGAGTAGAAGTTGAATCCCATTGCTCTTCTAGGCAGGGAAGTGGTGGCAACAGTTGAGTGAAATCTCAGCAGATGTGAAGGAGAAAGTATTTTGGCTGGAGGTTTTGCTGCATAAAAGGGTTTCTAGTTGTCGGGAACTTAGAACTTCTTGATTTTGGTGGCAAACACTTTGGGGAAAAAGAGCCCTAGTTATAAAATTTGCCAACATCACTCATCTGAGAGTGATGTAAGTGTTCAGAGTCTCCTGCTTTAACTGAGGGGCTGCGTCTTTATTCCTAAAGGCTTAGTACTGGGAGACGTAATGAGATGTTGCCTTCCAATTCCAGTGTCCTTTTTAGCAGATACTGGTAGGTACCTCTGTGACTGCCAAAGCCCTTTTGGGTTTAGTGGTACGAACATGAGCAAGAGAAATACCTCCCAGGTTCTTGAGTCACCAGCAGCAATGCGGTGTTAAATATGAAACTAAGCTCTATGAGCCGAACACAGGTATAGGAAACACCTGCAAACCATTCAGACTAGGAAATTTTGGTTCTAAAGAAGAGGCTAATTTCAAAACAGTACTTTGGGAGAGAATCAGTGTACCAGTGTGAACTTTTGGCCCCACTGAGGTCTTAAACACTGACATGATTGTGAGAGGTTTTTCCTTATTTGTTAATATTTTTAGCTGAAGGTTCTTGCCTAACTTCAGAGACTTAAGCATATGTTAAATCTGCCTACTTCCCAAAAAGGCTTTCTGGAAAGGGAGATTAATTCAAAAATTGCCTCAAGTTCCCAATTCAGGCTTCTGATCCTGCAGCATCTTCTGTGCTACTGAGTTGTTGTGTTTGTGTGAAGATCGGTGCAGACAAAGCAGACAGACTATGCGTGCGACTATTATCTTGTCTTTGTGCAATAGTCTGTATTACAGAAGATGTAGTATGTTGAGAATTTTGATGTAGAATAATTTCTAAAAGCGTGGGGCCACGGATTAGGGAAGTTTTTGATTTGAAGAATGGTTCTTAGTGACTCACCTGAGGGATTTCTCTTTGTTAAACTAACAAGGAAAGAAAACATTGAGCAGTTCAGACTTCGAAGACCTCATCAAATTCCTGCTTCTGCTATGGTGAATTTGATTAGGTAAGGGAAGGAGTTTCACATGATCCCAAAAGCTTTTGTGTTATACTTGTTTCTTGTTAGTCCACGAAATGGCCTTATTCTCCTCACACTTGATCTATGCCTGACCTACATGTCAGCAAACAGCAAGTCCTTTTTGTAACCTTTAAAAAAAAACTCAGCTGAGTTTTAATAAAGGTACAGCTACTTGCAAAACATCAGCAAGTCTAAAGCCAGTTACTTGAAAAGAGATTTTAGGTCTTCTTAGAAGCCAAGCCAAACATAGCTGGGATCTTTCTTCCCAGTTAAAGGGTGAGAGTTTGGACTGCAGAGAGTCCTGATAAAATTCCTGTGACTGGTAAAGTTTCCCTGGAGCTGATTGTCAGCGCAAAGGTATATTTTGGAGTGTTTTCGGAGTGATGTGCGGACGTCAGCATTTCTTGACATCAGATGACCCATCTTAGTTCCTATGTTATGGATAGATTGGTGTTGCAAGTGCTCTGTCCTTAGGAGGACAGGCATTTTAGTGTTCAGTTTTTATTGTAAACTGGGTGAATGATGCTGGAAGACACTGTTGGCCGGTGGAAATATGTTGACAAGGTCACATGTAGCCTATAAAATTCCTGTTGCTTTTAGATCCAGCTGACAGGCATCCTTTAGACTTGAATATTGCTGTGTAACCTTCCCAAGGACCTCCAGAGCTGAAATATTTGACAAGAAAACTGAAGCTCAACACCAAGGTCTTCCCTGCTCATGAATTTTTCATGTCTTTGTTTGAAAAATGCTAGGCAGTAAAACCCTCTCGTTATCTCTGCTGTAAGGCACAGTAATTAACATTCACACTGGGAAAAAAACCCAAAACAAAACAAAAAGAACTGTCTTGTTTCTGTTGAACCTTAATTGCTTTGTTGATTTTATCTTTTGGGTTTGTGTGTGTTAGTGAATTGCCCCCGCTCCCGCTCTCCTCTTCCTCTTCCTTCTTCCTCCCTCACCCTTTCTATTACAGATCCCAACATCAGTCTCGTGGAAGTCAACAAAATGTAGACCATTGGCTATGGTCAGGTCAGGATTCAGCCTTCCTGACCTACGTCTTCCCATGAAACAGGATCAGTTAACTAACCCTGCAGATAGTTGGCATTATTAATGCTCTCCTTTGCATTTAGGTGCTGATAAACTATTTTGTCATCATCAGTTTAATAAAAGCGATGATATCTTACGCTTGGCAGCCAAGGCTGAAACAATCCTGTGCAGTAATGACTCCATCCTGCTGTGCTCTTCCATCCTGAGTCACAGTTCTGTTAGAACCTTCATACTTGATGTTACAGTCAGAACAAATCAGGGAAGGGTAGAATAGGTTGATACACACTGCCACGTATCTGGAGATACCTCGATGTCACTCCGGTATCCCAATAAAATATTGCCAGCCTGAAAATATATCTTGGGGAATTCTCTAAAGTTTATCTAAAAGCCGTAAAATGTGCAAGATGTGTATTCCCTGTCCTTAAAGGGAATCACCTTTATCCGATGCGAGCCTTGGCGTGTTTCAGGTGTCGCTTTTCTCAGGAAATGAGACCTGATGCTTCCCCGGGCTGCGCTTTCTAGTTCCTTCTCGATCTCCTTCTCATTAATAAAGCTGACTAGAGAGAAGGCACATGAGATCTGTGTTCCTCAGTCTTTCTACAGTAGCTGAAATGAACTTTTCATCTTGTTGGTGTTCCTCATAGCCTGTGACAGTGGCTTTGAGTCACTATTTTGTTTTTGTTTTGGTAGAGGATTATGAAGATCAAAACCTCTGTGCAACCGTTGTCCACTCCCACCAAGCCCACCGTCTCTTTGTGTTGAGCGAGAGGGAGGTCACAGTCTGAAACCAAATAACAGAGGAATAAGCTTCTTTGCAGTATTCACTATTATATAGTTACTGTGACTCTTACTGAAGAGAGGGATCTGCGGATCAGCACAGAACAGCAGTTCTAGACTATTACCCGAAAGTGGAACACGGTTTCCTGGCTCACTGATGGGACTTCATTGGCCTTGGGGGCGAGGAAAGGTGCATGAAGCAACTCTCCCAAGTCCTAAAGCTGGCAGAGACCAGGAACCCACCCTGCCATCCTCCTCCCCACTGACCCAGAACCATTCTCATCCCATGCTCTAACTTCATTCCCCACACTACGCTTCAGTTTCCCAACAAGTGTTTAAACTTCTCTGTGCTGGGAATTGTTTTTCAAACGCACCATAAAAATTGCAGGGACTCGGGTGAATTGGAGCCTGAGACACCGTCTCTGCCCCGATGAACTGAGGTGGTGCAGGCTGTATAGATATGCTTATGCTGGTCTCCAAGTGGCGGTACCCATTTTATGCACTGTGGGCAAATGTGTGATTGCAAGTGTTAATGGGAAGGTAACTGTACAGCTTGGCTTGGCTTTTTTGGTGCAAAAAGCTATGTATTGGGCACAAATGACAAGTTATTGTGCATTGTGAAGTAACGCAGGGGCTGTAACGCACTCATCGATATGATAGCAGGAGTGTAGGAACAGGTTAACCACTATTCAGCTCTCTGGCAAACTTTCCTAACCCCCAATTATTAGCTGGTTTATCAATGAATATCTGAGCAATCCTTTTGGGTTTTGTTTTTTCCTTTTAAATGGAAAATCCTGAATCTAGTCCTTATTGCTGCTGAAAGGGAAATGAGTATGCTGATTACCTACATGCCAGTTGCTCCATCAATTCAATGTAGGAAAACAATTATGGTTTGGAAAATTTGCAGTTCATTTGCATTGAGAGAAAAAAAATCTTTATTCAAAGATAATTATTGCTTAAGAACTTGCTACAAAAATACCAATGGATTTTTCTTTTAAAATATTGTTTAATATTCATAATATGTTACACCGAAGAAAAGTACGTATACCTGCCTATCTGTCAAAGGTAGGATTCGTGAACAATAGATACTGTTCTACATGAGAAGTGCAAAAAGCTTTAGCTAGGATAAGGGTCATTATCATCATTAGTATTATCATTTTATTCCTCCTTAAACTCTAAAATAAATTGAACTAAGACTTTTCAATAGTTAAGAACCTGAGGGAGTTTAATTAACCCGTTAAAGAAAATTCCACTACGGAGTTTAAGACTGATGGGGAAAAATTTAACTGAATGTATTTTAGTTGATCAAAGCACAACCCATGGAACAAAAGCTTCTGAACATAATTTTTTTAGCCTCCCGTAGATGTTGAAGAGCATTAAGCCTTTAAAAATCATCATTAATGTATGTCAACTCCCCCAGTTTCATCTTCTAGTGACTTTGAGCAGATGTGGTTCACATTTATAACCCGCATGATCTTCACCATCTGAACATTCATGATTTTATGAAATAAGACCCTTGAGACATAATGTTTTATTCCCTCAGGGTGAGATGTACCCATGAAGTGACTCAGATGGAAAGCTTGTATCTGTTACACTGACTAAACTTTCTCTGTGTGGTGGCACCATGACTGTCAAATCAGTGGGCGGCGTGGTTTGATTGGCAGCACCGGTTTGAAGGTCGTTTTGCTCAATGTATTCAAAGTGAGACAGATGTGGCTTTTTTTTTTTCAGTTCTTACTCTGATTAATTGCCTCATTCAATTTCAACTCTATTGCAGTTAAACATTAATTCAGTAGGACTTAATAATGTATTCATTTATGATCTTGCTTGTGCATTAATGACAATGATTTGCTGTTTTTTTAATTATAGGGATACATGCAATGCGTATTTTACATCCACTTACAGGAAAATGCTATACACTCTTGTTCTTTTATGTCAGATAAATTAAACACTCAAAGAAGTGCTGAAGTACTTTATGAAATATTTCATTCTAAATATTTGCTGCAAAATATGTATTGCTACAGACGCTAGCTTTAAAAACCCTTGGAAAAGATTTGTGTGTACCTAGGGATTACATCTTTTCATACGTTATGTGAGTGATAGTCCTAGGCCTCTACAAGAGCAGCCTACAGAAAAATGTGCATCCTCCTTAATAAGAAAGTGCCTTTGTTTCATTTGAACACTAATTAGGAGGTTTGCTTTGGTTTGGCTTTCTTCTGTTTCAGTTCTTTCCAGTAATTCAGGCATTGGAGGATGAGTGGTTTAATGTGGTTTCTGCGTCATGACAATGTGCCTTCTAACCACTGGGCATCTCCAGCGGACCCCGCTTTTCCTGTCCCCCAAATACTCTTTTTGAAGTCAGCTCACAAAGAATTTGCTAAGCTTGAAGCGCAACTGCATCGCATCTGTAGTGGCTTTAAGCCTGCATGTTTTTTGTATTACTGGGACTCCCCTCAGTCACGTTTCTCATTCCATAAAACCTACCGTAGTACAAAACCAATTTTTGTTCCCCAGGCCTCCATTTCTGCATCGTAATGGAGATCAAAAGTGAATATTCATGCGCAGGGTATTTCATTGTTCTGTGCCTACTCTTTTGGTACGTTGCATCTTTACCGTTATTTCAAACCAAAGGGTAAATAACCATTACATGCAGTCTCTGCTCCCACAGATACGGTTATCCAGTCTAACTTAGTACTTATACAGAATTAGAGCCCCACGTCTTCTCTGCGTGGCACTGGGCACGGCTGCCTGCTGGGACTTCTGTCTCGATTCAGACATGGCTGGAGCTGAAACTACTAGTTTGCCTGGTAATCCTTAGCTGGTTACCAGACTGTGCATTAACAGTGCTCCTGACTGCACGTGTATGGTTTTCCGATGGTCGCGTTAGTACTACCCGTGGTTCCTACTTGCATAATTACTTAGTGTAGCTTGAAAGGTCTGATCACCTACTGCTAAAATGACACTTTAATGGGGATTACAGTTTTCCAGCTCAAGTGTTCAGTAGCTTTAATTAAGCAGGAGAAGGCCAGATCAGTAGCAGAGTCAAACATCTCTCTGTTGGATGGCATTCTGTTTTGGTCCCATGCGAGTGATGTGCTGGGTTGGTATTTTTGCTGCAAATTATTTTATGTATTCTGATCTCTGATAAAAAAAAAAAATTTGGATGCTGTGAGCCCCATATTGTTCGTCTGCTGCAGGTTTCATTCTTTTCCCCCATGCTGAAGTCCAGTTTCAAAATTTCTGGTGTAAGCTAGAGAGGAATTTCCTATTTTTCTCTCTTCTTCCGCTCTCCAGTCTGAGGCTGCGTCTTTTTTTTTTTTCCCTCGCACATGTCAAACTAAATATTTTTTTCATTCTCATTACTGCAGAACTACTCTTGGGAAGATATTTGTTTATGTTCCAATAAGGTCATTAGATTTTAAGGTTTTGGTTCAGCAAATATTTACAGGTTCCTGAGCTGAGATATCTATATCTCATGAGTCGATGTGAGTATTTCTGGTGATAGTAGAGGGAGGTGAAGCAGTGTTTTTCAAATAATTACCAGCTATATCTTTATGTGTTAAATATCTTCATCTGTCTGTCTTAAATATCTTCACTGAGGCACTGAATTCTCCTTCTCTCTCTCTTTTATACATTTTGTTTATCCACTTGAAATTTAAAGCATTTCTTAGTGTCTCACGGGTGCTTCGATCTCTGGGCAGTTAGTTTAAACTTATGCACAGTTTTTTATTTACTGATCTGGATTGCATTGGGGCATCAACCAGCCTAATCCAGAAATTCTAATTAGCACTTCACATCTTCAAAGCACTGTACAAACGTGAACTAATCATGTATTAATCATGCTGAATTTTGTGTTGGCTTATGTACTCTCTCTCATGTGCTGTGCATTACAACCTGTCATATTATGAGCCATAGTAGTTGAGAGATGAAGCCAAGCTCTTCAGCTTTGTGTTCTTCAGAAGAAAGGCAATTGTCTAAAAATAGCTCTTACTCCTGTTCTTCATTGTCTTTAACATTTGGTACTATTATTAGTCATTTGAAAAATGACTGTTCTTATTTCTATGGATTGTCCAATGATGATTGCCCTGATCTGTGTGCTCTGATTTCTGCTCATTCTGACTGTTGATTCACTTAGCTGTTTTCTGTTATTACGTGGGTGCTGGAGTTGCTAAATAGCATGCAGTATTGGTTTAATTTAAAAAAAAAAAAAGTGTGTAGTGTTCGTGCCAAAATTGATGATTCTTCTTCACTAAGCCCATTTAATTAATTTGGAATCTCCCTCTCTCTCCTTGCTATTTGTTTCTAAATAAAATAGTAAGAAGTTGTTAGGATACCAATGGTGGGTCATCTAATGAACGCATTAGCGCTAGGCTAGGGCTGTCTGTTACAAATGCGACCCTGTCGCTAGTGCAGTTGTTCTGATTCACATCTTGTCAGGCGTGACCTAACTGCAGGATCTACTAAAAATAAAACCACTATTTTTAATAGTCGCTCCTTGAGGAAAATAAGCAAATTTAATCATGAGGAAAATTAGCAAGAGAGCATCTAATAAAGTGTCCTGCTCTCACACTGCGGGTAAAGATTTAGAACCCGGTCCTATGGGATGTGAGCTCCATCGTTTCCCACCATCTGCAGCTCATTGCAAAAGCTGTGCCCAAGTGATTTCCGAACTTCAGACGGGTCCTCGTGGGGCAGTGTTAAACACCGTAGGTTGGTAGTGAGCAGCAGAGCATCTGCGGTGCCAGCGTATTTGGTAGGTGCATCAGGATCCTGTAGGTTTTCGGGTTGCTGAGCGTTACAGAAGCTTGTAATTCACGCTGGCTGCTGGCTGTGCTCACAGGATTGTTTCTGATCTGAACCTCTATTACCTCTAGCATGATGTAATTTGCTTAGACATTACCATGCTAATTACATGTTAACTTTCCGTACTTACCATGTACTATACCTCCCAGAGGAAAATACTGTGTTTAGAACAAAAAAGATTTAGAATTCATACACTTAAAAGAATGCATAAAACTTTGGCAGGAACAGAATATTAAAGTGATATATCTTCCTAATAACCAAAATAAGCAGTACTGTGTTGTTGCTGTAGGAAATTTTTCAGTCAACCTTGGTTAGTTATTTGAAATATGTTGGGATGATGGTTCCCACTCAGGTATTTCATTTGTTTGCTTTTTAGAATGGAAAACTTCTGAGAGCAGATTGTGCTGAAAACTTTTGTGAACTAATTGCAGAAAGTACAAAAACTTGTGTGTGGACCAAAGTTACAAATACACTTACACTTTAGAGCAAAATATACTTTTTGTTGGCATTTAATGGTTAGTACGGCATTTCTTGACATTACATTAAATCAAATCAATACAGTAAATGATGAAATACAGCACGCTGTGCACTTATCGTGCACGTCATTGTCCTTAGAGGTCATCAGATAAGCAAATAAGAAAGTGATTTCTCATTTCTTATTTTCAGTGAGCAATTACTACTAATGTTGAAGTATATTATGCATCATTACTTGTTCAGTGTCCTTTATTAAAAAAGGAGAAGTGTGGAGGTTTAGTGAAAGGTTTTTAGCTAACCAGAAAGTTGTAGAAATAGAGGGAACTCACTTCAGGCAAATTTTTTATGAAAAGTTAATACTATTACACTTTTTCTTCATCAGTACCTAGCAGCGTGTTCCCAAAACAGGACTGTGTGATGAAAGATGCATCGTTACTATCCTTCAAGAGTCAAGAAAATCGAGGCACAGAATCACACAGCAAATTGGCGTTCAAGTTAGGAAGTAAACTCAGTCCTTGCTTGCTCTCTTGGCTACAAGGCACTTCACTGCTTTCAAAACCCCCAGTGTATGAGCAGCAGAGAAGAAGAAAGAGTGAATGTTACCAGTAACATTTGTAATAAAATTAATAGGAACTATTTTATTAACTGCTGGTGCAGTACAGGAGTACCTTTATACTGTTGCTGGTGGAGGAACAGCCAGGGTAGAGAAGCAAACATCTAGCAAAGGTGGCTTATACACAGAGCAGTGTCTCTTGTTCTGCTTCACTAATGGTAGCTATGGCAACCTCAGGACATTAACTTATGCAGTGATTGCAAGCCGTGAGCATCAAAGCAAGTAATTAGGGAGACAAATGGGAAGTCTTGATGGATTCTTCCATCAAGATCAAAGCTTTATGTAAGTTTTTCATTAATTTGGGAACAAGCACTGCGATGATTTGTATGTTCTGTTAGGCTGTCAATGAAAATTGGGACCAAAGCTAGATTGTTTTTTAATTTTTCAAGGAAGGGCCACTCAACCCAGTCAAAAACCTTTTTGATAGCAGTGATAGTAAATCAGTACTAGTTGAATCAGGCCATTGGAGTATTCAGCACACTCCTAGAGGTTTTCAGCAGAAATGCAATCGCACTAAACTTAGCTTGTCCTCATCATTACCAGGAACATTAACTGTAACTCAGAAATTTTAAGAATGCAATATTTAATCCATGACGTGTGCTTCCAAGGGTTCATAGGATTAGGGCATTCGGTGTCACTATCTTCAAATGAGGAATGGAGAGTTGCTGGTTGAAATTTAATGACCTGTGCTATATCGAAGCTCTGAACTGATGGTCTGTGGTCCCTTCTGGCTTTATATTCTAACCTGTCTTCGTTAATGAAAGAGGCTGGGCTGTGTAAACCCTGTGGACAGCATGAAGCCCTCAAATAACAGGGGAGATGATAAATTACCTGAAGCAACAA
Organism: Morus bassanus; assembly: GCA_031468815.1. Taxonomy (NCBI): domain Eukaryota; kingdom Metazoa; phylum Chordata; class Aves; order Suliformes; family Sulidae; genus Morus; species Morus bassanus. The sequence goes on from CM062577.1 coordinate 29,427,660, forward strand.
TGAGTAATTGTGATGGAGATCTTTATGCAAACCTTTGAACGGGCAAGTTCTCTCTGTACAGGGAGTTTACAGTCAATTTGCAAATATCATTTTTCATAGTTTCCCCCAACTGCAAGCATTTCAATAACTGTGGGCTATACTTCCCTATTTCCAAGATTTGCTTTTCTGAAAGGTAACTTTTCAAAATTGGGCAGGAGTTTTCCAAATCAGTGAAACTCCCACAGCACTTCATTGAGTGTAGAGCCTCATGTAGGATGCAGCAATAGTCCCTAGAGCATCAGTAACTTCATTTTGTTGGGATTTTGAGGCAGGCGTTAATATTTGGGTTGGGCTTTCATTTTTAATTGACGAGGGAAAAGACTATCTGCCTTTCTTTCCTTCTTGATAAAGCAAGCTTCTCTTTAGTAACTTCAAACATCCCAATTCTTCAGTTAAAGGCGAATTAAGTTTTCCTGTATTTCAAATTAGCTCTCTGAGGGTGGCATCAGCTCTGTTTCTTTTATGTTTAAGTCCCAGTTCTTTAATCTGTTTCTAATACATTCTGTTAAGCAATTTTGCATTTCTGTTTTAGTGGAAGCAATGCTGATTAATTCCGTCTTATGACATCTGTGGCTGCATCCTAGATTAAACCTACTCTAATACAGAACCTATCATTAAGTGTTAAATATTCTTGCAAGGCTACTTAAATTAGATTCAACATCAGTGGATCATTTAGTAGAGAGTCGTTAATTCTCCATCTTATGGCAAGGCCACATTCTGGTGATGCTTTTAATCACAAGATTATTGAGGTATGATTTGAAAGGAATATGCTGCCCATATTTTGCCTTTGGGCAAATTATGAAAGGTCAAGTTGCCAAGGAAACAAAACTAAGATAACATTACTAATTCCTGAGTCCAAGAGTTGTCTTTCCTGATCATATCATTTGCTCAACATACATGCTTAGAAAAGATACCAGCTAACAATATCTCTGCCATTTAGTTCCACAGAAAATAGCTTTATAATTCTTGCTCTTCTAGATAGCGTTCCTAGTGATGACAAGGCTCGCCAGAATACTTTGCCTCTATAGAACTCACAGATTGATTGGTTTCATGTTTTACTGATACAGTGAACGTTATTCCTAATTTGTAGAAGAGAAAAGAAGGAAGGGAAGGGTTAGGATTTACATATTCAAAGGTCGCTGCAAACAAGATTTTACCAGTTTTGACCGTCTAATTTACAGCTCTTTAGAGAATCCTGATGTTCATAAAGTGAAGAGCACTTGGTAACACAACTTCATTAAGGCACCTCAAGTTAAACGCTCAGAATCACAAAGCCCTGAAATTTTTCTCTGGTCACAAGTCAGGTCAGTGGTGGAGCCAGAAAGAGCTCTCCAGTATTTGCTGCTATCCAGACTGTCATGCTTCCTCTTTTTACTGTTATTTTCTTTTTTCATTTCCCATTCCAGGTGGGAAGCAGTAGTATAGGATTGGCTCCGGTGCAGGAAGACGTGTGGAGTAGTAGCGTGCTATGATGAGTCTTTTCCTGCCTCTGCCTCTTCCTCCCTTCCATCCATATATGAGTGTCTGTATAATAAGTGTGTGCGTCTTTGAGTCCAATTCCTTGTCCTTCCTTTGGACAACTCATGAAAAAGGAATCATTTTCTTCCCTGAAGTATCAGCATCTGAGATTGTGGTAGATTCTGTCCTTAAATTTCCATTCTGAACTGTGCTGTGTCGTAGGGCACTGCATAATGAATACGACCCTGCCAATCAAGACACTCTGTTTTATATCACTTATTACTAAATTGAAAATGGTGTTTTACTATAGCAATAAAGGACTGGTACAGCATGAGGTACATTTTTATACAACTCTATGAACTTTGTCATTGAAAACATTATAGCCTTGAATTTGAGAGCACAGTGGAAGGCAATATAATTTGATTACCTATATTAATCAAGTAGAGTACAACATATAAAACCAGTAATGCATAAGTCTGACTGGAGCCAGATAACCCTCTTGTGCATCTTAGAAAGATTTATTTTCAGTAATATAATTCATTTGACATGAAAGTATCATAATTGCAGTTGCTAGGAAGGATTTCTTTCTTTCCTTTTTTAGGGAAAAAAACTATCATGCTTTCAAGAGCAGCTTGTTCTTTTAAAGCTCTGCTTACTGAAAAATGAAAACAAAGATTTGTTTTTGTAATTGTGGCAATTTTTCATTAGCCAGCTGAGCTAACAAAGTGGTTTGTTCTGAATGCTATTTCTGCTTCATGAACAAAAGTGTGTTAGGTGTGAATTTAAAAGAATTATTTATTTTTTTTTTTTTTTTAACATTACATTGGTTAGCTGAGACCCTGTCATTCTCGACCTGGGCTGCTAAAAGCTGGCCAGAAGCTCTTGAGCTCTCAGTTATCTGCTAAGTACTTTGCATAAATGCTGAGGAGAACCTTCCTGTACTCTAGCTCTGTGAAAAGGCTTTAAAGCATATTTAAAGACAGCTAATTACTCTGCAGTCCACGAAAACCCCTCGTTATTATATGTGGCAGTAGTGACACATACTAATAATAGCATTATCATGAATTGCTGTTTATGCATTTTATTGCTGTGTGTGGCTGCAAACCACACGTGAGTTGGTTGGTGTGTCACAGCTGATAGAGCAAAAATCACAAGTGAAAAAAGAACTACTGGCTGTGCAGCAGCTCCTGCCGGAGCAGGGAGACCTGTCTCCTTCATAGTGCCGGTGCACACAAACTGAGAGGAGTTCAAACATCGTGCTCAAAGTATTTTCCAGTTTTTCAAACAGATTTCATGTTCACTTTTGTTCATAATAACCTATTGGAAAATGAAAAGTTTCTGTAATTCAATGTACTCTCACTCTGTGACAAATACATAATAGTTTGTTCCATCTAATTATCTGCAGTTTTATCATCATGCTAATAATAATGGTTACTGATGAAAGGTGATAGAGTTCATTCCCAAACAGACAATGTTTGTAGTCCCATCTCATTACTGGTCCACAGCGCAGTAAGTTGGTTTTTTCCATTCTTGCTCTTTGGTCTCCTTTTTCTCCTATTTCCCCTCCTGTTGATATGTTTCCACTTTCTTTTATTCTCGAATCGCTCCAGTCTGGATTAGCCATACAGGGGGCTGTCACTACCGAGGAAAGACTTCGACGTGTTGGAGCTTCTATCATAAATGACATCTATCCACACAACTGAGCATTTCGACATGAGTCCTGGAAGAAAAACACAAATAAAAAAAACCCTGCAGTGACAACAGACAGGTTAAATGTCCTCGAGCCTGTTCAGAAAGTTTCGGGACAGTTTAGCTAAGGATACTTGCGTTCCCATCTTCCAACACGTACTACCAGCCCTTGACTTGATCTTTGAGGTCAGTGCTGGTCAAACTACCTTTGCAGTCTGAAAGCAGAACAGGGAGGTAGGAGGCTCCATCTTGTAAACCATTACATTTACATCAATCATTGACGTTTTGGGGGCTGACAAGAACAAATGCGTATCTAGAGGGGTCAGAAGAGACTAGCAGATGCACTAAGGTAGTGGGGAGCCTTTACAATTTCACCTGAAATAGCAAATATATTTTTTAAAAATTGCTTAATGTTTAAAGGTTTGTCATTCAGTGGTCCAAAGAAGTATTTTCCAGATAATGGCATAGGCCTTGAAGCTTTTACATTCAGTTTTGTCAAGGCATAGTTCCGTAAGAGTGAATAACCAACTATGTTATTTTCTTATCGGATTAGCTTGCAGCCTCTGCTATATTCCTTAGATTATATTGAAGACACCCAAAAGTATGCCCTAGGCAATGCTTGTCCTTCACATCCAAGACTTACCTACTTTAATATTTTTAAGATCTAAATGGAACGAAAGGGGGAAAAAAAGGTTCAATTTGCATTATATTAATGTTAATGACTACTGCTGGAGATTTGGGGGGGGGGGGTGTTTTTACTTTTTGTATTTTCAATCTTTTTTATTTCTATCTTGGTGAATTTCTTTGTTCCGGGGTAGCTTGCCTGTGGCAAGTGGGACGTCCATCCCTCAAGGTTTATTTTAAAAGAAGTGGTTGAAATCTGCAAGCGCATGCTCTGAGAGTTTTCTTGGAGGAATAGTTCTTCTGTAGATGTCTCCATTCTTGGGCTAAATCTTTTACCAGATTTGAATTTTAATGTTCAATAATGCAAACATTAATGGTAGCTATTGTAAGCTTTATATTTTTTAGCCACAACAACATAAACCTTGCTGTGAGTTAAATAGCAGTGGAATTAAATAATATTAATTATTATATTAATTACATAGTAGTATTGTAAATCTTGTCCCCAACAGCAACAGGGATTTCCCTTCGTAGTGGCTAAAGGCATTCAACAAAACAAAGCAGCTGATTCACATGACCTTCCGATATTCTTGAAGTTAAAAACAAACTGTACTTCATTTTACTGAAATAATGCATGTTGAGAACACAGTAGGTGCTTTAGATTGTTTTCCAAGTCCAAAGTTCCTAATTGAACGGTGCGCTAAAGTATTACATAGAGCACCACAGTGGTATGTTTCAAGGTGTGCGGCCTGTCACCCCAGCCTCACTCCGCCTGAATTCAAACTGGGTTCAGCACACTCATCCTGCCCAGTCCAGAATAAATGCTTACAAGGCACAGCGGAGATTTGCCTCCATACCTAAACGATGGCAGCTCCAATTCAGAAATTAATCCCCACTTCTGAGTGTTCATGTCAGAAATTTTTGGGTGTCCAGCTTGCATTTGAATGGAAAAATCTGTGATACACTTGGAGGGGAACTTTAGAGTCATCAGGTGGATGTCTTCACGCGTAGCCTGGTGTGGTCTTTTGTTGCTGCACCACTTGGACTTACAGGGAGAAGTGAGGAAGAAGGAAGTTGGCAGCGTGAGAAAAAGTGTGTGTGTGCACGCACGCGTATAAAAATGAAATAAAATAAACATTCATGTGAATCAGCTGTAACAAACCACGGCGAGTTTCATAACCAGAAATCACCCTTATTCTGGAGGGTGACTGTTATTAAGCAGGATACTAAGGTGTTAAGAAATGTCTTTCCTCCTGAGTTCCATTCCAAAATCCCCTCTAACAGCTTCCTGCAGCTAATAATGGTTCTGCACCAAGGCAAGACAGCCATGCATGTTCTCCACTAAATAAATATGTAAATGAAACTTCCAAACAGAGTCACATACCGTGGAGTCAGAGAGCTGAGAATAACTAAATGCCTTCCATTAGAGCGGGGGTACTTTAACAAATCCTGTTATTTTGTAGTGGCCCAATACTTTTTGGTGACTCCATAATGACATGGACATGGCGTAGTAACGGACTAGATTTGCAGTCCAAATAGAAGACGACGACTAATGTTTATAGTAAGTGAGGAATTACTGGACAGATCATTATGGTTAAAGTGGCTTTTGGCTATATCCATATTAAGTCCTAAACTCCTCCTTAATTTTAAGGAAAGCTTATAGCCCCCCTTCCAAACTGCAGCAGCCTCTAATTGTTGTAAATAATGGCTTTAAGCCACTTTTCTTCTGTTGGGCATAGCCTGTCTACGCATCCTTGCATTAAACAAAATTAGAGTTGCTCTGCGCTGTGAGTCACTGCAAACCCTCTCTTGGTTTCTGCTCCTCCCTGCAGAGCGTGAGGGACCGAAGCAGCTGGGGCGGGGGGGTCCAGGTAACTCCAAGCCAGGAGGCTCGTGGTAAAGGGCAGGCAGCAAGGCAAGATGTCTCTTGCAAGCAAATGGCATTAGTCATAGCTTAAAACTGTAGAATAATAAAGTAATGGATGTTTCTCTGGTTCTCCAGTGGAAGCCCATGTACAGCACTGAAGCTGTAATGTCTCCAAGAGTTGTCTGTCTAATGAAAAGAAAAGGAGTGACGGGTGACACAATGCCCAAGCGAGGGGAGAATGAAAAGAACTTGTGAGCACTTCAGAAGAGAAGCAAACTGCATCTATTCTTGTCGAGTCTCCTCCATTGCGTAAATTGGTGAAATGCAGCGTCAGCCATTCAACTTTGCGTGCACTGTCCTTTCAATTACCCAAGCACGGCTGTAGGATCGCACCACCGGAGCTGTGTGGGAATGAGTTGAAATAGGAGAGAGGTGAAAAAGCTTCAGTTCATTATTTGTGTGGTCCTTGCAAATGCTGGGCTAAATTTGGGCCGTAATTCACATTACCCCTTGGTATAATCATAGGCGTTATAAGTGAAAATGACCTCTTGCGTTGTCCGATCCCTCTCTTTCTTGGCAAATATGTGGCTGAAATTAAGCATAGGATTCTATGTATGCAGCTGGCTGTCTTTGGGTTTCCCAAAGCATCTGTCCCAAGGGTACCAAAGTTCTGCAACCGTGGATATAATGAGTCAATCGCAATCAGTAAATAGCCTTTAAGGCAGCTATATCAACCTACCATTAAATACTTAGAATGAGTCCAAATAGTGAGAGAGAGGGAGAGAGAGATGTTATAATGAAAGAGATATATTATATGGAGATAGATCGATCGATCGATGGATCGATCGATCTACTTTTTTCTAACCATAGAACAGAATAGATTGATTCTCAAGAAGACATCATTAAATCATGGAAAAATTATGGAAAAGCATTATGCTGGTACATTAAGGCCTAAAGTAGGAGGTGTAATATGGTAAACTAGCCAGAAAGTGGTACAAACGTTGCTGTGTAGATGGCATTGGATGCTGACTTTCCGATTTTTAATCAATGTGTCTTTATTAAACACTTATGTAGCAACATTCATTGGTGTAGGCCCCGGTAAAAGATTGCAATATGGAAAGATATTTCTACCTTTCCTGTGGGGGGGAAGGGCAGGGATGTGGGAAACCAAGAGAAATCTGGTGGCTCTTAGAGCTGTTTCAAGATGGGTCGGTCACTCTCACCTGTGAACTAGGTCATTTTTGGACTTGGCTTGAAAGTAGGCAGCTGTAGGTCTTACTTTGAAGATCTCAAGGAATAATTTGTCATTATCCCTTTTTTTACTAAAAGTGCTTTCCTGTATATAGCTGTAATAATAAAGAAACCATTTTCAGCATAAAAGATGTGCTTGTCAAACCACAGCAATGATTTTCCAGTTGCTGGCTTTTTTAGTTGTGCAGCCTTCTAATATTTCTGCTTGAATTCTTTCACGACAGAAGCAAATGAAAATTACACCATGGTTTTTAGGTCTCTGTTCCCTGTTTTTTGCTTGTCATGTCATGAACTTCTTCGAAGCAGTGAAATGGCAGCCCATCTCCCTGAGAGCTCCAGACAGATTTCTAAAGTTGTCTTGTTAACAGCTTGTCAGAAACCTACATTTCAGTCTCACTGAGTTTATATCATGCAAAAAAAAAAAAAAAAGTTGCTGGAAATTATGATTTTTACAGGTTCTGACATTTTTCTAAAGAACTGAAATGCTCAAGGCTTCTGTCTCCCTTAACAGGCTGTGCTGTTTTGGGCAATATTCTGCGTTGCATCAACTGAACATCAGAGCAACATTCAGTTTCTTCCCTTTAACGTGTTCTTTGAATTATTTAAGGTGTTTTGATGTTGGCTAGAATTTGTAACAAAGTCCTCCAGCTTTTATCCTAAAATATCAAAAAGGTTGCGATTTTTTCCTTCCCCCCCTCCCTTTTCTCCCTCTTCCCTAACCCTTCCTCCCTCCGCCCTCCCACTTCTAATAGATCCTTGAATGGATCATCAGGGGACTTTCTTTTATGTTGTACAGCATGAAATGACTTAGTCAGGGTCTTCCTGATTAATTTATGAGTGCTAAGGAAAAGGGAAGGGGGGAAAAAAACAGTCCTTGAGGGATTGACCCTAAGGTACAGCAGATCAACTCAATTTTATGGAATGAAAAGAGACTTAAACAGTATTTTTAGCGTCAGTTCCTGGACCCGCAGAGGTAGGGAAGCGCCCTGTGTCTGGCAGGCTGGAGCAGGACAAGAGGTACCCATCTCGCCGGGCGGCTGATGGAGTGGAGTTCGGCTCTTCAGAGGCACCGAGCACTTCTGGAGTTAAAGCTGTGGCAGATTGGTGGATTAATGTGCTCTGCCTCCAAGGGACAAATGCTCTTTTTTTTTTTTTTTTCCCCTTTTTCCCTCCCCCATGCTCCCTCCTTCCCTACTCTGGGCTTGCAGATGACAGCTGTTGGTCACTTAACAAAATATCCTCTTGATTGCTGCTTCACAACAGGGGCCCCCTCAGACCAAACAGCACATAGCCCGTACAATGCATCACTGCCCCTCAAAATTAGTTATAGTGCTCAGGGCTATTCTCGGCTGCCATAGCTAATACTCTCTTGCTGTTCTTCTCTCTCCCCCTCGCCCTCCCTCTCCGCAGACAAAGGCTCAGCCTATACATCTGTAGTGCTCATAACCTCCCCCTTCCCCCAGCCAAATGCTGAGGAGAGAAAGGGAAAAAAAAAAAAAAAAATTGCTGCCCTGAGGCTCAATCTGTTTCTTACAGCTCTACCCCGGCACTTGGAAGCCTGAGCTGGTCTAGCCATAGGGAGGCCCTGACTCATTTCATCAAACTGTCAGGGAGGCAGTGGAGCTAAGAGGACTCTGCTGCCTGGGGCAAGTTCAAGTCAACATTCGATTTCCGTCCTCCCCCCGGCCCCCGCCTTTCGCTTGGACACTTTCTGCGCTCTGGATCTAAACTTCTCCCCGAGCTGCAGCAGCTCACAGCTTCTTGCCAGGAGGAAGGACTTGTGGGACCTTATAAAGGACACAGTGGCAAAATTGCTGCAATAAATCAGTGGCCCTCTGACACTTGGCGGTAGCTTAATGTTTTGGCACTTTCTTTCCTGTGTATGCCTCAAGTCCCATTAGCAGGCTTTTCTGTCAGTCTGGCTCATGATAAAACTCTCTCTTCCTATCATCTTAAGCAAGCCCCTGCAGACATGAATCCGATGCCAGACTTAATAGGAAACAACACCCTCCCCCTGCACGCACAAGCGCGCATCCATACACGCTGCTGCTGCGAGCTGCTCCTGGGACGTTAGCTCAGAGGACAGGGAGACGGGGGGGGGGGCTCTTAAAAATAGGCTTCATTTTACTTCTTCCTTTAAAAGAAACATTAACAAACTGGGATTTAAGCCTAACGCTTCCCTGAGCCTTGCTATTAAAAGAAAATTCAGTAACTAAATATGGTTGGAAATAAGAAGATAGCAGTAACATGGCCATCCTCTGGGACTGTGTGAGTGGCTGTGCAAGCTCCGTAGGTATCTACACTGCTCATATATTCTATGCAACTCTTTACATACATATCCTACCTTGCCAGCTTGCACTTGTAATATTATAGACGGTATATTTAGTATTTTTGCCTCCTCCTCTCTCAGCCTTACACTGCCCCAGACAATATTAGTTGCAGGTAGACTGGTTAGATCACATGGCCCTCCGGGCTGGGATCTGTTTTTTCACACGACTAGCCTAGATGTCTATCACCTTCTGCTTGATCATAATATAAATAATATCTGTAGGTATGTCTGTTTGTGTGCAAAGAAAAAACAAGCCTTTCTGTCAGCTGTTTGGGCAGGAACCTGTAATTTCTGCGCTGTATAGTTGTCTGGCAGCGCAGGGCCCTGTAGCCTTGAGGCTGTGTAGGCACAACCTAGATCATAAACCTCTGGTTTTGGGCGGAATAGGAGATACCGCGTTTATGGGAATCAGCTGAGGTGACTTCTGTACAATTCTCAAAAGCTTGGAGGATGTGGCCCCATTTCAGATAAGAGAGTGTTCCTCTGCACCTAACCGATGATGTAACACCCAAGTGTTGCCAATCTTGGTGCAGTCTTGCGAGACTTGGGTTGTTTTTGGTTTTGTTTCTTGGAGTTCTCGTTCCTGGCATGAGGCAGTTTATGTGAGTATCTGATTTCATGTTAATCAATGTAGCGCTTTTATTACGTGAAGAAGAACCAGGTGATCTGGAAGTTGAAATGCTGGGAGTAAGAAAAGAGTCGAAGGATGTTTTCATGGTTCTTAAACTCACCGAAAAACATCCAGAATCACACTACAAACTATTTTAATAGAGACTGCAGGGAGCCCGGTGCCAGTGGAGGTATCCCGGAGCACAGAGCTTACATGCTGCTTCTGCGGATGCTGCTTTTTTGGAAAAATCTCTGCATAGCTCATTCCAGGCCTGCTCCCCTTCTGCACTCAAAAAACCTAAACTTACATGGCTAAAACATTCTGCAGCTGTGCTGGTTGCTTGAATGCTGTGGTAGAGCCAGCAACGACGCTACTGAACACCTCTGACTCTAGGTCCGCCAGAAAACCTTTGTAGTGGAGATCCAGCTTTATTTGCAGTGACACAAACCTCTGCGGTATCCATTGCTGTTACATGGAGTGATCTGATTTATGCTCGTACATCACGTGAACCTCAGTGGGCAATGCTCGTATTTCCCGTTTCAACCTTAGCTTGTTTGGGATGAGGGAGGGCTTAGAGGTTTATTTTCAGTTCAGTGCAGGCAGGTGTGCTACTGGTGGCATCTACATCTCCGCAGTAAGAGAAGGCCCTTCTCCAAATACGCTGTTGCCTGTGTTTTACGGTAGCCACAAGTCCATCTTTCTTCCCTGTTGAGATGAGTTGTACAAACAAGTGCTGGAACACATCGTAACTCCTCGCCTGGTGGGAAAGGCATGGTGGAGGGGGGGTCTTGAAATGTGAATTTCCACTCAGCCATCAAAAAAAAAAAAAAAAAAAGAAGCCGTGGGGCCTGGTCTACACACATGGGAGCTCTGTCTCTGATTCCTCAGGTCTTTTGGGTGCAACAAGGAACAGGCAGGATGGAGGGGATGGTGGAGTTGCTGCGGTTGCTTAGATGGAGATTAGGAAAGCAGCGGCTTTTCTTGCTGTTTCACTCCCTACTTCATCCAGAGCCTGAACCTTTATCCGGAGCACAGTCCGTTGCAGCAGCCGCTGGATTGTGCCCCATCCTGGTGAACCCACGGCCGGTTCAGCGGAGTCTTTTTGGTGCTGGGCCTTTGCAGGTGGAGGGCCCATGTCTGCAAACTTTGCATCCTCCTCTGTGGGGCAGACGGAGGAGGAAGGAGGGAGGGGCAAGGCCTTGTTATGGGCACTGAGCCAATTCTACCTGAATTGTGTGTTGTTTCTGCTTAACTTTGCCTCATGGGAGGCTTTTTCTGACTGGAATCTGTCACTGCAAGAAATTGTTTTCAAAAAAGCAGCACAATTAGGGGTCAGCTTTGCAAACATTCTTGGTGGAATTGAGAGGCAATTGGCACAACCCAGTGAATAATCCTTTTAGGAGCCTTTATGAACCCAGCACAATGGCTGTTTACAGTTTCGCTTATAGACCAGGAGTGTTAACAGGCCTTTAGAAAAATCCAGGTAATTGAAGCTTTTGTCTTTCAATGAGGCCCTGTAGCTGTCAACAGTTGCCATTCTCCACATTTTCTTTAACTTTTTTGTTTTGACAAGGGCTTTTGTCCCTCTGACAACAGCTGCGTGGGAGGTGAGGGTGGCCGGGTGGCGGAGGAGCCGACGCAGCCTTGGCCTGCGCAGCCTTCGCAGGGGAGCACCTCCGGCCTCCTCCTCGCCAGGCCCGGAGTAAGTTGTCTTTTAAGACACAGAGAATCCTCTGGGTCAAACCAAAGTTTCTCCTATGACTTCATTATTCATTTAAACATCCCAGCGATGCAACGCACCAGCCTCCGTCTCTCCTTGTCGACCCGGGGCTTTGCAGGGGCGGGCAGCGGAGGCGAGGAGGCTGAGAAGAGCGGGTGCGCGGAGGATGAAGGCTGTTACCACAGAAACTGAACCAGCCCATTGAAATCGTGTTTTTTAACACGCCCCTGAAGGGAAAGGGTCAACAGCGGTTCTGTTTTTCGCAGATCTCTCCAGGCAGGTTTGGTTTTGCTGTCGTCGTTTTTTTCAGTGCCATTGCGTGTTCAGCAGCCTGTGGGTTCCTGTTTCTCAATGCAAACGTGGGAGCCTGTTTCTTTAGAATAAAAAGAGGAAAACCTAAGTGAATTCTGAAGCTTGGGGGTTTTTTCCACCAAAGCTGACTTTATTTTCTTCAGGAGTCATTGGGAGATTAACGTGGGTTGGTAGCCATGAGTCTCAAGCTCTCCATTTTCCGGATGCTTTATGTTAAGCAGAAGTCCAAATTTTATAAATAACAGTGTGTTAATTCTTCCCCCACCATCTCTCATCATGTAGACTGCTTAGTAGCTTTGGGTCGGTTTGGGACTTCATTCTCACGTGGATTAAGATGTGGTATTTTGGCGGTTTAAAAACCACCCGGTAGGAATCGATAGGGGGACAGTTTGTGTGCATGAGTCCCGCGCGGCTGGGAGAGGTGGGAGAGGGCAGCTATTTCATAAGGCAAACGAGAGATTATGCAACTTGCCGTCAGAAATACGGTTTTCAAAGCACCCGTCTTGCAGTCGCAGCTGCACAGTGGGCTCCGTGTCCACACAGAGCCACGTTCACGTGTGGATCTGCATCCACAGCCCCGCCGGCTTCTTCAGTTGCAAGGCTGATGCGGTCATGATTAAAGGGAGATGTAAGCTAAAACGAAACAAAATTCTTTGCTGTCCTTTGCATTTTAAAAACAATCAATTACGGAGTATTTAGAGATCCTGAATGGGGGAAAACGTATCCTCAGAGAGCAGATGTTTGCTTCATTCGTATGTCTGTTTATAAAATTTAGCATGTGGATTTGATGGTTCACTGGCTTTTTGCAACTTTCACTTATCTACTTGAGACGAAGTTGCGTAGCGGTACAAAGCAAAATTAGGCATCTAAATAAAGCAATTCTGCATCTTTTAGCAATGCAAACCATCTGTAATAGGTTTTTATACTCATTATAGGCATACAAATTTTTGAGATCAAATCTGTTTTCAACGTGAAAAAGCCTGTCCTCTTTTTTTTAAATATCATAATGCAGTAAGAAATAGGAAGACAAGTTTTATTACAAAAACAGAGAGAAAGACTAGGATACTACATTGTATTTGAAAAATAATGGTTGCTAAAGTTCCCCAAAATTGTTTACATCTGCTCTCAAATATTTTTAAGCTGAATTTATTAAGGTTTACAGTACTGCGGTTTTATTAAACCGGGGCTCATAAGCAAAAGCATCTGAGTTTTAACGATAATTTTGAATGTTTTCTAGTCAATATATTTCTGAGTTTATTTGATTTTTTTTTTTATTACTTCAGTGTATCACTCTTTGAGTCCCTATAAGAATTAAAATTTGTGTTAGTGTTGCCTAAGCATACGATTTTAAGCAACACGGGGCTGAATCTGCTAACTAATTTTTATGCCATTTTTGTGGTAGCTGTAATTCCACTGTACCGTGCTTTAGTCTGAACTGCGCAGGTTGAATCACATCATCAAAATATTCTGCCTCTAAAATACGAGCGTGCAGGTTGAATGAGCACAATGATTAAAACGGTAACTTGGGATGCTTTAGCATAGACCAGGTTTAAAGGGTAAAATAACGTGGTCTTCATGACCCACTCAATTATGCTAGTCATTTGGGGGAATGCACGCTCCCTGTAGCGTTTTGACTTGATTTCAGCCCCCCGGGTGGAGGTGAAAGGCTTCCCTTGAGTCAGCCAGTGTTTCCCAGGAGCATGTAAATAATAACAAGCGGACTGCTGTGACTGCATCTTCCCCCACCCCCCACCTTGTTTTTGATGAATGTGTTGCTTTGTCAGCAGGAATTAGCACTGTCTTGAGTAAGCACAAATGCAGCAGGTACTGGGGCAGCCTTTGCCCAGCAAACCTGTTTCAGCATGTCTCAGTGGTGCTGGACAATTAGTCCCATTCCAGGCCCAGAGCTGAGAGTTCTAATTGTTTGTCGTTACGTGGCATGGGTTTGGGAGAGTCAGCAAATGGCTGCTGATTTATCAGGACTGATTTTACTTTTGATCTGAATGTCTGGTTCATGAAAAACCAGAAACTGTGTTTCCTATAATAATTTTTGTGAAGCTCAGTGACGGAATAAAAGTCCCCTAAAAAGGCACAAACAGTTTGTGGGAAGGTATTTGCTAAAGACGTGGCTATCTCATGTTCTTGGCTTCCGTGGACAAAGTAATTGGCCAGGGCTTAATGCAGTCTACTGGCACTAACACTGGTTATTCCCGTAGGACTTGCCCACCCGCTGCTCCCTGGCCCCTGCAGAGCAGTGTCCTGCCTTCCTGTAATTCCTTCCCTCTTTGCTTCAGGTTCTTTTTTTCCCAGAATGGTTGCAGATACAATTAGATCTGTGCACATCCTTCTTAAGAGTTGGATTTCTCTGTGAAAAACGTGCTGTGGATCAGGTGGGGCAGTGTAAAACGATTTCATTTTGAAACCAAAAGAGTTCTGCTTAGTCAAGACTATGGAAAAACAGGTTCCTTAAACCAAGCATTTTTGCTGCAGTTAAATGGAAATGAGTCAGCTGGGAAGCTGAGCAGTCTTCACTGCAGAATCACCGTGGGAGACCCCATGTCTCGTGCGCTCGGTGTGTTTCAGAGAATTTAGGAGTAAAAGGTTCCTCAGCTCTTTGGGGTCAGTCATTTCATGTGCAAAGTAGAAGAAGAAGAGCGTAAATAGTCTCTCAAAAATCTGCAGAAAACTAAGAATGTAACAGCTGAAATTTCTGCTTTGTAACGCTAGGATAAAAGGATGTGACAGGAAAGATCCCCCCTCCCCGCTCCGTGAGGAGCAGGAGCTGGACAAAGTGACCAAACAGATCTATTCCTTCTTTTACATTCATGACACCGAAGCATGTGCATTCTCATGGACCATTTCCACGTTTGTAGCTTGTCATTGCTGGCCTGCAGAGTCCCCTCTTGTTGAACCAGTGAACTCAATAGGATGCTGCCAGTTAGTTACGGAACCCCCCACCCCGAGACGTCCCCGCCAGCGACTGGCTGAAGGAGAAAATTCCCATTGGGCACAAAAATTACAAAACGCACTGGTCACTTGTTGTCAGTATAACAGACACCAAAAGATTTATTTTTGTTCCTGATTGTAAATCGTTCTCAGCTCCAGCCAACAAGATGTGCATGTCCTAAAATGTTCAGTGCTCAAGTTATCTTTCCATCATTTGTGCTGTGAAAATAGAGCGTTTCATTTTCAGAGGCTGTAAGAGATTACACTCTAAACTCTTTAAGTAAACACTTCCTCCTGGGATCATGATCTCATTCAAACTAAAAAATGTACCAGAATTTATGATGTATTTTAATTACTATTCTTGGTACCGCTCATTAAATTAGAAATTGATTGCCGGTTTCACAGTTTCCTTGTTAGATGACAAAGTGCTTATCAAGGTGAAGCAATGCAAAACTGTTACTATATATTCCACAATTTGGGATGATAAAAAGGCATGCTTTTTGTTGTGGTATTCATGTTATGGTTGTTATTATAATGCATCGCTGATTGTCTTTTTTGTTTAAAGTTCGCTTTCCCCCATCCAAGAGTATACCATATTTTTGTATAAGAAGAGAGGAATTGGCTTTGTCTGGTGGTTTATGCTAGCAATCTAAAAGGCATTACTGCAAACATGAAAAGTGTGTTTCATTGAACTGAGAACATCATAAACAGCTATCCTAAAGATTTAAGAGGGTGATGCAAGAGATCCCTATGCATAAAGGTGTTTCTCAAAATCTTTTTCTCTCTCTCTAATCCACAGTGTGACAGCGAGAGTGATATTGACGATAAGGTAAGACGGAATTTTCTTCTTTCGTGTGCTTTATTAGCTTGGAAATTCCCTCATAGTCAAAAAAAGAATGAATTTGAACATAATATTTTTCCTCCAGTCTTCATGTCAAATTTAAAAATATCTGTAGTGGGATGAAAAAATATTGGATCAGGTACTCTTTGATCTTCACTAGTTTTTGTTTACAGAAAAGAAACTCCCATTAACATAATAGTCTCTCTTGATTATTATGTGAGCATTTGGTGAGACTCAAGTCATAGCGTTAGTGCTGTTTCAGAGGGGAGTCTCCTCTGATAACTTGTCAGGAGCCCATATTTTATTTATAGTAACCTTTGGAGATGTCAATTTTGTAATCAGTTTAGAAGATGGGACAACTGGTACCTACCCTGCAAGGCAGTGTGGTAACTGTCAAGGAGTGTTTTGTCATGTTGCATGCATATTTATCAGCGAGCAATGATTTTTCTGACCTTCTTTTGGATACAGAGGTTTGTCGTTGAAAGGTTGTAGTTGTGTGTTTTTGTATAGGGATTTCTTGTTTCACCTTTGCAAGGAAAACTGAGAAGTCCCACTACATAGCACCAGTTGCACCATGCTTTTGAGCATCAAATGTATAAAGGACTTGAGTGTCCCTTGCTGACTTCTCTTCTGGCAGGTCGAACTTGGCAGTCTCAGGTTAGATTTTCATCAAACTTCTATTGTATTTTGGCTGTCCAGTCTTTTGCATTCATTCATGAGAAGCTGTGGCACAGAGGTTTCTACTGGATCAGCGTTACAAAAGTAAAGGCTGACTTCAGATAGCCCTGTCTCCTTGGCAGCGCGCTTGGCTGCAGCCGTACGTCGGAGGTTACCATGAGTTCAAGAGGCTACACTAAAAGCTTCTTCTGGTTAAGTCTTTTTCTTTTATTGTTAGAGCTTGGGAAGCATCAAGGTTTCTTCAGCTTCTTCTTTTAAAAATCCCATCAGATACCAAATATCCCTGGAGTATGGCAAAAGCTGTGTTTTATGATGAAGGCTTGATTGAAGAGAAACATTTAAATCATCTGTGTTGAATGAAAGATACTGTAAATATTCTATTCTATTCTATTCTATTCTATTCTATTCTATTCTATTCTATTCTATTCTATTCTATTCTATTCTAATTTTATTTATGTATAAAGTCACTCCCTGAAACCACCACCACCTCCCGAGTTCTGCTTCTTACAAGGTTACACAGCAGCAGAGCTGATGGCGGGGGTGGTCAGGGTGGAAAATTATTCCCTAAAAGCTTAGATACCATAGGGTTAAAACATTTCTTAGACTGCCCAATCAAAGAAAGTAAAAGTGATCACTTAGAAAACTGCTTAAAGATCTGCCAGTCAAATCTCAGATGAAGTTGTAAGTGACATGTAGTTTTATTATACAGCTATGCTATTAATGATTATCTAAATTACACTGGTAGACCCAGCTAGCGGCATTACATCTGAGACTGACGTTTGTTAGATTAGGTTTGACTTCACCTTGTAGAGAAGAAATTGAAATCTGAACAACATTGATTAGCTTTCAGAATGTGGGATCTGAGGTTACCTTCAGAGGAAGCTGCATTGTGTTTGGCTGGTAACTTACTGTCCTTTACAGCAAATGAGAGGCTATTATAGTGTTCCTTACCATTAATATGGCATTTCTTCACATATCTATAACTGTAACGTGACCTTCTAGACTCACATATTTCCCACCTACCTTCTCCTTAAGGTGGCTCCACCTTAATAATAACGTTTCTTTTCTTCATAAGGAGAGCAGCACGAGATCATCATCTTTCCATGTCTTGCCTGATCTGTAGAGACATGAGACGTTCCATCGGTTCTCTTAAATAGGTCTCTGGAATTAAGTAGTGTTGCTTTTCTTGTCAGCAAAGGTGTGTGCACAGGCATGTAAACTCACCGAGGCTGAAGTGAAGAGGCTTCAAACCTTTCATGGGGAGAATGTAACTGCAACATTGCCTTCCAGTTGGGGAACACAAGGGCAGCCTGGCTCTCTCTGTTGCTACCTGACTCATTGTACTCCCCTGGAAACACGTTCAGTATTTGTCTAAAACGTAACCTGGCTGATGCAACAAGGAGCTATAAAAATATTGGCATGAGTGTCCTGAGGGATTACACGGAAGAATGTTTTCTCCCTCTTCCATGTGCTGGAAAAATATATCTTCTGATAATGCTCTCTGGCTATTGCAGCCAGATGGAGCATTCGACATACTGTCTAGCCCAGCATCTGGCTTCCCAAATTACATGACGGGTCGGCCTCGTTTCACAGCGTTACAGAACAATCCTGCTTTCCTGCTTGGTCAGCAAGAAGCAGCTTTCTCTAGGTACACCTACGCGTGCTGGCACTAATGAAGGGCAGGGCAGGAATTACTAATGTACTTTGGATTTGCATAACACTTTTTGTTAGTCATAAACAGCGGATCGCTGTTGTCTGTACATAACTCATGAGGAAAGCAGACAAAAAAAGAAGTTCACGTACAAGTGCAAACTGAGTCGGTGATAGAGCTAGAAGCAAAACTGAAATTTTCCGCCTCCTACTTCTCTCTCTGTACCATGCTACTAATTACCCACTATTTATTTAATTCATAGGTATATGGGCTATTGAGCTCTTAATGTTTTAAAACATAGACGTTAGAGTAAAATTAAGGCTTTACCCTCACTGCATTGGAAAATATAAACACACTCCTGACGGTTTGGTTTTTGCCTTGTGCAGTGTTGTGCAGGACTCCAGGGGAGAAAAGTAATTGAGCATAGTCAGTCATACGTACAGCACATCAGAATCGAGGAGCCAGCACTTCAGTGCAAGGTACAGTTTCACAGCAGATTGTGAGAGTGTTTCCAAACAGTGCGCTGCTGTTTTTAATAACCGGAGAAGAGGAGCTCAAGGCTGGGGACTTGTCCATCCCATCTACTTTCTGAGAACTGTCTCTGGCCAAGTATAGCCTTTCACTTCTGCATCACTGCCGAAATCTCAAAGGAAGTAAGTGGGATGATACTTTCTCACACCTATCATTCTGTCACCACACGCTTCAAGGAGAACTGTTTGAAATACCCAAGCTAATAAAGTGAGCTGTCCAGCCATTTAACCAAGTGAGAAACTTAGCAAATCATGCGTTCCCAGGGATGGAAATGCAAATTCTGTTTCTGTTACTTGTATGTTCGTTGAAGGACATCGGTTTGGATGCTGCAACTGTTAGGAGAATTGCAGGGTAGTTTGTTGAAGCTGTGGAAATGATACTGTGCTTTTTGTGAGGGAGCAGGGAGAGAAAGGGAGTTTGTCTGATAATCGTATTACACTATCTCCGCACTGTGCAATAGCTGCGATGTGAGGCTCACGGTCCATAAACATTGTTACTGAAAATATATACTTCCTTTAATAGCAACAACAGCATTAACAGATAGCAATTACCCTTCATTTTCAGGAACTATAAAGTCTCCATTAATTCAAGATTTATGTAGTTATAGCATTTAGCACAGGAATAACACCACAGAGAATTGGTTTATACACATGTAATGAGAGAGCTTATGGCATACTTTAGTGAACATTAACATAATAGAGTAATATAAACCATCAACAGTTCCACTTATTGTCTCTTACCTGCTTTAGCATCACTGTGAAAAGTGGCTAGCAGCTTGGTAATGTGCTCTGTTAAATGGTGTTCTGCAGAAAGCCAAAAGTCAACTTGTGTAAAACAAGGGAATGAGTAATCTCTGCTCGTTACTCCAAAACGTTGCTCTCATTTTTTTAATAACAGTGTTCAAGATCGCATTAAAAAAAGCCCGTTTCTTTCTTTCAGAGTAATTCACTGTTCATGTTCTTTCAGTCTTGGACTTCAGTCTGCTGTGTGCGAAATTGTGGGTTGTCAGCTTAATTACATGGCCCCGCAGTGTGAGCGAGCTCTCCAAATCAGGGGTTAGATGTCTGGCATTCCTTCATTTAATGTGTAAGATGCACAAAAAAATGACACTCTCTTTCTAAGTTGAATCAGTATTTACCGTATATTTGTTCTGTAGCTTGTGTTTTAGCTATAGCGAGCAAACTGTGAGATCGGTAAAGCTATACCCAAGGTGGAAGAAAAAGTTCTGAAGTCAGGTTTCTAAACCAGTGTTTTCACACTACTTTCTGCAACAGCACAGAGAGTTTATTAGGCCCCGCTTGCAGCGATGTGAATTCAGCCTTGCCATGCTGTTGTTTGCTGTGCTAATTTCTGAGTCCCAGTAGGTGCCTAGAAGCGCTCAGCAGCGCATGAGCAGGTGCAGTTTAGCACTTGGTGCATGGGAGAAGAGCAACACGGTAGTGCTGTGATCGCTCTGCCACAGGCTGGGTTCCCATCCTGCTACATGCTGTGTAGATGCAGAAATGCTTGTGGCTTAAGGATGAGATTAGAGACAGTGAAGGGACTTGGATAAATGGCGGGGCACAGTGTTAACAGCAGCACTGTGTCAGTATGTCAGCAGCCTCGTCGTTGTCCAGCCTTGGGTTTGTACTTATTGAGGTAAAGGGGAAGGTTTTTAGGAGGCATTTGAGAGGGAAAACCAGGTAGCTTTATGGCTGTGAATGGGAGGTTATTCTCTGTAGCAACAGGTAAGTAGGAGCGAGGTGCTTATTTGGAAGTTTAACAAGGGGGTGACAAGTCTGACAAGAGTCAGACTAGCAAGAGATGAGAGTTTACATTGATACCAAGTGTCAGTGTTGGGAAGAAGAGGTAAGCTGTGAAAGAGTCAAAACGGGAAGAGTGATAGTTTGCAATTTGGAAAGTGGGAAGCTGTGCAGGGAGCAAAGCCACGCACTAGGAAAATGATCTTGCGGCAGCTTTTTCCTTGGCACAAGGACACAGTTACATCTGCCATCACCAGAGGAAAGGATAAAATGGTAAATGAAAGGTGAGATAGTGAGAGCTTGACCAAGAACTTAGTTGTGTGGATGAACAGAGGACGCTGCTCATTATGTTATAGAGAAAAAGGATATGCAGGACTTAAACCTAGGTTGGATGTCAAGATGTAGGATGTGAGTCAAAGAGAGCGCTGGGAACTATGGGCTTGAGTGAGAGGTGGAAGTGATTAAGAGTAGAAGCCATGAGGAGAGTAAACTGTGTCGAAGATCTGGGGGATTAAATTATCACTTCTGTTTCAGCTGTGTTGACCTTGAAAGGGTGTCTACAAGCCTACAGGAAAAATCATAGTTTAGGCAGCAGGAGAAAGGCATGTAATAATGAAGAGAGATCTGAGAGTTGCTCTAGTAGAAGTGGTCACTCTGTGTATGTGTGTTCGTGTATGAGATTACCCAGAAATAAGATAAAACCCCATGACACCAGATGGAAAAGGTCAGGGAAGATGGTCTTAACAATGCTGAGAATTACAGCAGCGGTTACGGAGGCAGGAGCAGAGCGGGCAGGAGCTGCTGAAGCCCACTGAGGGAAGAGCTGTGTCAGGTAGCTGGGGGTCAAGGAAGGTGAGATCTAGGGAAGGGGATTGTGAAAGACTTTGGAAGTTGAGGTGCAGTTCGGTGGGGGAGAGGAAGCCAAACTGCCCAGTGTCTGTTCCCAAAGATCCTACATCGATCCAAATTTCTGTGTGTTTTGTTGCGTCTACGCTCCTGCTCTCATGGCCTCATTTGTCAATGCACCGGTACAACATCAGTGTGTTGGCTTGTGGGGCTGGAATAAGCCTCAGTCCGTGGACTCCTCAGTGCCACTCATTTGAAGTCCACGGGGCCTATTTTTGGTAGCACTATTGCTGAAGGCTTCTTTCCCCCTGCTCCTCACATTTTATCTAGCAATGGAAAAAGTGGCTTCCATCTGATAAGTCTCTTGTTTCCGCGAGGCTGGAAGTTTAGTTCCCGCTTCAGGTAATCTGTTATTTGCTATTTTTGAAGCCTACCCAGGCCAAGATTCCCAAATTGGTTTTGTCCATCATTAGATTGTCTCTTTCTCTGAGAAATGAAACTTGGTACTTTTCCAGCAATCCCAATTCTTACTGGTTGCAGCAGAAGGGAGAGATCAAACATGGAATTGAACCGAGGGCTTTCACATGGCAGTATTTGCACTTCTGTTAGCATTACACTTCAGTCTATGACAGTTTTCAGCTGTGACTAATAACAAGAAGTCTCCGTTTGCCAGTTACTTCCCAGCTGGGTTTTCACACAGCATTGAAGTGGTCCTTTTACTGCAGTAGGCTCTTACGGACAGCACCGCTGAATGCAGTTGCAGAAGCATGTGCCTGGGCTGTGTTGCAGGCTTAGCAGCATGCAGTAGTATAGCATATACACATGTGCATGCACATGTGTGCACAGAATCAGTGTTTCTTCTAAGGTTTAATTCTTACAGACTGAAAAACCAGTGATGCGGAGTGAAAACCGGTGAGAAACCTGACTCCCATATAATAATAACTGGCTAAAGGTGGTTAGTTCTCTTAATGGAAGTCTCTGTTTGACAGACGAGCTGCATGTTGTTATTAAAACCAGATCTGCTTTTTTAACAATATGAAAATATTGAATTTAAAATAACCTTGTAGCCCTTGAAAGATTCGGGTGCTATAAACAGGCAAACGTAATGTTGTTGCCAGTACAGGAAGACAAAAATTCGCCACTCAGTGAATTTATTTTATTTCATCGTTCTCCGTGAACAGATTTACCAGCAAAATAGCATCCTGCAAGCCCACTGCATACCCAGTTCACTCAGTCGCCCTTTGGGAAAAGCCAGATGGGGGAGAGACTTGGCATGCCCTCGGCTTCTGTCGTTCCACCCACCGTGCACAAAGAGTAGACACAAAGGTTCCCACTGAGACTTGGGGCAATTGAGTTAGGCCCTGTAAGCTCTTCCAGGGGAAAAGGAGCACTCCAGGTTGTCCTTCCCAACAAGAGGATCTGCAAGTCCAGTAAAACGTATTAGTAATAATGGCCCTTCTTGACCTTTGTATTTAAGTAAAGCAAGAATGCATTTGAAAAAATTAAACAGACTCAAAGCTTCAGCACCAATGTTCTCCCCTCCTACTGAGGTTTTGGTTTTTTCTTTTATCCAGACAAAAACTTAAATTTTTAGTACATTAGTCTGTATATAACCAGCTGAGTCATCACAGCCTGTGGTGTTCATATTCATTCTTGGAAACATAGAAAAAAAATTTTCAGAGCAAACAATGAGAAGAGCCTTGTAGTTTTCTGACAAAAATCCATCATTAACTCACATAAAAGGACTGAAGAGATCTTATGGAGAGCTCTTGGGCAAGACAGGATAATACCAGTTCTGTCACTGGCACTCAGCATGTTCCTAGCCCTCTGATTTCTCATTGTTTAATGTCTCCCTGTTCCAGTTCCCCATCCATGAGCATTTTCTTATCTTACCAAGACCTTGTGAAGAAACTTTTAACATCTGAGGCGACAGGGAAGAGAGCAATCTTGTACAACTGCCTGCCCACATCAAGAAACACTGTTATAACATAGCCGTAAATCCAGAGGGCTACCTGTGCAATGGCAGTAACTCCTTGGAAGGTGATCAGATAGAACATAACATAGTAGGCAGGTGATAGGAATTGGCAATTGAGTTAGGCAATACAATTAATTAAATTGAATGATTTAATTAACCATAGAGATGCCAAGAAGATGAGAATCTTGGAGGGTGCATACTCCAATAGCTGCAATGGCAGGCCCTCATTTGGTTTGCAGAGTCTCTCATTACTGTATGCCAAAATTGTTTTGCCAGGTTAAATCATAGAGAAGAGCACAGCATGCGGCACTGTGCGCCTTATGCAGGCATAAAGGATAGAACTTGAGGATGGCCCAAGAGTCAGCTTTGGGTTTTGTAGCTTTCCAACGGTTCTTGCTTCTGGGTCCAATATGCAATAAAATCCAAACTAGGTTTCACTACAGGAGTTTTCCAGCTATGTAAGAGGCAGCAACAACATTTGGATCCGTAGTAAAGACTAGAAGTAATGTCTGCCTGACCTTGCTTGGGAATTCACCCTTACCTAAAGCATCATGTTTGAAATGGATATTCTTTTGCCTAGGTGAGTCTCCTAACACTTATCGGCTGCTGTTTTCGCTTATCAGCTGCTTATCAACTGCTGCTTTCGTCTGCAAAATCACTAAGGGGCTTCCCATGGCACCCTGAGTCGAAGGAGATGTTTCAGCTGGTGGTGCCCAGCCTTTGCTGTATGCCCTCAGGGGCAGGAGTCCCTAAGAGCTAGAGTCCCGGCTTTCCGCAAACACAGACCAAAGTGAGGTACTTCTCAAACAGAGTGAGAGAGATTAAAATAAGTGTTTGTAAATAAGCCTCCCACTGCTCCCTGCAGGGTCACTCCTTAGTTCTAATGCTGGCTGCGGTACAGACACACCGTCTCCACGCAGTTCTTCCCAGGCAGCGAGGAAAGGTCTTTGTCTTTCATTCATCTGTGAGCCTTCAACTCCAGGTCTACCCAGGGGTAAGCCAGTCATTTTTCATGGTGTAGGCTGGCTTCCTCCCACCTCTCCCACTCCTTCCTAATCCCTGCAGTGCTGCGGAAGCCTCTGCCAGCGGAGCGGGCTCTGTTCCTCCCCTTGCTACACCTGGGATGGGAAAATGAACCTTCCTCCGCTCTGCCCACCCTTGATGCTCAAAGCAGCACATAGCACCCGTTGCCTGCAAACATGGTCGTTTTCCCTCATCACGAAGCTCCAGCTAGAATATCACTCCTGATTCCATATTAGTGATCATAAATTTCTCTGTATGTACCACAAAGATTGTGTAATTCCAGTTAGTGTTTTATACTCTGTAACATTTCTTGATGGTCTTTAATACCAAGTTCTACCCAGCTGCATTTTTCTTGAGAAGGAAGGTGTTCTCCCTAGCAAATGGCTCACACTTGATTTTATAGTGCCTGAAAATTTAATCTGAAAGCTTCACTTGATTTCTTTCTTGGCTTTTAAATAGTCTTCCATAGTTTCTGCATTTTGATGGGTTTCCTCTAATTTTGTATAATATCTGTTTGATTATCTGAGGAATGTGATTTTACGTTTTAGTCAAAGCTGTGCATAAGTTCAAAACAGAGCAGTGGCTTGAATGAAGCTTCTATGAGTTCTTGTCTGCATAAGACAAGATGATGAGTCCCGGCAGGATGAGTGCAGGTTAAAGCAAAGGTAAACTCTGCGATCTGGGCTCTGCGGTGCACGCCGTTGCACAGCTTCCGTCAACACTGTGTCCAGAGTGTCAGATCAGCAGTTCTGCTTGATCATCTCCGCTGATGCCCAGTCTTCCGCTCTTTGATGGATCAGGTTGAAATATCTCAAACGCACACAAAAGGCTTGGTTTCCAAGGCGTGCAGACTTACAGCCTCTATTTCCTTGGCCTTTCCCACACCTGTGTCAAAATTAGTTGGAGATCTTTGCCTAAATCTTTGGCAGCAGCTGACTTAATTTGTGGCTTACTACTCCTGACAGTTTATTGGGGAAGCAAAGCGCACCTTCATCTCCAATAATAAACAGCCCACCCGCCGACACTTTGACAGACTTAATGGTTTTTTATACAAAAATGGACAGACTTAATGTTTCAACTGTAGCGATCATCTGTCCTGATCTCCTTAATGAAATTAGATTAAGTGCACCTGGGAAAATGCTGAGACGGCACATTGCCTTCATCACCTTCCTTAATTTAAAACCAATTTGCGGGGAAAATATCCTCTGAAGCTGAGGGAGGCAGAGAGAAGGGGGAGGGAAGGGGATTTTAAAATCTATCTGGATAGCTAGTGGCAGTTTTAATTCCTTTCCCTGCTGGCAATGTGAAATATTAACAGCCTTAAGAACTGAGAGTTTAAAGACTTACTAACCTCTTTGCCTTTCTTAGGGGAAAAAGAAACAAAACAAAATCTTTACCATCAAGATCGCTTATAGGGACAAAGTGTGGTACATGCTGGGGCTTGGAGGTGGGGCTGGGCAGGCAAGAGAGATCTGGCTGAAATATGAACGTTTCTTCTTCCAAGAGCTAGACAGTGTTTTCCTAAAATGCATTGTAACGGCTAGATGTTGGTGATGCTTACTGTCTGCTCCTACCTTGATAATGATTTAGTTGTGCAGAAAAAACAGTGATTTGCTCACATAGCTGTGAAATCAGCTGCAATATGTACAATATAATCTGACCTGAAAATGATTACAAATGTTCCTTGGGCTTGTTCTGAAGAGAGCAAGAAACACGTCTTTTTAATTAAAAATAAAATGTTGCAAAGAATAACCATAACTTTTTTTTCCATGAAGGATGATTCCTGTTCTCCCACTCTGACTCCACTGATTAAAAACACACTGACCGTTAGCTCAAGGTCTTCCACCAGTGAGGTGGTTGGAGAGCAGAGTAGTCTGTGATAGGCTGGAAAGTCTCTTTATAGCAGAGTTTTAAACATTTGCAGCCTTTGTCATTTGGACTATTACAGTCCAAGCTCAACAGTGCAGTTGATTTATCCATCTCCTGTCTCAGATTTCAGTGTTGCTGGAACAGTAGTATTCATACTACTACATATGGGCGGTTTCTGCTGCTTGGAAATGCTTTTCTTCATTTGCTTAGAGTCAGCTTTGCTCTTCGTGAAAGCTTTCATGGTCCAGGTTCTGCAGAGGTGTCCACGTTGGCCCTGGCTGCTGTCAGGAACACCCTGAACCCACACCAAAAAGGACAGTCCCACGTAACTTGGTGCTCTAGAAATGTCTTGCAGCAGGCTTGAGTTTTGTTGTGGTAATCCGTGCACACTCACTCATATTCCTTCAGCTACTAGTGATCACCACTCAGAACCTCAGTCATGGTAACCTTGGAAGAAAATGTCATTCAGAATAACCGTGTCAAAAGTCCCTGTTAAATTGTGTTTATTATTCAAGATGGGGCCCAATTTTCAAAAGTACTCCTCACCCTAATCAAAGTTAGCAGTAGCTGTGGATGCTCAGTGCATCCCAAAATCTGTTCAGCCATCTTCATCCACTTGACTGGTCCTATCACTGGGACTCCTTATGTAAGTGGGAGTTTGCATGAGTAGCCCAATTGCTGTCAATGAATAATTTAAATGATTTAAGCCTCAGACATGCTGCTTAATAATGAGAGAAATCAGCCCCATATGTCCTTGTCCATAAATACTAGAAGATGGGGACAAGTCACTTTTAAATGGGATTCATTTATTTTTAAATGGAATCGTGATAAGTGTTTTAAAGGTAATCAAGCATGTGTAGCTATCCTGAATATTATAAATATAAAAGAACATTAGCCTAAAATTGAAAAGGATCCCATTCATATATAAACTGAGTTAAGGGTATCATGCGAGGATAAAAGCGCAGAGTAACCTTTGATAACCGACAAAGATTTTAAAGTGTCTGTTCTTTTTTATTAATCACCACAAAGGTGGCTGAAGCGACCCATGTGCGCTATACATGTCACTCTCTATTATGGACACTCAGATCCTGGTTACTGAGTGACTGCAGTCACTTTTCCCCTCTAAATCTTTAGATAACCTCACCCTACCTGCAGAAGGTGAAGTTGAAGAAATTCTTGTATCCCCATAAAATGACATTGTATATCCCACCAAAAAGGTCTCCCTCCCATCCTTGTATTGTTAGTCCCCTTTTCTTGTGAGATGTGACCTTCTTGTCCTACTTTTCAAGATCCTGCACCACACTGCCTTTTCCCATCTCTCTGTTTTTGTCTGATGGCATCACTTGCACCTCCTCTGCTTTGCCCGTGCTGCTGGCCTCTGGGCTGTAAGCCAGCAATCTCTCGTTGGTGGTTTTCTCCACAAGATAGGCTGCCTACAAGGACTAATCTGTGGCTCTTCCCCTCAAAGCCTACCAAATGTTACACATAGGATGGTGTGCATTTAGTGGTAGTTTGTGTTTACTGCAAATGTCACATTTTAGGATCCATAAGACAAAGAGTGCATCCTCCCATGGAGGAGGTGACCTAGCATTTCATGGTCACTCCTGGAGTACAAATAACACACAGAAATTATTTGTGAGCAGGTTTTATCCAAAATCTGTTAGGAAATTGAACAAACATCATTATTAGCATTTTCCACTGAAGAAACTGAAGCTCAGAGAAAATGTGACTTACCCGTGGTCCCACAGTGAATCAGTCAGAAGTGTTACGGGACACAAATTCCTGGTCTTCTTGTTCAGCTCTCTGCTCTAACCCCTCTCCGTGCGAGTCTGGATGGCAGACTGTGCTGTCTCAGCCAAAACTAACCCTTAGATGTTTGTGTTCTACACCCTTACTGTCTCTGCTGGTGATAGACGATTCCTGAAAAAATAATTACCTTTAGCTGAACTGGAATATGTTTTGGTTTTGCTTTGTTAAGAAGTCATAAAGCTTTACGTATTATATTGAAAGTCTTATTCTTTCTGAGGCACTAGAGCCTGTTTTCATAACTTCATCGGAGAAGTTTCTTTTAAGGTGGTGGAGTATCAAGATGGTTTTTGGATGGCTGTTTCCTTTGAACTCTTAACACACAGAGAGATCATTTGTGCAACTGCAACAAATTAAAAGGTGGCTCCGGAGAGGAGAGCAAGGTTGGAAGAAGTGACAGCTTCTTGGTGTCTGTGTTTAGTCAAAACAATCATAGAATTATTTAGGTTGGAAAAGGCCTTTAAGATCATCGAGTCCAATCATTAACCTAACACTGCCAAGCCCACCACTAAACCATGTCCCCAAGCACCACGTCTACGCATCTTTTAAATACCTCCAGGGATGGTGACTCACCCAATTCCCCAGGCAGCCTGTTCCAATGCCTGACAACCCTTTCCATGAAGAAATGTTTCCTAATACCCAATCTAAACCTCCCCTGATGCAGCTTGAGGCCATTTCCTCACGTCCTATCACTTGTTACTTGGGAGAAGAGACCAACCCCCACCTCGCTACAACCTCCTTTCAGGGAGTTGCAGAGAGCGATAAGGTCTCCCCTCAGCCTCCTCTTCTCCAGACCAAACCCCCCCAGCTCCCTCAGCCGCTCCCCATCACACTTGTTCTCCAGACCCTTTCCCAGCTCCGTTGCCCTTCTCTGGACATGCTCCAGCACCTCAATGTCCTTCTCGTCCTGAGGGGCCCAAAACTGACCACAGCATTCAAGGGGCGGCCTCACCAGTGCCGAGCACAGGGGCACCATCCCTGCCCTGCTCCTGCTGCCCACACCATTGCTGACACAAGCCAGGATGCCGTTGGCCTCCTTGGCCACCTGGGCACACTGCTGGCTCATGTCCAGCCGGCTGTCAGCCAGCACCCCCAGGGCCTTCTCTGCCGGGCAGCTTTCCAGCCACTCTTCCCCAAGCCTGTAGCGTTGCATGGGGTTGTTGTGACCCAAGTGCAAGACCCAGCACTTGGCCTTGTTAAACCTCATACAGTTGACCTCGGCCCATCGATCCAGCCTGTCCAGATCCCTCTGCAGAGCCTTCCTACCCTTGAGCAGATCGATAATCCTGCCCACTTCGGTGTCACCTGCAAACTTACTGAGGGTGCACTCAATCACCTCATCCAGATCATTGATATAGATATTAAACAGAACTGGCCCCAGTACTGAGCCCTGGGGAACACCACTCATGACTGGCCGCCAACTGGATTTAACTCCATTCACCACAAGTTTTTGGGCCCAGCCATCCAGCCAGTTTTTTACCCAGCAGAGTATGCCCATCCAAGCCATAAGCAGCCAGTTTCTCCAGGAGAATGCTGTGGGAAACTGTGTCAAAGCCTTCACTAAAGTCTAGGTAGACAACATCTGCAGCCTTTCCCTCATCCACCAGGCAGGTCACCTTGTCATAGAAGGAAATCACATTAGTCAAGCAGGACCTGCCTTTCATAAACCCATGCTGGCTGGACCTGATCACCTGGCTGTCCTGTACGTGCTGCGTGATGGCACTCAAGATGATCTGCTCCATAACCTTCCCCAGCACCGGGGTCAGACTGACAGGCCTGTAGTTCCCCAGATCCTCCTTCTGGCCCTTCTTGTAGACAGGCATCACATTTGCTGACTCCAGTCAAATGGGACCTTCCCGGTTAGCCAGGACTACTGACAAAGGATGGAGGGTGGCTTGGTGAGCACTTCTGCCAGCTCCCTCAGTACCCTTGTTCTTAGTTATCCTCAGCCTTTTGAAATCTTTGTAACTCTGGCTTTGTTTCTGCTTCATACATCATCGCCAACAGCCATCAACAGCTCAAACATTCAGAAATTGGCTCATGGCAGGACAATAGGTGATGATGTACAGTATAAATCAGATGGAAGGGCGAGTTGCCTTAAACAGATGAGTAAAGACTTATTTTCACTTAAAAATCAAAATAAATCTAACATATAGAAGGAAGGAAATGGGAAATAGGCTGCATATGAGAGGAGGGTAGCAGTTGCCCTTCACAGTGCCTTTCCACAGAGCAGGGTGCAGGCACATGCTCGTCCCAGCTCGGATAGTAGCAGCAGGGACCTGCACCAGCGGAGGCTGGAGGAGCAGGCTTCCTGCATCTCAGCCCACGTGCCGTGGGAGGGCTACCACTGGTGGTTGTACAGGCTGTTCTGTGCCCACCGCAGCCCTCCACCTCACGGAGGTCAGCCCCAGTCGTGCCCTGGGATGAGAAACAAGGAGCGCTTTCAGCACCCCTCTCCATGCCAGCCGCTCCCTCGAGGAGCGGGTTACACGGTGCTTGCAGCAGTGTAGGAGCAGGCATGCAGCTGGGGAGCAGCTGGACTTACTGTTGGGGAGCAGCTGGACTTACTGTTGGGGAGCAGTTGAATTGACTTTGTGGCAGCGTGTTTGTTTCATACATACATGTGGGAATGGCAATGCAGGCTACGGCTAGCTAAATTTATGGGGGTGGGTTTTGCACCAGATAAATTACTTTTAGGAGATGCATCCCAGTGATCAGCAGTGCTGCTACTGGCTGTAGACAGTTGGTCACCATTGGCCCCATGGAGGATAAAGTGGCACAGGGAGTAGAAAACTGCTCTGGGTGAGAAAAAAAGGCTGATGCCACTTGCACCGAGGTGCTTGTAGCGTTCCCTGTCCATACTGAGACACAGGGAAGGGGAGAAGCATGCCTGCCAGCTAGATTAATAGTTATTTTTAGTAGCACTCTAAAGTCAATTAGAACTAAAGCAGATCTGTATTAAAAGTTAATTCATATTAAGAATAGCACTGCACTAGCTACCACGTTCATCTGGAAGCAGGTGCAAGTCCATCTGCGCTGCTTGCTTTTAATGTGGTCCAGTGCAAAAAAAGGATGGTTTTAAGCCATCTTATGAGCTTCAAAAGTTATTGTATCCCATCTTCTTAGCAAGTCTGTAACGTCACTGGCGTTGAATTGATTTGTCAGTGCTGCCAGTTTGCATTGCCATGGATGTAAAGGAGGCAGAAGTAAGTACAGTTCCTGCCTGGGCAGTCTTACAGTTTCTAACTACAATTCTTGGCTGTTCAGCTGGTGAATATATTCTGTACAGTAGCTGTGCTTGAAAACCTTTCCAACAGGACTGTAAGGCCCAGTGTTGATTAGACCCGTTCTGGATGTTAATTTCAAACTTTCCTCCTCCCTCCCTGCCCTTTCTCGTTTTTGCCTTCCCTCTGCCCTGTGGTTGCCTTTCAAATCAACACTGTTCGATGCAGATAAACAACATAAGATGGATCGAATGGAGGTGCAAAAGGTGATGTGTTACCTCTCGGCGCAGCACTCTTCTTCCCTCTGTTCAGCAGAATGACTGAGTAATGCTAAAGTCTAATTATGTACCTAAGTCTCCTCTGCATCGGTTTAAATACACGCTGAAGTGCCGTGGGACAGCAGATTACATGTGCCCCAGTGCCCTGCTAAAACGAGACCTCAGTTTTCACTCGTTCCCAAACATACAAAGCCTACCAGCATTGGGAGTGTGTTTGGAGTCCGGGGTGTAGCGGCACAAGCAACCATTTCTTGTGGCTGATTGCTGAAACTCGCTGTTCTGTGACCTTCAGTTGTGGCCGTGTCTCAGTCTTGTACCTTAGGCAAAATTCCCATTCATCGTGACATTGTAAAGAGCAAACATTTTGGGGGCAAAATAACTCTGCGGTGAGATTCAGATAATGTAGTTCAAGTCCGTGGCCTAATTCCTCTGATGATGTTGTTTAAAACATTATTTTCTCATTACCCTTTGTGAGCTGAGCTTCAGAGCTCTCCATTAAAAATAACAGCAGTGACTTGAATTAATTGGTTAGAAAACATTTCTTCTCTCAGCCATGTTCCACAACAAAACCTGGGGAAGCCAAGAAAAAGGCTGGCCCAAATTTGGAAGAAGTTTTGTTTAGAGGCCTGAAGCCTACACGTCGCTCTGCAGACAAACACACACATACGTGGGGCTGTTTTAACTGCCTTGGTTTTACAGGAAAAGAAGCCAGCCAGGCTGCAGGGCTCAGAAACAGTTGCTCACCAGATTCTCATTTATTTGACAGCCTTCATAATAAAGTAACTATTTGTCTAAGTCTTCCTGATTAGTCTGAAGAGGTCTGCCAATCTGAAGAGGATTGACTAGTCAGGAAACCACTGGTATTTTGGCTTTTTTTTTTTTTTTTTTTTTTTTTTTTTCCTTAAGCCTTGAGATATTATTTGGAATAATTTCTCCTTTATTAAGTTTGGCATTTCAAAATAATTCACTGCTGCAATGTGAACATTTTCCACATCAACAATAAGTCTATTACGGAGAAATTTACAAAAACAAAATGACTTCATATTGCTTGCAGATGTATTCTGTAAAAATAATTGTTTTTCACTAGATTTTAATGTTTCTAGGCCTTTGTAAACATAATGCCTAAATACTTGTATTCAATAAACGAGACCCATTCAGTAATTGCTTGCACATTTGAAGTCCAGTAAATAAGGAGCAGATTTTGACCAAAATCTGTGTATCATTTAAGCTGCTTAGGTCACAGCCCTAGGGCGGAAAAGAACTGGTGAGAAACTTGTGTTTTCAGAAGTGGAGAACTGTGACTTCAGAAACCAAGACAAATAAGCCCCATTTCTCTTTAATTAGTGGATTCCTGCTTACGGGCCAGGCTTTCTTTATTCTTGGTTCAGTAAGGCTGGGAATTCAAAGGAGGCTGGAGATGTTAAGCATTCTGTTCTCTGGACTTTCTTTATAGTCTGGGGATACCAAAGTCCTTCAGGCTCCATTGGAAATCCCATCACACAAACCCATATTTTTTCCTTGAATGCATTGTTTTCAGGTTGGAAACACCAGTGTGCATAGATGGAGAAAACGCACGCATGCATGTGGAGGGGAAATGGTGGCTCATGTCACTAACTGTGTGTCTTGGTTTTATGTGTATTAGGTTTAGTATGCACTAGTTTTTAAAAGCCAGCAGTACGGGAGACCTCGTTGAAGCTAGGAGGACTGCTCTAGTAAGCATCTCGTGGTCTTAAGCTTGGGCAAAATGTCAACTTAAAACAAAAAAGGCGGTGCATGAATAATTGGATATTGCTTGTCATGCAAGAAAAATAGCTTACAAAGCAAAGCAGAATCCAGAAAGAAAATTGATATAAAAACAAAAACAAACAAATACCACGCGTATTGTAATTCCTGTGTGAGACATGTTTGGTGGAGTCCTTAAATCAACCAGCTTACAGACTGCATTGATGAGCTCTCATCGTGCCTTATGAAAGTTAATACCAAGTGAAGTATTCTCTGTGGCAGTTTGTTTTCCTCTGCAGATGTTGTGCAAGGCACTGAGACCTTTTAATGGAATCAAGGAGGGCAAAATATCTCAGACAAGATGGTTTAAAAGATAATGTGGAGTTTTGCCTTGGACTTTGCTACCTTCTGTTCTCCAGGCACTGTATTCTCATGAATGAAACTCTGGCCTGTTTGAAGGCAGTAATAAAACTCCTTCATTTAAATACGACCAAGATTTCAACTAGCATTAGCAAGCATACACCTCGCTTCCCCTTAGGCCACCATGGTCTCTTGACATGGAAATATAGGTAAATAGTGGCAAAGTAGCCTTTTCGTTTGATAAAGAGGTGGGGGCAGGAAATGAGCGCTCCTCTCGTGGCACTAAGAGTGTGGGAGATGCAGTGGGTCACATTGACCCTGTTCCAGGTGACAAGTCATAAAAAGCAAACCCTTTGAGAAAACCTGGCTTTGTATATATCAGTCCTTAATCTTTTGCTCATGTGTGTGACAGTGTCCTTCCCTGCCACCACAGGTCATCCCCGGCCAGCTCGCTCCATGTCTAATTCTTTCTCCTTTCCCCCCTCCTATCCAAAGAACAACAACCCTAAAACCCCATAAAGCTTTGCAGCTGTTTTCACACATAATTAAATTGTCCTAGGTAATCCTTGCCCGGTGGCCTTTCGTACACTGGTGGGGGAATAGCACTGAAGCCACCACCATTATTTGATTACTGGGATTCCTGTGCAGATCAGCTGCTCCACGAAGGCAGCTGTGATGTTTCCAGGGCCCAGTAAAGCTTCGCACAGGAAAGAGCCGATCCTCGGAGCAGCTGCCTCTGCCTGCACGGGGTGAAGGAGACATGCAGCAGGGAGAATGGCTTTGGGCTCTGTACCTGCCCGGTGCCTATGGCTTGGATGATGTCCACCTTGTAGCAGACCCTACATCCAGCGGCACCACCAGGCACAGGGGAGCTGGACAGTCGTTTCTGCTTCTGTAGAAGCTACCTGGGATGGGCTTTCTCGTGGGCAGAGGTTTATACGCATCTTTGACCTGGGCAAAGGTCGGAAGCAAGACGTCAAGACACAGCAAGGTGAAGGCTGTAAAGTTATACAACTAGAAATAATCCGAAGCCCAAAGGTGTAATCTTACCTGTGTTCAGTTAGAAGAAAGGAGTGTAAAACTGGGCAGATTTGGTCAGAAGCATGACAAAAACTCTGTGTGAGTATTACAAACGCTACGGTGTTTCCTCTACCTGCAGCTGATCAAAAGCTTTAGCTAATGAAACAAGCCTCTTACATTTTGCACAGCTTTGACTTTGCATAGAGAATTGTGTCTATCTGAAGTGAACCCTGCCTTGGATACCTATTTCTCACCAATAGAGCACAATTCCCTGGTTTGCAAACTTTATTGGGGTGAATGCAGCAGCAGTGATTACTGCGTTACTTGTATTGTACCAGAAAGGCCCGAAGTGTTTTGGGAAGCACAGGCTGACAAAGTGTCTGTCCCTCAACGTTTTGCCTCCTACACAAATTTTATGGGCTGTGTTGCATAACAGTGCTAAAAAAATGATAAAAGCCTATTGTTCTAATGAGAAATGTTGCCTGTGAACCCTTGCCTGGTGAAACTCTGGACAGGCTACTGTGATCCTTTGCATTTAGAAACTCCCTTACTGGCTTCAATTTTATTTATAATTTTCATATGGCCATAGATGTGCCCGCTCTTACACCTGCGTGTCTTCCTCTCCTGTACCCCAGCTTTTGGGTCCTATTTTCTCAGATGCTTTCTGTCACAGCAGAGCGTGACAAGCATTGAAGAGAAGAAAATACGGGGTGTTTAGATGTGACCCTTGAGCATCAGGAACTGCAAGTTTCTTCATGACTCTGCAGAGGCTGTAGCATGTTTTCAGAGCAGGAGAGTGCTGGAAAGTAGTCTTTACTCCAGGAGAGTCAGGAAAATCAGTGTAACAAACAGGGGCATACCAAAGCACTTTTTTCTCACTGGGTAATCTCTCCAGGGAATTTTATATGCTGAGTATTGCCATGATACATGCTCTTTATTAAGCCTCTCGGCACACAATACCACTGCTGAAAGCACTTCCATTCGCTTGTTATCTAATCTCTGTCATCAGAGGTCAATGGATACAGGCAAGGGTCCTCCCTCAGCATATTTCCAAGCAAAAGCCCTGCACCCCTTGAAAGAGCCTGTTTCAAATGGACTATAAGCTGAGATTTGCCTCACACATTGGCTGGGAATCCAAGTTTTTCAAAGTCTCTTTCATGGGTCTATTTGCAAGAGATTTCTGAACCCTCGTTGCAGAAGAGGCTGTGGCATACATGCTTTGATAGTTGGTCTTGCAACTTTGTCACTAATTTCCAAAGGAAGCTCTATTGGGTGATGCTGGAAATCACCCTTGTTGTATTTGCTGTACCAAGGCCCCCAGGAGCTCAGGAGCTCCAGCCCAGGACCTTACCCACACTAGGCTACGAACTTCATGAAAAGGCCTCGGCATACCCAAGAGGCCTAACTGCTGTCAGCAGCATTGCCATAAAGGATAATTTTGAGGAGACTAACAAGGCAGCTCTGTAGGTGTTAGTGGGGAGCTCCTCCCAGGTGTGAGGGGAGGCCTGGAAGAAAGCACAGTGCAAGAAGTGGGTGCGGGAGGCTGGTCTCAACCTGTTCTCCTTTGCGGTTGGGCATGTACTTGCTCTCCAAACAGCTGGAAAACGATGAGAGAAGGGGAGATGCAAAGGAGATGCAATGTTTTGTGCAGTAGCTGTGTTTTGTAATAACCTCTGTTATTAGAGGAACAGAGGTTTGCATCCTCAAAAAACATCCAGGTTGATAGGCTATCCCTGTAGTCTGACTAGACATAAATGCATGGAGTAAGGTCACATCAGAGTAATTGGATTACCTAATAAGTAGCTGAATGTGGGTCTGTTACAGACAGGGAAGGCTTGCAGAGCACTCCCACTTCTTTAATTGCAGCTTTAGCCAGCTGGTAGGAATAGGGAGGTGTTGGGAAATGACATTTACAATAGCAGGTTCAGAGGTATTGCTCATGAATCAGTGTTTCAGTGCATCCTCTGCTCCAGTCCGTGTCATGCAGCAAGGGCTTTTTATGAGTATTTTGTTTGTTCCTATGATTTATTCCTAGCGTTCATCTGAAGCTGCCAAGGCAAGGTAGAAGATGCTTGTCTCTCAGTGTGTTTTTGTAAGTGTAAAGTTCAGGGTTATTTTCTAAAGGCGAGATGAGTATGGAAAATCTTGTCCGATCTCAGCACAATTTTTTTCCTTGAAACAGCATTTGTCTCTGCCATGTGCAGCTGATTTCATTCTCTGCTAGAAGCTTCTCACTGACAAGCTTTACTGTCATCCTGGATACACAAATTATCCTTATTTATTTTGGGGGAGCTTGAGAGGCATGTTCTCTTAATTCTTCTCAAAGTCACAAAAAATAGAGGTCCTTCCCACCCTCCTGTAAACAGGACAGGAAGGAAAGCCAGATGTTAAGGCTGTGTTACAGTTTTATACCATGAGGCTCTGCTTTCATGGGCTTACTATCTGGCCAGACTTCGTCACTGTGAATTTGTTCGTTGAGAATCTTCTTCAGACTGCGTTATTTGGGTGAATTTCAGCTGAAGCACTTCAGCACAGGGTGCTCTTCCACTTACTTCTCCTCCTTCCTGCCAGCAAAGTTCTGGAGCAGATAAGATGGTAGATGGCAAAAGCACGTCCCGTTTACACTTACAGCTTTCACTGTTGGCATCCAGCAGTGTGGAGGAAGACGGCAGATGCTGCGGGGTGGAGGTGTGGGCCTGATGTGGTGGTGTGGGGGAACCAGAGCCTGTGATGGGATTGCTGTAGGGGACTGAGGGAACGGGGGAGCCAGAT
Organism: Morus bassanus; assembly: GCA_031468815.1. Lineage (NCBI taxonomy): Eukaryota > Metazoa > Chordata > Aves > Suliformes > Sulidae > Morus > Morus bassanus. The sequence continues at coordinate 29,464,840 of CM062577.1, forward strand.
TTTGAGAACAAACAGGGGTTTGCTACACAACTAAGGCATGCATGCAAAAGGAGGGCTAAATTAAGGTTGTGTGGACAACCCTAAGTATTGTTTCCCTGATTTTTTTAAAATGCTTGACTTTGCATCCTTAAGCATTTATTTTTTCATGCCTGGCTGTATGGCACTTGAAATGGGTGAGACTATATAAAAAGCAGTGTTACATTTTTGTGTGAGCCAAAGAGCCATCCTAAAGTGAGAAGAAAGAAAGTGTTTATCAAACGCCTGTGTATGTTTTAGGGTGCAAACAGATGTTCTCTATGCAAAACTTGGATAGAAATAGTTTAGCAAAGCCTTCCCTCCCCTTTTGCTGCTGCTTTTAGGGATGTATCAGCCTTTCAGAGATCAGGTTCTGCAGATCGTACAAACCATTGTTTTTTGTTAAGAAGGTTTGCCAAGCTCGTCCCTGGTTGTAAACCTTTATTTCCTGTAATTTAAACAAATGATGCATTTCAGAAGTGACTCAGTTCCTTAAAATAAAGATGTATTTCTGCTAGCTGACTAAATGGAAGCCTGGCTTATCTATACTGCTTACTTTCCCAAAGCCTACTGCATGGCCCATAGTGCTGCATTCAGCTCTTCTCTCAGCTTTTCTCTGAATACTTCTACAATCTCTTCTAAGCACAACTTGAATCTGAAGAAAGTCTTTAGATAAGTTTTCAAACGACCAGTATTTGAGTGGGTTGGGAAAAAGGAAGGCATTTTTTTCTGGGACTGATGCTGCTTTCCAGAAGAGCAGGCATGTGCTTGAGATGATCTCTGGGTTTGTGTCTATACCAAGGTACATAGAAAAACTAAGGGGAGTCAACTAAAATGAACAAGCCAAAAGGCAAGTGAAATCATATCCACATGGAGGTTGCCTTCTGAGCATAAGTGGCGTTTCATTACTGAACTGGACTATAAAGATGTGAAGTTGTTTTGTGTCGTAGAACTAGTTTAACTCATCTGCCTTGTCTTTGAACCTTTACTTGCCTTCTCTTACCTTTCTTTACTGTTCCTGTATTTTGGGTATCATAATACTAGTCTGAAGCTCAGAAAGCTCCATTGCCTCTAGTTAACAGTTCATTCTTCCGTCTAACCTGTCTAACTTGCTGTCTGATGACCCATTAAGCCATTGTTTTTAATTAGCAAGCTAACTACTAGTTTGCAATGCAAAGATTAAAAAAACCAAAACAAAACACTTCGTTCAGCCTCCGGCAAGTGTAGGTTAAACGATTTACGATACTACTTGTAAACTTCTTGAGCGTATTTGTTAAAAGTGGCAAAGTTTTGTAACTGGCAGCCTCCTTGTCTTGTACTGTAGTGTTTTTGGTAAGCAGTGAGAAAGAAGATGATGTTTGCTTTTGTTTGAAAAATCCCAGGTTGGGTAAATTATTGGCTGGAACAGAGAGTTCATCAGATAGTTGTGGTCAGCCGGAGAGATCCGCACAGGCCTCAGACACCTGCATAAGAAGAGTTGCAAAACCTGTTGTTGGAATGAATGACATGCAGGGACTCTACCAAAACTCTCCTTAGATTTCAGCATAAGTGAAAACAAATGTTCTGCTGTAAATATCCCCCAGGTGAATACGTTTATTCTCTTCACAGCTTTGAAACACGCTTCAGGCTAGAGAGGCTCCCTGGAGAGGGAATTTAGCGCTCTGAGCCAAAGGTCAGGGTCAGGTCACTCTGCTCCATTTGAAATTTGGCACCTAGGTACATATGGCAACTGCATCATCCCAGGGGCTAATTTGCCAAATCAGATTGCATGCTCTTTCCTTGCCGAGTGCCAAGCTCTTATGTCAGTCTTCTCCCTGCAAAGCTGAATGCCGAACGTCCAAGACCTGCTTCTAATACCAGCCACTTCCAGCCGCTGAGCTCTCCTGGAAGAAAACCAGAGCACACCTACCTGATAATAAGTACAACATTTACATAGTGCTTTTGATTTCAAAACTTTATTAAGCATCAAAGGCAAAGTTGTGCTTGACCCTTGGAGGCATTTACAAGGAACTCTCTTCCTTGCTAATACACAAGCGCAGTGGGATGAGTGGATGGAAGTCGTAACCTCCGTAGAGCCTAGTGCAGACCCTGACTCGCAGCCTCCCTGGGGAAGCCAGCACCTCCCAGGAGTTCCCCAAGAGCTTATAATCAAAGCACAGATGTGTGAGAGAAGGAAGCAGAGACGCTGGAGAAAGTAAATGGTAAGAAAAGAGGTATCCAAGTATGCTTGTTTAGCTGAGTGCAGAATCCGCAATGCTCTCGGCGTTATCGCACTTGAGTCAGAGTCAGGTTATTACAAAGCCCCACGTGGGGTGCCATGGTTATCTTTACACTACAGGTTCTAGCAGCTTAATTAGGTTGGTCTGGGGTAGGAGGAGATTGGCAAAAACCCCTGCTGCATGTACAGTTATGCTGAGAAACTAGTTTTTCCCAGTACAGCTTTGCTTTGATAGGTTTTGTTACTGGGATGAGTTGCATGCAGTGTTTCGCTGATACTGGTATTGATACACATATGTTGTTAACAGCTCCAAAATCTTGGTGCTCTTTGATGTCCTTTCTTAAAGACAGAAAAAATGAGGCACGGAAATTAAACAATGAAAGAACTGCAGCGAGTTTCTGCCTGTGATTGTGCTGAGATTTGGGATGTTTTTATTCCTGCTCCTGTACCCAGGCAGCTATAAAAGGCGTCTCTGTTGTGTCAGTCATCTGGATGCACTCGCTTTTGCAAGGGCTGGGGCAGGGAGGCCGCAGGGGAGGGCAGAGGAAATGCTGAGATAGAGAGGGAAACTTTGGAGAACCCAGAAGGTGCTGGAGGCTTCAGCTTGCTTCAATTAGTGGAAGGCGGTGTGTACCCCCTTCCCTCGCTGCCTACCTTTGATCTTTCTTAAAGGTGTAATGCTAGAAACAGATTTAATCACGGTACAAAATACCAGGGAAATGCAGTCTGTAGCTTTTATGATTCTTCTCTGAAAAGGACCTTGGAGATTTTAGCTTTTCTTTTCTTCTGGCCTTGGAGATAGACATGTTCATATAACCCTGCTGTTTTATCATTCATATCAGTAACGTGCTTGCTGCCAAGATCCGGCATTTCCTGATACAAAATCCGTGCCTAAAAATTGCTAGCTCTGAGGGATTTCGATTACAACGATTGTTTTCTCTGCAGACGCTGGGTGTGAACAGTGGTCCTGGATAGCATGTTCCATGCCGGATAATGGTGCGCCCACCCTTTGCCCTCTGTTTCTGCTGAGCAGTCGGTTGGCCTGATTTGTAGCGCTCTCCTCTGCCTGGGCTCTTTTTTCCCTCCCCCTTTTCCCATTTTTTAACATGACAAAAGGTTCATGTGTTTAACCTTTAGAGGCATTCCTGTTGGTCTCTGTTCCCCTTGCCAAGAGGATGGGGATGTTTCTGAGTAATGAAGTCTGCGAGCGGGGTCGGACTTTAGACCAGAAGGTTGTGTTTATCTGCTGTGGCATCCTCACCGCAGTCATGCAGTTGGGAGGAAAGATAATCCTGTATTTCAAGTGACTGAAGCCTCCTAAGAGGAGATAGAAATACTTCTCAAAAGAAGAGCTGACTAAATACCCACTGGTATTATGCTGTGTCCAAAAGTCAGTGAAGAATTTCTAGCCCATCAAGCTAGTGAGAGCAAATGTGGGCCATGTTTTACCCTAATTCAGTAAAATAAAAACCAAGCCAAAATGTTTTGTAAAAATTAGTCTTTGATCTTTCTTAATGCGCAGCCTGTGTTAGTGGTCACAGCTGTCCAGTTCTCTCAGCCTGTTTCTGTTCTCCTTGATGCCATTTTTACATTGGTGCAGTTTCAGTGACGTCAGTGGAGCGGTTCCAGATTTATACCAGCAGTTTGGCAAACCCTGAATGTTTAAAAATCATGAGTCAGGCTCCACAAAATAATGTCATTTTTCTTAAAAATCATTATTCAGAACAACTCATTGAATTAGGGGTATGTTTTTTAATCTGCCTTTTATTGTTTCTGCTGACGGGTGCTTCTCAAGCTTTTTTTTGGCATATCTGTGAGGTCTGGAAGATTAGTCTGCCGTTGCCAGTAAAAGCTGTGACTCCTGCTCAAGCACAGGACTCCTTTAAAACTTTTAAAATTGGAACTTTTAAAGCAAAACTTTTGTCAGATATTCTTCTCGCTGTCTGTCTGGGCAGCCCTTGGAGGGAAGTCTCTTTTCTGGCCCAGGCTCTGAACACCTACATGTGTATAAAATGCAATAATTATCACCACAATCAATAACCGCAATTTTAATCAACATAGTCATCAATATAAGTCATCAATATTTCATATTAAAATCCTGAGTGTTGTCAGCATTGCATCTCAGTAAGAACAGAGTGCCGTTGATTCACCACTTTGTTGACTTATTTTTACCAAGTCTGTAGGCAGAACACAAAACTTCCTACCCTGAGTGAGTTTGGTTTTAGCTCGCAACTGCGATACCAAGAAGGTAGCCAAGTGTTCAAGCTCATAGTGAGCTCGTGTTTAATACTCATGGCTGGATTAGTTAAACTGCTCGGCAGGAAAGCCTGTGTGTGTATGCACTTGCACAGATCTAAACAATGCTTCCTCATATACATACAGGAAGCCAGCCAGCTACTCCAGTGATTACGGTTTTGTCTTTCTGTTGCCCATGCCTGTGCCTTTTATCATTTATTTGGAAAGTTAATGAAAACAAGCTTAGTGCAAGGAAAAGCACCCAGCAGAGCAACCATCAATGCTGCAGAAGTTTCTTCTTGCCTGCTTATAATTAATGCCTCTTCCAGCAGAGAGAGACTTCATGCGACAAAGCCAGCCAACATATGCATCAGACTGCTGGAACAGTGATTATTGATAATGGCTGGGAGGGAAGGCTGCCTTAGGTGGAGAGAAGCCAGCATGTCTTACCTTGTATCAAGGAAAGTGTGAAAGCCATCAATTTTTTGAAAATAATTTCAAAAAATGAGTATTTTGACTTTACCTTCCTCTGCCACATCCGCACCGGCAGCTCTGAGCGGTGTCAGCTATGCTGAACGGCTGTTTTGAAAGACTTCAGATGTATTGGAAGTCCAGTTTGGCGTGCTTGTGCACGAAGGCCACCTGTGTTGCTTAAAAACAGTGAGCAAATGTATTTTGGAAATGAAAGATGAACCGAGTATGGTGTTTCTGCTCAGTGTAAAGTTTGGAACGTGAGAACTGGAATTAAATATGCATTGAGCTTAAAGAGGAAAGTTGTCGGCAAAGCAGAAAAGTGATGGATGGTGATCTCCACTGGGGTGGTCATGCAGGTCTCCTGGAGTAAACGTGGTACGCTTCATGCTGGTTCATGGCACCAGACTCACTGCGAACTCCTGCAGGTCTTGGCCTTGGGCTTTGGAGACACTGCCCCATACATGGGTGCCTTCAGCCAAACTCAGACCAGGGTTTTTCTGCTGTGGGATTTTAGAATTTCTGTGTAAAAGGCGAGTTAATTACCCAGCAAATTAATTGCTTCATGAGGCTGCATTAATAATAGACGTTCTCTTACCCCATTTCATATTATATAGAAACTCCCCACTCAGCATCTGCAACTAAAACGGGCAAAATTACAAAATTGCCGGCATGCCCTCAGTGAGCATGCTGCTCTGACATTATGGGCCGAGTCCTCGGTTAGTGCTGTACTGACAACATAATTTGTGTAACAGCAACTGAAGTTGCTGGAAAACTTTTTGCCCGATGACGGAGAACACTAGTTGATAAGGATGAAGCCAAGGGGTAATGAGAGGGGTTATGCTTTTCTTACAGAAAGCCACATTTTCGTGGATACCTACTTGGTGTCTGGAGCAAAGAGCATTAAAAGCTCTGGCTTAAATCCCCACCAGCGAGGGGAGAACACATCTGACTGAGTGGCTGTATCTACACAGGGTATTGTTGGTTGTGTGTGTTTTCTCAACACACATTTGTTATTTTTGCAGCTCTACCTTTGGGACCCCCTGATAACAAATCACTATGTCACTTAATTGTCCGGAACTTTTTCCTTTTTGCAGATTATTAAATTAGGTGGTTTAAACATTGAGTGCAGGATACCACTGATGGGCCTCTGTTAAGCTACTGCACTGCTGGGAGAGATACCTAGAGATCTAGATATACCTGTTTTCCAGAAAATACATTTCTAGGAGGAGTTAGTTTTAATAGTGACTGGTGTTTAACCTGGTGTGAGGCTTGATGGCAACTGAGGCTGATCGAAGGCGGTGCTGCTGTGGCCCTCAGCCTCAGCCACGCGTTTCCCCAGGCCCCACCACCGCTCTGTGTTTGTGCAGTGAGCTAGTCCGTTAAACTCACCTAGCTGAAAGGTTGGGGGGTTGGGGGTACTTTAGTATGGCTTCTCTTCAGCTGGGTCAGCTCTGGGTTTATGTGTTATTCCATTAATGCTGGTGCTGGCACCGAGGAGGAGATGGGAACGTGCAGCGAGGGAGCCCACACTGTGTTAAGCTCCTGTGGCAGAGCACCTAGGTATCAAAGATGGAGGAAGTTTATTTCTAATCAACCAGTCTTACATTTCAATCAAAGAGTTTAAATTTATACACATAAATAATTCATGCACTTATTATGCTACACATTCAGAATGCGGAACGCACATTAACTTGTCCTTGTCCCACTCTAACAGATCTGCAAGTGTGATCATCCCTGTTTTATTAGGGGAAAATTATACCAAAGGTGAGATCCTGGTGCATTAAAATTGACAGCAAAATTCTTACAGACCCCGATGCAACTACATTTTCACTTGAAATAACTGAGATTGCTGGCTGTTGGTCTTAAAGTAGTAGTGGCACTCTTTCTAGCTCCAGTGCAATGATTGTGTCACAGAGAGGATATTAAGGTAGTTATGTAGCAGAAATGAGTGAGTGTGGCATTGCCTCGGTGCTCCCAGGAATTAATAACCCCACGGGGATTTGAATGCAGCATACCTGCAATGCCATTTTTAGTCCACAGGGAAATGCCACCTCTCATCTGAAAAACAGAGCTCAGTGTGATCGCTAATGCTTTATGCTGACAAATATGTCCTTGCCACTTACAGGGGATAAAATCTAATAATAAGTTTGATTGTGTTCAATTTTTAGAAAAAAATCTTTGGCTAGTTTCTGAAAGAATATTTTATGCAATATACATGAGTAAGGCTTTGGCTTGGGGGAAAGTGTTGTGCCTTTCCAGTTGCTGCTCAGTTTTGCACCGTTCTAATTCATTTTCTTTGTTTGATTTTTATCTTGGCAAGGTCTTGACTTGTTATTTTGCAGTTTGAGGAATTTCCATTTCTCTTTGATTGAAGATATAATTTAACATTATGTGTAAAAATTGTGTTGCAGAAAGCATCACCTGAAATGTCTAAAGCAGACTCCAAATCTATATGAGTAATGGGTGGGTAAGTCTTTCAAGTCTTACAGAGTAGCCGTGGTTGATCCATCTTCCCCTACTATAAAGCTCCCCGGTTGCATGGCTGTGCCTTCTTACACTTCAGCCTCCACGTTGTTAGCAATCCGCTCACAATACACACCACAAATCACTTCTCCTGACTCCTTAAAAATAGCTGCCTGGGAGAGGGCATGGACCTGACACAATGTCCCTGCGTTCCTGGCCAGGCTGCAGGTGGAGCTGGAAGCCCTGCCCAATGCTAGGATTGTCTGGCACTTCCCCTTCCAGGGCTGTTGTCAATTGCTTGTAGCTTTGCCAAACTTAAGCTGTTGGAGCTGAAATTTTCCATGTCGTGTGTCTGCCTGCAGCTGATTTCCTTTTCTTTGAAAGTTCAAATAAAAAGATTTGGCTCCCTCAGAAAATAAAATGGGGGGGGGGGGGGGGGGGGGAAATCAGTTTGGTCATGTTACAAGCACTTGCAAGTAATTTGCTAAGAAACTTGCACACTTCATACTTTGGAGCAAGGATGTGAAATTTGGCAGGGGCTTAGCCTCGTGTAAGACAGATGCCTTTTGCTATCCTACAAAAGTTGCATCAGATCCAGGCAAGTCAGAATACTCCTGGAAGTATCGGTTTGCACATTCTAAGCGTTTCAGAAAAACAAAGTCCTCATGATTGCACAGGTAGGCTTTTGAAAGGAAAATACTATTTCCTAAGTAGTTTGCTGGATATTCTATATGAGGAATTTCCCAAAAGGCAACCCCATAAAGACATGTCTTCCATCAGGAAAAAAAAGAATGCTCAGACCTGCTTAGCAGTCAAGATCACAAGAAACCCCAAGTGTACTTAAAGGGCACCTGATAAGATCAGTGAAAAAATACCCATTGCCTGCCGCTTGCCTCTGGAATGTCATGTAAATCTGTCTGCACTTGCCTTTCACACTTTTAATTGAAAACATGAAGGGGTGGGGGGAGCGTTTGAGCAGATTAGCTAATTGATTGATTGATTATTTACAAGGAATCAAAATTAGAGGGACAATGATGTCTTTTTAGAGAGTCATCAAGGCAAATTATACAATTATCGTGTCACCCATATGCACAGTTTGACGTGCGCAACGCCACTCCATCCATTTGTACGCAAATCATGCATCGGCGTTTCTCCTAACACATTTTAAGGGAATTTAACGTGTCTTTCTCAAAACCACAATAGCAAAGCCATAGTGCATTAAGAGTGAAATATTTAACTCTGGCAGCAAGCACTTGTGTAACTCGTGGATGCCAACAGAGGTTTCAGTGCAGTATGACCATGGTTTTGCTGAAAGTATTGGGGCCAAATCCCTCTCCTGCTTGTGTCTGGGCCAGAGACAGGCACATGAAGAATGTGTGTTAATGCGCACCATATTCTCAGCCATCTGTTGACCCCATCTGACTTGCTCTTGCCTGTGCCTGTGGGGCTGCTCTCTGGGGAGAGCCAGCAAAGGTCAGGAGGGCACCAAAGCCTTGTTGTAAGCTGCCGAGTGGCAGTACCATCTGTAAGGCTTTCTTCCTCCGCTTCTGTTCCAAATCTGCCTTATTTAGTGCGGTGGGCAAGTATGTTGATATAATTAGTCTATCCTGAAAAAGCCAACCCCCGCCCCCGAGAGTCAGCAGTCCCATCCTGGCTGGAGCAGACCCACCAAAGGGAGGGACCTGCAAGTTCATTCCGGTTGTGGTGTTTGCTGACAGCCCTCTAAGCCCATGGGGATAGGTTGGCCAGAAGTGATTTCTTGCAATGAATGGCGTGATTTGTGCCAAGTGTTATAAGACCATCTTTTTTTTTTTTTTGTTAAATATTCACATATTTAAGCCTTGCAAGTATGATTTTCAGTACTCTTGTCTGGGGATGGGCAGCTTACGTTTTGGGTATTTTGAAATTTAAGCACCTTCCTTAGTAGCAAAGGCAAGCTCTCAAATGCTTTCCCTGGTAACATTCACTCTTGGATGACTGTTATAATCTTGGCAAGCAAAGATGAAGGATCAAGCACAGAATCTGGCCTCCTCTCCAAATTGCCTTGATTTCTTATCTCCGACGCAGAATTATTTTGCACAGATCTTGCTGTTTCATGTTTCCCTTTGCTTTCACGGTACTATTTCAATTAATGCCATCCTGGGGACACATGAGCCTGGTGTAAAACGTCATCATAATGTTTGAGAGTGGTTTTGAGAGTCTGTTCTGCACATATAAAAAACTGTGTCAATACATAGTCAGGCTTTTAAAAGTGGTGTTTATAGCACCATAATGACCCTGTATCTAGGTCTTGAATCAGAACAGGGTGTGGGCCCTTTACAATGTGAATACAATAACATGTATTAAATAACAGTAAGAAGTTACTGCCAGTACACAGTAGCCAATTTTCCAATCTTAATACCTGAGAACAACAAACAGCGAGTGAGGCTGGCAGGGCTGGTGGCCTCGGGCCAGCTTTTCCCGAAGCAGGTCCCTGAAGTCAGCCTGGCTCAAGGTGAGCTTGCTGCTCAGTGGGGCTGAGCCTCTGCAGCAACCAGCACCCGTTTCCTCCCCCTCTAAAAGCAGGAACCTTGGCTGGGCTGTCTGTGTGCAGCACCCAGGGGAGCCTGACCTGCTTCCCCATGGCTGCCCTTGGGTGGATGGATGGGCAGCCAGAGTTTAGAGACCCTGATGTGAAAGTGTTGATCTAGATCCCCAGGAAATCCTGTTAAGCAGCAACGGAAGTGCCTGGGGCAGGGGAAAAAAATCTGTCTGCTATAAGCTGTGGCCCTCTCATTTGCATGCAACATATGTCCTCTTCGTTTGCATGTCAAAATAACCCTGCCCCAACTGCCTCAAGCAAAAAGATTAGATCTGGGGAGGAGGCTTGCACCAGGACAACTTTTAGCACAACAAGGAAATTCTAAAAGACTAAAGATAATTAAAAACAAGAGATGAAAGCTAGCTCAGTCAGCTTGCTTGACATAGCCAAGTATCTCCCAATAATTCAAGAAACCTCTCAGTATCCAGAACTGTCCATCATCCACCCTGTTTTCCCCTGCCAGCACGATTTGGCATTTTAAAATTAAAATTGTTGTGCTTGTCCTGCTGACTCATATGTTGTGTATCTCTATTCTGTCCAGATTTGGGATGAAAACTTGGCCCTGTGCTGTAAGCCTGTGTTATGCAGGAGGTCAGAGCAGTTAATCAAAATGGATCATTCTAGCTTTATAGCATAAAAGTCAGTTAAGTCGTTGGCAAAATTCCTGCTGATGCCTATAAATGCAGAATTCGAACTGCATAACCCCAAGAAGGCCAAATGGCTGGCTGTATGATTCTCTCTCTGAGTCCAGCTCTTCTGCCTGGAAGTCCAGAGCCGCTCTGCTTATTTACTGTCCTTTTTTCTTCATGCATCCCATGGATTTGAAGCGCTGAGCTTTTTTAATGAGAAGAGCAAAGCCTCATTTCTTAGGAAAAAAATGTGGTTTAAATTTATTATTTTTTTGAGTGAAATTGAATGACTTGAAAATACCCCTAATCCATTTGTTACCTTTTTCACTGTGAATTTTCTTTTACCTTTGCAATAAAGGGAATTCATTTTTAATAGGATCGAGGGGAAAATTTCTAGGATCAGTTTGCACCATATTTCTGCCTACAGCTAAAATCTCAAATCTAAACCGTAAACCCTTAAAAATAGTGAGGAGGAAAGGATCATTAATAACCCTAAAACTAGTTTGAGACTCACCATAAGAACATTACCTGTAAAGGCAACGTCCGTTACACTGCCTTAGCAGTAATAAGCAATACAAATAAAAGACACTGCAGGGCTGAAACAAGTGTGAAAGCCTAAAATGTGAATTTTAGGATGTTCTGTAGTGACGTGGCTGTCCAGGGCACAAAAGGCTGCTGTATTCAGGGTTTCTGCGTGAAGATAACACCACCTGCTTAGCACTTCACCCCAGCACTTTGTTTGGAAGCTCTTGCTTCTGCTCTTCGTTAGCCCTATCGCTAGAAAATGCAGTCGGGCTGCAGAGCTCCTTGCAGCACTGAGGACGTAGCTGTCGACGGATCTGTAAAACAAAGGGCGGTTTGCTGTACGCAGGTAACCTACCGGACCTTCAATTTAGATGAGTCCCAAATAACATGAAAACTAGCCTTGGATCAAATGCCCCATTATCTTTGTGTCTTCTCTGTGGGCTGGGAACTCTCTGTGGGACAGATGGAGAGAGAGAGCTCGAGTAAGTTATGCAAACGCTATTGTGTTAGACTTGTGTAAAGGCTAAATCATTTTAGCCTCTGGGCTAAATCATTTGATTGGATGGAAACCATTTAAGATGAGACTATTTTTTTCTTGAAACAGTTTATTCCCTGACCACATTTAAGTAGCTAGAATGTTTTGCTTGGTGGAGTGTGTGACTGTGGGGGGTGGAGAGCAAGGGAAAGGGAATTGGGACTCATTTTTGTGGATATCCCAAAATAACCCAAATGAAGACAACCCAACCTGAAATGTAAGAATTCCCAGAGGCTGCTTGGTCACAGGATGTATTTCCACATTGTATTAGAGCAATTCCCTGAACTGGAGAAGACAGAGGCAGTGCTGGCTGACTTGTAGTTTTACTGCCCGGTTGTTTATTAGCAATCCTGCTGTGCAAAAGCATTGAAGAAATGGAAGTTATTCAGAGGCGACTCTGAGCCAGACTTGATTGTTAGCAGCTTTAGGGATTTGGCTATTAGCCGGTGCGTTCTGTGGTAATGGAATATTGTAAAAATGTTTATATAAAAAAGTGCAAATGTCAAGGCAGTGTGCATGTGTGTATGTGAATACCTCTTCATACAGTAATAGTTCTTAGAAGCAAAATTTACCAGAAGTGTAATAGGACAAAAAGTTGCTCGGGCAGATTTGCTTGGGTTTTAATTTACTTTGCTATAAAACAAGGTCCTTTACCCTGCGCTGCACACCAGGCCCAAATTACAGACTTTGGAACCCCAGAACTGTCTGACCTGACTACTGATGCTCAAGTCAATTCTTTTTATTATTGCCATGAGGTTTGCAGCGGGCTGCAGGATTGTGCATTGAAAGTACATCAGTGCTTTTAGGGTGAACTGGTGTTTTAGGTCGATCGGTAGGAGATAAATTGGAGCTTTCAGCACCCACTAAAGAGATGGAGGTAATTTTTTTTCTCTTTTTCATCAGCAATTTGCACAGCCATTTCCAGTAGTGGGGATAGGACACATCACAGTCTGGGGGCCAAGGGTGACTTCAACAGCAGAGCATGAACGTGGAACCCTTTGTCTCCGTCACGCCAACTCTCAGCTTCACCTGACTGCTCTGCTGCTCCCGTCCCCCAAAACTGCCACCCTCTTTGGACGGTCAGAGAAGCATATATTAATTAAAGCTATCGTTACACAGTCAGCCAGTTGTATTCATCTCCAGCCTGCGCTTGGTAGGTTTCTGAATAAATGCCCACTCGTGCTGTCTCAGGGTCACTGTTTCTGCCTGTTTCCAGGCTTGGATAGCTGTGGTTGCGTCAGCTTGCACTCTGAAGGTTATCTATCCAACCAGTAGGATTACAAGGGCAATATATTTCTAAATGAAAATGTTGATTCTGGAGTACAGTTATGGGGTCGTTTACATTATTATGCACATAATCTCCGCCATAATCTCTTTCAGAGCAGGGGGTCTAGAATGACCTTTTAAGGTCCCTTTCTGTACTGCATTTCTATGATTCTATGAAGTCCTTGCTGAAAACAAATAAATGTTATCAACATTCCTATAAATTATTCATTTTTTAAATCCACTGGTCATTATAAGATGATTGGCATAAGTAATAATCTGTGTTAGGGATGCGAAGGAAAGCAAAATGATAAAAAGCCTCCTTGATGTTCTGCTGCTGTTTGTCATCTTGTCAGAGAGAAAGAGGGGTCTGACAGACCTCCGGCTTTGCCCTCGGAGGACCTGGGCTCCAGTCCCTGCACTTCCACTGCTTCTTTTGTGGTCTTGACAAGTCATTAGGGAGAGACTGAAACGCTGATTTCGGAGCATCTTAACTGCACTTCAGCTGGCTGCCCTCCTGCTCCCGTCCCCCAAACTGCCCGGACTTGCAGACTGCATTAATCAAATCTATCCGTAGGCATTCAGCCAATTGTATCCATCTCCAGCCTATCCTGCTTCTGTTTGGCCCATAAATAGTTTTTAAATATGCTTCTCAGCTACATTTTGATTCTTCTAGGTTTCTGAAGGACCTTTGTTTTGCGTTTCTGGTTTCAAAAAGTGATTGTAAAAAATAGTTATTCTGGGCTCCAAAATCAGCTTTCTTCTCCCTCTGCTCGCTATCGTCTTCCAGTGACAAAGAGGTGAGTTGAGCTGCTTTCAAGTCAGCTGCCCCATGGCTCGGACACGTCTAACCAGATACTCGGGGCTGCAGCTTCGTTCCGCTCTGCTGGGGTTAGTGGAGTAACCACAAATACGGGGCTCCGTCACTCCCCGGCTAAGCAAACTGCTGCGCGGGGACAACAGTAAAAGCAACGAGTAAGAAAGCAAGCTGCTTATGCTCATTTGGCTGCAATAAATAGGTTTCAACCATAATTCTTTGGTTTCCTCTGTAGACACTTTTGAACACTATCCTTACAGTTATTATTTTTAATCCCTGTGAACTCACAGCGTGGGCCGGACGTTGGTGACCGTGGTGGCGTGGGTTACACAGCTCTTCAAAATGTTGATTTTTGAATCTCACTTCCACTTAACCAAATGTTGCTGGTGGGCTCAGATACGTACAATTAGCTCACTTAAAATGATGCCTCCGGTGTGCTAAGGCACTTAAAATTAGGACCAGAAGTTAGGCAGTTAATCTGTAAAGCTCAATAAAGCCTCCTGTTTCATCCAAGGGTTGTCAGAAAATTCGTTCCACATCTGTACAGAAAAAAGCGAGGTGTAAACTGCCAAGAACCATTTTAATGATGGCTGGAGAAAAAAGCAGCCAGATGGCAGGCTCTGCTGTGGCTGCGGTTGGTATTTAACTGCTTTTTTATTGGAAAAATATGGGGTGAAAAATTGTGTGGGACTCATTAGGCAGCCTGCTGCGATTCTGATCAGCTTGCCAATCTGTTCAGTGTGGCAAAGATCCAAACAGCCATAAATTTTTAGCAGCGGCTTATAATCTATGACTTGGAGCTTGTTAAACCTTCTCTACTCCCCCCACTTTTGTACACTGCTTGGTTTGGGGTTTTTTTCCCTTTTTTATTTTTTTAATAAAAGCTTCAGGGCTCAAGCTGTTGTGAAAAAAAAAAGGGGGGGGGGGGGGAGATAAAGTATCTCACAAAAAGCTCCAGTGAACAGCACATCTCTTTGCTCCTTCTCAAAGTAAGACTTCATAACACAAGTTTAATTTTCCCGATCCTGCATATTAACTAAAAAATTGGGTGTGCGGCAACATCTAAAGCAAGAGAGTGAGTGGTGTTATCTTTTCATTGGCACAGAGGAGCAGTGGAAATCCTCCTCCTCCTCCTTTGTCAGCTTCAGCGGGAGGAAGGTTGTCCGAGGAGAGGGTTATTTTTGTGGGCAGGCAGCCCCGCAGTGTTTTACCTTTTTGCCGAAACAATCCTGAAGTGAAGAATATGCAGATTTCAGGATTTCATAGCTTGGAGCAAAGTGTTAGGATCACAGCGCGACTGGCGCTCAAGGGAGACGGTAAACTGCTGGCAGCATTTTAATTTTCCGTCGTAGTGGTGTCTGGATTCTGAAGGATTCACAAAGGATCCTAAGAGGAAACTTAAAGCTTCCTTTTTCTTAATATTTGCATATTACAGAAATCGATTTCAGACAAAGGAAAAAGAGGTTTTAGAGGCTGCTGTGACATGTTTCCAAGTAACATACACAGAACTATTGATCTGACCACTTTTACGGAGATGGAAAATAAGCAGCCAGCCCTCCTTCATGGGAGTATAAATATTGGTTTTGAAAGATTTATGGAAACCAGCGGCCAGCAGCGGTATATATGGTCTCTCGTATATGTGCTGTTAAAAATACTACAGTATTTCTCAGAAATTGCCCCAAGTAGTGAAGTAAAATTATAAACTATGGAGTTTTGATGCTTAACTGAAGCATTACTATACTGTAATAATTTTATAATGGTAACGCTAAACTCGCGCATGCATTTATAACGTGCATACGTGCTGTAGGTTTAAGGTTATTTCAAGGAGATGTTTTAAACAGAGCGGTGAGCCAGTTACAGAAGTGTGTATGCACATGGATTGGTGTGCACAATTGCTGTAGAGCTGTATGCAAGTTAGACTGCTGTCACAAAAGGCTAAACCAAAATCCTTCTTGCTTGGCCAAGGCAAAGGTGTTAACTTGACTCCTGCAGAAAGTGAGTGGGACTTCGGCTGATTAACTCTGATTTTATGTGCAATTTTGAATATGGCAGGTACATTAAAAAGAGCATCCGTGTAACCCAACCGTCAGTGATGTAGGTTTCGTTTTATTTGAACTAGCATTTCCAATAGCATGTCCCTTCTCATTACATTTTGGGCCAATAGTGCAACAGAAATACAGAGAGAAGTGCTAGCAGACCTCCCTGCAAATGCCATCCAGGCTGTTTTAATGCTGGCCAAGCCTTCTTTAGCTAATGCTCTGCACCAAAACCAGAGCCCACATGGATGGATGCTTCTCTGGTTATGTCCAAGCCTTCCTTCTACACACGTACGTATTTCCCTTACCTTCTGCTAAGTACTCTGGCATTTCTAGCTACTAGCTGATTTCTTCTAGCTGTTGTCTTTGTGTAGAGCACACATGTAAATAGGGAAGATAAAAGGTTACTTCTTTCCTTTCACAGAATTTATTGCAAAAAAACCAGAAAAGAACACTATGAAAAAGCCTGGGGAGGTTGTCTTATATTTTCTATAAATATAATACAATCAGGAAGTCTTTGTTTTGTGAGAAGAGGATGAATGAGCAGATAGTGGTAACAAAATCCAAGAGTGCACTGATCTGCTTGAAGTCTTCCTCCCCTTTTTTGTTCTGCCAGTGGGAATATTTGTATATTACTGTTCAAAGAATAACTGCCTGTTTTCTTCCTAAAGTAATAATTTATGATACATGAAGGACACTTTTTATTCACATTGACTCGTCTGTGTTTAGAGAAAGTTGGGTTTTTCCTTCTCCTGGTACAGGACTTAGGGGTTTGGGGCTGGGGCTGGTTGTGGTTTTCTTTGGACATTTCTGCCACTTGGAGTGGATTTTCTTTAAACATAAAGTTGAATCACGCCTCTGTCTTCCCAGCTGGCCTCAGGCTTTGCAAAGACAGCCAATTTTTCTTCACTTCCAGGAAACTGGTTTATTCCTTCCCCTCCCCACCTCGAAATGCATACATTCATAACACAGCTCCTCCCCATGAAAAAGCTCTTCTCGCCCCCAGCACACAGCATCTCCTTAAAGGTGTTGAGAGGACTCTACTCTCCATTGCCACCTTCTTTCTTGTTTCTCTTTTTGCCTGTCTGTGGGGTGTATAGCCATGCAAACAGCCTTATCACAGCCTGTCTAGCAATAAGATCCATGAATACTTTGGCTGTTCCCCAGGATGGTGTGAGCCTGTCACTCACAGCAGAGCTGGGAGGAGAGCGGCAGGGTGGCAGCCGAGCCGCGGAATTTTATTTGATGTGGGAGGAGGAGGCTGAAGAGGGGCTATGGTAGTGTCACCAAATCTTGCAGTTTTAATGCAAAATGTTTCCTTAAAGGCGCAGTTCCTGGGATTCTGCAATGAGATCCGAAATTTTGACTTCCATGTGAAAGAAATTAACCCGCGCTGTCATTAAGGAGACTTGGCGATAGGAGCCGCCCCACGGCAAAATCAGCAAGCAAATTAAAGGAGTGCACAGTGTATTTATTTAATTAGGTTTTCATCTTACTATTTTGAAGATGATTTTCTGATTTGGTGGGGAGAGAGGGAAGAAGACAAGTGGACAAAGATCGATTTGGGTTTTATACTCTCCGGTGGTTCGTTGGAAACAAGAATTGCCAGTGTGTATGACTTCAGTAGTTTCCACTGGGAAAAGCTTTTCCTCCTTGTTTTGAAAAAGTTAAAAAATGGGATGGGATAGGATCTTCCCAGACACCACTAATCTTGCCTCTGTCTCCAGAGGCTTCCAGAAAAGGCCAGCTTTTTGAGTTTGTGAGGCGAATGCTACATTTGGGGCAGATTCAGCCTCTTCCTCTCTTGACCACCAAGTAAGCATCAAATAGGACGTGGAGGCTGGACTCAGTTTGGGTCAGTAACCTGGAGAGGAAGGACCGGGGCCACTACTAGTTCTCCAAACAGTGTTTTTTCTTATCACACTGTATAAAGCAAAGCATCCTCCTAGCCAGCCTCTTCAGCGCAGGACGGTGTCTGGAAGGTGGTGCTCCTCGGAGCCGTGCCCGTCGCTGCCGATCAGAGCGATGGGCTGCCGAGCCCCGTGTTGGGAAGGGGAGCCCGTGCCGGCTCAGAGCGGGCCCCAGCTTGGCAGAGCCAGGTGCTCACCAGGGTCGTCATCTGCCGCATGGGCTGTGGGTGAGCAGTGCTGCTCTCAAGCAGCACCTCCAGGACGAAGTCTTTGGGTTAACAGGTGGACAGGAAAGATTTGTCTGTAGTTGCTATTATTTAAAGTGCAGCGTGGATACCAGCTGGCTGTATTTAGTTGGTATCATTTTTTTTCCATGCATCATCGATGTACAGAAAACATTTGCCTTATTTTAAATGCCTTGTTTCTATACACAGCAGCTTTGTGGGGATTAGAGTGCCCTCACCAATGCGGGGTCGGCAGCCCCTTCCCCGTACCACCTGCATGAACAGACTGCTGTAACAGCCTCGCTTTATAAGATGCTCTTTTAAATAAATAAAGACAACTCCCAGCTGATACTAGCCCTTTACTTGCTAATAACACTCAAGTCCTTTTGGCTCTCCAGAACATCCCTTAAGAGAGGGGATTCTGCATTAAGCAACTTGTTCTGTCAGGAGCGATTCGCTCTGCGACAGGTCTGGCCCGCGAAGAGATGGTCGTCGTCTGTGCAGTCTCTGCCTGGGGAGGAGGAGACACGATAAATGAAACAGATTAGTCATCTATAGGAGGACTTGATCGTCTGTCTTCCCCGATCTCTAAGCTTCCAATGGAAGATCTAATTTTTCAATAAAGATAATTCAATTAGGAGGTTTTAATTAGGGAGTTGAAGCTGATTCCCCCCACCCCTTTCTGTAGCTGTCAGCCTCTGCACAGAAGCATCCATGCCCCTCCATCCCCGCTTCTCTTTTATTTATATTTTTTTAATTCCTAATCATCCTGGTGGAAGAAAGCAGGGAAGGGGGAAAGATGATGAAGGGAGAACAGGGACGTAAAAAACTAAAATTAAAAAAAAAAAAAACCCACAGCATGTTGTGTCATTAAAAAGTGCCTTGTATTACCCGGGAGCTTCTCCATCTGCTTTCGGTGGGCATCCCAGGAGGACTTGGCGATTATGAAGGAATTCTCGGAGGCCATTACTGGGAAGAGGAAAAAAGGCTTGCTGCAGACAGCTTAATGGACTAATTTGTAACTGTGAGAGCAGGAGAAATGAGTTGTTGGCCACGTTTTAATTTGACAGCGAGTGGCAGAACGAATGCGAAATGTGGTGAGTGAGCAGGCACGTTCATTTTCGCGGTGCACTTTGCAAGGGCCTCTTGGCTTTCCCATGGGGGGCGTCACTATTATTTTTTGCCTTCCCCACCCGAGCGAGGACGGTCGGGGCGAAGCAGTGGGGAGGTGCAGGGGGTGAGGACAGGTTGGAGGAGGGGAAGCGTGATCAAGCAAACAAGGCTCAGGATCCAATTTTATGCCAGCACTAGGAAGACGGGAGAGGAGAGGCTAAAGAAATTAGCAGTGTGTCTTAACTCTTTGTGTGATGAATGGGAGGAAGACGCTTTATGAGAGCATTTTTTCTGTACATAGTGACTTTGTTGTCATCTGACGTACGTGCAGTCCCACCTTTTGTGATCCACTTGACCAAAGGTCATAGGCAATAGATCACCAGCCAAAGCAAAATTTGGCAGTCTTTCCAGGGGTAACTGGCGCTCCTAAATAGGCTCAGAAGGCTGATGTGCAGTTGTTGACCCTTATCCAAAATCCGGGTCCTCGCTACAGCTGCTCCGAGGCTGTTGCTCCCCCGGTTCAAGTGCTTCTACAGTCATGCCGCATCCCAGAGACCTCCTCACCGCTCTGATGCTGCCCAGTCCTACCCGTGCTCATTGGGCTATGACATTAATTCATGTGGTATCCGACATGGAGCTAGGCAAGTGTAGAAATTGCCTCCCCCGTTTGCTGCTCCGTCATTTAAACCCCGCTAGCGATCTGATGGGGCACTTCAGCACCCGGCGGCCTCCCCTTGCCGTCAGGTGCCCCTGGGCACATCTCTCACCCTTTGGACTGAGGCTCCTGCCCAAGGGCAAGGGCAGCGTGTTGCCTTCCCTGCATCAGGAGGGCTCTGTTCCACACTGACATTTTGTCAGTTTGGTTGCTCTTTAGCTTGTGATGTTTAAAAATCGATGCTTCCCCACCCAGAGGCTATAATAGAGCAGCTTGTATGAACTGAAAGATAGATAAATACATGTGGTTCTGTAGAAGCTACCTTCTTGGCAGCCAGTGCTCGCCATAGTTCCCCATCATCCACTGTATTTTTTTCCCTTACATGTTCTTTACTGAAGCTCCCATAAGGGGAAGAAAATCTAATTGGCCACTGTGTTTTTTCCAGGAGGTTGTCTTCAGTGGCCTGTTGTTAAGTTGTATGATTAAAAAGAGAAAAGACTAATTCTGCCAGAAAACACACATGGATTGGTAATAGAATAAATTGATATATATGAGCTGAGATGATTATTTATGGCTCTCTTCCCAGGCTGCAGTACCAAGGTATGAACGTGCCATAAATTGCATGACAGTTTCTTGCAAGACAGCAGACGAGATATCATCTCACCCCCATGATCAGTTACAGGGGTGGTCTCAGGGAGTCTGCTTAAAAATCAGACAAAATCCCAGTTCCCTCGCTTGGACTGTTGTTTCTCGCAGCTACGCACTGTAGCGAGGGCTCCTGTACGGGGTGGAGGATCCACAGCGTGGCCCCTCCGTGTTGTGTCCTGGCAGAGGGACCACCTTTCAGTGCCTGTGGAACCTAACAGCTACAGTTCAGAGGAGTCATAAACCTTCCATGTAGGTTTTACAAAGCATCTGGGAGGAAAATGTTTTGTTTTCTGGATTATGGGAATAGCAGATGAGGAGGAGGAAAGTGGAAGGACCTTTCCTGTTTTCTGCAAGTACATTAGCAGGGAAGAGAACGTGGGGTATGAAGAGGTGCACGTAGGCAGTGGTTTTGCTGTGCAGACGCTTGAGTGCTTTGGTCTGTCAAGGGGTGGGTTGTCTTCTTGGAGAGTGTTGGCTGTCAGTACTGCGTCTCCCAGCGCTGTGCCTGAGGACAAGGGATCCTGCTGGATCCCAGCTCCGAGCATCGCAGGGTCAGGCTGGGAACAGCTGCTTGTTGTTGTTTCAGTCCGGGGGAGGATATGCTGAGCCTAGTCCAGACCCGACACATCAGCAGGAAGAGTCCCACTGGCTTCAGTAGGTTTTCCTTCAAAATTTGTGTTAGATCTGAAGATTTCAGTGAAGAGCAGCATGGATAGGGCACTGTACTGGGACAAAAAGGACTGATTCTCTTGTGATGCATGGGAATCCTTGTGCAAGTTTCTCTTCATTTTTTGCTGGTCTTCATTCTCAGGTTTTTGGGGGTTTGACCTTCTGAAACCTATGTTCTACCGCCTGCGGGAGGGAGGAATGGGGAACAACATTGCCGTGTGTCTTGTTTGCGTTAGCATTCCTGGTTATCTCCTTCAGGCACTGCCATGTTATTATCAGCAAGCGGCCTGAGCACGGGAAGGAGGAAAAGCTCTGAGTTCCATCTGCACTCCTCCTATTGCCTCCCTCTGTAGCTTCAGACAGATTACTCATGTGCCCTTCTTATCTTTCTCATTGGTAAAATAGGACTGAGACTTAGTGGGTATGGTTGTTATGCAGGAAGTGGCAAGTAACATCCTTTCGAAATACGAAGTACTGCACCTACCCTGACTGTGACGAGCACAGCTTTCATCCAAGTACAGGCTCTGCCATCCCCAGTGCGTGGTGGAGCTGCATTCATACCCCAGGCTCTGCCGTGTGGGCTCGAGGCATTGCAAATGGGCGGTGGCTGGTTGCTGAGAGATGCTACTTTGACCAATTTTATCAGCGTACTGAAATATGATATTCTCATTTAAGTGTGTGGATACAACATGGGTTTAGTGTACATACTTCCCAAATGAGGTAGGTATGTATGAGCATGCACATGCCCAGTATGAATCCTGATTTCATGGATGCTGATTTGGTACTGATGTAACTCCATGAGACTTGAAGAGTTGAATTTCATTGTGATCACTGTATATCATTTCTGAAAGTGAATATCCAGCAATTAACTCATGAGCATGTAACTGTGGCTAATACTTGTTTTCTTTTTCTTTTTTAACAAAAACATGAGATACATTGAAACTCTTCTCCTTATGGCTTTCTCTTTTACCCTTTGATCTTTCTTACTACAAGAAATATTCTTTGGAAAAGCTTTCTGCCTTTTTTTTAAATGTGAAATATTGCATGTGACTTCAGAAGTGTATACCCACGGTACTGGACTGTTCTTCTGTTTGTTCGTTGCGGTTTTTTTTAAAGGCCATCTGCAAATGATACATACAGTCCTGATGTATAGGAATTTTGCGAGCAGGTCTAATAGTATTGGTTTGTTCTGCGAGATACAAAGGTTCATCATCCTCCAGTGTGTGGGCGTCTGCCTTGAGAGACCCTTGAGTGAATTTGACACTACCCGAGTTGGATTACAAGAATGTATTTTTATTATTCCTGCTGACAGGTACACAACATCCAGCTCTCCCTGGTTTTCTAAATATTTCTTTAAAGACAGACTAACCTTGTTTTAAAGCTTTTCATTATTCACCTTAATTATACATAACACTGTGCTTTTAAAATGGGGTGGGAGAAGACCCAAGAAGACAGAAGCATACACTTGGTCATGGCTTGAAGAGAGGATGACAAAGAGGAGGGGGACAATTTTCCCAGTTGGAACAAAACGTTGGCCTTGTGCCTCCTTAACTCATTAAGCCTCGGCTCTTGCTTTGGTGTTTTGATAGAGGGTGACGGGCAAAGGACCATTTCAGTGCTTATGTTCATGTCACCTACTTGCCCGTTTCATCTCTATCTCTGAACACTGATCTCCAGAAGAGAAAGCATTGGGATTTCTCCAAGCTGTCACCCAGCCCCAGGGTGTGATCAGTCTAGGGCAGCAAGGAAACTAAATATAAGGGAGACAGAGTGTGTATGGCTGTATTTGTCAAGAAGACTAAGTGAATGAAATCCATGCTGCCTCCAGAACTTCTGTTCACACCTCGACCTGTCCCTTTTGAATCTAGAAATGCAGCCCTCTGGTTTCAATCCTGAATGCACAGACATATGAATGGAAACTGAAATTCCTAGATAGCAGCAGGCAAGACTGTTCATTTACCCAAGACATCGGGGAGTCCCTCTTGCTCTGGGCCACAAAGTCCACCGTAAAGCAGGTTTGCAGGGCTGGAGAGTTGGGATTAGGGAAGCTTCAGGCTGTTTCATTCCCAGGTAAAATCTTTCTTTTAGGGCTCGTGTAGACTTTTGGGGGTCCCGTGCCCGGGGTCTGTGATAGCTCAAAGAGCAGAGCCGGAGTTTGGTGGTTGCCTAAATTCCTGCCTTAATGCAGCTTCGCTTTTCAAGACAGCAAGGCTCCCGCTGCTGCCACTGCCGCTCGCCCCCCCCTTTTACCTTCCAGCTCACTGCGTCTGTTCCTGGAGGCCCCGGGAGGCTTTAACAACCACTAGATTGTTAGTGACAGTCAGACACTTTAACACTTAAAGTAGAAGGTTTGATTTAATCGCAAGGCTGTCATTTATTATTTGTCTGCTGTGTTCCGCTGGGGCGCCCGCTGATCAACTGCCTGCTCCCAGGAGGGCATTTTTTTTTTTTTTTTGTTATGTCTAAATCCTCAATACAAATTGCAGCGCTCCTAGATCTCCCAGCGGGACCCATTACCGCCTGTGGGGCATTAAGGATCATTAATAGTGCTGTCAGCAAGCTAGCCAGTTGGTTAGCTTCTCATAAATAGGAAATTAATCCATCTACTTCATTAATAATGCCGAGTGTAGCTATTTTGTTGCACTTGATGTAAGGGGCCTTCTGTTTGTCTGTAATGTGATAAGACAGGACTCCAAATTAGCATTGAATGTCTGATACAAGAGTGCAGACTCAATTACTTAGTGGAAAGCTTTTTGTTTTGGTTGGGTTTTTTTGTTGTTTTTTTCCCCAAACGTCTTTAAAGTTCTTGAGCAGCAAGAAAAAAAAAAACAACGCTGATTTGCTTCTTTATTTGTATTTTGCAGATTCTGTTTCCATTGCTTGCTTCTGCTTTTGAAGAATAAATTGTTGGGGAGGGAAAGCAGTGAATGAGAAATGGGGACCACACCTGGCAGGAAAAGCAAAATGCGTTAATTAGAGACAGGGCTAACTAGCTGTGCTCATCTTGCCTTCTGTGCTGAGGGTTTGGGGTGGTTGTTTTGCTTTTTACTTGCATCTCTAGTTAAGGAATCATTACAACACTGACGGGTGTTATGTTTCACTTTGTAGGAGGAGGAGCAGTAATAGTATAGGTTAAAGGAGAAAATGAGCCATGATAAGAGTCGTCCAGCTTTTTATGAGAAAATCATTTGCCTACCAAGCAAACGCAGAATCCCTGATGGGTGGTATTGGAACCACTCAGAGGATATGAAGAATTCTGAGTACATTTATCTATTGCATTTCTAATTAGTTTTACTCCATAACATCTAGGCACCAGAAACAAAATAGAGAGTTACATGGCAATTATCCATAAAAGTACTTCATCCTATGCTTCTGTGCCGTTCGGATCTTCCTGTGTTTCCTTCCTTCCTATAACTTTCTCATCAGCGTAGGGGAAAAGTCAAGTAATTTTTCAGCCTTAATTCTTAAAGAAAAGCTTTTCAAGAAAGGAATGGTTTCCCTCTTGCCCTTGAAACACTGTACATTTGCCTTTTTTACTTCAGCCTTGTGAGTTTGTTTTCAGCCAAACAAACAAAAAAATTCAACTAGGATGACCGACACTTGCTAGAGCTCGAGTTTGCAGTATGGGGAACCACTCAGCTTCTTGGGATTTTTATCCAGAGCTTTGAGGAGACTTTGCTGGCAGTCTCCTTCATGATACTTTAAGAATTTGCTTTTACTGGCTTTCTAGCAATACGCTGTTAAGTAGCATGTAGAGGAGGGATTATAAACATATAACCATATCAGGTCCCAGCCTATGTCTGGGGCGCCAAGGCACTGCCACAACATAAATAATAATCATTATAACTAATTACTGTTTGGGCATTGGGGAGGGAGAGCACTTGTATTTATTTTTATAATGGGAGGCAAATAAATTTCTGAAATATCAAGAGGAGAGAGGAAAGAGCTTCTACAAAGTGATGAGATAAATAGATTTGGAAACATTCCAGTTCTCAGAAGCGAGTAGTCTGGAATGGATATTTTCTGTTGACAAACTCTTCAAACCATGTGAGCTGTGCTGTATTTATTTACATCATTCCTGCAGTAGAAATGTGTTTTCCAAAAGCAGTGTGTGACCGAAGAAGTACAGTGCAGCAGCAGGGATGATCCCAATATTCAGAGGAGCTGCAGGAAAGGATTTTGGGGATTTCCATCCCAGGCAGTGGAGGTGCTTGCATTGTTTGTGTTAGATGCGTGTTGCACTACAGTGCCATCTGGGAATGGCCCTGAAGGGCAAAATATGCAAAGAAACACAGGAGGCACAGACTCTATCTCTAAAAATCTCACTATGGGCGCCCTCAAACTCTGCAAATATTCATTGTCCAAATTCCAGTGATGGTTCTGAATTTCACAATTGCCCTCTAGGATAAGCAAGAACAAAAGGATAAAAACCAAACAACTTTGAATGTAGAATTGCACTGGAGGGGGACGGAGGGTTCAGCGTTGGAAATTCATACATGAATTGTGCAGATTGGCTCGGTTTCCAGAGTATTTTTTTTTTAACTGCTGCCTTTTCCTGTTTGGAACTGTTTTGCAGTGTAGGGTGAGGAGCAATCCCAGCAAACTGTCTGTCTCCATGTCCCCTCACCTATGTGTTATTAGAGGCAGTGGTGCTGAGAACCCCGTGGCCGTAAAAAGCTCAGCTGCGGCCAAAATCCTAATGCACTTCCAATTCCCAGTGCATTAAGCTTGGAGAAGTCTGCTGTGTATTATCCCAGGCTCTGTCCAGTTTCTCTAGAGGTTTTCTGGTGCTAAAATCTTTGCAAGCATTTTTGTCAAATGCTTAGTGCTTTAAAACTTAACCTCATTACACTCCAGTCTATTTCTGTGCTGAAGGAGAAGGAAGCATGGGAAGGATCTTTTCCCTGAAAATAAAAAAGTCCAGCCAACATAAGTTAGATGCTTTGGAGGTTCTTTTATTGTAAACTACAGGAAAGGACTTTGGCAATGTGTTGAAATTGTTAGATTAAAGCTTTCCCCTCCATCGCCCCCCATTCTGCCATTAAAGACCAATGCTGCTGTAAACAATTTATGGCTTTCTTAAAGGAAGTCAGATAATCCTGGCTGATTTGTGGCCATTCCTTTATTGCCTTGCCAAACTCTGCTTTGTCATTTCTGGTTGGAGGAGAAAGCACACACAGCCACATATGTTCAAGTTTCTGACCTCATTTTGACTGTTATGAGAGAGTGAGCACATGTGTCTTTGGGAAAAAAAAAAAATAAAAGGAAAAATCCTGGAGTAAAAGAAGAATAATTTCCCTAGTAATTATGTTCTTTAAGAAATATGGGGTGTAAAATATACCATTAATGATTTTACAATCACTTGGCCAGTCAGGCAGGAGAGCTGGCTGACCCAACCTAGTAGAAAGCACCACTCCGCATTAGTGTCAAAATGGATGTTTAGTCGTGTGCAGCCATGGTGAAATTGGAAGTGGAAAGGAGCCAATGCCTCTTTCAGAGAGAGGGGAATAAAAAACCCTCTCTCTTGTTTTACAAATCTCTCCAGGGATGATGAAAATGGCTCTCTTCAGCATCCATCTCCTGCTTAGTTCTAGATCAACACATGTGGTAGGAAAATGTGTTCTGCGTAGATATGTCATGGCTTCAGAGAAACTGTGAAAATAAAAGGGGCACATTTCTCCCCTCTGCAGCCCTCCTCCTCTTGGCATTTTGAGTAATCACGTTACCGATTAGTGAATATTTGTTGTTATAAGCAGAGCTTGTAGTTGTGCATATAATGACAGTGACCCGGCACATTTCATGATTAGATCTGGTTTAGAGTACTGTGTGTGCATTGCCCATGTCTCTTCGGTCTGGTGTGTAGATAAAGCCTAGTTGGAGGTTAAACTACTCAAGTTTTAGGATGACATGGTTGTGTCAACAAAGAATGTAGGGAAAGACAGGGATTTAAAACAAACAAAAATGAAAGACCAAACAACAGCATAGATACAATTTTATCAACAAGAAATCCTGTCATTGGTTCAGCTTGTTCGTTTTTTTGGGAAACTCATATTCTCTGGTCAGCAGAATCTGTGTCTCCGTCTTCAGCAAAAGCTTTCTTGGTAGACCCTTTTCAGCATACACAAGGTCTAAGCTGCAGGTATTCATAGAAATGAGAACATGTGTTAAGTCACTTCATCCATCCTGCTGACAAGATGGTATTTTCTATTTAAATACATTTTCCAGTTCTTGTTCAATTCAGCCTTAAGTGTACCGAATGACAGCTTCTTCAGCCCCCCTTAGGAAATCGTTCCAGAGCCTAATGGCTCTCATGGTCAAACAGACAGCTCTTTTGCATGCAAAGCCTTGTTCTCACTTAAACTAAAGGTCATTTCATACCTACTGTCGCCCTGTGAGATAACATATAACAGAAACTATATTTGTACTCATGTTACATTCTCTTGTGCAGCCAGAACAGCATTGGGTGGCCTGAACGTAAAAGCGGATAAGACCAACAGAGCCTAAACTGTCCTGTTCTTTGTTTCGTCTTGTCTCACTCCCATCATCTGTGCACTTCAAATAAACATCCCACCTTAGCTGTCACTCCACCAAACTGTACTTACAGGTTATAGAGGGGGATTTATGACTGTAGAGTAGATCATCATCGGTGGGGTTGGTTTTGCTTCTGCTGGAAGCAGTGGAAGCATGACAGTAATTCAGCAGTTCAAAATTTTTAAAGAAAAGAGCTTCTTCCAACCCGCAATTGCAAAGTGTTTCTTAGGTGTCAATAATGTAGTAAGTCTCATATCTGATGTGACGTGTAAGAGCATTGCCATGAAACAGATGACGCAAGTGAGGTACAGAGACTGATTTTCAAGAACTGTCCTCTGAAATACCCAGTGCAAAAGTTGTTGAGCACTTGATACTGCTGTGACCACAGGAAACCTTGCAAATGCTCAGCTCCTCTGAAAGTTGGGCCAGAGGTTTCAAGAAGCATATCCAGAAATTCAGGGACACGGAATTACTTTGCCTTTTTCTTTTTTTTTTCTTAGAAATTGTGATGCTAAGATTTGTGTCCAGAGCCATATGGCAAGTCTTTGATGAAACCAGACTTTTCATTTCCAAGAATCTGCATTCTTGGAACTTTCTAACAAGCAAGAATATTGAGTCTTGTACCATAATGGTGAATTCCTTCAGGAAAAGAAACTCAGTTTTGAATCTGGAGGGATTTTGAAAAGCTGGCAGTAAGGAGGTTCTGATTGTTCGGAACCGGCTGCAATGGAGAAGGCAAGCACTGGTTTTAGTGCCACTGTGCTGCTGCACGCTGTTTACATACCAGCTTCATTTTTCTTCCTTTCTCTTTCATTCTGTCCAACCCAATAGTGCATGAAGCAGCAGACTAGACTGGAGGTAACTCAGTTGTAAAACGTCATTTGACAAACTGTTCAAAGCTCTCCTGAATGGAGCACCATCCATGTTTGTGGTGGGGTTGAGATGATTATGTTATGAAATGGCATTTGATGCAGAACAAAGTGTTGCCACAGCAGTAATTTCCAACATCCAGCTCTAACAATAAGTCATCCCCAGATCCTTACCACAGAGGGCCGGGCTCTTTGTTTACAGTCAAAATGAGAATTGTGAGACTCCAACCCCACTTGGCTTAAGCAAGAGCTGTGGCACCTCGGCAGAGCTGAGTCACGTCTCCAGCGTGCCACGACCCCTCTCCCGAAAAACATTGTCTGAGCGGGGCTTCTCCTCGGACGGTGTCAGCAATTCTCAGCAGTCAGCGAAAAGGAGATCTGCCCCCCGGGGAAGCAAGACCTGGGGAGGGAGAGCTGTGCTGAGCTCTGCCACATCGCGGCACTCGCTATGAACACCTCAAATCGTTTCTGTGAACGCACACTTAGAGGTGGCTCCTTTCTCCAGTCTCACCGTTGAATTGGAGTTGCATAAGCCCAGGGTAGTACACCTGTATTGCCCTCCATTTTTTCAGAAAGTCGTCGGTACATGAATTCAAAACACCTGTAACATCTGTAGGTTCTTACTAGTTTCCTTATTAATGCTATGCTGGTGAATAAGCGGGAGTTGTTACGATGCACTCTGCCAGGTGAAGAATGCAGCCACATGAACGTGAGGCTTGGACCTCAGGATTCCCTGGTTCCAGGTTCTGTGGTCCGCCCCCTGGACGTCACCTAGACTCCCATGAGACCTCTTTCCCCTATGGCAAAAGAATTTTCTTTTCTTTTTGATTAATATTGCATAATAAAGGGAGTATGTTGTTATAAATTATTAGTAATAAACATGTCACGCCTTGAAGTGTATATACTTTATTAGCCTCTTCCTAGCGCAGCCTATTTTTTTCAGCTAGTTACCATTTCTCCCACTTACTCTTTCCTTCATAAATTTTACAAGACTTAATACGTGCATGCCTACAATAGTGAAAATAGCCTTTGAAGATACGTGTGTACCTTTTTTCAGCCCATTTCTGAAAAATGCTGTCTTCATGTTTAGAACAAGTGATTTTTTTTTACTGTTAGCGAGAAGGACTTTTTTGGTTTTAAAGTCAGTCAGTAGCGATTGCAGAAGGGCCCAGAGGACTCTCTGGATTTGTAATGCCAGGGAAGCCTAGATAGGCTTTTGAGATATGATTCATTGGTACCTGATGATGGTTTAACTTAAATGATAAAGGGATTTTCCCTATTGCTCTGTGTTTTGGTGGTGATGTTCCACTTCTTCACTGGCTTATATCTGCCCATTTCCACTACCCATAGAAAGGAGAAACAGTAAACAAAACACCAACAAATAGGGTTTTTTCAACAATCTCTGTCAACTGCCAGCTTCAACAGTGGTCATTAGATTTCTTTAAACTGCACTCTCAAGTGAGAGCACGTAGAAATAAGCAGTTGGCGCTTTCTCCAACCTCTTGGAGCAAAGCTGTTGCACCACTGCTTGCTCTCTACTGGTGTCTGTATCCAGAGGCCGTAACTGAACCCATTTCCCCTCATTTTGGTTTGAAATCGTTGAACAATCCCACACTGCCACTTCTTTATTGACACTCTGGATTCATCAAGCTCGTAAAATTCAATTGGATGTGAAATGCTGCAATTAAGCTTCAGTAATATATGTGGTTTTAACATGAAATCATCTCTGTTTTTAATCCTGTCCCGTCCTACTTTTTCATATCACAGTGCTCACAATCTTTGAAAATGTAGTTAGTTCCCTCTGCACGGGGTGGGAGCCCTGGGTTCCCCTCCAGCCCCAACCCACTGCAGCTTGGTCAAGGCAAACCCCATCTGGCTAATTTATGAGCGGCACTAATGGGTCCTCAAGGGACCTCATCAGCGGTCTCATCCAGGACGCGATGGCCGCGACACAAACCTCCAAGGGAGACGGAGGCGGATTCTAAGAAGCAGCTCGGGTTGAGTGGGGGCACAGGGAACAGGAAAGCATGGGCTATCTCTGGGGGACGGAAAAATTACAATTCCCACAGCTACCGTTGTTCTGTCTCTCATGCTCCGAACAAATGTCCCTGCATCATCAAGTCAGAAATCTGCACAAATAAATTTGTGTGACATGTTTTTCCTCTCCCGTGTTTAATGTCTATCCAGTCGATAAATAATTATTAAGCAATGATATAAGAGCTGCACTCTCAGAAAATTCAAACTTTAGTTTCAGGAAAATGAATTCATCCAGGAAAAACACCTTTGTGCAATAAAGACTTGAGAAAGTAAAATGAGATTGTGGGCTTTCTTTCCCCAGGCTTGGATATTGCTTTATCAATACAGTTCTGTCACTAAGCTGTGAACAAACGCAGGCCTTGTCAGATTTACTAACTAATCACAGAAAAGTGTTGGCAGGGCTTAAAGGATTGAGTGACCAGACATAGTAACTCATTTTAAGTGTTCCTGCTTGCTGCATTTTTTTTCTTCTTTTTTTTCCTTTCCTGCTCCCTACTTTTGCTCTTAAGTGGATAGGACAGCAAATATCTTCATCTGGCACCTTCTGTCACACAGAAAGAGAGATGTGCAAATTCCACAGATTTTCCTTGTCTTCAGCCTAGTTCTTGAGCCACAGCCACAAAAATATGTATGTGCATAAATAACGCCGCTCATTTAGTGCACCCAAATCATCGCAAGCAAGTGTGCATATTATGGATGCGTATACTGGCTGTGTAAGCACGCTGTGCGGCAGATTTTTAATCGAAGGAGCTCCACTGGCTCTGATGGCCCTACAGTGGCTTCCACCATCGGCTTTGGGGGAGCTGTTCATTTGGCCACTTGATAACAGGTTTTCCTTTAACTGGAAAGATGAAACGAGTACATTGGAAATGCTTTTTTCTCTTTCTCTCCATAATTTCTGTCGTGAATTCCTCTGTTTTTGCTGTTCGTTCCCTGCTGGCAGTTGCCATCTGTAGCAATTTTTCTTCTGCCAGAAGGATTGGCAAGCAACTCCCGCCAGTGCCCACATCAGTGATGCCTGGGCGACAGCCCGGGTGCCGGAGAGCTGCACTACCTCCACCTCGCCCCCATCCTCCCCCACCCACACATTCATATGCACACAGGCTCAATATGTCGCTTTTTGAACAAAGCCTTGCTGCCGGTGGCCTGAGATATCCATCAGCCTGTCTCGGGACTCCTCGGGTCCGGCCGTGACGTGCATCTCCTGCGGCCTGAGCGCACCCCAGAGAGGTAGGGCTGCATTTTTCCTCCACCTATTCGCAGGTGTGGGAGGATTATCCCACGATGAAGCGATATCCTTCAGTATCGCTTGCTTGAAAAGACACTGCTCAGCTGAAGCAGTACGTAGCTACAGCTCAAATTTGCTTTCCGTTGGGAGATTCAGACCTAAAGTTACAGTTAATTAAGTCGATAGCCCCTGTTAGAAATGCCGCAAAGCAATGATCATGTGAGAAGAATCCTTCTGAAAGACTGTTTTTTAGGTTGAAAGCATTAATCTTTGCAAGACTGAGGTAAAGAAAGAAAGAAAACGTGATTCAAGAACGAAAATTTTTTAGATCACAAATAAAAGTGTGTTATCATGAGACAGAGCAGATCCTCCATTTTCTGAAAAATGTGAAAAAAAAAGGTCTTTATTGCAAATTAAAAATATTTCCATATGTGTGAAGGTTGTAACGGTTATTAACCTGCTGGTTTGCTGACGTGATTTGAAGGATGGAGCCGGTTCTCTTTGTTTAGAGGCCAACTTTAGATTATTTGTTGTAAAGGAAGGGGTATAGCTGTGTAGACGTATATACACAAGATATATGTTTGCACATAGACTTTTGCTTCATTCAAAGCACCCATTCTGTATTCCTAATGTCTGAGACTCTGCATCATCTTGAAAGAAGTTCAAACAAAGACAACTCATAACTCAGTGCAGCGGTGGCAGTGATCTGGCAGCTGGTTGGTGTGTTGGGGTTATCACAGCTGCCATAAATATCGCTGAGACCTGCGAGGAGCTTGGTGCGGTGGCTTGGCGTACGCAGGGGCAGGAGGGACAGGCGGTGTCGTATTTGTCTGACTTGAGGCGGGGTGAGCAGGACAGATGTGAAACGTCCTGCTGCGAGGTGCGGCCCTGCAGCTGGAGGCAGGGCAGGACCCTCCCGCTGCTTAGCCCGGCTCTCCCCGCAGGTCGCACCGGCAGAGGATTGCCGCTACAATGCAGTTTTGGCGATGGGCGGTGGCCGGGGCTGGTATTAATTTCTCAGCCTGTAAGCTCATGCGTATCTACCTTAGTTAGTGCAATGACAGTGAAAACAAAACGGTCTGTTATTTCCGAAGGTGAAAGAGTAACATGTGCAGGAAAGACTGGGGTCTCTGGTAAGCCAGGACTTGGTATTTGTGGCTGTGGGTGAATTTGGCCTCCGGACAAGTGGTTGTGGATCTCGCAGGACCTTTGTGCGTCAGGCCTGGATGTGGTCCTCCCCCGTGCCTGTGCGTGAGTTGAAGGGAGGATGCGGCATCGCTAGCCCCATCTCTCCCTCAGCACTTTTCTTCCTTTCCAGAAACCCCTGAGCCCTGGCTCCGGCCATGTTTCACGGTCAGGCTTTTCCCCTCGTTTCCCTCATGGCAGCCCAGAAGGACCTGAACTCAGCTACCTACCAGCACCTAACGGAGAGAGCGTGGCTCGTATTTCACCCGGCAGTCAGAGCCGAGTGGCTTTCCCCCAAAGCCTCTGCTGGCGCGAGAGCGGTTTCGGTGGCTCGGGCTCAGTGGAAAGACGAAGAGCCTCTCTCTCCCCCAGCTGTCAAGGAAACTCGAGGAGGCATTCAAATGAGAGACACATGGATGTTTATAATTCACAGTTTTGCCATTGTTGTCACCAGAGATTTGTTCTTCCTGCTTGGTGAGGGGAAAAAAGGAAGGATAAAATTGGTACCATAACATGGCCAGACATAACTTGTTTGAAAGATGGGCCTCCAATTATTTACTTAAGGAAATGGTGGGAGATTTATTAATAACCTCTGGCGACTTAAATAGCTCTAGTGATTTCCATGTGTGACCTGAGGCCTCAGCCTTCCTGGCTGATTAGACACGAAACTCAACTAAAGAGCTGACCTGGTTGGTTTCAAGTGCTCTGCTGGTTAACTCCCAGATGTGAGGCCGAGGAAAAACAACGTCTGTCAGAGCCATTACGGAACGCTCCGCTACAATAGATTTAATCTTGCCCCTGATTTCAGAGGAAACAGTGCAGTAGGAGGGCTGAAGCTGTAATGAACTCTTAACACAAAAAACTATTCTCTTCCATGCATCTGAGAGTGAGCAAAAGTCCTCATCTATCACTGCCTGCGCCGGCAAGTCTCCGCTGCTGTTTGTGGATATGTCACTTTTTTCTTCTCGACAAAAAAGGACTTTTTTTAAAAGATAAAACCCAGAATACCGTATTTTTTTTTCTGGCTATGTGTACCAGTATTTCCTGGAGCTGGTATCCATATTGCTGCTGGATGGTTTTGCCAGATGTTGTCTATATAAGATAGCTGGTGACCCTGAAATATCTCTTAGGCTTTACGTCACCACAACAGGATCTGCTCATTCTCTTTGTTTTCCTCCTAATAGAAGCTGCCATAGGTTGGAAACAAAACCTTTCCTAAAAAATCACCAAAGAACCCTCTTCCTGCCTTCCCATCACCTCCAAATAGCTAGGAGAAAAGTATGCCGCGAGGGGATAAGAACAAAAGTAGACCAAAGGGAAAAGTTGGAAGTAGAGACCACTGCTTGCATTTTGCTGGGGTCGCTACACTGATTTCAGATGCTTTGGAGCTCAGGATGGGCAACGTCACAGTTCACAATCCGTTGCCAGCTGACGGGGATAAGAAGAAATGTTAATGCCATCACTTACGGACTTTTCATGGGACTAAAAGACAAAAAGCAAATTAGGGAAAGACCACGGAAACTAAAAGGGCTAGAATTGCATTAGCATAGCATAGATCTGATTGAAATTAAGGAGGTGTTCAATTACCAGATGGCTGCTGGTATCTAACCTGAAAACAACTAAGTCTGACGCAACAAACTGAATAAAACGGCACCGAAAAATAATTTAGATCTGCTTAAAGAATATGCTGATGGCATGGAACTTGATGCTATGTCAGCATTCATCTTGATGCTTGTCTTCAAAATGGCTTCAATACTCAGGTCCTGCTCACGCCTTTTCTTTAATTTTGCAAAATTTATGACTCATAGAAACTGAAAGAAGTAAATGTTTGTGTTGCCTATAGGTGGTAGCTTTAGAAAGGAAAAAAGAGGCATACATACTTTTGTGTGATTTATAAAGACAGCTAAAGGCTGACTGGGGAAGTTACGGGGTTTGTTTGTTCTGTACATCTTGGTGATTCTCTGCTAGACGTCTAGTCGCGCATTGTCCCGCAGACTCTTAGGGACTTATGGAATCCGTGAAATTATGTGTCCAGGAAGGACCGTCAGATGGAAAGCTTGAAAGAAGAAAATACTTTTACTCAAGCTCTTTAGGCTTTCTAGTCCTGAAGTTTCTTGTGTTAGAAATAACAGTGGATAAAATCTCAGCAGGTATGTACACATATCATTAAACAAATATTTTGGGAGGTCTTTGTACAGCACAAGGTAACAAGAAAGGCACAAACAAACATATTTTTAAGAAGTCATTTCTAAGAATTAATTTTACAAGTGCTAAGAAGTAGAAAACTTCCTGACCTAGGCATTGTTTGTATTCACAGTTGTACTAGTCAGTGACTAAGGACGTGATTTAAATCATTGAGCTTAAACTATGCAAAACCCAGCATGGACATTCTTCTTTCTTTTTAAACCAGGATTAAGTAGATTTATCTTTATCTTAATTTAAATTTGACTAGGCTTGAATCAAATTGAATTTGAAGCAACTGATGTAAGTTTTGCCACGCGTTAGCAAAATGGTTTTTTAAACCAGTGGGAATTTGTACATAGACGGGATGTTATTCTGAATTAGGCTATTTAATTAATTAGATGTCTCTGGCTAATGGTTAACCAAGGATTTTTGTTCATGACATTTTCGTTGTGTCTTGCGACAAACTCATACAGGTTAATTCCAAATCTGTGTCACGCTCTGTAATTGAGATACGAGACTAAAGAACACGATGGAGAACTTGTGCTATTTTTGGGCTCGCAGAAATTTCATAAATTTCATAAATTTAAGCTACATCTGGGCGCTTGCGATTTGGGACTCGGTTGTGTCTAATAAATAGATTTGACCCACGTCATCATCTGACGTCAATATCATGGGTCTCAGAAAACATTTTCTTTTCAAGGGGGAGGGGGAGGTCTTGTTTTTTAAATGAGGTCTTTTTCTCTGCCTTACCCCAGCCTTTGGGGGATGAGGGAATGCATTTAGATCACATTTTTAAGCTTCACAGTGCTAGAAATTTATCATTTTCTGTTTCATCGAACACCGAGATTGTAACAGAATTACGCTTAGAGATGGGCTTCAAGAAATGCGCCAACAATCATAAGACTTAAGAATTGCACTGTAAATAAGCCTGAGAAGGAGCTCTAGACCTCAGAGTTATGTCCCTGTACGCCTGCACCCCACTGAAGCAAACTCCTCCTGCATAAAATGCCGTAATAATTCTACTTTTGCAAGACATTTGGGCACAGCGTTGTTCAAATTACTTAAAGGAATATGAGACAAGTAACTCTGCTGAATATGTTCAGCTGTTTCACCAGAATTTGATCGAAGGAGTAAAACAATAACAGTACGGCTGCATGATACCAATAGGAATAAACAATTTATTCTGTCATGTTTAATATCTTCTTTGGATCTCCTTTTTAAATGGGGGTGGCAAGAAGTGCGAGATACTTTGGCACTGAAATGGTTAGTAAAACTTGTTTTTTATTGAGAATCATGGAAAACTTTTCAAGATGTAAAAAAAAAAAGCAGCGTTCTGCGTGTTACCAAATCCCATGCTTTGCAACAAATTTTAGAGCTTTGTTCAGATCCGAATGTTGTGAAGATCAGAGGAATTACCATATGGGGACAGCTTGTCTAGCACAGAAATCCCTGCTCCATCAGTGGTCGACAGGAGATGCTCAGGAAGGAATATAAGAAACAGGATTGTACAGGGTGAACCTTTCCCCGGTCTTATCCTCCCCGCGTCTGGCAATCGGCACTCTAGGAACTTCCTGAGCCAGAGGTCGTATCCAGACCATTGTGTTTAATTGCCACTGGTGGACTTATCCCCTGTGAATTTGTCTAATCTTTTTTTTGAACTCATTTATATTTTTGGCCTCTGCAACATCCTGTGGTAGTGAATTCCACAATTTAATGACATGTCATGTGGAAAAACTGCTTCCTTGTGCTTGCTGTAAAAAAAAGTTTACAGGTTTCATTAGCAAAACTGATTTCAGTTCAAGTTGAACATCAAAATCAAGCACTTTTCTGAAGTGAGGTCTTGATTCAAAGCTCTCTGAAGTCAAGAAGCAGTTCTGCTTTATTTTTCTGCAGGATTAAAAGCATTTTAAGTCTCCAGACTTGTTTTACACTAGCAACATATTTTTCTGTCACTCAGGCAAATTATGTGAAAGAATTTGGTCATACCACTCAGAGGATGGATTTGTGACTCTTGCAGCTAATTCAGTTGCTGTTATTGATAGTGTTAGTAGTAAAAACCCACTAATACCCAGCCTAGGAGTAGAGTGATAGCCAACATATGGCGCTAACTGAAGGGCCTGAGTTTCCTCAAAATCTCATTGATAGCAAAAGGCATTTGTGCTGGAAGTAGCCAAGCGTTATTTGTAGTGGAGTATGTTTTACTTAATTTTGACCACTTCAAACAAGCACGTTGGATTGGCTTGCTCCAGTTCTTGGTGACCTGACAAGATTTCAGTCAACCAAGAATTGGCCCAAGAAGTGCTTTGGGGCTGGAGAGGGAGCAGATTTGGAGCCTTTCAAGAGAAAGGAGCACACTTCTGTTTCCTACAGCGTCGTCCTCCCAGCTCAGCCTCCCTCCCGCCTGCGAAAACAGAAAGGAAGCACGCCTGGGAGTCCTCAGCAAGCTGCTGGCTGCATCCAGAAGCCTGGAGCTGGCAGGCTGAGCGCTCGCTTGGAAGCGGTGGGTCCCTGACAGCAGGCGTCCTTTCAGAGAGGAAAAGACAGGGAAAACACAATGAACAACCAAAATAACACAGTGATCCCAAGTGTGAAATGGAACATCAGCCTCCTTCTTCAGTGATGGGATGCAGCAAGGCAGGATGCGGAGGGAGGGAGGGAGAGGGTGCCGGGTGTTTGGCCAGCAGATGGAACTGGGGCAAAACGACGAGCTTTCTGGCACGCAGCCCTTACAGAAAGGCCACTGCAGGGGCTTCTTCAGGAAGGGACGGTGCGCTTGGCAGTTGTGTGTCTTATCCAACTATTTAGTCTAATTAAAAGAATTACCTCTGCCGATAAACTTCACCCAGTTCTTATGGTGGTCCAGAGGGGTTAACTGGGCAACGCTGGCGAAGAATGACAGCGAACTGTCGTTCATCCAGCAGCTCTCACCTTTGTATTGCCAGGTAGCTGGTGTCTCCACGTGGGGCTCTTTTGGCTTTTTCTAAAGTAGAAGTGTGAAAACCCATGCATCTTTCCATATTTTTTCCCTAAATATTCCATCTCCTAGTCTCTTATTCTCAATGGTGGAAGTTTTTTCTGCAGCTTCAGGGGCTGGAGTGGAGTTGCCGAGGGCAGAGCTGTCCTGCAGCTGGTCGTCCCACTGCCCCGGTGTCCCGGGAGAGCCAGAAGGAGAGCAGGTGTTTCCAAAGCAGGGATTTCATTTTAGGTGTTAATATCAGGAGGTTTAGTTAAATCTTTGCCTATACTGTAAATTCGTTAATGTAGGTGCCAAAAGCTAAGCACCAAAATCCATTTTTGAGTTTTTCAATTTGTCTTGATTTCCAGAGCTCCTTATCTCATATTGACTTAGGTATCTAATGACCCAATTCATCAAGTAGTTTAAGCATGTCGCTAATTTTAATCAAGTGCGTAATCCCACGTTTAGTTAGGCACACGTATAAGTATCTTGCTGAATGAAAAATGGATATAAAGCCTAATTTAAGGCAAATCCCTGCTTGAGTGTGTTGCCTTTGTTCTTCGTGAGGAAAACGAAAGAAGGAGTATTTTCGTAAGGAGAAGTTTTCAGGGCAGCCAGCAGATCTTCAGTGTGGAGCCAGAAATCTGCAGGCGAGCTCTTCCCCTCCAAGCACCGTCTGTAACGTGTGGTAGCTGAGTCTCCTCCAAGCTCCTCCTCATCTGCTGACCCTCGCCTCCCTGACATCCATTCCCCTCGCCTAACAATGACAAATGGAGTTATAATATTGGTTGTTGAACCATAAGCTGTAGATAAATGTGCTTCTGAGAACCACCATTAAGTCCCTAAATGGATTATATATATTTGGTTTAGAAACCTAATATTTAATATTAGTGTACTCTCCAGCGGTTGGCTTTATTTCTCTTGATAATCTATTCCCACTCCATTTCCTTTTAGATTTCTAACCTCATTAAACCTTTCATATCGCAGTTATTTTCTGTTCTAAACAAAATTAAAGACACACCATCCCCAGGTTTTAAGAGTCTAATTTTACTCCCGAACTGGAGAAAACACAGAGATAAACATTCTTTTCAGTGATGAATTTTAAAACCGCTTTACGAGTCAGCTGGAATTGCTAACCATATTGAGGATTGTAAAAGTCTGTGAAAGGCAGCATAATAAATGGTGCTTGAAATGGCATTTGTTGTACGGGAGTTCAGATGCTTACATGGTATCTTTCCCTTCTCGGTTTTGTGTAAAACGTGAGGATGTATCTCACGTCGTACAGTACCTTAAGAATTTATAACGTTTGCTTCTGGTCTGATTGTCTGCAAAGAATCTCAGTTACCAGCATGGGTTCCTTAAATTCACATGGCCAGGAGAAAGTGGTATCTGTGTAATACTCTGCTCCCAGTGTGCGCATTAAACTGGTTTTTCTTGATCGAGGACACATTTCTTCCTTATCATCAGGCACTTTGGCACATTGCTTGTTCTGATATATATATCAGTATTGCACTCTGCCTTACTAGACACATTACAATTGTGTTTGACCATTCTTCTTGTTGTACAATGCCCTGGCCCCTACAGTGGCTGCTTTAAGAAAACATGCAATATATGTGGTGTTGAAATCTGGAGGCCAGAGGAAGCTCTAAAATATATCCTGTGTTTGCCCAAATCCGTTTCTCTTTCCCTTGTTTTCCTGTAGGGCCTATAACACCTCTGCTAATTATCAAATATATTTGACATTAAATCAGGGTTATACACTTCATAGCCCATCTGCTCCTTCTCTTTCCATTTCCACCAGCGTCATATGGCTGAATGATGACATCACATCAATGTGTGACAATTCCATCGCAGCTGCTGGTGACCTCATAAGCACGGGATCACGGCTTCACTGCAGGGTCGAACCGGGGCCGAGGCTGGGCTGCAGGCAGAGTAGGTTTCCGTTCAGGGAGAAGACTTGTCGGTAGTGGCACCATTTTGGTTTTGCAGGTGAACCGAAATCTTTCTGTGAAACAGCTGAATAAAATCCCACCCCCCACCCCCTGGTTTTTTAACAGTGAAGTCTCTGCTGCAGGCCTGTTGTAGTTGGTGGCTGCAACAGTAGCTTGCATAGTTTTGCTACTTCTAATTCCAGTGACAAGACCTGCAGTTTGAATACTAACAATTAGCACTTTGCATCTTAAAAAAACTTAGGTTCCCTTTGCCTCATGGCAGGGGAGATACTGTTATTTTCCATCCCTATTCTGCAGGCAGGGAAGGTTGAGGCAGGGGGAGGGTACCCAGGATACTTACACTGCACATCAATAGCCAGAATTACCACCGGCAGCTCCGACTCCCTGTCCTTTGCTCATCTGTTAGTCTATAAGGTGAGAGCTAGCATTTTAGGGATTTAAAATCAGAGACTGGGGTCTCTGCAATTCGCTGAAGTTCTCGACATGCCACAGGAGCAGGCCCGGTGACAATAGGCATTTGTTTGACATAGAAAAAATGATAGTGAAAATTGGCTGAGCAGTTTCTGATCACTGAAGTCCCTGCTGATAGCTTTGTGCTACTCTTGTTCAAATTCACAGTAAGAAACAGCATGGTGCTAATCGCTGAGAAGTTCTGGGAGAAGGCTGGTCAGCAGGGTGCTTATATGAAGAGTGATGTGATGAAATGATAGGGAAATAGGTCTTTATCCTGACCCTTTCCCTCTCCCTTCCAATTGTGCGGAGCAGTTAACGATGACCAGAAGCTTTCCTGGCAAACTCTGACCAGCAGTTTTGCTAATTTACATTTGTTTTCAAGGGTTCAGCATCACTGTCTTTAATAGGATGATCTTGTCCAGGACTCGGTTGTGGCTGTTTATGAGGTCCCTACATTTATGTTCTCCTTCTGTTTTCTTCCACCGTACATAATGTCGTTTTGATGAGGACAATGTCCTTGAGTGCACTGTGTTGCAAGAGGATGCGTTATTACCTCGAGTCTATTTTCAGCCAGTTTCCACCGGGTTTATTAAACCCTGTGAATTCATTACGCTCCTGCTCACCTGTGTTAGATGCATGTGACAGTGTTATCATCCTTTCAGAGGGCAGGAGCAGGCGGCTGAGCTGCTCAGTTTTAAGTTCTAATGGCTGCTTATTTAATACAGTTTTATCTTCACCCACCCATAACAATCATCACCTTAAAAATCGCCTCCATTATATCCATTCTGTTCTCCACTGCCGAACAAATCAATGCACCTCTGACAGTCTGAGATTGCATGAGCGTGCAGGAATCCTGAGGAATCAATCACACCTAGGTGCATCGGAGGGGATTAGTGGTTTTCCCCAGGGAGAAACGGCTGGCAATACTGGCCCCTGTTCTCATGACTCAGCAGCTCCACTCCAATTTCCCATTTCAAATACAGAGCAGCAAGCTCTAAATCTTCCATGCCTGAGTGCGGAGTGGAGAGCCCAATACAAAGTTACATTTCACTTTGTACTGACAGATGGAAAGCCATAATAACGTCCCTTTCTTCATGATGAGTGATGGGTTCCCACAACGCAGGATAGATTCGGAGTGCCGCTGCAGAGGCACAGGCGGTGCCAGGAGCTGGGTGCTGGTGTGAGAATCCAACGGATGTTGTTTGGTGTCTCGCCCTAGGTGGGAGAGTTACCATCTGTTCTATAGTGGTGGTGTCTCAGACTGTTTGCAAATCCTCTCTGGTACCCCAGAAATGCTGGGGATTGAAGCAGGCGAGGGGAGTGAAAGCCTTTGAGGTAATCGGTCTAGGATAGATTTCAGGTTAATAGGAGGTCAGGGCGAGGAAGCATGCTTCTACTCCATTGCACAAGTAAAGGAGACAAAGGATTTTTGATGCGGGGTTGGTACTTCTCACCAATATTAAATTTACTCTTAGGCATTCATATGGGGCTCCTGAATCAACTGACACTAAGCAGCCATCGGGATGAAAGAGACAGATCCTTACGACCGTAAAATAGCGATAATCCTATGCTGTAATGCTAATGAGCCTCAGTTTTTCAGGCTTGCCATATGCAACCCCCCTGTTGGCTTTAGTAGACACTACCATATGTGTCAGAGGTCTAGGATCAGGCTTTTTTTCCCATTTCCCACATTGGAAGAGAGTCCTTTCTGCAGAGAAAATGTGCAAGTTTGCCTGTAGGTCAAAATAAAAAGTTTTTCCATCAAAGGAGCAAGAAGTTTCCTTCCCTTTGAGCTCACTGGTGCTTTCAGAAGCTCTTCTCATTTATGTCCAACGTGCCAAGTCAACTCTTGGTGTTCCTGTGTCTGAGTGTGTTGTAGATGCTCAGCATGCCTCGGACTGTCTCTGCGAGTTGGGAGCAGATGTTGGCTCTGTGGCAGGTCTGTGTCAGCAACGTGTTTTGATAAGTACAGACTATTCCCAGCTGGTTTCTGAAGAGTCTTTCTCTTTTTCTCTGCTTTCCTCCTCTCTTGCTTTGAGCCTTTCTTCAACAGGCTCAGAGCACGCTTTCTGAAAAGATGTGCCCAGCTCTTTTCTTGATGTTGTTTTATTTTCTGCATCATTCATGTTCTGAGGCATTTTTAAAACGTTGTCCTTCACATGGTTGGGAATCCCCAAAATTCACCTTTTCCCTCACTAACTAATTTCCCCGGAAGAAAAGTCTGCATTTCTTTCAGTCTGGCAAGAGCACGGAGAGATGCAATCCCTGCTTAATGTAGCTCTGCCACCAGAAACCCAATAAAAATCCAGATTTAACACAGTTAGCTACATCCATTCTGGGAGCTCTTGGTCTGCAGCCCAGGGCTGAGCTTTGGTGTCACTAATCTGGGCGTGCTGTGGGAGATGGGCACAGCTGAGCCCAGGGAGCGTCAGCGGTGGAGAATCACGTCCAAACGGGAATGCGTTCCCTGCCTGAAGCCCAGCAGTGCTGTCAGCCAAACCGTGGTTTTCTGTCAATGTGTTACTGGCCTCCAAATAAAGACTTGAAGAGGTGGAAGCTTGTGATGTCTCTCTAGATTAAATGTGGGAACCGAAGTTCACCCACTGCTGCTCTTATCTTCGATCAGATTCAGTGTTAGATTAATGTTAGAAGACTGTTGAATGGGTTGGGATAATTCTTTATTCCACCTCCACCTTCGTACATCTGCTTACCTGGTTAGTTGTGGTTGAAAAATCTTGCAATCCCTTATTTTAAATATATATGACATTTCTGCTGCCTCAGCAGGGCCAGAGCTCTTTGCTGGGCCCACGCTCATAGAGGACGCTTCAGAAAGAGATCAATTCGGAGAGCCACTCGCCGACTTCCAGGCACGTTATTGAAGCAGCGTGTGATTGTGAAGTAGTTGCTTGACCTCTTTATACTGTAAATCTATAAAACCGGGGAAAAAGTAGAACCTCTCGGAGCTCCGGACAGCTCACATCTGCTGTGTTCTGTCGGGTTATGGTGAAACTGTACGAGCCACGCCGGCCCAAGTAGATGACACCCCTTCTTTACCAGGAGTCTGCAACACCTGGTTGGTTGGTCATCTACTTTCTCCTCAAGTCTCGAACTCCCCGCAGCAGTTTCTAGGCGAACAGCAGGTCTGGGGACTGTGTTGTAATGGGAAACCTCTGTTTCCCTTTTAACCAGGACTTCAACCCTGCAAAACAATCAGCTCTTCCCTTTCCATTGAGAGGCAGCAGTATCTAATCAGGTTTCACTCCTTTGTTGTATCTATTGATCCTCAGCACTGTAAGATGCAAATTGCCATGCCTGACAGGATTCAGGGTGTTTTATCATCAATGGAGAGTAATTATCCTTGGCTGCACCAATATTGGATTGTTAAGCCCCAGGATAATGCACAAGGTAAAGACATTTAGAAGGCAGTCCACCTTGGGGATTTGTGTAAATGTGATGGATAGAGTGAGAGCAGGATAGCTGAATTACAGCCCGCAGGGACTGACAGCTGCATGGGGGTGTAGCCTTGATAATCCTTACAGAGGAGATAGTGCTGCAGTTGGTATTGAGGCACAAAGTGTGTCTAAAGCTGCAAGTTTCCCTTTCTGTTTAATCCTTGTAATGTGCATATGCTGAAGAAGAAAACTTACGCAAGATTTTGAAAGGCTTCCGTGCGCTTGCAAGACTGGCCAAGTAACTTCTTCCGTTCATTTATCTAACCATAATTCAAGCTTTTCAGGCG
The DNA here is from genome assembly GCA_031468815.1 of Morus bassanus. Taxonomy (NCBI): domain Eukaryota; kingdom Metazoa; phylum Chordata; class Aves; order Suliformes; family Sulidae; genus Morus; species Morus bassanus. The sequence continues at coordinate 29,508,984 of CM062577.1, forward strand.
AGCATATTTTAGAGGCACGAGGGTTTGGGGTGCTTATTTCTTTGTCTGTGGGTTCCAATTCAATACTAAAAGCAGAATTATAAATGAATAAGTAGGAGATACTTTTCTTTTTTGAAAGTACCTGGTTAACCGTTGCATATTCTGGTGTACAAAGTAGTTAAGCTGTCTTAGTGGGGAGAAAATGTATGTCAACAGAGATGCCGCATTAGCTGACTAATCCTCGACTGATAGCAGCAAACCTGAAAGTAGACTCAGGGAAGAAAATCTCTTTTTCCAGAGTTATCCGTATGAGCTGAGTCTTATACCTATAGGTCACTTTTTTTTTTTTAAACCAGACCATTTCCATAGTTGCGAAATAAATAGGAACAGAGATATAAAGAGGAAAAGGAGAGTTGGTGCCTGAGAACTGCTAAGATGAACGTTGAGGGTGGTTCCCAAAGACAGTCGGGCTTCAGATACAACACTAAACTTGCAAGCCACAAGTTCTGTTACCATTTTTTGATGTTTTTAGTTGCAGTTCTTTCTCGTCAAGCGACCCTTTGTGTTTGACCAAGGCCATGACTAAGATCAGCCAACTTGCTTGGCATGCAAAGCATGCTTTATTCTTGTTGAAGCTGCTAAGGACACAGGGGTAAATGCCAGAAACTTAAGCAAATAGTCCATGCTTTACCAGAACCGCGCCAGATTTTGCAGCGATGTGCGGCTTTGTGCTGGCAGTGCGTGCCCTGTGCTGCCACAGAGGCGTTGAGGTTGCTGTATTCCAGTGGGATTTTTCTGACGTCCTTCACGAGCGCCCCTGGCTGCTTCATTTCACGCGTTATCATCGAAGTGTGCAACAAGCTCCTTACATTGCTCCATACCTTCAAACAAGCAGGAAAGGGTTTTGCTCCACAGTCAATTTTAACTGCAGTTTTGAAATAGGAGAAAATTGAGAAAGATTAAGATTAAGAAAATTGTCTCGCATACCTACGCTGTTTGTCATGTTTTTAAAAGGGAGCGACTCTCGTAGATGTTTTGATTGCCAAGTCACAAACACACCGCTCGGGAGGGTGGAGTCCAGGGGAAGTCGTGTCGGGGGGAATTGGCACCGCTGTTTCCTCTCTTCTGCCTGTCAAAATAGGAGGGGGTTCTGTGAACGAAGGAAAACGATGCAATAGGAGCTGATGCTGGTTTGGGCTTCTCCCCCTGCCCTTGGCTGCCAGTGCAGCCCAGAGCATTAGGGATGCCCTCCAGGGCCATGCATGCTGCCGGGGGAAAGCGGCTCCTGCAGCCACGAGCCCCATCTGCTCTGCGCCCCGGCACGCTGCTGAGCTCCGTCGTCCACTGCCCTGCAGGTAATCTTCCCGCTGGCTGCGAGCGCAGGAGCCCCGCAGCCGCTCGGGCAGATGCTGCGAGCGAGCAGCCTGGAGCCTCAAATCCGTAATTGGCTCCCTGCAGCGCCGCGGCTCCCACTTCACCCCGCGTTTTCCCTGGGAGACTGCAGCACCATTCCTCCTGCGGTGCCCTGCCAGCCCACGGGCAGCCTGGGCGCGGGACAGGCGTGCATTAAATCACCCGAATGTGTTAGACACGGACAGCCTCAAGTAGAAGCATTCACAGATCTCAGTATGCGTCTGCTGCTTTTCTGCCCATGCTCCCCCCGCGCTGCAAGGGGACGCTGGGGCCGCTCCAAGCTGTTGAATTTGTGGCCGATTTCTGGAAATGTCAGTGTATGTAGGGCATTATCTTTGGGGAAGTACTGTTTGCGTGCTCCCTCTTCCCCACAATCCCTCCTTTTTTCCTAGAAGCGACTCAAAACCGTACAGTTCTGCAGCTGAAATTTGCCACGGCTCTTGGAATTCCTTGGGCTGCAGAGAAGCAGGTTTCTGACCAGCTGACAGGCTTTCTCCGCAGTGCTAGCCATTGCTCTCAGCGGGTGACACAAAAGAAGATCCATATTGTAGCTTCTAAAGATGAACAAATGACAAAATCCCAAACGCAACAATCCTGGAGTTTGGGGAACTCGGGATCTAAACCCCCATTTTGTTGCAGGGCCTGAATCTGAATGAGACCAAGCCAAAAAACAGGCGAGCTGAGCGCTCCGGCCCTCAGATGGGGGGAGACGCCGGTTCAGAACCAGAGTTCTCGGGTGAGACCTCTCGCGCCCCGTGGCACTGTACCGTAACACAAAGCTTGCAGAATCCCCTTGTCGGTACAGATATTTTGGGTGATGTGTGTGTGAGTGGGGGATCAATACCGTATGGCATGCGTGTTAAAATAAAAACATGCGTGCACTCATGGCTGTATTCGCTATATTCCACACGAAAGTAGTTATTTTTTTTTATTGGGAAAATTGTTAGATTTGATGGCGGTATATAATTAGTAGTTTGCCAGCAATGATTACAGGGCTCTGCTCCAGAATAAATGATGTAGCATTCCTGTGCATATAATATGGTATACCACAAAATAGGAGTTGGAAAATTGCAACATTGCTGGATCATCATATATCTGACATGTTGAAGGGGTTTTTTTGCTCTGATAATTTATGAAAAATAGTAAGTATGGTGCACTGTGAACCAAAAGGCTTTCTTTGTTAAATTAACCACAATTGCAACCACAAATTATGGCTTCACAAACTATAGATTTAAGACTGGCTTTACATAAATAGAGCTTCTTTGTGTTTTAACAAAACATACATAAAAGAATGGAGCGGTACAATGATGCCAAAGTAGCACTTTCAAAATCATCAGCCCATTCAAGCCTTTGGAATACAGTCATAATATTTGTTTAAAGTTTAATATCCAGAAAGGGACTTCACAGAAATCCCATAAGCTTAACACAGTTCTGGTATAATTTACATATGCCTTAATGAAATAATATCAAGATAGTGACCTTAAAAAGATAGGTTTGTATACAGTCGGAAGTTTCACTAATGTAAGTAAATAAGTAGTCACTAAGTGACTAAGCGAAGGTTCTGCAAAATGAAACACGACGGAAAAATCCTTATGTGGATCTTTTTGGTACATCACACGTCCATATATGCGAAGGACCCAAATCTTGCAGCGTAGAAGGAGTTGTGCCAGTTTCTACCAAAGGTACCTTTGCCCAAAAGGAGTTTTCTCCAATACCGGATGATTGCTGTGGATTTCTCCAAGTTTTAAAATATCCTACAGATTATTGGCATGCTCATCCCGATTTTGAAAGGCGTACTTTTGGCAGCAGCAAACTGAGGAGGGCCATGTGTTAACATCCTGGTTTAGCAATATGTATTCCCACATGCTAAGCTCTCATACAAATGCAGTTTTTATTGCTGTTGACTTCAAACAAAGATGCTTTGACATCTAAAGTTGTATATGTTACAGATGCAATGCCTAACCATGCTCATGCTGTATATTTTAGGATGAGCTGGCTGTGGTCCCAATTATACAATCAAGTATAAACACTCCTAGGATACAGGGCCCCATACGGAGAGTCACTTATCTTTGTTGTGCTGTGTAGTACTGCGCTGTAACATCTTGCCGTGTCTGATATTTTGTACTCCAGCTCATTTGCACATTGTTGCTTAACACAATATATAAATAACATATAGGAGCAGGCAGCATCGCTCGTCTTCTGACTTTGGATGTGGAACAAGTATCGGTAATGTATTGCTTAGTTGCTCCCAAATCCACAGCCTGAGTGTCGCCTGTCCAGGACAGTAGCCTCTCCGTTACTTTCCCATTCCGTATGTTGTCATCCTTACACTAACAGTGAGAAGGAGGACAATAATCCCGTTAGGAAGCATTCCTAAGGGGAAAAAAAAAAAAGCGTATATATTGGCCAAAATCTTTTGTGTTAAGTCAAGGTACTGCAGTATAAGGCTTGGCATTTTGAAATGGTGGTTGGTGGTTGGCTGTTCAGCTTTGCAGCAATAGGTTGGTTTTCCGGGAAGAATCCTTCGAAAGTTGAGTAAATCATTCTTCTCCCTCCACTGCTGTCCTCAGAAGGAAACCAGGGTTACTTCTGCATCCATCTTTAGAAGAAACCTGAGCCTGTAAGGGCCAGCTGGAGCCATCTTCTTCTATCTTCAAAAAAGCTCCAGATTTTGTGCTGGCTGCCGTACCAGCGAGGCGCTTGGGGTGGGAGGAAGTTACGCACCCATTTTCACTTGGATTCATCCACTGCCTATTCCATTTAGACTTTCCCCAACAATAGAAATCCTGCCACTCCTTTCATTTGCATCCAGGAGGTAGCTGAGCAGGTGCTTTTGATGTGCGGAAGCACCCCCTCATCTCTCAGCAGCACCCCTTTGGGGTCCCGTCTGCAGGCTGACTGCAGCCGGGTTTGCCAGGAGGGAGGTCCGGGAGGGCTGACGGGTCCGTGGGGAGATGGGGGGCCCCGGGGGCTGCGCCACGCTGGTGACCACACTTGGCAGGAGTCCTAAATACAAGGCTCGCCCATCTCCCTGTGTTTGCGTTCTTCAGAGATACTTGGATCTGTGCTTAAGGTTTTCGCCCCTGTAGCTGCCGGTGTGTACGGGAGCTCTTGTAATAATAATTAGCTGTAAATATTTTGCAGCTAATTCTGCAAGGTTACTTCAAAGAAACATTTCTTCATATCGCTTCCTCTGTGGAAATACACATTCATGAGTGAAGTAGTGAAATTACAAGGATGTTTAGAGAATCACAAAGGTATTTATTCTTGTCCTGGCTAGTTTATAGTAGCAAAAAATTGCAAGTGGAAAGGCTAAGAAAATGTATTCTAAAAACAAATGTGTAATTGTTTTGTTGAGAGTTAGAGTCAACAGTGTTTATTCATGAGGCTTAGCTGCCCCAGGCGAGAGCAATCAGACTGGAGGTACCACCTCCTGTATCCTTGTTCTCTTTAATTGGAGCCATAGCCTTGGATGCCCCGAGGCGAAGGGCTGTCTCTAACTGTATTCTGTTCGGTTTATGAACATTTGAAAGTGCAGTGGAAAAAAACATTCTTTTGTTTAGACAGTTTCAGGCTTCCCCTCCCTTTTCTGTTCAGCAAGTGAAAATTGTATGTCAAAATTAAGCTCTCCAGCAGCCATAGATTTTGCATGTAATGTGATACTCCAGTGGCTAAATAGTTTTGCAGCGCGTTTGTTGTTAGGCCTAGGAGCGGAGCTGCGCGTCACCAGCGAACACAGGGATGGAGAGCTGCAGTCGAGCTCCCGCGCTGTCTGCAGCCGGGGCCCGCCGGGGCTCTCGGCAGCAGCACCGGCAGCTTCAGGTGCCTGGCAGGCAGCCTGGCGCGCCACGCTGTCCCCCGCCGGGCTCCCTCTCCTCCCAGCGCACGCGTTCTTTTAAAGCAAATCAGAGCATATTTTAACAGTTTCGCTGCAAATTCCTGTGTCACTTCATTTCTATTTTTAGGCCCTGGCGAGGGTACCTAGCGCAGCTACCAGCCTAGAGACAGATTCAATAAAAGATTCAATAAAACTTCTCTCCGGCTGCCTCCCAGCAGAAGCCCAGGTGGGGGCACGCGGTGCAGGAGGCAGCTGGCGTCTCTCGTTGAATCTAGCCCCGAGTTTAGCCAAGCTCTTCCTGAGTGTTTTTCTACTCTCTCTACTGCAAAATCCTGATTTCCTCATGACGTCTTTATGCAACGCTATGGTTAAGTGCTTTCTCCTTCTATTGTCAGCACTGCCAGTCTCAAACCGCTTGAAGCTTTTAGCTCCAAAATAAGAAGTGTGGTCTGGCTCGGAGTGTGAGGAGGGTCCTCCGCGCTCTCTTCGAGCGCCGGTCTAGTCTGACAGAGCCCTGTCTCGAGGGAGGGCTCTCCACTTGGGACAGGTATCGCTGGTAGAGCGGATGGCTGTGATCCTGCAGCCTTGAGTCAGACCTGAGTAACAACAATAGCCACAGCCTATCTCATCTCATCTCATCTCATCTCATCTCATCTCATCTCATCTCATCTCATCTCATCTCATCTCATCTGTGAGCACTTGTGCTGCCCCTGCACCCTGGCATTCCAGCACCTTCAAGAGATAAGCACAAGCTCGGTATGGAGTCCCTCATGTGGTCTGCTCATACTGCGTGTAAGGTGTCGGTGGTGAGATAGCATCTTGAAAAGATGAGAAAACAAGAATACACCCCATCTAAGCTTTGCTTTCACATTGCACCAGCCCGGTGCCTGGCCACGCTGCGCCGAGAGGAGAGTTCAAGCACGTAACGCCCACTGTTGTCGTCTTGGTTTGCACATCCGAGGGCTGATCCGAGAACACTTAAATAAACATCTGAGATTGCACCCTGCGTGCACCACTTACCCATCAATCCCCCGCCTTTCTGGAAGGGCGTTCAGCGGTTTCCGCTGCCATTGGTACTACTTTAGGTTTCTTCCGTCCCGCTTCCAGCCAGCTTTGTCCCCCGTTGTGTCCGGCTGCAGCCGGAGGTAGGTAAGAAGGGAAAGGGACAGTGTGACAGGTGACGGATGGGATGAGTCCTTGGCTCCAGGAACACTCGTCCTTCGCTGGCGGTGACTCGCTGCTGGTTCATCCTCCTCTGTAGGTCCGTGCGAATGGAGATTTCGAGCTCCTCGGAGCCCTTGCGGGGGAATGGCCTTTCATTTGCCATGTCTTCTTGAAACAAAGTTACCGAGTGGTTTACCAGATATCCTGGATTTTGTAGGATATCATTCCAGGCGTATCTTCACTGCGGCAACTAGCAAGGCTTGAAAAGGCACCTATTTATTTAGTTATTTCATGCAACTGGCAAGGCTTAAGAGCCGTCCCTGAATGATATAAGTTCTAGTGAGAAGTATGTCATAGCTCCGGAGACTTTATCTAAATAATCACATACTTTCTGGAGTGCAGTTTTCAGATTTCAGTTATCAGATTTAAACTTCTGGTCTTCTTAGGAGAGCACCTCCCCTTCCATCCCGTTCCGTTGCCCCTGATCCAGGGTTGGACCATCTAGAGGGCGGCATAATATCTGCTGCCTTTTTGCTTTGACAAATGGCTAATTCCCACTCGGATCTGTGGGGGTTTGCACCGGGGACAGCAGGCTCCTTGGCTTCCTCGCCGAGAATATTTGTTTAAATGCAGCAAGTCCTTTCTCCAGTGTTGTCTTTGCAAAATGCGGAGGGGCGAGCCTTTTGATGTTTGTATTTACAGTGTTTTCACATCTGGATGTCATCTGTGACACAGGCTCTCCTCCTTTTTCTATCCCTGCGTCTTCCTGTAAAATTCATTTTGAACATACAAGCTCATGTGGCTTTAATGCATAGTAGTCGGCCAATGTATTTAGCAGGCCTGTAGTAGGCCAATAAAGAGGTACCTTGGGTCATGCTGTGCGCTCTTGTAAATTTATCCCGAATTAACCCTGATTGGCATCCAGCTCCCCTGCTGTAAAGATACAGATGTGCGCGCTCTCCAACATCTGCTGTTTCACGAGGAGCTGTGCCATAAATCCACGAACCCCGGTGACCTGGAGTCTGGGCTGAGGGTTTCGGGGATGCTCGCGCTCCCGTGCTCCACAGCCAGGATTGCTCGCCGGGGTGGGTTCCTGCGGGACGCAGGCGGCAGCGCTGCTGGCGGAAGGGCAGCTCCGTCCTTGCGTTTTCACACGAAAACCCTGTTGGTGTTGCAAAAGGGTGTTCTTCTCCCCGAGCAGCACCAAGACGCGGCCTCCGGTGTAAATCCTCCTTGTGGCTCCCGTTTCATGCAAGTGGTTTGAATATCCTTGTCCAACAGGTTTCTTTGCGGCTTGTATTAATTCAGCTTCATCTTTTAAAATGCAAACTTGGGCATGGCGGAGCAGGCTCTTTCAGCTGCCTTTACTTGCAAAGGAAAGCAGGGGAAGGAGATCAGTCAGAGCAGCCGGAGCGTCGCTGCAGTCCTGCAGTCAGCCAGGATGCGAAAGGAAAAACATACCCATCAATTTCTAAATGTCAGCAGAGATCCCCTGGAAATTATTTATTGCGTCTGCTGTCGTATTTAATGATTTAACAATATACTAATAATCATAATATATTAACTTTGTGTAGTGATATACCAATCAATATAAAATAATGAACACGTCTAATGGATTTAATAGTATACAGATGTTTGCTGCCTTTCTCCCTGAAGATTTTCAGATAATTTCTCAAGGCCAGCTGAAAACGGCGCTCCGGCGGTTCCGTCCCCCTCCCCGCGAGGCAGCCGCAGCGCTGGTGTTCGGGGTGCACGGCGGGCGGGCGGGGGGGGCCGCGCCTGCCCCGGCCCCGGCAATGCCCTTTGCTGCAGCAGGCGCTAGCCAGGCGTGCCAGGCGGCGCGGACCGTCAGCCCTGTGGCCATTGATTAAGCATTTATTAAAGCACCTATGAATCACTGCAATAGTAATTATATTTTAAATATACCCACTAACAACTGTTTTGCAATGTGAAGGTTAATCACGATTAAACATTTCCTTTGCTTTTCTCTTCTCCCTCCGCCCCGATCCAAATCCCCCGGGGGGTCTGAATGCATCTCAGGGACACAGAAGGCTGCAGCTAAGAGAGAAAATAGAGGGAAAGGAGTCCAACCTCAGCCCGTCAAAAGAACGGGGTGGGGAAGGAAGCGTGCGCGCACACGCACGCCACGCGTGCGGAGAGCGGTAACACACGCTCCACAGCCCGTGCACGCGGAGACCACGCACGCGCCGCGCACGCACCGCCGCTGCGAACGCCCAGATACCGGCCGTCCGCGTGCGCGCGCACAGACCGTGCACGCGTGCGTGCACGCGCTGAGCGTGCAGAGACAGATCACGCACGGACCGCGCAAAGCTGCGGGCTGTGCACACGCACCCCACACGCCCTGCGCACCTACAGACCGCGCGCGCGCCTGCGCTGCGCACACGCGAGCCTCGCGCACGCTGACCGTTTGCGCGGACACGGATCACGCACGGACTGCACAAAGCTGCGGACGGTGCACGCGCACCCCGCACGCCCTACGCACCTACAGACTGCACGCACACAGGTCGCGCGCGCGGCTCGTGCACGCCTGCGCTGTGCACACGCAAGCCTCGTACATGCTGACCGTTTGCACGGACACGGATCACGCACGGACTGTGCAAAGCTGCGGGCCGTGCACGCGCACCCCGCACGCCCTGCGCACCTACAGACCGCGCGCGCGCCTGCGCTGTGCACACGCAAGCCTCGCGCACGCTGACCGTTCGCGCGGACACGGATCACGCACGGACTGTGCAAAGCTGCGGGCCGTGCACGCGCACCCCACACGCCCGGCGCACCCACAGACCGCGCGCACACAGGTCACGCGCGCGGCTCGTGCGCGCCTGCGCTGCGCACACGCAAGCCTCGCGCACGCTGACCGTTTGCGCGGACACGGATCACGCACGGACTGCACAAAGCTGCGGGCCGTGCACGCGCACCCCGCACGCCCTGCGCGCCCACAGACCGCGCGCACACAGGTCACGCGCGCGGCTCGCGCGCGCCTGCGCTGCGCACACGCGAGCCTCGCGCACGCTGACCGTTTGCACGGACACGGATCACGCACGGACTGTGCAAAGCTGCAGAGTGTGCACGCGCACCCCGCACGCCCTGCGCACCTACAGACCGTGCACGCGCCTGCGCTGTGCACACGCGAGCCTCGCGCACGCTGACCGTTCGCGCGGACACGGATCACGCACGGACTGCGCAAAGCTGCGGGCCGTGCGCGCGCGCGCACACGCAACCCCCCCACCCCCCACCCCACCTGTGCGCCTACAGACCGCGCGCGCGGCTCGTGCACGCGCACGCCGCGCGCCCGGGGAGCGGGGGGTGGGGGGGGGGGGCGGCGTTGCCCAGGAGCGCGCGGGCCGCGCGTGCCCCGGGGCGGGGCGGGGCGGGGCGGGCGCGCGCGCGAGCCGAGCCGGGATCCGCGTCTCGTGGCTGGATTGGTCTCGCCTGGCGGCGGGCGGGCGCGGGGCGGGCGGCGCGCGGGGCGGCGCGGGGCAGTGCGGAGCGGAGCGGCCGAGGAGCGGGAGCGCAGCGGGCTTCGGCGCGGTCCCTCCGCGTCCATGTTTGGGAATAATGGCTACCGAGGCGTGAATCACAAAAAGAAGGAAAGAAAGAAACCCGCCGCCGGGGGAAGCCCCTAGATGGGGCCGGGCTGGGGCTGCCTGCGGGGCTGAGCCGCCCGCCCGCGTCGGATGCCGGCCGGAGCCGCCCGCCTCGCTCTTCTGTGCTGTGCTGGTTTTTGGGGCTTTTTTAAATTTTTTTTTTAATATATATATTTTTTTTTTTGCTTTTGGTTTTTTTTTTTGGTTTTTTTTTTTTTTGTTGTTGTTGTGGGTTTTTTTTTTTCCGCTCTCTCCCCGGGCTTTCCGCCCCGCCGCGGCCCCGCGGGTGATGGAGCCGTAGCACCGTCTGCGCGGCGGCTGCGGGACTGAGCGGGCCGGGGCGGGGGGGAGGGAGGGGGGGGGGGCCGCAAACTTTGAGCCCCGGCTTCGGCCAACGCGGGAGGGGGGAGGAAAAAAAAAAAAAAAAACACAAAAAAAAAAAAAAAAAAAAAAAACAAGGGGGAAAAGGGGAGAGGAAAAAAGAAAGGAAAAGAGACGCGCTGCCTGCACCCCCCGCAAAGAGGAGAGGAGAAGGAGCGGCGGCGGAGGAGGCGGCGGGACCCCCGGGCACCCCCCGGCCGGGCGCCGCCTTGTGCCGCTGCGGGGGGGCCCCGACGGCCTCGCCCCGTGGATCGTCCCGCGGGGGCCCGGCCCGCCGGCCCCGCTCGCCATGGCCGGTCTGCGCGCCGCGGGGTGAGTACCGGCGGGTGGGCGCCCTCCGCGCCGGGGACCCCCCCCACACCCCCCCCCGACCCCCGCTCCCCGGCGCGGTGCAGCCGGGGCGCTCGGCGGCTTTGCGGTCCGGCGGGAGAAGGAAATCGCCGCGTTTTCCGCCCGGTGCGCTGGTTGTGTGCGTGCGGTTTTTGTGTGTGTGGCTGCGCTCCTTTTTTCTCCTTTTTTTTTTTTTTTTTTTCTCGGTGCATTCGACGAGGTGGTTTGATTTTTTTTTTTCCCCGGCCGCGCCGTTTGCTCGCTGCCAGCCCCCCCCCCCCCCCCCCCCAAAGCCCCGGTTGCCCCCGGGGGGGTCGCTCCGCGCCCCCGCTCCCGAGTGGGTGCTGGGCTGCAGCGTGGGGAGGCACGGCCCGGCCCGGCGGCTCCCCGCGCGGGGGGGGCGGAGAAGGGGGGCTTTTTTGCTTTGGGGGGGGGGGGGGGAGACTGGGCGTGTTTAAATAAAACACTAATAAAAAAAGAGACGTAGCAGCGAGGAGCCGCCGGGATGCGCCGTGCTCCCAAGCTGCCTTTTTTCACCCTATTTCGCACATTCCTCCGGTGCGACCGCATCCCTCTTCCCACCCCCCTCGCCCCCACGTCCGAAGGGGGGGAGGGGGGGGGTTGCATCGCTACCTCCGGGGGTGGGGGGGGGCTGCGTGGGTGAGCCCGGCAGCTCCCACCCACGGGTGACCGCGGCGGCCGCCCGCGGAGCGGCTTTGTGGGCGCCTGGATGGGCCCCTCCGGCGGAATAGCGGGAGTTGGTCCTTTCGGGGTGCTGCCGGGGCAGGCGGGGTGCCCGAGCGGGCTGCCGGGTTCGTCTGGGATTGCTGGCTGTTAAAAACGGTGGGAAAAAACCCTAAAAATCTGTAGCCCGTGGTTAACCCCTTCGGTGCGGACCAGAGCCCCTCTACTCACAAAGAATAACAAGTTTTAAAATGGTCTTTGCGGGGTTTTGGGGGTTGGGGGGTATTTTTTTTCTTATTTTTTTCCACGTCTCTCCTGGCCCGAGCGATAGCCAGGCCGCCCGGCCGAGCCCGGCAGGTTGCGGTGGCCCCGCTGAGCGCGGGTGGCTGCCCAGGCGTTGGTTGTGTCCCTGCTTCCGTGCCCCCGCCGCTCCTCTGGAAAGAAAAATTTAATCCAATTAAGAAATTAAACCTTGTGTGTTTAAAAGTGACAAATTTGAAAGGGGGCGGAGGAAGATTTCCAGGTCACTGGTTAACTGAAGATGGTTTGGAAAAAAAGCTGAGGAATAAGGCGAGGGCAGAGGGAAGGAAAGAGGGGCCTTTTTAAATGGCAAAGGCTCGTACGTCTCTCTGAAATCTCAGCTGTTCTTTAGGCTTGTAAAATCTTCTCGAAGTTGCACGTTTATCTCGGGAGGCTGCGTGCCAGCTAATCTTCTCAAGGCATGTCCTGATTTTTCGTAACGTTACAGTGTCTGAGGTCCTTTTAACCTAATTTTGTAACAAAGATAATTTCTTGTTATGTAACTTGCTGTTCTGAATGATTGCTTTGGGTCTTGGAGATCGTCCTTAACCGGTCTCCCCTGTGCCGCAGAAACTGGAATTATTTACTTCGTTATCAATCTTTGAAAGAAAGCCTCGCTCGGCTGGAGGAGGCTGCTAAGGCGTTTCAGGGAAATAGGGTCTTCCTGCTCTTCCTCCGAGAGTTCCATCTCTGGTCATCCCTGATCAGAATTTACTTCAGAGGTTTATGTTTATGTATAAATCCGATTTTCCCCACATACGGACTTACAAGGGCGAGCGAGCTGCTGGATTTATACACACAGCATTAACTTCCTACGGGCGGCAGACTTCTAATGCTCTCTTCAAGAATTTTCTTCTTTGCTGACAGCAGTTCCCTAAAACTGCCCTGTGCTAAAGCCAAAAGGCACTGGCTTGGCTGCCTGATTCGCTTTCCCAGCGGAGATTAATGCTCTAAAACAAGGCAGGCAGTATTTTCTTTAGTTGGGCACCAGGTTTTTGCTAGTACAGAGTGGTTTTTTTTTTTTTTAATTATTTTATTTTGTTCAGAAGGTGGGTTATTCCGAGTGAAACCTTAAGCCTTGTTTATCAGAGAGGAGCAGTCTGTTCTCATAAATAAACGAAGGAGCAAAATATATCCCGGTGTTACTCTATCGGGACACGCAGTCATCTCTTGGACCTTGTGGCCTGTGCTGGCTAAATCAAACAGCAGCGTCGCGAGTAGCTCTGGTATTTTTAAGTTAAAAAAGGGATTGGAGTATGCTTCAAATTCCAGTGATAAACTGCAGACATCCAGCAGTGGTTGGTATTTGTTTTGCTCTGATTTTGCAAGAATGTTGCCATTGGAAGTGTGAACTTTCACTGCGGAGTGCAAATGTTAGTGTTTGCTGCTGGTACTTTTTTAAACTAAAAACTGTTAAGATGTTTAAGGGCGAGATGTTGACAAAAGTGGCACTGAAAAGGGCTGCGTTCTTCCGAGAGCCGGTCTGGGCTGCACGGTGCTTTTGGAAAGCACAGATGTGTATGTCATTTTCTGCCTCAAATCTTTTCTTTTCTTTTTTTTTTTTCTTTTTCCCCCTCCCTTGACTCCCAGCATCCTTGTGTTGAGCGAGTGACCCATAACAGCTAGGGATCGTGGTGTCTGGGTATATTTGAATACAAAGCAGTCTTTTTAAAGCCATCACAGAAGATTCAGTCCAAGTAAAATTATTTGTAGCGCCAGAATAGGAAATGCGTGCTGGTTAATCTTAATGACTTTATGAATTTACAAGATCTGAAGTCGGGCAGGTACAAGAATGTGTTGCTCTTCGCTTAATAGCATGTTTGAGCAAAGATTGGCATTCGGTGTCAGAAATGGAAATTTTAGGGTTTCTGGCAGTCCGTTATCCTTCCAAATAAAGATGGAAATTCTGAACTAGGTAAAGAAACATACGGTTTTACCAGAAATTATTTCCTAGACTGATCAATTACTAGGAGATGTAATGAGAAATACACTCCTTAGGGAGAGGAAGGAGGGATTGCCGTTACATAATGTCCCTTGGGAGAATTTCTGTATCGCGTAATGAGGTTGGTGATGGAGCATTTGGGGAAAATGCCTATGGACAGGAATTTGTTCTTCAGATTTATATAAGCAACGCATATTACTGAGAAATAGGCTTGTTAAAAGTAGTACCAATACATTAGTAGGTGGGTGTTTTGCCTCCGTACACATTTCTTTTGTTCTCATAACTACTATGTAAGAGATTAGGTAACCGTAACATTAAAACGTCCACAAAATGAGAGATGCTGGTGAATAATTTCCTTACTTATTTAATGCCAAGGGTAAACCATTAAGGGCTTATGTTCTGTTGTGGGCGTCGTTAAATTATTTCTGTTTATCTGTTGAAAATAGGTCCTAAGGAAGAGAAAATCTTTAGGCTTAACGGTGTAAACGCCACTGACGTTATCCTCATGCCGGTGAAAATGAAACGTACAGAAACGCGTATACGTGATGTTGTGGATTCAGTGAAACTTGGTAGCTGGATACGCGTTTTCAAGAGTCCTCGTAACGTCCTGAGGATTGCCTGGGAGCTGACTTTCAGGTGGAGAAAAAAGCGTTTGTTAAAAATGACTTAAATGCAGCCTTTACGTTTTTAGTAGCGGTTGCCTTAAACGGGAAGATAATTCATTTCCACACACCTGCCCTTCAGCATTTTTCATGCTCGGAGTCGAGTGCGCGGTTACCTCCGGGAGCCAAACGGCGACTGGCCGGCAGCGCCTGCCCGCGCGCGGGCTCGCAGGTGTTAAAACCAACAGAGGAGAGAGGTGAACAATCCTCACACCTCTGTCACCGCTGGGGAATTTGCCTCATTGGAGTTGCTCGTTTAAAATCTGAGTGCTGGCGATTCTAGTAATTTTTCAAATGGCTTGCCCGGCTTTTGTCCCCCAGGTTACAAATGTGTCCCAGCTTTGCGGGTTCCTCCGAGAACCACCTTTGCGCAGATTCCAGCAGCCGAGGTGGCGCAGTGACCCCTGATGGTGGCTCTGGTAATCGAGGCGGGTTTGCACGGCTATCACTATTTTTAGGAAGTTAAAGGTGCAATGGCTGTTTTGAAGCTCAGGCCGCCGATTTGAGCGTTTCATTGATAATATTTTGTAGTATTTTGTGTGCCACCTCGTGGCTGCCAGGGCACACTGCAGTTGTTGAGGTGTGGCTGGGTTTGGGAAGGACGGTCGCAATTTTAGTGTCTTCCTGGTGGTTTTGTTTTGGGTGTCGGTTATCCGTTGTGATTCACCTAACGTTGACTCAGTTGCGAGATCCTGGTCGTTGGAAAGGCAAACCAGAGCGGTGGCCGCTCGCCGCTGACCAGTGTGTTGCTTTCAAAGTTTGAGGCAGGGCTTGCCTTTCCAAAAAGGTGGAAAACGGTGCTGGATTTAAGCACCGAGAGTTTGCATAAAGGAAATAGTGATGTTTCTGCGCCCTGTAGAAATGGTCATCGTCAAGGAAACTGAAAATATACGTGGCTGATACCGGGGGAAGGACTCGACTGCAGATGGGGACGCTGGGGTGGTGATCTCCCTCGCCGCCCTGTCCCGTTACCCCGCCAGAGTTTTTCGGATGGGGCCCCCCGCATTAACCATCTCACGGGCACGGTTTAGCACGCGAGCATCTCTCAGGGTGGCTAATGTCATTTTAAATGGTAAGAACAGCAACCTGTGATCGCTGGTTCCTGTAAACTTCAACTAGGGTGGTGCTGTTGACGTCGATATACAAGAACAGGTTCTCCAAAACATCCCTTTGTACCTTATATGGCTGCATTGAAAGGGTTAAAGATAAATTAAATGTGTATTATTTAGTACTATAAAAATAAAAACCTCACTTTGTGGTGGGTGGTAGGAGAAGAGGAAGAGTTTACAAGAAGGCAGCATTTCAAGGCGGCTGTTTATGTTGTTACCAGAGATATTTCTAGCTTGCTTACAAAATGAGATTATTATTTTTTTTTAATATTTTTAATTTTGAAAGTACTCAGCCTAGCTTATGTTCTTGTGGAAAAAATGTTACGGTTAAATTGCCGTGGAAGGTAGCTACAGGATTTTTAATATTAAGTTAAAGCGAGCTGGGTATGTTGTTTGCCATAATGTTTCTGTGGGAGGTAAAAGCCATCTGTATGTGGATGCTGTTTCTGCAGTAACTGCTATACCAAAGGAGAATCAGGGACATAACGGGTATAAATCTTGGGGTTTTTTTTTCCACGGAATAATCAACAATAAAAAGCATTTGGGCTCTTAAGACACCTGCAAGTAGATCCTTACTCCAGAGCTGTAGGTTGTAAAGTTATAGTATTGTCTGCCTTCAAAATGGTTGGAAATCCTTCATAAATATCTGTTTACCACATACCTCCTATCTCCCTGGATGACTGGCTCTCTAGCAAAGCTTTCCGTAGAGGGTGTACTGTAATCCTTTTATGTTACTTCTTCAGTGCAGATTACGCAGCAAGAAATAATTAGGAGATTAATTTTCACCTGTCACTGCCAATAATAGATAACCTTGATACGGTGACAGGGCTCAGAATTTGGGGAGCGGAAAAGCGTTTAACCCTGTAGTGATTGCTGCAGGGACCAGGCAGAAAATGGTTGCCAGAACATGACCTCCCTGCTCGCTGTCACGAAAAGGGAGAGACGTGTTAGTCTTTCAGCTTCCTCATCTCCCGCGAACGCTTTGCCTTTATCCGCCGACGTGCGCTGTAAAATTTCGCTCTGTGCCGCAACGGTGCCACACGTGCCTCGTGCTAATCAGCCCGGAGCAGACGTCGGAGACCTTTGTAGCCTAGTCTTTTAATTCAAATGCAGTTCTGTTGCTTTTCATGATTTCAATTCCCAATCTGACTGGTATTCCTAGTCTGCTAGGGAAAGGAGCAAACTAATGAAGATGGCTTCATTAGGCAGAGTGCAATTTAGCCCTTGCTTCTCTCCAACAAATGCAGCTGAAAAAACATCCCAGAAGTAGCTGTGCTTTTGGTCTTCGGAGAAAGCAGAGCTGAGGTGTTTCTGCTCCCTTTCAAAATTAATTACTAGCACGCATCAGGTGAGCTTAAAAATGTAGCCTGCGCTCTAAGACAGTGAAGGTAAATGGGAAGGGGAAAAAAAAAAAACCAACACCTTTCCCCTTCCGCTTCTCTTTTATTTTTTTTCCTTTTGTGCTGAAGTTTAAATCTACAGTCTGTTGAAAATGTAATGGGAAACCGGCCTACAGAAAATGCCATTATTCATATCATCCTGAGCTCATTTATTTTATCTGCAATAGTAATGATAAGACAGGCTGCTTGGCAGTGCTGATAAGCTGAGAAATATCTTAGAGCTATTTGTAAAAGTTAAAGCAGATCTTGGTACTGAGAGATAGGGAAACTGATGAGCCTTTGGGCAATCTGCAGAGCTGATAAAGATTTTAATAGGAAGGCCTCATTAGGATTAGGGAGAAGATCTATTATCTGGGCTTTACACAACACAAACGGTGGGGCAACTTTAATTTTTGCTTCTTTGTGCATTAAATACTGTTGCTGAACATGACGCCTTTTAACTCTGATCTGGATCTCTCGGTATGTTCAAGGAGCCATCGCCAGCTGTTGGCTGAGCAAAGACGGAAGGGCGGTTTGTGGGGGAATGTGTTTGCCACACGTGAGAAATGCCGGGAGGCCGTCGTCCTCAGGGGCTGCTCAACTTCCGGAGGTGCAGAAATAGAGTGGTTTGCAGGTGCCTGGGCGGGAGGTGTTCTCGGTCGAGTCTCTTTCCTGTCGTGAACAATATTTCTAACCTTTTGGCCCTGGAGAGCACCTTTAGAAAGGAATTAACCCGTTGCCGTCGTGCTGGTTCTCTTGATGGTGAGACTGAGACACCATTACTGGAGAGGACAGCTTGTCTGCCCAGTTCAGCGTGATGGGGTGCTAACTCCGAGTCCCACAGTGGTGGCTTTTTTTATTAGTTGTGATCACCCTATGGATAAAGCTATTCTAGTAGAGGAGCTGTCTCCAGTGCAGCTGGAGTTGGTATGGCAGGAGTACTGGGCCACAGGTGACCTGATCGAGTGGTTTGGTAGTTACCCAGCGGGACCGATCGTAGCATTCTTATTTGTGTGATGTACAAAACGTTCGCTTTTAGAGGACCCTTAGTGTGTGCAAACACCTATCGCATGGGCTCAGCTGTGTTACTCCTCATACTTCGCATGATACGTAAGGTGCATGTAAGCTGCTGAAAGGGCATTAGGTTTATCCAGGGTTTACAGATGTATTTAATATTTTTTTCTCAAGGACCATCCAGACTTTTTTTTTGTGGTTGAACTGGATTGTAAAGCAGGAGGAGAAGGCACGCTGGAACATTCTTTGGTTTGTTTTTGAGGTCTAAGCCATGTTGTAACCTGATTCTGCTAACCTTCGCTTTAAACCATTTTTACGCGCAGCTGATGAGATCTGATGCAGATGAAGGGTTTTGTTAGGTGACGTCCGTGCTGGCTGTGCCATGCTGCCTGCGTGACCACACCTGTGTTGGGGAGCTGTCGGGTTTCTTGCTTGTGTGGAGCACACACGAGTACAGGAGTCTCAGCTTCTCCCCCGTTTTCGTGGCACAGACCAACTCCTCTCCTGCTGCCGGATCAAATAACCCTAGCCGTAACTACAGTAATGTTGCTTGCATGGAAGAGTAATATTTGGAAAGTATGTTCTTGTATTTTCAGTTGTCTTTAATATAAGGTAGCAGCCAAAAACCAAAAGGGAGCACAGCGCCACGAGCCACAGAAGAAGTCTATTCCAGACCGTAGTTCAGGATCTGCTGGTTTAAACCAGTGGTTTCACAGGGCCTACAGTGGACAGCGTAATGACAGATTTAACTCCAAGTATGCCATCCTCCATGTGCTTAAGGAACTTACTCAGAGCAGCTGCGGCTGTAATCCCCTCACCAGCGTGGAGACAGATGGGCAGGGCTGAGAGGAAAGCACCCTGCTCCGACTGCCCAGGACAAAAATAAATTTCTTGTAGCGGGTTGGTGTCAGTTTATTGCAGCTTGTTCGTAACAAGTCACAGCTTATGTCAGCGAACCAGCGTGGCCTCCTAAAGACCTAGCGCTATTTGCACGTAACATGTTGCTCCAGCAAGGCTGCCATTTGAGAAGTTTCTAATATTTATGTTTGATATGAATGAAACTTTTTGTTTTGTCTGTAGACCGCAACGGAACTGGAGCTGACTCGTATCAGGAGTGCCTTGATAACAAGCAAGGTATGAGATCAAGTCTCTCCAACATGGGCACTTGGGACTGATTTAGCTTGATTTCTTGCAGCTGAATTGGTTGCTGTCTCTGTCTCTCTCACTCTCTCTGTCTCCCTTTTTTCTTTTCTTTTATTTTTTCTTTTTTCCACTGTCTCCAAGCCAATTCACTGTTAACAGTTCCATGTCAGCTAACCTGTTAGCTCAGGTTCTCATTACACATTTGTGATAAGGCTTCTCGTTGCTAGCACCCCGAGCCCTCTGTTATTAAGGGAGGAAGTGGGAAGGTTGTAAAACAAAAGCAGCATGTACACTTGCTCGCAGTTATCTTCTTCCTTGAGGTTTAGTTGCACAGCCAAGCAGAAAAATGTTAAAAAAGTACAAGTTGAGTTAAGGGGAGGCATGTGCTAGGCTGGGTTACCTTAATGCAAAGACATCCTGTGATAATTCCTGTGCTGACATGCTGACTCAGACTTGTCCAGCCTGCTGTCTTCTCCCATGGCAAAGTTGATAAGAGCTGGAAGAGTCTCTTGTGACTTACAAAGGAGCGACGATGGTGAGGGAGGAACCTGTTATCCTTTTACTGTAAGCATGGAAAGAAGAGTCACATCAGTAGAAATGACAATTGTAAAAGTATCTCAGAAACAGGACCCAAAGGCAAGGGTATTGATTTTGTATTTAGAAAAAGGGTTGTTGTATTATGTTCTCTTCAGATGTCCTCTCTGAGAACCGCACTCAGAAGTCCTCCTCCATCACCATAGCCATGTAGTGAGTGTTGAATCTTCTGGTAATCAGGGAGGACAAGCACCCTTCTGTCCAGAATTTCGTTCATTATGAGCTACAGCAAAAAGATAAGAGGAAATGCTTATCCTAACCAGGCTGTAGGCATCAATTACATGTCAGCTTTTTACCTCGCTGTTGACCCAAATCTGTGACAGTAGCTAAAATGATCATTTGCTGAAATTCTGACCCTTCTCGCATAATTTTCTAAAGTAGTACCAAGAAACGCAAAAAAATTGTCCCAATTTTGGTGCTTGGTTGGGCTTAATTTTCCACTGGTGTCTTCGCTTTCAGTATCCATCAATCAGTGTTACATGTGCTTCAAGTCAAAGCTGCCGTGAAGTGCATTCCCCTGCTGTTGGTGGGGTTGGGGGGAGGTTGGGGGGGGGGGGGGGGTGGGGTTGGGGGTGTTTTGCTTGTTTTGTTTCCCTCCTCTCAAAAAAAAAAAACCCCTACGTTGTCTCTCTGGTGACCTTTACGCTCATCTTTTTTCACTATTTTTCTCTACTGATTGTAGTAAGTACCTAATCATTGCTAAGCTTTCATTTCAGAAGTTACAACTGGAAGACTGCTCTGGAAGAACTGTAATCAATAATGGCTTTTTTTATTAGATTAAGTTTAAAAGTCTTCCAGACCAATGTAATTCAGGATGCTCCTTTGATAGATAGGCAGTTTGTTCTTGCGGAGAACAGTTTTTTCCAGTAACGTTTTACAGTTGGCTGCAGGGATTTGTTCCATCTGACATTTTGTAGAAAGCAACTGAGTTTCAGGTTTTAAAAAAATCGAGTATTCTCATTTTTTGAAACCAACTGCAGCCCCTTTGATGTGCCAGTTACCCTGACAAGTGGCATTGAATGACATTACATCCATCGCTTTCACTTGCCTGTCAGTACCCTAGATTTTTCTTGTAGTGTGGTTTTCGGTGGGTTTCTCTGACTTTGTTGTTAACATGTGAACAAGCTGTATCATTATAAGTGCGCTCAGTCCAGCATGAATTGGATCTGGTTTGAGTAATTTACCATGTCCATGCTACATCATCACGTTTAAAGCAGCAACCTTTAAGAACGCAGAGGTTTAAAGGTAAAAGCATACACAGTAACTTGTAGTCAATCCACATTACGTTTTGTGAGCGTGCAGTAAAGTTGAATCCACCATTTGCAACAATTTCCAGAATATAAAATATATTGCTGACAGTGGACCCATAATTCTGTTTGCTTTCTGTTATGTTCAAAACAAAACACCACCAGTGGCTGACAGTAGCAGTGCCTCTTTAGAAGTATTAAATCTTCAAGCCATGCGAAATGCAATTGCCATGGCTTCTTTTTATAACAGCATGCTTGTCTCCTAGAAATTATGCTATAATGAGGTTTGGTTTATATATTTTACCCCTTTCCTCATTAAAGTGCTATCTCTCGGACGAAGCGCTTTGTGTCTTGAAATACTGCGCGGTTAAAATGAAGGCAGGTTTATAAGGATTTAATGTAGTTGGGAGCCAAGGTTTTGCAGCTTTATGGCAAAGATGTTTTAACAAAGGGCTTTATGGTAAGGGTGTGCTGTATTTTAGTCAGGCAGTTGCTCAAGGGAAAATTTTCAGTGTGAGCACGTCACAGCAGCAAGGAGAAATTCAGAGGGAAACAGGCCTCTGAGATCCAGTCGCCATCTTGGCTGATATTAAGTCTTAATTCTGTGCGGTTTCAAGCCCTGAATTTTTTCTACCTCTTGGCTCAAAGAAGGCAAAGTCTTGTGCCACGTCATGCAACAACATGAGCAGATCATTTAGGTTTCGCATTTTAGTGCTCAAAGGCAGGGTGCAGGAGATCGCGCCCGGGACGGCCACAGGTCGGAGAGCCACATTCACACCTTCTCAGGACGGAGCTTGGTTTTTTCAGCCTTTTATTTCCAATATTCATTATTAAAATCATACCCAAAAAGCAAGACTTTCTGAGTGTTTGGGGTTTGGAAGTGAAGAGGGCAGCAGCTCGGAGCAGTTGCCCATCCACCGCGGCAGAAGACGTGTCCTGGATCTGCCTGTTTCTCTGGGATACAGTTAATACCCCATGGTTTCCTGAGAGCCAGGGGATTCTGCCATGGAAAACAGGTATAAAATTACAACCAGACAGAGTTGTTGCTGAAGCTTCTCAATAGGAACTTGCTGTTATTATGAATAAATCAATTCTATTTTAAAGGTTAGGCAGTGAAAAGCACTTAGCTAGGGCCTTGGTGGCAGCCAGGAGACGTAACCTCACATCCTTGAAACGGTGCATAGAGAGATGGTCTTGGAAACTGATTCCGGGTATGTCATCTTATCATTTGTAGCGCCTTCTCCTAGCCATAGAAAATTGTGTTTTACTTTGCGTCAGCGGTCTGCTCTCCATCCCCATGCCCTCGGGTGGGCTGGCAGTGGGTATTTTGCCCTGCTGGGCTCTAGCTTTGCAAGCAGAGCTAGAGGTTCCTGCTAGAGGAACCCAGTATCTTTCCCTTTTCCAGCTTTCATTTCTTGCAGAGTGTCATGGTCCTGTGTTACTTCCCCACAGATGAATTAGGTGGTATTTTCCCAAGATGAACATGTTTTCACCTTTGTGATGGCACTATCGACTTCCTAAGACTCTTTATATTTCTTTTCTGGTATTTTACACCACCTCCTAAATTCAGTACTGCTTATTGATTTTGTTAGCTCACCTCTAGAGGGAGGACAAATGTAATTTGGAGCAACGTTTGGGAGCAAGGACAGAGGGTAGTTAATCTTGAGAGTGATCAAAATTTGGCTGCAGTCGAGGCGGTAGCAGTGCTGCTGTCCTGAGGTTATGGAAGACCGAGTGCTCCTGCCCTGGGTTTGTGCTGTGAGCGGATCTCCGGCGGGTTGCTGAGCAGTCATGACAGGGATAGGGTGTCTGTAGGATCGGGCTTGATTTTTGAAATAGTGGCTATAAACCGAAGACTTTTCGTCCTGTTACCAGTCCCCTGGGCCATGCAGTCCCAGTGTGTGTCATCTCCTATTAGTCTTGATGCAACCAATGACCTTGTTTGTGTGAGCGCATTAAGCACAACATTAATGTCTAATCTGACTACTTTGAATTCAGGCAGGCTGTAATCAATCACCTGAACTCTCTTGACAGTGAACGTGGCTGGATGGGATAAGGAGAACAGATGAAATGCATGCTTGAGCCAAAACTGTAGGAAATTGGGAAACTACTTGTGAGCCTGTGTAGCTGGTGAAACTGTAGCTGTTGGTGGAAGCGGGTTCTTCACTGGAAAGCAAAGGCTGCAAAAGCAAGAAATTTGTGGTCTTTGTAGGCTCTGTTCAGCCTTCTTCCTGCCTGTTAAATACCGGTATGGTGAATGAGACCGCCAAGATACAGAGGCACCTTTTAGATGATGTTATTGGGAGAAATTCTAACCTATTCCGGGTTTTGGATCCCTTTTGAACCCTAGGAAGATTAGTTTCAGGATGACAAAGATGAATTACGAGGCAGATAAATAAAAATGGCAGGTTGGCATGGCTGGATTGAAAACTGCGGTCAAAACAGTTCTGTCACTGAAGATGTTATTTCCATTAAATGTTTTGAGATTTAGTACTGATTTCAGTGAAATTACCCTTGAAAACAGATTTCCTCCAAACTTTTATTTTTATATATTTGTTTTGGAACTGCTTTAGGAGGTGGAAAAATGAAACTTTTGCTTCAAACAGTTTTTATGTTTTGAAATTGGCTTTTTTTACTGTATGAACAGTTTTTAAGATGTTATTTATTATTTGTATTCCAGTCATGCCTGTGCGCTCTTGTTCTGGGCTAAACATCATTTTGCTAACCGCATCGCAGACGGGGGGGGTGGATCAGTTTCTGCCTGAAAAAGCTTTGGTTTTGTATTTCTGACTGGGGCTGCATTGATTGCCAGTACCTATTTAAAAAAAATAAAAAAATAAAAAAAAAAAAACCAGAACAACAAACCAAAAAACAAAACTCAACCTTCTCATTTTACAATATGTTGGCTGCCTTTTTGTTTAAAGAATTATAAATACATCAGCAGATTTTCCACAAAAACACATATGCTTTCTTCCTGATGAGCATGATGACGCACTGAGAATCCTTGCAAGAGGCCTTGAATCTCCTTCGAGTAGAGGGTAGCGCTGAGGTTGAAATTGAAATTTTAAATAACTCTCTTCATTAAAAAAAGATGCTGGTGGGGCCTTGTTAGCAGAAGAATTGCCATTTTCTGACTAATTTTTTTTTTGCCAGCATGGGAACAAAGAAAGGAAGGAGGAGGCAGAATAAAAGCCTGTGTGAGTGTACGTACAGAGGCTGCAGCTCTCTAAACTGGTAATGGCATCTGGAAAGAGTCCAGGCTGTTGTAAATATGAACTTTTGTCAATATTCCCCAAGCTTCTTTGGACTCTAGGGTGGGCTTTATTAGCTGAAGGTCACACCATTGTGCTGTCTCCCTCTCCTGAGACCTCTGATACCTTCCTGAAAGGACAGCCCATTATCCCTGGGCTTAGAAGCCAGCTTTCTCTTCAGTGGCGCTGAAGCTGATAAGCTTAAGAGGCATATTTCATCCCCCTACCGCTGCTTTCAGGAGACAAACAGTGTGTATCATTCCTGATTAATTCCAGTTGATGAAAAAAATAAAATAGGAGGCATGTGTGTGTGCACACACGTGCGGGCATGCACAGAGACATGGAGTTGACTTCTTTTAAGGCTGGTCTTCTTGCGTAACGTCAACTTATCGCGCTGGCCGCAGCGAGCAGCGTCTGGTGCTGCCTCTTTGTTTTTCCTGGGTGGTGTGTCCGAAGATTGATTTAGTAACGTGAGAGGATCCTGGGCTGTGATCAGTGTGAAGAGAAGGGGGTGGAAAGGGGGACGGGGTAGCAGCAGCCTGAGCATCGAGGTTGGGATTGATTTGCGGCAATTAAGCATTAAGGTCTGCGAGAGCAGGACCACCCGCTGGGAGAGTGGCTTTCCATCACCTGCGGAAGACGAATGGCCTGAGGAGAGAGAAGGGCAGGGATTTCGTACGCGGCTACCCGGAAAGAATCGTAAAACCATACTGTATCTCGCTTCTGCATCTCTCAGCCCTGTTCATCACAGCTAAATCCCTTTGCTGGGAATTGTATGCAGGAGTTGGAAGATTTAAACGCTAGTTGCTTCTGCTGCTTTGGTTTCTCCATTGCTCTCTTTGGATCCGGCTTGAAATTTGTCAGGAGGTGCCTTGCTAATTTTCTTGTTACTACTGTTTCAGTAGAAATGTCTTCCATACATGGCTCCCAGTTTTTTAGGGTTACTTTTTTCCTTGTGCTGAGATTCAGAGTATTGAAAGCAATGAATAACACATTGTCCCTCTTAACACTTCTGCAGCTCTGTTAAATGCCCAGGCAGCGTGCCCCAGCGGCTGGGGTGTCCAGGGCAGGAGACCTGTGCTCTGTGCTCTTCTCTGGCATGGCTTTGCTGTGCAAGACACCTCGCCTGCCTGTGCCTGAGGATTTCGAGTGGAAAATGAGAGTGTTGGCACTGTACACAGTGCTGTTTGTTTGGATGGCTATGTAGCTGCAGCCCACGTTAGGCCTTTTGCAAAGGGCTCTGTGTTTCCTCAGTTTTGTACTTGCCAAGGTTGAGGAGTGAAAGAAGAGATCGCACATGGCTGAAAGGAGCCTGTTGATATCTGGACCAGGGGAGATGATATTTCACTCCGTAAAACTCTTAAGTTTTTCAGCCTTTTTTTTTTTTAAAGTAAAAATATTAGAGAGTTGTGGTGTGTGAACCTCTCTCTCTCACTTTGCTTTTTGTTCATATTGCACAAATGGGCCCCGACAGCAGGTAAGGGGCTTCACCGCTCTGCCCCGCCTCGGTTGCAGGGCTGCTGCTCATGCAGAGGTGCATCAAATGCTGCACCGGACAAAAGCAAACCGGCTACTTAATGAATGTTGCATCAAATCTTTGTTTCGCTTGCCACGTGGGCCACGTTTAAACCAGATTCTAGGTACTCGGGTTACAACTAACTTCATTTCCTTTGCCAGAACAGACAGAGATAGAACAATATTAAAAGTAATTTGAGTTTACTTCTTGCCAGTGTGGACCATGTTTAAAGATGGATTTTGCTATTATGGTTCCAGCGCTAGTGTAAACAGGGTCTAATGGGAAAGGCTGTAAAATAATAGGGCTGTTGGTCATCTTCAGGGGAAAAGGCATTTCCATAACCCATTTCAAACTGGAATAGATCCGAAGCTTCGGCTGACCAAACACAGCTGGCATTTCTGTTTTAAAAATTATATAGTAGCATGAAATGGGAGTGGTGGGCCTCTAATATTATTTTTTCAAAGGCAAACTGCACAAACCTGTGTGAATTGGGGGCACTTATTTACTTTTGCTTCGTGGATTGGGCTAAACTTGTCATTCTTTACATGAAATAGAATACAGTTAAGCTTTAGGTGAGAACCTCCTTGAATATACCACAGACTCCTTTTTAAGGGCAAAGTAGATTTGAGGGAGAAAATTACTTTGAAGCCGTAGCGAAAGGTTCTGAAGCTATGCATGTGGCTCTTTCTCCAGATCAGTTAATGTGGTGGAAAGATTTTTGTTAGTCCAGTGGTGCACCATAGACTCTGTGTGGTAGGACACATACTTGCTCAGACCCCAGGTTTGGTGATAAGTGAAATGTTAATATGTGCTTGGCAGAGCAAGCTCTTAATTTCCCTTAAAATGGAGGGGGCAGAAATTAGCTCATTGGACAAGATGCCTTTGGGCTACTGCCCACCGTTAGGTATGTCCCAGACAAGATTTATTTACTCGGTGCAGATGGATTATTTCCCTTTCCCTCCCTGAATCTGGTCTGTGGTAGCTGTTAGCAAGAGAGCTTTCCACCTCCTGTATCGCAAGAAGCATTTTAGCTCTTGTTGAAATATGAAACTCCCTTCCTTTATTAAAATTAAGAACCACTTTCTCACATGGCAAAGTGATAATAAAGACTGAAATTGGATCTATAACTTCAAGAAAAGAAGGAGAATTTTTTTTAAGACAAATCATGCATGGTAATACCTCCATTGTTCTCTCGCTGTGTTCTTTGTATTGCTTAACTCCCTGCGAACAAAGAACCCATAACTGGAATTGTAAAAATAATCCAGGCATTTAAGTCAAAACTCAAAAGGCCCTTGGGAATCTCATGCAAAGGTGTGCCCTTGAAATGGTGGTTTATGAATTGTCTGAACAGGTTTGAACATCCTGGCCCTGAGGAAATCTGTGGGAATTTTGCCGCTGACTGCGGAGGGGTCACACTTGTGGATTTCACACTTGGCGCTTTGTACATCCTGCCGGGCATTGAGCAGAGCCGTCTTTCAGTCTTTGAGAAAGTCTGACTCCCTCCTCGCAAGCAGGCGGGAGATTTTCTAGTTGGTTGCACTTGTGAATTCTAGTTAAGGGAATTGCTTTTGGTCCCCCCTATCTTTGTCACTTACTTAAACAAACATGCAAACGGGAAGCATGCACTTGCTCGAGCTTCAGCAGTGAGTGCCTCCTGAAGACCTCTTGCTACTGATCCAGAGCTTAAACTGGTTGGGAAAGTGGTTTTAAACTAAGGTTCAACCCTGCTTAAATGAAGCCATTTGGGCAGAGAGATGGGAAATTTTATTCCCAGTTGCCATTCAGATGTCTGAACCCAGCTAGTTTGAGGTATGAAGGTTCATTCTCTGAGCTTGAACACAGATCAGTACGGAGGTTGCGTTGTGAATTGAAACAATGAGTACTTCTTCACCAGTTTGCTGCAAAATAATGTGTTTGTAAAAGTACAGGTCTATCCAGGGTCAAAGTCACTGGGAAAGGAAAAATGAACAGGGAGGGAATTAGTCCAATACTGGCGTGCAGATTCAGCTAACCAAGGCCCTTCAAAACCCGCTTGAACGTAGAAGTTAGCCCTGTTTGAGCAGGAAGTCAAGCCAGATGACTTCTCGAAGTCCCACTACTGAAGTGACTCTGAGATTCTCTGGTTAGATGTCTCATGCCTGCCACGGTAGTTGAGCAAGCCACTGGATTGCCTGACCCTGATCATTGTAAACACGGACGTCATCTTCCCCTATCATGTCACAGTCCAGGAGAGAGGAGAGGAGGAGAAGAGAGGGGAGTCACCAGAGTTGTAGCAAATTCCCCTTTGTCCTCAGTCTTCCAAATTCACGGTGCGGCGGCCAATGACATCACCTGCTGTTCAAGAACTGCTGTTGATGGAGTAAGCTCTGTATCTAATGAAAAACAAAACCCAAAGAAACCATAATCCCAAAAAACATGATCCAGGGCTCCAAGAAAATTCGAACACTTAAGTCACCTAATGGTAGCTCTCCGTCAAGAGAAAAAAATTAGGAAAAATTATTAGAAAAAAACCTTCTAAGCTTTCAGCAACAATATCCCACAGACTATTGTCAATCCAAAGTAATCCCATGAAGCTCAACAAACTGATTTCTAGTGAACTTGTTTGTAATTAATACTAGTAGAATTTACGTCAAAAAACCAGGCTGTGTGCCCCTCATCAGTAGTTGGAACGGGGAGTTGGAAAGCTACAACCTCTGTACAACACAAGAGTTTGTTTAGGCTTCTCTGCCACTCTGGGGATCGCAGAAATGTTGCAGTGGCTGAAAGATTGGCTTTAACTTTTCCGTGTGTAGCTGTAATGGAATGTGCAAAAACTTAGAAATTCCTTTAAGGTGCCTGGAGGGACCCGACCATGGTGTCAGCGGGAATGTGTGTTGAAAGCTGCTCAAGAGAGGGAAGTTTCTTAGAATAGTTTGCAAAAAGTAACAATCACAGCTCAGTATGGACAATTAGAAAATGTTAGGAGTAAATGGTTAAGTTTTCCCAACTTTTTCTTGCCCAGGCTCAGCTGACAGACACTTACGGGGGGGGGAAGCCTTCTCACTGTAGCTGTGTCTTGAGGGCTTTCCTTAATGAGCTGTCTCCTTCTGTCCAGTATGGAGAAAAAAACAAAAGAGTTAGAGACCTTCTGTTGTCCCCATGTGATTTCAATCTGATTCATTCATTCCGAATCATCCTGAAGGATTATGAAAACAAAACGTGTTAAATCTTGGTTCTTACTTCTTTTCTTTTTCTCCCAAACATCATCATTTGTTCTTTTATCATGTTGCATTTCTTTACCCATGAATCAGCTGCCTTTTAATTTTTTTTCTATATAACAGAAGTCGGGCGGGAAGGGAGGGGTGACGGGAGTGCTGCTTTCTTTGATTCGTTTGACACACAAGTGTTCCTTGGCCTTTCATACGGAGGAATGGATGCAGCTCTTGAACAAATTGGACCTACTTGTTTGCTGGCCTAGACCATCTTGTTATCCTGCCAGCTGTGTTTTGATCTTGGAGGGCCGTTTGAAGATTAAATTGAGACATCTTTTGTTACTATTAAGTGCAGTAATTAAATCAGCTCAGTGTTGTTTAAGTGTGGAAAATGTCGCTCCGCTGGCCCATGGGTGCCTGAAGTTGCCATTAGACAGCTGTGTTGCTTCCAGTACTGATGATGAAGAGGCAGGAGAAAAGAGCCAAGTGCTCTCTAAATAATTTTCAACTCTTTCTGGGTTATGCTGGATCCCCTCCCCACCTTTTTGTGTGACCTTTTCCCCCCCTCTCTTCTCAATTCATGAAGAAGAAGGTTTCTGAGAGGGAACTCAAGCTTTTGCGGGTGGAGAGCTGGAAGCCAGTGCCGTGTCCTGAGCGGAGGGGTGCTGTGGAACGGCATGAGTGAAACGTCGGCTGAGTTCCCTGGATGGGCAGCTGCTGCCCTGTCTCTAAGTTTGCAAGTCGTTGGCTCTGTGAACAGCAAAGGAGGCTGAGCTAGCAGGATGGATGCAATAAATGAGCAAAGTTGGCTGCTTCCCCCCCCCCCCCCCCCCCGCCTTCCTCCATAGGGGGGAGTCTGCCAGTCAAGTCGAGAAGTCGAGCACGGCGAGTACATTTGTTCCCATGAGGGTCATTGTAATACAATTTGCTGGTGAAGACTGGCCTGACTGTGAAGTGGTGGCACCTGGGAGATGTGAACTCTGGCTTAGGCCAGGGCTGGTATCATTCAGAGGTCACTTGGGGTTTAACAGGGTGAGAGTCAGTTGCCCTTACCCGGCTGCCTTTGCCTTCTGCTTGCCGAGCAGATTGCTTTGAGAGAAGTGGCTTGGAGGTGATGATTGGCAGCAGGGAGCGGGGCAGAGAGAAAGCGAGATCCTCAGTGGGAGAAGCAGTTCTTCGGAGGTCGAGTATGTTTTAATGCCGGGTTAAGTTGCGCAGCAGTATTGGTTCATTGCTACTGGCAGCACTGTTCACTTGAGCATTGCCTTGCTCTTTCCCATCGCACCCTTGAGAAACACTGTCTTACCTCCTGTGCGCGGCTGAACGTGCAACTTGCTGCTCTTGTGGTTCCCACAATGAAATTCAGCAACTCTCGCTTCTTGATAGGGGACCAGCAGACGGGATCGCCCACAGCGCATTTCAGTTACCGTGCTGCCCGCCGGAGCAGAGCAGTGCGTTCCCTCCCCAAGCCCGCGCTCCAGCCTTGCTTCTGAGCTGTCTTGTTAGACTGTCCTCCCGGATGCACCCGACTCTCTGGCTTCCATCTCCAGTAATTGCCCAGCAACATCTATTTGCATTGCTTTGTACGCCTCTGTGTTTTGTAGAGGGGGAAGTGTATTTGCACTTCGTGAGTGTTTTTGAGCTGTGGCAAGGGCAGAAGTATGGCAGATGGGTGGGGATGAGAGAATCAGGAGCATGATGGATCTGTTTTTCTTACCTTGTTTAAAATCGCCTGTTAAAATTCAGCAGCCGCACCTCCGATCAGCCTAATGGTGTCTGCCATGTTGCAAATACACAGTCATTAGTTGGTCCAATTCATGCATGCTGAGGTAGGAGGGTGATGTGAATGCAAAGGAGGTGGAGAGAATAGGAGTTGGGGTGGGCAGAGGAAGGAGGGGGAGAAGCTTGGTAATACAGTGACAATGAAACATACGGTAGTCACACTAGAAAACTTTCTCCTTCATTAGCAGGGATCTGTTGAGTTTCTGCTCACATTAGGGTAATTAACACAAGTACAGATTGTTGAACATCTGTGCAGTTTAACTATATGGCCGGTTCCCAGGCTTTAAACAGGGCTGTGAGGAGCCAAATGCAAAGCAGTACGAAAAGCCCACACACTATTCATTTTACTGAAATTAGCATTTCTGGATGAAAGCTGATGTTGCACGTCGGCTATAAATTTTCTCTGGTCTGTTGCCAGGTTGGCTAATGATCTGAGGTTAGCGTTTGTTAATAATTTTTTTAAATTTGTTACTTTTAATATTCTGGAGAGGGACTTTCTATCTCGCTCTTCTTTTCATAAGAGGCAAAGCAAAAAGCAAGGAGAACAAAGCATACGGGTATATTCTATCTAATGTGCTTCTGATCTTTCTCCAGTGGAAACCCAGGAAGGAACTGCTGGTCCAGCCTCCATCGGGGGCTGTTGGCTTCGTGGAACCACCAAGGCGCTTGAATATTTCTGACCAAAATACGGTTTTAATTCGCCAGCCTTGTAAAATGCCTGGGAGGCTCCGCTTCCGATGTGTTGTAGATAGGAGCTGTGTAAATAAAATGCAGAGTTTCATCTGCAGGGTGGCGGTTACACAGGTATTGCTTCTCCGCACATCACCATCCCATAACTCTGTCTGTGTGCGTAGGATTACCAGTATAAAGGTATAGCTGTATTTACGGAGAGCCTTCTGCGTTGATTATCCCAGAGGACTGTTGGTTTGCTGTGGTGTCTTGAAGCTACCTCCTTGCTCATTTTTACCTTGTCAGCTGAGAGCATCTGGGCCATGAGGCTTGACAGACTCTTGAGCGTAATGGCTAGCAGCAGCGATTCTCCGCAGAGGGCCCTTCACGCCACAATTACCTCTTAAGCCTTGGTCTGTCAGAGCCAATGCTTGTTGGCCTTCAGGCTATGTAGCAAGACCACTTACTACTTCAGGGTTTTTTGTTCTTTTTCCCTGTGTGGAAAAAACAGGCCAATTTTTCCCTTACTGGATGATTTGTGAAGCCTTCTTCACATGGGTCTCCTGACACTGATAATTCATGGTCATGTTTTTGATAGCCAATTTTAAGCATCTTTTCACTTGCGCCTAGAAATTTTCACTGGGAAGTTCAGACCAATGGTTTTGACACATGACCATCCACAATTTTCTCTTCTTGATGTGACTCCCGTTGTGACTTTTTTCTAACCGTCTCTTGGTGTTTTGCAGCGTTCCCAGTTGCGTATTGAGTTGGGTGTTCTGGCTGTGCCTATGCTTAAGCCTATGAGCAGCGTGACTGCATACCTGAATACACAAACACATCTGGTTTTGTATACAATTAAATTAAACAACTTTGTACCATGCTAGGAACTTTTTGTGAAGGTGGCTGTGCATTTGGACCAAAGTGCGAAGGGTGTGCCAGGAACCATAAAACCTTAAAATTCAAAAGCGCAGTGCGCAGAGATCCTGTACCATGAAAACATCGCCATTTTTTTATTAGTCACGTTATCTCTTTCAGATACAGGTTTTGACATATGCTGAAATAGAAATTAAAAAAAAAACCCAAAACAAAACAAAAACCGACCAGATTTTTTTCACAACTGGAATTGCTGTAAGGGGGATAGCCCTTAGAGCTAGGACAACAATTACTGCACCATGTGTGTCAGGGAATTTTATTGTCATGTAGAAGACATTCATGTCTGAAGATTAAAAAGCCTACCAACGTGCATAAAAATAATAATCCTCATTAGCACTGTTTTGTCCCTGCTGTTTTCACTAAGCAAAAAAATTTTGTTCGTGGTGGGTTTTTTTTAATGTAGTTCCTGTTGATCCGGGCTGATCTGAACGGAGCTGACCTTTGAAACCCTACTTAAATTTTAAAAGGTTTGTATATTTTGTTTGTTTAATTGGGAAAGGGAGGGACTCGGTGGCCTGGAGGCGGTGTAATGCTTGCCAAGAGTGCAATATTTGGTCCTTTCGTTCACCTTCAGCTCTTGCTCTGTAACGGCTTGCGCTCCAGCCCAGAATTCAGCTCGGCATCTCTTGAAGTTGTTGGTGAAATTGTTGCCGACGCACCCACCATCTCCTCCACAATGCACTGACAAACATCAGAGCTTGCGGAGCTTCATATTCTTTGTGACCAAAAAACCTTCTGTGACCAAAATGCAGCTTCAAATTCAGTCCTGCAAATGTCTGGGCTGTAGGAGCACTGTCACCCGCGTGCCTGTAAGACAGCCCCATAAATACTGTGCTTAATGTTTTGTCATTGCAGGATCACTTTCTAGGGTGAAGGTGTACCCACAAGACAGACTTGCCGAATCATATAAAACTGTGCAATTTTAGTTAAATATGTGGTTTATTTTTGAAGCGCTAATTTAGTTAATCTAGCCAAAAGGGAAATTCGGGCTGGCTTACTTTTTCTTGTAACAGTTTTGCAGATAATTATTTGTGTGCGTGCACACAGGTGCACACCAGCTTAGTTAGGAAGAGAAAAATTGTTTGAGTGAAAAGTTTATCTACATTTGATTTCCTACCCTCTCGATAAAGGATGTCAGAAGGTGGCACGTTGTGTGGTAACAACGAGGGACATGTATAGCTCAGAGAGCATCTGTTACACAAAGATGACAGAGGGCATTTGCCCTTTCAGAGAAGGGTACGCAGTGAATGGAGCATTGAGATTTCCTCTGCAGTAGTCTTGCCAGAAGGGTCCTGACCCTTTCTTTGGTTAAGAAACATTTGTTTAGGCCTAAATGGAAAAAAAAGGAATTTTTTTTTTTCTCAAAAGAAAATAAGACATTTTACCTGGTTTTATACAATCATATCTTAAACCAATTAATTAGCCCCATGTAGACAAGTCTGAGGACAGACCAAAAGAGTGAAAGAAGGAGAAAGAATTGTTGGAAGAGACTGGATTTCAGGGGGATGAGAGAGTGAGTTCCTTAGGGACACTTTCCTCTTCTTGAGCCTGGGTTATGATATTCCAGAAGCTGTAAAACTGAAGAATGCAATGTGTCATACAATAATTAAGGTTGGAAAAGACCTCTAGGACCATTAAGTCCAACCGCCAACCCAACACCCCCAGGCCTCCTAAACCATGTCCCAAAGCACCACGGCTACACATTTTTGGAACACCCCCAGGGATGGTGACTCCACCACCTCTCTGGGCAGCCTGTTCCAGTGCCTGACCATGGTTGGGGTAAGGGGGTACTGACATTTTATGTTAAGAAGATTGCTCCAGCAGTTTAGGTATTTGATGTCTGTAAATGGAAACATCAAAATATTCTCATGCATTGTTTGTCGTTCTCTGTGCTGATGGCAAGAGGGTGGAAGAGGGCCATGCTTACAGGTCTTTGAGACACGGTAGAGCTGCCTAGTTTGGGAAAGTGCAACATGAGAAATCGTTTATATTAATCACAGTGTTACTGTGTTAAACAGTTTGATTTTTCTCCTGGACTTGATGATAGTCAGTGTTACTTTGAGTATTGGCAGAATTGTGTCACTGAAGTTGATGAGGGTGCTCAGTATTACCAAGGTTAACATCTGTTCTCCCTAGATTTGTACCCCATGTATCTCTGCTTGGATTTTATTTGGTCTCATTCTAGGAAAACCCAGCCCTACACAAGAGAGTTAAGCTCAGGAAAAAAAAAACAGTATTCCTGTTAATGCAAACAGACAAACCTGGATTATTTTCACTAACTACTAGGCAGAAACCAAGTCACCTACTTGCGTGTGTGGAACTGACCATGAAGTTAAAGGGCTTCTATATCTGCAGATACACTGCCAGAATGAAACAAACTTTTCCTTTATTAATAGCCCCGCTCCGCCTCAGCCCTACTTCTTAAGAGTATTTCCCACAGACTGGACTTACAATGCCTATTCTGTTCCTGAAGAGCAGGAAATGGTAACGCATCCAGAGAAGTGGGTTCAGAATTTTGTAAGATAGCAAATCTGTGGCTGGCGAAACAGAGCTGTTAGCCTTCAGTTACACGGCTGTGCCTGAGACTGCAAATACTAATTTCTCTTGCAGTGAGACTACTTGTAATGATTTTTCTAGCAGATTTTTCCAGCGTGTACGCTGGCTGGGAGGCTGTAGGGCACACACTGAGAAACTTGACATCATTTTGAAGGACTCCCAAAGTTTCCTTGCAGGTTTCATTTCATTCATCACTAAGCTAACTTCTGCGAAGCAGCAAGTTCTCTTGTTCTCCTACATGATCACTTTGAACGGGTAGTTGCATTTCTTTAAATACCTAAATTAAGCTCAGAGGACTTGAGGCTATTGCTTTAGCTAGGCTGCATATCCTCAGCCACCTCTCAGACCTTTATCAGCCCCCAAACTGAGTGCCTCTTGCTAACCCTGCAGTTGCATGGTTGGAATTCTCTCCATTGTGTAGATGGGAACACTGAGGCAGATCTGAAATTACTTGCCACAGGCCACCTAATGCTGACAATAGACACACGGTCCCTTAGCCTCTTTCTGTGCTGAAACCATTCTCTTGTGTCTGCGTATGGAAAAAACAGAGTAGAGCGAGCAGAGAGTGGTATTTGTTGTGATAACAATGTACGTTCAGTCCCAAAAGGCCATCGGACAGTGATGGATATATTGCTGTGAAATTGAAATTGCCGAGATGCACAGAAGGAAAGGCTAAAATGGTCGTTGTCGTGCACGTAGGTGGACACGGGAGCGTGCAGGCGGTGAGATGAAGCCAGCAGCGTTAGCAGGGTCCATCAGCCCCTGCGCCAGGCAGCCCATTTGCATTCTTCTGTCAGGGAGTTGGAAGCTGCCACGGAGCAGTTTATACTCCAGCCTGCTCTGGCCTTGAATTATGCATGACCAATTTATCATGCCCCCAGCTGAAAAACTAATTGTGTCCCTGGGATATATTTACTAGAAATTGTAGTTTGCTCTGCTGGGGTCCCCAGAGTGTCCGGCAGAGCAAATGACTGGGAAGTCGGAGCGTGTTCAGAACAGGACTCCTGGCTCCGATAGAGCCACCGTGCCGTTGATAGATTTTTCACTTCAATTGCCTTTCTGAGGGTTTCCCCCCTCCTTCCTATTTTTCTTACACTGCATTACACTTAATCGGGCTGCAGGAGTCCTTCCAGTAGTCTTCAGTATTAAAAAGCACACCGATGTGCCTGAAAAAAAGGCACTCTATTCAGGAAATGCCAACCAGGTTGGGGGGAAGGGGGCTAGTTTCTTCTGTGTGTGGTTTTTCCTTTTTTTTGTAAGCACAGTGTGGCTTCATGTAATGTCTCCAGTTACTGTGGATGTCCCCTCCCTCTCCAGGTCTAGAGTGATGAGATTCCCTAATTACAGTCATTTGAATGAGAGGTTGGGGAGGAGGGGATTTCTTTTCCTCATACAGAGCTCATGGGGTGGGCTTAAGCTTGCAAATGGTATTACCACCGGCTCTGGCAAAGGAGTATGGGATGCTCCAAACCAAATTTCTCAGCGATGCAGTGCCAGCTGTCAAACCTGTATCTGGCTGTAAGCCCTCTCATAAGGTAGAGCTGAGATAGATAAAGATCATAGGTGGGGGCGAGGTTTCAAAGGGAAGGAGGTAATTCACTGATAAATTAATCACCAAGCTCTGTCTGTCCTCCCCCGCTTGTCACAGGGGGAGGATGTCAAGGAGTTAATCACAATAAAGGAGTCAACAGTAACGCGACTTCAGAGGCAGAAGAGCCCTCTGGAATCTTGTGCTCCCTCTTTTATCCTCCTTGTCCGTTCTCGTTCAGCTCCGCCTAACGCAGTTTGCAGGGAGGAGCTCGCATCTCCGAGGATGGCGGGAGCCATGCCAGCCACTGTCCGCATGGCTTCACTGCTGGCAGCGCAGGAAGAGGAGTCGGGAGGCCTGCTTTTCCGAGAGGCTGGGGGACTGCAAATGGGACTTTGGAGAGAGGGATCGCTCCTCTTCTGCGATGGGCAGGAGCCTTTCTTAAGGCCGTGCTGCAACGGGCTGCGCGCTCGATAGGCGGGCTGTGCTCTCCCACCACTTTAATGGGATTCAGCGCATGTCCTCTTGAGGGGAGAGCTGTAGGAAGTTAATTGGGCTGGAATAAAGGTGCTGGCAGAGGTGCTTTCTTGAGTAAATTGAAGATGTATGAAGTAGTTTGTGGCAACTGTTTGCAGCAAGTGTATGCATGGGAAGTTGAAAGAAGTGAAGGTGGTTTTATTTTATGTTGTTTCTGAATGTCACAGATCTGGATCAGCTTTTAAACATTCAAAAGCGCTCTACAGCTTCCTTGCTTCTAGTTCCCCAAATTTGTATTCATCATCATCAATTCACCAGAAAGATCTGGTGAAAAGATTTTGTTCAGGCGACTACACATCTTGCTGCAGAAAAAGTAGAGCAGATCTGCTGTGTGATGAAACCATGCTCCTTTTTGCTGAAATATGTGATACAACCCGCATAAACGTAGATCTGAGGCTTGTAAAATCATATCAGAGAGAAGGCATAGCAGGTTTTTCCCCGAATGCAGCTAGCCAGAGCAAAACCAAGACTACAGAGTTCAAGGTTGACATGGGCTACCAAATCAGGACTACCCGTACTGTGTCCCCTCCAACCCTGGTGAACTGGAAATAGGCATGAGTCTGGAGATCACGTCCTTGTAGGATCCAACCCTGCAAGGTCGCTTTGCTCCCTTTAAGCTATTGCATCTACTGATTTCCAAAGGACAGCGGACTGACTGGTCATGGAGCCCAGCGGTTCAGTGGGTCTCTGTGCAGAGAGGCAAAGGAAATTTTTAAGCTGAGTTGTACAGAGTGTGTTGCAGTCTGTTTTTCTGGAGGGTGTTGTAGCACTTACGAAATTACTGTGCTTTTGAGCAGTGGGGAGAACACAAGGCAGGCAGACCGGGAGATAGGACGGAGAACACTTTGGTGTAGCAGCAGTTGTAGCATTAAGGAAAGGGTGAGGTAGGAGACAATACGAATCGCAGCATCTTTTGTTAGCGTTTTTAGCTGCAGCAGCTCAGTGTCTGGATGCTTTTGCCCTTTCATTATTCAGAACAAAACACATTAGTGAGTCCAGGTTATGCTCCTTTTGCTGGTGGTTCTTATTAGCCTGTTAATGATCTTCCTAGGTTTTAAGTGCTTACAAATGTGAGTTCTCGGATAACTTGAGTTCAGGGCAGCTGTCCTTGGCAGTGTGTCCTGATTTCTCCTATGAAAATCTTCCATGTTTAGTTCTCTTCCAGCCCCTGTTAACTTGTCATTATAAACTGAGGAAAAAACCACTGGCACTGTGTTGCCTCCTGGATTTTGTTCTTCCCTGAACCTGCCTCCTGTGCTCTTTCCAAGGGAGCTTGTCTGTCTGGCAATTGACAGCTTCTGAGTGGCTCTGCTCAGTTTTTTTTCCTCCGTTTTATGATTCAAGCCCTTTTGGCTTTGCTGCTTTTTTTCAGTCTGCTGTGCTGTGCTCGAGTTGCCTGGGCTGTTTGGTTCTCTCCCATTTGCTTCGCCGCTGCTGTGGCTAAGGTGCGACGAGAAGCTGCAGCGCCGTGCGGGAAGGGTTGGGTGCAGAGGAACCCACAAACAAGCCACGGCGGCAGCCCAGAAGATGAAAATAAAGTGGTGGAATTGGGGTGAAATAGAAGTCAGCATTTGTTTTATAAGAGGCTACGTGACACGAACTGACCCTCCCCTCACTCCTAGATTTTTCTCACCCGAAGATTCTCTCCTCCATCCTTTTCTTCTTCCTCCTCTCTCCGTCCTTTAGCTGGGATACACTTCAGTGTCAATTTTCATTGACTCCTGTGCTTAAAGTTACCTAAATAGTTAGAGAAAAACAAGTTGTGATCAGCAAAGACAGAGGGGGTTTACATGCCTTTTTGAGAAGGGGAATTTTTTTAATTCATGCTTAAGGGTTAAGGGAAATCACGCTAACATCAGCTACAACTTAAACATGGTACTTGCTAGCACAGTTTCAAATCGTTGTGTAGTCGGCTAGAAGACCGTCCTGGCTTGGAAATTGGGGGGGTGTTGAGCCCCATGTCCAGTGGCACATCCATATCCCTGGCCGGGGGAGCTGTGGAGGAATTCGGAGGGGGATGCGGGAGAATAAACCTCGCCACTCTAAGAAATCCTGAAAATGTCCATCAGAAATGCTGCAAGTATTCGGAGGCTGCTGGAAGCGTTCCAGTATCGGAGTCTTTGTCTCCATCCATCACAGGCACTGCAATCTTTGTGCCCCCAGCTTCAAACAAGGGCTTCACGCTGTCCTTGCAATCTGCCTTTATGCAGCGGAGTGTGGAGGCTTCTAATTACGAGGCCGAGATGCGCGGCGGGTGGGGAGGCGTGCTGTGCCCCACAGCCGCGTACCTGATTATCCGTTGCTGAGGTCGTTAGAAGGGTTACTCCTGAGTTTAAGCCTGCTCCACAAGACCCCTAATTATATGCTGCTCTGCAAGTTGCATTAAAAAGAAATTGTTGAAAAGACAAAGGACAGAATAACATTTCCTCCCTCGTCTTCCCCTCTCTCCCCCCCTGCAACACACACAGACACACACTCCCCCACCTCTCCCTGCTGGGCCCAGAGCTACTTTTCACGCTTGAGTTGGTGCAAGCTCTGATAAAGCCATTGAAAGATGCAGCAGGGAGACAGAGTGCTCCCAGGGACAGAGGGAAGCAGAAGAGGAAGCCGAAGCAAAATGACCCCCTCCCAGGTAGATACAGCCAGGCGCTGCTTGCTGAAGGAGTTGTCCCACAGAGCAGAATTAGAGAAGAGATTAACCGTCCTTTATTGTTTTGTTTCACTTCCTAGGGAGCAATGTAATGTGGTTTCTTCCATCGTGAAAAACCTGCTTCAGCTGGAGCTCCGGGAAGCCTGAATCACTATAGATAACGCATTCAAAGTGCAGTATCCCTTGCACATGCTGCCAGTTCTCATTTTAATCTCCCCAGACATCAAAAAAATTAAAATGTAAAATTCTAAGCTATGCAGTTGAGTGACGTGAAGGCTGCACTCGCTGCAATGCAATTTCCAAATCTGGGACATGCACACGTGTGTCCATCCCTGTCAGAGATAACAGTTTTATGTGTGCTTTCCATGAGCGCATGAAGTGTACCACTAACAGAGATAGAGAATTGAATGGGTTCTTCATTACTGCATGTCTGGACTACTAATGAAACTAAACCCAGGTGGATAATAGCAGCACTAAATATTTCCAGTGCTTGTTGGTGCGATGGCAACATTTTCAGTTTATGGTGAAGATTATTATAGGGGTATCTGTGGTACCAAGGGTAACATTTTTTTTCAAGACTGCTATTTCAAGGAGTAGTTTTTTTTTATTACTATTTGCATTGCGGTAGTACCTGAAAGCCTGAGTGACAGACCAGGATTTCACTGCACTAGGTGCTGTACAAACCAGGGGAGGCGGGGGGAGATTCTCTGCTGTAGGTTGCGTTTTTTTGAGACGCGGCTGCTATGGGGCTTTTTCATTGCTTTTGTAGCTGTGGAGAAACTCATATTTGAACAGGAATTTCAAAGGTAAAATGTCAAAAGTTTGAGTCACGTCTGTACTGGAGAAGCTTGCAGCCTCTGTCTTGTTATACTTGGCTGTAATCTGTGAGCTTTAAACCTCGCTCAGTCTCTTGAATATCTCAGTTGTAGTGCTCTATTGTATACTCCTTATTTCTCACTAGTTTCCCTTCATTTTATTCTGGTGTGCAACACTGGATTCGCTGCCCACCCAAGGCACTAACAGCAGGGAAACTTCTACTCCTCCTGTCTGATGTGATTTCCCCACCCCACCCTACCCCACCCCCCCGCATGTTTTCATGTATTCAGTTTGTCTCTATGTAGTGGGGAAGGTCCCTGCAGCAATCTTTGCTGGAGCTCTGGTCAGCATGGCTGAAGAGAGGCAGCAACGCAGCCGTGCTGGCAGCACAACGCGTTGTTCCTGTGCATTAGTTGGCACTCCCTCCGAAGCACTGGGTCGGGTACCGGGTGTGAGGTTGAATGTGCTTCTCTTGGTCACGTTGCTCCCTCCAAGGCAAGACCCGAAGCCACCGATCGATCGCTCTCTCCCACTGTTTTGTGTGTTTAACGTGAACTCGTAGGCCTCTCCCTGTGTGTAAGGTGAAATAACCCCAAACCTTGAACGTGATAACCCAGAACCTTCTCGGCGCATCGGCTCGATGTAGCCTTTGCTTTCTCATGTCCTGCTTTTCACTGCTGCCTGTTGAAAGATGCCTTAGGTGTGATTACTGTGGGGCATCATTCCTGGCTACCTACCCTAGAGCAGGTTGAAGATGGCCCTTTTCTCACTTGCAATTTTATGTGGCTTTTATGTTTTGGCAAGATGACACAGCAAAGATATCAGCTGCCTTGAAATTACTCCAGAGAGCAAAATCTTTGTTTCTTTGTTTCAAATGGTATTTGGAGATCTTCCAGTCATGCCTCGTATTTTTATGGCATCTGTGTCTAAGATAGTTCAAAATCTCTTTGATTTAAAAATGTCATATCTTCAGTCAGTGGTGGTACTTTCCTCGTCCTGCACACTCTGCAGTTAGCGAGAGTCTCTTGTTGGCTTTTCAGTTTTTGTTCTGTGATATCTCCCTGCTTTAAAAGGTGCAAAGAGTGATCACGGTTTTTTGCATGCATGGTTTGTCAGCTTCTTCAACCCCAAAGTCCCCAGGGTCTAGCAGTTGAGTCATTTTTCTGCTGGCACAGACTTGTGCAAGAGACATTACTCAGAGATGGCACATAGTCTTGAGGCTTCGGCCGTGTGTTGTTGAACAGTCTCCAGAGTGACTGTCTTGCTCATTTTGTCAGTTTGGAAATAAAAGAACTTGAAATCTAGAAGTAGTGAAGATAAAAGTGAATTTCATTATAGCACTTTTCGAACCCCTGGACATATGCAAGACAACGAAGCAGGCAGCGCATTCAGCCATAGCTCGCTCAGCGCAAGTCTGACACCATAACCCATTTCATTGAGCGGATAAACGCTGGGCATGAGCAATTGCTGCTGTTGAATGACAGCACTGTGACTTCCATCTGGACATCTGCCAGGGAGGGATGGAAGGGACATGATGCTAACATCTCGCTTGAGCCACGACACCTTTAATGTGATCATTTTCCATGTCTCAGAGTCAAAATTGTCTAAATTCTTAGCTCTCCTCTCAGAAGTCTGGGTCTCTGGTTCGGAGACCAACTAGATACCAACTCAGACAAACCAGGCGTGGCTCACAAACCTCTAGACTGGGAAAGGATAACTTAGTATTTGGGGTTTTTTTACCATGCATGTCTTTCCATTGTGTGTGGGAGCTGGTTTTTAGGTTTCTAAACAAATAAGCACTGGCTGAGATCAGGTATGTGGCCTGTACTAATGGAGGTGAACCAAGAGTGTTTTGATGGAGCTGTATTTCTTTCTTAATTACTTTACCGTTACAAAGATGAGATCTCCTCGCTGTAACCCAGGTAGATCTGAACTATCCACCACAAGACATTGCAGTAGCAATGCAAAAAAAGAGTATGCTTGCATTTATATGAGGCAGTGATAAAACGTGCCCAGGAAAACGCGTGTACTGAGCTGATGCAAGCCCTGGTCCTGTGGCTGGTGTTGATACGCACTGACCTCGCACACTGGAAGGATGTGCTGCCATGCATCATGACACTGATCCCCCCCTGGACTGCTTCATCTCAGCGCAAATTAACTTAATACTTCACAATGGCTGCTGCAGATTTATGTTATGATGTGTTTGTGGCAACAGTCTACAGCCGCTTCAGTTTGTGGCGTGGTGAAATGTATTGAAACAACCTGGTCTGCAAGGACCTGGAGAGATCAGGGAGCAAAGGAAAGGATACAGGTGAGACGATGAACGCCGGTGGTTGGCTGAATGTAAATGGAGCCTCTTAGCTGCAGCTTCCTGAGCAGTAGCGAATTCTTCTATTTGAAAAACTCAAGGCAAATCTCTTCCACGCTTCTAAAGCTGAAGAAAATGTTTGTGTTTTGATTGTGTTTATATCTGAAATAAGGAGTGAGCAGGTGGAAGAAAGTGTCTTCTTTATTTAGTTTAGTTATTTAGGCCCTGTGCTGTATGGAAGGAGAAAGTGTGAAGTCATGGGGACAGCGGGCATGACTCGGAGTCGAAACGTTACAGGGAGAAAAAGAAGGGGAAAAAAATAGTTCCTTATTTGTGCCTTCTAGGTAGTCGAGCTGTCTGGCCGTTCAGCGGCCACA
The DNA here is from genome assembly GCA_031468815.1 of Morus bassanus. NCBI lineage: Eukaryota > Metazoa > Chordata > Aves > Suliformes > Sulidae > Morus > Morus bassanus. The sequence continues at coordinate 29,551,882 of CM062577.1, forward strand.
GCCTTAGGAGTGTGACCAGACCTGTGTACAGCAGGTTTCCTTTTCTAACATTTCATCCAGTTCTCATCCCAATCTACCCCTTCCACTCTTAAGGACTGATACTAGGCAAGTGTGTTTTAAAAATAGTGTCCGTGGCCGCTGCTCTGCGCCTTGTCTCCACCAGCACTTGTGCCATGGCTGCGACTGGTGGAGCTGGACCAGCAGAAAGCCGGTATAGATTGGTTCAGCAGAGATTAATGCCAAACGCAATTGTCTGCCGCTAGCAAGCTACGAGAACCCCCTGCGAATGAAGCAGTATTAAATCCGAACCTTGCAAAGATGTTTGAAAACCAGCAGAGCGGGTGGCAGGAAGATTAACTCTGCACGAGGACGCTTTGGAGAGCAGAGAGCCACAATAGCAGTTTCAGTGCCAGCTTTGTCCCAGCTGCCAGAAGGGACTTTGTCAGGGGAGTCCTTTACCACGGTACTGGTCCCCCAGCTGCTGGAACAATTGCTTGAGACCACTGGCAGTCAGCATGATTAAAGCAGCCTTCAGGCTGCTTTATTTTACACGGGCAGTTATCCAGGTCCAAGGATTGGCTCAGCCTGGAAAGATGTAGAAGGAAGTTTGCCATATTGTACCCTTCCAGACTACGTCTCTTCTTTGTCTGCGTTTAAGAATCAGGCCTGGCTTTGTGGTTGATCTGTAGTCACCCCAGGTTGCAGTCCATGAAACGCTCCCAGTACCTCTGGGTATTGATTGATGTGACAAGATACATCATTTTTTTTCTTTCTACATAAAGGAGACATTTAATTGAATTAATTATCTAATTTATTGCCTGCTGAACTGGGATTTTAGCTGTATGAATTAATAATACAACCCAAGAGCACCCTTAAAACTTCAACCCCTTTCCTTTCTCTTAAACTGCGTCGCAGCTGCTAGGTCACATTTACAAACCCAACGTAATGCGACTGCTGATAATGGAGTTACTCATTTCGTGTCAGGATGGAACTGCAGGAACCAAACAAGGCTGCTTGCTCGTTCTTTAGTTTCTTCCTTAGGCCAGGTAGAGCCTTCCCTTTGCTTTCGTATTTTTAAAAAGGGGAGTTAGGAGGTATGTTTACCGAAATGGATTTTTGTCCCAATGGGAATGGCCCTTTTTTGCTTTCCTCTGCTTTCTTTATGTGAGTATGTAAATATATGTAAATGTATACAGGGGCTTGGATTTACCCTCTTCGTCTCCCCCTCCCATGTATAATGTATGTGTTAAACACGTAATCATTAATCAGCTTTGTGGGGAGTGGAGACAAGAAGGGCTCTTTGATGATAGATGTATGCTTGTGACTGCTTGTATGCGTGTTTATTAGGCAGCACGGTGCTATCAAAAGAAACTCCAGGTCCCCCAGGATAAGAAACAGAGTAGGGAACAAATGAAGAGGAAAAAAAATCCAGCCCCTCTTACTGTAAAACCCTCTGTCTTCTACCATCTGTCTCCTTTTTTGGAGTGAAATAAATTGGGGAGAGATCTTTGAATGAGGTGCGTATTTGTAATGCTCAGACACGTTAATGTAGAGCAGAAGCAAAGTTATGGTTAACGTTGCCTCTGCTGGCTGGGAGTGTTGGAGGCAGGATGACATTATTTCTTTTGTCTGTACGTGCTGGAAGTGGTTTAGAGCAAAAAAGCCTTCAGGTTATCGTGCACAATCACAGCTATTTCTTAGGTTTTAATATCATGTTTGATGTTACGGGAGGCACAAATTGGAGGTGGTCATTGCCCCCAAGTGTTCACAATAAAGACAACAAAAACCACAGTGGTTCTTTGTGAGTACCCAGCTCAGAATGTGCTTCAGGCTGCTCTGTGTTGCTGGAGGAGGACTTGAGGCGCTGGAATTACTTGTCTGGAGATGAAGGCAGAGGTGGAGACCTATTTGCATTCCTCTTCCCATGGCATATAGCAGTAAGTCTTGGGATCTGAAAGCTTGAATTGGACGTAGGAAACCAAACATTTCCGTAGATGTTTTAAAGGGGAGCTTAGTCGATCTTGTAGAGTTGTGCATATGCTCTTTCTCAAAATTGTTTTGTCCAAAATGATAAAGTTGGAATAGATATGTTTGGGGGAGAAATTAAAAATACAAATTATTTAAGTGCCTTAGGTTATTTTTCACTGCTCTTACTTAGCTTGTGCACTTGCAAGTGCCTATTTTGAGAAATATCTAGTAAAATATGTATTTTAAATGAGCTTAAAAAGTGGCTTTGGCTCATTGGGTAGAGAACTGCTGCACCTTTTGCTTTACGTTCTTGCAGAGCTAGGCAGGAGACGCCAAGGTCTGACTGGAACTGCTGAAGTGCGTAGGAAACAGCAGTCCTGGCTCCATCAGCCATCTGCTCCAAGTCCAGCAATCAGTCACCAGCCAGGGGAGCAGGGGAAGGAGTTGTGTGTTAGTGGGGAGCAGCAGCAATGAGACTGGGAGGCAAATGGGAAAGAAAAATTCCATTTTCTGCAGTCTGCCCGATGCAGAGAAGCAGATGGATTGGCTGCAGCATGCCAGATTTGTCAAGGTGTATCTGGTATTGTTTTAGGAAAGGAAAAAAACCAATAAGGTCTCAGGAAAGGGTATACCCAGCAAGAGGTATATACATTTGCTTTGGACTAACGTAGGCTATCTTTACGATAGGATAGCAGCTTCATCCAGTGTGGCTATTTCTCTTTATTTTCTATTTCTTTCTTCCTCTCATTTGCCAAAGTCAGCAGTTCCAGATTGCTTTACAGATGAGCTGAAAGCCACAGAAATTCAGAGCCTCATCAGAATTTTCCTAAACTGTTGACTATTCAAGTCTTCATTTTGAGTCTTGGAGGCCTTTCTATGATTTTATTTTTCACAGAAGAAATAAACAAGGCATTGTTTTAGGAAAGTGCTTCAGCTACAGTGAGATTAAGCACATACATGGAGCTAAGCGTTTGATCAAGTGCTTTTCTGAATGCACTTTCTAGAAAATTGATGTCCCTTTTACTGCTCTTGCTAAGCTAATCAGGAGATGCTGGGGTCTGATCCAGAGCCTTTTGTGCATTTTCAGGAGAGTGTCTCTGGAGGATCATTACACACATGTCTCTGCAGTGAGTACAAGGAGATTGTCACCAGGAAGGTGTTAGTCACTGTGTATTATTAACATGCAGGATTATTCTGCCTCTTTTTTCGCTGTAGGCTTTTCATCTCCTTACTAAGCAGGCACAGTCACATCTAGGCTAAAATCGCAAAGGTTTCTTATAACACTACATTTGTGCCTCCAGCTCAAGAAATAAGCTCCGGTGAAATGAGCTGTTAGCGGTCGTGTGACTTTTGAAGAGACGTATGGAAAGGGCACTGGCTTCAGCCCTTGCCACTAAGAGGCCAAGGGGGGATCAGACAGGGCCAAGCCACGGGAGCTCGACGAAGCCACAGGAGCTCAGCACACGGCTCCTGAAGGCGCCGTTGTCTGGGAGGGGGGTTAACGACCCAACAGCTGAATGGGGTTGTCACTGTCTTGGCAAATGAGCACATAGTTCGCCAAAGAGAGGTCAAGTACAGCTTGCTCTCTTGTTCCTTCCAAAAGGATCTCCTGTGCAAAGCTGGTGGTTGAACACACACACCAGTGGTGTTCCCCCTCCTCCAACTGGGCCGGCTTTCTTCTGCCCAGAGCCAACTTGGCCCTTTGGCAAGCCATGTGTGTGAGTGTCCTGGAAACTCTCCAGCTGGTGGCTGAGCATGGCAAGCATTAGCCAATGACTCAAAAAACACCCCCCTCAGACCATCACCATGAAGGGAGAAGAGCAAAGCAGAGAGAAAGTGCTCTGCTCATTCACAGGTCCATGAGCAAACACAGTAGAAGGTTTTAGAACACACGACCTCTGGCAGACATCTACTGTTCACCGCAGGGAAACAAAACTTTACGGGTGAAATCATATCAGCACGTATGGAAAATAAACCTAGTAATTGCCCTGCAATTATGCCTTATCAACTGCTGTTAGATGGACTGAACTGCTAGAGTATACAGCCTTCCCAGTACACAGCATGTGTCTAGAGTCCAGCCTTCCATCCTTCTTGAGACGCGCTAGACTCCAAATCTAGTAACTTCTAGCACGCAGAACCGTGTTTTTGTTGAAAATAGTTGGTTACTGATACAAGCCAATAACTGGGAGATGTTTCGTAGGGTTTGTGCATGAGGAAATGGCCTGGTTTTGTGGTCAGCAGTTGACTGCTTTAATGTTTTTTGCAACCCCACCCAGATAGTTGCTGTAGTACAAAAGAAATAAATTAGGAAGAGCTGCATGGGTGTAGCTGATCACATATTCACCCTATTAGCTTCAGCTGGCTCATGGAGTTCCTGCACCCAGAACATTGACAACACGGAGCTTTTTGATATAAAACTAGCTATTCCCTATGTCAGATCAGTTCATGTCTCTACAGATGGTTTCTCAACTGGAATTGCCAGTAACATCATTGGAAAAGGCTCTGAATGACGTTTTTTGTTCATTTGGATTCAGGGGATTTTTTGTTTTGTCTCTGATTGTATTCATAAAGGAAAAATTGCAAAGAAAAGAGCCAAAGGAAAGTCAGGAGGCATTGTACAAGAAGGAAAAGATTATAGCAGGGAGGCATAATGTATTGGAAGTGAAAGACCATTCCTGTCTATTGGGGATTTTCTCAAGAATGTGAATGTACACGTCTACCAGAAGAATGGGAAAAGAAGGGCTGACACTTTGTGGGGTTCAGACAAAAGAATATAGATCCGTTTCCCTTCGCATCAAGTGGTCCATGGAAATTAAATTGTCCTCTCAATGCGGGGGCGGGGTGGGGGTTCCTGTCCAGAATGGATCACAGCATGATGGTGACTGTAAAGAGGTTTTCTCTTCTACTACCTTGCTCCACGGGGCATTTACTTGAAGAGCATAATTAGGATATGCATCTGGAAAAACACACCACCAGGCACAGATACAGTAACACACTAGAACCCAAGTGTATTTTAGTCTACTGTGGATGACAGAAAATAAACTGACACGAGCAGCATCAAAACTTACTTCCCATGAACTTTTTTGTCCCATTTCTTCGCATACTTTGGCTTATGCATGTACAAATCTTCTTCTGTAAGGGAGAAAGTTAGGCTATTTAAATGCTATGAAAGAAGTTTGATTTAAGAGGAAGCTTGAAAAAGAGAATGAAGACCTGGCTGGTGAGGACAGGAAAGATTTCCGTGCTTTGGACGGAGGGCACAAAGAGGCTAGGCAAAGCCGTTGGCCCAGGGTTTATAGCGTGGCTGTCGGTGCCACAGCTTATTTCTCAAAGAGCTGGGAGGTGGTGAAGGAAGTTTGTTGTTGGCCGAGTTAGTCTTAGATTGGGGAGGGTGGCGAGATGCAGGAACTGAGAGTCTTTTAGGTTTTTTGGAGACAAGGATGAGAAGATTGTTTGTGAAAGCAACTGGAATGGGGCATGGAAAAATCCAGGAAGGCTGTTTTACCCACGGGGTGAAACTCTCTCTTTGGTTTGGACTGAAGCCAGTGGCACAGAGTAACAGAAACTTTCGCATTTGTGCATCTGCTGCTTGGCCAGTCCTCGCTGGAGACTGTCAGAGCAAATGGAGCAGCCTGTTCTGGAACCATTTTAGCTAGAATCAGCTCCCAGAAGATGGTTGTTAATAACTCATGTCTCACCAGCCCTCTCCTCCTTCACTCCACTCCCTAAAAACTGGGCTGAGAGACTGCGCAGGAATTTGGGCTCTCTCGGGTAGGCCAGCAACAAGGCGACGGGCTCTTGCTGAGGTAATCTGCTAAAGCCATTGCCATTTTGCAAAGCAGCCACAATTCAAAGCGCAGTCGTGTTTGAACACTTCACTGACTTTTCTGTCTATTTTAATGCTTTAAACAGGGCTATGCATTCAGCAGTTATTTGTATAAGCATTCTCCAGACATTTGAAAAAGACTTCTGTTTTCCAGAAGGGAGGAGGAAAGAGGCCGGAAGGGACTACGTGGGGCAGAGTAGGGGCAAGTGATAGGGGAGCAGCCAGAAAAGAGGTTTTTGGCTGAGCTGGTGTGTGGGTGACTGGGCAGACACGGTACTGCACGTAGACTTGCTAGGGCTCCCCCACACCTGGTATTAAATCAGGAAAAAAGCCTTCCACCTTCTGTTGCTGGGAGTTATGCTCTTTAGAGCTGAGTTCGACAGTTGTTATTGCAATTTTGTGGTGCTCTTTTGATTTACAGCTGTTTTTACGACCATTGAGACAGTCACAAATCGAGGAAATCTCATAAAACAGAGAGTAAACGTCTCCTTCACAACGCAGGCAGAGTTTTGGCATCCGTGCTTATTCCATAGAGCAGGATGTGTAAACAATATTGTGTCCCCTGAGTGGCTGATATCAGTACAGTTAAGTGGTAACAGCTTGAAAAATGCATTTCTAGTATATTAGCGGTAAAACTCGAAATGGGCCCCCAGGCTAAAGTAAATTGGTGACATTTTGCAGCAGAAAGGGAAAAAAAAAAAATAAGGGCAAGGATTGGAAATGCGGAGCCCCAGCTTTGAAAGCAGTGGGACTGGAGCCAAAGTTGGATTTATCTGCATTATTGCAGTACAGAAATAAATGGATCCACCACACTTGTTGCAAAGCATATCTAATTGGAGAAGACAGATTATATGTCAGCTGCAAATGGTGGACTGCCCCCTTCACCGCCTTCTTACACAGAAGATGAGGTCAGTTAATGCCATATTTAATCAAAGTATAATGATGAGAGCTTCTTTCTTGACTTACTGTATAGCATGGGAGAAACGCTTGGTGCCCCTTTTCTGTTAAAAGTAGGCGAGTGGACTTCACTGCCCTTGAATGAGTGAGGGGTAGGAAGCCAAATGCTTTGCAGATGTGAACCATTGTCTTTCTTCCATATTTTTTCCTTCACAGCCTCTGTTCGTGGGGAAATTTATGTGCTGTCCTGGTTCCCTCTTTTTAGGTGTTCCTAATCCCGTCTGTTGGTCTTTAAATACTACTGCACCCTGCGGTGTGCCTTCTGTTGCGGGTGAGCGTGTCCACGTGCAGGAACGGAGCTGTGGGGAACAGCTAGTCCGACAGAGACATTTTTTCCCTAAAACGTAGACACACAAGACATGAGAGAGAGAAAGGTTGATGGGCAGACTTGATAATGAGGTTAAAAGAGTCAATCTGATAAACACCAGAGAGACAGCTTCTAAAATTTCACCATGTTTCAGGATTACCACATTCTTATTGTTTACCTAATGAATATTTGATGTTTCCTTCATGTATAGAGTTGCTGCTATCTCATTGGGGTGACAGGAGGTATCATTGCCTTGTAGCATCTTCATTTGATTACCCGTGGCTCTGCTGAATATAACGTGTGGTGGTCCAGCCAAGCTCAAATTAATCTGGTGTCTGTTCGCGGAGGAGAGCTATAAGAAGACCTTCCACAGCTGTCTGCTTCACAGAGCCTGGCAGGGAGTTTTCAAGTAAAAAAGCTGTCGTTCCTTTCCTGGACTAACATTCAGAACCTCCTTGCCCGTTTCTAATTAACCTAATGGATATTGTTGAAACTTGGGCATCTGCAAGGGTTCATAGACCCATAGTCCAGGTGGTTCAGGAAATAGTTTTCTCATTGGATCAAGAGAGGAGGAAAAGGCAGACGATCATTCATTTTTGTTTGATTTTGCTTTCTGCTGCTGTCTGAAAAGAGCTAGCCTGAAGATGTTCAGGAAGGCTGTGGGAGTCCTCTTCTGTATTTCTACAGTTTCCGTGGGCAAAATGGGAATGGACATTCCCCAAGATCACACACAAGCCCAGTGCTGTTGGTGGTAAAGCTGCAGTGAATGACATTTTATCCAGAGGTTATTTGTTGAGTTGTTTACTGGTGTGTTTAACAGAAGGGACTGGGCAGGAGGTGGTTGCGGTGTTTGCTTATGAATGTCTTCATGTTGCTAACGTTTTTCTTGAAGTTTTACCTTCTGGAGTCATGTTGCTGCAGGAGAATCTCAGCTTATATTTATATCACGCTTTAAAGGAAAAATCCAGCTGTGTCTCAGTCGCAGGGATTAAACTTGAAAACTTAAAAATACAAATAAACGTTGACAAATGTAGACAGGTGCCCAGTTTGGTTTCCTTTAAAGATGTATTGGTTTTAAAATCTCTTTCGAGTGAGTCTCCGTGGTCTTTGTAATTATTTTGCATTGTCCTGGCACAAGCACGAAGCTGGAAGGCTGCAGCAGGTACTAGTGCTGAAGTAAAGGAAGAGCAGTGCCTGAACCATAGTCCACTACAACAGGCAGATCTCCTAAATCGCTGTGCTGTTACAACTGGATGAAGTGCTCGGAGGGGGCAGAGCCAGCGCTGCTCCAGTATGATTCACACAACTGCAGTATTCATCTTGTAATAAGAAACTCCCCTACACGTAATTCTTGTGGGATTGAAAATTTCCCAGTAAACCTCTTAGCGAGGCTGCTGAATTAAAAAGAGGAGATTTCTTCTTAGGTGGTGAAGCCTGCCTGAACCACACCATCTCTGCAGTTGCAGCAGGAGATGCTCCCGCACCCCCGGGGCGCATCCTTACGCTGGGTATCGGACGCTGGTGGGCCAGCGGACCCATCTGAGAGCTCTCGGTCCTTGGGATTTGCCTTCACGTTCAGTATGAATGCAGCCAGCATTGGGCAAAGCCGGGGATGCAGTTTGTGTCCAAACCGAGTCATTTTCTGCATAAAAGGGGAGCCCGCTTCAGAAGCCCCATCCTCCTCCGCGATTGCACAGCTATGAAAGGAGTGGACCTGGGAAAGAACAGTGCTTTTGTGCAGCACAGTTATGTGTTTAACATAATAAATGTTTATTGTCCTCTGGAGCAAAGGAGCAATAGGCTAAATTATAGCCCAGGGAGGGAAAGCTAGAATCATGAGGTATAGGCTGTTAATTATCTTTTTTTTTTTTTTAGCTGTCATAACGTACTGGCGTTTGCCTGCAGCTTACCCCCTCCCACTGCTCCATCACCTCCACCAGCACTATCTCTAAAATATCTGCTTCCCATAGCACTGCGCCCTCCTCCTCTCCGGCCTCCCGCTCTTTCATTTGTAAGGCATCTCCGGCCTCCTGAGAGATTTGTGACTTCTCTCCCAGCAGCCGCTTACGGTGATAAAGGCCCTCAGACTGCCTCTCTCTGATTAATCAGCCCTCGTGCAGCCTCGATAGGGTGTTAATTTGTAAACTCAGTGGACAGGCAGCTGCGATAAGCCTCCGCAGCTGCTGTGTGTCTGCCAGGGGGATGGGTAGATAAGGCTTCAGCCCTGGGATGCAGCCAAGAAATATTTTGGAGCAGTGAATTAGAAACAACAACAACAAAAGAGCCTTCCGCAGAGGCACTCCTTTGAGGTTGCTGCGGGTAATACAGCCAGTTTCAATAGCAGTGGACAAGAGCCACCTTCCTGATGAGCTCCCTGACCTCCCAGCCCAGGAACGGGCCACATCAGGATTGCATCCATAACTGGGAACTTCTGTGGGAGGGATGTCTGTGTGTCATACGTCATGGTCTGGGCTAGGAGGACAATGCAATCTTCTCTGTATCTTGTGTATATATTGCCGTTAGGCTGATCCTTTTCAGAGAATTGGACTCTGGTTTGCCAGAGGGCTGTCTGGCAGGACGTGTCACCTGCAAAAAAGGCATGGACGCAAAGGGCGTCCAGAACAGCATCGGTGTCAAATGATTTTTGAGCGTCCCCAGTTGTTTGCTGTGCGATGTGGTTCACATAAAGTGTTATACAGGGTCCAGTACATATCCAGCACATGGATTAAAAATGAGAAGATAGCACTTCCCCTGAACAGCAGAGCATCCTGAGTGGTCTGAGCCCACGGAGTATTGCAGTGAGAGAAATGGCAAAGCATGGTGTTAAGCTCTGAAATACCTAGGCAGATTGGAGCAGGCTGCAGCGATGACAGGCGAGTATTCTGCTTCTGTTCAAGGTGGTTGTGTCGAATGTTTCTAGTGTGCTCATGCAATTTCCCCTTTTTTATTGAATCGATTATGTTTTCTTCAAAAATTGGAAGGAGGAGATATGTCACTGAATTTGTATCAGCTCTTTGATTCAGCTGAATCCTAATGATTCTGCCATTGTTGGCCTCCCTAATTGTTCTAATATTATCTGACAACATGCAACAGACCATGGAAGCGGTTCCTTCCCTGTCTGCCAATGCAGGTTGTTACTCGGTACGTTTTTGAACTGCAGCAATTCTCAGACAGACAGTGACCTTTTTATGAAATCAGATGTCTTGCAAAACCCTCTTGGTCTCTGAACTGTGATTTATAGCCATTTGTGTTGGAGAAGGCTGCAGGTGGGATTTGGGTGACACATAATTGGTTAAAAGATAAAATAAAATGAAGATTGCCCTGCTGGTACAGTGATGGCAGGAGCTACAGGAATGAATTGCTTGGCAGTGCAGAGCCTGGCCCTCCTCCTCCCGCCCTCCTCCGTCGGTTGCCAAGTCCTGTCTGGCAGGCCATTACAATGATAAATGCAGGTAGCTGGCAAAGACCACAGCTGAGAGTTTGTTCTAGCGTGCCAAGCCCTGCTTGGCATTCCCAGTTGGTGCCAGCATTTGCACTCTTACTCAGTTTGACGGAAACCAGGACATGAGGTGTGAATTTATGTCCGCATCCTTCCAGGAGAGAGTTGGGATAATGAAATGCCAAGGCAGCCCTGGGAGCAGCAGAGTAATTTGGTAGGTACCAAACAACAGTCTGCCACCTGTCATTTGCAGTACAGTCCCCGCTCTCCCCCATCACTCTTCCTACAATGCAGCCTTTGAATTATAAGAAGTTTTAGGTAGTTCTGCAAAGAGCACTCTCCATTCCATTTGATTTAGTGCAAATAAAAACCCATATCCCAGCCAAACAGACAGCCTGGCTAGGTAGTTTCAAGCTGTAATGACAATGATACAAGCTACTATAGTAGTATGTTGCACAGCGTTCCCAGCTTTTGGTATCTGTAGGCAGGTTTTCCCCTACGTCGGTAGCAAAAGCTAAATCGGTAATCAAGGCTGTGGTTGCCTAAGTCAATGTCTGGGTAATGGAAAAATTTTAAATGTGGAAGTCCAGGCTGAGAAGCCTGCCTGTTCAGGGGGGGGATCAGCTCTCAGCAAGAGGCATGAGGCATCTGTTGTTTGAGATGTTTAAAAACAGGTTGCACAAAGCCCTTTTATAAGTGTATCATGGAGAACTGGTTTTCGCTGACCGGGGCGTGTATCTGTTGCCCTTAACACGGACACGTTGCTGCCTCTGACCTACGGTGAGAGGTGCAGCGACACCGGGAGAGGACTATCCTCTGGAGGCCGTCCATAGGCCAGACTACTCAGAGGCTAAGCCGATGGTGTTGTCCGTAAGCACAGAAGTAAAAACAACCCAGTGTGAGGAAAAGAGCGACATCTATTTCGCATTCTGCTTTCTCTTTTTTTCCTGCAAACCATAACTGGCACTTGCTTGGTGGGAATAAGCCAGCACGTGGAGCGTACAAACATGTAGTAGTGGGGAAATCAGTGCTGCTTAGAATGGAAAATAGCCAGGAGTGTAAAATCAAGGTAGGTGTTGGTAGCAGTTTGGGAGTTGAGGTTTGAGGGAGGAGGATACGGAGATACAGACCAAGTGCACCTTAATTTAAATTAGGACATGCAGGCACAATAACATTAAGCAAGTATTTTGGCTGGGTTTAATGAGGGACAGCTGGAAAGTTTCTTTTCTGGTCAGTGTCTCTGCAAACAGCTGAGGGACCTTTTGCAGCTGTATGACCAGCATTGGTGAGGCCCAGGAACTCCCCAGCTTCCTCCTTTCTCCTCCTTTACTAAATTTTTTTTTCAGTGCGTGTTTTTATTTATTTATTAGAGCTGAGCTGGGAAGGAGAGGGAGTTTGATCTTTTCCTTTGGGAGACAGCAACTGCTCAGAGGAAGATGAATCGTAAAGCATGGCTAATGGAGGGAATAGGAAGGGGAAAACTCTGGGCTGTAGCCGTTCTCCAGGGGCTGGAGGGCTGGCTTGAGAAGAGAGGGAAGAGGAGTTAGCAAGGCTGTGCCCCGAGTCTCTGATAGCAGACATGCTGTAGGTCAGGCATCCCGCTGCTTTCGGAGCAGCAGGTCACCCTTCGTCACGGTAAGGGGCACATCTGTGCAATAAGCCGACAGACCGCAGCAGCGTATGTTTAAGAATTACAGTTGCTGCTTAATCTAAACTAGTTTGATCTATCCCAAAATGGTTGTAAAACAATGAGGGACATGCTCTGGATTCAAAAAGGTATTATTTTAAGCTTACCACTGTGTTGCCAGAAGAGAAGGTCCAAAACAAAACAGTAACATCAAACTTGCGGAGAAGCAATGGGCTTGGCTCCTCATTGCCCTGCGTTAACTGAATCAAACTGTCGATACAGCATTTCCTCCGGTGCCTTCCAGTCATCGTCCACTTTGCCTTGCTTTCCGTTTGCCATCATGTAAATTCAGTGTAATTCAGTGGTGCGTCGGGACTAGTGATCTCTGCTTCTAGGCTCTCTATGGCCTAATTTAATTCTCTGTTCCCTGACATTTGTGCTAGCTTCTCAAAGGGGCTGTTGCAAAAAATAGTCACAGTTATATAAACTGCTGAGAGGAGTAAGCGTTCTTGGAAGAAAAAGTGACGATGAGGAGAGGAGTGCATTGTCAAAGTCCCTTTCCAGGACTATAGCAGTACTGAATACGCATGCGCTGAATGAACGCGAGGTGGGAGCCTAAACAAGTGTGTTGCTGTGTGAAAGTACAGTCCAAGGAGCTTTTTGTTTCTAGTGGACCTTCTGTAGAGTGAGCTTTCGTGCAGGATGTGGAAGACCCATCAGTACCTCCCAGAGACGGCCTTGAATCAAAATTGAGCTAAAAGTATGTGGGGCATTTAAGGCGTTGCCATTTCAATAAGTAGTTGCCTGTTCGGGGTGTTTGTGCTGCGTGTTTCACTGTGACGTGTTGCGGTGTAGCTAAAGGCACAACCAAAGTTTTAGGATTGCTGCTAGAAAGCTGGACATCTGTCTGGCATTCATTCTTGCTTAGGGAGTATTACTTATTATTGGTCCTTATTTGCATTGGACATCAACAGCCAGAATTTCATAAGTGATCCAGACCATCAGCTGGAACTAGATTTTTCGGAACAACCTGGTCACCATTCAAGTATCTAAATGGATTTTCGGAAACGCTCCATAGCTGGGAGCTCCGGTCAGGTTGGTGCCCCAAGGGCAGCAGGTGAGTGCTGAGCCCTCCTGAAAGCCCAGGCTATAAATTCTGTGTGAAGGTCTCGGGAGGGAAGGGGACAGGTGAACCTCTTTGCTGTCGGGAGATAATCACAAAACGCAGCGTGGATTTGCAGAAGTCCGGTGTGTATCCTCTTCCCTCTTGCTGTAATCCCTTACACAGCTGGGCTGTGCTCTCTCCCAGCCAGCCGTGTACCACAATGCTGGATTTTCCTAGAAGGTGTCACAAAAAGGTAGCTCATGTACTTCTCACAGCTTTTTTCCCCTGTGATCGTGCACTAAATGACTGACTTGCAGGTCTAACTTTTCTTTTGTTGTTCTTAATCGAGCTGTGATTTCCCTCCAAAAATAATCCTGGTTTTGAAAAGAGCGTAGGTTCCCTTGAAACATCTCCTCACAATGCAGGCAGTGTTACCCGTGGGTTGCTTCTATATCCTGGAATGTGTTGAATACTTTCTTGGTCTTCAGGGTGAATTTTAGTTTGGTTTTGTGTGCGTGTGTGTGATTTCTAGGCTCCTCTTGCACCTTCCTGTATGTATCAATTTCCATTTCCTACAGAAGAATCACAACCCAAACAATGCTTTCCTGTTTTAGTTATCCTTCTCATATTACTGAACGGAGGGGTCTGGTATGAATGACTTACAGAATCAACTGGAAGCTAGTAAAGCAATACTGACATGTGCTGAAATTCTCTGCTAGACAAGCGATCAAGTGGCATCGGCGTGGTAGGTAAAAGCAGGGGAAACAGATCAAAAGGAAGAATGAAAATTGATCCCAAATTTTCGGGTAGTGTCCGCGCTTTATGCTGAAAGTTTCTCTAAGCGTGTCCAACACTTCTAGTTTGAAAATCTCCTGGAGAAGGGGTTTTTTGAGAGCTTTTTAGCGCTAGCTAAGTTCAGTAACAGTGTGAAAACAGTCTCTCTTGAGACCAGCTCTTGGCTGTCTAGAAGATAAGCAGCCATCCAGAAATAAAACGTAAACTGTATTTTACTGCCTCCTTTTCCTTCTGCCTACCATACTGGACTCCAGTTTGGAGGGAATGCTTGGCTTTTGCCCCGTACAAAGCACACGTACCAGGTCCCTAACGCCGCGTGCAGTTGCTCCTTGGGAACCAGAACTGCGGCCCTATGAGCAACTTCCCAGCGTCTTGTGATCAGGCGCCTGAAGTATCAGGCTTGGATCTGGCGTTCTGTGCTCCAGGAGACTGCGCGGAGATCCGCAGAGCTTCTGTTGTTGGTGATAAGGAACGGTTTTATTCCCTGTTAGCCATTTTATGGGCTACAGAGAAAGGGGGGGAGGGGGGGAAGTAATTACTGTGAGGCCTGACACAGTTTATAATGCTGTCTCTGTCAGATGATGTTGTTCTGTTATATATAATCATTAAATTATTAATCTGTAGGAGCTCTTACACCTTTCAGCTGCCCTGGGTTAGCGGGAACCAGGATGAATGAGGCATGGACTTCCTTACGCCTCACTGTTCACCTTCAGACGAGAGGGTGTGCTACATCCTTTGTGGTTACCACCTTACCTTTTGAGGAGAAACCTGCCTTTGCTAAGCTTTTAGCGCTGGAAATTGAATCAGTGTTTATACATGCTAGGTTCAAGGGGAGGAAGGATGAGGGACTGCAGCACCGCTCCTCTGCTCGCTCTGCGCAAAGCAGAAAAGGGTAGAAATGTTGTTTTTCTCTGCAGCGTATTCAGCCTGGTTTCAAACTGTCACAGAACTGGGTGGAGACATTTTCCCCTTTAGATCTATTGTAGAAAAGGAAGAAAATCAAAATGGGACAGAGAATTGCTAACTTTGTTGAATAAACCACAAAGGGGGACTTGCGAGGCTTGGTGCAGCGCTTAGCGTGTCATCGAAAGGGTGCGGGGTCTTAAAGGTTTCAGCAGTGTGAGGCTACCTCGGAAACTGTGCTGCTCTCTGAAATCATTTGTGTGTGTTTCACTTCGGGGACAGATGTTAGATAGGCTTAAAATGCAAAGGTCGTTATTGGGGGTGAGGGTGGGACTTCGCAAGCAGCAGCTTGTATGGAAACACGCCTGCCTTGGGCTCTGCTGCGGTGCTCCACGGGGGAGGGAGCTGAGCAGCAAAGGTACGAGCAAGGCTAGAGGTGTCTTTTGTCTGTGAGCCCCAGGCTGGGGATGCCTCTCTGCCTTATGCACCAACAAAAAGGAATTTGGGGGCAGTGAAAGACTGGAGGGGTGCACGGAGCTGCTCCAGCCGCCCTTGTCCCCAGGGTGGTCCTTCAGATGGAGACAGGCAGAGGGCAACGAGAAGGGGGGAAAAAAGGAAATTTCTAGTTTCATTTTGTAATCAAAAAAGGTGTGATTTCCTGGGATGGCTTGAACCCTTCCACATAAAGGACTTCAAATGCCTGGTTTTGCTCACAAGGGAAGAATTCCACTTTTTTTTTTTAATCCCTTAAACATATGCAAATGATTTGCTTGAAACAGCAGAAAATTTGGGAGGGGACTCATTTTAGCAGATGCGTTGGTTTGCTGGATTCTTTCACTTATTAGTGGGCTCCCTCAGACACATAGGTTTTATTGTACGCTTCCTTTAAAGGGTGACTGATGGATTTGAATGATGTATTCAGGCTCTTCCTCCCGCAGTTTCCCTCCTGCCTTTACAGCAGCTCGCAGAATATCCTATAGCACAGGCATTCACTGTTTCAGAGTGGTGCTCATGCCAAAAACTGCTCAGATCTGGAGCTAGAAATCACCAGAAGTGAGAGCAAAAGTTACTGTAAACTCTAGGTGTGAAGGTTTGTGTCTGTAAACTGTGGCTGTGATGTTGAAAACGCTGCTCTGTAAATGTTGACTGATTGTTGGAGGCGGTGCCACATACTGATATCAGAAGACTGAGCAATAATCCGTGTGTTTTACTTTCTCTTAAAAGTGAATTTTCTTGCTTGACTTCCTTAAACATTGTTTTTATATAGTCTGGACCTGTAGCACTGAGATCTTGAGCTCATGATTAAACAGTGCCAGTCTATATTAAAGCCTCGGTACTGAATTACGCAGGAGGGAGGGAGCTGGTGGTTGCCATAAAGTGGTGTCAGTGGGACCCAACTTTCCAGAGCAGGCGAAGCATAAAGCTTAGAGCGGGTCCTGCAGCTGGCGGCTTGCTCCGGACGGCACCCCGGGGAAGGGCGGCTCTCCCGAGCAGGCTGCCGGCGAACGGGCTCCTCTCCGGGGCTGCACACCCCGCGCCCCGGCGTCAGAAACCGGCGCTTAGGATTTGTGGCTCAGCTTCCGAATCACTGCTTGAGCTTTAGCGCAAGCCACGCCGAGGTTTCATTGCCTATAAAATGGGGGAATCTTATTCATCCACCTGCCACGTGTCCTAGTGCTTCTGAGGTGCTTTGAGGCTAGGCCCTGGCTTTGTGTAAGCTGTTAGTATGGGTGAGTTCCCAGAGCCTGCAGATGTGTTCTGCATCCGTGGGTGAGTTTGTGTCGATTTTAAGTGAAAAAAACTCTTTTTAACAATGGGTTGTAAATTCAGAGTCGGCTGTCAAACGTTTTATGCACCATTGTTGTTGCTGCTGTGTGACGCTGTTACACTTTCTTTGCAAACCAGCCTAGGCAAAACCTTGTTTAATCCTGGTTCTTCCTCTCTTTAATCCATGCAGTGAAGGGATCGTGCAGGTAACTGATTTTCCCTAAGATTTTAGGATCCTTTTGCTGAGCTGTGTAACAATCATACATGCCACAGCTACACGTGCAGCTTTGTCGTGGACATGATTCAGAATTTTTTTCTTATGTGTCTCAGCCTCAACCTATTTTTCATGTTGTTTTCCCTCTCTTTTTTATGCATTTGCATTAAGTAAGACATTCAGTGCTTGCAGTGCCACTTTCCTTAGAAATAACATCAATAGATCACTCTTTCTTGCTTCTTACTATATCTCATGCAGATCTTGTTGCATTTTACTATTTGTTTTTTTCCTTGAGTCGTCATTTAAAATATATAATAGT
Organism: Morus bassanus; assembly: GCA_031468815.1. Classification (NCBI taxonomy): domain Eukaryota; kingdom Metazoa; phylum Chordata; class Aves; order Suliformes; family Sulidae; genus Morus; species Morus bassanus. The sequence goes on from CM062577.1 coordinate 29,569,109, forward strand.
GTAATACAATTTATAGTGCTCTTTATCATGCAAATCTCCCAAGGCACCTTAGAATAAAATCAATAAAATTAAAAAGAAAATCAACTGAGTTCAGCCATGTGTTGAATTAATTCATTGTTTTTAAAGCAGAGCCAGGGGAGAAAGGCTTTTTTCACTTTCAGTATCTTTTGCTCTTCAGCTTGGTACTTCACCCCATTTTAATCGTGCGGCAGTCAGTGCCACCACGTTGATGACATTTTCAGCTATCTTGTAGATGGTAGTAATGTTGATCGTGCTCCCTGCTCCCAGACCAGCTTTGACTCTGTAGAAGCTACTTGCTATTTTATCAGATAGCGAGGAGGAAAAGCTTATGCTGAAATAGGTTGACTGTTTGATATCAATGGGGGGAGGGAAGGAAGCCATCAAATTAACTCATAAAAGCTTTATTTACAATGAATGGACTTTTTTTCCCCTCTCTGTCATTATCATCTTGTCCGTAACCCAGTGACCCTGATTATCCTGAAGCTGTTTACAAGGTTTAGGTTAATTGGATTTCTTCAACTATTTCCCAGAGCTGTGAGGAGCACAAATACACTGCCGTGGAGCTCAGACAGCATAGTGCAACCCAGTTTGCAAGGAGACAGGCTTCTTCCAAGAGGAAGTCTTTTTATTTCATACTCAACTAAGTGCATAGCAGCATGTACCTATCATTTGGCATAATATTAAATAACACCCTCTTCCATACGGATGTGTTCAGTTGCAACTTGTGTTTCCAATACACAAATTACATTTTGCATGTTCAGCAAGAAATGAGCTTATTTTCAATGAGAGAGGCTTTGAAATGTTTTTTTTTTTTTCCTTCAGCTTGATAGCGGTTTCACTGGTTTTGTTTTTATATGAGGAATCATGGATAAAATAGCTGTGCATTGCATGGCTGCCTAAATAAACGAGACAGGAGGATATAGCTGGGTGAGATCAGGACAGTACTTGTATACGCTTTGCTTTCATCTTCTTAGGATGCATGCTTATTCTTTAATGGCACAACATTGCACCCTCCAGGTGCAATGTGTAATTGCAGGTCTACAGATAACCAACTTGTCGTATGAGCTGTGTTTTTGTGAGCAAGCTTCCTAAATTCTCCTTCAGCATTACTCACCCTCTCTTTCTCTTTCTTTTTCAGGCTTCTGTAGGCTCTGAGAAGCTGTTCTCCCCTGCAGCAAATAAAGGTAAGTGATCTGAAGAAATGCTTTCCTTATTTTAGACCAAGAGATTTGAGTTGTGAATCCATATCGTGCGAATAGCAGGACATCAGTTTTGCCAGCGCCTTTAATTTTGCCGCACACATTGTCATAAAGATCAGCTTTACAGGCTTGTGATGATTAAGTTAAAATTTAGAGCTGCATTGTCTCAGTGTGGGGTGGGACTTCTTCCCTACCAGTCAGATTTGTAAGAAATGAGAGGGATTACTGACAAAGGAGAAGTCAACCTTTACTGTAGGGGATATGCTTTTCCCTCTAATACAGCCAAATCCTCATTTCTTTTAAACAAATCAATATTTCAGTGTTATCTGTATGATCCTTACAAGGGCTTGCACATCCCTCTCCTGCCAGTACGCACAGAGCATTTGTGTCTGTATGTCTCGGTTCTCCAAACCGAGGCGGAAGGTGCTCAGCGGGTTGCAGGGTTTCGGCTCGCGGCTCCCACTATTACTATTAATTGAGAGTTACCTGTGATACGCGCTGGGGGTTGCTAAGAGACTGCGCCGGCTCAGATTCCCCTTGGGAGGTACAGTGACATATCTCTACATAGCTAAGCCCTCCTTTGAGGGCTCGATACAGCCATAAAAGAGGGCTACTCTACTTTCATGTCTTCCCAGGGATAATCTCACTGAGATGGATACTGGGCAAAAATACTGAAGCAACGGCCCTGGAGAGGGCAAAGCGTGGTACATGATGGAAAGCATTGCGCTGGGAATGGTTCCGCTTTATCAGGCGGGGAGGTTGGTGGTGCGGCTCTGAATGAATTGTCGGGTCGTGTGGCTGTTCTGCAGCGTTCCCCGGCATTGAGCTCAGTTCAGAGCCATAATGAATACTCGGGACATGCAGATACCCCCAAAGAGGTGGGAGGAGGCCCATTAATAAGAAGTGATGAAATAACCTTCTTGCATTATTTCAAGAGGGCCAAGAAAGGAATAATTTGCAGTTGTGTAGGAGTAGGTGCTGGCCACGGAAAGGCGTTTTGGTGGTTGTGTGCTCCATCACCTGGATCCAGGCCCAGTTTATAGCTGGGCTCTTTAGCAGTGGTAAGTATTAGGAATTCTCTTTCTTTCCAAGCTTTGCAGATTTTCATTGCCAAATGTGGAAACCGATGACAAGCCCATTATGTTATTACATTTGCAGATATTTTTACGAAAGTATGCAGCTTTATCTGGGGGAAGGAGGGAATTTTAAATAAATGGTGGGGAAGAGCATTTCTCTTCTCTCAGCCTTGGCTCGCTGATAAGGCAAACCAGATTGCCCATACGGCACTGGCTCAGCAAAACAAAAATCTTGCCATCCTGCATAAATGCATGGCACAGAGATGTGCTGGAGAGGCTTATGTTGAAGCGTTAGCAGCTTCGTTGGCTCCTCCTCGTGCTGAAGCCTGAGATCCTCCCACCCTTTCATATCACCGAGCCGCTCAGCAACGTGAGTTTTCAAAATACCTCCCTATCAGGAAGTTAAATGTGTGAATGGCTGTGAATTTGCTGTCTTGAAGTTTGTGTTCACTGCTGTTTATATCCCTAAAACTTAAGCCTGTTCCTGTTTGGTTTACTGTGGGTGTAGACTTTGCCATCTTTGGGAAGGTTTGGGTTCAGATGATGATTTTTGTCTCGGTCTTCTCTTTTACCCTGGCCCTGTACCGGTGGAGCCGTGCCCGTCGGCACGGGCTGCAATCGCGAGCAAGCTCTGCTGGGGGCTACCTCGGCATTTGGCACTTGTGTTGAGAGGTGAGAGAAATTTGCCTCAGCGAGATTTTGTGCAGAAACCCAAACAGCACTAAATTCTACCCCTTGCCCTGTTATCACTCCCGCAATGCAAGAGCCAGATTTGTCTCTCGCATATGCAAATGAATGCCGCTCCGACACGACCAGGCTCGGTGATGCCATATGGCTGGGAGAAAGTGACTTTCAAAGCGTCGCGCTTAAATTCCTTTTGTGAGATAAGAGCGTTGATTTAAGGCCCCGTGTTCTCCAGGGCTGGAGCCATGGTGGCTGCGCGGGGAGGGGATTAGCTCAACACGGTTTCCTGATGGGCACACGCGTGGCGCGGCACGTGCTCGTCCTCTCCCCTGGGCATTTGCACTATGCCCTTCTTTTGTAAACCCTTGCGGCCTTTTTGGAGAGATATTAACTAGCAAATCTGCAGCATCCATGCTACAGATTTTATTGAAGGTAACCAGGCTTTTAAAGCACAATAAAGTGGATTCATTGTCTGGTGCGACTCCCCCTGTTCCCACAAACTTTCCCTGGGGTTGTGTTTGGCCCTCCGTATTTGTTTTATGCCATCCTAGTTTATCAGCAGCTTAGCAATGCAATTAAGTATTAAGATAGACGGGTTTTACTTATTAGAGGCTGGAACAGCTGTAAAACGTAACCTTTGACCGTATTTCACAGCTCCACAAAAGGCCTGAGGAGCAGCGTCTTTTGTCTGGGGCTCTCTGGGTAACGTTTGTCTTCGCCCCCTCCCTGCCGGGGCAGCGGCGGCGGCAGTGCTCCTCCTTTTGACACCAGTTCATCTGCAACAACAGATGCACGGCGTAGATGTCCACTTCGGGGACCGGTCGCTATTATGCAGCGGAGAGAGGTGTCCTGACCCGGGGTGACCTCAGTAGTCACAGCTGTGAAATAGGCTGAATGGGGCACTTTGAGCCTCCAGGAGAAGAGGAGATTAAATCCTCTGTGTAAGGAAATAATAATTAAAAGTTAAAGCAGAGAATCCCTGATCTGCTGCGCTGACAGGTCTTTGTTTTCTGACGCAGAAAAGCATTTATTTAGCCAACTTGTCGCTGCAGCGCAACATTACAAGGGCATTTGCTGCCGACAGCCGGTTGTTACATCCTCCTGGTGAATAAATCGATAAACAAATAATAAAGGTCTGTTTGCTCTCTCAAGCAGCTCCTTTCTCACAGGAATCTCCCAGCCACTCCTTCGCTTTTTCTGAAGGGCAAGTGCCATGCAGCGCAGGGGAGGCGTAGGCGAAAGCCGGATCCGTCCCTCTGCCTCCAAGTGGGGGGATGAGGCAGAAGGAGTGATGGTGATTGATAGGGGGGCAGATGCGTGGTCGGTCGGGCAAGGTGAGAGGGATGTTCACCCCTGAGTCACTGGAAGGACCTCCGCCTGCCTGCTGGGATGATATTTTTAAGTGACGGGGTAGGATAGTTTCTATTTTAAGACCTTATCCCTCTCTACAACTACCTGAAAGGAGGTTGTAGCGAGGTGGATGTTGGTCTCTTCTCCCAAGTAACAAGTGATAGGACGAGAGGAAACGGCCTCAAGCTGCGTCAGGGGAGGTTTAGATAGGGTATTAGGAAGAATTTCTTCACTCAAAGAGTGGTCAGGCACTGGAACAGGCTGCCCAGAGAGGTGGTGGAGTCACCATCCCTGGGGGTGTTCAAATAACGTGTAGACGTGGCACTTCAGGACGTGGTTTAGGAGACATGGTAGTGTTGGGTTGGCGGTTGGACTTGGTGATCCTAGAGGTCTTTTCCAACCTTAATGATTCTATGACTTGAGCGTTGTGTTCCTGCTGCTGGCTCCCTCCTGCAGTGGGCTTCCCTGATGGGTCTGGCTGGAGGCGGTTGAGCCTTTCCCACCTCTCCTTGCTCCAGACCTGCTGTGTGGCAGGGAAAGCGGGACTGGTGGTGCCTTTTCTACCACAATAACCTTGCAGCTGCAGCCTGGGAGACCTGCTGAGTCCCCAGCCTTTGAACCCAGGGCCACTGTTGGGGTTAGGGTGAAATGGGCATCTTAAAGTAGATGTTTCCCAAATGGCTTTAGTGTTGGCCAAGGGCCCTGACAAGGAAAATCTCTGTCGCAGAGTAAGTGGAGGCTGGGCAGCAGCTAAGGTGTCTTTGTTCGTAACCCCGGGCAGGCCGTGGGGGTAGAGGTGCTGCCTGTGAGATGAAAGGGGGGTCCAGGAGCCCCCAGAGCCTCGGCCGAGATGCCCACGGAGGAGCCAGAGCTGCACAGCCACCTCTGCCGTGCGGTCCCAGGGGGCACTGGGCAGCAGCGAGGGGACAAGGGCTTTGAAGTTTGTTGAAGTGGAGTACGTTGCTCCTATCTTCAGATCAAAATCAAGCTGGACATGGAGGGAGCAGTGTAATCCATCTGTTTGGTGGCTCAGAGCGACTGGCCGGGACGCAGCCCTGACCCGGGCTGGTTGGGGCTCACTGAGCTCCATGCCTCCGTTTCCCGCCCCTGCAAAATGGGAGACTAACACTTGTCAGCCAAGCGCACTGAGAGACTTAATTAATGAATGTTTATCAAGCGATTTATCAAGAGATCCTTTTAATGAGAGATTCCATAAGCAGTGCAAGGCTTCATTTTCATAGCAATAATAAATGACAGTGAAAATAAGTCTTATCCTTCCCCCGCATATGCCCCCCCCCCCCCCCAAAAAAAAAGATTGCTTACCCTCCACTCTTGCTTCTCCCTGGGTTTCTAGGTGGAGGGCTTTGATGTGCTATCTTTCATCATGAACTGTACACATCCTCAAAGCTCTAAAGCTCACAGCCTGTGTCTTATCCCTCTGACAAGAGGGAGGCAAGCTTTCTCGGTGTGCAGGTCGTAATTGTCAGCCATGGGATGCACCGCAGCCACCCGCCCCAGCGGGCTAATGCAGCTTATGGTTCTTTGAAGTTCCCTCCCTTTATTTTCTGTCCTCTTGACCACAAAACTGTGCCTTGGGCCAGCAAGAGAGATTTCGTGTTCGGAGACGACACTGAGCCCTGACAAGCACATCTGAACCAGAGAAGAACCCTTGTTCCTCTGAGATCCCTGCTCCATAATGTTGTTGCCTTAAGGGGACTGTCTCTCCTTTTTCTCTCTGCTTCTTCGCTTCCTTTTTTTTTTTTTATTAATTCAGCACTAAACTGTCACACTAAATCATTTTAAAAGCTGGAACTACAAAACCTCCAGTGTAGGACATACTGTTAAAAACTGATGGTTATTACTGTGAGATGGGGTGAGAGGGGAAAGGAGGGGCAGCGGGACAGGGGCAGGACGGGAGGGCAGCAAGTCAGCTCTCCAGGAGGAACCTGTGAGTGCACGGTGGAGCAGAAAACAACCTAAACGCAGCTGAGCTCAAAATAACGTGCTTGGCACAGGTTTGCAGCAGCACAGCTTAATGGTTGCTCAGCGCTGACAGAGGAACCAAGAGCCCAGTGTCTCCTGTGCTTGCCGTGCTGCTTGCATGCTTTGCTCTGCCTCTGGTCCTGTCCCCCTGGCCCTCTCTCTCCAGTTGTCAGGGTCAGAGACTCCCTGTCTGGGCTGGGACAGCATCTCCTGGAATCAAGTTCACCTCTCCTTCAGGGCCTCTACCTTACTGTGCCAGGATGTAGAGCTTTCCATCGCAAGGAGGTTTGCGTAGATGCAGAGCAAGCAAGCCTCACAGCACCCGCTCAGGCTATTCGCTGTGTTGTACATGAGTGGAGGTCAGGAGAGATATCATAAATTTTCCCAGTTTTCTTGCGTGGGGTCCACAGCGGGCTCTGAGATGCAGGAAAGGCAGAGATGCGTCCCGTCTCTTGATCTCGGTTTCATCCCGAGGTTCTGATTACAGTTTGATGAGGTCACTGTCTTGTGTGTGATTACCTGCACAGTCAGTGAACTTCAGGAGGATGATAATTTACAGCTGAATCTTTGGACAAGAGTCCACCATAATTACAGGCATGCAAAAACTTCCACAGCAGCATCTGTAATAATAAATCAGGAATGCATGCGTTTAGATAGCAACCACATTGCTGTGATTTATACAGTGCTCAGGATGCTCTGCAGCTGCTCTACTCCCCACGTTACACCTCTTGAGATTTTTATCACAACCTTACAACATTCTGTGTTTTTCATGAAACCCAGGCCCTCAGAGGACTGTACAAAAATCTAAGCTTTAATTTCATTTTTTAAGCTAGACTTTAGTCTTCCTGGCTACAGAGAAGAGCCTGGAGCTCTGATTCTTCTGTGCTTCCAAGCCAGCAGGCAGTCAAAAAGAAGGGGTTTTAACCTCATTTTAAAGATGGTTTGTGACTTGTAAATGCGTGGGGGGTCGGCAATACTGGATACCCTGAACTACTGCTAAATCCAGCGTGTAAGCCCATCCCAGCATCCTCTTTTTGAAAAGTTCTATCTAATTTTGTCACTGCCTGGATGAGTACATTAGCTTTCTTGCATATGCATATATATAAGTATACGGAGGCCCGAGAAGGAGGCGGACTTTGATTTTCAAACAGTGTGGGTAACCGAGATAATCACCCAAGTCACAGCCAGTTAGCCACATTTCAAAACAAAACCAAACACAAACTCGTGCAGTAAGTGCAGTCTTCCAATCTTCTTGCAGTTTTCTGGTTTTGCAGGCTCCAGAAAGCTCTCAGCCTTCTCTTTGGGAATGGGAAGGTACTCTCTGTCTGCCCTGCTAGCAGGGGCAGCTATGTATGCTATTATATGTATTTATTAATAGTTCAGGATATAGCCATCCCTATCCACAGCAGATCTCTGAAAATATGACGGACAAGTAGGAGAGACCATTCACCTTAACCACGCTGTCCATTTAACTTTGCAAAACTCAGTTAGACTGCAAAAGTGGATAATTTATTCAACACAAATCGAGTGCTGCACACCTCCCATAGTTAGAGCTGCCTCGTGCAAGCGGGCAGGTTTTGCTTGCACCCTTTGCCATGCGGTTTGCACAGCTATCTCAGGGTTTGTCTCCCTCAAGTGAGCCAGCACAGAGGTTTCTTTGTAGCTTCAGGCTGCAGCCAAGAGAGTTGAAAAGCTGAATTATAAACATTTCCAGGCCTTCTGGTTGGTGTCTTGTGTTTTGTTTTGTTATTTTAAGGATGTGGGGTATGTTGCTGCATTCCTGTCAGTGGGATTAGAATAAATAGAAGCAATACTGTAGGAGATAAAATGTGTTTAATTATTTATTTGAGTATTACAGACTGAAATTGCTTTTTGATTTAAAGCATCCAAGTCATGGATATGTTTTTGGAGTGGAGAGGCACGCAGAAACATATATATGCACAATTACCTAGGGTAATGTAAGAAGTCTCTTTGCTCAGCTGCCCTTCCTCTGCAGAATTTGTTCATTTCCTTAAAGATTTTAAATTTCAAATGCGGCTTTGTTAAGTATCACGGAAAGCTAACTGCATGCTGTGCCTTGCCCACCGAAACGTAAATAAAATAAATAAAGTCTTCGTTGTATAAATGTTATGAAGTGGGTGGTTTATTTTCTTTAATTATACTTTTTATTTAAAATAAACTATAAAAGCAAAGTAATATATATCGTGAACGCGCCAGCACGAACTCATATTGATTGAGGAGGCACATTCTAGCTTTTCTCGGTTCATGTAAAAGTAGATAAAAGGACCATCAAACTGTAAATCAGGGAAAAGAAAAAAAAAGAAAGAAAAAATAATTCCTTCCAAATGCGTGTAGTAGTTTACATTGCCCAGGCTTTTAAAGGATGGTTGAAAGGTACCATCTTTTTACTCCTTGTTTATAGTTTGCTTATCTGTTTTCTTGAGTAGCGAAAGCCAACCTGGCAAGTTTTGGTGCTGCTTAGTCCAGCGGCTCTCCCTGATTGCAGGATGCTGGTACAGGTTGTCTCGGCAGCAGAAGGATGCTGTAGGACGGTGATGTTAAGAGCAGCAGCTGCAACCCCCACAAAGCTATCGGGTCTTCTCGATTCTGCTTTTAAAATACCTCAGAGACATGTTTTATTCATGTAAGATTTTGTAAAGCTTCAGTTTCTTAGCAAATTAAATGCTGGGTATAAATCTGATTCATATGGACTAGCAGTGCGGGGCGAGGGGAGGTGTCTGGACCTCTAGTACAGGTCTGAGCACACCGTGGCCGCCACGTCCCCATTTAAATCAGGCTTGCTCCTCACGAAGGAGAGCCCTCTTCCTCTTCAGCCCCCTTGACCTGCGCCGGAGGTGTGTGCCGCGCTGTGCAAAGCCTAGGCTTGTGCTCTATTTTTTAAGCTCTCCGATGCTCCTTTCCGTGCCGCTCTCCGCCCCGCGCTCTGTGTTTCTGTTTCGGTGAAGCGGTTTGACAGGTTACCGATGGGCAGCTATCCTGTGCTGTGTAATAGCCCATTAGGGACTCCCACAGACACAGTAACCCTGCGCTCGGTGCAGGTCACCCGCATAAAACAGGGCAGCCTGAGGATCGACAAGTAATTTGACAAGGCGGTGGGGGGTAAGGAGGCTGGTGCAGGGGCGGGCTGGATCTGACCCCAGGCTGGCTTGTGTTTCCTTCTGGGCAATCAATGGGAGTGATCGATGAAACCAGGGCGTGCTGTTTAATTGCAAATGGATCTGGTTACTCTTTTGTGTGCGACGCTGGCGGGGTCTGTAAGTCCCAGAGTGGCCCCAGCATCCAGCAGCAGAGACTTCAGGAAAAGAGGATGCTATCAGCATCTTGCTGCTTCTCCCTCTCCTCTCGCCACCCTCCCAGAGACCGCGGCCTTCCTCCGGGGACAGGGACGTGGCTGATGAGCAGGACCTTGCTGTCCTAATCAGCCTGTGTGGCGAGCAGTAGTAGTTCATGCTGTGTTTCTGGTGTTTTGTTTTGTTTCTAATATATATTAGCTTCATTTGAAATCTCTGCTGTAAGTGCTGTAGCTCCCCGCTCCTGCCCCATGGGAGGGGAGGATGGAAGCCAGGTTCGGGGCTTGCTTTCAGCCCACAGGGTTCCTGCCATTCTCTCCTTTAATAACTGTGTGAGCTGTGCACGCATGTGCTCGCCACTTCTCTCACCTCCGTGCTTCGCTGACCATCCTTCCTGCTAACAAGGGCTGAACACAGTTCCCCGTGGAGCCTGTTAATGTTGCTGCCGAGCTGCCTGGGGACTCGCAGCGTGAGGCTTTCCTTCCATCTCCGCTGCTCTGTGCGCTCGGCCCCAGCTCCCGGGCTCGGTTCAGCCAGGTAAAGCCATACTGACTCCATTGACTTCACTGGATTTATTTGGGCTTAGACCAATGTATAAGAGAGCAGGACTTGGCATAGTGTTTGTGTTTGCGTGTCTGTTTCTGAAAAGGATACTTGTTCTAGTTTGTTGGGTTTTTCTCCAAACAGTAAATATTTTCTTGTAAATCCCTGGGACAGGAAAGTGACTGCAGTGCTTTTAGTTCATTTATTTGCTTTAAATTGATGGCAAAGTCTTACAGGAGGTAATAGGAAATTAAAAGCTTTCTATATTTTTTTTTAACCGTCCTGCAAAATTTATTGCAGAATTATATCCCCGCTAAGGGATTCTGTCGGACAGTTCAAAAAGCCCGTGGAAAGGTTCTCGTTCGCCATTAAATTTTAAAAGTTATTGAAGTAATTTTTATGGAACCCTATTAAGTTTCTGAAGAAACATATTGGTTTCATCACTAATAAATTCTTCAAGGCTTGTCCATAAGGGAATAGTCAGACTTCCAGATCTCTCTCCAATGAAATGGACATTAACTTTTTGCCTGTTGGAGATGTATTCTTAAAAGGTGTCAGCAAGGTGAGCGGCAAAGCCAGGAAAGCCTGATTGCGCCCAAGGACATCATCTAGCACTGTGAGATGGTGGGTTCTTCGCCAGTCAAGGCACTAGAGTTTGGGTGGAGATTTTAGAAAAAAGGAGTTGGATTTTGTTTTTTAAAGGTGAGGAAGAAGAGGATTGCAGATGGATCCGTACAGATAACTCCCGGTGGAGGGGTTAAACTGAGACCCCGGCGCGTGGTTCTGAGCACCGTCGTGTTCGGGAGAGGTGCAACCTGGGAAAAAAGGGACGGTGCAGCCTGGAAGTCCCTGTTTCTCAGGCATTCCTGATGCTTTCAAAAGAATATAAAAGAATGTGTTCACTGTGTTTTCCCACTGCATCCAGAAAAGCACACAGAGACTTCCTCCCAGTGAAAGGAAAGTATCAAGCTGGCTTTGTGCTTAACTTAGCGCTCACGAGCGCCTTTCGTATGCGAGCGCAGAGCCACCTGATGAAAAGCGAATGGGCTAGGAGGGAAATAAAATTGTGTAATTGCCAGTTTCCTTCAATTCCGCTCCCTCTCCCATTTTGCATAAAGGAGGCTATTTAAGTCTCAGCTGGAGTGAGGTTTGGTAATAAGCAGACATCTATGAACCTGCATCTGCTGCTGGTGTCTGCTTAGTTTGTTCTGTATTTCCATATTTATTGATGATCCAGTATTGAGAGAGATCTGTCTCCCGAATGCTCCATGTCTCGTGGTGTGAAACCCACGGTAGAAGAGTTTGTCCCTTCAGGCCCATGAGTCCTTGTCCTTGTGACATCTTGGGAAGTGTAGGACCAGGCAGCATCGCCAAGGATAACATCAGAGTTTGCTAAACCCACCTCGAGCTGCGCTGACTCGTAAATGTTAAACTGCAGAAGCAAAGCCAGAGCCTGCTCCCTGGGAAGCTATCCACAAAGCAGGGTGGCAGAAAAGGGCCAGCCTTGTTGGATGAAGCAGCTAACATTTTAATTTTCTCAGTACTATGTGATTTGGCTTCCAAACAGCTAAGCTGTCCCCAGCCAGTTGCTTTCCTACGTGGCTGGCCTTCTCTGGGCACAGTGAGAGGCGTTCACAGTGCAAGCTCTGCAGAGACAACCTGATTTAATACAGGCTTAATGGCTGGGGGGAGAAATCTACAGTGTGAGCATTGAATGTTTATACAATAATGAACATTGTCATTATTTTTATTATTGAACCAGTCCTTAAAACTGAGCTAGAAACGTGAAACCAACAACTAGAATATGTCCATTACATTCTGTACTGATCGGTTTAATAACCAAAGTGGGGCAGATTATTTTACACCTTTCATTGGATCAACGAACAAATTCTCGGACTATAATGTACCTTTTGGCCCGAAATATTTTTGCGTTACAAGCCAGTTTCTGGAACCTTTATGTCATTCCAGCAGTACATGCTGTAAAGCAGCCTTAAGCAGACGTCTGAGGACTCCCCACTGACAGTGGCAGTGTAGTCAGCCAAGCTTAGTCCTGAGGCCAGGGCAGAAAAGGGCCCGACTCCAGTGGTTGTGAGCAGCAGAGCACCCTTTCGCAAGTCATGGGGGCGGGAGTAAATCAGAGACGCTCTAAAGATACTCCAGATGGTGGTGTGAGCTGTACCAGGAGCTTAGATGCCCCTGAGAGCCTGTGTCAGTCATCTCATGACTGGTCCAGTGAGAAATGCTGCCTGGGCTATGCCGCTTGCTGCTTGCCCCAAGAATACCATTGTTTTAAACCAAGAATAGGCCAGCATGGCTACATCCAGACCCAAATCTGAAAATACTGCTGCAGAAGCTCTCCCTTCCTGCCATCCCTTTCCCTCTCCTCCCGACAGTTGAAGAGGACTGGGTCCAGGTTTTTGGCTCAGATCCGTGCCCGCTGCATACTTTTCCTCCACCAAATGGACACAACTATAAACCTCTTTCTGCATCATTTCCTGCAGGCCTGTACTAAACATGCCACCCAGGTGTCCCCGTGTAAAGCCACTTCTTGCTGAGTCTGCTTCTGTTGCTGCTGGCGGGCTTGCCTTCGCGGGCTTGCCGCAGGACTCCCATCACAGTGTGTTAATTTTAAACAAACAAAGAGCGCGTTGTGATTTGGGAGGGTCTTTCCCATCAGGTCATATCAGAGTTTTTCTTAAAAGGGAAGGCTGGGTTTTGTTTTGTTTTATTTTCCCTTTTCCCCTCTTTTAATATGATCCCTGCAATTTTGTTTTCACTGAAATATTGACTGGCAGCATTGCAAATCGCCTGCATGCAGACAGGAGCTTGCCAGCACTTTCTTACTCAGCTAGCCGTCAAGGTTGTGGATTCCACCACAAGCAGTGCCAGGAAAGCTGTTGATCAAAAATATTCCTAACATCTGTGAGTCCTCTCCATCCAAATGAGATGTAGTTACATTCTCCTTTTCCCCACGCTCCTTCCAAAGTGTTGCTTCAGACACCTAGAAAGCCCTGGTTGCAAATCATAAGCCGATCTCTGATTTGCAGCTCCGTTTCCAACTCTGTTGAAATCCAATATAAACTCCGAAGTGCCCTTCCCCCAGTCATAATACGTGAAAAATATCAGCCTCCAAACGGAGAGCAGACGGGGCGCGTTTCTTTGCCCCATAACTCATTTGATCCAGATGCCGTCCCATGCTGTCTATAGCCACTGCGGTCACAAGCCAACAAGGAGGGTCTTGTGAGAGCGGCGGAGGGAGGACGCGGCTCAGAGCAGGCTCCCAGGCGTGCCTGAAGCCTCGCACACACACACACGCGCGCGTGTGCACACACTATTCTGACAGCACAAGGAGGGACTGGGGGCAGAGGGGGGAAAAGCCTGATTTCTCTTCCACCCCGTTCCTACCACCACCACCAATTCACAAGCCAACTATTAAATAATTAACGTGCCCAGTGGGGCAGGAGGAATCAAAAGCTGTTGTGTTCCCAAGTTTTCTCTGGCTCCAAAAGGCACGGCTCGCTGTGTATTCTGGCACCTCGGAGCGGGTTTTCCTCCCTCCTTCGCCTCCCCCTTATTATCCCGTATGCGTGCTGGAGAGGGAAGTGGTGTTCCCAGCCCAGCGGGGGATGACTGTTATTTCAGACTAGCAACAGGGGAAAAGGAACAGCCTGTTGCCTGATTGATGTTTGTTTTTTGTGGACAGACACCAAAGGTTCATTAGAGAGGGAAGGTTTGGGAGGAGGGGGGTGGCAGCGGGGGAGACGCTCGCTCTTAAGGAACTATTGTACCCCTGTGCGCTAACCTGGCTCTGCACTTTCTTTGACTTCTGTGAATGTCTCAGCTGTACCGTTTTGGCCCCGGCGACTTTAGGAAAATATACACGCCACAGAGGTTTCAGTGAAAGCTCTGCGATGAGGGGGTCAGGGGAAAAAGGAAGGGGAGGAGAGAACAATGCAGTAGGTTTTGCTGTAATTAATTTCAAATGTGCTGCTCATCTGTTCTCCTCGAGTTTCAAAGGGAACGAGGGGAGTTTGCAGGGCTTTTCCTACCACATCTGCGTCTTTCCAGAGGTGGGGATGGAAAGGCATCTTTCCTTCCATCTGCGGGTTTGACCAGTCTGGCGACGTGGAGCGCTGAGTGCAGCACAAACCGATGCTGAAAATGATGTGCTGCCCGGAGGTGGAGGAGAGGGAGAGGAGGGAAGGGTGTGGAGGAGCTTCTCGTCTTACCACGTTGGGTAGATGAAGCTAGAGAGACTGAGGAGGTTGGTATTGAGTAAAGCAGATTTCTCTGCGAGGAGTTAATAGAGCACATTTATTTAAAAAACTTATGTTGTTATTTGCTACTGTTGTCGGTCCTGAAAAGCTCCCAGGTTATGGTGCGGGTGAACTGTGTGGTTACAAGGCTTTTAAAGGTTTGGGTCAAACCCCCATTTAATCTATTGCTGACTTTGCACCTTTGAAAAATCTCCCTTTGTATAATTGTGTCAGGAACCGATAAGTTAATATTAAACCTTTGGTATTATGGCATCTTGAGTAGAAACAGTTCCTTCTGCCGTTTCTCAAATCGGGGGTGGACTATGCTGTACGACACAAAAAACAGGGGCTTGGCATCTGCCGTAGGGCATTGTCCTTGTGTCCTTTGCCTTCTGGTCTCAGTATCCATGAAGTTACACGATTGCGGCAGTAAAGAGAAACGAAATGGGCCTGTTAGATTATTGACTTTACTCCCCTCAACAAGATAGCCAGATGCTAATTTGATAGCCCTATGAATCTTAGCCTGAAAAATCAGTAAAACAGAAACTTAAACTACTCTAAATTACTGTTAGTGCTTTAACAGCTCTATTTTCAAATTGCTCTTTGCTTAGAAGCTTGCACTGAACCCTGGAGCTGGTGGATAATGACCTCTTGTTTAAACACGTGGCTACTTTATGATCCTTAGCTCTTAGAAAAACCAACCTCAGTATCGGGTGGTGAATATTTCTGAAGTTTGGCCGTAAGGAAAACATTTCTACAGCATGACTGAAGAAAGCGTTCTCTTTTCTGGTCAGAAACTAATTCAGTGCAGCCACAACATGCTGAATACCCGAAAGGTACTTGAGGTGGGCGCTTGTTTGCGATACATTCCTTCTCCAGGGTACCGGTGCTGGTATGTGACTAGTAGAGCTTGACCATATAGCGATAAATGTTTCTGTGGTTCTTTGGAAGGGATGTAAATACTGCAGTGGTGTTTCAGACTGTGTAAAGGAGTATGCCAGGTTTTGTAGGCTTACAAACTAAATAGACTTTCTGGCACTGCTGTGAGACTGGCTGCTGAAAACCTGTTCAGTGATAGCATGTCACCAAACATACACGCAGACATCACCAGCTGCTGTGCATGGGGAGGGCTGGGCACGTGCATCCCAAAATGACTTCAGTGCAGGTTGTGAACAGGCGAAATGGATATGGAGAAACAAAGAAATGGGGAGAAGCCCAGCGCTCCAGAATGTGGGATATCTGTAGAAGACTGCAGGGACTTCAGATCTTTTTCTCTATAAATTACTTGTGGAGGAAAGGGAAGTCACATTTGGAGAATATTCAAGCCCACCGCCACCCCCTCTTTGTGGAGAGAAACCCATGTGAGAAAGGAGTGAGATCTGAGTCAAGTCCAGGTTTAATTTCCTGGTCCTCCTCCATAGGAAGAAATACCCCTTCCCTTTAACTCTTGAACAAACAACTGCATTGGCCACATCATACCGAAGTATCCCTTAGATCACATCCAGATAAACCTGGATTCCAGCATTTGCTCTTAGCCAAGGATGTTTCTCTACCTTGTGCTTGCCAACTAATACCGAAGAAGAGCAGTACCTGAGCTCTCTGCAGAAAGCACACCTATTCCTCTGCCTCCTTTGCTCGTAGCTGGGCTGGAGACCATATCCTAATTCCCTGCATGCAGGGAGCAGCCGTATCAGCACTTTGGAGTGCGGCAGGGTTGCTTTGAATTCTCACCCTGGAGTCTTGGCCATGCCTTTTGAGCTTGTCACTTCTCCCTTCTTCAGCTCTGACAATAAGGGAAGAAGAAAGGCGGACGGCACGGCTGGAGAGGGGAGATGGGGAGCGAGCTGCTGTCCCGGGGCTGCGGGTCTTTCCCTACCTTCTCGGAGAGCTGCTGTCTCAAAGTGCCACGCAGCAAACCCAGCTTTTGCCAGCCGTGCCCTGGGGGTCCTTTCCTAGTTACACTTCTTTACATGTCAGTTATAAGGCAAGAGATTAAGGTGTGTTGTTAGCCTCAGTATATTGTGATGTTTCCTTCCGAGACTGAGGATCAGAAAGTTATTGTAGGTGAGGGGTTTGTTAAAGAATAAAAGAAAGCCTCAAGGATGGTTTTGCAAGTCCGGCTTTTTGATCTAGCACAAAACTTTGCTCAAACATTGGATGGTTTCTGTATGTTGGAGAGGATAGAGGCTTCTGCTGGTTTTGTAAAGCTAGATCTGGCCCATCAGGCTCTGGGACTCATACAGCCTTCGTAAAATCCCCCATAAAGCAGGCAGAGCCACCCCACTCCTTGGCGTCCCAGGAGGCAGAGGGCGCAGGTCCACAGAGGCCGTTTATTCTCTCCGTCCCGCGGCTCCGGTGCTGGGGCGCCGAGGGAGCCACCCAAGCACACGGAAGCGGCAGATGCGCCTGCCGTCCGAATTACTCCCGCGGGTGCTTAATAAAACCACGGGAATTGGCATTTTCTTCTCTTTTTATTAGTTACAAATTATTTTTCTCTCCTTTAAAGAATTCCCACCACCTGTTCCAGTCAGCCAGCGAGGTTTGCTTTAAAAGCCCATCTTGCTCTTAAAAAGGGAGGGGGGAGCGCTGGGGTATTGCAGGAACCTTGAACCGCTGAGAGTTTGCCTTTGGAGATTCTCAAGAGAAGAGCAGGATCAGGGAATGCTGTAGGGAGGTATTAAATGAGGCCTTTTTGTTTCTCTCCTTGTAGAGCATAAAAATGCCCAAGGCATAAATACTCCGGACAGATTACTCTTGAACATTTAAATGTCTGTTCTGGTAATGTATAAAATGAGGGGGGTGGGAAATGCCTTAGACAAGGAAGAAAAGGGAGACCTTTACAGGCATCCAGCACTGGTAACGGGGGAGTTGTTCTGTACTGCTGTGGGAAGAGGGGGAGAAGGTGGTTTTATCTTGTGGATGCAGCAAAGCTTTAGTCCCTGGAGATGTGGTGTGGCATCAGAGAGGCCGACTGCTCCCTCGGTGCCTCTTTCCTCCTTTCATGGTGGGGAATATCCTTGCTTTTTTCCTGCCACTCTTGGTTGTGTTTGGTCTTAGAAGAGGGCAGGATTTTTCAGAAACGTGTAGCATCTGGAGTAAGGGAAATCTGGCTTTGGTTTTAATGAATTAATGGGAAGAAACATACTCATTCAGGGCAGCTACTCTGAGCCTCCGGCAGCCTGACAGCTCTGGGGAGTGCAGGGTCTGTGGGAACAGCCCAGCTCTGAGCCAGCCTGCCTGCAAAACAAAGGGCTGGGGAGAAGTTTTTTAAAAACACAGGAACACCTACTGTCTGCAAGGCGTTGTTCCATAATTCTCCTTGCTTCCCATGTCTATATATGAAATAATGGGTGCTCTGTCCCTCCTGGCCTAATTTCTGTTTGTGGAGTGATCATAAGTTAGGGTGTGATAGTCCAGTCATTTCCATTAGCCGTGAGCATAGCCTGCAACAAAACCACCATTGCTTGCGTTTTTCATGTGACAGTTATCCCACTGTGAGGTCCACACCCTGGCACGGACCAGTGGTACTGTTTCCTGTCTTCTGGGAACAAGCACATGCCTCTGTGTAGGATGAAGAGATGCTGTTGCAATTCGGTTAGATACCCAAGCCAAAATGGGTATGCCTGGGAAAGTACGAAGGGAGGACAGAGGGATGAGGATGCTGTGCGGTGTTAACGTGCACCGCAGCCCAGATGGACAGGTTTGTTCTCTTCTGCAGTGCAATGTCCCAGTCCTGCGTTGCTCTGGCCTCAGGGCCCTTGGTCCTCCAGCTTCATCTGTTGTCCTTGCTACAGTTGCATCTGAGAGCTGAACAGGGCTTACCATTTCCCTTCTTGTTACAGCAGAAAATTAGTGGAAAGGCAAAATGCTGGATTTAGGATTAGTATCCTTACGTCAAGCCAAGGGAGGAGGAAGCTAAAACGGAGACATGTTAGAAACTGATGCCCCTTCCATTTTGTCTGTAATTGTGGTTATGTATCTGCGCAGGTTCCGCACTACTGATAGTGCAGAGTAAATATAGGTCAAATCACCGTTAGCGTGAGGAATCAGGAGGATGGTGTGGATTTTATTACTTTCAGATATTTGGGCTAGAGGTTCTCATGCTGTCAGAGCTGAATCAAACTCTCAGCCAGTTTGCACACAACATATGTGATAGATTTTGCAAATGAATATGTTAATGTGGGAGGAGGTGGTTCCCTGAAACTAACCGCTGGCAGTTTGGAGTGTTGTCCTCAAAACCAAAACCATATTGTGTCCTCAAAAATAAATCCAGTGGCACCAGAACTTGGATTCTGCCCACTGAGAGATGAAGCATTTCATTTGTAATCATTGGATTGATTAATCATTTTGGGTCCGTTAGAATAAATGCATTTCTTAAAAGAAGGAATCCCCTCCCTGCAAGAATCTGGTATGTAATCTCCAGTTGGTTTAATACGAGCAAAGGTGCCTCAAACCATTGCTGAAAGGCTGAGTTGAGGACCCGCATCATCGCTACCACTTCTTTGTGAGCCACTTTGGTGCGGAAGCTATAAGCTGCTTCTGACTGTGCTGAGATTTCCTATCAGTCGCAAATACTTACTATTTATCAGTCTTGCCTCATGTAGAGGGCAGCACTCCTCCAGCCTGTGTGATCTGGAGTTGATGGGGAGCAGGTGGCTTTGGGTGGAGATACGAAGGCTCAATTCTGACTTCACAGAGAACTGCTTGCAGGGAAATACAGATATAATGAGTGAAAGATGTTGTCTGCTGTGCTAATGTGGAGTGGAAAGTCTCAAGAATTAGCTTGGACCCCATTTTCCCCTCCTAATTTGCAAGAATCTGGGATTACAGGAATTTGCCGAACTCGAGTTGCTGCTTAGCGCTGGGCTTCCGCTTATTTGTGCTTCTGCTGTTTGGAAAAACTGTGACATGGAGAGGAGTTGAAGGAAAAACTTAAGTGAATTCAATAGGATTGTTGGTACACATGGCAAACATGTGAAAACAAGAATATGAATTATGAAGCAATTACTGTCTTGGAAAAGTATCTGCAGGCTAAGCCCAGATACTTGCCTCTTTCTTTCACCCAATGCTGAAATGAAAATGTGCAGCAGTTTTGTATGAAACAATTCCTGTGATTATCCTTACAGATGTCTGAGTCTGTATTTGTTTGCTGCCTAAGACAGCGGTTAGTACTGTGGCAGTGCCTGCCCAATTCCAGCTCAGAGGGTGACGTGGGGATTGTGGGAGTTGTGGCTCTGCCTGGGAAGTGGGAGAGGACAGAGCTCTGTGCTGCCAGGGCTCGAAGCAAACCCCTGTCACCAAGAAAGCCAAATACATCAGTTTGTAGGGCAATGAATGCTCTGCTGAATGACTCTCCCTCACTACAGTGAGTACTCCTCATGCATGTCAGAATCACAAGTGTCTTCCATGGCCTTGACAACCTGCAGCTGAAGGTACCGCTTCCATGTAGCAGCCGTGTAGAAATTGTTGTGCTTATGCCTAACAGTCATTGCAGGGCCACTACAGCGGCTGTAAAGGGACTCCAAGGAGTCAGCAGGAAGAGGAGTGTAGAGCAAACGTTTGGGTTTACAGAAGTCTTGAGTTTCAGGCTTTTTGCACATTCAGGTTGGCATCGCAGCAGTCCACGCAGCCTTGCACCATCCAGCACCTTCCAGCCTTGTAAGATTTCTTTCCACAGCCATAAACCCTCTTGCAAGAAGAGATCCAGGAGTACCTTTTCGTTAATAGGGTGTGATTCCATTGCAGCGCCCAACACAATGTTCCTCTGTTAGATCTTATTAGATGCCAGATCTTACATTATCCTCAAGCATATCTGGCACCAAAGTATTTCCAAAATTTCTACTGCCCATTGAGGAATTCACACTTCATCAAAGGAGAAAGCTGGAAGGAGCTTCACAGCTGCATTTCACACACTCTGAGGTCATGCTGAAGGAGTTTGCCTTCTGCAGTGCAGTGAAGTATTCTTTTCTTTTGCTTATTGCATACCAAGCCTCTCCTCCTGTTTTGAAGGAAAAGCCGATTGTCCCTCACATTTTCCTTCCTGAGCATGCTGCGAAGCTGTCCTTCACACGCTGTTGCGTTCTCAAAGTTTGTCTCCTGTTGAGCCAGGTGAGACGGAAAAGATTTTTCTGAAGATTTTGATGCAACATCTTCCAATATGGGGAGTGGAAACACAGTCACAATTTCTCAGGGACTGAGAAGTTAGAAACTGAAGAAAAGCTCCTCTATTGTAAAACTTCTATTTTCAGTGGCTAATACATGGCATTCAACACCCCATGTGCAACACAGTCCCGTTTTCTTGATCTTTATAGTGGGTGTGTTTAAAGGAAGAGTGGACTTTTTCAGTCTTAAAAAGCAAAAGGCCATCTGTGCCTTCCTAATGCTGTTTACAAACCTGTCTTGCCTGTGGTGTGCTTGTCAGTAGCTGTACTTATTCATTGCTCACTCTGTGAATTAAAATGTTGAGGCAGCTCCTGACATGCTTCTTCCAGCACATCCTTTTGGAGTGAATATTTGGTTGCCATAGGGACCAAATCCAAAGGGCACACACCATTCAAGTAAATGTTCCCTGATTAACAACTTGCAGCTTGTCCCTTAAATATTTTAATTATCCATGATGCAACTTGAAATGTTGTCGAATGTATTCAGTCTGTTAATTTCAATATCTCAGTTTTTCTTAAGATGCCATTAGAGCAGCTCTAGAGCTGGATTTGGACCATGCAAAAGGAGTGAGACAGGAGACCTTACTGCTCCTGGGCTTGCAGGAAAATTCTTCCAGTTTTTCTTCATCTTGACCCTAGATCCTCAACAAAGTTAATGGAAAGAGGTGCTACTGCGTAACTGCCAGGCAATTTGGTAACAGCTAAATGTGTTGTTTTAGAGTAGTAGTAATGTGCTGCTACTAAATCTAAGCGAGGGATCTGCCTGGAAGGTGCCTCCTTGTGCCTGGGAAGGGGGAGGGAGGGCACTGGGAGGCTGCAGGGTGTGGGGAGCTGCTGGTTGGAAGGAGCTGGCCCCACTTGACAAGCACCGAATCTCAAGCGTTGTTTTCCCAAATTATAAGCATATTAGCCCTAATGTGACAGCAGTTACTGAACTGTGAGGGCTGGCCTTAACAAATAAATAAGACAGGATTTTCCTAATTTGTGCATGGTCAGTCACTCCTTTCAGTTCCTTTTTAGCAGAGGCTAAGTCATGTTGCAGCAGAACTTTCCATGCTCACAACTCCAGCCATAACATCAGGTATGGAAGTCAGTCAACTTACCGAGACGGTTTCTAAACAGTTCTGTTTGCCACCCATTTATAGCTTTCAGTTCTGACTTTCCTGGGCCAGAAGAGCAGCTTTGGCACTTCAACTACTGATTGCACACAGGCACAACAGGTCTTTTTCTGCAGTCTTCTGACACCTAGCAAAGACCGCTGCAGACTTAAATACATTAGAAATTATTACTGCTGTCTTTGTTATCCCTGAAAATTTAAATGCCAAAGTTTACCACCTCCTAAACAAAGTACGATGTGCTGAAACAGTGGGTCTGGTAGGCACAGAGCGTGTGGGGAATGCGCAGGGTTTGTGGCTCCTTAGCTTTAGCACAACTCTACAGGTGAGCTTCCCTCCTTGGCATCTTCAGTCCTCTACACCAGAGCCACCAGTTCACTCTGCAGCCGGGTTTTGTGCACACCCCTCTCACCTGGCCCTGTAGAAGATGTTCACTGGCTTCCCAGGCTGCATAGCCAGCTTGATGGCACCATTATTCTCCATGAAACAGGATCTGCCACTAGCAGAACCTGCGGTAGCCTTCAGCTGAAACACTCTCTGCTCTTGCTGGTGTTAGCTGAAGTTTGACAGCCTTTATGCTTGGAACTGAGGAGGCCAGGTCCGACACAGCTGGTTTCAAGCGAATGTGGATCTCCTTGCTGTTCTACATTGAAGCTCAGTGGGTTTGAATGGTGTCAATTAGGAGCCTAACAGAACGTGTGCAGCTTGGCCTTTGAGTTCTGGGGAAGGGGGATCCCACACACTGTTACAAGCAATTTTCTGCTCAAAGTAATGCTCATTTGTTGATTTAAGTGGAGAGACGTGATTCTTTGCATCCTTATCTATCGACTCAGGAAGGGGTGAAAATGAAAGAGGATTCTTTCTCTTTAAAATTTTGGTTTATACCGGGCTCTCCTCTACTCTGAAAAGCCAGTTTGAATCCATATGCGTCTATCCAGGGGCTGAATTTGGATGTGTGCGTTAAAGGGTCTGTTGTGTGCCTCCGCGTTTCCAGTAGAAATGTTTGGAAAGCCAACCAGGAGTACAGAATTTGATGCGTGTGGTCACCTAGAGACCAGAGGAGAGTTCTCGCTGAGAAGGTGGATGTAGGATGTTGGATTTTGAGCTGATGTAGTTGACACAAGTAGCGCACGCCACATTGTAGAAAAGAGATCACAGCACAATTTGATCTTTCTAACTCCACTTACAATCTCCGACCTTTAGGGAGGAAGAAAACTGTTTTCTGGGCTTTTTTTACCTCTGCTGCAGTGGGGAATAGATAATATCTCTCCCTCCCTTTTGTAAAAGCTATTCATGTGTCTGGTGGCGGAAAGCCACGGTGAGATCCCAGCAGTAGCGCTGCGCCTCTACCTGCTTGTTTTCTTGTGTTGCCTTATTTGGTGTCATTTTCCATGCGTATGCCGAGCCTTGGCCAAGGCTGTTTCGACATAGCCAACAGTGAGCTGGTGAGGGGAAGAAGCAGGAACGTGACACCCCTCGCAGACAGGAGCCAGTGCCTGCAGCCTGAAGGGTACGGGATGAACTCATCTTGATTAGCTTTAATGGCGTGGGTCCATCACCGCTTAATTGGCTGCCAATAGCTTCCCTAATGAAGGATGATGGATGGCGCTCGGGGGCTTGCTTGAAGGGGCTGGCCGATCAGAAGCAAGGATGCATGCAGAAATACGGCTCTCACCTGGAAAGGACAGTGGGAGCTGAGCGGCACAGCGGCACTCGGAGAGCCTGAGCATGGATGGTTCCTCTTTTCCTTGCATCAGGACAAGCATCAGTTGTCTTCCAAGGCAGAGATGGGAATTTCTGTGACCCTGCATACGCTTGGCTGGTTAGGGTAATCATCTCCTGTTCCCAGCAGAGATGAGCTGGTGTTTGAGAATGTTCTTTCTTGCCTTTTTCTGGTTTTGGTTAGCGAGTGTGCTTTCTCAGCCAGCCATTGACTTAACTTCTCCAAGCTGGAAGGTCTGAAAGGCCATTCACACTCCTCCAGAACAGTCTCACTTTCTGATTTTACTTTAAATGAGTCTTTGGGAATTTGGAGTTCTCTGATGTCATTTTAAAAAAAAAAAAAAATCAAAACCTTCATAACACTGTGCAGATGAAACAAAATTGTTGTCTTAGCCCACACAGGGTATTATGCAGTCTGGCAGATCCCTTCCTTGTAGCAATAAGAAAAGGATTTGGCATTTAACCTCTTGAAATTAAACCGGAGTGTGAACTTCAATAGTTCAATCTTATCAGGGCTTTGCTAGAATAACAAATTGTGAAAAAATGTAATCGTGTCTCCAATGTGACCTTGGCAGATCTGCCTCTGTGATGTGAGAGAGATTAGGTAACTCTAAGCAGATGTCTGTTTATTTTGAAAATAATAGTTATAAAATCTATTTTTCCCCAGTTTGTTTGCACTGCCTGTGGAAGATATGACAGAGAATTGTGGTCTGCATGGAGCGCTCTGTAACAAGCTGCTCTATTATGCTGAGCAGTAATTGCTCTTGGAGGTTTGAGTTATTGATCTATTGGTGGGGGTTCAATTTCAGCGTAAAGACCTATGTTCATGATTTAATTGGAGTGATTAATAACTCACTCGCGGGCTAGATGGGAATCGATACGGATTTCAGACAGCAAAAGTAGTACATTTTCTCCTGTAATGGAGTAGCTGATGGTTTATTATTTGCCCTTGTTTGACTAAAATCATAAGATTGCTTGGTATATAGCAGGTTTGTCTGTTTAAAAGCTTGCATTTGGAGTTGAGTATTTGTGCTTGCTTGCTTTCCTGTGTTTGAGGGGGCGATTGCCTTTCTAATAGCTTATTTACCTTATTGTTTGTCTGTTACTCAGGTTAGGTGTGCAATATGCCATCACACATAACAAAACGAGAACAAAACAAAACAAACACACCTTCAGTAACTAACTACAAGAAGCTTTAGTAACATTTTGTGGCCAGGGCAATAGAGCGGCTCCTGCAGTCACTGGTTTTTAGGCATCCATCACTGGTTTTTAGGCACCCGGCATCTGCTTAGGAGCAGCACTGAAGAGATTTAACCCTGCAGCGTTTGATCCACCATTATAGCCCTAGATTAAAAGCCTGTATGAAACTTTCAATCTCATTACAACGCCAGCATCCACAGTAGGTGCTTTAGCTGCAAATCCAGTTTCAGCTTTGCATTGAAATGCTGCCAGAAGCAGCATTGCTAGGAAAATGCAGTGTGACTTACTTTGGGGGGATTTGAATGGTGATCCTTCTTCTTTATGCTCTGGCCCCAATCCTTGTGTTTGGCACCCATTTTCATTCAGCTCCTGCAGCTTTGGAGTGTCGTCATGCATGCTTACAGCTAACATGCCTGGATGGAGCATGGAAAGCTCCCAAATCTCTAGGAATAAAACATGCCATTAAAGAACCATAAAGCAGCAAAACAGCATCAAGTCCATAGGTCTTAATGCTTTTGCTCTCAGTTTCTAGAGAAGGGGGTGAAATCTTTCTGTGCTGCAAGCTTTCGCAACAAAGGCTCTTATCTACGTAGCTGGCTAAGGAAAATATTTAGCATAGTGGTTTTGAATCTTCTTTTTGATTTGCAGAGTCCAATAAGCTTTCTAGTGGAAGTGCAGATTCCTATATAGCAAATTAATCCTAACGACAACAGACCTTTTCTTTCCGATTAACACTCACGGACATCGTGAGATATACATGAGCTGCAAACTGAAAATACTGATCTGGTTGGAAGTGTTTTGATTTTAAATAAATTATCCTTTCGGAAAACTCTCCTACCAATCCCGAAAGTACCAGGGTAAATGTAAATTTGCCACGCTTGAGTTTTCAATGGGGTGAGAAACTGTAACTGTACTGAGAGGGTAAGGCCCGGGCTGGAGCGGTGAGGCAGGGCCCTGGAGGTGGTCGGGGCACCCTGAAGCCCTCGGCTGCATCAGCATGGCTGGGGTGGTGGTGACCGATGCGCGGGCAGAGCCGGCGCTGGGGAGCGCCCAGGGGATGCATCCATGCGGGCATCAGAGGAGAGAGGAGCTCTCTCTGCTCAGGTGTGCTCCTAACTTGGAAACCGTGGAGCATGTCAACCCTTCACTCTAGGGAGTCGTTGGCTTTGTGTTAAAAATGTGAGATGCTTTCCTTGTCGTGGCATTACGAAAATGACTTGAAGATATTTTACTTTTAAACTTGGGTACTTCAGAAGGGGAGGGGGAAGACACCCTTGGAAGTTAATTCTGAGGACCAAGCTGACAGCTTTTTGCCACTGTTGCTTTCTTCTAGGTTGAGAAGCTGAAGGCTTGTTACAGCCCCAGCATACAGCAATCTAGCAGGTTAAATGACTTGGGCAACACAGTTTATTAAAACTGGCAAGTGCTCGCTCCAGTTCTCTTCCTGATAGTCAAGGCTGTCTGGGAGAGTAATTGGTAGTGGCAGCTGTTGGGAGGGTATTTCAGATTGCAGCAAGACGATTTGACTTGACAGACAGCTCTCTACAAATGAACTGAGTGATAGGGGCCGAATCCAGAGCGGGATGCGGAAGGAACTTCCCGCTGAAAGCCGCCACGGCCCCTGGTCTTGGGGAACGGGCTGGGGGAGCAGCGCCGCGAACAAAGACCTGCTCCCCCGCACGCAGGGGGCCGCGCTCGGCAGCGCGGGTTCAAAGCCAGGCGTGAGGGTTCGTGCTTACACTTGGCTTACTTTCCCCTGTGAGAAGACACTGCAGTTATTTGTGGAAAATCCACCAGAGGCCTATGATGTTCTGAAGAGCTTGTGTCACAGGAGAACCTTTTTTGACGTGTCCTAACGTGTGCAGTACGCCGCTGTCGTGATGGAAATTTGGCCTTTGCTTCGCAATATTGTTAAAAATGGTTCACGTTACACGCCACGGGAGCCTTCCAGACAATGGTTTTATGTGCAAGTCCCGAATCTTTATTCCTTATCTTAAGCTGATTTGCATTAAAATGGGTGGAGGAACTTGGTGCCCCATATGCTGGATAGCTTCTGTGTTGTAGCTCTGCTTGCCTTTCCTTTGCAGACCAAGCTAATGGTCTAAAGTCCCAAATAGTGCTACCCTCCTAAAATGCAATGAAAAAGCCATCTGTATAAAAGCAAAAGCCAGCTGAGGATAAAGAATTAGCACTTAAATATTCATTTTCACTTGTAAGCGCTCTGCCAGCATCAGTGCTATCATTGCCAATGCAAAATGCTTTATTCTCTCTTGTGCTTATATATGTTGCATATCCACAATACATTATGCAGCACTCTAAAAGCTCAATTTAAAAAAAAAAAAAAGGTTTGCTGAAGTTCATTGAATACTCTCCTTCAGTTATTTCTTTGTTTTGACCTACTGCTGTAAAATCATGCTCTTCTGTACTCATTCCCCATGCTGATGGTTCAAAACTCTTCTCTGGGACTCATCAACCAACTCTGAAATACTCAGCTTCTTGCCACATATGTCCCTGTAATTCCTGTGGTGATGCTTTTGCAGCGTTTCTTGCTGGAATTATAATATGGAGCAGGGTTCATCATAGCCAGCCTGGCTTATGTCTGTTTTCAAGGATGTGTACAGGGTGGATAGATCAGCTGCAGATGGTGGTTGTTGTGTTCCTTGGGAAATTGCCATTGGTAAAGATGTCATTGATGGATGTAGGAGAGGAATTTCTTTCTCAGATCACCCCATCACCCTTGCTGTTTGAATAGGACGAGGGAGACTGCAGAAAGACGTCTGAATGACTCCACTTTTCTTTTTTTCAAGAGACAAAGGAAAGGCATGCAAGCAAGATTAGATTATTTCCAATCACATTGTACGTGTGTTGACAGTCCCCTTTCAGCAGCAACCAGCAGCTTGCAAAGAGCAAGAGGCAGGGCTGGAACTGCTGTTGCCCTAAGTACTGTTTGTATAACACAGTAACTGCTTATTGGAGTTCTCAAAGCAGCCTTTACATGTTTAATCCCTTGCACTTGAGCTACTCTTAATCAGCTTGAAAGCAAATTCCTGTAACAGAAAGGTTTAATTTGTGCCTGGGACTTACTGTATTGTATTTAGCCTGCAATGCTGTGTAGTTACACGCTGGCAAGCATGTCACCCTGTGCAGCCATGGGGATGGGGAGTGCGTGTTTATTCCAATCACAGATTTTGAATTCACTGAGATTTCATATTTGGTCCATGCTGACGGTCTTTCAGGTTCAGGTAACTCCTTCTGAAACACACTTTTTGCAGCAAATTCAACTGTCATTGACTTTGGGGTTTCCCTTAAACATCAACTCTTGTTTCTACAGATTTCCAGCAGCAATAGCTAAACCTCTCTATGCTTTTAGAAGTTGTTAAAAGTTTTCATCTTTACTAGGTTAGATTGGAATGGGATGTAGCCCAAGACACAGCGAGGCTGAAATTTTGCAACACTCCAAATGACAAATTACTTGATCAAGGGGGCAAGAATTACTAATCCCAGTTGTTGTTATTTTTCTTGTTAGAGCAGTTTCAGTGCTTTCTTCCCTGTCTCTCGCACTCAGTCATCATTCATCCCCGTGCAATCAAGACATGTTTCACTGTCTGTTCATTTAAGAAAACCTCTCAATGGAAGACATCCAAAGTGGTTGGTTAGAAAATAAACAAAGTTGGCATGCTGAAAAGGGGTAGCGCTCTGCGTGGTGGAGAATGGCAGATGTGATCCAGCCTTCCCATAGCATGGCTGAAACATGAATCATTGCAAATGTCAGATTTCCTGTGAAGGGACAAGCTGAACTGACATGCGTTCAGGTTTAATTAAGGTTGAATTATTGGAGCTGACTGTCAAGTCTTAGGCAAATTGGCTCAGCCTGTTATCATTAAGCATGAAAATTACTCTAGGACTCGGTAAAAATAAACACATTTTTGCCTCTAGAACATTGTGGTCTGGTCTGGTGGGTCTGTGCTTTTGTTGGGGCAGTTACGCTCAGCTTTGTGGGCCCATCTGCTCAGTAGGACTGGATTAGGAGCTGAAATACAGAAATTTCCTGGAAGGATCTCGATGAAACCTGATCCAGCTTGCACAAAAGGGAATATTCGGTTTCTTTCATTGGGATATTTCCATATGTGACCAGCAGTCAGCCCAGTCGATTGGAAGGAACTTGGGCATACGAGAGTGGAGTTCCCTTAGGAGCAACATTCACGCATCCTACAGACAAACTGCAGAGGTTGAGATCCTGATCAGAACGGACAACATCTCTCATTAAAATCATTAAAATTAACTTTCTGAGGGATTTTAGGGAAGGGAGCTCAGAGACTTTCAGGTGAATGGAGAGGAAGGTCTTGAACTGGAGATTTTTGTGATTGGTATCATGATAAGGATCTTGTTAAGTACCAAAGAAACCAGGTAATTATAGCCTTCAAAATTCATTGTTTCTTTGGTTGCCCAGGGAAAATGGCCTTGAAATTGTCAGGTTTCTGGAGACCTCTGGAGTATGGTTAGCTGTT
This sequence comes from Morus bassanus, assembly GCA_031468815.1. Classification (NCBI taxonomy): domain Eukaryota; kingdom Metazoa; phylum Chordata; class Aves; order Suliformes; family Sulidae; genus Morus; species Morus bassanus. Next base: position 29,598,238 of record CM062577.1, read on the forward strand.
GACTGGGTATTGGAAACAGGCACTGAACAGGTAGAAGTAAGTGTTGGTAGAAGAGGCTGAAAGGAAAGAAAGAAACGAGGACATGTGTATGTTCTTCAGCGTCAGAGTGCGAGTCAGTCCTGGGATGGCACTCCATGGAGTCAGCTGAAGTGAAGGGTCTTAAGTCTTTGCTTAGAAATGCCTTTTGTTCTAGTGCTTCTAGAGTAGTGAGACATACGGCTGAGATGTGTTTCCATTTGGGCATCTGCTTTCCATTTTGTCCAAATCTATTTTACCAGAGACTTATGTAAAACACATAGATGTGAGAAAAGTTTCCTTTTCAGAAGGTTTGACTTTCAAATATCAGGCAGGTTGCAGTGCCTGGTGTCGCTGTCTTCCCGTCATGTCTCTCCATGGATTGTCCTGCCTTTGTTCACGTGTGGTTCCCTTCCCTTCACCCATTGCGGTTTACCCTCAAGTCAGCCACATGAAGCAGCTTCTCTCTCTTGTACTGCATCGCAGCCATCAGAAGGGGAAACAGCAGAGTCACCAAAACACCAGGATTCACCCACCGTCCTTCCCGCGTGGTGGCTGGGAAGGCTTGGGGATTTTGCTGTCTTTCACATGCTTCTCCACGCTCGCCCATGAACTCACACCACATCTTTCCCTTCTCAGTGCTTTTGCTCAACATGGCTACAAAAGTAGAGAAGATACTCACACTCAGGCCTGTAGCTTTTCCGGGGTGGGGGGGAAGCATCTGGGTATTTTCATTGTTGTCGAGAATGAAACACAAAAACGTTTCAGTACTGCAACCTGGGACATGCAAGTTGGCAGCAGAAATTAGTCATGTACCCCTAGTACTAACTAATACAACCAGGCTGGCTGGTCAATTCAGTCACCAAGGGAGCATGAGCTTTTGCTTTGAGAAATTGCAAATGAGAACTAATGCTGAAACCACAGGGAATCAATAGTTGTACATAAAACTGGTCAAACAGCTGCTTTTAATGTGGGACTTTATTGATTTGTTTTGGATCTAATTGACTTTTTACTCAACTAACTTTTGTGGTGCCAGTGTGTTTTGAATATATACCATTAGTCTACATTGCCTATAATTACCCAATATGAAGTTTAACTCTGTAGGAGGAGGCCTGTTGGATGGAAAGAGCTAATAGGCTTTCAGGAAACCTATGGTCAGGAATGAAACCCAATTGCTTTTAATGGGTAGCTCCTGAAAAACAGTGGGATCGACAGCTGTGAATACACTTCCTCCAAAATGCACAGTGTGGGGACCCCTGGCTTGACTAGTCGATGACAATTTTTCAATTGTTAGTAATAAAATCTGAGGAGAAGTTACAAACATAGGTGGCATTACAAAAAATAATGGTGCACAAGGGCGATGAGAATTTGATTTTAGAAATAAATTCTTTGTCACTCTAAATAACAGTGGAACCAAGTCTAGTTCCATCTCAAAACCAGGGTACCTGTGATGCATGAACTCATATTTGAAAAAGAAATTCACTGAAATGAGAGTTAGCCTTGTATTTGTTGCAGGGAATAATTTAGGACCTCCAGACATTGTGTCAAACCTGTAAAGATGTATAAGGTGCTGGAAAGTACAGGGTTGATCGTACTTGCTGGCAGCCAAAGCACTGGTGTTTGGAAAGGCTTCTGTTCCTGTTATTTGTGGGTTTGAGGCCACAAGTCCTCAGACTTCTTCAGCTGATAAATATAGCTCATATGTTTCCATTCGTTCTCTTTTCACATTCTGAATTGATATGTATGTAGTGATTGATTGATTGACTGAAGGAAACGGTGCAATGGTGAGGGTGCAAGCAGAGCCAGAAGCAGTGTGGGAAACTGCCTTTTATCTCAAGGAAGGCGATGCCGTCACCATGTGGGCATTTTTTGTACAGAAAGCGAGCTGGGGTGCTACAGGCTCTGATTCATCACTGTCCTCCTCTCATCTTAATGCCGGCGTGGTGGTGCTCAAGTCGTCGAAGCAGCAGCGGTGAGGACTCTGGCCTCGCATAGGCTGCGTTCGCCTGATTAGAGCGTCTGTATGGCCAGAATTAGCTCGCGGTGTGTGTTGTGTGTTATTTCCACACCTCCTACATCAGGAACTGGCTCAGTCCTTTGATGAGACGGGAAAATTTCAAAGGTGGAATTTGTTCATGAGGGTGTTGGGAACATGTTAATGAGTGTAGGTAGCATCTCTTGCATGTCTGCAAGCCAGCTAAATGCAAACAGCTCCCAACACATTCTGGTGGATAATAAAAGCATGTATTTTAAAAGTCAGTTAGAAGTGCTGTGAGTGCGTGGGGGGGATGTGCATGTGAAACACGTGGACAACACTAGTTCTCGTAACCCGTGAACAGCTTTTCTTGTAATTGTGGGTATATGTGCACTCAAGGATACACAGATTATGTCAAAAAGGGAGTTACAGTGGGAGTTGAATCATGTTCATGTTGGTCCTTTCAGTTGTCTTTGACCTTTTGGATAGTTGTCTTCGACCTGCTTGATCTGAACTACCTCTCCTTTCCTCCCTTTCCCCTTTTTCCTTTCCAGCTTTTTAACCCTTTGGGCTGCTTTCTTTAGCTTAATTTGGAAAAAAGGAAATACTTGGCGTCATAGAAGGAGTAATTCCATTTGGAATTCTCACCGTAGGTGCATTTTGCAAGGTTGCAGCATTCCTGATAGCTTTGACATGCCATGCATACAGGTGTGTGCAATACTTAGGGTGAGCAGGAGACTCCTGGACAATCCACTTCTGACTGGATTTTTCCAGCCTTCTCTGTTCTGTTCTTCCACACAAGTGTGTGGCCAGGGAATGGCAGTGTCGCATCTTCACTGCAGAACTGTCCCATCCTTTGCTACACGAAGATCCCAGGTAGCCTCCTCCCTAGGAGCCAGATGGGGTTATCATTAATGATTAGTGCTTGGGTCACGGTGCGTTGTACCTGGAGTTGAGCCTAAACACAATGTAGATGAAAGAGCATTGAGAAAATGAAATGTCTTAATGATCAGGCTTGTGTTCATGAGTTCATTATCAGCCTTAAAACTTACATTGAGCAGGAAATACTGTAGCAGTAACTTGAGACACAGTCACACTCCTACTGTACGTAACCTTGGGAATCTGTAGAAGGCATAAAGCTATATGTTCTTTGTAGCATGTATTCATTTAATGACAGCTAAGTCTCTTGCACACGTGCTAACAAGTACTGTAGACTGGCCAGTCAAGGACAGCAGAAGGACAGACACACAAACGCACATCCATCTTGTAGCAGCAGTGCTCCCACGATGCTCCCACGAGCTGAAACATGACTTGTTTTTCTCAGGCATATGTTCTACCAAGCGGTGAAACAAACGCAAACCTTTCAGCATGTGCTTTGTTCTTCTTCTCGTTGCTCCATAAGGTCCCACCTTGAATGACAAGCCAGACGCGAAAGCAGCCAATGTCCCAAAGGTGTCTGGGCTAGAGCGGAGCCGGGAACTGAGCACCGACGTGCCCTTCGCCCTGCCTATCCCCAGCCCCCAGCCAGTAGCTGCCGTTGTGACTTCTACTTCCTCAGCGCCCACGTCAAGCGCCAGAGCAAGCCCACTGTTGAAGAAGGAGCCAGTGATTTCAGCACCAGCACCACCAAGGCTCACGCCTCAGCCGCAGCCTCGGCCACAGTCACAACCTCAACCTCGGCCGCAGTCGCAGCCTCAGTTAATACCTGAGCTTCGGACCCAGCCTCCGAGTCACATCCCTCCACCTCTCAATTACCAAGTGCATCACCAGGTGGCCCACAACGGACTCAATAATATCAGGTAGGGGAAAGGGATACTCGTGTCATCTTTATGCTACTGCTGGGCTGAAGCTTGTTTCAAATGGGATAGCAATTGTTGGGAGGCGAGACGAGAGCACTCCTACTGTCTGTGTAAGAGGCTCAGTGTTTTGGATATTGGACTTTCTGTGCTGACTCCACAGGCTGGATTTTCCAGCAGTGGTGCATAACTGTGTGTGAAACATGGTGATAAATGCTCCCTTTCTGGGAGAAAGGCATGTGTAACTGTGGAGTAAACCTCCTTTACGTCCAGTTTCTAGTGGAGTTTTGCACTGTCTTGTCTAAGCTGGCTAGTCCTTGCCTTAGAATTAAGGTGGTTTGAGTTTGAGCGAGTCCCTTGTTCCATATTCAGAAAGACTTACATGAAGCAGGTTTGTTCATGGTTATCACAGGTTTTTTGGTTCACCAGCATCAAAAGAAGGGATATCTATTAGAACAGGGCTCCCATGAAGGCTGAGAAATCTGCTTCGATCTGACGTGTTCAGATCCAGCAGGAGGCTTAGCTTCGCTGTTTAAATTGCCTCCATCCAGTAAATAGGATGGGTGAAAATGGTATGGATAAAACATACCTAGAGAAAAGAGTTTAGCCAGTCAACTGGAACCTGTATAGTCTTTTTGCTGGTACAAAAAACATGCCTTGCCTCCCAAACCAGAACGAGGCTAGTTTAAACAAGATGAGAAAACTGATTTAAAGCATAATATTTGGCTGCACAAGAGTCAAAATATGAATACAGAGAGCTGCCATTAATGTGTATTTCATAGTAACCTGCATGCTTAAGTGCTGTTGTGGTTTTACCCTGTAAATGCCACCATAGTATAAATGATTAATAATATTTCAAACTATTCAAGATATCTCAGAGTTTTAGATTGCAACAAATAATTGGCATTGTGGGAGTTACACTAAATACTAACTGCAGCGATGGCGCCTTTCACCCCACAAAACTTAGATCATTTGCAGTGGAGTAATAACAATAGAAGAAGAAGATGTAAAATACAGAATTATTATGAGAAAAATTTATTAACGTGGTGTGTGTTTGCATGCTTGTGTGAATATAACTACACAGCATGCGCAGCAGATACAACTTGGTCCCAAAGTCACTCACACCATGCAACTCTGTGTACCGAGAGCAACAGAAAAAGGAATTGGAGTAATTGCGTCGTATGATCACAAGGACGCACATGGCCACTGCAAGGTCATCAGAGGCTAAATAAAGGTGCAAAATCCAGCTGCCTCTGTGGCCTTCATTGGTATCTCATAGATAGCTCTGAGGATTGTAACTCGCTCAAGCACCAGAGGAAACGTCACTCCAGAGAGCCCAAGCCCTGTCCTGCCCTGTCAGAGAGGTTCATTAAGAATCGTTACTGTCTCCATTGCTATTAAGAAAAACGAAAACATAAGCTTGGGGAGATCAGTGTTACGTAGTTGTGTTGTTTCTGGTAGTGTATTTCTTGCACTGTTTCAGTCTTGTAACACTCTTTCTTTCTCTCTCTGTCTCTCTCTCCCCTCTTCCCCTCATCTTTTTCTCTCTGCAGCCGGAGCAGCAGTGCTAGCAGTGCAACAAGCATCAGCCTCCCGAAACACCTTCCCCTCTCTCCCCAGATTCCTCCGCACCATTCCTCCGGCCCGGCTCTGCCCCTCTCCATCTCTAATCTTGCTACCTCGCACTTCTCTCTCAGATCGCAGACCCAACACCAGCACCATCCGGCCATGTTCGCCACCCCACCCACGCTGCCACCTCCACCAGCGTTACCTACCAACAGCCTCGTGATACCAGGTCACCCTGCGGGTAGGTTCCCTTCTTCTTCCAGGGCTGATCTGCCGTGCATGCACTGGAGGGTGTTGAGAGATGGGCTGGCTGGTGGGCAGGTAAAATAAAGTGACGCAGACCCCTCCGTGGGCAGTGTGTGCTGGAACTGTGAGAGTGCTCGTGAAACAGGTAGGAGACCTGGACGTGCTTTACCAGATGAGAGTTTGTAGAGACAGCACTGTAGCTTCCTATGAGAAGTCTTCAAAACAAATTTTGGCAAAAAGAAAAAAAAAAAAAAAATCTCCTTTTCAGGGCATGAGTAGTGCAGTGTGGCATTCCACAGTCATCAGACATTTTCTAGATTAACAAAGGAGTGGTGTACAGTTTGCCATTCTCCCCTTCTTTCTCCCCACTCTAATGAAAGCCGCTGCTGTTAGAACAGACTTGAAAAAACTGTATCTAATCGTCCCAGAAAGTTGTTCTAACTGAACCCCTATCCCTCGCTCTGATCCTTCGACAAGCAGAGCAGGATCCTCTGCCTGCGGCAGCACAAGCTCTCTGTGTGCCCATGGCTCCTTGGCCTTTCTGTCTGAGGCAGAGACAGCTCAGCTGACAAGCTCTGCTGTTCAGCACTCTCTGTCTTTTGCCTCCTTTTAAAAAGTTTCCTTTGTTCACCCTGGCCCCATTCTATTGTCGCTTCTGCCCTAAATGCCCTGTTTATAGCTTATCCATTAGCCTGCAGCTGTCCCTGGAAGAGACCCTGGCAGCTGGAGACTTCCCTGCAACTTTCACTTGCTGGGGCCTCCTTTTGATCTGGCATTTGACTCCACAACTAACTCAGCAGGGATTAAACGGGACAAGCATTTTGCAAATAACATGCCCTCTGTTTCCTATGAAGCCAGTTAAAGGAATAAGGAGAGGGCAGATTTGCTGCGGAAAAATCTGATGGCCTTGCATCCCCTTTCTTTCTTCCAGGAGCTAAATAATGTCCCATTATTTGTAAGTCCTTCTTTAAATGAAAGAAAAATGTGAATTGGTCCAAAGTGAGCTCTCAGAACGATGATAGACAAAAGTGCCATGGGTTCCTAGCCAGAAGCAGGACCACATAGGCCAAAGCTGCCAGCTTTCACAGGCCCTGGCACCATCTAGAATTTCAGCCACATGGCTGGGAAGATGTTGGCAGCACTGTGGAAGACCTATTCATTGCTTCCCCTGTTTAAGGCAAAGGACTACTGTGATGGAGACTTTGAAAGTATCGCAAAAGGAAATAGCAGTGCGCTCACTAAAAGCATGATATTGCAGTCACTGAAAGCAAGTATGTTTTCACCATTAACTTCAGGAGGTGCAAAATCAAGTGACCTATTCACATTCAGCAGCTTGACAGGAAATGGTAGCAGTCTTGCTCCTACTAAAAGAATTTCTTCTGCCATTCAAGCAGGAGAAGCCTAAGTTAGGGGAGGCAAAGGTCTGGGCGTCTAACCCTGCAGACAGTGAACCGCCTCTTGTCTGCATTATATGAAATGCCTGCAAACTGGCACATCATAAAATCAATACAGAGCACTGCAGAGCCAGGAGCTTCTGCTGTCGTTCACAGAAAAGTTTCTTAAAAGCAACAATATTGCTGAACAGCTCTGAAAAGCTGGGATCCAACTGCCGCTAACAGCGTAGTCCTTGCTGTGCCGTTCGGGTGCACGCGTGCTCTCAGTGAAAGCACCAGCTTAGAATAGCCATCAGAGAGGGTATGGCCCTTTGAAGTCTTTTTGTCATCTTTTTCTCCCCCCACTTTGGAGGAATATGTGCTCTTCCTTTAAATTTATTTTGGCACACTTGTTGCTGTTACGAAGACGAGAAGCAGAACTCAGAGCTCCTGCATCCACTGACGGTACAAACTCAGGTCTCTGAATAACAAGAATGCACTTCTGGTGGCATTTCTTCCCTTTGAAACCTAAAGCTTATCCAAGTAACTTAGGAGCAACCCTTGTGTGGGCTGCTGCCCTCTACTCAAGGGCACCGACGCTGGCCCTGATGTAGGATACGCAGAGGAAACAGCGGTCTTTGTGTCTTCTTTTCTGAACATGAGGGTACCTAGCAACATTAGCAGGATTGACCTTTTCCTGCCATGCCCACCTCATGTGCACAGAGAGCAGTAGTGTTTGGGCATTCAGAGGGCTGCTCAGTTACTCTGCTCCTGGTTGTGTTATTACACGGCCAGACCCGTGGGACAAGGCGTCACTGGCAGGCACAAGAAATTAGTTCTGATCCTAACATTGCCCAGAGCCCCTCGCGGAGCTGGGTTATTGCTCCGCAGTCCCATCCTTACTATGAAGCAGCCACTTCCCCGAGTGCCACACCGCTTCGCCAAACATCTCCAGGCCTTTTCTTTTCCTGACAAAGGCCAAAGTTGTGGTACAGGGCTATGGGCTGGAGCCAGCTGCAAATCTATCAGTCTGACTTCAAGTCTTTTAAAGAAATTGGCTATCAGAGCACTTACAACTGCCAACTTGCTTTTATCTCTCCCTCCAGAAAAGTGGATTATCTTGATGCTAACAGAAGGATTCAGTTTCTTTAAGTCATGCCAGATCTAAATGCGTAAACACACACACATATGAAATCATAGTCTCTAAAGAGGTTAGGTTTTGGACCTAAGTGCTTTCAGCCTAGGTTTTTTTTTTCTTGTTTGCTTGCTCCAAGGAAAACCCATTATAGATTTTTGCTCCAGTGCCTTAGGCTTCAGTATCACAAGTATATGTACTTTCTGCTTTTATATTAATTATTATAGAGATTGTAGCAGTACAGAGTACCTGCTCTTAGCAGTATATTTATTACGGAAAAGCAAATTACTTAGGCACCCAAAATTTGCTTTCAGAAGTGATTTTCAATAGGATGTAGGCTTCTTAGTGGTAGTAGAGACCTTGAAATTCCCCATCAGAGTGCCTGTTTCTAAAGATCTTAACCATGTCACTTCAGAAAGTGATTGAATTAGACATTTCTAATGTTACTCTAGAAATTTTAAGTAAAAGATACGCCTGCAGAACATGAAATAAACCTTTAAAGCACATGTATTCTTTTGCCCCTTTAGATTCAGTGCTGTAGTTTAAAAGGGTGTTACACTGAAAGAAGTGGATCCATGTAAATTCAGAAGCAAGTAGGTCAGTCAGGACCAGGTGTATGTCATCCACAGCCAGTGCCACAGGTTGCTCTCGGCTGAGAAAATACCTAACGTGTTGGATGCTGATTCCTGTTTGAAGTTCTTAGGCAAAATCACAGATGGGTTTAATTGATATCAGCAGACATTTGGGGAAGTGGACATTTGTCCTTATTGCCTTCAGTCACATCATTTCTAAAGTGCTGGTATCTTCCACCACCCTAAACCACATTCAAATTCAGTGCAAGTTGTTCTTCCAGAGGAAGGTGCTGAGAAGAGGCCGCATGTCATATGGTACAACATTTTTCTTTGTGCAGTCGTTGCAGCCTTCGCGAGGTCTTGAGCCAGCTCAGTATTTCTCCTCTTCCCACTGATTCCTCCTCTGTATTTTCTCATAGGAGAAAAGCCTGGAGGCAAGGACAAAAAATTACAATTATGGCCTGTTAGAAATTGAGGAAAGGGCTGCTTAGTATTTAAGATCTCAAAAAAAACTTATTGCAAAGAAGGCCTCAATTTGTAGGATGGCTGTTCCTGGTCACCGTGTGCGTGTCCTGGAGCTGAGAAGGGGGAGGATGGCACAGGGATCTGAAATGGCCGTCCGAGCAGGTAGTTTCCAGCCACCCAAATCCATGGTTATCTCATTGCATTGTAGATCTTGTCAAAGTTTTACCTCTTAAGTACATATATGTTAGAGTTTAACACGTGCGCTAGGCCCACCATCCATTTTCAGTGTACATGTACGCTTCTGAATTCAAACCTCCCAGGGAAACAGGTCAGTATTCCTCATTTTAAAGCGAGCCGTTGTCCTCGAGGGTGCTCCCCAGCATCTTGCTGGTGCGGGAAGGTCCGGCCACCGTGCCGCGAGACCAGACCTCCGAGGTCCGTTCCCGGAGAGACCTCGGTGCCGCGGCCGTCAGGTGCCGGGGAGGAGGAGTAGCCCGTCGGAGCTGCGCGGGGGTAGCGGGGCTGCGGGCGGGGGGCCGGGGGCGGATGCTTGCTGACGCCCCCGATGATGTTTTCTGCTGTGATGACTCATGGTGTTCTCTCTTGTCTTTAGATACCAGCCTGTTGATATCATTCAACCAACCAATCATGTATTGCCAGCCTCATTCGGGGATTCTGATTGGTACTTTGTCACAGGCATCTCTCTTACCTCCACCAATGAGTCCTCACGTAGAAAACCACCACAGCATGACCTGCAGAAACAGGGAATGCCAGGTGAATATTGACTCTTTCTCCTCCGTCTTTGTGGTACTCACAGGCCCACGGGCCTCTGTGTCTTTTTTTTTTCTCTCTCTCTCTCCTCTAGATCACGAACTGCTCAGGCAAGAGCTGAACAACCGGTTTTTGGTTCAGAGTTCGGACCGGGCCGCTGCCTCACTTGGCCCGGTGCCGCTGCTGAGAGCGGAGTTTCACCAGCACCAACACACGCATCAGCACCAACACACCCACCAGCACACATTCACTCCTTTTCCATCCAGCTTGCCCCAGACGCCGCTCATGCCGCCCTCTGCACCTCCCATGGTGCGTACCCCAGCCCAAAATGTGAGGATAAGTAGAGCATCTCTGGTCAAAAAAGCCTAACCCACTCTTGTCAAACAAAACCCAGTCCTCTTCATTTCAGCCAGGCGTGCTGTCCCTGCCCTTCTGACCTGGAGAGACAGGCCCAGCACTCCCAAAGGGACCCCCTTTCCATCCAGAGCCTCCACACCGAGCCTCCAGGTCCCCCACGCTGCTACCTGTGAGCAGATACCGCACCCATGAGACAAGTCCACGGTCCCTTTAGTGTCCCTTTTCGTGTGTCCTGCCGTGTATTTCTATTCCCCCTTTCCCAGAGCCAGGTGCCACGACACACCAAAACACACCAACAAAGACGCCACAAGGTCGGTGGCCGCCGGTACCAAACGCCGTCCCCACAACCGATCCTTGCAGGGCAGACCATACTTGCTTACCCGGAGCTCTCACCGCAGTGCAGCATCTCATCTGAATCGAGTTTTGTCCCTCTTCCTCCTAATTCCCTAATCTATATTGATTTTCACATTTATTATTAGATTACATCAACGAGGACTAATTTGTGTGTGGCTGGTTCTTCTTGTGGGAGAGATCCTCCTGGCCATGTAATAAGCGTTAGCGTTTTGCCATTGAATTTGCTTGTAACACAATGAGACTTTGCTGCAGCTGTTACAAAATTGTTAGAGATCTGCTACAAATGGATTTTGTCAGTCCTTTAAAGCGCACTCTCTTCTTTTCTGGCAATTACTTTGTGAGACTGACGGAACAAGATTCAGCTTTTTTCCCCCCTCTCAGTTTCACACTGTGTCCAAAATGTAGAAACAACCCTCTTCTGCTAAGGCTAGCAAAAGCCAGGAGTAACAGCAAAAGCAGCATTTGGGAAGAACTACCAAGAACTCAGGGTCCCTAATGTTTCTCACTTTTCTTGTGATGGCATTCTTGGGTTGTAATCTGCTTAGCAGCAAGACAATTAGAAGTAATATCATCCACCCAAAATCCAGCCCCAGGTGTTTGCTCAATGTACTCGTGTGTAAACACCTTCCCTTCTTTTTCTTGGTCTGTGTAAAACAATCTTGAAACTTTTCTCAGAAACCTCCTGTGTTATTTAAGAGTCCTGATATCCGACCCTGTGAACAGCTCCCTCCCCTCCCACCCATGCCCGTTGATGTCAGCCTTCATAGCAAAAACAGCTTGCAAGGCTCTTTTGTTATACTTCACTCACATCTTCTTATATTCCACTAGATCAGGTCTGCTAATCCCAACACCAGAGAAGAGTGTTGAAATTTACAGCTGCATGTGTTTGGTAATTTATGGTATTTACACTGGAGGGGGCATGGCTCCAGTAATAACTGTAATTAATGAAATTACAAATCTACTCTCCTGCACATAGAGGAGTGTGAAACAGCAGCTGACTTGCCAAATAAGCAGCGTTTCATGGGGTCCTACAGCTCCCTTCCCTGCCTTCTTCCCCGCTCCCTCCTCCCGAGCAGAATGTACATACTGTTCAAAAATGCCATGTGTATATGCTTTGGTTTTGCTTCTAAGGTGGTACAGGACAAATGGACATAAAAATAAATGTGGGGCACAGGCTGCACGCATGGAGGTGTTAAAACCCCATGCTGGAACGGGAAAGGTTAACAATCACCTTTTTGCTGGGGCACTCTCTCTTTTGCAGGGGAGGGGGAATATAGAGAGATTTGCACATCTGAAGCAATTAAGCCCTTTTCCAAACGATTTTGGCACTTACAGGAACCCAGAAAACGGGGAATTGGTACTGGTTGCCCCACAGTAGACATCGGGGTCTAATGGAAAACATTCCCTACCTTCTAGTCTGTGATCTAGTTCGGTGCTCCAGGGGCAGATCCCAGCTCTAGACCTGGAGCTGAACTGCCCCACGTTTTGCTGCACTGTGGACATCAGGACTGCTCTCTTCATAGTGAAGGAACCTCTTCACGTAGTGCCTGCAAACAGGGTTCTGCAGCGAGACTCGGCAGCACCCAGCGCAACGCAGGGCTAGCGCCTTTCCGTCTCCGTTAGCTTTGGGAAATCAGTCAGCTCCCCAGTCAGCTCCCTGTTGAGCGAGTATGGAATAACCAGTCAGTTCTGCTCTGTTAAATGCTGTACAAACGGGCCGTGATTATTTGTCTGTGTTGAAATCCTGATGTGTCCGCTACTGCCGAAACAAAACTCACCTGTTTCCTTTTTTTTTTCTCTTTTCTTTCCAGTTTGACAAGTACGCTCCCAAATTAGACAACCCTTACTTTCGACATTCCAACGTGAGTGCTTACCTTTCTAGGTGGTGTCTTTGTTAATGGTTCTGCTTGCACTTCTTTTGCTTGTTTTCGATTGATCAGTAGTGTTTTGATTCATTCATTCCTAAAGCTCTTTTTCCGTCTTGATTTTTTTTTTTTTTTTTGGTAAGGTACAAAATTTTCTTTGGGCTTTTTTTTTTTTTTTTTTTTTAATCTTTGTCTACTGCATTTTTGCTGCTGCGGCTCTATATTGCTGTGCCTGGGATGGCAGGGAATGCGCAGAATTGCTAAATCAGTGGTCATTGCAGTATCTTTGCAGCTGGTGCTTCTCACAGTGCAGCAGCCCGGAGTGCATGGCTCTTTCACAAGATTTTGCTCAGGTCACAGGAGTAAGTCAGACTGGTGGTTTCTTCCTGGTGCTCCCCACTGCTCCAAAGCACAAAACCTACATGTTTTGGGACTTGTAAAACTGCTGTGTGTGCTCAGGAGAGGCCTAAGCAAAACTTAACCCAACCTACACAACTACAAGGTGGTGTGCATGTTGCCTGTGGTTAGTGTGCAATGCAGCATCTTGTGGTTCTTTTTTGCTTTGAAAATTAAAGTAGGTCACATTTCAAGACAGGTTCCATTTGTTTGCTACTGCAGAAAAATGCAAAGTTAACCAAAAGTGAACATAAAACCCAAATTACTCCGATTCCTCTAAAAATGGTGAATGCTCTGTGCTTCCTGCAATAGTCCACAAATTTTAAAGGCACACTTGTTCAGCACTCTCTAGAAAATTCATCAGATGGGCGCATTTTCCAAGTTTTGGCTTTGCTCTTAAAAATTTTGAAAGCAAATTTAGTGTGTATTTTCACTGTGGCACTCGTTCGACACAGTACTATTTTTGTATGTGCCAGGCTTGGCACCTACCTCCATTATTGTTCAAGTTGTCCTGTGACATAAGCATCTCTTTTTCTTTTGTAGTTCTTTCCAACCTATCCTCCAGCAATGCCTGGAATGCCACCCATGCTTCCACATTCAGGTCCCTTTGGGTCACTTCAGGGAGCATTTCAACCGAAGGTACAAACTTCTACTTGTGAAGGCTTTGTTCTTTTGCTGGGAGAGAAACTGTATTCAGAGTTGTGTCTCTGGTGATTTTGTAGCACATGATTTAACTAGCAGAAGTGCAGCACAGGGTTGGAAGCGATCACCCTGCAGATCTGTGAGCCTCCTCTGCACAAAGCAGCCAACACTTCAGCAGAAATTTTCTCTTGGCACTACAGATCGTTCCTTGGAAAAGGATATAGTGGTTCACTTGGGAGGTCAACTGAAACTGGAGGAGAAGCATACAGTCAAATGCATTATTTGATTGAAATATTTACAGCTAATAATAGACCGATGAGTCTCAAATCATTTTATAAATTTAACAGTCTGAGATTGCGAAAGATGAACTGTGTTTATTCCCAGAAAAAAATGAGAAATTGACTGCACAAGTGTGGGAACAATAGGGAGAGACTGCTGTAAATGAGTAGAGCAATCTGAAGGACCTGAATTTTTATTCCCAGCTCCGACACTGTCTGACCTTGGGCAAGTCGCTTAAATCTTCTGTTCCTCAGCTTCCTCATCTATAAAGTTATCTTGCAGTAGGTTTTATAAGGGTTGATGAATGCCTGCAAGCTTCTTTGAGACAGTGCGTTTGAAAGGTGCACTGCAACTGTAACATATCATTACAACTAGCACTGATTGGCATTTGGAAATGTTGCCATGATAACCACCATTTTTGACAAATTCTGTGGTGTGCACTGCTTTTTTATTTCCTCCCAGACTTGTTCTTTTTATTAAATATTTTTAATGGTACAGAAACTGTTAAATCCCTCCAAACAAGAAAGATGCATTATATCTATATAGCATTTGTTTGAAATGGGGCGTTTACTCCATTTGTGAGGAGACGTGGGTTTAGCTTCCTTTCACACTGTGATTTTAGAGATTTCTTATCTTGAACTGCATTTCCATAGAGCTCTGCTGCTGTGTTAGAAGACTTGAAGGACCAGTAGCCAGACTGTAGCCAGCCCATTTCTGTTTGCATCTGGAAGGGCATTTCCGTAGCCATACCAAGCAGGGCTGTGGCGTGTGCTTCCCTCAGCAGTCTCACTGACGTCAGGGGAAGTCAGTAATCAGCAACTGCTGCAAATAAGGCTTCTTGCAACCTTCCCACTTAACTTAATTTTTTAATGGAAGCTGAAGTATTTCCTCAGTGCCCATCGAATACGTTACGTTATTTTATTTTCTGGATGCATTACAAATAGCAAAGTCTCTAAAATGGCTTTTTTCAACAAGAGTTCTGTATGCAGTGGCTACAGGCATAGAAGAGGAGCAGTTGCATCGAAGCAGAGGGAGCAAGAGGGGCAGAACGTAGCTATCCCTTGATGGGGTTTGTCTGCCAGTGTTAATTGTTGCTGTTCTTGCAAGGGATGGCAGGGGGTCCCTACGGACCCCAAGCTGTCAGGGTGTGAACTTGGCTTTCCAAGAGAAGGAGCTGCACAAATAAGGTGGAACTGGCAAAATTTTGCTAATGTGAAGATAGGGTTCAGTTTTGCCATAAGGCTACTGTTAATGAGGAGCTTCTGATACATGGATAGCACGCTCTTCTGGTTTCCATCTTCATTACAGAGCTGGTTTCCATCTTCATTACAGAGCTTTATAGATACCATCTCACTGTATAATACCATTAGACCAAAGAGAAGCAGTTACAAAGCGAGAAAGAAAAAGTGAGCACAGACCCTTTACATTTTTAAACAGTTCTTAGTGCTGTATTATAACTAGCTTTTAATTCATTTTAGTGATAGATACCTAGAACATTTGCTAGCTCGAGTTTAAGCAGCGCAAGGTCACACTCTGGTGCCATGGTTAATCACTAACATCACTTGATCTCTGGACGGTGCTGTATTTACATGCAATCTAACATCTGAAAAAAAGAAGGAATAGGTTGAAAAATGGATCTGCCGCTTTGGCACATTATTTTCCAGTTTCCTAGAGGAGACAGAGCTGAACTGCTGGGCAAAGTCACTCTAGTCGTCATTACCGCATCATTTTTCCATGCTCTCTCCCTCCCAAGCTGTTTGACTAAAGCCTTCATAATCGCTACAGACCTGATGATTTGGTTTTGGCACACTGAAACCTGCACTTCTTGCTTTCCAAAGCAGAGGTCTTGGTTTTGGTTTTCCCCTTCCCGTGTCAGTTGCCTACAGCTGTGCATGTAAATCCACTGCACATAAATCCAGGCTGACGGTAAACTTCTCAGTGAGTTTCCCAAAGGCCATTTCTCACAAGCTAAGAACTTGAAAAGGTCAGAAGTATTCAGTTTACTTTGCTGGAGGAAGCATTCACATCTTTCTCCAGGGGACAAAGGGACAGGATGACACCATGCTATTAACATGTAGTGATCTTAAAGCTCTTGCCTGTATGATAGCTGTAACTTATTTGCCACCTTCTATATACCTCAGCTGTCAGACAGGCCCTGAGAGCACAGATCTGCCTGGGGAGTTCGTTGACTTACCTACACAAGCACACACGAGAATTCTCTTTTTAACGAGTCTGAAAGTTACGCAGCCTTAGACAAATTAAAACCTATCTTTCCTCCCACACCCATGATTTTGCTCATTCCTCGTACAGTTTGACTGTTGGAAACCTACTGTAATTTGACCTAAAATGTGAGTGAAATAATCTCTTGGGGAATGAGGTTTAACCCCTCTGCGCTCAGCTGTGCGGAGGCACCTGGTGCAGTTGCTCTGGGAGTGGGAGATGGACAAATGCCAGAGTGAGAAGACGAACGAGTTCTTGGGGATCGTCTAGGACAGGGCAACAGGTGGGATCCGGAGGAGGAGGAGGAACAGGGATTCATTCAATGAGGTGTTTAATTCCTGCTGGAAAATGACGGGATAAACAACGCAAAGCTATAAAAGACCCACAAGCACCTTCTAAGGTTTCTCATTTTGCCCTGTCAAAGCAAATAGATGGACTGTTTCCCTTTTAGCCATTGCGTTATCTAGCCCCAGTCGGACAGGGGCCATGGTCCAGTAGGTGGAATATGGGACTAGGATGCTTGAGTTGTTCTGTTCCTGACTGCTCTACTGGTTGCTGCCTGAAACATGGAGGGAGTCAGTCCACCTCTCTCATTCTCTCTCCTACTGCCTGCCTGTTTTGTCGAAACAATAAGCTTGGGGGGCAGGGACTGGCTCTTCCCATCCACTTGCGTACTGCATAACACAACGGGGTTGTGATTTCAGTGGGGCTTAGGGGTGCTGCTGTAATACTGTTACTGCTGCTAAATAATAATAGATGACATGGTGGTTAAATGCTGTTGGCTGTCAGTAAGAGATAACATTTAGCACTAATGTAGCAATACGCGTGTTCAAAGCACAGTACAAATATGGACTAATTAATGCCGTTAACATCAGATAGAGATGTTAAATGTACCGCTGGTATGATACAGTATTATTCATGCTCTATTCTTGTCTTTCAGACTTCAAACCCTATTGATGTAGCAGGTAGACCAGGCACAGTCCACCATACGCTGCTGCAGAAGACTCCAGGGGTAGGCAACAATATATAACCTTCCTTTCAGCTTATCTGGATTTACCGTAAACACAGTGATTGCTCGTAAAAAAAGAGAGTAGCTGGTGAGCAAATTTGGCCTTCTAGACTCGGAACGTGCAGTCAGGACAGAAGTTTCTTTTTCTGGTGAGACAACAGTAGCCTCCACCAGTTGTGAATACAAAGGGATGTATTGACTTCTTTACACAAAGTCAGAGGGAAATGGGGCAGGAAACCCCTTCAAGGTCTTTCCCCTAAGCATTGCTTGGAGAGCAGTTTTACGCGCTCCATTTCAGAGCGATTATAGGGTTCAGAAAAGCATTGAACTGTTCAGCTGCTGGCATGAAGCTGCTTTGTTTATCATAAAATTCTGCTGAGTTTTGTGCAAGGAATGAAAGAGAAGTTTTAAGCTTTCTTTAAGCATTTTAGGTTTCCCGTGTCACAGGGGACTTCTCTGGAACATTGCTTTCTAAATGCTTTTACTTGTTCAGAGGAAGGAAGTTCCCCACCTTTCTGCATATTGGCTAGTTTTAGAAAGACTGATTGTTTTATTTCTGCTTTTTCCATAGGTGTCAGACCCTTATAGGCCTCCAGTAAGAGTAAGTAAGGTTTGTGGGGGATTTTATATACACATATGTATATATATATCTCACACACACACACACTTCAAATATTGTGCATGTGGTTTTGAAATTTAACATGTCCAGTAGAAAATTTCACGCTCATCCTTTATTTAAAGCAAAATGTCACAGATAGCTCTTAACTGCTTCTGATTAATAACGTTTGGGTTGAATCCCAGCCTTATTTTGCATCCATTTATGTGCATTAATAGTTCACAGTATGAAATAAGGGTCACAGAAATAAACGACTGTGAGCATGGACAGACGTTCACCAGCGATCAGATGCGTGGTGGCTTAGATCATTGTGTTTTATTTGTGCTTCTGATGTTGCCCAAAACCACCCTACGGTGAGTACCGCAGCTCAGCTGAAAAACAGTAACTCATTCAGCTGTGGCGCTGCTCATCCCTGGCGATTGTTTGTCCGTGCCCTTTTCCTCCCCAGATGTGAGTAGCCATAATAACCACACATGACTTAGCCTGCAGTGCAGCAGGGATGAATGAGCAGGGCTCTTTTCAGAAGCAGAACTGTTAACTATTAGTTGCTTTCTCTTAAGCGTGGCATACTGTTCTTTGCTGCCATTTATTTTGGTTTATGAAGCGGGGGGCGCAAGTAGGAAAGAACAAGGCAGGGATCTCAGGTCTCCATGAGATGAGGAAGATATCCCACATCACACATTCTTCCTGTGTGTTTCCTTTTTAATTTTACCATCATCTGGCGCAGTACAGAAAAAAATGTTGATGACCTATTGTGCCATTTTAGTAATCAGCCTTTCTCATTGCTTAGCTGCCTGCTTGACAGTAAGGGAAATGAAACGTTCTATCTGATGTAGATTGCTAACGTATAAATTAATCTAAATTCTTGTGCTTTCCATTGCAGAAACCCGGGAAGTGGTGTGCGGTTCATGTACAGATTGCCTGGCAGATCTACCATCACCAGCAAAAGATAAAGGTAATTCAGACAGTTTCTGGAACAAAGCCAAGGCTTTTGGCTTACAGATTATATTTTAGTGAGTAATGAGCAGGAAGCAGTTACTGTTGGTGATTCTCAAGCTTGCCTGTATTGATTAACTAACACTTTCAATCCTTTAACTTTTATTGTAGCAACCGTAAAGTTTATCTGAGGGCAAAGGAGTTGGGTTGAAGGGCAGCAAAATGAGCAGGACATACTAAGTGTACAGCCAGGAAGAGGAGAAGAAGAAAGGGAGTGGGAGGGTAATTTTGCCCCTAATCTATCTTTTTTAAAAAGCCTACGTGTTTAACATCATTTCCCTTCTGTACTAGTACCTCCTGTGGAATATAGAGTATTATCCCATTCATAATGAAATGACTGATACGGTGAAGAACATATCACAAACCATAGAGCAGGCGAGTAGATTGATAGTTACTGTGTTCGAGGTGGTTGGGCTTTCTGCACTGCCCTGATGACGGGCAGGGGGAGGGGGCTTAAAACTCAAGAAGTAACGAGATGTGGGTTCACTGGGGCGCTGTCACAGGCTCGAAGCTCCCTGTGGCAGGCAGAACAGCTGATAACAGGGCTTCTGGAGCGTTTTATTTTTTCATAGCTCCTGCTGTAGTTTGTTTGTCCCATGAATGAGGACTATTCAGTGCTTAAGTAGGTGCACTGTAATTATCCCTCTACGAGTGGTATATGTCCATTTTTTTTAACAGCGAATCTATCATCTTTAAGCTATTGAGACACTTACATGACTTAGGTGCAGTTCTGACCATGCTCACTTCTATAGGGGAAGGGTAAAAATAGCCTCTGGAGGAGCCTCATAGTTTTCTTTATCCTTCACCCCTTGTCGGCATACTGAGCTATACTAGCTGCAGGAAGGGCATCGTCTAGGAGCATCTCTCTCTTTCCAAACTGGAGAAGCAAAACAGACAAGTCCGTCACCCAGCTCTCAAGCCTTCTGTCGGCAGCTTTCCGCCTGCAGAGTATTTTTTGTCAGGCTGAGAGCGCTGGCTGATCCTGGGGTGCAGCGCGCTCAGTGTATCATGTTGCATGCTCCGCTGTGTGTGCTGAGGGGCTGAGAGCTCACTTCAGACCTCATTCATGTGGATGAGGCAGGCAGCTGAGAGGCTGTGGAGCGAAATGGCCTTACAGATGCTGTCAGAGCATGACTGCGGTACGTGACCAGAGACGCTGCTGTCACTCTCACTAACTCTCCCTGGCATGGCTAAGCAAGAGTGAGCCTGAAC
This sequence comes from Morus bassanus, assembly GCA_031468815.1. NCBI lineage: Eukaryota > Metazoa > Chordata > Aves > Suliformes > Sulidae > Morus > Morus bassanus. The sequence continues at coordinate 29,618,098 of CM062577.1, forward strand.
TCCCTCTCTTCTTCTCCCATAAAAAAAGGAAGTGTATAATGAGATTGTTTTTATATCATTTGACAGCAAATGCAGCTGGATCCCCACAAGCTAGAGATAGGTGGTAAACTTGACCTGTTCAGCAGACCACCTGCCCCTGGAGTGTTTCCAGGCTTCCATTATCCACAGGATCTTGCCAGGCCTCTGTTTTCCACCACAGGTAAGGGAAGATCATCATTTGTTGGAAAAAAAAACCCCAAACAGTCAGTATATGTAATGTGTATCTCTACAGCTGCATATGCCTCAAAAATTGAAGCAGGCAAGGTTGGTTCAGAGGGGTGTGGAGGTGCTGGAGACTGTTGTGACCGGGGCTCTCGGAGACGCTGGGCTGGGCTCTGCCACCGCCCCCAGTGCAGCATCCTCTGCACATCATCAGCTGCAGCGGTTGGCTCTTACGTTCGGGTCTGTGCAGCTGGTTCTTATGTGCCTGATTAATAGGCTATGGAGTGATTTTTAAAAGCGATTTTGAGAAAACACTCGAAAATGTTTCCATTGCACAGGATTGGAAGTGGCCCCGGTCTCTTTCTTGCTTTTATATTTGTCATGTTGTTGTTCACAGCTCTGCCACTCACCAAGTTTCTGTTTGTTTTCTGAAAACAAGGGGTTTTTGTAAAAGGAAAACTTCAATAACAGCATTGAAAATATCACAGAAGATGTATTTCTGAAGTGTTTGGTTTTTAAATAGAAAATCCCCCTATGTATTACAAAGTCCAGCAATATCTAAGGCTTAAAATGGCATATTGAATTTAAAAAGAAAAAAAAAAAAAAAAAAACCACACAAACAAAAAAAAACCTTAAATACAGTTTACATTGATCAGTTGCTTTCCAATCTGTTGGAGAAGTAATTACCATTAATGCAATTACCAAAGTGCAGTAAGCTTCGCTGCGCTGTTCTCAATGGCTCTGACTATGGGAGACTGCAACTCTGACATGTTGGTTTTGACTTGTTCCCAGGCTTAACATTCCCCCTAGACTTCTTCAGATTTTCTTTCTGTGTTCGAGATGCTAAAGTCTGCCTTCTGAATGAGCTGTATCAATTGATGAGATGTAACTTAGCTCTTGATGTATGTAATTAATTGGCAAGTAATGTCATTTTCTTTCCTAACTTTACTCTAGTTTTATGATGCAATATTGCGCTCTCGTTCTAACTCAGACATGGTCATACTCAGCCTTGGTTCAACCCCATTGAAATAAATGAGGTTAGAAATGTTTTGAGTTCTGTCCCCAACTTGACGGAAAAGCAACAGATGAGGATCAAGCTGAAACCTCCGTGAGAACTGAGATGGAAATGCAGATGTCGGATAGCCTTCAGGAACTCCACCAGTGGTTCAGTCTGTCTTTCTGCCCTTATCTGTGGATGGAAGTGCTTAAACATGAAATGCACATTTGTACCACATATAATCAGTGCTGATACTAGCTGTGCATTGTAGGATGCCACCCTGTATTTTGGTCTCTGTAAAGGTACTTTGATAGTACAGGGCCAAGATATTTACTGCATCTGCTTGGATGCATAAGCACAGCTTATTTACAAACCTCTGACTGTTTTCTTATGGCAGCTGTTTCCTTATCATCGTCCTCAATCTGTCCTGTGTTGTCATTATAAGAATCTTGTTTCATGTGTGGTTTTGCTACTGAAGGCTCTGTTGGGCAGAGTTTACCCTAACGGGCAGAAAGGCACCGGTCCAGTTGGTATCTTGAGCTTTTTCTCTTAACGGTGCAAGCATGGCTTGCTTTTCCATTCATAAAAGCAAGAGGGGATATAATATGGAATAGAAACATTAAAGAAGGCAAATTAATAGAAAACTTTCACTAGAGATAAACAACCTTATGGCAACTTGTCCCTGAGCGTATTAATCACAAGAGCCATCACACGGTAAATCTAGGTAAAGAGTGCTATCAAAGTGAACAAACATTGCAGCAGTAATATATAGATGAATAAATCTTTTACTCTGCAGTATCCAAGGCATTCTTTTCACCTTATCAAACAAGTGTGCAGTTGATGTGAATCATCGGTTCTGCTGCATTGCCTAGTTACTGTGGAAGATATAAGTTATCTTAGGGCCACCTGTCTTCAGGACGGATGTTCGGCTGCCTGGCAGATGCTATATTTAATAACTACCTGACAGCCTGCAATGCCGCTCCTGGCTTTCTCCGGAGGATTTTTTATTATCAAGCCCGTGTAGTTGAGTTTGTAAGCCGTCTCCTTTGAAGAAATCTCCCATCCATTATACACCTTCTGAAATCTTAAAGGATTAGAAAGATGACAGTCTCCATCCGTCTTGAAGCATTGGAGCAGTCAGAATGTTTATAGATAACTCCAGGTCTTGTTGCCATGGTCTTTCTTAAGTTTCCTCAACTCATTTTCTGGCTGCTTAGGTTTGTGGTGCCCAGGCTGGTGAGGGACACGCAGCACTCTCTCCCTCTCCGGTTTTATAGTCTGCTTGTGTTCTGGACACATGTGTGTGTTTTACAATGGTCGTCTGTTGTTGGGCTCCGTCACCAAGGAAGACCAGGTCAGAGACTGACCAGCACCTCTGTAAAACACTGTTTGGTCTTTGTTTGGGATGCAGTTTCTCCTGTGTACATTAATTTCTTCCCTCTATTTCCTCCCACTTTTGCTGTGACCTTCCATGGTGTTATCAGCACTGATGATATACGGTGGAAACGTGCGTTTGGTGTGGCTTGGAGATGAAGGGCAGGAACTTACCTGAGCAGGTCTGCCACTGGTGGGAATAATTCGTATGGGCCACAGACGAGGCAGAAGTCTTTGTGGTGAAGGTGAGGTGACAGGAGAGCTGGAGTGCCAGGTGGGAGAAGAAGGATCATAATCCTCTTCTATAATAGAAAGTTATTAGGTGAGAAAGCAGTGACTGGGTAAGGGAGCTGTTAGTGAATAGCCCATGTTCATGCCCAGTGTGGCTGCTGCTGTTTGCTAGAGTCGACCTGTTACTCTTCCCAGTATTAAGGGAGGTTAACTTTTTACCCACAAAATATACGAGACGAGAGCACTCAAAAGCTTTATTTAGGTGTTGGTCTGTTTTGCATATGACTTAACATGTGCTCAGGAAAGTGCTGCTTCTGTCATTGCGTGGAATTACCAGTTTCTAACAAAACGAGACAGTTAATGCACAGGTATGGCAGGTCGTGCTTTCTGCAAGGGAGGCAGAAGTTGTCTTTGCATCCAGGCAGCATCTAAAAGTTATGATAGCTGCTAATTCTGCTTTGTCTGCAGTAGTGGAAATACTGGCACGGAGGAGGCACCGAAAGGCCCTTCACAGGCTAAACAGTTGGAGAGGGCTGGTCTTGTCAGTGTAATACTGGAGCCACAGAAACATTTTGTCACGCACATCTGAAACATAAATATTCAAAAGCTGATTTCGGGTGCATCCTGAAAATCATCTGTACTAATCTTAGGGAGCAAAAGCCAGGCCTATGAGATAGCCCAAACGTACTGTCATTTGCAGGAGTTAATCCTCCTCCAAAAGCCCGTTCAGGTTTACATGCGTCTGCCTGCGAAGGGGGCAAATCTCTCATTTTCTGCTCTGAAATGAGAGCAGAATTTTCTGCTTGAGCCTGGTCCACCTTGAAATACAGGGCAGACCAGCTTGTCTCAGCCCATTCTTGCCCCTTGCCTCAACCTACTGTAATCCAGCGTGCTCAGCAGTGGTGTTGCCTTTCCACAAGGTAGCGTGGCATCGTGGCAATGAGCAGCACCTAGGAAAGGGAAAAAAATACCGTGAGGGGAGCCTGTGGATGCAGAGGCAGATGTGAAAGGGAAGATGGAGCTCTCATGGAAGAGGCATGATTGATGTTCCCTGCGTGCTTGTCATTAACTGGTGCTTCATATAGACTCTAATCTGTCACTTTGAGCACCTTCTGTCTGGGCCCATAACCTGGGCTGACCCTTTTTAATGTAAACACAGAGTAATGACTGAATGCCAGACAAAGAGATTCACTTCCTCGTTACTAGGGCGAGCGGGCAGCGCTCAGTGCGAGGTCTCCTCCTGCCTCCTAGTGCCCACGGACTCCTTTAGAAGGCACTCGGAGAAATCCTGCCTGTAGCTCGCTCGGCTGGAGTTTGGGGTCTTCCCATGCCTTTGCTGTGTTTAAATCTGACCTGTGTCTTTGCATCTGGTTCTTGAATGTGACGGCCAGGACCTCTGCGTATGCAAGCAGTCGCTTGCACTGAACTAAAAAGGGACCTTGTTCTCACAGGTGCAACACATCCAGCCACCACCCCTTTTGGTCCTTCACCTCATCACAGCAGTTTCCTGCCTACAAACCACTTGGCAGGTAAGTGTAAGTAAAGCCTGCCTTCACCTTTATAGCTCTGACCCATTCCGGGCTCTCCTGTGTGGTCCTGCCTTGTGGCACTGTAGCAGTAGGGGAGGGAGAGGCTTAAACTGTCCTAGGAGCCAGAAGCTAGCCAGGATGTCCTCCCACCCACGCCAGCCTCCGCTCTCCTCCAAAGGAGAGGGGCAGGATTAGCAGACCCTCTCCTGCGAGAGAAGAGGGCATTGCAGAGCAGGCAAGGCTGTCACCACTGGGACGCCGCACAGGAGCTGAAATGTGACCTGTAGAGCCCTTCTGTGCTGCTGAACATGCCCAAGGAAACGGGGGAGAGTTATGCAAAGGTAACTCAAACAAGCCACAGCTTAAAATGGGCGCCTCCCGTACCGTCTCCCACCTACGAGAGTTCTTGGCTAGGTTCTTGAAAAAAGTTCAGTGAACAGTTCCTGGCAAATAGCTGTTCTGCACATTTTGCCAGCCTTTCAGTTTCCTAACTGGCAGTAAGTAGAGCCTGATTTTCTCAAATTTCCTCATTTTAGAAGCTCACAAGCAGCTCATTGCCAATTAAAGTTCAAGCTCTGTTGATTAATGTTTTAGTAACACTCATCCAATCAGTAAATGTGGCATGCCACATGACCTAGTAGACTTTTTTCTGTTGCAAATACCCAGATTTACATCAGTTCCTGAACATTCTGTCAAAATTAACTGTATCTCTACAGAGTCACTCAACTACTTAATATCAAAGGGGAAGGGCAAGAACAGCTGTTGAAAAATAAGTCAATAAATAAATAGCTGTTTGCTTAAAGATCCAAGCTATTTGTGCTGTTTGCCTTGATATTTTAAATATAAGGATATCCGTGAGGAAGTGGAAAGCAAAACACCTCCTGTAACACGGCAAGTTAAAGACTTTAAAGGGACAGTCAAAAAGCCAGTGGGCAGAAGGAGGAGTTGTTTAGAGATGACCAGTAGGAAAGAAAACAAACGCACTGGTATAATTTAACCCATAGCCATCTCTGGAGTACAGAAACCTGAGTCGGGCTGTCCACTCAGAGAGGAACCTCTTCTGATGACGGGTGCCTTTAATGCAAAAAATAAAAGAAGGCAGAACTTTTCATAAAGACAAGGGCCAGTAACCAAATAGTCAGATACTTGACTGGGAAAAGCAAGATTCATCTTTTGCCTCAAAGGATACAAACCTCCATCCCTTTATCACAGTAGCTCCTAAGACTACGCTATCATTTCTGCCACCACTGGGATCAAGGAAGCTATTATGGGAGAGGATTTTGGCAGAAACAGGCCAAAGTTAGTTGCTGTAAGGATGGATGTCCGTAGCAATTACTTTAGGACTGTCTCTATGCACTGTTACAAAGAGGGTAGAAAGTTGTATACAGAAACAAGAGTGAAGTGATGCATCCCCTCAATATGCTGACCGAGGAGCCTGCTGAGGTTCTTTCAAGGCAATGGCAACACTTCTACTATTAGTACTGAGAAGGAGGGAGAGTTATGGCTCAGCAGCAGCCACCCTAATTTCAGCTATTAGACCTTAATTTCTAGCTCCCCTCTGACTGGCATACAAAAGTTTATTACAGCACCTGTTTGTAGAGTGAGCACTGAATCCCTTCTCCATTTTAACATGATGGGAATTTTCTGTGCAAAGAACCTTGCAATGAGAAGGATCAGCTTAAAGTCTGTCCTAATCCTACTTGGATTCAGACCGTTAAGAAGGGGAGGGGTGCGTTTCATTCTCCAACATTCTTGGCTAAATGCCTGCTAAATCCCTGTTTGCCTTTCCAGATCCATTTAGCAGGTCAAGCACCTTCAGCGGCCTTGGGAACTTAGGCAGCAATGCCTTTGGAGGATTAGGCAGTCATGCTCTGAGTAAGTACTGGCTGGGTTACTGCAGACAAACATCCCTTCCAGAAAAGCCACATGCTAATATTTACAGCAGCTGGTGGTAGTTTTTAAAGAAGTTTAATTCCTAACCTCCATTCTCCTATCTGAAAACACTGCACCTAAGATTTCCAGGTCTCTGCGGTGGGAGCTTTTCTGCATGTCGCAGACATCACTAGCTGTGCTCTGTGTCTCCTCACTGCTGAAGGTTGGTACCTTATGTGCTCCTAGAGGTGCTAGAGCTGCAAGACCCCACTGAGCTCTGGGTCCCTACGGGCATCTAAAGTAACACCCTTCAACAGCGAAGATGTGCAGCGAAACAGCTATTGATAATCCTCCTAATTCAGCGTGTAGACTCCCTCTGTAACCATTGTCTGAAGTTTAAATTACCTGTACAAAATTATTTTACTTCAAAAACATGTTACCTGTAGGCAAGACATGCTTGAGAGCCACACATAAGAGCATGCTTTTGCATCTCGTGGTGCAACAGGAATCAGTTGAAGATTGATGGAGGAGAATCAAGTGACTGTTCTAAAAGGCCTACAGCCAAGCTCTGTTTTTATACACACACATACATACCACCAAATAGTCTGGTTTCTTTAACAAAAAAGTCCCTGAATCCTCAGCTGCAGGCAGCTGATTGCTTGTAACTACCCACAAATGAAAGTTTCTGCCAGGGAGGGGAGCTGAGGAAGAATATTGCTTTTATGCTGGAACCCTTGCCGGGGTGGGGGGAGAAGAGGAGCTGGGCGTTTTCAGCCATCTCTGAGTTACTCAGATGTATAGTTAAAGCTTCCTCCGCCGATAGCCTTAAAAGAGCCGGTGGATCTTTCACCCAGTGTTGGAGGTATCCCTGTCCACCTGCTAGTAGCTCCCCCTCACCGTTAGCTCCACATTAAATATTCTTGAAAGGACAGCTCCGGTTGTGATTAGCATTGTGCAAAATGGGTATGTAATTATTTGGTTTGAATTATTTTTAACTCTTCCTCCCCCTGCCATTATTCTAGCTCACAACAACATTTTTACTCACAAAGATGGCCCAAACCTGCAGAATTTCAATAATCCCCACGAGCCATGGAATAGACTCCATCGGACCCCGCCGTCCTTCCCAACACCTCCACAGTGGCCCAAGCCCACCGATTCCGAGCGAAGCTCCTCAGTGACAAACCATGACAGAGACAGAGAGCGGGAACGAGAGCCCGAGAAGAGGGATCTTTCTCTGAGTAAAGACGACAGAGACAAAGAGAGGTAAGCAGCGCGTGCTTTTGAGCGCTTTCTTCTGGGCCTCTTTTTCCTCTGTATTTTTTCAATTTTTTCTGATCTTAAAATCATCTTTAGAGCAAAACGTTGCTTGTCTTTGAAGCAGCTGATAGGCCTCTCCCTCAGATAAACACAAGTACTAGCGACACAAAAAAACCCCTTCTTTCCCTTTTAGGATTTGTCCTCTGTGGAAATATGGTAAGCCTGTCTCCACTAGTAGGTTAATGAAAAGCACCAGGCTGAGGAAATGAGCGTGTCGCTGCGTTTTCAGGGTGTGCTTGGCTGTTTTCAGTGCAGCTGCTTTAGGTTTGCTGTGTATTCTGAAATCACGAAGGTAGCATTGTGATGGGTCCTTTGGAGACAGTCATAGTTCTCATTAATGTACAGATATGCTGATGAATTCAAATGTTAGCTGGACATTAACGAGATAAAAATGCAAATGCCTGTATCTGGAGCAGTGTGCATGAATCCATTAGCAAAGCTGGTTTTAAAAAACTGCATTGTAGACAAACCCTTATTAACAAATACTGCATCACCTGGGCTATGGATACTTCATTAGCTTCCAATTATATGATTTTGAAGCTGTAAAGCCCTTTATATTTCAGAGCCCGGTTGTCTCCAACAGGCTACTTCTTTGTAGGCAGTAACAGCCTGCAAGCCTTAGGTGTGTGTGTTTGAGTAGTGATAGGAGGTCATAGTTTGCCTGGAGTGCTTTTAATGAGCTCTTCAGGCAGTGTCTGTGAACAAGATTATATGGAAGCAATAGGCTGAAAATCATCTTGCTTTAAATGTTAAATTGTCTGACACCCTTGCATGGATAGTCATTCAGGTGGAAGCTCCCTTCTTGGCTTCAGTGTAATTCATTTGCAAACCAAGGTTACTTTACTCTCAAGAGTGTTCACATAGGGGTTAACACCTCTATTACATTTCTATTAATTCAGCTTAAGCTGTCCCCAGCATTCCTCTTTGGACGTGGTTTTAATAAACTGCATCCTTGACCAGCAATCAGGACTACCGCAGAGGAAGAAATCTGGGTTAGCAAATGTAATCATAAAGGATATATACTTACAGAACTCCCCAAAACACCTCCGGCTTTCAGCACTCCGGTCTTATGGCTCTCGAAAGCAAACCCGGCATAAAACTTAGGCATCAGTGAGCCTCTCAGCTGCATAATGCAGTTCTCTCAATCACACCATCATACTTTGCATTTAAAGTGTCTCTCATTCAGAGCGAAGTGCTTTTAAAAGGTGAGCAGTATTTATTCCCCTCTTAAAGAGGTGGGAGTAGCTGTGACTAATTGACTTGCTCAGAGACAGAGGTGCAGTTAGAAATGTAAACCCCATTCTCATGCCGCTCTTTCTAAACCATGGACATTGTCATCAAACCCCTTGTCCCTCATAGCAGGTCCTCTTGAAACGGAGGTCAATCACTCAGTTCCATGGTCTGTTCGGGGATTTTTTTCCTTAAGCACCTAGCTTACCTGCCACAACTGCCGACAACAAAAGCTCTCCGGCAGCTCCATAGGAAAAGAAGCATCATGTTATGGCTGCTTCCAGTCGACAAGGCTGTCTTGTGAAGGAGCTGCATACATTTCTGTAGGCCTCTGGTTTGTGTGCCTGGATCCGTGTTTTAGGAAAGGAACCTGAGCTAAGAGTGTTACAGCCAAGAAGATCATTGTCTGGCAGCAAGATGTATATATAAACACACAACAAGCTTTTTTTTTTTTTTTTTTTTTAAATAAGCTGTCTAGAATTCTTCTTTCCCTACATTTCTCAGTGAAGTGGTCTTTCTCTTAAGGTGAATATAGTGTTCTTTCCAATGCACCCTCACTTCAGTCCCAGAATTTATGCACTTTTAACATCTTTTTTTGATGTAGTATATAAAGGCAGGTAGTGCATATCTTTCAGTGTAGCATCACAGCTGTAGCTGATGCTAGCAGAGCTTTTCGAATCATTTTCTGAGCAATCTCGAATTACACAACTAGACACAGCACTATGCATGTCCAGCATCACATGTATGTTTGGTCACACAAACCCAGAGATGTATGTTCTCTCTTTTTACAGAGACCTCATGGATAAAAACAGGCATTCAAACAGATCCTCACCGGCATCGGCTCCAGTGACACATCAGATAAGCAATCTCATCCGCAGCAACAGCCAAACCTCCAGTGATCCCATCAGGCAGGTTAGCCTCGGTGAAAGGGAAAGGTCCAAAGAGCCCGAGCGAGAGCACCCTGACCGGCTGAGAGAGCCGCCCATAGTGGAACACAAGATTAAAGAGAGCCGTTCTCCAGTGAAGGAAACTCCAAGCCATGATAAGAGACCCTCTGAGGACAACACAAAGCCAGTAATCCAGTCTGTATCCCCATACAGCAAACCTGCACTAAGTGAGAGCTTGAAGCTTACCAATCTAATGAGCAAGGACATGGAGAGAAAGACAGAGCTTCCCAGCGACCTCCAGAAGATTAAGAATGACATCAAAGTCAAAGAGGAGAGGAAGGAAGACAGTGACGTGCTGGTGGTAGGGTCTGAGCCTTCACAGCACTCCCGATCAGTGGAGCATCCCCCACCACCTACTTTGCATGGATTATCATTGCCTCACTCGATGGCTGCCTCTATGCCCATCTCCATGGGCAGCGTGCACCAGATGAACAACATGAATGTTCTGGACCGCAGCAGAATGATGACCCCGCTCATAGGCATGAATCCTTTGTCAGGAAGAGAGAGGCTGCCACATCCTGGATTTTCTTGGGACCCAATGAGGGACCCATTGCGAGATGCCTACCGGAGCTTAGACCTGCACCGTCGAATGGACTTCCAGCTCCGGACGGATCCTATCCACCGGTTCCCTACCACCTCTGGATTTTACGACCATGAGCGTTCTTATAGAGACAGGGAGCCACACGACTATAACCATGAAAACCTTCTTGAAGCCCGCCGAGAGCAGGAGCGGTTGCGGCAAGTGGAGGAAAGAGAGCGCTTGCACTTACGGGAAGAACTTGAGCGTGCCAGAATGCACCACTTGCACTCGTCCCCCATCGAAAGTCACCTGGCACACGTGCCATCCTTCATGCCTCATTTAAGCGGGATGCATTACCCCAGACTGAGTCCATCCACTGCCATGCACAATGGGATTTTAAACAGGAACCCGCCAACCGCAGCGCTGAGCGCCCCACCGCCTCTTGTACCAGCGAGCAGCACCAGACCTGCCTCCCCTCGCAGGACTACTCCACTCACAAACTCAGAGTCCAGGGACTACTCCCCCTCTAGGAACCCCAAAGAAGTAGAGGCACGATAGTCCCCAACATTGAATTTTAAACTCGCCTGTATATAAAACAAACAAACAAAACAACAGGAAAAAAAAAAAAAAAAACCAAACAGAAAAAAAAGAAAAAAAAAAAAAAAACAAACCTTTTACAAAATGCACTGCTGTAAACTTTTTTTTTTTAATGTAAAATTTGTAGAAGTTAAGCACATTTCCATAAGTAATGGGGTCGGGGTTGCAGACTTTCCAACAAGAAGGTTGCTGAGAATGGGAATTTAATATATAGGTATTGATTTTTGGTTTTGGTTTTTGTTTCTGTGCTAAAAAAAAAAAAATGAGTTAAAAATATCAAGTTTGTACATTTTTTCCCAAATGTGAGAAACATTTTTAATGGATTTGTATTTTTTTTAATTTTGTGCTCTTTATTCACTTAAAAAAAGAAGAAATTTTGCTTTTGTTTTTAGTTAAATTTGCATTTTAAAGGCCTCAGATCCTTAAGAAAAAAATACCCAGGGTTTCTTAAAAGTATTATTTATGGAAATACTGTAGTTTTACAGTCCACTGTGAGGTTCCCTTCTGAGGCCAATTGATCACTTACCTTGGTACTTTGGAACCGAAGTTACGGATATATATTAAAATATTAATAATAATAATAATGTACAAAACTGTTTGTTTTTTGCCTTATTATATTATGCAGAAATTTAAGAGGAATTTTTTTTGACTTCTTGTTTTAAACAAACAAAAAAAAAACAAAGAAAACAAACTGTAAATATTCTGTTAATATAAATGTACACCAATATTAAATTCTTAACATAGGTAGACTTTATAAAAATGGTTTCTAGAACCACTCTGGTTATTTGTTAACATGGTTACAACTCATACTCTTGTCACAGTCAGAAATTCACACTCAGAAAGCTAAGTACGGCATATATACTTCAACTATGCAAGAACTTGGAGGCAGGTCTTAGTGGATGTTGGGGGGAGGAAGGTTTAAAAAAATAAAAAACAACCCAAAAACAACCAACTCGCAACTATGGAGACAGAATGGAAATGGCATGTGAACAGGAAGAAGGATGCTTGTGTTTAACAAAAAAAAAAAAATAAAGAGAGACTGAATTTTTTTGTACAAACACAAGGGACAGTTCGTCAAGGAAAGAGAGAGACACACGCTCCTGGAAGGGAATTTTGGTTTCCTACTTTTCAAGCTGGCAAAAGCAGATGGAACTGGCACAGTACCATGCGGCAGACCCTTTCCTTATTTTTTTTTTCCTTTTTTTTTTCTCTTTTTTTGTGTTGTGGGCAGGATCGCTGGCAAGCAAGGACAATTTTCCGTGGACCCCTTGTGCTAATTGTGCAGTGTTCTTATTGGAATCTGTATACAAGACAAAGTAGAATTTTAGGAGTGCAAAAAAAAAAAAAAGTCTAATGGTTGATTAAAAAAAAAAAAAGAAATTCTGATATATTATCTATAGTACATGAAGACCATAAGCAAATGTTTGTTTCAGTGTGGTTCTGCCTTGAACTGCTTTTTGGCATGATTTATTTTTTATTTCCAATTTTACTTTTCATCCATATGTAAATTTTGCCATGTTTTACTTGCTGTACCATCCCCCCTCCCTTATTTTATTTTTCAGTGTCCATGTTTTATATATCCTGGGCTTTTTCTCTCTAGTTAATTCAGCCATCCGCTACTATTTTCTTGGCTCTGTAACTCTTGTTTCCCCCCCCTCCCCATCCTCCCCCCTGCACCCCCTGTAATTTTAAACATTCAGTTTCCTTGTAGATCAATGAAGATAAATACAACATTGATTTTGGATGAAAAAGGTAGTTGAGTGTTTGTGTGTCGTAGCCAGTGCTGTTGACTCGGAGGCTAATGGTTTATTGACGGTGCTCCGGCGGCTGGGAGGAGGCAGCCGGCAGCTGGCGGAAGGGGTTGGTGCTGGGAGAGGGATTTTATTTTGTTTGTGAAGCTTTCCCGGCAGAAGGAGCGTGGCCCATAAAATGCTTCGGAGGCAACAGCCGTGGCGGTGGGGACCTGGGGCTCTGCGGCAGCTCTCCCACCGCGTGGCCCGGGCACGGGGGGCACCCCAGGCTCGGCGCCTCGTGCGCTGATCTGAGTCTTTTGCTGGGGGGAAAGAAGGACGGGAAAGGAAGCACAGCCTCTGTGCAGCAGCTTGTTTGAAGGCATCGTGCTGCCGGCATCGCTACGGGAAGGTTATCGCCTCAAGCGCTGTTCTCCACGTGCATTTTCATTTGCTTCCCCGGCTTTTCCCGTAGGCAGAGAGCAGACATCTGCAGGGGGATGGAAGAGTGCTCCAAGCCCCCTTGCTCTCAGTAAGTGATTTAACAGTGGGCGACTGTGCTTTAACAGCATGTTACAGCTTCTGTTTTTGAGTTTGCGTGTGACTAAATTACTGAGCATAAAAAAGTAAAATGAAATAAAATAGCAGGGTCCTTAATCTGATGAAAGGAGGCTTAAAACAAAATAGGCATTAAAAATCAGCACCTGCTCTCCCAGCTGAAATCGGAGGAACATGTAACACGTGGTGGAAGTGAAAAGTGTGTTGGACTCAGCATGAAGATAGTTGTAATGCCGGCTCAGGGGGGAGCGTAATTCTCTCCCGGGGCCATTGTCCAACGTGGCATCTTGCTTGGCACCACCTCTGACACAGACCTGCACAAAGGAACCTCCCTGGCCTCCGTTAGAAAGAGTCCGTAGCTGCATCTTCCCGATGCAGATAAGTGCGAGGAAGGGGGTTTTTTAGTGTACGCTTCAAAAAAAATACAAAAACGGACCGTACCCTTTGGAAGCATTTGGCCCGTGTATGATTTAAAAAGTGAGCCTTAAATCAATGCCATGCTCCCCTGGCATTCCTGAAGGATTGCTTATTGCAGCCACACCGGTGCCAGAAGAATTCATCATGACTGATGTTGTGGCAGTCTGAATATTAAAAGAAGATCAGCGGTTTGCCATTTGCTGTATTAGGAGGCATCGCTCTTACGCTTTCGGAGGATGACCCATCAATAATGCTGCACTACAGTGGGATTCCTGCGGAATTACGCAGTGCCGAATATCAGCCTTCTCACAAAATCGTTCATCATGATTAATGGTATTATTACCTAAACAGAGAAACTAATTAATTCAGCCTTATTCCTTTAAGCCACCCCAGCTGAGCCTTCTTCTGCTAAAAAGAACAGTTACAGAAGGACTTCCTGGGGTTTATGCATTTCTCCCACTGGTGAGCTTTCATTTTGTGCAGCTTTTATCATTTTTATTCTCCTTTCGTCCGTCTCCCTAGAGACTTCCCTCAGTCACCGACAAAGGGTGGGATTTAGCAAACAAATGACCATGGGTGGGAGGAAGACCATGGGATGTGTAAGGTTCTTTGCTTGCCTCAAGCAGCCTACGCTCAGGAAAGCTTTAGGAGGGAGACCAGCTCCTGCACTTGCGTTACCTTTTGTCCGAAACGTGATGCCACGTGCCACCGTGGCTCAGTGGACTGAGGTTTGGTGTGCACCCTCTCCAGTTAACAAGGGCCAGTCTTGGACTGGTCAATAAAATAGATACATAACCAGGAGAGCGGGGAGTGCAGGAAAAAGCCAATCTGTAAAGCTGTAATGAATCCTCAGATCACTTGTCAAAAATATTAACTGTTTTTTGACAAAAAGTTCTAGCAGTTCCCTAAAAAGCAAGCTTTAGTGCCCAAAATAAGCATATGGGAATTGTCCATTCCAGTCTTTATAGATACCTCAAATATTTATAGTTATTGGTGACCCCAAGTTAGATGAACAAAGTGTTGATGCAGGGGAACCCAAGAACTCCGCAGCAGCCTAAGCTGTCATCGTCGGATATGCAAAGCCAACATCGCCCGGGTCCAGAAAGCACGAGAAGCCAGCTAGAGAGAAATGCAATATCCTGAGAGCTTAAGCAAAAGCAAGACGCCCCAGCTTTGCTTCAGGCAGGCTAGCGACTGCCAGAACGAGGTCAGCCACTGGTGCGCAGCTCGGGCTCGAGCCGAGGAGCCTTCGGCAGTGAGGAAAATGGGGTTTGTGTTTTCTTTGGCTCGTACCAAGAAAAAAAAGGAAACCTTTACCTCCTTCAGGAAATTCCTTTTTGCCAAAGCCTTAGAGCCTTAGGAGAAGAATTGTGTTGCACTTTGGTGGGGGGAGGGACATGACATTTTGGTAATGGTCTTGTGACAGACCAAAATGGCATTACCCGACACTGAAATCTGGGCTTCCCTGCGCCAGGGGCTGCTGGGTCTTTCCCTGTGCACCCCCTTACAGAGCTTGCCCCAGTGCTTCTGGGTGTCCCCTTGCAGGAGTAGTTTGCTTCGGGAAGAGTCTAACCAGGGAAGTAAAGAGAAATGGGGCTTTGGCAAACAAATACAGCACTTTTACTCAAATCCTGAGGAGCACGGCGGGTCGTGAACTCAGCCCTGAGCAGGCGTCACTGCGGGCGCAGCAGCGGCGTCCGAGGGAGCCCCCTCATGTCCACCCACGTCCGGCACGACAGCATCCCCCCGCTGAGGCTGCAGCTCTTTCATACCATCAAGATCGATATTTTGTCAGGAAAACGCCTTTCCCAGCAGCGCGCTGTATTATATGAAACCAAATAAAAAGCAGGGAGCAGGGGAGGGCTGCACCAGGCCTAAATTACAGGCTACCATTTCTGAACATAATGGAGAAAAAAGAAAAATCAAATGGTGTTTTGAAGTTTAACTTGGAAAATGCTTTTTTCAAGGCCTTTGAGAGATGTGTGGGTGAAGGAAAAGGGTCGTCTCCCCTCGCCCCAGCCCCTGCTG
This sequence comes from Morus bassanus, assembly GCA_031468815.1. Classification (NCBI taxonomy): domain Eukaryota; kingdom Metazoa; phylum Chordata; class Aves; order Suliformes; family Sulidae; genus Morus; species Morus bassanus. Next base: position 29,633,646 of record CM062577.1, read on the forward strand.
CTGCGGCACAGCTGGAGGCCTCCCTGCGGCGGCGGCTGGGACCTCCTTGCAGGTGTCAGCACGGCAATTTCTTTGTCTTCTCACAAAAAAACCTTCTGCTCCATTAAGCTTCCCTAATTGCTGCATTTATCATCAGCCATTTTCTGCTTGTTCTCTTCCTCATTCAGCGAGGACATGTCAAAATAGAGATATACCCGGCCATCCCTCCCACCGATGAAGCTGTTCAGCAGGCACCGGCTGCTCAATTGGCCGTTTAGCAGAAGGTCCCTCATTACCGGCTCGACGGCAGCTTGTGTCACGCAGATCACAGCAGCCGGGCTGCGCTGGCCGGGTGTCAGGCCCTTTGCACTGAGCCTTGATAAATAGCTGAAAGGAGAAAAATAGAGGGCTTATTTTTTGACTCAAAACTCAACCAGCTTCATCCTCCTCCTCTGACTCCTGACAGGAACTCACGCAGTGAACTGCAGCTGCCCGCAGCGGGGTGATGCCCTTCATCTCCCACCCCAAAAGCAGTCTGAGGAACAGAGGGTGTATCAGAGACCCAAAGGAGACCAGGGCGCAGCTCACACCCGCATCGGCCTCGGCCTCGGTCACACACCACGTGTCCTTGCCAGCGACAGGAGAAAGCACGCAAGAAAACAGCTGCAGCTCAGCCGGGGCAGGCAGGTTTCTGCTGCTGTTCTGTGGAAGAGCTGTTGCAATATAAGAAGTCATAATAAGCTCTTCTGCAGAGTTTACTCACTGTTTCATCAAAACACGTTTGTTAATAAATATTATTATTTCAGGAAAAGGAAAACCCGGTTAGACACTGAAAGAAGTGACCAGCTTTCGGTCAATGCTTCGCTCCCTACCGCAGCCTCTCCTTCTCCCCAGCACTTCCAGCCGATGGAGAGCCAGCGCCCAGCAACGCTCCCCGGCCGTGCCGGCAGTGGTGGGATTGCTCAGAGAAAATTGCAAAACAGGAGAACTCTGTGCAAATCCAAATTCAGTGTTGGCCAGTAAGGAATGCAGTGGTGGGGAACTACTTTGGGGAAGCTTTTAGGTTTCATTATTCAAAAATCTTTCTTTTCATTTTGAGTGCTATAAAATAGTACTCAAAAAAAATTTGACTCCAAAAACCATGAGACGAGAGTGATTTTTGAGAGAAAGGCTGTTTGTTGAAATAAGAAAGGAATGAATAATTTTAACTTGAGAGGGAATGAGCCCAGCTGAGCACCACATCAGAGCCTTGTGCTGGGTGAGACCAAGCCTCAGGGGGTTGGGCTCTCTTCCACATTGGCTTAATGGTACCAGGAGGGTGGAGATGCTGGAAATTCCTTTTTTCAATTGTACCATGAGGCAAAGATCCTCTTCTGCCCCATGTCCCCCTATGGCTTGGAAAGTCCTTTCATCCAGGTCAATGGCTCTTAAACAGAAATGCAGGAACCACCATCACCTGTAAAATCCTTCCTGGGGGCTTGCTGAACTACTGTCTTGGACACGGGGCCAATGCAATGCTTTGGAAAGCCGACGAAAGGATTTAAGAGCATCTCCTTAATGGCTTGTTGAATGAAAAAGCTGGAAGAAAACTCACCTAAAGCATTTCAGGTTCCCTTCTGTTTTCTGTATTATTCTTTACATTTCACCAATATGAGCGGCAAGCTGAAAACCTCCTGCCTGCTCTGAAGGATGCATTCAGCCACTTGTGTGTAGATTCCCACAAAACCCATTAGGATGCCCGCAGCCATACCTTGTCTATCAGCCAACAAAGGACTAGCAGAAAGAGAGAAAATAAGTGAGCAAATTTCCTGCCATTTCTCAGCCACAAATAGCAAAACACACCACCATCAAGGCCACTGTGAAGATCAGCTGCCTTTCCACCTGCCTGATAATATTGATGGGTACTTGGTCACAGGCACTGAGGGTTTCTACACCCACGGTGGAGTGAACAAAGGAAAAGGGAGGAATTTTATGGGGTTTTTTTCAAAACTATCAGGACTTTGGTTTCTTAATGGACATCGAAGAAACTACAGCGTGTGAAAAATGTTTGACAAGGGAATGTCATCGGATTGGTGGTTTGCACTAAGCCCCTTTGGACGGGGGCAGTGATAGTACCCTAAAATATACTGTTATGGCTTCCAGTTTAAAAAACACACTTCAGCTCTCAGCACATATGACTGGTAGCCCTGAAAAGGCTGAAAGCCATGCACTGCTGTCACGGGGCTATCCAGGCTAACCGTGTGTCTGCCGCTGAGAAAGCAGGGATCGAAAGCAGTCCAGCTATTCAAGGAATTAATTCAGCTGGTGGGGATGGCTCTGGAGGTCACGCACAGCCAGATTAGCCTTTCCAAGAGCTCAGCATTTTCTGCCATGTCCTATGGAGTTTCACCGATCAAACTCTGCAGAATTTAAAGGTTAAGCCTCAGGCACAACCCAGCCACCTTCCGGACAGATACAGGATCGATATCGCATCTCTGGCCAACAAGCCAGGGCACTGGGCTGCCAATGGCACATGCCCAGGGCACGGCAGAGCAACAGAAGGAACCAGACCCCCCTCCCACCTGAGTCCGCAAAATCCACGCCGGCCTATTTGGACCATTACTGACGGATCCTGTGGCGAAGATACTGAATGGTTTTTCTGCACCCTGCCTCCAATATGTTCACTGGATGACTTTACGCAGCCAGACATGGCCAGAAATGTGCCTCTGTGAACTAATGAATTGGTTTAATTGTCTGCCAAACCTGAGAGCAGCCAAAAGTAACAAATTAAAGTTTACAATCCTGTGGTCTCATTTACAAGGGGATAATACAGCAACTGTTTATTTTGTGAGATGTTGGAGTGAGTCGGGAGAAAATTACAGCCCCTATATAATATTAGTAATAATCATCTTCATAAAAATACTTTTAATAGGAAACACCGATGGTTGTTTTGCTCCATTAACTTGCACTATTGTTTCAGCCCGTCTGGCTGCCGACTCAGCAGGACAGGGGGTGTTGATTCCCCGGAGGCAAAACTGGCTTCACAGCCACAACAGCTCACAGCAGCTTCACGCTGTGGCACGGGAGTTCAATAATCGCCACGGCTGTAGCATGGCAGCATCCGTGGGAGGATCTGCGGGGCCAGATGATGCTTTACAGGGCTGTGGAAAGAGCTCCAGGGGAGAAAGGAGGTGCCAGGGTGCCTGGAAGCTGCTGGGAGACTTTATGGCTGATGTCCTCAGCCCAGAGGGGACGGGCTGGGAAGGGAGGTGGGAGCAGCAGCTCTGCAGTTTTTGGAAGAGGTGCAAGCTTCACCCTTCATGAAGTCAGCATGGTGCCAAGGGATGGAGGCACCGGATTAGCCTGGCATGAGCCACAACACTCAAAGCCGCATCCCTCCTGGCCTTGAACACTTCCAGGGATGGGGCATCCACAACTTCTCTGGCAACCTGCTCCAGTGCCTCACCACGCTCCAAGTGAAGAATTTCTTCCTTATATCTAATCTAAGTCTACCCTCTTTCAGTTTAAAGCCATTACCCCTTGTCCTATCACTACACGCCCTTGTAAAAAGTCCCTCGCCAGCTGTCTTGTAGGCCCCTTTCAGGTGCTGGAAGGCTGCTATAAGGTCTCTCCAGAGCCTCCTCTTCTCCAGGCTGAACAACCCCAACTCTCTCAGCCTCATAGGAGAGGTGCTCCAGCCCTCGGATCATCTTCACGGCCTCCTCTGGACTCGCTCCAACAGGTCCATGCCCTTCTTATGTTGGGGGCCCCAGAGCTGGACGCAGCACTGCAGGTGGGGTCTCACCAGAGTGGAGCAGAGGGGCAGAATCGCCTCCCTCAACCTGCTGGCCACGCTGCTTTTGATGCAGCTCAGGATACGGTTGGTGTCCCGGGGAGAGGGGGAAGGAGGTCTGGAAGGAGCCTCCCGGGCTGGGGACGACCATGAGCCCAGAGTTGCGGGTGCTGGCATGGGCTCAAATGCCACGTGCCAGTGACCAAGCAAAGTGGGTGACGATGTCTGTGCCAAGCATGGATAATTTCAGGCTTTCAGCTTATTTTGAGCCACTGCATCAGAAGCCCCAGCTGCGCCCTCCCTCGTACATGGGCTGCCCGACTCTGGGGTTGCCCTGGGCTCTGGGTTCTGGCACCCCATTCCCTTCAGCCATGGGCTCCAGAGAGGTGGGAGCTTGTGAGAGGGACTTTGGGACGAGGGAGGGTCCTAAATATGGGAAAACTGCCGTAACTGACTATTTTTTCTGCAAAATAGATGAGGCCCATAGGAAGCTCAGCAGCTGGGCGAACGGCTGTGTCGCCAAAGGCAGCTGAATGGGAATGCGAGGGGGAAAAATAAATAAATACGTCCGTACATCCCCATGAAATGAATCCCTCCCCATTCAGCCATTTCCCTTTATTTCTTCCTTTTAGAAGCAAGGTTATCGGGTCTAACATCACATCTAAACATTTCAGCACTAGCATTATACGGGATGCTCCAAGGTCAGCGCCTGCAGCTGTAAACTCATTAGTCTTGTCTTTTGTGAGAGAAGAAAGCCTCTTCATTCCTCTCTCGCCCCCTTCCCCCCTAATTAAAATTAAAGTATTTCCTGGCCAAAAGTCATTTCTGCATTCATTCATCTCAATTCTCTTCTGTTTGGATAAACCACCCTCTGGTACTCCGAGGGTGTTATGTATACAAACTATAAACTCTTAATGGTCCTGCAGTGTGTTATGACTGGCCTAAAGAGCTAAAGCAGGCTCTGAAAAAAGTGGTTCTTGGCAACGCCGTGTGTGGAGTTCAGGCTCATCAGTCATATGCAATTAGAGATTAAAAGTGCTTGATGGACTATAGGGGAGACCAGCACGGAGGGAGATTAGGAATGTAGGAGAGAAAAGGCAAACAAAAGCTTTTATCTCAGCGCAGCAGTTGCTACTACAAAAGCAGCGACAGGAGGACAGTCCTCATTTTCCGGAGGCACCCACAGTCCTTCCGGGCTCGAGGGCCCGGACGTGCTGATCGAAGTGCCCCATCTCCATCCTGATGACCACCCACATCTCGAGCAGGGCGATGCAAGTCCTCGAGGACCACTGGGGCCAGTGGCTGTTGCTCAGGGAGGGCATAGGAAGGCCAGGCTCAGGAGAAGGCTCATGCCAGAGGCTCAAGCCCAGACTTTCAGGGTCCCATTGCCGGCTGCACACAGACACAGTGCCTGGCAAACCCCCCCAGCTGCTGGCAAGGGCCAATCTGCCCAAAACAGAGGCACGTGGAAGGCATCAGGAGCCTGAAGGGTTTATAGGGATGGGGAGGGAGCAGTGCTCTTTCTTTCCAGAATAAAGGGGAGTTTCCCAGTTGGGGTCCTGCTGCTTTGAAGGGAAGGTGGGTGGTGGGCATGTAAATGCTTTTGAAAGGTTTGTGGCTGTTTATTTCCTACATTTTGCTGAGTGTGAGGGCCTGCTACATGCTGAAACAGGCTGCTGGGGCAAGGCACCTCCTTGCTGCCCACATCACTGCCCTGATGCACCCAAGGACAGGCAGGAGCAGGACACAAAAAGAGGTGAGGTATGTGTTTGGGATTGGCAGGGACTGCCTTCCCCTCTCCTTCTGTACCTTCAATCTATGCAGCCTCCCCAGTTTTGGGCAGGCTTAAAATGTTGGCCTAACGTGGGCTATAGGGGGACATAGAAACGCTTTTTTTGCCAGTAGAGAAATGTTTGGGTTTGCAGTCTGGAGAAGGTTAACTTTTTTAGGCTATCCAGAGAGAGCTCAGCCAGAAAGCCCAGCTAATCTAATGTTGAATACACCTTGGATGAGCCCATGAGACAATGCATTTTTCTGTGCAGAGAAACATAGTTGTTTTGTTAACAAGACTTGTTTTGAGCTAAGAAAATGCTTGGCCTTCACTGGAAGGGAAAAGCGTAAATGAGCCGCATAGGGCACTCTTTGACCCCAAGGTGAAATAAAGACCAGTCACCAAGGATAAGGCACCCTCTGTGCCATCACAGTAACTGTGTGCTGGAGGCTTTTCTGCTCATCATCAGGGCTTGGAGCACCTCGGGGTTCAGTGCCCTTTGCTGGGTCACTGACTCTGTGACAAATTAGGGGAAGGGCTCCATTGGCTGAGCTGCCAATGTGGCCTGTCAGGTCTCCTACAGAAACAAGGACACAGCTTAGCCTACAAAATTGCATGAGACTTCAGCCTTTCTTCTCTGCATCTTCAAATACCTCCGTGTAGGAGGAAGGTGAGACAGCTCTTCTGTGCATGGTGGTCACTGCAGTCCAATAAACTGTTTGCTATAGTATCAGGAGACACAGGTGAGACTTAGCACTTTGTGACCTTCTTGGTGAGGCTATCTGAGAGTGTCAACCCTTGCAAAACCAGGAGGCTTCCCTCCTTTCTCCCCACAGCACAGTTGTCCTTCCATCCATTTGCTTTTCGTACCCACAGCTAGCAAGAAAGCCAGGGAGGCACTTGGCCTGCCCAGCCTGAAGGAAGGCGCTGACTCTTTATGGAGTTCTGTTATAGAAGTCTCAATCAGCCATTAGAGGTTCATTTAAATGGGTTTTCTTGAGCATTAATAGGCTACAGTAGTGCATTCATAGCCAGCTTTCCTCAGGTTTTGCAGAAAGTAGTATAAGTGGGTTTCTTCAAGTATGTGTGATTGCTTATAGCTGCTGAAGTTGATTTGAATCACTTGCTACCAGGCTCACCAATTTAGCCTGATAAATTGTGCATTATTAAATGGGGGAAGGGAACAAAGCTGTGTTCTCCCAGAGAAGAAAATGCAGGATTTCTCATCAGTGAAGAATGATTCCTCTCATCAGCACAGTCTGAGAAAGGCTGTAATGAACCATTTGCACCTGAGAGCAAAAGCCTTCTGTCTACTACATTCCTGATCAGTCCTTGTGCTCTGAGATTTAGATATGATGGGTTCTGCTGAGAGCCGGCTATGAGGACAGGTAAATCTGACCAGCAGCGCTATGTGTGTAGCTAAGAGTGTGCTTATATCGGTGTTCCTTGGCCGCTCTCATTAGACACCAGTCCTATCCTCTGTACAGCTGATGGTTGCTCTGCCTTTCTATTCAGGAGCACTTACTGCAAACCGTGCGTGGAAGAGGGATTCAACCCCTGGCCCCAAGCATTAGTATTTGCTAAAGATAGAAACATATTTGGAAGGCTAGTCTCTTTGTGTTGGACAGAAAGCATCTGCCACGCAGGAAATAACCGTCTGACTCTTTGGGAAGCTGGTCTTGCTTTCACCCACGCAAGCTGCTTGCCAGTCAACAGGCTCACTGGTGATCATGCACGAGGTCATGGAGTTGGTGCTTGGAAAGGGACTGGTCTCCATGACTGCAGTAGTGAGAGCATTGTTTTGGATTGGTATTCTGAAATGCATTTTAGGCAGTTTCAATCCAGGTGACCCAGCCTCTGACCCCAGCTGCAACAGACTGGGTATGCAAATAACCCACTCTATGTTTGGATGACACTGAAATCAGTGTTTTTAATAGACTGCATAAGTACAAGGCTTGCTGGATCCCACTGCTCCACCGAGACAGGCATCCTGCTCAAGTGTCCCAGGATGCACGGGGCTGTATAATGAGGTACCACACCGAGTTTTCACGTAAGCACCATGGTTATTAATGCATTGCTATGCGACAGCCAAGCCCTGTACACAGGCTGCCTGCTCAGTCCTGGGGGACCGTGGGTGCCGCGCGTCTCGCTCTCAGCCTCGTGGCCTGATGGATGGACCTGTGTTAATGAGCTCCGAAGGGAGCTCCGTGCGGAGGCCTCCTTGCTGGAGGCACAAGCCTCTAAGGGAGGGAGTTAAAAGGGGGCAAAAAAAAAAACAGCAGAGAAAAGGGAAAGACTCCAGATAGCTCCTTTGGGGATGTGAAGCTTGTGCTTGATTAAAAGCCGTGCTTTATGAAAATGTTATTTGCTGTGCTTGGAAGATGACATTCAATGCAATAAGAGTGTACAGCAAACCTAATATGCTCCCTGTGGAAAGGGCTGGGGTGTGTGCCTGTGAATGCATCCTATCCTCTGATCCCTTCTCTTTAGTAGCCGCGTTTTTCCTCCCGGTGCTGGGAGGTTCCACTTTCTCTTAAATACATAGGCATCCTTCCTCTGTGGCAGCATGCAATGATGCGGAAAAGGTCTTTGATCAGAAGATTCACAACAGCAGAGAACCGTGATTGCCCCTCTGGGACACATGGATGACTGGTATCAAAATCTCAACCCTCAAATCCTGTCCTGAACTCTCAGGGTGTATTTGTTTTGGACTCTGTCAGCTTGGCTACACTACCACAGCTGGAATGAGCCTTTCAGAAGGTGATGCACAGATCTATTTCCAAGTAGTTTGCACTAGACTTTGTCTGGACGTGTTTGGGTTTTAATGCTTTCCCAGAACACTTGTAAATTTTTATTTCTGCTGAGAGCAGGAGAAACTAGCTGCTGTGCACAGAATAAAGTTGATTGTCTACAAAGTTTAATGCTGTTTTCTTGCTCTATTATTTGGCCATTCTGTGTTTGTGCAAAACTCTGTTTTAAAGCTCACTCAGAGCTCCTGGGCTGTGCAAGGAAGAGAAAGGGGAAAAGCTATTTCTCTGCTCTGCCAAAATATACAATATTTTTATGTACCATGATGGAAAGTTAAGGTGAAAAGGGCTGGATCTGAGACAAGAAACATTTCTTTAATTTTCTCCACTTTTTTAACAGGATTTGCTGTTGCTTTGAAAGCCTCCTGCTATTTTACAGGCAATAAAAAAGAGAGACTGAAAACATTTATTTCCTGAGACTTGCTCATTTCTTGAGCTTTGTAAAACTGAGCATGCCTAGCAAAGGGAAGGGACGGCATGAGCCCAGCGGACCCTTCATCCGGCTGGGGAGACCAAAATTTGCCTGCTTGACCCTAATAACTGAAAGCTTCATTCTGCTTTGCAGCCCGTGTCCTATGCCCTGTTCCGTGCAGCCCTGGGATCCCCTGAGGACGGGACCTGCCTCCCCGAAGCCACACGAGCTCCTGGGTACTAAGATGGCTGTGCACGTGAGCAGGCTGCCGCCTCATTTTCTACATTGGTGACTGTTCTTGGCTCACAGGCCAGGTGGTGGCTGGCTGCAGTAACGTCCCCCTGCTTGGTCAATAATGTCATCTAGTGCCCTTGACACGGGCTGGTAGGGGTTACACGTAGAGGCAGCCACAGACCCCCAGGGTCTGGCCCACCTCCCCAGCCCGGGGAGGCACGTGGGTTTCCTCCTGCGGCACAGTCTGCGTCCAGGGCTCCGGCAGGACGGTGACCCTGCGCTCGGCTTCTCCCAGTGAGTCTCAGCTGGTGGCAAATCCAGGTTATGGACATGGAGGCCAAACGTGCAGCTGCGCGTTAGGGTTCACAGACCATTTCAGAAGCATGTGCTGTAAATGAGAGAATGTGTGAAATCAAAAATATTTTCACATGATTCTCATACAGTTTAGCCTTCCTTTGACCTACAGCTTTACTTTTACTTACTGCCATTGTTTTTGGCTGAAAATTACAAAGCTAAATGAGCATCTGTTCCAAATAATGCTGGTCAGGCTTCTGGATAACAGCTCAGCAGCTTCCTGCCAGGAGCAGTTGCTGTGGCTTCTTGATTACTCTTAAGATGTATTCAATGTTTTGGGGAGGATAAGGCAGTATCATGAGGAAGATAGATAGGAAATATTTGTTCACAGAAAGCCTAGATACCGAAGGCCCAAACATCTTATCTAGGATATGTTTGAAAACTACACAGTTCAGGTGAAATTCTTCAAGGGGAAAGAACATAATACTGCCTTTAAAGAGTATTAAACAAAGATGATTTTTTTTTTTTAAATTGGCTATCAAATACTAAATGAGGACAAAATAGGATCAATTGGGAGGCATGTATACTTAAGGAATACAGGTCTTTTAATATCTAAAGATATCATCTTTATTTAAGTTGCTGGTTTTTAGACATAAGCCACCATCTTTATCTGGTTTTGATAGGGAAATGTCCAAAAATGTCCAAAATTCAGCTCAGACCAGGACAGATATTAAACATTTCTGAGTTGTCCCTTCAGTTAGGAAGGTAATCCTGTTTGCCTGCACGCCCTAACCTCGGAGGGGTTTTTTTTTTAATTATCTTGCAAAGCCTGGGGAAAACGCCCTCACTGCAGCAGAGCCTTTCAAGCCTGCCTGCTGAGCAGTGGGTCCGCAGAGCTGGCCAGCAGGTTTGGCTCTCCCAAGACAGGTCTGGCTTGGCTTCGGTTGCTTTGGTCCGTTTGCCTCCTGCGCAGCCCTTCCCGCAGCACGAGTGGGCAGGGTTTGTCAGGCAGCAGGAGGAGTGCTGGCTGTCACAAGCAGACCGGCTACTTGTCCCGGTGTCTCTGGCTTGCTCACGAGGTCACTTCAATAGCAATACACTTCTAACTTCTCTCTGTTTAGACTAGCCAGCAGTGGGATCGCTGGTGGCTTTGCTCTTGCGGCAGTGCTGCAGGACAGCTGCTGGGCTCCTGCCAGCCCCTGCCCTCTGCAGCCCTCCTGTGCTAAACTCCCCTTCCTGGCCAGGCTCCAGCAGCGTGTCTCATGTTCAGCCGACCCGAATCCCCCTTGAATGCCTTCATATGATGTTTTTCTTCACTTTTCCTAAAATGGTTGAAGGCTCAACCTCATTTGTACCATTCCTCATTAATCCACTGGTGGTGTGGACCTGTACCCATCAGAGGCACGCGGCTCCACTTAGACCTCACATACCATCTGCCTTTCCTTTGAAGGAAGTTTTATTTTGGGCAGAGGACAGGGAGGCAATTCCAATGGCTGTGCAACTGTACCACTTCATGCAAGTGGAGGAGGCAAGTTCTGCTCCTGGGGGGGCGGCTCGGACTGGCACGTGCCTGCTGTCCCCACGCCAGCGCACATCGTGTCCCCCCAGGCTGCACCTCAGTCTTACCAGGGGCAAACCCAAAGCTCTCCATCTCTTCTCCATCATATTCTTTTGACTGCAAACTCTACACTGTAGCAACTCAGAGCTTTAGAAATGCATGATGGAAATTTTCTGTTCGAAATACTCGGCCTTAACTGGCATCTTCATCTGTGGCTTTGATTTTTAACAGGAGCAGAAGTGGGGCTTTTAGTATGCGTGCAAGCGGGTGCTCTATCGCACAAGCAGGGCAGTGATGAGATGCACACTACCATGTACGCATGAACCTTTTTTTTTCCAGCCCTGAGTCTCAATAATTTTAGCTTCTTGAAATTTCTAAAAATACAGAACAAAGCCACAACCTAACGGGGTGGGAGGCCAGGGTTAAACACCTGTTTTGGGGGGTTTTTTTCCCCTTTATCCACTCCGAGATATTTATTAGCAAAGATGACAGGTAAGCACAGCCACAAGCTGTACAAAAATTAGTATTTTAACTTTTAAACAGAATGAATGGGATGTCAAGGTCCAACCCAGCTCCTACTAAGTTTCTTGGCTTCAGCAACACAAAATCCCAAACTAAAGTTTTCCTTCGGGGGCAATGGCAAGAGCTGCATCTTCGGCACAGTCCAGTGTCTCATTGCTGGGTTTGTGACTTGAACTCTCCAGCAGTAATAGCTGGAGACTGGAGGTTATCGAGTCTGCAAGCCCAGGGGGTTATTGATGGGATCTTGTGTATGCAGATCCTGTGCCGGTCTGCATTGCTGCCGGATGGAAATGCCCAGCAGGTTCCTCGCTTTTCCTGGGATAGGGTAGGAAGATCTCGTTTTGTCCTGATTTACCTGCTTCCTGGTTTCTCTGGTATCTTGGATGTCTGTTACTTATGAACATTGTCTGCATGTTTCTGAGCATTATTCCTCTCCTTTACTTCAGTTCTGATTATTCTCTGTCTTACAGTACTTTTGTTATCTGTTCAGATGGTTAAATTGGAGATTAAATGAAGTAAAAAGTTATTACGCTAGAAAAATGAAACTTCTAATTTTTTTGGCTGAACTCCCTTGACTAAATTATGTGGGGTTTTTTATTTGCTATAGGAGGTCCCCAGGCTCCTGACTAATGTTGCAAAATGTTAATGATTTCTCTCACTGTCATGGTTTTAGCTGGGATAGTTGATTTTCTTCACTGTAGCTAGCATAGTGCTGTGTTTTAGACTTGGTATGTAAATAATGTTGATAACACCCTGGTGTTTTAGTTGTTGCTGGGTAGTGTTTACACTAGTCAAGGACTTTCTAGCTTCCCATGCTCTGCCAGATGCACAAGAAGCCGGGAGGGGAGGGGATGCAACCAGGAGAGCTGATTCGAATTGGCCAAAGGGTATTCCATATCATGTGACGTCATGCCCAGTATATTAACTGGGGGAATTGGCTGGGGGAGGCAGCGATCGCGGCTCGGGGACCGGCAGCGTCGGTCGGCGGGTGGTGAGCGGTTGCAGCACTTGTTGTTCAGTTTTGGTTTTGGTTTTTTTTTCCCTTTCCCTCTCCTCCTACTGTTTCATCTCTCTCTCGCTCATTATTTTCCTTTTCATTATATTAGTATTATTGCTGTTTTATTCTAATTATTAAACTGTTCTTATCTCAACCCACGAGTTTTCTTACTTTGGCCCTTCCGATTCTCTCCCCCATCCCACAAGGGTGGGGGAGTGAGCGAGCGGCTGTGTGGTGCTTAGTTGCTGACCGGGGCTAAACCACAACAGTCCTTTTTGGCGCCCGACGTGGGGCTCGAAGGGTTTGAGATAATAACAGTTGCTGGTCACAGCATTGATTCATCTGTTCTCGATATTAGTAGTCAGACCTACACCATGCTGATTTTGAAGTACATGTTAAAGATTGGCATTGGGTTTTGTAGTTTGCTGTGCTCTGCAGTGGTTAGAGATGTTTTGCCTAGGAGATTTGTTATTAAAACACCAGGGTGTTATCAACATTATTTACATACCAAGTCTAAAACACAGCACTATGCTAGCTACAGTGAAGAAAATCAACTATCCCAGCTAAAACCATGACAGTATCCACCCCTTATTCCATACCATTTACGTCATGCTCAGGTCTCATACTATCCAATATGACCTCAATAACCACCACCCGCCTCCCCATCCTTTGATGACATACGTAGATATCATTTATCATTCCCGTAGTCTATGGACCATCCCTGTAGAACATCTGTAGAGGGTCCACACATGTCCATTGAGTTCATTCAGTCCATAACTTTGGGCTCCATCTACCGTAATAGTCCTTCAAGGCTGGAGAGATGGTCTGCATGGTGTTGGATTGTTGCATGCTGAAGCCAGTCTTTGTCCCACCACCGCTACACGTTGCTTGGTTTAATCAAAGTTCATTCTTCATTAATTTTGGAAATTCTTACTATGATACCATTGATACAGCATATAGCAACCATAGGAGTGATGACATACAATATCATATAGCAATTAACAGCATACTGTTCAGTTCATTGGCTATTTTCACCCAAAATCAAATCCCCTTGAGGCACACATCGAACTCCTCCATCCTCCCGCATTACCCACCAAGTGCACCCAGGTCCTCGAGCAAAAGCAATCCCATGAATGGGTTTGCCTTTGCCTGAGACAGGAATAACCCAGACGGTTTTCCCCAGCATATTTTTTACGTGCACTACAGGGACTTTACCCCCTTCCACAGTACGTAAGAGTTCTGACTGGGCAGGCCCAGCTCGATTGGCAGATCCCCTAGTGTTGACTAACCAGGTGGCTTTTGCTAAATGTGTATCCCAGTGTTTGAATGTCCCACCCCCCATTGCTCTCAGTGTAGTCTTTAACAGTCCATTGTATCGCTCAATTTTCCCAGAGGCTGGTGCATGATAGGGGATGTGATACACCCACTCAATGCCATGCTCTTTGGCCCAGGTGTCTATGAGGTTATTTCGGAAATGAGTCCCGTTGTCTGACTCAATTCTTTCTGGGGTGCCATGTCGCCATAAAACTTGTTTTTCAAGGCCCAGGATAGTGTTCCGGGCGGTGGCATGGGGCACGGGATATGTTTCCAGCCATCCGGTGGTTGCTTCCACCATTGTAAGCACATGGCGTTTGCCTTGGCGGGTTTGTGGCAGTGTGATATAATCAATCTGCCAGGCCTCCCCATATTTATACTTCAGCCATCGTCCTATTGCACAGGTCATCCATGAATGTGAAACATGCGCTGCAATCAAGCAAGCCAAGCGGGTAAAGCCTCTGTGGTATGGAGGACGATGGCTGAAGTATAAATATGGGGAGGCCTGGCAGATTGATTATATCACACTGCCACAAACCCGCCAAGGCAAACGCCATGTGCTTACAATGGTGGAAGCAACCACCGGATGGCTGGAAACATATCCCGTGCCCCATGCCACCGCCCGGAACACTATCCTGGGCCTTGAAAAACAAGTTTTATGGCGACATGGCACCCCAGAAAGAATTGAGTCAGACAACGGGACTCATTTCCGAAATAACCTCATAGACACCTGGGCCAAAGAGCATGGCATTGAGTGGGTGTATCACATCCCCTATCATGCACCAGCCTCTGGGAAAATTGAGCGATACAATGGACTGTTAAAGACTACACTGAGAGCAATGGGGGGTGGGACATTCAAACACTGGGATACACATTTAGCAAAAGCCACCTGGTTAGTCAACACTAGGGGATCTGCCAATCGAGCTGGGCCTGCCCAGTCAGAACTCTTACGTACTGTGGAAGGGGGTAAAGTCCCTGTAGTGCACGTAAAAAATATGCTGGGGAAAACCGTCTGGGTTATTCCTGTCTCAGGCAAAGGCAAACCCATTCATGGGATTGCTTTTGCTCGAGGACCTGGGTGCACTTGGTGGGTAATGCGGGAGGATGGAGGAGTTCGATGTGTGCCTCAAGGGGATTTGATTTTGGGTGAAAATAGCCAATGAACTGAACAGTATGCTGTTAATTGCTATATGATATTGTATGTCATCACTCCTATGGTTGCTATATGCTGTATCAATGGTATCATAGTAAGAATTTCCAAAATTAATGAAGAATGAACTTTGATTAAACCAAGCAACGTGTAGCGGTGGTGGGACAAAGACTGGCTTCAGCATGCAACAATCCAACACCATGCAGACCATCTCTCCAGCCTTGAAGGACTATTACGGTAGATGGAGCCCAAAGTTATGGACTGAATGAACTCAATGGACATGTGTGGACCCTCTACAGATGTTCTACAGGGATGGTCCATAGACTACGGGAATGATAAATGATATCTACGTATGTCATCAAAGGATGGGGAGGCGGGTGGTGGTTATTGAGGTCATATTGGATAGTATGAGACCTGAGCATGACGTAAATGGTATGGAATAAGGGGTGGATACTGTCATGGTTTTAGCTGGGATAGTTGATTTTCTTCACTGTAGCTAGCATAGTGCTGTGTTTTAGACTTGGTATGTAAATAATGTTGATAACACCCTGGTGTTTTAGTTGTTGCTGGGTAGTGTTTACACTAGTCAAGGACTTTCTAGCTTCCCATGCTCTGCCAGATGCACAAGAAGCCGGGAGGGGAGGGGATGCAACCAGGAGAGCTGATTCGAATTGGCCAAAGGGTATTCCATATCATGTGACGTCATGCCCAGTATATTAACTGGGGGAATTGGCTGGGGGAGGCAGCGATCGCGGCTCGGGGACCGGCAGCGTCGGTCGGCGGGTGGTGAGCGGTTGCAGCACTTGTTGTTCAGTTTTGGTTTTGGTTTTTTTTTCCCTTTCCCTCTCCTCCTACTGTTTCATCTCTCTCTCGCTCATTATTTTCCTTTTCATTATATTAGTATTATTGCTGTTTTATTCTAATTATTAAACTGTTCTTATCTCAACCCACGAGTTTTCTTACTTTGGCCCTTCCGATTCTCTCCCCCATCCCACAAGGGTGGGGGAGTGAGCGAGCGGCTGTGTGGTGCTTAGTTGCTGACCGGGGCTAAACCACAACACTCACTTCCTTGCACTCTCCCACCCACCCCCACAACCAATATCATGGTCTGTCCATTCTGAGTGTTTGTTTTTGGTTTTGTTTTTTTAAAGGCTCTGCTTCCCCACTGCAATAATAGCGCAGCTCCATTAGTGCTAGCACACATGGGCCCTGTGGTTGCCCCTGGGCTGGCTAAATCTGTACCCTAAACTTCACAGTAAGCGAAACATCAAAGAAATTATAAGATGGAAGTCAGCCAGATTGCCACACTTTGGGCGGGGGGGGGGGGGGTGGGTGGTGTCACTAATTTATACCGATGTGTAAAGAATATTTTCTTGCAATCATGTTGCTAAGCCTGAAGGTAGACAGCTCAGTCTTTCAAGGATAAAATTGATATTGCAACGTTGGGCTACAGAACAGTACTGCAAGAAACGGATTCCTGGGATTTTATGGGGGAGCAGGCTGAGGCATGCCAAGAGGTTTTGTCCAAGGTGGATGCCTGAAGGTTACATCCTCATCTGGAGTGTTTGGAGTATGGGAATAAACAGAGCTTCCTCAGCAGAGACCAGCCCTGAGTTAGGGACGGACACAGGCTGGGAGAAATGCTTTAGGAGTCACTTGCTCAAAGCACAGTCCCCCATTAACTAACAGGAAGGCTTCCATGTGTTATACATTCCAAGAGGCTTTGCTTGGCAGCCCTGTTGATCATTCCTGATGCACTCTAAGAAGGGAAATTTCAGTAGTTTATAATTCTTTGTTGCCTGCTGTGTATTGAGCACAGACTTTTTGCATCTGCCCTGCTGCTAGTGTACCCAGCGACTGCTTTAGTGGAGCTGTTTTGCTTTGCGTTATGGGCATGTGAACAGCTGGCAAAGCAAAGCCATATCCCCCCTCTACTCCCATGTGCTGTAGAGGCTGAAACCTTGCTGAAATGTTCATTTTTCTAACATCCTGCAAGATGTGACACAGCCCTGCATTCTGGCGCCTGTCATGCACAAGCCAGCTGCAGGTGGCAAGAGGGCAGATTACAAGAGCATCGGTTCAAATCTTTGTTTTTTATTCCCATGCCGAAAAGCCTACAAACGATTCTCCCCTGGGTTTTCCATGAAATGAAGCTCAATATTCACACGGCAGTGAAAAGAGGATTAAAAAAACCCAAATAACAACAACAAAAAAAAAAACACACACAAAAGGGGGATGATGATGATGACTTGTTATTCCCCAAACCATGCATTATAAATCATTATAAATGTAGGAAACCCACAATTAGAGTTGCACTTTCAAGACACTGCTCAGAAAAGCCTAAGCAGAGCACATAAAAAGGTGATTGTACAGGTATGACACCCAAAGCAACCTTAACCTGATGCTGTAGTGACCTACATGAGGACAAATTTCCGATTTAGGCCCAATTACTTCGAACTGCGCTTTAAAGAGCTAATGGAGCGGTGGGCTGGAGTTTTGTTCTGTTTCCTTGTCCCTTTGTGGCAGTGATGTGGGCAGTTTCAGCGTGAAGCGGCTGGACAAAGCAGCCTGGAGGTACTTTGCAGCCACAGAACATTTCCATGATCGTTGGAGCTAAAAGCAGGAGTTCGCTACCACCGTCACAGCCTTCTGCATGCTGCGCAGCTCCTGCAGTGCAGCTGCTACCGCGGTAAGGGGTGTCTGATCTAACGGGGATGCGTTGGTGAACATGGAGCTAAATTTGCAGTTAATCCAGTGATCTATAGGCTCTGCCAGACCCTGCACCAAAGGCTTCTGTGTTTTACAGGAGCTGCATTCCTGCCTCAGTTTCTCCCCAGCTAGTGCGACGTTAAAGCTGAGCAAAGGATGCAGTGGCAACTTTAATGTTCAGGTTTTGGGCACAAGCATGAACTTAAAGTCAGGGGCAGCTGAGCCAGCTCAGCTACCAGAGCATCTCCTGCTGCTGTAGCGCTGCCTCGTCCCAGAGAACAACCTTCCCCTGGTGCAGACTGTCAGTCACAGGAAGGTGGCGGGTGGCTGAGTTCTTGCGTTACAGTAACTCCGTTTTCGTTACTTGAGCTTGTTTGTAGCCTATATAATCATAGCAATTAGATACAACCGCTCTTAGCTGCATAGCTTAATTACAACTAATGCACATCATTTCAATTAATTTTAATTATATGGAAAATGTGAAGAGTCTGTTATTCCATTGTTAAAATCATTTGGGACAAACAAGACTAAAGTGCTAAATTTCATAAAGGACCTAGTTATTTATTTTAACTCACTAATGAATGGATGTGTCTCTAAATTCTCTGAAGATGTAGTCCCTACTTGAAGAGTCAGTGCTGTAGATTTATGGATATACTGGCTCGTACAGAGAGATTCAGTCCCAGCTTTAAATGCAAAATGGAAATGCCCCATACTGCTGTCTTAAGCAGTAATTCTACAGAAGTTATTTCATGTTAATTAAAAGTAACCACCTTAAAATTAACATCCACCGCAGCAGAAATATCACTGTGCAGACACTCTTCTGACAAAATAAATGTAGGTGTGACCACTTGGAATAATTTTAGCTTCTAATTAATCCAACCATTTTCTAAGACATTGAAATCCACCTCCTACTAGCTCATTTCTATTTAGTCTTTGAAAGAAAATGTTTAATGCTCCTTGGGCAAGTTTGGAAAATCTTATTTATGATATGTACTATTTTTATCTGCTCTTATAAATACCACTCCCTTAGAAATAAAATGTTTCTGGAGTTTGCTACATTAAAAGAAAAAGAAAACATAGCAGAAACTTTGAGTCCTGTTTTAGAGCATAAAAGGGTTTATCTTATCTAGAGCAACCGGTACAGGATAACCAGTGTTATCTTATCACCACATATTGATGTCAGGGTTTAAAAGGACTTGAGGCTGTTATGCTACACGGAGCAGAACTCCTACACTGATAAACACTGATAAAGCCGCAGTGCTCTAATCTAAACTACACCTCCTTTCTGCCCCAAATACACATGAGAAGAGCCAGAAGCATTTTTCCTAGCACAGCACAACCCTCTGAGTGAGGGTAGGCTCCTTGGCCCGCTGGTGCTGCTGGGGAAGGTCCCTGGGCATAGCCAAGGCTGACAGCAACCTCAAGGAAAAACAAAACCCGTCTTCAGGCTGAGCTTTGCCCATGGCCATCGCTAAACTCCAGCCTTACAGGAATAACCTGGACCGAAGGCATGGGGTTTTGTCAAAGGGCGATGTTCATGTGAGAAGGTAATGAATAGGCTTAAAACCGATCACCTTCTTTAAGTGGTAGCAGCCCACAGTTGCAGGGCTGACTGTACCAGCTTCAACCCTTCAGCAGCCTGGCTGGAATCATGTGTAATTTCCTCAGGAAGGGATGTACAGCCCTAAGGCCTTTGCTTGGAGAAAAACAGACACCCACAAAGAGAATCAGGTCCTGCAGAGTAAAAGCTTGTCAGGCGTGGGATGCAGGCTGAGAATCCACATTGCGTACGTGGTTTCTTCTTGCCTGAGTAACGTGGATGCCAGTGACTGATGTTAATGTAACCTTCCTGTGTTAAGCCATTGAATCAGCCTTCCGGAGGAACAATGTGGATCCCAATTAACGACGTAAGAGTGCCCATGCTCGTTAGAAGCACGCTAATGACCTCAGGGGTCCTGCTTTGCCCTGCGCTCCAGCATTCCTCACCCACAAAAACACTAGGCTTTGGACATGGTGCTTCAGGGTCTGCTTCAGGGCAGGGGCTTCTCACCAGGCTGTGGTAAGGGCACGGGTGTGACACTGATAACCTTGAGTAGGTTGGAGCCGAGGGGAAACCAAGTCATGGACAGGGTCCCTGCGTCACTTCTGTCTGCACACAGCCTTTCCATGGGAGTGGTGCAGTGCAATGAGGCAAAGGGCAGAAGGATGTACAATAGAAATAAGGATGTACCATACCGGTAAACAACATGAAAGCTTACAGCAAGGACCAAAGTACAAGGCTGAGATAGTCACATTGCAGATGTTCGAAATGTAGTACATAGGACACCCACATAATCTATGCGTGACCTCAGAGCTTGACACCTCTTGCCTGCTTGTGCAATTCCAATTAAATTTGGGTGCATTAATCTCTCTATTCTTAATAGAAACTCACTTGCCTGCTCTCTCTCACCTCCATTTTCTGCCAACTGCAGAAAAAACACCCAGCCAGCCCTCTGCTTATTTGATCTTAAGGTGAAGCGATCAAACAAGCTTGCAACCTCATTGAAGGATCACACAGAATGAGAAAGCGGGCTGCAAGGCAGATTAGTGAAATCGCTTCCATTACAGCTCCAAGCACGGACATACGCTGTCTTGACAAGTTTCTTTTACAACAAGCCCAACTTTCCTCCCTTTTCCTTCAGTTTTGCTGTGGTGTCGATGTTCCTTTCTCTAGGCATTCAAGATAAAACCCCACACTTTGGAAGCATGGCAGCCTTGAAAGGCCTGATGTTGCACTCTACCATGAGCTGCACCAGCTTCTTTTTTTTTCGGTAGAGCTGCTCCATCCAGATGTAGATGTCACGACACATATGGTAAAACATGCATCCTCTCTGTGTTGCCTTGAGCTGACAGAGTGTGATTCCCAGCCATGTGGCAGCAGAGCCACTGCTCTACAGTCCTGGGGACCAAGAATCTTCTCACTCTTTCCATGCTTTTTCATAAACAATAGGTGGCAATTTTACCAATTAAGTGTGTGGGGAAGCAGCGAGTTTGGATCAGATGCACACAGCAGCTGCCACAGCATGACTACGCAGCATAGAGAGGCTGCAAGCACTTAAGCAAGACAGAATTATCATAGCACAAGATTAGTTCAGATATCATAAAGCTCCACTTCCAACAGCTCCCCACCAGGAAATCTCCACCCATCCCTGCAGTTAAGATGTGTATCTGTCTTGCAGTGTTAATTGTGCTGGCCTGCCACTTTGCTGTGGTTTATGTAGGCGGCCCAAGTTAACAAACCTGGACAGTAAGGGCATTCCAGTGCTCGGGTGGATAGTCCAAAAATGAATAAATGGAAGTCATGTAGTTCTGCTGAACCTGTGCTTTAAAGCTTTTAATTGCTAACTTTCATCTTTTACCAGCATAAATAATGAATGTGGCATGTTCCCCATTTTCTATCACCACCACATTATTAAGGCAATAAAACAATTTCAAAGGTGTGGTTATCATAAGCTAATGGCACCTCTAGGGGATTAACAACACCCCAGGAGACTTCTTAGTCTTAAAAAACCCGATACCCCCTGTCAGTCTCTATTAGCTCAGTCGCGTGAGAGTGTGTGCACAGAGCTCCCTGCTCATGCTATATGCCACTTGGCGCGCAGGACAAGTTAAGTGACACAACTGCAGGCATAATTAGGTCAGAAGATGCTTCCAGGCAGACAATTAAATAAAAGAGAGGAACCCTGCAATCACACGCAGCTCAGATTATGTATACACTCAGGTAAGCCAGCTGCCTACAAGCCAGCTGCAGCTTTTTTCAGCCCAATTCAGAGCAAAGGGAGAGCCTCCCCTCTTACAGGAAGAAGTGAGGAGCAAGTGCTGCCATGCAGAGCACCGTGGCATGAACGCAAAGAGCTCTCCTTGCAGCACACCCGAGAGCATCTCCTCAGGATCAGGCTGGTGGGGAGGGAGTAGGTGACTTTGAGACAGCCGTTCGCCTGCCTGGAAGCATCACTTCATGGGGTTTTGCAAACCCGAGGTGACAGCAGAGTTGTCTGTGAAGACGCGCCTGCTGCCTGCCACACCAGGTGATTTGGGAGCACTCCCTACACACAACTGCTTTGTGGATATTCCTCCCCTTCCTCTTGCTTCCCGACAGCCTCTGTAATCTTGGCGTGACATCATTGGGAATTATGTTAGTATCTGTTGGGGCATTAAGACCAAGCTATTTAGCACATCAAAACAACAGTATTAGCAAACAGACCTTCATTTAAGGTAATTACGCACCAAGGAGACTACCTTATCTTTCATCTCCTGTTTATTTTGCTAACAGTCACCCAGATTCTTTAAGTAATACCTTCCCTGCTATCAGTTATCAAAGCAATGATGGAGGTGGAAGACAGCTGAATGCACTAAGCTCTAACACAGCAAAAGCCTCACAGGTGGGAAGAGGAGGAGGGACAGCTGAATAAGGGTGAGAGAGGAGAGCTGTCTATCTCTGCCTTTGTCTACCTGTCAGCAGTGCTAAGCTGGGAGCCTTGATCCTACAAGACTTTGCACAGCCTGGAGCAGGGATGGGATTTGAAGGACATGTGTTGCACTCCATCATGCTATAGAGGCTTCAGGTGAGCACAGGCATTTGCTAATTGCTATTGCAAATGATCACAGTGAATTTTCAACTCCCACTGTGCCCACACTTCACTATCATCCTCAGTAAAGATAAAGGGGGCAAGGGTGGGAGGATTTAGGGAATGGGTGTAAGCCAAAGCACAATGGCCTCAAAGATTAGTATTAGGCTAAGCAAGGTCTTTAGATACACATTTCCATTCTCCCCCACATGAAGGATGTGTTCAAAGTCTGTCGAGGTCAGCGGAAGGCACTAGTGTGACCGCTGCCTTGGCCATATCATCCAAAAGGCACACTGAGAACTGAGCTGCTTGATCCCACGCTCAGCTTTAAAATAATAATGGACAAAGGAATCTTAGGAACATTTTAATGTCTCTTTCCACCACGGAATGGCTGGAGGGAAAAAAAAAAAGTGAGTCACACCACAGTGACAGTGAAGCGATGGACTGCTTGAGTCTGGGGAGAAATACTGCAAACTGGATAGTCTTAGTTGTGATTGCTGTGAGGACTTAATCAGTCAATAGGCTAGTTGTAGAGGTAAAAATCCTCTCACTGTGACTCAGCAGAGGGATACATCACCTGGGTCCTGCTTCACAAGTGCATTCAAAAGAAAAGGGTGATGAAATGCCTTAAGAGAACACGACCTTGGAGTAAATCATACTGCAGTGCTCAAACTGCAAACCTACCAGCAATAAGAGTGAACATAAGATGTAGGATCTGGCTCTGTAGTAAGAAAAGTAGAAGAGCAGAGGGGAATGGACATAGCTCTCACTGAAAGCAATGTTGGGACATGAAGTAGAAAATAATGCAAGTGTGCTGTGTAGCTCTCATTGCTTTTCCAGCTGGGAGCACAGCAAATTAGCACTAAGCCTCCTTCCCCTCTCATTTCTTGGCCAAGTGAAGCTGTACCAACTAGAAACAAGGTTTCTCCAGCAGTCACTGGGATGCACTGGCTAGGCACTCTGGGCAGTTCTGCCATCCGTATTTCCTTCAGCAAAAGCTTTCTCATATGCTTTAAAGAAGGTGAGCTGTGGTAGCCCCAGCTGCTGGCACAGCCATGGCCCCCAGCTCTGCTATTTTTTCAGGACAGGTTGTGTGGTACTTGACTGCAGAGCATCAGTGTCCAAAAAAAAAAAAAAAAAAGCGTATCTGGATGAAATACAGGAATGCTGACAAGGGGATGTGTGTTTTGGGGATGCAGTCTACATACGTTTTCACCCTGAATTCAATACATCGGTAAAACAAAGGGCAGAAAACTAAACTCTCTAAATTCATTCGTCATCTCATTTCATTCTGTTGCCAGACACGATTGTTGCCATTCAAGAATTTGTGTAGCTTTTATGGGCATATTTATGGTGTTATGTCCATGAATTAAAGGACAAGAAATCTTTTCCACCAGTTACAACTAAGCAATGAAAAACTGATATCATACAGGCAGAAAACAGGGTGAAAACTAAATATCCAAACAATTTCCAAACAGGAATCAATAGTGGTCTGGAAGTTACTGTAAGCTTATATTTAGTAAAATAAAACAGATGCTAAGAGGAAAGTCTCGTAACATTCAGAAGTTAATGTAACTATGACTGATAAGCAGAACAATGGGGGGGGGAGTTATTTTGGTTTTTATAGCTTTTTCATATGTGCCTGATGGAAACAGTACTTTAAATCCTTCTGGATATTGGCACAATCTTGCAGATGACAAAAGCATGAACTGTAAACACAGGACTGCAAGAAGTGAATGCACTGTGCTACAGAAGGACATCCAGGAATGTGTAATTCATTCATAGTCTAATACAAAGAGTAAATTGGGATACCAGAGCACTTTGCTGACTTCATTAAATGGGGAGATTTTGAATGCACCTGGAGGAATAACACCAAAAAAGGGCTTAGATAGACTAGAAAGCAACAAAATACGGAGATTTAATGTGGAAAAACTGTAAGTAAATCTGTCTAGGGAAAACTAATCCAAAACACAGATGTTCTCCTGGAGAGAGAAAGCTTGAAAGCAATCATGTTAAAGCAGACAAGGAATGACAACAGAGTTAATGGTAAGTCCCCGGTGCAACAGGCAGCACAAATCAGGATGGGGAGTTTGCTTGTGTGCACTGACAGCCCGCTGTTAGCCACTGCTCACTCCTGCGGAGCCGGAGCCGCGCCGCTCTAATCTCTTGCTCGTGAAATGCTAATTCTAGCGGTGTGATCGGCAGAGAGATAACACAAAGTGGAGGCAACACTACGAAGTACAACAGAATTATGACAAGCTTGGAGGAAACAACTCGTACAACACCACCACTGGGAAAAGGTGCGAGATAGGAGATAAGCCCGTTAATACTGAAACTGAAATATTAAATGTTCCATCGCATGGCAGATTTAAAAAACTAAACAGAAAACTAGAAACCTAGCAGCAGATCATCTCCATGCTGCAAAGTTCGGGGTGTCCTTTATCATTTGTTGTAAAAAATTCTTCTTAAAAACCTGCCCATGACCAATAGAGAAAAGTCCATCCAAAGGCAATAACAGAAAAGGCTCTGTCTGTGACTTTTTCTTAAGAAAAATGCTTTCTTCTTCTTAAGAAGTCACTGGATTAAGGGTAACTAATAAAACGTCCAGGTACAAACTCTCAGAAATGTTTCTCTATACTCAGAAAAGGAAATGTTAACCTCTTCTGGGCAGAAAGGCTGCAGAAGACAGGCGGAGTTGGCAGTTCCTGGTGGTGACAAGGCTGGTGCTTTCCTACCAGTACTGCATGCAGAGCTGCAGAGGAGCGTGGCCTGACAACAGCTCGGGCACAAATGCAACACCAGCACATTTTGCTGCCTGCAGATGAGGTTTCCTGTCCCATATTGTCTCCCATGGATTCTGTGGGTCCCAGCAATGAGCAGGTTAGGCTGGGCAGCGATGTGCTGCATTCCCCATCCACAGGAATACGTGCTGCAGCCAGCACTAACCAGCCCTGCTGCTAGCTGCAGCTTTTATTTCCAGAGATAGATAAAATCCAGTTTGGGAAGAGAGGCAGTTGTTGGAGGCACAGGGCACCGAGAAGCATTTCTTTCCGCGTTTTGCCTAGGAGACCGCCTGAGGTCTTACGGGGGTTACAGGGAGGGATGCAGAGGGGCGCGCAGGGATGCGGAGTGATGCTCAGGGCTGCCCAGGGGTACCTCTCTCCCCCGGGCTCCCCCAAGGCTGACTTCCCACAGCTGCTGAAGACCCACATTGCCATCTAGCGCCAGAGGAGCACAAGGACAGCCGGGAGGCATCGCCTCCCCTCGGGGCCGCCCTGCTCCAGCGCCGCTTGCCCGGGCAGTGCCGGGCCGGGGGCTGGGCCGGGGTCGCCCCCGTGGGGGTCGCGGACCCCCCGCTCCCTCTGGAACCGGTAACTCCTTCCACTGCGGAAGCTGAAGGCGCTGAAGTAAATCTTATCTGTTCTGCCAAACCCCAGCAAGTCATGTGCAACCCTGCCCATAGATCCTCCTTTGCCCCACGGATGCTAAAGGGCTTAAGAAACATGTAAATAGCTTTGCTTAAGCTCAAAACATTACAGCTGCTAGTGATCTCATCCTAAAAACGGTGCAACTGAAGTACAGTTCAGTAATGACTGAAGTATCTAATAGTTATGTATTTCCAGCAGGTTTACATGCTGATGTACCTCCTTCGTACTTAACCCTCAGCTAAGCAGGGCTGGGTGGGGTGCAGGCTTAGTGCCCGCAGGAGCATCGAGATGCTGCGGAGGGTTTTGGTGAGGTATTAATAAACTGTGACAGTTCCAGTGAGAATCAGGGTGTTAACCTTACTGTCCTGGCCAGGATCCAGCTGGGATAGCTCAGCTCTGCCAGCTGCGGTTTGCCTGCAGAGAGAGGGCAAGGGGAAGGAGCGAGGCTGAGCAGGTTGGGTCCTGCCCACGTTCCTGCTGCAGATGCTGCGCGTCGGCCCTGGCAGCGTGCTGTTGCTCCTGTGCGGTCTGGAACAGCTGTTGCTTTCCACCCAAAGGTGATCACATTACAGTAGTAAATGTCTACCTCCAAAAGAATAGATTGTAGTTACAGTATTTTCTGTGGCATCTTTTCATGCCAAGCACTTCTATATACACAAAGAAAGGTATGTGCTAACTATTTTTCATGGGACTTCCCACCATAAGAGATCAAACTGTTAAGTGTTGTTATTATTATGTGTGCTACAAGAATACCCAGAAGCCTCAGGTGAGACAAGGGCTTCTCTGCACTCAGAGTATACATGTTTAATAAAACTCAGTCTTGTCTGTGCAGAGCTGGCAATCTGATTGGGACAGGACAGAGGCGTGAGCAAGCAAAGTGATTTGCTCCACATCGTAAAGCAGTTCAGTAGCTGATGCAGGCCTCCCAAGTTTCAGCTTGCCAACCAGTCTTTTCAATTAAATGTCGTACACGGTGGAGTTTGTTTATTTTGCAGACTGTGGTTATGCCCTTGTAACAAAGGACTCCCAGAAAAAACAGCCCTTTCATGGTTTCATGGGCTCATTGACAGAAGAGAGGCCCTGCTCATTCACCTTCCCTTCTCATGCCGTAAGTGGGAACTTTGAGCACCACTTGGCAAAGATGCAGAGAGCTGGCACACTCGGATGGAAGGATTCATTAGTGGATGCTGAAAACTATACCAAGCAACTTGATGACAGAGTGCAGTTATTAAACCTCGACAATGAAGTGGCCATCTATGACCAGCAAGAGCTCACGGCTTTCCAGCAGTGTGGGTACAACTAAGCTTTGGCATGGCAAAGATGAGGTGCAGAGCAAGGTCAGCCTGCTCTTGCTGCAGGAAGGGTGGCTGGAATTGGTAAAGCTTAAAGGCAAGCTTCCTTCTTGCATATCTTGATCTTCTGTCAGGAGGACCTCATAAAGAAAAAGCCACTCAGAAGCACCAACCGATTGCGATCAGCTCCTCAGCCCGCACTCAAGGGTACATGCTCTGAAGGTCATTCATCAGGCAATGGGGAGCAAACGTGCTGCTTTGGTCGCTGAAAGTTTGCATGTGTTCAGAGGACTGGAAGAGCATTTCGCCTGCAGCCCTTTAAATGGCTGCTGCCTGGCAAGACAACCTCCACTGGATGAAACTGAGGCCCTGTAAGCAGAACATCCTTTTACAGAGGCAAGCAAAATTTTGGAGACCCAGTCACTGTAAGATCTTTTTCCCCCCTAATACAAACAGATCAGTGAAATCTATTTATTTTAGGCCTGCTGTGTCCTAACAGATCCAGGAGCTGCACTTTCTCTTGGAAGAGGCAAGGTTTAGTTTAAAAATATTAACTTTTCATGACATTTAGTCTCAATTTTGGTACAAACTTTTAAACTCTGCCTCTCTGGTGCAGATGAAGGACCAGCTTCTTCCTCAGTGTAATTCTGCCTAAGCCCATGCATTTACACTGAGGGTGAATTTTGTCCATAAGGTTTGTGGTTCTCAGGCAGAGGCTTATTGACAAGCACCGTGCTGAAGATATTTACATTCAGCAAGGCTCATAAGCCACTGAACATCTGTTCTCTCGTCAGCAGCCTCCTCAGCATTTGCCCTGTAGGCAATAATCTACAGAACAAGTTTCCCAGCACCTAAACTACTGTAGGATAATTCTTTAACTAAATGGAAAGCAAAGCCCAAGGCCCTGGGAATTCACTTTTGTACAATAATCTTTTGTGTACGTACAGTGGAAACCAGAGGATTATGGAGTCAAATCATGAGAATTCAGGTCAAGTGAGATTTGAGGGGGGAAGGAGAAGATGACAGAAGCACCAGTGGGAAGGTAGTGATCCCAGGGGAAGTAACGTGACGCTTGCAGATAAGCCTGTTCTGCTGTCATGGTTTAATTTTACACATCAGTATTAAAATTTCTGAGCGTTGCTGAACATCAACTCTCCCTTTACTGCATGAGGTTCTTTTGTGTTGGTTTTGTCCTCCTCTAGCAGCTGCATTATTTTGGAGTATCTCCATGTCTCAGTTGTTTTCTTTTGCTGTGCCTCCATTTTCTAGCTCTCTATTATTTTTTTGCAATCTGAGAGTTTGTGTGTTTAAATCTCCTTCCTTCATTCAGCTCACTGCTATTTTTCTCAGTCTTGCACACTTAGCCTGGAACAAGGATTTCAAAGATCCTCTAGGTATACAAAGCAATTCATTTATCTCCCCTGGACATTTGCTTAATGGAAGGAAGTAAACGTTATTAAAGAAAAGCACAATGAAAAATGTGATGCTGCTTTTTCTCTTTCTGGCAAGGGATTGATCTGGATATGCAGACCGACACCCAGAAACTGTATTCAAATGCCTGCCTGCTCAACCTACAGTACAGAAAGACCCAGCTGAATCTGATCAACTATTTAGCATGATCTTGGCTGGTGTAGGCTGCTGAGCTGATGGGAGGATGTGCTGCTGGGCAGCAGCTGCTGAGAAAATAGTGGAATAGAAGGTGTTAAATTAGACATAGGTGTAAGCAAAGGAGAAAACAGCATCAAGGAAAATTCACAAGTCTTCTGAAAAACAGACCAGCTGTACAGCTCATCTGAACGTGAGGATTTTCCTTATCTTTTTAAGAAGATAGGCAATATGGCAGAAAGGTTATGTTCTACCTGTGGCATAAAATCCTTTCTCAATTACTATGTATGAGACCTGGAACAAAATCCCTTCTCTACTACCTCTGTGAAATCTAACATGCTAAGCAAGAGAGGAGTAAGCCGCAGCAGAAAGCAGCTCCGCTTTCTGCTCTGCAGTGGTGGTGGGAGCAAGAGTTTGAGTCTGTAGGTATTTGGACCATGAAAGTGCTGCAGGCCAGGAAAAGCAGATTATTTTTTTTTTTGGTCACAGCATTTTACCACATTCAGGAAAAGAGTATATGAATCTGCCTGGCTAGGAAATCTTCATTTTATGAGTCATATGTGATTTTAATTATGAATTTATCCCACTTGGTGTACCATGCATTTACTCAGTGTCATGTTATTTGCATAGGTGCTATGTCCTATCTCAGCTCTAACACAGACTGTGTCACTTAAGAAGAAGAGATAAGCACTTTGCTTCCCAGTCATCCTCTGCAAGAGAATATAAACTTAAAGCCTCTCACAGGCAAAAGCAGAAAATACTTTGTTAGTGCTTGTTTTGGTTGAGAGAATGATCAACTTGTAGTCTAATAAATAATGTATATTACTGCCCTAAGGAATGACACAATCTTGATTGTTGCAAAGTCATATATGTGTCAGGAAAGTCCCGAACTAAGGTTGTCCAAGGAATCGCAATTCAGTCTTCCTCTGTGTGTGTGTTATGAAAGTCCTGAGCTGTGTGCCTACGTGCTGTTTTTCCTAATACCTTTGAGAGATTCTGTGTTCTTGCTCTTTTTCCTTTGCATCCCATTTTTAGTTGGTTAGTTCATACTCCAGATGAGCACAGACTGCACGATGGGCCGGGGGGGGGGAGGCAGGAGGGATAATGTAAGTCTCTGCTTGGAGTAACCTACAGTTTGGACGTCATATTTTAAAAGTGCAGTACAGAGTACAGATGTTATGGGTTGTATTAGCTTGGTCTGCAGGGAACTACATCCTGTATTGGATGAAATGGTTTGACCTCTTCTATTGAAATGCTAATGTTTGACCATTTCCTCCAGCAAAGTGAGTCTCATTATTTCTCATTGTAGCCTACATTTACCCTTCCTCCAGTCTACGCCACCCTGACCCCAGAGTTTCTGCTTTTCAAATATGCACTTAAAATTTGTCTGCTATGTGATCGTTTTATGAGGTGATATCATGAAGTATAAGTATGTGTTCCAGCTGTGTTAGTGACCCTGCCTATAAACCAAGGAGGTTGGCTAAGCACACTCTTGCCCTCCCACTTAATGTGACTCAAAACAAGAAGATGCAGTGATTCAGACTGCAAAAGTGAAAGAGAGTGAAAAACCCAGGTTAGACCCTGGAAAAAGGAAACTCTAAGTGAAACTGACTTTTTATCTCTTTGTGTCTTCGTGTTGACACTACATTAGGAAGGCTGAGATCAGATATCCCCAGAGGGCCAAATCCAATTTTGAATCAAATGTAAAAGACCAGCTTGTAAAGGCCAAGAATGAATTGGTTCTGCCAGAAGAAAAATTAGCACAGAAACAAGCTTATTTCCAGAGAATCTACTGAAATAACTACTGATGCCTTAATATGGACTGTCCTTGTCTGATATTTTTTTTTTTTAAACTTAGTGAAAGTTCAGGCTGTGAAATGACCAATCTGTATAAGGAACACATCCATCTCCAGATTTGTTGCATGCAGTAATCTGTAGTCAAGATTACTTTAGTTAGCATTGAGATGGGCTGCCCTTTTTATTCTTTGAGTCTGTTTTAACACTAATCCCTGAACAAATACTTACAAAAGCTAAACAGATATGTGTCTGTCCTACTTGCTTCCATTTACATCTGTGAGAAGCTGCAGAGATTTTGTGCCGCTTAGCTGTCATGCTATTTCTTAGTGCCAAGTTCTCATATTGCTGCAGTTCTAGGCCATTTGCTGTTGCAGGAGAAGATTTAGGTCAGAGGTTTTTTCAACCTTTTTTGATTTGTTGTCCCCTAAAAAATTTTCCAGCCGTAGTGCAGACTCCTTTAGGAATTTCACATATGTACATTGCTGTCTGGCACATATGAATTCGCTTTTTCTCAATCACTTCTTGCAGACTCTTTAGAAGTTTTCCATGGGCTTGCCAGGCTCTGCAGACCATAAGCTGGAAACCAATGATTTAAGTGAGCTCTTGAACCTTTACTCCTCTATGTATACACGGCTGTAAAAGATGAGAATGCCATAAAATGAGTAACAACAAGGTCAATGTTTTGGTGATATTGTGACTTTCAGTACTTTACAGTCTGTCAAACCTGAATGCAGGGTGTTTAAGCAACCAGTGTTCACATATGAAAAAATATATGGTGACAGCGTACCAACACCCACGTTGTCCCACTGTCTCAGTGGCTTTGGAAGCTGAGCTGTAGGTGTTCCAACACCCCCCTTAATCACAACCAGTTGCCTCCAGAGTTTTAGCTATCAAATGATATATGCTTTTTGGCTTCTCTAAGTCTAGACCAAAGAAGGGTCTACAATATGATTTCTTTAGACTGAGATCAGGCTTAGAAGGAAATGCGGGATAAAGTCCATGCATAAATCAGCTTTCTCCCTGCATTGCTTTATGCACCATACCATGAGAACTGGTACTTCTTTAGAACCCATCAAACCCTCTGCCCTGGCTGAGAGACTGCTATTAGTAAGCAATACCATCCTTACCACAGTAGGCTGAGCTTCTTAGCTTTTCCAGACCCACTATTTATACAACAGCAGAGTACTGCAACTTCTCCCACTCATCACTTTGCTGTTGGTGAACTGGAGGAGAACATCCCTCAGCTTAGAAGTGAGGAAAGACTGGCGTTAATTATTTGCACTGCTATAGTCCCTGCATGCTGTAAGTATTGACCAGGTCTCTACTATATGAAGTTCAGCACATGTGTGAAACAGGAAGAGGGTCTACATGCCAAAGATCACCCAAACCAAGTGTGTGACAGGAGATAACAAGTGGATGTCAGGGAGAATCAGATGGAATAGTACAATTGAACGATAAGATAAGACAAAGATAGTGCATTAGCCTATGGTCTTGGCATGCCACCTAGTCACCTGGTGATAGGTGCTGCTATAGGTATCACAGGAAAAAAAAAAAAAAAAACAGAACCTTTGAAGGATGATGATTAGCTTCTTTCCATAGCTGTTACAGAACATTCCTATAATGGAGGAATGGCACTTTGGGGAGAAAAAAAGCATATGGTAGTTGTCAGAAAATGTAACAAAGAGGTGATGAGGACTGGCAATGTGGTTAATCAGAGGTGAGCTCTGACTCCTAAAAGTGAATTTAAGATGACAGGCTGGATGGACACAGGTCAAAACAGGTCTTGGAAATGAATCAAATAGCTTTTTCCTTGCTGCAATAGAGAATGGTGAATCAAAGGAGGAATGTAAATAGAAAGCAATCTGGTCAAAGCAGGGCACTGGCTAGGAAAAAGAATGGGACAAGACATCAAATGACAAAAACACAGGAGAGAGTAATGCAGCAGTGGAGAAGCAAAAGCAAAGAGAACCTAGTTAAGGGTTCCAGCTGCATGGATGGAAAGAAAAGATTATATATCTGTTTTGTAATACAAGAAGAAACTATAAAATGTGGACATTTTTGACCAGGAGGGCCCAGAACGAGGTCCAAGTTGAAGGTGACATCTGACTTGCATTTCTTCTTCCTCTCCTTTACTTGGCATCTGTTGTAAACCTACTGTTCCCTAGCCTGAGACTTATCTCAAGGTCGTTGTTTTGATTCTACTCTTATCCCTCCCGCCAAGAGGTTTATAGAGCTTCGTGTTCTTTATAATGAAAGTATAGCGCCCATCAGCCGATACTTCCAGATTTTCAATTTTCTTTTTGGCCTCCTAAGGCTTTAATACGAAACCTTCCATCTCACTGTCCCTCAGAACTACTGCTCCTGAATTATGGCGATTTCGTCTTAATATCCACAGCAGGGATTTTTAATAAATCAAACAAAAAATAAAAAATGCTGCCCCATCCCCCAGGGTTGATGGATCTGACTCCCCACCAATAATAAGCCAGACAAGATGTTATGGGACCTTTTGGTTTTGTACAGGATGTAAAAGACAGACTCTTCCCTTTCTCAGAAGGCAATTCAGTGTAAACCAGGTTAGTGTGCAAGACTGCATCTCCAAAGGTAATGCAAAATAAAAATAACAATGTGTCTCTAGAATATGGCATTGAGAGAAAGCAAGGAACAAGATAAAATGTTCCATTAATCCCAGTGTCTAGGCTGAAGATGATGCAATTTAGGGCATGCTATCATTTACAAAAACAATGACTAGACTTCCAGGTACGTATTGCAGGTGATATCTAATTCTTACCTATTTGTCTCTGGTTCAGTGCCTACACCAGTCAATTTACAGATCATTACACTGCACCATATATAAAATAAAAATAAATCTCATTAAACATCCTGCCTGTATGTTGCTTAGCCTGATGCTTTATCAGATTGCGATTTAAAGACCTACCTCGACAGCTTGCGAGGAGGAACTGTACTCAGCCCGTCGTTCCCATTTTCTTCGGTTACATTTTCTGCCTCTACATTCCCTTTCTCCACATCCAACTTGCAATAGGATTTGTCCCCCTTGTACCAGGGACAGTATTTCCTGGGATGGTTGTATAGCCAACATACAACCCACTACAAAGATGTTCAGCTGAGAGAGGATCTGCAAGGCAGAGTACCTGGATGGGTGAGCCGCCTCCCCCTGAACTCCACCAAAGTGTGCTCTCCTTCCCCCAAAAAAGCTGAAAACTTTCAGCACCTACTTTCCAGGAGGAAGACTAGGAAAGCCTTCCTTCTGAAGCCCATTGCAACAGCCCCCTACATGGTCACAGAAACCACTCCCAGCATTCAAGTTTCATGAATTCATTGTGCTTCCACAGCAATTCAAATTTTTGTCTGGTCTAGGCAAGCGATCATATTTTCAGCTGATGCAAAGTTGCTTATCAGTGACTGCGGTGGTACTCCACGGGTATGTGCAGCTGAGAATTTAGTGAGGTGATTTTTTGGAATAATGAGCATCTCTTCTGCATCTCAGTACAGTGTAAACTGACAGCCCTGGATCTGAGATTGCCCTAATAATGGATTAATAGAATATTTATGTTTCTTTTTTTCATTCTGACAATGCCCACACTTATAGGATGTTATGGATTTATTATGTGTTGGGTTTCACTGCTAGCGTTGGCTTTTGTTGCTAATCTCAAACTAAGAAAAGTGAACTTGCATTTCGAAATGAGAGGACAAAGGAAGTATATATTAGGGATTTTGTCTTTTACTGTTGGAGTCCTATAGAAGCTTTCTACTTAAATAATTATCCAGCAGAGATTTTACTGTCAAGTAGAAGATAACCAGGCATTCTTTCAGCAATATTTCTAATGCAGTGGGTGAAGGACCCAGAATAGCTGGACTGTGTGATTATTTTAACTGCTGTGTAGATAAAAGAAAAACTTGAGCAGTGAAATGTGGAAAAGGTGTATATATTATTATATTACTTCTCAACAATTTTCTTTTTCTCGTGCTCCTTTGTCTGGAAACAGTGATTAGATTGATTTTTCTCATGTAGTAAATAGACTTCCCTAAGAGTGAAGTGGTTGCTCGTTCAAAGCAAGGATTCTGGTTTAAGTGATAGATCTCTACTTTCCGAGCCAGTGAAACTTCTCTGCTATAATGACATTTGCAGACATCCTACTTGGGGCTGACATTCCCTGCAGACCTGTAGAAAACCTGATGACAATCCTGACCATCTTTTCTTCAGCTTTTCTGTGTCATTTTAGTTCTTGTGACCAAGCTTCTGCCCTTATTTATAAGCTGGTTGAAGCTACATACAGCTGTCACTGCATTTGTAACTTCTGCCCTCCCCGAGGTCTCTTTCTTTCAAAGGCTGAGATGGATGTATTTCTCCACTCAGCCACTCTTAAAGCTCTTTTCTGAGGGATGTGTCCTATCTGAACTCGGCAGAGCACGTGCATGACATTAATTGTAGGACCAGTCAGCACTGTTTCTGACTTCAAGAGAGACTCACAAGTGAACAGCTGAGAAATTTCACTCTAAACACTGGTGCCTTTGGCTCAGGCTGGAGTGGTGCCTCACTCACAAGGTACAGTAAAATGTACGGTATGGACAGTTGTTATGTCCTTTGTGTGGATAATTTATACATTTTTACTTTCCAGTGCTGTTAATTTGGCACCCCCTGGAGGAAATATGTTTGAAAACACTTAAAGGAAAGAAATATTTTAAAAATCCCCTTTGATGCAATCAACTCTTTAACTAGACTGTAAATTTTCCCAATTATCTATGGAGAGGGAGTCTTTGCAGAAATATTCATGTAATTTTTCTGCAGGCAGTTTTTCATCCTGAGATAATACATGCAATTTTTTATTCCTCAGACTAAACATGTCAATCTAGACTGTGACTGGGGAAGTGCTGGAGAATTTCCCTAACATCATGAATTAAACGATCAAAAAGAAAGCTTGGAATGTCACCTATAAATGACAAGAAGAACCATTAAAGGGGTCCGTTTGCATCTGGTCCAAGATATGTACGAATCCATATACATCCTTACTCTCATGGCTAGGGTGGGCTCATGGCAGGTAAAATGGGGGAAGACCTTACTGTAGGGCTGTGCCTGCATTTACAAAACAAAACAAACCCATGTCTTAGAAAACCTAAGGCTATTAGAAATACTTCCATTTTGCTAATCAAGTGGAATTGCTTTCTTTGTTAGACAGGAACGACCATATGCTGGGCTTGCAAGCTAGCTACACAGTTTGATGCTCAGAAACAAAAAAATGCCAAAGGCAAAAATTTAAACCGCTTTGCCCCTCCAAGCTGCAAGAAAAGAAGGGTGTAAATAATGCCAAACTGGATACTTACACAGCTTTAAAATTCTATTTGAATGTAACAAAATAATTGGATGTTAGTGATTTCTAAAAAGAAATGTCAACAAGGTTTTTTTTTTAATAATTATTGTTTGTTATCTGTCTTCGGGACATACCTGGCTGCATTTACAAAGGGGTTTCAAAGAGAACTGAGAATGTTGCCTATCAGTGCTGCATCCAGTGAAGCTAACCTGTGAAGTGTGAAAAAGAATTGCATTATTTTTGATCTATGTTTGTCAGCTGGGCACAGAGCAGTCTCTTCATTGCTCCTTCTGCCCCAGCAGCAAAGCTCAGTCGGGGTCCCTGCTGAAAGGAACTTCTTCCTGGGAACTGCATTCTTTCATTAGCTCCTGCGTACATGATTTTGGTGTGTCGGTTTTGTCTGTTTTCCCAGAAGGCCCTCTGAAATTCCCAGGGAGTCCTTCCTTTTGACATACTTAAACTCAAACTCATTGCTGCTTAACCTTGTAACTCATGGGTAATTCAAAGGCTTTGTAGTGGACTAATAAGGAGAGAGAGTCACAACACAGGAACTGCCATGCCTGTTTCCCCTAGATTAAGTTTCCCAAACACTAGCAGTAGTGGTCAGTAATGGATTTCTGGATAAACAGCATAAGAAAAAGGACATATATGATCCATTGCCTGTTCCCTTCTCATATGATGTCTCTGGCTGTCTTCCTTTCTCTACCACATAATAAGGAAGAGATCTGGGGCTGGCTACCTGACTCGGAAACCCCTTCATGTTAATAGTGCATTCTCATTTACAGCATGGCAGGAACATAGATTATCTGCAGGACTGGGCTATCAGTATTTGGAAGAATGCTTGACTGAAAGGCTGTCCTTGGTATGTTTTCTTTTGCATGACAAAGTTGTTTTTCCTTACCCTCAGACAAGCAGCCAGCATTAGGAAACCACAGCTGAAGATAGCTGTATGATAGCATTACTCCTGCTGGCTTAGGATGATCTTGAAATACTTTATTTTCCATGCAGAACACAAATTATTAGTTTAATCGTGAAACATGTTTTCCATGTTGCATTGGCCAGATCTGATGTTAAGAATTTAATGTTACTTTCACCAGAGGTGAAAAAAATTGCAGAGAAAATTAAACAACATCAGTCTTCCTGAACATTATCTATCACAGGGTGATAGAGAGCTCCAGACGTTAATGGAGTGCACATACATCTGAAATTTTACAGGAGGATTTGAGTAGCTGACTTCAGGTCCTTTTCAATTGGACTGATTTCTATGTTGTTCTCTATCAGGAACTCCTAAATTTCTTTTGCTAGAACCAGTATCAGAGGTGGCAGTTTCTGCCTTATATCCATCTATGCATCGTGGAGTGTTTTGAAACTGCTGGTATGTGTACTGCTATGGGTAGGGAAAAAAAGAAATAATATTTGTAGCTTCTCTTCCTCCTCAATCTATGTATACTTACACAATTCAGAGCCTGAAAACTAATTCCATCTAGAATTACCTGGATTCTAGAAAGAAAGAAGAGGGGGAGGTATATGGCTAAAGAAACATTAACTGATGGAACATATGGGAAAGATGGACTCTAGAAAAAGATCCTGTCCATTCTGCCCAGCTCAGGAGGGTGACAAGTATAAAATGGGCCTGTTGAGGGATGACTTACTTGGAATGTCATATAAAAACTACGCTGAGCTGGGAGGGAAGTGCCATCAGTGTACACTGAAAGCAGTTACAGCAGTCTGCTGTTCAACTGCACATAGCAGCAGATCAGTACATCTCTAATTATTATTTGTCTGGCTGGCTAAGCAGCGCAGCATTTAAAACCTAATTTGTTGTATAATTTAATTTTAATTGAGTCTCCTATCCACACAGGACTCGTTAAGCTAGCTGTATGTTTCACTTGCTGTCTTTTTGCATGGATACTATGGGAGAGCCGCAAGAGCTGAACCAATCGTTTGCTTGCACTGTGCTATCACCGAGGTGCAGTAATTCCTTGGTGTGATTGCAGAGGGATCTCCTGGCAGGAGTATTTGGAAAATATGTTTTCTCAATGCCACAATATAACAAAACAACTTCCTCCCTCAGCTAATGCTATGGTTTACACAAAAGATTTGGTTGTTGGGCTTTTAGTTGCATCTCCCATGTGCTGGTATTTTCCTCTGCCACTCAGAGATAACAATTACTAGTCACTGTGAGCAGTAATAAAAATGAAGCACCATGACAATGCTTTTGAGTGATTGTAACTTCCACTGATGTGCCTCTCTTCAAATGTATAAAAGGCGCTAGTCCTCAGTGAGGACAAAGTTGAAAATAAGCAGGGTATTCTACAGACAAATCCTTTTGGAGCAATGCAGACTGTCAGGCCTCAAAGAACCATTTTTTGGTAGTATTATTACTAAGGGAAGAGTTGTAGACTAAGGTCAATAACACAAAGCTCTTAGGTACGTGCATCAATTTTGACTTACACGAGTGCTAACGTTGGCTCCTGAACTGGGGCCCATGCGATTGAGAACTGTGAAGCAATACTGTGCATTAGGTATCAGCTAACACTGCAGATCCAAAACACTTTTGTATTTGAATATTTTTGCTTGTATCAGTAGTCCCATGCAGCTCTCTTGCATGGGCTGGTATTGCTGTGAGATTCATGTGGCCAAGGGGATCTACAGGGTTTCCAGGAAAGGTTAGGATAAAAACACAATCTGAGAGCTCAGGCCTGTGAACCAAGTAGGAGCATCAAAGCAAAGAATTGCAAATGGGCTTGTTTTCAGTGTTTTGGGTTCTTTTCATGCCTTCTGATTTAATCCAAACTTCAAAATCATTTGAGTGAAGGGAAAAAAAAGAGGTTCACTGCCTCTGTACCTGTTGTGTGACTAATTTAAGACGCTAACCAGCAACCAGCAGGAAGATTCGGGATAGCTCAGCTTCTTCCTCCTCTGTTTTGATGAACATAAAACTGTTTGAGTCCTTCAGAGGGATATGATAAAGGAATTCACAACTATAAGGTTGCTACTGATGTTGTGCAAAAGGACTACAATTCATTTGCCTAAGAAGCCACTTTGTATGGGGTGCTAATTGGCATAAAAAAGATTATAGTACAAGTGGTACAAATGTCCCAGGAAAAAAAACCAAAAACAATATAGAGAAACAAGCAGATCAGCAAGTGGGTAGTAGTGATAATGTTTTACACAAAGTGGGAAGGGACCACCAAATTTCAGGCACCAGCTTTCCTGATAGCCTTGGGGGGCCCGGTTATGTTAGCTGATTCGGGTTAGGTTGTGGAATCCTTCAAGGATCAGATCAAGGGAAGAAAGCCTGCCGCATAAGAAGTCTTCCAGCAGACCGCGAGGAAGAATCACAGAATTACAGAATGGCAGGGGTTGGAAGGGACCTCTGGAGATCATCTCGTCCAACCCCCCTGCTTGAGCAGGTACACCCAGAGCAGGGGGCACAGGACCGCGTCCAGGCGGGG
The DNA here is from genome assembly GCA_031468815.1 of Morus bassanus. Classification (NCBI taxonomy): domain Eukaryota; kingdom Metazoa; phylum Chordata; class Aves; order Suliformes; family Sulidae; genus Morus; species Morus bassanus. The sequence goes on from CM062577.1 coordinate 29,672,679, forward strand.
TTTGAATGGTTCCAGAGAAGGAGACTCCACAGCCTCTCTGGGCAGCCTGTTGCAGTGCTTGAAGAAGCTCCAACTCTTCGGACGGGTCTGGCAGAGGAAAGGCAGGTGCTGGCTGGCGACCCATGGGGTGATGGGTGACAGCAGCATGGAGCTGGGACGGAGGGTGGGGAGAGACGGTGCCGCTCCGCGGGACCTCAGACCGGCCTGAGGTGGGAGCAGGAGGCACGCCAGCGAGGGGGCTATTTGTTTTCGGTCATTTTTAGCACTCTGAGGTGCTTCCCGGTGGAATGGAGAAGGTGGGAAGACAAAGCCGGGACCCGGGGAAACGAGGATGAGCGTGGTGGCCCTACAGAGGCTGGGTTAGTGCGGGGGTGGGGAGCACAGGCCCTGCTGGTGCGGGTCCATGGGAGACGAGACGGGGCTGCCGTTGGGGAACCGATGAGACCTTCCACTTGCTGTTTTGTTTGGGAGGGGGTGGGTGGGTGGGGGATGTGTTGCTGTTTTGGTCTTTTTTTGGCTAGTTTCCAACTACGGTGGAAGGGGACATTGAAATGAGGCGGTTGGCGGCGCAACAAAGGGCAAAGTGACTATTCTTAAGGTGCAGAAAGCACCGCTGCTTGCTCTTGTCCGCAGTAACTGCAGGTTTGGGTTTGTAAGGGCCTCCTGATTAAAACTGGCACTGCCTCCTCCGGGCGCGAACCCCCATCCACGGGCACTGATCCTGCCTCAGCGTGAACTTTCTCTCGAAAGCATGTGCCCGGAACGGCAGGTATGTTTTTATTTAGCCGCTGCTGGCAAACTAATAACCCTTCAATGTCGGAGAGTTAAATTACATTTTTTTTTCACTGTATGTGACCGATTAAACGGGCTCCGCCGGCCGCCGCCACAAACACCTCGCGGTGAGGCGCTCGATCCGCCCGCAACAAAGATGGCGGCGGGCGCCTTGTCCCGCTTGCGAGCCTGCCCGCACCCAAAATGTCCGCCGAGGCGTCTCCGGCGCCCAATCCTCGCTTTTCCCTATGTAGGGCGAGGCGCCGCGGCCTCGCCGGAAAACGCGACGCTCTAGCTCGCCTGACTCGGTGCTGGGCGCCGGAAGGTCCGCCTCTCCCCGCGGTGCGTTCTCTATGGCCGCCGTGCACCGCCTCCAATGGCAGGCCTGGCCCCGCCCCGCGCTGATCAGCTGATGGTGGCAATGTCTGTTGACAGGAGCCGCCTGGGCCGCGGGACGGGGTGTAAGGGCCGGGGGCGGGGGGGGGGCGCCGGGCCGGGGCGGCCGGGGGCAGCGGCACCCCCTGCCCTCCCTCCTCTCACAGCCCCTCGCCGCCGGGGGAGCGGGGCCTGCGGGGGGCGGAAAGTTGGGGAGAGAAGTGAGCGGCGGGAGGGAGGGAGGGAGGCCGGCCGGCCGCCCCAGCCGGCCCCACCTCACCTCACCTCAGGCGGGGAGCGGCCCTGAGGGGTGGGGGCGAAGGGAAGGGGGTTGGCGGGCTGCGGGGGGCCGGGGGGCCGAGGGGGAGGGCGTTGCAGCTCCACACAAAAGGAAGCGGGCAGGGCAGGGGCCGGGGGAGCCCCCGCGGTGTGAGGGGCTGCGGGGCCCGGCCCTAGCGAGGGAGAGGGGGCTGCCGGCCCCGAGCGAGCCCCCCACCCCGCCCCGGGTGCTGTGTGATGGTGGGTTTGGGTTCGCTTTGTTTGTTTTTGTCAGATGTGAATCCAAATGGAGCGCTCGGAAGGAGGCGAGCAGAGCCAGCAGCAGCAGCAGCAGCAGCAGCCATGGGGGAAGCTGATCCGGCTGGGTGCTGAGGAGGCAGAGCCGCACGTCTTGCTGCTGAAAAGAGAATGGACGATTGGTCGGAAGAAAGGTGGGAGAGGGACACGCTGCCCTGGCGTAGGGCCGTGTTCGGGGACGGCAGCGATCCCCCCTCCTGGCCTTTCAAACGTTGGAAGGTGGACTGAAACGAGTTGGGTTTGGTGCTTTCAGCTGTTGGAGGGGCAGGCAGGCAGTCCCTTATTCCTAACTTGCCTCTTGGCTTTGTGTGAAGAGGAAGTTTTACGCTGACTTTGTCTTTTTTACCAATTTGTGACGTGTGCACGTTTAAAAGTGAATATGCCTTTTGGGTAGTCAGTGACAGTTTGTACAAATAAGAGCGAACGATTGTTGATTCAGAAGAGTTTCTGTGTATCAGTCCTGTTTACATTCTCATTTCGTTTCTGTGGTTAAAATAAGTTGGAACTGCAACGCAAAATCCTTGTGCTTCACAGAAAAGAAAACGCCCACATAAAAGCCCTTAATTCTTCTGGCCTTATAAAGATTGCCAGCAAGTACTGAAAGTTTCTCTGAGAATGGATTTGAAAGCTTTATTCCCAGACACTAGGGCTTTTACTACTTGCCTTTATTTTAACAGATTTCGTGCTTACTGTATTTAAAGCAATTGCCACAGTATTTTCATTTTTTTACTCTGCCCTGACAGCACTAACTTTCCGTTTCGTGTTCATCAGTTCAAGCTGTCTGACTGGTCACATTCTGTAAATAGTCTTGAACAAACATACCAGATGCTATAGCTGTATGAGAAATTCAGATAGTGTATTGTAGGAAAAATGTTTTGCCTATTTGCATTTGCTAATACACATTTAGATTGCTTATCATTACCTAAGCTGTAGGTAAATTCTTTGAATTGAGGTCTAGTTGAGGGTTATCTTGCAGAAAAGAGATGAATTTTTGCGTGTTCTATTGCTTCCGTAAGGATTTGCTACTGGATTAATAAAATAGGTGGTTACAAGAATACCAAGCTTTGGGTCGTAAGTATTACCTAGAAAATCTTCAGGAGCATTCGAAATGCTTGTTTAGAGCATTTTGTCCTTCCGGCTCCTGTATGAAATCTGACTCCGTAGAATAGAATGGAAATGTTGGCATGCTCCTGAATAAAACTCAGTCCACTCAATTTCAGTGGGCTTCCTAGCGTCACAAGTTGTGTGGCAACAGTTAACTCTGTAGCTGTTGATTGCTCCTTGAATATTAGGAGTAGGCTAGTGATAAACTGTCATCAGCATGTGTAGTGGCTACTACTTTCCTTCTGGATATGTTGTTCTTGCAGGCTGAGATACAGTGCACCCACAGTGTGAATAGGTGGAAGTGAATCATGTTTGTTAATTATAACTTCTGTGCAAGCGAGTACGTTGAGTCATTTGTGAGAGAGGTTAGTGGGGAACCTTGAGCATTGCCTTGAACATTCAATGTTAAAGTGAAGTAAAAAAGTTAGATTTGCTCAGAGCCCTGGAGTCGTAGGTGGGAAGGTTTCCATCACGTCAACATTGCCGTTGCATTTCTCCTGCATATTGCTAAATCTTGGTCCTGGATTTTTAATCTCCCTTCAGCTTTGTTAACGTAATAGTGCTGAGGAAAATTTTCCTATTTAAAAACAAACAAAAGCATAAGACTTGAACATAGAAAAGTGATACTCTTTTATTTATCAGCTGTTGGCTCCTACTACTTCCCCCCCAATATATCAGAATGAAGCAGAAGTTGAATCCAATGAAACAGTGTTACAGTGATGTGGAAAAAGAGCTGGGTTGCCTGTGATGTATGCCTCTAGGAATTAGATTGAACGCTTCAAATATGTGTGAATTTATCTCTGTACCACTCTAGAACAGAGTAATTGTGATTTGATTTCTATCTGCAAGGGCTAGGATTGGAGGGGAAAAAAGGGAACTAAAACATCGTGAAATGGTTGAAAGAAGCTTGTATCAGCACGTGGGGCTATCTCACCGCTTGTATTTATGTATCACGTGCTAGGCTGTGTTGCTGCCTATATGCCAGTAGAAGTTTTGAACTATTGCAGATGTACATGAGTCAGTTTGTTGTGCATTTATAGCCATGTAGGATGCTGATCTGTCTGTGTAATGTGTATTTTTAAGCACACTGGAAAAATCTGCTTTCTTTTTAAGGTTGTGACTTATCTTTCCCTGGCAACAAGTTGGTGTCTGGAGATCACTGTAAAATCATAGTGGATGAAGAATCTGGTCAAGTGTCATTGGAAGATACAAGGTTGGTTCTTCTGTGAACTTCTACTCTTACTTTCTTTCTAGTCTGTGAAGTAAAATCTTGTGTATTGCTCGAGGCATCAATAGTAAATCCTTCTCTTTTTTTGTTTCATTTTTTCCCTGCTTTTACATCTAGGTTTGGGGTTTTTTGGCTCTTTCTAAATACTTTTTTCTCTACAAAGGAATTCATAGTCTGCTGGATGAAAAATGCTGTTGATGTAATAGTTCTGTAGCATATTTCTTTAGACTTGTGAAAAAGTGATGCCAGCATTCTTCAAAGCTCTAAGCATGAGTGTGTCTCATTTCAGGCACTTGTGTAGGGAAGAAAATACCTGCAGTGATGATATCAAAGCATAAAATAGATGTGGAGTAAAAATCTGTACTTGTTGTACATCTTTCTGGTATTCAAAATTTCCGTAGTCTATGTAGCATAAGTACTGTAGTAGTCCAGCAGTTGTGGAGGGTGTGTCAGATGGGTATTAGAGCCTATTCAATCTAATGTAACAATAAAAGATGTTTGCTAGATTTCTACTACTGATATTTCAGGTTTGTTTCTTTTGTTTAACCAGAGTGATTAACTTCTTTTCTGGGTCTTTCTGTATTAAGTTAGGGGTGTGAGAACTAAAGCCCTTCATGTAGACAGATATAAGCACATACTTCACTGGAACTACTGGTAAAAAGCTAAGCTAATTTAGTGGAACTACTTTTAGTATGTAAAGTTAGTTATATACTTCTTCACATACTGAAGGCCAGTGAACTTGCTATAGTGGTGAGGTTATTTCCTGTAGAGTTCTAAGGCTACTGTGGGAATACAAATAGCGCTGCAGGGGTTGGGGGTGGTTTCCAATGGATTTTAGTTTGTTTTCTAGTTTTCTTTATAAAATTTGAGATAGGAATTTGAATGGAAGGGTGTTTCTTAGGAGATTGTAACCCTCTTCAAATTTTCATCTGCTTCATTTTTGACAGGATTTTTTGTCTAAGATTGCCGAAAGCTTCTGGTTTATTACATTTCAAGAACTCTGTGACATTTTAAAATGCTTCTGTAAACCACATTCTTTTTCTGCCAGGTTATTGCAGTCAGTAAAGAAACAAATAATAGTTTTCTGCCAGCTCCCCCCATTTTTCATGTCTGGAAGGCATTTTACCCAAAGACAAAGGAGACACTTCAAAATATATCAATGGACATATATAAAAAGGAAATCTCACGTTTGAGGTTTTGAAGGGTATCATGCCGAATCCCTGTTCCAACATACCAGAATGCAATTAAATATATTGTTCTGGTAGCTCAGGGTTAGTATCAAATACTTGCTGAGCTTTTGACAAAAATCCCTCCAAAAATATTCTGAAAAACCTTTGAACTGTCTAATTGAATGGCATGCACATTTAGGGGGGGCACTGGCAGAATGTATGAACTTTAGTTAACATTTTTCTTTCACCACAGTTTTTGCACCTCTGCTCCTTTTCTGTCTTTTGTAGCTATGTTGATATTAAAAGGAGCCTTTTCCAGGGTGAGGAACCCCCCTCCAGATATTTACATGGGCTGTGCATTTCTTTTTATTTTATTTCCTCAAGGAAAACAGAACATATAGAAGTATTCAGGTTGGAAGAGACCTCAGGAGGACACTTAGTTCAAACTCTGTCAAAGATGGGCCACCACTGGATTTGGACTAGGTTGTTTAGTCTTTCTCTAGTCAGGTCTTGAAAACCTCCAAGGATAGAGATTCTGTAGCCTCTCCAGTGGTTTGTTTGGGGTTTTTTTTTGTTTGGTGGTTTTTTTTGTTGTTTGTTGTTTTTTTTTTTTTCCCCCTTGCATCAGTTTGAATCCTTCTTGTTTCAATTAATGACTTCTGTCACCTCAATAAAGAACCTATCTCTGTCTTCTTGGTAACTTCTTCATAGGTACTGGAAGGCTGCTGTTAGGTCCCCTGCTCACCAAGCCTTCTTCTCCCAGGCAAAACAAGCCCGGTTTCCCTAGCCCCTTAGCTCGTAGGTCTTGTGCTCCAGCCCTCTGGCCATGTTGGTGGCTATCTGCTGGACTTGCTCGAGTTTATCAAGACCTTCCTTGTACTAGGTGACCCAAAACTAGGTGTAACATTTTAGATGTGCACTAATGAGTTCCAAGGAAAGGGGAATAATAATTAATTCACTTGAGTTTCTGACTACACCCCTGTTAATATAGCCCAGTGTGCTGTAGGCCTTCATCCCTGCCAGGGCATGCTGCTGACTTAAGCCTAGGCATAAGTCCAAGGTGTATGAGCTTATGCTTAGTCATAAGATCCACCAAGAACCCTCACTGGTTGGACTCTGGCCTGTCATGTTGCAGGTGGTTATTCCATCCCAGGTGCAGGACTTAGGGTTCGTCCTTGTTGAATGTCATGGCATTCCCATCAGCCCATTCCTCCTCTAGCCTGCCTAAGTGCCTCTGAATGGCAGCCCAGCTCTGCCCCTGCTTTCATGTAGTCTGCAGGCTTGATGAGGGTGTATTTCCTCTCCACTTTGTAGAGAAGGTTGTAGCTAGAGAAAATAACCAGGATCGATCCCTGGAGGGCTTATACTCCCAGAACCTGTGTGATGGAATGCTAAATTTTAGGGAAAAATCTCAGGCCCAGCTAGGATGTCTAGGAAGTGGCTTATAATTGTCATTCTCCAATGTTATCCCACATTTCAAGATGTTTCAAACAACAAATCAGGCCATGTTTGACTATCATGGCAGTCTCGGAGCGCAGCTGTTAATCTAAGCTTGAGAAACCGTCCCTAGTTTCAGTTGCATGTAGCTGTTAGAACTGGTTGAGACCAATGTCATGATAATACAAGCTAAAGAAGTTGTGAATGATGCAGAAACATTCCTGCCTGACTTCTCCACCCCTCTGCCCCCCTACACACACACACACACCCCTGAGGCAGAAGGTGCAGCCAGCATAAAACTAGCAAAGCCAAATTAAAGTTAATTTTCTATATGGTATATTCATGAAAAGGTGGGGCTTGTTACAACAGCAATATAATAGAAAGGCTGCGCCTATGGAGTACTACCAGTTAGCTACTTATGCATGTTACACTTCGATGTATCTGACAAAAAAGAATAAGATCCTTTATGTGTTCTGCTTGCCTGTGAGTTGGTATGAAGTGTGGCTACCATTTGCTGAATCAAGAGACTGAAGAGGTTGATATGACTACTTGCAGAAGACTTGACTGTCGTGGGTCTTCCAGTGTTTGTGCCTAACATCAAATGAACTCCAAAAAAAATCAAGCAGGCTGAAAGAAGATTTTTGAATGTTTGAGTTGGCAATACAGATGCCCAGAGTCCCAGAAAAATACTGCAATGTCAGCTTTTTCTTCTCTGAAGTGGAAAACAGTTTGGAAACATTGCTGTGGTCAAGCTCAGATTTTTCTGGTGAAGAGGAATGCATTGAAGGAGGCAGCTAGTGTGGGACAGTTGAACTGAGTGGACTTTGTTTCTGTATTGTAGCTAAACCAAAGAATATCATCAAATATATGTAGACAGCCAACATTGGCTTTTATTTCCCTGGTAGCATACCTTAGATCTGCTTTGGAAAGAATTACCATGAATTTGCAGGTGAAAGAAAATGTGTAGAGAACTCAAAATTATTGAGTAAATAAAAGTTGGGAAGTAACAAAAGCCAAGAGCTAGCAAAAACAGTACAATAAAATATTCAGACTCACCCTTTTCTGGGGTATGTTTCTGCTTTATTTTCCAAGCCATGCACTAGTTGCTTTATACTGCTTGAAAGAAAACAAATTATACAAGCTGATCGAACACAGTGGAGGCAGTAGTTGGCTTGCCCTAAGTAAAAGCAATTGTAAGAGTCTCCATTTTGAAAAAGAAATTTTAAAGGCAACTAAAGTAATTTTTTATAAAGACCTCCTCTTGTCTTCTAGGAATTCTTTTTTTTTTTTTTTTTTAAGGATTCTAAGTGATGTTTCAGAGCTGGAAACTATTTACACAAGGCTGATACTCATGTGACAGGCAACCAGATATTAGCTTTTTGTGGGTAAATCGGAGGTTGATCTTCAGTTGGCGCTGGTGTCCCTTCTGCTACTAAATTCTCCTCACCCTACCAGTCAAAACTCTTTCTGTGAACATTAAAAGAATGGAGAATGACACAGTACAGAAGGGATTCTGTAACTTAATAGAATTCAAAACTCATGTCAGTTTACAGTGTGTTCAGGATAATACGCATTTAAATAGCAGATAATTATTAAAACTATTAACCCAGAAGCTTTCCCATAAATTACATTCTTTTCCTGGATGGATGCTAGTAATTACTAAAAAGTAACAGACTGGCATTTTTCTCGGAAGGATGCCGTAGGATCTTACAACACATAGATCATGCACTTACTTCAAAAGTAAGCCTGTTCTGAGTGAAATGTAGCTGTTCACATCACTTCTGCGCAACAGTTGGGTTTGGGAAGTAGAGGTAATGTGTGGTTCATTAATCAAACTGTAGCGTCATCAGCCACATTGGAATTGAGTCAAGGCCTGACTTTTTTTCTTCCACTCTTTGGAAAAGTGACATTGGGACCTTTTGTGACGTTGTTTCACAATGCAGACAATTTGTATCTGGTAGTACCATTTTTCTTTTCCACCTCAAAAATTATACAGCCAGTTGGTATCAATGCAATATTAAGTCCTAATGAATGGCCTTCATATTTGGGAGTCTCATTGTCCTTACTACTTATGTTATGGGGACCTTACTTTAATTTGAAACATCAGAGGAATGTACAAATGTCATAATTTATCATGTGTGTCTGCTTAAAAATACCCACAACATTAATCTGATATGTCACCGTATCTGTTAAATGCCTCATGCTAAAGCCTGAAACTGGAAATGAAAGGCTAATGCAATTATCTGGGGTGGTTGGATATTTTTTTCCCTTTTGATTATTGGCCACAATATAAATACATCTCCTTCAGTTTGTTAATGTATTTAAGAAAAGCTAATGGTTTTCTATATTAAGTGGTATCAGTTTATTCCTACTTCATTTGGGTCCATGGATGCCAAATAATTCATTAGTCAGCTCTCACTGAAGTCTGTATAACTGCAGAACTGAAAAGATTTGGCTATTTGTAGTCAATTTGACAATTAGGGTCTTGGGTAGCTATTTCTGCAGCTTGCCTTGTGAGACTAAGCACGAGTGTTACTAGATGTGTGATGATTTTTTTTTCCTTTTCTAAGAATACCTCAGTTAAGTTATTGTCTCTCATAACCATATTGGAATTTGGCAGTCATGACAGAGCAGCTTCATAAAATACATTGTTGTGGCATTTTTCCCTATGTTTAGTGAAATACTGGGACTAGGAATTGCCTGTAGAAGCTGAACCTCAGTAAGAGACAATTCTTGTTACTTGAGTTTAGCTGTTTTATTACAAAAGAAAGTGTAAAACACTTACAGCAGATGGGAGATGCGCACTTTGTTTTGCCTTCTGGAAAACCAAGGAGGTCAAAGTTGATGTCTCCTAGTTTTGTTAAAGGACCTCTGACAGGTTTCAGGGATTGTCCTAAGCTTTACTGTCTCTTTGACAATTGAAGGAGGTCCAATTTTTGCTTTGACATAGTATTTTTAATATATTATCACTAGCATCAATGTTAAATTAAAAAAGAGTATAGTTTCTAACAGAGTGACTAAAATTCTTTTTTCTTCTTAATTGCTAAACTTGGCATTCTTTTAGTGATATCTCTGTTCTGCTGGTTCTTTGGTGCTTATGTCTTTCAGGCTAGTCAACATCGATATGCCTGAGGTAAAAAAGCAAGCTTAAAATAGTTTTCTCGTTTATAGGAGAAGCTTGAAGATTCTTTAACAGAGCAAATATCAATGTGACCCAAAGATTTTTGTTTGTTTCTTGATGCTTAAAGTAGCATTTTTATTTTTTTTATCCTGCTATTTATGTTGGATTAGTTGATCCAACCATGTAGATAGTGAAAGCAGTTGCAGAGGTAAGAGCAAGAACCGATACCTTGATCAAGACTTGCTGTAAGATTCAAAAGGGCTTGCTTTTCCTTGTAACTTTTTAATGTAATGCTTTTTGACTTTGTGTCCAGAAAGGTCAACGGTACGAAGCTCTAGTTTTCTTTCTCTGCTCGTGTTACTAAATGACAAGAGATTTTTCCAGGTTGCTTTTTAAAAGAAAAATAATGAGAAGGGAAGGTGCTTATTTTGAGATAACCATCCCTCTCCTCTAGAGAGAAATTGGTCTGTTTGAGGAAGGCTGTGTTGTCTCCTGGGCACAAGTGGTGGCTTCCAGGAGGTGGCAGCAGAGGTTTGCTGTTATTTCATGCAACAGCTTGCTCTGCTGAGGGGAAAAAGCAGATTTTCTGTTCGTTTATATTGGGCACTAATTGCTGAGATTTTGAATGGCAGAAGTCTGAAATTCTAGAATGCTGCAGCCCTGAAAGAGGCCTTTTACAACTGAGCTGGAATTATTCAGTACTCGAATAACTTGTCTTGGTTATAAAACACTAATAGCTTGTGTATAAAACGTCACCCACCGCAAAGGAGATACCTCCATTAATGAGCAATGCTCTGCATTTTCCTCTTCCCCAGTTTAATTTCTTCCATGAGTCTTGGAGTTTTTATCAATATCAAAATAATTAATTCTACCTCATCTTTTAATAATATATAACTTTTTCCACCCTACTAACTTCTCACCTTTGAGTTGCAAACAGTCTAAGTTACCTCAGAATTTTAGGGTTTTTACTGTTTGAAGCAAGAGAGGAGAAAAATTAATGCCACATGGCATCCCAGACTGTACAGGGAAAGTTCCTTTGTCGCGGAATGTCTTAGGAGGTTCTTGGTGTTAATTGGAAAACATAACCTAGAACTTTTTGAATATAACTCCGATTGTCTTTTCCTGGTTTATACTTAAAGGGTGGAGAACATTGTACAGAAATAGTCATCTAATTATTTTGAGACATTGGCCAAATGTCAGGGATCTTTTGTCTGTCTATCTGTCAGCTACCATCTCTTTACCAGTAGCTGCAAATGAGCTTTGAAGCCCTAGTAGCTCTGTGCTTCTATCTTTGGGAGAAATTTTTTATTTGTTACTGGCCTTTTTTTTTTTTTTTTTTTTTTTAATGCTGGCTTACTTTTAATTTTTGAGATCCAGTAGTTTTTCTTCATTAAAAGTGTCTTGTGTTTTCCGTTCCTTCTCATATGTAATTATGAAAACATTTATGCTAAGTTTTCTTTTCTTTCTCTTTACAGTACTAATGGAACAGTAATTAATAAACTGAAAGTGGTGAAGAAGCAGACATACCCTTTACAGACTGGGGATGTGATCTATGTTGTTTACAGAAAAAATGAGCCAGAGAACAGTAAGTAAATGAAATTTTTAAAATGGCATGCTTAGTCTCTTTTTTGAGTCATGAGAGGAAAGAAATATCAGTACAATTAAAACAGAATTACTCAATTTTAAGACAAATGATTTGCTAATGTTTAAAAACAAGTCTCTCTAGAAGAGATCATGGATGCGCCAATTTTTACAGGGACAAGTCTGAGCAACTGTCTGAAATTGAAATGTGCCTAGAAGTAGTTTTGGAAGAACTAATGCATGGAATGGTAGCTAACGAAGTCCTGATCACATGCCCAGTGCTTATTTTAGAAGTCAAATTGCTGGGGTAGTTAGTGATACTTTATATATCACATTGAAGCAATTTTTGGCACCAGAGGGAAAGTCTGTAAAAGCTTTTTGTTTTGTTTTGTGTTGGGTTTTTTGTTTTAAAGAGGGAAGAGGCAAAATGGGGGATGGTGGGGAAGGCCCTATAATGAAAGTAGAATTTTTCCAGAAATCTGGAAAAATATTTGTGTGATCTTAAAGAAGAATCATGCCTCTCACGCCCGTAATTCTTTTCAGGAATTCTTTTCAGGATGATGCAATTGAAATAACATAATTAGGGTTTGTTTGGGTTTTTTTTTAATAAAAATTAAGGGGGGCCTTCCTCAAAGGTTTTTAAATAAGCCAAGCTATTGTTGGGCAGGAAGTAACGTTCTTTCATGTGTTAACTGGGTAGAGGTCAGGGACCAAGGTTTAGGTGTAAATGCTCAGTTTTTTGCAATGGAACAAAATTAATAAAAGATTGAATGAATGATCTGTGTAGTCATCTGTGTTAAAGATGTTCATAAATAATTTGGGAAATGATAACTATTGAGGCAGCAGAATTTTCGCGTCATACCTTTTCATTTCCTACGATTTCATTTCATTCAGTTATATAGGATCATTAAATCCAGTGCTGACTGAAAAGATTTACAGAAAGTATGTAATTGCTCATTATTACAAAATAACAAATGGGGTTCAACTATGATAAATGGCAGGGAGAGAAGGAATGGGCAAGCTCTGTTTTTACATATGTATTGTTGTGCCCCAGCCAACTGCTCTGTCCATTAGCGTGTAATTCTTCCTTTAAGTGTGCAGTATGTAATATTTAAATTTTAGTAGAGAGCACTTGCTTTCTGTAAAAGACTTTAGATGAAAGAGGCTTTTAAAATGTTAATTCTCATTACTGTATATGATAGCTCTGAAGTGGAGCTTTAAGGTGATCAGACAGCCTTTGTATGGTCATAAGCTCCCCTATTATTGTGAAGATAATTGGCTGTACTGGGAGATGGGAGGGTGCAGTAGCAGATACATTTACAACATGATATTTATTGTAAAACACAAGACTGTATTTACAATTTTCATACAGTAATAGACATATGAACTGTTAATCTAAAAAATTCTAGATACATACATACTACTGAAATACTTCCTTTTTGAAGTTGCTGTCAATTTATATACAGACAGATCAGACAGATGTATGCTGTCTAATGTAAATGTTACAAGAAGCAGTGATAAGCTATATTTGTCTGTCTGTACGGCTTGTTTATCTCACAAATCCTTTTTAAGATGGCACTATTGCAGTTGATGCTACTTGGAAGAACTCACGAGAATTTTCCAGGTACTTAGTAATGAACTGAATCACTGATTTCTGTTTGAGTTAACAAGTGTTTGAGCTACCAAGCATCCAGTTTTGCTTTTTCAGATTTTCCATCTTCAAAGACGGAGAGAATTTAGATTTGGCATTCCTATTTGGCCGTTCTGAGTAGTTCTGAAGGAGACAATACTTAATTTTTGATCAGAAAAAGGGTTGCTACAAACCAAGAGAGTCTTGTTTGCTTCTAGGTGGCTGGAGGTGAAAAAAAGTAGCAAGTTAGGGGAATCTTTGGAACTGTATTAGGTTGAAGTAAGATGGAGAAGAAAGGGATATTATCCAGTTGATTTTATTAATAGATACTAAATTAGTTTCTGGATGAAACTTACGGCATATCTATTAATCTGTATGTTTGAGAGTTCATGTATCTCAAAGAAATGAAATCAAATTGTTTGAAGAAGTTGAGAAGTGAGCTCAGAAAACAATAAGCTGCTTCGAAGAACTTTCAAATATCAGTAAAAATACAGTTTGTTCTGACACAGAGCAGATTTTAGGTTTGAGAAATGATTATGCCTCTGGTTCCATGGCTGGCACAAGTTAAACGTCACACAAAAGCTGCTCTGCCTGGTTTCCTGAGAAGAAAAGATCTTGCTGTGCTGTTCCTAATTGCCTCCTAAGTAGGAGTATTAACATCGTGCTAGAGAGGTGACCGCTCGTTTGCCTCTTCCATTGTCAGACTCTTTGGGGAAGCAGCCACTTGTGAACAGAAGTTGTTTATGTGAGATTAAGGACAGTGAATTTTTGTTTAAAGATTCTGATCAACATTTTTAAATCTCTTTCAGATGTTGCTTATCTTTATGAATCCTTAAACACAAAACATGATGCAACTCAAGAACCAGTAGGTAAGGACGTAAATCAAGATCCCTGAAGAGGAGCTAAGCTCCAATGACTAAAGTAACCCTCTTGAGAGAGTTTGATTCCTTGGAATTTTGAAGCCATGATGTGGTGACTGTCACACAGATCTTTTTCTTTCCTTTCCCCCCTTCCAACTGTAGAAGTTAATGTAGAAAACCAATGCCATGTGACCAAAGATACCTCAAGTACGGGAAGAAGTAATGATGAGACCCAAATTACCTCATCACCATCAGCTACTCAGTCTTGCTATGAGGAACCACAGCCATCTACTTCTACATCTAACCTCTTTAATGCTTCTTCTACCTCTCTTACTGAGTCTGCATCTGTTCAGCAGGATAATCCTTCTACATCTGGTAAGAATTGTGTCAAGTATTTAAAGTTTGGTAACCCATCAACTGTTAGTCCAGTTTTGAATTTTAACAGATTAATCTCTTACCCCGATCTGGGTCTTTAGCATTTGCTTTGTAAAGTTCTAGTGAAAATACCAGGTGGATGTGTGCATTTTAACTTTCTCTCTATGAGTAGGCAGGGTAAATCCTGGTGGATGAGTAAGGCAATTGTGAGAATTGATTATGCTCAGAGGGGCAGAAAATGCACATAAATCCCAAACTGTTCTGTCTTTACAGTACAGTTTTGTAGTGGAACACTGGTGAAAACTTAGTAAATCTATGTGGCTCATATAACAAAGTAAGTAGATACGAGTGCTCGTGCAGTCACTCCGAGAAACTCCTCTAATTGTCACTGTGACTGCTGCCAGTCACCAGTCCCCTTTCCCTTGCTTAGAGCTCTAAGGCCAAAATATACCTCATGGATCCCTAGTCTAGCGTCTTGCATTATGTTGGCAAGTGTAATACCACAATGCTGTGTAACTCTTAAAATAGAACTGGAACAAGAACGGCTGTCTAGAAAATGGCATTTGTCAACAGTTCATTGGGACTTTTTAAACACACTCCTGTGAAAACAAAGCTTTGCCCTCCGTTGTGATCCTGACCTCTTACATATGATCAGTATTGCATAAATCCTCTGCCTGGCACCTTTGTCAGGAAGACCTGGTGTGGATAATAGTCTTATAAATAAATACTCTACAATTTAAAAAGGAATGGGGATTTTAAGTAGGGTTACACAACTAATAGCTTGTTTTCCCCCCCAGGTCTTCCAGTTAGTCAGACTGGCTCAGAATGCATTTAGTATAGCTATGCAGACATCGCTTTTTCACTCCACTTTTTTCTATTTAGATGTTTGGATTCATGTGTGTGCATCATCAGTGTTTGAGTACCTTTTTGTGTTCACATGTCCTGTATCTGCATGCAGCTATGTTCATGTTTCTGTTTTTAATTTACAGGATCACAATCCTCAGTTTTCACTCCTGTGCCTGCTTTCCCCGTCTTAGAATCTGCGTGTCTAAGAGCACTGCATGACGAACACGAAAAGCTGGATACGAATACTGAAACTTCTGCAATCACTTCAGAAATCACTGACAAAGAAAAAGCAGAATCAGGTTCTCAAAGGACAGGAGAGGAAGAAAGTTTGGAACCTGCTAAGAAGAAACTAAAAGGAGGCTAGTATACTACAGTATTGCATAACTTACCGTGCACTCTTTTATTTTAATGTCATTGTTGAAAGTTAGTTTAAAAAACTTAATTAGAAACTTAAAGCTATGTTCATTTTTCATAGAAGGCCGGTGAGATTAACAGAAACGGAAGGATCTGTGCTTATTTTTCTTTATTAATATGAAATAAGTTCAAAATGCACACATATTGAACCTAGAACGTCTTGAAAGGTTATGTTAGTAGGGGATAGGTAACTTTTTTCCTCCTCACAACGTTATTTGATGCTTTAGTGTTGTATTAAATAAGAAAAGCAAAACTCTCCTCCCGTTCTGCACCCCCTCAGTTGAGTCAGGTCAGCTGTCATCAGTCCTTCTTCAGTTTGTTTCTTGCTTCTTACTGACTTGATTTCTGGTCCAGTGAAAATAATGGCTTCGGTAGCAGAAGCTGTTACGTGTATAGCAAGAACCTTTAGTGTGACCATTGCCAGTGAACAGAGAAACGGTGTACGTCTTTCAGGTCTTTTTTTTAAACACTTAAATAAAAATAAATTTAAAAAGCTTCAAAAACTATATACTCTGGAATCTTCTGTCTTTGTAGATGAAGATGCTTGTCCAAATCTTTCACCAGCAGCTCCAAGTGAATGTATAATTAAAATTGGCTCTGAAGATGCAAAAACATCAAATGTGAAACCGGATAAGATGGAAGAAACATTAACTTGTATTATCTGCCAAGAACTGCTGCATGACTGTGTAAGGTACGTATGACTGACAAAAGCTGTAATCATGTGGGAATAATAGAAGTTCAGTGACAACTGTTTGAGGAGGCCAGGATATTTAGGGTTTTCACAAGCTCTTCTGAGTCTTCTTCCCCCCAATCTATGTAGTCAAATCAATGCTAAACAGTTTTTTGAGGGTTATGAATGTGTCTGTCTGAAAAAAATGAAAGATTTGTATTTTGACTCCATTTCTTTCCTTGTTTTCCTGTTTGTGTTTTCCAGCTTGCAGCCTTGTATGCATACTTTTTGTGCTGCCTGCTACTCAGGATGGATGGAAAGATCTTCTCTCTGTCCAACTTGTCGTTGTCCAGTAGAACGTATTTGTAAAAATCACATATTGAACAACTTGGTTGAAGCTTATCTGATTCAGCATCCAGGCAAGTTGAGCAGTGTGTGTAACAGAATCTGATGTATTTCACACATCAGCTGTGTAACTGATGTATGCACAAACTCTCGTCTATTAAAATTCTATGTATGTTTTATTACTCTGCTGTTTTCTCTGACATGGCTGTAAGAATACAGGTGCATTTAATATGACAAAATAACTTCTTGCAATATTTCAAATACTTGGTGAGAGTTGAAGGTGATTTGATACTGTAACTGAGTGTGCTAAGAATTCTTAATTTTATTTTGCTACTTAATCATAAGAAGGATATTAGTTTTATCAAATAGGGCACAGTGACCTATCAGGCCACCTAAACCTAGATACTTCTGAAAAATATACTTGAATATGGATTTCATTAACTCTTGAAAACAAAACTTAAGTTGCCTGATACGATGCTTCCATTAACAGGGGAATTTAACTCAGATCTTCTAGAACTCTGTTATCCAAAAATAAGTTTTATGGAAATGAAAAGACAATAATCGTAACTGTGTTAATAAAGCAGGGTGAGGCTGGGGGATGTAAGGGGTTCTTTTCTCTTGAAATTTGAATTTGGTTCTCATGCCAGATAAATGTCGTAATGAAGATGATGTACGTAGCATGGATGCTAGAAACAAAATTACTCAAGATATGTTGCAACCTAAGGTGCGGAGATCTTTTTCAGACGAGGAGGGAAGTTCTGAAGATTTATTGGAATTGTCAGATGTAGATAGTGAGTCTTCAGATATCAGGTATGTCCGAGTTGTGCAGTGGATTAGATTTACTTATGTTTGAATGCACAAACCCGCAAACTGAGCTAGTTTCACAAATGCTGTTATTGCTGATAGTGTGTCCTTGATCATTGCCAGAATAAGCCTTATTTTTGTTTTCAGGTAAGTTCGTTCTTACCAGTAATTATTTTGGCAATTCTACAGGCCATCCTAGTGAACCCTGAGGAGGCAACAAAAAAATAATTAAAATTAGAACTTCCTAGAAGTCCAGCAGGATTCACTTTATGACCGACAGTTCTATCCTGAATTGTGCAGAGATATGTGAAATTAACTTTTCCAGTTACAAATTGGCTGTTGCCTTAGGAGAAAACAAGTTTCTGGCTAAGATCTGCTCAGGAGATAAAGCAGTCCAAGACCTTATGAGTGCAGCTGCAACGATTGTGCTTTCTTATGTGTCTGGAATGCTGCTTTCACCAGATGTGTGATACTGAGGCAGCTGATGCTTGACCTAGGGACTCCCAGGCACCAAAATATCTCCTCTTTATTTCCAACAGCAAACATTTTTTGCTCTATGTGTAGAGGGGAACAGAAGTCTCCATGTCGATAATTATTCCAGCTTGGTTCCTCTCTTTCTTGTTCATCTCACTTCCTTTCACACTGCTCTTTTTTTCTTTCTCTCTTTTTTTTTTTAAACTACTTGGGGAATACTACAAAATACAAAGTTTTCATCTGTTACAACTACAGCAGTCTTCACAGCTGTGAGGTACTGAGTTATGTAAACTTCCATATGTTACTGGATGAAGAAATTCCAAATTTAAACTTTGAAAGTACCACCAACCCTGTCTAGCATAGCGATATGAGTTATATTTGCATTTGTTGGGTGTGATTTCCTATGACCTTATTTTATTCTTTCAGTCAACCATATATAGTATGCAGACAGTGCCCAGGGTATCGAAGACACTCTGTTCCAACTCTGCCTGGCACAGGCCAGGAGACAGAAGCAGGAGGAATGCAAGCACTGGGAGATGCGCCATCTACATCTGCCAACTTCCCTGCAGGTCAGTGTCATGAAATCTTCTCAGTAGTGTGATTCTAAAATACTACAACTCACACACCCGTTATGAACTAGGCAAGCTCACTCTTATAGTACTGCGAGAGTAACACCACTTCACATAGGTATCTTTGCAAATATCATGAGATTTGACCATCGTTTTTCTGTGGTTGTCCAAACTAGATTGCTGATGGTTGATAGTTCTTAATCTGTTCTACGTATTGAAATATTTTACACACATACGTAGTTTAGAGGTCTGAATGCCATTTTTCTGCTCTTTAATAGAATCTTTGTAAAAATTATATTGCTTGCTTGTTACTTTCAGATTATGTTGCTAATATTCACTAAGATTCCTAGTCCATATTGCAACTGTGTACATTGTTCAGTCTATCCTCTTTTTTTCTGTTTTTAACTCAACTAGCTGTCCAGGAATATGTTTGTCCTGCTCAAGGAAGCCATGTCATATGCACCTGCTGCTTTCAGCCGATGCCTGACCGAAGAGCAGAGCGTGAACAGAATCCTCATGTTGCTCCTCAGCAATGTGTGTACTTTTTTTTTTTTTTAATCTTAGCTACAGAACTACATCTCTCCTAATTTTTAAATAAACTTAAGTTTACTTTGAAGAGTTTTCTTTATTTGAATAGTCTTTATCTGGACTCTTGTAGTGACAGTGTGAAAGAATCTTCCTTTATAAAATCTATTATTCCTCTACAGAATGTATTTTAAATGAGAAAGTTGTACTTTTTTTTTTAACCGAGTGTATCAGGGCTCTATTGTTACTGATTTATAAGAACAATAAGTGTTGAGTTTTGCTGTGTGCAGGTCCTTACAGGGTTTTTCTTTGTTATTTTACAGGTACAGTTTGTCTGCAACCCTTCTGCCACTTATACTGGGGCTGCGCTCGGATGGCATGTTTTGGCTGTTTGGCACCATTCTGTGGTATTGTGGAATAATCTGTTTCTTATGAGCTTGCTCACTTTGCAATAATGTCTGTCTATCTTGAACTTTAGGTAATTTAAGAAATAAAATATATTAGTTTGTAGCACAGTCATGCAAAAGGAAACAAAGGCTGTGTCCTCACATCACTAACATAAATTATTGAGTGGTATGTGTCTTAACTTTAAGAGGATTTAACTTCTCGTCTTCATTCCATATTGGGCTTAAAAACTACGCTTGTTGAGCACAATGCTTTCCTGTATAAAGAGATTTATGGTTTATTTCAGCCTAGAAAGAGAATCATACAAATCAGTGCTGATGTTAACTGATTAGAAAAGAACCTTACCCTCTTAAACATGCAGACTTCTGAAACTTAAGGTTTTAGACTTTTTTTAAAAAGTAAGTTAGAACAGTTGAAACGACTTGGCTGCGGTTTGAAGCTAATGGAATACGCTTTAATAGCGCTCTTAATTTGTGCAGATTAGTAGTAGTGTTTGTGGTCTAAAGGTGAAATTGTAAAGTCCCAATGTCTTGTCTTTGCCACTGGAAGTTATATATCACATGCTGTAGCATATGTTGAATGCAGTCATTCACATGAGCACCAAGTAAATGTGCACGTTATTTCAGGAAACAGAAGAACCTTCAGAAAATGTGTGAGGGCCATGGGGTTGGGGGAAGAAATAGTAACTTTTCTTCTTCTTGTTCTGATTAGAAATAAATCTTGGTGATAAGTGCTTAGATGGAGTCCTAAATAACAACCACTATGAGTCAGATATCCTAAAGGTATGTTTAAAAATCATTATGTGTGATGCACAATAATAAATGCACAAAGTTTAAGATGTACTCGCTCATGAAATGATAGTGATGTGCTGCGTAACAGTTACAGTGGCAGCACTGTGTCACTTCCAGCACCTGATTCTAAAAGGCAAATATAATGAGCACTGAACGTTCAGCTGGACCAAAGTTATAGTTACTTTGTCTAGATTGGAAGTATTTTGAGGTGATAATTTGGCTCTTTCAGTCTCTGTGTAAGAGGGCATCGTATTCTAGAGATGCATGCCATTTAGCATCAGCTCTTCCCATACCATCCAAATTAACAACACCACAAAAAAAATCACTTTCATGCAACCCTGATGTTTAATTTCTCCAATGTGTATGTCTGACAGATGCCAAGAAGGCCAAAATTCTAGACATAACTTCTGAATTTGAGTTTTAGTATCTGATAGACACACTGTACAATTCAGATATGTTTGGTTGTTAAATCATAAAAGATTTTTACTTGTATGAGATATTTGTAGGGAAGCCAGTTTCTACAGTCTAAAGTGTAACATCCAAAATATTAATTAAGAGAAAAATCATTCACTAAAAATATACCAGGGAAACAAGGCCTGTTAAATATATTTCCCAGACAAGTTACATTACACACTAGGTTCCATGGAAAATATTTTGCCCATACCATGATGGGGTTATGTAAGTTAAGTAAACTAAGTATTTGCATTCTTTTGGCAAAAGTGGGGATCTTCTGAAAAAAAGATACTGAGTGGAAGGTTTTATTGGTGACCTGAAAGTGTCGTGCTAATTAAGTTAAAGTTATATAATTTTTTACTTGTGATCAGCATCAACCCATTTTGAAAACCTAGTTAGATCTAGATTTGGAAATATTTGAGGGTAGGTGGCTTGGTCACTCTTTAACGTTGGAGATTTTTCTAATCACTTAAATTCCACTTTTCAGGACTACCTGGCATCCAGGGGTTTGACATGGAAAAATATGTTAAACGAAAGT
Source organism: Morus bassanus (assembly GCA_031468815.1). NCBI lineage: Eukaryota > Metazoa > Chordata > Aves > Suliformes > Sulidae > Morus > Morus bassanus. Next base: position 29,693,740 of record CM062577.1, read on the forward strand.
CTCTTAGCTCTTCAAAGAGGAGTTTTTATGTTGTCAGGTATGTGTTATGTTCATTTTTGTACATGTATAACTCCTTGTCTATATATAACTCAGCAGTATTATCAAGAGGTTTGAAGTTCTGTGTACATAACCAGTGCCATCGTGGCATTTTTGGTAAATCTGATTTCTCAAGCCTTACACTGACATTATGTACAAACTGGTTTTCTCCCCAGATTACAGAATTACTGGGAACACAGTGCTTTGCTACTGTTGTGGCCTTCGCAGCTTTCGAGAACTTGCCTACCAGTACAGGCAGAATATTCCTGTTGCTGAATTGCCAGGTGGGGATCACTTCACACAGTAAGGGGGGAAAAGTCAGTTAAAGAGTTAAAGTTGGTTTTATCCTTGTATCCTTGGGTTTTTTACCACCTTCATGTAGCCCAGTGCAAATCTCTTTGCCTGGCAAATATCTTGTGCTGATTGCTTTATTTGTCAGCTGCTAAGTTTGCTTATAGTTATTGTCAGACTCCCTAATGGAATCTTTTCTTTCAGTATGATTTCTCTTCTGTAGAATAAATGTATCTGCATAGTGAAAAGAGGAATTCGGTAAAATCCAGAATGTAGCCAACAGGAATTAGTTGCTGTAATTTAATTTATTTTCCCATTTAAATACATAAAATGATGCACCTCCTGAACAATTTCACATTTTACCAGCTCTCAACTAGGAACAAGAATGGTTTCATAAATTAATCCTAAATCTGTTTGCATTTACAGTTTTAGGATAAAATAGCATACAAGCGACTGTGCCTCCTTCAATCCTAAATCTGTTGGGAACAGAAGCTCTTCCAACAGTCTACTTTTAAATGTTACTTTTGTCCATCTAGTTCCTGTTGTTAGCAACAGCTTCCCTGTCTTTAACTGTTGAGAACTCTGCTTCTGCTGCTGTGCATAATGAGAGACAGTCAGTCTACTTTCTTTTTCCTTAGTATTGCTTTTCATTTTAGTGTAACGGCCTGCTGGACAGTTGAGTTATAATGTATGTAAAAGTGGGGGAAAAACAACAAACTCTACCCAAATTAACAGATTTTTCTTTCGAACGGAAATGTATCTAGACATACACCCAGCGTCTTAAACTGTAAAGTCTGTCTCTATTTAAGCTAAATGGTAAAATTTCAGTTGACCAAATCCTTTCATTGTGAGTCTGCATGAGCCTAATATTCAGAATGAATTTTTTGTCTTTCACTGAGTGTTTGCTTTGTTTCTAGAAAGGTGAACCAATATAATTTACAGTTGTTTCTTGCCAATCATGTCTTGTTTGTCTACAAAGCCTGCTCTGATGAGTAACCACCGTTAGAAGTGGCTTAATAATCTACATCACCTTATTTAATTACTTCTGTAATAAATGTAGCATTTCATTTGCTCTTTTTGTAGTGACTGTCACATCACGTCCTGATTGCTACTGGGGGCGCAACTGTCGAACTCAGGTCAAAGCACATCATGCCATGTAAGTCGTACCATTTAGAAAGTGGTTTTGTTTTTCGTTTCTTTAAAACAACAACAACAACAACAAAAAAACCAACTTTTGAAGTGCCAGAAATTGCATGAGTAACACTGTTGCAGCAGAAACAAATTTGGGTGAGCTTTGGTTTGGTTTATTTTTTTGTCATTTTTGTTTTTAACACAACTTTGAAATGAGCCCTTCGTGCATGCAGAAGGGCACCACTAGCACTTGTAAGTTGATGTAACCCATTGCTGACACTGCTTGAGTCTTGTTTTCCACCCACAACTCCCCCTTCATTCCTATTCTTCTCCCACTGAAGCAGCTTCTCATTTGCTCATGTCTGGGTGCATCTTAAAAACATTGTGTATATATAATAATTAGCCCTGTGCAATTTCCATTTGCAAATATGAGAGACTCTTCTCGTGAAGTGCAACATACTTTGAAGGGATACATTGGTGGGAATAATTTGCAACAAGAGAAGCAAGAGAAGTTTGGAACATGTAACATTAGGAACCTGGTGTGGCTTAGCAGTTCCTGGTTTTGGAGGAGTTTCTAGGTCTTATGCCTCTGACGCAAGCAATCTGGCATATGGTGAAAATGAAATACTGAGCCTGAAAAGAGATTAACCCTCTACTTCTCAAGTGTTTTAATACACCTAGGGGACACGGACTCCTCGTGTCTGGTCATTCATGAGAAATGTCCATCCAAAATAAATCAAGGTCCTTGATTTAAAAAAAGCAAGGCCACTGATAACCAATGCAATTTCATTCTTACGGAAAGATGCACATGTGCTAAGATAAATACTAAAGACTTGTAAAATGAAACAAAAATTATCTACCTAAGAGCTAACTGGTTCCACGGAGGGTAGAAAAATCCTTCTTGCTTTATGAATAATTCTCTAAATTCTCAGTGCAATTTAAGAGAGAGGAGCTGTTACCCCTTAATGAGAAATTGCTTTAATGAACAGTAGATTCTGCAGTATCTTTCTAATGCTGCAATGAACATACACACTCAGCATAATTCCTTTAATATTTCAGGTACTATGGGTCGAAAATAATCAATCTGTACAGCTCAGGCAAGCAGATCATAAGAAAGACTTGTAAAATATTCATCCTCAGCTTCTTACAAATTCAGAGGGTTTTACCAAATAACGTTAAAAAATAATTTGGGGTTTAAGGTGCAGATATAATTCAAAGTACCACTGCTATCTGGAACTTCACGCTACAGGACTGTCTATGTTCCCAGAGGAGATTTTGTTGTGAAATGTTGGAGAGTTAATTCAGTATCAAAGTACTCACCAGTCATCTTTGATGATATTGTGGTGGATAATTCCATCTAGAATAGAAATGACTCGGGGTTTTTTTTCTTCTCCTTTTTTCTCTTGTTGTTTTTTTTTTTTTTTTTTTTTTTTTTTCTTTCAAGCATTAGCTATTCCTAGAACTTTACTGGCTGCTGGTCTTAGTTCCTAAAATCCATAAAAGCAAACAATCCTGTCATACCACTCCTAGATATCCAGTTACATTTTTTTTTTGTTGAGCTAAACTGTTTTGCGAAGTAGTTTGGTTATGTAAGCGAGGTTTCTTTCTAATCTTTGATCTGATTCAGCAAGAGGGAGAAAATTCATGGTCTCTTTTGCATCATCTCCTCTACATGTATATGTATATACACACTCAACACCCCAACTCCTGTTTCAGTTATGTATCAGGGAACGCATAACCCAAGTAAGAGAAAAACAAAGAATAGATAGTGAGATATTTTTGAGAATTGAAAAGAAGTGCCCTGTACAAAATTATGTTATCTATTTAATTCTTGAGGACAGGCTTGCCATTCCCATAAAACCTAAATAATACAGAATGAGAAAAACTTCTTTTCCTTTCCAAGAGAAGATTCTAAGCCAGTGAAAGAACATTTTTATGTTGAAATGTATTATTAGCCTGGTTAATTCTAGATCCTAGTGACTTGTGTAATGCTGTCTACTAAAAATTACTCATGTCTTAGAGGGCAAAATTAATTTGCAGATTCCTGTTTTAATTGCCTGCTGGGTTTGAAGTATGCAGAAGTATAGAGGAATGGCTTTAATAACAGGTTTTCTGGGTGCATAATGAAACTAACAAGGGTTAGGCAGGAGAGACGTTGAAAATCCTGTTACAGATAACGTGGTAGAGTACAATCTAAACAGGTTCTGAAAAAACAGATTTGTTAGCATGTAAATGTTCTGCTTTACACTGTTTAACATTTAAAATACCCTGTGAAAGATGCTGACTCTTTTTGGTTGCCTGACTTCTGAGAACTTTGTTACATTTTAATACTTTTTGGTCTTTTTATTTCAGGAAATTCAATCACATTTGTGAACAAACACGATTCAAGAACTGAATACTTGCAGTCTGTAGAGAGGGGGCAAAAACCTGTTACACTGCTTGTACAGCTTAAGGTTTCAGGGGGTCTTCTCAGTTCCCCCATAGCAGGGAATCAATAACTTTTGCATCAGGTAATCTGGTGTGAACTTTTTAATTTGTAGAATTTTACAGCTGTACGTGAATAAGGTAGACTTTTTTTTTCCCAAGAAAGTCCAGCAAGCATTGCATTCCAGCCTCGTGACTACAGTGTCCCTGTATCACTTCAGTGAAGAACACAAACAGAAATCACACACACAAAAACCAGCCATATCTTGGGAAGACCTAAGAATAAGGAGTGTATTTGCACTACTTGTGAAGAAACTAAGAAAAATCCTTAGACTTAAAATAGAAATGTTTTGTAAAAGTATCTGATGGGTATTTCAAGAGCCATTAATATTTAAGAAGGAAATTGTCGGTGTATATTTGTAACTGCATTTTGCGGTAGTTTGATATTTTGTCGCTACCCATTGCATTTGGGCTAGAAACCACGTTAATATTCACTTTAAAAAAAAAAAAAAAAAACAAAAAAACAAACCTCCGTCCATTAAACAGCTGTTTCAACTTAAAGCTTCTACCATATGTGCAGTGTTATAGCGGAAGTAGTAGTTTCTTTTCTTAGTTTAGTTGTGTTGATATTTTTATTCACATTAAATTACAAAAATAATTGCACAAAAATTTGAAAATCGCATTTAAAGTTGGGGTAATACTTGAAGCAGAACAGACTTCTGCTAATATTACTTCTGTAGTGTTTTATATCAGAAGACCAAACAGTGCTTTTGACATAGAGCAGCCAGTAGGACGCACTGGTTCATTTTTTGTATTTCTTTTTTGGTTTAATACCGTATGCTAAATATGTACCTCTGCCATGCAGCTGTCCTCTAGCATGCATACACTGGTGAAAATGTAGAAAAAGCTATAATTTAAAACAGAATATAGCAGCTTTACTGGAAGGAACAACCTTACAGAAAATAAATCAGTTTGGACAAATTGTAGCAATATGGAGGCATTTCTGGGTAGGGATAGGGATGATGAAGGGGAGCACTGGTGTCACTGACCTAAAAAAATGCAGATTTTATTTTCATGCCTTCTGCAGAGCTCGTTCAGGAAATGTCCCAAGCATCGCTTTAAAAAAACAAACAAACAAACAAACAAACAAAAAACCCCTAACACAACCCCCCCCCAATTTATCTGATCTGATCTGTTTTATCACAGTCTGGTAGCTAATGTTGACGAACCTCAACTGGGACCAATTTTTCTTTTTCATCATACCTAGAAGAGTGAAATAGAATGAGAAGAAAGCATACAAAATTACCTCTGTAGATACCATGTTGTTTTTAAGTATGCCTTATTTTATGAGCAGGATTTATACTTTGATGTTAAAGAGTGTACACACGATATCTTGTGATATAATGGAGCACAAATGATGCAGCACATCATGTCTACTGGTGTCAGTGAATTAAACAACTATTTCCAGTAATGCACATCTTAATATGAATGCTAAAGAGAATGATGCATTTCTGTTTAGATTTTTATTTTTTAAAATAGCTGTCGCAAGGATGGGTCTGTTGACCATGCCCGTATGCTATTAAAAATACACTTTGGTGTGGACTTCTCTTTCTAATCTCTGGGCATTTCCTCCTGTGAGTAGGATTGAAATTGGATCTGGAATAATACTTGAAACTTCTTTTAACAACAACAGTGTGTTTCTGTCTTTTGGTATTATTAACAATGTTCTGTTGCTTCTGTATTTGTATTTTATGTTTAGATTTTTTTTTTTAATGGTTATTGTATCTTCTCAGGACAACCATTCCCAGCTGTTTTTGATCTCATTTTCATCTCTGGCTGTGCCTGTAGCAAATTGAGTGCAGTTGTGGAGATCAAGCCTTTGCACATTATATGCAGAAATGTGCTTTGCGTTCTCATTCACCACTTCCCACACCCCAGATGGGCTTTCAGCATAGACTTGTCGCTGTGCTAGTGTTCAAGCCTCTTGTGCTGAATTTTTTTTGTTGGTCAAGAATAATGTGTCTACAGTACTATGTACAACCTCGCTTGCACTTAGTCAAGTTATGTTTGTATAGGGATGTATTAGGTGACTTTAAGAAAAAAAATTGGGGGAAAGAACCCAAACAACAAAACTCGTGTACTTTACATCTAAACTACCTGTGCAGTAGAGGTTCTTCAAATTCCTTTTATAAACCCCTCTTCCTTTTCCCTGTTACAGATAATTAATCTGCCTTTCTATGCATATAGGGTTGCGGTAGTGCAATGGAATGAAGGGATTTTTTTGTCATTTATATTGTACCAGGAAGAGATGAGAAATTAACTTGCAGATGGGGAGGGTGAATAAATCCTGATCTTTATATGCTCTTAAGTAAGTAAGAGTATCTGTCATGGGTATTACATACTCTATACATTAGACCTTTTTAAATGTATGGTTACCAGGTGATAGTTAATGTGATAAATGTATGAACTATGCTTGGTGTAATTGTTTAAATACTGTAAAGGTGCAGCATATTTTTAACCTGTCTAAAGCACACCCCCACCTCCTTTATAAGAGATATTTGGAAGCTGAGCATGAAATGTGGTAGAATAGAAGTTGTGAAAACCGAGGTGATTATGATAGGGTTGGACATAGTGGTGGACAAGGCATATAGTCTCTGTCTTGGAGAAAGTTCTTTTATAAAGAAGGTGGAGAGTAGTTCTTCCAGTTCTCTTTTGTGATTTATTTTTTTCCTGAATTGAGAAGTTATTAATTAAAAAAAAAAAAAAAAAGATATTCGCTGAAGTTGTCTGTTTCTGTTTCTTCTGTGGCATATTCTCTCACCACAGAAGTGGATGTATGCAACACTTGCTAATGCTTGGTCAAGCTATTAGTTATTTGAACATTTGAGATTTTACAACTAAATATCATCCTTGAGCTTGTAGTAACTGAAAATGACACGAGTTTTTGTGTCATTCTAAGAAATTCTCTGAAATGTTCTTAAAAGTGTCAGATGATATCTCAAAGGATCATCAATATCTCTACAGGATTTATAACGAATGATATAAGCAAGAAACTATTAAATAGAATTCTTTTTTGTCAACAAGATGACTTCAAGATGCTAGCAAATAAAAAAGTTTACTACTTTTTTAAAAGTGGATGCTATTTTAATTTCTTGCAACACCGCAAGCACTGAAGTGACAAGCATTATACCACTATTGATGTAACAGCAGGCTAGAGAAAATGATTGTCGTATTGTGTTCATCTTTACAGTGATCTAATTGGAACAAATGATAAGATTGAAAATGGCTACTATTAATAGAACTTTTTCTGAATAGAACTTATTTCCCTTGCTGAGTAAATAGGAGGTCTTGTCTGCGCCCCCGTTCTGTCTGAGGTGGAAGACAGTCATGCCAGAGTTGTGAAGCTTCAAATTGCAGTTTAGCATCCTAGGATTTTTGCGCTGCTGCCATTTCCATGGATATCCTTTAATGTTGTAGCTAATCTATATTGCGGTTCTTAAGCCAGCTGTCATTTGTTCTTCAGACTAAATTTAAGAGAAATTCAAACTCAGGTTAAGGAATGTAACAGTGAAAATGCTGTGTTGTTCTGTACGCCGTAAAGACAAGCTGACAGACCTTAAAACTTGTAATGGTTTTGGCTTGCCCCGCACTTACCTTGGTGGATTTGTGTGTTTTATACTCCGTTATGCCAACAAAAGACTTGTAACTAATTTAGTTTGAGGAAGGCTGCTGACTTTGGATTTATGCCCTATCAAGTGATCAGTTCTGGCACAGCTCTTCCGAGCACTTCCTCCATAAAGAATAAAGAAAGGTGGTAGCATGATTACAATATATGGCCTTTTGCAGCTGGAATAGCTGACAACATACTAATCTCAACAGTCGATGTTAATCTGAGAGCCCTCAGTGTGTCTCGAGTATTTGAATCAGCAACTGTGTAGGATAATTTGTGTTTAAACTCTGATATTTTCTTTGCATTTAATAGAAAAGGCTTGGTATTTGACACTCAAAGATTAATCATTAGCTCACTCATTCTGCAAACAAAATACATCCATTTTGTATCAATTTCTAGTCTTCAGTAGAACTGTGTAGTGCAGATGGCTTAGCCTACAGCAAGAGCTTAGGGAAATAAGTTGATGCAAGTAAAAGGAGTTAGGCATTTGAGAAGGGAATGCTCAATTCTAAATTATGCTCTGAAAATCTGGTTTCTTACGGCCTCGTAGAAAGTTCTGCTGGAAGGGGGCCTTATTTTGTGCAGTCTGCCCTCTAAAAATAACCCAACAGTCACTGTGTTACTGGAAGTTACGAAAAGGATTTCTTGATCTTAAAAAGGATGTGTGGGGATTTTGCATTTTTTCCACCTATTTTATCTAACATTCTTTCTGCATGATGTTTGGGAGCTGAAATACCACTCACACAATTCCAAGGAATAACTTCTGAAGAAAACTAATTATACTATTTCCCACAGCAATGCTTAATATGCAAAGATTGCATCTAAATCTGCTTTTCAGGTCATCCTTCTTTTCTTCACACTTCACCATTTTGACTTTCAATGAGGTAATTTCACCCTTAAGCTCATTAGTTTCCCCAGGAAATGAATTATAAAAAATGCTAAGTGTGCCATATGAGGTTTAACATCAAAGACATTTCTAGACAGACCATGAATGCATGTTGAAGCTATATTTGGTCTCTCTTGGGTATTCTTTTCAGTGCTGCTGAGTTTCAGTTGCTTTCGTTAGGTAAGTCTTGGCTTAGGACTTATCTTTTTTTTCCTTGCAATCCAAATTAATCTTTAATTGTTTAGAATAAAAATTTAGTAACTGACAGGACTGTTTGAGTCAAATGTGTTTTGTTATGGCTCATGTGCCCTTCTCCTGGAGAGGAAAAAAAACCAAAAACCCAAACAGTTATGAGTAGGGAGCTTTGTAGCCAACTGCTCTTGAAGAAAAGGAAACCTCAGCTCCTGTTTCTGCTAAGAAGTTATAAATGGATTTTTCTTGCCGAATGCTACTCTGAATCCTCAAAGTTAGGATGCATTAGCTGCATGTTAAATCTTTTGGATTGTTTTCCCATTGAGCCTCCATTCTCAGCCATTTTAACTACCTGACAGTAAGAAACCTAGCACACAGGGTTCTTGACAGCTTGTATAGCTTCAAGCTTTTAGTTTGAAGCTCTGTTTCAACAATGAAAAAATAGGGAATGCCCCTGTATTTTTGTCCTATTCAATCTACCTAAGAGATTGGCTAGAGGGATTGCCTCCTATATTCCAGAATACTTAATTAAAAAAAAGTGTTAACATTATTCAAATCCAGTTTTACTGAAAAGAATGCTCCTTCTGCTTGTTAGCTCCATAACATTTTTGGACATCTTTTCCCCATGCAATTGTGATTGAAATTATTTTCCTCCTCTTCAGCAAGTGTTTAGCATGCTTATCCCCGTTGCTGCTTAGTTACAGTATGCAAAATAGCACAGTAAACTGCATTACCACAAAGGTAAAACTGAATCCCGTGCCCATGCATGAGTTGTGAGGTTTTCTGTCATTAAAAAGTGGCAGCATAGCTCTCAGAAGTAGTATAGCTGTTAGGAACAAAATAAATGCCATAAGTAATACTATTTAAAAACTGATCCTAGACAATATTTACTGCTGAGAGTATTAGAGCACTTTATTCCACCCAGAGCTTTCAGAATTTCTTAAATTTGCTCTATGACTTTCTGGAAGAGTACGGGTGGAAGCTGTCTCTGTTCCGGCGGGGGCTGAGGGGGAAGGAGAATGTCAAAACAGTTCCTTTAGCTGTAAGAGGAAGAAAATATTTTATAAGCTCTTTGAAGATACAAAATAAACCGCAAATACCTCTTTAGCAGTGAACTTCAGCGATCTGCCTAAAAAAAAATAGGACCTTCAAAAGGCAATTCAGGAGTTTAGGTCTCCCATATGTTGTACTCCTGGCTCCTCAGGGCTGACCAAGAGCGAGGGCTGGACTTTGCCTACCTGCAGCATGCACCGCTTAGGCCTTCGGCTTCGGTGTCTTCTAGGGGCACCTTTGAGTAGTTTGGAATATCAGCCACATCCGTTCTGAGAATAAGCAGCATTGTCCAATACCGCACGTTCTTCAAGAGGAGGGCCTCTCTCAACATAAACGCGTATCTAGTCCATGCTGAACATACGGTATGTGATTTAGCGTCTCAGGTACAATTGGCTATACGCTGCTACAGCAGGCAGTGATGGAAGAGGTGCGCGGTGTTAAGATAAGCCCTGTATGAGAGGAAATCCAAACTCCCGCAGAAACCAGCCTCTGGCAGCGGACTTCACAGGTTTAGAAAGCTCTGTTCTTTGGTTACGCCGACAGGTAGCAGAGGAAGCCAGCGTAAACAACCACCTCATTATCTCGCTAGGTTACTGAGGAGAAATCAGACAGGATCTAAGCCTCATGTGTTTGCTGACTGAATGATGCAGCAGCTGCCGGGGAGGTGGCTGTACTGGTGCACACCATGCAATGTACTGGTGCGCTGAGGCAATGCCCGCACAACTTAGCCTTGCAGCAAAATAAACAAAATAAGTGTCATTACATTGTAGAAATGAATAGTTAAGCACGCTTTTATTGAAAAAGCCACTTTTTTCAGCCCTTCAAATGCAGCTATTGGCAATAACTGAACACAAGTACTTTTCAAAAGTAGATTTTAGTACTTCAATCTTTAGAAACATAATAAGTAACAGAACATTGACTCTAATTACAATGTATATGAATTTGATGCAGTGGAAGTTATTATTAGAATACTGAAGACTTCTAAACATTTTCTTAAATCATAAATATATTAACTCTTCCCTTTGAATCATGTAGCATTCATTAAAAAAAACAAAAACAAAAACAAAAAACCAACAATAAAAAAAAAAACCAACTTGGAGCCAGACTTTTGTGCTTCAGAACTACTCAACACAGTCTGGTAATAACAAATGTGGAGACTTGTTTGCTGTTTGAGTCAACTGCTAAAGGGCGCGTATGTTTTTGCTTCCACTGCTCCCAGATGCAAGGCTTCTATGTCTACATAGACACGTAAACACACACACAAAATAGAAGGCAAAACCCACAGTCTTGTGTTGCGTGCGTAGCTGAGACATTAATAGGTGGCAAATGGAAGCTGTAACAGCAGGTGAAATCATAAATAATGCAGTTAAATATTTCAGGAATCAGACTTAAATGCCTTCACATAGAAGGATTAAGATAACTCGATGCACTCTGTAGCTAATATAGGGGAAGGCTTGTACAGAAGATTCCTTTCTGACACCTGTTTTATGACGTAGGGTTGCTTTAAAACAATGTGCTGTGTCAGCTGCAAAATACAGCTTCAGAGGGAATTTCTTTCATTTAAGAAAGCAAAATAGTTCTAAGTTGTAGGCTGAACATGCAGGAGTCTCTTGGAAAGATAGGAAAATATCACCAGGAGGCAATTAAAATACTGATGGGGTTATGAAAGGCAATAGGATTAGCAGGCTTCCCTTTGGTTCAGTGTTCCGTTGAATGCCCTGGATTTGTAATCAGGGAGGCACAGCCACTTAGTAGTTCATTTCTAAAGAAAGTGAGTGCTCAAAGTTTGCCCCACTTAATTTTGTCCTTTAAGTCTTGCCTGCCAAAGGAAGGGAAATAGTTCTCTAGTCAATGTGCGTTACCAGCAATAAATAGCTGGTGGATATAGGATCAGAGCAGCTGCAAATATCCAAGTGTTGGATGCTGAAGACTATTCCTAGTATTTCAGTGTTTTTGTACACATGCTCCTGTTGCCATGAGGAGTCACTTAAAAATGTAGTGGCCTGAGGTGTTTTAAGCCTATGTAGATCTTACAATGATAAAGCTACATCAGACTTTTATAGACCTAGCACCCAGTACTGGGTTGCTTAGCTTGTCTGTACACTTCTCTAAAGAGTTAGGATATGAGACAATCATGGTCTTTAATATTAGAGATGCTAACGCTTGGTAAACTCTGTGCTAGAGTGCAGAAGTTATGAAATGCTTAAAATTAAGTTTACAAAACTGTATGCAAACATGCACGATTGAATTCTTACCCTTGGCTTGGCAAGGCTTGGATTGTACAGGCATAGCTATAAACAGAATTTAACTCATAGCTCCCAACAGAAAGGCTCAAGTGATACCACAGTGACAGAGGACTGATTTACATTTCAGATATGAACCACGATGTAACCATCTCAGATGGCTTCATTTCTCATTCCAGAAAAGGTTTTCTGCAGTCTGAAGTACCTTTTCAGAGGATGCTTTCTTTTATAGACTACATCAAAATTTCATGCAGAAGAACAGAGAGGAGGTTAGTGAGCATAAGGGAAGGTGGCATTTGTGCTGTGCTATGGTACGTATCCTCGCAATCTCAATCCCAACGGGTGGGAAGCAAAGACCGCTCTTAACAAGGTTGCACCCACCTATGACTGCCACGCTCAACTACTCAGCACAGCTTCCGCTCTGATCGCGTCCCTGTTGCCTCTGTTTTTTTGTTAACTGATATTTTCTCAGGGCATCACTGGACTGAAGCTTGGCATAGTGTAGGAGCAGCTAGGGTGTCACAGTTCTGTGAGGTCTCAGTAGTATTAGCAGGTACAACTGATGAGCTCTGCTGGTCCCTGGAAGAGCTAGGGGCCTTCACGTGACCTTTGTATAAACCAGGGGATTTTGCCCAGAGGGGAAGATTTGACGTGAAGCTGGCAGAACTGTTCCCCTCAACAGTCAGAACCACCGGCTGTTTATCTGGCACAGCTGGAGCATACATAGCATTTTGCTCTGACAGATGATCTCCACATTGACTAAGATGTTCTGCTAGGACCAGAGGCTGCTGATCATCCCCTTCTTCAGAAATAACAAAAACTGGTTTGTTTTTATCTGTTTCTGCCATAAGCTCCTTTGTTTTCGAACCATTGACCAAGTTGATTTTCAGTGGGTTGGAGCTCTCTAAAAGATTTTTGGGGCTTTGGCTGTTAACCGGAGATGCTGCCCCTAGATGTCTTGAGGGATCCAAGGACCTCACATGTTTGCTGTCAGGGGAACTGGCTAAAAATCCAAAATAAGGGTTCCCAAACCTGGATTTCTTCAAATTGCAGGAGCTTAGCTTCCTCTGCCTTTGTGCGGACAGAGTGAGGGGGTATGAGGCATTGCTGGCAGATGAACTGGAGTAAATGGTCTCTGATGCTCCCTCTATCTCAGTGGCTGAGATTACCTTTCTGGTTGGGACACCTTGGGATCTTGCAGCTGTAGGAAAACCCTGCGCAAAAACATAACAAATTAGTAGCTGTGGCATGAAAAGCAGCTATCTTGAGAAATTTGGATACCCCGGGAACTAAAAAGTTAAAATTCCTGGTTATGTTGGAGGTGAGGTGCATTCCTTAGCAAAAACCTATGTTATTACCATAAAAAAGAAGAAACATCCTCTATTAGCTTTAATGATTACGGTCAGTGAGACCTAGATATCCCTCCCACACCTACGGATTCCTCGCAATGCGATAGTAATACATCAATTAAAATAAATGTAAGGCATAACCAGGGGGAAAAAAGGTACATGTCAGAACATTCAATGAGATAATCTACTCTGAAGGCATTTTTTTTTAATGTTTTTCTGGACTGGGGATCATTTCTTAACCAGCTAACTGCTGGGAAATACAGCTTCTTAGCACCTCAGGAAAGCCTGAATAAATTACAATATAGTTAGGCAAATAGTTTCCCGTACACCAAGCAAGACGGGTTGAAATATGTATTGCATTGCAGGTTGGAGAGGCAAAGCAGTAGGCCAAGGGGAACACATGTCCCATCAGTGAGCAGCTGGGGGTACTGGGGCACAGACCCTGACCACCACGTCCTCCCCTCCTTGCAGGACTTACACTGCTGTCAACCAGCTTTGTGAAGGGACTGTTGGTGGTCCAGCTACACCATTTTTTCTGTAGCTGTGGTATTGGAGCCAGGAAGTCGTGGAAAGTGCGGGCACTCCAGGTGCGTTGTCGGGGACAGTGATTTTCCAGCGGGACGTTCCCCTTCTCAACAGCATCTGCTCCTGCAGCCGTGTGATTAGAAGTCAGCCAGTCAGACACAGAGGCTGGGCTTGTGACACTTCTTTTTAGGTTTTTGTCCTGAAAAGAGTAAATAAAGGTCGTTTACAGCATCTTTCATCAAAAGGTTTTTAAAACACTTTAAAAATACGCAAGAGACTGATTTCTTCAGTGGTTCTCTTCTCAGGACAGGACACAGGAATGCAGCTTCTCCTTGTTGCTCTTCCAGCATGCTGCCCAAAGTTCGCTGGCTTCCCTGGATGAAAGCTTTACCTTGCTTCCCCAGTTTCAGGTCTAACACTGAATTGGGAAATTTCAGTTACATAAGAAATAAAGTCCTACCACTTGCACTAACCAAATAGATCAAATATGAACAGCTTTATTTTACTGGAGATATCTGACAGATCAGAGTAGTAAACTTCACTGTGTAAAAACATGATTCTTCCACTCTGCTTGGCTCTTGGAAGGCTCCAGATACAACTGTCTGGGGAAACAAAACTTCAAGGGGCCCGCTGAAAGAAACCCAGAAGCAAGCAACGAGAGAATCAGAAGTCTCAAAAACGCGTGATTCAGGAAGGAGGACTGAAGTAAGTGGTGCTCTTTATCCTATGTTAGGGAAGAGTTAAGAAAATAAAAAGAATTAAAAACAAAGAGAAAGGGAATAATCTGTTCTCAGTGTCTATAGTGAATAGAACAAGAAGCACAAGACCCAGATTGGAGCCAAGGAAATTTTCATTTCACGTAAGAAATGCTTTTCAGGTGGAAAACGGGCTTTAGCAGCAGAACAAGGTGTCCAGGCAAGTGTAAAATTGGCATCATCAGAAGGTGAGATCACATTAAACCATTGTCACCAGCTCTGTGTACAAGCAGAGTTGATTGAACATGGGAAGGAACTACAGATGACCTCTAAAGTTCTCTTACATACTTTATAAGTTCCAACGTTGCATTTAAAATCACAACTTTTATCCTTAATATTGTTGTGGGTTTAGAGTCAGAAAAGTTAAAGAATCCCTGACTGTCCTATGAATGTCCTTTCGTTCTTACTAATACTTCACCTGTTATTCCTGTTCCACAACTCTATCTGTATTTTTAATTTTCAGCTGTGCAAATATGGCTGTCATGAGAAGAATGCAAAATCCACATTCCCAAAGTTTACATAGACCTTAAAGAGGGTCTGAAATAAATCCCACAGTGTCCTGGATTTAAAAGTCCTGAGGAACCAGAAACTTGTCATTTGTTATTTCTGAGAAACTGAGTCTCTCAAGTTTCTGCAAAACAAAGAAACTTTAGTTAAAATGTCATATTGGAAACGGATGGGCAGAGAGGCAAGAAATTAGCTACTAGAGCAGAAAGAATATCTCAGTGGGAAGCTGGGAGAGGCTTCAGGCTCTGGATAAGTTTGTTTCAATATTAAGCTCTTAGACTAAGATTTGGTTAAAGTAACAATCTTTATTTATAAATTTACAGGCCAGCTGTCTTCTCCTCAGAAGCCTCTTCAGGCTGTCTTGGGATATATTATTCTAATATTTTTATAAGTACCTCCAAACTGGTGTAAAAGCTAGCCGCTGCTTTTGAGATAGATATACTGGAAGTAACTACAAAGACAAATAATGTATTTTCTAGATTTTTGAAAATGATTTAGTAAAAAATGTTTCTTAAACCTCCATGATGATACTCTTTACTCAGACCTTTGTATCTGAAGCTTGTAATGTCTGAATAGAAGTCAGAGGTCATAGCTGTAAGCTAGCCAAAGGCTGAATGATGACTTAAACCAAACAGGACTTAGAAAGCCAGGACCCTCCTGGAAGACACCTCAGAAGCCATCTGAAAGCCATCCTGCCCTCCGTTCCCTCTCGCTAGTCCGCGTACAGAAACGTCTGTTTGCTCTCCCAGCTCTTGCCTCCTGACAGGGGATTGATTTCTTCAAATGGGTTTTAAAAGCTAAAAAGCAAAAGCCAGTTTATCCCTGGCTCCTGCCCAGCAGAGCTGAGGCTCCCACTTACTGGGGGGCACAAGACCAAGTGCCCAGCCACCATTTCTCAGTAAAAATACCTGGATAATTTTTTAAATGAAAGCTCCTTATAGCTTGCTTTGTCTAGTCGAGCATTTTGGGCGGGGTGAGCCTGATGGCGTTATTTACTGTACTCTAAAGTCTTAGGATTTCACATGTCTTTTCACATGAGGATAACATCTCAGCTCCTGCCAAGAAAGTGGCTACGCTCCAGTGCTTGCCTAGTGCTGGCCCACAAAAGCTATGCACCATACCCTCTGCGGGGCTCAGAGGCTAAAGTCAGGAGCTGGCTGGCCAGCTGCATTTTACACCCTAAAAATACACATGTTTATTTCTAACATCCAGTAACCCTGAGTAACTCCAGTGGCCTGAAGGGATCCTGTTTGAGTGCAGGTTTGTAATTAGCCTGCTGTGCTCAATTGCCACCCCCCTTGGAGATGATAGTCTTCAGCTGTGGGGAAAGAACCAGTGCTTTTAAAGAGGCCCTTTCACCCTTCCTGGGTAGGTTTTCTGCTCCTTAAGGGATTTGGCTGAGAGCATTGAGTCATGTGTGTGCAGCATGGACATCACTGGGAAGGAGATGCCTCCTGAGTTAATAGTGTGGTAAATCACTTTAATTATTTGGGTTACCTTCACTTAGAACTGTTTTAATGTGAAGTATTATATATATATATATATAAAAATCTCCTCTGATAGATTGCTTGCAGAAGGGATGGCAGAATACAAATGTTCTTCTTTAAGTGTTCTGACTAAAGTGGGGAAAAGAGGAAGGACAATGGGTTTCCCTCCTGTCTAGAAGCTGTATTTGTATGCAGCTGCCACCAGGTGAAGCTCTCTCCACTGGAAAGAAGGATGGAGGAGTGCAGGTGTTCAAGCTGCCCAGTTTGGGCACCAGTACAGCTCACGGTGCCCTGTCCTGCAGAAGGTAATGTGCCTGGGCAAGGGAAAGCACCAGAGCTCTTTTCCCTTTTTCCCTCTTTCTGTTAATCAGTGTGGCTGGCTGGAGGAAAAGCTTAGCACATGTCTTACACTAGCGTAGGAAAATCCTGACCAGCCTGGCCTCCTGGCTAACTTCCTAATCAAGTGCAGGGATACAGAATGCTTTTGTTTTGTAAACTGTGACAGAATATTATGCAGACTGTCCTCAGGCATGTGAGTTCCTTGGCTGGCTGTTTCTCCTCTTGTGGGAAAAAGAGAGAGGGCACTGGAGAGGAGAGTATTGACCTGGGAAAGGCTTTAACATAGCCTGGTAATGGCTGTGCTCTGTCAGGCACTATGCTCGAGGTTGAAGAGGTGGCAGCCAGACCTGAGACTTTGGCGCTTTCATCTGTTTCTAAACAAATAACTGAAGGAGTGCAGGGCAAAGAGCTAAAGTAAGAGAGAACTTACTGAACCGATTCAGGTTTCTGTGTGTGGATTTTAAAGGACCCCAGTGCTTTCACTTGAAGCGCTTGATTTTTTTGGAGCGTATACCGTTAATTTTCACATCAGCCCAGTGAGATAGCTCCTCAGCTTGTCAGAAAGCTAGTTAACTGTGTTACTTCCCTGACCACTCGGCAGGAGCAGGCCTGACTCCCAGGTCCTTCAGTTGCTACCTGTGATGTTTTTAATGGCACATAATCTTTGCCAATTAACATATTTCTGAGGGCTGGTCCTACTGCCTGCTGGCAGACCTCTGTGTTATCACCTATCGGATCCAAGGTAGACTCTTGCACTTGCTCATCTCAAAGCTGGGAAGATACTGGCTCGGGAGATCACAGCCCACATCGTTTGATGGCAGCTCAGCTCAAGGGTTAGGAGAACTGCCTGGCTCAGTCACTACCTTTCTTGCAAAGTGGGCAGTAAGCATAAATGGACAGATATGACAAGTGCTGTCCAAGAGGGACATCCCGTGGCTTGCTAGAGATGCCGAAGAGCGTTCCTACCTGTATTCTGTAGGTGGTAAAGCTCAGCCCGCTGGCCCCAGGTCCAGCAGAAATAATGAACACTTCATCGCTCCCAGTCTCGGTGGTCACTGCAGATGTGGAGGAGGGTACATCTGGGTCAGTGTCCTGAGGAGACTGTTCTGTGCTGCCTCTACAGGAAGTGACTGAGAAAAGAAGAAAATCAATGAAGACTGCTTGCAAGAGTCCAAAACATCTGTTCCCAACTCCTCCGTGACAAACCCTCCTCCCTCTCTCCCCAGACAATCTAGAGCAGGCTTTGGCTGTCTGTCGCACCAGCCAGAACAAAATTCAAGCCAACAGTTTGCGCTCCTGAAACTGCAGGCTTTTAAAAACAAAACAAAAGGGGAGGGGGAAGGAACACCCTTGGGTCTGCTTTCTAATATAGACAGACCCAAACTGAAATACTTCATACTCAACACACAGGGTAGTGCTGCAGATGAGAAACTTGCAGATTTGCTCAACTTAGTCTTTATTTGTATTTATTCATCCCTGTTAACACTGGGAGCTGTGCTTTTTGCTTAAACCCTAGTGATGCTGCTCCTACAGGCAGCCTTATGCTCCAGGGACTGCCGCAGGGATGTGCAAGTGCATGTGTCCCCAAAGCCTGTCCATCTGGGCCAGGCCAGGAGAGCTCTGGCTGCAACCTCCTTGATGACTTCTCCAAAGAAGGAGATGTGCTCCCAACTCTGGCAGTTTCCCAGGATTAGCTTTTTAGGAAGATATCTTTGTGAGAACTGTGTGTAATGGCTGATGGTTTAGTAGAAAACTGAAGGTGTGTAGCAACACAACATGAACTAGTTCTGTTGGCCTTCACTGACCAAAAGGGGCACTGAAGCAATTCATGCGTCGTGACTCAAAATTGCAGCAAGTGACGTTATCCCCAGCTCAGCTGGGGGTCTCGTGTTCTTGAAACACACTGTGAAGTAAATGTCATCTAAAGCAGTCTCACCCATAAAACTCTTCAGAAGAAGTTAGCTCTGGGAGTCAGAGTTGTCCAAAGCCAATGTAAGCATTGTAAAACCCATCCTTTCCAGACAGGATTAGGCACAGGGCAGGTGCAACTCTTCCACAGTTTATGGGTTTTTATAAGTTGTTTGTAGCGGCCTGAACCCAACACATTTGCTTTGCTAACCCAATGTCTCTGCAATGCCATGTGCTATGACAGCTTTTGTTGGCAGCGTTCTGGAGCTGTGCTTGCACGTGCTCCTTGCCAGGGGAATTACCCTACCAGCAAGGGGGGAGAGCAGCAAGGAATAGTTCCCACAACAAAAGCTTTCTGCTGGGATGTGGCTCTCCAGCTGTGCACGGGCAAGACAGTGAGGAGGACTGCAAGGAAGAAACGATCTGATTAACTGGTCAGGGGCTACGGGGTGCCCTGACCTGCTCCCGCTGCTGCCCCGCGCTTACCCGCCTGCTCCCGGCTGACAGAGTGGTTGTTGTTTTCATTCTCCCGACTTGGCACCACCAGCTGGAGCTCATTGATATCAACGGCAGAGTTCTGGATCCCATTCTACAACTCAGAACATGCCCCAGTAAACATCATCAGATAAACAGTGCAACAGCCAATATGAAAGAGAGAAACAGAAATTGCTGAAGCCATTAGCACTAACCTCCTGGTCACTGCATGCGTTGGATGAGCTCCTTTTGGGACACGTTCTCTGCCTGAAAAGGAGAGACAGCAACAACAACAACAACAAGAAGCCCACAAGTGAGGTAAAGACCCACAGAAAGGAAGGTCTCAGCTGTGCTCATCCTGCGAGGGGGACCCAGAACGTTATGAGCTCTCCTGCCTACAGGAGCATCCAAAGTACTTGTTAAGACTCAGGGCAACAAGGCCTGTAGGCCAGGGGAGGAAATTATATGCTCATGTAGTGGAAAGTCAGCTGAAGAAGGGGAGAACCTGTCATCTTCTTCCCATGATCACTGCAAAAGCAGGAACAGCGTTCAGACCCCTGCCAAGTCCCACCAGGCTCCCTCCCGCTGGCTGCTCTTTCACGTCAGTAACTAAATAGTGGAACTGAAATCCTGCCTTTGGTCTGGGCAGTGACATCGTTCTTATCCTGTTAGGCAGAATATTTCCTCTGCGTAGCCAATATTGCGTGCTAGGTTATATTTAGCAAGCAGAGAGCATCAGATGTTGTTCATCTGTATGAACATTTTATTAAAAGACAGCACTATGGCAGGTGATTACTGGATAAACATGCCTCTTGGCTGAAGGGAGACAAAAGCATGTTCTTAACCATTTTTTCACATTTTTACTAAAACTGAAATTATGAAACAACTAGTGTTATTTACTTTTGGATTAATAAGACGTGAAGACGTCACAGAGAAAGGCTGGCAGTAATGAATGCGGTAATGACTGAAGCAAGTGTATTTTGTTTTTGTGTACTGCAGTTCTCCATGGGACAGTGCAAAGACACACAGGAGCGTTAAGGCACTGACCAAACAGGATGGGACTGGTGTTACTCTTTTCCCTACTATCTGGGCTGTTGGCTGGCATTTCTCCTCTTCTTGTTGGAGGGCTTGGTTTATTTTAAGGCATTTAATCTCCTCCATACAAGTTTCTTTTGTTAGTGATGTGTTGAAGGCAAGATTTCAAGTTTTCAGTCATCATTTCATTACTGTTTGTTTTTAATAATGGGGACTCAGAGGCCACCTGACGAGGCTGGCCGGGAGCCGGTGTCTGCTCCATCTTGGGATGGTGGGTTTCATTCCTTCACCATATCATTGGATCTCTTAAAAAATGCTTACTGACCGACAAGTGAATTGAAGGAGAAAAAATCCCATGATGTGCCCGCAGCACTGTTCCTAGTGAATACAGAGAAGACTACAGAAAAAGAGGAGAGCGAGTTGGCGAGAATTTAATCCAGAAGAGATGGATAGCTGCTACTCCAGGAGGCACAATGGATCGGCCATCGCTTGGGCTTCTCGGGGAAACTCAGGGCTAAAGCAGGGAAGGTTCTTCCTTAATGCACTGATTCAGGAAGGGGGAGGAGGGAAAGGCTTCCATGTAGGAGCGGTGTTGCCTTATTAAGCAAGATCAAACCAAGGAGGAAATACTTCAGAGTGGAAAATGTGTATGTAAATATTACACACACACACACTAGAAGCTCTTATTTGGCACCAGAACCATTTCAGCAGGAGTGACCTGGCAAAACATGCCCCAAAATAATGAATTAGTGCAGTGGTCAAGGCATTCAGGTAGATGGTGGGAGAACTATGTGTAATTCCCGGCTTTTTCCACGTTGCAGTCACCTTTTTTTTTTTTAAACTCTTCCCCTCCTCCCAGCTCTTTCCTGCCAAAAACCATGATAAAATTTAATCAAATCTGATATATTCCTATGAAATATTCTTGTTTCAAATAACTGTCATGTTACAAGTAAATTTGTTAAAATATTCCCACCCAGGGATTAAAGAGCACAAAGGAAATGTTCTCTTCTAAGAAAACACTATTTAGCACAGATTTCTTGCACACTGAACATCAGGCATTGGCAACCCAGACTTGTTAGTTATCTGGATGGTCTCACTTTTGGGTTTGTTATTTGAACTTTTAGCATGACTTAACAAACAAAATGTTCGAGTTCTCAGAAACACAAATAAAAATGTTCCTCCACTTCTTGTATACAGCTGTCCCGTTTATAAGTATTCCTAGTCTCTGGGACAAAGCTGAAAAGATGAAAAATACCCATTTTAAAAGTGTCTGTAATTGATGGCTATGATAAACTAGGATAGACAGAGCAAGGTCTGCATTAAGAAACTGAAATACCTTACATCCGTTTGGTTCCTTTCCTTGCCATTCTTTATAAATGTTGTGCTCTATAATATTTAGCAGGCATTGTAGTTACTTTGAAATCCACACCGCAGTCTGGCAGAATGAACCAAAGGGAGAGTAAGGTGCCCCCAGCAAAGACAAGTTTTCTCTGCAAGTATGGTAGAATAAGGGGGAATAAGAGAAGGAAGAGTCCTGTTCTTCCCAAAGTTTAAACTGGGATTAAAAAATGGTAACTGGCTGAAATGTTCCTATTTTAACATTTCTTCCCTCAGCACGCTTTGGGTATTGACTGTCTGATTTCCACTGAACAATTTGATTTACTGTTAAAAACCGACACACACAAAGGTTAAGAGTTTCTAGATTCGGCCAACAATTTTGGTAGATACTTGGAAATTTTTTTTATTCTATTCAGAGCTGCTGCCACGGCACCTGGAGCGATGCGCTGGTTTGTGGGACTGGGGATCTTAGTCTTTCTTGAGCTCGTTCCCCAGTCGGACTATACCTCCCGTGGTGTGCTGCAGTACCTCGCCACCAAGGAGTCCAGTGATTTAGACTGGTGCGCAGCTCATGGATATAAAACAGCCAACGTGCAAATACACCAGTTTCCATCATTTAAAAGAGGTTGTAATTTTAAAAAAAAAAAGTTGCTTCAAATGTCTCAAAGCAAAAAACTCAAGTCGGTTGGAAGCTTTGTGAAAATTGTCCTGTGCTCCCCAGCAGGCTGCTCCGGCTAGGCCTGGCTGTCTTAGGTCTCCGACTAGACCAGCCTAATGTGCAGTTGGACAGAAATGGGGGACACGGCTACAACAGGCAGGGAGGGATTTCTGGGTTGTGCCTAGCACAAGGATGGCAAAGGAAAGGTCTGATTTTAGCCCAGAATTGACTAGGATTCTCTAGGAGGTCTTTATATGACGAAGGAAAACTTTCACCCCCAGGTGACGATCAGGCTGCAGGCAGCGACTGGCAGGGCAGCTCGCATGGAGAGAGATGGCAGCACACGATGACTTGATGAAATAACTGTACACATAAGGGGGTTGTAATTGGAAACAGGTCATTGGCAGGTTATGCAGATGCAAAATGCAGTTGCAATCCGTGGGTTGCAACCATCCAGCAAAAGTCTGACTGCATTGGACAGGATTAAAATTAAATAAGGTGGACATGTCTGTTGTTCTTGGGGCTTGGGAAAGAAAATAAAAAATACCCCATTACTCAAGCCAGACCTCATGGCCAAAAGTAATTAGAATTATTGGCCAACTAACAACTGAAGCTTTCATTCCCTCGCCAAACAGCAAACAAAAGCTGCAGTGTGGCAGAGACTTGGAGTTTCCCCAGAGAGCTTTGCCCTGGCTGAATGCAATGAGCCTGAGCAGACACTGCTGACAACTTGGTGCATTGGAGTGGCAGTAGGTGCCAAGCCCATCCCGGGCCATTTCTACCCCTGGCAAGGCAGACCCTGGCTACTTTTAGCTGAGCAAGAGCAGCAGATAGAAATGGAAAAAAAAAAAATACAGCTAAACCCAGTACCAGAGGAACAAGTAAACTACAAAAAGAAAAGAAAGTGGAAGGCAAGTTTACGAGGCCAAGAGCTTGGAGGTTACTATTAACATCCTTTGCAGTGGCACAGGTGAGTACTATCCAGTCAGGGCAAGTACATCATGCCTCAGAGAGATGGTCCCATTTCTGAGTGTGCTGTGTTGTTAAAGCATCTTCATTTCTCCTGCAGCCCACCCGTTGCAGCCCTGACATTTTCTGCAGTGAGAATAGGCTGTGGCTAATACACATTTGACACCTGATTTCAAGCCCTTATTTAGGGCAAAAAGCATAAAATAGAGTTTTGAGAGCTCAAACTAAAAAGTTTAGATGTGCTTAATGGCCTTTGCAGTCTTGTTCTGAGCTGCATTAAAAATTCCACAGCTGGAAAGTGTAGGCGAGCTCCAACCAGCGCCAGCGGTTCTGGGGCCAGAGACCAATATCCTCGATGCAGTTAGTGCAGTAAAGAGGGGGGAAAAAGTCTGTTCCAGTGCAATACAAGTGAGGCTACTCGGCACAGGTCACGGCATCGCTTCCACATGTGTCAGATCTCACTTAAATGCTTTACATCTGACAAGAAATTAAGTATTGTAATCAAGGCCTCCCTGGAATAGCACGCAGGGAATATAGGCAGCTGGGATAGTAAATGGCCTTTCAAGAGCCTAAAGGACTAGGGGTAGTGTCTGTTTATATACAGTCAATAGCTGACTGAGGTATATCTTCCCTTAAAAAAAGTCATAGAGCAATGAAAAGAAGTGAGTCTAATCCTGGTCCTGCGTCATAGGACCCCTGGTAGGATGTATTTGCAGTGACCAGAACATACAAACATTTGTGTGGGGGGAAAAAAATGCATTCAGTTTTTCTCTGTTGGTCAGCAACAGCAGAATATTAGTTTATTTTGTAAACATCTGACAAGCAAAAAGCCAAACTGTGCATGTGAGCAGCATGGCCTGGCTATCTAAACAGGCTACGCAGGTTAAACTTCAGCCAGTGAAATCTCAGATTGCTGGTGTACTTTCTGGTTTGAATAATACTTTGCTTCATGGATAGTTACAGTGAAATTAAATAGGGGTAATGGAGCAAGAACAGCCTACTCAACATGTGTATCAGCCCAGACCACTGCCATAGCGAAGGCAGCATGTTTCTGTCTCTTTTGAAGATTGGTAAGGGTATAAAAATGAAGTATTTGGTATCTGGAAGACATTTTCCACCAGACGTTTTCCTTTAGTGCTAGCAAAAAATTGTGGTCTAAATTAGCGTTCTGCAAGCTCTTTAAAAAGCAAAAAGGTTAGTTAGATGTAACACATGCAAGTTTAACTCTTACAACTATGAAAAGCTCAGACTCTGAAAGCAGGAATTTCTATATGCAGCAAGAGAGATTACATTTAAGCTTCACCACCTTGCCCACGTTCTCTTATACCCAGTATGATGGCCTATATTTTGTATTTATTCAGCAAGAGCTAGAAATGAAGCCTCCAAAAGGACAAAGAGAACAAAGCTTCTCTTCAAACCAACCTCAGTGACCAGGAGTGGCTGGGCAATCCTGAGACCTTTTGGGTTGGAGGATGCACAATAGATGAGGCAGGGGATGCAGGAAGAGAGAAGACAGACCAGTTGCATGCTGCTACTGGGAAATGAATGCTATTACTAATACCCAGTCACCACAGTGGAGCCCTGCAAGGGACAGTATTTGCTTCAGTTTACCTGATGTTTTCATTGAAGTCAAAACATTTGAAAAATGCTGTTTGTTTTGACAAAAACCTGGGGAGCTTGGGCTCTGTTTTGAATTTGTTGGAAGGAAAAAAAAAAAAGAAATCACTGTTTCTACAAAAATGTTTTCATTAGGGAGTTAGTAAGAAAAATGCAAACATATGCTGGGGGGTGGAGAAGCTTTCTCCTGATAGATATAGAGAAAAGAAATATATAATATAAAAGCAATTGACTGGAGAGATATGCTTTTGTCACTGGCTGGTTTTAGCCATTTAACTTGCTAGCATCAGGACCTGGAAATTAGCAACCCAGCCTGACCATCAGCTCACTTGACCGTGTCATTTTGGATGACATCTGGGGACAACCACAGGTACTGCAGCATGTCTCTCAGCTCTTCCCTAGCAGTCAAAGGGATGTGCAGATGCCTGTTTAATGCATGAAGTGCATTGGAATTAAAACGTCAGCAGAGTCTCTTGGATAAAACATGCTACAGACTGGAAAATGTTATTTAGTCTTAATTCTAAGTGGTAATACTTTTGTTGTTATTTACTTGTCTGCAGAGTGTTAGTGATGGTTAGAGTGAAACTGTGGCATCACTGTGAAAAGTTGCAGTGGCTGTTAGCTCAGCCTGCTCAGAAGACTCAGGGAAGGATGATCTTTCTGTTCTGCATTTGTCCATTGGCCAGTTAGTGTCCCAAAACTGAGGTTCAAAGGCACCACTGCTGTTGAAACAAAATAATGCCAAGAAAGTGCTCACCCTTCAGGTATTTCTGCAAGAAAAAGGAAATAAATTGGAGGCACAGGAGCTGTAGAACTGGGAAAGAAGACTGAGGACCCTAGGGCAGGAGCAGTGGCTGGCATTGATCTCCTCTGTATCCACACACTTTACTACTTCTAAAGGATAGCGAGCAGTAGCAGAGGAAAGGAAACGTAACTTTTTCTGGTCTTTTTCCTGTATGGATAATATCACATGCTCCAAAGGCTCAGATATGCATCATCTTACCTGCAAGCTATGCAGAGGGCAGAGAGCAAAGCAAGTGCAAAGAAAACGATCCCTGTTATAATTGCCAGCACCATCATGTTTTCCTTTCTCTCCTGCCTCACAGCATCTACAGTATTAGGGTCGGTGATGTTCTTGTATTCGAAGAGCATTGCAAAGCCTCGGCCCCGGTTTGTGGTGGTGATCAGTTCCATGATAACCTCAACCATTTCCAGAGATGAACCAAAGACCATGGTCTTGTTTAAAGGTGAATTTGGCCCACAGAAGCGAGAGGAAAATGTGATGAGATCGGAAACGTATAATACATCATGGGGACAGATGTCTGCTGCTGACTGTGGGCTGGAGGAGATTTCCACAGGCAATACTGTTGTGGGAAGAGTCCAGCTCTCTACCGTAACTTCATCTCTCTCACTAGCAGCTAGGTGAGCAAGCAAGATTTTCTCTTTCAAATCTTCTTCTGTTTCCAGGCCACTGGTGTTTTGCCTCTGCATTGTGGCACTACCAGCCACAGGGAATGGCAGCACTTCTGGCTGAGCCTTGGTAATCGCTTTGGGTTCCTTCATCTGCTTTGACTGGTTTTCTTCAGATGCTTGTTTGGCTTCATCTTTTTTTGAGGCAGTTCCTGGAAGTTCATCCAGGTGACTAGCAAGGTCCTTTGACTGATCTCCTGTGCTGCTCAGATTCTGAGCCACCTTCGACATCCAGGTCTGGCTAGAGGGTTTTGTAGTATGGAGAGCAAAGTCCAGGTTTTCCTCAAGGGAAGGCATGTCCTTATTTCCTGTTTTAGCAGTGGCTGAAAAGCCATCCCAGGGGGTTGGTGTTTCGCTAGAGCTCTCAAAAATGTCAAAGTCAAAAATTTCCAAGATAAGATGGGTTCTCATGGGAATGAAGAATTGCCAAACGCAGTGTGTCCCTGGGTAGTAGTTGTTTGGAAAACCTGGTGATAAAATCAGGCCTCTTTCCATCGATTCCACCACTGCACCACAGGAATAATACACCTGGGAAATAAAACAAATAAGCTTACGTCTTGCCAGAGATGATACACAGCATGCAGTCTGCTAGACCCACTGAAGGTCCAACTCCTTTCTTTCACTTCAGGGACTGCTATAAGGTAGCCTCAAGAAAGGGGAATTCATTAAGCTTGCTGAAGTCTATATTCTACTTTCCCATTTGCAGCATTAATCTAATATGTCTAATACAGTCAGTCAGTCTTAGAGACTGTGGAAGTGTATATTGAATGATCAACCTCCACAGAAATATAACCCAGATGAGTAACTCATATAATCCTCACTTTCTACTGCCGGCCATAGTAGCATCCATTTGTGCTGTTGGCTAACATACAACTTTTTGACCAACAAATATGTTGTCCTGAACAGCTGGTTGTGTGATAAAAATCTTAAGAAGCTAAAGAAAAACTGTGTCACTGCAGCATCTTGAACTCTGTGTTATTTTCATTACAAAACCATTTTTAATGTAAAAAAACCCCAACCTTGCGTTAATGATTACCCATGATTCATCCAAGCAACTCATCTGTTTCAAAGACATTTGGCCCTATTTACTTCAAGAGGCAGTAAAATCTAGGTGGGCTTGATTGGGTAAATTGTCTCCTCTTCAAATGCAAAGCTTCTCAAAATAGTGATAGCAGATATCAGCTCTCACCAGTAAACTAGCAATCAATGTGCATTTTACATAACACAGCGATAGTCCCATGTGAAATTAGCTATTTCTTCTTTCTCCATAAATAGCCTGCAGAATCCAAAGAGGAAGGAAGTCCGTAAATGGTGGCACTAGCTACCATGCTGCTGCTTCTCTAAAGGTACATGAGGCTGTTTTCACACGTCATATTTACAACTACCTTCTCCCAAAGACACTCTTGGAGCCTTTTTTCCAAGATTCTTTCAAAAATTTGGAGAGCACTGAGCCCTGTGTGTGCCGTGGGCAATTGCTTTTGAAAAGGGGGAAAAAATAAGTCAGAAGTACTTAGGTCACAAGCCCTGTCTACAGCACGGGTTTACAAGAATTAATTGGAAAAGAAAGGGAATGCTTAGGGTTTGGTGGGGTTTTTTTATTGGAAATGATTTGTCGTCTTGGTCTGTTATCTATTTAAACACAAAGGAAGCTTGGCAGTAGAACAAACAAAGCTTATGAAGTCCACATAAAGCCACAGAGATCAAAATACTCTGGACTTTTTTTCCTCCTAGCCCCTCCCCTTGGCTTATAGTGAAATGGAAAAAAAAATGCAATGCCAAATGTCAGAAGCCCTTAAATAAAAACAAAAAGCCAGACCTGTTCTGCAATGCATGAACTTTGTTTTCCAGCAGGTGCTTTTCATATTCTGAGTGATTTCAGGGTGGATGGCAGGATGGCAATAAAAAAGGACCAAAACAGCAACATGGGTGGAAATTGTATTCTGTATTCAACTTGAAATCCAATCTTTGACTTTAAAAAGTGTCATTTAAATCAAAGCTTCTGTTAATTATAGTGGAATAAACTACAGGCTTCTCATTTAAGGAACCTGGGCTGGACTATGGCTTGAAGACTCAAGTGGAAAAGAAACCACATTCATATGCCAAAAACATATTATTCTCTGTCTGATGCCTTAGAAGTCCCACAGCATGTAATAACAAAATAAATTAATAGAAATTTACTGATCTTTTCTCTAGGAGGTAAAATTTTGGGGTTTACTCTGAATTAGCCAATTCGTGGTAAAGATCTAGGTGAAAACAGCAAAACTTTATGTTAATTTAAGAGACTACAGATCCTAACATTTAGATCCATTTGCTAATTCACATCAGAATTACAGACACATTTGTTGTCACTTAGATTTTACTGAAAACTAGCTGGTTTCCAGCGAATATGCTCCTCTTCCCTGAGGGAGAGGATTGCTCCTACACTTGGAAGAACCAAAGGGGGCTCTTCTGTGACTTCGCTCATATTCCTTCCCTCCATCCCAGAATATCAGTGCAGACTTGCCTTTGTCCCATGCTAGTCCTTTGAGCTCACTTTTAAATAAGATATTTGCATAGCAAGAAACAGTAAATAACGCCTAACTTTTCAACTAAAATATGTACCCAGTTTTGGAGCCAGAATGTGCACCAGAACTGTTGCTATTGCAGGGTGGTACTCCTGGATGTGGGAGGATTACAGATTGGCTCAAACCTCCTTAAATTAGCAATGATTGAGGGTTGAGATTTTATTTTGAGGAATATGTGAACTGATCTACTTGTCTTTTTTTCAGACACTGAGAAGGCACTTGGAGGTGTTCACAGCCCCACCTCTACTACCAGAAGACTTCGTTAGCACCCAAAAGCAACAGCCATCAGTTCAGAGGATCTTGTGGGATTAATCATCAAAGTGCTGAATGGGTAAGTGCATTCCCCCACAAATCTCTCGCCCCCGCTCTCAGGATAGGCTCCCTTTTCTGCCTGCGTTTTCACTTGAATCTGGCATCATTTGGAGAGAAATATCTCACAGACTCTGTACACATCTGAGGAGTGTCAGATTCAAACTGAGATGCCTCTTGTTCCCCTACGAGCCACGTGACCATCAGTTGGCTTCAATATCTAGCTGAATCCCAACAGGTACCCTGCCTCCCCGAACCCCAACGGGGGGGATTTGTGCAATGTGTGCATTCCAGAAATATGGCTGAAATGTCATGGAATTGGCGGAATCGTTCATTTATTATGGCTTGGGAGACAGAAAAGATTCAAGACTTGCTCTGAGACCAGGAAAAAAAAAAACCACAAGGGACAGGAAATGCAAGACAGATCCAAAGGGTGGGGGGGGGAGAGAGCATTTCTGATTAATTTATAATCCACAACTGAATGACTGACAAAACTGTTTAGTTCATTTGAATCATCCATTAAGAAGGCTGAGTTTCATCAATTAGACACAGATGTTCCCTTCTGCAGCAAGTTATAGACTCATGGGCTTTTGTCAAAGGCATGCAAAAAATTTGGCACATTTTTAATCTTTGCAAATGATAGGTTGTTGTTTTTTTAAAAACAACACTTGATATATGCCCACACTAATTAGGTCAATTATGAGCAGGGAGAACCAGATTACCAGGCCTGTTCATCTGCTTTTCAGTACTTCCCACTCTGGCTAGGAGTCCCAAATGTTTAAAACAGTTGTGTTGAACAGAACCTCCAGCCCGCTGCGGTCAGACATACGCTACCTGCCTCCTGAATTAGGATAATTCAGATAGACAGATAGATAACTGGGGAACAGCATTTAGTAGGTTGCGGAGAAGGAGTAACTCAAATCTCAGCTATTGCTTCTTGGGCAGAAATACAATGGTTGAATGTGTCAGAACATGCTGAGACCCCACATTTCCCCTTTTCACACTACACAACCCACTCAGAAGCTTAAATCTGTGCCCATTACTAAAACTGCCCCATTGTCATGCACTTACCTCCTCCTGTGCTGACATTTGGACTCTCTAGAAATGAGCAGTTAATATTGGCAACAGCTTCAAGCGACTTAAGATACACGTATGTAAGGAGTTATAAGGCCTCTGCACCAGGAAAGACAGGAGTAAGGAGTACAAGGCAGGACCTCATGCTAGCCCCTCGTAGATAATTCTGGCAGTGGTGCCCCGATGGTGGGATGAATGCTCTGCTGCTCTCTGAAGTGCAGGCTTGCAACAAACCCATGTGCGATGCAGTTGTAGGGAGCCTGGGATTTTTTCTTAAGCAGTCAGCTATGTTGGGTTGGAACAGATGTGGCCACAAGTGACTGCAAGCCATTGTTCAGAAATCTCACCACAGACACCAGCGTCTGCTTCCTGAGGAGCACCATCTCTCAAAGAAAGAGCAAGCCCTTGATATGTAGGGGTGCAGCACAAAGCCGGTATGTGATTTCTTCAGACTGGACGCTATACACCAAAGAGCTCTTGAGAAGCCGGTGACACTGACGAAAAGCAGAATTCCCATGTAGGAAAGCGGGAAAAGAATTGTTTTGGCCAGATGGGAGTTTATTATAAGGCCCAACAAAGTATATGCACAGGAAAGAGTAGTTATCATCATCTAAGTAACATAACCCTCAACTCTGCTCTCCACTCGCACAACACCTACAAATGTAGCCCTGGAGCCTCTCCGTTATTGCAGTAGGAACACTGTCAGGGAATCAATACATAGTAAGGGAATCCCACTATGAGAAGAATTTAATTAGCACCCTTTCTTTAATCACAATTACTGCCAAAGAAGGCACCAGACTAGAGCTAGATCCGAGGCACGCACAGAAGCAAGCTCTTCTTTTTGCCAGGGCAGGACGAGTTCTTGCGGCACCTTACATCAAAGCCAGGAGACCTTCCTGGCTGCTTCCACCAGAGCTAAGCCACGCTCAAAGCCTGCAGGAGAGGCTTGCAAAAAGCCATGAATGGCAAGTTGTGGCAGCCTCTAGCTGGCCCACGAGCACTCTTCAGTGATGGGTACCAGCCTCTGCCTGAATCACTAGAAGCAGGCAGGGCTCAGTTTCTCAAACTTCTCTGTCCTGCCTCCAAGAGAGAAATGCTTCTGGCATGAGGTGATGCTGGGAGCCCAGAGGGAACGTGGGGAGGACGCTGTGACATGTAGCTGGTAAGAGAAGGTGACACGGCCATGTGGTTTAGCTTGTAAAGACATAAGCCCTGCTGAAGAGAAGTGGGAACAAAGTGATGCAAGGTCCTGCTAGGGAAACCCTCAGCCCATTTGTGCTCACAGTTTTTTTGCTGAAGCTCAAAAAGGTGAAGCAGTGATAAATTTTCTTCATTCACGTTAATGCTGGTTACAAGGAGCTGCTGTTTGCAGCATCCTGGAGGACGCCATCTTGCTTGCATCCCAGTCTGTTTATTTTTGAAGTGTATTTATTTCAAAGAAGAGGAAGGAAGACATCCTGTCGTGATGTTTGTCATTCCTCTGTGAGCACAATCTCAGATTCTCTGGCTTGGGACCTGTCCAATGTAGTTTGTTTTCTTTTATAACATAGTCACCCAAGAAATAGCGAGTTCTCTTGCTGCATACCCCGAGTGAGTGAAAGCCTCAGCAGAGGAAACTGGAGACACACAGTGGAGCCACTAAATTTCCAAGACGTCCTCGAGGGCCAAGCCACACACTTAATAGAGATACCTGGTTGCAGGCTTGCAAGGAAAACCCACTTTGCCCTCATTAATGACTTAAGCACATCTCAGCTTCTGTGCATTTCTCACATGTATTTCCAGTTTCAGGCAGACTTACAAACGTCATCTCCACTTCTTTTTAGACCTGACAGAGAAGGAATAATCCACTGTATTTCAAACTGACTGAACACTTAAGAGGTGCTGCATTTATTAGTCTTTTCAGGAACAGACACGTATTATCTCCTTATCCAAGTTAAAGGACTTCTTGGTCTTTGCTTGAAGACTGTACTAGAAAGATTTAATACTAGAGTAATAAGTGAAGGTGAGGATAGAAGCTGTTTATGCAGACTTTAGGCCCTTAAAAAAAAAAAAAATCACTCTGAAGTCAAAATACTTAGTTGCGATCCTATGCTTTTGACCAAAAGATTCTTTTATGTTTTGTCCCTTCCTGTAAAATAGCCCCACTACGTAAATGACCCTTTACCGTTTTGGGGGCGGTTTGGGTTTTTTGGGTTTGTTTTTTTGGTTTTTTGTTTGGTGTGGGGTTTGTTTTTTTTCTTTTTTTTTGAGTAAGAAAGAGAGAACCCTACCCAGGTAGATATTTTTTTGCTTCATTTAAAAAACAAAATCCACTGCAGCTGCCTGGGGCCAGAACAGGACTGCAGGCAGTACATGGCAGTTCTATAGTAGCCTTATCTTGTCGGCCTACAGCTGATTCAACAGCAACCATAGATGTATGCAATTAGTTTCGGGATAGAGATGGATGCAGTCTTAGAATCCAAGACTGTTCAGTCTGGATGACTAAATTTAGCCATCTGAGCTCACCATAGTAGCAATGGGGTGAAAATCTAGCAAGCTTTATTTAGGATCCCTCATCCCTCCAAAATTAAAAACATCTTATGTGGACACATGCACGCACATGTGTGTTTCTTTCAAAGAGCTGGCAGCACTTTGAGACTACCTCACCAGCTCCTTCACATTTTATTCTGCCCCAGGGACCTCTTTAAAACTCTGGCACCACCAACATCTTTGCAATTGCTCAAAACATGCAGGGTAAGGTATGTCATCTCGGTTACTTCCCCCTTCTCCCCTCCAAAAGTAGGAGGTTCATTCTGAGTTAAAGATCACTTGGACTCACGAGGACATTTGAACAGAGTCAACCACCTGCAACGAAATATGAAGTGGCCCAAACTTTCAGCCAGAGCAGAAAGAAAATGCTGAATTTAGGGCTTTAAAAAGAAAAGGAGAAGGAAAAAGGGAAAGTGGTCATTCCACACGCCCAGCTTAAGGGGGAAAAACAAAATATAGACAAGTCTTTACTTGCTGACGTGGCTGGAACTAGCTGCAAAGCTACCAGAAGTACAATTCTTGTGGTTCCCAGTGAAAGCCCCAAGTTGTCCTCTCACAGTATTTCCAAGTTAGGGAAGTCTGAGCTTTTTGGATGCTCATCAAATACAGGATCTGAGGAAAGACTATCCCAAGAGTAAGTTATAAAACTCCAGTCTGTTAGTTTAAGAAGTGATCACATTTACTTCACTAGCTGGCTGATCTAGAGACCAAAGCTGGTAGGACTTTTTCCAAGTGGAAGACAAAGTTAATTGGAGACTTTATAAAATTAGCGCTCTACTTAATTTTGCATTTTCAGCTCATCTTTGCATGCAAGGTTTATTTTCTTTCATTTGCATGAACTAGATACAGCAGCAGCACATCTAACCTATTTTTCCACCTGGCAGTACAATAATTCCTGGAAGTGCCTTGGAATCATCATTTCCCCCTTTGCCAAATTGCCTTTGCTGTTTAAAACATGAGACAACAGCAAAAGGAGACTCTCTCGCCCCATATTAGGGCAACTCTTCAAGTATCTCTGGATGCTTGAAAGTAACAGACCTGGCAGAATTAGATCAGGACATGGGATCGACAGAGTATAACAAAAATTGCCAACACTTTGCTTAGTTATTAGGAAAGAGTTGTCCCTGTCTCCTTTTTCCAGTCCTTAACTGTGATTTTTTTTTTCAGATTGATCTCCAAAAGAGTTCTCATCAATTATGAGAGTATCCTGCTTGCTAAGGGGTCCCCCTCGCCCTCCCAATAACCCTGTCCCAACACAAACCCATATATACCTGCACATACACTTTGTATTCTCTCCTTGCTCCCTGAGCAAATTCACATAAACAAGCACTGAACAGGGTTCAGTTGTGGGACTCTGAACCTGGGCCAAGTGTACATTTGCTTTTAATACATTTATAATATCAGAGCAGTTGCACTCATGTTTTTAAACAAGGGTCTAATATTTCTTGAAGTGAGTGCAACCTGTTGGATTTAAGCAAAACCAAAACTGCATTTTTTAACAGATGCTCTGTTATTTCCGTGGTGGGTAGCAGCAGTTCCACCACATGAAAGTGATTATGGATGTGACATTTCCACTCTGCAAATCCCATTTTCAGGAAAGAACCCGACTCGTCTTATATTCCTTCTTGGAACACATCAGTCAGCTTCACGGGGCCCTGTTTTCACACCTATCACCAAGTTTTCTATTGTTTTTAATGTTTTACAGGACAATTGAAGAGAACAAATACGCAGGCAGGAAGGGAAGGGGACTATGAAAGCCTGCTGCTGCAGGAGACAAGGAAAATAAAAATATTATTAGAAGAGTAGAGGAGGGAAGCAGGAATGCAGTGCAGCAATTACAGCAAAGAATGCAAAGTCTGAACGAGACTTCAGGACTCAGAGGCCCAAATATGCCTCAGACTGTAGGCATGCTACTTTCTCTTATTCTTTCCATATGTGACATTTCTGCAGCTGAGCCCTGAGCTCAAGCGTCGCAACACGATTGCTTGGAAGGCGCTGCTTTATTTCACCAGAGAACAGATAACCTTCTCCTTCCTTCTCGGGGTGGGAAATCAGGGAGAATGGTAACGTTTGCATACTCTTGGACAAAGGCAAGTAGGCTCTGTCAGGATGGAAAGAGGCTGGCAGGGCTCAGGATATCCTCACCTGCTCCGGGTCTCTGAGGCCAGCTCCTAGCGCCTGCCTGTAGACGCAGCATTTCCTGCGGCAGCTTGCCAAACCGTTAGGCAGGCCACTGCCACAACAAATCTCTGTGAATCAAAGCAGCTGCAGAAGAAGTGGCAGGAGAAGGTCAGCGATCTCATTAGAGCCAGGAGGCCCAGGGCCCCCCAGCCACTGCGAGGTCCCAGCTTCACAGCTGCAGTGTATTTTGATACCTGGCCTCGAGCACATTGCATAATTGCACCATGAGGTCACCATCCCTCCTCCTTGATCCTCTCTGAGAACAGGAGGTGGGGAAAAGGAAAATCACAAAAAACCAAACACGGGCACTCGGACAACCACCAGGCACAGCGACGCACTCCAGTTTCTGCGGAGAACAACAGACCTCCTCATTTAACTCCAGAGATGCAATGCCTTTTTCTCCTTACAAAAAAATGCTTGTTCCCAGAGACACAAACAGGGGCTGTTTTCCGAACAATCATCCATGGAACAGCGCAGCTTTCCATAGCATGGTCAGCAGTATACGCAGTCTGTGCATACATTGTAACTTGACATTTTGTACTTGCTTTCGGAGCAACCAGCAGCCTAATGCTCTGCTCTTTTGGGAGGTTCAGGTGAGAAGCAAAACCAGTCTTTCCTTACTAGTCCAGAGATGCCAAACTACACTACAGTTATGAGCAATGGGCAGAATTTTCTGTAGTAGTTGCAGATATTTTGAGTACCTGATGCAAGATTCCTATGTAAGGCCATGAATGAAGATCACCCAGCTCTGGGTGCGGGGCTTTGCTGGCTAATTTGGCTTGCCTGCCTCTGCAGACAAAAGCCAGAGCTGTTCCCTGCAAAGGGAAATTTAGAGCAGGAGTTAGAGATGGTCTTAGCAGCCCTCTGAAAGAATATCTCTCCCTTTCAGCAAAGGTGGGACTTTGGGAGGCTTACTGGCTAACTCAGCTACCTAAAGCATCATAGGATATTGAAGAGATGATAAAACAGTTCTTGTTCATTTTCCCCATGTCATAAATAGGCAGAAGTTCTCCCCTTTCAGTTCCTTAACTAAGATTGAGTTGGATCCACCTACAAGAAGTCTTGTGAGTTACAGCAATGTAAGTCTGGCTAAGCAGAGTTCTCTCCCCTTACCCAGTTCTTTCTTTGGTTACACTTTTGAGGCTAGAAGTTCTTAGGATGAATAGTTCTTCTCTGGCAGGATCCTGGCAGTTTATGGATACTTTTGCTACCTGACAGTTTCCCAGGTTGAAGTTACCACCACAGGAGTAACCCTGGCGTTCACTGATTACTCAGTAATTGTTGTACGCCAAGGTGTAGACATGCTCATGAAGCGGACAAAATATTGGTAGGAGTGTGAAATGCAGATAGAAATGCTCTGTAAGAGACATAGGCCAAGGCATAGGACATTTCTAGTTTTTTCTTTAATTTCATGGATACTCTTACAGCCAGGTGCTTTTACTAGAAACTAAGTCCCAGGTCTTACTCTGAACTCTTCCTCGTCCCTCACTGCAGCCCCACACTGCAATATTAATTCCCCTCTCCTCATCTCAGTCTGAAAGGGACAAAAGCCAGATTGTTTTTCTGTGAAACGATTTGAAAAATCTGTTTAAAATATGCAAATCCAGTGCTAGGAAAAACCCACTTGACTAGGCAGCGTTCCCTTGGGGACTGTAACTGTTACACTCATAAAGTAGAACTATTTTAAGCAGAAACTTGTCATTAGCATCTCATAAATTTATCGTGCTATGTTCATGCAACAAATGCAAGTGAGACATGTCATTATGAGAGCAGTCTGAACCTTTCATGCCAACGTTAGGTTTTATGGCTAAGGAAGCGTACAACGTATCTAAGGTAGCATCCACCAGGGAGTGCTGGAATTCACATCAACAACCAACTGTGGACTTTTCAGACTGATTCTTGGAGGGGATTTAAAAAAAGAGCTAACTCTTGTGACTGGACACTCAACAGACAAATAGAGGTTCTCCAATACAGATGCCAGATGCCATATCAAATAAGAACCTACATCTATACAAAGCTGCTATCCCTGTTCTAGTTTGGTTTTGTTGTTGGGTTGTTTTGGTTTGTTGTTTTTGGTTTTTTGTTTTGTTTTGTTTTTTTTTTTTTTTTTTCAGAAAATACCCTCATTCAAACATACAAAAAAATGTAAAGCTTTAAAAAGAGAAACAAAGGCAGTATTTGGAGTGTTTCCTCAGGCAAATAATCATGAATATGGTGGGACCATCATAAATAAAAGTAAGGCAGTGTAATGAAGAGTCGAAGATGCCATAGTCATTTGCTTCAGGGTTTTAATAGGTCAGCATAGGTCTTTTTTCTACTAGAGCAAGTTCTCATTAACAAAGTGTACACAACACACCATAGAAAAAATTAACAGTAAATGATATGGTCGGTGGGAACTGACAGGGGTGATGAGGGAGTTTCCAGAAGATCAATCTGGTTTTCATTTTCTATAAATTGAACAGGCCAAAGCAGCTCAAATTAAAGAGTAGAAAACATGGTCAGATTGTTTGAACTGCTTGGTAACCAGACAAAATATATAACAAAACAAAACCTATAGCCCTGCAATAAAAGTTTGCTTGTAGAGGTCAGTATAAAAGTCCATTGAGCAAGTTACATACGTTCATAGGAATCTGTAAAACTAGTGTTCCCAAATTAACTTGTTATATATAACCTCCCAAATACATGGGGGAGATTTAAATAATGAAATCCATATGTAGCTTAGGTGCCCAAAAATGCTTTGTTTTGTTTTGAAAGTACCAGAAACAGGAGAAAGGGGAACTGAAAGGCAATCCCATGCAAATTTTGCTGGCCACTTCCCAGGAAATAAATTTGGATCTTTAAAAGCAAAGAAAACACACACATATACATGTAAACCGGCCTTGCAAAAAAGAGAGCTGTTTGTGCTTGGATTTCCAGCTGCATGACCCTATTGTTTCATCCACACACTTCAGATGTTTCACATGTTGGAGGTCTGTTGTACAAACATATGGAGAAGGAAGCATTCCACATGTGAAAGCCAAAACCTGCAAATATTCTCTATTGCCACTAGCATGCTGCCGAGTTGTTAATGCAACTCTTTGGGAAGCAGGTCATTGTTCCACTAAATGCCACTAGCAGGTGAGAGGGCTTATGCAGAAGACATGGATAGTCATCCTTAAAGAGCAATCAAAGAAAAACCCTCTCCTTTTCATGCAATATTTTTAACTAGGCTTCTAAATGAGCTGTTGCTACAGCTGAGCCTGGCCATTCAGAGGTCTCTTACGGCCTGAACGCACATCCTTACTGCTGGATGGTATACAAACAGCAGCGCTTTTCCCCACCTCGTTGTTCCAGGTTTAGTCTCCTCTTGTGCACTCTGCAAAGGGGAATTTCCAAGTCTCCGCCTTTGCCAGGATTTTGGAGGGCAGGATGCTTGTAAATTTTACTTTACTGCCTACACATAAGAAGAGACCATGAGGGCACAGCAGGGAGGGTGTGGGAGAAAGCAGAAAAAAGTATCACAGATACTGCGGCCAGAGGAAAAACTAAGCACTGGGTTTGTTGTTACAGGGTCCCAACCAGTGAGCAGTTTATTTTTCCAAATAAATCTGCTTTGCAGACATCCTTTCTTCTTCCCCATTCAAGTTTCAACCAGGAAACCTGGAATAAGTTACTGTTGATTTTAGAGGCAAATCAAAGTGTTCAGCCTGCTAAGCTTGCATTTAAAGTTAGTCTTGATGAGCAACTCCTTGGGGCCCTTGTATTCAAATAGTGAGGTCTCGGATTCACCTTAACTGCCCACCCATGCAGGTCTATAATACAGGCAGGAAAACAAGGGAATGGGCAGCCTGGGCTTCAAGCCTCTAACGAGTTCTAACAGTAAAGGCTCCACATTTTAAGTCAAATCCAGAAAAAAAAAATCCCTTTAATAAAAACTTAAACAGTCATTCAAAACAGTGGAATATTTACTAACCAAGACCAGGAGAGGGCTGGATTTAGGTTGAACAACTGGATTAGATCTCTCATCGCTAATCCCAAATTAAGTACGGTACAGAGCAGGCACACCCTCCTTGGAAAGGCTGAGCAACCAGCCTGCTGGGATTTGCATCAGGTTGGACTTCCAGAGGCATTTCATCCCAGATCTCCTGTATTCAGGTAGCTGTCCTTATTGGCATCCTTGGCACCTGACCCTTGCTACAGTCCTGCTACTCCTTAACGGAATAATGAAACACAAATGCTATGGAAATGGATCAGTAAGAGATCAGTGAACTTCCAAAAGTCCCTTCTTCAGAGCTGATGGTAGTTCTGAATGGAGGCTTTTACCAGCCCATTTTGTTTAGGTGGTTTGATGTTGTAACCTGGCTGCTAATATAAAGAAATGAGAAGAATAAAATACTGGATGAAAATGAGATAGCGCAGCAGGTTATGGCTTGCATGTGGCGAATTTGCTTTCGTTTTGCCACTTTGAACACCACCCACCCCTGCTTTATATTGAAGCTAATGGTGCTGCCTGTACTCCCCCAGGACCAAGGATTTCACATAATTTAATAGTTTCTGTAATTAGATATTTGTGAAACTCTGAAATCTTCTGATGAAAGGTGCTGTAAAAGTATTACCCACTCTTCTACCATGAAAGGACTCCACCCAAACCCAAATACAGATGATGTCCTCAATGTACATCATTACTAATCCAAGCCAGTAGTACTTATGGCCTGATTTAAATGCTCCTGAAGTCCCAGATGACTTCTGTGAGCTCCAGTAGGGCCCCAAGAATTCTAGAAAGGAAATATAGGCAAATTAGCCTTTTCTCCTCTCCAGAATTGGAACCTCCTTTTCATCGGCAATGACATGAGTAAGGATATTCAAAATGAACCATAAGGCCATTTGCTGCTGAGAGCTCATAAGAGGAATTATAATGTTCTTACACTGAGTTTGAGAACTAAGGCTGCCAGTAAGGCTTTTCCCTACTGCTGTGTAATTATATAAGGCAAGACCCTGTAATGCCCCGTCCCTACTCCACCCTCCTCCCGCCATGGATTTGTATAAGTAGAAGAGGATTATTTTTCTGTTTAGTACTTCCCATACTCAAGGAAGTATCTAACCATCAGGTTGAATATTTATTAGTTATAGACCTGAGATATCAGTGCATAGACTGGCCTTGTAATAATAATACTGTGTAATGGGAAGAGTTGCTATACCAGACCAGGTCTAGCTACACTACTGCAGGGTAGCCAGCCGCTGGTACCAAATGTGCCACAGGTTTTTTTTTTAAGAAGAAAGGCAGGAAGAAAGAGAATTGAAGATTTTACTACCATTCCTGGTCTGTCATGCAAAGAAGCAGATGGGGAGAATAGTAATTGTTTGTTGGTTACCGCAGGAAAGTTTGTTTGCTGGGTCTTTTTAAACCAGTGCAACAGGCTTGTTTGCTTCAACCTACTTAGATAGTAAAGAAACAAAAATTACTTCAGCGTTTTCATCCCAAGGATGGTTGGCATCTCTAGTGGTACCGCATTAGCTCCTTCATCATAAAGATTACCCACATCGTTCCAGAAATCTTCTGCCACTGGCTTACTTCTCTTACCTTGGCTCCTGCTTGCATTGCTGGCCTTGGCAAACAAGAGAATTACGGTTCTGCTCTACAAAGAGCGAGTCCCATGTGCTGTGCAGGACTTGAGGCCAGCCTCGTCCATCTTCTCAGCTTTCAGCTTCTTCAGTGCCTCAGTAATTAGAATTATCAGGACTAAAACACTGTGGACATTATTACTGCTTAGCGTGAAGCTAACAAGAGAGCGCCAGATTTACAACATTCTGGCCAGACAGAGAATTAGAAAAAAGTTACAAATCATTGCCCAGTTCCAGGGATACGTACTCCAGGATCTTATTTCACCAGAGACTCCACGTGAACTTTAGCCTCTAGGAGAAATCCGCCTGCATTTTTCTAATTGAAATACCAGTCAGACCAGTGGCGGGATGCAAACTAACATGCATGAAAAATAAAGGTTCAATGACCCAAATCAATTATGTTTTAAGGGCACTGCTCCGGACTCAGTAGGAAATATTTTAAACAGGAAAAAGAACTAAATAGGATCATTCATTGAACTGACCTGGAAATGAGACAGAAATTTGGTAAATAAGAATTTCAGTGCAAGCCAGTTTTATGTACCAACTGTAGTGGATTAAAAAAATCCAAAACAAAAAAAAACAAGCCC
Organism: Morus bassanus; assembly: GCA_031468815.1. NCBI lineage: Eukaryota > Metazoa > Chordata > Aves > Suliformes > Sulidae > Morus > Morus bassanus. Next base: position 29,734,942 of record CM062577.1, read on the forward strand.
AGATATTTCTTAGGCTCAAATAATGTTTCAGACTTCTGGGTACTAAAGTGAACAGTGCAATAAAACAAGGCAATTCTCACGCCTTCCTTGAGCACAGGCAGCTTTACACAGTTTACTTCCAGACATAAAAAAAAGCAGTTTGCAGAAATCCTGAAACTGCATCTTTATTAAAATAGGACAACCTGCAGGTCTCCTGTATACAATAAAAATAATAATTTAAAGAAAAAACAACTTCTGAAGATCAGAACCAGCTACTGTGGCTGGATTTTTAAAGCACATATGCACAAGCTAGGGAGAAACAGCTCTGCTGCTTCAAGATATATGAATATAGCTGCTCTCCAAACTGGCTGAACATCCAAACTCTCCACACAGCAAATATCTACCAAGGTACATTGTAAACACAATAGGAAGCAGCTATGGCAAGTAATCAAGATATAAAGAAAAGAGGAAAGACCTATCATTTTTCTACTCCTAAAGCACAGATTTCTTTCACAAACAGTGAAGACATTAATAGATATTAAGCTCACTGCCAACAAAACTTTCAGATTCTTTGAAGGTGCCTTATTTGTCTGGATTGGTTAGTTTCTTGAGACAGAAAGGCAGCCTGGTGTGCATATACAGTGCTTTACAGTGACCTATAAAGCAAAAGCTACCTGGACCTAAAAATCCCATTAAAGCGTTACCAAAATAACCCCCACACCTGGCAGCAGCTGGGATTGGAACCAGATGTGCAGTACATCTGGTAAAGAACGGGGCTGCTGCTAGAGCCATCTGAGGGACGTACTTTTCCAGTCCAGCATTTGTCTGGAGAGACTTGATAAAAGTTATATGTTTTGCCTCCACTTTTCTCAAGGCAGGGGTTGACCAGTAACAGACCTATTGTGTGTCAATTTAAAACATTTGAGAATTTCCATATCCTTCCCCCCTCAATCAGAGGTGTATGTTTTGCTGCTCCAGTTGCATAATTTACTGATTCAGCTGCATGCTTGGTTGATCTGGCAGGAGACTAGTACAGTAGTTGAGATTCTGGATACATTGCCAATTGTGCAGCGCGCTTTGTTGATCAGGGTCGTAGAATTTAATAGCTGAAATTTCATACACTTTACTAATCAGGCCACATTCTTTGCTAATTGAGGTGCATAATTTAGTAGTTAATTTTTTTTTTTAATCCTTCACTGATCTTGGGAAGGATCCCGCTCCCTCTGCAATCAGCGGGAATTTTGCCATAGTCCTCACTGGAAGCAGGACTAAGACTTTCACTAGAGGGTCTAGGATCGCTAAGATTTCTTCTCTTAAAAGAAACAAGAAAGGCTACATTTTTTCTTTAAGCCAGCAAGATGAAGGATGGCACTGGCATAGAGACCTCCTCCACAGCGATTTGATTAAACAGATAATATTTTATGGACATAGAGAGACATAATTTTGACTATGTTATTCTTTCATCAGGCTTACATTCTTCCTTCAGGATAAACAAGCCGCTTATCTGCACATCTTGTTCCGTTTGATACAGACATGCAGGAGGAAACATCGTACACCTTATCTTCAAATTTTCTTTCATTTGATCTAACTCCTATTTTTATACTGCTGTCGTACTCAGTGAAGGATTCCAGAGAGAGCTGGAGATCTACTTTGCCATAAAACATGTTTCAAACATCCATGCTACCCCACAGCATCCCAAAGTTCCTCAACGCTGACTGGCAGAGACCACCTTCCTGGATGAAAAGAACAATTCAGTTTCCTATACCTCATGCAGATTTGCCCTTTCCAAGGCAGCTTCTGTTATGTTTTTATATTTTTAGCTCTAAGCCAGAAGACAATTCATTTCTCATAAATCTTTGAATACCTTTTTTTTCAACTGCGAAATTGAACTACATTTGAACGACCAACTTAGAGTGGGATGTGTGTTTTTTTACTAGCATAGCAACACTATCAGAATGTAGCCAAAAAAGATAAAAATAATGAAGCCTACGCAGCATAGTGCAGTCCTTGATGAGTGACGAGCAAGTGCAACTTACTCAAAAAAATAACAAAAACAGGGAGCAAGAGATGTACACACATGTCTGCACACACAGATTTCACTGTCACATTTAGGAAGATAAGCAATAGAAAATGCCTAAGTTTCATTCTGCAAAAGAAATTGTCCAGTACGTTAAGAGACTATAGACAGCATGTGATCAAAAGAATAATTGACACAGCAAGAAGTCAAGTCTGGGAAAGTACGCGGGAGGCTGCTGCTTCTTCATTAAGGAGGCAGTTCCTTTTCTAGAGTTCTGTTGGTCAATACTTTAGTTCAGATACTGCCTGATGAGAGATCAAACAGTCCTGATTTCAGAGTTAGAGCACAACAGAAGTTGGCCAGGAAACATAGACAAAAGAAAAAATCAAGCAAAAATTACACAGCTTGCTGATGCATTCAGTGTCCCACCATTGCCGCTCACACCCAAAGGCACACCACGCAGGTAACACTGGGTCCACCTCATGACTGTACAGGCCAAGTTAGAACAAAACTAGCATGGGAAGGAGGTAAAAACTTAGGGCAGCAAGCAAGTTAGGTAGTTTAATAAGAGAAGTATGCAGCTGGATGAGGGAGTTGTTCATCTCTAGTAACAAACCCAACAGGAGAGGGTAAACTTGCAGGTTACGCGGTGCAATTCTGAGTTAAAAGAGAAACAAAAGACAAAACTCCAGAACCATTCAATTCAATAGATTTAAGATTTACCTTTGTAAAGTTAATACTTAGTACTTCAGTGCCAGAAATGTGGCTTAATTAAGAAGTTCTCACTGTAGCTATCTTCACTAGGATACCAGAGATAAAACATCTTCGTTTCAACCACAAAGTCATTGCTATGTTCGTATGTGCTGTGGCAGGGAGTTGGTGTACCAGGCAGAATTACAGTGCTGTTTTCCACCAGGGAAAGCAACCCCCCACCTTTGTTCCTTATATATATATATATACATACACACACACACACACGTAACAAAAGACATAAATGTATGGAATATTATTTTCATATAGTGTAGTGGCTCATGTTTTATAGATCTCAGAATCTCTACGAGAAGTGTCAAATCTTGCTCCTATCAGGGTCCACGGGCAAAGTCCCACTCACTTCAGCGGGACCAGGACTGCTTACCCTTCCCACAGCACAGAGCGACTGTTTGCTCTGCAGCTGCTCCTAGTTGCAGGGTGCGCAGTGCTTCCTCGTCTGCCTTTCCACCACCGCTCTGGTTCCCCCAGTGCTCACCCAGTGGCTCCCGACCTATGCCAAGATCCCTGCCCTGGGAGCTGTAGCTGTCGTTTGCACCGCTGACCCGCTCGCCGTGCTGCAGGCGAGGTGCACAAGACCGGAGAGCGTGGGGACGGGAGCACGGCACAAGGTGCTTCGTTTCGGCTCCTGTGCCAGGCTACCCCTTGTTAGGGATGCCCTTGGGCAAGTGCTCTGATTTCTGCTGGAAATGCTGTTCTATCGGTTTCTGCGGGGCTTGCACCGGACTTCGCGTCTGGCCGTACGGAAGCGGAGAGGGTGATCCAGAGACAGAGTCCCGCAGCATCCTGCCTCCCGGTGCCTTTCGGACGCCGAGGCGAGTCACCAGCCCCGGGAGGGGAACCCAAACCCCGCCGCCGAGCGGGGCAGGGGCCGAGGGGACCCCGCGGTCCCGGCAAAGCCGCCCCGGCAGCCCCGCTGCATCCCTCCCCCGGGAGCCGCCGCGCATCCTTCCTCCCGGGAGCCCCGCTGCATCCCTCGCCCCGGGATCGCCGGTACCTCCCCGGGCCCGGCGGCTCTCCCTCCCCGCTGCACGCCGAGCCGCGGGGCACCCCCTCCCCTCGGGTCTGCCGCCCTCCGCGCCGCGCTGGGAGCCCGCCGGGGGCGGGCAGGGGCCGCCCGGTGCCGCGGGGGTTACCTTGCCTCCCGCCCCGCCGAGGCAGAGAGCCGCGGCCGCCGCCAGGACGAGCCCGGCGCCGGGGAAGCTCCGGAGCATGGCGAGGGGCGCTGAGCCGAGCCCAGCCGTGCCGCGCCGAGCCGAGCCGAGCTTTGCGCTGCCGAGCCGAGCCGTGCCCCGAGCGGGAGCCGCTGACAGCGACCCCCCGAGCCCGGCCTCCCCGCCCCGAGCCCCCTCCCCCGGCCGCTCCCGGCCCCTGCCCTCCCCCGGGGGGTCACCTGCGGCGCGGGGCGCGGGAGCGGAGGGGTCGGAGCGGGGTTGCCCGGGGCTTTATCCTTCCCGGGGATGGGAAGAGCAGCCCAACCCCTCCGAGCAGGCTGCTGGAGCGGGCTCCCGCCGACTGAAGTTTCCCCCGCTGTGCGGCGGGGAGACGGAGGGGCTGGTGTCCCGGCGCTGGGACACCCGGGCGGCGCAGCCCGCCGGTGCTCCGGACCCCCGCCAGAGCCTGGAGCCCAGTCAGGCGAGTGAATTATCAGAGGGCTGGGAGATAGGAAAAGGGCTCAGGTCTTTCCAAGGCGGAAAAATCACCCCAGCTTCGTCCGAGCGCGAGGCAAAGGACAGGGAAGGAATATTCCCGGGCATCCCGGGGAGCCCAAAGGGAAGGAGCTGCACAAAAACTAGCGGTCAGGGTACAGCAGGCACTTAACCTTTCTGGAGACGACGGGAAGGCAGTTTTCTGGTTTTCCATATGAGACCCTCTCCTGTTCCCCATCCAGTCACGCCACGTGCTGCAATGAGGGTCAGGCAGCCCCACAGTCCCCAGCAACCAAAAATGACTCTCTGCTTGCAGGTGGCAGTGAACATACATCACTAGCTGCAGTTAATTCCTCTATTCTGTAGAAAGAGTTGCAATAATCTATTTTAAAAGTAAAAGTGTTTGACAAAATACTCTGGTTTTACACTGGGAGCTGTTTTTTTGTAGCTCGGTTTCCCCCTCACAGTGAACAGCACACGGAGCCCTCACAGATCCAGCTCTAACCGTCTGGCATGGGAGGGGAATCTGCCGAGCAGCAGGTTGTTACGGGGTTTCTTACACTTTCCCCAAAAAATTGTTGTGCTGGCCACTACTGGAAAAGGGACAATGGACTAGCCAGGCTGCTGGGCTGTGCTGGCATCCCAGTTCCTGAATTCCTTTTTCCCAGAGAGCAGGGATTAACCCGGTTTCCAGAGGACAGTGTAATCAATGGAAAAAAAACCTGGATGATACCTTCAGTTGGTGTCCAAGCGGGTGCATATAATAAGCATCAAGTTGGAGGACTGGTGTTGAAGAAAACCGGTTTTTCTTCATAAATGCGTGATTGTACTTTGTGTTTGACTTTCCATATTGTCATTTCATTGTGTAAATCGGAAGTAATGCCTTGAATTTATACCTTTTAATGCAAGCGGGAGAGGCTGGGCACAGGCACCTAGACGGCAGTCTGGCATCGAACGCATGCTGACACTGAGCTCGTGCGCGTTCCAGGGCTATTCACCTACTCTGTGGGTTTGATGTCCTGCCTATAAAAATAATGCTTGACTCCCAAAGAGGTGAGACAGATATCCGCCCAATCCTTGCGGTGCTTGAGATGAAGCTGCCTGTTATCCTTTGTTGTACAAACTGGGGACACCTAGAAAAAGTAACAACATGATTAATTAGCCCACGGCTGAGGGGGAATCAGGGACAGGTCTCGGACTGCTCGCTGCCCTCTTGGACCACGCCACCTCGCTGGGAAATTTGCATTTGCTAATGTAGAAATAGCCCTTTGATGGAAGGGCACATGAGGAACATCTTGATAGTTTAATTGGGTTGTTTATCCTTCTTGCACTGAAGACAGAAGATGCAAATAATTCTTTGTGTGGCCAATTCTTATTTCACACTTTTCTTTTCAGGGCAAATTCTGTGTAAATGATGTTCCTAGGCTATGACCTTGTCAGTTATTTACTGTGATTGCTCATGTTCAAATTTACATTTTGCTCCTCCTGGGTAATATTTCTTTGAGTTACCTGTCAACTGAAAAAGCATATATAACTGCATTATATCTATTCTGAATAAACACACAGCCCAGGACACTTGGCATCTCTGGCAGGAGGGGTTTTTTGAGAGGAAAGGGATTTTTTTCCAAGCAGAACACTTCTGCCTGAAGGGCAGCCTGGTCTCTGTAGCATAGCGCTGTGGTGCATTGCTTTTCTTAACACTCACAGTTAAATCTCAGGGCGATGTCACCATAAATGTGTGTTAAGCTTTGAAAAATCCCTGAAACACGAAATCTACTTTTTTCCACATGAGGCTCAGGGTGACAGAAGTAAATACAGAGGTTCCATCTGCTGCTTCCTTATGTTAATGCACAGTTGTTGAGGACATAAGTGAAGGACTAGCTGGCAGAAAAGGGTATTCAAAAAGTGATCTTTTTTCTTCACTTGGACAGGGGCGGAATAATAATATAAAAATACCTAAATGAAAGAGCGAGAACATGCCCAAGTCTAGCAATGCAGCTCTCTTTTTAAGGATCTCACATCCCTGTTATTTGGATTCCTTTCCAGGGGTCATCTGAGTGCAGGCACCCGTAATCCTTTCGAGGCAAAGAGGCTGCTCTGTGGGCTATGCTGCTGTTCCAAGCTGTAGACCTTGAGCGTGTAGCACAGACACAAATGTATGCTGATTTCTCACGTTTGTGTTTACTCTGTTCTTGGCCTAGCAAATTCTGTCAATACGTCTTTGTTCCCTGATCTCAGCATCCCTCTGCTAGCAGGACCTGCCCCACAGCACTTCATCACTATGGCTTAGCATCAACTCTAGCATCTAGAGTTAAGGATCAAACTCATAGCAGTCTGCCCATAAGTATTTTCAGCTCAGATTGGTGACCGTTTCAAGCCATAGTTTTTATGAAGATTATGTTTTATATGTACGGGCTCCCTCTGTGAGCAGGCAGTGGGACTTTGTACAGGCATGGACAGCTTCCCGCACCAGGCAGCATGGAAGACTAGGTCCAAAAGGTGTCTAACCGCCCACTGAAGCTAACAGCCATGAGGCCAGGTTTGCAGGTGGCACACTGGGCCTGCAAGCAGGGCTTCTAATGCCCCTTCCAGGGAACATCTAGCTGGTGAGCTGGCTTCCCGCGGTGTCTGGCCCAGCTGCCCATTAGACAGCCATGCGAGGCAGCTGGAGGTAGATCAGCGATAGATTTACTGGAAGGATCCAGAAAGGACAGAAGGGTAAAAGGGACTTTCCTTCCTCCCTACTCTTTACTTCCTATCTTACACCGTCTACAGCTCCACCTCTCACATAGCTGCCATGCAGCAGTACCCCATTCCCACCGCACATCGGGAAGGGGAGATGCAGGTGCAACTGTGCACATCCCTGTACGGACAAGGCCAAGCCTCTTGCACAGTTGTGGAGCCATCTTTAACAAAGTAAATGTCCTGTTCTCTGTGTTGGGCTCCCTGGGGAAAAATTCAAGGTTTCCATGCTGTCCTTCCAAGAACTGGCTGATGTTACCTACCGTACTGTGCCATTTTGAGGGCTCTTGAAATGCTGAAGCAAGCACTACATTTCAGCGGAACAGTAACATTTATGAAGTTAGTGGATAGGACTTGTGTGTGTAATGGCAGCACTTTCTTAACCAGTAGCCCCAGGCTGGGAAAGTCATTTCCAGGAAAAAAAAAAAAAAGAAGTAGAAACTTACTGCTTCCAGGCTGGCAGCAAAAATCATTTAATGTGGGAAATCTAAGCTTAAAACCACTAAAACCCAGTAATTTCCATCCACTCTCACACACACTGATACATGGAAAGAGAACTTTGTGAATTAATTTCCTTAAATATGTAAGGCATCCGATAGCAAAAGTAACCCTCCTCGCCCAGGTTGACTATAGTGGAATGTCCCACAGAAATGAACGCAGCTCTTAGCAGTTTCTGTTTTTCAAAACAGCTGGTATGACCAAACTGAATCCAGCTTTAAACAGGAGGAGGGCATTGGCAAGATACTTTCAGTAACAAGGCCTTAAATCTTAGTTTAGTCTCTGTACACAAGAGTTCTCATCCGCAAACCTTCTGGTTTCACAACGCGGCTTTTTATGCTTCCCCAGCCTTCTCTTATGTAGAGTAGAAGTCGATTAAATCCATTCAGAGCTATGTTGTTATATCAGACATGCCACAGTTACATCTGAGTGTCTCCCCTGTTTATAGAAGTGAGTCAGGAAAGTAACACTTTAAATAATTACCCATGCTAGAACAGACACGCTAAAAATTGCTTAGGTAGAATGCTGTATAAATGTTTCACATATATAAATAAAATTTATAGGTAAATAAAATATATATAAATAAAATTAGGACACTCTTTAATAAAGTGCATTTCTGAAGACCTGAATTCTAGTTCCACAGTCTGTATTTAACACAAAATTATTTTTTTCCTCAGTGGCTGTGGGAGGAGAGCTGGATACCTGAGCTTGATTGCAGTCTGCCAGTAATAGAGCTATTTATATGTGGGTAGCACAGGTTTCTTTTTTAATGAAGTTTTTGCAGACCGGGTGACACCAAATAATAGAAATATATAAGCAGAAAAACATGCAATAAGCACAGGGAATTGGAACACGGTGTTGTCAGTGGTTAGAGAACAAGACCTCTGCTAAGGAAATATTTAGAAAAACATGTTTGTACCTATAATAGCTGTAACTGGAAAGCACCACACATGGGCTTTGTGCTGTGCAGAGAGTGCCACCCTCTGCTTCTGCAGAGTATGGAGCCTTTCTCTCTTACCTGACTCTTCCTCTTTCACTAGTGCAATTCTCACACACACACAGCGAGTTACAAAAATACCCTGCTGGAGAGGTAACTCTGCAAATGGTCTGTCATTCCCTGTTAATTTTAACTGTTAGCTCAGCTCTTTAATTTGACATTATATGCCTTTTTTTTTTTTTTTTGTCAGAGCAAAAGTGACTAAATTTGCCTTCCCCTTCTAGGGGCAAGGCCCTGTGGGTTCCCGAAAAAGACAATTCCTATTAAGGTCTGAGAGAGCTTTCTTGGAGAGAAGGCGGCACAACAGCTCCGGCATGCAGCCTAGTTGCGGGGTGAAAGAATGTTGCGGCTGGCTGTGGTTAAAGGACTTGTTGTGGTACCTTCTGATTTTTATATTTGAAGAATAAAAGAGTGCTCTGCAAAAGGAGCTTGAATAGACTTTGGGATAAGCCAGGGGCTCATTCTCTGCTGGAGACGGAGACTGCAGTTTAGACAAACAAGTCTCCTGGAAATTTAAAGGAATCCCTGCACTTAAAGGCCTCATTTGTGTTAGTGCTTGACGACTTTTCTGGCTTTTTAAACAACTACCGTGACATTCCCCTGTTGTACTAAAACTTATGTTACTGATGACAGATTATCTTTCAGCACGAAGGATTCTCTTTGTCGTTCAGCAGCCTGTTTAAGCCTGGTGCAGCTTTGTGCCGTGCTTGGGCGGTAGTCTCTAAGCAAGTGGTTATTCCTGTAGCTGGGGGGTTGGTGCCATGTGGCAGACTAGTAAGTAAAAAAGAGATATTTCAGAGCTTTACCCAAGCAATACATTGTCCTAGAGAGATGGGATCAAAGTCAAGGAGCAAGCACAGGCAAATACTCCAACTGAACAGCTACATTAGTGACTCAATGGTTCTTGAGTTCTCTGCAGGAGGCAAAACTCCAACTTTTTACATTCTTAAAGGAAAATCAAGGCAAAAGATTGAACAAAGACTAAGCATTCAAGTCTTCCTCACCATATTGTCCTTGACATCTTCTGTGGAAGAGTATCCAGCAAAGGTCACTTCTAAAGAATTTGAAACACTCATTCATACATGTGAGTTCTCTTGAATTCCTCTCAAATCTCAGTGGAGGCTCATTCTGTTAACGTCCCTTCCACCCCGCTCTCCTTCACCCATACAAATCCCACACAGGGTTTACAAGCTCAGTGCCGAACATGTGCATCCAGCCAAGAAGGTCAAACTTCAATTCCCACTGGTACTGAGCCACAGCCTGGGATTGCTCACTTGTACAGGCACCTGGCTCAGGCAGCAGAACAGCAGGAGGCTGCCGTTCTCTGAATCCAAATATACTTTCTCCAGATACTTGTGCAGATCCCTTACTGAGACTGTGTTTGTGAATCTGTGAACAGTAAAAGGTGTTTCGTTCGGTAGAGTCCCTAAGAAGATTGCGCTGAGGTGCACACACTACGCTGTCCTTCTTGATCACACTCATTTAGTCCCTATCTCTGATCATCGTGCTTGCTAGTCTCTCTCAGATCCACGCATTTGCACTTGAAAGCAGTCCTCTTCCTGAATTAGTCTGTAATATAATGTTCTCTTCCAAATCATGCCTCCAGGGCTACCTCGAATGAGCCAGAAAACACCCGGTTACTGTCATCAGCAATGTGCGAGGAGCTTGGTTAACAGGTTTGTAATTTAAACAATTTAGACTCGCTGACGGTTTGGGTTTAACTATCTTCCTGACTTGTCAAACAGCCTCCCGACTTCCTAGAAAAGCAGCTCAGTGGGTTCGTGTTCGTATTAAGGATAATTTGGACAGGTTGATAAAAGAGGAATACCTGGAAAAGCAGACCAAGTATGTTTACCTGGCAATTATATTTAGAGTGACAATATGATGTTAGAAGGCACTTTCATTATGAAAATAAAAATGTTTGGAGTTTTCTGAAGCAGGGGGGAGCGATGTGACCTTTCACAGAGACGTCTGGTTTTCCATACCCATTTACTGAACAACATTCTGGTCCACGCGGAGACCCTAGCAAGGTTAGGAGTAAAATCTACCCAAGCAATAAACGCTCCAGCAACCCCCAAATAATCCCTGTGTAACGAGATAAGCTACTATACTAATGGAAAAAACCTAGAAAAGCAAAAACCACCAACAAAAGCGTAGGGGGAAACAGTTGTGTGAAGTACCACTGGGACGCACCGGTTCCCAGTACCCCGGAGGATTTCTGGGGTGCCCAATGCCAGAAAGATGCCGACAACTTTAAGGACTGGTTTATGAGGAAAGGGCCATCAGGAATGCTGGAAACGTGACATCCACAGGACGTGTCATTGAACTCCCCTGGCTCTCACCCCGTAAAAGGTCACACTGATGCAGGAGGGTGAATGATTCAGAGAATGAAGGCTGCGAGGGGCGCATCGCTTTCATACACAGACCTGATTTTTAATTTCTGCACAGATCTTATTTATTTTATTTTATGCAAGTCGGCTGCCGGCCGCGGGGTCCCGCACGGAGCCCGGAGGGAGCCGGCGGCTCCCCCTGGGCCGGCCTGGCCCTGCCGCCGCCGCGGGCTCCCCTCAGGGGAGGCGAGGCCTGGCCGGCCCCGGGCCGCCGCTGAGGGAAGCTCGGCCCGGGCGGCGGCGGCGGCCCCGGCGAGGAACGCCGCTCCCCTTCCCCCCGCTCCCGGAAGGGTCCGTCTGGAAAAGCCGCCGCCGCCGCCGCCTCGCCAGCGGGCCCCACGGCCTCGGCCGCCTCCCCGGCCGTGCCAGGCCGCCGCGGCTGCCCGCCGAGGGGCGCGGGGCCCGGCTGCGCGGGGCGGCGGGGCAGGGCAGGGCAGGGGCGGGGCGGGGAGGCGGGGGGGGGGGGCTGCGCCGGGCCCGGCCCTCGGCGGCGGCGGCGCCCGGCGGGCGGCGGAGGCAGAACCACGTTGCACCGCCGCGCCCTCCCCTTCCCGGCGGAGGCAGCGCCACGTCTCGGGCCGGAGCCGGGCGCCAGGCGGGCGGCCGCAAGGTCTGCGGGGTCCGGCCGGGGAAGGGCGGGCGGGCGGGCGGCTGAGGCGCGGGGGCGGCTGAGGCGCGGCACCGGCGGCGGGGCGTGCTGGGGGCGGCCGGGCGCCGCTGCGGGCCGGGGGGCCGCGCTCGGGGCTGCCCGCCCTCCCCTCCCTCCCTCCCTCCCTCCCCGCGGCCTGCCGGGGGCCGCCCGGCCCGGCCCGGCTGGCCCGGCCTGCCCTGCCTGCAGGCACCGCGGCTCCGCGCCCCCGGCGCCTCCGCCGGCGCCCCGCAGAGTGCCCCGGCCGCCGCCCGCGACCCCCGCCGCGTCTCGCCGGTCCGGGACAGGGCCCCGTTGCCCTCCTGGTTATCGGTGTTTTAAACCAAATCGGTTGTTTTCGTACACCTCCTTTCCCTGCGAGGTTACCGCTGGGTTCCTGTGGCGTGCGTACGTCTGTCCGCATGTGTGTGTGTGTGTGTGTCTGTCTGCCTGTGCTCGACGCAGGGATGCTGAAGGACTCTGAAGGCGAAATGCTCAATCCTTTAATATCTGGGAAAGGGTTGTGCAGGAGGAAGCTGTTCTCCGTGACCCTGGTTGTTAAAAGATGATGTACGTCAAGGATAACCAGCCGTCTGATGCCGGCCGGATTTTGCCAAGGTGTGAGCAGTCCAAGTTGTGCTCGCCTTTTGTCTGCAGTTCCTCTGTGTGACCTGCCATGTAGTAGCTATTTGCCGTACAGCGGCTGTTCCTCCAGAAGTCTTCTTGTAAGCTTTATTATACAGAAAAGCTTTTAAAATCGATAACAAATCACAGTGAAGGTATTAATCTTTCTGTTTAGTGGAAGTTTCTCTTTTAGAAACGTGCCCCAGGTTTCTGGCTCCTTCATGGCTCACCTACATCAGGCTCACCTACGTAATTGTCTAGTCCTGCGGATCCCGAGCTGTTAGCAGCTTCCGTAATGTTTTGGAGGTGACTGGTGTTGCTGGGTGAGCGGGGCAGTTTGGTGCAGTAGCAGTTACACAAGTACTCTTCGGAAATATGGAAGGAATGTTGCTTGAAATGCTTGTGTTCATGTCAAAATGCAACTAAAATATTCCTGACTTGACATTCTCCTCGCGGCTCCCCCACCCCTTTTTTTTAACAGGGCATTTCTTATGTTTCTTTAATAAACAGGAACCATAACATTTTGTAATCTGAATTCAGCTGTCAGTAACTATTTGAACAAGATTTAAATACTTGAAGTGACTGTGTACGACAGCTTCTGTCAGATCGTATTAGTTGGCTGGGTCTGTAGCCAAAGGTAAGGTCTGAAGACCTGGAGAGTCATTTGCAAATTCTATAAACTGTCTTTGGAAATCCTCCTCTTGACTCACCGTAGGAGAAGGCAGCGTTGAACTGCAGCCCAGGCTATGTTCTGACTGCCAACGCATGCTGTAATTAGTAGTTCAGGCTCTCTACGGTCATACATACTCGTTGCTCTGCAAACAAGTAAACAGTGATGATGTAATTTAATAAAAAAAAATAAATCTGAATTCCATACTGCTTTCTAACTAAAGTTACTGAAACTTAAATGGGAGTAGGTCCTTGAAATGAAATGTATGGTGTGAAAGTCCAGACTGTAATTTACAGAGCAAAACACTACTCTGAATACTGGCTCTCTTATTAAAGCAGAGGCCAAGGAGGCGTTTCCATTAAAAGGGACAGTGATCTTACATCAGTTGCCTTGCTGAATGTTATCTTGTTGCATCATTACGCTGGTGTATCAATGCTACTGAAAAAAAAATTATAACAAGTTGTTAAACAGGTCACTTCTTGTTCACACAAGCTGGATACTTGGTTGTATTTCATTGTCTCTGTTATTACCCCATGTCCTGGTTCTGTGTGTTGAAGTTGAGCTGGTGGGTAATCTGTGAGCACTGCTTGCTTTTTAACTCGTATTTTCAAAGCTTTAGGAAACGTTTGTAAATTTACTACATTTTGTTTCTAGAGGATGCAGCTCCTTGGTGACTGCAACTTTGGCTGCGAGCTGTTTTTATGATCTCCTGGAATTGTCGGCTGTCTGCTGCACACCAGCAGCCGTAAAGCTCAGAACTCCTGTGTAACGTCTTGATGCTGTTGTTGCCGATGGAGAGAAACAGGACTTGGTAGTTCACTTGGCGGCAAATTATTCAGAAGAAAAACCTTCCAGGGACCTGGATCATTTTTACCATGGACTCCTCGTCTGTCCAGCAGGATGTTCACTTGGAGAACAGAAGCAGTAATGGGGACCCTAGCAGCTCCGACGGACTTCTGGATTGTAAAGCCGAGTCAGATTTGCCAGTTACAACAGATGAAATTAACAGTAAGTTATTCATAGGCACCAAATCGTTTCCCGTCTTACCCAGGCTTCTCTACAGCTGTCTGTTTTGTTGTTCAGGTGATGCTGAAGGACTTTTTTCCTTGAGGTCAGGAATTTCTTGTACAGCAGTTTTAAGCAAGTTTGGTGAAGGCTATGGCTTTGCGTATGGGAAAACTGTCTCTTCTTTTAAAACCTATTCTTTCAAAACCAAACCAAACTATTAAGTTAAGTACTCTTGGCTGTCAGTTGAGTAAGTGTTGTTCAGGGTGTTACTGTGTCTTCTGATAGGTGTTCCAAGAGTGAATACCTGAAATTCTCTAGAACTAACAGTTCTGAAACGATTGTTATGGAGTAAGCTCATGACTGGAGTACTTTATTCTGGCAAAAGAAATTTTCATAATGAATTAAATCAATGAGTCAAAACCCAAAATGTACTTAAAAAGTCTAACTAAACTTCCATTTATGGAAGAGAGATGCTGGCACGTACTCCACAAATTATCTCAAAATAACTTTTATATGTGGACAAGCTCTATAATAAAATAATCGTGCAGCGGTTTACAGGAGACTTACGAGAGCACTGATCCGAGTAGATTAGAGTCAAACTTAGGTTGGAAGGGACCTTTGTGGGTCGTCTAGTCCAACCTCACGTGCAGAGCGGGTCTAGTTTTGAAGCTAGGTCAGGTTGCTCAGGGCCTTGTCCTGTTGAATTCTGAAAATCCCCAGAGAGGGAGGTTCAACAGCCTCTCTACCCATTCCGATATTTAACCGCTTTCACTGCGAAAATCTTTTCCTTGTATTGAATTGCAATCTCCACGTTTCCACTACAGGTATCTGAGGGTATGTTGGTGTGTAAGGATATGGTGGTAGCTGGGTGGAGGGGGCGCATGTGTTGCAGCTGCATAGATACACAAAGGTACAGATTACAGTTACGTAAAAGGAGGTGATCGTGTGATGAAGTTGTTAGCCTTTCCGCCCTCCTCTTGTACCGCAGATTTGTCACCTTGTCACGGGCAGGAAAGTGGAGGCCTGAGACTTTATTTGCATTTCTTATGCTGCCTGTTATCAGACTGGCAGAGTGTAGTTATATGATGATTCATTCATCTTTTATGAAGTTGGAGATCACACGTTCCTCCTGCCTTCTCCTGTGTTGGACATCGTCCAAACAATTGAATTGTGGCTTACGAATAGGTAGTATGTCTTTCTACTGTTTTCAATCTAATTGCATCCCTTCCCCCACTGTTATGAAAAGACCACAGTTGTACTGACACTACTGCAATTAAATTACTTTAGTTCAAGGCAGCGTTTAGGTTCTGAGTGTCTCATGGCCTCAGGAAGTTGCCAGGAAACCATTCCTCCAGAATTTTGCTCCAGCATCTCTTTTGTATATGTGTACCACTCACAGTTGTGAAGATAAAAATGTAAATAAAGTATAAACCTGATGCGGTAATAGCTGCAGTTTCTGAAAGATGGGCAGAAACAATATTTCTAGATGTGCAAGGTATCTTCTTATTTTTGGCTTCTTGTGGCTATTCTTAGCACTGACATCTATTTTAAATTTGGTTTTGACAATCTTTTAGTTTTAAAATGCCTTAAACTCTGACTTCGGTTAGTCATTAAAAGGCAGTCCTGTCCTCTGTCCTCCTTTGCATCCTTGCTGCGCCCATCCCTTCCATTGTGCCTGGCAGTGTTTCTGTGACCACACAGTGAACTAAATCGGAGAACTGATTCAGGCTGAAATGGCCTGAAAATGTTCTCTGCATGACAAATAAGATACTCAAAAGTGTTGTAATTCAAATGGTACAGAGCTGATGGGTTTTGGCAACCTAAGGCTGAAAATTTTTTATTTTTACCCACACTCAGCTTCCTCATTCAGTTTCATCTGAGCTGGTTTACTGTACAAACATCTGTGCTGTCTTCAGGGAGGATGCACCGCAGAGGTGGGAACAAATGGTTAGGGGTGGAAATCTGTCTTTTCCTCTTTACATTACTCTGAAGTGAATTTTGACTGCCCTTAAAAGGAAACCTTTTGCTTTCTTCAGTAACAAAAGAGAAAATAATTAAAAAGTCCTACCTTCCTACCTGTAACTTTCTGCCATATGGAGTATTTAATTTTGGGGTTCATTTAAATGTTCTCCACATACATGAAGGATAATAGCTTTATTTTTTAATTGTTTTGCTTTCAGAAGTTTGTAGTGATTCATTATATGGGGGGAAAAAAGTTTAATAGCAATATGTTAATGGGCTGATCTAAATCAATAATTAGAGTTTTATTGAATCATTGTAATCAACTTCCTGGCTACAGAATATCTCTACATTTGAATCTCAGAAACACTTAGTTTTGGGAGGATCTGTTTCTCAGTTCTGGTTTGTTTGGTTTTTTTCTCTCCCCCCACATCATCTTTGAGCCGATCTTAAAGAAACCAAACTGCTTATTCAAGTCTGTAGCTCTGAGAGGAGTCAAAAAATAGAAAGAGGAGACTTGATTCTTCCACTTGCAAATACTGTGCGATCATAAACATTAAATATTTTCAAACATTTTTATGAAAAAAAAAAAAAATTAAATCTTCCATATTATTCCAATGAGTTCCAGTTACTCCCGTGATACATGGTGTGGGAATGAACAGAAAGACAGTGGCTATTTCAATACCCTGCTCATTTGAGTTCTATAATAATGCATTTAAACGTAGACGCATGGTTTTATTGCAACAGCGGTTTCATGAATGTAAGTAGTCCCCAGCCAAGTGAAGCAGAAATGTGTGAGAAATCCAAAATACAAACCCACAAAGTGTTGAACTGGTTTTGAAGATGAATTTTTCCTGATGGAAAAGAATAATCCAATATTAGTAAGTGGGGATAAAATTGGTATTAAAGTGGTTCTTGAATTGCCTTTTAATTGGTAGATTTATTATTTTGATACATGCGAGCGTTGCTGCTGTACTTTTGATGAAGACGTCCTACTGGAAAAAATTTAAACTCGGTTTAAAATTGAGAAACTCTCCTTGGCCCAGGCTGGAAGTCGGGATGGTGGATACTTCCTCCCCAGTGCCCAGCAGCATACCAAATAGCTGAATCATTCAGCACAGGCCCGCAGTTGCTGAGTCTTATTTGCAGTAGGTTGCCCACTCGGTGTGACACAGATTGTCTTACACTCAGTGTTTCGTGCTTCTAAACCAAACGAGATTTAAAAACCTGCGTGAGGTTTTGAAGATATTTTATGATCGGTTTTGAGGTCCTGCTTGAAGGCAATGTAGTAAAGCAAAGGAAAGGTACTTGTTCTGGTCTTTTAAAATGAAGAATCAAAAGTCCTTTTTAAAATCCCTCCTGCCAGTTGCCATCATTAGCAATTTTCATATTCTTACAGTCTGAAGGCAATAGTGGTAGCATTGTATTTGGGTGGGGGTGTGAAGATAAATGAGGTGGCTCGCAGTGTAGCTCAGTGAAACTTTCTTTTCCAGCTACCAGTATTAACATCAACGAAGTGCCAAATGAAGAGGGAAGTCTGGAGATAAACAGCAAAGTGGACGCCTGCCAGAATGGGCCAGAGTCGCTATTCCCCGACTCTCCTGTGTCTTTTGACCCCACCAGCAGTGCGCAGGGTCAAGAGTCATCCCCAGGTGTGACTGGTTTCCATGACAGCCTAAGGAAGTCTCAGGGAACTAGTGCTGAGGGCATAGTTCTTAGAAAAGAAGCTTTGCAGTCTCTCAAACTAAGTCTTCCCATGCAAGAAACTGAATTGTGTAAGCATCTGTTTACGGTGGTGCCCCTGCTTTCTCTTGCTGCATAAAGCTTTTTACTCTGAGCCTGGCTCTAGAATCCTATAACATCATTTAAGCTTAGACTAAACTTTGTTTTTGCAGTAAGCTTTTTACTTTGAACTACAACTCATTTTCTTTCAGTAAACCACCCTCTGCTGCAGCTAAGGCATGTGCCTTACCGTTTAAAAATTGTTCTTATGCTGGAGGGGAACTTACGCTTTCTGGGGCTGAAGCTATTCTAATCTTCTTGATTATTAGGAGTAACAGGTGATGTTAAAAAAACAAAACAAAACAAATAAAAACCAGCAGAACCAGGTGATTTTAAGCTAAGTAGTAAAAGGGGAAAGAGAAGAGCAATAAAGGGGAGAGAAGGGGGAAGCCTTTATATTATGGTGTCTAATGCTGCAGGGAGTTTTCTGAAATAGTGTTTTTAAAAACCCTTACTACAGGAAAGATTTAATGTGAGTTAACAAAAAGTAAGAATATGTATCTAGGGAGCATCTTTCTCTGACCTGTAGGGAATAAGTGGACTGCATAGGTCTTGCTTAGTTTTATAATTCGAGTACTGTCAGAAGTGCAGGACAGGTGAGATTAATAACAGTGATAGTTTTGTTCTTGCTGTATAATCTCTCGTCATGTACACATGGAGGAATATCAGCAGAGGGTATTCTGAGGTGCATGCCAATGGGCTTTCCTTGCGTTCCTTGCTTAAGCATGAAGCATGTTGCTGATGGTAAAAGGGGCTTTTTCCTCTTGCATCAAATTTGCATGTTGGAGTTTTCTGTTTGGCTCTAAAGATACTTTTCACTTACAGGCTCAGTAGAGTCTTCACTCCCATTGGAGAAGGAAGAACAAATAAGACTTCAAGCAAGAAGACGGCTAGAAGAACAGCTCAAACAATACAGAGTGAAGAGACATCAAGAAAGAGTGAGTACCACACAACAGATCATCTCGATTCAGTGTGTTGTTGAGAAGCTCGAAAACTTTATCCTTTCTGTGCTCTAAATTACTGGTTTCTCTGCTTTCAATGTTCAGTAGTTTTCCCAAATGGGAGAAAGCGTTTGGTTTTTTTCTTCTGGACATGCAAAATTTGGTTCTCCATTACCTCATCGGTGACGTACCATTTTGTGCTGCTTAAAATGGGAAAAAAAAAAAAACCAAACCCAAAACTTAAGTAACCTAAATGTTCAATTTTTCCTACATTTTTTACTAGCTTTTGGAGTCTACCTTGATCATTTTCAACATGCGTATACTGAGCTGTGATAGGGTTGATGTAATTCACTGATGTTTATATATATAAATATACATTTGCTGATTTAATTTACCTTGTTTATGAAATGGTGCCTGTATTTAATTATTAATGTAAAAGCGTAGAGCTTTACGTATTGAGTTCTATAGCAAAATAAGTATTTGTTGCTAGTTCAAATATAACATCCTGGAATTTATCGTTGACTCTTTGCTTCTTTTAGTCGAATCAGTCTACATCCAAAAACCGGCCCTCCAGCACCCTAGATCCTGAGCTGATGTTAAATCCAGAAATCTTGCCAAGAGCTAGCACTGTAGCAATGACAAAAGAATACTCCTTTTTGCGGACCAGTGTCCCTAGGGGGCCAAAACTGGGTAGCTTGGGACTTCCAGCATCCTCGAGAGAGAGAAGAAGTTCAAAATCTAAGCCCAGTAAGATCCGGTCCTTGGCTGACTACAGAACTGAAGATTCAGGCTCTAGAAACGCTACGGGGAATTTTGTGGCTACTGATATATCTGGTGGGACCCTGAAGGAAAGCAGAAGCGGTCCAACATCAGTTGTTTCCGAGATTAGTCTACTCTCTGATACAGATGATCGAATAGAGAATTCCTCCTTGGCAGGAGATAGCGTTTCAGAGATTGATGGGAGCGAAGTGGGAATGAGGCTGGATGGGAATGAGAGTGACAGCTCCACCTACAGCAGCGTGTCAGGAAAAGGGCTGTGTAACAGTTTACAGAATGCAGAAGGCAAACAGGGTATTCCGTATACAATTAACGGTCAGAAGATACATCCTGATGCAATGGGGCAATTTCCTTCCATCAGTGAGGTGCTACAGGCTGCGGCAGTGGAGCATCAAGCCCAAGAGCAAGAAGTTAATGGGGAAGTACGGAGTAGGAGGGACAGTATTTCTAGCAGGTAAGAAAGGTCACCGTACAGCAAGGCCATTATTAGACATTATACTTTCTTGAGATAGGCAGCCTATTACTCTTACCTTCTGCTAACTTTGGGTCCAGTGTTAACTTACATTCATTGTGATCAAATCTGTTGTTAACTTACAGAATCTAAAAGAACCTGAAAGGTCACTTCACTTGAGTACCTATTTACTAAGTATTATCTTTAGAGAAAGATATTTTTGCCACTGGCAGTGTTTTTTAAATGTACTGCCAGCAGTTGCTTCTATCTGTATTTATTTGCGAAGCAGGCGTTCATTCACTGAATCACTGATGTGGCACTGGGCTTTAAAGTCTGAAAGTGTAGACTTAACTGTCTCGGTGATATTTATTATCGTCCTTTTCCTGATCTACGCACATACCTGTCAGACCTCAAATAGTTATGAAATGCCAAGAGTCTTGTCCTAGATACTCTTATCCTCTTCAGCCCTTTAGAGATTTACTTAGTCTCACAAGCTTATGTGTATGTGGTGGGTATTAAACTGTGATTCAGCAAGCAAGTGGTTGCCTGGTGAAGCCCTTAACAATGCAGTTGTGTTTTTTATCAGTTGCCTGCAGATGCATGTTTTATACATGCTAATTTTTGGGGTTCTTCTGCATTGGAATAAAGTGTAATGCCCTAAGATGTTAAGGTAAAATCGGTTGTTGACAGTTATTCCAGCTTAGTCAATTCTTACGGTAATGAGAGAGAGATCTTTTTCTCTAGACTCCTTGGCTGTACATCAGAGAAGGACCATAAGGAATCCCTTATACCAAATACCTGTTCTTCCTTCTTTTGCAGCAGCCGTTGGTATTTCTCAGGCACTTTCACATTAAAGCAGACAATTGTGGACAACAGTTGAGGAGGTTTTGTGCTCCCATTTTGTCCATTTGTCTGCTTATAATGGGATACGCAGATACAGAATATAATGAAGTCAACCAGTGCTCTTCTGGAAATAACAAATATATGGGTGCCACGCTAGATCCTAGTTGCTGCAAGTATAGGAAACTAATGTATAAAACCTTAGTGTTAATACAATTTCTTTATCTCTTTGGATGGTAACGAAGGTTGTTTCACTGTGTTCTGGATCCATCATAAAGCCAGAAAAATGTCCTAAATTCTAGGGCACACGTGGAGTCTGATTTGAGCTTCACTTTTCTTCAACTAGATGAGTGTTGTATTCTAACCCTTAAACTGTGTATGTGCTGTCTCTGTCTCCAGTGTTTCTATGGAAAGCTCTATCGCAGGAACTCATGACGAAATGTTGCAGGTTCTGAAGGAGAAGATGAGGCTTGAAGGGCAACTAGAAGCACTCTCACTAGAAGCTAATCAGGTAGAAAATGAATTTGAATGTCTGTATTTAGCAAATTATATTAATATGTTAATTAATTTTCAAGAGCCTCTTACTCATTACTTGTGGGAATTGTGTTTTGTAAAAACGTTGCTGAATAAGGTACTTTACAAGGATAAGGATGCTGTGGTGGGTTGGCCCTGGCTGGACACCAGGTGACCACCAAAGGAGCTCCATCACTCCCCTCCTCAGCTGGGCAGGGGAGAGAAAAAAATACAACAAAAGGCTTGTGGGTTGAGGTGAGGACAGGGAGATCACTCACAAGTTACCATCATGGGCAAAACAGACTTGACTTGAGGAAATTAGTTTATTGCCAATTAAATCAGAGTAGGATAATTAGAAATTAAACCAAATCTTAAAACACTTCCCCCCCATCCCTCCCTTCTTCCCGGGCTCAACTTCACTCCTGATTTTGTCCACCTCCTCCCCGTCGGCAGTGCAAGGGGACAGGGCATGGGGGTCGCAGTCAGTCCATCACACAATGTCTCTGCCGCTCCTTCCTCCTCAGGGGGAGTACTCCTCACGCTCTTCCCCTGCTCCAGCATGGGGTCCCTCCCACTGGAGACAGTCCTCCACAAAATGCTCCAACGTGGGTCCTTCCCACAGGCTGCAGTTCTTCATGAACTGCTCCAGCGTGGGTCCCTTCCCCGGGGTGCAGTCCTTCAGGAACAGACTGCTCCAGCGTGGGTCCCCCACGGGGTCACAAGTCCTGCCAGCAAACCTGCTCCAGTGTGGGCTCTTCTCTCCATGGGGCCACAGGTCCTGCCAGGAGCCTGCTCCAGGGCGGGCTTCCCTCGGGGTCACAGCCTCCTTTGGGCATCCACCTGCTCGGATGTGGGGTCCTCCACGGGCTGCAGGTGGATATCTGCTCCACCGTTAACCTCCACGGGCTGCAGGGGGACAGCCTGCCTCACCATGGTCTTCACCACAGGCTGCAGGGGAATCTCTGTTCTGGTGCCTGAAGCACCTCCTCCTCCTCCTTCTTCACCAACCTTGGTGTCTACAGGGCTGTTTCTCTCACACATTCTCGCTCCTCTCTCTGCTGTTGTTCTTCCGCAATTTTTTTTCTCCCCCTTCTTAAATACGTTATCCCAGAGGTGCCACCACCATCGCTGATTGGCTTGGCCTTGGCCAGCAGCGGGTCCATCTTGGAGCTCTGTCGGACATAGGGGAAGCTTCCAGCAGCTTCTCACAGAAGCCACCCCTGTATCCCCCCCCGGCTACCAAAACCTTGCCATGCAGATGCTTAAGAGGATAAATATAAAGTTAGTAAAGTCTTTAAAGGCTTTTACAAAAAAAAGTTCTGTTTGTTTGTTTTTTTAAAGAGTCAAATTAAGAGAGATGATAAATCCAGAGTAATGCTAGCAATGTTTGTATAGCTGTATTGTCTCTTTGTATAACACACATAATAGAAAGCATTTTTCCTTAAAGTGTGGAAATATGTGTCTTATTAAAAATCCTGACATGGTTGCTGAATATAACGCTATGCGTCTTGTCTCTGCTTTCCTCTGTATTTTCCTTGAATGTTTGAAATACCTGCTAGGTGAGATGTCACCTTAAAAAAGAATTTTCTGCAAGCGCGTGGTCTTTGCCTTAGCAAAGCCATTTTGCTGGGCATCTTCTTTAGTCAGCCATTAACGTATTTTGTCTTAAGACTTCTGTATTTTGATTTTTCTGGACACATTCAGGCTCTCAAAGAGAAGACTGAGCTACAAGCCCAGCTTGCAGCTTTGAACATGAAGCTTCAGGCGCAGATGGAGCACAGCCAAAACAGCCAGCAGAAGCAGGAATCTCTGAGCTCAGAAGTGGCCACGTTAAAGCAGTCTTGCTGGGATCTGGAACGAGCAATGGCTGACCTGCAAAATACCTTGGAAGCAAAGAATGCTAGTTTGGCTTCTTCAAATAATGATTTGCAGTTAGCAGAGGAGCAGTACCAAAGACTCCTGCTGAAGGTTGAAGATATGCAAAAAAATGTTCTCACCAGAGACAGCACAGGTGGGATGATGTAAATGTCAATCTTTAAAAATTGTTATTCCATAAGCATTTTATTTCAATACAGTTCTGAAGTCCAGGAAGAAGAAGGAGTTTTAATTTGTGTTTCATTGATGTCATACTAATAAAATGATCTGAATTTTAAGATGATTGGTTTTTATTTTGTGTCATAGAAGTGCCACAATTTGCAGGTTGCCACTGCCAGTTTGGAGAGGGAGGCATAAATATTTAATCTAGTAACTGTTTGACACTGGGCTAATGGTTTTTAGAAAATTGTATGAATACTGGTTTGTAATGATGACTTTACATGTCAGGATACCTGCTTCCTGGTTTTTAATGAGTTCGTATTTTCTGCCTCCAAGGAGCTATGAATGCTTATAGAAGTGATTCATTTATTTTAATTTTATTCTGCTTATGACCTGATACTTTGGATTCTAGCACTTCCCCTCACTTTTGCAGGAAAAGCCAATCTTCATGTAATTAGGCATATACGTTTTTGTTCAAAAAGAAAGAGGAAAAAAAAAAAGCTATGAATATAGCAATAATCCTTGAAAATATGTGCATGAAAATAGAACAATGGAATGCGCTAGTCCAAGTTCTTTATTTTTCTTTTTCTAGTTCATGATCTGCGACAGCAGTTGGCTTCCTTACAGAACCAGCTTCAGAAGGTGCAGCTGGAACGGACCACACTGACCAATAAGCTCAAGGCATCTGAAACAGAAATCGCATCACTCCAAAATGTGCGGCAGTGGTACCAGCAGCAGCTTGTACTAGCACAGGAGGCCCGTGTCAGGCTGCAGAGTGAGATGGCCAATATACAGGTATTATGATTTCCTTCCATATGGGAGGACTGAGAATCTCTTCTTTTTTTATGTTCGTTTTATCCAAAGGACATTGTTTAGAGCTCGGACAAGGGAGCTGGTCTCACTTGTGTATTCACGGGGAGGATGGTGTTTTGATTTTCGTCATGAGGTGTTATTTCACGTTAATGCTGAGGCATAAATTTAACCAAAGCACTTGTCTTCCGTGGATGAAGATCTGCAGTGCCATGAAAGTAATAGCTGAGATAAGACACAGATAGATTCAATGTGATTTTTTTTTTCCTGAAACTCTTAAATTCATTGGCCAAATTTTTACTGTTGATATTAATCTGTGATTTTTTTTTTTCTCCTTCCTTTAGGCTGGGCAAATGACCCAAGCGGGTATGTTGGAACATCTCAAACTAGAGAATGTGGCACTGTCTCAGCAGCTGACTGAAACCCAGCACAGATCCATTAAAGAAAAGGAACGTATTGCAGCGCAGCTGCAAAATATTGAGGTACGGTTGTAGGTGGTCTTGATTAATTATATTCTGCCTAGATTGTGTATCTAGCTTTTGCAAAAGCCAGGCTATTCCGGCGAAGTAACATAGAATTCTTATGAAATGATTCAAATGCTGCATTATAAAAACAGTAAATATTTCAGAGCGATTAAATTTGCATGACATTACGAACAGCAAGGCCATATGTTTCCCACTCCAAGGTGATACTTGCATTTTCAGCTCTGGTATTTGTTTCTAATTGAATTTTAAAGGTGGATGTAAATGTTCTCCTTTGCCCATTCATGAACTTTTTCCAGAGAAAATTTAATTGGAAGTTAAACTAAGTCAGTGAAGTGCTTCTTAAGTGTGTGAAATTGCTCAGTACTCAGGTTTGCCCTTCCTGCCCTCCAGTACAAAAAGGTGGGTAAAATCTGAAGTGCAGTACGCTCGCTTTCCAAGTACTTAGTACCTTAAATCCCAGTGAATTTCAGTGACCTTCCAGCTTCTAAGTCTCAAAGGCACTAAAGCAGAAGGTCAGTGGAAGCACCCCATTTCCAGCGTTACTAGTAGCAGTTGCATAAATGACAGGAATTGCTATTTCACGGATAGGTACAGCATCCAAGGAATCTCTTTTGTTTCAGAATTTTTCCAAACAGCTTAATTTTAATACATTCTTTTCCTTTGTCTTGTTTCATCAATTTAGAAAGGACATGGTGTTATTTAAGAGGAATTCAGATTGTCACAAGTATACAACACATTCACTGTTATTCTAAAGTGTTTTCAGTATATGAATGGGTGACTGCAGTAAAGTTATATGGGTGTGTAAGGCAGCCATCAGAATTATTGTTGCTTGTGTCTTTTCTCTAGAAGTTTTCTTGATAGTTTACCTTTTTCTTTTCCCTTTTTTTTTTTTCTTTTTTCCCACCCCTCCTCCTCCATGGAAACTGTAAAAGTTGATTCCTTGCTTTTTCTGTGCAGGCTGACATGTTAGATCAAGAAGCTGCCTTCATGCAGATCCAGGAGGCTAAAACCATGGTGGAAGAAGACTTGCAGAGAAAACTAGAGGAGTTTGAGGATGAGAAAGAACAGCTTCAGAAAATGGCTGATTCTGCAGCAACATTGGAACAAGATTTGGAACAGGTGGACTGTTGTTACGCAACTTCCCAAGGGTTTCAAGGGAAATACTTATTTGGCTGAAAAGGCAATAGTAAATAGATCCTGAGCTCTAAACTTTTTTTTTAAAACCTGAAAGATTGCTGCAAAAATGAAGTCCATGTCAAAGTCACTCTGTCCCAGGTGAAAAGGCTCCCTTTTTTTAACCATCTCAGTAACAGTACTTTTTTTTAAATTTCAGAACTACTGTCTTGTAGATGTTGGGGGTTTTTTTAGTGCGTACAGTACGTGATTATTCAAAGTATAGACAAGAAGCATAGATCCATGTTCAAAGTTGTTAAGCAGTCAGGTTATCATTACACACACTTGCAGCATAATAAATCTGCACTTCGTTACGGAGTCCTGCTTTAACCTTGTAACATTACAAAGGTAGCGTGTCAAGGGCTGGAATGAGATGAAGTAGGTGCTAGGTCAGTATTATATTCCATGTAATTATATGGCATTATTATTAATAACACTGAATTTACCTGGTATATCTACTGTGGACACATTTTTCAAATAAAAATTCAGAATACTGTGAATCTTACTTAAGAATATTTTAGGTTTGTCATTCTGGTCATTGCTTAGCCTGTAAGATTACAGATGCTGGAGAAGGCAGTCAATGCAATTAATTGAGCAAATAGAAGAAGTGGCCTAGGAAAGTTAAAAAATATTTGCGCCTTCTGCTATTTTCTCCTAGAAGCTAAAATATTAGTTAAAATATTTTGATGGGAGTGCATTTACAAAGATAACATTCATTTTGTATGAATTTAATCTTAAAATACTTCTTCCAGGTCAAGCTGACTTTGCATCAGCGAGATCTGCAGCTTGAATCTTTACAGCAAGAACACCTAGACCTAATGAAGCAATTCACTCTGACCCAAGAGACATTGCACACCAAAGAGCAGTCCCTGGATGACCTGCAAACACAGTATGATGAACTGAAGGCCAGATTAGAAGAGTTCCAAAGTGACGCTACTTCTAAAGATGACATGATCCAGTATTTGCAGAATGAGAAGATTGTCTTGGAAGTAGCTCTGCAGGCAGCAAAAGCAAGCAAGGAGCAACTTGACGAAGGAGCAATGCGCCTTGGAGAAGATACAGAAGTAGCATCACAAATCTTGGAACAACTGAGGCAAGAAATGGCAATCAAGTCAAGCCAGGTAACGAATCCCTAAAAGTGTCTTATTTAAAGTAGGTGTTGCAGGGAAGTATTGCCACAGGCACACAATAGAGCCAATTACACAAGAGGAGATTGGTACACACGAGCTTGTATACGTGTGTAGTTGCGAGATTCAGCTAGTGGGAATATTTTAATCAGTTCTCTCATTTTTCGCTGTCGGTAGACTATCTGACGCTTTCCTGTTACGTCACTGGTGAGCTTACAGTTTAATATCCCTTGGTATTTGTATGCGTTTATGCATTTGCGGCGCATAGGATGGGAAGCTGAGGTTAATTGATCTTCCTCTGTTTGTTTCCAAGAGCCACCATCTTTCTAAAATCTACCAGTTTTACAATGCAATAATTTTGAGTACAGATCACAATTTTGGAAGTAATTTCTTTGGTGTGCTCCTTTTCTGTGGCGCTGTGGACCAAACATCTGCCTCGTGCAGTAATTTGATCATGTTTAATTGTGCCTTTTCTCTTGAAACAGTTTACCAGGGTTTGCTTTTGCATATTGCTGTATACCCACTGAGGCTTTTTTCTAGTCACTGAACTGTTTCACAAAACCAAACCTAATGCATATCCTTATTCTTTTTGTCGCTGCTTTAAATTACGGTGACTCTTCCTTTCACACCTTAGTTTGATAGTCATGTATGCTCTGTATCTTTTAGAGCATCCAAGCTCCACAGCAAGAGCTTTCTTACTGAATGCTGGTAATGATGAGTTACTGTTAATCTTTAGAGGTTTCTTTTGAAGGTAATAATAGGACTCGATAGTAACCCATAGAAGTACTGAAGAATTATGAAAATATACTTAACATAAAGATTGTTTTTTTCCTTCAGAGGACCAGCTGATTTCTTCCTTTGATTATGTATGTGTGAACGGGTGCCATCCAGATACAAGGCATGTACACTAATGATGCATACTAAAACTTTAATGGCAGGATAAGGGGATTTCATGCATTCCTGAGGGTTAACAAGGCTCACTATGTGGTGACCTGTGTGAATGTATTTCTGTATAAAACACTGGTTTATCTAACAGTGCCATGGAGAGGCCTAGTCAGAAACGTGATCTTCATTAGATTAGGCAGGTGGTACAAGCATAGCAAAAGATACTGTCGCTGCTTGAAATAAGGTAGAATATAACATTTGGCATGTAAAGCAATGTGTTTGCTCTTTTTCTCTATGGCAGGTAGAAAATCTGCAACAAGAAAATGCCAGCCTTAAAAAACAGGTTCAAAAATTGAAGGAACAGTTCCTGCAGCAGAAGGTAAGCAAAAGCAAACTATTTCAAAGAAACAAAACCAAAGAAATTACTTTTTTTTTTACAGTGAAGGCATGTACTTCTGAGGGCTTTGTGCGGACACTTTAATCCATTTTCTCTATCAAAGAACTTTGTGACATAACTATACAGTTTCTGTATTTTGTACAGTTGAATTTTTATCTGTAACTAACATAAAAACAGATCCACCAACCCATTCATGCTTTCACTGGACTTCAGGGAGTTTGCCAAATGATCCACCGCATAAAATCTCTCTCTGGTTTGTTGATACTAGGTTTGCTTTTGCAAAAGCACTCGTGAAAATCTTTGTGTCGTCATTTTCCTGCAGCTTTGAAAAATGATAGTTGCTTCGGTAATTAGATGGAAAATAAGTGCTTTATGGCAAATTTTATTCTGAATTTACACAGTTTTGAAACATTAATTTGAAATTGATATGCCATTAGTGTTGCAGATATACGTGTCTTATGTATAGGGTGGCACCGTTAATTTACTGCTTGATTGCTTATTAATCTGATGCCAAAGGTAGTTTTAGCTTGTTAGGTTTAAGTTTGGGAAGGCTGTTTAAACTGTCAGTCGCAGTTAAGCCCTCTTGTCATGGCAAAAGTTATTAATTGTGTGCGTGGGATGGTTAATTTTTTACAATTAGTTTAGTTTAAAAAAAAAGGCATGTAATTAGTGCAGTTCCATAAAGAATGTGAAGAGTATCCCGTACTGCTATAAACACTCTTGCTCGGGGGTTTTTATGAACTGCTGATACATAGTGGTATTTGATATCTGAGCTTACATAAGTCTTTGAACCGGAGTAAATATGTTACAGATGATGATGCTGGTTTCTATTCTTTTGATGCACCTCCCTTCCCCCCCCAAAATAAAAGAATATCAGTAAATACTTTATAGTAAATTAGTCTTAAATTTGTAAAGCTGTAACAGAGGTGACGTTGTCCTCTTGAAACTCTTGTGTCCAAGGTAATGGTGGAAGCTTATCGAAGAGATGCAAGTTCTAAGGACCAGCTGATTAGTGAATTGAAAGCTACAAAGAAGCGGCTGGACTCAGAAGTGAAAGAGTTAAAACGAGAGCTACTGAAAGTTCAAGTTGAAAAACAGTCACTTGAATCTGAACATTCAAAACTGCAGAAGGAGGTATCTCAGGTTCACCAGCAAATGGTGGAAATAGAAAATCATCTTCAGTCAGTGCAGAAAGAACGAGACGATATGGAAACACGCCTACAGGTATGGAAGGTGTTAAGCTTTGGACTTTGAGAGTGTTACATCCAGGATACATTGCTATTTGAATTAACTTTGGAAATAAACAGAATGACCACCTGCAAGTTAAGGTTCTTGGTTACATATTTAATATTGTCTATGCATTTGAGCTTATACCTACCAACATTCTGTAAATACGTGACTGCTTATTAACACCTCATGTAAGTAAGTGGGGAGAAGCACGCTAGAGGAGTGGTGGAGGTGTGATGTGGAAGCGGTTTCTTTGGTCCCAAAGTGAACTCCATCTGAGCAAAGAGCAAGGAAGAACTCTGTTCAAACAGGTTATGGTGGTGGCCACAGAGGGAGGAATTAAAGAAGAAATAAAAGGGAAAGAGAAAGGAGATGGAGAACCTTGGAACAGTTTATATTTAGAGACAGAAGTAATTTTGAAATTTCACACTTATTCTTTTATACTCCAACATAAAGCAAACGTACTTTTGTTCTTATTCTCATGGGTGCTTTTTTCCTTCCTATTAAGTCTTTGCAGTTCGATAAGGAGCAAATGGCATCTCTTGCTGAGGCAAATCAGGCATTAAAACAACAAGTAGAGCAAATGCAAGAAGAAGCAAAAAAGTAAGTGTTCTTTTAGTACAGACAAAAGAACTATGGCATTTGTTTTTCATATTCACCTTTTTAGCAATCACTCTTTCCCTATTCCCTAGTCTTGCCTTTGGGAAATTTAAACAGTAAACAGTCAGAGAGTCATAGAGTCATATCCATGGCAAAGCATTGGTTGCATGCTACACAGGAGTTGCAGCTTCTCCTCTGATTCACTTCTGCTTTTAACCAAGTCTCTGCCATACAACGTACATATTTGAGCTAATCCTAATTACCATTCACTGAATTTTAGCCTTGACTGGCTAGAATGTTGGCATTAGTGAGAACCACTTTCCCCCTGCCCCACCACTGGTGATCACAGGGTTTTTGTGATACCTGACATATCCACCAAGCATCTCAGATTAGATTGGATTCTTACTTTAAATTCTGTGTTATTTTTAGAGATAGTAGTATATATTCCTTCCTATTGGAGTTTTAATAATTCTGACAAAGACCTTTTAATTACCATAAGTATTTTCTTAGAATGTTTTCAAGAGCCTTCAAGGTATTGTCTTGCAAAGGGCCAAATTGTACTTTACCAACCTGATGGGTTTCTCTGATGAGGTGGGTGACTCTGGGACGGGGGGAGAGAAGTGGATGTTGGTTTTTGTTGGGCCTTATGAAAAATTAATCTTTTAGTACTGTTTTCAGGCAGTTTTTTGCTTTACGTGGTTTTGTTTTTCCTTTGACTCCAGGGCCATTACTGAGCAGAAACAGAAAATGAAGCGTCTGGGGTCAGATCTGACAAGTGCTCAGAAAGAGATGAAAGCAAAACATAAAGCCTATGAGAATGCAGTCAGCATTCTTAGTCGTCGGCTGCAGGAATCTCTTGCTGCAAAGGAATCTGCTGAAGCAGAGTTGAGCAAACTAAAAGCACAAATCACTGATGGTGGAAACAACCAGATTGCTCAAGTATGTAGATGTCTTTTAACATCGTTAGTACAAGGACAGCGCTACCTTGTTATTAAATATAAGTCTTGAAATATTATTTTACACTGAAGTGATGAAAATATTTGGAATATAAAGCTAGAAAAGAACATGGTACTAGTGTTCTGAGCACTGCGAATTTCCTTAACTGCATTTGAGAGAGGTGATTTGGCAAGCTTTGGTTTGGTTGGTGGGTTTTTTTCACTTGTATCTTTCAGGTTACCACTTGTAATCCAGGCTCAAGAGGGTGATCAGCCTTAGTGCTAAATTTCCTGATTAATTTTTACTGGTTTTTTGGTGATGGGTTTTTGTTTTGGGTTTGTGGTTTTTGGTTTTGTTTTGTTCTGTTGTTGGGTTTTTGTTGTTTTGGTTTGGGTTTGTTTTTTTTTTTTTTAAAAAGGCTTAGCATCTGACGATTTTCCCAAATTCTAACTCTTACTGCTTTTTGCTCATTGACATTTAAAAGTTCTTCAGGGTAGCCATAACTTACTTATATATGTTATGCCTGTGATAAGAAAAATAATTTACCAGGGGGAAGCTCCAATTCCTTGGACCAATGGAGCAAGATATCAGGTACTCTAACAGCAGTAGCTGGATGCAAGGGTCGAAAGATCTGAGCAAGACCTTTACATTAAGCACTAGCACCTCGTTTAATATTTGCTAGAGAAGTAGGCTTTTTAACAACAATAAAATTACTCCTGTAGTTGGGTGATACATTAATCACGCTTGTGATCCCTTTGTCTTTAGGAAAGGATTCAAGCTCTGGAGACAGAATTACAAGCTGTTAGCAGCAGTAAGTTGATGCTGGAAAAAGAGTTGCAAGAAGTGATTTCACTTACCAGCCAAGAGCTTGAAGAATACAGAGAGAAAGTGCTGGAACTTGAGGATGAGGTGATTGTTTGAATTTGCATGGTAGATGGGAAGGTGACAGTAAAAAGTGCCTGAGAGGCCGGGAGAAATTTTAGTACTATAGTTTTATTCCAACAGTGCGGGAAATCAGAATATTACATAGGAAACGTCGTGTCAGTGACACTTGCTGATTTTGCTGCCCTGTGCTGGTTCTTTGTTGTTTCATGAATCATTGTCGTGTAGGGAAAGAGAAGATGAGAGAGAAAAGTAGTTCCTGTATTAGATACCAGCTGTGTCTGGTCATGAGACAGTGAGGATGCATGAATCATTATCTTCTGAAACTATTTAAAGTCATGGATGCTCACTGATTTTGAGGGCAGGGTGGTGGTGTTCAGTTGTAGAGTTGCCCAAAAAAATTATCAGCTACTGTTGAGATGCAGATCAAGAGTACTCTTGGATTCTGCTTTCTGCCAAGCATTTTAGTCTTCGAAAAGGAAAAAAAATACCTAATTGAATTTATTTTGAAGTGTTCATTTAAAAAAGAAAAGAAAAAAGAAAGAAATCCCACTCTGGAAAAGCCAGATGTTTAATGAGTTTAGCTCACGACTTTTTTATGTAGTAATCTGAAGTAGTTTCGTTTTGTTTGTTTGATTTGTTTTTTTTTCTTTTGCTATAGCTTCAGGAATCTAGAGGCTTCAGGAAGAAGATAAAACGTTTAGAAGAAATTAATAAGAAGTTGGCCCTTGAACTGGAGCATGAACGTGGAAAACTTACAGGTCTTAGTCAGTCCAATGCTGCTTTGCGGGAGCACAACAATATCCTCGAAACAGCATTAGCAAAAAGAGAGGCAGACTTGGTACAACTGAATCTACAGGTATTTGACCTTTTGATAGAATATCTTAAGAAAGGAATTAGCTCATATTTCTGATAACAGGATCTAGACATCTTCACTCGTGTGATACAAAGTTGGTGCATTTTCTCCAATCTGGGCCTCCCATGTGTTGCCTAACAGCAGTAATATAGGGGGCTAAACAAGAGATCAGAAATGACACTTTGCACTAAACAGTTCCTTTCGGAAAAAACGGAATCATACTAAAATATTTGCAATAGTGAAAGCGTGGCGCACTTACATTAGTTGGAATATACAAACTGTGTTACATATGGATTCA
Organism: Morus bassanus; assembly: GCA_031468815.1. NCBI lineage: Eukaryota > Metazoa > Chordata > Aves > Suliformes > Sulidae > Morus > Morus bassanus. The sequence goes on from CM062577.1 coordinate 29,767,885, forward strand.
CTGAGATGAATGATTTTTATGCCAATGGTAATATATTCATGGGGTATAAGCAAATGGGAATATAGGCAATGAGCTACTGCTTAACCGTAGCTACTTTTAAGGTTGAAGGGTACCATGAGGAAAGAGTTATCAGTGAACAGCAGTGAGTGGTTTTGCAATTCCTGCATTGGCTTGTGTTTATATTTCTTCTACTGGCTCTTCTGGTCTTCCAGTAAGCCCACACAAAGCGTGTGTTTGTTTTTGTGATGTGATACAGGTTCAGGCAGTCCTAAAGCGGAAAGAGGAAGAGGATCAGCAAATGCAACAACTTATTCAAGCTTTACAGGCTTCCTTAGAGAAAGAAAAGTTAAAAGTTAAAGACCTTAAGAAGCAGGTAATGGCTCATCTTTTGTTTTATTTACTTAAAAGGGTATTTAAATGTCAGGTATTTGAAAAGTAGCTTGAAACAAAACCTATGCTTTATAACTTAGTGCCTCCTGCAGGGTCTCTATCATGATGGCCAGTGGCTGGAAGATCACTTGATGTCTTTTCTGTTGTGCCCTGTGTTACGCACACTCATTGACTACGTGGGAAGTTCCATTATGACTTGTAATGCATGTTACATAGCCTGAAGTGATGATACATCATCCAAAAATTCCCAGTGAAGAAGCAGTCTGGCAAACATGCTTCTTCCATTATATATAGTTATTAACCGCCATTAGCATTAATAAGGATAACAACACTAATAATTTTTCAGACAAAAAGAGAAGTCTTAACAGCTGCACAACTTCCTTCTTGATTCGTTTGGTACCCCTTTAGTCTAGCTCCCCTTATGATTCACCTACAGTGATAAAACAAAGAAAAACTGCATCTTTTTTTTCTTGTAGGAAGCAGCAGCCAAAGCGGATGCAGCACATAACCGCCGTCATTACAGAGCTGCTGTGCTTGAGCTCAGTGAAATCAAGAAAGAGCTACATGCCAAAGAACTGCTTGTCCAAGCCCTTCAGGTTGAAGTGGACAAACTGCGGTAAGTAAATGTCCAAGTTCTTAGAGAATAGTAAATTAAAAAAATCCTCTGAAAAAGCCATAAATTAGTGAATTTTTGGTTTTGCCACTCTGGATTATGTTGACATGTACCCCAGCTGAGCCTGACCATAAGATGCATGTTTGGACTCTAGGCAAATACTCGCATTTTTCTGTGTCTTCATAATTCAGTTAGACCTGACGGGCGCTGTACTTAGGCTTCACCATCTGCTTTTTTTACAGCTTCAGCACAGATTTCTACCATTTCATGTTACCAGTAAGGATTAACACTTCATACAGATCCTGTTATTCTTCTCTCTTTCACATCCCTGAGGAACTACATAGAGGATGAATTTGATTGTCGAATATATTCCACAGTATATTCAAATTAAATTTGTTTTCTTGTATAGAAGATATTTTCTTAAATGATAAGGAATTATCAGACCTACATGAGAACAGATATAAGGTTAACCCTATTCCTTGTAAAACAAAAGAAAAATTGCTGACAGGTTTTTTATTTGTTTGTGGCTTTTTTTTTACTGCATAATCTATTGTTTGTAACTGGACTATTACCAGTTCTCAAGGAACTTTTTTTCTTTTGCAATGTTTAATAATATATTCATGCATCTGTCTCATATAAAACCTGTTTGTGACTTAAGTCTTGCTGTGAATGTGTTGGCAAAGCCTTCAGTCAAAGCTATAACTAATCAGGTTCCATGCACTGTCATGTCATTTCTGGTTACATAGCTAACCCAGTGAAGTACTTGTTTTAAAGGACAGATTGAATAACTGCTGTGTCTGTTAATCCTGCTGTGCAGGGCAGAGGATGAAAAACATTCCCAGGAGGTATCACAGTTTCAGCAAGAGCTGGCGGAAGCCAGGTCTCAGCTCCAACTTCTGCAGAAAAAGCTGGATGACAAGCTTAGTGAACAGCCTGTAGTAAGCCAAGAGGTAAAAACTGCACGTTTACTGTGTTTATCCTTATTTATGATGCATTGTATGACTTCATTCATCTTTAATTCAGCGTTTTTAATGAAGTTGTGCTAGGTTTTCTTAGAACCAGGAAGGGTTCATGAGACACAATAATATATTGCAGATTTTGGGGTTGATTGCACCTATAGGTAATTCTAAAGATACTTTTTTCCCCGCCCCCCTGGTAGGTGGAAGACCTCAAGTGGGAAGTGGAACGAAAAGAAAGAGAAATTGAAACACTTAAGCAGCAGTTGGATCTGAGTGAACAGCGCAGCCACAAGGAGTTGGAAGGGATACAAGTTGTCTTGCAGGTATTTAATCTAGCTGGCAGAGATTCTGATGGATAACTGGTACTGCTGTAGAGGGATAATTAAAATAATATTTTTATTGTTTAAAAGCATACTTTTTTGATACTTTTTAAAATAGATTTTTATTCATAAAAACTTAGTCACTATATGTTTTGCACTGACTTTACTTTTCTCAGTTTCACTTGGACTGTGCTGCTAGCTTCTTATTTCCTTGACCTTACACCATTAAAATAGGCTACTGACTTCTTTTATCTAATTTCTGCCAGGGCAAATTGGTTTCAAATAGCAATGTTATGTGTCGTTTCTTTTCCTAGTTTCCTCTGGAAACTGAAAAGAAAAAAATGATAAAAAAATTAGTTGGCTGGAATTTTTACACCGTTTCCCTGTATCACATTCATTCTCTTCTTTTCCTGTTTAGAATATCAAGACTGAGTTGGAAATCGTGAGGGAAGACCTGTCAGTGACTCAGAAGGATAAGTTTATGCTGCAGGCTAAAGTGACTGAACTGAAGAACAGCATGAAGTCGCTGCTGCAGCAGAACCAGCAACTGAAGTTGGACCTGAAGCAAGGGAAGATGAAGAAGGTATTTAAATAGGAAGAATACATGTTGTAGGGTACTGGAAAATACTCTGCTAATGCTCTTAAAGTACTGGAAAATACTCCGCTGCAGGAAAGCTGGTGAAAACTCTGAACTGAAATGCCTGCCTGTGATACAGACTTACCGATGTTCTGATATTTAAATGAGAAATGCAGGAAGATTTGCAGGCAAAATAACTGTGCTGATCTTGACTTCCCGCCTTTTACTTCAGAAAGCTTTGTGTTTAGCGTATTATCTTACATCTTGACTTGCAATAGTAAAGCAAAAAAGGTAGCACTTCAATAATGAATCATGGGCAAATATGGAGGTAATACCTTCTTACAGTTAATACTTTCTTAATATTTGTGTGTCTGTCCTCTCCATACTTCCTAGTTTTTCATCCTTCCACAATTTCAAAAGGTAACTATTAGTGGTTTCTTCGAGTTTTCCAATTTGCTACTCGTACACAGAAAATGCAGTAATAGTAGATCCCTTGCTCTTTCCCTCCCTGAAGTAATTCTCTCACTTAACGAGACAGAATTTCGTATGGAAGCCTCCATTTCATTCTTTTAGACGTTGGTCCTGATACCTCATCCTGCAGGTTCCAGAATTTCCAAAAGGATTTTTTTTATTGTACTTAATTGATTTTTTTTCCTGAATTGTTCTCTTAACTATACTGAAGGAATGTTACTAAAATTTGTTGTGAAGGTCCAAGTCATTTGCTTTAAGTCCTTCCTGTTTTATTTCTTTCGTAGGGTGGGTTCTTGAGTAGGTCCTTCTAGATGCTGTCCGTTTACTTACGAGCATGGCTAGCAGATGACATTAGGTTAGGAACTGTTGCTTGTGACCCATGAGACTTAACATGAATGTGCTTCTGATTCCTGCTCTGTAATGCAGATACGTAGCAGTAGTGTGATGTGAGACTCTTTGTATGTGGTAAAAAATGACGTTGATGAAATAACTTAATTGTATTTCTGGCTCTTCTTTTCTTCCCTTTAACCAGAGGAAGGAACTGAAAGGAGAGAATAACTCTTCAAATCCTGTGACTCCAGTCAAGATTCCTGATTGTCCAGTGCCTGCTGCCTTGCTGGAAGAACTGTTGAAACCATCGACAGCTGTGAGCAAGGAGCCTTTAAAAAATCTGAACAGCTGTCTTCGGCAATTAAAGTATGACCTGTTATTTTCAACCATATTAAATAATCTTAAAAATGTTTCCAAGAAACCAGCTGCCAGCCTAAGGAAAAAAGGATTTGTAAAATGAATGCTTTTCCTCTTATTGGGACTATATTTAGGACAGTAGGATGTTCTGTTACTGTAAGTGCTTGCTTATATGGTAATGAAATAGGGAAGGAAGCCTTTACAATAAACTAGACAAAATGTCCATCCTAAACCGTACACAGCAGAGCAAACCAGAAACAGCTATTTCTAGTTGTTCTTGCTGGTGGGAAAGCTGGTGTTTCTCTCTCTTCACAGCATCAGAAAGGCTGCTCGTCATAGCCCAGGCAGTGTGTTAATAAGAAATCTCTACAGAGGAAGTTCATTCTGCCAAAAACATGTTTTCAGATCTTCCTTTACAAGGTTACACGTGAGATTCTGAGCAGGAAAGGTACAGCTTCAGGAAGATGGGGCATTTAGGTTGTTAGGAGAACTGAGCTGCTATTACCACCTCAGTTGATGTTTGAGGGGAGTGAGCCTGTGATAATGTTCTGTGATCCTGTACTACCAGACTAGTCGCTTTGCTAAGTTGGTGTCTGACTGAAGTCATGTGTTTATCTAGTTATTTTTCTGTGCTTCTTTCCTCACCTCTACCACCCATCTTGTCTTTTATACCTGCAAGAGTACCGCGTTCATCAGGCTGCAGTCACTAAGTGCCTTTACTGAGGAAACAGTGCTGCATCGTCCCTGGCAATGAGTATGTGCAGCAAAGGAGCTGCTGCGCTGTTGGCCCTTATTTTTGAATTGAGCATATTGTATTTGTTTTGCTCTTAAATTAAAGAGAGACAATTCCTAAGCTTCCTGTAAACTTCTTTCTCTTGCATACAGCTATAGCTTAGATAGTCTTGGAGTAGGTATCAAGAATCAGAAGAGTAATTTTCTGATCTTGCGTTTAGCAGTTAGCTTTCTGCTTGTTAATTTTTGCTTTTTTGTTCTCAATACTTTCAAAAGGCAAGAAATGGACAGCCTTCAGCGTCAGATGGAGGAACACACCATTACAGTACATGAGTCAATGTCTTCGTGGACTCAGATTGAGGGGCAGCTAATGGACCTTACCTCTACCAGCCCTGCAACTGCATCAGACCAGCAGGAGATTCCTATTGTAGAAGAAAAGAAACAGAATTGTAGTGCTAGTGACAAGGAAGCTTTGACACTATAACCCCCTTATCAGTTGTCTTTCTTCCTATTGCTTTAAGTATGTAAACAAATCTTTATCAAAATTATTTATTTATTTCCTTTTGAAAAATGGTGTTCAGAGTTGTGCTTTTTCCTGTAGAAGCGAAGGCCATGGTTTTGAGAAACTGGTGTAATATTAAATGCAGAACATGCTATTCCAAGGGTTTGTTTGAAACCATACCGTACCGTAATAATTCTGTCATGTTGGGGACTGCCAAGTGGTAAATCTAGCTCATTTTGGGGTTTAGTAAGAGATTCAGATGAAGGTTTAAAATGAGGTCAAGAGGAGCATCTGGTTCCAGGTCTGTATTTGTTCAACCTGGGCGAGTTTGTTACAGAATGACTGTTAATTATGTAACATTTGGGGTTTGGTGGGTTTTTTTTAATTTGGAGGGGGAGGGGTGTGTGTTATTTTTCCCCCATCTTGGGTAGTATCCAGATCACAGGGAAAAAATAAGTTCTGTTCACGTGCAGCCATTAGCAGTGGTTCAGAACTGGATATTCTGAGTATCCTCTTCCCTCCCTATAATCTCTTATTCTTGAAATTCAGATTACAGATACCTGTATTTTAAAGAAGAAAAATTCATTTGAAGCCATTTCTAGTTGTGAAGGTGACCTCTGTCCTATGGCAAAAGAAACAAGACTGTAAAGACAAGCAATGCAGAGCAGTATGTACCTTTGGCAGATTTGCCTGGGATGTTTTCTGAAGTATTAGTTTTTCTCTTACAGTCGCAGGCCAGTAGGGAGCTTTGCTTCACTGCACAAACACTTCTTGCACCTTTTTATTTCAACTTCTGAAGTAGACACCCTTGAAAAAGGTATGCGTGTAATATATATATATATATAAGAAAAAATAATAATTTTCTGACTTTGAATATCTGTTTTAATATGCTTATATACTGTAAGTTAAGGCTGACACGAGGGTTTTTTGTTACTGTCATTGTTTTAATGTTACGTTTAAGTTTGCTGTTTTTTGACATACTGTACAAATGGCTTAGGGAAATTAGCCCCTAAAGCTAGAGCTTTTAGAAATGTAATTATTTTTACTTTAAAAGAAAAAATTATTATGCCTATGAAATTATTATTTTTATTAGCTTTATCTTCTCCCACACATTTGCCCTACTTTTTGCACCCTCTATTACAAGGTGTCCATCATGAATGGAAATGCTGGTACTGTGGCAGCCCCCCTGCAGAGCACCTTGACTAGATTATTATTAAAGCAGCCCACTTCAGATTCCTTCACCTTTGGTCCCGTAGCTCCATGTGGCTCGTAGTGCAGTGATAAGCCCGCCCTCTCCTCATTCAAAAATTCGGTGTGGAGGTACCGCTTTGCCTAATTTGCTTAAGTGCTAAAACACAAATCAAAATACACGTGACGGATTACTTGGAAGATTTAGTGGCAACTCATGTACTAGCACATTTTTGTCTTTAAAACATAAAGAAAACAGGTCAATTATATGCACTATAGTTTGGCGTTTAAAAAAAAATAAATCTAATAAGTACAAGTAGACTAAGTGGCTGGGGGACAAAACCAAAAACTCTAGTTCATGTATGCTTGCAAAGAGGCCGTTGCTGCTTATGGATGAGTTTGGTTGCGGGGGGGAAATTATTGCAGTTTGCTTATCAGTAAGGCAAAAAATACGCAAGCAAACAAAAAACCCAAACCCACCCATATTTATCTAAAGTCTGATTTCTCATAGTTACTAATTCAATCTCTAGTCCAGTTGAACACTTTGCACTTAAAGTGTCTATACTGACTGATTTCATGCCCCTCCGGTGCTGGATTTTAACTTGTATTTTATTGGGATCAAAGTCAAGTGATGCTGAAAGTCAGGGTTTTGAAATTAGTGAAGGAAGAAATGCATTAGCGTGGCATGAGGTGCCCATCACACAGAATTACCAAACAATTCAAAGAAAAGTCAAAAGCTTTACAGACTAGCTTAGGCATGTTAACATCTGCATAGTGTTGCCGTCTACTTTGCAGAGTAAATGGTACTGATTGTCTCGCGGCTGTCACGTTCTTGAGGTTGCCTGGATATTTAACTCGAAGGAAAAAAAAAAACCACACAGTATTGTTAAAGAACAAAATTAAAATTACATAATGAATAATATATCCAGTACAAAAAAGTTATCAAACATTCAGGATTTTAAATAAACTAACACTTGTGCAGTGTTAATGTTGCTGTTCATTTTAGTAAATACATTGCCTACAGTTCAGAATCCATTATGTTTGGATGTCTGAAGTTTGGCACCAGTTGTACGGATAAAGGTTTTATGTGGTATCAGAGAAGCCAGAATTGTTAGAAACCTTCATAGTTCTTCAGAATGTCTGCTCTCCTTTTCGTATCAATAATCATACTGCATTCTGTTTTCAGGGCAGTGCTGCATCTTCTCACCAGCTCCTTATAAAGACATCTGAGCTTATACAATCAAGTAGTCTTAGATGCATGTTTTTCCTTTTAAAGATGAGGGAGCTGTTGTGAAGTGCTCAGATTAGATTTCTGCATTGACTCCCCTGTCTCCCTCTAAGCACCTGGACACTAGGTGTTTTCATTTGATATTCACCATGTGTTTTCTCTATAAGCTGAAGCACCATGCCATTGACTTAAATGAAGGACAGACAGTGAGACTTGAGGGTCTAAATCTGGGGAGGTACTAAGTCAATTAAGTTACAGAAGTCACTGGCAAGCCTTCTAGGAGGAGCGCCCTGCATGTGATAAAAGCAAGGCCTTTTCTTTGAAGCTCATCAGCTATGTTTCTCAATTATCCAGAGAAATAGTTGCTGTTTTATTAAAAAGCCTCACCTTGAGGCTGAGCATGCTCACTCTACAAAGCTTCAGGTCCTGTCTAGGCAATGAAACAAACTAGTTGTAGGAACGAAAACCGCCTCCTCTACTGCCAGATACATCAGAGGAAAACCGGAAGAATAATCTCATAAAGCTCTTTTTCCTTTTTCAAGCACTGCACTAGAACGTAGTTTCCGTGTCTGTTTCTTCAGTGGTTGCTACCTACTAAACCAAGTCTTGTGGATGAATGGGAAATGGCACTGTAAAGTGAGAATGCTTCCCAAATGATGGAAGTTGGTAAATGCTGCAGCATTACGTTTGCAGATGCTGTTGGGTTTTTGAAGACTCTTGAATAATTGTGCATTTAAAAAAACCAAACACACACAACAAAAAACCAGCAAACCCTACGATTGAAAAAAATGTTAGTTACTGAGTCTCTGGTGTTGCTGAACATTGCGTAATGCTCCATTCTATTGTCTTCCAGATTTCTTGGAAATATTTGTGCACTGTATTGGGATCGGCTGAGCCCCTCATCCACTCATGCAATGGGAGGATCTGGTCCCATACTGTTTATTCGGGCAATATCCTAGCTGAAATCTATGAGAATTTCACATATGTTAAGAGTAGTGTAATATCCAGAATGAAAGTTCTAGTGCTCATATTTTCATGGATTAATTATTCCTCCTTAGGGGAGTGAACTGCAGTGGCGTGGGCGTTTTAATGTTAGCTATGACAACATCAAAGGTGCACTGGGGACAGATAGTATTATCAATATAAATTTAACTCAGAGATGACAAATTCACTACTGATGATGCAAAAGCTTGTGATGAATGTTTTATTAACTTTGGCAGGGAAGTGTGGATAGTTGCATGTGACTTGCTGTGACCAGAGCCTTCAAGTATTTTCATGTGAAAGCAGTTACGGTCCAAAGGAATTACTAATGCTCATCAGCTGTCATCTGATCTCTCCTGTCTCCTAGTAATGTGTAACACTTCAGTCTTGGGCTACTGCCCAAGGGCAGCCTAATTCCCAGTACAGATGCACAGATTTCTAGGGGAGGGAAAGATGTTCTGGATATTGTAAATGAAATATTGTTATGTTTTATACATGACATTCAGTAATGTCTGCTTAGGCTGTATTTGTAAAGATAGAAGTTAATCATTTCATGTTCTTGAGTTGATAACCCAGGGGCTGGGGGAGTTACACCTATGTACAATTAGTGTTTATGATCATACAACGCATGTTGATTATAAAAATAATGTGCATAGGAATTCCTTTAAAAGTTTTGTGCAATAAACTATTTTTGGTAAAGGGTTCCATGTTGTTTCTACTTTTAAAGAGAACTTGATGTTGTCTTCTCTTGGTTTTGGGCAGTAATTTTTAGGTTTAGGATTTTGCTGTACGGCCACCTTTAAGGAAAAAAATGACTTATTTTGAAAGACTACGCTATTGCGTATTGATTTTTCACTGATCTTTAACACATCTAAAATCGATTGTGCTTCTATTTCCATTACGTTTACTTCTGAGTTTGCTGAACCTGTCAGGAAAGAAGGAGTGTATCTCCCTTGGCCCGCATTTGCCAACATCTGAACTTTGAGTGTACGAAATGGAACGTCGCAGAGATGTCATCTTGATTTTAAATTAGCCGAGCGCGATGATGAGGAGAGAAACGACCATCCCTTGCTTGTAATATTAAAGGGTGTGAGTTAAAGGGATGTTGCCAGCTGCTTCTTGAAGCCCTGCCGTTTTGCCTCATCGTTTCGACCAGCACCTGACCTCTTTGCTTGTAGTACAAGCAGCGGTACCTGTAAGGTACCCGTGAGGTGGTGAGGTGACACCTCAGGGGAGGGATAGTTTAGCTCTGTGAAGGGACTTGTTTCCCTCTATGCTTCTTCATGATTTTCCATCTCTGCCTATCTGAGACTACTGCGGCGTTTTGAGCTTGAGCCTGCTGAAGCATCACGCATTTTTCTGCCCTGTAAATAGGCATTTTGAATCTCGATAAACGCTCTAAGCCGTAAACGCGCAGCCTGTAGTCTGAGAGGGAGGGAGGTGCCGTGGCATTGTCGCGCCCCGCGGTCGTTAAAGCGCCTCTCCGTCCGGCGTCGGTCGGGACACCTCCCCCACGCCCATTCGGAGTCTAATTAAAAGCCGCTTTCCCAGGGCAGGCGCCCTTCCGCGGCGATCGCCGCCGCTGCGGGGCGCGGCTCGGCGGGCGCGGGGCGGGGCTGCCGCGCGTTTCTGTCAGGCAGCGGGGCGGGAGGAGGAGGAGGAGGAGGAGAGACGGAAGCCGGGAGGCCGCTGAGGTACCGTCCCCGAAGGGCGGGCGGGCCGGGGCCGGGCCGGGGCATGGAGCGGTGGGTCGGGGCCGCCGGGGGCTGGGGCTCCCTGTGGGGAGCCGGCTGGGGCCGCTGGCCGGGCTGGGAGCTCTTGGCCGCCTGCGCGGTCATCGGCGCCGTGGGCTGGCTGCTGCGGCTGCTGGAGAGGAGGCCGGGCGGCCGCGGGGCGCCGGCGGCCATCTCCTCCCCGGCAGCCCTCTCCTCCCCGCCGCCGCTCTCCGCGGGGAGCCGGCGCTGCAGCGGCGGGAGCCGCCCAGGTGAGAGACTCGGGGGAGGCCGGCGGGGGGGGGGGGGTGGCGCTGCCCCTCGCTCCGCGGGAGGGGCGGCCGGGCGGCGGGCGCGGCGCGGGGAGGCCTGCGGCCGCTCGCCCTTCCTCCCTCCGCGGCCCCGGCGTCCGCGCCCGCGGGCGGAGCTCCGCCGCCGCTGCCCTCTGCCCCCGCTCCGTCCCTCCGTGCGCCCCGGGCCCTGCCGGCGGCGGCAGGGGGGGCCGCGGCCCGCCCCACCCTTCTCCCGCCTCCCCGCTCGCGCTCCGCCGCCTCAGCCCGCTCCCGCGCCGAGCCCGCCCGCCCTGACGAGCTCCGGGAACGCAGGGTCGCTTCCCGTTCCCGAGAAGTCCCGTCCCCCCCCCCCCCCCCCCGCCGCCTCCTTTAATCCTGGTTTTCCCGTAGCTTATTCCAAGTTCGTTCGGCAGTTCCGTTCCTGCCACGTATTTCGTAACTGTCGGCCCATCTGGCAACAGGCGGTATAGACCGAATACCCGATTGCACAGCCACGATTATTCTGCCATGTGCAAACCTTAGCAGTCAAAATATGGCCAAAGGCAGGATGTGCTTCTCATTTAATTCCTGCCGTAAAAAAAAAACAACAAACAGAAGAAATCCCTCTGTTTTCTCACATTGCTCCTTATTTAATGAGTAGTGGAATAAGTAATATTGCCACCCTTAAAAGTCGATCATTCATTCTCTCTTGGTGCCAGTCTTAAAATTTTTTTTTTTTTAAACAGATTCTGCTGTTTCATACTGATGCAGTAAGACAAGGGAGAATGCACCTCTTACTCATTCTTCCAGATTTTGGTTGATTTGGAAGAAGCCTCAAACATGTGGTGGTTGTTAAATTAGTTATTCATATTTGTAAAGCCACTAAAGGTAACTTGCAAGGTCTTGTGTGCTAAACTAGAAAAGGTAGCTGCGTCAGTGCTGGCTGTACTCTGGATCACTTGGAATTACATGAAATGCATTTTAAGGTTCAAATAATCACCTTTTGCACCCGCATGTAGCAAAGGATCATCTTAAAACAGGCAGTTGCTATTGCTCGGGTTTGCAAGTCACACCTTTTGTTTTGGACAGATCGAAATAGGTGATGCGGTTAAAAATGAATAAATGCTTATCCATGTTAGCTGAAAGCTTAATGTCGGAACACACACGTATTTCGTGAAAGTTCTGTGTTGTCATTCCAGCGTTTTTGCTGTTTCCACAGGAAGCTTAGTGTAGAAAGCTCTTCGTGCTAACAGTAGATCTTAAACCAAAGATGAATTTCTTCACTGTTGATCTGCTTTGTCATTTCCCTCGCTGGTGTAGTTGTGCCTGAATTGTAATGGGCGCATGAAATAAATCCTTTTTCTTACATAGTTGAAGAAGAAAATTTTAGGCGACGAGTTCTATCAAAACCTGAGATACCAGAGAAATCACTCCTTCCCGACATTTTTTACTTAACCACAAGCCCAAGCCAAGGAGAAAGATTTTTGTGTGTGCCTGCATACTCCATGTGCGTGAGTTGTACGTACGTAAGGGTGTGCTCTTCTGCAGAATCATTGTGCTGGTTCTGAACCCTAAATATAGGAGCATTGCCCGAGTTCATTCTTTAAGGCATTATGTTACGTTGACCCTTTTAAAGTGCGTTCATTGAGTTCTCTCTGCAATAAACTTTCTTGCCTCCGAGTTTTCATCTTTATTATGTTTTTTCAGTTATACAATCTCAAAAATAAAATCCTTAGAATAGCAAGGTTTGATATTCTTATAATGGACCTCAGGGCCACGTTTTATCCCTTGATTAAAACACAATGGCATCAAATTTATTAAAAAAAATAGGTGATTAAGAATCAAAAACAAGTGAGAAGATCTTTCACATCTGTCTTTGCAATCTTGTGGGCAAGTCAGATAATCGTTAACAATGAGGTTGCTTGGAGGTTGGGGAGTCCTTAGGGAACTAGAATACATTGGGGAGGTAGCTCAGCAGCATCACCTGTGGCTTTGCCACAGTTTGGCTGGGTTTTTTTTTTTAAGCTGAAATACTCTCATTTCCCATTGTTTCAGTGAGGTTCTAGTTAATATTTGTGAAACATTCGGAGACTGAGGTATGTTCTCTAACTACAAGATGTTTAAAATCGGACATTCAAAAAAAAAAAGAAACAACTCTCAGGAAATGACCCTCAGAGAAGATACCTCTCAAACTCGTGGAACTCTCCAAGTTGTAATAACACTTGAAAACCTACTTAAGGTTTGGCATTAACATCTTTTTCCATAGTATTTCCTAATATTAGAAATGTCATCGTTTTGAAGTCAGATTCCAGTTAAGATTTTACTTGGCTATATTGACTATTGCTAAAAGTTATGAAAATAGCTGTGTGCGTTTGGGTTTTTTTAATATACGACAAGCTTGGTTCTTTACCAGCTTAATCCTGCGGTCGGTAATGTAAAAAGCAAAATTGTCATGTCTCTTTTGTGGGTGTATTTTGTGATGTGATATTGATGAACTATTGGCAATAAACGTGGAAAGATATGGGAGTCTGACTACCTGCAAGTCTATGATGAAGATGCAATTTTGGAACTACTTCTGAGTTTGTACACTCTGACAAAATGAATAATTAACGTACTAGGATCCAGTATTTAGAGTGCTGCATCCCTGCTGTGTTAGGGTGCAGCCGTTCACCGTTCAAGCCTCACATTAGTTTCCCAAAGGTTCTTGCCCATCCGAGTGGATGCTCTGACTCACGTTAAGGTGAGTTAAGTGCTTGTGCACCCTGCTTATCAGCAGGAGAGCTCATAAATTGTGGATGTTTCTCATATTGCCACGTGCGTCCACAAATGCTCTTTGGAGGAGATTTAACTTAAAATTGCAGGTGATACTGACTTTGTACCTGGGAGATTGCTTTGTCTCTAATGGAGTAAGATGAGGAGTTGTGTCGTTCCAAACAAATAGCATGATTAAAAAAATAGAAATCAATTCATGTGGAAAAGCTGCAAGTGTGTGTTCCAGTAGTCTTAAGTTTCATAAACTGGGGATGAAACCTGGAATTGAAAATAAAGTAACTAAAAATGCTATACACACCTATCCAAACCAGCATAACCTATAAAATGGCCAGGTGATAAAAGGAAGGGTCAATTTGAGGGGGGAGCGAAAGCAAGCTGAAGGAATACAACAGCCTAATCACTTCTGTCCGAAAGCTGTCCTTTCTGACTAGTGTACAGCAGGAAAAAGTCACAGCCTTTGTGGAGATAAATGGATGCAGCACCTGATGAAATAACTTGAAAGCTTATTATGTTCTTGAGCTGCCCAAATCCTGTATTTTTCAGAGCAAGAAATTCATATTGGCATCATGTTGTTTCCAGCATCTTCTTGCTGACCATGCAGAAGCTCCAAGTGTGTGGATTACATGGAGGGAAGTGAGCTGGGGCACTTGTAGTATCATACCAGAGAGAAGGATTTTCCTTTGGAAATGGAGAAATTGTTCCCGCTTCCGGTCTTTGTTGGAGAAGGAATTCTGAAAAGATCAGCTGTTCTTGTCTTCTGGCTCTTTGCTCTCAAAACCGGGGCTGGGAAACAACATGTTGTGTAAATAGTTCTAGCCTTGCATCACAGCCAAAGATAGACTCCTCTAGTTGCTGCATCATACTTACGGCTTATACTTTTGTCAGCTAGAAGTTGTTACGGAAATAATAGAAGTAGCGATGTGCTTTTAGCTGTAGGTGCTGCCTAACCAGAATCTCATGCTGGGGCTAACTAGTCATCGTGTTCTTGTATTCCATTACATACACAGATTGTTCCTTTCTTGGCAGGAATCAAAAGTTTCTCAGCCTATCAGAAATTTTCATGCATAAATATTCTGGATTGAATTTTCACTCCAAAAGAAATTTGAAAAGAACAAATGAGAATAAAATGTAAGCTGTAAATGCTCTTCCAAGTAGTTGTGAGAGGACGAAATAAACTCTTGGTATAAGTGATAGCTTAAAAATGTTTTTAGGGTGTTGAGTTGAAAAATACTTTGTCTTCTCTGCAACAGCGATAATCTCTTCAGAATCAGAGAAATTGTTACGAGACACTTTTCCTTGGTTTTAATACAGCATTTAAATAGCAGAAAAATTGTGTTGTTCTTTACAGCTGATCTCCTCTCTTTTTTTGCCTTTCCTATAGGTGAAATAACAATGGATGCAATATTATCCCGATTGAAGCAGCTCACCCCTGATGAGCTTAGAGAAGAAATTGTAAGAGCAGGACTGAAATGTGGGCCCATTACCTCGACTACTAGGTTTATTTTTGAAAAGAAATTGGCTCAGGCGTTGTTGGAGCAGCAAGGAGCGTTGGAGGAAAAAGGATCTGCTCTGTCAGAGGAGGCTGCTGGAAACGTCCCATCTGATGGCAGCCGGGCAGAAGCACAGAAGGCTTTGAAAACAACGGCAGTGAATCACAACGGTCACGGAGGTGTTTCCGAAGAGGCGGACTTTGGGTACTGCGTAGGTCTGAACCCTCCAGAAGAAGATGCTGTGATGCACATGCACTGCTCAGCTCCAGTCTGTGGAGCGGGATGTGTTGATTCACAAATTAGCACTCGGACGCCGTCCAGAGATCCTCCGCTGTTCTATGGTGTTTGTCCAGTTTATGATGACATATTGGCAAGGAATGGTAAATATTCATTTCCTTTCTTTCCAATGATAAGCATTTTACAATCATGTCTAAATAGACCTTTTTCTATGTAGCAGGTGATGTGAACACCACTGTATTAGTATTTTAAGCATTGCTTGAACTATTGTTCTGTTTCTGTAAATAGTATTTATTGGATCTTCTGAAGCATAGAAACCCAGTTATAAGACATCCCAGGTGTTCTGCCATAATAGCTGATGCATATGAGGATCCTCTACGTGATGTAGCTCAGATGACGAATGTAATTTCCTACTGCTACTGTCATACCCATCCTGCGCCTTTAATCCCTCTCAAGAATGGAAAGTAATCCTACAAGTAAACAAGCAAAAAACTTCTTATACTGTCATCAGTTGAAGCTTAAATGATCTCTTCTAACGGATTTTTTATTTTCCTTTCTGTCTTAATGCCAAATGGTATCTAGAAGCACCAGTCATTCTTCACATTTTATTGATGAATACTGCAATAAGGAATTATTAAATTACCTAGTGGCAGGATTACAGTAGTGCATGAAGGATCATTTACTCCGAGACAGCAGTAAGATTTCTTTCTCATAGAAGGATATTCAGATATCTTAATTTGAACAAATTAACGTTAATGCAAAAGGAGAAGGAGGAGAAGGATTCGATTAATACCTGAGGTTCTATGTAGGGGTCTTGAAGTTGTGACAGTGGGTCACTTACGTAGTTGATCTTTCTGAACAAGAGAACATGGAGAGTAATGCAGGGTGAATAAGCTCTGAGTTTGCTTTTCAGTCGGGATGTGAAATACTCGCTTGTTGAAGCTGGCCCATCTGTTAAAAAAAATGTTCAGATATTGATTGGTATGAACGGCCAAACACTGTACACCTACCACCTGATGTTAGCTGGAGTGTGTGAAATTCTTGTAATCGGTTTCCGAGAGAGAAAGTTTAAAAGGACTTTTCATTCTTAATGCCATGTTTGGTAGAGAAACAGTTTGAGACCAAAGGTGGAAGGATAGCCTGAGGATTTTGTAATCTGTTTCTAGGAACAAATCTGAGGTTACTGAAATAACTTAACTTTGATTGTACTTTGTTGCAGAGAGAATACATGTTTATGAAGATAAGAAGGAAGCTCTCCAAGCTGTTAAGATGATTAAGGGTTCCCGTTTTAAAGCTTTTTCAAACAGAGAGGATGCTGAGAAATTTGCTAAAGGAATCTGTGATTATTTCCCATCTCCAAGCAAGTCCTCTTTATGTTTGTCTCCGGTGAAGATGGGATCATTTAACAGAGGTAAGTGAGGGTGTTTGTCGGTGTACACTAGATGCAATATACAGTCTGTTCATTTTTTATGAGAGTAGAAGCAACAACTTCATGACGAATATACTAACAACAGAAAAAATTTCAAAGGGTGAAGCATCTTAATAAATTGAAGACCCTTTAGAGTGGTGGTGTTTAAAAGAAGCTGTAAACAAATGTTAGATCACAGCTCCAGAGCATACTTACCAAATAAAATTACTGTATAAATAGATATGGCGACCAGTTTTTAATTATATTTTTTTCTGTGAAATAAATTAGGAACAGGCAATAAAAAGAATCTTCTGATTTTTTTAATTCAAATCTGGTTTTACTTCTGTATAAGATGAGCTTGTCACTGGAGAAGTCATCTTTAAAGTTAACGGATGCTTTTTCAAGAAAGGACCACCAAAGTTTACATACAGAAATAAAAAAAAAGGAGTCGAGTATGTTGGAATCCTGCCGTTTGTTCTGTAAAGAACTACCGCAGAAGTAAATGGGGGCCCCAGGAATCTATGGAAAGACTGCTTTCTGTGTTTTAAAGCGTAAGGTTCAGCCTTCAATGTATGGGTTCTATGGTCTATGTTATGAGAAAGTAAACTGCTTACTTTTAAAAGCAATTGTCGTTCTGGTTCACGTGAATTTTACACTAAAAAATGTTGCTGTTCTTCTAAAGCTGAAATGTTGGTAATGCCCTGCATAGATATGTTGCTTAGTAGTCTATGGTTATATTTGGTAGGATTTGATTTTACTCATGGACTTCAGGATTTTTAGCTTTAATAAGAGGCTGATAAAATTGCACAGTCTATTAAAACTGTACTTAATTATTAAGTAAGTTCTTAAGTTCAGAAATGAAATGAACACTGATCATATTTCACACTGTTCCCAGTTGCTTTATTAAAGAGACTCAGTAGTCGCAGAACTGCAAAAGCGATTTTAATATTCAGAAAATTCTTATTTCTTGTTGAGTTTTGCTTTTAAGTTTGGATGGAAGCAGGTTGGTAATTATAAAATTTACCAGTCCCTATTAAAGTCTGAAACAGTTTTACAAGGTGATTAGCTTGTATTCTCCTCCCTCCCTCCCTATTATAACTACTAGTATTTTTAAATGTCTTGTCATTGACCTCAATTTTTTTTGCTCCTGTACATTAAAGATGCAAAGTTAATACATATTGTGTATTAAAAGCTTATTTTCCTGGTCTGGGTATGAAAACAGTAATCACTGAAAAGAATGTGTCTGGAAACATGTTGCTTGTGTTTTGACAGATGGCTTATGCTCCCCTGAGACTGAAACTGCTAATAAGGAGAGAGCCAACAGTTACAAAAGTCCACGTACTCAAGATCTTACTGCTAAACTGCGGAAAGCTGTCGAGAAAGGAGATATAGCAACGTTTTCAGAACTTATCTGGAGTAACCCTCGCTATCTGATTGGGTCGGGAGACAATCCAACAGTTGTACAGGTAAAAAAAAAAAAAAAAAAAAGAAATAGAAAAATCCAAGTTCTGGTTTAGTGATTTAGCTTTGAGCCCTGATAAGCAGAACTGGAAGGAATGTGGTTTCCTAGTCTTCCTTCAAGATGTCTTGTTTCCACTGGTGCAAGGTTTCTCAGTGTTTATTGATACTCTCTGAAAGCTAAGAGAAACATGGCAGTTGTCTGTCCGGCGTAAGTCACCCATCACAACTGAGAGTTCGCTTTGCTCCAGAAGAGCTAAAGAAACTGAGTATGCAGTTCTTCAGGGGAAGAATAGTTTTATCCAGTAGTGAAAGAATAGGCTTGTTTTCATATAGTATTGATCTCCTCCAAATAATTCCAGTCGTCTTTAAATAGAGTGATTTTAAGGAACGGGGTCGTGCCTAGGCTGTAGCTAGGTGTTCCTACAGCACTGCTTACCTAGGCACCACCATTAAATTTCAAAACATGCTCTGTATCTAAAATCCACATATAAGGTACTGTTTAGCAGACGCTGACAATCTTACTTTAACAAATGACTTCTGTCAGACCAGCTTTGTGAAGTTGTTGAAAGTTTGTATGTAATATATTACAGCAAACTGAATTTTATATATGCATACATACACACCCATTTTCCTGCTCTTTTTATACACTGAACTTCCGATCTCCTTTTATTATGTGATATCTTAATATGCCTTCTTTGCCACATTTTTGCTCTAGCTGTAAAAAAAAGACTGTAGCTGAGTATAAGAATAAATTCCATTAATTTTAAGAATAATGTGGGTATAAAGATGCACGTCTTTACAATATCATGTAATTTACTGCAGTGCTGAATGTTTATGTACTGTTTTGTAAATGTCTTTTCCTAATATAATATTAAGAAACATAAATCTAAATATAATACCTAGTGTGGGAACCTTTGTATTTTCTCAGTCAGATCAGTTAAGCGTATGGGTGTAAGAAAGCTGTTTAGATTTCAGTTCATTCTAACGTTTGTCTTCCCCACCTCCCCCCCAGGAAGGATGTAGGTACAATGTCATGCATGTTGCTGCCAAGGAGAATCAACCTGGTATCTGCCAATTATTACTGGACACTTTGGAAAATCCTGAATTTATGCGGCTTATGTATCCAGATGATAATGATATAATGTTGAAGAATCGCATCCAATATATTGTTGACCTTTACCTTAATACACCAGATAAAATGGTGAGATTTGAATGTTTGCCAGTTTCTTATTATTATGGAAACAACTGGAAGGTGTTAAGGGTGTGTTAAGGGAGAAGGAAAGAGAATAGAAGGGGACGCTTCTAGCAAAATGAGCTATTCATGACTGTTGTGGGTGTTAATCATTATTCTGCAGTATGGTGGGAGAAGATCGATTAAGAGTCCTGATAATTAGTCATGACTTTTATTTACTTTTCCCAGTCCCAAAATAAAATACAGGGGATAGACTTTGTCATGTTTCCAAATGCATGTCAATTTCTGGTTTTCCCACTGCAGGGATTTGATACTCCACTGCATTTTGCCTGCAAGTTTGGGAATTTGGACGTTGTTAATGTGCTTACCTCACACCCAGCTATTGTAAAAAAACCAAGAAACAAATATGATCAAACTCCAGAAGAAGTAAGTCTCTCCATGTCCACAAGAAAACCAAAAATGTTATGCCTAATCAATATTTTTCGAATTCAGACATTTACTAACTACTGTGGATAGAAGGCTTGTAGTAAGATACTGGTGTCATGATTAGAGTGTAAATCTTTGATAACATTAAAAATATTTTATGTTGATTGGATCTGGGGAAAAGTTCTAGATTTTATGATTCACTGCCTTTTCTTTACAGTATCCGTTTTATGGATGTGGATGTATTTTAGTGGTTTGTTCTGCTGTGAATTAGAAGTACTTGATGAGATGGGTAGAGGCCAATAATGTGGCTATTCAGAAAGAACACACATTGCAGTTGATTTGAGATGGATGTCTTACGCTTTACTAACAAACAACTAAAATTATATTAACAGGTAGTTTGTGAAAGAAGCAAGAATAAATCTGCGGAATTGAAAGAAAAACTAAGAGAGTACCTGAAAGGTCTGTATTCAGAGTTCTGTGCTGTATCAGGCATGTATTTTGGCCCTTTGCCGTCATCTTTTCTGCTTGCTTTCTGTAGCATTCCTGTTCATAAATGGTGCTACTGTACAGTGCTGTGAAAACCAAAGAGAAACTAAAACTGACAAGGAACAGAAAACTTCTTGTCTTTTAAATTACATGGTCGGAACTCTTAGTGTATGGATCACAAGGTTATCCTCATAGCTCTGTAACGTAGGCATGGCCCTTATTTTATTCAGTGAGCCTGAAGCAGAAAGTTTAATCTAAAAGCAAACGAAAGACCTTTACAGAGCAAGAGATTTATTTGTCACGCTGGGGAGTTGTGTAATTTCTTTGACATAGAACGTTTCACTGTATTGTCACGTGTGGGTTTAGGTATTTGCAAAAGGAGGTTTTGAAATTTGTTGAAGATCCTTAGGGAAGGGATATATGTATCAGTGCAGGTATTTTTTGTATTTGAGAGAGAAGGGAGCCTGTACTAAAATACAGTCTGTAAGCAGGCAATAAATATTGAAACAGTGAGTTTGAATTACAAGTAGTTTTACTAATGAAACAACGTCAGACGGTTAAGTATGCAGGTGTATTGATATTCTAGGAAGAAGCAGCAGGATAATGTAACAAAAACTTCTTGAGAGAGCTTTGTGTTATTTATTTTAGGTCGATACTATGTACCACTCTTGAGAGCAGAAGACAATTCCTCAGCTCCTGTAATTGGTGCACCGTGGTCGCCCGATCAGACAGACGATGGCCCCCACAGAGCTTTATCTAAATACGCTGGCAGCCCCAAAGATCCAGTATTGTCGATAAGAGCTTTTGCAGGCCCCATGAGCCCCTCAAAGGTAAGGAGAGAACTTCATGTGACTTTAATGCCTATTTTTTCCCTTTTTTTTTCGATAAAGAACCATTAGAAGATCCACCCACGGTTCGTTGTGTGGTGTAGCTTGCTCCTGTTACAGATTGCAGCTCTCTCTTTCTTGAAGAGATGGATCTTCGTCCATAGAGGAGAAGCACAGAAACTTCTAAATACTTTTTATTGCTAAAAAAATAGAAATGTGTGGTGTAAATGGGAGTGGAAGTTCAGTCAGGTGGTGGTTGTTCTTTTTCCTGTTGGAATCTATTCAAAGAGCACTCTTTGACAAACCTTTCATTGTCTTACAGATAATTGCTCTAACTTTCTAATCTGAAACCAAGCCTTTCAGTGTGGCTATGAATCGGTTTTGAAAAATCTTAACTATATCTTTATCTCATTTCTAGAAATTGACACTGGATGTTAGAAGCAGTTTATCACCTCTGCTTGTTGAATTAATATTAATATTTTTTTCTAAACGGAAAAACTGACAACCAAGTACTAGGTGTTGGGATGGTTCTGGGAAAGTATTGATTGTATAGTAGAAAAGCAAAGGAGGAATACTTAGATAGCAGTTAAATATACTATGAATTTACAGACATTTCTTTGACTCATCTCTTTAATATGAGCATGCTGGAAGTATGACGGCTTTAGAAATAGTGATTTAGTACAATCGAGGACTTTCTGTCATCTAATGCTTGAATTCTTCCAGGACTGAGTTTTACTAAAGTGCTTAATGCTTTTCCTTCTAAATATACTCATTGGTCAGTTTTCTGTTCAGCTAACAGAAACCTAAATATATTTTATACTCTGAAAAATTCTACCTAGGATGTAAACAATGCATTATTTTGATTACTGGCAGATAACTTTGAATATAATTCTTAGTCATTGTTGCTGATTTGTGTCATACAAAGGCATAAAGTTGGGGATTTTACAAAAATCCATTGGTTTATTCCCTTTAGCAGTTCAAATTCAAACTTCAAAATAAACAGCAAGAATATATTCTAATAATTATAGCAAGTTTGTGGAATTGAATATATACATATAAAAATATCAGCTTTGCATCCAAGAAACCAGTGACCAAGAGAACATTTATCATTAAATAAAAGTGTAATGGTATGGGAAAATTATATTCCTGCTGCACACAAATTAAAACCAGGCCGACTTACTATCTGTACGGTTTACTTTCAGGGTGGTTATACGCTGTGGTCCTTACTCTTTTAATAAGCAGTTGTGAGATCAAAGTAACCAGTAATACTGGGAGGAGTAACTTTGGATCCAATGTGAGAGTCTTCATAGCTAGAGTTGAGCAATGCTTGCGGCAGAACGCGAGTTGTTTACATGCAGACAGCAAACGGCTAAATGTCTTCTAGAGCTATAGGTAGACGTGTAGTCAGCACTGAGGTAACTTCATGTTGTAGGGGGTAGGTTTTTTAAATGATTTCTGTTTTTTTGAAGGCCGAAGAATTTCGCAGGCTTTGGAAGACTCCACCTCGAGAGAGAGCTGGCTTCTTTCACAATGTCAGGAAATCTGATCTGGAGAGAGGTGTTGAAAGAGTTGGAAGGTATCTAAAAGAGTATCAGTATAAAAAATTAGCAATAGACCGAGCCATTAAAAGCAAAAGACGTGCTGAGAGTACGGTTGTTATTTACTGAACAATATCTTAGGGCAGAAGTTACTGGCAGAAGTATTTATGCAGTGTATTGCAGTTGGATTTTTACTGTGTTTTTGTGTAAACAAAATAGCTAAAAATGCAAGAGCTAGCTTTCTTAGCTTTGGAAATCAAGGACAAGATATTTTAACTATTATAGATGGTATGTGTAGGATGCTTTTCTCAAACATTTACTTGCCTAATTTGTCAGAAGACCTAAAATTATGCATAGCCTACTTTTTCTGTAAAATTGAGGGATTGTTAAAAGAGGTAGCAGAATGAAAAGATCCCAATACAAACGTTCTGCTTTATAAAAGCTGTGTGTTGTGGTATGTGTCCTTGCTGTTAAAATACCTTGTATCAGCAATATATGGAAAAAACGTACTTTGTTAAAAGCTGACTAGATTTCTTTCGTTAAAATAACCCCTCGCTTCCTCCTACCTTCTCCCATTCCCAAATAGAAAAAGCTATTGAATGGAGTATCATGCACATTATGCCTGCATCAGTGGGGGTTCATCCCTATCTGATGTCTAGATACAGTCAGCTTAAAAATAGCAATATTTATGGTGCTAACTTTTAAGAACAGTAAATTAAATTTGAAAAATATTCTAGACAAAAATTAGATGGTACTACGTTTGCTAAGGATGTGTATGACGCTTTTGCAGACTGTTGGTTGTTGCGGAATTGTGTTGCCTAGCTGCACGTTTATACTCCTAATATAATAGCTGATATAATGTGTTCAGAAGAGTTATTGTCAAACTAATATTTATGTCTTCACAAATGATTCGTTTTATTTTATTTATTGCAGGGAGTTAGCTCATGAACTGGGGTTCCCGTGGGTTGAATACTGGGAATTTCTGGGCTGTTTTGTTGATCTGTCTTCCCAGGAGGGGCTGCGAAAATTAGAAGAGTACCTGAGTCATCGGGAAATGAGCGAAAAGGCTCAGCAAGAAACAGGGGAAAATGAAACCTGCAATAGATATAAAACTCCACATCCTTCTGGTAAGAAAGGGGCAAATGCTACAAACAACAGGTTGTGCCTAGGGAGAAGAGGGAGAGAAAAAGCTCGGTGCCCAGGGGAAGTAGTAATCCCCTGTTGTGGTTGCTATTATTAATCTGTTATCCAAACAGGTTGATCATAGTATTGAAAAAGTAGCTAACAGCACTGTGAATGCAAGAGAACTAGAACAGACCTCATTAGATGTTGGTTATCTTTCACATGAAGTGCTTTATTTGACTGTAGCCCCCAAATGAAATTCCTAGAAGACGACCTCTATCTTCAGTATGTTTTTACTCGGAGCATTTGGGACTTTGTCTTAAGAGTACAGAATTTTATAATCCACAGATACAGAATAATTTCTTAAAGTAACAGAATAATTCTTTACAGTTGAGGGTGAATGACACACTGAACAAAACCCGGGAAAGCTTTTATACCTTCTCAGACCACTGCTTGCCATGTGTTCATGGAAGGCACACACTAGTCCAGATCTTTGTGCTCCTTCCTCCTTCTTCCCCGTGTGATTATAGACCTGAAGGAGCTCTGGTACTGGGATAAACCTGGGCTGACAGGGCCCTGAAGCATAGTCATTGGACTAGTCACAAGCCTTTGTTCTTTGGGAGAGATAAAAACTTAACCTGTTCTATATTAGTAACGTTTTCCTACCCTATTCTGCTTTATCCTGACTTTATCCATTGTTGCTGGTTAATAATTGAAGTGAGGAATGTAGGAAGTACAGTTCTCAAATGACTAGGATATAAAAGGTTATTTGCGAAAAAAAAACGACAGCCTTAATGTTGTCATTTTGCATTTGTAGCTTTAGTTAGGTTTGGTCATCCTGTTGCATGAAGAAAATTACAGAGGGCTTCAATAAATAGAACAAGACATAAAGATTGTCTATTTGTTCCTAGCTTCTTTGGCGTTCTGTTGAAAGTCTTTCTATGTGTTGCCCTTATTAAAATTTTTTACAGGCAGGAGTAAAAAGTGCTGCAATTCCATTTCTGTTGGAGCATTTTTGGATGACGATGATGATGACATGAGCTTAGAAGAAATTAAAAACAGACAAAACGCAGCACGGAATATCAGCCAACCTGTTGTGTCCAAGGAACCTAGCATTGATGCTATTGGCGACGCCGAGTGTGATATCTTGTCAATGGAGCGTGCAGTAAACATCATAGAAACGTCAGATCACCCCAGGCACTATGAAAAGGCGGTTTCTTCCAGCAAAAATGGATTTTGTAATCCTGTGTCCAGTGAAAGGATAATGAGTGACAGAAAGCATTTGCACGATGGAGAAGAATGCCTTGTATCGCCTGTTTCCAATTTACTGTCAGAATTTGAAAGCCTGTCATTCCAAGAACAAGAGGTTGCAGGAGAATCAGATAAAATCACTGAAAAAACTGAGAATGAGAGAATTCTGGCTGAAGGAGCAAGACAGGTGAGAATATCCAAGGACCATCTGGATAAGACCTGCTATGCAGTTTCACTGGCAAGTTCTGAGCCAAGTGTTACAGGTAAACCTGGAGAGAGCAAGTTAGGGACAGAACACAAAGTACCGTCGGAAAAGGAGAGACTGTCCGTGGAATTTGGAATTCAGACTAATGAGGCAAAACAACATCAAGAACTTCCTTCCCCGAAATTTCTTTTGAAGGCTTCGCCCACAAATGACCATTCTAAGAAGTTATTCCTGCTTGGGTAAGAATTGTCTTTTTTAACGCTTATTTGTATTTTGGTTTATGTATGCAAAACAAGATGCTTTTTATAGTATCACTGGCAGCAAGGTTGAGATGATGTGGTACTAACCAACGCTAGCTGCAGTCAGCCTTGAATGATCATCTTAAAGGGCTTCAATGCTTGCATGGTAGCCATGAAGTTCTCTTGCCACTAGTTACCCGAGTACCGTATCTAAAACAGAAGGAAGAGGAGGAGAACTCTTTGTTTCCAAATGAAACTCGGTTAACTTTGCTGTTCACCATTCATCTGGCAGGCTTTGACTTCATGATGAGCCTGACTTACGTTAACAAAGGTGGGATGTCCTCAGATTAAATTTTCAGAACCTTTATTTTATGAGACTGCTGTGTAATAATGGACAGTGTAATAATGTGTGGGCCTGCCGGAAGAAGGTCATAGAAGAAACTATGTTCATAGATGAGCACGGGCAATTTGTTTGCTTATATCAAAAAGAAATGTTTTGGAATTGGGATGTTTTATTGCCTGAACAAATACATAGTTCTGTTTTCATCTGGTTCTGTTTATATCCTAGGGAGCAGCCCTCGAAGCTGGATAGTGATGTCTTAGCAGCTATAGAAGGAGTAGAGATTGATCCACAGAAATACCCGATTATTTACAAATGGAAACATGCGGTGCAGTCGTACTCTTCATCTGACAGGCAAAGGTATTTCTGCAAATTCAATCAAATGAGTTGAAATAAAATTTTTAGCGGGTCAGCTGCAGAACAGCTTGAATAGCTTGAATTTCAGGCCTTGTTGCTCACAAAAGTCTTGTTTTAAATATTCAACTCTATTAAGTATTAGCGTGTTTCTGAAATGAATCACCAAGCCTTTTTGGCTGGCGACTTATTAATAAGACAAGTTTACTGGTGCTGCAGTCCAATTCTTTCCATGGCACTGCAGCTCCAAATAACTTCAGCACATCTGTACAGACAAATCAGACAGAAAACGAAGGTCTCGAGAGCGTAAGTGTTTTCCAGTTGGCAAATGTCTCAGTTTGCTGGTGTATTACTTAGTACTTGGAGCCTTCGTTGGTCTCAATGGTAGTTGTGATGCCAGCTGGTAACTCGCCCCTGTTGTGGATGCAGTGCAACAACGTTGTGTTGCTTTGAGGTACGTAGGTTGTGCAGAGTGATGTTAAAGTGATTTTAATATCTTCAGGCATCTTTTTATTACTCTTTTTATTTTTACCCTCTATTGCCCCAGTCCAGAGGGATCGTTAGTGTGAGCCATGGGGCGTGTTAAGTTTTTAGAGAGGATGTCGCGTTTTGCTACACAAATGATGGAAGCAGACTGCGTCTGCTGCGACGCCCGAATACACGTTACGCCGTTTATACGTTGTATTTCGAATGCTGTTGCTTTTGGGGACCCAAGGCCCCGGTTTTCATTTGAGTGGCTTCTTCGGGTAATTGTATTAACGTGAAGATTTATTTCCATTGTGACAGACATTGGTCAGAACACTGAGGAGTCCCTTGCTTAGACAGCCTACGATTTATACAGTCATGATAAAGTTCTGAGAAAAGAAACAGATGAGCCAGTGCCACACAGCAGATTGGAACGGGGGCAGGAACAGAAAGCCATCAGATGACCTGTACTGACTTCTGTTTTTTTCTTGTTTCTTCTAGCTCTCTTAAGTGCATGAAACTCCACTTATTATGAGAACGTTTTCCACTAAGAAGTTCTCAATATAGATATTAAACATGAATTTTTCAAAACATGCTTTAAAGACAGAACCTTTAAAGCTCTGTCAGAGTTTGTGAGAGTTTTAAAAATACAATTGACTGGCTTTGTTGGCCACAAAATTCAGAGCAGGAGTTGGGCACCAGCCGCTGGGAAGTGCAGCTGTGTTCGGTTAGCAGGGATTGGAGCAGCAGGAATGTTGTGGGAAGAGTTGAAACAACATGTGGCAGGGCTGAAAGAGAAGTGCAGGTGGTCAGTGGAAGGAGGGACGCTGCCCAGTGCTGAGCACTGCGAAAGTAAGCAGCTTTCTTTTGTCTCTGCGTTCCAAATAGCGCACGGAAGTAGGGCGGCCATCAAGTAGAGTTTTAGAAAAAAACGTGAAGCTCACTAAGGTTTTTCTGTGATTTAGAGTAGAAACGGGCAAATATTTTCATATACCTGGTTGATACGGTGTCCTTGTTACTACTTCACTTTTCAAAGTCAAATCCTCTCGTCCCCTGATTTTTGTGATTAATTTTTTTGAAAGAAATAGTCTAATTATTAGGCTTTTTTCATTCTTATGCCAGTGTCTGAAAGGTCCAAAGTGTTCTTCCAAAATGCTAAAATTTAACGTAAGGTTTTTAATCACATAAGTGAAAACGATTACTGTAATTATTTGACAACGCCAAGGCTTGCTCCGTCAGCCGCCTTAATTTTGCAGTGCTGCCCCTGCCAAAAGTGAAGAAGCGACACACTAGATCACTTTGTGTTTAGGTATGTAGGGTTCTGACTGCAAAAATCCGACCTCACGATACAGATACCAGTAGGTTTGTCAGAAGAAAATTATTTTCAGAAGGTTTTAAATAAGCTGTGTGCATGCGTATCTTGCACAGATGGGGGCATGGGTTGGGTTTTCTTTGTTGATTTATTTTTAAAAACTTCATAAAATGTCTTTCGCTTATGGAATGTTTTCTGTAGTGGCTCATTTAAGAAATTGCCTCACATGCAAAAGAAAGCACAGGAATGATTCACGCATGCTAGAAGCATCCTTTGGTCATTCTGCCTTGCTTAAGATAAAATTAGAGAAAAAGGAAAGGTTTTGGCAGAAAAGCTTTTTTTAATTTAACAAAGGGAATATTTTGCTCTGCTTTCAGAGAAATTCTAGATCCTAGTTCTCTTTGATTTAAGAAAAACTCTGACACTTCCTATATAGAAAAATGATACTACTTCTGTGGCATCCCAGCACCAAGATTGTTTTTAAAAAGGAGGGGGGAAGTCCTGCTCAGCCACAGCAATAGCTGCGGCCCTAACCCGGAACAGGACTAAGTAAGTCCAGCTGGACTAAATTTGGAATAATTTGGACTAAAATTGTCCAGGTGCTCCACAAGCATCCATTTAATTTCTCATGGCCATTTTGGAGCAAATGACATCTTACTGATGAGGCAACATGTCTGCATATCATATGTCGTGCTGTTGCTGTTTCTGCTCGGACCTGTCTCACACCGGTTACGATTTTTCTCTGCTGGTGCGTTATATCCAAGCTCTACAAGTGGCACTGAGTGAAAGTACTCTCTTTATTACTCTCCTTATTGCAGTTTTCTTAACAAAATGCAAAATGACGTTTTGTTTCTTTCAGTTGGCCAAGTCCAGCAACGAAGGCAAGATTCAAGTCCCAAACCATGGCTGCTGGCCTTCCAAATGCTTCCGTGTATTCTAATTCAGGAAGAAATAGTCCCATAACAGGAAGTCCAGGAAAGTATGGCACTGCCACCTCGTTCTCTCCAGACCCCGGGAGTCCTGGGCGCTACAGCCCAGCTTGTGTCAACCAAGCTCTGTTAAAACTGCGCTATTTGTCGGAGCCTCCTGCCCACTAAAATACGATTCATCTTCCGGGGACTTCAATTATATTTTCATTGCTAGAGCGGAGGAAAAAAAAACCTACAATGTTACTGAAGTGACATGCGGTTTGTACTTGGCTATTTATTTTTTCCTCGATTTGAGGACACCTGTATGTTAAAAAAAATTGAATATATGTCTTTACGCCATATACGAGATAGATTACTGGTGATACGCGAGAAGTTAGTGACAGTCAGTGCAGTTGTCCAGTAGCTATGAATTAACCCTTGTGCCAGTAAAGCAGTGAGCTGAACCTTTACTTAGAAATGGTGGTAGTTTGCTATCACCCGTTGTCGTCGTCGTAACGAACCCGTTAGCCCTCAGCTGCATTTTTTTGCTTGGGTAGCCTGGAGGAAGCACATCCTCGGTAAAGAGCAATCTCGTGAGAGGAAAGTGATGGCAAGAAGTAAAACGTCCTTCCACGCGCAGGGGGAACGCTCAGAGGGGAAAGCCTAAAACAACACCGGGGTCACGACAGCTTTCAGGGCCCGAGGGGGAACGTGAAACCCTGTGCGTAAACAGACAGTGAGTGTTCATAGCCAGCAGCAGCGTGGGCTGGAGGGGTGAGTACTCACACACTTGTATCTGTGTGTATGTCTGCACGTATTTACACAGAAAACCTTGAGTCTTTGCTTGTTCTGCGGCTGTTAAAAACACCGTGATATACTGAGTGTTTTAGTAAAGGGGCACTATAGAAATTACTGGTATTTCTTTAAATGTTAGTTTGAAGATGAAAAAAAAAAATATATATAAAATTAGCTGGTTTTTTTTTTCCCACAGAAGCTTTTAACATTAGCAGATTTTAATAGTTACTACACAAAAGCACATCAGCAATAATTTCAGCAAATTTACCAGCAAGATACCTTAATGGTCTAGTTTGTTATGTATTAGAGTGGTAGCCAGTGACCCACGATGTGGCTCCTTATTTCCCGACTGTAAAGAGAGAGGAATAAGGACTAAAAATATTTTTATTGAAATCTAAGCTTTTACTACGTCTCTAGTCTTGATGCAGTAATGAGGTTTTGTTACAGCAGTCAATAATTTTATTCTTTAGCCTTCTGGAAGAATGACTTGTTTCGACAGTACGAGGCTGAGATTGAAGGATGTGTTTCAAAACACAAGGCATTTTTCTGTATCGAGCTTAACGGTTGTGAAGTTGCTTGAAAGAAAGCTTCCAGAACAGCGTTCTCTAGTGCCGATAGCTCTCTAGATCTGTTGTTACACGTAAATCTGATCAGAAAATTAAAGTCTGCCGAGGCTGCGCTGGTAAAAAAGGGCTGGATTTGGAGTCACTGGTGTCACACAGTAAGGGAGCGAGCATGGAACTGCCTCGGAGGGCTGTAAGCGAGGCGTATGTCTAAAGAAACTCTAGCTGTAGGCGGGACGGGGTGGTGCAGGAGCAGCCAGTCCGGCTACCATGTGTAGGTCTCACCGCTCCAGAGCCTGGATTTGGGGCTCCAGAGCCTGGGGGAGGGGGCTTCGAGGGCTGTTGCACGCTCCGAGTGACTGTTCCGCACACAAAGCGCAAACCCTTCGGTAGGTTCACGATTTGGTACAGACCTAAAAAACTGCACTTAATGCTTTCGCAAGCTTAATAGTGCCTTTTGTAACATAATTTTTTTTTTAAATTAAAGTCTTGTTCTTTTAGAAGTTTTTAAAAAAAAAAAAAAGTGGCATCCACTTACTACGGGCACATAAAATAGAGATTTCCTTCTGGGCCTTGTGAACGGAACGGATTTTAACATCTAGGTTTGATTATCTGGTGCGCTTGCTCTCCGCTGTGGGAGCACAATCCTGTTTTAGAAATTATTTTTAAGAAAAGGCTTATTTAGCTCGCTCTTTATAAGTAACCCTATTTCCCCTGAGCTAGACGTTAGAAAGCACTACTTTACACAAATGACTGTCAGACAAGGAGCCGGGCCGGGGGTATCACTCTTTAAGAGGTATTTAAAAAACAAACCCAAATACAACCCGCTCCGTTACCAAGAACATTAATGGACTTTTTCATATGGTTTATTTTTCAGTCTGGGTTTTGATGCAGCAGTCTCTGTGCTCTCAAACAACTTTTTTTTTAGGTCCCAAATTCCTACAGTTTTACTTTAAAGGGTTTGGGGGTTTTTGTTTGCTTGGGGGGGGGGGGTGGTGGTTAGTTTTGGTTATTTTAATAATTTAATGCAAATGATGTCTCTGTCATTCTGGAGAAATTATTCAGATGATGAGTAATTGCCTAATAGCGTGTTAAAGCCAAATTCCAGTAGCAAGTTGCCGCGCGTGCAGCTGCTGTTCTCCACCCTCCTCCTCCCTGTGGTGCCACTCGGCGCCAGAGCCCTTTTGATCAGGGCTGGTTACAGAGCCGGGAGACGGACACCAACGCTCTAGTTCTTTTTCCTTTTTACCTTTGTTATGCTTTGCTTTCTTTTTTTAATATTTAAATGTATATTACTGGTGTCTACATGTAGATGAAGAGACACACACACACACACAAACACCTTTCACTTTGTAATTTTGTTGTGGTTTGGTCAAGAGAATATTTTTTTTAACTGTGTTATATGATATGCATTAGTCCAGTTGTACTGCAGCCTAAGAGGTCATTTTTCTAACACGATATTTACTTCACCTATTAAAAAAAAAAAAAATGCAATTTATGTAGCGATTTGATCATTCATGGTTGTGAAGAAAGACACTTTAAAACAGATTGATATTGCTTGAATTGTATTTTCTTGGCCAAAGTTCACTTTTAAAGGTGCAAAAGATTAGTTGTGGGTCTGGTTGTTTTTGTGTTGTTTTTTTTTTTTTTTAATTAGCCAAGTATCATGTTAAAAATACAGTTTACCCTGCTTTCTATTAAAAAATAAATGAGTAGCTGAAAGCGTCACGCTGCGTTTAGTTGATGGGGCGTGGTTGTAAGTAGCTGATGGGAACTTACCGAGTTGTCCAGGCCTTGCTAACACAACCACAGGTATCGGTTGTGCGTGCGCACGATGACACGGGGTTACGCCACCCAAGACTTGAATCATAGAATCATTAAGGTTGGAAAAGACCTCTAGGATCCTCAGGTCCAACCATCAAAGAACAAGACGATTGAAGAACAGTCTCAAACTGTTTAAGAGACACGATGCCTGACTACTGTAAAAATTATGCACTTAATTTTAAATGTCGTACTTCCCCCCCGCCCCGTACGGCTTAACCGCCGCTGAAAATGTTAATTTCTGTACGTGTGCGAAGAGATGCTGCGTGTCCTCCGGCTGCCCAGCACGCACCTCCGTACGGGCACCGGGGCTGCAGGTGGGAATGTACGCGAGAGGGCTCGTGGACGCACATGCGCACCCCGATAATAACGCGCAAGATTTTTCATCTTACCAGCTCTGGTGCTCCTGGTGCCGGGGGTGGCAAGTGGCACAGCCCAAAAGGCCGAGAGGCAAAGGGCTTACGGCTCCCGTACGGCGGGGCGGGCCCCTCTTGCGTACTACAGCGCTTGCACACGTGTTGCTGTAGGGGAGGGTAATTAACTGTGAGCTAGGTTGTTTACATTTCAGCTATTTGGAGTTAAAAGGACAAAGCTGGTGACTGAACTGCTGCCCCTGGCAGTGGGGGATACAAAGGCTGCTCAGCTGGCAGAAACACATGCACATCACTGTGCAGCACGGCAGCCTGCACGGCAGCTGTGCAACTGAAGAGACAAGAAAGAAAGCCAGACCAGTTATTTTATTCAAAACTTTTTAAAAGTTAATAGACAAAAAAAGAACCTGATAAATTATTCTCATTGCATCAATGAGAGAGGCGTCATGATGGTTTCCTCTTGCCCCCACAACCTGCACCACACAAGGATCATGCTTCGTTCCCTACAAGCCCCGTTTTCCTTGAACTGCTGTAGCAGTCCTGTATCAAACAAGCCATTAAACTGTGTCTCACTAGGTTGTGCGCAATCATTATGCTTCGTACGGCTCTGACGGCCTGAGTTCAGGGTCTCATCAACATCCCTAGTGAGAGGCAAACCTGCCAAACACGTTCTTTACGTTTGCTGGCCTACAGCTTGTGCTCTGGTGCCAGGGCAGGCTGTGCCTATGGTGATACTTTTTTTTCACTAGTCCACGTATTAAGTGAGCCAAGTTACGACAGCAGTTTGGGTGCCAGCAAACATCCTTGCGAGGAAATGCTTCTGAGCTCTGCCCCCACCCCGCCCCAAAGTGGATCCTAGTTCTTGGCCACCCGCATTTCTCCTCGCCCAAGTCTAGCAGGCTCAGAGCTGTACGAAGGAGCCACTTGAAGGCTCCCGCCTGCTGGCTGCGCTACGCTCTTGGCCTAGAAAAGCCAGCCCACAGGTACTTTTTCACCATTCAGGCAGGAGTGGGTTTTAAGCCGCAGTTGGCTCCAATACTGCAGAACCTCTGACCTGAAGGATCGCAACCTGGAGCTCAGCGCTGGTATTTCTCTACTCTGAAAGCAAGGTAGCGCCATCTACAACTCAATGGGGGAGCAGGAATGAAAGAATCTGCTCCTCAAAAGTGTAAGACTCAGTAACTGGAAGCACTTGCAGAAGACTGCTGCTTTCCTTTCCTTCCATCTTACTGCTACAAACTCATCCCTACAGCCTTCTACAGACCAAGTTTTAGTTAAAGGCTTTACGAGACAGACTGGAGAAAAAAAAAAAAAAAAACCACATTGTTCAGAATAGCTTAAAGGACTTCCTGAGGACGGGGAACACTTGATATAAGCAGCAGTTAATTCTAGCACCACAGGTCTGAGGCAAATGGTGGTTTTTTTTGTTGTTTTGTTTTTTTTTTTTTTTTTTTAAAACCCTCTTTGCTTTAAGCTTACAACTTCCAGGCACGGTTTACATGAGCTTTTTGGGGCAGAGGAGAACAGTGACGCAACATAAACATACAGCCTCAACAGCTTCCAACACCTGATGCCTTATCCCTGTGTCCTTTGCGCAGCAGAATACCCTGTTTGTCACTTCTTCTGCAAGAGCTGAAACAAGCTGGCTCAGCATCAGTTTTAGCTGCAGCGTGACATAAGGCTGTTCCTTCCCTTTCCCGCACCAGCTGCTTTCCTGCGCAAGAAAACTATCCACAGGAGCAAGTTTTGGTTCTAGCAATTCACGGGGCAGGGCGGGAAGTCAGCGCTCTTGCAACTGCTGAGTGCACAAACATTGAACCTCTTTGTATTCCGCAGCTCAACTTTGAGTTTTGGGGAATTCTTGCGGACTGGACAGCTTCAGGCTTACAAAGAGTTCTCCTTTTCTGGCCTGAAAGGCAGATATGAATATGGATGAAGGGGGCAAGGGGCTAAAGGACATTTTAAGACAGCATCACACCTCAACATAACAGATAAAAATCTAGTGGTACTGTAGCCAAATGTACTAGTGCAAAGAGACTAGAGGCAGCTCCTGGACAGCCATCAGTTTTGCTCATTCAGGTGCGCGTGATTTTATCTGGAGGCATGAAACCTGTGTCACCCAGTGTTCGAAGCGCCACTCTGCCGTTCGGCCGTATCACCAAGTGAGTTATACTGCCATTGTTGAGAGACATTCGCAGCCAGCCTTCTGGGGGGAACTGCAACGCTCTGTTAAGGGGGAAGAAAAAACATTTGATTCATAAATGGTTATATTCACATGCCGCTCACAGCATCACCTTCTGTTCCAGATAAGGAACAAAAAAAACCATCGTTGGTCATTCTGCAGCTTGCACGCAAATGCTCCCACAGCCAGCCCTGGAAAAATATTTTTCTTGTGCAATTGTTATGAAAACACAGCGTTGATAACCAGCCCCGTGCCAACGATGCACTTGCGTAAGCAGAGTCCAGCAGCTGGGTACGATTACTGTAGACAGGATTAATTCAAATCGACAGAAGGTAGAAGCTCTAACGGCGTCAGGTTGCTGGGAGCGCTCCGAGCAACCCCCTAACGCACGGGACGCTGGACGGCAGAGGTTCAGGCTGGGCGCTGAGCCAACGGCAGCTCCACAAAGCCCTGCGCAGCTCAGGACGGGTAGGGAAGGCGGCTCGCCGCCCCGACGGCCTCCTCCGCCGCCCCAAGGCGTAAGTGGCAAACAGCGCACTCTTATGCGCTATTTTAGCCTTGCCAAGGCAGGTAGGTATGTAACCACCGCAGCCGAGAGGTGGTGAGAGGGGAGTCGTTCAGCTTGCCCGTATGGGGCTACGGAAGCAACTCACCAGAACTACTTTCCATCAGCTACGTTGTCCCTCAGCAGTGACAAGCAAAAGTACCTGCTGCTTTTTGTAGAAACAGTACCACAGCTAGGCTCCAGCTCTTCCAAAATTCCTAACTGAATAGCCTCGGGACTTCACTCAATTGCAGTAAACAGCTGGAGAAAACATGAAGTTGTCTCCATCATCTTTTGCCTCAGATACCGAGGAATAATTTGGTTTTGGCTCCATGACAGTCTTTTCGGAAGGCTAAGAAATTAAGTAACAGCTACAAGTCAAGCTAGATTCAAAGGGAACGCTATGTGGATTGTGTTCAGTTGTGGTATCGGGCAGCCTGGAATGGAAGGCACAGAAGAGAAGTTAAGAGGGAAGGAACAGCAAAAAGTATACAGCGATTTCAGAAGCAGCCTAGGTAGCAGCAAGATGATCTACTTTGGCACAGGAAAGAATATTCTGTTTACCTGATCAATAATTTTAAGTATAGCAATTTTGAAGAGCTCTGAAGCAGTCCACGGAGCAGACCGGCTAGCATTTAACTAGCTCAGCTAAATAAAGCGAACTGAAGTTGTTGTAGGTATTGATCAGATTAAAGTTTAATCACATCTGTCCTGCTCAAGACAAATTATCTTACAGAGAGTGCTTTGCTGACAGGGAAGAGGAATAAAACAGACTCAGCTGCCTGGATCCAGGGACAGGCAAAGATCCAGAACTGTTTTCTCCTTCAAGAACAACCTTGATGTTAGCAGAAAATCCCCTCTAATCCAATACTGGATGTTACTGCAAAGACACACTAACACAACATAATACAAAAATTTCCATTAGTAAGGAATTCCCAAACTAAATCAATCTTTCATCACGTAAGATCAAATTCACGTCACCTCAGGGAGACACACCCAGTCAGGTGCTCTGTGTGTTGGCTCTTCCAACAATCCGCACAGGCATTGTCCTCGGGTTTATGGGAAGCAGAGGCATATGGTATTAAAGAGACTGTTCAGGCGTACAAAAAGGTTTCAGGTCTCACTGAGGTAACCTTTTTTCACTTTAGAATTTGAATGAAAGCGTTCTGATTTTCAATTTTGTCCTCTGTCTGCAAATTAATCCTGCGATGAAGTTGCAGCAGCCGCTGCTCCCAACACAGGCACTGACCTCCAACCACTTCAAACGAGCCAAATCAACACATCCCCTCGCTCAGCGGTGCCACACGCCAACACCGTTCCAGTCGAACAGTGACCCTTTGAGGAAGGCAGATGAACGCGCGATCCAACACGTACCTGCACACAATATAGCGGATCACGTTGGCGTGGCAGACAAAGATCTCGTAGCTGTCTTCTTCCTGCTTCGCGTCAGCTCTATGAATGAAGTTTCGAAAAGCAGCCTCAATTCGAGCTCCGTCTTCGTAATACTGCTAATGGCACAGAGTTCAGAATTAAACACAGCTCAGAGCAGCATCTGCCACTGCCTGCGTTTGCAGACGGGCTGCGTCTTCTAAAGAGTTCTTCTTTACAGGGATGCACACTCGAGGCTGAACTAACACTTAAGGACTGGAGGTTATTTTAACTGTTCTGTATGCTTACTGAGGAGGAGAAAAGTGTGCAATTATCTAAGGTCTAGGATGAAAAGCATCAGCTCAGACACTGTAAATTATCACTACAGTCGATATAAAGTCCATTTAAAAAACACAAACAAAACAAATACAGGAAAAAAAAAAACAACTTTTAAGAAAAAAGTTACCACAGCTTCTGGTTTCCAGTGAGAGACTGGAGGGTCTGGTTCTATAGGTGCTCCCTCTCTCAGCAGATCAGTACTAATTTTTTTGACTCCTGAAATATTAAATACACATTCAGAAAGGAGGCGTTACTTCAGCTGCCGCTGCAGGCGGGCCCACAGCTCTGCAGTCAATACATTTTCCATATTGTTTCTTCAAGGAAGTCTTCCTCTCCTTCCCAAAGACCACGTTAGCCCACGCACTCCCTATCGAGGGGTGTGAATCTCTCCAACACAACTGTTTTGTCTCCAGCAAGACAAAGTTTCTTCCAGCTGAGAACAGCCAGACCAGCTTGGCACCGCAAGCTGGCTCTTCCCGGTCTGCTGCACTTTGAAGAAACGCACTTGCAAGGATGTCAATCGAAAGCTGTACGCCAGTTAATGCTGCTGATTCACGCTAATGCCACACTTTTTATATTTAATATTTATATTTTAATCTCTGAGGAAGGGAAGATGGCTTGGGGGGGGGTGTTTGTTTGGGGGGGGGGGGGGTCGCTGGGGTTTTTTTGTTTTGTTGGTTTGGGGGATTTTTTGAAGCAGCACATTTAAGAAAAGAAACAGAACGGTTAAGAGAACTGACGTTCAGCTAGTCATACCTGAATATCTGCTAAAATACCAGACAGAATTATGTATAGTCAAACATCTTTAGTTTAGCTTCTGGTATTTCTGAACAGCAGGAGAACAAAAAACCCAAAACAATAAAACAAAACCACCAAAAACCCCACAACCACCCAAACCCTGCATAAACAAAGCGCCCACCTTACCAAACCCCTACACCTATGTGAGCGTGCCGCGTCGTCCCCCGCACGCAGCGCGGCGCGGCGTACACGGAGGGGCTGCTGACTAACCCAGCACTACAAGAACCGGAGTTTATGATCCTCTTCTCCCTGCGCTATCGCCCCTGAGGCTGAGGACTGAGCCGGTCCCGATGGCCCTGACAGCCTTTGCCTTACAAAATGCGTACGTGAGGAGCAACCAGCAGAGCTCCCTACACAGCAGTACGTGCAGGTAGCAGCCTGTCACTCAGATCCCTCTTGTATTTTTAAAGATGAGCTGGAAACAAGCAGAATTAGGGTTGTTAGTTTCTTTATGTTTACAGACATACGCACGCAGGGCTGGAAGTTGGCTAAATGATACCTCAACCGTAAGAACAAGCTTAGAATCCTACTGGAAGCAGTTTTAAGGATCAGAAAACAATGAAAAATTAAGGCAAGTCACTTACCTGGGAGATGTTTGCTTATAATTTCAGTTGTTTCAGTTGCTCTAGTCATGGAGGAGTGGATAATCTGATCAAAT
Organism: Morus bassanus; assembly: GCA_031468815.1. Classification (NCBI taxonomy): domain Eukaryota; kingdom Metazoa; phylum Chordata; class Aves; order Suliformes; family Sulidae; genus Morus; species Morus bassanus. Next base: position 29,805,989 of record CM062577.1, read on the forward strand.
TTTAATCCCAAGCTTGCCAGCCTGTGGCCAGTCAGTTCCGCCTGCTCTCGACCTTCAAAATGGTATTCATTATATAAATTGGTGACACTCATGTAAGCGCCTCACAGAAACTAACAAAAAAGTTGTCCAGTAGACATAGAAGGTCTCAATCAGTTTTTTTCCTTTCAAAAAGTAATCGGAAAACGTTTTTACTGGAGTCACTGCTTACACAGATCAAGCTTATTGGCTGGACAATTTCAAGCCGTATTTCCATCAGCACGAAAAATTAGGGGTTGGTTTTCTGGTTTTTTGTTTGGTTGGTTTTGGGGTTTTTTTTTCGGTTTGGTTGGTTTTTTTAATTAAAATATATATATATATATAGCAAAACTTATTCAGAGACTTTCACTGAAATATTCAATATCCCTGCTAGCCCCATCCCAAGGGAGCCACCTCCAATAAACGATAGCGCTGACCCAAGCCATCTCTCATCTCTGTGTCCGGGGAGCACAGAAGAGAAGGCTGCGTCAACCAGATCCACTCAGACCTGACGGTGCGTTTTTCATAAAGGCAACATCAGCTTGGAACAGTTAAGAGCCGCAGCACTTGGGTATCCTCGGGAAGGCTTTATGCCATCTTTCAGGTAGGTAAGTGAAAAGACAGACAGTTAAAGTAGCTTACCCAAGGCACGGGATGAGAGAGGATTAAGATAATCTCATAACAATTACACCACTTTAAGATAGCACCTTAGTCCTGAAATTAGCATTTCACTCCTGTTTGCACACTGGTGATTAAGACTTGGGCAGGCAGGGGGGAGAAAAAGGTGTTTATACCGAACATTTGGCACCAGACTTCCAACACCTCCAGCAGCACTGCACAGCAATAATCTTCCCCCCTCAAAACAGTGTTGGCACACGTATAATAAAAAGCAGTGGACACTTTCTTGAAGTACACTATTAAAATAATCCTAATGAACATTTGAGACCTAGTCACAGAGCAACGAGTTAAGATGAACGCAGACAGAATTTACCCTCATTTCATGTAACTGATCAGCAGAATTCCCAGAAACAGTGCTGAGCAGCAAAAGTGAAATGTATTCAATTATAAACACTCCAGCTGAAAGGAAAGTCAGGGGTTAACTTTTTCTTTTTTTTTTAATAAATCAGCGAATTAACTAACAGGAACACAAGCCACCCTTCAAGAGAAATCTATCCCAAAGTTAGTCAGGGAGCTAAGTTTAAAAGCTTAGCCTTGGGGACTTATGTCAGCTAGCATGAAAATTTGCTCAAGCAACCTTAAGATAATTGGAATTTCCTTTCTGAAGTTTCTTCACAGCTGAGTGTGTTTAGAACTCCGTAAAGCACGTTTGAATGTTTGGATTTAGAGGATCGTAAATGGAAAAAACAAAACATATTCATGACATCTTTCTGCCACAAAGGATCCAGAAAGTGGATTAAGATTTGGCAGCCAGACCCAGAACAGCGCTGAGTTACTGGCCTGTACTCGTCAGGACAGCAGCACATAAAAAACAATTTTCTCAAAATGCCAAGTACGATGCTTCTAGTCATACGTACCAAGTGGGGTCAGCGTTCTGTCTTTATCAGCCCGGCCATCCAAATTATACTGAGAATGACGGATAAGGAATATGTGCCTGGTGGCTTTTGCTTTGCAGTGATTTAAGCGTGAGGCAAGTTCTTCTTCCCCAGTTTCTTCATTTTTCTTTTTGAGGTTGATAAGAGCCAGTGGTTCACGTCTAAACAAACAGATTTAAAACGTCATTTTTAGACAGGGGAGGCTAAAAGTCAGAGGAATTTTACAGATGGGTAGTCTTGCCTTAGCTGTAGATATAGCTGAAGTGCTAAAATTGACTATTTAGCCATTTCTCTCACAGAACTGATTCAAACCATTGTGCGAGAGCTATAAATAAAAGCCTGCATTAAAAAACCCAAAAGTCAATGCCGCAGGTTAAAAGGTGTAACTGGCACAGCTAAATTTACTGTTCAGGGACAGCCACCTCTCCATTAATTCTTGGGGGGGGAAAGAAACAAGCGCAACAGAAAAAGTTAAATCCCAATGCAAACAGATGGGGCAACGCGAAAACACGCGAAACCTACGGTCTGTCTGGACAAGAAGATGGTAAACGCTAGCAGAGACTTTACATTTGAATTCCTGTCGATTCAAGAGTTGCTCCTGAGATTTTCACTGATTTTCAGTCACAGGTATAAGGGTAGGCTTTTTGACAAGAAAACCTAACCACGAACGACACCCAGGAATAGAGGAAGAGATGCTGACTGATCATAAAGCAAAGAAAATGTTCCGTATCTAAAAGGCCCTGTGATAACACCTACAAAATCTGCGCTTTATCAATCACATTTACGTCAAATGACTAAAAAAAACCCCTCAACAATATCCTAGGAAGACTCCAACTTTCTGCAGTGCACGCTGAGAATTATTTTGTGCTTTAAACTAGGTCACACCAGGTCTCTCCAGTAACACTTTTTTATTTTCCGGCGCGGAGTGTTTATCTAGCCTGTCATCTTCTCCATCACTCTCTCTCCCTTCATGCCACTTGAATCTTTCTTCCATTTTGTGACACTGCACACGAGTCCCCCTTTCTGCACACCGTAACCTTCCCTCTCGCCCATCACCCGACAGCTGATCCGGAGGAACCGGGCACAGAGGATCTTCCCCTCCCTCCCCCAGTACGACAGATGAGTGCCACAGATTTCCCGCTGTGACACCAACACCGCGCTGTCATCGCCAGCCGTGCCCAAATCTGCCACAGATTAGTCTTGTGGTCCCCTCTCTGCACTCATCCTCTGCCCCATTAATACAAATCCTTTTGCTACGTCTCTCCACCTCAGAGGGTAAATCCTTTCCCTTGATCTCCTACCTAAAGAACAGTTAATTTAACTCATACCAGACCTCACTTCTTCCATTATTATAAACTTGTTTCTGTATTTGTTTATAGATTTTTCAATCAAGAATATACTTTTTATTCAGTTTGAGACCAAGTAATTTGGTCATAGAAAACCGCTGCCTCACGTGCCTATTTCTACAGTTCACAGCAAGATTGGCTTTAAAAAGCCCTGCATCCCTTTTGCTTTACTAAAAGACATGGTTTCTATTAAACAGCGAGGCTCAACACAATCCTTAAGCTGTTAACAAAGTTCAGCAAGGCATTACAAATGAAACAATAGTCCAATAACATGAAGTTCCGCTGCTATTTCATAGGATACTTCTTTTGATTCAGTAGGAACTATAATGCTGGAAAGATGCATTAGGAAAATAGAAGAAACGTCTGAAAAACTCAAGCACATTTGTAAAGTGATGTAGGGATTAATTCATCCTACGGCAGCAACACGTAACAAGAAACGCCGGGGTGAAAGTCCTGCCCGCTCCCCAGCAGCGCCTCCAAAGCCACCCGATGCTAACACGCGCTTTGAAAAGCAACAGATGCTTTAACAAGTCCTGAGAAGACAACCAAGCTTAACAATATTTTCAGCATAAGCTAGTTTTAGAAAGTTTATGAGCAGGAAAACTTTTAATAGTGCTAAGGCTTAAGTAGGTTCTTTTAGGCCACTGACACTCAGAAGCTGACAAATGCAGTTTTCTGCATTCCCTTATAAAAAAGATCGCCCAAGATCACAGCTGGACAGAACTTGCTAAAAAGCAATGGCCACGTCAGGGACCATCGTGAAACCCAACCAAAACTTAACCCACGACAGCGCCCTTTTCGCCTTTCTGCCAAGAAGCCCTGCATGTCACTGAAACACAGCAGTCAGCCTGGCAAATGTTCTCATTCCTGTCCCATACTTTGAAATCCAGATGTTTCTAGTTTTATTTCCAATAAAACTATTTGCAAGAGTCAGTCAGAAAATACAGGAAGGTACCTGAAGCCCAGAAACTTAGGCAATAATTCAAAGATTTTTCTTTTCCCCCCTCCCACACCAAGCCTTCCAGTTAACAGAGGCTTAATTAGAACAGCGTTCAGATAAAGTATTTTACATGAATGAAAGTCTATCTAGCCTTCTCCAAGAGCTGAGCTGTACAGTTCCTGTGCAAGTGGCAGAGACCAATGCAACATCCGAGGTGTAGCGTCATATCAGATCCACAGGAAGTTTGAAAACAAGATACTTTCATTCTTTTGTTCCAAACGTGAGAAGCCATCAGTTGTATAGAATATTGTAACATCCAGTTATTTGCCCACAACTTGACTTTGTAAATCATTCCCCACCCCAAAGAGAAGTGGTCAGACACACTCTGTGTATTTCTAAGGCATTTAACAACTTCACACGTTAAGTGTTTCCGCCATCATCCAAAAAAATCAAAATTAAGACTTCAGCCAGGAATAGCCAAAGCCACACCACACCCGTCGGTACACACCGAGCACCAGAAACCTAAGATTCATCTGCGATAATGTATTTACGTAACACGCTTCCACTGAACGGCGATACAGCACGCCGTCCTTAACTGCTCTGAAGTGTTACCCTGCTCTATTTGTTCGGGCAGTTGTGACAGCTCCGTCAGTTACAGCACAACCTCTACTTCCTGAATCGGTAAAAAAAGAAAAAAAAAAAAAAGTTACATGAGTCTGAAAGTACTTTAGAATCCCTGAAAAAAAATCAACCGTTTAGCAGAACTCAAAAGGCCTGGATCTGCAGTTAAACAAGTAGCTTTAGTACCTCCCTCACCGCAACTGCGTAACCAGGTATAACCTCATTTAATGAAAGCTTTCTTCTTAAAATTGGGGTGCACATAGTCCTATTTACATGAGCATTTTCTTCTGTAGCACCTCAAAAAATCAGAACAGGATGCATTATACGATAAAAATCTGTTAGTGCTTAGGTTTGGATTTACTATGATTAAACTGGAGCCCGACATAAGTCTCCCTGGGGAGCTAATTCTACCGGACGGAAGCTACATGAGCCAAAGCTCAGTACAGATATTTGCACAGTGTAACTGAAGAATCAGAAAAAAACGCAGTTAACCCGTGGCTGAACGTATTTCAACGCTACGAAGAACACAACTAAGTTAGGTTCAAAGCAACGTTGCCTTTACAAGGCTTCAGGAGCGCTACGGCGCAGTTCCACGGTCAGCGTAAGCGGGCCTAACGCACGCCTGGCACGTGCAAAGGCTTTTCATCCACGAGGATGCTGTTACAAAGCATCAAAATCTTGGCGTAGACATAAAGCAACGCCGAGGTACGGTTAACGCTGTGTTAAAAACGCCAGGCACGTCTTCTGCAGCGCGCCCAGGTTTGTCACAAACCTCAGGCTTTGCGAGGAAAGCGTTAGAATAAAGGGATCTGCGCGGCTTTACAGAGGGGAAAGTCTGGGAGCTGCCTAAAACAAACCCCAGCGAGGGCGTCCCTTCGGGGTCCTCGGGCGCTGCAGGATTTCGGGGATAATGAAGAACTCCAGCTATGCTCTGCTGTGAACTGCTCGCTCCTGGAACTGCGCCGGGACGGGAGTCCTGCGGGCTCCGGGCTGGACCCCTGGGGGGGCTGCTGGGGGGCGGCTCGGGGGCGGGGGGGGACGGCTCGGGGGGAGGCTGGGGGAGGGGGAGCTTCTCGGGGTGGGGGGCAGGGGAGGGGGGGCTGCTCGGGGGGCTGCTGGGGGGCGGCTCGGGGTGGGGGGGACTGATCGGGGTGCGGGGGGCTGATCGGGGTGGAGGGTGCTGATCGGGGAGCGGGGGGGGGGCTGATCGGGGGGGCAGATCGGGGAGCGGGGGGGAGAGCTGATGGGGGGGGGGGCTGCTCGGGGAGGCTGCTCGGGGAGGGGGGGGCTGCTCGGGCTGGGGGTTGCTGCTCGGGGAGCGGGTGGGGGCTGCTCGGGGGGGCTGCTCGGGGAGGGGGGGGGCTGCTCGGGGTGGGGGGCGCTGCTCGGGGAGCGGGTGGGGGCTGCTCGGGGGGGCTGCTCGGGGAGGGGGGGGGCTGCTCGGGGTGGGGGGCGCTGCTCGGGGGCCTCCACACCCGCCCAGGGGCTCCCGGGGCCGCCCCTCCCGCCGCAGCGGGCTGACCCCCGCCCTCGGACACCCGCTGCCGGGGGCTCTGCGGGCAGCCCCCGCCGCGGGGCCCCCCCCGGGCCCCCCACCCGCGCCCGGGAGCGGGGCGGGCGGAGCCCCGCCACCCCTACCTGTCCCAGTTGCTGTCCCAGAAGCCGCCGGTGCCGGCGGGTCTCTCGATCCAGCCGGGGGCCGGCGGGCAGGAGGCGGCGGCGGCGGCGGGCGGCAGCAGCAGCAAACCCGGCGGGGCGGCGGGGGGAGCGGCGGCGGAGCCCCCCGGCCGCGGCTCGGCGTCGCCGCCGCGGGCAGGCTGCTTACCCACGGCCACGGCGGAGAAGAGGACGGAGCCGCCGGCCAGCCCGCAGGCGGCCAGCGCCAAGGCGCGGCGGAACGACATGGCGGCGGCCGCCGGCTCCCTCAGCCCCGCCGCCCGCCCGGCCCCGCCCGGCCCCGCCCCGCCCCGGACGGAGCGCGCCGTGGGACAAGATTCCTCCGCGAAGGGCCCGCCGTGGGGCGGCACGGGGTGTCCGGCGCTGCACGGCCCTCGGCCCAGCCCCCGGGGCGCTAAGCCCGGCTCAGGATGGAGGGGACCTCGGCCTTAGGCCGCTCCGGTGGGCAGGCCGAGCTCAGCCTCCCGCAGCCGGGCTGGTCGGGGTGAGGCCGGGCAGCAGGCCGAAGGGGCTGATCCGGCCTGGCCGGTCCAAAACCGGTTTCTGCCCCGGCCGGGTCAGCGGGAGCCCGGCGGTGGCTGGGCAGGGCGGTCACCGCCAGCTCGGCCTGGTTTAACCACCTCACGCGGGTGCCAGTGTGAGCCCTCCCCGGCGCGGCCGGGAGGTTGCAGCTCCGATGGGTGAAGCCTGCATCATATTTAGTGATAAGCCCCGAGCTGACTTACGTAGGAATCGATCTCTTACAGCCAGCGTTGGGTTCCCGGCGTTGGAAACCGTGACCCAGGGTTTTGGGAAACAGAAGCGGTCTCAGCAGAGCTGAGCCGGCTTCAGCAGGGCTGGGCCTTCCCGTCCCCGCCCGGTGCAAAGGAGCAGCGCTGTGCCCTCTCTTGCCTGGACACGGCTCCTCGCTTCACAAGGAGACTGCTTTCCGAAGCGGGATCTCAGTTCAGCTCCACCGGCATTGTGTTGTGCAGAGGAAACCATGTGGTCGGACTGGAACGTCAATTATCTGTAGGTGAGCCATGGTGCTGTCTTGGCAACCTCCCAACAGGGGAAAGAGCAGCAGAAGAGAGCACCTTTTTCCTGAGCCAACATCTGAAATTCAGCACTGATTTCTACCTGTTAAATTCAGCACTTTGCAAATAGTGAGAGAAATGATATTGAATCTGGGTCTCAGGATGCTGGCAGATTTTACAGATTCCATTATTCATTCTTTGCATATTTAATCATGCATTCTTCTCATTCCCATCCACCTGCTCAAGCATCGCCTCCCTACCCACGTTCCCCACAGTACAAACTGCACCGTTCACGTTATTCCACTAAAACGGCAGCTCGGTACGTGGTTTCCAACAGCCAGGTTTCCATCAGCGTGGGGACTCCAGAACAACTGGAAACAGGCTCTGTTCCCTCCCCCAAGCCCACAGAGATCTGCTCTGCGTGGTGCCAACAGGCTCCTTCATTCTGCGGGACGCACAGCAGCACTCCGAGGACGCTGTGCCTGCCCAAAAGAAAACGGTCTTTCTGCTGAAGAAGCCAAACCACTTTCCAGCTTTCCCAGCAGAGTGTCTTTCCCCTGTCCACCACTTTGTGTCTCTGTCTCACACACATACGGTGCAGACAGAGCAGTAGGTCTGACTGTACTGCAGGTCCTTCGGCTCTAGGACACTTTACGGATAAACAGTGGCCCCCAAGGGTCAGACAAGTGAATCGGAGACCCTGATGAAAATTTGCTACAGACTAGATGGTTTTTTTTCCCCTCCTTTATCCTTCTCGCCTGCCTCATTCTCTATTTTAAGGTCCTCAGGTTTCTGTTTCTTCTCATACACCTTTAAAATTTTGATTCTTTTTCTCTAGTTTATCGTGGAAGCCCTTAGCGAGGCAGGCACGTGTATTTATACTGTGTATATTCTTTCTTATGAAAAGCCCAGAAGGAAAAAGTTTATTTTCAAAACTTCACATGCAATTCCTCATAAATAGCACACTTCTTTTTCCCCAGTTCTCAGTCTCCTAGCTTCCTGCAAATGACTTCTAAATCTACCCCCCCTCCGCATCCTACCTTTTCTCTTTTATCCCTCATAACGCTAATTCTCCATTAATTGTTCCACTTGGACCCTACCTCTTCCCACCCACCCCCCCCCACCCCCCCACCCCCCCGCAGCCTGCCCTCTAACCTGAATCCCAATTGCTGCATTTGACCTCCAACAACTCACAAAAGGAGGAAAAAAAACTGCACCAGATACCATCACTCGCTTGGGGACAGGCTGAGGCTGGATCGGACAAATACTGCAATCCCTGATAAATCTCTCAATTGCTTGAACTGAATTCTAAAATCATACGGGTCAGTTTGAAATTTCAGTGCCATTAAAGGTGCATCGATTGCACAAATCATCTGACACTTGAGGTCAAAATCCCAACACAGAGCCAGGCAAGGCTCCCAAGGGCATGACAGTGGCACCAGCTTACACCAGGGCTGAACTCAGCTCACCGCCAGAAAGGTTTGAGACTGTTATTAAGCAATAATCAGAATTGTTTCCTCAGCAAAAATGTATTGCTGAACACCTGGGCAATCTCATTGTGCTAGAAAATGAAAACGGGTAATATTGGTTGTTTGCCTCAGTGCTGCAATTCGGGTGTCATTCTTCTGTGATGACACTTCACCATCAGAAATCTCCTGTGTGTACGCTCACCTTCTGCAGCTTGGTTTGGGTACTAATGCACTTATACAGTTGATGTGCAAAAGTTTTTTTTGGGATTTTCTTAGATTTTACTCAATAAGTCCAAAAATGTTATTTTTAATTAGATTGTGTTCACCTGTTTGTAAAACTTGCAATTCAGTTAGGTTAAAAAAAAATCTCTAAAAATAATGTGTTGAAAGTTACCACTAGCTTGAATATAGTCCTGCATTACATTAATAACTACTTATTTTCTTGCTCTTTATTTTTTTATATATTTTCGTATTGCTACTATCATAATCCAGTTTTATTGTGTTGTATTTCATCTGTGAGTAGAAAACCCACCTAAGGGGATGATAACCTACTGGTGGTACCCACTAATGGAATAAGTCTGGTAGCTAAACCAGTAAATGCTTGTGCCACTGATGCTGTAGGTCCCATACTCGGGGATGATTCCCGGGGCGTTATCCCATTGCTGCAGCTAGGTGCAGAGATACCTTCAAGCAAGGTGCCCAAGGTTAGGGTGGCTTCTTAACGATGTTGTGACCAGAACAAAGCACAACAGAAGTCAGAAAGCCAGTACGGTTGGCGGAGAAGACAGTATAGGTGACAAACGGCATTGCTTTCCCCTGGCAGGCAGAAAAACCTTGCGGCAGCAGCAGGAGCAACGCAGCCCTCGGGGTTAACTTCACTACACGAGGAATAGGAAAAGCCTCTGTCTTCTGTATGGGACCTGGATCACTACAGGCATGAGTCAGTGTTTGGACGTTTTACCATTAGCTACAGGGAGAGCAAGGGCAGGTCTCTAGCCTACAATTGGCAAGCAAAATTTCTGAACTTTCAGGCATTTTTTTTAAACAAAACAATTACAGTAATAAAAGAGCATTTGAAACGAGGAAAATGTGGTTTTGAAAAGCCTTTTCCCTGACCCCAAGTGCATTTACTCACCATGTATCACCTTCCCAATATAAAAAAAAAAAAATCTGTAAATTTATTCTTGAAAGAGACAGAGAGAGAGAGAAAGAGAAGGAAAAAGGAAATATTATGTCATTTGATCCACGTGTATTCAGACATATACTGCGGACTTACTGCTGGCCTCCTTACAGGAAATATTGATGTCATCTTGGCCTGCTTCAGACCCAGCAAAATTTAAATGGTATGCTAGTTTAAGCTTTTGGGTTATAAAAGGATGCTACTTAAGCTCACTTAATATATTTTTTCACAGAGCAAGAAAGAATACTGCTCTTAAGCAACTTCGGTTTGTGTAACTTAACCAGTTAAAAAAATAAAAGAATTTGAAGCAGATACTGGCTTTGTGACCATATCCGGCCACACCACTGAAGGGTAAGCACAACCACGCAAGCACTGTGTTGGTTAAATACAGTACAAAATTTAGAGGGATTTTGGCACGAAAGAAGGTCTGCATATATGTATGTTAGGAGTGATTGAGATTTGAATTTAATCTAGGTGTTGTGAATCGCCCACTAGAGGATCCTTCAGATCTCTTTTGGCCAGAAAAAAAATGAGAGAGAAGCTCATTTAGGATGAAAGACTTGTCCTCTTCCCCAGACACACTCTCTATAAGCATATTTAAAACTAGGCTTCACCTTACCTAGAGCATAGAAAGTCTTTATATCACAAGAGATTAATCCATTTCTTAATTTTACACTCACAGTCACCATCTTTCTAACTGAAGTAGATTGAAAAAAATGTCTTTAGTAGCAGTGGGTATCACTGATAAACTGAAGTATCTCAAATACAGCTGTAAGGAACTGCTCTTCTTTCCTGGGACTCAATCTTTTTCCTTCCTCCTTCAGTAAGGAGTAAGCCTCTTTAGTACACTGTGACTAAAGTCTCATTAACAGAGACTTAAAAAAAAAAAAATCTCCTTGCACTTCTTAAATTGTCCCAAAAGGGTTGAGACTGCAATGACAGGATAGCTCTAGGATAAAAGTTTGTCTTCTGCGTCCTGGTGTTACGAAGCCTTGCCTCTGATGGAAAGAAAGCATGGGAAAAGAGTTGCTTCAGAGGGCAAGAATAAGAACTTTTAGAAAACTCCTGCAGGGGTGGGAGGCGTTACCTGCCAGTTCCTCATTTGCTCTGGAATCACACGGGTGCATGCCTTGACCGCTACGGGGCTTTGCAGATTTATGACGATGGATGTCACCCCATCATGTACAGGGCATTGTGTTTTTAGCTTTAGGTGTCTAACAGTTCATCGTCAGCCAGTCCTTCTCAGTATCTCCGTCATTTAAAACCAGAAAGTTTCACTCTACCAAACACAAATCAAAAGACACATCAAAAATCTATTTGTGAAAGGAAGGACCTAAAAAAAAAAAATGTGATTTCTGATCTGGTAAACAAGTTTCATTAATCCAGTCTCTAGCCCTTTCATTAAGTAAACACATCCAGTTCTGCCCCTGAAGTCATACTCATGAAACTAAGGGTTTATAACAGCAATACCAACACTGCATTATCTAATATAACGCTCTAATAAATAACAACGTATCACACCAGAAGGGTTTAATTTGAAACAGATGGTCTAAGGAATGGAAACATAAGCAAAGTATTTTACTGTAATCACTATCCAGGAAACAAAAGGGGATTTGATATTATTGCCTCAAGGGCCGCCTTCCCCCCTAACATTTTTGTCTTAGACAACAGTAAACTTTTATTTTGCTAACGAAGCACAGGTGCTGCTGATAACTCACAAGGAAGAAAGAGAAGTCAGGCATTTTTCCTCATCCTGATCAGCAAGTGAGATTTTGCTTTTGCAACAGCCTTTGCTGCTTTTGCAAAGTTCAACTGATCTCTCTTTACACCGTTTTCTTTACTTTTTTTTCTGTTTTAGAGAAGAAAATAAATTTGTAGTTGTTACGGTCTTGACAGTGTTGGCTTCTGTTGCATTTGATAGTTATTAAATATTAATTTAGGCACTGGAGTCTAGGCCCTAAACCCAGCTCTACTTTTAGGTCCATTGGCAAATCTTTAAAAGACATGATCTGCAAAATTCACTTAGCAGGGAAGAGAGCGCTCTGCTTGCAAAATCATTTGAGATACTGTGACATAGAGAATTACAGAATTTAGGAGATTTCTAGTTTTAACAATCCATTTAGTTCTTTACAAGAAATATAAAGGCAAAATTCTGACTCCCCCAAAATGCATGTTCTTTCTACCTCTCTGTCAGGAGATGTTTCAGATATCCCCTGCTTTCCTTCAGAAAAATCACCCTAGGGACAAGCTTGGCTGTCTAAACCCTGCTGTTCCTTTTCTTTTTTTGGAAACAAGCATTTAAATGCAGTGGTTTTGCATACAAGCTTGCCGTGTAGGCAAAACCCTGGCATGAAATAGTTTTTGGGGCGCTAACTACAGGTCTGGAGAACCTGCAAGATAGTCGGCCACATAGGTGTCGTTCTCCGCTAGCGACACGGCAGAAATAGCAGCTGCAGCTCAGATTCAGCTAGATGAGCTTTCCCAACTCCACCCCGTTTCAGAGAGACTAAGGCCCAGACCAAGCAAAGCACTTGCTTAGACTGCACCTACCTGTAAATACATGAATAATCTTCCTGAAGCCAGCGGACCTTGTCAGTATTGTGCCAGTGTTTAAAAATCCCACACTTTTCAGGAGAAATAATGAGCTGGACACTTTTCTCAGGTTTGGGGAGTTTTGGAGAGGTAGAATTTTTGTATTTCAAGCTTTTCTCTGCAATGCCAAAGACATTTTTTTCTCCTCACTCTAGTGAAAACTCAGAAACCCCCATAAGCAAGCGTTTACTTGAGACTTCAGGAGCTTGGGGCTTTAAAAATCCCAAGCATTGTGTGATCAGTCCAAATAGCTTGAGAAGAAAACTGAATGGGATATTGAACTGTTTAAACACAGATGTGTGCTCAAGTGTCTTATTATGCATTAGTCGCACTGTCTGCTAAGCTTGGTGTAAAGCCAGGAGCTAAGAATTCTTGAATATTAGTTGCTATTCTCTTGACTTACTGTGTGACAAACACTTCAGTAAGAAATGGCCTGACAGCATTGTCCTGGGTGCTCTGCAGGGACGGCGTGAGCGCAAGCTCCTTTCAGACCCAGCGTGGATGGAATTTCACACTGCATTCGCTGGGTTTACACCTCTAGGGAGAATACCAGTGGAATTTGTCCCAGTGACAGTATTTCTCCAGAAAAAAGGGATGTAACGTACATCTACATGACTGATGAGACACAGAAATAGCGTTGCCTCTGCTGGCAGAAATGATGAGCACAGCATCAGACTGAGCAGTGCTGTCTCTTACCAGCGTGGTCAAGAGCCACTGCTTCCAAGTAAGAGGAGCTAGTACAGTTCCTATGTCTGTTCAGAGTTTATTTTTGCCTGAACACAAAATGCAAAGTTCAGGACTGAGGAAACGGAGTCTAGTCTCAGTTCCAACAAGGAGCACCTGGATCCTGTGGAAGTATTCCAAACTTGCATGAGTATAACGGAGACCTGTCCTACAGTGTAACACACACACACCCCCACACCTCCCCAGTCTGAATCTCCTAGCTGGGAGCAGCACCTAATGATGCTATTTCACCTGAGAATTTTTTTTTTTTTAATCAACACGTAGAAAATCATGGAGAGCATCTTCTCATATTACAGTACTCATTACTACACATGTCGTCTTTCTGTCTCATTCCCAACACTAATAAGCACAGGACCTAATTATCCCCATTTATAAATAACTTTCTTCATCCTATCTCTGTCCAACAACGTTTTGGCAGGCATCCTCAGCAGAAGATTTGAAATGATGTCCCTGCCAAAAACTATCACTGCTGATGAATCACAGCACACACAATTGAAAGGCTGTGGTTGCTTTTATAAATATCTGCACACATACATATATATGTAAATGTATGTGCGTGTGTACAGCAACTTGGAAACTGCTATACGTATAGATCAGGCAAAATGGCACAGTGGCTTTTTCTCTCTTCCAAATGATGTTACTGAGCTCATTCACTCAAATTTCTGCTAACGTATTCATGCTTTTCCTAGGGAAATTTTAGGGACCCTCAGGTGAAAATCAGCCCTCTGCATTGAGCTAGTCTGACCACCACATTAGTTTAAGTTATCGAAGTCACCAGTTGTAGGACTCAAGTGATGAATTTATTCTTGAGCATAGAATTAGGCAGTCATGGCGCATCCAAGGAACTAGGCTTCACAAATCGACTAATGTCAACCCAGACTAAAGAGAGCATTGCTTTCACATCCCCATGCCGGGGATTGCTAAGAACAGTAGCAGAGGTAATGCTGTGCTAAAGGATACCTTAGTTGCTTTTCTCCTTGTCCAGTGATAGGGATTTCACATCACCCTGTGACAATTTAATCTGCTGTCTTGAAAGAGCTCCGCCTTGTGTTTTCATCCTGCTTTTCGGTAATTTCATTTAGTGCTCGCTGTTTCTTGTACTGTGGGAAACAGAGATACTCGTGCCTTGTTTGCTTCCTCCATTACATTATTCATGTCATTTAACAGCTTTAAACCAACTGGGTTCAAGCGAGAGTTCTTGATGGGAGATGCTCCAGAGAGAAACTCTTTGAAGAGAATTGTTTTTCTGTCCTAACTGATTTGCCACTAGCACTTTATTGGTTTAACCTGGTATGATTTACCAGTGACTTTGCTTCAAAAAGAAGAAATGTATGAAAATTACTTGGCTGAAATGAACTACAGGTTCATTAGCTAAAATAATTATTGCTATTAGCAGGAATTTATGCAGAATTCTTTTTAAAATATCAGCAAAATCCACATTCAGCAGCCATTGCTTTAGCAACAGCTGAAATACCAGTATACGTTTTTTGCAAGTTTTTTGATTATGCGTTTCAGGTCTTCTATTTTATATCTGCAAAATGAAGAGTAATAAGCAAATTACTGTTGCTTCAGACTGAATTTATGTTTTTTAAATAATTTAATGTCACATAAAACATAACTTTGAACTGTAAACTGGCCTGGAAAAAAATTTGCAAATGTTTTCTTCTTGCCAACTTCAACAGTTTGGGGAGGGGAATTACTTTTACAATGCTTCACTCTGGCTTTTTTACAGTGCATCTGACAGACACAGGGCACTGAAAGACCGCTTCCTGCTTAAAGTTAAAAAGTACAATTTATACCAAAAGTGTCCCTCCAAGATAAGTGCAGAGGAACGTGGCATTGCCAAAAACTGGTGACTATCCTTTAAGGACAGAGATCCATTTGAACTCTTCCCTGCCAGACTGCTTTCAGACCCCAGCCAAACCTGTCATAAGGCTCTGAAGATTTGTTATTACTCTGCCTTATACCCCTGCCCTCGTCAAGGCCCTGCCTACATTATAGCCATCTGTCTTTCTGCAAAATAATGATGGGAATCCATCTGGAGCAGGAAGAAGAGATCTCCTATGTATTTAACAGCGTGCTACCTGGCCCAGCCAATCAATCCTTCACGCTGATAGAAACCGGAGGAAATGTTCCTTGCCAGTGGTAAACCCAATCGCCCTTTGCTCTCTTTTGACACCGCCTATTCCCTTTCACGTCAGCCAAGGATGATTCTTTTCCCTCTTTCATTACCTCTGTTTTCTCTTTGACCTGAGCTAGGGACTATAAGAATGCCCTCGGAAGTCCCACACCTCTGCCACAAGGCAGAGTGTCCATACGGCCATCACATACTCTCTACCGAGCAGCGCCCTGTTGCCAACAGATTACAGATCTGGCCCCAAGGAATGGCCACATGACCCAACACTGCAAGTCACTTAGCAATTTAAATCCAGAGGATCTCAACTCCTGTGTCATAGTGGAATAACAGCTGCCGAGTGCGATGTGACTTTCCCGAGGTCACAGAGTGAGTCAGTGACACAGCTGCAAACAAAACCCATCACCGTTTCCCAGGTCTGTGCCTCACCCCCACCGGGTGGCAGGTAACACGTCCTGGTCGCCAAAGAGAAAGACCACAGAAGAACTCACTGCTTAAACCTGCCCAGTGCTTGAGCTAGGAGGGAGCACAGGCACGCTGTACCTAGGAAGACACTTCACAGGCCTCTGCTTCAGGCAGGCAAAGCATTTCTGGGTGCACAGGTTGTGCGACGACTCCATCCAACAGCAGGATGCTCAGGTTCCTTCTGGTGATCAGTCTCTGTGGGGATATATATAAATAAACCAAAACCAAGGATAGCATACCCCAAGTCTCTTGTACCCAAACCCGACTCTCTCCATCATCTGTGACACGGTGCTGAAATGCAATTCTGCAGCACCCAGGGCTTTAGATACATGTGAAGAGAATCTGTATAGATTATCTCTAGAATTTGTGTAGATATAAGTCAAGAAAGAATTTACTTTCAAAAATAAATGAAAATACTTGTAAAGAATATTATAAATTCTGTAAAAATGAGGGAGAAATGCAGTAAATAACTGGTATAGTTTCTTACGAAGGTTTTACAGGTTTTGAAAAATGTAGCTATCCTGTGCTTCAATGTAAGTGGAAATAAATATATTTATTTTGCCTTTACTGTTAAAGAAACTCGTGCAACTTCTGTTTACACATGCACACACCTAATCTTCCTATCCCTTAAAGCAGGATGTGCTTTCCTGTGTTAAAAATCCCAGTGATTAATAATTTCTAACTCTTTCCTGCCCTTTTATTAGAAAGGGAGTATTGAGTAAAAGACCCTACTAGCAAAGGGACTATTTTGTGCACTAACAGACAACCTTATTCCTTCTTTGATAATCTTCATGTGCTATGAATACGGTATTGTAGATAAATAGACATGCATTTCTGTACAACATTAAAACAGACACGAAAAAGACAGGAATTAATAAGTTTTCTCATGGAACTTAGCAGCTTAGTCCTTGCTCTCAAGAAAAAAATGCAGAAGGCTGTATTTCCTCCGCAGCCCCCAACATGTCAATGGCTGTGAAACTCAGCTCTCACTGTGTTCTGTGCCGCAAAAGCACATCGGAGTGTCCCCCCTTGCTGAGGTCACTCCCAACCTGCAGCTATTTCTTTTACTGTATTTCTGCTCAGTAATTTTAGTTATTATTATATAAATGTACAACTATTCCAATAAGCAGACAGGGAAGGCGGAATTGCTTAAGGCAATGAAGCATATAGTCTCTTGGAATGAGAATTGTGCTGTGTGGGTATTATGCAGAAGGCTTGGATTATAAGGAAATATGCAGGAGGTCAAGGGAAGGATCAAGAGAGAAATGTCTTTCATATGTTTACTAAAACAGCCTTCCAGAGCCAGTGTGAAAGGCCAGGACTACTGTCAGCCACACTCATCACACAAACACCCAAAACCTGTCCCCCAGGAACATGACCTGGAGCGATGCTTTCATCTGAGGTTAAACATGCCCCAAATCTGCCCTATTGCTCCTGGATACCTACGGGATGCATCTGCTCGGCTCCAGCTACACAGCTGATCGCAGAATGATGGGGTTTGAGCCTCTCACAAACACAACACATCGGTGAGGTCAGGAAGTCGCATCCCCATCTGACATGGAGCGAAGAGGCACAGAAAGACATACGAGTCAGCAGTAGTTTGTAGTGGAGCCAGGAACTTGTGCCAGAATGCCTAAAGCCCATACTTGTGCCTTAAGTGCAGACTGTGTTTCCAGCTGAACATCTAACTGGTACATCTCTTACTGCGAATCATAGCTTAACACTGGGAAACTGCCAACGAGATAGCAGTGCAAAGCACGTGCATTTTGATACAGAAGATTGTGGCCAACAGCAGAGCAGTTTGTCTGTGTTATGTCATAGTGCGTCTGAAAAATTAGACATAACCAAGTACCACCTATTCATAACTACTTCTCTGGTTTTAAGTCTGTTATTTTAGATATCTGTCAATGAGACAATAAGGGCTGATCCCAAGGCCAGATGGATTCATAATATTCAGGCTGCAAAACCAGGATCATGCTGTTACTCACTGAATTTACTCAGACACTACAGTTTCTATGAGGTGAGTTTTTCCTAAGAAAAAGTAGCATTGGTTTGTATTTATAAAAAAACCAACAAAACCCCGTTCACCATCTGTTCAAATTACTGTACAAGAGAAAAAGCTGACAGTAAAGCTGTATTCTGCTCATCCACCTGTGCCCAGGACTAGAACCAGATTATAATGCCATTTTATGAGCTTCCACAGTCATCTCTGATCCAAAAATCCCCATGTGCTCTGCACCTACATAACCGAAAGAGGCTTTCAACACATATGCTCCAAAGCAGGGAGGCGTGCTTTGCAACTGGCACACACAGGAGCCGTCCACCTCGTATCCACTGAAGCAGTGAATGCAGGAAGAAACCACTGCCCCGGAGCCACTTCCCTGCACACTGCACGAAAGGCCAAGCCAGAAGGCAGAAGAGCACCACGTTGCTGCTTCACCAGTAAACCCAAATTCCCCCTTGCTGCCTGCCACTCAAAAACGCCTACATGAAGACTATTTCTCTAAGTTCTCTGTAGTAGGGACAGAAGCTCCATTAGAGTTGGTCCAAAAATGGGATGTATTTATGAAACTCCACTTTCTCCTTTGTCCCGTTGTAGGAAAAAACATGACAAGTATTTGATTTGCTCCAAGTTAGAGGCTTGAAGAAGTCCTGATGTCAATGAACTATATAGCAATGAGCTAATTCCTGCGGGAGCCATTCCCAATGGCATGTTGAGCATAATGAGGCTCCATTAATATTAAAGGAAAAACTACCACTGGTTTCAGGGGAGCTAAGATTTCAGTGCGAGCTAGGCACGGCATTCATGAGCTTCATGTGTTATTGTGCCACTCTGAAAACAGGAATTCTCATTTTAGGTGTTCATCTCAAGTATTCAAGGCTTGTGAATTCGGTGTTGAAAGCGCTACATTGAGTCCCCATTGCTGACTGTGCGTAATGACATGATTTACTGAACCCAAACTCATGAGCATTGGTTCCAAAACAACGCTGCTAACTGAACAACAGTGCTTCATTTGTATGGAAGGCTGCTTTTTCCCTTAAAAGAGTTCCAGGCATTGCCCTTTCTCCAGCTCATCAGATATATCCTCCCCATCATTTCTTTCAGTTACCACTGAGTTCAGTGGGAGGGTATCACGCAGACAGTGCTCAAATACATCCTTGAAAATCCTGTTCTCACCCCCTATTGAAGAAATAGATGGATAGTACAAGCCCCACGTGGAGGCTAGGGGTTTAAAGGCGTGAAATAAATTTTAGGAGGTAGTATATGACCCTCATGGATTTTACATGGCAGACACTTAAGAAAGTCTGCTGAAAGGAAGGTTTTTGAATTGCTTATATTTGTAAAATTGTTTTATTTCAGAAAGGGGATATTTTTTAAAATACAAGACTTACCTGTGGTACCCCTATTATTTTAAAAATGCAACTGAACTCCTAGAAAAGCTCAAGAACTGGCAGAATCTGCTGCATAAGTTATGTTGTGCACTTCTGCCATATAATCTGACCAAAGTGGCCTATGCCCACGAATGCAGAAACTACTTTGATTAACGAGGACTGGACAGAGAGAGTATCTTTACACAGTCTAGGAATATTGGCAAACTTCAGCATTGCCCACAGTGCTCACATAGCTTTGTATGCTGTCCATCTCAGGCCAGATATATTCTAGATCTAATACCATACGGATAGGCTATGTCAGTGCTTTATATTCCTTGCAAATAAATGGCAAAATTACTGTCTGAAAAATCCACTCAAGGGATGCATGTGTAAAAGGTGAAGAGGATGGCAACAGAGCATGAAATAATTTGTAAGGGAAAGGAAACAAGAATAATCTTCCTGACAGTCAGGAGATGAGAGTCTCTTCCACAGAAGCCACTTTTCTCTCTCTAGATAAGATCCACTGTCTGAAGCTTGGCAAAAGTCCCTGTCCCGTATCTAACTAGCCTCATGGGTATTGCAGCCCTCTTGGCAGAAAAAAAAAAAAAACAAACCACTTTGGGGGTAAGGAATCATTTTGCCCATTTGAAAGAGTTGGTGAAATACCATCAGTGCCAGTGGGATGGAAGGATTCTTCTTGTCATGGCAAAGAGCCAGTTTTCTCAAGGCCACTTGTTTGAGGCGATTTCTGATGGTTCGTCTAAGGTCTCACCTTCCCCTGAAAGACAGCCCGTCCCCTCCTCCTGCACCTCTCCTTTACAGGTCTGAGCACTGGGGTGCTCTCAGGCATCCCTCATGCTCTTAGATATTCTCCACTTTCTCCAAGCTTCCATTGCAGCTTTCCCTTCTCTCTGAACATCCCTTAAAATGGTGGGTCTACCTACCAGTCTTCCATGGCCTGGGACATAACCACTGGCAGAAACGCTGTTTCCAGTCTATTTTATTTGCTTATGTTTTAGTAAGTATTTTTGATTTTGTATTTTGCTGCTGATACAACCGTTTCTTCTTCTGTCAACACAGATCAGTTCCATTTAAAATACATCAGATAGGGACACCTGTAACTACTCTTACTTGGATATATGTACACAGTTATGTATACATTATATACATATAGGCATTATATATGTACATATATATACACACACATATATAAGGCACTGTAAAATGTACCACCACTTCTCTAGGCCTGTTTTTAATCTGTAAAAGTAGATTATACTTCTTCATACAATTTGAAATGTCTAACCATGACATTTTTAAAATGTTTCAGGGTTACAGAGTTATCAGCTGTGAAATAAGCCTTACTTTAAAATTCAAGTTATTGTGACAAGATGAACAAAACCTATTTTGACAGTAATTCTAATCTATTTATCATATAACTGCTCCTCTCTTAAAAGATATATTCACCTGTATAAATAGTTTCCTTTGTGTCTCCTTATTATGTTCCAAAATGTGAACTGAACCTTGTCCTGCAGAATAAAAAATAACAGTAATGAAGAAATGAATACAAACTTGGATAATTTATCCATTACTCAGAGAGAGGGGAAAGCCAAGATCACTGTAAGCCAAGATGTCTTTAAATAAAATGTACTAAAACAGATCAGGAGCTTATGTAATTCTGTTTGATGCATCAATGGAGCCTGGTGATTACGTTTTTGGCTGTTTTACATATACGGTAATCTCTGCCATGTGAAGACACGACAGCACACAAATGTGACTGGCATTTATAATGAACATGCTTGAACGGATCCTTGCTTAATGTAATTAGCCTATATATGCAAGTTATGGCATCAGAAATCCCGCAGCAGCTGCTGTCAGGAGGGCTTGGCAACTGTGGGTGTTATAAGCCAGTCTTACAGATCAAACGCACATATTTTCAAAGACTAGAAACAGATAGACAGAAGAAGATGCATTACAAATTGTACGTCTTTGGGACGTATAAATCCAGATATCCTGATAGAACATTTCAACAAACACCAATATAACATTTTTCCCACAGTTACTCTGTAGCAATGATTCACAATTGTGCCGGACCACAGGATCCCTATTAACCCCACAACTTTAATTAAAAACAGTACAGAAAACTTCATTCAGTGTTCTTTCATGGACCGCTTACTGTGGCCTCACAAGCATGATCCATTGGTCACAACTAGCAGACACTCTTTTAAAGACTCAGCGTATTTTCTATTCTACCATAAGCACCTTGAAAATGAGACTTGACCTGCAATCACTTATTTTAATATTTTTGTCACCTGCAGATTTTGCACTGGAATTGGCCTTTCCAGTTCTACTGTTTCAGTTCACGTTTTGCACAAGTGGAAGTGAAAAAGGGCAGCGCACCATGAACCATCTCGGCAAATGAATGCATCTGAGGCATCATAACTCATCGGGGAAAACCAGACACGTTAAAATACTGAAGTGACTCAAAGGTTTAAAAAATATATATGTATTATGAGAGCCACAAAAAAGGTTACAGACAGAGCTCCACAAAGCCTGCACGGATACATTCCAACAATTCAAGGTGGCAGAACAGGTGAAATACAGACCATAAAAACGGTTCAACATTAACTTTCCAGACTGTCAGAGACAGCAACCTTGACCCCATCTTTCCCACACAAAAAAAAAATATTGAATATATATATATATATCTATATCTATATCTCTAGTCTGGACCACAGATATAGTCCAAAGAAAACCACATTGCAATTTCCACATTAGGCTTATAGGAGAATAGGCATCATCTGAGGAACGTCCATTATAACGCCCGTGAGGTGATTATCTTAGGCCAAGTTGACATAACATTATGCTTGGTTAGCAATTTTAGAACAGCAACGCAACACAGTTCATTTGCTGCACATGGCTACTAACACATAGCTCTGTGCAACCCTTAGAGCCGACTTTAACCAAACTAAGTAATTACATTTGTTTTGTTTTGTTTAATTTTAAAAGAAAAGGCAAATGTAAGATACTAGGGCAGTTCCTGCTATCACCTTTCTTAAAAATTCAAGACTTGAAGACTTCCTTAACGTAGTTGCTTACAGACACATTTTGAGACTGCATTAACAATCTTCAGGAAAATATGCCACCCTGAGGCTTTTTCCCTTGTTCACTTCAGGTTATGTCTGCATCCAGTTTTGACACAGGGGGCCAAATGCTGATTGTATATCAGTGCAGTATTTGGCCCAGAGTTTCAAAGTCTTTGCTATTCAGACTTTCCTATGAGGTCAACAAACAAAGTAGTAAAAAAAGAAAATATTAAGGCTTCAAGTAAAAATATTTCCTCTCTCTCCCACCCATGTAGTAAGGTACATTTAATTTCATAATACTCAATACATTATACAATTAAAGATACAGAGATCCAACTTTTCAAGGCAGATTGTACTACAATGAAAACCTGGAGACTAAATGGGAGTGTATGAACAGGGAACGAACGGCTAATAAAATGCAATATGCAATGAAAACTGATGCATAAACTAAACAAAATCTATTGCTGTTTTTTAAATAAGTAATACAATCCACAGCTAAAAATAAAAACACGTTGAAAAAGATTTAAGACTTCTGAAACATGAAATAAACATGACAAAAATAAAGAAGCTACTTTACAAGATGTGTTAACTTGTGCTGGATTTTCATGGCTGATCCCCACCTACTGTAAATTAGCATCACTTAAATGAGCTTTGATGGAGCCACAGCAATTTACACCAGCTGAAGATTTGGCCCGCAGTGTCTGTAAAAACTGAGACTATCTGGGCAGAAGAACCTTACTGCTAAACTGTAAACTACTTGAAGAACTATACTTTAACATGGGCTGGATTCTGCTCCAAAATTAGCCTCAATAAATAGGTCCCCAGTCCCGCAACAGGAGCTACGGAAGCAGACACTTACACTTATGAGAAAATAGCTGCATGTTCAGTGCCTTGGATGGAAATGAGGCTGGATTTGCTGCATGCAATCTCCTGTTAACAATTCCGCTCAGATAATTCTTTCAGAAGATTTGAATAATTTACTCCCGGCTACGTGCACTGAATTATATGCAAACCTCTAAAGGAAAAAACAAAAATGCTTTGGTACCATTGTAAACCTATTAACAAGTCGAATGTGTCCCTACTGTGGGCAAAACTACTCACAAAATATATAATCCTTACATCTGAACCTGTAATGACCCAGTGCATTCATTCCTTCTTCCCTTACCCCTCATGAACTATGTCAAAATAACCCTGGATATTAGTGCTTTATACACACAATACTGTGTTTAGTCTTACTGAGAAATTCTCTCATGAACTAATGTAGTTAACTTCAAAGGCTCTTTGGCCCTTCAAGTTCCTCAGTAGCTTTTTTGTTTATAAATGCAGGAGAAAGAACGATCAAAGTGGAGCATCACTGGGATGCAAAATCTCAACTATTACACTGGTGCAAATTTTCAGCCTTGCTTGCATGAATTTCATGTACGTATTCAAAGATACATGATAAAATGTGCCCTTATCTAGCTCCCTAGCCCAAATTCAGTGTGTCATATATCCCCTCTTTTTCAGGGCTTACATATGGCATACAGGATACTTTAAAAACAAGTAAGTCTTGTGATACTCTATGCACCAGAGTGAATTCCAGTCCTTGAGGAAGTACTGCATCTTCCTGAGGAGTTAACGTCAGGGTAGAGTTGCAGACTAGCAACAGTTAAAGATGGAAGAAATCTATAAGGCCGTCTGGTCTAGCCCCTTTTGCCCCTGCAGGCTCACCTCTTACAGAATTTTTTTTAACAACTTGTCCAAATATAGTTTGACTGTCCTAAATAGTTAGTCTCCAATACTCTGCCTTGGAAGACTATTCCACTGCCCCTTCTCCTCCATCTTTTCTGCTCCCTTCTAAATGTAGACCATTGGTTACCAGTGACAACCCTTTGATTTACCTTTGGTTTTACATCTTTTAACTAACATGTTTGTAAAATTATGATACTCAATTTCCACTTCATTGCTTAGCCAGTGACACTTTTTTAGCCCTTTAAATCTTCTCATCAGCCAGCCCGTCCAGTCTTTTAATATATATTGCTCCGTCTGTACCTGATCCAGTTTGCCAGCATCTTTCTGGCACTGTGGTGCCTTCAACTAAAGACAATATTCTACATGCCAGTGAGCAAATCTGCATAGAAAGACTATTGCTTCTCTGCTCTGCAATGTCCCTCCAGTAGGCATTTAAAATATCATCAAGGCAGTAAATTGCACACTGATTTCTAGTTCACTCTCTCATAACTTTGGCCTATTGCAGCTGCACTGCTTTCCAGGTTTCTCCCCTCAGGCAACATAGAGCATTACGCAGAGAGATGATTAACTTTCTGACGATCTCTTCAACCTTCCTCTCCAAAAAATGATGTGATATACAAGGGATATAATGAGCATGTATTGCAGCAGATGTCAAGATTTATCAAATCAAAAGATAAATTTCAATCAGGCAAAACTGAGGTCAATATTTGCCTTCTGGAATAATTAATCTCAACATACATGAAAACAAGTAAGATGCTATCAACGCATTCTGAATTGCTACCAAATATCTGGAGAGCTCTCCGTTATAGTCAAGGACTGAAAAGGATTCAACCCCTTGAAACAAATATCCCAGAAAAGGATGAATTTAGCTCTCTAGTCAAAACTATTCACCAGGAGAACCAGGTGGGAAGTCGAGGTTTCGTATGCTGACTGGCTCAGTGATAAATGATCATTTTTAGTGACTTTGGCAACAGTCGCTCAGGATATTCTTAATTGCATACATAATCTGGGTAGTTAGCATTGGTCCAGATCTCAGTACTTTTGACTTCTGAGGTGGTAACTGAATGGGAAGGAAAAGGAGATAAGGAATGGAGAAAAGAAAAAAAAAATTCCATTTGTCCCAAAATTAGCTTTGCCAGAGTCTTCATATTTGTGACAAAAGTAACGCAACCTTTTCTTGTTTGTTATGGTAAAGTTGTCTTTAAATCCAACAAAGTAAATGTAGTTTTCTGGAGACAGGAAAAGGAGACCTCAGAATGTTAAATAGGTTTGACTGATATTATTTTAAAAAGTTGTTCCCCAGGAAAAAAAAAACATGGAAAATCCTTTGTCTAACAGTATTGAAGACCAGAGGGAATGTGCTAGTAATTAGGCAGACAGAAAATTTATATCCTTTAGATGTATGCTTGGCTCAGTTACACACACTGTAAATTCAACAAATCATGATAACCTTGCTGCAGGATTACACAGACGGCACCAGGGCAAGGCAGTAAACCATGTTATTGCCTAAATCCAACAGGTAATAAGGAGGGTGCAGGGAAAGCAGCTGACAGCTGTTTAAAATATGTTCCCATCCAAACATTTCCTTTTTTATCTGCTTGGTTTTTTTTCCGAGTCAGAGAAGCTTTTAAAAACCAGAGGGAGCAAGAGGTCAGAGTGGAAGATCCTTACTGGCGTTGCGGTCCTTTTCCACGAGAGACGAGCACACACGCGCGCGCGCACGCACACACACACACACAATTACACACACACAATTTCACACACAGGGAGGCGAATGGCAGACAGTGAGAAGCTGTTGCTATCCTTTCTCCTGCTCCCATCTGGGACCAGGGAGGCTTTTAAAGACGACACCGCGTTCATGGCCCAAGTGCCCTTGCCTTACTCCTTCCCAGGAGAAGGAACCCGATCTGCAACGCCTGGGGGACACAGAGCAGTTCTCGCACACGCAGACTGCCCAGCACAGGGAGACTGCTTTCCATGTTGGTAGGAAAACAGCAGTCGGGCCTCTGACTCCTGCCGGACACATCGCTGGCCAGAAGAACTGGGAAGGGGCATGGGAAAAACTGAGCGATCCTAGACTGACCGTACTTTTTCACAGGACAACTGGTACACAACAGGTTTGTTGGACAGACGCACGCACAATGGCTTTAGCGCTCTCTTGCATGAAAGAAATCCGCTCTGTGGTTGTGGTGTTAGGTCGTAGCCAGTTCCCACCTGTCAGTTCAGGAAGAGTCTATGGACTGTACAATTTTTTTCCCTCAAGAATAAGGCTGCAGCTGGTTTTTGGCCAAAAGAGAAAGATGAAAACAGAACAAACCCAAAACAAGGAAAGGAGAGTGGCCGGCTGCTGCTGCTCCTTCTTTGTTGTTATTTGAGTCTTCACAGTGCTCCTAGCTTCATGGCTGGCTGAGTGGATGGCTCTTTATTTTTAATTAATTTTATTTTACACTGAAATTTCATAGGTGGTTCCACCAACTCCAGACACCTTCTTAACGTTTGAGTGTCTAGCAGGGCTGACAGGCGCCCCCTGGGAACTTGATGTTGAACCCAGCCTGGATATTCCTTTTGGCTGTCCATTTATTTTACTGTGAGGTGTCTTCAACTGCATGTCATCCCTGCATCAAAAGAAATATCAAAAGATGCAATGTTAGTGACCGAAGTGTGGTAGCAGAATGCCTTCATTCAGGATAAACCATTATCCCTGTTACCCAGTCCCAGTGCTGCAAAATATTCAAGCATGGGAGCAACCTGATTGAAGCCAATATACTCGATGAAAAGCCACTGAAATGAGAGAATTCATTTGGCCATTAGGTTAGTGGATCAGACCCCAGTAATATTTGTTCATTTAATTACTTGCTTAAATACTTTGTTGATCCAAACTAATTGCATAAGCATTTGTAGGATGCAGGAGGGTTTCACTATCACCACTGTTGACCTTAAGCCAAACTGTGTCTTACAATCAGAAATAAAATACTCAGAAAAAACACTTCCCAGATAAACAAAATTATATTGCTCATCTCTCAAAGATGTAAGAGAGGTGAAGCGTAAGACTTCTTTATGAGAGAAGACACAAACTGAATCAAGTCAGGAAGCCCTCTAGGATGCCTGTAATTACAGACCATGTTCCGGATGGACTCTTTAAAATAATTTCCTTCCTTATGACCTACTGCCAGGGAGCATGAACAACAGGCTTTCCTGAAAAGATCTTTTAAATCTAGGCCACTACTCCCTTAAAGCTTAATGTGTCTCGTCCCCAAGACTCACAAAATAATTAGATAAAGCCTACCAAAGAACTTGTGTATGTTCTGGAAGTGCCAGCACAACCAGGGTCTGCTCTATTCTCACATCTTACTCCTGCACAGTGGATGTCTGCTTGGGTTTGTCTCAGTCCAAAGTTTAAGACTGGCTCATGCCAGCAGCAGTGACTGGGGCCTGAAATACATTCCAGAAGGGAACACTTTCTGTCTGCCTGCAAACCGAGGCAGCCTGAGCTGTTTCAGACCACCCTGACTTTTTCTGGAGGCCAGAGGGTTTGACGGATTAACTGTATTCAAAAGGCAATTTCTTTCTCTACATGTGTCTGCAAAACAAAACAAACTACCCTGGACTTTTACGCAGCTCTTGATAGGCTCAGAATAGCTCCAAAACTAAAAGCGCTTTTTGTGTGGCAACCTGGTCTGACAGCTGTACCCCAGAGCTGGAGCAGCAGGTCCGTCAGCTCCCACCAGCCCGGCTTCTGCTATGCCTTTAAGCTGTGCGTGCACTAGAGAATGCAGTCGTGGGTATCTGAACCAGCAAAACACACATACATAAATATATTAAAAAATACTGTGTGGTTCTGTAAAACGCTGCTGTATCCCCAAACAGCCAAAACATGCAGGGACCAAATTCTACATTTGCCTCACCAGAGTATTATAAAAGCCCTAATACAGTGCTGAAATTCTCCTGCAGAACACAGTCTGCATCCTGAAACAAGGCAGAAAGGAGTTGGAGAGTGTTAGGGATGAGGGGAGAAGGGAAAGTCATTTGTAGAGTTACTGACAGAGAAAATGTGCTAGGTTTGCAAAGCACAGAGTGCCTGTGGGAGGTTTACTTCACTAGGTAAAAAACTTCCAAGTTTATTAAGCTATTTATTTATTAGTCTAGGTACTTGACTTGACTTTAGGAACTCCAGTAAAAAAGATCCTCTGCAATGGTATCGTATGTCTCCAACTTTCTTTAACATCTGATGGGATCTGTAGCTATTTTAAGAGCTAGACCACTTTTGCCAGACACTGCATTTTTCATTACTTCAAAGAGCTGAACTGAAGTGAATTTACAGGCTCTACATTTTAAACAAGCACAACGTAAAAGCAGTGGGACCGACAGGCTGACAGCATAACCAAGAACCAGAGACTAAGAAAACGCAAACAGCTTTTTATATTAGTGTCCTTCCTACAGCAGCAGCTGACACATCCAGGTCTCAGACAGAGGGAAGAGAGGCAAAAGAAATTCCACAGGTCTTCTTTCACTGAAAGAGACTTGTTTCTTTGATACATATGAAGAGGAAAAAATGGCTGTCTACTTCCTGAAAGTTAGATCTTCCACCAGTAGACAAATCATCTTAACAACTACAATTCACTTGAAAACACTGAGGAAAAACTTGCTGGCACTAAACTTCAGGAGACCTACAATAATGGTTCTCCCATATTTCAGTAACTTTCCCCAAAACGTTTGATAATACTGCAGTGAGAACCTTAACCAGAGGACAGCACAGTGCAGTAAGTGCCAGATGCAAAGAAAACCTAGATATTTCTGATGAGCCCTCCAGGCCCCAGCTTGGCTGAAATACCGCATCCTCGGAGGGATCATAGCTCTTTTCAAACTTTCCAAGCCCTATCGCCTCCAAAAGGAAGAGAAAGGAAGATAAGCACGTGAAGAAGCTGCAGCTAGGATCTTGCTCAGATACCACTTAGTCAGGCTCTCAGCACAGCAAATCCTCTCTCTCCATGCTTTCTCACAGAAAGGAAGGAGGCAGCAAGGCCCTCCTCGAGGAGGTATGAGGCAGGTAATGCCAAGATGGTCTGTGCTTTTGTCACCAGTTCTGTACTATGGGACACGCAACACAGCTAAATACAGAGCTCTCTATGCCAAGCACAACTTCCAGGACTGGTCTCAGCCCCTGCTTCCCTTAGTGCAGGGTATGCTTGTACATGCTTTGCCTCTGTGCCCAAGCAATGCCTGGGTCCAGCCTCCCTTTAGGCTGCAAACTAAAACATCTCCACCCTTTTCTGCGTAATGGGAGGGATAATCTGCCTCATATCTTGCAAATAATTATCCAATTCATCGAAGACACTAAATCATGTCTATGATCTAAAACTATGACTTTTAGAACTTTAATTGACCACCTGCAGTTCAAGTTACAGCAAACGTGCAAACATTTTGTCACGATGAGGTTGCTAGGAGGGTGTCACAGAACTGAAGAGCACCCACAAACCTCCCACCCTTGCTGGCCTACAGCAAACATGTAATCTGGGTCGTGCCTCCAGCGAAGAGCTCTGCACTTGCTCGTAAATAGATTCACATTGCTAAGCAACACCTAACGCAGTACATACCTTTGTGCTCCCACTGATTGCACCTCTGTGATTTCCACAGTGTTTACAAACGAGACAGCCTTTGGGCCTCCATAAGAGGGTGACCTAGGCATCCCTGTGGGGGACGATGGGACCTGGTGGCCTGGGGATTTGTAGGAGCCATTGCTCACCCTGCCCTGTAGTGCTTGATGGGACTGGACATTATTATTGGCTAAATCAGCTTGCAAAGAGGTTGTGGAAGTCCTTGGTGCTCTTGTCATTGCACTTGAGAGTGAAGACACTGAGGACTGCAGTATAGGGTTCCTTGTGCTAAAACTGGTAGCAGCCATCAGATTGTCTCTAGATCCATATCTCATTGCCATGCTGCGTGGGTCTTCAGAGAGCGTGCTGACTTGCTGAAGGCTGTAAGAGCTAGGGGTGTCATAGACACCTGAGTCTGCAAACACTGAATCAGGGTGCGAGTGGAGGAGCTTCTCCCTCTCTTCCATCTCTTTCCTCTCCTGGATGGATGCCATAATGGTTTTGGAAAGGTTATCATAGCGGACTGGGGAGGGGTCTCGCTGATGTGGAGCTGGACCCCCCAGCACTGGGCTGAAGCTCTGCGGTGGCTGGCGTTGCAGCTCGCTCCCCCGTAGATGGCACATTTTGGCTGATAAATATGGGGAATGGTACCCAACGGAGCTGACCGCAGAATGAGCGATGCACTTCCTCCCCGAGGGCGACATGGGGTTTAGCAAACTGTCATATGAAAGACTCCCATTTCTGTTTGACAGGGAATTGGGAGAAAAGATGCTTTTGTAAGGGGTGGAAGTCGCCCCTTCAGACTTTATTGGATGAAGGGGCACTTTGTCTGTCCCTCTCCTGCCAGCAGATTTCAGGCTCAGGGATCGTGAATTGATGGCAAAGGAATCTATCTGGAGTGGGGAAGACTGATAGGTCTTGTGGAGGGAGCTCTTCCGGTAGCTGGGGATGTCCAAGCTGGGTTCGGACTGGTAATCAAGGCTCCTGCCATCCTCTTCTATCAGAGCCCCTTGACTGTGTCCCTCCTGCATGGTGATCTAAAACAGAGGTGAAATTGAGAAACAGAAGCCAATGACATGTAAGTACAGGTTTGCTCTCCATGGTGAGTGCACAGGAAGAAAAGAGCTGGAGGTCTCTCAGACTCTCAGCCCAGCTATGACACAGGTTCATTATAAGGAATCTCCTAACTCCTGTTCAGCATATGGAGAAGCACCTCAGAAGAAAGGAGTTATTCATAATAAGTGCTAAATAATATTGACAGTAACAGATATGTCAAGACATGGACACTGAAAACACAGAATGAGACCTGCTAAACTGAGACTCAAGTCTCAGTCAAGGTAGATCAGATTGTAATCTGATAGCATTGCCCTTGGGAAAAGCACTCCAAGTTTTCTACAAATAGCTCTTGAGTTGAGGGATGTCTGGTCTTGCGTGCAGAGTCAGAAATACTTTCACCTTCATTTCCACACGCTGGGGACCAGCACACTCTTATCAACTTTACTCAGAGCTATGAACATTCAGTAATTCTGAATTTCTGGTCATAGGTCTTCAAAATTAAGCACCTGAGCTTAATTAAAGCAGCGAGGCTCCTTCCCACCATTTAGACAACAAAATGAAGCAATTGTCTCTTTTTTTTTGCCCGTGTAGGAGAGAGCGGCCACATCAGAGAAGGAAACATAGGCCATAATTATTTATGTGCACTGAAAACAGACAGGACTTCACTTTGTTTTACTCTGTGAAAGATTGCTGCTTACAGTTCTGTTCATTTCGCCATTCTGTGCTAAGCAAATAATTTTTACTGTTATTTTTAAGGAAGAGTTTGCCATAAAGCACAATAAATTGGCTACATTGGCTCTGCAAACAAAGAGTTATTATCAGTCACACATCTAAGCATAAATGCAATCAATGCAGTTCGTTCTTTATCTAATTTCTTTTAAAGGAAAATTATCCAAAAAAGCCTAACTGGCAAAAATCTGTTTTGTTCTGAATTTTTCTTCAAGTTTTTTCTTTGAGCTGGAAGATAGGGAAATACGCAAAACAGCTCACTATCTACTAGAGCATGGTGCTAAATTTGGCCTCCTCTGGAAAAAGGAGACCAAGTGACAGCCTGTAAAGGAGCAGGAGAGAGCAATGACGTAGCTTATAAGTATATTTGTGCCCCAATCCCTCTTCCTTAACAGCTTTCACTGCTCAAAAGCAGAATTACATTGACAGGCTGAAGAACTGATACAGAAGAGACAGCATGATATTCCCCACACCAGCTAGTCTCTTTCCCTCTGTACCATATACTTAGATCTGGCTTGGCAAGCAAATGCAGGCTATCCTATCGGCTTGCCAACTGAACTCATTTTTGTAATATTTCCACTTGACTACTAGAAAGTTGTGACTACCATAAAATTGCACAAGTCCACAAAGCTGACTGTATGCACACCAGTCAGCCTAGAGTAGCAACATCTTTTTAGGTTAGGATTGAAACAGCAACCCTCAGAGTGAAGATGCTGTACCCTCTTATCGTTTCATTGCACTGCCCAGTCTCCTGGCCTAATCAGAACCTATCCTGTATCTATATTGCATCTACAGCTACGTACTGAACGAATAAAACAAGCTTGCCTTCCATGGCTCTCTGACTTTTGGCATCATGACCCAAAATACTGTTGCTTACACAGCTCAAAATTGCTAGCTGATGCCTGTAAATAGGATATTTTGAATGGGATGTCAAGCCATTTTTCATGTCATAAAGTGAAGGTGATAGGATATTAAACCTTTTGGATACAGTGAATACACTGTTGTTCTTATGTTCCCTTTCATAAGCCAATCTTTTCTTCATTAAGTGGGCAAATCCAGAGAATAAGATTTACAATTATTGCAGTAAGACTAAAACCCGAACTTGGTAGTAGCTGGAATTCCACCATCTATCACCATCTTTCTTTTCAAAATGAGAAGCATAGTAGAAAAGTTTTCTTTACCATTTAAGGAACATTCTGTCTTATTCCACTGTTGCTGCAGTCAATTACATATCTCTGCCATAGTTTCATTTCCTTACTTACATCATCCCCTTGTTGTTATTGCAGGGGTGACACTGGAGGACCTGATGAAATTAATTGTAAGAAAACTGCATTGTGTGTGGTATGTGTGTTTTAAGGGTATCTCCACTGGTGTGTGAAGACTTGGATATATATTGCAAATATACAAGTTAGACCAGTGATTTTCAAACTGCTGTTCTCAGGATCTGGGGGGCCAAGGAATATTCGCAACAAATCCATGAGCAATAGGTGAGAAAAACAAGCCTATTAGCAGTGGGCTTACTTTTGCACTCTGCTTCGAAAGGAAACAGTGTAAACTGTTTCAAAGCTCCTAAGCAAAGGAGAAAACAGTCAAAATTCCAGAGCAAGGCTCTGGAAAGGTCCAATTGTTTGGACCTCAGTTTTCTTGATAGGAGGAAATGATGCCAAGCGTTCGGAAGTTTTTTTTTTCATATGACTGAAACGCACTGGGAAGGTGCTAAGGAAAGTCAAACATGAGGAACCTTCCATTAATTTTAACTAAAATATCTCTTGGGATGCTTTAAAAGTTCTTTCTGTTTTGCAAGCTGACATCTTAAGGAATGTTGTCTTAAGGAGCATGTTGTCTGTTGGCTAAAGGGTCTGATCCAGAAAAGCGCTAAGCATGCCCAGCTCTTTGAAGTGAATGCGAGTTGGCACCTACGTCAGGAGAAGCCAATGGGAGGTGACACTTCTCAGCATCTCAGGATCAGGCCAAGACACTGGTAAAGCAGCAGTGCACGCCTGTCAGCAGGACAGATGTGTCAAGCTCAACAGAGGAAAGCTGCGAAAGCGGACATGTTTTCATAAGGAGCATAGTGAAAATATACACTAACGCGCAATGCCAAGCGTTGTTATTTACTTTTACACTCTGACATTCACTAGAGCCCTGAGGTGAATTTATCCTCAGCTCCATGTTGCCCCATGTTAGCTGGAGCAGATTCTCCCAGGCTCACTCACCTGCTCAGCTGTAGCATGGTAGTGGACTTTGGGATTGTTGCTAAAAGCCGGACGGTACTTGTACATGGCAGGTGTAGGAGGGCTGATAAGTTTAGGTGAAAGGCCACCTTCTGTAAAAGAAGAAAAAAAAAGGACTTTCTGTTAAAATATTTGGACAGAAAGCTATCATCCCTAATTCCTTGCTATCCACGGTACTCTGCAAACAGATCTGTTCTGGAAAAAATAAAACTTGCAGTACTTTTGTGCAGAATTCCATCAAAATCAATGGGGTTCCTGTGGAAATAACAGTACATTGCTGCCAGGTCAGCAACCTAAAGAGAAGAAGAAGCAAAGTATAATATATTAAGTGGGGTGACGTATTTTGGTGAGTAGTAATTTTGCCCTAATTTGAAATACTAGATATTTGGGCTGAATTCAGCTACTAGTTTTGTCCAAAAAAGGAGGTTTTTTTAATAGTATCAAGGCTTTAATTTCACATTTTCATAAATGAAATAATTCCGTTTGTAATGCCTAAGCATTTCATGCTAATATTTCTCATTCCTTAGTTCAAAATGACATTTTTCATTTCAAAATTGATAAAAAATTTAAGAAGGGGTTTAAAAACTCTGCAAAAGTGGTATGAAATATCCAACCTAGGCTTGAATGAACCACTTGAAGCTGACTTTTCTCTCCCTTCCCTGCTGTTTATTCCCCTAGCTCAGAACTCCTATAAATAGAAAAAAACCCTTCACCCAGATCCCAGTACTGTTTTGAAAGAATACCAGAAGCCTTTTAAAGAGGCTGAAATATTTTCTTATTAATAAAAATAAAACACTGATCATGCCACTGTACCTTCACTGGTCCCCAGCTGCCCTTTTAGCTCAGAGTACTTGCTTGGATCTCCTTTGGGTGGGAGAGGTGGTTGCACATCCATACTTTTATCCTCCAGACCTTCCAGGCTAATTTTAGACTGAAAACAACCAAAGAATCAATCATTACTCGCAACTTGGTTAAATAACAGCACGTGTCAGAGTGCAGGATGTACTGCAGAACAAGAACTACCTATACCTAGAATGACAAACATCATTTAGCATCCACTGCAGACAAGGACTGCCATATGTAAAATTAGCATTGTCATAACAAGCCAGTAAAATTTAAAATGCACCATCCTAGTCTACTTGGCATGTTAAATAATATTATCATCACGCTAGTTAATCCATGGTAGAAGACAATGATGTTTTCTAGCATTTTTCAGCAACTTTCTAGGCAGCTCTCAGCAAGTAACTATCCAAAGAATGTAACAAGTAACTATCCACAAAAATCTTGCAAGGTGGCTTCTTTTGAATCCACTGCTTTTTATATGACTAAACAAATCCTTCTCTCTATTTCATCCCAGAAGAAACTGAAAAAAGAAGAGGAGAGAAGAGAACTCAGCTTCTGAGCCAATATTCCTTTCACTGAAGCACAAGCCTTCCTGCAGTCTGGAAGCTCAAACCCTTCTTTGAAGGAGAACAGCTGACCTGTTGGTACAAGAGTTCCCGCACAGTGTTAGGTTCATTAAAATTAATTTGAACACCAAAAGGCAGCAACTCTTGGGACAGAAAGTAACTATTGCAAAGAACAGCCACCTCTTCTGAAAGATGCCCAGAGGCATTCCATTATAGAGCTGCAAAAAGGGCTGTTACTGGATCAAGAGCTGCTGTTACTTAACCTTTGGTTTACTTTCAGAGGATGATGTGTAAGACAAGGACTCAACCCCTATCATTTTATAAAAAAAAATGCATCATCTCAAAGAGATTTTCAATGACAAACTCATTCCCAGGCTTGATAATGCTCAATCCATGCTCTTCGAAAGCAGCACTTGAAGGCTGCCTTACCTTGCTCCGGTTGAGGTTGGCTTGGATCCCATTGTCACTGATCTTCACTGTGATCTGTCGCTCAGATAAATCAGGTCTGAGGAAAGGAGGCTTCACACTCACAGCTTGCTTCTTCTTGGGCTCAACTATGTACCTGATTAATTGTTCAACAGCCATCATTAAAATAAACAATAACCTAAGAACAAGGCATAGAGACAAGAAAATCTTCCTGCTTCCAGGGTATGATTTAAGAATGTGTCAGAAACTAGGTAAGCGAACTCCATTTATTTCAGTGGATGTAATAATTAAAAAGCAATAAAAAGATGAGTGGTTTTTTTTTTAGTGAGCAAAAGGAGAGGATGCATTAAAAAACCCAAGCAATTTTTGAAGCACTGATGGGCAGGAGCACAGTTCACATGAAGAGAGAAAAAGAGGCCTACCACCAACGGAAGCGATTTACTAGATCTTACCTAGTTAACATGAAACAGCTTCCCTGCGGTGGAAGATGGTGACTGGGGGAATAAGACCCAGCACATGGGGAGTTAACATGGAGAAGGTGATGTGCTGTCAGTTCTAGCTTACTACAGGGTGACTTGTTTCTGTAGCATGTTTAGAGTGTTCAAATAAATGGAGGTAAAAGAAACAGACAGGTCTACGGAAAGCAACAAATCTAAAGGGAAATGGCTGACTTTAGATATATAATTTCTTTCCAGTGGACTAGAATTCTGTAAGTGCAATTGGGCAGTGGCTGTACAATGCATAAATATCAATGCACACACAAGCTTTCTCTGTTTTATCTAGTGAATAGGACAGTCTAATAGCGATGGCTCGGTGACTTTTGATATACAGGACAATTTGAACAGGTCTTCACAAAACACAAACGTTCTGCTTACTGAAAGCCTGAGAATAGCCATGATGATAGTGCTCACACCCCTCTCTTAACTGGAGTGTCTCCCAGCTTCTAATATCTGGCTCTCTTAAAGTATCTCGACCTGATTTTCACGTCTGGTAAGTTTGAGAAGCAGCTATTCCAGTGTCTTCACCTTAACACATGCAACAGTCTTTTAGGACTTATTTGTTGCATAGCGAAGGGGACAAAAAAAGAGACAGATAGTGTCAGGGTCTGGAATTGCTCAACACCCTCAAAAGGCTCAAATAAGTCTTCTTGTAGTAAAACTATTAACATGTTTGCAGGCTGGACAGCTCAGCACCTAGGATATTTATAGTCCATCTGATCTATTGCATTAAAATCCTGATTTCAAAATGTGAAACGATAAATCCATTTCCCCAAAAATAGAAAGCCATAAATAAAATCCCAAGTTCCATGATGCAGACCTCATTGAAAATCTGTTTTATGATAATGAAAGTGCCAGTGAGATTGAAAACCACAGCAGCCTTAAATTAAAGTCTTAAGGAGAAAGGCTGATTTTAGATTCCTTCCTTTTCTTCAGCAGACTGGACATTGACTGTACAGTGCAAAAAGTCGTGTTGGGAATATGATAACATATGGAAACTTACCTTGTTACTGAAATCCACTGGATAAACAAGTTGGTGAAGGCGAGGGTATCAGCTCTTGATATAATTTGACATGCTCATTCCAAATAAACATTTCTGGGATGAGGGTTATGAATTGCACAAAGAAAGCAACTGCTTGGACAGGTTACAGCCATGCAACAGTGAAGCAGCTATCACAGAGCTCTGCCTTCAGGAGTGTTTTGCTTTATTTCCCTGTTATTTCATTAGTGGTCTTTCACTTCTAAGCCCAACCAAGCACATTTTCTTCCTCTGTCCCAGCAACTACTCTACCTCCCTCATTCCCAGTTGAGAGCATTTCTCTTACCTGGGAGCCAAGGGGCTGCAGAGCACATGTTCCACGTTTCCGCAGCATCCTCGGGTAAAAGGATTCACTCCTCCACGGAATTTACCTGTCACCTGGAAACATATTCAGGACACTGCTTAAACCTCTGGTCATATAAAAGCCATCATCCAACCCCCAGAAAGCCAAGAGCAAGTATGCCTTGCTCTGACCCTACTGTCCTTCCCAAACAGATAATTTTTCTTTGAATGCTGCACTTCCTCTCTCCTGCTCTAACACAACAACTCCATCAGCTACTTCTAGCTAGGAGACACACCAGCTGAAGACCCCTTCGGAAAACGGCAGTGAGCTCAATGTGACTCGGTTTCAAAGTGGCCAGGTTCACCTCTCCAGGCTGCTCCTGCATTAGATTCAAGCCTGCTGTTAGCCAGACATCCTGTTTTCATCCTTTTCATTCCCCTATCGCTTCCACTCCTCTGTCTTGGCAAGTCTCCTCCAAACAAACTGGAATGTCAATTCAACATTCGTAATGTTGGATGAGAGCAATGTTTCCTCTCTATCAGCATCCCATCCCTAGCAGCAATCAGTACGAACCACTGCCTTATGCAGGAGGGTGCCAGGAACTCCCTGGTGATTATGATGTTTGCTTGGAAATGAGCTAGTTTAATAAAAGCCAAGCCTCATTAAACTGGCGGGATCCATTCAAAGCTTCATAAGCATTATAAAGGGTTTGTACTCTACAGGCAGATACTTGAAAGTAACCATATGGGGATAAATACCAATAAAGGCAGAGAGATTAATAGTGGTTGCCATTAAAAGCATTACTGATGCTGTTTGCAAGTAATGCATTTTAACCAACTCATAGTTCTGATCTAGCAACAAGTTTACAGAGTACCAAAAATACTTCAATTACTTGCACATAAAATAATGATGATTAAATGATTTTGCAATATATTATGCTGGCCTCTTTGATATAACATAAAACTCTTTAAAAGGCCAAGAGAGAAATGTTGGAAGTTCTGAGTAACCTGATGACTAAAACATGGGCTTGGGACATTTGGCACATCTGCATTCAATCCTGGGCTTCAGCTGACTTGTGCCAGATGCTGGCAAAGCACTTCATATCTCTGTGCCCATTTTCTCAAACACACTATGAAAATAAAATTTCTCTAACTCACAGATTACATTGCTAATTATATCAATTTGGTTTCTAAAGTAGTTTGAAGTCCACTGATAGAAAGCAGTCTCAGAAGGAAGGATATTTATTTACTCTATTCAGAAACTAAAAATACCAGGACATGAGCAGATGTTGGGTTATGGGTTATTTTGATTCCATGAAAGACTTTCAGAGGCATTCAGAAAGCTCACAAACATCTAAACTCAGCCACTATGCACTCCTAAATCATAGTCTGCCTACCATGAATGCTCAAAACCTATGAACTCTGGAATGAACAAATACCAAAAATTTACAGTAAAACACCAAAAATGTCTGTACCACTGGCCTATAAAATGTACTGGGAAAAGAGGACAAGCATAGCCGAGCATATTGTAACTGGAAAGCTGACAGCAGATAACCAACAGTGTGAGAAAAGAGAATCAATACTGAGACTGCAGGAGAAAAGTGAATGTTTTAAAACAGTGGCAAAGCCAGGAGCAGATCTCATATCCATCACTCCTGGTCTGGTGCTCTAATTACTTAGATATGCTTCTTTTGAAAAGGACCTGAAGGCTGGGAACATCCATCCTCCAGTTACAGATAGGCAGTACATATGACTAAACAGAAATTAAGACCAGATTATATTCAGTTTTCAGAAAATGGCATGGGAAGGTGAATTAATCTCAAGTGGTTTGGTAGCTCAGGAAACCAAACCAAGCTAGGATGCATTTTCCAATAGTTATTTCAACCAAGTTAAATGCAAAATCTCAACCTTCCTAAATGTTAGTGTTGCCACAAACACAAGAAGTTAAACTGTACTTTTTTTTTTTTTTAATTTAAATTTTTCCTTTCAGGGAAATTTCATTTCATTTCAGGAAATTTCTGCTTTCCTCAACTTAAAATTTTCATGGACAGTTGCCATCAATGAACAAAGACAAGCCTAAGGCAGACCAAGATTTGGGCTATGAGACCGAAATGCCCTGGGTTTCATGCTACTATTGTTAGCACTCTCAAACCTAATACTTGGCCAAAATCAATTTTAAAATTAAGGGCAGCTGATTCCAAGAAGGACATAGAAAAGCATTTAAAGATCTAAAGCTATGGTAAGTCTGCTTTGTTCAAAGGCCACGTCAGGCAACAATTCAGGATGACTTCAGATTCTTTGCTGATGTAACCTCCCACACTATTCTGGATAAAAGTTTTTATTGTCTCTTGCGGGATAGGAGACAATCTCATCCCAGTTTACAACAGCCTGGCCTCAGACAGATGTCTTCAACTCTTACAGTCTGCACAGCAGCCATACAAGCTACATAAGCATGAAGCCATCAGCCTGCAGGACAGCCAGAACACCACACTGCTCAGCACTACCTAGAGAGCGCCCATAGAGATGCAAGAGCAGTAAAAATGCATTTGAAAAAAAAAAAGAAAAAAAAGTGAAAAAGAAGTGTGATGTGGGGGGAAAAAAGTGAAAAAACCCCAGATGTGTGAGGGGCGCTTTAAAGCTGGGGCTGTGAGAGAGTGAAGCACTGGAATGAACACAATTAAATAGCTTTGGGAAGAAAGCTGAAAATGCTGTGTGCAGCTGAGCCTCGCGCTGCTGCATAACCCAGTGTCAAGCTTCCTAACTGAGCTACCCCTTATGAATGGCAGGGGCATGCTATTGATCCCATGACTAGATAGCTATCACCCGTACCATGCTGTTGATATGCACATGCATATAGGTCTGGATCCCCCACAGAGGGGCTGTGGATGATATACATTTGAGTAACTGCAGGGGAACTAAAGTTTTACAGGCTTTTTGGCACAAGATGTCATGTTGGCACTTGGTTGGGAGAAGCAAAACAAGTTAGGTCCAATAGCCTCTCTGT
Source organism: Morus bassanus (assembly GCA_031468815.1). Taxonomy (NCBI): domain Eukaryota; kingdom Metazoa; phylum Chordata; class Aves; order Suliformes; family Sulidae; genus Morus; species Morus bassanus. The sequence goes on from CM062577.1 coordinate 29,846,197, forward strand.
GTCCTTGTGCACATACGCATGAGAACAAGAGAGAGACAAAGAGAGCGAGACAAAGAGCTAGCTGAGATCTTATTATGTGCAGTGTGGGTTAGCTGGGGGAGTTCAAAATATCAGGAGGCAGGGCAAAAGCATGATTTAATCTTTTCCTTTCTTTCTTTCATTCAGTCTCATGGTTTGTTCAGTCTGACTCATAAAGTTTGAACTTCTGGGGTTGACGGTACTCACCACATAAAATCTATTTCAAGGCCATGAGTAGATTTTAAATGGTAAATAAGCCCAGGATGATCCTTTGTGGTTAGAAAGGGGAAATCTTTGCTTGTAGTGCATTCAAGAAAAAAATCTGAAAATGAAAAACTAGGCAATCTTCCTAGATCTTCACAAAAGCTCCAGTAGCTGGAGCAGTAGCTAGAGCAGTAGCTCTTACCACTAAGATTTGGATCGTTTTTTGCTTTACCCAAGCTGACTTGCTGACTGTCCTTCCCAACTCAACATCTTAGCCACAAACACAGAGAAAGGATTGCTTCTTACCTGCTCATTTGTTGTGCGCCCTCGGGCCACTAGAACAATATGGAAGCCAGTGAGACCAATGACTGGAATAAAGAATAAGCCAGCCACACACATGACAGCCATTCTGTATCCAGGAGTTAAAGAAACTGGGATGAGTGAAGGGGAAAAGAGGCTATGAAGGAGAGGGAGAGGTAAAGGAGGAAAAAAAATCTTGGAAAGAGGGAGGGTGTCCCTCACTTTTAATTAGGTCTGACTAAATTTCATCTCAAAGTTAAGTCCATCTGCACCTAGTCTGGGTCCTTATCCTTGATATGGCTAAAAAAATAACATGAACTCATTGATTCTGGCTCTAACCATCTTGTAAAGACCATTCTGCACTGATCTATCAACAGGGGTAGCACCCCTCAGAGCCAGCGGTCCGTGTGTTATGCTAGCATGCAGGGGGATTGCTTCCAGGGCAAACTCTGCTTTAAAATACAGTACCAGAGTATTAAATACAGTAAATAGTACCGAGCAGTTTAGAGTCACACCCAACTGGAAGTATAATTCGGGGAGGCAGCATACCCTTCTGCTGGGTTGTCATGGCAAAGATTGAAATAGACAAAAGGTCAGCTATAGTTTTGGGGGTAATCGATGGTTACACAGGTAAGATGGGTACAGAGGAAAACCTGCACTAAGCATTTACAGGGGAAGAGCAATGGGGGATCAGGAGAGGAGTAGATCTCCACCAGTTCCAGGAAGACAAATCTTCAGATTCATTCCTTCGCATTTTCCTCAAGGCTACCTTGAGTCTTGAAAGACCAAAAAGAAGGATACGTAATGGCAGTATGAGCTGCTCCCAGCTTTTCCATATGGTTTAGTACGAAGATGAGCCCAAAGGTGAATACTCCAACCATGTGTGTACTTAAGGACAGCAAGAAGAGAAAAAAATAGCGGTAGTTCCTCCGTCCTATGCAATTGTTGACCCATGGACAGTGATGGTCAAAATCCTTGTAAAGAAAGGGAGAGATAGGGAACAATATCCAAACAGTGAAAGGAAATACATTGTCTTAGAGATAAACCTGAACCATTGTCATGTACAATTACGTCAGACTAGTTCTGCAGCTTTACAACATGCTAGACCCACTCTTCTTAGGACCAAGTGGTTTCTGTATCTATGGATGGAGAGGTACTTGAGTGTTTATAGGGTTTGAAGAGAGGATATAAAAAAATAAAAGGCAGGCTATTTACCTGCTAGCAGCAGAAGCACTAATTTTTTATCATCCTTAGCATGAGGAGTCAATTACAATGAAGTTGTTATAACCTAGAATGTTTTGAAGATGCAATACTGCTGCAGAATGCTCTGCCCCGCATTTCCATGTTTGTATGTAGCTGAATGAATCCACTTTAAACAATGGACATCATGAAAAGATACTTTTGTACCAAGGAGGTCCCCAAAGAAAAGCAACAGCTGGATAAGACACAGGCAAAGTTCTGCAGAAGTTCATTAATAGTTATGAGTCCAAACCTAACTATTTGTCTCAGTCGAAAGTTCAAAGTCCCTCATAAAATCAGATCCCCTTTAACAGGAGATTTAATTATGAGGGCAAGTCACAGACACCTTTCAAGTGCCTTTACACAGTTTTATAAGCATGTAAATCCACTGTCTTCAATGGGATTATCCTTGACGTGAAGACAAGATCAGATGCAAGAAATCAACCCTTCTTATTTCTGCGTTCTTCAGAACAGGTATTACACACTCATTACATCAACAAATGAATTGTTTATTCTTTGTTTTGTGCTAATGCTATTTTTAAACATTCCTCAATGATGAGGAAAATCTCAAAGGGTTTTTTGTATTTTTAAGTATTGCACAATGTATTTACCGAAAATTTACAAAATACAAGGAAATGGATTAGAGCTTTCTCAAAGCACATTAGAAAATGACAGGGGCAATTTAATAAAGATCATTTCAGGCTCTATCTGAAATGCTGACATAGCATATGTCTATTATGCACATCTGGTTGTAAGCAGCCCAAAGTATCTATGGAATATGAAACTATATAAGTACCCACTGCAAACACTTCAGTAAAGAAAAAAAAATCTGACTACTTTTGTCACAGATTCATTTTTGAGTCCCTCTGGTCACAGCAGGCTTTACATTTTAACTGATTTTATTTCTGCAAGTGTTGTTGGCTTTTGTTGTTTGTTCATTTTTATCAAATCAGCTCAAAAGTTTTATATTTGGGAAAAGAATTTTTACTGCACATTCTAGACAGAAAGTGAAAAGATGTGAATTACAATCCTGAATGGGTTCCACATGGAAAAGCCAGTAGAGTTGCTCCTACCACTGTCTCCAAGCTCTTCTAGAATAGACAGGTGAGTGGGAAATAAGTACCGCAAGAATCAATAAAGCATGCTGTTTAAGACCATGACTTATTGATTCAGAAGTCATTAATGCTTTTTTTGCCTATAATCCTCCACGGCACTCATAAGTGAATTATACAAGTAGAGCTTCTTACTTGCCCAACACAATAGTAAGGAACATTCAACTGATCAGCCATCAGTAAAACTTCTGGAGAGCTAGGCAGAGTCACCTTGCGTTCTGCTATTTTATTTAGGTTACTTCTGGATTCTCTCCCATTTTCATTTCTGCTGCTGAACTGACTCCCATGGAGGCCTTAGAGCAGAATGAAATTGCAACTGTTTATACCAGTGAGTTTTGAGTAATCTTTTTCTAAGAAAACTTCATTTGTTGATAATGAATTTTCATGCTGAGCCACGGGGGAGGGCAAAAGAAAGAGATTCCATGGGACAACTGAGAATTTACCATCATCTAAACAATCCTCAGGATCTAGATTTAATGAAAACATTTATGTTTTAAAACTAGGAATATACGACTCAGGTTTTCTACCAAAAAATCCAGCTCTATTCAATAATTCACAGCAGTCTAAAGAAATTGCGTGACACAACTTATGAACAGCTGTGGCTATTCCCCTTTACCCAGGGACCTTGGGAGCTCCTTACTCTCCATCTTCTCAAATCCGCATCCTTGTAAGGCCTTCCACAACAGGACAGCCTTGTCCTATTTATCGATGGTTACTAGGCACAGCATTGTTTCCAGATAATTATAACTTAGATATATATTGCCCTGAAGGACAAAAAGACTGACACAAGATAAACCCAGGCAGTCATTCTCTCACATGTAACTGTGCTGCCTTCTTTGGGACTATTCCCTTGCTTATGGCTAAGAGGATTAGGACAAAAATGGTGTATACAGCATTCCAGCTGACTCTGGTGTTTTTTCCCTTTCTGATTAGTAATTCCTTTCATTTTAATGGCACAGCTGAATATATTTTAGACATATTAAAGATTTCATCTTTCTATTGGAAAAAAACAGACCTTGCAGCAGAAATTAAGAAGTGGAATTTTTAGCTCAGCAATAAAAAATCCCCCCTGGCAATACGCTGCTGTGGATACAGCACTCTATACTTACAAGTTTGAGAGACGTTTATAGCCCAAAAGCACATCTGACTGTTTGGGGGTTATTTTTTAAAAGTCCCGTGTGCCTCACCAAGACCCTGGGCTACCAAGAAACATGAAAGTCCCATAATTCAGAGCGACCAACATTAGAAACATGAACGAGTTCATGCTCTGAGGTGGAGTGCTGAAATAAACATGGGGCCCTTCCATTGACTGGAGAACCACTCGCTGAATTCTGAGTTTGGTTTTCCTAAAGCTCGCACACCATTCTAGCTTGCCTGCTTGTCCACTAATGTAGGCACCAGTTTGTTCCAAATTAAATGATGAGCCCTAAGCTCACACATGACAAGCCCCAATGGTTCACCCTGAATTCCTTGCTCTCCTGAACTCTGCCTCTGCATCAACTCTTCCATTCACCCCTTTTTCACATTCACGATCCCTTAGCTACCTCAATGAAGACATAGCCAGCATTATACATTTTTATTCTAATTATCACTGGCAACAAAGCTGACATCAAACATATATCATAACTGAGGGCTATGTTTCAAATGGTACAAATTAGTAGGAGTCCATCAACAAGGCTACAGCTGGGAACTTCCAAGAACTGAAATAGTGGGGGAAGCACCCAACTCCATGTTTCCAGGAGTATGTGCCACCCCATCACTGATGCAAAGCCAACAGATCATGTAATCAACAGAACTGCTACCTCAACACAGTTGTCACAGACGCTGCAGTGAGAGCAGCGGGGAGGACGGTAGAAGTGGCAGGTGGCACACCATTTCATCCGTACTTGGATTCCTTTAATCTCCACATTCTTGTAGAGCGGAGCTCGGAAGTCGTCATCTTTATCTTCATCTTCATCTGCTGCTCAATGCAAAACTAAAAGTTAGTGGAAATAACAGAAGGTAAAGATGAAAGAGTTAATCCAGTCAGTGCCTTGGACACAGGGGCACTGCATGGGCTCTTGGGCTTGTCAGAGAAATAACAGAGTGGTGGAAGTGATGGACTGTCAGAACAGGTTGTCTGGGCTGCAGCCTTACTCACCAGCCCCTGGACAAAGAGAGGTGTTTGAGTCTTACCTCAGCCAGCATTTACAATGAAATGAATAAGATGAGCTGCAAACTAGAGTCAAAGAGGGGATGGAAATCACACAAGCCCTCCTTGTGAGAAGTTCTGCTGCATGCATTTGGGATTAATTCAATGCTAGCCTACCAGCACATAAAGTGAAAGAAAGTACATCGAAAAATATTAGAAGAAGGTTGTGCTAGCTCAAATCCTCAGAATCAACCCAGACGACCCGAAGTGACGATGATTTGTTCAGCACTCCAGTGTCAGCCCACAATCATCCCAAAGACCTTTTGCTCCAGGGAGTCTAATGCCACAGTGAGATATACCATTCTGAAGCAATTTGTGTGCCCTTGAAAAGTCCTTGCATCAGTGCTTACTTCTTTATAGCATATCCCGTGCTCACCTCTTCATAGCATAGCCAGAATGCTCTTGCTTTGGTAATGGCACATAACTGGGAAGATCTCACCTCTCTCAAAGGCAGCATGGTCTACTGATCTGAGCACAGGACTGGGAGTCAGGAAGTCCTGTATTCTAATTTTCTCATTCTGTGGCCTTGAGCTAGTCATTTAGCCTCTCTTTGCCATTAGTAAGATGAGGATGACAGTACTGCAATCATCTTATTAGGGACAACGCAGAGGGCAGATGGTTTATCATCTCAGCTAAGCGCTGCCCTGTTTCAGAAAAGACGCCATTTAAAAATGAATGCACAAAACAAAAGCCAGTCTGTAAGAGACAAATACATATTGGGAAGAAAAGGAAAAAAAATGAGAATGATGTTCATGAAAGTTCATCTTTTATTCTAGATTCCTGTGATCTTTATTTGTTTCCTTTTGACAGAGAAAGTCTAAGATGTTCACATCTATTTAACACCTGGTTAAACATTATAGTGCAGCTGCCATTGGTTGACTGGCTCCACGTTAGGTTGAATTTGATAATATTGTCCCAGCGGGCCATCAATCACTGTCATTTAGTTCTACATTATATCTTCTCTAGATGTGTTACCATGATCCAATTTCCATTGACTTCAGAGGTGGTTTCTCCCTTCACTTAAATGAGCTTGGGTTCTGGCTCAGCTACCGTATTTACCTTGCAAGAGTATCCTCTGGATTAACATTTGTGCGTGGAAGCAGAGTGCTGTACTGGCACCATTCTCTGTAATTCTCCTTCACAGCTAGTCAGTGGGACTCTTAGTGAGAGCTAGACTCTAAATCCCTTAGGCACTTCTATAAATACAACCTGTAGGTTCTTCAGTACTATTATAAACTAGCCCATGCTGTATAATACATGTGGGCATATGAAAACAAGACACTAGAACAGTCAAACCATTTAAGCTTTTGTAAAAAACCTGACTATGCAGCCAAGAAGTATACATTGTATATACGTACATGCATATAAACACATTAGTCTTGCAGAATTGACATACACTTGAAGAGTCTGTATAAAATAGATTCACATCAAAAATATTGGAAGGCAGTTTGTAGTTGGTATCTATAATTAGCCAGCAACAAACACTGCCAGTCTCATTCCAAACCATAAATCAGATTCATCAGGGTAGCCCCTATTTCAGTTACTTAATACTTCCTTTCCTTCTCATTCATGTTGGTGTATTACTGGCAACTCACTCGCACAAAGCCAATCCTGATTCATACCAGAAATATTCTGAGAGCCAACAAATTAAAAAATGATTCAAAAATGAGTAAAGGATCTCAGGATTCAGGCCCCCTTCAACAATACAAGAGTGAGCTGGGTTTACTTCCCCCCATAGCCCAAGTTCTACCTGCCAGAGAACCCGTAAGCTCATACGATATAGCTAGAAATGTGTTTATTTCTAGCTTTCAGTCATCTGAGCAGAAGACTACATTGGCAGAGGAATGTATCTTACTACACATATTCTCATACTCTGATCCACTGACACAGAGCAGCCAAGTCTCGTGTTTTTATATCATATCTTATGATTTTTGGTGGCTTCTGTAAAGGGATCATGTGATTTCATTAGAATCTCAGTTTTTGTATTGCTTATTTGTTGTTTTGGTTTTGAAGTAAATTTGTAACTGTCAGGAATGTACTAAGAAGCTTGAAAACCAAGAAGACTAAACCTAATTTCAATAACAGAAAGCAAACAGATCTATTGTATATTCATTTTAAACCACACCTACAATTTTTGAACTCCTTGCGCCGGCAGCTCTGTGGGTGGCGTGGGGTGGTGATAGCTTTTTTCACATGCACACTTGTGATCTGAAATAACATCTGCTCCTCTTTCCTCCCAACACTGGTATTTATAGTCTTTTCCATCTTTTCCTTATCAGTTTGCTTCCTTCACACATCTAAACTCCTACCCCATCACTTTCTTCCAGGATGACTTCCATCCCTTTTCTTGGCCTTTCCCCACTCCCCTTGCTCCCAGCCTCTTCCAGAACAACCACATGCACAGCATAGAGATATAAGACCAAGGCCACAAATGAAGAGAAAGAGACAGAAGAAAGGCAAAAGCTATAGGAAACTCCTCCTCTTCCTGCTCTGCTCCTGACTCCCTTGTGTCGGGAAGGGAAGGAAGGTGATGAGAAAGTTTCAGAGTTTCTATTTGATCTCCCTGTGTGTTTCTCCTTTAAATGCAAAGTCCAAAACAAAGAACGTGTTTGCAAACGGAAGTTAGAGAAGTGCAAAGGAAGGTATGAATTTACAATACATTCAGTACTGATCACTCACAGGGCACGGGGAGTGCCTGGCTGTAGGCTCCGGTCTGAGGGAACTATGTTGCACAAAGATGTTAGATTCCCAGACTGAGATTTTCAAAACCGAACAACTTATTCCAGCCCTCCTCCTACCGAAGGCAAAGAGCATCGATAACCTCACACCCAAAGCATGTTTAACCACTGTTATCTCTGCTGAGATGGAGGAACCAAAAAGTCCAGGAAACTCCTTAAAAGTTCTAAGTGAAAATCTCTTGAAAATCTCAGTAGAACCTATTTGTACCTTTAAGCACCTAAACACTGCATCACTTAATGCAGTGATCTTGCACAAATGACTGAATCTTGCCTTTGCCTTAGTTTGCCTTTACACACAATGATTTCCTTAACTGGAGTGCTGCAACACTTAATCGGGGGTTCAAAAGCTTCAGCTGAAAGGAATGGCAGATGCTCATCATTAGACCCTGCTACCTGGAAAAACCTGGCACTTGCTATTCAGGGAAGCCAGCAGGACAGGTACCTTGTTCTTGCCAGGTAGCAATTAAAAACAGACATTGAATTCAGTGAATAGAGGTGAGAAAGCACAGCTTGCAGAGAGCACATATCCATTGGTTTAGCAATACTGCCTAGAGCAGTCTCTGCTGCAAACTGCATGCGAATAATTATTGGAAGACGGATAAAATGAGGTGATAATTCTCTCATTAGGATGTGTTAAAAGAGATAGCTGCACTGTGGTTCCCATTACAAACGCTGAACAATCTTTATCCTATTTAATCAGCTATGAATCAGTACTAATTTAAGCAGGCATATCTTTCTAAATGCATACATTTTTAGACACTCTAAAGCAAGTCTTAATCATCATCTTTTTTAGCTTTTGCATTTGTTTGCATTTGTTTTAAGGCTTTTTGGAAGGTCTGCTTTGGTGAAGCTGTTTCAGAAAGTTTAGTCTCTCCCATCCACCATGCTCTGCTACCTATTGTGAAGCCAGTGACTTAAATCCAATGTCCCAGCATGACAGAGGGGATGGCAATTGCAATCACATCAGTCAGGAGAGCTGCTCAAGGAGAACCATTCTACGCAACCCTGTGCCCTCGACTGCCAGTCTGAGCAAGTGCAAGGACAACTGACACCTCCTAGCTCAGAAGAGAGATGGAGGGTATCCAGCATTTCACTACCATCCCACCTCTACTGCCAGCTGAGTGTAACAAAGTCTACAAGAAAGAATACCAGAAAAAAGGGGGTTAGTCAGCAAACAGTGTATTTGGATACCTGACGCCTCCTTTGGCTTGGGTTTTCAAATCCCCCCTACAACAGTCCCATTCTCTGTTACCTCGTGGGAAAACTCCGGGGTCCATGAAAGTTGCCATGCTGAAGTTTGCCAGCACAAACAAGAACACGAGCCCATTGTACACTGGGATGGCTGGGGAGATGGCTTTTGTCAACCAGGGACACCTGTGGAGAAGAAAAATTATAGGCAAGAGCTCTTTCGGCTATAACACATAGTTTCTTCCCATTCACCATCATCACATAGAGAATTACTCTTGTCCCCTCCCAACTAGCCATGCAGCAAGGCTGAATTTGCAACTTAACAACAGAAATTTCCATAGAGCCAGTTTCAGTGATCTAAAGTACACTGCAGACTGCTTTGTATCATAGCACAGAAAGCACCAATTGTTCACATGGCTCATAGGGCTTTGCAACCCTATTGCCTTATTTGCAACCTGGCATTTTGCTTCTCTGTGTAAAACCTTCATCCCATTGTTGCATTTCTGTCTGCCTTCTATATACCCTCATCGCAGTTGGTGTTACTTTCAATTTTCACTGGTGTAAAGCAGAATAGGGTTCTTAAACCACTGATCTCTGCAGCAGGTACAAAGAGAAGCACGCTCACTTCTCACGACGCTTCCCTGAGTGGTTTTCAACTCCAAATAACACTCAGAACCAACACTACAGAACCTCTCCTTGGGGTAAAGTTTAGTCAGATTGAGCATGGGCTCTGCAGGTGGTAGCAGAATGTAAGAATGCAATATTGAAAAGAAAGTGGATAGCATCTGCCACGTGAGCACTTTTCAGAAACACCAGAAAGGCTTGCTGCCTACCCGGCGAACATAACTGAGGGGAACTGAAGATAAAGGCTAAAGGAGAAAAAGTAGGAGACTTTGGAAAGAGGACGGAGAAATGCCTGTTAGTTATAGGAAAATCGTTCTAGCTGCAAATAGGAACACTTCCCCCCAGCAGAGAAGGGCAGGACCCAGGCAGAAAACAGCCTGTCTTACAGGCAACTTTACCCAATAAAAAGCAATGTTTATTCACTCAGGCATTTACAATCTCTCTAAAGCTTACCTCTAAACACTAGGCCAAATCTGCTTCTCTGTTCTGCGTAAAGAGGTTTGGTGTTATACAGTTTCTGAGGGGAAAAATCTGATCAATCTCATGAATCTTGCAAATATAAATAAGGAAAAAGGTGGGACAAAGGATCTCTTTGAAAAAAGTAAGACCCCTGACTGAGTGACTCCTTAGATTTCCACCTGCCTTGACAGCCAGGGACCCCTCCAAAGCTGCTGAGCAGACAGCCATTCAGCAGCAATACTTTGCCACCACTAGCATAAATCGTACATCAGCCCACATATTCTGGATTGTATTTTGCCTGAATTACATCTACAGTTGAATCTCATTGCCAGGCTGAAGGCTGCGGAGAGAAAGAAAAAACAACAATCAACTAGCCTTCTCCCAAATCTAATTCACACTGGTTTTGCTACCGATGTGCTGTTTTGAACAGTTGACAATGGTGTTATTGACCTTGAAGAGACTCTGTTAAATACGGCTTTTGTAGCCAGCATTAGAAGAGCACCACGTTTTCTCCTCCCATTTCTTTGTGAGCAAGCAGGAAGAGACTGATTTGCACTCCTCTCCTCTTCACACCAGGCTTTTAACATTGCATTGCTGCAAACTGCTTTTAAAAGGACCTTTCCTTGTGTGTGCTTCAATCAGCCTGGCCTGGAGCAAGTAAAAGATGGACAAATCCTACCCAGGGTGAATGAACTATAAAGCCAAGAGCAAGGTATGTCTGAGGCTGGGGCCAAACCTCCAGGCTGAGTAGGGGAGAAGGAAAAAATAAATCTTCCCCCTTAAGTAAGGATGCTTTGCTACAGCCCACAGAGGGGGAGCAGAAGCACAGGGTTTCTCCTGGGACCCGTCTTAAGCAGGGAAAGGCCCAGGAAATTAACACCTATTAAGAGAATAGGAAAGGGCTGAGACCTCAGTGGAGGAGAGTGGAATTTGTTTCTCTTGCATTCGGGATCTCATCCAGGTGGTTGTGGAGCTTGGGTAAAGGAGCAGGTCTTGTAGAAGAGACAGCTGATGGAGAAGAACTAGCTCAGACAGACCCCGCTGAAGATAGCTTGACTCCATGAGGTACCCTAAGACACCTACGTTCCCCAGGAGGTGGAATTTCAACATGCAGCAAGCTCATACTGACTTGTTGCCATGCTCGGTTTTCCTCAAAGCAGCTGCTGATAACTGAAAACCAAGGCAAGGCAGAAGTTTCTTGCTTGCCATGAAACGTGCCACAGTGACCTCACCAAGCAAGCTGCAGGCCTGTCACCAAGAACAGTTCCCGCCAGATCCTTTGGAGGAAAGCAAAAGAAATCCTGAAATAAGCAGTTATAGAATGAATTCTACTCAGGGGAGGGTTCTTCGCTCTAAATCATAGTAAAATTAGATTCGGCAATGGGAGTGACTGAATTAATTTTTTCCCATGAAGTAACTGCCTACACACTGAAAGATTATGAAGTTACCCACTGCTTGTCAAGCATGGAGGAGAGATTTCCTTGGCACTAGAGTCAAGTAAGTCGGCATATCAAGGGACAGGAAACTCTTTCTTACAGATAACTAGCTACTCCGAACAAGATTATAATGAGAGAGACTGTCTCAGATGATTAACATAAGCATTTGTTACTGTTCTCATTTGTGATTTACTTTGTCATGTTCCCAACAAACACATCAAAATAGTAGGAAAAGCTTTAGCCATAAGCTAAACTAAACAGCTCATTTAATGGGTAAATAGTGTATCTGAAAATACGTCACGGAAGTTGAAATAAAGGATAGAGTGAGTCATTGTACATATTAGCCAGAAGGTCTGTTCACAATCCTTCTATTTTTCTTCCCAGAATCTTTATGCAGCATCACAGATTACATAAAATTAGATGGGACAAAAGGGGCCTCATTTGTAAACTAGACTGACCGATAAAAACAGATGTGGACATCAAGTCCTGGCTCACAACTGTAAAATATCTGAAAAATAAAATAAAATTGCTACTAGGATTCCCAAAAAACAATGCACCCTCCCCGTCCCTCTCCCCTAATGCACACATAATTTTAGGCAAAGTAACAGAAATTCTAATTCAAGTCTGGTGGGTTGTTTTATCACTCATCCATCATGCAAAAGTCTGGCTTCTGACCCTCTGTGCGCTCTGCCTAGAGAAGGAAGCTGCAGAAATGTTTGAGCAGGACCTGTAGTGCGTTTCTTTTCACTTTGTGCATATCCTCTCTCCAGGAGATCGGCTTCCAGCAGCAATAACACCAATCTATGGGACAAATCTAGCTGAACTTTTCAGTTGCTTTTTCTCACAGAAGCTGTTATGAATCTAGATAAATGACACATGGATTCAAAGCTTTCTTTGGTTAGGGAACCCAAAATTTCAAGAGGCTACAGTCTTTGTGTCTTCAACTCACCTCACAGTGGAATTATATAGCATGAAGCTTACCACAATTTTATAGGGCCATATAAATTAAGTAGAGCCAAGAGCAGTGTATAGTCCCCTAATGGAGCACCAACACCAGATTTTTCTGAAAGAAAAACTAAACCCCAGGATTTCTGATGTGCACTGACATCTAGGAGCAAAAACACCAAGTTCTAATCCTGAGCTTTCCTGTTACAGCTTAATTATTGTCAAAGAAAGCTGCACCCTTTGTGTTTGCAGGAGCACCTGCACAATCATGGTCATTGCAGAGGTCAAAGGCAATATCCTTGGACCACCAGGAAGTTAAGTGACGGAACACAGCACCAGATGTCCTATGACTTGCTTTTCGCATAAGCAGCTAGACATGCTTCACCTGGCATATCTACAGCTCAGAAGACTCTCTGCTCCCCATGACCATTATTCCTGACTGCAAAATCAACATTTAAGTTCAAGGTAGATGTGAAAATAAATGGATGATGGGTGCTCTATTCCAAGTTAGTTTGGATCCCTCACTCGAACCAGGAGACCTGAAGAATAATATTGCTACTGCTCCGGGTACCAGCCATGCTACTTCAAGAACTGCTCAGGAGAGAAACCTTCATTGGTTTTGTTTACTGTAGAAATTAAGAGCCAGCACACGCCACTGTGTCATACTAGAGATAATTATGGATCTCAGATTCCTCTGAACGAAGCACACAATTACACAGGCAGCATTTTCCTCATAATTATACTTCTCTGACACAGAGTGATTCTGTTCATAACTCAGAGGAGAGTAATTCAGGGTGACAGATTTAATCTCATTTATCCTATTTGCTCTCTAAACCCTATCCTAATAAAATGGAAAGTTAAAAAGATCAACAAAAAGGATCACACAACTTGCTAGGTGTCAGATAGACTTATGCATCATCAGCTGCCTTCCTCTGCTAAATTAAACAACAAATAATCCTTTCTGCTTTTTTGCTTGGTGCTTTGTAGCAAGATGTGTTTGTGTCTTATAATTATAGCTCACCTATAATTAAGTAATTGAATTGGACATTTTTCTTGAATCCTGCTCTAAGTTAAGATTTGGTGTGTTTTATTAAAACCTTACACATGCTTAGAGAGGCAGTAGGCCATAGAGGATGGAGCCTGGGATTTCAAGAACCACGTTTTAGTCTTGGCTCTGACATTGGCTTGCAGAACAACTAAAAGCCATCTGCCCCTCCCCTCCGCCCCAGTTAGGCCTTTTGCAAATGAGACATGAACTACTGCCAGACCATCTTCCCCACTGCAGGACAGAGAAGGGATCACCTTTGATTTTGCAGACCTCAAAGTGTCTCTGTTAGGGCCAGGCTGGCAGCCCTGGTGTTTGCTTCCCTGGAGCCCAGCGCCAGGCACCCACCACCCTCTCCTGAACTGGGCAGGGGTGAGGCACATGGCTTTTGCTGACGGGCTGTTGTGTGAGGGTGTGTCTGTGATTTACCTAGTAAACAAGGCCAGTCGGTTCATTTTACGCTCTGTTTGGAGCACAAGCACGTGTGCACACAGGCTCCCTCAGGGTGCTGGGTGCCAGGAGGCCAGAGATGAAGAGCAGAACATGGAGCAGGAGGCTACAACTCTTCTCTTTCTAACAGAAAGACAGTGAAATCTGCTTGTGTAGTGCACAGAGATGTGGGAACCTCAAGAGTACAGAGAGGCACCCAAATTTTGGATACGTACCCACTCCTAATAAGAAGACCCTGGGGATTGTCTATTTGGCTGCTCAGCTGCACCTAATATTTGATCTGGGTTTACTACACATCCTTCCCTTCGGTCTCAAACAGATGACTGATATGCAGCAAAACAATTTATTTCTGCACAAATCACAAGGCATGGATTTATAACACAAAAAAGAAAGCACCTCTTAACTTGAATCAACTTCTTCCACCATTAGAGTGGTAAAACAGTAATATGAAATAGCTGATTCAGTGCATGCAAGTAGAAGCAGCTCAGTGAAGTAGGGACTAATTAGATAAGAGGGGTCAACAAGCAAACATAATTTGACTAAGCACCGGTACTAATTTCACTGAAAACTTTCAAACTGTGTCCATAAGTCTGTAGCAGCCTGTTCTGGTTTGATTCCTCTCCAAGAGTTTCTAGCCAAACCCTGACTGTTAAGAACATGTACCAATTTGTGTACTGTAAAATCCATGTAAACAATTTCTAACCATCACCAGATCTGACCAAAGATTTAACATTTCTAACATTACCCTGATATCCAGCAACCCTGGGAGCTGGACCCAGAGTCCTGGGCTGCCTGAAAGTTGCCCCACCCTGAGAGGCAAAACAGTCTGGATGGCTGAGATGAGACAGGTACACAGAGGTGAAAGTCCTCCTAATCCAGCACTGAACCAGCTGGACCATGAATGAAGGGGCTACCAACTGACTGATCCAGAACATCCACATTTTAGAAGAATTTGGAATTAGATGTAAACATTGCACCTTAAAGCCCATTCCACCAGTGTGTATGTAGGACAGAGAAGGTGCAAGACAGCACCCTGAAGGCTGTATACCGCCCAGTCTGCACCACAGAGCAGAGAAGGGCAGAGCTCTCTTAGTATTTAGCAGTGAAAATCTAACACATTTCTCACATGTCCCAGTCTGGGTGAGATTTTTCCATTTATATGCTCCTTCCCACCCTGAAATCACAGAAAAGTACCCTTCTGGAATAGTAACAGAAGAAAAAAATTCTCATTTTCCATTTTTTATCACTACCAAAGATAACTTAGAGATTATTGTACATCTAAAAATATTTTCCAATGTGCTAAGACATCTGTAGTTCTAACAAGGCATTGCTGGAAAGAGGAGAGAATGCATCTGAGTGTCGTAACCAATGTGAAACAGAACAGCAGGTCTTGTGGTAACAGCAGGAGGTTCAGGACAGCCAGGTCCTTTGCTCAGCTCTGCCACATCAGATTTTGATAAATGAACTAATTTCTGCACCATATCTTACTCATTGGCAAGACTGCAGATAATATATTGTTGCCATAGCACTACACCCTCACTGTGAGTACAGCAGTTGTACTGATAGAAAGTGATATCAAAGTAAAGGATAACAACTCCGAATATTACATAAAAATGGGAAAAGGAGAAGTAAATACTGGAGAATTTACTACTGAAAAACAGAAACTGATGAGAGCTGAGTGCCACATGGAGCAGCTCATGATGGTGATAAGTGGGAGATACCAAAACATCTACCCTGGGTTTCCAGGTGCAGTTATCCATCACAAGAGGGAAAAAATCCCCCCAAAACCCCCAAGAATTTAATGAGCCCCTTACTAATTTAAATATAGCTGAACACTAGAGACAGAGGTTCAAATCCATCATCTGCTTAACTGTTCAATTATTCACAAGAAATGTGCTGGGCTGAAATTCACTCAGGTTTAACAAGAGCTGATGGGGTTTCAGTGAACTTTCCATTACACCCTGGACTCCGTCCAAAGGCTAGTAGTTCATGCCTGGCAATGTACAGATCAGAGAAGCTAAATCAATTAAAAAGTCAACTTGAGATATAATGGTCCTTGGTGAAAAGTCTTATCTGGGCTATACATGACCCCCAAAGTAAAATACACTCTACCCTTTCCATAAAGCTGCTTGAAAGCTCTGGAGCATGTTCCCTTCCTCCTTTTTTAATGGACTTTTTTTAAAGTCCTCCAAGACTGAGACACTATTGTCATGTGAACTGCTGTGGGAGAGATAGAGAGGAGGAATAAGAATACCATGAACCAATTCTGAGTGAGACAACCACAGGGGTAAACATATCCATCATCATGCTCAAGGTCAGAAGCCCTCCAGCCATCCCAGACCTATTGCACAGGCACAGATTGACCCTGCAGCCAAAGGGCAGGACATACTCTTACGAGCTACACACACAATGTGACTTTAGGTCGTGTGCCCAGTGAGCAGGCAAGACTGAACTGTGCTGGACTCAACACACGTGCTTTGCAGAGATGCTCTCTGCACGCTCAGTAGCTGCTGGGAGCCTAGAAACCTGGTACAGCCGCCATGAAAGTAGCAAAGACACAGGTTCCTGCCAGGAGCTGCATTCAGTTGCTTACAGCAGCAGGGCCTCCGCAGGCAGGGGCTGGGCTCATTTGCAAATACAGATCAAAACAGCAAAATCCTCCTCTACACAGTGCTTTGAAATTTGCCTTGTCCTGCAGTGAATTAAGCACCTGCACAGGGCCAGTTAGCACTTACTGACTGACATATATGAAAGCCCAGGGCAGAGCTTTTGTTTTGATGTACTTATAAAGGAATATTCTATAATAGTGTAGCATCACTTGAAATGCCCAGCTTTTTATTTGCACCTCAAATTGAAGGCATCCATTGTGCATTGATTCTAGGGTGTATATACGCTGGATTTCAGAGTACAGAATAACATGTTTATATTAGAAGGATAATGCTCATATCAAAGTGAGACAGTAGGTCTTTGTGGCACTTCAAGCGTGTAACGGGCCACAAGCAGAGTCACCCTGAGCAGCAGTAAACCCTCTGGTGCCTCATGGGAAGGAGCCAATTGCCAATGCATGGGCAAATCTGGGCGGACTCTGAGCACAGGTTACAGAGTGAGAGCACAGATCAGAGACAAGCCCCCTTATGTGAAGCTCCTGGGTTTGCTTTCTCAGCCCTGGACTTTGCAAAGCCTAAAACGCCACATAAGCCGGAAAAAGCAAGGATGATTGTAATCCAGGGCTTCTCAAACGTGCACCAACATTTTATCAGTAACACGCTGAGCAGCTGGGACCAAACCTCACTTTTTCCAGCAGCTAATAGAGAGCTGAGTGTACGGGTGGTCTTTGGGTCATGACAGAAGACAAGGACAGTAAGGAGTCACTGCAAAATAACCGCAGCAGGAGAGACACTAGTTGCCCTGTCACACTGAAAGTTTTAAATCCATTTGGTTAGAAAAAGAAGGAACTGCTGCCCAGTAACATTCCTTTGCAGTTCTGTCTGCATATGGCTGGCCACCAGCATCTCCGTCCTGCAACAGCTGAATGACTTCCAGCCCATTCCAAAATTCACATAAGGGAATTATCAAGCCGCAGAAACCTTGCTAAATGGGAAATCAGAGAATTACCTCCAAAAGATGCTGTATGAACCAATAACTCATAACACAGCTGAGTTCTCAACGCATGTGGCTGCACTGCCCTCAGTCTGTGCTCCCATGTGCACCATTTCCAGCAATAATCACAGTCCAGCTGCCCAGCACGGCGTCCAGGGAGGTGAAAAGATACTTCACAGTGTCTGAAAGGGACACACATGCTACACAAGCTGAGTCTTTCTGAGCATTTTTGGAGATACCATGTGGAATGCAAATTTGTGCTTCTAATTTGTAAACATCAGAATTATTAAATTAATGCCATAGCTACTATAGCAGCCCTAGAAAGAGACAGCCCCTCATCTTGACTCCACCAGAGTCCTATTTCCTTGAGTAATGAAGAACACAGTTTATTTGGATTTTATACTACTAGTGACCCTTGTGATCTTCCAGACCTCTCAGCAATCTGTAACCCAAGTTTTTGTCGGATAGGTGGAATTGCACTTGCCAGATCCCATGCCACTCTGATGGAAAAAATGGACAGGATAGCTCCTCCCTGCCTGACGGCTGTTCGCCAGTGTTCTCCCTGTTGTCCTCATCCTTGCCAATACACGCATAAATCTACCAACAACGCAGAAAGGTGAGGTGAGCTGCTCCTATGGAGTAGCATTTTAAAACAAGTTCAAATTATCAGCAGCCTAATTCGGATGTGCTTGAGGTGATCCCAGCTACTGGCACAGAAGGATTTGTACACAGACTTTACTCTCTGTATTCCCCAACCACATGAGATAGCAGTGTAGCTGAAGCAAGGTAGCTCATTATAAGTACGCTGTGATGAGAGAGAGAAACAGGTAAAAAAGTATTATGAGATAAGGAGGTGGAAGGTGACATCAGTGAAAAGATACAGTCTATATTACCCTTGTTGAAAAGTTAATTTGACTTTTTAGATATTCCTTTTCCACATGATCTTCAGGAGAAAGAAATTAAATTTCACAAGATACCATCCCTTTACAGCTACTGGAGAAATTACTTTACTAAAAGACAGCATCTATTAGATTAAAGTATGTGCCACTTAAATTAACAATGAGCCAATATGCCTAAGAAATATTCAATATGAGCTCTGAACTTTGTGATCACATCCTCAGTGGATTAGCAGAGAATCAGGTAACATAATGTGCTTTTCAAGATGCAGGGAAAAAGGAGAAAAGCAGAGGACACCAGCAGAGACAGGCCAGGCGTCTGAGCTTAATCCCAGACAGCCTGGGTGTCAGGGTGCCCGTCACGGGTCTGCATCAGAGAGCAAGTTGCCTTGTTAAAGCTTTGCATTGAAAAGAGCTGCAGGAGCTGCTTGGGGTAGTGGATATTAGTAGGGAATATCTTCTTGGAGGATCTTATCTCTCTACCACGTATGCCACTTGCTCCACAAACGGGCAATGAGATGCCAGCTGGCCCTGTCAGGGACGTTGCATGGCCTGAGCTGGAAGGATACGAAGGACCATCCAGCTGCAGGCAAGGTCCGACACTGCCACAACGCAGGTGTTTGGGTAGGGCACGCACCCCGATATCCAGCCGGCTCTGACAAATCTGCCAGCTCCTCTTCGCAGTGCAGAGGCAGCTAGAGAGACTTGTACAAAAGAGGGGAAGGAAAATCCTGTGAGGCTGGCAGTAGCAGTTAAATTTCTTCCACAACTTCAGAGAGCTGTTCAGGAAATTTACAACTAATTAAGACCAGAGGTTCTTGCAGACTTGTCTGGATCATGTATTGCCTTGAAATCTGGAAACAATACCTGTCCATGGCCTGAATAACATGCTTCAGAGCTGCTATGCAAGTTCTTTTATCTATGCAATAGCTTGTTTATGCAGGGAAAGGAAGCCAGTCCTAATCTGAACTCTCTTGTCTGAAGATTTCTAGACACATATGCAGCGAAATTACTGCAGTTATTGAAAGGTTTCCCTGTATGAACCAGAAAGATTAGGGATTTAATATTTTACAGAAGAGATGAACGAAACAAAGAGATAGAGGTGCCTCTATTGCAAATAGATACAGAAGATAGTGTAGAAAGTGTAAAAATTCTCATATATCAAGTACTGGAGCAAATATGTAATAACAAAACAAAAGCCTCTCTTAGAATCCCATCTTTAATTTCCCTCTGGAATATCCTTCCAAAGGGGCTTTATGGAAACCTGAACTGGGAGCATGACATTTATATACCTTATTCTCACTACACTGAAAAAGAACACTTGCAGAGCTGCATAAGAGGGCCTTAATATATTAAGATTTTAAGCGGGGGGCGGGGGGGATCAAAATGACTTTAGCTGAGATTTAAGAAAAGAGAAATGCAAGAGACCTTTATGTTTCAACCTATAAAGCAAACTTTGCATTTGGGAAAAACGTGCCCCCATTGCCACCTGCTTTGGGACATTTTACCTCTTCCCAAGCCACCAGCTGGTACCAGTCACCTCTCACGACAGGGCATCAGAGGAGAATCATCAGTGATTTAGTCTAGTGTGGCAACACCTTTAATTATTAACTGGAACAGACCGAACAACTGTGGCCAAGGTAACAAAACAGAACAGGACACATCATCCAACTCAGCACCGTGCTATCACAGACCCCATGCGTACCACCTCACCCGGCCATGCCTGAAACCAGGCAACGTTTTATACACCAGATCTTTTCTTTGCAGGATGGATGCCAGCAACAGCAGGGCAGAACTGGGGTCCTCCCAAACCAGTTCACAGCCCGCTTCTGCTGGAGGACTGGGACTGTTTTGGGGCACAAGGACACAGCTGAAAAATCCTCATTTCTTCCAGCAGAGGGTAGTGGGACACACAAGCCAGCAAGCAAATGCGTAAGATTATATTGCTAGCAAGAGATGTATGCAGTTCAAAACAAAACCAAGGGTGCAATAACAATAATAAAACGAAATGACATTGCTTAGCCTGGTGGAAATATTACAAAACTAAATGCATTCCTCCATTTGCATTCAGCAAAGGAAGAAATACATCAAACTTTAGCGTGCTCTCATTATCTCCACCCTTCCTTAGTAACATCATCACCTTCATTCCTCTTCCTAGTTTTGGGAAGGGACGCCCCTAGGCAGTGGTGGGGACGCCCCTAGGCAGCGGTGGGGACGCCCCTAGGCAGCGGTGGGGTCACAACAGCCT
This sequence comes from Morus bassanus, assembly GCA_031468815.1. NCBI lineage: Eukaryota > Metazoa > Chordata > Aves > Suliformes > Sulidae > Morus > Morus bassanus. The sequence goes on from CM062577.1 coordinate 29,866,890, forward strand.
TTTCCTGAACACCTCTACTAGAAATCTGTCTTCTCTTTCCCTCTATGGACATATTCTCCTCTCCTTGAGTCTCCCAGAGAAATCACTTAATAACTTTTAGGCTCTGTTTCCTCTTTTCTCCCTCCCATTGTCCTGTTGCTAAATCAAATGACCGACCAGTAACACACGTGTTCATGCAGCAGAGGAACATGCTGCTATTGCTGCTTTAATTTGGGCGTGTGGCAATGCAAAGGCATTCTCAGGTGCCTCTGCGGGTCTTGCAGCCCATGGGCAGATCTGCAGATAGATGTCCCAGGCTCAGAGGCAAAAGTGACACATGCAGGAGGTTCACGGCTGTTCCCATGCACTCGCTCAACAGATACCAAGAAGAGCCACTGAGGTACAAGCACGGCCACAGTCTTCCCAAACTCTTAAGTGACTGGGACCCCCTGGCTGAGATTAAGCGTTTCCAATTTTAACAGCACAAACCAAGGCCAAGTCCCAAGCCTCCCCTGCCTGCACATCAACAACTGCAATACCTCTCCTCGCCATCTAACAGGATTAGGGCAGGCTTCTGGAGGCAGCTTCTCCTGCAGGTAATATCTTATTACAGGACCCATCAAAAACAAAAAAGCTTTTGGGGAGCAATAAAAACCTAAAACAATCCATAGCAACTGTCACATTAACAGTGATTTTTTTTTTATTTAAATGATGAAGCATAGCATCACCTTCTTAGGTCTAAATGTTTCTGTCAGCTTGGACAAAATATAAAGGGAGTCTTCCAATATTTGTTTTGGTGCACAGGTATTCAATTCAGGTTGACAGAAAACAAAATTACTTTGCTTAGAAAACATCCTAAGAGACGATAGCATCTTAATTACAAAGACAGGGAAATGGGATTCAACCTGGTATATAGATTTGTTCCTTGCCAGTTCGACTCTTAAGTGACACAAGGCAGGATCTCACTGGCAGCCACGATGGCAGGGGGAGGTGTCATTGCTTTACTTGCATATTATTAGCTCTACCCCAAACCCCACCATTTTTAAAGACAGAGGAGCAGGTAGCTCACACACTGCAGTGGACGTAGGGTAGCTGTTCTGTCACATTCCCTGCTAAAACCTCAGTATTCACTAGAAGCCTATGGATTTGTGATTTTGGGGGGTGGTTTTTCTGAAGAACTGTAAAGTTATCAGAAAAGGTGCAATTACGCTCTGGGCCAGATGAACTAGACATCTTCCAACTCTGTTGCCATAATTTGATGAAACTTGTGCCCATTTCCAAGAATCAAAGTGAATATTCAGTTTAAGCATTACACCTTCCAGATTCCCAGCTGGGACCAGAATGAGAAGAGTCAAGCATCTTATGATCTAACTGGTGAGAAATTTCCAGGCCAAACTTTCAAGCAAGAGGTTTGGATACAGATGTGAACTGTGGGGTGTTTTGTCTGTGGAGGTCTACCATTGCTTCCAATAGCAAATACTTAGCATTAGTATGCATGCTTTTTAAATACCCAGTTGTTCCTGAACTTTGCTGAAGTTCATAATTCATGTTTTTTCCCCCCTTGATTTAATTTAAAGAGTAGGGACCATCGTTTTGCTTTTCAGAAAAATATGAACATTTACTTCTTGCTGAACAGCTGTCACAGTGTAATGAAAATAATTTACTGTTCAGTTTTTCTGAATGAACCCCTTATCCCTCCTGCCCTTCCTCCCTTGAATATTTCCTGAAAGTCATATGCCACAAGCAAACTAGTTTTGGCTTATACTAGAAAACATCTCAAACTCTGGGATACCTTACTTTCCTTTTCATTCCTCTTCAACAGCAGACAGAGTCTACCATAATGGTTAGGGGAAGTGTGGAGCTGCACATCACAGGAGAACAGCCACAGAGATATAAGCAAAGCTTGCAAAGTTAGAACTGTGCTTTCGCCTCCTTTGATTTCAGAGGGGAAAAACAAATTTAAAAAAAAAAAAAATCAGAGTATCCCAGTCACTATAGTCCTTTTCTGAAGCTGTTTTATAAACTTGTTACATAACACAAACAGCTCCAATGTTCCTGGTCTCATATGTCACTGTCAAAATTTTTGGTAGGGATTTTTTTTTTTTTTTACATGACTACTGGAAAATCCAAGCACAGAGCTACAATTCATATTCTGAAGAAAACTTCGAAGGAAATTCATAAATGTAGTACACTGTACCTGACTCCAAAGGGCAAGAACATGGTAAAAATGAACCATGGCAACCGTGAACCATCTGGGAAGCTAAATCCCTGAAGTTCCCTTTGGTGAATGTGAAAAGCAATTTCTTTACCAGAGCCAAAAAATTCCCTTTTTCATGTCTTAATTCCAGGATGCACATTTGAATTCTACAAAAAATATTTTTTCACTCACCCACTGGACTTAAAAAAGTCTTTTTCATTTACCTGAGAAAGTATAGTCAAGTAGTTAGAGTAAGTAACCTCACTGAGGGCTATTTTTTTCACCAGTTCACCTATATATTCCACAATTCAGCAAATTTTTTTACTCTGGGAACACCTCACCTTTAACTCTAACTGACCCTCCTCAGCAGTGTTGAGAAGTTTTCCTTTTAAGAGAGTACAAAGATATGTAATAGAAATTATTTAGAAAGTGTTACAGCCAGTCTCAAGAGAAGTTCACCAACTAGGGGTAGACACAGATTTACTGAAAGAATGGTTGAAATCAGTGATTATCAGCAACAGACAAGTAAATTATTAAATGAAGAGATTTACACTGCTGCAGGTCGGGCATGGAGATGCAGATGTGGAGTGGGGCCCACCCTCTTCCTCATCTTCTATCACAGCAGCCCTCCCAAAGCTTCTCACTTGCGCTGTCTATACCTTATTTTCTGGCACGCTTACAGGCCTGTTTCCATACATTACAGTTAGGAAAAGAGCCTTTTACATCGTTTGGTCCTTGAGCATGATTGACACACACATATTTTATCAACCCTTCAACATTTGCTGTTCAACGTGAAACATAGATACCAGCAGGATTTTATATTTTTTTACAATGCCAGATCAATCAAGTAATTGACAAGTTAACAAATTTGCTTTTCATGGTGCTTTGCTTTGATTTTTTGTAATTAAACAAAAGACTGTTTGGATCCTGCCTTTTCCCCCAAAATGGCATGCTGCCCATACAGGCTCTTTAATTCTGTATTTACTTTCTAAAGCATCATATTCTCTCTTCTCCCTCCCCATGACAGCTCAAGGCAACCCACAGTCCCTGGGACATCTGGAGGCTGTGGTTTGAATGAATCCCCTCCAGCCACAAGCAAAAACAATCATCTTTGCTGAATTAATAAATACTTAAGACTTCTTAGTATTTCTGAATTGCAAAACTCCATGCTTGCAAAGGCTATACAAAAAATAGACCTCCTTCAAAAGGTTATTAAAAAGAAAAGCAAAAGCTCCATGTTAGTTGTCATAACTGTGCAAGATGAGAAAATGCATCTGCCTTGTGTCTTTGCTAATTGATAGGCAGCAGCTCCTTTACTAGTCCTTGCTTCTCTTGAATTCACATAACCATGGCTTTAGTTTCCCAGGGACTTTTTGTGAATGTTGGGGAAAAAAAGGCTAGAGATAATGATATGGTTTCGCTAAAGATACAGTGAACGCAGCCAGCAAGAAAATGTGAGTATCCTCATTCTGAATAGTAACAGATGCCAAGACAGCAGAACCCAGCCTTGAACTGGAATGGTTTTAAATTCTTCACAGTTTGTGCCAGCAAGACATGGAAGGTGTTAAAGTGAATCCAGAATATCTTAACAGACCTAGAAGAAGCAAAGAGTCTGTCCAAGGAGTGTGCTCGCACCGGAGCCTCTGTACCACCCCTCCCTACAAGGTGAGGGACAGCGCGGCATCCGTGTAGTTAAACCATTTCAACAAAGCTGCGCCCTTCTTAAAAGTCAATCTGGGTGTGCACTTCTGGCAGAAAGGCTGCCAGGGCAGCAGAGAGGAGGAGCAGGCAAGGAGAAACAGATTCACTTTCTACCAGGATTTTGTTTCCTATGTGTTCGACTCTACTCCAAACGCTCGTCTTCACACACACACAGGCAATGAATTGTTCAAATTACATATAATCTTGCGTTGCTCATTTACGACAGCACAACCAGCAGCAAAGAAAAGAACTTAGAGTGTTCAGCTCCCTTCAAACAGGAAGAAAGCCCGTGGTGACAGGCTAGAGACTGCGTGACTTGTTTTTTCACCACCCCATGATGCACACATACCACACCGAGTTCGGGAAACTTCAGCAAAACTCTGCGCACAGGCTCTGAGCAGTTGCCTGCAAGAGAGTTAAATCTCCAGCTCCCCCGCCCTGAGTTAGGAGTACAAATCACGAAAAGCAGAACCTCTCTGAAACATCTCTCTTGCAAACTGTTGTAATTTCCCATCCGTCTTCAGCTCGGATGGCTTCGCTGGGTCCACAGGGGTTGATTTACAGCATTCGTTTTGGATTAAGGGTTCCTAAACTGTGACTCAGGAGACAGAGTAAATGATCTGCAGCTGCCTCACAGAGCCATGTTAAATGGTGAAATTGCCGATCCCATGAGGCTGTGCTAGCGGGTCCTAAACAGGTTTGAGTCCAGCAGTTATCACCTGGTCTGAAATTTTAGGAATCAATGACTGTGTCAAGTTGATTTGCAGACTGATAAAAATGTGAAAGATTTGTTCGATAATCGCTACTGAAAAGGATATGGTTTGTTCAGGCATTATGGGATTTTTCCCCAGTAAAGCTGTTGGCTGAACAAACCGACACGTTTTTTTTCTGTTCGTGAAATCTATTGTTTGTCCTTTGCTTTTGTGTGGAAAGCTACTTCTTACACCACACCTTGCTTTGTGTGCAAACAGTATTACAAACAGTTGTGTTTGGCCTGACATCTAGTCTGACTGCAGCGTGACTCCACAGAAGTTAATGAAGGCAAACGGGCAAAATAAGAACTGCAACCTTTGGATCAAAAAAGGTTTTCAGAAAGGACACGTTCATTTGCTTATTATTTCTCTGGCAGCTTCTGAATGTTGGAAATTTCTGGATTTTTCAGTAGGCACAAAGTCCTTTTTCTAGTAAAGAGGAAAGGCATGTTTTATGTTTGTCTTTTATGATGGCACTTTCTGTATATTCGGTGAAAGGCAACCACACAGCACCATAATAATGTGTTACTTTATCTTCCCCTCAATTTTCAGTTGCATACCATGACATTTTAGTCAATCAGTTGTTGCTAAGTTGTCCCCAGTGCTATATGAACTTTCCTGTCTCATACCGCTCGCGAGTGGAGGCTAGACTGTGAGAGTCACCTTGAAATGTTTTGCTCCCCAAGCATCCCCTTTCTGCCGAGTGGATACAACCTTACAGGTGGATGTTGCCAGCCAGTCCTGGGTAATTAACTGCAGTCCAGGAGAAAAATTGCATTAGCATAGCCAAGCCTAGCATTGATCTACTACATCAGTGCAAATCTGCAATGCAGATGCAGAAACCTATTTAGCCAGTTCACTTCAGTATTTTAAGTTCAATAACTGAAGCATCTCTGCTAGTTAGCTGCTCAGGACCTTCTGCACTGTGGAAGATTCTTCATAATCTTCCCTAACTCTCGGTCACCGGGTGGTCTGCGTGTTGAAACACCATTTTTTGAAGCAATGAAAGTGGTCATGCCTGCAGCGTTTGCAGGCTGCTGAGATACTCACAACACAGGAACTAAATAAGCATAAAGAAACACAGCGCTGTCAGTATGATAATCATTTAGTGCTACCTCATCTCCTACCATTACAGCTGTGTGAGAAGAAAATGGTTCAAATGAAGATACGTGCTCAGGTTCCAGGTACTCCCAGTTATGCTTCACCTTAACGTGACTGCCAACTCTGGCCCTTCAAAGCTTTTGCAACCAATAGCTGCAACTTCACTGTGTCAGGCTCCAGGTCCATTCCAGATTTACAGTTAAGCCAAATCACAACACTTACAATGTGGACTAATAAAAAACAGACTAATAGACCAACACCTCTACCTAAGCACACAGGAAGACACATCTTCCCGTGTATTAGTGCATTCCTTCCTTCTGAACAAAGATCTGACGTGAACAGGATTGTAGTATCAGGTACAGGGAATCAACAAATGACCTGCCAGCACAGCTGGAATTGAGCACCAGCTAGAGCCAGCCTCGACCCTGGTCAAAAGGGAAGAAAGCAGCCTCATCTTTGCCTTTTAGAGAAGATGGCCAGCAACACAGTCACCAACACCTTGCTGTACCAGATGGCCCCTTCTACAGAGCAGCACATGGAAAGGAAAGCAGGACTTTTACAGTTTTTCCTACAACACCCAATTGCATCAAGGACCGAACCAGTTCAATCACTGCTCCATGCCAGTTGATAAATTCTGCTCAGAAAACAAGTAAGCATTTTGAAAAAGGCTTGATTAGAGTTGCCTGGGGGCCTGGCAATATGCAGGAAAGTTATGTGACCCACTTATATTACTGATCAGAAGCCTTTTTGCAGCAGATGGTGGGATGGTGCATGAGAGCTGCCAGTGAAATTTCAGGGGAACGCTCTCCAAAGAAATACTCTGTAGTTCAGTGTCTCCAACTTTCATTACCATCACCATGTAGCGTTACAACTTTTTTTGGCTCTTGTCTACCAAGAATACTAAAGCTTTCTCATGCAATTCCTCTTACTTCTGCTTTGAACTTGTTTCCTTCAATGGAGCTTTTTTGTAACTCCAGAAGACTTTGCGTATTATTAACATGTCAGGAACACTCTCTATGCATAAAGAATTTACATGCTGTGCAGCAGGAATCTTTTAAAATTGTTCACTTTTGACCAGAAAGCAAGCTCAGAAAGAAGCCCCTGATGAAGCATAAGTGGCAGCGATGGTAAAGTAGGAGTAGAATGCTGCAGCCATGGAAGAGAAAAATAATTTAGTTGGATCATGAAGTAGATGCTTGGAACATATGTCAAGGCCAGATCAAAACAGCCAATTGTTGCTGTTATCTACTTAATCTTCTGTTGTGTGGAAAAGGGAGTTAGGAAATTCTTTTCAGCCAACGCGACTGTCTAAGCCAATGCCCAAGGCAAATAATGCTCTAAACAATGAGGCATTTTGTTTAACTCTGCAATAAATACTAAATTTGCAGACAGCTGTTTGGTTGCAGTCTCCTCCTGCAATTTCCAGTCAATGCTTCCTATTTACATAAATGCATTGCCATACCTAATCCCCTCACCCTCAGGTCTCAGCTCCTTGAGAGGACGGGCACGAGGTTAGAAACGGGGGCTTAAAAGTTTAATCCTTGAAACAAAAACTTAGGCCACTTTCTTGAGAGCTGCCACATGGTGTCTATTCAGTAGGGGCACCAGAGCACATGAGATCCATTTGTGGATTTTTACTTTCCCATTATTGAAATCTTTTCACGCAATTATCAATCACGGAACAGTTTCATTGCAGAAGAATCTCTAGCAGAAGAAAGAATTGACAGAAGCAGCTCCTGTAAAATGGGCATTGAGAACAACCACAAGTCAAGGCAGCAATCTGAAGCCTTTGCTTTCAAGGGAACCCAGCCTTGACAAACTAGCACCAGCATCTGACTGTACCACGCAATGGTCCTTGATCTTTTAGCAGCTATATTATTCATACAGTAGATTAACTGATTATTGTTTGCCCTACCTATTGATTGTGAAAAGCTAATAAAATGAAACTTTGGCTGAAAATGGTACGTGCAAAGCTGTGCCTTTACACTGAAGATATCAGTAAAACGAGTCAAATCCACAAACAGAAATCTTAAATTAAAGGGACATTACCCTGAAGGTACACTTATCTTCCTGTATGTACAATAAAGTTCCATCATCTGCCTTTGGCAGCACAGACCATTAGGAGCATAATATTCATAGGTTATAATATAGACTGTAGAAAGGCGGGAGCGTATTCATTTAAGTTTTAAAATATTTAATAACCCTCAAAATGCAGGCTTCTGGAAGCTCACATATCTTACTTTGCCAAGCAGAGAGTTAGCCATTCTTGTACTCACACCAAACTCTGCTAAACTTTCCATTCCAAGACCACAGAAGTCCCTTGAATGAAGATGAACGAACATGGTTGTTTGCAGATACAGAAGCTGACAGACTACGCCAGACTTTTTCTCCACCACAAGCACTGCTACCTGTGACCAGATTTCTGCATGATGGCATAGCACACTAGGGATGCTCACGCAGTCACTGCCACAGACTCTGAGGATAAAAAAGTTTTGAAGCTAGCATCATCCCTCTGACAAAAAAAAGTCATTTTTTTCCTATACGATTCAATGCAAAGCGACAACCTCTTGCAGTCATTGTGTTCAGTGGGATGAGTACAAATCTTTAATTTGATCTGGATCTACTACCGTCTCCTTTTAGAAGCTAACTTGCATATGGCCAGTCTAAGGCTAAAATAAATACATCCTAATGTAACCGCAGACCATTAATGGATGGGATCTATAGCTTGAAAACTCAGATACTTGGCATGCTATTGAAACTGCGGATGCTTGAAACGTGTAAGAAAAAAAGAGAGCATGAGCCCCACTATAGCTCTTATACGCAGGTGCATCTTGCTTCCTCTTCCCTAATTCTTCACCAGGCACGTGGCCCATTCATTGACAAGTGTGTTTTCCTGGTTTGGTTTCTTGGGAGTCTCTGTTGGCTGCACATCAAGCCAAATGTTCATTTTGCTATCAGCATAGTCAGGGGGCTTAGAGATGCTAGCCAACCCTTGTTCAACTAGTGTTACTGTTTTACAACATGTCATGCTTGGTGATATTGAAAGGAAAAGCCAATAAAAGGAAAAAATAATCTTCTGATTAAACACAACACTTTGGATTGCTGGCTGCTGACACTGGCACCATGCCACCCTCTCCGAGGACAGAAGAGAACCTGTCTGCTGTCTTCACCAACAAAAGGATTTTTACAAAATAAGGGCCTCTTGCTATGAATGATCAAAATAAGCAGCTTGGCAAAGAGACCTGGCCAACCATCAATTACAGCTTTGTTCTATCCCAACTTAAAGCTGAGATTGTCCAGTTCCAGACTGAGATGATGAAAGTCCTGTTCTTACAGAATTTCTGCATGCCATTTAAGTTACGGCTAAATTCACAATATATAGAGTTTACAACAAATTTAGTAAGAAAATAAGAGCTTGAAAGTTTGTTTTTAAGACATTTGCATGTGTCAATGCAGAATACAAATTGGTTTGAGATCTGAAGCCTCAGGGCTTCCTAAGCACCTGCTCCCTCACAGGCAGGCTTATGTGCCATTGAAAGACTTCTGCTGGTCCTTTTGAAAAGGATTAATTCAGTTATGAATATTTGCATAGGATACTGTGTTACTTATGCCAAAGTCCTCCTTGATACTTGCACTCGAGCATAAACTATAGTTTTTGTGATCAGTTATACAATGGTCATTTTTATTCTGGCAAATGTTAAATTTTAAATTAAACGCTGCTTAGAAGGTCTTCCCTAGGGAAATTCAGATATGCAAATATACTTTGCAAAAACAAGAAAGCTCATAAGCATGGTCAAATCAGAACACACTTCTGAATGACTTCTCACCATCATCTTAGAGGAATATGACAGAAACTCCATAGCATAAACAGCAGGGTCTGGTCTCTGTATTATTTGCAAATGGAATCCCCCCCTCTTCCAGTCCTGCTTTCCCTCTTTGCACACATTCTTTAGTCAGCCACAAAATCTCATCACTTTATACATGAAGTCTTTTCTTAAAGTTTAACAGCATAAGCACTGGAAGTCCTTCCTGGTCCAAAAAGCTATCATCTATGGCAAAACATGTGAATGACCAATGTAACCACCATCACCACCAAAACCACCAAGACCTTCACACAAAAACATTTTAAACATGAAAAAATCCAAACCCAAAAGACTCTAATTTCTTATTTCAATAGGGTTGCTGATGTTACAGTATACCCATTAGTTTTGGCAGCATCAAGGCCTCTCAGTGGATCAGTGTGATGAATGATACGTCCTATAAATTAGCTTTCTAAAAATCAGTTCCGTCCAGCAGCTGTATACGGCTGTCTCCCAACAAGTGTGATGACATAGCTGCTTCCCAGTAATAAATGGTAAAGATACCACTGCTTCCCAAAACAAATGCTATCTTTATGACAACCCCTCCATTTGTATGTTTTATTTCTTTCAGCCATTCGTAAACTGCATCAAAGGGAACACTGGGACATCTCACTAAGAGGGTTGTGAAGACACAAATATTTTGATCAGAAGAAACCTTTGACCAAACCTTTGATGATAAATAGCAAAATAAGTTTCTGGAATCAACATCTCAACCTTAAAATGCTTGTGGCAGACAAAAATGGTTCTGAGACATAAATCACATAATCTGAAATAGAGTACAACCTGCTCACGTGTGTGCTTCCCCTGCTGAAGTAACTGTAAGAAGCTGTTTTTCATTCAGCTCACCAGGCAGGAAAACCCACGTGTTGATAGAAAAGTTGTGTTACCTAATGCTATGAATCTATAAAAGTGATGAATAGCCCTAATGTTGATGCAGTCAGTGAGAAGATGCTGTCAGATCATTAAGCATAGCCAGGTAATTTGTCAGTGTTCAAAGACGTTGCATTTTCTCTCTTCCACTTCCTCCCTCAGGCTCCTTGCACATGCATGCATCCTCCAAAGCCATCTTTCATTACAGCCTGAAAATCACATTTTTCCTCCTCTTCTCCCCATTCACCTTAAAAATCCTCCAGGTTTCCAAGGATGACTTTCAGCTCAATCTCTCCTTTCTTAGAGAGGCTGGGTTTGTGCACAAACATTTATTAGCAAGTTTAGGCTAACACACTGGACTGTGATTAGCACGTGCACTGTTCTCAGGAAATTCTTTGCTCCTGCAGTAGCTGAATGCAGCCATCCTACATGTGGGCTTTTTTTTTCCCTTCTTGTGGCTACAGACAATAAATACTGCTTATGTATGCTTTTTACAGAACAGCAGATTGGTGTTAGATTAATTCTAAAACCTATTTTATCAGATTAGCCTGATTAGCTTGGATTTCAGATCTGTTCTGCAAGACATACTAAAAATTTCTCTCCAATTTAAGTCCAGGGAGAAAAAAAAAAGCAGTGAATTCCCAAATGTATCATAACAGAGAAACAAAGCTCTGGCTAAAAACAAACCCAGAAATGAGAGGCACCAAAGCCATGACAAATGGAAATAGTAAAAGCACAAAGAACCATCAGGAAAGCTCCTCCAGTAATATTCTACCATGACCAGTGTGCCTGTGACTTTGCTAAGTAGCGCTGCAAGATCACATTGAATTTTTTTACTTATGTAAGCAGTTCTGCTTGGGCCAGAATGATTGTGCATATGAGCAACCTGCCAGGGATGTCTTCAGCTAAAGAGTTCATGGTCTAATCCCACAGATATGGGTAAGAGAGTAATTGGAGCATTCTTCATATTGTTCACAGGGTGAATGCTCTTCTGACTAAATCATAATGCTTGAACGGAAACATCTCACAGGACACAAGAGGAATAGACACAAAGATTATAGTGTGAGAAAATGATCTTCAAAAACACAATACAGAGAAAGCATTTTTCACACTTGTGCAACTACGGTAATTTCTACTGGAAAAATCCACTCCTGCTAATATTTTGCATACAGTGGACATAACCCTGAACAAGGAGACCTCAACTATGACACACAGTAAAGTAGATACCTTTACGTTCTCAAGCAAGGATAGCTTTTGACTTGCTAAGGAAGGGCTGGAGACACTGCAACCTCATTTTTGTCTCAAGTGACTGCTTTCCTGTAATTCATCAGCAGCTCTGCACTGCGTTAATCTTACTTTGCAAATGCTCCACTACATGGACTGGCTGGGCTTCAGGACAGTTGAAAAAACTCAAGTGGAAACTGCCTATGTTTGCTCGACACTTCATTTTCAGGCCACTTGTCATCTTGGTATTAACAATGCAACGGCAGTTCTATTGTGGAACAAATTCCTTATAAATATGGATTTACAAAACTGAAATGCCTAGGTAATAAAGACAGCTGAGAGACACAAACCCACAAGTAGGATCGTATTTAAGACTGGTTGCAAAATGTGACTAGACTGACAGCATACAACTCTTCTTAATATCTTTATAAACCTCAAATATGAGAAATACGCATTTAAACAATGCAGGAAAGGACAAAAGTAGCATTAGAAGGCTCAAATGAATGCAAGTCGCAGAAACGTGAATACAGTATTTTATTATTGCACTACATTTTCAGGCTGCATAAATAATTGTACACATATTCTGTGGCTGTACTAAGCCACTGTGACAGCTATGACCTTATTGTGGCAACAAAATGCCAGGAAATCCCCTGAGATTTAGCAATATTTTCTGACACCACAATCCTGCAGCTATCTCCACAAGCAATTAAATGAAAATGCTGCATTGCCTCCTGCTACATTCCAGAGAGCTGTATCAGGCAATTCAGCCTGCCTCAGAAAAACATTGAAGATGTAGAACCAGTGATTGACAACTGCCAATCAGCTCTAACATACTCACTGCAACTTCTTGAAGTGGTTCAGATAGGCTTGCAAGAGAAATACTACACTGTGTTCCCCTGAAGATGTGAAAAGTATCTTCCAAACAGGTTGATCTTCCTGAAGAGGGAACCTATATTCTTCATGAGGAAAAAAAGTTGTAGTTGTGGAAGATGCCAGATTGTTTTGCACTTTCTATGCCAACCCTTCCTGCCACCTCCACAGAGAAACTGGGCCATGCTGCGGTGAGCATGGCAGCAGCCACCAAGAATATCCCAAAGGGAGCTGAGTCCAGTCAGGCGCCCAGTCTTGCTATCGACTCCTTGCTTGGCTAGAGGAGCAGGGAGGCTTGAAGCTGGCTAAGATGTGCCAGTGCTGGCATACAAAAAAGTCCTGGGAAGGGAACAGAAAGGATGTGGATGTTTCCCGTGGAGTAAAGGCAAAAAAAAGCAGTTAGAACTGACTGCCTCGGATTAAGTGTGTAAAGGAATAATAAGTGAAAACAGATACTGAAAGTAGAAGAGAGAGCAGCAAGAAGAAAGTACAGAGGACAGAAAGGAAAACAAGAGTAAAGGAGGTGGCAGAAAGTATTGCAAGAAAACCGTAAGTCCGTTTTCCATGGTGCTACAGTAGTGACATACTGAAGAGAGTAGGGGTATTTTTTGTTCCAGGAATGGCTTTAAGGGAGACAATTCTTCCACTTTCATTCCCTCTAGTACGAGTCTCACTTAATCAGTCCACACTAAAAATCCCTGCCTCGGAATACTGACAACCAACTAAGCTTGTCCTTAGAGTAAAGCAGGGTGCTGAACACGGAAAGGCTTGGCATCACACAAGATTGGTCACTGAATGCTGCTAGGAAGAAATCTAGTACATCCTCGAGCTCAAAGCTACCAAGGGCACTTCCACAGTAAACTTACCAGCATTTCAGTGATCACGGTCAGAATCACAGATAAGTCTCTGAATCATCAATATAGTCTTTAGCTATTATAGGTTATTCATACAAAAAAAGATAATAAGTAGTTGCAAATTTTGGCTTTTCTTCTTTTTTGGGGGGGTGGGGGTGGTTCTTGCCCAGTTTTGGCTCTTTGCCCACTAAGAGCTGGGCTAAGCTTAAATAGTTGGTAGCTATTCTTTGTCATTTTTGAGCTGGAACACACAGAGATGCAACCTGTATGCAGCATCTGTGTGACAACCTCTTCCTCAGGTTGTTCAGACAACTGCTGTGTCCGCCAAAGGACATGCTATGCAGGAACGTGACACATGGGAGTTGATTTTAACACATTATTAAGGATTTTGCCTGTCTTCATCATGATTTTCTATTACAAGCAAAATTACTCTCTGAAACTATTAAAGCAGAGCCTCAAATTCCTGCCTGGAGGGTCTATGCTACAGCATTTGTAGACTCCATCAAAAGGCAAAGTTTGCTGATAGACAGCCAGACTTTTAAACTTCATTTGCTCAGACTGTACTAGAAGCAGCCAGCACTAATACAATTCTAGCAAACATAGCAATCATTTGTTCTGCTTGACAAAGGTCACCAGACATCAGCTTGAATCTCCCACTGAAGTCCGTTTACCAAATTCTGCTTTCAGTGGCAGAACCAAAGACCTATTTCACAATAAGCCGGGCCTCATTTTTTGTAATGAGCAGTCAGGAACATTATGCCTGTCTTATACTCTGCAATTTTAAATTTGCAGGGTATAATCCTGAAAACCAGGATTAGATTTAAGATGCTTTGAATTCACATGATCTCATTACAGGATGAGATGATTCTAGACACAGACTATGCACAACTGTATGCTAAATGTCCTCAGAGGCCCAGTATGTGACAACTATGCACGTAACTCAGCAATTCTGCCTGTTTGTATAATTTTACTCAAAGAACCTTTCGATTTTATTCTTTGTCAAAATCCAAACCAAGTGGCAGATTCTGAACACTGAAGTAGCCTGACACTTAATGGCAACTCCCCTTAAAACTATTAGATTTTATTCTGGGGCACAAAAAAGGTACATAGTTTTAAAGAACCTTAAGCTGGTCTCTTTTACTAGAGCAAGGTATCAACTTGCTCTTACCTTGCAGTAGGACTTGCAAGGTAACAGCAAGCTGATACCTTCTCTAATTCCACAAGTGCAGAGGTATGTGGCTTGTGTGTCTAATTTATACATGGACATTTCCAACTTTCAAAGGGGAAAACGTGATTTAAGCACAAGATCGTCTGCCAAATTCCTCAAACAATTACAGATGTTTCTTACATGTCTGACCTCAGAGGGCTGACTGCTGAAACCTAGACTTATCCAAACCACTACAATTTCCTCTACAAGCCATTTGTCTAGAGTAAAAGGACAAGAGGAGATTTAGATTTATGGATCATGACACAAACTTATAAATCTTTACTCTTAGTTTACCATTTAAAAAACATTTAAGTACAGAGTTTTTCAGCTGAAGTAGCTTTTGATCCTTTAATCATGTGTTCCAGTTTAATGGAGCAGCAGCAGCACTTGTGTTTCCCTGCCTTAATGTACGCTCACTGGTTTTGTTCAATGCCAGTATCCACAGCAAGAAAGCACGTAACCAAACTTGCAGAATATTGGAAATGCAGCTGCTAACTCCACAGTGAGGAAGAGCTCAGATGAGGTAGCTTCTCCTCCCAGCCTTAACACTTTTCAAGCCTGTAGGGTTCCCTGCAAACCAGAAGGCATTGCTGTTGGCACACCAACTATCGCTTCTCCAACCTCACAGATTGCCTGGCAAGGCAGGAACAGACTGGATATTTACAACCCACCTGCCCAACATGCGGACCCTGTAGTGTGTATCAGCGTCACTCAGAAGAGAGGATGGGTTTTGGTTTTTCAAACAGCTTGTCTTGATAGGTGTGAAGCAACCCCAGAACTGCTCTAATGTTCAGTTTCTTATTCGGGATCAAGTTGCCCCTGAATTACTGTTGCTTGACAATTCCAAGATAAAGAACCTGTCCTCAGTTTCATATAATTTACCAAACTTAACCATTCTGGTGACTACTCTGAACATATAATTTTCAATCTCTGTCAAACAAATTTTTCAGCTATTTTTTCAAACAAGCAAAAGAAAAACACTTCTTGCCCAATTAAATTCCGGCAACTTAATCTTTGTGATACTAATGGTGATGATGTTTGGGGCCTAAAATTTGGCAGGGTGTTGCCACTGACATTTCTTCAAACCAAAACTTTTAATCATATATTATCCCAATTTTTTAAATAGCTTTAGCTGGTTCAAAACACCATTTTTTCAGTGAATGAGCTATTCAAAAATCCTAATCAGGGACCCATTTTACTAGGAGCTGTATAAACACAGCTGCTAGGAAGGGTCTGGTACAGATTGTAACATAACAGTTTGAATTCTGTTCGGAGAAGAACCTCACAGTGGCAACTTAAACATGCCAAACATGCTTCTGTGACCCCAAAGAAATGTGATGTGGTTTGATTAAAAATAAAGCAAAATTTAATACTCAAATACAAAGAGCGGAAGGTGGAACCAGAGCAAACGTGATTTAAGTTACACGTATTTGCACCAGAAGAGCAACACCACATGAGTAAGGGAGGAAGAAGAGTAGCTGAGGAGGAAAGACAGTGCTGAGGAAAGAGGAGTGAAGACAACCTGAGACAAAGCCAGAGCCAAGGAGGCCACCTGAGACCTGCTCTGCTTCCCAGAGCGGTGCTAGCGCTGGCCATCGAAGCAACTAAGGAACCACTAATCCTGAAGGGAGGCTTCCAGGATTTAGCAATAACATGTGGAGGGCTCTTCAAATTGTATTCTGCTTCAGTCGGGTCATTTTCCTTCAAAACTATTCACCGCTTTCAGGGTCCAGGAGACATCCAGTGTGGAGCCAAAACCAGATGGGAAAATTTTTAACAACAAGCAGACTGACTCAGTGCCAGAAGAAAGCCCAAAGGCAGTGATTTGGAGATAAGGCACAGGAGGCTACAGGTGGAAAGTACTGAGAGGGCTGTTTCAGGTGGTTGCTTCCACAGGCTCCTCTGGATGCTGCAGAAAAAGATCAAATACTGGTTATACACACTTTTCAATGGTTTTAGTGAGAGGGGTGGGGAACGGGAAGGTTGGTTGATTTTTTTGCTCAATGCTGAAATAGGTCTTAGTTCCAGCTACAGACACTTATAATCCCAGCAATCATGTTATTGTTTCACAGAAACATGTATTTGAGATAGTTTGGCTTCGATTTATTCAGTATATATAACAGTGGCAAGGAGTTCTCAAAAAGGGTTTGTAGTTGGATTGATGGACATGCAATCATTTTGGAAGGCAAGATGAATCACTCAAAACAGCGTGGTAAAGCAAAAATACACACTGAATTCCCCTTAGCCAAAGAAACAAAAGAACAAAATTATCACATTCTACATGTACTTTAAGGTTTTACAGAAAAAAATAAACTGGACCAGAAAATTTTGCAAGAGAACTGACTTCAAAGAATATTTGAATTTTAGATTGAAAGAATTTCTAGGAAAAATCTTTTTGGAATGAATGTGGAATTTGTTATAACTAACTACATAGCTTACCTTCTTGCTGGGTCTTGAATTCTCATTCCTAGGAGAGAAGAGGAACATATCAGTGTTGCATTGTCAGGCTGAAGCTGGGGGGTGCTGTTAAGAGAATTTGCAAAAATAGCTACTTACCTAACTCCGTGCCTCTCAGGTGAGGAAGGTCCCTATAACTTTGATTCTTTCAATCATCTTCAATAAAATAAAAGAAAAAAAAAGAAAAAAGAAAAAAGGGGGCTGCATCTCAGATCACAAATGCTGGTGTCACCCAACTTGAACAATCCATGTTGGCCGCTGCAGTTGAAATTGGCTACGGCAGAGCAAATCATGTTGCACAGCAGATAACTTAAATCTACTGTCAGTCCCACCTATACTATACAAAAAGAGGGCAACATTCATTCAATAAGCAGGTTAGGTTGCTTGAGTTTTTCTTTGGGTATTTCTGTTTGTTTCTTAAACTACCAGTTCTGCAGACTGGAAAATTTTGTACAGAATAAATAGTTCCTCTCAAAAATCCCACTACCGACTATGGATTTCCCCCCCCAAATTCTACTTCCACTGAAATTTGCAGTCTTCTCTTGGACTTTCCCTGCTGGCAAGGCAACACAGCATTGCCTGTTCTTTGGATCGTTCTTGCTTGCTTGTTTATAAGAAGCAGTCTGGCCTTCCTAATAGACTGCACCTGTGAGAGATTTGCCCAAGCAGCAAAATCACTCCCAGGGAAATAGTTTTTAACCACGCTCCTTAATAATGATCTCTGGGATGTACTGCCTGGACTGTGGATGTTAGTGTTGCTGACTGACAAAATCTTTCCATGAAATTGAGCCTTTAGTCTCGTTATGAGGATCCTTCTTGCTGGGATTAATCTTGATGCCCACTTTCTTTATGCAGAGATTGCTAATTTTGAGAGGGAGATCAGAATACCTGAGGAGAACACCAGAGGGTCAAATCAAGGACAGGAGACAGGCCACTTGGTAGGGTAACTACGGATCCCCGTATTTAGCTGCACTATATGATTTGTACATCATACATTGCATTAAGAAGTAAGACACAAAAGCCACAAACTGTGTATCGTGTTCAGTTCTGGCGACTTAAGTAGGCTACAAAGTCCAAGCCCATTAGGAGGAAGCCAATACCCTATGTTTGACATATGTTTGTTCCTACACAGCCTCTCCTTGTAATTTTAACCATACACTCCAGTGTTTGACTGTATGGCTCACTTTTTGAGCTCAGTTTTGGAAGGTACTAACGATCCTGGCAGAGGATATCTCATTTCTATCAAAACAGTTATCCAGATTCTCTGACAGGACACAGGACAAGTTCATTCCAGGCATAAACACTGACTACAGGAAAGTTCAAAGAGTTTATTTTGCAGCTTTGCTAAGAAACTGTCGATGGATTTCTGATGCCTTATCACATCTCATCCACTGCCATGTGGCTGACATTACTCTGGACCTTTAAGCAAAAAAAAAGTTTCAATTGCATTAGTAAGCATGAACCAAGAAACTGTTTTTGGTGACCTTAGAGGACTGCTTACTTGTCAACTAAATGCCTGTAACTGCTGATAAATTCTTACCAGAGGTTGAACTTAATTAAGATTTCTGTTGATTATTCAAAGCCTTGGAGGCTTCTTAACTTTGCACAATGTGTTTATCACAGCTACTGACATAAATCAGTTTTCTTGAGCCTATTTCACATAAGGAAATCCTTCTGGGACAGGTGTCGAGCTGGTCGGAAGTGTTTGCTTCCCAGTTCTGGAAGCGGAGGACTTCTGTTTTTCCCAGTGTAGTAAAATACAGATCTAAGTTCAAATTTCTATACTTGCTGGGACAATGGTTGTTTGTCACTTCCGTATCATTTTTCTCGCTAGAAGACTCTCTGCATGCATTCTCTATCTCTGCCGAGATTAAGCTGCCACCTAGCTTAACGGACAATATGAGCAAAATTCACGCCAGTAGCATAGATATGATAAGACTGCCTTGCTAACAAGATTTTTCAAGAGGATAATGAAGATGTTTCTTCCAGTCTCCACCAGTTAAAAGCTTGGAAGCTCCCCCAACTCTCAGCCACTGACAGAGCACACCCAAAGTTGTTACGGCTGTATGGGCCTTTACAATATGATACCATAAGCGGAAAAGATAAGACTATGTAGCCACAGACAAGGGTCTTCCCATTTTCATAAACCAGACAAAATCTAGTTTGACTGATTCTTTAAAGAATTGACCCAAGGAATTAGCTAAAAGACTAGGTTATATTTGCTTTATCCCATCTAGTTAATTATCTTCTGAAGTACAAGAATGAAATTACAGTTGTGGCACAGACTGTGTGAAGTTTTGATTTTTCCTTCATTTACATTCCCTTGCCAAATTTTAATTAAAACATAATGTAGGTTGCATTAATCTTTTTTCATAGTAGCAGAATACAAAAATAAATGTAGATAGCCTCATAGTCCTTAAAATGATGTTAGGCTGGAGCTTAAAAACTGCTTTCTAATGTACAACTTGAGACTGATCTTATCTTGTGATTATTAACAGCAAAATTATTTTTGGAGAAGTAAACTTTCACTTCCAAATTAAGGAGAAGAAAAAGCTTGCTGCTAAATAAGTTGCTCTTCTCAGTAATCAAACTTTCCCCATCAAAACTAAGGAACGACTCTCGAATGAACAAACTCTTACATCGAGGCTCCAGCAATAACCGGAGATAAACGCACGATTATCACAACACAGAAAGTGGCAAGTCTCAACAGATCTCAGTTCTGTAAAGTGTCTCTGCTGCCCTCATTTCCCATTAACAACTTATTTACCACCCCACTTCACAAACAGGGAAGGGATGCAGTGAGGATTCACTATAAAAATACTTATCGAGTATGAAGGTAATAGGAAGGAATCTACCTCAAGGTGGTTGTAGGCTAGCTCCCATAGCTGGGATTTATACTTTTACGCTGAAGGACCTTGGTTCAAACCCACAAACTCTTCTGGGGTCATTGCATAAGTGCTTTAAGTTTTCAAAGAGAAAGGTAAGTAAAAGATTAGGTCCAATGGTCTGTTCTCCTTAATAAATAACAATAATAAAAATCTATGAATCATTCTCCCCTTCCTGAGTCAAAGGTTTCAGAATCATTCCAAATTCCCCTCCTCCAGCCTTATTCTAATAGAAACCCCTGGTAAATGAAAATGAGGAAACTCAGTGCTTGTTTGTAAGTTTTCCCTCCCACAAAGCAAGTGTTTTTCCACCCTTGGAAAAACACTATTTTACCTCCCTAAATGGGGCACTGCATTAAATAGATATCCCTCGGTCTGAATAGGCAGAGGCATGAATTCCTTGTTTCTGGGGAGGAGAGCAGCCTCCTAGGGTGATAACAGAGCCTGACACAGCAGGTGGAGAACGTCAGCTATTCACAACTAATGATTACCCCAGGTATTTAGTGACAGAAGTGCTAGAGCTGTGCAGCACTCTGTAAGGTAATTGTGCAGGCTGATTCGCCCATAAGTCTGTTCCATGCAAGCACACACAGTCGATCTCCTGGGAACCCTTTTTCTGCTTTGGTTTTGATAGCATCTGAAACTCTTAATGGAGTATTTGACCCAGCCTTAACATAATCAGATAAAACAGGTGAAAATGTAGAAAATGTTTACCAGAAACTTATTAATTTCAGCCTTTTCTCTGGCAGAAGACTAGGCAGAAACAAAAATAAGCTTTAATAAGACTGAAGATGTCAGGGAAGAACATCCCCAAAGGATGAGAGAGGAACTGGAGTCATAAAGGCAACACACGGTAGAGAATCAGAAAATCCTCCGCTGGGTTCCAACTCCTAAATTAACAGTATATTCTGACGCACACTGGGGAGAGACAGCACTAAGACAATCTGGTTGTTCCCTTTATGAGATGGAAACAATCTCTTATCCTTGCTCAACCTTTTACAGTAATCATCACATGAGGAACCACTCCAGTCTGTGACACAAGGAGTCAGGACAGCCACCCAGCTAGGTTGCATGTGGCAGCTTTTCCCTGCCACTTGGTCTCCCTCTTTGCTCCCCAAAAGGGTCAGTCCGTAACATTATAGCCCACTACTGAGCTGTTCTAGGGATTGCAGTGGATTTATAAGGCACATACTGTCGTACCTCCAAAACCACCTGCAGGACTCTGACTTGTGGGAAGTGGAGGGGGAAAAAGGGTTATCTTTTGACAGTAGAAAAGAAATGCAAACTTTAATTGCCATATAGCTAGTGCCCAGCAGATGTGAGCAGTGAAGATAAGGAAAATACCTATAGCATTTCAAATTGGGTTTTGAAGATGAAGGGCTTAATCCATTTCTAATTAAGTCACTAGAAGTAGTGAATTGACACTCTGGCTCTGACACTGACTAAACGTACGTATGCAAAAACAACTGAGAAGAGAAGCAGGGTAATGCATCTCAGCACAAGTTAGATCACTTCTGCAATCTATAACCTTTGGGCAACACTAACAGTGCCAAAACTCCACGTGGCCACTTTGAACTGGAAGAGAAGCCAAAAACAGAGGACAGCCATCCAAAGGGAACACAAAAGCAGATTCCAGCAGCTTTGCTTAGGGGCTCTATTCACACTGCTTAACTCCACACAATGCAGCCTGGCAGTGCTTGCCTGACCAAATTAACAGCATGTCCCTAATGAGCCTGCCTGACAGTTCAGTATGTTGCCATTAACCGAGTAGTTGATGAGACTTCACAGTCCTCTCCCCACCGCCTGCCCAGATGAAAGACTTGCCACTCTTACTCACTGCCATTTCCTTAAGGACAGATTAGGGACCTGCCACAGAGGCTTGTGATTTTCTTTTTTTTAAATGGCATTTTCAGTTTTCAGATGAACTACACCCTGAAGCCAAGGGGCAGGGAAGGGGAAAGTTCCCAAATCCTCCTAGATTTGCTAAAATTACTTCTGTTCAAAGAATTGTGCTTAATAAAAAGGTACAGAAGAGGAATATCACAGCATTGATCTTGACTCAGACACTGCTCATCTAGCAGCTGTACAGGACTCTGGGGCAGCTGTATACCACTGTGTCCTGATTCAGGGGTGGAACAACACTGTCACTTGGTCTGATATTTTCTGCAAGGACATCCATCCCTTCACCCACTCCAGTCCCCATCTCCAATGTCAGATACTAAAAATAAGAGCCATTTTCCAAGCATTCCCATCAGAAAAGGAAGTGATTGGTAGTTTTGGGCCCTCTTGACCTTGAGTTTTTTGATGGACACATGATTCAAGATGGGCTAGCACCACAATATTGAACTTCAAATTTGAACTGTGAAGAGGCTTGGATAGAGTGGTTCAGTATATTTAATGACAAAGTTTAGTCTCTTGATATATGGCACAATGTGGATTCAGAATTCTGTGGTCTACTTCTATTCACCCCTTTCCTCATTAGTGTGTGTTTAAGGGCTCTTACGGGCAAAAATTTCATGAAAACAGAACAATCAGCCTAAATGACACTTCAGGATCAACTCTTCCAAATCTCCCTAATGTGTACAGTGCAAATGCAGCATGGGAAGCTTTCTTCCATAAATTAGAATTCAGCTGAGCTGATCTCTAAAGCAGTTCAGATACAGAGTGTAACCCTGAGGTTTTTACTAGGCTTCATCCTACAGTTGGCTCTTCCACTGAAAGATGAAGTGTTATGATATTACACTGCAAATTCAAAAGCAGGATACAGGGTATAAGATATGCATTCAAAGTGCCTGCAAGAATAAAACAAAAGATACTGAGCACATTGCTGCTTTCAGAGATATGAAAGATGATGATGATATTTGTTCTATGTTAGATTAAAATCTTCCAATATCAGCTCAGCAACCACAAGACTTGCAAATACTGTAATGACACTTTACTCAGCTTCTACACTTGGGTAGGCAATTGCCATAGTAAGGAGAGCCTCAGCTATCCCAAACTGCAGCCTCCTTAATCTGGATTAGTTTAGCTGCTTTCCAGCCTGTGGGTCTTTCATGATTTTTCGAGCACAGACAGGAGGAAGGTACATACTTTCAAGCAGCATGGAAATTGCAATAGCTTACTGAAATACACAGTGATCCTTGATCATCAAAATCCTTCAAAATAGGACCTGCACGTCTGCCTGAAACACAAAGCAAAAGTTATCAGCTCTGTGGTCTTAGTTTTCCAGGAAACAAAGTTCACTGATAACAATTGCTCTTCCAAACCACGATTGTCTTTCATTTTCAAATCCTTGTTTCATCTCACTAACAAAGCAAACGTTAGTTAAGGAGCCTAGAGGATGTCAAGTACAGATAGTTAAGTAGTCTCATGGAGGTATTTTACATTTTAAAAGGAGTTAAAATCTTACACGTCAATATGATGACTTCCATTAAGAAAATAAGTCATTCGACATTTTTATCTGTTAATGCTATTAAAAAAAAATTAATTTTCACATTGGATATTTTCTGTTAATTTCCTTCAGCAGCAAGTTTCAAAACTAAGTTGCAGTGCAATTCTGGGTGGATAAAATTCTGAACAGAAGACATTTCCCAATTTGTCCCAACACTGACAAATCTGTGACAACAGCAAAGCATGCTACTTGCTTTGTCCAAATGGTCCTTCTTTTCAGCTTTTTTGCACACTTATTTAAGATGCCATGATGAAGCCTGTATAGAAAAAAATCTCCTAATATATAAATCCTAAGTAGTACCAGAAACAATAAAATATTCCTTCAAGGTAAAGCTCTTAAAAAACCCCAAACAAACCCTTTCAGTTTCACTCATACAGGAGTTTTCTAAAAAGGAAATATTACTAAAGAATCTTATCCCTTATAAGTTTATCTGCAATTAAAGCGGAACAATACAAAAAACAACAAAAAGCCCTTTAAAACACTTTGTGACCCTCTTGCACTGCTGGTTCTCCACAGGTAGGACTGCAAACTAAGGAAGTCCATGAAGGCAGCAGTAAGCATTGGTTTCCACTGGTTTTGAAGTCTTAACTGCTTTTCCACCAAACAAAAAAGCACCCTTTTTTTGCTTAAGCCAGCTAAACAATATTGTTTAGCTTCTTAAACAGAAGCTCAGATAGCTAACAATAATGTTAATTTCAGTTTTACTTTTAAAAGTTAATTTCTCATCCCTACCCTTTGGGGGGAAAAAAGGCAAAAGAAACCTCCAAAACACAGACAATATTAGTAACAAAGATATTTGGATTCAGATTTCTCTGAGACTGGCAAAAGTGTATGTGAGGCAATAACCTAATCTCACTCTTGCTGGTTTAACTACATTGCTTGGTCTTGTTTTCTTCATCTTGCAGAGCAAGATGATATGGGAGGAGATGCAGGTTTTTATCCCACAGCCTGCTACCGTAGACTTTAGACCAGAAAGAAGTTGGGGGGGGGGGGGGGGGAGAGAGACAAGATATAGCCCATACGACACAACCCAACACCACAAAAAATGAAACCTTACTTAAGTGGGAAATTCAGATAGAAAGACTACTTGTTTACCTCACCTGGTCTGTGTTCAGAGCAAAGCTTGCTTTAATTCCTGTCCATTTTACTAATTATTCCAAAGCGTACGTCTGTGCTCAGTGTTGCTAATCAGAGTGCACAAAACCCAATACCCTGTCCACAGAGCCAAATTTAGAGGTCTGCTGCCCAGTTCATAAAGTTTAGTGTTTCTATGAATAAGCACAATTAAGCCCTGGAGAATATCCAGGCTTCAGGACATAATTCCTACACAGAGCCTTTGAAGCAAGACTTTCAGCATCTTTTCTCCAGGAGACAAACGAATTCCGGTGACATGGCATCATTTTTTTTTTTCCCCCTCTAACCTGAGACAGCTTAAAATGGAACATTGTTATTGAGCAGGAACCAGCTCTTCCTCTAGGTATTTTGTGTATAATGTCCTGGAATTTATCCAGGTCCAACATGAGAAAGCATCCAGAAATAAAACTAGGAAAAGAGAATATGAACAGCCCCAGGCAAAAATGAATAGCACCTTATCCTTGTTTTTTTAAAATTCATCCCATTTACCACCAAACTGCTGGAAAACCTCTTCCTTCCCAAGCCCCGACTGCTCCCTGTTTCACGACAGGTTCCCATTCAAGGCCAGTGACTCAACACCTCAACAGGGAAAACAGTCCAGGCTGAAATTTATACCCAACAGGATGGGAGAATGTTAAGCTCATTGCAAGGAGGAAGGAAGGAAAACCCATTAGTAGTCAGAAGGGAAGCACATTTCAATAAGGCTCTTTTGTCTTTAGGAAAGGGAAAGCAAGCAGAGAAACACGTTCTCCCCTGCTACACAGTTGTGCTTACACAGGCTTCTTGCTTGGAAAATCTTTACGTTCTGCAAAAACTACGCAAAAGAAAAATTACTAAACTGCTTAAGAAAAGAAACCTCCTAAATAACAATAACATGGATCTGTTCCGGAAAAGATCTAAATATTTGCACCTTTCAAGTAAATAGGAGCAGTCAAGGACAAGTAGGTGTCAGATAAACAATATGCACTGACTAATTTTTAAAGCGTAGCACTTGAGCAATGATTGAACAGCAGACTGGCTCTGCATGAGTGGTTGGGCAGAGACCTGGGACACTGCTTGGCTGCTGGACCCTCTTTTCTTTTCTGTCTCAAGAGGAACATAAGAAACACCACCCCTGGGCATCCCAGAGGTTTCTCTGGCTGCCTCTGAGACCCCACTAAGTCACAAGACCTCTTCATCATGCAACTGTCCAGCCTGAAACAGAAAATTTGGCAGGGAGACAGAGCAATGAGGTGCTTCTGGAAGGCATATAAGGGTAAGCTCACCAGGACAGGGCCCACAGCATATTTCAGAAATATAAGACTTAGGAGCATAAGGAGTCTTTGATGCATTCTTCTTCTACTACAGTGAGCAGATCCTGGGAACAGGCAAGCTACATCACTGGGAGCTGGGAGTAAAGCCAGGCAGGTTCCTCTCCGAAATGGCATCTCCATGAGCAGCATGGGCTGTGAGACCGTCCATTCACTGGCACCGAGCAGCGGCCCCGTGCAGAAGAGCAGCGCTGCGCTGACGTCCCTGCTTGCAGCTCACGCCTCGGTAGTTTTTCCAGAGAAGCCACAGCACCTTCTGCAGCTGTGCCCCTCCATCTGTTTCCTGGTTTTGATGAAAACTCAGCAGCTTGGCTAGACTGGATTTGAGCCTTAACAGGGATATTTTTTTTTTTCCCTCCAGCCCTCTCCATTGGAAATTAGATGCTTAAACAGAGCTATCTCTCAAGATCACAGAAGACAAAGTATTACGGGTTATCATATTAGCTCCCTTCTGTCTGACAGCTCCAAGAATAGGAGCATTATGTACCTATCACTGCCTGTCCCCATTGAACAAAAGCTGCAGTACTTTTATGCTTTCATTCACAAATTTAAGCCAAGAAGAACAAGTCCAAAGCACCCCTGACCCAGGCAGCCCTACAGCACCCAATGGTGGGTGGCACCAGCTCAAGACCAGAGCACCTTTGTGTGCACTGCAGATATGGCTTGGCCACCGTTCACGCCACCGCACAAAATGTGCTCTTCAGAAAAGGGCCAAACAATAGAATATTTGTGAGATAATGTAGTGGAGCAGAGTTGAATACTTAACATTTTGAAAAATGCAAGGGCCCGACGAGCTGAGCAGAGGCACGCACTGAACAAAACCTTTTCAGAGGCAGACTGAAGCCTGCCCACACGTTACCAGCTACCGGCCTCCACGACAAGCGTGAACTGAGGCTCGATTGTGTAAGGCAGATCAGAGCCTTTCACCAGAAGTCTGGCAAACTGAAAAGCTCTCTAAGTTTCCAGCAGTGGGGCTGTTAGCGGGCAGCACAGTTCATATGACCCCCCACACCCTCCTCAGGAACAATGATCTTCAGGAAGAAAAACAACAGCCTAAAAATGCTACGGAGAGTGGGGATCAGCACTCCCATGGTAGCAAAGCAGCTCCTAATAATATCTGGTGCCCCTTTGCTTTCCTGGAAGTGGCTTCTCCTCTGCATATTTCAACTCTCCACTTTAGCTGAACAGTTTTTGGCTACAGAAGGTATTGTTAACTTTTTTAGCCTTATTACAATAATTATTTACATTAGATTCCATTCCCCTTCAATTATGCCCAAACATATTATTGCTTGAGCTCAGAAAAGCAAATTCTCTTCCCAGACCTGCTCCGAGTAGCCGGCTCTGGGGTGGGACTGCTGCCCAGAACAGCTAATGACGAAGGAGCCACATGCTCATCTGAGCAGACTATCCCTCCCAACCTGGTAACCAGCAGAGCTTCTCAATGGAGACATTTGGGGCTGGATCTCCTGGCTCCTCTGCACAAGAAGCCAAACACCGGCAGCCCCAGCCCCAGCCATACTGCCGGTGCACTCTCTGCAACATGCTCCACGATCCTTGCTTGACACTGTGCAAAAAAAGACACCACTGCTGATTTAAGAGCACTCTGGACTGCAGTCACAGGAAGCAGGGAGAATATTCTGGCCAAGTATCGCATCTGGCTTGTTCCAACACTCCTCTTCAGGCAACTGCTACTGGCTACAGTCAGAGACAGGATATAGGGCTAGATGGACCCAGTACAGCTGAAGTAATAGTTGCAAGAAAAGCACTGTAAAAGGAAGTTCAAATCAACACAGATTAATTTTTTTAGGTGTCATACTGGGAATAATTTGGCCTGCAGAACTTTGGCAACAAGGGTGGAGGCTGAGCGTGCTGCGACTTTCAGGTCTGCATACCTGACAGGAGCTGCTCAGTTGAAAAGCAATTCTCATCAAGAGCCCCATGAGACGACAGGTTTCCTTCTGGTCATTCAGTATGAAATATTCTGTTCAGAAGTAAAACTATTTTCAAGTTAAAGCAGGGTTTTTTAATTGAAAATTATTTTTAAACCTAATGCTTTTTGGCTTGAAGCCACAGGCAGACAAAGTTCCATTCATATTTATAGCTCAGATTACCTCCTCACCATTCGCACATTCATCTGTTTAAAAGGTGCACTTTTCATTTATACCTTCTTAGGAAAAAAAAAAAAAAACAACAAACCCCAAACCTTTTAATTTCTCCAAAGCCTTTCAATGACTGTAACTGAAATTAACAGCACCCACTTGTGTATGACTTCATTTCATTGCTATTTGGCATATAAGCCTCCATTCTGTGATCACATTAACTTAGACGACAGCAAGAAGTAAGGAATTAAACAGAAACCTGAAGAAATATGACTAAACCTGGGGTGGGTTTGGGCCATCTGATTCTGAATGGATTGGAAACCGAGCTCACGCCTGCAGTCGCTACCTGCCAACACGCTGCCTGCGCACACACTTCCCACGCTCCCACAGCTCCCCTTCTGCCATGGGTTAACACCACATCGCAGGTTGTAAAATCCAAACTATGAAACAAGGAACAGGCCAACACACTCCTTTACAACAGAGTCGCTTTTAACAAACATTAGCTTGGATGCAGCTACGTAGGTCAGTTTTAAGTTTGGTTCTTTTTTAAGTCAAAGCTTGTCATCTGGATATAACAGCCTCCGAGACAGATATGTAACGCAAAAAATGTTTGGATGGTTCTCTATTCAGGTGTACTCACAAACAGAATAGTCTATCAGTATCTCTTCACACAATCCTTCCCCTTTGGCGTTATGTCAAGATAGTTGCTGAATCTGGAGAAATTAAAACTTTAATATCTGCTGCTATAATAAGTAAGAGGGAACCATGTCTGGAATGGAAATGTTGATTTTCAAAACCACTCATGCTTTGGCCCAGACTTTGGAAGTGGCAGTACAAATGCTGGCCCCAACGTCCCCCTGCTGCTGCAGTTTCAGCCCTGGAGCGTAAGCCCTGGTCCACCCCGCGCAGAGCAGAACGGCTGTGTGCCAAACACACAAGAGAAAGTTCTCTAGTGAAGCTCCTCCTAAAGCTACTGTTGTTCCCCCTTACCCAGTCAGATTAAAAAAATAACAACACTGATATAAAGAAAAATATTTATTTAATGCTGTAATCTTCTCAACAATGATTGTTCTGGAAAGACAAGTAACAACAATGCATTGATCACTGCAAGCAAATGACTGTTTTCCAAAGACGGCCTTGGAAACCGCACCTGCAGCTCTCAGCACACCTGCCAGTGGGTTGCAGATGCTTAGTCACCTCCTCAACAGAGCAAACAAACCAGCAGCCACGTCCATGCCTGCAAGTGATTTCATTTGCAAAGTTACAGATGTGTCTACTCAAAAGCACGCTATAAAGGCAGCTCCTCAGAACGTTAAGCCCCTTTACACCTTCTAAATAACTCCAGCTGCCTGTACAGCGGGGATGTTATTTGTTAATTCAACTGTAATCCCTAAGGATGCAGTACTTTGCTGTATATTATCCTCCACCCAAATACTCAGAAATCACACTGACTGCTTGTCTGTGCAGCAAGTAAGAGTTTCAGCTGTATCAAAGGGGAGCAAAAATCCAAGCTGTGTCTACAGTGAACCTCCTCTAACATCTCCCCACCCCCCGCCCCGCCCCATGCTGTGTGATTTCAATGTCAGCACTACTGTAGTTCAGCCAGACTGCCAAAGCCTACTTAAAAGCTGAGCAACGGAGATTAGAGATGGAGTGGCTCAAAAACAAAGTTAAGCAAAACCTTTATGCATTTATCATAAAAGGATAGGCTTCATAGTCCACGAGGATATTACTTGGAAAACAATCTGCAAATGTGATGAATTTCCTTAAGCTTCTGCAAGCACAGGTCTGTACAAAAAGGGATTAATTCAAAACCTTATCAGCAAAAATTCATATGGCCCAGTTCATGGGTCCTGCTTTACAGGGTTAAAATTTAAGCTATCTGGCATACCATGGAGGAAAAAATTGTTTTTATAACCACGCTTATGATTCTCAGAGCACAATTCAGCCCTCGAGAAAGTTTGCTATTTCATTGTTAATAATGAAACCCTAAAGCAAAACCTCAAAGGAACTAAAAGGAAGAAAAAGAAATCTTGAACTATTTTTTGTGTTTATCTGTTCTGCTGACATTCCCATTTCCCCAAAATAAATATTTATTACACTCCTCAAGCAAAATGAGGTTTAATCCATGGTTCAATTTTGAGATAATATTGAGCATACTATGGATTTTAGTTTCACTCTCCTTTTCTAGCAGTACAAGCTGTAGGTGAAAACACTCTGAACAAGTGTTTCTTTTGTTCCTGGTGTAGAAAATAAAAGCTTGGGCATCCTGGGGGAATTTTTTCAAGTGCAGTGGGCCACACGCCTATCTCTACAGTGATATGACAGCAACTGCCTCTCCCATCACGCACAGAGGCAGACACATGAAGCAGCAGCATGCTCATGGGCCATCAACTGGATTAATCCTGCTGCGAGCAGATGGCCCTTCCTCAGCCTTATAGCATGGCTACTTTGATAAAGACATCAGTAATGGATAATTCAAGTTATCAGAAGCTCCATCAGAAGCATGTAAAGGGTGCTGACGGCATACCAGCTGGCTTCAGGGAGTGATTTTTTGACATGAGTTTGCACCATCTTGATTTCAGAACAGCCTTTTCCGATTCTGCTGAAGGCTAGCAAGATTAGTAAAGACAGATTAAGATTAGTAAGGATGGATTTATGCAAAACTAAAATAGACCTAATTTTAAACTCCATGTGGATCTTCCCTCAGTGTAATAGATTCTTCTTTTGAAATTACAACTTAGTGATATAAATTTGCAAAGAGGCAAGCCCTCAAATATTCGGGAGCCTCTTCAGTATTACCTTCCAAGCAGAAAAAGCCATCTCATCTAATCAATTCTGCTTCTCCTCCCAAACCTGCAAAGCGCGTGATATTAACAGTGAGGTCCCCTTCCCAAGATACTGGGTCCTTGGGAAGCTGCTGCAACAGCTGCTAAACTTGAGAATCTAAAGCAAGAGATCAAGCTGAAATCCGCAGTAGCCCCAGTTTAATTTTTGACTAGGAGGCCAGGCCAGTTTCTCCGCTTGTCAAGGAGTTCAAAGATTTAAGAAATGCATGTTAACTTCAGCTAAGCTGTGATGAGCATTCCTATCTGGAAACATTTATTAACATCTCTTTCCACTAAAGAAAACACAAGAAGAAACTAGACTTGTGAATCAAAATATAAACAATGACATCAAGTACAAACACCGTCTTTTCCAGAGATGCTGACCTCTGACCGGCACTTGGAAGACAGAAGCGCATTACAAGAGTCACTGATGTCTTGATGGAAGACAACAGTCTGTCATCTATTTGAAACACTTACCTCACACAACACATATTCTGTTGTCTCCATGTTGTCCAGTCTGTTTACAGTTTTTAACAGCATCAACAGATACTCAGCCTGTAAGGTGTTCATTTTTAAATGTAAATCTCACAGCGCAGGATAAACTGGATGCAATTCTCCATGGTACCCAAAGAAGTGACTGCTAACCTCACGGTAACACTTAAAGCGGAACAGCGTTGGCAACTGTAGCTTTGTTTGTCCAAGATCAATGCCGGACTGAAACTGAAAACTTGCATAGGTTTCTATTAAAGTACAGGAATGCAACTAATGGCAATCTCAAGGTGTTTATGATACTGATATTCAAACAAACCTTATTTCAGAATTTGAAATCACTGCTTTGGGTGGTAGAGTTAGTTGAGTAGTTAAGATTTGCAAGGCGTATGACTTATACCACATGATATTCTGACTACAAATTTGGCTCGTGTCAATAAAGCACATGTTAAATGAATTAAAGGTTGGCCAACTGACAGATCTCAAAGTAGCTGACAGCATAAAGTCAGTGGGGAATGGAATTGCTTTAGTTTGGTTTTGCATTAATCAGAGCTAGCCAGATGCTCATCCACATCCATAAAAATGCTGAAATCTAGATATAACAATTCCTTGAAAAAAAATGTTCTGCTAACACATAGACTGGCAGAATGATACAAAGAATAAAAAGACAAAAGACCAAAAGCGTGCATACATTCAGTTGACATTAGTTAAAGTAGGTGAAGCCAGAGGCAGAGCTACACCTCGGATAACACAGAGCACAGGCAACAGCTACAGAACAGAGGACAAGTCTTGAAGAACTTCAGCATCCTGGCAGGTAAGTGACTGAGGAGTGGCTTGCTTTGTCACTGCCACAATAAAATGAATAAATGACAGTCTTCAGCTAGCTGAAACAAGGGAGCAGGAACTCAGCAAGTGACACTGTGGCACCACTGCTGTATTAAATTCAAATCTGGGTATCCAAATTTTTAAATTTCTATTGGAAAATTGAAGGTGGTGGAAAGAAGACACCAAGAAAAGAATTTGACGGTTAGAAAAAAAAATTTCTGTGAGAGATCTTAAAAACTCTACCTGTTGAGAAGAGACAATTATAAACACCAAAAAGATCCTAAAGGACGAAGATCCTAAAGGACTCTTTACCTAGTAGGGAAGGCACAATGGGGCTCAATCCCAGAAGCCGTTGCACAGTTTAAGCAAGTCAAATTAAAAATATCTTACAAGTTTAGTGATAAGGCCAAGTAGTTATTGGAACAAAACTGAAGAAGTGAGACAGCAAATCGTTCACTTGTCATTAGATCAAAACTATAAGCTTTTCAGAAAAAAACGTACTTTAATCAACAAGATACTGAGTTCCTTGCAAGGATAAGGGTAATGCCCATGGGTTACATATGGTGAGACAAGATAATTAGTGGTTCCTTCCAGCTATAACTTTTTTGCACCTGAGTTTGATCCTACAGTTATACTTATAGGCATGCAGGCCTCTATCATTGTACTAAGGGTATGGAGATGATGTAAACATTTAGTTGAGTTACTTTAATATTGAAGTTGAGAGTGGAGAGAAAAAAGAAAGTCAATCAAGGCTAAGATGATGAGATGGACAGGAGAAACATTAAGTGATAAAATTAATATTGACATTTTCTAGCCAAAATTAGCACTTGCGAATCACTGAATCAATCTCCCCTGAACCTTATAGGGAAAAAAGGGATAAAAGCTAGTTTGGTATTATGTACATATTTACATAATCTTGCAGTCAACCCCTTAAACCCTTATCACACCGAACATTTAAACACAAAGTTAAATAGCTACATGTTTTCAAAATTTTACATACAATTGGAAAGCTTCCTGTACCATAGCCTCTTAATTATGATTTTGCTCTATTCATTGTATTCCTACAATTAGGTACTAAAACAAGCATGAATGAAACAGGAAGGGGAGCAAAATCCACACAGAAGTAACACAGCAGAACTACCAGCACTCATTCAAAAAGCCCAGCAAGGCAGCTTTTATGTTTGGACTATCTGGCCCTAAGCTTCCATTATGAAGTTTCAATTCATAATTCAGGAGCCAATGCGAGTAGTCAGGTTTTGTTCGTGGATGAGCTAATTCCTAGCCTGTTCTTGGATTATATCCAAACTCTAAAAAGGGCAAAAAGGCCATCTTTAAGAAGGGCAAAAAGACATTTATCTATTCAGGAGCTTTCAAGACCTGTCAATATCAGAGATCATCATCTGTTCCTTGTGCAAGGCCCATCCAATATGGTCCCTTAAGGAGTAATGGAAAAGTTTAAGGCTCAAGCCTACTAAACTAGAACATTTACAAAGGGAAAAAAAAAAATTAAAAGTTTAACTGAGAGATTATTCCACTCATATCTGCCCTGGATATACAGATGCAAAACGCTGCTTCCCTCCATTTCCTTATTAAATCAGAAGTGGACTCATCATCCAGTTAAAAACAGATGCACTAAGATTACTTCAATTTTTTTACTGCTCACAAAGCCGAAGTGACCCTGTATGTATGTCTGTGCTAGCGTTTGTAGGATCAAATTTTTTAAATTCATAAATGTTAAAGTCAGGAAACTTTAGAAATTCACATTAATCAAGGAGGGAGGAGGGGCAGTGAACCAATAAAACAGCAAACTCAGAAACAATTTACTGGTGAAAACATTATTATTCATAGCACCAAGCTTAACTTCTTTATTTGCAACTTCAGATATTCAAAATGGTCACATTTGCCCAAGTGAAATCTAGAGACCCCCTCAGAAACTTAGAGAGATGGTAGATTTAATTGTTAACAGTCCTAAACTTTGTATACGTAAGTCCTGATCCAGCCTTTTTCACATCCAGTCAAGCCTTTCAAATAAAAAACAGAATCTCTGGCTAAGACACAGATTGTTTTGCAAAGTTAAAGATAAGAACAAACATTTGGTTTCAAAGGTGGTGTGTTATGAACCTCCAATCCATTTCTCTGCACAGTTTCCAGTTCTCATTCAAAATACGAGTGTGATTGATTAGCCTCTCACTTCCACAGATATTCTTTGATGTATGAGTATGCTAGAGGAAGAAAACATTTGCCAAAGCTGCTTGCCTGAACAAGTATGAGGGTAAGTGGTGTGTGGCAGGCAAGAAAGACATGCAACCATCGGTCCTTTGGTAAAGGGAGGCAACATGAATCCTTTGCTTAGAAATTGCAGTCCTCCTCCTTGGCCCATGTAGGACGCATTGCAGCTGTCCAGTCATGCAGGACTCCCTTTCTTCTTCTCCTCTGCTTCAAAGGGAGAGGATTTTCAAAATTCTTAAGAAAATAACATTTGTATCATATCAGAGCACAAGTTCAGCAGGCTCAGCCTCCTGTCTGACAGTGGCCAACAGCAGATGCTTGGGGAAAAAAAACCCCATATGAACAACTCATTCATTACATCTTATCTAGTCTAGCATTCTCGCGTCACTGATAGTAAAGCTCAGGGCAGACAGAGCTAGCAAGATCATAACTTAGCACCAACAATAAAATCTTCCATTCACATTCAAAGCAAGACATCTAAACTATCAGAAGTTTGAAGCAGTTCAAGACACAAGACGAAGGGCAGGTATGTCTATCAACTGTGCTTTTGATTGAATGCGCTTTTTTCATAGGGCTGGATTTGATGACCCATGAAGTTCCTCCCTACAATAATATCAAATCACACAGCACTTCATTTTCTTTGACTTCAAGCAGTCAGATCAGCCCCAAAGAAAAACAACCCAAGGATCACAGCTGTATTTCAGAAGAAATTTGTTTCAGGTTTGAGGTAGTCTCTTCTCTCTGTCATTTAGTCCCATTTGACATTCTCAGGTATTTCTTACAGCTCTTCCCATACATTGTGTTAGAAATATATATGTATATAGTTCATACATAAGGAGAAAATATAATGAAAGGCTAAGCATTAAAGGGAGAAGATACTATGTGTCCTATAGTGTGCTAAGGCTGTATGAACTAGAAAAAGATACTGCTAATGAACCAATAATCAATCATGCTTATAGAGATCAGTCTATTCATGGGTGGATAGAAGCAAGTTTCCTAAAAGCTGATGTTGAAAGAAGTGTGAAGCAAGTTCTGACTAAAAAATTACATGTAGATGAAAAAATGAAAAATCCTTCCACATGCATGAGAAGGGAAAGTAAGTGGGTTCTGTTAGCAACCTCATTTCATAATCACGCTCTATTAGATTGCACAGAACAAAGCTGAATTATTTACTCAGGTAATAGGGAAAACAAAACCAAACCCACAGATTACTTCACAGGCACAGCAGTGAAGAAGCTTACTTTCCTATTTGCATCCTTTATCCTCTCACCAATTCACTCTTCCTTCCAATAACCCCACACATCCCTACAGCAATTCCAGCTGCCACAAGCAGTCAGGAGCTCCGCGGATGCAGGCTGACCCCTGGTCCACGCTGGCCAATTCACTGGTAAGCTGCTGTCAGATGATGTGCAACAGCTGAATGCTGCCTGCATACTGCTTTCTCCTGAGTATAGACATGAATTTGTGCCACCCTTCCATTTCAGAGAGAGCAATGCTTTACCAGGCTTCTAGCTCTCTTTTCAAATGTGGTTAAAGCTGACCAATGAATTCAGAAGTTATTCAGCTGACAGGGCAATCGCAGAAGCCTGGCATTTCCTTAGGAAGCAGTCTAAATAGCCTTATATAGTATTCAGATTCAATCTGGGCATCTTAGGTTTGAATACCAAAAATAGTAAAGACAGATAAGAAGTTGCCCAATATAAATGTCTTTTTAAAAGCAACAACTAGGAGTTTAACATTTGCAGATATCTGGGAAGTTGGGAAATACTAACATCTGAATCACTCAAGCAGCATCCAAGCTCTAACCATAACATTTCGTGTTTTTCACTGTTAGACCTCTGGCAGGCTAGTCCTTACCATCAAATGGTATCTAACTGGACACAGCTTGCCCTAACCCAGTAAACTATTTCAAACCCAGGCTCATATAATACCAGTTTCGTTCTGCTTTTAAGGCGAACTTTGGTTCAGACTCTTTTGCAGAGCCAGATGGCTAGAACTTGGTCAAGAAACATTTTTCGGCTTTCTTAGGCTTATTCACATTATACATAAAGCACATGAAAAAATGTAAACCAAAACTAGGCTTTCTAAAATAACACCACACAGCAAGCCCAGGTATTCACATCTCTAGTTTTCACTTCTTATGCAATTATACAGTCTGTTTTGTATGCTACTAATTAGGCAATTTTATCATTTTATGTAAGGGCCATTTATATAAGGTCTAATCTCACTAAGTGTCAGAACTAAAAGCTCATTATTCTAAGGCAGGAAGGCAATAAAAAGATCGTAGCAGACAAGGCAAAGCCCTCCAGTGTCAATTGCTAGAGGCCACTGACCAGGCACCTTGGCTGCTCTCCACAGACCTGCAACAATGCACAGCGTTCTCCGGAAACAGCCCTCCTCCTGCGGGAAACTGTGCAAGGAGTTCACAAACTGATGGCTGCTGCAGGACCTCGGTTTATCACTTCGGCAGATGCTATTTTGGTTCTTTTCACTGAGATGAAAGCAATTGATGGAGTCACTGATTAAGCCTAGAAACATCTTCTACTGCACAGTTACTATCCCAGGCTGTCGTTCTAGGATTTATGGCACATGAGCAATAATACAGATACATTGACAAGCTGGTTCAAAGAAACAAAAATCATTCTTAGTGAAGCTCATGATGAAGCAGCGCCAATCAGTTGTCTAGGAATGCCAATTCAAAAAAACAAAGCTTGTTTTTTGCCATGAATTAGGATACTGTTTAACAACACCAAATATTTCCACCTTTTTATTTCACAAAGATGCATGCTCAGGAGAGAAGTAATGTAGGAAGGTATCAGGCATTCAGATTCTACTTTAGCTTACAGCTCAGCAAGTTGGGTATAGGTATGGACGGAAGTTTGAACCCAGATGTTTGTTTAGATACCTCACTGTAATCTATATTTTGGTGTTCTTAAAGAATTCTCAGAGGTCTCAAAATACCCATAGACACTGAGCACCCAATCCTGCCTTTCACTGCCTTGCTGCCAACAGACAAGGCACACCAGATGTGACCTCCAGAGCTGCTGTTTATCGTGTCAGTTTTGCAGAGTGGAAGTGAGAAGCACCTGTAAATAGTTCCATATTTTGATGCCCATTACCAAAAGTGGAGGCACATCCCCCATCTCCCCCGTGAGCATCCCTACTGACAAACATTGGCCTTGGAGGACAATGTCATTTTGTAGAGTCAACTAGGAAATTAAATAATCGCTATGGGATGAAACTTTGCATTAAGAATCTTTCCCACCTCCAAATCTATATCTCAAGCACCAACACCAACGTATTTCAGAACACACATCAGCTGTTGTACAGAGAATTCAGGCTCAGTCTCCTAGCAGCATCACTATTAATAGAATCCATTTAGAATAATCTTCAGCTTCAACCTTGCTGAACTCTATGGACTGAACTTCAAAAGCCAGTATGATATAGCTATCCATAACAGATTTTTCCTCCTTAGTGTTCTGCAATTGGTATATGTAATGTCAGAATTAGTCCAAAGAACAACATCCTCATTAAGCAGTTGACCAATCCAAAAGATAGGAATACGAATATTTTACCTTGATTACAAATTAAGTGTCCAAAAGGGGCTTGTGTTTTTGCCAATGTGCCTGTGCTACAGTAGAGATATTCAAGGATTGTCTAGTTCTACAGAACTGCTTCTAGAATTAAAGCAACTCTCTAAAGCTAGCGTGACGCCTTTGAAATTAAAAATATACACACGCTGACATGTTTTCAAACTTGTCAGTTCCCATCTGGAGCAGCATTCACTCATCTCTGCCTTCAGCTTTAAAAAGAGTTCTGTTCCCGGAATCACAAATGGAGAAGCACTGTGTGCCCAGCCCTGGGCCACGCAGCCCAGGGATGGGATCCATTTGAGAAGCGCAGCAGAGACAGCAATTGCATCTGTATCACACTGAGAGGGACTAACGTAAGTGTGGCCTCCTCCTTCTGCCCAGGCTCCCAGACAAAACTCTCTTCCAGCTGCTCTCTGATGTTCCCAACTCCCAGAAGGACACGTGCTCTAAGGTACATGGTTTTTAGTCTTTGGGATGCAGACTACAATTGAGGGGTACTAATAATTGTAAACTGCCAGTTTCTACTTAAACAATTACAACAGATCTACACAGCTGTTTCTTCCCCTCCCCAAGGTTTTAAAGCACCCAAGCCACTAAAAAGTCTTCGTTCCTTATCGCCTCTCTGTGTGTCTTTTCCACAGTCTTAACCGTCTATGTACTGCTCAAAATCGTCTGTAACATCCCTTCATTTCAGCTCCTTCCTCTTCAGTTCTACCACACTTGAAGACCAATGTATGGCAGCTAAAAATATACAAAGATCTTACCGTTCCCTGAAACAATCTCAGAGCTGCCTTTTACCTGCAGTCAAGCATGCAGGAGACGATCACGAATCTTGTTTTGGCAGCTGTTCTGTTTATTAAGCTACTTTTACTCTTCCTACAGAGAAGGAGTTTCTTTCTTCCATTCCTCTTGTATCCTGAACCTTGAAATACTGGTAGCCTCTGTGTCAGTGTCGCCACTACCCTGGAGCCTCTGAACCAGCGTTTTCAGGGAGAGGCAGGTTCTGACCATCGATACCTTATGGTGCAAACTGCTTTCATTGCATTGCTTCTTATGCAGATGGATTTTTCATGATATCTACAGTGCTTTGAACATCTTCAGAACCCACCTATTCCACCTATTATATCAATAATGATATCCTTATGGCTCTCTTTGGTGCTTTACATCCACTGAGCACCGGACAATTCTTCAGGGCAAGGATTATGTATTGCTTAGCATATTTTACCTCTTATAAAGCACAAGGTAAATAATGCTTATATTTAGAAAGGGACATGGTAAAATTCAGGCCCCCAAAAGTTTAGTTCATTTTTAAATTTTCATGGGCTACTGATATTTCTTTTGTGTTCCTTCACCATTTTACCCTCTCAATATCCAACTGCACCAAGCATACACTCACACATTAAACACACTCTCCTGTAAACCATCCACTGGGACTTCTAGGTCCTGTGATGCAGCAAGTCAAGCTCTTTGAAAATCTTACGTTCTTTTAGCTAGCCACTGGATCACAAATCCAGAAATCTGTTTATTAGTTATTTTGTAGTCATCCTTTAATGTAGAAGACAAGCCTTTCTGAAGTCAATATTTATGTGAGACATTAAACAAGCTCCCTAAAGACTTTGGACAGGTCATTTTAGCTTTTTTGATCGACTTACATAGCCAATATTTGACAAATAAAAGTCATTAATTCAAATATAAGTCATTATATAGAGCACTTGCATTTTAGGGGGGAAAACACTTAGTTCGATGAGACTGAAACTGTAACTTGACACTAAAATAAAGGTGTTTCTGATCACTCTCCAGCTAAAAGGCTTGACACTGAGAATTTCAGTTTAAGCAGGGTCACAAATCACTGGTAGGTTTAAATACTATTTACTTGGCTGCCCTATGCCCTATGCAATTTAATAAGTTCAATGCTACGAACCACTTGCATGCCTGGTTGCATTGCATGGGCATAAAGGAAAGATTACAGAGCAGAAAAACACCCCATTGCAATCAATTCACCATGCACTTCCTATCCATTTAAATTTGCAGGGCACCACTTTGCTCTAAAGAGGAGGTAAAATAAATCACCAGCCACCTATACAGAATCCTCCTGCTTCTAAGATCAGTTTGAAGCCCAGCAGATCCCGAGGAGAGGAACAGCAGTATTTAAGCTGAAGAGTGAATCACACCCTAGATAAATCTAATCCACCCCTGGCAGGTCTGACTTTTATCCATAGTTGAAAAGGTACTTTGAAGAGAAAGTGTTTTGTATTTAAAAATGCATCTCAATTCTTATGAAAGCCCATGCAAGGCAGGATGTCTCCCAAACCTCTCCACAAAAGACCACTTTTCTTTACAAATCAAAATGAGGACTGAACTGAACCCTGGGATCTGGGTAAATCTTCTGTCCAGACAGTTTTGGTTTTTTTTGCTCATGAGTAAATCCTTTCCTGGAAATCCAGGGTGATAGTGCTTCCTATTTGCCATACTTTCACCAATAAAGTGTTGGGTTTTTTTTTTACAATTTACAGTATCTATCCTGTAAATTCTTTCCACCTGACAGAGAAAACAACTGCCTCCCTTTCTGGGCCTTTCAATCCTGTGCTTTAAGAGAGGTAAAAGCAGAAGAATGTTTCAGAACATCAACAGTGAATTACCAGAAGCATTTCCTTCAAAAGCAGCACGCTTGCTAACAGCTAATTTTATGTTGAGCATAGCCTACTTTATTAATAGAACTACGAACTTTAGCTTTCAGCTAGTAAGCAAAGGAATTATTATTTTTAGAATTTTGGTTTCTAAAGACTCACTAAATTTCCAATTTTTACCTTTACATTTAGACATTGCTGTTATGGGAAGAGACTTGGTACAGATTGCCTAAGGCTGAAAGTTTTGTACTTTGCAGGCATATTTTTTGGGAAGAGAGATGAGGAATTAGGTCCACCACTGTCCTCACCATGCTGTCCCTGAAAGGAAACAGCTGGGGTAAGCAAAAGCTAGGCAGGCTGAATCTGATCACAGCTTAAAGTGGCTGTTCTTGAAAAACCCAAATTATTGCATTATTTCGTGATTAGGGAAATAAGGCCTGCAGTTTCAAAATGTAGGCCAAGTTTTCAACACCTGAATGCTAAATTAAGGCACTCTGTTCTATATTGGTTCAGGTATAAACTCCAAAAGTAGAACATTCAATTATGTGTATGATCGATATTTAGTGTCAAAGAAAGCCCATCAGGTATTTTGTGGGTTTTAGAAACAGATTTACAGTCTTTCAGGAGTGATGTACAGAGATACAGAGCCTCTCTGGAGAAACTGATGAATGGTCTGAGTACTCCACAAGACTGAAGCATGGCATTTGGGACTAAGTTTCAGAGCATCTGAGATGTTAAAGAGGATTTATTTAGCCCTTTTCCGGATTTCACGTCGGGCGGGGGGGGGGGGGGGCGTGGTTTTTCATTTGTCATCTTCACCCAAATGCACATACAATATTCTGTAGAATCTTGCCCAGCCATCCTGATAAGAATCACTGGGAAATGGCCTAAAAATTCACTCTGATCTGCTTTCAAAGTTTAAACCTCTTCATTTACCTATACAGCTAGCTAAATAAATGACAATTTTGGAGTTATGACTCCAAATGTATCACCCGTTCAGCTCTGCAACACCTGGGAACTCTTACCCTCTGGTCTATCTCTCTGCAGTCAAACAGCAAAGTCAGAGGCTTTGGTCTGAACACATTGGCTGTGGCTGAGAGCAATTTACTGTCTGATCAGCTTTTCCCAGATCTAAATTGATAATTTCCATTCAAGGATTAGGTTTAAATCTCAACTGTTTGAGATGGTTTACAAAAAGACAAAATAATAGCTGAACTCTCAAGGAAGGAGAATTACTACAGAGACTCAGAAGCCTATGCAAGATCTTATTTTGTTCAACTGCATTGTAAATCCACCCACCAGCCCACAAAAATAACAGATTGCACTATTCTGTTTCTTGGATGAGATTTTCAAATGCTTTCTAGTTGGCCAAAACATGCTCCAAGACTTTTACTAGCAACTTTAAAAGCAGAAAAACTGACACGCCTCTGGTAGCATTGAGTCCAGTCCCAGTATGAGATCTGTAATAAAGCACTCGGCTTTTCAGCCATCCAGGCAGTTAAAACTAAACACTGCCAAATAATCATCTTGAATGTGTTAGCTAAAAAACCCCTGGCCAGCAACTAATCTGCATAGTAAAATTGAATGTTAGCATCAAGCTTGCAGATTTAAAAATTATCCAGCAGTATGTTTCAAAGTACTAAATTTCACTGAAAGCCCTTATTTTAAGTATAACACTCCCTGTAGATAAAACCTCCCATTCCTCTATTACATGGTGTATTACAAAATGAATATACATTTGTGCTAAATCATAAAGCATACACTTGATTTCCTGAATGCTAAGGTCTGAAACATTAGAAAGCTGATCAGCAGTACTAAACCAAACCCTTCCCACTAATACACCTTCCTGTGCTCTACTACAGAACTTTGTCACCAGAATGAAGACCCACTTTCAAAACAGCTCCTTTTTAAGCATATCCTCTGGAGTGCTAGTCCCCAGGATAGAGCTGTCTGAAACTACAGGAGTCCTATCTCTCCCTTGAGCTAGTCCATCAGTACTAGGCAGTATAAATTGCAAATTTCTACAGAAATCCGTTGAAGAAATAACATTAGTTGGTACCTAATCAGAACATGTATTTCCTGGTATTGAGTCAGTTAAGTCTTGTGTTTCTCCTGATCAAAAAGCAGCAGCTGGTAACGGTGATCTATTGACTGAGATTTGCTTCAAGCTTTGCAGACTGCAGCCTCCACAGCCTAACGCCTTCCTCCGTTTCATTCCACAATCAGAAGATTAATATAGCATGCAGGGTCTCTGCTATGTTAGGAAGCTAGAGTAATTACCAGTCATTTACTGCTAACGCCCATACAAACTCCCTGGGTACTTTGCACACTGTCAGAAAAGGTATTAATTCAACTCCTGCTTTTTTTTTTAACCAAAGGCCAGCAAGCCTGCCCTGTTACTGTGATGAGCCTGCTTAAATCCCACTAAAATTAATGGGTCTCATGCACGCCAAAGAGTTACGCAAACTGAAGCCAGAGTCTACAAGAAGCACAAGTATTGCAGAGGCCTTCCTTTAATGCAGTTTTTTCTCAGGATGTCATCACCCTTCCAGGGCAATCTAAAAAGCTGACTACAGAGAAAGACCTCTAGAACAACTCCCACTTCTAGAAACCAAAACTTCAGTTCAAAGCCTTGACTACATCAGGGATATACAGAAAAGAATACATGGAGTTTTTGAGCCATTTCCCACTCTATCTGCCTGTTCTCCCAATAGATGCCGAGAAGTTCAGATTTGCTCAATACTGTTTCAGATATTGCTTGAAGAAAAACACTCTTGCCAAAGCATGAAGGATAAATCAATTTTGCAGAAGATTTTTCCTCCAGCTGTAACTTTGCCTAGTACAACCATTTTCATTGCAGTCCCACCTAAAATTACCACTCGTGAAGCAATACCCCTTTGAGAAAGGCACTGTGCAAGCATATACAGTCTTTAAGTGTTTTAGGACTCATGGCAAACAATTTGAATCATAACCAAGAGTGATTCTTTTAAAAATTCCATTGCTTACTTGTCCTGTAGCATCTCACATGCATGGACTCTCCTTACAACCATCAGGGGAATTTCATCACCAACAGAATATTGAATGTAAGCACAAAGCTAACTACAGCCTGTGAAATAGCCTAAAAGCAAGAGCAAGCTATCCACTGGAAAGCGTTAAGGCTAGTTAGTCAGAGAAGGGGAAGAAGAAACTGAAGCTTTCTTGTACTGCATACAAAATGCAGTTCATCTGGGTCTACTTTGCTGCCAAGATTTTATCATGGCTGAGTTTGGGTTTTGTTTTTCTCTTCAAAAGATTAGTGTCCAAGCATATGAATACGTGGTATTTGTT
Organism: Morus bassanus; assembly: GCA_031468815.1. Classification (NCBI taxonomy): domain Eukaryota; kingdom Metazoa; phylum Chordata; class Aves; order Suliformes; family Sulidae; genus Morus; species Morus bassanus. The sequence goes on from CM062577.1 coordinate 29,910,759, forward strand.
TTGCTGTCAAAACATAAATACCGTGTGTTTCATCCAGCACCACATACACTTCAAACATTCATGAGAAGTAGAAGATACACCATAGGTTAAGCCATTTGTCAAGTAGGCAGCAGAGTCTGGGGCAAAATTTCTGACTTCCAGCTCAATCTCTAACAACTAGAGATTTTATACTCCACAACAAAGTATTGATACATTCTTTGTTCTTCTGTTGTTTGAGATCCACTCAGAGTCTCTGAATGCATGTGTTTTCTTTAAAATTTCATCCCCATCCCTAACTACTTTCTCAAAGGGAAATGTCAATGTGAAGAGGCCCTTATATTTGCTCGATTTATAGCCTTTTATTAGCTCCCCGTGCATGTGACGCCAAAGGCTGTTTTTTTGCCAAGTCTCTTCAGTCCCTGCTTAAAGCAGAAGCAGATGCCGTACATTGTCAGCACAGAAATACATGTTCTGATTTAGGCCACCCTATCCCATTATTTATAGGTAATTTCAATTCTTGCAGAAGCTTGAATATCACTTTCTCATGGATAGGGCAAGAATTGCTTAGGAGTTTCAACTATCTTGTTGCCAGACCCCCATCTCACTACGAAATATTCCCTCCACACCTACTAGCAGCCCAAAAACAAGCCCTCCCATCTGAGAGTAGAGCTGGGCAAATTCTTCGTTGCAGCAGGAGAGGATTTTCCCTGGCAGCACAGCCCAGACCACTGCCTCATCCTATGCTTCTGCTGAATGTTTGGCCAAAGCCCTGTCTTTTCACCAAGTACTGCACAAATTAAATCACAAGGCCATTGTGTATGCTGATAGATTAGAGAGTATGAAGAGTTACCTGACAAAGAATGCCACTAAGATGTGTTCCAGGTGCGCACTTCCCTCTACTCTTTCTTTTACATGTATAAAGGGTTCCTACACTTCCACTACATGTTCTTGTCTGCTAAAATTTCTTTCTCCTCCTTCAGAAGCGATCTCTAAGTCTTTGTACAGCACAGCCATGATAAACAGCATGTGTCACTCCTCAAGGACACAAGAAGACACATTCTTTTCCAAATGCTTCAAAATCCTGTTGCCAAGTAAAGCCTGCAGCTTCAGAGCCAGCAGCGTGCAGCTCCTGGATTAGCAGTTAACCAGCTCCCAGCCACTGGCAGACAACTTTGTGCACATACATCCCTTGATCCTTTCCTCAGTCAGACAGCAAGTTCACAGCACATGCCAACTTGTTAATTATTCCTCCTTCCTCCCTATATCCTTCTCATTCTATGATCCAGTTAGCTCAGCGCTTAAAGAATGAGTAATTCACAGCACGATCCAAAATTGAAATATTAAAACCAATTACTGGCTATGTCCAGTAACGTCACGACCCTGTTCGAGCCTTCTTAGCTGAGTTTCCTATCCTGCATATTGTTCAGATATCCACATGTTCTTGTACTCCTTCGGACCAAAGTCAAATGGCACTGTACAAAGCATGAGCCCCTGAACACACCTGTAATGCTCTGGCATGGCCTCACTTAAAGATTTTCCATAGGATCAATCACAGTAGTTCCAGCTGCCTTGGCATAAACCTCAGGTACACATGGCTGATGCTTAAATTCAGAAAAACAGACCTCAGCCATCAAAATTCACCCTAGACATTTTATTACTAAGAGAGAAAAATACAGTTTCGTTTCCAAATCAAACAAAATTCTGGAGTAGTTTCAATACTCTAGTCAAACACCTGAAAAGCTCAAAACACTATCTCCTGTGCAGACATGGCTTTCACTCACACATCCCTCATACAAAAATTATTTAAAAGACCATTTAAGTGCAGCAGGAGGAGGGAACAATAAGCTGTGCTGGGTAAACTACAGTAACAGAGAAACAGAAAGAAAGTAGAGAGAAATACAGGTCCATGCTTGATGGGTTTATAACCGCATGTGAGATGAGGCAAAAATTACACTGTTGACTCTTCTGGACAAGGTCCTACTTCTGTTATGGGTTTCCTGGGTGTCTGTATATATACACATACATACATACATGTATATATGTATGTATATTTGTGGTGTATGTGATGTAAGTGCTGCATAAACCACTGAAAACACTATAGAGAGAAGCTGATTTTCCTGCTTCCCTACCCAGTCACCATAAACCCTTACTAAAGTATCTTACAAGCCCCAGGAAACCAAAAGGCACCCAAAATGACATTTTCCGGTGTTCAGATTCCAGAAGTGTTAATGCAAGAGATGGGTCCTACTCATAGCCCACTTAAACATCAACCAATGGATCTAGCAAACTTTTTTAACTGAGAAGTGCCACAACAAGAGACAGGATCACTCCTCATTTCTTAGTAATATCGAGGCTGCCTGAAATTGAGCTCTGCAGCAATGTATTTCAACCGATGTTTTATTGGCACAGCAAGCTATTTAAAGGTTTTGACAGTTACAAATTTTGCAGTAATTTTCCCCTGCAGCATTTTCTGATATTTTCTGCATTCCTTCCCCTTCCTTCCCACCTGCCTCCTCAAAACATCCCAGCAGCTGAACAGCAAGTGTATCACAAAGCCACATTCATCTTAGATCTAATAGACTCTCGCCCAAGTTACTAAGAACAATGAGTGGCTCAAAAGCAATAACCTTCAGCAATGTAAAGTAGTGGTGTTTACGCAACAGTTTCCCCCTCTAAGAGCATTATATAAACACAGTGTTCACAAGCCCTCTGCACTCAGTGCCTGTCAGAAGAGTGAGGCACCAGCAGCTCTTGACTCCCCAGTCCAACACATCTATAAGCTAATTTTACACCCGAGACGGACTAAATCAGGAGTTATAACATGTGTGACAGCATGCACTAATGTTCCAGCACCGTCTCTGATACAACTCAAACCTTATGAAATTCTAATTTTCAGATCCACTTTGAAGACATGCACTAATTCAGACCCAAACCTACCTGATTGCAAAGAAACTATTAGGAGTATGAAATTGGCCTGGTTAATGAAGCCTACACAGGTAAGAAAGCGTTTTCCTAAAACATGTGTCCTAAGAACTCCCATTTACAACATACTTGCCAAACAATCTGATACGAAGGAAAAGGAAAAATCATTCCCTAAACGTCCTAACTGGGCAGACTGTTTCATAGCTTTTTTCCAGCAAGGAAGTAAATTGCCAGTTTTGTAGCTACATCTGTGGTGTTTTTTGTTAGAAACACTCCTCCAGTATCTCAGAAAACAGCAAATATGTGAGAGACACAGGAGGCAGATGTTGGCAAAAACAAATTTAAGAAAAACACACAAAGAAATCCAAAACACGCAAAGTCTGGCAGATCTTATGTTTTATACACCGCTACTTTGTCATGCTTGCTTAATGATGGTTGTCCAAGAAGGGGGAAGGATGGAAGTATGAAAAACAATAGAAGCCTGGCCCACAAGGAGCAGGACTGAAGTCTAAAATAAAGAAGATGCAAGCTACAAGAGAATCCAGATGTGGTCTTGCTAGAAAGAACAGACAGATGCTTAACTACCACCCTTCATCATCTATTTGCTAAATATACAGGCCAGATCCAGAACTCTTAAAACGACTGGAATCACTCCAATTAAATACAATAAGCTTTGGATCAGATCTTTAATTGGGCCAAAAGCAAGCTCACCATTTGTTGATCAAAACCAAAGCTCAACAAGAGCTTTCAAAATACGTACTTTTCTTGGTAAGGACAGACAATTTCTAAATCTCTTCAAAGTTCCTACTGAAAAAGCAACAACCAAAGCTTATTGTTGGCTGATTCACTGGTGTCCCCTAACTATAGCTTGAGAACACACAAAAAAACCCCTTTGTGTATCTTTTATTTAAGGGTATTTATTGTACCGTTGTCATTAAATTGAACCAATATATAAGAACTTATTTATACAAATAAAATTTCTGAAAACATAAAAATCCTTTTTAATTAGTAACGTATTTGGATCACCCCAATGAAACATTTCTCCAAGTAGTAACTTGGACAAAAGGCTCCGCTTACATATAGTGGTTTTCTTTTTATTTGTTTAGAAAGCTTTACAACTATGGTCTGTTAGAGATCTTGAAAAAACAGCCTCCCCATAATGCACCTATTCACTCAATTTACAGTCCCACTAAAGCAGGGCCTTTTTCCACAAACACATTCTTTGTGCTCCCATACCTAAATAATAGGGTATTACTGTAAATCATGCATGCCCTAGGAAGAAACTGTTACATTTCCAACACAAAGTGGAGTGCCAAAGACTGGACAAAATATCCTCCCAAAAAAGAAAATACTGTTTAGCTTCCATAGGAACGCACAGTGAACTTTGGACAGAGGTGTATGGTCTCAGTGATACTAACACAACATCTTTAGTATGACAGCGAAGCTATTTCTTCCACTGGATATTAAACAGTAAAATATTGTACCACCTCTAGTCTTTCCCCTAAGTAAAGATAAATAAGTGTTGATGTGAAGTTTCCCTCCAGAAATGTTTTTTTAAAGTATACTTTGTTTAAAAAATGTGCTGTTAAGTTATCTTATTTCTACAGCAATGCAAGAGAAACAGGTCTTGCTATAGAGCTCTTGTTCGCATGGACAAAATATTCAGACAGCCTCAAAAAGAGAGAGCTTCTTACCTGCCCAATTTGTGCAGCAGTTAAAACCAGTCCAAAGCTCTCCCATAGAGAGATGCAAGGTGAAACAGACTGGCAACTTGATTTGTCACCTTTATGAAGCATGTCCAGTAGAAGAAAGTATCTTCAAAAGAACCTTAAGCCTAAATGGGAGATTGTGCCAGTCCACTTTTGCCAACTTATGAGGGGGTCATTTCACTAAAACCAGAATCAAACCGTTTCCACACTTACACTGTGGAATAGCAATGGAAAGTATGACAGGTCGTTCCCTAGCCTTTGATCAAGCCCTTTATTAGGGATACACTAGAAAGAAGTAAAGAGAACAGCATGACATTCCTTTTTTTTTGTGACTAAGGAATTCTTTTGTTGTTTTTCTAGACAAAAGAGTTACAAAAAAGGGTCCAAAGTTTGTCACGCACTTGTATAAAATTGTCTGATTGCCTCCTAATAAGGCAAATTCACAAGTGGAGAGAAAAGATGAGCTCTTTCTGGTCCACAACACTTTCAGCAACTTAAGGGGGAAAAAAGTTGCATCAGTTAACCTACAGAGCAGAAACAAGCTATAGAAGGGGCAGGGGACTGTAGGGTCTGTAAAGCGTAACACTGCCAAGTTTAGCTTTTTCTCAGTTCCAAAATATTCTAGTACTCCAGGGTTTTCACTAAAATAACTCATTTCAAATGAAGAATAGCATTCTAGCATTTTTATGGTCACACCTGCATGCACATTTAGGAGGTCCATTTCCTGCCTTACTGTATACAAGCATAGTGAGGCTCCTGATTTTTTTATTGCTCTCCAGACAATATTTTTACATTGATGGAGAAATAAGACGTACAAGATGATTAAAAAAAGAAAATAAGAGAAAAAAGAGAACTGAAAGTTATAAATTATCCTAAATGCCAGTAGTTCAGGAAATGGCTATAATTTACAGTTAGGTAGCACAAACACTTGATGTGAAGAGGGCCATCTTTGCCAAGAGTTAATTTTATAATCAAACTGCCTGAAGCTTAGGCATTACAGGACCTGCAGCATTAAAAAAATGGCAGTCATCCAAAATACTACACAGCACCCAACAGATCTTATCTTCTAGATGTACGCAAGCATCTTTTGTTTAATTCTTCCAGCCGCTCAAGATTCCTGAAAAGAAAACCGGCCAGGGGGAACGCTGGTCAGGATCCTCCGCTGCGCTCCACCGCAGACTCCGCCTGGCAGACACACACAGAGAAGGAGCCTTCCTTCTCCTGATGGAAGAAGTGGAGCATAGGAGCTGGACATCGCCTTATGGCTGGAAGACAGGGGAGGAGATCTTGGCTTCTTTTACATTCTCTTCGCAGGAAAAGGGATTTCCCATGGATAGGGACGCATGAAACAGCTTGGCAGCTGGGAACAACTGACTGCAAGGAAAAGGGAGACTTTCCAGTGGTGGAGACGACTCCCTCGATCATGATGTAGATATACTTTAAATGGAGAGAAATCAGCACCATAAAAATGCTGTTGCTTAGCCTCAAAGCAGTTCCACTGTTGCTGCCTCTCTATGTTTTTAACAATGATTTCTTAACGCTCCTCCACTTGTAACAAAAATAGCCTTTTAAATATGCCAAATGTGCATGGCAAACATATTTGGCTTCTACATTTCATTTTATAAGCGAAAAATGAGGAAATGGGACTGATCTGTGACAAACGGCAAGACAGTCCATGTTAGCGTGCTCTCCCTCCTGTGTAGATTTTTTCAGGAAAGGACACTATAGATGCAAGGACTTGGGAAAGGATATTCAGCATAGTGTCAACAGAAGCAGATTTTTGACACCAGCAACGAATTAAATGAAAGATCTCCCCATCATCAAAGCTGTCACCCCCTTCTGAAAGAGAAAATTATTACAAAGATACAGAAAATGTCACAGGAAGACCAGCATCACAGTTCAGCTTTGTGAGCCAGTACCATTCCCTTCTCACTCCTCTGCTACGGAAACACAGGACTATCAAGTTGATTGAATTCTATTAGATGTGCCTCTATCCCTGACTACCTGACTACCATGCTTTAAACTCAGTTAAGGTAAAGACCTAGTAAGTTTTCTCTAGGGAGATTCAGCCTCTTGCTGCCCAGCTACCCTTGTGCTCTTCTGGAATCCCAGCATTGGCTTATCAGCAAGACGGGATGAAGCCCAGAGTAAAAGATATAGGAAAATATCCTTTGTGGCTACAGGACTGCCATGAGCATCTCTTCACTTCTTGAAATTCTATGATTTGTCTCATCTTGTTTTCCTCAAGTTCACAAGCCAGCTTTAAACTGAATTTTACGTCCCTTCTTACTTATACGGGAAATGCACACCTCCAGCTGGTTAGTATTAACCAATTTCCCTAGTTATAACCAAGGGAAATCGCTTCAGTAGCGTAGCTGCATTCACAATAAGAAACTAGCACGTCTTAATATGGTTCATCCCTTGTACTATTATAAAAAAGGTCTTTCCTCCTAACTTAATTACTCGGAAGTGACTCTAAGTCCAGCTCCCTCCAGCAAGCCTCAATTTAAAAATACCTCAGTGTGGTCATTCATCAGCTGCATTTCTAGTGCTCTGCAAGGCACAACAGCTTTTTTTTATAATTTCTGATTAAGTTAGAGGCTTCTTTTAACAGCAGGCAAAAAAGTCTTGTAAATTGAACTGATGTTCAAGACCCAATTAACATCGATAATCAGCCGAAATACACATGAACTCTATTTATTCTTACCCTCCAATGTTGCTCTGTGCCACGAACAACCTCCCAGCCAAAAAGTAAAATATTTCCACTTCCAAAGCTCGGCCGTTTCCCTTCTGGATTGCCCACAAAGAAGTTCACACAATAAAATGAGCCTTTCTGTATGCCAGAGGAAGAAGAGAAATGTGAGCCCTCCCTTCAGCCATTCTGCACAAGATTTGATGAAAAATCAGAACCATACAAACCAAGATAATTATTTTAAAATACTGAGGTACACTGTTACTCAATGGAAAAAGCCATGCAATTCTTTGTGTATGTGGTACAAACTCAATGATTATTCCAGGCCGTGAGATTTTTATGCTACACATTCCTGGAATTAGTTCTTTTAGAAGCAGAAAGTTACCGTTTTTGCCTCTAGAAAAGTGATGTTTCCTTTAGCTGAACCACTTTACGATCGCAGTAAAACACTCCAGGGTGCGGTGACAAACTGCCTAATAATTACCACACCTACAAATGAATGAAGTCAGTGTGTCCCAGCACAGATTAGGTGTGGCCAGATTGGACATCATCATCATATCCTGTTGTGAATTATTACTTAATAAAAAAAAAAAGCATAAAAGGGGGCGGGGAGGGTTAAGCAGTGCTGAACTTCAAAACAACTCTGCATGTACAGTACACAACATGGAAAGACAAGGAAGCAGACAGAAGGATCCATCTGCATGCTTGCATTCGCTTGAGAATGTAAAAAGTTTCCCAAATACTCCTTTCCTAAGCATAGAATATGCAGACTTTTTCTTCCCTTTTCCTCTTCTTCCCCTGTCAAAAGAGATTATAACAACTTTTCTTCAATTAGATGATTCAACACTTACTGGGCTTTTACATTGCAACAAATAAATTACATTAGAGGGAGGAGAGCAAGCAATAAACATGAGAAACTATTATAAACCCCTCCTGAAGTCAAGGTAATGCTTAGTTTAGTTCAGTTTGATATTGGAGATCACGATGATACTGACCAAATCTAGTTCTGCTTTTTTTGCTGAAGCAAAACCAGGTTTTAAGTTTGTATGAAATTTCCATTAAGACCAAGCTCCAGATATGCAGGAGTCTAATTGAAAAATCCCATGATTATCAAAAGTGTGGCTTGGCATCTTAGAGAATATTGTGCTTCATTCTGAAAGTTTTCTTTCCAAGAAAACAAAAGCAGATTTTGAAACCTTACAAGTTGTCCCACAGTAGAACTATCCTTCCCTGACTGTTCAACTAGGCAGAGTTCAGACAATCAAAATTTGAACTCTTTACCCATTTTTATACAGAGAAAAGAAACAGGACTCGTACAAGAGCAAGCATGATTTAGAACTTGAGTGTTTCACAACAGACATTCTTAGCCTAAATGTTCTTTTTCAATATCATAAAATTTTTCATGTTTACACTCAAACCAATGTAATAGTGTCAATTTTAAGTGTCAACTTTGAGGGGTTGCTTAGAGCAATAATTCTCTCTCAAAATAAATGCTCCAAACGTTTCTTTCTGTCCTTTGTGGAATTAACAAGCTTTAAGCACATGGGTTGCTGCTCATGCAACTAGGAGACAGACAGAAACCCACAATTCTCATAATGCAAACCAACAAACGTTAGGATATACAGAAGTCTAAATATCAAACAATTTAATTCCTTGTCTTCCCAAGGTCTTTCTTGCAATGGAATAAAGAAATTTTGATTGTATTATTCCAGACTGGAAGAGTAACCATTTTCCCAGCAGCATGTCCTCCCATTCTACACCCTTCCCACTGCTGTCACCAACCCCCATTTGATTCCTGCAGGAAGAAAGTACCTTTCTTAGTCAATTTTAAAAATCAGAATTTCATCAAAACCAAAATTTTACCAAATTTTTAACCCATTTAGCCTTCACACACACACTACATTTTTTATTCTAAAAACTTTTCTGAAGTTCTTTATAAAACATGGGGAATTACATTTAGGCAAGAAATTATTTATCCTTTTCTCACAGCCTGAAAACATACAGTTTGGCCTTTTTTTTTTTTTTGCTAATCCTTCGTTAAAAATACTAGAGGAAAACAAGGATACCTTAAATCTGTGCAGTAAGACTTTTAGGACACAATATCCTCCTTGTTTTATTGTGGCACAAAAGCATGGTGATTACTTCTTCCTCCCCTTCCATCAGGGACTGATTTATTTAGTTGATGAATAGCTTTGCATGCAAGAATTTGAAATCCCAGTTATTTCTGTCTCAAATAGTTGCTACGCTTGTAATTATTTCAAAGAATAATAATTACTTTCACCCAATCTATTTGAAGTTAAAAAATCAATTTTTGAACGCAAATCCATAAAACCACAACTTAGAAAGTCACAAAGGATTGCAAAAGAGTCAAACTTGTGAAATATTAAACATTCATGGAGAATGCAAGGAGGCCTAAGGTTTTGTTCTTAAAATATACGACTTAAACTTATGATACTGCTTACTGCTTAATACATCGTACAATCCCCTTTTTTAGAAGTGAGAGATGGAACCATCTAAGTTAGCCTTGCAGAAATGTGACCACAACAAACTGAAACCCATAATTCCACTTGTAAAAATAGGCTGTGCGCTAAGATTAATAGACTTTACTGTAATTCCTGGGGAAGCAAGCATTTTTCCTAATATTTCTGCATGTGGTAACGTCTCTTAGTCACTCTGAGATCAGCTGTGATTTCGACAATGAAGAGGAAAAATGCACTGAAAGAACCCAGATCAATCCAAGGCAACCAAATTCCTTAACAACCTTTAAAGTTTTTCCACTTTATAGATACAATATTGGATTCCTCACCTTCCTCAAACTAATAATTGACTGAGAAAAATACAGCCCCAAGACCAGCTCTTGTTTTTGCAACTTGACACTGAAAGTTCATATTCATCATCATATTTTTAAAATACATTAAAGTGACAACCCTGGCATAAAGGCAAGTGCTCAGAAAATTGGACTGCTGGAATAACACTGTCCATGAATCTTTAAAGTCACTTGCATGTAACAAGAGGGCCAAATTTAATCTTTTTATTGCTTGCATTCCCTAAAGGGCTGCTGCTACTTTAAGCACGCTCACTGAGCAGGTAGCTGTTAAGTATTTCTTTTCATTGTACGCAGACAACGTGTGGCCTTGGGCCATATTTGCTGCATACTATGCACATTCTGTACTCAATATAGAATTGTTCTCCTTCTGGGATGTTCTGTTATAATTAACTTCATATGAACGTTTTGCTAACATTAGCATTTATCATTATAACACCCTAGGAGTTGTTATAATCTCTCCATCTTAGTCTGATTTTGCAGATGAGATCCAAAGTGTTGTGTGTCCCCCTGAACCTGACTTTTCAGAGACCTTGGCATTTTGCAGTCAGTGAAAGCTGCAATGCAAACGTAACATGAAGCTGACAGCACTCAGAGCTAAACGTCACAAGTATATTACATTGCTCTTCAAAAAACCAAGACTGCAATCACTACAAGTTGATCTGAAAACAGCTCTTTGCCTCCCCCCGCCTCACCTTGCTCCCTGATTGCCCGCCATAGAAGCACTGAGAAGACACAAGAGGAAATATTTCTGTTCTCGTTTCTGATGGTAGCAAGATCCAAAGCCTGGGTGAAGAGCCACGCATGAGAAATGCCCTCCTCCCTGGCCCACATCTCCTCCACAGCGTGCAGAGCTGCCTCCTCGGGACAGGGCAGTCCCGCTGCGGGCATCAGAGCGCCCTGGGCAGCAGACCATGCTCCGTGAGGGTGAAGCACTAATAGACCATAGCAGTCAGCCACCGAACACAAACCCCACTGCTCTTTTTAGAGATTTAAAAAACTTGGCCAAGTTTAGGAAGGTCTTCATGAGGACAGAAGAAAGCCTAGCACAAAAGCCAACCTGTTGACTCATTTCAAGTCCCCAAGGTTTACTCTCCCTGAACTTGAAGTTTCCGATAGGCAAAACGTTTTTTCTTAACATCGCTCTGGTTTAGCCTAAGCAGACACAAAATCCCTCAGTGTGAAGCATATTTCTGGACCCAAATGGCTAGTTTCACAGAACTGAAAACTAAGGTCTTATAGTGGAAGTGTTGGGGATAATTATGATTAAGGTAGCTTGTCACTGCCACCTGTAATTTAAAGGACAAAACGGTGATTTCACACACAAGGGAGGCTCAGGGCATAGTTTAACAAAACATTATGCCAACACCAGTGGCGACTGCAGAGAGCAGTCCAACCCTCTTTGCTCCTGGTTACATAGCAAACTGAATCGGGGAAGCACATCTGGATGAAAACCAGCACCACTTTGCCACAGGAAGACTAGTGCTGGCACGCAAGAGGAGTAAAGGGCCCCAGCAATGGAGAGGGGATGGTACCTTTTTCAGAAGGAGCACAGGGTAAGCCACCTTCTGCCAATCTTTACACAACGTCCGACAACTGCTACAGTTTTTAGTAATTTTAGTCCTTGCTTCTGCCTTCAACAAGCTCAGGTTGGTATTCATTTTACTGCTTGAAGTCTTGCTTTGCCATGTTTTTCCTCCTATTCACATGGTATCCAAAGTGGCCAGGAAAGAAGAATAGTCTATATTTTATTTGTTCAATTTCCCTACTTTTGGAAGCTTTTCACACAGAAGTGAGGAAAGCAAGTTTAAGAGACAGGAAAGACTGACTGGGGGCTTGAGAAGCATCTGAAAGTACTTGCTTTTAACAGGACTACATTACAACTACTTTTTTATTCCAGCAGTCCAAAGCTGGGGCAGCTGTCTACTTCTAATGCAAGCCTTGGTATCAACAGAGAAAGCTCCAGTGGGGACAGGTGATCTGCTCTACTTTGACAGAGCAAAATAAATAGAGAAGCTAAAACAGTAAAAAGAGACGTTAAATCATACCTTGGAGCTCCTGCTTCCCAGGCTTCTCATGAGTTATGAATGTCAGAGGGAAGGGTTCCCCCTCTGAAAGTATCTATTTAAAAAGTAGTGTGTAGAACAAACAGTGGCTTCCTACAGCTTTTGTCATCTGATTCCCAGGCAAGCTTGCTACTCAAATGGAGGAATGAACAGCAGAAAATTAAAGCATCTCTTCATGCCATCGTTGCTCTCTGAGCCCCAGCTGGAGCTCTGTATCCCGCTCCCCCCGCCTGCGTGCAGTCCCAGGCATCACGGTTTCAGGGCCTGCCAACCGGAGCCGCTTCGTAGGGCACATGGCAATTGGTGAAGTCCTACCCAAACCGGCAAGTGAGGAGCCAAGGTTTTTACAAAAATTGCAAGCTCTTTATTTTAATTAAAAACATGCAGATCAATAGTCACTCTTGTAGATACACATGGCATTGGCTTAATTAAACCAGTTGGTTCTTTTCTTTCCACAGCAATCAATGAAAACCATTTTCATTGATTAACCCAACAGCATCCTGGCTCTTAAGATTTTAGTATAACTCTGAAGCACTGAGCAAGCAAGGCAGTACACATGGGAGAAGAAAAACCACATGTTTTCCATCCATGGAGAGCAATTATTTAATTTGAAGTCCCATTTGCTTTCCAAACAAGGCCCTGCTGAAAATAAGTATGAGCCGTAATATTTTTTGTTGTTGTTTTCAAAAGAACACTTGGCACAAGAGCTTATCAAGCCAAGTACTTACTCCCTTTCACCACTAAGCAGATACAAGAACAAACTTCCAGCCAAGTAAACTGCACTCTTCCTTAAGAACATAACTTTTTGAGGATGTGCATTTTCAAATTTTGTAACTAGAATATAAAAATCACACAGTACACACTAGTGATTGAAGAAGCTGCAAATTACAACCCAGAAATCCCCAGTCCCAGTCTCCACCCGTACTAGCGTCCACTTAAGAAGATTAGTTGTTCACACAGCCAAAGGAATGAGACTGGTGATCATTGTAGTGCAGTTTCTCACTTAAGTTTTCTTTGTTGTACTGCAGATGCAAGAAAATGGGCCAAATATTTTAAAAAATTCATTTGTTCTGTACACTTTTGCTGTTCAGTGACAGATCAGCTATGCAAAAAAACCATAATGTAACTAGATCTCTTCTCTGTATTAAAGATCATGACAGCTTCAGTCCTTTGCATTGTTTGCTTATTCAAGACTTCATAATTCTTTCAGGATGACAGAAAGAAACACATCAGTTCCACTACAATTCCAAATACTCCTTTGCACTACCTTAAATCAATAAAATTGCCTGTATAGAGAAAGACCTGAAGTCAGCAACAGATGCATGAGAGTCACTTAATTTCTCTAATGTGTTTTAAAATAGCTAATACAGGACAGACTTTTTATATAGCTTGGCACATGTGTAAAAAATGTTTAAGCCTTAGGATCTGAATTTTGATTAGCCTCCTCTTTTGGGCCTCTGACACAGTCCACCCATGTCTGGTCACTCTGGATCATATTTCTCCCGAGAAACAAACCAGGATGCATCATGACAGGCTCGCTCTCTTGCTGCCCAAGGACTTCAAAGAAAGGTCTCTCAGGCATCATTCCTGGGGAGCAAAATCTCCCTGCCAGCCCCCTGAGCACCTTTCTGAAATTGCCAATGCCAAATGAAGACCTAGAACGGTGACCAAAGCACTCAGATTCACCTCACCTCTTGCTCCTCCTCCCTCATATGCAGGTTTGTCCTACAAGCCAGCCAAAACAACTCGTCTGAGGAATAGCACTGCTTGTCAGCTCATTAGAAGAGCACAGATTAAATACCCAACGGTTTCCAGTCACTGTTCCCAAAAAAGCGTTCATTTGGGCCTCACGAGTTTAAGCAAAAACCACTTAAGAGAACAGCAGGGACAGTCCAGTGCACCCCAGCATGAGACAACAGCCTTGTGCATTGCCAGGTGCTCCGAAAAGGCCAGAAGCCTGAAGTGGAACTTGGTACTTGAGGGTCATGTTTGGCTGCTTCGGGAAGCTGCAATTGCTGCTTAGAATAGAATAGGTTTAAGGTGCCTGTGAGTCATCCCTATGCAATACTACCCTCCCTTTTTTCAGCAGGTGATGCAGGGTGCCCAGCCATCTGGCCGTGCCTCGGAGAAGCTGCTGCTCTCTAAGTAATTTCAGCATGTAAAAAGGGAAGTAAGGAGTACAGCAAGGAAGAAAAGCCCTTTGCACCATACAGCTCATCACTGTAAAGCCCCAACCAGACCGTGGTCTACTCAAGGCAGCTAGCATGCACACGCAAGGACACTCCCTCCCCAAAAACCAAAACTGCTTAACCAATCTTCAACCTGTTAATAAAGAACAGGAATGTTCTTCGAAAGCAAAAGATGAGTTTGCTCCAGTAGGATTTTTATACTTTGCTAAAAAGTTATTGAATGAGCCAGCTAGACTCACTACATCCAATTTGGGCTTCAAATATTCAATATATTCCTGGCAACAACTCTCCTACGTACCGAAAGACCTACTACTCCAGCAGATATTAGTTCCAGTTGTAATTCAAAAAAGTGGTTCATTAAAATGCTGTCATGGTATGATAATAGTGTTTTCAAAAACCTGTAAATAATTTTAAATGCCTACATTCTGTTGAAATTCAGGATTTAACTACTACTCATATTAAGCAGGGCTGGCCAAAACACTGACAGAAAAGTTGTTCTAGACCCCAAACCAATTCTCTTCTCCAGCCAGCCTTAAGAGTTCATTACTAATATTAGGTTTTTGACGGCATGAGATTTAAAAGTGAACATAAGATAGGCACTTGTCAGAGGCACACTGGAAAACATTGCCATTCGATTCCTTCCAACATGCACTGAAGCAAAATTCTCCGTAGTTTGTCTCCGCTAGCTGCACCAACAGCAAACTATCAATTGCAATAAAGATTTTGCAGTGGGTTTTTAGATTTGGAGAGCAAGGGAAGAGAATGCCAACTTTTCGGTATCATCTGATTTCAGGGAGAAAGAGCCAACAACTCCAATGGTCTGAACCTGGAGAGAAAAGGGAGAGTGAGCACCGACCCCTTGCAAGCCATGAGTAACTGGGGCAACAGGATATTCACACGGGCAGGGAGAGCAGTTGCAGCAAACTGGCTTTTTAAACCATTTGGGAACCGACTGTGACTTCAAGCAGCAAGTTTGACCCAAACAACTCCCATCTTGCACCATCAAGAGTACCTGTTCAATGCTCAACATAACTTTTGTGTTTCAAAACAAACTTCTATTTTATTTTAGGCTTCAGTATCTTTCTCCCTGCTGTGGAAGATATTTCTATCAAAAAGTGCAGTTTCCAGAACTGTCTTCCAGTTAATGAAGTCAGTCATTGTGCATCAGGCAAAATGCACTTCCTTTTGGAAAAGGAGAAGTGTGAAGAATAAGAGATTAAACCCACTGCATTAAAGTGGGTAGAAAGCCTGTCAGCATGCCAAAGAGCAGCTTGTCCCTCACTTAAATTTGCTCCAGGCACTCACAGCAGAGTTATTACTCCAGTCCAATGTAAATAACGCTGTTTTCATATACCTGGGTTTTTTCTGTCTAAATCTGAATCTTCTAATATAAAGCATTAATGAGATTTCAAAGTTGACCTGGAATTAGTGCTTCACAGGTAGACACCAAATTAAAATGGTTTTCCATGAAGTCATCAAGCTTAAATACAGATGACCTAATGTAATTGGTGATGTTCACAACACAGACCAGGTGTTGATAAATCTGACTACCGCAGAAGTAAATGAATGCTGCCATAACTAGGATCACTCTGTGTCATATGCTGAGGAATGATTGCTGCTCAAGCTCTTAGCTTAGGTGGCATTAAATAGGCAGTTTCTCATGGCATTAACTGTTAGTGCAAGCCAGAGTCTGACATAAATACATATTCAGAGAGCATCAGCTTTTTCTATCCAGCCACGAGGCAATGGAATCTTAGAGAGGAGCCTCAGCTCATTAGACTGTGCTATAAACATATTTCCAGCAGTCTGGATACTGTACCAAAATAAACAGAGGCATTAAAAGCAGTTCTCCGGTATTTTTAAAGGGGCCCAGGAAGGACAGTCAATTGGGTTTACACCCAATGTGTTCTTTCTAATTATAAAAGGAGGTGATCTGAGAACTCCTCTATATTAAGACAAACCAACAGATTTCATGAGCAGATGAGCAAATGCCTCCCATGGATATGCATCCTGCGTCCTTGTGTGACATCAGCCCCACCCTAGCAATTGCTGCTCACACCCTTTACAACTTTTTCCTTTGTATATTGCCTCTGTATACATATATATCAAAGTCTCCTCTGCATCCTCCTTCAGAATATTATCTGACAACCCTGAAGAAACTCTCCTAGCAGGCAAACAAGGGAAATCATACCTGAGACCTGGCTGAACAGTTTTCCAATGAGGACAGCAAACTCGGAGATCTGTCCCGATATGTGTTGAGTTCACATGAAAGCTATTCCCTCAACAGGGCAATAATCCATGGTTTCTTTCCCGTGCTCAGGCACCAAATCTTACAGGTTTCAGTGCCCTTACTGAAGTTGCTAGAAACGGGTAATGGTTTTAAAAGTTCAGAATGGAAGGAATGGACAGACGAATGAACAGAATAAATTCTCATTTCTTTAGGAAGCCAGGCTACAAACGGTAAAAGTGTTCCAAAAAATCCAGAATGCCAATGTTCCAAAAAATCCAGACTTCCTCTAGTTTCCTGAATGACACAGCATTTGTGAATAAGTAGGTATTTTCAGCAGTTATTTATGCACACAAGGTGAATCTGGCTATAGGCAGTAGTCAGGTTTAAAAACGTACTACTGAGTGAAGGTAAACCCTGCGGGGCTTAGGAGCAATAGGTAATATCTGCTTAAATCTGTGTACCTTCGCACTGAAAAACTGCTGAATAATTATCACTAAAAAGATGTTCAGAACTAGCCTGGCAACTCCTTCCTCTGTCCAATGCTTGGTCTTTCTTGATATCACAGTGAGCTCACCACAAGCAAGGATCAGCTGTTCACAGTGAACGTTCAGCCTGTGCCTACGTGCATATCATAGGTTTTACAGCCAAGTTTCTCTTCTGATACCTAACCCTGTCCAGGGCATTCAGATCAGATGGCTCTGGGGAGTCCCACCAGATCTCTTGGCATCAGGCAAAAACAGTGCCAAGAAGACATGCTCGTACATCTGTATAAGGAACACAGAAATCATTTACAACTACATTACCAGGACGATTAGCCAAAGGGGAAACTGTTAAAATAGTACTGTTTGGCATTCTCTCTAGATTAGGGAAAAAAAAAAAAGCTAGCAGACCAGGGCAAGTACTAGAAGACGGACACATGCCACCTCCATTCTGGCAGGGAGAAACACACTGCTGTCACACCTACCGAATTTAGTGCATAACAGTATCACCTCTTGACAGGTGTAATATGAGCAAAGGCAATTATGATGGAGTGCTTCAGGGCAGGAAAAGAAAAAAACATGAACTAGGCTGAAGTTTTAGTATTTCTGCTCCAGAAACTCCATTTTTTCACAGAGCTTTTGACCTAGTCACTTTTACTGACGTTGACAGAGGATTATTATTCCTCCTCGTCCCTTCCTGTATACTCTCCTTTCCAATAATAGGGTACAGCTGCCAAAGTCACCCAAACATATCCCTGGAAAACTGTGGTAAATGTTTCATATTTTGGCCCGCTACTACATGGATGCTAGCGTATGCAGTCTCCACATGTTTAAACCTTTTCTTGCTCCCAGAGGAGAGGCACATGTTCTCTGGAAAGTTGGTTCTAACCATCCCAGCCCTGTAACCAAAACCCAGCATTCAACAGGCATTAAAACCAAAATAAAACACCAACTTCTCTATGAGGTTGGCAAGAGTGATGAGGCTTTTAAACAGGCAGTCAGAATTAATGCAGTTGACTTCTGAGGTTAAACAGTAACCTGCAGCCAGCCCTTACAGGAGTGGGGGACAGTTGACAGCCAGTGCAGCGGCAGCCTTTCTACCAGCAAGCTCCTTTTCACCAGCAGCTTGCAAATGCACGAGAACTGATGTACGGTTGTGCCTTGCGCTTGAACGCAACTCCCAGCTCAGACTCTGACAACCCCCAGACCGTGGCAGAGAAGCTATTAAGGAAGCCATGCAAATGGAAGATACTTGAGTCACATCTGAAGAAGCCACAATAACATGACTCCCAGAATCACAATGGAAATTCTGAAGAATTTCATAAATCAGTGAGCCATCGCTGCACTCTCACATTAGATGATTTTCCTGAAGAGTGTTTGTTAAGAGCTACTAAAAACCCAAGTAGTTCATATGCAGAAAAAATTAACTAAATCCATTTTCCTCTCAACTTGTTTGACTGACCTTTGTGGTGCAGCTGAGGGTGATGAAGGTCAAAAGGGCTTTTTTTGTTGCTGTCACTATCATTGCTTTGTCTCCTCCTGTGTATAAAGATTCATATAAATGTAGAACTGTTGGGACATCTACGTAGAAATTGTTATTTCTGTGGGGATTCAGTTTACGTGCCCAGGCACCGGCGGCGGGGCTGGCTCTGTGAGGAGAGGCCGGGGCTGCCCCGCGCCGGGCACAGCCGGTTCCAGCCGGTTCCGATGGCCCCACCGCAGGGCCCGGCTGAGCCCCTCGGCCAGGCTGGCGGCGCCTCGGGGAAAGCACGTTTGAGAAAGGGCGAAACGCTGCGTGGAGTGAGGTAAAAAGTGTGAGAAACAGCCCTGCCAGCCCCCAGGTCAGAGCAGGGGAGGGCGAGGAGGCGCCGGGGCAGGGGTTCCCCGGCAGCCATGAGGGAGAGGGCTGTGCTGGAGCAGATACCCACGGCGTGGGCTGTGGAGGACCCCACGTCAGAGCGGGTGGGTGTTTCCTGAGGAAACTGCAGCCCGGGGAGAGCCCACGCTGGAGTAAATGTGTGGGGAGGAAGGAGTGACAGAGAGGGACTGTTACAGACCGACTGCAAGCCCCCATTCCCCATCCCCTCTGTGCCGCTCAGCAGGGCGGGAAGAGGTAGAGGACTTGGGAATGAAGGAATGAAGCTGAGCTTGCAAAAGAAGCGGGTATTGGGGGGAAGGCGTTTAGTTTTTGTCTTTGCTTCTCACCATCCAATTCTATTTTAATTGGCAAAAAATTAAATTAATTTTCCCCAAGTTGAGTCTGTTTTGTCCATGACGGTAATCCGTAGGTGATCTCCCTGTCTTTATCTCAACCCACAAGCTTTTTCCGTCTCATTTTCTCCCCTGCCCCGTTGAGGGGGAGGAGTGCGAGAGTGGCTGGGTGGGCATCTGGCAGCTGACCAAGGTCAGCCCAGGAGGGTAAAGGGAGAGCCTTGAACAGGAATTCACCCAGCCTGCTCTATGCAGGGCTCTGAACAGTACGAGGTCCTAACAGAGCAAGCCAGCTTTATACTGACGGCTCCAGCACCTGGCACAATCTACCTGCATGGAACATTTCCAAAATCTGAGGCCATAAACTGGCAACTCTATAGGAAACGTTACAACATGAAACATAAGCAAGGGTGCCTTCAACACTACTGTCATCACTAGCTCTGATCTTTCAAGCTTTCATCCTGACATTTGCTACCCTTGCAATGCAATACTGAAGGAACGGATGGAGTAGTGACAGGTCCCACACAAAGCACTGAGGAAGCAGCAGCTTAAAAAAAAGAAATGATGATGCTTAAAAAAAAAAAAAAAGGAAAAAAAAAAGGAGAAAGATGATTTCACCAGAAATCAGCCAGCCAGATTTTATTAATCCTGACTGTACTCACAGAATCTACAAAGGAGTACGGACTACTGTACTTCCTTACATAATTGTTGCCAATCACCTCTGTAAGCTAGAGACACCACACAGAAAGCGGTCCTACAGAAAAACATTTTTTTAAAAAGGGGAAAAAAAAATTCAACTTGTTAGATTTAAATTCATTAAGATACTGCACTTTAAAGAAATTCAGGGAAAAGAGATAAGGATTGGGGGGAGGGGGAAGGCAAAACCCCAGAATTTGTTTTGAAGGCTCTTAGAGCATCTTAAATTGCTGTTGTCCATAAAATGAACAAAAGTAACAGAAAAAAACATCGCCGTATTTAAGTGCCATGTTCCTGTGATAATATGGAACAGCGTCATATGCTGCAGTAAAATGTTTTAGCTGATCATTTCTTTCTTTTTGGCAGTCTGCTGACACACTTTTTAAAGTGTTAATTAAAAAAATAATCAAATCAAAACTACAAATTGGATAGACTTGTGCCCTACAAACAGTCTCTTCTGACCACTAATTTGTGGAGCTGGGGCTCAGCCAACTTCCAATGAATCCGTGGAGAGTTTCCAGCAAACTGTCATCGCAGCAGGATGCAGTTCTTGATAGGGTGATCATACATGGCAAGGGAAGTGATGGTGAACTGTCACTAAACAAGTCTGTTTTATTGTGCCTGAATCTTCCTTTAAGGCTCATTCAAAAATGAGATTGCAGTTTATTTCCAGATACACATTTATAATATAATGCACCTAAAACCTTGTAGTATCCACACGGAAGCATGCTTTTTGGATTATTGTCACATTGTGGGAGAATGACAAAGAACACTGGACTAGCTGTAGCTCTAGAATGCAAACACTTTTAACCATTTTTATATTTATAAATAAAATAGGCTATGACAAGAGACCTGAACATGCAGTACTTTCCCCTTAGGGATTCTGATTTTTTTTCCTATTTTGTTTAGCTTGAAATAAAGAATTTTGGATTTAAAATACATGACTGCATTTTAAGCGTGCCTAGTGCAGCAGCCATCCTGTGTTCATTCACTGATTATATTTTTAGGAGGCTATTTCCAATATACAGTTAAATAAGTACAAAAAGAAAGCTAATCTGCATGTAGAATACTAATAATGATTTGGAAATTCAGTGTAGATCTATTGACTTTTGACAGGTTTCTGCTTTCTGAACATTGACCCAGACAAGGCTACTACAGCATTGAGTAAAAATCAGCAGTGAGTTAGTCTAGGCCTCCCTTGATGCATCTGCCCTCCAACAGCCTTCAAAATATCACAGGTAAAGTCAGAGAAGTGATAGGCAAGTGGTTTTATATTCTCGGAATAAAAATAATCTCCTTTCTGTGTTACTGCCATGGAAAATGAGAACATTGCTTACCACTCCACAACTTCTTCCTTAGATACATTTCCTTTGTCTAAACATTAAGATGGGGTAAAAATGAAAGAAATCCTTGCCTATTGCAAGATTAATTCACAATAGCAGTATCTTATACTCTCCTGTCTTTCCATCCTGTCCCTTACCAACTAAATGAGGGCAGACTGGTAAATTGTCTGAAGTGTCTTCTAGAAGAGATACTTTAGTTTGAATCACTGTTTTCTGAACTCAGAAAAACAAAGAGCAAACAAGACCTTTTCAAGACTGTCCCTACAGAAGAAGCAGATCTAAGTGGACTGACTTTCAGAGGGTAGGCTCAGTACTTCTTGAAAATTAGAAAGTCCAACTTGAAAACTGAGGAGTGAAGAGAAGCACCTAAAGACTAACAGCCACTGGAAAAGCTCATGGGTGTGTGTTCAGGTATCTGTTGATGGCACTGGAAGTGCACAGGTATATAGCAATGTTGCATGATTTTTCCATCCTAGATCACTTTGCCAAATTGACTGTTAGACAGCAGTCTTTCTGCTAGCTCTCCCCTTCAAGCAAAATATTTGTCCCACTTTAAGGCTTTAATCACGATTCAGTCATTTCCAAGAAGTTGAAGAATGTTACTCTTTTTTTCTCTTGAAAAGCTCATCACTTTGCAGTTATGGAGCAGGATCTTGTCCTTGGGGAGCAGACAGTCCTCTTTCAGAGGGATAAGGCCCAGGACGTGCAGGATGATAGAGGCAGTTGAAGTAACGCAACCAGCCAGGAGGACCAACAGCCCTTCAGGGGATTTAAACCAAGCATGCAGTCACTTGAAGGGCTAGGAATAATCACTTTGCAGTGAGATTTTAATTGGCATGCCACGAGATCAGAATCAGATTCTAGCTTTAGATGGGCTTCATCCCATCTGTGTAATTCTTACATAGCTTCATCAAGTTATTTAAGCAGGCATGGTAAGAAAGAGTGAGAAGGGAACCAAGGGGAGAAGTCTATATTAGATGCAGACTGTTTAATTAACTATCTCAATATAACTGTAAACTCTTTTTTATTTAAAACAAACAAACAAACCCAACACCACAGTACGTCATTCCTTGCTCCAAAGAAACGTATTCCAAAAGAAGAGGCCAAACTGGGACTAACAAACAGAATGTATATTAAAACCTTAAGTTTTCTAACTGAAGACTTGGCAGGACTTGCGTGCCCAAGGGAGTCGATCCCTCATCAGACATGCAGGCATCCACCCATCATGCATGCATAGTATGCTGTTTTGGAGACATATCACAACATACACAATGGCAGACGCAGCCCAACAGAAAAGTATTTCTAGGGGAACCAGGAAGAAAACTGGCAAGAGGAGACACTTTTTTTAATGCCAAGTGGGTACTACACTCAAAATAGCTTTTCCTCATTTCCAAAACAGTTGAAGCAACAAAAATAAATAACACCGCTCTGAAAGATGCAAACTTTCAAAAGTTTGAAAGAGTACAGAAACAAAAAAGCATAAAACATATTCATCACAAAAAAGCAGGATCTGACACATCACTCCACTAAACAGGGCTCTCTTGTGTTCAGAAGGGGACAACATCACTGGCAAATTGCTAGACATCTCTTTCCCTGTTGGTCAGACCCAACTCTGCTTACTTTTCTGGATCAAGTAAATTCACACAGACTAAGATTACAGAACTTCTTAGTGGGGAAGAAGAAAGAAATGTTGGTCAGCCTCTTAGGAGAGGATGCCAAATGTGTTTGAGTCACAATAAAGCCAGTGACCCACTGACAGCACTTACAGTTTCTATACAGAAAAATTGTGGCATTGACTCATAAAAGCCACCCCAGCTCAACAGATGGGGTTAGATTTTGAATGGCACCTCATAACCCTGAATCCCTTCTCTCTACTCTGGCATTTCAGAAGAAGGTAAACAAGCAGTGGATCACCCTCTGTGTGTGTATTGGGCAAAAGGCCTTATCCATGTGAACAGACTGATCTGGAGGTCCCCGGTCAAGAGAGGGACTGAGAACAGCAAAAAGACCCAGCATAAGAGCCAGACAGGAGGCAGCCAGATAGCCCAGGAAGACCCAGAGTGACTGTAAAGACCACTCAGAAGTTACGTAGGAAGTGAGGGATCTGTTGTGTAAAGGGTTAGCGCTTAGTCCAGACCCATGTCTCTCCTTGAGAGGGAGAGTGGCTGTAAGTTGTTGGTGATGAAACTTAAAAACCCCTGTGCTTCTCCATTTCCTTCTGCTGTCAAGTGCCTCTGAAAGGGTAAACCACGCATTCAGGTTATGCTAAAAGTCAAGGGTCATGGCAGCGGTCTGCTACAGCAGCCATGTCGTTTGGGGTCAATGCAAGTCCTGGGGCCAGATACTACAAAGGATAAAGAGTCTGAAGGAAATGATAGGTGAAGAAAAGGTGGGTCTGGCAACCACCTTCTTCAGGAGTACTCAAGGGCCTAAAATTCACAAACCCCCAACATCCACCAAAGGAAGAATTGAAAAAAAAACACCTAGATAGTAAATGCAGAGACATTAGTGGCTCAGAAGTGCATTTCTATTTTATCGGATATGAATTATAAATCAAACACAGCAGGCTAGAGAAGGAATCATTAATTTTTCAGTTCTCGAACCACAGATACCATGTTTAGCTCTATCCTACTAGCTTTTGTAATACAATGCAAGAAAAGTTATTTGGCAAAAGTAATTAGCCATTGTGGAATGACATACAAATGAAAGTTTAAAGACTACAATGGTACCATTAAACTTTCAAAGACACGTAATGAAGCTTTAGTACATGCACCTTCATATTCATACATTCATGTAGATTTAAGTGTTAAAGAAACAAAACAGACTCGCTGTATGGCATTGCCTTGCATTTGAGGATGGCCCAAACTGACATAGGATGGAGTAGAAACTGCACAATAAACCATATCTTCAGAAGCCCTCTCTGAAAGAATGATCTCCATTGAGTCCTGGGCTGTCAGGGCATTAGCCTGGAGTTGGCACATATGTGCAACACTTCCTGAACACCAATACACCCGTTGTACAGTGCCTCTCTGCCTCAGTTTCCCTCTTTGGGGAACAGGGATGATAGCACTGATGACCTAATTCACAAGTTCTGCTGCTTGAGACCAGAAGGGACAGAGACATCAACACAGGGAGTGGCACAGTTTTGCCCCAGCTAATTATCAGTATAAGAAACAGCCACAGATAAAATTTTGCACTTAATGCAAAAGAAGGATTAAGCTACTTGTCAGAGTACAGAAAGCTTTTTGCAGGATTAAGACCTGAGTCCAGGCACTAGGCGGCCCTAATAATAGTCCTAACCACAAAATAATTTTAAAATACATATACATACATAAAGACACCTGAGCATTTTCCCAGGTCGGCGTCTTTTACGGCCTTGCCCTCTGACTGAGTAATGGCATCTCCTGCGTAACTCCCAAAGGGGAACTGCACATAGTCCTGCGTAAGTCAGGAAGGGTCCCCTGAAGGCTTACAACCACACTCAAAGCTTCCTACCAGAAAGGGCCCAAATGTGAAACAAAAGATGACTACACTATGTTCTATCTAATCTTCTTCAGCTCAAGCATTAGAGAAGGAAAGCAGACGTTTCCCAACCTGTTGAACACACTGTTTAGCAGCAGCAGCAGGACCAAATTCACTGTCACGTCTAAGTCCTTGTATCTGATTATTACTGCAATCTGTCAAGTGCCATTTTCTGAAAATGCACAAAGATGACACAACTAGAACCATCCCATTTCAAGGAACCAACCCTTTCACTATTACAGACGAAACTGTGTCTGCCTGTCCTCCTTCACTCTCCCCCAGCTTCTTGAGAGCATTGCTTATATAGACAGGCTTTTATTTCAAAATCTAACTTTCAAAATGGATATATTACGTAAGATGAGGGTACATTCTCAGCAGAGCTCTGCCGAGAGGAGCTGAGGTGGTCCTTGCAGTTTATTTTCTGATACGGTTCTGCGTCTGGACATGGACTAGAAGTTTCCTTCTGCAATTAAAAAAAAAAAATTTAAAAATCACATTAATTTAGTGACCACACCCAGCAAGTCCTGTTATTTTATGCCTGCATTGTCTTTGCACTTTGAAATTTCTGTGGCAAAAATTAATCCCCTTTGCAGCTGCAGATGCTACAACCTCTGTACATGAACTAGAAGTTACCTCACCAGATTCAGGGGTTTCATAACTCCTTCTGTTTGACTCATACCATGTATCAGGAAGCAGCCATTTTATATACCTCTTCCTACAGAATTATCCAAACTTGGTAATTTGAAAAAAAATTCCAGTGCCTGTTGATGCTTTTATTGTTTTTGCCACAAAGACTCGTTAGCCGTTTACACAACATGCGACATGTGCAAAGCCAGCCTGCTTGTGCACTGATCGAGTTAAAAACTGTAGACAGAGGCTGTCTCTTTGTGCAATGTTATTTTAAAATGCACGTAGTATGAAAACTCTCTTTAGAGCTGCATTACTACACAAGCTTGTACTTGGTTCTTTGCAGAGTAATTAGCATACAGTGCAAATAGAGTTAAAGAGTATGATGAGAAGTAATGACCCTGTGAATTAGGATACTAAATGATAACTACATTATATAACTGATGTATAGCTATATTATAACAGGGTTAGCATGCATGTCCTGTTCACTGTTAATGGCTCTACCCGTAGCCGTTTTTGCTAGCTTCTGCACACTTCTCGAACAGTTTTAAGCACTTAACCTGGTTCAAGGCCAGCTGCAGAAGTTATAACTGAAGGTGGGCAAGAAACACAATTGATTTGGAGGCAGGGACCAGAATAACATTTCTCATCCAATAAATTTGTGAGAATGGGGAATTCCAGTTGTCACGTAGATAGCAGTTAAGAAAGGAGACAAGATTCTTTAACCAGAAATGCACACATGCAGGGAAGAGTTCATGCCTTTGGGGCTAATAATTTTTAGCCAAGACAACCTCAGGGCTACACGCCATGTAACACCCAAAGAAAATGAGTCCTGCCAGGCCAAATCCCAACTCCATCCCAGAGACCTTCATGAGCCACAGATGTAAAGCACAAAGACAGAGCTAACATCCGTACAACCCCTAAAAATGAACCTAGATTGCCAACTCGAACCACAAATCTCAATCTACATTCAAGGAATGACCTGTTAGAAAAGTAATTTACTTCCATGCGGCCAGCTGAGATGGCAAGGGCCTTACAGCAAGATCTTCAAAGAGAAAAGATAGATGTGAGACTTATGCATTATACAAGGGAGAAATTAGATGATAATTAAAAACAAAACAAAACAACCAAAAAAAAAGAAAACAAAACCAAAAAAACCCCAACCAACCTCAAGTTACTGGTCAAAGTCACAGGTTTGACCACATGAAGATGATGATATGGACCGTCCCTGTTCCACTGTCGTGCCTTGGGATGTCAGAGAAGCCAAGTTAACAGTGTGGTTCCAGGGGGAGGTCTCTGGTCTGCGGTTCCTGAGCCCAATGCCGGACACAAACCCCTTGGAGGGAGAGTGCGCCCACCTGCACAACTAATTGCTCCTGCTGCTTGGAGCCAAGAAACTACATAATCAAACGCTGGGTTTTGGTAAAACATGGGAGGTGGTTCAGCAAGCTGCTGACAGCAGACAAGGGTTAACCACTGGTGCTCAGCGTTATTAGATCCTAGCACATCTGGAGACTCTTATTGCTAGGGCAAACGTTAATCTTCAGAGAGAGCTAAACATGCAAAATGAGATCTCGTTCATGAGAAAAAAGTGAAAGGCAGGTTATACACAATGAAAATAATCCCAAAAAACTTTTGAAACTGAACCGGCTGAAAAGGGGGAGAGGAAGTGTGTTTCCATAAGAAAATACCTGCCTCTCCCAGCCGACTGGGATCAGAGTAGGCAGAAAAATTTTAAGCTGAACCTTTCCATTTTGAAGCATTTCTGTGATTGACCCAAGTTTAAATTAAAATTATGCTTGTTTATAGAAATGTCCAAGCTTTCCTTACTCCCAGCACTGTACTTAAGTTGTGTTGATATAGATATTACATTGGATTATTTCCCTGAAGACATGAAAGAGAGCTAATGTAAATGCCAATTTAGTTTTAAGAATCCTGGGAGAGTAAGGCTTTGTCTGACTTTATTTATGAAAGCCCTTATATATTTAAGCAGTTTCAAGTTTGCTTTGTTAGGCTCCAACTTAAAAAGTAATTTGTTCATTTAAAAATATTCTGCGATTAGTTTAGTCTGAGCGTGTACAAGGGTTTTCTGGAGAGTAGTCATTTCAAAGCGGCATACACAAACCTTATTTCTATGGGAATTACTGAGTAGTCAGCCTCTATGAACGTCTCCCTTCATCAAAAAATAATGACATCATTTTATATGCAGCTTGACAAAAATCTGTATTTCATGTATTCCCATCTTCCCATTGCCTGCCTTGCTCCACAGAGCTTGTTGTCCTCCTGCACAAAGGGCAGCATTTCCTAATGATGTGACTTCACACAACATTAAAGTACATCACAAAATGATGCACATGTACACTGGAAACAGCTGCTTTGGTGGTTAGATCTAAAATTCAAGAGGTCCTTTTTTCTGCACCTGGCTCCACTGGCCTTTGTTACTGGATGATCTCAACACACAGCAGTAGAGTACAGATATATTTCATAAGGATTTCACATTTTAAGTCCACAAATTCTGCGTTTACACTTTCACAAACAGAAAACCATGGTAACCACTGCAATATCTAAGTATGGGTTACTGAACGGTTTATTCCATAATATCCATCCTGAGAAAAACAAAGAGTCAAGTACCCACTAATGTCTGCGTAATAGGTTTAGAGCTGAGAATTTTAGGCACTTCGGACAGCTTTGAAGCAAGTCTAGCTAAATTGCATTAGTAATTGCAGAAGAACAATCAGTGACTAATTAAATCCTCTTTCTGGATACAGATTACTGGCTGAAGATTTATGTAGTATACACTATGCTGTGGTATACTCATTTGAATTAATTATTGCAATCACCAAGCAAGGATCCCCAAAACGGCCTCTCCTACTGTAAAACCAGATCTAGGCTTACTACGTTCTTCCAATCTATGGTATTCTTTGCAAAAGAATAATATAGAATTTCCATTAAAAACTGCAGCATTACTGTTTCAACCCCCATGACTCTTCCTTCCAATTTCATTAGCAGCTCCCACTGACAAATGATCAACCACTAGTAGCTCTGTAACAGTACAGCCAAATTGAACATTACTCTTGGATTAGTGAGAAAAGTGGCTCAAATCAAAGGACAGTAAGTCAATGTTCCACTTTTGCACTGGTTACACAAGCGTAGCACTGATTCAGCTTTTAAGATACTTCTCCCCACTCCAGTATGCATCTATTTCGTGCTCTAAATTGGCTTATACCACCTTATTACTGTACTCCAGACATCTTCCAAGGCAAGCTAAACAAAACTCAAGGCCCTTTGTAGGCCTGGAAAAGTTTCCTTGTAGTTCATACACTAAGTACAGTAAGAACAGAAAACCTGGTCCAGGTCAGCTTTCACAGGTCCCACACACATCCCCAGGCCACAGGGTCCTGCAGCTGATTTCAGCTAAGAAGCACCTAGTAACAGAATAAGTTGTTCATAGAAAACTATAAGTGCATAATTAGCAACTGTCCCAGGTAATGAACCTCAAAAATCAGACCTCCAAGGTCACCAAATGTATCTGTGTCTCAATTTAAGTTTTATTCCTGTTTTGAACAGTAGCATCCCTTAGTTTACATTACTAACAAACCAATCGAGTTCCCATGTCGCTTGAACAATTTTGTAGAGATTGCTTCTATTTATAAAAAGGATACACGTGTGGCATACTTGGGCAAACACGGACAGTATTTAAATTGGCATCTTGAAAAGGACCTTAAACAAAAATAGAAGAATTGTTTGTGTACTCATGTACGAAGGCTGAGAGGCCCATCCTGATCTAATCGAGGCACTCTCCCATCCCCATTTCCATACACCCACATCCTTGATCTCTGCTCATTAGGAAAAAAAGAACGGAGGTTGCTACTGGCATAAATCACATACCGACTACAGCTGTGGGTGGCCCATGTGCAGGAATAACTTCCATTGCATTAGCTCTTCTGCCTTTAAAACTAGATCTACAGAGAGCATCGAAATGCCACTGTGATGGCTGCATGCAGATAGCTGTGCATCCCACAGCTGACGATGTCTAGCTATTTACTATGGTCAAACAAAGATAATTCCTTTTCCCTCTCCCAAACTACAGGAATAAAAAATATTCCTGTTGATAATAAACATTGGGGTTTTTTCTAAAGGAATGAATTTTAATAGCTTTCAGAAGTGTCCTGTATTGCCAACTTTGCTGGTCCCCTTGGAAGCAACGATGATAGAATCAACTAGTTAAAAGCAGTAAAACTGAGCCCTCTTCCAGCTTTTCACACTTCAGTTAAATGGATTTTCCTGTTGAGATCGCCTGTCTTTCTATCTTGCATGACAAGTTTGTCTAGATTCTCTTTACAAAAATTATACACCAAGATGAATTTGCCACAGCTTAAAAGGACATTTCTTTGTCATAACAAGACTAAATATTTTTCAGAAGCTGACAGACATGACAACTGAGATGACTCGGGTCAACCTGGCAAGCCTTACCTTTTCTGGATCGTAAGTAGAGTGGACAGGGAAAACCTGCCACTAAAGATGCATTTAAGACAGAAAATGTTAAAATATCTCAGGAGGCAAAACTGCACTACTTGAAATCATTGTTTGTGAAGTCAGTTTTGAAATTCAGCTAATTAAACTGAGATACACTTTTTTTGCACGCCCTTTTTCCTCTGTATAGTGTCATCTGCATGGCTGTCAGTGAATATATCCCTTGTGAAGCTGCTCCTTTGGGTCTTTGTGGGAGAGACAAACCAACAACTCCCCCCCAGACCAGAAATAGGTTAATACTCCACGAGTGAAGTAGGGTTTGGAAAGAAAGTTCAAGAAGAGGGATTTGTTCTTTTTCACAATTAGCATTACCAATATCAAATGACTCCCTAGAATGGCTAGAAATAGACAAGGAAGATGAGCTTTGTGTTGCAAAGGCTTCAAAATTACAAGGATATCTGGTGTGACCGTTCAGTTAGCACAAGGGGGAAGTGGATGAGGAGAGTGGTAGTGTTTCCATGTGCTTTCATACACACCACAGTAAAGCCTCGAACTTCTGGCGTCATAAGTCACAAGCAACAACCACCTGCGCTACACCCAAATCCACAAGCAGCATTCAGCAAGTTATTAGGCAGAAGCCAAACCATGAGAGGGATGTCAGATCACACTCCAAGGCAGAATTCATGCTGCCCAGCAGCATCTCAGGATTAAACAATCTGAGCTGTGATCTTTATTTCCTTTTTTGTGCATCTACTCATCAGCATCCAGTTCAATTTCCTCTAGGCTGGTATAAAAATCTACCTGCGTTACAGATGAAGCTCCATAACATCTGTAATAAACATTTTAAATCACATTTTATCATTTATTCTAACTGATATCAGAACATTGAACTGGCAGAAGTGAACATCTGAACATCTGGAACTGGAGTACGCTGAAGTCCTTAAAATACTTTAGGTACAAAAAAATATCTTTAGATACAAATCGAATTCACTGAAGCAAAGATGATCTTCTATTAGCTTGACCTTTGCCAGTGACTAAACAAACCCAAGTCAAAAAAGCAGACGATGCTGTCCCCTTTTGTGATCTATGAACATATAGAAGTCATGGGAGGATGAGATCTAATAGATAGTTCAAGAATTTTAGGTAGACATATAATTATACTTCCATTAACTGCCATCCAGAATGGTTACTACAGTCTTGAACTTTAAAAAGCTATTACATATTTATTTTAGGGCTATTCCAGTGCAGGATCGTATAATTGGGGGGGCAGGGGGGAAGTGTTTATGATTTATGAAGTGCATTTATCATAATATATTGTATCTGAGTTCATATATGGCTAACCTGTATGTTTAAGCCATTGCAGAAATGCTGAGTCTTTCTAGCTCATGAAATACAGTAACATGGTGGACAACTGTGGGGGGAATACCAAAAATTTGTTTAAACATTCAAGAATGAAGCTGAGCTTTCCTTCTCGCTACAGTAAATCCACAAGCCCTCCTGCTGAGCACAGTGTCCCAGCCATTCTTCCTCCTCCTACCATCGGAATAGCAGGGGTGTCGGCTATTTCTCTATTTTCGTTCCATCCCTACTGCGACTTCAACTTCAGCTGCTCTTTTACACCAATTCATGACTCCTCGGTTGTTCCTGAGGGTTACTGATATTAAATTCCCCTGCGTCACAGGCTGCGTTAGAGTGCCAACTGTGTATGTCTGTGGCGTACACCTAATGATTACCTCCCATTATGACTTCTACGAACAAAGTTGAAGTCTCGTTTTCAGTATTGACTGAATGAGTTTTCACCTTGCTTGTACTTTCACTTCACCCAGAAAATTACCAATTTTATTATCCCATTTAAGGGAACAATATACAGCAGTATTACTACCATTGTATCAAAGAAGTAGCGGCACCTGGACCTTTGGTATGAATTACGTGTTTCAGCCGTCTTTCAAAGATGCTCAAATGACTGCATACGACAGAAAACAGCGTCTGAAAATGGGTATTTTATCAGAAATTTCTAGTCTACAATATTCAGCCAGAGAATGAAGAGCTTTTTTTCTCCTTACTAAAACGAGCCACAGTTTTTCCTTAAAGCCTTATGCTTCTAGCTTGCTGTGTAATCTACAGATACAGGCACTGCAGCTGCTAAACTAACTCTGAGGTTCTCAGCACTAAAAACTACAGTAAGTAGCACAGTTTAAACAGGTGAAGAGAATTATTAGCTCCAGAGTAATAGTTCATCGGTGGCGTTATGCTTTACAGCATTATGCTTACTGGCAATTAAGCTGCATTCTCTACTAATACAGAAGTTACGCTACCTAAGATAACATGGGAAGTTCACAAGACTCGGGTTCTTTGTATGAACGGGAAGAACACACTAAGGTTTACATCATAGCAGTCAGTGGTCCAAGGCGTAAGAGCCCAGACTTCACTGAAATGGGGTAAATTGTTATCTCTGACAAAAAGCCTTATGAGAAATATGAAGAAAAAAGAGTTTGGTAGAAGTAAGTTCAGGTCTGCTACAACTGAATCACTCTGGTTTCTTGCAATATTAAGAAGAATTGGTTCTTCCTTCATTACGCCGTTTGATTTGTTCATATAAGTAAATTAACCTAATCATTGTATCTAACATTATTGATACGTTCCTTCGTAATGCTTAGAGTTAATGATTGTTTACTCTCCTACTGTGACAAATTAGACCACCTACTCACACGCTTGTATTTCTTATTGAAGGAACACACATGGAGAGCTAAAAGCCTGCGATAATACAACTGCAATATTTAGTTGCCTTTCCAGGCAATAATCTCGATAGCTAAATAGTTTAGTTCCCCCTCATAAAACCAGAAGGAATACAACAGCCATACAGTGAATCCTAAATACTTAGCTGAGGAAAAGGAAAAAAGCAGAATCTGTCGTGGAATTTTCCCAAATGCAAGTGTAAGAGTACCACTGATCAACACCAGCATGAACTAACAGCGGATACTGTGTGTTTCAGACACTCTTTATGTGCTGTTCTTTAGCAAAGTCGTTTAGACAAAAGCTAAAAAATCAAGACTACATTGCTAAAAAGCGAACCCTGGCCTTCAAGTTCAAAGAGCTTTTCATCTAGCAGAAGAGACTCCTACCATGCGGCTTGAGCCCACAAACACGCCAAGGGAGAAAGCCCAGTCAGAGCCTGTTTTTCATACAGGTTACTCCGAAATGTTTGCAGTGCCCCAAAAGGATTATTTTTTCTGTTCAGTAAGTGCCTTTAAAAAGTTATTATTCAATTTTTCCACATATATTAACCTCCATTATTCAGTTCCACAGCACTGAAGTTGCTGAAGTCCCTGATATCCCACTGAGCAGATCTGCACCAAAAATTTGACATCTGAGCCCCACCCATTACCAATTCAGTGTATTTATGCACAGGTACGTTCATTAACAGACATAGCAGCCTTCGAGCTTAATGACACAAATGCAGAATTGATAACCACACATGTAAATCTTCATCCGATAAAGTTCTTGCGCCATGGCAAGCAAGCACGGATTGTCTCACTGACGCTGCTTAAAGCAATTTTAGGCCAGTGCCTCAACTGCTGCATATCAGAGATCTACCTAACATCAAAAGTGTTGTGCAAATTAACACCCCTGAAAATTCAGGTCTGTCTCAGCCTTGAATAATGTATCACAACAAAAAGATCTTCAGGACACAAAACAGTGCCTGTGGAAAAAGAGGAAAAAATGGAGGTGCTCAGGAAAGGGGGAAAACCCCACCACCCCACAAGAGACGCTGATCTCGTGCATATTGCTCGCTTTGATTCCAAGACAAAGATAGATTTTACTAAAACCACTGGGGATAAAAACCAACAGCAATTCCATACAAATTTATCTGAGTATTTTTGAACGGACAGGACTTCAGATACTGCCTGACAACAGTTGCTCAATTATGTGTTACTTTAATTACACACAGGACTTGGCAGCAGCAGAGAACGTATGTCTGGGACAGTCCTCAAAAAATTTACTAACACTTCAAGACGCGCAGGCCAAGTTACAATATGGACAGATCCTAAAAATACTTCATTTTGCATGTAATTATTCACTGATAACAGAGGGAGCAGAGTGAAGTTTGAGATTCGGTAACAGAGTAAAGCCAATCGCTTCTTCCGTACAGTAACAAATTCTAAAACGAACATCTCAGCTGATGTCCCGCTGCCAAAAGGATGTTTCAACAACAACTGTGTTACCAGGAAAGTCTTACATCACTAAGCAATTTGTAGCTCTACATTGGAAGTACCATAAGAAAACAAACATACAGCTTCCAAAACAACCTTAGCATACATCCATTTCTCAAGATGCAGGAAAAATAAACGCCAGCATTAAGACCCCTTTTTTTGAGTATGAAACCATGTAAAAAAAACGTTCACAACACCAGTGTCAACCAAGTTCATCACAAAAGCCAACTTCTGTCTTGTGCTTGCCTGCGAGTGCCAAACTATAATTAGATGCCCAAATGATGAATGACAGGCTTCTACGTGTACCCGTTCTTGGGGCTTGTACCAGTTCTCGAAGCGGTATAATATCCCAGAAGGATTTATCAGTACCTCGTATCAAATGCACTAAAAACAAGCAACGAGGAATCAAGTCACATTAAGTCAAGAGCATAACTCAGTGTCAAAATCCGTTCCGATTTAAGAAACTGTTAGACAAAACAACATTGGCATTTTATTCTGAAATCCTACGTTAAGATTACCATACCAGTAATGAGCATTTCGAAACACTGAGAATCATATCACAGCCAAACCAAGAAGGATAAAGATGCAGACACACACTCCCACTGTTACATAGCCTCCCGCTTCTAACAGCTTCACTGAGCTCCGTTAAAAATTAGCAATGGCAAAACAAGGAGACGAGAGTTCCAAAATAAGTGAAACAATAAATCTTAATATCCAACGGGGATCTTTTCACCTTCCCAAAACGCAGCTCATTTCAGAGCACAGTTTTGTAGCATCTCTCTCGCAATACCAGCAACGCCTCTGCAGGGAAGCTACCGCTACCCCAGCGGAGGAAGGGTTTGCAATCTACATAACTCCAGTTTATATAAAGGGAGAGGAAACAGAAAGCTAAAGCACTACACCGCTCACATATTAATATAACTACAGGAGATCTGCAAGCCGACCGCCAGAGCTCAATTTTGCATTTAAGGGAGAAGGGAATGAGAGGAAACGGGGGGTGGGGGTGGGGGTGGGGGGTGTCCCCCTCCCTCCTTCAAGCGAATCTAAATTTGTTCATTAGATGCTCAGGCTTGTAGGGACAGTTACATAAAAATATGTAGAATCCGTAGCGCTGAGAACAGGATCCCTTCCACTTCAGGGGGCTCTGCCGGATAAACCCCGGCGCGGCAGAGGCGGGAGATGAGGGGCAGGGCCGGCTCTCCGGCACGGAGCGGAGCGGAGCAGCCGCTGCCCAGCGCCCGGCGCCCGGCGGCCGGGGCCGGGGCCGGGGCCGGGGCCGGGGCGCGATCGCTGCCCGGAGCCCAGCCCTGCCCGGGAGCCGGGGGAGAAGGGGCCGCGCGTAACCGGCACGGCGATGCCACCGCCGGCGGCGGCGGGGCTCCGAGGGGCTTTATCTGCCGCGAAATGGTGGATCTGACTGTCGGGCGCGTTTTATGGTACGGAGATAATCACCCTCTGCAAGGCGAAGCCGGGAGGGCAGAGCGGGCGGCAGGCGGGGCGCGGGACCGGCCGCGCCGGGGCCTGGAGGGGCTGTCAAGCCCAGCCGCCCCCCCCCGGGCCGGCGGCCCCAGCCCGGCCCCCCCCGAGCGGTACTTACGTGAAAACAAAAAATAAAGTAGTCGAACCCACTAATAAGGCAGCTGCTGTAGAGACAGGGATGTATTTAGTAGGTTTAAACCTCTTTCCGGTGCTGCTGGGCATCCTGTAGTTTACACATCACTATGTAAATCCGAGCCGAGAGGAGGGAGCCGGGAGGGATGCGGGGACCCTGCGGCGCGGGGAGAGCGGGACCCGGGCGGCGGGAGGGGCGGGAGGGGGACGGGGAGCAGCTGACCTCCAGCACAGGAAATCCCACCCACACCGCCCGGCCCACTCGGCTGATGTCAACCGGCCCCTTAAGGTAGC
Organism: Morus bassanus; assembly: GCA_031468815.1. Taxonomy (NCBI): domain Eukaryota; kingdom Metazoa; phylum Chordata; class Aves; order Suliformes; family Sulidae; genus Morus; species Morus bassanus. The sequence continues at coordinate 29,946,837 of CM062577.1, forward strand.
GCTGCGGGGAGACGGGGGCGCGGGGGGACCCCGGGGGGACCCTCGGGGCCGGCCGAGCCAGCGCCGCCCGCAGCCGGGCGGGGGCCGACCCTCCCTCGCCGCCCGCGTGGAGCCCATCGTCTCCCTCCTACAAGGGGGGAAAAAAAAAAAAGCTATTTATTGAGCTGTGCGAGGCTCGCTGTGGGACGTTAAGGGTCTTTTAACAGCTCGCTCCACAGCGGTGCTCCGGAGGGTGGTTGCGAAGTACCCTCGGTTCTGCAGGCTGCTGAGCTCGGCCGGGAGGAGAGGGTCCTTTTATTGCAGGATCAGGGCCTGCGGTAGAGTCAGAACTAGTCAAGTCGGACACACGCTGCGCTTTGCTAGCTCGGTGAATAAACCCCTACACTTTGTTCGGCTAAACCCAGATGCGCAGTGTTAGGAGAACTGCTGCACGCTGCCAGATTTAACTAAGATGAATAAATGAGCGCAAACATAACTGAAATGACGCTATAGTCTGTTCTTCTTAAATCTACCCATTAGCATCAGGAGGCAGAAATAAGAGGTAATTTAAGGTAACATCAGAAAGTTCACCAAAGCGGCTCTCCAAAGAGCACTGTGTGAATGGCTCCTCTGTTTGCAGTCAGGGGGCACCACCCAGCAGCTCTCCTTAGTCAGAAAGAAAGAAATCCTCAGACGGGAGGAAGGGTTCAAGGCCACTTGGAAGCTGAGAAATCAAGACCGGGAGCTGCAGCTTGCTCCCTGCTCCTTTCTTCCTCAGCTAATCCCCCATTTGCAGCTGCCAACACGCAGATACGGTAACCACTGCATAAGACAACAAAAAGTCACATTTGCGGCTTTTGTTGACTGTTCTTAAAAATAAACTTGCCCTGGAAGGCATATACTCCAGTTCTGTTCTGAAAAAAACATTATCCTTCCCCATTTTAAGAGACTAGATGAGCTCCACAGTCCTAGAGGTATCAGGAACAGAACAAGTAAAAACCCAACAAAAAAAGCAAGTCAGGGTCCTCAGTTTTGCAGTTTGCAACAAAATTGTGAGCATCAGCTTTAATATAAGCAAATCCAGCAAGTTCCAGCCTGAAGGCATATGGTTATGTGAGACCTCAGCTTTTGCTAACTGCTGCTCCCCCTCAAAAAAGAAAAAAAAACAACTATTCTCTAGCTCTCTAAGAACAACTTTGGAAATGTCAGGTTTTATCCAAAAGGGACTAAAGCCAGAAGGCGACTTCAAATGAACTCCAGACTTAGTTTTTTTGACGAAAGGGAGAGACAACATCTACTTAAGTTATTTTTGAATGCTTGGGGGACGATGAATGCTTCACTATTCCTTGTCATGCCAGCTTATTGAAATAAATGGTTCTTAAAATCCTTGTAACTAATCAAAAGGTCAACAACGTCACACAGAACCAAACTGCGCATACTAATCTGAAAGCCTTCAGGCGCATCTACGCTAGCATGTTAAGCTGGATCAAAAGTGTGCTTTGGCAGCAAATCTCTCGCTCACCATCAGTTACCACGGTTTGATGCATGTTGCTGAGCGGTCTCAAACTACGCACCTGGATTCCTCTTCAACAAAACTAAGCCAGAAGATCCATTTCAGGAGCACACCTAAGAACACTCGGGTCATGAGTTAGCTTAGCACCACTTGCATGACATAGGCAGAGACTTTATCGCTTTCACCAGTTCAAGCCCCTTCCTCCTCCCCACTCAAGCGGCAATGCTTGGTGAAGAATTTCAGTTGCAAACAGAACCCTGATTATTTTTCCACTGACATTTTTATTTTAAACTGGAAAATGTTATCATAAGAAGCATTATAGACCATTTATGAGGTTTAGCTAGCGTCCTGTAAAGGACAGTAAGAGACTTACTCAAAATGCATTCCTTAGGGCTTGGAAAGTAGTAAGGAAGGTATCTCCCCAGTGACAGGTCTGCACATTTAGCACGGACATGCAAGTTTCCTTTCTAGGTGAGCAACAGAAGCATCCTGTCAAGTTTCTAGCAGGAGTTAGGGAGCAATAAGCACAAGTTCATTTTAAGATACATATTTGGAGGTTGGTGATTTACTTAAATTTCATTCTTTTTAAGGACAAAGCCCTTCTGGGACATTCCTTAATGTGAGCACAGGAGTTACTCTTAAGGAGACTATTCCTAGTCTGCTCTCTGCATCTCATTCAGCGCTCCTGCTCCTTCCACCCTTCAGAATGGTTTTCCCGTTATCACTCACGAATGCTTCTCCAGTCTCACTCTTAACAGCCCCGTTGAGAGGGCCGATCTTTCAAGCTGCTCGTGTTCTGAAGGGAGGTACTCAGCAGCAAGCAACTGCTTTTTTTTTTTTTAAAATCTCCCAGTCATGCACCACTCAGAGAGGGACACTAAAGATAACAGTGTGAGTATGTGGTACCAGGGCACGAAGAATTGTAGCTGTCATAGCAACAAAAAAGGTGCATCTCCAAACCTCAACTGATCTTAAAAGATCACTGTGCAAGCCTGGTGTGTGCTGCACAGTCATCCTGTGGATGGAGACACTTTTGCTGTGCAACAGTGCAGTCATGCAGGAACCAGCATTTCCAAAAGAGGGCTGAGACATTCCATGTTACAAGGCTACAGTGTTATGCAGAGTCGTGTTTTGAGATTTGTTTTTTCTGCTGCACTTTGTAGATTACCCATCAGAAAGCAATAAATTTCTGTAATTTGGTGTCCAACAATTCCCACAGTTCACCTCATTTCCTTCCCACTAACGTTCCGGTTCTTGAAAATGGTCTATTTTCAAGACAGCATAAAGCACTGCCGAGCAACATTCAATCTCACTACTAAAAGGCAAGTATATTTAAAGCCATGAGATAACTTTACTGTTCAAACAGCAAGGATGTCGGAGGAGGACTCGATTAAAGCAGAATAGGCATGTCTCAGAGTCGCTCTCCTGGAACACCTTTATTTCAAGGACTGTAATTTCTGGATTCACACTACCTGACCAGCATGCCAGAAGATTTTGGCAGCACTGAAGTAAACAGCAATGGCAGCATGAGTTAGGAAAAGATTTAATGACTACCCAAAGAACTAATACAGCTACAAAAAACAATCTCAGACTAATCTGACAGAGTATGGCTAGTAATTGCACGTCTTTCTGCAAGATTCTACTCTGAGGTTTTACCTCAAAAGAGAAAGGACCAGCCACAGCAGCTGTGTTGGAACCACATGCCAGGGTACCATTCTCAAAGCTGGTAAGATGAAAGGAAACTCATGACAGAGCAAGCATCAAGAAATCTTGACTGCCATGCAATTTTCATGTCAAATCACAGCACTAATGTTAGCTGGAAATCTTAGCTACATGGTTAAGAAAATTCTTTTATTTTGCACACTTGGAAGTACTGAAAATCCCTGGAATCTTTTATTGGTCACATGGCAATTTAGCTCCAAGCTCGTATTAGCTGTTGTCATTAAACAATGACCAGAATAAGTAGTGCTACTTTTCTTACTGGACTTGCTTACTACAATAAATGCATTTGCCAGTCCATGTAGTACCGGTGACCTGCAAACTGTGCAGGGTCACTGGCAGGCGCCTGAAGGATCAGCAATAAGGTGTTCAGTAAAAGCTGGTTTTCCCTCAGACTGGCAGTACAGAGGACATCCGGATCATCGTGTGCAGCGTGGTGCTGGCAGAAAGTCCAGGCAAGGCCAGACAGTTCTGGGTACAAGCCAGGCCTACTAAATTACCCAGTGGAACTTTAATATGACAATTTTCATTTAGTTGTTCAAGTTTATTTGTTACTAGATATATCAAGATATTATTGACTAATAATGACTTTTCCATAGCCTGAACAGATATCCCACGTAACTCTCTAGATTATTCCAAAAGATGTTTTCCATGGAATAGCATTTGCTTAGAACAGAACCCACGTACCATGCATTTCCAGACTGCAGTGATGGGGCATGTCAAGTTGCATTTTTTATGAGACTTTGATTACTTTATTTACAGACCGATTCCTAAACCATCCTCCCCCCCCCCAAAGGAACTACTTACATTAGAATAATGCAGGCCTCTGAGTAGTTTTGAAGATTCACCAACCATCCTGTTAAAAACCATTAATAAAGTGTAATTCTCCTCCACTAGAATGGAATATCACTCCAAATGATGCTGCTGAAACTCAGCAAGCCAACAGTGATTCATGTACCAGCAAACAAATTAAGATATTAAAACTGATAAGCACGGCTTATACGAAGCAATGTAACTTTAATTATACCTAGTAGAATAGTCTCGAGAAATAGCCTCCAAAGAATGCAAAATATTCAGTCATTTTAATGTCCAATCCATCTTTGCTGATGTTTACATAGCTGTAATTGCTTTTATGGAAGAACAGCATTAGAAAACTATATACTTGTAGCTACTGGAAATGAAGACAGCCAGCACAACATGAATAGGCAAGAACTTGCAACACCATTAGCTTCTAACTCGTAAGTAAATTGCACATCTTGATACAACAGCTAATATCTGCAGTCCAATGAATTGGCTGATGTATATTTGTGGAGTCAAGACCGATAAACAACAACAAAGGGCTGAACTTCTCCAGCTTGAAGCTGAAAAAAAGTTTAAGACTATAAAGTTCATGAAATACCTGCAGTAGCCAGATACCTTCCACAAAATAGAAAGTTTGCTGCACATACCGTCTAATCCAGAATTGTGTTAGCACCTGGTTTGTGCTTTAAACGTTTGTCATTACATTGGTTAAAAGCATAACAGACAAACTCTACTCCACAAACCCTAGCTTCACCATTAATACTTAAAGTATTTCTACAAATGTAATTTATTTAAGGATCTAATGTAGGTTGCATTTTCACTAGGAGACTGCAGCAAGCTAGTTACACAAGTCTTTCAGGTATGATCAGGTCTTAAGTCAGTGTTTATTGTCTAATGTGATAGAAGTGGACAAAGATATTCCATACTGAAATTCGCATATTGCAAAAATACACCAGAAATCATAAATCTGGTGCGTAACTGTAGATACTAATAACTATTCAACTCTTAAATATAAGGGTTTTTTTGCTCCTGTGCTTGTCAGTTTTCACAACCCCAAGAATTATTTCCTTATTACATAATTGCACAAGCTGCTTACTTGGGAGAACCTTGTTTTTGCATGAACTACAGTCTGAGAAGTCACTTAGATGTACAAGCCACTCTATAGCTGATTACTTCAAACTTTTCTTCATCAAGCAAAATAATTCTGATCTGTTGCAGTTTTTGTTATCTCCTGAGTCTGAAAATGACACATTGTCAAAGATTTAGGTAGGGTTAGTGAAAGACTGGTAATTCCTCTTATTTCTATTTTAAAGAGTAGATCTAGCTAAATCTAATTAGGAAGACCTTTAAAGTAAGTCCTAAATAAACCATCATAAAAGCAAAAATTAAAAAAAAAATCCTTTATACACACCTCACTTCACTAAACTAGTGCAAGTTTACAGATAGACAAGACCTCAGCAATTTAAGAACACTTTGAGATTAGTTTGGCTAATCAAAATTAAGACACTAGCTTGCTATAGAGAGCTTAGATAATACAGCTTGCTAGAAACAAGCTGGACCAGCCAGAAGAGACAGGTGTATTGGGAGCAGGAGGGCATAAATGAAGATGGCTACAGAGACTTCACTGGAGGGAGGTTTGGGTTTGTTTTAAATAACCACACCACTGTTTAAGTACTCAGCATTGAAAGGTGATGGCAATCTGTACAGGAGACAGAAAAAAAAAAGGCAGTTTATAATATTATCTCCCCCGCAATCTCCATTTCTACACAAATAATTGCAATTCAGTATTAATAAGGTATCGAGTTTTCTGAACTCTGAATCAGATAGTCTTTTCTTTAGAGAAAAGTTCCTAGTAACATTAAACTTTTTCATTAGGTTATTCAAGGGAATGCATCGAGATGAAGCAGTGTAAGGCGCAGCATTTCTGTTGTGGGAAGTCAGAGTTCAGCGAGACTCGCCGTCAGCCATGAAGCACAGCATCCACCTTCTGGCCCTGACAGATCCTCCCCACACATCTACACAGGACACCCAGTGAGAAGAGAGACGGTATAGCTGCAAACCGCACCCCTCCTCCGCCTCGCGCGCACAGCCCTATCACAGGTCTGTCCAGGATGAAGGTACATGTAGAAGTTAATCCCTCATTTTTCAATTAAATCCTTCAAAGTTTTAAATTAAACAAGTTCCAGACATATCGTAACAAAATTGAAAGAACTATTCAAACTCATATTTTTGCCCTTTACATACAGGTATTTCTTGAGCATGTTGCATCAAAAATAAGAGATTCACAACATTCTCATGTCTGCATAGCGTTGAGAATAATTTTAATTTTCTGAGTTTTTGGTATCACAGAGAACTTGTGTTTGATACAAGCTATCTTATTACACAGCAAAAAATGATCATTTACAGCGTTAAAATACAGCAAAGTGGGGTGTTGGCAATTTGTGAATGAGACACTTAGTATCACTAATACAAGCTTATTCCTGGAGGGGAAAAAAACCACCACCAAACTATTAGTCTTCAAAATAATTAACACAGGATTTAGAGAGAACTATTTTTAATTCATTTTTATAATAAAAAAACCCTAAGTCTATTTTTTTAAGACCTTAACTACCTGTTAAAAAGATACTATCTTGATGCTCATCAACATTTAACTATTTAAGTTAAATTCATTATTCAGGTGTCCTCAGACACTCATCCATCCAGTTTTATGCACACAAAACCATTAGTACCAGTAAAGGCTGGGTTATTGAGCCTGGCTATATAGCACCTTTATCCACCTGAAGCAAGCAGAATCTGTACAAATTGCAGACTTTAAGCACCTGACAATGCTTTACTAATCCAATTGTACTTTATATTTTTACCAAAAATGGATTAAAACCTCTTAAAAATCTTCACTTGCACCTTCCGTAAAATTCAGCCATATTCTCAGTAATGCTGTTATTGAGGTTAGAAGTGCTTAAAAAGACTTTATTCTCTAGCCAGCTGCATTAACAAAACTATACTCCCCATTATTTTAGTCTACATTTAAACATGCTAGGAGTCACCTTGCCTCAGTGGGAGTAAAAGGGAAAGTAGCCACTATTCAGCTGCAGGTGTTAAAATAGCCTAGAATCCAATGTGTCTCTAGAATCCTAGAGACAAATTAACTCTCAACACACCCCTATAAAGTGCAGAAATTAAAGATTCAGCGAATTTCTATACCGCATCTGAACAATGACTTGGCAAAAATGAATCATGCAGAAACTTTGCTATGACACAATACCCTCAAACGGGTTCAGACATTTAAATCACGCTGAAGTTATTGCCATTTCAGAAACAAGTATAAGGCAACTGACATATTTTAGTAGTTGCCCACAAATTCAGGAAAGAACTTTTGCACTACAAGCCTACCTTTTTGTCAAAGGACTATTACAGTTTTTGAGCCAAGTTATTATTTCAAGACTCTCTATTGCCTGACAAGACAGGTCAGGTTCTGTCATCTCAATAATCCTGTTAACAGCAAAGACGGTGACCTGGGCAGAGGGGACAAGACGACACTACATCAGCTAGAACTCTAGAAGACTCAGTATACAGTGAGCTACAAAAACATTTAAAGGACATCTCTTGGTAGTCTATGCTACATATAGGAAAGTTTATCATTAGAATGACTTACACAGAAAAAAAGCCTTATTTCACAGAGATCAAATTTAAAAATACTTACTGCTTTTTAATTTGTAGAACAGCACACCTATGGCTTCTGAAGTGACTGGAACATTGACTAACCATCCTTTAGTTTAGAAGACTAAGACAGTCTTCAGTCAAATGCTATCCAGAGAAATTATTTTACTTAGTGGTCCCTCGTAACTTGGCTTTTTAAGATTGCAGATTTGTGTGAAAGATGGTTGTAACCCATGAACTGTAAACATGGATCAGTTAACCTAAACAGGAATGGAAATGTCTTGAAATCATTTAAGCATGCATGAATAAGTAAAGAGGGGAATAAGAGAGGGTAATAAAATTAAGCAGGAGTTGTCAATATTTAAGACCAAGACAAATTCAGTCATTCAAGTGTCTCCTCCCCTCTTCTGTACAATGTTTGACAGTGATATCAGACTCACCCATTTTGCTGCCTTCATCACTTTGCCCCCGCAGGCTAAAAATGCATTCCCAGTAAGAGTTCTTTAAATAAAAAGCAAATCCTTTAAATGAAAATTTAAATTTATTTTGAAATTTTTATATGTCATTTCTATCAATTTAGACACACTGTTTGACATCATCAGATCAGAGAATTTACAGTGACTCACGGATAAAGATTTGGCTTTTACATTCAAATGTTAAGTACTTCAGAATAGCTTTGTCTTGTTATTTCCAAACCAGAAACACTAAAGAGCATTTTATTTTGCCTTTCAACCATCTTCGTTAATTAACAGACTTTTAGTATCAGCTGTACTTGAAGGGGAACATGCACAACACCAAAGGAATTACTTTGTTTGAATGAAGTGAGTACCTTAATTACAGTTCCAGATTTAAGACTAGTTCATCGTAGCATTAAAAGGCCGTGCTAAGTAGAAAGACATGATTTTTTTAAAAAATATATTTTCCTCAGGTAGACTGCAGAGCCTGACCTACTTGGAAAGCCTCTTTACAAAGATAAAAAGGTCTTGCTATCCAATGTTAGCATCACAGTCTTAAAAGTTTAGCCAGTTTTCATAATTATTTTGGAAACTATTACAGAATTTCATCGCTACCCTAACACTATCCTTGTATTGCTGGTTAACAACGAAATTCAATTCATCTATCAGACTTAAAAATTGTGTTGATTTTATTGCTTAATATAGCTTATTCTCCTACTCTCTAGCACTGACTTGACACCCGATAAACAGAAGAGACTTGCAGGGAAGAGAGTTGATCAGTTTGCCCATTCTGGTAGGGGGAGTGCCCCTCAAGCGTGTACAACATCATTAAACGTTCCGACATGAATGTCAGACCCCGACTCTCCAAGAGAGACGGCATCCCACCATGCATCTTAGAAGTTCAGAACCCCTCCAATTTGTAAGAACAATGCAAGCTCCAAAGCCCTGGAAAAAAAGCTTATAAATTCTAGAGTACAGCTTTTATGATATGCTGACACAGGGAATCTCACAGTAAGGTACTCAAACCGTTAAGATTCCTTTGTATACACCCTAGTACAACAGGCTGCTGCTGCCTTCTGTCAGCAAGCAGGACATCATGGAAAATCTGGGACCACAGCAACAACTCTATGCTAGAGTCAAGCATCTGTAATATTAACAAATTGGGGGGGAAGCGGGGGGGGGTTGGTGTTTGTAACAGCAAAATACTTCAAGTATCACATAATGGATTTTCTCCCCCGCCTTTATTTTCACTGTCTGATGGAACATCATTAACAGTGTGCCAGGAATGCTCTATCGCCTGATTCCAGAAGTCTGCTGCATTTCAAGAATCACAGGCACATTCCCTGCTCAGGAACACGCAGCAGAACAAGTGTGAAAGGTCTGTTCTATCAGTTTTAGAAGCCATATAAGAAATATGTACGTAATCTTAATCTTCCCTGTTGGTAAAGTCTGTTAACCTAGTTAATCCACAGGTATGATGATGATATGTATCTCAACACCCAATGAAACAAGTGTATTCATAAGCCTTTAAAGTATATAGAAAACTCAATTCTGTCCTCTGATGCTGTTTTCAAGTTTGCTTTATTCACTCTTTTGGATGACTATAAATAAGTGTTTCCACTATGGAAAAGAAAGTTAGCACAGTACATTTTCATGACTGGGGAATGGATTTTCTGAAGACATCTTCAAAAGGGCAAAAGCTTAAAAAAACAACCTGAACGTTTAATTCAGTTCCTTATAAAGTCCCTTGTAAAAATTAAAAAAAAAAGAAAAAGAAAGAAAAAAGTAAAGGAAAAACTGCAAGGCCCAGGATGATTTATTGCTTTTCTTCAGTTTTTTCCTTGGTCTCTTTCTTCTCAGATTCTTTGCTCTCTTCCTTTACAGAAAGCTCTTCTAGTTTTTCAGCAACTTTATCAGCACTATCATTTTTGTCTGTGCCTGCTAAGAGATCGATTAGGAAAAAAGTTACACAGAGGCAGTAATGGATTTTCCTGTTACAGGGGAAAGAGCAGAGAAGCGGGGGGTGAGGGAGCTGGGGAGAGACAGCTGGTATTTAGAACGAGAACAAAAGTAAAGAAATTCTCCACTAAGTACTGGAGTGATTAATTCCATTTCTTCTCCTTTGGTAATTACCTCAGATGTCAGAATTCAAGAAATACCACTTGGGTGTTTTAATCACTAAATGAGGGCCCAGCCATAGTGACTGAGAAACACGTAACGTTTGGTCAGCTTTGCTGCTGCCAGTAACAGACCCCAGGCAGTGTCGAGTCAAGTAAGTGTCTCAAGTCCCTAACTTCTTGCCTATCTTCACAAAAAAACCCCAAAAATCAAGTTCCCCAGTCTGAAACTGGGGAGTAGGAAGTTCTTAAGCCTGAAAAATTCCGATCTAAATATACTGAAGAGCGTTGACTGCAGACCACTAGTAATCTGTACTTTAGAAAGACAGAAGTGTTTATTTTACATGGCGAGTTCTCTTATCACACAGGCAATTCTACAAGGCTGTCCCTTGATCTATTAAACAGAGAGACGTGTGAAGAAATGCTACAGCTTCATACACGTTAACAACCATAAAAATTAAGTATTCTACTTGCATGATTATGTATTTGTGAAACTTGTGATGGGGAAGTGGAAGGACGCAGTGTTCACAGTTCATTCAAGTACTATAAACCAGAAATGCTTCCTTAGTAGCCTTTCCAAAAAAGCAATGTCCCGACAGCAATTGTAACAGCCTTCTACAAGGAAGAAGGCAATTGTCACTCCTGTGAACTATTACTCTCGCAGACAGAAAAAGCACCTGAACTGAAGACTGCAGTTCAGTACAGAGTGAGTCTGCTAAAACACAATGATACTCCAGGGGGCTATAACCACTCGAACAGCTAGAAAAAGTGGCATGGTACTACACTTAGACTTTTAACCTTACCTTTCTTTGCTCTCTTGTCTACTTCATTCCTGCATTCTTCAAATTTTGCCTTGAATTTCTGTGCATCTGTTTCAGTAAAGATAGAATATTTTTTCATTAGTTTTACCTCCTTGCAACACTGAATACTTCCAATCTTGAGGAAAGATACCTGAGGAGAAGTTTTATGTAAATAAAACTTGTAGGCACTTACAAAGTAATCTAATTTAAAATCATACAAGATGCTATGCAAAACTCTTGAATCACATTTTTGTGCAGAAGCAGTTTATTTTCTTTAGCGAGTCTATTAAAGTAGCTTATTTTGCAAAATACTTAAAACATAGTGCCAGAAGGAACTGCTCTGTAGTTATTGCAACTCCCAGCTGTCCCTAGCCTACAGGAATAAGAATACGTCAGAGACTGCTAATACGACTATCTGTGTGCAAAAGACTGGAGATTGGCTTTGAACTACTACCCTTGCAGCTGCACTATACCCTAAAAGACCTCCCCATCCTTACCATAACTTCGGGTTCTTAGCATCAAGAATGGAAGATAAAGCCTGTTGCATTAGTACAGCACTCAGATTCAATAGTCAAAGGCCTGGACTCAAGCTATTCCTGACGCCCACAGCTAAGGAAGCATAACCTTCACTATGTTCTGGTCTAAGCCACCACTTGATTTAACAGGCATTCCAAGCAGGTGATCAAGTTACAACAGTGTTTCTACACAAGTAAGACAAGCAACAAGACACAAAAGCGGATCAAGCAAAGTACCTTCTAACACCAGAACTATAGAGGAGGTAATTTGGTATGACACCTTGGTCCGACTGACCACAGGAGGTCACTGTTGCCCCACAGGAATTCAGAAGCCACTACGAAACTAGTCCAGGAAGTATTTGTATTGATTCCTTTTCAAGCATCTCAAAAAGACAAGACACTTGAAGGGCATATTATATCTGTTCACCTGTCATCTACTTAGTCAGTACTGCAAAGGGTGAACAGGCAAAGAAGACTACTCCCACAAGACAAAACACTCAATAAGATGAATAACCTCTACCAGAAAGAGGGAAAGGCTTTTCAAAGATGAACAAATAGTTACCAAAAGCCTTTAATTTCATATTTGATTGTGAAAGAAGGAAGCACTAAGCAGGTGGATCAGAAAGATTTATTTGGCTAAACAATATGCTGTTGGAGACTTGAGGGAAAGGAAGGAAGCAAGCGAGATATACTAAGTTCTTCCCAGATGTAGGCAAATCCATCTAGTTTTAAAATCTACAGCCACTTTATCAGCCATCCAGAGGGCGGGAGAAGAGGTGGCTAACACGCTAAATTTGTGTGGTAAATGGTAAAGCAGGAAACGCAACAGCATTTTTCCTCTTTTATTTTGCTTCTTTTTTCAAGGACACCCACCCCACCCCACCCCGACTTATTTGATTCAGTCCTAAGGAGCTGGGAAAGCTACGCTGTCATTCAGCCCTACGAGATGATCCATACGTAATTACAGACCTACCTTCTGTTCTGGTAGTCAGTGTTGTCACTCCAGAAAAACCCACCACCTAGTACAATAGTTGGGTTTGTCTGGCACTTTTCACCCAGTGTTCCATTTAATCACAACAAAGAAGATACTAAAGCAAACCAACAACCAAACAAAACCAGATGTTCTGCTAATGCAGATGGACCAGAAATCTCAGGTCAGTATTTCCTTGCTTGTAATGCAAAAATGTGATCTTAACTACCACTGAGCACCTGAGATATGTGAAAACGAGCTGTGTATATCTCTACCCCATAGTATTACTGCTTTCAGTTTTATTCTAATTGGCATTACACTTGCATGAAGTGGCTTAAGTTTAAAAAAGTGCCTCAGGCAGAAAGCTCTATAATTACACTGTTTGTCAACACATAGGGTTAAGTGATTAGCTGACTTTCAGTTAAAGCAGTAATTAGCTAACATAGCATGCAGTGGTAAGATATAGCACATCTACAACAGTGGTTTACGGTAGCCTTTAGCCACTTCGTGTAACACAACAGTATACAATCAACGTAAGTTCAGCACCAGTCCACTCACTCTCTGCATTTAAAAATCGGATTGCCAGAAGTTCAGGCTTGGGGCTTTCATCTGCAAAGTCAGCATGTGTGTTCCAGACCCATGCCCTGTCGCTCCCAGCGTTAGGCTTCAGCTCCATTAAGGGTGTGACTGAAAAGAAAGCATTAAAAGATGTACACAGCACAATAGTAAATGTTTTCCACACCAACCTCCATAAATCTTATTGACAACTGACTGCAGTGGTTATGTAAAGCACTTTACACAGAATTACTTTTGGATAAACAGAAGACAATGGTGCCCACAAATATTTTTCCTTACGTCCTCAAATAAGATGATGCAAGACCATTACTGTATAAAAGAATGCTAAATTCCCTATTGTTACAGAACTGAGAGTTTAATTCAACTCTTGTTTAAAACAGATGACTGATACTAAGAGAGATGCAGTCACTAAGCACAACTCTGAAGAACAGTCAAATGGTTTAGGAGGAAAAGGCATCCAGACAGACAAACAGCATTCATTCTGCTTTTGCACATTGAAAATACTGCAAAGAGTTGTTTATAAAAAGCATTATTCCTACAATTAGTCGTCAAATCAGGTTCATTTCTCTCCCATCAGTTTAAAGCTCTACTACAAGGTAATATAGAATTCTGCAGTGCTGCAAGATGGGCACAGCATATTTTCAATCCATTTGTTCTTTCCCAGTAAACTGAGCCCTTTCTCTCCAAGACACTATTGTTACTTCACCTGACTGACTGGAGAAGTTGCAATGTTCCTTCTCACACCACTCTCAGACTTTTTACATTCCACACATAAGAAGTTTAAGCAGGGTTTTTTTTCTCCCCGACCCCTGGGTCCTTTGTTTAGTTCAGGAGAAATCTGGAGTCTACTCACTTTCTTGCATTTTTTAAATTTTGACATCAAATTACATTTTGTTTCGTTTAATGTTTTGCAAAAATGAAGCGTCCTTTTGTCTGCCTGTCAGTCAGCATAAATTCAATAAAGAAATAAAGCAGTTTTTCCAGAAAAAAAAAAACTTTTGACATGAACGCTACAAATGTATCAATTCTGTTTTGCATATGTGCAACATTTATTTTCCTAAACAAAAGGTTTACTCTTACTGGTTGGGGGCTACACTGCTTTCATATTTGCCATTCTATTTACTAAACAGGAAGACCTGTGCCCTCTGAATAGTCTGACTTGCTGAAGAGACCTACCCAAAGAAAACAAGCATGACTGTTTGACTTCATATTTGTATTAAGCTACTTCAAACATGTTATTTCAAGTTACCTAAATGTAGTTTAACTCCACAGAATACTACATACTCTTCGTGTAAAAACCCGAATACTACCAAAGCAAGCAAGTAACAAAGTATTACCAAATTAGTCTACTTGTTGCTAGTTATATGGCCTTTCAAGTCTGTCTTGCCCTTTCATGTTTATTTTTATTCAAAGAGGATCAAAGGAACAAACCTCTCCTGCTCCATCAGCTCTCAATACACATTCTTTTTGAATGAGTGAGCTGAATATACCACGTTCATTTCAGTTTATTTCACAAGCAGAGAAAGGCAGCCAGAGATTAGTTTAGTGCCCCAGTGTCTGTTTTCTGATGGTTAAGCAATTGCTTCTACCAATTCAAACATTTAGCTCGAAGTAGTAAATTATTACGATTGCTTATTTCTCATTCTTTTATGAAAACAAACCAGCATACATTAATTTCTTATACTAAACAGTACTAAGGCCTACATTTTCTATGCTCTACTAATCATTAAAAAACCACATGCACACTGGGAGCAATCACATAATGTCTGTCTATCCCAGCTAAATTTTGAAGTGTCTTTAAAACACTATCAGTCTGAAGAAAAAAAAACCAAAACCAGACAAACAACTTTAAGACTCAACCTTGCAGGCAATCACCAAAACCAACTACAGCTTCTTTCCATTGATAAAGGTAAGGACTCATTGTTTTTTTGCTTGTAACCTCCTGTGCAGAGCAAGAGACAGGTATATTTACAGTCTACTATCAATCTGACACCTGTTTCAAGACATAAAGCAATTCTCTAGCTGCTACTGAAAAGCCACTGAGCTCTTAATCTACAATGTACAATTCTACAAGCGTATTTTTTAAAAACAAAAATAAGAAGTATAGCAATGTATAACATACTATAATGGTTTGCACAGATTTTTAGGGTTTTATCCCTCCTCATGAGGAGGCGAATTGTTCCCTTCTCCTTGTGTTTCAGGAGTTTTACATCACCAGTTCCTCGTTCTTTCCATTCTGGAAGATCATTCTCAGATGCAAATCGGAATAGTTTTGCTCGCCTTTAAGAAGAGAAAATTTAAGAAGTTAGCCTGAGTGTAGAAACACTTCCCGAAACAGCATACTCGACTGAGCAGTAGAGTTATTCTTTGAAAAGCCACACACAAGAAAGGAAACAACTTCTTTTGTAAGGTTCCTTGTTCCGCTTCAGCATACAAATTTAGAAACCGATATGATAAATTCAAACTTAAACACAAACTATTAGGAATTATGTAATAGCTATACTAAAATTCAACAGGTTCTGGACACACTTTTGGGGACGGATAAACATATTTGGTGTAGGCAACCTTTTAGATTAAGGTAGCTAATTAACAGGTTTTGCTATAGCTAGAGTTTTTATATATATTATGAATACAACTGCTACACCTAACCAGTGGCATTTATTAATTCAGGAAATTGAGCAACTTGAGGCTAAGTAAAGACCCTTGTACAATTCCAAGCCCAATTTTGATCAACTGTTAACAAAGTGCCTCACCCTCTAGAGTCACTAATTTCCTTTTAACTCCAGAAACCTAGTTGTTGCCGTTCTTAAATCCGGACTAAAGGAAGCTTAGTGCTGCACTGCGGTACAACATATCTGCTACGGAACATCACTGTTGAATCTTCCAAGATGCCAGTGTGCCAAAAGAGAAACAGGAGTAGTTTGGGACATTAGTCAAAACTGACCCAGGAGACAGTCTGAGCTCTGCTAGTGTGGAGTTTAGGACACTGCCATAGGAAAGGAAGCACCTGCTCACACTACAGGGTATATATGAAAATACACTTCTCTATAAAAGAGCAAAGGACAGGGACTTGTAATATGCCAGGTCCTTCAAGAGAAGGTGTTGGATGTTGGAGCAACCTACTCTGACAGGTGCTCTGATGCAGGTGAACTACTTTGTTGCACAGCAAGTCCTTCCTTCCAAGTCCAGCTGCCATTTAGGAGGTGAATCCCCTAAGCTTAGCTATCAGAACAACCAGCATTCAAAAAAAAGGACTCCTTTCCTCCTTCACCCCTTTGCAGACACAAAAATGGGCCTACAGAGCACTGGAACTTACACTATTATTCCCCCCACCACCACTTTTTAAATTAAAAAAAAAAATCAAATCCTTTTTTCCATCTGATTCTGCACATCACATGTGCAGAGAGGCCTAATGGTCAGAGATCTCACCACACTACTTGTCAGAAACTGACCATCGCTTTAGTTTTTACCAGAATCTGTATTAGGAGAACTCAAATCTCTCTTCCAGATTAACACCACCCTTCTACAATTAAGTAAAAGCAGTATTTTTTTAAACCTATTTAAAGCAAACACATCATGAATCGTATTCAAAACACTTCAAGCCTTTTGTCTACATGCTTCTTCAGGCAGATCATACATCTTAAGCAAGCCATCCTGATCTGACAAAAAGCCCAATCTAAGGATAAAGCTATGTTTAAGGTAACAGAAGGGTACTGCCACAAATGCCCCAGTATTGTACAGCATCTATTGCTTTTATTGTTTCAGTCTATCATACATCACCCTTTACATCTGGGGATGCACAGCAGCAACAATATATTCGTCTCATCCCCCGCCCCCCATACTCGTTTTATACTGTGATCGCACAATTTCAAACCTCCAATTATTAGCCAAGTTAATGTTTTCTTTTAGGCTAAACAATACTAAAGCCAGATTTGTAATATTAGCTCCCTTCTATTACTCCAGACTTCAGAGTTTCTTGGTGGGCCATTATCATCAGCCATCCCCCAACTCACAGTAAATACCAACCAGCTTAGCTTACCACTTCATACACAGGGTTCCTAACAAGTTACCTAGCTTTTTATAAGCACATTCAAGTTTAAACCTAATAAACATTTAGATATCATACAGAAATATTCTGCTTACATCTTAAACAATTCTTCTTCATCTTCCTCCAGAGTTTTTATTTCTTGCTCAGGAAGGGAAACTATGGGCTCAAATTGAGGATCGTGGTTAGAATCATCTGTGTTTTCAGTGGAAGTATCATGCTCTTCATGTGTTTCCTGCGGGGGGGAGGGAAGGGAAAAAAAACACTTAAGTTGCTATGTACTTAAAATCTGAAGTACTCATATCTGTGTTTAAAATGAAAACATTTATGACTATTCAGCAATTTGATCTTAGCAACTGAAATACCCTGCAACAATAGAGAAAAATTATAGGTGAAAGCAAAAGCTTTAAAGTCAACACACAGTTATACTAAGGAAAAAAAAAGGTGCTTTTGCCACGCTAGGTGTTTTAGTCCTACCACTCCTATTAATCGTGCAGAGGCTTGGCCTTGGAGCAATAGCTTTGGGTTATGGAAAACAATTTCTTCACCTATTTTTCCTATATAATGTCTTTTATGCTACTAAAGCACTGCTATTTCTTAGTGGCTAATGACCTGTCATTAATGGGGAAAAAAAAAAAAAGAGAAAAACCACAACACCAAAGGAACCCCCTACCTCGGCTTAAGGGACACATTACATCCAGAAGTTCGTTATTCTAGCCTTACGCATGAGGATCACCTACAATCATAGGCATTTTTGAAGCACAGTTGTAAGACTCGAGAAATAATTTAAGGTTTTTTACTTTAAGACTCTTCGGAGAACTTTAGGTTATGGGCAAGTGGCCAAAATACTACTTCCTGTTTCGTTTTTTAGGAATCTGTCATAGCATTCAATAAGCTTAAGAACTGTTTTTAGTATGTGGCTAGTAAGTGATAAGCATCTCTAACACTTCATATGTATGCACTGCTAAGAAGCATTCAGTAGGGAAGCCTAGGAGGGAGATTTATCTGCAAGTCTAATGAGGCCACAAACAGCTATCTCAGGTCAAGGGAAGCGATTTGGGGTTTTTATGTCATTGTTTGAATAACAGAGAAAGGAAAAACCGTCTGTACACCGAAGACACTTAAGTCTTATTTCCACTTTACAGATGGAAGAGTCCACTCCTGCGGGCTCCATTTAGAATAGCCTTTAGAGAGCAGGTACGCACCACGTGTGCATAAAGCAACTGGAATGAAGCAGTCTATTTTTATTAAATAGCAACAAAAAAAAAGAAAAAAAGGCAAGGGGGAATTAGGTGAGAATGTTGCAAAATAAATTCTGGTTATGTTAACACCATCACACCAGCTATCATTAGTTTTACGTCCCCAGTGTTCCAGTACGTAGAAGGAAAAAAAAAAAAGGGAGAAAGCCGTTAAATCACGTCTGTTTTCAAGAAACAGGAAAAGACACATGGGCCGAAGTTTTGCACCTCGCCTCGCCCGGCAGCAGGCAGCACACGCCGTGCCGCCCGCGCCCGCCCGCCCGCCCGCTCGCAGGAGCCGTGAGAAAGGCGCCGTTCCCTCCCGCCCCACGCGAGAGCGCGGGTCCCGTTATCACGACAAGGTCCCGCCCGGCCGCGACATGGAGCACGTGGGGCCGCTCCTCCCGCCGGCCGCGGCACGAGGCGTTCGGCCGGGCGGGGGAGGGGGAGGAGGAGGAGGAGGAGGAGGAGGAGGAGGAGGAGGAGGAGGAGGAGGAAGGAGGGGAACGGGCAGAGGGACCACCCGGGAGCGCCCGGGTCGCGGGCGGGACCGCGGCGCCCGCGGGAGGCTCCGGCCCGGGCAGGGAGGGCGCAGGCCGGAGCGGAGCGCTCGCCCTCCCACGGCCGGCCCCAAGGGACGGGCCGCGGGGGACACGCGTGCCCCGGCCGCCTCAAACGGCCGGGCGGCCGCGGCCCCGCCGGGCGGGGGCGAGAGGAGGGAGGCGGCGCTGCCGCTCGCTGCCCTCCGGCCAGGCCCCGGGCGCGGCCCTCCCGGCCCCGGGCCTCGCCCGGCCCCGGCTCCCCGCCCGCCCGCGCCCCTCGGCCCCCGCGGGCCGCCCGCCCGCCGCGCCGCTCCGCTCCATCCCGCCCCATCCCGCCCCGCTGCGCTCCCGCACCTTGGTGTCCGCCATGGGGCCGGGCTCGCTCCGCTCCGCTCGCCGCCGCCCGCTTCCTGCCGCGCGCCCCCGCCCCGCCCGCCTTTACCTCATTCCCGCAGCCCGCGCCGCCGCAAGGCACGATGGGAAACGCCCCCCTCCCCTCAGCCCCGCGCTCCCGCCGCCCCCGGCGGGCACCCGCCGCCGGGAGAGCACCGGCCGCCCCGGCCCCGCACCCGGCCCCGGCCCCGATCGCCGCCCCGGCGCGCCCTGCCCTCGCAGGAGCTTTTTGTTATTATTATTTCTGTTTTAATTCCCCCGTTCCCGCGGCGCTTCCCATCAGCCCCCGCGGCATGGCGGCCGCCCCGCGTCCCGACCCAAGATGGCGCCCGCCTGCGTGAGAGAGGGGGGCGACCGTTAAGCCTCTGTCGTTATTATTATTATTATTATTAAGCGACGCGGCTGGCCCCGCGCGCGAGGAGCGGCAGCGGTGAGGGGCAGGCATTTTTAAAAAAAAAAAAAAAAAATTACGTCGTTTTTCCTCACACGCGTCCCTTCGCAGCGGCCTGTGGGTGACGGCGCAGCCCCGCCCAGCGGCCTGAGGAAGCGCGAGGCGTGCGGGGAGCGTGCGGGGCCGGCGGCAGCATGGAGGGGGACGGCGAGCGGTGCGGCCCCCGGCGCCCCGCGGCTGCAGGGGGGGCCGAAGCGGAGAGCGGGGCCGGCCGAGGCGGGGGCGCCCCCGCGGGGAGCCCCGCAGCCAGCCCCGACGTGTACAGGTACACGAAGGGAGACCTCTTCACCTCCGAGATCTATAAAGTAGAAATACAAAACCTTCCCAAATACATCGGGTTTAACGATGTGAAAAAGTTCCTTGCCAAATACGGGCTCAGCCCTCATAAGATAAAACTTTTTGGGAAGCAGACGTTCGCATTCGTAACCTTCAAGAGCGAGGAGGAGAGGGACAAGGCCATGAGAGTCCTCCACGGGGTGCTGTGGAAGAGCCGGCACCTGAGCGTCAGGCTTGCCAAGCCGAAAGCAGACCCGATTGCAAAGAAAAGGAAAAAAGAAGAGGAGACGGAGCAGGGAGAGGTGAAGCGGCCGGCTCTCTCCAAGGCCAGCGGAGAGGAGCCTCTGAGCAAGCAAATAGCGGATGTCGTGACCCCGCTGTGGAACGTGCCCTACGAAGAGCAGCTGGCCAAAAAGAAGCTGGAATGTGAACAAGTGCTGCAGAAGCTGACAAAGTAATTCCTCTTTGTAAAGCTACCGTAATGTTTACGAGACTTGACCTCAGGTTGGGATGTAGCTAAATTTGCGCAAATTGCTCTCTCTAAAATAAAGTAAGTTAGAGGTAGGTCAAAACCCAAATCCCCTGACAAAGCAAATAGAAGATAACCTGCGATGCTAGGACTTAAAAACTGTTCAGGCTGACAAAACTTGCCATTGCTGTTCTTGGCCAGCCTCGCGAGATGGCTAAATGAAGGGGCCTTGTTTTAAGGTCTGTTGTTCCATAGGCCTGAGCAGAGGGATGTTTGTGCCCTTAAAGTTCAAAAAAAATTGGCACCATCAAACGGTGTCGGAGGTAATCAGCCTGGAGAGATGGTAAATTACTGTTAGGATTTTCTCTTTAAAAATCCCCTCAAATTTTTATGCCTGGTCTTTGTAGATCAAAGTATCACTTCTGTCTCTTGCCTTACTCACTTACGCAGATAAAATTGGCATTTTTTCCATGCATGGGTACATTGCTAAATCTAGCACATACCTTTATAACTACGTTTAACTCTTTTGTTTTTTCAGGTTACGGCTCTTTAAACTTGGAGGGGGTTTGCCTGTTAAAAAATTCTCCTGGAAGAAATATTCTTCATCTGATACTTTTCTATGCCCTGTACAAAAACAAAAAAACAAAAAAAAAAAAAGTAAAAAAAAGTCTCTTGTACAACTGTCAACCTCAGTTTTTCTAAATGTGCACTTTACAATTTTTGTTTCTGATTTGGGCAGGGAAATAGGAAATAACAACAGAGCTTTATTACCTTGGTTGTTCCTGCAGAAGCAGAAGTACAATAAATTGTGTTGCCCAGTAGAGGGAGTGAAAGCATCACCGTTACAGGTAATGTAATCCTAGGTAATGTATGGAATGGGGTTCAGGAGCTTGGGGTTAAATTAGTTATTTAGTCTTAAGAGACAGTGGGCAAGCTGAGTGTTTGACTTCTGCTTGTAATGAATGATGAATTTTAGACATTGTTGCCTTTCATGTAAATACTGTGTGGAAATACTTACAGGAAGCAGAAGAATAGCTACAATTAACTGGATACTCTAGCTTTAAAATGAACATGCTGTCCCTACAGGCTTGTCTTGTACGCTAAGACAAACGTTCTTCAACAGAGGCAATATTTTGCTCTTTAAATAACAAGACTTACTAATACTTTTTCATTATTGCCATTAGTTCTCATACATGAGAATCTATGAGTATCTTCCATATGGACTAAGTGTCCCGTGTCCATTTGCAAGTTCATTTAACCGTATGAGGGTTGTTTCAGGAGAAACTTGGCATGTGCAAATAAGTGCTATGTAAATATCTTACATAACTTTATTTTAAATCTAGACCGAATATCGCAACAAATGTGAGTTCTTGATTGGGATTGGTGTAAATCAAGAAGACAAAACTGTGGGTTGTCGTCTTGGCAAATATAAGGGTGGTACATGTGCTGTAGTGGAGCCATTTGATACTATTCACATTCCTGCTATTGCCAAAAAAGTAGTAAAAGCTTTCCAAGACTACATAAGGTGAGCGTAAGTAAAATGAGTTATCCATAAAGGTTTTGATGTCTTACTCAAAAATATTTATAAAATTAAATATTGCGAAGAGCTTAGTGTTTGTTCTGAGCTTTAAGACCTAAGATATACCGGTCTCGTTCTTTAGCAGTTCTTTGACGTTTACATCCTGTGCTCGGATCACTCGGTGTTTTCCCCTTGCTCTTGCTCAGCTGCTCTGAGCTGGAGGGGCAGGTACCCGCCAAACACAGCTTTATTGCAAGCAGTGACACGTGTAAGTCTACAGGAAGAGGGTCTGTTATTTGAGAGCTTCTTCTACTAACTGTAAAGAAATACTCAGAAAAAGGCTTTTTAGAAGAGAAATTTGAATGCCAAAGGTCAATTGCTTCCTTGGATGAAGAGAGGAATCATCCTACAACAACAAGGAATGAAACAAGAGTTGTAGATTTAAGCAACAATACTCTTTAGAAAAAGGAGCAGCTTCTTTAAAAAGGAATTAAATCCTCAGAAATGGAAACCTCAGAAGAATCATGAAGATGGAAAGTTTGAACTTGATCTGAAGCACAGAAGCCAGCGAAGGCAAAGGCATTATAAAAAGTTGTGTCATTCTCTGAACGCGCTGAGAAGCTGCCTGTGTCCTGTCTGTAATTTCGTGTGGGTTAAAACGGGTAAGAGGATTGTGAGGAGTAGGGACAGATTATTTTGCACTAGGAGATAGGATCTCTTCATCAGTCTCTCTCTTTTCTTAATTAAGATGTGGAAGTCATTCTTTTCTTGACAAATCAACGTAGCTCCAGTTCGTACTTGACATTTTTCATCACTTTGCATGATGAGCTGCTTTTGTTTCAATAAACTATTGAATGTTGTGCAAAACCCTAGTTCTCTCTTAAGTAACTGAGCTTCTGAAAATTGCAGGTCGACTCCTTACTCAGTTTACAGCCCAGAAACCTACGAAGGCCACTGGAAACAGCTCACAGTCCGTACCAGCAGGAGTGGCCACATTATGGCAATTGTTTATTTTAACCCTCAGGTATTTAAGTCGATCTATAACGTGCAGCTCAGACAAACAGCTTTAAAGCTACATACATTTGATTTTATGAATACTGCATGCGAAAGAGAAATAGAATAATTACTTGGTGTAGTTTACCTTGCGTCACTTCTGTTTAGACTAGTCCGATACTTGCAAATGAACAAATAATTAATATGCTTATAGAAGGCAAACACTAAATCATATCTTTAAGTCACTAAGATGATCATTCTCCCTTCTTTCAAATGAAACCTTTAGAAATTAAGTAAAGAAGAGCTAGCTGACCTGAAAATCTCTCTGGCAAAACACTTCACGGAAGGGGCGGGAAGGAGCAGTGGCGTTACTTCTCTGTACTTTGTGGAGGAAGGACAAAGGTGAGGGAGCTGACTTCGCTTCGGGGGGTTTTGGTGGCGGCTGGATTTTTGGTGTTTGCAACAGAAAAGCAGGTAGCACTTCCACACCGTTATTTTGTCTATTCCATAAAAGCAGCAGCAGCGTTACTAATTTATTGAACAGTTATTTACCTTTTCCACAAGGGACTGCAGTAGATGGGTATTTATTATTATCAACAAGTAACTTCTGCCTCCGTTCTTCCTTATTTTATGTGAATTTTTTTTAAATCTCCCCATCCTCTTGCACAGAGCGCAAAGCTCACACCATCTTAATCTAGAGACAGCGTAGGTCCTACTGTTTACATCAGTGGGACGACTGTACACCGTAACAAAAAAATGGCCAAGAAGATAGTCTCTGAAAGGAGGTGATAAATGTTGGCCCACTATAAATTACTGCTTAGTAGGTAGTACTACAGTTGTCAAGATGACTGCAGCTTTGGTAAAAATTGTAACAAACTTGTCTGTGCTCTTTCTTTTTTTTCCTCTCGGTTTTGTCTCCCATGCCTCGCCCCAGGAAATCTCCCAGTCTAGAGGACTTGCCTTTGGAGCACGTGGCTGGTGATAAGTACATATATGAAGAACTTCTTGGCCTAAAATTTAGAATTTCTCCTCATGCATTTTTTCAAGTAAGGGTGATACCAAGTTGCTAATTTAACTGGCTTTGCGTTAATGCCCTTAAGCTTGGCTAACGCTGCGTAACAAGATATTACATACCTAGAGACTGAATCTTTTATATATTTGGTGTGATTAAATACCTCTGGGTATTACGTTCGGCCGTAAAAACAGTGAATGAGCGTAAACTTGATGGGGGCGTGTTGAAGACAACTTTTCTTTCTTTTCACTGGTTCCGTATCGGTTCCCTCCTGTTGAACAGCAGCCTTTGTGTACACACAACATGCAGTTTGTAGTTCAGGAGTCTCTGTAGTACTCATTTTTGTTTGTTTTTTCGAAACTTACTTCTTCCCTTCTTCCAACACTTTAAAGCCACAGCAGGTGGCCTGTGCTGTTGAAATGGAAAGTACTGAAATAGGAAGGAAGTGTGTTATCACTTGGCATCGTCAATACGTTGAAGCTAAACTATTTTCTGTTATTTGCTCTAGATTATAGGCTACTTTTTTTCCCCCACATAGTGTGCTTTGCTTGCTCTTTAAGACAAAATATGTACTTGCTCTAGAGGCACTGGTTTAGGAAGCTTATTACACGCTGCTTCCTTAACCGTAATGTGTAATGACAGCATTTACTTTAAAGCAGTATTGCAAACAAGGTTCAGATAAAGCTTGCTGAGTGTATTGTCATGGCTGTATTCTCCTGGTTTTGGATCTTTACTACTTCCTATTCAAGGAGAGGAAGTATTTGTGAAGGCCGGACTTCACTTTATTGCTTAGCTCTTCACTTAATAATTCCGTTTGTTGTCTCCTCTGGCTTCCAAACTTACCTCCTGGGTACCGTAGGACAAGTCATGTTTTCACTAGGGCACGGGTAACAAAACATGGCTTCTCAGAATCGAGTGGGACTTTAACAGTGGAATGGTGATCTCAGTACGTGCTGGTCTAGGGCAGTTGTACGGGATCTTAACTTGTTTGTGAAGTTGACTTCCTTTTGGAAACAAGCAAAAGAAAGCGTGCTTTCCTGAGACTCATTAAAACCCGTGTACTGTTTATGGAGAAGGAGACCGATTTGGCACGTCGTTTCACAGGTAAACACGCAAGCTGCAGAAGTGCTGTACACCGCCATCAGGGAGTGGGCGCAGCTGAGCCAAGAGAGCACCGTCCTTGACATCTGCTGTGGTACAGGAACTATTGGGATTTCTTTGGCGAAGGTGAGCGAGCAACGTCTCTTCCTGGATATAATCTACTTTCGACAGTTGTAGATCTTTAGTTGTGCTTACAGTGAAGGAAGATATTTGATGTACTTGAAAGAAAACACATCATATCTTAATTTTTTCAATTAATTTCTTATTAAACTGCCTGCAGCTGTTTTACCAAATCATTATGAAAGCTCACCCTTGTGTCGAGCAGCCTAAATTATTTTGAAACAAATTCAGTCAAAGAGGGAGTGGTTCTGTAAGTACTAGAATCTGTCCTCTTAACTAATGGATAACCAAGGTTTCTTGTATCATTTTTAGAGCCGAGCTTGCTAGACCGTATAGGAAGTCTGGCCCCCAAAAAAGACAGACGCCAGCATAACTGCGCTCTGTCACGTACGGGTGGGGACACCGGGTGTCTGCCCACCACTGCGGTCCACGGAGTCCCTCTTTATTTGCACAGGTCCCTTCTCAGCCCTTTCCCAGGCTGCAAGGCGGTAACGCCCTGACCAGGTACTTGCCAGCTTCACGTCTAGCCGTTACTTGCTGATGGGTAACGGTTAAGTGCACGTTCGCGTACCACAGACGGATCTTTTCGCCTTGATTCTATAGGAAGTAAAGAAAGTGATTGGGATTGAACTCTGCCAAGAAGCCGTGCAGGACGCCAAAGTGAACGCCCAGATTAACGGTCAGTTAAGCTGAAGTGCCAAGGCCTTTGTTTGTGAGGAAGCGCAGTGGTTGTGTAGCTCCTTTCTCTTTACGTTATCTAAGCAGCTTGGAATTCCACGTTGTTGATGGTGACCTTGTCCATTTTAAACATTTAATCTCTCTTGAAAAAAAAAAAAATACCATGTTAACCTGTGAGATCAATTTTCCTGCTGACTAACAGCTAGCTGCTTTTTTCCTCCCAAAATAAAACGTTTTAGTGTAAAAGTGAGATGAAGCCACAGCAACCCTCATAAATAAAGCATTAAGAGTAGGTTTTTTTTTTGTGGGGTTTTGCTGTAGTTCAGATAATGGAAGATGCTCAAGTTACTGTTGTGTAAATGATCTGAAGTACCAGCCATCGTTTAAATTACACCGATTCCAGGGTAGACTAAATAATTTGTCCTTTCTAAGGCACCAGAACTTAATAGCCAATTTGAGCGTACTGAAAGATGCTTTGACTAGATAAGCACTCTCCTGACATCTTTTCCTTTTTTTTATAGAACTGAATAACGTTGAGTTTCATTGTGGGAAGGCTGAAGATGTTGTTCCCTCCCTAATTAACGTATTAGCTCCTCAGAACCTGATTACTATTGTAGATCCGCCACGAGCAGGGCTGCGTAAGTTTACCTTTTTTTAAAGTCTGTTCTTCTGATTGGTGTTTTGTGGTGAGCTTAAGAGAACACCAGTGGAATAAATTAAGCGGGAGGTGTCAGGTATAGCTTGAAGCTGCTGCGTATTGCAACAGTTTTGTTGGTGCCGGCGCAGAACCTGGAAAGTTCCTGCAAGCGCTGGCGCACACAGAACTGGTAAGCAACTGTCTTCGTTTTGGTTGTCTAGATTCCAAGGTGATTCTTGCCATTAGAAGAGCTGAACATCTGAAGAAGCTTATCTATGTATCCTGCAATCCCAGAGCCGCAATGAATAACTTTGTGGAGTGAGTAGTTCTTGCATTAAGGTGATTAAGGAAGAGCAGGAAGGCGAAAAACACGTGCTTCTTGCGGGGGCCGGGGGAACACCCACACGGGATTTTTATTTTTAAGCCACGTGCGTTGAGGTTTGCCTGTACACTAGGGGTGGTGAATAACCCAATCGTGGAATTGAGGCACGGAGAAGAAAAAAAACAACCTTTCTTAGAAGAGTAGCAGTGACAAAGGGTATGCTGATGTGTTAACGCGCCTCTTCCTCCCCTTTCTTTCCCTCTCCCGTTAAGCCTCTGCCGGGCCCCTTCCAACAGAGTCAAAGGAGCGGCTTTCCGCCCCGTGAAAGCGATGGCTGTGGATCTCTTCCCTCAGACCAGGCACTGTGAGTTACTGATATTCTTTGAGAGGGTCGACTATGCAAACGGGAGCTCTGCTGACGCCACGCCTGATGCTGCTCACGTCACCACGGCGGGACACGGGGACAGCGCCAACCCCTCGGCCATCGATGGGAGCCAAGCGGCTGCTGTGGGTGCAGCTCCTGCACCCCGAGAGGGGGAATTGCCTTAACTCCGAGACGCGCTCCAGAAACCGCATTTCCGTGTTAACTGCTTCAGTAACATTGTTTCTGTAACATCCAGGTAATAAATCTCTGCACAACAGGGTAAGTGCGAGGCTTCCCAGTTACTTCGTCGTGGTAATTTAAGTTGATTTTCATTATGTACCACTAGGCCCAATCCTGCTTTTCTCCTCCTGCCCTCAGGGGAAATTTAGGTGCGCGAGGCAATACGTGTGGTGGTCTTGCTCTTTAAACAGCTGAAACGTGGCTTTAAATAAAGCATTCCGCAACGATGTTCAGATACAACCGACACCGGGGCTGGTCTGTAGCGCAACACCGTCCCTTCCAGCACGAGCACAACACACCGCGCCTGCGGGTTAGTGAGCAGCTGCCGTCTGTCAGGACTGCGCAGGAAGGGGGACGCTGCGGAGCGATGCAAGGCTGGAGCCGAGTCCCGAAGCAGGTCGTCTTGTCACGGCCCTGTAACTGTCAGTGCTGACCTCTGTCAGCTCTGCCAGCCTGTCACAACAGCACGCTGTCGTTTGGGCGAGCTCGTAAAGCTCTCGCAGTCTTAAACCTCCAGCAAGGCACTCGCTAAATCTCCGCTAAGCTGGGAGTTTGTCGCTTTCTAATAGAACTGCTACACTGTCCACAGTTGAACGAGACTGTGGAGTCACTGACAATTCCCTCGGGGCTCGCTCGGATCATTCCCTACAACGTACCAGGAGAGCTGAGATGCCTTCGCTCCAGCCATACCCTCGCCAGAGGGAACTTACAGCCAGAAATTAACTGTGCGGACATCAGTCAGGGGCACCTGTCTCGGCTGGAAGAAGTAAGAAATGGTTGATTTTTGATAAAGAGGCTCATTTTCCCCTCGGACCGTTAGTCAGCCTGCTCCGTGGACACCCTCAGTCGAGTACTGCCTACGTCATTACAGGCTCTAGGAAGTTCTGTAGCCCCCCTGAGGCTTTTTTGATCTTGTAGCCGCTTTAAAAAGGCTACCGTCAGCCTCACGGCAAATGTGCGTATGGAAGGGCGACGTCCAGTTCAGCGACAACTGAAGAATGGGAAGAAGCAGTAGGAACGTTACCTCGGCTTATCCCGCGTCCGAGGCTGCCGCTGAAGTACTTCTGGACAGCGCTTCTTTCTGCCGCACCCCTGCCCTAGGCTCGAAGGGATCTCGCTGCAGATCTCTTCCCAGCGGTTTCACTCGGAGCCCCGTGCGGCGGGAGAAAGGCAGCCGTACGTCGCGCAAAACCTTAACCAGGAAGCGCGTAGCGCAGGCACCCAGGTCCCGGGAGCGAACGCCCCGAGGCCCGGCGCCTTCAGCTGCGCTTCCCGCGCGCGTCACTGGACGCGAAGACAAGCCTGGTCGAGCCCCCGACCCCTGCCCAAGTCACGCTCCGGTCAGGATCCGTCCGTCCGTCCAGGTGCTCAGCACCTCACACCCATTTAACGGAGTGTGATCCGCGCTACAGAGCGGACAATAGCACTGGCTGGTACAAGGAATAACCACTTAAAATCTCAAGTTCTCACGTACGTTCGCTCCGGACCGAACAAGACACCTGCTGTTACAGCCCAGGGACTTGCCCACGTCCCTCTCCCTTGTGGCGTGGCAGGCGTGTGACAACAGGCACCAAAGCCAGCAGCTTCGCGCTGTGTCATTTCCAACCGTGACATCATTTAAGTAAAAATACAAATTCCAATTCAAGAAAAAGTTTTAATTCAATTTCGTTCCACGTGATGTCGGACCACGTAAACATTCAACTCCGTACCAAAGAGTGACAAAAGAAGTAATTCCGTAAGCAGTGAGCCTGGACTGACTTAAATTTCTATTTAAAAATACCTACAGGAATCAAGAAATCAAAGTTTTTTTTTTCCAAAATGTGCTTAAGCCATCATAACACCGATCACACTGGAGCATTTTATAATATCAAACTTTATTGCTCAAAACTAATTGTCTGAAAAATACACATGTAGTACTCAAAGACCAAACACGGAGGATTATATGATTGTGCAGAAAAAAAGCAAGCAGAGGCTCAGTGAGAACGAGGCTTTATAGTTGTACCAATTTAGCACTGGCATCAAGCAACTGCACCCAGGACAATCCCTACAGCAACCACCGTTACCTGCTCGGGCAACGCGAACGAGCTCCGTTTCGCTTGTTCACTTTCCTTTCTCAGATACGCATCAGAATACCGTAACCGACCGTTTTATTTGGTGAACAACAGCGTGGCTTCTCGCGCTTCACGTTTCTTCCCACGGAAAGTTCGGAGGCTATCACTGCCTGAATTTTACTCCAGAACCAAAGTACAGCCTACAGAATTAACAAGAGAAGCGTGATGCTTTTAAATACTCGGATGTTACAACTATCTCTGTATCAAGCCTGACAGCGTCGCAGGAAAGCGGAAGTTTACATACAACAGTTAGGTTTATGCATAACAGTCTTTCCAAACTCCGGAGTACCCAACTACTTCATCAGTTGTGTTTAATAAATACGTAAGAAAAAGCTGGATGACTGGTGTGTAAATAGGTAGCATCTGACTAGTCACTGGAAGTCACAGTAAGTTTCCATCAGTACCATAAAGATTTGAATGCACACTAATTTAATCCTTAAAGCCAAGATACCACACTTTTGTCGAGAAGCACGTAATATGCAAAGCACAAACTGTCTAATTCCCAAAGGATGGAACAGTTCTTAAAAATACACTCCATCCCTATAAAAATACCCCTCCTCCTCTGGATACAGACGGGATAAATAACAAACACCAGTGACGAAAGCAGCAGTTGTTTTAGGCATTCGTACGACCAAGATCTAAACCTTTACAGCCGATTACCTAGAAAACACACAAGGGTTACAAGACAAGTTTAGGATACATCTCGAGTCACACCGTAAGTGTTCATGCAGAAGCCGAAGTTAATGCAATGACCTATCCTCTATCACAGCAGCTCGTGCTTATGTGCAAATGCAAGACTGTTACACTCCAAACAATAGTAAACATTAAAACACAAGAATACTTCACAATGACAGAAACAGCAGTTACATTGTTTGTTCCAGCAGTTATTGCGCTATTTTCTGGACATCTCTCCAGTTAAAGGCTGCAGCAAGGTCTAATACCATCTTTTTTTTTTTTTTTTTTGTTTAGAATGCATAATATACGTTCTAGGCTTTGGTTCACAATGAAATCTCTGGGTGTTTCGGTTAAGGGCAACGGTCACCTTGTGATTCTGATAGTGGCAGACTGAGGTAATACAGCAATCCTCTCGAAAATAATGGAAACAAATTTGTAAGCGAGGCATCTGTGGATATTGTGCAGGTGACCTGCAAATGCATCGACATTCCGATTTCAGAAAAATAAAACCATCTACGCGGGTGATTTGTCTTTTACAGTGCCATCCAGGTACAGATTTTTCTACTGAAAGCACAAAGCTGAAGTAAAACCTACCTAAAAGAGTCATACGTTTAGGCATAGAAGATAGAAGCCCTGGCTTTAGGAAAACAAAAAACCAACAAAAAGAGAGAGACAAACAGTTACCACTGCTCGTCACTACTGCACCAATATTAGATACCCTTCAGAAGATGGAGATTTATTATTAAAGCTATACAAAAAAAAGCAGAGGCAGTGTTTCTCGGTTTTGTTTTTTAGATAAGCCACTTCTTTAAATAATAGTTTATGTATAGTCTTCCAACTACCCGTATCCCGTTACAACAGGATTACAACTCGTGGAACGGAAAAGCTAAACATCGTCATAAAAAATGGGCGAATTCCTATTTGCAGAGACCTCTGAGCACATCACTCGAACCCAGAAACGGGAGACCCCAAGGCTCCTCCGGTTTAACCTCAAACGTTAGATGCGACACATTAGAGAACGTTAGTTTGAGACGTCAGTTAAAATCCGCGTATTTCCAAATCAATGGGTGATATTAAGAGGAGGTCTTACAATATTGATGCCAATATTGTTAAAATCCAGCAGGCACTAAACTCATCCTCCTGCAGCGCTCTACGTGTAACGTGGTAAAAAATAACCCGACCAAAAGCCCAGGGAACAAAACGAAGCGAAGGCCCCCGCAGCCCCCGCGGGCTGGCCAGGCGCGCGCCGGGAGCCGCGGCAGTCCCAACGCGCCGACCCGCTCCCTCCTCCAGAGCCGGGCCGCAGCGCCCGGCGGCGCGGCGCGACGCGACGCACGGCTGCCCACCCGAGCCCCACCGCGCCTCGGTTTGCGCTCTCGGCTTTCGGAACAAACCGAAGAACCCCCAGCGGCAGCTCCGGGAGAAGGCTCGCTGCCGTCGCCCGGGGAAGAGCCCCGCGTGAGGGAGGAAAGCCACGAAGCAGCGCTTCCGCTACAGCCAAAACTGTTTCTTCTGCGCTTAATTTCATAAAGCCTCAGATGACCCAGCGAGCACTGCCTGTTTGCTAAGATTGTGTTTTAGAAGAGTTGCATATTTGTGATTTTCTTGTTTATCAGTATAACCTGTTATGGTCTCGTTCTACTCATTATTTCATATTCCACATCTACATTCTAGTTCTCATTGCAGAAGTTACACTTTTTCTTTAAAAACTAAAAACGTAATTAAAAAAGTAAAAACAAAAACTTCTTACAAAACCCTAAATTGCTGCAGTTATTTCAGATTCCTCAGGGTGGTGGTGGGGGTTTTTTCTTTTTTTAAAAAAATTCTTTGCTTTTATGGTGCAAGTTTAATTAAGACTTAACTGCTCAAGTCAGATGTATTCTGACTCCAAACAAGTGAGAAATTGTTTTATTGCTGGGAGAAGGGAGTGGAAGGTCTTTAAACACCTCATTGGCAAAATATTTTCAGACTGTCAACCATCAGCAGCTGCGTTTTGGCTCCAAGCTTTGAAAACAGCCTGTCAAATTACAGTTTTTGTTTTAAGCAAATAAATAGGGCCATATTTTCCCCTTTCAGCTGATCTGTAAACTAACGTGGGCTCTTTTCAATTAAAATAAAACCCAATAATTTTGGATATCCAGCCTGTTGCTCTTAACACTACCAGGTATACTTGTTCTTTTCAAGTAATAATAAAAAAAATCTGCATACTGCGATCTTGAAAAACTAGGCCTGGCAGGAGACAAAAACCAAACCAGAACAAAAGAAACAGCGTTACTGGCCTAATCCTATGGCATTAGGAACATTGCTCATCGCTTCCATGTACGTGTCACCAAAGTGTCTTATCAGTGCATATTATTATGTGCTGAAACGCAACAAAACTTTTCACAAAAATAGTTTGAGGCATGTTCATACAAGAAGATGTACATATATTTCTTTTACATATACATATATATGAATGTGTGTATATATATATATAATATCAGCTTCAACCTGTACATAGATATTCTGAATTTCATCCTTGAAACACATCCATTCCGAACCACATGGATGGCTTTCCAGGAAAAAGTGCTTGACTGGGTTTATCCTGTGTGAACATGCCCGCCCTCTGTGCATTTGCCCAAGTAAAGATCAATCCTTTAAACGTACGTATCTCAGAGGTATTAAAAAAAAAAAAAAAGAAAAGAAAAAGAAAGTAGGAAAAAGTAATATTGCCCTGATGATGCAAAAAGAACAACGCGTAACTGAAGCAGCTTGGATTTTAAAAGTTATCTTGCATTCTGCAGCAAACAATTCTTAAATAGCTGTTGAAAATCTCGTTCCTCCGTTTGCGTTATTGCTCCCCGCTTGTACATGTCCTCGTTACACGTCAACGGTACACAGAGGTTCGCTGCCGGGTTGAGCCGATTCCACTATTGTCATCTTGGGTTTCTTTCGCGTTTCCTCCTAAAAGGATGTGAAACAAACCCCCCGCAGTCACAAAGAGAACAGGATGATAAAACAGCGCTTTAGAGTTTTGAACAATTTCAGCCAAATTTACGTGTCAATCTTCGCGAAAGGCTAGCTTGTTCTAATGGTAAAAATAAATTTACCAAAGTAGGTAAAATCAAGTTATAAACCCGTTTAAAAGAGGATGAGAATCTCTCTAGAAGGAGCACACGCCCCCCCCCCAACACCCAGAAATATCAGGGGTGCAAAAACTCCCACGCTTGCCAAGCCTGACCCGCCGCACTCTTCCTGTTTCTAAGCACGGAAGAGCAGACACTCACTCTTTCTTGTGCCAATTTCTTCATTTCTTCCTGTAACTTGTTCAGGATGTGCAGATTTGGCTTGTTCTTTTTGGCATACTGCTGAAGCTCTATCACACTCTTGTCAGAGGTTTCCTGTTCAACAGAACCACACGCAACAACAGGTGAGCCTTTTTGGATGGGAAAAAAAAATTTAAAATACGCGGAGCGCGAGTTTAATCCGCGATAGCTGTACTTCCTTAAGTAGTAACATGTATTTACACGAGTTGGTTAAATATTAAACAGGTTATTTCATTTTGGCCTGGAAGATGCGAGGTTAACAGAATGGTTATTGTCAGTGAAAGCACTCGTCTTGCGTTCTGGCGACAGCAAGGTCCGAGAATCAATTCAGAAGAATTGCTCGTCAAACGCATGCTGCCTTCACCCCGACAGGGAACACCACCACTACGCCAAAACAGACACCGTTAACGCTCTGTCGTAACTAAATCAAACCCCCCCGAAAAATACAAAAGCAGAGAGACGATCGCCAGGTAGGTCACGATCACACAAGACCACGTTCACCTGTTTCACCATCTTGCTGCTCTCTCTGCCGTACATTCGCAGGAGAGAGCCCCAGTTTTTCACGTGCGGATGCAGCAGCTGCAGGATTTTCTGAGAAGCTAATTGTTTCCCCACTCTCTTATTTTTGCCTGTGAAAATAAGCATGAACACGTGTCGGTGCTGGCACGGCACGTAACCAGATGAACACCAACATCTACTTGTGTTTTTCAAAATGGAGATACCAGAGGAGAGCGGAACAAGCAGCAACAAGCTAGACAGCCGAGCGAGCACCTACGGAACGGACAAACGAGAACAGGAAAAGAGGCGGATGTTCTCAGAGGTCACACTAAGGACTGTACTTACACCAGCCGCGCACCGTGTGCTTGCCACAGGTCATGACATATTCGCTCTTCTGGTTTTTACCAGGAATCACTTCAAACTTTATGGATGTATCACCCATTCCATGGTTTCTTAGGCACAAACAAAACCAGTATCACACACTAAGTAAAATCACAAACAACTGAAGCGGTTGCAGTTATCTTTGACAGTCATTGCAACAGAATTGGACAGGTTAATAATGAATTTTAAGACATTTATTATTAAAGAGATCTTTTTTAGATCAGTAACTTGACTTGAACGGAAAGGCAAGCCTGTATAAAGAAAACCAAACGTATTCATATGTCCCACAACTAAATCCTTATCTCAGGAGACCAGAGGCACGAACAGCAAACACGGAGTACAGGAAGATACGGCATTAACCGGTTCGGGCCACAGCCCGTCCCTCCCAGCCACCGGAGCGCAGCGAGCTCGGCCAGCCCGCAAACCCCCGAGTTACCGACAGACACCGCGCGCACCAGCGGCCGAGCAAACAGCCCGCCCTGACCCACAGCCCTCCGCACAACACGACTCGCTCCTTATTCCGCAGCCTCACCTTTTAAGGCACTCATGGAGAATCTGATATGGAGACAAGAGTCCAGCTTTACTGGTGAGTTCATATACCCGTGAGTCCTCAATACTGATATGGTTAAAATACTGCAAAGGAATTGAAAAGGGTTACTGAGCTTTTGCCCAAATAAGACCCTAATAATGTTCTTAACCCTCGTTGCTCCTTTGCAACACTACATAAATTCTGTTACTCTGTGCTTAATACTTAAAAAAGTATTTTTAAATCCGTAATGGAGGCATTTACCAACGTCATTAAGACTGCCACACCTAATCATATATTCGCAGACAGAAATTTAAATAGTTCTTTTAACTCCAATTTTACATTATACAAGATGGACATAAAAATGATAAGTCTTATAAATTCGTTACCCTCCTCTCAGGACAAGGTTACTTTCTTTGTTTTAACCAATTAGGAAATTCTACTTACCAAAACGCCGCGGTTTAACAGAAGAAAGCATAACAGCTATTGGAACATTTTGTGTTTTACTTTAAAACAACGGCGAAAATTCTCTGCATTTTCTTAATGACCGTTTCGATAGCGTAGGGCATACGATACAGTCTGAAGTTAAAGCGAGTGTACAAACAACTCATTCTGTATATTACACTTTTTAAAATGAAAGCATTCCTTTCAGGCTCCTCACTGACTTGTCCTTTACTCCTTACTGACGGTCTGTTACATCCTGAATTGGAAGTGAACATACCGCCGACAAAGTAGCTATTTAATACTTCCAATACCCAAAAATAAGTGGAGAGCACACGCTCTCCGCTTAGTTTTCCTTTGATTTTCTCAAATGTCACCGCTTGAAGTCTTAAATTTTAGCTGCCTCATCTGGCAGTGAGTAGCTTTCGCCGCCAAGTGAAAACGTCTCAAAAGCCTGGGCACTTCTAGTTCTTACTTGGTCTTCTAAGCCGATCACACAAAACCAGACAGCATGCGGCTCGGAGCTTTTCAACCAGAGGGTTCTGGAAGGCCAGACAGCACAGGCAGTCTAGTGTCTGGGAACATTTCAGGGCTTCAGTAAGTGACCTGATGTTTCAACAAGGCACTAGTGCTCTGCACCACGGCAAACTTTCTGATCAGTTCCAACGGGGGGGCGGGGGGGGAAGGTATTTTCGCTGCCACAGATCTTGCTATAAATGAAGAATTTCACACTTCCCTCAGAAAACAGCCTTACGAATGTTCATTAATATTTCTGACGTTGAAGGTGTAATGTTTTTAAAAATAGACTCCAAGAATGAGAGCCAGCAAGCAAGAGTTCAGTACCTCAAGTTCTTCACTGTCTTTGGGCTTCTCCTCAGAGGTCTGTTTAACAAAGTCAGGAATAAGGATTTCCAGTGTAGCTCGAGCTGCAGAAAATGATTAAACATCTTCATTACATTTATTTTAAACAACGATTGTAAAGAAAAACAGCAGAATGAAGCACTCTTTAAGCAAGCCTCACACCTCCCCTAGAAATATCCACTCGTATTAGACAACGGCTTTACAGTTAAGACGGACATCTTCTTTTTGTAAGAAGTATATTCACTTGCGCTTTTTAAGGGTGGGGGGGAAACTCGCTCAAGCTGATAATGAAAGTCTCACGACTAATTAAACTAAGAAGAAGCCGCTTCTTGCATATGCCTATGAAAGGAAAAAAATGATAATCAAGTTTCGTTTCAAACGTGATGTAGAGCCCTTAGGACCTAAAATTAGAGAGTTGTTATCGCCCCTCCCTCAGTCGTTACAGCCGAACCCTAGTACTGCATCACTGGGGCACTCAGAACCCTAGTATGGTACAAATCGCACGCCCAGAATTTGCCTAAATTTTCACAGCAAAATACCTTTTTTCCATGCACAAACAATCCTGGGCTGGCTTTTGGGGATTTAGCTACACTGACGTATTTCACAGGTGCAGAAAGTACTACCGGTACATTATAAGTCTCTGCATTTTGAGAAGTTATTTTTTCTTGGTTCTTGTGCTAAAGCCATTTAAATCTGGAGACCAGTTCCAATGTGTCAGATACATTCTCACGTACATCTTAATTATTTACATCTTTATTACAGACCTACACTATTAGAACTAATTAATGAGGACAAGTACTTGGAAATCAATAATCACATAGTTCAGTGCAATTGTTTTGTTACCAGAAAGAGAACCAAAACAACCAAAAGCTTGAGGGTTTTTTTGTTTGTTTTTAAAGAAGGGCAAAGATTTGCATTCTGCTAAAACCCAAACACCAGGTGTTCATACAGCAGGTGACAGTAT
Source organism: Morus bassanus (assembly GCA_031468815.1). Classification (NCBI taxonomy): domain Eukaryota; kingdom Metazoa; phylum Chordata; class Aves; order Suliformes; family Sulidae; genus Morus; species Morus bassanus. Next base: position 29,984,101 of record CM062577.1, read on the forward strand.
GAACACAAAACCCCCACCACGTTCTTATTGGTCTGGTCATGAGAAGCAAACGCCCTCACAGCTACTCAGTATACGTCAGCAGTTTACGCGTATGTTGAGACCTGAAGTTTCTTCGTGGTTTTCTATGCCAGTACGTTGTGGAACGTAGGGTTGTCAGAAAAGTCTCTGCAACAGTATTTATCACTTTTACCAAAAAGACACGAGTGTGCCTTCTTTGACTATTAACAAAATGATTCCTACTTACTATTGCAAATATGTCATCTTCAAAGCAGAAATGAAAACAGATAAAACAATTCAGCACTTGGTATGAAGAAAGAAAAAATGTTACCAGCTTTATTCTTGGCAAGTTTTTTGCTGCTGGCAGTTCCTGCCCCATAAGTTACTCCATCAATAATCACTGAGGCTCCAAAAGGTTCACTTGGGTTCTCTGGAAATGGAGGAGGAAAGAAGCAGAAAGCTTTTCAGAACTCCTTATGTAAAATACTCATCACGAACATGAAACTCATCACGAACATGAAATACCACCACTATGAAGATTCGGTTTCTTCTTCATTTCAACTTCAAGAGGGATGGAAATCATTTACTCGTCAGCACGACTGAGGAATTGCTTACTCCAGTGCATGAAGGACTACTAAGGGAGTCTTCCATTAGACTTACTTCCATTAGAGACTTACCACCACGTACTGCATTCTTCCAAACGAAGAACTTTCATATTTTAAGAGATCATTTGTTATCTGCCAGAATTCAAATGTTAACTCCAAAGTTTTTGCATCACTAACACAGCGTAAATACAAGAGCTACATGTTCCGATATTGAAAATTCAGTTACATTAAGTAATGCATGTATAGGAATAACATAATTCTGAATAACAACAGATTCTGCACTAAACTAAGATGCCTGACTTGTAAATTCCTTGGATGCCGACTGCAGGAGTTAATGCTTTCAAGCCTGCTGCTGAAAACGGTGTCATTTCTTCCTTCTCCAAGAGGTACCCCATAAAAACCCCCACAAAAGCAAAAATGCCAGGAACATGGGCTATACCACCCTGTAAAGCAATCTCAAATGCAGCTGGATTGGGCAATCTGGCTGGAATTTACAGGAAAAAGAAAAATCCAACGTTATTCTGATTCCAGGTGTATTTGCCATGCATGCAACGTTTTTAGATTCTTGGTTAAGCATCAAGTGCACGCCCCCACAATATTTATCTAAAATAAAATTCTCGCCCAGTTTTTGTTTTCCTGAGCGCTAGCGTCACTTACACAGTCTCAGTACAGCCTAAGTCAGGAACTATCAAACCACCTTTCTCACCACTGACACGGAATAAAATTAAAAGCCATTTGAAAACACAACCAGATAGATCTCCATCCAGCATTTCACACAAATCCCACGCTAATCATAGAACAACGGAGTCTCAGTAACTCGCTAGTTACTTTTAGTCCTGTAGAATGACACTTCTATTTCCCTTCTTCTAATACTGTGAGCAAAATTAGCCAACATTTATACCAAATCAATTCCTACCAACTGCATATGAACTTTCTGCGATCTGCACCTAACTAGTAATTTCTCCACTAATATTAATTATAATTTATCCATGACCTTGGAGAACAGTCACACAAGACAAATAGTCTAACACAGCCATTTCTGGTTTCCATTTAAATTTTTAACCTCAATTTATACATACACAATTCTCTAAGGATGACCAGATTTAAATATGAACCTCCATGACGTAACAAAAACATACAATAACCTGAACAGTTAAATTATTTTAAAACTCTACATATCTAAAAAAAAACTACTGTATTTTTGGTTAACTGGAAGAAAACCAGAACAGACCAAAACCACAAAAGTATCTCAAATTATTGCTGTTTTAGAGATGGTACATATGTGTCTGCAGAAATATTTCAAATTCTTAACAGCTTCGTAACTGAAGATGTACACATTTCTCTTCAGAAACTGTTTGGGTTTAGTATGTAACTCCCCCCCCGCCCCCCCGGATTCTGATGATTCCCTAAAACAATGCATGCCTTACGATCAGATTTTCTGGACATCAGTGACAAGAAAATTAAGCAAATATTAATTGTTCACAGTCAGCAAAACTCTAATTGCCCGTATTTCACTGATGTGTCCTTTTAGATGCAAATGAGTTACTCAAATCCATTTTCACTTAGGCAGTTTTCCAAGTGAAAACCCATTCTGTTATTTTAAATATAAAACCCGCTCTTAGCCTCAAAAGCCACGTTTAATACACAATAAAAATTCCTTAGCTAGAATTTGACTCACAATAGACTTTCAAGACATCCTTTAGCAAAAATGTCCATTGTTTGATTTTTTTTTTTAGATATCCAAGCATGAGATAAGCCCTTCAAAAAGCATGTGGTCGATAAAAAAATCTTAACAGACTTACCACATTCAAAGAAATTGTAAACAGGGCGAACCTTTAGGACTCGTTGCATATATTCATGCAGTATGCAAACTTCAGATTTCCCATTGGGATTAATGACAAATTCTACAAAAAAAAGAAGGGAGGGGAAGATAGCCAAGTAGTTCCAGTCTTTCAAAGACAATTTCTACTACAAATAAATACGTAAATAAATTACAAGCTCCAAGGGATAAGTGCCTGCTCAAATCAAATGCAATGCTGCCGAGTCAGACATGGATAATTATGATCTCAAAGTCCATTTTCTCTGAAAAACCATTGAGAAGTAAGTCTGAGAAATTTCTATCAACAACAGGAATTGCACTAATTATAAGCTTAGTAAAATATTCCGTGTTCCATGTCTGCAGTCCCATGGTCTCCGGACCTCTACACGCAGCATTTTTGGCAGCTAACGTCAGTTAGAAATCCTCTAATTACTTCCTAAACACGTAGTGTATCTCCCTTCCAACAACAGGTACGTAAACTTCAAATCCACAAACCAGAATCACTCAGGTTTCCACACACCCCCCCCCATGAAATCCTGTTCAGCAAGCCACGGATGAGGTCACTGTCCCTTTGCCCCGAACATGCTCTTTTTATTTGAAAGTCTTTTTTTTTTTTCTTTTTTTTTTTTGCTGCAACAGTATTGTTAGGCAAGAGCACAAACCCTGCCCCAGTGGACACTACGACAGCGTGGGAGAGAAAGCGAAGATTTAGATGAAGTGCAAGTAAGTCCTTAATTTAGGTGGCTTCAATGCGGCTTTAAACCTAGAATTTAGGATAAAGTGTATTAACTAAATATTCACCTGCACCTCCCAGTAACAGGGAATGGTCAATATGAAACTCATCATTTAATAATTCTGCTAATATAATAATAATTATAATAAATAATTCTGCTAAAGAGAAGAAACCCTGAAACATGACAATGCACAAAACAAGAACAAAACCCAAACCACAGGTCTATGGACGTCTTAAACGTCAGACTGCAGTTAAACACACTGCTACGGCTACACAGCCAATACAGGCAAGAGCTAATTCACCCGGCTTCTCATCAGACACGCTCGCCACTCCTCACACCACAGGACACAACTGCACGCACAGGTTTTTCTTAACTTCTTCCATCAAATTGCTTTAAAACTGTATTTTTATTTGTAGGTTTTAATCTGGATCAATCTGGTATTTGTAACCTGTCCCTAGTTTGGGACCAATTAGAACCGAGAAGGCAGGAGCACTGAGTGACTAGGCAGGAGGGTTTTCAGCAACAACCAATAGAAACAAGTAGCCGAAGGTAAGAACCAGTTGCCAGGACTGCAACCTTAAATAAAAATCCTTTCATTTAGGAATTCTTCTTTTTAACAGGAAGTCTATTTTGACAGTATTTTTCCCCTTACTATGTAATGTGATGGATCCAAGAACACAGAATTCTACAACAAGAAGAAAGTGGACTTATTAAAGGACTTATTTTTTTTTCAGTCAAGCTTAGAACTGGAATTAGTCTTTGATACAGAATATCTGAACTGCAGGTAGACAAACTAACCTTTCTTTGTAGGTGCATCTTGCACAGACAAGGTAATGAGCTTCTGATTGGCAGGCAGAATAGGCCGCTCGGATTCTGCCTGCTTCCGCTTCATTTCACGATTGAATTGCCGTCTCTCAGCCCAGGTTCTGAATTTTTTTACGGTAACTTGTTCAAAGTCAAAACGCTTTTCAAGATAGCGTCTAAAATCTTCCAGATCTAAGAAACACAAGCAAGTTACTCTCCCTACTTTACCACTAAGCAAGCATTAAGTTCACTATTTCCACTGTTTTAAAGGTTATAATTATTTTTTTAGACTAGGAGCAGAAGTAGTGGCTTTAGTTCACATACTCAAGGTTAAGATGCTATTTTATACTAACAGAACTAATTACAAGTCTTCCTGTTACTGGGTCACATGCAAAGCATTTGCGCAAACTGGAAAAGAAAACAAAACAAGAACATTTTATTCTGTCACTTGAAGATTTTTACTAAGCCCTAACCAGCATAACACCCAACACAATTTCTAACAAAACACAAGTAATTGTTCTGCTTAATCGCCTATTCACCTTCTCATTACCTGAAGCAAGGCAGAGAGTCAGTGACAGTAGTTACGCTATTAGCCTCAGGTTCCTGAAGCCAAAACAGGCTGCTGCTGCCTATTTATTAACCAGTGTACCATGAAACAGTATATAATGATGCTCCATGAACATCTGCTGGCCTCTAAACAGAATGTTACACACTCATTTTCACATACAGAGTACTAAAAGACTGCCCCCCTTGAAGTACAGCTGCTTCTCCTTTATAGGATGTTTCTGCAGATATAATCAGCAAAAATAGAGGGTAGCATCCCAAGATGTAAACAAACAAAAGCAAGCTGCTGGCATTGTTTCCTTCCACAAGGAATTCCAAATGCAAGTCACGCTTATACTTGATCACTCAGTATTTTTTTCAGTAATACAGAACAGATCCTATTTAAAGAGAGAGATAGACAGGTGAACTTCACGTAGAAAGTAAGTGCTTACTGGTTTTAGTTTTGCTGCTAAATACTTTTTTTTTTTTTTAGTATCTTTTGGCATGGTTTTCGGACTGAACAGGACACGTGTAATGACAAGTTTTATGTTTCAACACAACAAAGATAAGTGGTAGCCTACAATCCATATCAGTATTCTGAGCAGCAGTAATTTACATGGACGATACTCTCAGGTACGTAGTTGTGGTAAGTGGCACACGAGCTTTCTAAGGTCCTGTGTAAGTTTGGCAGCGATTTTGGCATGACCTCTTCAGACAGCTTTTTGTATAAAAGCTATCACACTTGCATAAATAAAATAATGAAGCATCACACCCCTTTGCATGAGTGCAATTATATTTACGTAACTTATTCTGCTAGACTTGTGCAAATAAGCAAATCTAGTTTAACTGCACCATTTATCTTAAGAGATCATACTGAAAATAGATGTAATTCAGCCAATACAGAGACTGCACAGAAAAGCCCGTTTAAAGAAGTCACACAAACACACCTGACAAGAGCAATTCATATGTACACATTGACTTAATTGACTCTTAAACTGAGATAAAGTCTACGGGACTAAACTTCCAGAATTTTCACATATTTGTGTGGAAAACCTTTACGTGTGGACTGTGAAGTCTTCAGCAAAAATCTCCACCGTATGTTTCTCTTCCTGTTAAAATCGATTTCTAATACTGGATCTATTTCTCCAGATCTCTGCCTACGAAGAACCGTGCAGGAAGACAACTGACCACTTCACCTCAGGCAAGATATTATTCAGTGGCCAAGCCAACGCCAATAAAGCGTGTGTCTCAAACGCCATTACCTTAACTGCAGCCGAGAAAAGACTCCACTTTCCATACGTACCGACAGATTCATCTTTACATACTTCAACTTTGGCCTTAACTTGTCCTAAGGCTCCTTGTGCTGCATCTCCCCCTGAGGGGTCTTTATCATCTAAAGGCCCAGAATCAGCAGCAGTAGAATCTGGTTCTTCCGTTTGGCAGTCCAGTTCTGAAGATTTATCTAGGTGCTTTACAGGTGATACTTCCCCATTTGGGGTTATGTCATTGTTTTGTTCCCTTTCCTCATTTTCCTTCATTTTTTTGTAATGCAAGCAGGGAATGCTACTAAGGGGAGGATCATGTTTCTGCAAATATAAAATAATACAGAAGGTTTCAGTACCTTAAGGTCACCAAAAACAAAATTCAAAAACAAAAGACGTAATCAAGATGGAAGTTACTTTTATTTAGTCTCGGCTCAAGCTTTTCTTTGGTCAGCAATCTTATTCTACGCAAGATCTGCGTACGTCCACTCCTACGGTACCTTAGCACTGCTAACACTGATACTAACCTTCAAAGTGTGCTTGCTGGTTTAGATCCAAATTATATTCTGTTCAATTACATGCAAATACTACATGCTTTCATAAAAATCCATTGAGCTCTCTTGGGGTTTAAGCCCATGACATTAAATCCAATTTCTGCAGATTCCTTGGGTTCATGAATGTCACATGCTTACTTCTGTAAATGTGGACCACAAGCCCAGCTCAGGCTAGTTTATAGCTACAAATAAATAATCTAAATGTATTTCATGGTGGAATAAACCCAACATTTTGCAGCCATATGCTAGAACAATGGAGGCACCAAACAAGACCATCTCATTCACTTTAACTGCCCAAACTCATTGCAAAAATGGAAAAATGAAACACCGTAAGAAAAATCATATCTTATTTTCAGAAACAGAGGAGTTTGTTTTTCAAGTACTTTAATTCTAGCACTGGAAAGAAGCCTGCTGAAATAGAAAAATATTCAGCTGTTTGCAGGAACATATCTAACTTCTAAATCTCAGTAAGTATTTAAGTAATTGACAGCTCTCACCCTTATGCTTCCTGTTCCCAAGAAGTAAGGTCTAGACCAGGTAACAACTCTAGATTCTCTGTGCAGATATACAGGAATGCCCGAGTTATGGAATGTCATGATCCATCCATCTGGCAAAGGTTCTGTAGGAGGGCGGCCACGACCTTTAAAGCAAAGAATCACTTTAAACTTGGACAGACTACTTAGAAGAACAGAAAAAGAATCAAGGTTTTTATTTTAATTGCTTTTTCTGTCTCAAAGGATAAAATGACACTGAAACAAAACTAAAAAAAGTTCTGTAGAAAGATTTTGTTGTGCTTTAATAAAAAGGCATATGCCTCTAACCCGCATTAAATCCTACAAAATTACAGATTCCATTATGTTTTCAACTGAAAAGCAATAGTAGCACTAATCTTTATACAGACCAATTTGTTCATTTCACCAGTAAATCGTCTCTTCTCTTTGGTCTTCTTTATGTATTTATCACAAGCACCACTATATTCAATGGAAAAATCATACTTGCTTTTGAAACAATCGAGTTTTCTATTAAAAATTTTCGCACTTGACACCGAGGGATAAATCTGCATTGAGACACCCCTAGACCCACACACCCAAACAGCCAGCAGCGAGTTAGGCTCTAAGCTAAGGCTTTCCTATTATATTTTCAGCATAAGCATGATACAAACCAGGATCAAGTATACAAGCCTTTATACTTAAATATCTTAGCCATCAAGAATACTACTTCTTCCAGAAAACAAGACCGAAATTAGAGTACGATAAGCCAATATGAGGAATGACACAGCAAAAGAAACAATATTGCAGTAAAATGCTTATGCTCACACTCAAGTTAATATTACACGGCCTCACTCCCTTCTGTTCCAGAAACCACAGAATGGTCTCACTCCTCTCTCTACATCAGAGGTCAGAGACCAAACTCATCTTAGCAATCCTATGTTAGTATAAAATTTTGAAGGGAAAAACTGTTCTGTTTCTTATTTCAGAATACAGTGAAGCTGTAAAATACTCCTCTAGAGCAGGTTCAAATTTTAATTCTAATTTTGACCATTTTCAGTTACATTCTTCCGGATTGGTTCACATTCTCAGCTGCTCTTTATTAGTAGTTTGTAACATCGACACGGTGAAGCCGGATAAATGTAAGCCACTGACTTTCCTAATAATTTTTTTTTACCTAGTACTGCATGCGTGAAAACTTCACATAGAGCAATTTCAACAACAGAAGTTATGTAGCTAAAGGAGCAGTAAGTTCACAATGACCACAAACAGTCTTCAGCAGTTCCACAGTACTGGAGACAAAAACAACAGATCATCCTCGTTCACCTCCCCACCGCTGAGGTAACATTCTTCGTGATTTCTCACAAATCCAGACGCTAAAATACATTCTCATTACATACAACAAATGAAGATCAAAAGCACTCCCAAAAATCAACTTCACTGTTCAGTAACGTGAAAAATCATATCCTATAGTAAGAAGCCTTCAAACAATACAATTCTGTACCATATTAACTGTTTCACAAGAAGTGCTATCCTAACCTTTGCTTCCTGATATACTTTTGTTCTACAGACATAAGCCACACAAAAAAATATATAGATATTTAATGAACATTAACTTACTTTTAAGTACAGTTTTAATTTTGGTCATCATTGGCTGCACACTTGTTTCTCCATCAGACTGGTGATCACTTTCACCACCATATTTCTCATTTTCTAGTCTCCTTGTTTTGGGTGCTCGAAGACCCTCTTCCAGCAGAGCATCCACATCATTATCAAAGTCATCCTGAAAGAGACTTCATCAGACACCATCCTTCTGGGTCTACTAACCTCCCTTTCCCCTTGCAAAGAAAAAGTATACATTTTCTCTATGTACTTCCAAACAGAGAGAAACTAGAAATTTCCAATGATCCCAGTAAAAAGACTGAAAAATAAGAAAATAAGTTTTCAGAAGCGAGAACTGATATTTTTCATCATAAAATGGGCTGCAATTGTGTAAGAAGCCTTTTAAATGTTGTTTTTAAACCAGACTATAGAAGCTGCCAGACAACTCAGGAGTTTGACCAACATAATTTACAGAAGTTTTCAGCCAAAGTTCTGTCCCTGAAAATTCTGCATTTTTGGCTCAAGTACCGCACATTTGTAGAAGAGGCTGTCTCAGCAAACGTCCTTCCATACTTTTTTCTAGCCACTTGGAAACCTCTTACCCACCAAAAGCCTGTGGATTTACTTACCTCATATGAGTAATTCAAGGTTTCTTCATCCACTTTATCTCTTTGAACGATTGCTTTAGATGTGAACCCTCCTCCTTCTTCATCTATTTCCATCAAATTGTCGGTAAAATCTTCTAGCTCATCCAGAACTGCATATTCCACTCTCTTTTCCTGATCAATATCATTTTCATCATCCTTCTTGTCATCATTGTCACCCCCTATTCCTACAGCTTTACCATTACTACCACCAAAAGGACAAACATGCAAATCCCCATTGACATTATTAATACCAAAATCTGTATCTGCCTTATAATCCTGCTCAACTCCAGTGTACAGAACTTTCCTATCTTTGCTTTTGCAGCTTTCTGTAAAGCTAACGCTAATCTTTACATCTTTAAGTAACTTAAGATCTGGGGTGAACTTTCGAACTGAAGGTGCATGACGAGCAGTTCTTGGGCTTTGGTCACTATTGTTAGGGTCTATTATAAGACGACTTTTGTAGCAGGCAGATCCCTTTGTGAGAAGCTGTGTTCTGCAGATACTGTGCGTGTCCCCAGCAGGGGTATCTGACTGTCCATCACCACCAGAGCCAACGTCCATTACCTCTGCGTCACTGGACGTTTGCAGGGGAGGTGGTGGAGGCTGTTCATTAGGCGGCAGAGGTGGGGGACAAGTATGATTCTCCACATTCATTTCTCTTGCAGGTTCTTTAGGGAGGGGTGGTACATTTTCATATCTCTCCATTTTTAAAACTACTGTTTTTAAAAAAACAATGCTTTAATAAATGTTTATATCTATATTCCTAACATGCATAAGTCCATCAAGATTGGTTTATCATGTTCTATTCAATATGCAACACTGATGATTCAGTTAAGCTGACTACATTGTTCTTTTCATTAATGTAGACAGCTTTCAGAATCACTGTCTCAATTATTGGAAATCACAATGCATTCAGCTTAAGTAGCTGAAGACTAAGACTGCATCTTCATTGGACAAGCAGGTCTCCCTTTCTTCTTTCAACCTACAAGAAGAAAAAAAAAAAAAAAGATCTTTGTCACAGAAAAAAAAACAGAAAGAGTATCCCAGGCAAAAAGAAAAAAATGTCACTCCTTCCGGCACAAATTTCAAGTAGAAGTAAGAGTGACATTTTTACAGTGAAAAAAGCAGGGTATCTTGATACCATTTTGAATGAGGCTGAAATTAGACTGTTTTTACTGCTTGATCTGTACACCAGCACAAGAATTTGCTAACACATAGTTCCCTGGATAATTTCTTGACTACCTCTGCTTGGGTAGCAGGCAGGGCATTAAGCATGGCATTTTTAGGGACCAGACTAAAACCTGTGCCTTTGGGGGTGGGGGATGATTCTCCCATTATTCAAAATATGCTGGTATTTGAGCCATACTTACCCACACTGCAGAAAGGATAATTAGCTTACAGTTAAAGACAATCTGCAAAACCAACAAGATTTTAACAACTATGGTCTTATAAGACACATAGCTTTTTGAAAGTTTAAGTTATTAGATATTTTTGAAATCTGATTGAAGTTTTACCAGGAAATCTCATAATTTACTGAAAACTCACACAAAACGACTCTAGATAATCAGATACTAGACATTTGATCTGACATTCCGTACTATTATGGAAGTATGTAGTTGTTATGTCTGAGGAATTCAGGTCTAGATACACAGCTTTAAATCTCAAATTAATTCTGGAAGGCATCTAGAAGCCAATGTTTTAGGTAATTTAAGCTGGCAAAAATATTCAATTGCCCTAAGAAGTTTTACAGGGGGCTGGCGGTACGGTGTTTTGGGTTTGTTTGTTTGTTCTTAAGTGGGTTCTTTCTGCCATGTCTATGATGGCTCCTTCAATTATACTTTTGTCATCTGTGCAGGATTAAAAGCACCTGGGGAAAGGAAGCATAATTTCTTACCTGCTATTTTGGTTTCTCCAAGTCCCTCCGTGCCACCCCAAACTGGGCCTAAATCTTCCTACCAGCTAGAAATAAAACAGTGTTACTCTGCCCAAGACAGCCAGCTGGCTGAATCTTCTCTGTTCAAAGTATTACCAGGTAGTAGAGAAAACCTACCCAAGTATTCTAGACAGATAAGCTCCAAGTCCTTCGCATCGCTGTATAACATTTGAAGGCAACAGGGCAGAACGTCTGGGTTGTCATGAGGGACTTAGAGAAGCCAATATAATTCTCTAATGTATCTCTACGCCAGCCCAGACAGAGCAAACCAACAGCAATATCCAAACACCAACTGGGGCAAGGCAGGAAGCTGGGAATCTGGAGTTATAATGGGATCAATTAAAATTCAACAGCATACAGAAGCTACCTACCTGGAAGCTGGAAGAAAGCAAAATACACAACAGAGCAAACTCTTTTTTCAGTGATTTGGCAATAAAGAAAGTTTTGCTGGGGCTGCAGAATAGTTCAGATTCTGTGGTGGGGTTGGTTTGTTCGGTTTTTTAACATACTCAAAACTGACACATTCCAGACACTGAGCTTGACGTGCACTGTAGAATTACTAAGGAAAATACTCCATTTCGATAAAAGCTCTAAAATAATCCCATCTTCTCCAATACAAACATATTACCTTTCAGAGTGAAAAACAGCTCACTCACCAGTAAGACAAGCAGTTCTATACATTTAAATCCACTCCATCCTACAAGATGATCATACAATCACCCGAGCACTGATCAATTCCCTCTTCTTTCAACAGGTTCTGAATCACCTAATGTTATACAAAACACCTCTAGAAATGTCTAATAACCTTCCCCATTCCTCATCTTCTGATTAAAAAAAGAAAAAAAAAGCAAACTACAAATGATTATGTTCTTCACAACAAATCATTAGTGTCCTCAGTGTTAATTCTGAACAAAAGAATCAAGAGTGACAATACAAGTTCAGTACCTCTTGGAAACTAAATTCCTAAGTAATCTCATTTTTCCACCTTAGAGTCTTTAGAAGACTCTTCAAAAAAGCAAACAGAAGTAATTTACACAGAAGCGAAATATTGAAATTGGTACTCTAGAACTTGAAAGAGCGCTACCTTCCCATATGATCAAGGAGCTACCTGGTCCAACTAGAAAGACTATTTCTGACAAGTCATAAGACATGATCGTCAACGCAGTTTCCACATCCCTGATACACATCCTGCTCCTACGCTAAAGAGTGTTTTAACAACACCAATGTCAAAACCAAGAAACGAATCTTTACCTGTCTAGCTTTGGCAGTTCACTGATACCACACCTCTGCTCTTTGCAGAAAAGATGTCTTGTTATTATATTTAAGCACTATTAACAATGAAATTCTTGTTAGCCTTGAAATAATGAATAGCATACCAAATCACTGCCAGGGATTGTCTACTAATCAGTACGCACACTGTGGCCAGAAAAAGTACTAGACCACGATGAGTTTAAACTAGCTTTTGCATTTCTAGCCATAAACCTGCCACATCCCTAGGGTGAGATAACAAAGTCTGGCAGCTCTACAGTTACAGCGGGCTACAATACCTTCATATAATTTACAAAAAGCCAGAGAGAAGTAGAGTAACACAGGTCCAATTCCCATCTACTTTCCTGCCAACTGATGTTACAATATACCCTTTATATCAAGGGCTGAAAAAAACACCCCCCACAACAAAACCAGTAAGGATTTTCCCTTAGATATCAGGTATTTTAAAAGACAGACAGAAGGGATGAAACCTAAAAGGATGAGTTAGATGAGCCTGTAGTTTAAAAACAGCCAAACAGCCCTCAGACCAAGGGAGCCCAACAACCATGTATAAAAACAGACTTAGCATACCAGTTCATGTAATATTAGAATACAACATAAGGCAGTCTGCCTGTTGTCATCCTTGGTTAACTTGCCCTGAGAGAACAGATTTTATTCTCTAGGGATCCACCAAGTACCATCGACAGTTTCCGTAAGGACTCCTTAAAAAGATATGCAACACCATTGACAGCTGCAACAGCCAGTACAAAACGCTGAAGGAACTCTGGATGAACTGCTGGAAATACGAATACACAGCTCATGTTCTGCAGGTCACCAATACATGGAAATTTCACATTTTTAACTGCTTGCTCTTATTTGGAAAAAGTTTCCTGTCACAAAGTAAACTCAAAGAAACAGATACATGGTGGACATCTAAATGTAACGTAGCAAACTGCCCAGGTCCCAACAAAGGCGGTGTCTTGGCTTGGTTGTCTTAGAGATGTTCTCTGAAGGCAGAACGGATAAAAAAAACACGAACCACTTCTCTGTTTAATAAGTACCACTGCCTATTCCTGCACTCAGAACAGATAGATGGGGGGGGGGGGGGGGGGAAGAGTACACAGAGAAAAGCTTAACTCTTTTCAAGGCAGGAGAAAAACAGAATCTTAAAATTTTTAACCACCACTGACCAAACTGAAAGATGAACTCCCTTCACTGTATCGCATGTTGGCAGTCTTAAAAGTGAGTTCAGTAAAGAACAGATTTTCTTCATGAATACCTGTAGCTGCAATCAGCAACGAGGAACAGCATGCCACAGGTTCTCTCTTCAAAAATCACTTTTAAAAAGCAACTGGATTCCTTGTCAGAAACTGCTTACTTCACATTCAGCGGACCCCAAAAGGAAGAGCAGCTCAGCGCAAACTCTCCTGATTTGCTATCCAAATACAAAGTCTTCCTCATCCTCTGGCTCCAAATGGCAACTCTGCAGAGCAGAATTTATGAGGCATTGATCATGCTTAAAGATCCACTCAGCTTTAACCCTTACCAAAGTAATTACTTGCTCACAATCATTTACCTTCTTTGTATTACACCTATACCTGTTGTATCTTTTTTTTGATACATACAATCCTAAAAATAAGTTAATATCAACTGCTAAAACACCCCCAAAACCAAGGAAACTAAATTTATTTTGTTTAAACCGGAACAGGAAGTCTCAAAAGAAAAATATTCTGAAAGCTAACTACTACGTACAGGAACTGTTTCTCTCCCTATTATCAGCTTTAGAATAAAAAGACTGAAGGAAACAACCACTTTGTGCAAGTCACCAAGGCAGTCTACAAAAAGGCAGTCAGGGCCTAACCATAACATTATCAGTGGCAAATACAGACAAGGCTGAAGATCTTCTCTAGTTCATAAGACTTCATCCCATTTCAGAACAGGCAGAGCACATCATTTTGCAAAGGCACCCTCAGAAATGGCAATGCAACCGCTGCTTTTATAGCTTGACCAGTTTTCTGGCAGGGTTTACTTGGTTTCAATTATTTGTGTAAAACCATTTTTAAAAAAATCTGCAAATCAGAGCCTAGGAAGAAGAAAACAATATTCTTACTTTCTCACCACAAATCGCTTCTTACTTGCAAAGAAAAACAACAGACATAAGGAACCAAATTCCCCTCATTCTCTAAAAAAGCAAAATAATCCTGGTTATCAAAAGGAGCTGTACAAAAGAACCAGTGACCTAATGCCTCATCCAGGACTAAAAATAGGAACCCTTAAGTTTAGTTACCTCAAGGGAAAGAAGAAGAGGTACACTTACAAAAGAAAAAGTAAAGATCTTAACTCCAATGTCTGGAACTCACAGTCCAGGGGAACAGAGAAATTGAGTGGTTTCACCCAGCCAGCCCTCAATCCCAGTTTGTGAGGGAGCCATGCCTGGGTGTCAGGGGGCCACCGTCCCAGTGGGCAAACTGACTCTACGGATAAACCTGAAGCCTAGGAAAAAGAGGTGCAAAGGAGAGATTTTTATTTTTCCAGGCAAAAAAAAGGTGAAGAAAGTTAGGAGAAAAAAACCTTTTAGAGGCTAGACCAGATAATTTAGAGGAAGATATAACTGTACTTCGCTATTAATAGAAGGAACAGACGAAGAAGAATCCTGAGAGCTCGGGACGGACACACCACCTCATCTTCACCGCCCCAACGTACCAGACCTAAAAAAAGCGGACGGGCGCCCGCACACATGCTGGTGAAGGGCTGTCTCTTCCTCCTAACTTCGCAGGGGAGGAGAGACACGTTCTCCCCCCAGTATAAACGGGCGTGTCCGGCGGAGACCCTCCCTCCCACCCCCCGTTACCTGAAGGCACACACCGGTACTGCGAGGCACGGCGCGGTGCGGGAACTCGTACCGGGGGTGATACCGCCCGTGGCCCCACGGACGCGGAGGCGGGCGGGAGGGCAGGAAGGCATGGCGGTTTGCCTTCTGCCGCCCTGAATGCGACTCCTCGGCGGGAGCGAGCGGGGAGGGGGCGGGCGGGAAACAAAAAACCACCCCCATGCCCCCCTCCGGAAAAAAAAAAAAAAAAAAAGAAAACCCAAACAACCCCAAAACAACACAAGAACCCCCCAAAACCCCCTAAACAAACCAAAACACCAGCTCTGAGGGAAGCGCGCTCCGGCGGCGGGGGGAGGCGCCTCACGGCAGGGCCCGCCGGGCAGGGCAGCCCCTCGCCCGCTCAGGTCGGTGCGTTCGCCTCCGCCGCTCGGGGAGGGGCTCCGGCCGGCTCGCGGCCCGGGGGAGGGGGCCCGCCCGGTGCCGGCGGGGCGGAGCGGGCCGCGGTGAGGGGGAGCGGGCCGGGCGGGCCCCGCGGCCTGCGGGGACGGAGGGGTTACTGCCCGCGCGGCGGCGATTGGGCCACAGAGGCCCGCTCGCGCACGCCCTCCCGGTCGCCCCGCGGCGCCAGCACCCACCTGAGCCATCCCCGGTGTCCCTGCCGCACCTCCGCGAGAGGGTGTGGGGGCGGGCGCGGGCCGGGGGGGACAGGGCGAGCTCGGCCGCCTCACGGAAACCATCCCCCACTCCGCGCCGCTGCCGCCATCTTTAAACGCCTGCTCCGAGCCGCTCCAGTCTCCGCAGGCGGGACTCCCCGCTCGCCAAGCCAATTGCCTTCCCGGTCTCCGCTGTCACGCATTTGAAATTTCGGTAGCTATTGGTGGACTCGCTGGCATGTTAACTCGCTCTTCCAATAGAAACGCGCAAGGCCTACGCCCTCGCAGCACCAGGCCAATGAGAGAGAGGCGGGGGTGGGACCGAGGCGGCGGGAGGGCGCGGCCGGCCATGACGGGAGCGCTCCGGGGGAGTGCGGGCAGGCCCTTTGTCTGGCGCCCGGTGCGGACGGACGGACAGACGGACCCCGAGCCGGCCACGGCCCCGCCGGCAGGGCGCTGCCTTCCCAGGGCAGCCCAGCCGAGGGAGGAACCCTCGGGAGCGAGGAGCGGTGCCGAAGGGGGTCGTTAAGAGGCGGCCGCCGGGGGTGGGGGGGCGGCGCGGCTGAGGCGAGGAAGGGGCGATGGCGGGAAGGGCGCCCGCAGGGCTCAGGCCGCTTTAAGGGCCTGAGAGCGGTCAGTCTGCGGGGCCAGCTGAGGCTGAAGGCTTTTTGTCCTTTCACGGCAGCTGCTCTTAGTTGAAATTAGAGCAAATACAGGTTGGAGGAAGTTAACGCCTTTTATCAGACCTGAGGGAAGGACGGCTCACGGCTTCTCCCCCCACCTGTACAACTAGGTAGCTGAAGAAAAGGCGCCACTTTTTCCTACAAACGCTACTTTATATCTTGAAGCAGCAAAACGACAGCATTAACCCTTCAAAACTGATTTACTTAAAAAGGATAAATCAAAACGGGTCCACATTTCATGCCATATGTACTAAGCAGTTCACAGAATAAGCCCCAAATCTTCAGTGTAGTGTTCAGACACAATTCCTAAATAATTATAGAAAACATCTTACACAATTTAAGTAAAGTTACTTCTAAAGGGATTAATGAATGTTTGCTGTTCTAATTCACACGGATACTTTACAATTTGCTTCCCCCCCCGCATAACAACTACAGCAGCTTTTATCAATAAGTTACAGGATTGCCTCTTTCGTCCTTCGCTATCATACAGAACGGACATCAACATCAGACAAAATGTTACCATAACACCAGTGGTGTAATCACTTACAGTATAACAGCATTTAACTGTGATAAATGTTTTTGTTTGCTTCCATATGCAATTTCAGGACACAAGACTCTCTGGTATTTCACTCCTCTCATGTCTTTGAGGTCCCCAAATACTGTTATGAAAGATAACAGTAATAATTCAATAATATTTTAAAATAATACTTTGAAGACCTCTGTTAGGCCTCTCATCTTTGTGTTTGGCTGGCTGGACCAACATACCAAATGATAGGGTGGTAATTTATATGAACATGATGTCACGGCACTGTTTCAACACATAATGATAAGGTTACTGAAACTGGTTTAAATCTTGGCGAGCTGCCCTCAAAACCTGAAAGCAATTTCTAATTTTTAATTCCTCATAACAACCTCCTGCACTCAAGCCATTATTTTAGAGTGGATTTTAAATTATGACTGCTTTTATTAATTTTAAAACAAATCACTTCAGAATGCATATTTAATAAATATCCATGGTTTGGCAGAACAGCCATTTACATCACACTTCAACCTTCAAAGCTGAGCAAAAAAAAAAATCTCATTATTAAGTACAGAATTTGAGTTGATGTTGGCACTTCCTGTAAACTAGCTGTGTCACGTCACCTCACCTCAAATTGCCAACATCGTGAGAGGAGAAGATTGTCCCTTTCAAAGGATGTATGAAAATGCAAGTATCATGACTCATTTGCATCCAATTTATGTGACTGTGTAACTGAAGTATTGCACTGAGAGTATTGCACGCTGCGGAAAACAGGTTAAATTTTTTACAGATACGTAAACAACAACATTTCAGTTAGGATCAGAAAAAGCAGAAACACAGATTTTTGTGTAGAGCTGGAAGAATTAAAATGCCTGCAGTGCTTTGAAAGTGAAAACACAACCAGGACGTCAGTTTTTCTGTTGTGCATCTGTTTTCAGAGAATCATAATACCATGACTTAAATCAATGATGCAACAGCTGATTCTCTGAGGCACTGATACTACGGGGAAATATACTTCTAATTTTTCATAAGCAAAAGAACAACGATCCAGTAGCAAAACAATGGTTTCATCAAAACAGTATTCAAATAATGGTTAAATTTTTAACCCAGAGGACCTATGTGACCTCTGGAGAATTAAATCTGGTCTGATACATCTGACAAGTTGCAAATTCACCTGAAAATTTTGATCACCTGGACGCCTGACAGAAGACTTGCCAAATGAGCACAGAAGTCTTATTTCCCATCCAGACATTTGAACTAGAAGTGTGCAGGCCCACCTGCATAGTGCCATGGGCATTTACAATAGTATCGTGAACTATCATTATCGTCAGCAAAAAATCAGTTCCTCATGACAAGGAGGCTTTCACATGCAAGGCAGAGGAAGGCTGGACAGAAGCAATTGCTGTCAACACAAAATACAGAAAGCAAGCCTGTGAGGAAAACAACTACGAGCTTCCTAAGAAAGTTAGCAGGCTGCATTCATCGGAATGGAAATTAGGTGGAGCCAGTGTCTTTTTCATATTCTTAGTTACAATGTCAGTAAAACTGCAGCACATACTGCGCTGTTCCAACAGTGAAATCTACTGGAAGACGAATTTTGTTCAGCCCATAATACTTTTAATTCAGGAAAATAAGTTGTTTTGCAAAAAAAGGTATTTTACTTTCTGAAGATGTGAAATATAAAAAAAATTATTCTTTCCAAAGACACTTTAAACACTAATCATCAAGGCATAGAATAAATTCCAGGTATGAGAGAGATTTGTGTGTACTTTACAATATGTATGATTAACCTGATGGAAGCAATAACGACCAGGTTAATGAAGCAGAGTCACTCTAGCTACAGCCTACAGTGTGCCAGTTTGCACTCAAAGATCTGGAACTATATTGAAAAAAGAAAGATTTCCTTAGTAATGTTATTAAAACAGACAAATTTTTAATTTAAGTGCTATTCAGGGGACAGTTTGTATACGGTGCTCACATTTCAGCCACCTTGGACAGCGAGGGGGAGGCAGGCTGGTTCCAGACTCCAGATTCCTGCAGCTCTGCACAGCCCAACCTTTGAACTTCAGCAGGGAAATGCTTCTGTGCAGACTGTTTCCCAGGTCCCTGATCATACTGCACCGCAGCAGGGATGACCAAGCCTTCTGCACTTCCCAGCAGCGCTCCAAACGGAGCTCTGTAAATTGGGAGTCTGAGAAAGCTCTCAACCATGGAAAAATCAAGTAAAATGCAATTAAAAAAATATAATCAACAAACCAAATGAATTAATGGGAAAATTATTTTCCTAGGAGTAAGAAGTGATGCAAATTGTTTAAGATTTACTAAATGTACCTGTATTAAGAACACAATTCATATTACATCAGCATCCAACAGGATTCTTTCCACTGAGTACAGTGAGGTTTCTCTCGTGCTCGAAGGATGAATCTGAGAATAATTTATGTTGTATGGAGGCATCTAAACTAGCAAAGATGACTTATCTCTAGTTTGGACCTGGTCTGAATACAGTCCGTTTTAAATCAAGTGTCCAGCCCCCTAAGGAAACATAATGTAGGCTTCACTAAAAAACCCTCAGAAGGTTCATGACATCCAAATTCAGGCATCTAATTTAGCTTGCCCATAAAATGAGAAGCAGATTCTTAAGTGTTCAGAGAGGCAGTTAAGCTTCCCCACTGATTATGTTAAGAGAATTCAGATTCCTCATGTAGATACCCAAGTTACAGACTTAAAGAAGGTGACATCAGTAGGGCTGGGATTTTCTCAAAGCTTTGAGATACATGCTCGCATTTGCCAGAGAACGATAAATCCAATTAAAGCTTCAAATGGAGACAGCAAGTGTCATACAGCAAAATGGGCAATGCCACTGCACATTGACTAAGAATTAGAGGGGTGAGGAAAAAAAGCAAACTGATACCTGCTTGCATTTTATATTTTTTTCTCACTTTTTGATGAAATCTGCTCTCTTCAACCTAACCTTCGTCAGTCATCACCTGACAGCCATGGAAGGATGTCAACGGGACCCCAGGGGCAAGCTCGGATCAGTCCTCTACTGTCAAAAGAGGTGGTTGATTGCTACGGGAGATAATCAAAGTAGACACATCCTTTGGTACCAGGGAATTACTCATCTTGCACTTTAGCATCCATGCACGCAAACTAAACTGTGTTGTCTACAAAAGCACCTCTAACTCCTGATTTTTCTGTTGGAGAAACTTCAGCCAATTGGTTACTTCTCTCAAGTTTCAGACTGCTGTTAGCATTTTGTCCAATAAGGTGGGTATTTTTCTAAAGACAATATTACTTAGAAGTGGGATATGACAACTAAGAGGTCAAGTAAAAAGTAACAACTCCTCCCTGTTAAAGCCCACAAGTCACTTGCTCTTCCAGGTTTTCTTCCCACCTAAATTACTCTATCATTATATTCGAACATTTTATATATGGAATGTTCTTGTGGTAAATGCATCTGGGCACAACACTGGAGATCTGAATTCCTGCCTGCTACATACTTTGTGTGACCTTGCCAAGTCACTCTAACAATCAAATCCACTGCCACTTTGGTGGAAAATTTACAAGGTGGATGCAGCTGCAGTTTAACTATGGCACACGTGCAATGGTGCAATGGCAAGGCTCTTTTCCTCTTATCTAACCTGGAATATGCATACTGTTCCATGCAATTCTAACCCGCAGGAGCTCCATATTCAACAATCTGTCTCTGACCAATTTGGTTTAATTAACCTTTTTTGTTTTTAAAGATATTCCAAATTTTGATTAAAAAAATGCCAATTTTTAAGTAACTAGGTGACCTTCATATTAGAAACTGGACTGCATGTGTCACTCATAAGTGACATGTTCTGCAGTTGCCAACTGGAGCTGGGTTGGTGCTATCGTACAGTGACCGAGGCTGCCCTTGCTTGTTCCTGACACATAGAACAAACTTGTTCCTAGGGCTGAAAATCCTGCATTCTTAAATACATTCAATGCATCTATGGGAATATTAGAGAAAAAATTAAACAACATCCATGTGCGACAGAATACCAGTCTTCATGCTTTGCTTTCTACAGGCCCTTTCATCCAAGTAGTTCAGAGCACTTTTCTAGAAGAGATAATATTTATCTGCTATTTGTAAAGATCAACTTAAGCATAAAACAAAACAAAACCCTCTGAGCCAGCCTTGCGGCTACTCTCACATCATGCATCTCTACCTTATGCTACTGTTCAGTTGTTAAACCAACCCTGCAAGTCAATCTTGGCTACTTTTCAAGAGCCATAGCAGTACTCCACTGACAACTGCTACTTCAGACATTTGGGCTTCTCCTAAACCTCCCCAGCCAGTGACTTCGGCTGAGTGGCAGTTCTTCTTGTGAGTCATTATACATCACGATGTTTTAAATTCAAACCTGTGATAACAACACGTACTTTGTTGTTCCATAGGACTGCTGCAAACTACAGCTAAGAAGCTGTTGCTCCAATTCCTTAGCTTGGTCTCCTGTATATATACTGTTGGTGACATGCAGACATGAATCAGGAGCATAATCTTTGGCTGCCGAAAATCCAGGTGTAGCTGCACTGATATGAGCAAAACCATAAATATCACTACCTTTGTTTTCGCCACAGGCAAAATAAGTTATGCTTCTGAAAGAACAATTGTGCTGGTATGGCTGATTTTTATGTAACTGCCATTCTGGGATTGCTTTGCCAGTCTAAACACACACATATTATACCAAGAGAGTACTCAGACCTGACTGGCACGATATTTTGCTTAAGAAAACAGAAAAATTTGCAACTGCCATATTGCAAGGATACCGATACACCACACATCTATCACATGCTACATCTATAAGTAAAGCAGACCAACATAAGCAGATTTATGCAGCACAACAATTGGTGCCGAATACTTAATCTCCATGCTATGCGCATTTCAGACAGCGTTGCTTCAGGCTAAACCTATAACCTATTGGAGCCCACTTAAGCACATTCCTGAAGCACATCTCCCAGCTCTGTTCCATCTGAAAACAGTCTAGTCCCAGCGATCTGAGGTTGCCAAAGCACAGTCAGTAGGGACTATCAGAAACATCATGTACAGGCACCACTAATCAAACTAAGGTACTAATGTAGATCCATTTGTAACTGAAAGGACAGTTAATTCCTCTCTAAATGCCAGCCATTCAAGTGAGACACAACAAACATGAGATGGATAAATGCATTTGACTAAGACCTCCACTCGGTGGTTATTTCCAGCATCTATTCACAGCAGAGCTCCTACAGGGAGAGGAACACACACACACAAAAAAAAAGTTCCTCATTCACCTTTTTCTTGGAAGAGCACATTCTTTTAACGAGAGGCAGAAGCCTCAATTATTGAATACTAATTATAATGTTGTACCACAAGAAGAGACACTACTGGCTCCACATATTCTCCAGTTTATTATTTAATCTATCTTAATTAATGTCTGAAAAGTGGTGTGGTTTCCTCCACCGAACAGAAGCAATCAATGTGTTTACACAATCTGGTACGGTACTGACCGAGGCTGGCTCTGCGCCTGGAGGGGCTGGCATGTCAGATGGGATATCCATGGCGAACACTTCCCCTGTCACCAGAGGCAAGCTCGTAAAGCACCTTGCTGCACTCTAGGCAGGGTTGTTTCTCAGAGGCCGCAAAAAGAACAAGCTCATAAAATACAGTTTCAAAAAAACAGCTCAGTTCCAGAACATTTTACTGAGAATATTTAAGCATAGAATGGTTATCAAGAATGTTCTAAAGTCCCATTAATTCAGAGCAAGTTAAATAAGGACTAAATATGCTTCTAAATGCTCACGTAAAGGCCAGCTTATACATTTGTTTAAATTCTTTCTGAAGTTACTATTACATAATCGTAATTGCGGAGACCAAGCATACACAGTAGCATCATTACATTTCATATTAATTTGCATAGATAAAAATGTATTCTGCATAATTATTTTCATAACAACTATTTCTGTGCTACTCAAAATAATTTAAAAAGGTCCAACTCCCATACCTATGTAACAATCGTAGCTTCAGTGGAAGCTTTATAACCTGTGTGCAGAATGGTTGTTCTGGTTTGCGGGTTTTCGGGTGGGTTTTTTTGATCAAAAGAATAACATCACTGAATGCTGTTTTCAAGCCTAAACTCTTCAGGAGAGTGATCAGGACTTCACGTGCATTTTTATAATCTTTTAGGAGGAAAAAAAAAAAAAATCAAGGTTTTGCCTGTTGAGACAAATATTTAATAATGCAAATACTACAGTTTTAATAAGTGATGTGATCATTCAAACTGATATTTAGTAAAGACACAAAGAAAGTAAGATAAATCACAGAATGAGACGGAGATGAAATGCATGCTGAAAAAGGCGCCATTTTAGCAAAGATATTCAGAACAGAGGTTGTTTCACTCACCTGTTAAACCTAAAGCCTCCATTGAAGTCCCTGTCAAGTATTCTCCAACTCTGCAGTCCTACTTGCTGTTTATTTTACCTTTGTACCATAAGCACTTTTAAAAACATACACACTCTAGCAATATGTTACAGAATTCTCTATGTAGAGTGACCTTTTTGACATAGCTGAATTCAAGTGATATTAGAACAGATATCTCATTCTGATGAATCTGAATTCTCCACCAAATTCTTTGTAAATATATTTTTAGATATGTAAATATATATTATATTTTATATACAGTTTATACATCTTTCACATTTATAGCTCTATATAGAAAACAGTAGCTTAATCAGGCCACACAAAACTTCATGTTTGGAATAAAGGTCTCAGTGGAGTACCAGTAAATATTCCTGACATAGCCTGGACATC
The DNA here is from genome assembly GCA_031468815.1 of Morus bassanus. Lineage (NCBI taxonomy): Eukaryota > Metazoa > Chordata > Aves > Suliformes > Sulidae > Morus > Morus bassanus. The sequence goes on from CM062577.1 coordinate 30,007,840, forward strand.
TTAAAGCTACACCGTCCATCTCTGTCTACCTGTAAAATAGCCACTCCTCTTTCATTCAAGCTTTTGCAGATAATCTTCAGAACATCTTTCAACGTAACGGATTTTCTTCATTATATTTATTCTCTGGTAAATTAAGTATGGCCTTCTCCTCCACTTCATTTCTCCAACTTCTGATCAGTTTTTAGTTTGTATTTGTTTTTCTTCGTTTATCTTTCTAGTACCAAGACACAAAAATTTAATGTGAATCGGCAGAGAAATTGCTTTTTTCTCATTTGTGTTGCATATGACTTAAATAGATTGTAATTCTTGCCTAACTTTTTTATTAATAAAAGTTTACATTATTATTTTTCTCCCTCATCTATGATCCTAAGTTCAGCCCTTATGTCTTCTGTTTCAAAAGATACGGTAAATTTGAGTACTTTAATCTGATACTGCTTTTTCATTCAGTTTCTAAGTTCTTGATACAGGATGTTCCAGCGAGAGTTACTTTATATATTCATTTTATGTATTCAACATTTCCTTCACTCTTCACCTTAACTAACGTTTCACAGCATGAGTCATACTGATGGGTTATGCAATTCTCAGTTTCTTCTATTGCCTTTCCAGTTGATTACAATACAGATTCTGTTTGCACCAAGTCAAGACCATTTCCTAAATCCTCAGTAGCTCTCAACAAGACTTCTCTGCAGAAAATGAATCAGATGAAGACCATTAGCAATGTTCTATTACATGAATCTGAATGACACAGGACTAATTCCTAGTAGCTAATATTCCACATAAATAGGGATGCTTGCTAAGCCATAAATGTGCATTATTTAAGTTCTTCAAGCTGAATTTGAAATGTAAGGTGCTTTAATTAGTGCCTTATTACTGCTTAGTATTTCATCAATTCATTTTGAAATTACTGTTTCCTTGTGACAATATGATAATAGTATTCCAAGTCTTATCAATATTCTGTCTTAATATTTAGTTTGGTGTATTTCATTAGTAACACTAAATATCAGTTAAGCATTGAACATATTGAGGACCTCCAAAGGCCTAATTCATTCCCTGGCCTGTTAAGAGTGTGTTTAATTAAAGCTACTGATAACAGGGAGATGAGACAATTACATCTCCACCGCAATGCCCAGGTATGGCAGAACTACCTTAATGGTAGTCTCAACTTAGTGTCACAAGAGAGTCTCAGGTCTGCCCAAGATCCAGACTTTTTCCACAGCGAACCTGGATTCTTGCCCTTCAGTAGCATTTTGCGAAGCTCTGGCTTTTCACTAAGGAAGCATTGGTTTTGCTCTTCACATTATCTGTGCTGTATCTCTGCCGTGATTATTTCCATTTTCTGGGGGGAACCTGAGCCCCTCAAAGTACTTTTCACATGTATTTATCATTATACTAATTTTCAAGGTCCCTGATAGTTAATAACTTCTCTTGCCACAAACATCTGATGCAACCAATTTCAAGACCAGTAATCCACACCAAATTTATCTTGTTGCATAGACAAGAATTGGCAGTGACAACTTCAGAGGCTTGCGAGTTAATAAAGCTTTTCTATTTGCAGATTTTGGGAAATCCCCTAGGATTTCATTTGGTTTGTCACCTTAACAATGACAATACCAGTTGCTTGTCTTCTCAAAGTGACTGTTTGAAAAGGTCACCGCTTGTAAAGCTAAAACTAGCTCTGAGATGGCTCCACCATTTTTTAGGCAAGAGTGTGCCAGTTCCTCTTCCTTTAAGGGCTTGTTTGGCACATTTTGGTATTAAGATTTGAAGGATCCACTCCAGTCAGCAAGGGAGAAAGCGGCTTCCAAGTACTCTGAGGTCATGGCAGGAAGGGGGATGCTCGAGACACTGTTTCAGACATTCGGTGTTTGAGAACCTTTGTGTTTTCTCCCTGATCTTGCCATGGTTGGAGGGGAATCCAGCCAGGCTAGTAACAAGAGGATGTTTGTTTTTGGGATGGAGGTGGTGGGCACATATTGGTTGTCAGAAGTTGAAGGGTATTTCAGAGAATTGATTACTGTGACACTTGGTGTGGGAACATTCCAGTCAATACATTCTGTTTACTAACCTGAAAAACAAAGCAAAATGCCCCCAAGCTGGATTATTAGCTTTAAAGAAATATTTTCCAGTTTTTTACCTGGATAAGACAAGTATAACCATGCAACAGCACAGAATTAAAAAAAACAACACACACAACACAAACCAAACAAAACCCCCAGAAAAATACAGCACTTAAAAAGGAATTAAGTACCAGAAATGGACTTAAAGCTCTTCCATTTCTAATACCTCATGAAAGATTTTATTTCATCTTAACATGCAAAATTACAGACAAATTAACATAAACATGCAAAAATGCACAATCAATGTTAACAAAGACTGGTCACCAGATTGACTTTATTCTGATTCTAGTTTTGAACACACATGTAAACAACAATTATGAAACAATTTTAAGCAAAAAAAAAAATTGAGCTTTTACAGATATTTTAAAATTTCTTCCACTACCATTTTGACAGAAAAAGACAGGAAACAAAAATCTTGCAAATCTATGACCTTGAAAGGATGTTATATATAAGCAAACTTAGTAAAATGCCATACAATAGTTTCCTGTATATGCTTTTTTCCTTTAAAAGTGATATTTAAACCCCCTTTCATTTTTAAAAATACTTGTATAAAAATAAAATACCTTCTTTATTCAATTTAACTACAGTTTACTTTTTCAAGTGGATTCATTGCAACTATAATGAGCACACAGTGAATTATGCACTTCATGAATACCTGATCACTTCTATGGAGAAGCAGCACCATTTGCTGATATCTGCACTGCTGTCCTGATCCTGTTTCCACTGAAGCCAATGGCAGACCTCTCATAAGCTTCAAAAGGAACTAAAAAAGCTCACTTTATTAACTATTCTGACATAATAAAAACCAACATTAGAGGTTTTGGTTCTTTACTGTTTGTTTTATTTTAATTGTCCGAAAAAGCAAACCCCTGATTTAGAATTTTGATTCAAGCAAAGCAAGATACACTATCATCTGCTTTTACGTCTAAGCTCTGACTCAATTTTCTTTTGCCTATATATAAAAAATAAGAATAAGTTTTCATTATTACAGAACTACTATAAAAACTAAGGTTTATAAATGCTTTTAGCAAGCATTTTGCTTGCCTTTTAGGTAATGTCTTCAAAGATAATGTCTTGTTCAAATACACTCTGGCGATTTTTTTCTTAAGATACAAAAAAGTTCAATACACAAACTCTCAGTAAGAGCAAGCCATTGAAGCCAAGTTTTGTTTTTCAATACACACGTGTCAAATTCAAATTTAAGACAGCTATGGCTATTTCTTTGCATCTAAAAATAACAATAACATTTTTGTCCAAATATATGGTTTAGACAGCCATCAAAAAAAAAAGGGCTAAGCATTTCCTACTGCTCAGAAAGACAGGCTCCGAGTTTGAATGACGTACAACCTGACAAGATGGTATTGATCATCATGCAATCAAGGTGGTCAAAAAGTCATTCCTAGAGTACTGACCCAACAACCTGTGACTAGTCGCGCAAGCAGCCCTGGTATCCAGCAGCCATGCAACTATGCAAATGCAAAGGAAACATCTGACTAAATGCTGCTTTAGCATCTCCTGGCAATTGGAAGTCTGGGAATGGCCTTTCACAGCACTTGGCCTCGATGGCGAGTCCAATCTACTGCTTCCTCCCTTATGGGCGGACACAAACACACACACTAGTGAGAATGCTTGAACACACAAGCTTCAGTGCAGAACAGTTGCACATCTTCGTAAGTAGTATCAAAAAATCTTGCTACTTTGTAATTATTAATAATCAGGCTTGTAAAAAATACATTCAGCATATATAGAGAAAAAATAGCAGTGATCAATGACTAACTTGATATTCAGCATTCAAAATAAGTCAAAACAGAACACCAGTAGCAGCAAAATAACTGAGGGTTTTAGAATATCTTGATACTAGCTAGAATCTTCTAGCACCTACACTGGCACTGAATAATTGAAAAAAGCATGCATTTAAATAGCTTTTTAACTCACAGATGTTAGAACGCACTAAGTGCATCTTAATACCCAACTTTTTCAGCAGTATAAAGACTGCAGTAACGTCACCTTAAAACAAATCGCTATTTTTACTAAAAATCTATGAGCAGTCACTCCAGGTTTTGACGTATTATACCAGTAAAGAAATGAAGCCAAAACTGCACATGTATAAAATGACTGATACATATAAACTTCATATTCAGCTTCCATTTGCAAACGGATGCTTACTCCTTACCTGCCTGCTGGGGAAGAAAAGAAGAAAAGAAGTATTGCTAATTCGACTATCAGGAAATGAGATGTCACAATACACATAACTTTATTCTGGTCAAAGATAAGCAAGTCTGCTCCCATGATTTTTTTTTAGTTTCTACTGAGTAAAGCTGAACAGAGACCGAACTTAATTTCCTATCTACTCTCAAATCAAGTTTAGAAATAAGATATATTGCTGTACTATCTGTAGGAAAACAGATGTAGAGAATCCCCCCTGCTCCTCCCTCCCCAGGCAGAACGTTGCACCATGGCACTGCTGAAAAGTTGAAATGTTACTAAAGCAGTTAATACTCCATTCGTTTAATGCACATTGGCATCAGCTATACAGTCTTAAAAGCATATGTTGAAGGGAAAGCGAAGTGTGGTAAAACCTTCAGGTAGAACAATTAAAGCAGCAAATGTTTCCCTTCCTCTGAACTGAAAACATGTTTAAAAGTCTACTTAAAACATTAAAAAAAACCCAGAACAAACCTCCACACCCACAAAAAACACAATGACTTTGTCTTGGGCAAAGATGGCCTTGCCCTGGAGGCAGGGTGATATTTAAAAATTTATTTGTCATTATAAGTTGCTAATGTAAAAACAGTTTCTTCTTTTGGTTTTATCCGAAGGATTTGTGAGTCTGATAGGGGCTGCTACCAGTTTATTTAAGCTTTTGCTTTCCTTGCTATTTTTAGCTTGTTGAGGCTGGCACAAAAGATTTACTAGAGCTTAATGGCTTGTTCTCTCATTGCGTTTATTACAAACCATTCAAATGGAAAGTTGTTAAGTGTGCAGTTTGAATTCATAGGTGCTTGTTTTCCACTGGTTGACATTTGCATTGATCATGTTGCGCTCTGTGAAAGTAACCCGTCCTTCTGAATCAATGAGAATGACCGTGTTAGTCCTGAAACAACATAAGGGTAGAAGGTTAAGCCTTGTGTCTGTTTTACAAATTTGCAGGGTCCCATCCCTCATCCCCAAAGGTTTTAGCTAATTTTTTTTCTTGACCATATCATCACTGCACTAGCAGGGCAGAAATTGCCCTGGCAAGTTCACATGGGCATTTTCAGTCCCCTCCTCCGATTCCCTGCTGCACTTGCAGCAGCTGACACACAAAGTTGCTCACTTACAAGAGAGTATGGTGAAAGGTTAAACTTTTTTTAGTGCCAAGTGTTCCATTCAGAAGTAGTATAAAACCAAGTTTTCTTTTTTTCAACAGCCTACACGTACCCTGATGAGTTATTCATATCATTAGTACTGTTTCATTCTTTCCTTTCAAATCAATTGTCCATTAACATTTAAACATCGTTAATTATTATCATAGGATACTAATACACAATCACAGAAAAACTTTTCTCTCTCTAGGAACCTTCCGAAGAGGAAATTTGTTTTCATGAAAAGCAGATTCCATTCATGCATCCATGCCACTTTGTCACGTGTAAGCTGTCATTTCTCTATGGACACTGCGGTACCCTGCCGAAGGGAGATGACCGACAGAAGTAGGAGTTATTCACCATCCTGATGTGGTGGCCTTCCCCAAGTCATTTCACAGTCGTTCACTCATATAAAAAAGTGCTTAATTTCCTCAGAAGAATATGGTGAGGCCTAATTAACAATCTCTCTTCGCTAAGCCATGTGGCTAAGGGAAAGATAAGTGTGAGCATACAATTATAGTAGCAGGGAAGACTTGAAATATGGTATTAATTCACCAGTAAGAGGCCAGAATTTCTACCGAGTTATCCCCGTTTCCTTTGAAACAGCTAGACTGCAACTTGCGAAGCAAGGGGAGGAAGATGCTTCTTTACCATTTTAAGTCTTCACGATCCTGTATTTAAAATGCTGTTTGAATACATTTTATAGAGATAGTCAGTTTTTGCAGTGCTTTCTTTTGCAGAATACCAACTTAAAATACTCACAGAAGTGAGCGCACATCTCTACAGCGGAAATGCTATGGCTGACTATGCCAGAGGCCAATCTGACAAAATGGTTGGCAGTCTTTTAGAGTAGGAATTCCCTACCAGCAACAACTGGGTTCACCTATAATTTTGTCCCATCGAGGATTAAATGCAAGATGCATTGCATTATTCTATTCTTCTGGCATCTTCGATAGAACAGTCTGAGCAGAAAGTGAGAATGTCTCAGTAAAAACAGCAGTATCAGTTAGGAAATACACGTTCTTCTGAACAAGAGTAATAGGTTTTTAATGTATGCAAATGGCAGCTACATATTACAATGACATGCCTAAAGAAACCTTTTAGTTAGCTATGCAGATGAAACTATTCTTGCTCTTGGAAGAGAAATGTGTTCTGCAGTTCCTCGCATACAGAAGATAACCGTGTTTTTCTGCTGAAAACATGATTTCAAAGCTTTTCATGTTTTGGCAAGATCAGAATTAGAGGTGGTCAGATCTGCTACTACACTGGGGAACCAGGAGAACTGTATTATCTTGTCTTGGATGCAATGAAGCTATGTCACACTCCCCACTGAAGACAAACCATAATGTGGGCCTAAAATGCTCATCAGTAGCAAATCTAAGACACCAGAACACTGAGCAAGGAAATACTTCACTGAATTATACTTGATTAATATCTGAACAAATTTAAAGCAGTCACTATAGAGTTAAAACTTATAGCAGCATTGTTTTGATTTGAGATATGCTTTGATCCAGTACACATCTACTTCTGACAATGAATTTTTTACCTTGTTCCATAATCTGGGCAACGAACACATACAGCTGCATACTTGTCCAATATAGGACGTATATACTCCTTCCCTTGGTCTTCAATCGCAGGGTCTGGTAACTGACTGAAAAAAGTAGTAAAGTAATAAAAAAAAATTAATTCTCTAATATTAACACATTCATCCCTCCTGAACCATGCTGTGTTGACTGAGTGGTTGATAAACAACAATCACTTTTAAAAAAAGTACAAAAAAAGCGTGAATTGTGTTCAAAAACTGAAGTATGAGAAAAACCAAAGATAAAACAGCTTGTAAGCTCTTTCCCATAGAGATTCTTTCAAGGTCTTGAACTTTTGTCTCACTTTAAGAAATTTTTTCCTATTTTGACAAGTTTTTCTCTTTCCTTATTATTCTTTGTCTTTCTGTTTTTTAGTTTCAATTAAAACATTAATAATCAAGTAATTTGAGGCACATCACATAAGCCAGCATTTTTCCAGTTAGACTCCAGGAGGTTTTCTGTCAAAGAAAGACCTCTCTGCTTCCTTCGATGTTGTTTGGAATACCCAGACAATACCAAGAACAATCCTTAAAATAGAATTTGTGAAGATGCAGCAGAGGACAAGGTAAGCTTGTTCCCAAATTTCTTGGTATATATTCCTATCAAAGATGGAAAGATATTTAGAAACATAATTTTATTATAAAGCATGTCAAGCTTCATTTATTGTAACTAAACAAGTACCAGCATCCCACAGAAGAGATGCTAGGGTCACAAAGGTTACTGCAGCAACCCTACATCGCTGGCTTTCCATTCGTGTCACCAGAACATATTCTCAAATGCCAGCCATTAATTATTGAAATAGGAAGCTGTATTTAAAGATTCCAATTTTATTTATCAAAGTCCGATTTAACTATTATTATAGCAGGTTTTTGTGTTTGATTTTTAAGCTTCTTCCATCTTCAAGAAATAATCCCATTGCTGCCTCCTAGCACAGACCCAGTTGCACCTATAGAATAACAATAATTCAGCAGCCTATCAGGTGCACAGTGAACATTGGGGAAGAGGGCAGAACAAAACAGACCGATCAATTCAACCCTATTTTCAGAGCTCATCCTGATCTGTAGAGGAGACTGTGCAACTTGTTATACCGTAACCGGCCTTTACATCTAACTGGGATCATTTTCTTTGTTTTTGTGGCGGAGAAGAGGACCTGTGGGTGTTTCAGGGAGAAGCAAAAATATGTGCAATTCTATTGTGAATAGAGCAACTAAGCTCTTCTCACTCCTGTACTGGGCACGCGGCTGGAGCACACCACGAGGTAACAGAGAAGGCACATAGCAGGGCGCTTCAGCCCATGAGAGCTGTCAGCTTCTCTCTCATACTCCACCACCAACCATCGCACCCACTTAATTCCTGTAACACACACAAAGTGATCATAAAGTAACATGCAGTAAGATATTTTAAGAAAGTCCAAAGCTAGTGCATATCCATGTGTTCATATTTATTATGAAAAGATCATTTCATCTTGAAGTGCGCTTTGGAAAGATTACAGTCTTAATTTTAAATATTGCTTTTTGTAAGTAAATATTTCCATTTTATAGTCAGATGATTTCAGATGAGATCATACTGAACGTTAGGGGAAGATCATTTGGACTGCATTGTATCTTATACCATTGTCTTTTTACTAGTAAAAAGTAAAGTAAAACAATTTTTTGAAAAAATCATTTGATGTGATATCAGATGAAAAAAGTAATTAAGACAGCTTAGCAGACTTCCCAATTACTTCTCATTGCTCAGATGTCTGAGTTCCTATGTAAATATTTATTTTGAACCATTGAAAAATGCCATAAACATGAATATTGGCATTAAGAGTGACTGATAAAGTTAGGAAGCTGGATCTATATACCAGAAACAGCTTTGCTTCAACACAAATCACCCCCTAGACGGGTAAAAGTCAGGCTAAACATGAAAGTTACTGGATGGTGAGCAATGATACAAATTTAGACCACAGCACCTCCTTTACCCTTCTCCATGTCTGGACATTTAAATGGTATCAATTTCCTTTACTTCTAAACTTCTAGCCTATGGGCTCAGGTTCACTGTGTAGCCAGTAGGGAGTGCACAAACCTTACTTAGATACTCAAACTCATCTTTTGGGAACTTCCTTGGCCAGAGGCCTGCAGCAGAACTGTACAAATATTCCCTTACCTCCTCCCCACTTTTAGCCTAAAATAATTACACTTTTGAGGAAGGCAGCTGGTTCTACTTTGAAAATAGCTTACTTTTCCACCCTCTGGGTAGCAATACAGAATAGCTAGCAGCTACTAACACAAACCTCCCCATGTAAACAAACGCTTACTCTGTGGGCAGTAAGAAACTGAACCTTACCCTTACCCTACAGCAAGCCTCCACAAAGCTTACAGCAAGCAACTTACATACCATTGTCTTGCACTCATCACCCTTACTAAGGGAAGTGCCATCTTTAAAAGAAAAGGGCACAGAGAAATCAGCGTACAGTCTATGAGCACTAAGACTGCAGTAATAATGTTTACTGCGTCTGCTGCTTAAAAATCAATATTGTTGAAAGTCAGTCTCTGTAGAGAGAAAGAACACTACTTTTGCCCTTCATCAGCTTTAGTTAATTAATGTAAGGCAAAAGCTTCTTTTCTGTGAAAATTGTTTCTACATGCAATTTTAAAACTGGTCTTATCACATTTTGAGGAAACTCTGGCTATCATGTTCTTACGGCTCTTGATTATTCATCACTGTAAGAAGCTCCTGCACCAAATCTTCTTTGGTAAGGTCTTGACTCCTCTTGACCACTTCTGTGAAAAGCTGCTTCCCATACTGAAGTTTCTTCCATGGTGTATCCAACAAAGAATTACTCAATCCATATATTCCTGCACATATAAAAAAAACCCCAAACAACTTATTAAGCTCTGGAGCAAAGAAAATGAACTTACGTACTATGCCAAAAATGACATAATTATCCCACACAGTCAGAGACAGAAACAAATGCTATCAGTAAATTCATCATGAATCCGTTATGACGAGTTGCTTATTCATCCTATTGCCAGCTTACATTTTGCTTCAAAAATAAGGGAGGTCAATAAACTATGTATCAAAGATGTGTATCATGTGATAAAATAAATACAACACCCCTTCAGGTAGTAAGAGTCTCCTAGGTATGTAACTGACAATAAAATAACCTCACCATTTCTCAGCAACTCTTCTGGACCACTACTTCTGCCTGTTTTATTAGGGGGAAAACACCCGCAAAACCAACACACAACCATCACCACCACCCCCCGCCCAAAACAGCCACTTCAGAGCATGATAAGCTTTAAGTTTACCAAAATTAGCTGAATCTGAGGTCTTGAGCACTGTTATTAACACATTGTACACTGTGGTGTGAAATCAGGTGAAATAGCAAAGCCTTTTTTTTTTCCCCTCCAGAACACAACAGTAATAGAAACATTAGGGTATTACATAACCTAAGCACAAAGTAACTCAAAATCATGATCTTGTTGAGTTTATTTCTGTAAAGCAACTTTAATCCTTCAGGCTTTACCTGTCATGAAATTAATGAAATCCGTAATAAGGAGGTTATGCAGTAAGTTTAAGATTTAAAAGCCATTAACAATCAAGTCTTTACAGACCAGTCCCTGTGGCCCACTTCCAGCTGCGGAGTATCTACATATTTACTAAATAATGTTCCGGGTTGGGGGGGCTGGGAAAAAAAACACTTTAATTGGAAAGGGTATTTAGTCATTTGCAGTTGTCATAGATTTCACAAATTTTAATACAACTTAAGTGATTCCTGAGCTAGTCTTTATCTGCAGGTATGCTATAAAACACATGCCCCATTCCTAAACAGGAGGCTACAGCAGGCATGCGTCTTATACTAGGCTGTGCTTAAGCACTCCTCTGTGCTAATGGTCAGTACTTCGTTTCATGGTTTTACTCTAATCCATATTTGCAGCAGTTTTAACCTCTGGTTTGCTAAATTATGGGAAAGGTACAACAGAATTATATCACTTTTGCAGTCTAGTCTCTTCCATTTGAGCTGTATTAATCATAATTTATTTGTGCCTCTGATTTTACTCTTGAAAAACACAGCAAAGCAACATTTGATGACAAGAAGAGGCTTTCTCTTTAGAGGTACCCTATATTTCTCACCACAATCAAAAGAATAAGCACAAAGATTACCAAACCTTGGCTCCCCCTAAAGGCAGCCACATACATAGAAGAGGAATTTGTTGTTGAAGCATGGAGACCAGAACTACCTTTGCTACAGTCTGCAGATACCTAAAATTTGTGATTCAGTTTTTCATTATGACAAACGGCCAGATTTGTTTTTTTTAAATGTTCATATTAAAACCTGTTTTGTGCTTGCAGCTGTACAAAATCTAACAGCTGTTTCCAAGAATTTATGCTGTGATTGCTGCAGTAGCTATTTGCATACTGGCAGCAACATTTTGACCATTAACCTAAGCAGGCAAAATAAGCCACTGTTATTAACTGTTATCAACCAGCTACACTGCTCAGAGCCTGCTATGCATCCTCTTCCATTTAAATAGGCTTTTTGGTGATGAATTCTGGCATACTGTTATTTGTAGCTGGCTAGATTTTAAATATTTTAAATCAATCCCCCTGATAAGACAGATAAAGGGGGTGGGGTGGGTGGGTTTGCTTTTAAAAAAGCCAACTCTGTCCCTAGGGGAGCACAGTCACACTATGCCCTTACCACTGCTGGCTAAGGAGAGTTTGGGTCAAGTCCACAAACCTTTGAAAATTCCATTCCTCAAGACAGACTTCTTTCCTTCAGTCATGGTTACCTAAGGAGCATCCCACTAACTGCAGTGCAGGTGGGTACACTGACATGGATAGAAGCTTTTAACAAACTATTCATTCTTTACTGAAATTTATTAGTGAATACTTTAAGTACTTTTTTTTTTTTTTAAAGAATGCAACGGAAAAGTTAGTGAAGACAATGCTTAAATAGCTAAATTGCTAGAGCAATACAGCTGATTCTGACTCCTTTAAAATAACAAGAGTAATATTTAGACCTTTCTGAAGAAAACCTACCAGGATTTAGGAAGACAGGTTCTGGTTCTCCTTTGTTTCCATAGTAGCAAATTACATCTCCTTTGGTGGTACTGAAAAATATAAATAAGAATTTCTCCTTGAAAAGCCATCAGCTTCTATATTTGATTACGCTCTAATTTCATGCAATCTTCAGGCACAGCAAGATGTTTCTCCCACTGTTACTACTATGATACCACAGCCCAGAGATTAAGTGACGAGTTCTATTACTCTCCTCCTCTCAAAATACTGTATTAGCTGTACCACCGTCAAATAGCACCATTATCATTTTTCAAAATAACTGTAATAAAATTCAGTGAAAACCCAGAACTGCTGCATGGAAAGTAGCCAGGCTTAATGACAAAAATCTGTACGGTTTTGAATAACTGGAGATTTAGTTACCTGGGGGAAGGGGGCACGTTGAAACAAAAGGACAGTCCATCACAGCAAGTGACATTTTCCCATCATCTCTTTTGAATCACTACTGCACTCTAAGAGGCTGACTACTGTGAGCCATATTACCTGGCAGAAGTTAATTTTTTGGCCCACTTATGGCAATGTCATAGGGCATAGTTGGGTCCTTTAAGTGACGGATATGCATTTTCAAGCTGTTTTCAGATAACTGTAGTTATTGTTTATAAGCTCTCTCCCTAACTGTAGGCACTGGCTTCAGCACTCGCTTTCTTGTGCACAGTTTAGCAGGAGGGATCTCACATAACGTTCAAAGGCAGCTTCCAGCGTTGCAAGTGACTCTCATTTGGCAGAGATAGTATAAGCATATTCAAATAGCATAGATTTTTAAGTAGTCATACTGATAGTGACAACACAAATACCAAATCAACTGATAAGAACAAAACCCAAGCAAGTCATCAATATGCCTTGTGGGAAATGGAGAGCGGGGAATGGATCGCCATTAGAAGACTCACTTTCAACATCCCTCAATCCCATCAGCTAACATGAAACCATGATTCCTCAGATTGCTACCAGTTGGTGGGGTTTGTTTGCTTTTTGCTTGTGTGGTTTTGTGTGGGTTTTGTTTTCATTTGTTTGTTTCTTTGTTTTGGGTTTGGTTTTTGTTTTGGTTTTTTTTTTTTTTTTGTTTTGTTTTTTTTAATTTGCCAGAACACAGCCATGAAATCATGTAATTCTGTATTTCACTCTAGTGATTTACTTGTTCACAGTGGAAGAGGGTATTATTCCAGTTACCAACAAATATATTTTGACTAGTTCAGCTTTTAATTTGTCCCGCAAGCTCCAGCTCCTTAGACAGCAGGTAGACTTTCTGAATTAAAAAAATAAAAACTAAAACCAACAACAAACCCCACCAAACAAACACAAACCCTGCAGTGAAGATTGAATTTGGATTGATGAGCATAAAACATAATACAGTAGAGAAGCCATTTCCAGCTCCTCATTTTTTCCTAAGATAAAAAGACATATCTGTGCCTTGATGCAAACAAGAGTATATAAAACGCAATCTCATTAATGATGTATGGAAAGTTAAATTGCTCTGCATAAGTCAGCATCTGCTACTCAAATCTTAATAACAAGCAAAACAGTCTGGATTTAGCTGTTTATATTCTTAAAAAGCCATTCTGAAAGACATTCTATAACATCCTTTGCAAGACAGCCAAATGAAGAGGAAAGTATTAACTTACTAATTATACAAGTCAGAAGAGGCAAGAGGAGGAATAAAAACCACACACACAAACAAAAAACCACATAAAGCAAAAATAAAACTGCCTCTCCTCCTCTGTGCACTTCTCTTCCTCCTCCCAAACCCATAAGACTTTTCTGGTGCCTTACAGAAAGATGTCCATGTTTTTCAGCAAATTTAGAAGACAGTAATTATAGTGGGTGGTTTTTGTTGCATTGTTGATTTTATTGTTAAATATCTTATAAGAAGCTCTCAGTTATTCAACGTACAATTTATCTACTGTTAAAAGAAAATGTGGCATTTTCTGAACTTTCCTCTAGTGGCTTAGAAGACATTTATTTTCCTTATCTTTGTTTTACTTTTCAACATTAAGATCCTTGTTCAAATTTACCGTATGCTGATCTCAAAACTCCTTAGTGACCTCCCCAACTCTCCACAGCCAACTGCCCACATCAGAACTCTGAAAACTAGCATGCTTTAGTTCCAGCAGGGCACTGAATATCGATCACTCCTTTCCTGTTCTGGCCCCAATTCTAAGGCACTGAAGATTTCTTACTAGTCTCTGCTGGAGTTCTCATGTGAATGATTTACCTGTGATTCAGTAAAAATATTCTTATCCATCAATGGAAAAAAAAAAGTTTGTTAGGGAAAAGGCCATTTGTTTCTTTATCCCATTTAGAGTATTTGCACTGGGAATACCTACATAGTCCATAACAAAAGCAGCTGAAACAAACTAGTGACACAAGACAGGACTAGAATTTTCCTTCCTTAATTTCCTGAGATGTCAATTTCTGTTCCACTAACACAGATGACCTTGTGTACCTGACCCATTTATGGAATCTGTTAGAAGAGTTGTATTTTCTCAATCAGAGACAAAAGGGGTTTTTAAATTCACTGGTTTTAAACTCACTAAGGCAGAGAAATATAGCTTTTTCAATGAATATGAGAAAGTGCTGCTGAAAAATACATGTGGAAGAAAAAAAAATTCCATTAGCCACAACCCGAACTTCCCTTCTATTTTCTGAGACTCCCTCAGGTACAAACAAGTTCCAAATTAAAAGTTACCTGGGGAAGAAAAAAAAAAGGTATAGTTTGTTTATGAGTAGGTAAACACAGCAATCAAAACAAGAGCTGTTTTCACTGGACACACAAGCTTATTCAACAAAGAAAATGTTAAGTATTAGAAATAAATTATTGCTAGAGGGGGAAAAATCTCTAATGAAATATTCACCTATTATACTGGTTCAAATTTTTTTGCCAGTATACTTGTCTGCAGAAATATTTGTATGAGAAAAATGAGCAAAAGGTGTATTTCCTGAAACTATTTTTATAGTCCTGCCATATAAAATGAGAAGAGTCTGACTCTTTTTCCTATTACTAGCTCCTTCATTTAAATTACCAAGATATTTTGCTTTTCAGCTGGATGGATGCTATTACAGATTTTCTAAAATTCCAAATATAAGACTCACATACATTCTTCCTTTAACTGGATCCTGCCAGGTCTTCAAAAAGACAGGATAAACTTGAGATAGCCAGAGAAGTTGAGCCATACTTCGTTTGGCTGACAACACTAAGCTATATATCCAAGATGCCTGGGACCTTACAGGAGTGAAAAAGGAACGGGGTTCAAAGGATCAGCAGACCTTCTACGAGGAGATCTGCGTGTACGAGTTCAGTTGCTCACAAACTGAAACCTTTGAAAACGGGTTGATGTTAATCATCTTCCTCAAAGCACGTTATAGCCCTTGCAAAGCCTTACATAAACAAAATCTAGACCCAGGCTGAAAACTGAGTGGAAGTTATACTTAATGTTCTCAAGTCCTTCTTTATTAGTGTTTGGGTAGGACCAGCTGGCCATTTTAGCAATGTCAGGTCTTTCCTCTCCTCAGCATTCTTTATATTATCTTTAAGGCCAGTTAATGGTTAGCATGAAGTGTTGTTAACATGTATAATGCACATCTATCCCAAATGGGTTAGACACCTTCCTACAAGCCTAGTTCCGATCGGTACATTTAGAGTTGGCACGCAGTTAGTACTAATAGGAGAAAGAATCCCTTGGCAGCTAAAAAAGGAGAGTGTTGAGCTGAGCTGTCATGACTAGACCAGTCTGACTTCTTGGTCCCAGTCACATGCTAGGATACAAGAAGTCATACACTCCTAGGAGTGCACTGGCACACTGCATTTTCTATGAACAGGGGCGTAGAAAAAGCCATGTGTGAGTGAAGTATCTGAGGTCACCTGAAGTTGCTGAACTGGTGTTTCATGGAGGAAACTCTTTATATTGTATCTCAAAAGCAAGAAGTAGTACTTTTAAAAATATAATCAATAAATAAAATCCACTTGGAATTAATACCATACAGACAATGACTAAGCACAGGGAGAACAAATAAACCAAAGTTAAAAACCAGGAAAAAACCCAAAGTTGGCTGCTAATGGCCTATTTTAACATTAACACTTGGGTCATTAAAAAAAATTAAAACTACAGTAGTAATTATAAATATATTACAAGCATTTTATGTATTAAGCAAATAAAGAAAAATCATTAAGGTCATTATAGGGTTTTTTCAGTTAAGGGACCAGCGATTACACAAACTATTTTATTGGTGCATTAAATACTCTCTTTTCAAATTGCCAAACCTGTATCTGCTGTAGGAGGTCTATGAAGAGAAAAGATCAGAGCAATTGTTATCACCTGAGGTCTCAAAAGGGTTTTAGATGGCAAGGTAGACAAATGGTCCAAGCAAACCCTTGAACACAGCAAGACATAAGTGAGACCACGTGCTGAGTAAGTAGGCACTACTGACTTCCTTCAGCAATGGCTTTTTATGTGAAAGAATATTATCATCTAGCATCTGTTCTGAGATTCTCACAACCAAGAAATTCAGTAACAGGATCCCCTGGAGTTTAACAAAAAGATGGGGAATACATACAAACTGCAGGGTCACTAATCCAGGAACATCTGTATCTTATTTGTTTCTACATTCCACATTCCCCTAGATGTGTGTTTTCTATTACACTTACCTCCAACTGCAACACTGCTGCTGCTGTCTTCTGTCAAAAGACGACTGAAGACTTCCAAGAGACTTCTGAAATAGGGATACTTCCAAAATCTAGTTCAGTGTGCCAGTCAGCTACTCTTTGTTTTATCATTTGGCTCTGCCTATTCTCTTCCTACTGTTTACAGATATTCAGTACTGAACGTAAAGGCAGAAGCCAAGATGAAAAAAATCACTTTAAGCTTGATCACAGCAATATCCTCAAAATCCTGGCCTGGACTCGGATTCTCTTCCCTCCCAGCTTTACATGTATAGACACCAATTTCACTGGAGAAGTAATAAAGGCATAATTAAAGTGATGACAACAGGACCCAGTAGATGACTTTTTTTTAAACCCCAGCCATAGCTGACAGCAGAAAGAGACGAAAATAAAACTACATAAAAATTATGCTCTTAGATACATAATTCTGTCAAAAAAATGTAAGCAATAATATTCTAGGAAATAGTCTGGGCAGCATAAATTTCAGCAGTAATAGATGCTCCACAGCAACATGAAAGCCATGCAAAGTTTCCCAGAATTGCTTCTTAATGCTGATGAAATATAAGCAATGTCCTTCTGCACCCCTGCCCTGCTTCAACTTCAAGGTGGCTCTAAGTCATGTTCAACAAAAATATAAACAGAAAGGAAAAGAAAAAGGAATAAGGCTGTAAAGCTCCACAGGCTGTGGTTATCACCAAGTGATCACTCCCCTGGGCACTGAGGTCTAATCTTTAACAGGGTGAGTATTTTACAGACAAGGACATTGGATTGTTTTATGAATAACGTGTGCATGTTATTTTCATGCAAGGAGAAGAGATGAAACTGGCAGCTTGAAATGCTGAACAGTAGTTTCAACTGAATGCTATGGTTCACAGATTAATTTTTCTTTCTTCAATGTTTATGAGCTAATCAGAAAACTCTTCCTGTTCTGAAGCTAAAAAAACCCCAACCAACCAAAAACCAAAACCGAAACCCTCAAAAAACCCACCATACAACAAACCACCAACTATGAAGCCCAAACATTTTTGTACGTACACCAGCTACCACCAAATAAAATGGTGAAAAGAATACTGCTGAATACTCACAGCATACAAAGTCTGCTTTAAAGCACTACTCTGGTTTTACTGTCAGTGTCTAAACATTTCTCTGGTGTTGCCCTAATTTTTTGAGCCAGGCAGGAGCTGACACCAGACAGAAGAGATAAAAAGGTTTTTCAGAAGCTTTTTTCCTTCTCTTGACATTGGACTGTCCATCTCATTACACCTGCAAATGACTGAGGATCTATGCAGAAATATTTCAAAGGTGGTATACAGAGTGCGTTAAAGAAGTACCGGGACACCTCATTTTCATGAGGAAGTCACAAGGAGTGAGACAGATGTACTCTGCAGTAGGTGGTATTAGGACAGACAATGCATGAGAAGAAATGTAAGCGAGCTTACAGAGCAGTCATGACAACTTGCCCATCTACATTCTTTCCACACCAGCAGTCTGACCCTGTCTCACTTTTCACTGGAAAGGCTTCTCAGTCTCATCTCGGGAGAGCAAACAAATCCCTCCCACGTAGCCTTGCCTTGATAACATACCGAACAAGACAGTTCAGACACCATTTAGGTGTTTTAATCTTTGGAGGCCCTGCACTACCAGCAGTTCAGTTAACTCTTCTCCCAAACACCTTTTCTTCAGTTTGCTTTTTACCTCATCAATGATGTTGCTACATAGCTAACCAACTGTAGATTTCCATATTAAAAAAAAATATAGCAAATGCATATAATTTATATAAATTATATATATATTTATTATATATATATTTATATATAAACCACTTTTAAACATATATTTTATATTATATATTCGTATACCTATTCCCTGCTCCCCAAAACACACACTCCAACCCCACTGTTTTGGGGATCTGCAGTTTCAACTGGAACTTGGTCCTATCCATTATCACATCAAGGATAAAACCCATTATTAACCAAACTTCACTCTGCAGATCAGAACATGAGGAATACATTCTAGTATATAATCTCTATTTTCAATACATTACCAAACTAGTCAATGCAGGTGATGGTATAGTTTACTACATTTCCCTTGGAGGGACTGAAAACTGCCTGTCACATGGGAGAGCAGAACAGCTTACATGAAAGGCCTTTTTCTGCAGCCTTCTCCAGCTGACTTGTTTTGTAAGGGACAATTCATCTATTCCTCATGGAGAAAGAGATTCACTCCTATTACACAGGGATCTTATTGCACATAAACAATATGGGCTCTAACTGACAACCTGTCAGAGACTCTAAACTTGCTGGGAGAGTGACAAGAAGCTGCCACTTCATTTTGTCCTTCACTACAGTCTGTGTTACGCACTTGGCAGTATGGAACACAAGTGAGATGCTGCCACAACAGCCCTAACAGAAGTTTGAGATACCCACGAAAGCCTGAGCAACTGCAGCAACTAGATTTGTTGGACATAAATAGAGGTTTCCCCAAGACAGAAATGCTGTCCTGATGATCAACAAAAGCAGCTCACTATTACTTCATGTATTACCACAAAGGGAGAAAGAAGGAAAACCGCTCTGAACCTTAAGCAGACATTTTCTTAGAGACCAGTCCAGCTTCCGATAACCTTGTTCCTCTCTAATCCAACCCACTGACAGTCAAAACCAGAGGAGTAACAACACTGCCTTCTTAGAAGCTAATTTTGCAGCAACACAAGACTCCAAACAGACACTGTTTGCCATATGGCATACATTCAACATAAAAGTACATTTAGCATAACGGGATAAGTATTCAGGACACTCATACTCAGCAGGTACAGCATGATGATAAACTGAAGGGATTAGAAAACAAAAAGTACTAATTATTTTTTCCAACACAGTATTCTTATTTAAAAAAATTACTAGAGTTTAAATTGACATCAGGAGATGCCACAGAGCAAATAGATCACACTAAAAGTGTCAAAACCCATGCATGTTTAAAATATGAGCCACACAAAGCTGTGGAAATAAAACAATGAGATTTTACAACCTGTATGGTGGTTTCCAGCTCTCCTCCTCACATCACTGCACCTGTATCATCTAGCATACTGTCATCATAGTAATACAGAGAGGAGATAAAAATTTCTTTTCCTGAAATGTGTACCTGAAAACTCAAACATTGTACATCTCTCTCTCTAAATGTGCTGCCTACAGTCACCAATATCATCTGCTCAGATATACCCCTCCTCAACAGTGCTTCATTTACACTTTCAATTTGAGTTTCCTCTCCGTCTCACACCACTCTAACAGAGCCAATCACTATTTGTTATACAACAGAAGAACATGTTAAGAATAGTCTTCAATCTTTTCTTTGAACAGTAACATGGCCTAACAAAATAGCATCAACTACAATAGCATTTTCTATTTACATAGAAAAGTAGCTTCCATTTATATAATACATTTCTCTTGGGACTACTTCTAATTTCCTAAAATGACAAGTTTACATATCTTCTAGAAATTGCTCTGCATCATTAGCTTGCCAAGAATTTCATTTCATCAGAGTATCCAAGGCTAAGGACACGTCAAAATGGAGAAATTAATAAACACATACAGCTTTCAGAGTGATACTCAGCAAGGAATTACGACCTGCGTCACCACAGAAAGACTATTCAATTGTGCATACAGTACCCAATCAGCCTAGCATGGAGGAATAAACAAACAAAACCAACACGTGAATGATCACCTTAACAAATAATGTCAGTTGAACCTACTTTAATACCGTTATACTAGCAGCCATTATGACTATTCTGTTTACCTAAATTAGAAAAAAGAAATTCAAACATACTTACGGCTTGCTAGGTCACACCTTGAATATCATGTTTGCTTGAAAACATAGTAAGACTATTTCTTCTGTTATGTTCTCAGTTACAGATAGCCTTCCAATTTATGAAAGCTAGCCAGGCAGCAACATGCAGCAGAGAGTGCAAAAAGTCAAATCCTCTGACCATGGTAAAAATGAATTTAAGCAACAGAAGAATTTTGGGATATCTCTGGTGGAATAATGAACTTTGTAGAGAGTAAAAATAACAGAAAAGCAGCAAACCCTGTAACTGCCTAACCTGCTTCTGGATTAAACGTCTAGAAACATAACCTATATGCTTATTTCTAAGCAGGCACACCAAAGCAGAAACACGTTCCTAGAATCTTCACAGGTGGCACATGTCTGCCTTTTGTATTCATCCTTTTAGACTTCAACCACCTATATGAGTTTCATTTCACTTTCCTACCATACCATAGCAAGTTGAAAAATGAAAACTAATAATAGCCTGGCAGAATTTGAGATACGGGCCTTTCCTAAAAAAAGATGACAAAACATTTGCAGGAAAATGGGAGAGTAGGGAAGAAGTGACTGATAAGTCTGAACCACCAGCTGAAGGTGGTCTACTACAGAAAGTGAAAAATGTAAACACAAGGCCAATTAGTGATAGGGTGCTAAAAATAATTTTCACTGAAAACAGTAAAGACTATCACCTTCTGCTTTAAATATATGTGGTTTCCCAGAAGCAAGGAGAAAAGCTGAGTAGAAGACGACAACCTGATGGTGCAGGGCCTAATAAAATTAATGCTTCTGCAGAAAGTGTGCCAAAGCAGTAGCGTGCTCTTGGCAATTTACACCTGCTTATGGCCATGAAGTATGCATCTAACTGAGAACTGACACACAGCCTGGAGATGTCTGAACCCTGGATTTCCATTCTTCCGAATCAGGCATAACGCGAAGAAAGATCACCATGTATACTTGAGCGCACACGCATGCGTGTGCCGTGGAAAGGGCCATGCCAACCACATTGACTTTAATCAAGTATCCAAGGTCCTTTCTTCAGCTACAGAAACTTGTAGTTAAAGTGTTTGTTATATGCTGATTTTTTTTTAATGTTTCAGCAAAGATGAATGATACATTCACTCTGACAGGAATAATAGCTTGAAAGCTTTCAGTTGTTCTAATTCTGCCACAGCATGCCACCTCTCAGAGGAAAAAAAAAATCGTTTCTCAGAAATTATGGAGCCAAGGTTTTGTTTTCTCCAAAACACAAGCCACATAGCCTTCAGAGTAAAGACTGACTATGGCCTATTAGGGTAAGAGTTTCAAGAAGTTTTGCGGGAAGCAATGATCAGAATACAAGACAGCCCTCCAGTGTTTGAAAGATGAAAAAGTAACAAAGGAAATTATGACCAGAGTAACATTAGAACCTTACGCACCAATTAGCAAGAGAAGAGCTCTAGCATTAGTTTGTGACGGGCTTCTGTATTGTTACACTTCTGTGCTAAGAAGTGTATGTACATCACCACTGTTATCTTTCTCCCTTTGACATTTGAACTGTGATGTTTTGTAGACTTACTTCAAGTCAGCTGCTAATAAATTAAATCCATTGTAAAGATGTCCTTCTAATGAAACTTTCTTCAAGTAAGAGTAGCTGTCCAGATCTGCAGTCAAGAAGTTTGTTACAAGAGCACCTAAGAAAGAGAAGTACATAGAGCAACTTGTATGTGTGAACTCACTGTTCTGACAGGCTTGGTAAAACAAACAGTAAGACACAAGATTCCTGTTACCAACAGGGTATAATGGGGGAGGGGGAGGGAGGGAAGCGCTCTTGGTCAAAATTTCTACAGAATTCATAGGTACTATCATATGTTGGATGTGCCTTTCCTCTCCTCCCACCTTGCCGAACTCTTTGTCTTGCTTCATTTCCCTGACACATGACCCTAAAATGAATTACAAATGACATGGTTCATTTGTTTCTCTGTACAATGTGTTTTGCCATTGCAATATATTCCCAATGCAGTACCATATGACAGTTACAAACAGACCTATTTTTACTTAAACAACAAAAAAAACCAAAACCCAAATCCCACAGATGCACTCTTTCGGAAGAGGGGTTTTTCCTATTATTTCTGCTCCTCTCATTTATCAACATGTAGGGGAGAAAAGACTACAATAATCCTTTAGATTAACCTCCAGCATAATCCAAGTTGCATTGTTTCCCTGACTAAGGTGTTTGAATAAGAACATACACATTTTAAAAATGTCTACTGTAACCTAAATCTAGCACAGTGCTTCTCTAGTTGTTCTGACTGTTAATTAGAATTACTGTCAAGAGAAGACAGTTGGTGTTGCATTTCCTATCTGAATACAACTTCAGGCTCTAGGCACTACATCTTGTTCTACTTTTGCCTGCTTGATTACAATATCGTTATCCAAGTCAAGTTCCCCACACAGACACTCAAACTCATCAGTTCACAAATTCTGTTTACAGCACAAACCATTTTATTTGTCCATAAAGCAGTGTTAAAAAATTAATACTGTAATCATCACTATTTTACTGGGACACCGGGGCTTGTTTGTGCACTTTCTTCTTTTTCTATTTCTACTCCTTCATACCTCTTCCTTTTGCATTTATATCAATCTTTGGCTGCATATAGTTTGTCAGGGCTGCCATCTTGCCTTTCTTACTGATTCCCAGCCATGTCCCACCTTCTTTTCCTTCCTCCATATCCAGACCTAATAGAGTAAGTAAGAGTTACGCAATTACATTAATTTTAACAAAATCTCAAGCTTAAATCAGAATTTCTTTATGCAAATCCTGAGTCTTGATCACACTGGATAAAATGCAGTAGGTATAAGACTGTCTTTCTGGACAAGTGAGGTTAAGCCCACTTAAGTTACCCACCCTCCAATTCTGCACTATCAAGTATCTTCCAAGCTACTGCAATAATAGATGAGAGATACTGAGAAAATTAAATGTAAAAGCAAAATTATAAGTTTGCCTATATGCTAAAATAGATATAAAACTTTAGGTAGGCTCAGAATGCTTGTTAGCTCAAAGGCAAATCTCAGAAGATCAATGTTATTTGCAAGTTTAGATTCACAAGTAACCAGAAAAATTTAGAGTAAGCTAGGTAACTGATAAAAATCTTGGACTCTGGTAACAGGAATTTACACTGATGAGGGGGACCCACAAAAGTGAAGTCCACAACCAAACCTCTTGAAAGAGAGCACAAGTTAAAAAAAAACCCCAAACAAAAAACCAAATAAACAAAAAACCATTACCTATTTGTAATGAGCTCATGTTAACCAGGAAGCATTTAGTGGAAAAACAAAAACAAGTTCAATATAACATGTATACTGTTAGAAACTTTTAATTCTGAATCATCATGTCATAAGGTAACTGTCATTAGAAGATCAAAAGAACAGGTGTTGGATACTTATTCAGAAACTCCTTTCTTTCTTCAGTATCCAAAACTTCAAGATCAAGTTTAGTCATATCCCATCTTTAGGCAATACTTTTACTACTGTTCTCTACCTTAGCTGAAAGGCACACAGAAGAAAAACATACAGCGCTGTTGACCAACGCCCAGTGATTAACATACAGCAATTCCCGTTTTCTAAAATTGCTCTAAGTGCAAAATATTTTTTCATTTAAGTCACACAAAGAATACATTTGATTTATTTTGGTTCAACATGCTGCTTTCGTGGGAGATAATGTTATTAACTCAAGGCATACATTCATGGGATCTCCACAGACACACCCCCTGGATGGACAGTGTACCAGTTTCTTATACCAAATATGGACAGAGCTGACAAGGGTATAAAAGACAAAAATTCAGGGCCCTCCAGTTTTCAAGATAATTGTTTGTTTGTTTGTTTTAAACTGCTACATAGCAGGGGAAGCAGCATCCAGAACGTCTGGCACGAAACAGAAACGTCAGCCAGAACTTCAGAAGCAATGGAGTTACAGTGCAGTGGGAGTAATTGATCCTTGCAGGCCTCCCTGCCAATGACAATAACACACAGCATCAACAAAGAGTATTTGCAAAGTCAAAATCTTGCATTTAAACAATGCTCTGTCTTCCAGAGCTTCATTTCTGTTTCTGAGAGAAGGCAGAAGTATTGATTTTACTTAAAAATGACTACAGACAGATTCCCTACAAAAGAGAACCAGACAGCTGAGTGACTGTACTATCAGTTTAGTAAAATGTAGACACGAAAGCTAATAAACCGATGGATCAATAACTAAAATTATTCCGTAGCCTATAAATTATTAACTGATGAGAAATGAGAAAGTTTTCGCTTTCTTGAGGCTTGGTTTAATGATTTCAAGTCGCTATTACAGACACTGAGTCTGTGAAATAACTAATTCCACCTATTTTAAGAAGTATTTCAGTGTATCTGACAAAGCTAAACTAATCGTTTGTGATGGACAAATTAATCTGATCTATTTCCATTGCACTGCTCAGTCTGAAATCAGTAAGAACGTAAAACTGGGGAAAAAAACCACAAGATATTAAAACACAACTAAGATAATAGCACAACTCATCTTTCAAACTTACATGTTTCCCTCAGAAGTACAGAGAAGCAGCATATTTCTTATTAGAAATGCAACACCACCACCCCAATAACAAAAAAATCCAGACCGTAATTCCCTTATACACTGTATGGAAACCACTCAAAACAACAAGACATACATACCGCTAAGGATCTCATTGCTGCTGTCCCAAAAATCTGCCGATTTGGACGGTCTGTGGTAAAATTCATCTCTATTAGCTGCTAGAATAAGCCTGTAGAAGACAAGAGGAAAAAGATACTATTAATTACCAATAGGAACTTCACAGCACAGGCAGGAACAGAATCCAATTCTTGCCACAGCATTAGCTCATTTTAAGTATGAAACCGTCCTTTATCCTCCCATCTCACCTTTATCACTCAGTGTAAAGGTTGAATGACATCTGACAGCAGCCTCTCTCTCTCATTGTCTTGAGACATTCAGCAAGTCTAACTTATTGTGTGAATGAGGCAGCTATTATTTTCAAAGAATAATACTTATAACGCAAGAGGTTGGATTAAGATCGCATAAGCAATCTTAAGATTCCGCAGCATGTGAGGTTACAGCTTAATTAAAGAAAGTTTAAAGGTAACCCACAGATTTGTAAGTAACATAAAAAAAAATCTGAAGCATGGGACTATGTTTTTACTGGATCATCACTTAGGATCATGTAGTCACAGTATTTTTTTAATCTAACTGACACCTAAAGCTCTACTTATGTGGTTCAAAGATACAAGTCAGATGCTTTTGTCTGTAAGTAACTAGACCAGAGATAAATTTGTGATAGCCTCAAAGGTCCAGCCCCACTGAAATTCGTTTGAAGAAACGACAGCATGCTCAAGGAGGCAGAGAAGTAAAGGGAAAAGGCATGCGTTTTTGTAGCAGTCAAGTGGTATTTTGGTGGGGCTTTTCCTCTCTGTTTTTTGTCCTTTTGTGGGTTTTTTCGCATATGTAGTTGCTTGCATAATCTGAGTTCTACCAGAACAGTAGGACAAAACAGTTGAATCCTTAATGAGAGTCAGCTCTTACAGCAGAAAAACTACAAGCAGCCCTGGAGGCTACACAACCAGGAGGGAGGAAGAAGTTGTGAAGAATAATATGCAATTGAAAAATGCTGCTGGATGAAATCCATTACTTATATTTAGAAATAAACACATCACTCCACAAGACCAAGTGCTGTCCTGACAAAAAGCGTGCTGCAGCTCTTCACGTGCCATCTAAAATTTGATAATTTTAGAAAACAAACAGATATTAAATAACACCATACATTATTAGGAAACAGCAGTGACAGAAAATTCTGCTAGCTCTGCCTGGTTCCCTCTGCTCTGTGCTTCGATAATTATCATAAATGGCACCTGGAGACTTGAAAGAGCAAGTTCAACATGATATTTAAGAATCAGCGGACATGCAAGATAGGACAGGTCTTCCTCAAAAGTTCCAGGCTTGGTAGCAGTGCAGACCAGTCAAAGTCAATGATAACACCAGTTCAAGCCAGTCAGGCTGTGAATGTGAAGCGGGTAAGACTTAAAGAGTCAGTACAGCCAGACAGCTTCAGAGGAATTTAGAACAGTCTCAGTTCTTGGGCTTTGAAAAGCAAAACTGTTTCTCTGTCCATTGCATCCAGCAGAAGTTATTGAAACAAAGCAACTTGTTTGCTGTACTCCCTTACAGGGCACACAAATACCCTACTGAATGTATGCCACAGTCGTTTCCTTAGCAGTGTTAGCACTGGAACACTAGAAAGAAAAGTCTAGGCTAATCTGACTGTGCACATCCACCTTCTTAAAGTGAGAAAGTTAACATTTTCTGTTATTCAAACGCAATGGAAGACAGCATCAGAAACTAAATTTAATGACTTATTGCAACATCAAACAGATGCAGGGTATCTATAAATAAAAGCTTGAGTTAGAAGTGTTACTGGGTTTCTATGCTGAGAACCAGTATTCAGACACTGTCATTTTCCAACCTGGAGATGAGCTTTCATTTGATGCTGCTCTTCCACCAGTCTCTTTTCAATCACTATTTTGGAATTTAAAAAAGAGTGGTTTTCATTGGTAGAACACGCCTACCTGAAGGGCAGGTAGTGGATTTGGCTGATCCACGTAAAGAGCAAAAGACAACTGCAGCCCTAGGCAAGCCGTATGCTGGAGACTCAGGGCACCAGGTGACCGCAGACATGCTTGCGCACAACCCCACCACACCTTGCCGTGATCCAACGGCCAGAGCTTCCAAAGACCTGCTCATTATTACCCATAACATGACTTGCCTTTATTTCAACTGCGAGATTGCGAGTCTTCCCCATTCTTTCCAGCTCTGTTGCTTAATACTTAATTTTAATGAAAGGCCATCTTCCAGAAACCTGCAGATTTTAACCAGTTTCCTATAACCTCAGTATCTCCTGCACTGAGAGTTCCTCCTACCAGCTGCACATCAATTACATTTACACAGCAGAAGCCACGTCTGCTACTGTAAACTTCAGCCAGACCATACAATTTTCATTCTAATTTTGAGCCACAACACACAAGAATCAATTCCAATGAAATCTCATTATTTTACTCAGCATCAAATATACTGACATTTTCTGCAGGTTTCTGGATCTTTCCTGCAAATTCATGTCTTCATTAACACAATGCTAAATGTCTTAAAAATGATCATGAAGTGCCAGTTGCACATTGTAATTCTTCATCTGTCGTATTTCTAATCAGCTATACAGAAAATAAAAAAGGCTAACACTTCAATGGCATTCTTTCTGTAAGGAAGATGCTTAGTATTTTGCCCAACAAAGATAGCATCTGTTGGAAAGCACAGTGTATGTACATTTTTATCTTTCCAGTGCCAAATAATTGTAATATCATTCCCTTCAGACTTGCATTATTTCTCTTCTTCCAGCTGATTCTAGTCTTCGATCTACAGGCTTTCAGCTGGTTTAACAGATTTCTGTCATCTTGCTTGAATATCCTCCATTTACAGCATGCATCCTCCTTTTAGAGATTTTTATTTAAATAAAAAACTCCACTGTTAAAAAATAGTTTGGCTGAAGTGCATTTCTCATTTCCTGAAGCTCCAATTATATTTTGCTTTCAGTAATTCTTGACACAAACCCACGGTTTGTTTATAGGATCTAAATACTAAAAATAAGCAAAGACTTTCTGGTGTGATCGAATATTGCCCATCTCAAGTTTAATACACAGACTCCTAAATTTAGCACAAGGCTAGTATACAGGATCGCTATAATCAAAACATCTTCATTTCATCTTTTATGAAACATAATCATACTGAAAGGGAGCAATATTAAGTGACCCTCATCTTCTAATAAATTGCAAAAAGCCTATTCAGCTATTTTTATGGCTGAAATAATTCAACTCTATTAGGATTTATGTATTAAGATTTATTTTAATGTTGAGACAGAGAGATGAAAACATGAGAAATCATTCCATTAGAGCAGTTTCCTGCCATGTAATTCAGTTCCATAAAAAAAAAGACTGTGTGATTATAGCTTTGAAGCTTGAGACGTATTTATTTATAAAGATGCACACAGTATAGAAAGATGTAAAGGCAGCACGTTACCTTTGACAATAGTACTGGACTACAGGAAAGCATTTGTTACAGCGCACTAAACTCTACTACAAATAGGCCTGTAGACGGAACACAGAGGAAAAATGGTAGAACAGCAAGTTGCAAGGGTACAGGAAGGCAGAGATTCATTTGCGTATCAAAGGTGAACTGTAAGCTTTTTGCTTCATTAGGTGCTCATGAAAACTGGCCAATGTCCTGCTCTAGAAACCAAAGTCTACCTGGATGGAAAATTCTCCTAAGTGTTACAGAGGGCATGTTTTAGTTTGAGAAAGTTTATTGGCCACAAGAAAACATCCAATGACCTGCAGTTTGTCTTTTCAACTTTTAATGCCTATTTTAGACACTTTCTTTTAGTTAGAGATGCAAAGTTGAGGATAGCAAGGAAAGCAATTGTAGATGCCCGTTTTAACACGGCCAGACACATTAGTATGTCTGCAGGTACAGGAAACCCCTTTTGGTTGGGAAAACCATTCCATGACCTCACCATGAAATAAACAGAGCTATAGCACAGTGTAACACACACAAGTTGTCAGGAAAAATTAGGCTTAGCAAGAGACTACTAGAGGTCTAACTTGCTCTAATGGCCATAATACTGTTCAGAGAATTAGGAGGGCTGGGTACCATTTCCAACCGATACTCAGACCTGTGTCCTTCAGAAAGCTGAGGCAAAGGTGAAAACACCTTAGAAACAATTTAACAAGAAATAACTTCAACATTCTTCCAAATAAAGACAAGCAAAAAGATTCAGTTATGGTGTGTTAAGGAAAAAACGGGACCAAATTATGCATCTGATGTTAAAATCTGACACCAAGAACACTATGGCCTGGCACTTGTCATCGAAACAGATGGCTGGAGTAATTTATCTCAGAGATAGAGAGCAAGACGTCGCTTCACAAAAGGTATGAGAAAGTTAAATACAATTAAATATTCCTGAGTTTAGGCCAAAACACCCCAAAAGTGTTTTCCTATTTTGACACCGACAGCAAGTTGTTTTCTGCTATAAATGAGTAATTTCAATCTTGATGAAATTTTTTATTGCAAGCAAACTACTCTTAAACATTCATCATGGCAGAAAGTTCACTTGACAAAGAACTACAATTTACATCCACAGGATTTTCCCAAAAGGCATCAAAATTGATGAATCTGTCTTTTGCTAACTAGCAACACAAAGAAAGTCAGACCAAATAAATGGATATTGTGGTGGGTTGACCCTGGCTGGACACCAGGTGCCCACCAAAGCCGCTCCATCACTCCCCTCCTCAGCTGGGCAGGGGAGAGAAAAACCACAACAAAAGGCTCGTGGGTGGAGATAAGGACAGGGAGATCACTCATAAGTTACCATCATGGGCAAAACAGACTTGACTTGAGGAAATTAGTTTAATTTATTACCAGTCAAATCAGAGTAGAATAATGAGAAATAAAAACCAAGTCTTAAAACACCTTCCCCCCCACCCCTCCCTTCTTCCTGGGCTCAACTTCACTCCTGATTTTGTCCACCTCCTCCCCGCCAGCAGTGCAAGGGGACAGGGCATGGGGGTCGCAGTCAGTCCATCACACAATGTCTCTGCCGCTCCTTCCTCGTCAGGGGGAGTACTCCTCACGCTCTTCCCCTGCTCCAGCGTGGGATCCCTCCCACTGGAGACAGTCCTCCACAAAATGCTCCAACGTGGGTCCTTCCCACAGGCTGCAGTTCTTCATGAACTGCTCCAGCGTGGGTCCCTTCCCCGGGGTGCAGTCCTTCAGGAACAGACTGCTCCAGCGTGGGTCCCCCACGGGGTCACAGGTCCTGCCAGCAAACCTGCTCCAGTGTGGGCTCCTCTCTCCATGGGGCCACAGGTCCTGCCAGGAGCCTGCTCCAGCACAGGCTTCCCTCGGGGTCACAGCCTCCTTTGGGCATCCACCTGCTCAGATGTGGGGTCCTCCACGGGCTGCAGGGGGACAGCCTGCCTCACCATGGTCTTCACCACAGGCTGCAGGGGAATCTCTGCTCTGGCACCTGGAGCACCTCCTCCCCACCTTCTTCACTGACCTTTGTGTCTGCAAGGTTGTTCCCCTCACATATTCTCATTCCTCTCTCTGACTGCAGTTGTGTGGGCTTTTTCCCCCTTCTTAAACATGTTATCCCAGAGGTCCTACCACCCACTGTCACTGATGGGCTTGGCCTTGGCCAGCGGCAGGTCCATCTGGGAGTCAGCTGGCACTGGCTCTATCAGACATAGGGGAAGCTTCCAGCAGCTTCTCACTGAAGCCACCCCTGTATCCCCCCTGCTACCAAAACCTTGCCATGCAGACCCAGTACAGATATATTAATTCAACACCAGTCACATCACAAACAAAACCCCTTTTTAGGCAGATTCCAGATGCAGAAAGGAATGCACTCTATAGACAATTGAAGTTTCAGTTCTTGTTTCCTTTCTTTCTGTAGAAACATATACATAGAGAATCCGCTTCTCAATGCAAAAGGGCAGAAAAACAAGTCAATGAAAGGCACGGTTTACTGAGCATACTGACTGACGGTTTGCAGATGAATACTAATACCTGTACCCCATAAAGTAATATGGAACCTATACCGTATGTATAAATATAGAAAGCAATAGAACTCTACAGTCTTCTTTCTGGCCTGAAGTGCTACCTTTCTATTACATACTGAAGGTACTCAAAGGTACTGATGTTGGATATGAACTTTTAATACTATGGGCTGTAACAAGAGAGAAAATTATTATATGAAGTTTAATGCTTGGGAAGTTCACTATATGACATCAACACTTCCAGTAAAACTTACATAGAAGCATGGATGCTTATTTTGTCTTAAGTTTTTGGCTGAAGATCTTATACACATGACTTAGTTTATTAAAATTAACATTTTAGGTAATTACATAAAATTTTAACATGATTATTGGTTTATTACCTAAAATTAATTGCAAGCAGATTTGGGGGAGGGGGAAGACTAGGACACTTAGTAGAAGTTCTGTATTCTTCAGTTCACAGTGCTACTTGTTTTACATTGATACAGGAGTATAATCAGTTTGAAAGCAGTGAGATTTGATTTCCAGCATTTTCTGAAATTTTAAGTACTTCATTTCAGGACAAACAGCAACTGAAGATCTTTAAGTACACCTTGTCCCAAAAGCCAACTGATAGGCATAAATAACTTTGACCTCATCTATCTATATTTTAAAAAGCAACTGCACCTATTCACAAGCTAGCCAGTTCTGTCAAAAACACAGCGGAAGAGCGAGCAGTGGCAGCCATGATGAAACATGAAACGGAGTGGTGAGCTACACAATGAATGAGAAGGTACTGTCCTTGCGAGGAAACAGGACAAAGCAGCAATTCAAAGTTAACCAGAAGCTACCCAAGTGGTTACGTTTCGGTATTAGTGCCTTTTGGACTACTCTCTTGGCTTACAAGACTGGATCAGCACATATTAACAGAGGAGAAATAAATACAGAGAGTGGTAAATAACTGCAATACTTCTGCTCTACTGTCTGCCCATTACTTTCCAGGCTAAATTCAAATTGTTGGTTTCAAACTGAAAGCACTAAACATACCTACCCTACGGAAAGAAACTGCATCTTTTCCTGGACCTCATTGCTACAAACACGATTCCCCTTAGTTTAAATGATAAAGTAGAAGGCAAGACTTTCAAACTCTCTATTATACTATTTAAAGGATTTATCCTACACCACGTGATAGACCACCAGCAAAAAGTCCATGATTACAGAGCCCAAGTATTCTGACATAGTCTAAAAACAAAGGGTTCTCCAAAGGTTACAGTGAGTCTTCCAAAGGGGAAAGTCACGAAGGTAAACATTACAAAAGCATAATTGAACACCTAATACGAACTTGAGTTTCTAATTCAAAAATTGACTACAAAAATTAATTGTATAAAAAATTACAGAAACAAGTCTGTTTTAACTGGAACCATCTTTACCTGTATGCATTTTTTGAAACTGGTCGGGGGTCAAATTTGAATAGAAGGATGCACATTGAAGAACTGATGTTTAAATCTTGCTTCTTCCACAAAGGCTCAGTGCAAGGTCATTCTGTAAAAGCCTACAAAGTAAATAAAGATTATCTATTATACTGCAAATTATAAAAAGATAACCTTGCTTCTATGCTGAAGCTTAAAGACTGCAATGTTCTCACTAACAGCACTCAATAAAAATAAATAAATAAAACAGGACTTCCAAAATAGATTTGTTTCAATGAATGGTTTACTACCAACATTCTTACAGTGGTTGTTTCAAAGTTATGCTTGGCTAATTCAGAGTTTTAGGAAAGATACAAGCATCAGACAAACGCTGACAAAGTCGAGAGCAGTCGCAATGCACGAAAGAGACTACGATGTAACTTTCTGCTCATTACCAAAAAGTACCACTACTTCCCCCCCCGTATTAGGTAACGCAAAATGCTTCTGTTAGAATAAAGGAGAAAATAAGACTCAAACTGTTGCAGAAGCTGGAAAAAGCCTGATCAAAGACACTCCCAAACCTGTAAATAAAGCATACTTTACACCAAGCTATTATTAAAGTCCAGAGGAAATTATTGTTGTTTATCATCGGGAAAAACATCAGGTACAAACAAAAATACACTGGACCAGAGCGTACAATTTGAGGAATAGTTTCCAGCACTTGTGCTATGTTTAAAATTCTGGCCGTGCTCAGATGGCATGACAAATGCGCTTTCTATTTCAAAACCACATAACAGCTTTCAAATATTTCGTGTTGCCCCAATGAAAATTTTTCTGATAATAAAACTGCAGCCTGATCCTTACTTTTTGTGGCTGCTAAAATAATTATCAGAATGCTACCAACCAACCACACATAACCATGTTTTACTGCTACTGAGAGTTTCTTCCATGCAAATGTTTTCAAGGTAGGCAAAGAGGGGAAGGGGACAGGCAGAATTCAACACCACTACTCTAAGACCACCTGACCAACCCAGTGACTGAATCAACTTCTGGACAAAAAGTAGGAGTTTCATCCATACTTCCAGATACGTAAAAAGTGTCTCTCCCGCTCTTTAATTTCCACATCATTTACCTTAAGAGATATTGGGAAATGGATAATCTTGACTACATTTCATACTACCAAATTCATACTATCAAATGCTACCAGTGCAGCGTTTATACAGATTTTATTAATTAACAGCTTGCCAGTAGCTGCTGGCTCCTCTTAAGTCACAGTTCAGCACCACAACCAGCTTGCTGTGCCGTGATAGCAACAGTGAATTCTGTCGTGCATCTAATATTTTGCAGAGACTCTTCTGCTGCGTGAAATGAAATAACTCAAAAAGAGGTGCAACGCTCCTGACATGCTTGCCAAGGCAAAAAAAAAATTAGTGCAAGAGAGTGCATGTATGTATATCTCTCTATCTCAAAGTATTTTAAATTCTGTTCTGTGACAAAAGGAATTTCCCTCCCAAGATGACTTCATACTCTACCAGCTAAGAGCAGCAACAGTCTAGCTAACCAAACTATTTTCTGTTTAACAGGTTACACAATAAGGTCTCAGAGAAAACAGAATTAAATCACACTGTAGGCTTTCTTTGCCTCTAACAAGTCAATGCCAAAATTACTAGTTTAGAAATTAATCATAAATTGAAGATGCAGACTTGAGTTTTAGATTACTGATTTACTAGCCAGGTATTTAAAAAGATCCCTAGCCAGCTTTATTTAGAAAAGTCTCACCAGTCTTAAGAAGGTGTTATCACCCTTCTCAGACTCCTATTGCTCAATTTTCAATAGACTGCAATCATACTGGACTTGTACAACCAAACTACCAGTTCTGGAAGACTTGAATCTTCTACATACAGATCTTGTTAGCTTTTCACAAAACTCAGGATCTTGTATCCCAGCTGCTTTATGTCACTAAGCATCAATAACACTGACCTCTTCACGCCTTCCACTCCAACTCTTAAAAAGAAATGGAAGCAAAACAAAATTACAGTCACGGTTCAAATCGCAAAGCACAAACTTCCTAGAGCAACAGACAGCTTATGAACTAGAGCACAGTGCCATTTCCAGATAACATAATTAAAACATAACACAACTCTAGGTACTTCCGAAACCTTTTATACTTATTTTTTTACTTTAAATTTGTGATGCTGTCCAGATAGCCAGGCAGTGTCTATATGCCATACCCTACCTCAGTTTCTTTATTCAGGATACCACTTCTTTTACCAGAAGGGATTTAAATTGCAGAGCTTCCTATTCAAGATTTCTCCTTTGGAACATTACGTCATCCTTTATTCTGCACCAGCTACCTTTCTTTTAACCTTATCTTGTTTTGGTCCAGAATCTTCTTGCATTGCTTTGTGTCCTTCTCTTGCCTCCAAACATACTCTGCCTCTAGACATTTGCTTTGTCATTGGATATTTATTTTTCTGTTTGCTAATTTTTCTATCCCCAGAAGAACATGGAAGATGGGTTTCCCCATGACTCAGGCTCTTCAGCATGCTTATTGTGCAGCCAGAACAAAGTCATGAAGATTATTCACCTCTATTCATTCTACAGCACCCTCCAAATAGGTCCCTACCATACCCTTGGCAATCTGACCAGCCTAGCAGATGAACTACGCATCGGCTAACTGATGGAGTTTGGGATAACGTCAAGTCTGGCAGATTTTTCCCATTAGAAGACTGGGCTCCCAAATAATCCTCTCAAGGATGCACAATCCTATATAACATAAGCCTCCAGCAAGGTTGGGGCAAATAACAGTTAGCCCTCTTTCCCAAACGATGCAAGTCTCACAGGGGTTATTGTTTATGTAACCTAGTGCACAGGCTACACAGAAACCAAACAGGAGTTGTTCCCCCTCCTCAAACTGAATCTTTTTGCTGAAGTCATTACTGATGAAAGACTCAGATTTAGACAAATGAGACCTTTCAACCCCGGCTCCCAACATTACAGTTAGAACATTGCAATAAATGTCAAACTAAGAACGAAGGTTTATTTTAACTGACTGATTGCTGCTGTTCTGTTCCTCAAGCAACCTTCTCACAGACAGCTCCACAAGCAAATGAAAACAGCACTCCATCCTTGACAACAACTTGACTGAACATAAAATTGGAAGCAGGAGGAATGTCAATGAACAACTGTGCTGCACCAGGCTCAACGCTGGGCAAGACATCCTCCTTCCTGTTCCAAGTTCTGCAGACAACCGCTCCCCCACCTCCCCGGCCTCCAATATCTCAACAAGAGTTGTGGGCCATGTTTATAAGCCACACTGTAAAGATGCAAATAAGTTGCTGCACCAAAAAGGAAAAGCAACGAGTTTTCTGTTTGTCCTGGTAATAGCATTTTAAACAGGCACTCTTTCATGTTAGTCATATTTTTGACCATGCAAACTCTCACATACCTTATCGAATCTGCTACTGCTAGTTGCACTTCTACCAAAAAAAGCAAGTTCATCACATGCCAGTGATTTCAATTATGCAGAGTTCAATTTCACAGTTCAAATCTTTGTTTTACCTTATCTTTTCCTTTTCTGCCCAATCTGCAGCCTACAGGGGGAGTAAACTTTTTGTCTCTGAACCCAAAAGCCACCAGAGCCAACCATTAGCCAGTGACTCACATGACACATTGATGATGCCAAAAAGATCTGAATTAGCAATGGAAAAGTCTTATCAGAAGAAGCAGCAGCACAAGACTGATCCTAACCATGGCTCTGAGAATTCACGTTGCAAAGTCTTCCTTAGAAGCCCACAAAAAAATGGACAGATTATATTTGTCAAAATAAAAGACAGATAATCTCAAAGAGCTTTAGTTTGTCTTTAAGAGGTGTAACAAAAAGCTATAAAAAAAATAAATCTAGATTAAGTGATTTCTTGCCTTTTTGTTGAGCAACTTGCTATAAAAATAAGATACTGGCTTACAGTTCAGTTTAATAAGCAGTTCCACCATAATTACAACTTTGCATGTCCTTCAGCAGGTAAAGCGCTACAGCTTCTACTACGAAGGATATATATTACTGGCTGCTGATCAGAAATGAACCTATGTCCATAAAACACATTAAATAAAATGCATTAACAGAGTGGTTCATGGAGCAAGCAATTCACTGGTCCCTACTTCACACAGACAGAAATATGATAGCTTCACTCTTTTCACCTTTTGCTCAGTGTGAGCATCAAGATTGACATTTATCAATATTAAGCCAGGCCAGACTATTTCAGAAACAACACTCGTAGGTCAGAAGAGATCCCCTTCCAACATACAGTTGAGAGGTACCCATTTACAGCATTGGCATGAATATGGCAAGTAATCCTTAAAACTTGGGTTGGTTTTTTTTTCTTGACAAAGTACAAAGAAGCGCACTTGGTGAAAGCAGGGACATAAAATACAATTTTAACGAGGAACTGTCATTGACCACTCCGGGTGACTATGGATATATGGCTCCCAGTATTCATTAGGTGTCCTACCAGATAATTAAATGGATTACTCAATAAAAAACTGTTGACAATTAATCACTCATAAAACTACTATTTTAATAAACAGGTTTCAGGCTCCATTAGCTGATTTATTGAGTTGCCTTCAAATAATCAATTCAGTCCAGCTGTTTGTGCAAATTTACTGGTCAACATAAAGCTTACACAAAAAACTGCCAGTCAGAAAACAGCAGAAGAATAATTTTGTAACACTTG
Organism: Morus bassanus; assembly: GCA_031468815.1. Classification (NCBI taxonomy): domain Eukaryota; kingdom Metazoa; phylum Chordata; class Aves; order Suliformes; family Sulidae; genus Morus; species Morus bassanus. Next base: position 30,045,171 of record CM062577.1, read on the forward strand.
CCACAATTTTCTAGAGGGATTAACATTTTCAACACTCTGATGCCTTTCTAGAATCCATATTCACTATTATTTGGTACTACTGATTTGACAGAAGTATATTTTTGTCACCCCATCAACTCTGCATGATGTTATCACAGTTCCTTAAGTTACATTTGTGCTTTTAGTAACTCCAAATATCAAATCAGTATTATTTATCTTGGGCTCCACCTGCCGGCCTTGAAACAAGCATAAGGGTTTATAAGTCCTATATAAACAGTCCAACCTTTTTTATTTTTCAGGCAGAAGCATTTAAGGCAGCTAAAACAGAGCTACCCCTTAAAATAGCAGTGACACTTAATTAGCAAAGGAGGCAACCAATGTATTTTGGTACCTTCTTCGATCAAAGCTGACATGGCATTCACAACACCTGTTGTGTTTTTATACCCTGGGCTGGATTAGCCAGTTAACCTTACAACATGTTTTTATTTAAGAATTTTAAGTCAGACTCGACTTTGGATATTCTGAAATTCGAGACAATTAACAAACATGAAGAGGAAAAAACTTGAAAAGCGGCTGTCATAGACATGGTAAGTACATAAACATTTAATCAAAAAATCTTCATACAGGTGTCACTCTTTCAAGCTCATATTCATAAGAGAGGGTGCTGCAACTCTGGGGATGAGACAAGCATACTGCGCAGAGCTGCCGTTGCAAAACTGACGTGCTCAACTCTTAGCCTTCTCGTCATTCAGCTATAGTCTCCCACAGATCAAGGGGAGGAGAAGACGAAAAAGATTAGGTCAGCACTGGCTTCCACACTTGCAACTTGGTCCTACAGCAAGTCCAAAGCTTAATCAAAAACTGACTTTCTAGCTCCATTTCAGCAGAAAATGTGTCTTCAGAACTATTCTTAGAGAGACAGGAGGTGGCTTAGTTGAAAAAAAAAAGTTCAAATAAAAAAGGCTATGTTGTGGCACAACACACGCCTTCCGGTTCTATTTTCTGAAGACAATACAAGCTGGAATATGCATACTGTGCAACATGACAAGGTCTGCAGAATGTGGGGGAGAATAAAAACCCTTACTATAAGGTGGAGACAGTGAAGACATTGTTCTCTAGATAATGAGCTTTTATAAAATCTAGTCTGATTATTCCTAGTCAGTAAGACAACAGTTATCAAGGATGAAATGATGGCAATGATCTCCTATTTCTGTAATATGTTTCTAGTTTGCTGTCTAACTTATGCCTAATGCACACAAACCAGCTTGACAAGAATTACAAACATCCTGTAATTAAGCATTCTGCTCCAAATGGCGCTGGTGATTTTGGAAATGACATTAAAGTAACTAACATTCTTATTCTGCACTACTGTACTCTGTTAGACAGTAGAGAGTGTTGTTTTGCTCGTTTTAACGATCTGTTAAAAGCCTGAGTGGATACATGCCAGCATAAGGTAGTGTTTAGAGGGACTATCAAGAGACCAAAACATGATAGATTGTGTATGTTCTTTTCATAGGGTTCTACCATCATTTGGTTGATTAAAAGCAATCAGTTCACAATTTGGCATAAAACCGTTTTACCCTGAAGGACGCCCAGCAGCAGCCTTTGAAAAATGGAGCCATTTGTTATTTATTTTGTTTTCGCAAATGAAGCATCATAAATAACACCTGTCAGTTACCGCAGCAATCTCAATTGCTTCTCAACGGATCCACAACTGTTGTTTAGGTGCAGCCTAAGAGACAGCAAAAGATCATTAGTCACTGGATTCTGATAGTTTTATGTACCACAACAATAACTCGTGGCCAGCAGAGTCTAAAACTATTTTACTGCTTCTTTTGAATTTGTCCAAAGGAAGCTGAGCACTACACTCCTCAAATGCCCATAAAGGAATAAAATTGGATGCATTTTCTTTCAGTAGTGGAATGAGATCTTTTTTTATACTGACCTTTAAAATCATGGAAAATAAGAGATGCTTGAATAGTTTTTAAAAGTAATCTACTTTTCCTTTCCCCCCACAGAAAAGTGTCTCACAGCTGCATTTTTAAAAGCATTTTACTGATTTGCTTTTGCATTTCCCCTGTGTAACACATGCTCCTGTGTTGTAATATTAATCATTAAAGATGAGAGAGAATAGATAGATCCATAATCTGATGCCCTTCGGGTTGCTCTGTATAAAGACAATTTGTAACTAACCAAGGGTTTGTAACCCTACCAAGGTGAAGAGTCAGTCTTTGTTGCAAGAGACAGCAATGCAAAGCAGAACACTTACGAAAACACAGAAAGTAACATGTGAGGTGCACGCCACTCCCAAGTTTAATGAGCTAATTTTATTTTCAGCTCCCCAGATCCTCTGTCTGGCATCTTACTAGATTAAGTCCACTGTACAGCTCCCAGGAGAAATAAAGGTCAGTAAATATCACCTTTTAGCACACCACGTTTTAAAAACATTTGCAAGAGATGGAGTAAGACAGCCTTTCCCCCTGTTTCTCAAGAGTGCTAGCAACTGTCCTCTGCCACAGTTCTACAGATCCAGAGTCTTGTGCTAGACTTCTTCCTCCTTTTAGGCAAAGACTGTTATTTTTAGCTTTCACAATGCTTTGGTTTTCTTCAGTGAGGAAGCAGCTAAGAATTCTTTTTTTGGGCAAGAAAATCCTTTTTCCATTTCTTATTTATAGAAAGTCTACATTACAAGTAGTTGGAGGACACACTTACTAGAAGAATCATATATATGTGCTCTGTTCTTATGTTCTTCCCCAGAGATGTTCCTCCAGACCCTCCCAGAGAAAGAATACCAGTCTATATGGACCTTTGACCTGACCCAGTATGTCTGGTTTATATTCTTAAGCTTATCTTCCTGTGATGGAAGAGCTGCAATCACCACTGTGTGTTTTTATTCCCACCCTTCCCACCTCATCTACAGTAACTCTGAGCTTACTGCCTACCCCGAACAAAACTTGGAGGGAACACGGGGTGATAGACATCCTACAAACAGAGCGAGGGAAGAAGGGACCAAGAAAAAACACAAATGCACAGCAGTTAAGTAGATGAAAGAAGTCCTGCAAGTATGCTTACTTAAGAAAAAACCACATTCGTTTCTTTCAAGATAGGACATACAAAACGAACATTGCAACACAAGAAGAACTTCAACCAAAGCTTATTGCTTTGAGTTCAAATAATCCTTCCAGGAAGCATAAGGCAAGGACAGCAGAATTTTGTTAGTTCTGCTGTTAACAAAGTTATTTATTTAATTGACATTTTACTGTGCTCTTTAAAAAAGCATGCCTGTACGAGTAATTTGGCTGCTCACTATCAGCATTCAGCAGGTTCACCTAGAATTGCTCTCACAAGAGCAACACCAGTGTGTAGGCCTGCCTGCTTTACTGCAGGTATGTTATACGTCTGGGTGTTTCCACTTTGAAGAATATAGCTGCTGGGATGGTAGATAGCCTATTACTAAGTCTAAGTAATTAACAAGAGAGGTGCATAACTGCACTGAAGCATTGCCAAACATACCGGAACAGTTACAGAGAAAAATATCAGCCCACCGTTTAGCCACTTTATTTAAAATATTAACTGAGTATTTATATTGAAAATGGATAGCAAGTTGGCTTCAGTTAGAGCTGAGATGCTCGAGTCTCTGTATAGCCCGGATCAAGTAAGTCTAACTGCTGACCAGAACCGCGGGAAGCCTGAAAAATTCAATAACTTCAGTTGAGTTGTTAACTGAAAAAAATCAAGTTTCTGTTACATATTTTGAGTTTTAAAACCAGCACAACACACAGTGGAGAGCGAGCTGGTAATGAGGTGTGCCTCAGGGCAGCCTGGGCCCTCTTGGCCTCATATAATCACAAAAGAAGCCTCTCAAAAAACCGGCAGCGTTTTCAATACCTACAAACTGAAACACCTCTAGTTTTCTTTCTGTGACCATTTCTGGACACGCAGCCACCAAAGGCTCATCGTATGTTAAAACGATCACTTCACCGAACTCTTGCAAGCCAGACAACTACCAGCTGGCCCCCACCACCACGAGAGTTAGTCGCCACCACGTAGCCAAAGAAAACAAGCGTCGGCCCAACGCTTTACCACGCTCCAGCGGCGGCGGCTGCCGCGCAGATGTAGGACGAGCGGTTTCCCGCGCTCCCCTCGGCGCCGCTCCCGTGAGGGGAGGCCGCACCGCCGCCACGGCGCGCCGGGGCTGCGGGACCCCCTCCCCGGCCGCCGCCAGCCCCCCGCCAGGCAGCCCCGCACCGGCAGCTCCCCACGCGTGGCGGGTGAAGCGACTCCGGGCTGCTTCCGAGCCCGGCCCCCCCACCCCACCCAAGCGCGAACCCGGCCGGGCGCCGGCCCGAGGTGGCTCCACCAGGACCCCGCGGGAGAAGGGGCCGCACGACCCCACCAGCGCGCTGAGGGCCGCGGCTCCCACGGAGAGGGGCGGGAAAGGACCCAGGAAACAAACGCGAGCGCCCGGCACTCACCCAGCAGCCGCGACCGACACCAGCGCATCCCCACCGGCCGCCTTCCGGGAGCGCAGCCAGTTCAAAACAACGCCCTCCCCTATTGGCTCCGGGCGCCCCGCCTCCCCGCGCGCTATTGGGGGACGGATCCCCCGCCTCTCCTCCTCAAGCTGTCATTGGCTGGCTCGCACACAGGTGCCCGGTGGGCACCGCCCTCTCCCTGTCGGCCTGGACGTCGCCCTGAGGGGAGCCTTTGAGGGGAGTCCTGAGGGAGGCCATGAGGGGAGTCCTGAGGGGGGCCCTGAGGGGAGCCCCTGAGGGGAGCCTTTGAGGGGAGCCCTGAGGGGGGCCATGAGGGGAGCCCTGAGGGGGGCCCTGAGGGGAGCCCCTGAGGGGAGCCTTTGAGGGGAGCCCCTGAGGAGAGTCCTGAGGGAGCCCCTGAGGGGAGTCCTGAGGGGAGCCCTGAGGGAGGTGCTGAGAAGAGCCATGAGGGGAGCCCCTGAGGGGAGCACCTAAGGGAGGCTCTAAGGGGAGCCCTTGAGGGGAGCCATGAGGGGACCTGAGGCCCACTGCCACCACGAGGAGGACCTGGCCCTGGGGCGGTTTGAGGGGAGGCAGTACTGGGTGCTAGAGGCACCTCACCTTCCACACAGCCCTCCATCCACCTCCGCCATAGCGGATTAAGTCATCTCCGGTAGCATACAGTATGTGGGCTGCCACTTGGCCGCCTCTGCCTGTTTCCAGTATATTTGGTTTCAAGGTATGAAATAATAACATCAAAGGCCTGATCTGAGCTTCAAAGGGCTCATACCTGTGAGGACCAATACACCCAGGACTGGGTTGTGGACAATCTTAGCAAAGTTGGATGTAGCTGCTTACCCATTTCTAGAATAAGGTCACTGTGGGATGCGTGCTGGCATGACTACCTTCAGGAGGCCCCAGAGTCATTGAGCCCTGAGCCTGCAATGGTATGAATTCAGGGCAGGCCAGCTTTCCTAAGGACTGAGGAAAACACAGGTAACAAAGTCAGATTTGCTTTCAGTTATTAAGCGCAGCATGATCAGAACAGATAATTAAACATTTAGTAATTTTACTTAGATCTGCAGATTGAGGCTGGGATTGGATCTGTGCCACCTTTTCGTCCTTTCGTACTGAAATACTAACATACTCGTGGATTTTTCAAACAAGATTTCAAACTTTTTTTCTGTCTTTTTTTCACAGGTGGCAATAGAGGGTTTCCGTGGAGCCTGTAAATTAGAAATGTTTTATGGTGAAGCCTCTAAGGGAAGACCTGAAAAGCCTCGACTGCTCTTCTGGGTTCTAAGGCTGATAAACACAGTACACACAAGATAGAGAACACTAATGAAAAGAACTCCCAGGGGTGTATGAGTGCGTAATGTGGCTTGCAAGGTAAAACCTTTCGTCCTGGATGCGGGAGACCTGAAGTCAATTGTTAGCTTTACCACTGGTCTGTCAGATGACATTGAGCAAGTTCATCTCAATATTTTTCCTTCTCCATCATCAACAATGGGATGATAGCATTGACCTTTGCAAGGTCTTTTTGAGATCTACTGATGAAAATTGTGGGGTGAGTATATTATCATCATTATTTGCACTATTGCTTTTGAAACACAATAATAGATCGTAGTTATTACCTGCATCTATCAACCTTGATACATATAAAGCTAAAATATATTTATGTTTTCAGGTACAGGGTTATTATTTAAAACAGTTATCTGATTAATAAGTAGACAAATTATACAAATCTCTTCATCTCCATTATGTTAAAATTGGTAAAATGCAAGCACATTAAATGTAATTTATTGTTCTTTGCTGTCATTCTGTTTCTCAAAGTATAGACTCATCACTGTGACCAATGATTATTTAGCCTCTATGCTTGATACCCATTAAAAATCTTCAGATGATAGGTCTGCATACCTTCAGTAGGAGTTACCTCCATGGGAAGAAGAAAAGGAAAACTGTACATAGGCTTAAAACTTAATGGTGTTAGTTTTTACCAATTTTTCATTTTTTCATTACTTTTAACACATATGGAAAGTTAGAATTAACTTCAGACTAATTTAGAAATGCTTTTTAGGAGGCTTCACAAAACCAGCCCGCTGCAAGGATTTGTCAATATGGGATTTGATGGCCGTTCAGACCCTTCTAATCCTGTGTCTACTTCTTGTTCTGCCTGAAACAGCTCAGCTATTGCTGTCCCTTTTAGACCCTGTCCTAGGGGATCTGTGTGGAGCTCCCATTGTTTGTCAAACTGGGTGATCCTGTATCCACTTTCAGTATCTTTAGTGAAGAGAGCGGTACTGGCTCTGTTAAGTGCAGAACCTCTACTGGAGAACGCTAAAAAACAAGCAGCAGCTTAGTGAAAAGCTTGTAGAATTGTCCCGAGTCAGTCTCAAAAATGAAAAGCGAAACAGTCCTGACATTTGTTTAAAAGCTTTGTTCTAAGTGCTGGAACGCATGCTGTATGGAATGCATAAAGCACACCTTAAATGGATTAAGTATCTTTTCCCTGAGAGTTCTCAAAAAGTATTTGCTAAAGAGGAGACGTCAGTGATCCAGGCAGAGTTTTCCACAGATCACTTCTTGCTCTGATCCTGTTCGATATCTCTATCAATTCTCTAGACGATATAAGATCTTTCCGAGTAAAACCTGTAGATGAGTGGATAATTCACGTGACTGATTAGTTATGGAATCATCTGATGTGCCCAATTAAATCATCCCAGTCCCATAAAGCACACTTTTAATGCCAGAAAATGTGAGCAAACAACATCTGGAAATGAAGAATGCAGGGACGGGGACTAGCTTGGCAAGAAGTACTTCAGAAAAGAATTTAGCTGTTACTATATATAAATGTTTCAGTACGACCTCTCGGGGTAATACTGGATAGTGTAATCCTTTAATGTAAAAAATACAGACTATATAGGGGAGAGAGGGGAGCAATACAGCCTTTGTCCACGGCACGAGTAGCCGTGGAACACCGCGCCACATCTGGCATCCACGGCTAGGGAGGAGGGGAAAAACACCAGAAATGCTTAAAAGGAGGAACAGAAAAGTGATGGAGGGGGTAGATAACGGGACATTAAATACGGGGTTTAGGAAGGCGTTCAGCGTAACGACGACAAGGCCGAGAGGTGACTCGGTCGCCGCGCACAGACGCGGCAAAGGGCGAAAAGGTCAAGCTGGACAAACGCACAGGGATGGCCTGCCGGCGTCACCGGGCTGCCCCGCACCGGCCGGCCCTGCCGCGGCCCGCACTGCGGCCCCCGGCCGCGCCCCGCACCTCCCCGCCTGCAGCTGCCAGAGCACAACTTGCTCTCCCCAAGGACGGAGAACCTCGGGCTCGGCGCTGCAGGCCGGGCGGTGCGATTTCCGTACCCACCCACCGAGGCGGCGCGGTGCTCCCCGCTGCTCCCGCCGGCGGCACGCGGCCGGTGCGGTGCGGTGCGGTGCGGCGCAGTGCGGTGCGGTGCGGTGGGGAACGGTGCGGTGCGGTGCGCTCCCTGCCCTCCCGCCGCCCGCCGAGGGGGCGGGCCGCCCCGCTCGGACGGACAGTCCCCCCGGCCAATGTCACGCTGAAGCTACCAGCCAGTGAGAGGAGCTAGACGAAAATACACCAATGAGACTTTGGTTGCTGGGCGAGATCGCAGAGGAACTACCCAATAGGAAAATTCGCGGCGCGGGAGCGGCGCGCCGGTTTGTGTGGCGGCCGCGGCGAGGCAGCGCGAGGCGGGGGTCGGCGGCGGGAGCGGGTGGCGGCCGCGCTGCCCTCCCGGCCCGCCGGCCGCCGGGGCGGGGCGCAGGAGGAGGAGGAGGAGGAGGAGGAGGAGGAGGAGGGTGCCTCCTTCCTTCCGCCAGTACTTCCCCCCACCCCCAGGTGTGAATGTTGAGGAACGATAACGCCCCCCTTAAAAAAAAGAGTTGGGAAGACGGTAGCAGCGCGGGCTGCCCGGGGATGCCCTCCCCTCTCCCGCTGGGCCTCCGCTCAGGACGCTCCGCCGGGGCGGCGTCGCGGGCGGTTATTTATTTTTTATTTTTTTTGTAAACGTGGTTTTCGAAGGGCGCAAATTTTTCAGCGTTGCCCTCGGACCTTGGGTTTTTTCCCGGAGCGGCCTGGGGGCCGGCGGGAGCGGGGAGCCGGGGCCTGCTGGCGGCGGGCCCGTGCGCCCTGGGGGGCGGGGGGGTCCCCGCGGCGCGGTGCAAACGCAGCCCAAAGTCCCAGTAGAAAAGGTAAACGCGAGAAAAGGGTTAACGACCGCTTCCCCCTCCCCTCCCCCGGCTGGGGAGAGACGGTCTCGGATACCCTTTGTAAATAGGAATGTGGAGGTGGGAGGGGAGGGCCGGCCCGGCTCGGTGCGCCGCGCCGCGCCGCGCGGTGCCGTGCGGGCTCGGTGGGTGCGGGGGCGGCGGGGGGGGGGGGCCGGGCCCGGCCGGGGGCGGGAGCGGGAGCGGGGCGGGGGGCGGCAGCGCCGGGAGCCCGGGCGGGAGGGAGGGAGGGGGCGGCGGGGCGTGCGCTGGTGTGCTGCCCGCCGGCTGCCCTGCCTTGTAGTGAGGAGTTGGGGTTGCGCGGTTTTTTTCCCCTTTTTTTCCTCTCTTTTTTTTTTTTTTTTCCCTTTTCTTTTTTTGGTCCCCCCGCCCCCTGGAAGCCAGCAGCAGCAAGGCACATCAGCGGAGGACAGAGAAATCGGAGAAGACGGAGGAGATGGTGAGCAGATCGTTGGGTTGGGGGGAATGAATGAGGTTGCCGGGCTATTTTCTGCGAGAGGTTCTGGCAGGGTGTGATACGTTTGGGATGATTTTGCATCGCGATTGCAGACTCGCCTCCTTTGTTCGCTGAAGATTGCCGTTTAAGGTTTAACGGCGTCCATCAGTTTATTGTGAGATACGCAACGAGGAGTTGATGTATACGAATGGCTAAAATTACATACGCAAGGCGCACACACGAGCAACCCTAAACAAACCGACGCTGTATTAATCCTGCGATATGATGGGCAGCTCTTGTCATGGAGGGAAGTCATCGCTCAGGTTATTTGTGGCGTGCGTAGGAGATGAGTCTCTTTGTAGCAAAGACCAAACAAAACTAACCTATTTCTTCACAAACGTGAAATCCATTAGACTTAAAAGCCAAAGTTAGTTGTTTTTTTGTTTTTCTTCTCGTTTTCCCTGCAGCATTGCTGTACATGATTAAAATCTAATGTTTGCAAAACTTGATCAACTCTTTAAAATGTTCAGGTCTAGTATGCAAATAGTAAAGACTGTCTTTCTCCCTTTCTTCCCCCCCCCCAAGTAGGCACTTGTTTGTGTATGTGGAAGGGAGAATTCTTAAAACGTGTGCTTTGCTTTTTACCGTGTACTGTTGTGCCTTAGGTAGGTCACAATGCAAAATGTGATTCTTAGCATGTTAAAAAAACCCCAAAAACCCTAAGGAGATTTTTTTATATCAAGTGAAGACGTATTTTTATACTAATAATACCTTAAACGCTAGATACAAGTTTATGAGGGGAAAAAAACCTGCTGTTTTGTGTTAATGGGAATGCTTTATGGTAAAAATCATGATTCTAAATGACAGGATATTGACATTGGCTGATAGTATCTTCCTGTGGATGAAGTGCTGCAGTCTGTATTAAGTACACGAGCCCTTTAAGCTTCCATAAATTTAAACATATTTTGTTTACAAAATTGTGCAGAACTGCGTGGTGCAGTAGTAAGATGTGAAATTTTCGTGGCTTTAGAAATGTTGCAAGGGTACTGCAAAAGAAAAAAAATTGCAGCTTCGTATTAAATCTGCTGGGGGGAAAATATTTGTTATAATAAAGTAATACAGGATATGCATGGTGACTATAAAGTGAGTGAAAGGGCTGGATAGTTTGGAGCTTCTACAGAAAAAAAATGAGTTGTGAACTATGCTGTGATCTTCATCATGCAAGATATTTGGATGGATGGCCGTTAAATTTATTTTAAGCAACATCTCTGTAAATGCTTGTCTGAAATATTTAAATTATATGCTCCATTAGGCAAATGGGTTTATCTTCCCATTGCTTGGCTAAAGGAATGTATTAGGAGGGCAAGGTTTAGAAGAACAATACAGTTTGACTGCATAGTTTCACTGCATAGTTTATCCTCGTGTATTGTTCAGAGATGCATAGAATGTATTTGACACTGCTGATCTTTACAAAGTTGACATTGCTGATTTTATTTTTGTGCCGCTGTTGCTGTCAGCGTAAATAACTGAATTTCAATTAATGTAACCATAGATTTGACCTACTATTTAGAATGGATGAAAAATAGTTCCCTTCTTTGATTTTCATCTATTCATTCAAAATCTCTGCAATGGATTTCAGTCTCAGCAATTCTTTAATGCTGGAAGAACTGGTAAGAGTTACAAATAGAGAGAGATTCCCATTATACTGAGATAGGACACTGCACTAGAAATGGCAAAATTCCTGCCTTTTGCTTATACTTCAAATTTTGTACAAACTGCAGTTTAGAGCAGATACCTTATCCTGAAGACCATCTGCATGCATATTACAGTTACATAAAACTAAGCTTCTCTAGTTGATTTTATGTAATGCAATGCATTGTTTCTGCAGTGCTTTTGGTGGATCTTGGTTAGTGTCAGAATTGATACGCTGTGAGGAAGACCTGTTAGAATTCTTGTGCTACTAGGTTTATCATTTGTTGCTCTTAATATTTTATTGTGTGCGTATAAATCATTGACACAAACATTGTAAACGAATGCTGTGGCAGCTGAGTGTGAGATTACATTTAGCTTATGTCTTTACAGTTTAACCAGAGTGTGACAGTTATCTTGTCTAGTGTGAGTGCATTCTATTCCTAACAGCTATCATAGTAATCTTCAAAGCAGAAAGGTTAGGTCAAATTTTTTTACTTTATTGCCTGTCTCTACAGAAGAAGGAAAAAGGCCAACTCTAGGGTTACATCAGTAGGGATAGGGAAAGGATTTATCAGATGTGTTGCGTGCAGTTACCTTATTCAGACTTCATGTGAGTCACCTAGAAATCAGCACTGAGATTTCTGTTAAGATTAAAATCCACCTATTTTTGGAAAAAGTGTTTTTTCCATAATGTAAAACATTTAGAGTATACATGTAACTTGGCAAACATATTTTCTGCAGAAAAGGCCATTAGCAATATCATGGGTTTAAGCATTAAAGTAAGAACAAGGAGATCTTGAAGTTTCTCTGAAATTCCAGGTAGGATGTGGTCTACACATGTGCTGAAGCAGGAAGGTTAGCCACCTAGCTGACTCTCTAGGTGAGCCACCTATCTCGACATCTGGAGAAGGTAGCAACTGTCTTACGTAACGAAGTGGTTTTTATTTCCCCCAGCTAACTTGTGTAAAACAAAGTCAACCCCAAAAAACTGTGGTGCAAGTTTTTTGTTCCTTGTTTGTCCCTTTCACTCCAACCCTTGCATTTCACAGGCAATCCAAAACAAGCTGTAAAGCTACTTCTGGCTCTATATGCTGAGGTTCTAGAGGTCTAGATCTCCTGCATTAGCTTAGGCTGCATTCATTTTAAGTAGTATGTAAGGCAAATAACTAATTCTAGTGAATCTGATTCTTTTTGTGTGTCTGCTTTTCTGTAACGTTGTAGGAACAGGCAGCTCAATGTAGTAATATCCAATCTTTTGAAAGGCTGGCAGTCAACCCCCTAGCAGTCACATTTTCAAGAAGTAGCAGTTTTGGTGTATGGTGTGTAAATGGCTAATCATTTCATAGTGAGTGGACAGCATCTATTATTCATCATGAATTTATACACACTACATCAAACAAGATACCATCGTAGAGTCCTGATGAGGCTCATTGATTGCCACTGTGTTTCAGGATAGTTTGGCATTTTGACCCACCAAAATACATGCCTTTCTTGGAACCTCAGTTATTCTTGGGGATAGAAAAAAAGTGCAAGAGACCAAGTTGGAATATATATATATATATGGGTGACACTTTAAAATATCTTAATCTATTGTAGAGAACAATTAAATTTAGTTAATGAAGCTCATATCTAGTCACTACTCATTCCTACAAGGAACATGACTGAATATATTTTCTTACAATAGTTGTCATTACTGGGAGCATACCACTATTGAAACAAATGGCCTCTTTCTGAAAATAATGAATCTTAACTGAGTAAGGCACCGTTGTACCCCTGAAATGACTGGCTTTATTATTTTTTTTAACTGATTACTTTATCAAATTCTGTGAAAGTTGATACCGTATTTATGCCCTCATATTTTGCTATGTAGGTAAACTTTTGTTGTCTGATCTAGATAAAAATTGATAGAAATGTCACTGGTTCCAAGTAAGAGCCATCTAAAGTTGGTTCTAAGAGGCTGGCCGCAATGAAGTCAAGAGATCTGCGTAATCATATCTTTCAAAATCTGTACAGTTTTGGGCACCACAGTCTATATTAAGGCTACAAAGCTACTAGAGAGTGTCCAGAGGAGGGCCACGAGGTTGGTGAAGGGTTTAGAGGGGAAGCCATATGAGGAGCGGCTGAAGTCACTTGGTTTGTTCAGCCTGGAGAAGAGGAGGCTGAGGGCAGACCTCATGGCGGTCTGCAGCTTCCTCACAAGGGGAGGAGGAGGGGCAGGCGCTGATCCCTTCTCTCTGGTGACCAACGACAGGACCCGAGGGAATGGCAGGAAGATGTGCCAGGGGAGGTTTAGGTTGGCTATTAGGAGAAGGTTCTTCCCCCAGAGGGTGGTGGAGCACTGGAACAGGCTCCCCAGGGAGGCAGTCATGGCACCAAGCCTGGTGATATTCAAGAAGCACTTGGACAAGGCCCTCAGAGACATGGTGTGAATTTTGGGGTTGTCCTGTGCAGGGACAGGAGCTGGACTCGATGATCCTTGCGGGTCCCTTCCAACTCAGGACATTCTGTGATTCTATGATTCAAAATCAGGCCCTCTGAGGAGTTAACCTAGAAAAACAAAGTCGGTGGGTACTTCTGTAGATACCTAAAACTATCTGTGTTTTCTCGCGTGAAGACTTTTTGCACAAGATGGGTAATGTTTATTAGCAATAGTATGCTGAGGAAAGAACCTGTGAGCTTGAGTCTGTGCAGTTCTGCATGTCTCCAAATACCTCTTTGTGAAGGATCTCTTGGTCTGATTCTGCAAGTCATAATCCTCTGTAATCAGCTGATATTAATTACTGTAAGGCAAGTTGAGTGATTTTGAATGTAGAGTATATTTAGAAGGAGCAAAACTGTAATATTTAGATCACAGATTCCAGACCGAGTAGCCCAAGAAGGTGATTTTCATCCAACACTTGTCTAATGGTGATAGTGCTGGTGGCAGTGTTACAAGATACTAAGATCCATTAAGAACACATGGGCAGGATCGTCCTTCTCTGCTTCGCTCTTCATGGGAAGACCTTTCTGTTTCTGAACTACATGCAGTTTGCTTTCTCTCTACAGATAGGATGGCTTTCTTGGACAGTTTAGGATCTTTGTTGCATAAGGTCCTTGACTGCAGTGTCAAAATCTTCTCTGCATGCCTCAGTTGGTGTTGTTTATAATTACGTTTTTCCTGCATCTCAGGGCACACGCACATGCATTTTGTTTCAGAAGCTGCAACAGGGTTTCCGTGAGCTACTGTGCGGTTACGTGCCAGTGCACCACTAATCTATTAGCTTGTGATTTGTAGGTCAGGGAGAAATTGAGATATTTTGCTATCTAAGCAGTATCATCTCTTTGCTGCTTCAGTGCTTACATGACATCTCAAGTTGGTTGAAGATTAAAAGGACACTGTCAAGGTATCTTTCACAATTTCAGTTTTATTATTTATTTTGTTTGCCTTATTATTGCTGTCATAAGCCATTGGAAGCTTGAAGTCTAGTGCCTTGCCAACAGGTCTTTGTCCTCCAGAACAGTTAGTGTTTAGCTGCTTATGGTTTATTTAAGAGTTGTGAAGCATTTACTGTCTTCTGAAATACATTACTGAAGAGTTATATCTTAAACATTGCAAGCAAGTGAGAGGGAAGAAGTGAGTAAATCAGTTTGGGGCCAGTCCTGACATTGTGTAGTTATGGTAAACTCAAATTATTTCTTCTTTTCCTTATTTCTTTCAGAATTTAGTAATTTGGGAGTGTAGAATTAGGCATCGGTGCTTCCTTTGCGCAGTCATCCTTGAGAGTTGACTTTCCAGGGTATTGATATCAAGACTAGTGTTCTCAGTTGGATATATTTTGAATTATCTGATGAAGTAATCGCTGTAAGAATTCTTCCAGGTGCAGAGGTATTGACTGACTTTGAGGTCTGGGCAGTAGCTTAACTTGGAGTACTGGCCAGAAAAAAAAAAATTCTTGCAGGATCTGGGCTCTGTATGACATGTGCCTTTTCTCCTTAATTTTTTTCCCCCTCTTATTTCTGCTGTCATGAAAGGAATGACCATGGGGAGTTTGTACAAAAAAATATTACTTTAACTTGTTCCTGTAAGAAAGTATTTTTCTTAATTGATCTACATTTGTTGCAATGTCAAGTTAGTGAAAGTAGAGCTACTGTTTCCAATAATTTAATTGCCTGGCCTTCATCTGCTCTGGCAGTGTAATTTCTACCCATGAGTTGGAGGAATGTCAGCACAATTCCTCCATGGGACCTTCTCATTACAGTAAACATTCTCTATTTAATTTGGGTTATGTAGTGATAAAATTTTAAGTAACCGCTATCCAGAACAGTGACAGAAACGATTGCACAGAATTTTTACTATGGCTAAGGAACTGTATTGCAATGTTTTAACTAATCAACAGTGTCCACATCTACTGGATTCACAGCTTGATGAAGGCTGAATGTTTGTGGTGCTGTTGGGTGGACTTATTTTTGCAGGTTTTAAAGGAAAAAATAATCTTTTTGACAGTATGCAGAGCAGTAAAGGTTGCAGAGATTCCCCAGAGGAAAGTGAATTGCAGAGTGGCTTCAAATATGGCTCATAAAGCGGACTACCTTGGGGAAGGAGAATCTGAGATGTGACACTTAAGTTGGGGCAGTTACAATAACTTCAGGCATGTCAATTAGACGCCTGAGTTGGAAAGGGCAGCCACTCCTGGCTGCAAATAAAAAACAGTGGATAGAGACAGACAGGCTTCTGAGTCTGAATCAAGTGTTTTAACTGGCACTTTGAAGGAGCCTCTCTCTGCTGAGTAGCAAATATGGATAGTACATGGAGACTAGCTTCCTAAATGAAGCGTGTATGTCAGGTGCTGAAAGTGAGACAGCATGAATATTATTCTTGCTATGTATACATCAAAACTTTGCAGAATTTTCACATGGTGGGTATTTTAATTGCTCATTGATGGGTTGAATTTTCTTTAGACAACTGTTCATACAATTAACCTCATAGGCAAGGTGTACGAGGTTGAAGGGAACAAAATAATTTTGGTCATTTTGTGCAGTTGTCAGAACTTTGAAAGAATTCTGTTGATGGTTGGTGGAGTTTCTTGTGACGTGTCTTGATGTAACATCACTCATAGCAGTCTAGTAGAATCCATAAGCCTGCTACTGCAAGGGTTTGTTTCTGTTTTGCTGTTCCTGGGAAAGAGAAGGAAGCCTTAGACAAGACTGCTTATGGAGAGGAAGGTGGGCATGAGCATGACTTATGGTGTTATACTGGGGTTTGTCAAGGAGAATCCCTCTCTTATCAACAGGAGATACATGGGAAATGCTATTAAAGTGTGCCATAAAAACAGTGTTCCTTTAAAATGGTGTGGGTTTTCTTTTTTTTTTTAAGGAAATGCAAGTTTTATTAAATGTTGCAGTGCTTCTCTAGAATAATTATATTATTATTATTTTTATAATTTTATAATAAGAATTATTCTCTAGAATAATTTTTGTTGTAGACATTTTTAACAATATTCTGCTCTTTCCTTTGAGATATAATCCTAATATTCTGTTAATCCCCTGCAATGGGTTAAAATGGCATAAAGATCAGATTGCTGGAAGTAGGAAGTCTTTTGTCTCTCATGTCTGGATTTGTTTCTCCATTTTGATAGGCCTGTGACAATGACTGTTCTTGTTTTGCTATGTGCCTACTCTGAAGTATTTAAAAGAAAAATGCTTACATATGCTACCGTTAATGAAGTGTTTCATACAACTGTGATAATAGCTATCTATACTTAACTTTTCAACACTTCACAAATCTTTAGCTTGTGGTTAGTATTCTGCTGTTGTATATTGCTGTCAAGTTTTGATTTAGAAATGAACTCCATTTTAAAAAAGGGAAATAATCTAACATTCCATCTACAGTTCTTGATGTGATGCAAGGAAGCTTCACTCATGTTGATCAGTAAAATGACAATAACCATCCATAAAGCTTTGCTTTAGTTTTGCATATCAGTAAGTGCATGCCGATAATGGTCCCAAGGTATTAAAAGCATAGTTTTATTGTATGCAGTAGCTATAAATTTAAGAGTTTTCCAGTATGTTTAGGACATAATCTCTTCTGCCTGAATAAATATCACACTTGACTTTATTTTATCAATGTAATGCCAAGTGAAGCCTCAAACATGAATCCTAACTTAAACCGGCAGTGTTCTGATTCTTTGTGCCACAGGCTGGGTCATGCCATGCTGGTATAACTTCTCCACACATTTTTAGACTGGTTCTTCTTTAATTCAGTGTGACAATACAAATAGTGAGTTATTGACGGCAGCTAAAGTGGGATCATTATGACTGTAATCAATAATACACCTGCATAGAATAACAACTACTACCAGGGATATATTTGGTATCGATTCAGGAATTTATGCTGTCTCCACTACACCCAGCCCCCTACTTCCATAATTTATGTAATAAAACCTCTACTTTAGAGAAGCTGTTACTAAGTTAAATACCAAGAAATGATGACATATCAAGATGTAAATTACAAATTGAAGATTTTACTACAAGCAGAAATAGCGCTTGCTAAATTCCTGTGGGTTCTGGTTCGGGACCAAGGCACTTCCTTACTGCAGGCTGAAAGATAATGGAAGTAAAGAACCGTGTTCCCTCTCCTGAGGCAGTATTTTAGAGGTGGAGGGTAAGATGCTGTTTTTAATGTGATGTGGTGATGGAACTGTGTAATCCATAAATTTGAAACCTTGGTAGAATTTCTTTATCAGTAACAGTAACGTTTGTTCCAGTTCTGTCCTTAAACTGGAATGTAATCTTCTCTTAATCCTTATACATCTTCATGTGTCTCTCTCTAATAGAGGAACACATTCTAAAAGACTGATGCTATCCTCTGATTTTCTTTTCCAAGCCTAAAGTCAGTAAAATTGGCCAGAAGGTACAGATTATAACCAGGAATTTGGGAATACCAGTGTTCCTTGAAAGTAATACCTAGCTTCCCAGAGATACATGTTTATTCCCTTACTTGCTACCTCTCTTTTTGTTTTGTTGATCAGATGATTAGCCAGGAGTCCAGTGGAAGATGACTATGTATTTATACCGAATAAAATAAAATCTCTTGGTGAGCTTTAAGCATGATAGGAAAACTTAAACGATATATCACAAATAATCTTGGTGTGTGAAGCCTCTATGAAGCTTCAAATTCAGTTGTTCCTACAGATTCATGTATACTTTATTAATTCTTGATCTGAATGTCAAACAGAAAAATCAGATTTGCAAGTATTGCACGCGCTAGCTTCCGATACGTACGGCCTTCTATTTCTGATGGTGTTATTGTCTTTGTATCCAAATATACCTACAGTTTGTCAACAGGAGTGATCTCAGTGTAGTCCAGAAGACATGTATATTTCAAATTCACTGTTCTTAAGGTAATTAAAGAAAATCCCAGTTCTTGGTTAACTTCTGGATCTTATTTGTTGCCTGTGTCCTGTTTAGTGGCTTTAAACCAAACTCTATTTGCTGTAGGAACAATTATAGTATAAAAGGACTGGTTTGTGCTTTAAATGTTCAAGACTCAGTACTAAGAAGCTCAGCATCAGGACTGTTTAGTGAAATCTTTCATACCAAGCTTGAACCAAAACTAACCAAATTCAAGTAGATATTATCTTCTTTTTTATGTAATGGTATATGCCATGTTGTTTTGTTGCTTAATGCTGAGATAAAACTCCCAAAGTATGACAGATAAGAATCCAGACAGAACAGTGTTCCCCAGACACTTTTCTTAGGATACTATTCATGAGTTAACCTGCTAGTTCTTGAGGACGTGTCTTGTGCCCATATTTTGCCCTATACAAAATGAGGGTGTTTTCTTGGAAGAGTATTTGCTACATTATCTCTTTCACCAGTGTTTCGTGATGGTGTGTTCCTGTAGGTGATAAACAGTCTTCAGCTCTTACAGACTACTCGCTGCGTTGACGGTGGGGTTTCTGAATCCCAACCAGTGCTCGTCTATCTGTTTGAGGAAGTAACCACCTCATTTCATTTATGACACCACGAACCACTTTTCACCGTTTTGAAGCAGAGAAGCAATGCGGTAACTCTGAATTTCGGGAACTTTAGTTTTTAAGGGACTGAAGAACTAAAGTTAAACAGAACTGAAGCTTGTATTCATTTAGCTCTCCAAGGAGATCTAATGTAACTTGTCTGGTGACACACGGCCCAATAATGAAATTCTTGTTTTCTATTGTTAGCAGTGGTTTTTAAGTTGAAAATTAACAAACTCTAAATATTATTAAATGTATAAATTGATACAATTTAGGCAAGTATTTGCATTTAGATGATCAGGAGATAATACAGGATTCTGTTTTCCAAGGGATTTTTCCTTCCCAACTGTTTGAACACACTTACTCTTTTCCCAATGCAAAATTTTCACTTTTTTCTGGATAGTTATCATTGTACTTTTCCTAAGCCTTACTGAGAGCATGGAAAGGGAATTTCTTGAGCTGTTGGACCTTCTGCTAACAAGTAGCAAAGGTCTGATGAGGTTTGCAGCCTGGCTTGCTCATATTTCCCTTGAAGTAATATCAGTGGTGATTGAATCCTGAGTAAAAGGAATATGTGAGAACCTCTCTGTGATATTTATAAATAACTTGGTACCTTGGCTGAGACTTTCAGTGATCCCTTAGGAATTTAGGCCCAAATTCTTAAAGGGATTTAGGCACACAGTTCCTGTTAAATTCCATTATATTTCTTTACCATGTTGTTACTGAAACCAAGGGAATTACGTTTAGGTATCCTTCCGAAGGGTTGGATCACAAGTATAAACTTCCCTTGACTTGTTTCTTTTAGGTTTATGTGGTTGTTTCAGCTTTATTTTCAAATAAAGGTGGATTAATTTGATGAGATGTATTGACAAGTATGTTTAAAGAATTAAGTTATTGCAATTATTTTCAAAATGCACTTGCAGATCAATTTGAGAAGAAAGTCAATTTTCTTAGACTACCGAACTAAGAGGAGCTTTTAGCATAAAACTTTTTTTTTTACTTTGCTTACTCTAGGGGATTTTTGATGTGCAAATATAAATGTATATTTATATACATTTGTGGTATCTCGTTAGTTACTGAGAATCATGGGATTTGGAAGATTTGAGGTCATACGCTAAACACGAGAATTCCTTTTTCACCATGCTTGTTTAAAACGGCACACAGGCATTTAGTACATTCCCAAACCTGAATAAAAAAAAGTTCAGAGGTACTTAGACAACTGTGAAGAGTTTCAGAATACAAAGTTTCTATTTATGCTGTTGTAAACTGTGTAATTAAATCCAATCTCCGGTTGAGATTGTATAATTCAGAGAATATTGAACATCCACGCTTGCCTCAGGCTGTCTAGTGGACTATATTGCCCACAATTAAGCAGATGAATGCACAAATAAGGATAGACATCCTTCCAAACAGTTCTATCTATATTTAGCAAATTCTTCTCATTTCCCTCTCTGTAGGAGGGTAGTGATGTTGGTAACCTTAATATTGGCCAACAGAACTGTGAGTGTCTTAAGCCCTGTCCTACAAGATCCTTTCCCATATTATTTGACCTTGTATTGTCTCCCGTTCTTTTAGATTAAATCTTTTTATGTCCTAAACAAGAAATTTGCTTCACGTTCTCTATCTGAACATGGAAACAATTAAAAGTGAGTTCTCTGTGCCACAAAGGAATAGGAAGAACTTAAACATTTCACAAGTTACATGTTCTGAAATTTATGAAAGATGTAACTAAGTCGGGGAGGGGGGGTGATACAGATTCCTTGTTTTCATGGAAACCAAAGCTGTAGATTCTGTAGCTTTTTGCCTCATTTTATCTATCAATATTTGAAGGACTACAGTGCCTTTTGTTAAAGCAGAGAAAGCTTTCTATGAAATACTACCTTTAGAAAATAACGGATTCATAGTTTGTCTAGTTTTCTTAACTGGTATTTGCATTTTCATTTCTTAAATGTCCATATTATCCAAATGTGTATTAAAGTTGATGCTGTAGCTGGCAGGCTTGAAGGATGCAGTGTAATCCACAGTATAATCTGTGTGTTTTTTCTAAATAAGTAACTGACTTCAATTTAAGAAAACAGGAGTAACTGTTTAATCTCATACTTGCTAAATGGAGACCCTGTAACTGTTAGTTTTGGAAAGTAACTGGTGTGAATTGTCTCTTCCCCCCGCCCCCCTTTTTAATTGGGAAAGAGAAGTATTCCAAAGTCCCATCCACTTGAGGCCAGTACAAGACTAGACACAGATTTTCACTGAATTAATTTCTTTCCTTCTGTGTTTTCATCGGGAAACAAGTTGTTTAACATTAATTTGTGGAGAATAATCTTTAGTTGTTGAACTGACCACATTGTTCAGCAAATGTCAAAATAAGATGCAAAAGCTTATGTTGCAGTGAATCTTAAAGTAGTAGAGCACTGAGAGGAAAAGCTTTGGAACTAGAGGGACAGAAAACAAGACAAAGCAAGTTAGATCATAAAGACCTGTAAGATGGTCTCGTCCATCTTTTGCAAGAATTCTCCATATAGTGTACAAAATCTTTGCTTCAAACTGCAGTGTTCTATAGTAATTCAAGGAGGAGACCTTGAATTTCCTTCCAGTTCCTCTTCTGCTAATTTTAGAATAAGTTATTTCACTTGCCTCTTTGCTGTTTTTACTTCCAAGTACCCCATTTCTCAAGATTTAAGTGTTTAAGGGCAGAGAGACTGCTCCTGGGACGTCAGATTATGATGAGCTGTATAATGCTCATTTCAGTAATATAATACTCACCATAGCATAGGTCATGTTTCCTGTGTCAGCTGCACCTCCGAACCTTGTAGGTCTGGGACAGTAGTCTGAGTTTAGCACTTCCTTCCCTTTCTTAAGGAAAACACTATTTCCTTTTCTTTCAAATATGAATTTATACAGATACCATAACTTTCATCTGCATACCTACAGCTAAGTGTCTGGCTTTGATGTTTTTAGGGGAATAAAGTAATATATAAGTAGTTACGTCTAAAAGAATATTCTCCAAGCTGCCAGCATGTTACATCCTTCCTTTCTCATCACAGAAACCTGAGCTATAGAGTAAGCAAAGGATTTCACATTGGAACTTCCACTGAAATTTAGCTCTGTGGGCTTTCCTTTGAGTCTGGACAGCTCTGCTGTTCTTCTGCCTTTTAAGCATCTTCTACGTGTCAGCTTCCCAAAACCTGATCGTTCTGATGGTTAAAAATTTCTCCATACTTGAGCTTATTTATTTGGATTTTTTTTTTTTAGCCAGTTCATACTAGTTTGGCTTTGTGCTTCAGTGGCTCCTCTCCTTCTTTTTTTCTCTCTCCAAGAATTGGATGTTCAGTGTATTTAGAGAGGACAGTTCTACCTCCTTTCAGCCTTTGTTTTGCTGGGCTAAATAATCCAAACTCTTATTCACTGCTCATGAAATGTCTAGTCCATTCCCGGGTAGTTTCAGTAGTCCATATTTATGCTGAGTCAATCTTTCTCTAATACAGACCTCTGGAATATCATACTGAATTCCAGATGCAGTGCTTGGGTTGTCACGTACCCTGGTATTAGCAATTCCTGCCTCCTACTGAAAACAGTTCACTGTTAGATCTTAGTATTATGTTGTCCTTTCCCACATGGAGCTCTCCCAGGTCTTACGTAGTTGACTAATACTTTTTTCCCTTCTCTCGAAGAAATCCAGGCTAGGTCTATAGTTCCTAAGCTTACTGCAAATCTATGCATTTTACAAAAGAAACCTTTTTGCTTCTCAGATATAATCTAATATAGGGTGTTTTGTTGCTTTTTCCATCAGACTTGATGAAGGGGCTTGTATAAAGAACCAGGCACTAGAGATTAAACAATAGTTTACATAAATAGGGAATATCCCAACTAACACTCAAATAAAATAGCTAAGCTTTACCTAGAGGGAGTATACTGCTCTGCTCCTTTTCTCAGTACTGTGACATTTCTCTTTTACTGTGGTCAGTTTGAGAGAGGATTCCAGTAACACTAACCATTTCAGGACCCTATGTCTAGAAAAGGAGGAGGGATTTATGTGAGCTAAGACTACACAGGGAGTGTTAGAGAAGGCTGGCGTACTAGCCAGGGAACAGGGATATTGAGATTGTTTTCTCCATCAGGAGATGGGCATAGTTGGACTGAGAGAACTGCAGCAATTGGCAATAGACATCTTAAGCGTAAATATAACTGTGTGTTGGCTTTTTGTTGGTTTTATCTTTTGTGCTACAGGCTTACTACCTGTACGATAATGAATAAATACTGCTGCATTTTGAAGTGCTAGGTTTTACTTTATTAAACAAATTGGTTACTGATCCCTCTGATGGAAGAACTTACAGGTGCCAAATGCAAATGTGTCCGTTGTGGTAATGCAGTTGGGAGAAGGAGGCTGCGGGCTAGAGATTTAGTGTAGGTGTGATTGTACTGTGTGGTTCCACCAATGATGCAGGAAGCAAGGCCTGCGAGAGAAGCCTTTTAGCCCTTGAGAGGCCTTAAAAAAAAAACCAACCCAAAAAAGCCAAACTAGGCTGTAGTTTGTCATGGCACCGCAAAAGAAGGGAAAGACTAACAAGAATTACAGAATAAACACAACTATTTCCTATGAAAAGAGGTTGATGTCTAGGGGAAAGCAGCTTGTCTCACAAAGGAGAGAGTGCTTTTTTAAGGTTTATTTATTTATTTTTTAAGCAGTAAACCAACATATTTTGGTATTGTAAAAGCTTCAGAAACAGTAATACAGGTATCTCTGTTAAAGAGCAGTGCTATTTTTTCAGAAGAAGACAAACTTTGGAGCAGTAATCTATAGGAAAAGTCCTGATCTTCGGAGAATTTCTGACTTTGGTTAAATTCAAAAGATAAGTGATGTAGAGATCTCAGAAGTTTACTGTCTGCATACTCTTATTTCTCAATTGAGAAAGCTAGAATTTCACTTAGCGTCTGATTTAAATGAGCTTTCTACTGTCTGTAGATCTATCAAGTATATCTGCATGTACCCATGAGAATGCTATACAGAGACTATAATTATCTTGTTTACCATTTAGAGATTGATGTGAATGGAATCAATACCAGTTACTTTGCTTTTCATTACTGAAGGCATCTGAAATGTTGACCAACCTTATTTTACTTGTGTCAAACAGATCGCAAAGCCCTTATATACACACCATTTGACCTTCTAGGACGTTCTTCAAAGAACTGGCAGGCTTAGCATGTCACTTTTTTCTCACTTGAAGAAATTAAATCTAATTAGGAGGATCCTTCTAATACAATGTAGATACAGATTACAGGTGCACTCAGTGTGTGGAGAGTCCAGAATGAAAATAGCTGTAATGAAGGTGGGGGGGGGGGGGGCGGGCGGAAGACCCTGAAATAGGCTGACTTATTTTAGAGTACAAGATTGATAATTTAGTGACTTTAGTAGCTGCACAGATATAAAATATTCACAGCAAGCTGGAGAATTCTAATGGGGAAAAGAAATCTCTCAAGGCATTTTCTTCTAGAGAATATAAAATGAGAAAGGAAATATGCACAAATATAACAGTTACACAGTTTTAGTGGTTAACTGCCCGATGTTCACTTCTCTCTTCTTCACACAGGTGTGGTTTGACTGAATACACCTGAATTACTTATGTGTTTTAAGGGGAGAATCATGAACACAATTGACTTCTCCTTGGGAAACCTTTGACATTTCACTGCCTGTTAACATTGTCTTTCTTACAGCAAATGTCACTTGAGACTTTTGTAATACAGAACAAAAAATGCTTGTGCATTCTTGTCATTTCACATGAAATCAAGTGACTGATTTCTGATAGAAATCTCAAGAGCATTGAGTTTATACCAGTTTCCCCCAGTTCCACCTCAGAATAACTGCTTGCGTGTATTTTTGGAGGCAAGTAAGGTTAACAGTAGATTCTTGTGAGAAACTAATTGCTTAAAATATCTTTGACACTATGAAATTGAAAGAAACTTATCGGGGATGTACAATAACAATACAAAACCCAACTGGTTTAAAGTAGGTGTAATATCCTGGAGTAAAAAATGTATGCCTGTTTTTTATGTCCTTTTGTGACTAGGGAATTTAGAGCAGTCATTGGAAGATGAAGGAATCCAGCTCTCCGCATTATTGGACCCAGAGGCCATACTGTGTCATTACTAATGCATGCAGGCATGTTCAATAAATTTCATGGTTATACATCTCATTGTCATTTTCAGAGCTCATTGATTTAAGCAGCTCCCACTGACCAAGAATACTACAGCAGGCAGCACAGCCTAATATATGCTGATAGGCACAAAGTGGAGAAGTCTTATTTTGATCAAAAACTGAGAAAAAATTTACTGTAAGGCTGAGCTGAACACTGGAGCAAAGTTGCAAGGATCCTGATGGTGCAAAGGGCAGGGAGTCCAGAAGGGAGTTTCAGGGATGGAAAACAATTTCCCTTTGCGTTTCTCGCCAGTGAGCATAACCCATCAGTTCATCTCCCAGCATGGGCAAGGGGTGTGAAGGGAGAGCTGGATGGACAGAGCTGTGGGCCAGGCAGGGATGTGGCTGCAGTTCTGAGGGTACCATTAGCAGCTGCATTTATGAAACTTCAGTTTGTTTGGTTTTTAACCAACTTAGTTGTATCCATTTAAAAGAATACTTAAGGACAAACTTCTGCCTTTAGTGAAATAAAGAATTTTAAAAGGTTTATTTAAAGGTAAAGGCTTCCACTGTCATTTCATACAGCTGACTTCAAAGCATATTGAATATAATTTTCTAATGAGTTCTGGCTTTGCCAGTAGATATATATTTCTTCCATTATCTTGTTTGTTTCTATTTAGTATTTTGTACTTTGAGTAATATTTGCAATTACTTTTCTACAATACCATATTAGTAACAGCAGCAGGAAGCCATAGTTAGCTTAGCCGGAACATTTTGGCCTCTAGAGTTCTTGTTGTTGCGTTCAGAGTAGGAAATAACTACCTGCTTATCTTTGTGGTATTTTGATTCCTTTCTTCATCTCATCCCCTTTTCTTGTTCAGTATTGCTTTATTGGTTAGAGTTAAGACAGATGGTAGGAATAGTAAATCCAAGTTGATTGTAACAGATATTGTCTGACACTGGTGTGTCTGTAACTAGGAAGATGAAAACAATGGGCAGTAAATATTTTGGACAAGCTGAAAGAAGTTGCTAAAATAATTCATAATTGTCTTGCCTGTTAGACTAGATAAACAAAGTGAAAATGATTTCCTTTTATTTATGCACATTTTTGAAGAGCCTCAGAATTGCTGTGATGGTGTATTGAGCTGTATTTCTGCTCAGTGCTCGCTGCTTTTTGTTGACATATTTAATGTTACCCGTAACTTTCGTCAGTGCAATCCTCCTGTTGAGAAGGTGGTACTGTGGCACAGTTATGGGACCGGAGATCTGTGCTTAGTTTTCACCTCTACAACTGGTCTACATTAAAGTACCTTGACAACATATTTGTAATATTAAAATAAAGGTGCTTAGCCTTTGTTTAAAATCCTGTCTCTGTGGAACTAGGTTACCTAATGAGCATGTTTTACTCATCTCACGGGGACAAAACCTGAGCTGTTAAATCTGTGGCAGCAAAACAAAACAATTTTTGAACCAAGCCATCATTTTCAGCATCAGTAGAAGGTCATGCCCTTGTCAGCCGGCGTTGGTTCAACATAAGGTTCCGGTCAGAATTGGCTGCATTGTGCTTAGAGCTGCTCTTTAAGAGACCTTCACCCTTTACTATGTTTGGAACTGCTAATATGGTGGGTCTTTTGAATATTTATAAGAGACTTATTAAGATAGCCACTGCAGTTATTCAGAGTATGTATTCATTAGTTCTCGGCAACTGGTCTGGCAGAAAGAAGTTTGTTCAATCTCATGATAGACCACTAGATTAAATGCTCTTTTTCTATCATTTCTTCTGTCCTTAGTGTTGTGTGTTAAGCCATGATACTTACTTGGCAAGTTCAAAATACAACTCCACTTGTACTGTTTCTGTAGTGTCAACGTTGGCTTGGTTCCTGAGAAATTCAGGCCTTCTGGGACCTGGAGTTCGGCAGGCCAAACTTTTGAAACAAGGTTGTAAGTGAAGACTGGAAATCTTGTTCTCTTGCTTTGCTGCTTGACTTACCTAGTGTTTTGCTCAGCTGTACTGGACAAGGATATCCTAAATCACATTACATCCACACCCCCTGCAATTTTAAGAGTATGTTATCACAAAAAGTTAAGGATGTGTTTTAATAGCAAGTGATTGTTCACACTGAGAATTGCACTAGTGTGATCTTTGTACAGTGCATTTATCATATGCTTGAATTTCTCCTCCCATGAGCATCTTTGGATGTTGAACAGTGATTAGTTCTTAATCAAGTGAAAATTACCAGAATGTGCAACATACTTCTTGAGCTATGTTGCTCAAAAAAGAGAAAAAGTCATAACATATGTTTATGTATGGTATAGATAATTATAATTTCTTCCTGAAATCTTCCTAGGTGCTCCAGGCATGTAGAGGTCGCAGAGTACCCAGATTTGTAGCTCAAGTGACATGATTTGTATTGGAAACATGAATTAAAACAGGTTGACATTCAGGTTTTGTTTTTCTTAACCTGTGAGATTCTTAATGGTGATTTTTTTTTTTTAAATAGGCCATAATTTTCCATTTTTTTAGAAGAGTAGAAGCTTTTAAAATGGCTCATATAGAATTGCTGTACTTACTTAAAAATAATTTTAGAAGGGTCAGTTTAGGGTTTGTTGCAATGTTTTAGAACGTAATCAAGCTATTAGTGGCATTCTTTAATCTGGATTATTACCCCCCTGATGTCTGTTTAATTTGATTTCTGATTGTTTTCCCTGTTAGCATTTCTTTTTGGTTAGGGGAAACTGCGTTCATTTTATTTTTTGGAAAAAAATTTTAAAAGGGCAGGCAATGGCAAGATTTTGCTTCTGACCTCTGGATTGAATTGCTCAGCAGGCAAAGTCTGAATTACTAACAAAAATGAAACTTTTGAGGAAAATTCTTGCCTGAGGTTGGATTTGTACTGATTCAACATACTTCTTATGATTCTACCATCTCCCTCAGTGCTGCTTCTGGAACAACGTGACCCTTTTAATGAAATTTTATTTTGTGACAAACTGAATTTCCGTGTACGTGCTCTACTTGCGAGTATGTGTCATGTTTGTGATGAGGTTTCTCCTTTGTTCTGCAGTACTTAAAAGCATTTACTTACCAGAGCTGAAGATAAATAAAGCATCCTGTTTACTAATTAGATAAACTTTCATCAAGTGTCATTCTCAAGTCACTGGAATTACTGTATTAAGACATAGTGTTGCCTTATAACTTGTAAATTATGAAATGAAACATAAAATTTACCGTGGAAGGTGAAGGCACACAGGGAGAATATATGGTTTTTGTAAGGCAGCCAAATGCTGACTGGCTTACAAGAACTGGAAGCGGGGGAACATGACACCAAAATCTTCCTTCATAAAAGCAGTCTGCAGATAGCTTTGTTCATATTTTTTAGACGTCTTAAAAAAATGAATAATTTTCTTTGATATAAAACACTTTTTCCCGTTGAGTGCACATACGTCTTTTTGTGGGTCTGAGTTAGGCACTTTTTACTGTGTTAGTGGGTTCAGGTTGGGCCTTGTGTGTGAGCACTCTTTGCTGAGGACTGTAGGTGGCTGCCCTACAAATCCAGTCCAGCCAGCAGTAGGAGGACCAACAGCCAGTGGTGCGTTGGCACGGCAGTGGTGTAGTTACACTTGGGCAAATATGTATTCCTCTGTGTCTTGCCCAATGTGTAGTGATAATCAAGAATTCTATGGTACTACCATTCAAGTATCTTGCTTCCTTTTTTAACTTTAGAAATTCTGTAGAGGAATCAGGGATCTAAAGTTTTTTAGATTTTAAGATCAGAGTAAAATTTATCCTCTTCGTTCTTGTAACTCCAGTGCTGCTAGCTCCTAGTGCTCTATGTTAGCCAAAGGTGCGACTTCCAACTTGCAGTGTATGTATGGAATCGGATGTATTTCTAGCTTGGAAACAAAGGCAGGTAAACCAGTCAGAAATATATGATTTTTGGAGTTAAAATAAACAAACACAAAGAACAGTTGATCAGGAATTGGCAAAGTGTAGCCCAAGACAGTGTTTATGTTCCCTGGGAATTAACACTTTGTGTTATTGCTAACTCGACTTGAAAAATTCTCCAGTTTCCTTGTAACTTCAAGTATGTGTGTTTTCTGTGGAAAATATTCTTCTATGTATGTAACAAGCGTTAGGTCACTGAAATCCAGGATATGATCTAGAAAAAATAGATTTAAGCAAAGACCTAATAAGGAGAAACATCTTGACTGTTTTGCATCTTGTTCCCTGTACATTAAAAACAAATGATTTTTGGATGTTGTTATTCAGAGATTTCAGGAGAAACTTGTCTGCATACCGGAGCATTCAAACCAGATAAGAAATTTCTGCCATGAAGTTTGGTTTTGGGAGCTCTAGAGGCTGATGAAAGTCTTGACTTCGCTGTTTTGAACTCGGCCTGGCAGTGCAGTTTTGGCAAGTGTTTGGGGCTGTGAAGCTGTATATAGAGTTGTGCCCGTACTCAGGTCAAAAAGCCCTTAAGTCACATTAGTTACAGAGTTTCTGTTCAGAGTTTGATCTGTCTCTTATGTTTTTCAGGGATATCCATAACTCTGAGTTGTGCTTTATGAACAAGGAAAGGGGCCTAACAACTCGCCTGAAAGGGTGGTAAGAGTTGACAAAATTTCCTTACATATATTTTTAGTCCTTTTATTAACTACACATGTTCATGTCTATGAAATCTAGAAGGCAAAGTTGTTACTAGTTTAATCTTTCTTGCTATTTAGTGTTCCAGGCAGTGTCACAATTGTCATCCTTTAGCCAACAATAAAATGATGAAAGACTAAATTCATTTTACAGTAACACTTTTTAGTGGCCTTTTTCTCAAACAGTAGGACTGTTGAACTGAGTGTGGCTAAAATATGCAAGAGTTTGAATTAGTCTGCTTGGAATAGCAAACCACCATATAAAAACAAATGTCTGTATAATCAAAATGTGGAATAATTAACTGCATATAATATAACTAATAATAAAGCTTCCAAAACTTCATAAATGGACCTTTTCAAAATGTTCTGTTCTGCTG
Source organism: Morus bassanus (assembly GCA_031468815.1). Classification (NCBI taxonomy): domain Eukaryota; kingdom Metazoa; phylum Chordata; class Aves; order Suliformes; family Sulidae; genus Morus; species Morus bassanus. Next base: position 30,075,161 of record CM062577.1, read on the forward strand.
CTGTTCTGCTTTTAGACGAGAGGTGAACTGGCCTCCCATCTTCTAACTGCCTGCTCTCAGCCGCTCTGTTTTGTGCTCAGTGGTACCATCAGACTCCATCTGAGGTTGTTCTCTGAGCTCTCTGTGCAGGAATCTGTGGCACGTGGATGTACCACAGGTATAAATTCAGTGGTTATCCACTTGTGTGATGGGACGTATGGCTTTCTGCAGTATTTGGCCCTTCTGCTAACTTACTGGTTTTAAGTGAAGGGCCCTTGTCAGAACAGTACAGTCGGCACAGTCAGAGACCAAGCGATTTATTGATTTGTATGACTTCCGATGACTTGGGAAGACATTCCTGAGATAACTAGCCAGACAGAAGTTTCCTTACACAACGAAAAGCCATCTACGTTGGGATAAAGGAACATAATTTAAAGAAGTTGGTCTTTTAAATGACTAAAACCAGAAGACAGCTGTACTTGCTAAATGAATAAAATTGATGAAATAATTCAAACTTTTAAAAGCCTTAATTTTCTAATTTAATTTCTTTTAACAGTCTATTTCTAACTTTGTTTTAGGGAAAGTAGAATTTTGGATGAAAGATGGGAATACAGTTTACATAGTACAGGCAAAACTGAAAGTTACTGCTTCTTAATATCCTAAACAATATAGAAGAGATGGGAGTTTTCTTAGGAGATTTTTCACTGTAACGGTCATCCTGAGGTGAAATTTGTAGTATTTAGAGCAAGGGAAAGGGATGAAAGGCAATAAAATGACAGGAACTAGGAGGAGTTATCTCTTAGCAAACTTTTTCAAAATTAGGAAAAAATTAGGAGGCAATCAAATGAGATGCTGCTTGTGGATATATGAGCACCCTATTATTATTCCGCAGCATATTCGTGAAGTAAAGGAACTACAACTTTGAAAATGTTCCTGCTCCTCCTACGCTGAAGAAACAGCAGTAATTGTGCTATCATTACCAAAGATATTTTTTACAGAGTTCATGAGTAAAACTGATTTGCTTGCTTCAGAAGTGAGGTATGCTCTGTACTCATTGTAAAGAGTATGTCACCCTTAATCAGGAGTGCCATACGTTTTCAGAATGGTGGTGCTTTCAATTTATTGCTTGTCAGCCCTGAAGAATGCTGGTGAGTTCCTTTCGAAGTGCAACTCATTGGCTGAGACTGCTCACTTATAAAACCTTATTTTAGGCTTATTTTGATTGGTTATTGGTTTGTGGCTTTTAATGATAAAATAGAATTGCATTTTTTGCAGTAGACATCTTGGTGGAAAATCTGAACAGTTGGAGCCATTTGGAAGAGCTCTTACACCCACTGAGGTCAGCAGTAGGATTGCTGTGGCTTTCAGTGGGAGTAACGTTATGCTGTCTGAATGTGAAGACTTCCTCTCCTTTCAGAAAACGCTTATAATATTCTGCTATAGCTAGCGTCACGTGAAAACTAACTATTGCACTAGTTGATTATGTAAAAAAGATGTTTCCTGAGTAGGAAAAAAGTTTTAACCATTTTTGTTATGTCAGCATATTGATTTTTTCTAATACCTACAGCTCTGAAAATCGTTGCACCATAGAAATTGTTTATCTAAAATTATTTTGCTTACATCATCGAGTGTGTTTTATTATATCGTATGCAGGAGTAGGTCTGAACAGAGTGCCTTCTCACAAGGCAAGAAGGAGACTTACAGGATGAATATTTATTGGAGTAATCGTAGACATGGCCTAAAATCTACAGTCACAGATATTACTGGTCACCTAAGCAGGGAATCCAGATTAGAGAGAAAGCATGCAATTTTGTGAATAGATATTAAGTTTTCAAAACTGTGTATTAGTTCTCAACTCTTAATAAAAGCTTAATATAGGATTATTAGTGGCATTTTTCATGGATGTCATTTAAGAAAAAAATTAACTATTTTTTTTCAAAGATGACATTTTGAAAAGTGAGATCCTGTATTTGCCATGCAATAACTTTCATTAAGAACTTTTTTTTCCCCCTCCAGGAAGATGCTGTTACAAGTGAATTTGGCATAAAAGGTTCTAGCCAGTGGTTGCCCAGAAATGATTTATGAAACATTAAAAATAACTGCCTTTTCAGAAATTAATACTAAATAGATATTTCCAGAACTGATTTAAATGGTCAGTTTTGATTGTAATGCACAAAATGGAGTTGACTTGATTTGGAACATATTCCAGGCTGCCAGGTTTCAGACCTGAGCCATCCAGAAAGTGTGGTTTTTTTATCTGTTATAAAAAATTTTTTCCCCCAATTCATTGCTCGTAGATTAATGTCTGCTTATTTTGGGTTTCTACCATCTTTTCTGGAACAATCAAGAATGATGAATTAATGTTGTTTAATTGATGGATTGCTATAGATTAATCAAACTCCTACTTAATGTGCTTGATATTTCTTGCGAGTAAGTCATTTTTTTTTTTTAAAATTGTCTGTAGTAAAGCTTATTTTAAAATTGTCTTGGGCATGCCAGATTCTTTGTCACACCCAGAAAGTGCAAGATATGACCCAAATACTCAAATGACCCAAAGATAATAGCATTTCGGTTTATAAACATTTGCAGCATAAACAAGTCTGAGCTAAGTAATTTCAGAAAGGAATTTCCGCTCCGTGTAGTGTATATTATATGTAGACGTTAATTAGTGATTTTTCATACGTAGCTCTTGGAAATTCTTTTTATCTGGTTTATCTGACACCAAGTTTATTTGTCTTGAATTTGAAGTTCAGTGTTGTCTCTGCGTGACATTAGTTTACAATAGTCTGACTTACTCTGTGTTGTATGCCTGAGAATTTACCTCTACGTGATTATCTTTAGTTAATGATCGTACAAGCCTTCCAGAATTGCTGATGAGTCCTAAGTTTGCCTTCATTGTTATCCACACAATTCTAGTGCCTGTGGTGTTGTTGAATGTATTAAAAAAGAAATGTTGGATTCTTATGTACAATATGCACGGATTTAATTTCTTGTATTTTTGATAGTCTCATTTGGAATCACTTTATAATTCCTAATTAAAAATGGTTACTTGTTTGAAAGCGTGGGGAATTTGCCTTGGTGCTGCTTATGACCTGGCATGGTTTGTTGACGATCATGTGGTCCAGGCAGCTGAAGAGTCGAGCTCCTTCTGTTAACCTGTATGAGGCCTGGGTCGCGAGTTGCTGTGATGCTGGAAGTTGCTGCCCTACATGCTTAGGTCTCCTAACAGTGATGACAGTAGCAAGGGCAAGCCTGGTACTCAGCAGCAATGCGCAACAGGCAGCAGGCTGTGGTTGTTTTGTTTCCTCTATCTCACTGTTTGTGCAGCTATCGATGCACTAACAGAAGATGGGTTGTATTACTACAAATAATATTTTATCGTTTGATCAGGTAGGATTTAATAAATTATAATTCACTTCAGGGAACATCAGAACTACCGGAATACTGATTACCAAAACAGGCAGGCTTTTTTTTTAGTAGGGTGTAGTTAATCAATTTCTTGACATGGCATATATAACTTGCTTATTAGCAAAATGTCTAGCAAGAGTACTTATCTGTCTGAAGTAGAATTTGATTGAATTGCCTGGATAAGGCTGGCCTTAAGTGGACCTTCACATAGCTGAAGTCTGTATGATACTTTATTTTGTGCCTTCTTGCTTTCTACTTCATGGCTCAGAGAAAACTTGCTTCATCTAAAATGCATTAGTATTAAAAATTTGTATGCTTTTCTGTAAAAAAAAAACAAAAACAAAAAAAAAAAAAAACCCAAACAACAAACAAACAAAAAAAACCACCCCACAACCCAAAAGACTGATAATCTGTAGACAGTATATGCATGTGGAAACAGGCTAATATACACCTATCAGAGTCGTACGTCTTTGTACACGTTAGTATTGAAAATAAACATCTGATCCTCAAGACTGAACTGAGTGTTTCCATTCTGGTTAGACCTACAGTGTGTCTCCCCTGTGATACCTTTGCTGGCATATTCCCTGAAGCTGTACTGAATTGCCCCATGTGGATCCAACTGGGAGATTGAAAGTTTAGGATTTAATCTATACTTCCATAGCAAAAGTCACGGTTGGCCTTCTTAGTATTCATTCAGTGTTCTTGGAGACATCTCTGGCAATACTGGAGTAATATTGGCATGGTCTATTAAAACTACAGTGAATAAAACTTTAAGACCCAATCTCTTGATTTACATTTCTTACAGCAACATCTAATAGAATCGGCAAGGCGTAAATGTTAGACAAATTTTCTCCTTTTATTTAGATCCATTAAAGCCCCTTCCAAGCAGATAAAGGAAACTTCGATGATGAAAAGAATTAAACAAGAAATCTAAAGCATTATCTTAAAAATACCTTACAATATCTGCTCCTTAGTATGCCCCGCCCCCTCCCTGAAACACATCCTCTTCAATTAACTTTAAATGGCAAGACTGATCCAGATGCAATTGAAATGCCCCCACTTTCAGCTGCTGCACCCTGCCATGGTGACTGTTTTTGATTGTTGTTTCTTTCTTCAGGTGTTAAAAAATATACTTTATAAAAGAGGACAGGCAATTTTATTTGGCTTTTGCTACTTTCTTGATTTCTTGTAATTCCAGTATTATTCTTCCATTGTAAACTTTAGAATTATGCTTTAGAAAAATTTATGCTAAGCATTGATTAGCATTGCTTTTTTTTTTCTTAAAGCTATATATGGTTTATAAATTGGTGCTGTTGGCTTCAACAGGAATGTTCATGGAAGAAGTCTGACTTGCCAACTTTGCAGTAGAGACTTTGAAAATTGTCACTTAGAATTTTGCTAGACTTCTTTTTCTTGTACAACTTAAGGGGTCTTCCTGTTAAAAATCTGATGACTTTGTTAAATTTTGAAATAGGCTCTTAACACCTACATAGTAATGTCAAGAGCATTAAACTCTAATGAAACAAATCACCCTTGCCTTATAGATTTAGAGCTGAACTTTCCCTCCATCTGGAGGCTTACACTTGAACAACTGTGGAGATGCATTGTCCCGTGAGAGTTCTGGCAGGGATTGTTTCCCTGAAACAGTGCATTCAGAAACAGAAGGGAAGTATGCCCTGATGTGTCTCAGAAGCTGAAAGCATTGCTTGTTCCTCCTCTCCTTCCTGACTGGAATTCCAGTAATTGTTGCAGCTTTAGCATCGCCCACACCAGTAGAAAGGGAGACTTTTGTTTCTTGCAACTGCTACCTACCATTGCAAAAATGGACCTCTGGCATTTTTGATTGGGGATATGAGGGCATATTTACCTCATTAAAATGATCATTATCATATCCTTCCATTGACATTATCTTCAGCATTTTCCTTCCTCTAAATAAATTGAAACCTATTGTATGGTAATTCTTTTGCTTTCCTGAAGTGTTGTTTCTCCTGAAGAGAGCTGTAGAGAATCAGAATTGATAGTTACCTCAATGAGCTGCATGACAGAAGATTGAATTCAGAATGCTGTAGTGGATCATAGCATTTCTTGTTTTGAGAATTTCTTCTCTTGGCACTAGGCATTTGTGAAAATATCTGCTGGAATTTTTTCCAGGTTTTACTATATACATGTATGGGATGTTATTATGGCACAAAGATGTAACACTATTTGGTGACAAAGATAAAATTTTCAGCATTCTTGAAGGAAGTTTGCATTTGGTTTGGTAGTTGCACATCACTCTGGGTATTTATAGATACAGGGGGCAGCACAAATGCTAGATGCTTTCTAGCATGTGTTAATGCAATAGTATATCTTTGAAGAAGTTTTTTTTTTTATGGAGCTGAGTTTGGAAATATGTTTGAAAACAGCCTTGTCACACATGTCATCAAAGTCAGAAGGGAGAGAAAGCAGAGACTTCAACGTTTCAACTCAGGTTTTGTGAAAGGAGCGTAGAATGTTAGTGTTTGCTAACTGGTAAACTAGTCTCTTCATGCTTCTTGAACAGTCCTACAGTGGAGATGACTCAGTTTATCCTATTACATGAAATATTTAGCTTGCACTGCTGTTTGGGACTCGGACGTTGAACTCGCAGGGAATATACTTGATATAACCCACTGATGACGGAAAATGAATCTGAAGTGTTAAAAGTGGCATCAGATGAAAGCCTGGAAGGCACAGTGTGGAAGACCCCCACAGTGTCTGTACTTGGAAATACTCTACTTGTTGATGTAATGGAGAACAGAGATTAATTCACACTCTGTTTATAGACAATGGAGGCTTTTTTGACATAGCTGTAGTGCTTTGGAAAGAGCCTCTTCCAGCTAAGTATTGACTTTATCATTCTTTCCTACAATCAGGTCTGCAGAAATGAGAACAGTTGGTTTCATGTTACAGCAGTTCAGTGGTATGTGGTGAATACCAGCTCATTCCTTTGAGTCCTGGCTTAGAACACCTTTTCATTTCAAATAAATATCAACTGAGAAATACTTATTTTGCTGAGTACTGGATCTGATTAACACCATCATAAGACGTTTCTATGTTCAGTAATTTAAGTTTGTTACAGTTTCGGGAAACTGCCATGTGTGTTGGTAGCACTCAGGTGTTAATGAAAAAAAAATAGACATCAGTTAGACTAATATTAGGGCCCCAGTCCTGCAGGTGTACAGCCTTATCAAAAGCAGACTTTCTATAATAATCTTTGTGTGCCAGTGGCATTGTACAATAAATGCTGCTTTGTGTTCATTTTATAACCGAGAAAAACTCCACTGATTTATTGGGTTTATTCCAGACTTCAACCACTGTAAAAGCATACTGCTGCTGTGTAAACACTTTCTGCCAGCAGGTGGAAATATATATACAACTCATCCATTGACTTATTTCTGTCTTTGGCTGGCTGATGTCTCTTTCCCAATCACTGAAGCTGAAGGTTTGTGAAAATTCTGTTTAAGATTTGCAACATAATGGATCTTGCTGTGCCAAAATTTGCAAGTTCAGCTCTTTTATGGATGCCTAACTGTTCTTGGACCTGTCAGGTGTTCCATTTCTGTGCTGTAGCATTATCACCAAACCTTCTTATATTGCTTTTTATTTAATACATGAGTATAATTTATAGAATCACAGAATGGTTTGGGTTGGAAGGGACCTTAAAGGTCCTTAAAGGACCTCTAAGATCATCTAGTTCCAACCCCCCACCATAGGCAGGGACACCTTCCACTAGACCAGGTTGCTCAAAGCCGCATCCCTCCTGGCCCTGAACACTTCCAGGGATGGGGCATCCACAACTTCTCTGGCAACCTGCTCCAGTGCCTCACCACGCTCCAAGTGAAGAATTTCTTCCTTATATCTAATCTAAGTCTACCTTCTTTCAGTTTAAAGCCATTACCCCTTGTCCTATCACTACACGCCCTTGTAAAAAGTCCCTCGCCAGCTGTCTTGTAGGCCCCTTTCAGGTGCTGGAAGGCTGCTATAAGGTCTCTCCAGAGCCTCCTCTTCTCCAGGCTGAACAACCCCAACTCTCTCAGCCTCATAGGAGAGGTGCTCCAGCCCTCGGATCATCTTCACGGCCTCCTCTGGACTCGCTCTTATGTTGGGGGCCCCAGAGCTGGATGCAGCACTGCAGGTGGGGTCTCACCAGAGTGGAGCAGAGGGGCAGAATCGCCTCCCTCAACCTGCTGGCCACGCTGCTTTTGATGCAGCCCGGGACATGCTTGGCTTTCTGGGCTGCAAGTGCACATTGCTGGGTCATGTTGAGCTTCTGATCAACCAACACCCCCAAGTCCTTCTCCTCAGGGCTGCTCTCAATCTGTTCTCCACCCAGCCTGTATTTGTGCTTGGGATTGCCCTGACCCATGTGCAGGACCTTGCACTTGGCCTTGTTAAAATTCATGAGGTTTGCAGAGGCCCACCTCTCAGGCCTGTCAAGGTCCCTCTGGATGGCATCCCTTCCCTCCAGCGTGTTGACTGCACCACACAGCTTGGTGTCATTGGCAGACTTGCTGAGGGTGCACTGAATTCCACTGTCCATGTTGCCAACAAAGATGTTAAACAGCACCGGTCCCAGTACTGATGCCTGAGGAATGCCACTTGTCACTGGTCTCCACTTGGACATTGAGCCTTTGACCGCAACTGTTTGAGTGCAGCCATCCAGCCAATTCCTTATCCACCAAGTGGTCCATCTGTCAAATCCATGTCTCTCCAATTTAGAGACAAAGATATTGTGTGGGACAGTGTCATATGCTTTGCACAAGTCCAAGTAGACGTCGTCAGTTGCTCTTCCCTTATCCATCAATGTTGTAACCCTGTCTTAGAAGGCCACCAGATTGTCAGGCATGATTTTCCCTTAGTGAAGCTCTGTTGGCTGTCACCAATTGCCTCCTTTTTTCCATGTCCCTTGGCATAGTTTCCAAGAGGATCTGTTCCATGATCTTGCTGGGCACAGAGGTGAGACGGACTGGCCTGTAGTTCCCCAGGTCTTCCTTTTTTTTCTGTTTTTAAAAATGGGGCTTATGTTTCCCCCTTTCCAGTTAGTGGGAACTTCACCGGACTGCCACGCCTTCTTAAATATGATGGATAGTGGCTTAGCAACTTCATCTGCCAGTTGCCTCAGAACCAATGGATGCATCTCTTCATGGGAGGATGATTTTTTGTCTGTCTGATGTTAGTAAATTTGAACTGTATATCGAGGTAGATAGGAAAGCAGCTTACTTTGCAAAGGTGAGACTTATAACTGCATGTATTAGTTTTTGTTTTCCCCCCCTATTGTCAGTGCAGTTACCATTCTAGGATTTACCTGAGTGGAAAGTAGATCCTGAAGGAGGTAGTGGTAAAACCTGAAACTAATGAACTGCTCCTAAGTAGTTCTGTGGTCATGCATAATGCTCCTCCAAAGAGCATGCGGACAAAGCATCTTTTACGAAGTAAAGACAACAATGATAAAGGGAAAGAAATGTGTATAACTCCGTCTACATGGGAAAGTTACTATGAAATAAGTTAGGATGTGAATTTACATTCTTTCACTGTTGCCTGGACTTTCCATTGTTCTATGAGAGATAAAGATAAGGATAGTTTTGAAAATTGAGAAGGTCAGCTTGCACTTTTTTGGGGGTTAAGAATGTCATGGGGGAAACAAACTCACTGCCTTCTCTATGTAGAGAAGGTTGTAGGTATTTGCATAGTGGTTTTGGGAGAAGGCATAGTCCACAATTCGTGTTAGTTGTGGCAGTAATAGTGGAAAAAAGTGTATGGGTACTTTTGGGAAACGAAAGGTTGCTACTGTTTAAGAAATTGTAGAATTATTTTTTTGCCGTAAGTTTTCATCTCTTTCCATGCCAATACTTCCTTAATTTTCAGGGACCAAAGAGTTTAATTCCTAAGTTTTTCAATTAGTTCAAGCGAGCAGAATTACTGCTGCCTGGTTGTCACGTTCTCTTTTATTTGGTGTATGTGATAGCAGTAGACTGGATAATATTTGACCAAAACACCTTCCTTTTCAGTGAAGCTGTCACACATACAATCAAGATAAAGAAAAGAAAAAGCACTTTACAGAGTGGTGAGTGTTCTGGGAATCCTTTAGTCTTAGAAACTTGATGGGAGGAGTGGTGTTACCCTCACTTGTTAATCCTTATTCTCTCCACTGAAATTTGACTCTTCTAGCAGTGATTTAGAAAAAATAAGGAGCTTTTACAAAGATGACTACAGGCAAAGCTATCTATAATAACATTACCGCAAAACTTAACTTGTTTTGCTCTATAGATCCTGAATTAACTGCTTATAGTTAATGGGTGCTGTTGTTCTTTTGCTGTTACCTTCAGAAACCGTTTTCAGAAAATGTATGGGCTAGTAGTAGTTACATGTGATCTCTAACAGAAACTGGAGAGTCCAGACTTTCTGAAAGATAGGAGTATCAGAATAATGTGCTATTATACCCACTACAGGTAATTAAAAGTTGTAAACTATGGCTTAGATGCCTATTGTATGTTTCTGAAATTATTTTTCTGTGGTAGGCATTTCTTCATTTGGCCTTGGAACTGTTGTATTGCAGTAAATATACCTGTCTTATAGCACTGATCACATCTAACGATGATCTTTGCCAATGAGTTTGTAGTTAACACAAAGCTTCTCTAGCTTCTTCATGGCAATCTTAGCTATTCGGAGCTCAGAACTAGTCATGCCATCTTGGCTCAGTAGGACACATTGAATTGAAAATAACTATGGTTAAGGAAGCAATTCTTACTCATTAGAGCTTACACAAGATCAGAATTGGACCCTAGCTTTGCATTTGAAGTTGAAGTTTTCATGGTATTTCCATTACTATGTAACTATTATATAGTAAAGAGTTGCTATTATTTATTGTGGTATGATGGAAAGTCTGGTTTTCAGGTCCAACAGAGAGCTGTGGGATAATCAGCTTGACAAGGCACTAGGTGAGATACCTTGGATCCAGTTCTTAAGTACTAGAAGCTCGGTTGGTCCGAGGAAGACACTATTTAAGTCAAGAGCAGGAGAAGACATCTTAGGGGCATCGATACTTGATGTTCAGATGAAGGTAGACTCTAGAAAGGAATTTGGAAGACTATTCTTTGAAGTGTGTGTCTGGATGATGGTGGAAGCAAGGGATGGAACAGTACAGGTCTGGACTTACACAATGGCTAGAAAAGCTGTTTTTATAAAGAGCGGTGACACTTGTAATACTTGTGCCATTCGGTTTGTATTAAAGCTATGCTGAAAGAAGCTAAATACAGAAAACGTTGGATTTTGAAGCTGACATGTTGCATTTCTTTATTGTCTTTAATCCCAGCGGATACGAATGTGAATTCTCAAATTTGGGAGAGCTTGCTAGTAGATGTGTCATGTTAGCCAACTTTCAGGCTGAGCACATTACTGACTGTACTCAATGGGGTGCACAATTTCTCAGGGATGGAAGGAAAGAGTTACGTACAAACCAGAGGCTGGGGGGGGAAAGAAGTCTTCACTCACAATGGAATTTGTCAAGCAGACACACATGTGCCATGGAGTTGTTTGCACTTGCTAATGGCTAATCGACCGCCTTACAGCTCAGCTTAAATATGAAAGCTCTTGCCTTCCTTTTTTCTGTATAACAGGCTAGAGGAGTGGAGGGCACTGCTGTATCACCTGCTGCATTTCGTGTGTAATGTTGGATCACACCCTGCTTAACTTGTGAGAGCATACAGCTCACAGTACAACACTGCATCTTTTTTTTTTTCCTTTTTTCTTTCCTGTTTGGTAAATATTATAGCTATTTTTTCTTTGCCTGAAAGAAACACAGAATTATTTCTCTGTACACTTCTGATGGAGAGATACAAAGAGTCCTAGCATATCACAATTAAATAGGAAAAGATTATCTAGCCTTTTTTGAGAAAACTCATTCAAAAAGAAAGGAATAAGAATATTTTCTCTCATTTTGCTGAATAATAATATGCACAGATTACATTTTGTATCTTGGTCCAAAATCCAATCAATTCTTTTTATTATGTAAACTTTTGCTAATTTCTGCACATAATGTAATTCCTTGGCATTTTGGAGAAAACAGCACTGGAAACCAGTGTGTGTGGATTTTTGTGTTTTTTTGTTTTTGTTTTTTTTTTTTTTTTTTAAAGCAAGTTTTGTAATGAATTAGAAGCCCATCCTCAGTCAGAAACAGTTGATCAAATGTGAAATAAATAACCGGGCTGTATTAAAGTCCGTGACTAAAACTGTAAATTTTCATATGATTCATCCAGAACTGTAGGTGTAAAATACAGTAGAAAAATTTTTGTCTTAGTCCACTGAAGTCAAGTTAATTGGAAGAAGGGCAGTGCAGGAGAGAGCGGCATTTTGTTTTGTCCTATTGCGACCACAGGGTATTTCAGAATAGTTTGAGTTTGTAAAAAGGCAAATTTTGCTGGAAGGGATAAATGCAGGATTGTGTTTGTCAATTCATAATAGGAGTGGAATTTCATTAGCACTACTATTCATTTGTGTTGTGGGAGGAAGAGTAAAACAGATTCTCATTGACTTAAAATGTCACTGTCAATTCTAGCTGCTGGAATTCTCTGCAGTTTGTTGGCTGAATATATGAGAGAAAATAGGACTATGGGTCAGCGCTGTTCTCTTTAATTAGGATCCTTGGGGTTTTGTGTGGGCTTATACGTTTGGGTTTTTTTGTCACTGTAGTTGTATAACATTGTGCTTTTGTCTTTTCTTCTCATACACAGGCGCTCTTTGCTTTCTGATAGTGCTTCGTTTTTATTTCTGTAATGCAAACTGTCCTCTCAATTCCAAAGGCATGATTTGTTGAGCCTATACTTCATAGCATTCTCTCCCTGATCTCTTGTAAAGTCCTTGACATTTCTTCTCTTGGTCTATCCGACATAATGTTTATATGATTTTCTTGTCCAACTGCTGACTGTCCTTTTCTCAGTGTTTCTCTCAAACTTCTGTTTATTCTTATCTTCTAAGAGCCGTACAACAAATCTGTGTATCCGTTTTTCTCTCTTGACATTCATTCCATCTTCTGCTCTGTCTTTCTAAGCTTTGTTCCTTGTCACAAATTTCAGTCTACTCCTTATAGGGCATCATTGAAATAAAATGCTGCGGATTGGCAGAAAGATGTACGTGATTAGTTTTTGCTTTGGCTTAAACAGAAGAATTGCCTTCCCTGCCAGTTCCAAACACACAAAACTGCAAGCTGGCTACTGGATCCTAAACTTTTTGGAATGAGGTTACTTATCTTTTTTCTTTTTTTTTTTTTGTAGAAATACATGGTAAAGATTACTGAAAAATACTGTCCTCCCTGCTCAAAGTGGCAGATTATATTAATCATGGAATTTTCTGCTAGTACTTATGAACAGCCTTTGAGTTATGGGTGCTATGAGGTTCTGTGTTAGCGTGCAGTGAAGTGATTTTAAAACAAAGCAAATTAAATCAGAAATACCTGTTGTTAATCTCACATTCAGAAATACCACATTAGCTGAAAATCACTTTGGGCTCTTGTGACTTTCTGCCCCTGTAACTTGAGAAGATAGAGTATCATTCTCCTGCCATCATCTTCGGTATCTTAAAAAAGAAAATTATATAAGAAAAGCCTTTCATTTATAGATGACCAGTCTTCCCATTAAACTTTGTCTGTAATAACCACAATTTTTGTTTCGTGATTGTTTTTAAACTTGTGGAATAAATTTTTTAATTACTTCTTCCAATAACCCCAGAGGAAATTTTATGACCTGTCTCATTCTCTGTTACTTTTAAAGTTAGCATTAATCACTGATAGTCACCGCAAGTATTCAAGATCTCAGCTTTACATGTCTTTGGGGAAAAATGAAGTGTCCCTGAAAACATTTGGACACTAGTTCCTCCTTGATTCAGAAAGAAGAGTTTCATGTCTTTATAGTAGCAATTATTATTGGTAGTGTGTTAGACAGGAGGTTTTATTTCTTTAATTCCAAAACAGCATACGTTAGACATAAACAATTAAAAATACAAGTATTGTTAATCCCTTAAGACTGTTTTATAGTAGGTAAAGTCTAGCACTCCCTATTTTAAATATGGCTTTAGCTGAACTATTGCTTCTCAAAATATTTCCACTTATCTCTGAAGTCATAATTATGGCATTCATCGTATTTGAATGTAATTGCTGCACTTTGCGTTCTGTTCAAGTCATGGGACTTAAGCAATAGCTGAAATTAATTCCCTACTTTTCTTTCCTACTGGAACCTTTTGGACCCCATCTCATTTTGGTTTTTATCAGTTATAGTGTAATGTTTCTCATGAGGCTGTCTCATATGTGTAGAGTTTTACTCTAAAATGAAAAGAGATATTTACAAAATAATAAACAAATACCAAGTACATGGTTATGAGGGTTACCCTTATCAGGTGCACAGAGATTTCTGGAGACAGCAACTGCAACAGCTCCGTGTTAATCCTATTGTAGACAAATTCTCCTAAATTATTCTACCTCTTTAAGAAATTAAAATCTACAAAATCTACAGAATGAGAAAAACACCATCTCTACATAAGAAGACTTAATTGATGCTTGTTAAGCGTTTGAGATGCTTTGCTTTACAGAAGGTGTTGCTGGGTAGTAACAAATATTTATTTTCCTGGATGCAATACCAGGGAGTAGAATAGACCAGTAATAAATGCGTGCATCTTTAACATGTCCTGAAAGAATTAAAACTCACACAGAAGAAATTGGAATGTTTAGAGACTTCTGCTCCTGGTAGATGAAGACCTTATGAAGCATTTTCGAAAGCCAGGTAAGTGCAGTGAACTACAGATGCATTAGCATGGTCACTGCGTACTGTCAATCACACTGAAATTGGGACGAAGGTTTGAAGTAATGTAGGACTATATAATAGTATTACTCAGTGTGCCTTTTTTGAATGTGTGACCTCTTCATGGAAAGAGTTGCACATCTGCTCTCTGCACAAGTAGATATCCTCAATTTAGAATTGATTAGAAAAGAGTTGCTAAGCCTAGTCCTTTTCTGTCACAACCATGATGCTTTGTATATTTCAATGTGTCAAGCTTCCTCCTAAAAAATAAATAGTGTTTTTGTTTTGTCCTTCTCTATTTGATTTGGAGATGCTTTCTGGATGTTGTTCCTGTGATGGGTGGAATCATCCTGATTTCCACCAAAACTAATAGCACTAATAGCTCCTCTTTTCAAAGCAATAGACTAATGACTCTTAAATAAGAACATTAACGAGAACTTTAATGGAACCTGATGATGCTTGACCTTGTTGTCCCTGCCACCTTTCTCTTTTCTTCAACGGAGGGGAGGAAGAGAAGTTGAGTTTTGGGAGAACTTGCTCACAATAGCCTTCTCTCTTGCTACTTCCCCATATGACCTGCAGTGTTGAGAACGCTCCTTTGATGCTGGTGAGACATCTCTGGTGCTCTCTGCTTTGCTCTGCAGGTGACGTTCTTGCTGCACACACTGAAGAGAAGAATGTGCAAATCCAAGGCAGTGCAACAGAGGTTGGGGCCTGAGACATTTGTGGAGCATTACCAGCTCTCCCCACTAGCCAGCCCAGGGTGGAGACAGGCTCAGCACATGCTGAGCACAAACCGCTTTGAGGCTCTCTTCACATTTTCCTCCTCTTTATCAGTCTTTTTACTGGGGTGCTCTGAAGTTTCTTAGTCCTTGGGAATTAATTCCATCTGCAGCCTTGCTAGTGAGCAATTGTAGTAATACCAGCGTCCAATTTAGCAGTATTTCTTCAAGAGCTTGGGTCCTTGACTGATTGGCGGAGGACAAATGAAAAGAGCAATTGCAAATGGGTTTCTGTGCTGTTAGAGCTCTGAACAGCCTTTCCTCTTGGCTGTGTGTCAGATTATACCTCAAGGGGGAACGGGTGGGCTATGAACCTTAAAAAGATTTAAATACTAAAGTGCAGGGTCAAGTATTCATATCAGTGGGTGTCTTAACAAACCGGTCTCAGAGCGCTCAGCAATAATAATTTTCTGTAATACTTTTAGGTAGCATTGAGAGTGGTAATTGAGTAGCAAGCGTTTCAAGTTCTTACATTTCTTCATCAGCTTTCCCTACAATTTACTGAGATGATAATTTCACTATAGAACCTCAGTTTTGGATTAATTTTATAAAGCATAGCGACAGGTGGTTGTGCTGTGGGAAGAACTTGTATCTAGTATAGCAATACCTGCACAAAAAACTGTTAAGCCAGAGAATGAACCAAGCCAGGAGAGGAGGAGGTTGTGACTGTTGAGGACTGTTAATGTCTCTCCTTGAGAAGACCTTTTTAGCTTACAGCTTCTCTCCCCCTGTGGACTCTTTGTTTCCACCATTATTCAGCTATTTTAAGGTATTCCATCAATGCATAACACTAATCGAGGGAAAGGGAATTACTAGCTTGTGGACCCTACCCTGTACTTCCTTAAGGCTGTGCAGCCTCTCTTCCCGTACAAATACAGAGTCTTCACCTCTTGGAGCCATCAGTTCCAGCATACTGCAGCATGCCCGTTCTCCTCAATGACAGCCCCATAGCTCTTTATAAAAGCATTTTTTATGCCTCTCAGGTGTGCAGAGAGTGGTAAGCTTAAACTGACTTTGGCAAGAAGCCGTAATAGATGGATACAAGAAGGCTGTCATCTCCTAGTACAGAGTAGTGGTTTCTAGATGTGAAATCCGTACCCTGATCCTTTGCTTCACCTGCTGTTTCAGTGGCCCTGCTTCAGTTCAGTCTACCACTGAAGCATGTTTGCTTTGTTGTTTACAATTGGTTCTCCCATATCGAGAATATTTATCTGAGCAAAATGATACAGTAACAAAGGATCCATATGCTGCTGTGGGAATCTGTGCCTTGGACTTAGTGAGCAGTAGGACTATGGCTGATTTATGACTCAGTGTGGGGATAACTGCCCGGTCTCTTAATTTTCCTAATATTTCACATATGAAAAGAAGATATTGTCCACTATTAAAGAAATGGGCTCATCAGAGAGAAAAGATAATTACAAATGAACATTAACATTCTTCTTTGAGGATAGCTAGTTGCGAGAAATTGGGAGGAACAGCAGAATGGAAGACTTTGAGAGTTAAGTGCCAGTACTTCTGACCTCCTGTTTGAGCATCAAGCCTGTCTTGTATAATAAAAGCTATTTATAAATTGCTGCTCTGTTAAACGTGTACAGAATTTTATAACGCATAAATTGGGAAACAGAGCCAGCAAAGGGACTTAGCAGAGTGATGAATGGGTGACAGGGTGCAAGACTGAAACTGTTTTATTCAATGGATTGTGAGGTCAAGAAGAACAACTGCTGTGAAGGGCTGGCTGTTGAAGAAGAAAGATACAGAACCCAGGAGATAAAGAATCCAATAATCTGAGAATTATCAAGCCACATTGTCACTCTTCTTTTTGGCAGTTACAACTCCAGCTAGCGGCTTTTTATTTTTACTTTGCTACATTTTCATTAATATTTTTAGTCTTTTTCTCCCAGCTCCAGTTGCACCACTGTCGCCAGCTACTTCCAGTGTCCTAGCCGTAATCCTCCTAAATCTCAGTAATGTATTCCCTTAAATTTTAAGCAACAGGTAAGAGGAGGGGTTTTTTGGTTCCTCCCATTGCTTGCCTTTTTTTTTTTTTTTTTTTTTGTCAACAGCCCCACACCCCCTGATTATACTCTGGAGAGAATATGATCAAGCAACCTAAAATTGTAATCTTGATCTGGGGCCTAGCTAGAAGGTCACGAATCTGTTTAGTTGGTTGTCGCAGCTCAAAAGACTGTTAGAGACTGATAACTCATTAAACTGCCATTTAATTCTGTTGGTCATGCAGATATTCCTCAGCAGAATGCTGTTAATGCAACTTAATTCCAAACAGATGAGTCAAGTTAAGGTCACTGGGTTGCAATTATTCTTTGTAGTATTGTCACAGGATATGTTCATGCAGGTGCATTTTATATCCTCAAATACCACAGAGTAAAACAAATTGAAACAAGGCTAGAATAGAACTGTTTTGGACCAATGAATGAAGTCTGATTTCCACTTGTTTTTATCCCTTTCATAAATTTCTTGTAAGGCCTTCATGTATTTAATTTAAAATTGGCAGATAGATTGTTTAAAGATATGTGGTTGCACTTTGAAATACATGTTTTTCTGTCTTTTATGTGTTCTCTGTGTCTTGTATCTGTAAGGATTTCTGCCAAAAAACATTGAAAAGGAAATTAGAGGCACTCAAGATAATCATTACAAAGAGAAGAATTCCCTTAACTGGTAGCAAATGAGAAAATACATCCTGATTAGTTTTACGGTAGCAGTGGCCTTTAGTTTTCTTCTGGTACCTTGCAGGGTATTTTCTTAAATAGGTAGTGTAAAGGACTTTTATGTTTGGGGAAACTGCAGCACTTCTTTTTCATGCAGAAATCACAAGAGATTCACTTTTGGAAGCCCCTGTGTCTTGACATACCCTTGATATTGTAACCTTGTCATGCTGTAATTTGATTAGAAAAAAGGGGGGGGGGGGCAAGCAGTATTAAATAAAAAAAGTAGAAAATATTTGGTTGTGATTCTTTATAAATGAAATATGTGTGACTGTACCTGCAGTATTGCTTTTGGTCTAATTTGTGTGTTGCAGACTAACAGTATGTATTTGCTGGCCAGAATTCATCCTGCTTTTGGCCACCAATGTTGCTGAAGGCCTCTTCAGAGCATGAAGGAAGTGGGGTGAAAGTAGACTCATTCTTTTTGCTAACATCTTTCACAGTAGTGTATTTTTCAGGGAGCGGCCTATTGCTACCCAAGCTTGCCGTAGTCACCTGATGAGCCCTTAGGTTGGGAATGGGTGAGTGGGAGAGCCTTGGATCCACAACAATCATTCAGTAGACTGCATGCTGCTAGCAGACCACTCCGACGCTCCTATTCTCTGGAATTGTGTTGCATGCTGCCTGCTATACTAGGAAAACTAGCTATGCCATATAAAATGCTTTTCTCAGCCCTGCCTTTGTACTTGCAGCTATCCAGCAATATAGCATATATCTTAGTCTGCTAAATTTGCCTACATGTTGAGCCAAAGTGTTACAGACTTGTTTGGTGCATCTGTCCTCACTGGTTGAACTTCACCATACAGGGAGTATTTTGATTTTTATGCTATAGCAAATGTAATTTGAGGGGGATATTGAAGTTTGTTTGCATTGTTAACATGAATGCCTGTTCTACAAATAATTGCAAGCACAGCCTGCACACTAAGCAAAATGCAAGGGGAGCATGATGGTTGTTTTGTGAATCATTCAAGATCTTAACTTTTAAGTTAAGGAACCATTTGTTCTATTACAAAATTAATATCTTTGAAAGAGAAGATCTGTCAGATTTTTTTTCCAGTAGTAATAACTTGTATTCTAAACTGTCAATGATGTTGCTTTTAAGGAAGCACATTTTTGCTAGATATTTATTTTATATGGATATTTTATGGATATGGATAATATATATGAAAAATTTATTATGATAGTACATGAAATGGCTTTGCCATAACTCTGGATGGAATTTAAGTTAGCTGTAAGACCAGTCTTTGGGTTTGCAAAATAAGCAAAATATGCTTTGGCAATTTTAAGCAATAAATATGAAATCCCATGCAATTTTTAGACACTTTTCAGAGTAGGAAACCATTTTAACATGGAATAGTACTGTGTTTAGAATAGTCAGTAACAGCATCTTTTGGAAATGCTACAAAGATGGCATTGCTTGTTTCCACATATCACAGTTGGCTCACCAAGTAGCATATTTTCAGTGCTTTCCCTGATGTTATTTCCTCCCTGATACAGTCGAATCAATCCCTAAAAGTAGAGTACTCATGTTGAGAAGCTAAGCATGCACAGGAAAGAAGTTCAGTCGTAATACTGGTGTTGGTTTATACATTAGTTGAATTGACGTACTGTAGTAGCGGTGCTGCGCTATGATCGGCCAAAATGACAGAATGAAGATACTTTATTCCTTTAGTGTCTGTTACTTTGTGCTTTCTGTATATGGACTTTTTATGGAAATTAGAGGATATGTGGGATCATGCATATGACTTGAAACACGAAGTGGGAAGGATAGTACATGATGTCTTATATAGGGCTCTGGGAAGGAAGCAAATTACATACTTTCCTGAAAATAAAAGGCTCGCTAACATGGTGTTTAATGTGTTTTCCTAAGAAAGCAATTACGTATTTTAATCCTGAATTCTCTGAAATATATGCATTACATGTGTCACTTTTGTATACATTGATTTGCTTTTCTTTGGAATTGGCAAATTAGATTTGCTTTGGCCCAAAGCCAGATAATGTATGAGGCAATTTCATGCCTTGTGAATTATTGAAGAGAATGTTTGGTACGTAAAACTTGTCTTCAGTTTGCTGGCTCCCCTCCCATTTCTCTTAATCCCCTTGGGAATCTTGGTTGGAACTATCTTCCAGAGGCTCAACAATTTCTAAAGGCTGGGTAACCATTCCAGTGGAATGGAAGGAATTTTAAATATGATCTTCCTTTCCCCTTACATTTGTCCCTTTCTTGATTGCAGTCGTCCTTTTGCTAATTCTAGCTAGCAGGTATGCTCGACTGCAAAATATGCTTTGATCATAATGGTTAACCCTGCCACAAAACTCACTGCCTGAACTTGGGATCAGAGGATGCTCGAGGCAATCATTTGAATTTTTTTCTGTATCTCTGCAATAAATTTATGAAAGAAAGATATCATGATCTGTTTTCTTACTAAAGTATGTGTTTCTCTTTTGTTTGTACAGTCTGATAAGTTAAAGTTAGTCACGGGGCAGGACTATAACAGCAGTATGACTGAGGAAGAGAGACAAACAAGTAAACTTTCCATACAACAATGTTGTTGGGCTAGAATATGTCTCAGACAAATTCTGGTCAAATGTGAGCTTTTACAATAACTTTTGGGCTGGATTTTGTTGGACACAAATCCAATCAATTACATGAGTTTATTGTGAGATATACAGGTGTGATTTTTAAGAGCACTGAAGATGCCTATTAAACTGACCTTAAAGGCTTTTCTTTTTTTTTTTTTAATGGTCTGACACCTCTCCTTATATTTGTATCACTTGACTTTGCCAAGGTATGAAATAGCATATATTTTAAATGGGAGGATATCTGCAAAGTTGTACTGAAAACGTAATTTGTGAACCTCTTTGGAATTCTTTGGGACATAAGTATAAATACAGAAAATCTGTTAGAGCATTTTAAATATATCTTTTTGATTTTAATTTTTAAGTATTTTAATTTAAATATAATTTTTTAGTTTTAATAGAAATTATTCACATTAATGTTCAGTGTCACTCATAGGTGAATATTTTTTCCCTCTTTCCAGATACTTGTTACATAACAAACTGAATGTATTGATCATACCTTAAGAAGTGAAGGTCCAGATTTTTCTTGATTTACACAGAATGCTGCATGGAAACACAATGAGATAGGCATTGTTTATTTGAAAGAACTACAAATTTTATTAAAAAGCTTACCATCTAGAAATGTTTATATAGTGGTTTTTGCCTTTCCCACATATGAGATGATTTGTGTAATCGTTACTGATATGCTGTAGAAAATTTAATAATAGTACAGTTTTATTACTGCATAAATCTCTTATGGCAACATAAATCTCATATGACAAATGTGAGACAAAATCATATTAATTGTGTCCTTCTACTGACTTCAGCTGAGTCATGTCCAGATTCTCTGATAAAATGAAATATTAAGAAATGCAAAGAGGCTGCTTGTCAGTTATGTCCATATAGACAAAGCTAAAATAACTTAAAATATGGGGTAAATGTGCTAACACTTCCTGGGGAGAAGACAGGTGTATAGCTATTAATGAGTTTGACTCTATGATTATAAAGTCCTCAACCACACTTCTCATGTAACTAGCTTTAATGTAGAAATAAAAGAATCTAGTATAATATTAACCATAGTAATTGAGATAAACATGTTGTAGCAAGGAATCCTGGCAAGATGACCTGGAAGACGGGGGAAAAACAACATTTGTTCTGGTAGCATAAACTCATCAAGACAGATCTGGCTCTCTTCTCGGTGTAGGTTCCTGTCTACAGGGGATGCCATCACACTTCTCCGGTGATGCAAGTGGCAGCCACTAATATGACACTTTGGATCAATTGATTCATTTCTGACTGCAGTTGCTTACCCATGCTGCACTATAATGAGCTTATTTTCCATAGTGATTGTATGTAGGTGGAGGCAGTGTAGAGAGGGAAAAAAAAAAAACAGGAAGGATTATAAAGAAAGCAAGGGAGGTGATTTAAAATCCTTCATGTGGAAAGAGAGGCTTAGAGATGGCTCTTTTTCTTCACTTTTTGCCTGGATACTTTTTTTAATTTTACTAGCATCTCTAATTAACTAGCTCTGTTTCAGTGGCCTTCAATACACGTGCAGGGATTTGCATGAAAGTGAGAAATGTTACTCACGAAGATTAAAATTTGGCTTTGCTTCTGCTCAGTTTGGTTATGTTGTTTTTACTGTAATGATTTAGATTCTGAGGATAATTACTACAGTATCCGATATGGACTAAAAGCTCACGGGAGAGCTATTTTTAACCATGGTACTAAAAGTTACAGTAAATTATTAATAAATTCAATATCTAATTTGGCAAAACCTGATAGTACTTGCCTTAACTGTTCATAAGCTACATAGTAGGCTGTTGAAGGAGTTTCTTTAAAAATTAAGCAGAAGTAGGAAAGAAGTAGTAAAGGAAAACTGCATTCTTTGTTGTCCTGAACACTGCTGTGAGGGTGTAGGTAATCAGCTGGAGCATCATGGATAATAACCTGAAACAAGTGTGGAACAGTTTTTAGTTTTAACTTTATAGTTGTTACTGCCCATCAGAAATAGCCTGTTTGTTTCCATATGCTGTACTGGAAAAAAGGATCTGTATTAATTGCAAATTCTTCATAACTTAATTGTGTTTAATGGGCATGTAATGTAGTACAGTGATGAGATGTCATGACAGGCAGGCAGATTGTGAATGAAATGTGGCAGGGCTGGGATGTGGGACTCGTGGCACCTTAAGAGAAGGATGTGTCAAATGCTTCTGACTCGTAGAGCCAGAGACCATCAGTGAGCTCCAGGCTGCATCTCGTCTCTTGGTAATGCTGCAGCTCCTACTTCTGAGTTTCTACTGGCATGGTTCACCTTTGAATTTAGATGTGGTAATTGTGACAATTAATGTACAATCTGATGTGAAGAGACATAGACTCCTTGTGACCTTGGATGAATCACTTGGTCTTATATCTAGAAATATTATTTGAGTAATAAAGTCATTACCTCAGAAAGTTAGGAGCACAATTTTTGCTTGTTTGGTTTTTTTTTTTTTTCCTGTTTTTTTAATTTAACAAGGCAGTTCAGGAGTATGGGGTATACGAGGATTTAGGTATTTTTACAGAGTCCAGTGGGTATTCTACTCAAAGGTATTCAGCACTCCTTTCATGAAATATGCTTCCTCTTTCTTCCTTTTAATATTTTTATTCATTTAATGACAAAAATAGATTCAAGAAGTTGTGGGGGAATTCAAAAGCCCCATGAACAAGTTTAAAAAAAAGAACTCTCAGGTATTTATGTGGCCTTGGTGTTTGTCAGCTGCCCTGGCAGCTCTGAGCGCCGTCACCTGCCTTAGCGTCTGGGCAGAGCAGGATGTTTCCAGTTACTGTTCTGGTGTTCCAGTTTTATCCCACTTCCTCCTTCCTCCTCCACAGGAGAACTGACTTCTCCTGCTTTGTCATTTCTTCCTGGAAAGCGCAGCATGTCCTGAAAACACAAGATCTCGGTTTGTAGCTCTCATTCCTACAGACGTGGACATGGACACTTCATCCACAAGTGAAATGCTGGGGAGGAATGATGCTCAATATGCAGCGTGTTACTACTACACAACAATTCAGGGAATGTTTTTGGCAAATAGGAAGATAGGTTCTGAAACTATTTGCAGAAAAAGTTGAATAGTTTCAGCTAAGAAAAATACTGAGTTTAGATTTACAAACCAGAGAAGATGAGACAGCCTTGCCCTTTTATCCAAAAGCGTACTGGTTAGAGTACTGCCCAGGATGTGGGAAACCTGATTCAGCACTGGGACTGTAAGTCATACCTCTTCCATCTTGGGCAGATACTTACTGCAGACTTTCCTGGCCCAGGCACTCTCAGTTTCTTCTGTTGATGTTGCTCGAAGATAATTAAAATGTCTCAGCTTGCTTGAAATCTTCTGTTTGAATTAACTGAAGACTAGATTTGAGTGGCAGGACATGAATTCAGAAAGATGTCTTGACTGCTTGCTCTAAGGTAAGTCTCCTTTGGTCTCTTCGTTGGCGAAGGTTCACTTTGAATCCAGGACTTGATCATGGAGAGGTCAGTTCTGTGGTAGATCTCAGCTAACCTAATAGGTAGTGCTGCCAAAAAGGTCTCTCCCACTTCCTTCCCTGCTACTTGTGTGTCACCGTGGGAGCACAGGAGGGGAGGGCACGACGGCTCCTTTCAGCAGTCGGCAGCTGATGCATTGGCTTAGCTATCTCGCCGAGTCACAGGGACAAGGGAAGGTGGAGGCACGCTGAGCTTTTCTAGAAGAGGGAACTCCTTTTTCCTCTCCATTTTGTGAATCTGGCCTTCATTTCACAGCTTTTGTTACAAGACTGAAATGGAATGTGTCATGTCAAAATGAAATTTTGAGAGGGTTTGAGTGAGAGGAGGAGCTATTTCAAATTCAGTTTGATCTGCCAAACCGAGAAATCAATTATTCACACAGCCTGAGTTAGGACATAAAATGAAATAGTATATTATCTCCAGTTAACTTTTCTCACTGTAGTTTTAAGCAGGATATTTGAGCTTAGACATTGCGGGGGGGTGGGGGTGGTGTGTTTTGTTTTTGTTGTGTGTTGTTGTTTTGAGTGGGGTTTTTTGTTTGTTGTTTGTCCGGCGGGATCTTTGTCGACTAGCATGTATGGAGGATACACTGTCTGGGCTGGATAGCTGCTGCTGACTAGATGGGGAGAATGGCACCTGAATTCTCAAGGCAACTTATTTCACGTCTGTCCAAGTACGGTGTGAAGCCAAAACCACTTAGACTGAGTTCTGGTGACGTCATGGTCCAGGATGTAGTGGCTGCAGAGCAGACACACATGAGCAGAACATAAGTACAGATGTGCTTTCAGTTATTGATGATCTGTTCCACTGTAAGAAAATAGGTTATTGAATAGCAAGAAATGTAAAAACGTTGAACTACATATTTCAGTAAATGAGGCTTTGTTCAGATCTGACCTTAGGCTGTTTTTGATGTAATGCTGTAAAGTTTTTAATTTTTTTTTTTAGCTCCTATCCTTTTGTACTGTTTCTGAAAATATGCATCATGAATGGGTGGTTAATATTAAGACACTACATTCTGCATGCTTGGACTTGCATCAGGCAATCCATACCCTAAAGGGATATTTGACCTAAGGGAAAAATAGTGCAGCAATTAGCTGGAGGCAATACACAACTCTAATGGTCCCTTTCAGTGGATGCAAAGACGCTTTAGCAAATCTTTGCAGTCAGCAAGAGGGTGACCTGTGACTGACTGTCCTCCTGAAGACCCATCTGTGTAGAGATGGAATCATCTTTATTGTCTTCATTTGGTTACCCCAGGCCAGCATGTGTAGCGAGCTCTTGCTGCCATTGAGTACTGTGGCTTCAAGCTATTTATAGTGGGATAGGAACTATGCATAGCTGGGCGTGACTGGAGAGAGATATGGGGAGGCAGAAATGGCATTTGGATTAGGATCCTTGTAGTAGGCAGTGACTTCACAGCTTTTCTGCTTGGAACTCTCCGGTTTGTAATGAACCTTCATTTCCCTGGTGCCATTTCTGCATCTTGTCTAGGATTTGTCATTCCATCATCAGTCCCTTTTCTTCATGAATACTTGTGTTCCATTTTTACTTTAAGAGTCTTTTCCCTGCTCGTTTCACTCCAGCTTCCTCATTAGTTTCTAGCTTTATGCCTATCCCCATGTTCACTCCCACAATGTCATTCTGTGTTTTCTGGTCCAGGGCTTAACTTTTTGACAACGCTTTGCATACCTTGTGCTTTTTTATGTGCATTATATTCCTAGTCAGAGGACATGGGGTCTTTTTGCTCTATTGTGTTATTTTAGTTTTCAGAGAAGGGAGGCTTTAGGTGATAGGAAAATACCATACCTTTACGGATGCAACTGGGAGGTGTAGCCAAATAAGAGAATTAGAAAGCTTTCTAATTTCTAAGCTCTGTTTACTTTATTTTTAGGATTGACTTAAAAATTCCACCAGAAAGATCTCACTTATTCGTTAAACTGAGTAGGTGTTCTGAAACAATCTCAAACCTGTTTACAGAACTTAATAGAGATTATATCTGTTTATAGAATTTCACAGTTTTAATGGAAAAAGTCCACAAATCTGGTCCTATTCTTTCTTAAATTCTAAATAGTTTTTCCATGAGAGATGTGTTGTTTTCTTTCCCTTTGGTTTTCTCTTACTCTTTATTTTACTAGTCATTGGAATGTGCTAACATTCCAAGCATTGAAGAGATCTAAAAATTGAATCTAAAGCACTGGAAATGGTCTTCTGTCTTCCTTGTGCTTTATCTATTTACATGAGAAAGACTGGGTTATTGACACTGTATCATATTTATTGTAGGTTCCTGGATCTTGTTGCCATAGTTACATCTGGTAGTCAGAAAGAGTTTTGCTGGGTTCAAAGTTATGCTAATTGACAGTTTCTTAGGGAGAATAATCCTCGAATTTCAGGGAATAATCATTCTTTCTTGCTCTAAAACTTGAGGAAACTCTTTAGTTTTCAACCACAACAATATCCCTCCCCCCCAACCCAATATGATACCAAGGCTGTGTGCACTTAATTTTTCTCAGAGAATGTTTTTGTGCTTGAATGCTTTTTGCTGTTTGATCAATCCTCCTCTTGCTTTTTCTCATCTTCCCCCATCTCAGAAAACAGTAGCCCTTTTCTGATGCTAGTATAGATTTTTCTGGTGAAGTGACAGTAATACAATGTCTATCTTGAGTTTCAAGGTCTTGATTTTTGTGGGTAATGCAAGCTATTGTCCAAAGAAAGATAAGCAGGGTTAAGCACATGGAAAAGCAAAAACATTACTGATGCACCATTAATCTTTTACATGTTCTTAAAGTAAATTGGCTTACTCTTACAAAAGAAACAAGCAAACAAAAACCAAAACCAAAAAAACCTCACCAGAACTCTAATGTTTGGTCCTGGGCTTTCTTTCACGTTATTATCAAGAAAAGAGAAGCCAGAGTGGTGTAATTGAGCAGAGACTTTGTGCTGAAGATTCATTGTAAGCAACCCTTGGTGGGTGTAAATGGTGCCTAATAGGAAGGCTGGATCTACAAGATTATCACAAATGCACAGGATGGGATAAGCTACAGAGTTTGTTAATTTAGGTTGTTTGAAGATATAATCAAGCCGCATCTACCTTGATACTCCGGCTTGCATTAGTGTAAACTGATTTGTAGCATGAGAGAGTTTTATCTAGTTTCAAGTAAGGACAAGCTATGCCTCCTGCAATTTTTGCCACCTTATGCAGGTAGCTAAAATCCTCTTGGAGAAAAGGCTTTATTAGAGCAGACATTTAGATTTCATAATGGTAGTGTGTAACCAGTACTCAGGCCTTGTACTTCTACCCTGTAGTAGAGTAGGGAGAAGAGGAACAGCTGCTAGTCCAGCTTCCTTGTAATGTTCACTTAATGCTGTATATTCAAGGTGTTTTAAACTGAGTCTTCTGGATGATGTCCAATGGTTACTCAATTAAAACGTAGAACCTCGGGCACTTCTAAGTCACCACAGTTATCAGGAGAACTTCTAGAACTGGGTAGACTTTAATTTGTCTCTGTCAATGAGTAAGTGATTCAGGGGGAATTACTGCAACTGTTGCATTAAATGCCCCTGATGAAAGTCTGATTTAAGAGCATTTAAATGCTTTCTTTGGACCGGTGATAACTAAAGACTTTGCAGAGGTGGAGTTTTTATTGAGGAACAAGCCCAGAGTCTTTTGAACGTGCCTTCTTAACCAGCCTGCCACAGCCTGCTTAGCTTTGTGAAGGGTTGCTGGCTTGTGGCTAGAGCCTAGCGTATGATTTAGCAGTGACTGAGAACAATTGGCTAAGATTCTTGTGCCTCAGAAAGTGCTGGGGGCGTTGGTATGGGGAGCTCTCAGAGACAGAGAGGTGAGTGGGAAGGTTTGAGATGGTGTATGTAGGAAATGGGGGCTGGGCTGGGTAAGCCTGGCTTGATATCTTTGTAAACATTAGCTGGTATCTCCACGGGGGAGATGGGAGGGCGGTGTCTGGCTGCATGGCATTGATGTGCATTCACTTGCCGTGATTGAACTGCTATCCAGGCTTTTTGAGGTTTTGAATTTTCCTGTGTTCAGCCCACCCTTTAACTCCTGCAGTGTGCATCCACCCTGTTAAACTTCAGTTCCTAGAGTGCGCTTGTCCGGCTCCTGCTGGCAGCCTTGGGGTATGCCATGGAGGAACCTGACTGCCCAAGTTTACAGGTGTTTGGGATTTTCATTTAAAGCTTAGTGACTAGCTAGGAGTACACAATATAACTTGCTGAAATCAGAGACATGGTTTGGTGAGCGAGAGAAGTGATTCTGAGCCAAGAGTTCTATCCCTAGCTCTTCTATTGATTTGCTGCAGCATTGTACATTTAATTTATGCTGTATGAGCCTTTAATGACACTTTTTTTAAACAGGAGAAAAACATGAAGCGGGGATAGCAGTGATGGCTAAATGGCTCCTTTAATAATACTTAAAAGATTTTATGTATTTAAGTTTGTAGAACACTGGCAATCCTTGTCTGTGGAATTGGTATATTATAAATATATTTTTATTATAATCCTCTATTGGAACTTGATACAACAGCAGTGGTGTTCATCCTGTTGAGATTGACCAGGTTCAAACTGTAGCTCACACGTTCGGAGTTTGAATTCAAAATATAGTCTCTCTATTCCACCCTAAAGCTATAGTTCCTTTTTACTATTGTTTAGCAGCAATTGTATGCCTGTCTCCCCTTATCACTAGCTCTGAAAGGCTGCTTTTTGAAAGTGGATGAATTTTCTTAAATTTAGTACCTTTATCAATTTAAATTTGTAAGTTTTGGTTTTGGTTTTTTGTTTGTTTGTTTGTTTTGTTCTTGGTAATGACATGATATATAAATGTAGATCATGTTTTTGCCTTAGGTAGTTTAAACTGCTTTCTGTTAGAATTTGTTTGGAAGGCCACTTTTTTCTGCTCTTTCAATGTACTATGCTGTCCATTTGCCTCAAAGAGTTTGTGATTTAGGCTCATGGATAAGAGACAAATGTAGCTACAGGATGGTGTTAAAATTATCTCGCAGTGTACCAATCGTCCTCTAACTTAACTTGGCTGATAACGCTACATTTAGAGAGAATAGGACAATTAACAGGATCCTCACATCCTAAAATGTAAGACATTTATTTGAATAAGTACAATTTATATTTAGCCACTGAGGTATTGAGAAAAATACACCTCCTATAATCAGTACAAATTTAAAATTAACATCTCATTGCTTTATTATTTTGCTTGTTGCACTCGCTACCAGCTAAAACTTGTAATCAGTTCTCTATTACATGCATTTTAAATTTTCTAGATTTAGTTTAGTCTTTACCTTTTTTTCCCATGGGTACTCTAGTGCTTAGTTTTGTTTGCAAATTTACATAAAAATAAACTCTGAAGGCCTTGAGAAAGAACTATGCTAAGAATGTCATGTTCCTGAACGCCTGCTTTTTAGGTCTTCTACTACTGTGGTATTAAAATTGCAGAGCAATTTGCTTATGGTATTGTTTTAATTATGTAACAGAAGCATGGTCTTTCTCTTCCTTTTTTGAACATTGTATTACTCAATGACTTAAAAGTCTTTTGCCAGAGAAGACTTGTATTTTTTTTTTAGTAGTTTTTTTAAAAGATTTTCCACTACTGTGAAGCTGTCTGCAGTTAAGCAGATCTTAGAATTAAATCATGTTTAAATCATAAGGCCGCTGACTGTGTTAAAGTTGTGGGGATAGGACTGAAGCTTTCCTGAAGTTTATCAGTGTTTGAATGGGATATTTTAAGTCAATCATGTCTTTTGTTCCTGAGTTGGGCAGCAGCCAAATTGTGCTGTATCTATTTCTACTACTTCAGTGAATTTCAGGCATTTCCAGCTTTATTTTATGCCTCCGTTAAACATGCTATATTTTTTGGGTGGGGATGAGGGAAGAGAAGAAAAGAACCAGTCTCTGAATGCTCGGGCACGATACAGAAAGCTATAGAACATTGCTCAAGAAGAATTATTACTGACTTCTAATAGGTGCTCAGTAGCTTCCTGATTTGAACCCTCCATATCTGGTAGCTGCTTTGAAAAGGTGAATGTTTTTATATATATCTCTCTCTCACAGCATTAACAACAGAGAGACATAGCCTTCTGCTATTGAGACCATAGCCATTAGTGTAACAAGACGTGGAACATAACTTTGTTTGAGAATGGGTTTGACTCTTCCATATGGCAATGCTCAGCTTAATTTCTGGAATTTTTTAATTGTGTATAAATAATTGAGTCTATCAGCCTGCAATTAACATGTTGCTTTTTTCCCTACCTGCTTTATAATTTTCTTTAAGAATGTATGTGTGTGTTTATTATATTTCACAGGAGAGAAAAGCAAATCAAAACATTAATTTCTCCTATTGAATAAAAAATGTCAACCTAATGGTGTTTTAAAGATGAAGTGTTCGTGCATAACTTACTGTCTAGATTTACAGTGTTCTGTTCATAGTCACCTGCTTCAAAAATTGTTCTGGGTGTCTGGCTGGTCCTTTTCTCACGCTGGTATGAAGGTCAAACTGTCTGCTGGTAGAGGGGGCCTGCTGCTGCGGTACTTAAGTTATGGCCTAAGTGTATATTACATGATTTTGATGCATGATGATATGATTGTTCAGCAAGCTACAGTGTGATTCATGAGACCCAATGTTGTAGTGCCTGTGAGGTTACTGAAGCTGGTGCGATGATTATGACTTTGTGTTATGACGTTATTTCCAAAACCAATCTTTCTTCCCCTTAAAATATTGCCAGTGTGTATTCTTATCCCAGCTGATACTGAGGATCTGGTCGTGCCCTTAAACTGACATTACAGTTTACATTTTGCGTCAGAGTATTAGATTCTGAAAAGAGAAGTCATAAGATGCAAAATGATACTGCTAGCTCATGTTGAGTACAGACCCCTTGTTGGACACATTGCACAAGGTTTTGGTACATGGATGTTTCGTACTAGTAAGTAAGGCTCCCAGAAAGTAAGTGAACTAACACCATAAATGATCAAAAACATGCCATCACAAAATATTCTGTGGTCTATTTATTTTCACAAATGTAATTTAATTTTAATTATTTATGATTCTTCTTTTATGCTGTAATAATAAAAGTAATGAAGTCTTCATAATTTGAGACCTTTCTACAGCTCAATCATTAAATCTTTGCTGAGAATTGCAGTAAGAATGCCAGATTATTGGTAGGAATTATTATTCTTGAATTTGGTTAATTGTATGGCTCTATCATACATTTGTCTGTCTTTATACTGTATACCTTGTGGACCAAAGACCAATTCCACTTCTGTTTTGTAATTCTCTGCCACTCTATGTAATATGAATTAAAGTACATTCCCACCTTGGGGGGGACACACACAAACCAGCTGGACTCTCTTAAAACAGATGTTGCCAGAGGAAAATGACCACATATTGTCATGCTCTAACTGATATGCAAATCTCTTTCCTGTCTAGGAAATAGATTTATACGTCCCTGGAGATATTCAAAAGATGCATAGATGTGGCATTTAGGGACATGGTTTAGTGGTGGACTTGGCAGTGTTAGGTTTACGGTTGGACTCGATGATCTTAAAGGTCTTTTCCAACCTAAACGATTCTGTAATTCCATCTAGTTTGTGTGGCTCATTGCTGCAGAGTTGTAGAGAAGCCTCACGATACAACTCCACTGGTTCATGATGTGTCTGTTGTTGTAGTTGCTCTTAATAGTCATTTAGCACTTTTCTTTTGGAAAAAAAATGCACAAGAATTACATGCAACTTTTTGTCAGCTTAGGCTTATGTTGTGAACAGCAAAAGCTTAAAGAATGCATACTTGCTCTAAACCTGAGAACTGTATTGCTACCCACGATACGT
This sequence comes from Morus bassanus, assembly GCA_031468815.1. Lineage (NCBI taxonomy): Eukaryota > Metazoa > Chordata > Aves > Suliformes > Sulidae > Morus > Morus bassanus. The sequence continues at coordinate 30,106,794 of CM062577.1, forward strand.
ATGACAGCATGTGGTCACGTAACGCAGTGAAAGCGCCACCGAAAAAGACTTTACATCTTGCCTTGTTTAGTATGTGTGACAGAGACACACAGGGAGGAGTTAGAGGTGAACGAAAGAGGGCAGTTTGGCAATTCTTTCCTGTTCTAGAAGCTGTGGCTATGCAACCTAAATATAAACCCCAAACCATTTTCCTCAGCAAATCTGGTGTATCATAAGTATATATGTATATATATTCTGGAACCTTCTTGTCTGTAAATGTGATCTTTTTACGAATATGTGCTTACTTGCAATCTGCACAACCTGCATCCAAATTCAGCGACATTCAATTAATTGGTGTTTAATGACCAAGTTCCATTTGGCAAACAGCAATATGTTTTAGGTGAACAGCATAAAAGGATGGGTTCCTTTCTACTCTTCATTTATGATATTTTTGCCATGGTGAAAGTGTGTGTGTGCATACATACAAATATATAACACATAAAAGTAAATGTAATTGTGTCTCAGTGTTTCAGGAGATTCACAAGTAATTTTATGCTAAGGTTTTTTTTATTTTCTCTAGAATGCATTAATCACAAATACATGTGAGCATGTATATATGAATATCATAAATGAGATGATCTACACAGCAGATTTAGAAACTAATATAAATTAGGCATATCAAAAAATAGGGAGTCAGAAAACAGGGAAGTGTGTTTTTAAAAATTAATGATAATGTGAATATTGAAAAGCAGTGTGTATTTTTAAATAAATAGGGATAAAGATGAAGAATGTTCAGCCAGATTTGCAGATGTCAGGTGTGCAGTTATGTGGAAAAAATATGCGTAGTACATAGCTAATGTGATTGGGATTCAGGGATTTGTTATGTAAGGGAACTCGGGGATTTGTTATGCGATAAATGCTTCGGATGTGCTCACAGCTGCAATGGAGGTGACATTCTTCAATAAGACACATAATTGTACGCACGTTGCAGGCTTGTGTGTGTGTGTGTATCTTTCCCAAAATTGCTAACTATCAATGAAGCTAAGTAGTATAAAACTTACTATAAAGACTAACTTCACATATTTCAGTTTACAACTCACTTTGGTTAGAAATATCCATATATGATTTTAAGGCAAATAAATTTAATTTACAATTTAGTCTGTAATTGTATAACTACATATTATGCTCAAACTGAAGGGGCGGGTTATAAGAAGTTGTTCAGAAATCCACTGGACATGGTTTGCCTTTAGTACAAGTCCGTTACCTGTTTATGATTTAATCCTTTGCCTGCTGTCACCGGACCAGAACTAACCCAAGAATGCCCGTGTCAACTCCCACACACATAAACTGTCCAATTAACACTCTGTCATTTGTTGTCTCATGGAGCAAGTTAGGGTCTGGGGCTAGTCTTATGTATTATGTTGAAGAGGTAAAGCTACAAAAAAGGTCTTGGGTTGCTCTCATCTTAATGGGGTTTAGGATTCTCAGAAAATTTCTTGAAGCAGTAAAGATGAGGGTTTGGCCTCTTAGAAAACTCCTGCCCAGCACAGTGTCCAAATTCATTGTTAGGGATTTGATACAATTGGACGTGTCAAACTGTTCCTCAGGTTTTGAAACAGCTGTAATCCAATCAGATACGAGTGTTTGAGTTGTTTTCTGTGAAACTTCGCTGAAATAAAATAAATTCCATTTGGCTTGTCAATAACTACTGAAGGCAGAAAATTCCATAAGGCTGGAATCCAAAAGCATCTTATCTTGGCTAGGTGACCGGAGTCTTAGTTTATCTGGGCAATTCTTAATTATGTCTAGCCAGGCAGAAGTGAGAATTTTCTATTGGTTCTTTGTCTCAAACAAATATGGGAATATTAGAACTACTTATCTACTCCCTGAAAGTCAGTGGAATGAGGGAGATGCAGTGCAGAACTGTGATGGAGTCCACTGCAGTTTCCCTTAGGGTATTAATTACTTGCTAGGCAGGACTTGCTCTTGCTCATGGCAAGGTGCTAGGAGCAACGCCTTAGGGCATGTTTGCACCAGCAATTAGGCCTTCTGTCCCCTCTCAGCATGAACCAAGCCATGCAAATAACTTCACCTTGACAGCACTTCTCTACCATCCATTCTGACTGTGCTGGCAAAGTCTATGGAAGCAAGGTGTTGGAAGGGAGCGTGTCCTTCCTGTGTGCTAGTTAGTAGCTGGGAGACGGTGCTGTGTAGGTGCCTCTGTGACACGATGTTTCTGCTCCTTACTGTCAGAAAATCAAGCAGGTTATTCTCCAGGAGCAACCGAGCTGGGAAGGAACACTGCTCTGGGCCATGGTGTTGCTGGGAGCCTACGCTGGTGCTTGCTAGCGGAAGGCCGGGGCCAGTGTGCAATGCACAGATGCCTACTTTCGCCCTTAGTGCGTGCGTAGTTGTGCTTCATTCGACTGCTGTGGCTCCAGTTCCAGGATTACTGGTTACGCTTGGTGTGGTGAGGACTGGTCAGCTATGCAAAGGAATTGCTTTGTTGAACGAGCGGGAAGGATGGTGGCTTGGTTGTGTGTCCTAGTCAAGGGAATGAAATCTCTGCTGGAAGTTGCAGTAGCAGCGTGAAGGTGTTTTGCCAGAGAAGTCATCCAACCATATGCTGCAAGAAGTCTTCTGGGAATAGTTTTCATGTCTTGTTAAGATCTAAGAAACAAGTTCTGCTTTCAGATTTGTGCTTGTGCAAGCATGAGAAGTTGTATGAGAAATTTCAGGTGTCATTTTATAATTCTGTGCCAGTTTGCTCAGTACAGATATTGGAAGAGACCCTGTCACAGGAGGGTACGCGTAGGATATAGGTAAATATTTCTGGTTTGACATTCTTGTACTTGTGTGTGAATACCCCTTTTCAGTTTAAGTATGTGTCTAACTTCAGGCATGTACTCTAGTTCTACTAACACTAGATGGGATTTAGGTACACAATGAAGTGTCCCACTGAAACTGCACCAGACACCAGATCACCTAATTTCTCAATCTAAAACTGCGCATTGCTGTTACTTAGGTATTCAAGTATTAAAATACTTTAATGTTACATGAAACAAATTTTTTTTTTTTTTCATTCAAACTAAGAACATTGGCGCTACTTCTGTTACTTTTTAGCTAGAAAAAATACAGGATGTGAAGTATTAACTTATTCTAAATTATGGTTTTATAGGATGGGTGACAGGGAAACAGAATTCTGATTTTACCAAAGCACTTGACTTTTGTAGTGCATAGTGGAAAATAGCTATAAGGTACATACATTTTAATAATAAAAGTTCAAAAGTTACCCCAACCTTTAACTTAAAAAATAGAATAATCTTTCTGTTATGCATTTTAGGTATACAGTTCTGCTTTCTGGAAGGAGGCCTTCAGCCACTGAACAGTGAATGAATTTAAAATAAATTGAACGAGTTTTTATTCAATGTGCAGAACATACTTGATACAATGTACTATTTCTGGACAACATAACTGAAAATATCAATTCCAATTTCCTTTCCAAATAAAATGAGGAATTTAAGGGTAAATAAAACAACTCTGTAAATTGTCTTTCATTGTTGTGGTGTACTATAGCCATAATTAGTTAGATGTTTGTGTACCAGGAAGAGAAAAGTACACAATAGTATTACTAGAATAAAAATGTTTAGCATGTTTTCCATTTTGGCTTGATGGCTGACAGCCAACACTGAAGTGGAATCATTAAACAGTGCTGACAACAAACAATGTATATCAGCGTTGTACTGATGCGGCTTCATTGTGATTTGTATAGAGGGAGCAAGAGTAAGTAAGCATGATAGGGAGGTCCGATCCTCTGTGTTAGAAACTGTTCACTTACCTGTGTCTGTTGATCCTGGAGGAGTAAATTGGCCACTTCTAACCTGAAAACACAGAACGATCTGATAGCAAAATTCAGTACGGTATTGCTGCAAGTTGCGTGCATTTGTGGGTGGTCAGCCACCAGGTAATAATAGCAGTGCTGCTTTTCTTTCCAGCAATGCTTTAGCATGTTGCATAACCTTAATTTATGTTTCAGATCTTCTGAATTGATGATCACTTTTGACGAAAAATAAAGATTGTAAAGAAAATTAAATTCCTTGACTAGAAATTAAGTATTTAGCCTCTCTTTTTTTATTTAAAGAACGTTATGTTTGAGTTTTTCTGGTATCTATGGAACACTGATTCTCCAGTCTCAAATTATTAACCTGAAAGTAAACATCATTGCTCAGATGCATTGTTTGAATAGCACTAATGAAGATTTTTTTTTTTTTAACACATCTCTCTCTCCCCCTCTTCTTCCCCCCTCCCCACCCGTCTCCCTCTACCCCCCCAACCCCCCGCACTCCCAACTAGGATCCTGGAGAGGGCTATACAAGCATAAAATCATTAGAATTCTTCAGTAAAGTGTGTGGGTTGTAGATATAATAAGTTTACTCTCTGTGTATTCATAAGCCAGTCTAAATTTGATTGTATCTGGGAAGAGTCCCTTAGCTGTCTTGCTGCAGCTCCATCTTTTCTGGCACACTTAATGAGTGTGCATTATCTGAGACAGAACCCAGAAACTCTAGCTGGTTTCTTCAAAAGCATTTCCCACTCCTTAGCAGACATGCTTTACAGCTTGTTGATCTTTCTTCTCTATAACTCTGCTTGAAGTTTCCCAATCTGAAGTGCAGCTTTATAATGGTTAAAAAAAATTAACCTAAATTTGCTTTATTACAGCTGTTGTTTTAAGTACTAAAAAGAGAATAAGCTTAGGATACTCCTTTCTTTTTCTTCAGTTTCAGATAGAAATGCCCAAAGCCTGCACCCCTCTTGCAAGTCCTTCTAAACATGCATTTATTAAAGAATTACAACTGTGATTATGTAACTCTAGAAATACACATATATTTGCAATTTTCAACTTGGGAAGACAATTTGTTTCCTAGCATGCCATGTATACCTCTATTCCTTTCATCTTTCTGTTTCGATGTTTCATTATATCAGGTGTCTAAAGTAATGCTGTGTACTCCAGTGAGCGCACTGCTGACTCTTCCAAAGGATTTAATTGAATTCAAAAGAATACTCACAGTAGTAAGCACTGTGCTGAGCTGTTCTTTGTACCCATAAACTCTGAGATCTCTGGCATTGGCTCAACATCTTTATCTTCGCTGTAGGATGTAAGCATGTTGCTTTAGCACCACATATTAAGTAATGGTGCTACCTTCTGCCTGTGGAGAAGGTTTTATTCAAGACACCGATGTGTTTTACTTCATCTGCCTTCAAGGCAATACCATTGGAAGATAAAAGTTAAGGAATCACATTAATATTAAAATACCGGCTCTTGATATGACAGTACGATAGCTTATGTACATAGTATGGTACTTACAGAATCTGAAAGATGTTTTTAGATGAAAATGAATTTTGACTTTGTCTACTGCTGGCAGATTAAGGCTATTTAAAATGGAGTATTTTTCAGTTTTGTGGCTTTTCTCCAGAATAGTATTAACTCTTGATATGCCGCAGGAGACTAAAATACAAAAGTTTGTTCTGATGTTAAGTTTGTGTGAGACTTCGACACATCCCTGCTGACACCTGTTTACATGATGTTGAGGAAACAGTTCACATCTTGTCATGAGTATCACACTGGTCTTCACTGCCAGAGGCGAGATGCTTTAACTTCCCTGGTAGGATGACAGCGCTCTCTTGGAACCCATCCATTTACCCATCCGTTTAAGCACAGCTGAGAGCCAGCAATTACGTTTAACTATGCCAATTTGCAGGAAGATAGTACGCTTTGATGAAATCACCTCACTAATTCAGAATTCAAAGTTACTTTCTCAAGGTTTGCTGGCTACTTTACTGTAAACTTTTAAGATTACAGGTTATATTCCTGTGATTCAAAAGGGATTTTTTTTTTTTCTTCTTCAACACATGTTCAATTCCTCTCATTTACGTGGTGACAGCTATGATACATTTGGTCCTTTTTGTTTTTGGGCTGCTGAGTCAAATCTTGCTTGATGGTTTCAGGCAAGTTCTGTAGCTATATTCAGGTAGGTGACAGCAGAAGATGGCTAATAATCCTTGCTCCTAGTTCAGCGCTGTATTTATTGACATGACAAAGCTGTTGACATAAAGAAACTTCTGCAAATTGAGCTGTTAAGATTTATTTGGTCAGTCATTACAGAGAAGAATTACTTTTACATAGTAATAGTGCATATTCAGTAAACTGAAAATACAAGCTCACATTCCTCTTAAAAAAACCTGTAGAGTAATAAAAATAATTTTATTTTTTCTGAAGATATGAATTCCTTCCTCTCAGCAACTCAAATGAGGAAGCACTATATGCTAGGTATAAACACTTTTTTGTGTGTTTTCATATTGTTAAGGAGAGGACTTGATTAAGCCAGATCATACATAGGCTTTTAAAATCTGTAACAGAAGGTTTCACATTAAATCTAGACCCAAACCAGCCTTGTTTAGTTTTACAGGACCCTGGAATCATTTTCTTGAATAACTAGTTTCATGAACTTTCACATTTTGATGGGTACTGATCTGAGAACAGTGGTTTCTGGACAGAATCTTGCAAACTGCTTGCTCCTTGTCTATGAAACCAAGGTAAATGATCTATGAAACCATTTTAAAATGTTTTCAGTAGCATTTTAAATGAAAAAATGAAAAGTTTTATGAAGACAGACAGTGCAAAAGATTGGAGAATTTGTGGTTGGTCTTTTGATCTAAACTTTAAGATTACACTATTTATTTTGGTGGAAAAAATTACAGTCTGATTAAAATGAAACAAATATGTTTAACAACATAAACCAATTTATTACGAAGATGCATCTGCTTGGCTAAGAGAGGGGGCTGTAGTGAACAGGAAGAGAAGACTATGCCAAGTCCTTGCCCACTCTAAGGATAAAAACTATGCAGGAATTGCTGAAGGTACAACCAACGCCCGATGTTAATTTGCTGAAAATTTAATTCTGTATGATGTGTCCCTAGAAGAAATACTGTTTAGACATTTGAGTAACTGCTCTGGAGTGCATATGCCTGTTAGCTCAGGGAGGCAAAAGTGTGCCTTTTTCCTCTCAGCCATATGTTTGAACAAAAGAGTCTACACAGTTGGACTCTCAGCAGGGAGAAAGTCAGAGGACTGACATGTTATTGTAATAATGGGAAGGTCAGCAGCGAGATCTGCGGTGTAGCACAACTGAAAGATTAATATCATACAAATCTATTTTTAACATAAAGCATAAGTTCATCTGTACTTAACTGGCTGTAGAATACGTTAGTAAAGATTGTAAAATTACAGGGCCCGGTTATCTGTCAAGTTTCTAACAAGAAGGATCACACGTAACTGATAAGCAGATTGTTTCACAGAAAATAGCCTTCTCGTTTAATTATGAAGATTTCAATCAGACTATGTACTCTATATGAAAAATACATTAAAAAATTAACTGTCCTTGTACCTGGTTGTCAGTGCTCTATATTTAGGAAGAATGGTCTTAAATTTTTCCTAACTTGTAAAAATATATCGTGCAAAATGTACCTAGCTGTGGACAGCCTGTTGTTCCTGTATGGCTGACATGGTATCTTTGTGAACGTACATGCTGGATCTGCAAAAGAAGCTACGTTTTTGCTCCTGTAATTGAGATTTTTGTCATAAACCCGTTAACTGTAAAGGAAACAGTAAATTCAAAGTTATCGGATCCATGGAAACAGTACCTTTACTTAGAAAATTTAAACTTTCTTGCAACAGTACTCTTCCAAAGACCCGTTGATTTCATTTTACAAGTTCATATTTCTTTTTTAAACCTCTATTGATTTATATTTAGTTGGGGCCACACTCTCTGGAACGTTAATCAGTCTTTCAGGAATTCCAGGTTGGTCTTGTTTTTCCTCCCAGCTGAAAGTGTGTCACGACCTCAGACTGCATTTAGACTGAATTAGGCAAACCAGAACTGATTAATGTAGCTATGCTGTATGATTTGGCAGCTCCTCTAGAATACTGGTTTTGACATATATCCCAAGAGTAGCTTAGGGAAGGGCTAAACAGTGAGATGCAGGGTTTACCCAAAGAGCTTCTGAGGAAGAAATCCATGGTCCTTCTTCAGTATTGAAGATTCTCATGCTTTCATAAAGACAACTGTTAAGACATTTTATTGAAGTCAATCTCAATGTTTCTCTTAACAGATTTTTTAGTGCTCCAAGTTTTCCTTGACGATGAAGCTGGCTCAGGAAGCTAGTTCCTGGTCTTTGTTCCCATGCCACTGTGACCTTGGCTGTATCGCAGGGGCTGCACTAGATATCTGTGGTTAGAAAAAAATGAGAAAGACAAAAACTATTAGTTGACACAGAAGAGGTTTGTGGGGAAGTTCGACTTCGAGAGGCATCTGTAAAGGTTAATCAGCCGAGTTAAGTAGAAGGGAATGACTATATCATACGCATCTTCATCCTTCTGCTGTTGGCTACTGCAGCAGTGATATTCCAGCCGCGCACCTTCTTGTGAGTATTAAAATAACAAGTGCATGTTGTTTGCATTTCGGATATGATAGTTTAAACTATAGCATGATTTAGTAACTACAGTCGGGCTTGTTAAGTATTACACAAGAGATCAATTAGCTTGCTTCCTCGCTCCTGTGCTCCACAAGACTGTGCAGCGATTGGGTCTGTATCTTACACATTTCTGATGCAATGCAACTGTCTACTGACCATGCCTAATGTGCGGATGGAGATAACCAGCTAGGCCTGTGTCCTGTTGACATACTGTGTCTGATTCGTGGAACAATAAAGAATAGGAGGAGAGACAGTGTGAATGTGCTGTGACTGGTGTCACGCTAACCTGCAAAGTTCTGCCTACACAGACCTGATCCGGGGCAGTTTCCCTGATACTTTGGAACTTGACCCCACACAGGCCATAAAAGCATTCTGACACCTTGAGTAGGATGTCAGTTTGTTCTGTTCCTATTCCTTTTTTCCCTACCCCCAAAACACCACAAACAAAAGAGCTTACTTGAAAGAGGGGTCCTGCTTAGCATAAGTTTCTGTAGAGAGCATTCCTCACGGTCCATGCCTGTCCCCATGTGAGAGCTGATTTTAAAAATTCAGTTTACAATTCTCCTAATGTAATTGTCTTTATTTGTTATGTCTCATTTTCTTAGCTATTATTAGAGATCAGGTATCATTTGATGCCTCATTGGATCCTGCACTGGAGAGAGAATAAGTGACAGGGATCAGTACAGTGAATTTGTCTTTTGCTTAAATTTATACTGAAGAATACAGAGGATGAGCAACTTCGGAGTTATTAAGCCTGGCTTTGTTATTTTTCTTCAGACTTGTTTAGTTTTACTTGTTTACAATTAAAGAGCCATTTTCTCCAGCTGACAAATTCAGTGTGCTCCTAGAAAGGGTGTGTTGTTAGAGTTTTCACCCGCTTCTTCTTCCCCGTTCCGTTTTTCATAAAAAACTTCTCCAGTGCTGGGAGCTGAGCTTAGCAGTTTATGAAATACTGGGAGCTATTAGACTACATGATAGTCTCTTTTCATTCTAATAGTTGATTCTATTCTCTTTTAAACAGTTGATTCTATTTCCCTTTTTTGTGTTGTTCATTTGCCTTTTAAGTGTTATGTATACTAAATATACGGGGGTGGGGGGGAGCTATTTGAGGAGGGTCAAGAGTATATGTATATATTTTTTTTTCTCGTCTGTGTATTAGGGGTATTAAAATCGATCATGAGTGTGAGTTCTTGTCATTCTTAGTTTTTTGACATGAAGAAAAAAAAAAATCCGAAAGACTTCCTTGCCCAGATTCCCACTTGAGGAAGTATATCTGAGAAAAATCTTTGAATAATAGTTGGAGTGACTGACATGAAATTAGATCAATTGCAATACTGCTGACATTGATTGAGAGGTGTTAAGTGAGGGATGGAGAAAACACATTTGATCAAGACTGGTACATTTTTCACCAATGCTCCTGAGACTCATGTAAATAATTTGTTTCCTATAAAGCTGCTTACAGAAAACTGAAGGGCCAAATCATGACTTGCTGAAGTCCATAGGAATTCTGGACACAAAGGTCTTTGAAGACTACACAGAGGTCTTTAAAGACCTTTAAAACTTTATAGCTGTGCATCCTTAATTCAGCTGAGACATCACTACAGCCTAAGATGCTGAAACAGTTTAGTATTATAGATGCATAGGTTTCTCTTAAAAATCCCCTTTTCTCATCCCCCTGGGAAAACTGAAGTGGAAAATAAACTTGTAAATGCTTTGAAATGATTCATGTTTTTAACTGGAAATCCGCCCACAATTTTCCCAAAGCGCAGGTCACTGAAATCTAATGCTGCTTTTAAAGAGGAGGGAGCTTCAAAGACAGGGTTTGGAATCCGAGTGGGAAATGAAGTTACTTCCTGCATTCACTCAGTGCTGATGAAATTAAATCTGTTGTATTTGACGTGTAGTCGAGAACTTTCAAATACAGTGCTAATGTTTGAAGTTATCCAAAAGCAGATTTGGTTGCAGGGTTTTTCTGCAACAGCCAAGCAGTCACATGAGACTACTTATGTAAGTCTTGGATAACATGTACCACCTCCAACTCCTGAAAAAAAAAATATATCTAAAACCCCTCTTTTTAATCATATCCCACCTTTTTTATCTTTTGATCTCAATGTTACTGTTGCATGTAGCAGCAAGTGTAGATTAACCTTGATAATAAAATTGACTCTCTTATTTCTTTGTGCATGATGAAAATAGGACAGTTTTTGCTGTTAGATGAAAATGCTCAAATACTGCAGTTATCAGCATTATTCACTTTCGACAACTAGCTAATTAAAGTTGTGGTAAGTCTTTCTTAAAGAGGATTTTGCATCTGTATTTGTGGACTTCCCGACATTTGGAAATCCTAAATATGTCTGCTGTTCTTACGTATGCGCCTCTTCTTCTTGCCCAATACCCAATGCTTTGTCAGAGCACGCTGGATTTTCCACACGTGCGTTGATATGAGCAGTGTACAGCAAATAAGCAAACACTGACGCTGATGGAAATGTTCAGTCGGCTGTATGTGTGGTTCAAAGTGCATGGGCCCCTACTTCCGTTAGGCAAATCATGGGCCAAGCAACTCTCTGAGAGTTTCGATACATGTCTCCGTTAAAGACGTAATGGAGCCAAGCAGGAAAAGGCCTCTTCTGAGAGTACCGGATTTCTGCCAAAAAAGAGACCATGTTCATGGCTGATGCCAGCAGACAGATTATAGCAATAATACATCCTCAGAAGATAATGGTCCATTATAAACAGTGGGTTTTCTGAACTCTTGCTGACAGAAAGTTATTCAACATTAAATCCAAACATGTTTGCTTCCACTGGAATTCTGCAAGGGTTGGGACTACTTGTCTGCTAAAACCAGGCTAGTTCCACAGCTGTACTGCCAACAATGGGAACTTCATTGGTACCTTCAGTCCAGATAAATTAATTTTGTAAGTAAAAATCAATGGCGACTTTAAAAGGGCCTTTGCCTAATGTATGGTTAGCATTAACCACCAATTTTACTGTGACAATACTGCCAATCTGCACTATGAAACACTTCTTTTTACAGCCAGCTGACCTAACTGGAATAGTTGGGTTAAACAGATTTGGGCGTGGAGAGCAGTAGTTGCAAGTAATTGAACATAGTTTCCTCCTTGTTGATAAATAGGTTTGCGTCCCTCTCCTAGTGTTTGTCCGGTGTTATGAAATGAGCTGTCCAAATGAACACTGAACTTGCATGTGATTCTTTAAGCTGGATGAAACACATGAAAGCTTTTAATCAAATCCAAGATGGGATGAAGACTCTCGCATGTAAGTCACAAAGTATGTATGGGGATTATATTGCAGCAGCGGCTGAAGTGTCCTTCTATTTTAGCTGTCAGGGATTGAAGCGTAGTGATGTGTCCTGCTTTACTGAAAGGAAAACTGCAAACTGGAATCCAAACTGCTGAGGAATTAAGCCCCAGCTCCAACCAGTGGAGTGAAATGACCTAGTATAGTGCTACTTACTTCCAGTCTTTGCTTCACTGTTCTTTGCTCTTTGTTTCCGAAGGAATGCAACAGTCTTCACTACATCATTTTTTATTACCATATTATGGGATTGTACCCCGAATGTCAAGGATTGAGGAAGGCTAAGTTCCTATGGAAGATAAATGAAGAGCTTTTTAAATTTCTGTTTTTTAAACTAAACACTGCTAGTCTTGAGATTCAGAGTGATAAGTGATAAGTTAAATTTGTGGAGTGAGCTACCTTGCTTCTATTAAAGGCATGGAAATTTCAGATTTAAATTTCTGGGTGTCATGCTGTAAACATGCTCCATGATGTGCTTGTTCTGGACTTCTCTAATGCCAGTGTAAGTTATTGCTTGACATGTGTAAATCTATTACTTTACGGCAGTGGAACGATAGTCTTGGTAGTACTTTAAAACTGAAGGAGAAGCTATTTAGAAAAAAATAATTACTGCCTCGCTATTTCCAGTTAGAGAATTTTTATTTTGTGCTTGAACTGATGTATGCTCGGCTCTTACCTACAATCAGATGTAAAGAAACAAACAAATGTTCTTTTTCAGATGAAATTCTGTTTTGTGACAGAGAAGATGAGAGATGTATCACTCTGAAAACAAAAAAATGAATCTACGTGCTCCCCAGAATGGGTAGAGCAGTCTGTGTAACCTGTGCCGACTGATTAATTGTTTTTCTTCTTAAGTTATACGCATAGTATCTATAAGCTTTTACAAAGGCAGACAGAGGCAAGGATTATCACACTTATAATTCAGGAGAAAGCTACATCTGCAGAATCTGTATTGTTCAGGAACAGAAGCAGAGTAAGGGAAGAGCCCTTCACAAGAAGCCACTGTTTACAATTTAAAAACTTTTTGTTTAAAAAATAGAACACGTCTGTTTATTTTCGTTCTAAAACCCGTTGTTTTGCTCTTATGTGAGGTTTTCTGTTAAGTTCAAATTCCGATTTAGCACTGACATTTTTGTTGCTAGTTGACTTGTTTATAACTCCTTTTTCTTCTGTGAATAAGACCACAAATTAAACACTGGCTTGCAGTATTAACACTTTCTTGTTAATTGACTTGGTCCCTTGCAGTGCAAGACTAACGTCTGTGCCACCTCTTTTCTGCAGTCTTAATTGTAGCACAGGGAGGTTTTAAAAAAAAAAAAAAAAATTCCAGACAAGCCAACTGGAGCAGCGTTGTTCGCAGAAAGCTACTCGAGAAAGTCTTTCAGGAGCGGGGTTCCATGACGCGCACTGCTGAGCAGCATGCAGAAGGAGAGAGGGGTCCTTGCGAAGAGGCAGGGTAGCTTTTGTTCTAGTTCATAAAGAACAGCAGCGCTCCAGAGGCGGTTTCTGATGATGCACCGGTAGCTGTTCTTCTCCCTACGTATTGTACTTAAATAAGCCTGAAGTAGTCGCTTTGCGTGTTGTAAAAAGAGGGGTTGATACCAGCCAGGCTGTTTGCAGCAAGGAGGCCCAGTGGTGTGGCTTAGGCCACTGGACACCCGTCTGATGATTTACGATGCGGCCGCTGTTGGTAGCCTTCCTGTGGCGCTTCGGCGGCTGCTCTGAAACACCCCTCGGATGGAGGGCAGAGACAAGCTGCCGCCTTTTCTCCTGAAGAGGGGCAATGCCTGAGCAAGGCACCTTCTCCAGGACTCCAGAATATGGATCGGATCAATGGCCCGTAAGGGTTCTGGGAACTGCTGGGTTTTGTTTTCTTGGTGTAATGCTTTATGAGGAGTATACGATGACACAGTATAACAGAGGTACAACCCAGAGAATATTTTAGCAGTACTGACATGGAATACTGACTTAAAGAAACATGCAGTTTCTGTAACATGATCATAGTTAATGGTTACAAACCAAATTATGTCTAAATATTTGAGGAAATTAGCCTGCAAAACTGGATGCGAAGGAATGAACACATAGCAAATTGTTCTGATGAACAGAAATTACCTTCTGAAGTAATGTGAACTTGGGATGACTTTTTACTCTTTGTGTAATGAGGGGAAAACGGTTCGTTTTACTCTTTAACAGATGCTGCCTTTGAATTGTAACAAGAAGGGGGGAAAACAGATAATGATTTCCAGTGAAGTCTAATTTGTTAAAAGGCACAATTAAGCTTTGAGATAAATGATTTAGCTTTTAAAACACTGAGAGTAAAGGAATTAAACTCCGTTCTCGCCCACAGTCAGAAAGCTGCCCGTAGGGTAGCTTTCTGGCTTCTGTAAAAGAGGGAGCATTGTGCAATCGAAAAAATCTGATTTTTATGGTTATCTTCTGTCTCTGAAACTACACATGTGCAATGACAGCTATTTTGCATCTATTTTAGGGCAGGTTATCTTATTCGATCCTTCTGAGAAGCTAAGCACGTTGCTATAGCTACTGAGCTTGTGGCTCTGGTGAGGTTTTTTTCATCAATTTCTAAATGTAATTGGTAAATAAGGCTGGTATAAGGCCTGTGATTTTCTGGTGTCGACTCCACTTGAAATTTTTTTTTTTTCTTTTTTTTTTCTTCAATTTCTTTCTTTAATTCTAACAGGAACATGGAAACATGTCTATACCATTTTTGTGTAAATATATAGAGACAACAAATGAAAAAATGAATGTGCAGGTTTTCTAAACCAGTATTTGTTTGAGAAAGCTCTTGTATTCCTCTTGCTCAGCTCGTGGTTGGGTGTGGACTTCTGGTCTCCAGTACATGATACTACAGCGTGAGATGCTGCTGAACGTGACGGCTGTGCGAACCATATGCTGCAACTCCATTCTTGGAAGTGAACTTTTCTTTCCGGTCTACTACATCTAAAACAGATGCACTAGTGAAAGAGCTACTGCTGGCAATATATTGCAGATATTAGATACAGGTTTTTAACATGTGTAAAGAGCCCTCTTAAACAAGATTTACCTTGTCCTCTAATTTGTAGAGGCTGCTACCCATTCTTGAATCTGCCTACAGCAATTGATGAATTCTGTGTTCCATACGGTTGTGGTCCAATTGTTACACTGTCTTTACTACTATCAGGCAACATTACTGAAAATGTAGTATTGGATTTGTCATGGGTGGGTGTGGGTTTGGGTTTTTTCTTTTTTCATCCAAAGTCCACTAGAGGTCGAAGTCCTGTATGATCCTTCTGCCAGGGTTGATGGCTGAAAAACTATACGCTGTAAGGCGTCCTGGAGCACGGACGTCGGTGAAGTTCATCTGCAGAACCGAAAGCCTTAATACAAACCTCTTACGATGTAGGCAGGGAAGTGGATATTAGATGTTAATGGCTTTGTGTCAGGCAGCAGTAATATGGGGTGGAGGGAAAATACCCTGTAAAGTAGCGCCATCACTGGAAAGGCAGGATATAAAAGGATGAGCTGGATTTGCAAGGATATTTAGGGATCGAAAGATATAGGTAGGTAGCAAGTGAGATTTTTCAAGCCACTGATGTAAATCAGGAGTCCAATGCTCATTGACTTAGAGAATGGGGGGCAGCTCTGTATTGGGTCTTTAAGTAAATTCCAGAACCTGCGTATTTGTATCTTTAGATGCTTTATTACTGTTGTACATTGTGAATGCCTGACAGATTCTTCAGTAGCAGTGGTGGCTACTTGCGGAACCCATGTGTCTGGGATGCAGTGCTTCTGAGCCACTTGGGACAGTGTAAATTTATTCTTTACACAGGTCTTGCTCAGTTAAGATTAGTGTCCCATTTAGGCTGAAATAGCTAATTCTGTTACAGAATAATTTATTCCGCAGCTCATAACTTTCAGAGAATGATCTATTTACAGACAGTGTGATCCTGTTGGATAATACTAGGTATTCCAAGAATAGGAAGAAACTGTGCTGAAGAGATTATAAGAGAATAAAAGTACTGGAGGTTGATACCACAAACTCCTTTAAAGGTTGACTTAAAGGCAGGTTCATAATAACCAAACTGGCGTTACATTTTTAGCATAATCGATCCACTCACTGTTGTGAAGAAAAATCCCTACTTTGGGAAAATCCCTTGATCGTGAAAGCCCGTCCCTCTGAGACAGTCTTCGTTTACAAAAGGCCAGGGTGTTGCCAGTCATCTGTGGAGTGGATGAGGTCTAGGTCCGGTGGCTTGGGACCTCTGCCTGCAAAGTGCTGAGCTGGATGTATGACGTGTAAGTTCCATACCCTCTATTTCTGTTACTGAAATAGTAGCTTCATTTTTAGGGAACTCCCACCAATTCTGTATGCAGGTACATGGATGTGACCTGTTCGGACATTATCATTGGCGGACAGCTCTAAAGGTAAGTAGGGGTCATCCTCTTAAGGGCTTGGATTACCTGCATATTTCCTTCAATTTTTTGTCGTTGCTTTCCTGCAGTCCCTTCTTTGTTGCAGAGTAGTCTTCATATCTTCTACTCATGTCATCTAAAATACCTTTTTAGAAAAGAGCTAAGAAATAATTATGCATGTAACTTGGGAAATGAACAAATGAATGCAAATTCTAGTGACCTAAGAGATATTTGATGAATTGTAATAGCGAAGATATTTTTTCCGGTAAACAGTCACCTATCTGATTTCTGACTGCAGCGTTTGATTTAAAAGTATTTAAAACGCAAAATTTGTAAAAGTTTAGCTCCTAATCTTGGTTTCGTGTAAATACCTGGTTGTCAAATCATTTAGTAGAAAATACTATCATTTAAGATTGTCTCATTGGACTGTTTATGAATACGAGAAATACGTAGTGTCTATATGGTGTGTAAATGTGTGCATACAGCTTAAATTCAGTTACACAGACAAATTCCTGACTCAAAATCTAAAGTATTTCAGTCACTACATTTTAAAGGGATTCAGATTATATTTGTCTGATTAATTGCACCAGTATCTTTAAAAGCAATATGGGCATTTGCATGCATGCATAATCGCTTAAGGTGCTTATCCTGTAATTTACTGAGTGACTGTGACCTATGATATGAGAATTCATGGCTTATAAAAATCCAACTTTTAAAGACTACTGTAAAAAAATAACTGTAATTAGAGTTTGATCTGCATATAAAATACAGACACTTCTAAAACCTTACTTTTGCTCTGTGGCCATCCAGGTGATGTGGAATTTACAGGGGTGCTGCTGGTAGTAGTATCGCAGTCGTAGCATTGCAGGAAACTAGTCATTGCATAGTAAGCAGGATTAAATGGGGAAACACAACTTTTTATTGGCAAAATTTGACTATGGTACTGAGTCAATGTCTATAGTTTTTTACTTTTTTTTCTTTTTTCTATTTTTCTATTTTTAAATCCCTGTAGTATATAAAATGTGCAGAGCAATCATTGATTTGCAGCTGAAGTGTAACCAGCTTTGGGTGAAACCTAGAAGCTGTTTAACAGCAGGACTGCTCTGTAGCTTAGGGCAGGAAACAAGGATGCTCTTTCCAGTTGGAACTACTAGAGGTGTAACATGCTGGTGAAGCCTGTCTTGTGATTTCTCATTTGGCTGATCTGACTAGCAATGAAGAGACTGCTACCAGTTCCAGTGAAAAGAATTACTCATGTAACTCAAGTAAACCAGTGTTGGTGCTTTGATGCTTAAGATTAAGGTTCCGTGCCCACTGGCAGTCATTGGGGGTTGGCTACCACTGAGTATGAGATGAAGTTGCTATATAATTATCTGTGTTGGGATTTGTTTGTGATGTTAGGCTTGATACGTCTTCTGTTTCAAAATCTGCTGTAGGATCGCTGACTGTAAGATAGCTGGCATTTCAGATGAATTGCTGATTATTGCCTTATCCTTCACTTGCATTTAGAAGAAGCTATTTCACAGAATGAGGAGTTACATTTCTAGTACAAGGTAAATTTCCGGCTCCTATTCACCTTATTCATACAGGCAGATAAGAATGATTTCACTCGGTTAATATACTCATTTGAATATTAAAAATTGTACTTACCTGGCTTACCTGCTATTTTTTTTTAAGTGTTTAAATACTGTAGTTAGAAAGTAGATAAATGGACAGTGGTATATAATGCACCTTTGTTACTGTACTAACAGAAAGAAACAGTTCCTCAATAAAAATCTTTCCAGTATCTGATCTTTTCCTCTATATTTTATGCAGAAATGCATAAAAAGTCCCAGGCTAGTTTTAAACTTACAGTATTGAAATGAGAGGCAGACAAGAATTCTGCAAATAATCCTCACGGAGCTACTCTGCAGTAACCCTGATTCTTTTACAGTGGTGGGAAATCCCTTACTCAGTTGTCTTCCTGATACTATTGGTGACAGGTTTGCGTAGAGTGAAGCTGGTAGCAGTAGTGGAAACCTATAGCTTTACTTCATCTCCAGATCAGATAATGCTGCCTGAAGTATCAGCTTGCTGCGATCGCTTTCACAGGACAGTGTCTACATTCTTGCTTTTTGGAGATCACAAGCTGTTTATATTTGGATCCTCCGGAATGAAAATATAAGTGGAAGAACATTATCATTCACTTAAGTTATCTTACTTCCCATTATTTTTTAACTCTCAAACTTTTCCTCCATACCATTTTGGACATAATTTTTGAGCAGGATTCTCCATGTGTTGACAGCTTATTTCCTTGTAGAGTCCCTTGAAACATGCATATTCAGAACCCCTTGGGAGGGCCAAGCCTCTGCTTTGTTCTGCTTGTCAGAAGGGCTTGTGATTTTCCTGCACTTCCAGTAGAGCTTGAAATTAGTTGTATGCTGATGTTCTACTGAAACAAGCATGGGACTCAAAATTAACATGGCTTTTATTTGTCGCTTGTTTCGTGCATGGTCATAAATCTCTAGCATTAGTAGCATACTGCTTGCTGCACAGGCTTCTTAAGGCAAGTCTGTATGTGGTTTTTATGGCAAAAGCAGCTGGGTGGTACCGATTCCTATCTGGAATCTTTGCAGGCAGGTTTAGCATGGCACTGAGCCTTGCTAATGCAACTTCCTGAGTGCAGCTGAACCCAGGCTCTAGTGTGGATTCATAGTTATGGCTGTATGCCTTCCAGGTGGCTTTAGCGTGGGCAGAGACTGCCCTCCAGAAGACAGCACTGATGTGAGTGCAGAGGGAATGCAGGGGCTTTGTATCCATCTTTGTGTTCTTTAGAATTGCTTTTTATTAATTTCTCAGTGGTAAATGTAGACATGGGTTTTATGAGAAGAAAATATTTGCAAGAAGGTAAAATTTGGAGCTTTTGATCAGAATTTGCTGCCAATGTCTTTTTAAAAATGGAATGAAATACAAGTCCCTGCTTTTTTATTGCTAGAATCAACCTATAGTCAACTCCTTCCTTCAGTCTTCCTGATACCACACGTAAAACTGTTGTCAGCCTTTACCATCAGAAGTGCTGGATCCTACTTGTGGGTCATTGGAGTATTATGTCAATGCTTTCATTGTCGCTGAATGTACCTTAGAAATGTAACTGGAATTCTTCACATTGTCCTGGTGCCTCGGTGGTACAATATAATGGATGAGAGAGGTTTACGCATATGGCAATTGCACGTATTAGTGCTTGCATGAACGGGATGGTTGTGTGTCGTGACTGGGCAGTAAGTGTATCGTACTTTGAAAAGATCATCCACTGGAGAGTTGTAGGGATTCTACAGTGATACTTCTTTGGATTGAAGGTCTAGAACTCAGGGGAAATTCAAGGGGATCTACTGAAAAATGGAGGGGGTTTAGCAAGAATAAAATAGTCCCTGCGAATCTGTGGTCTTTATTTTCCAATTTTGACCATAATTCTCTTCAAGTTCCTAGTGATTTACTGCTACTGATTGCAGAGTCCTACCTGTGTGCACAGCCACCTTCTCTGTGTTTCAGGTAAAATATATATTCTGAAAGTCACACGTGAAAACAAGTGATTTCATAGAATTAAGTGTAAGCAGAACAGTGACCATTGTATTGACAAGAGATTGAGTTTAATAGGTAGTGGTTTATTATTTAATTGGTATGTCACCTGCTGCCAGTGAAATCTGATACTTCATCTGGCCACAGCAGAGTTTCAATGACCCTTATTGATTTTTTTCCCCCCCCTTCCTCTAACTCAAGGTCTTGTTACAGTAAAAGCTGATATGTGACAAAGAAAATTATAGCAATAGATGCTTCTGGGACTCGCTTACCAAGCACATAATTGTTTCTATGCCTCTTTGAAATAGTTGCCTATCTCCAGCTATAATGATACACCAGAGGAACAAATCAAAACCTGGTCAGCTCAGTTACCAGAGTTTTTCTCTTAATCAAAAGAATATATTCTTGCTGCAGAGCCAGTTTGTTAGCTCCAAGAAAAGCTGGAAAGTTCTGCCTGTCCCTTAGAAGCATTTCCCTGGAGGCATGGTGTTGATGGATGTATGAAGGGAGTACCACCTACTTTAGGGATGGTAGAGGGAGCTGAGTAACACAGAGCTCCCAAGGGGTTACAAAGCTGTAGGACATTTAGAAGTGGTGAAGAGAGAGGAAGGAAGGGCAAAGGGAGTCTCTTCTCCTGAGAAGCAGGCTATTGAAGCAAGATGTGGATGCAATTTGTCTTGTGTTTTTCATATCATCTCAGTACATCCTGGCTATTGCCTCTTAGGATTTTTACCAGGCTATCTTCTTCTTATCACCCTAAGTCATTAGCACCTTATGATATAGCATCCTTTATAGCCTCTGCAGGCTTAGCTATAATTTAGATCACTGTACCAATATGCTAATTGGCTGCCTCCATCTATTGTCATTTACAGACTCTGTGGGTGTCCTTGCTTTTCCTCCTTCATGAGTTTCTACAGTCTTAAAGGCAAATGGTTTGAAGGGCTCTAAAATGAATGCCTCGGCTTAGAAATGCCACACGTTTTCTTGATGAATTTATCTCTTATATAGGTTGCAGAACTGGTCTTTTTGACCGGGTCTACCGACCTTTCAGATCTCATGGGATCTCTGTTGGCCTTCATCTCTTTCTTCTGGGTTAGTTTAAAAAAGAATTTCAGCTCAATTTGACATACTGCTATTTCACCTGTCCTAGAGTATCTGAAGCTTGAGGTGCCTCTCAGTTGAGCCAAACTACCTGAGAACAAAACTTTATTCACTTCTGAAAGTCTGATTTTAATAGAAAATTAAATAAGACAAAAAGATGCTGTAGCTAATGTACACTCAAGCACAAATGCTGTGGAATAACTCACATTGTTAGTGATAGTAATTGTATCTGTGTTGTGGTATAACACCAACCCTAGAATCATAGACTCATTTAGGTTGGAAAAGACCTTTAAGATCATCGAGTCCAACCATTAACCCAGCACTGCCAAGTCCATGTCCCCTAAACCATGTCCCCAAGCACCACATGTACACGACTTTTAAATACCTCCAGGGATGGTGACTCCACCACTTCCCCAGGCAGCCTGTTCCAATGCTTGATAACCCTTTCCGTGAAGAAATTTTTCCTAATACCCAACCTAAACCTCCCCTGGCGCAGCCTGAGGCCGTTTCTTCTTGTCCTATCACTCGTTACTTGGGAGAAGAGACCGACCCCCACCTCGCCACAACCTCCTTTCAGGGAGTTGCAGAGAGCGATAAGGTCTCCCCTCAGCCTCCTCTTCTCCAGACCAAACCCCCCCAGCTCCCTCAGCCGCTCCCCATCACACTTGTTCTCCAGACCCTTCCCCAGCTCCGTTGCCCTTCTCTGGACACGCTCCAGCACCTCAATGTCCTTCTTGTCCCGAGGGGCCCAAAACTGAACACAGCATTCGAGGTGCGGCCTCGCCAGTGCTGAGCACAGGGTCACCATCCCTACCCTGCTCCTGCTGACACAAGCCAGGATGCCGTTGGCCTCCTTGGCCACCTGGGCACACTGCTGGCTCATGTCCAGCCGGCTGTCAGCCAGCAGCCCCAGGGCCTTCTCCGCCGGGCAGCTTTCCAGCCACTCTTCCCCAAGCCCATAGCATTGCATGGGGTTGTTGTGACCCAAGTGCAGGACCTGGCACTCAGCCATGTTGAGCCTCATACCAGATGCCCTAATACTGGACCATGTGCATTATCTACTGGTCAGGAGGTCACAAACTATATTTCCCCCTGTTTGTGTAGGTCTGAAATGGACAGGTGGAAATGGAAGTGATGTGTTTGGGATGCTTAAATAAGATCATGGTTATTTGAAAGCATGAAGTCACTACAAGGGTGATTGAAGATTGTGAAATAGTGAAGCATTCGGGGGGACATTCTGCAGCGAGGAGAACAGTTTCTTCCATCACTTTTGTATGGGCTGTCCCCATGAAAATACTATGAATTGATACTGGAGCTTAATAAATGAGTATTGTGCATGTGGGTAGGTGTATCTGTTGCATGAAGACTTGCAGCCATATGAAATCAGAGCGTGATATATGTTCAGCCTTCACCTTTCAGTAGTAAGTGAAATCAACAGCAAGAACAAACATTTTTATTTTACATCAGAGTTAAGGGTAATGTTTAATTCATGTTCAGATCTTTCAACCTTTAAATGTTCTTGTTTCATTACAATACTTCTTAAACAGACTTAATAAAAACCTAAATTCCCATTATTAGCCCTTCAGAGATGTCACAGTGTATCCCAGCTGCAGAGGAAGTTCTGTATAGCATTAATTATGCACTGAAAATACAAAGAAAGCACTTGATATTTTTCCCAGATCCATATGTGGTGTTTTACTGTTGTTTGGTGGGTTTTTTCATCATCTTTATTGATTCAAAAACTGGGCTTTGAAAACTCATTCCAGAACTTATTTAGGTTGTATAGGATTTTCCCCACTCATAGACAATGACCAAAAAAATGGTCATTTACTGTCCCTGAAGATTGTTTAGGGCTGTATCTGAAGGACTGTAACTAAACATGACTAATAAGATCATTGGCAATTACTTCCTGTGCTTCCTTTCCTGGAGACAACACAAACAGTAACATTCTGTTTGTCCACTGATTGCATTATTATTAAATAAGTAAATCAATCACTATGTTAGAACATTTCCATTTCAGTGTGGTCAGAAGACTATTTGATTTTGTAGTACACTCAGGAGCAAGTTATGTTTGGGGTCTGGTGCCTACACAGAGCTTTAGCACCATTCATGGCTTGTTAGCTTCTTTACTCTTAATTTTCAGGAAAGTGGAAAGTGCCGTATTTTAAAAAATAATTAGATGCAATAGAAATCAAAGTAAATTTGGTTTGTAACTACTTTTACACAGTTAGGCTAGACCTCTAAGGGTGGTATTCTCATTTTATAAGTAAAAGAACTTAAGGTACAGAAATAAAAATGAAGCCTCGCATCATCTCATACAGAGTCCATCCTTCTTCTGCGGTTCAGAGGAATTGAGCTGCAAGAAGCTACACCAGATATTTCCTGTGTAGCCTGGAATACTTACAGAGGCAGCAGCAGAATGGAACTTTTAAATTTATTTTTAAATTTTATTTCTTGTGTCACAACAGATGGAACAATTATAAGTAATGAATGAAGTTGTTCTCTTAGGTGTTTTGTAACCAATAAAGAACAAAATGTTTCAAAGAAATGAGAGGGAGCCTGTTAACAATTCTCAGCTCCTCCTAAGGCGCAAGCTTGCTCACATTTGCCACATTAAGTCCTGTTCTGAGCAAATAAACAACCCCTAAGTGAGAGCCAGAGATTAACTACATTCTCCTGTGGAGTTTTCAAAGCAGCAACGTCTTTCATGGGAGCAATTTGTCTGAGAAGTTGGCAACATACTCTTTGTCTCAGTGATGTAGATCCTAGCGGGTCCAGAGAGAGAGGATCCTTTGTTGCCTCTATTAATGCTAGAATTATTTTGAATAGACATCTCCCATCTCTCTGTTGGTCTTGATCTCCATCCCTTGTAGCTACATGCAGTAGTAACCATGAGGGTATTGTGCTGTGGCCAGCATGGAGCAGTATTCACTCTGGATGGAAGAAATCTGATAAAAGGATGGCAATGGAAATTGAACTAGAATGTGTTATTTGTGCACTGTAATTGCAAAAATACTTTGGAAATACATACTGTGCTTTGAGACTTGCAAACAGATTTCATTCAAGTTAATTACATATTGGCATATCAGTTAAAAGGTATCAGGAAGGACTCCTGCTTGATGTGTTGTATTAACCATCATACGCTGCTGTTGCAGTAAGGTAAGTTAATTTGGAATGATCACCTCGGAGTTTATGCAGCCTAGGCATGGAATTAACAATGCTGAAACTGCTTGTTATCTCATTGTGCCTTTACATATCTGGCTTTAAAATAAAGCTTCACAACAGCAAATGTTGTGTATTGAAGAGCAGGGGGAGCTCTTTCTGTCTTTTACATTTAAAGAGAACAGTATTCGTGGTAGTTTTGAGTAAAAATGTTCACAGCCTCCTGATAAAACTGGAATTAGTAGTGTGTACTAGCTCTTTTCCATGAGTGTATATAGCTTAGAGATCATCCCATGATGAGTAACTCTTGGCTTTGTAGGTGGATAGGAATGTGGAGTGATGTCGAGGTAAGCCAGTCAGCCTTTAAGAGTGCTTATCATGTTCCTGTGCTCCAATTCTGCTGGTTAGTAGCAAAAGGAGGTGTTTTTGTAAGGCAGATCAATAGGGTGAAAAAGCATGCCTGATCCGGGGATGGAGACTCTATGCGTGAATGCATGCAGGGGTGGGAGGGGTAGAGTAAAAGAAGTTGCACCAGACTTTTTACACCAAAGTTTGTCTTCATGTTAGTAGTCGCACTAAAATCTCTAAGCCAAAACCCACTGAAGGGATGAGGGGCTGTAATTTCCATTGACTTCAAAGGAATTGCTAATGCCCGATTTCTGTCAGCATTTGACCTCCTGAAAATTCAGAGGAATAAAGCCTAAAGGTGTGGGTCCTTTTTGAAGGCTTTAGAAACCAGAGTGTGTTTTGTCTTAGAATCACTGAATAATTTATGTCGGAAGGGACTTTTGGAGGTCATCTGGTCCAGCCCCTGCTCAAAGGAGTGTCTTTAAACCTTTTATGACACCCTTGTAAGACTGGGCATATGTGAGTAGTTTGAAGCTTTGTTAGGTTTGACTCAGTCATAAACCATAAACTGTAACCCTTTTAGCTTGAGTTAAACAGTGAGGAAAAAAACTCACCTTCAAATCCTAAGTGCTCACACTCTCCATGGCTAACAAAAAGCGCTAACTTAAATATGTTAGTCCTGAAATGCAGCAGTAATAGTTGGTATGATAGTTACTATGGACGTAAATTGTGATTCTTACCATCGCAGATTGACCGGACAGGGGGCTGTGGCTTTTGGGAACAGAATTTCCAGTGGAAAGGTTTCAGATCACACAAACG
This sequence comes from Morus bassanus, assembly GCA_031468815.1. NCBI lineage: Eukaryota > Metazoa > Chordata > Aves > Suliformes > Sulidae > Morus > Morus bassanus. Next base: position 30,132,015 of record CM062577.1, read on the forward strand.
CACAAAAAGATAAATAGCAAGTAAAATCATTGCAAACTGGTATCCTAAAACAATTAGCTAAAAAGTATGATAAACATTGAATAGGCCATTTTTTTACTTTTAATTGAAAAATCTTTATGTTAGGGTCATTAGAAACAACATGCAGAAGTGTGAGAAGTAGAATCACTCTAAAAATAAAGTAAAAGTTAATTTGAATAATGATGGATGGAGATGCTAGTTAAATTTAAAAGAAAGAGTTGAGATCAGGTGCTGTTAAAGCTGATACATGCAGAATGCATGGAGCAAGATGAAATTTGTCGTGTGGAAGATTACAGTAGATCTACTTTATGCAGAACACCTGTCTGCATTTGCAGTTGTAGCTACTGCAAACACTGAAGTGGTCTCTATTTCTAATCACATTGTTAATGTGTTTGATGGAAGATATGCATAGTAGTAATTTCTGCTGGATAGGATAAAAGGAGTTGAAGTTTACTAGCTGGGCATAAGTTTTCTGAAAGCTGTAAAGTTTACTGTTTAAGCGTATAGAACTTTATGAGGTAACTCAGCTCTTTTGCTGGTGAAGATACAGTAAATCCATTGTGACCTTATGGTTATATGAAATTTAGAATGGCAAATGTTGGACAGCTATGACTCGATATTTGCTTGATATCAATACTATAAATAGTTCGAAGCATATCAAAGGTGGGGTCCAAATTTTTTTGATACCACTTGGGGCAGCTGGATGAACAAAGGAAGGGAACTTAACTGCAGTTTTACTGGCCTTGCAGCATAACTTGCAAATCCTGGCTGAGGATACTGTGGCAGCTAGCAAAAGCATTTTCTTGACTGGAGCTCTTCATGGGTTAAACACACCTCCCCTGAGTAATTCCTATCTTATGTTTTCCTCATTGGTCAGGGTTTATCTAACCCAGCTAACTGGGGAGGTCCCAGCTGACTGGAGTTAGCAAAAGTGAAGCCCAGCTACAAGAAGGACTGGAAGGAGGGTCAGGGAACTACAGGCCTGTCAGCCTGAAGCTGGGGAAGGGTCTGGAGAACAAGTGTGATGGGGAGCGGCTGAGGGAGCTGGGGGGGTTTGGTCTGGAGAAGAGGAGGCTGAGGGGAGACCTTATCGCTCTCTGCAACTCCCTGAAAGGAGGTTGTGGCGAGGTGGGGGTCGGTCTCTTCTCCCAAGTAACGAGTGATAGGACAAGAAGAAATGGCCTCAGGCTGCGCCAGGGGAGGTTTAGGTTGGGTATTAGGAAAAATTTCTTCACGGAAAGGGTTATCAAGCATTGGAACAGGCTGCCTGGGGAAGTGGTGGAGTCACCATCCCTGGAGGTATTTAAAAGTTGTGTACACGTGGTGCTTGGGGACATGGTTTAGGGGACATGGACTTGGCAGTGCTGGGTTAACGGTTGGACTCGATGATCTTAAAGGTCTTTTCCAACCTAAACGAGTCTATGATTCTAATGTGTTTTCACATGCCAAAGTTTTTGACTCTGTGGCCAAGTGAAAGCATGCAAGCCGTTGCATGCAAGTTGCTATGCTAAATCTGGCATTCTTTTAAATGTATAGAATATTTGGGTCTGCATCTCATATAGTGAACCATTTTGTAGTGAAGAAAAGAATATAAATAGAATACTTAATACTGATTTCCAAATCTGGAGTATTGCAGAAGAATCTTACTCGTGAAAGACAACTTCCTCTGTCAGCTGCATAGTCACCCCTTTCACTCATTTAGTCACCAAAATTACTAGTCGCCTTTCTCTTTTGCCATAGTAGGGAGACTAGATTAGAAATAGTGTTTGACTGGAAAAAGCAGCGATCACAAAACTGCAAAGCAGGATGCATTCCCTCTTGTTGGATGTGTTCCTCCCTATAGTCTATGGCCAAACCGATACCTTAAACGCACCAGTTTCAGTTTTCAGAAGATGTTCTGCTCTGCATTGGTAGTGCCTAAGGTGCTTAAGTTAGGCACTTGATTGCCCTTGACCTCTTCTATGTAGAGATAGCCATCTCTTCTAGGGTATTCATAACTTCTGCAAATGTAGAAAAGGAAACTAATGGCACTTGTAGATGATTATCTTTGCTGAGCATTACTGTCACTTTGTTGTTTATAGGCACAGGTCAGATATACGGTCCTGATATACACTCATTCAGATTCTGTAACTGATGGATAGTGAATGCATCTGTTTCCTCTAAACTGGCACGCCAAGATGAGAATGTGAGCAGCTAAATAACTGGAGTCAAGAATATGCACTTAGGCCTTGCTTGGGTAATCAAACTCTCAGACTCAATAGGAGGCATGCTACAGAAATAGCAGGAAAGAAAATCTGAAAAGATGTGGGATGATTTCTTTAGCATAAATGTGGTTTCATGTCACTTTATTTCCATGACTCACTATATCTAATATAAACAATAAAATTCAGAAGAGGACTGGCTTTCTGAGGGTGGAATCAAATATGAATAAATTTAACAGGGATTTAAGCTGCAGAGGGCTCTAGTGGAACTTTTTTGGGTTACGTCTGACACTTATCCTGTCATTACTGGCTGAAAAATAAATGTTTCAGCCTTTTTATTCAGCAATGCTAGCAAAAAGAAAAGAAAAACCACCAAGGTCATTTTAACCCTCTGTCCCACTGTACATAGTTCTTATTTTATGCGATTCCTGAGGTAAGCTAAGCACCTTTTGGAACAAATAATAAATGTAAACTATATCCCCAGGTAAAGGTAGTAACAGAAGCAGGAGAGAGAAGGGAGGAGTGAGCTGTAAAAAGCAGGAGTAAGTAGCTTTATTTTGAAAGTACAATCAAGTCATGTTTACCACTGTTGCAGAGCTTTATCCTCTCATCTTTCACGCTGCCTACTAAAGCTGAGGAATTTTGCATTAGGCACATCAGCTTGCTTGTCTGGTGACTACATTGTGACAGTGCCTGGAGGCCTCAGTTGGGACTAAGACCATACTGTGCTTGGCACAGTACAAATGAGGAAAATTAAGTCAGTCCTTTCCCAAGAAACTCACTAGAGAAAAATCCAGCAGTGATGACAGTTGTGGTTAGGTCTCTGTGGATGCATATTAAACTGAAAAAAGTCAGCTCCTGTTATAAAGAATATAAAGTACAAAATATTCCTATTTCTGTTTTGCAATTGCCTTTATCTGTATCAATGTATGACAGAAGACGGCAGAGCAGTCTGCTACAGAATATCCACACACAGAGCATGCTTGTTTTACGTCTTGCATATTGATAGTGGTTGAACTTGGATTTGTTTTTATTTATCTATTTTACTCTGTGAAGGTGTATTTTGTAGGTTTATCTGACCGGGATGGAAGGGTGGGCCCATCTGTGTTTTTTCTTGTTTCTCTCATCTCCTCAGCATTTGGTGGGAGAGGGCTTTGCAGCTGGAGCGGTTTCTGACTGCAGGACTCCATCATTCCAGGTTTTTTTTTCTAAGCAATTCCTCTTTGCATTCTGCTCTGAAATCCCACTGGGTGCCTGCTCAGCAGTGCTTTAACTTCTGAATATTGAAACCAGCAGGTAGGGTAAGGATGGAATATTTTAAACAGCAGAAGAGACACTGGGTATGGTGTATAATATCTGGTGCTCTATGCGTTGCACTGGAGAGAAAAGCTGTTTGAGAGTCATTTAGGGTACAGCTGTTTCTAGAGAAGTGGCCAGGACTTCCAGGGTACGCGAAAGCTCTAAAACAGGGGAGTGGTGCCAGGTGCTGGAAAAAAAGGAAACACAAAGGTGTCTCTGGATTGGTAACTCTGCTTTTAAGACAAAATGGATCTAAGTCTAAATCAAACAATTTTGCTTGGCAAGGGTTGTAAGGGTGTAAGATGAGAGACATTTATCCAGAGGTATACATTTACGGGTGAAGCGTCATCTTTTAGTGCCTGTTCACTGTACAGTGCGGAGATCATTATGGTGAATGCTCATCCTTTTAGATTAAGTTGTTGGCTGTGATACGCTCAGACTTTGTTATGTTTAAAGGTTTTTGTAACAAAGTGTGACTTTCAGTGGAAAAAGAAAAATGCAGTAGAAGCTGCATGAGCATATAAAACAGGTTTGTGTAGGTCAGGGAGGCAGAAAGATGGGTGATTCTGAGCTAAAATATGATCGCTTCTTGTCGAGTCCCTGAATTAATGCTTTACTGGCAAGCAGGCATGCGTGCATGTGTAGGGGTGTATGGGAAAGGAGTGAAATAGATTACAGTCCAGAAATCGGATTCTTGAGCAAGGTGTTTTTCTTTTTCTTGGATGAGAGAAATAGCTGAGTAGCAACTTTGCTCTGAAGTCAAAAGAGGCCACCTTTGGCATAAGGTCTCTATGGGGAACAGTACAGAACGTGATAGAGAAAATAACAGGGGAATGTTTTTTAAGGGGTCTGTTTCTTTTTCTTAGGAGGGCTATTGAAATAGAAAACCTCCCTGAGCATAGCAAAAAGCAAATTCAACCTAGTTATGTTACTGATACTCTTCTTGTGAAATGCCTTTCTCAGTTGTCTAACAAACAGGAAAAGAAATGCTAATTCTGCTAGTAAGATTGTTTCCTTGCTATGCTTCATTTCTTTGCATGTTTAATTCACTCTGAACCTTAAAATAGCTTTCTGGTGTTTGTCTTGGTGGCCTCTTGTTGCTTTGTTTGCTTTTGAATTGAACTGCAAGGTTTCACTCACATCCTTTTTGCAGGAAGATCTGGGGGGATAAGGGGATTGTGTCTCTTCCTCTCTGTCCTCTGCTGCCTCGCTTCCTCTCTGTCCTCTCCAAAGCATGTTTCATGCAACATTGAGCTCATCAGCTGGCTTTTTAATACTCCAAATGGAGGAGTTCTGTAATGGGAGTTGGGAAGCAATACTGTAATACAGTTGGCCTGTATGACTAATCAGTTAGATAAAGAATTCAGGCTGCAGAATAGCAGAGCCTTCATGCTTGATTGATGATAACAGCAGCCAACTGACTTACTGCCCTTACTGCTAGCATCCCCCACACTATTAGAGAGGATTTCCAGCATAGTACAATAGATTTGTCCTAGTAAGCATAATGCTGGGGTTTGTAGCGCATGACATCAAAAACAAAAGAAAAGCAGGTCAAAATGGATGATTCCCTGAATATACTTAGAAAAGCAGGAGTGGAAGAGTCTGGAACTAATGCTCGCTCGTCCCCTACCTGCGTACTTCCTACCAAAAGAAGCGGATTAGTCTCTGTACTCAGCACAGTATAAAGAGTGTCTCTTATTCCTAATGACCTTTACCACGGAGCTTGTTTTTCTTTGGCAAATCTCCCAGACCATAGGCAGGGCTGATTTCTTTGGCTAGTAGAAGTTATTCTCTTTGAGTCAGGGCTTATGGAACTGGCATTATACATGAGCATAGAATATATGGAGTGAAATAAAATATCTTTTATGGAACCCATAAGAAAGGAGGAAAAGATACGTGTATATTAAACAAGTGTATCTTAATTTCTTTTGTCTTACAAGCTGTAAGTAGCTCTCAGAAACTCTCATTAGCTGCGGGTTTGGGGTTTTTTCTCTGTGTGTAGTGATGTAAACTTACTGCACTATCCACAAAGCCATGAATCATACTGTTCTGTTGAAGCTGCAAAGAACGGGTTGAGGTGGGAGAACTTTCTGTTGCAAAGAGAAAGATGGAGATTTTCCTGGATGAAATCAAAATCTGTTTATGAATCTCGGGAGAGCGATTCCACTCTCCTGTTTTATAGGAGCGTAAGGAGCCAAGAATATGGATGTTTCTAACACATACACATAGTAATACATTTTATGGACACTGTGAACTTATCAGGTGTCGGGTGTTAGCAGATTGATTGCATTCTGTGCCATTGCAGAAACTTAGCTGTATTTTTTTTCTTTTTAAATATCATTGTGACCACCGTTCTCATTACACCTACTAAAGCAATAGCAAGGGCCACCTAAAATAATATCTATCAATTGGACACTTGATTTAGATCAATGTAGATGTTGTTTAGAGCAGAACTCCACTGAGTGCATAAACTAATATTTAAGATATTTCTGTAATCAGACTTCAGTCGACGGATTGAGATATGTACCCTGATTTATTATCTGTACAAAGAAATTGCTTAAACTGTAAATAGCTGGTGATGCTTTCTGTCCAGAAGTTGAGCTTTCTGTCCAGAAGTTGAGCTTTCTGTTCAGAATTTGAGCTTTCTGTTTGACTTAGTACCTGAGAAAGAAGTATTAAGCTACAGTACTGATTTTGATTTGAAGTTAAATGCTGAAAATCCATTGTGAAGTTGTTAACAGCAGGGAGCTTCTTTTGTGAAGAACTAAATTAGAAGCTTTCAAATCTTTCAGTACTGACAGACTAAATGACCTCAGCAAATGATTCAGTTTCTGTTCTATCACTGGTGCATCAATAGTTGTTTTCCTTTCTGGGTCCATTATTCATAACAAAAAGATTTCAGTATAAAAGAGAACTTTACCTTTTACAATTAGCCTTCTCTTCCTGCTTGCTTCATTCCCTGTTGCCACAATCTAAGCCACAGAAATACAATTACAGTATTGAATGACTGGAATTTATGAGACAATTTAGTTTTGGGAAGTGAATTTGTTGTTTGTGATGTAGGGGCCTGTCTGAGTGGCTGAAACCTAGGTATCTGTGGCATGAATGATAGACAACCCTTCCCAAGCGACTTTGCTAATGGGAAGATTGCCAGCTGTGCTGCACTGCGTGTTGTCTGACAATGGTTACTCCTTCTTAACAGTTCACCTCTCGATCTACATGCCACATGAACTTAACATCCAGCATATCACCGAAATGAAAACAGGGTGCTGTGTGTTAACCTGCAGCTGAATCTAACAATCATTTTGATGCTGTCATAAAACTGCAAATTCTTGTGTAGCTTAAAATATACCAGATTGCATCTCTTAAGCTGTTATGTTAACGTTCTGTATTTACGTATGTGCATTACCTAAAAGATGCAAAGTTCTCAAATGGAAAATAAAGAGTCTACAATATCTAATCTGAAATGCATCTGCAGTATCTATTTATAAGCGAGGTTTGAACTGATGAACTTGCCTTATGCTGTGCCTCCCAAACAGATGCCAGAGATAGTCAGTCCAGTTATAGAGATATCATAAATCTGGTACAGCTTAAGATGCTGTATATTCAGTGTTCGTCTAAGTCAGTAGTATTCAACGACATGGCATGGGGGGGGGAAATCCTAGATTTAATGCCTGGATGGAGAAAGGGATGTTCTGGATATATGACCACTATGAAGATGGAATTTTAAGCCATTTTGTCCAACAGAAGCAATTACAAAATCTATTAATACTAATTTTTTATATTTTTCAGGCTAGGCATGTCTTATAGACAGCTCTTAATGGCAAATTAATTTTACTTTAGTCTTTTGTGATTGACTTGGTCTCCTGGGACTATAAATCAAAACAATTGATGTTTAGCTTGTTTAAAGTTCAATCATGCCCAAGCTTTTGGCTCTGATGAGCATTTTAGGTGTAGAGCTCTGCACCATTGGGGAGCAGGTGAGGCAAGAAACGTTTTGTCATTTTCATTTTTCCTTGGGGAAAACAAGCTGGGGAAGGGATTGTAATCCTCCAGTGATTTGGTGAAATGTATGGTGGTACAGAACCTGAAAACAGTCCATAAGAAGAAATCTCCTCTAACCAAAACGTTACTGAGTTGGTTCTGGTGCTCCATGGAGAGTAAAGAGAGGGGAAAAGGGACACAGAACAAGGATTGTACTGGTTGGAAGAAGCAGTAACACTTCAAAAACTCATAAGGAAGCATTATTGTGTGTTAACAGGGGTACTTGTAATGTGTTGAGTGAACAGTGTTCCAGCATCCGCCAGGAACCAGTTCTTGTCCTACTGATCTCAGAGCAACATGTCCCTTTGCAGGAGTGGATTAATTTCCCATTTATGTTTACTTGCTGTAATTCCATACGGGGAAATGTGCAAACATGGGCAATGTCCTTGGGAAAATGCAAAAGGATGCAGGAGAGGGGAAATAAGAGGGATTATAGTATGCTTGAGATTGTATATGATCTATTAAGGAACTGTGATAGGTAGAAATCATGCCTGTTTACAGTTCCTGCAGCTGAAGGAAGAAAATAGTCTTAAAATATTAAAATACTGCTGAGCAGTTCAACCAATAAATAGATAAATTTTTCTGCTATACTTACAAGGTGTGTTTCATATTTTGCCCATTCCCCTTGAACTTCCACTTGCAGAGATCTTTAAACGTCTTTGCTTGGATCTCTTTGCTTTAATCTTCAGAGAAATCTTAGAAACCTCAAAGCCACTCCTTCGTGGTTAGTCTGGACACAGGTTGTTCTGCCGATGTCTTACTTCCTGACTCAAGCAAAGGTCTGGGTATTACAACTTCATTATCAGATTAGAGTGGACTTGCACCATTTTTGGCACTGAAAAGCATTTTATCCAGCACTATGATCAGAAGGAGACACAAATGCATCTGTCCTTTGTCTGAAGACTTTCATTCCTTTAGTTCTTCTACGAGGAGTCTTCATATTATTGTCTCAAAGTCCAATATTTCCAAAGCCGGTTTGATCTCTTTGCCTTAGATGTTTCATAGCAGTGATGGGACATCTACTTTTTATATCAGGTAGCGCTTATTTACCTGTATCAATTTCTCTTTTCTTAGCATCTATTTCCATTCCATAATCACAACTTACTTTTAATATTCAGAGTTCAAGCTGGTCTGGACTTGATGAGGTACGTGAGCCGTAAGATTCATGCATCATATGTAATTTGTTAATGATTCAAAACTTACCTTTCCAAATATATTTTTAATTTTTACTCAGTGTTAGCATTTCTGTAAACATTCTCTTGGAAAAATTGTTTGCCCGAATACTTAAGAAAGTGGAAATAGCATGAAAACTACTCAGAACAATTAAATATTATAGAGTCCCATAAAATATTTTGAGGCAATTACTCTAAACCTGCTGTAATTATGAGGTTAAAAATCACAATACAAGTTCTGCTGACACTTCTAAGTCCATTTCTCAAAGGAGGGCAGTTTCAAAGCACCTCTACCCAGAGTTACTGGGCTGCTCGGTAGAACCCACTTCAAGGCACTAATCGATTAAGCCTATGCTGTTTAATATTAAACAGCATCCCTTCTGTCTTAACCTGCTTTTGCTTTTCTGTCTGCTCATGAGTGGCAGAATTTTGTAGAGAAAGAGAGTACCATGAATTTTATAGAGACCGTCCTTCAGTTGAGCTAAATGGATACTGAATTAAATAATAGAAAATCGTACTTTGCTTCTCCAGCAGGCTGGGGGATGGGGATATGAACCCTATGGAATAATGCCCATCATTAACTAAAAATATTAAAACCAAGACATGGTTTTATATTCTGTTGTTTTTCCTGTATCTTGATCCTCTAATGGACATTTTGATGACTAAGTCTAATATCTCCTAGCTGTCCTGTGATTTTCCCATATGTACTCTAAGGCCAGACCTATTAAAAAATGCCCGGTTCTTTGAAGTATACGTATTCAGTGTATTTTCTACAGCATTAAGAACAGTCCATCATACCTGGATGTTTAATAGAAAAGTAATAATGAAAATCCTCTAGTAATGTGCATTGATATTACTAGCAGAGGGACTAGTTGTTCTTCACCCGGGCAGGAACCAGCCATCCTAGAATATTGCTTGGACCTGCCAGGAGAGGGCACGTGTCACCCAGAGCAGGCAACGTCTCCCACTGCTGTCCTGCCCGCTGCCATGCACCGCTGGGGAACTCCAGAACTGGAGTGATTTCAGGCACTAGCCCAAAGAAAGGCTTGACGTTTTTCCAGTTTCTAAGGTAGGTTGCTTGCTCTTTATGGGCTGACATTCCTCATGGCAGTTTGCCCAAAAAATGTTAAGTGACCGCCATAAAAGAGAAGCCTTAAGAGTAGCTGCAAGAATTTTTAATCTTGATCCTACTCCATCTTAACGGAGTTCCTGGCAGATCTAATTTCATTTGTGTTGTGTGGGGTTAATAGCTTGATGGGTACAGGGCTATTCATAAATAATTCTTAATTATAAGGTATATCGAATTTCTAAAAGAGGAGATAATATCACTTTATGACAATATTGTGCATAACACAGCTAGCCTACCAAATGAAAGGGGATAAAATAATAATTTGCGCAGTCAGATGTTTGGAAGCCACAGAGGTAGCTAACAAGATTTGAACATCATTGATTCATCTGAGAGGAGAACCAGAGTACAGGCAGCGAGATCAGCAAAATAACCTGCTGGTGGGTCAATTAAATCTCTCTAGTAAACAATCCAAACAAGTGAAATTCTACTTTAGGCTTTTGCTGCCTCTTTCTGTAGCGGTAGCTTATTCACTACTAGACAATTCTAGTGGTTAAATAGTATTTGGGGTTTTTTGTATCTTCAAAGTACTGTCTATCAAACAAGATTTTGCAAGGACTGTTGCATTAAATTTCTGAATTATCACAATTTCAGAGAGTCAGAATAAACAGTTAGCAAGAAAAGAAAATGGAACAGAATTTCATAGTTCTCAAACATTTACCTGCTGGGACCACTGTATCCTGGACCTGCCTAAGATGTACATATATTACATATATTGAAAAACAGGTGCTTTAGCACACAAAAATCACTGTGTGATTTTTTTTTTAAATCTCCCTTCAGTCATTTTGTTTTTAAAAATAGGTGCGACGATTTGAAATCATTAGTGAATGCCCAAAAAAGTGCTGGGGGGGGTGGGGGTTGGGTTTTTTGGTAGCACCTCTGCTACAAAATGCATGCCTAGTCAAATGTTACATGATGCCTAGTCAGGGACCAGTACTGCATTTAGGTCTTAGAGACAGGGGTTTATATCCAACTGTGAAACAGTTTGAAGTTACGATGAAGGCTAGGAGTTGGGATCCAAACTTAATCTCTCTCTGTCAGCTTAATTAAACTTGGTTCTTCTGTATTTACAGAAGCAGAAGGACTCAGTTCAATATAGAGACATATTACAGGGGAGCACCTTAGATTAGTTTCATCCGTGGTGAAGTGTGCAGCAGTCAGGGATATGTTTAGAACTTTGTTTCTATTGCCTTACGGAAGTCCCAGGTGATGCCTGAGATTGCAGTGCACCGATTTCTTTCTTGTCCTGGAGAACATCCAGAACAAATTATCAAAAGTTGGTTGCAGGCAAAAAAGACAGCTTTAGAAGACCCATCTGAAGTGCAAAATACTGTAACGACTAGGACTGGTTTAGCTTGTAAAAAATAAATAAATATAAAAAGTAGTTTTAGATTACATCACATTAAAGTGTAGGACCATATGGCTTAGCTCTGTTTAGCTTACTAAAAATACAGTACACTCCAAAATGTGCCTCAAGTTTCTCTTCAAAAACTGTGCTGCTCAGGTTGTCATGGGAGCTTATGACAGCACACTGAGAAGAATATAAAGAAGAAGAAAAAAAGAGGGAGCTCTGGGCTCAACGTTGTTGTGGTGGAATGGAGGAAGGATAAATGTGAAGTCACTTTGCCAATTTCTCCGTCAGAAAACTAGTATAATGCAGTAGAGGAAATATGCAGAAAACTAATACCGTCCGTACAAGTGCTCAGAAGCATCCCCCAAGTTTGTAATTTGCAATCTGTTGTGGACTGTGTAATTCCCTGCCTCTCCTTGCAACAGAGAGCTTTTTGACTGCGAGATCCCATGTTCAGGGATCTGACGGCAAACCACTGCATTGCACCGGGTTGCAAGGAGTTCACGAAACTCGCCCTGTGCAGTTCTGCAGTATTTGGGCCGTGCTATAGATGCTGCTGCTGTAGTAGCACATCCAGATTCGTTATCCAGGATAGCAGCCTACATTCCTTCTGTGTGTAACATTATCCTGAGAAAGTGCTACTGTACGTTTGTCTCTGTTTGTGCTTTTCCTTGGCACCAGCCATTGGCCACTGTTAGAGAGTAGGAGTCCCAGAGTACTGGAATAGCTGAAATATTTAAGGCCAGTCTTATACTTCAGTAGACTTGCACTGATGTTGAATTTGTTCCAGCTTCTACATATTTTTAGATATTGTAGCATGAAATTTCATACCCCCCAAACCGTGGCTTCAGGGCAGTAGCACTCATGTGGCCAGTTTTCCCAGCTCCAGTAGGACTAATGGCGTGAGTACAGGGTGCAATTCTGCACCCATTCTTTTCTCATTATTTAATAAACCATGTTAACTGTCATAGCTTTGTTTTCAAAGTAAATTTTGACACAGTCTATACATTTATTTATAAAATTCAAGGACAAAGGGGAATAGTTCTCTGTGTAATGAGTATCTTCCCTAGTCCCCATTGTCCTGGGCAGTATGTGTATTAATCAAGAGTGGAGAAATATAAGTCCAAAGGCTGCTGATGGTGAGCACTTTTGGTAAATTGGTATAATAAACTGAAAGGAAAACACAGCACTTAGAATGACATTTTTAGCTTTGTTCATGTGTTTCTGGATAAAGAGCGTATTTCTAATGATCTGATTTCTTTCTCAATTGGACTCGGAAGAGCAGATTTACGTAGAGAAGGAATAATGTGAAGGCTACGCAATTTTACAGTAGATGTAAAAACTTAGCCGAAGTATGGCAGGGGAATGAAAATTCAGGGTTATGACTGGGTAACTTATATTATTAGATATGATTCAAGATGAACACTATACCCACTTTACCTCATTTGATTTAGCCGCATCCTCCTTAACGCATAAAATGATCAGATAGTCACTTGGGGACATTTTTCTCTAAATCATGAAAAATATTCCTCTACCCCCTAAAATTAGTTTAATTATTTCCATTTAACTGTGATTTTAAAAAGTCCCGCAGTTTCAGATACAGCTTAACAGTTTTGGCTGCTTCTATTTTACGCCAACGTTCCACTTCCGTAACCGAGAGAGTGACTGTATCTGATCCCACCTTTAGTAACGACCCTCTTGGTTATGTGTGTGGGTGGCTGTTTATCACTGCTGTTGTTTCCACCAAACCCTTGCGTGTCCATTGGACACACACACAAAAAGGGTAATTTTTATTTGAGACTTACTGCAAAACAGTTCTATAACATGAAGTACCGGTGGTATATCAAAAGAGGGGAAATACTGTGGCTGACTTAAATATGAAGAGCAACACACCAGGCTATTCTCATACTTTCACTCTATGGTGAGTTTTATTGTTGCTTCAGTGTGCTTTCGGGATAGAAAGGAAACTGCTCTGTCACTTTTTTTTAAAAAACAGTCAAACCTCAGACCAAAGAAACCTGAAGGAATGCTTCAGGCAAAACAAACCCCAGCAAACCAACCCCAGAATCAAACCTATGCCTGTTTCTGTACCCGATGAAGATCTAGTTATATGTATATTGTTGCAATAAACAAAATCTTCATCCTTTTCTTCTATTCCCAGTTTTCTGGAGTTAGCCTGGATAGTTTCTGCAGTCTAATTCTTTTATAGCTGATTAAGGTTGTCTAATTTTACAGCAGAATGAGCTGATGTGATCTTTTTCATTTCTGTGATATGAAAAATCATTGGAGTTAGTGTATAAATTAAAAAGAGATTATCTACATTGAAGTGAAATAGCTGAGTTAGATGCTTGGAACTGCATGAAAAAACTGTTCCTCTTCTAAAATTACAGAAGATTTCAGCAGTAGCGTTACAATTTGAAGCGTGCTCGTTAATGTGTGTAAGCCTGTATGTTTATCCGCCATAGTTACGCCAAAAGTGAAGAAGTGAAAACCTTGCGATGCAGTTTCATTGTTCAGAAGGCAGCGCATGCAGCCGGCCTAGTTACTGCTTCAGTCTCTTGGCACCCGCACACATTGAAACTACAGTTAATGAGGACTGGAGTTACTAAATTTTCACAGAGGCTCTGAAAATGACTTCAAAGATGTTTGAACACACCGATTTGTGTGTGCAGGAAATCATAAATGCATGTGGAAATACGTACTGTTCTCTACAGGTCTGAATTTTAATGGCGTTTTGTTGGTTCCCTTTTGAGCTATCCCGTTCTCGGGAGCCAGCGTGGTGGTCAAAGAACAGGAATATGGATATGAAAGTGAAAAATTTATTTCGAATCCCAGGTTTTGCCGTGCATTTTACCTTGGACACATTACGGTGTGTCTCCAGTAGCAATTCCTGGTAAAAACTTTACTTCTCCTGGAAAATACATTGAAGTCTCAAGTTGAAAAAGCTCTATAAATGTGAAATATTTGCATTATGATGTTAATGGTGGTATTTCATTAAGTTCTAACTGATGAATGGAATCACAAAAATTTCTTCTGCTTTTTGTATATCCAGCATGCTTGTTTTTTCGACCTCAGACAGTATTCTGAGTTTTCTTAGGGATTTGAAACTTCAGAGTTGACTTTGCTGACAGCAGCCTGTGCAGGTTGTGAAGGGGATTGTGACAAAGAATTCTGTGAGTCAGTTCTCCTTCCAAATTGTCAGTTCGGAATGTAGAAAGATGTCAGATCACTTTACTCGGTCTTTTTGCTTCTGGCATAACTGACTGATAGATTTCAGAAAAAGGTTAAAAGGGGTTAATATATTTCATGCTTTCAGTTCAGTAAGGCTGGAATCTGGAGATGCTGTTTGCCACTGTGCACAGTTGTATTTATAATAGAGTTTTCTTTCTTCTTTTCCTTAACGTTTTGGGAGAGGGTTGGATGCCACCCTTTTGACATATATGTTACTGCACATTCTCCAGATTCCTCCTCTTAGTCTTTCACAAGTATGGACTTAGGTGCAGCTGAGAAATGAAGGTGTAAAAAGAAATACTAGAATTCTGTGTTTGTGGTGTCTCCGTTGTATCCAGATTACATATGCATATAAATTAATATATTTAATTATATATACTCATTACAACAGGCAGCTCTTGAAACTGAGCTCACAGTCATGACTTAGTCTAAACATTTGTATGATGATGTCATTACAGATATTAAGGACCAAGCATCCTCCTGACATTTGTGCTCTGAATTATTTTGAAAAGCGTCAATAACTGCAGCCTATTAAAAGGGTGTGCTTTTGATAGCAGACCGCTGCTTTTACAGATCTCTTTTTCAGGGACTAAAACATTTGTTTAGGATTTGAAGGTTCCTGTGGCGTCACAGCTGACAGACACATACTCTGTGCACTCCCTGTGCAGCAAGGAACGTGCCTGTTTTTTTCTATGTGCTGCATAATGAATGCATATAAATAAGGAACATGGCTTTTTAAATTTCAATTGCTGACTTGTATGTGCTCATCAGTTTCTAAACAGTACGTGCTCCTTCTGTAATTTATTGACAATATTAATGAAAAAACAGATAACCTGATCAAAGCATGGATAGCAGAACAGGATAGCAGAATGTGGATAGCAAACCTATGTGCATAGGCTTGGAAGAAGGAGAAGAAGGGCTGGAGTTCAGGGCAGTAATTTAAGAACTGAAAGACCTAGAAAAAAGAAAGAAGAATACAGGAGGATCTGGGAAGACCTATAAGGAGGCTTATTGGCTTCCTATAAGTTTTCTACATTACTTGGTTTTCTGTATTACTTTAGATGAGTTAGTCCTAACTCCTCAGCAATCAGTGGGGATTTAGGTACCTAAAGAACTTGGTGAAGGTGGGTCTGAGTTTCTCTTTGTTTCATCTCCCAGTCTGCAGAACAATGCTAGTAGCACTGCGCTGCCTCAGAGGCAACACGCATCCTGCTGGGAGGATAGCCATAATTACAGATCACAAGGCAGATTTTTGAGGAATGGCAGCCAAGTAAGTGGGTGTCTTGATTTGGAAAAGCAATTTTGACCTCACTATTGTGACTGCTTTGAAAATCACCTGTCAAAGATGTAGGGATATCCCATTAATTGCTATTATAAGAATCACAATACTTACTTGTCAAAGCAGTATATTAAGCCTGATAATGCCTTGCTTATGCCTTAAATTCTCGATTGACCCAATTAACCTAATTAGTCATGTTTGAGGGTGGACAAAAACGTGGGAGACTTACAGAATACCCTGTGACATCCTGCTAGCTTAAATACAATCAGAATAATGCATGTTTTCTACAAAGAATTTAAGTATCAGATCCATTGAAAGCCTTGGCAGAGCACTGTGTCCAGCAGCATGGCCATTACTGTGATTCTGTTGAGCTTAATATATGCAAACCAGACAGTTCCAGTGAATTGCAGCAATAAAACTTTTGTTCCAGCAGCCAAGTTAATCATTTGAGTCTTCACTGGAATGACTCTGTGTTTCCATGACAATTGGATGGGCTTATGATTGACACACATACAATTGAAATCTGCCCTTCAGAACTGTAAATTGCAGAGACCTGAGGAAAGCTCGGTCATATTCTTAAACAACGTTTCATGACAAGAATTTCAGATTGTTAGATTTCCACCAGAAAAGGTATTACAATTTGTAGGTCTCAACACCAGTGAACACAGCAGAGTAATATTAAGTTTTATTGTGGCCTTAGCCTTCGATTTTGATCCCACCTAAATGTGAACTTTTTGTTCTCTTACTGATTTAAACCTCTGTGGGTTTGGTGATTTCTTTAACTAACATCTAGAGTGAAATTATGTCGTTATTGGACAAGCTGATTTCCCATTGCCGTTATACAGAGCTGTGCGTCGTTAACAGCTGGGGAGACTATTAGGCTTTTTAATAATAAGGTGGTGCATATACCAACTCTAAGAAAATATATGCTATAGCATTACCAAAATTTACAAAAATTTATGGACACTTTTGTGGACAATTAGATTTTTATAATAACATAAAATTCATTTTATGTTATTAAAACTCTGGTAATATTAATCAAAGTATGTTAATAGCAGGGTTTCAGTGGAGAGTATATTTGCTTCTGTGCTTTCTTTGAGTGTCTGGGTGGCCTCTGGACATACAGAAAAGTCCATCTCCCTTTCTAAGGGACCAAAAAAGTAAGATTTAGATGAAGCCTAGAAGGAATAGCAGCTTGTTTTATTTTATCGTGGAGATGTATTAGCATTATATGGGCAGCTTAATATATAGAAGCTTTGCAAATTTTTTTTCAGCCTACTCGGGGCAATTACATTTTTTTGACATCAACTAAAATATTATTTGTTCATTCCTTACAATTATTCTAGCAAGTCGCAGACCAGTATATTTTTGTGCAATTTTGCAGGACTGATATGATGTCGTTATATCCGGTACTATATTTATAGGATCCATTTCATTTCTGTGTGTTTTGAGATCTGAGAAGCACCTACAGCCTGTGACACGTTTGTGACTTGAAATCAAAATATCTTGCTGGTTTCCAAGGTACTTGTATGAAATATATTTTCTTTTTCTAATAAATCTTTCTAAAGTTAAGCTGAGGTTTTTTGAGACCAGCATTTTTGGCCTCATCAATCCTTTGCTGCATTTTGGACGCCACAGAAACCAGAGACATCACTGAAGCATTCAGGAGGAATAGTATAATGAGAGAGGAGAAAACTAGCATCTGAACACGCGTGGTCTGCCACAGCCTTCTAATGATGGAGTCAGGCTGGAAGCTGGCTTGCAAAGTCCCACAGAAGTGTCGTGACTGTAGTATTTGCAGTTGCAGTTAATGCTGCTTGCGTTAAACGGCATGCATTCAGATCAAAAGAACAGATGTGCAGCCATATTCTGTCTCTTAAATCTAAAGATTATAAATATTTAAGATGCAAATAAGATGTGTGTGATAGAGCTAGTCCTTCTGTATTTTTGGCAGTTAGGCCTGTTCATCAGTTTTATCACACTCGGTGCTTGTTAAGAGGACACTGTCCAGGCTGGCAGAACTAAAATTAGATCTGCCAGCTTTTTTACTGCTTTGTGGTTTCCCATGTCATCTGATGCCCCATTCTGCCTGCTCCATTCCTGTGAGCTTGAACTGTAATGAGGTGTGTGCTTTGAGAAGAAAGTTCTGTAAGGCATGGTATCTCGGTTACATCTGAAACCGAGAGATCAAGAGTGCAGCACGGTGTATCCACGCTTCCAAATGCTATGCCACTGTTAGTTTCTCGAACCTCTTTTGTTCTCATTTTATTTCTCTCTGTTGTGGGAGCAAAAGGAGGAAGGTTACATGGTACTGAAAAACTGATGCAACAGGCATATCTAATGTGTGCTTATATAAATTTTAAAAGCAGCGCTGTTCCACGCTTCCTGATCGTACCAGGAATGTCTGTTAATCCTACTGTCAACGTGAAAAGCGGGAACTATAGCATGGTGCAAATGTATGTGAGTTGTTCACCTGTTCATTTCTCTTCTACTATTTACCTATTCCCTTTCCTGACCAAGCGGTAGCTCTGTAGGACAGCTCGGTGTGTGCTTTCTTCACTGTTAACCTTATTTTCCATGTTTTTTCTCCTTGTTTTTCCTCTGCCTAGCCACAATGAAAGTTCTCTGCAGTCGCTAAATCAGGTTTCAGAAATATGAATTAGTCCATTGCTACTTCATACCTTCCAATATTTCTCTAGGCAAGTTACCACAGCAGCCACATGAAACACATACACTGAGAGGGATAAATACAATGATTCAGGCGTACTGACAGTTCTCTGGTTTTAGCTCCAAATGCACTTTGGCACATGCTTCCATTGCCAGTTCACACTTGGCACTGCTGCTTCTGTTTATGGTGGAAATGTGGGTCTCCTGAGCGCCTTTCCTTGCCAGTGTTTCTGTGTTCTTCCCACTCACAAATTTATTTGGTGTCAGCATGTTTCATTGCTAGGCTGTCTAGCATGTGCTGAACTCCTCAATACTAGCACTGCTGTATTTACTTGGTTAATTTGGCCTTTCAAAGACATCTTTGGTCTCTTGTTTGTGTCTCCACTAGTAACAAAATGCAGTATTTGGGACTCTGTGAGGTCAAGCTGTCACTGAACTAGATTAACTAGTTTAGTGTAATTGCCAAATTTGTAGTGATCTGAGTCTGCAGGTTTTAAAAAACAGGCAACTATTGAAATAAATCTACTCTTTCTTTTTTTACTTCTTCTTTTTTGCCTTTTTTTTAATACTGGCTTGTTGTACTGTCAGAATCCTAATGTGCTTTCTTGTTTAGGTTTCTCCAGCACATCCTCCACAGTATTTCTTAGGAAAAGCAACAAGAAGTTGCTTGAAATTAGCAACATGTCAGAGCTTTAGGAATATCATTTAATTTCATCTCCCTTCATTTGCCCTAAAGATAACTACAAACCCATGTGGGTCTAAGAAATTGTTTCAACTTCTTCACAGTAGGATTGTAATAACTTTTCTATATCAGAAGAGCTACAGTAGTACATGAAATAAATGCCAGCACATCTGAAATAATCTGACTACTTGTACCTTTTGATTTCCTAACCATTTGTATGTAGTTTGTTAGTGTGGGAAGGCTCACTAGGTTTAGCTGCATACACATGCATCCACTTAATCAGTTTTCTGGAAGATGTGTGCATCTCCTACTGTCCACAAGAGTGCTATGGATTCTGCAGGTTTGCTATGAGACTTCCAGTCGTTTCAGGCTAGTCTTCTGTGTTCTTGTTTTAAAAAAAAAAAAAAAAAAAAAAAAAAAAATCCTGCTTCATGTAAACAACTGTAAGAGTGGGAGATCGCCTGCTTTTCCTGCGGATGAGAGGAAGGCATCACTCATGTTAAGGATTAGTTTTAAGATGCAGGAGATTGGCTCCTCAGTCATGGCTCTGACCTTCAGCAAACTGTCATTCTCTACGTGATCTCTCCAATCTTGCCTGTACTTTGCATTCCTTTCTCTTAACTTTGTTAGCGTGTAATGGTGATCTGTACATCTGTGGTAGAAGGTTTTATGCCAGTTACAGGCACTGTTGTAATAGCGACTACTTTAAGCGTTCTAGCTGTCAGCATAGGCTAGTAAGACTGTTCAGTACGAATCCAGATTTATGGAGAAAATGCAGTTCTTAAGTATAATTTTATTCACAAAATGTTGCTAGTTGTTAAGCTTTCTTTCAGGCTGGTTTTCTTCTTCCATTTGGGCACAGAGAGTGTGCTCAGAAAGAACTGGACATTTTTCAAGTACATATTTTTGGTAAGAAATTTCCTAGCTTGACAAGATATCTGGTAGCTGCCTTTTGTTCAGAGTTGAGGCCCTGTCGGTTCAGTTGCCAAGCCAGTAGATGTTAGCCACTGGCAGTCAGCGCAGCATAATTAACATGCTAGAATGATGTCAGATCAGCACAGAACCATCTGACAGTGTTGACTGCAGAGCGCTCCTGGTTATTGAAATCACAATGAAACTGTTACAGCATTGGGCTGTTTTGCAGCAGTTGATCTATGTTGTATGAGTACAGTCAGATATTAATTGTAAATTGCACTTTTCTTTTTTGAATTAAAATTATCAACAAAGATTTTATTTTTATAGTTTACTTCTAAAAATTCCAGCTTGCTTTGGGAAGTCCGTGCTGAAGGAGTTATTTAAAGACACTCTTCACTTTATAGTTTGACTGTACAGTAAATTAGTTTAAAACCCAGTAGAGTAGCCACGACACACGTGTATTGCAGTTCCCTTTTTTTTAGGCAAGACCTTTCTCCTCTTCATCAAAACATTTACAAATAGGCGCCAAATGGGAGAGCTTAATTTCTCAGTTCTTCTCGTCTACTATTTCAATTAAATATGACAGTGAATTGCATAGGTCGCCTCAAGAAATTCAAATACAAACCCTTGGCTCAATTCACAGCTGGAGCCTGCTGTATTTGGTGTCTTGCAGTCAGTGTTGAACTTGGCTGTTCACCCACAGATTAAACCATTTGCTTCTCTTCCTTACTTCTGAGATTCCTCCTTTCTTATTTTCTCTCCTGGCCTCCTTTGGTGTCTTCTGTCCTTCTACCCTGTTCAGGCTGGAGCCTGCCAGTCCCCTGCGCAGGGGCAATAACCTTGGGTTAGGAAATCGAGCTCGGAAGCCATTTCCCACCCTCCAGACTGTTAATTGGACTTCTCGATTGGTTAGGAAGCTGTGTAATGCTGAAGTTAAAAGTCTTCAATAAGCAAAGATCATTTGGCTTCTCATGATTTTTATGGTTGGGGGTGGCTGCACTGAACATCGATATTTTTAAAACCACTTTAATGGTATTTATATCACTTGGAAATGTTAAAAGTAAATTTCATCATGTAAATTCACTGTATAATGTAGTCATTAATGAACAGGAATATGATTACTAGTACTAGTAACTAGGAACTGCTGTTTTATTTAGAAAATAGCTCTTCTGCAAAGCACATTTTTCAAGTCTAAAATAATTCTTACACAAATTCAAGTTTATTAGTTTAATGTTAAGCTTACATTTGGAGTTGAACAAGTTGGTGTATAATGTAATGTTGGGCGGGGGGAAGTGTAAGCTGTCAGAAAAGAAAATAAACCTATACTCAGTCCTTGCATAATGTTAAATTAATCTTATTGATTGACTCTTTGTCTCAAAATCTGTATTAAGTGCAACATTCTTCAGCAAATGTATTTGAAAGAGGAATGATTTTTCACTGCCAGTCCTCACAAAATAAAAGTGTTGGTTTGGGAGTTGTTACTGAAATTTGTATACGGTGGGTAATTCAAGTGGGTGATTCAACCTAGATAAAAATAAATTATCTGGAATTTTATTTACAAACATGAACCTAAAGCTCTGTCTTCAACATAACTCTGTCAACAGCACTTGTTGTTCTTCTCGTGTTGTCCGTCGTAGCTTGGGTTTGCTGGACACCCTGGAAGGCCCTACTCGCACCGCAAGCGTATTGTGGGCCAGTATCCCTCGTTCTTGCCTTGCAGGAGCTGAGCTGAGGCATGTGAACCCAGCAGTAATTCAGCTAGACCCACTGAATCCTGCAGCGGCCCTTCAGAGCTGTGAAGTGAAGATCATGAAGACTTGATTTTTGGGCAATCCCATACTCACGCACGCACAACTTTTCGGAACAAGAAGCAAAAGCATAGTGAGGGGCTCTTGGTGTTAGTCAGTAACTTCAGTGCTGTTGTCTTGAGGTTTTTAAGCAGCAGGTACAGCCCTAACTGTGCAGTTTTGATCCAGGCTAAACAGTCATGGAAGTGATTACAGAACTGGGTCTGGCTTGCTTTATGAGAGGAATTTCTCCCCTGGAGAATATAAGCAGCTGCAAGCAGAGTTTCCCACAATCGTTGTGAACTTTACTGGCACTAATGTTGTATTATCACTAAAACCAGGGTTTAATTTTTTTCTTCGTTTTTCGGGATTAAATTTCATGATACATGTTTGGAAGATCACCTTTGCCTCCCATTTAAAATGAATAAATTTATCCTGTTTCTGTAATACATATAAGGTGACTTTGGTTACCCCATGAAAAGCTATCATGTTTGATCATGTTTGATTTCCTAATAGTATACTAGAAAACAAAATTAGGTAATTCATCAGCTGAATTAAATGAAACTCCATATTAGCATATAATAACAAAATTCCTTTTCAAAATTTGCATAAGAGGTGACCAAGTGCTCCGTTTTAATTTAATTGGGTGTGATGAATTCTTATGCATATTAGGCTGTAAAATTTTAAATTACATTTTTTATAAAAGATGTTCAGCTACCATTTTATTGCTACATAAATTCTTGAAACGATGTTTCAATAGTGAGGCAAAGCCTCACTGTTACATATATGTGCAATATGTATGTGCACCTGTGTGGTATTAGATTCTGTGTATACCTGCTTGTTTTCCATTCCCAGATGCCTGCGTTTGTAATGCGAAATATTAGGAAAACAGCACTAGCAGCTGTCAGCAGGCTCTTGATGGGAAGGTTATTATGCTTTGACTTTAAAGAGTTAGGAATGTATAATTCATGGCTATTTGGTGGATTTCGCAAACCTCCCCGTTGTGTACAGTTGCTAATCTGTATGACATGATGGAAAACAAATCTTGGAAATACTGTCATTTAGGTTTGTGGCAATCAAGAAACTGCAGTTTTAATGCAACTTCTCTGTTTGATGTTTAGGAGAAAATCTTAGTTCTCTATTAAAAACACTAAACTGTCTGGGCTTCTTATAAATATTAATTTACCAAATGCACAGAAGTCTGTGACATTTCCCTCAGCAGAAAGGATTAGCTTTAATTTTACTTGCTTGTATCATAGCCCATTGAAGTGAATCACTATACATTGGCTTTTGTAGTTCTGTATTTCATAAATTTTCTTTTAGTATGCCATGTCTTTATCAACACACTAACACAGTCAAGGAAATAGGTGCATCTAGTTTGCCAAAGTTAGTTCAGCCGTTATTTCCTTAGTCAATGATTTACATCACTGTTAGCATGTAATGACTTGAGCAGCACTTTATAGGCTCTTGTACATTTTCGATCCTGACATTTTAAAAAGCCGCAGTTCTTATCTATGACACGTCTGTGTACTGATGCATGGGTTCTTTACTGCTTTTGTAATATTTATATAAAATTTATTGGCACTAACTGCTGTTACCCAGAGCATCTATTTTGAAAGGCCTGTGTATCTGTCCATGTTGACGGAGCTGTTCAGAGGGGTTTTGTAACTTTCTGGGCGTTTTGCCACTGCCTCTGTCCGAACTTTGTCCACGTTTGTATCAGCCAGTTTAGTTAATGGTTGCTTGCTTGATGTTAACATGCTGATTTACATTATAATTGAGAATGAGTAGGAGTTTATAAGGGAACTCAAAGCTCATAAGTAACACAAAAATAATGCTGTTTTAAATAAATTTCTAAAGATAATTGAGTGTAAATATTAGAATATCAAACAGCTTGTAGTCCGCCTCTTTTGATGGAAAGCCTTATAATGAGTGTACAGCGTTGCTGTTGTTAAGTGTGTTGTGTAGTAGCTGTGTTTGCATCAAGTGGAGAGACCTCGCTTCCCATGACTGTTTCATATGTTTTGATGCACGTTGTGACAGCGTATATACCCATATACCGAGTTGTATAATGTAGGTACCTCATGTTTGCCATTTGATATCTTATATAAAAGCTATGTTGTCAGTCAGAATATCCTACGGTTCTCTGTGAAATAAAATAGCAGTTTAGCAAATAAGGATATAAGGAAGAAGGACCTTAGGGGAAAAAATTCCTTCTCCTCACCTCCTTGTCTCTTGGTTAAGAAAAGTAAATCACAGTAGATGCAAAATACAGCTCAAAGAATACTATTCAGCTCTGCCTATACTTCTGGTGATTTATCTGTGACAAAGCTGCTGCCGAGGAAAACATACAATTGCAGGGTATGAGCTTCTTGCAATCAATACGGACAAAACATGGACAGACAAATTTAACTTGGGACGAAGGGAGCTCTTTTCCACGGCGCTCTTTTCCATTGGTGTAACTCTTGTTAACTGAAGTTGTGCTCTCTGCGATATGCTGCTGTAGGAGAGAGAAACATTAGTCCATTAAGGCTGGTTTTGGGTTTTAAGTGAGTGTGTGGTGAGGGCTGTAGCTGTGAATCTGCAGGTAATTCTTCCTGTTACTGAATAAATTACATCATCCATTTTATTAGTTATTTTAGTGCCAGAAATGCCAGAGAGAAGCTCATTTGAGTGACAAAAGGAGCCAAAGATACAGGCTTTCCCTTCATGCCCTTGGCAAGACTTTGCAATACGTGCTTATAGTGGCATTGCAGCTGAATTGAAAAGTAGTCTGCTTGTCTGTCCACGCCATTTCATTGTCTCTCTCACTTATTTTGGACTTTTCCGTTTGCCTCACGCTTGGCAGTTTTAGTTGCACCTATTTCTATGCACAGGCAAGGGATCCGCTCAGTGCCACAGAATGCATTTCATTAGTGGGTTTGTGTAACGCTGCCTCCATGTCACTAATAAGCAGGCTAGCGCAGTGCGAACCAAAGGCCAAGCAAGTCCACTGAATTCAGTGGATTTACCCATGCTTTACCTATCTGAAGACTGCTTCTCACACAACTGACTGCACAGCAATCGTTCTCAAGAACCGAGTGCATGGTCAGAAGCTTTTTGAGTAAGAGACCAAGAAGGTACGATGAGTGGATCGCCAGCACATTCCACGCTTAGAGGATGATGCAAAATAAGACATTAGGAAAAACGCACGGTAGGACAGATTGCTACGGTACTTTCCATCGTGCTGTTTGTGTAAAAATAGTGACCTGTCACTGCTGCATACACTTGTGATGCTGCAGCATCAAAATTTGTCCCTAAGCTTTCCTATAGTCCAATAAGCTACTCACACTCTCACCGCATTAGAAAGATGTTTTAATAACTACTTATGTTCACTGGAGTAGGAAAAGAACGAAGGGGTGGTTGGGATGCAATTGTGGAACTTGCTGAATGGCAAGAAATTGTTTGCTCGTAGTTGCTTTACTTTCACATGCATTTTGCAGTGTCAGAGTCTTAATGTTCTGTTATGTTACTTATTCTGAAAATACTTAATTAGTTGTTATAGCTAGGGACTAATTGTCTAATTTCATTTTTTTTAGTTGTTTGTTGGCGAGCGAACATAAAACTGCTCAGAATCTCTAACAGTGGGACTGGGGTAATTAGTTACAAGTGAGAGATAACAAGCAATTTGCAAAAGCATTACAGGTTTTTCTCCACCTTTCTCGTCCGAGAGCTGTAAGATACTTGATTAAAATCAGCAGTACAAGTATATCATTGGAATGAGGCGGCATTTTTGTAATGAAGTACAGGTGTTTTATTAAATGTCACGTGGTCTGAGCTGGTGGGTTTTTCCCCGCTCCCCCTCCCCTGCAGTACAGGTCACGTTACCAAATGGACAGCATCAAGGGTTGGAAAAGGGACTGTGCAATACAGCCGTGAGCCTCGGGAAGCTCCGGGCTTCCCAGGATTTTGGGCTCAAGCTCTCAGCTGGCATCAGCCAATAAAAACCAACACTTGGTTTCCCAATGTCACTTAGACTGCACCCATGCGAACGTGACGAGACCGGCGCGGTCTGTCAGCGTTAGCTGATCCAGTTGTTTGCTACAAGCCAGCCAGCACATTAGGGACTGTCACTCACAAGACTAGGCGGAATAGTGCCCGTCTTGCAAGGGGAGGTAGCCCATGTGGTTTTGAATTACTGTCACAACTCCTGCTGACCCATCTCTGTGGTTTATCCACAGTGTGGATAAATGCATTTTTACCATGTATTATACAATTACCATGTATTGGCGATGCAGCCTCATCCAGACTTGCCTTGATCATCTGTTCTTGCCAAACTTTCTGGTTGCACAAGGTATTGAATGTTTTAACAAAAAATTCTGCTTAAAGAATAAAATTAAACTATTAGATTTGTATTGAAAAGACAAGTAGTTTTTTCTCGATAATCATCACTAAATTTCAGACCCTACAAATGTGATTATCACTAGAGACCAGTAATACTGTGGGTGTTTCTCTTCTGAAGTACCTGATACCTCGTGATATATATATATTTTTTTTTAATGAGATCTTGTGAAGTAGGAAAATGCAGTTTCTTCCCAGATTATATAATAAAAAAAAGTTAAATAGCCCATGGCCATACATGAAGGGTGTAGTGACCTGGGTCTTAGCCAGGATGTCCCAAGTCAAGACAAATGCCTCAGGCTGCTTGTCTTCTTGACTCTGAATCAACTAAAAGAAAAAATACAGGTGGAAAAGAAGGAAGGAAAAATCAAGCAAAGTATTTTTTCAGTAGTTTTTGTCTGCTCCAGGTGACGCTAAACATAAATAATGAATTATTCCTGGCTTAAAAATGGAGAATATTTTAATAAAATACATAAAATTAGCCTACTTAGAGGAGGTAGTCATATTCTTGTTGAGACAAAAGCTAGAAGAAATTAGGCTTCAAAGAAACCCTCATCTTACATCAGAGTTGTATAATTTTGTTTTAGCACCTGTTTGGTTATAGTGAGTCTGAAGGGTTGAAGTGGTTTTCCTTATGGACCACTGATATATTCATTTGGCCTTACTGTACCTCCCAGCCAAAGGAGGAGCGGAGGGCAAGGGTCTCATGATGAAGCCGTGTTGCAGGCTGGAAGTGGAAGGGTCGTGGCGTGTCTGTTTTACGGGTAAACTTTAGCCTGAGTGGAACTAAGCAAGGATGATCTGCAGGAATCATCTACTCAAAATGTTCTTGGTCTCAGAAACTGAGATGATGACTGGGAATCCAAGAGAAAGCATCCTGCTTGTTACCTGTATGAGAAATTTCTAGGATAAGAAATGCTGTAATGGAAATACTACCTGAAGCTCCAACAAAAAATGCGATGTTGAAAAATGTTGATTTCTTTCTGGTGACTTTCAAAGAGGAATGTCTTCCTGCCTGAATTTCTCTTATTTCCTGCTGCTAGAAGAAAAAATGTCAAATGGGATGAGGTGTATTTATGTAGCCACAGTTGACATTTTTAGAGTCACTGATGGTATTTAGACCTGGATGACTGAAAATGCTATGGTGTATGCTTATGAAGGAAACATTTTTGGCTTTTAAATCTATAAATCAATGGGGAATTAAATATATATTAGATTAAATTCTAAGTTTGGAAATGTTTGATATATGCACATATGGGTGGCACTGGGACAGAAGTCAAGAGGACTGGAATAGCTAGTTAGCCAAATGAGCTCTCCCCATGGAGTTTACTTTCCATACTCCAGTTCTATGGGATTTTCGTGGGGTTTCAGGTGATGGTGGAATAGATGTTGGAAGTAACACTTTTTCGTACACCAGCGTGATTCGGGAGGGGAGGGGGAACCAAGGGGAGATACAGCTAATCGATTTCCAACATGTAAATGTTATCAATTATTTCAAGATAATCCCCTCTTCCTACTTCCCCTCCATGCAATAAAAATGTCTTTTCTGTTGTTTCTTTTTGTTTCTCTGACAGAGTTTTCATCGAACCAAGGGAGAATTTCTATCTTAAAGCCACTACAAGAAAGGAACACTCTAAAAGGTATTGTGTTTCTGCAGTTGCTCACCAAGTCTCTTGAGTATTTTGCTGCTTTGTCATTATGTATGTTCTTAAATCGCTGTCCTTTTATTTTTTAAATAATCTTTACACCTCTCAGAAATTCATTAGTTTGCATGCTATTGAAGACGTACTAAAATTTGTTTTCAAATAGTGGCAGTATGGTTGAGGGGCAGAAAGAAGGAAATAAATACCCATGATAAAGCTTAGAACTGTGGAGCTAGGACAGGAACCCCAGTAGTTCGATATTGTGGTGAGAGTGGAGGCACTGGCGAGGGTAAAATTCAAGTGCTAGCGGAGGAAAACAGGGATGAGAGTTTTCTCTTTTGTGACTTCACACCGTCTCTGATCCATGTCTCCCTTTTCCTTCTACCACAGAAATCCTCATTTAGTTTCACTCCACCCCTGGCAGAGCCGGGAACGTCTCTTACTGTGTGACTTCCTCCTACGGCCACATTTACAGCAGGTGGACGCTCAGCATTTGTTTCCTATCCTGTTCTCAGCTTGTGCGCCTGCTTTCCTAAGGTTTTTCTGTACCTGAGCAAGGTAGATTAAAGGCTGTGGTTATGTCTTACATCCCACCTCTTTCTGCAGTAAGGGTCATACTCTTAAGATGTGTCGTCTTCTCTCCATTCCCTCCCTGCCAACTATGTCTTAGCCTTTCTTGAGATCAAAAGGCCAGTTCTCTGGTTGCTTAGAGGACAACCACAAGCATTTTCAGCTGCTGTGAATTCACCTCAATGCTTTGGTGTGTCTGTTTTGAATCTGGGGGCTTGGTGGTGAATATGGGATTAAATATTGAAGTACTCTGCTGTTTGTTTTCCTGAAATATTGCTCCCCTCTGTGTACTGCTTTATTTTTCTCAATGTGGGTGGATTATAATTTTAGGCAAGCATTCTTTGAAAATAACCCTCTGAATAACAAGTATCACGTTACTGATTTTTATAAACTTCTTTCCATTTTCATTTGATTATTTTTAGATTAAACATTGTCCCTTTTATATATGTCAAAACTGAAGGTGTATATAGCCCATTTAAAGTTTCAAAGCTGTTTGTAGGAAGGATTCTGAACAGAGTTTATGTTGTATTTACTGTCTGAATTGTTTGCTGCTTACCTCTGTTACTTATATAGTCTTAATGAAAGGAGGTAAAAGTGCTTAGCTGGAACACATTCGTATTTATACAGTGCAAGATTTTTATTTTGATACAATAGAGAAAATCTGTTTTCAACATTTGAAGTGGCTAGACAGTTTGAGCAAAATTATTATTTTTCCCACTCAGCCCAGTTATCGGCAGAATGGTTATTAAGAAGGGATGTTTGAATAGAAAGTTGGTTCTTGGAGGAGATCTTCAGTGATCTGGAAGAAATATTTCTGCTTCCAAATAACTGTAATTCAGCACTAGTGCTAAGTGCATTCCTGGAAAGAAGAAATATTATTGATGGGCAATATAAGGTACAAAAAGCATTAAGATTTAGTCAAAGATACAAAAGTAGGATAGCCTTGGAAGGGAGGAGGTCAGGGTCTAACTATAGCTGTCTGTAAGAAAATGATCTGTCCAAAGGACAATTGGTAGTGACCCCCTAAATCCAGTCCTTTCTCCAGTTCCTACTGATTTTCAGATCAGGGTCAACCTCGGCGCAGAAGACGTAGTTTAAATGTGGTAGTTGTCCAGCTGAAATGGAGGCTTATGATGAGGTCAATTCAGAACAGGTTTTATAGGCAGGAAAGGAGGGATAGGGAAAAGGGGGAATCCCTGGAGGTTCCATATGGGTATTGGTATGCTGCCGGTTGCAAGGCTGTGGTGACCTCCACCACCCTCTTGGCTGCACCCAGAGCAGAAGGGAGACACTGTATCCCGGTGCTGTGCTGGCAGCTGCAGGGTTGCCGACTGACAGCAAGCTGTTTGACCATGTCTTCGGAGCCACTAATGGAAGAAACTTGCACAAAAATTTCCCTAATATGAGAAACAGTCAAATTATTCTAGCTGAAGTTCTCCTAAAAGAGAAATTCAGCCCGAAGGAAAGATCTATGAGGGAAAGCTTCAGCCCAAATGTTTAAATTTTTATAGAGCTACAAGCCAATGAATAAAAAGCTCTTATAATAAAGATATGACTCTTAGTTGTGAAAATTGCTATTTGCAGAGATGTAATAAAAATAATTTTTGTTAAATGTACGAATGTAATGCTTCGCAGACTAAGCACAGCACTGCATTTCTGCTTCATGCAAGTGAAGATCTAAATGGGTGAAGAACGCTTGAGTCGGGACTGATCAATGGGGTTATTACGGCGTCTTGATTTACCCAAGGATATGAACGAGACATGTCCTGAACATTATTCTCTGAGGGCTATTTTGACTGTCAGTGTAACCCCAAAGAAGCCAATACGCTTGGCTAATAGAACAGAAAATGCTTCTGAGTGATAAAGATTTCTGCTTTGAAGACTCAGCAATGTCTTGCACCTGAAAACAGAGAAGTTAAACTGGCACTTCTTGGGACATTGTTTCTGCCCCTCAAACAGGCAGCAGCGCTCTGGAGCAGGGCAGGTTTGCCATGTGTGACAAAGACTGTCCTGTTGAGAGGTGTTGCGTGCCAAAATCCATCATATGGAATGATGAGTCTCTCTGAGACTCATTAAAATGTATCTGGTTTTCCTGCCTTTATATGTTTATGCATGAACCAGATGATTATTCAAGACATCAGATGAGCTAAATACTTTTATTTTGCTCAGGTATTATTTATTAGTTCTCAAATGCATGTTTGCCTTGTAACACTAAAAAGCTGTGGTGTTAATCAGCACAAACTTGGATTGCATCCTAAACTTACAAGGGTAAAATGAACTTGGATTGCATATTAAATTTACAGATGTGGAAACAGTGAAGGGTCTATCACTGCCATCCCTGAATGTGCACATACAATTGCAGAAAGCAGATCTACAGTTTTGGTCTAACGGAGTAGGCTTACTTAGTGCCTCAGGCTTCTAAATTTAGCTTGGTGAAAAAAATACTTGATTTAGAATGAGACAGATGTTACTGGAGAGAATTAGAGCTAGTGGGCCTCATTCTGTTTCTTCTCTCTTTTTGTATTGCTTTAATCTGCTCGTCATTGATACTGTTCCTGGTTTGAAGGACTGTAAGGTCAAAATCTGGTTGTTCTTAATGAAAGAGGTTGAAATATGGGAGAGTAATGCAGTAGGATTGGTTGGTAAGCAGATAATAAAATTCATTTGATTTAGTAGCTTCAAGAATTAAACATGAATATTGACATTTTCCTGTTCATACCAATGTTTTCGGTTCCATGATGGAGCAATAGAGCAGCCACACAACCCACTAATATGCCTGTGAGAGTTAAAAAACGCATGCTTAGAAAAACAGGAAAGGGTTTTTTCTTTTGCTTTCTCTCCTGAAAGCAGTAAGGAAACCACAGGGAAGGTGCTTGCTCTGAACACTTCAGAACTGTGTCGTCCCGTCCGTCCCCCCCCGCAATGCCAGTTTGTTTATTGGTGTAAAATGCTCTGGGAGATACTGAGTATTTGATTCAGATGGGTTAAAAGATCTACTGCCTTTTGATGCATTTATTTGCATCGATCTTAAAAGTAGTAATTGGAAATGCCCTCATAAACCCTGAGATGGGAGCCCTGGAATTAAAAAACATTCGTTATTATCCAGGAATGTAGCTATGCAGTTTTATTAGCCTTTCTTCTACTGTAATCTACGGATCTCATTTAGCTGCATGCAGCCCTGTTCTTCTGAAACACAAAAGGAAGGAAATCTCTCAATAGCCTGAAATCAAATTATCTCTCTGTGTTAATCCACATGTAAAACACCCAAGCCCAATTCTTTAAAGGAAAATAGTTTTACTGATAAGCAAAGCTAGACTGTGTGCTTTGGATACAAGAATTAAGTGGATTTTTTTTTTTTTGTCTGCAGAGTACTATTTATAGCATCAATTAACTCCTCATGGTTGGGATAAGTCATCTGACACATCTGTTGCTGAGCTTAAACACTCGCTGTTCTGTGGGGCCACAGTTGGATTTTTTTTTCCTCTCCTCTCAAACCATGTAGTGAAATGACCATTTTCTAACTAACGCAGTTTAAATACACTGTCTGCCGACACCGTTATTGTAGCATTTGGAATAGATGAAGCAGGCTCTTGGGCTGCCTAACGGCATAGCTGGCCTGATCTTTGTTGCTTGCCATTTTGTTGTTTATTTTATCTGCTAGAAGATAGCACAATAATATCTTTTATGAAAGGATGATTATGACCATCTGCAGGATTTTCCAGCCTTGCTGTAATATTTCAGTTATTCCATTTTGCCACTGAGAAACTGGTCTGGCTATGGCAATTGCTGCCTACCCGCTGACTCTCTCGTTCCTTCGCATTTTGTGAAATGGAGATCTAATGCTTGTAAATATATGGCTGTTCTCAGCTGTATGTCCCCACATACAGACAGTTTCAGACTGCATTCCTGTCAGTAGCTTTTCTCTTAAAATTGAAGCCCTTTTACCAAAACACAAAACATCTAGAAGGCTAGAAAAATGATACTTGTATATTGTTTAGTGAAATCTTTTAAGTATTCTGTGGAAGTAATTGCATAAGGTTATAATAGTTTGTTCTTGCGATTGGCTTATTTATGGCCAAATTGGATTGTATATTAATGAAGCCAAGCTTTAAAATACTAGGAGAACAACTAGGGAGTGAATTATGAACTATGGTGCTTTTGATCTTTATCTTTTTTCTCTTTCTCATTGAAATAGCCATTTTCTAAGAATAGATGTATTGATTTTTGGGGGCTCTGCTTGCAAGGTAGCCTCTACAGTAAGGAGGTATTTCTGTTGAAAATGAGGTGAGACCCAGTCCATCCGTACAACCCTAGGCAGGCAGCAATGCGTTGGTCGTTAATTCAATGCCTGATACTATCTAGCATTCACCTAAGCTGCACTGCTTGAGGGTTTTTTTCTAGCTGCTTGGAAGACAATATTCCAGTAAAATGGTTATAGTGGAATTTTCTACTCGATAAAAGTTTGCACAGATCATCTGTTTCTGCTCACAGCGGAAGGACAGTGGCTGAAGCCTCTGTTGATGTCGGTGAGAACCAGATTGGGGTCAGAGGAAGTGGTGAAGCTTGGTACATAGAGCTTCTGCTAAAAGCAGCCATGAAGAACCTGAATATACATGAATCAGAAAGGGACCACAAAGTGCAATCCATTTTTAAGTAGAACTCCTTATTGATTTCAGTGGGGGAGACCTTTGGAAAATCAATGACGTGCAGCAGCTTTAGGATGCAACGACATGTGTTCTAGGCTGTTAAAGTGATTGGCCTGTGAACCAATCAAGCTGGCAGCAGTCACGTTTGGAAAGTTCCAAGGCAGAAGAAAAGGTGTCAGAGGTTTAAGCAGCGGCAAATTTACTGTTCATATTCCAAAAGAGATAGCAAAGTATGATCTTTATTCTAGCATTAACTTCCAAGTTGCATTTTATTTCTATAGAAAAACAAAAAATAGAAAGAAAAATACAAAAGTTTCTGGGGATATGTAAACATAGGCCCGTTCATTATAACATACAGTATTAAGCAACTGCAATTCCTGAAATCTTCAAAATATTCTGCATTTTTCCATGAGATTTGGGCACACCATTCAGCTCAGCTGGCCACTTCAGACTTGGCTTCTTGCTATGGGGCGGAGAGGAGTGCTGCCTCCCAAATGCTACCCAGCTAATGTAGATAAATAGAAATTGTGTTGTGCAAAACAGTGATTCTCTTTAAGTAAGGAATGAAATATTAATGATGCTAATATTTTCATGGCTGAGTTGACAGAATTAACGCTTTGAGATAGAACAATGGCAAGGGATTTTAACTGTCACATTCAAATTCAGGAGATGTGTACTAAAGGCAGAATTCAGCCATCTCTATGTTGTTCAGTCTTTTGATATTTACAGGATTTTAAAAAAAAACTATTCTGCCTGGACACTCATATGAAAATATACGGGGAGTGTTTGTTTACAGAGAGAATTTACAGTGCACCATGTGAATTTATAGTCTATCACATACCCCATTAAACCTTAGTGTGGACACTTAGTAGGTGTGAGGTAACGTGATGCCACTTTGCTGTGCTGTTTTATGCTTAATTAACACAAACACTGATCTTTGAAGGCAGCATGGCATAATAAGTGCTCTGTGACAGAAAACTTCAGCTTACTCAGTGTAGACAAGTTCTTAGGTCCTGGAGAGCAAGAGCTCTGCTTCAGAAAGGTGCTGTTACGCTGTTCTGGTCTATAAATGGTAAGTTTCAAGGAGAAATGGAAATTTTTTACATTGGATAAAACTAATTATAAGCTAAACTAAAGATTTACTTTAAAAATTGCCCTTTAAAAATATTTGAAGTTTAATGCGTTACTGAATTATTTATCCTATTATATGCATGCAGTTGTTATAAAGGTGTTCTGTAATGCTCTAATTTATTTTCCTTTCCATTTGGGAGTACAGTATAGCAATTGAAATGTATCTTACTAGGGAAATAGAGCTACTGTATAATTAAAGCTATGTAAGCACACTGTATCACCAAGCTCTGAAAACACTGCATGAAATTTTGGAAGGAAAACCTGAAAAATTCCTAGCAGCAAACTGCTGAAGTGAGGACTCATTACTGAAGGGAAGCTGTAGAAAGATGACTGGTGTCATTTAAACATGCACTGATTAATCCACAAGAGAGATTGTATTAGGTATAAGAAAATTCTCTATTCTTTTTTACTGAGAACCATATCTTTTGTGAGTTAATACAATATTATTTCAGTGCTTTTAATTAGAGTATTAATTTTTAAATGGACTGGGAACCATTTTGGTAAGGCTGGAGATGCTCTGCTGCTACTGACCACAGCCAGTTCTGCAGTGAGAGAAGTGTTGGAACTGTATTGCGTGTACAAAGATGTATGTGTGTCTGGATTCTTTTGCTGGTGTTGCCAAACCCAGATCCTAGTATGATATTCTGCAAATGTATTTGCAGAATTTATTTATTTCTACAAATTATTGCTGCTGCATGATTGGATGAAATTGCCTACTGACGTAAAACCACAAATATTACACAATGACATTTTTTCTGCAATAATAGAACTGGTGAGCTGCGGTGTTCGTTGCTATGTCCTTAAGATCTAAAGCTCCTTCTCAAGGAGTTTTCCTGTTAGCATTTCCCCTGCCCTTGTTCCTTCCCAAGTTTAAGCCTTGTTTCACAGACTGCTTCTGTCTGAAGGAACAAAAAAACCCTGACCAGCCTTTTTTTGTTTCTTTTGACACCAACGCAGTATGTTTGTCTGTGCCGATGAGAGAACTATATTGAAATAGCTTTCTTTGTGAATTCCTCATTGCTATTCATTGGTGGAGATTGGCACGTAAGGGTCAAATTAGAACTCGGTCAACCAGAGCAGCAACGAGAGGAGCCAGGCTCAAGATAGATTTTGCCATAAGGTCTGAGAAGCAGATTATTTGGAATTTGTTATGTGTAATATATATATTTTTTATTTTACTTTCCAAAGTGTTGCTCTTTTGTCTGTAGAAACTGAATTATACTTAATTTATTCTCTCTGGTCATACACTCGAGAACTAATCTTTGTCTCACTTTGCCTCCTGACTTTCATCTTTGGGCATATCTTTGAACAGTTTTGTTATATATAGTAAGTTCTGAGCATAGAATTTACTTCTGTTAGTTTAAGAAAAACAAGTTTTTTGGCATGATGGTTCTATGCCCTTTGAGATTGGATCCATGCAAAGAAAGGATCGTATTTCTGGTAATTTGGCTGAAACACAAGAAATTGTGTTTATGCTGGCTTCAGGAAGGCAGACAGTACCTGGTCAAGCATAAAATCTGCTGGGGCAAAATTACTCTCTGAAAATGTTCTAAAACATTTGAACCAGCAAAGTGAGTTTGTACTGGCTCTGCATTTCGTGCCATGTGGTTGCAGCATTTTTGATGTGGTAGTAGCTTAAAAACTGGATATACTGCTGCACAGAACCATGCCTTTGCAGAATGGATGCTGTTCTGTACGTTCTCCAGCAAAAACAGGTACTAAATTTGCAGTCGCTGACCCAGAGAAGTTTTGGTGCTAAATGTTTGAAGACAAAACAGATCAGAGATTTACAGAGCTACACTATTTTGGGACCTAACATCCCAAAACCTACTTTCGCTAGGGTTTCCTATAGGATTAGATTACAGACAAGTAGAACAAACAAAGTGGCTGTAAGCTATTGTGCAGCGTGCATCTTTTAGAAATGAACGTACCCTCTCTAACAGGTATCTGTAAGATGATCTTGAGCCATTTGGGAGCTCATACATCAAAAATGGGGCCTAAAGTCGCGTGTCTAAAGAATTATTTCTGAGAGCGTCATGTTAGGTTTCTGTGTTTTAAAATGTTTGTCTACAACATCTGGTTTTGTAACATTCAAAATCCTCATTCCAGTCCAGAGTTTCCCCTGATTTAGGACATTAAGTCTCACAAGAACGTGCAAGTATTGATAACTGATTACAAATCAGATTAACCACGTTGGGGTTTTTTCCCTTAGGAGTCTCAGGGTTGGCTTCTCTGAATATTGTTTCTTTTTCCTCCAAGTTAGGAGGAAAACAGTGTAATAAATAATTTGTACAACATAGTGAGGAGAGCTTGGGAGATGACCGTGTGCAGAAGAGGCTGTAATACCTTATTAACTAATTCTGTCTTCTCTTTCCTCTCTCTTGTAGCTGGTTCTGCTTGAGGCTGCCCTCCTGCTTTGTCTATACTTTTCCAGTCTTAGTGGGTGATGTCCCAGCAGCTCTAACGGTCAGACCCCAGTAATTCACTAGGTGTGTATTGCTTGGTTTTCTCTGCATGCTTTCCGCTATTGCATGGGGGATAACGATCATTTTATGCTACTCATCTCTTGTGGCACTTCAGGATGAAAATATAATTAGCATGCGTTATGCTTCAGTTCCATAGATTATTTAAGCCCCATTTTTGCTTTTATTCTGATGGTTTTCTTCCCTGTAGAAGCACATAGCTACTGTTTCCATGCATGCTCACAGGCCTTCGTGTTTGCTCCTACAGCTGCTGATGAGCTGTATGTACGAGCTTCATGCTGCTCATCATAGTACCACCTCTTGTCAGCAGGACCTAGTGGACTTGAATTGGGCTGGGAGAGAGCAATAGTGGGACAGCTATGCTCAGTATTCAGACTAGTGGACCCGAGAAATCTCCTGTGTGCCCCGAGAGCCACTCCCCCTCCCGCTGAGAGATGCCTCTGCGATGTTCTGTAGCTGACTGGTGGACACTGCTCTTTTCAAACGCAGCTCACTCAAGTACCTGATTGCCTCAGGCAGGCAGAATACTTCGAAAGCTGCAGGGGATTTCTGGTTCTCCAGGACTGTTAGGATATAGGTGGCTAAATCTCACAGACCTTGACCCCCCTTAATCTCAAGGGCTCTTTAAAAACTCTTGACGATCAGCTACATCCTATATTAGCAAAATTAGTGTGCAGAGTTAACTCACTTTTTTTGCAGAGCACCAAGTGACCCTAGGTGTGTCAATGTTTCCAAGAGCTTTCAGACTTGGGCATGAGTTGGGGTATAAGTAGTGCGTAGGACCCCCTTTTTGGGGGGTGATTATCACCCCTATTGAGCACTTAAGCTGTATTGACTTACAGGAGGCCATTTGATGCATTAGTTCTTCATATGAACAACCAGAAAGAACAGATCCTCTTACTTTGCTCTAACTCTAATGCAACACTAATATATTTAGAGTCACGTAGGCAAGAGAGAGATTTGCTGCTGTCAGCGTAGCCTTTGACACTCTGTAGGCAAGTGTGTGCTGTGCTTAGAAGTGCAGCCTAAGGAATAATCTTTACCTGGCTGCTATAGGTCTAATATTTTCATTTATTTATACCCTTTTCAATGTGCACTTTAATTTATTTACAAATGGTAGCAAATTG
This sequence comes from Morus bassanus, assembly GCA_031468815.1. Lineage (NCBI taxonomy): Eukaryota > Metazoa > Chordata > Aves > Suliformes > Sulidae > Morus > Morus bassanus. The sequence goes on from CM062577.1 coordinate 30,169,767, forward strand.
CAAGTGGCAGCCTGAGTAACTAACTCATGAGTCAGTACTTCTATTTTTCTCCTCTAGTCTAGACTGCTGATAATGTAAATTGTTGAAACCCTGGGTAAATAATTGGGACTGCAATCAACAGCAAGCAAGCATTTATCTGCTAATAAAATATTTGAAATGCAGAAGTCTGTCTTTGTCCAACAGTTCTTAAAAGGCAGTTATTGGTCCTGCTGTTGTTTCTACCTAGCAATTAGGATTTTTATGGTCACTAATTGTATATCTGAAAATTTATACAGTTTATTTTCTGCCTGTGTTTTTCTTTGCACAGGGAAAAGAAGCACAATATTTATGGTTGTAAGGAGGTTAACATTATAGTTTCTGCATGGAGATCTCTGTAGCTCTCTAGAGATTTGGACCATTTATAGAACCCAAATTTTCTAGGTTGTCTCGTGTGGCATCAAGGGCTTATAGCTCATTAAGGATTTTCTGAATGGGATCTTTGTCACATTCTCAGAATGTGACTTGAAAGTTATATACCAGCTCAGTCATCAACTGTGACTTTTATTATGAAAGCTGTTACTGCTTCGGAATCTGCATTAGAGGAGGTGCTTCTCAATTTTCCATGCTGCTATTGGTAATGCTTTTGCTTAGAACAGAAACTTGCATTATATATTCTAAAGGGAACCTGTTTGTTGGGGTTTTTTTGTTTGGTTGGTTGGTTTTTGTTTTTAATTTAGTTACTGTAGTTTACATCTTGTCATCTTCTTCCTACATCCCTACTTGATTTACTTTTTGAAATTAGTCCATAGAAGTATCCAGCCTCTTGGGCCAACAAAAGAGAACAGCTATGTCGTATTGTAGTTGCATGTGAGAAAGAGCTGTTTTAGCTGCAGACAATGAATTGCCTGAAAGATGGATCCCTGCAGGGAGTGATGGAGGCAGCTTGAGTTCCTGCTCTGCAGCACTTCTAAGGAGCCCGTCTCCATTCATTAAGCCCTGACCTGTCCGGACTCTTTTTTTTCTTGGGCCTGAAGCATCCCCTCATCTGAGGTGTATTGGGATCTGTGTGTCAGGCAGGCTGCTCCTCTGCTCTAGCATAAGGGTAGTGATAATTGGTAACCAGGTGGCTCTCTTTAAGAATATATGGTTAGAAATGCCCCGCACCCCAACCTCTTTGTATGTTTTTCCCAAAATCCGACTACTGCCCGGGTCTGAAGTCCCACTTCTTTCACACTCCCTCTAAGGAGTCTGTGAGCATGTCTGCACTTCTGGGAGGAAAGACAACAAACAGAGCTCTCTCCATCTGCGCCAAGCAGGGAAGCACAGAAGCAGAGACGTGCAAGTTGGCTGCACATGAGCCAGCTCAGGTCCGGAAAGTCTGGCTGTGTTTATGTGTAGGTGTGCCAGGTCTAAATCACGCCGAGATGTAGCGGGTGAGTCACGCAGTCCTGTCCTGCGCTATATAGACTTCCTGTGAGTCACACTGTCCTTTTAGATGGTTGTGATTCTCCTTTGCAGAAACCACTGTACTCTCTGAAGGTTTTATAGACTTTTAATAATCTAGCAAAGCAAGGTTCAGAGTGGAAGGTCTCTGAAGTTGACAGCTTGGTCTATGTTTGACTTGTCTGCGACATCTGGAAAACCCTTTGGTGGTTTTTGGTTTTCTTTCCGAATCTCAGTAGAAGTTAAATCAATGCATAAATGAGAAAAGTCACTTCTGCTTACTGGTCTGAAAACATGAAAGGCTCAAATCATAGTTATATGTAAACATTATGAGATGAGTACATGGTAATCCTTACACTGTTTCCAATGCGATTTCATGTCGCCCTGATTTCTTTCCACCGCAACTCCCTAGGAGTTAACAATGAACCACAGAGCTACTGGCAGGTTATTTCCCATGAAATCAAGATGTATGTCATTGGTTTTGGGTCTGTTATTTCTGTCCCACTGTCTTTTGGGCCTGTTGGGTGATTTCAACCACATATGACAAAAGAAGGGAGACCTCGGGCCTACTTACGTGTTTCCAACACACTGCATGAAGACATGCAGCTTAATATCTACTGATATCCCTCTTTTGGGAACATAACAGTATGTGACCACGTTATCATTAGCTACCAAAGAATTGGCGCAGGAGAGACACCTGATAAATGTAACAGTCGTGGAAAATGCATCAGTAGAGAGCGTGCATCATCTGAAGGCACTGAGCGATGAAACACAAAGCTTCAGGAAACCGGGGTTTGGTACTATCAGTGCTCATGAAAATCCTTGTTGATAGGTGGAAAACAAAGAATCTCTGGCAGCAGGAGGATTTGCACATCAAGGGACAATTTCTAGGGACTTAACTCTCAGCATAGAATATGAACTGTTCTTTAGTTACAGGGGCTGGAGAAAGTTCTGCCTCTGTGCTCATCTCAGAGGTGCTCTCAGTAGTTTAGTAGTAAACTAGTTACTTGTTTAGCTTTAGTGAAAGGGTTCTGTCGAAGCCACCATTTAAGCTTATATTGTGTTGCTGATTTTACACTCTTATGAAAACATTTTAGATGATGTTCGCATTATAGATCTGTAGAATCAGTGGGGACTTTTGCTGCATGCACCATACAGGTGGAGATAGGGTTTTAAATGGAATACTTCATACCCCTGCTAGAGAAGACATAAGGCAGAAGATACATTCCGTCTAGCTGGAGTTACTCTTTTTCCTGCACTGAGAGACAAGCAGTCCTGTGTGTTTTCCATGGAATATGTTTGATTTTGGCTTTTTCATTTGCATTATTAGCGAACAGCTGCATGAAGGACTGTTTCGTTGGCTACCATGCTGAAGTCATCAAGCACATTTCAACTGCAATTGCACTGTCTGCATTTAAAAATATTTTCCATATTACAGTGTACTCCTATAATTTAAAAATGAAAACTATTTTCAGCGACTGTCTGCTAAATTTGGGGGGTGGGGTGTCCATTCCCTTGGAAAAAACGGACACAACTGTTTTCTTGTACCATGAAGTTTCTGTCTTTAAAAATGTTAAACTTCTCACGCTGTTAAAGACAAAAATTCCAGGTGTCTGTAGGGAGAAACATTGTGTTCCTCATTCCCTCCAAAGCCATATCGTTTTTTATATATTTCTTTTAAGTACATTATTATTTGCACAGTGAAATTAGCTTTGCAAGAGGGATGAAAACCCTTGTCAGAGCAATTTTAGCAAAAAGATCAAAGGAATTAAATACAAATTCTCTCCAAGGTGAGCATGGGGGTTTTTTCCTTTTTTGAACAGGGAAGCCTTGGATTAATTACTTTTAATTTAAAATCAAATCAATGGATGGAAAGGAAGTCTTTTCAAAGAGCACTGCAGTTTGCTTCTTAGAGTGAACAGTATTTTAGTAGGGTGACTAACAATGTGCATTTTTATTTTTAACCTCTGACCTGTGCCCTCCCCACCCCTTTACCTAACCCTTTCCATTTGCCCTGGTCAGTTAACAGGCAGGAGCATTTGAAAACAATCATGGATGACTATGATATCAGGTCTGCTGCCAGCATTTTAGCATCTGTTAAAGAGCAAGAAGCTCGTTTCGAGCGGCTTACCCGTGCACTTGAGGAAGAGCGGCGCAATGTCTCCTTGCAACTTGAGCGTGCCAATCAGCCAGCAGACCGAATGAGCATTTGCAACATTGGCCATGGTCAGCCACTGGCAACCGCCTGGCAGCAGCTTGTACTGCAGGTAACAGCCTGCTCGTTTTACCTGTTGCTAGAGTTCACCTGTGCCAGAATTTCCCATTCCAGACAGTCAGGTGCATCTTGTTTGTTGTCAGCATTTCATTCCGCAGCTTGTCTTTTGATACCCCAGGGCTGGTATGCTTCATTGATTAATTTGGTAGCTCGGACTTCAGAGCCTTGGCTTAGAACTTGCTCTTACTTCCTTTTAGCTCATGGGATACTTTTAAAAATGTATGCATCCTTGAGTATTAAAGCCTAAAGAGCGATATTCCCACCCTCCTCTAAATCTATGCCCTCACTGGAAGTACGGTGATGTGCTGATGATTGCAAAAGAAGGCTGAATCATAATCTCCATAGCAAACAAAATTTCCATTAGAAATAGCTGGGCTTTGAGTAGAGGGAACAGTGTGAAAAGCGAGGATTTCCCTCCTGCAAAGTCTTATTGTTTGTGTAGGGAGGACTTCATCATTTGTTTCTCATGTTTATTGAATTGATAGACTTCATTTTAACGATGCAAACTGGCTTTGTGGTAGCCTTAGATTTCCAAATATCGCTTTGCTTGATACGTGTTCTTTGACTGTTTAAATGTGCAATGATAAACTACTTACATCTCTAAATTACTTAAGCTCGCAAATCACTCTGACATGCAAGGTAAGTCATGCAGAAGCAATAGTACCGTCTGTGAAGGTCTGTTTCCTAAGGAAATATTGTTCAATTCAGAGAGAAACTCCAGGCTATGGCGATTCTAAAAGTTGTTTCCTAATTATACCAGCCTGTTTTACAATTATACTTGCACTGAGCTGTATTCAGGCAGACTTTACATTATATTATGTTAGCGAAGCTTTTCTATTAACAGCTGCCGTGTTTCTGTATGTGTAGATGCTTGAATATGGGACTTGATGTGAAAGGAGCAGCCTGCACTGGTTAGGCTAAAAGCCTGACAGTAGCTGGTAGGAGCTGTAGGCTGCCATCCTCTTGATTAGCAGCTGGGCTGGGGAGAGGGCAGATGTGCTTACTTTTTTTTTTTTTTTTTTTTTAATAGAAAAAGGACAAGTTCACCTTCACTTTTTCTGAATGACTTTGTGCAAAGTGCCTGATTAATAGCTCCAGAATGAAATTCCTTATCCACAAAACTGATGAAGCATGAGTTTTCTGCAGTGTTATGGCTTAAGGTCTAACCACTTCCAAGAAAACTTAATAACAGAGTTTAAGTTACTGGGGTCTACATGACTCTTGTAGAGAAACGGCCCCTGTAAGTGACCCCAGATTGAATCTGTGTACACTCAGCTCGTTGCCACTGGGCGAGGGGACCTTGCGTTCATAAATAATTAGTGTTGAGGTTTTTAGAGTAGCTTGTATATGAAAAAAAATGGTTGAATAGCTAAATATGCACAGTTAAGAATTAATGTAAGGTTAGTTGTCTGAATTGTCATTAAATATACTGAGGGCCAAATTCCTCCCTGACTTATTAGAATTAATTAAATAGTGTGTAAATGAAGGATGACAGCTGTGCATTCAGTCTTATACAGAATATATAATGATTTCATCTTTACTATTATATATTGTATTTCACTGATAAGAGTATACAAAGCAAAAGGCAGTCTATACTCTGCTGTCTGTTAAGGACTGCTCATGCACTGTAGTGAAATGCGACTGTCTTGGGAAGCTGTGTTTCAGTGAGGACTGACCGATTCCTGCTTATCACCATATTTACCTTCTTGTTGTAAGCAATATTACAAAATAACTCAAGAAGTAGCCTTCCCATTTGGAAGTTGCATAGGTGATTATACGTAATCCAGTTACTCTGAGTAGCATTTGGGCAAAAAATGAGGGTTAACTCCATTTTGTGAGAATGCCAAATAATCTTTAATGATCTCCACAACCAGGCATCAGTTTTCCATGTTGTTTGATTGTCAAAGGGATTTGTTAGGGAAGTGTATATAGTCAGGGCTTTGGTAACAGAGTCTCTCTCAGTACTTTTTTGTAATACATGCTCCCAAACTTCTTTCCTTAGAAAAGAAAATTAAGCTTTTTTTTTTCCTTTTCATTTTAGAAAAGGAAAAATAGTATATAGACAATGTGCCAGAAGTGTAGCAAAAGATTTTGTCAAAAGCCAAAATCAAGGTCTTACGCAAATATTGATTCTAATTAATTCATTCTGGAGTCTTTTTTGCTGGCCACTCTTTCTTTTTTTTCTTTAAATACCAACTCTAAACTCATTCCGTAACAATAGCTCCTTGTCCTAGGCAGCCTTCACGTCACTTACTGGTGAGTTCTGCCTGTTCAGTGTGAATTTAGAATACTCGAATGGAACATGTGAACTGTGGTGCACTTGTTGACACCTGCTGGGAGTGTGTATGGCGTTGTGTCTTCTGGCCCCTGACAAGAAACGTCAGATCTGCAAATGAGGTCAGGGATGTGCTGTAATTGCCAAAAAACGTGTGCACAGACTTCTTAATTTTACATTAAGAAAGCGTGGGGGATTTCTCTGAAAAGTATCTTGAAGTTGGTTTTAATGGGAGAAGTTGATTACTTGGACAATCGAAACAATCATTAACAGTTTGTTCAGATATTAATTAGAAATAGCTGAGATTTTTCTTTGATGGGAATTTTTCCCAGAGGAGGGCTTTCTGGGAGATACTGTCCTCACAATAAGAGGTCCTAAATGTTGCTGAAATGTCTCCCATTAATGTTAGTGAGAGTCTTTTATTGAGGTATTGGCCAAAGCATCCATGTTTTCGTTGCCCATTGTAGAAGGCAGTACCTGCCAACCCTTCCGGCTGTGCAGAGGATTCGTACCCAGCCCTCCTTCCTGCAAGAGGCTATGATCAGCTACTGCCACGCAGGCAGCTAGCTTTAGCCAGCACAGTTTCTGGGGAACAGGGACAGAAGTGCTGTGTGTGCTTAGTGCTGTTGACCAAGGGGGTAAGTGTAACTTCGGCCCTGTGCAACTTCCCCAGCCTTAAAGTCTGGCTTCAGGTAGAGTTTGTTGTGGAGCGTACAGCCAGTGACATCAATTAGGGTGTTTCAACTCTAGAACTTTTGGAAGATGTGCAACATTATACGTGCATTACTGTGGATTTTGAAGTGGTCAGATAAAGTGCTCTTCCAGACTAAGAACCCTCTGGACAAAAGGTCATAAGTTACTCAATGAAAACCTTTGCATTACTCTGAAAAATGTAACATTTAATGACATTTTAATTACAGAGCTTTTATCTGGTTAATAAAAATCTCCTAAAAATCCTTCCAGTTTTTAAGGTTGTTCATGACTCTGTTCCCTACTCTGGCTTTGAGCAGTGGGAGCCACACGGCTGGCTGTTGCTGTTTGTTTCTGAAAGTGAAAATCTGGTTGTATTGAAAAGAGCAGAGCTGTCTGTTAATGTGTTATTTGTGTTTGCTTCTCTAATTTTTGCATTAAAGAATGTAGAAAAATATTTTTTTGGTGGTTATAGTAGCCCAGGCTGTGGAAGTCTCGGCAGTCTTTGCCTGTTTATCAGCTTACCAACGCAGGCGTAGCGCAATGAGCTTCTAAGTGGATGCTGAGTAGCACCTGTCCTGTGTCTTCTACATGTTAAAGTATCTGGTTGATAATGGTTTTTAGAAGCTTGCTAAATCTTAATACTCTTCACGTCTGAGGTATTTAGTTTAATCTACCTGGTTCTATTTCACTTCTTTTCAAATCAGCCTTCTGCTGCTCTTCACAGTGGGAACTAAGGTTGGACAGGGAGAAGATACGAGCGTGCGTGTGTAGGGTACGTACTGCAGTGGGCTGAATGCACAGAGCTGCAATGTTATCGCTGGAGAGCTAACCGCTCAGAGCATAACGTTTTAATAATAAAGAATATTCTCTCTTTTTTTTTTTTTACTTTTATTAAAACATCAGACATGTGAAACTTATTAAACACAAGGCTATATCCTGAGTTGGTTTAAATTGGCATGTCTCCATGGGTTTGAGAGAAGCTCTGTCAAGTCTGATCAGCTGGGGAGCTGAACAACAATGTTAGCGTTCAAAGATTGTTTCCCCGTTGGTACACATTGACAATTTCCATTCCTGTTAATGTTTCATAACCAAAATGAAGTACAGCATTTAATAAGCCTCTTTTGCCAACAAATACACTGTAACAATACTTAGACTTCAGTGATTTTGCAGTGACCTGTAGGGATTTGAGAGGGGTTCCTGTTGTAAAAAAAGGTAAGTATTATCCCCCTTCTTACAGGTAGGAAAGCTGTGGGAGTTGCCAAATCTCACATGGTATAAATAATAGAAATCAGCCCCTTGCGTGCTGGAGCAGAGTCTTACTTATCAGATTGACTCTTATACCTGGAAGAAGTAACATAAGGTGATCTGAAAAGGCTTTGCATTGACAAAATCATCCAGAAATTAAAAATGTATTTCATGTGACTGTTGTTTCCATTCTTTTAGATTCCCTGTGGTGGGTGGGTTGGGGTGGTTTTGTGTGTGGTTTTTTAGGTATATCATCTGGTACATTTGGCTAAGGAGGTACCGGAAAATATTAAACCCAAAATGGAGATTGTATGTGTGCAGATATGTTAGTATAATAGAGATATTCCCATGTGCTTTCTAGAACGCCTGTTATTAAAAAAGCGTATCGGCATAAATGTACTCCGGTGTACTTTTTTTTTCCTAGAATGATATTTTTGTGTAAAACCTAGTGGTATTAAATTGGTAGTCTTGTTGCAAGTTTTATAGAATTCTGCTGTACTTTATGGAATACTTTTACACACCGAACAGTGGTTCCCGTAAGAAGGAAGCTCCATTACAGTCCTGACGCCACAGAATTGGTAAAGGCTGCCAAGGAGTAAATAGTGACTGAACAATGGCTATAGGGTTTGTGGTGTGCTTTCTAGAGGTCTGACACTCAACAACATGTGCCAGGAGACCCAGGACTGCAGCTCTTAAGTTAAATCAGTTTTAGTGACTAGTTTCTTCCCCTAAAAGGAGGGGTAAAATAGCTTTGTTTTCAAAAGCAAAATACAAGTTTTGGATCCTGTTTTGACTTTCAACTTCAATCCAGCCAGCTTCACTGATAAACTTTTGACTCAGCCAGCAGCTTCGAAGGTTTCATCCTGTCAAACCGGTGTGCTTTTTCATACCATGTAAGAATCAGGCTTCCTGAGATTCTTGATGGTAAAGTCTGCAGGTGCGTTGTATGGGCCGAAATTTCTAATAATCGAACCAAGCTGGATCAGCGTGATGTGATACCGATGAATACAGCTTAATATTTATGTAGCTGTTGCACCTAGTAATATACATTATTATACGAGCTTCTCATTTGTCACCTGTAAAGCCAGCCCTGTGTGTGATGGTGCAATTGCAGGAGTTAACATGGCATGAATATGGCGCTGGAGGCAGAACCGAGCTTGTTTGTACCTTTTGTAAAACCGTGCACAATAATTTGGTCCCTTAGACGTGACTAAGGCAGACTTCTCTGAAATAGGGCTTGTGATTATGCCGTTTATAAAGGCTTATTAATGATTCACTGAAGCCTGCTCTACAGTCATTTTGTACTAGCATAACTATTTCACTACAGATTGGATTGTTTTTCTCTCTCTGTTGTTCTTTAAACTGAAAGAATATAACTAGTGTGACGCCAGGTGTGGTAAGTGAGGCTGCTACAACTATACCTTGTGTAAGTCCTATTAGTGGGCTGTTCCCCTGTATAGATGGCCGTCCTGAAAGTGGTGGAGTTAGAGCAATGCAAAAGCTTCCGAGCTAAGGAAATACGCGCAATAATAAATTGTTTAAATACAAATCAGGAAAAAACAAATAATTTAAGTGATGAGGTTTTTGAGTCAGTCTTTTTTAATTGCTAGTGTGATTATTCATTTGTTAAGAGGTATGGTAACAAACGCAGGCTCACAATTCTCTACCATGTTTAATCGGTGTCCTACCTCTGTAACTGGTGAGAGCTTTTTTCATATGTTCCTCCAGGTCTCACAAATGTTTGACCATGCTTTTTCATAAACGGATATATAGCTTTGGTGCATAAATTGCTACATAGTTTTGGTGCAAATGTTCCCTAACTTTGTGTTTAACCAAGGTGTTAACAAAACAGAGTTGAAAGGAAAGCAGAGAGGTAGGTGGGAATGAAGACACTTAAAAGAAATCACATACTGATTCTTTTTTTCTATTAACAACCTCACCAGAAAAGACCCGCAAACCCCCTCCCAACAAATAATACCCCAAAAGGCCATCTTGAAATGTCAGTAATCAACCAAGTTAATAAAATTTATTTTTTCTTCACTTTGCAAATACGATTATAGCTGTTCAAGGAAAATCAGCTTCTGGAAAAAAGCTACAGAATATTTTCATAGTTACGATTTGGATCATTTATATTTGAACTCACGTTCCAGAGATACAACACCTGTTTAAAAACTAACAAACACATTTTCCTTTTTTAAATTTTTTTAGGCAGGTAGTTTGTAGCCATAATTAAGCACCAGTATTCCTCGTCTTTACGTTAAGCTGAGGTACCTGTGACTTCTGCCAAAAATGATGTTTTGTGAATTGAGGGTCAGTTTCAAGTAAAAGGTGAACTCTAAAGCACACCAGAACACGTGGCGAGAATTTAAAAAAATGCAAGAAGATTAGCTCAAATTGCTTTTCTAAGAAAATACCATCAAGTTAACCTTTCCGAGTTACAGTTTGGGCAACAATAACCCTTCTGTCTGTATTTCATTACTTTTATTTAAGATTCTCTGCTCCACACTGACATAGTGCAGACTGTCAGAACATAGAGACTGTTTCCAGTGCTTTGATAGTAAGGACATTGAGTGCATTAATATTGTATATATGTTTGAACATAGGCAGAGAAGAGCAAAAATGGGTTCTGAGCTGCGCTGAGTCATTGACTTACCTTTTTTTCTCCTCTCTATCTCATACAGAATGCAGTTCCATCTTTGCGTGTGAAGTTTTACATCATTAGTTCTACTCTGTACTGCCTCTTGGCTTCCTTTGTTATATAACATATTTGTGCTCATATTAAGGGACTGACAGAGTGGAAAAGGACTTTTTTTTTTTTTTTTTTTTTTTTTTTCCATATAGGTAAGGTCAGGTACAGACAACAATGCTCCCCGGTGTTACAGGACTATTTCCTGTTGGAATGCCAGATACCCAGAAAAAAACCTCCTCGGTAGTTAACCCATGCATGTTCTACTTCTGCTAGTACGGAGCAGATTGCAACATGTTGAAAGAATTTGTAGGGATTGTACTAATTCCTTTATAAACTCGGTTGAAACCATAGAAATGCAAGTTCTGACTGAGGGGTACAGTATGGTTCGCTGTCAGAGTCCTATCGTGCCTATTCTGCAGGCAGTTGCTGGTGCCCCCGCTCTCAGCTCCCCCAGCTCTGTAATTTGGCTCTTGTGTTCTTTCGGCCGACAGGTCACTGCGCAGTTACACATGCACCAGCTATGCCATCAGCCTGATCCTGTAAATTCAGTACGTATGAGTAGTCTTACTGAATTTCTAGGAATGACCTGGGTCAGGTTTCAGCTTCTGCGTATGTGCAACTATTCAAAGGTTCTGGGGGGGAAGAAGGGGGGAGATTCGGGAATATGATTCCCATGGGAGAGTGAGTTCTTAGATCAGAATTCAGTGTGAGCTGAGAGATATTTGCAGTACCTGTGAATCTCAGCACAGTTAGGAACTGGACCAGAAGCCATTATTCAGCTACTTTCCAGGGAGATGTTTTCCCCGTGCATGAGGTTTGATCCCGTCCCTGCCTTCTGCTGCGTTGGAGGTGATACTAGTTCAGTTTAGCTTGGAGGTTGGAGCTGTTGCCACCTTTTTTATGGACGTTGTCCCATCTCTGTGAAAGCATCAGCTCCTGGTTTACAGTGAGAGCGCGGACCCTGTGCTGGTAGCTCAGCAAGTGGAAGCTGGAAGCGAGGAGCTGATGTTTCTCAGGGCCGAAGTACCGCAGATTGCTTAAGGCACTGTTGCTAAGCCAGCCTGCACCTCACAGGAATTCAGCCAGAGCAGTAGCTCGCTTGGAATCACTGCAGGTGTTTCAAATAGAGACTTTCCAAAGTGACAGTATGGCATGTAGCACCACTGGGAGCTCAAGGAGCCTCTGCTGTTTGCCTTTCTGCTGGGATTACCCAGATTCCAAAAGGAATCCTAGAACCTGCTTCCTGTACTGCAGGAGGAACGTGATAGCGCAAGGCTGACAAAAACAGAGTTTCTGCAACAGGCATCACGGTATATATCCTATGAGAGCCTCTGAAAGATGGACTCGGGTAGTATTCCTGCGAAAACTGACATTTTCTGGTTCTTCTATTTCTTGTTACAGCTTCTCCCCTATGATTATTCTGCAGTCTTCATTTAAGGCCTTAGATGGCAAAAACACGGATACAAAAGTGCGTGGGAATATTAGCATCGATTTCGGCAACAACTGAGAAGATTTGACCAGCTTCATCAGAAGCTGTGACGTGCTTTCCAGAAGGGATTTATTTGATAAGGGAACCACCTAAACCGCACTTATTAGAGTTGTTTGGGGCTCAGATCTGCTGGCACGCAGCAGAATCCGCTCAAAGATCTGATGCGTTATCTGAGAAGTGTTCGTATAAAACTTGGTCAGCAAATCTGGTTTAAAAAGTACATCCCAAAGGATTCATGAAAAAATTAAAAAAAAGGGAACCCAGCAACTGAGAAAGCTGACCCTCTGTCTGGTAAGGAAAGAATTATTTCATTCTTTCCAACACAATGATTTATTTCTTCAAAATTTAGTTACATACAATTTTACAGTTTTACATGTGCAGGCTGAAAATATATGTTTTCGCTCAAAGATGCACGCCTTTGCAGAAATCTCACTTTTCTCTCTGTCATCAACAGTACCTCACTTTCACATCTCTCACTTCATCTCCTAAGTATGCGCTCTGCAACTTTATATGGTAACGGCTGAATTCCAAAGTGCCATCTAATGTTTGTCAGCAGGACAGCAACTGGTTTATGCTAATGATTATAATAGAGCAAAGCAATGACCACATTTACCCTAAGCATCTCAGGAATATTTCTGCAGTTTCATTTGCCTTGAAAAAGTCTCAGCTTCTTTTGTTTTGTGTGAATTTTCATTGAATGAGGTTTTGGAAGCAACTGACGGACAAGGATTTTCTTATTTTGTTTGCCAAGATTTGTGAAAGAATAATTTCCACCACGGTTAACCTTTCTGGCCTGGAACTGTGCCAGGTTTAAATTAAAATTATTTAATTTCAAGGACAAATTCACAGTTTCATAATCATTTTCCATGATTTTACGTTGCTTTACTAATAGAACTACGTTTTCTTTTAGAAGTACATATAAGAGAAACACATGAAAAATAACTCTGCTTGCTGTGTGTACCTTATTATGTAAACAGGCATCTAGGTGGTTCTTTGCCTGACGTCTCTGAGTGTTGCAAGATCAGTAAGCATAACTGCAAGTAATTAGTAAAAATGTCTGAAAATGGAAACATTCAAATATAAACATTAAAACATTAAAGAGCAATATCAGGTTTAACAGGATTTTTTTAAAAAACGAACTTTCTAGTCACACTTACCACATTTGCTTCTTGATAATTAACATGAAAACACGTTACATTTTAAAGTTGTGATTTATTTTTCATGTTCTGCTGCTTGTTTATTTCTCAGCTCAGACAGCAGAACATCATTAATGGTACCGGCTTTTTAAGATTTTTAATTTTAGTTCCCAAGCATACTACTGTACTAGTTCAGCTGGGACGTTCAGGAAGAAAGATTTTAAACCTTCACAAAACCTTTTTGCACTGTATCTCTCAATTTTATGAAAAGATTTTGTTACGGGCCTTGATCTGTACGCGCACAAGCGAGGCAGACCTTTATCCCTACAAGGTGTTGCACAGGAGTCGGTCGGTCTTCTTAAGCCTCTGCCCTTGCAGACCCACAGGTAGCCGCAGGAATGGTTTGCAGAAACTTTAAAAGCAACAAGTGGGCAAACAGACAATTTAAAATTTTCTTTTAAAACCAGAAATTTTCTACAATTCCATTTCAGCTGTCTCCAGTATCTCTAAGCTCTTGTGAACTAATGCTGAACGAGCCCAAAATGAGTGTTGGGTTATGATGACATTGATAAATGGCTGAGCCTTTTGCTAGTTTAGGCCATCTTGTTAATGGTTCAAATTATGCTCTCGCTTGCTTTGGCACAAATGTGGAGTAATTCACTGAAGTCATTGGTGTGACTGAGAACAGAATGGCCAAAGATGGCCATGGGCAGCCTGAGGCTGCGTGCCAACTATAATTAAAGCCTTTGATTTAAATAAATGTCAGAGCCTACTCTTTATATATATATATATATTTAAAAAAAACCAAAAAAACTAAAACCCAAAACTGTTTCCCTTTTTAAGCCACCAAATTACTAGCTGAGGAGAATATTTTTTAACCATAGTTGTGGTGACTGGGAAATGCTGTAAAATACTGTCAGAGTTCATTTTAGGGACTTAATTTAAAATGTATCTTTAGCTGCTGGCAGAGTGGCAGTTTTAGAATACTGTAGTGAAAGATTGAAAAGAACTGTAGTCGCCGTGTTTCTAACTCCTCTCGATTAGCTCTTCTTCCTTTTTGCAGTCTTATTTTCATATGTAAGTATTTCAAATACAAGAAACCCGCTCTGGAATAAAATTTCATACACAAAGTCCTTAATCCTCTCTTCAGAAGAAAACCCAAAACACCTTCAGGTTTTGGTTTGAGGAGGACAGTAGTTATCATAAAAATCAGTTGATGGTACAGGCAGCTATCAATCCAGCACGTGATGGCAAACCACATTTTTGCCCTCTGGATGAGAGAATGACGTGTTAAGCTGGTGTCTTCTGAGCGAGTGATTGTAACGTGCAGCTCAAAATACAGCACAAATCATCTGGAAAATCCAAAACCCAACCCAAAATCTGAGAAATGAAACATGGCTAATACTGGGTCTTTCTTTCCGTCATTTGAGTGTCTTTGTTTTCCTTTCCAATAACTACAGCATGAAATTATGGTCATGGTGCCAACCTTAAATTTGATTTGTTTTCCTTGCTGTTTTCATTCTGTTATAAATTTAAAGCTATTTTAATTCTTTTTTTCTTAAACTGGAGGAGATTTTTCTGGGTTTTATCGCTGTACAGTGTAGTTGATTCTTATCTAAATGAAGCTGCGGGGAAGAAACATAGGTCATTCATTCAACTGCGACCTATATGCAGTGACATGTAGCTTCCTCTGTCCTTTATTGGTAACCAGACTGTCCTTGTTGTCATACAACAGCTTGGATGAAATGGAGTTGACTTATATTAGATGTAGCAAGGTGGAAGCTGTGTTGGTACACAAATGGAAATGCCCTAACTTACCAAAATGCCTGATGGTGGCCCTCTACAGAAAGCGTCTGCTTCCTCTTTGCCACCTTGTGCTTCAGCCTTGTGATCCTGGATTCTTAAATAAGGATGACACACAAAATCATCCTCCATTTATATACCGCTGCTCCCCCACTGAGGCAAACCGGCTTCACCTCCATTTCTAACCTTGCAGTGTGAAAGCAAAAAGATTGTCAAAACCACGGTGATGGGAATGTTAGAAGTATCTTGGTGGATTTGTGCTACTAGAGTCACGCAGCCGTTTTGGAGCAAGTACGGATGCTTTGAAAGGGCTCATGTAACTTTTCAAATATATTTAAAAATGATGGAAATGCTAAGAGGAAAAGATTTCAAAATGTACCTTGGAGAGAGAATGTTCTGTTTCCATTTGTCTGTATTAAAAGCCTTACAGGAGGGCACGCTGACACACGTGGTGTACCCTTCTTCAGTTCTCTCACTTCCCTTGTTCATTTGCTGCATGAAATTCAGAGAACGACGATAAAATACCCTTGGTATGGAAGCACCTATCTGAATATAGGCTGTCTAATTCTGAGAGCCGCCATGGGTGATCGTGGTGCTTTTGCCTATATGGTTAGCTGGGATTCTTGATTCATCTTGTGCCTTCTTGCTCTGTTGGGTTTATGGAAGTTACATATCACTGAAGCCATATGTTACGTTTCCAGGCAGAGCTGTAAACCATTTCGTTTTTACTGCCTCTGAGAGCAGATCAATCTATAGCACGGCACTAGTGATGGAGAATTTTTTAAGGGTAATGGGAGAAAATAAAAAGAGAGAGCTTGGCCCAGATACTATACTACTGCATCTTCCAGAGAGTTAAATCCCTTCCTATTTATAAATTTTTAATTTCTCAGAAAGAATAAAGAAGGTTTTCACCCTACTTTTGCAGCGGGGAAAAATGTGACAGATTAAGAAATTAAGGTTCATTTGGGAAAAAAAAAAGGGGGGGGGGGCGTGCAATGTAGTCAGCAGTCTGATACTAATGGATAGAGTGTTTGTTGCCAGAATTTGCAAATTCAGTATAACCTTAGGGATCTAATCCATAACTCTTATTTAGGTAATTAGTTCTTTTACTTCAGCATTGCCAAATCCCAGCATTCAGAATTATATGAGCTGGTAAAATATTGCCAGTGGCTTAGAAATAAGGGGACCTGAGATGTATTTTGCCTTTTTTTTTTTTTTTAAATCTTTGGCTTTGAGTCAAAACATTTTCAAAATTTACTTTACAACCAGAAGGCCTACAAGCATCTGTGATATTTGTGAAAGGAAAAATTATGTTTTTAAACAACAACCTGACTCCAGAAGGTGGGACTTCAAAATTCAGCAACGCTAATCTTGCATGGCTTGCACAAATACCTGTGGGTTTACAATGTGAGAGACTTCTTAGGGCAGTGAGAACTGGCAAGTCCGTCCAGGAAGGTTTTCAGTTTCGTCGTTTTGCATGCAAGAGTAGCTACTTCAGCACCCTATGGATATAGACTTTATAATGTTTTTTTCTTTGATGGTGTGTAAAGGCCTGGCACACATCCATGTGCATGCCTAAATTGAATGGTACTTTTCTATGCCAGCATGGGCTCAACAAAAGCTGAGCTATTTTAGTTTGTTAACTGAAAGAAGGTTGACAAGGAGAAGGGGGGGAGAGTGCTGTACAAAAGTACAGGAGACTCATACAAAATGCGTTCCTCTTGCTTTGCTTTGGCCTCCAAGTATTTTATTAAGGGCCGCTACCAGTTGCCTCTAAATTATTCCACTGTGGATAGACTCAGAGCGTGTTTTTTCCCTCCAGTGAAGCAAATACTTTGCTTCAGCTAAACCTTGGGGAACATCTACCATTGCCCTTGTCAACCTTTACGGCGTTTATTTTCAAACAAACTAGGATCAGAGTTGGCTAAGGTAGTTCTGCCCCGAAAATACAAAGCCTTACCCCTAATAGTCAGCTGGAACTCTGACACTGCCAGTACCAGTGAGGCTGAAATTGGGATTAAATAGGTCTGAAACATTCCTTCCGGTCTCAAATGTCAGTATAGGAGATGCCACCTTTTCACGTTGATCTGGTAGGACTGATATTAATTAACATGTGAATTGTGTTGACACTGGCAGCGTGTTTTAGAATTTTCAGGGAACCTGAAGCTGGGATGAAAAGATACTTTTGTGCAAAGGCGCCTGTTCTGATAATTAAAGGAGATTCAGTTGTAATGCACCTTCCTTTCTGCTTTATAGCTGGTCTCGCTGTCTCCGACTGTCCCTGTTGTCAGGGGATAGTCCCTAATTTGATTGCAGTAGCTTTCAGGCCCCAACTACCGTTCTTCAGCCACCAGCTGTTACAGCGGTGGACTTACTTACTGCTTTGGTTTGCTGCAGGAACCTGGCACGGCAGAGGAAGAAGAACCATTGCCCCTTGGCTGGTGACGGCAGGCAGTGCTGGTTAGTTAGCGCTGGGGGGAGGACTTTGCTGGCTGCCTCTCAGACCTGGTTAACTGCTTCCATCTGAAGGGCAAGGCTGCAGTTCCAGGGCTGGGTAAGCACATCCTCCTGCCCCGTGGAGGGGGTCCGGGAGGGGGAGAAAGTCGTCAGGTTTAGTTAAGGTTGCTTTACACCTGCCTGCCTAGGTCTCTTTCTTGTAAGACTCGACGTCTTAATATATTTATTTACGCATACCCTTTCTGCAGTTTCTCGGGGAAGGCAGAAAGAAGGATCAGATCCTGGAAAATAAGAAGCATGGGAGGCTCTCCTCCTTCCTAAGGATTTCACGGAGGTTTGCGGCCTGGCTGCTTGTTTGAAGACTGAGCGTTGAAAGCCGGGTACTTCCAATTTACTAGCAATAAATGGATGTGAAAACCATGCTGTATCATGGTGTGAAGTCCCAGTTTATGTTGCAGAATGTGGTGGATGTAAGGTATAGCACATCTGGCGTTCATTTCGGTAATGAGTAATTTATCAAGACAGTCTTTTAATGAATGTGGGACAGGTTTGCGGGCAGGTGTATGGTTTTAAAACACGAGGCCAGGTGTCCTTTGAGCTACAAGCCTCGCTGCATCTGTGTGCGATGGAGAAGGGAGGGGACTGCGGTGGGAGATCGGCTTTCCCTGCTGTCGGGGCGTTGGGGATGGCAGCGATCTCGAAGCGAAGCGCAAAAAGTAAGCGAGCGAGAGCCTTTCCCTTCGTGTGCTTCCTCGTCCCAGCTCCGTGCGATCCTGGCGGGCTCCGCGGCCGCGGCTCGCCGCGCGGAGAGGCGCTGCTGCCGCCCGCGGCGCTTAGTGCCATCCTCCCTCTTTTGTCTTTATAACCCAGCGGGGCGGGGAAACGCGGGGGGCCGGGGGCCCTCCCCGCCCGGCTTGGGGGGGGGGGGACACGGACCGCGGGGGTCCCGGTGCCCTCCCCGCCCGGCTTGGGGGGGGGGAAGGACCGGACCGCGGGGGTCCCGGTGCCCTCCCCGCCCGGCTTCGGGAGGGGGGGAAGGACCGGACCGCGGGGGTCCCGGTGCCCTCCCCGCCCTCGGCACGGGGCGAGGCTGCTCCGCTGCGGCGCCGGGGCCCGAGGCCGGGCGGGGAGGGCACCGTTCGCTCCCCCGGCCCGCCTCGGCTGCGGCCGCCCGCCGGTTCCGCCCCCCCCCCCCCCCCGGGCCGGAGCCCCCGGAGCACCGCGGGGGTGGAGAGAGAGGCTGCGGGAGGGACGCGTCCCTGCGGGAGCCGCCGCCGGCGGCGGTGCGCGCTCTCCCCTCGGAGCGGCGTTGGCGGGCGGGCCGTCCGTCCGTCCGTCCGTCCGCCCGTCGCTGGATGGGCTCCGTCCGCGGGGCGGCTGCCGAGGGGCTCCGGGCCGGCCGGGTGACGGAAGGAGCGGGGCTCGCCGAGGAGGGAGGCTGCCGCCGCGGGAGGCCGGGGCCGCTCCCCGCTCCGGGCGGGCTCCGGGCACCGATGCCCGCGGAGCTCGGACAGGTTAGTGCCGAGCTACGTGCGGGCCCCGGCGGGCCCGAGCCTCGGCGTGTGCCGCCGGTCCCGCGGCGCGGGGGGCGGCCGGGCGTGCGAGCGCTTGTTTGCTTGTGTTCTCAGCTCGCAGCCGAGGACCCAGAGCAAAAGCTGAGCTGCTCTTTCTGGCAGAGCCTTCGGGAGAGGTCTTGCTTTTGTCCCTGTCGCGTTGACTGGTGAAACACCCAAAAAAAAGCAAGCTATTGTTTTCTTTGACCTTCTCGTCCTGCTCGATAAATCTAGGGAACTCTTTGACAAGAACAGCTAGAAATAGTGCTTTTAAAAAAAGAAAGCTTGGCTATTGTTTGCTTTTGTTAAATGTTTGCTTTTCCCATACAGCGTTCCCTTGCCTTCTCTTTGATTTTGCTGTTGAACATACCAGGGAAATAACTTCAGTTTTTCACTCTAAATGTTATCTTAAACAAAAAGCCCCCTTGGCTGTCATCTTAATAATTATATTGGGCCTACCGCTCTGCGCGAAAAGATCTCAAATGTTATTCTTTACCTTGGAGCGTCATTGGGCGTTGCAGAGTAAAGCTGTTGCAGGCTAGATTTAACTAAACAGAGATCTTGTAGGCTCCTGTGATTTATCAGCGCTTACCTTGTTAACCTCCTTCATCTACCTTGTGAGCCTCAGGAAACCCTGTCAGTTCAGGTGGCAGCAGGGGAGAGCTGCTCCTCAAACTAGGGTGAGGTGTTACTTTTTCCTTAACCCTCCCTTTTCTTCTCTGCCTTTTTAATTTAAAACAGAGTATTTTAGGAGAGGAAAATGCGACGATCGTACATCACTGATAATACATCTATGAATTTGTTTAGGTTCAGTGCACTGGCATTGTTAGAGGTGCTTCACTTTGGTTTAATCACGCTGTGTTCAACCTGGCCGTCGCGGTAACAGAAGGCTGAATCATTTCTCGATGCAAATAGGATGTTGGTTGTCTTGAGGGGAAAGCAGCCCTTTCAGCTGGGCCCTGGAGTGACGATTTCTTTGTCTGTGGGCAGTCCCTGCGATCGCTGCCCTGCCTGTTTGAGGTGACCGGATCCGGGGTTCGTGTGGGTGCTCGTTTCTGTGACGCGCTACCTGTGGACTTCTTAGGGAGGAAGGGATTTTATTTGTGTATGTCGTCCTGTTTGTGCTGCCTGACCCGAAGTTTCTGTACCTGTCAAATTACCTGCACTGGGTTGTTGATTTTTAGGTGGATAAATATAGTTAGCAGCTCTCTGGGATTTTGGTTCTGGGAGTTTTTTGGCTTGTTTTTTTTCAATACACAAAGAAAAAACTGGAGGTGAGGAGCTGACTGTAAAAAAAGGTGTGTTCAATGTCTTTTGATCAGTGCAGTAGAGCTGTGTTCTTGTCTTCTGGGTTTTCTGTTTTGATA
The DNA here is from genome assembly GCA_031468815.1 of Morus bassanus. Lineage (NCBI taxonomy): Eukaryota > Metazoa > Chordata > Aves > Suliformes > Sulidae > Morus > Morus bassanus. Next base: position 30,190,171 of record CM062577.1, read on the forward strand.
GGAGGAAAAGCTTGAGCGAGAGTGGAAGATTACAGTTACTCGCTTTAGCTCATGCATTTCAGTTAACTTGTAAATTCTTCTTCCATATCAAAACAAAAAAATCTTATGGTTTTAATCTTCATGCTGCCTGTCATAGTTGAGGATCGGAGATCTGTTATTTTATCTTTTCTGATGGAGCAGGGGTTCTTGATTCATCCTGAGGTCTTTTCGTCATTAACCGACCAGTCTGGTCCTGCAACAGTGTGTTAGAGAATGCCTTGCTTAATGAAAGGCAGTAGTTTTAAACCATGAGTTGTCACAGAAATTTATTGTGCAGTCACAGGGCTTCTAGAAAGTAATCTTTTAGCTTTAATGATCACAATTAAGTAAAACTAAGCCAAATGGATAAATGACTTTGAGGTGAATGGCAAGTCTACACCATCCACCCAGACAAAACCGGGAGAGGTGCTGGAAGGGACTTCTGTCGCATTAACTAAAGACCTCATGCGTTTAGAGACGCCTCACGTGAAAATCCGAGTCAAGACAGTTATGAAATAGTAATTAAAAGAACTAAGAGTAACTTCTAACTATCCTTTTGGCTTCTACTGGGAATAGTCATGCTTCCTGAAGTTCTGGGCCACAAAAGCAGCATTGTACCTGGGAGCGCTGGTAGAAGGAACAAATGCTGAAAAACTGTTCTTGTGGCCATGAGCGCGCAGGGCAGGTGTCACCTTCTCGGCGCCCTCCCTTGGCCGTTCCCCTTCCCGCTGGTGAGGGATGAAGACTGCTAACGTCTGTGCTGAGCCATCTGCAGCCTGACGTTCTGCAGTGGCCTGAATGTAGGTGTAGAGTTCATGAAAATTCAGAAGGACCTTCAAGTCTAGAACTGCTCAAATATGTTTGGTCACTATACGAGATACAGCTTTGATCCGGATCCGAAACCTTAAGTGCCGGCTTGCCTCAGGGCCGTGAAGTTATGAAGGGGAAAGGAGTCACTTCAGGTGACTTTAACACAGAACTGCAGAGTGTTTGGCAGTTCCTGCTTCAGAAAATACTTTGCTAACGTTCCTAACTCGGGAAGGCTGCCCTTCCTCGGCACCTTGTCCCTGAAGCGTTTTGCTAGAGGATGGTACTGATGTGAGAGAGTATGAAATCTTAGGTCTGGCAGGATGAAAAAGCGGTTAATGCATTAGTGATATACCTGGCGTGAGTCTGTACCAGTGATGGAAATCTTGTGGAAGAAATGTTCATGGAGGTACAGCATGCAAAAGCATCATCATTTTGCAAGCATTTGGGCAAGTCATGCTAGAAAAAACAAGGAGGAAGGGAGCTGATTTTTTTAACGTGGATCTCCGTATGGATTCACACATGGATTCTCACATACAGTGGACTGCCCGGTGTGGGTATAGGCCTGAAACAGCTCTAATGTGCTCTGCTACCTTGGAGCGAAGAGATGCAGCAGTCTACAATGTTGACTCCTCCCCGCTCCCCAAAATTAACCCTTTGCCAGCAGTTGTGACCTGTCGCAGGGCTGGTCAAAGGGAATGTGTGTCATGACTCGGTTACTGAGGTGTTGAACTACGTGCTGGAGCAGCGGAGTGGAGGCACACGTTCCCTTCTGCTAGCTCTGCCACAGAGGCAGTAATTCCTTGCAGGAGGGTGGACGTTGTGGCTTTTCAGGCAGTTACTGCCTGCCTCGGGTGTGGAACTTGGGAACTCGGGTGTGGGGATGTGCCTTTACCTCTTGATACTGGGGCTCACCGTGACTGGGCTGCTCTGGAGCTGCAGCAGGACACGGCGCGTAGGCTGTGAGAGTGGAAGTGCTCTGTTTCTGAAAATGCTCTTGCAAGAACTGTGTTCTTTTAAAAGTGCTGATGTGTGCTGTTGGAGCTGTTGGGATATGAGGGTTTATAATGTGCAGTTTGTGCGTCTGCCTGTGGGTATACAGCTCAGTACCAGCAATAGACATACCGAGCAAAGCATTCCAGCAATTGTGTTTCCCGAGGCCGTGTTGCTTAACCACCTGTCCCGAAGGTCGTGAGGTGAGCTGGTGTACGGGGAGGATCAGGCCGTCTGCATTTTTTGCTTAAGTTACACTGCAGTTACTAAAAATAAAAGTTAAAACCACCCAACTATGTACACTCAACATCTTTCATAATGTAGAAATACTCATTATGGAAGGTCAAAACGGGGGAGAAAAGCACGTTAAACAGTTCTATTTGAAACTGCACGGGCTGGATGTTTCTAACAAGGCTGTTCTCAAACAGGTATTCTCAAAGACTCTTCTCTGAGGAGTTCACTTCTGCCACTAAATTAAGGTTTTGATACTGACTTCAGTAGGAATAGTCAGGGCCACTGGCTGAAAATAGTTGTGACATCTATAAAATGTCTCTGTATTTGGTGTTAAATAATAAGGCATTTCTCTGCATATAAGGATTTTAGCATGTTCTTGAGTGTGTCTTTATCTGTTCCTCAGTTGCTGTAAGTTAATTTCCTCTGTGATAGTAAAATTGTGGAACTATATGCAGGGAAACTTCTAAAAAGCTCCTGTTTAACTTGGAGTATGCCATAAAGGTCTAAGGAACATACCATAACGTATTTCACTTACTGCTTCTTCCCACTCCAAAACTTCTGAAATGCCAGTGCTAATTTAAGGAGGTGTTACTGTCTCCCATCACCCCCCAAGATACCACTCCGAGACACGGAATTAACACTTCTAAGATAACATGGATTTAATTAAGGAAACTAAAATTTCAGATGCCACCACTGCTTGTTCTCCTTTCTGGAAATATCTGTGGGTATGGCTGTGTGAGATGGGAGCTTCAGCTTCCCTGGGTTAAGAAGATCCTATCCTTTTCTGCTGCTGGCTGTTGGTTTCCCAAATTATGCAACTGGTTGCTGTCTCGTTTATGCAAACACCCATTTTCAGGACTATTCTGTGGACAAGACCAGTGAACTGATCCAGCTTAAAAACTGAAGCAAACCCTCCATGCTCTAGGAAGAGAGGAGTGGCATCTTGAACCAGGCTGTTTGAGGCCCTTGGAAGAGCTGTACCTTCCCCCCGGCGGGGGGAGACAGGGCGGAGGAGCGGCTCTGTATTAAGCAGGTTAGCAGGAGAAAGAAAAGAGCAAAGAATGAGCAAAAGCATGTGCAGGGGATCTCATGTAACTGGTCTTGCTGGTGAAACGAGACAACACCAGGGTTTCCTATCTCGAATGACTTGGCCTGGGAGCGCTGTATGCATTTGGTTTGGTCGGACCTTCCCAAGGACAGAGTGGAGCATTAAAAAGAGCCTGTTCTTCATGTTTTTGAAAACTGCTGTTGTTTCAGTAGCATCTTGTTTGTGACTGATGTTGCCCAGCAAAGCTTAGCTGTGCCCAGCAATGACTTTGTGGGGAAAAAGTTAAGGATGCATATGGGGGTTGGTAACGGAGGAGAATTTTCTTCTGTTTAACTCTGCCTTCCGAGGTATTTTTGTCATTAGGAGTCTTCCTCATAATTTCATATTAGCCTCTGTATTTTTCATAGCATTGCACAGCCTTGTTTATACTACAGGAGGTGAGAGAAGGAAATTAATATTGCAGTAGCTTTAATAGTCATAAGGTCAGGGTAACAGAGGTGATGCTTAGTTTATGTTCAAAGGTTTTGCTTCTAGTGAGAAATGGAACACAGGATTTTGCTAGTAGGTTTTCTTTGGGTTTGTTTTTCCTTCTAAGGATGAGGGGGACCTGATGATTCCTCTCTGTGTCCCAACCATGGAATAAATAGCAAGGGGAGAGATTTAAGAGTGAAAGGAGTCCTGAAATAAATACTGAGACTAGAGAGAGCGTATTTCAAATTCTTGGATAAATGGAAAGCTGAAACTCAAACTTTGATAGCTTTACATTTCACAGTGTCCTTTGTGCCTCATGTATCTCATGAGGTTGCAGCCAGGCTTTGGGATTTTTTTCTTTTTTGTTTCGTTTTATTCACTTGTCTGCATGCCTAAGCAATGAATAACTGTAACTGTACCTGAGAGAAGCTTGATGAGCGCACAGAGGCTAAAATCTCACTTTCTCTGGGGAATTGTAATCTCTTGTACCTACAAACGGGCGGGCAAGATCTCCTCTGTCTTACTGAGGGGTGGTGATTCCACGGGCTCAGTGCTCCCCGAGTACTGCAGTAATGTGAAAATTCATTACTTGCAGTGGTGCTCTCAGCCTCTTTGAGCCAAGCCCACACCTGCTTACAGCAGGAAATTGAAATGTCTGAGTTTTCCCTCTTGGCTGATCCCACGCATCTATCCTTAGCATCACAACACTTCTCTTTGGCATTCAAAAAATAAAGTGAACACTGTTCTAAGTAAACTTGGAGAATTTTTGAGCTTGGGAATTTCTGCCTCCACAAGCTAAATCACTTGGCACGGCTCTGAACTTTTATTTTTAGTAAAACTTTCACAGCCAGACTATTGTAATGTTCGGAGAAAGAGATGTTCCTGAAAGCCTGAAATGAAACCAGAATGTGAGGTCTTATTTTTGTACTGTAGAGAACGTATTTTTGTGTGTGTGTATATATGTATAAAAATCATATATGGAGGAGATGAGATGATGATTTAAGTAGCATTACTCTGGGTGTGTGTAGTGTAACACTGATCAGAGTCATCTGGAACGTTCAGAAGACTTTTCAACTTACAGACTTGTAATTCATTAAAGAGCTGATAAAAGATATGCGGCACCACTTCTTTATGGATGGTAGAGCCCTGAGAGGTAAACAGTTCCTGTGTGTGATCAGGATTATTCTGCTGTTTGAATTGTAAAACTCTTTCAAATCATTTTAGCAAGTTTTGCATCTGAAGCTATTTGCATCCCCCTCTTTTGATGATATGATTCTCGGGCGAGTTCAGCGTTACGGGAATAAAGGCCCTTTTGCCTTCCGGGCATGGCAGCATGTGGGCGTGAGCTGGTTGGTTTTGTGATGCATTTAACGAAGACATAAACCAGTGTTTATACTAGAATGTTATGCAGAGATGAGAGCTTCCCAAATCTGAATGAGATGGGGTTTAATAAAGGCTATCGAAAGTATGCTAAATTCCAAGTAGCTGTGGAGAAAGGTTTGATAAGGAAACCAGTATGCAGGACTGTGTATTGTACTTGACACAGTGCTGCCTTACAGTGATGCAAACCAAGTTATTTTGTTTTGAATGGACAAAATTAATGACTTGTAAAAGAGATTGTGCAGGTGGCTGGATTCCTCTATCAACATCCTCCTGAATCCTTGTTAATCACTGGTAAACCAGACCCTAATTCTTTAAATTGAAATGGTGGCTAGAAGCTCTTCCGTGGCACCACTGTCCCATATTGGCAGAAATTCTGTAGAGCACCTGCTCTGGTTCTGCATCAGGTCGGGCTGCTGTTCTCCCAGGTACATCGTTTACTCCCGGTCACCTTGCTGACTTCTCTTAGTGTTTTGTCCTTCTTAAGCCTTCTTTCTAATGGTAGCAATGGTGACTGGAATGATTCTCCTATTGTTCACATACATTAAATTAGGAGGAATGTATTACCATTTAAACTTAATCCAGCAGATGTTTTATGTTACTGGCCTCAATGACATTGGTTATTAGCTCATCTGTAAAACCAGCAATATGTTTTAGGAGACCAGTGTTGCCCAGCTGGACTGTCTTGGGGATCTCTCTGCCACTTTAAGTCTCTGATGAATCCTAGATATGGTTTTCACTAGCTTGAGTGCAACTCTTTATAGATCATTTTTTATGATGCTCTAATGAGGGAACAGTTATAAATACTCTTTTCCTTTTAAACGCCAGATGCTGTGAAAGTAAAGAGTGACTTTGCAAATTGTAGATTTTTATTTATAAAGTACGTGTTGATGCTGCTTACTATTGTAAAATCTAACTCTCACTGCTTTCACAGCATCTGGCCATGAGATGTTCCCTTGAACTCCCGGATTGCTGACAGGCTTTCTTTTTTTTAAGAGTAACTAATGATATTAAGAGTTGCCTTTAATGAAAAGGGAATGGTTATTTCTGTGCTGATAACTTCAAAAGCTATATGTTTTCATTACTTCCCCTAAATGCTGCTTAGCTTGTGCATTATCATGCCTTAGTTGTTCTGTTGAGTTTGTAATATATTGAAATTAGCTGGTGTGCTGCAAAAGAAATGCTTTACTGTCTAGTTGCTATTTCCGTTTTGCTACTAATCTTATAAATACAGTCATATCTCAATATTTGAGGAGAAGTGGTCTTCATATGAGGAGAAGTGGGGAGCAGAATGAAGCCCCACAATCCAAGGGGGAATGGTTAGTGACCTGCTACACCACTTAGACACACACAAGTCTACGGGGCTGGATGGGATCCACCCAAGGGTACTGAGGGAGCTGGCAGATAGTGCTCACTAAGCCACCCTCCATCCTTTATCAGCAGTCCTTGCTAACCGGGAAGATCCCAGTTGACTGGAGGTTAGCAAATGTGATGCCTGTCTACAAGGAGGATCTGGGGAACTACAGGCCTGTCAGTCTGACCCCGGTGCTGGGGAAGGTTATGGAGCAGATCATCTTGAGTGCCATCACGCAGCACGTACAGGACAGCCAGGTGATCAGGCCCAGCCAGCATGGGTTTATGAAAGGCAGGTCCTGCTTGACTAACGTGATTTCCTTCTATGACAAGGTGACCTGCCTGGTGGATGAGGGAAAGGCTGCAGATGTTGTCTACCTAGACTTTAGTGAAGGCTTTGACACAGCTTCCCACAGCATTCTCCTGGAGAAACTGGCTGCTTATGGCTCAGACAGGTGTACTCTTTGCTGGATAAAAACTGGCTGGATGGCCGAGCCCAGAGAGTTGTGGTGGACGGAGCTAAATCCAGTTGGCGGCCGGTCACAAGTGGTGTTACCCAGGGCTCAGTTTTGGGGCCAGTTCTGTTTAGTATCTTTATCAACGATCTGGACGAGGGGATCAAGTGCGCCTTCAGTATGTTTGCAGGTGGCACCAAGTTGTGTGGGGGTGTCGATCTGCTCAAGGGTAGGAAGGCTTTGCAGAGGGATCTGGACAGGCTGGATCAACGGGCCAAGGCCAGCTGTATGAGGTTTAACAAGGCTGAGTGCCAGGTCCTGCACTTGGGTCACAACAACCCCATGCAATGCTATGGGTTTGGGGAAGAGTGGCTGGAAAGCTGCCCGGCAGAGAAGGCCCTGGGGGTGCTGGCTGACAGCCGGCTGGACATGAGCCAGCAGTGTGCCCAGGTGGCCAAGAAGGCCAACGGCATCCTGGCTTGTGTCAGCAATGGTGTGGGCAGCAGGAGCAGGGCAGGGATGGTGCCCTGTGCTCGGCACTGGTGAGGCCGCACCTCGAATGCTGTGGTCAGTTTTGGGCCCCTCAGGACGAGAAGGACATTGAGGTGCTGGAGCGTGTCCAGAGAAGGGCAATGGAGCTGGGGAAGGGTCTGGAGGGCAAGTGTGATGGGGAGCGGCTGAGGGAGCTGGGGGGGTTTGGTCTGGAGAAGAGGAGGCTGAGGGGAGACCTTATCGCTCTCTGCAACTCCCTGAAAGGAGGTTGTAGCAAGGTGGGGGTTGGTCTCTTCTCCCAAGTAATGAGTGATAGGACGAGAGGAGATGGCCTCAAATTGCATCAGGGGAGGTTTAGACTGGATATTAGGAAAAATTTCTTCACGGAAAGGGTTGTCAGGCATTGGAACAGGCTGCCTGGTTGAATCACCATCCCTGGAGTTATTTAAAAGATGCGTAGACGTGGTGCTTGGGGACATGGTTTAGTGTTGGACTTGGCAGTGTTAGGTTAATGGTTAGACTCGATGATCTTAAAGGTCTTTTCCAACCTAAACGAGTCTATGATTCATGTCATATGAGAGTTATGTGATTCTTGAATGTTCATGAAAGAGGTGATTGGACTTCATGGGTGAGAGATTTCTCTCTGGTGTTCTCCCTTGTTGCTCATTTGGGTAAAGAAAGTAAGCAGGTGAAAGCCTCTCCTAAAGCAGCAGTTTACTACCCTGTTCCTGACCAGTGCGAGATTGTAACCCTCTCACCTTACTGGGTAATCAGAATGGCAATACTTAAAGTTCCCAAAACTTAAGAATTCCAGACATGCATTAATGCCTTGGTTTACACACGTGTTGAAACCTACATTGCTATGGTAAGGGCTTCAGAAGCGCTTTGCATAGTTAATATGCTGTTACAGAAGAACCCTGTGGCTGGTTTGCAAATAGGATGGGAAACAAAGTTCTGTCTTCCTCGCCAGGAAGGGAGATGGCAAGCTTGGCCGATGGGAGTGGATGCCAGCTAACACTGGTGGTTGGGTGAAGTTAAGCATATGGTTTTCTGGATGACATGTCAATGAATCAGTTATGTGGAAGGCCTGTCCTTGCCTTCTAGCACTGGCAGGCAAGTTAGTAGATTTTTATTAAAATATATGGAAACTTAAGTCTGCTAGTTACAACATTAATTCACTTCTGCAGGAGGATTGTGTCCTAGCAGTGAGTGAGTTGGAACCTGATGCTGCAGCTCCTGTCTTCCCCACCCCCCTGCCGTGTTATTAAATAAGCTCATTGTACTTTCTGGTTCTTCACTGGTTCTTTGTTCTCCTCTTTGCCCAAAAGGAATGGACTATGGTATGTTTACAAAAGTTTTAAAAAATTGTATTTCTCTCATTAGCGTATGTAAATGTGAGTAAATGTATGCTAGACAAGGAACATTTTGTATTTCTCCATAGCAATTTCATGTCATCTGGGTCATTCTTTCTTCCTACCATGACATGTTGTTTTATTACTTGAGGTTAGAATGCATCTTGGTCACGGCGACACATTCATCTTGTATTTTATGATGCGATCTTATCACGTCCCATTTCTTTTCTCTTTCCTATTCAGCTTTTCATTTGTCAGTGACAGTCATGACACCAGCTAGTGGCATAGTAATACCAGGGCTATGTATTAGTACATACTGTTGGCGATTTTTAAGGGTAATACTTTGCTTCTAAGGTACAGTATATTTTTTAGGAGATTATTTCCGGAGGGAAGAGCCATTTGTAATTACATCAAAAGCAGCAGCCATCAATCATTTTAGATGTAAGAGCAAAAAAGGCTTCCTTGGATAACATTCAGTAAATATGAAGCAAACAGAAGGTGACACTACACCCTTCTCTCTTGGCTGCAACAGGACAAGGCAGTGCAAAGAAATGGTAATTCGTTATTTCTGTAAGAGTGACAGACAGACCTTTGTATTTGCAGTTGCAACTTCTGTATTTTAACATACAAAAAAAAGTATTTTCCATCAACTCCGTGAGAATGTGAAGTGAGAGCGAGAATGGTGTTCAGTTCCATTGTTGAAAATGTTATGGCCCTTTTTAATATGTTGGATTTAAAAATGTATTCTTTCCTACCATTTCTTCAAGGGCCAAATCTTCAAAGAGAAAACTGCTGCTTTCTAGGCAACCAAAAATGAGGGACAGACTTTGAAACCTTTCAAGTATACACCAACTCCAGATATGATTAGGGATCAGTTAGAGTGCTGCGTCAAACCACTGAACAGTTGTGAAAATCTGGCTGCCGGTTTCAGTGTGTAAATAGGAACCGAAACATCTGCCTGCAAGTAGCTTTAAATCTAGTGTCACACACTGTTAATCCAGTAAGTTTTTCTACTTCTTGGTTTTTGAGACTCCATTCAAAAGCATCGTTGTGTTTCAGTTATATGGGATCAGTTTATTTTTCTTTTTCTTTTTCTTTCACAAAGCTGACGCTTTAAAATTTCAGCTTAACAGTGCCAACGCAAACTTTTCAATACTCATATCAAATGTAATTTTCTTCCTTTGCTGCCTCTACCGAGAGGCATAGCAAATATTGTGTAACACCCATCCCAGGCTTGGCTGGATTCCAGAGACTTTCCAGAAAGAGAGACATTAGTAAAATCAGCATCTGCCGTGTACATCAAGATAGTAAAGGAAGAGTCGTGTCCACAGCAGCTGAAGTGCCGTGTATGCTTATATAAATACACTGCAAATGTGTGGGTGTGTTTCATGAATTGTTGCTCTTTGAATTTTCTTGTGTTCAAAGAAACTTGGCCGAGGTACCTTATGTGGATACTGTTTTGGCAACTGGAGTCACAAAAATATTTAGGAAGACTGTTGGGTTCTTTCCCCATGCTCTTATCCATCCTTCCTGTATTTAAAATTCCCTTAAGTGTTTTGATTTATTCTTCTAAAAAATCCAGTTTTCTTTTAAAGGGACAGGGAGAATTAGCTTTCTCCTGGGTGTAAATGATAGATAAATGCTTTTTAAAGATGCCCTTAAATTTTAAGGTAACGATGGAAACACACCACTTAAACTATGTTGGTTTCTAATGTTTCCTGTGGATTACAAAGACTATATTTTTGGGTGGCCAACAAACTGGGAGAAGGTACTTTTCCTCCCTCTTAAAATTCACCTCCATGTTCTCCTGAGGAAAAACGTCAAGGTGGCTTTGTTTGGCACTTCACGCAGTATAGCTCAAGTAGAAATACTGTTTTGTGGTTCTGCTGTATTGTGTTTCCCCTAACAGTGGTGGGAATGCAATCTGAATGCCCATAGGATCGTGTGGGCTTCTGGTTTCCTCCAGAACGGACCCAGGCCGTGAATTTTGCTGTGAAGCACGGCTGGGATCGGACTGCACGGGTGGTTAGCGTGTGGGAGGTGACGTGAGGGGATGAAGGCTGCCTTCTCCATTGGACAAAACAAACCAAATATTGGCCCTGGCAACTGCTGAGGACAAATTTCTCAAAATTGTCGCACAGTTTGACTAGTTGAGCAGGGCACTTCAGCCTGTTGTTACAATGCCGCTTTTCAGTTTTTTTTTTTACTGGTCCCTGAAATTCAAGACTCAGTTCTGGTAGCACTCATAGCAGTTTCAAGCTGGCTTTCCAGCAGAACTCGCGTCTCGTTAATTCTGGTAGAAGTACTGTCACAGTTTGGGCTTTCAGGCAGGTATAGGTCTCTCTATGTCTTTGGGTTTAGTTGAGAATTGGAGGAAAGAGAAGACTGTCATCAGCTGATCAATTGCATTGGAAATGAAAGAGTTAAGAGTAGAAATCTGATTGCACAGCCAGAATCTCGATTTGAACTTGTGGTCTCTTGAGAGAAAATGCCATTCAGCACCGTTGCACAGGGTTATTTCATTCTTAATTTTAATTGACATGTCCCAGAATGCAACCTTCTCTTACGAATCCTTACAAACATCTCTGCACTGTGAGTCGGTGTGTCTTGGTGTGGCGATCTCTGTGTTTTAAATTCAGGTCATCGTTAATTTCCCTTTTGATACCAGCATCCTTTCTGCCTACCTTATTCACTCAATAGGCTTATGAAATTTAAATGAATCTTTCCCTAAGTAAGATGTTGGTCACCTCCTGGGATTTCGGCTTAATGACCTGACTGGGCTCCTTTTTCCCTCCTTCTCTTTCCCCCACCTCTTTCCTGTGCCCCCCCACCCTACCCCGTGGATGCCTGTTGAACAGGTAGAAGTGATGCTTTCATGGAAGTGTTAGCCCCGTGCCTTGGGGACAGGGGTATTCTGTGCCGCTTCAATAACAGAAAAGTAATTATTTTATCTTTGTGAAAATGGCATCAATGTTTCAACTTTTGCTTAAGGTCGTGTGTCCGTCCGTCCCCCCCCCCCCCCCCCCCCGCAATAAAACTTGTTCTGGTGTAACATCAATTTTTCATTCCTCTTCTGGGTTTAATTCAAATCCAGTTATTTATAAACCCAGCAATAGTGGCGGAACTGTGCAGCTCCGTCCTGTAGTAGTTGTGAGGAGTAGAGATATCTGTCTAAAATATTTTTTAATATTTTATATCTCCAATATTGATGGCATTTTCCAAATAAACTGTATTATTGTCCAGTATTGGGATTATCCCAGAACATGATTAACTTTCTAACAGCTTTTGTCTATGTCTTGTATCCGATGGGCATCGGTTTAAAGAAACACTTTGCAAATGGCAAAGAGCCTAAATGCATACAATAGTCACAAATATAGTGGAAAACTTCTGCTTCAGAATATCAACTCGTGTTTTAATTTGTTTTTAAACTGTAGATGAGCAGATGAGGACAACTGTGGGCAAATCTGGAATATTGAAAGTCTCATTGCAGTGTAGAATTTGGCTGTCGCTCCAGCCTATAATGGATAGGGTTAGTGTTACAGGTCTAAATGCCTTGAAAATATGAGTTTCCAGAGTAGAATTTGTTTCTAGTTATATTTTTATGTTTTCTGTTATTTGTCGTTTTTATCTTCATAGCTGTTTCAGCTGGTACAGTATTTTGCTAGCATAAAGGTGTAGTAGCTGGGATTTTGGTGAACAATCTTCATTCATTACCTCTTGGATTTTTGCGTAACATCAACTCCATTAGTGTTTGGATGGTGGTGACGATGGTGATCAGACTTGATGCATCTGTACAAGAACGTTTCTGTTTACAAAGGGTCACCCTCAGACTTAAAGACAATAATTGAAGTCCTCTCAAGGCATTGGCTTTTTAGATAATACCTGCTGTTCACCTTTCCCAGAAAAATTGGTCAGTGCTAACGTAGGCAGACTAAGTAGGAAGAAGGGCATGATATGGTACGTTCTTAATTAAGCATTTTTTTTTTCCCTCTGAGCCTAAATAGGTTGTGTTGTGTTTTAACATGGGAAGTAAGTGGGTTTGTATCGTTGTTACTACTGTACCGAAGTTGAAGTAGGCTGTTGTGTGTGAGTTCCCCTTCCTAGTAAGCCCGAGCGTTGCTTCTCGCAGAGTTCCTCACTTAGCACAAAAAACAGTAGCCCATTTTATGGCTGTTTTCTGATAAGTTTTGAATGCCCCTAGGTAAAAGGAGGCAAAGCTCCCTGGTTTTATCTTCGCAGCTGATGGGTCAGCCATAACGTAGAAATGGTGCAGTTGAATACAGCGTTCTGGGTGATGGCTGGAACTGAGAGCGTGGTTTGTGGCCACTTTTCCTGCTACCTACTTATGAAATGCTTGTCCCTAGGCTGACATTAATTCCATAAACTCAGAGCTAGAGCCTATAGTCTCCATCACCTCTTTCCATGAACCTTCATCTGTTGCATACCTATACCTGGAATATTTCCTGGATGCAACCTTCCCACTGCTATCTGGTTGGTAAGCAAGTGAATTTTACTTCAGGTGTGCTGTGTGAGGTCCTGTAGAACTTGCTTTTGCCTGTTTTCAGTCTGTTTAGTCTAATAGCAAGGCATGCAAATAATGATCATTTCTGACTGGCTGTTTCTTGGTAGGAATTACCACTGCTGGCTTAGGTCTTCTGGGGGTTTCCTGGTCTGGGGTTTGGAGCAGGAAGGGAGCCTGCCTAGGCTTTGTCCGTGGGTCGTTTTCTGAATAGCTACTGTGATCTGACAAAGTGTGTGATTCAAAAGAAGAGAAACTCACTAACTAGTTGTTACCTGGTCGTCTTTGAGTATTCTACTTCATTTTGAAAAACCGCGTCTTTGCTTGAATTTTAAGCAGGTGAATTAAAAATACTGTAATTTAGGGTGTTTATACTCTTGTAGAGCTGACTGACTGCCTTAGCTGGGGTGGGGGCTTTATCAATTATTAAAGCGTGGGCTTGTTTGGTTCTGTCCAGCTTCAGTGCGGAACACAGCCTGCTGAAGCTGCTGACTGGAGGTAAGTACGAGAGCTTTGTGCTCAGCAGAATCGTTCCTCCTGTGTATGTTTCCTCAAAAACCTGAAGGTTTCAGAATCTGTTGGTGTGTACGTGTGGCTGTTTCTAAATTAGAATGTGTGTAATATTGCGAACACGCTTTACAGGGGCTGTACCATAAAAACTTGGAATGTGTCCCTGTGTATATGGCTTGGTTTTTCTTTCTTAAACTTTCTTTCCTTGCTCCCCCACAGATATCCATATGCTAAAGGTCTGGGGGGGAAAAAAACCCCATTGTTTATGTGCAGCCTGTTGTTCAGTCAAAGTGCACATTATCAATGGCCACATGCTTTGCTTAAATATTTTACAAGACCAGCGTATAGCATGCTAACTCTGCCTTCTTTCTGTTGTCTGATTGTGCATTTCCACTTATACCTAGTTAGTAACCTAGACAGGCTTGAAATCTGCTTTTAGCAGATAGTTGATTTCAGACACACTTTGTTCTGGAAGTTCCCCTTCGTTGTGCTCAAATGACAGAGCGTTCAGTAGGAAGAAAAATTTTTTTTCCCCTCACATTCTGACTGTACAATGCTGAAGTCATCTGGTATCTGTAAAGAAGGGTGTCTCCTGTCCCCTCGTGCCTCCAGCACGAGGCAAAAGCCATGCAGGTTCATGCCAGTAGGGTAAAGGATGAAGGCAGGTTTGAGACAGTGCTTCAACGTGAGCCCTGTGGCAGCTGGATGAGCAGTATGTCCTGCGAAAGGAAAGTCTGCACAGCAGTCAGCGTGCGGTAGTCATGTTTCAGGTATATCGCCACAGAATGAGGCTCCAACACTCAACAATAACAAAACAATCTGAAAGAAACATGGTAAGAAACCAGATAGGGGAACTGTGCTTTGGTTGCCCTTGCCGTTTGAGTGGGGCAGAGTCCGGCAGCGAGCCATTGGCACCTTTGCAGTGCCACGCAGAGGCGGGTGCTGCGCCGTACGGGGGAGCTTTGGTCCCTTGGCTCCGCACAGCGATGGAGAAGCAGCTCTGGTGCTGTTCACCTCCCTGTGAAGACAGTGGCTTCTATTCTGCTAAATGGTTTTAATACAACTGCTGTTCTTAGCAAAGAGTTTTTGTCAGGTACTGAACTTGAACAGCTCTCTTGCTCTGTTCCTAGGAGTTCAGAGCACTGCCCCTTCTAGGATCAGGCCACAGAGCTGGAGAATAAAGAAAAGCCAAGAAAAGCTAAGGAGGTGTTGGAATGAATCTTTTCCTGGCTCTGGGTGGAGAAAGGTCTACATGCTTTCTTCTTCCTGCTCCTGAGTGCAACAGCGTGCAGTTGCAACTGCTCTTTTAGTACTTCAGATCTGACACAGAGAAAGAAGTGCTTGATCTCTCTGCAGAGGGTATGCTTTACACTTTTCTCTTGAAGTTTCCAATCGGGTATTACAGAAATTTACAGAAGCTTTGTCGCTAAACGTGACAGAAATAGGTCTGGACCATCTGCAGGCTCAGTAGACGTTCAGGCTCCTGAGTACAGGTCCACAGTGGCTGAAGTTGTGAGTAATAGTGATTATCGCTGGTTTTTTGGGGTTTTTTGTGGGTGGTTGTTGGTGGTGGTTTTATTTGTTTGTTTGAGTTTCATTTTTATTTGGGCCAGTGAGGAACTGCTTCTTGTTATTATGTTAGGGTCATTACCCTGAGGACAAGCGAAAGCAGCTTATTGTTCAGGGTCAAGCTCCGGAGTTTCACTGTCCAGAGACAATGATCTCTGCCTTCTACCCATCCAGGCAGATTCACTGGAATGGAATTTTGATTCTTTGCTTAGTCAAACTTCTTTTAGGAGCATCATTATCTCTGAAGGCAATTTAATTTACAGGAAATGCATTCAGCTTCTTGCAGTGTATGCATCAAGAAAATTTGAGTAGATAATTAATCTGAGGAACTGGAAATTAATTGGGAGGGAAATTGTTGCTTTAAAGACGTGCTAAATAATCACCATTTTACTATATTTAGCTGTCTATTGAGGTAATGTAAGATGTAGAGAAGATAAACCTCGATAGACTGGTACTCCTTATTTTGGAGGGACAATACAGTACAAACAGCCAAATATTTCTTCCTTTACCTCATTGGGCTTTTCTAAGTGCGGAAGGTTAGCTGTCAGCTCCCAAGAAAGTTTGGGAGCTACTGCGTGCCTGGCTTGTTGTAATATGCTTTTGAAAATTCCAGCTTTCTTTTAGTTTTCCAGAGCTGGAAGTCATCCACGTGAGTACATAAGTACTTCCTAGCACTGGGGCCTGGAGGCTCTGCTGCTCCTCAGATGCAGTGACGGTGTCTGAGGATCTGTGGGAGCAGTGTGACCCTCCAGGAGAGCCAGCTCTACCTCCTGCTGAGTTGGCCTTGGAGAGCAAACGGATCGGTAGCAGTGGCAAGGTATCTCTGGGCTCTCTCTTAAGGGGTTAAAATAGAATGATGAAGCACAGGAAGCGTTTCCTCAGTTTTCTTCTGGATTTTGCAATAGATACCCAGTGGTAACTACCACCATTTGGTACGCTTTGAAATCACTACTGAGTGCAAAAGGCGATGCCAGAAGCACGCTGGGGACATGGTAATGCTGTTCAGGGTGTTCTGAGGAGTGCGATGTTTTGAGGGAATTCCTTTTGCTTGATGTCACGTTATCTTTACGTTCCATAAAGGCCGTGTAGGTGGCTTAAATGCTGCAAACTGTCAGACTAGATCCAGGCTCTGTGTTGTCTTCAGGGTGTTTTGCTTTGGGGGCCAGTGACTTGCTACCAAAATAAGAGCGGGAGACTGTTAAGAGGAGGGTGTTGATGGCACAGCAAGTTATTTTTGCTGGTGCTGAATCGAACTTTCAGCCGTCTGGTGATAAGGGTGTCACTCAAATTCAGCCTTTCTTTGTTAGAGAAGTTTAATTGAAGTGTGAAGAATGAAGATTGTGTGCAGTGTATCGGTTGCACTTTTGTGTCTGACAATGGCAAGGCTCAATTTAGTGAGAAGCACATTAGAGCATACTATGGCTACTGATGTAGAATCTAATCGAGGATCTTTTTTCTCATGAAGTGGTTGTGAATGTCAACATGAATGTCAACATATAATAATATGGGGCGATGTGTCAATACCATGGAAAAAGCCTGTTAGAAATTATATGGAATTAATTCTAGAAAATGATGACGTAAAGGTTAAAGAAGCACAGAAGTGTGTCAGAGAGCAGGTATTTGTTACGGTATTAAGAATATCTTGCAGATACAAAGAACATATGTGAGAACATGCCTCTTGACCCGCGGTTGGGACCATGTGATTAAAGGTGCCTGATTCCAGGGGGTTGATTTGCAGGATGGGAACCTCAGAAACCCGTCCTCTAAATCAGTCAGGTCACATAGGCGGAGAGTGGACAGGATTTATAATGGTGATTGATGAAGAGCTGGATTTGAAAGAGCTGGTAAAAAGACTGTGGAGTGTATGTTTGCGTGCTTTGGCTTCTTTAAAGCAATCATGTTCGTGGGATCGCAGTAGTCTGAAGGTGTGCAGAGGTGGCTTTGCCAGGCATCTGATACAGCTGGGGAGAGCTGAGATGAGGAAGAATGGGCAGGCTTTAAGGACATCTCCACTTTTCTGGTCAACTGCTAAAGGTAACTTTGAAAGATCGTTTTGCTGTTTCACCCAAGGGAATGAATTCTGGAGGGATTGTCAATGCTTTGTTACTAAGATAAAGGTAAGCGTGTTACAGTTCCTGGATGCTGTGCCCTGCAACGATGAAGTAAGGGAATGTTAACTTTGGTATTATCCAAGAGAAAACCTCAGTACTTCGGGCGTTCGAGAAATCCAACTTTCAGGCCATACCTGAAAGTATATAGAAAGAGTAGAGATATGCTTTAAACTGTGAGGAACTGGTATTCAAGTGAATTTGTTGGTTTAATCTGTATCACCACAGATTATGGCGTATTAACTTAATTACTTGGACAGACTTGTTGTGGATTGAGTAGATATCTGGAATACAAACTGTTCTAAAGTGTTCCAGTCTTACTTTGATATCTGTATTTGCCTGTCTGATGAGCAGAAGGAAACTCATGCTCGTTTGTGTCACAGTAAGAAAGCAGTGCTGACTGAAGTCTATTTATTTAGCCCCAAGTAAAGATGATAATTACTATGCATGCATTTATAGCTGCTGCAGATTTGAATGTGGGGGAGGCAGTTCAGGAAAGGCTTTGAGGTTTGGGTTTGTTTGGTTTTTTTTTCTTGTTGGCTTGCTTTAGGTGGGGAGTGTCTAGAGAAGAACTGGAATGCAGATTTATAATTTCAAAAACAG
Organism: Morus bassanus; assembly: GCA_031468815.1. Classification (NCBI taxonomy): domain Eukaryota; kingdom Metazoa; phylum Chordata; class Aves; order Suliformes; family Sulidae; genus Morus; species Morus bassanus. The sequence continues at coordinate 30,208,083 of CM062577.1, forward strand.
TAGGTTATATTTTGGTGGCTAAAACAGAACAACAGAATCGCCAAATGGCTGAGGTTGGAAGGGACCTGTGGAGGTTGTCGGGGCCAACTCACCTGCTCAGGCAGGGCCCCCTAGAGCCGGCTGCCCAGGACCATGTCCAGATGGCTTTTGAATATCTCCAAGGATGGAGACTCCGCGACCTCCCCGGGCAATCTGTGCCAGTGCTCAGTCACCCTCGCAGTGAGAAAATGTTTGCTGATGTTCAGAGAGAACCTCCCGTGTTTCAGTTTGTGCCCATTGCTGCTTGTCCTGTCGCTGCGCACCACTAGAAAGAGCCTGGCTCCGTCATCCCTGCGCCTTCCCTTCGGTCGTTCCCACTCAGGTGCAGGGCTCTGTGCTTCCCCTCGTTGAACTGAAAGGGGAACTTGAAGTGAAACCTGTTGAAGTGAAAACACTTTGGCATATCTTTAGATACTGTTTTTAAACAATAACCTTTGGTCTGAAACATTGGAAAACAATGCTGTCAGCATGCTAAAATGCTGAAAAATTCCAGGCACAGACTATTTAAAAAAAAAAAAAAAAAAAAAAAATGTCTGGTGTACCCAGCTTAGCTCAGATGACACTGTTAAAACCAACCTGCTAATTTAGAAGGATGCATGTTTATTTCACACAGCTTGGAGCAAACAGACCACTGATTCTGATAATATTTTGTTTGTTTCCAGAACCCCTTTGTTCAAGTGACCAGCTCAAAGGAGAAGGGTTGCAAGGCATATCCCCTTTTAGCTTGTAGGAGATGTTATAGGTCGCTGCTGCCTGTTGTCTTTTCAAGTAGATTGCTTATGGTTTCCATGTGAATGTTGTTTGTTCATGGAAATCTAATGTAAATAAATTGGTTGTGAAATGCGGTGAGGTTTTTGTTCTGTAGTTCTCCTGACGCAGTTACAAGGATCTTCTAGAGAAACTGCAAACAACCTTACTTTTAGTGCATCCACTTTGAGAATCATAAAAAGGCCTTCATTTCTGCACTTTGGCACTTCTCCAGTTAGAGAAAAGGACCAAAAATTTGAGCAGTATGTATGAAAAGAAACGTGGATGGGTGGGGCTCAAATCATGGGACCTCTGAATGACAGGTAGGTGTTTTCTGTCTGTCAGGAAGCCTTGAAGGGCTTCCTAGTTAGCAGAAAGGAATAAGCACCTCCAGGGGCTAATTCATCTCTCTCTCTCCGGAGGCTCTGTACACCCTGAAGGCTTGCTGTTGCTGGCAGGGGCATGCCTGGCTGTGCTGCTGAGCTGCTCATCTTGTGCAACCCCACGAGGCAAAATAGCCCTGGTGTTACTTCTGTTTTTACTTCCCTGCGTGGTATGAATGGGGAGAGACTGTGACTAATTCAGGGGCGTGTGAAACCTCAATAACTGTAGGTGTGTGGAAGACCAGCAAGGTGGGAAGACTAAATTACTGAATTAGAAAAACTGCAAGAGATGTACGTTAATTATAATATTCTTATAGGACATAAAAATTTCTAGTCCAGCAAAACAAGAAAACAGATGTTTTGAACACTTTGGACTTCCAGGGAAAAGGTGTGAAATATAGACATCCTTCTCATATTTTACTTCCTTTCATCTAGAGGGCAAATAAAATAAAACTGCATACTTGATAAGGCTTATGCTTCACTCTTGATCAGTAAGTTTAATCATTGAGTGATTTCTCTTCTGTGAAGGTGGATGTCATCAGTGCCTTAAAGTCTAACGTGGAATTCTTTTTTTTCCTTGAATATGGATAACCAGCATGTGTCCATGTCAGGATTCCCTCCCTCCCAAATTAAAATTGAATGTTTTACATACTCTTTTAGAGAATGATAAAAAGAATTTTAAATCTGGATTCACTTCTACCAAAGCAGACTGGGAAACAGAGTTGTGATGTGTAGTTGGAAGCAAAGACAGAAAATTGAAGCTAAGTCCTACTTTTATTTGTAGTGGCACTAAGAATTAAGAGGAGATTAGTCTTGAGTTTTCAGCTCTGAAGTAGCGTTACTGACATCAGGAGTTTGATTTAAATCCATAAGAGTGATGATTTAAGGCCAAATGTGGTTTTCTTTTGTTCTCATACAATGACAGTGTATTCTCGTCATGGGATAAAACATTGCATTGTCCCTGTCCGGTAGGGTATCTGTTAGACTTTTTGAGTGAGAAAAGGATGGTTGTTGTTTTAACCAAAAAGTTCACAAGTCACATCTTTCATTGCATCTTTAATGGGTTTGGGCATCCATCACGTTGAGCCTGTTTTGCCCTCACCAGGCTGTTCCATGGCCCATCTCCTCGAGGCGTTAACGGGTTCGCACTGACGCGCAGGGCTTGTCTGGCCAGCGTGGGCCCTTTAGCCATGGGGTCAGGATGAGTTCAGGCTGGAAACCCTTAACTCTGTGTGAATGATCAATCTTCCTTTCTGTTCAGAAATGTCTCAATTAAATTAACTAAAGCTGAAATTGGATCAGAATTGCTGTAAGCTTACAGAGGCAGGACGCAGCTCTCTTGTCGTTAGTACTTTTTTTTTATTTAGAGATTACTGTGGAAGGGAATAACCGCAGGATCTTTTGAAATAACGTGGAATTGTGATAATGATAAAACACAAGAGTTGGGTAACAGCAGTAAACTGGAAGACATCTCTTCCGTAGCGGGTGCACTGTCTGTGCTTGCTGCATAGCTTAATAACTAGAAATAGTCATCTTTTTTTTTTTCCTTTGCCTGCCTCTTCCAAAGGCCCACTCTGTGCTCTTTCCAGAATAGGCATTTTGTGTGAACCTTGTGAACCGTGAGTCGGAGCAATGATTTGTAGAGCGCTGTAGAGAAGCCTGAGCATATTTGTGTACCCTTATCTTGCCATACGTGATCTACATGTTGGATGCAAATTTTGTGTGTGTGTGTGACCCCCCTCTTCCGAGTTACTATTTCTGCATTTTTATGCTGTGGATTTTGTTGAAGATGAGGCCTCAGTTAATGGTAATGTCTGTTCTAGCAGGTTGGAGCATGGGAAATGAAGACAGGAGGCAGTTGTATTGGAGGGATGTAAATTAAGTTCCTAGGAGCTCCTTTTATCCAATAAAAGATAGTTGGAGTGATAAGAGAGCCTTGAAGACAGGTTTAAAAAGCTTTAGTGGGTAAGAGAGCTAAATCGATTGTACTATGTCTAGAAAAACTTCACTGTTTTGCTTTGGAAAGTGATACATTTAGTTAAAACTGTTGCAAACTTCCAAAACTGACTATTGTCAATTGGGGAATGCGGTGCTGGAGGGGCATTTTGGCAGAGGGAGTTGTTGTACAGTAATTGGAGGACAAACATTTGGTAGTTCAGCAGCGTGGTTGAGTACATGCCAGCTTTTAATTGTGGTATGTAGATCCTGCTGATGTTTCCAGAGGCATTTGGAATGGCAGCAAACTAGTTAGCCAAGTGTAGGAGGATCATTGCTGGGGAAATGCTCGCTGTGAAATTTCCAGACGTTAAGGGAGTGGAAGGGATTTTTTTTTTTGTCTTCCTTTAAATGTGACAGATGCCGATCAAGTGGAGAAAGTGAAGACTCTCTTGTGCTCGTTCCTGGAATTGATACGAGATTTCCACGCCAGTGGTTTTTGAATAATTTCAACTCCACACTTCTCGTCTGCTACGAAGAGGATATAGCTTGATGTTGATGTAACAGTGAGGTACCTTAACGGCACCATGGCTTTTGGCATGTGGTCGCTGGCATTGTTACTGTCTTTATTTTTCTTTCTTGCGCTTGGAAGGTCTACAAAGAACATTTAGAACCTCCTGTGCCATAAGGCTCCATGGTTTTATTTTATTTTTTTTTTAGAGAAAGAATCTGAAAAAAAGGATCCTGGGCTGCCTGATCTGTTCTCCCTCTCTTCACCTTCCATATTGTGTGGCTTGTTTTTATTAGATTGAAAAAATTAGTAATAAAGTTGACACATACTTAAGGGTATAGTGCTCTTCTTGCTGCCGAGAGGCAGTACAAGCTCTGAGAGCCCATCATCAGGCTGAAGAAGGGTTTGGTACTGGCTCTTGTTTTGGGGAACCCTGCTCTGGTGTGTTACTTACAGAAGAGTGTGTCAGCACAGCTGTGGAGAAATAATTTGGCATCCTGTGTGTTTGTTGACTGTAAGAGAAGATCAGGAAAAAACCACTCTCTGAAGTTTGGGATCAATTAGCCAAAAATTGCTCTCTCTTTCCCAGTGTGACATGATTTTCAAGACTTTTATGTGCAAAATCTGAGATGATACAAGTACAAAGTCTGCAGATTTGAATCCTAGATAACATTTGGTAGTTCTTAGATAACATAAAGTAGCTGTATAAAGAGAAAAGTTATATTTGAACATCCTGTAATGTCTTGCCCCGTTCAGGGATCTAGACCAGGAGAGGCGTGCTGTGCCTGTTCACTCCCCCTTCTTGTTATCTCTAAGGGCTCAGGGTATTTGCTTCTGCTGGAACCTCTTCGGCTGGGCATGTTCCTCACGGGGCGGAGAGGAAAAGGAGTTGTAGGAGTTTCTTGTTCTTTCTTTATAACAATTAATTTCTGCCCCCTCCCCTGTAGGGGGAGGCAAGTGGACAGTCCTTGGGCAGGTTAAATGTCTCTGAACATTTTGGTAAAGTAAATAATACCTGCCCTGTGTGGGCTTAGATGAAAGCAGGCGATGTGCCAGGAAGCATGTATGGCTCTAGGGCTGAAGATTGGACCTTTAGCTGTATCTGTGTTGCCAGCAACAGTGGTGCTTCCAGATGCTCATCCCTGTGTGTTCACTAGGTGGTAAGAGACGTGGCAAATGAAACATATGTAGTAAACACTGTCCGCAAAGTACAGATGTGAGAAGTGTTTGCACATACATAGGGCGTCTGACCTGTTTCTGCTGGATAGTTAAAAAAAAAAAATACATGAGAGAAATTTGTAGATAAATGTGTGATGCTTCTGTGCAGCAAGGCCTCCTACCTGCTTTCTCCAAATCATCTCTCCCTGGCAGATTTAAAAAAAAAAAAAAAAAAATCCTTTACTCAGCCTCTCCCAACCATCAGACTTCCCTCGTTCCCCTCAGAGTTCTTATTCTTCTGTCTTTTGGCTGCTCCTTATTCTGCTCCTCCTTCATCTGTTCTTCCCCCAGACGTCTGCTTCTTCCCCAGGTTGCCCTTGTACAAGCTGGGTCTCTGACCTTGCTTGTGAGCCTGGCTGTGTCTTTGGCCAGCCTCATCTGGTTACCGTTCCTGGCTTTCCCCATCCTTCTCCCCAGGCATAAGAAGGCTCCATGATTCCTCACTGGAGTGAGGAGAGGGTGAATCTTGTATACTGCTACTAATTACACTGGTAATCATCAGAAAGCCTGGAGACTTAGTGGGAAGTAGGGAAAGGGGACACACTCAAAAGCTGGGAGTTAAGCTGGCCTTAAAAGGAGGTTTCACAGTCCCTCCGCGGCAGGTGGCACACCGTCTTGTGTGAAACTCTTGAGAGCAAACCTTCTCTCTAAGATGCTGTTTTATCACCTGAATGCTGCTGAAAACTTAGGACTTTGCTCTCGTGAACGGTTCCTGTACAGTGTTTTAAAGTAGCTTGTTGGAGATGGTGTCAGATTGCTGTCCTGACTGTAGCTGGTTAAGTTTTTTGGGTTGAAAGTTCCCATTTGAATACCATGGCGCCTCTGTCCTCCCCATTTTTCTAGTTTATTTGGTGGTATGTGTACATCAGAGTGCTAATGCACATAGCTTTCTTAGCGCAATAAATGTAGTCACGTTGGATCCCGGGCAGCTTGGAATCCTTGGTTACCTGAGAAGTACAGTTTGAAAGAGTAGGCAGAAGCGTGAGTGCTGTAGAAATCGTAGGTACGCAAGCTAACCCTGCAAGCAGATCCTGACAGTTCCTCTTTGGCTGTCAGGGAACTTTGCAGGCGACTTCCTCTGTTCCCAGGCTGACATGAGGCACCTTCTCCCTGCAGCAGTCACTTCCCTTGTCAGGGTCTTCCGTGGGTCTCAGCGTTCTTCCTCTGCTGACCGCCATGAGAAAGTGTGACCGCCTACGACTTGTTGAGGGAACTGGTCTGTAGAGAGGGTGTTGACAGGGAGGTTACTCATCTGGAACAGATTCTTGTCCCTATGCTCTTCATCACTAAAAACCTGTTAGCAGCCCCTTGTGAAAGAGGATAATCTGCTGGTGCCGCATAGTGCGGTTAATGCAAGACATCTTTTGGGGGGACTGTTTCAAGGCTGTGTGATGGAGTGATGTTTCTGAAAGTCTGAGAAAGGTAGAGTTATGTGAATAGAAACTTTAATGCAACTTAAGAGGATTTATAAATTTACTCATTGATGCATCTCAAGCTTGCATTGCTCTTTTCTATGTACCTCGTGTTCTAAAAAATGAAGATTTAAAAAAAAAAAGTGTATAAGTTTAGGCAGCATTTGGTGTCTGAACTGCTCACTGTTAAATCTGCACCACATCCTATTGATTGTCCTGCTCAGTGGTGCCATGAGAGTGGCCACACCAAGAAGGGAGTCATTGCTCGCCTGCAAATCGCTTCTAAAAGTTGATCTGCCAAGTGGGAGGGTTGCTCTTAAAAAAAGAGGGGGAGGAGAGAGAAATGCTTACCAAATGCTCTCTGCTTGTTGCAAACAGAAGGCAATATTGACTTTATATAACCCCCTTTTCTGCCTGTTGCATAATTTCTGTCATTTTGTTTGCTATGTAAAAAAAAAAAGGGGGGGGGGGGGGCAAAAATAACTTAACCAGAAAAGAAGGTGGTTTTAGTGAATAATTTTCTCCCAGTGATGATATTCTAGACTACTTCGAAGATGTGTCCTCAATATTGAATTTTGGGTCTGTATAATGAACTTTATTGATTGATTGAAACGGATTGGTTAGGGTGCTGTTCTCTGGGTAATGGTATGTCAGCTTAATACGTATTCTAATGCTCTTGGCTAGGACTGAATGGAAGTTACTCAAGTGAGAATTTCCCAATGACACTAGAGTCTGAAAGCTGGCATTGTACAATATGTGTGGTTACAATGAAGCAGCTTTACTGGAATACAACAAAAAGACTATGTTCTTAGTTTAAAAAAAGAAAAAATAAATGCAGATTTGATTGTTTTACAAGATGATTCAGAAACTTGAACTTGTTTTACATAAAGGCTATTAAAGTATCCTTTTGAAATCACTGTAATGAGCAATTCTCACACTGCATTAATAGTTATCCCAATGAGCATGCACAAACTAAAACCACATTTTTAAAATTCCTGCATCAATCCTATTTCTGCAGAAATGAGAAAGTCTGTCCATTCCAGCAAATCCAGGCTTCATCTGTACAAAAGATAAATGGCTAGCAAACAAAAAGCTAGGAAGAACTTCTAATAAGATCAAGACACAGAAGAAATAATGAAAAGATTTCTGGAAAAGGATCTTGCCTGTTTTGTAATAAAAAACATGTCGGATATAGCAGGAAGCAGCAAATCTGGTTCCCAAGACAATGCAGGAGTTGGGATGGAGTGTTTTGGTTCAAGACAAAAACTGAAAGAAAGGGGATTTCTTCAGGGAAGGTACATTCAGTGAGTATAAACTATTACTTCTTCATCTAACCTGAGGGCAAAGAGAGGTGATTCGATAACTAATCTCTGGTACACGGTCTGTGGTAGAGCTAGCAGGTTATAGGGTCCAGGTCTGGGCCCCTGTTAATTGTCTCTGACTCTTACTTTTGCTGGCTTTTTACCATTTTCACATGTTCTTGAGAAATATTTTCTTCCTTCATTGGCTTTTAGATTTCTTTCTCTGGCATTATGGTTATTTGCAGACTTTAAATAACTCAGATATTTAGTTTAAGACTGAAGACGTCAAGTCATGACTCCCAGAATGACTGGATGACTTTAAAAGGAAACTGGGAAGCTTTCTCATTCATCAAGATAATCAGCTATTTAGAAAACTCATCATTCTTTTGTCACATCATTTCCATATGCCTATGATTTCTAGATGAAAAAAAAAGCCAAAAAAAAAAAAAAAAAAAACAAAACCAAAAACCACCAGACCAAAAAACCCAAAAGAAAACAAACAAAACCAAAACAACACACAACAAAATACAAAAAAACCCCAACACAAAAACCCAAATGCTAGCCAACAAAAAAAAAAAAAAAAAAAAAAAAAACAAAAAAAAAAAAAAACCCACAGAACCCAGTCCCAGACTTGTAGTTCAGCTGTAGCCTTATGTAGCCTTTGAATTTCTGGAGTGAATTTTTGCCATTCTGTGAGATGGTGTGACAATGCCAATCCTTGCTGCTCTGCAGACTAACTCTGAGCAGAAAACCAGGCCAGGGAAGGTAAGTGACAAACATCTGAACTAGGTCTGGTTTTGGGTAGGCTTTGCTATTGTCTGTGTACGTCTCGGGAAGGTAGGTACCAGTATTTATACAGTTAGCTGTAGCATTTATACCTCCTTAGGATCACTTTGAGTAGATATAAACGGCCATTCCAGGGGCAGTAATGTTGAGAATTGGGACAAGTCTGGAAGGATTTTTGTGTATAATAATTTCTCACAGATACAAAGAAGGAAAACATTAAATTCTTATAAATGTCCAGAGTGCTTGTTGGCTGTCAATGCTGCATTCTGGAGTTAATCTTTGTATTTGAGAATTAGTTGGTATGTGGAATTCTGTAATTTACTGGGGTCAAAATGCTCTGTGGCTTGATGGACTATGTGCCTATAAATTTCTTGTAATCTTTAAAGACGAAAGAAGCCATGAATAATTAGAGTTTTATTTCGAAGTATACATACCTAGTTTGCAAGGGAACTGCTCTTTGGGAGCAGTAGTAAAATATGTCATAAGGGAGTAAATTATCAACAGGTTTTTGGGTTTGGTTGGGTTTTGGTTTGGTGGTGTTTTTTTTTTTTTTTTTTTAGTGTAGCAAAGAACTGTGTGTGGTTTTGGCTTCAGTGAATTGCTGTCAGGCCCTTCACGTTTCTGATCATATTAATTTTTTTATGTATGTCTTAATTTGTTTTTGTCCTGACATGCTGATTGATTTCTGTGTTCTCGTGCAACCAGCTCTGATTACTGAGTAGGCACAAAAGATGGCAGGATTCTCTGCTGTCAACAGGCTTTCTTGTGGCAAGCTGCATTTTTCTGGAGCAAATGCGTCTTCTTCGCTAGGTCAGGAAGAGTTTTGCAAGACATGGTCTGCTACTTCATGACCAACCACTTCTGCTACTGCTGAAATCTGGAAACTAGCCACTGATCACACGAGCATCACACAGTGTTTTTGCTAATTAAATGCCACTGTGAGCCACTATGAAGTTGAGTCGTGGAATTGGTGATCCATCAGAAATTGTGTATTCAGGGGAAAGTTATTAGCCTGATAGTTTAGTATTTGCCTCACTTATAGACTGTCTTCATTCTTGTCCTCCCTCTCCATGTAGAGTCACTCTGGTCTGGGCTGGCAAGAGTGCTGCATTTTCTAAGCTCTGAAGGACTGTCCGAAAACAGCTTTTCACCCCACTGGACTGCAGGAGAAATTCTGACAGTTCTGTTCGGGATGGGGAATCTTAGAATCATAGAATGAATCTTAGAATGGTTTGGGTTGGAAGGGACCTTGAGAGGCCATCTAGTCCGACCCCCCTGCATTGAGCAGGGACATCTCCAACTAGGTCAGGTTGCTCAGAGCCCTGTCCAACCTGACCTTGAATGTCTCTAGGGATGGGGCCTCCACAGCCTCTCTGGGCAACCTGTGCCAGTGCTTCACCACCCTCATTGTAAAAAAAATTCTTCCTTATATCCAGTCTAAATTTCCTCTCCTTTAGTTTAAAACCATTACCCCGTGTCCTGTCACAACAGGCCTTGCTAAAGCGATTGCCCCCATCCTTCCTATAGTCCCCCTTTAAGCACTGAAAGGCTGCAATAAGGTCTCCCCACAGCCTTCTCTTCTCCAGGCTGAACAACCCCAGCTCTCTCAGCCTGCCCTCGTAGCAGAGGTGTTCCAGCCCTCGGATCATTTCTGTGGCCTCCTCTGGACCCGCTCCAGCAGTTCCATGTCCTTCCCGTGCTGAGGACCCCAGAGCTGGATGCAGCACTGCAGGGGGTTCTCACCAGAGCAGAGCCGAGGGGCAGAATCCCTTCCCTCGCCCTGCTGCCCACGCTGCTGGGGATGCAGCCCAAGAGACAGTTGGCTTTCTGGGCTGCAAGCACATGTTGTTGGCTCATGTCCAGCTTCTCACCCACCAGTACCCCCAGGTCCTTCTCCGTGGGGCTGCTCTTAATCCCTTTATCCCCCAGCCTGTGTTGACACCAGGGGTTGCCCCGACCCAGGTGCAGGACCTTGCACTTGACCTTGTTGAACCTCATGAGGTTCTCACAGGCCCACCTCTCCAGCTTGTCTAGGTCTCTTTGGATGACATCCCGTCCTTGTGGTGTGTCAACTGCTTTGCTCAGCTTGGTGTCATCTGCAAACATGTTGAGGGTGCACTCGATCCCACTGTCTGTCATTGATGAAGATATTAAATAGTACTGGTCCCAGTATGGACCCTTGAAGGACACCACTTGTCACTGGTCTCCATCTGGACATCAAGCCATTGACCAGTACCCTCTGGATGTGACCATCCAACGAATTCCTTGTCCATCAAACAGTCCACTGATCACATCCATATCTCCTCAGTTTAGAGAGAAGGATGCTGTGAGGGACCATGTCAGAGGCCTTACAGAAGTCTAGACAGATGATGTCCGTGGCTCTTCCCTTGTCCACTGATGTAGTCACTCCATCATAGAAGGCCACTAGGTTGGTCAGGCAGGACCTGCCCTTGGTAAAGCCAGGGGAAAAGCATGGGTTTATTTCCAAACTCACGGAAACGCATTGGCATCCCTAAGGCTGAAACCATGTATCCTATTTTGTTGGAGCAGCAGAAGGGTTATCACCTGTGTGCTAGTATTAGAGAGACAAGGCTGTGTTCATTTTGCTGGCTTTACAGCTGAGCTGCACATCTCCAGTTCACGGCAGTGCTTACGTGGTACAGCTTTCCTTAGCAGAAGGCTTACAGAAATACTTCCTCCCTCCCTGCTTCTGAGACTTCTCATAAATGGATAGGACCCACTCCTGTTAAATTCTTTAACTTTTAAACACATTTTTATTCCCCCTCGCCTTCTGTCTTCCTCCCCCAGAGGTGGCCCAAGTGTTTTAGAAACAACGTAGTCAGCTGGAGCTCATTGAATAATTCAACTGTTGCCTGAAGTGATAGTAAAAGGAGGACGACCCATTTAATAAATCAACCAGAGCTAAAAGCTCTGCGGTTTGTAAAAATGTTCATCTGCCCTCCCTTTGAACTACGCGAACTTCTTTTCTGAACACATTTTTTTTCCCCCTCTCCATTGGATTTTCCCTGCTCTGGAACAGGGCCTGATCTACCTGCAGGTTATTCTTGCAAGTTGCTTCTGTTAAGCGGATCTTTTTCAGAGAATACTGGGGGTGTTGCTTCAGCAACATGAGACATTGTGAACCATCCTCTCCATCCCCATGGTGTTCCTGGCTAGCTGTCCTCTCTCATGGTGGATTCTTAGCATTCCCTGCGAAGGGCTTCTGAGGTGTTCTCCTATCAAAGCCACTGCTGCAGCAGGAACTTCCCAAGAGCTACTAGTGTCGCCTCTGGGGTCCCTTGACCATTTTTATCCCAAGAAATAAAGATATTTTGGGGGCTATTGAAGTATGCCTTCTAAAGCAATGAGAATTGACCTATCCTTTTCACATACGCTTTTGCTTTTCTTTAAATAAGAATTCTCTAAGTGCTCTTTGTTTCTTATTTGTGCATTATGCCTCTGTTATCTAAAATGGATCTAAATGCAAAATACGGTCTTTGAGGGACATTGCAGAGAAATATGACTGTCTAGGGAAGATCATAAACCTCGTGCTAAAGACATTCTTCTGTCTATAGTCTGTGTCAGACTTTATTTAATCCCTTTGGACAGGCGCTTGCCAGTACATCAGCGTGTTACTGTATAAATTGCTTCTTCATTGTTGCTGTAATTGTAAAATAATCCCTCTGTTATACCCATCCAATGATCACTGCATTATCTTTCTGCTGAGCTGCAACATTGCTTAGTGCCTGGTGGTGTCCTGCCTGTTGAAATGAGAGGTATTTATTGAATTGGCTTTTCAGTTGTGGCTCAGCTGAAAAACTGGCATAGTGATCAGCTGGAGAGCCTTGCTATGTGCCCTGAAACATCAGCATCTCCCCGGTAGTTTATCGCTTGATTGCTTGCCTTTTTTAATTTTTTTTTTTCCCTAAATGGGCCCTACTTCAATCTATGTATCTAGGCTCATGCTATAACCGTATTAAGTTACTGAGCTTTGTGTTTCAAAGGCTGCTGGGGATGAGTGTGCGAACACTGCTGTGTATAAATAAATGATTGTAGGTTTAAAACCAAGGTCTGGGGAGAAATGATCCATTTGCTTCTCTTGCCTGTTTTGGCTGGAGAGTTGAATTAGCGGCAAAAATGTGTGCTGTGGTGTGTTAAACGGCATTGAATAGGAGGCTACAAAGATAATTCTCTGGGGACAGGCTGTTGAGGTTGGCACCTTTCCGCACTGAGCGGGGAGCAGGCTTTGCTGTTCTCTTGTCAATGCTGAGGTGGTGGCTTTTTCAATAAAATTTGGTACCCTTTGAGGCATCCCAAACCTCTTTCTTAATCAAGAGGTAGAGTGCAAGGAAACACCATGCTTGATTGTTTTCAAGAGCTTTTGGCTATTTTTGGTTTCTGCTGTGTTTGGTTTGGTTTTCTTTTTTGTAAATGGTTGGATTGCTTTCTCTCTAGCTGTAAGGCAAAAAGCTTCCCATTGCAACATGAGGCTTCTTCCCCAGCCCCTTCTTGCAAATGTATTCAAAACTAAATTTAAATTAAAAAAAAACACTGGGTATTCTACTTTGTTTCTCTTGAAACACAATCAAATCCAGATGACTTCCTCCAGACGTAAGCTAGAGAGACTAAACGGCATGTCTGGATTTTCTTGTACCTGCATCCTCTCCAGGTTGGGACCTGCTTGTTTGTGGTATGTCAGCAACCTGGGGGTTCAGAAATGATCCAAATCCAGAAGAGAAGTTGACCTAAGTTTGAAGAGTTCAAAAAGCACAAAGAAATGGAAGCATCTCATGTCTCTTGATACGCTTTCTGCACTTGAGCCTTGAGAGAACTTAAGTTTTTGTTTTTGAAGCTCTTCTGTAGAACTACTAGAGTTCAAAGTAAAAAGTAATTCAGGTGAGTACTGAGCTCCCTCAAGATGTGCTGATAACTTTTCAGTGGCAGCTAGCAGCATGGTCCCTTGCCATGCAAAGCCATTGTTGCAAAAGTCGTGGTGGGGAGTTCCCAGCATCCTGGCTGTGTGATGGGGAAGGATTGGGGAAAGGGTGAATTGTGACATCCATACTTCACAGACTCTTCTTGGCTTAAACCACCCCCACCTCCCCCGGTAAATTAATATCTCCCTCCTTACCCCCAAACAAAATACTGGGATTTTGTTCAAGAGGGGGGCAATAAATAAGGCAGAGTCAAACTGCTATAGAAAGGACATGAAATATTAGGCTTCTTTTGATTAGTAGTTCTGAGTGCATCTCCTCCTGTAAATGAAGCTTCCACTGGCCGCGTTGGACTGTAGGGAGAAAGGGCAAGTGAGCACTTCAAGGCTACTCAATCTCATGTCTACCATCAGGAGTGGTTTGGAGCCCATTTCCTGTTTAAGAAACTATTTTAGAGGAAATATGGCTGATTTTGGAGGTGTTTAAAGAGTGTATTTTTGGAAGAGAGGACAGGGATTGTTTGGTTTGGTTTTAAGCTCCATTTAAAAGTAAGCCTGCCAGTTTCCACAGATCAGCTTTAATTTTGTTTTCCTTACTTACCATACCAACAGCAAGACATGTTATCAAATGTATGACTAGGCCAAGTCAATAAATTCTAAATGCATCCTAAATTATTTTCTGTCTGCCCATCTTTATGAGGTTATTGAAAGGCTCGCTTGATGCGCATTCAGATGAGCAGGGGAAATTAAACTGTTTTCCCCTTTCCTTCCTCTTCCCTCTCCATTATAGACTGATATGCTTTGGCTTGAAATTATAAAATGTCCTTTAAAGGTCTCTGAAGTAGACAACAGAATTGGTCTTAAACGTTCTTTTTCAAAATAATATCTGTAAATGCTTTTTTATTCAGAAACTGAAAAACATTTCCCACCCCACCCCCCCCCCCCCCCGCCCCTTGAAATCTTACTCTACTACTGAAAGACTGTCCTTGTCCTGATGGAAAGTCCTTTGTGTTACTATAGGACAAAACATCCCACGTGTAGACTGTGAAAATCCTATCATCTTGATGCAACGATGTTAAGGTGATTGTCCTCTGTACTATTTTTGCATTATATGTTGAGGAATCTGGCCCCTACGGGGTTAAGAGCATCAAAAGATCATTATGTGTTTTAGTAAGTGGTTTGCTGTCGGATGTGTTCATACAGAAGCTGGCTGAAGCACAAGCCATCCTTACGCTGCTGGGTGCCAGCCATGAGTTCGCTTGTGCATCCAAGTCACTATAGGCTGCTGTTGTGGAAGCTGGCTCTAAAACACTTTGCTCTGTCTTTCAGCACCTCCTTAGACCTTGGTTGCCCTATTCAATGCTTTTCTGTGCGTAGGAGATGAAATCTCTCATTACGTTAAGGTTTCTTTGTTTGTTTATTACAAGCATAATAATGCTTGTGTTCTGTAAAGGATTGTATTCCTTCCAGACGTGCATCTGCCAGCACTGGTGGGAGAAATACCGGGTGTCAGCAGAACTCAGGTGCTTTTGAAAATGTTGCCCAATAAAGTAGAAAGAAAAATTTTAAGCTTGGAAAAAATCAAGCCAGTAAAACAAGGGCTACCTAGTGACTTATTTCATCTGCATCAAATTAGCATCAAATGAAAGAAGTTTTATGGGTATCATTCAACCACTAAATAAAGGACTTAGTTGTAAAGCCACACATTTGACCAACAAAATGTCTCTTTGCTGGAGACAACTGGTACTGGCCTGTTAGCCTGTCAGACTGACTGCTGTTCTGTACTTGGCCTTCCGACAGCACGGGGGAATCTTTGGATAGGTTTCTGTATACAACCCCTGACATCCTTCAAACACAAAAACGTTTTGTTTCAAAGCCTGGGATACATCTTCATGCTTAGGTAGTGGAGTGATTTGGATGGCTCAGTTGGAGAACAGTTGCTCTGGTTTTGTGGGAGAAGGATGTGGTATTTTTAACAGAGAAGGATGATGATGTTGTTAGACCAGCAGCTATTTGGCTGCCTGCCTTGCAGCCTGCCAGCAGATCCTGTTGCACAAGCCAGCCTCACCAGTGCAGCAGATGGCAAGACCAGTGCCGTGGTGAGCTGCGTAGTATCAAGGAATGATTGCCTATATTGAACCAGATCTATTGATTGATTAACACAGAAATCAGTAGCAAGGATGCAAAGAAGGAAAAATAGTTTTCCCCGGAAGAATCACCATAAAGTAAGGGCAGGAGCGAGCGGGTGAGCTACAAAAAGGACTAGAGGAGACTTTATAAGAGAAGCGTGTAAGTGCGTGTACAACAGACAGTCAAACTTGGCTAGAAAACCTACAGAGTAATAATGTGTTTTCCAACTGTTTGTCTAAGCAAGATTCATATTCACGTGACTGGGAGAATTCTCTAGGCTTTGTACTTGTTACGACAGCCATGCCTTTCTTCATGTCAGTGTAAAGAAATAGCAGGGTTTGAGATTTGACCTATGGATGTCTGTAGAGCTGGCTTCCGTTTGGAGCCCAGAGGAGAACTTTTTTATTTTTCTGAGAAAAAGATTTTTAAAAAGCACATGGATGATCTGCAAGGGGGGAAGATACTTGAGAAGTTCATATTAGTGCTGAGATTGAACTGCAAGACTTCGATGGAAAAGGCTTCTCAGTATGTAGGAACAAGAAATGTGGGACAGGGAGTGTTTCTGAAATAACTTGATCTGCCTTTGTAGATACGGAGTTGTCGGTTGCTTGCCAACTAAAAGGTAAGAACTTCTCTAAGCTGGATTGTTGTCTCCTTTGTTGTTTGCCTTCGTTGTTAGCCCATATTAAAGAATCTGAGAGATGATTGTGTTGATACTTCCCAGAAGGAAAAAAGCTGCTATTAATAGAGCAACTTCTGGCAAAAATTGAGGTTAGGCTTTGTGGAATTGGAACTGAGACTCTACAAATAACCTGAACTTGAATGCTTACAGGCCATAAAGCTTCTTGTAAAGAAGCTATATCTATTTGCCTCTATAGGTGGATGCCATTGGGTTAGTCGCTATCCCTGTTCCCCAGGCTCTCCATTATGCCGCTGGTGGAGTCAGGTGTCCCACTTCAGCATCCTGTTCCCTACACCTTTCTTAAAATAAGCAATCCCTAGAACACAGTGCAAAGTAGACCCAGGTATGCTAAGAATGGCTGTGACGGACAGTGGGTTGTTGGACCAAGAAGTGAGATGGCTAATTTTGGCCCAATGCCTTTGACTGAAAGGGGCTAGTAATAAAAACTCTGAGGCAGAGCTCCTGTGAATTGTATTTGATGGCTGTGAAAGGGGAGGAAGAAATGGCTCATGCTGATGTATTAGTCGAAGAGCTGGCTTTTCAGAGTTGCTAAATGGGAGGCTGAGTGCTTCAGTCACGTGCCGAAGGAGATGGATGTTGGGCACCAGATGCTAAGGCAGGATGGGCAATATAGAAGCAGAGAGAGAATGCTGTTTAAAAGTATTGAAGGAAATGAAAACTGCTGTGCTATAGAAATGGTAGCTGATACTGAAAATTTAAGAAAATTGACTAGATACTGAGGCCAGCATGTGCTTTTGGCATGGGGAACGCTTAGGAAAAGTTTAGCAAAAACATCTGAATTGTAGCTAAATGGAAGGAAAAGCACGAGGGGAAGAGGACAAGGTGAGGAAAGGCTTTGGGGCATTAGCTAGGTGTGTCATGCCGGTGAACTTCAGAGAACTGTAGAGTTTTTTGCTTTGGTTGTTTCACTGTTTAACACTAGTGTATTCTCACTGCTGTGAGAGGGAGTTGCTGTCAGTGTTCACGGGAGTTCTGCAGTTTAAAGTCCTGTGTAGTTAATCCTTCATATTTGAGTCCAACAACATTGTGCATTTTAGCAGAAGCCTAAAGTGATGTGCAACATCTGTGTACAGCATTGCTGACATTCCAGATAAATGAGTTCCAGAGGCAACCTTCCATTTGTGGGACGTTTCACAAAATCTGCCACACAGAAAGAATGAACTTTATCAGCCTAACTCATCAGTGGTCTGAGAAGTTAAAGAACTGGAGTCTCCAGTTCTTTACTGTCACTAGTCTGTGTCTCAGTTCCCTCTTCTATGAAATAAGTAGCCTTTAAGAAGAATGCTGGTGTTGAACTTCTCAGGAGGTAGAGAAGGTGATGGTTGTGCACTGTAAAATATTACTGGAAAGTGGTTGAATTATTTCAAGTTATACAATACGAGTGAAAACAGGGCCTTTTGTTTGCTTGGGACATCTCCTGCGGTATTGGAGAGCTGTTGCTGTCCCTACTTTGTAGCAAGGTCACTTGTGTCAATACCATCCAGATGTGTATCCTCGGGGTTTGTCTAAACATGGTTTTCACTGCGTGGTGTTAATAGCTCTTACGCTGGCTCCCAGCGGGGGCCCACCCTTCTGCTTTCACCTCTGTGTTTATCCACTTTTGCTACCCTCCCTCTGCTTTCTATTTTTTTCCTCTATTCAGTTGTCCTGTTTCAACAATTCTGGGGGAATAAATCTTGCCCCCTTTCCTCCAATGGGAGAGAAAAATAAAATAGGGACTAGAAAGCTCATTACAGAGAAATGGTGGATAGGAACAGACCTGGGAATTTCTGCTCCTGGGACTCTTTCTGGCAGCAGAGAAGCAATGTAAATTTTGGAATAGGTAAAACAGAACAGTGCAGGGTTGACCATACTGGGAATCATCTCATGTTAAGATACCTGTGATGTTCAAAGTGGTTTGATATAAACGGCGAGAAACGGGAAGCTCGGGGCTCCGTTCATATCCACTGCATGGTGTAACACGAAGGGCGGTCCCTGCATGGGCACACTCGGGTCTTGCAGGAGAAGAGGTTCAAGTGCCTGCTCTAAGATGGCGTTTGACTGCTCTGCTCTTGGTTCTGCTGATGAGTACCAGGTGATGTTTAATTAAGCTCAGGAGAAGGTTATGAAAGGTTTTTCCTCTTTGCTGGTGGGTGAAGAAGGGACACTGGGCATGTGCAAACGTGAAGGGATGAAACCAAACACATCCTCTTCAAAATGTGGAACATGATAGTGTCATTGCTCAAGGCATTTAGACTGAAGTCAGCGTAGGAGATAACTGCTTCAAGCCAGCATGGCCATAATCCAATCAAAACTTCATTTTTGCCTGATTGTGTTGGCCTGAGCAAGTCAAATGTTACCCAATTTTCTGACCCAGTTCTGTTTTGTGCCTCTAGGACAAACTCTGTTATATGCTTCTGTCTTTTCAAATATGTGTTTTTGAATGTGTTTGTGTGAGTTCCTGAACAATTTCAAAGGTGGGGGAGAGTAGTATAACACTCAAGAAAAAAATGATAAAAGCTTCCAGTTGGATGTTTGTTTTTTTTTTTCTCTGACGTTTGTTTTCCTCTGATGGCTTTATCCTCGCTGAAGCAATGTGTTCCTTCATTTGTACTGTTGTGATGCCATGGATTTAGGAGAGCTGTGCCTTAGACATGCCAGTATAGGTGATGGCTAAATGAGGCTTCCTGGTGAAAGGTGCCCTGCATCACTAAGCTTTCTGCTCAGGTTGGGCTTTTCATTTTAAGGTGGCTGCTGTGGTGTTGGCCTGAATTGGACTGTTTGAGATTGCCAAAAGATTTTTTTAAATGAGGTGTTAAGAAATAGACTGAAAGTAAATCCCATGAGTTCCTGAAAAATTAGTTTTTGGAAAGGTAAGAATGGTGCCTGGGGATCAGGAGCAAGTCAAAAGGGAAGAGCTCGACTCTAACCGCTGCCGCTGACGTAGCATTCAGTGTGCGGCTGCCCACCTGCAAAATGGGAAGTGATTGCATTTTTTCTTAGTTTTGTGAAGTGGCTGAGAATCTGTAGCTTAGCATGATAGAGCTGTAATTCAAAGATGCCTCTTGTCACTGTGATTTATTTGTCCCGGTTTATAACATTCAGTTGAGAAATTCCTCTTCCTTCCAATATTTTGCTCGCCTGATACTTAATTGTGCATTGGCTGCATGAGCCAGTCTTGGCTCTTGACTTAAATGAAGCCACATTCAATAGAGTTATGCTGTAGATGAATTTTCCTCTCAGTGCTAAATCTGGGACACTAGTCAAGTAGGTTCTGCTGGCCTAAACATATGTTAAGTCCTTCACTGCAGGGTCAAAGGTCTGCACAGAATTGTGTGTGTGCATAAGAGCTTTTTTTTTTTAATAACACAGCTGCTCTAAATAATGTGCCTACACAGCAGTTGGGAGGCAAAAATTTACAGACCAAGATGGTTGGCTTTTATTTAATATTTTTATTTGGCATTTGGTGTGCTGTGTAATTTCTCCCTGGCTGTCCTAACAATATTTGGCCAGATTTAAGTCTTTTCATGCTCTCAGGCCCAAATTACTGTAATTTCTTAGAAGAGCATATTGTTTTATATAAAGCTTGCGTATATTGTGGCTATATTACAATATTGTTTTTTGCCTCTTGGGTAAATCTTCAGGTTAACATCCCTGGTGCCCGCTGGAAGTAATGATCTGCATCATTTCAGGTGCTCAGTAAACAGTCAAGAGTAAACTGTTTGGCAGTTCCTCTACTATTGCTAAATGGAGAATCAGTTTCACTGGTTTCTAATGCTTTAAGTCATTATTAGCTTAAGCTTTTATTTCAGAAAGGGAGAGATTGGTGTTGTAACTGTGCTATAATTGCAGTCACAACAGTACATATTCACCCCTTCTCAGAGCACAAGTGATTCCATGGCTAAAATCTGCTACGCGAGGAAGGACAATTAAAAGGAGTTATTTAAATAAACAGTTTGTACTGAAGGCTTTGACTCCCCACACCCACCCACACTGACCACTGTTTGGAAATACTTGAGGAAAACACCACTCCCTTGGTAGGAACTTGAGTACGGCTGGGGCTTTGTTTTCGTTTGCTCCTGTTGTGTTTTGCCACTTGGAGTGAAGTCATGGGCTTGTCCACCAAGTACGAGGTTCGCCCGTTTTCATTTTTCTCCAAGGCTCCAGCCGTTGCACTCTGCCTGAAGATTAGATCACTTCTCAGGAGCAGAAGAGAGCAGTGAACTGCTAATCCCACCTCTCAGGCCAGTATGTGTGCTAACTTCAGTTACCATCTCCAAGAAGGGTGAAGGTGCCCCAGTTTGAGGCGCACTTAGTCATATGTTAAAATTGCCAGAAAAGGTGTAGTTACCTTCTGAGCTATATAAATGCCAAACTAAGTGACTCATGTGCAACTTCTGAAAGTACTTTCTTGGTTTTCTTAAATGTCAAAAAATTCTCGGGTTCTTTGAAACAGTAGTAGAGCTCATCAGTTCATCAGATGTTGATATATGACTTACTGCCTAATTAGATTATGTCTATAACACAGTTTTGCAGATACTGTTAAAGTACATGTAGAAGTCGGTCTACATTTTTGCATTCTCTGAGGTGCTATTTCTTTTCCCTTGACTAGTTTTTAGGCCTGAGCCATCAGTCACTAGAATGCTCATGGATTCTTCTTGTAACCCTTGGTTAGCTGTAGGGCTCTAGTACTTCACACCTGGTGACTGCATCCTAAACTGAAGATCGGTCGTGCTGGGACTTCTGGCAGTGTTCTGATGTCTTTTCCTCATCAGTGTATGTCAGCTTAACCGAACCCAATAGTTTCTTTATATGTTGTGCAGCTTTTGCGATTCTTACTCAGTACCGATAATTTAACAAGACTTGCAAGCTGTTTGCTTTAGCTTTTATTCTTTTACACATACCACGTGTAGCCCACTGCCTCGCCCAATGAAAAAGAATAGCAGTTACCAGCGGCGTAAACCCCTGACCTCAATTCTGCAGGTTTTCTCTTTATCTGTTGCAATACAGCATCCCATCTGTGCAGGGCTCATGTATTTTGTGAGAAAATGGAAGGGGATTCAGAGGAGTGATTCACATTACTGCAAAAGCTGGCCAAGTTTCTGATACTTTAAGGTATGTCACAGATGTGATCTTTTATCTTTTCCCCTCTTCTTTTCTTTCCTCTTTTTTTCTTTTTTGAAAGAACAACAGGAAAAAGACTTAGGAAGTTGACTGTGACTGCACAGACCAGTACTGGGAGTAGATGCTGATGTTTGTACTCTCCGTGTTGGTTTTCTTTTTAAAGGTGTTACCACAGAGACAAAATGCAGCTGTCATGCGATGCCTATCTTGGGAGAATGCTATTAGTAAATCCCTCGCTGTGAATTGTTCTACAGCAATGTTAAATCAGATCAATCCAGGCAATTTTATTTCCCTGTCTTCTTTTGCATGCTATACGTGCGTGTTCATCTGGCCTTTCTTTGCTAAAACAGTCCAACCATTTGGTACTTTGCATTCCCTAGTCTTCCAGCTATTTTTTGCAAAGACTTACCTCCTGCTGTTTCCAGAACATCTCAGAGATCTGAAATGGTAGCTGGATGGGAAAAACACTTTTGTCATTTGTCATTGTGGATTGCTCCATCAGGAGGCAAATTTCAGGCAGGAAACAAAGCATTTAAGCACATTCCATAGTGCTGCTTCTTCATTCCCCCCCCACTTATACTTCGTTTTGTGTGTTCTATATATGAAATTCTCAAATATTTTCCCATATATTCTCCTGAACTCCTATTGCAAGCCTTTTCACAGGATTTTTTCCTTAGTATATTTGAACAGGCATGTTAGGATGGCTCTGCTGATCTGTGTAGTCTATTCCAGTGTGAACTTTATACATTACAGTTGTCCTTGCATGGATTTTTATTATTATTAAAAGTGGCTTCACTCCAGAGTAATTGCTCTGCTTTACCAGTAGTTTAATTTTATTTCAAAAGAGCATTGTTTTTCCTGCAGGACAGAGTATTTGCATCAGGAGGTACTCTGAGAAGCTGTAGCTTTTTCTTTCCTACAGTCAGCCTCCAGGTAATGTTCAACTACAAAAGACATCAAGAACTCATCTGACAACCTGTACTGTGAAAGCAAAAGTTGCAGTCGGAAACTTTTTGAGAGTTTTTGGTATATTTATATCTTGCAAGAAGTCACTAGCGCTTTTTGTCTGGGGAGATCTTTGTAGGAAGTTCCTTTTAACTCTGTCTTGAAAAAGCTGAACGATATTTTCCTTTTCAAGAGCAGAGAGACTGGTAGGTGAGGTAAATCTAAATCAAATGGCTTGGTTCCACTGAGTGCACGAACCGTGGGTTTATAGGCAAGTGAGAACGTAGCTGTGGCTTCTTCCCTTTTCACCAGTCCCTAATTGGTATTTCCCCCCTCCCTTTGTCAGATGCTTTCATGTTTCGGCAGTTGAGATGCATTAGCTTCTCGCGGCCTGCTCGAGTGAGCTCCTCTGAAATACCTTGAGAGCAAGAGCTGTCTGTAAGGGTCTGAACTGGCGCTTAACGAAGCGAGTGTGGGTTGCTTCTCTTGTCGGTCGCCTTTTGGGCTGCGTTTAGCCATTCCCCAGAGCTGCACTGCAGACGCGAGAGAACGAATATGACATCTTTCAAAGGACTGGGCGGGGAGGCATGGTGAATGTGACCTTTCACCACCAACTGAGTTGTCTCTGCACCCAGAGCCTCCTCCAGCAGGGACCTCATGTAAGTCCTCGCTCGCCCCTCGGTGTCGGTGCTCCTAGGGGTGAAGCTGGCGATACGAATCACGTCTTCACATCTTTTCACCTAGTCTGATTTATATAAAACCCATTTAAAATAATGTTTGCAAATCAATCTCTGTATAATGGTTACCTCGTATGACAGAAGACACGATTTGATCTGGCATGTACTTTGTGTACTTGAAATCATTTCTCCTAATCCATGGGTTTTGATTAAAACCTTTGACTCCCCAGCTATTGTGCTGAGACTGGAAAATACAGCAATTTTTTAATATCTGTAGCTGGATTTTACATGATGTTTCTGGGGTTTTTTTCTTCAAAGAAAGCAATGAAGAAACAGAGGAAAGCCCAAGAGCTGTCTATATTTGTTTTGCTTGGAAATTAATCATTAATGTCTTCCAGGTGGACAGCAAATGTGTTATGAAGTCTTCCATATCTGCATGCAGGGTAGTGAACCAAAACAAAGTGAAGTGCATGGAAAAGATCCTCTTAAGCCTGAATCCTTGAAGAGCAAAAAGACGCCTCGAGGAACAGCTCAGTCTGTACGCGGGGGGGGTTACTGAGGTTACATTGACGTGATGTTGTGGGTATTGTGGTTACCGCTTCTTCAAATCCTTTGTGTGAGCTTATGCAGCATCAGAGTGGCTGGAAACTGAACATATTTATCATTTTGGTTGTCATATGCTTTTTACTAGCATCTGGAAGAGAAATACCTCCTCCTAAATGAAATGTCAAAGGATTTAATCATTGGATGGGGCAGATATTCTGAATTAAAGAGGAGCGGTTCAGAGCTTTAAAACAGATTTGCCATTTCTCAGAAAGATGAAGTGCTGTACCTAGTTCCATGTGGCACGTTGGAAATCTTTCAGAAACAGCTCTCCCAGACAGCAGGAATCTTTCCACCTTTTTAATTTTCTGCATTCCTAACCATGGCATTGTGCGCTAATGTTTTATATGGATCACTTCAAAAGTCTTCCTTGTCATATGCCCAGTATAACATGATAATATGTTTGCCAGGCAGGTAGCGTAGATCTTGCCGACTCTCATTTGCAGCCTGCTTCACAGCAAATGTTCTCTGAAGGTAGCTTCCATTTTTGTTCTAGTTACTATGTTCTTGTAAAGAAATGATTATTAGCAAGGCCTCTGAATTAGGAATGCGATTTTAAGCCTCTCTGCAGCCCCTTCTGTTTCTTACCATCATGAGCTGGTGGCATCTTTCTCTGTAGAAAGCTAGTTTTGAACACATTACAATCACACCTGTGTATATTGATAAATATTTCTTTTGTGGTGTGCTTTAACCATTTCCTGCAGCAGAATTGTCGTGTTGGAAGTTCTACAGCAAGGCTGTTCTCAGCTTTATTGTCTTGAGGTCTTAAGTGTGGTATTACGCTGCACCCAGGACCTTCCTGATGTTGTGAGGGCAATTTCTGTCTAAACAATAGTCAAACGTCTGGTCCTTGGGCCTGTTCAGCTTGCAGTAGACAGAGTCTTGTTGTACTGGTAGTACGGTAGTAAAACCTTGGAACACAGTGTTTTAATTTAGCTGGGACAGCGCTTTTCTGCTACAGATGTCGACTTCAGACTATTCCTGAAGGGGAGCTGGGGCAGCTAGCTTTGTCTGCGTCATGGATGCTGTTGCTGCAGTCTGAGTTCACCACTGGGTGTGGTAATTATAGTTGTTGGTGTTCAAGTTTCTGAATCGGACTAAGTGGGTATTGCGTACGTGAGGGAATGCTGAAATTGGAGACCTGGACTAAATAAACATCAAAGGCCTTTGAATCTGCGAGAGAGCCATGCCGTGATGGGTGCCTGTCCTCCCTGAATCTGACAAAGGGGTTTGCTGGCTTGTGCGTTGGTGCAGGTGCATCCGGGGGGTTGGGAGAGGTGGCATCGCGGTGGAGGAGGAACATCTTGGTGAGTAATTTGTCCTCACGGATGAGAATTCACAACCTGTGCTAGCGCGTGTTTACGAGAGGATGGTTGTAGGACTGCTCTCCCTCCTCTGCTACTGCAGCCTGAGCTCACGCAGGCAGGCCGGTGAAGGATGACCACTATACCAGGAATGACCGGAGCCGCGGACCCTGCCAGCTGACACTGACGTGTGATGAATAAAGCCTCTCAATGAGATTGATAACATTGGAAAAATGATGTCACTGTACAGACTGTACTGCCAGCTGTAGTCAGTATCCAAAAATACCACTCCTGCACTGGTGAAAGGGAGTCAGAGGAGAGGATATGGCAGATGTAAGGATTAGTTTGGTAGTAGTGGCACCAGCTACAGGGAATAGATTGGTCTAAGAGGTGTAACGGCAAATGCATGAAAGGAACACCAGGGTTGCTGCAGGTAAGGGGCCAGTAGATGAGCCGATGGCCTCGGATCGGCACCTTCCTTCTCTTTTTCTGCTATATGCCACGCTTGTGTCTGAAGTAAGAGCATGTGTTGGCTTTTTTTTTTCTTTAAGTGATTATGGGTTGGAGATTTTAAGTGTGTTTTCCATGACTCCTACATAGGTGCACACACTTTGAATTTGGTGAAAAGAAAAATGTAAATTAGTTTTTTGGATTGACTGGAGTGTCCCAATGAACTTCCTAGGTAGTCACCACACCTGACAACTTTCAGTAATATAGATAGTGCTGCAGTCTTAGAAGCACAGCAGAGCATATGGGGAACCAATTAATTCAGTAGATATTAATTAATAAACACTTTTCCTCTGGGGAAAACCTTTTAGCACATCCGCTGTTTGGCCTGAGATTGCATGCGTGCGTGAATGGATAGAGAACATGCTTTCCTGAATTGTCACTTGTTATTTCTCTTGATAGGCTGGGGACTGCCTCCTCTAGACTATTGCTGCCAGGCTCTTAGAAAAGCAGACTGCAGTTAATGCTTAAGCTGTCTCAGCCACCAGCATTCTCACATATAACTGATGTCAACACATGCCGGTTTTCACCATTGCCCTGTGGACTGCTTAGCTGAGTCTGGCCAGCTCCCGGCAGTCTATGGGCTCTTTGTTTTGAGAAGCACACTTCATCGGTGGTGCGCATGTGGAATTATCAGCTCTGAATATAGCTATTCTGTGTATTGAAGCATATACATACACTTGCGAAAAAGAGCTGCTGCATGAATGGGTAGTGTATTGTCAGTGCCGTCCTCTTAATATGAAACAGCTTTGTTTGCATCCGTATGTGGTACTGCACTGACTTGAGGGTTGTAGACTGCATAGTTAATAGACACTGCAGGGCAATTCAGCTGAATTACAAGCCTCCACTTAATTTATCTTCTCTTAGAAAGAAGTCCATTGGTCTGTCATCAAGATCATATAGCGCCAAGAGAGAGAACAGTAAACTAATACTTGTAGTATGGTGAGTGATGGTGAAGATCTTAAAATCTCTCCACCTCGTCCTGGCAGTGGAGGAGTTCTCTTGTGAAACTTTTTTAGTAGTAACAAGATATAAATGGTTCACAAAAGCTATTTGCTACTGACCATTTGAACTTGCTTGACTGCTCAAACTGCAAAATGCTGCTTAATGGTATAAGCAATGGATTTCACTGATGATTTCTTCTGCTGTGGTGTTGCTGCAGGTGTGAAGGTAATGTTCTTGAAGCAATTCGCTCAGTGATTTGTTCTGAGGGTTTTTTAACTGTGTAAAATTCCATTAGACTCATTATGTGGACTTATATTGATATTTGCTTACTTCCTGCTGAGTACAAAGATAGAAACCTATTATTGGAATGCAAATACCCTATGATGGAAAATCACCTTCATTGCAAAATACGGCAGTGCTTCAGAATTGGCAGTGGGCTGAGATGTGACCTTACTGGTAGAGGGTTGAACCAGAAATGCTTAAGTTAGTCTCCCTTTATGGTTTCTTGGGTTCTCAATACACGAAATACTCTCCATTAAAAAATGGTCTTATTTCTTGTGGTATGTGTGCAACTATGTGAAAAAGAGGAGAAATTTCTTCATGAAGGTCTGCAAAGAATACAGAGGTTTATCTGATGGTCTCGCTTCCTCTTGGAGAAGTTATGGGTGTAAAAGGCATTTATGATGACAAAGCAATTTTATCAATTATGTCTTTCTTCTAAAAAGCATTAAAATTTCCAAAAGATCTGGGATTTAAATATCCTATTTGAACTTCACAGAAGAAACAGTGAAATGCCTCTTTGGTGCTTGCTCACAGTTTGTATTTACATGGCTTTTGCTGTCAGCTTTTCTTCGGGGATTTTCAAAACGTCATTAGTACGGGACAACTTGACCTTCTCTTGCAGATAATATTAATTGTGAATCTGACTGTTTTGTATTGTAAATGACTGGCAGAATGAATGGGGGTGGTAGGGCTGGACACAAATACTGTGTGAAGAGGTGTATTTCCCAGTAGTAGCCTTGTATTGTGCCTTCCCCATCGTACCTTCTGAAGTCGGGCTGCTTCGATACGATCACGGCTGCCCAGAGAAAGTGGAGAGCT
The DNA here is from genome assembly GCA_031468815.1 of Morus bassanus. Classification (NCBI taxonomy): domain Eukaryota; kingdom Metazoa; phylum Chordata; class Aves; order Suliformes; family Sulidae; genus Morus; species Morus bassanus. The sequence continues at coordinate 30,235,366 of CM062577.1, forward strand.
CAGAGTTTAAATGTCTCATCTTCTAAAGAGCAGCAGGTGTCTGGGTTAGAGAAGGACTTACTTCAGCAGCTTGTCAAAAAGTTTGAGATTTTTGAAATTAATTAGTTGAGAATAAACCATCTTTTATTGATGTTTGAATATCTGTGGTCATGTATAAATTAGTATGATAGAACAGCTGCTGCATGCCCTGTTTCCCTTTCTCAAGGAAAAACTCTCTGAATACACCTATAAATAGTGAATAGTAAATAAATACAAAATCATTTGGTTATTTCAGAACATGATTCAACTCTCTAAGCAGCGCTGTGCTGTATTCAGTCAGTTCTGGGTTGTTTATGTGCTTTGCGCTTTTTAATGAAGGACCCCGCTTTTCATTAGTACAATTTATATTTGATGTCTCTATAGTCAAATATCACCTATCAAAATGTCACCAGTCTCTTTCAGACACATGCATAACCTTTTCTACTTAGTACTTGCAGCCAATATCCTTAGCAGGGAAAATTATTAATCCCTGATGAGTGCAACTGAAATGATACCTGGAGTCAGCAGAAATCTTTCTACCCGGTGAGTTGGCAGGGCATGGTTATAAGCCAGCAAACTGCGGTGCTTTGCAGAATATTATGGATCCAAAAGCACAATGAATTATGTCTACAAGGTTTACAAAACTGGGATTAAGAATAGCTGTAACGTCTACTGCTGAGGGTATACAGAGCACGTTATCCAGTGTATTTTCTGGGTTTCTGAACACGTTTTAAACGTATACTAAGAGCCTGTTATAATATGTTGGGAGGCTTTTGTTAAGTGAATGATATGGTTATCCTTAGATTTCCTTTGATTTTCTAAATGGGGCTGTACTCAGTTTAAACTTCTTGGCAAGAATATTTTTATCTTTTTTTTTCCGTGATCACAGTTGCTGATGATTCCTTATTCAGAAGTTGATTTAATTTCTGCATGTGTGAACGGGTAAATGGTGGGAAGCTGTAAATACTGATGTGTTTGGTCACTGTTGACATGGATAATTAAGTGTAGAATCAGGATAGTTTTCTGCCTGTGGTGTGTGAAGTGTTCTTTGGTGTTTGACAGAATTTGCCGTTCAGGATGGATATCTTTGCCTTCCACCCAAATAGCTAGATTGTTGCATTTGCTCTTCCTGACATGCTAACCGTCAACCCGTGTAAGCAAGATTTATTAATTTGGCCCCATCTTTGCGTTGTTCTTGCACTTCCCCGTATTTGTGGCCCAGGGCAGTGCTCCTCCCCGACCCTGAGCTCGTGGGTCAGATGCAGCGAGCCAGCCTGCTGGGAGGCCCAGAATGGCACGGTTGGCACGCGAGCTCTTGCTGTGGGAGATGGGTTGTGGTAACGTCCGGAGTTGTGCTCTCCGGGAGGGTCTCAAAAAGACCCTTTCTGTCCTTTCCTCAGTGAATTGCTCACACGCCGGTACTGAACAGTTCAGGCACAATCAGTTCATCCTGAATGTATATAGAAGTTTCAGTAAGTCCCAAGTAAAGCATTGTACTGTTGCTTGTTGAGTGTTCGCTTGTGTAAAATCAAATGCTGGGCTTGTGTTCAGGTTTCTTGTATTTTATAATCTCTTCCCAACAAAAACATAGTCTAGGCAAACCACATAAAAAGCCAAAGAATGATACTGCGTTGTTTGGAAAGCCTTAAAAAAGAACCTTAATATACTGCTGTGTGTGTGTGGAGAGAGCGACTATTCGTCAAAAGATTTATACAGTGAACTAAAGCAGTGTTAACGTGATGAAATTAAAGGCTGAAATATTTATTTCATACTTCTCCCCCCACACACACTTTTTTTTCATGTGAAGGCCACTGATTTGGCTTTCACATGACATTCCATTTAGGGATTCTCTCTCTTCTCATTTTTTCCTTTCTCCCTCTCCCCTTTGCCTGCCATGCGCTAATGTTTTGATTTTCCCCTCCCTGGATAGACTTGTGCATTTTGTAATGCTTTTCTCCTCTGCCCATCTTTTCTGGGTGTGCTTCTGGCTCCCCGCATAGATTTTGCATCTCCTTTCAGCCAAATTTACTCTCTTCTGCTTATGTTTTATCTGTTGATAACTCTTGCGCTCCCTGCCTTAACAAGTCAAGCTGTGGAATATTATGGAGTTCCGTCCGACTGTTCTTGAGGACGTCTTCATTTGTTAAGAATATAATGATGGGTTAGTCCAGATCAGCAAATCTGACTCATGGGTTCAGCAGCACCTTTTTAGAGATATTTTTGTGCTGCTGGGGACTCTGGGAAGGTATTAAAAGGCACCGTTCTCCTCTCGGAAGCAGGGGGAACCCCAAAGCTGAAAACCAGAGGAGAACGAACCCTGCTAGTGTGTATTTCTGAGGACGTTTCCAGCGCTGTGCTCAGGGTGAGTCCTGGAGGCAGGAACAGTGTTTTTATGTCAGGGTGTTCAGCGCTGGCGGCGAGCTCGCTGCTGCTAAATTTGTACTGATTGAGTCTGTCCAGCTGTTTAATAAAGGTGGGTGGGATGACTGGCTGTTTGTTCTGTGATTCTTTGTGAAGAGTTGGAAGAAAAATAAAACAACTTCATTTGAACTCTGAGAAAGACAGCTGTGTGTATAGATGATACAAGGACTGCTAATGCTTTATGGAGAACTTTGTTCCTCTAATGCACTGATGGGAGTTTCACTGTAAGACCCAGTTTATTTCTGCCAAAATTTTAGTAGTGGGGGTGAGTCTCATGGAAGCAGTTCCTTTTATACAAAAGGAGAGAAGGCAAGGCTGGGTACCTGGATGCCACATATATATATTCTGCCAGAACAGATGAAAATGACATATCCTGTACAAGCCTAAGTAACAAAGGGAGACTAACACAGGAGGCTGGTTTGCATGAAAGCGAGGTAGTCATTGCTGCTAGCATGGGTGTAGGGAATAAGGCACTTTGAAGACTTCTGGCCGGGCTTTGAGCAAGCTAGCTAGAAGTTTACTAACACGCCGTATCCTATTTACAGACTCAGCCTGGCAGGGCTTCTCTGGAAAAATTGAAGATTCCCTTTCCTGGCATAAAACAAGAACAAGGAGTGGGAGTGAAACACAGCTGTCCTATCCCTGGGTTGAAACAGCAACCTTGCTGCTTGCCTTGCTAACTGTAGGGAAGTACAGCATTCAGAGCATGAATCCAGTTTTCTGACTGATGCTCGTTAATAGCAAGTCCTTAATTTCATCCTGTGTGATCTCTTGTTGTTATCTGTGTGTGTTTAATTGAGAAATGGCACTCTGAAAAGCCCTCTGAGAACCTGTTTGAAAGTGACTGAGATTGCTGGCTCTAGGGCTGCGTCTTGTCTTAATCTTTATCGTATTTGAATTCTGCTGTGAAGTGCCAAACAAAAGCATGTCAGAAAAAATAATAAAAAAGATACTATGTAAATAATTGGTTGGCAAATGTGATTGGATTTTACAATTGAAATGCTTTAATCCAGAAGTACTGACTATATATGCAGTGCCAACAGGATTGGTCACAGAAAGATGCACATTTCCAGCAAGCATGTGGAACACTTAGCCAGAGCCGATGCAAGATGAAAAAAATCCAAACACGTTTAACTAAGAAATTGAGAGCTATTTTACTTCACTAGTGAAGATATTTACCTCTGGGCAAGTGACTTCCACCTTAGTTTAAATGACTTTTCCTTCCTGAGATTCATGCTCATCAAGCAGTAATAGTAGTCCTTGCTAAATGGCCTGACTGTTGACATTTAGCATTCTTATTACACTCTGAATGGACCCAGTGGTTTCCCATGAATTTTCTGGGTGACAGTGCCTGAATAAGTGGTCCTCACGTCTTCTTTTTACCCCTTTCCTTCAGTCACTGGTTCCTGCTATTACGCAGCCATCTCAGTTATGTTGGCACAACATGTCTTGGGAGCTGTGCTGGGTTAGCAAGGGTTGGCAGACGGGACAGACAGTTGTTCCTTGGTGGTTTCTCAGTTGACCCAGTGCTCTGGTTTGCAACTCAGCCTTACTTTTGAAGTACTGCTGGCCCAGCTGAGAAGGAGATTCACCATGACTCACTGGTGGGAGGAAAGGGAACCCCTTAAGCCAAAACCATCGCTGAATGGGGAACCTTCATTACCCCTCCCCTGGCTGACAAAAATCTCTTTATTGCATTTAAGTATAATTTGGGGGGGGGGGGGGGCGGGCTGGGGGGAGTCCTTCACAAGCTTTAAATAATTTGTTCTTAGACTGAAAAATCTTCAGAGCAAGGTAGGAGTACCTGTGTGCATGCACATGAGCACCTCTCCATTATCAGGTTTCTGATTAAATAGGAACGTGTTTCTTAAAACTAAATAGGTCCAACCTATTAAGCGGTTAGGAAAATTTTAACATGTACGTTTTTCTTACTTGCATCGCTCACACTTGCTGTGTAAAAATTAAAACAAAATGTGTGTGTCTTGTCAGCCCTCAGCTTCCTGACATTGGGACTAGTTAAACCTTTATCTCTGATACTGAAGGGTTCTCTATCAACTTTCCATTACACCTTTAGGCACTTGAACTGTAATCAAATCGCCCCTTGACGTTCTCTTTGAGGTGAATAGCTTGGACCTTACGGCAGGATGAGAGACCTTTCTGCTCCTTCTCTCCGGCTGTTCTCTTAGCTGTGCTCTGAGCCCACTGGAGTGTATCCGCATCCTTCCCTGGCTGTGGATAGGAGAGCTGAACAGGTTGTCCCAGTAGTGACCATGCGGGTGCCAAATAGAGATGATGAAATGTTCTTACTCAGTATTTTCCTTAATATCCAAGTGCTCTTTCATCTTTTTTTTCCTTCTTTCTATTGTTTATTGCTAGTTTAACACTGGCTTAGCAAGTCTACCTGCTGTCTTTCTAGTCTGTGTGAGGTCTGTCCATATACAAGTAGCAGTTGTAAGCTCAGTCTTATGAAGTACACAGAGAAGCTGTGAAATAAATGGACTACTGGGAGAAAAAAAAAGCCATTGGTGAACTTTTTTGGGCAGTTGAAATAACACAGTAACTGTATCGCACTTGGGAAAATTGTCTTTCTGCTGGAATCTTTTGCATTTGGAAGATTTACAGCAGATGGAGTGGCCTCTGGCTTTGTTGGCTTGTTTGTGTCTTTTGGTGTTCAAATGGACTTGTAGTCATCCAGAGACCTCCCGCGCAGTTTCTTTCCTGCTGTCACATTTTTCCTCTCTGGGGCTACATAATATTGAGAGCCAGGCCTCTGTTAGAAGCCGTTCACACGTTTCCTGCTATGTTTTGTTTAAACTGTGGCTTTTGGTGTGGGGCTGGGAGGGAATGGGGTGAGATGCAGAGGGAAGAAGCAGAATGTGATTTAACATGGGTAATCTCTTGGGGAGCTGTTTGGACTGAAGCAGTCCTGCTCTCTTGGTGCCAAGCAAACCTGCTTCGGTGCTTAATAGTGGGAGACATTGGCAAGCACATTCCTCATGAGACGGGTGATTAGATTTATTGTCAATCACTTTGTATTCCCTAGAATAAGAAATAATTTATTTAAGAAACGGCTTTCTTGGAATGAAGGCTTAAAAATTCATCAGTGATCCATTTGTTCTGTCTCCCTCAAGATTACAGAAGCTTTTTTTTGTTTTTGTTTTTTTTTGTGTTGTGGCAGTGTGTTTTGCCACAAGAAGCATTTTTGTTGTATAGTTTAGATCTACAGGCAAGATTGTGGGTGGGTGAGGAGATTAGTTAAATTTAACACTGATCTGATATGGCTGCTAGGACACCCAAATAACGTTCTGGTCTTGGTCGTAATTCAAAGAATGCAGAGATGGTTTACATCTGTGTTGAAGTTAAAAAGGAATTCTCTAAGGTAGTTTCACAGCAGTGCGAGTAGGCGTGCGTGTGGTAGCCTAGAACTGACAGGCTGGGTCTGGCAGATTCTGGTTTAACACAGTAGTGTGCTGTGTTTAAGTGGCTGGGGTAGAATCTGGGACACATGGACTGTGTCAAGGAACTTGCTGCTGTACTCTGCCAAACAGACGGTTCTTTTTCTTGTTTTAGATGAAGGACCTGACTTGTACTTCTGACTCCTATGTGCATGTAAACTTGTGGACTTGATATCTAGTAATACATGCATCAGTTTGATTTATGACCCAAACTCCATGAGGCCACGAAGAAATGAAAGCTGAATGCCTGTCTTGCAGAAGGGAATGTACAAATGAGTCATCCCACACCACCTTTAATGCCAGCATTGTAGAGGCAGCAGGTGGAGATGAAGGAAGAAGCTTGTTGGAAAATTGTAAGCCATGATGTAACCTCATGCCACTAAAAATCTCCCCAAATTTAGCCTTGGTTAGCTCATCTGAAAGACTCCAGAGAGGAAGCAAGTCGGATCTGTTCTGGGTTTGGTCAAAGATTAGACAAGCAGATTTGCATTGTGTTTGTCTTTGGGAGGTAGTTTGGCAAATCACAGTGAACTCTGTACAAATCTTGGTGAGAAACAGTCATTTCCTGCTTGTTCAGCGTGGTTTCCTAGTGGGCAAACTTTCCAGATAAACACTAGCCATGCTGTTGACAGCTAAGACAAACAGGGCTAGCCCTAACACTGTATGTGCCAGGTGTGCTTTCTTTTTTCTGCCTTTATCATTTTCATATTAAAAATAATGGCTTATGCTTCTATTTTACTACTTGATCTTGCTGAACCTCTGGGGGAGAAAAAGGACTTGTGACTAAGGGACTGAATGATGAATAGTGATACCCTCATCCAGTTGTAGGTTCTACCACAGGCTTCTTACATCGGGGCTCTGAGGCCTGGATTCATCCCCCAGCTTTAATGCTTTCTTGAAGTGCTTGATGTCATTTCTCTGCAGAGTTGGTGGCAAAAGCTGGGTGTGTCCGAGGAGGTGATTTAGTCTGTGCAAGATCTGACCTGTTCTCTGAAGCTCTTATTCTTCTTTTTGACTAAAGAGAAAGAATTAAGTTACTGTGCATTTAGATACCTCACTGAGCTGCCTGAAGATAGGTGCTGTGGATTTGAACCTATTATGCATTCATTTCCCAACCTGGAAGATGCGTGTCCTCACTCTTCCCTCCTAGGAGCTGTTAGGTCAGCAGACTGCTCTATCGGAACGCAGCAGTATGGCGCTTTTGCAGTACAAAAGCTACCAGTGATTGTTTTGTTCTGAAAATCAGTGGGCATGCGTGATGTGCCGAGTGTTACCTTTAGTGTAGTGGGACTGATTAACACCTAAGCTTTAAGTGTATATTATCACATCTGTTGGAGTTGACTGAGATGTAATGTCTTGACGTCTTTGGTTAACACCCAGTCAATCTGAAAAGCAGGGCAAGGCAATACGGAGCCCTGAGACGTCTTACTTGTCAAAGTGACAAATTGCCCTTTCTGATTCAAAGAACCAGCCTGCATGGCAGAGCTAAGTGGCTACTGGAGAAAGGGAAGGAGAGCATGGGAAAAATACCCTATTTGTTTAGGCCTTCCCCTGTATTTTTTGTTGTTTGTTGCTTTGAGTTGAAGCTCTTTGTTTTCCTTCGTCTGAAACAACTTAACAGCAGGTTGAGAGGAGCAAAGCCTCTGGGATTCTGCCTCTCCCACTTCTCGTTCTTATAAACTGTTTACAATCTCCTTCGGTTTTCTAGCTTTCTATGGAAAAGTTCAGTGGGTCAGCTTTCCCTTTAGCTTCATCCATCATTCCAGTCAATTAGAAATAGTTGAGGGCCAATTGCCCGGTCTTCCATTAACTGAGACACTTCAGATTGTTTAAAATAGCATAAAAGCCCTCTTTGTTGACCGTTGGGCAAGCGCTGTACATTTCCCTCTTGATGGGCAGTTACCGCGTGGCTGAACAGAACGACAGTGTGTCTTGCAGTACTTGAGGATGAATATTACTACTACAGGCCTTGTCTGGGTTTTGATTCCTTCTCCTTCACCTCTGCCTCTTGCTTTCCCTGAAAGGTGTGATGCCTTCAGATGGCGAATTACCACGCCTGCTTGCAAAAAAAGCTGCTCTTTGTGGCTTTTCAAGACTTCTGGAGTTGAGGGGTTTTTTCAGTTGCTGAAATGTTCCTTTTTAACCTTGGTGCTTTGAAAGCTCTTGGCGTTCTTTGTTAGTCACTTGTCGTGTGTGTTTCTGAAGGACAAAGGAAGTGTGTAAGTGTTCAGGAAACAGTCGGTGCATTGTGGTGTGTGGCTGAGTTCATTCTGGTACCCCGTGCCAGGACAGCCTGCTTTCGTTTAGGGCTAACACTTTCCTTATGTTCTGAACTGACCAGCCTTAGGGTAGAGCTTGCGTAAGAGCCCTAGCAGAGAGCCTGAAGCTTGTCGTAGGTTAATGTGTTTGGGTTCATACTGAAGTGAGCTGAATCCATTGTATATATGCATATATATATGTATTTATATATATGAAAAACGCATTTTGTTTCACATGACATTCAACCAGAGAAGTAGGCTTACTAAGTGGAGATCAGTTTATCTGCAGCAAAGTAGATTATTTACATATTCCCATCTTAAAATCATTGTCTATCTTGCAAACTCTTTCCAGTGCTATACACTGCCTAGGTGTCAGTACGGGCCAGTCCGTGTGCTTTTCGTTGTTCCCATGCCGTTTTGCCTGAATAATGCGTCATCCTTGCAGCAGGGCTTCCCCTGATTGTGAAGAGTTTGGATAGGTGTGACTGAGCCCCTGCGCTTGGTGCTGAAGACCTGGACCTCGCTGCGGTTTTTTGAGCCGCGGGAGTGCAGCATGTGGCAGTCCTTGAACACAAGGCCTCCGTGTTCTTCCAGAAGGTGCCCTGCCTCGCAGTAGTGCAAGTGCTGCTGCATGTGAGGGCTTACCTGTTTCTCTGTTCCTGAAGCACGATCTAAAAAAGTGTGAGATGGTCTCCTCTACCGCTGCCTCTCAGGTGATACAGGCTTACAGAATCACAGATACTGGCTCAGTGATGTGCGTGTGCTGGTTAGCTTGGATTCCAGCTGCTGCACTCCTGAGATGCACAAAAAGCTCTCTGGACAAATCCAGGGCAGAGAGCATAGCAGAGATCTTCAGGCTGTGGTGAAAGAAAGGGAGCTCTGACAAGGCGGGAGGATGTGATAGTAATGAGACTTGTGAGTCTTCAGCTGGTGGGGAGCTGGATCTTTTATTGGAGAAAGGTCTGCCTCAAATATACCAAGTTCAACAGACTCCACCAGTGATGATCTTCCTCTGTGATGTCCCATTGGGATACCAGTCTGATGCAAATCTCAAGAGAGACTTATTGGATTGATGTGTCCCTGCAGACTCGCCTTTTTTGTCGTCTTTTCTCCTTCACATGTCTTCAGCAAATAACAAGCTTGAGGACGTGACCGAGCTGGAACTGCAGACCTAAGTTGGAAGGAGACCGGTGGGGCAAAATGTCAGCATGAGACTTGACTCTGACAAAAGCGATGTTTGCCTGCTTTGTACTTATAAATAATCTCATGCTTTGCAGAGATTGAAGCTTTAATAAGTAATTTAAACAAAGATTAGTAGGAGGAGAGAGAATCCCCATTTAATTCAATTAGCATTGTTGTCCAATGCCATTAATTATGCCCAGACTTGTAACGTGTTTCACAGGAGTTGATACCCTTGAGCTTTGTCTGTGCTGGGGTTGACTGAGGACAAGTATGTCCACTGGTGTAGAATCCAGCCTTTGTGCTTTGCAAAAACCGTCAAATTTGGTATCTGACAGTAGCCTGGAGTAAGCAGTAGCCTGAATAGCCTGCATTGCAATCTACTGAACAAAGGGTATCTCTGGGAGAATGATGATTCGATGTACGTGTTGTCAGTGTTTTTGAAGAGGGACTGTTTTAGTGGAAGTAATAATCTCCTGCAATTTTTTATTATTTCCAGACTGTTTTAAATTGTTTCATATGCAGGGAATAAAGAAGTTTGTTTACTGTTTTAAAGTAGGATGTCTGTTCCTCCTGGGGGAGGTTATTCTTTTATTAAAAAAGATATAAAATAGCTGCTTGGATGGAAATACAACTCTAGGAATGGAAATGGTGATGATTATAGAAGCTATAGTATTCTAATGCAAAACAAGCCCTAGGAGATAGGTGCCCTAAATGGTAAACCACTCTGTTTTTTAACAAAACAAGAATTACTGTTATTTTATGATTCTTGCTTGTTTTACAAGGTCTTTAGCTGTTTCATCTGCACTTAACTTTTACAAGCTGGGGATAAATTGACTGTTGTTTTGTTTTTTAAATAGCTTGGCTTTTTTAAAGCATGCTGGCGATGCAAGCACAGATCAACAGGATAGGATTTATCTGGTACTCAAAAAAGCGGGGGAAAAAGCCGTGACTGCTGGCACCCTATGCAATAGCTGGATTGGAAGCTGTTCTCCTAACTTGGTGTTGTTTTGTGATCTTCTTGGAAGGAGCCAAAGATTATTATTTGAAAGGGACATCATAGGTAATGCTTAGCAATTTTGGAGCGGGGGGAGAGGGGGGAATATCACCTTGATATATGTGTATTTATTGCAAGAGAACTCCTGCTACCAGTTTAGAGGGGCTGTGGGATCCCTCAGGGTGCTGAGGGTACTGACAGACCTTGGTGGCCCTGACCAACTTCACGTGGGGCTTCTGCCGAGAGGCCTGGGAGCTCTATTTATTTAAGCTCAGCCCTGAGCCCTCAGTCCGTGCTTGGGCTATGCTGGAGGAGTAGTGGTCTCCAGCTGAGCTACAGCCATGTCTGTGCCTGGCCATGGACCCCATTGATGCAGACCCTGACCTGATGCTCCCTGTGACACGAGTTCTGTAGTTTGGCTGTTTTCAAAGGGAGGGTCCCTGGAGGAGCGGGGAGCCAACCTGCAGGAACAGTCAAGGATCCTGACGGTCTCCCACTGAAGAGGACTGGAAAGAAGCTTCCTTTAGATTTGGTCTTGCCAGATGCTCAGCTGGTGACAGTGGTTGCTGGAGGCATGGCAGATCCCTCTTGTGCTGGGGACCACCCTCTTGTCTGACAGTAGGGGAAGGACCACAAGATCGTGGCCAGTGTGATAGGAAAAGAGGAATTGTCTGGTTGCTTTGGCTTTGAAAGCCTCCACCAAGGTAAACGAATGTGTGTGTTGTTCTAAACTGGAATTACCTACCTCTAGCAGGCAGGGAACTACTGGTAGGACTACTCATTAGGGGTGTCATGTTCCAGCTCTGTCTGGCAACTTGTGCTTTACTTTGAATAATTAGGCTTACCTGCCAAATGTTTGGAATCTGAGATGCTGAGATGCATTTAGCAAAAGAGCGTCCTAAATATTGACTTAGAAGCTGAGCACGGAGGAAGGTGGTTGAAAGGGGTAATGTGTCCCAGTTTCTGCAACTTGTGATGACCTAAAATCCTTAATGATGAAAGCTAAAAACAGATAACAAAATGTTGCATCTTTTCTACATTAATGTTAGCTTGTGACAACTCCAGGTTAACAACGTGGAGAAAGTACTGGCTTTGGAGATCAAAGAACCACCTCCTTAAGCTAATTCAGGGAGTAAGCTGGATGATATGCTCTCCTTTTTGCTCGCTGCATTTCCTCAGTAGCTCACATAATAAGAGGGAAGACACAAGAAGACACAGTCTGGTTAGTTATCTGTGTTGGGATATCTACCTTGAACTTTGCAAGCTTTTATTCTTTCTGATGCTTAGGACAGTCTCTTGCTAACAATAGTTCTCTCTTGCAGGAGTGCAGATCTGTGCCATATCTCCTTGAATCTTCATTTTAGAAGCAGCCAGAGGATAAAAACTAGCGCAGCGCTCATTTAAAATCAATATGCTCTAGTTTGCAATTTGCTCATGTTTAAGTGCCTAGCTTTAAAGGTTTCCTTTGCCCACAGGCAGTCTGAATACAAAGGGAGACTTTATTTTTTTCATAAAGAAGAAGTTTTGCAAAAGCCCAAAGAGCAAAATATTTCTTTCCACCTTCCATCTCCTCGGGTTTATTATCACAAAGCAGAGTTTGCCTCTGAAGAATCTAGAGGGGAACGAAGAGATGTAAATTCATGCAGTAACCTCAAGATGCAGCTAGAAATAAGAATGATGGATGAGACGTGTGTACGTACATACATGTGTGAGAGGAATGAGAGGGTCCCACCTTGAAGCAGTTCTGGCATTCGATGCCTTAGAGGTGACAAGGAGGTTTACAGGGACAAGGTGTAATGGAAAAAAAAATCTCTACATGTAACTGGTTTCTTTGCTGTTGGCAAGGCTGGGGTTGCATGAAGATGAATAGAAGTTCTGAGTCTTTATTGCAATATTGTGTAAATTCTTCTGTTTAGAGGGAAGCTTTATTGTGGGGTGGGGAAAAGGGAGTTGCAGTTAGAATATAGTATCTTCAAGAAGAACGTGAAGGGATTAATGTATTTGTCCCAGGAGCTAGTTTTCCTTCGGAAGCTGTGGGCAGAAGACACAATCTGACATCTGAACCCTACCATAAAGGATTCAGTGTGTATCATAAGTTATTGGCCATAATGATTAAGTACTGCAGACTGGAAGGAGTGGGTTTTTTCTTCAGGATTTCAGAAGTCTTATTCTCATTGACTGAGTCCATAGCCCGAGTTACTCTGTGGTTTCAGTAGAAATGGAAGTAGTGCCTGCTTGTATCACCTCTGGTGGTCCAGCATGTGTTATCTTTGAAGGCTGTCCGTGTTGCATTTTGGCTGAGATGATTGCCTGAGGCTTATTGCCGTGGTCTTGGTCAGTATTAGTGCTTTACCTGAAAATGAAAGCGGCTTCCTTACTGAAGTCCAAGTTCCAGAACGTCAGAACACAGCTGTAAATAAAGGAAACTGAACAGGGGCATCTCAGCTTGTTTCAAAGGAAATTATAGATCACACAAGGATTAAATGACACTTTTCACTGTAAAGCTTAATGAGACCTCAGTACCTTGCTCCTGCTCGGCAGCGTAAGGTCACTGGGAAGGATACCGTCCTTCAGGGCTTGCACAAAGCATGGCACAGCAAAAGGGGCAGTGCAAAGTTCATCGTTGGGATGAAACACAATTTCTCAAAGTAAAATGTTACGAAATGAAATGTTGTAGTTCCCTGGTGAGGAAGCTGCTCGCAGGCCGGGGATATTTAAACCTTTATGTAATTAGACTCAGCACCTGCATGGCAACAGTTTCATCCAAATGGTTTGGTTTTCCTGTGATGTGAAAAGGTATACTGAATTTGCCCACGGTGTTTTCTTTAGGGAAAGTGTGTTCACTTTGCAATTTAGGGCTTTGTGTCATTCCTTTTTTTTTATATGAAAAAAAGTGTGTCTGTGTGTGTATATTTGTGTGTGTGTATATATATATTCCTTAATAAAGGATGTTCTTTGTGTGCCTGTTTCACAGGATGTGCAAATAGAAGCCCTGCTTTGGCTTTGAGGCCTGAGCAGCCCGATACCTTCAGGGCTTATAGTGAAATGAACAGTCTCTCATTTCATTTTACATAGTTGAGGATTCATAATGCTGGGGAAAAGTCTTATTTCTCAGTATGTAAGCTGGTCCTTTATTGGCCACTTGCTGTGAAACTTCTGAAATACATTCATCTACCGAAGGGGAGCTGCTCTGGTTCTGTGCTGAGACACGCAATTGCATAAGAACAAGGAAAGTTCAGACATTAGTGCTGGTGAGAAGCAGAAGCGTTCTCTTTGGGCAGTATCCCTGCAAGAACTGGCCTTTGATGTACTTTCTTTCTGTTTAGTGCTTCTTTATGTTGTCTATCTGTTATAAATTTTAAATAAGCTTATAGCCAATTAGATCTTACGGCCTCAGTGAAGGGACGATGTCAGAAAGGTAACCTTTCACGTAATTCAGATATTAATCTCTCTAGCTATCCATTTTTTTAAATTATCATTGCTTTGGACAGTTTGAGAAAGGTGTCAGTTTAATACTAGGTCTTGATGTTTAATAGCCTTCTGTAGTCTGCAACGGAGTGTATTTTATCAAATGGAAACAAACTTTTAATGGTGTGTAAGATTAACTACTCTGAAAGCCAACGGTCCTGTTCACTATGGAACTGAATGAATGTTTTTACAGACAAAAATTCCACTCCTCCTACGCTGGGCATCGAAGAGAAAGCTTAAAGCGGGTTTAAATATAAGGTAGTAGTCTGTTAGTCTGTAGTAGGTTGCCTATAATTGTGAAGTACTTGATAGATGCTTCCCATGACTTCCATTTACTGAGATGAGCCCAGTCATTCCAGCACAGTTGCAGCATGCTTTTTTGAGACAGTAAATACTTCCCTCTGAATCTCTGCTTGCAAGTTGTTGGTAAAGTGTGTTTTTCAGTCAAGAAAGCTGAAATCAATAGAATAGTTATACCATGATGGCAGAAGGGAAAAGTTATGGTTTATTTTTTTTTTTACCTGCTTCTTTAGGAACAAAGCCCCAGTAACCAGACATCAATAGCAATGATGCAAGAGCCTCAAGAAATGGTGGAAGAGACAGTTACAGTGGAGGAAGACCCAGGCACTCCCACTTCCCATGTGTCTATTGTCACTTCTGAAGATGGAACCACAAGGAGAACTGAAACCAAGGTGAGAGGTTAATAACCAATGAGGAAAATGGCAAAATACCACCTAATCCCAAAATAAAAATAGCAGGGAGCGGCATGAGTGATGACAATCGTGCTATTGTGATCCTCAGTGATTCTTAGTTTCGCCTCCATGTCTAGTTTGCTCCCTATCAGCTGTGCTGATACAGCTGTTCTCGGAGCTGTGAACTGAACAGTAGAAATTATCCAGGTTAACCAAACAAAAACACTAGAACCCCTTCCCAGACTGTTTATTCTTTTAAGATTCACTTATCTTACTGAAACAGATCACAGCATTGCCCTGCAAACGTATATGGTGATATAAGAATTAGATAAGTTGTTGGTAGGGCTTGGAGTAACTTACTTTTGCAGTTGATAAAAATGTGCTTGGAAATATGTCTTCAAATTCGTTACGATCTGTAATAACAACATGTGATTATGCATTTGTCCTTTAGAACAAGAAGCATCCTATTTAAATAACACCACAGCATTTAAATTCTGCAACAAGCTCATGAATGGAGTTTTACTCCTGATGCGTGGGGAAGGCTGGGTGTGTTCTCAAGTGACCTGTACCTCAGGTTCTGCTGGATTACAGGTGCTGCATATGTTCTAATTTTCCTGATGTCTTTTTGTTCCCTTGTGTAAGGCAATTTTGCAATCTCTGCTGAGAAGGTGCTGTGTATTCATGGCTGCCTCACATGCTTTCGGGGTACCACTGGAACACTAATACACCTCGACATTTGGGTCTTGGAAGTTGAGCTGACATCGTGGTTAGGTTTTGGTCTTGGGAAAGATTTAAGCTTGACTCCCTTTTTAAAAACTTCTGAGCAGCACTGATTAGGAAAAAGGGACTATCGGACTGCTTTCTGTGTTAAAAGGAGTTAAACAGAGGTCCCTGCATAAATCAGTGTTTATTTTGACTAGCATTCCAGAATTGCAGTCCTCTAAGATACCTGTTGAGGACATCAGATCCTCAGGTTGGAGTAAATGAATGTTTATTTCCTGGGGTCAGTGGGCCTGCACACATTGCTGGAAACTGAATATCTGGTTTAATGTTAGAAGATAAAAGTAACTGGCCTATCTTCTCATTGTTGGAAGGAGATGAAGGTCTTAAAATAAAAGCAAAACAGACAAAAACCCACAAATTTTATTAGCTCTTCAAGTTATCTAATGTATTTAATCTGTGAATATTTGAAAGAAATGCTGTTTTCTCTCTAGTGGCAGCAACAACAACTGTTACTTACAGGAAGGAAGTGATAAAATTACCGTGGTGATGGACACCTTTTTATATGCACTAATAGTAGTGCATAGCTTCAGGAGACTGTAAGGGCAGCTACGCAAGGGAATAAAATGATAGCTATGACTGTAAAAATAGAGGCGAGGCCATGCAGTGGTCCCTAGATAATGGGACCACATGGAGTGCAATAGTTTGAAATAGTCATGCCACTGATAAAGCTGCGTGTTTGTCATAGCGTAAAAGGTTAAAATAATTTCACTGACTTCAACTCACATACTATCTGGAGGTGTTTCCTATTATTTTGCTGCTAAAAAGACTAACCCTTAAAAAAATGAAGAAAAAAATTTAAAAATCCAGTTGTTGAGAAAAGTGATTCTGAAATGTCAAAACCCAGCTGGGGCTGGCTTAGGCCTAACTCTGTCAGAAGAGGTGCTGTGACTTTGCCGAGGTGGTTGTCCATGAAATGGTTTTGTTTTGACTTTTCCTTGCTGTGAGAATATGGCATCGATTTAACAGCTTTTAGATATGAATCTGAGGTCAGATTTTTTTAACTTTTTTTTTTAATCATATTGGTCTTCAACTTGCATTTTGTTTTGATAAAGAATGTGAAAATGAAAACTATTGTCACTGGGGTTTTGTAGCGTCAGTTAAGTGTCCTGGAGTTAATTGGCATTGACCTACTATCACTTCTAATAGGTATCATCATAGTGCTTTTATAGCTCACATTATTATGTGTGAGAGCCTTACAGAGAAAATTAAGTTTCTTGGTACCTCTGTGCAGTGGCAAAATTCTGACCTTGCTGCTCAGATGAGGTCGGTGAAGGAAAGCATTTCTCTGGGATGAGAGGTGCAAACACGTGTCTGCTGGGCATGCAGTGTGCAGTAGTGGGATCTTTGAGCCCAGAAACTGCTGTTCTGTGTCTCTGCCTGTTCCCTCCCAGATTTAAAAAAAAAAAAAAAGGAAAAGAAAAAAATGCTAAAAAAACCCCAACTAACAACCCCCCTGCCATGAATCTGGCCTTGCTTTTTTAGTGTGCAGGTCCTTCTTATCCTTGTAAAGGAGCAGCATTTCCTATGGTGGGAATACTCACATCTATTTTCAGTAATATCTAGTCTGTTACTTAATAAGAGTAATGTTTAAAGTTGAGATAGTCACACCGTGTTCATTAGATGTTAGGTTTACGCTTAGCTTTTTATTTTTTTTGAGTCATCTGTTAAGTCAAGGTAGTTAGCATAACGTACAAATAAAGATTTTTACACTCTGTATTGCTGTGCTTGCTCTAGGCTTCTTTGAGGAAGGGTTTAGAACCTATTTCTGTTACCTCTGTAACTAGAAGGCTCTTCTGGACAGTGCCAGCCTCAATCTCCAGCGTATTTGACTTGCAAAGGAAGCAGCAGCACAAGATGTTTCCTCTGTCAGAGTAAATAACACAGGTCATGATTTTTTAAGAGCCAAAGAGACCACAGAGGTTTTCCAAATGTATGCTTTCTTTGCTGGATAGCTTATGTGGGGATTAGTCAACCTAATGCCATTTAGTATGTATTGTTGGATCTTTAAAAGATAATTGTCTTTTAGTTTTGCTAAATTGTATGATCTTCAGCTTGCTGGAGAGAGATGCCTCTGAAATTCCTGCTCTTGAACTGAAGCACAGCGAAAGCTGTAAATGGGAATGCTCCTGTACGCTGCTGTTCCTTTATTCCCCCACCCCGTTGTTTTGGAACCGTAATTTATAGAGGTTATTCTCTTCAATAGTGTATTAAGTAAACAACCTTAATCCAAGTTTTGCTATGCTTTTCCCCATGTCTTTGAAGATGCTGTTAGCAGCGAAGCAGCAAGAAGGCATAATAGAATTTAATATTTGACGTATTTTAAATAGAGAACATTTGCCTTTTCAAAATGAGATACCTCTGAATAATTTTTCCTCAACTGTTATTCTCTTAGTACTATACTGACTAAGTCCCTACATAACATTCGCTGCACAAAAGATGTAGCAGATAATACTTCATTTCAACTTTATAATCTCTCTGGAAGCCAAATGCCTATCATGCTAAAACAGTGAAAGTCACCTTGGGGAGAAGACTACCGCTTCTTGCCTGTCGGCTGGAACACTGCCACATGTTCAAGGGAGCCTGTCTGTAAGTAGCTCAAGAGAACCCAGCAAAGCAAATTAGATGTGTGTGTGCTTGTGTTAATGTTTGCTTTTTTCCTTCTTCATGCACCTTTTATTTTTATCTTTGAAATGCTAAAAGATGGGAGAGATTTAGGTCACTTTTGTTCATTGAAAATGATGTTTTATGACAACAAAATGTGAAATCAATCCGTATACAAAGTTGTTTCGTTTCCAGTCCATCCATTTGCCTTGTGCTTTCTAATACTCAGCAAGACCAGGTCTTTCCCAACAGTGATTAACTGCTGCTCCCAATTCTAGCACCAGCGATAGTGACTGAACCTCTTTGGCCGTGGCGGTGCCAGGTACCCTGAGATGCAGTTCTTTGAAACTTTGTAGAAAAATCAAGGGAATTAAGTAATAGAACAGGAATGGATTTCAGCCGTAGTTGAGGGCCCTTTGAAAAATGTGAGATGTTAAGCTTCAATTTTAAGGGGAGAAATTTGAGCTGTTGTTTTGAAAACCTACGGGGCAAGTTCTTACACAGCATTTAATAGAAAGGTAATAGCTTCAGCCTGCTTGGGCTGATTAATTTTTACAGTCCGTAGTTCAAAAAAAAGCCCTCAGAAATGTCAGAATGCTTTTATCCTCCCGCATTCCTTCTCATCTGCTTTTGTTTTATGACATAGTTTCAACAAAATTTTTAGCCCTGTCAGCTTTTATAACGTACTTAATTTATCAAAAAAAAAAAAAAAAAGGCAAAACAAAACCAACCTAAAAAACAAAATGGAAGGCAAAATTATAGGTACTGGTGAAGATGACTGCGTTTGACCATGATAGCCCACTTCAACTGAAATCTCAGTACAGTCTTTCTTCCTCTTGTGTCTGAGCACTGTGCATTTTGAAGGATCCACTTGTACTATCTGCACATGCATCCAGTAAGTCCAATTGTTGGATATTTTCGTGTTTGTTCTCCCATCCTTCAAGACAAATAGAAGGATGAGGGACAGAAAAATAACAGAGGCTGCTTCAAATGTGTGAATATTTCTTTTGTGTTCTGTTGCAAAGGTATTTCCAGAAACAGAATGAGTGAAAATATTATTGTGGGGCCTGTAGGAGAATTATTTAACAAAATAACTGCTATTTGGGGGGGAGAACAATGGTAAGGTCAGTAAACCTGGCATGTATACCCATATTCTGGGGCAGGGGGAGTGGCAATGAAAGCACCCACTTGCAGTCTCATAGGATTTTGGTTCCAGAGGCTTTGAATAAGTTGGTATATTGGAAGTTTTTCTTTTTTTCTTTTTTTTTTTTTTACGGTGTTTGAAACCTTAATATAGCTTACAGGAAATAAAGAATTGCAAATATATTTTAAGCATACTCAGACAACCTCTTCATAGGGGAGTAATCTGAAGCTTTTCTCTGGTACTCTCTGAGATCGTAGCACTGAAACAATCAAGCACCTTTGATTTGTAATTGGGCTAAAAAAACTCTCCAAATGAGTCTTCTTTAGAGATGGAAAGTAAACAGAGGAAGTCAAATTACTCTTTCTCAAAGCAACATGTATCTCTAAATTTTTCATTAGAGCATATCTGTTGTGAGGAGTTCATGCTAATAAATCTTTTTCAAGACCGGCTGCCTCCGAAGGATCAGGTGGCTCTCAGATAAGACAGTCTGCTGGGACTCCCACTTGGAACAGCTTCGTTCTCCCTGGCTAACGCATCAGTAGTAAGGAAACCACAGAAATGTTAGGAGAGAAGATTACTGTGCTGCTCTAGACTGCCTGGGTTCTTTTAAGAAATATAAATGAAACATTGCCTTGAGCTGGATTTCCTGAAATAAAGATGTTTGGTTTGTTGGGGATTTTTTTTTATTTGTATTTTTTTTTTTTGCTTGGAAACCTAATAAATGGACCTTCGTCTGTGTGCTGGCTAATGGCTTCCAGAAAGCTTCCCTTTATTGTCCTGTAGGCATCAAAGTCTGTTTATCACATGATAAATCTTCTATCTCAGTGCCTCCCCCTGACAAATGAGGCATGAGTGCAAATACTCCCTCTCTCAAAATATAAAAAGACTCGGTTTGGTTGCCCCACCATAACACCTTTAGCATTATTGAATGCTTTTATGCTATGAGAAATGTGTACTTTAATGCTTGAGTGAAATGTTCCTTTTTGTGTCTGACAAAGGGGTTTTGATTGTCCTGATTCTTTCCACTTGTTAACAGGGGCAGCGTTCAGCAAATGATGGAGGGGAAGCTGTGCTAACGTTGCAAACTTGTTCTTACATGTGCTGGCTGGCTAAGTGTGTCTTTTTGACTAGCCACAGCTGTTGAAAACTTGTCTATGCTAGTCTCAAAGACAGGAAATACGGCAAATTGGGAAAAAACTGCAAATGAATCGCCTGCATTCTGTGTTGGTCATATAAAAAAAAAGAAATCTTTGTAAATACTCTGTACGATATCAGAGCACGGTGAAAAACTCATTAAGTGTAACTGGTAAGTCACAAATTGTCTAGGAGTAGATTTTCAAAGTGTTCTGAAATTCTGCTTTGTCTTTTTTGCGTGCATGTACTGAATATTTGTTTACAGTTATCCTTGCCATAACATTTCTGTGTTGTGCTACCTTATCCTGTTTGACAATAACAGCGATTCTCAAAAAAAATTAAACAGTCAAAAACGAGTAAGAATTGGCAGTAGGAATGCTGGGTGAAGACATACAGCAGCAATGCCTCCGCTCCGCAAAGCTTTTGCCCTGCAGGTCAAAGCTTGTTCCCTCTTTCCTGCTATTGCTGCAGCCAGACATGGTTTCGGTATCTTGCATTGTCTGATCTTGACAATTTTATGAAAATTACACGTGACAAACTATGCATGCATGGCAACACATGTCTTGAAAAGAGAAACTTGGAATTGGATTTAAAAGATCTGGCTCCTGTTGAATAGTGCTGAAAGAAAGGGCTTTGTGAGGTTATGCAAGTGCTCTTCCTGGCATCTAGAAGGCTGCCTCTTTGTCCTTCCTGGGCAAAAGTATCAACTTCTGATTCATCAAATTGTTGAAACGCTACCTTCCTTCCTGTTATTCCTGTTACTGGTTCCCAAATTCAAGAACACAAAGGCCCAGCACTTTGCATCCAGCTTTGTCATTGCTTTGCAAAACTCACATATTTCAGGCCTGAGAAATGTTGCTTTTTCTGCTTTTAGAAGATCGCTTATGAACATATTACTTTGAATAAAACTTTTGTTTCAGACTTCAGTAGGAGAAAACTGAGCTGTGTTGCCTTGTGCATATCCACTTTACAAAGAGCTACTGTAAGCTACGCCAGCTCTTTTTCTTCTCTAAATGCTGTCTAGTTTTAGAAGTGCCATGCCAGTAGTCATGCTGATAACTGAGTGAAAAGTAGAAGTATTGTGCACAGGTAATAAGCAAAAACCACTTTTGGATTCTGTGTCATGAAATAAATGTTTAGTTTCTAGTTTACGTTCTTTTAGTTATTAAGATGTGTGCTTTTAAAAAAAGGGGGGGGGGGGGGAAGACTTGGAGGCATGGAAGCTAGCATCTTTCCTGATGTTTATTTGCTAAAGAAATCCCTTTGGGTTGAAGAGGAAAATTCTTTCAGCTCTGGCCCAAATTAGATACTAAGGTCATGTTGGTACCTGGCTATTCTTTATTCAGCATCCTGATGCTGCTTAATTATGCTGTTGGTGGAGAGCCATTTGTGCTGCTCTCGGTCTTGCAGGATTTCATTACTTCATTAGGCTGAAGTATCATTTGCTCACAGATGTTTCTAGGAAGAGAAATGCTGTTTGGGTGAATTTTTTCTATTTGGGGTTTCTGTGTGAAAACATCTGGCTAGAGGACTTGTCTGGAGCCGCTTCAAGAGATGTACTCTTAATTATTTTGTTTCAGCAGCAGCTTGGCTAGTCTGGAGCCAGCCTAAATGTTTAAGTCGGAGGCTATAGGTCAAAATATCTATTTGGACTTCAGAGCCACTGAGCAGTCCAGGAATACATGTTATAGTTACTGTTGATGTACGCGTCTCGTTCTGCGGCTTACATGAAGAAAAGTGACATTTACTGATGCTTATTTACCTCTGTAATACTTCAGAAATCCAAAACATCTCTTCAAAATTTTATTTTGTGTTCCTCCCCTCCCTCTGTGTAATGTTCTCTGGTGGATTGATTCTCTCTCTCATCTTTGTGGGTGTGTGGTTTTGTGTTTGGTTGGGTTTTTTTACAAAGGGCGGAAAGTCAGCATTTATGAGGGTTAGGGTAACTTTTTATAGGTTAAAGTAACTTTATTAGGGTTAGGGTGAGGATAAATTGGCTTCTGCTGGACTTTGTGTTCTCCCCCAAACAGCTTTTGCTGGTCACTCTGGAAGACAGTACAGAAGTTGAGGGACCCCAGATACCAACCGAAACAGAAGGTCTTTTGCTAGTTTGTGAATAGTAGCGGCTTTTGTCTGGCACTGTCTTATGCAGATTACCAGACCTTTCCCATGAAGGCAGAATGTTCTTGGAAACTCTTGAGGAGTCTTTGTTCTTACCCTTTAGCAAGAAACCCTGAACACAAGTGCCCTCTGGACACTTACATTTCCAGTTTTTGTCAGTTATGTGAAATAGTCTAATCCTATCTGTGTTGAAACGAGATGTGATTTATAGGAAGAAAAGATAAAGATGTTATTTGTGTACAGATTTTTCTTTAATGTTGTAAACAAGCTCGCCTAGCCCAGTACGTTCAGGGTAGTTGCAGTTGCAAAAGCTATGCGGCATTAGTGTTCCTTATTGCCAAACGATGTCACCAAAACAGTGGAATGACACCAACTACCTGTTGGGCTTGTATGGTGATGGTTGCGTGGAAGCATATCTTAAAAGAGAAAGTAGTTGTGCTGTCTAAAAGCTAGAAGGTCAAAACTTTTCCGTTTGAGATCATGGTTTCCTAAACACTACTGCCAAATTTGAGATCCATCACGTTACGCAGTGGTACAGATCAGGCAGGAGCATATAGCTATTTCTGTCAAACTGGAAAATGTGGTGTGGTATTTATGCTAACTGGGAGGACAGGCTGTGGCTCCTCAACATCGTACAGTCTGCTCTAGGAAAGATGCCTCCTGAAATATTTTGGGCAAATTAGAACGGGTGTAATGATTTTGCACTGCTTCCATGCACTGTCACACGGTTGCAGTGTTTTTGATTCAGTAGTAAGAGCCCCAGACTGCACTTAACTCTGGCTCTATGACCTGTCTTTTCAGCTTTTTATAGAAATATTTTCCCACTATTAAATCCTATACCTAACAGGTGAACTCATGAGTACACCAGTGCTTCCATTCAACAGGCATGTCATTGCAGTTTGCTTTGTGAGGCTCTCTCCCCGTTTTACTGTCCTAGCTCCCTGTATGTCTCATCACATTGTGTAGCAAGGAGGAAATTAAGGTATTTATTTGCCACTTCTTCACAGGTTACCAAAATGGTCAAAACGGTCACCACCAGAACAGTGCGTCAGGTGCCACTTGGGCCCGATGGCCTGCCATCGATGGATGGCTCGTCTCCCATGGGCAGCTACACAGATTCCATAGACAGAAGGTACATGAAGAATGGGGAGCGGTACATTACCCCACAAGCATCTTCCACGTTAACCAGATCTTACAACAGCTACAACGATTCTTACCCTGAAAGCCACGAAGGCCAGTATCGCCCTTATATCGGTCACGATGGTTATGGAGATCTATCTGATAACTACGGCAGCTTGTCTCGTGGTGTCAACTACCGTCCTCGCTATGCCTATGTGCCAGGAAACAGTTACAGGCCAGATGATGGTAGCTTCACTTTGCCAAGCAGAAGGGATAACTATGGTCCGGTTGCCCAGCCTCAGGTGCCAGTGGGTAGCAACGTTGACTTGAACCGCTCCCAGCCAGAACGCTTCCAGCCGGAGCCCTATGGACTGGAAGATGATAACCGCAGCCTTGGAGTAGATGATGAAGGATATGAACTGGATCCTGATTACTCCACTGTGAACCGGAGGACAGCTGCAGGTGTTGGAGAGAGAGGAAGACCTCACAAGGGAAGGTAAAACCCATTTGTGTTTTTACAATGCCAATCTGCAGCTGTTTTCCTTTGTTGAACGTGTACGTTTGAAGTCTTCGTGCTCTGATAAGTTCTGGAATTTCTTGATGGAAAAACAGGTAGAACCCATCATTTCATTAGCCCATAAATGACTGCAAAATGCACATGAAATACAGACGGGAGTGAGGGTAGTGCTCAAGAACCCTTTAACGCTCTTTCTGGGCTGCTTAGTTCAGGTTGAATTTAGAAAGAAAGAGGTGATCATGTAGAAGAGGGCTAAGTTACGTTTTTTTCCTCTTCCTAAAAAAGAGTTGTGACTGCACTGTGTTTTCCCACAGCCATCCCACACTAGCAAGGTGAAAAGAGGGATTTGTAATCTGTGAGGCTTCTGACAGGTCTGGTTATGTGCACATCTGCCAAACAAAAATTTGGAACAGCTGGTTGGGCTTGCGGACGAGCTGATGCCTGGTGGTGAAGGGATGCCTTGTTACAGAAAAGCTGTCCTGTCAGGTACTTGACAGCCTCGGCTCCTGACCCTGTGCTAACTGCACGCCCTCAGCTGCATGACCAGGTTGTGCTGAACCACACTGAAGCACTTCAACATTTTGTAAGACAGGATCATTATTTTGTCCTGTGCGTGTATAAAGGGGAGAGAAAAGCATCTGTGTTGCACTTAATGTAACTAAAGCGACCAGTCACAAATTACTTCTGGTTCAGTCCCCTTTCCAAGGAATGTTCTGTTTTATGCCATCTTTTCTGATATTAGTTGTTTATGCTGGGCTCGCAGCTATCAGCTTTTGCATTTGGCGGGGGCAGGGGGACGACAAACAAGCTTGGGAAGAGTGTCTTATTACTCACTGAAAGTCATCTTCTGAGTATGAACCTGAAAAACTCGTATACTTTGTTTTCTAAGCAGTGTACCAACTTTGGCATGTGCCTGCATGAAGTCATATCCTCATGATTCATGTTTTGATATGGATTTAGTTCTTGTTATTTTCCTTTTAATTTAGAGTAGTTTCCAGAGCCGTAAAAAGCATCTGGAACCCACCTGCTTCTGTGTGTGTAGATGGTCTTTAGACTTGATACTTCTGACCGAAGGCTTCACTTCCTCAGCAGTAGTTGTCGGGGGGATTTGGGTAGGGCTTTTCACTGTCTTTTCTTGGAGTGCTCCTACATGGAGATGTTATGTCATTCATGGTTTTGTTCATACTTTCATAGCTCTGTCTTCCTTCACATTTCTGAAAGTTCGTTTTAAAGCTAAATGGAATCAAGCACCTGCAAATTGTCATCTAAATTTTACAAAAAAGAGAGAAAAGGTATCAAGGCATATCTCCCAGAACCCCCTTTAAGTCCCTTGTGACATCTTTGGTCTTGCAAGCTTCCCGACCAGTAGAACCACATCAATGTTTTATGGGGCTAAAGGGAATCACAGAATGGCGGGGGTTGGAAGGGACCTCTGGAGATCGTCTCATCTAACCCCCCTGCTTGATCAACCCAGAGCAGGGGGCACAGCACTGCGTCCAGCGGGGTTTGGATGTCTCCAGGGAAGGAGACTCCACAGCCTCTCTGGGCAGCCTGTTCCACTGCTCCGGCACCCTCACAGGAAAGGAGTTTCTCCTCATATTCAGGTGGAACTTCCCGTGTTCCAACCCGTGCCCATTGCCCCTTGGCCTGTTGTTGGGCACCACTGAAGAGTCCGGCCCCGTCCTCTTGACACCCGCCCTTCAGATATTTATAAGTATTGGTAAGATCCCCCCTCAGTCTTGAGCCAAAATACTGATCAACCTATCAGACTTTAATTGGTGCTCCCCTGCATCTAAGCAAGTTTACAGTTTTCATTAAAAAAAGCCAGGCAGCAGTGCTTTTAAATTTTTATTAACGTTTTTCAAACGGTATGCATGATGAATAATTAAATGTGTTCTTAGAACCTACCCATCTGCATTTTTAAAGTTTTTTGGGTTTTGTGTTTTTTTTTTTTTTAAACATCCCTTTGATTTATTGTTCTTGCAGGTTGGATAGGACCAATTCACGATTTTGGTTTCACATTTCTTTTGTTGTGTGTTTTTTTCCGTATTTAATATGATCAAGAGGCTTTGACAAGTAATTAGCCTGACTGTGGCAGCAAACTTTAGCTGGTGAGAACATCAGAAGATCGTATGAGGGCCTCTTCATAAGTAGTTACTTCTTGACATTTCAAAGAAATACTTGAACAATTCAATAAACCTGCATTTCAGATATGCTACTGATCTGCAAGAAACTATAGACTACAAATAGTGCTTTGTACTAGATGAGGGTAATTACTACTTCATTATTCCTCTCTAGGTTTTTTAAAATAAGTTATTCCTTGCGAAAATGATTAAATGAATGTGATAAATCGATGGCACTTTTGATTTCAAAAAGTTTGTATGTGTAGAATAGGACTAACAACAACACTGTTAGAAGCTTTTCTGCATCGCACCGACTTTCAGCTTGGGCATCTTCATCGGGTCACGAACGGAATTCTTCTGTCAGCTAACTCACTGCGGAAACTTAAGTTACTCTCTCATTTTCTTCCCAGTAAGCGCTGCCCTCGTTTGTTAATAGTTTAAAGGTAAAGTAAGGATTCTTACTGTCAGTTCCTAGTTTTGATGCTGTTCTGTCTGAGAGGACTGAATGGAGGTTTCTCAGCTGAATCTCACCCCTCTGTGATAAGGAGGCAACCCATCTGTGTCTGGAGGGGATCCTCGTCGAGGGGATTACAAGCACAGATTGTTCTGTCCATCCTTTGCCTGCTCCATTTGACCACAGAGATAAATATCTGTTGTGCTTTCCTGTCATCACCAGCCTCATTTTAAGCTACTTATATTTCATTTTAAATTGGGGAAAAATGTGCCTCCTCACAAACATCTACAAATCCACATAAGTGCACAAAGGCAGCTATTCCCTCTGTGGGCTCTTCGTGCTTGTGGCTGCGTTTATTTCTTGTTTTCTTTTATACTGAGTCTCTGCTGTAAGATATATTATTTTCTGCAGGAAGAATACCTGGCACTTAATGTTCTTTTCCTCAGCATGTGCTCTGGTTTGGTTTAAGTCAGATTGCATAATAAATTGGGGTGAGAGAAAGGCATTTGGAGTGTATAATACTGATTTAATATTACTCAAATTTACTTATGGAGGTATTTACACATCTTTAATTGGTTTTATGCCCTTTTTTCCTTCATTTGGTAGGTTGCCTTTATTAAATTAGGAGGCTTTTTTATTATAGTTTTTAAAAATATGTAGTCTTATGGTGTTGCTAGGTGTTTCATATACAGTTCTTTTCGAAAAAGAAGCAGGAAGTACTGAATATTTTTCATTCACAGAAAACATCCCTGCTATTATTTGAATATTTTTTAATTGTTAAATTGAGGTTAACATAAATGAGCAGGAACAAATGGCGAGTCATAACTCATCTTATTTTTTTTTTGAAAATATCATCTGTTCAGCTTCTCATTTCTTGCCTCTGTGGTCATTTCTTTCCAGAGTGGATCACTACAGTTTGCACTTTTACTAGCATTCATGGGACTTTTTTTCCCCTAAAAACTCTGGAGTAGCTATTGCCAGTCTTACTATTCCAGACTAAACAAGATATGATATTTTTAATGTTGACTAAATCAACAACAAAACAGTTTTCTGCTGTTAAATTTTCTATGGCAGAAGCCTGATCTAAGAGACTGAGACTATATTTGGTGGCTGCTTTGCGGTCCAGATTATTATTACCAGGAAACAAGCCAGATTTTAGATTAAATAACTGTAACGCTAGGTCTCTCTTGCTTCTGTGCGAGGCAGCGCAAGAATATTGGTCACATTGCAATTCTGATGCCTTTTTTTTTTTTTTTTTTTTTTTCAATCTGGACTGTAAAGCTTGTATTTGTAGATAAACTTTCAATCAGCACTTCTGGCCTTACTTCACCCATTTCAAGCGTGGTCTCACAGCAGCACCCATGCAGGCATCCCTAAGGCTGGGGAGGTATCTGTCGCTGTAGGTCGCCCTCTGGTTTAATGACCAACCCTAAGTGTGACACCAGGAGGTAGGCAGCTTGGGGATGTTGTCTGGTTTGGAGCTGGAGTGTATGGACATGCCTGGGCAGAATGGGGAGCAGCAAAGAATGACGTCAGTTTGGAAAAGATTTGTTGTTTTCTGAAGCTCCTCCTGAGAGAGAATTTGATCTCAGTTTGTTGATCTTCTGGTAGCAGAAGACTGACGTATGGCTGAGTTTTATGTGGCAGGAGGCAACCTGAGTCAGCTCATCCATTAGCAGCTTTTAGGTGGTTCTAGTCGAGGGGATTTCGGTGTTTTAACCATATGGCCCATACTGCACACTTGTCTCAGCAGAGGATTCAGTCCAGTTTGGAATCCTCATGTGTACCCTCCTATTAGGGAGCAGAGGCTGGCAAAAGAAGGACCTCATTGTGAAAAGGCTTTCGATTTCCTCTTCAGTGTTTGGCACAAAGTTCCCTACTGAAATCCCAAGCCTTTCTGGTCTCTCCTAAGTGGACACCAGTTGCCAACTGTGATGAATGTAACACTTGTGAAAATTGTTGAGGATTAAACGTGTAAATCCTTCACCTGTTTACTCAAATGTGCCTATGTTGAAGCCACAAGGAAGACGATAAATCCACAAGCTCTTTCCTGGTTCTTATCTATGCTAGAATGTGTTTTGATCAATTCCCTGAGACAGGTGATTAGTGAGACCCACGGCATCCTGAAAACTCAGCTGCCTCGCTACAAACAGATGGAAGTCAAGGTGCTTGTAGTCAGCAACTCTGGCGTACTACCAGGTCTCTTCAGTCCTGAGAGTAAAGAGCTCTTGGCCTCCTGAGCACAGATGACTGTATCTGCTGAAGCTCTCATCAGTCCTCCTTCTGTGTCAAGTGGCTTGCCTTTCCGACGTAGCTGCTCTGCTGGTGTGGAAGTGAGGAATCGCATTTGGCCCCACCAGTCTGACTTGGAAAGATGATTTCTTTACTCTCCCTGTGTGTAAATGTGTTTCTGACTTTACTCATTTGTCTTCAGAAACGGGGTGCGTTTAACTCCCCGACAGATAGTTGCTTTTGACTCCTTCACTCTTTGCCTAGTCTGCACTTCTCTGGCCCCCAAGCCCCCTGTTAAAGGAGGGGAGACGGGACTTGACCTGGGCCGGATCATCCTCACCCGCCCAGAGAGCGGGGATTTGTCTGCCAAGGCAGTCAAAGGCCTTGTGGTAGTTCTGCATTGCATTGCCTCATCAGTTATTTTATTTTGCTCCTTGGCAGATGATCTGTTTTGGTAAACTGCTTCCCCTTAATGCTGTTAAGCAATGACAGAGAGCTTCCCTTGTAAAATATTTCAGGATTCTTTTCCTTTAATTACAGTGTGGGTTGTTTGGGTGTTTTTTTTTTTTCTTTAATCTTCACTAGACTTGATCGCTGAATCACAATCTGAACTGGTGTGATACTTGCCTTCGCCGAGCTTTTTTGTACAGCTCTTAAGTTCACACCAGGATCTCAGTTTCTAGATAATTATTCAAGGTCCTGAAGGGTCAGGTGTCCAGGCGTTAGCTTTGCTGCTGGGTAAGGTCTTTGGGTTTTGTTACCGGGGCATTAACCAGTGGCTCTTGACATCGTTTCATCCCACGGAGGTACACTGGGTCTCACCTGCGTGGGCTTATTTCAGCAGTAGTGTTTCTCATGTTCATCCTCTGTCTGCAGATATTTGAGAGAGACTGTCTTGTTTCGAAGTAGCTGTCTTTTGTGTACTAAAATGGTCGTGTTAGACATGCAATCCTATTTTTTCACTAAGGAGATGGTCCAGCAGAATCGGGTTGAGATTGGCAGGAACAGAGTTGTAAGTCAATGGTTCATGTAAGAACGGGACTGTATGAAAATGCCAACAGTTGTTAGAAGTCACTTCAGTTCAGGTTCTGTTCCCTTGCGGATGCTTTCGGTTCTGCTGCGGGGATGGGGCCAGCAGTATGTGCCGTGCTCACCACTTCACCACGGAGCAGTAGCTGGTGGGTTCTAAGCAATGCTGCCCTCCCCACCACCACCTGCCTGATTCATCCCAAACCATCCACAGCTCTCCGTACCCGCTGCACTCGGGAATGCAGCCTCTTCCTTGCAGCATGAAACACTCGGCCTCTTCCCATATCCTGTTCTACCCCAGCTCTGTGTCCTGGGGATTTCATCGGAGAGGGATCATCAAAGGCAAGGATCATCAAAGCCTATTGGTTGTCTTTGGTGCATCAGCAGCTCTGTATCGGAGCAATGGAAGAAAAAAACCCATTTTAAAAAAAAAAAAAAACAAAACCAAAAAAACCAACAACAAACAAACAACACAAATTTGTTAGGATAAGTAGCAAGTTGCGATGTGATCTTCTCTTATTTTTAATGAGTGATTCTTTACTTCAGGTATTCACGTTCAAATTTAGTAGCTAGTAACTGGCGACTAAAAAACAAGTTAGTATTGTTGGTACGAGAGTTATGTGGTGCTCTCTTTGGTCATGACAGTATTGCAATTTAAGGTCCTAACTCTGAAGTTTCATTTTGGGCAAATGTAATGAAAGCAAGGAGCTTTGGGTGGCACAGGGGAGAGGATACAGCACGAGGAAGATGGGCCCATCTGTGTGCTTCTGTTTGGAAGGCTTTGTGGAAATAACGCAAACAAACTGCATCCCAAGACAATAATTATCTTTGTGTATTTGCGTGGATGAGAAGGAGAGAGAAACTTAATTGTGCAGGTGTAATTGAGGTGGTGCGCAGTTATCTTGTGGGCAGCTCACAGGACTGAGGCATGCTGAATTGCGAGTTACCAAGTCAAGCAAGCAACAGCTGTGCAGAGGGCAGTTATTAAAATTAATCTTCTGCTACTTTTCTTTTATGCAGTCAATACGAATTTAACATGGGGATGAGTTTGAGAAATGAGGTTTTGTTGTAGTTTTGATGCTGGTTGTCCCGAATTTGCAAATGTAAAAACAGAATTTTGTTTGAGGAGTAGTTAAGAGGGTTTGTTATTACTCCTGCCCTGTGTATATGCACAAAAGTAAATCTTTTCAATGTTGTTTCCATCCTTCCAAGAAGAAAGTAACAGCTTTGTTCTGTAACAGAAAATACAACAGCTGTCCAGGCATTGTAAATTACTGCGTAGAGCAAGTACTGAATTATACATACACAAATAACTGCATCGATAAAAGGATTTCTTCAGATTCATTCTGTGTTTTGGATACTGGCCCATTTTTATCCTTTCATTCAGTTTATGGTTTAGAACAGCAATTAAAGCAACTTAAAGTCGGTAGAGGCGCTTTTAACATTAAAAGCGTTAATTGCGCAAGACTAAGTTCAGTTGCCACCTCCGGTTGCTCCTCTCCCCAGAGTCTAGTTTAATTAGCAGTCCCTTTAGGATAACAGCAAGCTCCATTTTCTTTCTGAGTTCTAATGGTCTATACTTCCTTCAGCATGACATCAGAAATTGTTCGGTAACATCAGTCAGTGCTTAAAATGAAAGTTTTTAAGAATCTTTTTGTAGCTATTAAAACTACTTGCTTGCTTGAGATAACTACAGGACTGAGATAGTGGCTAATCTGTCTGGGGAAAAAATAGTAAGGCAAAAAGCTGCTGCTCTTCTAAAAAAAAAAGTGTGTGTGTGTATATATATATTTAAAAAAAGTTTATATTAACATCTGTTAAAAGTAGTATTAGAAGGAAGGGAGGATGAAGAACAAAAATCTTCTAGACTTGAGGTTTAAAACAGTGGGATTAACTGGAATTTTCCTTCAGCTCCCCAGTGGGTCACCTCAGCTCTTCATGCTTCTCAGCCAGGTTAGAGAGCTGGTGTGAGCCGTTGGGGCAAAGCCTGGGAGAGGGTCGGCTGCAAAGTTGAAAGTGTTTGTGGGAGTTCGTAACTGCTAGGTGCAAGTCCCCTTATTGCCCTGTGGGCTTATTCACGTATAAAATTGGAGAATTTGTGACCCGTGGGTCGCTTCACATCTCCTTTTGTACTGCCAAGGACTTCAGGGTTGTCTCACAGATGGGTCCACGTCCACCGCACGTGCACGGAAGCTCCCCTGCACGAGCTGTGTTCTGGAGGGTGAAAGGTGTCACTTTGAATAAGGGATAGGAAGTATATCAGTGAATCTCAAAAACAAATTCTGAAGTTGTAAATGCCTTTCCTTACAAACCTCTTGCAGAAATGTGCTGTCTTTAGCAGGTAGTTGTAGGAAGTGGTTGGGGTGGGGCAGGGCGGTTCTGAAGGTTGGAGATTATAGTTGCAGTGGTGGTTGTTACAGAACAAGAAATATTTGTCAAATACTGATTTTTTTAGGAATATGGACATTTGTAGTGTGAGAATGTACTGTGTTAGAATATTTTCAACTGTGTTGATTGTAACTTTGCCTTTTGTGTGAACTAGGACAGTAATATCTAAATAGGTGCATGAGCTGATTGTGACTGACCTTACTTCAGTTACACACAGTGAATTATGGCACAACAAGATGGAAGCCATTCATTCTAATGCTGTAAATGATCTTAAGATTGTCTGACATCCTGGGTAGTTGCTGATCTGGGGAGGAAAGCTCAGAGTACAGGACTTGTTTTGGATGTCCAGCAAATTACTCTGGTGTTAAAAGATGGACCCAGGTCTCTTGACCGTCAGCCTCTTACCTGTATTCTGAATGATTCTGTACAATAGACATTTATTACATGCTTGGGTTCAGGACTTAGGCTTTCCATCATCTTTGTCATTGTTATGTGTATTGATGAGTTTGGTATACCTGTGCCAGGACCAGCATGGAAATGTAGTGGAACTTCTCAGACTTGCTGAAAAGTGTCTGTGGTCTCTGCCCAGGCCTTGAATGCCTTTAATTAGAGTTTTGGGTTGTTGCGGGAGTAGTGGCATTAATGAAGCTCAGTGTTCCCTACTAAATGTAATCCAGCTCTATTGTAATTGTTTTGCTAAGTGACCAAAATGAAAGCAATCTGTTTGATGACTTGCAGTTCCTGTCATCATTTCATTGCTAGCCAAATACTGTGCTGTAGTCCCATCACTGCTGAGTACTCAGCTATGGTTAATTTTCGAGTTAACTACAAATAAATTATTTGAAAGTGTAAATATGCTGCCCCTAATGATGTTTGTGATATTAAAAGGTTTGCTCATGGCTGAAATCTCCGTACTGACTCAGAGGTACAGGGTGTTTAAATGTGCTTTTTTTCCCCCCCCCTCCCTCCCTTTCTCTCTCTTGGGACTGCTGCTTCCTGCAGGGGCTACGATGACCCCATCGAGACAGAGATGGTTGAAGAGAGGATACCTTACCTTCATGGTGGCTACGCAGCACCGCTGGCACAGCCAGAGAGAGGAAGCATGGCTAGCATTGACCGTCTGGGGAAGCGCTCCCCCTCTATTGACAGCATTCGTAAAGACCCCAGGTGGAGGGACCCTGACCTCCCTGAAGTAATTGCCATGCTCAGCCACCCCATTGATCCAGTCAAGTCTAACGCCGCAGCCTACTTGCAGCACTTGTGCTACGAGAATGATAAAATCAAAAAGGACGTGAGGCACCTTAAAGGGATACCTATCTTGGTGGGTCTGCTTGATCATCCAAAGCCGGAGGTCCACCGGAAAGCCTGCGGGGCGCTCAGAAACATCTCCTATGGGAAGGATAATGAAAACAAGGTGGCTATAAAGAACTGTGATGGGATCCCTGCATTGATCAGACTATTGCGAAAAACAAATGACATGGAAGTCAGAGAGCTAATTACAGGTCAGTGTCTGTAGCTTCTTTAATTAATTATTCTTTAGAGGAGTCCTTTCAGCTTCAGGAACAAGAATTCCGGGAGATCAGAGCATTGAAGGAGAATTTAGATCACTGGCTGCAGCTGTTTCTTTAGCTGCCCCACGTTTGTGGTGTGAGAAAGCCTAAGGCAAATGTGCCCTTTCGGAGGGAATTGAGATCATCTGTGTATGTAGCACACTCGGGTTTCCCTGGCTGCTGAGAGATGGATGATGCTTCTTGGATGTAGCATGCGACTGCATGTGGTTGAGCTGCTGAAGCTTAAATGAGTTATAGCAACTTCATTGACAGGTAATTTGTAGTGCGCTTGCCCTCAGCGTCTTATAATCATGAGGTAAGATATGCTAATCTAAAACTTTCCTTGCTAATCTCTTATAAGACAATCCTGCTGCCATGTTCCCACTACTTCATATTGATAGAACAGTCAGTCTCCTGAGGAACACTTCCAGCCCCTAGTGCTAGGGATTCTGAGGCTGTATATAAAGTTGCAGCACTTCTGGGCTGGAAAACTCAGATTTTAAGGAGTGTAGAGTCTGCTGTTGAGATGCTCTGGACACGGAGTTTGCTTGCTGCAATAATCAGAAAAGGGAGAATTGCTTTTTGAAGTTACTGAGTTCGTGCACGCTTTGCAGGGAGTGTCAATCACTTATAACTCCGTTATTCAACCTGTTTTTTATTTGAACTTAGTCTTGGACATCATCCAAAAAGAGTAATAAAGTATACGCCAACTTTCAAAGTTCAGCCATTAAGTGGAAAAGGGTGGAAAAGTATGTCAGCTCTTAAACTAAGGAGAAATGTATTGTTCTTCAGTCTCCCATAACTCATGAGGAGTGAAATGGATTTCCCTTTCTCATCTCAGAAGCAGCAGGGGATGTTTGGATGGAGACCAGGACAGTTGCAATGAATTTCAGTGCCAGAACAGAATTTTTCAGAAAGTTTTGAGTGCAAAAACAGGTCCAGGGCTGAAACTGTTCAGTTACCTTATCAGTGTTGGATTCTCCAGGCAGACCCTATTGCAAACATGGATTAAGCCATTAGAAGTAAACACCATAATTCTATAATCGCCTCAAAAAATATAGCAGCTCTCCAAGTTTTTACTGGTAATCATAATTCTCTGAGATGAACAGTGGCCTTGGGTGTTCCAACTGTTCTTCCCCAGCCATTATAGGATATTTAGCAAACTAGGTCCAAACATGTAGTGTAGAAACCAGCAGGGATATTTTCCCAGTCCTTTTCCAGTGAGCTGGTAAAGGAGAGGTGTATGTTTTGTCAGAGAACCTCTAAGTAGCATGTGTTGGTTGTGCTTTGATTGCTGTCTGTGCTTTGTCTCTTAACGGGGAAACTTCGTAGCTAGGATTTATATTCCATTTGTTGCACTCATTTAGTATGATGGCTGACTTAAATTTATATTTTTTTTTTTTAAATAAAGAGTATCTGTTTATCTACTGTTCTAGTTTACTCCAAACTAATTTCTGGAGTGTTGAGAAGGAATAAATTTATTTCTTTAGATTCAAGAAAGGAAAAGCCAGTCTATAATTTACACTGAAGGAATATCATTATAATGCTAAGTGGTAATCAGTCACTTTTGAGACAGCAAAAACAAACTGGATGTTTTCCCTTTTCACTCTAAATGGCGATTGCTTTGATTTCCAGTTGATTAATTAGTTTTACAGTTCAAATGCATTTTTTTTTTTGACAGTAGCTCCTGCTAATTAAATGTAGCATTTTTATTCCACTTTGGGTTTTGCTATTTAAAGCTTTCTATTTTCCCTTACTGAAAAACACGAGGAATACTGAGGGCATTAACCTAAACAGATGTCCAGCAACAGATGATGTGCATTTAATCTCCACCTAACCAGGAATAATTTCATTCCACTTCTAAAATGATATCACCAGATCTGGTGTGAGACATTCAGGCATCAATATAGAAGAGAATAGTATTCCAGCAATGCCTCTGACCGATGCTGGTTTACTTGCAGTCAGTGTTCAAAGCCTCCGCTGATAATGCGGAATTGTCCGTTCGAAAAATAAGCTCCGAAAGTCAGCAGAGAGAAACAAGAGCCAACTCAAAGTGCAAAGGGAGCTTTCAGCCAGTGCTGCTACAAAAGGGCTGTGTTTCGCAGCCTCAAAAATTCAGATCGCAATTCTGATGTTCTTGCAGTAGAAGTCTTGACTTCCTATCCGGGTTCTTTTCCCTAGCGATAAACCAGAGTCTACCTTTGCCATGGAAGTTTTTCATTCAGTCTGGAGTGAACTCTCTGGGGACTTTGCAGCAATGCAAAAAAAAAAAAAGAAGAGGGGAGAAAAGACACCAGCATACAGGGTTTGCATGTTTATTTCTTTTAACAGGCTGCAAATTCAAGTTTGGTATGTCGCATTGACTTTTCTGTGGTTTAATATTTCTTCAACTCAGTACCGGCTGCTTTTTGAAAGCTGAATAGTAATCATCAGCTGGGCATCCCAGATGTGGACAAGTGATGAAATAATCCTGCTTTCCGAAGAGATTTAAGTAATTTAAAGAAATTTAGGTAATTCAGATGTCCAAATTCAAGAGCACTTCCAGTTTTGAAGTTTTGCTTCTCTGGGTGTGGGACACTGCCTGTCTCCGGGACAGGGGGTACACGGGAGCATGCAGTAAGACACACTATTTGCAGCTGGAGATGGGGCTTTCTGGCAAAAGAGAGCATTGCTCTCATCTAATTTGAGAGTCAGTCCTTGGCTTTAGTACAGCTCCATGGCCTCTCATTAACTTGGTGATCTGATGCAGCAGCCACAGCTGTGCAGAACAGTGTGAATCAGGCCAGCCAGCTGGGTCTGGTCGGTGGGTTAATGGAGTGGGAAAAAAGCCATGCCGATATGTTAAAAACGCATAAGAGGTAGATGCAGTGGCAGGGGAGCACGAGGGGGTAGTCAGATGTGTGACGCTTAGCGAGTGACACTTGATGTATCGAAGCGTGGTCACTTGACTGCTTCGCAGAATGTATGTTTTAGAGAATGCAAGTTAGACAAACATCTCGACGTGCAATTTTGGAAGCAGGCTGAGTATACTGATACCACACTACTGCCAGATTAAGCACGTCTGTAGCTTTTTTCTTCCAGATAGCACGGGTGTTAGCAGAGTTTGAAAACCTCCTCTGGGTTAATGCCAGGTCTGTTTTACCAGACGTTCTTGATGTATCTGCAAATGGCACTAAAACATGATGTCCCTCAAGGTAAGACAGATACATGAGGTGTACAAAAAATACCTTCAATACTCAAGCTACAATCATAAAATAACACAGATCTCGCTTTTCTTTCTAAGTGTGGAGTTACAAAATGTCTCCCATCTACTGCACTGAGAAAAGCTTGCTTTAACTGTTAGAGTGTCCATCAATAAATCATGAGTAGAGTTGTGATGAGAAATATTCCACAAAATTCTTCCTTGCATCCCTTTCTAGTCTTGGAACTGTACTACTGAACTTCCAGTAGATCATTTTCTTGAGAAACAGAGGGAAATGAGGATTAAGCTGATACAGAATTGAATCTGTTCTGATTGGGAAAGCTGCAAAAGTTTTATCTTGAGTGAGAAGGTTTTTTTGTGGAGCAAATGTTCCCATTGGATATGCAAGACCAAAATTCTATTAAATTCTTTGAAAAGCAATCAGAAGTTGGTAGCTTTAATGAATAATTTTGTTCGTTGTGAGAACATCGAAAGTAATTTTGTTGTTTAACGACACCGCACTGATTTTAAGTGGTGCAGAACATGATTTTCCTGATGCTGTATGTTGCCAGACTGGTTTTAACTGAAAAATGATTGACCTTCAAAATGCTCTGCAGAGGAAATATTTTGACCTAATACTATAATAGAAACTTGCAGATTGATCAACTTGCTCAGAATTCACACCTTCTGGGCATTTACGTATGCTAAGATCCTGTCAGCTGACCAGACAGTAACTTCTCTTTGAAGTGCCGTGCTGTCTTGAACTTCCTGGTTACAGACGAGCTTACCCCTTCCATTTTTGGGTAGGAAGCTTGTCAGAAGAAGGTGTCTCTTCATGGTGTATTCTGTGACGCAGTAGTTCACGCTGAGGTTCTAAACTTGACCACTGCTTAACGTGGAGAAGCACAGCTCCGATCTTCAGGACTTAGAATGATCCATAGAGGACCAACATGCAACAAGAAGTCCTTGGTGAACGTAATGCAGAGTGCTTTCTTTTCCCGAATGCTAAATGATTTAGTATGGGCCATAGAGAATTAAACAGCTGCTTCTTCGAATTTCTTGGTGACATTGATTTTTGGAAGTAAGTAAGCACAGCAGGAAAAGATTTCCCTTGGATTTCTGAAGATAATAGCATGTATGTGTTCTGCCACAATTTCTTCAGAAATATTTTCACAGCTCCAAGGAGGTGACATTTAGGAAATTATGGCTGTGGCCATAATCACTTTTAATATTACGTAAATCATGTAGCTATATTTATAGCTTATAGTAATTTTTAATATATTCTTACAATAACCAGTACTTTTGAAATAAAAACTTGTAGCTGTTGTCCCTGCTTAACATGCTGAAAGAGTAGAGGTAATGGTTGTAGTTGGAAATATGTAAGTACATTACAAATAGTATTTATAAACAAAATAAAGATTGATCATGATTGTGATCACCTTCTGAAAAGCAATAGTTCATCATCTTTCTCTAGTCCTAAAATTCATGCACTGTGGTCAAAAAGGCCAATACTTGTAGTGAAAGCACGTGAAAAATGGAGATAACTTCGTTTCCCTTATGCTGCTGTGTTAGTGACTTGATTTCTCTTGAGTGCTATTCATTTGAATTGATGAAACTTAAGAGTTTTTAAAACAGTGTTTCCAGCTTGTTAGATCATTAGTGTGTTATGCTAATAGAGGCAGGGAATGATTTTTAAAGACAGATGTCAAATTTAGAGGGATTTAATTTTTTTTTACTTAAATTTTCTCTTGCACTGCTAAAACCTACAGTCTGATCTGAATTTGTTCACTTTTTTTTTAATTTTTTGTGGCTACCACTGTCAGTGTCTTTTCCATGGAATTTATTTTCTCAAGAGCTGAAAGGATGCTGCGATTTAAACCTCTTTGTTTCATAATTTTGAATAAGAAAAATGTAATGTCACTTTTTATTTTCTATATCCCTTCTTGTGGAATATTTTCACAATGAAGTCAACCTCAAACCTGATTTTTTTCTCTGCCTTCGGAACCACAAGATTCCCTCAGCATTGTTTATCTTGGGCTACCCGTCTGTTAAGTGGTGCACATTTTCCTTTGCTGAATGCTGTTCAACAGAGGGATTCTTTTGGTTTTCCTCATGCAGCTGTCAAGGAGAATATTATAAATTTTAGTGGTTTGACATTTTTTAATAATTTGAAGAGCTTTGCGCTATTTTTTTTTTTTGTTGTTGTAGTAAGACTGTCTTGTATTCTCCTTCACAGTTTGGTGTTTTCTATGAAACATTTGAGAGATGGGAGGCAGACGAGAAATTGAAAAGCTTGTAAACTGCTGGGTTTTTTCTTCAAAGAGGATGGAGGAAAGGCATTCTGTTTAATGTCCATCCCCGTTCTCTGGTAGCCACTCAACGAGATGGACAGTCAAAATGTGTTTGCCCTAACTGGTGAATTGTAAAAGTTGCATTCAGCCTCTTAATAAAAATTCTGGATTAATATGTGCAAGAGATCCCCTTGTAGGGGCAGGTAGTTCTGTTGGCCTGGATGGGGTTGTTAGCATCCGCGAAGCTGACGTGTGTGTGGCAGATTGGCAGGTTTGTGCTGTTTTCAGTGTTGTGATCCAGTTAGAGTAGTGTTGAATCCCAGTTGCATGTAGTCTCTTGAAATAGCTACTGGTGAATGAGAATATAGGAGAAGAGGGCGTTTGGAGATGATAATTTTATTTTACACATTGGGGTTGAAGGTATTGAAATGTAGACACAAATCTCTAAGTCTTAAAACAAGCAAAGATTTGAGCACTGGAAAACTTTTGTACAATCCTGTAATACTAGAGCTCTTGGAAATTTTATAGGTATTTTGGGCTTTTTAAGTATATGCCTGCCTGATTCTTCTTAAGCAGTGAGATTTGCCTTTGTAGTTTCACGCTGCAGATAACGCATTATGTCACTCCTCCAGGAAAGAGGAAAAGGCAGAATCTTGTTTCAGGTGCAATAGTAGTATGTGCATTTAAGGAAAGAGCTCTTAAATATGAAGGGCTAACAGATTTTAAAACTTAGCTCTTCCACGTACAGATGGCTTTAAATCTCCGCATTGTTTCCAGTTGCAATATTTTGCAGTTTCAGAAGAACAGAAATGCAGGATCCTCACGAACACCACACTATGTTCCTCAGTTGATGCCATCTTTTCCTAATACTGTTTTTGACCACTGCTTGTACCGAATGCTCCATTTATGTTCCTGTGAGGGAACCCTGACACAACCCTCCAGAACCAGGGTATTCTGCACACCCTGTTCTCAGTTTGAATCTAGGTTTGCTCCAGAAATTATTATCCTATATAGTTTCATGAGATTTATCCATCTAGTTCAGTGCTGGATGTTCTGATTTTGCATTTGAACTTTGAAGTATTGAGTCAGCAATGCATTTAGGGGTTTAATTGTAATTATTATTTTTATATCAGTGAGTCTGATGTGCGTAAGGAATTGGTGTACAATAACTAAAGAAAGCCTGTCTAGTGAGGTATTTAAAATTAATTGGGTAGCTTATACGTCAGTTTTTAGTCTTATGACTTTTGTTTGTTTCTTGTATGATGTATATTTTTGAGCCAACTTGTTATGAAAAGTAAAGGTTTTCTTCCACAACAAAATGGGGCCAATTAGCATTTTCTGCTTGGTTTGGGGTTTTTTCTTATTGTCCATTGTGTTTGGTGTTTTGCAATGACAAAGGGTGATTTATTGTAACGGGGGCAAAGAGAAGATTAATCTCTATTTCACCTATACAGTCTTGTTTGAAAGCTAAAAAAGTAGATTATGGAAATCTCATACAGTGTGTTGTCTATGAATGGCAAGGGAATTAGACCAAAAGAGTAATATCTTTGCATGGTTTCAGAAAAAGACTGAAAGAAACATGGTGTTCATTCAGTTGTCTGCCTCGGAGTTTCTTTATTAATTATATGGTGTCCTAAGTCTGAATAGATGCCTGGATTTTGTAAAGATCACTTTGAATAGGAGACATCATAGCGTTTGACTTCCGAGGCTTTGCTAATCATCAGCCTTTGAGGTTATCGTATAAGTGTCAGTCGCTACTCAAATGGAGATAAAATTCCCTTCCTGACCTGGTACCTGTCATGACCCTATATGGATAATACTCTGACATTAAAATAGGACGTTTGGCATTTGACACTTCTAACTTGTAGCAGTGAAAGCCTGTGTGTGAAGGAGAGTTCCCACAAGACAGCTGCCTTGGCTCCTCTGGAGGTAGGGCTGGTGGCCCTGCCAGTCCTCCAGCACGTTGGATCATCGCACAGCTGCAGACTTCCTCATTTCTACGTGCTTTTTGTTGACTGACAGGGTCCAGCAAGTCCATGCCTGTGTTAGACTGTGCGACAAAACTCATACATCCAAAATCTTTTTCCAGTCATTTTTAAAGTTTGAAAATTGTAGGTTTTAACACTTGGAGTGATTGAAAGGGACTGAAACAGAAGGTTGCACCTTTGTTGTTCCTTGTGTTTTGCTTTAGACATGTATACGAAGAGGTGAGTACCTACAATTTGCACTGTAATATGCACAAATTCACAGTTGTAGTAACACAGGGAGCCTCGGGTTAATACTGTATCCACTTAGGAAAGATTTCCCCTGTGTTCTGAGGAATCTACCTTTTCCATTTGGTCTCTCTGAAATTTTGCTAGTCTTCACAATTTTCTGTGGGGATCAGAATTGTGCCTCTGACTCCCTCCAAGTCTTGCTACTGGTAGCTCTCAAATGTTACCAGGCTGGGCCAATGCAGAAATTCTCTGAAATGAATGTCCTGTTTTAGTCCGAACCTAATGAGCAAATAACTATCAGGACACTGATACAGGTCCGCTGGGAAGCTGTATCGCTTATCTAAGACTGTATATTTTTACAGTTGTAAGGCTGGTCTTCTATTACGTTGTTTTGATGTTTGACTTCTGTCTACTTCGGTTCATAATTGAGGTAAAATGGAAAGACAGAGGAGTTTTGGGTCTTGGCTTCATCAAGGAATCATATGCTTGTGCTACTGGGTGATTTGAACACATATACTGCTTGTGACAGAAAAATGGAGTGAAATATTGTCTTGTGCAGAGGATAAGCGTAAGATCAATGATCCTCCGTAAATTCATCCCTGTTTTTAAGACTTGCTCAATATACGTATCTGCTGCACTGGAAGAATTTTTACTTTCTGAGGCACAGTTAGACTTAAAAGTGTAACAAAATTTGTACGTAGCAGAAAAATCCTATTAATCTCTAATAGCACATCACATTTATGTATTCTGTTGTAGGACTTGATGACTTCAACAATATCCATGTCTTGATAAAAGTGCTTCCGTGCTTTTGGAAATGCTTCTGTTGCAGTGACTGTGGAATTTTCCCTAAGCTATGTGCTAGCCTGGCATCTAATCAAATGGTTTTGCCTTTTCATTTAGTTTTATGATTTAACCTTTTAGCAATTCTCTGTGAATCCAGTGATTCTATTTAATCTTGTTATTTAATAATCACTGTTTTTCCTGCAGGCACCCTGTGGAACTTGTCCTCTTATGAGCCCCTGAAGATGGTCATCATCAACCATGGTCTGCAGACGCTTACCAATGAGGTGATTATACCCCATTCAGGGTGGGAGAGCGAGCCAAATGAGGACTCTAAGCCTCGCGACGCTGAGTGGACAACTGTCTTCAAGAACACTTCTGGTTGCTTACGGTAAGGTGGAACTGTGGAGTATTAATCTGTTCACCACATCCTGTGTTTAGGATTTTGTTAAAATTATTTTGATTTGAAATAAAGTATCACGTATCTTTCATTTTTGCAGCGATATCCCCATTTCAGTGGCCACGGTAGCAATGCTTGGAGGTATTTGTCTGCCACAGGCTCTCTTGTTGCAGGGCCTGTCAACGTAGGTCTGTCCGGTGGGGTCAGTGTGAAGAGTAGGTAATTTATCCAGGTTAGGGGGAGTGGATCTATATAGGGAGGTGTGTAATACAATGGAGAGTGATCCAGGTAAGATTAACTGCCAAGCTAAGCACAAAAAAAGCATTTTGCAATGCAAACTCTGCCACGTGTACTGAGAATCACACTTCATTTGTCAATTGTACTGTGATCAGTGGGCTGTTTCTACAAATTTTAAGTACCTTCTCTGCTTCCCTTGACGGTGCTGGTTTTATGTATTTGAAAAGTGTGTTTTCAAACAACTCCCGTTGTGGAGTTACACTGAGCATGAAACGTGGATCCAGTTTTAGCTACAAATACTTTTGTGGACACACTCCTATTTTAAGTTGAAGTGACTAAGGATTTGTGGGAAATTAGTTAGGAACCTGAACTACTGACCACTTAGGAACCTACTCCTAGCATTCCTTGCCAAAGGAGCCTTTTCTGGTTAGAGATTGTCTTCGCAGTTCTGAGAGCACCTTGGGAGTAAGACAGTACATGCTAGAACCTTGGGTCAGGAGGAGTCCTAATGCGGTCTGAAAAGCCCGAAGAACCAATGTTCCCTGAACACAGAGTTTTTCATTTTGCTTTTCTTTGAGATGAAGTAGTGGAGATGCCCTGTTAGATTCTCGAGCTTTATGATGAAGTCAATTAGTTTGAACAAAACTAATAAAGATTTGGCATTGTACCTTCTGTTGCTCTGAAGTATGCTTCTGTCAGATTTCTACTGATTAATGCATCTTCAGAACTTGCTTCATTTCTGTTTCTTGGGCTTGTGGTCTCTAAATTGCAATAACTATTCCCCTGAGTAAGTTCACAAATGAAGAAAGTAATGAAAAGTGTTCTGAAAGGGCTCATTACTGAAATTATTTGCAGTCCCACTGGAAACTAAGGTCCTTCAAGTAGGCTCCAGACATCATAGGTTTTTACTTACTAGTGTCTCATTTTGTAATGGTGTTCTGCAAGAGGAAATTAGTCATGGTGGGGGATTAAAGGGTTATCTGAATGAATATGAGATTCTCCAGTAAGTGTAGACAATAAATTGATCATTAGTAGACTAACCTAATCCACATCATTAATTTTTATTAGTATGTGCAGTGCCCTGATCCACTTGAACTTCTACATTCCAGGATAGCTTTGGGTTTTTTTGTTTGTTGTTTATCTGTTTGGGTTGGTTTGGTTTTGGGTTGGGCT
Organism: Morus bassanus; assembly: GCA_031468815.1. Lineage (NCBI taxonomy): Eukaryota > Metazoa > Chordata > Aves > Suliformes > Sulidae > Morus > Morus bassanus. Next base: position 30,279,327 of record CM062577.1, read on the forward strand.
TTTTTGGTTTTTTGTGTGTTTGTTTTGGTTTTGGTTGGTTGGTGGGGTTTTTTGGGGGGTTTTTTTGTTTGGTTTGCCTTTTTTTTTCCTTTTTTTTTATTTTATTTTATTTTAGAGTAAGGTACTGGTTTTACAGGACATGGAAAAGCTTGTGCCACTTTGGACATTTCATATTCTTAAAGGCTAATAAAGAGGGATGTGGAGCATAGCAGTACTGAGATGTTAGTTAGAGAAGTTGAACTTCTGGTGATTCAAAGTGGTCCTGATGCAGTTCAAATGCATGAGGACAGCAGCCAGTGAATGGTGACTGCTTCTGTTACTGAAGAGGGAGAGAATGTATTTCAGTCCTTTCATCTGTAGTCTCTGCTGTCATAGTCATGTTGGGACTATGTGCTTCCTTGTGAAAACTTGAAGCTTCAGTCAGATGTGGGGCAAGGTGATTTCATGCTTGAAAGTAGTTGCTTAAGGCAAATGGAGATGTGACGGCAGGTTAGCAGAGAAGGGTCATCTGAAGAAGGTAGTTTGTCCATATCTCTTTGCTGTGCTGTGGAGAGAGCGACCTCTTGCACAGGAAGGGGGAAAACTGTCTCCTTACTTCTTGCTGTGAGATAAAGTGAGCCCAGGACAACAAAGATGCAGGAGTAGGTGACATACGAGCTGCCTTTCAGTTGATGGTACTTCTTGTGACAGTGTCAGTGATATTACATACCTTTTGTAGAGCACTTCCACATTTAGGGGTGAAAATGGACATATCAAAAGTAATTATCATTACTACTGTTGGAAATAATTTTGCTTTGTTTTGTTGAAATCCTCTGCAGCCTATCCTTAAAAGCACCAGCAAAATAAGATAGTTAACACCAGCAGAGACTAAATTGTTGCAGCCGTCTGTCTGACAGACATTAGTGTTTAAAAACCCATTTGCCTACTCTTCTCTTGTTGACACAGTAGCTGGTCCTGGAAATGAAATTTTCCCTGAACGGAGCTTATTGCAGACCCTGAACTGTTTACCAATTTGATACTTAATTGGGAGGTTAGTCCTCTTGATGGTGTGCCAGCCTCCTTTGTCCCCTTTGGAAGTGAGCCTCAGGTGTGTGCTGCGTTGTCTTCCACAACAACTGACAGAATCTTTGAACTTCTGAGGTTTCAGGTGTCCTTGCAGTTTAGATATCCAAGCCGAAGATAGGCATTATGCATGCAGGACGGCATTCATTTCAGCATCATTTTTTCAGTTAATGAAGTTTATCAACAGATGCGGGCGAGTTTGTTTCAAACTCAGCGATTCACAGCATGATCTGTCAGTTAATTATTTGCACTTTTATTTTTTTAACACTTCTTTCTGATCTTTACTTTGTTCTTAATCTAGATCTCTCTTTTGATAATGTGGAGCCTTGGAAACACTTACTTCAAAATAATTGAAAACAAGTAATTAAAAAAAAACTTGCCTTTACCTCTTCTTAAAATCCTGATACATCATCTCATTTTCTTTTCCAGTCCTATCCTGTCTACATACTTCTTTTTTCCCTCTAATTCGTTAGTCTCTCTCCCCCCTCACTTGGGGAGTTGAGGTGCTGGTGTATGTCCAGGTCTGAATAGGGCAGGGTGAATTGTATCCGAAGTAGTCAACGTGGACTGCTTGTGCCAAAGGGTGGGTTAATGTCTGGTATTAGCAGCACAGGTAGCGTAGTGCTGCAGGTATATGCCAGACGGAAGGGTGCTTTAGCGGAGGGGTCAGTAACTGGGGCCAGTATCTTAGCAGACATTTGTACCTGCACTGGAGTTGCTTTACTTGGGAATTAACCTTGCAAGATAAGAGCCATGCTCCATGCACTCTTTGTCTTCTTACCCAAAGCTAAGGTAGCTTACTGGCTTTGCGCAGCCCTGATTTCTGCCCGCTTTCTAAAGTAACAAAAATCCATGTAGTGTTGCTTGATTTTGACTTTAGTCTGTACGGCCCAGGGACTTGTGCTGAGGAATGGATCTGTCTGAGCTGCTATTTGAGAAAGCCCCATGCATGACACTGAGTAATATTGGACCTGGTCATTTACAAGCTGGAAATCAGAGAAACTGTGCAAAGTTTGTTATCAAGAATGTCACTCAAATGCTATCTCTTTCGCTATAAATTAAATAACTCTGGCTTTACCCGTGATACTTAATGATATCCATAACAAACTACCATAGCTAACTGACAATGTATTCATAGCTGGTAAGAACCAAGGGGAGAAAAGGCAAGGTTGACGTTAAGGAGTATATTGACTTTGGAGCCCAGTCTTTAAGGGCTCCTTCTAAAGTCAAGCCTTCTCCCATGGCTGTGGCCACTGTAGGCATCTTTTGAATCCTGATGTCATCTGGAACATGACGAGTGGGTTCTGTGTGCCATTCCACTCTGTACTTGACTTGCCAGAAACTCTCTTCAAATAAATGTTTGGGGAATCCTGTATTCCCCTTTGTAAAATAAAGACTTGGCAGCACAGCCAATTTGCGAACTATGATCTGGTGATGAAATTTATTGCATGCTTTTTCTGTGTGCTTTACCAAGAAAGACTGATGTTTTCAGAAACTAGTGCAGATGATGACAATTTTGTCTCCATTCTCATTCTGAGATCAGGAAAAAGATGTTTTCTGTACCATTGCTGTGTCTTGTTTATAGCGGCCGACCCAATATTATGAACAGATCTGCAATGTCTGTAATAATTTTACTGCTTTAAAATGGTCATGAGCCTTGTGATTGATGCTGCCTTGGGTGTAATTTTGTAAAATAAAGGTATTCTTATTCTGTTGAACCTGTTGAGAGAAATAGGTATGGTGGAAATCTGGAAAGGAACAGTAAAAAACAAAGCAAAGATTGAGTTATTGAAATGAAATGGATTTTTGGTTATGGAAGAGTAGGACTGGGGAAGAAGTAAGGAAGACATTTGCTAGGAGAATCATTAAATATGCACAGATGTTCCTTTATTTCATTTGGAGTACAATTTTCATGTCTCCATATTGTATTTTATTCTTTTAGGTAGGTGAAGAATGTTTCTTCTGGTTACTGTCTGTCTTGTTCTTTAAACCCCTAAATCCCTGCTGGGATTTGCAATCCAGAGCTTTCAGTTTTAAATTGGACTCTCCTCCAATTTAAATAATGTAATGATTTGGTGCATCTTAACAAGGCCATTTCATGATCCTTCCTACAACTTTGACCAAGACATTAAGGTCCTTTGGGAGAGGACTACAAGTTGAATTGCTTGCGGGTCTGATGGAGCTGAGGCTAGCTCACCTGTACCCAGGCAGTGCCAGAGCCCTCCGCTCTGTCTCCAGGTTTCTCCCAAGGTGCTTCTCTGCTTTAGAGAGCAAGTGCCGTGTCTGTGTGTCGGAGAGCGCTGCTGCAGCCACATTATCGTCTTTATTTTCTGTGTAGATAACCACCATGATTCCTAGTTCTCTGGAAGCAGCAAGGATTTTAATGGTTTAAAAATGAAATTCATTCTGGGCTTAATTGATGTTTTCTGCCTAATTGCTTTTAATTCTCCCTTGGATTTTTTCACTTCTAAGAGGACAGAGTAGAACTTAGTTATGAATTGCCAACTTTCTAGCCTGATTCCTGTGCTAAACTGACCTGCTGTCAACAAATGTTAAATGAATTAATTTGCATAGCAAACAGATGCAAAGTGCTCCTTTTTCCAGGGTACCATCTGTAGTTGCAGCATTTCTTGTCAATTCTCCAAGTACACAGAAATTCACATTCACAAATAGCCTCAGGGTTCAGAGACCTGGCTGTGGGTGTACGAACACAAACAAACTGCACCCACTTGACTTACACTAAAAACATGCATTCCACATGCATTCGTGTCACGTTAAGAGTGTGAGTCTAGCCGCGTTCGACGAGCTATCACGGCCAAACTACTGGTCGCACTCAATAAGAACTACCATGACTGGACCAATGCACACCACAATTTATTTGAGCAACAGATACACAGGTTCTTTGGATTGCTGGTGATAGTGATTGTCTGCAAAAGTATATACAAATATAGCAAATATTAATGGCAGCGCTGATTATAAAGAATCTAAGGTGACTCTATAGAGATTTCTAAATGTTTCCCGGGGAGACACTTGGTGTAACCAAGTGTTCGAATCTTACCCAAAGGCATCCCAATGTGGGGGAAGAGAGGCTCAGCCCGTCGACTGACCCCAGAAGTCAGTGGTACGCGATGATGGTATCTTCCCTAACATCCTCTCTCCCTTAAGCTATATTTATATTATTCTTTACCTTTCAGGTGGAGCTTGAGTGACTCTAGTCATACGTACCTTTGTTATGATTGGTGTAAAACTTTCTCCCTTTCCTTTTAAAGGTAAATACTAGAAGAATTCAAAGCGCAAGCGCAGTGAGGGGTGGGTGCACCTTGGAGGCGGGTAACCTTTGGGATGGAGGTGTGTTTTGGTGTTATAATGAGGTTATAATGAGCAGAGTTCATCCAAAGGGCATGATTTTGCAGTTGTATGGTGCTGGCCAGGGCATGGTTCCATCTAGTTCCCGACCTGCAGTGATTTATGGAGGAGTTGGGCCGCGGAGCCTTCGCTCCGCTCCCTCCTCCAATTAGAGCTAGTACACCAAGCTCCCCTAGTGTTGCCAACATCTAAGATTGCAGGTGGTGTTGCTTAGGGAATGATCACTGAACCGATATTCAGCATGTCAACCATATTCCACCCTGGAAGTTAACTTTTATGAACTGTGGATATAACTTGAGCCTCAATAATTTCAACCTCAATAATCTTACCCCCAGTAATCATTCCACAATTCATCAGATCGAAATTGCACATAACAGCTTGTCCAGCATCAGATCCTGAGAAGTGAGGGGACAACCTGGTGGCTAGAGCTGTAACTCTTGAGAAGTATGGATTTAATTGCTGTTCTGCTACTGTTCTGATGTAATTACAGGCAAGATTAGACCACGAAAAGGTTTAAACCGTTAGTTTTTAATAGCCATATCTCCTTCTGGTTTTGGTGAGATTCAGGCTCCGAAGTGCCCAAGTGGATCTGAACTTAAGTCACTGATCTTCCCTTTCCTGTCTTTAACGTGGAATTTGGCACCTCTGTCCTTACCTTCCCCTGAAGTTGGTAAATACCAGTAGTTGAAGGATTGTAAGGTGGTTGGTCCTAGCGAACAACAACTGGGAATAAGCACCTCCTGTAGATATAAATAAAGAGTTCAGTCCCATGGAGTCAAAACCTAAGAGTTATGGTAAGTGTGAGATATGATGTTTTAAGACATGAGATAAGGACTCAGGGGATTCAGAGCCGAAAACATACTCCACCAAGATGAGAAATGATGTGTAAGTATCTGCAGGCTCCTGTTACTTTTATGTACTTCACAGGAAAGAGGACTGCAGGAGCTGGGTGGTAAATCATTAATACTTAGGATGTGCCAAATAGGGTTTTTGTATGAGAATGTTTTAAGCTCTTTTCTGAGGAGGACGGAGAGCATTAAAGTACATGCATGTACATCTTGTCCTGCAGGTGTAACTTAACAGTGCTTCAGTCGCATGTAACACCACTTAGTGGTAATGAACTCTATCCTCAAGACCTGTGTCTTTATATACTTGTGACTGTACATATGCATGCAAACACCTACAGCACGCACTGTTTGTAGCAGGAGCGTGTGCATCCATGAGGCACATGGAGGTAAAGAAGGTTTGTCAGACAGAATATGTGGTCTTGTTTTGGCAGAAAAGTTCTTGGAAGTGACTGAGTGTCCCGGTGATTTTTCCCACCTCTGCATGCTGAATTTGAGGAAAGAAAGGAAGAAGGGCTGTCAAAGCCAGGTGCTTATGCCCTCCTTTCTTATTAATGATTAACATATGGCTTTTCTCTGAAGAAAAGTGCTTGGGAATTAGAGCTTTTGAAGTGAATTACCTTCAAGCTCTATCCATCTTTAAATCCTGCAGGCATGATAATAGCATGTGGTGACAGTCACACAATATTTGTCCTACCTGCACTCTCATATACTTGAGGCAGCCTTCGTCTCCAAGTGACTGAAGGAAGAAGGCACTTAAGTGCAAATCTTTGACCTGGAAGCACCGTCTAGTGAAGAGCAGGGCACAGGAAGTGAAGCCTAGGTGATGCTGCTGCGGTGCTGCCAGCCGTGCTGCCCTTGGTGTCAGGGGAGCTTTGCTTACTGAAGCATGGCAGGACAGAGAAGACACATAAACGTGAGTTTTCGGGTGCTGGCTTTTATTTTCTCTTTTTTATCAGCAGCAAATCAGTAATTGAGCTTCATGAGTGTAGCATTAGTACAGAGCCCTCCTTGCGGCAGCTACATTTGTCCCCCGCTCCAAAAGGGATTCTTTGACAAAGTCATTTGGTTGAATTTTCCTCTTAATCGGTGTGCTCCCGTATCGTAGTTCAAGTAGTCCTTTTGTATGCTTTTGTAGGGCAGTTGTTTAACCAAGAAGGCCTGGACAGGACTTCTTACAAAGCTTAGCATTTCCCTGTCCCACGCAGAGGAGACGAGGGCAGATGCTGCCCATGTCTCTGTCCACGCACCCACCGTGCTTGGAGGCTGGTGCGCTCGTATTGTTTTCATACTGGGTTCAGTCTTTGGGAGATTGCTGCTCCAGAAACTGGAGCTAACGATACTGTCAGTGTTTAGCTGTGCAATAGGTACTTTTGAACTGGACTTTCAGCAAAGGAATAGTTTTAGAAAGAGATAAAAACTGAGCAGAAATTTGTCTGTGAATCTTCACTTTGGAGGCAGCAAGCAGCACAGAAAAGGGAGAAGCTTATCTACCCAACCCAGACTGGAAAAAAACCAACTCAAATTAAAAATCCACACAATAGAGAGGAGTGAGTGAAGGCAGTTTCTTAATTAGCTTACTGATACTATGCAGGATCACAGCATATGGCTGTCCTGGGGCTTATATGATGAGCAGAGCGTTTAATTCGTGCTGGTAAGGAGCTGTTCGGGTTCCTCCTGACAGTTCCTGATGTTTAGCTTGTAATATAAATAAATTATGCATAGATTTTAGCAGCAGAGACATAACCTAGTTACATGCAGCCTTAATGCTTTACAATCAAATCTGAAGTATAAATTTAAAGGTGTGCACTTGCTTATTGCCTTCTATCATTGCTTAGGAATGAATCTAGGTCCCTTCTCCCTTGGCTGTCAGTGAAGGGAATCTACAAAAACATCTGTTGCTGTGGTGGGATGAAGAGCAAGACTGAAACAAAGCTCACTGCAGTCGCTGTAACAGACGTATTTTGCTTTGGAAGGCATGTGAGCCATGATCCTTTTATGAGATAAATACTACCTCATTTTTGTATTTCTGAGATTCTTTTCACATTGCAGCAAGCATGTGTGATAAAGCAAGCAAAGCCCGTTCGCCTTTCCTCCAAGCAGAGACTGGAATAATTTTGAAGCTAGGTAGCTGCTGGGCGTCGTGGGATTCTTGTGTAGTGCATTTCTGCATCGTTTTGCGTTACAGGAGAGCAACCTAAGGCCCTCCAAGTAGGTCATGCAGGAGGTAACCAGTCAGCATTTTACTGAAAAGGCATTACATGATGTTTTGGATATAGAAAGCCACAAATAACAAAGGATGGACTTGACATCTGTACCTTGTTAAACTGTACTGCTGGCTGTTGAGCCCCTGCTTATTGCAGGGAGCTCTTATAGACAGTGCTGAGATGAATATGAGGCACGTGACAGCATGCTGTGCGGATCTCTTGCTCTGTGCCGGTGTCGCTGGAGCACAGGCTAACGTTGGGAAGTCCTTTTTCAGGGGTGGCTTTTGGTATGGCCTCTTGAGCATTTGACCAGCTAAACAGAACCAATCCCTTTATTCAAATAGCTGGAAGGGTTTTTATGTGCAAGGCAACTGAGGCTGCTCTGCTGCTTCTCTGTTGGGTCTAGCTGGTACGTGGATGCTTGAATGGAGCCCAAGTCTCCAGTGGGATCTCCTGCCTGGATCTGATACACCTTTTCTCAGTTGAGCAGCTGCTCCCTACACAATGTCAGCACCAATAGAGCTCCCCTATCTTTCTGTTCTTTTCTTTTGGACTTTGACTTCTTCCATGCTCTTTACCATGTTCTCTGCTTGATTTCTGATTCAGCTGTCTGTTGCCAAACTCCACTGTGTTGTACAGGGCTGCTTGACCATGGCTGCCTGGATCAGACTATCTTTGTGTCACAAGCAGCTGCTTTCTTTTTCTCTCTTATTTTCAGAACAATGAACTTAATACCAATTAAACTTTCTGGAATTTCCTGTGAACTGAAGTATGGAATTAATTCTGTTTCTGCCTGAAATGATGGAATGATTTTTAAATGCTGTATATTCCTCCTTTGGGACATTCAGTACCTAGAAATATGCTTGAAAATAGAGTACGTTTACTGCAACTATTATTTATCAATCTGTTTTGGCTGACATCCAGATAAAAATTTCTTAATAGTAAAGCAAAGAGTGGCTGTGGAAGGGTGTTTTTTTAGCAAGGGTTCTGACCGTCAGAGTTAGGTGGATGGAACAACTAATGTATTTAAATGAAACTTTTGAGAATCTTGTAGGGTTTTTTTATCAGCTGAAGTACCTAAAACTCAGTGTCTGGACAGGGAAGCCTCAGTGATGGTGTTAGTCAAGGTCCAGTGAGGTGTGTGTACTGCCCGTCAGCTCCGCCAGAGCACTGTGTGACTCAGCCCACTTGTGAAGTGCTGCTCACTCGACCCACCAGGAATTCCATTCCTTTGTAGCGTGCTGGCTTGTAATGATCGCAGGTAGCCTTATCTTCCTTGACAGTGCTGAGACAGACTATGCAGGAGCCAGTGTTACTTTTTAGCCTGGCAATGCAAAAATAGCTGTTAGAAGGTTGTTTACAGTAGTAAAAAGTAGGATTTGTTTGGGCAATCTGAGAGCCTGCAGTGTGCACGAAGAGGCTGTTTGAAAAGAGCTCATCACTGCCTCGGCTTCGGCTCTCGTCCATGCTTCTTCCAGAGAAAGGTGGAAATGTTACTAGGAAGATATCTTAAAAATTTCCAGTCAGCTTTCTATTTATATAAAAAAATAAAGTCCCCAACCTGTTGTCTTCCTTCCCAGCTGGGTCTCTAAACAAAGTGGTTTTTTACACCTGCTGAACTGAAGCGGGATGGTGAATGTTCAGTAATACTCTAACCTCTGGCTTTCAGCTTCGTCTGCAGCACTGTGGGATAACAACTGATGGCGCTTTCCAGCCAGGTGGGAGACACAGTAGTAGAAATACTAGTTTTAATGTTTAAAGAAAACAATGTGTCTCTTTGATGCTTCTATTTTCAAGTTTCTGTTTATCAGAAAAAAAAAAAAAACCCACAACAAAAAAACCACCCCAAACCAACAAAAGCTCTCCATGTCTCCACTCTGTCTCTCAGATTGTTAGGGAGAGCACAGTGGGGGCATTGCTACATTATTTGCATTGAAATAGCACAAATTAAGTGCCATGCATTTAATTACTTCTAAATCTTTTCTCTTGAGGATAATTTTGGTGTGCGGCACAGATAGTAGTAACAGCTCACCTATCCTAGAGGTGATGAATACCAGCTCTGTCCTGCAGATGCAAATGTTACATCCAGACTTGCATATTATTAAGAAGGCTATTTGGTGATAATGATAACCTTGTCTAAAGCATGAACAGATTTCTCAGCACATTCCCCGCCATCTTCTGAAGTCTTTAATACCAACAGGCTGGATTCCTAGCCTGATGTGTTTCTACGCTGGTAGGTATTTACTTTTATTTAACATTTACCTAGTGCTCCTCTGTTTTGTTTTCCCAGGGAAAGCATATATTTGAACATCCTTACAAATCCTCCCTCACTAGTCCTGTCTACAGTCTGGACTCCCAAGAATTTGAGGAAGAATCCAGGTTGCTTTTTCCAGCTAAAGGCTAGGGATTTAAAATCTCTGGAATGAGATTTATGTTTTACTGTTTTACATAGAATCAGTCATACAGTTGGTTTCCTTGCTATGTACTTTGAGTAACATGGACAGTAATTCCATGTCTTGCTCCTAGAATTGCTCTTTTGGGTGTGTTGTAGATATTTATGGTAAGCACACTGTGAAGCTTTCTATTACCCTTTGCAGTGTGATGTGAGAAAGATACTGTTATTGTTTTTAAAATACATTTTTTCATTTCATGGACTCTTGGAAAAGTATTGAAAAGCAGGGAAAGTCAGGGAAAGCAGGAAAGGCCTCTTCGGGGGTGAAGAGACAAGGCAAGGGAAGCAGAGTGTACAGAACACCAGAGGTGAATGGCAGGTATCCTTCATCGCTGTTTTGTGTCAAAGTAGTTCGGGTAGTTCCTCCTCCCCATTCCCGCTCATTTGAACAGGCAGTCAACTTTATTTTCATTTATAACGGGATTTTGCCCATCGTCAGTGCCCCAAAAGCCCTGCAGAGTTCCTGTTTCAAGTTGTTCAAACTTAAAAAGTATCTTTGACTTCATCTATAGAGGTTCTTGATATTAAACTGCTCAAGCAAGCAAGTCACTGAGATAATATGTTTCATTCCAAAATCTTTGGGCCACTCAGGTTCTTGTATGGCAGCCTAGCTCCTAAGTAAGAGAGTTAACAAGCACCTCAGCTAGGGCTTTGGCTTCCTTTTCTATTCGGTGTCTTGTACCAAACACTCCATCCACTGAAGAATTAATTTTCTTCTGATATAAAACAATGCTTGTTTTAATGTGTAGAAAAGCTCAGTGACGAGCAAAACTCTCTACTTTATCCAAGTCTGGATGCCATATGTTGCATATCTATCTGTTGCATGAGTTCAGGAAGTTTCTGCCCTGGGCGAGGCTTTGCATTCCTTTTGTGGAGTGTCACCCTGCATAAGATGACTACATATCCTCTGTTAACATCTGCTGGAATCTGTCACCTGTTTGTTGATTTTCATCACTCTTGAAAGAAGGCTGTTGAGAAACTTTGCTTTTGAAAGTTTCCTTTCGAACATGATTTAGTTACATCTTTGATTCCATAATGTCTAATAGAGCTGTAGGATGCATCAAGAACAATTCCAGTACAGATGTGAAATTGGAAGAGATTTTTCCTGACTCCGATCCATGGAGTGCGATATCGTGTTGGCTATTCCATTGCAATTTCTGTCCTTTTTAATGACCAATACCGGCACTAGCTCTCTTGTCCATGTAACCCCTTTTGTCTCCACGCTACAGTCCCTCCTGAAGACCCAAGATGTGAATTTGACTGCCAGGTGATGTTTTTCAAAGAGGCAGATAGTATAGAGCCTTAACACCCCAAGGCAGAAAAGCAACCTGGCATTTTCCTGGGTTGCAGGAGCTTTTGAAGGTGGCTCTGGATCATGGAAACGAACCCTGGGAGCGCTTCTGGGATTGCCGGATGTGACCTTACTCAAAGCGTACTGTCTTCATTTTCACCATGCCCGCTTTCCCTTAGTGCTCAGGGACGTTTGGCGTACTTGTGCCTGTATCTGAAATGCAAATATTCCCATGGGAATTGGGAGATCTTCGCTGCCTTTTGCAGTGTTGGAGCAGCAGAAAGAGCAGACTGTGAAGCAGGTGCTGATGTCCCTGGGCTTAGTCTTTGAGATCTGTGTCGCCTAGGCTTCTGTGGAGAAGAATGTGAGCTGAGCTCTCCTGTAGGACCAGGTTATAGTTACAGACAAGGAAATGGGTTTTGTTGTTCCATGTTAGATAAACCCCATGGGCTGCAGGAATCTCATTATCCAAGAAGGGAGGACTAGCAGAATCCCAAGAGTGTTGGGTATTTATAGAGGAGATGTTTCTGCATGAGATGCTCATAAGGATGCATTTTCTGATGTGTTAGTTACAACATTAAAACTGCAAAGTTTGATGTCTGAATAACTTATTCACAGCATTAATTAGCTATTAAGTTGATCCTGCAGAGTTTTCATGCTTATTTATGTGTGATATACATGGGAATTTTTTCTTAAGGCATTAATTTTCAGTAAATTTTTCTATAGTTGAAGATACAGCAAGTGATATCAGCAAGCCACACTCTTACTGATGAACTTTTATAGTATCTTTTTCGATTATAACCTAATCAATGTCTACCTTAATATTAATCCTAATGCGGATCAATAAATAAGAAAGCAGGATACAAAATACTGTGGTGCTGTTGATAACCAAAGCAGTAAAACAAATGCGCTGCGGGTGTGGCAGCACAAATGGACCATAGAAAAAAATCTCCTATGAACAGGCTGTGGGGCAAGAAAGGTGTGAAGGACTTTTTTGGGCAAAATTTGGGGTTGTTTTTTTTTTTAAGTCTGCAAGTGTTCCTTATGTATTTTAGCTCTATTTCTAAAATGTAATGAGGGAATAAGAAATGTGATACACAGCTCCAGATAAGACCATTTTTAGTGTATTTCTGTCACCCTCAAGCTTAATAAGTAATGTTTTACTTAAATAGATGTGCTTGGGGGTGGAGCTGCTATCATTTATTGTTATCTCCTGAAAGGTATCACAGAGAATTTGAATTCTAATTTCAGTTTCATAAAGAGTTTACATTAAAATTCACATTTGGGCTTTTTATATGAAAGGATTAGTACAACTGGAGGTTGAAAAACAGCATGTAAAATTCTCTCTTCCATATAACCTGTGGAATCATATTTAATAATCCACTTCACCTGCTCTGTTCAGCCATTGCTAGAGGTGAGGCTGTGTGTTAGGACTTGGGGAAAGGATTTATTTATCTGCATTTCATTTGTGCTCTTAATTGAAAGCTAATGTGCAGTACAGCAACCAGCTCACCATTAAGTGTCTTCAGATTTCAAGGGGTCTCTGAGAAAATGTGGGGTTTTTTTCTAGTCATCCAATTAACTTAGCAGCCTGCCTGGGTGATGGGCGGACATGGGAGGGAACCATGATTGATTTGTTAATTACTTGGAGATTGGCAGTCCCTCTAGTTAGTTGAAAAGAAAAATTGGCTGCACGGTCCTCATGGCAGAAGGTAGATGATTGTGTCCTGAGCTTTTGAGAGCTCACCTTACACAGGTTTGTGGAATTCAAAGACCCTGAAAGCTGAAAGGTTGGCTGTGGTGGTGTCGAAATTAGTGCATTTCAGCTTTGAGAAAACTTTCCATAGAGGTTTTACCAGTGAGCACTATTAAGAATCATTTTGTCACTTCATTCCCCCCCACCCCAAAAAAGAAAAATAAAAAAGAAGAGAAAGGGGAAAAAAAAAGGGGGCATTGACTTGAATTTTATTTATTTATTGAGTAATGGCAGGTTGATGCTTATGCAAGGCTGGGGCTTCAGTAGGTAGTGTGCAGGCTCACTGGACAGGTGAGGCTAAGCTCCTAGCTCCCCTCTAACTATTTCTGCAGTCATTGCTATGTGCAACTTTAACAACTCCGAGCAGCCTTTCACTGCTCTGTCTCGCACCTTGTGCCTGTGCCATTCTTTTGTGCAATGTTTTGAGAAATTTAAAGCCATATAAATGTACTGACTGTCATCTTTTACTTTCTAAATGTGACTGATCCGGGCTCTGTGCTGAATCTGCTGTACTCAGTGTCAAAGGTGGGCTTTAAATGTCAAAATATGGGATTTAAACTGGTGGCAGTAACTTCCAGTCACAAAGCTGGGGATACAGAATGGATTTGGAGAACCTTTGATCAGTCAAGGAGACACCAGTTGTACATGGTGACTCCCATCTGACTTCTTTGGAGCAGATGAGAGCCAAAGAAAGTGAAGAACAAGTTTATATACAGAATGACTAAATAAAATATAGCTTAGTGTACACCTGCTTTTAATCTTTTTCATTTTTCGGTTTCTGTGGCCGTGAATACTGCTGAGCAGTCTTGTGATTTTGCATGTTTTTCTTAAGACGGTGAAAGTATTTTTCAGATTAAAGGTTCTGGCTTTGAAATAAGATTGTTTGTTTATTTGTTTGTGCATTGTTTGCTCTGAAAGATCGTGTCCAGTTTAAGGTATATCACTGGACTTGCCAGCAGCTCGGAAAAATATGTGTGTAGGCACCTCTGAGTGTGTTCCCAGATTCAGGGAGTTGCAGATGTGCATTGCCCATATTTTACTGAGATTTAATAGGTTTGTCAGACTACTTTGCCTCCAAATTGTTCTTCCAAGGTAATGAGTTCTTAATAATTGTAGTATAAATCGACGCACCTTCAACTTTATGGTGAAGGTTAGAGGGCTAAATTTTCTTTTAAATCTCTCCTGTTAGGAATGTAAGTTCAGATGGAGCAGAAGCACGCAGAAGACTAAGAGAGTGTGATGGCTTGGTGGATGCCCTCCTTCATGCTCTACAGTCTGCAGTTGGCAAGAAGGATACAGACAATAAGGTGAACTTGAGTATTAAAACTTAATGGATGTTTCCATTAATTTAGGCTGAAGCGTAGCACTGGGATCTGCCTTCTGTTTGCTAGTATCATGCTTGCCTCAGAAAATACAGTAATTAACTTACTCTCATCTCTGTCGTGATATCCGTGGTACTACTGATGGGGTATCAGCATGATGCTGCTGTGTTACCTTGTGTGGCTGAGGAGGTGAGCAAAGGCAAGTGGTTATGATAGGTGGGAAGAGTAGTCCTTTATTATTGTCAGTGACATTATTGCTATTGTTGTGCATTACTTAATTGACATTTAAAAGTGCAGTCTCCAAATCAGAATTGAATCCCATTGTATTGTGCCTTGCGCAATACCAACAAAGGAGTCAGTTCCCATTTTAAAGACTTTATTCAGCACCATCTCTAAAGACTGTAGTTCTTAAACGTTAAGATATGTCTTCAGACCTGCAGCACTTTCATTGTGGCTTTTTCTTTAGGTGCAGATTTTGATTAATCTGGTTTTATCATAATCTCATACTGTGGTGCTTAAAAGCGTATTTATATGCATAAGGAATATCATAAGTTTAACCTGTTTGAAAAAGAAAGAGCATACTATTGCTTTATAACACCAATAAGGCTTGTAAAGCATTGCTTTTTTATTCTCTTTGAGTCCCACCATGTGACGGACTGTACAAGGGAATTATAAAGCCGTGTCACTTAATCAGATAATTTTGGAAGTGGATTTTGTAACCACCTGGTGGTTTCCGTTGCAACCTACAGAGCATTGCTCTTGTCAGAACCTGATGTGCTGTGGATTAGCTGTTACTACAGGACAACGTGTGTTCTCATTGAAATCCTTGCAAGGCCTAGGTTTTGACCCAGAGAAAAGTTAATAAAATGGGCCCCTTGGGGATTGTGAAGGTTGGAAGAATGAGACAGAAGCTTATATTAAAATAAGATCCTTATATGATCATTTTCCACTCTGTGTTTGATCTTTCGGTGAATTGTATTCTTTCTGTAAGATCAGGTGGTACTTTTGATTAGAGAGTTTTCATTCTGAATGGGTACTATTTATGAAGCCCTTCACTTTTGGAAGAATAAAATTGGTTTTAGAACAAGAATGAACTTTAATTTAAGGGGTCTTGACTAAATCTTCCTTGAAAGCTACAGTCTTTTCCTGGGACAGGTGGGCTTTTTTTAAATTCCCCCCAACCCCTCCACTGTATAATATAACAGTTTGCAAATAAGAGGGTGCAATACTTATTATAACATAAATTTCTCTGTAACAGTCTGTGGAGAACTGTGTGTGCATCATGCGGAACCTTTCCTATCATGTCCACAAAGAGGTCCCCGGAGCTGATAAGTACCAAGAACTAGATGCCAGTCAGACTACAAGCACGGGAGGCTCTCAGAAGAAGAAGAAAGACGATGCTGGTTGTTTTGGTGGAAAAAAAGCTAAAGGTATGTGTTGCAGAGAGCTCAGAACTAGAAATGGATTTGGGGGTAAATTTTGCTCTTGCAAGCACATTCATCTTGCTGGTTTAGAATGATGCGGTTTGTGGAGGTACATGTTTGTAGTGTCGTGGCACGTGTTCATCTCCCTTGTTGCATTACTACTAGATATTTGGGAATTTCTTCCATGATTGCTATAGTTTTGTTTGGCTTTAAATGGGAGCGGTGCATGCTGACAGATGACACTGCTTTTGGACAAAGGTGGATGTGCTCTGCCTCTCCTCTGCGTTGCTGTGTTCTTGCATCTGTCACATCTATGCTTGGCTGTATAGCATGTGTCACGGCCTCTGGAAGCCAGGCCAGCATGCCTTCATCCCCGTGCATGGTAGTCCTGCCTGTACGTCTTCCATGCCTCCAGTCTCTCACATTTGAAAACAAACTAGAAGCCTACCCTCCCACTCACAACCAAAACACACAACCTCCCAATTCTGTCGCTCAGTAATTTAAATTGCAAACATGATTTTGCAGCTTTTAATTGTCAGTCACTTTTAGACCTGTTCTCTCCTCTGGGACATGAGTGTTGCAAATGAGTTTCATTACAAGAGAGGATTAATAGTCTCAGTAACCTCCCTTCCATCTTTCCTTTAGAAAGAGACACTCAAATTATATCTTTCTTTGTTGTTTTAGAGAAATGACTATTCTAGACTGAATTCAGAGATAATTAACTCCATTTTCTGTCTAGGGTCCATTCTCCGCATTCGTTTTTACTCACATCCTGGCTTACTATTTATAGCCAGGTCTAAAGCAGGTTTTGGTCCTGAAGAGCCAATACAGAATTGCTTGAACTTGATGGACTGTGTGCTGCATGTTACTCTTCCTTTGATCCGACCTGTACATGTTATTAAAATGATAAGTCTTGGGGAAGTCATCACAGTGCAAACTTGCTTTTGCAGACTAGTCTGTCATCAACTAGATTTAAACTGTGTTTAAAAAAAAAAAAAAAAAAGTAAAAAAAAAATTGATGGGAATCTTTAATACCTGGGGGAAAAACTGAAGAAATAATCTTACCTGCCTGGCCAGCCTGTTCTCACAGCAAATGACTGAAACTTCAGTGTGATATTCTTTGGAAATCTTGAATGTGTGCTGACTCGAGCCTGTTCCCTGCCACTTGCAGTCCCTGTTGTTTTGCTGCTTGAGAGCAACACTGTCAGTGAAAGCATTTTTAGACGTAAAAGCTATGAGTGTGCACTGTGGGAGGAGGGGAGCGTGCTGATTGAGAGCTGTCATCCTCCTCCTGATGACAGTGAAAAGCGAGCGCTCTCAGGCGGCTGTCCTGCATCAAGTGGCTGCCTCTTTCCTCTGGGGCTGACCTATACATACCTTCTGTGTCTGTGTTCCCTGGGAGTTTCTGTTTATCAGCCAAAGCTTCTGATCATGTCTTTTTGGACAAATTGGTCTCAAAATCATCCGACACTGAGGATGAACCCGCAGGTTGTAGCGAGCACTGCAGCCCCTCAGTGACGGCTTGGGTTTGGCTCTGTGTGTTCAGCAGGAAATGACAATTTCCAAAGTACATTTTAGCAGTTTTCCCCCCTCCCTTTGCAGTGCTCTTTTTGAAGTGTGCTGTTCTCTAGAGGGAAATCAGCTGGTAATAATGCTGAGCTCACACCTGGTAGTATGTAGATCAGAAGGATAGAGGGGGACAGGCAACTGTTGTGTTTAAAAAAAAAAAAATCAAAATCCATTAATAAATGTGCTTTTAAAGTCATAAAGAGAAACTTCCTTTTCTCACTGTTAAATTTATGTGAATACCTGGTTGAACCTGCCCTGATTTTCTCCGTCTAGGCCTTTAAAATAGATCAATTCTCTCCCCCTCTCACTTAATCTTGCAGCGTTTCCATGTTTATTTTCTTTCATGGTCATTGATCATAGCATTTCAAACACCTCTGCAAAGGGCTAGTCACCCTTCTGTCCCCTCAATTTGTGAATACCTTTTCATTTAATGAAAAGAGGAAGAAAAAAAAGCCGTACAGATCAAGACTGGTTTTTTTCAGCAGGAACAAAAGGGAGAAAGTAGAATATCTTGGTTTGGTTTGGTTTTTTAACTGGTGAAAGTTCTGTAGTATTCTTGTAATACTCAGGTTCTGAACCTATTCTGTGAAATTCTGCCTCTCTGTGACTGTTCCTTTGTATTTTCTTCCTTCCTGTAAATTTTTGTTTTTCTTTTGCTGCTTTTCTGGTAATTAGAGGAGTGGTTCAATCAAGGTGAGTCTTTGCAATACTTTCTTTTCATCATTGCCATAATATGCTTTGTTCAGCTTTTACATGCAAGGCTAAGAGCTGAGGTCAAGGTCTTGTTAATTCACCTTCTCCTCTGCTCCCCCCGCATCCTCCTGTTCATTTCAGTAGGCATGGAAGTCCTCTAATTGAGTGAGCATTTTCGGTTTGGTCTTCCCACACTGAGAATAGAAAAGAGAAGGTTTTATTCATTCCTGGTGTAAGTGCAGTAAGAGAATTGATTTGTAACTGGCCTGATAACCCCACGAGAGAGGGAGCACCTAAGCGTGCAAGTTGCCTCCCCACCCCCGTCATATCAAAGTACAGCCTTGCTGGCTGGTCAGGGTAGCAGTCGCCATGAAGACTCAGCAGCTTGGATGGGTATTCTCAGGGATCCTTGGTGTTTTGTCTGCTTGGGCATGCGTGCCTGGGCTGCTGCATCTTCATTACTGGCACTCAGACCAGCAAATGGCTCGGGGGACGCACCCTTTAGTTTCTCTTCCAGCACAATAAGTAAAATTGCAATTGGAATGCACAAGGCTGAGACTAAATTTTGCCTCCCTTGCTTCTCAGCTGGGAAGCTGTTAGGCTGTGAGTGCCCTGGAGACTTCCGCTGTGTTCCCGAGACTGACTGGGGTTAAAGGCAGGGTGGCTTTCAGTTTGTGACACTTGCTTTAGATCAGTGGGTTCTGGAGGGCTGAGCCAAAGGAGAAATGGGGGGGGGGGGGAACAACACCCCTAATTGCCCCACCCAACAAGTGGTGCTCTTTCAGACTGACTGGTGAGCCTGTGGAAGATGGGCATGTTGGCAAGACAGAGCTCAGCCCTTGCTTTCTGTCGCTCCGCTGTAGTCCGGTTCACCGGGTGTATTAAGCAGAGTATTGACTGTTGGCGGGGGCTGGGGGGGGCGGGGGGGGGTGTTATGAAGAATCTCTTTGCCTTCAACTTTTTTTTTTAACCAACAAGAAAGCATTTGGGAATTAATCCTTCAGCAAAAACGGTCTGGCTGAATAGCTGTTTTGATTATCTGGTAAAGCAAAATGACATTTGAGGAAGATCAACAACAACATTAGTGGTTAATAATGCCAGGTCACACTTCAAAGTCCGTACTGAGTTTCTGACAGATTGAAAATGCTGAAGGTCATGTTTTGGTTGTTTCTTATATAATGAAAGCGGGGCGTGGGGGAGGGAAAGAATTTTAATCCCACTGTTTCAGAGACTGTAAATTGCATCTTGCACAAGCAAGTCTCATGTCAGGCAGTTCTCCCAAATCAGAGTGCTGTGCCAATTCCTACAGCCAGGTCTCATAAAACAGACCTGTCAGCAGGCATGTTCAGAGCTGTCTGTCTCTTGGCAAAGTCTGGAGCTGTGCTTCTGATCCAACAGCATCATCTTTTCTCTGGCGTACCTCAGGCTGGAAAACGTGGAGAGCAGGGAGGTGCACAGAAGGGCAGAAATTGAAACGTACCAGAACAGGATCTTAAGCTTCTTTTCGACCACTAGTGTTGTCGTTTCAGCATCCCTGTGCACTAGCACTACTGACAGGTTTGAGTGACGGGGGGTGTCAGAGCTGCTGAAGCCGGCAGTCGGCTGGTTTTCTCATGATATCAGTCAGGCCAGGGGATGGCTGAGAGGTTTGTAATTGGTAGGCTCTTGAACTTCTGCTAAATTTGGTCACCTTCCTAGAAACTCCAAACCAGTATTTGTGGGTCCTCTGAAAATCAAATGGGAAAAATACCAGCTGGGCCGCAGATCAAAAGCTTTTCCTTCTAGATGGGTTTCTTTTGGAGTCTTCTGACAGCTTGGTCACCTTCTCTCAATAGGAAGGAAAATGTAGGTGCTTCGGGTATTTCTGAACCTGGCCCTTGCTCAATTTGATTAGGCAAGTAATTTGTAGGGTCAAAATCCCCTTGGTCAGAGCTCTGCGTTCTGAATTGCTTCCATTCGTAAACAGCTGGCAGCTTGTGGTTTGAACAGCCGTGGATTTGCCTGCGAGGTGGGTTAGTTTCTCGGAGGGCTGAGAGACAAACTCGCAAAGGCTTCGTAGAAGACAGCCGGTATTTGCAGTTTGGCCCAGAAATTGAGCTACAGCAACTGAAGATCACAGAGCACAGGTGCAGTGTGCTGTCTTAATGAAAGATGGTTTAGTAAATAGGCAGCTGCTTCTGCATTGCTAGCTCAAAAGACGTAGCAGCCAACACTGCTCTCCTGGACAATCTTTTCCTTAAAAAGTTGTGCACAAATACATACTGCTTTCTGAAGAGTGCACTAGAAAGAAGGGAACTCTCACTGTGCTGTCTCAGTTCTGCAGGGCTAATAGAAGTACCAAACCCCAACCTTTAAATTATAGAGAACTTCTGAAATGAGTAGTTGTGTTGAATAAGGTCTGGCTCTCCAAGTAAGTGTTCTGAGGTTTAAACTAGCTAATGCCAGAGACATGAAATTCGGGGTCATGTGAAAAAACAGTTTGTCCTACTTGTAGATAAGATGGAGTCACATTTATTGGTCTGCATTAAGTCTGTAATCTTTCCTAAACACTGACTTCCTTCCTTCAGTGCTTTCCCCCCGCCCCGGCCCGCCTCCCTCTGCCCTGCTTTTTCCTGTCAATGCTCTAAGGGTCAACAAGCGTTTGCAGCCAGTAACTGGGTTCAGCTGCTGTTATGAAATGTGATGTCCTTCGGTGATGCACAGCGTTTTTTCTTTCTGGTGTTTGGTTCCCCAAGCAATGTCCTGGAGCGAACACTTGATGGAGGGCTGCAAAGTGCAGCTAATTCCTGTCCCTTCCTTTAGAAAAGATACCTTTCAAAGGAGTGGCATGGTACCTGGCTGCATGACCTTTTGGCAGCTTGGATGGGCTTTTTCATACTCTATATAATTAAGCAAATTAATTCAGATGAACAGAATTTCTAGATGCATGTTTTGTTTTGCACAGTAGTTAAAGTTGGTTGGTATTCTGCATTGGCATTTCAAATCAAAAGTGTATGATATTTCCAAAGAAAGGGAGGGGACGGAATACTATCTTGAGGGTCTTCTTTTTCCTCTTGACATTATTTCTAAATATTCATATTGGTACTTAAAAGCTCTATTTCTTCTCTATGTAGTACTGCATCTGTTTATCCTTTTGTCGAGAGGAAAGGTAGAGTGGCCCATTGAATTCACTGTGTGGAAGCTGTACCAGCTCCCTGCTATAACAGGGCAGGGGTTGACCTTTCCCATTTCATGACATGCTCCCAGTCAAGAGTCAGACTAATCCCCACGTTACATTTTCAGGGACCATTTTCCTGCTTGCTTTTAAGCATCCTGTCTGGTGGAGCTTTCAGCCTGTAAGCCTCTGTTAGCAGCCTGGTAGAGTCCCTATTCAGACGCCACCTCTGGCAGCTTAAATTGTGGACTTATGAATTCACCCCATCGCACCTGCCTCCCCTGCTCTTGAGGGAGAGGGACTAAATAAGTTGATTTTCCCCCTCAAAATAATTTAGGAAAGCTAAATTGTACCCTGCTGTCCTCAGAAGCCATGCAGATTCCTGCGCTTTAAAATCTCTCTGCTGTCAGGACTCCCCTGACAGCAAGGCGCCTGCTTATCCCACAGCACCCATGCGGGCTTCCCCAAGGCAGTGCCTCTCCTTGCGGGGAGAGGAGGGGCTGAAAACAAACCCTTCCCTCCCGAGCTGGTCACGTAACCTTGAATTCTCCACCTAACTAAAACTAAAGTCCAGGTTTTGCTCTGCTTTCTATGAAGGATTGTATAAATTAAAGCCAATGTAATGGTTTGAAACTGTCTCTTAGCAAAAGTATGGAATTGTTTCCATTAGTTTCTAATAAATAGTCAAAATGGCACTTTATTGATTGAAGGGCAATTCAAGGTTAAGTTGTTGGCTGCTGTCTGTACAATATATTAAATCTAGGCCTTCCTGCCTGATAGTCGGGATGAGAATAGAGGCTGCAAAGCAAGCCTGTTATATGTTGCTCTGCTGCTCAGTTTCTGCTTCAGCTAAGCTTCAGATCAAAATTCCTCTGTGAAAATAACAAGTAAATACTGGGCTTCTGAGGGAGGGGCGTAGCTTTGCCAAGAAGGGAAATGGCACAATTTTCCAAGATTTTATGCACTCAGGACCCACTGAAATGCTAGTGCTAAGCATGTTTGCGGACCAGCCCAAAAGTAGTGCGGATTTTTGTCCCCAAGTTGCTCATGCTAAAACCACAGCTACGCAGCTGGATTGCAAGTCAGATATGTACAAATACGGGTAATAGTCTGTGAGTTATATTCTGAGTCTGTATCTTCTCTCATCCTGTAGATGCACATCACAGTAACTTACCTGTCAGTATGCTGACAGTCTTTTCCATCTGTTGTCTTATTTTTTTGCACAGGAAAGAAGAATGGAGATTTGGACAGGAATTTTGATACACTTGATTTGCCTAAGCGGTCTGAAGCAGCAAAAGGTAATGCTAATGCATTTGCTTTTGGAAATAACAAGTAGCCTGGGAGCTGGAGGCTCCTGAAGGAACTTGAGAAGTGAGCATATAATAGAAAACAAAAGAAATAATAGATGTGTCAGTGCTTGTTGTTATCTAGTATTCAATACTGGATATAACTAGCTTTTATATGAAGCTGCTAAATGGGTGGAATCTTGTAGAAGTCCATCTGATTTGGGGTTAGGTGGTAGTAACCCCATAGAGGGGCGAGTGCATGCTCTCTTCCTTTACAACTCCGTTTGCAAATTGCCTGCACTAGACATGAATGTAAGGAGTTAGGAAATGCATTAGGGGAGTATACTTATCACTAACCTTTTCCCTTCCCTGGCATCTCTGTATTTCTTCAGTGTTCCGACAAATTGGAGAGTGAGGGCAGGGATGAGTTCAATTTTTTGTCTTTACTGATAGTCAGTCTTCTCCTGAATACAGTATTCCTCCCTGTCTGTAGTGAGTAGTACCTGTAGTTTTCAAAAATTGGGAGGTTCACAGAAAAATTCTTCCACGTTGGGATTTTGTATTTCAGCTCTGGCAGAGGTGAAATCTTTCACAAATAATCTGCCTTCCCTTCCTGCATGCACGTGCTCTTTTTAATTGGAGATTACGAGATGCTTGGGATCTCGTCAGATTTCTACAGCATTGGACCATATTTTGAGACTTGCACAGGTTTTCATTTGAAGTGTGTGCAATGTCATTGCAAAGGTTCAGCCATTGTCATGGCAACTGCTGCGGTGCCACCCTGACAGCCTAGCCTTGCAGGAAAAGCTCTCCTATAGCACCCTCACCTTAATGATCTGTGAATACCCAGAACTACCTGAGTATTCTTCAGAAGGAAAATCTTAAACTCTTCCTGCATCACTTGTACAATTTCAGAGAGTATAAAGAGACAGTGTGACTCAATGGAGAGATCCTTGGACTTGAGATACCTGAATTATGTTACTTTAGTGACCTTGAGCGAATCAACTAATTTGTGCTTCAATTTCCTTGCTGTAAACTGAGGGCAGCAGCAAAGGCCATATCTAACATCCTTACAGGTGTACTGACAGTCAGCAATGGTATAGTAATTACACATGTGAAGTGCTGCACTCTGACTTCAATTTGTGGGCAGCAAAGCTCTGATTGATGATATGCAAACTAATCCTAATACATAGATGGATCTAATCTATTAGAGGCACCCTTTACAATGGGTACTGTTTCTAGGCTAATGTCTAAACATTAATTTTCATTTGGTGCATTATTCCTCTTAGAAGGTGCTTAGAAGGAAACCTCTCCTAACCAACCTTCGCTTTAATGCCATCAGTTCAGGACTGGACGTTGGCTCCATTGCAGAGGAAGGAGTCTTCTTAAGGATGCCAAAAAAAGAAAGGAACACAAAATATAGCAAGGGCTTTAGCACTTCCATTCCTTTCCAAATGTGATTGGAACGTGGGTGCCACTAAAGGGAAAAGATGGAAATCAAGGATTTCTGTAAAGAAATAGATCTTGCATAACTTCCTTTAAAATAAGACAAAAATCTTTCATGTGGCTCTGCTAATGGTAGAAGTGTTGTGGCATATTTGATGGGAGATGTATCTGTGTCTCTGAGCTTACGCAGCTTGTTATCATACTCAGCTGCTAGAAATATCATACTCTTCAAGACGTTTTGTTTGAGAATTTCAACATACCCCCATTTAATCTAAGCATAATAGATTTTAGTCTGATGTGGTGGGTTGACCCCTGGCTGGATACCAGGTGCCCACCAAAGCCGCTCCATCACTCCCCTCCTCAGCTGGACAGGGGAGGGAAAATACAGTGAGAGGCTCATGGGCGGAGATAAGGACAGGGAGAGATCACTCTCATGAGAAAAACAGATGTGACTTGAGGAAAATTAATTTATTACCAGTCAAATCAGAGTAGAATAATGAGAAATAAAAACTAAATCTTAAAACCCCTTCCCCCCACCCCTCCCTTCTTCCCAGGCTCAACTTCACTCCCTATTTTCTCTACCCAATCCTCCCCAGCAGTGCAGGCGGACAGGGAATGGGAGTCGCAGTCAGTCCATCACACGATGTCTCTGCTGCTCCTTCCTCGTCAGGGGGAGGACTTCTCATGCTCTTCCCCTGCTCCAGCGTGAGGTCCTTCCCACTGGAGACAGTCCTCCAAGAACTTCTCCAATGAGCATCCTTCCCACAGGCTGCAGTTCTTCATGAACTGCTCCAGCGTGGGTCCCTTCCCCGGGGTGCAGTCCTTCAGGAACAGACTGCTCCAGCGTGGGTCCCCCACGGGGTCACAAGTCCTGCCAGCAAACCTGCTCCAGTGTGGGCTCTTCTCTCCATGGGGCCACAGGTCCTGCCAGGAGCCTGCTCCAGCACAGGCTTCCCTCGGGGTCACAGCCTCCTTTGGGCATCCACCTGCTCAGATGTGGGGTCCTCCACGGGCTGCAGGGGGACAGCCTGCCTCACCATGGTCTTCACCACAGGCTGCAGGGGAATCTCTGCTCTGGCACCTGGAGCATGTCCTCCTCCTCATCCTCCTACTCCTCCTTCTCCACTGACCTTGGTGTCTGCAGTTGTGTCTCCAACTTTCCCCCACCTCAGCCAGTAGGCTGGGGGTGGGCAAGACCTTGGGAGGGGGCACAGCCAGGACACTTGACCCAAAGTGAGCAAAGGGATATTCAATACCATATGACATCAGCTCAGCAATAAAAGCTGAGAGAAAGGAGGAGGACAGGAGGGCATTTGTTGTTAAGATGTTTGTCTTCCGGAGCAACCGTTACACATACTGAAGCCCTACTTCCTAGGAAGTGGCTGGACATCACCTGCTGATGGGAAGTAGAGAATAAATCTTTTCTTTTCCTTTGCTTCTATGCACAGCCTTTGCTTTTGCTTTATTAAACTGCTGTTATCTTGACCCACAAGGGGGTTTTTCCATTTTATTTTGTCCCCGCCCTGTCCAGCTGAGGAGGGGAATGATACAGCAGCTTGGTGGGCACCTGGTGTCCAGCCAGGGTCAACCCACCACATCTGACTACATATCTCATGCTAGATTATGTCAGGAGATTAATTCTACAGCATTTTGAAAGAAGCCCTTTGACATAGAAAAAGGCATGAGAAACTATTTATGTGCTAAGAGTAAAAAATAAATTCAGTGATACAATTTTGTTCACTTCTTTACTAGTAGCTTCCTGCTAAGCATCTAGTTTACATGAGAGTTCCTGGATATTAAAGGTTCTATCAAGACTGCTAGGACTTTGAATTGTTCGGTAAGATAAGACAAATAAAATTGTAGTTTTAAAACCCATAAAAGCTTTGGTCAGATCTATGCAATAGAGTATAATTGGCACTGATGAGATCAGCTCTCAGCTGAAGCAGAACCTCGTTACTAAGACTGAAAAATCATGCAAGTTTTAATGATCAAAAGCACTCAGTTTGATTGACACAATGAAGTGCTATTTCAAAAATCAACAATTAGAGATTAGTTGCTTTCATGTATTATTAAAGCCATACTAAAGCGAGTTTGCAGCTGGAATCTTTGGGCAATTGAAACTGCAGTAATAAGATTTGTTCATGCAATGCAGCAAATGAACATTGTGGTAGTTAACAAATACTGGGATGCAGTGGTGTTCGGTTTCCTGTAATCTTATAGCCAACATCCGTGGTGCTTATCTGGTGGGTCTAAAGATGAGGTTTCAAGAACCTGACGTCAAGATTTCCCTATAAAATGTTCTTAGGTATGATCATTGAGCTTAACTGATAGCGTGCTTCTAATCGCTTGAAAAACTGTGAACTAGTTCAGACCTACTTTTTATCATTCTGGAAACTTTGTTTGGTCTCCAAATTACTTTAATTGCCAGAATCTCTGCTGGTCCTGTAGCTGAACATCGTAAAACCAGAAATTTTCATAGTTTCTAGTTGGGGATGGGGACAGGTTAATGTCTGTGTGGGAGGCAGAGGTTTTCTCAGTCTTTGTTCAAGACAGCTTAGGCATATGTTCATATCCTGAGCAGTCCAAAGGCTCTCGTGAGTTATTACCGAGTTTAAATGCTAGTAATTTTTTTTTCCTGGAATTTGTTTGCTCTGAGAGGAATGAATGAATGAACACAATTCCTTTTTTCAAAATTATGAACTAGAGTCTCCTTTTCTTCTGATTGCTTTTGGTTTTTTAATGGAAATCAGATTTTGCTGCAGCACAGCATTTGAGCAGCCCTGAAACCATTTCTAAGCCTTTAATAATTTTATATGCTAGGCATTCTGGTAGGGGAAAGCTTCCAGTTCAGGGTTGTTATCTGTGGTAAACTGGATAATGTCAGACGGGAGAACTTGCAGTGCTTTCAGAAGCTGTCTCATCTGATATTAAAAAATAAATATATACGCTCTGGCAATGTCCAGAGTGCTGCTGTCCTCACGAGGAAAGATTGTGGAAGAGAAGCTTCTTGTTTCCTCTTTGTTGAAAGGAGAATACTTTTTTCTGACAGTTGGAGAGAGAGGATGAATTTTTTGGGTAGCGATAAGAGCTTGCATAGAGCAATATGCAAAGGGGACAGCACTGACAAGAAATTACGAATGCTGTCCTCGGGACCTTGCTAAATTTAGTACTTTCAAAAATTCCTTCTTCTGTTGGGGGGGGAGGGGGAAGCCTTGCTGAAATCCCTTCCCCGATATAAAGTAGGTCACTGATAGTGGTGCTGGCCGTCTCCTCTTCAGCATGTTCTCTTCTGCACTACGACAGCGCGGATGCTGATTTCTCCTGTGTGTGCAGTAAATACACAGCGTAGTACAATTCCTTTGCTTTGTTTCCAGAGTCCTTATTTCTGAGGAGGAATAGTGACAGGAGGCTCATGCATTGGAGGGAAGATCAGGATTAATCATATCTGCAGAGGAAAGCCGTGTCTCTGATGGCAGACTGCGATAAGGTTTTCTGGGAGGAATTAGCATTGATATGTGTCAGCCCTCTGAAGATATTGTAAAGGTGATAACATTTAATCCTCCTGATATGAAGGTGTTGGATTGTCCGCCTCTGTTCATCAGTGCTGGAACATAGGAGAAAATCCAGAAGAGCAGACCAGCTTTTTATATGGAATCAGCAGGTTATTCCTAATTAAATCCAGACCTCTGTGCTATTTGGTTTAAGCAGATCTCATGGCTTCTTGTTTATGTGCACATACATCCAATGGCATAAGAGTAGATGCTCTAAGGTGCTTTGGGTGTTGAAGTTCAGCTGTGGTTTCAGTTCATCTCATTAGGGAGTTGAAAGTTTTCAGCCATAAGGAGACAAGTGCAGGTACGCTTCAGCCTGGTGCATGAGCTAACTCATTCTCTCCTTTAAATCTGTTATTAAGGTGGTTATTGGTTAATCTTTTCCATTTTGATTATTTAAGCTTGCTTCCATTTTAAAGGGACCATAAGTTTTTAGGAGAGAGTCGAGCAGAAATACTGAACTAGTGCTAAAGCTGCTTATAGTTGAACAAGTCTATTTTCTTGCAGCAGGGACCTCACAGAAAAGCTGATTTTATTTGAAAGCTCAGCTTTGTGTGTACACTTAACCCTGGTCAGGAGCCTGTGTATGTAGGGAATGAGATTTTGGGTGAACTTGTCAGCAGGTGAATTTCTTCTGTCTCCATTATCTGAAATCCTCAGTTGCTTTCCATGTAGCCTGATGCTGATGATAGATTTTCTATTCCAGAAGGTGAGTGTTTAAACTCACTTATAAATCTTTCTGTTACTGCTCCAGGAAATTAGACTTCCTGGCACTGTCAGGGTAATGACTTTAACTTAGTAGATTACAAAAATGTGGGCAATTTGTCTTCAGCTATAGGCAACATGTAGTGGAGGGAGAGAGAAACTTCACTGAAGCTTTACTCTGACTTTAGGTTTGTAATTAAGATTAGGTGCTGTTCTCATTTCACTGCTGTTTTAATTTGCTTTCTTTAAATCTTTACAAGTTGACTCAAGCACTCACCTGCCCTTTCCAGCTCCCTTCAATCATTAATTTTGATTGTCGTATTGTAAGTGAGTAGAACTGATTGATTAATGGTACCATCCGCACCCCCTCCTGTGCCTGCTAGTGGAAATTGAGGGACTGGGAAGATCTCCTCTGTGAGAGCAAGTAACTTGTTCTTATATTAACATCTTTTAAGTATTTCATGCACGTTGTTGAGAATTCCTATCAGAATTATTAAGTATCTCTTATTGCTGTTGCTTTACTAAGTGGAGTGTTCATTTTGGTCCCGTGTGTTTTTTCATAATTTACAAAGCAGTGAAAGATTTCTCATCTGTCTTCCAATGCTTTGAGTCAGAGGAAATTTATTACCTTGAATAGGGAAATTCCCATATGGAGCCTGCCCTTGCCAAACTTTCTCTAGCCTGATACCTGTAAGTTCTCATTCTTTTTCCCAACTTCTGTGAGGAATTCGGAGCAGGCACCTGTGGATTTTTCCGTTCTTGCGTACACACTTTTTCTATAGCTGACTGCTAATTTTTCTGGAATACTCTGCTTTTATTATCATAATCTTCTTCAATTCTTATGTTGGGCCACTTGTTTGTTCAAAGCTGGGTTCAAACACAGCAGTGGTTTGCTTCCTGCCCTGCTGAGCTGTGCTCTACAGGAGAAAACGCTTATTTGTGATCTTTATGGATCTGTTAAATTTGATTATGTAGAACATAAATTGTAAGTTTAGGGCTGAAACTGAAAGGTTTGAAACATGGTATAGGGAGATGCAGCTGGAATGTGACTTGGAGGTCCAGGGAGCACGAGTACTCTTACGTCTTTCGTCTTGTTTCTGCCCTAACGTATCTTCTTCCAATGAAAAGAATGAGTCTTAAATAGCTTCTTGTTGTTCTTAATGTGACAGCTCAAGCAATTTGAACTAATACCAAGTGTATTATAGAACAATGATTATTTTCATTATAAGTAGACTGGCCTAAGCCTTTGAGTTGTAGCCTATATTGACACACTGTGACACCTGTTTTAATGATGTGTGCCTTTCTTGCTTGAGTCTGTTACGGAGAGGGTTTAATGGTTACTCACTTAGCATGGATTCTAAACAGAGTGCAAAATTCTATCACCAATAGTTAGGTTGATAAAACTACCTTAAAACAGAAAATCATTCCAGTAGGAGTGGTGTTCTCTTTACAGAGGATTTTTTACAGACTTTACAGACAACACAAGTTCTCTGTAAACTCTAGATGGGGAGAGCAGCGATGGGTGGTGGTGGCTCATCTGCAGAGATGAGAAGGAGTTTCTCCTTGACTTCTGTCTCACTCCTAGTCCCAGTACATACTCCAGGGTAGCTAAAAGGAAATTTGCTGTAGGATTGTATGTGATTAGAAATGTTTTGCAGTTCTTGCTTGAGAAGTTTTATGTAGGCCAACAAGACAGGAGAAGGAATGAGTAAAGGGTCTACCTCGCTTTTCAGGGACAGCTAACTTTGAAACCTGTTGAATAAACACTGCTTCATTGTCGTGATGTTCCCTGTCGCTAGCTGTTCTCAGTTCTTGCTGGCTGTTGCCAGGATCAGCCAGTCCTTTGTGGTAGATTTGTGTCATACCCATGCAGAGCTGCTGGACTTCATTGCTAAAGCAGTCCTAGTAGTTAGTGATTGCACTGGTTTTGGCTGGGATACAGTTAATTTTCTCCATAGTGGCTAGTATGGGGCTATGGTTTGGATTTGTGCTGGAAACGGTGCTGATAACCCCGGGACAGCTTCCTTCCTCCTGAGCAGGGCTTACACAGAGCCAAGGCCTTTTGTGCCCCTCACCCCACCCCACCAGCGAGGAGCTGGGGGGGCACAAGGGGTTGGGAGGGGACACGGCTGGGACAGCTGACCCCAACTGACCCCAGGGATGTCCCACACCATATGGCTTATGGTCAGCACATAGAGCTGGGGGGAGGAGGAGGAAGAGGGAGATGTTAGCAGCGATGGCGTTTGTGTCCCACGTCACCGTTAGGCGTGATGGAGCCCTGCTTTCCTGGGGATGGCTGAACACCTGCCTGCCCGTGGGAAGGAGTGAAGGAATTCCTTGTTTTGCTTTGCTTGCATGCACGGCTTTTGCTTTACCTGTTAAACTGTCTTTATCTCAACCCACGAGTTTTACCTCCCCGCTCCCCGATTCTCTCCCCCATCCCACTGCGGGGGGAGTGAGCAAACGGCTGTGTGGTGTTTAGCTGCCTGCTGGGTTAAACCACAACAGTGATTCACACTCTTGTCTTGTGATGAGCTCACCTTGCTGCACAGATGTTGCATAAAATAAATCATTAGCACAATTCTTAAGGATTGTTTCTTCCTTGTTGCTTTTGTGCAGGTAGTAAGCCTTGAACAGCTTGGCCTTTGAAGGTTGTTGTCTGTGGAACGACCTCTGTTTCCTTCTACATAACTCAGTGGCTTAAGGTTTAAAAAACACAACCCCCACCTATTTTTGACAGGTATTGAACTAGCTGAGCAGTTAAAGCAACAGATTTTCCGCAGACAGCATGTTTTACCCACAGGTACCCGTGGTGAGAGATTGTCATGCAATGCATTAAACAGCAGCAACTAGACAAAATCTTTTGGGCTTTTATCTTGGTGCATGCTGCTGCAACAGGACTGGCAAACATGTAAAGGGCACAGTTATGCTTTTGTATTGTATTATATTGCTAGAATCTGGATTTAATATAACAAATAGCTCTGCTGCATAGGAGTCAGCAAACCTTTGTAGAGGGAAGTAAGTTACATCATTGAACATCCCTGCATGTCCAAGGTTCTCTTATGGTCTACTTGGTTTTTAGGTTACTGTTCATTTGATAGGATGAGAGGAAACAGCCTCAAGTTGTGGCGGGGGAGGTTTAGGTTGGATATTAGGAAAAATTTCTTCACTGAAAGGGTTGTCAAGCACTGGAACAGGCTGCCTGGGGAAGTGGGTGAGTCACCATCGCTGGGGGTATTTAAAAGACCCTGTAGATGTGCCATGGACATGTTTAGTGTTGGACTTGGCAGTGCTGGGTTAATGGTTGGACTTGATGATCTTACGGGTCTTTTCCAACCTAAATGATTCTATGATCTGTAGACCAAATGTGGTTTTTTTTTTTCTAAGTGCTTTAGCCTTTTAGCCCTCTCTTGACATACAGGTGGCTTAAGTGATGATTGTAGTTCAGGAGTTAGCTAGTTCCAGCAGTGTTTGTCAACCACTGTTTGCTTTCTTTTTTTTAATGCACTGACATACACATGCGTTGTCTTAGGATCAGCGCTGCCTTGAGGGTGGAAGATGCATGTCTCCCTTACCTGTTGTTTTACTGTCATCGTTGGTGGGTGTGATCACTTGCATTCATGTAGGCATTTAATATTGTATACTTGTAGTAGTTATTTTTGCAGAAATATTCAAATATTGATAAGGAGTCACAGCTCAACCTTGCTTTTCCCAAGTGTGTATGACCTTTGTGAATTCTGCCGCTAATTCTTTTCACTTGTTAATACAATTCTATCCTACAACATTCTCACTTTGGAGAGTGTGAGGAAACAAATATTTTTCTGGGACAAATACTGGTGATATGACTGAAACCCTACACAGTGACTGTGTACAGTAATGCTGCTGAGACTCTCACAGCTCTGCTGTGTGGGGTTTAGTTATTCCACCAAATCATGTGAGAGGAATGTGAGACGTTACAGGACCAGCTCTTAGGCTGGTGTTATCTGTCTGCTCAGGAATGTGAAAAATAGTTTTGGCTTTATGTTCTGGTGGTTGCTACCATGTTTGTCAAATCGTTGCTGTCGCTTCTGAGAATGCCTCAACATTGCAGCTCTGAGCCATGCTTTCCGATCCCTTGCTTCGTCCGTGGGGACATCCAGGCAAGAACCGTCTTTACAGATGAGACAGGCTAGATTCCTGGTAGAATTAAAGTGGCATCTGTGGAACAGAAAAGCTCTTGCAGCTGCAGTAAGGGGAAGCACAATGTTTGTGTGACTAGACTGTCCTATAAATTGCCTAGTTAAGGGAGATTTACTTTTGGGTCAGGAAGATTTGAATTGGGAACTTGAAGAGTTCTTCTACATGAGGGAATATATAACCAATGTGAGCTGAAGAAATTTTGCCTGTGAAGGTTATATGCCTCTAACACCCCCCCACCCCGGTATGGGCACTTCATAGCGTGAATGTCTTTTTCAGTTTTAGGTTACGTAGCTTTGAAGTTTAAGCTGAGGGAGCAGTGGAAAACAACTGCTGGGACGGGGAGGCAGGAGGAGCGATTGTACTGATGTGAGAATTTCATTCAGCTCTGTATTTATACAGGGTTGAGAATGTGAAGCTCTTCATGAAGTCATAAGGTGGTTGTTCCTGTCCATAACTTCTTGGCTCTGCTAAAATTTGTTTGCCTGTAGAGCTGCTCCTTCTCCCTTTGTTTTCTACCTCTGTCTTAACAGCTAGAGGTCACATGCAAGGTGAGTTAGGAAGACAGTTTTCTTTCTGAATTGTTTCAAACTCTTCCTTCTGAATGAGCAAAATCTGACTCACCTCTAAGGTACTTTACTTTGGTTATCCTGGAAATAGTGAATGAACATACACAACTATTCCTCCTCTTCATCTTTTCTTGAGTTCTTGAATGTTCCTTGGTGCGTGGAGAGGAAAAGCTGGCAGCTGAGACAAGATTCTTCCTCTCCACCTTTAGGTCCTTTCACCTGTGGCTCTCATGGGACTATAAAATAGCTGCAGCAGTCAGCTTCCAGCTCCTTCTTGCCTGAGGCTGACACCCAAAAATATAGATCTATTATAATAACTAGCAGTATCTTCAAAAGACAAGGATCCCAGGTGGTAAATTCCCTTTCCAGCTTGATGTGAATTTGTGGCCAAGTTATAAATGCACAGAAAATGAGACTTATGCATGTGGTTATAACATCTTAAACTAGAACAGCCTATATATACTTGCATAATAAAGTAGCCTATGAAAAACTAAACAGCAGGAACTCCACTCAAGCGCATGGTAATTACAGCAGCTAGTAAGGAGATGGAGCAATCTGGAGCTTCAGCAAAAGACAGAGCTGGAAGTAAGAAAGTCTCATTTTCACATTCCAGCATTACTGCTGATTTGCTGAGTGGCCTTAGGCAAGGTAATTGCATTCAGATGCCAGGGCTGTAGCGAATTCATGAAGTGTCTGCTACTTCCACTGCCTTCACTAGAATAATCACTGGTATTTTCATTGCTGCTCTGGTAACCAGTGTAGATGGAGTGTACTTGGTATGTTTGTAAAAACAGCAAAATTCTGCCAAGGTATTGTCTATCACAACTGTTGCTAGCACCACAGTGATAGAAAAATTAAATAAAAACATAATTTCTGTTAAAGGTGGTTAGTAGTGGCTTGCCCCAGTGGGATATTGTGTGAATGGACTGAGGAGTTCATGCTGCAGAGGGTGTTTTGAAAATACGTAATACTATGAATTGTTTTGTATTCTTGCTATGCGTCTTACACTTCCTGTGTATTTTTATGGAGAAGTTCAAGTGTGTCATATATGATGCTCTGTATAGACAGGTATACACAGAAACCAACACATAGCTCAAGACCTTGGCAACTTTTACAGCCCAGCTACAACATTTACTTTAGTTATAGCAATGAGTGCTCTCTGGCAATGCAGGATCTTAACCCTTCAACCACTGATTGGATTTTCATGTCTTTTATACTTGGTTACTATTTCTGATGATAAAATAATTAATGTTGGAGAGTGATAGTTGTCAGTCATATTTTTTTTTCTTTTCACAGCCTTCCCTGTACTCTTTGTGCTAGCTAAGAATGGTTAATACTCCTCTTTCCCCACCCTTTGGTTTGAGTATATGTTTTTGCATGTCTCATTTAGCATTTCTATTCTACAAGCAATTCTAATTGTTACTCTAAAATAGAATGCCTGTTATTACAGAGTATAGCTCATTATACAGATGCTGCTCAAGGACTGTTTATAAAATGAGAATGTGCCAAGAAAGTCTGCCAGCAATAAAAGCAGGAGTTGGTGGGGAGGTGCTTATCCCACATAACTGTAACTGCCTCAGTCTTGGGACTTAGTCACTGCAGTGAAAAACTCCATCCATCCATCACTGCTGTTATGTCAGATTCCTGCCATGCCACTTACTCAGTTTCGGTTAAGAAAGAACAATGAAAGCTCAGAAACTTTTCCCCCCTTTTAGCATAAGCATAAAAAATGAGATGATACTTTGAAGAGGGGTGCGAATCCGAAAGTTGTCCTGTGCCTAGCCAGTATTGTCGTGAAGCGCAAGGAAGGGGAACTCAGGTTCTGTCAGAATTTAGAGATTAAATTTCACGTCAGAATCAATTACAAAAACCTTGTTGCACAAAGGTATGGTTGTCTCTAGTGTCCATCAAAAGTACCGCAGCGAAGTTCTGCTGACGAAGCTTCTTGACAAGGTAAGAGAACAGCAGAAACTTTCAGAACAGCTGAGGCAGAAAAATGGTGTAATGTTGATTTAAGTCCCTTGCCAGATTTCCAGAAATAGCGTGTGCATAAGTAAAGGAAGTAGTTACAGCTCCGGGTGAGTGTTATGAAGGCTGGGCCTTTAGGAGTAATAGGAATGTGGATAGCTTTCTCGGAGGCCTACGTGACTCAGATGCTTTCAAAACTCAACACTAGACAGACATCTCTCGAATCTTACTTAAAGCGTCTGTCTGGGATGCTCTGGCTATCCTGTCTGGTATTCTTTTGCCCACAAAAACGCAGGCTAATGCCCCGTAATTAAGCATTGGAACAGGTTCCCCAGGAAGGTTTTGAAGGGTTTTCTATCGTTGAAGGGTTTCAGGACCTGACTGGACAAAGCCATAAATAACTTGGTCTAAACTCAGCATTGAGCCTGCTTTGAGCAGGAAGCTGGCCCAAGTGACCTCCCACACTCTCTGTCAACCTAGTTGTTCTGTGCGACTCTCTTGTTAAC
Organism: Morus bassanus; assembly: GCA_031468815.1. Classification (NCBI taxonomy): domain Eukaryota; kingdom Metazoa; phylum Chordata; class Aves; order Suliformes; family Sulidae; genus Morus; species Morus bassanus. The sequence goes on from CM062577.1 coordinate 30,314,675, forward strand.
TGATTACAAAGTTAGCCAAAAAAAGTCAGTCTGCAAAAAACCAGCACCTTCTTTTTTAGGGACTAGGTTTTTACAAAACAACTTAATCTGTGACAGCTAGCTAGGTGACTCGGATGGGAAGAAGAATGAGAGAGCCCATTTGCTCGTAGAACCTGGGAAAGGAGAATATATGCAAAATGCATCTTAATTGTTGGATCTCATGTTGGTTGGTTGATTGATTTATTGCCCCCCTCAAGGTATGGCTTTTTTAAAAGACAAATGTGTTTTTACTTAGAATATGTACCTTATCTGGTGTCAGCACAGTAGGCTGTGGAGTCCTCACAACACTACGTTAATCAGTCTTTGAGGGTGTGCTTGTAACAGCTAATGATGGGGGAGAGGAAGAGGAATAAAAATGAAAAAATTGTGTGATTCTGAACTAATTGCAAGTTGAGGTACTAGGGATCAGGCACGGAGGCCTTCCTTATAATGCAGCCAAGCCAGGGGAGGTACCTGCAATAAGGTGTCTAGCATTTTTTCCACTTTCGCTTGAACAGTATTTATTAGAGTTAATGGGGAGCTTTAATCATGGAGTTAATCTGAAAATTAAAATAAACTGGAATGTCAAATAACCTGTGCATTCTAAATTGCTGAAGTCACTGGTGCTCATTAGTCAGACTGAAGCTGCAGTTGTGTTTTGCAGAAAGGCAAATAAAGAGAATCAGAAAATGAAGACTTCTGTTTTCTCAGCATTAATTTCTAGTGCGTTTACCTACACAGCTGCTGCAGTCCTATTATCTGACTCATTACTTTGTAAACCACTTTGAGATATCTTGAATGTGAAAGCTGCTATATAAAGCCGTATTTATTTCTATAACCCTGAGTGCTCTGCACGGGCTTAAAAGCTCCCCCCTTCTCTAACATGACAGGGGAATGATGTGACTTAATGTGCCATATACCTCTAACTGTGGATTGAAGAAAAATGACCTTGAACGGAGAGGCAGGCATTTTACATTGTAAAGCAGACGCTTAAATTTACCTGTCAGCTGGAGGGGGGGTGGGAATTGTACCTCTGCTTGGTTTAGAAAGCAATGTCAATCCAACTGCTCATTGCTCTGAACCCACCGAGAGCTTGATTGCCGACCCAGGCATTTTCAGGTGATCAGTGTGAATGGTCATCAGTATGTGGCAGAAAGGAGAGAATTTTTTTTTCGGCCTCTCAGACCATTAGTTTCAGCCCTGAATTTTCTGTGTCTTGGTCATAGGGAAAACTGGAAGTCTGTAGTAGCATGAAAAGTTATTTGTCTGTTTAGAAATAGACCATAGTTCAGGCTTATCTGGGAGGAGGATATGCGAAGAGCAATCCTTCTACCTCATGTCCAGTTCGGTCATGTTTTGCATGCGTTGCAGTCTCCTTACTTTACTGAATATAATCTTGCTTTTGTAGGAGACATCTAGAGCAACTTCATATTCTTTTTTTACCAGTAGCCTCAGTAAAGCGTAAGTACCCGACACACTGTGACAGTCTACTTGAACAGGCCAAGTCTAGATAGTCAAGGCAGAAGCAGAGTGGGAGGGGAGAGGGGGACACGGACTGCTGAAGTGAGTTGTGCAGTTACATGGCGTTTCCATGGCAGAGCTGGGAATAGAGATGAGGTTTCATGATTCCTAAAGCAGTATCTTTCTTGCTGGCTCATGCTAACAAGCTAGGTACCAAACCCACTCCATTTGGAAACGTCAGTTCTTCTTGTCCCTCTCATACAAAGTCAGGAAGAATATTTAATCTAATGAGTTTTGTTTTGAGACCCCTAAAATCACAAGCAGCAAATCTATGATTGAGCATATAATTGCATCTTGTCCTGCTGAGAGTTTAAAAACGATGAGCAAGAAAAGCATCTCCAAAGACTCTTTCAAAATGTGAGGGGACAAGAATAAGACCTAGAGAAAGGATCTGCCTTAACTGAAGTGTCCCCAGTGACCTTTAAACACGTAGGAAATTGGAAGTCTGCATTCCTTGCAAATGCAGGTTTCCCACTCCCCTTTTGGGGATACTTTGCAGATTGAGTCATAAAACATGCTAGTGATCACCGCATGGCACAGAAGGCACCTTGCAGATGTGTAAGAGGAGAGATGAGAAGCGTCGAGGACGACTGAGGTGTTAGTTGCGTTGCAGTGTGCTTGGGATTTCTCAAGGAATGAGAAAGTGCGGGTCTTGGGAGCACGAGACCTCATCCCATCTATTCAATTACGTGAGCGCTGCTTCCAGGCGAGTGCTTCCCTTCAGGTAAGTGCTAGTGTCTAAAACTTAAGACTTGGTAAAGGCACACATGACTTAGATTTGGGCAGTTCTGCAGGGCTTTGTTTAATAGTTATATCCTAACAAGCAGGTCCTTTCCAAATCCTACATACCTGCTTACTGAAAGCAATGCTGAGATTAAACCCATTGAAATGAAACTGTATTGGCAGTTTTCTGTGTGGCTGGATCCCAGCTTCCCTGAAACACTTAAAATTTGGTGCCACTCCCCTCATTGCAGTCTGGAGGCCTATTTCTAGATCCAGCAACGGACTCAGATGGCCCATGAGAAGCCATCAGGGCATTCATACCACTGCCTTGCATGTATGAATGATTAGAAACGGGTATAGGTTGTAACGTGATGGAAATTTCGGTACTCTTGAGGAAGTATCTCACCTTATTTACACTTATACTGACCTTTTCAGAGTTTTCTATAGGCATGTACAAGCTCCACAGTAAATGTCAGCTTCTGCTTAGAATCTTTACATGGGTAGTTTTAAGCTCAATTTTTAATTGCATAGCATTACCATAAGAAGGCTGCACTGAAATTGAGAACTGTCCTAAACAAAGTGGCTGTTGGTTTAAGGATCTTTTCACTATTTTAACAGCAATGAAGTGGTTTCAAAGAAGCTGTCAGAGTTGCTTTGAGGTAGCGTCTGCTGTGGCTTTGTTGTAAAATTTCTCATATGACTTTCTGGTGGTTTGTGAATGCAGGCCATGCCTGTCGGATGGTAGGGATGGGGTCAGGCTGCAATTGGATGCTGTGTAATGTTCCCCTGTTGCCTCTTGAAAAATGTCTCTGTGCTTCCTCTGTTCATTTCAGCTAAGTATCTCATTCATTGCTACAAACTGGGGCCCTGGTCTTTTTTTCTTTCCTTTTTTTTTTTTTTTTTTTCAAACTTGCAAATAGATTAATTTGCAGTTGTAAAATGTGTGTGTGTTTGGATAGCTCAGGCTTCAGAGAGCTGCTTCTCTTCAGATCATGTTGTCTTATTTCATTTTGGTCCAAATTTAAGTTTTATAGCAAGATCTGTCTTTCCAGGAAACTTATAGTTCTCTGGGCAAAGCTGGTTTTGTGCCAGTTCTGCTTGTGATTATCAGGTATTCAGTCAGTGCATCCAACAGCAGACATGTTTACATTTAATAGAAACTTTCCTGTTTTTCTAAAAAGCTGCAGAGAATGGTTGGCAGAAAGGAGGAGAGCATGCCTTCACTCCGTGCCTTCAATGTGGTACGTCCCAGTGCATCCCAATTCAAATGAGGGAGGAGTGGCAGCATCTTCTTTTGCCTCTCACCATCTGTAGCCCCTGCCTGCATACGGTGCTTTGAGGATGGGTGGAAAATCTCTGGAGGATGGGTGGAAAATCTCTGTTCTTGAAGGCATTAAGGTTTCTAGCTTATGCTGAAATCAATGAGATTTAAGTACCCAAATACTGAACCTTGAAAACCTGGGCTGCAAGGTCCATTTTTTTATTAGAGAAGTTGAGGAAAACCTCCTGTTCATGCTGCTTCCACTCTGGCCTGACATTTATTTGACATTGAAAACATCGAATTCTTTTTCTTGGATGCTTGGGAGATACTTGAATTGCCTGACAGCAGCATAGTGACTGTAATTGAGACAGATTAGAGGCACTGGGCTGCCTTTGGGTGCGTGTGGCAGCTTTCATGAAATAAAGAGAGGAATTGAAACACACTTTTGACTTTGGAAGCTGTAGCAGGAACTAATTAGCAATTTCAGGACACAAACAGGATTGGAGGAAGTGTTTGGGTTGGCGTATAATAAATTATTTAATAACGTGAGGGAGTCTTTCCATATGGCACTTGCTTATAAAATGCTTATAAAGGCAAGATTGCAGGACTCTGCTTGTAATAAATCGAACAGGCTTCCAATATCAGTCCTGGTGATTAGGAATCACTGGCCTTTCATTTCTCTAGGCTGAGGCTGGACCTGCTAGCTTCTTCTCAGCTTCGATTCTGATAACCTTACCCCAAAAAAGGTTAGTTGTTTATATCCAAATATTTCCTTCCTACTGGGAAGTAGTTTGAAGTGTTTGATGTTTCTATGAGGGGTAGATCCATTGGAGAATAGACGGATTTATCTTCCTCCTTATTTGAGGAATTCAAGCTGTGGAGTTCTGCTGCCCTTCACGGCCGTAAGAGCAGATGGGCCTCTAGCAAGCAACTGAATCGATATGAATAACCAAATATCTGTGTAACGGCTTATGACCATTTATGAGACTTTAGGTAAAAATCACGATGAGAAGTGAAAGTATAAGTAGACTCGGTGAAGCATGAGTAACCCAGAAAGAAGCTTTCGAATTGGCTTCCAAGCGTAGTTCAGTGTGTGTGAGCTCTAAAAGATTCTTGGTTTTTCTTGAAGCTGTTTTTCCCTTGGCACTGAAGTTAAAACCCGGACAGGCTGCGAAGGGGAGAATCTGACAGGTGCCAGTCCGAGTGGAAATACTGTCTGTCCATCCTTGTCTGTCGCAGCTCTAAGCAGCGCCCATTGCTGATACATCCAAACGCTTGTCAGGAGCGTGCGGGCTTTCAAACCAGAGCAGAAAGTCCCTCAGCAGCAGGACAGTGTTTTGAAGCAGAGTCGGTGGAAACCCCCGTAATCCCATACCTGCCAAAGCAATCCCATTTCTGTAAATTCCTGAGTGATGGAGGATTTGGTTTTGCCTTGCTGGTTAGGATTCAGTGCCAGCAGCCCAGTGCCTAAAGGCAGTGGAGGGCTGATCCCACGAGGTGCTGTGGGTCCCCCCGCACCTCGACTCAAAGAAGTGGCCACTCGCTGCAATGCTCCCCTCCCCGACACCAGCCAGGCTGCCCAAACGGCTGGCTGCTGCCTTTCCTTAGCTGCCAGCCCTGCGGTACCACCTCACGGGTGGGTAAGCGCCCGGCCCTCCAGTCTGACAGCTGGTTCCCGCCTGATGCTGGATCTTAACAGCTTTGCACTGTGTAGCGCTGTGGCCTCCCTCCCACTCCACAGCCCCATATAAGCTTTCATTTACTGGCCTACTATGTCCCATTTAAGTCGTACAGCAGGGGAAGGCACTTAGTGGGACCATACCCAGCCTCGCGATCCAGTGCATTTCAGACAAGTATCTTCTTTCCTATCTTCAAGAGAGACTAAGAGGTCTGCAGAGGTGAGAGAGAGTTTCCTGAGCTTTTTCCACCTTTCTTGCATAGCTCAGTACTTAATATCTGAGGGTGTGTGGATATTTCAACTAAATACTGTGTAGGGTTTTTTTTATTTTGCCTTGCAGCTGTCTTCTGTAGTGTTTCTCCCCCCATTTTGTGCTTCCCTACTTGCTGGGGTTTTCTGATAATAAGTTTATAAAGCTGTTCAACATCTAAACAGTTCTGAATAATGTCAGAATCTTTTTAATAAAATAAATTTACCTTAGTGGTGTCTGGATCCAAGGACTAATGCAGGATTCCTTTTGCAGTAAGCTTTTCTCTGCAGACAGGTTTCTACTACTGAGCTGGGAGGAAGCTAAAAGCTCATTAGCTTCCTGGAGTCAAAGCAGCTGATTGGCATCTGGAACTGCAAAGCTGAGTTTTACAGGGGCTCGAGGCCAAAAAAGGGCAATTTGGAACACATGAGCCTTAGTTAAACACACACAAAAGACCAGAGGAAGGAAAATGGTTAGGTCCAGGCAGCCACAAGTCGAGTCCCTTAACAGTGCTGTTGATTTTCAGTGACGACTCTAGTTCTGAGACATTTTTGTGTTATGAGGCTCTTGGACTTGTTGATAAGACACTAACAGCAACACATTGTGTTTTATTACTGGACATAGCTGTGGTGTGATTTTTTTATGGGCTTTCCTTCAGGAAATCACTCAGCATCTCTCTCTTTAATAAACACATTTCATATGGTAAGCTCAAACCTTCTGGTGGTTGGGCTGGACAATTAGGCATCTGCACTAGTAACAGCAGTGAAGAGAGTCTCTTAGATTTCAGGTCTGTTCAGCTGCATCCTGTGGCAGCTATGATCAGAAAAGCAGTAGCATGCTTTACTGAGCTGTATGTGGGTTTTGTAAGGAAAATGCTTTTACCTGGCTTTGGTTTTTCCAGTTTAAGGAAAAGTCCCTGAAAGCACACATGTTCTGGCATGTATACATGAATGTAGGGTTACAAAAACACATTTGTTTATATAATGTGAAAAGTAATAATTTTTCTCAAGTTCCCAATCCTCATCAGCTTTGCCAGCCAACTCTCTGTTCCTTTTGTTCCTTTTGGGAAACCTTAGCTAAATGGAAAAGACTTGCAATATGCTCCAAAAAGCAGTGAATTCAAGCCCTACCAAGGCAGAGAGTAAGCAAGTTCCAACCTAGAGATTCCTCCACTTAAAAACTTTCCCCATTAAGAAGAGGGGTCTGTTTTCACACCTGCTTGTATCAAATGAGGCTTTCTGTAGCGTCACCTAATTACTGTGTGTGTCCAGCATTGCAAATGGGGAATGATCCTTGGCAGTGCTCTGGATTTGGATTATTGTGGCATTCCCACATGTTCTTGGCTTGTGTTTGCAGCTCTGAGGACAGCGAGTTGACACCTCCCTGAGCTTCCGCATTTTCTGCTGGTGTAACTGGCCCAAGCGCTGGAAGCCGGACAAGCTGGATGGGCTGGGCAATGTTCTTATTTCTAGCATGGATTGTGCGGTCCTTGCAATTGCTATCTGTGGCTGCGAAGGAGCGGGTGACAAAATCGAGCTGTTTGGTGCCACGCACAAGGAGAGACCCCTCAGGGCATGTGACCGATCACCAAGCACTACCATCTGGGTCCTTTCAGGGAGGAGAAAGAAAACAAGTCAGTCATGTAATTCTGGACCCTCGAAGAGACAGGAATGGATGTGTTGGAAGCACCCACGGTCAATAGTAGCAGCAGCACTGAGATCTAAAAGAATAAGCATGGGCATTTGACCTTGTCCACTGTTGTTCTAATAATCCTGTAATATAGCAGACAGCATCTGGAAATTCAGGTTTTCCCTCCCAGGGAAACATAACATGATCGATGGCACGCTGGGTATTGATCTTGTATGCATGGGCCAAATGGCTGTCTGTTTAAGAAGTCCCCAGAGCAATGCACATCATCACTGTGCCCAGTGTCCTTTTGGTACCAGCTATTAGATTAGAAGGATGTGTCCAACCTGAAAGCTTCAGGAAGAAGCTTCCCTGGAGGCAGCAGGCAAGATTGCTCGCATCTAGGAGAGTTTGCGTTGCTGCTCTCCTAGCATATTGATCACTGTCAGTGAAATCACTAGCCTGATAAGACTAATCTGTCTTTTGTTTTAAAATACTGTAGTGGTTGAGACAAGAGTAAACGACAATCGACCATCAGTAGGACTACCACGGACACAGAATTTCTCCAGGCAAGAGAGTGTTCACCCCTAGCTTAGAGTCTCAGGTGTGCCTGAGCTACTAGGAGTGCGGTACCCTTGCACGGCTAGCAATGTCACGCTGTGAAACCCTGCAGAGCTGGCAGACCTTTGGTGCAAATTAGCTTCCTATTCACTTGCGTATGTGAGCCAGGATTTTGAACCAAGTCCCGTTTTGAGATCTTCGCAGTGGTGATGTAGGGCCTGGAGTGTGTTCTCGGGGCTTGCAAACACCACGGTAAGCTGGGTGTGGGAAAAGGGGAGCCTGTACTTCTAAACGGATTGTGTTTGATATGTAGCCATAAAGCAGAGACGACAATGTATGTTCTGTGTGAGAGAGGGAGGGAGAGAATGTTATTTAATGTTTGATTTTTAGATACAAGTTGCATTTGAAAACAGACTTGCTTTTGGAATAACATGATTATCCTGTTCCCTTTAAAAGAAAATGCATTCAGTTATCACTGTGAAGTAAATAAAAACAACTTTGGATTGGAGAAACTGGCCAGAGAGCAAGTGTTAACGTTTCATGTACTGTACTTAAAGTCTCCAAGGTCAGATGCAAGTCTTTGGGGACTGGGGTAAAGGAAGCTATTTACATGAACCATCCATTTTAATCACTCAGCCAAAGGGCTTAATGTTAACTTCAGGTCCAAAGCATTGTTGCTTGTAACAACGGTGTTTCTCAAAAACAAACAAAAACCACTGCCAAAGGTGACCTACAAATGCTGAAATGGGCTGCAGTTCACCCGCATGCTTCCCCTCCCTTCCAGGGGAGACCTTCAGCAGCTCTCCCCTCTCTCCATCAGCCTGGCTGCCAGGTATTTCCCACCCTTCCTACAGGCCTATGGGGACAGCACGTTCGCCTTTTGAACTAGTAGCTTGGGTAGTGCTCCAGTTAACTGCAGCAGCATTCAGATCCTTATTAAGTATTGGTCCTCCAGAGCCTTCGCTACTGATTAGTGAACAGAGGAGAGAAGGTTGTTAACAGAACATCTCCAGTTGCCAAGAGACTTAGCTGCATATGCTTGAAACAAGCCTTTGTTATTGGGCAGCGTGTCAAACGCTGTTGGGAGAAACGCTGCTTGCAGGGCCTTTGGAAAGGGAAAACTGTGTTAGCTTTAAAATGTCTGCTCACAGAAAACAGAAGTGCTAGAACTCACACAAGGTCAAAATGGGTTGCATTTAATTGAGCTATCTCTTTGTTCAGTTGCATATTCTCTGGATATGAAGTGGAACGTAACTAACCCCTTACAAAGCAAACTCTGTAAGAGAAGTTACTTTGACAGCTTGTGGAGCTTGGGAAATGTAAAGAATACTAGAAATAGCAAAAGACAGTTTACTTTCCCAGACATCCTCATTTCTCCTGCACTGCCTTGCCCTCCCGTTTCATTTCCTTGCTGCCTTTCTGTCTTCCCCGCGATCAGCCTAGCTCCTTGTGTTGGTTTTTTGCATACCTGCACACTTGGTAGTGCTGGTAACGTTCCTGTTACTTCCTTCAGGGAGGGGGGTTGCTTGCTGCCCCTTTTAACTAGCGCACCGTTGTTCTTTCGTTGTGGGAGTACATGGTAGACTGGGAAGAGTTTACATGGTTTTAGAACTTGTGTGACTTAGTAGATGAGTTGGAAAGGTCACACGTTATGGTGTTCATTTTCTAAACAGAAAAACTCCTCTTAAACGTTCCCTCAAGCCTGATTTGAGTCTCATGTGTCCCATATTGTTCTGGTTGTTCTTTTCAATACTATTCAAAGGCTGTTCTGTCTGTTTTCAGAGCTGCTGCTCAGGGGTGGATGCTGCATTCCTGATTGAATCTCTGCAGTAAGCGTAATACCTGTCCTGACTTGCACTGTACCTTGAAGTGAAGGCTGTAGGGACTATTCAGAACTTTCCACCTATTATTTCTTCTTCACTCGTTGCAGAAGTTTGCTATGCCTCTGTTGTATGACACTCGGTATTCTATATGTATCTGCATCGAGCTGCATTCTCCATCGATTATGCCAAGCGTTTGGCTCTGCTGAGGCTGGCTGCATTTTTGCTACTGTTAAGCCTTTCAATTAGAAGAATCTTGCAAGTTTACGTTGGCATTCAAGCGGCTTTGTGCACCGGGTGCTGAAGCACTGCATACAGATGGAATCGAGCTGATGGGTTGGTTTTTTTAAGGATCCGATTACTGTTTTTATAAAAGTAACCAGCTGCCTGCCCCCCGCCTTCACTGGGGTTTTTCATGTAGTCTATTATAAAACCGTAATGCGGGGTGAGGCGTTCCTGGAAGGGGAGGGTTGAACTGCTGGGCTGATTTGCTGCTTACATGTTCTGCAAACATTGCTGTAGCAAGGAATTCTGAACTCTGGTTTACAACTGTTTATCTTGCAGGCAATGAACTACACAGGCTGTAATGAAGTTACCAGCCTGTTGTCGGCAGAGGGCAGGAGTCCAAGATCTGTGGAGCTTTTCTTTCTTGCAGAATCAAATTGTTCGTTTCTTTTACTTACATGATTCTTTACCTTTTCTTCCTTTTTCTTTTCTTTCTTTCTTTCTTTCTTTCTTCTAGCTCATAGCTTCCTAGTTGCTTAGGGAGCTGCTTTCTTATTCTACAAAGTCTGATAGTATATGACCTTGCAGAGAAGTTGCAGTTTGGGCTCCTCTCACTCCATCTGCCGGTAGCTGTCACATCTTGATCTCGGAATTGGCCGGCACAGCAGATGGCCACGTTAGCGAGCGGAGTGGCTCAGGACAGGCACATCAGCCCCTGCGCTACCCGTTCCTGGTCAGCACACCCTCGGTGTGGTCCTGGAGTCCATCTCTTGGTTTAGTTTCATGCCAAAAGGAGTCCAAGTGGTGCTGCCACTTCTCTGTGTTGGGAACCAAAGCGCAGTAAGTGGGAAATTCGCTTCAAAACTGGTCCAAATCAAAACACTAATGTAAACGTGCCTCTGGACCCTGCAAGAATGAGTAGCTATCAGAGTTCATATCGGGGATTTTTTTTTTCCCCTAGGGCTAGGGTTTTTTTTATCTTTCCTACAGTGTTACCAGTGTCTGTCCAGCTTCATATGAAACTGCCTCTCTTTTTAAACAGCAACCCAGAGTTTTTGTAGGGAGAGAAAATGAAGCAGCACATTTCTGCTACAGCAGTAGGAGAACTCTCAACTGACTAGTATCCATGTGTGTATAATTTCCCATGCCTGTAGGGGTAGGATAAATCCTAAATGGGATGGGTGGTGCAGATTTGGCAAGCTTGCTCCAAAGAGAGTTGTCTGAATTTGGGATTAAGCTGGCGTATCAGAGATAGGCACCTGGTGCAATATTTTATGTTCTTGCCAGAATGTAGCTAAGTATAGGCAGAGGATCAGCATTGCTGAAATGAAAGCAAATAGGTTTGTGGAGGAGATAATCCAGGAACTGGTGCATCATTCTCAGCACAGGGAGTGAGGGTTGAATGGCTCAAGATGGCTAATCACCCCCAGTTAATTCCTCAGGTGTTTTCCGTTCAGGAGTGAAATTGCTGGCTGTGCTGTCACTGTTCTGTGAGCAAATAAAGGATAATCCACTTGGCACCTCCTGGTAATGTGAACTTCACACAGAACGAATCCATTTGCCAATTTTGAGCAACTCTGCTGCAAAGAAGCTCATCTTCCTTTTTTTCAGAAAGATGAGACTGCGGCACGTTAGTGAAGACTAATGTGGAAGATCTTCCTTTGTACACACATTCAGGCCATTAGCTGGGGGAATGCTTAGACACTGTAAAATGTCTGACACTCACAATGACATCAGTGTCCAAGGCATTATCCGTTTCTCTAGAAGCTAATATCGTGAACTTGTTTGCTTTCTGCAATGAAAAAAAGCAATAAATGACTTATCCTCATGCTTTTCCAGGAGGAAACAGTGGGAACTGCAACTCAGCATAAATCCATAACCGATGGAAAAATCTCATTCATTCTGGGAGAAATTATCTTTTTAAGGGCAGTGCTGAATCTGGGCTGTAATTAAAACAGCTTTTTAAAGAAAAAGTAAAACAGTGGATGTTTTCCTCGTTTGATGTATTACGTATCACTGATGACCCTCTTTTCTCATATCCATTTAAAAAATGGATATAAGCAATTAGCCATATATTGCACAAAAGTAGCATTACCTGAAAAAATAATTAAGATGATCTTGAAATTAAGGAAATCAGTTTTGAAGAGAAGCAGGTGCTTAATGGAGGTGAGACCAGCTGTGCTTCCCAGGAACATGCTTGAAGCGCTTCATGGAAAAATGTGCAAGGCCTCCACACAACACTGGAAGGAAATTTATAATAATTCAGACAAATTGCATCCTATAAATAGCAGAGCTGGATTCATTAGGACAGGAGGCAGATGGAGAAAATATAAAACTTGTTTGTTTCTTTTTAAGGGACTATAACGCTTATGGAAAGTGTCAGCTCGCTGTCAGTGAGGGAAAAACCCTCTGGTGCAGCAGAAAGTTTCTCGCCTCTAGGTTCTTATCTCTGCTAATGAGCAGCCATCCATGAGGGGCATTCATAATACTTTGTTTTAGCAACTCCTGCTTGCCATTCTCTGGCATAGCCAGGCTGACACAGAAGTGCTGCAGTGCTGGAAGCATGCAGCATTTGGAGGGAGGGGGGAAGACGTGAGGGAGGACGGTTTCCTGTATGGTGCGTAGCACTTGCTAACTCTGTTTAAAACAGATGCTAATGGGGCGGAGGCATAAATGTAGTTGGAAAGTGGGGATGGGTGGAGTGAGGAGAGAATCATCTGCCAAACTGGCTAAGGGGTTATGCCCCAAAGCAGAAAAGCACTGATAATTGGTAGAGGAAATGCTGTGAATTACTGAAGAGAGAAGGTGAAGGCATTTTTGAGATGCTCTTATGTTATTAAGTAGGAAAAAGGAGAGGCTTTCATGCATGAAGAGAAGTAATGACAGAAAGCGCATGGGCGGTGCGTGACTGGAATGTGGCTCTGTCCACAGGAGGTAGCAGAGGTGCGAGGGTTGTTGCATCTTCGTATTCACAAACAGAGGTGCTGCAAAGAAGGAAGACTGTCCAGCCAAAAAGGAACGTGCAGACCGACAGAAAGGGCACGTCATAGACTGCACTTAAATAACAGGAGAGGGAGGGTGAACGTGTGGGACTGTTTCCAAGTATGCCGAAATTATAACTAGGCACTTTAAAACAAAGCTGTCGGAGAAGACTGGCTGAACAACTGCACGCTATTCACCCACAGGCAAGTCTGAGCTCTCATACAGAAGCGGTAAATGTTCTGTATGAATATTACCTGTTAACGAACCTGCCTTCATCTCTTTTGCTGGTCTGATGTACGTTTCAGCAAAGCTTCCTTAAAAGATAACAGTGTCAAAATTCCAGTAAGCTATCCTAAGAGATTTTTTGAAGTGTTAGTGTTCAGGAAGGGAACACTGCACGTTTATCAGGCAGCAGTGTTTTTTTCTTGAGGAGTTCTTAGATTGCCAATTCACCTTGTGAAGTTGCAGAGGAAAAAGGTGATATGAAGGTCATATTGGAGTCAGACAATTGCAAACTTATTCGAGGAATGGAGAAAAGCTATGCAACCGCTCATGCTTCATATATAAGTAACTACAGTTTTTCTCAGCATTCAATATAGAGGGCAATGATCCCAACGCAAGGAGAGGACATTGGAGAAGAGAACAGTAAGTGGTATGGATTGGCAGGATGCTGTTGGGGATTGCCATCTGTTGCGGCTTGCATATATCTGTAGGGTGTCATGTAGCAAGCAAGTGGTGGCATTGAAACCAGTCACAGACATGGAGCAGGTTAACCACCCAGTCGTTCAGAGGAATGCAAGCGTGCTGCGATGCATGTGAGAAGCTGAGCAGGGAAAGTATGAGCCAGCACATAGGAGCTCAGGGTTCCTCATGCATAGATCAGTTTTTTGGTGTGGCACAAAGAAACCCTTGGCTAATGAAGTGTGTTTTCTTGGTTTTAGTGGGATAAATAAGCCCCGTATATCCAGGGGTTTAATACAGCCTGTGTTTATGGGTAGTCTTATACAAGGTTTAAAGTACCGAGTTCTGAGATCCTGACTCTCATAGTCCCACGGTAATAACTAGTGTGAAAAATATGGAGAAACAGTTAGATTTGAAATGTAAGGCTTTAATTTCAGAAAGCCTTTAGCAACAGAGAATTTTAAAAAGAAAAAAATTGATAGGATATCCACTTGATAGGATAGGCATTGTTCAGTTTTCTTGCTTCTAGGTTTGATCTGAGATGTCAGAAATATGATAATCTGTGATATGTGCTGAAAAATACGTGTATGAGAGATGGGTGATTTTGAAGAGAAAGTACTGAAAAGAGGGGGTGATTTGTTTGTAGGTTTCCTGTCTTGCTAGTGGAAAACTTGCTTTGAATTATGCTACACTTCTAGGACAGCATCTTGTTATGTGAAAAACATTCTTTTCATGTGTACAAATAAAAAAAATTTATTTTGCTCAAAACAAGCTTCAAACTTCCTCTTTGTCCAAGCTCATTCACACCTTCATGCTTTCTTTCACGTCATGTTTTTCCAAAAATCCTTTCCTGGTAATGCCTGCTGAACTTTATTTATTGCAGACACCCCAAAAGTCACCAATCCAGAAATATCTTCCAGCTACAGTGACTGCAGATGAGTCTATTTTGACCATAGGTTGCTTATGCCTTCCTGCACTTACCAAAACACTTCGGGGGATTAAGTTTTTTGTTTGCATAATCTGAACAGCACCATGATCTTTGAGATCGTGTTTGTCTGGCAAGTCTTTTAACTGGATGCTTATACTCTTCCCTCGTCAATGCAGTGCGTCATGCCACACTTAATGAAGAAAGATAGGTAAAAATGGCTTTCAAATATGCAACAACTTGGAATGATGACGTTCTTGCCTAAGAGCCCCTTTTTAATATGGGTAATATTAATATCCATATAGATGGATAAATCCTAATCCTTCAGATGAGGAAGTCAGTGGATGCTGCTGTCAGTTACTCAGCATCACAAAAGGAAATCTGTGGTAGAGCTGGGAATAGTTCTCATTCCTGTCGTGCTTAAACTGCAAAGCTGATCCAGTGACTCTGGGGATATTTAGTAAATGTGTGTGTCTGTCGCAGTCTCCCAGTGTGGTCCGATGCTGATGTATTTCTTTACCTAACGTTTGAACTGGAATCAGCATTTCTCCCTGCCCCTACTGATTGGGGATTCTGGTCACTTTGACATCTTGCATCTTTCTTTTGTCACCTAGGTGTGAGAAGGGGGTGACTGATACGATTGGTAGCTTGCTCTCTTTGGCCCTGTTGTTTTTGTCTGTAAAGGTACTGACATAGGTTTGAATGAAAACACGAATGCAAGGTGAATTTGTAACTCAATCTAGAGATGCAAAGAATTGTTGCAGACAAAAATTGTCTCGTCACCTTGTTATTACACACGTATACTCAGCCTGCTAGGCAGTATATAGTGTAACGCAGATTTCAGAAACAGTTGTCGACCTGAAGACGAGTAAGGGAAACTTCAGCTGGGGGGGAATGTCCTGTGCATGAGTTCCTGTGTGCATCATTTTCAACAACTGTGGATAAAACGTCCTGGATGTGGCAGAAGCCCTTCTTTCCTTGGTGTAGCTTTCTCTTGGCTGTTCCCATATGTGATTAAATAAAGGTATGTTATGTGTTTATTCATACATTGCCTTCTCTGCTTCTCTTGCTTCTGTTCTCCTCTTGCCCCACCTGCAGGCTTTGAACTACTGTACCAGCCAGATGTGGTCCGACTGTACCTCTCCATACTCACCGAAAGTCAAAACTTCAACACTCTGGAGGCTGCAGCAGGGGCTTTGCAGAATCTCAGTGCTGGCAACTGGACGGTGAGCGCAGTCTTTTCTTTAGTCTCTTTTAAGAACAAAGCTATGTCCCATTACAAGTGCACTGTTACTTTGAGCATTTACATCTCCTTTAAAAAGGAAGGAGGTGGGAACTCTAGATAAATATTTCCATCTTATTTGCCCACTTGTGATGTTTTGCATCTTCTGGACAGATGGTGTTTATGTAGTGGAAGTGTCACTGAGTGTATGACGATTTAACCATGAGCAAGTTAAAAAAGTTAACTTAAACCACTTAACCATTGCTTCGCCCATTCAGAAAAGCCTGTTGTTATGTGATTAAGTGTCCTGAATACTTAATTCATTGGATTGTCAGATTGCTCAGGAAACTGCACTCCAAAGTGTCCTCTGATACCCGATCTGAAGCATCCCCAACACTAATCAGGCAGTTCTCTCAAAGGTATGCCTTGTCACTTCTAGAACCGCACGGCAAAGTGGGACTGAGCAGCAGCCTGAGGATCAGCAGGGTGGTGTTTCACAGCTGTCTTGAATACAGTTTATTTTAAAATCAGTCATGAAACAGAATAAAAGCATGAAATTAGAGCTGGGGCAAGATAACAGATGCTTTGGATGCTTTACTCTTCCCTCCAAATGACCTTTTTTTTCTAGTCCGGAGGGATGTGTTTTCCCACTGAGGTGTGTACAGAACAGATGCTGGCGGATGATGCTCCTTCCTTCCTATTTCTGTCCTCTTTCCCCAGCAGTGTGCTAAGCTGTAGGATAAACTTCTACATCCTTTCTTCCTTGGTGCTTGATGAACTTGAATGATGGGTTAAGTTACAGATGCATCAACACACACAACCTAACTAGTCTTTGCAGGGGGAAAAAAAATGAATTAGAGCACTGACAGAAATGCTAGGGGCAAGGAAGGGGCAGGTATATGAACTCACAATACTTTGTGTTGTTTCTTTTCCCTTGTGTGTTCTGATCAGTGGTCCACGTACATCCGTGCAACGGTGCGGAAGGAGAGAGGCTTACCAGTGCTTGTGGAGCTGCTCCAATCCGACTCTGACAAGGTTGTGAGGGCTGTGTCAATTGCCCTGAGAAACCTTTCCATGGATCGTCGCAATAAAGATCTTATAGGTATCTTCTGAACTTTTCTAATCAGGCTGGGATCTTGGATACCCTTGAGAGACCTCACATTTTCCGTCACTTGTGCTGAGGATTCTTTTTGTATGCAGTTTCCATCTGCACTAAGGTTACTGTGTAGCCACCAAGTGAAGGGCTGTCATCTCAGAATGTATTTCCAGCCTATTCAAACAAGCCATGGTTTGAGAGAAATCTCTAACTCAGGAGTAAAAACAGATGTAGATTTTTGCAGGAGAGGGGAGTGTGCTCCACTGAGAAGGCCCTGGCAGGGCTGGTGGGCAGCAGGGTGACCATGAGCCAGCAATGTGCCCTTGTGGGCAAGAAGGCCAACGGTGTCCTGGGGTGCATTGAAAGGAGTGTGGCCAGCAGGTCAAGGGAGGTTATCCTCCCCCTCCACTCTGCCCCAGTGAGGCCACATCTGGAGTGCTGCGTCCAGTTCTGGGCCACCCAGTTCAAGAAGGACAGGGAACTACTGGAGCAAGTCCAGCAGAGAGCTACCAAGACGCTCAGTGGCCTGGAGCATCTCTCTCATGAGGAAAGGCTGTGAGAGACCTGGGTTTGTTCAGCCTGGAGAAGAGAAGGCTGAGCGGGATCTTATCAATGCTTATAAATATCTGAAGGGCGGTTGACAAGAGGATGGGGCCAGACTCTTCAGTGGTGCCCAACAACAGGCCAAGGGGCAATGGGCACGGGTTGGAACACGGGAAGTTCCACCTGAATATGAGGAGAAACTCCTTTCCTGAGAGGGTGCCGGAGCAGTGGAACAGGCTGCCCAGAGAGGCTGTGGAGTCTCCTTCCCTGGAGACATCCAAACCCCGCTGGACGCAGTGCTGTGCCCCCTGCTCTGGGTGTGCCTGCTCAAGCAGGGGGGTTGGACGGGATGATCTCCAGAGGTCCCTTCCAACCCCCACCATTCTGTGATTTTGTGTGTATGTGTGCAGAGGATTGGGTGGATTAAGAGATTTCTTGTCTCTTCTTTCGCTCTGGCTGACATGTCACTTATGCCCTAGTTGCAACAGAGATGTTGCTCCTTAGGCCTGCTATTTAGAGTGGGAGTCTTGCCCTTGGCATGCTGAGCTAACCTGCGGAAGTGCAGTAGACTAAAGTTGTCCCTTTGTTCTTGCTTCCTCCTTCCCTTATCCTTTTGCACAGTAGTTGCTTGTAGAAGCTGGACACCAAACAACTTACTCTTCGTCAAGTTAGTTCTTCAGCAGTGCTCACTAGCTCTTATCCAAGGGGGTAAATAAGCATTCACCTGCCCCTAAGCAGGAATCTGAATGATTCAGCTGTGAGTTGAGTTTTCCTCTGGATGCCTCTGTATTTATCTGACGTATTTGTTTAAACTATAACCTTGTCAGGCCAGGAAATATTGGTCACATGTTTAGGGCCATCATCCAAGTAGATACTAATGAAGAGCAAGGTGGGATTCTGCCTTAATACATCAGATTTTTTTTTTAATAGTTCAGAGGTGTAGCTAAGCAAATGGTACAGACGGACACCTGGGAGTGATAAACTCCGGACTCCTTGTTTTTTCTCCAGTACTATACAGTAAGAAGGCTAACTGCACCCAGAGGAAATACTCTTACCTTTGCTGGGGGAAGGTTAATAAATGCATGGCTGCACACCTTGCCCCAGAAGGCCTATTACAAGGCTAAGTTGAGTAAGCCACATGCGTGTATTAGCATGAATATGTGGCATTAGCAGCAGCTACTGGATGCTTTTTGCCTCAGGCATTGCAAAGTATGATAGATGCTGGCTGTAAAATTCTCAATAAAGATTGTTTTGGGTTTTTTTTCCCCCCTCAATACCTTTTGGCGTTCATGGTGAAGGAGTTTGTCTTGGGTATCGACTCTCAATCACCTTGAAATAATGAATAATAAATACACTGTTAGGTTACAGTCTTGAGGTTCGAAACATGTGCATTATAAAGTTTTTTGACCTGGCAAACACCCTTGAGTTTTATCCTTCAGGATAGGAAGCTGAAATGATTATTAGGGCTGACTAATGCTATCTCTTCCCCTTATCTAGGTAGTTATGCCATGGGTGAGCTGGTTAGAAATTTGCCCAGCAGGCAGCAGAGATCTGCAAAGAACCTGGAAGAGGATACAGTGGTTGCGGTGTTGAATACCATCCATGAAATCATTACTGACAGCTCAGAAAATGCAAGGTCTCTGATCCAGACACAGGGCATTCAGAAGCTGGTAGCTATCAGCAAGTCAAGGTAAGTGACTGTTGAAAGCAAAATATGTAAGAACTCACTGCAAACATGAAAATGTCGCTATGAATAGCAGCTTTTGCTCTGTGAAAGTATTCAAGCATCCTAACCTTTCAGAGCAATTAATATATATGCAGTAAAACAGTCAGCACCTTTAATAGGTTTACTTGATTAAAAAAAAAAAAAAGAAAACTTAATTGAGTAGTCACTTCAGTCATGTTAAGGCATGCTCTCTCCTTATCAGATACATCTTAGCACCATGTATGGATTTAGCAGCCATCATCTGCAGTGAAACCATGACCTTTATTTTTAGCATGGGAGGCCTTTTTCCTGTGGCAGCGTTCCATTCCTGGAATGCCAGTGATGAAATCTGCTTCTTTTAAGTAAAATGGTTAATGATGTGCAGTAATCGTTCTGGCCGAAGGGCTGGTGGTGGTAATTTGAAGTGACAAATTTTCACTCTGCAGTTCTGTTGAAAGCTGTGTTCTGAGTGCTTTAGGGAAAAGATTATTTCATACAGTTCAGGCAGTTAGACATTGCAGGTGTGTTTTCAGCAAACTTTTGGGAGAGTAGCTGAAGACTTCATTGGGTTGCATTGTTATGAAATATGAGAGCCAACCAAGAATCTAACCCTGTATTATTTTATAGAGGGTGCTTGTGTACTGACTTAGTAAGGAGTGGATAAAATTTCATCTTCTGTTTAAAAATAGCTTATTTTTTGCTGACCCAAATCATTTGGTAAGGTATTCTAAACCATGAAGCAACTTCACTGAATTGTGAGGAATATATGTGAGCTGGGGTGAAGGTTTGAAAAGTGGCTTAGAACTTGTTTTGTTGGGGGTTTTTCTAAATAAATCCAGGCAGGATGGAATCCATCTGGTTTTTGTTAATGACAGCTACAAGACAAAAGGGTCACCCTGGCCTCAGTGCTTGCCCAGCAATACATGTGAAAACCCAGAAATCTGCACAATTTACAACTTTTGTTTGGATTATTATTTTTTTTTTTTGTCATCAAATACCAATAGATATGAAGATGTCACTGAATGATTTCACATATATCCTGTAGCTTATGGGTTCAAAGAACAGCTGTATGGAATATTAGGTTATATCCTGGATATTGTTTTGGTGCAAAGAGGTCAATGTATGAATAGTCTTATATTGCTTGATACTTAAACTCTAATTTTATCTTGCAAATCAGCCAGTCTCCCAGAGAAACAAAAGCAGCATCTCACGTTCTTCAGATGATCTGGAGCTATAAAGAACTACGAAATGCTCTGCAGAAGGATGGGTGGAACAAATCACATTTCCAGGTAAAGATGCTGGGTCTTAGGTTTACTTGTGGAAGATGTCCTAACTCAGTCTAATATTACAGTCTGATAGATTGTGGGCTGTGGTTCTGTTCTTCTGGGATATAGAACAGTGTATTGTAATCCGTTCAGTCACAGCATCATGCATATACTTACTGGGTATGTTTTTCAGTGGTCTGTGAAATGTGTCTTTTGAGGTTTTGGAAGTATGCCACCTTGTCTAGGCCAAATGCTCGTGCTTTACTGGAGGAAGAATGAGCATGTCTTTTCTTAGTTGTCTCTCATTTGAAACATTCCACCTAGCAGCGTAGGGCAGCCACCTGTTCTTGACGTGCAGCCTCCTCATCTTTCCTTGTGAAAGGGTTTTGCTCCTTTTACAGACCAACAATGCTGCCGTTTAGGTAATAGGAAAACATTCCACCAACAAATCTGTATGAAAATAAAAAATACTCCAGTGCCGTATTATCAACAGAAGGGGGGCTTAGCAGCATTCCATAATCTCTCTCCATGCTGTTGGTTTGTTCAGTTTTCTTGTTCAGTTTCCCGGAGTAGCAATTTCATATTTGTGTGATATTTGTCTCGTAGTCTGTTTCTGCAGCTCCAAAGGGTTCCAAAGGTACTGCTGGCAGGTCTGGCTATGATGACAGCACTTTGCCTCTGGTGGATAAAAGTCAAGGTCAGTTATCTTTATCACTTTTTCTGTTGTGCTTTGCTTGCTTGTTTTCTGGATTTGACACATCTGTGTTACGGCGTGAGGGGGTAAAAATACATTATTTGTGTGGCAATTTTTACCCCGAAAAATTCCGAAATGATCAGTCCTGTTAGCTGGATATGGATAGTATTCCTTCCCTTGCGAAATGGACGTTACTGATGATGTGTTCTCAACTTGTATGCAACATAATCGGTTAAATCTTCCTGGGAGAATTTGGGATAGTCATGAGCTGGAACTTTAAAAGAGGAGAACAGCCTTGTTTGACAATGTTACATATTAATAAATCTAGCCTTCAGCCAGGCAGTGGCCTTGGCCTTACCCTTACTCAGTACTGGAGTCTTTTCCTTTCTAAATAAATATGCCGGGTTTGGCAGTGCTTCTTCCTCTGCTGTGCGGTTTTTTTCATTGGAGATGGTTTATCCAAACACTAGCTCAACCTGTCTGTGCCCTTTTATGAGGCCTGATGCGGCCGTACCAACACTGGTGTAGCTCCAGCTTTAATTCCATTATGATTGCTTTGTCTCTGAAGCTGGTTCTAGTTTCTAAGGCTCAGATGTCAAAATTTCTTTTCAGAAATCTTCAGTCTCCTACGGCAGAGTTTGCCATGTTGCACTTTACCTGGTTTAACTGCAGATTACTGCAGAAGAGACAGCCCCACACTGCCCTGCCTGTTTGTACCTTCCCTGTCTTTGATCAAATCTGGCAGATGATGCAGTCAGAGGATGACTTGGGTCAGTTTGCTGATCTGACAGTAAACTTCTTGTGTTCTTTGTGGGTTAGCTTTCTCTTGGCTCAGCAGGCTGCTAGATTGGATTGTGTGCCTTGAGAAGCTGCACCCTTACTTATCTTCTTTCTCTTCCATTCTGGAGAGACCAGAGAGAAACTTGTTAATAGCAGTAGGTAGTCCAAAGCAGAATTGTGGTTTCTGTTATCACTTGGAGAGAGGGAGTTCTATATTACAGTGCCAGAGCAGAAAAATATAAGGATTACGTGTGCTCTCTGGCAAGCTTAAATCAACCTTCCCTTTCTGAACAGATAAAGAGTTTTGAATACTTTGGATTTTGTTGGGGGCGGGGGTGTTTAACAATAGTCTCTGCATTCAGTACTTTATGGACCTCTCTGGTCCTGTGAGTAATTTAAAAATGCCAGGTGTTGAGAAAAGCAAATGTAACTCAAGTCATTTCAATGTTTCTGTTTTATAGATAATGAGAAGGCTGGGAGTCCTGATATGATACCTATGGATGAACTTGGCCCAGGTAAATTCAGTCGTAGATCAAACCCTCTGTCTGTTTCAATAGAGCACGCTGTCACTCATGGGAAAGTTCAGCTATTTCTCTAGGTAATATTCTTTCAGATGGATAAAGCTGACATTTAAAAACAGAACGTTGCCGTACAAAAGATTGGTCGTCATATTTTTTCTTTGTCTTTTTTTTTTCTTTTAAATACATGTAGAGTGTACACACCAATTTCTCCACTACTTTAAGCGTATAATGGAGATATACTGACCTAGCTGTCATTCTAGTCTCTGGCCCTGGAGGCAGCTGCATTCCCTATTACAGATCTGGAAGTCTGGGGATTCAGAAGGGGAAAAAAACCAGTTGAAAATGTACTTCAATGTAACACTTGTGTTTAAATCCATTCTGCCTTTGTTTTCTGTAGGTGACACCAAAAATAAGTTAGTTTGTATGATATTCCTGGCTCCACCTTTCATTTACCTGCTTCTAGCTGAGCCTGGCTTTTCCTGTAGACTGAGAAGAGCCACCTACTGTCAATGAAGTGCTTTGAGATTGAAAAGCTCTAGTTTAAGACTTGTAGAGGGTTTTTTTCTTTACTGAGGTAGATAAAGGTGCTGTGTGGTCTCTTGGGAATTCGCTTTATTTCTTCCAGTTGACATTATTTTTATTTAAATACCTATATTAATGCCTCCAAATCAAACAGTTTGATATACTGCTATTTGTGATTGTAGCTGAAAAAAAATAGCAAGTTAGAACCAAGCTGAAAGCCAGGCATGTTCAGAAGTTAAAATAACAGGTATATATTACCTTTTGTATTCTTAGAAGAATGAGATGCTACTTGCCATGCATCAACTGTCCCTATGTATTTTGCCTAAGGGAACACTGAAACATTTGTTCTCACAATGGAAGAAAACAACTTCAGAGAAGATTGCCTGGCAGGATAGCTGTGTGCTAGCAGGTGCTGCAGTACGGGCAGTGCTGATTGTTTATAGTCTCAATATTAATTATTGCCTTATGCTTTCAGGAGTTACTGGTACAGCTCTGGGTACAAAATGAGATGCAAATTAACAGCATATGTACAACATCAGGCAGATTCTCTGCACTGTTCTGTTCTCTGATCTTTTCATCACTATTAGAAGATGAAATCTGTCAAGTTTTCCTGACCCCAGCTCGAGTACTTTTTAACTCCAATATGACTATAACTTCATGCTGTTTCAGGGGTCAGCTGAGAAGGGACTAAATTAATTTATCCAGTTTAGTTTTCTTAATTCCAAGGAAATGGAATAACAACTTAGTACTTAATCTCTTTCCTTCAGGCTCTTCTAAACGTCATATGTTTTTTGTCTTATGGGCATGCTTACATGAGAAGCTGCTCTAGACTATATTTTCTGATTCTAACTTCATTGTGGACTGTTGTATTCCGGAGTTTTTGTTGTTCTTCCGCTCTGGAGTGAACTGGCAGATACAAGGAGCAGAACATCAGCATGCAGTCCTCTGGGTTTGTACTTCCAGTAAGCACAGTTTGATTGTGTCCCCACGTGCTCTACACCGGTCTACGCTGAGCCTCCAGGAGAGAGTGACCTTGCCTATGTTTGCAAAGAAAATGCATGACAGAGTACCAGAGAAAGTTGTTAGGTGTCCCAGCTTGTCTTTTTATTCCTTTTTATTGCAGAAAGTCCTGTACCCTGGTTTCAACTGTGTGTTTTTCCCGTGCCTTCCTCTCTTTCTGACTTCACTTGCCCTAAGATCTTTCTACTTTATATTCACTGTATTTTAGAGAATTCTCATATGCCTCCAGGTTTTTGTTGTTCATTTCATTTCATTTCATTCAGATGCTTCCAGGCTGCATAATTATCTTTCTGGTGTACCACTTTGGTACTGAACTGTAATTGTCTCAAACACGTTACAGTGCATCAGGGCAGAATTCAGTGGATTTCTGTGCCACACACATGTTAGAGGTACCCATCCATTCAGCCAGGTCCTTCCAGCCGGGGTGTTCATCCTGCTCCCCTGCAGTGTACAAGACTGCTTGTTGCAGAACATCCCCGCCTGTCTGCCACTCATCTATTGCCTCTTTTTATCAGAGTTCAGCTGTCTTGGTGCCTGGGCCTTTATTGTTAACCCATGTTGACTCTTTTTCAAGATTGCAAAAAGAAAATTGCTATTGTATCTCGGTTTGTTTGCTAATGCTGTGGGGGTCATCCTTCTCTATAAAGGAAGTTAAGTCACTGTCAGTGTGGCTAGGGAGGCAGAAAGATACGTTCCCCATCAGTTGGCAGTATTAGACCAGTCAGATTCCTGTTGCCTGGAGCAGTGGGAGGGCCTGGGTAGAGCGTGGATGTCCTGGGAGATGGAAGAAAACATGTATTATGAGTTACCGTGGGATGCACTAGACAGCCCAGTGCAGAGATAGCTCAGGTCTGTCAGACTCCATCAGCTCCAGACAAGGGGCTCTGCACCAAGGAATCTGAAGATCACCAATGCTTATTGTCACAGTGGTGCCTGAGGGTGGCTGTGACCCTGAGCTGTCTCTAGAAGCAGCAGAACTGTGATCTCAAGGCTGTATGCCGAATTTGTGAGCTCTCTAAAACGGTATCTGTGCCTCAGTTAACCTACAGTCAGGCAGACAAGAGCATCTGGGAGCTGAGAATTGTTCAGACCAGAGACACATAGTTCAGATGCCCCTGTCCTACGTGCCCATCTTCAGGCATAACTTTTCCTTTCTCCTCCTCCTCCTTTTTGATGGGTCCAGAGGTTTGGTAAGTCGAGAGCTGCGTGAGGGCACAGATGGACTGACACTCAGCAGGCATTTGGTCCTGTAATTTGTGATGACATTAAAATGTTGCTGCAGAGTGAACGGCAGATAGTCAGTGAAGCAGTACAGAAGACAACAAGCAGAAAGCTGAGAGAGGAATAAACAAGCCAAGAATGGGACGTGCCTCTATTGACCAATATGACTTTTGTCTATACCTTGAATTGTATTAACTCAGAATAATGCACTTACACCTTGGAGCAGTAAGATCTGTATAGGTCTCCTTTATGCCACAGAAACAGAGTTAATTCTGATCACTTTTTAGAATTAATCTGAAACCTGGGAGAAGCAGTGCTTCCTAATTTCTTTGGAGAGTTGTGGTCCTTGGGGCATTGGGGTGTTACTTCTCTGATGCAGCCTCCTTCAAGATATTTCTCATTTTATTAGGTCAAATCGTGAACTTCCTATCTCTGCTGCTGCTGCTTATCTTGACAGACTCATAGCACAGTGTGTGGTTTTTAAAAACACATAATCCATTAGTGCTGATGTGCGTGGCACCGTTGGCATGCAGACCACACAACAGTGGGCTGTGACAGTATGAATTACAAAATATGTTGGAACTTAGATATGAAGAACAAAGTTCCTGACCGTTCTTTGTTGTTAGATTACCGCCACTGTGCAAACGCTTGATCTTCCTGTTGCTGCTGTCCTGGCTAAGCATGGTTTCTTAAAAATTTTTTAGTAGTATTAAAGATCTGTTGTGCTTTCAATTTTTTGTGATTACAGTCCTTACTTCTGACCTTGCTCCCTGGGAAGCATCCCAGCTGCCATACTTCACTTAGTAGCTGTTGCTTTCTGGGCGTAGGTTAAAGGTTTCCTTTGTATCGTGGCAATTCATTTAAAAAAAAAGTTTGTGGATCGCCCATGATGATGGCACTACAAAAATGCAAAGTGATCCGTTACATCACTGTGAGTATAATTAATATTAGACTGTAAAAAGCTACCGCTCAGTTATTGGGCGTTTGATTTTTTTTTTGAGTCAGCATTTAAATATATACCTGTGTGAACTATTTACTCCTAAATAAATGATGAATCTTGAGATGAGGATATGACTAACTAGCAGTATTCATGCCTGTCATTTGAAGGAGAATTATTGGTCATGCGTTCTTCCACAAATGCTGACCGGGTAGCTGGATGCAGCTGGGAGGCTTTAGGTTTTGTCTTTTCTGTTTGAAAAGAATAGCCAAGAATGTTAGGCATCTTCATTGTCAACAAACAATTGTAAGTAAAGCTCTGTGTAGCAATTATTTTTGTGCTTTAGTATCTGTGTACAACATGTATAACTCCAAAATTCCTTAGTTATTTTTAGGCGGCGTGGTTAAATAATCTGTTACTGTCCATGATGCCATAAGTGTATGCTACTTCAGGTGCTTGTTGCAGCTCTGTGTGCACTTTGATTCATAAGATGCATCAGAAAACTTTTAAAACTTAACCTGGCTGTGGCCAGCATAAACATGATTTAGGGCCCTGCTCTGCGACCTGTTTGGTACCAGTCACTCCAGCTGCGTGTGCTGTTGTCATGTGGGCAAACAGTGCCATGGGAACCCCACAAAAAACACGACTTACTTTTTCTTAATGACCTGTTGCAGGCAGGTAATAAACCAAGAGAGGAGCATTTTGGTAGTTTATGTAAAACCTTTTTGTGGATTGTCAGTTTGTCAGGACGTGAAAACATTAATGATCCCTCAATTACATAGGGGAAAACAGAAGCCTACAGGGAGCTATAAATTTGTGTCGTTTACTCCAGATTACAACGCTGTCAAAGCAGGGGAGGAGAGGATCTATTTGTCACTGATAATGAGGGAAATCTGATGCACCAGGAAAATAAATTAAGATTTGCATTGGCTGACAATGATTCAAAGCAAAGGTTCTGAAATAATTAGAGCCATTTCTTTATAAAATCCTCTTACACTTTTCTTCCTTGTGTTCATCACGCTTTCATACTGTTTCTCAGTTGTCAGGAGAAAAAGCACCAACAGGTGCTACTTTGTAATGAAAGACAGTCCAAGCACAGCAGGGTTTGCATCAGGATTTCTTCCAACTCGACAAGCCCTTTTTCTCAGTGCTCTGAAAGGGACTCTTCCAAACTATTGTCATGTCCTGCTAGTAGTCAGGCTCAGGAAGAGTGGGAACATGCTGCAGAGCATTCAGAGAATGAACACAGCCAATTAATCAGGCTGCTAAGCAAGGAACACAAGATTTGGGCTGAATTTGGAGCTCATTAGCCACAGGGCGCAAGATGACAACTTGCTGCTTTCCTTGGGCATGCTAAAAACTGCAGCAGGCTGGGATGAAAACAGTGCTGCCTGCTAATGAGTGCCAGCATCTGGCAGTGATATAAAAAGAGGGCTTTTCTGTTGTGTTTTAAGCTGGTAAAAATGAAATTTCAGAGCTAGAGTGCATGTGAAAAGCAGGCTGCCAGCACCTTTGGGTTGCGGTGGTTTATTTTCCTGTTTCTTTGTTGAAGAATTCTGCTAGCATCAGCTCTGTTTTTGCTCTTATTTGTGCTTCATGCCTGACTGTCATGTCATTTCTCCTCAGATGGGTACTCCACCATCGATCACCGGGACAAGGAGCGCAAATACAAGACCAGTGATAACACAGGGGATGCCTCAGAGAAAGAACCTTTAAAAGTGAGCTTCCTCTTACTGCTGAATGCTAGTTAATGCCTTTAAAAGAAAGGAAGCCTGGTGTCCTCAGGGAGAAATAGTGGATAGTTACTCACCAGGGGGCTGTAAAGGGCTTTTTTTTTTTGTTGTTGCATTGGGGTTTTTTGTTTGTTTGGGTTTTTTAAGATAAAGGCACCATTTCATAACTTAGCACTTGGCTAACTGGAAATAAAAACAAAATGCTGCTTTCCAGTGCAGGAGCAAATGCAGGCTATCACTGTATTCTTGTAAATGGATGAGTTTGTAAAAACAGAAAGTGTTCTCTCTGTCACCCTCATCCAGGCAGCGTTCCCTAGCCCTAAAGCGTATAAGTGTGCTCAGACTTTGTTCTGAGAACAGTCGCTTCAGACTGTCGCACTGCTTTATTGTTTTCAGCATGAGAAGTAGGTGTGAGCCTGTGTGGCTGGGGGCAGCAGTGTGGTGAACGGTATTTGTTTCCCCACCTCTCATTCACAGTCCTCACAGTGGACTATGGGCATGGGCCAAGGAGATGGAGAGGGAGGGAGACACATGCGTAGTTGTGTGTGTGCCTTCTAAAGACAAATTTAGACAACTCTATAATTAAAAAACCAATCTTAATTCACAAAGCTCTTTGTGGGTTGTGTGCAAATGTGGCTTAGTAGGCTCTGTGTAATTTCTGTTGCATTGCTATGCCTTTTCACAGACGTTTTTAAAAGTTGCTTAATGCTGTGGCCATCAGTTCTCCCTGGCCTCAAAACAAGCTTGTGTTTTCCCCTGGGGAAGTAGTTTTGAGGAGGAAGAGGAGGATTCAGTGAAACAAGAGTCAGCGGTAGGAAACACTATTGTTAGTCTGGAGAAGGCTGTCCTTAATAACCTTCAGCACCTTGCTGATAATATCAGAAAATCCAGGTGATTCAGTGGAAACAACTAACTTCAGTCAATTGAAAGAAAAACCAACTCTTACTGAACAAGGGGAATAAAAATGTGATTTAGAGAAAAATATTTCCATAGATCTTGAATTAGGAAGATGTCCTGCTGCATCAGTCTGCCTGTATTAACTTGCCTGGTCATGCATTTCCTGCTGTGTCCTGCCTTTCCATGAAGGTATACCCTGGAGAACGGCTTCAGTCCAGCTGGATATTTTTTAAGCACAAATCACTCTCTTCAGTTTGCCAGTTCTGGGTATAGCTGCACCCTGTTGAAGGCTGCCCAGTTGAACTTCTTGGTAGAGGTGGTTGTGCTCCTTCATTTGTTTTTGGAACTGATAAAACGGAGCTGCTAAGTCATGCAGCGTCCCCCCTACTCCAGTGTGGCAAGAGATGGCCCTGCCTGAACCAGTGTCAGCGAAATAAACCTTCTAGTTCCCTCATCACAGTTCTAATATTTTGCAAGGATGCAGTGGGAATGGATGCACCGAGTGACATAAGAACGTTGATCAATAGGAGCTTGACAGAAAATGACTTTCTAAGGAAATAGGCTTAGGCGGGAAAATTAACAAATACCTGTTATTTTTGCCACTCAAAATTCATTAAAGTGGTCTGATGCAACCCTCAAAATCACATCAACCAGCCCAAACTCTGGTGTATGTCTGAAGTGAAGCACAACCCAGGGTTCAGTGAGTAGCTGCTTTGCTTTCATGAGAAAGAGAGAAAAAACATTTCACCTCGGCAATGGGTCTCCCATAGTCTGCGCTGCCTCTTGGTTTTAAGGACAGAGGGTAACCGGAATTCAGCCTGTCGTACACACCAAAGGTATGCGCTGCTGTGCCCTCAGCTGGGCAGAGCTGAGTAGCTGCTACTCGTCCTTCTCCCTGTGCTGTGAAACAGAAATACACCTGTGGGGTCTTCTGGCTTGTGGACTGTTTGGTAGCCATGGCTCTGAGGCTCAAGAGTGGCCGAGAATTGTGAATAATGATGGCAGGGAAGCGCGGCCTTTTGGCTGTTGCAGATGCTTTTGTCAGTATTGCGCCTTTGCTGATCTTTTTTCTTTCTCTGCCACTAACTTTCCCTTGAGCTCCTTTAAGCTGACTTGTTTGGTGGTTTTGTTTGATTAATCCGCTCTGTTTTGCCTTTAACTCCTCACCCTGTGCTGCAGAATGACACAAATAGGAAAAACATTAACAGGAGTAACAGGGCTTCGGTGAATCTGGTGGATGCCCGTGACATTAAACCCCAGCCTGTTGACTCCTGGGTCTAATTTGCATGCATGGTAGGTCCTTTTAATGGTAATTAAATGGTGCTAGTGATTAACTTGTCTCGTGCATGATCTGTATCACTGTGGAATCTCTTCAAGGCTAACCGCTAACTGGGTCCTTTCAGACAAATGAAAATGCATTTGAAAAAAAAGTGGTGTTTATATTATTCAGTGTCTCTTTAATGAAATGCAATCAAACACCACTGTTTGATTAAAAAATGACCTGTCAAATAGCCGGGCAGAAAATTAATACCGTGAATGATTGGTCGTCAGCTGGAATGTGCAAGATTTCTGCTGTTAGGCCATAGGAGCGAATTTGAATAGCGTGTTCCTGCTTCCAACCATTTTTTCCCTCTATGCTCATTATAAGGATTAGCCTGAGACTTAAGGAAAAGCATATCCTTGACTATTAATGGATGTCCCCCGAGGGTCCCCTGAATTACACAGCCCTGCCCACCTGCAGGAAAGCTGCTGGCTGTACACAAGTTACTTTGCAAGGAGAGATGGTTTTGGTTAAACAATAAATGTTGACCCACAACTCCCACTTCTCAATTCCTTTTTTTTTTCCCCCCCGTTGCTAAAGAAAGGTGCCTTTTTGCCGCTTTCTAGTTCTGTGCCTTTGCCATGTGCCAAGTTCCTCAGTAATGTCACTGGCCTTTCTTCACTCCTGCCACTGCTAATCTGCCTCCTGCTGTCTTGCGAGGCAGCCCTCTACCTCCGGTTACACCTTCTGGCATTCCATCAGATGAGATGCTACGTTTGGAACAGCAGGTTTTGTGCCCCTGGCTATGACTAAAGGAAAATCTTAGTGACTGTTGTGAAGGCACTGGGCAACTTTCCCATCAGAGTGGACACTAGGCCTTTAAAGGCCCAAATTCCAAAACATGGACATCACCCACCCTTGTAATTTTACGTGGAAATCCCTTGCATTAGTGGGAGAGAAAACTCCTGTGTGGTTTTGGGTGGTGGAGTTGGATTCCCCTCCCCCGCCCCGCCTTCTTCTTTTAAGAGTCTAGTATTAAAGTGCTAAGTGTTTACAGATTGTTTCTGTTCCTGGGTTGGAAGTACCTGCCCAGAGCGGTCTTGCAACATTGCCAGGTTCTCTTATGTAGGCACGGAGCAGACCCTGGCACTGTTGGCTTCCCACAGCTGGTCAGCACTGCTTGGTCGGCCTTGTTGGCTTAGCCGAAGGGCAGAGATAAATGTATGTGTGTAGTGCCTGGACGCTTCGCTCCTGCACTCCTCCTCTGAGCAGTGAAGGCTTACAGGTCGGGTACAGACTTTGAAAAATGATCTCTGTGCTCCTTTTCTCCCAGTCATGCCCTTCAAGGAACCCATATATTGGGGATAGGTTGGCATTCCCAGTCACTGTCCTACCACTGGGTGATGGAGATCACCAAGGTCACGTTACTTGCTGGTATTAATCAGTTTTGACTTTATTTTGCAGGGCTAGAGTCCAACCACATTTTTTTTAACTGAGGGGGAGAAGCAAACATTGAATCGACACAGAGGATCTCATCAGTCACCACTGCCATTCAGATGTGGAGGGCACTGCATCACTGACCAGGCTGCAGAGTCTAGGAGGATGTGGGGAGAAAACATAACTGACTGCCATTGCCAACCCCGGAGCACCATGCCTTACCGCGAGACAATTTGCTTTTTAACTCAGTTACATTCCCACCAGAAATCGCCACCACCTCCCCCTCCCTCCCACTCCTGCAAGAAGAAAGCAAGCAAGCAAGAAGAGGGAATCCAAGCTTCCATCTAGCTGGCTGCGTTCTTAGGTGGCTCTTACCTGTGGATGGTGCCAAGTATGAGAAGTGAAGGTCATGCGGCAGCAAAGACGACAGCTTCACAAGTGAAAGAGAAACTGCAGAATATTTGAAATAATATCATAGGTGTAGCCATGAAGAGAATAGCACTTTTCTGGTTTGGGGCTCACTGTTTTGTTCTTTGTTTTGGGGGATTTCTTTTGAACTGTGAATCTAACATTTTTAAAGGCGTTTTGAAAAATGTTTAGGTTTTCTTTATTATTTCCACAGAAAGTGCAGGAATGTTGAGTCGGTTTATTGGATTTCAATGAAAGGAGAAAATGCAGAACAAAAACTATTAAAAGCTGGTCAAATGAACTGGAGAGTGGATGACAAAATTGATGCAAGCTGTATAATCTGCTTCTAGAGTAAGCTATATCAACCACAGTGCTATATTATCATTATAATCTGGTGTACAATACTTCTGCCTTTTGAATTCTGTAATGGCTCTGTTTTTATTTCCACATATTGAAAAGCGGTTTATTGAAGGTTCCAGTGTCCCTGGTTCAGAAATCTATGCTGAGAAATGGAGTTGGCTGGCTTTTTATTTCCTTGTCCTCAAAGATTGCAATAAGGAGCTTTTACATTTTAAGTGCACCAGTGCTGCATTGATGATGATTAACAATTTCTTTTGCCATAGCTGTTAACACTTTGGAAGAAAATAAGAGCTTTTTTCATAGGATGTCATATTTTGAACACGCTCTAAATTTTAGATGGGTCTGTCACTTATATTTGATGGCAAATTTATCACTGTTGGATCCATGTTTGCTTTGGGCTATAGATCCTGATGAAGAACGCCACAAAGGGAACTGGTTTGGCATTCTTTAAATCATCATCATGATTTCTGCGTTCCTTTGGATATGTTTTGAGATTACATATTTCATTTGGTGTGAAAATCACCCACGTGCAGCAGTTCTCCTCTGAGATGCCAAGGCCTGCTTTGTGTAAGGGGCAATTTTTACCTCTTGAGAACATATTCTGCATATATGGTACCTGGTGATGCCATGAACTAAATGACTTCAGATCACTGATTTTTTTTCTCCAGGCATTGGTCAAGGGAGGGCAGCAGATGAGAATAGGAAGCAAATGTCTCGCTAGTAGCATCGGAGGACTTTTGCTGATTTTATTTGGTTGCCACTGTTCTTTGATTGCCACGTTTAGTTTTAAACAAGCTCCTAAAAACGGTGTGACTGGGAAGCACATTTTTGAATCTAGCAAACATCATTTGCAGTTTTCAGTGCCTGCCGTTTCCTTTGTAATTAAAAAGGGGAAATATCCAACAACCTCACCTCCCCCAAAATATTACTGTAATAGTAAACATCTAAAATTTTTGTAAAAAAAATTTTAAAACTTTAAAAAAAAGGCAAGTACCAAGAGCTTTGTATCTTCTTGAGTATATTAAAAATTTGACATGAATACATATATATAAATAAAAAAATCTATATATCTATATATATATATTGTTGTGCAGAGGATAGGTTAACAAAACCATGTAAAGTAGTTTGCAGGAGAGGGAAGCATTTGTTGATTCAGGGAAAAAGACTGATGCCAGAAGCTGTCAGTGATTTGGATGATACAGGTGCTCCTTCGCACCCTCCCTTCTTGACCCTCATCTTCCACGTACGTTGCAGTGGTCGCTTCTGGATCCTGGGGAAGGTGAAGTTGCTCGGAGCAAATTGAGATAGCAAAGATTTGGTTTTTCACCTGCATGAGAGTCCTATTGGGCCAAAGATGCTCAGCAGATCAAGGGAAGCAAAGAGATACATCTGTGATTATCTGCATTTGTGTCGGGGCAGTGTCTCTCTGTGTGTAGACATGAAGTGTGGCAATGAAACCAGATACATAGTCTGACTGTATATTATATCAATGGTGCTCTTTTCATACTTGTTCTGCCAATATGCGGAGACCCTTTTAACCAAGCTACACAGAAGAGTTTTATATCACTTTTGGTTATGTACTTGGTGTATTCTTTTTGTATATGAAGGATTTTTTTAAAAACGTTCAGTAATTAGCAATGGAACCTGCTTTGTAGCTGATTAGAACAGTGTAAGAGAAGGGCCGTGCTGTCAGTCTGTCCCTGATCTACTTCAAAACATATATTTACCAAAGGAGTCTGAGCAAAAGTTCACTTAAAATAAAGACCTGACTGTTGAAAGGAGTCTCTGCTAAGACTTTGTGATTTAGTTATTGTACAGATATTTCAAAGCCAGCAAGAGGTCAACAGAGAAAACTGCAGGAAGGGGGAAGTGAAGTGACATGGGGCCATTTATGTCCATCACCTCCTATCCCAGATATCCCATGGTTCTCGGTGGGGCGCTACAGGGACACTCAAAATCTGGGTTGGGATCTACTTTGGCCTCTGTCATTAGTGGGCTAAAACCATCGAGGAGTATTTGAGAAGCAAATTCAGACCCTATCCCACTTCCCCCAAAAATCCTTTTCGTATTCACACTGCGCCCTGTGATAAGCAAGCCTCCCTGTCAGGTTAGATGGCATCGGCTGCCCAGGGTCATTGTAGCAAACTCTTTTCCTGGGGGTAAGTGTTCATGCCAGCAGCGTAGTTGTGAGCTGACAACGTGATTTATTGCTGCAGAAAAGCAAAGGATGGTGTATCAAGAAGTCAAATACCAAGTCCATGGGCCAAGACTTCCCCTGGGAATCACACATCTTACCCCTGCCCTTCCCATGCCTTACAATAACGACGAACTCCCAAGTATGTAGCAATAACCCATCATTTACATTACTGTGTTTTTTTTTCTTCTCACCAAACTGTTGTTTGGATATTGAGGAAGGAAAAGGGATTGGGGGGTGACTTGCATGTGAGACCATCGCCTTGTATTACCAGCCCACCAGCTGAAGTCCAAAGTGATTTAATGGTCCTTTTATCTATGGCCACAAGCTCGCTGGTGGGATGTGTGCCGCACCTGCCCTTACCTCTCCCCTTGTTGGCACAAGTGTGACTGGCTGTTTGAACTGTTCTGGGATGTGGGTGGATGAACCCGTAATTGTTGTATTTTGGCAGCAGGGACTGTATGTAAAGAAGGGAAAGTGGCAGTGTGTGTGACTAAAGCAGTAGGGTCTAGAGTCTCCTGCTAAAAGGTAGGCAGTGCTTTTTAGGGCTCAGGTATGTGACCTCCTTTTTTCCTGTTGGCTCCACTGTGAAAACTGGAGGGAATCTGCCTGCAAAGAGTTGGGGTAGAAGAGATTTCTACCTGCAGAAATTCTAGTGGGAGAGATGGTTGTGGAAGGGAAGCAATGGTGTTGCAAGACTCCTGCTAAAGAGAAGGAGGAAATGTGATGGCCCAGTGAGGACTGAGATGACACGGGAGAGGGAGACTTCTGATGGCATGTAATCAGTGCAGAAATTTCTTCGCAGGGAGGCGGCTTGCACATCTTGCCACCATCTTTGCTAAGCTGTGGAGGTTTTAAAAAAAAAAAAACAAACCACAAAACAAACTATTGTGTGTCAAGACTCCCCTGGAGAAGCATCAAGTTTGGTTGTTGGGAGTGAGCGATTGTACTTGTGCTTACAGGCTCCCAGGTTGGTCTGTCTGCGGAATCCGAGGAGGAGAGCGGAAAGGCAAGGCTTTAGGACACTCTGTTTCTGTCTTGGAGTTAAGTAGTAATTTAGCCATAAGTGTAACTTGACAACTCAAGATGTGTTGCCAGCTTGAAATGCTCCCCAGGGAACAGCTTGGGCAGCCGTAGGTCCTGATCTTCAGTGTCTTCTGGGCAAAACACCTGCCTATCCTAGTTGTACCCTTGTGCGCTCAGACACGCCAATTCTGGATGCGTCTGCATCAGGAAGGCAAATCTTGTCTCTGTTGCTAAGACATCACAAAAGGGACTGACTTGGCGACTAGGAACTGACTTGGCGACTAGGAACTGACTTGCTGGAAGTGACACATCAAGAAAGTGGGGTGGCATGTTTGTTACAGCAGATTAGTAAGTTCTTGCCAGCCCTGAGGAGTAGTTTTCAGTAATGCTTTCTCGCGTGTAAGGCTTGTGCTCGGCAAAGCAGTTTTCGCTCCTAGAACAGTTCTGTAAGATTGAAGGTGGTGAGTTACCTTCTGTTACTTGCCTTAAAGCTGAGCGTATAGGTTCAGCTGGCTGTGAGAGAGGGGCGCGTGTTAAACCCTTCGAGTAAGCAAAGCTCCAGAAGCCAAACGGGCACATGAGGGTGGTTATAGCCTCTTCTGCTGTCCGACTGCCCGCTCAGTGAAAACTACAGTGTGCCAATAACTTCAGCCAGCATTTCTGTGCTGTTGGGGTGGAGTCGTGCTCTCACAGTTTTTGAAGGTGTTTATATAGGCATAGTTTCTTGCAAAATTTCTTCATTTTGATGCCCTTAAAATCTGGTGTTTCCTTATCTTTGACAGAGAAATTTTCTGGTTTATTGGTACAGTAACTAATCTAGTGCATTTAAGGGGAAGGTATTATGAACCTTTTTTTTCTGTCTTAAGTTTTACATCAGGGTAGGATGTTCTGAAGTCCAAGGTGAGGAGGAAGATAATGCAGATACTACAAGGCCTGCCAATCTGGTTCTTACTGTTCAGAAAAGCAAAATAACTAGACTAAGAAGCTTACTGGTAATTAGTAGCTAATGTGTTTGTAACTATCATGTGCCTTAAAATTTTCATGGTAGGAGAATTAAAAAAAAAAATCAACAATGTGTTTTCTGTAATACTGCTCAACATTCTCTCTGTAGTGTAGACTGGTGGGATTTTGCATTGTATTTACACTGTACTATAAACTGAAACACTTATGGTTTGCTTTTACAAGTATGGAGAGGAAAAAAAGGTGGATTATGCTTTTCATAGAACAAATGTTACCGTGACAGAATGTATTATTACTATTATTATTATAGGATCTTTCCATAATGCAGACAAGTAGAATGCTTGTTAGAAACCAGGTATGTAGGATAACAATTTGGTGTGTTTTCAATAAACCATGCCTGGAAAGAATACATGTGCCATTGGTTATCTTTTTGTTACATCAGGTATCTCAAATATTCTTTGGCTTTGCAACAGCAGTTTTCTGTGGCAGGGGATTATTTGACCCTAGCTGAGGTCAGCACTTTGTGTGTTAGTAAGAGGTCAGTAGTAATGAGGGCAGTTGGAATATCCTTTAAACTAGTATTGCTGAAAATTTTTGATTCATTGCCATATGCTGGAGTTGTAGCATGAAGTCCTGTACGGACCCTGGACTGTAGATCATGGGGTTTTTTCCTTTTTAACATACAAGCATATTTCTGTGGGAAAGACATTTGCGTCACTGTTCAAAGGGACATTTGGGACCACAAGCCTAACTTGCTGATGGCTTTTCCATTTGGGAAGTTATTAACCTTTCCCAATTTAGTCATAAAGTCCATGTAAATTTACAAAGGTTTTTCTTTTCTGAAATGTGTGCAAGTATTCTCATAAATATAAGTGTGTAAGAATAACAGAAAATCTTTAAGTTTATCATAGCGATATATGAGGTTTGGTTGAGATGAGAAATGTTATTTTGGGGATGTGCCAAATAATTGACATTTGTTGCTGTGTGGGGAGAAGAATCCCGATACTGAAAAGTCAACCATGTGTTTCAAGTAACAGGCCGTTACCGACAGATCTTAGTTCTCTTGAAGACTGCCTCTCCCTGGCACGTTCATCTGTGTTGATAAGACCAGTAGGGAGACTGGTGCACCTAAACACATCATGCGTACCATCATGCCTTCCTGAAGCATGACAAAACTCAGTAATCTTGACGTGAGTGCGCTGCGAGGTCTTAGAGCAGAGATCAGGTTCTCTGTGAATGAAAGGTTGATGAATCATTGCCAGTTGCCTGATTGTACCGGTCACAGCACTGTAAGATTCCGGTTCTGCAAATGCTTGCAAACAGCACTTGGAAGGTTGTCTTCAGCTTGCCTTCCCTCGTTTCA
Organism: Morus bassanus; assembly: GCA_031468815.1. Lineage (NCBI taxonomy): Eukaryota > Metazoa > Chordata > Aves > Suliformes > Sulidae > Morus > Morus bassanus. The sequence goes on from CM062577.1 coordinate 30,352,111, forward strand.
GATGTCCTGAATGCATCCCCAGGAGTTTTGTAAAATCATCTCCAGATTCTGTTCTTGCAGCGGGAGGATCTAGTTTCACGAGTGCTGTGGTAAGATGCAGGCTCCTGGGCTAGGTACCATCAGCGTTCCGCTGCAGTGAGGAGTCTGATTTTTCCTTTGTGGATGCGCTAATATGGCAATGAATAGCAGGTGCTGTAGGTAAGGTACTGAGCTAAAACAAGTTATGTTGTTTCCACAACTGACCTTTTATAGCTGTCAAAGTGATTCCATTTCCAGCTTATCACAGGCTGGGCAAATGGAAGCAGCGAGGCCTGCAGGTGACAGGTTAACCTCGTCACAATGGGCAAGAAATATCACAGCCCTCATCTGTTTCAGGTTTCAGCAGTGTCTTGGGGGAACATTCTGTCCTCGTGGTTCTCTTCCCCAGTGTCTTACTGTGAAGGTCTCTGTGCAGCTGAAGCACAGCAATGGCAGAATCTCATTCTGGTAGAAGGTGACAGAGGGGATTTTTTACAATGGAAGGTTGTTTTATAATGGGACCATTAACTGAGCTGTAGAGACAGAGGCAAAGACTAAAACTCTTTTACTACATGCACAGCAAACATAGCTAGCTGTTATTCGTAAGATACCTTATAACTGGTTCCTGACTGATTGACTACTCAACCAAATAAGCACGCATCACTGCCCTGGTGGTGTCACCTTTGGTGGGAGAGTTGGAATCTCAGTGGTCTCTCTCTTGCTGCTCTGGTAGGGGGTTCTGTATGTTCTCTTCACTGCATCTGATGCTTGGCTCTGCTCAAAATTCTTCAGGGGGGTGCTTTTCACTTCCTTATACCAGTGGGAGGCAGCGCCAGCTCCTGTACAAATGTAGGACAACTGCTGTTTGCTCTGATAATCTCTGCTGTAAGGATTGCTACATGTGTACTGTTATGCTCAATTTGGTATTAAATTAGGAAACAAAAGGGACTAGTGTGGGGTTTGACTTCCTCGTAAATCCTCCTCCTCTCTTGTACACTGATTTGAAGAGTTGGTTCAATATTTTGAAAGACAACATCATGTCCCTTTGAGGTAAGAGAGAGGCTCTGGCAGAAACCAGACCTCACTTTCACATGTTGCCTGAATCACTAAGACAACCTAGAGAGTAGCTGTCATTTGGAGAATGGATCTCAACTACCAGTATTTGGTGGGATCAGCCATTTGTGACATGAGTTGTGAGAATTTGCTGAAAGCTGTGTGTTGTTTTAGGGGAGTTCTTTCCACTGGGAGCTTTCTATCAGTGTACGCTCTCAGCGGGCAGTCTTTAAACACATGCTTCCAGATGCACAGTCCCATACCTGTTTTGTGCAAGAATAGGTTGTGTCTTCTAATTGCAATAGGCTGATGTTGCAGTAACACTCAGTAGGTTTTTAGAATATATTTGAATTAGAAGACCCATTGTCTACCTTTTGCTTCTTCCAGAATTCAAAGCATGTCTTTACTTTGAAAAGTAACTCTTCTCCCTGGGAGATGTGACATTTATGTGTCAGTGACTCCAGATCGTATTTGCTCAGCTGACCAAAAGCCTTTTTTCTAATTGTCAGCCATGCAAGCTGACTCGGGCTTTTTCCTTTTCATCCCTTGCCACCAATAATTAAGAGCATTTCAGAAGTGTGGTCAAGTGGAAACATTTTTCTTGCGTATGGAATTCTGTAAATAATCTGATGATACATGCACTGTGTTTATTTTTACGATTTGCCATGTGAGAGATCCTTTCTAATGAATTAAAATACCTTTTTTTTTAATACTAAAAGGTGGCTGTTACATTTGCACGTATATTACACATGCATTATTCACTAATGCATCTTTTGAAATATCCACACTAACTCTACAGGCTCCCTTCTTCCCTAATTTTCCTGACAGTCTCTCAGATGGTAGTTTTGGCCATTAACTAGCAGTAGGAATGTATTTTTCTGATCCTCTCTTGTGAAGTGCAGAACAGTCTACCTGTTTAGTCTTATGCATCCTTCAGCATGTATCTGAGACTTTGGTTTGTTTATCAGTATGTGTTAAGTGCCCTGCTATGGCAGGAGTGTCTATTTAGGTGCAAAGGTGTTTAAAGCTAGAAACAAAAGAGGATTCCTTGGAGTCATGACCTTAGGCGTACAGAAAAAAATTATGGTCAGTTGTATGTATCCAGATTTTCCAGTGTGCTCTAGAAACTTGTGTATGCCAGTAAATGGGCTTGAAGATTATTTTCTTTTGCAAATTTTGAAAAAAATTGCTTGGAATCACCTGAAAGACTTTGGCCCAGTGACTTTGAGTTGGGCCTTTATACCAAGAGGACGTGCTGCTAAGCAAGCTTACAGAATAAATCGTTAACTTAGAGTGTGAGATGGAAGTGTTAGAACTCAGGGATTGCTCCCACGCAGGATAGGACAACAGAGTCACAAGGGGCTGCTTCTGCCTAATCTAATCCAGTACAGTAAATCTTGTGTCTTTCTCAATGTGACAGCGTTTAAATTGTTAAAGAAACTCTGAGAATGTTGCCTTCTCGTATCCCTGTGAAATGCAGACATTACAAGCTGGCTGGGTCACCGTGGTTTGCTTGGTCCATTTCTAAACTGACTCGGTCACCTTAGCCTGTTCTAGTTTTCTTTTATACTGGGGGACAGTTCTCTGCTGTGCTCATTATTGGTGTCCTGGAGGTGGATTTTTCTGTAGCACACAGGCCAGGGTAGATACCACTTCAGTAAGGTGGGCTATAAAAGGAAGAAGCTGATAACAGGTCTGAAGGAATCCATAACGGGCAAGATGAGAATGGTTTTCCCTGATTTTCACTCTGATTTTCAGCTGTTGGATCTTTCTGTGGCTGTTCCAAGCCTGGAAATCCCAAGTGCAGTGCAGAACTCATGGGAAACAAAGGAAGTCACGTGCCTGCTCTATTGTTTTTTAGTTTTTATTTATAAGTGCGACCATTGCCTCATTATATAATCACAGCAGGATATGCCCGGAAATGCCAGCGGATTTTTGCATTGTTCAGGTGAGTTAGAGATGTCAGATTTGGCTTTGTATCTTCTCAGTGACAACCCTCACTATTCACATAGTGGTAACAACACTGAGGTTAACCAGGGTGTGCAGGACCCACCTGGTAAAATCCATTCTCTCTGATCTTTATTTTTATACAACATCTTAAACTTACACAGCGCTTCAGACTAAGCAGCTTTCCCTCCCCCTAAAAAGCACACACTATGTATATATAGTATAATGAAGGGGATAAGTAAATACGAGGGGATAAACAGCATTTTCTCAAGGTCTCTGATATTATGTAGTTTTGGTGTTCTTTTGGAAAGAGCCTGCTCGTTTTGTTATCTGTCTGTTACTGTGTTTATTTTAATCTATTCACTACTTCAGTTTTCCCTGTCTCTGCATGGGCAGATTAATGTTTGTCTGTCTTCTGCAAAATTCTGTTTTATTTTCTCATCACTGAATGGGTCAGTCTTCTTTCAATGCATGCCCTTTTCTCTAGCATAGAGATGATTAACTTTTGCAGTAACTGTGCAAAAATGTATCTGATATCAGGATAGGAGCCTTCACTGCATTAAGTGGCATGCTAGTAATTTCGCAAAATCAGGGCTCCTGAAACAGTCTTTCCTTGCAGCGCGCGTGCTTTTTCCCACTCTTGATAATGATTAATCAGTTTAGCTTGGGGACACAAGTCTTCAGAAGTGGCAGCAACTTTCTCCACCCCACCTGAAGCCCAAACTATGGTTGTTAGGGTTTGAGATCAAAATAACAGACAGTGTTGCTCAATGATGTGTTGATCAAGGCAAGGCAATGTGCATCATCTTGGGTTTGCTGAATTATGTAAAACAATGGAATAGACCTTTGAGCAGTTACCCTACTCTACTCCCAGTCTTGGTTTCCACCTGGTCTAAAATGATCTCCACTAGCGCTTGCTTTAGTTACAGACTCCAAAATACAAAAAACCCAAAATATAAAGCATGGACCAGTTAACCTGTGCAGTTGCATTTACATCATTTGAAACAAAGGTTGAGTATTAATGGCTCTCTCTATCCCAAAAACACAGCCTTTTCCATTGCATCCTCCACTTTCATGTATTCCAGATGAGATGGGTAGTTAGTGCATTGGAAACGGGGGTTGTTGCGGATATACTTAAGGAATTCTGGAGCTCCTGGGAAGATTATATTGTCAGCCAGAAGAACCGAGCCCTTCCTCAGCAAGTTGCATTCCTAGAAAGAAGAGAAATTGCTTTATGGTGGCTGTTAAGCAGACATTGGCTTGAATGTAATGTGCTCTCATGTTAATCATGTCATACTCAAGTGCCTGCATCCAAAAACCCATTGCACTACGGGTTCAGAGGGAAGAAAAATACACAGGAGAAGCTGATCAACTCTCTGATCCTTTGTGGTCACGTTCAATATGCAGACTTCTTCTGTTAACACAATCAGTAGGACATTAGAGATGCTGATAACATGTTGGGTCATTCAGGTTCTGAAATAGCATATCAAGTGCAGTGGAGGTGTGCAGTTTGCTGCTCAGATAGTTTCCAACTATGTCTACATAAACAGTAAGGTGGTTTTGTTTTGGCTCTCATGCCTAATGTTTGAAAACTTTTTTAATATCGCATTAAAATGTAGTATCTCTTAAGGTCACCTGAGAGACTGGCATGTACCAGTCTGCTTTGGCCAGTCTCAAACTCCAAAACCACTAAATGAATAAAAGAGATTTTCTGCACTTGTTTTCCTTTCATCTTGTACAACCTTCTGCTACTTTGTTCAGGAGCTGGGCATGAAGCAGGGTTTGTGCACAATGAAGATCACTCTGACAAATTTCCACAAGGCATAATTAACTTGCAGTATTCACTTCAAGTGCAATGTTTATCCTCAGTAAACCTAATTTTTACTCGTATTTTTGTCTAGTAAAAGTTGCTTATCAGAGCTTACCAGCTGTTTTAAAGCAGTCTCTGGTTAATCAGGCTGGTTGTTATCCTGCGTTTACAGGCAGCAGTTGTAGCCAAAACATGGGGTGTGTTTTATTGCTCCCAGTATATTAGAGAAGTCCTGTTGATGAGTGTGCTGCAGAGGCTGTTTAGCTTACTGCTTTTGCCTCTGGTGAATGAACACCAGTCAGCACAGTAGAACCAATTTTAGAGACATGGCAAATATCCTCTGGTCTGTTGTGCAGCTTGTAGAAGCCTACAAGTGACAACATGCTGTATTTTCCACTGGTCATCGGGATTTCAGATGCTCTTTGTGTCAGGCTTTTCTAGAAGTGCATGAAAAGGAATGCTGTCTGAGCCACTTTCAATATATATTTCATCTGAATGTTTTATATTCATATTTCCTATTCACTATTGATATTGCAATACATGCCAAAATTGCAAGTTAGAAGGTTTGTAACATCTGAGAGAATGTGGGGATCTTTTCTACATCTTTCTCCTCTTAATTCCATAAGGGTTTTTTTAAGCAACTTTGTGTCACAGTTGCATTGGGCCGACCACTAGGACGGAACTAAACTACATGTTTATTTTGGCTGTGTTGTGAAGGTTAACCTCCGATAGCGATGTGCTAGCTCTGCCCAGTGGAAAGAGCTCAGTCATCCTTACGTAGCCAGTTTAAAACAAAACATTCTCTGGGTACAAAATAGCTGTAAGGAAGGGACATTTTCTTCAGCTACTGCTGTGTAAATTCAATACTGCCTGCTCATAACCCCACACAAATTTCCTTTTCAAACAGCTATCTGGAGGACAGGGCTGAAATTAAAGAACAGGGAGCCTGGATGAGAAAATAATGTTGTAGTCCTCAAGCAGGGGTCAGGAAGTGTAGTTGGCAGCTTCTCAATGTAAGAGGCAGCCTCAAAAAAACAGGATATATTTGTGAAGAAAATAATTGAAAAATGACACTTCCATACAAATAGTTAGGCAGTTGTAGAAAATCTTATCAGTCTGCAGCTCCAAAGCTAGGAGATTAATGCTAACAGTAATGGTTAGGGCGGGTTGGGAAGAAATGAGCGTAATTTTTCCACATTCAGGCCCAGAGGAAGAGTTTGGACAGCACTTGCCTAGCAAGTGTCTGACTAGGGCAGTCTGCATTCCTCCGAAGGTTGCTTTGCAGCCGATTAATTAGATGGCAAAAAGACTACCAGAAAGATGATACCCAGCTGTGCTACCCAAATCAAAAGGCTCTGCTGGCACCACAGACCCAGGCAAAAAAAGGGGTACTGATGAAATTAGATAAGTGGAGCTGGGATATGCAGGTCCCAAGCCTCACCTGCTCCCAGGATCAGGATGTTTTTGGGTCAAGTGTTCCAGTTAGCTACCGTGCAGACACTGCTTCTAGGGAGCCTAAGACCCAGACCATGCACTCCTCCAGCTGGGATTTCTACTGCAGACTTTCAGGAAACAAGATGGTTCAACAGTATTTGCCAAGTCCTGAGCTAGGTAGTGTCAGCAGTTGTTCCTGACAAAAGTTTTGGATCCTGTCGCCCAAATCCTCTTTTCTTGTAAAGTTGCTATTTTGGCTGCCATTCTTCATTTTACAGAGGCCAGGGGCCTCCTTGACATCAAGGCATTTGCTACTTTACTTTTAAGACTGGAATCGTGCAAACTGACCTGAAGCAGGATGGTGTCCGGTGTGTATCTGTCTTTCCAGTGGTCCAGGAAGACAAAATCCAGAGTATCCACTTCATATTTTTTCTTCAGCTGTGGGATAATTTCCTCTGAAGGGCCTTCTAGGAGTTTTACCTGAAATGCAAAAATCCATCTGGTGAATTGTGAAACCAGTAAGAAAAAGCACATGCCTCTGGCTCATTTTAAATTGTGCTCAGACATCAGCAATCCCGTTTAAGGCTTGATATTGCCTCAGTTGAATTATTTCATAGAGTTAGATCAAGTGTACTTTTTTCTTTTTGACAAATCAATTCAGTTATGTTCCGAAACATGGGTTGGGGGTGGTTTAGGTTTTTTGGGGGTTTTCTTTAATAATAGTGGAAAAAGTGACCTGTTGTTTCTGTTGGATAATGTGACTCTTTACTGGAAACATGGGAATCTCCTATTGAAAACAGTACTTCTAATTACTTTTTTAGTTACATCTCAGTTGAATCTTGTAGTCCAAGGGAAGCAAAAAATATATAGAACAGTTTACAATAAAGCTGGAGGCTACAGTATGTAAAACTGATATGGCCAGTAGAGGGAGGAGGCAGGACAGAGGCTATTACATCTTCCTCTCAGGTTTATTGGCATAAGTACTGTTAAACTGAAAGAAGCTGCTGCACATGGATTTGTTAAGCAAGCACTATATACTGTGAGTGGAGGAAAAAAGTGGCAAGGAAATCTGTCTGGTTTATGACTCGTAGCTGATCAGGAGATTAAATCAGTTGGGGAAAACGCAATTTTAGATGTCACTAATACTTCAGGTTCTCTTAAAGAAGTTAAGAAACACGTTAGAAGATCTTGTGGTGGGATTTTTTTCCTCTAGTCATATCATCTACATTGAAGTGAGTTGTCTAGTTGAATAGACAGGTGCTTCTCGGGCATGAATCCCCTGACCTGCTGTAGATGTCTGGCTTGGGCTGAGAGGGATTATAGACTGGAAATATCTGCATCTCAACCAACTGTACAGAGAGTCAAGACACCTCAAATGGCACAAAATTTAGGTGTATATATATTGCGACCAACTAGATTTGGGTAAGTACATCTCATCTGAAGTCCATTGCACATGATGCAATTGCTTCTTGTGAGCTTTTGTAACAAATTAGACTATGGTTCAGTTTTGTGTTGTACTCAGCCTTGACAGTGATTTGAACCTTTTGATTTATATAGAGAAAACCAATATTCTAGTCTAGCTTTTGGGAGGTACCATTGTCTCAGCTGTACAGTCTCAGCTGGACTGTAACTAGGCATGGAGCTAGTTAAATTAATAAGGACTGTGGGTGCAAAAAAAAGAGAAAACAATATATCTATGAATAAATGTTGTATGGAAATCATAGAAAGGCTTCTGATTGTCAGGAGGAGGAATCTGTGCGGCAGTCTTGCAGTTCAATAATGGCAGTAAATCTAACCAGTTTTGCAATAGTGGTTACTAATTTTATGAAAAGGACTGTGTGCGTTGATGTCCTGTCACTATAGTAAGTGAACTAACTGACTCTGGAGCCTCCTTCCAGGCCTGTATTATTCTTACAGTCACTATGGGTTTTGAAGACAGCTCTCAGCAAATGGGTCTCTACTGTACTAACCAGTCAATAGCGAAGAGACAAAACTGGAAGATGAAGGCATAAATGCTTTCAAAATGTTAAGGAGATATGGTTGTATATGATTGATTCTGGCCTTGCCTCTCCCAATCTTCATCCTGACTCACATAGCAAGGAACTTTGGAGAACAGCCCTGATTGTTTTGGTCACACATACACATCTTGACAAGCCTCAAACTCTATCCTGACTCTCAGCTGGGTCTGCATCGTACTTGGACCTCTGGCTGATGCTAACAAATTTAGCTCACTTGCAGTATATACAAAAGAGCAGACAACCTTGTCCTCTGCATGGACACTGGTAGCTTTTCCCTGCTATCAAACCTGATGGTTAAACTTTGCATTTTTCCCACTTAGGGTGTCGTACTTGCTTGACAACTAAAAAAAAAACAAATTTAAACCTATTATTGTTGTTTCTATAGAAAGTTTCTATAGAAAGTTGTTTCTATAGAAAGACCCACTCTCCACGTATTCCTTCCTCGTACCAACCAGAGACAAATGGTATTTACCTTCTCTTGTACTCCAGCAAACTCAATCATCTGTTTAGCTATAGCAGCAAATTCTGGGTTGAACTCCACAGTGAGAAGCTGAGCTCCTGCCTTCAGTAGCCGAGCAATCCTAACTGCTGAGTAGCCGCAGTATGTTCCCAGCTCCAGTGCAACTGATGGATTGACCTCTTCCACTGTCTTGTCTAGAATTAAACCTGAACAAAATGGAAATAGATTAACTTTGGACAAAATCAAACTGGTTCACATACAGAAGAGCAAGTTAGTGACAAGAAACTTACAAAGTCCATGTACTCAGTTGCTCAGGACATTTAAAAATTGAGGGTTGATGTCAAATTATATACTGTTTCCTTTGCAAACTGGCTTATCTGTGCTCAAGTTGCTCACGGACATTCCAAGTTGCAAAATGCAAACTTTCAACTAAAAAAAATCTGAATTAGTTTCGCAATATAAACATTTCTAAGTAAGGAAGTGCCTGAATTAACTAAAATATTTATAGCGTTACAAGGGAAAAAATGCAGTGGTTTTTTTTCCCAAGAACTTATTGCAGAAACTGGCCGTACTTGTGAAATATATAACCCCTGAATTTTGAGTGCTCATATTTCTTGCAAATGTTACATGCAGTAGTCTGATACAAAATTTTTCATACTAAATACTTGTTTTTAAAGGGAAAAAGAAAAGTCTGGTTACCAAATTGCAACATATTTGGACTCACTAGATGAATTTGTGGGATGGAAAATGTTAGTCAATTGTTAACAACAAAAAAATATTCCCAAAAAGAAGTGACAGTGTACTATATTCAGTCCTCCTGAAGAAAAGGATTTGTTTGTGAGAAAACGGTCTCCTCTTAGTTATATGGCTAGAAACTAGATAACTAATCTGAAAAAGTATCTGAAGGGATTTTATTTTGAGCCATGGAATTTTTCAATGTACTTAGACATTTCATTACATGATATTTTCCTGAGCGTCATTTGTTTATGGATAGTGTGATGATGATGCTTGCATGTTGAGATCACGTGGTCACTTTCAAAATCTTAGGAACTAAATATGCATTAACTTTGACGGCTCTTATCTGAGGAAAGGTCATCTTGTCAGAGCAAAACTAGAGTGAAATTTTTAAGAATATAATCCCAAATGGTCAAAGTTTAGTGCTTTAAGAACTCCTACTCAGCCACCACCTACTGTTCTGTTGCCCTAAGCACCCCAGCCTGGTATGTAAAGGAGCTAGTTTCACAAAAAGTACCCATGACAGAGAAGCATTTTAATTACAATGCTTACAGTTGTATTTCATTAGCTATATTAATCCCAGACTAAGCAAATTTCCCCTGCAATTTCCCAGCAAGAGGTACTTTTGTGTCTAATTCATAAGGGAACATGTTAACATTTTGCCATTACAGTTTTTAGAGAAGACTGACACTTTCCTGCAGCTAAGAAAAAATATTTTGTCCACATATTTTCCTTTAGGAGACAAGAACAAGATTATTTACTCGCTAAGTAGCAACAATGTCTGATAGCTGGTTTTGTGTATTACATGGGTAGGATTTCTCCCCTCAATGGTAACTTTTAACTTATGTTTGCATATACAAAATTCATATAGTTTAAAATACTTTTTTTTTTCAATTCACTATCTTTTGGTTAAGGATCTGAAAGTACTTAACATAATGAATTATGCTTTAAGGCCACCCTGTATAAGAACCAAGGCATAATGCAACCCTAGATTTTTCCCATAAATTGTCACCCTCTGCTTACACACTTGCACTGTACACAACATACAAACCCAGATTTGGTCCTATGACTTCCTGAATTACTCCCCGGATACCCCTCCTCAAAGACATCTGCACAAGCATGCATTACTGTTTACAGAACTACCCTGCTGACCACAAGGCTGTTGTGGATTTTGTTTTTTTGCAGCAGATGGAAGTTACCATGTGAATACAATAAGATGTCCTGTACTATGCTAGTCTTGAAGGATCTGTCAAGTGCTGATCCCTGCTGCAATTACCTTTCTCATCGCCCACATTCATGGCCCACTCTTTCTGGGAGCAGTACTTATCTATAGCGTCCAGCACACTACAGGGGTCTCCTCGGACTGCATTCTGCAGCACAAAATTTAAAATCCTCTGTTCTTTGCTCTGATTCATGATGAAATTGGTTATTTTCTCCCGGATTATTTCATTCCAGATAAGGGCAGCAGAGCCGTTTTTCCTGATGAGCACCGCAAAGAGCAGGAAAATGAAAAGCAGGACGAAGACAATGAACAAAAGGACTGAAGAGCTCTCCAGCATCTGGAAGGAAAGAGAAAAACAGCCCAGGGTTAAGGTGGCACAGCAGAGAGCTATTCTTTTTGTAAATATTAAGCTGAATAATGCACAACCAACCATACTGAACAGGAACACAGAGAGTTTAATTATGGTATTGTCCAGAGTAGCTGAAAATGACTCTGTCACTTGGTAATGGAAGTCTGTGGCACTCCCTTTAGAAGCCAATTTTACAGGCAGTCAACAAGTAGCTTTATTTAATGCTCTGGTCCCTTCCCCCACACAGCTGCTCAGTCCTGGCTCAAAGCATGCCGCTGCACAAGGAGCCTCTCAGCATCAAAGCTGTTCTAACCATTTTTCAAAAGATTTAAAATCTTAAATTAGCACCTGCATGTGATCCCACTCTCCTAATTTTTGAGCACTGGGAAACTTCTAAACTGGCCTTGGTAAGCAAATACGGACTGTCTCACCCTTCAATTTTGAGCACAGTATCAGCAGAAACTGGGCACTGTTAGGTAACGTTCTGTTTTGAATCAGTCTGCAGGTCCTAAGTTACTACCTTGCATGCAGACCTCTCTGCTAGCACCTGCCCTTCTTGCACGCTGTGCAGAGAAGCGGAGCTTGATATTTCAGTAGGACTCGGCCTGCCTCCTTCCTTTCAGAGCCTGCAGCAGAGGTACCCAGGTGGAATGGTTTACAGAAGATAGTAGCCTTTTTCCTGCTTATAAAACCTTTGACATGAGCCATCAATCTGATACTTTTGAGAACAAAAGATACATTTCCTTTTATAAAGTAGGGGTGTTTTCTCACTAGTATAAAAACATAAAACTGAATCCCTAAATCAGAGAAGAGCCCGGGCTCATGAAATTGAAGAGATGTAACAAAAGGGCACATTGTGCTTCTCTGCTGGGCCAGCTCAAATTATCTAATGGGATTGTGCCCATTCCCCCTCCCCGAAATTCAGTGTTATAGCTGCAGGGTGCCTATGTGTGTGCAGCATGGGTGGTGTGTGTTTCTGTTTGAGAGTTTAGGGCGTCTGAACATAAATCTCAGCAGATGGGATGCATGTCACCCTGTGCAGCTCAAGCAATAAATCCCATCAAAGCCATTTACTCAGATGGATTTCAGACAAGCCAGGATACAGGAAGGTGCACTTACTGCCATGCAGGAGTCGCAGCACAAAAGATCTGATAAAGACAGGGTTCTTAAAATTAAAGAATTGAGAGGGTGCCAAACTAGGGGTTGTGGTTTGCCTGAGGATTCTCTGCATGTGAAACTCCTCTCGTACAACCCAAAACACTTCTCATTTCTGATGATGTAGCTTATAACACCTCCACTTTTCCACCTCTGCTTCCCACAAGTGGGGGCTGACAGTTGCATATGGGGAGGAGAGCACAGGTTGGCATGTGCTCCAGTCAGTATTGGGATGAATGAACGCCAAGTTCATTTGTTCTTGAAGTCTAATTAGGCATTTGAACAGAGGTCTAAAGGAGTCAGAACCAATTTCTTAACCTCAGCACACTGGCTTGTGTTGCGCTGTTTTTTAAACTGTTATTTTTAAAGAGCATGACACTCAACTCATTCTAGTCTCTGATTCTTTCTGTTAAGTCTCTTTCTCTTCTAGCTTGCTAAAAATGGTGAACAGCTTCCACTTGCACTTGTATTAATGTTCCACCTACCTGGTGTTCGGCAAAACCATTGTTCCAGCAGGAGCTACAACATCCTCAAAAATTTTGCCTAAGTTGCCCAAGACCAGAGGTAAAGGAGCTATATGATTAGCCAAATATTCCCCCAGATCTCTTCCTACCTGTTCTTACTTCCCTTTTTTGTTTGTTTCCCCCAAAATTGTCCCAGGGAAATCCTAAATTTTATGGGTGGTCAGACCTCCATTCTGTAGTGGGGCTTGGCACATACGCATTACACATGGGAAAAATCTATCCCACTGCTTTAAATTTTGAATCATTATGCGGAACACATTTTGAGTTCAGAAGATGACTGAGTTTCCATGGAGATATGCTCAACCTACAGTACAGCCGATGTTTGTTCACCCATCCACTTATCTTAGTTGCACAGCAAGTATGATTTCTTTGGAGCACTTAAAAGTCTATTTCTCTTGCTTTTAAGTAGTCACCAATGTTAATGCTTACCTTTAATGCATTCCTTGCAAAGTCTGACCTGATACATTTCCTTTCAGGGCTTGCCAGCATCATTAGCACATGAAAATCTTGCTTCTTGTGCTTTCTGAATTTTGTTTCCTAGCTAATAAGAACCTGCTTCTTTACCTCAACAGGATCATGAAGGCCTGGATGTCAGTTTTTCTTCTTCCTTTTCTACGCACTAGTAGTTCTGCTGATCAGACCCAATTGTCCTGCACCTTCCAGATGGGACTTCTGTTCTTTCTAGTTCTTCTGCATGAAGATATTCCACATTATCTGTCCACTAAGAACTTGGATTGGACTATGAAAATATCATTGGTTTAACAGAAAAATATCTCTCTAGCTTTATTTGGCGTGTGTTCATTTGGCTTTTCATGGCTTAGTTGATTGTATGGTCATTGTTGATGGATTTGGATTACTGACATAGTTGAGAAATAATTATTCTGAACTGCAATGAATGGATGGAGCCCAGAAGCCATTTACTGACGCCAGCAGGTATCCAACCTTCCTGCCTCTGGACAAGGGAAACCACATGAGCCCTGCATACCAGTGACTCACTTGGTGGCAGTCCAACTGTATTCAGGTCCCTCTAGAACTGAAGACTGTTGGCATTCAGAATTATTTCAGACTACTGCCAGATATAATCCTCTGGTTACAATGGATACGTTGGCACCCTCTGAGTACAACTTGCTACAGGCTGTTGCTTTGGCACTACAAGATTCTGCCAGCATGTTTGGGGCTGCCCTTCAAAGATCTGTCAGACAGCAAGAACGGATGATAGCTGCAGGATAAACTAGGTGTATTTTTTGAGGAACAGCTTTCCTCCTTTATTGCTTAGTATAGATATGAGACCATTTGGTGAGAGTTCTCAGAACAGGGAGAGCTAGCATCTGTAGGCTAACTCAGCCCCACTCCCTGTCCTGCAGGAATGCTGAGACTTCTTTTTTCAACAGGGAACAGACTGTGAAGACGTCTTTTAATATCTTAACAAAAAGGACCTGCTTGACAGTAAAATCCTCCCCTTCCATTTTCACATTGCTTCCCAGGCATGGAAGGGTATGTCAGCAAACCAGACTTCCATTGTCTTATTTTCCCATGCTGCTACAGGCTCTATACACCAAAATTACAAGACATCGCATGCTCAAAAGTCCATGTATTAAAGAATGACAGCTTCTTCACTGTCTGCAGCCTGTGAAATGCTGATTCTTAATGTGTCTCTGTTTAGCCAGAGCAGAGAAAAATCACTCAACTTGGATTAGTCCTGCTGATTTTTAGTAACTTCAGCTGATCTCGAACAAACAAATACTTCACCCTCATCCTTACCTGGACAGCAGTATCCTTTTAAATATTTTGTTGGTTTAAAAGATTGCACTTCGTGCAGAGAAAGACGCCTTGTTTGAGATGTACCCACTCTACCTTTTCAAAGGCATAGGTTGTATTTAGCCTGCTGCCACCGATGGCAGGTACTGTAGTGTGACATCCTGATACTGAGATGCAGATGCAACTAGCTTGACAAAAAGGTGTAAAGTAGGATATGCTTCTGAACCATGCAGATAGCAATAGCCTTCTATATCTTCTATCCATTCCTTATGCAAAAGCATGAGCAAGCTGACAGCCCTTTAGCTTGTCTGGATGGGCAACAACTGATAGTTCTGCTGGGTCACCTGGGAAACAAATTTTGGACCTTCAGCTATGAAATTTTATCGCTTCAAGTTTACCCAAGAATCCCCTCTGAAGGCAAAATACTGACCTGTATTTCTCTTCCTGTCTCTTTGGATCTAGACTGGTGAGTGGCTGTTAGCACTGGTTTGTTTACACATTGTGTGTAACATACTTGTCAAGAAGACAAAAAAAAGCTGTAATTAAGCCCAAAGGTGGGTGATTTGGGGATGGTCTTAGGTCTAAAACTTAAGCAAGGAAGCAATTCAGCTTGGCCATTCCTACCATCAAGTGCTCAGAGGGATCCATTTCATACAGTGCCTCAGTTAGATCTTTGCACTTCTGAGTCCCACATGAATGCTACCACATGTAACACCAGAGCCCACCTGCCTCCACAGATCCATAGAGGTCGCTCACTGGTAGCAACAACCTATATAGTACATGCTGCTTTTTTCCATTCCTAGACAAGTTCACTTGTTTTTGCTGTATCAAGGAATGCTTTTCAACTATGGGGTTTTTTTTAATTATTATTATTGCTGTATAACACCCCAGCACATTCATAAACTACCAGTATGGGTTGTTCTTAGCAGAGCTCCTTTAGGAGGCAGTTATCCTGAAAAAACACCTTCCAGAGAAGGTAACTTTTAAAAGGAGCAAGCCAGACATGTTTTGTTTCTTTTCTCCTCCCCCCCCCCCCCCCCGCCATTTTAAACACAGTTTCTTTTTCAAAGTTTGTCTCTCTCTTAATTTCTGTCTTCTTAGATGTGAAAATAAATTTAGGAATAGCAGTAGACTGTAAAAGCAGCCTGCCAAGAGCAAGATGCATTGGTGATGGTTATGCACCCGCTGGGGGGGGGAGGGGAGGAGAATCTGTACCAAAACAGGTGATTGCTTTCATATTCTTAGCTGGAAAATATTTGATATGAAAATTAAGTGCATAATTTGACCAATTTAAAACTACCACTACCTAAGAGACAGTCATGTTATGACAGCTTTAGAAAATGCAACTGTAATTTTAGCTTTAATGTGGATTCATGAGATTCATTAAAATGCAATAAAACTGAACTTGCACATAGTCAAGTTTCCCATAACCACTTATTACAAGGCAGTCACTTTTATTATTTAATGCTTGTACTGAGGTTCCAAATACACAGGTTAGCACTGTAACCTCTTCTGTGCATTAGAAACACCATGATAAAGTGAGCCTTCTCTTTGAAAGCTAAAATTTGAAGTGGAATATAGTAGGCAAAATGAAAAATTGAGCAAGGGAATAAACAGAAAACTGGAGCGATAACATTATGGAAAGGAAGGAATAACACATATCACTAAATCTGGTTTTGAGAAGACAGAGTTTAAAAGAAAACATATTAAAATTTCATGCCCAAATCTGTCAAACTACTGATGAGTCTTCCTAAAGCACTGGGTTGTTTTCTTATGCATCTAATCTTACGCATTTTGGCAGGTTTTGTAAGACCAAATCATAACTTGATAATGCAGTTCAGCAGTTTTGCCCTGATGCAAACCATAATCAATCAATCAGCATTCAAATGGGAGTACCTCTGTTTCAGCTTACAGAAATTTAAGAAGACACTTTTAAAGAGTGAAGCAAACACAAATTGTGGGAATCTGCTGCCCCAGTTTACCTGCCCTTGAAGATAAAACCCCTAAGTCATTCCAATGGTTATAAAAGAAGCCTCAAGAGATTGGCTCAGACTTAGGGATCTATTATTATGGCAGTAGTTGTTAAATTAGAGGATTCACTACCACCTTACTATAGGGTATGAAAACATGATCTCCAGTTTTTCTAAAAACATAAAAATGCCCATGTGATGGAGCACAAAACAATACATCCTGTTCTTTATTCTTGTACAGGTGACTCCAGCCATTTCACCAAAGGTTACGATAAGGATCTTTCGCTAATGCTGTTTATCAGTCCTTCTGGTAAATTTGTCCACGTACTGTTAAAAAAAATAATTGGTCTTAGAATGCCCTGAAGTGAAAAAATAAGGATTAGAACAATTGGTAACATCAGTTTTGAAGGTAACTCTGAGTAATGAGATGAATTAAAATTGTGGTTTTTCTCAGTGTTTCATAAAAACCATATGAAGTTTTCATAACATTGTTAAAGGAAGGTGTACGGAGGTTTGATCTAAACTACTGATTGCTGCTGTTTCTCTCTCAGATTCCAAAACAATCTCCCTCTGCTGAAAACTGATATTTACCAAGAAGAAAAATAAACATGTTGAAAGCATGTACCTTTAAATGCTCTGAGTTTTAATAAGGACATATGCCTTAGTGAGTTTCATACTTAGTGCATTAAAAAAGTATCAAATTTGATTATTTAACTGTTCATTACATTATGAATAATTAACAAGACCTCATTTCTTACAGATGCAAAAATAAGAGCTGGCAGGTATTAAAATACTTGAGAAGTTTAAAACTGTTGCATAGAACATTTTTCTAATAAAAGATGAATTCTTATAAGCCTAATTACAGAACCTCTCGTTACAACTTTAGCTTGGATAAACTGATACTGCTTTGCTTTGTACTGAAAATGAAGTCCTAAACATAATCACAAAAAAATCTCTTCTACAAAGACAGCATGTACATTAGACTGCTATTCTCCAGGACTGGAATGAGAGTAAACCATGCGTCCCTGAGTCAGGGGACTTAGGTTTAAGTCTCATTTTGGCAATATTTTTTCTGATCTGACCTTGGGTGAGCTGTCTTCCCTACATCTTTGTCGCCAGAAGTATAAGTTAAAGTTACTGCTACTTCTGTAACTTTCAAGGTGTTGTAAAGCTGAATTAATCTTTTGTCAGAAAAGTCCCTGCTATGGATATATGGGTAACACCTGAGGAAAGGCAAACTGATTTTATCTGCATTAACTAAAGAGATCAATTTTGGGACACCAAATGCCTATGTGACATTATTATTCTTGAGTTCATAAACAACCGGGAAAATGTGGAGACAAACAGTGCTTCAAACACTTTAAGTGATTTCAGCCTGCTGACAAATGAGGCCTTTGAGGAAAGATAATGTTATGTCCAATCTCGCTATAATTTTTCATGCATTTAATCTAACTGCCAAGTACTGGTTGGTTGTTTAAGAGTTAATTACGAGCCTCCAAGCATCCCAACAGTACTTCAGCATTCTGATGCTAAAGGGTTTAGAATCTAATTTAGACTTTATTAGCTCACATAACCTGGTGAAAGGGGAGTGCTTGGTAAATTTATACCATTCAACCTTTTCTCACAAAAGAATCTCTCCGTTGGTCTGATAGTATTGAGGATAATAGAAATGGTCTACAATAGTAGAGTGCCTGGGGACAGCAAGGCCTAACTCATTGCAGAGACACTGCCGCTAAGTCTGCAGAGAGAAGAATGTTATAATGCAAAAATTTTCTAGAGTTTTTTTACAAAGGCCATACAAATTAACAGATTAAACCCTCCCATATACATGTACCTGTGTGAAGGAGGTAGGTGTACCCTGTTTTTAGAAAAGGGTTAAAAAGGCTTAAGTTCAAACTCTTTAAAAGCTTCTGCTGAAATTCTGCCTTTAAGTATCTCATGCTCTAAAGTACACAGAGGATTTGCATATTAGTAAGGATACATTAGCTGTTTAAGAAGCATTGCAAAAACAATGCAGAAGAGTCAGCACATTTCTACACATATTTTAACAATGTCTGTTGCTCTGCACTAGGCCAGAGGAGATCTGTGCTGTGCCACGGCCAAGACTGGAGTTCCTGACTCTTTGTCCTATGCCGGCTTGAATGAGGCAATCTGTTTTGTGGCATTTTGCTTTTCTTGATCTTTTCCCAGAGCAAGAAAGGCAGAGTATTTTGGTCAGAAACTCTAAACTAACTTCGACCAAACATATTGTATCCTGTTGCTGTAGGCAACACAATTCAACAGCTTCATATTTTAGTACTTTTAAAGGTATCTTTTTACCTCCTAGTCTTTCATTATTGTTTATGTATTTTCAAATGAGTGCAACACTGTGAAGAATAATCAGCATACTGCCAAATGTGAATAGTTTGTATTTCAATGGAAACTTACTCTGGGCGTTTGACATTCAGATTTTCCACTGACGTCATGAAAACAAGCTGAGCAGACTTTATAAAATTTTTTCACTAAGTATTTCTTGCATGAAATCTATATTTCCCTCTTCCTAGGTTTTTTCAGATTACTACGATTTAGCTTCGTTACCATGACTATAAAAATTCTGACTTCTATAAATGCAAAGTTCTGATGATTTTTTCCCCCCGCCCTAGGCCTTTTGTCTTTTCTTTTTCCCTCTTCTCAGGTTGAAAGGCACAAATACAGGTTTCTTCTTACTGAATGAAAGGAAAAGAACAGAAAAGTGCCTATTGCCTACTAGGGAGCCCCATCAACTAAGCTTCATAAGGGTGTTTAAATCCATTCTCTCCAGATAGATTTCAATTAGTATAATTGCTACCCACTTAAAACTCCCTTCACAGTAGCCACTGTCTAAGTGGTATTCGGTGCTATCACCCAAAGGAAAAGGTTTATATAGTGGTTATGTGCCCCATGAAGAAGAGCGGGGTTTAGAATAAACTGGCCACACAGACAGGCCTCATCTCCATTCAACAAGCAGGTCCACATGGATCTGTAGCGTCCTGATCCAGACTGGCCTAGTGAACACACTGCACAATTAAAGCCAGAGTTTAGGGTGAGAAAATTCTTCAGGGATAAGAAATGGACTTTACCGGGCCTTGAGCAAAGACAGCTTTCCAGGAATAAGATCCTTTCAGGTGCCGCTTAAGAAGCCTTTGTTTCTAAGAGTCCTTATTCCCACTCCAGAATGCTAGGTGCATTTGTACTATTTGTACTAATGTCTGAGGCCAGTGGTTGGCGTAGCTCAGCTGAATTGTACAAATCTCACCTGGGAGGCAGTGGACTGCTAAATGTAGAAAGTGCTCTGCCCTGTCAGCACACTGGGAGCTGCTCTGTAAAAACTACTCTCAGCTGAGATTTTCTTGTTCCCCAGGGGAGTAAAACAAGCTTCTGTTGAATGATTTTGCCCCAAATGGATGTAGGGAGAAAGGGCTGGAAGAGGAAAGACCAAAATGGCTAGCTGTCCTCAGCGTAATCCCCTGTGACAGACCTATTTCACATTCTCTCTTTATATCACGAAGATCAAGGGCTGAATCCTCAGTGTCCCAAATCCCCACTGCATGCTCCTGTCCTGCCTCCAAGGCTACCAGCTAATCTAGTGCAAATCTGTCTCTCTCCCAGCACAGGTTTCTGCTCTCCACAAGCTGCTCTTCAGGCCAGAGGAAGTGCACGACTGAAACTTGGTAGTGAGGACACCCACTGAGGGATCTGTAAGAGTAGGAAGGAAATCGCTGCTGAAATGTTGCCTTATTTCTGTGGAAATGACAGGCCAGGCAAGGTGGGATCCACCACAGCACAGCAGGTAACCAAAGCACTGCGTGGGAAGAGGCAGCCTAACTGAGACAGAGCAGGGCATGAGACCTTGGGCTCAAATCGTGAGTGAATGCCCTCCCCGGAAAAGTAGCAGGAGTAGGCATAGAGTGTCTCTTACTTTAGCTAGAAATTGCTTTGTAAGAAATCTCTCCTGAGAGAGTTTTAGCAAAACTGGTATGGATGGCCTCACACATTAAGATCTGGTTTCAACAACTGCTGCCAAAATTATGTTTTTTCAGAAAATTCCCAGTCAGTTCTAATTCCAGTGATCCTGAAGGAATGCTGAAAGACAACAGTGTGGGACTGGCAGAAATAAACCTGATGCCAGATGCAGGCTGCTAAGAAATATTGCTAAACTTGACTGACAAGTACATTGTTTGCAGTGCTAATGTGGTTAAACTCTTTTTCCACTAATACAAACTAAAGCTGTAAATCAGGAAATTTTTCTTTTGCATTTAAATACTGCAGTGCTGTGCAAATGCATGAGATTCAGAACCTGAGGGCTTTGTTAGAGAAGTCCATGGCTGAATATGCAAAAAAAAGTAAGCTTAAGTGCAGAGATGAAGTAAAGATTGCTTACGGAGACCACAAGTATGACATGCGGTTGACAGTATTGGTAAATTAGAGTTTGGTTTTAAAGGACAGATAGTAAAGAATGTCCATAAAGGGCATCAGAAAGATACTCTATAAGCAGCAACAGGGCTAGCAAGCAAAAGTACTAGCTTTTTGTCTGTTCGTCACAGACATTTTGCTGTAGCAGAACTCCCTCTTGAGAATGAAAACCCCCATAAAATACAGCTCCAGGAACACATTTCTAAAAGCAGCTATTCAGACAAATATGACTGAACTGAAGCTTGACTTGCATTCAGCTTTTTCTTGAATACAAATGAGCACCAAATTCCAGCATACTTATAGCTGTAAATTACATTTT
Organism: Morus bassanus; assembly: GCA_031468815.1. Lineage (NCBI taxonomy): Eukaryota > Metazoa > Chordata > Aves > Suliformes > Sulidae > Morus > Morus bassanus. The sequence continues at coordinate 30,373,314 of CM062577.1, forward strand.
CATTTTAGTCAGGGTTATCTCATCTCACTTCTTTCAACCAGCAAGGTTTACAATAGAGTACAAATGCCTTACACCCAAATATGTCCTATTCTTTCTCTGTGAAAGCTGTTGCTGCCCACGGACTGACTTCCTGACAATGAGTACCAGTCAGAATGTGGAAAACACCACTTCTTTCGTATTCACCACTGCTTAAAATAGTGACATTATGCAAGATAACAAATCATGTCAAGTCTGAGAAATAAGAAAATATAAATATGTACCTTTCTCAGTACAGCAGAAGCTTTTCCCTCCGATCTTTTCCTGTGCTGCTCTGGTGTGGATTTTATAGAATAAGAGTCCAAGAGCCTGCAGTATTCAGTCACATTCGATCACACCACAGGAATAGCTTATCAGTTCTGTTACACAGATTCTAAAAGGAGCGGTGTCTTTTTCCCCAACTTCTCCTTTCACAGATTTCTGCACTCCTTAAAGGTGCTCAGTGCTCTAATAACCTTAGAGAAAGCTATTCATCTGTCCCCTAATGACAGTGTTCTTGTTACTTAGTTACAGCACAGTGAACGCTGACGAAGTCAGGTATGAGCCAAATCTGTGCTCTGTGTAAATGCACTGTGTTCAATCAAGCAACTCCAGGAATGAATTTGGCCCAAGGGATTTAGTTCTTTTTTCAGCTCAGAGATGGCATGCTACAGCCAGTGCAGCAGTTGTAGAAACAAGACCTAGGCATGTGAGTCAAATATAGAGTGCTGCTGGAGGGAGGAGAAGTACATATAGCAAATTGCTTAACAGCCACTACAGAAGGAAGTGCAATCAATACGTTATAAATAGCACATTTGAATTTCTACAGCTTCTAGTTGGAAAAATATTCTGCTACAAACAGCTTTAAGATAAAAGGTTTATTCTAATAAACCTTGTTCTCAGCTTGACTGTCTATATTGTTTCTTTTGAGGTGAAAACAATACAATCAAGCTGCAATTAAATTGCACCATAAAAGAAAATAACAAGAAAAACCAAAAACCAGACACAATGTGGCAGTAGTTCTCTGTTGTATTCTCACAACAAAACTCAGACCTAGTCAGCGAGTGTTTGAAGTTCTAGCCTTGAAATGTTTTAAAGATCCAAAGAAAGGGTTTGTATCAAATGTGGCAGAAACAGGAGCTGAAGAACTGAAAACAGGCTTTGTCACATGATGGGGGAGGTCCTTGAAAGAATTAGGGACTACCCAAGAGTACGACAAGAGAAGAATAAAAAATTTTAAGTGGATGAATCGAGTGAAGAATTGTGGGAAAAAGAGGTAGGTGAAGATCAAAGTGTTTTTAGTAATTCTAAACAAAACAGAACTAAGACCCTGCAATATAGCACAGTGCCCAATGTCAATACAGAATAACTTTGAAGTATCCCTTCCATGTATAACAGAGCTTTAGCTCAACAAATATTTCCTTATAATCCAGACATCAAGGAGAACAAAGAATGAAATAAGTAATACTGCACTCCAGCTTTACTGACAGTAGCTTCCCAACTGGTCAAGAGCTGGTTGTGAAACCGTGACAGGCTGTGCCTGCACAGTTCTTGATGCCACCCACAGTTAAAATTAACTCATAATTTCTTTTACTGCTGGGCTGTGGAGAAAAGAGCTTAAGACAGTGAAACTTATTCTGTGCACTGACCTGGTTCTGTAAGCATACAGCTATTCTTTGGAGACGTCCTTACAATTAACTATACCTAGTTGTGAACTAGGGGGTGGTATCAGCGCAGCTTCTGCTCAGCAGCATGAATTAGTGCCTAGTCTTACTGGATTGAGCAATGTCCCATGACAACACTTCTAAAGGACTTCTAACTTTGAGCTGAATCATATTCTTCAGGCTAGAAACATGGGAGGAGCAAACTTGCTTCTGCCTGCCCACAACAGTTTACTTGTACGATAAATAAGGGCTATGCCTGCAAAGTAACCCTTTCTGTTGTCTAGATATTTCATTGCATAAGTAAAAATGGTGAATGGCAACAACTGCAAACTAGATAAAGCCAGAGGTTCAGTTAGTTAAACCACCCAAACTGTGTGACAATGTCCATAAGTTGCTTTCAAGTTAACAGAAAGTTGAAATCTTGTAATATATTATTACGGGATAATTTTTTTCTCCAAGAGTTGTTTCTTTGGTAGGCTGTTAGACACTGTCTTACGCCTTTCTTTAATTTACCTTTTTGCCCAAAACAGGCTCTATATAGGTATGGATATTTTTGTAAGTTTTTACTAACATAATAACAACGCTACAAACTCTGGACTGCATAAATTTATACACTATTCACATGACTTATCCTTGTCTAGATAGTAAAAATTTAGCCTGATATTAATACATCCAGGTTAGAGAACTGTGGAGAGCTATAAATGTATTGGTGTAATACAATTTTTGTGTAGGGACAAGATCTTAAAAGATAGATTTGGTATTGCAAATGTCGGGATACTGCATTCACAGGGCACATCTATGGGAAGATGTAGGCCCAGGATGTCTTAGCTTGGGAGCAAAATCACATGAATGGCAACAGGTCAGAGTAACCGGCTAGTTCAGACTGGCTCGCTCCAACAGTTGACAGAATTAAGCTCAGATCTGTCTGCACAAACTTGAGTAGACCTGCTCATGTATAGAGCTCCCAGTCGCAAATGGAGGCTATACAGCTGCAATCACATGATGCAGCATGGCAGTGCTATCCCCACTTGCTGTGCATAGCACAGAGCCAAAGCTTTCCTAGTAAATCCATGCCTGGCATAACAACAAAAGACATTCCCTTCTTCTAATAATCCTGGCCAAAGACTGGTTTTTAAAAGCCTAAACAAAGGGAGACAGGAGAGCTAGCACATTATCATAAACCCCACAGATCATGTGAAACACATGAGTGGAAGAAAATTCTTTTGAGCTTGCATTTTCAGAATAGCAGGAGGGATTTTCTTTTATGTGAATTTGCTCTTTTCAACAGTCAAATTAGTTTCTCTTGCTGGGAAACACCCAAAAGAGGAATTCTGGGGAAGGAAGCACTGCTCATGTGTGACTCGGGAAACTGTCTGAAGATATCTAAAATAGGAAACAGCTAAAAGAGAAGAAAGATGGCCAGCAAAGTTGTATTCTGAAATTTAACAGATTATACCAGCAGTTCGACTATTTTGTGTTTACTACGCATCTTGAAAGGTTATCACGTAGACTGAAAATCCTCCCTGCTTTCAAAGACTTTATAACTCGTCATGAAAACTTTGAAGCTCAGTTAAATCTACCATATTTCTGTCATTTCTCCCCTCACTTTTTTGGTAATATATGTCGAAGTATTTGAATGAAGTCAAGAACCTGTGTTACTTGAAGCTTCATCTGTTTCTGCCAGGCTTTTTTCCCTCACTTGCAATCAATTAGTTGTTTAGGACAAACTATGAACAAAAGATTCTGTGTTAAGGATGGAAGGAAGGAATAAAATGGCAAAAACTAAATTCTGAATGAGTCCTACTCCCAGACAAATTTCTGAAAATTAAAAAAAAAAAAAAGGCAAACAAAGGGAGAAATAACCACAAAGCTGAAATGTTAACCTATTTTTGGTGGTTCATTTAACTATGCACAAATGTTTCCAGTAGAGGAAACACTGTTAGCTGAAGGGTGTATTCTTTGTAACAAGATGTCCATTTGGGGTACTTAGCAAACATTACAATGGTTGGTTTCCTTTTAGAATTACATTTTTAAATAGCATTTAAGTTATGACCCAATTTAGAGTAATTCTGTGATGTGTGCACTTTTCTTAGCTTTCTCAATGTAGTTGTTTTAGATACATTTACAGACTCTACATAAAAAATTATCAGCTAATGGGATATACTTGTCCCATCTTAACAAAATGTTGAAAACTTTGTAGACTTCACAGGGAAACCTGATCACCATCTTGATCTCATAAACCAAAATTAGTCATTTTCTTCCTTTATCACTTTGACTTTTAACTCTCCTAAAGTTTGAGTTGTCAAAGCTCTTAAAAGCAGATATAAAAAATGTAGAAAAATACAGCAGAGCTGGACTGTAAGCAAGCAGCCACAGATTCCTTCATGCCAATGCAAAGCAATACCCAACAAAAAGTAATGCTGGAAAATTCTTGCTACACAAGTCAGTTAACAAGCCTCAAATAAAAGCGGTAAAAATACTTCCTTTGTTTACCCAGGATCTGTGTCTTCGAACAAGGGTCCCCACTTGTCAGCATAACCCCTATGTTAGAATATTATCCATATACTTAGCAATTTGAATCATGAGAAGGTTTTACCTTGCTCTGAAAAAAGTCTAAGGACTGGTAACCACTGCTCCCCTGCTACCATTTATTCTGTCCTTTTTGCAGCTCTGGGATATGGTTCTCTCAATTGCCAGTGACTACGTTGCTATTTCCACTTTTGTATTCACCATCTGACACGCCTTTCTTCCGCATGCTTTTTCTTTCCCTCCTCCGTCCTCCTTAATGCTAAGGACACCATGCTACACACTAGCAGAGGAACAACAAGAAAAAAAGAGCACAGTCAAGCACAAGAGAGATGGTAAGAAACCAAAAAGTCCTACCTCATGCAGAGACCTCTTAGTTCATCCAGTGATCCAGTACAGTTCACTGACAGGCCTGTAAATTATTCATTACATCATGCCACAAAATGCAACCCCTGGTATAACCTGTTTCCCACCCCACCCCCTAAAAAAGAAACAAAGTGATGACTTCCAAAGATGGTATCTACCTGACACCTCTCTTCTTTCCCCTACCCTGCCAGGTCACTAATCTGGGAACATAAGACATAAGGTAAACCATGCCAGAAAAACAGGAAAGACAAAATTTTTTGCTTGAAAAGCCAAAATTTCTAAAATGTTGGGTAGAAGAGGTATTTGGTCCTGGTTGTCGTCATGAGGAAGAATTTAAGTAAGCCATTGATAAAAGTAACAAAAGGTATTTCATATGAAGGAAAAAAAGTATGGAATTCCAAGCTATCCTTACAATAAATTCAAAAGGAGAAAGTCTGCCTGTTAACAGAACCAATTCATGCTTTACAAAACCCCTGTTTTTGTTAAATGGATTTGTATACATTTCTGACATGTATTACAGTGGTGCTTCCTTTGCCCTTTTAATACCACACTGTTTACAGTACATTGAATAAAAATCTCCCCATGGAAATAACCAAACCACATCTAACGTATTAAGTTAATTTATGACTTTAAATATGACTGGCTACAACTGACAACATTCCGTGGAAATATGACACTAAGTCTGATAGCTATCCTGTAAGGAGGGTTTTTTTCCATCCCAAGTTTTGAAAAAATATGCTTTCACTGCAGAAACACAATGCTTTTCCTGATACTAGAATGTATTTGCTACTAAAGGACTTAATGTTTGCTTTCTTAAAAGAAATTAAGATATTTATTATATATATGTTAAAAAAGTATATCACTTTATTCTGATCAGCTTAATGCTAGTCACAAAGAATTAAAATTTAGGGAGTAGAAAGCTATAGGAGATGAGCCAAAGGCACATTAGAAACCACACCTCTGGTCCCTGAGAAAGATTTCTGCAGTGTAGCACAGACACACCTGCCCAGTGCTGACTGCAGCAAATATCTGTGGCTACTCTTCTTGTTGATGTTGTGACCATGGGCAAAACCCACGCCTCGCTGCTGACGTTTGCCTCTATCGGTCTCAATGATCAAGCTTGTGAGAACGTGCAAGAACGAGCAGAGTGGCATTACACAGACTTTGTGCTTTCTTCTGAAGATGGCAGTCCTGATGGGAAAGCCTTAGCCTGTGGAACTGCAGAGCACTTTATCATTAGCCGTGAGATACAGCCAGAGGGCTGGTGACACCCCAGCGTCACACGGTCTGCCAGTGGCACAGCGGCAGCCATTGAGAGTTGTGGTTCCCAGATGACTTAAGAAGGATGCCAAGCAAAAGCAACTGACTCGCTTTCAAGCTAGAAAAGAGAAGGGGTGTGCTGATGTTTTTAGGAACACGCAAACATCTAAAAGAAGCTACAATCTCACCACTGCTGTGTAGGCTGTGTTTCACTTAGACTCTGAACTCTAAAATAATGAAAGCAATCAGTAATGCTAATGTATGATGTGGCTGTAACAATGGGCACTCGGCCAAGATCCTATCCTTAAAAGAGTTTAGAAGCTTTATTCCAAATTTATCACCAGTCCTTTCCTATGCCACTGTAGGTTCTGTTTAATGTTTTCTGTCAACATCTTTGCTACATTTGAGGCCTTTCCTAATTAGCAAAATACCATAATGCTGCAGGAACATTTCTTCACATGAACTTGTTTTGTGTTTAGGGAGAATTAATTCTACCCTTGATCTTATGTGTCTGAACTAATTGCTGTATGAAGAGCATACGCTCAACATGCCTGGTTCAATTCAGAATAGTGGCTAAAATGAACAGGTAAAACAACTTTGCATGCATGTACCTGAAGAACATAAAAGACTAGTATCTGAATATGCTTGAGATTTCTTTCATTCAAAGGCCTCTCAGTATGCTCTAGTCGTGTCTTTCTACGGCTGCTGCAGTGGGTAAGAGTGTTTCTAGTGATTTATTGATCAGTGCTGCAGGAGGCAACAGAGAGGGGTTTTGCCTTTTTTTTTCTTTTTTTTTTTTTATAACAGCAGTGATACCGGACAAGTCATCAATCCATTTACTAAAGTGATAGTAATTCCTGTTTCGTGCATTTTCAAACATTAGTGGAGTGAAAAAAAATTAATCAGACCTACCCTGGAGGTGATGTTAGTTCTACAAAACTTTGAGTATTTTAATTTCCTGCCATTTCACCTCAACTGTGGACCAGATGATCGATGGTTTCTGAAACAAAATGGCTGGATGCTGCCCCCTTGTGAGCCAGGCCCTTGCTTCAGAGACAGCTGAACCATGAGTGCCTAAAACTTGTCTTCTGACGCCAGCTCCTTCTCCCCAAGAAAGGGCGGCCGATTCTTTGTCCCAAACTCTGATTTGGCTATGGTGGTATTTATCACATATGACTCACTACATACAGCAGCAGGCAGGGTCACTACTGTGCTTCAGTAAAGGCCAACAGCGAGCACTTCTGAATGAGAAAGACCTTGTTCCCTGTGGTATTGTTTTGATCAATGCCTACTTTGAGGCCTTTTACCCTTAGGCTGCCAGAATACATTACAAGCACTAATAATTCTCGCAAGTCCCATCCAAAGTAGGTCAGCAGCATTGCCCTTGTTTAATCAACAGCCGGCAATGGGGCGCAGGGAGAGAAAACGCTGCCGAAGGCTGTGAGGTGTCGGAGGTGCTCTGACAGGTCATCCTGTGCAGATATCCGTACCACCACCGTTAAACCATGTGTCAGAGCTGTTTGTGCTGCTCTAGTTCACTGACCTGCGTAGCATGGGCCCTGCCCCGCCATTTTGGCTGAATCACAGAATCATTAAGGTTGGAAAAGACTGCTAAGATCATCAAGTCCAACCACCAACCCAACACCCCAGGCCTCCTAAACCATGTCCCCAAGTGCCACGTCTACACATTTTTTTGCACACCCCCAGGGACAGTGGCTCCACCACCTCTCTGGGCAGCCTGTTCCAGTGCTTGACAACCCTTTCGGTGAAGACATTTTTCCTGATATCCAATCTAAACCTCCCCTGGCGCAGCCTGAGGCCGTTTCTTCTTGTCCTATCACTTGTTACTTGGGAGAAGAGACCGACCCCCACCTCGCCACAACCTCCTTTCAGGGAGTTGCAGAGAGCGATAAGGTCTCCCCTCAGCCTCCTCTTCTCCAGACCAAACCCCCCCAGCTCCCTCAGCCGCTCCCCATCACACTTGTTCTCCAGACCCTTCCCCAGCTTTGTTGAGGAAGCCCTCTTCTCTCGGACCCAAGTCCCTAGCACCTGCTCTCAACGCTGAATATATCTTAGCCACAGGAATCCGAAACAACATCATGCGTTGCCTGTAATACCTCGCAGAAGGGAGAAGCTTCATTGAAACCACCTTCTCAGGGGTTTTTAACCTTCGGTCTGCGCGCTGCACCTGAGGAAGGGGCTGTGACAACCCACCTCTCACCGTGCAAAGGGACGTGCAGTCTCAGAGGGGGGAAAAACAGGGCTCTGAATATCGTGAAGGTTCGGGGCAGTCGGCGTGTTCTTTCCCAAAACGCCTTCCCTCAACCCTTTTTGCAGCAGCATCTCGGAGGGGGGGGAAGCCAGTCAAGCGAACCGGAGGGGGTTTTTCCCCTGCCCACGCGTCTGATTTTAAGGCCAACGCGCTTCCCTCACGCCGTAGTCCGTGCCCGCCTCCTGAAGAGGCCTCTCGCGGCGGGGGCGCCCCCCCCCGGCCCCCCCCCGCCGCCGCCGCCGCCGCTCAGGCGCTGCGCGGCCAGCCCTCGGGGGCCCTGGCGGCGCGCGGAGGCCCCGCGCCGCGCAGCATGGCGGCGCTGTGGCGGAGGCGGGAGCGGCTCGCGGGGCTGCGCCGTGCCGCGCGAGCCCTCTCAGGTACGGGCGGCCCGCCGGGCTCGGGCCTGGCGGGGGCCGCGCTCCGCGCCTCGCCCCGCGGCGAGCGGGCTGCCCTCTCCCCCTGCCGCCGAGAGCGCCTGGGGAGCGTCCGCCGAGCCCTTCCCGCGCTCCGCGCGGCGGGGAGAGCCCCGCGGGCGCCTTCCCGGAGCGATCGCTGTGGGAACCGGAGACCACCCCCCCCCGCCCCCGGAGGCGCCGCTCTCCTCCCTCAGCGGCCCCGGCGGGGAGGGCGGCGGGCTGCCTCCGCCCCCGACGGCTTTCGGAGCCACCCCCGCCCCGGTGCCCCCCTCGGAGCCCGTCCCTCGGCCCCCGAGTCGCTGAGGGAGTCCCGTGTGAAGCGGGCAAGGCTTCCTGCACCCCAGCGGCGGGGCTCTCCGGGGAGGAACCGGCCGCCCGAGAGGCCGCCAAACCTTTCCTCTAGGCTTAACTCCAGCGGCCGGGGGGTATCGGCCTTCCCGGTCTGACTGCCCGCTCGGAGCCGCCGAGGGGAGCCCCTCACCCCCGTGGTGGCACAGCTGCTGTGGGACGCTGCAGGCGCCGGCCGTGCTCCCCGCACCGCCGGCAGCTCTCTGAAAGCAGGGCTTGCCCTGGTGCCCTTGCTAAGAAATGCGTTATTGCTTGCCTGTGGGCTTCTGCCACTTCAAAACCCCGCTGGGAGGCTGGGCTGATCTGTGGGGAGGCTGAGGTGGCAGAAGGGGCCACCTTCCCTCCGGCCGCCGCACCACAGCCCTGCAAGGCCTACATTGCAGCCGAAGCTTTGCGGGTCCGATAAGGTGACCCCGCTGAAAAACCTGTGTGTAGAACTTGCTGCTGTAACGCAGAGACAGAAAACCTATACTGGATCCCACTTGCAAGTGTCTAGCCATGCAGAAAGAGCTTCCTGAGACATTGTCGAAAAATCTAATCTATTTCCTCACTTCTTTTGGATTGCTTTATTTTCTGTGTTTCATTCACGAAACCAGGCTATGTAGTTTAACGATGTTCAGACAGTTTGGGACACTGAAAAAACACAGTTCTCTAGTAAAGTAAAGAAAACCCAAATCAGCAATAATCAATTGTAAAAAATAGTGTACTTTTTGATATTTACCTTCTTACATTCCTCTCCCACCTTCCTTGCCTGCTGCTTTTCCTTTTTTTTTCATGTCCTCTTCACAGGAAAGAATGAGTATGATCTTCTCGTAATTGGTGGAGGGTCTGGAGGCCTTGCTTGTGCAAAAGAAGGTTTGTATGTATAAATTACAAAAGTTTTGTCTTAGCTTAAGTAGTGTTTATGGACACTAAGAGAAGCGTTACTGATAATGCAGCTTTTTAAGAAACATAGGTCGGTCCCTACATGTTAATGATTAACTCAGCTCCATACAGTTAATCTGCAAATCATTTCACACCCTCAGGTGGGGTGAACTTGTTTGGCTTTCCTACTGCCCTTCTAAAAAATATTTCTTCTTTTGACATGGGAAAATCTAATAGGCTTTTATTTCACTGCTATGGTAAAATACTCTGAGCACCTCCATAGACACTGTATGTTTTAAATTGTACTGTTTCTTATTTATGTGCTAAAACAACAGTCTCTTTCCAGGAACTGTTTAACTGCTGTAGAGAACCTTGCCCCTTTGTAGCTCACAATGTAACATGCGCAACAACCCACAAGGTTCTTAAACATCTCATTTGGAGTCAGATTGCGTTTTAGGGTCGGTGGAGGCTGGAGGCTCTAGTCTGGGTTGTTCAGTGCCTTCTGGAGAATCTGCTGGCTATGCAAGCAGCCTGGCTCCCTAGTCTGGCATCTTGAGTTAGTATAAACCACCAGCCATCATCTCCTGTGCTCTTAATCTGTACCTGTGCTGCTAAAAATGTTTAGGTTTGTGTGTTTCTCCCTTCTTTAAATACCTTGTCTTCCTTTTTTTTGTTTAAAGCTGCTCAGTTTGGAAGGAAAGTGGCCATTCTGGATTATGTGGAACCTTCTCCGCAAGGTATGGAGGAGAAATACTGGAATAATATTTGGATGTGTGTATAAACCGGTTGCCTAGGTGAGCAGATTGCTCCAGGCAGCAAAGTGGCCAAAGCCATGCTGCCTGCTTTGCTTGTAGTTAAAGTCCTTAAGCCCAGCTTGCTGTACTGCTCATTCCCTCCAGTGATGTCCCAGGTCTGCCCACTTACCCTGCATGTTAAGGTTGTTAGCAGTGTTTGATGCTACCATTTGTAGTAGACTTTGGACTTAAATATATAAAAGTATTGTCACTGTCAAAATGTCATTTACAATTTCTAAAAATTATGGATCGCGTCATGATGAGGCTCTTCGTGTACAATATGTAAAATAGAATCTGCAAATGCAAGTAAGCAAATATGAATGTGTAGTAACTGGATCTTCAGAGCGCTGAGCAGCCATCCTGAGATGGTTTGAATTTTAGAAGAAAAATACGTAGAGATGGTTTTTATCAAAATAAATGAACATAAGCAGAGTTAGAAATGGATCTGTAGAAGAAACTGTGTGTTGTTTCAGAACTTTATAACTAATTGCATAGACAACCTAGTTCTCTGAGTAATCCAGTTGCATTAAGTGACACTAACCTGATGCATTCACTCCTTCCCTCTTCCCTCTTCCCTCTTCCCTCTTCCCTCTTCCCTCTTCCCTTTTCCCTTCTTTTCCCAAGGAACCAAATGGGGACTTGGTGGAACTTGTGTGAACGTTGGCTGCATTCCTAAAAAGCTTATGCATCAAGCAGCCCTCTTAGGGAGTGCCCTTAAAGATGCCCAACACTATGGCTGGAATATAGCCCGACCTGTTCATCATACCTGGTAAAGATTATTGCCTGTATCCACTCCTATGTGCTACAAATGCGTAACAACTTTTCCCAGTTGGTGTTTATTTAGGGGCGGTTGGGGAAGTGAATTTTGCATGACACTTTTTAGACTCCTCCTTGTTTAAAACACAAAACAGTATTTACTGTAGCTATTACATTGATTTGGACTTGATAATTTACTTTTATAATAAAAAGTAGTGTAGAATATTCCTAATTCTTAGCAATTGCCTGTATCTTTGAGTTGCATAATCTGAATTTGTAATGTGATGACTTCATGTTCAGTTTCTTGTTTTGTGATAGGTCTGTGATGGCACAAGCTGTTCAGAATTATGTGAAATCCTTGAACTGGGGACACAGAGTGCAACTACAAGACAAGTAAATAAGTCTTTGAAGTTCATCTTTCTTCCCATAGTCAAGGAGCTCATCTCCTTGTAGAATTGCTGAATTGCCTTTGGAGTTTCTCATTAGAGCTAGTATTTTGAGTTTGTAAGTCCTTTCTGCTCAGGACTGTAAGTGCTCTTGCCAATGTAAGTGATTTCGTCCCCCACCCCCCTGCCCTTCCTTTTCTTTTCTGGTAAATAGTGGTTGAAAGTGACCATACGTGAAAGCTTTCTAACAGTGTAGTGATCAGGGAATGTTCTCTTTAATCTGGAGAGGGTTTGCATTAATATGAAGTAGTCAGGGTTTCTCAAGATAATTTCAAGCTTGTCCACCAAAATTTATATGCCATACAAGCCCACAGATAACACTATACTAGAGCAGCTGATTTTTTTGCTTTCAGTGCAAAAATGGTTCCAAGTTCTTCAGCATGCAGTTCTTTTTATAGAGAAATTACATGAATAGATAATTTAACGGGTACTAGTCTTGTGACTCCTGCTGAGTCACTACTGTATGCTCTCAAATGAGCATCGTATTAGTAATGTTACAGAGAGTAATAGTAATGCTATGGCTAGTGGAAAATGTGTCATTTGAAGAGGTCAATAACCTGATCCCAAAGGATGTTACAGGGTTAGGTACTCTGCTGTATGGAGGAGTTAACTGTGACACAAGAATTAAGTGACTTAAAGTATGTGACAGAGCTGCAAACAATCCTATGAAATGAGATGCTTTCTTCCTTTTACTTTTCTATGCCTGTTTGCTATCCTTTTTAGTGCTTCAGATATGGAAAAAGTAGCTATTTGTGTTCTTCATTAAGTGTGCATTAATGTTACTGTTTTCTTCTAAACAGGAAGGTGAAATATTTCAACATGAAAGGGAGTTTTTCTGATCCGCATACAATCCGTGGTTTAACAAAAGCAGGTAAAGAGGTGAGCTGCTCTGCTGATTTCTGCGATATCATTCACTTCAAATATTTCAGGTCTCCATGTCTTGGTTTTCAGGTCAACTGGGGGCTAGATTGTACTTTTGCAATTTTCTTTAGGTATTCAGTGTTGTTTTGGTGAGAGAGATTTGCATTTTCCACCTAGAGAAGGTGTTCATGAACTTGATTGTTGCCTACTGAGTCCATAGCCTCTAACCTGTCAGTTAGATGCCATTACATTTTCTTTGCAGATGGAAATGCTGAGACAAAAGATCTTTTTGTTTTGTTTGTCAGAGTCATACTGCTTTGACAGATGCTTACAGAGATGTAAAGAGGACCAACATCTCCTTATTGCTCTGGGCATTAGATCAGTCTGAGATGTTTTCCTCCCTCAGATGAATTGTAAGGGTGCTTAGCTTTCTAATACATGTAGGAGGCAATTACACTGGATGCACAGCTTCAAGCAACCGGGTCATGTAATAGAATGGTGACCATTTCAGCATATTTAACGAGACTGAACATGCATTTTTAACACCTTTTTAAGGATCATTATGTAATGTTACTGGTTAATATCAGCTTGAGAGAGCAAAACTTTTTGGGGGTAGATGTCTAGCATTTTCTAAAAACATGCCACTTTTGAGTTAGCTTAGCTCCAAGCCTTAGAGACAGAATTCACTTGCTGTGATCCCTTTGTGTTTTGTCCTAAGCAAAAATTGATTTTAAAAAGCTGCCATTTGTGCACAACAGTTGCTTCCGAGTAGTCATCAGATCTTGTCCAGTATAGGAACAATTGTAAGCTTAATATTCAAAGAAAAACTGATAGAGGATGTGTAGGAGAAATTCCTGCATGTATTAGTTTATCTCCACCCTTTTTTAATGCATTGCTGATTATTATGTCATATAAATAGCAGATGGTAGTGCCAGCTTTCTCATTTATCACTCGTTTGTACATAGATAAAATTTGAAGACAGGTAAAAGGATTTAAAATGCTTGATTTTGATTTTGTATTTTTGTTTGTAGACTATTGTTACCGCAGAAAATATTGTCATTGCTACTGGAGGAAGACCAAAATATCCTATGCATGTAAGTTACACTTGCCATCTGACAATCCCAATGGCTTTACTGGTTTTGTTGCAGATAATAATGCATGTTTGGAGGATAAAGAATGTAAATATAAAATAACACGAGAGATTTTTGTACTTGTGTTGTGTGAAAAATTATCTTTTATATAAAGCACAGGCTTTTCAGAGAAATATTGCCATAGAAAACAATCTGCATCAATTTAGTATGTTGATGTTACTTAGAGCTGTAGGATAATTCAGGTTGGGAGGGATCTCTAGAGGTCATCTTGTTCAACCTCCTGCTCCAAGAGGTTGGCGTCAGCTGTGAGATCAGATCACGTTGCTCAGAGCTTTTTGCAGTCAGGTTTTGAAAATCTCCAAAGTAGGAGACTGGATAACATACCTGGGCAACTCCAGATCTATTCCCCTTGGTCCACTGGCTATACCTCAGCTAATACAGCCCAAGCTGCTATTACCTTTCTTTGCTGCCAGGACTTGCATTGTAGGTTCAGGATCTTAACTCTGTGTTCATAGATTGCAGGTGCACTGGAGTATGGAATCACAAGTGATGATCTATTCTGGTTAAAAGAATCTCCTGGAAAAACGTAAGTTACCTTACCATGGTTTTGATAGATGCCAGCATTCATACTTTTTCTTTATGGCAAGCTGAAAAATGTTCAAAATTGCCTTTTATGCACCAATTTTTCTGTCCTTCTGTTTTCTTTCTGAGAATTTGTTTTGCTATGCATCAGCATCACACTACCAACCTTCATTAGTATATATAATAGATTCCCACATCCCCCCTATGAAATTCCCTTCTAAAATCAAATTAAATATGAATTTTCACTCTCTTAGGTTAAGGTGACTTGTTTGCTGTAGCAATTATACATGGAAGTCACAAGAGGGCAGCATAAACTTAAACGAGGGCTTTACTGCCCCTATTCTTTGCTATAGATATATGTGAAATTACTCTTCAATTAGGAAAGAAACTCCAACATAATTTTATGATCTCTTATGTGGTGGCAGTTCTGATAACAAAAGAATATATGATAAGACAGTTGGGGTTTTTTTGCATTTTCTTATGCTTTGGGAGCTATTGTTTAACTGAAATACTAAAAAATTGTTTTTAATGGAAATAATAAAATGCCATAGTCCTTGTTTTTTTACAGCACGTAGCACAGTAAGATTCTGAGTCAACAATGCACTACAGAATAATTTCCTGCTGCAAATAATTGTGATAGGAAATGCACATTTGCTAGCATGAAAGTCAGATAATACTATTTTTTTCTTTTCTCTATTGAGCACTTCTAGAAAAAGCAAAGTATATATAACAGAAAGAGACTTGAAACTATAACACTGGTGTTTTGAAAGAAAACAGAGCTGCCATTCATGGCTGTGACTTTCTAATATAAAAAATGCATTGTGTTAAGCTAAACATCAAATAGATAAACGAGGCTCCTTGGTACAGTTTAAAAATGAAAGTAAACTTGCTGTTTTTTGTAGTATATCAGTCACCCACCTCTTCAATTTTGAGAGCATGATTTATGTGAGGAAATTGTTTTTTTTTTAAAAACAAAAACAAAAACAAAACCAAAAAACCACCACCACCCCCAAAAAAAAACCTAAACATAAGATTTATCCCTGTAAGATTTTTCTGTGAAAATGTGGCTTTTGTCCGGTTGCTGCTAATGCAAGTTGTAACAGTGTAATGTGGGAGTCTAGTGTTTATATGTTGCATTCCTGAGATTTAGTAAAAATAAGCCTGCAGGGGCTACAGTAGCATTTCTGTGCTTTATCAGGCTGTGTCCTAGCAAATGAAGGAGGGAGTTGTTAAAGGTTTGTTTCTGTCGGATTTGTTTCTATTATAAATATTCCCAAGGTTCAGTTTAACACCTTTTGTTTTTAGTCTGAGCTGTGTTGTACTTATTCTTTCTTTTCTCCCTTTCCACATGTACATAGCTACAAATTACTTGCCTGGGGGTTATAGAACTGTTAGTCCTGCAGTTATTCATATTTAAAAAAAAAAAAGCAAACCGTTAACCATCTTAAAAGTCCCTTAGATCTACAAACATTGTGAAGAAATTCTCGCTACTGAGATGAAGAGTTTTGGCAGAGTGAATTAGAAAAGATGCCTTGAAATATGTTCAAAATGAGTGAGAGATTGAGCAGGTGTGAAGGAGGTTAGGTTCTGCTTTCCTAACTCTTCTATTAGACGCTGACAATGCCCAGGAACCCTCTACTTTGTAGAAGAAATTGTGAATAATGTGCTGCTGATACCATGAATTAGTGCCAGCTGGCATCTATTTTTCATCTAATGAAAAAGACAAGCAAACATATGCCCAAATTACAGATATTCTCCTTCTGTTCCCTGTGAATCTCCAGTAGGTATTTCTTTATGGGCAGCATGTGGCTTTTTGCAGCACTTCCCAGGAGCTACATGCTAAAAGAGGGGGTGATCATCCATTCACAGATGAATCAGATGCCCTAATGCTGGAAAAAATTATTTCCCACTGTGTTAAATTGTTTGTCAAACGTAAAACCCAGACTAGCAGATTTTAATCTCTTTACCTCAACCTGTACAACTCTGTACACCTTCAGAAGCTGTATGTTTTTATTGTAGGATACATAGATGATATCTAGGATCTTTTGTGAGAAAACATGTGTTGTACTGGCTCTGCAATCCCTGGAGCTCAGCGAGCAGCAGCCCCCATGTCTGCACTTTTTGGAAGTTTAAAAGCATCTCTGTTAGAACTGGGAGATGGTGCAGATAGGTTTAGGGTAAGGTATAGGCCACAAGCTAGTGTTGCACCTACTGTTTTGCTCTGCTCTCTTAGCATAGGATAGACTGTAAGTCCAACTGTTGGACTTGTTTGTCTCTTGCAGTATGGTGGAAGAATAATTTTCCCAGGGATATGTGGCTAGGCAGTGGCAGGGCCAACAAGACAAGCCAAATTTGCTGTCTGCAGAACTCCATCATGCCTCTAACATTTGTTTTTAGTCGCCATACATGTTCACGTATAAAATATTTTAATTTTCTAAGGTTCTTGATGTCCTTTTATGAAACACATTTCTGTCTTTGTAAGCGTGTATGCCAGTAGTTTTCCTGGTGACGGGGTGGAGGGAGGATCGTTGCTGTGTGAATTTCAGTTAAAACTGATGAATGATACCTTATAAAGAAACTGCAATGCATGCACCGTGTGGTCTTAGCCTTCAGTTTGTGTGTGCTTTTCCATGGATTTAAGGATTTATGTTTATGTTGTGAAGCACTGTACTAGTGTATACTACTTCGGCCAGGAATGAAGCAAAATGTAGAATACGAAACAGTGTGGGGTGTGTAGCCCTGATATTGGGTTGATATTTCAAATGTGTTCCTTCCTGTGATCTGACTACTTCGAATTTTTACCTGTTTAGAGCATGTTTTGTCAAAATAGTTTTGCTTTCTTGCTTAAGAGTTTTTGAATTAATGGAGGCACAGCTGCTGAGGGAAAAGATCTTTACTTAATGGATTATTTCCATGCAACCGTTCTGTCTGCTGGTATTGTCATTTGTGTTGCTAAAACTTATCTCCCTCAAAACAGTCAAACAATGTTGGATATGGGTAAAAGAATATGATAAGCTTCTGTGACTTACGATTGTAATGCTTATGCATCCTTGCTTATCCACCTAACTTTAAATAATCTATTTAAACTCTGTTGTTATGTGAGTTTGTATTTTAAGTTTTTAAAGTAAGCTTCTAAAATTTCTAGCTTTCCAAAACGCAATTAGCAAACTACTTCTTCCAAACCCAAAAATCCAAAGTTATTTTTTTAATTTTTGAATATGGCAGTATGAGAGAGACCT
Source organism: Morus bassanus (assembly GCA_031468815.1). NCBI lineage: Eukaryota > Metazoa > Chordata > Aves > Suliformes > Sulidae > Morus > Morus bassanus. The sequence continues at coordinate 30,390,814 of CM062577.1, forward strand.
GCTTTAAAAAAATGCCCAAAATAAACAGAAAAAACTTGCCAAATATGCAGGTGGGTTCTGAGTGTTGTGGGTTTGTGGTGGGTGATGAAAAGTTCTTTATAAAGCATGGGGATGAAAGTTCTGTATAAAGCATCTATTTCCATAGATGAAAATCATAGTCGGAAAGAGACTAACATTCTACACTGTTCTCATAGTAACTAGAAATTTTGATCCCTAACGGTGCTATTTTTTTCCTGACTCAAAAACTTAACAAAAGACTTTGTTGTAAGTGGAAATATTATCTGGAATTCATCTCCAAACTGTGAGATTTTTAACAAGTCTGCATAACACGTGAACAGCAAAGGAATGCGAGCGCAGCCTGGCCAGCAGCGGAGAGCCAGTGGCTGGCTGGTTGGAGCCACTCTTGCCTCCTGCGCAGTGACTGAGCGTTCTGCCCTTTGTGCACCCAGCAGGCGCAGGGAGCTGAGGATATGGTCAGAAGAGAGAGGACTGCTGCAGTGTACAGGGCATCTGGGGACAGGCATGGAAACTGCTGTGCTGGAGAGCTGATACACCTCATAAATTAAAAGTGTTGATGGACAACTTTAGTGATATTCTTGGTTGAAAGGGTGTGAAATATGGGGAGAGGTGGGAGCTGGAGTTTTACGTAAGACCTAAAATGGATGTATTTGGTAAATACTAGTCTAGGTAGATCTATTAAATGGATTTTTCTATAACTGTGTACACAAACTTTTAAAGACAGGAAGGGCAAATATTTGGCATTGGAATAAATAAGATGATGAAAAAGCAGATGGTTATAAATCCAAATGAAATTTAGCAATTAATAAAATCTTATATTGGGAACTGTAATCTACTTGACAGGAAAATGGTGAATTTCAAACATGCTTAACTTCTGATGGTGTTTTCTTAAAAATAATTAAAAATATATATTTGGTAATTAAGATACCTCTAGAAATTTTGAGACGTACTTGAGTTCCCACAAGGCTGCTGCATGTCTGTATGTTTCTGTGCTGCCTGCTGTGTCAGAGGCCATGGTGCCGAGAGCCCTGTAAAGACGAGGCGTCAGTAGCAGTAGGCACGGCGGAAAAACCTGTCAGTGTCCGCTCTAGATGTCTCCCACGGAGGTACATCATAGAACACAAGTGAAATATTTGTGATGCCTCTTAACCTTGCTAGTTTCTTGGAGTTTTTCATGGCTTCCTTCACTTTGACTTTTAGAGTATGTGTTTAAATGTCTCCTTACAATATAAAAATAATTCCTTATGTCTTATAAGCCTGTTCTTTTTTTATTCTGTTAAATAAGCCCATGTTATAGTGTTGTCTTTGTTGGAGTTGGCAAGGCGTGCTCTTTCGTCCCATCTAACAACATCACATTCACTCCTCAAACCTGTAATTTTGTAACTACACTTACATGCATATGTATGTATACATACATATACATATATAGTATATGTGTGTATATATTCATATAACATAATTATGTATTATTTATATATTCTATTCTATTGTATATAACATTTAAATATGTAATCCATATATAATACCTATTATATAAGATATAAAATATAATAAATAATATATAATATAGAATAATATATAGTGAGCTACATCATTATATACTGTAATTATATAGTATAATGTACATAAAATATAGTGATATTAATTGTTATTAATTATTATTGGTATAATATATAATGGTTTACATAATACATATAATTATATAATGTATGTTTATATAATAATATATAATATATGTATATACATATGTATATATGTAATATGTAATTTATATATTTTGTATATATTCAGTGTGACATCATTGGTGACTGTACCTTTCTCTTCATTTCAATCTCTTCCTCTAGCTTCTTATGAATAATTTTTTCAGGAGCTAGAATAAATAGACTAAGATTTTTGAGCTATAGTTGCTAAATATGCCATTCAACACTTTATGTTGTAAAAACATCCAATCTGTCTTGTAAATATACAGAAATTCACACATACATACACATAAATGCATGCCAAACAATTCAAACACTTGATAAATTTTGAGAACAGAGTAATCAAATGCTTCCAAACTTGTTTGCAATGTACACTTTTCTATTAGAGATATATATAATATATAGTATTATATAGAATACAATATTACATATTTATATATAATAAAAATATATTAATATATAAACATATGTTTACATAGAACGTGTGTATATATATGTTGTGTATGGATGCATAGATAACATATGTGCAACAAATACACATACTACTTCAGAAAATTATTTTTGGTTGTGCAGAAATATGCACAGGCTCATTCCACTGCTTGATTCTTTTTTTTTTTCTTTTTATGTAACAGGTTGGTTGTTGGAGCCAGCTGTATCCTTTGAAAAAGCTGTGATGATTTATGATTATAAGCAGCATAGCTGTCTTTCCTACGAAAGCTCAATTTTCAGGATTCCTTTGCTCATGCCCTCTAGTTGAGTTGGTAATAGAATAGTAACAGTTTTCTGTGCAGTAGCATCGTAGGAATTAAGGTCAACTGAGGATAAATTCTCAGGATCTTAAAAACAGTGTTATCCTTGAGGAAAATATTTGAAGGCTTTGGAGTTTTATTCTAGGCAACAAAAGCAAGCTAAAGATGTTGTCTGTGTGAGGAGAACTTGATATCTCTAGGTAAAAAGCCCACTTGTATACTACACTTTTATATTGCATTTATATGAAATTATTGTTTATATTTCCTTAACTGATGCCTTGCCAGATGTTTCACTTGAGTGCGCTGGTTTTCTAACAGGCATTGGATTGGACACTACAGTCATGATGAGAAGTATCCCACTTCGTGGGTTTGATCGGGTGAGTACGGGATATCTTACATCTCCTTATATGTCAAATAGATCAAAAAGTGTATTTGATCATTTTTGTCTCCTAAAGAAAAAGTGTCATTGGCTTCTCCAAATATTTCCTAGTACGAGCTTTCTGAAGAGAAACTAAATAAGTACTAGCTTATTAGTCTATTATTATACTATTATTATATAATTATTATATATAAAAATATACTATTATATTAGTCTATTATTATACTATTAATAGCCTAGTTAAACTAGTTTTCCTATTGTAACTTTTGATACTGTACTCAGAAAAGTGAATATTTTTTTTTTCCTCTTAAATTGAAAACAAGATTGAAAAGGTTGGAAAGCAGGGGAGGGATTTATGCCACTGCTGAAAACATTAGACAATCTCTTTAAAATAATCCTGAATTTCTAGGAGTTACAGATAGTAATTTTTAAAATAAATTATTGGACTTAACATGAAGTAGTTCAATGTGGAGTTCATTATGATGAATATAAATAAATCACTAAGCTGAAAGTTTGTAATGACATAGGAATTGGAAATCTTGACCTTACCACTTTCAGAACAGTGGTGGTTATAACTAGGTAAAAAAAAAATATGTAGTAATTTCAGTGGAACTATCAACCCGAAGCTGGAGAAAATTAAAAGCAACAACTTTTAGGCAGGGAAGATTAAAGAGAACAAAATGTGTTTCAAAATTGGGAAAGACTTTGAGAGGTTCTATTTAAAAGTGTAAGTGGTCATGATTGTGCTGACAAAACAGAAAACAGTTTTGGCCAGAAACCCATTCCTGTATAAAGAGAATAAAAGCAATTAGAAATGACAATGAGAAAAGAAAACAACAACAAAGGTTGTAGGTAGGATTTGTGTAAAAAAGTATAACTGCTTAAAGAAGCAACAGAAGGTAGTATAGCAGGTTTAGGTTAAAGACAAGTTACTGGATCCAGTAAAGGTGTTACTTGGATGTGAGTTTGTAGCCTCTGTTCTGGAAGTTAGATGATCTCTCTGATGGCCTGATAGTCCTTTTGGTCCCTAGATCTGTAGGGAGAGCATGTTAAAGGTGATTGTGAGTCTTCTGTCCCTGCAAGATTTGATGCTAATGCTACTTTGAAGGAAGAGTTTCTGTGGTGTTCTTGGAACAGTGAGTGTGTTCTGGGTTTTCACTCACATGTGTGGTGAACTTTTTCTTTGATGTTTCCAACAAATTTTTTTCTCAGGCAAATAACTTTGGAAAATGTCAGCCTTAAGAATGAAGAATGTGTCATGTTAATCACTTGAAAATAGTGTTTTCAGAATGGGAATGAATACATGTTAACTTAATTATTCCTGGTATCACGAATTGGGATTTTTTTTTAATGCTTAATTGCAAGAGTCCAAAACATTTATAGGCCAAAGTTTATGAAAGAGTGATGGAACTATATGGGCTTGTTTTTAAGAACTTCTTTGCACAGTGTCTAAGAAAATGATTTCCATGTGTAACAGCACAGTTTTTGAGCAGGGAATATTGCTGATAGAAGCAGCAGTTACAAGTACCACCACAGGTAGTGACAGCTCCTGGTTGCATGCCAGCCACTCCCACTTTGAAGTGGCTTCCTTAAAACTAGTGGTATGTGTACCAGAGTTTGCAAAACATTGTATAAGAATGTGTCTTGGGATTTGCACTCATCGTGGAAGAAATCTACACCTGTAACAGCATGAGATCTGAGCAAGCAGGGGATAGTGTTAAGCGTGTGTGTGTGTGGCACGTCGTAAAACACTTTACGGTAGGGCTTTCTCTGAGAATTTGATCCTTTGTAGGCAGGAAGAGCACGATGGACATTTCAAAGTTAAGAAAGTATTAATAGAGATAAAATAATTATCTTCAGTCCGTAGCTATGTTGAGTCTGATGGAAACTGGTTAGTGAGCTATCATGTTTCTGGAGAGATATAACCCTGCTGTTGCCTTCATATTAGTTAATATCACCTTCACAAATAAAGTTTTGTAAGCCAAGAGCTTGCACGTAGTCATTTGGTGTGACTGGCTTTGTGATAATATCCTTTAAGTAATAAACATACTCTTTGACAAAGTGCAACCAGAATTAGTGCAATCAAGGGCAATGACGTCTTTGGATAAACCTGTCAGTGCGACAGTTTAGAACTTGGCTGTGGTGTGGCATTATTTCAAACAGGCTCTTAGGACAAAAGCATTATTTCCTTTTTGTAGTAGAACTTCACAGGAAACCCTGGTGATTCACAGTCATTACAGAGAAATGACAGGTGTCATGACAAAGGAAAATATTTTTCTTCCTTAACTTTATGAGAAGCTGCCAGAAAATGGTAATTATGGTAATGTTAAATTGAATATGCTCTACATGCTATTTTTGTATAAACATCAAATGATTTAAAAGCAACTGTTTTATTCATATACTGTTTTACTTTTTTGAAAATAATTTGAATGTTCACATGTAGACTCCTCTTGGAATGGAGTTGCAGGTCATAGTGGCTCAATAAGTTACCATGTGTTGACAATGCATAGTAACTAAGTGACAAAGAATGTTTGAAATGCACAGTGTATTTACTGGATTTTCATGAAGACAGCTGAAGGAGAGCTTTACATTAAAAAGGTCATATATATAAGAATAAACAATTTTTTTTCCCCCTACCCAACAGCAAATGGCATCTTTAGTAACAGAGCACATGGAATCTTACGGCACAAAATTTCTAAAGAGATGTTTCCCAACCAAAGTTGAAAAATTGGAGAGCAACAAATTGCAAGTCACCTGGAAAAATACTGACCTGGGCACAGAAGAAACCGATTCCTTTGACACAGTGATGTGGGCAGTAGGTAAACTTGATTATGTTAGCATTTATTTGCAATGCTTTCCGTTCTGAAAATGAAGTCCCTTCATCATGTTGTAAAGGGCCAAACGGCCTCCTCCTTTTTTTTTTTTTAATATTAAATATTTAGTGACCTAAACTTTGATAGTTTTTTAATTATTTTCTTGCATGCCTGACTTTTTCACTTACAGTCATGAAAGTTACAGTGAACAGAAGAAATCCGTGGTAACTACTTTTGCATGAGGTGCAATAAATGGGAGACCATTTAGTCTTCCTCACATTTACTAGAGGGTGAGATGATGAGTTCCAGCAACCTCTGTGGTGCAGGTAGTGTTCTCTAAGTCCATGCTCTTGGCTTATTCATTAAGCTATTCACTACAAGTTCCTATTTATCCTGTTCAAGAGGCTACCATTTCTTCTAGGAATTTTTCTAAACTGTGCTGCTTAAGTTTGTTACTGTAGCCATCATCTAATTCGGAGAAAGATAAATAATTGTCCCTAAAAATCTGAGCTCATTGCAGGGAACCTTGGAACTTTAGAGCTTTTTGAAATCTGTTTAGGAACTTTCACATATCTCAGACCCCTCGAACTGACATATGATGTCTAAGTCAGAGTAAATCAGTTTAAAAGAATTTTGTGACAAATGGCTATGAGCATAATCATCAGAAATGGGAATTAAATCTGGGTTTTGCTTCCTTTGAGTCAAATACTACTTCTTGTAGGGATTAACACACTAAATGATGTGTGGTACAAGGCTCCAGGCCGCAGGAACGAAAATACTCTTTCTGCGTTGCCTCCCCAGGCTGCTCGTTTGTTGCTGGAATGAGTTGGCCCTCAGTTGCTATATTGGTTCAGAGGGACTGCATGCCCACCAGAACAGGAAACCTCTTGTCTTCTGTGCTTATAAAGCTTTGTGAATATCTGGAATCCTAGATAAATAATGGATGGCTAAAGGTAGTAGTGATGTTTGGCAAGCAGATGATATCTGGCGAACAAAGTAAATAGGCTTAAACTTACCGGCCAAGAAATCTGTTTCGATGCAGAGTAACGATCAGTTTTACTAGCAGCTTTAGCAATTCCTTTAACTACTTCATTTTTATACTATCCTTTTTATCTAACACTACTGTTTTAGAGTAGTGGGGAAGCCTTACTCTTTCATTCGTTGATAACAGATAAAGTTCAATTTTTGTGGTCGTAGAATAGATCCATTACAGGAAACAGGAACAGATCATTTACAGCGTTTTTTATTTTGCCCAGTGGACTAAATCTGTTGTCCTGTTGTTCCTTTCCCCTGGTTAAGTCAGCTTTATATCTTTCTAATACCCCAGAGAGCAGGTTGTGTGTTGTGACAAACATTTGCTTTCACTTACTGTGATTACTATTCTCTCAGAAGTGCAGTGAGCTTCTATAAATTTTGGAAACAGCCTATAATAATGGATTATGCTCACCAGAACCGATCAAAGACACTAGTGCTTGCCAAGAGCAAAAAAGGTCATGCTATTTGGAGATGTGACAATCCTGAAAACTGTAGAATAATATTCATGAGGTGAGATTAAAATCTTCCAAAAAAGTGGGTTTCTAAATGCCATATTTGATTTTTCTCAAGCTTCCTGGTAAAAGTACACTGAGGTGGGGTCACACCTGTGAAATGTCAAGGCAATTTTTACTTTTGTCAAAGATGGAAAAAAGAGCTATTAAATTGAAATAATAAGAAAAAAAATTTTTGTTTTAGTGTTAATTAGAATGGAATAAGGTTGCATGTTATACTGTTGCAACTCAGTTGTAATGTGACTCCACTCACTATTTTGATACAGAGGAGCTACATGTATTATAATTTTTGTCACAGAATTGAGTTACAATCCCTATTTAGAAACTGCAAAATGAACAGTTTGAGGTTTTGGGGGTTTTGTGTTCACTCTTTTTTTGTTAGTGTTCAAATTGGAACTCCACCCTTAAGGATTAAATACATTAACAGTTAAAGCTGGTTAATTGATGTGCAGTCAGTATGATTCATTGTTTTGCTCTGTATCAACACACCCACACCAGGTGTCTCAGATAATAGGCTGGGAAACTTGGTAGTGTTGAGGATTTCCTGTCTGCAGATGTGCCAGTTACAATACTGATTGAAGAAAGTCAGCTTGTAGAGTTAGCTAAAAAGCAGCCGCTATTGTTAACTAATTGTAGCCTGAATTATAGTAAATATTTCCTTAATTTTTGTAAGCACATGGTGGAATTTTAGTAGGGTTTTATGAATAATGTTAGAAGTATTTACTGACAGTGGGACATAGTTTGAGTTTGGTAAGCTACAGTATTATCTCTTAATATAGGCCCTTTGAAAAAAATTTACATTGTGGTTTTATGAAGGGTTTTGTTTATCTTTTGCAATGTGTAATTTTCGGCTTGTATGGATAAGCCAATAAAAGCAGGCACAATGCTCTCTTTGCTTTTCTAGCAGCTTTTTTGAATGAGTCAGAATATTTGAGGCAAAAAAAAAAAATAATCGCATTTTGATACTTTTTAATGTAATTTAAAGGTTTAAATCCAAAGCTTTTGTAGGTAACTGTTATGGGCCTGTGTTACCTTGATGAGTGACTATACTGTTATATTCCAGATCAGTGAAACAGCTCTTTCTTGACCATTATTTGATTCTGCCTGCCTAGTCCTGTAATGTCCTTCTATCTTTTACTAGTGCTCTGCCTTCTGCTTTTGTGAGATTTCTCCTGAAATGATAAGCTTTTGAGATTTTATTTTTCATCAATATGGAACCAATAAACTTTTAATATTATATACTATTCCCCCTGCCCTCAAGGACACAAAACAAATTTATACATTAGGTGCCTAATATACCTGAGCTACAAAGCAACGGTAAGTGTGTGCACGTACAGATTGAACATAGGGCCTTCGTCCAGAGAAAAGGGTAGAGGTGATACCTTTATAAACAAATGCAACTGCTGAGCTGCAGGGCAAAGTTGCAGGAGATCAGGCTTTGTAGAGTGGGTCTGCTTCAGCTATTGAAGGACTGAAACCTGTGGATTGAATGCTGCAGTTGCAACACAGCTGATACGTAAAAGGAATTGGCGAGTAGTATTTCCATGTGAATTTGCAATATATGGCAAAAAATCACTGCTGTAACTAGAATTTGATCATTCACAAAGTCCTTAAAAAGATACTGAGTTACTACATACCTAATGGGGTCTTACCTTGTAGAGGAGCAACACTGAATCGATGATTAAACAAAGCAGGTGTTTACAAAATATCCTGGAATTAGTTTGACAGAGAAAGTGAGGTAGTGTGCTAGTAAATTGTTAAGAGAAAGAGCAATGACCAGCAGCAGATTTTAAGTTTAGCTTTATAAAAAGAGTTTTCTCCCTCCTGAGAGCAGTGGAACAACCATTCTCAAGTTCCTTTGCATTCATAAGCTTAGAGGAAAGCCACTCTGTCTTTGAAATAATATCATATTTGCTATAAAAAGGAATTATAACTGTGGCTCAGTGTAAGGCTGGACAGGTATCAGGTGTTGCGCATCATGTGCTATCAAGCCTATTGTCCTTTGTGTCAGACTGGATGCTTGGCAGATTTATTTTGTAGTGCAGTAAAATAAGATCCTCAATATTCAATATCAAGAAAGGGTTAAGTATATAACATTTTTTTATAGTAGTTTTCTTCAAGTCTTACAACCAAATAAGTTTGGATTAACTAAGAAAACAGAAATTTTGTTTGGAGATTTTCTTTGAAAAGTCCCATATGGTAAAATATTGCTGTGATCTCCTGGGAGCGTATCTTTGCCAGCGCCTATAGAAAAGGGGATGGGCTCTAGATTAGTCTTTGCAAACAAAATCTTGCCATCAGTTTTTAACCTTTGAACTATTCAGTGAAAAATAATGCACCTTGGTTGATCTCAGAAAACTATTAGTGCTAATGTGATGCCGTTTGCTGAGGCTCTGGGCCTTTGTTCTGAACTTCCCGTGTGTGTCTCTCGTTAATTTTTATTCATTACTGTCTTAGTAAGATGTGGTTTCTGCAGTCCTAATGAAAACTGTCATTCCCATCAGCCAGTGCTTTTAGGGTTTTTTCCCCAGTATCTAGTTTTAATGACACTCAGACTTTATTCAACAAGGCTATTTTTAATGTGCTGGTAATTTGTTTGCATTGAAAGAGGCCTGGATGGTACTTCTTCCTTCGTTTAACCCACCCATAAACTTTGAGTGTAACTCTTATTTTATGCTACTTATTTTACCAGCTTGTAACTACAAAAATCACTTCTTCATGCTGAGGAAAATTTAGATGCTAGGCTATGCCTCTAATCTCTGGGTGAGTGAACGTTTTGGATTCAGAACCATAAGCTGCTATTTGAGTTGATAGGTGATGGCTAGCCTTTACCTGAATGCTGGTATAAATAAATAAAAAAAAAAGGTGGAAAATGCTCCAAAGTAATTTCATTAAGCCAGTATAATTACTGCGACGTTTTCTACAGAATACACGTTCTCTTGACCCATAAGTGTCTAGGAGGTTGAAGCCAGTGACCTCGCTTGGGGGAGTGCTAGTTGGGTACTGGTTTTGGAGACTGCAGAGCCATCCTTTAAGGGTGTACAAATCCTTTGCTTAAAGCAAGCTTAGTGTGGGAGAATGAATGTAAAGGTGAACTGTAGCTTTCTTCTCAGAAAATGTTTCCGGTCCGCTTTACCTTGTACAGGACCTTGAGAACGAAACAAATTGTTAGAAGTCTGTCCCGTGCGGTATGGTTTTCATCTGGCTGCATGTCACTTGGAGTTGCTTTTTCTTGTTGTTGTTGTTTGGGTAGGATCAAAGTGACAGGTCTCCAGATGCAAGTAACTTCAGGTGTACAGTGGATGGTGATGCCCAGGTGTTTATAGGCTGCACCATGGCTGCCACAAGCTTTCTGCCAGGATGACTCCTCTGTGTAATAAGTATTACTGGTCAGTGCTACAAGAAATAGTACAGCTTAGCAGACTTGGCAAAGAACCAGTTACTGCTCTAGCACTGACTAAGGGTCAGATTTTTTTCAAATTGTGGCAGGCATGCTCAAAGTTTATCAGTAATGAACGAAATGTTCAAAAGCATCCTTGTAAAATTGGTGCGCACCGCTATCAGTGTGGTAAAGGTTCTGAACTTTTCTTACCTTAGTTAATCTTATGGTAGTCAGTATTTTCTTGTAATCTGAACATTAGTTACACTGAATTGGTCATTATCAGCTGGCTGTGTTTTAGTGAACACCTTGTGGGTTTTGAGGAGGGATTTGAAGGAAGACAGGGTAGTGGTCTTGAAATTAATTTGGGGAGTGTGTCAGGCACCCAGAACAAGATGAGAGAGAGTACTAAGACTGGGAAGACAGATGAGATTTTGGTTAAGGTCAAACTGGGCTCGGATTTGTTAAACTTATGATGTGTCAAAATGACGATGTATAGGGAAGAAGTGGAGAAGACTATTGGGCTTAAGTTTTATGCCAGAAGAACCATCCTGTCACCCTGCAGTATCCTCACAGTGGCCATCTGCAGTGTCATGCCTGATAATGAAATGCTCTGTTGGCTCTATTTGGATTTTTCAAATGCTGGGGGGCAGGCAGACATTCCAGCTCCTGTGATTAAGAAACTGCAGAAGACCCATTATAAAATCCTGCTGTCAGCTACACCTTTATCACCCTGGGAAATCTCACTGTATGCAAGAGTATGCTGTCACCCATTTACTGCTGCTACATACTTGACTATGCCTATTCCTATGGTTTCCTCTCAGTTTAGCTGCTTCAGTCTCCACTGTTGAAGGTCACAGCAGCCTGATATTGCCTTCCTCTTATTCTGTGTGCAAGTGTGACTACCAGAGCCCCTCAGCAGATGATGGGACAGAAAAGCCACCTCACAATATAAACAGCCTAGCACGTATGCAAGATGGGTGCTTTAACCAGTCTCTTGTCACTCTCTGTAGCTAAGCTCGCTGGGAGCCCCCTTAGGAAACCATGTTGCTAGATTTTACAAAAACAGATCAAAAAGCTTTTTTTTTCCTTTAAAGTTAAAAGTGAATGGGGCCAGTCCCTGAAAGCGGGGATCTTGTGTGGTGTTCACAGCTGTGTGGTTATTGTATGAGTCTGTTGAAGATGAGATTATGATGTGGTATTAAAAGTGCAGGAAGCAGGTAGCCTTTTTAAGGGTCAGATTTGAATTGGGCACCTTTCTTTTAGATGTCTGGCATAATATCTTGTTTTGAATAAAAGCTAAATCTAGTGTTGTATCTTACACAATCATACACTCCTTGTTCTGTGGCAGTTTCATTCAGAGCAGTGGACATCTTCAAACTAAAAGCACACGTGCTTGCTGGCTTTAGGACGTGGGGGGCGGGGGAGAGCATCTCTGTGTTGCATGCCTGGTAGGATTTGGTATAGTTTTGTACTGCCCTCAGGATCTTAGAAATAAGCTATAAACTCATGCTTTCTTGAAGCTGTAAGTGTAAAAAACTTAGGAGTTATGGATATGAAACCAATGTCCTTCTGATCTAATATACTGAGAAATGGTGAGAACTGATTCTATAATATAAGTAAGTGAATGTTGGGAAATATCAGAATTTCCTGAATTTGGCACTAAAACTTACCAAGACATGTTGGATAATCATGAACGTAAGCTACTAAATTTGAGGTGAAGCAAGATCAGTAAGTTTAATTCTGGCTTATGGAGGTAGGCCAGCGTGGGGCTAAAGGCCAATAAAGCTTCAGTTCAGTTTTTTTAAAGTTTTGGTTTTGCTTTCAGAAATAATATTTAGGTGGTAAAGTGGAGAGAGAAATTTCACTCTGAGTAGCAACACATTGTTTTGTAACTCTTAGCTATTAATACCAAGCTGTACGCATGTTAAAATAGACTGGAATCGAAAGGTTAAGTGTTATCCTGCAGATTTGATAAACTCAGCTGTTGTTGTCACAGGTCTTTAAATGACTCTATTGACAGGTTTTTTTTTTTTCCTCTTTCAGTGCCTGCCATTGCGTGCTAAGCTTTCTCTTGGCTCTGCCTGGCAGGAAAAAGGAGAAACTAGAAAACCCCATTAGTTGTCCATTTGCAGAATATCCAGGCTTTACTCTCAATACACAAAGAAATACAACGGTAGGAAGTTGTTTCACATCCGAGCCAAGATAAGGTCCTGGAGGTTTATTATTTTTGTTGCCTGATAGCATCAGGACTGGGGAGCAGGGGGCAGAGAAGGAACAGCAGATCAACATCCCATGGGGACAACAGAAGGGAAGACAGACAGATAGCCAAGTGCCGACAGCTTCAGTCAGTACTCCCAGAGGAAGTGTTGGTTTCACCAGATGAAATTAATACACAGAAGTCTTTACAGAGGCATTCAGATGTGACATTGTTTGGGGGGCCTGGCTATATGGCAAATGTATAAAGCAGTGAATCATATGTTTACATATAATTAGGTCTGTATTGACAAGCCAGGTTTTCCTTTTGTTTAATAATTTCCTACATTAACATCAAAGAGCTTGTTTTTATAATGAAAGCACATTTCCCTTTTTGTTTTGCTTTGCTATAGCTCTGTATTAACATCAAACACAAAATCATGACTCACGCAAAGGAGACCTGTATATGTAGATGTAGATATATCCATAGTCACTTATAGCCTCTAAAAATGGATGCAATGTTATAAAATTTCCTTCATGTGGATACATTCAGGTAATCTTTTCTATGTGATCCTCTGTGTTCCTACAAATTCTGGGAGTACCTAATAATTTCACTATACTTATTATCCTTGAAATACATTTGAAAAAATGGATAGGATTTAAAATTCCAGTTTCTGGGTCAGTAATTCCTTTGTTAGATACTCTGTAGAAAGCTCAGTGTAAAGTTATCAAGACTTTGGTGGTCTAAGTGGTATCTCTATGCAGAAAACACTATAAAAATATTTTTTTAAAGATGAGATAATTTAAAATCATTGGAAGAGGAAGCTGTAATAAAATCTAGGCTTGATAGAATTTGCCTTGTTTTTAAATCCATTTAAAATAGTTTCTGAACTCTAGGAATAGCGTTTCTAAACTCTACAGAAATAGCTCAAATACAGAGTTTGAGCTAAATGACTTGGCATTAAGGACTTGAGAGCAAAGTTGGTAAACTTATTCAAGCTGAGGGAACTAAAAAAGCTTTAAGGTAAGTGTATCAGATAACAAGAAAAGAGGACTTGAGGAATGTTTAACATTGAACAGCATCATTAATAATTTTTATCCACAAGTGTGCATAACGGGCTGTTTGTTAGTATTGAATGCCATTTGGTTAATGTTTATTGGAAATTTTCAGTGTAGAAGTTGCTTAGTTATTATATGAATATTCATGCTACATTAGGAAACTGAATTTAGAATGTACAATAAATAGTAAACCATGTGGGTTTTGTACGTTTTGCAGTGGATGTTGTACTGCACATTTTTAAAGGATAACTTTCCTGAAATAGCCTGAGCAAAGGCAATAGTAATAGAGCTCCTCTCACAAAGAAATTTGTATCCATATTTCCACCCTTAAGGCTTTTTCAGTATGAGATAAGTTTTTATCATGTTTCTACTTGGGCTATGGCACAAAGTTCTTGGAAACCTACAGTAGAGGATGCCAGCTTTTTATATTAACGCCACTGAAGTTTTTCAATAGTTTTTACTTTATTTCTTTTCCTTAAGGCCGAGCCCCTGACACTGAAGCTCTCAATTTGGAGACCGTTGGAGTGAAAACTAATTCTGAAACTGGAAAGATCATTGTTGATGCCAGTGAAGCTACTTCTGTTCCTCACATTTATGCAATTGGAGACATAACAGAGGTACTGAGTATTTTACAATAACAGGAAGCCAACTTTGTTCCTGACTAATAACTAGTCCCCAGATGTCGTCATGCTCAAGCATATATCTTAGTGTTTTGCTCTTTTTCATTTTGCAGAGCTGTAGTGTTTATGCCAGCCACCTGGGTCAGTAATTTCCTTCACATGGGTCTTGTGAAGTATCTCAGCATTAGAGATTACTACTGATGTTTATCAGGGAGTGCATCATTGGTCAGAGGGTAATAATAATGTCTTTATCACTTCAGTTATCTTTCTAGTAATGTTTTTATCACTTCAGACATATGACTTCATACTGCCTGTGAATGCTGAGTGAAAGCAGTTCTTACCTTCTGGGGTTGAATACACTTAACTGGGAATGACTGTGACAAGTTCTGTATTTCCATTTATAGTATTTTGGGGTTTAATTGAGACTAGTCACAAGGCAGCATTTCTGCTCCCTGACACAAAAGTATCCTCCTCTAGAATAAAAAAGGTAATTGCTGCAAATACTAAATGCATTTGACTTGTGTTCGTGATTTGTGAATGATTATGCCAAGTAAACATGAGGTGTGTTTTGTGCTTTGTTCTTGGTTGGGTTTTTTTTTTTTTAAAGGAGGGGACATTATAACTTAAGCAAAATAATTTACTTACTTGAGATGCAAAAACAGAATTCTGTGGCCTTAATCTAGTACTATTGATAATCTACAGTTATCTATGACAAGAATGTCTTGTCCTGATCAAAGTGCACTCATATACTTTCAATCCCTCAACTTTCAGTTTACAGAAGAGCTCAGAATATCTACTGTAAGTTGGGCATCTTCAAATACGCTGTCTTCATAAAAAAAAAAAAGTTTGTCTGGATTCTGAACTGTACAGTTACAAGAGGATATTTTCATCAGCTGCCTGCTGTTCCTGAAGAAGTTGAGCAATATGTAGAATATAGAGGCTGGGCATTGCAAGATACAGAATTCTCTCACCTGTTGTTGAACTTTATGGAACTGAGCACATGCCTTCCTATCAAGATTGTTTTTGATATAGCGAAGGCATCTGTTTTAAAAGTCTGGTAAATCTAAATACTGTAGCAATATCCAAAGACCATATGTAGTATAATTTGAGAGACCTTTAAAAGATTTCTCATTCTGCCATGTTTAAAATCTTTTAAAGGTCTTTCAAATTTATAAACCCTACAGGTGCTCTGAGTTTTTGAAGAGATGTAACAGGTTACATAATGTCTTGGGAATAGCCCTGCAAATTTCTGACTGGACTCTGGAACTGCCAGAGACACTTAAATCTCATAAATCTGCTGACCATTCCTGACCTCTTCCCCTCTGTGTAGACATGTGTTTCTTCCTGCCTGTCTCCATCTTCATGCAAATGACTTGCCATTTCCTTTTACACTGTGTTAAAACTTTCCTGCTCAGCTATTCCTCCTTTCTCTTCTTACTCTCCACAGCTTCTCTGTCCTGCCCAGTCACTCAGAGCTTTGGGATTATGTACAGTTCCTCTTCTTTCTTCTCACTTCACATACAGGTTCCCTCTGTACTTGTCACTTCTTGCTCTGGGATACTTCCCGAAGTCCTCTTTCTACTCACAATGACCTCCTACACCTGCTTGTCCCTGATACATGCCTTGGTTGGGCCTCCTGTTTCCACACTTCTCTTTTTAATTTCATCCAAGAAGCAGTTGTTAGAGGCAGTGCTGGCAGGGCCTTAGATTCTGTTGCTCATTTTGCTGCCAATCTGCAGTGTTATTTTGGGCAAGCCATTTCCTTTTGGGTGCTTTCTGTGTTCTGCCCTTTGAGGATTTAGTTAAGTAAGAAATATGAAGTTGGAGGCAGGATGCTCTCCTCTTTCCTACTCTGGATCTAAAAAATCAGGTCTTCATTTATTTGTCATTTTCATTTTGTAGTTAAAACTTGGATTTCCTTTTCCTGCTTTTGTCCTTATTAGCGCAGATTTTTGAACTTGAGTTCTTCAACAGGCACTTCTAAATATAAGTGTTAAAAACAGCAACACAGTTTTATACTGTGTCCAGTGTACAGTTGGGGAAAAACTGAAAAGTTAAGTCAGTGCTCTGTAGAAATATTCTCTTAAACTTTTATCTGCATATGGGCTCAATATAGGGAATTAAAGAAATCACAGTATAGTACTCATGCATTTATGGATTTTAAAGATAGAAGTAATTATTGCCATTATCTTACCTGACTCCAGTACATTGTGAGCCATGTAATTCCACTTGCTAAGCAATAAAGTTTATTTTATTTGAATACTTAAATTAATTTTGCCCTTTTTTTCAAGCAGAATTAATTTAGATAATAAATTTCATTGGTATGGGAGTGAAAGAAAGTTCTGTGGTGGTGCACATCTCAAAGAATACACACAGAAGAATCAAGTGCATCCTGCTAAGCACCACAAAGCTGTAGAGCTTGGTGTGTGATACTTTCTGGGTGAGACCTACCAAAAGAGCACAGGAAGAAGAATGAATCTTGTTTCCTGTGAATGAGTATCAATGATCCCTGATATTGCTTATAAGAAATTTTTTTTTTTCTCCAGTGTTCCTGCTCAGGATTTCTCTTTGCTCTGCTCTCTCCCTGTCAGAGTCTCTTTGCTACCATAAAATGCTATTTCTCCTGCCTTTGCAAGTAGTCCTCACGCCCTCCTCCTCCCTCCTTTACCACGCCACACTGAATAGACACTAAATTGCTACCAAATAGCAAGATCTACTTTTTTTGTTTTAATTCAGTGCCCTGGCTGGAATGGGAGTGAGAGAGGGGAAAGGCAAGTTTCCTGATATGCTCAGAATGGCTGTTTTCATTTGGGAGTCATACCCAGCTGGCATAAATGGGAAACTATGTGTGCATGGGTGTCCTGTTGCACCCTTGTATGGCAAATGGAATCCTAATGTTATCCAAGCTGTTCATTTGGAGAAAAGGGGAAAAAAATCCTTCCAGAGGTCAGTCAGTTTGTCTGCTCTCAAAAAAAGTTTTTCAAGCTTTGGCAAAATATTATTTTCAAGTGACAGGTGAAATTGCAGTTAGGCATTTTCATCTCCTGTAATCAGGATGAGGAAGATCAACCTCAATTTTAGTTTGAATTTTTTTCAGTGCTGATATAAACTCTCTGGGTTAAAATTCTTCCTCCAGTAGTATTCTTGTTGAAAAGCATGGCACACACTATAAAGGTCTCTCAGAAGGAGGTTTATTGTATGGTCATGCCACTATACATCTGTCATATTTCAAAGGGTGTTCTAACAAAGATGTGTAGAGAAGGTGGAATGTACAGTATGTTGCTTTGAATAGAAATAAGACCAAAAAGAGTTGTGTTAGAACAAATACACATTACTTCAAAGCTTTTTAAACTCTCTTAGGGGCCATCTCATTTAAATGAATAATACGTTGGAGGATTCTTATGAATAATTCGTATCCATAATAATCAGCAGAGTAGTTCTACACATGACTCCAAAGTGAATGTTCATTTCAAATATTTACCAAGGAAGGTCTTTAAGTCATTGTTTATGAGAAATTGTGCTTTATCTGCGTGGATGTTTTAGTAATTAGTTGGGTTTTATGGAATGCATGGCAGTGCTTTCACAATTTTATCTCTCGTTCCAATCTCCTATTCATTTCTGGAATGCCAAAACAACATCTGTATTTCCTGCTACAGAAATGATTGGCAGCCATGTTTCAGGCAAATGTGTATAAGAAAAAACAAATGGCAATTTTCATCTGGTAAATGACATTTACAGACTTTAAAGTCAAAATGCTGGATTTGAAAAACCGTGACTGGATGCATCGTAGGGAGGGAAAAAGGGATAGACTTGCAGTTTTGTGATTTGTCATGAGCTGTGGGGAAAAACAGACTAGTCTTCATTAACAATTAGAATTGTAGTTTCTGTTATCAGGTTAGACATAATCCTGTTTCAATTTGTTTTTTTGAAATGGAAGTTTTAACTTAAGTGGTTATTGGTACAGACAAAAGCATAAATGCATATTAATATTGAGATAATTGATAAGGTATTTGTACTGAAGTAAATGGTAGCTAATACAATGTACAAAATCTATCTAGCAACATACAGAAAAGATAAGCTGGGAAGGAGGAATGTATTCCAGTAAATGCTAAAAAATTTTAGGATAATGAAAAAAAAGCTTGAAAAACTTAAATGTGTGTGGTGGGGAATCCTTATTTTATTTTCTGCTGAAGACTGTTTTTGAGGGCTTATTGGATGACTAACTCCAAGTGGGGCTTTGCGGGAGTGTGACAAGTATTGTATCTAGATAAGACCTGTATGAATCAAAACTTCACACATTTTATAAAGCATTCCATGTTGTCCCACGAAGGTGTTTTTCAGTTCAGTTTCATTCCTTCTAGAGTTGTGACCTCTTTCTTCATCTCAAAGAAGTATCTTGATGATAAGTCCTGGATGAACTCTTCATAAATCTAGTAAAAAATATTATTTAAGTTTGTTAGATCTTATTAACTTACATGGCACGTTCTTCCTTGGACTTAAAAAAATTCCTTTGAAAATGCCTTAGTCCAATTTGCAAAAACTTCCAGCTTCCTTAAAACTAGCATTGGAGTTCTGATGCTCCAGTGGTATTGTGCCAGCACTCAAAATCAGGGTTCTGGCACACTGCATAGTCCTGTTTGGATATAAAAAGTAGCCAGGACTCATGGCTTGAACCAGAGCATGTCCTGGTCATATCCTGCTATCGTTCCGTCTCTCACTTGCAGGAAGTTAGCATTTGCCAATAGCAATCGTTTTCAAGCCCCTCTCTAATACCAGAGCCTGAGACTAGGACCAACTCAACCTGTAGTTTGCAGCACTAGTGAAATAGCGTTCCACTTCTGTGATCAAGGACCACCATAGGAAGTCAGTAATAGTGCCTACAAATAGCTAAGTTTTGTGCCTGTGTTCTGTAAAAATGTGACAGACAACTTTTTTTTAAAGTCTGATGTTATAAAAACACTGTTGCTTTATAGTAGGCTTTTCCTGCTTTAAAAAGACCATCTGAAAAATTTCTTGATAACTTACTGTGGAAAGAAAGGGGGAAGTGAATGGTTGGCATGTGAATATCCTCTGCTTTTCAGGAGGTGACATGATAAGATATAAGGTTTTGACGCATTCATGGCATTTGTTCCCCCCCATCAAGACAGATATTAAACTCAGAGACTTAAAAGCATGTTTGGACAGAAATTATTACTGCTTTCTCTGTTTGGAGCCCTGGCTACTAGGCTGGAATTCCAAAGATTTGGCCTTCCTCTGACCATTGTCCCAGGAGAAATCCTTGGATGCTACTTCTCCCTTAGTTAAAACAAAGCTTTGTGCTCTCTTCTTAGGGCCGTCCGGAATTAACACCCACAGCAATAGCTGCGGGAAAACTGCTGGCTCAGCGTCTTTTTGGCCAGTCTTCAGAATTGATGGACTATGACAATGTGAGTTGTTGTTTCTTTTTTCAATAATAAAAACTAAGTCTTATGCCTTTTTTTTTCCCCTAAGAATTTTTAAAGGAATTGCATTTTGTCATCTGGAATCTAGCTTTGACAGTAGCCAAGGTAGATGTGTGTGACAGAGCTACATTTCTCAGTCATGCAAAAGTTTCCCCATTATCTGCCATGCAGCTGCTTCATATGATTCAACAGTAACACTTTCTGTTTCCTCACAAGCAGGTCCCTACTACAGTTTTCACTCCCTTGGAGTATGGTTGTGTTGGACTGTCAGAAGAAGCGGCTGTGCAGTGTTACGGATCAGATAATATTGAGGTATGAAAACATTTTTAATTTTATAGTTGGTGTCAGAGTTGCACTATGAAAAGACAGAAGTTTCACTGTTGTATCAGGCAAAATTTTTGGTCCCCAAAATACTGTGTTTGCAGTTAGGGAATTGGTGTCTTCAGAAAAGCTCAGGACTTTAAAAAGTATTGCAGCAGGTCACGATGGAAACTGTTACCTAGTGGTCTTAAAATTATTGACAGGGTGTGACAGCTTTAAACTAGCTGCCATTTTAGCAAGTTATATTGTGCAGCATCGTTAAATAACGGTTATGTTCCTTTTAATTGTCAGAATTGCAGGTCAGGTTCTTTAGTGTAAATTTTTGGGATGTCCCCAGAAATATTCACACAAGCTGCTAAGTGTCTTTGTGGCTGAAATGTCTTGATGTCATATGGCATTGCATATTGAGGAAGAAATCTGTTATGGCATATATTCACACCCAGCCCTCTGATATGAGGAATGAGATTAAGGTACTCATGATGAAGAAATTTCACCATCACTGTATAATAAGACAAAATTCAAACAAGTCACCCTTGAAAAGATAAGTTCTGTTACCTTTATTCACTCATCAAAAAGACTGTCAGCATATGACTCGGTAAGCTATGGAAATACAAAACGCAATACTTCATGTCCAGTCAGTTATTAGTGCTGTCTTTTATGATTCTGAAATACAGTTTATACTTCAAAAATCTGTCCCAGAACTCTTATCTGGATTCTGGATGCTAGTGCCATCTAGAACGATAAAAATTACTGAAAAAAAAATTGTTCGCATCTGATTAAGGCAGATGATGTGTGTGCGTGTCATAAGATGCTGATGTTATGTATGTACTGGAGAGCAAGTTCAGCTGATGGATTTAGCTTGGAGCTCCAGGCAAAATTATTAATGAAAAAATAAGCATTTACTATTCAGAATGCAAAAATTACATTTTGGGTTGTCTTGTGGTATGCGTTATTATAGATATGGAAAGCTTCTTGTATTATATTATTTTCAGTAAACAAGGTATTGAACTTCTCGGAGAAGCTTAAAGGAGCAAAACTAACATTTTTAATTTGAGGCACTGGTTTGAGTAACATGATTATTTGTGGTGTTTGTTCAGTTTTGTTTTTAATCTAATGGTTCTCTAAAAAAGGTTTGTGTTAAACTCATTGTGCTTTCCATATTTTTCTTTAAAATAATGAACGGGTTGTAAATAAATTTTTTTTTCTACAGCATTATAAATATGTAGTAATAGTAGTCATTATAATACTAAATAGCAGTTTTTGACATAATAGTACTCTCTAATACAAAATGTTATTGTTTTCCCTACCAGGTATACCATGCATATTATAAACCGTTAGAGTTTACAGTGGCTGAAAGAGATGCAACTCAATGCTATATGAAAGTGAGTGTTGTGAGCTTTTAACTTGGTTTTAACTTAAGAGATGTGGTACAGCCAGCTTTAAGGAGGACTGTTTGGCAAAAAAACCTCTCAAGATGGATGAGGTATTTTTCTGGTGACAGCCTGTTTCTCTAGTGTAACTTCAAATGTTTAATATTCATTACATATCCCACTGCATCTTGAAATTGCTTTACAGATACTAGCCTTTTTCACAGCTGACATTCTGCTCATTGATACCGTCTTTGAACTGCTCTGAAGGTCCTAAGAAATATTCCAAATTCTGTAAAGATTAATCTCTGCTTCCCCCAGCAAAGTTCTTAACTGGTTGTATGTAATATTTGAGTTGCCATCTCGTGGGGAAGGTATGCTACCTTCAAAAAAATTAAGCATGAGGCTTACAAAACTAGATTAACTGTTCAGCCTTACTCATTAAAACAAAAACCTCCTGGTTTAGACCAACATGTTGGGTTTGAAATGTGTCTTCTCCTAGAGCAATGCAGCTGTTTCAGTGTTGAAAAGGCTTTTGATGCACTTGCCCATAGTCAAGAATCTTAGAGAAGGTAAAGTGTAGTGTTGGTAGAATATATCATTGTTTTTTCTTTCTTTTCTCCTCAATTTCAGGGAACAATCTTTTTGAATAAATGTAGTAACTTCTGTAGGTCTGTCACAAATTATGTTGTTATTGTTGTGTAATACATCAGATGTAAGGAATATGCATTGTCAATAGTTGCAACCAGTTTTTCTAACTATATTTTGTCACATCTGATTTGTGTAAGTGCCTTAGTAGCTTGCCTTAACTGTCCCAAGCATGAGTGCAACTAAGGTGATGCTAGTTTTTTCTAGCTATTTCCTTTAAATTATGTCAATGTAAGTAAATATTTGAGTGTGAAGTAGGAATAGCATAATAGTTGTTGGATGATATTGAATATAGTCCTTACCAAATTCCCAAAACACATGAACAAACATTAAACTTGAGATTTTCAAACTCTGTTGCAACAGGGTTTTTTCTTTAAAGCTCCTCAATATTTGACGTACCACGTCAGAATTGCTGCTGTTCCCGGGATTCCTAATGAAAGATTCCAAGCCTTTACTGAATAGCAGAACCTATTAGATTAGCAATGATTTAATGCTTGATGGGATGACACAGGGAGAGACTGACTTTCTTTTCATCATTATAAAGATGGTGTCCTTAATGAAAACGTTTTAGTTCCTTTAAGTTCTCTAATAGAAGTTAAGTGTGCAGTGACTCAGTCCCTCCCAGATACTTTTGAGCTCACCCTCATCTTTGGCTGCTTCCAAGGCTTGACTCCTTTTTAGGTTATGTGGCTGGTCTGGTAAATGTATCTCACCAAACATGCTGCTGTAAGTGTGTACTGGCTGAATCACAAAGGCACAAAATACCCTATCATTGGTAGTGGTCATCTGTGGAAATACAGCTGATTAGCTGCTGAGAAGAGCTGCACAAGCTTGGAGAATTGCTAACGTGGCCATTCAGCGTCAAAATAACACTACTCTGGTTACTAGACTACAGAAGGTACTTTGAGGATTTCATACAAGTGACAAAGTATTCAATTTACTACAAATTATCATTGTCAGTGGCTCCCTGAAGTCTGAAAGAAATACGCTAATAAAGCTTCAATTCGGGAAAGTGCTTAAGGACAAGCATAAGACCTATTGAAGTCAGTAAGACTTAAGCAAGTGCGTAAGTTCTTGGCACGCAGGGAATAAACAGCTGGACTAGGATCTTGAGGCACTTCAGTTTCATTTAATTCAACTTCGTGCCTTATCTTTAAATGTTCTAAGAAAAGATCTCTATGTAATGTATTGTTTTCAGATGGTGTGCTTACAAGAGAGAGAGCAACGAATACTTGGCCTTCATTTCATTGGACCAAATGCAGGCGAAGTTATTCAAGGATTTGCTCTTGGAATCAAGTAAGTACAAAAGAATGTCTCTAGCTTCTAAAGCCTGCTTTTTAAGTTATTGTAAGATTATAAAAGATAGCTGCCTAGTTTTGGCAAAGCTTTAAAGAATCCATGCTTTTTGTTACTTTTATGTAGTATTGCACATATTTTCACTGAAAATCTGCAGTTCTTCATTAAGATGTACTGGACTTAGTTACTGTAATACTGGATATAGTTAAGGAATAACTGAGGAAAATATACTGTTGGTTTGATATAGTTAAAGCAAAAAAAAAAATTGTGCATTCACTTATTAATGTTAGTTTTCTCAGCGTGTAGCTTCTTTTGCGTTCTATGCACAGGATAGGAAATCACCATATAGTTTTGCAAGACAATTCTTTAAAAGGATATTTGTGCTTTTCATAAAAACCTTTCTTTACACCTGCCAAGCATTTCCTTTCCTAATCTCATCTTTAAATGTGCACAGCCATTGCTCCTCAAAAGCTCAGCAAGGACATGCATGAATTTTTGTATTTTGGGGGTATAAGCTAACCATAATATGATAAGGTAAGAAAGAAACCTCTGTAGGGTGATGGGAGAGGGGAGGTAGTCTTGTCTGGGGCTATCTGATAATTGCAGGAGCAAACTTACCCAAGTAGGTGAATCTTTGGTCTGATCTTGCTTAAGATTTTGCTCAAATATTAATATAGAAGTCCTCCCTTTGAAGGAGTAAGGAATGATTCTGCGTCCTCTCTGGTTAAATGGAGAATTCCTGCTATGCCTCTTGTGTGCTACAATTATTTCTTATTTATTTTTTCATTTCCCTTCTTATTGCTGATTCACATCTTCAGAAATGTTGATTCGTATATTTACATTACTAAATTATAGATTTTTAAATCCTCTGAAAAAAGTAGGCTGGGACACAAGAAATCACCTTATTGTGGTGTTAGTTCATTTTCCTAAATATCATCACCATTTTATTGCAGTTTTAGTCTTACAGTTGTGACTGACTAGCAGAAATGAAAAGCAGAAAGAATTTAGAAGGCAGGACCGCAAGTATCATGTGAAGAGTATCTTGGAAATCACTGATTGCAGTGTACCCTCAGTACACATTTTCAACATGTGTTTGTAGTCCATTAATTGCCAGTGGTACAGATTCTAGAACTAGATTTTTTAGGATGTCATTGTTTTGAAGTTTTATCCAAACTAACCAGTGAAAAGGAAGCATGTGAAACTGGAGTGCTTTTCTGCCTTGCCTGAGGGAAATTAAAACTTTAGCCACAGTAAGAGGTTTTCAGCAGGTCAGATTCTTGTATTGGTTTCTATTGTATTTCACAAATCCAGAGCTTTCAATGTGGAACACCCGCTGTAAGAGCTGCTGTTCTCCTTTGTCGAATATTAGGTCTTACTTCAGCCTGTCCAAAGGATGATTTTCCATCTTCCCTCCCCACTTAGCACTCCAGTAACATCTGTGCTCAGCAATGATTTTTTGCTTGTCAGTGTTTTTTTGGATGTAGGTGGGGACACCAGAAGACATCTATGGCTCTCTTCCCTGTATTTTGTAGAGGGAGAGAACTTTATGCCGTAGAGAGCTTGAAACAATTCTTAAATTTAGGGCCATTTCAGCTATTCTTACAGCATGACCTGCCAGGAATAGCAGCTCAAAGGAAAGGCATCAAGTTTTAAGAATGTTATTGGACAAGTAAAGGAATTAAGCAAGTGGGATTTTAGCTCAAGGGTGTTTTGGTGGTGTTTTGTTTTGTTTTTTCAAATGAGAGACTTTTTCCTCCTCCTTATAACATTGGTAATTTCAATATAAGCACCAGACTTTCTCTAAGATCATGGAAGAATATTCTGGTATTACTTCCTTCAGCAGATTCTTGCCAGCAGTCCTAATTAAGATTTTGTTCCTCTGTGTGATGTGTGTGTTTTTCCATCTGGAGTCAGAGTTAGTGAAACACACATGTATCTACAAGAAAAGCTGAAGGCTGCAGTTTTGTCTTATGTTCTTGCCATAGGCCCAGTTGTGACTTGGGGTATATTGCTTAATTCTCTCTGTCTCAACTCTTGTGACAATTCTTCCCTACCTAACAGTGTTGTGAAGCTGGGTGTTTAAATGTTGTTGTGTAAGTGCCTAAGAAATAATAGACAGCATTGTTTGAAGAATAAACGCAACTCCTCTACCTGATAAGACGGACAAGAGCAGAATTCCTTTGATGTTTTAGGACATTCTAGCTGCTTCAGGTGAACACTGTTTGACTTTGGGTCTTTTGGTTTGGTTTTGTTTTTTTTTTTTTGGATAGATGTGGTGCTACATATCCTCAACTAATGAAGACAATTGGCATTCACCCTACCTGTGCTGAAGAAATTACCAAGTTGCACATTACAAAGCGTTCTGGCTTGGATGCAACAGTCACAGGCTGCTGAGGTTAAATACCATCCCTGGAAAGAAGGAAAAAAAGCACAAAATATATTTGTAAAGAAACGGGGCACTTAGAGTTGAAACAGCTTTAACGGTTCGAGTTCCAGGAATCCTTGTCATTCTCCCTGTAGACAGCTTTTTCTCACAGCCAGATGAAGAAATTGTCCTCGCACCATCACGGTTCTAAAACCAATGCAGTCCTGCTGTAATACATCTCTCTCTTTCAGAGTGCCTATAACTCAACTCTTGCTGGGAGCTAGAGAATAATCACAGTTTTATATACGTAAATATAACTGAAACCAGTGGCATCTGAGGCCATCTACAAATTAAACAGTTGCCATTTGAGTTTCTCTGTTGGCATGACTGACTGTCAACAGAAGTGTCTCATATAGTGTTCATACAGATACTAGGAATCGGACTGAGCCTCCCTTGGAATTTTGGTGATGATACTTTCTCCTAAGTACTTGGATAGCTCATTACTGATCCTAATCTTGAACACCAAGACTCTGTACTCTCTAGTAGAAACAACTTCCCAGAGTGTGTAACATTGGGTAAGCAGTCATCTTTGGTTTTTCTTCTTTAAAAAGTAATACATACAGGAATTTAACAGAAAATCACTTATTACTGAAGCTGTGCTGCTACTGGATGAATCCCAGTGGATTAATCAGTGGCAGCCTGGTCATAATGTTATGGTGATGGCTGAGAATGAATGAGCTCAGAGGTGCTAAAGAAAGAGTTGAATTTTATGGTGACTTCTCTGCCTACTCTTGAAATTTCGAATTCAATTCAAATTAAACTGACACATCTCACAAATTACTCCTTGAACACTGTATATTGAGCAATGCTGACAAGTAGAATCAAACCCACTAATAATCCAACTCATGCAGCATTTTCTGTTTTATAGAATGCGGAAATCTGTGATATATTTTGTTCGTTTGTTTTTAAGATTTTCTCCTTGGTGAGGTGGATACTACATCTGAATGGATTTAGGTCTGGCTTTAATAAAACATGTTACTGAAAGGAATGATATTAAACAGTGATCTAGAAAAGAAATGGTCCTGCTCAGAACTAAGATAGAAAATAATTATCTGCAAACTTTGGGGGTTTTTTTTGGAGTACTGGCCCGAGTAAGAAAGCATTAATCTGTTGCAAATGTCTGCTTATTTTCCTGCTATCCAGAAGGGGGAGATGCTGGCTAATTTGTGGCAATAAAGAAACAGATCTGATAGTGAAGCTTCTTTTGCAGAAGCCTGTTAAATAGGTAGCCTGACAAAGGCAAATGCAAAACAAACTGCACTGAATGTCAGTCCAAGCTGCAGTTGCTAACATTTTGATATGCATAGTCAGGTAGTTTCTTGCACCCTTTACAGTAGAATAGTGCATGTAGGAAAAGAGATCAGCTTGAGGCGAAACAAAATGTATCCTTTTTGCAGTTAATTTATATCAGTCTTTTTGTGTGTGGAGTTTGGTATTTTCATAGCTGTCCTTTTGCTTGTTGCACAGTTTGGAAGAACAGTCTGATGATCATGTATATCTTTGCTGTTTTTCCTTTGACTGCTATTTGACTGCTGCAGCATGCAACACAGACAAATGGTTGGTTTATTTCAAGTGTGAAGTCTTTTTTACCATGAGAATTGTACCTGTCAGAGAAAATACTAGACAAAAAGTGATCAGACCTTCCTTCTAAAATATGATGTAATAACATTTATCACACTCTCATTGATACTAGAATACTCCATTTTCAAAGATTTGTTCTGACTTAACGACAAAAGAAATCTCAAATGTTTTCTTTACAAAGTTTCCTGATTTTTTTGGTCCGTATTTCTGGTCCATAAAAGAGGAAGGAGTGATACAGTTTGACTGCAAGTAGCATTCCCTATCAGATCTGCTGATGCCATTTTTCATCTATGAAGTCATCCATAGGCTTGAGGTTGAAAAGAAATACTTTGAGTGGAAGTGTAGTTGAAACAGTGCCTGAATATTGCAACTGCCTTTAGAATGATGAAAACTTTATACCTGTATATAAATGTGTGCATACCTGCACATTCAGAAGTTCCTGTTTCCTTTAATAAAGGTTTTATGAGTATGCTACAGCCAAAAACCCTACTAGATTTTCCCATCTGTTTACAGAAAAAGGTCATAGTAAATTAGGGCGGGTTTAAATGTTTTACTTAATATTTCAAAACATTGACATACTGAGCATTTCAATCTACAGAGATTTTGCTGTGAGAAACATCCCACCTCTGACTAAACTTTAATGTGTATGCATGCAAGTTTGTTTTTTCCTAGTGATTACCTGTTACAGTTCCTTTTGTTCCCATACATGAAAACACTGGTTATTAGCCATGTGAAAGTTGCTTCTCTTCTCTGTACTACCAATGCATCCAGCAGACCAAGTTGTCTGCCCCTACAGACAAATCAATGGACATATGAGTTAATTTCATTCATCATAAAGTTCAAAATAATGATTTGGGACAACACGTAAAGAGATCTTAAGGAAATGTGTCGTCAGTGTATATGGGGTGTGAAACTAAGGCATGTCATCGTTCTCAGAAGTAACAGAACTCTCTTGGTTTTAGAATTGCTGAGTGGACTGCATGAAAATTGATCCTGTATCTTGAACAGCAGCCTAGTTCTGTCCCTCATTTAGTGGAAAATGTTGTTGCCCCCCTGAAGTAAAACTAAACCTATATTCACACCTACATAACCCTAATGTCAGAATCAACAGCAAGACAGAATAATGACAACTACTGTGATTGTGCTTTTGTTCCTGAAGGATTTGCCAGGGATGGTCCTTAAGACTTGTTTTTAAAAGCCTGACTAATGTCAGTTGAAATGACTGATGTACGCTGCAAAGTACTGATTATATGTGAAAATGTAAAAAAAAAAAAAAAAAAAAAATTAGTCGGGCTTCTTCTCTGGATGCCAGCTGATGAGGGCTTGTTTGTCAAACCACACCATGGTGCAAACAAGTCTGAACATTGCTGGGTCCCTCATATCTATGATTCCAATATTTATTGTGTTGTGAATTAATGAATTAATAAAGAATTTTTTTTCTAGTAAATGTTTGGTGTATTTGTTTAATTTCGTACATATGACTTCTGCTTACAAAAGATTTCTTTTTTGATCTTAATGCTGTTTCTCTTGGTTGAGGTATGTGTTAAGGAAATGAAGAAGTAGACAGACTCAGACCTTTTAATAAGGAAACGTTGATACCTCTCTGTCTTTGATGTGTAAACTGAATAGCCATAAATGGATGGCCTTCTTATTTAAAATTTAAATTAAGAGAACCTCTAGACTTAGTAAGTATGGTTTCAAATACTCTCCTGTTTATTCCAGCTAATGAGGTCTAACAGGTATTTTCACAGTTCATGTGCGTTGACATGCTTCTTGAAGACTTGTCAAGAGGAAACTCCCTTGAAATACTGTGCAGTCAGAGTATTATACAGGGCTAAACTATTCTACTTTGGCTATTCACTTCGGGTTTTAAAGTAGAACATGTAGTGGAAAAAATGCATTGCAGCAAAGCCAGTTAGTAGGTATGGGTACTGCTAGGTTAATGTTGGAAAATTAATTAGGAAATGACTAGCAAAATATATTTAAAAACTCTGAAAAACTTCTCTGTCAGAAAAGAAAGGGACTCTATTGTTCGAATTTATCTCAATTTTCTTTTATTTCTTTAAATGCACTTATTTTGATGAGAAGTTCCCATTAAGTCAGGTGTTGCTGAGCTTCTGAATCAGGCTAGTTTAATATTACCTCAGGAGTTGCCCTCATTTTGGTGCTGAGAAGCAATATTGGCTTTATTGTATTTAAAGGCATTTTTACTTCTGCATTTTTAATGTTTTAATTTCCTGGAATGTTTCATAGCAGGTTCTAACTAATTAGGATAACTAGGAACAGTGGCTAAAAAAGGGAATAAGGTAAGCATGATTCTTGATGGTTTTTTCTCCTTATTTTCATATACTACTTAATCCTGAAGCGAACAAGAATAACAGACAAGCATCTAGACATTAATCTTTATAAATCAAGAATTGAATATACTGCATTATTTATACTATACCTAATGATAGCTTGTTCTCAATGCTAAGGTATTGTGTAGTTTTGCCTTTTCCCATTTATGCATGCACTGTATGTCGTTATACCTACTGGAAAATGTTTCTACAGTTTAGATTATTCCAGACCAGGAGCTGGAAAAGATATTTCAGTACAGCAGATACATCTTTTTTTTTTGCCAGCACAGTTATTCTGATAAAAACATAGATGCCATAGTGCAATGTATTTCTAACCAAAACAGTTGCACATTGTACAGACTTTTGAGTTTGAAGGCTTGTCTTCAGAGGCTTATGCCTATCCAACAAAGTAGGCAATTTTGTGCCTGTGTAAAATGCCATTTGTCTAAATCCCAGTGAAATCAATGTATTCAAAGTTAACGTTAGCCATTAATTTCAGTGGGATGCAAGTACGTGTCTTAAGTGCTTTGTTAAAGGGGAATCAATATAAGCATATGCCAAAATGTCTTTCATTATTACAGTTGGGGAACAGACTGCAATTATGATTCAAAACATAAAAGGTACAATAGACATCTATGATTAGGCAATGAAATATGCCTTTAATAAGCATAGTGCAGACAGTTTGTTTTGCAACAAGCAAACTTGTATAAAAATCATTGACTTTTTCATTCTTTCAGCTCTGTGTGCTCTCTTTTAAGTGAGGTTTCTTAGTTTTATGCACAAAGTTTTCCTGATGTTCTTCCAGCAGAAAGCTGGGTTTGTGTGTATTTATTCTAGTGCCAAAGTTGAATTTTGCTGGGAAAAGAGGAAACAGCAGAGCAGACCTTTTTGTTCCCAGGGCAGCACGCAACAGATATGGTGTAATTACTCTGATTTTTTAAAAATGGAGTATTTCTGTCCACTGCATGTCAAAGAGCTAGTCATGTTTCTGTTGTGGCACTCAAAGTCAATATTGTCAGCTCTTCTTCGTTCTAATCCTCTACACTGAGTTTTGATGGGCCAGGTGAAATATCCCCTTCAGCACCTTACTGCAATTCTTGTCAATCATCTTGCCATGAAAAACATGCGTATTACAAAGGCTTTGGCAACACTGCATCTGATTTCAGTCTTTAATCTTATATGCACCTTAAGAAAACACCATTCCAACTACTGACGTTCTGTTCGGGACACGAATGGGATCCTGTTTGCTGTGGGAAACAAAGGAAAATGATCTAATTTTGATGGATATAATGGAACTCTTTGGGCATTGCAGTATAAA
Source organism: Morus bassanus (assembly GCA_031468815.1). Classification (NCBI taxonomy): domain Eukaryota; kingdom Metazoa; phylum Chordata; class Aves; order Suliformes; family Sulidae; genus Morus; species Morus bassanus. The sequence continues at coordinate 30,422,007 of CM062577.1, forward strand.
GGCTTAGTACTAAACCACTGATCTGGGAAAAAAACAATTACGATGCAGAAATTAAGCAGAATATCTCATGTGAGTAAGTAAGAAAATGCATATTTATTTATACATCATGTAATTGTAAAATACCTCATCTCGAGCACTTTTGGAGTTAGGAAACTGTCTTTGTTTGTAACCCCTAGACTTTCTTTGCAAGGAGTGCTGTTCACTGAAGTCCATTTCTAAGCATGGAACTCTGTGTGCCATTTTTTCTGTTGTTTCTTATAGACAAGATCTAGCACATCTAAAATCTTCTGGTCCCACAGTGGAAAATTAACATCATCCCTAAGAAGCTGGAATATAAACTAATAAGGCAAGTTTCCAGAATCTGATTGCATCAGTCAGAAAGATATAGTATGAAGAGAAAAGTGGATATTCCCTGGGGGGGTAGTGTGAAATGGAGACCAGTCTTGTTTGAACAAGGTGCTTTGCATTGTTAGCTAGGTAGAGGTATTGGTAGTTGCAGCCTGTCAGAACCAGCGTCTCCAAGGAGGGGGTGGGGGGAAATTTTTTCAGGTAGAAGTTTCAGCAGTTTGTGGTAGAGAGAATGTCCAATATACTAATACAATAATTTAAGGAAACCTTTTATACTCCATGGAAGATGAACTGTAAAGATGTTCACCCTCTCTGTGCCTCTTCCCACGTTTTCCTTCAGATCATATGAAAACCAGAATGACTGTTTGGTTTTTTGCATCCTTCTTCCCTTTACCTCAAAGCAACATGGGAATCAGGCTTGTTCTTCCTTGTTTTGGCAGAAAAATGAACAGCAAGATCCCTCTTCTTAAATCTTTCACAAGGAGACTTCTTTTTCCCAACGCTGTGTGAGGATTTAGAATTAGCTAGGTGGTAACATAACTCAAACAAATTAAAACAAAAGGGCTGTAGATACCTGTTCAGCCTTTGTCTGTTAGAATATTATGTACCTCTCGTAAAATAAAATACCAAGGGAAAGAAAACAGTGAAAAAAGACAGCTTTTAGGCTTTAAACAAAAATCAAGAAAATAAATCAATATGTTCCCTTCTTTGCAGGCTCCCTGTGAGACAAGGCCCAAATATATTATTCCATTGCATTCTCCTAACAAAAAAGTCAGAACTGAAAGCTTGTTTTAGTTTTGTCTCCTACCAATGTGTGAATGAACTGTAATGCAGCCAATCAATATTCTATTCACGCTGTGTCGGAGCAACAGGTTATGTAGCAGCTTTTAGCTTTATGCAGGAGGTTGAACTGTCCTACGTGATGCCTTAGTTTGTAACACAATTAGTGATGCACAGCAATCTTTATTTAAACACCTTTGTTCAACAGGGACAAAGGTTGAGCTTTGGCATTTTTATTTAATCTTAATAATCTTCCTTTTTGTCTCTCTCTCAAAGGATCAAGAGGAAGTGCATTAATTTTCAACTTCACATGAAGGCAAGTTGTACAAACACAGCTGAAAACATCAGGAAACCCAGGCATTTTCCTTAGAGAAATGGAGTCAACTAATGTTTGGCTGGCAAGGGACTCCTGAATAATTGGGAAGATGTCAGGCACAGTAGTTTGGGCAGCAGGGTGTTCTTCATCCTCTGATAGCGCTGTTCAGTTTGGCTAGCTTAGATGAATGATTCCTGTAATATAGAAAGCAGAGATTATTAACCATATAACAGGAAGCAATTTAAAGAATACAGGCTGCTTTGGAGACTTAAGAAATAGCTCTCGGATTGTCAAAGGATATTTTTTTTTATCTATTTTCTCTTTTTTTCTCTTTTTTTCTCTTTTTTTCTCTTTTTTTCTCTTTTTTTCTCTTTTTTTCTCTTTTTTTCTCTTTTTTTCTCTTTTTTTCTCTTTTTTTCTCTTTTTTCTCTTTTTTTCTCTTTTTTTCTCTTTTTTTCTCTTTTTTTCTCTTTTTTTCTCTTTTTTCTCTTTTTTTCTCTTTTTTTCTCTTTTTTTCTCTTTTTTCTCTTTTTTTCTCTTTTTTTCTCTTTTTTTCTCTTTTTTTCTCTTTTTTTCTCTTTTTTTCTCTTTTTTTCTCTTTTTTTCTCTTTTTGACTCATTTAATTTACACCAGACTGAGATCTGATTAAATCATGACAGCACTTTTGATTTTTGCCTCTTCAATTCTGATTGAGTTTATTTCTTAGACATATTTCAAACACAGAAAAAATAAGGAGAATTCTCTTGACACTTCAGACTTTCCTTGCAGTGATTTCTGGCCTTGTTCATTCTACATACATCCAGGATACCTTGAAGTTTTAGGTCAGGACTTTGGTTCTTGTCCTTAATTAGGGATTTAATTGCACTCTTCTTTGCTCCTCGTATTTTTCTTGTTCCACTTTTTTGTGAGATGCTCATTCTATTTTACTTAGTTACTTTTAGCCCTATGTAAGTGTTAATAAGTGAATTCCCTTTGGATGGGGTAAGAGTCCAAGGTATTCTTAAGAGACCATTTCAGGATTTTCTGCTTGCATTCTTCCTTTAACTCCCTTGTACTTTCCAAGTCTGGAAGTGCCACAGCTCCAGAGGAGGCAGTTCTAAATATGTCCTGTCCTTAGCTGTGGTATAGTCCCTGTTGAAGAATAAGAGACCAACCATTTGTGAGTGTTTACAGTTGGACCTTCTGAAGGGCATCATCTTTCCTTAATGACAAAATGCATCAGATTCACAAGCTGTGGCAAAGTGGAGCATCCGATTAAATCTGCTTGTGAAATGCAAGGCTGCCTTCTCTGTCACTGTGGTTACTGAGCTCTGAGGTCTTGCATTTTTTGTATTGAGTAGCAAATTCTCGAAGTGCAGAAAGCCACCCTGGGGTGATGAGATTGTCCATGTGTGGGGCTTAAACATCCTTGTGAGGCCACCTCATTGTCTTACGCTCTGGTTCTGGAAGTCCTAATATTTCCCAAGTTCACAAGTTGGGTGAATATTTGCTTTAAGCTATTGAGTTGATGCCTAAGAACAGCAGAGGGGGGTGCTCACTTGGATCTACATTATTGATTGAAGCACTCTCCCTCACTGTACTTCAGTGAAGTGTAGCCAAGAACAACAAGATAAGAATTAATATAAGTGACAAGGGAGTTTCTCAGACTGTGCTGGTGCACATTAGCCTGGCTGAAGAGAAAAAGAAGCTGATACTTGAGTCTTTTGAGTTGCGAAGGGTCTGGTCAGTCCTTGAAGGGGAAGCACATGAATGGCCCAGTTGTCATCGCATTTTATTTTTCCTCCAACTTTGACTAATGGTGCATTTCCTCTGGCCTCCCACGGGCCGTCCGTGGCTGACTTGCTTTGTCACTCTTCACGTCTAGTCGCTGCCTTTACTGTCCACCCTGTTCCCATGGCAGGAACCCGGTGTCCTCTAAAAAAACGCACAGGCACAAACCATCTGTCATTCTTCCCACTCCTCTTTCAAGCGACCACTTCCCATATTGTGTGGCCTTGCAGGCTGAAAGCAGTCTGCCTCCCCCCTGCATGCCTGGAGTACATGCCAACTCTCTCCCCGCTTGATAAGGGACCTCCTGACATTCTGCCTGTAAAAATACTAATGGGCATCTCCCTGTTGATAACCAGCTCTGCCTTTTTATTGTGTTCATGGGGTGATAAGTTGTCTGGATCAACAAGGAACTGTCCCTTTTGCCACTTCGCAGCCGAAGTTATTAGGGTCAAATTAGGTGTGAGTTGTAAAATTAATCATTGCAACCACAAATAATTTGTAGCGTGCTATGGACAAAGGAAAAAAAGAAGCTGGAGAATAGAAGGGGAAATTATTTTAGGGCACAGAACCAAAGTGAATCGGAAGGAGGGAGGAGAGAATGGCTGACAGTGCTGTACAGGATATTGAGCTAGGCCTGTAGGCTGTGCTGGATGTGGTCTCCTGCACCTGTGGACTGTGAAATCACAGCACAAAGTAGTTCTTTAACATCATTTGAGAGTTCTATTAATCCACGCCCAAGGTGTCTTAGGGAGAGGAAGACACCTGACTTTGCACCAGCAATAGTGCTTTTATGCATATGTTAGTTGATGATATTCCTTGCACATGCCTAGATGTGGCCCCACCAGAAGCATGCTCATGGGGCTTGTCATGGTTAGGTGCTCTAGGAAAATCTGCAGCTATGGCCATTGATGCAGACCAAGCTGTGCCTAAACTGCATCTGTCAAGGGGGCAACACTGACAGTGTAGTTAGATATACTTTTATCTATATAAAAGTATATTAAAAGCAGTTTGGTTTTTTTTTACATTTAGTAAAAAACTGAGAGGAATTTTGTTTCTTTTTTTGAAGTACTGGCTTGTGGAATATGTCATAATCTGAATCGCTAATCTGAATTACATGGATCTAGTCTCTGATGGAAATGAAGTCCAACAGATCTAAATTATAGCTGGAATTTCTAAGCTAAAAATCCAGTCCATCCTTCTGAGGCAGCGCTTGACAATACACCTATGACCTACATCTAGGAATGATGTCCTTTGAATCATGCCTTTTCCTACAGCATAACTTAGACTCATTGCTTGGGGACACAGCTTCTTGGGTCAGTTGTTGCCAGGGCTACACTCAGAGCAGTATTTAAGAGAGCTGATCAAAAGAAAGCAATGTAGATAAACCTTTAGTTTATGTATATAAACAGTGTAACTGGCATGACCAGGTTTTTCCAGAACCATTAACCAAGTCTGGGAGAAGGAAGATGCAACTCAGAGGTCCAACCTACAAAAGCAAAGCCTGATTGACACACCAAGAACTCTGTGTGAATTTAGTTCTTAATTCAGAAACCAGGGAGCTGCAAGGGGAGGATGGGAAGGGAAGGTAGTGCAACACCCACTGAAAAGCTTCCATTTTGTTTTCTGGGGTGAGAAGCCTGACTTCTGTGCCTAAAATACAAAGCTGAAGGTGTGCTGTATTTGCTTGGAAATGCTGCAGAGCTATTCTCATTTCCTGTAACTATTGTGAGGTTGGCCTTTTTCCATGGCTAAGCCCCAGTTCTTAGCTAGCCAGAATGAAGTGGCAGGAGAAATTCACTCTCTCTTTCATCTTATAGTGTATCTAGGAAGGCAAGAATCAAGACTTTGAACCATTAATTCCTAAGTCTGTGGCTTGATTTGCTGCACTAGAAACTGTGTTTTAAGGGTTTTGTCTTCTCTTACCAAAGCTAATTGTTAATTGCATCTTCTTTTCTCTAGCCACTGCCACAAGGAATGACTGCCTTCTGTGCTGATGACAGATCTGCCCCTCTGTTATCAGACACTGCTCTTTTGCCATCTCAGTTTCATAACAATTGCCTCTGCCTGGGAGCCAGTGGAGCAGCCGTGTTGGGCAAAGCAGTTCTCTGAGGAGGAGAATGATGGATGATGGAGTGATTCCCTTCAACACGGCTGGGGCGCTGAGGTTGTGTTAATTTTTTATCCCCTCCCCATATTCCCCCTTTCCCTGCTCTGAATTCTTAAAACAAATTGTGACATTGCTGTATGAACAACACACACAGATGATGCTATAGTAACTTGAAAAAACACATTTTATGGCACTGCTATGCGTCACTTTTGTCAAAAGTGTCAGGAAAGAGATAATTGCTACAGGTGGCAGAGGCTGCCAGATGACCATCAGAGGGTACATAGGGAATAACTGCCCCTGCCAAATTTCTAGTGTTTACGCCAGTGATACTGCTTCCTTTTCTCTCACTACTGTCACGTGTCATTTTGCTACAGCTTGCATACTGGCCTCCCTTCTGCGCTCAGGTCTCTGCTGAGGTTCTGCTGGGCCCTAGGGGATGGGTTTGCAATGATGCAGTTATACTGGCACAAGCCTCTGGAGATGTTGTACCAGCACAAAGCAAAGTTTGTCTGGAAGCAGCTTGCTCTGAAGAGTGTCTGCAAGCAGTACAGATGTCCTCATGGAGATGGGTTCTCAGGACTGGATCTCAGCTGTATTGAGAATCAGCTTTGTATTCACGTACTTCCCTGAAATATTCTCTAATAGTTGATTTGAACAGTCTTTAGCAGAGATCGTATTTCTAGTTTGGGATTCCCTTTATACTTCTTTCATTAATACAGGGATTCTCCACAATCAGAGACCTGCACTACAGAACAGCTGGATCCATTTTGGCTTGACAAGAGGCATGGGCATTTTTTATATATATATTTATGGCTCTTGTGAACATTCAGAATGCTTTTTATAAATATTAAAAATAATCAAGGGTTCTGGAAAGAATTCATATTGCATTGCCATCATCTGCAGGAGTTCTTCCATCTTCCTCTAGAATATGTATTACTAGCTGACACTGTGAACTAACTGGTCCAGTCTGGGAATTTCTAGCTACAGCTAGAGGAAGAGGGAGGCTGCAAAGGGAATTGGTATCTCTTGATCATCAGAGAGAGCAAATATAATACAGGCGGCAGCCTGGCTGCCCCCGGAGCAAGTCAGAAGCAAGAAGCTTGCAAGCAGGCACCTCAGAAAGCTCCCCAGAGTTTTGCTCTGCCTGCTGCACCCGCTGTGGTTTCTTGGTAGGTTACTTGCCCTGCTTGTCTTGAGGTAGCTAGAGTTGAAGCATATGTTTTCCATTTAGAGCTTGGAGGATGCCCAGGTCCGACTTGGCATGCTGTCTGCACTGGGCATCAGCAGTACAGATGTGGAAACCACAAACCCGATTAATATGAGCCTAGAGTAAAAACTCAAATAAGCTTATAAATAAAACCAGACTTGCAGATTATTTGTTTCCATATTAGTCTATAATAGACCCTACTCAATATGTTTGTTTTATTTGGTTTGGTGACCGACATAGGTATTTATATTTCCAATAAAAATTTAAATCAGAATACAGCAGACAAAGTAAGCTTAAATTATTTGTGCAGAAGATGATTGCAACTGTCTGAAGCATGTAATTCCTTACATGAAATGTTAGCCTCCTTTGAACAGAGATGTGACAAACTGCTCAGTATTTCATTTACCGTTCCATCATAGCTCCAAATCCTACATTTATATATAAAAATGGACTCCTAAATGCACTCTAATCCTCAACGAACAATCCAGAGGTGTTGGATGGCTTGGTGGGTCTAATTCTTGGTGGAAGCACCATCTGTGTGATCTTGGGTGAGTCACTAAGTGATCCCCATGTCTTAGCTTAAAGTGGTGACTGCCTTTTTTCCCCTGCCAGTCTCCTGCTGAGCTCTGGGCATGCTTGAGGACCTCCAGTGCTCCTTTCCAGTGCAACTTCAGCTGCTCCAGTGCAGGTAATGAAACTGTCCAGAGAAGAGAGTTCCAAAGAACCATCTGAGAAGATTCTTCAACAGTGCTGACAGACGTTTTACTCGGTGGAGAAGATCTCTTTCTGGGAACTGCTGGCCCTTTATCCAAGGTGAGATTGCCTTGATTCAGCTCCATTTAAGCACATCTGTACCAGAAAAATCTATGGTTTGGCAGCAGTAGGGCATCTAGTTTATTATTTTGCCTGTACTATGACACTTAGGATGGGACACCTGCACAAAGCCTGACAAGGCTTTGAAGTGAGAGTTGTTGTACCAAGGCCTTGTACACATCTGCGGTAAGTAGTATCTACAAGTGATCAATTAGGCCTACCTAGCTTTCAGACCGTACCAAGGTGACGTAACTGGAATTGTGCTTCTCTCCCGTAGACCTCCTAAATAGACAACAGAGGGAAATAAGCATTTCCACATGCTGGTTTGGATCTCACATAGGCTATCAAGGGAGCATGCAGCTCTTGCATCCCAGTGGGATGAACCTGAGCCTTGGATAAGTATTTGCAGTGACTTTTTTGTGCTAGTGGGGCTCTAAGACAAATGAATAAACAAACAGTACTCTCTTCCCATCTTCGCCTTGCAAAAACATAAGGGAAAAAACTCTCACACCCTTTGTTAGGATGTCAATGCCAGAGGAGAGACACCAGCAGTTATTCCATTCAACTGTCCAGTTTTTCTTTCCAATTGTTTCTCTGGGTTCCTTTTTTATTTTTTTCCCCCTCTTCAGCTGGTTGAGTGATGGCCTGTTCTTATGAAACAAGTTTTCAGCTTCACAATGGTCCTGACTTCTCATTGTTTGAAAGGCAAGAGGGTCACTCAAAGTAAACTCTTTCGTGCTAGATAGTGTTTTTCCACATGGAAATGTTGGAGGGCCACTCTGTGCTGTCAGCCCAGAAAGGCCAGAAGATGCCTTCAGACTCCCCAGGTGCCTCTGTGTTTGTTTTCTAATGTTATTGCACATACAATATCATTAATATTATGTCCAAAGCTTGCCTTTTTAAACAGAGTCAACACATCTAACCTATTAGTCAGCCACAGGGAAAAAGGAAAGGATTAAGTCAACACTGTAAGGAATTAACCCTTTCCATTGCCCAGAGAAGAAATCAAAGATGATATGACCTTCTTAAATTGCAAAAGGGACTTGATTGTTTTCTCTCACAAAGTAGTGGAAATAATTCCTCTTACTTTGGCACTCAGATGTAAAATGCAACAGCCTGTGTCCTGCAGGAATCGGAAAATACTGGGGACTTACAAGACAGCATTCTCTTTCCCGTGGTACATGAAGGGCAGGAAATTTCCCTCCCACCCACCTTTTTCTTTTTTTGAATCTCCATTTCCCTGTGGGCTGCCTCAGGTACTGGGCTAGGCTTGGCATGTAGACACAATTAGAAATATAGGCGAGACTGCATGGAGCAAAGTGTCCAAGTGCTGAGTGAGTGCCCAATGGGCCGTAGCAAAATGCACAACCAAGTCAAAGAAAAATGGAAAATATTTCATAAAATTCATCTTTGCATCCCTTTTTCCTCTCTTGATATATGGCCCCTTATTCACAGCTGCCCGAGCCCCGGCCCACGTGTAAATATGTCAGTGCACCAATGAGACGGAACATGGTCACAGAAATGCCGGCGGCTGTTCCCAGATAAAACGCTGAGCTGGAGCCGAGGCGTTTATTGTAAATAAAGATCAAGGCAAAGCAGCAACATTTCTGTTCGACTTAAGCCTGCCAAGGTTGCTAGTCCCGCTTCTTTCATGACTACCATATGTCCACATGGATTTCCCCTTCCAGAAAGTGACATGTTACTCTTCTGACAGCTCTGTGGCCATTGCAAGTTCCTCGATACTTTCCACGTGTTGCTTAACAATAACTTGGAAACACTGGTGGCAGATGGAGCAATGGATGCATGTGTGGGCATGAAGGGGAGAGGTAGGCTTCCAACTGTTCAGCTCTAATACTGCTGTACAGTAACAGTAACTTTGCGGGGCCCAGGACATGTTAATGCTTTTTTTGGTTCTGCTCAGTAGAGGGCACTGGATCCCATAAAGAGGAATTGGTACAGTGAAGCACAAAGGGCCTGATAGCTTTAGCAGATGGACTAATCTTTTTTCCTCTGGATACTGGTGGTGTGGAAGAGAAGTCTGCGGCTCTGTCTGCTGCATGCCAATTGACCGAGAGACGACCATGGCATGTGTTAGCAGGTGATAAACTCGTGTCTTTTACATATATTTTTTATTTTAATTAAAGTGGTAGCTACAAAAATCAGTCATCTGGAAATCAGGTTGGCTAAAGTACTGGCTATCTGGCACCCTTCTGAACAGCAACACCAGCCAGCTGACACAACTGGGGGGAGATGCAAGCACCTACAGACCAGAGTCTGAACAGCCAGGCTGGGGTAGAAACTGTTTGAATTGTGCCAGCTTGTTCCTGCAGTCCGCAGGTCTAAGGGGAGTTGGCTAAATCAGGCAGTTTAGCCTTCTTTGTAGCCCTTGATCCAAAGTCCCCACAATTTCACTACAAAGTTATCATTTTTTCCAATGAGTTTGCATTGTTCTCAGCAGTACCCACAAACAACGCCCTGTCAATCCGCTCCACTCTCCCTCTTTTGTCACTAAGTTCCCTTTGCTGTGTGCTCGGGTTTGCACCTTACTCACTCATAGCTCAGATGAGCTGTAAGCCAAAGGGACTAACAAAAAAAATATTAGGAATGTAGTTTTTTCAGATTTTTTTTTTAAGTTTAGATGGATCTTGTGCATGTATGTTGTAACATAATTCTTCTAATAATAAAAGTTTTAATGCTAATAAAGGACATATATTAAAAAAACTTCCTAAGCCTTCATCTGGCACTAGTCTAATATGTTGAAGATTTGGCACAATTTACTTATATAATTCAAGAATAAGAGCTGAAATTATTCATTCTCCACATTGACAGGTACTGACCTAAGTTCTTGAGCTGACCTAGGATGCTTCACTTTAGATGACGGCTCCAAATGCAAGAAAATTGAATACTACTGCAATATGTGCTCGAGCTCTGCTGAAGAAAACTGCAAGGCAATGCTGTTTCCCAAAACGCAGCTAGTTAGTTATTGAGGGTTTTATACTTCTATAGCAACACATCTCACCACACCCTAGCAATTGCCAGACCCAAACTAGAGGTTAAATGTGCTGGAAAATGTGGCAGTAGCTTCCAGCATTTGCTGATTCCTGAGCTTAGTGGGACTCAGGCCTGCCTGCCTTGCAGAGCAGCAAGGTAAGTCTCGGAACTGGGATAAAGGAGCAGCTTTTCTTTCACGCACCCTTGCTCTCACAAGTCTGAGCTCCTGCCTGCGCCTTGGCAATGCAACATATGGTTCAAGAGCTGCCCATGCGCCACAGGTGGCTGGCCCTTGGCCTGTAGTGCTGTGCCACTGTTCCCATTTAAATCAGATAGAAGCCATGATTGCTAAGGGTTGTGGGTTTGGGTTTTTTATTAAATAGGTCAGCAGGTCCTGACAGTTGGCAGCCATCTCCAATCTGGGAGCTGTGTGATGAAAGGCCATATTATGGCAGGCTCCAGTGTATCTTTTTATCTGCCCTGCTTGGTACGGCATGTTCCAGGTGGGGACTGGCAGGATGCTAGTACTAAACCCTGCCCTACTGCTGTTCCCTAGTGACAACAGCAGTATCCTGGTTCGTCGTCCCGTGTTCGGATCCGAGCTCCCTTTGACTGCCCTGGAAATTATTGCTCCCGTTGCATTTCTTTGGTATGTGGAGACTTCATGACTTGGCATCCCTGTTATTCGGGGAAGGGAGATCAATCCCTTTTACAAACAGATGTGCTCTTGAAGTGGTTCCTATAGTCTGTACGAGGCTAAACCAGGTCTGCATTTTGTAACCAACCTCACCTTCCACTGCTGAAGCCTGATACTGTACCTTCATTTCTGGTACCGTAAATCATTATTACTTAACACCACTCAGCAGAGAAGTAGGTAGATGATAAACTTGGCCATAAGTTGGTTCAGTAGCAATTTCCCTTAGCAGTTTTAAATTGTGATTTTTTTTTTAAATTTTTTTAAACAGTTCCTTGACAGGTTAATGGGGTACATGGGCAGGAGACTTCTGCTTTATCCCCTGGAGCCCTGACAATTTGAGGTGTTGCCTGGCTCAGCTCCTAGACGTGAGAGGGAGGAATAACTTGCACTTCTGCCCAGTGATTTCCTGATGCTCGGTGGTGGAGAACAGACATGATTCACTCCAGAAGGTACTGCTGAGTGCTCCCAGGTGTCTGATCTGCCAAGCAAGGTTGGTAGCATCAGCTCCCATAAGATTTCCCTCTCTGAGAGGCCTGACATCAAACTGTGTAGGGTTTTGTTAGAAGCCGACTGAAAACGTGGTGCTGTTATTATCTGACACTGGCTGAAACAAAAGCCAAATGTTGATGAATGTCTGATCCTAAAAGTAAACAGTTTGATTTTTTTCTTTTTTTCTTTGCAAGTCAGGGGCCCTCTAGGGTTTTATCTGATTTTGGCAATCTCCTGCACATTTTGGGGCCTGGAGCATGGTTTTAATTGTTACATCACAAAAGTTGCCAAATAGCATTGAATGCTCCTTAAAAACTCTCTCAATTTTATGGAACTTCTCAACGGCTTGACTAATACAATAATTACTGGAACTCGGCTATGTTGCCTCGTGGCAAATGGAATTTTTTCATAATGATGCTGTCTGTCGTTAAAAGCAGGATTTGTTCTTTCTCTCAGCGGGAGAGAGGCCAGAAAGCCATGGTATCTGTCTTTTTTAATGACAGCCAACAGCAAACGGATAAAATAATCAATTATATCTACAGATAGGTAGATAAAGTATAATTTATCATGTCAAAAACAAAAACGTTTTTAATTGGGCTGTTAATCATTTTGTAATTTTAGCTAAAGAGATGGGGGCTCTACTTTGTGCTCAGACATCACTAATATTTCATACAACATTAGCTGATCTTATTATAGCTTTAATAATAGTGTTTACTACTAACTGCCAAAATATAAAATGTGATTTCTGCTCTCATTAGCTGAAGTCTTTGCAGTTATAAAGGGATGCCCTTCCCTTTTATTTTTCTCCATCTAGAAAGAGCCAGGAAAAAAAAGGGGGGGGGTTCAGCTGACTAATCAGCTGTAACAGTTTCTAGAATATGCTGATCTTTCTGTTTGATTAGGAGTACCCATACTAGTTACCTACAAAGGCGTTACTGAAATGATGATTCTTTTTTTTTTTTTTTTTTTTACAGCAAAGCATATAAGCAGATTAGTATAATGCAGCAAAGATTGGAAGTTGGGAGTTTTGATTTCTAGCCACACCTGTGTTGTCTTGTGGGAAGCTGGGCAGATCATTTAATCCCTCCTAACTTGTTCTCCCTGCCTGTAATGTAGGTATTAGATAGCTGCCTCATCAGGTGGATGTAGAGTATGTAAGTGTTGTAAGATTCCTGAAAATTTGGTATAAAGATGGCAAACAACTGGAAGGATACTTGCAATAGCAGCCTCTCTGCTAGCTCTTTGAAGAAGAAAATGGGAAGTTTATGGCTGGACTTAAATCTTCCCCATATTATAACTGAAAATGTCCTCATGATGCTAACTGATTTCAGGATCAGTGAGGAATCATTTAGCAGAAAAATCTCACAGCACTGGGGTACTTTGGCTGTCTACTCTTTTGTTATTATTCGTACTGATATCATGAGCAGATGCCTTGTGTGGGACCAGATCTCTATTTTACCTATAAATTCTACATTAAAAAAAATGCCAGCCATGCTAGGAAAAAAAACGTGACTCTCAAGCACCCCTTTGCCTCAAATACACTGGAATTACTTCCCTGCTTTAGAAGTGTTTTGCAGAGGCAAATTAACCTCCATTCCTCTTAACTTGGTTTCCCTCTGAAAATCTCTACCTGCCTTAACTGAAGAGCTGCCTTCTAGAGTACCTGTTTGGGAGCAAAACATGCACTTGATGTTGTTTGGCAAGGGCAGATTTCACTTTCAGTGTTACAGTGGATGTTTCTGGCTATAGGTTTAATTTTATGTCCATAGCATCTCCCAGTGATGCATGTCACAGAGAGGGGCAGGACTGCCCTTCCGGTAACTGAATCTTCCCTGGGAGCGGGGGAAATGTAGTGGATTGAGTGGGTTTTTTACAGGTCTAATGGCAGGACTGAAGCTGTATTCGCACTGGGAAACAGGGAGGAGAGGCTCTGGGGCTGGCTTGCCCAAGCATAAATAAATTGGAGGTGCACAAACATTCAAAAAATTCCCAGAGAGTCACGTTGCACAACTTAATGGGCCTGGTGCCTTCACCTGTGCCAATTTTATGTGACTCTTAACTCTGGCGTTAAATAAAAACGAGACTTGCTCTAATGACATCAACAGCCTGCGGTGAAGAAAATATGCTGCTACTTTGATACAGATCCTCTTTTAAGGAGGACACAGTAGACAGCCAAGGCTCGTTTTCCCATCTGTTAGGTGAATGTTACGTTTCCCTGCTCAGAAGCATGCTCTCAACAACACTCCTCTGCTTTCAGCATTACACTAGATGATTTTTAATAAGAATATGGTTATCTGCTGCCCCTGGTTTTGCCACCTTGATTTTACTCTCCTTCTCCATTACATGAAAGGATGGAAAAGGGGGGCACGAGTTGGCTGGGGGAGGGGAGCAAATAGCATGGGGAGGGCATTAAATGAACCAGCTGTTACGTGTGAAGTATCTGCTTTCTAATTGCTTCTGTTGGAATTCAGGGGAAAAAGGCACTGGCTACACTTAATTAATAAGGCAGGACTCACATAAACTCCAGCTGTGAGCACAGGACCGGTCTTTAAAGGATAAGCTCAGGAGGTGGGGCAGAGAGTTTGATTTCCTTGCACTAAATCCTATCACATGCTGCTGGTAGTGTGTGTGTCCACTTAAGCCATTTGGTTGGTCTGTCTGAACCAGACATGAGGTATCTGTTGCTGTCCACGTGCCCCACCCCAAGAAAAATGATCTCTCCTCAGAAATCAAAGGTGTGAGGCTGTGTTTCAACCTAGGGTGAAACCACTGCATTTTCACTCGAGTTTGGAAGCTCTAAAAAGTGGGGATGTTTGGATCAAAGGTTTTTGTTCAGACTTAACAAAAGCATGGGCTTTTGCAGCTGGACCAAGGTATAGGTTTGCTCCTTGGTCCTCTTTTCTGCCTAGTTCCAGAGGGTTTGCACTTGGCCTCCTGTCAGCATCTCTCTCTCATCTGGACTCTGCCTCAGGAGCTGTGCTGCAAGGGGAGCACTGGTGGGGCGTTTGTGCAGCTGATGCCTCCAGACCATGTCCAAAGGCCATTTTCCAATGATCCCTCTGAGGAGAACAATGCCCAGTTCATTTCTCTTTTTTTTTTTTTTTTTTTTTTTTGAGAAGAGCTCAAAAAGATCATCAGGAATTTCCCTGAGTTATAGACAATGCCCCTAAAACCCACAGGGAAAAGTGAATGCCACAGCGTTTCCCCATTTGGTCCTGCTCCAGGTCTCACTGGCATAAGATGCTCTCCCCCCAGTGCATGGTCGTCTTCATCAGAGCACAGCAGTACTGGGGTCTGTACTGAGGCCAAAGTCTTCCTCCACTTCCCATGGGATAGCATCTCTGAATTTCAAAGCTTGTTGTTTAAGCGTGCTACGCTCTAGGAAACAGTGGAATCAGGAAAAAAAGTGGAAGGGATGTTCCCATGTAGTTAAGAGCCTGTTTTTCCTCACTGGCTGTGGAGGGAAATGAGCTTCCTGCTTAAGGTGAGGTGTCATTTGCTGGATGGAAACCTTTGTGTCCCAGCTGGCCTGCTCCTTTGGGTGCCACCACTCAGGGCAGGTCTCTTCCACTGTGTTGGCTCTTCCTCCCAGGCCCTCTCCTTTCCTGGCACCATGCTCCTGCCTTGCATCAGTCCTGACGCTCCTCAGATGAGTACTAGGGTCAGCACAAGGGAGGGGACACGGCCATGTGGCTGTGAATGGGTTGGGAAAGGAGGAGCGCTCATTTTGGCACGGAGAGCCCAGCTGTTCATTCTTACCGCACCCTTCGTCCCCAGGCTGGAGCTGAGCAAGTCTCTGTCTGATGTTGTCATGGCCCTTTTTCCCCTTCTCTCTGCTTGGGATCACCCACCACCTTCCATGAGCTCTGAACATGCAAGAACCCTTTGGATTTCTGGTCAGAGCCCTTTGTTGTTTTGAAAGGTAAACTACTAAAAGGCTCAAGCATCCAGGATTTTGGTGTTTCACTGTGTGATTTCAGTGACAGCTAGGCCTGGTGTGGGACTAAACACACAGATACATCAATAGCCCCAGTCCCTTGAGGTAGCTGCATGGAGCAGGACTTCCCACCCAGACAGAAAAACAATTCTCGGGTGTTACAGCATGTTTCCAAGCAAGCAAGGTGGGGCCTCACTTTGCAAAGCTCTATAAACAGCAGCTCTTTGTCTCCTCCGTTTCTCTTTGCCCTGAACGTGTTGCTATTTTCAAAGGTTGGTTTCAAAGTGCTGATTCACAGCCACCAGCCGTATTGTTTTATCTGAGGAGATTAGGGCTGAGAATGTTGTGGTTTTGTAGTGAAAAGACTCCATTGGAAATAGCAGCATATTTGACATGAGACTGTTATTTATGCTCAAATAACCATCTCATTTAAGGATGAGGAGTCTTTTTTTTTTCTTTTCAAGTTTAGATCAATCATGTATGAAGACAAACTCCCACTCAGCCTCCCTTGGCCCCTAATACTTTAATTTCATTCTTCTTCTGCTCATTATTTTATGATTTTGTCCTTGACTGGAACATTTCTCTCTTGTTCTTCCTTATATGCACCATTAAAGAGGGAAAGAACTTACATTTAAAGCTCAAGCCTTGTGTAGCTCTTAAGCCATAAATAATTTTTTATGCAGATTCTAAGATTATTAAATCCTCCTAGTTAGCCTCCCTCTTACTTTTACAGCTCACCTAATTAGAGGGGACATATTCTTTTGAAACTTCTTTTAACTATTTCTGTTTCGCTTTTGCAAGCAGACCTGAGAAGATAGGATCTGGCTGTATGCATTGCTGATTGGAAGACTTGCCATAGTAATGCAAAAAAGCTTGTCTGCAAAAGGACTCATTGTTGCATGGAAAAAAAACCTCCAGAGAAGCCATGGATTTCTGTGACATGGTTGACTTTCTAAATACAGGCGAGTCTAGTCTACAACTGAAATTGAAATCTGTCTATCTGGGGAGAGAAGTACATTCAAAATACACTTTTCTGGAGAGGGCTGACAGGTACATAATCAGTAAAGGGAATGCTTTGGTGTGAGAATATAGTTATGCTCAGGTAGTAACTGGTTTTGGACAGTGCAGGAACTAACCCATTGGGCTCTGTGCATCACCTCCCCATAACTACGTGTCCGGCTCCTTTTGATACCGGGGCCAGCCATCAGAGCGCCGGGCAGCTGAAGCTCAGCTTTCCCCTACAAATGCAGCCAAACCAGCTGTAGCAGTTTGTGGAGATCCTGAGACTATAGAGCTGAGCTGCTCTTCATTCCG
The DNA here is from genome assembly GCA_031468815.1 of Morus bassanus. NCBI lineage: Eukaryota > Metazoa > Chordata > Aves > Suliformes > Sulidae > Morus > Morus bassanus. The sequence continues at coordinate 30,438,777 of CM062577.1, forward strand.
CTTGATGGAATCTGCTCACCTCAGACAGCAACATAGGGGTACGGCCAGTTAGTCAGGCCTTGCCAGTATTACAAACTATGGAGCTGAGCACATGGAGGAAAAATGTCCCTACTAGAGACAAAGCCTCACAGTAGACAGCCTACACAACGGAACTATCTCCTCCAATTAGTCCGTGGTCATCAATGAGGCAAATGTCTCTGCCTCCTGAGCCAAACAGGGTGGTGTTTTAATAATAGGCATAAATCTATTGTGCTTTTCTCCTTGTGACCTAGCATATTCTGTCAGGGCAACACATACCCCAGAGAAGGAGTAGAATTTATGTGTACAATGAAACAATAGAGCTTCAGTGATATCAGCTGTTTGACAAACGTTAATATACATTTGCTATAAAACAGGCAGCAATTACCAGAACGTGATACCCAAATAAAAATCCATGATCCATTTGCACGACAGATCTTCAATTTACTCCCATTCATGTGAAAGAGACACATAAAAATGATATCCATGCTTAAAATCACTTAGAAGCAGTCTGAGAGACCCCACAGTTGCAAGTGATACTGCAGTACTTAGCTAATACTCATGTTTCGATGGCTTTGCCTTCATGATTCTTCCAGTGGTTCCTTTATGTTTTCTGGTATTTTGCCAAACACCTGTGAATCAGTGCACAACAAATATTCCTGCCATTTAATTTAGCCTTGCACAGAAAGGCTATATTAGGCCTGATGCAGACCTAATCCCAAACCTCTAAAGAGGTTTAAGGCACTCTGGTTTCACCTAATCCCGAAACCTAAACCAGAATAATTGAAAACCTCCATAACACCAAAGGAATGGGCAAATAAAGGGTTTCCACTATGAAATTATTAAAAGGACACAGTGTATCTTTTGGCTTTGAGACCTAAAGCTTTACCTAAGGAGCTTGGACCATCCACAATAAAAGTGTTTATTTTGAAGATAGGAGGTTGAAAGGTTTATTTGACTAGAGGGCTGATTTCACCCCTCCCGCCCAAAAAAAGAACAGGGTTGATCCCGTGGAAGAGTGAAAATGGGAAAAGGGATGAACAAGTAACAAGGCAGGGGCAGCCCAGCAAAGCAGCCAAAGGAAATGAAGCCCAGGTTTCTCTTTAAGCCTCAGCCTTGGCTCTCTGTGAGAAAGAGCAAGAGCACAGCCCCTAGTGCCCAACTGGGCTGCTGGTGCCTGAAGTTCCTCGCAGCAAACACCTAAGGAAAGAGTTATTGGTGATACAATAAATATATCGTTGCTGTTCAAAATGGAGAATCTGCTCTTTTGAGACCTTACTGAGGGGAGATAACATGTAAAAATGTGCACTGTAATGGAACTTTCAATTACAAATTGCATCCAACTGTAATAAATTTGATCTTGCATTAATTCATGTTAAATTAATTGGATTCTGCCATTCCCGAATTCCAGTTACCACCTTATCTTCCCATATAACTAATTTTCTTTGTGTTGTGAAAGGGGTATTTCATTTCCAAGGCGACTATAGAATACGGTACAGTTAATATTCCCTAATAAACATTTAGCTCCTAACAAATTAAAGACCTGAAAGTATACTGCACATGTGGTTTCATTATGCGTAGCATTTTATAGCAATGATCTGCTGCTCTAAATCTGTTAATTCAAGTAATTTCAGCAAAAGACATAGGGAAATACGGGGCTATATTTGTGCATTATACAATACTGAAGGTATTTATCTGTGCTTAGGACATTCCTAATACCGAGAGGCATAGCCTCCTCAGTGTGCTGCGTTATTTCACAACCCCTGAATGCCGTTTAAGAGCCCTTTAGAGCAAGGGTTTAGGAATCGGTGTTCCTACTGATGAGAGGTTTGATATAATTTGAGTAGAAAAGCAAGCCCCAGATTTACCTTCGCAACTCACAAAAAAAATCTCCATGCCTTTGTTTGCATCAACAAAGGTGGAACAGAATAGCATTTATTGAACAGCACTGTGGTACTCTAGGTGTAATTCAGCTTTGAAAGTCTCTTTGGCCTGATCGGCAAAAATGGCAGGAAAACTGAAAAGTGTTAGTTTTATGAGGTACCAATCTTCTAGCTGGAATTACAGCAGTATAGTCTTCTGAGAAGCTACATAAACAACAAGGTTTTTATCTCCTAGCCAGGTGCAAATGATGGTTTATTTGCTTTCCTTGAGCAAGTCTTGGTGTAGCTGGAGAGCAACAGGGGACGCTTAAGGGGGAAGGCTATGCCTTTCTTGCAGTGCTGTCATGTGTACGTGCCCGCACTGAGCTCGCCATCGCCCGTCTGAGGAGGGTGGGTCAGTATGTTCCAATCCCACATTGCAGCATTTTTGTTCCAGTCGCAATAATACATACTGGGTTATTTCACTGCTGCCCGATTTAGTCCAATTATGACACCTAGCCATTAACTTCCATTTGGAACCATTTCAGGAGGCAACTTTCTTCTCGAAAGAGGCTCTCCGGCAAGGCAGCATCCGGAAGACAACGCGTGGCTATGCTGCACTGAAAGGCTTGGGTCTGCTTATCCCGGAAACAGATCCAGATCGACAGCGGTTGCCAGAGGAGGCGAATGAATTCGGGGAGACGGCAACCCCCGGCCCCGCGAAGCTTCTGGCGCGGGAACGCTGCGCAAGCGGGGAGCGGGAGAGAGCCGACGCCGCTGCCCGGCCCGCACCCCGCCGACCAAACGCCTCAACGAGAGCCGTGGTGAGTCACCCAAGTCGCAGACCGACTCGGTGCACGCCCGATGGCAACCACAACGGGCAGTGAGGGCCCGACGCCCGCGCCCCCCGCCCGCCAGCGGCTCTCCTTCGCGCGTCCCGGGCCTCGCGCCCAGCCCCACGGCGCAGCCGCCGGCCCCGCGCCGGGGCTGGCCCTGCCCGCGCTGCCGGCCCGCGGCCGCGCACGGCGCATGCGCCCGCCTGCGCCCCCGTGACGCCGCGAAGGGCCCGCGGGCATCGCGCTGCGCTCGGCGCTCCTCTGCCTCTGCCTGCGTCCCGAGAGGCAGCCTTAGGTGGCGCGGAGGATCGCCGAATCATCGCTGTGACGCTTCCTTCCCCGGCAGGCGGAGCGGCGCCCGGTGAGCGGCGGCGGCGGCGGGCAGGCCGGGGGAGGGGACGGCCCCGCGTCCCCGCCGCCGCGGGGGACTCGCGGGGAGGCGGCCGGGGGTGAGGGCGGAGCTGGGTGGGGATGGAGGGGACGGGCTGCGGCGGCGGCCGCTGGCGCCGCGCCGCCTCTGAGGCCGCGGGAGAGTGCGCGTGCGCGGCGGCGTCGCCACGGCAACGGCGGGGCGCCTCGAGTCGCCGCGTGCGGGGCGCGCGCCGGCGGGACCGTTATCCCCCGCCCGCCTCGCGCCTCCTGTCACGGGCGGCGGCCGGGGCCGACCCGGGTACCCCGGGCCCTCTCCTCCCCCGGGCACCTCGGCCTGCCTCGGCTCGCCTCCCCCGGGCACCCCCGCCGGAGCCCGCCCCGGCGGGAGGAGCGAGCGGGGCCTGCCGGGCGCCCAGGACGGGCCGGACGGTTGAGCGGGATGCGGCGGCGCCTGTGGCTGACGTGAGGCCTGTGCTAGATAAAAGTCGTGTTTCGGTTAGTCTGAGTCTGCTTAACTGCAGCTGAGCTGCTCCGGAGCAGTTTGCCTGGGGAGCCTCCGCGCGAGGGCTCTTCTGGCAGCTGTAACACTAACGCCTCGTGCTTTGTGTTCACAATGCACCCGATCAAATATGCAGTATCAGTGAGCCGTACATACCAAGCCCAGTCGTAACGGAGCTTACAATTCCAATGTATTGGATTTTACAACTCTTTCATAGCAGTCCCAGCACTTTTCTTCTAGGACCAAGAGAAATGAGTGTTTTTAAGGTATTTAAGCGACAGTGAATGAGCTTACGTAAGCACTGCAGATCCAGGTGAGGCTGGGAAATTCATCTACCGAATTTCACACCCAGTTCTGTCTGTGGAAAGCACAGCCTCGGGTGGGTCAGTGCCTGTGCCTTCCCCCTGTGCCTGTGCCTTCCCCCCGCCGTCTGCAAAACTGTAACGGCAGTCCTCAGGAAGGCTTGATGATGAGTAATATTTTAAGCGCTTTTATACCCTTCAGTTGAAAGTGTTTATGAAAGTAAAGCATAGTACTGTTAATAATACATATAATATAGTAATATAAAAAAAATAATATTTTATTCATCAACTGGATAGAGCTCTGATCAACCTGGTCTGGACTCACAGCTGACCCTGCTTTAAGCTGGAGATCAGACTGCAGACCTCCCGAGGTCCCCTCCATCCGAGTGATTCTGTGACTGTATAACTAATACACTGTAATTTCATAATGCAAACTTCTATTCAGATTTAGCCTTCGGAAAGCTACAAAACTAGCCTCATTTCAACAGATTGACTCGAATCCCTAGGTTTTTACTTTGATTACTATCAGAAAATGAAGCAAATCTTGCCTAAATGGATTTTTCACGGACTGATTCATTGAAGGAGAAGGGAAAAGATCAACACGGCTCATTTGTCTTCACATAGTACAGAACCTGGGCGTGCTGCTCCTCGCTCTGGGTGCAGCAGCACTGGGGTTTGCAGGTACCCAGGTTTCCTTGCCTTTGCTCCCTCTACTGGCAGTCTGATTCTGCAGCGAAGTATTGCACGGTGGGCCACTGTGTGAGACGTAGTTTATGTTATAGGTATTTTCAGCACGGGCGCCTTGTTTGCTGAGTGGCATTTTATGGACCTAGCTGGCATTCTGAACGTAATCATGCAGTGTTTGGATGGCATCTGCATACTGATATCTGACATTTGGACTCTTTTACTGAATATTTTTCTTCTCAACCAGTGCTGGTTGTTTGAAATTAAGAAAATGCCTTACACAACTCCTTTATATGCCACTTTACAGGAGAAAATAATCGAATGTCCTGATTCAATAGCTTCATTTTGAAATGAACAAGGTAAAAAAACAGGCATGGTGTGTGCTCTGGAAAAAGAAGAGGCCATGGGAGATGGAAGTCTATGTGTAACTTCTAGTCTTTCTCTGGGCATCGCTGTTAAGAGCACCTCTCCATGCTTTTTAGCACAGTCTCTTTGTGACCTGTCATTCTTCCAAAGCTCCTTGCACCAACCCCTGATTTTAGTAGCGTTTCTGTGAGGCTTTTAGAGAGGGCTCTGTGACTGGGGAGCATTTCATTAATAATTTGTCCTGTCTGCATAAGTTATGTGGAGTATAGAGGACATTTGATTTCTTTTTAACTGAATTACTACATTTTAAAGAAACTACTGGAGTAAAAACTTCTTGTTTTTTAATTATTCCTATTAACATTTTTATTGATTTACAGGTAAACTAGTTTTTTCTTGTTGTAAAAATATCCTGCGATCAGGAAATCTATTCTGGCTCGGATGTGTCATTATCAGTTATAAAGATTCTGCAGATGGAAATTGTTGGTGCATGCGTTGGAATAGAAGCCAATTTCTAATATCAGATAAATAGTCTGGTTTTGGTTAATTGGTGTGAAGACTTATTTTTAAGCATTAGAATTACAGTATTAGAATCATAACATACTAGGGAGCAGATCTGACTAAGTACGTTACACCTTTTCTGACCCTGCTGACCATTTTAGAATACAGTGATTTTCTTTCTGCAAAGAAACACTTAACTGCTGACCCATATATGTTCTTACATTCTAAAGAGACAATTTTTTTGGCTTTCTATCACATAGTACATTGGGCTATATTACGTTTTGTGTTTGCATAGCTTTTATTTTTAATTTGAGTACTATTTCTCTGCAAGCTCAGCCATAACAACATACTATTTCATTGGAACAGTAAGAACTGTAAACCAGACGTCGCTAATTAGCTTATATGGGAGAGTTAGCACTCCAGATTCAGGTTTTCCAAAATGAAATTCTAGGAAGCACTGTCTTCATTGGGGAAAATAGCTACTGTGACTACTCTTCTGTAATAAATTGTTTTGTTGTAGCTACGTTGGATTATAGATGTATGTCAGTGAGGTTTCTGGGATCGTGAAGGCAAATCCAGTAATGATAAAAAAAAAGGTTGAACTTTCCTTTTTGGATGCCTCTTCTGAGTTGTAATGCTGATACATTACTGCTGTACAAACTTGAAACCTCAGCACAGTATTACATGTTTGAGTGTATGTCTTTATAAAGAAAAAAGGTAAGTTTAGTAGCAGTAATAGCGTTTTGATCCCAAAAATATCTGTGTGGATAGATTTATGCTTTCTTTGTAAGAATGCAGTTTGACTGCACTAGAATATACTTGGTAGTACAAATGAAGGGTTTCAAATTAGTAATAGCTTGAAAACTGCTTTAGCTACTGGGTTTTTTTCCCAAATTATTGGTCTCTGTGGAGCAGTAAAAATGATCACAAAGCAATGAGAAAGAAATAAATCTACAAAAAAACCTGCACAATTTTTGCCCAAGCAAACCAGCGTGCTTCTGAGCTCTGTGCTGGCACAGTTGTACGATAAAAAGTGGATTTTTTTTTTGCTGTTTGTAAGCAATAGAAATAATTTCACAACTGTAATGAATGCAGTTTTGTGGTACATTTTAATTACATGCAGCTAATGATGGCATAGCTTGTCATTTCAAAAATTGTTTCAGTGGTATTTATGACTTGGTGTAAATGCTCATATTGTCATAGGATTATTTGAAAGAACTGGAACTTTGAGACATGTCAGGTTTGCCGAGTTGAGAAAAGTGACTCAGTAAACAATAGGTGCTAGTCATCAAGAGTAGGTTGTAGAGCACGTTTAGGCTACAAATATTAGAGTCAACAGGTTTACTTAAAAAAAGAGATATTACTGGATGTCGTTTAAAAAGGCATATATTAGTCTTGAAAGTTTCCAGACCACTGAACTGGAGAATCCAGGCTATGTCATGATTCAGAAGCATTTAAAATATGAATCAGTTTCTTCTGCATCTCAAAAGTGAAAGTTATAGGGGAAACCACCTTTTCTATAAATGGATTTACCAGCACAGGTCCTTAGAATTGTAACATCGTACTGCAAGCAAATTTGGAGTCTTAGGAGCAAAAAACCTTTTAGTCAGCAAATTTCCTCTTTCATGATTTATTTTTTAAAGGTCAGAAGGTGACCATTACAGTGAAAAAATAGTAATTTGTACAGGAAAACCTTCCCAGATGAGATGCAACCCTGTCCAAAACTTCTGAGCTTACAACCTAAGTTTCCCAGAGCTGCTGGGTGACTGTTGGGCATAAGATGAAGCTGAGCAAGAAAGAAAGAGAGACTAGGGTTTTGCTTTTTTTTTTTTTTTTAAATTATTCCATAATTTTTCAGTAGAAGCTATATTTCTTTGATTTAGGGGAGGGAAGGATTCTGCTTTAAAACGTACCAGATAGGAGTCTTAGGACAGACTTTTCGCGCTCAGACAGCTGGAACAGCTGTAGATTCCCTACTGAAATGAAAATGCTACAATTCAAGATTTAGAAAGGTAAAAAGTGTGACCAGAGCATTAAATAGAAGGACCATATGATACCAAAATTAAGCTCTGTGTTTATTATAAAGAAAATCCTCGTTGTGGAAGGGAAAAAAATGAACATGTTCCACCACTTTCTTTTTTCCTCAGGAGAAAACACAGAATATATCCTAGGTAATAAATCTGTTTTATGGCTCACATGAGAAAGGGTGGAGAAACTCCCATTATTTTCTTCCCAGAAATTGAAATGCACATGAGCTAACATGGGAGACACTGGGATTTTCATCCAACAAATGCACAGCTGGCTTCTGCTTTTATTATTTTTCTAAGCCTAAGAATTTTTCATTTGATTAGCTGGTGGCTGACAAAACTATCCCTTGCCCAGTGTTTTGTATTAGTGTATTTGTTGTTAGTAGAGTAGGTGTCGTGCGAAAAAGATATTGTAGTACATACCCAGAAGCATAGCTCAACTTGCTCAGTTGATGAGAAATTTCTACTTGCCTCTCCTTAAAATGCAAGTTTCTATCATCAGGATTTGAGTTTGACTATCAAGGAAGTAACTTCCTGAGAACTAGAAACAGGAGAATTGTGTAAGCGTTTGAGGATTTTTTTTTTTTACATTCATGTTGTAGAGTGGCATGATGCTCTCTCTACGCACACAGATAGTCAGGAATCAGTTGGCAGTCTACAGTGCCAATTTTGCCATGAGAAAGTGGTGAGACTATTTGAGGGAAAAAAGTCCTAGTTAACGTTAGGGGGTGGGAGAAGCAGAGCTGCAAACAAGATACTTCAAGAATTTTAAGTGTACACAGGGCGAGCTGTGGAGAAGACCCATGGACACACTTCATGTGAAAAAAAACCCACAAACCCAGCTAAAACAGTGAGACCAAGTGATAAAGTGAGCAAAGACATAAATGTGGGAGAACAGGAGCCGTCTAGGACTGAGGCTGCTCAAAGCCATGCCTGTGCAGACCTCTGTAAAGCCGTGGATTCTCAGTTTGAAATCAGGAGGGGGAATGGCCTATCACAAAACTTCCTGTGCCTTCTTCAGAATAAAGAAAACATATTCAGGAGCCCAGTATCCTGGTCTGGTTTGCATTGACCATTAATACCAGGGACAAAGCCGATTGATTTCCTCTGCATTGACTCTCCTGGTGTTTAAAGTGCTAAGCTGTGTTGCCATCTTTGTTGTTGTGGGCAAAGCAATGCTAACACCTTTGCTAAGTAAGCAGCAGAGGAAGAAGAAAGCAGTTTTATCCCAGATTGGTAGGTCTGCATTGTCCAAGCGTTTAGTGTGTTTCTAATTGTTATTTTCAAAAATTCCAAAACAACTTGATGTGTTCTGGAGGCAGGACAGAATGCGGGCTATCTGTTTCCACTTGAATATTGTGTGATGTCTTCTCTGGTTTTAATTTTTAGTCATTTATAAATGGTAGACGTTCAAAACTATAAATTTTTAAGTGAAATGACCTTGAAGGTACAGGTTCATTACAAAGCCTAACCTGTACCTAATTTGAGGTCAGTTTTATGTCTTTTTATACAGCAGCTGGCTGGGGAAGGAATGATTTTGTGAAGATTAGTAGAATCTATGTACTATGTATCTGTGTTCTGACCTGGCTCCACTGCACTCACTAAATAATTGTTGACAAATTCGAGCTCTGTAACCAGAAGGTTATGACTTTGCTAAATGCCATGAGGCAATATGTTTTCATGGGTAAGGAAAATGACCTTAATGGAAAAATAGGAGATCTCTGAAGTGGCAGTAGATCATCATGGGAACTCTCTTTTCATTGTGTCTCTCTTAGAGACTTTGTCTGCTAGGGATCCCAGTACTTGGTGTATGGGACTGTCACTTGGGTCGTGGAAGTGTATGAGCCTGTATCAGTGATGGCTGGTTCCAACTGGGTGTTGCCCAGTGCAAAGGCCCATGGCAGCGGTCTCTCCAGCGGAGGTGTAATCAGTGCAGCCAACTTCACCGTCGGCGTCCTCTTTCCTCAATTTGCCCTGTTAGAATTTGCATCTCTGGCCTGCCAGTATTTAGCTGTTTGCTCTAATAAATTTTCTCTTCTGTGATGGGCCTGTTTGACCTTCTGGAGCTGTACTTTGAATCCTTACACCTGTGTTAGACCCTTTGATTCTTTCATCCTCTGACATATGACATGATGCCATGTTGGTTCCCAGCTGGCCAAACATGTTACTGTGTGACTGGAGGGGATGCGTTCCTGGCATGCAGATGGGGACGCTGCTGGTTAGCAGAGGCCCTTGGAGCAGAAGTGGCTTGCTGTGGTGGTGCGCACTTTTCCTGCAGCGCAGCACCGTGGCCTTTCTTTCATACTCTGATCCCTTGTCCCAGGTGCAGAGGGCTCTCCCAACTTGCAGAGAGGGAGAGCCATAGTGCTGTGCCGCATAGACAGGTGATACACAGCCTTAGCTGCAGAAAGGTCTCTAGCCTGGTACTGTTATACAGCATTTGTGCTCTTTGCATGAGATTCGCCAGGTCTGCTGTTGGTAATAGTTTGACCTTATTGAACAAGGCTCTCAAATTTGAGAGTAATTGGGAACATGCGAAACATTCAGGACTTTTTTAATTTTTACTTTTTTATTTTACCCTAGTTGTGTGTTTAGCCCCTCCCACCTTTCACTTCAACAATTGAGGGTGTTGGTTACTTCCTCCTGTGTTTGTGTCAGAAAAGCTTTTTATAGTCCGTTTTTCCAGTTGGCGTGTGTACTTCCTCCGTTGCAGCTTAACGCATCATTTTCCTACTCCCTCCCAGCTGCTGAAGCTAATGGAAGGGCTTCAGGTTTTTTTATTTGTTACAAAAATGGACCTGTGGGGCTGGGAATGGTCATTATTCCTGCTTCGAAATGTGTGCTTCGACAAGCTGTGTTTTGTTCTTGGTAAAGAAGCAGCATGTAAGGAAGCAAAGAATAATCAGCCGTATTTAGTTTACAGGACATTTAGTTTGAACTGGACATTTCCAGCTCCATTTTTGTTTGGCTGAAAATCTACGTAGAAAAACAAATGTTTGTCAGAAACATGAATGGAAGCGGGCTGCATTCTGGTTTTTGACACAAGAATTCTTAATATAATGCCAAATGTGAATGAATGAATTTTTGAGTGTCATCCATCCCAACTTCTGCAAGGGTCACAGCTGAGGTGACGGCAGTCTAGGAGCTCCACATCCACCCATTATTTTGCCCTGTACGGATGAGTCTGGCACACTGACAGCACTTGAGCCTTGCAAACCTGGAGCTGTGCTGGAGGCCTTTCCCTTAAGCAACATCAGCTACACCGAGAAGGAAGGAAGGTGGCATGGCCACTTCCCCTTCATTGGCCGACAGAGGTAACCCTGTTCAGCACAGCATGCACTGCATCCTGCTTAAGGACAGTACAGCATCTGGCTTACCACGGCTTCACTCCTGCTTGCCGGATGTTTTTATCACCATTTGTCCAGGACTCTTATTTAGCCCCAAAATAGAATTAGTAATATTTAATATTGCAGTCTTTTTCCCCACTCTATGACAGATAGCTTATTGAGAATATCTACTGGGAATACCCTTTACTTCCCATATTTTGGATGATATTTCTCAATAAAGGTTGTTTTGGAACTAATTTTCCAATTAAAATGTTTTTTTAATATAATCTTGCAAGGTTTTCCAACACTAATGAACACAGCCCCGGTCCTTCAGTGGAGAGGCATGTGCAGACTTGGCCACGGTGGACTGAACTAGCTCGCTGCTTCAGATCTTTAATATTTTTTGTCTCTATATAAGCCTTTGTTTTTCCCAAGTGACTAGTTTTAAAGTGACATGGTAACTCTAATCCAGTCCGGGCAGGAATTCACTCTTCTCTTTTCTCATATACTACCTGCACTGTAAGCTTGCCGCAAAAACGTGGATCTGAGGGACGCAGAGCTTAATTATGACACTGGGCCTGAGAATCCTTGCGCCTTAAATCTCCTGTCTTGACGTGGGACATCTAAGGTCCTGACAGGTCATTTTTTAGCTCCTTTTGTATTCTGTGATTACTCTGTGAAAATAACATTTTAAAGGCACTTGCTTATTTTATTGGTCCACTGCTAAATAATTGAAATCAGCACTTAGCATTTAATTATAGTGATTTTACACCATAAATATTGTGTAGTGCCTGACGATGTAATTGGGCATTTTATAATAACCCCCTATTTTTTAAATAAGGGGGAAATCTCTGAAATTTGTGCCTTCGTGCTCATGCCCATTAAATGTGGTTATCATTATCTAGCAACAACGTATGTTCTTCCTAACTAGGATTCTCTTCTCTTTCATGCTGATACTATCTCCATGCTAGATTATTCCTGTCCCTACTAGCACCTCGGGGCAGGAGTGGGAAGTAAATGTGTCCCATATGGCCACTTTAGACAGCATTTTTTGGTGTGGGGAGATGGGAAAGGAGAGGCAATGGGGTGGAGAGACAATGGGGTCTTCATGCCTGATCCTTCCCGCACTGTCATAGAAGTAGGGCAAACAGAGGGGGAGCAGGGCCATGGCTTTTTGTACTGTCAAGCTAGTTAGGAGTAACGTGGGAGTACACTGCATGTGGGATGGGGTGAAGTTATTTGTTCTCCCATGCGAGAGGAAGGGAGCCAGGGAGGAACTGTGACTCTGAGTCACCCGTTCCTCCTGGAGCGCCTCCTGGGGTGGTGCCGCTACATGCAGCCCAATACAAGACTGAGCCTGAAGGCTCAAACTAGCTGATTGCAAATATTTTACAGAAGTCTTATTTTCTGGTAATTACTTTAATATGATTCAGTGTTTTCTCTTTTGTCTGATCTTGTTGATGAGCCTTCATGCCTGATCCTTTCCCCACTGTCGTGGGAGCAGGGCAAGCATTCCCGTACCATTGGTCCCATTCTTGCTGTGTTTCACCTCTTGGTTTCAGGGGCTGTGAGTAGGTACATTTTGAAGGGTTGTTGCTGTTTAATACAGTGGACCAAGAGCATGTCCTTGCAGAAAAATGGCTGATCCTGGACTTGTTTTTGTGAAGCCTTTGAAACGAAGCTGATTCAGGTAGTGGAGGTAGAGCAGTTTGCAGCACTGGGGTCCGGGTACTGTTTGCCAGTTCACATTCCTGGTGATTCCTGAAATTAGAGCTCCAGTGGAAACCTGGAACTTTGCTTCTGCGGCAAGTGTTGTGTATGAACTGAGTCCAAAGCACCCAGTGTTCAACAGATATATGAAGAATGGCTAGGATTTAGGTTCCAGTGGGTCACCAACAGTATTTACTAGAGACTAATAATAACAGTGAACAGACTCATTCCATTCCCAGGTCTCTAGAGTTTTAAAAATCCAGCAGAACCAGCAAAATACCTAAAGCCCAGCCACTGAAATCCAGCCAAGTTTTGTAAAGATTACAATGGTAGCTTCAATTAAATATAAATTGTGCACTTTAAATGAACAATTTATTTAAAAGGAGTTATTTTGCCAAACCATAAATGTACCAATAAATAAACCAAGAAATCTTAAGTTTATAAGGTTTAGAAAAAACCTTTCAGATATTTTTAATGCTTTTGTTTAACCATGTGATTCATATTTAATCCTAGTTAGGCCTAATTCATACATACGTATCTTTATAGCAGGCTCTGTGCTTCTCATAAGCAACTGACTGGTCTGTGTTATCGCATTTGTTCAACACGGGTGGGGGGAGAGAGGTGTAGAGTACAACTCACTTGCATAATCTTTTGCATACAGTAGAAAAAAATCTGTCTCACATTATACCTACAAGAAATACATGGGTGCTCATAATTCATATTATCCCATAAAATTTAGAAGAGCATTCAGAGACTGCAAATGAAGGTAATTTATGTATAAAACCTCATCCATGAAGAATTTATTGCCACAGTAGGTATAATATACTTTGGCACAGAGTTCTTCCCTGAAACTAGTACTTGCAGACTTGAAAAAGGAACATACCAAAGACCTTGCAGGTTAAACTATAGTCTGGTTTTATACAAAACACATTATTATGAAGAGTTTTGTGTTTGAGAGAGCTAGAGCCAGTTGCTAAGTTATTGTTCCGTGGCTGTTGCAGATGTGTGTGAACATCTTCACTATGTGAGTAGTCTCTTCAAAATCAGTGTTAGTTTAATGATGCTACCTTTGTGTAATTATTGATGTATGTAAGTATTTTGGACCTTACTGGGAACGGAGGAAACTGCAAAAGTCCATTTATATAAAACATTGTAATGTGTAGTATCTAAAAATGAATATTCTGATTTGCAGAGGTAGTTTGCTAGCAATTTCATGAAATCCAGATCTCATTTCCTCCTGCAAAGGCTGCACTGGGAACATGGGGCCTCATCTTCCTCTCTGCACTTGGGCAAAACTGCCAGATAAAGGCTATGGGATCCATCCATCTCGTTGCCATTTTGAGACAGAGGCATTTCTGGGTGACCATGGAGATGTGGCTCCTGTGTCCCAGTGGGTTCTTGCTGGTAGACTTGAACATGTGGTGGCAGAAGCGAGGCCAAGGCAGAGCCGTGGTTCCACTGCAGCGATGTTGTGCGCAGCCTTGGGGAGACTTCAGCACTGTCTCCTCAGTGCTTGGGCGGCTCGTGCAGCTGGAACAAAGATATATTTCCTTTTGTTCCTTCTGCTGGGGTCTGATTTCTTTTTTCTTTTGAGATTACATTGTGCACATATGCTTTTATAATTATTGCCTCTTTTTGACCCAAACACTTTTACTTCCGTGAAAGTTAATGACATGAAATGAAAATCAAGGGGAAAAGGCAATCTGTTGCGACTCAAACATTTCTGCATAGTGCAAAGTAACCTTAAAATAGGGAAGGATCTGGCTTACTGTAAAATATGCCACTTAAATGCATGTAGCCAGGAATGGGGAGAAACAGCTGCTAGCATGATGTATTAGAGGGATTTTGGCCCAAGTCAGCAAGAGAAGCTTCAGAGCTCATTGCTGTAAAAATGGACCAAAGCTCTCAAGCATTGACGTAGAGCGGATAGGACCTTTAAAATTCTTCGCCGAAAGATATGCAGTGGCGTAGGGAAGCAGTATGCTAGGCTTGGATGGACAGGGAACATTATCAGTTCCTCTGGGATTTTAACCAGTAATTCCAGGAAGTCTAGGTGTTTCAGGAAGTGCTATTAAAATATTATGCTATTTCTTCCGGATGTAGATCCTTGGACTACACTTACACTTAGCCTTTTCTCTTTTGGCTTGCCCTGCAGCAGAAATCCTAAACTATTGAGAGCAAAGGTAACTTCCTTTGCCAGGTGTATTAGCTGGAATTATATCTGTTTCAGAAAGAAGTAACTCCTCTCTTGAAAGTGACGTGTGATTTTTGAAGTTAGTGAAGATTTATCTCATCAAGGATGTCGTTTTGCTACTAAGGAAAACCTCAGCGGGCTCCTATCTGAAGTACTATGTTCAGTTCTCTGCTTTTCCACATGGATTCAGTGGAGTTAGAGATGGTGCAGAAAATGGCAACTGAAACGATCGGGGGAAATGGAACAACTGTCATATGAGGAGAGACTGAACAGGCTGGTACTCTTTAGTTTAGAGAAAGACAGATATTTACCACTGAGATTTACAAAATCATGAAAGTGATGAAAAAACTGAATGTGAAACTGTTGCCCTCCAAATCCTGCAGTGCAAGAACTAGAGGGCACTCAGTGAAGCTAGTAGGAGATCAGGTTTAAAACAAATAAAAGAAAATACTCCAACATTCTCTGAAACTTCACATAGTGAATTTCTTGCCACAGGAGGTAGTGAAGGCCGTGGGATCAGCAGGTTCAAAAGGGATTAGGCAATTTCATAGACAGCAGGACTACAAATGGACAGTGAAATTACGTGCCTTGTAACATCATTAATACAGCAATTGTGCATGGAGGAGCATGGGGGAGAATGGACTGCAAAAGCAGTCAGGCTTCTGTCTTTTCCCTAAATAGCATCTCTAAATAGCATGCTGCTGTTGGAAACAGGATACTAGGCTAGAGGGACCAGTCGTCTGACCCTGCAGGGCATTTTTTTTCTGCGGTACTGGAACCGTACGATGTTTTACTTTGAAAGGTTCTTATTGTTAGTACACTGAATTGTCATAAGGATAATCAGGAAAAAATTGGTAGCAAGTGTGTTAATACTGCATTGTTGATACCTGAAATATTAATGTATTTTAAAGTCTGATCCATTGATAGTCAAATGCCTGCCTGTTACTGTGCATGTTACTAACATGGCACTTATTTGGAAAATGTACAACTTGGAAAATGAATTTTAAGTTTGTGTGTTTATTTTTCTTGGCAATGAGTTTTAATTATCTCTGAAGTGAAAAACCATCCAGGTGCAGTGAAGCTGTATGGTGCCATGAGTACTCTAGCAGGAAGGTATGCAGGACAAGTATGCGGGAAGCTGAATCAGAGTAGTTTCTTCATGCTCCAATACTGTGTGCTACTGAGATGTCTTTGGGCTAGTTCCAAGTAGGCCAAGTTGAGAGAATGAGACAGAAGAGGGACTTTGGGCCGGCCACATCCACAGGTCAGGGGCCCAGACCTTGGGACGTGGTCCCTGTTCCAGGCACTGGGCTTTAGTGACAGCCCAGAGCTGCAGCGACATCCCTGCAGGTGGGGGCATCCTCCCCCTGCACCCTGGTCAGTGCCTGCCCAACTCCTGATTGCTCAGTCAAAATCTAAATATTTAGGCTACTGCTTCTTATATAGTAGCTAGCTCTTTTATTATTTATATCTTTTTTAAACATTTATTTAGATATTGTTTGTTACCAACATCTGTAGCATTTAGAGGAGACCTACGAAGGGAGGGGGGGGATCACTAATTCGCTTTAATATAGGACACAGAAGAGTTCTTTAAAATGTTGATTTCGTAAAAAAAAAAATTGTCTTTTGTATGCTTTATTTTTTGAAACACTAAGCATATCAACAAAGCCATTCTCTGTTTTAATTTGAGGACGTGGGCTTTATTCACATGGAGACTTTTGCACATTGGTGTAGCTCCTCTGCTCTGGGCACACGCTTTTAGCAGAGATACTTACAGAAGCCGTAAACTGTGCCAGTGCAGCTCAGGCTGGTTCATTGTGTCTGAGGAAACTGGTAGTGCCCTGCTGTTGATGGGAAATCCAGTGTAAACAAATCCTCACTAGTGGTCTCAGATGTGCTATTGGGAAACATGTTTGGCTTTTAATCAAAAGAAATTGAGTGTTTGGTTCTTACGAGTATCTTTTTTTCTCTTGTTTCAGTTAAATAAATGTTAACACAAATGAAAGACTTAAAACTGTCTGACTAAAGCCACAGCTAATTGAGCTTTGGTTCTGTGAGAGTTTCGATGTCATCGTCCTTCGTGTTTTCCAGTTTTCTGGGGAAGTACTTCAGCTATAGAGCAAAAATAAACAAAAGAAGCCTTTTAAATCTTCACACTTAAATATATTTATGCATATTTTTAGTTACTCTTTACTTCTTGCAAATTCGTCTCGATCTGAAAAAAAGTTTCAGATGTATTGCTTTCTTAACAAAGATTTGACCCTCATAGACAGTTTCACTATTTTTCTTATCAGCATTTAGTTCAAAGGAGCACTGCTAAGCACGCAGGCAAAAACCCAGTTCTATTGTATAAAATAGAGATGTGTGTTTTATATCACAGGAGTTTAGAGAACAATGCAAAGGTCAATTGTGTTGCTTGCTCTCCTGTCACATGATGTGGGTGTGTATATGAATGCATCCCTGGAATTCCACTGTGGGATCTGCATCTTTGAAGCTGATGCTAAAATTACTGCCGAGGCTCTTCCAAAGGCGGATACTGATAGAAGATTCAATGAAATCGAAGGTCGCCAGTGTGGTAGGCGTTGAAAGATACCTGGCTATGATACTATTTCTGATTTAATAATGCGAATGGGAGGCTAGCCCTTTGTAATAATTAGGACTAATTACTGAAGAGGTGTTGACAGATGGGCTAAGAGGAAACAAACTGCCTTTATCCAGTGGCTTAGAGTCAGATTACTAGTCTTGTGTTATCTGTTTCTCAGAAAGTAGAAGCTTCAATCATTCACTAAGTCTTCAAAGGGGAAAGGGATCCTAACAATATACAGGATTTGGGATGAAGCTATGAAATACGTCTTTGACTCAAAATGGCTAAATTAATCTCCTTTCCGTAAATTATCATACTTTTAAAGTTTGGGTTACAGATGGAGAATCTGATTGTAGTACTGAAAAATACGTGAAATCAATATTGATGACTGTCCTGTCATTATTTGTTGTCGCTGCTTCTGCTCATGGATTAGTCTAAACTCAGTTCCTTGCTGTTAATTATATTAATATGAATTCTTTGATTCCCTCTTATGCCATGCTTGCTATCCATTCAAAATGGAGACAAGAGAAAAAGATCTGGTACTCTCACGTTCAGTGTTTGTTTTATGCAGATGTCATACCTACTCAAAAAGCAGGAAATACATCTGCCAAACTTAGTTACAGTTATTTACCTTTTAGGAGACAAGATCATGCATATTTTAGGAAGAAAACATTACAATATAATTGCATTTACTGAGAAATTACTCATTGATGTAGGATTTCCTTAAAAAGTATTTCTTCTCTCCTTTTGGGTGTAGTGTCCATCCAGCACATCTGCATGTGATTGTCCAATATGAATGGAGTTAGCAAAGGCATTCAGGGGTTAATGCTTTCTCACTAGAATGAGCGCCCGGTGTGACTTACTTTAAGGCAAATGATTTAAAAGTCTAGCAACTCTCCATCTTCTCAAATGACTGCTTTTAAGTGCGTTCCTTCCCACTCTCCACCATATATAGGTCCTGTTTTTCTGAGAAGCACGAGATAAATATGGTTGCATTCAATAGCATTTATAAGAAGAGGTAGCTTTCAATTATTTATTTACTTTTAACAAAAGAGGCCTTTTAATTAGTGTTTAAATATTTATAACAGCTTTATTGTGCTGTAAAATCGGTTATACTTTGATCTAGATTTTCTGGTTTGAGATAATAGGGTTGGTAAAAGTTTTCCTAATGAATTTGGTCAGAACATGACATAATCTGATTATCTGATGAAAGATTGACACTTCAGTTCCTGCCAGCATAAAAGTGCGGTACAATAGGGGGCTGTTCAGCACACATTCAAAGGCTGGGAGTTCAAGTTCAGGTACTGTAGAATTGTTCGACGTTTCAAATTAAGGTGGTGAAACAGTTTTGCATTTTTCACTACATTTTTGGTCAGGAGTAGTTCATAGTGGATGAGAGGAGTGAAGCTTGAAGTTACATGTATAAACTATGTAACTCTCTTCCGTAACTTTGGTTTTATTTCTCTCCATTTGCTAAACAGTAGTTAGTGTTACTCCTTCAAACATGGGGAAACTAACTGATCAGAACATTGCAGAGGTAGGAAACAGTACTAGAAACTGGGAATTAAGCATCATCAGTATCTGAGCGCTGTTAAATGCAGGACCAGCTTTTTATTAACATCCCTCACATTTTAACAATTTAACTGTTTAACGTACAATTACTCTTATCTCAGAGCCTTGGAGATGAGCATATTTAACTAATGCATCCTCCGTGCTTATGCAAAATGGATAGAGACCTATGTGATCAAACTGGCATGAAAGAACAATTGTGGGTTTGTACCTAAAGTGCAAGCTTAGCCTAAACTGTTACAATAATTTATTTTTTTAATTTGATATACAGGTAATATTTGCCTTGTAAATGTCATTCCTGTTTGTACTGGAATTATAGTGATCCTTATTAGATTTCTTGGACTAATTTGCTCTCCAATAACTTGGCTTATCCAAATACTTATGCTGTGTTGGATGGGCATCCTAAATGACACATACAATAAAGCTTGAATTTTGGGGGATATTTCATAGCATAAAAATACTTTATAATCTGTAACTTTGACTCGTATGTTTAAAAGTGATATACATAACACTAAGTCTTCCCTTTTTTTAAATACTGAAGGGGTTCTTGGAGAAAGTAAAATGTTTGTACCAAATGGTATGGTCTTTACTGAAACGAAGTTGCATCTGACCTTGAGAGTTCACCTGACTAAGGGTTTAAAGTTTTACCCTAATGAATTGATGCAAATTAAAGTACTGTCCACATTGCTTTGTTTCTTAAAATACTTTGTGGCATGTGAATCTCACTGGCTGTGGGAAGGGACTGTCTGTGCCTGGAGTCAGTGCGTGGAGTCCTAACCCAGTTCTCGTGACTGTGCCACCTTGGGAGGTCACTTACTGCCCCTGCCGCAGTTTCTCCATCTACAAAGAATGACCCGTAATAATGCTGGTCTCAGAGATGTGCTGTACTTTCTCTTTAGGCTTCTGCTTCTGTGTAAAATGCTCTATGAAATACTGCTCTGAATGAATGAATCCCGCAAACCCTTCCTCATTTGAGCAGTCTCACCAATATCATCTAGCAGTTTGGACGGGTGTAGATCAGATCTAGAATTTGGAATTTGAAACGTGAGCTGGACACAAAGAGGAATTACCTCTGCTTATTCAATATTCTTTCCATGTTTATGTCGATTTATCCCATTTGCTATTTGCAATTTCTAAGTATATTTTTAACTGTTATGAAACAAACATTGAGAATATAAACAAGGGAGGTAGGAAACAGGTACAATATTCTGATGTAAATGTACCTCCCGCTATGGCAATGCTGGTAAGGTGCTTAGCCTGTTCAGTTAAGTGCAGAATCTTTTTTTCCTCTTTTAACAAATATGTATTTTGTGAACTTATTTTGCACTTGTCTTTTTAATTCTATGAAATGTAAACTGCGTGATTGAAGTAAAAGGAAATATTTTGGAAAGCCCTGTCAGAGCTTAACTTGCAGTGCTTTTTAATTTAATTGCCTACCTCTGCAAGGCATCTCTCTCTTGGTAAGGCGTTTGCAATAGGGGGTTATTTCATAAGCAGAAGAAAGCAAACGGTCAGGAACGCGAGCCAGAGTTTTAAAAGTACATGAAAAGCAGATTGCTGCTTTGTGTCTTCCTAAGAGTCACTACTCAGTATCTCCTCCCACCAGCTGTGAATTTCAGGGACGTTCATATTCAAAGAAAGTTGAGGACTTCTGACTGTAAACAACAGTCATTTTTACTTCAAGTATGGCCAAAGCAAAATCAAACACAACACTACTAATTCCATGTGTAATAAAATATTTGTATGTATTTCTTTTATCAGAGTTTAATCCAAATATTTACCGAGTAAGAAAAGAATTTATGTACTTTTGTTTCAGTTGAATCTAAGGTAACGCAAAATTAAAATGCAGTGTCTTGTAAAACTTACTGAGATACTGAAATGAATGTAATTTTAAGATAAGTATGAAAATGGATTTTGGTCTCTTTCTCCCGTAGTGTTGACTGTATCAGGCCAGATCCTGAACGGAGCTCAATGTCAACGGAAACAACTCCATTTCTGGCAGCTCTGGACACGGTCCTGTACATCAGGAACCAACTGATAAGTCATTGTGCGATGCATTTTAGAAGTAGAAGTTAATTTCCTATTGGTTATATTTTTATTATGTAATATCACGTTGCTTATACATTTCCTTAATACTAAAAACTCTTAAGTTATATTTCATGCTTTGAAGAAAAAAGTAGAGAAGACAAAATGTCATCCGATTTGTACTGTGTTTCATGTTCCTATGCCCTGTGGGAGGAAAAGAGAAGTAATAGAACAGACAAATAAATAAACGTGGTGTTGAAACTGGCATGACAGTTTCTGCTCTTGCGCAACGGAACTGCAATCAATTTATTGTCTTCATTGGTCAAATGCCAGAATAACAGTATAGTGTTATACAAGAGTAGATTAATTAAAGTGTAATTAGAATGGAATAAATTAAATAATCATAAAAGTTTGTCATGGGAAAAATATGTGTTTAGAATTAATTAGTTTTCAAATAAAGTGATATTTTAATTGCTCAGAGTTACAGAATCCTTAATTGCAGACATATAATTCTGGCCCAAATAACTTCAGTTGCTGTAACAACTTGATATATTTCTTCTCTGTCAATTCTTTTTAATAGTTTGTTACCAAACAAGATTATTGCAGGAAATGTCTGCTAAAATGTCTGGAAGATGTTTAATTAAGCCCATGCTATCTGAGGACATTATTAGCTCTTGGAACCAAAAGATTTGTAGCTGATGCTGCACTACGCAGCACCCCTAATTAAGGAGGATGGGCAGACGGAGCCCTGTGGCTGACAGATTGCTGTGCATGGCTGAACTAGAGGCTACTCAAAACAATCTTTTGATGGTCCTTGGCTTATCAATTTTCTGCTGGATTACAATGATTTATCAAGTGTGCAAACTTAAATTCACTTTAGGTCTGATGGTGTGGTATAGAGAAACAGTTGTATAAATACTTCCTTTCACTTATATTGTGCATTTTCATATTCTTCCTTTTTTCAAAGTGATTCGGCATTTGTTTTTTGGTCTTTTTTTTTTATTAATTTTATGGAGCGAGTGTTGCAGAGCTGAACTACTGTGGGCTTTTATGCCTGTTTTATTTCTCTAAACAAGGCTGTCTGTAGTTATATTATCGCCCTTTATCAAGCAATTAATGGTTTCAGAAAGTAAAGCAGATGGGTGTCTCTTCCCTCATCTGCAAAATGAACCTGTTTATGAAACACTGGAATTCCCTCTGTTTCAGCCGTATTTCATGCTGTATTTTAGACTCCCTTATTAAAAGCTAGTGCAACGATATGTGAGGCAGGGGCTCTCGTGTTTTCAGACCCCGTATTTTTGGCATAAACGCATCCATGATATTTGGCCGTCTCCAGAATGTTTACTTCAGTAAGATTTGCAATGCCCAAAATGTTTAACTGTGTTAAAAAAGGTCAGCCAGCTGATAGCTGAAGGCGAATATGTCAGAATGAAAGACTGAAAAAAAATTATCAGTCCGACACAGTGGGAGTATTAGAATGATTAATGTTTATGTTAATTTATGGCTTTTACATATTGATTAATAGCTTTTTGTTTCAGTGACCAAAATGTGTAAGTGGCAATGAGATCCATATGCTAACTCAGTGTCTTTCAAATATTTACAATCATTCTTAGTTTTGTTCCCATGCTGAATCTATGTTTTCATACCAAAAATAATTATTGTACAGTGACTTTTTTTTAAATTGCAAAAAGAAGTATTTGAAAACGAACCTCAAGACACCAGCCTGGGTTTCAGTATTCCTGAAGGTTACACACTTGACTTTTACATACATTTTTCTTGCAAACTTCATTACTTAAAATCGTAATATATTGTGGTTCAGCCTCATTCAGTTAGGGGATATTTAGAGACAAAAAGGGTGCTAACACTGTGAGGAGCCATTATCTGAGTGGAAATCATTAAAAATGTGTTGCGTTGCTTGATGATTATTAGTCATTTTCTTTTCTGCTCCCATAAGATTTCTTGGCATATCACCAACTGCTGATAAGCAATTTTGTTTGCTATCTGTCCATTGACTATTACAATTAAAATGTGGAAACTTCCATCATTCATTGCCTAAATGTCAGGAGAGAAGGTAATTTTGGGGAGCTCCGGAGAGAGGATGAACTCCTAACTTCCCTTAAAGTCAGTGGGAAATGGAGGTTCTCAGCACTTCTCAGAATGAGGCTTCTGAAGTGTTTTTCTGAGCAGGCAGGCATTGTTAGTCATTAGAAATTATTTGGTCACTATTCAGAATGAAAGCTAGGACAGCATTTAGTGTTCCCAACCTATTAAAGGAAGGGCTCTTGTCAGCTGTAATGTTGGCTGTGTGGCAACAGGTTTATGGTATCAGTTGATAAAGGATTGTATAGCTAGGTCATCTAAATCATTGCATTCTCTTTGACATTGATGTGTCTCTAACTAGCAAGTTTTGCAAGCGAGAGAATTCTATCTAGAAACCTATCTACAGTACCTAGGCGCTGCGTTCTCCAGCACAGGCACAAGCCCACTAATGGATGCTTCCAGTCCACCGGGGCGATTTTTTTTCTTTTTTTAATTACTTTTTTAGGTTTTGAAGTCACATGCAAAATACAAATATACATCACTGTGCTTAATCTCTACTTTGCTAGTCATAGGTAGGTAGTAATACGAAAAGTAACCAGTTTAAGAGAAATCATTTGGTTATCCTTACTCCTGAAAAGTAAGAGTGCTTTATTAGTACATTTCACAGGTTAAATCAGGATTTTCTACTAATTCAAATTTCTGCTTGAAATCAATCTCTTGATTTAAAGATTTCTGCTGATTTCTGATTTCCACTTGAAATAAACTATTTTTTAAATTCACTTTAAAGAAACGCTGGAAGTATAAGACAGTTTATATCTTAATTTAGCACCAAAGGTATCAAAGGGAGCTTTAAACTGAAAGCAGCGCTGTTACTTGACTGATGAGTGAATTTTCATATATTCTGGGGCTCTGACCTTTGCAGCTATTTGTGTAGCACTCCTGCATCTCTTGATCTGTGCAGGCAGTTGCTATGCAAGTTTCTACTGATTTTGCTTTTACCAGTGCATGTTTCTGTCTCTGTGCACAACAGACGTGTCTTGTGTTTCAGGGGACTGGGGTGAGAATGTGAAAAGCGGGCTGCCTGGCTTTTAATTTTGGATTTTAACCTAAGTGCCTGATTCGTTCTTCCCGAAGTGTTTTGTATGTGTTAGCCTGTTACAGGACACAAAAAGGTGTTTCTTTGTACTGTCAGTTATTTGTCACCTCAGATGCCAAGGGATTTCTTCAGACGACTGTCTCACAACATCCCTTTCTATTGCTGACTTCCACGTTTCGGTGTGTTCTGTCACTTTTTGATTTGTACATACAAAATGAAAAGCTGGGCTTAAAAATTTGTCACAACTCGTCTGAAGAATTATTTGTTTACCAAACATATACCTGCTTTCAGACCTTTTGTAGTCAATAACCTATAAAAATCCCCTTTTGCAGTCAGATGAGGTGAACTTTAACTCATTCAACTTGTGCAGATTTGTCTGGCATCTTTTTTAATTATATATGGAAGTGCTACTCATTAAATGGGGTTTTTTAGCCCTAAACTCCTCTTCTCCGCTTCCTAGAAGTGCCAGATAACCAGGCAGCATTTTGCATCAACCAGGGACGTCCAAGGTGTTTCCAAGTCCCGCTGTGTTCTGGCATAATTCAGTGAGGTGAATCGGGTGCTGCTGGGACCCTCCTGACCTGTCTTTGCTACTCCGGTAACTCACACACCAGCAAGGCGGTAGTTGGCTGCACGAGGAAGGGCCAGGGCATTCGCAGGCAGCCGTGCTGGAAGGGTCTTTCTTGGGCAGAGGGTGGTTCATAGTTTCACCGCTACGAAACCCAATTGACTGCAGCGGGTTGCAGGCTGGAAGCATGGGAATGCTGTGTTTGGAAAGCTCAGGCTGCTGTATTTTAATGCTGGGGATAGTAAATGTAATGCAATAAACAAAATTGTTTGTATTGCACTATTAATTTGAGGGAGTCTTTTATTTCCACCGACTTCCTCTGCAGTTACAGCTAGTGACCCCCTCGTGCACTAGAGCTACGCTGTACAACACGGCAGAGTGTCGCAACACTTTTGAGTGAGTGCAGGTAGGCACAGAAGTGCAGGCTAAAAAAGGGCTTTTGTATGAATGAAAAAGAAACAGCCCGGAAAGGGGGAGGAACAATTTATTCACATCTTTCTCAACTCATTCTTTGCTCTGATTTTTCCTTTGGGAGGGTGGCACCTGGTAGACTAGGAATTTTCAAAAAATAACAGGATTTCATATATCTGTTTGTGAGCACACCTGGATGTGTTGAATATTTTGCAGTAGTAATTATGTCTGCACACCTGCTGGTTTCAGTCCCAAATCAGTTTGCCAGACATGCCTAGAGAGATTTATTTCTCCTATACCTGAAAAAGCTCTTTTACCACTGAGTTTTTACTACTCTAAATAAACCTAAAGGAAAAAAGAGGAGGATTTTTTTCTTGTCTTTGCTTGAGCCCTTGGTATCTCAAACTGAACTGTGGAGTTTGTAGGGGGAGGAGGGTGTTTGGATGATATTTTAATAGCAATTTGTTTTTGCTTCAATGTGTGATAGAAATACAAGTGACAGGAGTGGGAACAGGAGAGTTGCTGAATTCTGCTGGAATTTTTCCTGTGGGAATCTGTTAATGTTTTTAATTCTCTGAGAGATTTTTCTAAGGTAATCCTTTTGACATTTACATATTTTAAATGACTCTCATTAAATAAAAGCTTAACTTTTTCATATCAAATGCTGAAGTGATGATACTGGAATACCACTGCATAGAAATTCAAATGGTTTGAAGATCATTCTAATTGCAACCTAAACAAAGTAAGTTCCATGAGGGATATTAATAGTGAATCGTTGTTTAAAATAACGTAATTTTGAAGGAAATTCAATTGTTCTGGCATTTAATGGAAGCATTTTTTTAGACAAAACCCTTTTTAGTACGTAATGTGTGGTGCGCATAGCCGTTTGCTAATTGAAACACTTGTCTGAACAGCTGGGGTTTCCACTCCTCACTCACGTAGCAAATACAATCTCTGCAGGAGCCCAAGGGTTTGCAGTGCACCCTGTGAAAAATACTTTTAGTTGTCTGATTCATATCGGAGTGTAGCTCAGCCCCTGGAGGAGGATGCTGTTACCAGCACAGGGAAGGCTGGAAGAAATAAAAAGCGGAACATCTTTTAAAAAACAAGAGCGTGATGAGGAGGAGTTGCATCTCTTACTGGTGATACCCTCTTGCAAACAAACAACGCCATAAGCAAAATGATACAATTCCTTTACCATCCTTTTGCAGGAGGCAGGAGTCAGAGCATGAGGATATCTCAGGGACAAACATGTGAGATGCTTTTAAATGAACTTTCTTCTGAAGGCTGCGCTTTGCTTGTTCAAGCCCTTGAGCCAGATTTTGCTCTTAGACCAGCCTAAATACTAAGCAAATTCATTTAATTAAATTTGCTGCAGATATCCCCAGTTAACAAGAACAGATTGGTCCCCCTGAGGCTACATGGAGTTAACACGAAAATAAATGTTGTGCTAATTAGAGAACTCATTTTCAGACACCTGGGGTGAAAAGTCCTAGAGATTTAGGATTGAAAATTCATTTGAAAATGAGTCTTAGGCTTCTAACTCACTTAGGCACTTTTGAAAAATTTACCCAGGGGCTTTAACCATCGCACAGTCATCATATTTAGCGTGTTTGTAGCTGTCTGCTTAGCAAAGCATGGTATAACCATTATCTATTAGTGTACCACAATGTATTTATTTCATTATCCCTGTAAGTCAAGTAGAGATATTGAGCTGCCTGGTGAGCTGAAGGCAGGCTAAATGTAATTTTTTTGAGGATGCTTAAGTGTCACCAGGAACAGATGGATGCTTGCTTGGAGTTTTTAAGGCACCGGTGCACCAAATTTCCATCTATTTGCAACCTCATGGGACTTTCTGTTGATTTAGGTACCTAAGAACTTTTAATTAAATCTTGGTCTTAAGTGACTTGTCCAAGCTTGTGGATGAAGAAGACAGCACAGATGTGATTTTATAGTTCAGCACTTGCTGGAAGAAAAATGAGACGCTTAATACTGTCACGCTGCCATTCATCTGTTGAGTCGTGATAGGAAGTAATAAGGAGTCATCTTGTATGCCCAGTAAAAAATGACATAGGTTTAATCTTAAGCCCAATTTCCAGATTCACATATCTGATTAGCAAAAAAGCAAGCAAAGAACCAGACTCCAAGGAGCAAAAAGTCACTTCATTTGCTTACAGCTTGAGAGTATGTTTTCAGTTGTTGGGTTTTTTTCCTGTAGCCAGTCTGAGGATTTTTCTGAAATACTGTCCTTGTAAAGACATGCATTAGTAGCGTCTGTTTCGTGCCAGGTAAAACCCTTCCCACAGCCACGCACACACTTGCTGTCTGTCAGCAAAAACCTCTGTGTCAGTAATTAGAGAAATGCTATTAAAAACCTGCCTTGTAATCCCAGATAGCCTCTGGCTTGACTCGGTTCTATTTTGTCTTCCTTGCTCAGTGCGGTAACCCAGGATCGTTCCACTGCGAAAAGGGACCCCGGCGCCCCTGGGAAGCCGCCTAGCTAGGGTTTTATTTACGTGGTTCTACAAAGTGTCATTTTGAGGACAGCAGCATACAGCTGTAGTGTCCCAAAGAGGTGACCTCTGGTGACAAAATCCTTAGTCTAACACGTTTGTAACACAGGTGAAGCATGTTACAGATGGGCACTTGGGAGCTGGATTTCACTATGGGGACGAACCTGTACATCCTGTAATCATCTGAAAACCTACTCCAGCCTGTCATGAGTCTAGATCATCAGACAACATCATAAAACAGATGAGTCAGGGCACTAAAACATGGAGGGTATCCACTGAGCTCATTATTTTCATACCTAATTACACAGTGCTATTGAGGGAGAACCGCACATTACGCTGAAGAATCCTGTTTCATCACTAGTCCTAAAAGATATTTGTGTTTAATTAGGACCTATAGATACCCTGGTGATTACTGATCTCTGAACACTCAAGGCAGACCTGCAAATGAGGTGCAATAGCAAGTGCATCCATTAAGCACAATTCAAAAGCTGATACTGAGGTGAGATGACAATTAACAGTTGAGCTGTTTTAATTTACCACGTAACTTGTAGCTGTCGCGCTCTGTTCTGATTCTCTGCAGTTCCTCTGCTGTGAACCAGCAGGCAGTAAAACACCTGCTGATCTTCCCTTACTGAATTTAGAAAACTTCTCATTTAATCTGGTCTAACACGTGCATGAAGGGGAAAGAGCGATGAGAGTTGACATCTGTAGTGGCAAAAGCTGTCCTTTTCTGTATGAGGTCAGGTCAAAAAGGAAGAAGCGGAAGTACAAGCATGGCTAGTAATGGCACAGGTACAGCAGTAAAAACTTCTCGTGGCGAAAGCGTCCCTTGTGATGCATGTTATAATGCATTTTCCAATGAATTGCAAGTTGTACTTACAGTCATGGAAGCTGCTGGTTACCTCGTCCCGGCACAGGTCAGGAGGGTCATTAGCAGCAAGTCAGAACACAGAAAAGTCATCCTCATCCTCCTTTGGTGCTTGTGCACAACCGCCTGCAAAGGTGTTGATGTAGAAGGAAATACTTGGTGAAGGCGCCAGATCAGTACGAGCGTGCCTAATCAGATCACCCAGACTTCCCCTGCGAGTTCAAATACATCGTCCTTCAGGTTTCCCATGTCAGACAGGGCAACGTGCTTCCCCACAAGCTTGTCCTGTTCTTTGCTGACTCGGACCACGTTTGAACCAACGACATAAAGCTGAACGCATCCGTCCCTCTTTATCGCTCCTTTGGGGAATACAACCCCCCGGAATAAAATGTCTAACACAGTAGTCACTGAGTTAGTGTGAAATACCGCATTTCTTTTTTCAAGTAACCGTGCTTGGAACCAAAAATTCAAACACTTGGGGAGGAATGAGATTCTTGTGTAAAAATGATCATAACTCTAATCTCATCTGAAATTCGTTCCAGTTAATATGTTCACTGCAGTGCTCTTCTGCAAACAGTTGTGAGTGGAAAGCACAGAAATAGTGCTGGTTTTATGGGGAGGAAGGGGAAAGACTTGCCAAGGGGCTAAGTGGGATGATAAATCGCTTGCCCACTGAGATTATGGGTGTCCAGTTTCTTGCATTTCGTAGCTCTTCCTTTCTGCAGCAGGGAGAACAGCTGAACAGTTTTGTATTTACAAGTGCGCAAGAGGTGCGTACACATGGTCAGCTCAGCACTTAGCTTGCTTAAAAAGGAATGCAGCAAAAAGCAGCTTTGACAGCTGCTTGATCGGTCAGTCGACGTTACGAGGACTACTTTACACTGAGCTGTGTGGCAAATAGAAACAACACCCAATAATGATAATTCGAAGAGGAAAGTGACTAGGAAAAGCAAATGTCCTGAGCAGAGTATATTTAAAATTGTAATTTCACTTTAGGCTGCCTTGCCCTCTGTGATATCTGTGTCTTCTCACTCCCCCAGGTCGTTGCTCATGGCTCTGCCACCTCCGGATCCACAGTTTGTTCTCAGAGGTACCGGTGCTGCAGTCCACGCGCTGCATTTTTCCTGCGGCAGCCAAGAACCTGACGTCCCCGTTCTTTTCTCTGGGTAAGTAGACCAGGATTTCTGCCTGAGTTGAGCATCGTATGGACATTTCCTTTTAAAACAAAGTGTATTATTTAGATAAATTGTATCTGGGGAAAACAACAAAATGTATGATCGGTGAATGATGGGTGTGTTATCTTTGTACGTACAGCTTCAGTTCTGGGGGAAAAAAAAGAAGGGAAGTATCAGACTGTCTTATCAGACCGTTTGCAGTGGTCACACTGAAAGCCTCTGCTCTTACTGCCAGGTCCGAGAACGGGTTTGTCCATGTCTGGAACCTGAAAACACACAGAGTGGACACGGTGCTGGATGGCCATGGAAGAAAATCTGTCTACTGCGTGGAGACCATGGGCGGTAAAAACAGGCTCCTCAGGTTAGCAAAGCAGGCAAAAACCAGTGAAATTGTTCTTGTTTCTGTGACGTACAAAAAAAGGAATCTCCTATTTCTGGAGTCACTGAAAGTCTCTCCGGCACATATGGAAATGAACAGAAGTACAAAAATACAGAAAAACTGGTGGAAAAAATGATACGATTAATTTCTTTGTGATGTATATGTGATGACATCACCACAACTTGGGGTCCGTAGTGTCTTTATTACCACATTGAGATCAGGTGAGGTCTTTGGGTAAAGGAAATACACTTGGATTTGAAGTTGACACGTGCTTCACAGCTGGCTCTCAGGGGAGATCAAAATTGATACAAAGAGTTTATAAATAGAGGGGAGAGGGAGAAAAGGTGGGGAAGGAAGAGATGAATCAGAAGTGGAGAATGGAAGACTGAAAATGAGCAAGAAGGCTGAGCTGCATGCCTTTGCTTTGTTGCAAAATGTCTTCTGTTCTCGTTTAGCAAGGGAAGGTTGGGAAGATTTGTGTACTTTGGATTAGACAGGTGATCTGGAGTAGATGCCAAAGTGTCTGTATGACTAGGAGGTGTTCTGACATGTTTATCTAGAGAAGACATCTCTTATAATATATAGTGGAACTCATTAGCATTTATATTTGTTATCTGCTTAAGTACAATTATCAACACTCTCCCCCATAAAATCATATTGAATGAGCATTGTTTGTATAATTATAGAGTTTTTCCATACCTCTATTTTTGCTGCATATTTATAACAGTTCTCATAGCAGTGCAATTTTAGGACAGCAGTTACCTGTATTTTTTGTTTCTCAGTTCTAAAGCTAAATCACAGCAACTTCTTGCAGTACCACATTGTTTGTATGTCCAGTGCTCTAAATGTTTTGACAGTTTGTCACTCAGCTCAACAGCAGATGGGAGTTGCTGTATTGATGTTGAAGAAGTCCCAACAATCTGGTGATTTGCATCTACCTCTGGTTTGGTTTCATACTTCCATCAGGTGACACTGCTAATTAAAATAAGAAATGGATACGGGATGTTTGATGTCTCCTTGTCCCAGGTGATAACACGAGGACACATATCCTGTGCTACTGTAGTTTGTGGATTGGAAGCTTCTCCACAGTGGTACTTTGTCCCAGAGCCCGTGGGGTCACGTAACTAGGTAGTAATTGATGCTGCGCCCTTCGTCGGGCCGCCTTGGTCTTACTGTCCGGGACCAGCACACAGACTTCCCTGCGGGGCAGAGAGGCGTGCAGGGGAGTCTCTGCGTGAGCTGCGCTAGTACATCGGCGACGCAGCCGCTGGTTCTCTGGGTTTGGATGTTTTAATCACAGCGTTTCATTGTCTAATTTCTGCTACCTGTCCCTCTCCTGTTGTGTCTCCACACATACGCAGGAGTAACAGGCTTCTGTGCCCTCCCTGTGGCTGTGGGAAGCTGACCACTGAGTAACTGTAGCTTGTTATTTATCTTCGATGTGGTCTTTGTTGTCTTGCTGTTTGTCTTTCAGCTGTCAACACGCCTGACGTTTTAGTTCATTGCTAGGGTGAAAGAGTATTAAATGTGTTACTCTCTGGATACTTTTGTTTCCTTTTAAATTAGATCTAAACAATGGTAAAATGTAAGTATTTTTATTACGAAAATGTTCAAATACTCATGAGACTTCATAAATACGTACGCACATATAAGTAGCATAACTGCTAACTGTGGCTGCCGTGTGTCTGACCGACGCTCAGGTCCTCCCTCCTCCCGGTGACTCCTGGACCCGTTGGCCAGCTGCGCAGTGGTCTGGGTGATGCTGAGCTCCCAGGCATTCCGTGAAAGACCCAATTAATGCCCCCAGAAGCTGGACTGAGCTCATTCCTTTACTGCATGTTAAAGACCCAACTTTGAGTTGAGACCCACCGAACCTGCAGGAGGCCAGGCTTCCTCAGACCTGCTGCTCTGAGGTGACTTGTTTTACTGTAACAGTCAGGGTCGCGACCAGAGGATCTGCCTGTGGGATTTGGCAGAGGGACGGACTTCAGTGACGGATTCTGTCTTCACGGAGAATGTGGGATTCTGCAGGTGCTCTCTGCTAGAGGTGGCAGCAGGACGCTGGCTAATGGCCATGGCAGCCAAAGCCCTGGACGAGGTAGGAAGCGTCTTTTTCTCGTGCTTGGGAGATGGCTTTTGGCAAACATCATTGCTCTCAAATTCTGTGCTCAAGAAAGGGCAGCAAGAGGAACCTTTGGGGGCTCTAATCACTAATTTTACCTGCCAGAAAGATGGCTGAATTATATAACTCATGCTCTAATAACAAGGATACCACCCCAAGATTTGTCTGACATTTAAGTGTTTGCAGCTGCTGCTGGTCTTTCATGTGCAGGAGTTTTGAAAACTCCTCTGGTGCTGCTGAATACTGTTAAAGGGGAACGAGAGCCCTTCTGGGGAGCTAATGGTCAGAAAGTCTGTCATCAGACGGAGGTACTCATCTTCCATCTGAAGCTGAAAGTCGTGTTTGGTGAGAGAAGGGGAGGTGCAGGTGATTTGTAATGCGATACGTGGTCTTTCACCCCGGGCTAATTCTTTAACTGGTACTTTGGCTGGGAATAGCTGAATTACTGTTAGCGGCCACAGGTTTGCTCAGTGTGAGATAATTGTAGGGTCCGTTTCAGTTCCTACTGCATAAGTCCACATCGAATACCCATTATCACAGCAGTCACTGGCTGACAGCTGGGTTGGCAGTTTCCACTTCTGCTTTGTAGAGATCGTATTTTGTTTTCTTTGAAGGACTATTTGAGGACATCACACAAAAATAAATTATTTCAAATACTTGACATCAAAATACCAAAAATATGAAAAAAGAAAAAAATGGCATAAATACGAAAAGAAATATTGTAGCCAATTGCAAATTGTTCATGAGCATAAGAGGTCACAGGCTTTTCTGGACTACAGGATGCGTATCTTGAAACTGAAAGTTGGATATTTTATATATGAAGCAGTAAGTGGGAATGGTGCCTGTATTGCAAGAAAATGTGAATTTTTTTATTATTCAGGAGTTAAGCACATATTTAAGTACTGTTGGCTCACAACCAGAACGTTCAGCCTTTCACAGAACAGAGGAAGCCTGTAGACACACCACTGTACGAGTAAATACAACCATTCTAAGTCCCCCACGTTGATCTGATCAAACAAAGAACTCCCTCCATTTTACCGCGGTGCTCAATAATATTTGAGTTAAACAAAATCGACGAGTGCATTCTTGTGTCAGCCCAAAAGAGTTTTTGTGTCGGGCAAAGAGTACACGTGCATTCCGGTAATGAAGAATTAAGTAATCATCTGATCCGAAGAGAAGGCGTTTACCCCAATGCCTCTTACGGCCCATCTCTGTGTTATTTTCATTTGTTTGCCTGAGCTCTGGAAACTGATAATGATTTGCTGTCTCCTGAGGTAAGAGAGTTCCACTCTGTGTATGAACCTTTACACTAGAACTGTGTCAGGTTTCAATAAATTCACATAAGCTCCCATAATATATAGTGCTTCCAAATAGGCAGCACTGTGTGAGACACAGTACATTTGCAGCTTATGATTAAAATTAAGACTTAATAAGTGTTTATGCTTGGCTGGTGCCCAAAAAACGAGTAATTTTGTCTTAAAGCAGGTTCAGTCCATAAATAATGAGATCTGAACAGGCATTTATTTGTTCATGATTGCATTTAAATCACCAATTATGAGTTACATGCACTTTTCTTGCCAATTTGCCAGAAACATGTTAAAAGCTTTATTAATGTGAAAAAGAAAAAGGGTGTGTTTCCTTGTGGCCAGTTTTAGCCACCCAGGAACACTATTAACCTCAGGCAAAGGCAAATCTTTCTCCTATTAAGCAAAACCAATATAAACACAGAACTTCAAGTTTTAGGTTACAGTTGTCAAAATATGTGAAATAGTATTTATTTCTAAGGCTCAGTTGCCTCTAACGCAGACAGTCTCTGGAACTGTCAATCTCGCACAGGCAGCTCACGCCCGCCTGCCCTCTGCAAAAAGCTTTTCTCACCTCTCTGTTTCCCTTTGCCCTTTGCAAGCCCAACTGTAGCCCTTGTACCACGTCGTCCGTTTTTAATCAAGGTAAAGCAAAGGAGTTTGTTTGTTTGTTTTCTCTTTTAACCTGCAGAAGCGCCTTTATCACAGCGCACTTATCCTTCCTTATTACCTAGAAGTTGCAGTTTCAGCCTTGTCTAGGAGGCAATGCCCTTTGGGAGAGCCAGCGATGAAAGACGCAAGATGAGAACAGGTCGTTTTCATATTTATAGCCGATTTCCTGCAATAGCTAACTTGGTCATTATGCTGATAGCAAGAGAGTTGCCAAGAGAAAAGCATCTTTTGTTAAGAGTGTAGCTCCGAAGAACCAGAATCCCCAGGTGATGAAACTTCGGTCCGTTCATGGGTTTGGTCCACATATTGGATGGCTCTTTGCTGAAGCCTCCATTCCTCAAATCCGGAGAAGAGTTTCCTGCCCCATTGCTAAGTGGCTTTAGAAAGTGTTCTGTATATTGTGTTTAGTACGTTGTTGACTTGCAGTCCTAGAGCGCAGCTGGCTCTTGGCAAGCTAGCTGACAGCCTCTAGAAATAGGAAGATGTTCTGGCAAGCTTTGAACTAAAGGTATGGGATTGGAAAGCCATCGCAGCTGCCGTGGCCTTGATGGATGGCTCCCGGAGGAGCCATATTTGTGTAATACCTCATCTCAGATGCTTAAGGAAATTCACATGACTGGGGCTGTCCAGCAGCACTGCTGGGCTTTTGCACGTTCTGAAATAGCCTGGAATGGCTGGTCATGCTGGATTTATCAAATGTTTGAAGTCCTTTAATTTTACGAGATAACGCAGGCCGCTGTTTATTTACTTAAAATAAAAGATCACCTTAGTGATTAAGTATGCATTTGAGAAACAGCAATGTTCCCAGCAGCAAGTTTTTGATACCTAAGAACTCCTATTTCTCCATAGTTCCAGGCTTGAGAATCAGCCTGGAGTGAGGCACTCCGTGTCAATCAAGAGACTCAAAACCTTCCACTGCCAAATTGCAAAGGCAGACTCCCCTGATCTTGCCTGCCATCATCCTGAGGGGGAAATGAGCTACTTCCTTGGCAGAGGAAAGACTTGCCCCACGCTAAAAAAAAAAAAAAAAAAAAAAAAAAATCAGATCCATAATTATTACCATCAGTGCAAGCAGCAGTGGAAGCTGCTATGGAGACAGAGAGCAGGTGTTTAACACAATATTGTCTGACCCTGCTTTGAACAGGGTCAGGCAATATTGTGTTATAAATACCTGTATGCCATCACCGCTCCAGCCAGCATTAGCAGGTAATTCTGGGTTTACATTTTGTTAGTGCAGTCAGCCAGTAAATAAAAAATCGGAGAGAGAGAGAGAGAGAGCGAGCACGCCTCTGTCTCCACACAAGCTCTGTGTTACCCTGACAGAGCAGAGGAGACAATGCAAGCGTCCACAAGTGAATATAACAAAAAAAACCCAAATAAAAATAGCAACAGAGATGGAAAAAAGGGCAAGGGGGAGGAAGCAGGGAAGTGTTTTCAGATTAAGCAGTCTGCAGTATTATCTAGTGTGTGCACAATATCATCCGCTGTATGGGAGGAAGACTATAATACAGATTAAACAGAAGAGTGGAGGAAGAGGATGTGTTTGTTCTAGCAGCTTTGCCTGGTCTTTCCTAAAACAATGCATTTATTTAGGTAGCTGTAGATTCCCCTATAGCTCCAACTTACCATGCATTCCTCAGTTTCCTCCAGACAATTTTTACTGGAAGAGCTTATACTAGCCTTAATCACCTTAAAAGACTTGTGTTTTTAACAGCAGAATTTCGACCTGGAGCCTGACCAAATACTCTTGTTTTCCTGATGTCAGGTTCAGGTTTTGGAGCTGCCATCCAAGACGTCAGTCTGTACCTTGAAGCCAGCGGTGGGTGCCAAGCTGGGCATGCCCATGTGTCTGAAGTTATGGCAGGTAAGGCAAGAGCGCCTGCTAATTGTGAAATGTTTTCCCTGTGATTCATTTTATATGAAGCACATGAATCTTTCTTCACTTGGATTTTGATTTATTATCAAACCAATCAAGTAATTATACTATTAAAGGGGGGAAAGATTTGTGAACATCCTTAATGTAACTTTCAGAGCTTTCCAAGCTTTAATGGAAGATTTGCAAATGCTCAGGGAAGGCTTTGTATCCTTAGGATAGGTACGGGTTTTGCATCAATCAAGGGGAAAATGAGTGACTAACCAAAGCCAGTTGTTTGATATGGTTTCTCGCTGCATTAAGAATGATGAGAATTGATTGGGTTACTTGAAAACAGTGATTTTAATGGCAGGTTACCTTCACTTCAGTGCCCTCAGGACAAGGAAGCACTCTATGAACCTTTCTATTCCAGACATACAATAGGAACAAAATATTTATGGTTGTATTGGCTTTGGACAAAAAGGTAAATAAAAGCAGTTAATGAAAAAAGCCCACATTTGCAGAGTATTCAGCCAATAGTGTTTATGGGGTGCCACCAGTGAGAGACAAGTAATGCAGAATGGGGGCGGCAGAGGGAGGAAGGAGTTTAGGTGATTGGCTCTAAATCTCCAAAGAATCAGTGGCAAAGCTTAACTCCCTGACCGCATACGGTCCCAGGTCTGCAGCGCCAGCCGAGCTCACTTCACGTATGCTGTTCCTGCAGGTTCATCTGAACATTTGTGTTGGTTTCAGTTGAAAAACTTACCAACGAGCTGTGAAGGTGAGGCCTCAGTGTCTTCACTCAAGGTCCTGAACGACTGAAGTCCAGAGGAATTCAGTTGCTGACTTCAGACAGAAGTAGGAGAGGCCACAGTTGAAGGCCCACAGTGTAATTAAACACTAGAAAAAAAAAACAGGAGGAAAATTAAATAGACTGATGAGGCTTTTATTAAGGGGAAGGTTTCTCCTAAAAATGCAATCAGTGTTCAGTACTCAGTGAAATGAATGGGGCTTTCTGTCTCCTGGACATATTTTAATAAGATGAAGATAACTGAGGAAATGGTCAGTGTTGAAAATTTTGTTGCCTGTATAAAAAGTCCTCTGTCTTGCCATATTTTCTACATGCATTAATATTGCTATTCCTTTAGGAAGCAGAGCAGGTGCAGAGTCTTAATTTTATGTAGTTTTTAATTTTGTTGCCAGTGGGGATAAAGCAGAGGACTGGGAATGGGGAGAAGTAAATTATTCCATGCAAATTCTGGCTTTGGGAAGTCACCGCAACTTCCTAGACTGCAACAGGCAAGGACAGATAATCCCTTACGGCCTCACAGCTGCATTTGCTCTTTTACAAATGTGTGCGACTCGGTTTAAAAGCATGGGGGAGGAGGGTACTCTGAAGGGCGAATAATTACATGTGGTGTACCAAAGTGATGTTCTGCGTTCTGTTTTGTGGTTTCGCTGGAAGTGGCTCGCTGGGTAACCCTGGAACCATACAAGCAGAAGAACACGAGCTAACCCAGCTGCACCCCTTCCTGAATAGAGGCCGTCCAGGATTTCTTTGTACATTACTGCGTTGGGCAATATAGGCATATGTGGGAGATGAGCACTCCCCAACCCACGGCTTATGGGCAACCTGTTGCCTAAGAGACTATTTGGTGTTGCTTATGGCACAGTAAATTAACAAGTTGAAACAGAAGCTGACACAGAGGGAGCCACATAATGGTCTGAAGGAAGCATGCTCAGGGTGGTTGTCCAGCAGGAGTTTGGGCGCTGCAGCCCTGTACCATCACATTTTTCTGCATGTCAATAGAAAAAGATCCAGGTATCAGGGAAACAGCGCACCTTACCAGCAGCAGCATGAATTAGAAACTTTACTACAGAGCAGGAGGAAATTGAGGGTTAGGTTAGGCTTCTAGATTAAGCCTCAGTGGCTTCTCCTAAGCAGTTAAAAAGCTGGCAGCTGCTTATTTTGTCGGTTTGAAACTTTTTTTTTCCCGGCATTTTACTAGGTCTGTCCTTAAATGTATTAGTTCATTCAGTGGGTTTTTTTCCTGTGAAGGGTTCATATTCTTAAATACATTGTCCCTTCAGCTTCACACCTTCCTGCTATTACTAATTGGGTGGGGTAGGATTTGCAGGCGTAAGGATAGTCTTCCCTTAAATTTTCTGCACTCCTTGGGGAAGGCATCATGTTGCGTAATGGTGCAAACAAAATAATTCAACAGGAATAATACATGTAGAAACTGGAAATGCAGAGTTATTACTTTATATAAACTACAGCAATTATTCCTGTTGAGTTGATAGCACATCACCTTTTCTTCCTTCCTTGACAGTTATCCAAATGCAACAACAAAATGTTCTTCTTAGGAAGAACAATGATTTACAATTTAATTTTTCCACCGAAACAGAACATGAATAGTGAAGACTTTTCACCAGAAGTGTCTGTTATTAGAAACTGAAATAAATAAGTCGTTGTGAACCACTGCTTGGTGAGTCCAGGCATCAGACTGAGAGCTGCCCTGCTCTTTCAATAGCTGTTGTTGTTTAAGTTCAAGTATACATGCTCACTGAAATTTTACACTTCATATGGGTAGGGAAAGCCAGAAAGAAGAGGTGTGGGAGACCTTCATGTCACAGAAAACAATACTTTGTTTTTAAAATAGACCAATCTTAGATCTCACCTGCAAATTACCGGTTTTCAAAGCTAAGCCAAGAAAAAAGCATAAAAAAAACCCCAAAGGTTTTGCGTGGCGTTTCCCGTGATGCTGAGCACTCACCTGTCTCTCTGGTCCTAAGGAGGGTTATCAGCACCGATGAAAATCTGGCCATCCCGCTTTGAGTAGGGCAGAGGAGCCGACCCAGCCCATCCAGAGCTGGACCTTCTTAGAGCCCCAGGGCTCCGGAGGAGTCCTGTGCCCAGAGAAGAGCCGTACAAAGAATTGGGGGGGGGTGGGGGGGGGGGGTGGGGGTGTTTATGCCCAAACTGGGGGCTTTTTTTAAACTTAGTTGAAGGACCTATGAAATACTTCAGGTTGCTTTGAAGGTTTTACCTTTTATTAAATATAAATAAAATCCAGAATGTTCATTTCATGAAGTTTTTTATAAACTTTTCCCTTGGTATTAAAAACCAGGTACTCTTCATCCAAAACAACTCACGAGTTAACATTAATTCACGTATATTTGACATATATTCATTGCTCTGATGTTACATTATTTTAGCAAATCAAAAATTTGACAGAAAAATCATGCACAGTTCTGGGCACTGAGACACCTTCTTTGTGGGCCTTTCTAGCCAGAGCATGCTCGCTACCTTTTCAGAAGAAAAGGGATCTTAAAGCAAGGAATGAGGCTCCTGCAGGATCCCAGGTGTGGGCAGACGTGTTCAGAAAGACGATGTCGGGGATTTCCCTTGGTTTCCTTCTTTTAAGGCACAACTTTCTTCCCCGCTCAGTGAGATCCATTCCTCTTTTAAACACTTCTTTAGGCTGAATAAATCTGAGAAAGAACATGAGGCTTTTACTCAGCAGCCTTATTACCTAGACCACCCATCTCTTGTTTGTTTAACTCCCCCTAGAACAAATAATAACTGGTGGGAGAATAGTCTGGACCATTAATAGAGGCAGTGAGCCTTTGGCTGCTGCAGGTTTGTATTGTGACGTTGACAGTCAGCGGGTTTGAAGAACCTCATTCAACAATGTCATGCCAGTAAAAATTAATTCTTTATAAATGCCCTTTACCTTTATTTTGAACTGAATACCAAGGAAACGACTCCTGTAGGATCAGGCGGTGTTTGGGAAGAGCCGAATAAGCTATTGGATACATTTCTGAGGGTAAGATGTCCCTGCATGAGGTGGTCGTAATCCCGATGTCTATTTTGGTGTTTCTTCTCCTGTTAAAGAAATAATTGGCATTAACAGATGCCTGTTTTTTAGTTACTTTTCATTAGGGATTTGCATCTTCACTCACGTAACCAGTTACTGCTCATGGGGTCATTAGTCTTTTGGCTGGAGCAATGATGAATATTTTCCTTAAGTGTGACATGTAATCCAGTAATGTTCCCTTCTTTGAGTTATTTCAGAGGCTTAAATAAATTAGGTGTCTGCCCAAGGTGCCATGCCCTTTGGCCTGTGACATCATTAATCAAAATAGCTTTCAATTGGTTACAGTGGGACTCGGGCGCCTGTTAACCCCTTGGTGACTCACCCAGAGATTCCTGAGGGGAGGCTCAGTGTTTACCTTTAAGCACTGCGGTGCACTCGGGTAAACGATCCCTATGTGTAACCCTACACTTGGCAATGTGGAGCTGCAATCCTGAAGCTGGCACTTCTTTTAGTGGCCGTAGGGGTTTGTATGGCTTGGTAGTAACTCAGCTGCACTAAGTCATTTTTTTAAGGAGTGCGAGAAAGTTCAGGCCATGAAGTTAAACTTATGAAAACGTCAGGCAGCCTTTTTTCAGGTGTTGTAGAGGGCAATCGTTCGGATTTTTCAGAGAGAAATTTTCTATACGTGCGTATGTATATGTTACATACATATTTTATATATATAAAACCTAGACTTTTATACGTAGATATAAAAACCATAAGTGCATGCCAGCAGTTACCAGGAACGCTTTCTGTAAGTGGATGGACTATCAAGATTTGACATTCAGACTTCTAACCTTTTCACTTCTACGCCAGTCAGCATTTTCATTTGTCTTCTCGGTGCGTGGACTGAAGCCTGCCTGGGGATGATAATTTTCCTAACAGACTATTTACTTCTCAAACAATTTTGCTTTTCCCTCAATCAGCTCAGCTGTGGTTCACAACCTCTGCTTCTGGCTGGCTATGAAGATGGATCAGTGGTCCTTTGGAATTTGTCAATGGGAACAGCATTGAGCCAACTTGCTTGCCACCAGGAGCCAGTGATGAGCCTTGACTTTGACTCGGAGAAGGCCAAGGGGATCTCGGGCTCATCTGAAAAGGTGCTTAGCATCTGGAGCCTCAATGAGCAACAGAACCTCCAGGTCAGGATCATTGGCCCTCTAGTGTCATTTATCCCACTTTGCACTAACAGTTTGATAGACTAAAAAAATATTTAGTCATGAAGAGGAGTTGTTGCAGATCTCTAGCTAATTAATCACAGACTGGTTAGAATGCCTGTGCTATGTGACCAGACTTAGCAAAAGATGGTGAGGATTTAAAAAAAAAAAAAAAAAAAGAAAAAAACCCCTCTCTCACATGTTTCTGGTTTTACCAAAGTTGCAACAGGCACACAAGCCTAGCATTACTCAAGCCATTGCCTCTGTATCTTCATTTATCACGTTAGTAGTATCCAGCTCTCGGAATGTCCTAAACATTATAAATGAGTTATAAAAATGAGAAACAAAGGATTGCTTTTCCAAAGGTTCTGCTTGAATGGATAGAGCTTTCTTTGCACTATGGGAAAGACAGAAATACTCCATGAAATACCTGACAAACAAAAAGAGTAGGAGTAGCCCAGCTAGCACCAAGAGGACCTGAGGTTTAGGCAACCAGCTTCCCTTGGCACCTTCAGAGCCCTAGCCAGAGACAGGGGAAATAAGTTAATTGGATATGTCAGTCTGTGCCTGAGCCACGCATGCCTGGCGTGGCTGCTTTAGAAGGAGGTCTCATAATCACCAGCTCAGGCTATGCTAGT
Source organism: Morus bassanus (assembly GCA_031468815.1). Taxonomy (NCBI): domain Eukaryota; kingdom Metazoa; phylum Chordata; class Aves; order Suliformes; family Sulidae; genus Morus; species Morus bassanus. The sequence goes on from CM062577.1 coordinate 30,480,304, forward strand.
GAGTGGCGATAAATATTGCTTAGTCCAGACAACGTTAGCGAGTGTTCCAACAGTGCCAAGGGGTTAAGTAGGTTTTAACTAGGTGTGGAAATGAAGTGCATAAATAAAGGCTCATGAAATTAAAATGGCCCGTGCGTAGCCCCTCCACTGCCGAGTGCTTTAACCTTTGCTAAAGCGGCAGTTGTCCCCTGAACACACAATGCCGAGGACCCGAAGCAGCCCCTGTGTGCCCCCATGTCATCCTTGAGAAGAGAGCGGCTGGGTACACCAGTTCATGGAAGAACAATAACCGCTCTTCCAGCTTGTAGCTTTTGTGGAGATTTTTTTTAGGTACTGTGGCAAGTTAATGCTGGTTTCTGAATGGTGCTACAGGAAAAAAAGCAAGTGCTTGGCCATCCGAGGGTGACTTGTCACCTGGGGGACACTGCGAAGGTATATAATGTGGTAGGCATTGCCGCAGACCTGGCATTCACGGCGTGGTAGGCACTGAGGCCCCAGTGCACGTAGTGTAAATGCATCCAACTGCGAGGAAGTCTGGCGGAGCAGTGCCCACCGAGGAGACCGTCGGAGCTTTAATAAGCAATACAACATGGAGTACAAGAGGCACTCTGGACTCTGAAGAAGTAGCAAAGGCGTTCTAAGCCAATGTGAAAAGAAGAGTTTTAACAACTCTGAGACACAATTGTCATGGTCTGGGGGGTTTTTTGTCACGTTTGCCCTCCCCCTGCCCCAGCCTTTCTGTCACTATTGGCAGAATCGTCCCTATCTGCACCTGGTGTTCTTAGCTCAGGGAAGCAGAAGGAAGGTGAGCAGACAAGTCCCAGTAAGAAACCTGGTATTGAGACTAGTTTTCTAAGGACAAGGTGTCAGGTGACATCACGACAGGCTTCTTAAAGCTTCAAATGCTCTGGTGTTGGAGAGGAAGCTGTTCCTTCATATTAATTATAGCATAGCTTTTTCCTAAATTCAAGGAAAATATTATTCTCCACAGCACATTTTGGTTATGAGTTAACTGTAATGCAGGGGTACAGGTGTGACTCATGGGAAAAATAAACAGTTGTTCACCTGAAATATTCCAGGTATTGTTTTCCACAGGGTATTCACATTCCCAGGAAATGTAGGATTAGTTACATCTTCAGCACATCGCACTGAGAGGTAGTAGCTTTTCTCAGAAGAAATTTAAATGCCAGGTATTATAAACTGTAAGTAATGTTTCTGTGCTTCACGCATAGTGTGAATGCCCTAATAACATGCATCTTTCATATGAGCACTAGAGATTGTCAAGGACATAGATTAAGTTTTTTTCCACTATTGCATTAATAATATAAACCAGATGGGGATTTTTTTTTTCCCTGACATTCCAGGTACCTGAGGTAATGGTAGACGCTGGAAAGCCACTCAGTGGCACATTATTTTTATTCTACAAGGGTTTAATAAGTAAACGTGGTGCATAGCTATCTGCCGTTGGAGAAATAATGACGCAATGATGGTACTTCAGCTCTGTTTTAAGTGGCAATGTTCCAGTGTGTCAATGAATAGATGATGAAGGTAACTCCATAGTTTATTGCTATGGGGAAAGTTCGGTGTATTGTCTTCTACAAGAAAGTTGCTGAAATCATCACTGTCAGCAAATGATTGGATTGGTTATGAGCCTTCTGATTTGGACGAGATAATGTAATCATGTGATGATGTTTGTGGTAGAATGTAGGAGGTAAACAGCTTCTGCAGGTGAATAAACAAAGCAGAACTAAGAAATCTGATAACCACAGCAGCTCCTTTATATATGACAAGAAAAAAAAATCTATAAGGTGTCGCGTAAGTAAGCGCACAAGTTCTGTTGGTGGGTTGCTCAGGCTTTTCCCTCGGATGCTGAAGTGAAGGCTGCTGCTACCTTGGCTATTTTTCTGACAAGACTGGGGCTTAAAGACGTGATTTGGGTGTGGGAGAGAGAGATTTAAAAAAAGAAAGAAAAATCATAGATAGCATGTGTTAAGGAAGGAAGGAGAGGTGGATATCTGTTGGCCTCAGCATGTCAAAATTTCGTAATGCGTCTGCCAGTAGATGCAAGTGTCCTTGGTCATGACTGGCTGACAGCACCTCACCTGTTTTTACCTCTTTGTTTTCTTAATTACAAGCTGGTTTTCTGGTTAGGAAATGATGTTGGTATGCATTTGACTGCAGTAGATGCCCGTAAGTGGCTGGATGGCACAAATCCTGGCACTAGGGTTTCACCTGGCTGCATATACCTTGAGCAAATCGCTCTACCCTGTTTTGTTTTTCTCTCTCACCTCTTGTATTTGCAGATCGTGCACAAATGCCCACTGTTTCCTCATGTTCCATAGCCAAAAGGCATCACCATTATAGGCTTCATTTTCAAGTTGTAGCTTGCTGATGACATACAGTTTCTCCCAGTCGTCCTGATTTTGCTGTATGGATCTTGCCCACATAATTGACAGTAATGATGGGAAGCACCACGCCCGGGATTGGTTATAGCCATTAGCTAATAATCTCAGTTCCACAGTAAGGCCCATCTTACATTTGCCAGGCTGGTGATGTAAGTAATAAATCCTTCCCTTGCCAGTACACATATGCCAACAACAATCCCACTGAAGCCGTGCTACGTTAGCGTAACTGGGGAGTTTGGAAGAACAGAGGCACTAGCAAAAAGCACGGGTTTTACAGTAGCAGCCCCACAGAGGCCCACATAGAGCCTCCTACTGTTCATCAGGCTCGCGCAGAACTTGCTTTCCTCTGTTCTGAGCTAGTTGTAGACACACATTCGTCAGGTCCTGATTAAAAGAGGAACGTATGGATCATGCAGGAAGCACGCCAAGTTTCATTTAGCCTTTTTTCTCATCGAGTTGCACATATCTTGGTGTTTGAGTAAGTAGCTGGGCAGTTGTGACATAGTTGAAAAATAATTGCTTATAGCTTTGTGCCTGTAAGATTCCAAGATGCGTTCAACTGCGTGTGAAACCAACTTTGAGCGGCATTTCTGGAGTTCCAGTTTTATACATCCAGTATTATAGCTAAAATTACCTGCAATGAATATATTCTTTCTAATCCTGTACTATGTACCATGGAACGCCCTTCAAGGAGAAAAGCCCCTCAGATGTAATATGCTTTTTAATCCCTTCCCGCCTCAGAGCAACAGCAAACACCACGCAGCGTATTAAAACATGTACTGAATTATATTAAGCCTTGGTACAAGATAGTTACACATTCAGTCTCAAGTAGATGGTGGCATTAGCACGTCATTTCCAATTGTGCTTGTAAATGGCAGCCCTTCAAGGTCAGCGTATGCTGAAAAGGTATTTTCCACGTTGTGACAAAAGCTAGGCTATTTCACCATACATGCGCTCTCTCTCTCTCTCGCTCTCTCTCTCTCTCTGGTGCATCTACTGCCTGGGGTTCAGAGGTAGACTGCTGAGTAATACAAGTTACCTGAGGTGAGAACAGCAAAAGTGTATTATATTGAGCTTTTCCTCTGTGCTTCAGGGAAAGCTCATGTCAGTGAGGTGAAAATGTTTCTTTCCAAGGGCTGAGTCCTGTGCAGCCCCAGTGCCTCCTGAAAGAAGCTAAATGCCTTCCAGTTTTACTGTGCCCCCCAGAAAGTTGTGCCCCAGTAGTCTCCAAACAGCAACAAAAGGCTTCCAAGACTGAAATCAATAACTTGTTCGTAATCCCCTTCTTGGAATTTGGTGTAAATAAAAGTCTCTTGGGAAGGAGTACTAGAAATACAGATTTCCTGACACTGTAACCTAATTCCTGGAAGCATTCCATTCTCAAGACTGTGGTAAATGCTACCACAGCTTATTGGGGTTTTTGTGAGGGGCCACAGTAGTAGAAAATAGTAGCAGGTAGTTTAAACAGCAGCTCAGAATCTCAGCATGGGAATATTGCAGAAGCAGGGAAAATACCTGGCCGTAGCTCTGAACATTGCAGCTCATGCAAGAAGAGCTGGAAGAAAAGAGCAAAGCTGGGCGGTCTGGTTTGCAAAACCTTGACTCAGAGCTTCACTTGTGACAGAATATAAATAGCTTTAAATGCAATATAAACTAAAAACATACAAGGGATGCTTTTATTTTTAGAGGATGGTGCTGGAGATAGGCAGGCTCAGGTTAAGGGCTTTTCCACCTCTGTCTGCAATTGCTCTCACCACGTGGTGAAAAGCTCCATGCTACCCGTGTAACACCAGGGCACATGGGTGGGCACCGCACCTCCTAAAATCCCCAAAGGTTCCTTTTTCTTCTGTTTGTTTTAAACAGTTAGAGCTCATCTATAACTTTCTCACACAGGTTTACAAAACACACAAACTTGTCAACGCTGGCATATCTGATATCACCATCCGTCCAGACAAGAAAATTTTAGCAACAGCAGGGTGGGATCATCGCATCAGGATCTTTGGCTGGAAAAAGCTGAAGCCCTTAGCAGTGCTGGACTACCACACGGCAACTGTCCATTGTGTGTCCTTCTCGGATCACAAAAACCCCAGGGAGAGACTGCTGGCAGCTGGCTCAAAAGATCACCGCATCAGTATCTGGTCAATATATACTCAGACGTGACATGCTCCGCACTGTCGTGACTAGGAAAACGGGATGGGTGAAGCGATCCTTGACGCTGTAATGCAAACCTGGATGTGGGGAAGTAGCAGAATGTATTTCCAGGCTGCAGTGAGAGGCCTAGGTCAATTTTTATGCTGCTTGTACAAGCTGCGAGTTTTTTTTTCCGGCGAGGGAAGTGGATTGTTAAAATTCGTAACGAGCAGAGCAAGGCCACTCACGACCGAAGACACAGCACAAGTGACTTTGAGTTCTGCTCCAGGTTTCGCAACAGCTTTCCTTTGGCAGGTTGCTTAAATAACTCCCGCCAATAGCTTCTTTTGTGAAAAAGGACTGGAATCCCTCAGACTGCAGTGGGGGCAGAATGCGTCTGTAAGTCATTTATGTATCCAAGAATCTGAATCAGTGTAAAATATCACTCGCTCTTGAAAATTTATACCTATTAAACACCTCCAGTGGTTTCTCATTGTCAGTTACTTTTTCTTCCCCCTAACTGAAAGGCTATCAGAAGAACCTTGATTTGTTCACACTTCTGTCAGTTTCTAACTTAAACCAACAGCCAGGAATGTGACTAGGGACGGCCTTTGGCATTTATGAATTTCATTATGTCTCCTGTCACCTCAAGCCTCAAATTAATCACAAGAAAGAAAGGGAGAAAAATCTTCCCCTGCACTGCACTGCAAAGCTATGTAAAGCCTTTTACAGAGCCAGTGCTAAATCCTTTCTATAGACTGACTAGCTGAAGGATTTAAACTCAGCAATCCAATTAGCGCCCTTCTCCTTGGAGAGTTAGGGGTAAGTTTCAGCGTGGCAAGTCTGGGATTCAGCTACGCAACTCCCATTAACATTTGGGGGGACTGCATGGATAAATCCTTATCCACACAGTGCGAATGGCTCCATTAACTTGTCATCTCTGTGGTCAGGGAAGCTGAAATCCATTCATGAAGGGGGGGTTGTTGTTGTTGTTGTTTGAATCCTGAAGCGCCATTTGCATGCTTTTAAAGCATATTAGACACACAACAGTCGCAAAGCTGCCGTTACAACTGTCCCACTGAGGAAATTAGCAAGGGCCAGTTTGTTAAAAAGGCGGCGGCCTGGAAACAAGAACGCCGCTTTACAGACTGAAGAGTTTTGTGGCCAGGCTGTGCACTGTTGCTACTTTATTGGAAATAGTTGTTTCTGCCGCTGTACAGAGCCGGACATCAAAGAAAAAGTCACCAGAATTGTAGTGAACAGCAATCTCAAAAGACTTCAGAAATCAGTTCAGGGAAAACACACAAACAAATTAAGGGCTGGGCCTGCTATCCAGCTGTGCTTTACAGGCAGCGAATACTGTTGGACTAAAAGCCTTAAGCACCAAGCAGTGTTCTCTCCATTAAAACACAGAAACTGGATACTGCTGCCAGGCTTTTCTAAATAAAACTTGGCCTTACACATTTTGGTGTGTCATGACACTTTAAATAATGCATTTCTTTTTGATTATTTCTTTACTATTCGGTAGCTGCAGGGAGGGTCACATTGCAGTTGAAAGTTAAAGCCTAATTTTGAGTCACCCCGAGTCAAGGGGAGGTGCTGGTGTTCAGTACATCCACCAGACAGCATTGCGTAGATGGTGAGTGCTGCATCTCCGCCCATCACCCACCTCCCACGCAGAGGAGGAGCTACCTACGCCTTACCGGAGGCTCCAGGCAGCAGCCTTAGGGCATGACAGGCTCTTTCTCCACAAGCCTGCTGCTGGAAGAAACCTTTCTTTTTTTTCTTCTTCCCTTTTCTTAAAGTAGGTCGGAAGCCACATAGCTAAACAGACAAACAACTATGGAGAACACTGTCGTGTGTGGTCTGGGGACCCATCACAGGGCGTCTGCAAAGAGAGCTCCTTCTGGCTGTCCTGTCTCGTACTACGCCACAGATGAAGCCTGCCGGGCAGCCTTGAGATTGGCGTCTCCTGTTTGAGTCATGCTCTGCAAACAGAACTTAGCGAAATCTTCCTGTACAAGAGCAATTTTACAGTCACTTAATTTCTAAAAGGCCATAACCTAGTGGATACATGCTTGCCTTTTAGTCTCCTCTCCACTTAATTATAAATAAAGAAGTTTAATATGAAATTAAATAAAGTCTCCATCTGCTCAGGAGCGTGCGCTGCCCTGTGCTTTAACCTGTGTCATCCCTGCACCTTTTTAATGAATGGCCTTGAAGTGAGAGCTGATGAAGGCCCACGCTCTAAAAAAAAAAAAAAAAAAAAAAAAAAAAAAAAAAAAAACCAACCACCACAACACTGTCAAGCTGGTGGTTGGGCAGTCCGGGGTGGGGCGGGGAACGGGACGGATAGACGGCACACATGGGATGGACAACCCACCAGCTCTGCGCCTCCTCAAGCATAGGTCTAGGTGTCCTGTGTCAAAAATTAGCACTTTATCCCACTCCAGCCCCAAGGTATAGAGTTAGAGGCACGACTGCTACTGTCATTTTGCATGGATCAAGGCCAGGAACACCTTCTTGGGCCTCCCAGTACAACAGGCGTGGGACTGCTCAGTGCTGGAACCCAACACGCTTTTAGACTATCCGAAAACTTAGCTTCTGAGCAAAACTCTAAACTTCCACAGCTTATCACCCAAAAAACAAAAAACCAAAACCAAAACCCTCAAGACACATAGTCAGTCCCTGAAATCCAGCAGACAAGGAAAGGAAATCCAGGGCTCGCCTATCTTGGGTGAATGGTTACTGTAGGAAATGGGAAAGGCCAAGCCTGGGCCCGGTAGAGAAGAAGGACTCCCTCTCCCCCCTCATCCTGGAGTGCCACCGGAGAGCATCGTACGCGGTGAGCAGCCAGTTTCAAGACTGGAGCAGGGACTAAGGTACAAACCTTGGCAGCAGTTCAAGGCAGCTCCACGCTCACCCCTCGCTCTGAATGCCAGTTGTTAGGAGCACCAAAGGCTCCAGGGCCGTGGTGAGGCCCCAAGGCATCGACACAGCCCGGCTCCTGCTCCTGGCACGGCTGGCTCACAGCCCCCCACCCCACAGTACTCCCCCCACCGTGTTCTAGCCCTCAGGTCCCAAAGCAGTACACAGAATGCATCTTTAATGAAGGACTGTGCATCTTACATCCACTGCAGGAAAAAAACTTTTGATGGAACTACTGTGCTATTGGCACAGTGGCAGCCCCCTCGGAAGAATGGATTCATGCCCCATGTCTTAGTAAGAGTGCTAGTACATCAGAGCCTGTACGTCAGTAACTTTTGAGTATATTCTTTTCTCTGAAAAATGCCATTTACTGTGAACGTCGGTGACTAAAGTAATTACGGCGACTCACAAGGGCTGTTTAGATTACTAATAGGTCTTTTGGAAGATACTCTACAGATTACTATGTGCCTTCGTATCTAATTTACCACCCTTTGCTGGGGGTTAAATATTTATGTTTGTCTGACTAGGTAGATTTAAAAATAAACTTGCATGCAAGCACAAATTGAAAATTTGGGCATGAACTGCATCTGTTACCTTACTAGCAGACAGGCACAGAGGTAAAGAGTTTCATCAGCTTCGAGAAGAAGGCCACATGGTGCAAATCTGCTTGCAAGAACAGACCCATCCTATACTTCTTGACTTCCCATTCCCAAAGCACCATCCATGTGATGCTTTTGCACATTACAGCAATTACTTCATTAACACTTTACGTCACTACTGATTTTATTTAAACACTCGGTAAAGGGAATTTTAAATTTTTTTTTTTTTTTTTACATTACAGTTTCCTTGAAATGAGCAACCAGACTACATTAGTTTGATTTAGAGTAGAGCCTAAATGCCACAGTTAGAAAGTGAATTACAGTCTTCTAAAAGTGTATTTGCTTAAGGAACTGACCTGGACTTTCCCAAAGTAGAACGGTTTCCAGCAGGAAGGACAGTCTGTATTGCTATGGACTGTAAAATACAGTTCTCTGATTGCATCTGGGAAATTAACAATTCTTTCTTCCAAAAAAAATTTAAAGCTCTTTACAATTGTAACACAAGCACAGTTATCACTCGAGATTTCAGCTGACTTGCTAGCAGGAAGGTTGTGAGTGAAGAGCCACCTTAAGCTGCTGGAGTCAGCTCTGGAATCTCACCTGCCAGAAAGGAACAGGGCTAGCCTGTACCTGGCCTAAAGGATTCAGGAGTGAAGGTGATGACAGCTAAATTATTACAAAAGGCTTCCTCCCAAGAATCATTGTCTCTGGCACTGTGAGAGAGAAGAAAGCAACCAGCATTCGTAAACTAATAGAAATAAATCCCAAACACTAGCATTTGTGCAGCAATTACATGGAATATTTATCACCACTGGAATGAATGGTGATCTCTGACCTTCTAACATTTTTTTGCAAATGAATCCATTAGTTCCAACCCCCTTCTCTTATCAGTACGTGAGCCATAAAGCATTGCAGTCCTAGGCGTAGATGAGCAAGGAAAGCGGAGATTAATTGTATTTGTAGTAATGAGTGAAAAAGGAAGTAGGCTGAGGGCCTGCAATGAGACAGTTGTTAAACTTGGCCCTATACAATTGCATTAGTAAGCCAATAAATTACTCTCTGCAACTTTACTTGGATTGTTGCAAAGGTTTGAGTTTTAAAGAGCAGATTTTTACAGTTAAGTCAATACTGGCTTCTGGACTGCTATGGTTTTTAGCACATTTAAGATGCATCTACAAAGCCAACTTACAAATTAATAAATCTTTCCTTTAATTCAGTCTGCCAAAAACAAAGATAGAACACTGACTCCTGCAGGAGCCATGTTAGTGATGTAAACCAAAGGACTGGGGATTAAACAAGGATTACTGAGCGCTAAATCAATGTGTTTCCTTTTCTGGCTGTGTGTCTGTGGTGTGAAAGTATGGATCATTACATAAAACACGGCACATGACTGCCTGGATTAACACTAGACAATGTTGCAGCAATGCTGAGACACCAAGTTTGATGTTTTAAGCGTGACCAGTGTGCTATCGAGAAAGTGATGGCAATGACTAAGGAAGAAAGCATGATTTTCCTATTGTTTGTAGTATTCTGAAATTCCAACCTGGGTCACCCTACTAATTTTTCCAAGTAAACCTGGCTGTGTTTAATCCCTGCCCTACTCTTCTGGGGCATGCTGGAGGCTTCTTTTATGATGTGAAGAAAACTATCCAGAATTAAGATCAGACTGGATTTTTTTTTTTTAGCAATTCATTTAAGGCTCTCACAGTATGAAATTAAATGCGAAAACCCTCACGTCTGTACTATCAGATACAGCAAACAGAAATGTAACTTTTTAAATAGACTTCAGTTGAAGCATACCAGTCGTGAAACTTGCCAACAGCATCAAGGTAAGCGTGCAGCAAGTAGCCGTATTCGGGATACCGAATTCTTTGTCGCCTGACCTTACCACAGACTCTCATCCCCCTTGGTCAAGACAAGACCAGCAGCCAGCGGTCAGACTGGTCAGTCACACAGCCTTTCTTGTGCACGGTTTTAGTTACCACTGCCCCTTATCAAACACCATGAAATAACAGGTCTGTTTGGCTTGAGCCATCTGCTCCCCTATGCATTTTTAACGCCATCAGCTCATTTAATCAGCCTATGAAGAATTTTCTTCCAGAGTAGCGACACCATCCACTGAATACATTTAGCAGTGATACGCACCCTGAAATACATCTAATGGTCATGTCTGAGGAGGTAAATTTTAACTATTAGTGGTTTATTCCCTTCCAATACAATCCATCCCGAAAACTTCGACACTATAATGTATTATTAAACCACATAGTTGGGACCGTGGCAACATCATCTCTCAGTTGTGAATGTTTCGCTTATCTGATTAATGCTATGAAATATATCTGCATGTTCTAGCAGCATTACTGTGTACTGCTACTGCTTTATTCTGACTTATCTCAGAGAAATTTGATTTGCAGTTCAGTATTGTAAGAGGAGCGGAAGGGGGGGGTGAGGGGGGCAAATCAAAAGAAAGAAGCAACCTGTCCCTGTAAATTAGGTGATACAAAGATTCTGGAAAGCATGAAGGGGCCTTGAAGCAAACCACCTCCAGCAAGGTGCCAGATTCCTTATGGACAAGGATGGCAGGCAGGAAAAGTACCTATAGCAAGCACATGGTGATAGGGCTGTCTTCTTGAACTTGTACACCAGCTCATTTGAGTTTCAGAAGTATTTGCTTTTACCTCCCACCATCCTTTTTTAAAGGTGTTGGAACACTAGGAAATCCTGTAAACCGCAGCCGAGACCTCTAACTAAGCCGGTGCTCACCCAGAGGAGCACGTATTTATTTCTCTACTATGAACAGTCGTAATGCCAAATGTTACAGTGCCCCTGGAGATAGCAGCTGTCTTGAAGCAGCCACATATGCTGCAGAAGAACCATCCCAGAGCTGTACTATCTCCTTACAGGAGAGTGACATGGCAGCGAAAAAATATTAATTCTAACAATTGCCTATTACAATCTGAAGTTCTAATTAAAAAAAAAAAAAGCTGTTATATTAGATTGAGATTACAGTGGGATGCCATTTCCTCCTAGGTTTTTTTCAAAGTATATGTAAATTAGGGCAGAAAAAAACTATAGACATCTTTTGGGACTTTCTGGACAGCAATGATCTCTCTTTCCTACCAACTGCAGGGTTGATTGATCCTGATAATGTCCAGATCAGGGAATCTAGGGAGGATGTTAAAATGCTGAGCCATTATTCTGCTCCACAGCTCTGGCATCTCCTGTGTGCAAAGGTACATTTTCCAGGCACCCGTGGCACTGCTTGCTATAACTACGGTCTGACATAGGTAGGAGGAAGGTTGGTGCTTTGGACCTACGTAATAACTTTAAAGGTGGCAGAGAATGTGGCCATGGCATTTGTCTGGATGGTAATTAAACTGCTGATGTGAAATCCCAGTGATTCACAGATACATTGTCTGTGTTAACAGAAAACATCTAGGCTGCTTTTAACATAATACATACGGTAAGTACTGTCTTTTCAGATTTTTTTTGCCTCAGATATTTTGATGGCATGCAGACTTGGCATCATGCTAAATAGAGACATTGAGTCTTTATAGTTTTATCTCTTGAGCCCATCTGGTTTGAAGTTGACAACAAGCAGGAAAGGGAATAGAATGAAAGACTCACTTCATGTTTGCTGAAATAAAAGAAATGTGTAAGGCAGTGCTCAAATAAAATCAGCCTGGGAGGAGGGCTGCTGCGCTCCCCTCACCACCCCTCCTCTGCCCTTTTAAGATGATGGGAATGGGACGGCTTTGCTGCAACCGCTCCGCTCTCCCTGCGAGCTCTGACTGCCCACTGTCGGAGCTCACCCCCAGCCAAGAGGCAGCTGAAGCAGTTCAGCAGGCAGGCTGGAGCACCGGCGGGACGGAGAACCGCCTGCCCCCCCGGAGCGAGGGACAATGGGAGCACTGAGCAAGCAGAGCGAAAAAGCAAACAGAAACGCAGAGCCCTTGTCCATCAGCCAAGCTAAGACCACTGAAAGACCAATAGTGCGAACACCTCACACGAAGGTGCTTCAGTAAGTGTTACACGTTGTTTATTCTGGTTTTAATTTCCTTTTGCAATTTACAGATGCAGCCCAAGGACTTCAGGCTGAGTACCTGGGCACTTGTGCAACTACCCCTGTTAGCGGCAGGTACAGAGCATGCCAACAGCACCAGAAGAGTCCTGCCCTGCCCACTGGAACAACCGGTGCCTCAGTTACCAGAACCAGCTTCAGTGAGAGCGTATTTGGTTGCAGGAAAACAGACCCTTTCCTTCTCCATCTCCCAATGACCCCTACGAGCTGTTCGTACAGGAATGACAAACTTCTGTAACTAGAACTCGGGCTAGAACAGACGTAGAAGGGCACTTGCTTTCTCAGTGAGGCGCACCGTACGAAATGTTCGCCCTCTCACGGAGGTGATGAGAGGCTATCCCTTATCAGCTACAGGATCACTCTGGGAGCATAAGATGGAAGGCGCTATACAAGTTTGCGCGATTTTTACACCATGTAGCAGCTCGCGTTGAAAATGTTCTCTTTCCCTTTATGCTGCTCCATCTCCTTATAGAATTAGGTCCTACATGTGACTTTTCTGGCTTTTGTTCTTAATCACTTTGTTACGAGTTCAAATTTATATTTTCAACCTAAACAGAAGTGAGTGATTTATTGTAATTATTTTGTATAGGCTGCTCTTCATAAACTCTTTTTAAAAATCTGGAAAAACATTTAATTTCCCATATGGAAAGAACACATTTATCATACTTTACTCGGATATACTTGGCCGACTATTGCACATATATGCAAAACATATGTGACATATTCAAGGCTGAATTCCATAAAACAGAAATGCTATGAAATGTGATATAATAAATATATTACACAGACATATGTGGCCAATTTATAAAAGTATGGTATCTTTGGTAAATTTATAATAGGTCATTTCTATTAATGGAGGGGAATGAGTGTATTTTTCTGGCATACATAACACATATAGTCCTTCACACAGACTTCCTGAAGGGAGGTGGACCTTGGAAAAGCAGACTTGTACATGTGCACATATAGTCTATATGGGACACGTCCGTATTTTTCAAAATTAATGTATATCTTCAAAAACCAGCTCTTGCTTTTTTGCGTTGATCATGTGTACAACATACTGGGCAGAAAATAATTAGGAAATACTGTTCTTGGAGATTAGCAAACCTCTGCTACGCTAACTAGATCCCCACAGGCAACGGGTGTCTCTCGCTTTAATAGAGAGCACATTTTATAAGCACACGCTGGTCTCACGATAACGGCCAGTAATAGAAATCTTTGGGTACGGTTGCTTTCACCTAGTTGTGTCAAACACTCGTGTAAATTAAAGATCTTACTGATCATTTGAATCAGAATAATTAAATGAAGGAAAAAAACCTGCATACGTTTAGAAAAAAAAGTTACATACTCACACACGCACATACTAGCCTCTACGCTAGTAAGCTGGACTCTTGATAATACCAGCTCATAGCAACAGCTGAATTATTGCCGGCTGATGATCCCCACGCTCTAACTCACGCATTGCTGCCCTTCCTTATTGATGCCTGTGTCCTTCAGAGATCAAATCTTTGCTTTATAAAACAAATCTACGTTTTTCTCTCAGACTGGATATTTGCAAGCTCGGGCAGAAGCGCTCTAGGGGTTGCTTTTGTGCGGGTGGACGACCGGACCGGTGCGATGCCCAGCTCTTCCCTCTGGAGGGAGCCTGCTCTTCAGGCTCGGCACCCCGGGCCGAAACCCCGCGTACCCCAGCGCCCCCCGCCCGCCCCAGCACAGCATCTCGGGGCCACACCGGCACGTCTCCGCAGCTTTCTGAGCTGCTTGGACGAAGGTGCTAAAACTTGCTTTGCAGGTGCTGCTGCGGTAGCTCTCCCAGCACTCCTCCGGGCAGCTCCGCTTCTGCCCCCCAGACCTAACCTGTGGGTGCCTAACCTGTTTCCAACGGCTATAGGGCTCCCTTTAGGTAGGCTGAATGTTGCGCTGCAGGAGCAAACTGCTTTTCTTACTCCTTTCAGAGCAGATCAAGCTGCCATTGCCCCTTGGCCAGGGATCCACGCATCGCAAGCTGAAATCCACTTGCTGGAGAGAACGAGGTCAGTTTGGCCTGGAGGACAGCACACCAGCTGGGGTGGCCCCGAGCCATGCAGCCCCGCTAGCCGTGGCTTCTTGGGGTGCACTAGGAAGCCCCTAGCTCGTGGGACACCCACGCTGTCCCCCAGTGGCTGCAAAATGCCTTTTTAGGCTTACTGCAGTCCTTGGGTCATTCTCCACGCTGCAACCCACTGTTAGACAGACTGTGGCCTGAAGGAAACCCGAGCACTTGCTCCCCTGGCAATGGCCGTGCGCATGTGTGCTTGAGATGGACTGAAGAGATGCCAATGCCCCAGGATGCAGTGCGGCATCTGCTGGGGACCACCGTCACAGTTCCACCCAAAGCAGTTCTATGGTCTCCCTGAACAGGAGGAAAGATTAAAAAGAGCATCCAGGAAGTGTGTAAATGGTGTGCGTGAACACTGCAAGCACACAGAAGTCTCATCCCCATGCTCCTGTCCTACACTGAATTTAGTCAGATCCATTAGCAAGGGAAAAATAAAACCAGCAAGAAAAACCCATTCCTGAAAACCTGAGCTATCCCCCGTGTTTGGGTAAGTGATCAAGCAAAGGCCTCCCTTGTTTCACCTGTGGGTGCCTAATCCGATATTTATCCACTGAGGTAAGTGATGTGGTTTTTAGACCTTTGGAGCAATCAGTAAATTCAGCCTGTACCTCTGGAAAATGGAGCCACATGGCTAATTTATTCTCTAGCCCTGTTTGGAAGAGACAAAGGGTGCTTGTAACCTCTGTGCTTGGGCCTGTTTTACCAGCAGCTTTTAAATACACAGCGTTGTGTGTGACTTGAGGCGACCGTAAGTGGAAGTATTGTCTGGAAACGCTGCAGCCTTCTTTCCGAGTATGTGCCATGGACCTTGGTGACGGCATGTACTGCGTGAAGTTTAAACATACATGTAATCAAATCATACAAAGTAATTTGTCAAATGAAACTGCAATACATATAGATAAGGCATGGCCTGTACATGATACACCTTGACTAACTGGCTGACAGGTAACATGAAATTAAAGCGTTAACAGCTTTTCTGTGATTTTTCAAAAGGCTTCTGCTCCTCAGTGTGCAGTGTTACGGGGTTTTTGTTTGTTTGAAGTGGATTTTCTGTTGTGATAGAAAAATAACACTGCTTGCTTTCCATACCCGGAACACCCCCACCCAGTGAGACAGACGTAGCTATACAAGAAGGAAACGCTAGTCAAAGCCCCGAGGAAGCTTGATTTGAGGACTAAAACATGACATGAAATGGACGGCTAACATGCTTAATACTAATATATAAAAGCACCTTGCATGCTGATGGCCTAAAAGCAAGGTTAGAAATACCACTGCCATAGTTAAAACTGTAGTCGTGATACAGCTGCATGGTCTCTGCTTCCCGTTCAGACACAGGACTTCTGTAGTGGTTCTTCTAGCACAGAGGACAGGCTAGTGATCCCGAGGGCCCACTGCCCACAGCCATGGGTTGAAGTTCTGTGATTTTTCTCTTCTTCTAATGGAGATAAATTAAAATTCCTACAATCAAGGCAAGGACCTTGAGCCACTTTCTGTAAGAGCACAGTTTAGTCCCGGTGTCTTGGGTCATGCAGTCCTCTCAGCTCTTGTGCAGGAAAGTACGTTTGAAAAGGCGTGTGGCCAGTCTGCACTGAGAGCCAGTGGCACTTCTTGCAGCATTCCGTGTACGTTTAAAGAAAAGAGGTGCTTACAAATACAAATGGAAGTGTACCGTATCCATTTCAACCTGGGACCCCAACCCGGCAAGCTGTTGCGTAACGATAGATCCCTGCAACCATGGGCAGCTCCAGCAACCAGGGAGCAAGGAGGGAGGGAGCGATCACCTGTGGAGATTCACTATGTGCTCAGACTAAACAAGTCCAGTTTAGTATCCCTCTGTATTTAAGTGACCTCGTTTTGTAGGGGAGGTTTAGACTTCAGAGCAAACTCACAAATACACACAAGTTATCAAACAAGAAATGAAAGAAAGAAAGAAGAGGAAAAACATTTATAAATGTCACTGTCCAATGACTTTTCAATTTAAATGAAATAAGATTATCTACATATATCTACAAATATCTACATGTATCTACAACTGTTTGCAGATATGATTCTTTGGTTGTCCTCGCTTTTTTCCTACACTGCAACTATCAAGAAAAAAAAAAAGTGTTTGCATAATCTTTGAAAGAAACAATAAATATAACAACTTCATTAAACGTTTGACCAAAGCTTTGGCACTAATCAGTTTACAGATAACAAATCATACTGAAAACTCTGAAATAACAGCGGCAAAGCAACAGAGCACATCCGAGAGCCATTTCCCACTGACTAATAACAAGCACAAGGCTATTTTACATCAACCTCTCTGAGAACATTAATTATGATTTAGTCAGACACTAAGAATCTCACAATTCACTGCAAATGTCAAATAAAATACATATTTCTTGCACAAGTCTTTTTCACGGATCCAGGTGTATTTTTTTTATAACAGGAAAAAAAAAAAATTACATAAAATACTCATGTTAGCCTGTATCCCTTCTTAAACCCTTCCAAAACAGTTTGGAAGCCCAAAGCCCACTGCCAGAGACGGAATAAACATTGCTATTAACACTGCCACCTGCACAAGGGAAGGATTATGTTTTAAAAGGTTTGTAGTGAAAATGCACAAACATGGATGAATAGAGGACTTAAAAAAAATATATATATATAATAACCCCCTTCTTTTCATAGGGTCACGTGGAAGAATCAGAAAATTGTTCATAATACTGTATACCAACACAGCTGAGGAGCTGTTCAATACCTTCTGTGAACAAAAAGGGACTGCCGTTTGGTGAGCATCTGACAAAAAACACAAGCCAACTATTCAAAACGCATCACTGGGGAAACTGTGATGAACAGGCCCACCTTTTCAACAGTAAGGAAAGACTGCTGAAAGAAGATATTAAAGGAAAAAAGAAAAAAAGTACTTACCAGCTCTAAGAGGGGAAGATGCAGCAAGCAGGTAGGTGCAGAATAGGTGCTTTGGGACTACTGCAGTTTGGGTCAGCCAAATACAAGGGGTAAGGCATTCTGGGGAAAAAACCCTGAAGTTCCTCTACAAGGCACCTCTCAACGGGAGAGCGTCGAGCGCTCAGGAAGGGATGTAGGAGGGTCAGCACCGTGAGGCTGCCTGGGAAGAGGCCAGTCTACAAACTATCGCTGAGAACACACAGCCCACACTCTGCGGGTATCCCCCCCCACCCCAGGCCGGTTTTTAAACCTTAGCATCCATTGTCGTGAAAACGAGAAGCCGCACACGGCTGTGCTCTTGGCCACGGCTCTTCTCAACAGCTCCGGAAAACGCTGCTGTGGTTGAGTTGCCCCACGGAACCCCAGAACTCAGGAGCGGGTCAGGGCCGGGGGAGAAGCGGACAATTAGTTCTGACAGTGAAGATTCAAAGTGTTCCCTTAACCTAAACTCTGCTTCCTTTGACAGTCTCCTGGAAGAACCACCTGAGCCAACCGCGGACGAGGCCAAGAGCGAGACCTCCATCGCCACGTGCAGACCCGCGCCCGGGGCCCGCCGCCGCCGCCGGGCCCTCCCCGCTCGGTGCTAACGTTGCGCCTCCCGCGGGGCCGCGGAGCGCCCGCGGCACCGCCGGCACCGGTGCCCACACCGAATCTCCCACCGGGAGGCCCGGCGGGCGGGCGGGCGGGGCGGGGCGGGGCGGGGGGGCGAGTCACCTCACGGCTTCCCGACGGCCCTCGGCGCGCTGGCGGGGCATCCGCAAGGAGGGAGGCGCGGGGGTGGGGAGAGGGGAGATAACGACATATGGCTTCATTTATCAAAGTGCAGCTGCGGGTCGCAGGGCGGCGGGGAGCGCCCGCCCGGCCCCGGCACCCCCGGCCCGCCGCCCGCCGCCCTCACGGCCCGCCGGCGGGTGGGGAGCGGGGCGGGGGGCCCGCCGCTTCCTGCGATTGGGCTCTCCCGTTGTCGATCGGGTCGAGCCGGCCTATCAGCTCGCTAGTGAGGCGGGAGGAGAGGGAAAGGCGGGAAGGGGGGGGTGGCGCGGCGAGGGCGGCGGCCGCGCCGCTCCCTCGCGCCGTCGGTGGCGGCCGGGCGCGCCGCCCCGTTACCGCGGCCCGTAGTCGTAGCTGGCGGGGCCGCCGGCGGAGGAGTACATGTTGGCGGCCGCCGCCGCCGCCGCGTTCATGTGGTGGTGGTGGTGGTGGTGGTGGTGGTGGTGGTGGTAGCCGTGCCCGCGGATGGCGGGCAGCGGGTAGGGGGCGGGCCGGCTCTTCGCCCCCAGGTAGTGGTCGTAGGCGGCGGGCGGCGGCGGGTACTTGTAGGGGTGGTGGTGGAGGGGCTCCGAGGCGGCGGGCTCCAGGCGCAGTTCGTGGTGGGGCGGGCTGGGCCGCCCGCCGCCCAGGGGCACCAGCCCGCCGCCCCCGCCGCCGCCCGGCAGCGCGGGGCTGAGCACGCGGGACATGAGCTGCTGGTGCGCGGCCTCGGCCTGCAGCGGCGTGCCGCCCGCCGCCTCCCGCTCGTACTCCCGCCGGCTCTCGGCAGCATCTGCGGGGGCACACAGCGTCAGGCCCGCCGCCAGCCGCGGCGGGAAGCAAATCGCGACGACAGCGAACGGCAAGGACAACAGCAAGCGGCGCGCGACGATAAAAGCGAGGTCGCGAGCGCGGCGCGCAGCAGCGTGCAGCAGGAGCGGGGCTTGTGGGACGGGGCCTTCTGACTGCGATAAATGGAGCGGCATTGACTGACAAGCCGGTACACGCCTGACATTTTTGCGATTGTGTAACACTAAACAAATACAGACTTCCCTTTATTTTGCAGGCCCGGAGTGCGTTGGAAGAAAGGCCCTCGGTTGTCTTTGCAGTTGTTTGCTCTGCGTAATGGAAAAGGAGTCAATGGGCTGAGGTGCTGTTCGACCTGACTGCGGCTCCTGAATGGGAGCGGGTCGGCGCGGAAGGCGCTGCCAGGGCGCGTGAAAAGGGCGATGCGAGGGGAGCCAGCGGCCCTCGCTCCATCCCTGCCCGAAAAGCCAAACTTGCTGCCAAAAAGTCGAAAATGGGACACTAAAGGAAGAGGGCGGTGTTTTTAAAGCAGCAAAGGTGATTAAGTACGACAACAGTGAGCAGTTTAGACCCGAGAAAAACTAATTAGGCTACAAAGGTGGCTATTTTTCTTTAAAAGAAAACAGGTGGTAGCGCAAAGCTCGTTAGCAATGGAGCGGTGCCCGCTGCAGGCGGCTGTGCACCAGCGCGGCGAGCGAGGCTGGCCCCAAGCATGCACGCGCTGAGGCTGGCCGTGCAGGCCAGCAGGTCCAGGGTGACGGGCTGGCGCGGCCGCTGGGGGCTCTCACCTTTCTCTGTCCCGTTCTGGTGGGCCGGGGAAGAGACTGGATTCCGGGATCTGGCAAAAGCACTCATGAGAGGAAGGGCCCCTGGCCTGTGATTCCTGGGCCTGGAAGAAGAAGGGGAGAAGTGATACGAGGCCGATGGTCCAACAGAACGAGCGCTTGGAGCATCGCTGCCGTGAGGTGCAGCTGGCACACGGGGCCCAACCCAGCGTACCCCGAATGCCACGCAAGCCTCGCGCAGATGTGAGCTGGGCAGGTGCATGCTAAACGGGGGGCGAGAGCGGGTCGGTAGTCGTAAAGGTAGTGGTTGTAGTCAGTAAATACGCAGCCTTACCAGTCCTCAGGGTCGCAGTCTCTGAATCCCTTGGCGAAAGGGTTGCTGGCGATCTTCAGCTGCGTGATCTGTGAAGAGAAGCGGAGAAATGTCTCAAAGCGGCATGCACGGGGCTTCTCGGCCAGACGGCGAGCGCATCCCCGGGCGGGCTGTGGGAGTCAGCGGCGCCTGGTGCAACGGAGAGAGCCCAGGTGGCCGGTGGGGCCGGGGCACGCTCTGCCACAGAGCACAAACATGTGCTTTCCCTCTGTTAGAAAATGCGGGCTAGTACGCTACCTAATACGAGTTCAAGGCGAAGGGAGAGGCAGCCTGAGTTGGCTGCAAGAGCTGTGTAAATGCACTTGTAAGAAAATGCCACATTATATGGGTCACCACTGGAGCAGCTAAGACAAATCACTGGATAAATCATACTTATGTATTTATTTAATTCACCAGGGAGAAGGCAGGACATTTTCTATATTTAAGCAAATCCACGGATAAAGTATGTGATTGTGAGTTTCCGGAATGGGTTGAAAAACAAACTTTAAGCCCCTCAGTGACAGTTCCAGCCTTAGAGGTCAAACTGATAGAAAGCAGAAGAGAAAGGGCAGCTGTCCGGAGCCATCAGGCAAATGCCAGCCGGGGGGGGGGGCTCCAGAGCCCCTTAAAGGCACAGCCTTGCTCCGGCCCGGCCGCAGCATCCCGGGGGGACCCCGGCTGGATTTGCTGGGAGCCGCTGCGGAGGGTGGCACCGGGGACAGCCCGGCGACCCGCCGAGGGCTGCGGCATCGGCGCCGGGTGAGGCGGGTCGTTCGGGGCAGCGCCGAAAAGTCCCCGCTATGGAATCGTATTTGCACTCGCGGCTGGGGTTCCTGCTCTTTGCATTACCCTGATGCGATTTAAAGAAGCAATTGGATTAACTGCTGCCCAGAAACCCGCATCAGATTAAGGGGGTGGGTTGTTTCGTTTCGGGTTTTTTAATATATGCTTGTATTCTGGGGAGATACGGACCGCCGCGAGCTCAGAGAAGTAAAATCGCAGATTTATCCAAACAAATTGTGAGTGACATTTCGCAGTGGGAAGCCTGTAGTTTCCCAGCTAGCCCCAGTCTCGGGTTTACATAGGTAATGAGGTCCCCCTGGGCCGGGGGGAGCGGGCGATGGGGCTGGAGCCCACGTCGCTTCCTCGGCGAGCAGCGATGCAGCTCTGCGCGGCTCCCCGGCTATCGGGTTCCCTCCACTGCCCCAGAATGGGTTTAGCAGATGGGGGGGAGGAGGAGGAGGAGGCGGGAATACCCCCAGGACCCCCCCCCCCCCCCGCAGCCCGGCCTTCAGCCGGGCGAAGGGGCTGAGCCCACGCCGGGCGCGCCCGCACCCCTGGTACCGCCGGCGCGACCCCGACCCCCCTTTTTCGTTGCCCCGGGCCCCGCTGCCGCCTCACCCGGTGGTTCTGGTAGGCGGTCACGGCCGTGAAGCGCGTCTCCTCGAAGACGAAGGTTTTGAAGTTCTCCTCCGCGTATTTCTCGCTGTCTTTCCGGGGGTCCACGTAGACCACGTGAAAACGCGGCTGGTATCTGTGCATGGAGTTCAAAATGATCTGAATGATAAAACGAGCAAGGAGACAATAACTGATCCAGGCGGAGCATGGAGAGAGGAGAGCGCGGCCGCCGGCCCCGCCGGCTCCCCGGCCCGGGGGCAGAAGAGGGGCGCGGAGCCCCCGGGAGGGGCGCGGGCAGGGGCACCCCACGGGGATCACGGCGCGGGGAGTCGGGCGTGTGTGCGTGTCCCGCTGCGTGACACCTTCCCCCGGGAAGACTTACATGCCCGTTGTCGTCCAGCAAATTGTTGGTCAGTTTGAGTTTATCGAAGGAAACGATCTGCTTCATCCACTGCGCGCCCTTCGCCGGGGAGTCCGGGTGGTAGTGCACCCTCCCGGGGGTGGCGGGGTCGGCTTTGCCGGCCACCAGCCAGGAGGAGCTGTGGAAGGCGTACCTGCGGGAGCGGAGGGCAGCCTCAGCCGCAGCCCGGGGGGCTCTCACCGCCCCCGGCCCCGCGGGAGGGTCCCCTCGGCCCGGCGGGGGGGACGCGCCGCCTGCCCGGTCCCTCCCGCTTCCCACGGCAACGAGAGGAGCCAGCTCTGCTCTGCTCCGCGCCCAGAGCCGCTGCGGGGGGGAATTAACGTTTTATCAGGTCGCCGATGGCGCTGGCGGGAGACAAATCTGCAGGACGGAGGGAATTTATGGCTACCTGCGCAGGTTTGGGAGAGAAGCCACAGAAGCTCCCCCTTCCTCTGAAAAAAAGGGTGAAAGGGAGCCCTCTATACAGTAATGCTCTGGCTTTAAGCGAAGAGTGGAAATTTATGTGTAGATTAATAGCAGGTCCGGAGTTTAGCAGTCGCATTTCATTCTTTCAAAGTACGTATTCAACAGTAACATTTAAAACAGAGAAACCAATCTTCTATACACGTGTTTACTTTAAAAGCCAGTGTTTGCACAGGGGGAATTAGACACCATTGGACTCGAGCAGAAACATTACTTTTTAAAGATATACTCAATTGGATGTTATATATCCCACTTCCCTTGACAAGCAAACATTTCTAGGACGCCCTAAGAATTTGGATATCTGTCTAAATATTTATATATCGGACCCTGCGATTCCTACGCGGGCTGCCTGCTCGGCGTCCTGATCTGAAGCTAAATACATAATGCGCCTTTCACCGTCTTTAAATTAAAGGGTTCGCAAACCAGACCCATCGCTGCCTTGCGAGTCGCCCGTTTCCAAGGCCTTCCTACGCTGCCGCTGGAGACAAGGGCAGGGTTTTGTGCCTCGGGCGGCCGGTGCCTTTCCAGAGCACAAAACCCGCTCTCTTCACCCAAGCACCCGGCGGGCTCGGCACAGCACCGGGACGCCCGCGGGGCCGGCACCGGCGGGCCACCGGCCCCAGCCGAGAGGCTACGGCACTCGAGGAGCACCGGGGGGTTCTTGTTCGGGGGGAACGGGCGTTTGCCGGGTGGAGACGGGGAGGGCTTTTCTGGGCAGGACAAGGCGGCTCCAGCCCTGCCGCCCCGCGGGTCCGCGCCCCCCGCAGCCGCCCCGCTCCCGGCCCCAAACCCCTCGCAACGGCGTGAAACGGACTCCAGGGCAGCCGCACCCCGCGTCTCCTCCTCGCCCCGCAGCGAGGCGTGCCGGGCCCACGGGCACATCCCCGAGCCCCGGGAGGGCAGGGGCGGGGGGCGGGCAGCCCCCCCTGCAGCGCCGAGCACCGCGGGACGGGCAGGGCGTTACTTGCCGGTATCGCTTGTCGTCCACGGGGACGAAATCCATGAGGAGCATGTAGTCAGCCATGGGGTCCATCCCGAATATCTTCACCTGGAAGGTGGGGAACATGCGCCTGGCACAGAGAGGAGAGAGAGAAGAGCTGAGTTGGGGGGCAGCGGGGAGCCCAGGGGGGCCGGCGGCGGGTACCCGCGCCCTCCCCGGCCCGGGGGGGGCCCAGGGCCCGGTGCGGGAGCCCCGCAGCCTTCCCGGCCCTTCCCCTCCAGCTGCCCCGATGCCCGCCCGGTTGCGATGTCGGGTCCCCCCGCAGGAGCCGCCGGCCGGAACGGGAGGAGAAGGCAGATGCGGCCGGGCAGCCTGGGGAGAGGGGCTGCCGTGTCCCCCGGCCCTCGGCGGCATCCCGAAGGACGAGCCGGGGCAGCGCGGGGCCTCTCCCGGCGGCCCCGGGACCGCACACCCGAAATGCGGGATGCAGAGGCCGGCGCGGGGGGAACAAGCACCACCGCTGCCTTTGCCATGGGGAGACACAAGTGGAAAGGATTTCCTCCCCGCGGCTGCCCCATCGCTCTAGCTGCCCTGAGTTGAGGCAGATGCAAGGCATTACCCCTCTTCGGACCCACGCCAGAGCCGGGGGTAGAGCCTCGGGCAGCCCGGGGGACACACACACACGTCAAGAACCTCCTGCGGGCGACGCGAGGGGACCGAGTTCCCACTTCTACAGCTTCTGCCCCCCAAATCTACGCCCCTTTTAAAGCAGCGCTTACAGCAGCAGCGTGGAGACCTCCCGCAGGCCGGAGGGGCAACCGCACCCCCCGGGCGGGCAGGGACTCGGGGACAACGGGGATGTCCCGGTCACCCCCCTCCCGGCCCCGCTTCGTTGCCAGAGTCCGGCTGGGCTCCCTGTCCCCGCACCTTTGCGGGGAGAAAGGAGAGCGGGAAGGAGCTCGGGGCTCCCGGGCAGAGCAGGTCGGCCCCGGGGCTGTCCCCGCCGCTCCGCTCCGCGCAGACCCCCGGGGACCCCAGGCTAAGCCGGGGGCGCGGGGCCCCCGCTCAGGGAGGACACGATGCCTTCGAGGGGCTGCGGGGCAAACAGGATCGGGGCTGGGCTAAGGGAAGGGGCCCGGGGGCCCCCCCGTCCCTCCCTCCGCACCCACCGGGGCCGGGCCCGGCCCGCGGCTCCCCGGCGGGACGCGCCGAAGATGCGCCCTCGCGTCGGGGCTCGTTACGGCTTCGTTTTTGTTTAAGAGAGAGAGAGAGAGAGATTTTTTTTGTTTTGTTTCCGAGTAGGAAACCAAGCGAGCGACAGCGGCCGGCATTTCGGGAAGGGGGTTTGCAGCCGTTGAAAAACCAAACTCCCAACACCCGCAGAAAAACCAACGCGATCGAACCCGGGCATCGAAAGCCCCCCCCGGCTCAGTCTCGGGGCGCACGGCCGGACCTGCTCTGCCTCTTGCCGGGGCTTTTTTGGTTGCGTGCCGCTGCTCCCCACCGAGGCGGGGCCGCCTGCCCGCAGCGCGGCCAGGGCAGCGGGGCTCCGGCCCCGCACCTCCTGCCAGTGCGGGCCCGGGCTACCGGGCGGCAGCGGGAGCGGCAGCTGCGGCCCCCTCTCTGTAACGCTTTAGCAAACTCTGGAGGACGTTTCCAATCGCTCCCTCTGTTATTATTATTTTTAAAGGTGTTAAAGCCCCCATTAGCTCCAGTTCCGGTGTTTCTTGTTTTAAAACTTAGTTTTAAAACAAACAACCCGAGATGATAAGACCCACCCAGACAAACAGCAGGGCCAGCCCAGAGGCGCTGGGAGAGAACAGGCTTCGCAGCGCCTTCCCGGAGCCTTTTCCTGCTGGTTTTATCCCCTTTTCTCCTGTTTTTACCCGCCTGTCTGGAGATTTGTCGGTGTCATAAAATAAACGAAGAGGAGGGGAAAAAAAGCCCCCGATTCAAATCGAGTCGGTTCATTTCCGAGCCCTGTCGGAGCGGGGTATTTGCAATCCTTTCGCTGTCCTGGGAGAGCGAAGAAAGCCGGATCGAAGAGCTCCTGTTTGCAGAGAGCCTCCGCCTGGAGCCCGAGCGACCTTTTCCGCTAAGGAAAGCAGTGCCGAGCCCGGCGGCCGCGGGCTGCGCGGTCCGGCCCCGGGGCAGGCGCCGTCTGCGGGAAATCACGCCCGGGGTCCCGCAGCCCAGCGCCGGCCCCTCCGGGGGCCGCTTTTCCATAGGGCACCGCCGTGATTTAATTTTCGTAAATTGCTAATTTTTCAAAATTACGCAACTGCGTGTATATATATATATTTTTTTTTTTTTTTTTTTTTTTGCATCTTCGGGACCCTCAGAACCGCCGGAGGGAGGGCGGGAGCGCACGGCCGCGGTCACCGCTTGTGCTGGGCCCTTTCGCAGCGGAGCCCGAGCGGCCGCGCTGCGCCCTCCTGCCCCGGCGGCGGGGCCGCGGCCGTGCCCGGGGCTCCACCGGCCGCCGCTGCAGCCTTCCCCGCGGCGGGCTGGGAGAGCCAGCACCGGGGGATTTGTTAATTTGTTCGGTTTTCTTTTCTCTCCCCTCCCCGCGCCGGATCGCTTTAAATCAGGGGAAGATACCGGAGCCGGAGCATTGCGCTCGCCCCCCCCGAAGGCAGCCTTTGCCCGGGGAAAGCTCCGCCGCTCTGCTCGAGCCGCCGCGGCCACGGCGCTTCCCGGCGATCGCAATTAAACGTAGCAATTAACAACCGTAATTGGGGCTGTCCCCCCCCACCCCATGTTTTGCTCGTTTCTAACGCGCTCGCATCAGCCGCTTCCTTTGTTCCCTGTCCGGGAACGGCCGGAGCAGGGCCGAGGAGAGCCGGGCTCAGGCGGGCTCGTTACTCGATAGTCGGGAAACGCAGCAGTCCTGGAGGACGTTTCAAGGTGCAGAATTAGGATCGCCGCCGGCAGGAAAAGATCTGCCCGTGCTAAAAATCGATTTAGTTATAGGTATGGCACGGGTCGGGTCGGTAGCGTTTGCTGCCCGCCCCGGGAGCGCAGCGTCCTCCGCAAACACGGCCCCAGGTCCCGTGCGGGGTAACCGCAAGCCGAGGGCGCCCTTCCCAGCGGGAGCGAAGCGGGGCGGCGGAGCTCAGGGCGGGCTCCCCCGGCCGGGCGCGGCCCGCCGCCCCCCGCACGCCTCCGCCGCCCGCCCGCAGCAGCCGCGCGTTCGGGCCCGCAGCTCCCGAGGACCGCGGGCCGCAAGAGCTCGCAGATTTCGCCCCGGGAGAAACGCGAGGATCGAATGACGGCAACGGCCGGGCCGGGCCGCCCCGCAGCTCGCCCTCCTTGGCCAGTCTCGATATTTTTCCCCCCAAAACGGCGAATTCAACCGCCCCGGGGCGGGCTCCCGCGGCCCGGCTAGCACGGGGGCCGGCGGCCGGGGAGCCGGGGGGCGGCCCGGGGGCTCCGCACTGACCTGCCGGCCTTGGTGACGATCATCTCGGTGCCCAGCTGGTTGAACTCGTCCCACAGCGCCTTCATCTCCAGCTGGACGCTCACGTTGGCCACCTTCGGGTTCTTCTTCACCGGCGCCTTGGCCGCGGCGGCTGCCCCCGCCGAGCAGCCCGAGACGGCGGCCGGCCCCGCGGCGGCTCCCCCGGCGCCCTCGGGCGGCTCGGGGCCCGGGGGCGGCGGGTTGGCCCCGGCCGCCGCCGCCCCGCCGAAGGGGTAGCCGTGCTGGGGCTGGGGCGGCGGGTGCGGGTGCTGCTGAGCCGTGCAGGGCTCGTAGTGCGGCGGCTCATGCTGTCCGTACGGGTCCCCCGGGGAGGGGGAGAGGTGGTACCCCCCGGAGGCGTTCAGGCTGCTCAGGCTGTTGGCCGTGAAAGCTGCAACATCGCAAAAATGGGACAGCTGGGTGAGCCAGGGGCTGGAGATAGCTGAAATCATTCCAAAAACAGGCGGTCAGGGCTCCGCTCCGGCTCCCGCTTTCCCCCCGAGCTCCGCGCCGCTCCGCGGGGTGCCCTCCGCCTCCTCCCTGCCCCGCGCCCAGCCCAGCGGGGCGCCTCCCCCTTTCCGCTTTGCTTGGCCCCAGCCCCGCTCCCCCCGGGGCAGGCGGGGAGCTCGCTGCTCCCGCTGCCTGCCTGCCTCGGCTCTGGGGTTTTTTTTTCCCCTTTTTTTTTCTTTTTTTTTTTTTTTTTCTTTGCAAACTCGAGAGATCTGCCAAGAGCCGCGGCGGTGCAGAGCCCGTGCTATCTCTGCAGAAGGCCTCCCTCGCCGCACACGATTTGGGACAAAGCAAACTCCCCCCCACACCAAAAAAAACCCCAAAACCAAAAGAGGAGCAGGGGGGGACGCAAAGAACGAAACCGGTTCTTATTTCCGTGTAGCTACGGTGCTGCAGGTAACGTCCCTCGCTCTGGGGCCGCGGCTGACAGGGGAAGACGGATCTGGTTTGGCAATCCCCCCTTCTTTCCATCCCCGGGCGAGAGAGGGGGAACGACGGGGCCCGGAGCAAAGCTCCCGGTCCGCGCCGGAGCGGCCCCGGCCGCGCAGCCCCCGGCCGAGCGGGCCCCGCGGAGCATGACAGGCCGCCCCGGGGAACGGACGGCTCCTTCGGGTCCCCTCCGGCGCTGAAAGGTTCTTGCAGGTCCTGGGGGTCTCTTGACTTATGTCCGCCGCGGCCCCCACGCCGGAGAGGGGCCGCAGAGCCGGCGGGAGCCGAGCCCCGGCCCGCCGCTGCCCCGGGCACGGCCGGCGCTGCCGGAGGATGCTCCAGCACCTCCGAGGAGAGGCGGCTGCGAGCGGCCGAGCCGTCGGAAGCCGCCACCGGGGCGCGGGCAGAGCCGTATTCTCCAAGGGAGGGCTGCGGGGGCCCGGCCGTGCCGGGGGGGCGGCGCGAAGCCCCCTCCGAGCGGCCCCGCGGGCAGGTCGCGCTGCGTGGGCTCCCCGCGGCCCTGCCGCCGGGCCGGGACGCGTGAAAACACTCCGAGCGTCGGTGGCTGCGGGGTCCCGTCCGTCCCCGCAGCGGTGCGGGGCCGAGCGCGGCGCTCACCTTCCATGTCCCTGGTGACGGTGCTGAAGTGCATCTTCTGCGGGCGGCAGGCGGGGCGGGCGGGCGCGCTGCGGCCGCCTCGGCGCTCCTCCAGCGCTCCCTTCCCTGCTTGCTCGGCGGCGGCGGCGACTGAAATCAGAGAGGCGATACTGAAAGCATTTGCCTTGGGAGACAGAGGGCTGTTTTCGTCCATAGGGGAGACACCAATGCAGGAGCAGCAGCCGCGGCAGCCTCCCACCACGAGCCCCCCCTCCCACCCCCTCACTCCCCTCCTTTCTACCGCACCATCCAGGGAGGTGCGAGCGAGACCCCCCTCCTTCCAGACGGGGGGGGGGGGGGAGGGAAGCTTTAAAGAAAAAAAAAAAAGGCAACAGAAAACAACCCAAACCCTCTGTCCCCCCCCGGGAAGGGCGTTGGGGAGCAAGAAACTTCCCCGGGGCCCTTTGCAGCCAGCGCCGAGCACCGCAACGGCCGGATCGAGCCCTGTCAGCGGGAGGGGATGGGGGCGGGGGGGGGGGGAATAAATAACCCCGCGAATTTCTTTCCCGGGGTCTCAGTTTCTCTCCCCCAACTTCGTTCCCTGCGATTTATTAATTTATTTTCTCTCTTCCCTTCCCCCCCAACCGCCACCTCCTGCTCCTGCCCCCCCCGTCCCCTCCTTTGCTCCTGCACGTAGGGAAAGTGGCTCCCTTATAGGCGCTTTCCCCCATCCAGTGGCTGGGAGGCGTCACATGGAAGCCGGGGGTGTTTGCCTGCAGAAGCGGCGGCGGCGGCGGCGAAAGCGAAGTGAAACTCCTGCCGAGACGGTGTCAAAGGGCCGGGGAGGCCCTTCCCCGCCTCCCGGGCACGGCCAGCGGCCGGCGGGGAGGGATGGGTTGTGCTGCGGGGCGGGCGGAGGGGCCGGCGGTGTCAATCACGGCGCCGGGAGCCGGCCGACGGGAAGGGAAGAGCCGAGCCCAGCCGAGCCGAGCCCGGCGTCACGTTGCGGATGTCCGGCACCGGGAGAGGAGGATTGCTCCCTTCCTCCGGCCCGCATCCACCGCGGGGCTGCGGGCTGCCCCGGCCCGGCCGCGGGGGCTCGGTGGCCCGGGGGCTCGGTGGCCCCGGGGGCTCCAGCCCGAGCCGGCGCAGCAGGCGGGGGCCGGGCACGTCGGGGCGCGCTGCGGGCGCAGGTACCGCCGGCCTCCTCGCCGGGGCGGGATGGGGGACCCCTCCCAGCCCCGGGCCACCAAACCCCCAAAGCACCCGCCGGCGTTCGAGCGTTTCCTTCGCCGAAAAAAAGCGGAGAAAAGGGAAAGGCACCGGCGGGGCGGCAAGCGAGCCCTGCCCGGGCCGCCGTCAGAGCCCGCTCCGTCGGCAGCACCTGCCCGGCCCCCCTGGGCCGGGGGCCGCCCCGGTTTCCCCCCCCAGCCCCGGCGAGGGTGAGGCGCTACTCACCGCCCGGCACCGGCCCCTCGGAGCGCCGCGGCGTCCCCCGGGCCCTTCCTCGGCATCGGCGCGGAGCGAGGCGGCGTGCCCGCCCCGCCGGGCCCGGCCCGGCCCGGCCCCGGTCCCAGCCCCGGGCCCGGGCCCTCCGGGCGGGCGGGTGCACCGAGGTAGCGGGGGAAATGCCCCGATGGGGCGGGCGGAGCCGTGGGGCGCGCCGGTGGCTACCGCCGCGATGGGGGTTGCATAACCCGAGCGGTGCGCGGAGAGCCGGAGTGAGCAAGCGGGTTATATATAGCTGCCCTGTCTGTAGCCTGCGGGGCTTGATTCTTCTGTTGAAATATTATCTTTGGATGTGGTAAAAATATTTGCAGAGAAAAATCTAGACTACTCTTACATATTTGAGCATATGTTCCTGCAGCTAACGGCATAAGGGCAGAGCGTGACACGACCGGTGTTTTGTTTCCTCGCTGCTGCTGGCAGCGCGGGTCCCGGCCGGGGCAGGCTCTGCCCCGAGCTCAGGGACACGCCACGGGGAAGAGCGTCCCGGTGCTGACCCGCGCTGCTCACCGGCCGGCAATACAAGGGGAAGGGCAAGGGATTTCGTTAGGGCGCCTCGGGGCCGCATCGCCGGCGTGCCGGGGGAAAGCGAAGGGCCGCGGGTGCGATCTGCGCGAGGGCCGAGGCCAGCGGGCCTCCGAGGTGTGCCGGCGGCCCCTGCCCCAGGGGGAAAGAAAATATTGCCCCCCTGGAAATTAAGAAAAGCCCCGAATCCAGCGCCCCGGCGGGGTCGGGGAGCTCGGCGTCGCTGCCCGTCCCTTGCCTGCCCGCACCGTTTCCCAGGTTTGTCCCTTTCTCTCTCCCTGCTCCTAGGGAAAGCCCCGCTGGAAGCGGCGGCCCGTCGGGGCCGCAGCCCCGAGGCCCCAAGTCCCCGAGCGGGGACCCCGCCGCCCCCCGCGCCCGGCCGTGCGGGGCTCCCGCACGCGTGAGCGGCGCCGGGCGGGCAGCTGCGGCGCGGGGAGGGCGAAACCAGCCCCGGCTCCCTCCGCCACGGGGAGCAAACCCGAGGGAGCAGGTGGCACGGCGCTGCGCTGCAAACGGCCTCGTCCCCTCTCCCGCACCCCCAAAAGGGCCCAAACCCAGCGGCCGCGCTTGCCTGGCGTCTCGCCCGGCCCCGCGGGACCTTGCCCCGTTCCCCGGCCGCTCCGCATCGCCGGAGCGCTGCAAAGCGCATCCAGCCTCGACGAGGCGTTGCTAACCCGGCCGTAGGGACACCGCTCTGCCCCGGCGCCGCAGCCGTCCCTGGCTCGGGGCGGGAGGGAGCGAGCCCGGAGGCTGTCGGAAGGGCACCAGGGAGAGGGCGGCGGGGGGGGGTTTCTCTGCTGCCCCCAGCTCACATCTCGCCCGAGCAGGTGGGAGGGGAGGTCGGGGTCGTCCCGCCGCCTCTCCACCGGGAACGGCTCGGCGCTGCGGCAACGCCGAGAGGTCGACGGGGAAGAAGGGCAGGACCCCCGCTCCTCCTCCGCGGCCTCCGCGGACACACGTCTGCTTCGCCCCGAGACGCTCGGGCCCCGGCGGTGCAAAAGCCCGTGGTGGCACCGAGGAAAGCAGCGCGTGGCGACGACTCCCGCGTCCCCCCCGACGGCAGCCCCCAGCCCCGGCGCCGAGCCCGAGCACCGCCGCCTCCCCACCGCTCCGCCGCCTTCCCCGGCCCCGGCGGGGCTTCTCCCCGCAGCACGCATCCGCTGCCGCCCCCTCCCCCGTTTGGGCCCCGCACCCCGCGATCCCCCGGACCTTTCAGGCGAGGCGGGGGCGGACACGGCGGACTGCTGCCTTCCTCCTCCCCGGCGGGGGTCTCCCCGCCGGCACCGCTCCCCACGGGCCGGGCCCGGTGCCCCCGGCCGCGGACACCCCCGCTCCGCTCCAGCGCCTTTTGCTGCGGAGGTGCCCGGGTCCCCCCCGCGCACGCTGAGCCCGGGCCGTGCTGCAGGTGCGCCCCGGCCCCGACGGGCTCTGCCCGCGCCCCCGGGCCCGGCCGGGACGCGGCCCCTTCGCCTTCCCTCCTCCACCCTTCGCACTCACCCCTCCGCCCGCATCTCTCCTCTCGTCCCTCCCGCGATCCCTTCTTTCTGCCCGCTCCCCCGGCCCTTGCCCGGCCCCGCCGACCCTCCCGCCCCCCAACCCTTGCGCCCCGACGGGCCCCCGGCCAGCCCCGGCTGCGGGGGGATGGGGTGGGTGGGGGGGCGCAGACCCTGCGGGGCAGCGGGGGGGCCCGCACGGCCCCGCTCGGCTCGGCACGGCTCCCCGCCGAGCCGTGGGGCTGCAAATCACTAGCGGGAGGACCGCAGCGGGAGCCGGGCTGGGGCCGTGGCGGGCGGCACGGCACTCCGCGCCCACCTCCGCACACGCTTATTTCCCCGCACACTTCCCAGGGGAGCAGCCCTGCGGTGGGGCCCCGGGCTGGCTCGCACGGCAGGGCCCCGGGGGGGGGGAGCTCCGCGGCCCCCGCGTGTCCCTGCCCGTGCGCGGCGAGCCACGGGACAGATCGGTCCGGGACAGGCTAACGGAGCCGGTAACGGTGCTGCCGGCCGAACAGTAATAATTCGCAGAGGTTCAGCTAACGGGAGCCGCGGGCATTGAGGGATTCGTTTTAGGGGGGAGATAAAGAGGAGAGCGGGGAGATCTCGGCAGGTGAAAAAAGCCCGCAGTTCCCGCTGGTCCCGGGAAAAACGGGGATTTTCTGGCGTTTAATTTGAGACCGTTATCGATGAGCACTCTTATTATAATTACAGTCACCCTCGTTATTACTCCGACTACGGCGACTATTAGTATTATTTTGCAACTGACGTTTGAACTATAGGAACCGAAATTAACGAATCTGTCTAACAAATCCAAAAATCGAATGTGTTAACCAGGTCTCACCGAGAAAGACAGGCAGAAAGACAGAAAGTAGGGCAAGACAGACAGAAAGAAAGCAAGGAGGACAGGACAGACAGAGAGAAGGATGAAACAAAGAAGAAAGAAACAGACAGAAAGAAAAAGAAAGAAAGGAAAAAGAAGGAAAAGAGAAGAAAGATTAGAAAAAATAAAAAGAAAAAGAAAAGGATGGAAAGAGAAGGAAGGAAAGAAAAAAGACAAAGAAAGAGAAAGCGATAAGAAAAAGAGAGGCTGAAAAACACCTCGGAAAGACGGCCGGACCAAGCAGGACAGACGAACGAAAGGCACGGGAAGGCGAGGCAGCGCGGGGGGCGGCGGGGCTCTGCCGGAGCCGCTCTGCCCGCCCGCCGCCCCGCTCCCCGGGCGGGTTGGGCCGGGGCTGCTGCCACCGCGGCTCGGCGCCGGTCGCCGTCCCTGCGCGGGGGCCCGCGGGGGCCCCGGGCGCTCGTCGGGGCTCACCGCCCCGCTGCCGCTCGCCGCCTTCTCCGGGGCGCCCCGACCCCGCTCGCCCCCGTTGCGCGGCCTCCAGAGCCCCCGCGGCCGCCCCGAGCCGCTCCCCGCCGGCCGCCGGGACGCCCGGGCGGCGGCAGCGGGCGGCTCTGCCCCGGCCCGGCCCGGCCCGGCCCGCCCGCCGCCGCCCGGCCCGCCGCGGTGCCGAGCGGGGTCCGAACGGCCCCGTCCCCTCCGGCCCGGCCCGGCCCGGCCCGGCGGCGGCAGCGCGGCAGGTGCGCGGGGCCGCGGAGCGCGGCTCGTCCCCGGCAGCGGCGGCCGGACCGGGCACCTGAGGCCGCGCCGGGAGCGGCTCCTGCCCGGGCCGCCGCCGCCACCGGGGTCCGCGGCTCTGCAGGGTGGTGTCGTGCCGTGCTCCGCCGGTGGGCACGGCTGGGACTTGGGAAGGAGGGAGAGAAGAGAAGAGAAGAGAAGAGAAGAGAAGAGAAGAGAAGAGAAGAGAAGAGAAGAGAAGAGAAGAGAAGAGAAGAGAAGAAGGGAAAGGAAAGGAAAGGAAAGGAAAGGAAAGGAAAGGAAAGGAAAGGAAAGGAAAGGAAAGGAAAGGAAAGGAAAGGAAAGGAAAGGAAAGGAAAGGAAAGGAAAGGAAAGGAAAGAATCATTGGAAAAGAAAGAAATAAAGAAGTAAAGAGAAAGAGAGAAAGAGAGAGGGAGACAAAGAACTAAAGCGAGCAAAAGAAACAACAAATGAAAGAAGGAGATAAACACCCTGAGGAAGAAAGCATCCAATAATAAATAATTGTTGTTATAGCCAGCATAATCCTCATGAACAACAGTTGTTTTCTTACCAAAAGGCAGCGATTTGCCTGGGAAAGCAGGGGCTTGTGGGGCTCCGTGGGCTGCCTGACCCCGCAGACCGGCACGGCAGGGAGCCCGTGGCTGCACGTGGGGCTCTGTAGGGCACGGGGGAGTGGGGCTGGGCTCCTGCACCCCCACACTCCCCGCACCCCCCACTGGCTCCCACTTGCCAGCCTTGGCTCCACGTTATTTGCCATGGGGATTTAGGGCTGGTTTTATGGGGTCACTTGCCTGCAGATCCCAATGTAGAGATCACGCATGGGGAAATTCTCAGAAATAAAACTGTCAGCCACTCTACCCCAGCACACAGCCGATGGGGTTTCTCCTTTCCCCCTCTGTTTTCCTTTCCTTTCCTTTCCTTTCCTTTCCTTTCCTTTCCTTTCCTTTCCTTTCCTTTCCTTTCCTTTCCTTTCCTTTCCTTTCCTTTCCTTTCCTTTCCTTTCCTTTCCTTTCCTTTCCTTTCCTTTCCTTTCCTTTCCTTTCCTTTCCTTTCCTTGCCTTTCCTTTCCTTTCCTTTCCTTTCCTTTCCTTGCCTTTCCTTGCCTTTCCTTGCCTTTCCTTGCCTTTCCTTGCCTTGCCTTGCCTTGCCTTTCCTTTCCTTGCCTTGCCTTGCCTTGCCTTGCCTTGCCTTGCCTTGCCTTGCCTTGCCTTGCCTTGCCTTGCCTTGCCTTTCCTTGCCTTTCCTTGCCTTTCCTTGCCTCTTTTTTTCTTTCCCCCGCCCCAACAACAACTGCTTGTGCTTCTCCAGTGAGATACCCATGCTCTCCTGCAGTGCAGCTGCCCTGTGCGGCCCATGGTTTGGGGCTGCGATGTTTTTGGGACCCTCGCCCAGCCCCGGAGCACAGAGGTCCCTTGGGAGCTCCGGGGTGGCCTGGGCAAGGGGACTTGGCAGTTGGGGTCACTGCCTGGGGCTCCCCCAGGAGCCCACCCCAGCTCATCCGGTTTTGAGTGCACCAGGAGCTGCCTCTAAAACCAGTCACTCTCTGTCACTCTTGTCCTCATTAATGTTCAAAAATGCTGTCAAAAAACTCTCTATGGGGGTGCTGCCCTGCTGCCGGGGCTGACACACGTCTGCCGCTTGATATGTATGAGTGAATTTGTGCCCGTCCTCTCCGGCCTGGCCCTCTCCTCACTTGCACCCCAGCTCCAGCGAGGAGGGGGAAGCTCTTGCCTGGCTGCCTGTGCTCCCTGAGCACGCAGGGAAACGGGGCTGCAGCTGCAGGGTAATGAAGCGCTTTTAGTTTGAAAGAAGGATCCCCCCCACCTAGTATTGAGTTGCCAAAAATGGCTCAGCTGAAGCGTGTTTCCTTATTGCAGCACAACTTTGGGGAAGAGCGGTGAGGAGCCCTGCAGAGCACAGGAGGACGCTGACCATGCGCTGCATCCGAAGGGAAAGCTGCCGCCTCGCTGCTTCTTGCTAGATCTTTTCTGTGGAGTGAGAGTTGTTTTCAAGCCATCCACTTGCACCCGAGTCGCTAGAGGGAAGGGGAGGCATTTCTCCATGACTCGGTTGTGGTTATTGCACCGAAGGTTTGTATTCCCTCAGTCCCACAGCAGCATCCTCTGCAGACATTTATTTTGGCTACAGGCAGCCTGGTTCTCGTTTGGATGCAGTCACTGAGGCCTGACCCACGCAGGCGCCGTGCACCGGTGGAGCCGCTGCAGCCACGCAGGTTGGCTGTGGCGGGGTTCGCTTCCCTGCAGGGGGGCCCAGCTGGTGCCACCCTGCACAGGGCTGCGGTTAGACAGGCACAGTCCTCACGTGGCGGGGCACTATGGAGCTCGGTCACTGTCAGGCGATGAGGTGTCCCCCAAAGCTCCCTGCCTGCAGCTGCTGTAGACCATCCTGAAAGGATTTTTTCCTTGCGAGGACTTTCCCCCTTTCTGTTAGGCCAGTAAAATAACCCTGGCATTCCTTGTTGTTCCACCTTGTCCCCTGTCACAGCAAAGAGCAGATCAACATCACTTGCTCTGGAGCTCGTATGTTTTCATGGGGTTTTGGTGTGGCAGATGATGTTATATATTAATTACTAACACAACACAGTATGTTAGCACAAATAAATTAACACAAACAATAAACCGCAGGGCTCAGCAGGCTAATAGGAGGCTGCACAATCTACAGGGCTCCCACTGGGATAACTCCTCTCCCTGTACTACCAGGTATTTCATTGGATATGTTGCATACTTAACCAAAGCACCATAAGGAACGGATGCCTCAGCCAACGTCAGCTGCTTCTTCAAATCCAATCCAGCATAAAAACTGACCAACTCCATCCCAGAGATTTTTCTTCTTGCATCACTGCTGGAGCCGCTGGAATGCATCCAGCTGAGAGGCAGCGGGCTCGGCACGGTCACCAAAGGCAGCTTGTGCATGTTACAGTCATATGGGAGAGTGCAGTCTCAGAATGCAGAGACCAGACCTGAAGATGAGCCCAGGACCCTTCCTGGAGGCCATGTTTGTCTGCAAGAAAGCAGTGTTGCTTCTGCCAGCCTGCTCCACTCCTTTCTCTTCTCCCTTCTCCTTCTCCCTCTCCTTCTCCCTCTCCCTCTCCTCCTTCTCCTTCTCCTTCTCCTTCTTCTCCTTCTCCTTCTCCTTCTCCTTCTCCTTCTCCTTCTCCTTCTCCTTCTCCTTCTCCTTCTCCTTCTCCTTCTCCTTCTCCTTCTCCCTTTACCCACTTGTGGATGTGCCTGTTCTCATGGGATTTTGTGACCAGTGGATTGTTCCCAGCTCTGTTTGCTATTTCCTCGTGGTTTGGGGGACACCGTGCCCCTTTTCAGAGTGTTGTGGTGGGGCAGGTGAGGCAGGAATTGTGGTCCCTTCTGCCGGCCCGTAGACCCGCACCAATATTACTGGCAGCACATCCCTCTCCCCAGGAACAAGGAATTTGAGGATTTCAGGCCGTTGCTCTGGCTCCTGCTTCCACCACCCCATCAACCCAGGCAGGTATGTTGCTGTGCGCACTGGGGACAGGCGGACTGTCTCTGCTGGAGCTCAAGGCTGCTGGAGCAGGCAGCCACCGCGGTCAGGGCCTGCCAGGCACAGAGACCAGCCGGCTGGGTGGCCAGCCCTGCCCGCAGGTGCGACGTGCCCTGCACCCTGCGTGCTCCTGCCTGCAGAGTCCTGGCCGGAGACCTGGCACCCCTTAACAGGCATCTCACGGAAAGGAAGGGGCAGGGACTTCACCAAATGCTGGGAAGCCCTTTGTAATCCCTGCACAAGCCCTGCTAAAGGCAATGGTGTGTTACTAAACTAACTAAGCATAATGAAGCAGAGCAGAGCGGAGCGACGCTCAGTGCTCCCACTTGTGCCTCTGTGATGCCTCAAACAAGTTCAACATGGTGTGCCCAGGGTTGCTCAGCACATTTAAATCCCTTTGCTAGTTGCATCTCGGTGTCCTTCTGTGCGAGCAACAGTGATGATGTTTAGTCACCTTGGGAAAGCTGTTTGGCATTGAAAGGGATCCAGGGTAATCTTGGCTTAGGTTTTTGTATAATTTATTTATTGTATTTTTAGGTTTTGTTGTATAAAATAACACTGCACCATTTCTAGCTCTTCTCTGACGACATCTTAGTTAGCTCTTGTTCTTCCGACTCATTAATGCCATTTCCCCCTCTTTAGTTGAAATGCCAGCCTGGAACCAGTAAGGAATCCATGTTCCCATGGATTTTTTACATTTCTTGTGATTCCCTCAAATAATATTTTTAATGGAAAAGTGTGTTTGAATCTAACCTGTTCTCACACACATGGCTGATGCATGAGGAACATCCTCCTTCTTGTCCTACTGGGCTCAGAGACAGGGTTTGGAAAAGAGATGTGAGGGCGTACAGGCAGACTCCTCAGAGAGGAGAAGAAGCACAGCCGTTTCCTTCCTCATGGCTTTTGCTGGCGAAAACCCGGCCCTGTTGAAGCCAGTAGCAGGACCCCCATCGTCTGAGGAAGGCATGTGTGTCAGGGGACCGATAACGCACCCGGGGCCTGAGCTGTGCTGGCCACTGGCTCTATGGGGGCCCCGGCCGCCACTGGCCCTGGAGGCGAGGGCTCTCCTCCTCCGCCACACACGGCTTACTGCGCTCTGTGGGTGCTTCCCATGGGCCATGGCCTGGGAAACACCGCCATCCCCACAAATAGCACGAAGCGGCTGGCACTGAGGGGTGGCTCAGTTTCGGGAACTGCCGATGCTCACGCCTTCCTCTGCGGAATTAGCACAAGGACAGATTAAAGAAAGCCAATTTCCTTTCTCATCAAATCAATTCCTTCTGGGGCAAACAAAGCCACGAGCGCAGTGCTCTTGTCCTCCCGTGATCTTGTGGTTTGCTCTGGCTGGAAGAGGCAGCTTTGGAAAACCCGAGCCCATTTCCTGCTCTGCGTGCTGCAGTGTATAATCCTCGCCTCAGCCCTGGAAATGCTTTGATGGATATTATTAGGCCCGGAAAGCATTTGGAGCTCCTTTCTTCCGTACGAGCTGACCAAACTGCTACAGGATGAAAGAGGGGCAAATTGGAAGGGTCTGTGGATGCTGCGGGCAGGCTGCCTCGCTTAGGGAGCCCAAGTTGCGCTGCTGCCTGCGAGAGGGACCAAAGCAAAGCAGCCGAGGGCCGGGGTCACTGCCAGCCCCTGGGGAGGGGGGACATCTCTTTCATACCCTCCTGCCAAGAGGTAGAGCTGCAGTGGGGCACCACCAAACTGATGCCAGTGAAGCCTGACCCCTCCTGGCTGCATACAGCCCCATGCAAGGCACCTTGGCCTCTTCTTAAATCCACATACCAGGTCCAGCAGATCCATCCCCTTCTCCAACCCACCCTTATCAAATCCTACGAGCGAGGGGAACCAGCCTTTTGGCCCTCTCACATCGGCCATTGCCCACCCCAGGTCTGCACACCCCCCATCCTTGCTCAGCCCTCCAGCCATTGGGAGCAGGAGTCTCTCACTGCTTTGAACGGGAAAGTGGCTGAAAAGCAAAGCCAAGCAAAACCTTCGCTTTGTGAGGGACTGGAGCTCTGATCGGTGTTTTGCCGCTAACACAGTCAAGAAATGACAGTGCGGAAATCTTGGGGAGCGAACAGCACTTGTGGTTATTGGTGAAATCCCATATTAGTAGAAAGGTCTGGTAAATGGAAGCAGGAGTCGCTCTGACTACAGCATCTGTTGGATGTGGAGAGTGGTTATGACTCTCTCCAAATACAATGCACATGTACTGGGGAAAATGACTGCTACAATAACAGGAATAAATCTTAATAGAGACTTGGGTGATAACAGACACCATAGGGGAGTTATCAAAATGAAAAACATATGGCAGCGTCTCTGCCAGACCTGCATGGAAACCCCTTGGAAGGACTAGCAGACCATGTACCTGAAAATGAAAAAAGAGCAGGGGAGACAGTGACAGGGGAACGGGGCTGAGGGAACAAGATAAATCCTGTCATTGCACCCTGCTGAGAAGCTAGAGCAATGGGGGTTCTGCGTCCTGCTGCCTGTCTCCCTTCTGCACAAGTCTGGGTCTAAAAGCAGCCCGGTTTGACAGACCCTTCCCCACTTCTCTCAGCTTTGGCAAGGCAAAAGGCTTAAAGTCAGGCTGGACAGGGGCCATTTTTGACTGTTCAAACAAGACCTCGACCTGGATTGCTTATTAGCACGAGATCCTTTGCCTTTTGGCAGCAAGCAGGGGCAAGGCTGGCAGAGAAGGAATAGTGGGAGAGCAAACTCAGGGCCCAGGGAAGTTCAGGCACAGCCCTGGGCTGTGAGGGCGGGATGGATTTGTTTTCCTGCAGTTATAGGAGCTACAAACTGAGCCCAGACTTCATGGTATGGCAAAGAACAAGCAAACGGGAAGCTTGGCTGGAACTGACAGTTTCTTGGCAGGAAGCAGCGAGAGACAGGACAGAGCAACGTTAAATGAAATCGCACCTTCTCCCAAGCACTTAAATGTCTTCAGCAGAGGACAAACCACAGATTAACCGGAGTGCAGAAACCCAGCTTCACTTTGCTCTCCTCAAGAGCAGCCTGGCGAGTGATGGATAAACACGAGCGCAGCGGATACAGAGCATGTTGGCGCAAGATGAAGGTATTATTTGTCCCTTGGGTTTGCAGGAAGGGAGCAGGAGGCGTATAGAGCATCCCCAGGATCCCTGGGGCAAGGGGAGGTTCCAGCCTCTGCCGATCAGACCCCAGACTTTGGGGTCAGGAGTGGGATATGCCGATGGGTTACCTGGGAGGTTCCCCACCATCACGGGGACCAGCCATTGCTCCTTGATTCTGCTCAAAGACTAGTCCCACACCAAAACCCGACTGCACTGACCCCTGTGGCCATACGATACTGGGGCAGAGCCCAGGGGCAGAGGGAGAGTCTCAAGCAGGGACCGTCTCCTCCTCCTTCACTCTCAGAGGTAACTGTGCAGGCTACCATCATCCAATCCAGGGCCAACTTGACAACTGGGGATTAAATAGTGGAAAATTCAAAAGACAGCTGAGGAAGGGGCTTATATTAGTCAAGACACTCGGCATGCTAGCATTAGATGACCAGGGACACCAGCAGTAAATAGAGGTGTTGTTATGGTAATGGAAACAAGGCTGGAGGGAGGGAGGACCACAGAGCAGACCTTAAGTGCTTAATGCCTCTAAGCTGTCAGGGACTTTGCCCCTGGCTGTCATTATTTTAACTGCATCCTAAATCTGCAGCCTCTGGTCAGAGCAGGTGTCTGAGGACACGGGATGGATTGACTCTGGTGCCTGCCACAGCCAAGACTGCGCTGAAGAGAGTCGGACGTGATCTTGGCTACACCAATCATCCACATGGATATAATCCAGGGTTAATAAACCCGTCTGACTTGTTTGCTTACAGTCAAAAATCATTCCTGTCCAGGGGATCAGCAAGGAGAAGCCTGAAGCTTTGAGCTGGCCTATTCCAGAAGCAGAGGGGCAGATCCTGCCCCTGCTTCCCCAGGCTGGGACTCACTCATGCCTGTGGATGGGATAGTCACTGGGATGAGACTCTGCCCCAGGGACTGTCTGACCCCAGGCGGGCTGCAGATGCCTGGTTTTGGCTCAAGCAAATGTGCATCAGGCAAAAGAATTTGGACATCAAACAGCATCTTTACGCCAGCCCCAACCAGAGGGTTTGCTTTATTGTATGCTTAGTCACAATAAACTAGCCAATAAAGTAGTAATAAATGGTCACCAAAAATTATTTCAGAGTCAGTAAAACAAAAATGGAGTTTAACAAGGAGAAATGAATTGTTAACACTCCTCCTCTTCCCTGTCCTATAAAACATGTCGGGTTTTACAGACGACAGGCAAATGCACAGCTCCCCTGGTCTTGCAGGACAGGCAGCATGACCATTGCTTCACCGCATTTTGCTGCGAGCAAGGTGACAATCCCAAAACCCCGTCATCAGCACAGCCCCAGTTCCCACTTCTGCTGCTGGCTGGGAACCCCTCCACGAAGCTATGGGCTCCCCACGACTGGGATGCAGCCCACGCCCCATGTTTCCCCTCCGTTGGTGACGGGAAGCGCTGCGGTGATGCAGCCTTTCCCTGCTGCAGTCACAGCGCCGTTGGGAGCCAGACAATAAAACGACGGGGCGCTGAGCTGAGCTCTCGCGCTGAGCAAACAAGCCTTTCTAAAGGTTTAGAGGACCACCTTCATGTGCAGAATGACCCCCCATGCATAAACCAAACAATCTTGACCTCTCTATGAGTTTTAACCACATAAAAGCTCACCTCTTGGACTCTCCATTAGGTTTTATGATGTGCTTCCATATTTAAATGGACATGACTCACACCAGGGTTTCTGCCGTGCATGTGAAGGAAAGAAAAGATGAATGCCAGATGTTACGTATGAGTTACTTCAGGGAAAAAAAAAAGGAGAGAAAAGGAAATTAATTGTTGGGCTGGGCTTTCACAGCTCTCTCTGCTCAGGTGAGCATCAGGCTGGCATTTGAATTTGCTTTAAAAATGCAGCCTCCTCAGCCCGGCCACACTCCTGGCTGCCCGACAAGCATGCAGCCCCCCCAGCTCACCCTCCTCGCAATGGGGGCTTCAATTTTCTGTCAAAAGTCTTCTGGCCAAAGCTGGCAGCTGTCAGCACCTCCCTGTTTATTTGCGGAGCAGGAGGGGGCAGAAGGGAGAGCAGAGAGAGGGTGGAGGGCAGCCCCACTTTGGGGTGTCGCGTTCCCTCACCCAGAAAACCCTGGGTAAGGCAGGCGGGATGGCTGTGTGATGCAGAGGAGGTGCACAGGCAGGGCAGCGTGGGTTTGAGGGTGCAGGCTCTAACCACTGCAACTGGAAAAGCACCCGACAAGCTGCCAGCCATTCCCACTGGCTTATGGCTGCTTTCATCTGGGCTCCAGTGGTGCCGGCAGGTAGGAAGGGCTCAGCAGCAGACCACCTTGCTCCTGTCTGTCCTGTTACTCTCTGGAAGGACCATCTGTGCCCGCACAGACCCCCTGGATGTCATCACCTTGACTGGTCTGCTCTCCATGGACTCATCTGGCACATAACTCACATTCCCACCTTGAGGGGATGATGGCAGAGCTTCCAGCCAGGCAAGCATGAAATCCCCTGGCTCGTGCCATGGGTTAGTCCTTCCCTGCGCTCGGTGCTGTATGCACACAGAGCACAAAGCACAGCCATGCCCATGCTGAAGTCATGCTCTCAGAGCCAACATGAGAGTACAGGGGCTGCAGAAACCCTCAGCACCACCCATGGTGAAACAAGGACCACTCCACCCATTGCATCTTTTCCAGCACGGGTGGATACAACCTTAAAGACCTAACAAGCTATTTGTGCTCAGCTCTTCTCAGGACTCTCCTCCTGGGGGGGCCCGATGCTCCACGTGGCCTCTCCTCCCTGCAGCTGGCCAGGGGACCAGCACGTCGACATGAAAGGGGTCCTGCTGCTCCCAACCGGGGCGGGCTGTCCTGCTGCAAACAGATGAGGCTGAAACTCCACACTAAGCATGTGTAAGGACATTAAGCTGTTGGAACTAAAGGATAATTTGAAAAGTATTTTTCTTAATACTGGCATTAGGTTTCCCCAGCTTTGCAGTTGGTAAGGAGAAAAAGAATGTCCTTACTAAGGGAAAGCAAGTGAAAGCTGAACCGGGAAGGAATTAGGGGGTGGTGGATGCTCGGAGCCGGGTCCCCTTGCTTGGCTCAGGGCTCTGATCATGCTTTGGGCAAGAAGAAGGCCTGTTCCCAGCCTGCTGAAACACCCTAGGGGTCACTGGCTTTCCCTCACTGGCAAACTGCAACATGGCAAGAGGGAACCAATGTGGCCACACACACTCCCAATGAGCAAGAACGTCCGTGCTGCATCCTGCCTGCACCGAGGGTAGGGCTGCACTGCTGTTGGGGCCCTGGAAACATTCAGGCTAGGCAAAACCTCTGTTTTTCCAGAAGTGATGAATTGAAAGATTTTTCGTCTTCATATCACACAGAAAGTCCCCTTGGGTACCTGCTGAGCTCTGCAACTTCTTTATACGGCTGCTGAGTGACCCGGTCATGAATAGAGAGCACAAAACTCTGCAAGTTTTGTTTCCTTTCACATTTTTAGACCTCTCTTCTTAGGCAGGTAAATCAGTGCAGAGTCAGTGAGATCAGGAGATCTGCAGTTACAGCAGCTGCAAGTGGCATCTGGTGAGTTATGTTAGTTCTCAGTCTATTCCGTTCCCTGACCCCACAGGAACAGCAGCCCTTCCTGATGCTCTGGGGCTGGTGAGTCACAGCCCTACCATGCAGCCTCTCCATTGCCTCTCTGCATTCCCACCTCTACCCCTGCAAAGGTCCCAGGGCCGCAGCCTCTGCGCTTGCCTCTGCTTCTGCTCCCTGCCCCTGCCACCACAGGCCAGGGCAACGGGTGGGATGCAGGGCCTGATGGTGCACCCCAAGCTCCTGAGTGCAGGAAGCTGATAAGTTGGTGGTTTGGGGAGCTCAGGGAGGCATGGTGCCAGCCGCGGGGCATCAGAAGAGCCCACGTTCCTCATAGAGGAATTCCTGTGCCCTTGCAAAATGCCCATGTGAACGGAGGCAGGAAAAATAGCTGCAATATGGCTTTTTGTGATCGCAGAGAAATTGCGAAAGGAAGGAAAATAAAAAAAGGTTCCGTTTTCCTCTCGCTCCCCTTCCCCACGATGCTGGAAAGGCTCAGGAAGTGCCCAGCCATCAGGAACAATGTGAAAAAAACCCGGTACCATTTTCCCTGGTGAACCTGGCGGAATCCCAAGCAGGGGCTGTAACACCCGCAGGAGCAGGGCTCCCTTGTGCCCCTTGTGGGGAAATGAGAGCTGGGCTCCCTTCTTTCATTTCCCTCCTCTTCCTTTGCT
Source organism: Morus bassanus (assembly GCA_031468815.1). Classification (NCBI taxonomy): domain Eukaryota; kingdom Metazoa; phylum Chordata; class Aves; order Suliformes; family Sulidae; genus Morus; species Morus bassanus. The sequence continues at coordinate 30,524,403 of CM062577.1, forward strand.
GAGCCCCACTGCCATCTCCCCAGCACAATGAGGAGGGATGTCTCACCCTGCCTAGGCATGCTGGGGGTACGTGCAGCAGCAAGGGCTGGCAGGGGGTCCCCAATGAGCTCCCCATCTTTGGCCCGAGTGGGAAGCAGTGGCTTGCAGAAGGACACATGTTAGGTCATTCCATCAGCCTCTTTAACTTCCCATCTCATCTCCCAAATGCCTTTTGACTGAGCATCGAGGCTGCCCAAAAGCTGCCTCATCCTGAACCACTCATGTTGATGCAGACATTGTGGCTGGGACAATGTGCAGGACATGTCTCCGGGACCATTCATCAAATTTTGCAAGAGCTGCAACCAGAAGAGTGTCTGAGCAAAACCAAATTTACCACAAGCCACGTTCCTTCCCTGCCTGCCCTGCCTGTCTGTCACAGCTCGGGGAAGAGGAAAGGCAGGACCTGATTCCCGGGGTCACAGCCCTGGTGCATCCCTCACAGAGAGGTTAGGGGAGTTCTGCGCACAGGCCGGGCCCCACCTCATCACCATGTTGGGTACAGGAAGGGTGCAGCACAGTGAGGAGCATCCATGCTCCCAGGCAGTGCGTTTCCAGGAGAAGACACCATGACCCAGCCTCCTCCAGGGCCTCGGGCATCCCCTGGGCTTGTGTGTAAATGCTATGCTTCCCCAAATAGATGCTTTTCTGGGAATGTCCCATGGCCCCATGGAGGCTCGGCTGGTTGGCATCAGATGACCAAAGCTGTTGCGTGCTCCCATTGTTCCCCAAGGCAGTTATTAATAGAGCACCATAATAAGGGGATATTTATAAAACACCTCCGTGCCTGGGAATCCAGAGCAATCTGCAAACCTATGCAAGTCTGTCTGTCAGTCCCGAGCCGCTCTGGTGATTGCCGCAAAGGGAAAATGAACCCTATACCCCACTGAATGGTATGAGAAATGTGCGAGCTGGAGGGGCTGCTGCAAAAGTCCGGTGCAAGATGTGAGCACCAGCACTGTGGTCCTGCAAGGGCACAGGAGCAGGGACACCCCAGCCCTGGCCACCTCCCTGCCAGCAGAGCGAAACAGGGGAAGAGCAGGGATCATAAATGCTCTTCTCCTGGTCCCAGCTGCAGACTGGTGCTTGGGGGAAAGAGAGATGCCACCAAGGAAATCAAAGCCGGCATGGTCCGTGGCAGCCCGACCATGCCCAGGCTCCCCTGGACTGCCCACGGGGCCAGGGTGCAGCTGGTGAAGGAGGCTACACCGGTACCATCACCTTTCATGCAGGGTTTGGTTAGAAGGACCCATTTGCTGCCCTCCTGTGACATCTGGGCCACAGGGACGAGGAACAAGCTCTGGGGACAGGCTGAGGATTTGTGATTAAACAGCAGAGTTTCACACTTGCAGCGAGCTCTGCAAATCTCACAGGCCCTGTTCAGAAGATGCACCAAAAATACACACTCTTGCTTAGCTTTACAGATGGAAAAAGTAAAACGAGGTGAAGGATTCAGTTAGAGCAAAGCCAGCCCCTCTGTGCTTTATGGCTGGGGCCAGGCGCAGTGCCTGGGAGCTGCCAGGTAGGTGTCCGGGCACCAGACACAGCCAGGACGGGGACTGGACGGAGAGGTGCACAGATAGCCTTGCTGTCAGGCTGTTCCACCAGGATCATAAAAACCAAACAAATCCAGTCTTCCCCCAAGCCTCGCTTGAGGAATTAGAGAAATGAGGCCATTTATGTCTTCACACGGGCGACTGAGCCTGGCAATGACCTTTGGTCACTTCGGAGCAGGGCTGGATTTGAAATGTGAACCAGGGACCAGGAGGTGAAAACCTCCGTATCCCATTACAAATCCCCGGGGATGCCCAAGGCTTGTCAAGTCACAGTGCTTTGCTGCTTATTTATTACTATTTGTCTATGATTGTAGCCATCGCCAGGGCTCGCATTACTGCTCGAGCAGTGGTCAGCTGCCAAGTGGCCTCTGGGGCCAGCCTGTCTCCCAGGAGGCTGGAGGCTGGGACCCTGGGGCTGGGGTGGCCGTGGTGTCGCTCCTTGCTGCTGGGAAAACACATTGGTCCTTCCCTAACAGCAAGCAGGAGCATCACAGTGGGTGACACGGTCCCCAAGCTGGTGACAGCTGTGAGGAAATGAATTCACCCTTTAATATAATGAAGTATACAACCCTGCACAGTAAGGGATCTAGTTGAAGATCCCTGAGTCATACCATAGTGGAATTAATTCTACATATTGTATATGCAATATTGTATACTGACTTATTTACAACCAGACAGCATTTGCTGTTGGACTGTTAATGCTCTAAGATAAGAAAATCCTCTGTCTGGCTTGAGTTTGCCTTCTGATATAACTGCAGAAGACCTGCATTTATTCAGCAAGTGGTTTGACTGAGTTTTCTTTTATCCAAAGAGATCTCTAACCCATCAGGTAACCACAGCTTCATGAGAAAAACAAGTCGGAGACAGTGTGCATTTCTTTTAAAAAATATTGTATCTCTCTATAAACAGAAAATTCCCTTTCATCCCTTTTAAGCCTGCTTTACCCCACTCCTCCCCACTAATCATCTTATTTCTACTTTTGTGGTCTAAGACGTATCAGATAATTTTGCAGAACGGGGGCTAAGGCAGGCCCCTGGGTGGCCAGGGGCAGTCTCCCCGGAGTGGCTTTGCTGCATCTGCCCTCCAGACAGAGGGGCAGGTTCCCATAGCTGAACAATGGGGTTTGCAAGAAGATGTTTTATAGAAGAAGTTTTAGCACCCCTGTGTGGCATCACTCTGCTATGTGAGAGCTGAGCAGTGCACGGAAAATCTGCCTGAAGCTTCGGGGAGTCCGCAGCAGCCCGTGTCTGCTGATGGAAACGTGAGTCTGCCAGGAGGCTGAGCCCAAGCGATTTCCCCATTAACAGCTCAGCCTCCGGGGAAAGCTGCAAACCCACCTCAGGGCAGGGACCGACACTGCAGGGCTCTCTGAGGTGAAGTTTCTTAGAGGTACAGCAAGATCTCTTGAAACAGGAGAGAAAACAGTGTGTAGAGAGCACGCAGTGATAAACTCACATAGATCCATGTGTCTGGCTGTGACATGAAATGCTTTACAGCAGAAATGATGATAATTAAACTGCTTATGATGTGGGACAGCTGATGGTGGTTGCTGAAGCTGTCCAGTCAGTGAGGCTGTATTGATTTTCACGCAGATGCAGGGGCTCTGCTTGTTATACATAATGGGTTACTTCCCAGCAGGACTGTGGTGATTTAGGAGGTGGAGCCCCATTTTCAAAGGTGAGAAAGTATTTAAGTGCATGTTTGCTGAGTACCTAAAGGTTTGCCATCTGAAGGTATCCAGACAGTGGTCAGTGATGGAGAGAGAGAACAAAGACCAGTAAAGATGAATAAATCAGAACAATATTGGTCCTGACCTCTCGACTGGTTTATTAGCTTCACTAGGCATTATCTGCATTAAATAGGAACCCTTACACATTTCTGGAGATGTGTTGCAGGCTGCCAAAATGCTTGCACTCTCTGGAAAATACCGTCTGAGTATCACTGACTCTCAGTGGGATTTATGCTGTTAAGTCAGTTCTGGAAACACCAGCCAAGAAGCGTGCATTTCTTCAGGGTCCAGCTGAAGTGCATTACCTCCAGGTGCAGGTAGAAGTCTGAAAAGCAGCTCCAGCAGCTCAGCTGATGGGAGGTAACTTGTGCGTTGACAGTGCTAGATCCCATGTCTATTCTCAGCCTTTTGCTACTGGGAAGCTCCTTTTGCAGAGAGGCTGTCCTGCTTGGTGCTGCAGCACATCTTGTTAACAGCCCCATCGCTTCTCAGCAGCTCTTGAAGTCCCTGCCACCGGTGGGAAGAACTCATGGGGGGTGAAACAGCACTAAGTGCCTGCTGCTCAACAGACCAAATATATTCTGAGGGTTGTTCATCAGGAATAAAATTACAGAAAGAGAAATACGGACTGTAAGAAAGTGCAGCACAGGTCTAGTGCTGAATAGTGGAAATTGCCAAGAATGGTGCTCACTGGTGGCTCTTCATGACAAAGTTAATCCAATAAAGTGAATTGTCCAGTGCAGCCTTTCCAGTACAGCAGCCGATATATGGAATGGGATTAACTTTGGGCTCAGAGCGAGTAAACACAACCTTTGTATCCAATGCTGAATTATTCTGCCTTGGTGCACTACTGGAGTCTGAATTTCTCATTTTCCATTTGCTTTCTTTAGCAGAAGCATATTGTGACCAACCTGAAATGACAACCTTAGTGAACACAGAACAGAAACTTTTAGGTTTCACTGAAACACAAGTTAGTCAAGTATAAATAATGATTATGCTGTTTATGATCCTAAAACTTAGGTTGGCTTCTACTTAAAATTACATATCTGTTCCAAGGGTTTGTTTTTGTTACGTGTGTCCCGAGTAGAGTCCAAAATACGTAGGACTACATAACAGCTTTGGGAATATCACATTTTCAGCCCAGTGACTGGGTTGTGCTGTAGTGATTTTAGACTCCTTGAAAACACGGACAAAGAATAAATTGGCTAAGTAGAAAAAAATTAAATGTAAAATCTCTTTGAAACAATCAAAGTATGCAGCCGTTGCAAAATAATCCGCAGAAGCTGTGCTTTTCTTGGTGTTGCTGTGCTGAGAGCACTTCCATTTCAATGCCAGGTTTCAGCAATTTCCACCTTATTTCATGCTCTGACAAACCTACAAGAGTTTTGTCTGGTCTGAGGCGAAGTGCTGTGCTGTGCCAGAAGAGGCAAGCAGCTCTGAAGGCGAGTGGAGGCAGGAAAACACGCTCAGCTTTTAGTGCAGCACTCTCTCTTGTTGCGCGCAGAGGGAGATCTTGGCGCAGGACAGCTTTTCTGTAGTTACTCCATGCCCAAAGGCTTGTACAAACCTCCCATTTGGCCTGGCAACTGAGTCAGCTTTGGACTCCTTTACCGAAAATCTGCCTCCTTGCAAAATCTTTTGTCCAAGGCACATGGTCGCCACAAAGTGCCTCTGGGTCCCTGTGGCAGCCTGGGCATCCGCTTGCCTTGCCCAATCTGTGGAGCAAGTGGGGCTTTAGCAGGTGGCCAAACTGATGCTATCGAGTCAAAGTGTCAAATTCCTGGGGTAGCAGCCTGCCCTGGCAAGGGAGGCAGGCTGGGCTGGGTGCTGCAGTCGCCGAGAGCGGGTTTTTGGCTTAGTGAGTTCAGCAGGCATCCAGCAGGTATTCACAGTGTCTGGAGGGGGCTGATCCAGACAAATTTGACCTCCAGCATGTAGAGAGCATCAGGGAAGGGCCCTGTTTTTACCACTATATCCAGTAGGAAAAGCTTAGTAGTTTTGGGGGGCAGACCCTGCCTTGCCACTGGAGCAATGCGCTGTGACCCTGCAAGCAGGGGTCTGGCAGGGAGGGCACAGCAAAGAGCTGCTCAGCTGGTCCCAGCCTTACGTAGAGACTTTTTTAATCAAGGGAAATCCAGGAGACAAATGCCCAAGCAAAAGCAATGGTGGCTGTGACTGAAGAGAATGAGACTTTGTGGGAGTAATTTGGGGCCCAAACTGAGGGGCCTCATGCCAGTTTTGGGGGGAGCCGCACTGCCCCAGGACAGGTCCCATTGCAGCCCCCATGGTGCTTCCCTCACGAGTCCCTCCCTGCAGATGATGGGAGAATAAGTACAATATGATTTTCAGTGTATTTCTGGATGTCTTGGTTTAACTTCTTTTGCCTTCATTTATCAGGGCATCTTTGGACATGGGACTCTTCACCTCAAGTGCTTGCGCTGCCTCCAACGGGCAGGCGAGGTGTCCCAGCAAGGGAGGGCTGACACGGAGCACGACGGGTGCTCGCCGCAAACAGAGACATCAGATGCCATCTCAAGGCCAAATTTAAGTGTGGGTAATTACATTTCCCCATTTAAACTGCTGGCCAGTCTCAGCTGGATAAAATGTTCCCTTCCTAGCTGGAAGTGTTGCCATGTCCTGGGAAACAGCTGCTGTGACAAAGTTAGGGGGCAGCTGCCGCACGGAGAGGACTGACGTATTCATGGCACACGGCCGCCCGAGCCCAGGTACGTGGCGGCAGGAGGCAGTGCTGCCGAGGGTTTGCCTGCACACTGGGAGCCCCAGGAGCCCTTCCGGGCTTTGGTATAGCTTGAACCAGTGCCCGGCTGGGGAGAGAGCGGTAGGATAGAGAAGGGCTCGAAGCCAAGTGCAAGTGGGATTTGTGAGGCCAGGTAAGGGGCCATGGCTGCCTGAAGCACTGCCTGCAGTGGAGCACTTGGTTTGGGACAGGGACAGAGGCCTCTGCCCATCTGGGTGACCGTGCTCCTTGCAGAGCATGCTGCCCCAACTACATGAGTTTGATATGGCTAAGTTTGCAAATGAGACCAAGTCCAAAGACATCTGAGTCCAAGACAAGCTGAGTCAATGACCCAACTTAGTGAAAGCTGGTGAAATACAGACTTTGCCCTTTTCCTTCCCTGCAGCCCTGGTGAAGCGCACAGTCTCTCAAGTAGGTCTTTATAAACGATCAAAGTGTCTGTGTGGCTTTTCAGAGGGTTGAGCTTCCACTCACAGCCCAAGGTCCAGTTTAATAATGTAGCTTGTTAAATAAACAAGTGGCTACGCAGAGCCCCAGCACTGTGACGATGGAGAAGATCCGGTGTTCTCTTCCCACTCCAGCGCCAGCTGTTGATGGACATCTGTCTGTAAAACATTGGGCCTTTTATTGTTTTTAATGCAAGAAATGCCTTTTCCTGGAGACCACCACTGAATACTGCTTTGCTAGAAAGGCTCCTTCACAATCCAAACAGAGAGCAAGTGAGCATAGAGGATCCATTACCCAAAAACTCAACAAAATCTTCCTCACCCATGAAAAGTGTATGCACAGCGGAGGACAATCTTGGGGATGGGGCTTGGAGGAGGGGGGAGCTGTTCCTGGTGGGCGGCGTTCGGGGACCCACCAGAGGAAAATACTTCCATTTTTCTATCCGATAACTCTACTGCCTGGCTAACAAAAATAATCCCTTATTAAAGATAACAGGAATCTGGCTTGTATAATGCATTCATAGAGATTGATGTGCTTCCAGTTTTTGGAGTTTCTATACCTTCAGAGAGACTAAAAGCCACAATATCAGCATGATGGTGGGGACGAGCTCTCTTGCACACACAGTTTGGGTTCACATTTTTGTGTGTGTTCATTTGAATTGCAGGCTTAAATCTGATCTCAGCCACCAAAATAGAGTTGTCAAGGTCTTTACCTGCCTGAAGAGGTGGCCCATTCAGCCTTGCACATGCCAGGGAGTCGAGGGGTGTATGTGTGTAACAATGTCTTTTTACTGAGGGCATGGAGCCACGCTATCTTAATTCTCATCCTTTTATTAGACCGGAGATTTGTTTTACTAAGAAAATATGGAAAATGCAAATGCCAGTAATATGTTCCTTTAACTGAGCCAAATTCCACATTCTCTTACATTCTCAGATACCTCCACCAGCAGCATTATTTTGCCTAGTGTGCAAAAAGCATAGCAGGCTCCTAGAGCAAGAAAGCTCTGCAGAGCCACTGCTACCATCCCCGAGGAGCCTGCCCCAGAGTCCCTTGCTGTGGGACAGAGGCAGCCAGAGGGTTACAAAAGCACTGTGCTGCCACAGGTCACCTAGAGTCACCTCAACGCTGGCACACGTCCCCTGCATCTGTTTTGTAAAGGAAGAGGTGATTTCAGCCTGACAGGTAAAATCAGGCATTCTTACAGATCGGTCCTGGAGGAGACATCGGTAGTGAGATAGATGCTAATTGCTAATGAGAAATGGCCCATCGGAACTGGCAATGGCCCCAGCTCTGAGGTGGTAAATAACCCTAGTGCTTTTTTGGCAGTAAAGCAAAAATCTGTTTTTGTGCAATGGTCAGCAGAGGAGAACTCAACCGGAGCAACCTGGGGTATGCAGGGGGGCTCCCAGGGAGAAGGTTAATCCAGGGGTTGTTTTACTGCCTCACAGGATTTGTGATCCATTTTTGTGCCTGGAAAAGGTTTACTTCAGTATAGGAAAGTTCCACCCTTCTCAGAATAGCTTTGGTTTTCCAAAAACAATTTGATGTCATCAAAGATGATTTTACCCTTTGCCTCTTCGCGGGTGTAATTGCAGCTGAGTGACATTCTCACGTTATGCAGGGACAAGTGCAGCAGAAATTCCTCCAATTGAGGAGCGCTAAATTGCAGGGTCACCTTGTCAGCGTGGCGAGGAGATCCCCGTTTGGATCCCACTGAAGGCAGGTTTGAGACGCACCCCAACCCATGCGGCCCCTTCCCAGGACTCGGCTCTCCCACACTGTGCAATGGCAGGACCATGAAAGCGCAGAGCCCGGATGTCCATCTCCCGGCTCCTTTCATTCCCATTTTTCACAGATGAAAAGCATGATTTCCTCCTGGTAACACCCAGGAGCTGGCAAGTTTCAGTCTGGAGTGACTTCTTTTTTTTTTTCCTCTAAAGAGCTGTGATAAAAATAACCCCCAGGCAAAAAAAAAAAATCACGCACTCAAACCCTTGAAGGCCTGACGCAACCTTCACTCACAGGAGCACTAGGACCAACAATACCGTAATAAAGATCTGAAGTATCACCAAGAAAAATAGGAAGCAGCCAAAGAAAAAAAAGGTCACCGCAAGCTCGCTGTAAACACCCTTGCTTTGCACGTATGTTGGCTTCACCAGTTTGATTGCTAGCAGGCGAGAGTGTGACGCTGCATTTTCGGTGCTACAGGTATTTATTTTACACTCTGGCTCTGAGTCTAAGCCTCTGAATGTAAAAACAATCAGAAGGCTGAAGTGTAAATTCTCCCTGCTGATTTATTTACTGTTGTGTTTTTATAGCACCACATGGCTCTAAGTTTGCACTGGGCCCATTCAACCAAAACCCATGTCATACACTTCCAGAGAAATGAATGACTTTATAAATTCTCTACAATAATAATCCCACGTACAGGAATGCATGCAGAGAACACCCAGACGGGGCTGGAATGTTTTAAGAATATAATATTGTGCTTTTTTGGTCAGGGAAACACATTTCTCTCAGGGATATGTGGTGTGGCCCAGGCTCCAGCCCTGTCTGCCTACCACCTGTAATGAGCCCTTTGGGAGATTTTAGTTCAGGCCACCCAAACTGTGAGCTGGGCAAAGAGACATCAGCGCTACGAAGTTAACAGCCTTAATGAAGCCCGGCCCAGAGGAGACTCAAAACATCCACAGTGGGGGAAAAAAAAGGAAAGAAAGAAAAGAAAAGGCTTTGATAGGAAAAACATCTGATCCGTGTTCTCTAATCTTTGCTTTGTTAGTTAAAGCATCTTTAAAGGGCTTAATACCCTTGGAACAGGGACCTCTTTCTCTCACTTCAGAAACACCAATTAGAAAAGCAGGAAACTGCTTCCAGAAAGGGGGACTCTTTAAAAGAAATTTAACTTTAGCTTGAGGGATCTGATTGCCTCTTTTTCACAAGCTATTTTTTCCCCCATTGTGTGGCTGAGCAACGGTTTTCTCCAGGGCGAGAATGCAGCTCCTCATGCTGATCCTGCTGATGGAAAGCGAATGCAGTGGGGCAAGGAGAGGGGAGATTCATGGAATAAAGGGATGAGAAGGCAAGAGGGTTTCTCTTTTAAATACAGCAAACACTTTTAAACCCACCTTACGGTGTGGCAGCCTGAGGAGCAAGTGTGCCGCACGCTGGGAGGAGGGAGGCAGCGGGCTGGGTCCCAGCACTCATGCCAACCCTGCACCCAGCATCCCAGCCACCAGCTGTGAGCGGGATTGGTGCATGGCCCCTCCAGCCTTGGCAGTGGAGGCAGCGAGGGCTCAGCTGGGCCAAGGTGGTGCTGATGGTCGCAGAAACCATTGTCTTTGCACTGCTCTATCCTCCACAGGGAGAGAAAAACCTGTCTTTTCCCTTCCCCAGGGGTCTCGGTGTTGGGAGTGTGGGGGCAGCACCCTTTCCCTTGACAGGGCTGGCACAGTTGTCAGCCAAGGGACCGCACCTTGGTGCAGCACAGCTTGGCCAGCCAGATTTTGCTGCCAGCAGAGCTGGTCGCAGAACTCCTGGTGGCACCCTGGGGACCGTGGGCCACACTCGCCCCTGACCCAGGGTTTGATGGTGGGAGCAGAGATGCCCCACTGCAGCCCGTGGGGTCTTGGCCAAGTAGCAATCACCTGGACAGTGGTGGCTGCTGCTGCCATGGGAGTCCCCACAGCTGGGTTGGACCGCCAGTGGCTGTCCTCCCTGATGGGCACCCTCCCTTAGGGCTGTCCCCTACGCCAGGCCATATCGCAGCCGCGCTCCAGTCACAGCTGTTATGAATAATAAACCCTCTCATCTCCACAGACCCTGTTAACCCAGAGCCTAGAAGGGAAACATCTGAACAAGCCCCTGGCTCTGTTCATGAAATTCCTGGACATAGTCCATCCTAAGATCTTTTTCTCTCTAACAGAGTATTTTCCTTTGGACCTCAGGGATGTTACAACAGCTGTTTGTAAACAGTTTGCATCCAAAGTTAGCAGAGGGGTGAGCAAGGGAATCGCATATCAACTTTGTCCTCTTGATCATCTAAAAAATGTTGCAGCTACATTGGCACTGCCATTGCAGATTTAAGAAGTCAGCAGAAAAGGCCAGTAGCCATCAGGCAGCCACCCATGCCCGCCTTTGCCTGCGGACACAGAACCAGGCTGGAGCGGGACAGTGGGATGCACCCCTGCAAGGTGCCTGCCTGCCGGAGGCATGCGCAGCCTCTGCTCCGGCTGAAATTCATCTCGGAGCCTGTGGCCAGGTAGAGACCAGCAGAAGGCAGTTTTCTGGGGAAGGAAGAAGGCAGAGACTGATAGGAGCGGTCGGAGCCAAGAAGCTGCAGGGTGGGTAAGTGCTGAAGAGGCTGAGATAAGCACTTTGGAAAACCTCATGTCCCTCTGTGAAAGATTTGGGTGGCTGTGGGGTGCCATAAAGCTGGGCTTGAACCCAAGCCCTGACCCTCACCCCAACTCTTCTGAGCCCCTTGCTGTATCCAACCTCGAAAACAAGATACAGACCCTGGGTCCCTCCCTGTCCTCCTTTCCACCATGAGCCCCTGCTCAGAGCCAGCTGAGTTTTGTAATGAAAAGAGAGAACTTGCAAAAAAATGCCCATACACATCCTGCACCAAAATGGTGGGAGGGATAAAATCTTGTCATTACTGCATAAAGAATTTCTGGATTTTAGAAAGGTTTTTGCTTTCCTATACAGCCTGAAATGGTCTGGCCCCTGTGAGAGCTCAGTCCCATTGCGTGAAGCTGTTGCAGTGGTGATCCCTGGAGACACCTGAGCCAGTGTGAAAGGGGGGCTCTGCAAGACTGTGTGGCCCTGACATGAGATCTCAAATCTAGGACAGCCAGAGCTTGTCACCCTCAGGAATAGCCGCAGGGGCCACAGCACTGGGTGCAACAGGGCTGGGGAGCATCTGCAGGCCATCTGCGTTGGCAAAGCTTTTTCTGCCTTTGTCTTCTCAGAGTGCTCCTGAGATTGCATTACCTGTCATAATGTCTGGGAACAAGTGTATTTTAAGAGACATCTTTAAAACCGAGCCCAGCGACAGGGTCCCATTCGTACATTGCCCAGAGTGCTTTTGAGTAAATCAAACCATAGCTTTTACCAGGGGCAGTATTTGCTCCCTCAGGCTTTTCCCTCTGGAGATGCCTCAGCTGCCCGACTCCTCCTGCTGTCGCAGGCGGCACAATGCCTCCACACTCCTCCCCGCCAGCCCTGACTGACCGGCACTGTGTGCTGGCATAGCCCAGCCATCCTGACAGGTCCTTGAGTGTTTTTCTGAATGTGATGGATTGGCACAGGTCATCAGCAGAACCAAGAATTTTTCTTTCCATCCTTTGCTGGCAGTCTTTCAGCTGATGTTGGGAGGACATTATTTGCTTTCTTCTTCAAGTAACACTTTCCCTCGGCGTTAAAAATATCAGCAATGGTGCTGACACTGGCAACAAGTCCAGAGTATTTTTTCCAGCTCCAGTGAAAAGGTGAGTTATGACTCATTGTGCTCAGCCTGAGACCAAATAATTCTGGGTGTAGATGTGTGTAAGATGTGAAAGAGTTTTGCATGCATCTGCTGGGGCTGCTGCTCATTTTCTGATGCTATTCAAGGCAGCCCAAACCGAAACACAGAAAGATGAAGTACATGACCTCTGCAGACCTCTGGCATACTATCAGCAGCAGGAATTACCTGAGATGGGGCAAGGGGCTTTGTGGATTACTGCCCTGGTGCCAGGTTAGCGCCAGGTATTTGCCATGGAGGGTCACTGCAGTTTTCTCCAGGGTGGCAGATGCTTAGCTAAGGATTGAGCCACATGGTCCCATGTACAGCCCTGGTACAGCCCTGGATGCTGAGGTTAGGTTAGGATGCAAGCATGTGCAGAGATGCTTATGGATGTCACAGCCTGATGCAAACCGACCAAAATGTATGTTACAAATAATTGCTCAATAAGAGAGGAGAAACAGAAGGTGGAACTTGGGCTTTTCCATAGCACAAGGCAGAGGCAGAGAATTATTTTTACTTGCTGCTGACCGTGTCCACCTCCTGCTTTCTCCTCTCCCAGCCAGCAACTCTGCTTGGTACCAGATGCGCTCCCTCCACTGCTTGCCGCCACTCAGATGTTGCCTTGCTTTTGCTGCCTGACCCGTCAGACTGAAACAATACAGAACATGTTTTACAAGGTACTTCTGCAGTGGGGAGGGAGAATTTGTAATTTTATAGAGCTTGTAAACTGAACTTGTAAAGTCCTTTAAAGCCCACAGCTTGGGCATTTCATCCTACTGATACTTAGGGATAAAGGCCAGCAAGGGCAGAGGTGAAAGGGACCAGATTCATTGCTGAGATGACTGCAGGCACTGGAGCTTACACAGGGAATGAGTTTGGTTTTGTTTAACTATTAGCTTTACAAAATTAGCCTAGCTTGTTTCCCTTGCAGCTCTTGAGAATCCCTCAAAACTAGTTATATCCTTGTGTGCATATGCGAGCATGAAAGACTCCAAGTCAGCGCAGCTGAGACACTGAAAGGACCCGAATGAAGTGCTTTTGGTTTGCACTTCACCAAATACGGCTGCATCCGAGGAGACAACATACACCTCTGACAAGTTTTGTTTATATGCCTCAAAGGTTGGGGTGAGCACTCCTGGACTGCGACACCACAGGAACGCAAGGTACCTGCCGAAGCAGCCCCCAAGAAGGAATAAATAGCCATCTATTGCAAAGCACCAACCATGAACATAATTGAAGGCAAATGATAATAAAGGCGAGTATCGCAGCGGGGCTTCTAATAAAGCCTGCTCTGTGCCCTGAGCCAAGAGCTTTACCTGCCACTGTGGGCTCTGCAAGGTAATTATTCCATGAGCAGCCGGGATGATTGATGGAGATATTCATTAAACACAAACCTGACACTTTGCTCTCTAAGCCCAAATAATCCAACCAGACTGTCTCTGAACAGGGCACCCTCCCCTCGGCACATTTTTAATGGGGGGTTTCAAAATAAAACCAGCAGTCAAGTACCAGAGCCCAGACCCAACGGGGGGATCCCGGCTCGCTTCTGAGGGCCGAGGGCAGGTGCTCAGGCCAGAGCCAGCTGTGCACACACGGACCCTAAGCAGAGAGTATTAGGCTGTGACAGCTGCAGCTGGCTCTGAAATAAGCACTGAGCATGAAGAGATTATGATAGATTTTGCTTGTATTATGAAACTGATTTTACATCATATATGAGGCAAAAAATGTCTGTCTCTCAAAGGGATGGAAATCCTTTTGCAGGGCCAGAGCCGCCAACAGAGTCAAGCTCAGGGCTGCTGGCGGGGGTCAGGCTAATGGAGCATCTTCTCTGCACAGTGGCTGGTCTGCAGCGTATGGCACAGAAAAAAGTCTGCATCCAATAGCCTGGCTTTAGTTTGAGGAAAAAATAAACTCAACTCTTCTCTTCTCTTCTCTTCTCTTCTCTTCTCTTCTCTTCTCTTCTCTTCTCTTCTCTTCTCTTCTCTTCTCTTCTCTTCTCTTCTCTTCTCTTCTCTTCTCTTCTCTTCTCTTCTCTTCTCTTCTCTTCTCTTCTCTTCTCTTCTCTTCTCTTCTTCTCAGCAGTTTTCAAGTTTCTTTGCTATTTTTGACCAAGAACCAGGCTGCTTTGGTACGGTTGTTTCTGTTTGTAGTAGCAAAAGTAGGGAACAAGGTAGGAAGGAAGGACTCTCCTCTCTCTTCATCATCACCAGCAAAGGACATCATTCCCATCAGGGATGCTCACGTTGTGTTTGCTGCAGTTTTAGGATGGGGCTCTAATGACGAGGCTCTGGGCTGCTGGCAGGATCTGCCTGTCTGTACCAAGGGTCTCTGCTTTAAGCAGGTTTGGAAAGAAATGGCCTCAGAGCAGAGGGGAGGCTGAAGCGATGGGATCTCTAGTGCAGCCCAGGGCCCTTTCTGTCACTCCTCCACAAGCAGGGAGGTTTGGTCTGTAGTCAGCAATTCCTTGTGCCATACAGACATGTTAATTCATAAGGAGATCAGTCTTACAGTGCTGGACAATATTAATGGCATAACTAGTACCACCTCATTAGTCCTCTAGTACTTGCCCCTCAGGAGAACAGCATTTAAGAGAATAACAAAATCCAACTTTTAAAAAATACTAATTTTTTTACCAGTATGTCTGCAGATATTAAACTGTCAAAGTTGCTAGTAAAGGGCTCCTATTACTGGTAAGAGGCTGTACAGCTGGTTGTGAATTTTTTATGTGTATGTTGAACTATGTGATTTGGGAGCAAAAGGGATATTAACTCATTTCTGAAGCAGATAATTTCTGTGTGACTGAAATAACACCTAATTCCCCTTCAGTTAATACCACAAAACAACATCCATGTCAAAACTGAAGAAAGCATTATCATATGATTAAAGCACCAGATTATAACTTCAGACCTTTTAAAACCTTGGCTGACATGTCTTAACGAAAGGAAGTTCCAATTTTGGACACCATAAAGTCCTGGCAAAAATGTTGTCTATGTCTGCTACCTTCACCTGAAATTAGATTTTTTTTAATAACTCTGCTGGGAACTGGCAACAGGCATGTCTTGGGCAGTGACCAGGTCCCAGGACAACTTTAGCAACAGCCCTCTAACCAGGCTAAGGCTCTCCAGGAGCAGGGGAAGGGCTCATCACGGGCACTTAGGAAGGGAAACTGTGGAGTCTCAGTGGAGCAAATAGGCAGGTTTGTCTAAGGATGGATGGTGCACCAGCAGCAAGTCACAGAATTGGGAAGTGGGGCTAGAAAATGATGACTTAAACACATGACCCAGAGGAACATGTCAAATTGAGATACCCTGATGGGCCATAAGGGGTTTATCTGAATCCTTAGAAAGCTTTAAGGGGAGTTGTCTTTCCAGATGATCCATCAGGCAACCCTGGTGTGAGAGCAAGGACTGTGCCACAGGCAGCTGGCCCCAGTGCAGCCCTTCAACTGCTCCACATGTTCTTGCCCTGCCCAGGGCTCCTGCTGCTGTGACACACAGTTGAGTGCGACTGAAAAGAACAGAGCTGCAAGTCCCTGCCATCAAACTACTGGAAAAAAACAAGTAGGGTAACAGGATTGGAAAATAAGAGCTTGTAAATTCCCTGCTGGGTAGGGCAGGTATTTGTAGCCTTGCCTGTCACCTGAAAGATGCCACTTGGACCACCTCTGGCCAGGACTGTGGCAACAATCTTGTCATTTGCTCCTAAAATGATGTCATCATTCTTTTGCAAGCCTTTTCCAGTGCACAGCAATCCCCAAAAGTCTAAGCAGCCCTTCAGGTAATTTAAGTGGAAAACCTGCAGTTTACATAAAGGTAACCTCTGGGTCGGGAATTTAATGTGATCTGAGCCACGGATTGCTGGGCAACAGGGGTGTTTCTGGTGCAAGGTTGCCCTGCTCTTCCCAGGCATTGGCCACTGCTGGAGGCAAGAGGTGGGCTTTGGTGGAGCTGTGGTTGGACCTAATGCTGTCTCCCTGCACCTTGCCAAGGCCCTGACTAGCAAGGGCAGTGGGTGGGAACCAGGGTCTCCAGGCCACTTTGCAGGGCAAATACTCCCAAAGCTGGATGTTTTTACTTGCTCTCGAATCTCTTTCAAAGCCAGTGAAGGCTTGTGATTCCCAGGTCGCATCCGACCCCTCTGGGGTGATTCTTCTCTTCCTGAATGAACCAGGTGTCGGCTGCAGTGCCTGGGGAAATCTGCACGGGGAAGCAGGATGCATCACAGCTTCAGGCTCCCCTCATGGCACTATTTAGTCACTGGGGTTATGGGAAATAGCCTGAGCTATCCAGGAACTGACAGTGGGACCCCATCCTGTTATCATGCTGTATGATGGCCCATCAGGAAATGACATAAATACTCTCGTTACTCTCTATTTTATTTTTCACCATTGTGAAGCATCTTTTTTGTTTTGTTTCTGCTGGTGGCAGGTGACCAATCGCAGTGCCCTGGCTCCCCACATCCTGCTGGGCAAGGTCTGCCTCTGTCCCTCTGAGAATCAGGCAAAGGATGTGCCTGTTTGCCAGTGTTTTTTCTTGCTGCCCCAGTGATGTTGCCTGGGTCAGGAAATAAACCTATTTGGAAAGTAGCAGGAAGGCTGGCTTTTATTAAGCTGCCTGTGTTGAATGTCCACAGCAAGATGGGCACCATGCATCAGGCAGGACAAGCGCCGTGAAAATATAAGTTCACACAAGTCTGGCTGTTGTGATGCAGAGTGACTCCAGGTCACTGACTCCTAGCAGCTGACCCTTTCCCTCTTGGAAACCTGCATCTGCCTGGAGTGACCTTTACTGCAATATTTTTAATCTAACTTTTGCACTTTGCATCCTGCCTATCCTGAGAGGGGAAGCTCCCCTTCTTTGCATCTTTGGAAATATATGAAATATTACTGCAAGGTAATTGCCCTCTGAGAGCTATACACCAAACTGCTAGTCAGGGGAGAACCAGCCTGCCAGCGAATACAGGAAAGACATTCACCAGCTTGGTGCCATTCTGTTTCCCTGCTGTGGTCACAAGCTCTTTGAGGACAGCAATGTGAATACCATGGGTCCAACCAGCATCTTGCACTGAGCAGGTGCCAGCCTGAGACCTAGGAGAGAGGAACCCTCTTGCTCTTGTCTGCTTGTCCTGCTCCAAGCAGCCCAGTGCATAAAAAGGCAGGGAGAACTGTCACAGGGTGATTTTCTGATTTACAATGGGACTGTGGCAGAGTATTTCTAGCTCAGTTAATAGCTGCTTTGTTAATTCCTAATTTCTCCCATAATCTGTACATTTGTGTCCCAGCTAGGGCATGGTCTGTGATATATGATGGAGAGCTTTGCCATTAATCATGTGCAAGTGAAAGTATAAACTGGTTTTATTAGTTTTCAGAGTGCCAGGTCACATAAATTAAATGGAGCATGTGTTCAATGTGTCCCGAGCAGTGTCTCCTACCTTTTCTGCTAAGACAACATGTTTTACAGGAACTTGCTTTATCTGCATCAGCAGCAGGACCACAGACTCTCTCATGCTACCCTTGGGGTGACTCTTGCCTACACTGTCACCCAGGGGTTTGGCTGGGCAGTGAGGCAGGTGGAGGATGACACGGACATGTCCAGGTGCTGTGTGCAGGTGCTGTGGGACAGGACCAAGGCACAGGGAAGGGCACTGCTGAGCGACTGACTACACTGGGACATGCACTGGTGGGGCCAGGGCCCCATCACTGCTGGGACCCCAGAGCAATGTGTTTGAGGTCCATGGCAAGGGGCAGATGCCACAGAAAGGCTGCAGATGCCCAGGTGGTATTTGTGTGCCACTTTAGCAAGTGGCTCGTGTGTCACTATTGGTAGCCAGGCCCTGTTTGCTGTGGGGCTCCCCTTCCTCCCAGCTCTCACCAGCCTCTGTGTGGATGAGCCAGTCCTTACCACGCAGCTAGCTGGGACATCAGCCCACTCACCCAGGGCTGCAGGAACAAAAGGGTGATGGCAAAGCTTAATAGAAAGAACATACACAACCTTAGCAACAAGCTCTGCTAATGGGGACAATCTTACAAACCCCAGCCCTAAGGGGAAGCCAGGAAACTGCTGAGGCTCAGCACCCTTTTCTCAGCTGGGGACTGTGTGGTTACACATGTGATGAGGCTGGCATGGGTAATATGCCCTGATGCCATCCCAGGGGCCACGTGTCATGTTTAGTTATCCTTTTATACAAGTAAGAGGGGAGGCAGATGGGAATGTTGTCTTGCTATGATGTTTCTTAAGCACTGAGTTTCCTAAAACTTCAAGAAACAAAAATTTCCTCCATTTTAATTGCCATAGCATTGCTGGGACTATACTGGCGCTTGATGCTATATTTGCATTTAGGGTGGCCTGCCTATCCCTGAGAAAAGGGTTTTTTAGTATTACTAGAGATTATAGATGGGGGAAACTAAGGCAAAGTGAGATGATACAGCGGGTGTGCTGCCAGCATGTGCAGAACCAGGAGCCCAGCCTTATCTCTTGAGTGAGACTTGAGGGACATAACTGTGAGACCAAGGAAATCTTCCCGAAATTATTTCACTGCAACCCAGCATGATCCTGTATCTGAAACTCAGCTGTTTAGGGCAAAGCTGTGCTATGAAAAAAATAAGAGATTCAGGTCTTTGCGGGTTCCACTGCAGTTGCGTTTCCTGTAGCACACAGCGAGTATCCCTCCAAGAGCTAGGGCTTTTTTTTTTTTTTGGAAGGAAAGGGTGTAACCAATTCATTAGCTGACCCCGGCATCCCTGATTTGCATAGGATGCTTCTACTCTGTAACTCTAGAATAATGGCGGTGATTATAAACACATGACGGAGAGGGGTGAGGGTGGTGAAAACCATTGTAATCACACATGGGGCAATGTGCTGATGGATGGGCTGTGGTTGCAGGATCCCGGGCTCTGGGCAGCCTGCTGAGCTCCCACACGCCGCGGGAAATCCCCCGAAGCGGCTCGGCAGCTTTCCCCGCAGGAATTCAGCTGCCCCCACAAGGGTCCTCCCAACATGGAGCCATTGCTATTGGGCAACAGAGAAAATATAATATTGCCTCTATGAAATGTTGTCATCCAACTCCCAGATCAGAGCCTGTGATCCTGCACGTGCAGTCTAGACAGCCGGTGTCTCGGTCCTGCAGCTCAGAGCAAAGCCAGGCCAGCTGGAGCACAAAGTGGTCAGATTGTTTTTGCATACTCCTGGCCCTTGAAGGATGCAGAGACTGCTCAGGTTCTGACACAGACCGGAGCCACCTTTGAGCTGATCTAACCCATACAGGCTGCCAAGCTCTTGAGCTTGAGCTAGTATCATAGGTGGGCCCATGCTCTCTCCTGACCTTAAATATCCTTTCCTGATCTTATTTGGATATTCAAGTTTTGCTCAAAACACCTCCCATTCTTCATAGTGCCATCAGAAGAACGTCGTCATGAGAAACAGATGTGGTACCTGCTCTCCTGTCACCCATTGACTAATACACAGACTATTAATCTGTGCAGGGGTGCGTTATAAATGGTTTGATATGTATGTAAATCCCAGACCTAGAGTGTTGTTCTTGGCAGCCTCTTCCATGAGCTGATGTGCAAAACTCTTTTCTTTGAAGTCTGCAAACAATTTGCTGGATCTCAGCACCTTCCATATGAACTTGTGGGGACTCAGTGTGAGAGAGATGGGCAACACCAGACTAACCTCCCCCTTGTTTTGGGGAGCTGTCAGATCTTTCTCCTCCCTTGTTCCAGATGAATGCAGTTTTCTGGCTTGCCCCAGTTGCCCCGATGTTCCCAAAACAGCTGCAGATAAGACTCCAGTGACTTCATTGTCTTGCTCTTTTCAGTTTTCACCATGATTTTTCTATTATTTCCTCATTTTTTTTTTGCATTTGTCTTCTGATTGCACTTGCTTAGACAAGCAAAGTGAGAGAAGGGATATACAGCTTTGAGGGAAGAGAATACAGTCTTAAGCTCTAGACTCCTTGGTACATTGGGATTTTCTTGTGCTTTCCCCTTTTAACTGAAAGTTTGCAAATGCAGAAATAATTTACATTTAGGTTACTAATGCCCAAAGCATTAGCAAGAAAAAAAACCCCAAACCTGGATATTTCAACCAAGTCAGCACTTATTTAGACAGTATGAATTAGACCATGTATTGAGTATTTCATTTCTGATGCAGACTAGGACCCGTACATCAAGGGAGAAGCAAGAATCCTTTTCTGAGATTAAAAAATAAAGAACTGAATAGTTCTTATAGAAAGGAAGATGTTTTTGCTAACACTGGCAATTAGCGGTTAACTTTTAGGCTCTGAGGCACAAGCGTTTCTAGCATCCATCCATCTATCCTGTCTACTTATCTCTGCCCTATCTCCATAAATGTAACTATCCTTCTCATACATGAAAATATTCGTGTTCTTGATGTAAAATGACCATTTATTATCCTATGGCACTCTGGTCTCCAGTGGATCTTTCAGGAATTATTTCTGTGATCTAATTGCCACAATGGAAAAAGATTTCTTCTTATCCTGGCCTCCTTCCTTTTGCCAATGGAAATAACCAACCTCTCACATCCTTAAAAGGTCTCATGTAGGCCCTTTGGTAACTCCCACTGGTTTGGGAATTTTTCTTGCAATTTTCTAGCTACTGACTTGGTGCTGCTGGTTATTTTTCTGGTACAGAAAAGAGAAGGGGGAGCGGGTGCTCCTTACTGCAGGTAGAAAGGTCTGAAGAGCCGTTTGAATAGTTACTTGGCATTTGCTCCAACACACTCCTGTTTCCAGCCTGGACCCTATTTTTCTTATAAAAACATTCCCTGATTTGTGACCCATCTGCAGGTGCCTGGGTTTTTGTTGGCTGAGCGTCCACATCCTGAGGTGACATTATTGACTATTTGAGGATTTGCTCTTTACCTTGAAAAGACCTTTAAATTTTCAGAGCCAGAGACCCCATGAGCATAGATTGCTGCTCAGGCTTGTTTTCACGTGTAGAGGAGAGGAGATGCTGCAGAGTGGCTATTGCTGGAGGCTCACGCCTGACTCTGCTCTGGCGTGTGTTTGGGTTGGGAACATGCTGGGGAACTTGAATTGTTGCCAAGTTGGTGTGAGATAGAATCATCTCATTTGTCCTTTTTCCACCCAGCTGTTTTCTGGGATCTGTCAGGTGTTTGTTCTACCAGGCCTATCTCTGTCTGGCTCACACACCAATGCTCTGAGCATCCCCGCCACATCCCAAATACATCCCTCCCATGTGGGAGGCTCATATTTTCATTTTCATGAAGTGCTCTGTCTACTGGGACTTTTCTCAAGTTTTCAGTCCATTTATGACTGAGCAAGACTGTGGTTTAAGCTAGAAACCACCTCAAGCCCTTCTCAGGACTTCATTTGTGTCTGTCATGGTCTTAATGGTCTGGGCATGGGGTGACTGCTTTGTGCCAGCTCTCCTAGTGATCTTCCTGGCTGCCATTGTACCATTTTATCTCTGGAGGGGAGCTTGCAGCAGTAATTTCTGTTAATTTCTCTTTGTCCTTCCATAAGTCAGCCCAGAGGCATAGTCAGTGAAGAACAGTCTGTCATTGTTTGCACCAGGCTTTAGATGAGCTGCACACTCCTCAGTTGCAGGGAAGCCAGGACCCACCCAGATGTGTCTATGTTCAAAAATTAGGGCCGAATCCCACCTGTTCAGTACTGTGTCAATCCACCCAAATTCCCTGGGAAACCCAGAGAAGAAACACTGATATGTCTAATGACTTAATGTCAAAACTGTCCCCAAACCTGGAAACCCAATGAAGGCATTGGTTCCCTCTGGGAAGGATGTTCATACATGGAAATGTGACACACAATGAAAAAGAGATTACTGGACAAAGAGCTCTGTTAGCTTCTTGCTTTTCAGTGGTTATGGATTATGTGTTTAACAGATTTCTACTCTGTTGTCCTATAATTCCCCTCAGTAGGGAGGCTTATTTTAACCAAGTAGACGACATTTTTATTTGTTTTTCTAGAGCAAACCACCTGGGAAGTTTTTATGGGCTATGAAGGAGCACTTATAGGTGCAAAGTATCAACATTCCTGTAAAATTAAATTAATTACCTGTTGGGAATGAGGATTCCTTTTGCCCTCATTTGACTAAAATTCCCAGGTCTGCCCTCCAGTTCCCTTCGAAACTGGGAACTCAATCAGATTAATCAAGGCTAAAGGCATTTCCGCTTGCTATTCAAAACATTGCAACTCCCCTTTGTCCTTATCATAGTGCTGTTCAATCACTCACTGCCATAGAGGAATGGGCTTGGCAGGGGGACGGGAACAATGCGTGTGCTTCCTTGACTCAGATCTACCTTCCTTCCTTTTAAAGTCACTGTAGCACCTTCCATTGCTCAGACCCCAAAAGTAAAACCTCCTCCAAAGGGATGCAATGAGATGGTCAGAGCTGGCAAATGTACTTGCCAAGGTGAAGGAATCTAGATTATAATTTCACTGGCTCATCTTTCCTGTCTAAGAGATTTGTGCCTCATTTTTGCTCTTCTTCTCCGAGAATGATGCATGACTTTCCTATCCTTCCTTTATCTTTATATTTCAGGTGGCATCAGCTATAGCACATGGGCTGTCATCACATCCTTTCCTTTTGTTTGAAAAGAGTCCATAGCCTGTCCCAGCAGACAGCTCCATTTTGGCAGGAATATGCTCAAAATTCAGTGATGAAGCATAAAGTGTACTGAGTATCATGATGTGGAAGGAAAGAGGGGATGCAAAAGAGACACGGATCTCTGCAGGAAACTGCATAAACCCAAGAAACCACTTTAGTTTAGAGCTGGGGAAAACTTTCTTTACAAAAACCAACTAGTTCCTCATAAAATATACTCTCTCACTTCTGAGAGCAATACAGACTCAACAGCTGACTGCCCAGTTTTCATTTGCACTTCTGAAAGCCATTTTAAAGCCAGAGGAATTTCACAAGACGACCATCAGTCAATTAATACAATCACTTAACCATAAATATGGAGAAACCACAACCAAAATGGTGGAATCCCTAGCAAAAGCCTTCCCAGTTGTTAAGACAGTTCAAGGATCTGGAAAGCAAAAGCTTGGCCAATTTAGCTTATGTGGCCCACCATGCAGCAGCCGTCTGATCACAGCCTTCATGAGCATCTCTAGAAAACATGCATGTGAGAACATTAACTGCAAAGATGGGCTGACCACAGATATGTACCACGTCCCTAGGATAACACACTCTTCTATAGTGCAGCCTCAGTCACTGGAGCAAACCCTCTGTGGTCCTCACAGCGACTGCAAGTTATAGCCCTTAGAAACAGATAGAAGCACTTAGAGCTAGAAATTATATATTTTTGCATTCTTACAGTTGGCTCTGGAGTCTTTATGTAGCTGATTCAGGAAATCACCTACCTACATTAGAGATGGAGAAGACTCCCTGTGTGTCCCCCCAAGTCCCCCTGTACAGAACCCTTCCTTACAGTCCTATGTGCAATTGGCACCGGCAGAGTTTTAAATGTCTTGGACAAGGGGTTTCTCTTACTTCTCTTGGAAGGTGATTAGAACCCATCAGCTGGATGTCCTTTAGTTTTAGCTTATTATTTAGCTTGAGCTAAATAATAGCTTGTGCTTATGGTGTTAGCACAAGTCCAAAGCCAGGTATATACGTGGATCTGAGCTGACCCAGCAGGAATTCCCTGCTGAGATGGTCTGACTGGGAAGCGGACAGTGTGTGTTGGCATGTGGCTTGCAGGAACTCGGCACCTTTAAGACAATTCTGAGGCCATATTCATGCAGGAGGAGGAGTTCCCCCTTTCTTTTCGTCCATGTGACACACACTGAAGGATCCCTGAAATATTAAAATAAACAGAAAGCTTGACTTGCAGAACCTGTCTGCTAAGCCAGGAATCACATTTCTTGCTGCAGTTTCAAACCGTCATCCAGAGTCCTGTAAAACATTGACAAATCCCCCTTTGCCCCCAGAGCTTTTAACAAAAACAACAGCCCAGTACTTGCACCCATCCCTGAAAGAGCAAATATATTAGTCTGTTCCCGCTTTACTCTCCTTGCTTTTACCCCTACAAAAGGAGGAGCTCTGAGCATATTCTCCTTTGTAATTTCAGTTCCTTTTCCACTCTTTCTATTATAGCTCATTTAAGAATTAGAAGGCCCCAACATGCAACATGTGGGGGAAGCAAGCTTAATGGATGTAGTAAAAGAAATGTAAGGAACCCCCCTGATCTAAAGGCCCATTTCCTGCTAACTCTCATCACTGCCTGCTTTCAATGAGGAATGCATAATCTCTTGTTTGACAGAGCACTGCTATATTGTAAAGTGGGACTGCTCTGAGGCTAGCTTACTACTACAAGGTGTAGTAGAGTAAAGCACAGGGTGCCCATGAGAGAGACCTCTAACCAGATTATAGATGGATCTAACGTATGCTGGCTATGTAAGCTCCCTTCCTCAGTGACTGGCTGGACTCAACAGCCACCACATACACACAAAAGGACAGGGCAGGGCTAGTTTGCGACTCACCCAGAAGGTCTGCGGCACAGCCAGGAACTCAACCCAGGTCTGAAGGATGACTGTGTATGTTCTGCACACTAGACATGCCTGTTTCTTCACTTTCCTTCTAATAAAATTCCTGTTGATGTCTCTATTGTGAAAAGGGAGGGACTTCCCTAAATGACTTTGTTTGAAAAAGATCTGAGTGAACAGAAATAATGAAGAATATTCATGGCTGGGTGTGAGCTTCATAATAACTCAATAATTTTTTTATCTCCTAACACTTCGTGGTACTAAATAGATACTCAGAAGGGTGCTGGAAATGTCTTATTTGACTGAGACTGTCGTGAGTTTATGTAGGGTTTTCAGGAGACAATGTTTTATGGAATATATCCCAGAGCCTTCTATCCTCATGTTTGAAGAGAAGTTCAGCTTATATGCCACCCACAGGAGCCATCAACTCTTATGCTGAAAAAAAGATTAAGTCATTTCCAAAGGCGCTTGGTGTTCTCTTCTATGCTTTGCTCCTCAGCAATCTTAAGTAGTGGGATTTGAGAAGATATTTGGTATGAAAAAGCAATTTAATTCTACATCCAAGCAAGCCACCTAACACTACCTCACCCTTAGGACCAACAAGTTTCATAGTAGCTGCTAGCAGAGTACCCCAGGTTAGGTGTCCAGTGCTTCTAGCAATCTACAGTCAGCAGCCAGTTTTGAAACAGGGGTTGGTTTGGTGAAGAAATACCAATCATACAAAGATAGATGGGCTCTTTCCTCCTCTGGTTTTCTTAGGGAATACTCTTTCAGCTGTTTGAACACACAGGTCTTGCTCACCTCAGAGGAAGGTCAGCAGGGGTAGAGAGCATCCTTCTCTTGCCTGCCCACCCAACAGGACCCAGCTAGGGCTGTTGGATCCCTTTGCTGAGCGGAAGGAGCATTCTAGGATGTCTCCATATTGTCAGCCTAGACAAACTTTGAGAGCCAAATTGGAAAGTCGGGTACACCCAGATGAGACCTCCAGTCCTTTTGGTGAGAGGAAAGACAGAGATAAAGCCTTTCTAAAGCAGCAGAGAGGGAGGGGACAGCTGGCTGGGCTGCTGTGCTCTAGGTGATGGGAGACAAAACCATCCAAAAACACATCCCATGGAGACAGGTTGTTCAGACCCTGACAACTCCCTGCTGGGTCAGCACCTCAGCACTGGGAAGTGTTTCCATTTTCTCCTGTGTTCCTTTCCTTCTCCTTAATCCTCCTTTTCCTTTTCTTTTCAAGAGTGTGTTGCTAGCCAGGTTTTCCTATAGCTTGGCTGGCTCTGCTTCAAATTCTGTTGAGCTCATTGAACAAAAAGGCTCTCACTGCTTGGCGAAGACACCTAGAGAGGCTGTGGATGCTTGGGGCCTCTGATCTGATTGAAAGACCTTGACCCTGCTGAAAGTCCAGGATTTCACTGACAACCCCCGGCTGTTCATTGCTTCCTTTATGCTCAGTTCTCTTGAAAAGCAGAGTCCAGGGCTACAACTACCAACAGTTAATATTCCACATTTCAGTAAGATCGGACCTCTGCTCTAGGTCGTCTGCTGTACAGATACCCCGTGTCTACAGAGAAGGTTGGGTGGTTGACAGCTTTTGGGGACTTGTTCTCTGGGATTTCTGCCCACATCTGCATGATACTGTGCCGTGCACAGCAGATGCTGAGACCAAGCATAAGAGCTTTAATACCAATGAGTCCAGTGGATGACATCAGGAACTAACCTGCTCTTGGCAATAGGTATAAAACAAACCTGGTCTAGAAACCCTCTTAAAGTCAAGAGGCAAGAGTGAGAACAACTGGTTTTGCCACATAGAGGAGAAATATTTACATTGGTCAAATCAGGCCAAACAGTCTCTACCTCAGTGGTAGGAGCAGCAAAAGATGAGAACTGGGCTGGATTTCAGCAGTAGAGCTATGGTAATCTCTTGAATGGAAAGCCTTGTGCCTTGGAGATGCTTGCATTTAGTTTAAGAGAGAGGACTGCCCATACAAGCCCCAAGGACTAAAGAGGCCAGAAAAGCACAGACTTAACATCTCAACAACTCACAGAGGAGGTGATAGAGAGATAGTGGGACAGAGGAGGGCATAAAATTGTAAGCTTTTATTAGGTGCGGATGGTAACAAACGCGCTAGGCAATTGCTGTGTGTTTGGCGTCCCAGGAAAACTGACTCCAGAGCTGGCACCTAGGGAAATGAGCTCTCCAAACTGTAAAGCTCAAGAGCTTTGCTGAGAATGTAAGTCAGCTCTTCCTTTTTCGAATGCTGCAGGAGATCAAATGAAAGAATTTGTTTCACCTGAATCAGCAAATCATTGCTAAGTCATTGCCTGGGCTCATCTATACACACAGCAAGAGTATCTGTCTGGCTCGCTGGTCTCCCTAAGTGCTGACTGAGTGGTTTGCAGCTCTTCAGCCACAAGTGTTGGGAGCAAGGTGTGAGATGCTGTACTAAAATTGCCAGCTGACAACTTCCAGGGGAGCTTGAGAAGCTCCCTGCAGCCTGTTCCCTCTCACACTCTCTGACTCCCATGACCTCTCCACAGATGTGTAAATGGCACCTGAGAGGCCTGTGTGCAGAGCTGGTAATTTGTCCTCACCCAGTCTATCCCCCACCGGTATGCAGAAACATGCTTGGTGTGAGAAATGTGTCCTTGGCACAAAGCCAGGGCCCAAACAGACAAAGAAATAATGTTTACCCCCAGGGCCTTTCTGACAAACAATAAAAAAGCAATAGAGTCAAGATAGATTACGCGTCAGCTAAAATATTACCTCTTCCTGCCAATTCTTATAAAAGGAGGCAAAGCTGCTCTTCACGCTGAACTAAAACTTCTGTTAAAATAGTTGAGGAAAATAATCATTTAGACAGCATCTTTCTTTCTAGCCAATGACATTAATATTCTTGTTAAATCTTTATTGTGACAGTCTTCTTTATGGGATGCAGCAGGCAGTTTACTTTGAATACAGAATTGCACAAAGGACTAGAGGACTTACAGCCTGAGATGAATGGTGTGGTGATAGCATCTTTGCGAGCAGAGGAATGGCCTAAATCCACCTCTGGCAGGTACAGAAAGCAGCTTTAGGTTGGTTGTTAGCTTCTTTCTGCCCTGTGCATAACCCACTCTCAAAGGTTTCCTAACCATTGCCACTTGGGCATCAGAGGGTATGACAAGTGGGAACCCCAGGCTGCCTTCACCTGAGCCAGCAAACAGCACGCCAGCTACTAACTGGATGCCTGTGGTCACCTGAATGGGTCCTAACCACAAGGAGATGAATAGGCACTGTGTGAATATTTTATTCAATAAACTTGGCTCTACTGTTGTGTGGAGGGTGAGGCATGTGATTTATTACTTACAAGAATTTGGACAGCCCCTGGCTTAACGTGAAAACACTGGAAAGTGTCAGGAAATTCATGAACTTTACACATGTGATTATCGATGACTTTTATTAGCAAACAATTCTGGATATCCTCCCTTTTGAAACAATGCCACTGGCCAAGCAGAGCAAAACACCTATGTGGGCCTAAGGTGGCAATTCACACGCTATGGTTTGCAAATAACCCATAGTCAGAGATTTGTCTGGGTAACATCAGCGAGAGGCAAAGGTTCCGCTTAGGAACAGATTAAGAAAAGGGCTTGCACTTCTGCAAAGCCTGGCTAAGTTTTCAACAGGCACCACTTACTGCAGTGTTCAACACAAACGCAAAGCTGCACTGAGCCATGACTCTCTCCATTCACTTTGATGAGCATAGCTCAGAGTCTCCGTGGATGTCTACACCATGGCATGAGCTGACAAAGGAGAATCATGCCTTTTTCAGTGAAACATACAATCAGAGAGATGAGATAAGCTTGAGATAAGCTTCCTTGGTTTGGCAAACCTAGAACTTCCTGTTACAGAAAACTACTCTGCACTCAACAGAACCCAATTTTGAATATGGGGCTTCCATGTTGGTTATTGGATGAAAATAAATGTTTCTGTGAGTCAGCCAGATCCTCCTTACAGCCCTCCATACTTGTCTAAACCCACAGATCTGGCAGTGAGACAAAACGTTTATTCACAAGCTTCTGCACCTGAAATTAAGAGTTCGAAGTGGCATATATAAAGTAAGTGTTTATTATATAAAGTAACATCTATTTCAGTAAAGACAATTGAAGCATGGCGTCCTGGCTCCCCCGAAGCCCACGGACGGAGTTTGCACAGCGGAGATCAGATAATACAATGCCATGCTGTGCATGGACACTGGATATTAAGTTCTGCAGAAAGGATCAACTCATTCTGCATGAGAGTTCTACACTTGCTGGTGTCCTGCTTTGGCGTTAAGAGATCGTTCAGATCTTAATTAAGTGCTTAAACATATGCTTAATCAAAGCTATTCAAGGACAAAGTGCAATGGAAACTAAGCCCCTCCAGCTTATTGGTGCTTAAGAGTGCAGTTACCTGGGGTTATTAACATAACCACTCTTACCCTGGGTGAGAGGGCAACTAAAAATGGCGTTTCAAAGTAAGAATAGCAATGGAAAACTAAGAAACATATGCAGAAGTCAGGAACCCCATTACAGCCAAATATAACCAGTCCCTCAGTCAGGAAGCACTCAGAAATACCTATTTCTGTTCTGAATTTGAAAAGAAAGAGGAGTGGCATATTTATATCCTTCAGTGATAATGACATCCTCTCTGGTCCATCAGAAACCCAGGAGAACTTTCAACAGCAAGCAGTCAAGTGCTTTAAGATCAGCAGAAGTGGGAGCTGTACAACCTGCTGCTGTTGGTTTTAAGGAAATTTTGGAACATGAGGGAAATTCCACAAGACTGAAAAGAATTGCAAATTGTGCCAACATTTGAACAGGGGTAGATGGGAAGCCCCAGGCAGTATTAAGTCAATTAATCTGATATTGATTCTGCGTTCAGTTGTGGAAAGACTGATACTGGATACAAGCATTGAAGAATTTAAAGGCAGCATATTTCATGCCAGTCAGCATTGTTTTGTGGAAAATAGGTTTTGCCAACTAATGTTATATTGTTTTTTTGATGGAATTACAAGCTTCATTAATAAAAATGTTTGTGTTGATATAATACAGAGAGTTTCCTGTAAGGCATAAGGTTTGTCTGCAAGACGTTGTGATAAAAATAGTAGGCACTCTACAAAGCAGTGCAGCATTTCTTAAGTTGATTACAATTAGGAAACTGATAGAACACAAAACAGATGTTAATGAGGAACTGTGATGACATGGGGCTGTTTCTGGTGGCGTCCTAGGAGGCGCTGCTCTTGACCAGATACTAGCCAGTTTCTTTCTTAAGGCTATTGAACCAAATGCAAATTTACGTAGGGACAACACCTAGAACTGGCTCAACAAGTGAATGTGGTAGTTGGTGACAAGGATAAAGAGCAGCTCCACAGACTGCTGTGGAGCTCTGGCTCCTTTGATCAATATGCACTTGAATTTGACCAAACGAAAAAAACAAACAGGCAGTGTGAGAACTAGAGGTCCCATTTCTAAGATGTGAAGCACTAAAAACATCAGTGCAAAACTATGGCTAAGAGCATTTGAACTCAAAAAGAAGAGACTATTGGGGGAGATAAAAATGATACTATCTGTGCCTGAGGAATTAGTGAGACCATTGCAAGAATATTCTGTCCTGGTCTCGGACCTACTCTTCAAAAGGATGTGGAAAAAATTGGGATGCACTCAAAAATGTATATCTAAATGAGACAAGGTTTGGAAACCACGCCAGATAATAAAAAGCTTACGGAATGTAATCTATGTAGTTCATTGAGGAGAAGCTGAGAACATGTTGCAAAGCTGCAACATTTTCTGTGTTCGTTTTCGCTTGGAGTGAAACCAAATTTTAAAACCTGACGTCTTTAATGAAATGGATCTCTTGCTTTCTGAGCTGTTCTCATCACAGTGATCCTAAACTCTAACGAATCCTATGCCAAGGGTAACATGAAGCTGAATTTTAACTGGAGATTGATTACATTTCTTTCTAAGCAAATCATTTGCTGGTGCATGAAGCTACAGAATTACACACCCTGATGTCACGAACAATTTCCCCTTGCATCCAAAGAGGCCATGAGGCTGAGAAGTGGTTAGAGAAGGCGAGGACTAAGCTGTGAGCATCCTGGGCTCTAATCCCACCTAAGCCCCTGCCCAACATTTTGAACCTGAGCAAGTCATTTAACCCCCTCAGCCTCCAGTCCAGCTGTAGAACTGTGCAAAAATCAAGATCTTGCTGAAAAACAGATGTTGCATCTCAGCTGAGCTTTACATTTCTAAAAAGTAACTCAATGAAAACACCTGCTGGGGAATGCAGGGAAGCGGATGGACGGAGTTGTTGCAAATACTGTAAATTCACACTATTCACATGGATTCTTAGGGATAAAGGGGGAGATGAGCAGTTTATCCCAGTAGTATCCCCAGCATCACATTCACAGTGATAGCATATACAGTGCTGCCAGCAGCCAGGTTTGAATTTTGTGGATTCACAGCCTGGGCAGTCCCACCGCCCCAAGTAGCCTTCTTGCTACCATCTGGTTTGGAGCAGACCAGCGAGTCCTGCCACTGGAAAGCCCTCCTTTTCAGTTCATATTTAGTCATGTGCTCGTTTTTCTTGTTTGGTGAATGTTGCATGTCAATATTTAGTCATTGTTGTGGAAACAGCAACACACATGCAACGGGAAAGGGAAAAAAAAGAGGAGGGAAAGAATAGAAAACAGTATTTTAAGGCACAACCAATTTGGCTGTGTTTGCCCATTTGACTGAGAAATGTGAGTTCATTTTGCCCATGTGCCTGCAAAGGGAAACAGGAATTGAAAAGGGAAGTGGTACCAAACTGTTTACTTGAAACTGTGGGCAAGAGTGGGAGCCAGAACGTCTGGGAATCCCATCAGGCATCCTCTGTGTGTGCACAGCTCCCTGGAAGGGCTGCGTGGGGCCCATGCTGCAACAGAGCTGTTGTGTTTTCCACTGCCTCCCCTTCTCTTCAGGGCTTATGGGGTAGCCTGGCCTCCTCTCAGAGGAGCTCCCCTCCTGACGCTAGGGCCTTGGGCAGGCTGGATCGGCGCTGAGGGTGGGCAGCGAGGCCCAGAGACACATGCAGGAATCTAAGGCTTGCTGGGTTGGACGTGGAAGAATATAGCACCTCTCGCTCATAGATACAGCTCCTCTGCTTTTGGGTGGGTGATATCTGCAGGCGCAAACTGGTGTGATGCAAAGGTTTCCTAGATTAGATGCTGGAGGCCAAGAGAGAGGAGCTGTGACCATTAACATCAGCTTATGTGTCTGCCCTGCCCTGCTTCAATGCACACGATGCTTGTGGGCTGTACAGCTCCTGAGAGCATTTCCGATCTGAGTGGTGCTGCAGGGGTCTCTCTCCATCCATCAGCAGCAAAGAGGCAACAGAGCTCTGGGGCTCCTCACCTTCCAGTTTATATGCAACTTGCATTGAAAAAGCAGCGACAACAAAAAGATAATACTCGAAAGACTTGCTGATAAGACATATGAAACGCTGTTTACAAATGAAGTTTCAGTGAGTAATACAAAAAATTCCCCAGCATTTTTAAAACTTAATTTAAATTGCTGCTGATAATGTGTACCTGCTGCATAATAAAACCTAAATGATATTGGGAAAATATTGGATTTTAATTACAAGAAAGGACATGGGAAAACTCCATAAGTTTTGTATTTGAGTTATATTCAACTTGAAAAAAAAAAAAGAAAATGTGGTGACTGTGATCCCCAAGGAATATTATCTGCTTCATATATACCAACAAATTAGGGGAAGTCTCCTTTGTTTCTATTGGTGAGAGTGGAAGAGGGATATCTAGCTGTGATTTGGAGGAAGAGCCATCAATACAGTGAAGAGTAGTTATTATCTGTTGCACTTGGCAATGGGTACATCCTGAATAAAGATACAGGGATGTGCATGCAGAGACCTGAGGAAAAGTCTAACCTGAAAGAAAGGTCAGCTTGTGCTGCCAGTTAGGGCTGCAGGGTTTGTTCTGCTCAGGCTCTAGTCTTTCAGTATGACATTACCCTTTGTCAAAAAGTGCCGAGTCTCAGTGAAACCCTGGAGAAAAGGAAGACTGCAACACCCCCCAGGCTTTGGCAATAGTAATAGAAAATATGTGTATGCATGTTTGTTTAGATCCTTGATTGCAAAAGAAAAATGGCATTAAGTTGGCACAAGAAAGGAATTTTATACCTGTCAGTTTTTGCACAGGTCTGTAAATGGCAGAAACTTTCAACTTCTGCCAGAAAAGCATCAGGATTCCCAGATACAAAGCCACAGAAATTATACATCTAGACCAAATACAAGAATTTGATTTTGATTTCAATACAGTCACTCTGGATCTAAGAGCTGAATAAGTTTGCAGAGACTTGCTGTAATCTAAAATGGAAATAATTCTTGGTATGGAGAGTCACATCTTACATTTCTGCACTCAGATCAGCCTGTAACGTGTAAGCACCAACATAAGCTTCTTTACGAGATGTATCTAAAAGCTACATCGACTTATAATCACTGACGTTTAGGAAAAGTCTAATGTGACCTCTCAAGAACTAGAATGTTGGAACTGGAGACCAAGTGTCATTAAACACAAGGCAAAGGTGACCTGAGGTTTTGTCCTCCCCATGCAAGCGCTCTCCAGTTTCATACGATGGTATCTGTGCATTTTCTGCCTTCTCACGTGGGCAGGGACTAGCCTCCCTGTTTGGGCTAAGTGTGGGATGCAAACCCCAAGTCATCATCGAAGCTGGCCTGTTGGCTCCAGCCCAGCAGTGCACGGGGCCTTTGATGCAAGGTCATGGGGTGGCCTAGCGCCAAGGAGGAAGACACAAAATTGTCCTGCAGCAGATGTGTGCTGGGATGCCATCTACGTGGGCCTCACTGTGAATCTCATTCTGATAACTCAGGATTGACCTGAATCTCCAAGTTCTTCCGCAATTCAACAATTAAAGATAATTAAAGATAATGTTTACACTGGTTCCAAGCCCCTTACACATCTTTCTAGGATTGAAACTAGCGTTGCTGGGTGTCAGGTCTAAGGAGATGTGTGGGACAGGCTCCAGGCAGGTGTCTAGGGTTGCCAGTCACCTTGCCTGCTCTTCCGTGTGGCTCTCCAATTTCCATTAAGAAACTGTAGAAAGCAGCTTTTTGGTTTCTGTGCCATGTTCCCATCCAGACCAACGATATCCTTTCTTGGAGAGGGTGTGTAACTTGTGCCAGGTCCGCACTGTGAATGTTGAGTACATGCAGTCCCTTTTGAATCACAGGAAGTATGTAGGCTTTGGAGATTATCAGCCCATTATTAACATTTCAGAAAAATATAAAGTGGTTTCCGCTTTATCTGTTTACTCTGTGGCTGATAAAATATTAACATTTTTCAACCTCCACTGAATAATCCCTGGTCCCCATATTCCCAGACAATATGGTGTGTGGCTTAAATGGATCACCCCAAATGAAGCTGTTTCTCTTGGCTACTGTCATACAGGAAGCTGGTGAGAAAAAGGTTGTTTGCACAGGATTTAAGCATTTAAAAAAAATGTATGAAAACGTGATGCAGAGGAAAACATCAGGCAAGTAGTAAAAGTGCTTTGCATGTGCGCAGCTGTTTCCTGGACATTTCTTTCTATTGCAGGGGCACTTGGTTTACAGGAAATTCCAGTTCACACACAATGCCAGTCTCCCCAGAAAATGGGCTCTGGGCTCAGCTGTATCGATCTGCTTTGTGCAACTGGTCGTGCTGGCGATTTCACCACCTGCACACCCACATGCAGCTGGGACTATTTTGATTTGATCCTAAATGGTTTGTAGGAAATAGTAGTGAATTTGCCTCCATCTGGTTTATAGCAGGGCTGTTGTTTCTCATGGTTAGTCTTAGACCTGCGCAGATCAGACATTGGTCCAGGTAAAACTTAGCACCTAAGCTCTCCAGGCAAGTGGCGGGCTCTGGGCTTGTGCTGGGCACCACATGGAGTCGTGCTTTTTGGTGGGAGCTCTGGCGGAAAGAAGCAGAACTGCAAATCCACAAGCTGACACGCTGGCACGAGCTGAGGGTCTCACATCAGCCTTATCTGTACATCCAGATTCTGTACCAAGGTTAGGGGTCCTGAGAAATTCATGGTTTCTACCAGCTAAACTTTCCAGGCTGTTTTTCCAAGTTTAGAATAGTGACAACAGGAGATGGGTACAGACTCCAGCAAGCCCAGTACATTTTTAGCATTTTCTGGTGGACAGAAACCCTAACATGCTCTGAGCACTGGTATGGCTCCTCACATGGCAGACCCAGCCATGTTCAGTTCTCATCCGGAGGTGCTGGGAGCAAGACAAGTGTGAGCAGGGTTAGCCGGAGTTCCCATTCTGCTGAGTTGGCAGAAAGCCTCGTAGCAGCAGATGCAAGGGGACTGAGATGATAAATGGACTTTGGAAAGCAACCCAAACATGTACATACAAATTAGTATTTAACATACAGTTGCTATTTGCAAATTATCCCCTTGTGATTTAGCTCTTGAATGAAAGCAACTGTGTTAGCTGAACAAACAGTAGCAGAGGGAGCTGCAAAAATGCACCTATATTCCCACCCACAGCTGTACCCTGGCGAGTCCGTACGCCAACCCTATACACGCATTCACATGAGGCACAGAAACCCCTTCCCAAGCATGCTGTGAAACCCACCCAGCCGTGGCCTCTTCTCCCAGTCTACCAGGCACTGTAAGCCATGCGAGCCACCCTCACAAGCCACTAGCCCCTAAGTCAGGGCCCCACACTGTGAGGAAGGAGCTGATGGCAAGTTGCGCTGCCGGCACACAAGTTGCTGGTGAAAGGGAGACAGGCGGTCAGGCGTTTTGCCAGGTGCTTTGGTGGGAGATGAGCTGGGTCACCAGCCCAGGTTTTTAATGGGAAGTGATGTCATGGCAATACATGAATCATACACAATTTGACACCAAAAGGAACAAGCCACGGTGGCCCAACACCTGAGCCCCTGCCTTGACATCCGGAGTGATGCAGTGGGCTTGACGCAGCAGGCCAAGCTCTGACGTGTGTTGTGAATCCTCCAAAACCCCAGAACTCCTCCAAACCTCAACAATCAAAACCGGACCTTCCCAGCTCAGCCTGAGAGTCCCTGTGCTGAGAGCTTGCACTGCCCCTGGGCCTCTGGGAGGGACTGGGGCAGAGGTGAGGGAGCCAAGGCTGGGCAGCATAGTGAGCATCCTCCGTGCACGCTTGCGGTGCAGCCTGCAAGGTGTTAGGACAGCACGTCCCAGCCAAGGACTCTGCTTGCATTCAGCAAATCTGAAGAGCTGCCTCCTGCCATTGTTCCTGGCACCGCGTGCTCAGGCTGTGCAGGGCAGGCAACCCATGCGGCTGAGCGCCCAGGCGAGCCCTGCCTCGGCTGCACTCTGCTGGGACCTACCAGGAGCGGCACGACTCACCATCCTCCTCCTGACCCCATGGCAGGGCTGGAGTTTTGAGGTACCAGAAAGGTGCTGTTACTCAGTGGCCCACATTTTGCAGGTCAGGTCTTTCCCAGCCAAAAAAAGAGGAAAAGGATTACGTTTCAAAATAGTTTCCCTTCCCTTTGGAGGGAGAAGTCAGAGGTAGAGCCAAGCAGCTGCTACTATGCATGATTTAAGGAGATAAGAAGCAGCAGCAAGAGGGAGAGACTGGGATTTATAGTATCAACCCTAAAAATAGTTGTTTAGAGAAAGGCTAAGCCTGGCAAAGCCTCACTGGGAGTTGCCCCACACACAATGGCTCAGCTCAGTGGATGGCATCTAGGTGGGGAAGATTTGGCTTTGAAGAGTTTGTCTCCACCATCACCACTTTAACCTAAGGTACTGCTTTACACTCAAGGTCAAAGTGGCTCAGCCCCTTGTGTGGATGTCCCTGGGAGGCAGGTCACACTGAAATATGCTGAAGCAGAGCTGTCAACACGGCAGCTCACACTAGTTTATAAAAAGAAAGTTCAACTGAAGCCAATATAACTTCCTCTTTGAGCATCTCTAAGCAGGGAAGTGACTTGCCTAAGCAGGTTGGTGGCAGACACTAATGTGGAGAGGGGCTCTCCAGGCTGCATTTACAGCCGAACCCGAATGACATGCCCAAGTTGGCAACCAGGCCTGGAAAGATTGTCTGCATGTTGAGTCTAGTCCTCTGCAATCACAGACAACCGTGTCATATAAAACCACTTAACTTTGCTAACTATGCTGCTCATCCCTTCAAACCCACCAGGAGTGTTTTTAGACCCTCTCTTGTCTGCTGGCGTCTTCTTTGCTCTCCTTGCCAAAATGAAAGTCCCTAGGGCAGTGGGACCAATAAATACACATTCCACACCCAATCAGGAAAACCTGTCTGCTCCAAGAAAAGAAATATAAAGACAAACCCTAGTGAGAGTGAGATCAATACGTATCAGTAAGCTGTCAGCTCTTCTGCTGGAGATGAGTATTTGCACTGAATGTCACCCACGCACATAAAAAGACACTGGTGCTGTTGCACAGGTATGTATTATGTACTCTGTACTGTGAGGAAAAATACGGCTTCATAAAGTATCTGTTTTAGAAGTTGTTAGGAAGTTGATTTGCTGCCCAAGAAAAAATATCTTTCTGTTTTCTTTAAAATCTTTTTTTGATTTTTAAAAAAAAATATTTCTTTTTAGTGACGGGAGAGGGGCAGATACTTTTTAAGGGAAATTTTGATGGTAAAAAAAAAAAAAGATTTTGCCTCTGGGGATTTCCAGGTAGAGGGAAAAAAATTCTGTTTTCCACTAAAAGAACATGAAGATAAAATGTTTGATCCATTCTGTGTTTGGTTGTCTCTCCCCCTCCACTCACTCACGATGCTGAGCATCATGTAATCCCAGTCTGTGCCCTGAACTGGCCTGGCTCTGAAGCTGTGTCCTGCCCAGCTCAGCCAGAGCCTGTCAGGGTGTGCCAGGCATTGCTGCATGCCTCGTCCTCCCTGCCGGCAGCAGCAGAGGCATGCTCATAATGCTGGTTTTGCTCAGACTGTCCACATGCTGTTTCTAATAAAACTTGATCTTGCTCCTTTTGACGTAGACGACAGGAACTGGTCCTGGTTTAAGTCACCCTGCCGGAGAGTGCGCACTGCAACCAGCCCACGATAACACTGTGGAACTGGAAAGAGGGACTCAGGAAGCAATAAATCAACTGTGCTGAGTTATGACATTGGTGACAAAGGAATGGTTTCTCCTCCAGCGAGCCCTGCTGAAGGTACTTGGTCTTTGAAGGCACCGTAGGGGCTGGGCTGGCAGGCCCCGCAGCGGAGCAGAGGGTGTTTATTTGTCCTGTATGCACTCTAAGAAACAACCACTGCTGCTGTTGATGGTTTACATGCAAGCCTAATAAAGAGCTTCGATAACACTGAAAAAATCATTACTTTGGTAACACTTTGAGGCCCCACTGAAAGTCTGCATGTCACTACACTAGGATTATACAGCCTCCTAATAGGAACTGGTTCACCCCTAAACAAGGAAGATGGATGAAGAGTAAGGGAGGCAGCCAGGGCAGAGAGCAGTGGAAAGATGTTCAAGGTCACAGAGCAGCTTGTTGGTTCAGCAGTCCTGGTTCAGTGTGTTACTCACTGCCCCTCACTAATCCCTCTATTATTATTCACATTACGAAAGTATCTGGTTTTGAAGCCTCTTAAATATTATTTGACCATTAAAACCCATGACAGAGCAGAGACAGGAAGAGTGAGACACAGGGAAGCCAGGACCAGTGTCCTGAAAAGCTACGGCTGGTAGAAACAGCCCCTCTTGCAACTGTGTTCCGAGAGGAGCCAGAAGGCCAGTCCTTGGCTGGGCAACATTATCTGAGCTCCGAGTACACTTCGAGCAACCACATCTAACAAGCATAATTTTTCACTACAGCCTCACAGTACTTCCAAGAGGGAAGCGTTGTGACAGCAGTAACTTGTCACCCATTGACTGGCCAGGGAAAGGAACTAGCAGTCCAGGTTGTCAGGCATATTTTCTATTTGATAAATCACCCTCCTACCCCAATCAAGTAACAAGATGCCCATGTAATGCTATGTGGCATCAGAGACTCATCCGCACAAGGGATCTGCAACCAGAATGAGGAAACCGTCTGGGTGGAAAAACCATAGCATG
This sequence comes from Morus bassanus, assembly GCA_031468815.1. Taxonomy (NCBI): domain Eukaryota; kingdom Metazoa; phylum Chordata; class Aves; order Suliformes; family Sulidae; genus Morus; species Morus bassanus. Next base: position 30,563,047 of record CM062577.1, read on the forward strand.
GAGCAAAGGCAGACAGGCTAGTTTGCCTGCACACAGACACAGAGATGAGTGGATTCTAGGAACGAAGCGTGGAGAGCTCAGGGTGAGTTCCTCTGCACTGCCCTTACTGGAAAGCTGAAGGGTCTGGGCCAGTGTAACACCAGTGCTGAACCTGGACACCCAGAGCCAAGCTGTACAAAGCATGGCTCCCTCCAGGGGCAAAGGCTGGGGTAATACACCATTTGTCTAGCTTGTCTAGTTTGTCTATGGACTCCAAAGCAAATAACTAAGCGTGCATCTTGAACTCAACTTGTAAAAATGTCATGTCTCCCTGTTTACAAGAGATATCTCTGTGATATTTGCTCAGACAGAAGGTAAAGACACATCAGTGAAGCAAACAAGAAAGGAGAAGGAAATCACACAAAGCAGTGAAGATTAAGGTCCAAATCAACACAGGAGAATGGAGACTGTTGGATACGATCACGCCACCTCCCTCCCTCTCTCCCATGCATCAAGTCATCTGTGGCCGAGGAAAGTGACCATTTTAACAAAGAGAGCCTCCCAGGGAAGCCTCGCCTCAGCCCATATGTGAGACACCATCTCTTGGTCATATAGGTTCCTTTTGTGGAGGCAGAAGGACAGAATGTGTCTTGTCCACCCTGGAAGAGGAGTAAAAACCTATGCACAGCCTTCACAGGGAGATGGATGGTGCTGATCTCCTGGAAAAGGTGGCAGCTTCTGCGCCTGCAAGGGGGAGCTGACCGAAGGCTGGCGAGGCTTTGCAGAGCACTACAGCAGGATCAGGAATGCTTTTCATTCCTGCTGCTCCTGTGACAGAGACTCTTCTGCCAATGGGAAGTATGTTGTGGATTCCCCACTTCGCTCCTGTCTGCTACACGGACAGTAGATGATAAATTGAATACATTTGACACCACAGAGAAAATTCAGAGGTGACATAAACTCCAGTGTGGGTTACACATTGGGTGCATGTTGATCCAAAAACAGGTGTAAGTGGCAAAGCGCTATGATTTGGCATGTGGCAGATATGCAGTGTGTAACTGACCCCAGCTGGGGTTCTGCAGGAGCCCTGGGAGGGCACAGAGATGGCTGCAGGTGGAGGTGGAGGGCTGTGGGGTGATGCCACACTTTAAATACTCTTGTTTATTGCTCTTCCTGTAGTACATGGCATTTCTGCGGGTACGGGAGAGCTTCACACACCCACTGAATGCCAAACCCCAGCGAGATACCCTCACAGCAGCTGTTTCCTGACTAACTCATCCCAGGGTGTAACTGGCTGCGGCTTTGCTTGGGTCATGGTGACTGAAGGAATCAGCCCTGTAACTTGGAATATCACTATGTTTCCCAGGTAGGTTTGCTCTGAGGTCCATAGGTGAAGAGCCAGACCCTTGGCTATCAAATTGACTTGTTTCACAGACTCCAATGTGCAGCACGCTACTAGGCAGATCCTAAAGAGCCTGTTCTCCTTCTCCCAGGGCAAAAGGAAAGCCACTGAACTGAATTCAGCATGAAGATGACACAGATGTATGTGAAAGCCGAGCAGGGGACTTTTCTCAGTTACACTACTTTGGAACTTGTGCAGCAGTGCCCATGCCACTGGGAGTGGGGAAGAACTAAATATTGGTCTCAAATCTGATGCATTTGGGTCAGACAATGACATTGCAAGACACACAGCACTGCTTACAGGGACAGAGTAGGCCCTGCTCAAGCACAGCAAGGCTGCTGTGCTTTAACTGTCGTCCTTTGCCCAGAGCACCAAATTCCCCATGCTCCATCTGTCCTCGCTCCGTACATGAGGTCTGAACTGCTCAAGCCTACATAAACATCTCCCTTTGAAATGAACTTCGCTCTCCGTCTCCACCTGCACAGGAGATTGATCCTGTTAGGGTCTCAGTAACTACCTGTAATGTTATGTGCTACACACGCGAAGTGGTTCCATCAGTTCAGGAACTTGTTTATAAATAATTTTAAAGATAAGCACACGGGCAGGCAGAGAAATAGAAGAGGCACCTCTGCCCCTTGGGAACTGCTGGCTCCTGTCCACAGGATTTTCACAGAGCACTTTTATCTCATTAAAATTCTGTTTTTTCATGAGCCATGAAATGATTTTTCATGTATGGAAAGGCTTCGTAGTGCTCTCAGCTCTGAGTAAAGGAACCCACTGAGGATGGTTGGGAGAAGCTGATGTTATACCTGGCTGCAGACCGATAAAAGGGAGTGAGAACAAAGCCACCAAGTCTGTGGTACCCTCAAGGGAGATGCTAGAAATACCAACCTCAACAGCAGGAAAAAGGAGTCTAAAAACTGCTCATTTGGAGAAGGCACGGGTTGGAGGAGCGCCTCTTCCCTAGCCCCTACTCAAAAGGAGGATGCCAATGCTTGCTCCCCTGTGCTGCCTGCCCGCGCCATGCAGGCTGCAGGCCGCAGGACCTGTCAGTCCTCCTCCACTTCCTTGTCAGCAGGTTGGTCCATTGCTCAGCCTTCAGCACCCTGCCACCTTCCTCAAGCTGCGTGTTTTCACACCCACAAAACTGCTCCCAGCAAAATATTTGAACAGCTCCTTCTCAAAACACCAGGAGATTAATATGAGGCACGTGCAGCACTGTGGAGACATCTCTCCTAGCACAAGGAGATGAGGAAGGTGCAGCGAGTCCCACGCTACTAGTACGTGCCTCTTTATTTTTCCAAGCAGCTACGGCTAGGGCTTATCTCCCACCTGCCACTCGGGAGATCTTATTGTTGCATAAATATATCAGCTGGATTGAACCTGTCCCCCAGCCTGTGAGCTTGACACTCTGTCTTTATAGGTTCAGACGGAATCAGTCCCCAGTAGGTGACGGAAGGGCTCTTTCCGCCCGGCTGCTCCATGCAGTCCCCACTGCAGCCCATGCAGAGCGCTGTGTGCTGCACCCACGCTTGTCTGTGGCCTCTCTGTCTCCCTTCCAGCTCTTTGCTCCCTCCTTCTGTCTTTTCCTTTCTGAGGGTGTTGATGTTGGATCAAGAAACACTTCTGATCAGCTTGTAATAAATGAAGCACAGTATTTTAGCTCCAAGAAACTTTGGAGAGACTTACGCAAGGCTAGAATTTGGCTTTCATTCCAAAAGCCAGGCTGCAGAAAACACCCCTTTTAGATCATTTTACTATTACCTGGGTTACTTCTTCACACCCTTTGGCAGGAGGCTACAGTGCCAGAAAGTGTCAATTTACTCTTATTGGGCCAAGAACATCCCTGGTACAAATTTATTGCTCTTAATAGGGCTGGGCCTTTAATTCCTAGCGCATACTTGTAAAGAATTTTGGCTTGTCACTGAGAAGTAGGAATTATTTTCCTCTCTACAGGTAGAGGCAGGTCCTCCTTTGGCTGAGGGCTCTGCACATCCCGAGAGGAGCACTACTGCAGTGCTCCCATAAAGGGGATTTGAAAAACCCATAAGCACCTGCCTGTGCTGAAAGTCAGAAGCAGAATGGCTGCTGTTTAGCACATGGGATTTTTTTCTTATTCCTTCCCCCTTTTTTATTGCTCTGCTAGTAGTTGAAGTGCTACTGTAGGATCAATCTGCTCCCAGTCCCCTGGGGAGCTAGACAATGGAGTAAAGGGCTCCTATAATGAAGACAGGGCACTTTTGCCATTGAAGTCACTAACAGCTGAAGCTAGGACTAAGGTTTCACAGCAAATTTTATGACTTCTTCCCATTTGTAAAGGGATATGGTTTAAATGCTCGTCAGGCTCAGCTGGCTGGGGTTTCTGCCATGTTTCCGCACACAGCCCTGACGTTTTCACTGCTGCAAAAGCTGCTGCTGGTGGGTCCCAGTCACTGATCAGGGAAGTGGCCACCAATAATGGCAGCCCATTAAATGTTATTCCCTGAGAGAGGCTTGCTGGCAACTGGAGGGAATCTGCCTCCTGCATTCCAGCTAACTCAGTGTCTGTAGGACCAATCTGGGCTGAATACAGATCTTTTCAGATCACAAAAGCACCTGCCCAACATGTAGCAAAAATCAGACTGAATGAAATCGAAGAGCAGAGATGAGCACACTGCCAGCATGTGCCGAAAATCCCACCAGCCTGTTGGTGTGTCACCTGCCACCCACTGCAGTGTCCCTGGCAGTGCAGTCTGGGAGACATGAAGAGACGTCTCCCAGCAAATGCCCTTCTGCAACTCAGAGGGCAGCCAGGCTGGCCAGGCCAGCAGCTCTGCTCATGGCTCTAAGATAAAACCCCAAAGGCTGATTCCAAACAGTCTCCCTGAGAGCACAAACAACAGTGACTACCAAAGGATGCACTTCCCCCAGCTACATCTGGCTACAGCTTCTCCTTTACAGGCACGACCAACTGTGGAGACTGTGTGGCTTCAAATGGCAGCAAAGGGCTCTGTTACTGCAGTCCCTTTCTGTAAGGGTGCCTCTGCACCCAGCTCGGCAGCAGAAGCAGTTGTAGACCACCACTAAACCTAACCCCAGTTTGCAGTAGACTCCCCTTTTGACATCTTTCCCAATAACACCAGTAACTTCCTCCTTTTCTGGGGGTCGTTACCCTGTGAAACCACCACCAGCACACGGTGACTTGCAAAGTCAGGTGAAAGAGGGGATTTTGTTTCAGTTGTTCACATTACTGAAATGTGAACAAGAGATGCAGATAATCAGCTATCGTTTTTCTGCTGCAAGGAACAAAAACCAGTCTCTGTGATCAAAAATCCTCTTTGGATTTCAGCTAATGGGTGCCCTGGCTTCACCAGATCTACATAGGAGGATTTGTGATGGTTGGAAAAGCCCAAGTAAGAACATATGGGAGAACGAAAACCGATGAAAATTGAAACGTCTGCCTTTACCTCCCTATCAAACTCCTCCGGAGTCAGTCATTATGGAACATTTGTGGGTAAGTGTAATAAAAACGGTCTCTATTCTTACAAAAGGAGATGATGCTTACAAGAGGACCTATCGTCCCAGGACGGGGGCTTGGCAGATCTGTCCTTTTCTCTACAAATCCATTTTCACCCTCTATGCCTTTGTGTGTCTCATGGTGTTTTGTGTACATCTGAGATTCTGCACAGACACTCAACAAACCATTTGCCTGAGGCCTTCATGTCATGGATACTATGTGAACTGGTCTCCAGATAGATAAGGTTGCAGAGGTTAAATAGCTAGTTACAGTACATAAAGTTTATATCCACTGTGCCCAGGCAAAGCTTTTCCCTTGTTTTAAGTGCCTTTTTTTCTCTTTATGAAGAAAAGAAAGATAACTGCAGTCACATCCCAGCTTTACAATACAGTCCTAGTTTAATGGTAATAACATACAAAATCCTTCCTGCTTTACAGAAACACGCTTCACTTCTGTAGCAGTGAGAGATGCTTCTAAGCATGCAAGGGAGACTTGGCGCCTCTGTCTCGACAATCTGTTCGGCCTAACACACTGCCACTTCCCTAACTGCTCTCCTTATATACTGATTCCAAATTAGGGTTTTCTTAAATGCAGCTTCTCTAATTGATAATATTCATTACATTATGGACTTTTGAACATTTGATTAAAATTATTATTAGCTGGCATTAGAACATGATTTTATTTTCTGGTTCACCAGATGCAAAATTCTAAAAACATGGTGAATGACGCAAAGATAACAGCTTCCACAACTTCTGTGAAAGTAGGGATTTGGGGTTAGAGACTCAGTCACTACCCCACAAGGGAAAGGCAGGCAGCACTCGGCTGTCGTACAGTGCCTGGCAGCCACGTGCAGTCTCCCAGGCTGACCACAGCATGTGCTGATGCTTGCCCTGCCGAGGCTCATGGAGGACATGGGGAGAGCTGCAGTTATTACAGTGTATTTGTGCAAGAGTTAGAAGACAAAACCACAAATCTGAAGCGAGCCTGGTTCCTTAGTTCTGCTACTCATAGAATAATTTGCTAGTAGTTTTTTTTGTTGTTGGTATGGAATATCAGAACTAGATCACAATTTTCTTCCCTATACTCACTGTTTGAAAATTCCTCACTGCGATTTTTTTTCATATTTTATGCCTAACCAAATGAACCTGTAGGACTGTAACTTGGAAAGGAGTGAATGGCCCTTACAAAGTGAGCTGCGTTTCACAGCTGATCTTGTCTTTGTACATTTGGAATAATTAACATGTCACTCTCAAAATCTAAGGTCAGGTATCCTGGGATTTTCTGTGGCAAGGCGCAGTGCTGCAGAATGCAAGGCACATTAGGCTCATCTCATGGATTGGTACAAAGCTGGACAACAGAAGAGAAGTAGCACAAACAGCTTTAATCCTTGAAAACTACTTCCTCTGTTGCTCTCAATGTAGGACTGAATACGCCGTCATGGCCTTCATTAGCCAAGGGAGGACATAGATCTCCTGAGCACCCTTCAGCATTTAACTCCCTCTTTAAGCTAAGAGACCTCTGAACCTTTGCCTTAAAGGAACTGACTGAGCACAAAAGTAAATATATGATGCTTTATCTACAGCCTCAATTAGGAAGAGGGGATAAAGATCAACTCTGGGTTGAGATAAGGGTAATAAACCTGATAGCTGACAACAGAAAAGGGTAGCAGGGCTCCCAGACTTTCTAACTTCTGCAATATGAGTTCTGTAAAAGTTTCAAACATATTAATGATCACAGTCAAACCCACCCATGCGTTGAGCTCCGGTCAACATGAAATAAACACTGCTGTTAACCCAGAAAAGGCCAGGCAGCCCTCTCCCTCCCATTTTTATTTCTAAGCGCATCTCTGTTTTTCAACAGAACATGAACAAAAATGAACAGAGCAACACACTTCATCTTGAGGTATTTGTAGCTCAGTCGAAAGTGATGGGTAACAGAAATCCACAGTTCTCCTGCAACTTCTAACCCAATTTGAAGACCCAGGAGACACAGAGAAAGGGGATGGGTCAGATAAGTTTAGCATTTATTTTTATTATTTCCAGCCTTTTGTTCTGTATCAACAATAATTTACCTCTATCCAAGTGATTACAAGTAGAGAATTTTAGCATATCTCAGCACCGTCATGTAAATCAGTACTGCTTGTTTGTTAAAAATACAGCACAGTTATTTTTTTTTCTTTACTCTCTTTTCTTTAAATAGTTCTGAGGTATTTAGGCAAGGATCTAAACTCAAACTTTGGAAAAAGAGATAGATTATGTGAAATGTAGCATGTTGGAAAACCTGTGGTAGTTAAGTGGTTGCCTTGGAGACACATGCTCAGAAGATAAAGGAGCTTAAAGTTATAAAGTTCATGGAAGCTGTATAATGAATTGTTTTCATGAGTCTTTTGCCTGTGTGTGTACGTGTGTTCTTTTCCGTTGGAGCTGGAGGAACTGTTCCAAGATGTGACCTCCACTCTGACATGAGACAAATTTTTCATTATTTTCAAAGAGCAAAAGAAACAATTTTTCTTGAAAATGGACAACAGAACCTGTTACAGTGTCAGTACAGACTGACCACCTAGCTGGGTCAGCTCACTGGGGAAAATGGCTTTGAATTCTTCCCACACAGCAAACTACTGATGGGACAATCCACAAGAAATTTGGAGAATGGGAGACACAGAACTCAGAAAACCTGAGTTGCCTATGCCTGCAAGGTTGGGCCAGAAATCCCTTTAGAATCAGACTCTGCCAGGAGTCTCCAGCATTTTCACGCTGCTCCTCTGTTCAGGACAGAGGGACCATAAAGAACCTCTTGAGATTTCCGCTTCAAGTCCTACCACAGTGAACAAGAGTTGGAAGAAGATGGGAAGTAAATTTTTTTGTTTTCCAAACCTGAAGGCAGGTTTGGTTCCTTCTCGTTTGGTTTGGGCCAACGGGAAGGCTGACACGAATACCCGGCCCATCACGGTTGCTCCTGCAGAAGCTATTGAATGTGCCCTTGCCAAGGGAGAGTATTAGCAACATGCCTGATATTGTTATGTCTCTGTAACTCAAGTGGAGAGGAAAAGCTCTGGCTTTACTAAAAGAAAATTATTATTAAAGAGCGTCATCAATGTACAGATGGCTCTCTGTCAAAATACAAGGTCATAGCTCCTCAAACCAAAGCCATGGAGACATATATTATAAAGTCAGTAGACAATGACATGAACAAGGGACAGAGATAAAGAACAAATGTACCCCTTATTTTCTGTGGCATCATACTGCATCATTTCTTTCTCCTCACTTCTCACTGTGGAAGATCTGTTGGTCAGGAATGAGAACAAAATCACTCCTACCAGACAAAAAGAGGGAGAAGATGAAGGCCTGGGAGGCTTCACCCTGGGCTGGGCCTGGATGGCTCTGCCAGACATAAAGGGCAGCAGCAATGAAAAACAAATTGAGACATCCCTATGGTATGCCTTCTTTCCACTGCCAGCTTTAAAAATGACACCGATGTAATTACATGAACAGTCATGGCGGGGGGGTGTAAGGCTCAACTGATGTTGTAAGTGATTTGAATTTCTTTGATGCAAAGTACTCTGATTATTATTATGGCTGGGAAAAGGGGTGTTTAAGAAATTAGGTTTGGAGGAGAACCGCATTTGTCTCGAAAGTGGGCTGTGACTCTTACAAGAAATGTATGATTTGTGAGAGTTCATTGCCTCAGGCCAGTAGGTACTTCTGAGAGGATCCAGAAAGTGAAGAGGAATGAGAAGGAGCCAGGTCTCAGAGGCCTGACAATCTTATATTTCAGACTTCTGGTGAGATGAGCAAAGCTATATGCAGTGGAGATCCAGAATTTGTCCCAAGAAATTGAGTTCTGCAAGTAATTTCCTTCCTTTCATCAAACATATATAGCAAGAATGTCACTTCCTTCCCGCTGCGACCTAGTTTTCTACCAGATTTCATAGAGAAGGTCTTTGGAAGCTTCTGCATTTGATGGCTGATTACCCATTTCATTTCATAAAGTTAAGAATACTTCATAAAGTAAGGAAAATACCATTACCAGATACTCTGTGGTGGCCCTGATGGAGCTACACAGTCCCGAGCAGCTAGTGCCATCATTTCTTCCTCCACCATACCAGGAAATGATGTCTCTCTAGTGCCAGCTGGCTACGTCCCAGGAGGGACGATTCCTCCAGGGGCTCACTAGTTTGGTGACTTGTTCCTACCCACCAGCTTGTCCTTATTTGCTCTAGTGCAGAAAGTGAGGAATTTTTAAATGACTCATGAGATAGTCAAATCTAGTCTGAGGAGCAACCTTGACTGAATCCAGACTGTCCTACTGACCATTTTTAGCCATCTCCTTCATGAAAAGTGTTTTTCTTGATAATGATCCCTCTGTGCTCTGCAATAGGCATATCTCAGAGCACTGGCTATGCACTGGACCACAGCACACTCTCATCTGTAAATAGATGTGAGGAAGCAAAGAATTGCAAGGCAGGAAATGGCCACTTGGCCCAATGAGCCTGGCCCTTTAAGTTTATCTCAAACGCACCTCCTTGCTTTGTCTTTGCATCTGCAAATCTCCTTTCTCCTCATAAAAATGTCTAGCTGTCTCTTAAACTCATTCAAAGTATTTGCTTAAGTGACCTAACTTGGCAGTGACTCTATAGCGTTTGGGCTGGCCTGAGTGACATAATGCTGCTAGAATCCCCTGTTTATTTTTCATGTTGCCTGCAATCCTGCAGTGCTGGGCTGGGCTGTAGCAGATAAACAAGTCCTGTTCAGCCCACAGGAACCGTCCACGGAAAACCCAGGGCTACCAGAAGTGGCAGTGCTGACTCAGCATCCAAAACACTTCCCATGAAATAACTCTGGTGCCAGCCTCTCTGGAGCTCCGGTAATGGTGCCTGTGGATGAGCCATCTCTGGGTGGACTTCTGAATTGGCTTTAGCCTGTTTTCAAGGACAGACGGGGAGAGTTTCTACCACCCTCCCATCTTAACTTCTCTTTACTAAGCATATTGAGGAATCTCTAGTTCTCATTTGGCAGGTAGCTAATTTTAAACAGAGTTACAGTTAAATAGTAAAGATTTTGTGACAGTTAGCTGACTTGTGCGCCTTATAACTTTTCTGAGGGTAGACATCCACCTGCTTGTTCTAACCTTAAACTAGCACTGCCATTTGGGTCATTTACCATGGTTCCTTCCTCCCTGGTGAAATACCAGCTTCACCCATGTGCTCAAACCTAGTGTAATTCTGCCTCCCACTGGAGTTTACAGTGGATAATTTGTTTCCCTATATCTATTCTTGAATTGCTATTATTGATGCTGCTGAACACACACTACCCCAAGAGGGTCAAGTTTTGATGATGCAGCTGATGCAGTGTATTTATACCTATCAATCCCACCCAGTGCTTTTCATCCATTTTTGCTTGGCAGCCCCCCCAGCTCTCTCTGTGGGACTGTACGCCCGACAGCACAGTGAACTGAAGCCAGTGAGCTTGTCATTAGATTTTCCTAGCTACCTTTCCTGTGTCCTGAGGAAGATCCCAGGCTGAAAATCATAACTGGGGAGAAACCTTTGTCAGAGGATGGAGAACCTCATCCATATGTACCATTACATGTGTACCAATGGTTATACATAATGTCTAAAGCCTTAAAGTCACTAAAATAAATACTTCAACATCCAGCCTTTTGTCTTTTGTTGCCATTCATATTCCTGAACACACTGTGAACAGCCAGCACTGTTCCCCTCTATTAGCTGCCTGAGTGTTTGTCAGCTGAACTGCAGCATGGGGGAGGCGGGAATAAAAAGCTCCAACTGTAACCTTTCCACATACACTATATTCTTAGGTTACAAGATAATCCTACATGTTCTTGTAAATGTGGCCTCACTAAGGCAAAGTGATCATTGATATGAAAACTTATCTGCAATATTAGGATCTCTTCAGTTCTGGTTATTTTCAAGATCCTGTAAATGGTTGGCACATGGAAAAATCCCTTTGCTCTTGATATAAATCCCATTCTCATAAACATTTGAAAATGCTATTATTCCAGTTTTGCAAATAAGAACAGACCTTTAAAGCATGTAGAAACAGAATCAGTTTTTTAATGAGCCTTTTTGCCCCCCTCTAATCACTCTTTGTAGCATTTTAAATAACAGGTTTCCTGATGTAGCCCTTCTACAATCACTAAAAGACTATTGCTATTTGATTTTTTTTGTTTCATAAATTTTGAGCATTGCTGATGTATTTTATGTCTAATGTTGCTATTCATCTACAAGCATGTGCCAATTTGTTTTTTCATCTTGTTCTTGGGTGCACCCGTGCCTTGTAAGAGAGGAGACCAGATCCTGCTCTCCCTGGAAAGCTTAGTTCTAGCTTGTTTCATTTGATCTATAATAAAACTTACTTTCCATTTTCCCATCTGACTCCTTCTACTGTGTAAGCCCCCAGTGTGTACTAGGTTATGCTGACTAAAGCTACTTCTTCATCACCAGTCTGTGTACAGAATATTTTGTATTCAGAGAGATGTATGCAATGCTGCAAAACACATTTTCCTGTTGAAGAGTTGTCCTGGATTTGGCTGGGATAGAGTTAATTTTCTTCCTAATAGCTGGTACAGTGCTGTGTTTTAGACTTAGTATGAGAATAATGTTGATAACACACTGATGTTTTAGTTGTTGCTAAGTAGTGCTTACACTAGGCAAGGACTTTTCAGCTTCCCATGCTCTGCCAGGTGCACAAGGAGCTGGGACTGGAGGGGGCACAGCCGGGACAGCTGACCCAAACTGGCCAAAGGGCTATTCCACACCATATGATGTCATGCCCAGTATATAAACTGGGGGGATTTGGCTGGGGGACAGCGATCGCGGCTTGGGGACTGTCTGGGCATTGGTCGGCAGCTGGTGAGTGGTTGCATCACTTGTTTTTCCTGGGTTTTGCTTCTCTCTCTGTTGCTGTTTTCCTTTTCATTACAGTCTATTACTATTATTATTATTATTTTATTTCAATTATTAAACTCTTCAGATCTCAACCCACGAGTTTTCTCACTTTTGGTCTTCAGATTCTCTCCCCCATCCCACCGTGGGAAGGTGAGTGAGCGACTGTGTGGTGCTTGGTTGCCGACTGAGGCTAAACCACGACAAGAGTAAATCCCAATTTGTGAAAGTCTGGATGAGTATTTGCCATAGCCTCAAGCCATTTCCCAGAAACTGCCTTTCAGTTCACCCTGCATTTGGATTCCACATTCACTCTGCCCAGCCTCCTCCTCAGCCTGGCAAACAGCTAAAACTCACTCAACAGCTTGATATCAACTAATGCTATAGCAAAGAAAGTCTAAATCTCATTTATCTGTGCAGAGGGGGATATGAAGGCTCCCAAGAAGACTAACAACACATAGTGGTTAGTCCTAAGAGTCCCTCTCTGCACCGCCACAAGCCTGTGCAGCCTCACCCTGCCTACACATCTTTCCCACAGTTAGAGAGCTGCAGCTGGTGCCACCCTTAACACACAGCCCAGCCATCCCAGGATGCTCCCCTGTGTGCAGCTGTAGCTGCTAAGCCAACGGGCACCCAACTGAGGCTCATACACTCATTTAGCTCATTAGACTCAGACAGCTGTAGATTACACAGAGAACAACAAGAGAGACAAACGTACTAGAGAAAACTGAAGAGAAGGCCCCAAGGATGGCTGTGTTGTAGTATTACTTCTCTTGTTTCCACACCACCATTTTTGGCTTGCTCCTCTGCGTCTAAGTATTTCTAAGCAGAAATCTGATCTGCATATTTGGGTTCAAAATGGGCCAAGTTCCTGCTATAGCACTACATATGTTTGGTATCCAGATCTGCATGGGAAGGAAGCTGCCTTCCACAGCAGGGGATCTGAATACCTCTAGTGGATTTAAACATCTTGGCCTTTGTCATGGAGACCTGACTGTGGCTTCACGTCCTGTGCAACCCAACTTCCATGGGCTAAAAGCAAGGGGGAGACTGGGAGAAGGGAATAACCTTCATGGCAGAGCTGGAAAATAAGAGAGGCATCCTGTGCCTGGTTGGTACATGTTTTTTTCCACAGATGATGGGAGATAAATCACTGTCCTCCCTCATGTCCCCACGGCAGGTGTGTACAAAGCAGCTGCTCTTTGGGTTCTGTTGCCCGTGTACATTCTACCTACACCCCTGTCACAGCTGCTGTGAAATAAATCTCTTAAACCACTGGAAGGTGGATTCCCCCATCATGTCATGGGGAGAGGTATTTTCACAGAGAGAGGAATGAGAGGATGGGAGGTAACAGGGCTTTGCAGCAAGAAATGTGCAGAACAATATTCAAAGTCACAGTCCTGTCTTGCCATCCAGATGTTTCTAGAGACACCAAACCAGTGCATACCAGACTCAGGGCTTCTCATTCCCACCACACAGGCACTGCATGAGCAAAGGATATGTGCACTATTTAACCTCATTTATTCCTTAGCAACCAAAAGCTCCCTGTATTTTCCCATCTTGGGGGCTTATGTGCGGATCCCCATTCAGTGACATTCTCCCACCATGAATGATTAAGGAATCTGAATCTTTAAAAATTGTCAGATCCCATTTCTATTCCTAAATACAGCCCTATAGAGGGAGATAAGCCTGGGAGGCCAAGGGATTTTAGTTAATGATCCCTTTTTATGGGGCCAAGAAGCAGTGCTATGAAAAGGAGGTCTGGGGCCATTTCTCCCCTCCATGCCCGTGCTTTGCTGAGATTTATGCAAACATTTTTCACGTTTTACCTAGCTGTGCTGTGTTCACTAGGAAAGCAAGCTAGGATCTTGCCCTGGGATGTATTGCACAGCCATGTGTCAGGACTGGGAAGATACCGTTCAACACTGGCCAGCGCTAATGGGAAGAGAGGATTAACGTCTTAATCCCTGGGTGTAGCTGTGCCAGCAGTGACATCCTAGCAAAGACAAGGCAGTGGGCAACTACTTCAAGATGGAATCAAACACAAGGCTAGTTCAAACAGCCTCCTCCTGAGAGAGCTGCCTGTTGCCTTGTCTTCCCATTTTGGGAATGAATAGGATTTTGTGATTTTGTCTCTTATTCATTAGTAACATACCTTTATTCTAATGAGGGCAAAGTGTGGAGATTTAACTGTTTAGCAAGGTCAGTGCTGTGCAGGACTTACCTTACCTAATAGAGCTCTTGACAACAGGCTTATTTGAGTGGTTTATTTTGTCTACCTGCAACATTTTCCTTCCTGCACAGGGCTGAATGTACCTATTTAAATTTATGCTTAGGATCAACTCAGTGATGAGTCCACTACAAATAAGGTAGTTGAGTGTCACTGTCTCTTCATCTGTATTTTCCTGTGGGAGGAGGGGGGATTACAAACCATGGGGCAGGAGAAAACAGCCATGGAACACAGAATGTCCTTAGCACTGCTGCTTGACCTTAAAGCCTGCAGGCTTAGGGAAAGGGGAGCGTAACCAGCAGAGCCAGCAGCTGTAATTCAACTACTCCAGCAGGAACTGGAAACAAATGAACAGACTAACTGAAATATACCTTCCCCCTGATCTCTCTGAATCAACACCATGCTATTTACAGTAGTGTATAATAATATTGAATCAAGATTTGCATGGGACAATTTCTATTACACAGCACAAGATAACTTTCCAATAACTTTTTTTTTTAGAGATGCGAAAACATTTACTTTAATGGTAATGAAAATAAAGTCAGTAAAATCCCTTTGTCCTGTCATTTCGATCAGATAAACCATATCTACCAACTTTTAGAAGGAGGATTAACTTGGGTTGACATTTTTTTTAATGTACTATGAGAAAAGCCCTGGGGCCAAAACATTTACAGGCCAGGTTTTAGTATATGTTGATCTAATAGCTTCTCTGAAGAAAATGTCTTTAGACCTGGCAGGTGTGTATTGGTTTTCATTACTTCAACTGTCTACTAGCAAAGTTTTAATTAACGGGGTTGTACACAAAATATTTCCAGTGTTGTAAGAGTGAGGAACTCAGGAGCAGGACTTCTGGGTTCTCTTTCCAGTTGCTGAACAGGTTATGGTAGACATGACTGTAGTAGTCTTGCCTGACTCTCCCATGGCCCTCAAGTTGGTGGGACAAGATCTCCTCTGATATCCAAGGGTTCCTCTGATGTATTATTTGCAAGACCCCAGTTCTGCTCTGTCAGGTACTGCAGAAACTGTCTCTGCTATGGACTAAAGGGAAATACAGGTGCAAGGAGATGGACAGACTTGGCTGAAGTCACCCAGCAAATCTAAGACAGAACCAGGGACACCCACTCAGGTGACCTAACCATCCTCAGCTGGCTGTCTGCCTCTCCCCATTCCTCTCGGGGAGATGCCCACTTTTGAGGTCTCTGGAAGAACAGGGAACAAGCTTAGCAAGCTGCTTGCCTACTGCAAACATAACAGGAGAAAACATGGCATTTGCTCTGCCTCTTATCAGAGACATTATACCACAGAGATAAGGTTATTAGCAAAAACGTAACGCTGGTGCTCCTGTCAGATAGTGGAGGAGATAGACCACTTATCAGCTCTTTTATGAAGGCTCCCTCACTGTTACTATAATTTTCATATAATATTATATACAGAATTGTTAGCATTTTATTTTTCCTGGACAGGTTCTTTTCACTTGCCCTTTTCTTAACAGGTTGTCTTTTTTCCTTTTCCAGTAAGTGGATTTTCCCTCTGGAGTCCTCAGTTTGGCTGTTCTGTTTTTCTCTCTCTTAGATCCACTTCATCCCAGTTTCAGGCTGTTTTAATTGCTTTTTTTTTTTTTACAGTCCTTTGCCTTCTCCTGTCTCTCTTTCAACAGAGACGCTGGTCTAGGGGACAGGTTTTTGACAGCAACAGCAGCAAACAGGACAATTTGCACTTCATCCAAAACTCCATTCTTTATCTGATAAGCATTTATTGAACATGGATCATATAGTCCTGTGTTCTTGGGAAAGAGCAACTCCATTATTTAGCTTCTGTGCATTTCCACTGGATGATTCCTCCAGGACAGGAGGGTGTGCTCCTGCTCTGCTGCTACACAGTTAGACAGAGCTCTCCTTTCCTTGTAATTTCTGTGTGCAATGAGACATTAGCTGGTAGAGAACTGGGCCAGGAGTCCAGGACTGTGCAAACCCAGCTGCTAGGCAGCCTGACTACGATCTCCTCTGTGTCCAGAGAGCCACATGCCTTTTGCATGTGGAATAGTCCCCCAAATCTTTTCTTTCTCATCAGTATCCCTGACCTTGAATCCCCTCATGTTTTCTTCTGCAAATACCCCCATCCCAGCTCAGAGCTGTGCTGCTTGCTGCCTGTGCCACTGGAATATAATTCCTCCATGCAAGGTGCCCCATTTAAGCCAGACCCCACATCACACTGCACTTTGTCCCTTTGCAGTACGTGGAATGTTAATTAAAAGTCTGCTTTTATTAAACTACAGAAAATTAAAAGAATCGGCGAGTATGAAAGAGCTCTCTGGTGACCTGATTGCAAAGGCAAGCTCCTTGAACACTCCCTGCTGTAGGCTCATTTTTTTTGACATTAGGGTTCATGACTCTGAGAATGTAAAAGCACCTTCATGCAAACAAAAATTAGGCCCTAAATTATGAAGTGCTGATCCTGTACCACAAAAATTAGTGAGAGATTAGTCACTAGTTCCAAAGGGCATAGGGTCAGGCTCTACCAGAAAAACACAGTCACCCTCGATTTATTGTGCACGTTTTCATGGGACAGCCTTTGAGATGCAGCAAAGATCTCAATATGGCCACATTAAACGGTATGTAGAAACCCCCCCTTTAGAACCATCTGTATTCTCCTTATCGTGCCATGCACGTCAAGCTGAAAATTTAGGTTGTTACCATGCAGATTATAACTAATTTCATACATATGATTTTGAAAGAGATCACTTTACAGGGCCTTTGCACAGGGATTACTTGCAATCCTCCACGAGGGGTGATCTCAAAAGTTTTTTCTCAGTATGATAGATTGATTTTTCTTTTGGCCATTTGGGATGATTAAAGCAGAGTTCTTGACAGGTCCTCCTATGAAGGGTCAAGTCCTGCTCCTGGAAAGATGGGAGTTGGCATCTGGTAGCCTGAAACTGGGACAGGCATTTTAAAATCCAAACACTTGGCCATGGCATTAATTCAAAATGTCTGGATGGGACTGTGTTTGTCTGCCCGTGTGGTTCTCATATGCACTGTTTCCAGGTGTTGTCCTTCCTAGAAAACATAAATCTCTGAGTGATGCTGTTTGGCTGCCCTCAGAGTACCTCAGCCCAAGTAGAACATGTTGTCTTAAATCATTTTTAATTCCTTCTCTTCTGTGGTGTATAATGCCTTGTGTATGCTGCTCTGGCAGACGGACCTCTGAACTTATAGCCTGGCAAGAGGCTGTGTTATTACGCTCATTAGGGAGCTAACAGCTTGTTATATTATTGTATTTTCCTGAATTTTCATCAGTATATGCTTTAATGATATTTTTCTGTGATATCCAGATACATCATATAGCATGTGCAAGTCCTATGCTTGTGGCAAACTGAGCATTAACTGAAAAACACAGAGCAAGATATTTTTTCCTGATCAACTGAGTTTCTTATTTATAAATCAAGAAAGGTACAGGCCTTCCCCAGGAGCAGAGCTGGGCTGTTCTGTTGCAAAGGCTGGCACTACCCAAGCACTGTGCTCTGCAATCCAGCCTGCTTCCTTCTTCATTCCAGAAAAACCATGCAGCTCTCAAAAGCTTGACTTTGTCAGTGGGTGTGGTTTCTCCATAAGTACTGCCTTGGTTTGTGATGCTGTAATACTGGACCATTTTGGCTTTGTTTCATGTGACGGTCCCATTTATAAATGACTGCTAAAGAGAGTGTAAATGCTTAAAACCATGCATTTTATATATATAAATAGGGTATATTACCAGATGAGAGGAAGATGTCACAGAATGTTTGGAGGACCTCTTGGATGCTATAGCAATCACTAACGATCAACTGCCCTATTTGTCATTTAGTAACAACTTACATTTTATGTATAAGTGGCAAATACAAAATACCACCAAATTTTCTTTTTGGTGATAATATTGCAGTCTGAGGAATCCTCTATTCTAACTTGCTAGATCCCCTCAAAGACCCCAAGACACACAGTAGGAACAGTAGCTCTGACCCATTTCCCTTTCACAGCCCAAATCACAACCATGAGGCAAATGAACTCCAACACACCAAGCAGTTTGGGGGTCCTTTTTCAGCCACTGCCAAAAGTCCAGGTAACCTGGAACACGCAGTTCAAAATTGACTTACTAATATTTACAGACAAGTCTGAGACATTCATACATTTCCTGGCCTGAAGGTGCAAAAAGAATGTGAAGGGGATATCTGAATTGAAATGCATGTCCTTTAGCTGTTAAATAAGGTAAAAAGTATTTATTTACCTGATAGTGATGCAACACCACAATTTCTTAATACAAACTGAATTCCAAATCCCTTCTCATGGAACAAAATGGTGGGAAAGGGAAGCGGAGCAGCACTACTTGGTGGAAGAAGAATCTAGCAGTAATGGGTGTTCGGCCACCGGCCAGGTCAGCTGCCTGCTCTATGGCAGAAAGAAGCTGCAAGTCTTGGTGTGAAAATGCATCCACACAAACCCTGTGGGTCTGTGGTATTTCGGTCTCCAGTGAAAGCAGAGTTTCTTTCACTCAGCTGCAGAAGCACTTAGGAGTTGTGTGGGAGTCCCCCAGAACACATAACAAATCATGGAGTAACAAAGGGAATTAAAAGGTAGTAATATGATACATGATTTAAGAATGTGGGTTAAATATTGAATTAAGCCCTACTCCCCATTGAGCCTACAGCCAGTCCCTTCTTTGCTATAAAATGGCACTGGGGGCCAAATTCTGGTCCTGCATTAAGGGGAATGAGGAGAAATTGCAATGGAGTTATGTCAGAACAAGCCTGGGATGGCGAGAGGAGCCTGAAGCCAGGGCAGCAGTGTGGTCAGGGCAAGCCCAGGAGGGAATGGGGTGAACGGATCTCCTGACACAGTTGTCAGTTTAGGCAGACAGGCCCTAATTGGTCTGATCTGATTATTTTTTCCAAAAGCTTTGAACTTTGCACAAGATGCCTTGGGCCTGCAAGAGCCGCTGCTCTGGTGGGGAATTAGCACAATGGCTGGGCTGACCTCCCCCCCCGCCCCAATTGAATTTTATTATCTAACAGGCAATGGTTCGGTGATGAATGACTGACAGGTGCGATCAGCTGATGGGAATGGCTGGGGATGGTACACATACACTGCAGTTTTACCAGACCATAATGTATTCTGCAGTGGGCAAAGGATAAAGCTTGTAAAACATTTGTTTTAAGTCTTAAAATATCAAATTCCTCATAACTATGGGCTTCCTAAAACTGGCCCTGGTAATTACAAGTGTTGAGCCACGAATAATTTCATGCTAGGAGGTGCATTAATTTTAAACTCCTCCCGCCTCCTCCAGACATTGTGAAACCACATTACCAGTGAGGACAAGTTTATGATCTTATCCAGGACAACTGGTGCAATAATATGAAATGAAAACCAAGACAAAAATGTCATTGTCTGCGCACTCTGTACAAAGGGATCCTGCAGAAAGCTCCCCTTGCAGCCTGAGACCAGGAGGAGCGCTCCAAAGGTGCGAGTGAGATTTATGGAGGCTTTCCAAGCACATGGCTCAGACCCTGCCAGATCCGGCCGTCGGCAGCCTGGTGTCTAGGGATTGTTTCAAGGAACAGGGAGGAGTTTTGCCATCATTGTACCTACGATGGTTTGCATTTAAAATCTTCAACTGTACTTCCACAAAAATCCACTGAGACCTGGGACCAGGTTGATCCAGACATAGCATGCTTGATCCCAAAAGAATTACCCTGCAGTCTGGGGTACTTAGGTTTATAATCTCACTGTCATTATGTTCAAGGCAGTGGCATAAGGATCTATTTGGCAAGCCCTCCCTGCTTAACATCTACACATGTTTCTGTCTGTTCATATTTACGGCAGCAACCCCGTGGTTTCACAGCTCACTCAGAAGTTATACCTCAGTTGGAGAGGAAACAGGCAAGTCTGGCTGGAGGAAAGATCAGAGATTTCTATCTTGGGCAGGGCACCCCACAGCATATTTACCATTCAGGCTGTGTCAGAGGCTGCACTGTCAACACCATTCTCAAGAAGGATGTATAATACAGATGTTAAACACCAATTATCCCACTAAAGATCAGGTAAAGTTAAATAATGGCAAGGGTGTGATGCTGAACATTGAACAAATTAGGAATGATACTCTCTCCCTAACGTTCCCAGGTGCCCCTGTGGTAGCTCTCCCTCACCTTGTACTATTACTACATCAGACTGCGTGTGCTGTACAGCAATGCATGGTTGGGAAGTAAAAAATTGTCTTAATGTGGCATCTGGAAGCTTTGGGGCTTGCTTCACAACCTCGGTGCTAACGTGCTGACAATGTCATTCTCAGTTGCTTCTTGGTCCCTTTGGACTGAGTTAAACACCTTGAGCTAAATATATAGGCAGTCCTGCTTTATATCAAGACATGACAATTCAGAAGTCATTAAAGTTGTTGAGCTGCACAAGGTAGAATTTAGCTTCCATGTCTCATCTATGACCCTGAAAAAAAGAATCTTTGGGCACATTTATGGTTGTGCCCTATTTGTCCTTTATAACAGTATAAAAGCACTGAGGCCAGCTATAAGTTATTTTCTTGGGATTTTTCATGCTTCCTTTTTATCCTTTAAGAAAAATGTATCAGTGTGCCACTATTACTAGGATGAAATTTTCCCCTGGAAATCAAAGCACAACGAAAACTCTTTATCAGTTTCCCCGTTCTCTTCAGAAAGCTGTGGTAGCAGATGCTTTAAACTCTCTTGTGGGTGAAGGGGAAAGGTTGGATTACTGAAAAAACAAGGCAGGCTTCAGAGTGTGGAGGAGGCATTAGGAACTGCTTAGGATCTCAAACCTGCAACACCTTGAACCCATCACCAGCCAGAACCGTGATGGATGAGAGAGGATAAAGGGCAGTCTAGCTGACCCATGATGCCTTCCAGTGCCCTCCAAGAAACAAGAAGAAAAGAGATTCTTATCACTCTGTGAAAGAACAGAGGGGAAAATTATCATTAAAATGCCTTCCTAATAAAACTAACAAACAGGGGCTTTTTTTCTTTCAAACTCCATTCTCTTATCCCTTCCCTACAAGCTTCAAGATGGCCATGACTTGAAGAATTTTAGTCTTTGGGTGAACCTTTCCTAAGTAGAGGTCACATCCTTCTGCCTAGACTTTAGTTTTGTTAGACAATCTTCTTTGAAAACCTCAATAAAATAAATAACTTTGGGTATACCTTTATAGTCATTAGTGCATCGAATCACTATGCTGAATTATGCTAATACACAGAATTAGTATATGTAATAAAAATTCTGTATTTGTGAATCTGAATTCACATCCGCATCACCTGCCAGAGAATCACTGATGAAACATAAATGAGTCACTTTATTTCTCTGTTTGTTTTAGGTCTGGGAATTTTGCTATCTTGTTGGTAAAGTGCTCTAGGATGACGTCAAGTAGTGGAGAAGTTAGGTGTGTTATGGAAACCAAGGCAATTACAGACCTTGTAGCAAAGAATTTACAGTATAAAGCTGGCCATTGAAAGTTCATTTCCTATGATTGTTTTCCCCCATAGATATTTGCAGCCTGGCGCTCACAGCCCACTGAAACCTGTCCATTTTCCCCTCCAACTCTTCCATGCCCAGCTTTCCCTTTGCCTCTACCCAGCATCATCCTGCACTCCAGGAACATTACTACCTCCTCATGCTCCAGATGTCTCCCAGACTCTTTCCTGCTCATAGTTCTCAGGGGAGAAGAGAGTCTCTGTCCCTCTTCTCTGTTTCCAGAGCCCATCCTTCCTAACCTCTCTCCCCCACTCTGCTCCCAGGGTACTGCCCCTCTCAATTTCCATAGCCAGTCGTTGAACTGAGTACAAATAAGTTCAAAAGCCAAAGAGCAGGATTTTCTATGGACATGCAAGTGTGTTATAAGCTGGTACCTGTGTTTCTCTAATATCTGGTGCCCTGTAATCCAAAGTCTTATGACGCCTTCTGGCTCAAATTCCACCTGTGCAACAGGTTGCTCATCAGGCAGACACCACAACTCCATGAGAAACTGCCTCTAGGAACTGAACCCCAAATCCAAGAAATTCGCCATCCAGCTGTCCTAGTATTTGGTCATATATTAAACACTCCAAAACATTTGTCTTTTTGGTTCTTTGAAACCAACCCTTCACCTCAATATTGGTTTTAGGTTGTTAGCATCATGCTAATCCCCATAGACGTTTGGAATTTGTTACGCGATTCAATGACTATGTACAAGGTGTCTGGGTAGAAGAAGCCAGGACAGATATATTAATTCATAACAAAGGAAACTGCCACAGTTCCACAGCTGAGCTACCATTTATGAGGGTATGCAATACAAGCAACAGAGCCTCTTCCTTAGCCACCCCCACCATCATGCTGCCCAGGCTCTCTCTTGAGATATACTCAAGAGTATTGCCTGAAACACCTCTTACCCTGGTGGGAAATCAGAGCTCAACCTCCTAGAAAATCCACGTAATCCCATAGGAAAAAAGGCGCAAAACCATGTTTGCTAAACACCCTCATATCTAGTAACGAGGTGGGACTTACTCTCTGCTTCTGTCTCAGAACTGACATGCAACTCTCTGACCCAGCAAACTCCCACTCCTGCTAATTGAAAAGCTCTTCCCCCTCATGCTGTTAATCTTTCTCTCCTTCCTTTTCGTGCTCTTCAAATCAAGGTTCAAGGTGTGCTTTCAAAGCAAAATACCAGTCTTGCTACACAACTGCTCCATGAGAGCACTGTCCTGTGCCCCCAGCAGCATAGCCATGTTCATGCCTTTCCCAGCCAGCCAAAGGTGCTTACAGAGCTCATGGGAGTCTTTAGGAGTAAGATCTTCCCAGAAGTGGCACAATGCTGCAAATGTGCTTTTGCGTCATATCTTCCTGGTGGTCTTAGGGGCTGTTAGGAAAAGGCTGCAACACTGAGTGGGTCTCAGGTTGCTCTGTTCAGTGTCCAGCTACAGTACACCTTACAGGGTTTGAAGTTCTGGATAATTGGAATCAAGAAATGGCACGTGGAAAATCAGCTGTTACAGCCCAACAACCTACCCACATGCTCTCCAGCAGACAGCTGGGGGCTAAAATGCACACAAGTCTCTCTCCCTGTTCCCTGAAAGCTGTATGTATGACCTGGAGCAGGAGGGCTTTAAAACTTCTTTTTTTTT
Organism: Morus bassanus; assembly: GCA_031468815.1. Taxonomy (NCBI): domain Eukaryota; kingdom Metazoa; phylum Chordata; class Aves; order Suliformes; family Sulidae; genus Morus; species Morus bassanus. The sequence goes on from CM062577.1 coordinate 30,586,203, forward strand.
TAAAGTTAATACCAGGGTTCTGGGTATTTTGGGGAGTCATGCATATCTCTGATCCTTTTCTGAATCCTTTGGCACCAGTATTGTCTCAAGGCCAGGACCTGCTGGACAGCCAGTGCTGAAAGTGTCAGGCAGTGGGGACATTAACACAGACACTGTGGTCTTTCTTTTGGCTGTGGAGCTGGAAATATTTCCCAAAAGCTGCTGCGATGTGGTGTCCCAGACTTTGCCTACCTGGGGACCTAGCACCAAGGAATTGGATTTGGATGTGAAAAAAAATTCAGGTCACATAGACATGCTGGCAAAAGACTTAGTTTAAATGTAGCTAAACCATCAGAAAAAGGCTCTTTTGCCTCTGTGCTGTCCATCATCCAGCACCTCAGCCTAGGAATGACAGCCCCGCTACCTAGGAGAGATGCTCCAGTGAGCTAACATCAGACGCTATAAAAATGTGTGATTTCCTGCGTGCCATCGCATAACTCAGGCCTTTAAAACAGTCTTGCTGCTGAGTGCCCAACTTACTGAACCACCCCAGATCACTTGTAAATCTTGGCTCTTCTCCTCCAGAGCCTGCCAAGTTCCCATGATCACCGAACTGGGGGTAGTTTGTAACCTTCCTCCATTAAGGGTTTATTCCTAATCCTGTCGGTTCCTATCTCACAATGACATAGCTTGGATCCCCCAAACATTCCAGTAATTCCTCCCTTTTGAGCCAGCAGACACAGCGCTTCCTTGGCAAGCATGCGTCCCACATTCCTGGACTCACTTCCCAAGCTGTCTTGCCCACTCCTCAGGAATGGCTCCCCACAGGGACTTATTTCCTTAAGGATGAGAGGTTTTCATACCCTGGCAAGTTTCCCACTTCCTATCACCACACGTATCCCATACAAAGAGGCAGCAGAGAAGCATGGGTTTCTTCTCGGTTGTTGTGAGTGCCCAGACACCTCAGGATGACAAGCAGGTGCTTGCAGAGTGTGCAGTCCCTTGTCCAACCTGGGACACCGATGGAGGGTGGCTAAGTGCCTTGGGGTAAACTCTGCCTGAGGCATGACAAAATACAGGCAAGAGCCTTTCAGAAGTGACACATTAAACTCAACAGACTCCTGAGAGGTGCTCCCAGGTTTATGGCAGAGACCAGATTCCCAGCAGTTATCAGCATTGAGAAAGCTGGTGAAGCGTAAGGCGGCCTCACATGCATGAGCTCTGCTGCTACACAAAGATGTCACCATTTCTAAGCACATTTCTAGATCAAGGTCAGATGAGAGTGTCTGAACATTAAGCTTTTCTCCAGGAACAGTTGCCAAGATGTATCTGGGCTGAATCCATCACCCTGTGTGTTGTGTTGCCTTCTACCTTGGTGCATATATGCACAGTCCAGGACAGCAGCATTTTTCATCTCATCATCTCCTCCAGCCCTCCAGGGATCTCACAGTGGGAACCAGTGCAGGGCCTCCAACGCAGACTGACCGGCTCTCCCCAGCTGCCCAGGATCGTGCTGCCAGCCTTCTCACTCACGCAGCCCTTCTCCTCTCCCCAGAGAGCTGAGACCTGTGAAATTCCCTCCCCTCATGGCTCTGCCACCACTCTCTATATGAGCCAGGGACAGCCTGCAAAGAACAGGAGTTTCTTCAGGCATTTTTATGAATGTGCGATGCACAGAGATGAATACAAGCTAAACACAAACTGCTGGGCTGGTTATTACAGGTCATCAGCCAACAGGCTGTGTGGTTTAATTTCTGTCTCAAAATGCTGTTAGCTGCTTGTTTTCTCATTTGCTTTCCATCGCTGGGCTCCCAAGGGTGCTGCCAGCACTTAGATATATTTCTATATGAATTCCAGTTTATTTAGGAAAGAAAGAAACTCACTTCCCATTGCAGAGAGGCTGGGCATTAAGAGGGAAGGTGGGCTCTGCTTAACTCCTATTCTACTAATCTAAATCTACAGGAAGTATTTCAGAGGACGCCACCTTGCACCACCCGTTTCACCCGAAGATACTGCGTGTGTTAAAACCAGAAGAGCCGCCGGTACAGCCCAGCAGCCTGCGGCACCACTCGAGCTCCAGCTTCGTCCCCACCAGCTGTCACCACCATCGCGGTCGCACAGTGCATGGAGACATCTAGTGGGGAAACCCCACGGCACGGCACGGCACCCCGCGGGGGTCCCCTTGCAGCCCTCCGTGTCCAGGGCTCTGCCGTGGGCACACACAGCCCAGGGAACAGCACGCTGTCCGGCTCATGGGACACGCGGGCTGACCTCTGCCTCTGTCCTCCTGAGTGCTGGGAGGCCAGGAGGGTTGTTTTTGCAGAGCTGCTGCCAATAATGGTTTTTTTCCCATTTTGACTGAAAAATCTCCATTGCAGATATGGTTTCATGTCCCTTGCCATCTTTTACTGGTTCAAACACAACCTTTAATTACCTCTGTCAGAATTTTAAAGCAATTATATAGGAAAATAACGTAAAAAGCATTACATTTTTCACAGTATCTCTGCTGAGGAAGAACTTGGCAGCTGTGACTTTGCAGCATGCCAGATTCCTTCTCTCTGTCCAGCCCTCTGGCCCCAAGAGCCACTGTCCAAGCACAAATGCCAGCAGCGCTGGCCCCAGCATCTTAAAGTTCGAAAGGCCAAAGCTGTTAATCTGTGCAATGCAGTGGGTGAGTGAGTGTGTGCATCACCCGCAGGAGCACCCAAAGGCCAGCAGCAGCACAACAAGCCAGGCAGAAGGCCAAGGGCAGGAAGATGCACAAGTCTGCTGGCCAAAGCAGATGCTGTAGGATCAGTATTTGGGAAGCTGTCATTGCTGTAGGAGCCCAAAACACAGATGACCCTGGGACAGCCTTCTGTTCTATGCAGAAATGGTGTAAAAGTTGTTCTTCTTAATGTTTGAGAAAAGGGATGCTGCAGGCCACTGCATCAGAGCTGAGGAGTTCTCCTGCACAGAAGAGGCCACACAGGTTTGTACTTCATCAGTATGCATCTGGCCAGAACACCCTGGGACACACTGTTTCTTTCCCAAAGGGGGCGAGGTGAACACCCAGTAGGTGGTCAGGGAGAGAGCGTGCTTGCTGCTGACGCTGGCCGTAATACGCCTCTGCAGCGGAGCAGCCAGGGTCCCCGTGAAAACAAGATGCTGGGAGCCGAGACTTCTGATGCTGAAGAACTGTTGGGAGCTTGCTCTACTCAGGCACTTTGGTTTCCTTGACTTGAAAATAAGGTAGTAATGTATGACTGCAAGGGCGTCATTAGCATTGCAGGGATCTTTGAGGTCCCCGGAAGAGAACTGCTGCAGAAATGCAACCTATTAAAAATGCAATTTTCTCCTTGCCAATTCTATTCTGCTTCAAGGAAAGGGGCTTTTGCAATGACAGCTGGGATGAGCTGGTTTTGACAAGCCAGAGTATGCAGATTTTGATAGAAGATTTAAGTGAAACGTGACTAAAAGACTAAGATGGAGTACAGTGCTTCTGCCTTCCGTGCCCAGGTGCTTCACCTCCCTTTGAAACAACCAAGGCAGGGTGCACTGAAGTGTCAAGAAAACCATGCTGGATTTCAGCAAGGCACCAGCAAGTCCAGGAGAGCACATGGAATATGTTTGCTCAGATAAATAATCCAGCGTATTCTCCTACTGGGCATCTTGCTGGACCAGCCTGGAACTGAGCCAGCCATGTCCTGGCTGATATCCTCAGCTCTTGTAACTCGCTGTAGTTTTCAGGCAGTGGACTTACTACAAGGCAGATTCTCACACCTTCGTGCCACTTTCCAAAATTATTTTTTTTTGCTGCTAAAAATTCTGCTGCTTTTATTTTAATTTTACACTGAGGGTGGGATTTTCCTCCAAGTTTGATCCCCCCTCACACACCTCCATGGGCACTGCACAAAGCCACCCAGGGCCAGCTGAAAGATGATCCTTCCCTGCTCCAAATGTAGGTCTTTGTCACAGCCAAAAGCCTGCTTTACAATATGGCATTTAAAATAAAAAGTTGTGCCCAATAATTCTGGGGCTTGCAGCAAAGCCAAGATCTTGGATGTGCCCACGTAAATAGCAACAATCTGTTCTTGAGGGGGGCAAGGTTTTTGTTTTGAAAACCTTTTTCTTGGAAACTTATCTGTCTGGCCAGTCTAGGGACCAGAATCTGCACCTAAAGACAAGACCTAGCAATGTGAACGTGCATGTAATGACTGCCCTGGACGAGCTGTGGGCAAAGCTGCACACGGAGGTTTTCCCTGCAGTGTCTTGGGGAACGCTGCCCAGCGCAGGGGCTCGGATGGGCTCTGTCTCATGGACCAGAGGAGGGGAGCTGGGACGAGAGGCTGAGTGCACTGCATATATCCCAACGCGCTGTGAAAAGCTATGCTGGATGCACCAGTCGGTTGCAGGGCTCTGCTGACAAGTGCTGGCGTGCACTTCAGCCTGCTCACGCACACGGGGAAAACATTCAGAAAGGTTCTCCTGATTTTATAGCATCAGCTGACATTGGGGGCCACAACCTGCTCTGGTGGAGTTAAGACAGAAGAGAAAGGAGATTTTGCCAATGTGTTAACTTTTAATTAAATCTTAATGCCTTAATTAATGCAAGGAGGGCTTAATTAAGGACTTAGCTAAAATTTAATACTTTAATGGGACTAAAGACTTTAATTTGTCACTGGGCTGAAAAAGAAAAAAAGCACGAGGGTTCACTCTGAGACGCACATACACACACAAGCCAATTATGAAAGAATCCCAGGGTGTCAGGTTTGTCAGTCAGAGCGCGCTGCGCACAAGGGGAAATCTGCGGTTGTTCGCATTTCCATGTTACCTGCCTAAAGCATAAGCAGAGCTTGAGATCATCGCATTAAAAGGTATGTGGTACCTTTGCCTCTTTCCATATAAGTTTTTCTGAGTGGATGAAGCCCTATTTCTGGGCTGTCCAACTCATGCTGCAGCGTCAGCCCAGGGATGTGTCTGGAGGTGTCCTGGTGCACCTGCAAACGCCCAGGCTCTGAGCCCGCGAGCTGCCGTTTCGGGGCGGTGTGTGACTGAAGATGCCCCATCACTGGCACGTGGCCCACAGCTCCCAGAGGACCAGCCAGCCCTGCCCAGTGTTATTGCAGCGACAGGAATGCTGTGAGGCATTTGGCCGGCTTTTAAAGGCCAAGTTTTCACGGGGCTCAGAGCTCAGCACCTCCCATCTTCCTCAGACGGGATGTTTATCTACTTCTTGGTATTTCTTGTGGCTGGGAAATACGAACCCAAGCCACTGAATCTCACTTTCAGCTTTTCAAGTGTGCTAGCATTACATAGCGATGTTTGTACCACAAAGAAGGGAGCTTTAAGGCGCTTCTTACTACGGCTTCTGAAAGGGTCCCCACATGCACCGATCTTTCAGAGGAATAATTTCCAAGCATTTGACTTTTCAAAGCTCATAATCCACTGCATCAATTAGTTTTGTTACCTGAAAAGGAATCAGGACTATTGACAAGCACAAGAAAATCCATCCTTTTACATTTCCTTACACTGCGTTTTACATTTCCTTACACTGTGGTTTTGCCCTGTAGTATTTTCTGCAATCGATCTTGAAAATCTTCTGAAAGGTCAACAGGTATTATTGCAATTTTACCAGTGGAGAAGTTGAGGTATGGATGGGGCAGTAAATGACTAATCCAAGATCAGACAGTGACCTCACAGATATTTTGAAGACCCTTCCCCACCAGGCAATGTGCAGCTGCACTCCTTTGAAGGGGATTGGAGCTTAAAAAGAGCCTTAGGTTCAGAAAACGCAGCCCCTCTCTTGGGTGTAATGTGATACTATATGGGGCTTGGCATTTTGGTCAGACTGTCATTTCTTCAAACAGAAATCTGCCCAGCCTATGGAGAAAGGACACATATGTTTCCTATAACAAGACTGTACATTATTTTTTATATACATAGGAAGACTACAGTAACTGAGAAGACTCACTGCTTGCTATCCATTCATATCTGCAATTCTTTGTGGAGTCACATGGGCCTAATGTGTTAACTGCATCAGACGCATGGAGAGCCAAAGCCTCATCTCTGACCAAGGAGCACAGAGCGCAGCGCAGAAGGACCGGCATGTCAGGATGCCAAGACCAGTCTGTTTCTCTGCCGGCCTTCGTCAGGAGCAGAGCAGTCTCCCAGCAACCTCAGCAACGCTTTTGGTAGTTATTCACTGCCAGAGGTGAAATCACAGCTGGGAGCAGTGAGGCAGGGCATGAGGGCGCAGGTGGCCCAGACACACCCCCTGTGCTGGTTTGCTACAGGGACACCAACGCCCAGGAACCTTCAGGAGCTCTGGGTGACTTTGCTGCCCCCAGGATGTGCATACCCATGTGCAAAGCAGAGACAGTGTTTGGGGGGTGCAAACATCAAATCCTCCCTATAACCATGCTAGCAATTTCTCCCATAAATCTATAAGCCGTGGCGGGTTCTGCCTGCCAGCACCCCTCGCCAGGATGCAAGGAGAACTGCTCTCCTAGCACACCTCGCTTGCTGAGTCTGCGTGCTCAGCCCGTGGAGGCAGCCTGGGGGTGAGAGGCTGGGGATTTGCCCCGTGCGCTAGCAGTAATTATTCCACTTTGATTCTTGCTCATCTCTGGCCCATGAAATCAAGGCCAAACTCCGGAGCATGTGTGTGTGGGGGTGAGGAGATAGAAGCTGGGCCCAAACCGCCTTAACTGGTTCCACAGAGCTGCTGCTTTCCGCAGCGAGCAAGCCAGAACAATGTCATCTCAATACCCTGTGCTAATCTGGGGGAAACTGAGCGTGACCGACTTCACGCATGACAGCCTGGAAGCCAAGCATGGGAGGTCAGCACCAGCCTCGCTCCAAGCTCCCTCACTGCCGGCTTGGAGAGAGGAGGCACACGGACGGCCATGTCCCGTCCCAGCGCCCCGTCACTCTCAACATCCACTGCCACTGGGCTTGTCCATCGTGCTGAGACTCCAGTCCCCATGCTGACAGCCCAGCCAGGCTTCCAGGGTCCCAGCTACCCACCAACAAGAGAGGCTGGTGCACGTTTCAGGCATGCTGTCATTAACAAATGAGGCACAGCGCTTGATTAATTCCACAGGTTTCTTCCATTAGGAGCCACTACATCATTGCTACGCGAAAGCCTTCCTCCCCTCAGCGCTGACCTTCCTCCCACAGCTCGCCCATTTCCCTCGGCTGTGGAAGTTATTACAGACTGGTTATTTGAAAGACCTGGAAACCGGGGCAGCCGCTGCTTCCTTTCATCTCCAGCTCTGCTGCTCCTCACTCCTTGGCAGTTTGGAAGGATGGTGGAAGTAATTAATGGCTGGGGAGGGAAGGAGGAGGTGCTCCTAAGAGGGGAGTCAAAAATTCCTCTTGACAATGACCACATGTCTGAGGCTCGGCTACTAGTTCACCTGACAGCAATAAGGGTCTAATAGTCATTAGTCACCACCACAGACACCCTCCATGCACTTCTCCACGCTATTTTTTTTCCCTGATGAAGGCTGAAAATAAAACAGCATCAGCCACCCTGGTGCGTTCAGCCACCTTTTGTCATCTTGCAGGGAAAAGACCAGGGAACTGGCGGCTCAGAGATCTTTGTCAGCACCCCTGACCAAAGGCAGGGAAGGATCTTCAAGCAGAGAAGTACAGCAGATAAAAAAAAGATTAAAAACCACCAACTAAAATTCACCAGGAAATAAGACAGCTGGGAACGGACAGAGAATACACATAGGGTACTCAGGCTGATCGATATGGGAAGCTTGTGTGACCTGATCCCATGTGGCCTAGGGCTCCCAGTTTACTCTTTCTGTTAGAGACCCTCTGTCTCTCTTCCCCAGCAGCCTCTCCCATACTCCCCTGCCTCTAATTTCTCTCTGCACCTGATACTGGGTTATCTAAGGGCTTAATTTCAAAGAACTGTTTTCCTGGGGTGCAAGCTACAGGCATGAAAATATAGTGATCGTACTCCAGCCCAAAACCAAGCAGGGAGCTTGGCTCTGCAGCATCGTGTTCAGGGCAGCGGGGAGCAAGGGTTAGACCCCAGCCTGGGACTCCCAGGCCTGTGCCTGCCCTGGGTGAGACGCTGAGGCCAGGAAGCCTGCGTGCTGCTCTCCCTGCTGACTGTCCCACCCGCTCACACATGATAATATCTGAGGTTTTGGCTCAGAGTCACCTGTAATTAGAACAAAACCAGCAACTTGCTGAGGCTAAACTCCAGATAAAATTGGTTGTGAATGAAAAAAGAGAATGAGTGCTATAAAGTGGAAATGATATCTGAGAGCTGATCAGGATCGAGAAGAGCAGTGCAGGAATGCTAATGCTCCTCCATGGAGGATTCAGATATTATGTATTGGACTGAGTGCAAAAACAAAACATTTTGAAACATAGGCAGGAAGGGAGCACGGCTCTGGATCTTGGCAGCCAGTCTGCTTGCCAAACTGTCCTGTAGCCACAAGCCAGGGAGAAACCCTAGGGCACTGTGCCTGTCCTTGGCCAACTGACTCCGCGAGGCCAGCAGCTGAGGTACAAACCTGGCATCTGAGCCTTGCCCACCTGTTGACTTGGTATCGTCATCCAAGCGTGCTGGCAAGGAGCAAGCGGGCTCGCTGGCAGGGCTCTGCAGAGATCCCCGCCTGGGACCTTCCAGCCTCCCTTGTCATGGGCCTGCTTCCCTGTGTCAGATGGATTTTGGACTCTCAAAAGGCTTCTGGAGCAGAGGCTGCAGCTTTGCTTTTCTGAGAACTCTTCAGTTTTTCTATTTTATAACCCAGCACCCTGGATCACCTATCCCCCCGTACCTCTGCCAGACAAATTAATCCTGCCGTTCCCATTTTTCAACAGGAAAACAGGGGCATAACAAATCACAGCAGCCGGCCCAGGGCCAGACAGAAGATCTGACCTATTGAATCCAGGTCACGCAGTTCCTCAACCAGGGTCTTAATTGCTGGATCATCCATTCCTCCATCCACAGCTGTCTAGGACAGGAGTTTTCTCCCAGAAAAGAGGGTAAAAGACTCACTGGGCCCAGCTGCATTTCATAAGTGTCTTTGCCAAGGTTTTCTGCCCCATTTAAGAGGGCCCAGGCATGCTTTATAAAATATCAGATGGAGATCTCTGAGATAAAGCCATTTCATTTTGCATTGCTCAGTACAGTACGTGATTTGGCTGCAGAGGACAAGCATTGTTTATTTGCAAAAGAGTCATTATAAGTAACTGTCGTATTACTGAGAGAAGAGCGGATCCTTTCACCGGTGGAGCAGCCATACTGTTTTTGAGGGAAACTGCATTCTTCAAGGAAAGTCGCGACAGGCTTGATTGGCGCCCAGCTGCCATGCAGAAGTTAAACCAGATGAGCTGTGTCAGCCCACTGGAAGGCAAATGCATGGTAGCTGCTCCGAAAGCCTCTCTTCCCCTAGATTTGTCACTGACTGCATTGTTATCTGCAAGGGGGCAGAATGTAATCAGAAACACATTTTTGAGTGAAGGACTGACCTCTGTAGAATCACCAGGAATTTCTGAGGCTGTACAGCTGTGCATGTGCCTTCCCAGCTCTGCGAAGCAGAGCCGTGCCCGCCTTCATTTCAGTGCTCTGAGCTCTCACGTGGTGCTGAGCAGTGTTTCTTTCCACCTTAAATCCTTGCACTGTTTGAAATAGAGCTGTGGAGCACTGAGATGTTTCAGAAGATGGCAGTTTTATAGAGTCAGAGAGAATCAGTTGAGAGAATCAGAGGCTCCAATCAGAACCCTTCTCTACCCCAGCATTTCACCTAGGTATTTCTACAGAGTGTTCAATACCATGTGTTTGGACACTCACTGCCTGTCTTCCAGCAAAGCACCTCCTCTTGATTTGAAGAAGCAAGACAGACAAAAATGTACACCTAACCTCGTTCTGATGCTTAATTATTCTCACTGGCGAAAAGAAAAAAAAATGTGCCTAATTTTATATTTATTTGGCTTCAGCTTTCAGCCATTAATTCTTGTTCTGCCTTTCCACTCTAGATTAAACAGCCTATAGTACCTGGTATTTTCCTTCTGAAAAGGTGCTCACCTACTGTAACCGAGTCACCTCTCAGACTTCATTTTGGTAAACCAGATGGACTGAGCTGTTTAAATATTTCACACTGTTCAGCTTGGCAAAATTCTTGTAATATTCCTTGTACCCTGCCTTTCCCCCCACCTCCATTTTTAAAAGCGTGGACCTAACCCCAAATATGGGCCAACCAGCAGGTCCGAGCATCAGTCCCACCAGTGTAACACAGTGCCAGAATCCCCTCCTTACTGTTCCATGCTGATGCCTTTTCAGAGCCTGAGGGGAACCCTAAGGCCAGCCCAGGACACAGTTCCCACTCCAAAACTATTCTTGTGAAGGCGAAAACTTGCTTTGGGGTCAGGTATGCAAGAGCTCTGGAGACTCCAAGGCCTTGGGCTCCTTGGCAATGGGAGCAACAGAGGAAATTCAACAGAAGCTACTAACAGCCCCAAAATGTCATTAATTTCCTGCAGAGTATTTTATTAATATCCCTTGAACAGCCACGTACTCAGAAATGTTCAGTACCCCCAGGCGCTCAGCATTGCAAACCTCTGCAAACCTGGCCCCAGGGCTCAGTCCGGAGGGTGTTGAACACCTTCACGTCTCGCTGAGGCACCGGGCGCTGAGGTGCTCAGCACCTCCGAGGCTGTGGCCCTTAGCTGTCAGTCAGAGTGAAAATCCCTCCTGAAGTTAAACATGCAACGGGCGGTGCCTGGAGGCAGCATTTGCGTGCAGAGGTGATGTGTTCAGCGCGCCTGCTCCTGGCAGCAAGCACTTCTAATGTTTCTGGGCAATGCACACTCTCTGTGAAGCTCCTGTTGGCTCTCTGGGAGGGAAACGTGTCTTGCAGCCTCCCAAATGCACCAACGTCAGGCTTTGAGATGGAAACCCTGGGAAGGATTTGCTGGCATACTGATGACAGAAGCTTACTATGGCAATTGCTGATAAAACTTCACAAAATACGAGCTATGCTTTCTTTGCTTTCCTTCAGGTTCATTTTCAGACTACATATGGAGATCAAGTGCAAAAATTCTTTATGCTAAAACTATAAGGATAATAACATAACCAGAAATGGAATAAAAACACTTAGTCAATGCTTTTGTTTCCTTATTTTGTTCTAATTTACTTGATTTTTCCCTAAACCCACTCACAAACTGACTTCACTTCAGGAGAAAGGATGAATCAGTAGTTCTAATGAACATATTCATTTTCTGGTGATTTGAGGTCACTGTGGTATCAAGGAGCAGGTGAGCTTAACATATGGTTTTTCTTCTCATTTTGCAAGTAAGGGCAAGCCTCACAGTTCTCTTGCATACATAAATCCCATAACTGCCTATGCACCTCATACACGGGATTAAAACGTTGTCAAGGCGAGAAGTTGTAGCCACAATGCTGTGGTTGGAAAGCTGAGTCTTCACCTGGCATTGGGACAACTTATTCACGAGTTCCTGCTCTTGACAGCTGGCACTGCACTCTGCTAGAATGGAAGCGGAATATTTTCAAAAACACTCCCAAAAGTTAAAACTTCAATTTTAATATCCAAAATAAGAAACAGTCCTTTCAAAACACTTGGCACCTAGCAGTGCCCCTTTGAAAATCCCCGTAGTCACTTCTGTGCTTTTTTTATAACATCTGGCAACTTTCTTTCATGCCCAACTGCTAGGTAACAACCCTTGTGACTTTTTTGCAGCTATCACAATACTTGCTCGTTTCTACCCATGGCTCAGGTGCCGGATCGAAGACCCTGAATACCAGAGCACCTTGCTGCTCTTCATGGTTACTGGAAAACACCTAAAAATGCAAACCAAACTTATCCTAAAGGCTCAGATGCCAAAAAGAAGATTATATTTTTAAACTCTTGATTTTTTGGCCTGCTGCATACATTTTGATCACTGGGCATTTTGCAATTATGCAGATGGCTGAAGAGCCCTCTGAAGCTGCAGCCGAGCTGGAGTACAGACCGATATCTGTAATAAAATCCTGTGATGACTTAGGAGTGCCACTTCAGGCAAATACCCCTTTCCAAGATAAAGAGCAATACACTGTTGCAATAAGCTGGGTTCTTTTCATTCTTTCGCCTTCCCAATGTTTGGCCCAAGTCCAAATCCTCTCTGTTCTCCACCCACCCATCAGACATATTCTGCTAAATATCCTGTCCTCTTGTCGTTTTGGCAAAAAATAAACTATGCACGAGAAAGAATTATGCCTGTGAGGCTCTCATAAAAAAATTCCTGTGAACAATAAATCAAAACAAAATAATAATTATCACCAGCCACAGGACCACATTTATGTTTCTCATATTTTCCTCTTACTTTTCGTAGATTATCAAGTCTACACAAGAGCGAGAACCAGATTTTCCTAAAGATATTGATACACCGGTAATCTCCAGCTCTGAAACTGAAGCTCAGCTTGTCTGCAAGAGACTTCTTCTCTATGCTATTTACAGAGAGGGTTAAAATTTTCTGTTAGAATTAGAAATGGTACGTTTCTATCCTGGAAACAAGATGCCTTGTTTTTTCCTATGGCTACATAAATCTTCCAGAGTCCCTGTGCTACCTTCTGACTTGCATTTAATAAATAATGAGTACTTATAAAGTAATTTTTCTTCTTAGACTCTCAAAGGCATTGACACATACACACATACTTTGTAGATGGGGAAACTGAGGCACAAGGGACTTGCCCAAATTCACAGTACGGCTGGGTGGAGGCATCAGCCTCCCAGATGCCTGACCTCACCCAGCAGGTGGATGGCCCTCCACCGAGCAGCGTTGGCACAGCAAATCCCGACCAGGCTCAGGGATGTTTTCCCCTGGGACCCCTGAGCACAGGGAGCATCCTGCAGGAAGAGTGCCCGGCGCAGAAGTGTTCTCCAGCCATGCTGGAGTTGGGGAACACAAGTGGATCTGAGACAGGAGTTTTCCACTCCTGCAGAGAGGGTTGGGCTGCATGAAGAGGGGAAGGGCCAGTGAGACCACCTTTCCTCCCTGCGTGCCAGGCACTGCCCAGTTTTTGGATGCTGGGCTTCAGTGCAATGTAAACCAACTGGACAGAGTGGAGAGGTTTAGAAGGAAACATTCACTAAACAGATGTTGAAGGAATCAGCATGGTTCAGTCTAGAAAAGAGAAGAAAAAGCAATACTCTACTGTTTTTCCTAGCTTTGCAAAGTACTAATGGCTCACAGTAGCTGAAACAATTCAGAGCTGTGGCAATCAGCACCCAGAGCTAAGGTGTAACCTCACCTTTCTTTCCCGAGCAGCCTTGGAGCTTGAGCAGAGCTAAATTCTCTGAGAAGCCCAAGAGCAGATGGAATTAATGTATGAAACCCCACCAAAATAAACATGTATGGGACTTTTCCTAACACCTCACAGGAGCTCAACCAACCATCCAGCCTTTGCATCAGCACCTATCAGCTTATAGGCAGGCAACCAGAGTTGTGCCTCAGTGTGCTCTTACAACAGCAATTAGGCTCATTAGAGAGCAATTAATACTTCTACTTTCCAGCCAAGTTCAGAAGATTTTTTAAAATTAGTTTGAAAATACATTCCCCCATAGGAAAAAAATACCATGTTCCTACACTTTTGCTGGATTGCAGCATTTCTGGAACTTAACTACACCTTTTGCTGTGTAAAAAAAAAAAAGAAAGAAACACTTTCAATTGCTAACCAACTCCCCTGAAAAGGGGCATTGAAATAATCATTTTTTTATGAACTCTTACTGTCAGGATTAGGTAGGAAATGATGGCAATGCTTTTATGTTAATAGCTCAACTGTTGTGTCAATACATCAGCTATGCTAGCATCAAACAAAAGCCCGATTACAAACTGATGTAATATGAAAAAGGTACAAGCCCAGCCAGAGGCATCATGGTGTGAGTAGTTACTGCAGGTGCTGCGTGAGGACGAACCTCACTCCCCACACAAGCCAAAGTAATCAACGTGTAGCAATACAGTTAAGAAAAGATAATTCAAGGCATTGGAGATTTACAGAGAGAAGCAGCACACATCTAAACTGTGGCTGGGATCCTCTGGCATGTTTATCCTGTGAAAGATGCTGGAGACTACAGAGGCACAAGCTGAAAGTTCAGGTTCAGCACAGATCAGCATAGACCATGAGATTTTTTGCATCCAGATCCAAGCTGGTTTACGTCTAACCACTTTAGGTATCCCTGCAGTATGTTCTCCTACTCATCTGGTCTGCAGCCATCACAGTTTTGTCCCTCTGGCAGACCCTAAAATCTTATTTATGCTCAGTGTCTATTGAAGAGAAGTACTGAGGAGAAAACCAAGCCCTCTGAAAGCATCCACGGAGGATGGCTAATCATGTAACAGAGTGAATTCTTACAAGACAAGGAGCTAAAGAAGGTAATGTGCTACTCAGCTCTGTGATGGCCTGAAGGTTTTAGCATCTGCTAGTTTCTTGATGATGCAACGTTCAGGAGGAAGGGAGCAAAGGGGTGACATGTTAGCAGTGGACTTTCTATCCATTAATAGCTTCCTCTCACAGAAGTCTGTTCTGAGTAAGCCCAGGGCACTCATGCATTGTCTCCTCCTGACCATGTACCTGGCTTTGCAAAGGTCTCTGGAGAGCTTGTTCTCTGTCTTCCTGCTCTCCCTGCTGGCAGTAACTCATCCCCAATCAGCTGATGTGGAAGAAACTTAATAAATGAAATTTGATTATGCTCTGACTCCATAAGTTTTCCGCATAAGCTGGGGCTAAATACTGATTGTATGAGTTGACCCAAAGACTTCAAAGATAGGAAAAACAAACACTGAGATGGAATAAACTTTCCTGACGGCTCATAGACTTAGAAACAAATGAGCTGCAGATTTGGAAGTCTCTTTTCCATTAATAGCTTTGTAGACCAGCATGGCTGAGAAAAACGGTGTCTGCACAACTCTACATTGCTAACATGGGGCCCACCAATGGTCCATACAGCTATTTCATGGGATATCCTAAACCTCTTCTTGCCCGTTAAGGTTTTTATATTTAAAAAGAGAAGGTGATGCTGCTATAACAAGCAGGGTTGTGGTTAAAAAAAAAAAAAAAAAATCCACCCATAATACTCTTCCCTCTAAGAAGACCAGGAATACAATGCAATACAGGACAAGAACAGAAATAATAAATAGTGTAGTCTGTAAAAATGAACACCCTGTGAATTGTGGAGAACTATGCTGCAGAAGACGCAGTGGGATACTCAGTTGGGATCCAAACATTTTCACTGGAGATAATCTGATACCACTTGGCAGCACAGGGTGTTTTTGCAGGACTGAGTGAGCAGGGTCAAAATATGTTTGGAGTGTCACAGACGTTAAGGCCAGGCTGACATCTTATGTCGCTGGGGCCAAAGAGCTTGCCCTGTGTGTTCTGCACCCAGTCATCCATGGCAGGGCATTAGGGGGAAGACTGTGAAGCACTCGTACATGGTAAGCCTATTAGTTTTATTTTCTTAACTACAGTCTCCCAAATATAAAAGCCAAACAAGCACATCACAGGCCTGGCAACATAAGCCACAATCTTGGAATGTGACTGCATGGTAATGTGGAGGGCAAGTTTCTAAACACTTCCCACCCTTCCCTGAGAAATACAAAGACATGGGCTATTAAATAATCTCTTCATTTTAGTAATTTAGTTGCTGTTTGTACAGTGCTTTGAACGTGCACAGTGCCACAGCACAGAAATGTGAAGTACTGTGTTATTTAGCTGCAAAGCCTGTGATAATCCCTCATTATGAAATAATAATTAATCATCATCATTTTATTCAAGAGCTCCTCACCCCCACCCCCACCCAAGCCCTACAGGCGCTGACCAAACTCTCTCCCGGAGCACGTCTGGACAGGACAGGTTGGCTATGGATGCAAAGTTCAGGCATGAACTTTCCCAAAGTTCAGGGCTGTGCCTACCTGCGCGTCTCACCCAGCCCAGCGGAGGGACAACGCTTCCTAATCTCCAGTGGAGGATCAAAGGTGCAGATCCACCCAGCCCAACCATTCCCGTCATCCTCACTAGCCCAGAGAGGGAAATTGAGACATTCAAAGGGTAACTGAGGACTTCCAGAGGCTGCATCTAAAGGAGCTCTCTGTTTCCACGAGGGTCAGAGGTCCTGACTCAGCCATCTCTGTTGTATGTTTAAAGATGGGGCAGATCTTCTGGGCCTACCTCTCTGGGGGCAAGGACTGTCCTGCTCTTAGTGACTGCCCAGAGCAAGGTGAAGGGCACTGGAAGGCTGTTTGGTTTCAGAGCTATCTTCATTAAAAGCAATTTGACATTTAGAATATCACAAAATAGCACAAAAATATAGTCAAGGCTATAAGAGAGAACAGAGCCTGGACACGTGAGAAGCCAGAGGGGATGTGCTACATCAACACCGGGACATTGAACTGGTCCCCAGCAACTTCCACCAGCTCTAAAGCTCCAGTGCACTTACAGCCTGGGTGAGCACTCATGAAAAGAAGATACAATAGGCAGGGCTTAGTCATCGAAGAGAAAGATGCAGGTGCCTCCTCCTGCCTGGGAACCTGAGCTCTCCCCAGCAGTTAGCAGTGCAGGCGGTGAATGCCTAGTGTGGGTGTGAGACCTCTTTCCCTCCCCATCCCACCTCTTAAAAGACCCATGATTCTCGCCAGACACGGGGTTGTCATATCTCTTGTGGGAGCTGCTCTGCTTTGTACAATATATCGTTTCAGAGCAGATGTAGATGTTCATGTACCAGCTGAGTGGAGATGTGCATTCCTACACATCTTTGAAGATTTGGGCCTAAGTGTCCTAAATTACCTTTAACTTGCACAACACAACCCCCACAGCATTACAGACATCCTTACAGCCAGCAGGTCTCCCACCAGCCTTGGTCACCCTGGAAAACCAGCTCTCAGCCATCTCCCAAAACTTTACCGAAGAGATATTTTCAGCTGCTCCTATCTACTTTAAAGTTTAATAAAATTAAAGTGAAAAATATTGTGAGATGGTTCATATTCCGTGATGCTGTCTGGGGAGAATACAGAACTAATCTCCTAGATACCAAAACAAGGACAAGCTTAGGGTGGGCAAAGTTATTTCTCAACACCAAACGTACGTGAGCAGAGTTTTCTGTACATCCTCACAAATAAGCAGCACTCACCAAAGCTGCTAGTTTAGCAATTTGTCATTAAATTGACCAGTAAAAAGGAATGGCTGTGGGTGAGGATGGCTGCTATGAAGGGTCACTGAGACACAACACTAGTGGTAAACCTTTGGTGTGAGAAGAGCATGGGAGAGTCCGAAACCTTGGTCTGCTCTAGGGTGCAGTACCCTGGAGGTGGAGCTCCACTGATGTTGGCTCTTCACCTGTGATAGCTACATGATATCTCACTGTGTCACTGCTAGGGTTCAGGTATGTTTTAAGAATGAATTTTCTCAGTTAAGCTTTTCTTTTGTAACTGTGCTTCCAACTTTGTAATCAAGCACTGAACTCTTTTTGATGAAAACTAAATATATTCTAATTTTAGACTAGCTCAATGTTTAATGTGGACCCCCTCCCCTTTCCTGGAGGTAGCAAACCTAAATAAATCAGAATTGCTGACATGGCCCTTTAAGCTTCTGCAGCTGAGGCAGGAATGGTGTGAGCGCTGGTATCAGACAGAGCCAGCTTAAGGTAGACTCATACCCCTTAGCAGACGTCACACCATGCTTGCTGGCACAGAGCAGACAACAGCAGTGCAACAGACAGCTCTAGCAATGTACCCCTTACGGGTGTCTCTACTTCGATGAAGGATTACAGTGAGTTCTTCATGATATTGTGAGCTAAAATAATGCCAACAAAAATCTGTGCAGGATGCATTAAATAGCCTGAAAGCACTCCAAAAACAGAATACAAAAAGGATTTTTAAGAGGGAGGGATTTTGGGTGGTTTTGGAAGTATCCTGGAAAGAGGTATTCTTGTGGTTTTGGTTCAACAAGCTTTCCACTATTCTTTTTCAACAGCCTAGGAGAAAATATAATACCAGCATTGGAAAAAAATTCAGAAAACACTGGCAGCAAGTTGGATTAGCTTTTCACTCTTGCAGGAGAAAACATCCTGAAACTCAGGATATTTAAGTTCAAAGTAGATTAATTAATATGAGCAATAAGACATCCATTTCTAATTGTGAGTGGTATTCACAACTGGACCACAGGCAGCTTCTCCATCACTCACACTGTTAAACTGTAGAAACGGAGACCTTTCTGCACGAGAGCAGAAGAGCTCTTACAGGCCCATAAATATTGTTGGAGTTCTTGCCAGAGCTGAAGTCCTTTGGTCTCCAGTGGCAAAGCAGGTCTCTTCCACCCCTAAAATATCTCTAATTAAATTAGACCAGGGCCAGAGCTTGCTCAGGGTTACACTGGATTTAATCCAGAGCAAATCCATGGACCTGTTAGATATGCTATAGGTTTACACCAGTATAAGGAAGAATATACTTCTGAGCCCTTTTATTTAGATTTTGAATTTCCCATAGGAAAACTGACAATACCAAAAACAGTCAGACAGCTTTCTTTTCAGGGAGCTGATCAATATTAATAAGAAACTTCCCAGGTTATCTCTGCTATGCATCCAGCTCACAAACTGGGACTCCCGCTCTGTCTGTCTCTCTGCTCTTCAGCAGGTTTCCATTCAAATCAGGTTGTTTGCCTCTTGGCCATAGATATTTCTGTAAAGAAAACTTTCAGATGGGCTGACATTTCCAAAGTGCTTGGAGGGACAAGTCTGACCATGCTGTTCTGTAGCTGTGACACAGTATCAGATACTGACCCAGAGGGAAGGTTTTTCTGCTGAAAAATAAGTTAGAAATAGATCCTTTTACTTATGTCACTGCTTCTTGACAGTAAAAGATGAAGAAGTGGGATATAGGGGGACACTGGGGAAGAATGGCTTCACTGCAGAGCTTTCTTCCAGCCAAGACTGGCAGTGGATTCACCAAGGAAAAGCAAACAGCAGTTTCCAAAGCACACAGCCCTGTTTTTGTCCTACAATAGCAGCAAAACTGTCTCCAGCCGGGAAGATGGGAAGAGAATGATGGGGACCTGGACTGTACCCCTGACTGAGCAGTTGTGTGATCCCACACAGGTCATGACAAAGATCTCAGCCTCAGTTTCCCCATCTTTTAAAAAGGTGTGGTGATAGTTTGGCACATCTATCAAGATAGATTTGCAATGGACAGATTTGCAATAATATTAAAAATATGATCAGAGAGAGCTGACATGCTGCCTCCTTTCCCCTTAAACCGGCCCCGTTTGACACCCGAGAGGGCAAGACACAAGGTGGCACAAACCAACTGCAGGAGCTGAACCAAGACTCACCCACTGGGACCTGATTTTGCTCTTGCTTATATGGGTACAAAACCCATGTGGCAATGGAATCACATCACATTAAGGAAGAAGTGGAGCACAACTTTTATTTTTTGAGACATTAGTGGTACTTAAAAGTGTTTTAGAGATTACAACATTTTATTTTGAAAGCTTATGGTCACATTATGCCGAGATCAGTAATGAACTTCAGTGCTTCATATGGCATAACGAAATCCTAATCATAGCATTTTGTTCTTGCATATCCATTGAGTGAACAGCCGCACTCCAAAGCTCTCTGACGATTACACCATTTCATTGGCATCTACCCTTTTAAAAAACACTTGAGAAAATAAAATAAAAATTGTGCTGTAAGCTTCCCATCAGAAACCACAGGGATCTTAAGCTGCAGAAAGAAAAAAAGCCTTCCCTAGTGCCTGACAGCGAGTTGCATTCTTTGCCGAATGGGAGGTCAAGAGGTGACCTTGCCCCTGCCCGACTTCCTGATCCTCCCCGGCTGCCAGCACTGCGCCTGGGAGCCCTGGGCCGCTTCGGGCTTCCTCGCAGCGCAACCGCTCAGCGCAGCCGGCACCAAAATGGCCTGACAGGGCTGGAGGGAAAAGGAAGCTGCTCGTATTCCCACAGCCTGTTGTTTGTTTTTAATGGTAAATGGCAACTCCATCACTGCATCCCACAGGTCCCAGGGAGGAGAGAGGCGGGCTGCGTGGGGACCGTGGGCTGGCGAGCTGTGCAGGTGCCACCACAGCTGCGAGTCGACGGGTTCAGACAACGTTGCAATGGGCAGCGGGTGCCTGGGAGGGGTGGGACGTCAGCCCTCTTCTCTTACCCCAAGACTGTTTTGCATGGTACCTGATTGTTTAATTTATTTTCCTTTGCTTCCTAGACGCTTAAAAAAGAGATGACACGTGGTGTTGCATACATCAGGGCTGATTTCTGGCTTATTAAATAATTAAGTGAATGTCACCAGAGAGTCTTGGATAAAAGGTGTAAAGTACCATCATTACAAGAAGAAAAAAAATTGGGTAAGTCATAAAAGGTAGAATGTACCAATGGGTCTAGCTGAAGAATTTGAAAACTGGAGGAGACTCATCAAAGCACGTGTCTTTGTAGAAATAACCTGAATAGGAAAAACATTGAAAAAGCCACAGAAAAGTCCAACTTAATGCCCAGTTCAGCAAAGTATGCTTACCCAATAAAGAAGCCTAAATGCTTGTATAAAAAAGCTAAGTATATACTTAAACAATCTTCTGACTCACGGATTACATCCCACTCATAGAAAAAAAGTATTATCAGTTACATTTCACTACAGTGCCTGAGACAGATGAGCACCCTCACCTATAGGATTGTAGCCATCCTGGATATTCATTTGGGCCTGAACTGAGAACTGTTGCCAGATGGGATAATGCAAGGTCTTGAGGAACAAGAGTTCTGTGGAAGAAGGTACAGTACCAAAGCACATAATTCCCATGATGCACAAATCCAAGATCTTTTTTCTAGTTGCAAACAAGCCACAGAGTGGAAGCAGCAGCTGATCAATGCGCTGTCACTGTTTGTATTACAGTGGCCCTCATGGAAATCTCAGTCCTTTGGCAAGAGAGTTGTAGCAACACAGGAAGAGTCCAACTCCATCACAAATGTTTTTCTCTGAGCAACCAGGAGCACAGACAGTTCCTTTTGCTTCCGAGGAAATGTCTGTGAGGGCACTCAAGGGAGATATGCAGGAAGCTCAGCACCAGATCCAACTTGTCTTTCTCATGTTAATCACTTGTCTGTCATAACACAACAGGTAATTCTCATTGTACAAGCAGGCACTTGGAAGACAAAGGCAGCAGCCATATGCAAGGCTTAAAATGACTGGCAAGTGCAGAAAATCATCCAGCCTGAGACAATTATGTGCTAGTCTATGAGTTAGCTCGGGGTTCCCCTTTTGAGAACCTGGGCTTCAGAAGCATTGCAGACATGCAGTGCTTCTTTTGCAAAAACAAATACTTTTTGCCAAGTAAACTTGTGCTGGCCTGGCTGTATCAGGAATTCTTTGAGCTTGAAATTCTTTAATAATCTTTGGCTTTAAGAGAGCTAGGGTTTTTGCATAGGGCTGCAGTAATACCGCTGTGTCACCTGACACACAGCTTCTTGTGAGAACAAATATGTTCTTCCCAGGTGACTTCTGAAAATGAAACTTTAGAGGGGTTTTACACCAGAGGTTTCCAGCACATGGAGCAGTATGGAGGGCTGCAGCCTCCTCAGTTTTTCCAAATCATCACTTGCTTCTGCAAGAAAGGAAGACATTGTGAATACCGTAACTAACACTCCTGGCTTTTTACAAGGCTGCCTGCCCCTGCTCTTCTCTGCAAACCTTCGTGTGCCCCAGGTCTGCCAAAGCTTTAGCTGATGTCACACAGTAACAAGACATGCACAGGTGCACTGGCAAGAGAAGTCTATTTTATGGCCACATCCACATTGGCACTGACTGGCATTAGATAAGTTATAGCCACATCCCACGGTAAAAGGTATACACTCACTCATGGCTACTGCTGTGTGTTTGATTCTGCTCTATATAGCTATTGTACCCTTAGGATTTAAATTGTCAAGCAAAAAGTCTGCGCTCTATTTTCTTTGCTCTTGTTCTGTGTCTGCTTTACGTACTGATGGAGGATTACCTTGGTCTTACCGGCTTGTCAGGCAGCTATTCCACTAAGTACTAACTGTATTGTTCTAAATCTCTCACATTTCTTGACTAAAATTCAATTTACTTTTTTGTCACAAGAACCACACGTCTGATTGTCCTGGGCTCATTCTCTTTCTCCGGTTTTCCTTGTCTTTTCAAAATGAAAAGCTTGCAGAAAAGCTTTAACTGAGCTAATGGAAGGCGAGATTGTTGTTTTTAAGGCAAATGTGTGTCTAAGAGCACTTTGGCACAGTAAAAGGAAAAAAAATGGAGCCAAAGCAAAGGCTTCAAAGAAAGTAAGTCTCTGCTGGCGTTATTCTTTCTGCATGCTATACAGCAGTTGGTGTTTCACAATGGCACGGAGCACAATGACCACATGTAATCACTTCTTTCTCTGTGCATCTATTACACACGCACCCCTCACACCTTACACACAAAAGCTCTTAGGTCCCCTTCACCAGTGTATACCCTCTTCTGTCACAGGACAGTCCCTGGGTGCCCCAGATCTTGGTGAGCGCGGATAGGAAAAGGCCCAAAGAGTGGTCAAGACATTTCTGGATCATGTGCCATACAAAAGAATAGTTTGTTAATGGGGAATTACGGCAAGGAGAGAGGAAATCTGGGGCCAACTTCTTAGCCAGGGTTGAAGCAGCAGTAGGTGAGCTGTGCAGCAGTGGAGGGGCGTGGAGAGGAAGGGTGCCTGGCCAGGGCTCAGCGACGTTAAGGGGCTGGAGAGTGACACTCCTCCAGCCTGCTCCCGTCCTTTGCAGCTGCCACTGCTGGCTTAGGGTTTCTGCACTAAAGCACTCGGCCCGGGGGGAAGGGGAAAGGGTGGTGTGGATGCAACTGCCAGGGCAAAGGGGAGACGTATATATCATTTGTTCCGGGGCCTGAAATAGCGCTTAGCAGCCCTGAGTGCGAGAGTCATGTTGCTGGGATCGGGGGGAGAAAGGTGGGTGCCAATTTGTCAGCAAAGCCGCTTCAGAGTTATGCCAAAGATTTATGGGCGTCTGGATGGTCCTTCCAGCTACCAAATATTGCTTGGGGTAGGTGAGGCTCACGCTCTGGAAGGTTAACAGAGCTCAGATGTGTTCACTCAGTCTGGTCTGGCCAGAGAGCACTGTTATCCGCATACTTTCAAGGCGGCAGCTAAGGCCCTGGAGCTGAAAGCTGCCCTGGGGAGTCACTTCTCCCTGGATGTTTAGTTGCAGTTGGCCATTAAGTGCCTTTTAAAATGTCAGCCAGAGGGTTAAGGGACAGACCACAGTCTGATAACAGACCCAGGGCAGAGCCAAGACAAGAATCTGACCTGTGGTCTTTACAGGCACAACACACTGGGCTCACACGGAGACATGGCTGTGAGAGGCTATCGTCCATATTTCTGATTCACACTGGTATTTTAATATAAAACATGATGTTTGTTTAATCAGTTTTGATGTGTGTCCTAATGGAAGTAACAAGGCACCAACCCGTAGGACAGAAGTCCTGGATTTTGGCCCCGAACCCGTTATTTCCAAGATTTGTTACAGAAAGACAAAAATGAAATGAACAAACTAACGCAGTGTTATTTGACCTCCCTATCAATCCTGACAGCTACCAGTGCCCCAGCCCAAACTTCAAAGGCACTCACTTGTCTCCCCTGTCCCACTCAGTGTACCCAGCTCCTCGCTGTCCCCGGTGGAGCCCAGCCCTGACAGTCTACCTGGAGCTTTGGGCAGCAGCACAAGAGTTCGGTTGTGCTCCTGCACAGGTTGGAACCAGCTCAGATTATACAAACATCTCTGAAGTCTGTGTGTGTGAGATGTGTTATCACCCAGGGGGACACTGTACATGCTCACTTCAACTCTGCAGAACTCAGAACAGCTCTGCTGTGCTGCAGATGAAGTTAATTGAGTGCATTTAATAAGCTTAGCTAAAACCAGATTGGTTTTAAGACATTTTAAACTGATTAAACTGGGCCATGCAACATGCTTATGCCTTCAGGTGGAGATGAGACCTTAAATGACTATTCTGCCGCTCAACTCAGAGCCCCCCAGGAGAGAAAGTCTAAGTTCCCAAGATGTGATGGCCAAACTGCTCTGGGAACCTAGAAAGCATTGATGTGAAAACACTTTATTTACTACTCGGGGCCAGAGGACTGTGCTGAACACTTGGGTTCAGCCTGCACTCCAGGCCTAGATACACTGTCCAGGGCACCTGGGGCAGAGGACAGGCAGGAGGCTGGTCCCCCAGAGAAGGGCTTTGCTCCCCTGGCCAGGCGGCTCCCTTCAGAGAGCAGGGCCATGGAGGGGGGGCAATGCAGAACCTGACACTGGGGTGCCTGGTGGCACCATTGCTTTTCCACCTGGCTCTGATGCCAGGGAAGGCGGTATCAGGCAGTGCATCAGCAGGACAGAGTCAAGTACCTGAACCGCAGCAGCTCTGATGCGCAGAAGCAGGCATATGCCATGGGCTGATTCTATGTTATTCTTCTCAGGTTCAATATAGGAGCTGGGATGTGTGGGGTTTATGAACATATATAGCTTCCTCAGTTAACAGAAGGTGAGGAACAAGACTGTGAAGGGAGCCTGAAGAGTTTTTAATGACAGTAGACATGTGAGCCTATGCAAAGGGCAAGCTAAGACTTCCTGGCTTGATAAACCGTTTGGCACCACAACACAACCTTGTGGTGTGGTTACCTGTTTCCTCTGGAGTCTCTGCCACCAGCCCCTGTTGTTACAATCCCAGCAACAACCACCACAGGGTTTAGGTGGCACTTTGCTCAAAGTTTTGAGCAAAAAGCACAAAAGCTCAAAAGCACAAAGCTCTGGTGTCTGAGGGATCATTCTTCAACATCACTGAAAGAGCTTTTGGGAGGTGTTGTGTTAGGCAATTCTGTCACTGTATCTCTACAGTGCCAGCAGCCTTACAGCAAACATGTCTAACCCTGCTCATTTTGTATTGCTTCTTATACTTGGAGAGCAGGGGAAAGCCAACTCAAGCTGATAAAGATGTAAAAAATCATGCTCTGTGGGGAAAACTACACAATAAAAATTAAACCTCATCTGTGAGTCAGGTCCCTGAATTCTTTTGTCTTTAGTAATGCATCCTTATATATGGGAAAACACTGAGCATGAAGTAACCTGTATGCTAAGGGTCTAGCTGAACTCTAAGGTTCAGCTTAGTTTTAAGAAAATATTTATTGCATATTAACAAAAGACAAATTGATTGTTAAAAACGTATTTCCAGGTTTAGTGGCTAGGTCACAGATAGGTGCAGATGTATTAGAGTTATAAATAATTCCCATACTCATCCAAATCTTTTAATCTAAGCACTGTTTAAATAGTCTAATGGAATGCACTTAATTTTCTTCTTATTAAATACAAATCAGAGGCATGTCTGTGAACCTTAATATTGATGGTTCCCTAAAGCTCAGGCTGGAGCAGGAGCACCTCTGTATAGGAGAGGGTGCAGATGACTCTCTTTGCATGGGAGGAGACTAATACCAGGGAGCTGAAGAGGTATAAACCAGCCAGGCAGCCAGGCCATGTGTGGAAAAAAGTATTGCATTCCTGGCATTAAACGGTTCATAGAAGGAACAAGCATCTGAGATTACTTGCTCAGATACTACAACAGAGAGTACACCAAGCTCCAGTCACGGCTGCAAGGGGACTTCAATGCTCTTTCAGTCAAAACTTAGGGTAAGTGAAATGCTGTTTCCCAAGTGATGGTCTGACAGATCTCCAGAATTTTACCAATACCTCCATTTGTTGCATGTCAGCTGTATTCCCCTTGCCCTTTGCTGGATGTGCCCCCACCAGCCCCTCATGGGACTGACCCCTCTAGCTCCCCTCCCACGGCAGGAGCTGGGCCTTTGCTTTAGCAGCAGGACGCAAATTCCACCACCTGCGTGAGCTGTGTCACTCCCCGGGTTTGAGCTATGCAGCACACACCCCACCCCCCGAAATCTATTCATTTTGCATTACTCCTTTTGTCAGGGAACCTTGGAGCACTTACAAACAAGTATCCTCTGGGAAGAAGTAGGCAGAAACGTTTCATGGGTAGGTAAAGTATAGAGGAAACTGTAGGCTGGGAATAGCCAGGCCCTTCCATGTCCAGAGATTTACCAGTCACGCAGGGAGCTTATGAAAAGACAGACACAGCAAAACTGCCACAGACCAGTCACCTGGGCACTTTGTGGAGGTGAGGGGAGCAGAGGTCCAAGTCCCCAGTGGAGAGCAGAGATTTTAATCTGTTCCTCCCATTTCTGTACAAGGCCTGTAACTGCTGAGCTGTTCAGTGCAGCTCAGACGTGCTTGTCTTGACTGGAAACTCCACTATGAACCTGAGCACCCCTCTGTTTCAGAAAAAAAAAATAGACACTTTTCTGAAAAAAATCTCATCTTTATTTAAAATTCCTGACCAAATCTATCCAGGAATCAAAATTTCCAGTTCTTGCTCCTGCTGCTAAAGCAATATCACTGAAATAAACCTGGAATGTGCGTTGAAAAGAACAACTTATTTTTCAAGAGAAATACTCCTACTTGAGTTCAAATTCAAGGTGGCATTCAGACTTCAGGCTGGATTTCCCAGGCACAGCTTGAGCTATGCGGGATTAAGTGAGCTGAAGTCAGCCAGAGGGAAGGCAGGAAATACTGCCTGGGTGCAGGGCATCCCTCCACCTCAGGGAACGGGGCACAGGCAGGGCTCCTTTCACCAATATTTCAGGAATTAGAAGGAGACACAAGTATTTTAATGACATCATTTTAGAAGAGTTTTTAAATGTGCTGCTCCCTCCTGCAACACAACAGACTTCTGAAACACAAACTCTTTTCCTTAGGTTAGTTGCTGCAGTTAGAAGAGGCCAGAGGTGATGGACTGTGTCCTTGGATACATCTCAGTGCATCATTAGAGTGAAGGTGAAATGCAGCAGGAAGAGCGGTCCAGCAGGGTCTGTGCTCTGGGATACCTTGTTCTAACTTACACCTCAAGATTTTTCCCTTCCCCACACTGGATGCTAACCTGGGAGAGTGTATCTTTCCTGTGACAGCACCTTTCTCTTCAACACCACCTGGTGCTGAAGCAGAGGGTCAAAGCATGCTTATCCAGCAAAATGAAATGACACAAACAGCATCCCACCCCCAGCTGAAACCCCAAAATCATTATCTTTTAGGAACAGCCGGCCCTCAGGCTGCAAACAGGAGGGGGTGAGGGACCCACAACCCTGCACAGCTCCCACTGCAAATTTACTGGCCTCCTGTCTCGTTTTAACAGAACGAGGTTGGGGGAGAGAAATACCACACATAAATTCGCACCATCAGTCATACAGGGGGAGAGGAAAAAAACCGCAGTCGTCTCCAAGATTTACGAGCCCCCCTGAGCTACAGCACAGAAAAAACAAAGACACACACACATACACACAAGGAGCGAAGGGAAACATGATCCCACTTGCAGCTTTATTCCTTTATCATGTTCCCTGACAGCGACCTGGACCTGGGCTGTACAAAGAGGAAGCATACTGAAGGTGTGGCTGCGAACAGCAGAGCAACAGCCCCTGATTAGTAATGTGCATGTTACACTTGCTTGGCACTTTTCCTTCTGGATGATCTCAAAACACCACAGAAATCCTCCAGTCCCCCTCTGACCTCAGTTAAACTGGAATAAACAGAGTCCTGCCATCCCAGTCAATGGAGTTGCTGTAAACTCACCTGGCATACGCTGGGACCAAGGTGCATCCCATCATTGCTTACACCTTCCCTATTCCCTGGGACGTGCCCATACGGACACACGCTATCTGCACTTCTTGTTTCATTTGCAGTTCTTCCACAATTTTTAGAAAAGCTGTGCTTTAACAAGGAAGAGATCTAGGGTAGACCCAGATCCTCAAATATGTCTTCCTATTTTGGACAACTTGGTAATGCAGAAAGAAATTAGATACCTTTAAACTTTCTCAGCTTGGGCATTTGAAAATGGAGGCACTAAACAACACCATTTTTTTTTACAAAAAACCTTGGTTGTGGAATCTACTGTCTCTCTCTCACAGAGACAGTAAATGGTACATTGGTAAATGATACACTTAAAACAATCTAAATCAAGTGAACATGACAAGAGCTTATCATCAATGATCAATCACACTGCTTGTTGCTACATTCCACCCAGCTCCTTACAATATTATATCATGCACGTAGGCTGCACAGTGACAGGAACATTCCCCTCTTACATGTGTGTACAACACCTAACGCACACCTCCAGACCCAGTCCTGGGGTCTGACCACTGCTCTCTGCCATGCTGCCTCTGCTCAGCTGCTTCTAGGAGTTAAAGAAAGGAACCTCTCCATGCAAATTAATAAATTCACTTAGGATTTCCATAGCCTGGTCATTGTCCCTGAAGTCTCCAAAGCCTCAGTGAACACTATGTCCCTGAAGTTAGGGATACTTTGTCTTCAGCAAAAGACAAAGGAAAGAAAAGTGGCCAAACACCCCACAAGGTCTGTAGCAGAACTTGGAAGCTGCAGAACTTGGATCTCCTGAGTGTCAGCCGAGGGCTGTTAAATGTCCATTTACAGTGTTAATTTATTAAAGGCTAATTTAAATGTTAACTAAAGTCCTTCCACCACTTTTGCACCTCTCTCCTGCTGCTTTCTGCTTGGGTTCAAAACCATAGATTTTAAACTTCTAAACATCAGGAATGCTCAAAATAAACTTAGAATCAGATCTCAGTAGCCTGTTTTAAAAGCTTCCTCTTTTAAGTTTACCTTTAACAAACTCCAGCTGAGGGATGGTTGGATAAAATTCACCTAAGCATCTAAGCAGAGGTACGGTGCAAAGAAGCACTGTAAGTTTTCCCACCACTGGTCCTGACTCCAACGCAGAACCAGCGACTGGTTTACACCTATATCCCTATTAGTTGACATAAGCAGTTTAATCTGCAACCTGTCCTACTACAAAGACTTAAGTCAGTGATTCCTTCTCTCTCCAGTCACAACATACGACCATGCCCAACAAATGCGTTCAAACAGCTCTCTGCCTCTCCGACCACTGGGTGTTTGAGGGATTAGTTGGGTAAGTTCCAGTTCGGATACGTTTTCTGAAGTCACTCTGTGACTTTTACTGTGCTAGCTCTGCTATAGCCTGAGATAATTCATAGTGTCTGCAGACACTGATGCTCAGTCCTTCAAAACACCTGTAGGAGGGGAATGGCAGGCACAGGTGAAAGCAGCACCTGGGCCAGCATAAGACCTGGGACCCATGTCCCAGCTCTGCCCCTGGCTGACACCATTATGGTAAGAAGCCACTCAGTGCAAAGTTTTTAAAAATAACGTGACTTGGGAGCATGAGCTGTCTTTGTAAAAGTCACTGATGGATTTTGGACTCTAAGACCCAATGACTTTCCCAGAAACCCTGCCTCCTAAAAGTCACATGAGGATAGGGTGGGTGCAGACCAGCCCCAGGAGCATGAGGCCACAAACAACCTGACTGCATTTGGAGGCAGGAGCTGGAGTTTCAGCAGAAATTGAATTGGTCCTTAATGACGAGTGCTAAAGCCCAGCAATTAAAATAATCCTTTTTCTATACTGCCAAATATGTTAAATTGATGTTCCATCTTTATGATATAAAACCTGTGGTGCATGAGGCGTTTGGGATTCATCGCTGCATGGGTGAGACTAAGGGGCAGGAGGCCACATCTTGACAGACCCAGAGACGTGTAGCTCAGCTTCCTTTGTGAAATGAATCTACGTATGAGCGTGCGGGATCTGTACACCAGCCCATAGAATGGTTTTGCTTGCTCTGTAACAACTACTGTCTCAAAGAAGATTTCTTCAGGGGGACGAGGCAGGCTGGAGGAAGACTAAGACAGTGCCGCAGTGGCTGTGGGATGATGTATTTGTGCCTTTCCATCACACCTGTTGTTATGGAGCTCAAATGCGCTTTGGAAAAAAAAGTCCAAACCTCACTCCAACTAGATCTCATGCAATCCAAATCCTCCACTCTCCTACCTCCCAGAGCTTTTGTGCTGCACTTTCAGTGCAATTACATGCTAAATATCTGTCTGTCAATATGCTGGATCCCCTCAATTTGTATGACACGCTTTAACGCAGGCCTAGCCAAGCCTAATGGAATGACAGCTATGCCCTCCAACCATAGACTGAGTGCTGCTGGGAGAGTTTGCCTGGCTCTGCAAGGAGCAGGAGAGGGGGAGGACAGAGGAAAAACAAATGCCACCAATTAGCTGCCACAGTCAGACCTGTGGCCCAAAGACAATACGTTGCCTTCTTCCTGGCTGCTGTCTCTTGATGAAAAATCAGAGAGGGAATGCCATGTTGCGTGTCACCTTGCCTCAAATAGACACACAGCCTCTGTCTCGGGTGGTTTGCCAGCAGGTGTAAACCTGGGTAGCTTGTACTGAATGTTACTGGGCAATGCTGGTTCACAGCAGCTGAGGATTAGATCCCTCAGTCTTTGCACTGATTCTGTATCACGGGTGTTTTAGTCATGCACACCAGGGAAGAGTCAAACTGGAAAAAAAGTTTTCTTTTTGAAAGAAATCCTTAAACCCCCAGGCTAATCTTCCATAATATCAATGAATCTCTCCAAGCTTGTTTTTGTCTCCGTGTCCAAAACAGCTGGGAAGGTCCTTAGAAATGACCAAATCCATCATTCTCTGGTAGGAAACGAGAAAAAAGGGCCAGAGAAAACTGCTTAACAACCAGAGAGAATTCTATTTGTTCAAAACCTGGTACAAGGGGAGGGGGAAGATAAAATATATCCCAACTGCACGTTGTCAGGAGGAGAACGAAAACTGACTAGAGGGGCACGACACTAAAAATAATGATTTTTCAGCCAGCAGCCAGACAGCCGTCTAATCCCATATGAATAGAGACATCACTTGAATAGCACCCGTCAATGTGACTGCTGATGCCGATTCCAGCTGGACAGGTCTTATACAGCCCAATAAACATACCTCAGTTCTATGCTTCAGTTAAACCTTTTTTTTCTTCTTTTTAACTGCTTTCTTTCCTCCACTGTTATTGTCTCTACTGTAAACTAAGATTTTTTTTTTTAAAAGCTATAATAAAAAATTTAAATGAAATCCATGTATTATTAACCCTGGCATTTCAAAGGGCTGCACTGGCATTTGGTTGCAAAGCTGTGCTGTGGGACTGTTCCTTTATGTGATGTTTCACAACTTCCATAGTGCAACAACTCTTTTTTACAGATAGAGATTGTTGATAATTTCGTTCTTACCATCAGAAGTGTTTAATAAACACCTCCATGTATCCAATACCAATTGCTTTGCCTGAAATAACAGCTTTAGACAGAGATTCAGCTAGTCTGAATTTCCCACTCAGTAGGGAAAGTTTATTTGTTTTAAATCAACGCAAGAATTTCCTAACTTACATTTATAGAAGAGAAGACAATAAATCAAATGAATACGAGCCAATTCCTGCCTCCTGGTAGGAGCTGTCAGCTGGAGCTCCCAGCCTTCCCCCTAGTTCTCCTCTCCTTGCAGGATCTATTGGGCCTCCGTGAACCAAAGGCTACTGAACGGCTGCAGCCCAGATACGTTACAGCTACAATAGCTCTGGGGTTCCTGCCCTGCAATGGCTCTACAAGCAAGACAAACACTGTGTGTTGGTGGTGTTAGAGCAAGACTGTGTGGGCAGCAACCAGCAACGTGTGGCTGGACTTGCACTGTACATATTCCTCCATGTATGCCAGGCTTGTCCAGTCTTGTAAGGGGAGCTCCTCATTTCAAGACTCTCTTCGTCCAGGCCTAATGTACTATCAAGTAGCTGATATGCTTTGTTGCACATTTTAGCAATGATTGCAACATAAGCGTGCAGTTCATCATCCCCAAAAAGCATGGCAGGGCCGAATCCACGAAACAGTAGCTCAGTCCTCCTGCTCTCATAATATTGTCATGAAACAGAGCGTTCCTGCTAGCTAACCACCACAGGGCACTAAGGATGCTTTACTTTCTGACTGACATGATCTTTTTCTTGCCTTTCATTAGTGTTTAACTATGTCTATAAATAAGCAAAAACCAAACCCATCTACTTTATGATGATGAGATGCTTTATGTTGCTTTATGATGATGAGAACCACAGAAGAGTATCCCTAGGAAAAAGCAGCACCTGAGAAGTACCATTGCTGTACCGTTTGTGTCTTCTTCATTCCCCCTCTAAAGCTGATTGCCAAAACTTTTTTGTAATTCGTTATTCCTCCCATATGTGGACTTTTGTTGCCATGTAAATTCTGAAACTACAAACCACCAGAGAGGTTATGGGCAAGGATTTAGATCTTGTGTTCAATGCATTTTGATGCTTGGGCAATCTTTGACCTAGTCTCAAAGGGTAGGAAATGAAGACAATCCAGACTAAAATGCCCCAAAATTAAAGCACTCAAAAAATCAAACTCAAACATGGTTCAAAATCGCCAAATAGCATGCTTTTTATAGAGGGCTGAAATGAAATTCTAGTTCCAGGTTTTCCCTGGAGTATCCCAAATCTGGACCCACGGCACCATTCTGCATTTTAAGCACATCTACTGAAATATAGAAAACACCTTTGCTTTTTATGAGTTCAAACACACTCTACACTAAATGACTCAGAATTAATACCTGAAGTAATGTCAGCAGAGCCAGATGTTCAGCATTTGTAAAAGTTAGTACAAAACAGCTCAGTCCAGACTTTCCAAATGCTCAGAAGCAAAACATCCCAAAATATTTTCAAACACGTCCAATTCAGAAGTCCTTGGTGAGGTCTTTGAGGAGAGATTTTTGTTTTAAAGTTGGCTTTATGGTTTTTTTTCCAGGCCTGAATAATGATGCAAATCTGATGAGAATTAAGACAGTAAAGGAGCCTACAAAATCCTTTGGCTACACAGCAACAGAGAGGGGGTCTCCAGAGAAGGAAATTTCATCCGGCTGCTTTGCTGACAGGAGAAGGCTCAGCGTGATAAAAGAGATCCTGCCACTTGCTCTGAGAAACCCCAGCAAAACTCTGCACTGATACATCTCTGCTGACACCTGCTCCAGCTGGTCCTTTGCAATTTGACAGGGCTGGAGGGCTGACGGCTAAAGAGGAGGTGGGCCAGGTCCTGAGAACAAGCATAACATTTCATGTGTCTGATCTGGCTCTTTGCTGTTGCAAAAGCTGAAAATGAAAAAACACAAATGTTTGGGCGACCATTCTCTCATGATGTCAAGGCAGAATATGCCTCTGATACATTTTTCTAGCATATCGCCCAAGCTAGTTTTTGCTTTTCCCTTTTCCAGTCTCATGTACCTTGCTTTATTGAACATGTCCTGCTATGCAGGCTAAAATTTCCTCCTTGAGAATGTCCCCCATGAATCTTCCTGTGTTGTGCTATGCAGCCTTTTCTCTGATGTTTACCTCCTACTGTAAGTTCACTTCTCAGTACAGTATTGCTAGACACTTTTTTCTTTTGCTTTTTTAACATTTTGTCTTACAAATCAGTACTTTCAGCTCTCTATTCCTTATACCCCTTGAACTCGTATCCGCGCAGGAGAGCACTGCATTGTTTATCCCTCTCTAGTCCTCTGGGGACTTTGCTGAAATCTGCATCTTGAGAACATAAAAATATTAACTATCACTGGCTCTAGTGCACAACCAAAAAGCCTTGGAGGGTGCAGGAGACCTGATGCAGCATTCCGGATGTGTAACACATCTTTCTCAATTTACACGAAACATTCACTTGCAAATATTGACAATCCACAAACTGCTGATAATCTACATGCCACACATTACAGAACATATACACATGCCATAGCATGACAACATCAGCTAATGTATCTATTAGGAAGTCTTAGAGAAGGGTTTTCTATCGCAAGGCTGGCTTTGTAGCTCTCTGTCTCCAGGGCTTTTCTGTGAATATTACTGTTTGAGGCTATGATGTATCTCAGTTATTGACTGGGAGGAGAACATTATAACAGTCTGAACCTCATTGGAGGGCTAATCTCCCAGTCACACATACTGGCACTGCTTTTCTTTCTGGACTGAGGGAGTGTTTAGTCTATTTAGCCTTTGTAATTCATGAAACAATAAATAAACAGGCATTGACTGTGTTGCTCTTTCCTCCCCTTATAAATACATCACCATGATGTGTGTTATCTGCTGCAAACACCAGCCAATTTGCTCTTTCCTTTAGAGATACGATGAAGCATCTTTTTTTGGTGAAGATGAATAACCGAGTCAGCCACATTACCTGGAGTCAGGTTGCAGGTGCCTACCTGCCACACATCTCTAGTCCATTTCCCCCTGCTGCTGCGGTTGGCCTTTCTGCTGAACTGCTCCCAAGCTCCTCAAAGAAAGCTGTGGGGTGAGGCTGAATGCAGTATTTCCACTCATTGAAAGCATAAGCCCTGCACAGTGGTGGCTCCTTTGTGCCTTCTCTTCCTGAAGGAGGGCTCTGTGTTTGGCCTCAAAGTTGATGCATGGGCACAGTTTCATTCCCCAGCAGTGGTGTGATATTTCCCCATGTGATAACTCAGTTCTCATAAAGTGGTGCTATCCAAGCAACAAAATATGTTGCCTTCATTTCATTCCCTTTCAGTCCCATCAGTGTTTGCAGCCCATCCTGTAATCACTGAACTTTAGTTTCCTCCAGTAAAAAAGCAGTAAGAACAGAAATCAGGAATGATTACACGCCAGCAAAAAACTAGTTTAAAAACCCACTCTGATGGTATTTCTTAAACGCTGTGCCAGATGGAAGACTTTCAACTAAGAGAAAACCTTGGAAAACTCCCATCTCTTTTGGCCAAATGACTGCGAGAGACTAAGTTCCATCCCACCAACATGAAAGGCAGTAAGACACAGTTCATAAATTACACTCTGCTGCTGCCATCAGGCATGAGTTACCAACTCATAATTTTGTAGAGATTATGCCAAAGCCATGGACAACATCAGCCTGTCCTGAGCTCTTAAAATCTCCACAGCTTTATATTTGTCTGAGCTTTCTTCTCTCTTCCCCACCTTGCAGCAGGCTTTGCCTTTTGCTTCAGATCACGCTAACACCGCACAGAACAGTTTTTTGAATGCCCTTTGCATTGAGTTATGACAGGGCAGTGTCATTCCTAGTGGCACAGGTAAGCTATAATGTGTGCTCCCTTTGAAGGAAGCGTAGCCCAGAGCAACACCAGCCATGCCCCGAAACCCAGAGCTCCACGTTGCATGCAGCAGTGTGAGGTTTGTGAGCTACACCTAGTCAGACACATCAGTTCTTACAACTGCAAGGTGAATTTTCACCTGTTTTGCAAAGTGAATCAAAAAAGCTAGCAGAAGTTTTTAACACTTCGGTAAAGTTTGGCCAAATCCAAAACCTTCTTTTTTTTGAGTATTTGGTGATTAGCCACTTGATTAAAGACCTAGTCCTCAATATAGGAATCTAGGCAACTGTTCTGTTCCAATCTGCTTTCATAGGCAAATATAGTTTATGCAAATGTTCAGCAACTGATGCAATTATTTCACTTTAATGCAATTAAAAGACCTTCTTCCAATGCTTCCCTGTTGCCTGCCCTCACATGATTTGCCTCTGCATTTTCCCTTTCCACCTTTTCTACACACAGCCTGGTCTTGTCTGGATCACTCCCAAGGGATCCAGCTTTCACTGCAAGGCAGAGATCCCTGCGTCCACAGAAACAAGTGTCCATGCTCCCCCTGAAACCGGCAGGCCAAGGTTTCACAAGGTTTCTCCATCTTGGAGGCTACAGCCTTCTCTGCCCTGTGGTGTCACGCTCCTATGTGTCCCTACAGGTCTGTAAGGGAGGGATTTGCTTTTTGATGACTCTGGCAGGGTCCTGAATCCTGACCCAGCGCGTGGCATGATAAATAGGCTGTGCACTGAGAGGGTCTGTGGAGCCCACGGAAGGAGAAATGAATCCTCTCCCTCCAGACAGTGCAACAGCTGCTGGGCTTTATACTTTGGTTACCACTGCTGGCGGTCCAGAACCCCCCACCTCCATCCTGTGCCTGCTGTCCCTCCCTGCAGGGA
The DNA here is from genome assembly GCA_031468815.1 of Morus bassanus. Taxonomy (NCBI): domain Eukaryota; kingdom Metazoa; phylum Chordata; class Aves; order Suliformes; family Sulidae; genus Morus; species Morus bassanus. Next base: position 30,622,175 of record CM062577.1, read on the forward strand.
GGTGTTGCACTGCCCCACGGGAGCAGATAGCTGTAACCAAAACCAGCAGTCCCATCACCCCTTCACCCCCAGATACCTCTCCATGCTGCACTGCAGTATATAAAGTTAAAACTCTGTGTAGCTTGTTACATCCTCCCCATCAGAGCTACCCCTGCTTCCAGCTCTGCCAGGCAGAGGCCCTGGTTAACACATTAAGCTTTCTTGCTGTCCCTGGCATTACCATTTTGCACTCCTGGAGTCCTTGAGCTAATGCAGTGGTGTTGGGGGGAGACAGCATTAACAAACATGGAACAGCCCCATAAACACGGACCAGCCCCCTGGGATTCAGAGGGAGCTTGGGGAAACTGCAAATCCCAGGGGTGTATGAGGCACAGCCTGTCCATCCTCCCTCTTTAGGTGGCATAGAGCACTCCTATACTGAATTTTCTTCCCAAAGGAGGGAGGGAGCTGGTGTCAGGTGAGGATTTCAGGGTCTGGCTCATCAAATTCCAGCAAAATGGCCACCCTCGTAACCCAAAACACCTGCTGTGTTTATAGTAAACATAAATGATAACTGGGTGGCCTTTGAAGCCACCATGTCCATTGCTGGTAATTATGGACAAGTGGATACAGCAGTGATGATCCAGAGCATTCGTTTAATGTTCAGACATAATTATGGCCATTATCAAATTTCTGCCCCTTCAGCAAAAAGGGGAGGATGGGGTCAATCGTCCAATACCACAGGCAGAAACAGCAAAGGAGGGGTTTCTTTCCTGAATAACTCACACTGGATAAAATTCCTGAGAACCACCTGGTGCAGTGGACGACTTTGCTCCGACAGAGGCAGGTGATGATGGAAGGCCCCTTGGGCACACCAGCCAAATGGATTCAACACCAGGGCCTCCCACAGAGCTGTCCCAGCCCCTGTCCCTTGGGTCTGGGAGACAGGGTAGTTCAAACGCCAAATACAAGTCTTGGAATGTCACTTCTTGAGTGAGGGGAGAGGGCAGTGGCGGCATTACTAATTGCAAGGAGGTATCGCTCGTGTGCGTTGGGAAGCCTTACCCCCCACAGTGCCACCCCCATCCCGACCCATGCTGACTAGTTTGTGAAGGAAGCACTCCTCTCCCAAACACTCCAGCTTTATGGCAGAGGGAAATACCTAGTTTGCAAAGGGTTATTCCAAACACCAGAGCTGATGAAAAGGTAACTACGCAAGGCCTTTATGGTGGGAATCTGAAATGACCCATAGTGAGAATTATCAAACAAAATCCAACCAAGTATGCCAGTGAGAAAGGCTGGAGGGATGGGGGATGAATTTTACCTTTTCAAAGTTGGTGACCTAATGCTAGGATCCATGTGGCTTGTTTATTCCCTAAATAAAACCATATGATTATAGAGCATCTAAAAATTATCAAGAAGCTGGCAGGAGCTGCAAATGCACAGACTCTGTCAAAATCACACCATGGCTACACGGTTGTCTTACTCTACATGCTGGTATGAAAATATTGTCTACTCTGCACTTCAGTGAGGTGAAAAACACCATCCCCAGACACCTGGGCATCCCAAAGGCCTTTTCTATTGTGCTCTCACAGGATTAGCTTTTTTCTCCCCCTTGGAGGGAGACGACGGAAGATTGGAAAGAAAAGCGGAGCAAGACCTCAAAGTGTGTTGCCTGGCCCAGAGGACTTGCAGCAACATCCCTGTGCAGCTGCCCTGCACAGACACAGCTTGTTGCTGAGCAGTCTCACCATGGCTGTGAGACCATGCAACACAATGCAGACTTAGGGGGTGGATCGTCATCCATTTCCTCATTTGCAGGAGTCCCTGGCACAGACTCATAGCCTGAGCAGTACTCCTTGCTCCATCCAAGGGGATACAGCTCCAGTGTGTTGGAAGGGCTGGAGGGATGGGGTAGCTGCTCTCTCAGGAGCTGGTCCCTGAGGTCAGGGCCAGGGCACAGGGCCGGAGCAGCACCGGGAATGTGCTTACAGCTCTCGGTTCAGAGGATAAACAGAGCGCTGAAATCTCTGGGGCTGTTAATCTGTCACCTTTCCCCAGCACTGAATTAATTTTTTTAACGTCTTTTTAAAGAAAAATAAATAAAAAGAGAAAACAGAAGAGATGATAAATGGGTCCCCTTCTATTCCCTTCATCATTGGGCAATACCACCCAGGTATCTGGCAGAGACAAAGTATAAAGAGGTTTCCCTGCCTTGCCAGCCCTGAGCTCCATTTGGATTGACAGAAGCCCTAAAAATCTCTGTGTATCCCAGTTTTGCTCTCCTCTTCCTGCAGCTATAGGGGTTGCAACGAAGTGGCCCTGCTAGGCTTTCATGAAATTCTAGATTGCGTGAACAGTGCTGCTCAAGTAGAAAGCTGATTTACACCGTGCTAAGCTGTTCCAAAAAGATCCTGAGTTTCCATTGTGCGACCTTGATTTTCCTACTATGAAGCTGGAAGAAAGCGTCACATAACCTGAATCTATCCTGCGCAAAGGTTGCAGCTGTTAAAACAGCAAACTATTTCCCAGAGGGTGTCTGTATTTGATGCAGAACAGAGTGTGCGAGGCTGCCTGCTGCATTGGGCAGTGCATCGGCCTGGGACCCGCGAGACCCACAGGCTGGCCCAACTCTGACCTGCTGCGTGACCTTGACCACGTTACTTCACCTCTTTGTGCCTTTGCTCCCTTCACACTACTTTATCTGGCCTCCCTGTTTACCCTGTCAGCTCTTTGCGCTTGGGTATGTCTGCTAGAGCCTAGTACAGATGACACAGGCAGGGGCTGATACCTACTGTCATAATATTAACATTCGCTAGCCAGTTTTTGCACAACTCTTATGGAGCAAGGGATTGTCTTTCCACAGCAGACAGTGAAACCTGGTAAGCGCAAGTACAGACACTGCCATCACCCATGAACAGACTGCCATCACAGACTGCATGACACACAAATCCTGCCAAGTGTTGTCATCTTATCTCTAAGAATCACTGCTTCCACCTCAGGGAAGGCCTTCTTCTGGAACCCAGTGCCTCTGCATCCAGGTGCTGTTGGCCTTTTAGACGAGAGGTGCTTTAGGAAGTGCATTGACACAGGGAAAACTTCCAGAGTTTCTCTCATTCTATTTCTCTTCCTAGAAATTCTAAGTGAAGTAAAGCAAGCAATTGGCAGCATGCTGTAGGTGAGGAATATGCTCCAGAGACTGCTGGAGTGCAGAGAGTCCTGGTGACACCAGTGGTCTTTAGAGCACAGGCCATCTCAGCTGGATTGTCTACTCGCTTCCTAACAGAATTGCCTTTAACCAGGGTGGAGCAAGAGACAAACACCATTTCAACCCCCGCAAAGAGTACCTCCATACGTGCATCATCTCTCCAACCAACAGAGCCAAATGTTTACTTGAGGCTCGAGCCAGTTACTGCTGAAGACACAGCGAGCAACAAGAGTTGGTTCAGCGCGAGACATGCAAATGCATGCTGGAGCATGGGGTTCCCGTGACAGCGCGAAGGCTGCCGCCCGTGTGGTGCTCCTCTGAACACAGCTGTAATCGTCTCCAGCCCAATATTTACCTTCCTGAAGAGAGCAGTGACCAGCCACCCAACAGCACCTGGCTGCTGTACAAAGCTCCGGTCGAGCTGCCTCCTCTCTGTTTTGTTGTGAAAGAGGAAGGGGGGCAGCTAATAATTTTCTCTTGAGCTGTATCACACAAGTAATCAAACAATTGTTGAAAGTTGGGAAGGGAGGTGTTGGGGCAGGAGGGGGAAAAGGACCGTGTGTTATCCTACATGATAAGCTTTGCCCAGCCGCAGCTCAGCCTGCCTTGCAGGTGGGGTGATGGGCGTGCGGGGTTTGTTCTTAGCAGTTCACCTGCTGCTGGCTTTCAGCACTTTTTATTCAGTTATTTTGTTTATCTTAGAGGCCTATTGTCATCACCTCCGTGCCGCCAGGGCAAGCTTCAGGTGCTGAGCGGTCCACGGGCACTCAAGGTACAGCCACCGCAGCTAACAGCCACACCAGGGAGGGGGTCCTGCTCCCCGCTGTTTATGAAAATTGCTTCCTTTGCTGATAGTGATAAAACCAGGCAAACAAACACCGCTCAAGCTATTGAGCTTGTCTTTCTCTTCAGGACCTGAATTGCGTGGAGCATTCAAAGCAGTATAAATAGACCTAATTTCCAGTAATGAAGCCAGAGTAGACACGAGCAGGTCTGAGTACCACTTGATGACAGGTCCTGTTGTGGGATTACTGGATGAATGGAGGTGCTAAGCACGGCCATTGTTTTCAAGCATAAGTTTCAAAAACACAGCTTCCCATCTTTTGGGCTCCCATTTTCCGATGTAAAAATCCTGCCCAATTGAGCCAAATACATTTTAATGGGATTTTTGGACCACTGTCCCAATTACATACACACCACAGAGGCTTCATGCACAGGGGAAGGCGTCCTGCCTAACTCTGTTTTGTAAATTTTCTGCAGAATGGGGGGGCGTGCATATGCCAGATTTTTACAGACGTGCCTACAAAGGTGAAAACAAATCGTGCAAGGGACTGTCTGCCACTCACTTATGTGTCCTTAAGAAGGCTTTAACTAAAATAAAAAGCATAATCTTTTAATGTGAATACATCATCTGCTTCTCTGGTATTTACTCCCAGTGTAGTAGCAGAGCACAGCCACAGCCCCCTCTTATTTATTCTGCTAGACAAAAAAAGCCAAATTTTGTATATAAGACAAAGAGTACATTTTCCTCATCATTTTAGAAGGCCTCCTCTGTACCTCCTCCAGTCTGAATCTCTTCTCTGACCTACCTCTTCTGGGTGTGGGTCAACCAATACTGAAGGCAGTATTAAAGATGGGATTTCCCAGGTCTCCTAGATGGCACCGACACTTTCCTAGCTCTGCTGGGAATTGCTTCCCAGATGCACCCAGGAATAACAGTTGCCCGTCTCATGGTGACACTGCACTGGTGGTTTCCACACCATGAATGACTCTGGTCCCGGCTTTGTGACTGCTGCAGCAGCTCAGCTCAAGAGACCATGTCATGGACAGGGTGGGCCATACCAGGAAAGGTCATATCATATTCAACAGAGAGAGACAGCTGCACCACCAAGTACGGGCTTTCAGTGCTCCAGCCCTCACCAATATCCTTAACGGTACCTCCATCACCGTTCGAGCTATTCTCCCCTCTGCCTTAGGCACTCTCCCCTTTCTGCTCTTGGATGCAGCACAAGAGTGGCTGGCTCGCAGGCCTCCTGTTCAGACACACAACCCTGCGGCCAGCCTGGACCACAGCTGCTCAGCCATGCCGCTCAGGGATAGCAGTGTGCAGCTGCCGACCCTCAGCGCCAGCCTCTGAGAGCCCTGCCATGGATTTTAGTGGGATTTACTGCACTGAAATGCAGAAAATTTCATTGCCTTTAGGATTAGTCCCTTCATTTGCACATACAGCAGTGCATGCTCTCTGGGTCCGCTTCCCTGCACACAGTGCTCAGTCCTTCAGTTACTTCTGCCTGCAGGACACCCACAATTTTAATTTCTTCTACCAGCAGTCACTGCAGCTGGGCAGTTTCCAAACACTACTGGAGCAAAGATCATCAGCAATTGTATCACAGCCAGCCTAACCTGGGTTAACTTTTAATGGTTATGAATGATCCCAGGTCTTCCGATATAGACTAGTGTTACTGCAGTACAGGGTGTTTTTTAGTGCTCTTTAACTGAAAAATAGTCTTTTCATTAGAAATGTGCTACGTTTCCATTACAAATGGTAAATAACAAGGCTGAAGCAAGGGAAGCTGAGGAAAGGCTGCCTGGGCATGAGCAATGCAGCCCTCAGTCTCCGCTGTGGCCACCAGAGCCTCCTCAGGGAACACAGCTGCATCGCAGGGTAGCGTCCCACAAGAATAACAGATAAACACGCACGCTTCACAAGCCACTGGGCACTATATTTCTTCTGATGAGAACCATCCATTATTCTTCGATTCTCCTCTCTATGTCACATTAGTGAGAGGTTTTACAAAGCAAGTCAGGGGACAGGTTTATTTACTCCCAGCTGCTCTGCATGGCACCCAGGTTCATTGGTATTGGTTACAAATGACCTCGGGTCTTCCATTATGGGCTAATGTCTGCAGCCCTCTGACCTCCGGAAGTGCTTAAGGAAGAGCTGCAGTAAATCAGAGCGGCACTTGGTTGTGGAGGAAAAAAAGTCCCTCCTTATCAATCTGCCAGCAGGGGAGGAAGGACCCTGGCTGGGCTGCTGAAGGGTAACGTGCTCTCAGCTGCTCGAAAAACTCTGCAGACAGAAGTGGCCTTTGTATTTGCACTTTGCCAGCACGGGTTGTTAGCGTGAAGCCGGAGGGCAGTAAGCCTGGCTGCCTTTCTCTTTCAGCCTAGGCCGGCAGAGGAAATCACAACCACTCCCCTCACAAGGCGGGTCCTCTGCGCACAGGTTGACTTCTGTAGTCAACCAGTGCAAACACGGGCTACATCAAATACAGCTCAGCTGGTAGCAGCACATGCCCCTCTGCTTTTGATTTAAATTTCAGTAGTGCCAGCCCCACTGCACCAGCCTGAAAAGAGCTGCAGAAGCTGTTGGACTCGCAGCATGGGTGATGAGGTCTGAGGGTTTGCTGTTACAAGTGGTTTTCAGGATGCCATCTAAGGAGCAGTCTTTGTGGTGGTGAGAATGGCCAATGTGATGACTATCCTAGATAGAAGGTCCCTTTGGAGAATCACTTTGCAGAAGTGACAATCTGCACGTCTCATGAACCAGGTTGGGTCAGCTGCTAGCCCACTCTGGAGATGTCTATGCAGGCCACTGCTCGGCACAGACAAACTCTTTTACAGCTTTCATCTGAAGGATATCTGGCCTCACACCCCAACTCTATCGTAACATGAAGGCTGTATTTCAGGAGCCTGCACCAAGGTATATAATCAACCCTTATCACTCAGCTTCTTACCAGAGGATATGAACAGTCTGTTCGGTCTGAGCAAATTAGTCATCGTGGAGTCAACCTGAGGGTGCCATTAAACACCCTGTTCGCCAGAGCATGTGGGATTATAGGAGGAAGCAATAACATAACCACAAAACACCACACTTGCAAATTATCTTAACCACAAGCAGTTCTCCCCATGAGGGTAGAAACAAGAAAACTTGCCACATTCTCTGTGCTGACAAGCGGAGCCCCAGAAGAAGGCACAGAGCGTGGAGAGCGTGTTACTGAGCAGAGCTCCTATCTCTGCAGGTCCTGCAATCAGCAGGGGATTTCAAAACTAGCGATAAGCAGCTCTTGGTGAGGCCCAAAGAGCATTGGGATGGGACCAGGTACTTCCCTGCTCTGGACAGGCATGGAAGGGGAGAGGATGAAGATCTGCCAATGAGAACTTGATATGCACAACTCACCCCTTACTATCAGGGCAAAAGGACCCTGAAGAACAAAAACGCAAAGGTGGCAATATCCTTTCCTTCTGCATTTATCTCCTCTACAGTTCTAGTCTTAATCTCTTTCTCAGAAAGTCTGGCTCAGTCAGGTCACAGGGGCTCCCTATCCCAAAGATAATCTTACACCTTATACAGAGGAGAAAAAAAAAAAAAAACAACAACAAAAAAACCACCAAAACAAAACCCAAGAAAAAAGTGTCTGCTGTCCTAGAAGCAAATGAAAAAGCAGCTGATCAGCCTGCTCAGCTCTGGAGAAGGCTTGAAGAACCAGCACCCCATTGACACCCTTCATCCCAGGAGCAAGAACATCACCCACCATAAAAAGCAAGGGAAGAAAAGGGAACACAAGGATTTTTAATGTAATCAAACACGTCATGTGCCTAGAAAGTATTCTGCTTTATCATATACATGTATACATAGATTGCTTTGTATGTGTTTTTTACTTCTGCCCGTCTCCAGAACAAACAGTGCAGTTTTACTCTCCCATAACTGTTTCTTGGCTCGTTCTACACATTCCAGTACAGCAGCATCACAGATTCACAACAGAAAGGACTTTCTCGATCAGCTGATCTAGTTCACTGCCAAACCAGCATTATTCTCTGTTGTATGAGGACTAACTCTTTGGGGAAAGAAGGGGTGTAACAGCCAGCAAAAGGAGAAGCTCTGTCCTTCAGGATATAGGAAATACTACCAGAAAGAATACTTTTTTCTGGCAGAGCTTAAGTCCAAGCCATACAAGAACCAGAGCCATGAGTGCAGAATCATCTCCTGATGACAACTCACTAGGTCACCCAGAGAGGGTTTTTTTGTGGCTTATGTGCTCTGGGGGTTTTGTATTCTGTTGCAAAAGGAAGTTTACAGTAGGGAGGTTTTTGTTCGGCTACAATTAGAGACAGGCCCAGACCAAAACCTCATAATTACAGAATCCCAACCTTGGAAATGTCCACAGATGTATTCACACTTCACAATTCAGACCCAACTTTCCACTACATAAGGATCAGTAATTGTTTTTTTAGCATGCAAATATTAAGCTCAACCAACCACACAAAGACTGCAGAAAGAGCAGCACGCTTCTATCTGCGCAATGCCAAAAAGATTTTTTAAAAGAATCAGCAGCATCCATTGTGAGCCTGGGAGCCTGGATTCCCAAGTCAGTCTGAACACAGCAAATGTGACACCCCATTTCTCCGCATCTCTGTTTAACTGCTTGTTTGCTGTTTACTTGGTGTTTCAGAAGTACCCAAGCCACAAGATCCAGTCCTGCCAATTCTGTCACTTTTCACTTGACAACTGTCCCTCTTCCACATGGTGATTCACTTGGCATTTCTGTTTCCTTCCTGCTTCTCTCAACAGCTACACAAATGATGTCAACACATACAGAACAATAGCATATCATGAGCTGATAAGCACAAAGTGCACAGGAGCCTGTGTCCACAGGGCAATTCCCAAAAAGAGACTTGCATGTCTCTTTAAAAAATTTATAGAATCAATAATTCTCACAGAAACAAGGGAGCCAGAATTTATTGCTCTGTTCTTTTGTGTTGTAGGTCCCGGATGTTGCTGGGATCAATGGTTAGAAATGATGCAGACGTATCTTGCAAAACAGAAAGCTAAGCTAGGCAGACCCGAGCTTTCTAAAAGAGAAAACTGAGCTGTCCCACAGCTGCGTCCCAGTCGTCACAGTCACCAGGGGTTTTACCTTCTGCTACGCCCGGAGGAAGGAGCAGGACCACAGCCCAGCTCACCACACTGAACACACATACACAGTATGTGACATTTACACTCCAAGCCAGAATTAAGTATGCACATACAGTACCAAATCTGTGTTTAATGATAGCTTATCTCAGTCCTGTAAGACTCCCTACAAATCTATCATAGGATAAATCACAGCAAAATATCATGTTTTTAAGTTTCTTGTTTTTTAGTTTCTTTATCTTCCTCAATGCAAAAGTGGATTAAAACATTTCTCTAACAAAAAACCTGTACAGCAAAATAAACCACAAATACAAACCCAATGTTATTTTTTGTAGTGGAGACATTTAATGCCAGTTTCGTGTTATTGCAGCTCAAAATCCTGGGACTGCCCATTAAGACGCTGTCTGAAATAAATTAAAAATTGCGATGAGTCCATACCCAAAGAAAAGTATCACCAAGACAATAAACTCATGGCACACTGTCTCTGCCAGTGGAGATATCCTTGCCTTTCACTGCTTCATCCTGTTCCTGGAATGCTATTATAGGAGCCTTGTTTTGAAATCAGGATCATTCAGTGACCAGGTTTATAGCAGCAGCAGTGTGGGAGAGGGGAGCAGGGGGGGAATACACACATTGCCTAACACTGAGCCACCACGCCAGTGCCCCAGCAAGGGAACCCAGCCAACACCACCCTGGGGAAACCCTATCAGACACAGTGTGTGGAAAAAAACATGCCAAGGGACTCTTCAGTCCTCCTCCATAAGCATCGCTTAAAGCCTCCCCCCTTTCCTTTTTTATCTTTTTTTAAACAAGCAGATTTCTTTCATGAGCATACCCATCCATCAGCTGTTTAACAGCAAAATGTGGACAGTTAACGTGGGCACTTCAAACACCAGGGGCGTGTCAGCTTGTGCTAGAATGTTAAAAATCTCTAAAATAGGAGTAAGTGCAATTCAAGTGTGTAAAGTAGCTTTTCTTTAGATATGAATACGTTGAATTTGAGAGCTTTGAAAACTTGATAGTGCCAGTGAAAACCTGATACTATGAAGTCAACCAGGCTTTGCTCCCTCCCATACTAAATAATTTTAAAACCTGTTTGCTGACTGTTTTTACAGTTAGTGTAAAGTGAGAAAACTTCCAAATTCACATTTCCCCTAGTATTTTTTGCCACAGAGAATCTTACTGCAATTAGTCTGGTTTGTAATGGAAAACAGATGAAAGCAGAAATTAAATCAAAACCTTGCCACACATCTAAGGTGTTTTCATGCCATGCATCCCAAGAAGTTTTCCCAAAAACAACAACATTAAATTAAAAGCTCAGATATTTCAACCAGACCCAACAAATGCAGATTAAGCTTAAATTTAAATGGGAAGCGAAAAGATTTTTCCTTCTCCTCACCTGCCAAGTCTTCAAAGTTCAGGGCTCTGTGTTTCTCTTTCAACACTTAGCAGAAACACCTAGGGTTGAGTGGAGAGATTTCCTCCTCACACTGGCATTATTCATTATTTCTGAAGTGTCGACAAATGTCTTCAACACTATACAACGCATACAAACAGAGAGTCCCTGCCCCAACAAATTTACAGTCTGAGGCTGTTATCTTCGTTCTGCTTTGGTATATCACCACAAATTTCAACAGGGCACCAGATGAGCTCAATCCAGCTTCCACCAGCAGTTTTCCACTGCTTTTAATAGGAGTTGGACCAGCCCCAGTCAGACTAAGCTATAGAATTAGCTATTGCAGGAGAAAGCAGAGTTCTTGGCATGCCTGCAAACAGCAAAGAACCTGATTCTCAACATTTTGTTTTAAATTAGGTGTATATTTGAATGTTTTCACACATAATACATTTTGAGAACTTAAAGAGCTCCCTTTCACTGTATCTTTCAACCACAGCAGCACTACAGATCAACCAGCAGTAGGCAATTTCTGAGCCCAGGCAGACTGGCAGCTATGGTAACAGCTCCAGCTGCTGGAAGTTGGTGAAAGTTTTGTTTTGTTTTCTGGAATTTTGTGCTAAGCTTTCTGCCAGGACATTTCACACACTGGAAGTGTGTATTTTCTCTGACATTTTGAGAGCCTCCAAGTGTTCCTGCAAATAGCTTAAGAAATTTATTCCAAATTCAAATTGCTGCAATTTCTGCATATCCAAAATTTTGCACCGAGTTGCTATCTGTGCCTTCTCCCCAGCTGTATCTTGTGGAAGAGAGAGCACAGTCACAGTTCTGTGCACTAACACACACAAGAGGCACTTACATACACCTACTAACACCCAAAAGGTCATATGAGGATAGTACCAGCTGGAGATATTGCCCTTCTGGTTTATGCTCTAGCTGGGGCATGGGTCTCGTCAACATTCCTATGTAAGCCAGACTTGATTTTAAACTTGGTAATAATTAATTATTGCAGTTCAAGCAGCATTTGGATCCACAAGTGAAACACGTTCCAGCTAAAAGCAGAATGGACATCACTGCTACAACTGGGGAAAGAATCATCTTAAAAATCACAACATGTCCTAGTTACTACTGATTCATACCATGCCAAAGCCCAGCATCAGCACATCCAAATGCCGCAGCTTACAACAGACCGACCTCACTGCTCCATAAATCAGACTAAGTTCAAACAGAGACAACGTGAAATGACTGAGAGAACTCCACAGTTCACAGGGCATCTTCAGAGTCACATGCCGTCAGTGTCCCCACCCAAAGCACTCTCCAGCCTACCTCGTGCCGTCTTCAGGTAGAGAGGGATCCAAAAGGGCTTTCTTGCTCATTGCATTTTGCTGATCTGCTCTCTCTTCTAGACAGGATGTGGCCATTAAGTGCTGTTAACATCCAGGCAAGCTGCTAGTGTTCCTCTCCTTCTGTCCTCCATCTTAGAAGTGCTTCTTGCAGTTATCCCTGGTTACAAGTAGTATTTTCCTGATTTGCTTAGAGATGTCCTCCTCCCTCCAAGACGAGAAGTCCAAGTGGCTTCCATCCTCTTCCTCAGCCACTTGGCTTAGTCACTCAGCCACTCTGGAAAGCAAAAACCAAGGTCATGAGAGTTCTGTGCAACAGAACAGCCAACTAATTTCCCATAAAATGTGAAAGTACACTACAAAAGTTTTCTATGGCAATTTTTATGTTCAACTCAAGCAAATTGCTCTCTGATCCTTTTTAATGGCAATTTTTTTTTCTTCTATTTCATTGATATTTTTGAAAGTTCCAAAACAAACTTGGGCATAAATAGCTTTCATTAGAAAGTGTCCGGTCTACTTACCTGGAAACACTGCTTGGATATTTCATAAGGTAACCACTTGTCCACAGTGTATCAAAATACTTACTTCATTTCCTGAAGAAAGTTTTTTAGTATTTATTAAAGTTTAGGCTTGTACTTAACTTCCTTGCTTTGAAAAGCAGAACCTCAGTTGCTTTCCCTCCTGTAGCATCACCCCACTGATTCCACAGTCCATGCAGAGCTGACAGGTCCAGACACAATGCTCAGCTGTGTTCAATGTAGCATTCAAGACAATCTCTTTCCATCCTGAAACTATCTGTTTACCATGGAACAACTCTGGGATACAAGCCTAGAACTGGATTAGTTATTTCAATAAGAAAGAGGGGGGGTTTTTTGCCACATCTTTCAGATGTGAATGGAGTGTTCCAAGATGTATTAGATTTAGGTTATTGTGAAGATGGGATCCACTGTGAAGGTCTTATGCAAGCTTAGTTTCTGAATGCTGATAAAATTTTGGATACTCAGGCTCAGAGCCCAAGTCCAAGTTCTATATAAAGCTGCCTTCAGCTTGAAGGAAATAAGGACTCCTGGGGAACCAAAGACTACCTGATCTCCTTTATAAACCCTGAAAAGTCTTTTGGGAAAATAGACTTACATGGTCGACAATTTCACCATCTAGAAATAACCTCCTCTCACTCCCTGCCTCCCTTTCGCCATCTCCTTCTACACACACCCCCCCCCCCGCCCTTCCCCATAAAGGTTGTTTCCAGACACAATTGATTTGAAAACTCAGATTATTCTGTTAAAATTGCTGACTTTGGACTTGGGACCCCAAGCCAGTTTGGGACAATCCCCTTAGGTCCTTTCTCCAGCTAATTTATAGCAATTTTTGTTGAGACAAGGAGTTACGGTCTGTAAAAGGCTTGCTGTCGGCCTCTCATAAAACCCCAGCACCCTGTCAGAGAAGGGACAGGGAGCCTGGGAAGAAAGTTTCAGCAGCAATCAGCTGGTTTCCAGATGGGTGGCCTTCTACACACTGTCCGATCCCATGGGTCCAATAAACCAGCCCTGATTTTGCACTTTAAAAAAACAAAGATACAAACCCTCCTCTACTCTCAGTTAGGGTTTTATAAACACGCTCCCAGTCTCTGTGTCAAATTTATTAAGAAGAAATTCATTCTGCCGTCTGTCCCTTTCTCTCTCTTTGCATGTATGTGGCAGCCCTTTTTGCTCCAGTTTCTCAGTTTTACATGGGGTGGGGAGACTTGCATCATGATTTACATCCTTCTGGGTTGTTTTCCCATCAGAAGTAAAGAAAGGGGCAAACAAGTCAGAAAGTTGAGGGATTGGCCTCCAAGGTATAAAACCACCCACATGAGGCAATGTTTGTTCTCAGTCTGGCATAAATTCTCCTCTTGTTCTGTCCTCTCCATCTTAACAAACCAAAAGAGCACATGCTTAAAGATGTAAAAGGTTGGTCAGGAACACTGGTAGTCAGAAAATGGCATACTTCTGACTAAGCGAGAGTGCTGCCTCTGAAACAGCACTGCCACAGAACCAAAGTGCTACTGCTCAGAGGACCTGGTTCTGCCTCAGCGCAGAAAGCAAACTTACCCTGCACCTACAGACCTTGACTTCAGTTCCCTTCTAAGTAGGGAAATCTCTATCAGCCTCTAGACAACTATTTTTTCAGCTAATCAGTCTATCTGTCTATATTAATTGTGACATGCATAATTTTCCCTGTATTTAGCCCAAATTCCCCTTTTACTTTCAGCTCATTACTCTTACTGACATCACTGACTTCAGCAGTGCAAGGATTTCATGCCTGGCATTACCCTGAAGGGAACCACAGATGGCTGTGGTGGCTCCTGTGCCTGGCAGATGCCTCAGAGTCAATATTCAGGCTTTGGACTTTCCTGATAAAGCTGCAACTTTGCTGCCGATTTTGTTCTTCTCTAAACTCAGCCTATAAACGTTATTACTTCTACATAGGAACCATTAGGACTGTCCTCTCAACTGTCCCATCAAGATGATGACCCTGATTATAACATGTTTAGAGACTTTCAAAAAGTGCAAAAATAGAAAGCATAATTGTAGGGGAAGACTGATCATCTTCAAAAAAAGTGGGTAAATGTCATATTTAATCAAGATGTACAACTAAATTTTTGGGCATCATAAATGTCTGCTCACTAAAACACATAGTTATGGGTGATCCTGGAATTTGAGTACTTAGACTTGGTCTTTGTACTGAGGAAATTAGTGGGAGCTATGCTAAGGAGCAGACTTAAGTGCATAGGTAAATATGTGATAATGGTACCACTGATTCCTTAGAGTTCTCTGAAAGTATTCACTGTGTGTATGGGGAAGGATGATCTAGCTAATATTGTTTAAATGTTTTGGTTTTTTGTTTTTGTTTTTTTTTTTTTAAAGAAAAACTTTCAAAAAGGTCCCTTACCAAAGATTCCTAATGTTGTTGTGGTGTGAGAAGGAACAACCTCTTGTAGATCAGTAACTGGTTGAAAGAAAGGAAATTCATTTTTTACAGCAGAACAGGGTTGCTAAGACACTGTTCCAAAGGTCTGTCCTAGCATCTCTCCTCTGCAACTCATCCATAACAATGCAGGAAAGGGACAATTAGGAAAATGACATTTGCAATTGATTCCCAAATCATTCAAGATTGTCAGATCTGAAACTGAGGATGATGAGGTGTAACAAGATCTCAACAAACTGACTGACAGGGTATGGAAGCACCAGGTTGAATTACATTTCAATAACTACAAAGTAATACACACGTGGAGAAACCCAAACCCCATAAAGCCTTTGACATGTCTGGGTTAGGTATTACCACTGACAAAAAGAGATTTAGAAATCACTGAAGACATCAACTCAATACTTGTCCTTGGCCAAAAACCCCCTATAATGTTAGAAATTGTTAGGAAATGAACAGAGAACAGAACAGAAAACTTCCTTATGCCTGGACGTGAGCCTTGACCACTGCCCACTGTGCTGTTCATTCCCTCTAAAAGGGTACAAGAGACCCAGGAGGCATACAGCAAATGGCAATCAATAAGGATGAACAGAAAATAGCTCCATGTAAGGCGAGACTAAAGAGATGGGACTTCTCAGTTGGAAAGGAGACAAGTACGGGGGGATATAGTAGAGGACTGTAATGAATTGGCAAATGTGATTTACTAGTTGACCAGGCAAAGTTGGGGGACCATTCTTAAGCTTAAATTAAACATGTGCTGAAGTATGTGGCTCAGATAAGGCTCAAGCTCTGCCTGTTGTTATCTCAATCCCCCTTTCCCACCTTGATCTTTTGGGTTTTACTTAGCTCAGAAAATGATAACGCAGAAGCCCCCTTTCATGCACTGCTTCTTGTATGGTAGCACAACACAGTAATGTCTTGGTGACTAATACCGCCTGTGAACACTCCTACACACATAAATACTTTTCATTGAAAAATGATGTATGCAAAGGCGCAGATGCCAATATGCTGCTAGATCCTTTGTGGTACAAAATGATTGTTGGCCTAAAATACTTGAAAAGCTGCTTTCAAATTCCAAATCCATACGCACAAAGGGAAAAAAGTATTTCCCTCCCTATTTTCCCTCTATATAACACTCTATGGCAAGGTGTTTTACAAAGCAGAGGCATATTTTTGTGAACAATCCCAGGTGTAACATCTTCCTGTGGGAATAGATCTGCAGATTTTGATGCATTTTGCTAGCAGTAACTAACTGTTTGCAGCATTCAGAGCATCTCAAAACCGCAATCCTATTTGAGGAAAGAAACTCTTTGCAAAACAGTGAGACCTCTGCCCATGTGAAGACAGAACAAGGTCTTTGGGAGGAACCCTCAAATGCATTCACTCCTGGGAAGCAGATTACAACCAACTGGCAACAGGGATTTCTAGATCAAAACCAAATCATCACCCAAGTAATTAGCTTTGTCTCTATAATGCAAGGCTTCTCTGTAGTAGCCACATGTCACATCTTCAGCAGGAGACAATTCATAGCTCCCCATCGTTTCTCTGATATATCCATTACAAAAAATCCAGATTTGCTTGCCATGACTCGCAGCCCGCCTGAAGGCTATGACCAGTTTCCCATGGACCTCAGCACGGCCAGGATTTCTTTCTCAGATACGACCAAACCTTTAAATAAAAACAGCATGTCCCACAAACAATTACAGCATTTTCCATCAACACAAAATTCATCAACTTCAGCAGCACTGACAATCTTTGTTAGAACAATGAATTTTCAGTGGGAGGCTACAGGAACCTCAGGGTGTAGGATTAGGGTTATTACTACCTTTTTAGAGGTATAAAATTCCCTCACTAGGTGCGCTGAAAACTAGAGCTGCTTCACAAAGGATTAATGCTTCACATTCACTATTAATAAGCTTTCACTGCTGAGGTTCAGGATAGCCACCAAATGCTATTATCAATCTTTTCCGTGCAGCTCTGCCTATCTGCAGTATTTGGCACAGATTTTAAAGTACTGTGGACTCAGTTTTCCAGGGAGCAGCCATCGCTCCTGTGCTCCCTCTGGAGTGACTACTGGAAGCCAAAAGCATTTAAGCAAAGCTAGATAAAATCAGCAGCACCCAATGTGGGTTCTTTCTGGTTTCCTGCAAGTAAACAGACATGTTTACAAGGGGCTGTACATTCACATCAATCATAAGGTGACTTTGTTTACAGTAGAGGAATTTCCTGCAGGCTTTTGCTGTCCTGGTTTCTTTCTCTTTGTATTTACTTTTGTTCAAATGCAATTTAAAAAAAGCCATAGGTACTCCAGCTCAATTCAAAACATGACACACTGAAATCTGAAGCAGGCTATAATTCATGCCCAGATTTAGTTGTTCTTTTTCTTGTTTGTTTGTTTAAGCTAACACACGCCTCTGCATTAAAAAGCCACTTTTCTCTACCCATCCAATTCATCTACACCTGGCAAGAAAGCAGCTTTGATTTGTCTCCCCATAATGAACTGCTTTTCTCATCAAGCCTGGAAAGCAGCAGAAGCCCACCTGACACAGGGATTGGGCTTTTACTTCAGGCATCTAAGAGACAGACCCCTCAGAGGAATTAAAGTAAAAATGTTATTGAATGCAACTGAAAGACTGGCATTAATATCAGCTGAGCAGCTGGGATTAAAGAGTTCTGCTGCCATGAATTAGAGTGAAGCATTTCTCCACCCCTTGATTGAATAAGAATTTAGTTCAGTGGGGATGTAATTTGAAGAACCTCTGTAGAATTTGGCTGCAAAATTCAGAATTTGGACAGAGAACTGTCTCTCAATAGCAAGTTCTTAATTTTCTATGAAAGAAGTCCCAGGACCTCTAAAGACAGAACATCTGTACTGGAGCTTTTTATTTGTACTCACCCAGAAATGGATACAGCCAAAATCTGAATAAAAGAAGCTGCGTGGTCACTTCTGCATGACACAGAGCTAACATGTGGCAGTGAGCCATGGGGCAGGAGGGAAGCCACTATCCTCCTGTCTTCACTTTTCTTCTCTGACCTCTCCCTAAAGCCCCAGCTGCGCCCTGAGGAGCAGGCCTGCTGCTCCTGATGCATGGGGATGAGCGGGGCACACAGCAACAAGAAGCTATACAGTTCTTGTGTGCAGTGAGCTTAAGCCAAGGCACAACACGCAGGGCTTTGGCAGGCTGGCAGCCACCTGCAATTGCTGTGCTGTCTGGGCTGATAACTCACATGTTCTGGGATACACATATACTTTGATAAAAAGTCACAAACCAAAACCTCAGTCGTACTTAAGCTACTGGGTACAGATAAGAAAAAGCCACAGCACTCAGGCATACACCTCACCCACCATGACGGCACAGATCTCATAGTTGCTCCATCAGCACCTGAAGTTATGTGCTCACTCCAGCCTTCACTACCTGAGCTGTTTCCTCTCTGTTCTGCTGCATGATATGACTACGCATTAGGTCACTCACGTTTATTATCCCTGAGTTCAAGTGAGCATTAACAGGTCAAACAGAGGAAGTGCCAGGAAAAGGCGCTCCTTTAACACACAAGCTTTAGGAGGCAAGGCACGTATAACCCACAAAGGCTACAAAAGATAGAAGAGCAAGAATGGGAAGTGTAGAGCCAGAGATTTGCCAAAAAGAAAGTAGATCACTCTTTCCAAGTGGCAGAAGAGGGAAGTACCACCCCCATTTGCCCTTCCAGGTAAGAGAGGCTCAGCTGCAGGAACGGAAGCAGGGCCCACATGAATATAAGGCTTTAGGAATTTCTTTCCAGTAGTTTTCAATGCACAAGCCATGATTCAGTATAAAAATCAGCCTAGTACAGGCTCTTTTTGTTAGCATCTGTTAGCAAGAATGTCAGCTAATCAATACATTTCTATTGCCAGATACCTGCAGGGCTGGAAGAGACACTATTTCTGACATTATTTTCAGTGTTCTTCTTACAACTCATATTCCTGGAAGCAGTTTTCCTTCACCTTGTGTGGCATCGTTACTCATCTTCGCTGATGCTTATCTAGCTCCATAAATCTGCAAATGCCCATCCAGAGAGCTGCGTCCCTCTGGACAGCCTACCAAGCTCCTGCAGCTAACCCTCTGCTCCCCATCACTTCATCCTGCCAGACCATCACCAGCAGCTGTGTCAGCGTTCGGCACTTCATGGTGGCGAGCATCCCCGTAGTTGACTTGCACTGTCCCCACAGCACAGTTTCCCTGCTGTAGGCTATGAGAGGGAACAGCTGGGACTTGGCAATACACAATAAACAAATCTTCCCGATCCTGTAATCCAATTTACAAAGTAGCACCTCGTACCACATTTGTGCATCACAGGTGAATAGAGCCATAAGCCATATCTGTTAGCAGCCCTTGCTGCAACCATAGACTTCTACAGAGCTATTTGGCACACTGGAGAAAACATGTTAGCAAGCCTGGAACTGCCTCCTGGAAACTTCCCAGACTCTCTTCTTGCTTCTCCAGACAGACACTTCTTCTCCCTTCCCAGGTATCTGTGTGTTTTTCTCTCCTATACACTGGCAGAACCCTGGGTTCCTCAGTGCTTTGTGCTTTTGAGGAATCCCAGCTGCATACACACACACAGGGCAGAGATTAACCAGCAAGTGGTGCTAAGCCCAAGGTGCTTTTCTGTACCACAAGCATGGCTTCCCAGGAGGATGTGTAGCATGGAGAACAGGGCACTCTGAACCAACTGGGGAGCCACGTAATCTCCTCTGGCCCCTGACTTCTTGGCTTTTGGTAAGTCATTCAACTCTCAGGATCCTTTCCTGCACCTTAGCTATTAAACTGTCTGAAACAGGATGGTTAAGGCACAAACTCCAACCTTATGTCTCAGCTCTGCTTTTCAGATTTCCTTTGAGATTACGGCCAAGTCACAGTCTTTGTGAACCTGTGTCCCAACCTGGATGCGGCAATTCCACCTTCTGCATGAAAAAGCATGCGGTGTCGTGACACCACAGTGGGAGCAGGAGGAGACAGCCCCAAAGTTTTTTCAAAGATGTCCATTCCCAGCGTATAAGCTACAGAGGGCAAGGTCTGCCTCTTCCCACATGCTGCTAAAACCAAGCACCCACCGTGCCATGCCACTTTACGTTAATGCACTGCACTCAATAAATAATAATGTATTGGTGTATGGGCCCGGGTGAATCCAAGCTTGCAAAACATGCTCAGTAGAATAAGTACCAAATATATAGGATACACTATCTCCAGGTTACTGTTTGAAGGGAATAAAATTAAGGGAAAATTAATCTACTCTCATTTCCAATCAACTGAATAAGGCAATATCAATTAAAGGAGGGGATACACAGCCAACAGTACCATGCACGCTTTGCGAAACACATCAATATCAACAGTATCTTGGAATAACATATTAAGAGAATTAATTTAATTCTGAATACTGTCTTGCCTCAGGACCAGTTTCTATTTGTCCCAAGACATGTTGAAACAATAAAGAACATTTTCTCACCAAGCCCCTGCAAAAAATTTTCTCTTAAGGCTTTAAAAAATTGGCAAAAAGCCTTCTGCAACAAAAATGGAAATCCTCATTGTCGCATAATCATCACACTGCCTCAAAAAGTTCATATGAATATTGGTAACTTAGAAAAACTTACATGTTTAAAATGAGATCCTTTTCTGGTAAGGGCAAGCAGCCACTCTCCCTTTAGCTTTAGAAAGGGACAACCCCAAGCAAAACTCCTCAGAGTAAAGAGCAAAAAGATGATTTCTGTAAGTACTCAGACACTATACACTGATGAAGCATGTGCTGTACTTGACAGGTAGGTTGTGATATGTTTGTTTAGCTGCAGGAAAATGAGATTCTGGGGCTTATAGGTGCTAATACATCCCAAAGGATCATCAGGAATTTTGAAGGTTTAGAAATAACCAGGACATCACAACAAACACACAAGTGTTTGGCATTCGCCTTATGTTAACCAACCTAACAGGTCATCTAAACACACCTAAATGTACATAAAACTCAGGTGAGCTGATTAAATGGGGAGGCTGGTCAAAATGAGGAGCTGCTTTGAATCACATCTGGCTGCAGCTTGAAATTTTTTTGAAGAAAAGTGGCTGAAGTATAAGAAAAGAGGCTTACTTCTTTTGTGAACCTCTTTAGAGGAGTATCTGCCACACAGAAGATACTGAGGGAGAAGAAACACGTCCCTAGCATCCCACATGCCCTGATATTCTGGATGGAAACACTAGGTGGTAGCCTGACATACATCAGAGTTCAGAAGGAAAAAAATGTGAGTTCCAGCAAGTTCTTTTTTAAATGACTGTTTTGCTGTGGAGCAGTCCATAATGGCTGTTTAGCAATATACGGGAGCATTATGGAGTAGCATAGGATAAAGAACTTGTAATGGATCTCTTTGGTAGTGCCTGCCACAGCTAGCTCAGAGCCAACCAGCAGCAGGAGGAGGAGGAAAGTGAATTTCTGTATATCAGAAAAATACCCTGAAGTTATTACCATCCTGAGGCATCACTGGTACAGAGTGGGCTCACTGCAGGAAAAGAAAAAGAAGCAGAGTGAAATGACTCCTCTTGCATCAGGTACTCAAGATGTACACATAAAACACAGCAGAAGCACCTGCATGGTTTGCAGCCAAGCATGCAAAGAGGAGGTAGCTAATCTATCCTGTAGACGTTACAGCATGCACTAGGGATCGGGGTAATAGGGAAGAAAAATGATTGAACGCAAAGCAATGCAGCCACTGGGGAACGGCTTCCTCATCTTTGCACCCCACGTGAGGATAAACAAAGCCTCTTCCTCCCTTCACTCATAAGTAACCTAGTGAGCTTTGGTTACTTATTTAAGCAGAAAAGGTACAACCTGGGCCAGGAAGATAAACGAGCTACAACTGGGGGTGTTTTTTCACGTTTAAAGCACAGTGGGCAGCAGTAGACACTTAAGTGCTTGGTCTTTCTCATCCCTGTAAGAAAAGGGTTTCTACAACTTTTTAAGAAAAACAGAAGAGTCCTCAGCATTCTGGTCTCCTTGACGTTGTTCACAGTGAATATTTGCATAGCAAATCCTGCATACCTGAAATTTCCTTAGCCAGGCTGTGTACATGCTCACACCTGACAGCAGTTCTGCTGTATTTGCTGCCATAGAGATTGCTTGGCAAATGTCAGAGATACAGCAGCAAACTCAGCTATCATTCTGTTATAAGGAACCTCATCAATTCACATGTTTTTACTCAAGCTAATGTAAAAATTATTCAAGTGTTCTTCCTTTCCCTACCCTGCTACCAATTAAAGGTTATGACAAGCTTCACAGACTTCCCATCCCTCCCAAACTAGTAAAACCATTTGTCTACTGCACTGGTGTGTGTGGTACAACCATCTGTGCCGTCCTTCAGTATCAATTCAGAAAAGTGTTTCAGCATATGATCAAGGCCCTCTGAGGAAAATGCCAAAGCTGAGCACATGCCCAAGCACAGCGCTGAGCTGGCTGGACTAGTGAATCAAGATTTTTATCTGTCAGGCTTTGAATGAGGATCTTGACCCCCTGCACCAATGGGCAGTCTTCTGCCTCAGCATTTGGTGACTGCTGCAGCTTTAACCTACTGGTAACTCCTAGGGCTGGTGCATCCCTGTCTCAAGGCACAGGCAACAAACAGAAAGTAGGCACTAGGGCGGAGCAGTGCTGATGAGCACAAAAGAGTAGCATGAGCAACTAGGGACAAAATGTGTAAAGATTCAAGTCACAGGATGCAATGTAGGTAGCAAGAAACATCACAGCTAACAGGAAACATTTTAAAGGCTCCTAAGTATCAAGAGAGTGAGGAAAGACAGTGCTGGTGGCCTGCTCACCTGGGAGCAGGGCTGTGATCCCTGAGCTCAGAAGCAAGACTTGAAGCGGAGCAGGGAACAACTAGACCAGGGCTCTTCTAACCCTCACGTCCAGGTTCTCCTGCTGTCATGTAGGCAAGCTGACGCAGCACAAAGGTGCAGTGGAGTGCAATTCAGAGGCAGTGTTGGACGCCTGGGGCAGAGCGGTTACCCCAGCACAGAAGAGGGTCACTCGTGCTGTGGTGCCAACCACTCCTGGGATCCCCGCCAGAGCTCTGCTTGCCCCGTGGGACTAAGCAAGTCTGGGATTTGAACTGTCGTCTCTGGGTATGACATGCAATTCTCTTTGTGTCAGGGTGGCATGCCCTAGGGAGAGCACGCACCTCACCTGCAAATACACTCCCCCAGGTGGCAAACAGAACAAGAAAGTAGATCTCCACTAGAAAGCAAAAAACCTCCTGACATTAAGCTGTGACTGAAGAGAGATTCTCTTCATGCGAAGCCATGTGCCACCCAAAACCAACCCAACTGTCCTTCATTTTGATCTTTACCAGGAATTATTAGCACCCCTTCAGGAGAAAATCCACCTCCTGTATTCTGTTTCCAGCTGGCTCCAATTCACTCATGTTCTGAATGTCTCACTGGATTCTTCTAACATTTTATAAGGTGGCAGCTTAAATTCCTGTAATCCGTCCCTGACTATGGCTATTAGAATACAGTACAAAAAACAATATTTGGGGACAGGGGAGACAAACTTTGAAGAAGCAGCCTCTAAATATGACTGCAGCTTCAGAAATGAGAGTTTGCAAATGTCCAGATTGGGCTGCTCTCATGTAAACCAGGTCATTTAGACACCGAATCTCCTGATATGATCACATCTATTGAAGCCTGAAAGCAATAGGGAGAAAGGGAATATGTAGAGCCATGCAAAGCCTCCATCTGCAACACTGCCAGTGTACATTTATCTTGAATATGTCTCAAGTGGGAGAAAATCTAAAGGAATGCTCTCCTCTGTCTGCTCTGCTCAGGAAATGGTAAAAAGTGGCACAATTTCTCTCTATAAATCCAGACTAACAAGGCTTTTGCTCTGAGAAAATAGAGGGTTCCCTGCTCTGTAAATGCTGGCTTCTAATAGTAAGTGGTCAGCTAAAAGATGGAGAGCTGATGCAAGAATCATTTGATGAAATCTGGTGCTCTTTTTTATGTTGGGGGCAGCTGAGATGGCCAGCTGGCTGATGACTTACCTCTCCCTTCCCTAGGCATCTCAACAAATGGGCTTTAAAACAGCTCTAGGTTAATAAATTAACAAACCTTGTCCCAATTCATAATATCTCCAAATTGGAGGGGAGTGAAAAGATCCAAGTATCACATACTGAGTGTAATACAACAGAACTGAGTGAAGAACTAGATAAAGCTAATAATGAACTCATAATTAATAACAAATCTGTCATACCCTAAGCAACAATATATCATCTGCTAGCAATGTCAGTCTTAAATGCCATATATACAAACCCCTTCAGCGTGTTAGATTTTGATTTCTTCACTTACCGTCATGTTCAAACACAGTTGTCTCTGAGACTATCTTGTCCCAAAGGAAACCACAATTTCGAAGTGCAAGTCATGAATATCCTGATGGATGTAATGATTCTCAGCAGCATTTGGCATTACAGCCAAGGTCATTTTTTCACTAGCTAGTAAGGGATCCTTAGTGACCTGTAAGTGCAAGTCTACTACAAACCTGTAAGTCTTAAATGAGCTAACAGCACATACCGTCTCCAACCTTTTAGGGTAAGTGTGAAGTTGCCTCTTAGATCAGATCCTCAAGATAGCCTGGGGATACTGATGCATTCAGGTTTGAAATTCATGCCAAAACAACGCCAAATAAAAATGCTGTGAAAAAATCCAGTCTCAGGGTATCTAGTTGGGAAATGAGAGTGCCAAAATCATTTGAGTTATTTTGCTGGGAACACAGCTTTTAGAAATCGCAGGCTCATTTAAGGGGTGCATGTGGGACTCTAACAGAAACACTCTTAATTATCAAACAGTAGAGAACCGGCAAATGCTTCATGTAAGATGAACCTGAGAGCGCATCTCCAATTTTTTTTTTTTGTTGGGAGTAACATGATACAGTGGTCTTAAGGGACACATTTCCCATAAGTATCCTGGATTGCACCTTCATACTCTAGTGCATGGTTATTGCATGAGCAGTATTGTATGTGCAGCTCTACCCATCTGGGTGCAAAATCTGCACTTGCTATATTTGGAGGCGGAGTAGAAAGCCAGTTGGCATCTCCCCTCCTTCCCCCCACAAGATGCCCCTTTATAGCCCAGCAATCACCAAGTACTAGACCATACCTTTAACCAGTCACTCATCTTGACTTGAGTGTTTGTAAGGGTTCCTATTAGTCGATTTTCCTGCATTTCACACCTTCAGCATTTGAGCTCCCATTAAACTGAACCAAGGAGAGGTTCAAACATTACAGATCATCTCAGGATACTTTATATTTAGAAATCAGCCTCAGGCTACAACAGTTCTTCAGATTCCTACCTCCCTTCAGACCCAAGTATATAATGTATCCTCCACAAATCACTTCAATTACAAATTAATATCGCATAGTCCCCAAAAGCCACAGAGGAGAATGAGGCTTCCATTGAGCCAAAAAAAAATGTCAGAAAATGGAAGATGCGGCCCTAACCGCATGTAAAATCCAATCAAAGAGTTGTTCTGGTCAGTGGAAAGCTAAATAATTAGACTGCCCCCCTATACGTTGCTTGCCTTTATTTCACAAAATACTTCTCTCATGCACTTGCTTAAAGGTTACCCTACTCTGGTCTAACATGAGCTGGCAAAAGATAAACATGAGCTGCTTACAAGATAAATCTAGAGAGGAACACACTCCATAGTACAATCCTCCATTGCATCTGTTCACTTCATATGAACAACTGCTGCAATCTGGTATTTCTGTTCCAACATATTTATGCGTTTCATACATCAGTGGTAAGCGATTAGGCAAAGCAGTCCCAACACTGCAAAGAGCTCACCAGCTGAACCGTGCGTGTGTGGGACGATCAGCTGCCAGTCTGAATCCGCATGGATTTTGTTACCTGTTGCCCCTGTGCAACACAGTAATCAATATTAAGGGATTACGCTCTAAGAACATGAGTGGGGTTCAGTTTTCTCTAAGTGACCCAAGCACATGCTCAACGTGTTTGTATGAGGAGATCAAGTGAAAGATCCATTAGACAATAAAGTAGCACAAGCCCACGTTCCTGTGGGCTGAAATCAAGGGCACATTTTCAAGCTCTGAGTAGGCTAAAGAAACCCGATGCCATCCGAAACAGCCCTCAGTCAGTGTGTGCCGGCTGGAGAGAAAATTCTCATTATCTTCTTATCCTGCTTTGTACCTTGCTGGGTTTTTGCAGTGTCTCAATAACAAAACAGCTAAGTAGCATCCCAGAAAGAGAAACTGAAGTGCCACACAACATTTTCTGTATGAAGTGATTCATGTATTTGCCTCCAATAGCTTTTCATAGAAACTAAGGATATTCATGGGGAGAGGCATAGTGAAATCAATCTGTGTCTGGAAAAGTTGATATGCTCCTTACTTGTTGTAACCTGAAGCCACTGCCTTCATTTTTCTCCCTTTTTTTTTTTTTTTTTTTTAATTACTGGTACATATTTGAGACCTGAGCCAAAACGATATTAGAAGGAATCCTGCACTGGCTTTGCTGATTCTTTGAACAGGTCTTTTGACAGCAATGAACACCCATGCTGATAACAGAGTATAAGGCAATTTCAAATCAGGCCATAAAGCAGCAAAACCAGATGGGTGCTGAAAAAAAATACTTAATATAAGTACATGTGGTGATCTACTACTGCAGTGTAACACCAGGTGCCCTGATAAATCCTTCTGGTCAAGAGGGTTAGAGTGCTTTAAAAACACTCATGAGCTAAACACTGCAGCATCCCATGGAAGCAGGGAGGTACCCTTCACTCCACTCTGCAGCCTGGTGGAGCGCTGATGCCTGCTCCCGCCCCTGTGGGGCTGAGGACTCTGATCCCAGCAGGACCACACGATGCTTATCCAGGAAGCCACTGACAGCAGTGGGATGGAACCTGCAACTCTCAGCCTTTTCCCTAATCAGGAACACAGTCATTCCTCCAAGATGAAGGAAGAAAATAGACAAAGATATGTTGACAGGTTAATCTGAGGACAAATGCTGTAGTAAATTTCCACATTAGACAGTGATGATAAAGACTTAATTTCTATATTGAATGCACAAGAAGATTAATAAGGCATTTTCTTTCAATAAATTTTTAAAGCATAGTCACATAATGTCAAACCCAAGCACTCAGTTTTTTATGATTTAGAACCCAAACCCATGAGATCAGTATTAAAATAGCATAAATTGGTGGTTGTTATTTTCTTTTAAATTTGCCTCTTAATTTCTGAGCCTTGAGTCCTGTTTTCCAGATTATTTTCTTCCCCTATAACAAGGAGGGCTAGAAACTGCCTTGGTTTTTGAAAGCTGAGATTCTCCCTTAATTACATGCATGGCTTTAGGAAATACACCAAATATCACATAACTTGGCATTCTTACTGTGTTTCATGTTCAAAGCACTTTGCAAACCTCAGTTAATGAATCCTGTGAGCACTGGTGTATTTGGAGGCAGTCAAAAATTATTGCTCTGAGCAGGACTTGTGACCCTGACAAGGCTCATTGGAGGATCAGGCCCTAAGCAAGCTGTCTCAGGGTCATTGGAGGACTCATAACTGGGATTACAGCTTTGGATTCCTCCTGTCCTGAAAGCACACTTCTCTTATTAAAGATATTAGCACTCAAACAGAGCCTCATCCACTCTAGAGCATCTGTTTACACAGTCCAGGCAATTTTTACTTATTTATGTTACTGACCTACCCTTCTAAGCAACCCTGCAATAATAAAGCAGCATACAACATAAATAAAAACAATGCACAAAAAGGGTTTTTAAATTGAAATACCACACACCTCTGTAAGACCTGGGAAGTAGCAAAGCACAAAATGGCAGCTCATGTTTCCACACCTGCCTTTCTTCCCCATCCACCCACCCAAAATTTTAACAGGAGTGTTTATTTGGAGAAAGAAAAATTAAAAGCTAATGGATAAGAGATGCACACTGGGGATTCAGAGGGCCCTGGTCTAGGGATAGGGAAGGTCTCATTACACCTGGAGAGCCCTTTTTCCTTTCACTGCTAAATCCCACTCTTGGGTGTAACTTCTGGAAGGCTTTCTGAGGTTGGCAGTGTTTGCACTGCTTTGAAATGCAAGTCTCCCCTGCTTTGTTTGTTTTTGAAATGGTTTGAAAGGGAGGAGCAGACGTCCTTGGCTACTAAAGCTGAGCTTTCCCAAAACACAAGCTGCTGCTCTTTGTTTGCTTCTCGTTAATTAGCTGTGTGTCTAATTAGTGACAGGTTCCCTTTGGCTTTCCTGAAACCAAAGCCGCTCCATGTCAGTAGAGGTCCATCAGGGGACTTGTCAGTGCCCGAATGGTTTCCAGCTGCTCCACTGCCTCCACACGAGCACACGTGCACGCACACTGACACCCGCTTCAGCCGACTGACTGGTGATGGCCCTGCCAATGGAGATACAATCACTTCGTCTGCACTGGATCCCTGATTTCAGCCAGGTCCTATCTGTAATATCCTAATTCACATCACATCTTAATTCACCATAGAGATAGATTTACAGAAGGATAGAAAACAGGGGCTCGGCTTCTAACCCTCTGCTCTAGCCCACTTTCTCTTCCCAGTGTTTTGCTCCGACACTTTGGTCCAGAATCACCTCTCAGTTACTCTAGTCCAATAACACTAATTTCACCCGAGGGTGAAAACTGCTTTTCAGCTGCACAGAGCGTCACTCAGCTTTCAGGGCACTCACCATAGGATACTGTTATTGCAGTTTGTTTATTTAAACTGAGGTGAGCTTGGCCTGTTACCAGCTTTAAATTCACCTTTTTGGGGACTCATTGAAAAATCCCTTCAGCTGTACATGCTGGTGTGAGAAAGAGGAAGGACACAGACTTGCATCATCCCAGGGGACCACTGAGACTGTTCCTCCCCCACGCACACGCTTCCTGCTCTTCCCTGCTCACTTCCCCCCTACGGGTTTCCATCAGCAGGTCCCTAAAGAGAGAGGAGTTTATTTAATTCCCTACTGATGTCAGATCCTGTTGGTGCCAGAATGATTGATGGGCAAGCCCCATGACTGACAGGAAGATGCGCTTTCAATTAGCTGTGTGGGCTGTTTCCCTCTCTCTGCCCTTGCTCCCCACAGTCCCTCTGGGGCAGTACCCTTGTTGCAGGGTTTCTCTTTGTACCAGCATTCTTTATTCCCTGCCCTCACTTATATCAGCAGCACCATTTTAAATAAACATGGCTTCTTTGAAACTGGGCAAAGCTGAACATGGAAGTCTCTGTCTTGAGCATAAAAACATCCCCAAAACCCATCAACCCTGGGACACCAGAAAAGACATTTCTCCCAAGAAAGCCAGAGGGTTCACAGCATTTGATTCAAAACCTCTCTGAAACCCAGGGTCTGTGGTACCTGGCAGATCACAGCTCCAGGGAGTCACAGAACCAAGAGAAAAAGCATAATCCTTACATGGTTTTGACTCCTATTTTGCAATAACCACTCTAAGACTGGACTACACACAGAGTGGGATTACTCCTAAGAAACACTACCAAGTGCGAAGGAGATGAGAATTCATCCTTTTTGGGCTCTTGTTTCTGCAGAACATGTAATATCTTAGCTATTGGTCTCATTCCTGTGCAACAAAGCCAACCCCTGACACAGCCACTTGTGCAAATAGGATGGCATGAGAACATCAAAAGAGCATTTTCACTACCTCCCCTTGGCATTCACTTGAGCCCGCCAAATTAAAACACCTAAACCAAAAAGCTTTTGCAACTGTAATAAAATCAAGACAACCTTCAGCATTTAAAATGATGATGGTTAAACAAAAGCATCATCTGGCTTTTCTATACGGTCTTGCGTTAAACTGTGATTAAAAAAATTCACTCACAGGATCCTGATGTAGAGTGTTAAACCATGTATTAGCGAATCCATGAAGTCTCTTCCACAGCAAGGGTCCAAAGGACAATCTGCTTTGACACCATCATGTCTTGGGAACTATTTACCTTGTAAAAGGCACTTTCTATAGCAGAATCCAACTCTCGCTTAGGAGTGAAACACAATTTTCACAAAGGTAATATACGAGTGTTTCTTTCCAGGTTGCACTAGAGGTAATACAGTTTCCTGGAAATATTTTCCTGCACCAAGATTTTCCATGAAGAAGAAACAGTACAATCTAAACACTGACTCCAGCCCAGAAGACTGAAACCACTTTCCTGTGTCAGAGTTTTAGCAATAGCCAGATGTGGATAAACAGCAGGTGCCAACAGAAAACATCAGCTCTGAGCTCACATGCTCTTCACTGTCCAAATCCAAAGCATGAAGCTAGGTTATTATTTAACTTTCCACAGTACAGGCGATCTAGTCAGTGACAACTGTGTGGAGATGAAAGAAATCAGGGCACTAATGAAGAACTACACTATTCTGGGACAATCAACTCCAGAAACAAAAACAGCAAGCTAAGAGTTGAAGAGACGTGTAGACAGATTCTGCTGGTGACGTACTGAAGATATGAGTATGTAAGACCTGCTGTCCTGATCAAACAAAGCTGTTTTGAGGAACCTATATGAAATCAAATCATGGCCGGAAAAACTTACCTTAACCTAAATCACCTGTGATTGGTTCTCTGTGCCCCATCCCTCCATCCGCAACACATTCCTGGTTGATCCACATCCAGTAGATCTACACAGACCACGTTTCAAAGCTTGCTATTCCCAAACCACAGGCTCTATATATTTCCAGAAGCACTGTTGTCTTCTGGAGTTTACAGAAGCATCTTTAATTAAATTCTGGAAAAGTACAGCTAGAGATGCCCAGCATTTATATATAATCAACACATTTGAGATAGACACTTCTGTACTGGCTGGTACAAAGGTTCCTTACTTACACAAATTAAATAGCGTGCCAGTATCAATAGCGATTAAATACAGTTACAAACTTGTCTGTCATTTCCAACACTGAGCCAAATCTTCCTTTAGTCAGCCAACATAACTCGAAGTCAGTTACATTATGCTTGTACTGTTTGAGGAAGAACACTCCAGAAAACTAGAAAGAAATAGCCTCTAATAGAGATCCTTTCCCACGTTTCCATGTGGAAAAAGAAACCTCCAAGGAATGGCTCTATTGTAGCCTTCTAGCCTCCGTTGCTTTTCTAGTTCAGGCTAGAAAATGCCACAGTACATAGAAATGAATGAAAAAGCACCTGACAGATTTAGTTTGGGATTTAGGTGACATGTATGAGCAGATGTGTGAGACTTGTCTGTATGACTCATTGCTCATCCTTGATCAACTACAATTAGGAAAGCAACAGATGGAATTAAAATGGGACAGAAAACCACAAAGGAACAAAAGCTGAGACATCAGCCAGCCTGACCCCAACCTCAGTTACAGAACGTGAACCTGGAATAAGTCTGCTAAAATCAGTGCCATTCTTCCAGACTTACATACATGAAACAGAGATTAGAAGGTAGTTCTGACAATAAATCAGAAGGCATGCAATATCATCACCAGTTTCGCTGCAGCTGGCGTACTGAAACACAAGCCTCTCTGACAGGGAGATGCTATAAACAACTGAAGCCCGACAGTCAGAACTGGTTTGGACTCCGAAGGTTGGACTGCTTCATTTGGATCACACACTGAGGCATGGCAAGGTTGTCTACACACCGCCTGCCAAGCAGTTTGAAATGAGAAGGGAATCTGGCTTCACTCTCCACTGTTCATCTGTGGGAAAATAATTTGCAGAAAAAAAGAAAATGTATTTCTTTTTAGCTTTCTATGAACTTCCCCAGCAATTACATGTGGTTTAGATCTAGTGCAAAGGAGGGACCAGGGAAACGGGAAATAGGGTTGTCTTTGCAGAAGCAGCTTAATTATGTGTAATGTGGAGCCAGACCCTACATTAAAAAAGCCACACAACAAGGAGCTCAGCAGGCCATGAGGGAAGTAAGAGTTTGAGATGTAACAAAAACAAGGAAAAAGGAATGCCTTTTTAGATACCACATGCTTTTAAAACTAGGGCAAGAAGGCTATAAGGAATGCCATTAGTGCCAGTCAGTGCAGCATGTTTGGCTTCAAAGCTGCCTTTGCAACACTGCATGTGTTTTTTCATCTGTGTCTGTAGAAAAGAGCAGTAAACAGTTCTAACAGAGCTGTGATGGTCAGATTTGGGATGGAGTTTGAAAAAGCCAAGCGAAAGCACTCATACAGCCAGTGCTAACTCTTAAATTGCCTGTCTCTTGGTCTAATGGAAATTCACACGGGGAAATGCAGAAAAACTGCACCCTGATCCAGGGATGTGGTCCCTGTAAAACATCTCCAGACCACCTGAAGCATGAAGCAAAGGAAAGGCAGAAGGATCTGATCCAGCCACTGACCCTGTCAACAACATTTGCTTTAGCCACTGGCAGCAGAGATGAGCGGGGTGTCATGTCTGTGCGTACGAGCCCCGTGGGCAGGCGATGGGATTCAGAGAATCCTTTTGTGGGAATGGCCCCTGAAGCCATTGCCCCGGCCTGGCTGCCTGGAGTGAGCAACCG
Source organism: Morus bassanus (assembly GCA_031468815.1). Lineage (NCBI taxonomy): Eukaryota > Metazoa > Chordata > Aves > Suliformes > Sulidae > Morus > Morus bassanus. Next base: position 30,654,497 of record CM062577.1, read on the forward strand.
GAGAGAAGATCCAGGTGGGAGACCTTTTTATCCAAACGGCACAGAAATGTGGCCCAGCGCAGGACGGGGCTCGCCAGTGGAAGCAGCAGAGCAAGTGCATCCCAAGGACTCTCTCCGGGTTCCTGGTGCCCTCTGCCGACCCGCGGGAGGAGGAGCAGCCTGATGGGAGCAGCGAGGGCGAGAAAGACCCCAGGCCTCTGCCAGCCTGTGTCGGAAGGCTTCAAACACAATGTACAGCCCATCCCTTGGCGTCGGAAACTCCTTCCCTCTCCCCGGTCTGACCGGATACCCCCTGCAGCCACACATCTGCACAGGGATGACGTGGTTGCCATAAAATCATGACATGGGTTGACTGTGAGTGCCATTCTGAACCTCAGCATCCCTGTCACTCCCAGCCCCTCTCCAGTCAGCAAGGGCAGGGCTGAGACAAAGGTATTTAAAAAGTCACCAGCATCTGTGGGTTCATCTTCAATGAACAGCCCCCTCAGCTTATACTGAAGTGTATCAGCCCCTCTCTTGCTGCACTACAACAGGGCAGGGGAAGAGAAGCACAGCCCAGGAGCACTCTCTTTGTTCAGAGTGAAAGAGGGGATTATCTGACTGGGGCTAAACAAGTGCCCTCAAAGTTCAAGTGATGTTCAGAGACAGATGAAAACAAGCTATACTGCAGCCACTCTGATGGCATAAGATAAAGGGGCTGATGGCTTAAAGAAAAGGGCTCATGCACAGGAGAAATGAAGGGTAAACTGCTCTTTTTATTTCTGGCTTGTGTCAGCTGGTGATGAATTAGGAACACGGATCCTGGCTGAGGAGCTCTAGTGAGCCAACCGGCAGGCTGAGAATTTGGGAGGTTCAGCTCTGCAGGGAGTCGTTGGGCTCCCTTGTCCAGCAGCATCCTCCTGCAGCTGCCTGTGGGCTTGGGTTTTCACTGCAGGTTGGGTGAAGAAGCAGGAGCTGCCCCCCCCAAGGCTGATAAAGTGGATGAGGAGAGAGGAAGAAGGGCTTTTTGCTGAAGGTGTGCCAGCCTTTGAACTCTGGACCTTTCCTCTAGGGTAGGGAAAGGGCCAGTGCAGCAATATGCCAAGATCAATATGCTCTGCTCGCTCTGGCCTGGCTGAGCTCAACATTTCTTTCCACCATTCAGACAAAAATCTAAGTTATGAAATTGGTTCTTATTTCCAGCAAGGCCTCTTTCTAAAGGGGCTCCTCAGAAAACCAACCTAAAGTAGTTTAAAACAAACAAACAAACAAAAAATCAAAGCACAACTTTATCACAGGGCTGTAGTCCAAATGCAGTTAGGGCCCAAAGGACATGGGGCACTTGCAAGATGTGCCTTCTTTCAGGACAGGGCTTCCTGAACTGAAGGGGATTTCATCTACAGTGCTCACTACCAAGGCTGTGCAAGACAAAGAAAACAATCCCCAAAGTATTCCTCTGAGGCTCAGGAATGAGATCACATATCCTACAGACGGAAAAGCTTACTGAGGTTGTACTCAGATTTTAAGAAGGGTTCACGCATCCAAAGCTTTTCTGCTTTTCCTGGCTGTATCAGTTTATCTGAAAGAGAATATTGCCTCTCCCTAGAAACCCAGCCTTCCTTGCCAAGCTTTAGGATAGCATTATGTGGAAGGAAAGAGGTGGGCTAGGTAATCCCTTTTAGTAACATTGAGATACAAGGACATGGGGATATTCATCATTCAACAAGCTCACGTTTTGATTTCCATACCTGCAGCACATGGCTGCTCCATCCCATTCAGTTGGGATTAACTGAACCAGCCATCCAAGGAGTGACTGGGCATTAGGTATGAAGACATGGTACCGGCTCCACACAAGCCTGGAAAGGGAAGGAAGCCTTGCAGTTCATCAGACAGCATCGTTACTCCCTTTGTCCTCCCAGGCACAAACCAGGCTGAAAAGGACTTCCCAGAGTAAGGAAGAGTCTCCCTATGAAGGGCATAGTGGCTGCACGGTACTATTTATGAAACATGCATGCTGTAAATAGCTGAAAAGAGAGAGAGTGGCATACATGTTTGTGGCAGAGCCAGCCTAGCAAGAGAAGTTGCTGTAACTTCGCCCCTGGCTTATCAGAGGTTTTTACAGGATGGAAACACTGCTCTCTTAGCACAGCTTCCATGGGGACAGCACACGGATTTCATGCCCCACCAGCTCAGAAGAACAATCAGAGATGCTAGCATCCCTTCAGCTCCAGCCTGTCCCCATACCCAACAGCTCAGCAGCAGCCAGAACAGGCTCAGAGCATCTGCACTAGGGGGTTGTGCAAAAACCCTCAGCCACAACTCTGTTTCCCACACAGAAAAGGGTGAACCAGCCCCTCCAGATCGATCTGCTACCCTCCAGCTTATGACAGGCTTAGCCCTTGGCCACCCACAGCAATATTATTTCCTCTTTGTTTGTTAGGGTGACACTGGGCTGAAGAAGCCCTTTCCCAGACCTGTCTTGGAGCCAGCTGACCTGGGTAAGAGCCCTGCTTTCTTGCCTGCCTCAGTGCACACACTCTGCATGTAAATGTGCATCATTTGCTGCATCCCATACTTCAGGTGCTGAAGAGGAGAGCTGGCTTTGGCATCTGCTCTGCAGACCCAGGAGGTGTGCACTGAAAGGCAACTACTTTCAGGCTATGGGAACAACCCTATCAGGTCTCCATTAGAGAAGGCGATGACAGTCGCACTTATACAGGTGACTAGGTTTCACCCATAAGAGACAGGCAGGAGGATACTTTAATGAAGGGCACACCAAGAAAAAGCACCTTCTCTTGGTTAACCTCTGCCCCCCTGGTCCTTGCCACCCACAGTGAGCGAAGGATGTTCCCTGAGCCAGAATAACCAGTTCTGGTGGCAAGAGCTTGGCTTGCCATCACAGAGCAAAGGCCAGAGCTTGCAACAAATTATGCTTTATAAAAGCACTTTCCCGAGTGTTTTCCCTTTGGTGGCACTGCAGCACCTCCCCTTCCCAGGTGCCCTCTCCTGGACTAGACCTCAATTAACTCACAGCCTCAGGCTATAAATCAAGTCAATAAAAGGGCCTGTAAAATAAACATGAACAGGTCTTCCCCTTTCCATTCAAACGTACTGAAGTGGCAAAGCCTTTTTCCAAGCGGAGCTTAGACACCCTGTGCTTCACTGGCCTCACAAGAGGGAATCCAATGTGCTCAGATATTAATACAGGTGACCTGGTCACTGGGATGCAGGTAGCACTAAGAAGTGCCCCATGGCTTGGAGGTCAGCCTCAGGTCGCTTATCCAGAGTTTCCATGGGGTGGACAGGTCTAATTTACAGCTCACAAGAGCTGGAAATGAAGATTTTAGAGATGGAGGTTAAATAAGCAATGTTGTTGGTTTTTATTATAAGATCTCGCCTACCAGAACATAAAGGCATAAATTTGATCCAACAGACCTACCTGACACTTCAGATAAGGAAGAAAAGTAGATCTTCAGCCTCTGAGCCAAAATCTGCTCGAAGGGATGTCCACAGGGTTAGCAAAGTTAGCTGTGTGACACTATCAACACAGAGGACTAAATTCTGCTGTCAAAGCAGCAGCCATGAGATCTGTGACCTTTCCTAAAAATCTGCAGAGGAAGAGAACAGAGGGTCTGTAAACCATTGCTATTTGTAGTGCTCTAGTATCTAAAGCTTCCAGCTGAAAACAGGGCCACAGCATGCCAGGTACTGTAAGCCAAAGTCAGAGAAACACCCTGCTCTGAAGTAGTGAAATCCCTGCAGGCGAAAGGAGGAAAGAAGATGGGGCAAGAAGAGCAGAGCTTTAGCCCACGGTGGATCTCCTGGTCCACACACAGCCCTGTATTCTCTCACTAGTCAGTGGAGCAGGATACCCTCTCCGAAGGCTGTCAGGAACAGTCTTTCAAAACAAGATGACCCAGCTTAGGGAAAATTCTGCCTCCACCTCCTGCAGAGTTCAACCAACTCCATGCTGCCCAGCAGCACAGCAGCCTCGCTCATCTGGTCTACAGAAAAGAAACCAGCTTTAATACCCCAAATCACTGCCAGTTCCCTCCATGCTCCAGAGCCCACATCAAACTTTTTATAGCCTTCAGAGCCATATGGAACCTTGAAATATATTATCTACCTTCCTGGATCAATAACACCAAAGTATCAGTAACTCCCCAAATCTTTGCACTACCATACCCTTTGGAAATCTTCCATCCCCCTTGTAGCTCATAATCCAGCCCCAGGGAGCATCTAACTCATAAGTAGACTGCTAGGAGCTAAATCCTCAGCATATTATTATGAAGGAATGGATGAGGCAACTACAGCCCATTTTCATTAGCAAAGGGTCCAAAGTCTGTTCAGAACTGAGCTGCTCCTTGCACTACGGAGTGAGTGAGCACGCGTACACACATCTGTAGCAGAACAAGAAGGGTTAAAACACTCGGCTCTGTCCTTTTGTGGCCACTCCTTCCCTGTTGATTGTAGGTTTGCAAGTAAATGCTCATTCAGAGATGCAGGTGAGACATCTTTAGAGTCAAGAGATGGATCAGAAGATATAGAAAAAAAGAGTTCAAGAGAGGAAGAAAAAAGCTGAAGGGAACTGAAATCTTCCTTCAAGTCTTTGTCCCTCCTCTGTAAATGGGGAGCTATGACAATGCTCCTGTAGTTTGTCCAGTTAATTATAGAACAATACGAGGACGAGGGCTGTGATGGATCGGTGATTTACAAGATAGGAGTGTGAGAGCCAGAGAATAGTAATTACACAAGCACTTCCACACTGCCTATACAACTGGCTGTTTGACTAACGAAAAGAACCCCTCCTATCTGCCTTCCCCTTGGCGATAAGAGCAGAATGCCACACAGGCCCAGGTAAACAGCACGGCTTGGCTTCGCTCAATCTGGAGGGGATGCCCGTTGTCCTTCCCCCCACCCTGGTCCTGGAGAGGCACCAAGGGAGAAGGCACAGCGCTGGCAACTGCTCACCTTTGCTGCAGGGAGTGGATGCCCAGGGCAGAGATAAGAATCACTGAAGCAAGGCCACAGGAGAGGGGACAATGGCGAGGCTTGGGCCACAAAGCCATCCATCACACAGGAAACAAAGCTGTTGTCAGCAGGGACGGCTGCATCCTCCAGGCATGTCAGTTGTCGAGTGAGTTGGATGACAGACCCGTCAAGGACTGACGAGGCCTCCAGGGAGATGCCCAGAGAAGAAAGGCCATACAGTGACTGTCGCGATTCCACATGGGTGCCAGGAAAGGCCACACTGCTTCATAGATTCCTTCCAGGTGAAGAAAGCATAAATCTGTCTTGGTATCAGGGTTGATTTTGCTTAATTGAAAGTTTTCTCCAGTGGCTGAGGATGCAGGACTCTTTCTCAGCACAAGGGAGTATTGCAACTTCACAAATTAAAGCTTTTTCCATATTCTGATAAAAAAATCCAGGCTCAGACCATTCAGAGGTTTTTTCTTTCTCTTTTCTCAATGGTGTGAGCCTTTCCCTAGTTAGAGTGTTGCAACACTGAGCACACATACAAGAAACGCCACCTGCCTTACAAGAAACGCCACCTGCCTTACAGCCCACCCTCTCCCTTCCAGTTCTGTGACCAGCAGCTAAGTGATACAAGCTTTGCTCCAGTTACTCCATTACAAAATGGAAGAACGTAGCAGGGCACTGACTGTTTGACAGAAGGGTTGCAAGGAAAGGGAGCTATAAGGTGGTACACATGTCAGTCTTCACTCTCCCTCACACTTCATGCATATCCCACACCATTACTTAGGGCTTGCCTCAGGAATAGCTGTTTTGACGAGTCCCCTCTTATTTCAGACTAACGTAGTAGCTCAGTTTGACTTCCCAACCCACTCGAGCCTAATGGCCCCATGTAGACAAGCCCTCACATGAGTAGCTTCTTATATATCTAGTTCCACCAAACCATCCACCTTGAGGGAACAAGCAAAGCTCCAGCAGGTCTGGCTTCCACATGAAAGTAATACAAGAACAGCCTTTCTGAGTTCAGTACTGGCCAGAAAACAGGAATGAAACACATGTTTCTGATCATTTCGGAAGCTCCAAAAGAAGTTTGATTCAGAGAATGGGCAAGAGTTCGCAGGGGAAGAGGGGAAACACGTGTCCTGTTTGAAATGTAGGGTCTCATTTTTTTATTAAGCCATCTTAGCCATTCTTAACACATGCACGTGAAGTGTCAGCCCAGGGCAATGTGCAGAGTAGTTCATGATGCAGATATTAGAAGTTAAGACATCCCAGAGCTTGGAAACTGCTGAATCCAGCAATGTGGTCTGAGCTCATTATAAAGAAAAGTTAAACTGGAGATGAGGGTCTGAACTCAGACTCACAAATACCAAGGCTTACAGTGGGGTACATCTTGAATCATAAGCTGCTCTCTCTCTCTCTCTCTCCTTTCTTTCTTCTCGTTGCAGCTCCTGGGACTTTCCTTCTCTGTGTCATGTTTGGTGACTTTTTGCTTATTTTTCTGCAGTCGGGAGAGATGCCACAAACCTGGAGCTGGGCCCTTCCACCCATTAATCAAAAGCTACAAGCGCTCTGCAGGGAGACAAAACCTCTGTGTGTTTTCTCTGATATTTCTGGAGCACAGCATGGAGGGCGGGGGGGCTGGGCCAAAGACCCCTAGTTAGATTAACATTTTATTCAGAGACCTATTAATCAAAGTCAGAATTGGCGTGAAGCGGCACCAAGGGAGAAAAAAAGCTGGACAATCAAGGCCCTTTAAAAAAAAAAAAAACAACTTCTCAGCTTGTCCTGATTTACTGCAACTCACTCGCAGTACTAGATGGGAGAGGGGGGATTTGCAGCCTCTATCCAAACAGGAGTGAACCATACAGGTAAATTCTGGCTTTTTTCACATTAAGCAAACAAGTCTCTGTATCCTGCCGCCAGCACCAGTCAAAAAGGTCCCTATCTTTCTTTCTCCAGAGCATAACGCGCTTTCATGCAAGCTTATACTTTTTAATTATTATTTTTGGAAGACAGCATGATTAGACTTTTTCTTACAGGGAAAGACAGGCTCAGTTAACAGGAACAGGTCTGGCCAGCGTTCTGCTTGATTAGGGCATTTTGGAAGGGAGCAGTTTGCCCCACAGAGGAGGAGATAAATGGCCTTATACAGCATGACACCAACAGGAGTCAGGTACGTATGTGTTGGGAGACTGAACAACCCAGCATTTGTTCCCTCTGGCACCAGCACTAACTCATCACGAGACGAAGCACAGTGACGCAGGTGGTATGAGCCTGAAAACACACAGATGCACTGGGCATAGTGCAAAAGGGGCATTTTGTTTTAAGATAAAGATCAGCCAGGAAAGAATTCAACACTCATCTCTGCAGATAGCCCCAAGAACTCAGCCACTGAGGCCCAGCATGTTTCAGTGAGAGTCCAGTCAATCCTTGACCTCTGCCTCCACAGGCTGTTTGGAGAACAGTATCTCAAGGACCTCCAAAACCTCAAAGCAGAGAAGGGAATTGGGCACCATGACCCAAAAGGGTAATGGCATTAAGAACATCATTCTGCAGTGGTTTGACCAGTAGTACCACATAAATTAAGCAGCGCCAAGAGGAAAACCTTGCGCTTTCCTCTGAAAGTGGGGCAAGCCTGCTGTAAGAGAGAGGACAAGGGCTAAGCTGGAACGCAACATTATGACCAGTCATGCCAAGCAGTTCCTAGGAAACTACAGCAGCTGCCTTATACAAAGACAGCTCTGCTGCAAGAAAGGAGAGACTTGGCTCTTTCTCAGAGAAGATGGGGAAAACCGCATGTGTGCATCCTCCGCCCAGGAAGAGCCAAGGCATCTCCAGCAGCTTTGGGTTGGTTTTCTCCCATGGTGAGTTCCTGGCAGCTGCTGACAGCAGGGAGACTTGGGGAACTCGATCCCTTCTCTCTTCCCCAGAGCTTCTGCCCCCTCCAGTCCCAAATATGGAGGAAGAAATGGATTTTTCCTGTCCAGTTACATGAGACGCCAGGCAAAGAGATGCTTGTGAAATGCACAGCCCAATGGATCTAGTTTCCCAGAAAGACTGGCCTGGCCTTAGCAGAAGGTTAATTAACTCTGGCAGCTCAGGGCTGGAAAATGTCCACTTCATGCACTGGAGTGCCTGTCCACGGGTGAAGAGGGGGCCAGGCAAACCGTAGGGGCAAAGGTCCGTCTGCAAACATGTATGAAAAGCTTGGCTGGGCTTGTGCTTGGGTCCTGCGGGAGGAACACAACAAAGATTTAGCCAATTGCTATAGCCAGAGCAGGGTCTTGTGGGTGCAAGGGGAGAACAACAAAACCACAAAAGAGCTAGAAAAAACACAGCCATGCCAGGCGTAGGTGGAGACGCATTATCTTATGGGGCAGGCATGCACTCTGCCCTCCTTTCTCTGAGCATCACAAGTGCCTTTGTATCTCAGGCTCCAGGAAAAATGGCTGAGGGCTTGAAGACACATCCCTCAGTGGGTGTTGTGGTTCACAAGCAGGGGAGCCGAGTGCATCACTGCGGCATAGCAGAGAGAAATGAAGTTACTCTAAGGCCACACAGACCTGATGAAAGCGGGATTTGGTTTCCCTTGCACACTGAAAGAGGACACTGTCCCATATCTCTGTGCACACTTGAGTGAAGTGTGTTTGGGACTGGAGACCTCTGTTTCTACTGCTAGTTCTGCACCTTGCCAGACTGCAGGACACATTTCATGCTCAACAAGACCAAAATTAGAGAGATCTCTTCCCAGTGCAGCAGCTCCCAACTGCACCACACATCAAAAAATGCCATTCTTCCCTGTCATTCCTGTAACATACAGGATTTCAACATTTTGAGAAGACTCATTGCAGCATTTTGCAAGACTTCTGTGAGGTGGCAGCAGCTGCCCATCTAAGCACAGGGCCTGGAGTCAAACACTGCCCCCAAGACCCTGGTGTCAGCCTGTAATGCGAATTCTTCCAGCCTCAGAGTTACTGAAATCTAGAAGGAACATGATGATTAACTGAACCATGAAGACCAGGGGAACACAGTCCCTCTTCTGCAGTGTGCAAATTATTGAGAAGAAAGTGAGGAAGAGCTACATGCAAGATAGCCACCCTGGGCTGCGCATCCTTCCCTCTCACTTCCCAGGAAGCTGGTGCCAGATGCAGAGGTGTTCAATCCCAGCTTTGCGCTGATGTGCTCTGAGAGCAGGCATGTCCCAAAACTTTTCCTGCTTCAGTTTCTCTGTCTTTGCAATAGGTGCAACAACCGGTGTCCGGCTTGGCAAAGCCCTCTGAGATCTGTTGATGAGAAGTATCTGTGAGACAGATATTTTTATTTTACTAAGTATGTTCTCCACACTTCCTAAAACAGCAGGTTCATCACAAGGTAGGTAAAAGGATGAACGGTGCCTGCAGCTATTTTAAAGTGTCCCACCATCCAAAAGGTAACAGACCAAATCCTCTATGCTGCATTAGGATGGAATAAGCAGCAGCTGGGAAGCTTACAAATCTGCTCAGGGAAGCCTCTGTGTAGCAAAAAGGAGGGTGAGACATTACCACAGAATTTCTGTGATTCCTTGGCTTGCTGCTCAAGATAAGTATCATAGCCTTAAATATTTGAGGGAAATACTAAACCTAAGCAAAGTAAAGTGAGGTTCAAACTGAATTGTTTGCAAAGAATAGGGAAGGAAAAGAGAAGGAATAGAGGCCAGGAGGCATTGGACAAGCCAAGGAAAACATTTTGAGAACACCATGCCTCTTAGTGCAGTCAAATGTATTTCAAAAGGAAAGAAATAGGTTTTCAGAAGTTATTGCATAGCCAGGCTGTAGCCAGGAGGTATATCCTTGCCCCTGCTTTGAACCACAGATACACCCTCTCCTTCTGCCCAGCATTTTTCACTCACCAATCTCAAAGCACTTACAGATGTTCAAACTTCGCATACTTCCGAGATTAACTTTCTAGATTAAGTTTCTTGATAACTCTACTCAATAAAACAGACTTCAGCTTTTTCCTTCTGCTCACAAAGTCCCTGCAAAAGCTGCTTTGCTGTAAAGCTACAGGGTGCCTCATGGCAGCCTGCAAGTTCTACTGCTTTTCTCTCCATTGCAAGCTTAGATGCAGCAGTTCCACTGTATTTTGTGTCTTATTTTATGTACAGCTTGGCAAACACTGACTTGGGTGCAGCAACTCCAACAGAAGAGCCTCCCTTTCCTGCTGTGCTGGACTCTGAACCGGAGCTGGATTAGCCAGTAAGGTAGGAGGGCAGGGCAGGAGGAGCAGAAAGACAGTGTCAAGACAGGCAAGGAAATCCTGGCATTCCTCTCTGAGCCTGTAACCAAATCCTCTGTCCTCTGTTATTCTTGCCACTCATTCTCCATCTGTAGGAACTGATGAGGATGCAACTAGGCCAGCTCAGTAGGCAACAATTGCTTCAGCATTTGTAAATACTCAGTAATCGGCCCAGATCAAGTTCCTTGTTGCCAGGAAACTGCCCGTCAGGTCTAGCCCTTTTTTCTGCGCACTGCTGGTCGTTTTCCTGGTGGTTTGCGCAGACTTCATCTTGAGGGCTGTTTGCTGGTGGCTTGCTTTGAGCATCAGTAGCACTGATGCTAAACCCTGCAGTGAGGTTCTTCCTCCCTAGCTGAGCGAGGAAACCTTTTCCAGGCAGTTCACAGCAGCAAACGAACAGCCAGCAGTGAATGCTTCCACGTGCCTGCCAGGGACCTCTTCACTTTTGCAGAGCTCAGCTCAGACTTTCTGTGCTCAGGGGAACTGAGGGGAAACACCTCTGGGGATGGGTTAGTGTTGGCCACCCTGGGCAGCTAGTAAGGACGCCCCATTCACGACACCCTCCAGCAACCTTGGTGAACTCCTTGTGGCACCAGTCGAACCCTGCAACTGCCCGGTAGAGAACAGCCCATCTCATTCAATATGGGGAACACTGGCGAATCCACTCATGGCCCAAGTATTCAGGAGAAGTACTCCAGAGAAGGGTACAAGAGAGCACCCCAGACTGTAGTAAGTTATCTCTTCTAAAGGGTAGTCATTAAAACCACGGCACAGTTTACACAAGGCTCTTGCTGGCTCTAGCAGCAGGAAGGAGAGTAGTTCCATACAACCTTTCAGCTTTACACGCTTCTCACCCTGGGCACAGACGTCCATGTCCATACCAGCCTCCTTCAGCACTGCATTACCTTACGCCCTGCTGGTGTCGATGCAGAGGGCTGCCGGCACCTGGCAGGGTGCAGCTGTCAACTGTGCAGCACCCAAGCTCAGCATCGCATCCCACCCGCTTCCCCTGCCAGCTGCCACAGCACAGCCCAAGGAGACATCACACCAGCATCTCTGGGGCTGCAGCCTGCTCGAGGCCCTTGACTGCACTAATGCCAGGACAAACCTGTGCTGGATCAGCCACCAGGATCCCCTGCCTGCTCCCTTCCCTTCCACACAAGAGGCTGCCTCCTGCCCTGCCCTCCTACCCCAGCAAAAGCTCCTGTTTGATATGCACTCCAGCTGCTTCCCAATAGGGGAGAGGATCCCTCTCTGACTGACATTTCCTTTGAAATAAGAGCAACACAGCAGACGCTGGACTTCCAGTGTGTCAACACACACAGCTCAGCACCTCCATGGGTCCTGGGAGTCCTTCCAAGACCTGCTGGATCGCTGTGGTTAATAAATTCTCAGCCTCTGAGCAGAAAAAGTCTTCTGCTTTGAGGAGAATCAGTCCTGCGCTGCTTCCATCAGGTGGACCCACTTGCACAGCAAAGCAAAAATAAAGCTGTAACTTAGGCAAGATCCAGCCTTTTGCAGGAAGATTCGTGCCACAGAAGCTTGGCTCCAGATGGGACCATAAGTCAACTCTCCACAACAGCAGCAGCCCACTAGGCCATGAGGTCACTGGCAGTCCTACTAACAAAGATCATCTGCGCCATCCTCCTCTTGCTGTTCCTCTGCTGTCTCACCACATGCAATGGAATACACTTCAGCAGACAAACCCTCTTCACTGTGCAAGATACAAAGCTGGTGGAAACCATTCAGTGAATTATTATTTTAATATGAAATCCCCAACTTGGCAAGACCAAGGAACAGTTGGTATAAATATCTATTTTTAAAACATGGATTAAAAAAATTTGTAAGTCAGTGGACTTGTTTAGATGTCTGTTTTCCAGTTCACAAATACTGAAGCTCCAATTTTTGGATTAGAGTAATTTTTCATTCAGAAAAATCAAGTGGGTTGCTAGTAGGCAGGAGGGTGAGCATGAAGATGAATGCACCAGTTGTATGCCCTGGGTTTCAGCTGAATCATTTCCAAAATAGACTCTTTTCCCCCTATCTAAGATGGGAAACATCTGAGATAATTTCCCATCCCACATGGATTTCACAATTTCCCGTCCCTGGGAACGTAGAGTGCCTAGCACATGGGGCCCCGCAGACATCTACAGATAAAGACAAGGCAAGGTAGGAATGCTGGAAACTCAAAGACAAACAGGGATTGAAATTACATGCTAATTTTTCCACAGCTAATTAACCACTGGAACAAGTTTAGGGGATAGAGTGCCCAACTTTCATCCCAATTTCCTCTCATTTTGACAGGACTCAGATGCTTTCAGTGGTTTTAGAAATACTTGCCTTACTGTACATAACTAATGTTACACTACCAAGACATGCATAATCAAGTGCCCTTGCCCCACAGCTGTGCCTTCCTGCATTGGTTCTCATTAAATAAGAGATTCATCTTGGCAGTTTGTGTGCATGGCCTAGCACACCCTCCAAAGGGTCCTTCAGTGAACCCCAGCTTTACCGAAGTCAACGGCAGAACAGAGCAGGACTAGGATTTCACTCCACTGCCTTCGTTACACACATTTTCAGCAGTTGCACCTCCACATCTTTTTTTTGACCCTGCACATCTAGAACAGAAACTAGGGCACTGGTTTATTACAACAGAGTGACTTACCCAAAGCGTGACTTTTCCCAGAGCGTGAACACCACCACACAGTTCAAACCGCACCGCACAATGCGGAGCCTTCTCTCAGATCCACACGTGAAAATATCTCTTCATGATAAATTTTCAAATTACAGACAATGCAATTCCCTCTCTCTCCACCCTTACCTTACGTTAAGCATATCTCTTTTCCTCCTTTCCATGTGCCTCACTCACTCAACACAGAAACAGAAAACATTACGGTCCTTTTTTTACTCAGGCCAAGAATCAGCAATGGATAGATACAAACCGCTCCACCTGAAGCACTGTAGGAAACTGCAGGGGAATTTGCACACTGAAATTCAGGCACAGTGCTTGGAGGGAGTTTCCCTTCATTTAGGGGTAGGCAGCACAGAAATGACAACATTGCTTCTTGCAGTTTTGCAAGTCTCAGGCAAAGAGGAAAAGCAGCAAAGGGATCATTAAAATGACATTCTTGATGGATAGTGGCAGAGGGGACAAGAGGAGAGGAAGCGATCAAGAACACCAGTGTCTTGCTTTCAAAGCCTTCTGCACTGGATTTAATCAGTTTGATTGTTTCGGTGCAGCTCGGTCAGCAAAGGACTAAACATGGGAAAGTAGCAAGCTATATTTTATGTACAACTTGAGAAATGCTGACAGCACTGGGAGGGGTGGGGAAGAGCAGGTACCAACAGAATAGGCAGCAGCTCACAGCAGAGCTGAAGATGAGGCAAGAGGGATGATGCCAGCTTTGGTTTGAAGTCAACAGCCAGCCCAGGGCGGAGGCTTTGGACTGGACCCGGAGAGAAGCATTACAAGGCAGAAAAACATGTACCACTGCGCAGGTAAACTGCCCTCCGCTTCATAGGTTTTAATGTGTAAAATCTCACTGCAGCACATGGGGATTTATGGAAACTAAATATGAAGCCCAAGTCCTGCCGACTGTCATTTTGTCTCATGTCCCCATGGAACAAAGATTTCATGCTTTACCTCCTTTCTCTCTCCCTGCAGGAATCCAGGCAGCTGATCTAATATGAAGATTCACCTGAGAAAGGTACAAAACAGCCTGGGGAAAAGCCTTCATTTCACCAGCAGGTTCATTCACAGAGAGCATGACACAGCACATAATGGGGCCATTGTTTCTGGAATAAAATCTCCATTTGAGCTCTATTATTTGGCTATGATCAATGGGTGGGAATTAAAGTCTCATCCTGGGAAAAAAATTAGCTTGCTAACACTGTGTTGAAAGATCAGGTAATGGAGTTGCAAAGTAAGTGTGGGCACCCGCACCATCTCTTGGTGAGTTTGAGAATGCCAGAGGTAAAAGCCCCTGGTAGAAAAAGCTCCCCAAACACAGGCATAGCCCTTACCACATCCCATGAGAGACAACCAAGTTAAGGGCTGTGATTTGTAACAGGCGATGTCAGTGTTTCACAGTACTTCAGTCCAGACTTCAGCTCCCCACAGCTCCTGCCCAGTGCGGGGGCATTTGAATTCCCTGGGTGCTTACATGTTTGCCTGTTCAGCCTCTACATTTTCTGTCCCACGGATGAACAGAACCAACCTCAATAACTTTGAGCTGTTCTGCACCTCTGTCCTACCTAGGCCTGGGGTATTCTCAGAGCACCTACTTCCCACCCATCCTCCAGGTACCTTCCCATCTCCAACAGGGGCGCCAGCAGAAACCCGCTGCTCTCACCACTCAGTGATGATGGGCAAGTTTCCCCCCCCCACCTGCCAAGGGGTGGATTTCAGCTCTCCAAAGCTCATCAGACTAAACACCCCACAGAGAACCAACACATCACGGCCATAGCAACATGATGCCCACCTTCCCCCTCACCTCAGATTCAGTCTGATGTTTTGGAACACCAACAAAAAAAAAGACCCTGTTTAAACTAGTAGTTACAGGTTCAAAAAGCAATGTCTGCTGCTTGGGCAACTAAGTTTGGACCATCATTGTCAGTCTCTTTGGGCAGACACCCATCACACTCGCCTTCATCCTCTCCCAAGGCCCGCATCAGACAGGAGATTAAAAGCTCTTTGCTGCCCTCTTCCGAGCAAACCCAAGTTACATGTCAGTACGGGTACCGGCTCCGGAGGCAGTCAATGAGCAGAGCTGTGTTTGCATGCAAAACGAATGACAGTGGTATGGCAACAAACAGCTGTGACAGGACAGGTTAGAAGTGATCATCAGCTATTGCAGACGAGGACTGCACATTCGAGCTATGCAGCCTGAACCATTAGGTATCCATAGAGGGCATTCCTGGCATTTTGTTTTCATAACTCTCAGGTTAATCCTCCTGTGTGGAAATATAAAGAAATACCTCCCAGCATATCCTGTTCTCAGTAGTCACAAACATTTCAGAGCAGAAGCAGACCATAAGACATGTAAAGAAATAGGAAAAAAATTACTTGTAGATTTAAGAGGACAATTTGGTCTGGGTTGGGTTTTTTTTTAACTAAACACACTTAAATCTTTTACATTCTCGAGCACTGCTCTATCCTGTCCTCCCAGGGAACATATACCTTTATCTAGACATACAACATGCACACACATACTATCTTCAGAACAAACCTTAACACTGCAACCTGCTGCTTTCAAGGCATTTACTCTAGATAACTAATCATTCATGGAAACCTGTTAAATTAGACCGTGTGCTCTCCATTAAAGCCCTCTAAAAATCAGGCTTATGAGCCTGAGAGCGCCTCAATTTTCATATGCAAATATAAAAAAAAAAAGTAAAATTCATTTCTAAACATTTCTAGAATAGTTCTTCTCCCATGTACCCTAGAACAGACAAGATGTCCCATGATGTGAAATCAACACTGCTTTTCTTGGCACTCTTTCTGGGATGCCCTACATACTTCAATCCTGAAGGGAAATGAGGGGTTTGAAGAAGACTAGGTAGCTTCATATTAATGACCATGAAAAATATCTTTTTCAATTTGTAAGCAATGCAACAAATCCCACATCAGGCTGCCACCAAGGCATCCATTGAACGTTCTCACTTGGGCACACCCACAGCATACAGCTGTGACTATGTGAGACTGGGATATGCCATGCTTCTGCAGAACCTTCCTCCATATGATCTCCAATCACTGCTTAATCTCCAACTGCTGCATAGTCTTGCCTGTCTCAGTGACCAAGCCCTGCAGTGAGTGATAACCAGTTGTTCTTTACGTATACAAATGTGATACTGTCATCCCACATACAATGGTGCAGAAACTATGAAAGTCTATTTAATACGCCAGGGATAGGTTCCCAGGTGTCACATGAACCCAGACAACCTGTAAACAAGCATCTGCAGCAATCTTGAAGCAAAACATAACCACTATCACCATAAGGTACAGGGACTGAAAAACTGGTTCTCTGTGGGATTTTGGGCTAAAATTCTCTAGGCTCCAAAATCTGCTTGCTTTGCTTTCAAGACTTCTTTACTCTGCAAAGCATGCAAGAGTCACCATGCAGATAACTGAAAAACAGGGCATTTGAAAGAAGGAAGGACCAGTGTGCCTTCCCCAAAGTCATCTACCAACCATTGAGTCCTTCACTTAGGAAGTGCTGACCTGCTTTTTAGACACCTCAGGTTTGGAGCTCTGCATCAGGGAGGCTGCAAACACACTTTGGTTTGGTTTCCCAGGGTTTTTCAAACCGGTATCTTTCAGAGAAAGGAGCTGCTTGGAAGCACCCTGAACCTTTGGCAATGCAGCAGCGTGTCCAGCAGGCCTGGCAGCCCAATCCTGCGTGCCACTTGTTGGATCAGCCTTGCTACTAGGAAGCTATTTGCAAAGCAGCTTAATAGGTTGCATTTATCTTTGCCATATTTCACCACTGCTTCCCCTTTGAAGCCACTGTGCAGCCTTGGACAGTCTCTCCTGTCAGAAAGAAAGCCAGTTCTCCCTTCAGCAGCAGCACAGCAGATACCCCAGAGGCCAGCGAAGCAAGAAAGCATCTGTGACGTGCAGCTTTCTGAGACAGGAGAAGCCAAGACATGCAGGGTCTAGATTTATGGATTAGACATGCTGCCATGGCATACAAATCACTCTGCGCTCAGTGCAATTCATTACCACATTGCTATGGCTAGTCACATTCTTCACAGGTGCAAATGATGCCAAAAAGGCTTTTTACCTTTCATGTGCCAAGACTTAATGATGCAGATTCAGGACCCTTCCTGCCTCCCCGGGGGAAGTGAAACCAAAGTCAGCAGTTGTTCTGTCTTTGTGGGCACACCGAGTCCTGACGGTTTTCCAGCACCCCCCGGCACTGCTGACAGGCAGGCAGCTAAGCAGCCACAGGGCTGGGATCATGCCTGCTCCCAGTCCAGCCTCTCCCAGCAACAGAGCCTGTCCCTGTAGCACTATCATTACCTGCCCATGTGCACTAGCAACATCCTCTAACCCGGGTAAATTCAGCTAAAAATCTGCAGGCAAAACCAGGGATTCATTCTGCCACACTGGGATACTTCCCGATAGTACTGGGAAATCAAGGGCCTTTTACATCCCTTGCATGTATCAGTAAAGGAAAAGGACTTCAACAACAGGCATAAACCAGCTAAAATAACAGTATAATTGACCTAAAGCAATGAGAAGGAAGGGGCAAAGGGAAGACAGTGGGTTGAACTACTTCCTTATACATCTGCATCTTGATTCTGGGTAAAGGACACCAGGGAAGAACAAGCCAGAAAACAGGCTTTCTATTCCTATGAAAAGTTTGCTTCTCAGGGGGGAAAAAAAAAAATAATACAACAGTACTTAAAAATCAGAGATCTGAAAGTGTCAGGGGGCCTCATGGAGCATCAATTTTGGCATCTCCACAGAGCAGGCTCCTCGGCGGAGCTGTGTGCCCCCTTGGAGGCCACGGTCACTGGTGATATTGCAGCCCCTAGCAAGAGGTGCATTGGCTACACAGTCCAGCAAGGTCCAATCCCCAGAAGAAAAAACAAATCTTAGCTGGAACTCCATTTCCTTGGGTGCTACACTGCACTATCCCATCAGACTAATGCCACAGAGAGTTGCTGTTGGAGGGATGTGGTGCAGAGACAGGAACGGGAGGAGAGGGGCCTCCCCGAGGCAGAGCTGTGTGTCACTTACCTCACATCAGGCCGGCCCAGGCGCGCGCAGCATGGCGATCATCCTCCTCAGCCTTCGACGCCACCCGGCACGGCAAGGGGGATTCATATCGCTCAGGGGACCCCATCTTCCCGCCTCAGCCTCCATCCGCACAGCCTCCACCCAAGCACCAGGGGCTTATTCCGCTGCAATACTTCACACCTCTGGGGCTAGCACGGCCCCCTGAGGCGAGCTGAGCCGAGGTGAAGCACCCTGAGGCAGAGGAGCCCCCAGGACCCTCCTTTTCCCCTCAGGCGGCCGCCCTGAGCAGCTCCTCCCTCCTCCTCCTCGCAGGTTTCCCTCATCAGCCTCCCGGCTGGAGGTGCGGGCAGGCTGGGGGGGCGTTCGGCGGCCGTTGGCGGCCGTTGGCGGCCGTTGGCGGCGGCGCGAGGCACCGCCGCCTCCCAGCTGTCCCCTCACAGCGCCAGGGCTTCTCCTGGCGGCTGTTCCGACGTGATGTGGGGGCTTTGGGGGAGACCGTGAGCCCCCCCAGACCGGGCTTGGGGCACAACGCGAGCCCCCCCCCCCCCCGGCACCGGGGCCCTTCACCCACAGCCGGCAGGGCCATCGCCCTACAGGTGTGCCGGCACCAAGAAACACCCTGCCCTTTCCAGTCCCCATCCTGTGAAAACAAGCAGCAACTCAGGGGAAGGAGCAGGAACTCCACCTTAGACTGGCCCATTGTGGAAGCCAGTAGCTGTCGAAGTTTAACCCTGTGGGGCACTTCTGGTAACATCTCCACCTGCCTTCGTATTCGTTCTGCTTGGCACAAAGTTTGAGTGTAAGGGAGGGTGAGAAAAGGCCAGGGAGCACGACAGAGGGCAAGGAACCTAGTGTAGAACGGAAAAACAAGCCATTTACATCATCATGCATCATTATTTTATTTCAATTTTGCTTTGTTCCAAAAATAATTAAGGGACATCATAACCAGCAGGAGGCCTGTCGGTGGGTTTTGCAGTTTGAGTCTCTAAAGAAGAAGGGATCTCTTGTACCAGGTGCCATACAAGCACAGGCAAAAACAGCCTCTGGTCTCGACAACTCTCGGCTTCAGGGTGAATTTCTCACAAACATTCAGGGCCCCAGTCTGACTCAGTATATCTTGAAGTCAGTATAAGCGGATGAAAAGGAATGAAGATAGGGTAAATGGGTAGGCTTCTCAACATTCCCTCCCTCCCTGCCCCAGAAGAACATTGGAAAAGATGCATCAAGCAAGAACATCCTTTCCCTTTTACTGATGGGAAACTGAGGCAGGAGAAGACTATGTCACTTGTCCAAAGTTACTAAGGCAATCTGTAGGAGCACCAAGGAAACTGTATTTCTCCATTGTCCTAGTCCAGTACCTTAACTGTTCACTGCCCACCTCTGTCCTCACCTGATGCAATGCAACCAGAAGCATCGTGGAAAGTATGGCCGAAATACTCTAGCATGAGAGAGATCGAGCACTGTAGCCCCTAACAGCTTATGAGCAGTTTGAATCAGTTCTGGTTGCTGTAGTTTATTATTTCCTTCGTCTACCAACCCAGAACCACTCCCAGCTCAGCAAAGCAATCAAGATCATGCTAAAGAGTTCAAAGCATTAAAACCCACAAGATCAGGTCTTTGCAAATACAGCAAGTGTCCAATCAGTTCAAGCCCCACTTCGGACTGCAGTCAGGATCAGATGCTGCACTGAGTTGTCCCCTCTGGATATCACAAGCCACATGACCTTGGCACAGTATCGCCCAAGGTGGAGGAGGGTCTTCAGCCTTATGATGTTAATAACTGTTGTAGGGGCTTCTTGAAGAACATACCCAGGAGTCTGCATGCTGGTGTAGATCTCGGGTGGTGCTCCGGGCTTCAGCGTTCATTCTCCGAAATTTCTGCAGGTAGACAGTGATGAAGATAACCAAGATACCCTGGAGGAAAAGGAGGATGAAGAGACAGAGCTGTGAGAGGAGAGCCAGGCTGCAGTACCAGTACTGGCACGTGGAGATGACCTCGTCTTCTGTCAGATAGGCAATGACCCGGTCCTGCAGGTGAGCTGGGGAGGTGCATCTCACATCCCTGTATAAGGTCCGGTTCTGCTGCCACTGGAGCCAGGATCGCAAGTAGAGGATGTCACAGTTGCATTCCCAAGGGTTGCCCTGCAGGTAGACTACCTGGAGGCTCTTTAGGTTGTCAAAGAGCCCATTGGGAATCGAGGTGAGCCTGTTGTAACCAAGGTGGATAACTTCAGCCGAAGGGCGGAAAGTAACTGGTAGTTTTGCCACAGTTAGGCCTTTCGACGTGCAGTCGATAATGTTGGTGGCACACTTGCATGGCACAGGGCATACGGGTATCACAAGTGGGAGGAAGCCAAGAAGGGACAAGAAGAGAATTCCACTGTTCATCTTCACCTGCAATCACTCCCCTGGTGGGACTAGATGAGGTGGAGACCAGGCAAGTAGTCACTGCACACCCTAGGACTGACACCACAGCCCAGGTCTGTCTTGGTTTGTTCTGCGGATGAGTTTCTAAAGTTGAGTGAATTTGATGCCCTTCTCAGGAGATGCAAGAGCTCTGAAAAGAACAGAGTTAAAAGAAATGTGCAAATTCTTGGTCTCTCGTTACAGGAGAGGGAATGTTCCTGGTCTTCCAACCCTGGATTTGAGGAGGGATATGAACAGATGGCTACTGGGAGGCTTAGCTGCAGCCACCAAATTCATTTTCACTAGTCCTCAAAAGTGTACAAGAGCTGCTTGTATTTTCAGTGTTACTGGAGGCGCATTACTAGGGTAGCCAAGAAAATTTATGTCAAGGCATCAAAAATTAGAATATGAAACTGCTCGTGCCTTATCATAGCTCTGAATTATGTCTGTAAGCAAAGTTTTGTTCATGCAAACTTGCAAGAGGAGATTCAGAAATAAATTTACTGTTATCACAAGTAAAAAATAGCCTTTCCAGTTTTGAAAAGATGTGACAAACAGTCCTTGGCCAGCAGAGAGGGTGCTGACTGCCAAGGGTGGAGGTCAGTGGAGTTTTCCATGCTAGATATTGCTCCAGCAGGTGAATAATCTCCTTCTGGAGCTGTGACCATGCTGGGAGACACGGGTCAACGAGCTGTTTTTGTATTGCAGTCTCATGCCACTGCTGAACACATGAGCTGCTACAACTTCTTTAGGAGAACAACTACACATACCTGCAACAAGGCAGTGCTTTTCTGTGCAATCTGTCAACCAAATAAAAAGAAACAAAAGAAAAAGAACAGAAGGTAGCTGTGTTGACTTACCAGAGTAGTTCAATCCTTGCTTTCTTGCTGGCTTTACAACAGAAGAGGAAGGTCTTAAAGCAGTCCAGCCAGTGCAAGGGTGTTTGCAGCTGCATAGCTGAGCTCCCGGATAATCCCTGTGCAGCTGGCTGGCAAGATAAGGGTCAGGCTCATCCCAGGGACACCTCCCACATCAGGCCTTCCTGCAAGTTTGCTGCATGTCACCGGAAGCTGAGGCTCCACCAAGCAAGTCTTCCAAGAAGTGGGAGCTGACACTGCTCGCAAGAGCACGTTTGCTGGCAGAGATGCTGACAGTACTGACAACTGTGATTCCGGGCCCACATGCCGAGTCCAACAGAAAAATCGCAAAGTCTTAATTGCAAAGTAGTAACTCAAAATGCATTTCAACCTGGAAGGTGACGTTACTGGTTTGTGCTGCACTCTCTGAGCACTGTGGCCTTTGGTTTCCCATCTCATCGGGAAGACTATATTTGGCAGAGTGGTGAGACCTAGCACTTTGCAGTGTGCTGGCCCTGAGGTTTCCCTTCAAGCAGTGACACAAATCTACTCCTAATTAGCAGTGGCAGATCTGCTGAAAGAAAAGGACTTCCAGTGACCACGCTGCTGTCAATAGTTGAGCCAAGGAGAAGGATCCTCCAGGCACTTGCATCCTCTCATGACTGTTATCGGGGTAAAATGTAACTCTTGGCGTTTCATTGTCTACATCAAAATAAACTAGTTAGGTTCACAGGAAGGATGACAGACTGGGAAAGACAGTGCTCGAGGAACTGTTCTTTTGATAGCCAAGTGAGTCGGCAGCTCTTGACAAGCGCAGCTTGCACCTACCAAGAAAGACTGACCACATCCTTTATTCAGAAGTTGCATTACACAAATACTTGAAACAGTAAGTCCAAGGGTCAAAACTACATTTATGTAGAATCTTGTCTTCTCGAGGCCATCGCACCTTCACAGACATTTTTCTGCCATCAGCCTGACCCCAGGCATTGGCTATGCTCCTTAGGATAAGGCCACCAGAATTACATTGTGAAACTGTTGCGCCATCAGGCCCAACTCTCCATTACCTTGTACTGTGCACGTTGTACAGAGCAGAAATGATGAACGCCCTGAATGTGCTGATGTTAAAGAGAATTTAGGGTATAAACAGCAGCAGAATTTGGCCCTAACCAAGGGAAAATCTCTGATGCTCTAAACAAAACAATTAAGGTTTAGACTTCTATTAAGTTGGAGCAGATCATTACAGCTGTTTCACTGTGGCAGGCAGGCAGAGTGGGAAAGAGATCTTAGCCTAACAAATGAACCCAGTTTTTCCTGCAGGACCTGCTTTCCACTTGGGAGCAGCTTGACTACCGCAGGGTAAGTTTGCTCAGCAACAGCTTTGTCTCATGCATTTGGTGCTACATTTATTCAGAGGCAGGTGTTCAGGCCAGGTGTGGCACGGAGCTGATCTAGAGCCAGACCCATCCTGGCTCTGCATGCAGCACAGACTAAACAGTGCTCCTCTGGCTACTTACAAAACGATTTCCTGGGACTGGCTCCTGCCCAGCTGCCCATGGCTGATTTAGACACTGCTCCTTGGGGAAGCTTAAAGATAGAACTTCAGAGTCATCTTGTCTAGCTTCTGACATAAACACAGGCCAGAAATCCCACGTGGGAAACCCTGCCTGGAGCCTGCTCTGCCAGAATTGGATGAAAGGAAAAACAGCATCAGTTTTGCTCTCTCCTGCCCATAATGTATCACCAATGCTGCTCAAGGGGACTGAAAATTAAACAGAAAGAGGTTGGTTTTTTTGAATGTATTTATTTCACTGATCAATTCAGGTAGTAAACATTATTAATAATAATAATAACAATAATCATTTAATAAAATGGATACGTTTTAAAAGGTTTCATTTTTCTTTGTTCACAATGAAAAAATGTTCAAACAGAAATTTACAAAAAAATATATATTATAATAACCCAAGAGATGGACAGAAAACAAAAAGCCTAGGAATGGAGCAGGGGGTGAGGAAGTCGCATGGCAGGAGCAAGCCAGCATTAAAGCGCAGCGGGGTTTGTGAGGAGGAGCAGGGAATGCCGTCGCCGAGCACGAAGAGCGGGACGCCCTCCTTGTCTGGGGGAGGCATGCGGGGAGGCAGCAAGGACCGCACAGGCGGGACCAGCACAGCAGCGGCACATAAGGAGTTCACACCACAGCCCCCTCCCCAGTCGGGCACGGGGTCCCAGACGTTGTACCGACAGCCCCAGCTGCAGCCTGGGACAGCTCTGCGGCGCGGGACACCACCTCGGCAGCGACCCACTCAGCAGGGCAAAGCTTGGCAGAGACGTGGGAATGCGCGTGGGGTGCAGGGGTTGCACATGAGGCTGTGGAGGGTTGCATGTGGGGAGGTGTTAAATTACTTTCCTATCCACACTTCTCACTGCCAGAGCCAAATGGCCAAGCTACATTTGTTCAGGAGTCCCTTCTCTGCTTACTGTGCAGCTCAATGCAGCAGTACAAAACATTCCTTCTTTAATAAACAGATGCCACCTTCCAGGACAGAGTCTGAATCCCTGGTGTCCCCCAAAGTCAATCTCTAAGCCCTTTCCAGGCAGCCCCCAAACTCTGGTGCTCTGGGCAGGGAACCTCCTACACAGAGATGTGATTTCAGCAGTACTGCTGCCCCTCTGTAGAAGCCATCGCCGGTGCCTCACTCATGTACATTTTTGCCTAAGCGCAACTTGAACCACCTTCACCAGCTGGCAGAGGGAGGCTTCAGCTCTCTGCAGAGGACAGACTTGTGACTATCGACTTGATGTAGAAGCCATGTGCACTGAGCTGATGGAGACTTCCTCACCCAGAGGGACAGGGCAGATCCACCCTCAGCAATCCTGCCTGTGTGTGACCAGAGTACCCTGTGCTCTCACCAGCACACAGCACTTCCGCACACAGCCCAGGATAAAAGCTGTCAGCTCCTCTTTGTCCTTGCTAAAGGGTAAAGGTCTCTAGGAATCTTCTAGGAATTAATGTGTTCGAAAGAGGAACGCCTCTAGCTGGACAGGGCTCATTTGCAACAAAATACCCTCTTCACAGACAAGACTAGTATAAGAAAGTAGGGGACAGGTACTGCAAGGTGTTTTCTGTCATGCTAGCATGGATAAAGCTGAGAACTCAGCAGTCCTCCTGCTTCAGAAAGCAGCAAACCAGCTCTAGAAAACCTGGAGGAACCTCCTGTTTCAGGCTACTCCACTGCTCAGTTAAGCACATTGCACAAAGAAAGGTTGTATTTTCTCCTTAAGTACCTTGGTCCTGCATGTTATTGAAGACAAGCGGAACCCTTCCCCTCTCCTACACTGGCACTGCCACTGTCACTTATGAGCTCAATACAGGGGAGAATGAAAGAAAAAAAAACAACCAACACCAACCCTAGTTGGACACTGCTCTTGCCCAGCTTGCACATTTCTGCCAAGGCACTTCCACCCTCGCTTGTCCTTCCACCCTGTGCCAGGGTCTCTCCCCTGCCCCTGCAGCCCATGTTCTGGCTCAGCAGAGGCTCTGTACAGTGAATAACTGGAACCAGCCAACCTACCCACCACCTGGACGAGCCCCGATCAGGACTCTAAAGCCCCATGGGGGGAATCAGACAAACGCAGTGCCTAATAACAGAATTTAGGGCCTGGCTATTCCCAGCCAACGCTGTGCTTCCTAGCCAGGGAGATCTACTGGGGAGAGACAGAGATGGAGGAGCAGATACAAAGGGGGAAAGGTGCAGAGGAATCAGTCCGGGAGCCAGAGGAGCAGAAGGGCCCAGCCCATGGCAGCAGTCCCTGGAGTCGGTGGGAAAAGCCAAGTCTCTCTCCCTCCAACAGCCCTGATTCCCTGCGAGCGTGGTAGTGTTGCTGTTGAGGCCTGCCCTGTCAGGCACATCACACACTGGGGCTCTGCTCTGGCTGGACTGAAGTTAAAAATACTGCAGGAAGCAAGAACAGGGCAGAAGCTGCTGCCCAAAGAGTGCTCTTATCTCTGCCCAGCAGATCCACCAGGCTTCCCAGCACTGAGACAGGAAGAGCCTCAGACCGGGGAGGGGGAGAAGGGCTGAGTCCCAGGGGAAGGGCAGGGGAGCAAGTGCCAAGCTCACTGGGCTGCGCTCAGCCCCATGCAGTGACACTCCTGCACCTGCCAGTGGCCCAACCCCTGCCTGGACAGGCGGCTTGCAGATCTCTGGTACGAGCCTACAAAACCTGCCCCTTTTCCCAGGAGAAGCTCAGAGCCAGCAATGC
The DNA here is from genome assembly GCA_031468815.1 of Morus bassanus. Taxonomy (NCBI): domain Eukaryota; kingdom Metazoa; phylum Chordata; class Aves; order Suliformes; family Sulidae; genus Morus; species Morus bassanus. The sequence goes on from CM062577.1 coordinate 30,679,993, forward strand.
GCTTGTGGGACCACAAAGCCTGGGGGTAGGGCACAGCTCTGCATTTGGGGTTGGATTTCAGCCCTAGGGTTTCTACCTCCTCCAAAGCAGTCCTGGCTAAGCACTCCGGCTGCTGTCATGGTTTTCAGAGCAGATGCTGGAGACACACTGCGGCTGGATGACCAGAGCTAAACCATGCGATACCCTCCTGCAGGGCCCTGGGGTTCCTCTACCAACACCTCCAGCCTGTCGTGAGAGGAAACCATAGCTGGGAAGGTGCTCGCTTCCATCATCTCCTCCTTGCAGGCAATAGTCAACAACTTATCCTCTTTGCCATAAAGACATAACTGAGAGCAGTAGAAGCCATTTTCTTCTAACTGACCTCGAGAGACTCAGTCCCTTGCTACTCAGTGCAAAGATGCTGGAGTTTCTTGATAGGAAAAACAAAACCAACCAATTAAACAAAAAAACCCAGAAAAAACCCGGGCAGGAAACGAGGCAACCGTCAGGACCCCCGAGGCGGTCAGTGCACAGAGAAACCCCCAGCCCCAGCTCTGTGGGCCAGAGCTGGCCCCAGGCTGAGGAGCCCGATCAGTGCAGGTCAAACTCACAGGAGGGTATGGCTGCCTTTACAATGCTTGTGCTGGCCCCAGACAAGGGGAACGGGGAGGGGGGCACAGCACCTCAGTTGGGAGTAAACATTTACGTGCATTGACACAGATAGTCTTCAAGTTTGTACACCAGAGAAACCAGGACTTTAAATACCAGAGCATTCCCAAACAAGAGATTAGTACATGGGAAAGGGAGACCTTTTTCTTTTCTTTTTTTTCTTTTTTAGGATGCCTTAGAGAATTCCCAGGCTATTTTTTTTAAAGAAAAAAGAAAAGAAAGAATAATTATTAAAAAAGAAATACACATCAGTAAACTGTTAAGTGAACAGCCTCCTCCACAATCCAGCTGACCGCAAAGCCAGCATTGCTGCTAATAAATTAGAGGGTGCGGGTGCAGCTCTTGCCCACAAGTCTCTATACAACAGGAAACCTTTTCTAAATGTACACAGCTTGTGCCAGGCCTCAGATGGTCACTGGGGGATTCCCTCTGCCCTCCAAGTACCTGCCTCTCACTGATCCTGCATCTGCTGCTGCATCTTCTGCAGCATCTCTTGCATCCGCCGTAACTGCATGAGACAGAGAAGAGATAGTCAAAAAGAGATCTGTTGTGGCTGGGAGCTGGTGATCTGCACTGGGGGCAGTCTCTTCGGGCTGACAAAGGGATCCCTCAGAGAGTATTAACTCCTGCCTGAGCACAGAGGCATCTGTGCCTGGGGTGGAACGGAGCCACGTTTCCCTGACAGAGAAAGCCACAGCGTTCACACCCTCTCCTTCACACCAGGAGCCCATGATGGTGGGAGGCAGGAGTGGGAAGCCCCGGGGTAGCCTCTACGGGGCAATCCTGGAGAAACTCCTCAGATTCCAGCTCCAACACCCAGAAGGCCCAGGCAGAAATGGGTCTCACCTCCTCATCCTTCATTTTGATCAGCTTCTCCGTCTCAGTGTCCGGTGTTGGGAGAGGCAGGATAGGAATTGGGCTTTCTATCCTGTTGTCCTGAGTCAGCTTGCTAGAGAGAGAGAGAGAGAGAGAGAGAGGGAAGAAACGCGGTCAGTCGTGGTTGAGGCTGGCTGGCTTTGGCGTCACCACACGATGGTTGTCACTCACGATGGCAGAACTGCCAGCAATGTGGCAGGATGCACCCGGCCAGGTGGAGGGGCCGTGGGGCAATCTAACCCAGAGGTGTGGGATGCACTCAGATGCAGAATGAGACCAAAGTCAATAACGGTTTTCAAAATAGAAGCTTGCGGGTAGCTAACAGAGAAAACCCAAACCAGGCTTACACTGAGAGCAAACACAGAAAAAAGCCTGATGTTTCTGACTACCTTTTGTAACTGCACTGGCAAGCTTAGCAGAGACATTTACAGACAATTTATCTGGTCTCCTCTGGCTCATCTCTGCATGTACCTCCGCATATACACAGCATCAACACAAACTATCAGCATCCCTAAGGCACCAAATGTTCACCATAGTCCCTTTTTCTTCCAGGAAGATAAAACCAGGGGAGCAGTTTAACAACAAAGCCTGCCCTCATATTCAGGAGGTGGGAGACATGAGCCACAACAGGCACAGCACAGCAGCGTTGCGGTGAGGGCTGGGGGTGCACACCAGTGCAGGCAGGGGACAGAGGAAGAAGGTGACTTTCTTCCAAAAGTCAGAGCTCTCTGTAGGTGAGGAGGGGGTGAGTAGCAGCCGAAGACGCCTGGGCTGAAACTGGGAATTCAAGATGCCACTTGCAGGCGTTCACCACTTGGAGTCACCGTTGGCTCATTATTAAGTCAATTCCAGCTCTGGAGCTTGGGATCTCCTCCCAAAACGAATCTCTAGACTAGGACCTTTATCCCATTGCTAGAAATGGCCACGCTCCAGGTTTCTGAGACTTGTTCACTGAAACTAGCCATGGCGTGAGAAACGGTACCAAACATAAGCTTTTCTTAAGCTGAGCAATTGCTTTTCATCACGCTCTTCTTTTAATAGATACATAGCCTACCGAAATAGCAGCTGTGACACTTCTCACAGTTCTCTAGCATTTAACAGTTATTTTGGGACTCTGTATTCTCACTGTTGAAAAAGACAGGCTCATCTGCTATGCAAAAGTACTGAGACACACTGGGTGTGAACAGGATGTGCCAACCTCGACGTTTGCACACATGCAGGACTGCTCCTTGATGAAGCACAGCCATTTCTGCTGTGCAACGTGGCAGCACAGAGCTACCCGGCCAGTTCAGGCAGGAAGTGAAGGGGAAGGTTTACAACAGATGAGCCAAGACCTACTTAAACCTAAAATTTGTCACCAGTATTTCAGTCATGGAAGAGAGAAGGGAAAAAAAAATGTTTCAAATGAGAATCCCCTGATGTTCTCTCTTCTATTTTCTGATCACTGTGACTAAAACCACAGAGAATGAAATGCAACGGGAGGACAATGCAGAGAAATCTTTGGAGACGTGTTAAGAGTCTTGCTAATTGCCTGGGCTCTGTTCTCTGAGAAACAGCAGCATCCCAAGGGTCATGCTGTCATTTGAACAGAACTGCAGACTGCAGAATGCCTTCCTCTTTGGCAATGCACACAGCTATCACCCACCAGAGAGACGGCTTATCCCCTGTTTCATTAGGCTGGATGCATTTCACCCAGTGCTAGGAACAGCTCTTCCAAAGAATCTCCAGGCCTCTTTCCCCAAGATCTGCATGGGGAATCCCCAGACAGGATCATGGATTCTCAGAAGCATCCCTACCATGGGTTCAGGCTGTGGGAGACACACTTGGATTTGCTATTTCACTTCCCAGTGCCATTCCCCAGGCTGCAGCCCAGCATGTCCCCAGGAGACCCACAACCTCCTGACTGACGAGCCATTCTGACAGCAACCCCAGCTCTGCAGAGAGCGAGACACCCCTGCCACCTCCAGTTGAAGCAGTGGGGACCCACCTGGTCATTTGCTGGATGCACTGAGCTCGATAGTTCTCATAGTGGACATCGCAAGTGACGTCCTTCAGGTCATGCATGTGTGTCCGGATCAGCATGTTCCTCAGCTTCACAAAGTCGCAGTGTGCCTGGTTTTCCACTGCGGAAGCAACAGGAGAATGCTTGGATGTCACACCTCACCAGCCCTCTCCAGGGAGCCCCTTCTCACCTCCTGGCACACCCAGGCTGGACTAAAACTCCCCCAGGGCCCCTTTCTCATCCTCCCCCTACTCTCCCCTGCCACTGCCTGGGACTCGCCCCCGGGGCCCTGGTGCAGGCCTCGGTGATGCTCTCTGCTTCTCGACACTGACGTCAGGCTGCTGTGGTCACTGTGTTCCCAGGATTTTTTCTGGGTAAGAGGATTAATTAAGCACGTACAGCAGAGCCCTGAAAGAGAATGCTGCTCCCAGGTACACAGGATGTCATTGTTATAACCACAGTGAGCACAGCCAGTGCTGGAGGCAAACTGCTTGTCTCCTTGGAATTTAGGACTGATGGAAAGGCCCCTGTAGGCAAAATCAGCTCCTGAGGGGCAAAGCCGTGAGCAAGCAATGGTCTGGAGAGCTGAAAGAGCTGCTGTTACCATGGGGAGCCAGGCCCCAGGCAGCGCTGTGGGACTCTGCAGGGAAGTGTTGAGCTCAGTAGCGGTGTGTTTGCCATGGTCATCTCCATTTACCTCTCTGCAGGGCTGGGGGAAGGTGCAGGGTTTCACACAGTTGATCCCACTGCGAAATGCCAGTACCCCAACAGGCACAGCCCCCTCCAGAGCCAGGGAGAGAGCAGAGCCAGCAGCTGGGCAGCCCAAGCAGCCGGCACTGGCCCACAAGTGCACACACAAGCTTTTGGGGTCCAAAGCTGCAAGACCTTAAAGCAATGCACCAGCACGGGGGAATCAGCAACAGCAGCAAAAGCCATTTCAGGGTTATTCTGCCTATGGACTTCATTAATTTTCTCCCTTTAGAAAGGTAGAAAAATTAGAGACAAACACATTGTGCATCAGCACAGCCTCCAGCCTGGCAACTCCAGCACTACAGGAGCAGCAGCAGAGGAGGGGGTGCAGGAGGGTTTATGATTCAGTTTGGCTGAGGGCAATGGCTTCTCCCCAAAAACTGGCAACGTCCAGCCTCCCCTTAATAAGAAGGCACATCTTAGTGCATTAAAGCCCAGACATTCTTCCATTCACACTGGAGCCTCTCGTCTTCGCTCTGTCATGGCTTCAGAGGCAGGTTGATTGCTACACCCCCAGTAACAGACCTCCTGAGCAGGTCCCAGTGGTTCTGTCCCTACCCTACCTTGTACCCTGCAGCATGCCAAAGGTGGCACAGTCACGGCGGTGCAGAGCTGAACTCCCTGCTGCCGCCCCTGTTGCGTGTGCCCACCTGTCCTTCCCCCATCCCGGCCTACTCCCGCTCACAGTGCCGGCTCCCAGGCACCGCGCTTACCTTCCACAATGCCCCAGGGGTAGAGCCGTCCACGGACTCGCTGGCCTTTCGCCTCCACCACTGTGTTACTGCCAATGACGGCAAAGGGAGCACTCTCCTGGAATGAGAGGCATCGCTGAGCCCAGCTCAGCCCAGGGCTGCCCACAGATAGGGATCTCCAAGGGCCAAGCCCAGGTGGAGATGAACAGGAGGAGGAAAGTGCTGGTAGGAAAGGCACAGAGATATTCACATGTGCCACAGCACAGAACACCACAACCCAGTTGCAGAGAAAAGCCTAAGGCACTGGGATCTGCAGATAGCCTGATTCCTAGCCTGACCTTCTCAGCTGTCCTGGGGGCAGCTGTGTCTCTGCAGGTGCCTGCACCCCTCCTTTGAGGGGAAATTCTACAAGGGAGCCAGAGCAGAGAGGCTTGAACACCAATAAGTGGGACAATGTAGGCCAAGAGCTTGACCAGGCAGAGGGCAGAGAGGTACAGGCTGTGCTCCTCTCTGCTCAGAAGGGAGTCAGAGTACATCGCACCTCTCTGACAGGAGAAACAAGGCCATACCACATGCACACACAGGGCTGGCTTAGCTTGGGAGAGGGTCAGGCCTGGGCTGCTGCGGCCTCCAGACAGTGCCGTGTCTTCATGCCACACTTGATTTCATGGCACCAGCAAGGACATCAGCACCTTCTCCAGGCCATCTACCTACCATGTGAGCCAACATAGGCTGTCCCCTGGGTATCAGTAGCACAGGCTTTTGGCACACATAGGGGAGCTCTGGCTCCTTCTGGAGCAACCGACATACCCGTGAGCCACACTTCCCAGTCCCCTGCTGAGCAGGTTCCTTACCTTCAGCTCTCTATCTTGCTGCTTGAACTCCTCATCTTCATCAGAGTCACACTCAGGGAACTGGTACACTTTAATGCCAAATTTGTCAATCTCTTCACGGATCTGTGTCCATGCAAGACAAAAACAAAAGGACACAACACTGAACAATACAGAAATGGTGGGTTTATTCCCTGTTTGTGCTACCATGGGTTTGCTACAGCCTACAGATGGTGAAAGGATTCGATGTTTCTTCTAGAGCTGGCCTTTCTGCAGACACCACTTCCCTTCTCACAGCAGACCACTGCTGCAATTAGATTTGCAGGTACTGTGTGTGTATATATATACACACACATACACGCTACATACGCATATATACATCCCCTCCCATCCCTGCTGCCACATCAGGTATACCCCTGTAAAGAAAGAGCATCTCACCCTCTCTTTTAGCTTCCGGATCTCAGAGGGGATCAGGCAGTCGGCTTTGGCAATCAGGGGCACAATGTTAACCTTCTCATGCAGAGCCTTCATGAACTCAACATCCACAGGCCTCAGCCTGCAGCAGGGAGGAGGAGGGACATGGTTAGCAATGATACACTGGGCTGCTCCCCCTGCCCCCAGCCTCTCCCACGCACCCAGCACAAAGGGAAAACGACAGCACTGTCACAAGAGCCTGGGGCAGCACTGGGACAGCCCTCAGCTAGGGCTGTATCTTCTGGAAAGCTGTCTCAGATTTTAGCTGCTGAATGTCTCACATGGACCCGGGCTGGGTATTTGCTCCCTTGCAGCCCAAATACCGCCCAGGCCACAGCCCGGGGCCTCCCTCTGGCTGCCCTGTGCCGCAGGCAGCCAATGCGGCCCCTCCAGCTGCTCCAGGCTAGGCTGGCACACGAGCCAGCAAGGGGCAGGGACTGAAGGCAGCTTAAAACTCCCTTTCCTACCCATCAGTGGGGCTTAGCTAGATAGGAAGATACAAGTCTGTGTGGTATTATTTCTCCTGATTTCCAGAACAGGCTGCAGGCCTGAGGGAGATCCGCGCTGCCTGATCCCAGGCAGCTTGTCGTGCCAGAGAGGGCGAGGGAGGTGGTGGGATGCTCAGCTGAGGGAGAGCATCCGGACAGCTCTTCTCCTGTGCCAACAGCCCTGCCAACGTACAAGCCGCTATAGAGCAATCCTGGGGTGCAAGGGGCTTCCCTCCAGACTGAGTCATACCCCGGCCCTGGAGAGGGGCTCTCACCCGTGCCCGAAGGGTGAGATGAAGTAGAGGCAGCAATGCACTCGGTTGTCCTGGATGTTCTTCCGGTTCAGGCCACTCTCATCACGGAAATACTGTTCAAACTGCTGGTCGATGTAGTCAGTGATGGGCTTCCAGCTGGTAAGGGCAATTCAATCAAAACAAAATCATTTGTCTAACAGGACACTGTCTCCTAGGCACCATGAGGTAGTATCATCCCCCTCCCGCTGCCAGACCCCCTTCCTGTGAAGGGCCAACAGAAAACAGATGTGGCCAAGGACTAGGAGGAAGGCAGCAGTGGCCTGCTCACCACTCAGTGTTGTTAACAGCATCTCCAAAGCCTGGTGTGTCCACTATGGTCAGCTTCAGCTTCACACCCTTCTCCTCAATGTCCACCGTGTGCTTGACAATCTCCACTGTCTGGTTGATTCTCTCTTTGAACAGGAATATGTGAGTTAAAGTCAGGTAGTAACAAGATCCCCGCTCATACCCACGTCAAGCCGGCTCCCTCCTTATCAGTGAGCACAGGGAGTAACATGGGTTTCAAAAAACCCTGATCATCCTCTAAGGAGCCTCAAGGGAGTGGTGCAGTGGGAGGCCAGCAGCAGGCAAGCAGACTCTGAGAAGATACACAAACCTCTGAAGGGCTTGTAGCCCAGCCACTCTGAACATTTTGTCCACTCATTTGGTAAGGGGAATTCCTACCACACTCCAGCACCCAAGAACAAAAGGCAAATCTCAACATCTCAACCCAAAGGGCCAGTGCTGCTCTGCAGCCTTGTCTTCCCTTCATAGGACAGAAGAACCCCACAGCCAAACCCTTCTTGCTCAAATACTAGTGCCTCTGCAGCCAGCAAAGGAGAGCAGAGCAACAAACAGGGCTGGAATCCAGCCAAGCCTGTAGCTGCTGCTGAAGCAAGGAACCAAAGTACTGGTCCTTAGGACAGTCTAGACCTGTGGGCACAAGAACCATCCATCCCCTTTACCCCCAACTTACCCTCTGCATTGAGGAGCTTTCTGTCTTTGTAGAGGTCTGTCAGGAACAGGCTATTCACCAGCGTGGATTTGCCCAGACCCGACTCTCCTAATTGACAGAGCACAAAGGGGAGGAGGGAAAAGCGAGCAACATGACCCACTAATTGACTTACAAATGAAACTCTGAAGGAGGCTTTGAATCCTGAGCCAGAGGAAGTGAGAGAGATGAGCTGTCAGAAACTGTTTATGGCATTACATTTTTCTAGCAGCGGGAGGACTTTTACTGCAAGATGTCTCAATCCTGACCTGATGTTTCAATCCTCAAACCTGATCTCCCAGCTCCTCCATCCTCCCTCCCCTTCCCTTCCCTCGGTCCCTGGCTAGCCCTGCCTTCACCACCCAGACCAGCCATTCTGTTGGAGGAGAAGCTACAGTCAGTGCTTTCCTGAGCAGGCTATGAGTGTCAGGAAGGGCCCGTTCCTCCTGGGGGAACAGTGCGACTGCAACACAGGCTGGGGAGCCAAGCAAGGTCTGAGACAAGGACCAGAACAGAGCAAGGGAAGGATCCAGACGCTAAGGGAGCACCTAAGGGAAGTCAGGAGAGCTGGTCCCCTCCATGCACCCACCGTGTGGCCCAGCCACCTCCATCCATGGGTAGTCTCACCTGCAACCATCAGGGTGAAGTCGAAACCCTTCTTCACGGATTTCCGGTGGACCTGGTTCGGCAGAGTGGCAAAGCCCACGTACTGCTTCTCATGGTCCTGCAGGGCAGAGGTGGATGGGAGCGGGTCAGGGTGTGCCACCCCTCCCACTCGAGCCTCACACAGCAACAGGGAGCTGGATGCAAAAAGCCCCTGAGGCAGAGCCAAGGGGTAGAGGAGAGGTCGGTCCCTGCCCTGGAAGTGGTGTAGGGCAGGGCACGCACCTCCTCTAGGCTCAGGGGCTTCTGCCCTTCCTGCGGGTGGGCACAGAGGGCCACCTCCCCTCAGCTGCAGCCCTGCTCAGCTGCTCTCGCCAGCAGACACGGCAGTTCACAGCAGCCTCCCAGTACAGAGAGCACAAGGGAAAAGGCACATCCTGCTGTTCCCACCGGAGAGCACATCTGGGGCTGCTACTGACACATAACTTTCCTAACTCTTTGCTTCTCCTGCACAGTCACAGGCTCCCTTCACAGCAGGGTCACCAAATGCCACCCCTCCCCAGGTCTTTCAGAGCCATTTCTGCATCTCTCCCTCCAGAGGCACATGTGGTACATGATGGAGAGCTCTCTGTAATTAGCATCCCAGGGCTTGTGGTGTCCTGAGCCGTGTCTAGAGGAAGCTGTGGTGGTTTGGCTCCTGCTTGACCTGAGAGTGGATTATTTCTTGCTGTGTCACAGCCACTCCTGGCTGAGTCAGAGAAAATCCTGAATAATCTCTAGTGTTATTTCTGCAGAGACGGAAGCTCAAGGAGCACGGGAAGTGGGAAGATGCGAAAGCATTGAGAACACAGGTGAGGTGCTTTTGGTGAAGGTGTTACATATGGTATAACTGGGGTGCTACCTATTGCCTAACCACCCCCCAGATGCACATCCCCATCACTAAGTGCTCTCTTACCATGTAAAAGCCGCAGCCACCCCACAAGCGTGGCACACACTCTGTACAAGAGCGCTAAGTGCACTCAAGGAGTGACACGACCAGCGGTGTGTTTCACAAGCACACAGCACGCATCCCGCAGCCAGGAGCAAACACGCAGCCTGCGCTGTGTCCCAGGGGCACACACCCTGCTCATGCAGAGTATGTCCTGAAAGGCGAACATGGCTCATCTACGGGAGTCACAGGCCTGCTCCAGCTACTGCCCTCAGGCTGGGCTAAGAGCATGGCCTGGTGCTCACAGCTCGGGCAGCTGCAGCTAACTGTGGGCTACACAGTCAGCCACTCCATCCATCCAGCCTCCTGAGCACCCCTGGGCCTTCACAGCGCACACTCCCACACCAGTGCGTTTCTCTCCCCAGGTGCTGTTGCAGAGGGAGAGTGGGCACAGACCCTGGCAAACACCTCCCTTCTCACATACTTTCCAAGCTAGACCCAAGCGGAAGCAGCCGTTCACAAATGCCTGAGCTAGAGACATCACAGACTCTGCATTTCACATCACTTAAAATAAGCATACCCCTGGTGTTCACACCACAGGCAAATCCACAGAGCCAGAGTTCCTCAAAACCAGCCCCAGCACCCACCCAGCCACGGATGCCTTCAAGCTTATGGCTGTCCTCACCACCCCATAGCTCTCTGGCACTGGTTCTCCAGGCACAGCAGGGAAGACCTCTGTTCCTGAGTTTAACTGCCTCCATTCCTGGGGCATACACTCAAAGAAACACAAATTACGATCTGGTGTGTTGAGCTCAGGGCAATGCTGACTCGCACCTATTTCCATATTGCAAGTGGGCAACGCAGCTCCTGAGCAGCCCTCTACAGCCCCCAGCTGCACATCCACGTGTGTGAGCATCCTCAGGCATCCTCCGCTGGGTGGACTGCAAAGTCGTGGTGGGGACAGAGAGCAGGGAGAACATAGAGTCTCCTCCTCCCGATTTATGGCTGCTCTGGAGCTGCCCGCTCAGACAGGACGGACATGGCTGACGGCCACTGTGGCCCAAGGACTCTGTTCTTTAGCACAGACACTGCCTTCTAGAAATTAGGTTTGGCTTTGGTCTCAGACTTGGTCACTTTAGCCCTGACAGACAGGGTGACTGTGGGCTCTGGTCTCCCTCACCTCACACCCTTGCTAACGTAGCTGGAGTAACGATGGTCCACCACCCCACAGTCCAGAAAGGCAGAAGGGACAGAGCAAATTAAATTAGAGAGAAGTGTGGAGAATTAGAGAGTGCCTGAAGCGCTCCGCTGGCAGCTCTAGCAGCTGAGCTAGAAGGCATTGGCATCCCAAAGCAGCGGTGCAGCGAGCAGTGGCGAGGCCCCAGGGTGAAAGGTGATGGCAGCTTTGACGAGCTGTACGTGGCAAAGCAATGCCTGCCTGGGGGACACTGCGAACTGCCACCGAAAAGGCTCAGTAAAGGGTAAAAACACGAGATGTGCAAAGGAGGGTGGCAAATGTGATAATGGCAAGATCTTTGGAAAGACAACAATCACCTGCTCTCTCCAGTGGCTTGACATTTGAAACAGCACTAGTAACACACTAATAAAACCATAGCTAAGGTTTGGGGTTTGCTTCTCATTTTCTTTGTTTTTTAACCTAGATGACTAAGGGCTGACAAGGGAGATGCTGGGGAGCTGAGCTCTGGTGCAACTCCACTTCCTTCAGCCAAGAGTAACTGGCTGAACCTGATCTCTTGTTTCTGTTCAGCCCAACCAAGAAAGTGCAGATTTACTGTACCTCTGGTTACCTCCCCATAGCTTGGTGGAATCAGGACATTTGAAATGAGCAAATCCTGGCTGGTGCAGGACACTGCCCTTTACTCATGACTCATGAGGTCATTTCCCTTGCATTAAGGAAGGTCAGTGCTGAGCACACAACCAAGAGAAGAGCTTCCCTTGCAGTGGGAGGCAGCCCAAGTCACAAGGAGAAAAGCCCTGTCCGCAGTCATGCCCGCCTCTGACCAGCCATGGACGCACTGCAGAGCCCTGCCAAGAGCCGGAGCCAATGTGTGTGTAAAGGGGAAGGCAAGAGACGCAGGGAAGATTGTGGAGAGGGATCCCCTTCTTCTAACAGCCTTCTCTCAGGAACAACAGCATGGTCCCTGCACCATGGCTAGCCTAGACCTGCGGTTCCTCATCTCAGCTTTAAGACAACCAACACATGCTCCCTTCCCAGCCGTGTTGGGACACTGTGACAGGCATGTGCCACCGCCTCTGCTAGTGTGCCAACATCAACACTGCACTTCAGGAGCCCAGGTAGCCTCCTGAGCCTGGTGTCTGCCTCACTGGAAGCTGTACACCACTCACCATCTTCATTAGGACCCAACACGGACGCTAACTGCAGAACAACCATGCATGGAATGGAGAGCGCCGAAGCACATGTAGAGGGCTGGGAGGGCTACTGAAGGAGGCAAGCAGCTTTCTGTGTTGTGAAAAGCTGAAATCCACTAATTAGATGAGAGACTTGGACTGAGGGAGTTCCTGGAGGCATTATAGCCCCCTCCACAGGCTCCTGACCCTCACGAACCAGCTCCCGTCAAGCTGACGCAGGCTGGGACAGCCGGTCACTGCACCGCGCTTCCCTTGCCAGCCCCAGCTGTCGAGATCATGCCCCGGCCAACCGAGCCAGCGGCGCTCTGGCACGTGGACCCCCTCTCCCCACTCTCTCCTCCACATGCCGCCTTTGTTCCCATTGGCATCCCGCTCCCACGCGCCTTGGAAAGCGGTCCACACACCGCAGCAGAGGCCACCAAGAGATGTGGCTGACCTTTGGGGCCCTGTTACAAACCAAAGCTGCCAATGCCAAGCAAAACATGCCTGTACTCTCCCTTGGCACACGCTCGCCGGTTCACCGGACGTTACAGCCACACACCACGTCCTCGCATCCTCCACCACCCGGCCAAGGTGGCCAAGGTGCCCTGGCCAGCAGTGCTCTCCCTGGGAGTTCAAGCCAAGGAACAAAGCACTGGTGGGTTCAAGTCCTGTTCCTGTCGGGGGTAAAGACATTCAGGATCTGTTCTGTAAGAGGAGAACCCAACCCCAGTACCAAGTTGTCTGCAGGGCTGTCTGTACCTCCAAGAGAGGGTACGCAGCATGGCCTCCATTGCTCCTGCCACGCCAGATTCCCTCCTCACCTCCCTGGTGGACGTGCTGTTTAAACGAGCCCAGATCTCATGTGACTTCACCATTCAGCCTGGGGATAAATGGAGTCTTGCTGCATATATTCAAAAGGGCTAAAATTAAACAACATGGGACCACAGCAAATTTGAAGAATAGCCCCTACCCCAGGTCTGGAGCAAACCCCAGAAATGATGGAGCTTGTGCTGGGACCCTGCCTCCACTTCTTTGCATGGCGGGGGGGGCTCTCGGTGTTACAGCGTCCAGTGCAAGCCGCCAGCTCCCTCCCAGGCAGCCCTTCCTCCAGCCATTCCCCTCTGGCCAGGCACGGCCGCCACATCCGCGTCTGCACAAACCAGCACAACCCAGCCCCAGAGGAGAAGCAGACCCTTTGCTTCCTTTCATTGCCAGAAAGCTGCATAAATTCATAATGCAAAGAGCCCCTGGGGCTTCTCCAGTGTACATCTGTTGCCTTGGGCCCGGGAGTGAGCATGGGACTATCAGCAAAGCCACTCGCCCACCAGCATTTGCTGCAGCAGAAAGAAAACCAGCCAGCAAAGCACAGCGTTAACATGATAACGCAAACCAGACTGCGTCTGGGCACACATGCAGCGCTAACTCCTGCCCTGAGCGCCCCAAGCACACACACGCCATTCAGAGAGGGAATCACTGCATGAAATAACCACACAAAAATATGTCGCACATCTCCCAGCTGTCCATGGTACCCTTCAGCCGTGCTCTCGCGGGTGCTGCTCCCCTCCTTTCTGTCCCCACCACCTCTCCCTTACCAGCGTCTTTCCACTCCCCTGCTCCTCAGAGGTCTCATCCCGTGCTGCACACGTCTGCTCGGGCACCATCCTCCCCCCTCCTGTCCCTGCTGCTCCCCGGCTCGCACGGTGCTATAAATACATCCCCATACCTTCAGCTTGGCCGGGTGGCTTCGCTGTGCCTGCGTCCGGGGAGAAAGCAGCCGCTCCACTAACCGCTCCTGAATAATGATCGAATCCATAACCGCGGCCGGCAGGACGGACAGCCACTGCGGGCCAAGAAAAAAAAAACCCAACCCATGTGTTCCCTCCCAGCCTTCGCTAAATCCATGCAGCAGCCCCCCCGCCTACGCATGCACACACACGCAGGGCTGGCTCAGCTCGCCTCGGCGCAGCGGCCCAGCGAGGCGAGGAGGAGAGGCGAGGAGAGGAGAGGCGAGCGGGCTCCCACGGCAGCTGCCCGGGATTTCCTGCCTCCGCCTGTGCTGCGGGAGGAGCCTGCCAGCAAGGACAGGACAAAAGCCACCACGGTTGCAGGCCAGGGGCAACGTCTCTCGCTCTGCCAGTGTCCTGTGGAGATGTTGCGTACATACCCGATGCTGTCCCAGCCATGAGTCTGACTCCTTTTGTCAGATGGGCTTATTCAGCTGGAGGATTTCTTAGATATCCTGATTGATGCAGCTGAGACAAAGGTTTGCTGCAAGGAAACCTGCTCTTGGCAAAAATGTGCTGCTTCTGGTTGTGTGTGTGAAGGTCTATAGGGTCTGGAAAGCTCCCAAAAAGCTGGGTCCAAGCTTAACCCCCAGATCCTAGTCCTGGCTGATGTGGATCTGCCTCCACGTGGTGTAGCTCCATCTGTTGTCTAGTCCAGGCTATATTGCAGCCTCATCTCTCAATCCAATTGGAATAGCAGCTGACGTATTCCGGACCTTACAGCAACCATTTAAGCTTTGAAGACATTTCAAAATAAAGATGTATTGTGTATTTGTTAAGCACAAGTACCCATCCCGGCAACGGCCTAGAATGCACAGAAAAATCACTCAAGCCTCAAGTCTGGATTCTGAACCTATGTATAAGACCTGCTTTCCAGCTTTTCCATGCAGCCATAGAAACTGAACAGGAATTTACTTGAAACAGACAAAAGCTGATAATCTCATATAATCACATGATTCCAGAAACTGGGGGCTTAACATCACAGCACCTGCAGTAAAGTCACACGAGATGGCAACACTGGTGGTGCTGGAGGAACCTGCCACTTGCCGCACGGGTTCCTGAGTAGCTTTCTGCTCACAAACAGGGAAGGACGCTGGCTGCTGCCTTGCTCCCAGCCAGAGCTCCTGCTGCTCTGGGAACCGCAGGTCTCGGGCAGCAGCTCCAGAGAGCACCTGATCAGCGGGGTCTGCCCTGGTCACCTCAGGGCACCACAACCCAGGGCCCCCACCGCACACCCCAAGCGTGGCTGACAGCAGGTTCTGCGATAAGGTAACAAGTTACTGCAAGGTCTGCAGTGGCCTGAAGTCTGGGGGCAGCTGTGAGAGTGGAAAGGTCTTGGAAACACACCACATGCTGAAAAAAAAGAAAAGAAGAAGGAGAAAGAAGTGTTTTACCTATGCTGCCATCCTGCAAGCTGAGGGAAAGCGACCTCAGAAGTTGCAGGGACAAGGTCCTAAAGGATGATAAAAATAAATGGAGAACTGGGAAACACTTCCAGAGCAGGAAAACTCCTGCCATACAGCAGCTGTCATATTGCATGCATGACGCCTTTTTCCAAACCACCCTGCTTTGCCAGCAGCATCCTTAAATCACATCCATTAGGATTTGTTCTCAAACCTTTCCGCATGTAACGGTCAAGCAGAATGCCTGGACTGAGACCCAGGTGTGACAAGAATTGCCACCTCTCAGAACACGTCCCTGTTTGGCAGCTCTGCCCCTGCTTTGCAGCGTTGCTCCATTCCTCAGGGAGACGATAATCCTACGATGTCCTCCCAGCCCAGGGGTAGGCCAGGCCATGCTCATGCACTGTTTTTTTCTCCGAGATTCACAATACCTAATCCCTGCTTTTCTGGCTGGAGGACTCCACCACCAGGGTCTGCAGGTTGTGCATGACTGAGGAGCAATGAAGGTACCACAGTCTGCACTGGGCAGACCAAAGATGCATCCAAACTTATCTGAGATAACACAGAGCTTTCACCAGTCCTTCCACACCATAAACCACAATAGCTACAAGCAAACCCTCTCCAACCCCCATGAATTCTCATGGCTTGGTAAACCCTTGTCTGGGGACCACAGGCCACATGGCCACCAACCACAACCATCTTCCATGGGTACATGGAGACATGCTGTGTCCCCACGAGCCCACTGCACCAAATCAGAGCATTCTTCTGAGCTGGGATCACAGATAAAGCCAACAATGATTTGGTTGCAACAAAACCACAGCGTTGTTCATGGCCCCATGAGCCATGCTGACAGTGCAGAGAGGAACAAGGAGCTACTGTCTCCTGAGCGCCTTGAGCTCTCACGCGTCGCACTTGCTCTCAGGACTGGCAGCCAGGGAGGAACTCCAGCCAGGAGGCCACGCCTGGGAATAAAGAGAGCAGATTAGGAAAAGAAACCCAGAAGGGTAGGTCTTGGCTACAGAGGGCATCTTACAACTGCATGGCCAGTGCTATGGCTTTCAAAATGCTGAAGGAGGGTCAAGTGGTTCCATACTCAGCCTTCTCTGCCTCTCCTAGAGATGCTCATCTTGGCTCCCCTCCTACCCGGAATCACCAAACCAGAAATGACAGGCCATGGAGAGGACACATTTGTGTCCCTCAGATGTGCTATATGACACACCCAGAGCCACTGACTCAGGTTGGTCCATGTGCAAACTTCCTAAAGACAGCCAAACCAATCTTGTTTCGCCCCTGTCCTTCCTGATTGTCCCTGTCCTTTTCCACGCGGCCCCTGGAAATGCCCAGTGTAAACCCTGGCCTGCTCCTCCAACAAGATATCTGATGTACAACACCCTTAAAAGAGGAAAAACATCACACAGGACATCTCACACACGGTGTGCAGCAGAGCTCAGCAGGGAAATGCACGTCTTCACCCTTTCAAGATCTAGAGCAAAACCAAAGTGTTTTCTTCCCCTGGCCTGTGGGCCACGGGCACCTCTAACCTCCTCTCCAGGCAGGTGGTAGCAGCAGCGGCAGCTCAGGGGCGAAGCTGGCAGCAGAATCCAGGTCTCTGCTCGGCCCCAACCCGCCCATCACTCAGCAAGGGAAAGGCAGGCTTGGGGTGCACTAAGCCAACCCCACCTCACAGACCAGCCCTTCTTTGTCAAACTGTGACAGCAAAAGACAAAAAAATAATCAATGAGCACTGTCTGGCACAGCCCAGCCCCTCCACGCTGCTGCTGTGTTGAGCACTTGCTTACTAACAACAGAGCCAGGGCAGAGCCAAACTGCGTGCCCATCCTTCTGCAACGTCCCTCTCCTTTGGCTTGTAAAAGCTGGCTCAGGGCAAACGCAGCCTCGAGGGCGGCTCTGGGTAGGGGACGTAGCACACGTGGGAAGAGCTGTGGCTGTGCACTAGCAGCGATGGAACAACGTCCTACTTTCCCCTTTGTTAGGAGGGATTTCTAGCCTGCAGTGCTGAAGATGGGCTCTGAGAAGAAGAGAGAAAACACATTATTTCATGTATGTAGATGTAAACTTACAGAAGGCGAAATTTACCACCAGGCAGCTGGCTGGAGCGTGACACGCTCCCCAAGAGCAGCCCGTCAGCCTTGAGAGGGCAGGCGGGGGCAAACCCCCAGGCTATACTCAACAGCGCAAGCCCAGGGAACGAGGGACAAGGAGCCATGCTTCACCAACAGCCCTAACTGAAGGCAGACGCGGGGCTGAGCTATTGCACAGTCATCGGAGCTGGAAGCAATACACCCATTTAAGAAAAGCTCCCAGTGCTCAGGACCTGGCAGTGGTGACGGGCAGAGATCAGCCACACAGAGCTCAGCGCAGCGGGTAGAGGCAGCTGCGAATGCAACAAGCAAGGACCAGAAACAACAGGAGGATGAGCGAGGAGAGACCAGCACAGATCAGAGATGGAGATGGGGACAGGGAGAGGAAATTCAGCTAAATTTACACCATCCTGGCCAGGCTCCAGCCACAACTAGAGCCCCACACACCTTCCTCCCGGCAGCCCCAGCTCCCATCAAAGTGGTGCTTTCTCCTCGGCAGCCTCCACGCTCAGCCTTTTGCATGGGCTTAGCCAGGAGTCTCACCTCTGAGCAGCAAAGATAATACAAATGGGAGCTAGATCCAGAGGTCCATGTGTGAAGAGCTCTCCCCCCACATCAGCCAGAGCACCCAGGGGAAGAGAAGCAAGGGGAAGCAGCTTGGTGCAAGGAGACAGGGCCACAGCCAGCTCAGAGGAGAGGTCCCCCACCTGCAAGGGAGCTGTTGTCTGGCAGAGATGCTATGGCCTAAGGACTGCAGTGCTCAGGCTCCATCCTTGGTGAACAACCACCAGTTTGTTATAGAAGGAGGATCTTCAGCATGGTCCAGATGGACACTCCTGAGCAGCAGAGAGCCAGGCGACAGGGTCCCCTCAGGGACGCACCTGCCCGGCCTGCCCTGCGCAGAGGACTGGTGAAGCTCTGCACATCCATGCCTCAGCACTGTCAGCACAGCCACGTCATGACAGCTTTTATGTTTTTTCCTCTGAAGCAGACAAAGCTATTTTCAGAATTCCCCATAGAAGGGAAATTCGGTTCCTGGCTACTTCCTACCAAGACAGGAAGGGTACTTCCAGAGGAGCTGCTTGTTCGAGTCAAATAGGAGCAGCAGCAGGCAGTAAACCCATTCCCAGCTTGGACCAGGGCAATGGAGGCTGAGGAGCTGCAGATACCTTCCCTGTGGGTGCACAGCTGGGAACCTCCATGGCTTGGTTCCCCGCCTTCTCCTCCTGCTGCCTCCTCTCCCACTGCGTGGAACGTCGGTGCTGACTCCAGACTTGTGAATCTCATGGGTGTCACAAGGGTTGGACTCAGCTGCTCTATCACCAGCAGAGCTGCACACTCACCCCAATGGTCCCGCTTACCTGACCCAAGAGAGAATGCCTTGCTGATCTAAACTCTGATGATTAATTTAACCTTTAACTTGCAAGCAAGGCGCTATATAAGTGGTTACTGGGAGCATCAGAGCCCTGACAGTTTAGCCAGGCTTCATCCTTTGATGCTCAAGGAAAAGCAAGAAACCAGACCAGCACTGCAGAAATCCCAAAGCACTGGATTAATCTCCTGTACATACAGTGCCACAAGTACAATCAACACAGCAACCGGATCTCCTGTCTTTTCTTTTACCTACCCTGCAGGTCAAGCTTTAATTTCCGCTCAAGGATCACTGCTGCTTTGTCACATAATCCCTCCAGAAATCTATCAAATTCCATTCTAAAGGTATTTGTGCTCCCTGCTTCCCCTTGAAGTACCTCACCCTTCCCAAGAGGCACTGTGTGACTCACGCGATGCCTCCACTTCCAGCTCCAAAAAAGGGCCAACGACCATAAATTGCCTCCCACTTGTTTAAACTCGTGACTCCCTCTGGAGCAAGTTCACAGCTCTTGTCACACCCAGCTCCTCTGCTCATCATTTAGGATAATCTGCAAAACGTAACAAATTGGGCATATGTAGAGCTGGCTGGAACTCTTCCACGAAAGGCTTGGTTGCTCTCCTCTCTGCAGAAGCACAGGAGGAGCCACTTCCAGCCAGTCCTTCCCTGGTGCGGTACCGACATGTTCCACGCGAGGGAGAAGCCGGCCCACAGAAGAGCGGGTCCCGCGGGGGACGGGGCTGTGCTGGGTGTCTGAACAGGGAGCTCCCACAGCAGCTTCCCCGACCAGGGCCAGGCAGAAATCACAAACTTGCTTCCACCTCACATAGGGTCGCAGGTGCTGGCACCTCTAATAGCAAGCACATTCAAAACCTTCGCAAAGGACAGAGCTTTCCAAATTTAGCCTGTTCAGACAGGAGGAGAAGCCAGGCGGCGCAGGAAGGTCTGCAGCAGTCTCTCAGCACTACCACTGCTCATCTTTCCCTCTCCTTCATCCTCTGCAGCACAGATCAGGCTTAAGTAGATTCCCTGCCTCTCATTTCAAAGCCACAGCTAGGAAAACCAGAGAGAGGCAGAGCAGAGCTCTGCCAGCCCCGGGAAGCTGGGAACAGGAAGGCTTAGGAGACAAACAGGTACACATTGCTCCATGTCATGGAAACTGGCTGAGCTGGGAGCCCTTTGGAGGGAGGGGGTGGAAAACAATGGTGATTTATCCTCAGAAATGGAAGGGCACTGCTTCTCCAGCTCTCAGGTTCTCCATCCAAATGACAAGAGCATCAGCAGTTTTGGAAGCTCCTGATGCACGTTAACGTACATAAACAGAAAAAGGTTGAGGACAGGATCCCACAGAAGGTCCACTTTAAAGTTATAGGTAGTGGTCCCAATCCTGCGATCCTTACTCACCGAGTAGTCCCATTGAAATAGAGACGACTGCTCACGTGAGTAAGGGATGCAGGATCAGGCCTGTCTACCAAAGAGGCTGAATCCTGAACCGGAGAGGACATCACGGCCTCTTAGGATCCTGAGACACTCACCCCTGGTCCAGCGGAGGCTAGTCCGAGGGCATCGCCGGGGAAGACCATCCAGGCTGGGGCACCACGTCTGCAAACAGCACACTGAGCAGGGACCATGGAGAACAAGGCAGTGGACAAATAAGGCTGGAAAAGGGATGCTCTACCCAAGCAGGGATACTCCTGGTTCATCCCCAGTATGCCCATCCCATGGATACTCCCAGCTGTGCAAGGAGGTTTTTCTTAACCCTGCTGTCCTTCCAGCAGGCTCCTGAAAACAGTATTGGGAGAACACAAGCCAACTGTCTTGGGACAGCTCCCAACCTCTGTCTGGGTCTCCCAGCTACAATTAACATAACTTCAGGAGTAGCTGATACCCACAAGAGAGGAGAATGAGCCCACGCTTAGCTCACCAGATCATTTTTAATTCCACTAGTTAAGGGGAAAAAAGGCAGCTCTCTAAAGCAACCTCCTGGGAAGCACCCAAGGAGAGGAAAGCCAGTCCCAACCCATGTGAGCAATAACCCTGAAAAGCTCTGCAGACTGCACCCTTCAAGGCCAGACAGACTGCTGCTTTCCGTGACAAGGAGGTAGAGGCACCTCCTCCTTCCTAGGGGGCCTCCTGCAGGTCTCCATCCAGGCTCTGGTCTCTCATCCTCACTCCCTGCTGTCAGCTGCCCCCATGCAGTCACTCCGCAGTAACATGAAGCGCAGTGCTTCTGCACGCTCATTGAGATGGCAAAGGCACACAGCAATCTCCACCTTCCTTCCCTCACCCTCGCGCCACCAGCCCACCTGACCAAGAGGCACCTTCTGAGAGGGTGCCAGGCGTTTACCATCCTCCCTTTACACCTGCACAGCCTTACCCATGCTCCACCTCCACCAAGATGCAACACAGCCATACCTGGCTGCAAAGTGCTTGCCCTTGGAGCCTAGCATGGGGCAGTGTCCCTGGCGAATGTGGCTACGTGGCTTCCAGTCTCACCCAGCTCCCTGCAGCATGCTCTCAACCATCTGCCATCCCAGAGGGGACCCGCGGGAGCCCATTTCCCAGCCCCGCCATACGACCAGTCTGTGCAAACCTCGCTGCCCACATCAGCCTGCCCAGGGCTGGGCCCTGCGTCAGGACTAGCGTCTGTCTTTGCAGATGGATAATTAGATTCCCTTTCCACTTCCTTTTTCCTCCTGATGGTTTGTCTGGCTGGCAGTTCCCCCACAGATCCAGCATTAGTCAGAGGGAAATTCTGCTCCCTTCCTCCCCTGGATGTTGCTCTTGGTTCAATATAAACAGCAGAGCGAACTGCGCAACAGTTTGAGTATTTCGTTGCAGAAGGATTTGTCCTTTTCAGTCTGGCAGACACAGCTTTCCCTCCCACACTTGCACCCTGCCCCTTCTCCCCATGTGACACAGAAAATAAGTGTGATTAAAATGAGTGTGATGTTGTTGGCAATTGGAAGCAATCAGCTGCACTGGGGTTGCAGCACACCTCAATTTATGAGCAGCAGTGCAAAACACTCCTTTCGGGTAGGGACTGAAAAAGCACACCTGATTACCAGCAATGGAGCAAGATGCTCTCCTGCAGGAAACAAAACCCAAGGAAGAGACAGAGCAACCATGAAATCTGGGTAAATCAACATAGAGCTGTCTCTGTCACAGGAGTGTGTGCCCAGATGAAGCATCCACAGAGATCCTCACTGAGCATACAGGATGTCTGCGCTTCTCCCCTGCCACCAGGCAGTGGCTCTCTGGGAAGCAGTGCTGGTCCCTGAAACCCTGATGTTTGCAAAAGCATCCCCAGGGCCTGCAGAGATGCACAGACATGCCATCTCCACCTGACAGAGGACAGCAGAGGAGGAGTTGTCCTGCTGGGATTTATGGCTCCCCCACAGCTGCCCCCTCACAGGAGATGTACAGACAGAGGTTTTCAGAGATGATCTGCCAATTCTGACCCAATTGTACCCTGTAACATACTTCGTTCTCAGAGAACTGCAGGTCTCACAGCCCTCCAATCCAAACTGTCGAGACTTCCAGCAGCTCTGCATCGCTGCCTGGGCTGGGCAGTTTCTACTCTCCACCTGGCTTCAAAAACCAAACTGCTGCCTGCCCCACGGAGGGGGCTTTGAAAAGACTTTTGGAAGATTTCCGGAGCTTGCTGCTGACTCTCTCCCCCCAGATCTGTGCCAGCCCGCTGCTGGCTGCCCACCAAGTGCAGGATGGAGCGTTACGCATCCGTGCCGCTGGCAGGGTTGCAGGCCACGAGGCCAGAGACACCGCAGCCATTGAGCAGTCGGTGCCTCTTCCACCATTTGTAGCCTGGCCAGGCTTCCCAGGGCCTGACACCCCATGCACACCAGTGACTGCGCCGGATCAGCGCTGCTGCTGCATGGTGGCAGCATGGTGCAGCGTTCCCGAAGGGCGTCACAGCCCTGGCTGACTCAAAGAGGTCCCCAGCACAGCTGTGTTGTGGGCCACAGCCACAGCTGTGGGACTGGCCAAGCAGACAGAAAGCCTGGCAGTCTGCTGCATGAAAGAAGAAGAAAAGGTAAGGGCTGCAAGGCAGCAAATGGCTGTGCTAGTCCTACACTTCAAAGACTGTCAAATATTTTTACAGCGCAAGGTTGGTGCAGCTCAGGCCAATGGAGAGAGTCTGTGGACCAGGACTGTTCCCCAGTCCCCTGTGGCTGTGCAGCCATCCAGCCTCCACACCGGCTCCTTGTACACTGCCAGCACAGACACCGAGGCTGTGCCTGGGGAGGATGCCATCACAATAATAAAAATGAGAGTCAAGAGATGCTCTCCAACACCTTTCTTTCCCCTTCTCCCCCATCTACTTGCTCCAGCAAACACCAAGCCTGGTTACACCTCTGCTGCACAATTCACCGCTTCTCTGTGCCCTGCAGTGTGACTGGAGATTCACATTTTGTTAAACGCTGTGATGATGGGAGAAAACTTCAAGTCACTGAATATCTAAATCAAATTGTGCTGTCAAAAGGAATTTAAACAAAGTTTCTTCCAAGCTTAAGAGTAATAGTCAGTAACTGCTGAGTGTTGCTTCTCCTTATCAGAGATGCTGACCAGCAGGGAAAAAATGAGAATAGTTAGTCTGAGTTTGTAGTGAAACAGAGCAAAAGACCTCCTTGGATGGAGAAGTATCTGGGTCAGTCTTAGCAGAGATTGTGCTGGATTCCAGAGAGCTACCCATGCCCTTCCCCAATGCAGGTGTGATATGCAAGCTCTGGAACTCACAGTAAAGATGCCCATATGGATTATTTACCAAGATGGAAGGACACTGACAGGTCCTGGTGGCTCTGTGGTACCCAGATGAACACCCTGTCTGAGGCTGCTACAGAAAACACCACAGCTCGCCGGGCTGGGAGGTTGGCTCAGCAATTGCAGTGCTCTGCAACAGAGAGACGATAACAGGCACCCGAGCACAGAGCCGTGAGCCAGCACGCTCCGTCAGCACAGCAACCTCTGTCTGCTTCAGTCCAGCCCCAAACTTCATTAGCAGTTTTGCAGCAGTGAGAGTTCCTACTAACCGCTGAGATGACACCATCTGTTTCCACTTACATGCTGGCTCGCAGAAGCGGCTACAGAGCAAAGGACTCCAGAGAGACTTTGCTCTCCTAAACACACAGGGACTGAACAGCGAGCCGGTAGGGACAGACATAGTCTAAATTCGCCCTCCCCAGAGCAACATAGTACCTCCCTTCTGTGCAAAGTGCACACCTGGGAGGCACGGCAGCCCTCCCACCTTGGTTTTGCTATCAAGGTCCATCATACACCCACCCACAGGCTACTTCCCTGCGGGCACAGAGAACTTGCTCCCAGCAGACAGTACAACTGCACTGAGTTGGTGCTCTGTATGGCACCGCAGCAGAGGAGGGGTTGACAAGGCTGTTCCCACATCTCTTGGTCTGCCCTCTACAAAGCCAGAAGGAATCTGCCACTGATAAGGCAGGATCCCAAAATTAACAGCTACCAGGCCCTCTTTCTTTCTATATCCGGGTCCTGCAGAGATCACACTGTGCAGAGAAATCTTTACCTAGACTCCTTTTTCATGTATTCATTTTTATGTACGCGCCGCTTGGGACAACCACGTACCCACCTGCCCCAAAAAGGGGCAAGACGTGCCAGCAGTGCCTGTGCAGTCCTAGCCAGCACAAAAGCACAGAGTCAGACAGCAGAGATAAAAACGGCAGCGTGTAGCACGGGAGTGTCTAGGCAGCTTCTGAAAATGCTAGCAGGAGGAGGAAAGGGATAAAAATGGGGGACACCCTGTGCAGGGAGCGCTACAGAAGGATTGGCCCTGTCTCGCAGCTGAACTGCGGGAGGACTTTGCTGCCTCGTTTTACTGGTCACACCTGTCTCAGGAAGGAAAACAGCCCTCTTGCTCAACAGGAGGTGTCATGCTTTGAAACAGATTGCTTAATTCTTGGCAATTTGAGTTCGGCAACTACCCTTTTCCTGTGGTTGCTGTTTCCTCTCTGAGCACACACATCTTTCAGAGCTAGAAGAGACATTATGCTCCTCTCAGCCTGCCCCCCAGGCCCTGCAATTCCTCCCTTGGAAGAGCTGGTGCCTGTGGTGGATTCACAACCATGGCAGAGAACAGCAGAACACGCACTAAGTTCTCCTTTCCTTCCCAACAAAATCTTCAGTCTTGCTTGGAGAGAGCTGAACCGAGTTTTCTTGGAGAACAGTGCTCTTCAGTGAAAAAAGGATGAAATATCAGGACATACCATGAACAAAATGTAGCAGCAGTAACAGTTATACTGCAGTAGCAGCAACCACCCCGACAAAACTGCTACAAAACCAAAAGCCTAGAGCATCCTACACAGCTTCACGGAGGGGATCCTTCCTAACGTGATCTTGTCCTACTGCCCCAATCCCATCACCAGCTTCTCAACCCATTTGTGGTTTCACATACCCCATCGCCAACCTCACCACTCTGGAAAGGGCAGCTCCGAATCACCTGGCAGGCATCTCCTGCAGGCTCAGCCTTGCTCAGCTCCGCACCACTGCAGCACCGATGCTGCAACCAGAGACGGGAGAGCAGCCAGGGGAGAGGAACCCCAGGGGACAGACCTCAAGTCCATTCTCAATAGCCAGAGAAGACAGCTTTCTCTAAAGCCTATCCTCCTGTAACGAGTGTACCTAGTGTAACAGCCCAAGAATAGGAGCTTCCCTCACTTCTCCAGTCTGACTTTGCTTTGCTGTCACATATTGTCAAGCAGTCCCACTCAGCCCTGCTCTGCTGAACTCTTCCCAAGAGATACTTCCCCTCAAAGCCCCAGATATAGTGACGTTGCCATTCTGGTCCATTACAGCCCTGTCCCAGTCACCCTGTGGCTGCTCCTGGGGACTTCATGCATTGCAGGGCACGCACACAGCTTCAAGCCACACGCGGCACAGTGCAGCCAGTCTGCTGAACACTGGGACTTGAGAGGCCAGGGGAGTCCTGCCTCCTGCAGCTACTCAGCTCACCGGGCAAAGCTGTGCTCGGGCAAGCAGGACCTGCTGCAAAGACCTCCCACAGCGAAGGAAGAACCAGCAACTCTGCCACCAGGCTGCCAGTTAGCCCTGAGCTGGGGGGGAGGCCCCGAGCAGCGCAGCAGGGCTGGGCACAGAGCCCCAGATTAGCATCCCAGCTCCAGAGCTGACAAATCTCCCACTGAAGGCAGCGCCTGGTACAAAGGCTCATTTGTTCCCGACACACGAGCCCATTCCAGGCTGCCGCCCAGACACATCTTCTTTATTGCACCCTCCTGGCTCTGGCAACAGGCAGGGTTCGGGGCTCAGCGGCCCCTTCCTGGGATGCTGCTGGGGCTCATGCACAGGGGGCCACAGACGGCAGGGGACTGCTGAGGTCCGGAGCCCTGCCAAGCAGTGAGCACTGGCACAGTGTGTCCTTCACCACTGACAGCAGCACAAACCTCCCTTGGTGCTCTGCTGACCCAAACCCCTTCTCACAGACATGGCAGAGCTCCTCTGTCACCCAGCCAGGCACAGTCACCTGCCACTGCACTTCAGTGTCATGGGCACAGCTGTGGGATGCTGAGCAAATAGGACAAAAGGGACATTTTTGTGCAAAATCCCTGCTCGTCCACGCACTTTCAGATTGTTCCATCACATACAGGCATGGAGACAACTCTGAGGCAGGAAGGAGGAAAATGGGACTGTAAATTCTTGTCCACACCATGACAGAGTCATGATGGGATCTGTTTCCAGTCCCTGCTCCCAGTGCAACAGGGAACAAGGGCAGGAGGGCTGGGGGAAGTCTCTTACTAGATCCCACGAACAGTTAAACTCTCCCTATTTAGCAGTGGTGGGAAGGGATTCATCTCCAAGCAAGAGTCTTGCTACCACCTGGGATGAGGCCAAGAGAAAAGCAAATTCCTCCAGTGAACTTATCCCCCTCCAATACTGCCTACCCAGCTACAGGGAGTTTCCTCCGCAGCCACACAGCCAGAGGGACATGAGAAAAATCTGCTTTTATTTTCCCACCCATAGCCTGCCACAGCCCAGCATCTCTTCAGCTTGAGCTCGAGCCAGAAGACAACTAGGCTTAAGGGGAAGTGGCTGGACTCCCCCACAAGGCTTGCGAGACGGTGCTTGGAAGCTGTCCTTACTGGAGCACACAGTCATTTACTGAAGTCCAGAGCTGTGTCTGGCAGACCAGCTCCAGCAGCCAGGGTAGAGCTGGGCTTGCTGGACACCGGCAGAGTCCAAGGACTCCAGGCTCCAACTGTGCAAGAGAAAATCTTGGCCATCTCAGAGTAGCAGACATCAAGACAGGAGGAAGAAGGGCCCTTTGCCATGTCAGGAAGGAGAATTCTCTGGTAGTTTCTGCAAGCAGTGTCTGCCTGTGGTCTCCTAAGCTCCCCACCACTGCCTGGGACACGGAGCTGACACCCCAGCTGGCTCCCGTCCCTCAGCGCTCCCACTGACATCTCTGCTCCTAGAAAGCAAAGCCTCCGGGAGGGCTCTGATCCACTCTTCCACCGATCCACAGGGCTCTCAGATACAAAGATCCCAGCAGGGTCCCTTCCATCCACGCACACACCTTCAGCACCTTCCTGCACCAACACACAATCACACTGAGCACATCTTCCAGCCAGGCATGGCTCAGCACCCTGCAGGACAGGTCTGAACTTTTCATCAGGAAATTGCTCTGATATCTGCCATTTCCAGAAAGGCCTCTTGTCCAGCTGCGTTTTTTGGACTCTGCTCTGTCGTCTTCTCCTTCCTACTTCCCCCCCTACTCTAACATGTAGAAAGAGGAGAACAGAAAGATAAAAAACCCACAGCCATCCCCACTTCCCACCCGCCTTGCACAGCCGTACCGCCTGGCAGCGGGGCGCTGCCCCTCAGTCGTGGGGCTGGGGAGCACCGTGCCACAGCCCAGCACCCAGGTATACCCCTTTCCTCTAGCAGATGCACAGGGCTGGTGCCCAACACTGGTGCTGCTCCTCCACAGGGCCGTTCCCTCCACCAGCACAGAAGGGCCACATCGCACCCCCTGTCCCCTCCCCTCAGAGGTCACAACCGTTGGAGAGAGCAGCACAACAGCTCAGACATTGCCAAGCAGCCCTAAATCCCAGCAACTGGGGTGAGATGCCAGGACCCCACAGGGCTGGAGCTGCATCTTACCCACACTCACGGGGCTGGCAGACTGCAGGAGGCCTCGGGGCGAGATCCTACCCCATACGTGCCAAGAGCACTCCACTGAGTAGGAAGCACAGGGCTCTCCCTGGAGCCTCAGCCCCTCGTGCCTGCGTTGTTCAAAGAGCGGCGTAAGCTGTGGCCACCACTCCAAGTGCTGCTCCACCTCAGAGCTAGAGACGGATGAGGTCACCTCCAGTCTGAAATCACTTCCGTTCTCAAGCTGCTCTCAAGCCTGTGCCACAGATTAAAAAGAGTGGGATGGGTGGGGAGGGAAACCCAAATCAACAGAGCATGTTCCTCATTAAGAGCTGAACACTTCATTAATCTCTGCCTCCCTGTCGGCTGCCATCTGAACCCTCCACCCTCCCCTCCTTCCCCTAGAAGAACAAACCTGGCAGAAACCTGGCAGGGTATGGCACAAGCTGTACAGGACTACGCTCAACCCCCAGCTCCCCAAATCCAACCGAAGCAGAGCAGTGGGGGGAAATCACAGCTTGGTGCTATCAGACTAGCTCAGCCACGCTGCTCCATCTTGTGCCCAGCTCCAGCTGCTGGCCTTCAAATGCCTGCACTACAGCAGCCCAACTATTTCTCCCTACACACACACAGTGTTGGAAATGGTTTGTACTGGCAACTGATCCTATCCACCCAGTACTGAGCACCAACACCAGAACCCTGCGGCCTCTCCAGCACAGCCCTATTCTCCACTGTCCAAGTGGCCGCACCTCCTGGTCATCCAGGATGATCCTTCATCCTTCCCTGAAGCAGGATTCTCCCACCTGAATCTGACGGTACTTACCACAAAGCCTCAGAAACCAGGCTGAGCAAGGAGGATGGAAAGTCAGGTCACCAGCACAGGGGAGTCCTAAGGAAAAGAGCCTTCCAATGGCCACACTTGACAATTTAGTGGCATCATTTTAAAAACACATTGACCACAGATGAATCAGTGTCTCATTCTTGGAAGCACTAAACTGACCGCAGCAGCCAACAGTGCCTCAAGCAGTTAATGGCCAAGACACATCGCTGTCACACAGTTCCCTCCTATACGGTCATATTTTTTTTCCCCTCACCCCAGATTTTGCTCTACACAGGAAGACACTGAGGTTTTGCAGGTCTCTTCCAGAATCCCCGGTCTCATTGCAACGGCAGCCATTGGATGGGGCCATTTTGTCAGCAAATACAGCTGCTGCAATTCATATGCTGTTTGGACCCAATCCAACTGCAGCCCATGCATGTGGCCTTGGCCTCACGTGTGCAACAGCAACGACTGGCCAAAGCAACGCTGGGCAAGGTACCTTCTCAGTGCCATGGAGTAATGGGAGCTATTGCCCCTTGCTTCTCTATCCGTTGCATTTGCAGAGTAAGCTTGTGAGCACAGCGATGGATCACATGCTGCATATTTCTCAGACTTCCATCAAGCAGATGGAAGACTGGAACTCAGGACCATGTGCTCTGCCAATCCTGTGCTAGTTTCTCTGGATCACACGACACCTCTGGGGCTGAACAGCAGGAGAAGTACAGCATGATTGCTTCTCCCAGAGAGCACTTTGCTGCCCAGCCTCTTTCCAGAGGCCAGCCCTGGATACCAACCAAGCAAAACCACAATGAAAGCAAGAGCTTTCTTCCCTGAGGGCTTCAGCCCTTCTAGAAGCAGTGGGTACCAGAGAAAGGAACCTCTCTTAAATCCTGGCACCAGGCAGAGGCCTGGACTGTACAGGTGGTTCCTCTTCAGCACAGACTAGGAATAAATACGCTGCGGGACAGACACGTTTCAGTAGAGGAAGCAGCGGGCTGTTCCCACCTGGCTGCATTCCCACCAGCTCCTTTCTGCCAATTCTGACTTCACACCTGTAACTTGGTAAGATGCCAGAAGTCATCGATACAGTGAGGACCTGGCGGGGAAGCACACGTCCAACAGACAGGCTGCCTTGTCGGGGAGATGAGGAGCCACGGCCCTCCTACGGGCAGCGCCTGCTAGCTCCCAACAGGAGAGCTCCAACAGCAACGAGCTGAGCAGGGCGTGCTTCACACCCCACTGCCCTGAGAAACACCAACCACTGCATGGAATGAACAGGTCTGAAGTTGAACATCTGGGCTAAGGGGATTCCTGAGGCTCAAACGCCTCTGGGAAGCTTCAGTTGTGGCATGATTGACTCACAGAGGAGCGGAGCCACTCCTTCATCAAAGCAGCTGCTGCGTATCCCTAAAAATCATGGCCTCCAGACAGAGGTGGTGTGTCCTGGGCTTCAGTTCTGCCACCTCTAAAACAGCAGTGGGGAGAACTTCACTACGAACACCCACACCTGCCCTGGCTGGGCCAGCGATGCCTGCCGAGCCCTCGAGGATCCTGGGCTGGAAGGCATTCAGGAAGGCTGTGCTCTTCACCCTGCACCCAGACACCCTGGAGAGCTCTGAGCCACGTTCTCTGTCCCAAAAAAACCAAACCAAACCAAAACAAAAAAAACAACCCACGAACACTGTTTGCAGGAGACTCCTGCTTGCTATAAGCTTCACGCTTTTCCAGTACTCATCTGCTCCTTGTGTACAGGAATGGACAGCCATCTTGTCTGCAAACAACCGTAGATGAAAAATCCTGCAAGTGAGAGCCGGCACGCATTAACGCTCCCACAGAGTTTTCATACATATTGTTGTTTTTCAGGGGTTTTTTATTTTTAAATTGCTCAATATTCAGCCGCTCAGACTGAAAGCAAAGGCTTCAATCAGGGCAGCTTAATGAGAATCAGACTGTACTGTATTTGAGGAACTCACAGATAAGATACAGGTAAACATAGAAAACCACACCTTGGATTTTCCAAAACTATATAGGCTGGAAAGATCCGCTGAGGGACTGTTGAATATTCTGGACAGCAAGATCTGAGGGTGCGGAAGAGATGATGTGAAATCATTAGTATATTAAGAGCAACAGAAAGTAACCTAATTCAAGAAAAAGTCTCTTCCCAGGCAAACCAGACTTCCTCTATGAAAAGGAATTCCACAGATGTAAGGATACCAGTGCCCTGGCGGAGTTAGAGATGACGAAGGTTGTATTTTCCTTTTCCAGCAATACTTAAATTTAACTGCATAAACTGCTCCCCTGGGAGCAGATCCTATTTCACTGTTTACGCAAAAGCCTTAGAATTGGATTTTAAAGGTGAAAGGACCCACTCCCAAACTGCAGGGAGCTCAGTCAATCCAGATGTTCTTGCTATAGAAAACAACTCCTTCGCTGCATTTCTCTCAACTTCTTTGCCCTGCCACCCTTGATGTCACTGGCACATCCAGAAAAAGCAGGGCACAGGAGGAGTTCAGCCAGGCAAGAATGGCCTCAACACTGCAAAAGGTAAGAGGAGATCTGCAATAGCAAAGTCTGCATGAGTTTTTCATGGTGTGACGCGTCTAGGTGAAGCAGAGACTGGCACACGGGATGCAGAAGCATCCAGCCTCAGGGTAAAGCACTGCCTAGCTCTTCAGCCCTGGATTTGTCACCCAGGGAGTGGATTGCAATCAGCTACATGCTCCAGGAGAGCACATCCCCATATGCAGGGTGCTGAACTGTAGCACAAAAGCAATCCCAGCCCCAAAGGGCTTGCAGTCAGAAGCGTACAAGAAAACTAACAGGCGCACAGACCAGTCAGAAAGCAGCACAGCTAATGTGATAAACAGCGATCACCCACTAGCTAACTGCTGCAAAGTATGCACAGGCGGGTCTTAAGGAAGAATTTGGAGGAGGATAAAGAGGACAATTTTCAGAAGAAACAAGGTGGGATGAGATGTTAAAAACACTACTCCACAGTGGAGCATCTCTGCCAAAGTCAGTCCCTAAAAAAGAAGTAGTATTGTAAAAGTTTCAGTTCCAATAAAGACACCAAAACGTTAGATGGATCTATCACTCGAGCATGGCTGTGATCCGTTCAAAGCCATTTTCACAGAGCTACGGCTCTTACTGATTTTTTTTGAGACAAAGATGAAAGGGCTATTCAGAGCAGCCTGAAACTTACCTCCCGCAGTATTTTCCCAGTTGTTTTCCTTTGCTAGCCCCTTTCCTGGACCTAATCCATGGACCACAGCACATGAAAGGCGACTGTAAGCCTGGCACCAGGTGTGTAAATTCCTCTGCAGCAGCCTGCTCATGGGAGATGGCGAGAGCTCTTGCTGCGCAGCAACTGAAATAATCTAGAGTGATGGTGGGGGGAGAACAGTGGCAAGGCTGCTCACCAGAGCCAAATTTATAAAGATACAGGACGTGCCTAGCTCCTCTCAGTTTCAAAGGACTTGGGCACTTTCATCCATATTTAACGAAAGCTGGTACTTGGTTTGTATTATTGTAAACTGCCTAAAAAATCTGCCTTTAAAATAACTATATTGCACAACAGCCTTTGTGGAAAAGCAGATGTTTCATCCTGTTGCCCCCCATCTCCACACCACCAACCCAGACCAGAGGAACATGTCAGCTCCTTGGTTAATCCAGAACATGCCGACAGTCTCAGAGGCACTGCAAGCGGGATTGCTGAATTTGGGCAGGGACAGCCTGCAGTTCTGGGCTGGCACGACGCGAAGCTGCAGGGCTGTGGTCCAGGAGAGGCCTTCACAGATACCACCACCATGCAAACACCCAACAACCCTGCCATCATGCCATGAGCCCCCACTGAGCTTAGCACTAGGAACAACAACATCAGGGCTGCTGTTATGATCTTCCCAAAAAGGCATGGGGTTTACAACGCAACTCTGCCATTTTGGCAAATTTCACCAGTCATAATTCCATATAAAATATGCGGCCAGACCAGGAAACCCAGTTTGACCAGGACAGACCTGGCCTGTTCCTATCAAATTGGAGAGTGCCATTTTTTCCTCTCTCCTCATAAAAAAATCACAGCCTTAGCAACAAGCCTTAGCACACAAGTGGACTGCGGGAGACAGAGACCGAAGCCCTAAATCTTGCAGAGGGTCATTAAAGGACACATTCTAAATCATATTGCCCCACTCCTCCTAAAATCCTTTGAACCTTAAGATAACAATTTCTCCCCTGAAAAACTGAGTAAGAAAGCAATCACAGAAGTTTAGTGCCCCAAGCTGAATAACTTAAGTCACCGCATCAGGGACACAGCCCAATGACACTGAACAAACTGGCTTCTCGATAACATCTGTTCTTTGCAGATAACATTGCTGTGACACTGGTCTTGCTGCTATTCCAGCCTTGATTTCCACTATAAAGTTTATCCAGTCAGAGTCATCAATATAATCTCTACTTGCCCTGTAGCAAAACTGTTAACAGTGACTCATTAATGCAGTCCCAGTCTGAAGGAACAGCTAATTGTAAACTCCTCGCTCTTGTGGATTTTTTAGCAGTATTGATGATTTCATTGATTGCTTTCTGGGCTCCACCTGAAAATAACAAGAATCGTAAAGCGCACGAGATGTAAGATGGGAGACGTTAACACAGCAGGCACTGGAAAAGCAGAGTTCATGGAAATGTCACCTCTGAAATGATTATAATGGATTTCTGGAAGTCAGAGAAATGAAACTGGACTAAAGAAGATAATAGACAAGACAAAGTCATTTGACTGTAAATGCTGTGGTTGTTGGACACACAAGGTGCTGCAATGGAGTAGAAAAATTGCATTTGCTAGATTGTGCTTTCCTACGAGGCAACCCAAAGGAAATGGAAACAGCCACATAGGTAAGGAGCCTTTCCTGAGGCTGGAGATAAGGGAAATTAAAATTTGTGACATGAGGATTTCTAACCTCCAGTGCCAAGGGACAGGGCAAGGATGAGGAAATCTGGTTTTACACGCACAAAGGGAACATGCTCACTCACCTGCACACCTCTGATCAAATCAACAGCGTCAGGCCAAATTCACGGCCCAGCTTTAGGAAATTTTGATGCGACTCTTTCCTGATGTAATTCTGCCATAAGTGGGGAAATCAGTTCTCTTCTCAGGCTCATTTATAAACCATTGCCTTACAAATACGAAGCAAGACCTGCTTTCCTCCACTGGAGAAAACACACGCCGGCCTATTACTGCAGCATGCTAGCCAAGAGGTGGGTGGATGCCCTAATTATTTTAATTTTTGAACAGTAAGAAAGCAAAATAGTTATTTATCATGAAGGGAAAGCCCTAAAGCCCCAGGGGACAGGCTCTCGGTGCCCAATACACTAGGATTCACTGGAGCCACAAATGTGCTCAGCCCTCGGGTGTATGTGGGGTGTCTGAGGAAGCAAGAGCAGGGGTCTCACCCAGACGTTTCCTGGACGCGCACTGTCATTAGTGTCATGATAGATAGGATCCGAGTCCTCCAAACCGCCCACATCTGTGCTGCGAGCTCTGCCTCACAGGGACACACTTCAGTACCAAACACCAAACCCGAGCGCAAGGCGCAGCACAGGAACAGCACACGTGAACAAGCATCCACACGCTTTGCAAAGAAACATAAGATGGTTCATTAAGCTTTCGGACTAACAAGCCCCACAACATCCCTTGTCAGCAACCCCATGCACACACTGCGCTGCTGCTACAGGAAAGGCAGCTCCAGTAACACCATCACTTGTTTACCAAGAGAACAATTCTGCTATTGACTGACACCTGCCCGTGACAGCGCGACCACGGGAGGAGCAGGGAGATGTTCAGATGACACTGGCCATTCAAACTAGGCAGCTTAACGCCTGGCACTGGCCGGAGCCTCTGAGCAGCTGCTGAGGACCGGCCCTACCACCTCAAACAGAAAGGCTTTCACTGACATTAATGAGAGCTGCTGAAAATAATGCCATCACACAGCTATGAGATGGCATGCAGCCTTTCTGTTCGAGGACTAGGAGGCTGAACAGAGCAGGCACTGAGGAAGAGAAATGCTGGGCTCCATCCAGTCACTTCTGGTTTATTTAAATTGCTGTGAAGTCAAATGCTGTGAACCTGGTGTGAGCTGAGTGTGGTTGGGCAGGGCAGATGAGGCTTATCCAAGTGACAAGAGGACACACTCCTGCTGCACAGTGATGGTTAGCAGGATCGCAAACAGATCAGTGTGACAGTACTGGGGTGTACGCAGAAAACATACCTCTAACTTGCTCGCCTCTGTGGGCCTGGTCTGAGCTGCTGAAGTGTCAGCCCCAGGGCTGAGAGCAGCTCCAGAGCATTCGGCTGCTCAGTGGACCTGGAGTACTTCCCAAGCATGTGCCTGGATTAACTGCCCAGAAAAAGCACCAAGTCCTGTTAAATAACTGTCCTCTCAGATATCCACCTCTCTTATAAATACACACTCTACCAAGAGCTCCTTTCAAGGGGAAAAAAGCTCTTTAAAGTAAGCAGGCGAACAGCAAAGGTATTAATCTCAGGAGTGAGACATGAGCAGTTTCCCTTCTGTGTGCTCCCGAGCACTGCTCCACTGTGTCGCAGAAACCATCCATGCAGAGTCGGGAGCCGAGAGATCATCTCATACAGCATCTCTCTTGCTGTTGTGATGACACGCTCTTGCTCATCTCAGCACTGTGCAATCACAGCAGCCAGGCTTTGCTGCAGGCCAGCTGCATCACTTGGAGTTGAACCCCCGCTGCCTTGATTCAGCCCACCACCTACAAAACAGGGCAAATACCAGCTCCTGCTGGCTGTGATGCTTCTTCCATTACTGTCTGGTCCCAGCTGGCATCAGCTCCTCTGAGCAGCAGGAACCTCTAAGAATCGACAGAATCCTAAAAGCCATAAAACTCCCTGACATTTTTTACAGCAGGCCTCGGGCAGAGGGAAATTACCATTGGTCCAGATAGGCATTTCCAATACTGCTCATCTACATTTCCAGGACTTCACACAACTTAATGCAGAGACTCAGGAGAGCTTTCAACTACGAAGAAAGCACAGACAAGGGGACAATGCAGGTAGGACAGGGAGATAGCAGGTGCCTTTGTGACTCGTATTTCACCTGAATATATAATTTATGTAGCATGTAATTTATTTGCAAATAAAAGTGGATACAAGACTGCAGGATCTAAAGAGACTTTATGTGCGTACGTATCGCAGCAAGAATGAGCTCAGTGCAGCTGGCAGGATTAGAATAGTTCCCATACTGAGAAAATAGCCAGGAGACATTACAAAGGCTGAAAGCGAAGTGACTTGCCTGGGAAGTAATCGTAAAAATAATTGCAATACAAACTAAAGCAGTAAAAGGCCCGGCCTGTGATCTCATGTGTGTTCACAAAGCTCCAAGCACCAGGGGTCTGCAAGGAAAAATGCAACATAGTCACTGGAGCCCCAACCACATCTGTAACACCACGGGCTTTGCCTCACAGGAAACAGAAAGACAACATTAAGCCCTTGGAGCCTCTTTTCCCGCAAGTTGAGTGGATCTTTTTTTCCCCTCCCTTGCTTCTGCACTAAGAATGCCCAGAGGTCAGTGGGTCGGGCTCATTCCCCATAGACAGTCTCCAGGAGCTAGCACTCATGATCCTGCCATTTATTTGCTCAGCATGTGCTCCCAGCTCCCGGTTCCCCCTGCCAGGAGTCCTTCTGGGAGAAGGGCACGAGCTGACCCAGGTGGGGTCAGGCAGAGACAGGCCATCCCAGCTCCATACACACACCCTGGACACACTTGATAAGCAGCTTCAGAACAAACAGGGCACTCCCAAAGTTCCCAGAAAGAGCAACAAGCTGAGCTGAACAAAGCTGGCAAGTGAAGGACCTCAGCAATCCTGCTCTTTGGCTCCAAGCAGTCGCCCAGTACAGCCGACACAGTGGCACGCAGGGACAGGTCAGCCACCACGCTGCTCCTCTCTCCCTGTCAGCTAACTTCAGGGTGAGCTCTTCAGTCTTGGCACCCGCTGTTACTGCTGTCAGCTAGGGCCACTGTGCAGAAAAACAGCCCAAAATTAAGAGGTGAGAGAAGGGTGAGAGCCCTTCTATTAAGGGCTTCCCACCTCTGACTGACTTACAACTGCATTGGCTCGCATCCCACAGAGTCCTCAGCTAGCATGAACCACAGCCTGAGACCCTCCAGCACGCTGCACTTCAGAGCACTAGCCCTGAGCCTCCCTTAGCCCTTGCTGCCATGGCATGGCACCAGGCTGATGCATTCTGAAGGCTGCACAGCTGCATCCAGAGAGGTTTCTGCCACCTTGAGCATCCCTGCACTGTGCTGCCCTGCACAGCACAGCTACATCCCCCTTCTAGAGCTGAACTTCAGCCACAACTTCTCTTTTTTTTTTTTTTTTTTATTTTGACTTCAGGAGTGGACAGTTGTACTAAAACCTGAAACTAAACAATTCGCCTCCCCCTCTTGGCATTACACCCTTGCAGATGCTTGTGCAGGGTTTCACTTCCTCTTCAGCTCTCGGCCAACACTTTGCCAAGCTTTGCCCATCAGCGGGCGAGTCCCTGCAGCCTCCAGTGTGCTCTTCTCCCAGCTTCTTCCAGCACGTGGCCGCTGTGACGCTGCTGGGTGTACCGGCCACATGGGTAAGGGCTGGGAGTGACAGACCGAGGGAAGGCAGTGCAGTCTAGAGCTGAATGTTAGCAGGCCATAATAGATTTCAGTTAATGCACTGGAAATACACTCACACAAGAGAGAAGGAATTAAGAATATTAACCCATTCAGCCAAAGGACTCTTACTGGAGTCAGGAGGGACAGAAAAATCTCACTTTCTGCAGCCCAGCTCCTACAGCAGCATTGCACATACAAACCCTTCCTCTTGGCACACTCAGTGCCACCTTCCACTATTCATTTTAAAAAATGTTTCTGGGATACCAAGTCATGGATGAACAGCAGCACACATGCTGATGAGGAGCACACGTTTTGGGATCAGATCCCAGCTTTTCTGATGCACCACACGCAAATCCAGCTCCTGAAAACCCTTGTGGGAACAAGATGACTGCAAACCTCTTCACAGCTCCAGGGACAATTCTCTGGGAGAAAAGGAATGTGTAGCAGCAGACAAACATTTTTTCCTGCGTTTCAAGGCTAACCACGCTGTAGACATACACATGCACGCACACACACAGACAAAACCCAGCCTATATGGGAATTATTCCAGTATGCTATGAAACTTGCATACACTTCACAAAAACCTGAAGTCACACAATGTATTAGAGATGCCACATGTTTCTTTCATGAGTATTAGAGGATTATTCTGTGTGGTTTCACTGTCTTAGGGAAATCACTGCCTTGGGCAAGAAAGGGACGAAGTCAGAGTTTGGTCAGGCAAGAAAGCTGGGCAGGCAAGCACCAAAGGTGCCCTCCAGTCCACCTGAACTGGAAGAGAAACAACAGGAGAGAAACCCTCTTGCCTTAGCCAAGAGATACCTCAGCAAGTAGTGCTTGAAGTATTAAAGATGGAGCAGAGCTCTCCAGGCATGGTTCCAGCACACAAGGGCAGCAGCTGCAGCACGGCTATAGGAGCCACCACTGTGGGCAGTGGAGCATCCCAAAACTGCTAGGGAAACTCCTTGGACTGCACATTTAAAACTAATGTGGCAAAGCTCTAAAGATACACAGCAGGGACCCAACCTGGCCTGGCACAGCCAGCAACCAGCTGGCTGAATGCGGAATCTCCCCTGGATTTCCAAGATGTCCATTTTATTGGGTATTTAATGACCAGCAACTTAGTCTGAAACTGAGGGAGGGCAATATGGGCTCTAGAAGACACTGAACTCCACCAGCTGTTTCTCTCTCTAGAGTTGCCTTTCCTCAACTTTTGCGGGGAACTGGCACAACCCTCCCACGTTTATTTCTAGAACAATCAAATGAAGAAAGGCATCAGTGTGAAGCCAGTATCATTTCTGAGAGTGTCAAGAGGTTGTAAGAGACTCCTTGACTCTGGAGACTAAAAGCATCCAGGGTCTGGGCTTCTCCTTCATTCAGATGGCAGCAACATTTTCACCTCTGCAATTGTGAGCTGCCTTTTGTAATGCCCCAGCAGCTGAGCAAGCGTCACAGGCATCTCTTGGGGTTAAATGAAGGTTGCTCCTACTTCGTTAGCATCAGCAAGGATCAGGCCACAACATCTGTCGCACTTACACATTTGGCTACCGTGCCCGAAACAGCCCTGCACAATTCACATAAGAGTAGCAGAATTTTGGACTCACACACAAGTAGCTGAGCAGTTCGTGGAATTCAAGGGACAAGAATCCCTGGGCAGGAAATGCTTACTTCTCCTTTTCATAAACTGCAGATCACTCCTTGCACTGAGAGGGCTGAACCTCTCCCCTGCCCCGCACTAATGACCATTTTATCCATTTGGAGCATAAATAATTGAAGAGAGACATCAGCAGCAGCAGGAGGCAGATTCTCTGCCCAGGTCTCCAGCAGCTCTATTTCACCATGCAGTCCGTGTGCTGACCTCCTTTTGCAGCCCTTTTCCAAGAAGCCAAGCAGACAGAAAAGGCGGGGGGGGAACCCAAAAAAAGTTAAGGTGCCCAGGATGGACTCCCCTCCCCAGCCCAGAATAGCCTATCTGTGCAACACAGGGGCCTCCTGCAGTAGGACTGTTTAGACAGATGCACAGCAGAAGGACAGCCAAGGCTGAACCTCTTGACCTGCTGCAGTCCCACCCAGCTCCTGAGACACTGTTCTGAGCACTGAGCCCTTGCCCAGTTCGGAGGGCAAGGAACCAACGTTGTCTTTTGAAATGGGCCAAAAAAAATTAACGAACCACACAAGGCTTTTTAGAGAGAAGTAAAAGCTTCCACTCCTATGCTACGTCTGGCCAAGATACACTAGTACATCAGAAAAACAAGCAGAGATGTACTGCTTTAAGAGTGTTTCCAGTATTTACCTCCAGATTCTGTGACTAATTTGCTACTCCCTTTCTGGCAGGCACATCTTGGTAGTCAGGATGCAAGACCAGGGTTGGAAAACATAGAGGTTGGAAGAAACATTAACATGGGGAGTCAAAGAGAAACAGCCTCACCCAGGGCGATCTATGACACAGTGAGAGACTATCCAGCTGTGGTGAAACATCCCACTCGCCAGCTGCAAACATAATTTTGCTTTCTCCTAGCAAAAAACCCTCACCACAACCACCCTGTCTGAACTGATACAGAGCACGACAGACAGCACAGGAGCACAGATCCGTATTGCCACTCCCAGGGACTCAGAGAATCACAACTATAAAAATAATTGTTTAACTCTGAGAAAATTAAAAAAGAAAGTCAGTGGTACTCTGCCTTCCAGGTTCCATGCTTTTCTGCACAAGCACAGGCACAAGAAAGAACTTTCCTCTAGTCACAAGATTACAAGAACTGTTAATTTAGAGAAAACAGTTAGATCATGAAAGATGGCAAGGCTGTGAACATATAATGCACGTACAAATCCTCCAAGCTGCTCCAGTACAGACTTTGAGGGGATTCTGTAGAGACCTGGTCTTCGTTGTACAATTGTACAAAGGAACCTGTCACTGACGTGATACTTTTCATCACATAATTCACAAAACTCAGCTAATCAATTTTCACCACATAGGTATCTACACAGAAATTGAGGGTCACATTAAGGTCATCCTCAACCAGCTCAAGACACAGGAATCTCCACTCCTTCCTCATCTTAATCTGCTCTTTGTCATCAGCAGCAGCTGCCTGCACCGGAGTGGTCCTCAATGTGTCAGGGGCAGAATCTAGAAATACCTTGGGTACCTCTGCACTGGGCAGAGCATAGCCTTTTCAGGGGGTTACACATTTCTTCTAAGCCCATCTGGGCTTATCTCTCCATATGCACAGTAGAGAAAAGGAGAAGGCGGTTCAGCACGCGTTAACAGGGAACTGGGCGATTTCCATCAGCCACTGTCCTCTGGTAGGTGAGGCTAGGGTTGAAGGTTGACCTGAAAATGATGCTCTACGTTGGCACGGTTGCCATTTTAGATGGAAGACATCTCTGCTCCTGTAATATTTACTGTTCCGGGAACAATGGAAATCTCTGCTTCTTTCTCTCTTTTTTTTTTTTCCCCCTAAGAAGAAAGCAAAGGAGTCTGAACATAAAATTTAAGATTCTCTAAAACCGAGACAGAAATGCAATGAATTCAGGAGTTCTCAATGCCTAGAATCACACTGGAACCATTCCTCCAGCCAAACTACCTTTTGCACAGCATCTTCTCTATACACAGTAAACCCCCCCCCATATTTTTACTGACAAGCAGACCACTTCAAAATATGCTGAAGAAGAAAAAAGGACCAAGCTGAATGCAAAAGGCACAGCCCTGTAATTTCAAACCCACTGAAAGAACTGGATCCACCAGAAAGTCTCTGCTCCCACACCCAAACAACTTTGCAAGTTGATGGGGTGGGGAGAGATCAACTTGGGAAGGAGATGTTCCCATCCTCCTGATTTAAAAAGAAACAATAACTTCAAAGAACACTAGAGACACGGGCCTGAATGAGCAGGAGCCAGCTTCAGAGACACAGCAAGGTAACACCCCAAACAAACACACGCCAACAACGCCAGCTAGCAGGCATGTTCTGCAGGAGTGTGCCAGGAGACTCCAGTTTAACTAGGTATTTGGGAGGTTTCACCCATACTCCTCCCACAGCAACACCTCGGGCTTTGGCAGAGCGTCCACCCACTGCACTTGCCCTGTTTGGTTCTCAAGTCAATACTTTTAACAAATTGCTAGGTTTCCCTTACACGGGGTGTACTCTTCTGCACACGGGGCATTAGTCATCGCTTCATTTGCCTACCCAGCTTCACCACGAGAATCCCTCCTAGCGCTCCAACGGTATATGAATTGCTAGGAGAGAAACCACCCCTCTTTGAGAGGTGCTGAACCGAGGTATAAGGAAACTGAAGAGCTTGGTCTCACCAGGCAACCTGCTGTAGAGCTTTAGACCAGAAACTGGTTCCCCCCAGTCCAGGGTCTTAAACCACAACCCTTCCTCTCGGAAAGCTGGATGCTCTGCACACGGAGACCGGTATCGAACCTCCACTGACTTCAACAGCATGTGAGTTCAGTGCCAAATACACCAACTAAGAGGTCATTCCTTGGAAACCAGAGAGGTGGAGAATCTACCGTTATTTTTTCTTCAGAAATGGTAGCAATTAGGAGTCCAACCTGCAAATCAGAATCCCCCGGACCCAGACAGTGCATCAGCCCTGACTATGCTACAGGGGAAGAAGACGACAAATTCTTTGACACCACATTATTCCGTTTTCTGGACTCAGTAAGTCATCAATATCATTAAAATTTTACTGAAGGCTACTTACATGCAGTCTGTTGTACTGCCCTCTCAGAAGCTCACTTCATTTCCCAACTATTTATAAAAAAAACAGACCAGATTTTATAATAAATTTTGAAAAATTGGTTCAGGCAAGAGTCACAGCTTTAGTAAACCTTTTAAATTGTTACCTGCTGCCAGCTGTGAGTGGATTGGAACAAGGCGGCACAGGAAGAAAGTTCCTGCTCTCAGAGGATGCTAAATAAAGATCGTTTATGTTTTTATATGTTCACTTCAACAGATTGCTTTGTGTTCACAGCTTGGTTTCCCTCCACCGTCCACAAGAAACATGGCTGGCACAAATTCATAACGAACTGTGCTCTGTCATGCAAGACCCACTCTACGCTCTCAGCGTAAGACAGGCGGATACACACGCACGCAGCTACGCATTTGAGGAAAGACCGCCTTTGCCCCAGCAGAACGCTACGCTCTGCTGCAGACACGAACTCTTTGGGGTACAGACTCCAGCCCGCTCTTGCCTATGCAGCGTGACAAGGGCCTTCAGGAATTATGGTAACATCTACAACAGATTGCTCTGATCTCTACCTCGCTTCTTCCCCTGGGGAATGAGCAGAAAGGAGCCTTATACATAACCCGTTTCATTCTTTGTTTGAAAACAAATGAACTAAAGAACAGCACGCTTTTTGGGGGGGTCACAAAGCTCCTCTCCAGTTCACAGCTTACACTGAGTTTTCTACAGTTTCAGAACACGTTCTGGATCGTTTCCCTCCAGAAATAAAACAAGAATTAACAGCAATACTCGCAAATAACTACAAAATAGTAGCAAAACTCTAAGTAGCCTGGGGTGCACCCAATGACCCCACTATCCTATTACCCCCGGATTTACTTTGTTCCTCTCATCACTGCCATCAGCAGCTCACAAGAATGCACAGGTGTCTCTTCACAGTGCCCAAGTCTGCATTATATAGGGAAACATCATCTCCTGCAGTGGCCGGGTAAATGCTCAAGCTGCTACAAAACTACTTTGCTTTTCTGTGGTCCAGAAAGGCTGTGCAGTACCACTGTGTTGGCAGGTAAGGTGCTTGCTGCATAAGGAATTAGAGCCCCAAATAGAGAAAGACCGGACCCAAAAGGCAAGTGCAAGCCAAGCTGGGAATGGGCGGACTTCTTCCTGCTGCAGGGACCCACTGCACTGCCCTGCTGTGTTAACCATCGCCTCCATGCCTACCTTTGTGAGGCAGAAAAGCTCTTCCATATGCAGCAGACATAGCACCCATCATCATGACGTAGGCAAACGAACACATGGGACTCTGCAGATAACCCCTTACCTAGGCGTTGCAGCTCAGCAGAGGAGGATTCCTTTTCCTGTCGAACACCCTAAACCCCTTCGAATACCAAATAGTCAACAAAAAAAAAACCCTGTTGATGTCATCTGATTGCATCACCCCCCCCCCCCCCGCCCCGGACTCAAAGGCATGTCTCCAAACAGCTATTTGCTTTGCAAAGCAAAACAGATGTTCCCTAACGCCCAAACCCTGGCCGCCTGCGAGGTGGTGATCTGCTACCCCACCAAGGAGCGGCGAGCGGCAGGACCGGGGCTGTGCCTGCGCATCTGTGCCGCGGAGGGACGAGCGCCATGGGGAGACGTGCTCCCAATACTGAAACGCCTTCGCCAGCCCCCGCGCTGCCTTTCTCCACCCGAACCCACCCGGCACACCCAAAAGCACCGGGGGGGAAAAAAAAAAAAAAAAAAGGAAAAAAAAAAGAAACCCAACCCAAAACCCG
The DNA here is from genome assembly GCA_031468815.1 of Morus bassanus. Lineage (NCBI taxonomy): Eukaryota > Metazoa > Chordata > Aves > Suliformes > Sulidae > Morus > Morus bassanus. The sequence continues at coordinate 30,723,702 of CM062577.1, forward strand.
GGGAGGTGAAGGAGGCAAAACGCCTATTTCCCGGATGAATCCGGCTGAAAAAGGGGCCAGCAGGGCCAGCCCCGGGGGCAGGAGCCAGCGCGCTGCCGCATCGGCGCCGGGGGCTGGGAGGAGCGGGCCGGGGGCGGGGGCGCGCACCTACCTGCTTCTCCTCTGCGGCGCGGGTCGGCGGGGGCGGGATGCCGGCGGCGGGGAGAGAAAAGAAGAGAGAGTGAGGGGCGAGGGACCGTGAGGGGCGAAGGACGGTGAGGGGCGAGGGGCGCGGCGCCTCACCTGGGTTGAGCAGCTTGCTCTTGTACCGCATGCCGGTGCTCATGGTGCCGCCGGCGGCCCGGCCTCCCCGCAGCCGACAGCGGCGCCCTGGGAGGGTGAGGGTGGGTGGGAGGATGAGGAGGGGTGGGAGGATGAGGAGGGGTGGGTGGGCGGCGAGGGCCGCCCCAGCGCCGCCAATCCCGGGAGCCCGCCCCGCCCCGGCCCCGCCGCCCGCCCCCGGCCCCGGCCCCGCTCCGCTCCCGGCGGCCGGTGCCCGGGAGCGGCTGCCCCCAAGTCACCCGGCACCGAGCCTGCCGACACCCGGGCGGAGGCTCGGACGCCCTAAGAGGAAGCGGTCCCCGCTCTCGAAGAGAGAGAAGGAATACAGCCTTTAAACACAAACACACACACAAATGGAATAAATAGGAAGTGTGTTTCCAGATTTAGCATCTCAAAATACAGTGGGAAGTCCTGAATCATACTGCAACCGTACTGTGCAAAGCAGGAATGTGTGCTCCGCTTCCATTAGAACATTTCGAAGAGGTGATAGGGAAAGTTATTTAAGGTAAAAGCCGTCAGAACTGTTTCAGCAAAGGCAGGAGAGAATGCAAATGAATTTTAAACACTCCAAAGGCAGCAGCACATCAGTTAAGACCAGCTCACAAACCTCACCAGCAAAGGAGCAGGGAGAGGGGGATGTGAAGCAGCAGGACACCCAGATCCTTCCCCCGATTTCCACGGCTCCAGGGAGGGGTCACATCTTCCACATTTCAGGGACATGTAAAGAATCAGACTTGAAACCCTCCTGAACCCAGGACAGGATAAGCCTGGCATGGTGATTGCTGCACAAGTGCAAGGACACTCCCCTACTTTGGGACAAAAACCTGACACTGACGCCACCATACTAACTTTTCAAATCCTTGTAGTCATCACAGCATTTATCTTGCCATTTCTTCCACCTTCTCATTCAAAACATCCCTCGTATCAGAGCAATGAGGCACTTCCAAGACCAGAGGTTGGCAATCCCAGGGACGTATATTTCAAAAACCCAGTAACTCACCCTGAGTTCGTTCTTAGCCATTGATTCAAAGCATCAGAAAAAAAAAAAATCAGGTAATTGCCAGCATATTTGTTTATCATTAAATGCATCACAGACCATTACAGATTCTACACCACAATCAAAGGCACCAACAAGCCAATCAACCTTTCATGAGGTGTTTTATCATCTGCCACAGTGTTTTAAATCTCATGAAGACCAAAAGGACTGCAGTCACCTGCTCCTTGATCCTGCTGAACAGTCATTAATACAGTTACAGGTGGGCACTTTGTCCCAGTACTAGAAAGTGTCAGCCCAGAGAAGGCCAGGGTGGAATTCAGAAAAAGGGACTTGTCTTCCGTGGCCCTGGCACTGCCGGCACAGACGGGAGTGGGAATGCAAGGTCAGAAATGAGGCTCTAGCCAGAGTCCTCTCTCCAGAGATCTTCACAGTAGCAGCGATTTGGCTTAACAAATATATGTTCCCCCATTAAGCTGTGAAATATTTTAACAAAACCAAGTTCAAATGTAACCAAAGATTAACATTAGACAACATCAAAGAAGTGGTACAAGGCATAAAAATTAAGCCCACATTGAAAGGAAAGCACTCAGGTATGGTATCAGCAGTACTGCAAGCCCTTCTTGGACTATTATTCAAATATATCTCAGGTCTTGAACCAGACGCTCCAGCTGGAATTCACCAGCCAGAAGGAGGCAAAGTCTATCGATCAAAAATTGGCATCTGCTAGCGAAGGTCTGTTCACTGAGGCTTCACACACAGGAATCGAGACAGTAACTTTAGGTGCCTTGCTTTGAAAAGGGGGGGAGAAGCTCCGTTTTTAATAAAATTAAGGACTAGATGCTTTTGAAAGCCTGCTTCCCCCTTGTCCTCGTTTGCTTTGAAAGGTGCACCTTTCATGTCAGCTTTGTTCAGAGGTAATCCAGTACGTAACTAACGTATGTAACTGAAGTCTTGGTTTCTCAGGAGGTGTGTGGCTGTCCTGACCTTCACAAGCACAAACGGACAGCATATTATTTTAAGAAGGTTGCAAAATACGATGCAAAATTCTGGAAGAAAAACAACAAGAAAGGTGCACATAATGGCACACAATTCGTGGGCAAGTGTCTACTGTTAAATCTCTCACCTTGGCCCCCTTGACAGGCGTGCTTACAATTCAAATCTTCATAAAACCTGAAGAGACTTTGTATGAACACAAGTCTGTCACTCCGTTTCTTCTTTCAAATTCATTATAGCAGCCACTGAGATAACAATGGAACATCCATTGTATGCAGTTCAAGTCCAAACAGAAGCCAAATATGCATCCCTCTGATGCAAATCATTTGTTAATCCTGTCCTGATTAAACACTCATTGCTAGACAGCAAAATTAGGGCTAATCATTCATGAAAGACACCCCAATTTAGTACAGAAGACAGTGTCTCAATCCCGTATTTGCAAAATAATTTACACTTATGCATATGTAATACACGCAAGACTACAAAGGCATGCAGAAGAGAGCCATACACTCAGTAATGACATAAAGGAAACCACAACATTCATTAATTTATAAACTAAGGTGTGTGATCAGATTTTCCATAGTATTTACACACCTAAAAGATGTCAGTAGGTGCCTAACGAACTTTGGGGGGAAAAAAAAAGTGGATGCAGAGTCTTGCTACCTAACTTCCAGGTAGAACACTTTTAAAGTTGTTTTGAAATGAAATCAAAGTAGTTTGTATGTAGACAGTCTAGAAAACGCCTTCATTCTCCAGGGTAAACATCACGATTCCTTTGAATATGCACTGTGCACGACACCATTACAATATTTCACAGATTAGCTTAAAAAAGCCAAACATCAAAAAACCAACAAAAACCACCCCAAAATTCAACATTTTCCACATCCGTACAATTTATTACAAAACTTCAATGAAAATTAGTGTTATGGTATATAAAAAGTTCAGCACATGCCACCACTCAGCTGACAGATAAAAATGCCTGTGACAGAAATTCTTGCAGTCAGTACTTGAGACCTGAAGACAAATCTTCAGAGGCATCCACAGGAGCTGTTGGCATGCGTAGTGTTTATGGTACGTTAAGGCACGATGATTTAGAAAAGTCAGCTTCTTTGCTATCCCTGGTGAATCATCAGTGTTTTGTACATTTTCTCATACACCACACAAATATAAATCACCAGAGATGAAGCTTCGAAAGTAACCAAAGCACAGAAATGGATACAATACACAATGACTTAAAATGGCAGGTGAAAGTTATGATACTGTGCAAACACACATACGTTTACTGTAAACAGGCCACAAAGTCTTAATCTTAGAAAGTATTAATCACGAAACTGTTCAGAATAACCTAGCAGATACACGATTAACTCCTTAAATCCATCACAATGACTAGTCCAAACAGTGTACTCTATTGGTTTTGGTATAAAAGGGTATAGGAAGGATAATAAAACCACATTTATAAGTATGAAGACAGTGTTACCAAAAGAATAAAAAAAAGATACAATATAACTTGATTAACATTGAATATATAGAACAAGCCGTTTTACAACACGATCTTCAGACTTTGTGTTTGTTTTAACGCAGGTCTTGATCTGCGGCATCCAGCTTTTGCATTTGAACGTTACCATTCGGTCAAAGAAAACAGAGCACCCATCCACTTAGAGAACTGTATACTGCTGCGAACAAAAAGTGGAAAACAAAGAGCATTAGAAAGGACAAAGTCTCCGCGCTGTCAGAGCGTTTGGGGCAGCCCGAGCCCCTCCGAGCAAAGCGGCATAATCCGGGGAACGGGGCATTTCAGTTACTGCATCACAGGGACCTGAATCAGGACTAGATCAGCTGAGTCAGATCCAGTTTGGCCCCAAATATTTATCACAAATGTCTAACAAGAGCACATAAATGAGAATCTATTTTTAGATACATACTTTAGGCACCCACACCCCCCTCTGTCTGCAAGAACACAAGAACTGCGGGACAGCTCATCTCCACAGTAATGCACACAAGAAACCAACCTCAGTCAGCCTGTTACATGAAGCATTACTTCTGGTGAGAAAAATGAAAACCACTTATCTAAGCAGGGCTAAAAGCAAGCAGCAAGTCTGATGTCATGCACAAGCAACTCTTCTGACACTGCTTAGGTGAAACAGGAAAGCGAACAGATTTTTTTCAAGCATTCGTACAGCGGTATTCGTATGGCTGAAGGAAGGGATACCAGCCTGGAATTTCAAAAATAACTACCAGTTTTGGATGTCTCTATAGCTACTTGCCAATCGAAAAGGCTACTACAAAGAAAGCAGAATTCCAGCTTTCCCTGAAAATTGGGCCCTGCTTAAGATGCTGTGTCAGATTTGGAACTCAGGGGACACCTCTAAATTCTCCAGTCCTAAAAATACTCATTTCCCAACAGGAAAAAAAATAGCTTAAACTAAACATTCATCTGGATGGAAAAAAAGAAATAGCCGAGAAAACACTGTTGTGTCAACTCACTTGTAAAGTACAGTGCAACACTCATCCAGACTACACTCGCTGACTGCGGTTGGCATAAGGAGCAAGGAAAGCTGACAACAGCGTCCTTTCCTCTTTGCCATTCTCACAGTGGGAATTCTGTTCAGTACACAGTTACTTAACATTTTGAGGCCATCGCTCCCCATAACCACCAGAACAAGCAAGCCAGCATTTAGGCTTTAGAGCCAGAGTCCACACGTTGCTACCTGAATTCAATATGCTAATTTAAAATTAACCTTTTCTGCTACACTACTACTTCAAGTATGAAAGAGAAACTAAATTTCTGCCATTGCCTGCCTAACTCTAATCCGTTACAGAAGACACCTCAAGAGGAAACTGTAACTGATGTTTCAGACTCACAAAAAAACGGAATTTCCAATAAACTTGAAGCCTCGGGTTAGAAGCACAGCTGTGCACAGATGTTACCAGCACTAGCAACACGATATCCACACTTTATATGCTCGTAGAACATACTTGGGCAAAGTATGCTTGTGCATTTTCAGTGTGGATTCATTTCACTGCTTTCTTCCTAATCTCCTTATGAGGCAATAGCTTATGACACATTAGGTTGATACCGTTCTTTACAAATTTGACCTCCAGTTTATGAGACTAACCTTACAGCCCCCCATGCTCCTTTCACCAATACATAGCTTTAATAAATGCCTCCATCTGCAATGTGAATTCATACCATTATTTAAGAAAGATGATACATTTCTCCAGTGTGCCATTAAAACAAACATTTCTCAGTAAGTAGCGTAACTAGCACTACATATGCCTGCACCCTGATGCACATGGTCAGACAGCTCAGAATCCTCTATTTTAAAGGTTTCAAAAGCCTTGGGAAGGAATGGGTTTGCCTCCCCCTCAGCTGCTTCCAAGAACAACACTACAATGTGGACACTGAATAAATGAAAAAGTTGAAGAAAATGAAGAATACTTGACAAATCTCCATGTACACTTTTGAATTCCTGATAAGAGAAATTTGTTTTATAAGCGGTTACATTTTCTCATTGACCTAAATTCTTTTTCTTCATATAGCACCCATTTTATGTTGTAGCTACAGCCCTTCGAGTGTCCAATCATTAGCAAGAACTTTGAGAAATGGCATCCTTCCAAAAAGAACGAGTATTGGGTGACACCAATGTCCTGTTGTTAGCTAGTTTTGACTCATTTTGTCACTCACACCTCTAATATTTTGGGTTTCTGATATTTCAGTCATCCCCTGTTGATTTCACTGCTTCAAGGTTTGTTCCCTTTCGTTTTGCAAGTCTGTAGCAACACCTTATACTTCCCCATAGTATATGCTTGGCTGCACGCATTTGCTAAGTTACAAAACTGTCCTTTGAAGTGCTTTCCAATGTTTATCAGTTCATTTAATATGCTAATAGGGTTAATATCCACTGAGTCACATATACATACCAGGCTCCAAGGTCTAGAACCATAAGAGCTGTTCCTCTGAAAAACGTTTATTTAGCAAAAGGTGGCCTGAAGCATTTACGGGTCCCCCGTGATACCATGTCTGTGCACTCCACTCCTCAGGCCCGCTAATGCCAGAGGAATTCTGGCAGCAAGCACCTCCCCTCACCCCCTGCATCCCATATGCATCCACAGCTGTACTGGATGCAGCAGTGCAGCACTGAGATACAGGAAGAGGTGGAATATGTCAGCTGTGTCATTCCTGGGTAATCAAGCCTCTCCGAAGCAGAGCACAAGGTGCCACTGCATGTATTCACAAGAATTAGGAATGCCACTGTACCCACTGCACTGTGGACTTCATCCTTCCCAAGGCATCGATGCATTACTGAAAAGCAAATAAATGCATTTCCACTCACCCCTGCATTTCCCCACAAAACAAGATTTCTGCAGTGACCCATTAGGAATTTTGTATTCTATTTTATATTCTCTGGAATCACTTGGCAAAAATTGGATCAATATGCATTAATCCATTTACTGACAAAATTTATTGAGATACAGTTTGGGCAATTATGTGAAAATAGCAGAAAAACTTGCTATTGGGTGTTTCAATCTTTTTCATTTCATGTTTCACAAACATTGTGTCATTCCTTGGAAAGCTTTTAAGCCTGCAACCATTCCTGTCTCCTCCATAAACATAGCAGTTCTGGAAATTGGTCTCAATGGGAACGTGCTTTTCAAGATGCACAAATCCTACAGCATTAGAAGTGATACACTGCTATTTCTAGGAGAGAATTTTCCTTACAGAAATAGGTCCTGACAAACTCCTGGAAATTTTGCATACAGAAGATGCAGACAGATAAAAATCCAAGCAAGATTCTTTAAAAGCCAGAAGACAGACAATATTTAGGTACAGGAGGTTTACAGACCTGACTAATACTTCAGACTTAGGTATCATTAATGATATATGTTTTTTCTGTACAACTCTTTGGAGACTATGTTTTTAACATAATGCTACCTTTTTCCTTTTAGGAAGAGTCACACAACTCATTTTCTGTCAAAGGCCACAGACAGAGATGCTGTGGAACAGCCACGGTCCCAACCCAAGTACAACATCGTCTTTTATTATGTGCTACTTACAATCCAGGAACATGACTGTTTCACCAACTGAGAGCAGTATGGACAAACAGGGAGATGCAAGGTATTATTTTTAGATGAGCAACCTCAAATGAAAGCATTATTGTTCTGTACATCAAGGATTAAAAGCCATAACACGACTCTCATCTGGCTCTCCGCACATTATACACAAGGGCAGGTGGGCACCAGCTACAAGGTGGCTCTTGAGGACCCTGCTAAGACCTTTCTATACAAGGTAACTTCGAGGTCCTATGGAGCCACACGAGTTCAGTGCTTCAGTTGTACAGTAGCAGAGGAAAAACAACAATTTCACGGATGCCTACTCTCTAAGGGAAACGAAAACTTGTGCTAGCCCATCATACAGGGTCTGCTGAACAGCTCCACAGTTAGAAGAGCTGAAGGGAGCTGGAGAACGATGGCGCTCTTCTAGCCTGGTTTCTAACCAGAAAAACATCCACTGGCAGTGCCAGGCAGTTGTTCCAAACGCTACAAATTTGCCCAAGCTTCACATTCTCTAGGCTCTCAATTTCAGCTGCCAAGAACCACAACATGGTCTTTACTTCCTCAAATGACATTTCTCATCAGATCAATTCAGCATTCAGCAACATCGTTTCAGAAGGCTGGTTGCTATGACAATGCTTTGTGTTGTTCTGTTAAATGATGTCAATTCATTGGTAGAAAGAACTAGCTGTTTGGTTCCTTTAGGACTGTTCTTATCAAGAATCAGGACAGTGTTAGTGAGCTCAGGAGGCTTTAAAATACTTGTGGAAATCATGAGCTATACTAAATGAGTTTTTGACATCCTACAGATGTTTTAAGTACAAGATACTTGGGGTTTTTTCTGAACACATTTCCCTAACCATAACCACATTTCCAGCTGGCTATATTTGTTCTCCATACCCTGGCTTCTGTTACCAGTTTGTCCCAGTATGATCCTGAAGCTGAGTGGAAGACAGACAATCCAAATTTGTAAGAATAACAAGAAGAAAACAGATTGCAAAGAGCTACACCTTCAGAAGCAGAGCAGGAAAGGGAAGAAACGCCCATCAAAAACCATTTCATTTGAAAAAAATAATTCCAGCTTTTTGTAACAGTTGCTCATCTGAGATGAACAAGTTGAGAAACTAGTGAATATGCTGCTGGAATTATGGTAGGCTTGTTTCAAAAGCATTTTGTATTGGAGTATCCAAAAAAACCTAAATCTGGTTTCATTTTTGGTAACTTATTCCACCCCTCCATCTCCTTCCTCTCCAATCCTTCATTTGAATGGCCAAATATAAGAAGCAATAAGCTCCTACACTTTACAGCAGTGTCTAGCATTTTAGAAACAAAAAAAAAATCTGAAAAATCAAGCTTGTCTAAGTCTTTACCATGCTTCATGTTGGCTGCTGCAAACACCTCCACCTGCACTGTTTGTACACAGAAGCTATGAAATGTTTAGAGGAAACAGACAAAAGTGTAGGTCAGCACACCTTTGTCCAGGCTGCTCTCAAAAGCTCTTGATCACCACCATCATGTAGAGTAAGTCTGTACTCGCAGGCTTTTGTCAAAAACTGCAGTTGGCACACTGGTCACTACTGTCTCCAAAAGCATCTTCCTTTCCTACTTCTAACCCAGTCTCCACCAGCGCTCTTCTTCATTCCCCTTCAGGTTTCTACTTCTCCACAGCAAGAAATCTGTCCATCCTCTTTGGAAACTTTGAACATATTCCCCATGTATAATCTTTGCCTTTGTCACACTCCCCTTACGCTTCTCTTACTCTAGCCTTGAAAGTAAAGGAAACTGCTTGAAGTAAATTTTCCCTTTGCTCTTTCCATAAAACCTTTAAAGATGCCCCTGTTCAAAAGGGATCAGGCAAACCAGACCTTCCAGTCATCCCATGTGCGTAGCGCTTCATGATAATACAGACTCGCCACTCTTTTTGGCAAGGATTTGAGTTTAGCACTTCTTAATCATTACACAATGCCAGACTCTTTCCAGAAAACCCCAAAGCATTCAGCAATCTTCTCCCCACCCTGAAATACATCTGAAACCAGAAGTGGGTATTTCACATATTTGCATATTACCACATTTCATTATCCTATTGTTTACTCTCCAGCTCTTACCTAGGAAGGTATTTATACCTTACATCTTTTCCCAAAATATCTGAAAATATCTTTGTATCTGTGCTTTATGAGGTCCCTTTTAAGGGACTTTTGAAGAAAAATAAACATATTTATCCAAAATAGAAGAGTGAAAATGTTAATTTTTACATAAATTATCTATAAAGTTACATATTTTTCTCAGCACAAAGATAAGTAAGGGTGCAAAAGAGCAACTGGAGGAGAGACTGTGCTTTCAGTAGCAGAGCTGATCCTTTAAAGTTCTTGTAAAACTAGAACCTGAGAGACACTCAGGTTTGAGCTGTGGTAGAACAAAAAGATGGATATCAAGTATATTTAAATTTGTTGGCAGTTTGGTTCTCTTAACTACTGTGTTAATCACAGGTTTCCTGGTTTCTCTGGAAATAGCGAGTTCAGTAAAATACAGCAAGTACATCTAATGGGAGTGCTGGAGGTTGAAATCATTGTTCCTTCTAAACTGCAAAGTCAGTTAACATGCATGAGAGAAACTTCCCTAAGGCTAAGTTCTAGGTGAGGATTCACTTCAGCATGCTGACAGGATCACACAGCACCACTCTGGTTTAGCAGGACTGCAATTTGCAGTTCTGACTGCGCCTATTAGCCAACAAATTATGCTAAAAGTCTATCAATTAATATCTCAAGGGTAACAAAAAAGTAGTTCAAAATTCTTTCCTGAAAGCAATCTGTCAAACAATACGATTTCCAGAGCAGCTGCAGAAACATAATTTAGCAGATTCCAAAGAAACAGGACCTCCACATGTGATGATCTCCTTCAAATATTTCTCAAATTTGTTCACATTCAATATGAGAGCAACTAACTTTAAGTTGTAGTTCAAACTAAATCACAAGATGATCACGTAGACGCTTAGTTAAATCTGCAAAGCTCTCCTGCTTGGCACATTTAGTGGTCCAAGATGCATTCCAGATTAGCAATGTAAAGTATCTACAAAATAACATTGCACTTGGATGCACGTGAGCATGCTCAGAGTCCTGTTTACTTATGTACCCATGGCCACAAATCCAGCCTGAGCCAAACCATGCTCCAATTTCGTTTTATAAATACCATATCCAGTATTGCCAGAAGCTAGGAAACACAGGGAATTCTGGTGCCATTACTGGCAAACCATCAATGGGAATACTGCATCCTATTAGCCCTCAGACACTGAGTTCACAGCAAATCCAGCATCTAGGAACCGAAGAAAGAGCTCTGAATATATTTGTATCATTTGCCATCCTGTGCTCTGCAAGCAACTATGGACAAGCCTGTTAGATTTAGGGCGGCTTTTTTTTTACTGACTATCAGTTTAAAGGATGCCACGTGATTAAATGTGATTTATAAGTCGCAGAAAGAATTGAGCTCCTTTGCAATAAACAGTAGTAATAATTTACACTACATAAGGTGTCCTGCATCAAGCAGCCCTTTTCACAAGCTGTCAGAGTTCGGCCATATGATCACAAAGTCACCATAAAAGCTTGGGACCTTCAGTTCAGACTAAAATATTTAACAGGCTGCAAAATTACCAGCTCCTGTCTGGGGAAGGGAGAGTGTTACGTCAGACACTGCTATCGCACGCACTGCATGGTCAGCCACAAAATTATCCTCAATGTTTAGATTTCCAACTCTGGGAAAATATATCTTAGTGTGGAAGTTGGAAGACATGATGCAAAGACTCCTCTATCTGTAAGACTTGGAATTGTGACAGTGAGAAACCTGAGTTTGAATTACTTTCCCCCACACACACTCAAAGATCACAGTGTACATACCCGTAAAACCATCAATATCTGCTTAAATAGGAATTCAGTGAATAAGTTTAAAAAAAAATTTCCAAATGCATAAATATAAACAGGAAGACTGAAGGTTCAAATAAAGGCAACAAAAAAATCTCCTTATTTTAGGCTTGGAATGTTGGCAGCTGCCACAAGGTCATAAGGGATAATATAATCCATTTTATTCAAGCCTTACATTCCAGAAGACCAGCAATCACAACTAGAGTATTAAACTGAAGTATTAAGCAACAAGACTCCTCATATCCTTCTATTTTTTATTATTGCAGTTAAAAGAAAAATTATGCCAGAAGAGCTGCATTCTGAAGAAAGCATGAAATCATGTAGCATTTGCTACAAGAATTTTTTTTCTTCACTTGCTCTGATCCCACATCATATATCATATATGACATCAAGGGAGTCTGTATTCAGTACACCTAACCAGTTTGTCTAAAATTGTTTGGTTCTTTGAAAAAACTGCTATGAATTCAGCAGCCTACATACCCCAAAACACCCTAACTTTTGTTTACATATAGTCAAATTAATTTTCTGAGCAGCTTTTGCCAACAGAGACAAAGCCAGATGATCCAAAAATAAGGCACCAAAGATAAGCATTTAGAGGTTTTAAAAACAGCTGGAAAGGTAACACCTGCATAGATCTTTTTTCTAGTCTACCCATAACATCACTCAATTTTTTCTATAAGTACTGCGAAAGCAAGTCTAAAGTGCAAAATTAACAATAATCATTGTGAAAATCTTATGTAAGAGGAGTAAACAAGTCAGAAAAGTCATACCTGGTGCATCCAGATGTTAAGCATCTTAATCATCACCAGGCTTCATCCTCATTTGGGCTTGCATCTGTGCAATCATCTCCTGCATGCGGCGCAGCTGTAAGTGAAAAAACACCCACACATTTAAAACAATTTCATGAGGAATCCAAAATCCAGGAAACTTTAAATCTTTCTTCCATGGTAGAACGCAGATCCGATTTGCCTCTTTATAAGTTGGAAATGTTAGATTAATTCACATGGTTGAAAACTTTGTTTTTCCCATCTCAGATTCTTTAATGCATTACAAATCTTTTGTGAAAGTTAAATGCAAGAATACTTATAATGAAAATTAAGCAATAAAATCCAAATCTTTTGAAGCTTGCAGACCTGTGAATTAGCATTTCACCTACAGTAAAGAAAACGTGTGTGTACAGAGATAGACTGCTTGAGTGAGCTGAAGCAGCTTTGTTCTCATACAAGTGCTCAAAGCATAACACCATGTATGAGTACTCATCTTGTGGCTAACCAGATACTGTTGCTAAAATCTTGCAGAGTTAACAGCCGAACGTGCAGACAGAATTTAAAAACTACTTCAAAAGCAAAATAAAAAGATGCTTACAAAATTTGGAAAGACAGACTAAACATATTAAGCACCAGTATTTTTCACATCTAAACAATGACCTTTCCTGGAAATAACTGTTTTCTTAAAGGCATTTGCTTACAACACTTATAAGTTAATTTCCATCTCATAAAACGCCAGTTATATATAATGCTTTTCTTTTTCCAAAAAATAACATTAATTTAAATAAATGTTCCTAAGAAAGAATAAGAAACACTATTACAGATTTTCAAAACATATATGCAAATACATCTCATTTGGTTTACAAATGACTAGGTATTTCCTTCCAGATGCAGGTGGGGAAGCTCCACATCCACAATTGCAAGTGCCCTAACTCACAAACTGAAAAAGAAATAGGCTGCAATTTCTGTGCACACTGTATAAAATACGAGTCCATCTCAAATGGAGATCATGTAATAATCCGAGGCTTGCATAGCAAGTTTTCATTATTCTAAGAATAATTGTGTAGTTTTTAAATATATGCAGCTTTTTCCCCCTTTAGGAAAATGTAGTTAGGGAATTGCTTTCATTTATTGGGGGGGGAGGGCACATAGACAGGGCAGGGAATGACTCCAACTCAAAAAGCACTGCTACATTTAAACAAGTATACTGTATTTTCATCCAGTCAGCCACATTAGTTATTGTGATACTAGCTACTCCATCAGATTCAATACAGAAGAATCTGTGATAAATGCTTGACTACAAGTATGGGATGTTGAGCTGTGTAGTTTAAAGAAAAAAAAAGGCTGAAAGAAACATCACAGAACAGGGGAAAATTAACTGCAGATGTCCAGATCACTTTTTCCTTGACTGGCCTCAGATACAGATTTGGGAAGAGTAAGAAACTGAAGTACAGAGCTTGCAGCATGGCCAGAGATAGCAGAGCTTGCCTAAAACTAGCTGGCTTATATACTGGTACCTATCCTCTTGCTACAGCACCACAGGGTTCAGTAGAGCCTAATTCAGGTTCCTCTGACTGCAGCATAGATACACTCTGACAAAAGGAGATTGACACAGGAACAGTGTGAGATACAGCTAAACCTGTAATTACTATATACCCATCTACATCTTTCGGCTAAACACTTAAAACAAAAAGCTTCTGATCAAAAAGATGGCATAATGCTGCAGGAAGGAGGGAAAAAAAAGCAGGAAGTCTCAAAAATGAGAGTTGCATTGATTCGGCGGTCCAAGAAGAGAGAAAACTTTCAGACATCAACTTGTAAAAATGTAAGACACCTGGTCTTTTGAACTGCCTCCCTGCAGATTTACCATCAGAATAAAACTAGCTTTTTGGAAGCTCGCCTACTTGAGCTTTCTCAAGAGCACTCCAAGCTGAGCCATGAAACATTCCCAAAATAGAAACCATTCAGTAATCACAGGGGAAGATACTGCTGCACATGTATTATGGTGACTGCTCAAACACAGCATTCTGCTAATAGACAACATCATATTTTAAGACTTAACACAGCATCAAGTCTCTCATTTTCTTAACATTAATTGATAAAAATATGCCCACACCATGAAAGAAATCAGATGCTGCATATGACTTAAATGTAAGGTAGGACAAAAGCACCAGGAGACCTACTCTGCTCTAACACTAAGATTATAAGAAGATTTTGCTTTTCCATTTTCATGCAGTGTTTTTGACATCTACTGGTGGCGTGTTAGTTTAATTCATTAGCTAAATAACGGCAAGTTTCTGAAGTTATTTTAGCATAATTCAGTAGAAAAACTTTCAGGCACAAAGCCTGTTAAAAAAAACCTAGGCACACTGTTGTCTCCTATGGCCATTAATAGTAGGTAAGTAATCACTGAAGTTCCTTTTCATAAGGAAATCTGGCAAAAAAAGAGTAAAGAAAAAAATAAAAAGATACTCAAGTACACCTACTTTTTTCACTTCATCCTGGGCTGCATCAGCATTTTGTTTTGGTTTTTGTTGAGCATTTGACATGCAAACAATCCAGAACGGTTGCTTGCTGCCATAAAACTGTGGCTTCTCAAGAGCTCTAAGCAAACTCACAACTATCAGTTTCGTAACAGTTTTCTTGGCAGACAACCTATGAGTAATGATAGATACCACACACTAAAACCTGGCTGCATAACTACAAGGCTAAAGTTAGAGGTAATAACTGAACTCAGGGAGAATGCACACAAATATCTTGGAGAGAAAGTCATTTGCACTGTAATAATCCTGTCAGCTCGACTGTAAAATTAAAATTCAAACTAAAAAAGAAGAATCAAGCTGTATTGTACTCAAAGTGGTAACCATGTCAGTCTCTTCCACAATTCCTCTTCAAGCAGAGGACAGGACATAAGAACCATTCCTACACATTACAATACAAGCTAAAAACAACTTGTGTGTTTTCACTTTACTAGACCTACTGCACAGACAGAAACAATCTTCCTTTTAAAAAAGGTGAAGGTAAAAGATCACACAAAAGACTAGAATTTATGTCATATCAACATCTGTGTTCCATTCGCTGCTGGGGATTGCAAGCACCAAGGGCATACCATGACTTTGATCTTGCTCAGCAGTAAACCCTCTCACTTGTAAGAGCAGCATTAATATATTCTGCAGGGAACTTCCATTTGTCCCCTAAAGAAAGGCTACTACAACATGATAGCATAGGGTCAATGCACATGATGAAAAGGAAGCTAGGAAAGAGTGCTTGGAAATCTGTTAACACAATTCTCATGAATTCCCAGATAACAAAAATCAAGAGAGTAAGCTTAACCTTGGTATAAACTCCATTTAGTTTCCTTACCACATCAGGACTAAAATTTACTTCAAACTATCATGTAACTACTGGGCAGTGACTACACGTAATTGCTGTAGCAACACAGAAAGGAAACATTTAAAATGAGAGCTAAGGTTACAGCGTTAAAAGTGAACCACACAGCTTCCTAATGGCTTCCACGCCATTAACAGAAACCACACATACACAGCTTTGCTTTATCCACAAGATTTCATCTACAGTACGTTTTGCCCAGAATACCAACAAGGACTACTCCTGTCTGAACGAGGCGAGTGGCTTTTCAGTGACAACCCTACAGATATCACAGGAAAAGCAATATCCAAAACCAAACAATATCTCCTTCCCACTGACACGCTTCCCTCCCCACATCAAGTATTATTTCTGCCCATGCTTTTAAAGAAAGTTCATAAGGGAACAGGCTGCAAGAACAGGGCAAGATGGAAAACTGCAGACAGTGGATTTTCTAGTACACCGGGACGTTCCCATGACAGTCACTGTTGGTTAAAAATACTTCCAAAGAGTCCGACTAATCTTGTTAACTGAAGACAAGAAAAATAGTCCTGACAAAGTTACTGCATTGGAAAAGGGGCTACCATTGAGATAAATGCCTTTGATAGGACACAATGACATTATAAATAGCAGAAGTCACTACGGCCACAGCCATCATGCTACGTGGGCAGGAAGCATTGCTCCTTCAAAGAACTCCTCAAAAGGACAAAAAAAAAAGGAATTACTCAAAAAAAAGTTGTTCTTCGTTCCAGCTCCCAAGGGATTCCCATTGCTAATTGCTTACTAAGGGTTTTCTCCTCATGATGCTCTCCTGGGACTGAGACCACATCACTTCAGAGGAAGGCTGAAGCATTCTGCATAAAGCGTGCCTCCTTCCCCCTGTACCAAGCAATAGCATTCCACAACACAAATTAAACCTTAGGGCTGTTTTTGTTTCCCTCAGGTCTGCAGGCCTTCATCAGCAGTCATGCTGTCGCTCCACGTAAGTTTTCACCTTATCTTTCAAGAAAATGTTTACGCAAATATCTGCAATATCAGGCAGTTACCTGCACACGTTCATCACCTCCTCGCCTACCCGCAGGACTGCTGCTAGACCCCGGCCTGGCAGCCCCGCGCTGCAGGCTGTCCCCCCCGCCCCGGCTCCCGCACTAAACCAGGGTTCTTAATCTCATCTGCCAAAGGGTTAAACACATGCAGAAAGTGGAAGGGCAGAGAGAAAACAATTTCAACACCGCGGTTAATTCCACTATATTCAGCCTACTGCTGATCAACTCCACTGAGGGCAGCAGAGCAAAGGGATTTGCCCAAAGCCTCAGGGTAGCTTACTGGAAAAATCAGAGGAAGCTTGTTCCTTACTATTTTCATGTAATCACGGCCTTAACATTTTTCTGGAAGTATTGCCTCTCAAAACTTTGAAAGGTTTTTATTATGAGATATTTTCAGAGTAGGAATAATATGCACAACACTACAAACTTTCAAGTTTGTGCCCATTTACACTACAACATCAAAATAATCTGAACTGCAGCATATTTATAGTAAGGAACACAGATACCTTTATTCTTATTTTCACTTCCCAGCTCAGGAAAAACAGGTCATCACTTGCAAATGAGCAAAAAGCACAACCAGACTTAGCAATAAATCCAAAATGACAGATTAGCAATTCCAAATTGCTGAAGTGGGGACCACATCCTTTGGCATAATAAAAGATCATTTAGCAAAAGTGATGCCTTGATACAGATGATCCTGGCACTAGCCCAAGCATTCATTCCTTCCAAGGTTATATAAACCTCACAAAACTGTAAATAGAACTTCAAGCACCATTACTGATGGGAATGCAAAACAGGAGGGGAAATAGATATTTGTTTTCTCTGTGAAGGCCATGGAATGCAAGCCCATTTCCTCTGTGCCTCTTTCCTCCCCAGACTTTTCCCAGTCTGAACCTTAGGGATGATACGGAGATGAAGGGATTTCATATTGGCTTATCTACAGAAGATTCAGCAAAGCCTCTTGATCTCCTTGGGACAATAGAAGGCAGAAGTTAAAAATCTATTTGTTTTTTCAAGTTCTAACCTAATCCTCTGCAACTTCAGCAGCAGTTATTCGGAGATGATTAGTCCCAGCGGAAACTTCCAGAGACTGTCCTCCAAGACACTCAAGACTTCATCCCTTAAGCCATATTATATAAAAAAAAATCCCATAACATACATATACATACACACATTCACACAGAGTGGTAAGAACAGACCAGTATGTAATAATGTGCCTGCCATATGAACAGTTTCCAGGGGAAACAGTTATAGGAGAATTTTTTCAGACATAAGCCTTAAGACAAATAGTTCTACAAGGATACTCAAGTTTCTACTTAACTACTAGACATGTACAATTTATATAGTTCAAATAACGTGAGAAACAGTTATGACAAATTCTCTAAGTCTACTGCCAGAATCTTGGAAGCATTAAGAAGAAAAAAAAAGACAAAAAACATTTCCAAACAATGCTCTTGACACTTCCAAAGCACCTAGTATTCCTGGCTATCCGCTGATGGTCTACTGTTGCTTTGCACACACATTCAGTAAACGGGAGGCAGTTAATTTGTGTACAGAACACTTGCAGGAGTTCCGGTCTCGTAAGTGCATGGCCATCAAGCGTGCCTATGTTGCTGAAATGAAGTTATACAGGGATAGAGATGCAGCTCATTTAATCTCCAGTAATTCATATTATTAACTACTAGTTACGGCGATAATCAGCTGCTTCTGCATTTCCTTTTAGGAAAGTTTTTTGATATTTATGTCAACATGCCAGGGTTAGCTATTTTTAAATACAGACACTATAAAGGAAAAACAAATGCATAGACTAAAGTAGCTTACTTCAAAAATTTCCATGTACGGGAGTCTGAATCTTTCACCTCAGAAACACACAAGACTGCTTGTAGTTTTTTTTATTTCTTACTCCAAATCACTGCATATATGCATTGATCTTTTAAGTCACGCCTTCCTGCATTTATGGACTTGGATCCAAGCTGAATTGGATAAACAGAAAAAAAACCTATCTTCCAACTGGCAGCAAGTCGAAAGTTTTCACAATGCAAGCAGTCATAAGGATTGGCAGTGTACTACTTGAATTTAAATACTAGGCTAAAAATCTCTGAATCTTTAGAACTTTAGCATAAAAATGTGAAGTTGAAAGGCCTAGTAATAACTTGAAACCAGAGTAAGAAATCAGAGACTGAACATACCAAATCCGTAAGTTGACTGGTGCAACAGAAATACTATGAATTTTGCTGCAAGTCAAGATTAAGATGAGAAAACATACACGTTAAGTATATCATGGGATTTTTAAGACTCAACAACCGTTTTCCACTCCATAGCCGCAAGACATAAGACATTTACTGGTAGCATGGTTGTAGTAAGCCATGCACATCTGAAATTACATTAGACTATCAGTCTACACCAACATACTATGTTTAAAGCAGCGTACGTAGCTGACAAACAAATTTATTTCAAAACTTAAAAAATAGCAACTATCCTTATGGAAAATTAGCATACAAACTGGAAGTGATAAATACCCCGCCTACAACCAAGAGTCTACATGCTACCTACCATCCACACTACGCAGTTAACTATAAACAAACCACTTTGTATGGGAAATTTGTATGTTCAGATTAGGTCTGTCATTTCTCACAACTCCAATCTTACATTCCGTAGGCAGCAGTTGACGGAGAATACTGAAATTGGAACACAGCATGTTATATTGAAGAACAAGAGTTTTAGAAGACCCCTCTTACCTCAGCCTCTTTCTGCTGGAGGATTCTATCCTTGTCTACCACTTCTTCTTCGACAGGCCTATTGAACAAAAGAATACATTGATGGTATAAGATACAGAAGTAAAAACCTCCAAGAACAGATTCAAGGCTCATATTTCAGCTAATATAACAACAACAAAAAAGTCTACATGCTTCCGCACAGGGGAAATTAGAACATTCTTAAACCCATACTTCCATTTTGTTAAAGGCCATCTTTACCTCATAGACTCCTGTTACTCACCCTCATTTCTTAAAATTCGATTTCTTCACTGCTATGTGGATTTTTTGCCATTTATTCTAATCAAGAGATTCCCTCCACTATCTATACATGGTACAAAAATCAACCATTGAAAAGCTGCGTACGCTATTTCCTTTCTTCTTTAAGATCAAAATGCTTGGCTGAATACTTAAAGAACAAGTAAAACAGGGACAAGAGTAAGTTGCTGTCAAAAAAGATGCAGCACAGGTAGATGCAGATTTTTTGCATTAAGGTGCCAAGAAACCTTACCGGGGGTGGGGGGGGAACCCCACCAAAACAAAACACCACACCACACAACACACACACATGACCAAAAAAAGATTGTTTGGTCTAAACTTCTCTCTCTAGCTATACATGAAGGAGCAAGAGAACAGCCACCACAGCAGTCCTGCAACAACTGGAGAAGCAACAGCCTAACTAATCAGATAGGCTGGGGCCTATGTAGACATGTGCCCACTAGCATTTATTTTTTCCAAGTAGACATCACTAAATAAAAACCTATCTTGCCTGAAGCCCACTACTTCATGTGCATTCCAATTAGAAGCATAGAGAAGAGGGAATGGATACACAAACAAGAACACGTTTGTAAGAATGGCACTTTGCTAGATATTACTCCTCTTCAGGAAGAGCATTTCATACAAATTTCAGTAACTCCATCGATTGAAATCTCATGACAAATCATAGAATGGTTTAGGTAGGAAGGGACCTTTTGGAGGTCATCTAGTCCAACCCCCCTGCAGTGAGCAGGGACATCCCCAACTAGATCAGGTTGCTCAGATAACTAATTACAGGTGGGATCAGTTGGGAGTTAGGAGGAAGAGCAAATTCAATGTCACAGTGGAAAATGAAGAGACTCACAAGCAGCAGAGCCCAAAGGCACGCACATACTTACTTGCCGGTTCGTTTTAGCTTCTCCGAACGGAAGTTCTCGTAGTGCAAATCTTGGGTCACCTCCTGCAGGTCCTGCATGTGCGTTCTAAAACATGCAAAGGGCTATTGAACGCTTTGTCCTTCTTGTCAAAGGGAAGAAAAACACTCTTATCTTCTATTTTTATGTTATATAATGGATGTAATTTACTGGAAAAATAATCCTTACGGACGAAGCCTGCCATAAACCTAACCAGAAAACTGCTTTCATGTTTTTGGTCTTTAATCCATACTGAAGTGCCCTCCCACCAATATTCTTCAAAGACCCAAAGTGTGCTGTCCTCCTCTCGTTCACTAATTACTTTATAGGAGTTGTTTATACCAGCCTTTGCAGTGTTAAGAACCTTGTGAAGACAGTTATTCAGAAAGATACTTTAATTCCTGAGGTATTTTTTTACTCTTAAGTGCTATTAAAGTATAATTTGTAACTGAGAACTAGGTGGAGCTCCTTGGCTCACATTAACAGCTGACATTGCCTAATAATTTTCAATTGTCCAAAAAAAAAAAATAGAATGACTGCTACCAGTGACCAGCAGAGGGCAATCCCTGCCCAGTAGGGAATGAAATCAGAAATACACAACGGAATTCAATTTCTGACAATAGCAAGATGTCATTCAAAAAAATAAAAAAAAAAAAATCACTTAACACCATCTACACAAGCAGAATATCCATATTGGTTAAAATCATAAAGGGCAGAGTATGATATTTAACATAGGATTTTCCACACTGCCAAGAAAACTGAGCTTTACCTTTAGAACACTCTTCATAGTTTAATCAATCACTTTGAGTAGTATTTCAAAAGCCTCTCTGCCCCACCCACTGCACTATAAGAAAACTTCAATTTATATGTAAAGCCATCAGATCAGTTCACATAAGGCATAAAAACTGTCACATGCATCTGACAACGTAAAATATAGAAAATATTTTCTGAAGTCAGAGATCAGAGGATTACAGCAGCAAAACAAGCTCGGAGGGTGGACACACAATAAAAAGTCACTCTACACTGCCATCAGAGCTAGTTTTGAATTAAGGAGTTCATGTTCTTATAACTCTCTAGTCATTTTATCAGTTACATCACCACAGGAGATGGGATAATTTTACCATTACTCACACCAGCATTGTGCGCAGTTTAAGGAAATCATTGTGCTCTGGATTTTCAACTTCAACAACTCCCCAGGGATACAGACGGCCTCTGATTTTTTTCCCTTTCACCTCAATAAGTTGGTTGGATCCAATAACAGCAAAGGGAATACTAGCCTAGTTGAGACAGAGCAAAACAAGTTACTGTTTTGATTTCTGACTGATTGCTTTTTTGTGGTTTGTTTTTTCATTTAAAGAAAGCACAAAGACTTTTAAGTAACAGACAGGAGAGGGGGAAAAGAAGTGTTGACAAACGTACTCTACTAAAATCCTTCCACACCAGAAAACCAACAAGTCCTATTCTAGGCAATGCAACCTCTCATTATTAACACCTGTAGTTTTGTTAGGATCAGTTTGTCGTAACAGAGGCACAAAAGGAAATGACGCTTTGCTTTAGGAACACTTGACTGTTGTTGAAGTACAGTTTGGACATAATGTGTCATCTGACATAACATCATGCATGGAAAATGGCCAACAGAAACATACTTCAGATACAGATTAAAGTAGCTAGAGAGAGAATTTCAGATACATTCTTCAAGCACCTTTGCAAGTATCACAGCAAGTATCACAAAGAGGAAATGACTTCAGTAAAACCTTTATTATCTGCTCTAGTGAGAGGAAAGTTATTAGTATGTAACCGTAACACACGCACATTCTCTCTCTTTGCTTGCACGTTAAAAGGTTTGAGTCAGAAAACAGACTGCAAATCAGAGTTCTTGGTGAAGAGTTGCTTACATTTAAAAGAAAAGAAAAAGTCACGACACACCACATTTGGAATTCTGATGAAGCAGAGACTGGAATAAAAAGGATTATAGTTCAGAGTCAACATCCAAAGAAAACTTGAATTTTCAACACGTTATAAAGGAATAAAGTATATTTAAGCATACTGTAGGCTTGAAGAACTACTGCAGCAAAAAAATAAATTAGGAGTGAAACTTGCCTTTAAAACTCTGGTTTGTTCTTTAAACTCCTCATCTTCATCAGAATCTGCATCAGGGAGCTGATAAATCCTAATGCCATGTTCAGAAATCTCATCCAAGACCTGAAGTTTACAAAAAAGGAGGAATAATAAATTCTTGTTTCAATGAAGAGGTATTAAGTTAAAAATATATACAATTGATTTACTAGCCCAACACATCTAGAAAACTCGGAATGTTTTTCTGCTTTAAGTAGTTTGACAATGCTTAGAAAAAAATCATTGGCAGAAATTGCCATTACTTATGCTTTGAGTTTATGTACTACCAAATCAGTTTATAATCTACAAGCCTAACTTACATGGCATTAATTTCATTCTACCTATGAAGAAAAAAACCCAGCATTTTTCATTTTTTGTCGTTCAACAGAGACTTGAACCTCAAGTCCATAAATATCCTGGAAAGAACAGGTCAAGGTATAAAAGCACTCAGCAAGCAACCTACACGTTTTGAGACGTAAGAAAGGAATACTAAGTGGGAAATTAATCACATCCTTAAAATGAAGAAAGGAAGCCTGCAATAAACCTGGTTGGATTTTAAAGATTTTATTTTACTATTGCAAAAAAAATCTTAAAAACATTGCTGAGATTTGCTAACTACAGAGATTCTCTTTTAAAGAGCTTACTAACAGGCATTTTAAAAAGCCAAAACATTTGCTGAGATTACCTCTGAATTAAACTGTTTGTAACCTACCGGTGATACAATCTGCAAAATCAGCTATGGCTAAACACAAACAGCAGCTCACCTGTGTGTCCACTCAAAGAGAAACACTCACTGACTAAATGCATTTTGTGACATTCCTAATGTATGTTTCTTTGCATGTGACCTTAACTAGCATATTTTTGTGCAGTGATACAGAAATAGAGATTTAAAATAAACATGTCAAGATGCAATCAAGGTCTTCCGACAATCTGTAGCTGTACTTGGGGAATAAACATCAGAATTAGAACGCTATTTGCTATCAATGTTAGCTGCATAACTACTAAGATATTTGTAATACAATGCACTCTTCCACAACACTTTTTGAAGACTAACAACTTGAAGACTAGCTTGACTCCATGTCCAAAGGGCCAAATAACACAGGCTTAAAGATTTTTAAAAGCACACAAAAGATAGAAGCGTTTTTAGAAAACATCACAAGTAAAATCACTAGAAAACCCCAGAAGATTTACGTGGAGCATAATGTAGAAGCTGACAAAGCCAAAGTGAAGTTAATATGAAAAAATAAGTAAAAGCAACGAATTTGTAGAAGGGATTCATTAGTTACAGCATCAAAACCATGCAGCTCACGTCAAAATATATTTTTTGTGTATTTGATATATACAAAAATTTAAAAGACAGTGCCTATTGTGTCTTGAATCAAAAAGACGAAAGCTTATTATCCACTTAAACTGGAGAAAGTTATTCAAAATCCACTAAGAGAAAAAAACCATCCATAAACAGTTTTCTTTATTGTCACTCATGCCTGAGATTAACATAAAAAAAATACACTGACTGTATTCCTGTATACATTCTTCTCCTAATGAAATCACTGCAGGGGTAAAGAGCTAGCATAATTCCAGGCCTTTGGCAGTTTCAGGAGGTGGTGCAAGTCAATCCTTTCTTCAAAACTGAAGAGAATGCTTCTACTGCCGTACTATTAAAAATATCTAAGTCAGAAATCTCATTAAATGCACTGACAAGATTTTCTTTCGCTAAAGAAATGTGGTGGTATGAGGAGAGCATGAGGAATGCTGAGATCCCACAATAACTCTCTTCAAAGGGATCTTGGACATCTCAGCAGAAAAAGGTTAACTGAGCAAACTTCCTAGATTAGTATTCCCTAATGAGTTGCAACTGTAACCCCACAACTGGCACTTGAACCAAGCAGCAGCACTACTGCAGTCATGAACTCTTAAAATAGACAGTTTGGGCAGAAGCGGGGCAGGGGATTGAGGTAATCATAAAAACATTCAGAAAAGCCTATGTGAGGACTTGTGCTGTCATTACTCCATATATAACTGGACATTAACTTGATAATACAAATGCAACCAGACTTCAAATGGATGAGAGGTCTTAATGAGCCTTCCCACTCCCCATAGTACTGCTGGGCTCCTCGATCCTCTGTCATGATGGCAACGATAGTTACAGTATAAATAAAGCTTGTCCAATCAGAGCTTGATTATTAAACAGCTGTTTAAAATAAAACAATCCCTCACACCATTAAAAGAGGAATGACCATGTATGAACTACAGTTATTCCCATGACAATGTCTTCCTGCCAGGTATATAAACATCCCCCGCACTCACACACGCGCACACGCTGAACAAAACATGATGAGCCCCCACCAACAGCAAGCAATATTTTTAAAAGAAAAAAGCAATTTGGGAATAAGCGTTGCCAACAGGCAACTGACAGTTACATTTGCACAACTACATTTACATCAATCCATGTTGTTATTGTTTTGCAAAATGGAAGATAACTAAATTGTCACCAAATGATAACAAAAGATGCACAGCTGGGATAGGTGGGGCAGTGCTGCAGTGCGATGCCTTTAAGTAGCTGCATAAAAGAAGAAAGCACATTTAACCTGGCTGAGATCTTAAAGATAAAATGCAAGTGAAACAATAACGGGAAAGCCAACAACAAGGGGTGCTAGAATAATATATTACAGCTGTTAAACCTAGTGCTTTCCTGAAAGGAAAAAGAATTGCAATAAAAACAAACTGTATTTTATGGTCCTAACAATGAAATAGCATTTTGCTTCTTCAAATCTGAATTTTATTGGCCTCCGAGGATTCTGTGTTCCTAAAGATTAGCCTTCCCATGGGAAATTAAAAAGAAGTCAAAATATTAGTTCCCCTCTCATGAAGTCATTCTTTTGAGCAGGTTTCCTTAGCAGCCTTGCATGGCACAGCTTGTGAAACTGCCTTGCATTTCTTCCCACTTGAGAGTTTTAAAAAATAACTTTGAATTCCAGAAAGACCAAACAGGAATTACTCCAAGCTGGGTTTCCTTTGCAAGCACCACAAACTGGTCTCCCTGCTTAGCCCAAAGCGGCAGAACAAAAACATTTTACTTTAGATTGATGGCCAAATGGCAGAAACATCTAAAAAAAAATAAGACTTCAAGCTGCGTCAGCAAAGAAGGATTTTGATTCTTATTCTTGATTAGAGATTCTGTTAGCCAAGATGCTTTGAGTTAGAACAATATACAGTAGCTAGACTTTCAAAGCTTTGGAACCACATTATACATTTGACTTAATATAAACTCAGTTTGTAGAGTGACCTTTGCCAGCAGCACAAAAATAATGAAGACTTGTTTACCTGTTTCCTAACCACTGCCTCAGACTACAGCATAAGTGCCATTCATCTATTTACATTTAGCCAATGCATAAACATGGTGTCCATATATATAAGTCAAGACTGTTTTAAAGACTAGTTAGTTAAAAGTAACTTTGCTCAAACTAGAAAGAACTAGACATGGATTAGCACTAAGTACGGTCAAGAAAGGTTGCCTTTAAATTAATCTGCTCATCACAGGATATGCAAACTGGGATTCATCTCCATCTTCCACAACAAACACACATCATAAACCCTCAATCTAACATCACTTACAGAATTGCACTGAAAAATAAGCAATTCCAAACTCACATTGGGAAACACGTTTGCTCACACTACTGCCATGTTTCAGCTAAAGTTCGGTGTTAACAAGAGACAGAAGCGAGTGTCAAACTGCACGTGCACTACACTATGCTTGACCCTAAGAGAGGCCACCGAGCAGCAGATAAAAGGAGCTCAGAAGAAAAAGTCCCAAAACAATTACAGCAAGTACTGAAACGTGGTGAGTATGTTCCTCTTCATTTCACTTAAGAACTGTTTTTGTGAGAGACGACTGTAGCTAGAACCTGTTTTCTACTAGTTTATTTTATGTATTTGAAATGACAAAGCAGAACATTCAGATTCCCAGTGAACTGTATTGTCAAATAATTAATGTTCCGCTTAAATGCCTGTTTCAAATCATTTCAACGTCATTCTGCTACCAGACGCTGAACCAAAAAGTAAGTACCTATGAAAACTAAGCCTGAAGTATACAGTTTCTCTATAAAGAGTAGCAGCTCCACAAACAATACTACTATCAGATAAAAATCTTTCACTAAGTCACTACAGCCACAGAAAAAGAGAAGCAGTAAAACCAGCACAAGCAGCATCTCAGCTTTGTTATTTCCCTATGAGTTCTTTCAACTTGCCCACAGTACCTGTCATCTCCTCAAAGCATTTGTGGAAGAACAAAACAAAAGCTCAAGAGTCTGGCCAGAATTTCTCCCAGCAACATCTAGAGGCCCTTTTTAACTCAATGAACTACCTCCCCTCCCTTCCCCCTTTCACCTAGTTCATAATAAAGCTGGTCACTTTTGCATAAATGCCTCTCCCCCACTTCGGTGAACGTTTGTCTACATTGCAGGCAAGGTTCATACAGTCACAACCATCCCCACTTTAAACTTCCTCATATACAGAGGATTTATTCCATTTCTTGGGCAAGTTTTCTTACATCAGTGAGCTTCATACAAACACAGCAGCAATGCCAGCAGTACCTCACCGTGCCAAATTGTAGTTGCCTACATGCCTACACAAATCACAGTCACACCTTTGTGGCACCGGTCCACCCAAAAAACCCCCAAACAAACCCTCTGAATTTAGGTTGAGTTCAGCTAATGTGCTGTTTTGTAAGCATGATTTTAACTACACTATTTTCCCAGTTAACTAAAGCTGTACTCCCTCTTCAAGAAAACAGAAAAATACCCCCACAGAAAAGCCCTTGGAATCAAGATCCAGTAACCATTCTAAAGGACTAGTGGAAGTCACAATCAAAAGGCACAAGAGGCACAATCAAAACATCCATCATGCCCTCCCATGAAAATCAAGAAGTAGTAGTATAAAATGATATTAAGATATAATATAAAAGATTAAGATATAATCTTACCACAGAAAAAGGTTTGCATACTCTGGTGCGAAGTCTAGACTGCATTTTCAGAAGTACTAAATTATCTCTATGCTACTCAAGGCAGAAGTTATTAAACTTGTAAAAATTCACAGGCTTTGTAGGATTCAAATCTGTTAGACTTTACAACTGAACCTACTGGGTTTGAGTCAACAGAACCTGAAAAAAAGCTTGCGATGTCAATAAATTTTACTGAACCACCTCTTGGCATAATACAATCTCACCACCTACCCATTTCTTTCTTTAGGAAGGTGCATGAAATCATTCTGAATCAAAGAGGATACACCAGGAAAGATTAAATATTTACATTCATTGGCCAGATTATTCTAGCAGGAGATTAAATGGAAATTAGATTTAAAGTGAAAGACTCGTACGACCACAAGTGTGCTTCATTCCTGTAGAAATCACTACAATATCATATTTGGCAGAGGCTGGCCTGTCTTGGAAAGGTTTGGCAAAAAAAAAATACAGCAAGTAAATTTTCCAATGCAAAAAGATTTATTTTAGTACCGCTGTCTGGAAAGCCTTTCTCCAGTGCAGTCCTGAGTATGTCCTGGTATTTCACATGAACAGATAAGCTAGTAGGAGAACACGTATACAAGACAACATACATTTTTCCATAACAATGGAGCCACAAAGAACATCCTGCTAATATATTAGCCCAACTGTCCCACCTCTCTATTAGTGTTTTAGTCTGTATCACGGGTGCACTTATTAAGCAAGTTTCCAATCACCCCGACTTGACCACATTTTGCTACAAACCACGCAGCACAGAGTACGCAAACCAAGTTTCTTTTGGATGAAACTAAACCTAAAGATACACTCTCCGAACATATGTAACGCACTCCCAGCACTAATGGGCATCCAGTCCACTGGATGAAATGGGAGCTAGTCTGAAACACCTACACTACACGCATTTCAGGATTATCTAAGCCCTCGTTACAAACCGTTTTGCTCAAAACCTGCTCTGCTGGGGTGCACTGCTTGCCAAGACAGACGAAGCCAAGAATGACCAGATTCTCAGCAAGTGTAACCGGCAAAGCACATCAGACTTCAGTGAAGATTTCCCATCTCACACTTCCTGAAGATTAGGTCCTCGGCCAATATCATTGACCCCTCTTCAGTTTGAATTTACTTTATATTTGGCTTTAACATTGTATGGGTTGCATTGTTCTCATGATCAGACGTTAGACCTACTCTTCTCTTCAGCCTTTCTCTCTCCTTCAGCGTCAGTGTGTCAGCCTTGGCAATCACAGGGACAATGTTGACTTTTCCATGAAGAGCCTTCATGAATTCTACATCTAATGGTTTCAGCCTGCCAATGAGTGGAAAATAAAAGGAGAAAAAAAAGGGGTGGGTTTTTTGTTTGTTTTTAACAGACCAAAAGTATTAAAAATTATTTACTTCAAGTATCTACATAATTTATTCTGGAAATACTATTTAAGTCAGAGCACTCGCTTATAAGCTTGGTTGTGTAAAGGTTGAATTGCAATTAAAATTGTCTCTATAAGATAAATCAGATATTATAAGCTCTTATGTTTCTGGGTGATAAACAACATAATACTGATTGCTTCAAAACAATATTAAATGCCAAAAAGGGGACAAAGCAGAGGAGAGCATTAATCCCCAAAGACCATTTTAATTGCACTGCCTAACTGACAGTGTAGGAAGTAACTCAATTAAAATTAAAGTTAAGTTTCCAGTTCAAGTAATGAACAGACTTACGAACACAATATAACACCCTAAAATAAAAGAGCTCAAGAGCTTTTTCTTACCCGTGCCCAAAGGGAGAGATGAAGTAAAAACAGCAGTGGACTCTGTTGTCTATAATGTGGCGCCTGTTTAGACCGCTCTCATCATGAAGGTATCGTTCAAACTGGTTGTCAATGTACTGGATAATTGTTTTGAAGCTGTGGTATGGTGGGGGAGAGGGGGGAGAAAGAGAGGCATCTTAAATCAGCTTTAAAATAATAAAAAAAGAATTGTGAAAAGATAAGAACAGAAGGAGGAGAATCACACTTTTACTAAGAACATTTCTGTAACAAAAATTCAACTTCCTAGCATTGTATCTACTACTGAGAAGTATTTTGATAATACAAAAAGATATTTTCATAGCAACCACCAAGTGTCTATTTATGCCTAGAGCTACTTTCAAGTGTTATTCTGTCCACTGTATAAAGAGTTCAAGTGCAAGCTCAGTAAAAAAAGCACTCAGGGCTGAGACAACACTGACAGGAACAGAAGATTAAGGATTTTTCTGCTTTTTTTTTTTTCTGGGGGTAGGGGGGTGAGGATTTGTTTTTAAACCAGTGACAAATGACATATCCCGGATATCCTCTTGATTTACAACCCTGACCCTAGAGCTAGGTTTCTATAGTTACCTATGAAAATTCTGGTATCCTAGTCTGTTTGAATTAAGTACAAATACATTTGCAAGTCATGCACTAAAGCATCACATGATTTATTAAGCTATTTTTGTTACCTTACAGAATCCTTTTCTGTTGGCAAAGAAAAATAATTCCTACTTAGTTCAAGGCAATTTAAAACATGCCCTGCAAAGAAGTAAAGGAACACAAAATTTGACCATATAGATTAATCAGCTACAAAGAGCAGTGACTAGAGAGAGAAAACACAATGCATTACTAAGAAGATTGTTTTAAGATATTCCAGAGCATGCAGACACCTGCAAACAACATTAATATAAAAGGACACTTTATATTAAGTACTGCAAGGGAAGGGAAATGAACACACTGATGAAGATGAGATTAGGCAGATCATTGTGTCATGAACATATCTTAAAGTACTTGGGGAAAAACTGAGCAGAAAGCTTAACTTGAAAAATAGTATTTCTGTTGCTAAGAAAGTGCAAATTTGACTACAGAAATTTAGGGAGGAAATAGACAAAAGAACACAAGAAAAGAAATGGTAATCTCGAAAATGAACACATAGAATGATGGCAAATATTGTGACAGGCAGCGAAGTTCAACCTCAGGCTGTGTGGCTGTAATGAAGATAATGAAAGAAAGTAACAAGAACGATGTTAGAGATCCTAGAGGGAATTTGATTTTCCAAAGTTGAGTAAGCTTTGGGATCTAGGAGGAATAAATCCACATTAGAATATATATATATATACATGTTTATACCTTTGCAAGATGTGCACCGCTCTAAGTCATACTACAGAAGACGGCACAGCAAAACATCAAATTTATCGGGCTTTGACCTTAGTGCTGCTGAAGTCTTTAAGAACTAGCATCTTAAACCATGTTGTCCTTTTTCGACACAGTTAGGTGTTATGTTCCTGTTGATCTTAGAAACCCTCTGCTTAGCTGGTGAAAGGTAACAAGACTGAAGACGTACAAATATTAGGACAGAAACCAAGCACAAACAATGGGAAAGCAACTATCACACATTTCTCTGGCAATGCAATTAGTTTACGTGCAGTTTTCTAGCTCTAACAGCCATAATTTTCCCTATAAATATGGCGTTAGTGTCATGTACCTCCTGACTTCCGGGAAACACCTGGCTTATACCACTGTGCTATCATTACTTAGGAGATAGCACATCCTGTATTGTAACAGCAAACAACACAACCGTTGCATTTAAGCCCATTGGGGGAAAATGAACAATATTACCAAGCTGCCAAAAAACACAAAATACAACTTAACATCAGCCAGTAAAAAAAGAAAGTTAGCAGCAGCCAGAAAGCAGTTATCAAAGAATGAGCTGCGACACCGCAACCAAGATGAAACGAGGCGTATGATCAGCAATACCTAACAAGGTAAACTGTAAACTGTTTTTGTCAACCATCCTTTTGAGACCAGATTTGATCCCAAATCTGCATATGAAGAAATTTCCCCCCCTCCCCCCCGTCTCTCTTCTGTCTGATGAAAGATGTTACTTTAAGGACACACTTCTGTCACGATCCCAGCGTCCTTACACGGGAGAGCCATCCCACGCTTCAAACCTCCCACCATAAGGAATTTTGCTATTCTCCAAACACATGCCTAAATTGATGCCAAGAGCATTCCTAGGTGTAGTTTGATCCTACAATACAGAACTCCAGCGAGTGCTAAAGCTTCACAGAGAACCTAAAAAATTATTACTATGGTTAACTATGGTTAGCATCGACCTTTTCTTACAGGCTGTTTTAAGTACATTTGGAAAACGAAAAAACAATCTGCTTTAGAGAATGTGTTGTACTAAATCTATAACAACTCATTTCCCAATCCAACATTGTTATTCTTCCAATCCAGGAGTCCCCCTGGACAAACTCCTGACAATACATCATCCTGACTAGCACTTCTTTGATGGAAAATACATAAAAATTGACCCCAGCTCCCATCCTCGAAAGTCAAACTCTAAAATTAAGCCCTTTCATTAATGCAAAGACAGCAACCAAAAGCCATCAGGAAATCTACTCAGGAGAAAGATATTTGAAACAGGATCAGCGATTGCTGCCTCCTAGGGACATTGGGCCAGCTTGATTTACCTCTGTTCAAAAATAACCTTAGTAAAATTCATCATCCTGGAAAACAGGTAGTCTGCACAAATTGCAGCTTTCCCAAAAAAAATGCTTTATAAAACCTGGATCAAGATCAGCACCATCTACCAGTTAACAGTAATTGCAGTAAATGCTCCTGAACACAAACCTAAGTTCAAGAACGTGAACTCGCTGCTTCGTCTGAACTAACAAGGAAGGAAGACAGTTGCACTGGGTTAGTCTTGACTACAGTTTGAAACAAAGGGTCTATCCATCCAAGTCCCTATGACATCCTGTAAAGACTAACAGACTTTGTCAAAAGTCATGAGACACTCGTCATGGCTCAAAGTCTTTTCATGTGACATAAGAAAATGGGACTAGGGAGAGAATTAAAATTAGTTGCATCTTTTCATTTTGTAGTATGTAAGTACTATTTGTTCCCACAATGTATTTCAATATTTAAGATTCGTCACAGAAAACTAAGTATAAACCAGTAAATTGTTCTACTGGGTCTGAATCATCATGGAATAACTATTTAGCAAGCCTCCAAAAAGAAAGGGGAAAAATCTGAACACATAGGTCTCTAAGAAACATCTTAGCAGAATAAACAAAGGGCATTAGAACACAATCAACAGGAAGAGCTCTATGTAACACAATACACGGGCTGCAGAGCTCTTAGCTCCAGCGGAAGGAAGCTCTAGTCAACAGTGCACAAAATAAGCAAGACCATGCTGCAATCCAAGAAGATGCCTTAGTGTTATTCTAAAAAAGTTCAAATTTTTTTCAACTTAATAAAGTAGGAATAGTGGGAGGAAAATAAAAATCCCACTACAATTTCACTTTCAAACTTTCATTTAGTATATTATATAACTTCACTGCCTTCATTTTTGCAGTTGATGTTGCTGCATGCAACACACGCATGCAGTTATCTGTTGCAACACAAACTGCAACATTTGCTGTTTCTACAGTACATGATAGAAAGAAAAGAAAAGCCATGTCTGATAACAATGATCTTCAGAATGCTCCAGATAACACAGCATTCTGTCAAGAAAAGATTAAAAAACATTCTATTAGCATTACAGATGTCTATTTTATCCGCTATTTGCCTCCCTCCTGATATTTAACTTGCACTGAAGAACTCAAATCAGCCAGTAGTAGCTTTATGCTCCCTTTCTCTGCACAGCGACACTTGTTAGCCCCCGGATTACCACCACCACAAAAAAGTGTCAACAAAAATTAATGGCTAAGCAAAATAAATATTGTTAGCACTTCTTAAAAGACAACCGCGTGGAAATTCAAAGTTTAACTTCTAGTTGCACTGGAATAATTCAGGCATCCTAGTAACCACATTTATATATCTCATCTTTATTTGAAAAATGTTATCACAAGATCAGTCTTCTACAGTTAAAGAAAAGTGCATGATGATGATGATCTGGAAATCACATTTATATGAACACACTTATTAACTCTAATTTTGTTACAAACTGCCCAGTTCCTTCACAGTTATTTTACCATTTTCTTTCTTTTCTTCATGATCTTCATGCTAAAGCAATTCTGAATGTTGTCCAGTGTATCTGCAGACAATTATTTCAGCCCTTAAAGTTTATCAGTGATATTTAGGCCAGAGAGCGCTAAGTAGTAACTCCATCATAAAATAATGCAGTTCTATACAAATTGTTGGTAATACATATGAAGGACAGGGAATGAAAACTACTGTCTTAAAAACATGGAAACTGGGTGGGCCAGAGACACAGAAAGACAAACAAAATTTCCCTTCACCAGACTTCTGCCTTATCAGAGCAGCTATGGAGACAAAAAGGTGACTGCAGTTGTCACGGAGAACCTTACTGTAGGAAAGGCCATTAATTTTGAGGGACAATCATAGACAGCCTAGAGAACACTAACCAAACCTTGTAAAAACATCAAAAAGTGGTTAGAAAATTGAAACAGGAAGCTGTACAAAGTAATACAGTTTCACTAGAGATGTATATTTTAGGCAACAAAAATAACAGAAACTTGATTTGAAAGCTCACACAAACTAGATGATCATGTCACTGATGATATGAAGATGAGCACCTGGAATGCAAAAGTGCTTAGAAAACTGTGGTTAACTGCAAGGACTCAGAAGAGACCCTCTACCATGAAGTCAAGATAACACTCCATTAATGTTAAGAATAGTGACCTTGTTGCTTCGTTTTAGTACATCAAAGTCATCCAGACACCACCAGCTGAATCACTTAAGTTCAGAGAGCAGACATGCCAGTGCAGTGTCTGTGTAAGACAAACTCTATCAAGCAAAGCAGCATTTGCACACATACCAGTCCTGGCTGTTAATGGCATCTCCGTATCCTGGTGTGTCAACTACTGTCAAACGCAGTTTCACCCCTCGCTCCTCTATCTCTACTGTAGAAGCTTCAATTTGAACTGTTCTCTCTATTTTCTCTAAAATAAAGGAACATTTTGATTGTTATTATGCCTATCAATTGCTGCAGAAACCCCTGCAGGAAAGAGCAACAGAGGAAGAAATGTAATCTGAAGTGTATTGTAATCCACACGACAAAATATTAAAAAAGATAGCTAGACAAAATTCAACACCACATTTTTTAAATAAACAAGAAGCAATGAACTAAAAAAAGGGGAGCATTTACTCATAACAATATGCAAAAATAAAATTATCACACTCAGAAGCATGCTAGATTCTTTGCCAAAAGGTATTTACACCTCTAACCAGGATTTAAAGCATTACAGGCAAGAAACATTAGAGGAAATGGGGATTACAGCAAAACCACATTTAGGTATAATGACACCTAAAAGGTTTGGGGGGCCGAGTCTTTGAAAGGAAATATAAATGAAAAAAACGACAGCTCAAAAAAATATAATTTGGAGTATTAAAACACATCTAGACAGCGTGAAGAAAGGGTCTCATGGGTGAAGTTATCATCAGAATGAAGCAATGTTAACTGAAAGAACATGAAATTTCATAGGGTATGTGCTGGAGGAACTGCAAAACCACATTTACCTGCAGCTCCAGGAATATAACGTTCTGGATACAGATCAGTCAGGAACAGACTGTTAATTAAAGTGGATTTTCCCAAGCCAGACTCACCTACAAACAAAACAATTCAGGTTATTAAGCGTATACACCTTTTACTCCAGGCTTTCTAAAGCACCTCCTCTTTCCCCAAGCCCACATGATGGAGGAAAAATAATTTGTTCATCAGGATCCACCCTAGGTTTTGAGATAAAAACATCAAAGGTTCAGCTAAGCACTTTAAAAACACAGGAAAAACAAGCCTCTAGTGTTTTTGTAAATGTTACATGAAAATGCTAAGTTTACTGTAATAGTTTTCATAATAAAAGCTGAAAGGTCATACAGCACTTTGACTACAGATCTAGAGATAGTTAGGTTACTTCAGGGAAATAAAAGCTTTTTCTCATTTAAACTTACAAAATCAGGAGCTATAACTCTTGTTGAAAATTTCTGAGAGCTTTAAGGGTTTCCTAAGCTAGAAAGTGAACCTGGAACACTGTTAGGAGGAAGGATGAATAAAGCAATCCCAAACTAACAGTTGAGCTTTGCACCCTTATAGTTCGGCTACATATGTCCTATGAAACATGAAACAGAAAATCATAAGAAAATTATTCAAAATTCACCTGAGAAGTTCCATAATTCTAGAACTTCAGGTCATACAAATTTTGTCTTACATCAAAGTAATAAAGTTAAACCTGTAAACGCAATTACTAAATCTGAATTTCAAAAAGTTGCTTTTTTTCCTACGCCAAGGAACCGAAGAGGTCAGCATTGAGAACAACTGGCTGTGTTAGTTTAGGTGCAGCTAACCTAATCTTAGAGATGGAGAAGTTATCTGTATCTATCATCACGAACTACATGAAATAAAACACTCTACACTTATCACAAATTACCTATTTATTTTACAGACATTGCTGAACGCTGTCACCAAATAATCCCAAACGGTACTACAGAGCACAGTGTTACACATCTCCTCCTGTTTTCATTTTTCAATAACATGTAATTCCAAGGTAACTACTACAAAAAGGTGATAGTACTGTGGACTCCCGTTGC
Organism: Morus bassanus; assembly: GCA_031468815.1. Classification (NCBI taxonomy): domain Eukaryota; kingdom Metazoa; phylum Chordata; class Aves; order Suliformes; family Sulidae; genus Morus; species Morus bassanus. The sequence goes on from CM062577.1 coordinate 30,759,752, forward strand.
ACTCTTATAACATTAAACCGATTCAATGCAAGTATAATTCAACATGTCACTTAAAACAGTTTTGTGCCTAAAGGGCTTTCCATCAAAGACTCCTACAGGTGCTCATTCACAGAATGGGCAAATTAAAAGTTTAGTTATAATAGCAGAGCGAGTTGGTGCAGAACAGCAGGAAACACAAGAGTAGCATCACCACTTCAACAGCAAGATATTCACCATGTGCATTCATGCCTTCAGTTGGGGAAATGGGGGTCAAAGAAAGATTAAGCAGCTATCCCTACCATCTGATGATGAGTCAGGAACACATGAATGTCCTGTTGGCTCAAAGTCATCATCTTTAATCACTAAAAATACTCCCTCCTACCAAACATGACAAAATAGTGAGAGATTTATAATTAGAGAGCGTATAGAGGTTCAAAGCTTCTTCTTCTGTGTAACAGTCAATTACTAAGTAGGAAGACATATATGCCTATGTGAAAGAAAATTTTTGTTGTTGTATAACAGTCAAAAACACTTAAACAAGTCACTTACCAACCACCATCAGTGTGAATTCAAAGCCCTTCTTCACCGACTTCCTGTGAACCTGGTTGGGCAGATTAGCAAATCCCACGTAGCCTGCTGAGTCGGAAAACTGACAAGAAAACAAAACTTGAGGATAAATGAGATCCCCTTCCCCCTAAAGAGTTGAAACAGAGTTCAGTTGATTCTATACAATAAAGTGCAGAGGTATATAAAGCACATGGAAAAATAAAGAATGAAACAATTTTTTTTCTGCTATAGCAAGGCAGACCTTGAAACAGGCCCATTTACCAAGCAGTCTGATATAAATAGAAATCTGATAAGTGCCTTGGGCTACACATAAACAAAAGTCTCTCCTTGGATAAAAAAAATCTGCAAGCTTGCAAGAACACACTATTATTAATCTTAAACTGTAAACATAGCTAAAAATCCCAAAGATTTTAAGCTAGAGGTCAAAAGTCTGTTCAACTTTGGTATCTGCTGCTACTATCTTCTATAAAAATAAATAATGCATACACACACATGTAGAAAAACAAGAACATTGTATAGTAACGCAGAGATTGCCAAGATACAATCACACAGAGACCTATCTTCTGCTTGTTAAGCTGTTCACCTATCTTCACAACGTTTAACTTCTAGCACAAAAGCAGGAAAGAGAAATGTGCCTGAAAAACTTATCAGAGAGATCTGAGCTATAAAAAGGGCAGTCTGCTTCACCATCTGGTATCAATTGACTGAAAACCTAATAGGAGCCTAACCAAGACCTGCAGCCACTTGATTTCAGGACCTATGAGCTAGCGGGAACCAAATGATTTCTTCACAGATGAATTTATGATAAGAACAGTTTTTATACAATGCCATACTTCCGGGGGGGGGGGGGGGGGGGGGGGGGCGGATACTGGGGAAAATCACTTAAAAGGCAGTTAGTTATTTGCCAACGATCCTTTTAAAACCCATCCAGATAAGCAAAAACATCAGAAATGCAGGTTTGCCAAACGAAATGTCCTTAGGTAAAGGCACCATTCTAAATGTGTAAGCAAATGCTGAACATCTGGCAAACATCCGAAAGCCTATTATCTGAAAGAATCACATGCAAGCTCTGTTTCTACTGAACAGTTCCTTTTGAGAAATGCATCTGAAGCAGTAAGGTATCATTTATTCACTATTTTACCACTTCAGTAAAACCACAAGTATTTTCAGAGGTTGAAGAGATTCTAAACAAAATCTGGCTCTGCAGCCATCTCTTTACCTTGACTTTTTCACCTGACTGAGACATGTTTCGTCACTCCAAGTTTCAGACCCTGGAAAATAAAATCCGTAGTGCATGTTAGCTGCCTTGAAGATTACATTCGTTTTAATTTTGAACTGATCAATTGCATATAATAATCACATTTTATTCTAGTAGAATGAAACGTCACGTACTCAAAGATTACCAGAATAAACAAGCCACAGTCAAAATGGCTGCTTCTGTGAAGCTATTCACAGGAAAGAAATTACACAGGATTATCAAAACCAGAATACTTCATTTAATACTTAAAAGTTTTAAAACAGAAAGACTCCTTCAAAACTCAAAATACTAAAATTCAGTATCCCTTAAGATCTTTCATCCATCCTCTCTTTAAAGAAGGAAAAATATCTACTGAAAGCTAATGCTGAGTATACATGGTACTCCTGATGTAATTTTTAAGTTCTCTGATTCTGTAATTAGCCAATAAAACCTGAAATTCAAATATTCTGTTCCCAAACCCCTACACAGAATAGCAAAAAGAGGTTCTTTTTCCTTCCATTTTTACTCTTTCCACTTATGAACTCTAAGTTTCTTAAAGATGGTTTACAAATAGGTGAATGTAATCTAACTGTTGTCCAAAAAATGGTACTTGAGAACTATGATGACATACAGAAATTCTCCCAAGAACAGGACACCTATGGGATTTCCAGGTAAAGGTTATAACATTGTTTTTAGTCACTTCACAGTACTGTCGCTGAACGCAAACACCACACCAAACATTGCAGAACCTTGGCACTTGGCTAACCCATGCTGGACATGAAAATTCACCCTGATCTGAAGGACTACCAGAAAGATTTGTTCTTCAGTTTCAGACAGGCAGAACAGCTGGGGTTTGGCAAGCCCTTATCTTTGTACTCAACAATGTTAGCTGTGCTATAGATTAGTTATCACGGCAATAGCGAGGCCCTTTTATTTAGAGGGGCCACAGAGCACCGGCAGGAAACGCAGAAGTGGCAGGAGCACTTCACAGCTTGGTTTGTTGACAGCGCAGCCCTTGGCCTGGGAAAGCGGGGAAGTGACCTATGCAGGCACCTGTGTGTTCGGTCAGACAGAAACGCTTTCCTGTTGGGTAGCGGGAGTCGTTCTAGCAGGATACAGTCCAGTTTCTGACACCTGCGGTTTGACAGTCAAATCCTCGCAGAGACGTGCTAAGCTTTGGACTAAAGGAAAAGTTGAAGTTAGCATAATTGCAACCTGGAGTTTTAAAGAAAACATGCCTTCAGCTCACAGACCATTTCATTTGCCCTGAAGCAGGCATTTTAAATCCCGCCAGCTGTGCAGACACAGCCACCCTGTAAGCAAGGAAATTTTTTTTTTCCTCCTCCAACTACTCTCCCCCATACCCAGTTCATTTGCTTGCTAATGAAAGCCCAATGAATCCACTGCCTGGAAAAGAGGGAGGTTCTGAACCTAATCATCTTCTGACAGCCTCTAATTGGATATTCCTCAAAACAGCCTAGGAAACACCTCTTAAGAATGGTTTTGAAAAAACAGAGCTTATTTTTCTTTGACCAATATGCAAGGGCCCATTCCAGCCCCCAGCCAACCAGCATTACAGATCCTTAAAGACAGTCACAGCCTCCCAGACAGATGCAACTCACCGCTCTGTCCACATCTTGTTTCTACGTTTTGAAACCTCTGTTGTCACCTTGTCTATAAAATCAGTATCATAATTCAAGGGTTTAGAACAGTTCATAGTCACTGTCCGAATGCTAATGTAGACCTTCTGACCCATTTCTCACAGTAGTGCCAGTTGAGAAGCCACCCAGAGCAGCAGCCTGTAGTTAAGGGTGAGAAGGGGGAACAATTCAGATGTAAATATGTATGGCAAATTCTCTAATTACTTCTGCTTTAAACTGACAGTACAGTCACATCCATCATAGCATTACCCAAGCTGCTTGATTAAAAAGCAGAACAGTCAAAACTGTTGTCAACTGATTATGACACATGTGGCTTCAAAATCAGTCTGTCATCTCAAAAAAAGCTAAATTTACAATAAATTGCTCCACAAATATAACTTACAAAGCCTGTTTCCTACTGGGCAAACCACATTCACCTTGTGTCTTACTCTGACCAAAAAGTTGCTGTAGCCAAAGCTGCAGGACAGCTGCTCTGACCACATCATGACTGCAGCGCAGGCTTCAATGTCTGGGTACAACAAGCATCCAGTTAGGCATTTCCCACTGTATTTTGTTAGAATAGAAATATTCTAGCTGGTGGAAAAAAAGAAAAAAAAAGATAAAACTGCTGCTCCACAACACCTAGATAAGGCACTGAGGTCCAAATGAACCCTCAGTTATTCAGCCTCAACACATTTTATAATTCATTACACTGCCCTCATGAGGTCTCCTAGAAAACTATTCAACCAACCAACCTCCCCAGATACCACGAGCTGTCTTCCTGAAGCTTTACCATATCATTACAAATCAAAACCTTAGAATCAGCAAAATACCATATGTTACATCTTTTTACAGCACCAAACAGCCACGGCGCTTCCAGCACTGCTTACAAGTGATCACTTGTCAATGGGCCAGGCTACACTACACATCAAGGACTGCCGATATCCTGAAGTCTGTCTGCATACAACCGAGTCAAACATTAAAGTAATGTGAAGTTGAGTGTCTGACAACACTCTGGAGAGTCCCACATCTGGAAATTGTAACTTTTCATTTTTCATCAGTTTTCCATAATAAAATTTAAAAAAAACAAAACAAAACCCCAAACCAACTAAGGCAAAGCAGAGCAAGCCATAGCTGTTCTGTTTTCTTTAGATTTTCAACAGACTATTTCAATCATTATGAGATGAGCAAAGCAGCAACGCAAAATACTTCAAAGAGAAAGGAACAGGTAAGACACGATTGCATTAACTTGCAAAAAGCAGTGAAACTTTGTGTATAAATAATTGTGGGCCCCATTTAGCAGGCCTAGCAGAGAGAAGGGATGCTGCACCACAGTACAGGAATGTTCAAACGCGGCACCGAACAGTGGATACCGTAACAAGGTTTCATTTTGGATCCCAACAAATTCCCATCCTAAACAACATGCTGTTGGGCAATAGAAGGGAGCAGAATACCACGAAGTTCAGTTACAGTTGCCTCCTCTAGAAGCACAGAGGCCTGGAACATGCCATCCTACTGCCTTCTCCTAAGAAAAGTATTCCAGTGAGAGAGAAAGAGAGGGGAAGGAAAATGGGTCACTTCCTCTGTTCCTGTCAGGATGCAAGAAGTAAACTGTTAGGAACAGGCAGACTGGGAGCTTCTTAATAGGCACTAGCACAAAGAAAACGCTACGAAAAATGTACAAAGAATGTTCCCATATAAGGATATTAAAGAACATTTTAAAATAATCACTTCAGAGTGACCTTACCAGCCAACTCTACAAGCAGAGTAGCCCTCCTGATTTATCAAGTGAGGCCTCTCTCTTTCCATCTGAGATCATATAACTCTGATAAATACTTTTAAAAAGTATCTAATAACGAACCACAGAAAGCAGTAGAGGCTTAAGTAGGTTTCCAAGTGCTGGAAGTGGTCTCAACAACATTAGCATTCTGAAGTCACATTTTCAGACTTGAAGCAGACAGAGAAACACCAAGAATATCTCAGTAAAATACCAATACTTGAGGTTTCTCACAAAAAGAACTACAAAAACCCACAAAGAAGTGTCAGAGTCAAGTACTGAGGCACACAAGTAAATGATTTTTAAAAAAAAAAAATGTATAACTTCTCCAAGTGTCTTGCATACAGAGAAACAAGGAAGTTATGTGAAAATTAAGTTTCCTCACTGTATTCCAAACTGGATACAGATGTATTCAAATACAAAGCTGGTTTGTTTGTTTGGCGGTTTTTTTGGGTTTTTTTGGTAGCTTACGCTATCCAAGTTGTATGAATCACCCGGTTTTAGCAGAGCCCGTTCTCTGTGTCATGCTTTGTTTGTAGTACGCCCTCACCATTGGCTGGCTGGAAACCCCCTCCCAGAAGCTCCTGGGGAGCAGTGTCAGTCTCTCTCTATCAACAATCCCAGACGATTCCATTTTCCTCATTAGAAACAGATGTTACCAACTGAAGGAATCCTCTCTTACACATTAACAACTGAATACGTCCTGCATGACTCTTATTCAGGAAAATGACTGCATCACTTCCACCAAATAAGGAATTTAACAGCAAATGCCATCAACAACCGCAAAACCCAGCTATGGCACCTGCAGGTAGACCAAGCCAAGTGTATGCCACTGCTCTGTCTTTGAATTAGTGTTCAGAAGTTTTACAGGCTTCATTTTGATAATGTATTTCAACCAAAGACACGCCATATAGTTTATTACTGGGAATGCATTGCTGTTCATCAAAACCTGTAACATTTCTGTGACTTAACAGCACACACATGCACAGAAAAGGGAGGCAAGGTCTAAGCAAGTAAGAGAGAAGAACTGTGTATGAGCACTGCTCTTAAAAGGTAAAGGTCTAGAGGAAACAATGCATGCATCTAGAGCTCTAATCCTAAATATTTTATTGAAAGTTCCATTTCATTGTTAACTTATTGCTCTAGACAACTTCCTTTCTTACTGTTATTTCAGTGAACAACATCACTTAAGAAGCACAAAGGCAGCAACGATACCGTTCACATTAATGATCAGTTTTAGTAATTATGTGCTTCCTACGCAAGCAGCTTTTGACAGTGTTTTCCCAGAGTTACTGTATCAGAGAAAAGTACTGTAAAACAGACCCGTAAACATGAAAAGCAGGGACTTTTTTTAAATTAAAAAGCTAACCACATTAAACACATCAGTCATCGGGAAATAGGCAGCTCTGCCTCACACCCACAAAGCTTAACTATAATTGTGTCCACGCTGGCAATGCACAGCAAACAGCGATAAGTCAGTGTTTTAAATCACCACCAAATCATGCTTAAGCCCTGTGACACCACGCAGTCTCTAACCTGCAGGAGGACGATAATTTAAGACCTAAAAGCGCTTGTTCCACCCGTTGCCAAACCAGGCGGGCACCGCTCCGGGTAGCGGAGTCCCGCATCTCTCCTGGGGACCCGCCCCAGGGCACCTGCCCCTGGGGGACCCTCTCTGGGGGACCCGTCCCTGGGGGAGCCTCTCTGGGGGACCCGCCCCAGGGCACCTGCCCCTGGGGGACCCGTCCCTGGGGGAGCCTCTCTGGGGGACCCGCCCCAGGGCACCTGCCCCTGGGGGACCCGTCCCTGGGGGAGCCTCTCTGGGGGACCCGCCCCAGGGCACCTGCCCCTGGGGGACCCTCTCTGGGGGACCCGCCCCAGGGCACCTGCCCCTGGGGGACCCGCCCCTGCTCCCCGCGGCACGCCGCGCTCCGTGGGGCCGTCTGAAGGACACCCGAGGAGCGCCCCGCGCAGACAGCCCCCCCGCTCCCGCCCCGCACCTCCGGCAGCCCCGGCCCCTCCGCACCCCGCAAGGAACGCCTGCCTGGCCTTACAGCGAGTGAAGGCGCGGGCGAGCGGCCCGCCTGCGGGGCCTCGCCCGGTGCGCTTCGCCCCTCCTCACACATCGGCTCCAAAGCCTGGCCCCGGGCCGGGGAGGGAGGGGGAGGCCGCGGCCCCGGGCCCGGGCCCGCGCACGGAGCACGGGCCGCCGCGGGCGGGCTGCGGAGCTGGGCCCGGGCCCGTGCCGCCGCCCCGCTGGCGGCCGCAGGCAGGGCAGGGCCAGGGCCAGGCCCGGCCGGGCGGCGCGGTGCGGAGCGGAGCGGAGGAGCCCACCCGCCCGCCGGAGGGGGCGGCCCGGCCCCGGCGCTTACCTGAGCCCGCGGCCGCTCCCTCCCGCCGGTCCCCGCCTGCCAGGCCGCGACCCGCCGCGGAGCCCTCCCGCATCCCACACGCCACCGCGGCGGAGCGCCTGCCTACCCTCCCCGCGACTCTATGGTCTAGGCCGCTTCCCAGGATAGCAACGAGGCGCGGCTGCGGGACGAGCGAGAGGAGGGGTAGAGCGTCGCCGCCCAGCGCGCCCGCGTGGCGGCGAGGGCCGGCGGGGCGTTGCCATGGCGACCGTGCGGGCGGCCTGGCGGGACGCGGTGCGGGACGGAAGGAGGGATCGCCCCCCATCCCGCGGGGAGGGATCGGTGCGGCCCTGCCAGTGTCCCCGGGGACTCGGCACCCAGAGCCGGCCACCTCCTGCTTCGGCCCGGTGTGCCCTGCTCGAAAATACGGCGCATCGCCTCATGCTGCTGGCTTCCCAAAGGGAAAAAATGTGGGAGGAAGGCTCGCCTGACATTGCCACCCCTGATGGAGGTGACTGCGCACCGACTACGTGGCATGGTAGCCAGCGCTGTGGTGGCAGCGGCTTTGAAATGATACAAGTCTGTCCTACCACCCCAACTTCACGTCCCGCCAGCGGCACGCTTGGGCATCCACGCCGTACAAACGGCTTCGGTACACTCGTGCACGAGTTAACCTTCAAGAATGAAACACGGTTGGAGCCCCTTCTGCTTAAAATATCCCCTTCTCAAGCTGTTTGACTCCCGTTTCCTACCCAAAGGCCGTTGAGCGTTCAGATTGCCTCCACCTACAGCAGGTTTCAGCGAGTCCTCAGAGTGGAAAAACTTTTGGTACAGTAGGTGTGATAGCCAGGGGAAATGTAGCTTAAACTTTGTGCTGTTTGGCTGTAATGCAGCGTGTAACATAAGCCTGCTTGGTTTTCAGCTGCTCGTCTACACATGAAGCAAATTTCTCTCCCAAACATTGTGCAAAAAATCCCAAAGCGCTCATTCTACCTACGCTACTGCGACCCTCTCTTCCATCACGGCATTCCCTCTTGCCGAGTGAGAGCCGTTCTGCCTCGGTTGGTGTCATCGCGGGAGGGATGAGTGGGATTCTCGCCGGCAAGTTCTCTGAGGTATCAGGGACTCCAGCAGACATAAACCCAGAGTGTGAACAATACCTGCAGTCAGATTACAGAACCAGGTCACTTTCTCGTGGCGAGGCAGTGTTATATAGCTCAAACACCCAATACAACGCTGACAAGATTAAAACAGAGTATCAGCAGAAGGTCAGGGAAGGCTTTTTCCAACCTTCCAGCTGCAAGAACTGGGTTCAGGGAAGTTCCTAGTAATCCATCCAAACATTGTGCAGAGGGCAGTTTGTATGTGCGACCTAGCAGCAAATCTTGTGGCTTACAATTCTGAATGCCAAGAAGCACGTTTCTGTTTTGTCTGTATTTCCATCCATTAAGCAAACAGCTCACAACAGGAAAGTGTGGAAGTGAAACAAATGCTGCTGAAGGCAGACTGGCATTATTTGCTAATTCACATTGTGCTCATATTATCAACCGAGCATCGATGTAATCTGAGTAAGAACAAGATAAAAGCCAATGAAAGCGCAACCAAGTTCCGTTTCCTAGGACAAAGTGTAATGTTACAGCACAAAGTACTGTTATGCGCTACCTTCTTGGAGGAGTTAAAAGATGGCATTTCAGTCATGTTTAGAAATTAAGGTCTTATTTTAAATTACTCCATGGATACCCACAGAGGTGTTTTGTACCACCACCAAAGGAACAACAGTGGCAATTTTTCTTTCTTTCACTAAATTAGAACACAGTGCTGCATATGGTATTTTACACACATAAACTGCTATTACAAATAACTTGAGCACTTGAAGAAATTATAAGAGGTTAGCATGGACCATGCTGAACTAACAGACTGGCATCAGCACAGAGCCTAGTGGGCGTTAGTGCTTTCCCATGATTGTCACTCCTTTCCTCTGGCAGGATTTAGTGCAATGGGTGAAGCATTCTCCAGAACTTTTAAATGCCTCAGCACTGAGGCATACCAGTGATTTTCCCAAGTCACAGCTGAATCAGACGGCTGACCAACTGTCACACAAAATGTTTGGGGAAGTCACAATCCGCCCAGAACTGTCCCATTACGCCAGAAAGTAACATAAGGAGGGGCACTTGGGGTAGGAGCAAAGATCAGTGCTAGCCAGTGCCCTGCCTCTGCAGTGCCCAGTAGCAGATGCTTAGGGAAAGATAAAAGTAGCACCGTGTCTGTGTATCCTCCCAGCTTCCGGCGATCTGGTGCTCAGCAGCTTCCTGAGCCAGAAGGTTTATCTTTATAGTTTTCTCTTCCATGAATTTTTCCTGTTGCTTTTTGAACCCATCTCAGCTTTTGGCATTAGAGAGCATCCTGTGACAATGAGTTTTACAGTGCCTTACGCGCTTGGTGAAAATGTACTTTTGTTACTTTTGAAACCTGTTAGGAGACTTATTATGAAACCGCAGTCTACAGGATCGCCGAGCAGCAGAACTGGAACTATTTGGTGCCCGTAACTGAGAAACGCTGCACTGCAGAAACCTACAGAGAATACATGCCCCCAGAAGACATACTGCATATTTGTTACATCTCACACTGGTATTAGCAGAGGTGCAAACAGAAGAAATCGTTGTATTGAAGAACACTGTTCCTCCTAAATGGTTAAATAGTCTGGAAATGTTAATGCAGTGAATGGCAGTCTGACTGTGAACCACTCATTCCCACAATTATTATTTCTGAAAGAATTTTGTTTTATCCTTCCCTTGGAAACTCAAATGCCCTTTCTAAAAGTTCCTGATACATCTAGGTTTACATTAGCAAAAGTACAATTAGAGTCCTTCCTTGAATTCAAATCTTAACTTTGTGCGGAATCACGTCTTAGCAAGTTAGAAATACCTCATCCATTCAGCAAAAGGCATTATGTATCTTTTGTTCTGCGTCTTAATGGAGAAAATGGAATGATACTGATTGTAATAAAATAAATACCACCATATAACTGAAAACTAAATTGAGTTTCGATAGATAAAACAACCCCATGTTCCTTGGCATTATTTCTATTAAATTAAAAAAAAAATAGAAGATAGGCAACTTAGACCAAATAAAACTGTCTCTTTTCAGTTACGAGATCCCTTTTACCTTGATTTTCTTTCAGTTGAGTCTGTTCCTCACATAGCTGAATGTTTGGAATTTGGGCCTAAAATTATGTGTGATGGCTGCGCTGTAAGAGAAGTTCATGGGGATATTGGCCCACTGCTGTAAGACACTGAGCATCTTCAACTCTCCCAATATTCCCTGGAGATAAAACTACTCAAGTCCTGATTAAACAACTTATTTTTAAGCATATGCATAAATCCTTTTCCTTTCCATAAGATGTAAGTTTGTGTTTGATTCCGAATATTTGTGTATGCTTTGCTAAATTACAGTACGTGGCTCCAGGACCAAACCTTTTAGGAATAAATATGTAAGAGCTGCACACCGTGGGTGACATCCTCTTTTAAAGGATTACCAGAGAAAAAAGTACTTTGAACATAACTAGTGTAAATGTCAGATACCGTAATTTAGATACTCCCTGGCTAATTTTTAGTATTTGGGTGTGGTGATAGAAATCTAAGGGCGAACTTCCCATTCTCTGTTAGTATTTGGTAAACTGGTAAATTCATATACTCTTCTGTGTAGTGCTTTATCTATAGAATCACTAATGGGGTGAACCGTTCTAATGTCTCAAATTTTCTGTGTTTCTGCAGACATGTTGCGTCGGGAATCGGAAACGTCAAGTCTGCTGAAAGACGGTCTCACTGCTGAGCCCTTCTGAAGTGTGCAGCTCAGAGCTGGAGCTCTGGCAGTGTACAAACAGGAAGCCAGTATCTGTGGATGCACCAGGATTTACGGACACAAGCTACTTTACAAGTTATTTAGTTATCCATAAGAAAATCTGCAACAGATAAGTCTTTTCCCTTGCTGCAAAAAATACCCAAACCCCAAAACAAAGTACATTTTTAGTGACGCAGTGCAGGAAATGAAGATTACGTTTGAATTACAGCAGTCTCAGAGGAATGCAAGTATTTCTTCTGTGTTTACAAGCACGCACAAGACCACCTTTGCAAGATGCTAATTATGGCAATGAAGAAGCAATAAGAAGAACCTAAAAATTTTCTCTGGTATAGGAGACAGTTTGCACCTCTTCACCAATAACAGCCATCCTTACCACTTTTAAGAAGGGAATCAGGATTGACAAAACAGATGCATGCTATTCCCAAATATGGGGCTTGTCTCAGACGTGTCTCGTTAAGAAAAGGGACAGCGCTGCTGAGAACTAATCACTCTCATAATCAGAGGAGGTGTCCCAAACCTCTCACGTGTTCTCAGGAACGCAGACTTCCGGGGACACTAGATAAATGTAGTATGTTTCCCATTGCTAGCCCTGAACAGTTTTCAGTTACTTCATGGTCATGTCTTTACTAATTACTTTCAACATCTGCAATGTATATTTAAAACAATGGCATTTGTCCTTGCTGACGCTGTTCTTTACAAAATGACATCTGATGTGATTTCCCAACAATTACATGGGAAAGAGATCTACCAGGATCCTGGTACACCACAATCTGTGGAAGGAGGCTAACTTTGGAAGAGGACAAAATTAAAATACGGTTCTCCTGATAGGAAACATGACATAGGATGGAACCTTAGGCATGAAACAATGCATATTTCCTACAGCTTTTCCCCCTCTGCCCCACAAACTTTAATACATTCTCAAGAACTGCCTATAGCATTACAGAGAAGTATTTGAAGTGACATGGCCTAAGCACATATTCAGTGTGATCTCTTGGCAAGTGGGATGATCAGGCTGTCTAGATGCTCATCCACCGATGGGACATGGTAAGCTTTGGGGAAGGGCCATCATCCACCGTATCAGCTGCCCTGAAACACCATTAACACAGGGTGCTGGCTCCCAGTGACACCGCAGTGTCCTCTGGAAAGCCAAATTCAGAACACAAGGTGCTCAAGAGTTAGGTGCACAGCCCCTCACCAGCGCAGCCCAGCTGGTCCCGACAGTGGTGACTGGAAATGTTCCTGTCAGGGGGTGCTTTAGTAAGGCATAGAGATATGAAGATCAATTCCAACCAAGGGGAAGTTTCAAATGCTGATCCAGAGGTTTTTGGGTAGAGGAATTCCAGCAGGGAGGTGTGGAACTCAGTTCTAATGATGGTTTAGCACAATTCATTTCCTCACTACGTGAGGAAAGCGCTCTGTCGTGGTTTAACCCCAGCCGGCAACTCAGCCCCACACAGCCACTCGCTCACTCCCTTCTGGTGGGATGGGGGAGAGAATCGGGAGGGTAAAAGTGAGAAAACTTGTGGGTTGAGGTAAAGACAGTTTAATAGGGAAAGCAAAAGCCACGCACACAAGCAAAGCAAAACAAGGAATTCCTTCACTCCTTCCCATGGGCAGGCAGGTGTTCAGCCATCCCCAGGAAAGCAGGGCTCCATCATGCCCAATGGTGACTTGGGAAGACAAACGCCATCGCTCCGAACATCCCGCCCTTCCTCCCCCAGCTCTATGTGCTGAGCATGACGCCATATGGTGTGGGACATCCCTGGGGTCAGCTGGGGTCAGCTGTCCCAGCCGTGTCCCCTCCCAGCTTCTTGTGCACCTGGCAGAGCATGGGAAGCTGGAAAAGTCCTTGACTAGCGTAAGCACTACTTAGCAACAACTAAAACATCTCTACATTATCAACGCTGTTTTTAGCACAAAACCAAAACGTAGCCCCATAGTAGCTGCTGTGAAGAAAATTAACTCTATCCCAGCTGAAACCAGGACATGCTCATAACACTGTCTCAGTATTCCCGCCACGTGTAGGCCAGGCAGAACGCCCCGATCCTGGCTACCTGGCAGTGCCAGTCGGCAGTTCACAAAAAAAATCCCAGGCAGAGTGTGTGTGTGAAGCGCAGAGACTGATACAGGGCTAGGACGACTGTTTGGCTAGGGATATACAGCAGCAAATATATGAAGGCTGGAAGCAGATTTGTAACCTCTTTCATTGTTTTTCCAACTACAGAAATCTGTTTCCTTCCTTTCTTTTACGTGAGTCTTGTCACATCACCACGGAGGGGGCAGAGTAGCGTGGGCATCCATTTCTCAATCCTGAAAGGCAGCAGCAACACTTGTACTAAAAAAGGTGATGGATCCTACATCATCAGCACCTGTCACAGACCATTACTGGTCCTTCTTGCAAAATTCTGGTGTGGCTTTTAAATCATTGCTTCTCTTTGTTCAAATGATGAACTAAGAGAGGAAATGGCAATTTCACGCTGACCACTTCAGCTTGTTTCCAAAAGAAATGATCTTGAGATAAATCCTATGGTGAAATTGCGTGCTTTCATTTTGTAATACCTGCTCATTTGACAAGGACTCATTCCTACGTGCCAGTCTTCTGATGTGTCACACTGGTCTGAAGACATGCTGGCACTGCTGATGTGCAGGAACTTCATGGAGGCCTGTCTTACTGTGGAAGACGATATGTGCACTCAAGCTCCAACTAAATCTCTTCTCTTGGGAAAAACAGTTGCATTTTAAAGGATAATTCAGAAAGGAGTAATCTTCACTGAGAAAACTCAAGCTTTCTAAATAAAGAACAGCCTCTGTCAAACACCTCTGTATTTGTAAATCTCCTTGCCTTTATTTCAGGACTAATTAGAAGACAAAATATAGCACAAAATCTATCTCTAATAGGATTCCTGATTCTTCACCTTTGCTTATGTCTGATCCAAAAGTTACAGTAAGCTGTCTTGAGATCACTGGGCTTTTAATTCATCTTTTGACTCGTACTCTATCTTATTTACACGAACAATACTAAGTTTGTGCATAAGCTTGGTACCAAATGTCATTTTCTTCTCTGTCTTCCAGATGCTTACCATTTTAGGGATGAGAAGGAGCAGAAGCACATAGGTAAGGGACACTCCACAAGTTATAAACCAAGCACGCTCTGCAGGCTACATTTCAGGTCCCAAAAGGCAAATCTGTCTAATCATTGCTGGCGGGATGCTTCGGGGCTGAGCAAAGCCATAGCAAGGCTGGAGGGCTGGGCACAGCAGTTCCTCTGTGCCGTGGTACAGGGCTAATACTCCAGGACAAACAATGCTGGTAAAAGCCTGGACCCCCCTTAGCGGCCCTCCCAGTAACTCTGCATCTGGTATTTGTCCTGATTATGTCAGGAAAAGCGTGAAAACACAATCACCTCTAATCCCAAAGCCCCTCTTGCTATAGTATGGCTTTTGTGCAATTGTTCTCTGCTTGAATACCACTTCCGCCCATTTTCACAGGCTGCAAAGCCCCCCTATGTATCCCCCCTAGAATAACTTAATGCATACATAGCTGGAGCAGTAACAGATGTAATGGCATTAACGGTCATTTGTTAATGAGCTACTTTGCTGCAAGAACATCACGCCTTTGAATCGAAAGGAATCCAGACTTTACCAGCAAGGATTTAATTTATTAAGTAGTGATTTCTTCACTTAACATCCCAAGAAAAACATCATGCTGATTTGTGTTTCCTTTTAAGAAATTAGAACCTTTTCATTTCTGGGAGTTTCAATTAATTCCTGGTGTTGTGGCATTAATACCATCAGAAGCCACAACGTGCTGAAGCTGACAGGGTCCTCAGGCCCCCAGCAGCTGGGTCGGTCAAATTACCAGTAAGTCAAGTAAGCAGAGCAGTGAGCACCTTGCACTGGCGGGCTCATTAAGGGTAGTCTGTGCAACAAGTGCTCACTTTCAGGACCAGGGAACAGAGTAATTAAAAATGGAGGTTGTTGCCAGTAGCCAGGATGAAAGCTAATATCTGGGGTAAGCAAAAGAAACAAAGAGACAAAGGTGAAATAGCAGGAGTGGAAATGCCTCTAAGCAGAAAGGTTGGTTTACCCTGTGATTATGAAGCATGTATTTCCCCAGAGAAATAATTGTCTTGGATTAAGTGATTTGTAGGAATCAGTTGCTCGGTAACAGGTAGCGAGAGAAGGTGGGGTGAGGGCTGCAGAGGTAACACAAGCCACGCGCTGGTTTCCCTTGTCAGCCCGAAGGCCCAGGCAGCTGCGCAGGCCCCGTGGGTGCCTCCTGGCCGGCACAGCAGCAGGCACAGGCCATTTATCGGAGGAAATTCAGAGTTCCGTGCTCCCGGGCAAGTGGCAAGGGTGGGGCTTTCCTGTGCTTATGGGCTAAGATAACTGGCATTTCTCCCCCCTTTTTTTAATTGTTCTTCTGTGCTGTTTTCTATATAATCATTATTATCATCATAAATACAGATGTTATTCAGTTTCAGCCTGTGTTCTGGGTTTCTTCCTGTTCACCTCTGAGATATCTGTCTCTGTGGCCGGTTCTTCTGCACATTCTCCTCTCCCTGACACCAGGGACTTTTCTGAGTGATTGTAAGCAGCCTCAGTTTGACAGACTGCACAGCCCCAGTCACACATTCCTCCTGGACTTGCACACTGGAATTTACAGTTTTAAATAATTGAAGTAAACTGTACGTATTTCATATGCACCTGGAAGAGGAGATAACTCCTCTTAACTCTGTTTACCAGGCAGCCTCTGTTGGGAAGACATTTTCCATGCTAGAAGTGTTTACAGCTCCTCAGGCAGAGATAATCAATGGGAGGCTGCAGTCACCATGTGTCAGTGTGTCCACACCCTGACAGTCCATGAGCTGCTCATGTTCTTCTGTGTCTTTTCTGGGTGTCTTGTGGCTAAAGTTTGTCTTCTGGTTGGAAAAAAAAGAAGTGAAAAGCCACATCCAGTGCGCTGTGACCTTGCTGCAATCCTCGTGTTACCAACGCTCCGGTCCTCTGCGGAAGGGTCATCAGTGCCGCTGCTGCCAGGATGTAAGCAGGGCATTGCTCAGTGTCAAGCCATCAGTCACGTCCTCAGCTGTCGACGCATATGATTCCTTTAACCTTTGCTCATCATTTCTTCTGCTGCTTCTGCTTCATACACGGACTTTTCCATTCACACTGCATTCATATCAGTCTTAATATTTCCATCACAAATCTCTGCATGTCATAATACATGCTGTAAATTACTGTACAACAGAGAAAACCGCTTACATATGGGCAGGAAATGTGTTATTTTCAACTCTGTGATCTCCACTACACCAGAAGGACACTTTGGGCTAACCAAAACCAAACCTAGCCAAAACAGTTCAAAAATCAGTGCGAATGTAACTTTCAATTTCATCTAAAACATTTAAACTTATTTAAGATAAACCAAAACCACCCCGGTTTAAATCAAAACAAGCCTTTCTCAGAGCACCCAGTGGACAGCCGCTGGACCGCAGCTCCTTGGGCGCCGTGAGGCAGCTGGTGAGGTCTGCTCTCCTACTGCAGCTCCAACAGCAGCGTTCGCACCACCACCCTGCACTGCATCTGCCAGCCTGGAGGGGCTGTGAGCCGCTCTTGGCCTCAGGGCTTGAAACAAGGTTTCTTGGCAAGAACAATCCAAGACCCCAGCGGTGCATGAAGAGACTGTAGCAATTAGGTCTGCGTGGCCTGATGACGAAACCTCTTGCAAACATGCTTTTTTTGACACAGGCACTTAACTCACTGACACACCGTAAAGATTTGAAATGTACTTGAGCAATTAAAACAGTAAAGTGAAGTTTGAAATCTTTGTGGTAACATATTTAAATGGAATGTCTTGCTCTTGGCTCCAGTACCAAAACAGAGTTTTATGCCTGGTGTAAGCTAATGGCAATTTTTCTTCCTGGAGCGAATTAAGAATCTGTCCATTGCCACTGACAGGTGATGCGCAGATCCCGTATCCAAAGCTCCATTTTCAGCGTGGTTCCTAAGGAGTTTGGTGGTGCTCGCTTACGCTTTTGCCTGTCACAGTGTGCGAGAGGTATGTGTGCAGGTCAGACTTTCGGGAAATGGTCGGTTTAGGCTCTGATCATCCCGACGTCCGTGCTGCTGGGCGCCCGCATCGGCAAGACCTCACCGCAGGTCTGGCTGTGGGCTTCATCAGTAAATAGGAAACACACAGATAACGGCGCGGAAAGGAAGAAGCCTGAGCGGCTGAGATGCGGGAGGAGGTGCCTGCAGCCCCACGCTTTCCCGGGAGCTGGCAGCGTCCCTGCGAGCTCCTCCCGGAGCAGGGTGCCGGGGCGAGGGGAGGGACGTTTCCCCGGGGGGCTGCCCCGGCCCCCGGCGAGCCCCGGCGGCGCTGCCCTCCCCTCCGCGGGAAGGGGCCGGGCCAGGCGGGGGCGGGCGGTGGGAGGGCGCCCTGCGGCCCTTCATATATCGCTGCCCGGCGGCGGCGCTCCCAGAGCCGGCTCTGAGCCGCCCGGGGCAGCGGGGAAGCGCGGCGTCGTCCGTTCTCCGAGGCTTTGGTGGGGCAGCGGCAGCAGCATGACTTCGGCGGCGCTGGAGATTTTGGGGCTGGGGCTGGGCATCCTGGGCTGGGTGGGGGTGATCCTGGCCTGCGGGCTGCCCATGTGGCAGGTGTCGGCCTTCATCGATGTGAACATCGTGGTGGCGCAGACCATCTGGGAAGGGCTGTGGATGAACTGTGTGGTGCAGAGCACGGGGCAGATGCAGTGCAAGGTGTACGACTCCATCCTGGCGCTGCCGGCTGAGGTGCAGGCGGGCCGGGCGCTCACCGTCATCGTGGCCCTGCTGGGGCTGGTGGCGTTGATGGTGACTGTGGTGGGTGCGCAATGCACCAACTGCATCCGGCCCGGCAAGATGAAGTCCCGCATCGTGATCGCCGGCGGGGCCATCTACATCCTCTGTGGGGTCCTGGTCCTTGTCCCGCTCTGCTGGTTTGCCAACATCGTCATCAGCGACTTCTATGACCCCACCGTGCCACCGTCCAAGAAGCGGGAGATGGGGGCTGCGCTCTATATCGGCTGGGCGGCCACGGCCCTGCTACTCTTCGGGGGCTGCCTCATTTGCTGCTGCTCCTGTTCCCAACGTGATGAGACCTCCTTCCCCGTCAAGTACTCGGCGCCGCGGCGGCCCACCTCCAATGGCGAGTATGACAAGAAGAACTACGTCTGAGCGGGGCTGCCCCATGCCCCGGCCCTGCGGGGGCACGGACAGACAGCTGCCGGCTGGCCAGCCGGCACGGAGCTCCATGTCGGGAGCCTCTGTGGAGGGCTCCGGCGCTCCCCTGCCTAGAGTCCCTTCTTAACGGGGACCCCCGTAAAGTGGCTGCCCTAGGCAGGTCAGCGCCCCGCTGCCCGCCAGCCTGGCTCCCTGGCAGGTCTGGCTGCTCGGCTGCAGGCAGCGCCACATTCGGCGCCGTCGGGGACTCAGTACTGACCACCGAGCACAGCCCTCCCCGGCCGCACCACGCTGCCGAGCCAGCCTCCCCCAGCTCGGGGCGGCTGGGGGCACCAAGGAGCCCCGATGGCCTCTGCCGGGACGTCCTGTCCGGGTCCGGGCTCCCCGCAGCTCCCGCCACCACTGGCCTGTCCTCGGCCTTACCATCAGACTTGTGAGTACTTCACCGCCTGCCCTTGCTGCAGGTGCCGCCTGGGGCAGTGCCCGACTGGGGGGTCCGGGCTGTCAGGTGTGCCCTGCTGCTGAGGAGAAGCTCCCCTTCTTTGTTGTCTCTCCGGAAAACCTGCGTCTGGCTGTTCCACTGGGACCGTCGCTGGTTAAGGGGCTTTGTTGTTCTTCTGTTTGGGCAACTAAACCAGGGATTCTGTCTAAAGCATGACACTATCCTTGGCCCTTAATCCTGCAGGCAAATAGCTGTTTGGAGAAGGGTGCTTGATCTTCTTCAGTTGTTTCAGTCTCTGAGAAGCGTGTTGGTCTGTGTGTCTCTGAGACCTTTGAAAGAGATTTCTATCTGAAATATTTAAATACTGAAAGACTTCTATCTATTGCTGTCCTTTAGTGGAGTACAAACCCAATTATACTAGGTTGTCCCCTGAGGCTCTTCATCCCTTCTCCTTTACCAGCTTCTCTTCTGTTTTTACTTGAATATGAACTCTTTGCCAGAACTATTGGAGAACCAGGTCCAGAGACCCAGGAGACCTTTGTATGTCCTGGCTCCGTAGAGCATCCCTCTGTATCCTCTCATCTGCACTACAGGAGGCTGGAAACATGAAAATTGCCCCGGATATTGGTGGCTGGGGCATGGAGGGCATTCACAGCCGCCTTGCCGAGCCCCGCTTGCTGCCAGTTTTGAACTGTGTGGCCAGTTGGACATGCACTTGGTTGGCTCCCCACCATAATTTTGTTAATAAGTGCTTTCCTTGATTTACCAAATCAGGCAAAGAAATTGCTAGAAGAATTTTACCAAATATCTTGACTGAGACTTCATGTGGGCTAATCAGGAGATGTGAAGTCATGGCTCCCGCGGTGCTCAGTTCCTCCTGATTGCCCTGGTAACACTGTGCAGACTGGAAGGAAGATGCTCTGGGCAACATAACTCTCATTTTCTGAGCTCAACACCTGCTAAGCTTCACCACAGCCTGGAATATTGGCATACACCTTTCCATTTTACACTGCAGAGACAAACTTTTTTTAAAAGAGGGGTTAAGGGCTGGTGTGATACTCTTCCATGCGAATTACTTGTACTTTTACATCAACACAGAATTCTGCTATGGACTGTGGCAGCATCTGTATCGCCATAAGGAGATTTCTGCCAAGAGTTAGTGAGGAAGCGTGGTGTTTGTATTCCCAAGTCCAACGCTACAACCTCGTGGGTCCCTCACAGCCATGTAGCAATACAGTGCACGCCCAACCTGAGCATTAACTCTTGAAAGTATAATGCCGAGACTTATGGACTAACCATAACTGTGGGTTTGTGACAGATTTACATCAACCGTGTTCTTGCTTTGCTTAGCGAATGTAAAACCCCAGCGGTATCAATGTGTACACAGAGCTGAAAGAGAGGCTAAAGCCTTGCCCCTGTGAATACTGATGTTGGATATTGAGCACACGATTTACCCTTTTAAAGATAACTGCTTTCATTTCTTAAACACATATGTTGCAGGGTCTGAGTCCATCAGACAATACAAAAGCAGAGCAGTATGTCTAGAACTAGTTTTGCTCTATGAAGAGGTGCAGCTCTTATACCGTCTCCATTTAAATAAAAGCTATAATGTTGTTATGATGTGATATGTAGTTTTGGTACAAGAATGAAATATTCTGTATTTCATCATTGCAACTTTTTTTAAACAGTGTAACCTTGTAAACTGTAAATGTATTTAAATGCATATATTTTGCAAGAAATCTACCAAAGTTGGCTTGTTATGTGGTTTGGTGCCTTTATTTGTTTCATGGTTACTTTATATAAAATGATAAATTCCAACTGTATTTGTCACCCAGCCCATAGACACGCTGCACCCTCACTCAGCCCTCTTGTTCCGGCAAACGAGTCAACAGATACTAGCCCAAATCCTGGACCTCACTCCCTTTTGTCTTGCCTTAAAGAACTACAAACCAGCCCCCGCTGACAGGCATGCCTGCATGTGTCTGCACTGCAGAGCCTTCACAAGTGCTGCAGGATTCGGGCTCTTACCAAAAGGTGAATCATTCTGGGCAGTTTATTGCTGGAATTTAAAATCAAATCAAAACGGGTGTCTTCGGGAGAGGGAGGGAAACCCACGCCTTAGAAGGGAAATCTTTTTAACAAGCCAAACTTCTTGATAGATAGCTTTGTGTCATGGCAGGGCTGGATCCGCCTCTAACCAAAATCTGAAGCCATCCCACAAGATGACCTCTTGAAAGAAGCCAGTGCTAACTGTGCATGTACTAGTCAGCACAGCATCATCCTACCAAAAACATAACTCGCTGCTGATGTAACAAGGTTTCACTGAGGGCAGTGGGGCAGTGCCCAACAATATCAGCAGGAAGTGGGGCCCATTTTTGAAAATATTTTTATATTTAACAACATCCTTCAGTATACTTACCTGTTGCTGTGCTTTAAAAAAATAACCCAAGAGAATGCTGTTACTGGTGTCACTGGCTTCAGGCTAAAAGTCTAAGCTGGGTTTTGCTATGTTTTGTTTTCCAAGAGCAAAGACCTAGTCCTGAAGTTTAAGATTTGGAAGTGCTCAGGATCAGGCCTGAAACTCATCCCAATGAAAAGAGAAATCTATAGGACTTGTTTACTATTTTTATTTTGTATTTATGATTTCACATAAAAATAAAAACATCTAAACCAATCCCTGAAGAGGGTTACTGTTTTCTGTGAAAGGCACTGGATTGTTTGGGCTCAGGAAGGTGGGGTGTGACATCGGTGCCCCAAGGGCAACCTGTGCCAGGTCTACCTTTGGGGGGAGAGCTGGGCCACCTCTGGGGAAGCCAGAACTTCCCTTGCCCAGCAGGCAGCATTTCAGCTCTCCACTGGAGCCTCAGGCAAAAGAGCAAGTAGCAGCGGTTGGTCTTGTGATGTGAGCACATTAGGAAGTGGACTGTGAGTCCCAACTATTCTGAGAACAGCTCTAAGCATGAAGCTCTTTAAGCTTTCAATTCCTACACGTTTAAACTAAAAGGCAGAAAAAAATCCCACTGCAGCTTGGATCAGCCCCAACCTGACCCGATACCCTAATCCTTTCTGCCACCAAGTTTTTTTAAAAAGTGCATTCAAGCTGGGGAAAAAACATTTTCACAGTTGCATCAGAACAGAACCTGTGAAAAAAATGGCTGTTAAGGGAAACTGTAGAGGCTAATTGCTGGTGGGGAAATTTGCCTAAGTTATATGACTGCCAGAGAGGTCTTTCAATATTTTGCAGATTTTTTTTTTTTTTTTGCAAAATTTTCAAGCTTTTCTAACAAACTGTTGCTTTAAAAATGAAGAAAAAACATCTTCAAAGACTTCATTTTGCAGCATTCTTGCCAGCTGGGTTGAGATTAACAAAAGCTCCTTGCCACCCTCCCATTGCTATGCACACGCTGAGCTGGAAAAAGGGTGTCTGCCCGGCTTGGCCTTTGTCCTGCTAAACGAACCATTTCATAGTTATGAATTTGAAAGTAACCTGCAGTTCATACTCTGCAAATCTGGTTAGATCCTGTCTGTGCAAAGAAGGGAAATGCACCAGGCAGAGGGAAAAGGAAGCTCAATCAGTCACGTTTGCTGCAGGATGTTTAAGGAAGTATTTCCTTTTCCTGCACAAAGATGTTTGTTGGGCATCTGCTCCTTGGAGTGAGAAACCCGTGTAAGTCCAGATTTTTATTTATAAATCTATTCCCTGATCAAATACTGTGCAAGGAAATTGCTCTTTTTCCTTGGCCATCTTTCAAACAAATGCAGGTAAATAGTCTCTTAAACCTACTCTCCTCAGACTGAGACTGATCCATACATCGGTAATGCCAAATGAGAATCCTGCCTGTCAGAAGCCATATGCCACATACAAGTGCCATATTCATGCATATATTCAGCAATATATTAATGCAGTATTCAGCGTCAGATGATACCCACAAAGCATCCTTTTTTTCTTTTATATACTAAAGAAGAAAATTGTTAATTAAGTACACATGTTTGAGGATTTGCTTTTGTAAGTCTGCTTGGCAAGATACAGCAAATATTTCTGCTGTATTCGATTAATCGGGAGATAGCAGGTGAATTCTCTTTTCAGGTCAAATATTGCATTTGTTTTACCTGTACACTGATTGCGATAGGATAAAGCATTCCAAAAGCAGAGCCTCAAGGGAGCCTCATATTTGTATTTTGGAAATAACCGAGTTCTATCATTGTTGTTTTGATCAGACCGTTGTGCGTGTCTCTGTGGGTGTGTGTGACTGCTCCAGACTCTTCCTTGCAGATCCCCTGCAGGAACAGGCTCTCTGTCTAGAAAACCCCTTCTTCTTCCTACACCAACCTTCAGTTATAAGAAAAGGACAACTTCAATCACTGCGTCACTGATAAAACCTCCCATGGCAACAGTGAAGGCTTTACAGTTGCTTGGATACACAAGCCTTGCTTCACCTTTTCTTTTTCTTAAACACTGATTGAGACTTTCTGCCATGAATCAATTTAACGGAGTCCTTTGTCCGTGGCATTTGGGGATTTTGTTTACAACACGGAGCTTCCCCCTCCTTCCAAAGCTCGCCACGTAGCTTCAAACCAAACTCTGGCAGGAAAAGTTAGCGAGTAGCAGGACTTAATGTAGAAGCACATGTGTTATGTCAAAGGCACCTGCCCAAGGCTCATGCCAATCTTCTCATCACGCTTGATGCCACCTGCACCCCAGTCACCCTTATATCACCCTGAGGTATAGCTTTGCCTCACTGAAACTGGCACCCACTGTTTGCGTTGCTGATCATCCCAAGATACTTGGGGCCCAGAAGGTTCACCCAGACTATCCCTTAGAACTGCAAAGGAATTGTCACAACTGATTGTACATGTTACGGACTTGATTACTTCAGTGAACAGTCACAAACATCTTCTCTGCCCCTTATTCGTACATGCACACACAGGGAGATTCATGTAGTGCTTTACAAGTTTGTAAAATAAATGCAGGATTGTACATCCATGTTTTAACAAACACCTGAACTGGGTAGATCCTGTAGTCACTCTGACCAGTCCCACATAAATGAGCTCAGGATAATGGGGGAGCATATCGTACAAACTTTACCACTTAAAATATGAAAATAATCATCAGTAAGAGTCTGTTTTAAAAGTTCTCTAGGAAAATGAATATAGCAATAAGCTTGGATGTTAAGCAGCCTGAATATAATGAACTGATGCATTTACTAAACTACTGGCTTTAGCTTTTTGTTTTGAGAGCAATTTGACCATACAGCATGGGGCACTGTACATACAGCACTGATATTCTTAAAGCAAAAGAAGAGTGAGCCTTGAAATGACTATCTAGCTGTTTTGGTTTCAGTCTACAAAAGGAAGAAAAAGAAACACACCTCACTCCATGACCAACAGAGTTGTCAACAAGGCACACCAATCTCATGATGTTAATATAGGAGAGTAAATTAAGAGAAGACCTCCTCCAACACCCAGTGCAGAACAGTACAAAAGGACTTTGACCAACTAGAAAACCAGGCAGAAAATAAAATCAGTTGAATCTTGTACTCTGATCCTCCTCAGAGCATCTTGAATGGCAAAGGCCATTCACATTAACTAAAGCCCGGGCAGCAGCTGGTAAAGTATTCATAGCAGGTACAAGATGTTCCTGAAGCCCAGGTGAGGTGTCATTCACACAGGTTGCTATTTCTTCGGGGAAAAAAATATGCTTAGTTTAGACAGGCTGAAGTGCCTTGGTGCTATTATGTATGGCAATAGTGGTGTTCCTTCCTACCCCTCAGCCCCGAGTCCAAGGAGGTTCCCTTCTGGTGGGTCCCTGAGGCTGCACCAGCCAGGCTGAGAGTCAGCATGGCACAGGGAGGTGCTCTGGTATACACAAACGTAACAGATGAGATGAAGCCAGTTTGTGTTTATTTACAGTGGGGAACAAAGGTAAATGTTTAAAATAGCCGATTTTTACAGGCAAACAACAGATAACCCTCTCAAAAGTGACTGTCATCCAACGAGCAGGCTGTGAACTCTGAGCCAGTTGTAACATGGCTATGCATCACTCATTGCTGGCTAAGTCCTGCAAGGAGGTAAGTTACATGTGTGCAAATTTACCAAAAGCTAGGAAATGCACAAAACCAGACCCTACGATGACATTTTTAATCTGGTAGCAAAAACAGTTTGTGAGGATAAATGCATTTTGGATTTCAGCTATGTACCTAAAGTTCCAACCAACCAGGTTAGGTGACAGAGGTCTGAGTGACATTCATCTCGATCTCACGCCAGGCACCACAGCAATTAATCAAACTGTATGCAGGTACCTGTGGGCTCTATTCCCACTCTAAAACACACTCTGACCTGAATCAATTCCCCTCTGCTACACCGATACATAACTCATCAGCATTAACGGTACTTGTAATCAGAACACTTCCACAGAAGGTTAAACCTTAAGTGAATTTAGGCTCAGGCACAAAAGAGATCACTCAGGAAAGAAAAATAGGCACTCCTTGACAAGAGCATATGTGAAATCTCAAAATGGTATGATTCAGTTTCGATATAGCTTCACATGTTTGAAGGGTCGGGGAAAAAAACAACAATCACAATTCTTATCAGCTCTAACAAGTGCCTAGCACGGCAGAATTCTTGCTCTATGTATATTTTTAGATTACTCTTCCAGTTATAATGTTCTGTCCTTACTGTATATCTTTTGTTAGAATTCGGATATCTGCTGCAGCAGCCTGCATAACCTTTAGCCTGAGCTACAAAACCTTTAACAGTTTCCAATTATAACAGCAATCTTTCATTCTGTAATACAAATAAACCCAAGTGTTATCTCAGCACAGAAGACTCACATGAATATCCAATGACTGCGGAATGATTTCACCATTTTTTTTCTCTACGATTTCCTGCTATTATTTCATTGGAGGTGACTGCCAAGGTCCAAGCAACATAATACATTTCACTGTTTACATCTACTTTATTTTTGTTATACTGTTGACATTTAAAAATGTTGATATGCAAGACTGAAGTTTTAAAAATTTAACATCTACTCTGAATGCCATTATGTTCTTGGATCCCCAAATTATTTTTCAACTCTCCCATTTTCTCCTGATTTCATTGTGTTATCTGGTTGACAACATCCCCCTGCCCCATTACCTGGCAATTATTAGAAAAGTCTTAACTCCCACAGCTTTTATGTGCAGCATGTGCCATGGAAGAGGAGTTTCTATTGTTCAAAAAGGTATAAGACATGCTAATAAGAGTACCTTTTCAGATATATGGAAATAGTTTCCCCATAAATATAATCTTAGGCTACTGTAACAATGTGGATTGAACACCATTTTAGAGAAAGAATTAATTCCATTGGGTGATATAGCAAGAAACTAAACAAAGGCATTGTTAAAACAGTTGCTCTGCTACAATAGGTATTGGATTTTTCCAGAAGCCAATATCATACTAAGAGTGTAGGGGTAAAATGCTGTTGGTTGGATAATATGGAAAGGAGACCTCTTGTCTACTTGGGGTTATTAATGACCACAACTATTCAAGACATCCGTATCATCATTATAGTGTCCCTCCTAAAAGGAAAGCTATTATCCATGGCATCCTGCCTAGATTCCTCCCGAGCTGATTACATTCTTCGGAACCTGCACTTTCAGGTCAGTACAGCAATCCTGACTTCATACCTGTACGGCTGTATGGGCTCATTTCACGCTCTGCAGCAGTTACTGCCATCTGTCTTAAAGACTGATCATCACTGGTGGGAAGAACAATCCCTTTGGCTCCTGCCTCTCTCACAAGGCTGTAGATTTTACTTGCTACTGTCTGCAGAATGTATTCATAGCCTTGCAGAAATGGCCCTTTGGCAGATTGCAATGCTAGTATTGAGCTCCACTGGTGTGTAGAAAACAAGTCCACAGCAAAGGCAGGGTGGGAGGGGTAACGTGCCTTGTAAGACAAAGTTTTTTCCCCTTAGCAGAGTTACTGAAGTCTGAGCCATGTCACAATATGGAATTGACAATTTCAGTTTTACTATTTGTTGTTACACAGAAATTTGTATTATGAGGAAAAAGGCAAACCACAATCCTTCTCCTGAACCAAAATGTCTTAGACCTGTCCTGACCTGATATTGCATTTTGTCTCTTCCATAAGGAAAGGATGGAGATGGCCACATCAGACACACGTGCAGACCAGGCACCCCAAGAATGAACAAAGCTCCAGAGAAGGCTCCAGACAGAACCAAAGCACAATCCTCTCAGGAAAGACCTAAGAGCAAACAAAGCACACAAAGGGTGAAACCCAATGGAATGGGTATTTTAGAGATCAGGCATGGATCAGGCATGGATCAGCCCCATGGTTCAGTCCCCTCCCTTGCACTGGCACAGGTGGTGTGAGGAGAGGACTGGTTCAGGAGACCGAGCTAGCTGGGAACAAACCCAGCAGAAAAGTAAGCAATGGTTTTCTTTGTCTAGCCACCATCTCGCTGCTCCACACAATGACATGGGCAGGCAGGACGCAGGAGCATTTAAACTGCTGTGAAACTTCACTTTTTGACCTTGCAAGTGAGCCTGAACCAAACAGAAGGGTCTTAACTCAGATGAATAAAAAGGAAAGACAAAATGAAAGTGCTTTATAATCTGCAAAGGTGGGATAAGATACCACCTTGCTTAGGCACCAAACTGAGTGAAACCTTCCCCTGAGGCAACACTGAAAATACAGACACTGTGCACTGACAAATGGTTAACAGAAATGAGAGTCTGGAAACGGAAATGAACAGATCCAGGGCAGAAGCAAAAACTAAAGAGCTCAATTAACTTAAAATGTAGGACTAAAATTAATCTGTTTCAGAAAGCCTAGAACTCCCCAAGTTGAAGATAAAATAGGAATGTGGGTTTTTTTAACAAGCAGACTAGAAAATGGCATACATAACACCTGTATAAATAAGGTGGTGAGCGTGCTGGAGAGCTAGAGGGCTCTAAGGCTGATCTCAGTAACATACAAGTTTTTTGTTCTAAAGACAAAAGGATAGAATTATTACGAGTGATTGGACACTGGATAAAAACCAGCACAAGTTACTAAATATAGATTGCATATGATGAGGCTTGATACTGCTCACTTAATAACTAATTGATCTGTCACAATAATGTCCTTTTGGGTCTCCCTGTCCATTTGAATCAGAGGCACTTGCTCTAACATCCACCCTGCTGAAGAGAGAAAGTGAGGCAAGGAGGAAATAAAAACAGTTTGAGGTTTAATGAAATAAAAGACCACAAAAATGTGCTGAATAACAAAAAATGAGGGGTCATCACATTTTTTTCCTAAGGGCTGTAATCAGGGAGGAGGAGGAGGAGCGATTCTTAAGTAGCTTCTGCCAAGTCAAAGCAGTACTCTTGGAGCCATGTACAGTATTGCTATCTGTAGGCTGAGACAAGATACCCTTTCTAAAAAGGAAACATTTATTGGTTATTTGGAGATAGTGGAACAGATGAGTAAGCAGATACATACGTGGAGACTAGTCAGAATGGGACATTGGCCAAGAGCAGAAACAATATCTACGTTTACTGGCAAAAAGTCTCCATGAAGAAGCATAGAGTTGAGAGTTTATTAGATAATATGAGGGGAAAAAAAAAAGACAAGTTATGAGGACAAACTATGCTGGCATCAGCTTCTAACCGTGCCAAAAAGAAACATCTCTTCCAAAAAGATCCTGTTGGCTCCAACCATCCATTTGTGCAAAGAGATGAGGATTTTCAGACTGGGTTGATGGCCCCTGTGCAACTGTGCTACATTTCATCTCCCCTTTGTTGCAGAGACAGTTTAGTGGGACACACTCCCATATCCTATTCCCTTTCCTTCGTTATTCACAGCAGAACCTTTCACTTAGCATTTCTAATAGCACCATGTAGTGCTGTCGTTTCAGGAAATGCCTGGCTGTATTCACTGCTAAATCAAGCAGGAGTCGTGCTGGCAATTCAAGGAACACCTCATCAGAGGAAAAAAAGCAATTGCTGCTGAGCTATTGTTTTCCATTTCATTTCACACACTCAAAAGAGCTCTGGTGACCACCCAGTGGGTGCCCTGAAATACAGATTCCAAGACACCTTCCTGAGCTAGTAAGGCAAGCCGGATTTACTGCTCACCCTCTATTGTTACTCAGTCTCTCTTTTCCTGTTAGTTCTTTATTTTCTATTTTTGTACTTCACCCTGTCATTTTCAGTCCTTTTCAGGTCCCCTTCTCAGTTTTGTATGCAACAGTCAGAAAGCTTCCCTTCGACAGAGCGTGCTATGCTCAGAGGGTGTGCTGAGGGGATATTCTACAATAGGAGCCAGCAAGACTGAGTTAGAATTCAGTAGCTTTAGCAAGGAAAAAGTCTTATATAGAGGATATGTTCATTAAGTTATTGTTCTAACTACGCCAACCTT
This sequence comes from Morus bassanus, assembly GCA_031468815.1. Lineage (NCBI taxonomy): Eukaryota > Metazoa > Chordata > Aves > Suliformes > Sulidae > Morus > Morus bassanus. The sequence goes on from CM062577.1 coordinate 30,789,227, forward strand.
AACACTGATATCAGCCAATCTACTTACATGGCTACATTGCAAGCGGAACCAGCTGAAACAACAGTACTCTTCCCCTTCTCCATGGAGCGGCACACACTGGATTTGCAAAGCAGGTAACCATATACCAACACCCAAGCATGAGCAAATGCTGTTTTTGTGGGTGTGAACAAACTACAGCCAAATAACAGGATAAAGAAACCTAAACACTTGAGGGAGGTTCCGACCTCTAGTAGGAAGAATTTGAGGCAGTTTAGCTTGACATTAGAGACAGATAACGCATAGGTAGAAAAATCTCACAAGGAGAGAAAACAGGGAGGCAGAGAGGAGAACTGCAGAATGGTTTGACTTTTCTCTTCCTTAGACTGTTTTAGGTGGACAATATTTCCCTCCCTGGAAAAGACATGCCTGGGAAATTCCACCAGTGCTTACAGTATGTGCATACACGTCTTTAAATGATTGTGCTTAATTTTTCAAAATATAACTTTTACACAGTCCAGAAATGGTGCTGTTCTGATAGCATACACTCACAGAGTGCCACAGACCCTAAAGGGTAATGGATTTTACTGACAACAAGCATAAATAAAGAAGAACCTACTGGACTGGATTTTTAAAAGTAGAAAATCTTTTCAGCCATGAAGATTTTGGGAAGTGAGGAAGAAAAGCTAGGAATGACAGATACTGCCTTTAAAGTCTTAAACTTCCTAAGCAAGATATCACTATTAGTATTCAGTGCTGAACTGGTCTAGTACTAGACAGTTACCTGAATCCTCAATTAGAGATAAAATTAAACCTGGATATTGATTTAACCTGGTAAGCAATGAACATCTAATTGAGGCAGACAAACATGGACAGTGTAAATGCGCTAAACAACCTCCAGATCTGTTTAGGAGGCGATTATTCTGAGACAGTGGAGTATGGCACATACCAGACTGCACACCGTAGAACACCACAGTTCTCACCTAAAGTATCAAGTTGCGGAATTATATTACAGCACAAGTTCTGCAAGTGTTAAGGTCAAGATCTTGGTTCCATTCATTTATGAATTTTTCTAAGTGCTCTAAGATTTGCAGGACATCCTGAATAGCCTGGAGAGCAGCTTGCATCATGAGACTGTAGGACAACAGTTTTTAAAATTTGACATCATGTAAACAAAACCTCCCAAGATGTAGCCTGCCCCACAGATAGTGATTAGCTAGAAGTAGCCAAATGCTCTTTTGAGTTTCTTCGAACTGGACAGTTACCACTGGAAAAACCCAGAAGAAAACTGTTTGGAGAGCATCTTTTTTGTCTGGGTTTTTTTAATAGCTTCTATATAGTGTAACAAGGCCACTTCCAGTTAAAACAGACTTTCCTGAAGGAAACACAGCAGCCTCAGGTAAAAATTTATAATGCTCATTTTTTTAGAGATGATTGTCACCCTGTACAGTTGGGAGAGGAAACTGTGGTCAGTGCCTGTCTGAGGAGAGGAACATAGCAGGGACCCAGGAAGGTCATCTGTAAAATCTGTTTTATGGGCGTAAACCACATGTCCTTGCAAAGATCAAGAATGATGTACTTTTTAAAGGTAGATTCTTCACCACCTCTTCAGAGCTTTCTCCTGCAAGCTACCCTAGCTCTAATGCTGTGAGCTCTTCACAGGTGACCTATTCCTGATAACAGCAGATACAGAACAACAGTATCTTAAAAACACCAATGGTTTCTCACCATCATCCTTTGAAGCAGAATAATTGTAAATGTCCATAAAGTAGGAAAACGTTATAAGATAAATTGCTACCTCCTAACACTAAAAATACTCAGTGCTGATTAGACCTATTTATTTATGCAGACCAGGTCTTTTAGAGAAATGACTAGAGCAAGATTTTTGCTTCTTTGAATGTAAAGTCCTGTTAATTCCCCGCTCTCTTGAAATGCTTTATCATAACAACCTCACTCACCTAAAAGGAGATTTTCCCAAGCCACAGAAAGTAGTTGTGCCCCTCTCTCCACCTCTATTCTAATCTGTATCAATTCGAAAATGAACTTATTTGGAGCCGAAAGTAATTTTTCCTTCCAGTTCTGCAATGCCATGTGTAACATAATACACAAATATTTAGGAACGCAACTCCTTAAAAAGAGCTACGGCTTCAAATACTCAGGCAGATTGCTAACAGCAAACAGTTGTCATCAGGCAGCATAAGAACCTGACGTGTATTCTATCGTCCTGTTATCCGAGTCCTGAATTACTACCGTGATCACAGCAGTGTTTAAAGAAAATACCATTTTACATGCTCATTCCCTGTAGGCTACTGATCCAGCTAGACTTTCAGATGAGACAGGAGATAATTATTAATGGCATACTTATTTCGGGAGCCCCTTGGTGACTTCTTTCAGCAAATAAAAACATACGAAGAGCTGAAAGCCCCTGTGAATTCTTTCCAATTCAATGGCAGGTGCCTCCAATTTTCCACTGACATGCTGCAAATGAATGATTAAATGAAAGTAAATTCCACTGAGCTAAACAGTGGAAAAAGACACCAACACTGCAGGGACTGAAAAAACAGACAAGCTGTATCAACGAGAAGCGGTGCGCTTTACCCAGTTAAAAAGACAGCACCTCTTTTTGTAAGGGAGCATTACCTTTTTGCAAGGGCCAGGAAGGTATCATCTCAATTAGAAATGGATTTGTAAAGCAAACAAAGGACTCAGAATATCACAGGACCTATCTAACAAGTTAACCTCAAAGAATATCTTGAGAAATCATCTACAGTTCTTAAACAAGTGGCAAAGACTTCAGAGAGGAATGTTGTCAAACTGGGGAATACAAAAACCCCAGACCTCTTTATAAAATAAATCCAGATCCAGCACTGGAAGGAACCGTGTTGTGATATGGTTTGTGTATATATTTTATCCTAGTTTAGTTTATGAGGCTTGCCCACAAATTCCTATATGGAAGCTCTGTACAGAGAGCTTGATTTTAATTCTGATTTAAGGATGTCTTCTGAGCCTTCAGCTGATTGAGAATAGCACACAGCAGCGACTCTGCTAAATGCTCGTTTGTGATATCAAATTACTAGCCAACACTTCATCTTCATCTTTCATTATTGAGATCTTAATATATTGCCCAGATACACGATTCAGTAACAGGAAGCAGGTCAAAGTAGCAAGTGCCAGGGTAGCTATCCAGCAGGCACAACTGCCTTGAGCGTGAAAAAGAAATAAAAATTAATCTATTGCGCAACAGCAGTGACTGAGAAACCTACATTCTCTGCTCTCTGTCAGACCCAGGACTGTCATGAAGTTGTGTAGAACTGAGTAAAAGATCTCCTGCCTACTTTGAATGCGTCTGACCTTTGTGTTACTTCTCTAATTTTGCCAGCTTCTGAATGACAAAAATAAAAACTCAAATGCTTGAAAAGAATGGAAGTCCAGCCTGAAATAAAAGCTCACATAATTTTCTTTCTCTAGTGAATGTTTTGTAATATTTCCTGCAAAGAAAATGTTTATAACCCAAATGCTTGTGCGTAAAGGTGGCGCTATACTTCGAGCTCCACCCTGGGCAGCACTTTTTCCTTAGTCCTTGAATCTGATCCAAAGGGAACTTTCAGTGCCACCTTGAAGCCAACAATGGTACACAAGAGCCAAGAGGGACTTCAATTTTTCCATTTAAAGAAACAAACATTTCATGGCTTGCTTTCCCTCTGACAAGCCAGACGTACAACTTTCAGAGGAATGTTTTCAAGAATATTCCTTCTCTGAGGGAATCAAAAACATCATGACTGACAGATGTACACATAAAATCAGCGATCAAGTTATGATCTTGTTTACTGTCTCCAGTGTTTTACATTTTCTTTCTTCCTCAGTTATGATACTCCATTGATTACTCCACTTCCCTTTTTATAAATACTGCTCTGTATTACTCCCATTTTTGCACATTAGCATACCCTGAGTGGCCAATTCAACTCAACAAAGAAAGAACTCCTGTACAAAAGAGACCGATTTTAAAACTTCCCTTTTCCAGACCTTAAAACTGGTCTACTTCAGACTAGCGATTAGAGTAATCTCTCCTAGAAAGAAGTGCATTTTACTTCTCTTGTATTTATGGACAACTGAGGACTGGAAATGCTGTCCTAAAAATGGGAGTGGAAAAAGTGAAACTGAAACATGAAAGATGTTCTGAAACATCTCAGAGTTAGTTCTCCCTTTATTGTCTATGACACTGAGATCACAGATTCTAAATGTGACAATCATAAGGTACTTCCCCGCCTGCCCCCATTTCACTACTTCTTTCCACAGGAAACCTCATGACTGTAGAAGGAAGAAATACATAACTTTGTAATAACATTTCTGATCAGAAAATTTCAGAAAACAAGGAAGATTAAACCTTGCTGTATATTACTGTCTTTTGCTTCCAAAACAAGTGACAGAACATGTGTACAAGCTCAAGCTTTCCAGCATTTATGTTATGATTCCTGGGACTTCTCTACCTACAGTTCTGGTCCCGTTGAACTCCACTTGCCAGGAAGGCAGTTGCCTACACTCTCTCTAGAGTACATTGGATTTTACTAAACAAACGACAACTCTCCCACAAGCCATTCAGAATTTTAAGACTGCAATGTCTCTCCCAGACCCCGTCAGGTTTAAAAAGTGATGATTGATATCTACTAACGAACTCAAATTGATGATAGAGCCAATAAAAACATCAGACTCCAAAATATCTCTCATTTACTGCTTCTGCCATAAAAGCAGTAGGCTCTAAGAGAGTAGCCAGGGTAAGTAGTGGGCAGAAATAGCAGATACTGTAGCTAAAGGGTTGTGGTGAATGGAGCTAAATCCAGCTGGCAGCCGGTCACGAGCGGTGTTCCCCGGGGCTCAGTGCTGGGGCCAATTCTGCGTAATATCTTTATCAACGGTCTGGACGAGGGGATCGAGTGTACCTTCAGTAAGTTTGCAGATGACACCAAATTGGGCGGGAGTGTCTATCTGCTCGAGGGTAGGAAGGCTCTGCAGAGGGATCTGGACAGGCTGGATCGATGGGCTGAGGTCAACTGTATGAGGTTCAACAAGGCCAAGTGCCAGGTCCTGCACTTGGGTCACAACAACCCCATGCAACGCGCCAGGCTTGGGGAAGAGTGGCTGGAAAGCTGCCCGGCGGCGAAGGCCCTGGGGGTGCTGGCTGACAGCCGGCTGGACACGAGCCAGCAGTGTGCCCAGGTGGCCAAGAAGGCCAACGGCATCCTGGCTTGTGTCAGCAATAGTGTGGGCAGCAGGAGCAGGGCAGGGATGGTGCCCTGTGCTCGGCACTGGCGAGGCCGCCCCTCGAATGCTGTGGTCAGTTTTGGGCCCCTCGGGACAGGAAGGACATGGAGGTGCTGGAGCGTGTCCAGAGAAGGGCAACGGAGCTGGGGAAGGGTCTGGGGAACAAGTGTGATGGGGAGCGGCTGAGGGAGCTGGGGGGGTTTGGTCTGGAGAAGAGGAGGCTGAGGGGAGACCTTATTGCTCTCTGCAACTGCCTGAAAGGAGGTTGTAGTGAGGTGGTGGTTGGTCTCTTCTCCCGAGTCACTAGTGATGGGATGAGAGGAGATGGCCTCAAGTTGCATCAGGGGAGGTTTAGATTGGATATTACGAACAATTTCTTCACCAAAAGGGTTATCAGGGATTGGAAGAGGCTGCCAAGGGAAGTGGTTGAGTCACCATCCCTGGAGGTATTTAAAAGACTTTTGGATGTGGTACTTGGGGACATGGTTTAGTGGTGGACTTGGCAGTGTTAGGTTTACAGTTGGATTCGATGATGAAAGGTCTTTTCCAACCTATACAATTCAGTGTATTCTGTATAAAGTTAATATGGCTCATGAACTAGAGCCCATATCGTTGTAGTATCAACTATATTTTCATCTAAGTAGCAAAGCATAAAAGACAGTCTGAGGATAGCCATGCATACTCCCCTAAATCAAGGCAGAAACTCCTGATATCTCCAAATAGTCAACCCAGGAATATTTTCTCTCCTTTACATAACAAGTTTTACAACAGCAAATAAAAACAGCGAATATTTGCAAAAGAATTTGCTTAGAAATCACTGTAGAGGCTTTTACTTCCATAACAAGGACAGAGAAAATATAAACAATAATCTTCCCAAAATATTTTAGTTCTAAACCTGCAAACAGAGTTTATTCATTTTTGTCTTACCATTAAGCTCTTTCATTGTTTTTTGCCACCTTATATCACCAAATGATCCAAATTACTCTTTCCATCCACTTATGCATCATTCAGTGATGGAGAGCCTGGACTTTTTTTTCCTATATTTTCCTTACTACCAGTTTTTTATTGCAGCAGACTGGCTGTGCTCTTGCTTTGACTTGGAAAAATAACAACAAGTAAACAGACTGCTTTCTGCATTGATGAGTGTGAACTGATGCTTATGGCAAGAAAAATGATAATTTGGACCATTAACAGTCACAAGTGAGATACTGGTCTTACACCAGCTAGATCGATTAAATCACCAGATCGGTGCACAGTAGCTGTCAAAAGGACAAAGTGAGTGTTAAGAATTAAAGGGACAGAGAACAGTCAACACTATTGTACTGTTGCATAGACTTGTGCACCCCCACCTTCAGTATTGTGTGCAGGTTTTGTTCTCCCCTGTCTGAAAATGATTTAGAGAAGAACAATAATGATAATCAAGATGCAGAACAGCTCAAGTACAAGGAAAAATTAGGCTGTTCCTCTTCAGACTGGCAAGAGATGACTGTGGGGAATATAAAAAAGGTTTACAAAACCATAAGTACACAGAAGGGTAGGGACTACAGGGCATCAAATAAGCTAGCAATTGGCAAGCTGAAAACAATACTAAAGAGTTGTAGTTTGTCATACACTGTCTAGCTAGGTTGCAGATCTACTCACTACAGAATATTGCACAGGCTAGAATTTTACAAGGATTCAGGAAGAAGTTATCCATGTTCACAGGTAAATACTGACAGTTACCAAATACATAGAAACCACACCTGATTCAGGATGTCCTTGAGTGCGAGGTCTGGGAGAGGACTTGTGTGTGGAAGGAAGCATCAGATCCAATTGCTTTTTTTCTATACTCTTCCCTAGCACCTGCTTTTGGCAGTATAGAGGTCAAGATACTGATTAAATGGCCCGCTGGTCTCCCCTCATGGCTTTTATTACCATGTTTGAAGTGGTATAGACCCAGTAGCTCATCCATACAAGAAAGCTGTAATACTTTTTAATTTTCATTTTTTTCATAAGAGAAACAGTAAAGGAAGTACAAATTAATTCTTACCCACTATGCAGTCTTGATGTTGGCTAAGTACAAGTCTATTAAGTCACTACAATTCTTCTGGGAAAAGGGATTCACTTTAATCCCAATCAAATGAGGTCCTTACTGTGCAATTTCAATCATGTCTAAATTTATGACCCCAGACGGAAAATGGCCATGAATCACTGTGCAGGAATGGTATAATTTAGTCAGCTTGTTCAACTACTTCAGTACTTTGGTATTTAAGGATTTTCATTATTTTATTTTCTTAAAAAACTAAAACATTTTAAATTATTTTTTTCATCTTTTATTGTTCTTTAAAACATTAGCAGCAGCAGAAATAATTTAAAGAGCTGATTTGTGAGGGTACTATTTACAGCAAGCAAACACAGCGGAAGAAAAAGAGTTACTGCAGCTCAAATATAATCCTTAGGGAATGTTTCTGTTTGTATTCAGACATGGCTAGGTGGAATGTCCCCATGCATCTAAGAGGGTAAGCCGATTTCTTAGTGCTCTAGCTATTTATTTTAAAACGACTTGTTAGAGCCACATTTTCTGTTTGGGCAAATAAATCAAAAGCATAATAATCTCTTCATGAAGAGATGTCAAGAGTTCTTGGCGTGGAGTCTCTGTCCAACACTTAACCGTAAGAAACATCCATTTTAACTAACCTACACAACAGAGCTTCAACAAGCCATTCAAACCACCAATCTGCTGCTGCTGAACTGAGCTACTTTTATATCCACACACTGGGGACTCCACAAATTTGGATCCTCCTGTACAATGATTCTCCAAGTAATATTAACATATTCGTCTACAAGCTCTCAAGCATAGAATAAACTATGCAAGGAGTGGTTGGTACTATGTTACATATTGTAAAATGTTGACCTGCAGAAGTTCTATCTATTGGCAGAGACTTCGTCAGGTTCCCACATAGATTTAATAACTTTCTTTTTACATAGGATTCAGCATTCCTGATCTGGGGCCACATTTGGATGGCCTTGGGATCAGTTCAACAGCTGATCAACTCTACAGTTTGCAAAAGCGTTCTTGGCACCTCCAGTAGATCTTGGGAAAACTAGAACCTTAAAAACCACCAAAATGCAAAAAGCAATAAAGGAGGGACAAGGGAAGCTTATTCTCCATGTAATAGATCCACAGCTTCAAGCTTACACATCCGCTTGGAAGATGAAGAACCTGCCACTAAGGCAATTACCAACGCATCACAGCATAAAAACGAGCTCCCATTTCTCATCCTCCCAGCACAACGCAATATGCTGAAGCTAAAGGGTGCACATGCCTAAGAATGTGTCCATTTTTCAAGTCATGACAGTCACCTACTAAAACAAACACACGAACACTTCCCCCCAGCTTCCTTCTTCATTGCAAGGCAAGATCTGTATTTATCACAACAGCAGGAAAAGATGGCAGCAGTAGAACCCAAACACGCCCTGAAAGGGGAATGGAGTAAATACATAGTTTCAGGAGAGGGATGCAACAGCAGTAAGAGAACTGATGAGGTGAGATGAAGGGGTTCACACAGAGCTTCTCATCAGAGGGTGGAGAAAAAAAAACAGGAAAACCAAAACCCCAAACGAGAAGATAAAGGTAATAACTTGCTAAGGTACCCATCAAAACTATTCCACGTATTGAAAACATAGCACTAAATGTACCTAAAGACAGAGATAGTAATTAAACTGAGATGTTACATGCCCGTGCTTTTTGATGCCTTCCTCACAACTTTTTTTTTTCTCCGTCTAAAGGTTTTGTACAGAGAGAAAATCGGGAATTTAGTTGTTTGTTTAGGATTTCCTGGTAGATGGCCACTGAACCATGAGTCAGAGATCCAGGATGTGCAAGACCTTTTATGCATTTACTGAGCAAGCAGGCTGTGCAAGTAAAAACTCAGTTTTACCCAGCACACATTATTCATTCCACATACACGAAGGTGGTCTCGCACACTGAAGCACATTGTATTTACTGCTACACGTACCCATGTTTGCTCTAATATTTACATCTAGAAGCATGAAAGCCCTAAATATACAATGGGGCTGACCTAAAGTTACAGTCATTTAGTGCTGTGGAAATGGCAGTGATTCTTTTGTGATAGATAAGTTTAAGATAAATTTAGGAAATTCACTGGACTCACTCAGCAGTTTGCAACTGAAAGATAAAGTGAAAATATTTAGAAGTGTGCTTAAGTGTCACATAGACTCCTAGCTTTTACAGTGTCATCATGGCTTGTCACTGGTATCAGTGTTCAAAAAAACAACATAAACGTGTGTGTTTCCACTTCCAGACTTAAAGCACAGTAATCTACTTCAGAAATGTAACGAAATTACCATGTGCTGTTTACAGGCAAAACCCAAAGTACGCCGGTAAGGGGGGATATTATTTATTGCCAAAACTACCTGGTAAACATGCAAAACGAAAAGGTGGCATTATGTTTGTATCTTAGGAAGCACAACTTTTTGACCATCGCAGCTTGGCACAGGGATTTTACTCAGATAAGATGAAAATATTTTTTTGGGAAAAAAAAAAAAAAAAGAACCCCAAACTTTTGTTCGAATAAAAATATATAGTTTAATTAGCTTTCTGTTGGCTACATTTAAACCACATTTAATATTAAATTAACCTGTATTAAAATTCTGTACAAAGTATGATGTAATGATACATAACCTTTACATATTCATTATAATACATGAAAATATTAAAGGCACACAGAATTCAAGCAAACATTGCAAGAAGACAAAGAATTCCAAACATACACATTTACATACCCACCCAGTGCACAGCGGAATAAGCCTAACAAGCAACACCATTTCATATGACCAAAGAGAAATGAAATCTCTGTTATGGAAAAGGGTTGAGCTAGTCTGTCAATATTTATAATGCTATAGTCTACACACAATTATCATAGTCTTTCAGACTCTTTCCAGGAAAATTATTCCCAAAGCCAAGCTACAAGTGACAATGCAGTATCACAATGCACGACTAAAAACACTTTACTGACACCAGAATTACCCAGATTTTTCATTCGATATTTGGCAGTTACTCAGTACTTGGATTTTAAAAGTATCTTTTATATAAAGAAGTGTTAAAAAAGACTTCTTTATATAAAAAGAATACAAAATCTTAAAACTTGTCTCACAAAACAATTATTTCAATTAAAGTACAAGACCTCAACCTGACAGTACTAAAAAACAGTTCCAACATTCTAGAAATTCAAGGAGAGTTTCAAAAAGTTTCTTATTAAAAAAAACAAACAAAAAAAAAAAAAAAAAACCAAACCAAAAAGCATTCAAGACAATTTTAAAAGAACATTTGAATGGTAATATAATGGTAATATAAATATGGAACTTCTTAAAAAATCTATTTTTGTTATTAGCCAACAACTAAACATCACAGGAGCATGTCTACTAATGAAAGCAGGTTTGACAAATAGAAGTCCAATTTGCAAATACTCCTAGTTGACACCTTTTGCCATTACGAGTATGGGATCCTTACAAAGAAGCAGTGTTCAATATCTGTGTTAAGGGTTAAAATTCTTTTGACCTCCCAAGAGGCATAAAACCAACAGTGCAGGCCTGTACCGGTACATTTAAGATAAAGCGAGACAATACATCACAATTGCAGCACCATGAACTTTGGAACATCCGAAATAATTTCAGAGCATCTGATCCTCAGCTTCCAGCGCAAGGAGCCAAAAAGCACCACTGTGTAACAAGGGCAGAAGACAAACTGAAACAACCAGTAGTCAGAGTGTAAAGAAAGAAACAAACAGCTGTAGAAATCTTGGAAGCCATGCATGACTATGCTGTCTAACAAACAACAATTGCAGCTATTGCCCCACTGTTGCAAACTTCTGAGCGAACAGAAGAAAAAAGAAATTGTAGCTTTGATACCCATTGAAAAAAGGTAAGTCATAGGGTGATTTGGCTAGGACTGCCAACATTCACAGACTGTTGTTAAAGCCTTCATCTTACTCCTTTGCTTTTGTTATATACCATAAAGATAAGCTTGTGAGATTACTTCACATGTTAATACTAAAGGCCAAATCTTTGTCTAGGCATGAAAAAGCCATGAGGTATGTACTTTCAAACAGTCTTACAGGTTGTCTGAAGAGACTTGACAAAACAATTTAGAGTTTGGCTTCTTCTCTGGGAGAAGCAAGCTATCCCCATCCATCTGCAGAATAAATGCACACACAAACCAATAAAAATAGTTCATTGTTGAAAAGCAGGGAATATTTGAAGCAATTGCAACAATTTGACAGTCTCATCAGATCAACAGTAAAATCTGTCTTGCCCTAAAGTAGCTTTAAAACAGACTTCGAACTAGTGCAAAGCTAATAGTCACAGCTACAGCTGAAGTCTTATATCCCTATCTTTATTCCAGATAAAAACTACACACTAACATAGGCTAAACCTTAACACTGTGAAAGAAAAATGCAAATTCTGTATTAACGTCAAAGCCAAGAAGGACACTGCTATGGCCAAGATTCCATCCTGAGCTCAAACAAGCCATCGTAATTAAAAGAAAAAGTCAGTAACAGAGTATCAACTACAATTAGCTAATATCTCCATTTCTTTCACAACACAAACAGCTGCTCCTTTTCCAGCTGAAGTTAAAAAAACCACAAAAAGTTAAGAACAGTGGAAGAGAAGCTGATGGATGACGAAACTTAAATAAATCTCATAGGGATGAAAAAAAAAAATTCTACTTGTACATTGTCTGCCTCCTCCCAAAAAGAAAAACAACTGTCTTTGTAAGAAACTCTTATCTTCAATTTATATTTTTACTAGAAGACACCGCATTATGTTAGAACATTCTACAGATAATATACGAATGTCATTTGGTTACTAACTTGACTTGCAATTAATTTTTGAATTAATCCTCCTTATACTGTCTTACCGTTAGGACAAGAGAGAAATGAGTGCATCCAGAAATTTGCTCCGGTCTTCCGTTTTCAGTTCAATTACTAAAATATGAAATATTTTATTACAAAATGCAAATAACTGAAAGATATATTAGATGTCACACTTGAAGAATATTAACTCCAAGTATACTTATTTGTAGTCTTAATCAACTTTAAGAAGGAAAAAGAGAAACTATTTGGACAAAATGCAAAGCACATTGTTTATTTTGCTCTTAGATTTCAGCAAACTGCGATTTCTAGGTGCTCACTACCTTTTGTAGCTGCCACTTTTTAAATCTAGGAATGTTTCTTTGTATGTTCAACATGGATACATAAGTATGTATTATTAAAAACTGCCTCTTTTGTAAGCACGTACAAAGACAGGCAAATCTTGTTGCATAACTATCTCATTTTTCAAACAGTCAATAAAGAATGCATCTCATAACCTCAATACCATACTTGGTTTGGCTGCTAAATATAAAAACCCTCACAGATAACCTCATAGATTTTAGACCAGAGCGCACATATGAAAATCATTACTCCATGCAAAATGTAGATCATCTCAAAAAGATGTGCAAGCCTCTGCTTTGTAGTTTATAATTTCTGCACAAGACAGCACTTAGAAAAAGATTGACAAATAACGTAGTTTGTGTTTATACTAGACTCAGGAATAAGGAATAGCATATCACATACATACCCTCAATGTTTGCATCTAAGGCATACACAAACGAGTATATTGTCTACAGGCATTATGCGTTACGGAGGCTGCGTGAACACTGACCCCTAAAGGACTATTTGGTGAATGAAATAAGCAATAGACGGCATTACTCACTTGACATGTCAAAATGGTTGTGTAAAGTCCTAGAGTTGGTACTGTCTGCAGCTTTCTCAAATGCTCTTCCAAAAAAGCTAGAAGATGAACAGGAATGCATGTGAGCATTACAGAAAAGGATGTATTTACTAAGGTAGAAGTATGGAACTTTTTCCTTGCTGAGAGTTGAAAATGTTTTCCAGGTGTTTTTCACGTGCCATGTATTCAAAACACATCTCACTTATTCAAGTGCAAAAATCTTAACGTTGCAGGCTTTAAGAAATGAAGTCATGGGTCATATAGTCAACTATATCTTAAAAGAGGGGAATAGTTCAGAGGGAGGGGAAAAAAAAACTTGCAAGGAAGCTGGGGAACATCTGTATCTTCTCTCAAAGCATCTCATGCATACCATATGCAAAAAGCATGTTTTTAAGAAGGATACAATTCAAGTCAACATATTCAGTGTTAAATAGGTACAGGAAAGATACATTTGCTTCAGAGATGGGAAAAGTCTATAGATAACCTTTAGTGAGTACTTTTAAACAATATGCTTACTTCTTTTTGTCAGAGCTTTCTGTCTCCGGAGGAATCCCCACCATGATCACAGTTCCCTGTTCAACATCCATTGGTGCAGCCATCACCAGTGGCAACAATTTACAACGCTTGTTTTTTGTCTGGAAGTCAGAAAGCCTCTTTGTTAGACAAAACTCAGGAAACAACTTAGTTTCAGCTCTCCATGCGAGCTCGTGTTACAAATATTCATCTAAGGATACAGCTATAATGCAGTTCAACAGAAGGTGGTTTCTCTACATAATCTCTTAAACCCCTTCTTTCTTACTGTAAAAGCCACTTTAAGAACCAATAGAAATTTCAGTTCTTCTCTGATCTTGCATCTCATTTTAACAAAGAAATGGTATAGACAGAGAAGATATGATTTACAGTGAAGAAAAAAGCTCTTAAAAAACCCCCACACAAAAGAACTGCAGGGATGGGTATCTAAAAACTTGGACTGGGCTTAATTTTTTGCAATAATAATTTTACATTATAATACAACAGATAAAACATTGACACAGTATTCACTAGAAATTATTTTCCCCTGCCATATTGTTTTACAGCAGTAAGCTGTAACTTTAACAAATTTTGTAATTTAATTAAATCATAAAATTATGAAGCTTTTAACATTTTTAGACACTTAAGTAAAAGAAACAGAATTTTGTTTAAAGTGTTCTGTTCTTAAGGTAAATGTTTTGCAGTGAGTTTTAAACATGTTGTCCTGCTCCTAGTAGCAGACTAGTTATTCACGTCTAACTTTCAAAAAGAGGACAGACAGATGCAATGTGACAAGGATGGACCACCATAAATTCCATTGACAAATTAGGAAGTGCTCACTGTGAAGACAGTTCTCCATATTAAAACCTCACTTTTATCTGAACTGTGTTAACTACTGGCTCAAAAGATAAAAGCAATTTAATTTCAGTTACGTTAGTTGTAAAGACCAGAGGAGTTTATTTAAACAGACACAGAAATCTTTAGATGATAATTAGCAGTCCTGCAATATTGCTTTTTTTTTGTGTCAGGTTAACTTTTCAAAGTGCATATTTATAATATGCTCCCTCAAAGCTTACAAAATTACACAAAGATTTTAGATTGTAAGTTTCTTGTAACAAAAACTCTTTCTAATGTTACAAAGTCTCCCAGGCAGATACCTTTCTTAGAGCAGCATTCACGGATGGGCTAGAATTATCCAACCAATTAGCAGAAAAACATTATTAATATTTTCATGTTTTAATAATCAACTGCAAGTATCCAACAGAGCAGTAACTATTACATGGGCCAGAAGTTAGTTAGTCAAAAGCTTTTGATTTACTTACAGAGCAAACAAATGATTTGAGTAAGTATTTACTAAGCAGGCACAGAGACACCGGTTTGGAAAACAGTTTCACGTCTGGTGTGCCCTAGGGAAAGAAGAATTATCTCAATTACAATCCAAGGGGATTCTTCCACTTTGTTAATTTCAGTATCTCCTGACAAGTCTAACAGTTCTGTGCAGCTCAAAGAACACTAACAAGAACCATTACAATACAGGAGTATTGTACAGGGAAGTTCAGAGTAGATGTCAATATTGACCCATCAGAGGACAGCACAGTGTAAATAAATAGGATCTTTCTGACGGAGTCATCCTTCCTGAGTCAAGCAGTTAGGAAAAAAGTGTTATTCAACTATGAGACAGCCAAATATGACAGTCAAACGAGATAGCCAAAAACGAGAATTCTGACCTCCATGAGAGAGCAATAGAGAAAAGGCCCCTGAGAAATTACAAGGCTGGTGCAAATACAGCTGGCTACTGTCTGCTGAATGGCACGTAACTGCTTTTTGGCTAGCTCCAGTCCTTGGTGCAGTTTGTCCAGGTTACCCCTGCAACACAAAGAATAAAAATAAGCACTTTCATATAAAAATATATTAATATTTTCACACAAAAGTGAGACCTCTCTAAACACTATTCCCAAGGATATTTTGATTTTTCTTCAATGGCTTATGAAGCATCAATGCATCTTTTAGATACGTAACCCATGGTCCCTAAATAAAATTGCAAAAGAATGGAGAAACATATTTTCAGTACCTGGAGAGACTGTCCAAAGCTTTTATGAAATTAGTTGTTTCAGGCCTCTCTTTCTCTATATTCTCCATGAGAGAAGCTGTTGCATAAACTATATCACTTGCTGAGAACTTGTTCTTAAAGCCAAAGTGAATGCTGAAGGTCTGAACCCTTAAATCCTTCATTCTGCAAAATGAGATAAATCCAGTAAAGATTATTATTATCAGCATTATTATCAACATTGCCCAGCCGTCTCCTCAGTATGTTAATGTTAAGAACATGAAGACAAATCATACCCTAACATTTGCAAGGAGCCTAATATTACTTTGTCAATCTAAACCCCATATTTTTAAAACAAGATGTTACATCCTCTTCATACAAAAATATTTGAACTTAATTGAAAAGCATTTTCAAAGCATTTGTATTTAAAAGAATTTACCCAAATTTGTTTGCAGATTCTTCAATCATTTCCCGAAGATTTTCTTTCAAAGACATGTCCATGGAATTAAACTTCTGTTTCACTTGCTTTAAAGGCAAACTAAAAACAGAAGGAAAATTGATAGGTATGCCAGAAGAAACAAGCATTTTGCCTTGCTTTCATAATGCTTTCTTAATATTAGATAATTTAGCAAGTTAAGTCTGACTAAGCTTGTTTGCATTCTTTTTTCTTCAGTCATCGAAGAGCGGATGTGAGAAAGCACGCGTTACTTACTAATCTGCTATTCCATAAAGGCAGCTGAAGTGTTCCTCAGACACCAAGACTCAAGTTGCACAACTCAACTAGAAGAGACACTGCAACCTACTCAGAGCCCCACAATCATATTTAAAAACCAACTAGTTGACTACTCACAACCTATATTATCAATATTTTTCCATAATTCATTGAAAAAATCATCCTTTAATCAAGGCTCAGATTTTTGTAACTCACCCCATGTCAGCCAAAAACTCCTGGAGCCTCTTCTGCCCTTGTACGGACCAAAGCTTAAGGCTAGCAGAGGTATATGAAGTGTTACAGAGACTTTCATATAGAGACCAGTGCTGATAAAGTGCCAGGCGCAGACTGAACAGGAATTATGGAAAATGATTACAAACACATATATCGTTTGAAGTTACAAATAGTAACAAAACCCCACAACTGGTAGGTAAGGCTTCAGTTGCCCTTATATACTGCATCTCTGTACTACATAAGATACCGTTAGAAGCTGCAGGTACACATCGTGCAAGACGAGCAAGACTGCCTTGTAACTACTTCTGAAAGGTTAAGCTGAACTGAAGCTACACGAGCTATTGAAAGAAGGATTCATATCCAACAAAACATTCACATTTCCATTTCTTTTAATTCCGCTTTCAGCAGCAGAGACAGTGCTGGGATTTTTTTTCCCTAGATAAAAATTCAGGTGGAGTTCACCAAGTGGGTAGAGTTCATTTTCCCTGGATCGTATGCAAGGATACTCATATTCAAATGCTATCCGCATGCAATCAATGGACAGAGAATTTTCCTCATCCTCGTTGCGGTGGTTGTGGCGAGACACATGACGCTGTAGGATTCCAATATCCGTCACATACTTCATTCTTAAACGAAACCAAATTTGTTACTTCACTTTCTTCCTGTGTATATTTGTACTTGATTATGAGTACACAAAAATGCTTCCTAAAGATTACACATTGGCCAGTCAGCAGCATGAAAACTGCAGTTATATCTTAAAAAAAAAAAACCAAAACAAAACTGAACCAACTTGTTAAATAATGTTCTTTCAATATTCAGCCACTCACCCAGGCAATTAAAGCTAACATAAAACCAATACAGAGAGACAGATAGACTGACCAAAGAAATTACGTAGTTACATTTACCTCCTTAAAACCATCAGTGTATTAATAACAATAGACCAGAATTAAAGTCTACACATGTACTACTAGAATTCTGATGGTATATAGTAAGAAATAAGAAAAAAGAAAAAAATAGGAGAAAACCTGAAACTCGTTACCTAAAACTGAAAAGGAAGCTGGAGGGTACAAAACATACAAATTTTTTTTCCCTTTAATAAAACTGTATCAAGGTCATATTTACGTAATCATTATTAAACACCATTTCTTCCCAGATCAGAAGTGATTGTTTTATAATTTTGAGAAAAATAAAGTTAGTTTCAAAATTCTAAATAGCAGAAAAGGAAAATACAGGTTTTTTTCTGATGTATATTCCCATTTTTAGAAGGCATCAGATCACATTCAGTCATTAAGATATTTAATGTCACTGTTTATTAATTATCTTAGATTATATTAATTCCCATATGTTTCCTGATCTCTATTAATTGCTATTAGTTACTCCTAAAAAAAATTTAAAAGATAAATAAATAAAAAAAAAATAATAATAAGGAGAAATAAAAAAAAAAATCTGTCTTACTGAGTGATTTTGTCTTGGACCCATTGATCTGTTAGGCCAACAATAGCCCACCTAAAATTGGGGGGAAAAAAGAAAAGTAAAAAAAAAGTTAAAACAAAAAACATTCTAGTACAGTATATTATATTTAACCCTCTACGTATGTAACAGAACAAGTCAGAAACACTGTTCACCAGCTGCACGTACAAGTTAATAAAGCTATAGAGTATTATTCCCTCTTTAGCAGAAGCACACATATAGTACCATCCTCCCTTTTTCCATGCAAAATTTATTGGTTACTTGTAATTGATTTATACAGACGTGCCCTCCAATTCAAGACATACATCTTCTCACAAAATAAACTGGAACCTCATACTGAAGTCAAAATAGTTTTGGGAAATCTTGCCTCTCTTTACTATGGGATTAAACTTCTAGCCTCTACGAAAAATGGTAATGGAAACATACCACAACATGTCATTCAAGTCTTTAGACATTATCCATGCCAGATCAAACATCACCATCGCAGACTACATGAGGGAAAAGCAAAAAGAGAGGATAAATGAACGCAAAACTCTCACTTCTTTAAACAAATAGAACAGTTAAACTTGCCAAGTAACAGCATGTTACGAAAGCTCTAGAAATCGCACCCCAGCCTGACAGTCTGCCAGTGCCTTAGCTTCTAAGACACTAAGTAAAAAGAAAAATATTTGACAGCTCAGCAAAGCTGCATTATATATAAAGCAGCACTTCACAAAATATAAAAATAATCAGACAACAGGCCAAATGACAGAAGGAACAGTTTGATGTCCTAACGTTAAGTTTGAAATATCCTGACACTTCGAAAACTTTGAAAGGCAAACAAGCTGCCTACGTGCTGAAGTCTTTTGTGAGAGTATTTTGTACACAGATAGATACTTTTGTCAAGACCTAAAAATATTCCACTGTCATAACTTTTTTGTACCAGCATTAAAGATATCAGACAACAAAAATGTCAATAGTTCTGGTTTCTCATTTCCCCCACCGTTAACGTTACATTAGCTGCTGTGACTCAGTTGGCTGCTGTCTGCCAGTCTACCAGTATTGTTTCTATGATTTATCTAATTCACCAATGGTAAAATTGGATGTACATGACCAGAAAACATTAAACTGCTAAATCAAACCACTTGTACATATTGTTATATGTAATATACATCATGTAAGATATAAAAATAAGATATAACACTATTATTATAATGTATATTATTAGACAATTATAACATTGTATTAGATAATTATAACATTGGATATTGTCCGATTACCTTTATACTGGCACCTTGTGTTTTTATGGCAAACAAGAGCTCATACTTACTGAGGTCCCATGATATTCATATTGCTCATAATCAAAAAGAATTTCTCGTCTAAAAAGGGAAAAAAAAAACTTCATTTGACTAAGTGGTGAACTGGTCGTTGGATCCAATCAAAAATATAAGCCAGGAATTTTGAAATAATGTTTAAATTTCATTTTAGCAATTAAAAAAAATTAAACTGGGGCTAGAAATTGTTTTTCTGCATGGCAATTAGATTTTAGTAGCAATGTGGAAACTACACTGAAATGTACTTATAAAGTAAAAAGGAAAAATTTATTAAATCATTATTCCTCAAATCCCATTTTCTTATCCGATTTGTTCCTGCTTATTCCTATTGACAATAGTGGGATTGTGAAGGAAGAAAACAGAAGCACAAATTTCACCCTAAGATAGACAAGATAAGAATACTACAGCAACTTAAAAGTGAAGCAATGCTATTGCTTCATATATAGTATGATATATGTGACAACAGTAATAATCCTATTGCTATTCAAATTTATAAATTACTATTTACAACTATCCTCCATTTAAATGTTTTATTTTCATACAGTAAATATCTTTCTCCACTTTCTGAATAAAGTTAGAATTAAAGCATCTTGCAAATCAAGCAGCATAGTACCATGTTTTTGTATTCTCACCAAGATTTTTATGAAAGAATAAGAGAGAGATACAAGCAACATAAAAAAGTTACACACACCTGCGTGCCTCCCACTCTCGCCTTTGTCGTCTTCTCATTGTTCTCTCTATTACATCCTGTAAATTAATTTGGATGTTAAAAAGCTAGAAAAAAACCCCTCTAGATTAGCACCTATCCAGATACTTCACCTATTAACAACATCCAATGAGAAAAGTATTATTATCATCAAATATTTTTCCAAAGAACACACTTTTATGAAGTCATGGCATCTTTCTGTGCTAGCATTGATTTAGCTCGTTTTCACAAATAAAAGGTCCAGCACACAGTATTTTCAACACTAGCAACATCGCATCCTACCCTTTTAACATGAAGATGACACTGATGAAGAATAAACACAAGATAATTAATGAAGCTCAGAAAAAGAGGCACTCACTGTATATTTAATCTCCATAAATAGCATCATCAGCTTGAAAACTCAAAGGAGTCAAAAAGGTCTTTGTGAAATATTTAACAGGTTTGAGAATAGCTTTTGTGTATACTATTTATAGCTTTTCCTTTGAATTTCTGGTATCTGCTTTTGCTGATATGAAGCGCCCTTCGTAGATCAGT
Organism: Morus bassanus; assembly: GCA_031468815.1. Lineage (NCBI taxonomy): Eukaryota > Metazoa > Chordata > Aves > Suliformes > Sulidae > Morus > Morus bassanus. The sequence goes on from CM062577.1 coordinate 30,809,761, forward strand.
AGGAAAAAATGTACAATGTTAATAGAAAAATAATATAATATATATTATATCTGAGAACGTCTTTACATGTAATTGTCTCTTAATATTGCTAGCCTCGTGCCTTTCCTTCCTTGTATGGTGTAAATAGAAAATGTTCTACAAGGAACATATGGCAAATTTAATTTTTTGTGTCTGCCATAATACACTTTAGTTAGTTTACTGCTACAAGGACAGACAAAACGTATTGCTAAATTATTTGTGGGCTTCTGTCTTCTCAAATAATTATTAAAAAACCCAGAAATTTATGTCTAAATAAGTTGTTTTGCTAGACTGAAAAGCCCAGAGCACGTAATCGGAGGTAGATCTCTTCAGTTCGCTGGTTACACAAAGAGAGCATTATGCATAATCAATTTCAAAACATGTTTTTTATAAAGAGAAAAATATTTCTGTGCCATTCAGAGAAATAAATATTTTGTGTATGTGAAACTCTACTGGTCGTAGTAGATAATTTTTAAATCCTACACATGAATTTGCAATCTAATGGAACATAATTTTTAAACTCAAATGCCATTATTATGATGATGTAAAGTGTATGTAATAACTGTTCTATTTTCCTTCTTTTCACAACGAAGTGGCAGAAACACACCTCTTCAAAACGTCTGCGTTTCTCTGAAGGTTCTGACCCATCACTTTCATTCTCTGAGTCCTCTTCTTCATCATCTTCATCTCTGAAGAGATCGTCATAAGCAGGAACATCAAGATCATCATCTTGTTTAACTAACAGCTTAATCTAGCAAGAAAAAAAGAATTATTTTAAATAAAGTAACTTATTTAGTGATTAAAACATGTTTCAAATGACAGATGTGAATACTTCAGATACTAAGTAAGAGAAACTAAAAATTCATTTTGGCTGTGACCAATTCCTGGCATAACAAAAATATTGCTTTTTCATGCAAAGACCATACTTATTTATATAAAGTAAGAGTAAAAAAGTATTCCTTTGTTACAGCATTACTGAAAGAATTATCACTTTTTTATGCTTGTTAAAGTCATGTTGTCAAATAATTTGTGCTTAATACTCAAATTCTAGGTGTTGCTAGATGCTGAGGGGCAATACACCTTACATTCTGGAGGATGTTTATCCTCTGATTTGTAGCATTTCCATTTATAGCAACAGGATTAACAGGTGCTTACTAACGACACTGTCGGTAGCTGTCACGCTGCGAACGGTATACATTTTATTACTGAAAACAGATTTGATTCCTGATCGGGTGCAGTAGTAATCTACTGCAAATATCCATTAATACCACTTCCTGACCGGCTAGCTAACACTGTAGGCAGTTCAGCAAAACACAGAAAACCACTACACAACCCACGACCACACTGTGTGAAGATTTTTATTATGAAAGAAAAGCTTTTACCTGTGTGTCATTGTAAACATTCACTACATTGATAGGTCTGTGGCTGTCACATACAAAGAAAAATGTGTCTTCTTCAGGCTGCAAGATCTCCAGAAGGTCAACATTGGCACCACAGTTAATAAGAACAAAATATTTGAACTGCAAACAAAAAAAACCCAGCAAAAAAAAAAAAGCTTTTTACTTCAATTAGCAAGAAACATGGAAGACTGAAAACACCTTTCTGATATTTGATGTCTCTGAGGCGGAAAAAAATTTGTAAGACAAAACACTAAATTCGGGGATGTTGGACATGCAATACCACCACCTTTTATGTCTCAAAACGTGTGCAAACTTAATTTGACTCTATCAAAGTTATAGCACGATAGTTTGAGCTGATGTAAAAACTGACAAGTTTGTTACTGGTATGTTAACATTTAACTACTGTTTTGAGGTAACCAATAATAATAATTAGTTTAAAAGCTGGCATTTTAAGTTGGGGAAAGGGAAGAAGCGCATGTCTCTATAAGATGAGCTCCAACTTAAAAAGTTTCCAGTATTTTTTCACCTGATCTTTATGCTCGAGAAAGGCAGTTTCAAGTTCTTGCCATCCAGACACTGGGACGAGTGTATATTGCACATGATCGCATTGAAACAAAGCCTGAAATGAAGCAAACAGCTGTTAGCAAAGGTGAGGGGAAACAACCTCTTCTACAGTGCTATACCATGCTAGAATTCTATTTCATACAAATCTTTATCTTGAAGACATCCCAAATGAGAAATCTACACGAACTCTGGGAGTGTGACTTAACCAGTTTTCAGTGTCATAACTCATGGAAAAAATAAGTAACAAAGCAGATTAAACCTTTACTCTTTCCCCAGTTCAAACCTATTAAAAGGATCCCAGGGCAATTTTTCTTTCATTGTTAGCCTACAGTGATAATGAACAGAGACTTACTTGGAGTATTTTACAAGCGCATAATGCATCAACATCTGAAGCAACAAGAAGAAGCACACGCTGCAAAAACAAGGGATTACAGTATTAATATATTAACGTAGGGCCCAAATCTAATGTGCTGGTACATGAAATGCGTAGATTGCTCCGAGACTAGAAAGTAAGAAATTTAGAGATCATCATAAGCATAAAACAGGATTGCTTCTGAAGGGACACTGCAACCAAAACTAACTGATTTGCATCCCTGTAAATATTAACAGTAAACAACTCCACATACCCAAAACATGCTAGCTGCTTTGAGGAAACATAATTATTCAGACTCCTATGAACCGCATATAGTTTTGAAGGTTCAAAGCTAGTCCGCCCTGTATCTATTTTCATCATGTCTAGAAAGAGCTACGTTTTCAGCACAGGGTCTGGAACAGTTTTGACTAAAGAAAATCTGTAGCAAAAAGAGGAGCAAAACAACTCTTGAAATAACCTTGATTTAGGCAAAACAATTTATCTGGTGTTTTTTCAGGTTTTGGGTTTGGTTGTGGATTTTTTTTTGAGATTTTGCTCACAGTTGGAGAAGTTGAGGGAAAGGCTTTGATTTGCACAGTCCACAGGTTAGTTCCACAGGTAGAAATATTAAAAGACTGTCCAACAAAAGCTTTACCACTTGAGCTTACGCACCCACTCTGAACAAAGGTAAGCAAACCGGGTTAAAAATGGAAGTAGCCAACCAGACCGACTGCAAGGGAAACCTCAAAGAAGGCAGAATACAAAATTTAGTGTCTGGGCAAACAACATCAAAACAGCTAAAGAGGTACAAAGGAAAAACGATATATCGCGAGGTGGTTAAACAACAGATGCACAAGAACAGGCAGGAGGAAGGAGGTGAGCTGTGAGTCAAGCCTCTGGCCGGACCCGGTCGCACTGAGGCCCCAAGAGGACCGGAGCGCCTCAGCCGCCGCAGCCCGAGCCGGGGAGGCCCCGGTACCGTCCCCGCTCCATGAGGCGGCGGTTCCCGCCGCAGCCCCGCGGGGAGCGGCCCGAGGGAAGGCGGCTCTGCGCGCCCGCCCGCCCGCCGCCGGCACGTCCGGGCTGACACCACCCCCCACGCCCGGTGGGGGCCCGCCGCCCGCACCTGGCTGACGATCACGTCGTAGAACTCCCGGCGACAGTCAGCGACAAACATGGCGGCAGCGCGAGACCGGCGGGAGAGCGGCAGGGAAACGGCGGCCGCCGCGGGCCGCCCCCGCTCAAACTGGGCGCCAAACAGCGCCGCTGTCCATTGGTCTGCTCGTCACGGCGCGCTGGCCAATGGAAAAGCGGCCGTCCCCCCTTCGCGGAGCAGATTGGGCGAACTACTTAACCCGTTCCGTGTTTTCGCCAATAGGATTGGGAAAAGGGGGTCGCAACCCGTGCGGCTGGCCAATCCCAGAAGTGCCTCAGCCGGAAGCGCCGCACTAGCCTTTGTTGCCATGTCTGCCATCTTTGCTGCGGGCGAATTGTCTGCTCTACCGTTTAAGTGACTTTGGCGGAGAGGCGGGACGGGCTGCCCCAGCGCTCCGGGACTGAGGAAGGGACGAGCTGCCAGAAAAGCCTCCGCCACGGCCGCGCCGGTGCGTGCGACGTCCCGCCTTCCGCCCTCACACGAAATGGCCGCCCGGGAGGCGGGCGCCGCGCGGCACGCTGGGAGGGGCGGCGGGGTGGGGCCCGCGGCGGCGGCCGGAGCCCCGTCAGGCGACAGAGCGGCCCGGTACGGCCCGGCCCGGCCCGGCGGTCCCTCGGGGTGCCCGAGCGCCGCCGCTCCGCGCCTCAGCGCCGCCGCCATGGTGAGGCCCGGGGGGCGGCCGGGGGAAGTGCCGAGTCACGGCGGGCGAACGGGCGGGCCTCCGCGTTCCCCCGCCGGTCGCGGCCGTTCCCCGCTCGGCGCGGAGCCCGTTCGGAGGCCGGCGAGGAGCGGCGGTGGCGGGGGAGGCGCCAGGCGGGGGGTGTCGCGTCGCGTCGCGTCGCCGCGCAGCGCCGCCGGTGCCCGGCCCGGCCCCGGTGCCGTCCCCTGCCTCCTCCCGCAGCGCCCGGCGCACACACCGCTCCCCTGAGCTGCCTGAGAAACCGGGAGCGCCTCGGCAGGCGGGAGTCCAGGCGCGCTCGGGCTCCTCGGCCTGGGTTTAGCTGGGCTTGGGACTGCGGCGAGGGCTGTGACCCCTCAGTGCGCTGCAGGCACCCGTTAACTAATACGCTCTTTCTTTGTGTGTTTTCCCCCCGCAGTTCTCTTTCAACATGTTTGATCACCCCATCCCTCGCGTTTTCCAGAACCGCTTCTCAACCCAATACCGCTGCTTCTCAGTATCCATGCTTGCTGGGCCTAATGACAGGTCAGATGTGGAGAAAGGCGGGAAGAGTATGTGCATGTTTTATTCTGACTAATAACCCGTTGGAAGAGTGTTTGTGAATAATACTAAGTAATACAGATTTTGGCCAAGACTGTAGAAACTTTGTTGGACAGCAGGGAGACATGGCATCCGCTTTGTGGCCGGAGCTAGAAGAGCACCCTGGGTGGGGCTTTAGGAAGGAGAGAGGAGGGTTTTATTGCATTAGTGTGTAATTAAAAAACTTACCAAGTGAGTCCTGGTTTATGAGCATTAGAAGAAGACATTCTTCCTTTTTAAAGTCTCTTGTCAAAATTCTAGGCCCGCAATGAGCCACGGAAATTTGTGATTAAGGACTTCCCCCCCCCCGCCCCTTGTTGTACCTCGCTTAGCTTGAACAAAGAGAATAGATCAGCAAACTTAATTTTCAGGCTGTCAGACTAATGCTATGTTGTTTTGAGCTGGCATCGATTTAAGAGCGCCTCTAAGCCCAAACAAATCACCTTTAGGAAACATTTTCTTTAGTACTAGGTATTGTAAAACCACATCTCCTCTTTTTTTCTGATGAAATTCTGAAATCTAGCAGGTATATTTCTTGTGACTGGTTCTACTGAAGTCTCTGGCTCAAAAGTTACTTTGCAGGAGATTCTAAAATCTCCTGTTTTTAGAGGGGATCTCAGAGAAAGGAATGATAAAAGTGTATGTTATGTACTCTTTGTACAGTCATACTTTTCCTAATCGTACATTCTTATTCATTTCTGCAGTAATTATGCCACCATCGGCTTTGGATCAACTCAGTAAGTGAATATTTTATTCTGGAATAACAACATTAGAAATATGACCAAATGTGTAAGCAAATACACAGTATCTTAGTTATCTATTAAACTCTGACTTAAATAGAGAATATGAGGCTAATTAGTTAAAAAAATGTATTTTGGAAGTATTTCGTTTGTCAGAACTAATGAGGCTTGTCTATCTTCAAGTACAGATGTCTGAAGCGTTGGGCTACCTGAGGCATGAATTTATTAACTATTAATAGAGTACTCGGTATAATGGTTACAGTTAATCTAGTAAATTCTTAATCTCAACCTGCTTGTTCTGGATGCTGTTGTCTGGAGCAAAATCTATTTTAAAGACAAAATAAGTGATAATTAACTTTGAAATGAGGAAAAAGGTAACTGAATCAATAGTGTAAATGGTCTTTATTGGCCTTTTTAACTAAGGGGGTGTCCCATCATCTCCTCTCCTCCACAAGTTTTAGCCTTCATAGAATTTCTTTGAGAATTTATTTTAGTCAGGATTTAATTTCAAAATAGGCAGGGCCTGTTAAAATTCATTAGGTAAGAGCTAACTAATAATAGCACAAGGACATAACAGTAATAGATTCCTCTGCTACTACCCACTTCCTGCTCATCTCTGAGCTTGGGGAAATGTTGGAGAGGCATTTGAAGTTCTAAGCGCGATGGCAATACGGTATTTGTGTATCTGCGTTCTCTCCTGGATTTGTAGGTTTGAGCAGTTGGAATAATGGTGTGAGGGGAATCTTCTCCTATAGTCTGGCCCATTCTCTTGCTAATGTTCAACCTCTGAAAGCTTCAGAAATGTATTAGTAGCTTTTAACAAATAAAATTTTTTTCTCCTTTCTTACCAGGCCGACTTAATATCACTTACCCGATGCTGTTCAAGCTGACCAATAAAAATTCAGACCGGATGACACATTGTGGAGTGCTTGAATTTGTGGCTGATGAGGGCATATGTTACCTTCCACACTGGGTGAGTTGTCTCATGCTGAACTGCCAGAACCTGAAGAGTAGGATTAGTGAGTTGCCAGTTTAATGTTGAAGAGGCGGAATGTTTCCTGAATGTGTGTGTGTCTGCTAGTCATGTTCCTACGACAGCTTTCAGTCTAAGTTCAGGCTTCCCTCCATGAGGATTTAACTAAGTAAGCAAAACAGACTGCTTTTTAAGATGCACCTGACTGTTATTCCTGAAATTAAACCATGGTAAACTGGTGCATTTCAAGGAGGATGGTGGCCCCAGTGAAAATGGTTATACGCAAGGAAAGAGAATTTAAAACATCAGTCGCATTGATAGTGGTTTGCATCCCTGTTTTCATTCTTGCAGATGATGCAGAACTTGCTGCTGGAAGAGGGAGGCCTGGTGCAGGTGGAGAGTGTTAATCTTCAAGTTGCTACTTACTCAAAATTTCAGCCACAGAGTCCAGATTTTCTTGACATCACCAATCCCAAAGCTGTGTATCCTTCCTATTCAATTACGGGGCCGGGGACAAAAGTTTTTTCCCAAGTTGGAATGATGAAGCAGAGCTAGCTTTTCAGGTGTGGCTCGTACTCTTGCAGTACAGGAGGTAACTACTACTCCTCCTGCTGAAAACAAAAAGGATGGAGAGCTTATGTACAGAGATGTTGCCAGCTGCTGGCACAAAGTGTAGCCTGGCGTGAAGAAGCATGAATCTTGGCTTAAAGTCCAGTGAGTTTGCATGTCCCTTAGAAGAACTTGTAGACCCTAATGTTTACTAACAGGCTATCTACAGTACTGATGACTTTTAAACCACGTTTGAGAGACCAAGGATCAGAGTTTTATAACATGGTAACTTTAAAGCTTGATGTTGCATTGAAGGCAATTGTTTCCTCTTAACATACTCCAAAGATTAGAAAATGCGTTGAGAAACTTCGCTTGTCTGACTACTGGGGATGTTATTGCCATCAACTACAATGAAAAGGTACAGTATACAGCACTGGTCCACGCAGGTTTTGAGTGGATACCATTAATTTGAGGAAATAAATTGTGCCCCATGTAAAAAAGTACACTGTATTTCAGTAGGTTGTGACCACATAAGTACTTTGACTACATCTTGTGAATACATTTTAGAGATGAGTGGTTTTGGCAGCACATCTGCAGCTTTGGTCACGTGGGGTTGTAGACTAAGCTCAGTTGTTGGATATTGGCGCTACAGCAGTCAGCACAGAGCTATGCAGTATTGTTGACAAGTGATCCCAGATGGTAGATTTCGCAATCGGTTTTCTATTGGAGGAAGAAAGGGGTCAGTTAAGTATTCTCCTGAACTGCTGTTTAGACTGGTTTTTTGACTCACCAGAAAATAATTTTTTGTGCTGTTGATGTCTTTACAAGTCAAGGGACAGAATTTATCCTAAATTCATAATTTGTTTTCAAAAATGCAGATTAAGGTACAGTAAGAGTGCAGCAAGGTACAGTAAAAGGTAGGCTCTCTAGCTCCAGCATATAGCAATCTTCTAAGTTAAAAATCTCTGCTCTCAAGTTCTGTAGAGACCCTGCAGTATTCAGTCCTCAACCTAAAGAGCACTTATTTCAATTTTCTTGAAGATATCTGAAGAGGAAGGTTTAGATACCCTTTTCTTTGCATATTGCACATGACCTGAGCTCTTTCATGTGCAATCTTAAAATATTCATTGCTGTTTCAGATCTATGAGCTTCGGGTAATGGAGACCAAACCGGATAAGGCCGTGTCCATCATAGAATGCGATATGAATGTAAGTTAAAGCTGATGTGGAAAGTCTGTGTTTACTGTATCCTCCCGAACAGAGAGGGCGTCTTGCTCAGTGGTAGTGCTGTACACTGAGCACCTCTGATGCTGCAGGAAAGGTAAAATCAGATGGGACAGGGAAGGTGACTCATTTGAGAGTACCCCCCATGTACCTTTGTAACCGCTTCCGTGGTCTTGAGCTGTACTTCAGGCACTGTCAGGTGACTGTAGTGCCTAGAATTTAATGTCTAGCTTCAGCGTGTTTTATAATCTGAGTTTTTATTTAACAGCCTTGTCTTGATTCAAACTCCAGTGATATTGCGGGGTGCTGTTTTCTTGCTCTGTTTCAATTACATGCTAAGACTCATTCTTGGGAGGCTTAGTCTTTTAGTTCTGAGCTAAGATGCTCAACAAGCAAACCTCAGTTCTTTCTAGACCAAAATGAAGTGATAGTTTGTGGAGTTTTGAGGAATAGTAGTATAAAGCTTATGATGAAAAAAAAAATAGCAATCATTCTTATTTTCATGCTTCCTGTGTAAATAGGTGGATTTTGATGCTCCTTTGGGGTACAAAGAACCAGAAAGAAGTGCACAACATGAAGAGACCACAGTAAGTTAAGCTTCTGTTCTTCAAAAACGTATTCCCTAGAAGTCAGCCTTGCTTGTGATGGAGCTGTAAGCACCAATATAAATTTTTTTCCTGAAACAGTTTCTTAAGACTAAACTTTACTTACCAGATGCTTTTGCATGTGTTACTTAGGTTGTTTACCAACTGTTGATATTCGAAATGGATTGTTCTGAAGTTGTTTGGTCAGAAATACGTGGAACGTGTTTTCACGTGTTCTGCATATCACAACATGGACACAATGAACTCACTTGTTTTCTCCCTCACAGGATGTTGAAGCAGACCATAGCGGATATGTGAGTGACATAGGATTTCGTGTAAGTCCCCTATTTCTGCTGATTTCTGAATGTTGTAAAATGGTGAGGGCAAGTTGTTCCAAACAACTGCTAAATACTAGTACCTGTTCTTAGAGGTGCTCGTCATTTAACTGGCGAGTGTCTGTGAATGTTTTGTGGTGCTTACAGCCAGTAACGGTACGACTTGCTGCCCTTAAAAGGGCAGTCTATAAACAGGAGACCAAAACATACTCCTGCACACAGGGTTCATCAGCTTATATGTACCTAAAAGAAACATGCTGAATCAAATAAATAAAAATGAGAGTTGGATTTTACAGAATATAGTATCCCTGTGCAATGTGCTTTCAAGTACAAGATAGGTTAAATTAAAACTCGTTATGTATACATAGGCGTTCTCTGGTTCTGGGAACAGATTGGATGGCAAGAAGAAAGGTGTTGAGCCTAGTCCATCCCCAATTAAACCAGGAGACATTCGAAGGTATGTCTGTTGCATTCAGTTGCCAGCAAGCCAAGGATCAGTGTTTGAGCAGAGTTGGTTTGTTTTTTTTTTCCTGCTCGTGCAATATAAACAAGCTAATTTTGTCCTAAGTTTGCATTGAGAAAATGAATAGTCTAGTCTTCTAGACTGACTGTGAGGTCTGACTATTCAAGATGCAGATCCTGAGTTAATGTTGCCAAAACTCACTCAATCAACTCTGGTTCTATAGAAGACAGGTGGGGAGAGGCAGCAGGTCTAGACTGGACTGGTGGGCTGGATCGAGTAATGCACAGAACCCTGACAATTTTCTAAAGGGAAATTTGGTGTAGAGTGGAATCTTGTTTGAGTTCGGTGGATAGCCAGAGTTGAGCTATGGGTGGGGTTGTTGGGGTTTTTTTTTTGTTTGTTTTGGTTTTTGTTTTTTCTTAGAAGGAAATTTAGAGAATTCAGACTTAGTGGAAGTGTGCAGGGATGTGGTTCCTGTGGCGTTCTGTCATTTCGCCTGTCACAATAAAACTTGAGGCCTTGTGGAGAAGTGTCCCCGTGGCCTTGTGGAAACCACAGGATACACGGAAACGTGCCCACAGGCAAGCTCCTGCAGCAGCTCCAGTATCTGATTATTTATTTCATGCAGTGTTTGCCTGCCTTCAGAAGGTAATTCAGTGGTTTAACTCTAGAGTTACTTGGTAATGAAAATTTGCAGCCAGTGTTGGTACAATACTGACAGGCATAGAATAGGTCTCGCTGTGTTCAGCTGGATGGTGGGTATAAAACTTCTTTCATAATATTTTTATGCTTCTTTTCCAGAGGAATACCCAACTATGACTTCAAGATTGGTAGAATCACATTCATCAGAAACTCACGTCCACTAGTTAAGAAAGTCGAAGAGGTAAATAAAGTTGGATCCTCCCTGGTTTGGCACAGAATTAGAACGTTAGAACCACGGCCCAAGTCTGTGGTTCCTCTCTCCACACTCGATTTTTCACAGCGTGCTTCTGCTAAAAAGTGGTAGTAGTTAAAAAGTGGTTTGAGTTAGGTGAAAACAACCTCTGATGTCTTTGCTTGCTGAGGTGAAAGGACTGGCCTGATGTAAGTTCGATAAGCCAGTGCATTCTTGTTTCACTTGGCTGAAAGGTCACCGAAATGCTCGTATTTTATTTTCAGGAAGAAACTTGGTTATTATGTAGATTAAGGATGTGAAATGTGTACGGGCAGTTGCTGCTCTGATGAAGTGTTCTTTCTAACGATCGTTCAGCTTTCATCACACACAAGCAGTGAGCAAAGAGGTAACAACTTTTTTCCCCTCTTTCCTTTTTCCAGGATGAATCTGGAAGCCGGTTTATCGCCTTTTCAGGAGAAGGCCAGTCCCTGCGCAAAAAGGGAAGAAAACCCTAAGTTGTGGTACCTTAGTCAGTTAGGAGGAAAATAAACTAACAATTGCAGCATATTGGATCTTAGTTACTGCAGCCGAGAGGAGAGGTTGTTTAGCAGCAGAGGAACGCTTTTGCTGGTTTTGATTTCACATTTAAAACCGGAGCTGTCAGACTGTTCAAATTTTCAGTTGAAAATCAAGGTCTAGGAATTCTGAAAGAGTTTTCTGTTACATGTTGTAAAGAGGGAAAGTATATCTCGGATAAACCTGAGGAGTAAAACTGAAGGTCTACCTTACTAGAAGGTCCGGTTCTTAGACTACGTCCTCCCCTCCTGTACCGCGAGCGGTGACGGTCTCATGTCGCTCTGTGCTTTGTATTTTTCTCCCTCTCTATATATTTTGCCACAATTCCAGGTAAGCTTTTTGGTGTGGTGCAAAGGAAGGCTAACACTTGGGTGTTTAAGGCTGTTGTGCAGGGAGTCTTTGATCTTAGCTTCAGGTGTCGGGTTATAAATCATTCTAAGCAATCCCCCTGTAAATGCTTTTTATGTTTATGATTAGTAACGCGCCTTTTAATAGCGCAGATATGATAACGCACTGCAGCAATCTAATGGCGCGCGTAGCGGGAGGTGGTGCCCGGCCTTCCTGCCCGGTGCAGGAGCACGGAGCGCGGGCGTGCCGCGCTGTGGAACGGCCGTGTGGGTGAACCACCGGAGCGTCCCCCCGAGCGCCGGCGCTGAGCCTGCCGGTGGGTGGCGGGGTGCAGCCCCTCGGAAAGAGCGAGTAAGGGTCCCCTGGTACCAGCCCGCGTCCCCGCTGCGGGGGTTTCCCGCGAAAGCGGCGGGTTTTGGGGCGGCCGGAGTTGGGGTTTTTGGAGAGGCGGGGGTCACGCGCCGCCCGGGGTCACGTGCCGCCCGGTGAGCACCGCCCCGCAGGCAGCCATTGGCTCGCAAGCCCGGGGGGGGCGGAGCGACGAGGCAGGCCGTTTGTGCCGCCCCTCGCCATTGGCCGGAGCCGCGGGTCTCCCCGCAAAGCGCGGCGGGGATTGGTGGCGGGGCGGCGGCCCTCGGGCGGGGCGGCATGGCGGGCGGTGGGAGCTGGCGGGTGAGCGGGGGCCGGGGCGGCGGCGGGGCCGGCGGCGGCGGCGGCGGGGCCGGGGCGGTGTCGTGGGGCTCAGCCCGAGCTCTTTGTCCGCCCGCAGCCGCCGCGGTCGTGCGAGGACTACTGGTGGGAGTGGAAGCACTGCCGCGGCCTGCGGCACGCCTTCCACCACTACTACGTGCACGGGGCGATGCCGGCCTGCGGGCGGTGGCGGGAGGACTACGAGGCCTGCCGCGCCTGGGAGAGGAGCCGCGCCGCCGCCGCCCAGGTACCGCCGCCTCCCCGGCCCGCACGGCCTGCCCCGGCAGCGGGCGGCGGCCCCGGCGCTCGGTGGGCCGGTGTTTGCGGGGGGGAGGCCCCGCAGCCGCCGGCGGTCACAGCTCGCGGTTCCGGTGGCTCTGTGGTATTCCCTTCCCGATGCCTTTTGCCGGTAACGCGGCAGCTTTTCGCATTCCTGGGGTGTGCAGAAACGCTCCTGGCTGCAGACCACTGGAGAAGGAGAGAGCCCTTCAGCGCGTCCGGGCAGCCACCGGGGACAACTTCTGGCGGGGAGCGTTGGCGCATAACTGCTGGCTTTTTTCCTCGTGGAGGAGTCGGGGGCAAAATATAAGCGTGACATAGTTAAAAGCTTGTATCCTGGCTTAGTTACGTAGCATTTGGCACTTCTGTTTAAGCATGATAAATTTCTGTTCCTCGTTTTATCTCAAATAGTCGCAGCAGGAAATAAGCTCTGTAAGACTGGAATTTCCAACACTATGCCAGTAATATTTTTTCCCTGTATTTCAGGAAGCTTTGTGCAAGAGTGAAAGAGCTCGAGTTATGGAAAACCGGAAATACGCTCCGGTGTGGACACTCAGGAAGAGCCCACCACCTGACTGGTATCGCCCGCTTGACCAAGACAAACCAAACTAGCATGACTGTTTTGCTCTGTTTGGTCAGTAACATAATACAGAACTATGCTGGGGTTTTTCTTCCATGTCATCTTGAAATTATACAAGTGTAACTCCACCCTGCAATACTGTAGCACTCATTGAAAGATACCGAGGGTTTATTTAAACACCGTAGAATTTTTTAAAGGGAGAATTGAGGTGCTTAATTTGATTCTGGTCTCTTACCACTGTCTTACACTTTAGGATTTCATCTCAGCAGGCAATTCCCAAATTAGTGCGTATGTGACCTAGCTCCTCCTGGTAGACGAGGACCTCTTCCCCTACCTGCTGGTGCTGCGTGCTTTTGGAACAAGGTACCCAGCCCCAGCCTGCCACGTGGGAGAACAAAAGCAAGCTGGGCCTCCTCCCTGCCAGTTCAGGGCGATCACAACTACTGGCATTCAAAAGGTGTTTCCCCGGTTCACTGTTGTCTTGGGTTAAGAGCTTCGCACCTGGTGGGTTGATATTGCAGACCCTGAAACTGTACTTTGCGGCACTGCTCTTGACTAGTGGTGTGTGGCGATGGCAGTATTCAAAATTACTACAAAAATAAAGGTTTAAATGACTGAAGAGAGATCTGTCTTGTTTTGGGGCAAGCCCTTAGAAATGTAGTTACGATACAAGGCAATATAAAAACCCCAGAACTTAATTGTGGCTTTGTCACGGTTATGTTTCGCATCTGTTTTCCCTGATACAAGTACTTTACTGAAGTCTGAGAAGAAAGGCAGCAGTCAGCTGCTACCTCCCTTATAGCACGGACTGACGTGAGGACTGTGACACTCTGTCCTCAGAGCATAGGAATCTTCCAAGTTACGGTTTATGCAGAACAAAACAAAGTGCTGCTCAGGAGTGTATGGAGGTATGAGAGATAAAAGCCCAGAAAGACAAAATACTCTCTAATACAAATACTACTACTTTGTTTCATTCTAGAATGGCACAAGAGTAAGGTAGCGTAGTTTTGTTGGGTGTCGTACTACCTAGAGCGCTGTTTAAAAAACCCCCAACAGACAGATACTTCATTAATGTTTTTTACAGTCACATGCCTACAGTATTTTAACCTGCTGAAGGACTTGTTTATTCTTATTCCATTCTCTCCTCCTCCAGTCAGCTGAGTAGCTCATGCCAGAGGAACACCACACTTGTCCCTCACTGCGTATACACTTTAGTGATATCAATGCATTTTCCTTCGGGAGGATCGTAGCCAGGAAGCGGTGGGGTATAATCAGGTCCATCTCTCTCAAAGGGGAAAAGCCCCTCGTCTCGTCGGATTGCTGCCTGGTACAGCTCCTCCGATTCAAGGCGCAGTTCCTTTAGTGCCTCTTGCTGAGCTTCTACAAGGGTCTGAATTGCTTTCTTTTCTGCCTTATCTTGTTTCTGCTTAAACAAACACCACTTTTTCAGAAGTAAAGCTCTTCTTTCGGTCTCCTCAAATGGCAGAGGGGGAAGACTTCGCACCCTGATAAAGAATAAGATAACACTGTAATAGAGAAATAGCCTGCACCCCAAAGAGCAAATTGAAAAAAAAAAACAAAACCAAAAACAAAAAACAAAACCCCAAAACACCCCACCCACCCACCCCCCTGCCAACCAGAGAATACATTTCATTCATGCAATGTCTGTGAGGTTTTCCACTGTTATTCTAACAGGAGAATCACATTACTATTTTTTCACTGCTTTTAGCAGGAGTAAATAAAATTTGCTTTCCACATTTTTGTCCTGGTCGAACTAGATAAGGTTTTGTACCATGGCTGGCGCTACGCTGCAGTTTTTCAGATAAAGACCTTAGAAGTGTTTCTACTGTGAACGCAAGCACAGGGTGGAAGACAGCCTAACTTACCTGTTGCTATCCGAGTACTTAAGTGGTGTTACAAAATCCTCAATTGGAATCATTTCTGGGGCAGCTTTTTCCAACTTCTTAATCTTCTTTTTCATACGATCCTTCTGTGCTTGCTCTCTCCTTACGTCCACTTTCTTCTTCTTCTTTGGCTGTGCTCTGTAAGGGAAATAATTATGCGAATGAAAGAAGATATTTTGTCATTTAATTCAGCACCAGCAACTTTCACGTCCATGTTTCTGAGGACTGTTCCCTCCTGTTGCTTATCTTGGTCCCTAATAGAAGTTCCTGCCATTAGCTTTATTCAGGTAATTTCCAGGAGGCAGCAATATGTCTTGTGAGATTTTCTGCAGAGAGAACTCTACCTGCCTGAGAAGAGCAACCTCCAATTTTGTGCTAAGCATCAGAATGACCTGAGGAAGGTTCCTCAAAAACTGAATTGCACTAGCTCAGAGTGCAGCAGAGCCGGTAACGGGTTTACCTGCAAATATTCCTGTCATCTCACGTTGAAGAAGAGAGTGAGTGTTTTCACACATGCTTTTAGAATTCCCACATTTAGAACCAAATTCAAGGTGCAGCTGTTACTCTCCTGTCGTACTTCTCAGTATACCCAAGGTAACGTATGCCACGCTCCAAACACAAAGTAATCCTCGCATGGACCTGTGGGATATCGTTCCTGCCTCACAGATCAAACAAACAACCTTTATGGTGTGAAACAGCCTCTCTGATGGTGCCCAGTAGCTAGCAGGGTATTTTAAATCTAGTTGCATCAAAACAAAACGTGGATAACACAATATAACATATAGGTAAATGTGGGCAGTCTAGTATACCACTAAGTATTTTTGGTTTAGCTAGGTTTTCATTTCTGGGGTTGCTCAAAAGGGAATTCTGGAGCGCAGCTTAAATCCCAACGCCTCCAGCCACATCCTGTGGCCGAGGAAGCAAACAGAGCTACAAACGGGCATGATGCGATAATCGTACAGGTTACCATTCAGCTCTCCTCAAGAGGCCAACGGTTCTTTTCAATATAGTGACTTGAAAGCAAACACCTGTAGTTAACTTGGAAAAACCTGCGTTCCCCAAAGGATGGAAACGCTCCTACGCGACTCCAGGGTACCCGCGCTCACCTGACGGGGAGCGACGCCCCGAGCGCCAGCAGCGAAGCCTGCCAGTGACCTCCTCGGGACGGAGCCGCCTGCGGCAGCCACGAGCTTAGGGGGGAAAAGGGACACAAAGCGTGAGGGGAAACTTGATGACATTGATTCTGCAAAACACAAGAGCCGTTTATTAGTCCGAAGTTACAACGATGGGTTCCCAGTCATCTTCGGCTACTTTATTCGCGACGGTACGCCGCGTTCGCCCGGAGGTGGTGACCTCGGGCTCTCCAGCGGGGTCACCGAACCCCAAATTCGGTGTGTTCGGTGCTGTGACTCCGCAGGGCGCCGAGGGCTGACACAGACGCGCGTTTAAGTCCCGGCGCGGGTCGGAGCAACGTCGCTCCCGGGCTCCGCACCGGGCCCGCCGGGCGCTGCTGCGGGAGGCGCGGCCGCCCCCGCCCGAGCGGCGAGGAGAGCCGTGCCGCTTCCCCAAGCGCGGCGGGAGGGAACCGGCCCGGCTGCCGGGGCACCGGCTGCTCCCCGGGCGGGACCCGGCCGGTGCACACCGCCTCCCGCTCCCGGCCCCGGGGCGCGGGCCCAGGCCGCCCACGGAGCCCCGGGCGGGGAGCAGGGCCCGGGGCGAGGCGGAGCCCCTTCCCCGCGGGCCCGGGCAGCCGCCGCCGCCGCCCTACCTGAGTCGGGCTCCGCGGAGCCCCCGCGCCGCCGCCGCCGCCGCCAACATGGTTCCCTGCTGGTGCCGGCGGTGCACCCGCGCTCCCCGCCGGCCGCGCCCCGACTCCCCGCACCCTCCGTTCCGCCTCGCAAACGTTCCGGCCGCGCCGCCAGGCCTGCGGGACGGCCCCGCCCCGCCGCCGTTGCCCCGCTCCGCCCGGCAGAGGGCGCCCGCCCGCCCGCCCGGGAGGCGTGGCGGCGGCGCCTCGCGGGATTCTCGCCCCCCGCCGGCCGAGGCGGGGGAACGCCGGGGCTCGGGGGCGGCTGTTTCCCGCCGGGCCGGTTAGGCGGTTGCCAGGCGCCGAGTTCCGGCGTTGCCGGGAGCCGCCGGGAGCGGAGCGGGGGATGCGGCCGGGCGGCGGGGGCTGCGGCAGGGGCGGCGCCGGGGCATGGCGCGGCGCTGAGGCGGCTCCGGCCGGCCGGCGGGGCGGGCACAGCGCGGCGCGGCGGGGGCCCATGGTGGGCAGCGGCCGCTGAGCTCCGCCGCTCGCTCGGCCGCGGAGGCAGCCCGGGCGGAGCCGCCCGGGGGTCCCGAGGGCGGAGGCCGGCGGGGGCCCCGGGCGGGGAACAATGAAGCTCCTGAAGCCGACCTGGGTCAACCACAATGGTGAGGGGCGGCGGGCGGCAGGTGCCGCGGGGCCGGGCGGGCAGGTGCGGCGGGGGCGGGCGCCGGGGCGCGGCACACGCGTGGGGCGAGGTTTGGGGGGCGGCGGGGGTCGTACCCCACGTACGCCGTTGTGGGCCCTGGGGGGCTGGGGGTGGCGGCGCCCGTCCCCACCCGCGGGCGGCCCCGGCGCGGAGGCGGCGGCCGGGCGGGCTCGCCGGGGGACGGGGGTGCGAAAACGAAACCGGGATTTCTAGAGAAGCGTGAGGGCCGGGGCGCCCTCAGAGCGTGGCTGCGGGGGGCCCCGGGCCGGCTCCCCCCCGGCACGGCCCCTCTCTGTCTGCCGGGGCCCCCCCACCGGCGAGGGGCCCGCGGGTGATGACTTGAGCTGCTCTTCCCAGCCGGGCACCGACGGTAGGCGACTTCACGCTCGGGGAAGCGGAGAGGGCCGGCTCGAAGGAAGCGTGCGAGAGCGAGCGGAGGACGCCGTGCAGCCGTCGAGGCACCGCCGGGATGTACGGGCGTCCCACGCCAACGCGCAGCACTGACCGCCGTGGTCTCGCGTGGCCGAGTCGGGCTCGGCGTCAGAGTCCCCAAGCGCGATAAGCTTCGGCACTGGTCGTCTGTGCTGTCGTTGGCCACGGGGGAAAACGATTCTTCCCCCAGGACCTTCAAAACAACCCCCTGAATGCATATAGTATCCAGCCCGCCGCTCCCCTGGTGATTCTGTAGAGATTGGTGAGCTAGAACGCTTTCAGAATGAAGCGTCGACGGTGACAGAAAGCCCTCTGCCTTCCTAGCGTGGCGAGTACAGGATAGCACCGCTGTTAGGTATTTACACCGCTTGTGATAAATTTCCAGAGTAATGCCTGTGCTGTTCCTGGAGAAGAAATCTAACGTGAAGAGCTCGCTTCTGTTTATGCAGGTTTTGTCCTCAGATTCATGCGCACGGCTTTATTTCAACAGAAAATTTGATACCTTGCTATAAAAGTCAGTAGTCAGACTCACCTAGCCGATCGGTACCTAGAACGAAACCAAGCCGGTGACCAGCTTATTCAAGCTGGAGAAGGGTGCTTTGAGTTAGAAACCATGGATGCAACTTTGCAGCTGCCTTTCTGCATGCGTTGTTGTCTTTGTAATCGTGCTGCAGGTTTTAAGAATGGTAGCTTAAGCTTCGAGTTGAAATTCGCATCCATCTTTACTTGAACTGCTCTCCAGGGGCCGTATAGTCAGCAGATGGACCCGGCCTCTTAACAAAAGCTTGTAGTGAACTGAAAAAAGGTGGAAGTACTTTATTTGAGATGTTTTTTTCATTTCTGCTTGGTTAATTTAAACAAATGTAGCATTTACATCTTAGTCCCTGGCTGCCGGTGGGCAGAGTGTGCGGTGCCTCTCTGGATCTTCAGTGGGAGCCCGCTTACGAGCAGCTGAATAAAAACTTTCGGCCTAAATCTTTGCAGATCACAGAGCTTAGGTCTGTAACTTCTTTCCTTATTTCTTTTAACAGGTGCACCTTTAGGCATGGGTATGTATTTGAAATCTGTAGCCATTTAAAATACACCAAACCATTGTAGAAAAGAGTCTTCAGCCAAGCAGTTTGCAGCGAGGCTCGATGTATAAAGCTCTGTGATACTTTGCCTAGTGGGTAATGCGCTATGCAGGGCCTCGATAGTCCCAAACTTTATTCCCCTTTCTGCCGCTGTTCTGCTGGGATGAGTTTGGGCAAGTCACTTTGTCATAGTTTCACCACCTGCAAAGCAGACATTCATAACTGGCTTCGTTTGTAAAACGCTTTAAGGTCTGCGAACGTATACAGGACTATATAGCATTCATGCGTTCTTATCCTTGGGGCAGGGAGTGCAGGATAAAAACTGGTGAGTTTAGTCGGCCTCTTTTAACGTACCCAGGTTCCGGATCCTGCAGGCATTGCTGCGTGCCGGTAGCCTCCGTCACTCTTAATGGGCCTACCGATGTGCTCTGAAACCTCTGCAGAAGCAGAGCAAAGGTAACTTGTACTGTGCGTACTGGAGACTCGCTGCGATTATTTTTACTCCTTTTGTTTTTGCCCGCGGGCACGAGCGGCTGCTTCGCTGTTGTTGGTGTGTGAGCGAGAGTCCTGACAGCAAGACTGGCTCTTCCACGCACCCGATCAAGGTGCTGTCATTCCTGCCCTCCCCTCTCCCCGCTCGATTTTGGGATTTGTACTTTACTGAACGGACGAGAGTGAGGTTAATGATGCTTACAGGCATATGTTCTCCATGAGATAATAGGTGTTAGAAGTTAGTCGTGGCAGGGAGATTCAGCGCACCTGGGAATCGTACGCTGCTCAGCTGAGATGCCGTGCGTTTGCAGTAAAAGCACTTTAAAACACTGTGGATCTACAGGTTTTTGGCTTGGGCTTTTTCATGTCGCTTTATCTGAGCACTTATTGGAAATGTTTCTTCTTCAGATGCGTTTTCCGTAAGCTTTTCACACTCTTAACGTGGGTTTATTAGATTTTTGCATGCAATTCTCATTATTGCTGTGCTCTTCTCTTCCATGTTTCTTTGACTTAGAGCAAGGAAGAACACTGAAAAGTGCGATGCAGTGGTGGGGGCGGGAGTGGGTGACAGGAAGATACAGATGGTGTGGTTTGCTTCTCCTTCCCAGTTTTCCATTCAGTGCCTCTATAAAGATGCATCGCTCATCCAACAGTTGTGTGTGCGTATTTGGCACGCACGGTTTTGAGAGCTCTGGTGCATAAAGATGGTTAATACAGGCAAAAGCTGAGCCCTGCGGGAAAGGAGGTCCCTTGTGATTCTGAGAAACCCGTGGAAACCCCGAGGTGCTGTTCATGTATAACAGCTTGCAGAAACTGGAGCCTGCTTTTGCTTAAATACAGGCACGGAGTTCATTATCTCTCCATGCTGTAATGGTGGAATGTAAATATTTGAATTGATTTGTGAGTCATGTTGGATGTTACGTATCAGATGGGCTGGAAGCGAAATAAATAGAAACTCACTCATATTGTGGTAGAAATTCACGTAAAATTGTCTCAATATATCATTGATTACTGCCTAAAGTTAAATAACAAACAAAAATGGTGCAATATTTAAAATTGCTTTTTTTTCTTCAGCTGGTGTATTTTTCTAAGGATGGGACCTTCTCCTTGGGTTTGAATTATCTTACCTGGAACTCTTACTTCTAAGCTTGTTTCATTTTTGGTATTTCTTTAGATACATAATGTATATTTGGGTTCTTTAAACAAATAATCTGACAAGACAACTGGTCTCTCATAAGGTGCCCTGTTTTTAATGAACCTGGTTTGCAACACACTGTTAGATTTCAATGTTTCTGCTTAAGAATCACTTGCATTTTGTTTTGAGGCTTGATTACTGGTAGGAAATTCAACACTTCTCCAGTTAGGAGCATGGGGAAGCATTCAGTCACTTTGAAACAGGGACCTTGTGCCTTTTGGCTCGTTTCGACAGGATCTAACAACACAATCAGGTAAAGGCATGGACCCAGGGAAGGAAGCGGTCGCTATCAAATAATGGCTCCGTCTCTGTTATTTTGAGAAAATGTAGGAAGTGAGGGGAAATGCAGTATCTGGGGTCAGTTTATGGACCAGAAGTAGTATGGAACAAGTCTCGTAGCTCTAACCTGTGACGGTTATCCACCACTGTAAATGGTATTGCCTTGATAATGGCACCCTGGAGGAAAGAGCACCCTGGTAATGACTTTGTCTTGCTAAATTTCTGTCCTGTGATCACTTAATCTGTACTCTCTTTTTTTTAAATCATTTGACATCTGTAGATTGATAAAACTGGAAACAAATATAGGTCTTGTTGGGCAAACAATCTAATGATTATTGAACTTGTTCTCTATTTCGAGGGCTAGACATAAAAGCATAGAGAGCAAATCTAAGTAATCTAATTTAATCATGACAAGCCCCACATTTCTCGATAGCTGAGAAAAGCACGCGCAGCTCTGGAGCAGGACGCTTGGAAGATTCTCCTTTCCGAGCCGGCGCGTTGGCGTTCTAATGCCTCTTACCGCTAACGCTGAAGCCCTGAATGCGCCACTGTGAAGCCCTGCGTTTCATCTCTTTCTGTACTTGTGAGTACGAGTGTGTAACAAAACTGACTTGAGACTTCACGCAGTGTTTGTGCTAGATAGGAACTGAGTTGTTTGTGACGTTGAGATGCTGCTTTCTAATAAATAGCAAAGCTACAACTCCTTTCTGAGGATTGGCTAAAGGGTCCAGTCGAGGTGCTCTCTAGTCTGGATTACACCACCACGGGTCTCTATGCTTTCTGGTGCTGAAACACACGCAGTAGCTCTACCGCTGCCTGAAAAATGGATGCAGATGGTCTTCTCAGCTGAAGTGGTAGAAGCTTTGGTTCCTGTCTCCCGAAGTCGCTGTTTCCTGCAGGCACACAAACAGGGCGGCTGCTGCTGCCTTTGGCTTCACCACCAGGTCGTTGCAGCCAGAGCCAGGAATGAAATCCTGATGCCCTGTGGTCCTGGCTAGTTCATAAGTAGTTGCTTCCCTCTTGCGTTTGTTCTTGTCGGCTTAAGTTTGTGCTTTCCTCCACTAATAAAATTGCCACAACTTGAAGTAGAAGAGCACAGTGGAAGCGTTGTGAACTGAAAGCTGTGGGCTCTAAACAACTGAACAGTCCATGATTAACTATGTTACCCCCAGATCTTGGAATAATATCTAAAGCCATTTGAAATAAAATCCAGACTGACCTGTACATAGTATTTCATCCAGGTTGACTTGTAAGTATTCTGCCGTGCCAGTATATGACATGGCATTTTGCAGTTGCTGTTTGTATTTTGATTAATGCAGAATGTCTGTTAAGGAGAGGGTGTGACAGGTGGAGGCTGGGTGTAGCTTGACAGATTTCCTGTATATGGAAAATGGAAGACTCTGATCTGTACAAACTCCGAGAAGTCTGGAACTTGATTTAGTAAACTAATGTTTCTAGGGAGAAACAGCATGTGTTTAAAGGCTAACCACTGGGTGCATCTGGACATTGCTGGTGAAATTGAGAGACATTAAACTAGTCCAATTTATTAGGAATTATCCATCAGATGGAAATGATATTTACTTGACTCTTACGGGAGATTAATGTGACGGGCCTCAGGTTCACAAGTCTTTGTGCTTTAAGCTTATTGGCAAATTCTGCAGAAAACGCCCGAGTTTACTGGGTAGATCATCGTGCATGATTAGTTACCTGTGGAATAAGATCCGTTCCTGGATCACAGTTGAGCCATGTAGGAAACTTGATTTGTTGTTGAGGGCTTCATTTATTATCGCCACCGTTCCTGAGTGCAAAGTCCATACCCTTTTTAAACTTCCCACATAAAATAACACCCTGTGACCTGATGACTTCCAGTGAGGTCTGAGGTTTTTCATAAATTATTATAATCCTAAATACCTGCTCAGTGCTCATTAGATTGAAACCCAAATTTATGCTGGGAAAAGAGCTAAAAAGAAAACATTATCCTACTATATAAAGACACGGATCGTTTGCATTTGAACACTATCTTCGACGCTAGTTCCCCTCCACATCATAAAGTACAGGAGAACTGAAAGGGGCTGATAGAGGCATGACCAGAATGATCAAAAGTGTGAGACGGGTTTTGTACAAGGAATGGCTAAGTAGAGTAGGACTCGCTGGGCTAGGAATGGGAGGGCTGGGCTGGAGACGTGATGAACGCATGAAGAGTTGTGGGTGGCAGACGGGGGGTGAATGTCAAGTGACTTTTGCTCACTGTACAAGAATTAAGGGGTGTTGAAGCAACAGGTAGCAGGTGCAGGATACGTGAGGTAGGTGGTTCCTCTCAAGAGTCCATGGCTGAGCAGCGGATCTCTTTGTGTTAGGGGCTATCGATGTTATTTATGGATTTGAGATGGCTGATTGAATTTATAGAAGAAAAATCTGTTGAGGGACTCTGATTCAAGAAGTCAGAGTTTCAATTCTTTGGAGCTGGAAGATTATCCTAGGAAGAAGCATTGTGTGGTTGCCGTTGTACAGATCCCTAGGGAGGTGTCTAGTGCTGGTTTCTGAACAGAGAGTATGGGCTAGGTGGACATTTTCCCTGATGTGATGTGGCTAATTTTAAGCTTTTATGGTGAATTTGTAGCTAAGTTACCTCTGGGTCCATCAGTAAAATAATTTGCTAAATTTCATCAATCCCATTTGTGGTCTGTGCAAAAACTTTGCTCAGAAGGAGGAAGGGAGCTGATGTTGCTGCTCCTGTACGGTTGTGCTCTTAAGATAAGGCAGAAGTTGGAGATGCTATGATGGTTTTAAACGCTTGGTAAGGAAAAGAAAGTTACATCATGTCTGTAATTTTTGCAAAGCAACAGGAGCAATGACTTACTTCACAGTTTTTCAGTGTGTATAGCATATCTGTTTTTCCTGAATAATGAGAAGCCAGCGTATCTGTCAGACAAACTTATCAGTGTGTGCTTTGGTCACGGCTACTTTTTAATGCAGACTTTTGGGAAGAAGGAGCAGTGGAATCAGAGCAGGGGAGGAATGAGTTTTTCTGTATGAGACAGCTGCATCTATTAAACCAATCTTAAATACAATATTGTTAAACCACAAACCACCTAAACTCCGAAGCCTTGTTCATAGGTGCCATGCTGGCTCTGGAAGCCATAATTCCTCCTGATTATTGATGCCCCTGTGTTAGAGGTTACCGTTCCTTTGGATTTGCTGGGGAACTGTTTCCTGTTGGTGCAAATGACACATAGGCAAAATGAGCCAGGTTAGTACAATTAAAAGGTCTTTGATAACTGACTTCCTGGAAGAAGCACTCTCCTCTTTGTGTCTAATGGCAAATTTGAGAGTATAGTAAGTCTTCCTGCCCGAGACTGTTGATGCAGTTTGAAGAGGTAACTTCTGCCACCTATAAGGCCTACAGAATGACCCGTTTCCGTAAGTGTCGGTGGGTTAAACTATTTCAAATGATGCACTGGTTTAATTTAAGGGAACGTCCACATCTTGGGAAGGACAAAATAAATGTTTGCTGCCTGCCTGTGCTTCTCAAAATACTCAGCTTAGCCCTGTGTGTTGCATTCAAGTTAACAGAATAAAAGATAGAACCAGGCACAACAATCTGAAGAAAAGCCACAGCTAAGTCTCAGCTTAGGTATTTTATGTGGTCTGAAGGACTTGGAAGGAATGTGAGTTGAGTGCCATCTTACTGTGCTTAAGGGCTTTGCTTGGCTGCCTGTGAAAATTTTAAGGGGAATCACATGTCAGAGTTGCAATATAAATCCAAATAAAATAAACCTTAAAACAAGTCAACATAAAGAAAATAAAAGTTGACATGAAGCAAAATGCATATCCCTCAAAAAGTAAGAAATACCGGATATTTGGATGAGGGTTCTGTTAGCAGTTCAGTGTCAAGGAATTCAGATTCTAGTTGCGATGTAAAACCTATCACTGGATAAATTCTCCAGGTTTTATTGTTGATGTCTTAACTTATTATGAAGATACAGTGCAAGAATTGACATACATGGGAAAAATATCACGTAATCTTGGTACAGTGGGTACTAGTTCTTTTGGCTGTTATGATAAATTGCCTTATTTTATACTGGTATGTGTGTGATCTTGCTTGCAGACGCATTCCAGTTTGAAAGGGTTCGGAGTGCTGCCAAAATTTACTTGAATGTGGAAATCACATGCATATCCCTTCAAGTAATCCTTAGTGGTAGCTCTTTGAGCATCAATGAAAGGCAGTAAGTTTACTTTCCCCCTTTTCCTTCTCCTCCTGCAAAGATTAAAAGAGCTGTGAACATATAGGAGAGTGTATGTGATCCAGTGGTCGGAGCAGAATAGGCTGAGAGTGAGGGTTGTCTGGTTTCCAAAGCTGTTCCGCAGCTATGTTAGTTATTTGTTGTAGGGTTTACATTTTCATAAAACTTAGTTTTCTTCTGAAAGGTGTAGCATACGGAGAACTGAAAGATTTAAGAGTAACATTAGAGTTGATTAGTCTTATTTTGTCTATATGGAAGCCGTAAAAATAAAAGCTAGGCATATGGTAGGAGCACTTCATAACAACAGAATTTAAATTTGGGACAGGTAAATGTGTGACCAAGAGATGCAGTCTGAGATTGGGGAGGATTTAAAAAAAAAAAACAAAAACAGAAACGAAAACAAAATTTGCTTCAGGTCATCAGCTAATGAACTGTAGAAACCTGGAAGAAATTCCTTACTCAAATATGGTTTTGCCTCGTTGGCACTTGCTTTGTGGTATTGTTTTGCTTTGAGGTATTTGGCATATCCTGCTGGATTAAGTGTCCTTGGTTATCACCGGTTTGTTATGGCATGATAACTTCTGTACACACTTTTAATAGGCTGTCATTTCTGTCACCAAGTCACTTTCAACTCTTGTAGTCAGCTGTAATTCTTACAACTATAGCTTTTAGAAGAACAAGGTTATTCGGCAATCAGAAGAGTTACGGTTCTTTTGATGTTACTGCATTCTCTTGACTGCAAAACAATTCAGTGTGTTGCTGCTTGTTCTCTAATTCCAGGAAAGCCAATATTTTCAGTGGACATTCACCCAGATGGGACCAAGTTTGCAACAGGAGGACAAGGTATGTCTGTGTACTGATAGAAGGCAGTACTTTGGGCTATAACAATAATAATCTTCTGCCTTCACAATGCTTTAATTGTTTTGACCCTTTTAAAAACACATCACTTACATAATTATCTGTTTCTTAGAGATATAAGTAATTAAAATGTATTGGAAAAGTGCTGCTGTTACTGCAGAAGGCAGGGTTACATTTTCTGATATATTCATCCTCCTGGACATCAAGATAGGAGCTGCAATAATTGAGTTGTGGCCGTACGGCCAAATTTCTTTTTTATTTGAAGAGGAACTGAATGTGAAGTTGGGCTTTTTGACCTGCTAACTAGTAGAGCTACTGGTACCCAAAAAATCCAATTATATAAACGGAATAGCTCAAGAAATATGAGCAAAAATATTATTTGGATTACAATAGTGAATAATTTTATGTTGGCTACAACAGTTGCAATTTAGGATTTGAATGTATCTTTTCTCTTTTAAAATACAATTTTATTATAAATAGTTCATCCTTATAGTTGGTATCATTATGTGCAGTATGATTTTTGAACAAGGCTGTATAGCTTTTTCAATAGCTTCAAGAAAAAGAAAACGCTTCTCACGCAGTGTAATTATATCAGAATGGCATCTGTATTCAGATGTTTCCAAAGTTCCCACTGCAGTAATGCCTAAATTTTAGCATCTGTTCTGGAACTGAGATGAAATGGAAAACCTTTTTTGCATGTATTTAAAAGACAAGGCTTTTTGTTCTCTTACAGGTCAGGATTCTGGGAAAGTTGTGATCTGGAATATGGCTCCTGTCCTGAAAGAGGAAGATGAAAAGAATGAAAATATTCCCAAGATGCTTTGTCAGATGGACAATCACTTAGGTAACAAAGATTTTTTTACTGGCTGCTGGTAGTTTGCCAAAGCTTAAGCATTGCACGTTTGTAATTACAAAAATCATGCCCTGTCCAGTGGTGAATGAATCACTAAAGTACAGCAGAGCGCTCTCATACTTTGGCTATATACTTTTTTAGATATTCAGCAGAAAATGTTAAAATGTGGGAAGATGTACAGAGAAATATAGATACCTTTGGAAATCTCCTCCCTATGAACTTTTTCCAGCTGTGGGCACAAAGTAGTTGATAATGCATGTTCTGAGAATTTGGGGAGCCCTGAAGGAAAGGGCGAGAGAAGAAATAAGTATAAAGGAAACATCATATGAAGTATATTGGTTATAGTTCTAAATTATGCTGGATTTATTGCACATGACATTTGAAAGTATAGTTACCTGAACGAGTCTTTCCCTTTCTCTTCTTCAAGATACCTCTTTCCTTCTTTGCCCTCTTAATCCCACCTCCTTTACCAGAAGCAGTTTCCTTTGTTAGATGAATATTAATCTTCCTTCTTTTGAGCTACTTTTGGTGAAGAATTTTCAAATAAGGAATAGGGGTTTTTAAAGTAAAAAGTTCCTCAACTGCTACTGAAAGATAAGTACCAATTCATTTATCTAAAGCAGACAGAGTAACTGCTTTGAGTGGAAAAAGCATACTTAAATCCTAAACATCTATCAAGTCTCGCTTATTATAAACTCTGTCCCCAGTCCAGAACCACTTACTCTCATGTTTCATCTTAGAAACTTTCTTTTCTACATTTCAGCTTGTGTGAACTGTGTGCGATGGTCAAACAATGGCGTTTACTTGGCTTCAGGGGGAGATGACAAGTTGATTATGGTGTGGAAACGAGCTGCGTAAGCATGTTTCTTCCTTCTTGATTTTATGTTTTATTTCAAGTAGGTTGCTCTGTTATGCCTCTTAGTGTTTCTTCCCTGTGCTGGCCTTTTGTAAGCTCGCTGTTTTGCCGGGCACGTAAGGAGCTGAAACCTGTGACGCCACATCACTGGTATTGGAGATTTGGTCTCTTCTGTCTCTTGGGCTGGAGTCTGTGTCTGCCTGGGCAGTCTCTCTCCTCTCTGGAGAGGAGGCATTTTCTTCCGTCTTTGAAGAAAGCTTCCTGATGAGATTTGAAGAGTTATCTTAAATGTTTTCATTTTTTGCTCTCCATAGAATTTGTACGTTTTATTGAAGCTGATTTTTTAATAACTGGAATTACTTTCTTGAAAAAATCCATTATTTTCTTCAGTTTTCATTTCAGGAATAACTGACTATAAAATACAAGTGTAGTGTGCAGCTGATTTTCTTTAGAAAGAAAGCTTGAAGATCTCGAAGTGGTTCTGTTGATAACTGTTTTTATTTTAATTAGGTACATTGGACCTAGCACTGTGTTTGGTTCTAGTAGCAAACTTACTAATGTTGAGCAGTGGAGGTGTGTATCAATTCTCAGAAGCCATTCAGGAGGTAAGTTAAAAGATGGTGAATGAACATAATTTGCATGTATTTGGAAAAAAGATTGGTTTTCAGTGTCACGTTTTTTTGCTCAAAACATATTTTTGGTGGTAAGTCAGTAATTACTTTTAAGAGCAACAAACAACGAAAATCTAGAAGAAAATGTTGTTTTTAATCAAATGCTGATTTTCACACAAGTAGCTTCCAGCAATGTAGTAGAAAAATTAGCAGCTAAGAAACTTACAATTTGCTATTTGCTAGCTTAAAAACGAATCTTAATAAAGGAAGTTAAACTGTATTTTTATTTAACTAAGTGTTCGTACTTGCAGTGAATAATCTCCTGGTTGGCAAATGATAACGTTTTTGTAAACCAAAGAATATTAATGTTTAGTTAGAAAAAATAACTGAAGAGCAATGCAAAAGATGAATAAACGAGATAATTTCAAATGCATTTTGCACCTGCTGACACGAGCTATGATTAAAATCAAGACTGAAATCACTTTGATCACTCCACGTGTGTTGGAATAAAGCGAGCGCATTGCAATAGCCATAGTTGCTTCTTCAGTCAAAACAAGACAAAGTACTCTATACAGGCATTAGTACTTCCTATAATTACTAAATGTTGCATTCTCTGCCTTGGATTTTTTTTTTGTTCCCCGTTGAACATCGTAAGTTGGAGACCCTCTCTCCCAATGGGTGTTGCGGTGTACTTTCTTACCTTCCACTCTAGTGAGATGATAATCATTTCTTGGCGAAAGAAAAAATGTTGCCTCACAAGTTTTTTAAAAAGATTTTTGGATTCTCTGATTCCCATCAACGTCTTATGTGGAAACTTTTTTTTTTTAAACAGATGTCATGGACGTAGCGTGGTCTCCGCATGATGCCTGGCTAGCGTCCTGTAGTGTGGATAACACTGTTGTCATCTGGAATGCTGTGAAATTTCCAGGTGAGAATTCTTATATTTCAGATGTGCAAGTGTGTACAGCTTTGTAAGAAGCTCTTCCCTCCACGGGTCTATTTCACTGGCTGAAAATCTCTATGTGGGAACGGCTTGTCTGTCTTTTGAGACGACATGCTTGCAATCTGGTGAGTCAGTCCTCCTTCCACGTTTGGATGGCAGTGAGCAGTGGATTCCACTCTGCTGTAGACAACAGCTACGTTCAGGTTGTGCTGCTGATTTTATGTGAAGGTCATTATTACATGTATTTTCTTTTTCACCTTCTCTGCGAAATCCCAAATAAATAGAACTTCAGCTTGATATTACATCTATATATATTTTTCCCTGTTGCCTTTGTACCTACAGGACTTCCCATTCATTTGCCTGCGGGGGGGCATTGTCTCATTTACCCCATTTTAAATGCTGCTGTTTAATAAGGAGTGTGACTTTACATGGTGAAGGGGAGAAAGGAAGGACTAGGGGAGCCCGACAGTAGCAGAAGCTCTCAAGTCATACATTTGATGGCCATTTTCCTTCTTCCATTGCTGCAATGCTGGCAATTCACGCCATCCTAAGGCCTCTGTTTCTCAGGGACCATGCTGCCAGGCACAGCCGGTGCACTGGACGGCTTTAGCCAACCTGCGAGGGTCTGGGGCAGTTAGGGAGCATGTGCCTTTATTTGGTGGCTTCTCACCATGTAACTTGATGCAGGCTGAAATTCCCATTGTGTGGTGCCCAGTCACCGCCGTTTATTTTAGGGTTGCTTCCAATCCTGATATCAGAGTTTTTAGACTTCCAAGCTAGCTGTGTAGCCTGTGCTGTGCTCTCAGCCTCTCCTCTCACGGTCTGATGAGCAAGAGATTGACTCAAAGCAGGTTACCAGGTCTGCCAGGCTTGTGTGTCTGTTCAGTCACAATTTTGACTTCATGTTTGGTGCACAAAGCTTAATTTGTTGCGATAATCTTCGGGTACAGAGGAAGGGGTGAATGTTTAACTGAAGTTCCAGTTAAACCACTGCTTCCGATATCTTGAAAGTGCTATTCTGAACTGCCTGGGCTCTGCTGGTCTTCCTGCTCTGATCTGTTTCGTATAAAGAGTTTTGCACCCCTTATTCTGTCCAGAGTTCTCTTTCCCACTTCTTTATATCGTTCTTAGCTTACATACAGGTTTCAGGTTGCAGTTTGGTTGATATGTTGTTGTTTGTACATTAGAAGAGGCTATATTTAATATGCTGTTTCAAAAAGATCTTGTAAATCTCCTCAACAGTCTGTCCTAAAGGAGATATCAGTAACTTCTCTCTATTCTCAATTTTGTGCACACAGAAATTCTTGCCACTTTGAAGGGGCATTCTGGCTTGGTGAAAGGGCTGACCTGGGATCCTGTTGGAAAATATATTGCCTCTCAGGCTGACGATCGAAGTTTGAAGGTGTGGCGGACCATGGACTGGCAGTTGGAAACCAGCATCACAAAACCCTTTGATGAGGTACTTCAGAATGTGTGACCATTCAAAGTGAATTCCTATAGAATGAATGAAAATTGTAAGAATAACTCTGATTTCTGCACAAATCTAACAAATCTAGTTAATTTAACAGTGCCAAATCAAATGAAACTTTCAGATGGCAGATTCAAAAGGGGGAAAAAGAGCTACTTTCTCACACAACACGTGATTAAATTGAGACTCTCATTGCCGTTGGATGTTGTGGGTGCCAAAGGTTTACATGGGTTATGTAAACAATTAAGTAAATTCCTGGAAATGTAGAGGTTATTCCAAGGCAGTATTGGCACACTAATTGTTCTTACTTTCTTCCCTATGCATCTTCTATTGGCCACTATCAGAAACGAGATAAGTACTTAGGAAGGATCTTTGGTCTGGCACCATGGGGCTGTTACGTGATGACTTTGATCAAGAGATCAAACTTCTGGGGACAGAAGCTGGTGCTTAGTGAGCGGAGTGTTTTGCAGTGGTCTTATGGTATCGTGATTAGTGCAATTACTCTTAATAATAGACTGTAAAAGCCTAAATTCATGTGTGAGCTGGTGTTGCAAGCGGAAGTCTCATTATTAGCAGTTGGCATGCTGCAGCTCTGTCACTATCTAGGACTGTGATGAATACTGAGTGTACAGTGTCCAAAAAGACTTATATTTTGTTTCCTTTAAAGTTCTCCCCCTTTTGGTAGGGCTTTGTAAGTTACACTAGATCACCTGTATAAACATGGCCGAAGTGCTGGGAACTGTATGTAATGTCATTCTTTTATAGTCACAAAAGACTTACTTTGTAATCATATTCCCTAAATCCAAAATTTTAATAGTTTGTATTTAAAATCCTTTGTTTGCCAAACACTTTTAAAGCTCTAGTATGGCGTTTGTTTGGTTTTTTTTATTCTTTTTGTCAGTGTGGAGGGACAACTCATGTGTTGCGTCTTAGCTGGTCACCTGATGGTCACTATCTTGTTTCTGCCCATGCCATGAATAATTCTGGACCTACTGCTCAGATCATTGAGAGAGATGGATGGAAAACCAACATGGATTTTGTAGGGCATCGGAAGGCAGTTACAGTAGTGGTGAGTGAGTGATAGTTAATTTACCCCTGCAGTAAAACTTCTAATAGGTGCTTTTTGATAATTTTATGCGTAAACGGGACAAGAGGTGGAGACGGGTTTCAGGATTAGTAAAGCAAACGCATGGTGGTGTTTAAAAAATGTCAACTTTACATGTTAGAAGCTATCAGCTTGCTCCTATGATAAGAGAACTGGACATAGATGAACAAGATAAGAAAGGGGAGTACAGGAGCATGTTAGGAATGCCAAATACTAACTTTGTTAGCTGTTCAGTGACTTGGTTGAAGTGACTTAGGTTTCTGGTGGGTTCCCGATCACTAGTAAAATTAATGTTATTTGCCATTCCTGTTAAGGCATTCAGAAAGCCCATAAGAAAGCATGTGCTGCTTGTGTCAGTGCTCTTACGGAGTCTGGTTAGGGACCTGGTTTCTGTGAAATGTTTCTTTTTCACTCTTAAGTGGAAAACTTGCTTTTAAAGCAGATCTCCTACTAAAATGTAATAAAATTTGGGACATCTCATTTGTTCAGAAATTCAATCCAAAAATCTTCAAGAAGAAACAAAAGAATGGGAGCTCCACCAAGTCAAGTTGTCCCTACTGCTGTTGTGCTGTTGGTAGTAAGGATCGATCTCTTTCTGTCTGGGTAAGTGGTTTTTTGCTGCCTTTGACTAATGCGGTCATTTGGATAACTTGAGGGTTTCGCACAAAGGTCATGCGTACAACATTAAGTCTTATATTTAGATTCAAGTTTAGTTTTTTTTCTCTCTGTTGTTCCAGGATTAGCTGGGGGGGAAGGAAGTGGATTGGTATTAGTTAACTTCTCCAAAGCCAAGAACAGCTAGCAGCCAGTGGCAGAGTATGTTGCCCTGGTAAGGGGGAGGAACTGTTAAGGGAAATAATCTGTTACCACAGTTAATACACGTAATTCAGCCCTACCTTCTTCCTATGTCTTTTACTCGTTCTCCATGTGAGTCTCATAAGAAAAAGACTTCACTGTTTCTCCATGTTTAGCCCACCTACCCATTAATCCCTCTTAGAGTCTAGCTTTGTTAGTCTTGCTTTTATGGGTATGAGGAGAATATAGCAGACGCAGGATAACTGTTTCTGAGCATATTTACAGCTCATCTTTCTGCTTTGTTCTGGCTTCACTCCCTGGCTTCTGCCTTTCCTATGGAAAGGAGTGTGAAAGTGAATGAGCTTTTTAAGTATCCGTTCAAGTTTTCAATATCTAGTTTGGGTATTACTTTAAAATCTACACTAAAATTGTTATTCTGGCTGAGAGAAGAGTAGCTATTCTCATGTTTGTAAATGCAAGATGGGTTGTTTGGCAGCTGCAAAAGACAGGGAATAAATTTAACTGATTTGTAAAGCTTTGTAATGAGAATGTGTGCCAGAACACACCAATTGCTAACTGCAATCTACTATTTATAGATTCCAGTGTGATATTTATCCATCAATCGCTAAACACATAACGCTAAATCTGTTTCTGGCAATGCTACCAGCGCATACCCATATCAAAGTATCACTCTCGGTGTATTTTACTTTCTATTTATACTATGATTTCATTTAGGGTGCCTGTTGATGTTGTACTAGATATTATAGCGATGCAAAGTTATAGGCAGTCTTTGCCATGGAGAGCTTAATAGATAAGTATAAAACACAGACCTGTGGAAACGTAAAAGAAGTAACTACTGAAGATGACTACTACACTACATCCGTGAAGATATGAGCATGAAACATCCTAGATCCCATCGACTTCTGCTTCATTTCAGTTGTACTATGTCCTATAGATATTAAGTCCATTGGTTTAATGTTAAAGAGCTTAGAATATCTGATTTAGAACAGATTACTGGGAATTTTCATATTCAGTTCTTTATTACTAAGCTGATTTGTAAGTGTAGAGGAATCCTCTTTAAGAATAATTGAGAGTCAAATTCTCTTTGCCCTTGATGGGCTTCACTTACTTAGACAAGTAGTCTGAGTGAGGACATGGAAACCTAATCTGTTTTCTGTCGTCCTTTTGTGCTGGCAGTTTGCAACATCCTTATCGCAGTAAAGCTTAGAACAGAAGCTGTCTATAGCATCTGCGGAATTACTTTTTGAGTGGTAGAGAATGTTCTATGACTGTGATGTAAATGCAAAGTTGGTTAAGAAATTCAGTCTATGTTTCTGAAAGGAGGACAGGGTCAAATGCCAGCTATTCCTCTCCAGAGCTTCTCAGTGCCGGTAATGGAATAGGTAACTAGGTGCTTCGGATACACCATCAGGTGTACAGCCATCTCCTGGCCAGATCTTGTTTGGTGAATATTGTTAGACTCTGGGAGAGTATTAATGGGGTAATATTTGTGGTAGCGTAGAACTCCTAAATTTCTGAGTGTTGTTCCTTCTGTTTTAAGCTCACGTGCCTGAAACGACCTTTAGTTGTCATACATGAGCTGTTTGACAAGTCTATCATGGACATCTCCTGGTAAGTTGTTTTCTGCTGTTTGTTACAAAAGCCAAAGTGTTGCTATCAACTTTAGGTACACACTTTAACTGGAAATTCCTTAAAACAGTACAGGTTGTAGCTGTTGGAACACAAGTAATCGGTTTCTGAAGTTTTTGGTTCTACTGCAGCGTCTTTGGTAGTAGCGTTAGCGACTAACAGGCAGTCACTTGAGATTGTGTAACATTAAAACTGAATAAAAATTAATATATTTAGAACATGATGCAGTAAAATACTTGTGGAATGGGTTCCTACTTGTTATGATTCTCTGAAATTTTTTTCATAGAATATCTATTTTATACCATGACGTGGTGGACCTGGTGAGTTCTATGTGCGTTACATCTATGAAAAGTTATTGCACTATGCACTTATGACAAATCCGGGTGAACCTTATAGCCAATCTTTCCATCATGCCTAAGGAGACAATGTACCAAAAGATAAAGTTTGGGTGGGTTTTTTAATGTTTTATACATACACTCATTTACACATACACACACACATGCACTACTCGCTCATGATTTGAATGCCTGAAGGACTTTTTTGTATAAAAAAGTAAATGCAATAGCTTTTTGTTTTAGTAAAAATGTAGTTATACCATGTTGTTGCAGCGCCATGGGAAGGGTGTAGGTTGCTCGGTGTTGAAGAGTAGCAGAGGCTGATCATGTAGCAAGTCTCAGAGGAGGGATAATGAACCTTCTGCACCCAACCACACCCCATCCACCAACCACAGGACGTAGCAGAAGGACAAGTGCTGAGCTTTCCCAAGAGGCTGCAGGACATCTCCAGTGATCTGGGTTGGGTTGGGCAACCCAATTTCCCAGCAGCCTACTGTCCCAAATCTTGTTTTCCTCTTTCTGCAGTTAGTGGTGCTCTCTCCTCTCCTGCTTTCTTCCTAAGGCCTGGTCATAAAAAAATGCAGAAGTTAATAGTTCTTTATTCACTGCGAGACTTGAATAATAAGGGAGAAATAACTGTGAGACCACTCAGTTAATGGTGTTAAAAAACTACCTCTGCACCTGTGCATCAGGTGATTTACAGAGTTAAGGGTTCTGTGCAAGAAAAGACTAATTTTTTTTCATGATAGGCGCACAGCTGATTACATGGGTTGTCTTAATTCTAGCACTTCCTAACTTTTGAAATTCTACCCCAATGGCTATAACAATCTTGGTGGTTTTAAGCTGTAAATTTTAAAGCTTACGATTATATTTTTTTGTGTGCCATGTGGATTTTGCTGTGAAGCTCAGTGAAGCAAAATAAAAAATTTTCAAAACCAAAACATTTTTCTTTCATTAATAGATTAAGGCTGGAAAGCCAATAAGTGGGATGTTTCATGAGAAGTGCTGCTATTGTTGTAGTACAATAGCTTTGAATAGTTTTGTTTTCCTGTAGTGTTTTTTATTTCTCCAACTGCAATTTGCACATTTCTCATGGCATAAAGTCATTGGGAGTAGTAGCTTGTTAACATTTTGCAATTTCTGAGGAAATGGTTTTGTGGGATATTTGAGAGACAAAGGATCATCAGGAAGCTTGTTAGTTTATATCCTGTTTACAAATTGAAATGTATGGCTAGAATGTCAATAATATGGAATGTTCCCAGAAACATGCTCTGTTCAGAAAACAGACTGAGTACATACAGAAAAATTTGATACTATTATTTTGTTATATATAGCTATCTCGTTTTTATTTTGGCATTTTAGACCTGGATCCATCATCGTAATATCTGAATGTGATTATGTTTTCATGAAGAATTGTTTGGATCCAGAGGTTAATAGGAGCTCAGTGATTTTGTCTGCTGAGCAAGCAGAAAACTCTCAACAAGATTTTATCATTTTCTAACTTAACTTGGAGTAGTGTTGGTTAACCTATTACGTGGTGCTGAGGGTAACTTCTCTGGATGTGATGCTATCAGGGCACCAGCCACCCCCAAAAAAAAGACGTTTTCAAACACCTGTAGCCATGATGCATGTAATATATTTTTAAGCCTTGCTGGACTAATTTGGATAGGACTTCAGAGTTCTGCCTGCTTCCCTTTCCTCTTCTCTTCTCTGTAACAAGTCATCTGTAATCCACTATGGCGCCGCCTCTGAGAGCTCTATAATTAGAAGTTACTGGGTTAATAGTCAAAATTCATCAAATATTATTTAATATAATAATATTAATAATAGGTTATAATATATAACCTATAATAGGTTATATATGGAAGGTTATTATTCCATTAAGACTAGAACGTATAGTTTCTCCTCTCTCTCTTCCACCAAGAAAACCTTTTGAGACCTCCATAAGAGGGTTACAATATATCCCCATATATAAGAAAAGAGAGATTTTTGGACTGCTCGGGTGCATATCTTAATTTCTTTTTATTGCTGTCGCTTCAGATAATGCTGACAGAGAAGAGGCATTTACCCAACATATAGAGCTTCTCTCTTAAGAGTCTCATCCCTTCTCCTTCCTCCAGTGTTTATTTGGACTATAAGCTCTTTATAGGAATGGACTGTTATTTGTTTTCCATGCATGATGAAGCTTCATCTTCCATGGGCCCCAAACAGCAGTCTGTATGGCCTTGAAAGAAGTGTATCGGTTGCTTAGCTGCTGAAGGCCCCTTTCTTCACCCAGTTCCATTAGCACACAGATTTTGTACATCTTTTGAAGGAAACACATTTATAATTTTCTCTCATGGTTCATTGTGAGCACTATTGTGTTTTACCCCTACAGAAAGGTTTTCATGGTGCTGATCATGCCATGGCTAGGTGTATTGTTCTATCGCCACTTCCTGTGTGCAGCCTCCAAAGGAATATTGGCACATGGGCTCCTTCTGCCCATGACCCTGTCTCCGTGCTGTCCTGCTTTTTTGGTTCCATCAGTAGTTGCTGTGATAATAAATCCTATGCTAAGATTGAGCATTTTATTGTATTGCCCCTTTGCATCAATGAAAGAGATTGAAAACAAAGATGGACGTTTATTTCCTTCAGGACCCTTAATGGACTCGGTATCCTAGTGTGTTCCATGGATGGATCAGTGGCGTTTTTGGACTTTTCCCAGGATGAACTTGGAGATCCGCTCAGTGAGGAGGAAAAGGTACAGTAAGCACTCAGAGCCTGTGATCATATTTAAGGGATGTATTGATTCAATTAAAATATGGGACTATTTCTAGAAGTATGTAGCGACTGATTTCCATATTACAGAAAAATGTGTTCTTGTCTACTTTACAAATCATTAAAAAAGAGTAGTCAAGAAATGAATTTCTGATATTAGTTTCTATCCTGGAAAGAAAATCTTTTTGGAAAACATCCACTTGCTTACACATCATTATACATTTGGAGTAATTATTTGGCCAAGGAAACAAGGAGTGGGTGCTTCAAAACACTTCAGAATTACTCTTTGACTTGCATATATGCAAGTCTTTTTAAACTGATTGCCGTTGGCTGTTTTTTCCTCTCATTGCTATTTGCAACTAAAGCTTTGAATTCCAATTATTTTACATATTGATTTCATGTTAGCTGAAAATATAAAGGAAAAAAAAATCTGTAGTGTATAAATGATACAGAGGGCGTTTGCATTTTATGGATTCCATTAGATTTGTGTGATTCCATTACCTCATAATTAGTGATTTCATGCTAGCAGCAGTTGTAGTCACTCTTTTTGCGTGATACATTTCTAATGCCCACAGAGCAACATTCACCAGTCCACCTATGGTAAAAGCCTAGCTATAATGACTGAAGCTCAGTTGTCCACCACCATTATTGAGAATCCAGAGATGCTCAAGTATCAACAGAGGCAGCAACAGCAGCAGGTGGAGCAGAAGAACGCGTCAATTAGGGAGGCATCTGGGACTGCAACAGCAGCTCCCAAAGTGGCGAGCATGGTTAATGGGGAGAGTTTGGAGGACATTAGAAAGGTAGGTGTTCTTGGGTAGTCACTTTGTAGTGTCAAGTACTAAGCCGATAAATATCAAACTGCTTATGATAAAACCAATTTCTGCTTCCTTATTTGTGTTGAATGGCACCTTTCAACTCATGAAGGGTCCAGCTGACATTACTGGGACTTGGGAAAGTTGAAATGCTTTTAAGCAGAAGTAAGACTATGCGGAAAAAGGCTGGTGGGTATTTCTGTGGCGTGTGCTAAATTCTCGCTGTGCAGAAAGGAAACCAAAGGTAGCTAATAACAGTCCAGCTGTAGAACTGTGCTTCAGTTTCTCAATGAAGGAGGTTGAAAGCATTGTTTAACTCTCCCCTAAACAGAGAACACAACTTTTAATGAAGGATTCAGTGTGCACAGATGAGAACATGTCAGGCTTGACTCTCTCATGTGGAGAGGATCAGAATTCTATTGTACTTTGTACTATATGAACTTCTACTTAAAAAACACTTTTTTTGGTCAAAAAAAATTGTATTAAAATACACTTTTATTATGAAAATGTAGATTGATTCTATTTATGCAATATTAGCATGGTTCAAAGACACTATGGAAGAAATCTTTGTTAACAGATTTTTAATTGATGAACATCTTTCTAATGTGCCTATTCTTGTCAGTTAAAAAAAATTAAAAAAAAGCATCTCCTATTTATCAGAAGTAATGATGAAATATATTTCTCAACAGAATCTCTTAAAAAAACAAGTTGAAACACGAACAGCAGATGGTCGGAGAAGGATCACGCCTCTCTGCATAGCTCAGCTGGATACTGGGTACGTTTGGAAGTGGTCTTTAAAATCCTTCTTTAGCTTTTGATTTTTTTTTTCTTTTTTTCTGATGCAGACTAAGAATTCTGACTGACTTTAATCTTATGGTAGCTAAAGCAATTGCTGGAAATACCTTGTGTGTACTTACAGAATATAGTTTCAACCTATGTTCTCTTAGCTATAAGATCTCACTTCCAATAGATAAGGCTAATTCTCATTGTCTACCACTACAGATGAGTGAACAATAATGTATTGCAGGTTCATATCTACTTTAATACTGGCTTTAGTGTCCTTTGTGTGTGAGAAACGACTCTGCAAAGTTAGGTGTTGGTGGTTTATTTAGGTTCTGTATGAGTATCCACATGTGTAAAAGGGAAGAATAGAATAAATAGTTTAGTTAAAATTATTCTTTTTCAATTATTTTTAAAGCGTTTTCAAGAAAAATATTTGTTGTTTGTCTTTTTGCTTAGGGATTTTTCTACAGCATTTTTCAATAGCATCCCAATATCTGGATCTCTGTCTGGCTCAATGATGTCTTCTCAAAGTAATCAGCAGCTCATGTCATTAGATTCTAACGCAGCAAATTCCCTTAATACTTCAAAGCCTTCTGTAGAGCCAACAGCAGCCAGTATAAAACCAACAGATGATGCAGCCAATAAAGATGGGTCAGTATTTGCAGTTTTGTTTTTCACTTATGTGACTCTGTTTAGTTTTTAGTTCTTGTTTACAGTTCTGTAATCAAGCAATTATTAAAGTGATTTCCTTACCGCAAAACTTCAAGAATCTAACATTCCTGAAAACACCAAGATTTTATTAGTATTTGGTTACTTTAAATAGTGCTGAATCAGTAATGAATAAATCCATATGAATAGTTCTGGAAATGAACCTCAATGCAATGAGGTACACAGTTGATTGCTAATGCTCTAACAAATTGACTTGCTTATAGATTGCTGGGTTGCTATTAGTGAGTAATAGAAGGTTTTCCAGCAATGGAAGTAATGAAGCCTGTTTTCCATCAAATTCTGTCCTGTGTCCTGTAGATCTCCTCTCTTCAGACACGGTAGTACTTCTTCCCTGTGTAACAACCCCATCAGAGCACAGTGACATTGACTTGCCAATGCGCATATGCTGATTGGCCGGTGTGTCTTTCAAATTAATTATGAACAACTAAATTTTACTTGCTTTTCTCTCGGTGGTAACACTGACTTGGTTTCTTCTCCTCATGTGCTTTTTGTTAAGAGCACAATGTCATTGGAACCTCTGCCACTCCATCAAATTTAGCTGAAATTGGCCACAGATTAAAAAATGGGTGGGTAGACTATGAGAAATGATTGACACATGAAACTATTAAGTCTCCTTTGCTTTGGAAATTGGACTTCTAACAGCTTTTTAGTACAAACATCAGTTATCTTAGAGCCGTTCTTTCTTTCGATCATTCTCTGAATGAATTGAAGAATCTTTAAAGTAAACAGCTATTCAAATAACAGATCCCTGGAATGCTTTAGTGTGGGGAAAATACATTCCTTTGCCTTGGAGTTATGCTTGGAAAGGCCTAATCATTAGTTTGGATTCAACAACAACAAAACCAAAACCTGGCATGAATTGTTCCAGCCCAAATTGTTTGACTGATAAACAGTGGAATATAATCTTGTAATGCAAAGTGTTTGGTAACCTGAACAAGGGATAAAATTGGGAACCCCAGTCATCATTTAAAATAGTGATCCTTCACCTTTGGGTGCGAAAGTACCAGCTGAAAGTATCATTTCATTCCCACATTAAAAATACATAATGAATGAATGAGGGTCTGTTAATCTAGATATATCTATGCGGCCACGTGAAGCTCTTAGCTCTGAGATATATCATAAACAGCTTTTGAGAGTAGGCAAAGCTTGCAAGATACTGATGCATGAAAGGGGAAAAAGCATGTCAAAATTCACGTATGCGCATGTGTGAAAGGTTTTTGATATGGTTTCTGGCCAGTAGAACGAACACTAGCTAGTTGTTATGAGCAATGCAGCTTACCAATACTAAATTTCTTTCAATCCTTGTCTTCCTGTCCCTTTTACTGACAGTGTAAATGCTACCTCTGCTTCAACTGCTCCTCCTGCATCGTCTTCCTCTGTGTTGACAACTCCATCCAAGATTGAACCTATGAAAGCATTTGATTCTAGATTTACAGAACGATCCAAAGCCACCTCAGGGACTGCTGTTGTAACAAATACAAATCAGACTGTTGTGGACAGGTAAGACATATCCTGGGGGCAAAAGAAGGATAGTAATGTAGGGAGTTAAAACGCTGATTCTCTGTGGTGTGGATGTTGTGGTGCTGGGACTCTAGAAATTGTCTTGGGTCTCTTCCACAACTGGAAGGAAGGAGACTGCTGTTAATAGGTCAGTTCCTTGCTGGCAGTATCCCTTTGTACATCTGTCCCTGGCATTTGGGATGAAACAGACTCTTCAAAATACTCTGAGTTAAAACTATTGTTACAAGAGGCTGTGTGAGCGTGTGCCTCCATGTGTGGCTGCGCGCATCTGTGCTCCTTAGAGGACCAAAAAAACCAGCCTGCATCTCTGTATAAGAGTGAGATTTACTTCAAGATAAATTACCATACATGTCTGCAGAGGGCCTAGCATCATGAGAGCTGCAGATGTATTTCAGTTTTATGCCTTGAAGGCATGCAGAGAAGATGCTTTGATTTTAAGGGGGTTTGGCTCTGGATCCACATCATTTT
The DNA here is from genome assembly GCA_031468815.1 of Morus bassanus. Classification (NCBI taxonomy): domain Eukaryota; kingdom Metazoa; phylum Chordata; class Aves; order Suliformes; family Sulidae; genus Morus; species Morus bassanus. The sequence goes on from CM062577.1 coordinate 30,851,345, forward strand.
AGAAAAAAGAAGAAAGCCTTTGGTTTTGTGACATAGTGTGTAATGGCATAAGTATTTCTGCTTCACCAAAACACATGATAGAAAAAATAGCAGTCTTGGGAAGAATGTATGTAGTTCCCCAACTTATTATCAGTAAAATGTGTTTTTACTAAATACCTCCATATTTTTATATCAAAGGGTTTAACCATATGATGCAGAAGATGTATTAAATTACTCTCATATTTCTAGGAAACTGAATGGTTATGGAATAAGTGGCAAAACATCGTTGTGAGTTAATAACCAGCTATTGGAGGGAATGGGAAGAGTGTGATTAAATGACCTATTTTGGTGTATAATTGTTAACAAAAGAGTTCACAGGGATCTGTCCTTGGTTGTCTTTAGTTATATTGTGAGATCATTTGTGGGGTTTGCAGATATGCATCTTACTTACAGTAGCCGGAACTAAATAGGACAACTTTTGGGGACAGACAACAGAATGACAAATGAAATTCTGCGTGAGTAAGCAGAAAGTATTATGTCCATTGGAGGGGAAAAGATGAACTACGCTTGCGTCTTACAGAGTGCTGAATTATTTGTATCCAGCCAGGGAAAGAGATCTGATTGTAATTGGAACTGAATGCTAAAATAAAGTTACCTACAGGTTTATCCAGTTGCTAACTGCTAGTTTGATTAATTTTTTTAAAGGAGAGAAAATGTCTGATCAGCTTACATATATATTGCATGTTGTACTTCTGCAGAGGATTTGCCATACCTCTTCGGCTTCCTCCTCTTGCCTTTTGTGCATGTTGAAATACACTCAAACAAGGCTAAGAATGTATCTTCTTACCTACAAGAATGCAGTGCGTAGGATATGTGGCAGTTTTGGGAATCAGCTTATATAAAATGTGAAATATATTTTTTTTTACTTGCTCAGACTGAAGGATCAGAATTTAATTAAAGACAATAAGCCCAAGGATATTCTGGAGAGCAGCAGTGACAGTGAGGAGAAGATTCCAGCTGCTAAACCACTCAGTGCACCCAAACGGAAACTGGAACTTGAGGGAGAAACGGTAGAAAAGAAGAAAAAAGGGAGGCCTCGAAAAGACTCCAGACTTGTACCAGTAACTTTAACTGTTCAGGTGAAATAAATAAGATTCATTGTGGCTTTCAGAGTTCATTTAATAAAGTCAGTCCCATGTTGCCTTGTTCCATCAAGTCAGGGAAATACAAGTAGTGCAAGTCCCTCAGAATTTTTAGCCATCCCTCTTCCTTGCCTTTAAACTTATTCTTTTTAAAATTTAAGATTATGAAAAGCAGATGGACATGGTGTGGCAAATGTGTCCATCCTTTATATAAATATGCAGTTCCTTACTGAACAGTACCAGCATGCGAAGTAGCGATAGCCTGCCAAATGGCTGGATAGAAGAACATGAAATGCCATTAGCGTTTGGTGTTCTTTGATGGAGAGTGGCCCAAGCACAAGAGAGTGGCTTGGATCTGATGGATGAAATGGTGATGAATTTTCTAGGAACCACGAAGTAGTAACTTGCATTAGAATTTCCACCATTTTAGGGCATATTTATACAATGAATCTGAAAAAGATTAATATTTGCAATTGGCTTTATCTGGAATTTCAAAACAAAGGTTTTTCTCTTTCAAATTCAGTCTATATTATGGAATATCTTTGGTTTGAACTTTTTTAATGGAAAAAATTAACCACTTCTGCAATTTTTTTTTTTCCAGTCCCCAGCCACACTGGCCTCTGAGAAGGATGCTGCTTGCATCTCTGCACCAGCATTAGCTCTTAAGCTGCCAACCCCAATCCCACAGAAATCATTTACTTTGCAAGTAAGTGGACTATGGTGGGGGGGGAGCTTATAACTTAAAAAAAAAAAAAAATCCTGCCTTTATTTTTTTAAATATTCTTAGATTATTCAGGATCCTTTGATAAATTAACATTTGAATATGTGTATTTGTTCAAGCACACAAGATGGTATACTTCAGCTTCTAAGAATATGTCTATATGAGAAAAATTAATGGCAAATCAGCTAAAAATAGGACACTTCTGAACTAGCTAAACTTCAAAGAGTGATACCTTTGGTTTGTCAGTCCCTCCTTCTCTTTAACCAAAGTGTGTCATAAAGGTAAGAGGCTCCGATGGGAGTGACTGCTGCATTGTTATTATGGCTGTGTTGGTAGTACACTGCTAAAGAGAAAAACACAAGTGTTTTCCAAGAGCTCTCTGGAGATGCTCTACATCTGGAGACTGGCAGATAGTATTACTTTATTTATGAAATAATTTTTCTGCATGTTTAGGCTGTGGTATTTTGGTTCTAATTGCAAGATTGTAGGGAGACTGGGCGCTTCTAAACTTGATGTGGTGCCCTTAATTAGGAAGCACAGACTAGCACCACCTTTCTTTATTCTTATGCTCTGAATACAAAGAAATTATTTGTGTTCTAGCCAAGTCTGATTTTCAGAGGTCTGCTGCTTTTGTAGTACCATGGTGTATTTTGAAGCCATCTTAAACAGAGAATGCCATACTTAAATCCATTCTTAAAATCAGCATTGTTTTGGATCTAATAGTAGTTGCTGCTTTTTTGAGTAGTTCTTTTCCTCTTCCAAAAGTATTTTACTTCTTGTTTTTCAGATAAGTTCAGATCCATCAATGTACCTTGAAGTGGAGAATGAAATGACCACGGTGGGAGGTTCAAAGTTGAGCAGGTTAAAGTGTAATCGAGAAGGAAAGGAATGGGAGACGGTCCTCACCAGTCGAATTCTCACTGCAGCGGGAAGCTGGTAAGAGAATGTATTCTGGAGGAAGCGGGAGCTTGCAGAACATAAGTAGTCCTGAAGGCCAGAAAACATTTTTACAGAACATTAATTATGCCTAAACCCATGTATTTACAAATAAGTAGAGGCTCTAAAGGTTTTTTTTTCTACTTATTGAGAAAAATTGTTTAACTGTGGATCACTTCTGTTAGGGATTTTTGTGATTCTTTGTGCTTGGCTCAACAGCTCCTATTTCTCTTCCAGCTAACCTGGTCTAATACATTGATGCTCTTAAACTCTTATCCTGTGGAGTTTTTTGTAGGGATTCTGACTTATTTCTGTTGACTACTGCTACTTGCTGGTTTTATCACTCCCCATTGTAATTTTTACATACTTTCTTAAATGTTTTGTGGATAAAAATATGTACTGATCTTAGTCTTAAGACCAGTTTCACTCCGAGTCTTAAAGCATCACAAATTCTCATTAGCCAGTTAGAACTATCTTCCTGTGTATTTACATTTCTCCTTTAAATTTTTTCATTAAAGTGGACTAAATCATGTTAAGTAACAGTTGTTCAGGTGCTAACTACTAAAGAATGAAAAATTTGAAACAGGATGTTTTGTGACATAGAAGTCTTTTCCTGAGTCTTGACATTTTTTCTCTTTACTTTTCTCAACTTTGCTTAGTTCCAACCTCAGAGTTTAAACTGAAAGTATGTTTCTGAAGCCTGAGCCATGAGATTCAGTATTTGTCACAATTTTTTTGAAATATTTTTTTAACTTGAGTTTTATGCTGATTCTCCAGTAACAACCTTAAGTTCTTAATACTTGTAGTTAGTTGTAATAGCTTTTATTACACAGGTATGCATAGTTGAAAAAATTAGATAACTTGCAGGCATATAATGCTTTATCCAGGTCTGAAAAAGAAGCAATGCATTTTAAAGCGAAATACAAATTCAGGCCTGAAGAAGAGCTTGTGTATACCCAAAAGCTTTACTGATATTTCCAACAACGCTACTTGGTCTAATAAAAGATACTACCTCGGCCTGCAAACCTTCTGCCCACCTCCTTAGACCATCATAGTTATAACCACATTAAGGAGGCATAGAACACACCTGTAGATAAGCTGTGGACTTTTTGAACTTTTCCTTTGGTACCCAGGATTTTTTAAAAAAGCTGTAATAGTTACCTTTTGGGGAATTAGCCCAAGTTGTATGATAAATTAAGAAATCAGTCTGGTTTTTTGCATTTGACAAAATGTAAATGTTTCTTTTTGATCTCTTGATATCTCTCTTTTTTTACCTTTTTTTTTTTTTTTTTAGTGAGATTGTAAGTGTAGCCTGTGAGAAACGAACATTGTCAGTATTTTCAGCTTGTGGTCGTCGCCTTCTTCCCCCTATAATATTGAATACACCCATTTCCACCCTACATTGCACAGGTTCTTACATCATGGCTCTCACCACTGCTGCTACGCTCTCTGTTTGGTAAGTACCATATTAGGCTGCAGCAGCTGGCTGGGCTGATCTTTGTAGGTAACTCTGCTCAGTTGTGTCGATGCATTGCTGTTGAAACTGAGGCTTAAACTGTGTCAGGTCTGAACACAAGTCCGTTTTTTGATATAATATGAAGAGTTAATTGGACAGGACTAGAATCCTGTTTCTTTTCTGTTCTAGGATGGTCCATAATGTTGAATTTGATTCTAGAAGGAAGATAGATGATCAGCTAGAATTTACTGCTTTAAACAGCCTCCCTAGGATAGTCTTGTGTCATGCATATGGAAAGGATTGAGGGGGGAAAGGAGAAATATGGATACTTCCAACTTCCATCATACTTAGCCAATAAAGTACACGAGTTTCAGAGTTAGAAGTACTCTAGCCATCTTCAAGACACCAAGATAAAGACTGCAGTACTTGTTCACAGTTGTTGAATTTAATCTAATGTCTTATGCAAGTCAGAGCTCCTAGAGGAGTTATTTGGATCCTTAGTGTTTGCTCAGCTGTAATGAGGTTTCCTGAAGAAGAGCCATAAAAGTTGTTCTCTGCTGTTGACTTCTGTCTTGCTGTAAGGGGATTGAGTTTGCCAAAAGCAGTGAAGAAAATGTCAAAACAAAGCGAAACAAAAAAAAAAACCCACCACACAAGACTCCCCCAAAAAACCCACTTTGTCATGAATATTGAAGAAGTGCATTTGTTAAATGATTTTGGAGCTTTCAGTCTTTATTAAACTGCAGACTTGTCCTTTTGTCTTTTTCAGGGATGTTCACAAGCAGACAGCCATTGTTAGAGATGAGTCTTTGCAAACAATATTTTCAGGTAATAAAAAGGGTCATTTATTCACCAACCTTTGAGCCCACCTGTACTGTTTAGTGCCATTTATGATTATGCGGTAATTTTACAAAACCTGAAAAGCCTAAACAAAAATTTTACTTCGTTATTATGTAATAAAGGGAAGACATTGGCAATGTTGAAATACAGTAGAAATAACTGAGATGAGAATATCAGCCGTTAACTGACTTGTACAAGGTTCTGTAGCTTATTCTGGCTTGCTTCTGAATGTGAAGATTCAGTGTTGTGAAGACCACAAACCAAGTATTTTATGTAAATCTGCAATTACAGCAATTTCTCTGTGTGGACTTTGCATGTATATTATCTTAATGACAAAAAACAACCGACTGTGTCAAATTCGTTATTTCAGAATCTTCAGTTTCTATCATTGCCAGTGTCTGGCACAAAACAAATTCTCAAAAAAGCAGTGCCTCAGAGCATATTAGCCTCTATTTTAGCTTTAATCCATACAGTACTAATGAAAACTACCTAGAGAAGTAGTTGTACTAGCGGTTTATAAATGTCTTCATTAGAAGTTACATGCACAAACCCTTGGCATGGGATATGTTGGGAAGTGAGAGACTCCAGCTATCCCACTTACGCTACGTTCTTAGAGAGTACACTTTTCTAAGTATGCTGGTTTTCAGAATTTTAACTTAATCGGAAAAAGAAAGATAAAGGCTTCTTGGGTTACAGAAGACATGGCAGAATTGCTGAAGATTGCCCCCAGATATGGAGAACGTTTCCAATTAAGCCTATGTTCTGTATAAATTGCAGCATCGGGACTGATTTTAGCAAAAGAGTGATTTTAATGCTACTGCACTGAGCCTGGTGCTTACCATCATTACCTTGTGTCTTGACCTTCATGTCAGTGCTTGAGAATAACATTTACTGAACCTTTTTCTTTTGGTTGCTATGACGGATAATTAATGGAAGATAGCATTTTTTTACCATTATAAATGTTATGCAAGACTCCAAAAGAAATACCTTGGTCTGATTTGACTTGTAGGAAGTGATGCAACTGTCTCTCAGATCTTGCTGACTCAGCATGGTATACCTGTAATGAGCATGTCCGATGGAAAGGCATACTGTTTTAATCCTTCTCTTTCTACATGGTGAGCTATATGTTATTTCCTGCTTTTACAACTTAGCTGAACTGACGTGTATTCTGATTTACTGTTTCACTCCATATTTTGAGGGTTAGTCTGAGTAAGATCACATGCCAGGCTTAGTTTTGTTTTGGTTCACTATTATACATCTAGGCTTTTTACTCTATTACATTCTTATGTTTTGTTATGTTTAAAATAAATTTTAAAAATGAAAAAGTTAAACTACAGCTTACTTTATCACTCTTTCCTACATGGTGCATACTCTTATTTATTAACATACACCTACATATGCATTTGCTGATGGTTTAGGAGACATCGTAGTAGTGTTGGGTTGACGGTTGGACTTGATGATCCTAGAGGTCTTTTCCAACCTTAATGTTTCTATGATCAGTTGAATCTGTCAGGCAGTCGGCAATGATTAAAGATAATCTAGCCTTACAATTCACTTTTTTACGTAAAAGAAAGCAGTTCTAGAAAATTTATCAAAACAATTTTCAGGGTTTTGCTAGGAGTTTAGACATGTTAAAATTATTTTGCCCAGTTTCCACAGAAAATAAGACCCATGCACTGCAATCCTGAATGTGTATGTGCCTGACTTTGTCAGTCGCCATCACTCCTTAGTATTTTTTTGGGTCTGATGACCAGTCAAATTTGAAGAGAGCTCTTTGTCTCCAAGATGTAAAAGTTTAATGAAGATAGTAAGTCAGGTAGGGGTGGAGGGAAGAAGTTGTTATACATCAGAGAATTCCCATGGAAGAGTCATGACTGATGTCCTAAACACAAGGAAAGGCTACGTAAGAGTCTGTCCCTTACTGGATATCAGATAGGCTTTCCCCATGGATTCTCTTACTTCTGTCAAGGCATAAATTCCCATAAAAAAATTTCCATGGTTAAATTATTTGCAGTGTCTTTCCAAAACAGATTCTTTGTTGTCTTTCTGAGAGGAAAAAACATGTTGCAGTCTTAATATAATTGTGGTACTTAGTGTAATGACCATGCTTGATGAAAGGGCTTATTGTTTTAATTCCTCCTTAGAATAATTGTTACTAGTCAGCTACTTGGTGTGAATCCTTTGGAAAAGAAAAAACACTTCAGATAAACTGAGAAGTTATGCAGAAATTTTCCCAGTCAGTAAGGAGCAGAGGCCAGGCCCTCAGCCATAATTCTGAATTTGCTGTCATTTCTGAGTTTGTACCACAGCTTTGGAAATATATAAAAGAACAATCCCTTTCATCATCATACAAATTTAAACGTGATAAAGCAGTAAAGGGTATTTTAAATATTTGTGCCATTTTACCTCTGAGCTGTCTGTGGGTCTAAATTTAGCATTGCTTTGAGCCACTGGTTCTCTTGGCATCTCAAACCAGTGAAAAATGATATCCTTGATTAGATGGGGAAATGCCAGCTGTAACTGTCAACTCCCTCCCCACGAAGGAATAGCTGTAATGCATGGAAAAGATGGTCAACATGTGTGATCTGTGATGACTTGTCTGGTGGGTGGGGGTCCTGACATGAGGTAAAATCAAGTTCTTAACGAGAAAGTCATAACCTGTGTTCCCTCCAGTCTTCATTCTGGGGCACGACTTCTTATTAGATGTAAAATCACAAGTAGAAAGTTCATTTCCTTCAAAACTAATGCTAAATTGTATTATACAATTAACATTGTGAACTCTGGGGGTGGGAGGGACATTTCTGTGACAGGACAAGCAGAATTTGGACATGGAGTGGAAACAGTTGCGGTCCATGGAATTCCTGAGCACCTCGGTGATACTCTTTTGGTTATCTGTGAAAATACAAGTCAGGCTTTGAGGCAGAACAGGGCTGGACCCCCTGATATCACTGCTTACTCTCCTCAGACTTGGTTTTTGTTTGTTTGCCTTGTTTCAGGAATCTTGTTTCTGACAAACAGGACTCTCTAGCACAATGTGCAGACTTCAGGAATAGCTTACCATCCCAAGAAGCCATGCTGTGTTCTGGGCCTTTAGCTGTAATACAGGGACGAACATCAAAGTACGCACTGAAATGCTTTGTTTGATCAGCATGTTTGTCTTTTTTTTCCTATTATTTATTCATGTGCTTGAATCAGAGTTAATTCTTAAGATGCTAATGGCACTGAAAATTATCAGTAGCTCATAGAGTGTTTCCTTTAAACCGTTGCACATTTATAGTCTGTATCTTAATGTTATTTTGAGATTGTTTGGGGGGCAGGAAAGCATGCTCTGAACTTCATCATTTTAAAGCTCTTCTTTATTGGATGGATAAAAGTATTTGACAAGTCTGTACGTGTAATATTTTGATTAGCTAAACTGAATTTCGTGCATTTTACATTTTAATTTTTAGTTTACCAGCTTTGGAGTAGGCCTACAAATTCTGAGTAGTTCATTTGTCCTCAAGGGATCTATTTAATGAAGTCTTTGAGAAAGTTGAGTGATTAGTCATCTAATGCATATTTTTAACATCTGAAAATATCACCAGGGAATTGTGTGAGCCAGAGCAGACTCCTGTAGGTAATTTAATAGGCCATCCTCACCTGGATTTGAATTAGATTTCCCAGGCAGATTTCTATGCTATTTCTGCCCTTCACACACGAGTTTAATTTTTTTGGTGAGAAAAACTGTATGGAGTTGTATGATTTTATTGCTGTTCTCTTGTGAGGGGGAGGGGAATTAATTGGGGAATATATTTAAAACCCAAACAAACACAACTCAAAAAGAGAGAGAAAATATCAGGCTGAAAAACAAGCATTTTTTTTTCAAAAAGGAAATAATTGGTTACTTTTTTCAAATTAGCCTTCTTAGGACAATACATTTATTTGTAAAAAATCCTTTAAATGCTTTAGGCTAACTTTATATCTTGTGTTTGTCTCATGACTTTCACCTGTGAGGGACAAAGAAAGGTAAAGGCAGTCATCTTAATTTCCTATAAACATTTAGGAGCACTTGGTCACTGAAAAACACGTGATTTTAAAGAGAAGACAGATGAAGGGAAGAGCAAAAGAAGGAGGCAGAAAACCCTCCATAGACCTTGATACTTGTAAATGGTCCAGTGGCGGGGAAGGCAGTTTGCTATGAAGTGCTGCCTTTGTCATTAAAAGCTTGAACTCTGGAAGCACTAGGTGTCTCTGAAAGATAAGTGTAAAATAGCTTGTACTACAAAGATATATATTTCTTAAACTGGTATCTGATTTTATGGCTGGCATGTTAATTTTTCTTTGGTTTTGTAGTTCAGGAAGGCAAGCTGCAAGATTGTTCTCCATGCCTCACTTAGTGCAACAAGAAACAACGCTTGCATACCTGGAGAACCAGATAGCAGCAGCACTTATGTTACAATCCAGTCATGAATATCGCCACTGGCTCCTTATCTATGCACGGTACCTAGTTAATGAAGGTGAGACCTGCCATGCTGTGTTATTTGATTGCAGCTCTGATGGATTTTTAAGAAACACTCTATTCACGTCATGTCTATGTATGACTGCGCTTAACGATCTCCTTTTAGCACTTGGCTTCTGGACTTAGCGTTTACTTAAAACCGAAACAAACTGCTGACGTGCATTTGCTTCCTATAGTGCTCACTGCTGAGGAATCCTGTTTTGACACACGGACTGCAAACAGATAGCACTGTTTCCTCAGACCACGATCTATCTGTGGACTTCAGTAGTAGAAACTGCACTGTAAAAGAGTCCAGTGGTCTGTCAGGCATATCATATGTATTATCTGGCAGCAACTACAGATGTTTCAGAGGAACCAGCAACACCTTGTAAAATACGTAACGTTCCTCAGCCAACAGACGATTGCTGCCTGATGTGAAGTGGAAGAGTGGCTCTGTCTCTGACACTGTACCAGACCACATAAAACTGCAGAGAATTTGCTTGTGCTATTTGCACTTTATACTACTTTTTACATCCTCAAAATTCAACAGCCTGTACTGGTGAGCTCCACAGGTTAAAATTCTTTGAGGAAAGAAACCCACAGGAAAGGTTGCTTGTGTCTGTTTTTTATTTGAATGCACTATATCTCTATGCTGTTATGTTAAATAAGGTTAACCAACTGACTTTATGCTTCTTGGATTCTAAAGATCTCTGTTGTATCTCTGCTTGTCTGTGTTCCAAATTCAGTAGCTCCCACTGTATTAACTCAGCCTTGTTCCTCACCATGCATAATCATTTTACACAGCGGGAAGCAAAATGGTTCGTGTTAGGCCACCTAATAGGTGTTGGCAGAATTAAAATTGAGCTCATTAATTCTTGCCGTTTGACCCCTACCTTATTTAACAGGAGAGCTTGATGAACTGTATACGATTCTCTCTGTCCTTCCCCAGTTGAAATTAAAATGCTCATCTCGGGTCATATGTTAGAGACGGTTACACTTCACTAATGAAGAACCTCGCTATTGTGTGTGCAGGGTTCATCTTGCACCGTGCAAATGTCACTGCCTTGCATGTGTGTGCACGCTGGGTGTCACTGCAAACGCTGCTTTGCCATACCTGTAGTACTGTTTCACTAGTTATCCAGGTCTGCTAAACTTTGAAAACTGCACATCCTGTTATTGACCCTTTATTCCTGTGATGGTTTCAACAGTTAATGAATTCTAATCCATTACAATATTCAATTTGATTGGCAAGTTACTCTTGAACGGATGACTTTGTTAGGGAATTCCCCCCTCCCCCCTCTGCTATTTTGGGTGAATAAAGCTGGCCTGGAAACTGTGTGTGGTTTTGTTAAAGGTTTTCTTTTACTTTTTTTTTTAACTCCTGTGCATATTAATTGGATCCATTTTAATTTTGTAATAAGCTCTTTTGCTAAGGGTTTGAGAGATCTCTTCTAGTTTTAGTAATATTTTAATGTTTCAGAAGGATGTGTGATTTGACTTTTTTTTTAATATTGACTCCATTTTTCCAAATTCATATATTGCCATTAAATGCAATCTAACGACTTTTCCCCTTCACTGGTTGTCATCTTGTGGCTTTCCAACCCTCGTGATATCTCTTTTGTATTAGTTCTCAGGCTGTTGAAGTCTGTCAGTTTTCCGATGTTTTTCACTTTGTTTTTTTAAAAGCTGGTGTATTGGGGCAGGGTAGAGGGGAGTGAGGCTGACATCAGGGCAGCTCTTAAAATAAACTGAAGTAACTACGTCAGGTTTTTCTCCCTATTGTAGGTCATCTTTAGTAGTGTTTTTGGTTTTGAGAACTTAAAATAAAACCCTTCAGAACTCTAAAATAAATCCTTTACAAATCATCTTATCTTTCCAAAGATTTGCTGTTAGAAGAATAATATACTGTTTCAGAAATCAATGGTTTTGGCTTTATTTTATTCTAGATACTCATAACTCTTTCCTGAATGTTGTCAGTTACATTGTGGAGTGGTTATATATAGTGAAATGCTTATGAATGTGATTTTATTTTCTGATAATATTCAGGGTTTGAATATCGTTTGCGAGAATTATGCAAGGATTTACTGGGTCCAGTCCATTACTCAGCTGGAAGTCAGTGGGAATCAACAGTTATGGTAAGTCCTGATAGTAGTTTAACAAAGAACAAGGAAGAGTTTCCCATGAAAATTACAGAACATGGATAGACAACAGAACTTAAAGCATGATTAAACTTAGTGGTAAAAAAGCAATTACAAATTATTCTTGCTGACCCTGGAACCCTTTCCATACTCTAATCTCATAAGCAGGCTTCCTCCCATGGCACTTGTATTTATTTCGTGTGAAACTGTAGGCAAATGCTCAGTGCCACAGTCTCAGCTCTGCTGCTGTCTTGAGTATCACGCAGATGGAGCAGAGTTGCATGTTCAGGTCTCCACACTCTTCAGACAGCAACTTCAAAATAGCGACATGCCAATGAAACGTCTTCCCTTCTCAGATCATATCTGGAGTCTCTAACTGCAGAGGCTGCACCAGCTTTGTGAGTGTATGTAAATGTAAAGACAGTTTTTATTTTGGGAGTCAGGTAAGCAGAGTAAGAACATAATATACACAGCCCTCTCCAGGCAGGAAAAAAGGCATGAATCTGAAACAGCTCTATCAAATATATTCATGATATCAAGTACTACGTTCTGAGGATGCTTTTGTGGTTTTGTGCAGGGTTTACGAAAGAGAGAACTATTGAAAGAGCTTCTTCCTGTTATTGGACAGAACCTCCGCTTCCAGAGGCTTTTCACAGAATATCAAGAGCAGCTAGACATCTTGAGAGACAAGTAGCATTTCCCCAGATTTTCCCTGCGGGGCCTGGTCCGAGAGAAACTGCTGAACAGCATTAACGAGAGACAGAAGAGGAGCGAGAGCCCGGTCAGTAGGGACCCTCCTGAAGAGAGCAGTGCCGTAAGGGTCCCAGATGCTTCAGGAGTGACCTGCTGTAGTTTTTAAAGAAGCTCGCAGTGGATTCGTGAAAATGATGAGTGGATGAGCTAGACCGTTTCCCAAGTGAAGCTCAACCGTCAAAGCTGTGGCCTCTGTTTCTATGGAAAGTCGTGGATATGTACTTCAGGGGGGTCCTTTTGGATCTGGATCTCATTTTAATATCAAAACTAGCTGAGAACTGTTTGTGGGGTTTCTTGGATGTCCTGTGAAAAGCACAGTACTTCAGAGTACACTGAACAGCATATTTAACCCTGTTTAGGGTTTTTTGCCTGAGGATTTATTGAGGCTCAACACTATATTAAATTAGATGAATGAGCCACGTAAAAAGAAATTTCATAAATATTAAGGTATTATGCAGCCAATAGACTCTTTCCTGTGAATATAATAATAATAAGAGGCTGTTCTAACACATGGACTATTTTTGTACTAGAATTTGCTAACTTGTAATATGAAATTTTATTTGGCCAATAATCAGGCTATCTCTACAAAGTCATCTTGTAGGAAGTTTAACTCTAATTACAAAAGCTATGTTTCAAAATAATTCTACCAAATTAACATGTCATCATCTGGTTTTTAATTTTTAAATGTTTGTAAAAGGCATTTGGGGGGGGGATACAGTGGGGTGGCTCTTTTTGTAAGTACAAAAATAAATGAACATTGCATTGGTTTAAAAAACAAAAAGCAAAAACATGGTCTTGAATTATTACAAAGGGCACAGGCATCTCCAGAAATGTCAACGCAGGCTGAATCATGTTAACATGTCCAGAAATAAATAATACCGTCTGGGTGATCTTTCCTCTGAAATCGTGATCAGACAAGTACTTGTGATCTCCCTAGAGCAGCTACAACCTTTTCTCTTGGAGCCACATCTCAGCTGAGCGAGCAGGAGCCGTGTGGGAGCGCTCATTATCTCAGGCAACACAAAGCAAAATGACCGAAAGTGGTCAGTGCCGCCCGGAGAAATGCGCTTCATGCAGTTACGGCTGCACTCCTTGTGTGGCATTTTGTAATAACGAAATAGAGCTGGTGACCTGCCAGCACTTCACTTGTGGAGTGGTTTTGGAATTCCACTGAAACCAAATCAATTAACTTCTTTTCTTCCCCAAAGTATGTTTTGCTGCTGGGAAAGCAGCGAGTGTATGTGTTGTTTTTTTCCAGGACCTAACTATTCAGGTGTGCCTCAATTTATTGCCTTACTATGAGATGTGCTTGAGTAAGAAAATTAGTATTGAAATGAGTAAGTGTATTTAAACCTTTATAAAAGGGCAGTTTCTCCCCTAAACATCTAGCACAAACAAGCAGCATCCTTCGCCCTCAGCCAGGACAAGGACTAGTTGTGCTACTGTGGACTTTGGCTGAAGGGGACTGACCCTCTTCAGAGAGGCGGCTCTGCAGTTACGTGGTTGTCTGGATCCTAGAGGGAGGGATGTGTTCTTGTTCCCCCATGGTTGGAGGGTTTTGTTGCCTCCTCTATTCAACTGCCAGACCCAACGGACACCGGATTGCTTCTTTTTACAGCAATGTCATGTGCATGCTGACTGAAGTGTCTTGAAGAGCAATAAAAACAACTTACTTAGCAGCTATTCTTTAGTACAGCGTCAGTGAGTTTTCAACAAGCAGGGGGAAATGTAGTGGCAGCACAGCTTGACTCTGTGTGTACCTGGTGGGAAAAATGAAGGTGATAAGGAGAGCTATCCAACTTCCCCTGACCTCTAGTCCAGAAACTTTAATAGTACTGTGACAACGATTTGCAGCAGCACTGTGCATGATTCATCTGCTGTTGCCAGTTAGTCTACACTCATGGGAACAGGTATTATGTTCCTCATAGAATATAACCATGGAATGTTTGGGTTGGAAGGGACTGTTGAAGGCCATCTAGTCCAACTCCCCTGCAATGAGCCGGGACACCTGCAGCTACATCAGGTTGCGTTCATCTTGCGCTCGTGTATGCAGGCAAGCAGCCCGCTGAAAGGATTAAGATAGGAGATAGATGCCATGTTGTGAGGGAAAGGGGGGTCCGGTCCAAAGCCTGGGGGAGTCAGTGGGAGTCTGGCTATCAGCTTCCGTGGGTTTTGACTCTTGACTGTTCTGTGTAGGCAGCTGACAGGATGATGGTTTAACGACGAGAGAACAAACAAGTGTGGATAGTTTTGGAGATGTTTGATAAGTACAAGCTCTGAGCCAGGCAGCTGTTTCCTCCTGCTAAAGGCAAGATGGTCGGATTCTGGCCGTCCTCTGCTCAGCCTTGTGCTGTTCATACCAGTCTTGTAATGAATGCTGTTTAATAGGATTTAAAGGTAAAGGAAGTTCTTCTTTGTCATTAAGTCTTTGAAGAGATGCTGAAATACTTTTTAGGAAGAGCTGTCTCCTTATTAGATGCTGTGTAGGTTTTTCTACCCATTTTTTTCAGGAATAGCATGATTTTAAATTCCATGCAACAAAATATATTTAAATGAAGATGAACATTTTTCTTGAATTGGACATTTTAGCAATTTTTGCTGACATTCAGCACCTTTTTTCAGACGAGGGCTATGAAAACTCTTGTTTAAGGCCGTATTACACTATGAAAAGAAGCCTGCAGCAAAACCGACAGGGACCACTTTCAGTGTGGGAGCGGGGGCAGGTTGTTTTGAACAACCAAGGAGTTTTTATTAATTAATGGTGCGGACGGGGAAACGGGGCCGGTCACGGGAGGGGGGGGGATTCCCCCTCCTCGCTGGGCGACCTGGGCGGGAAACACCCGCCACAACGGCCTCAGGGCTTCCCGCGCCCGGCCCTGCCGCCGCGGCGGGGGGACGGGACGGGACGACGCACACCGGCCGGGGCTGCGGCAAACACCGAAATAAAGTCAGGCTTAGCTCGGCGCCAGGAGCCGGGGCACAGGCTCGGCCTGCGGCGGCCGAAAGGCCCGCCGTGTGCCGTGTGCGTGTGCTTTGCGCCGCTCCCGCCCCGCGCGGACCGGCCCGGCCCCGGAACGCCGCCCGCCGCCCCTGTTTCCGCGGCGCGGCCTTTCGCCGCCGCACCCGCACCGGAAGGGCGCCGCGGCCGCAGCCGGCTCGGCGGGGCCCGCGGAGGAGCCGGGCCCGCGGAGCCGCGTCCCCGGGCCGGGCCGGGCTGGGCCGCCGCCATGGGGAAGAGGCAGCACCAGAAGGACAAGATGTGAGCGGGAACGGGCCCGGCGGGGCGGGGGGTGCCGCGGGGCCTGCGGGGACGCGCGGGGCGGCCGTGGGTGGGCCGCGGCCGCGGCTCCTGCGAGTGACGGCGCTGTCTCGGCAGGTACATCACGTGCGCGGAGTACACGCAGTTCTACGGGGGCAAGAAAGCAGGTAAGGAGCCGGGGGGCGCCCCCCCCGCCACTGACTCGCGTGGGGCCGGGTGACTCGGGTGGGTGATGGAGGCACCCCCGGAGCGGGGCGGCCGGGCCCCTCCCGAGCCGCCCCCCGGGCCCGGGGCCCTGCGGCCGCTCCGGGGGGGCCGCTCGGCCTGAAAGCGGCAGAACCCGAGGCTCACGGCCCAGGTGAGCTGCCCCGGCCTCCATCGCGGGGTTCCCCCCTCCTCCCCCGCGGCCTCCATCGCGGGGTTCCCCCCTCCTCCCCCGCGGCCTCCATCGCGGGGTTCCCCCCTCCCCCGCGGCCTCCATCGCGGGGTGCCTCCCTGGCAGATGGTCACAGCCTTAATCATAACGTCTAAAGTCGGTGCTGTCAGTCTGTCACTGCTCTGTTTTGATTTTTTTCCTGATTGTGTAATTGCAGGAGAGGCGCGTACTTGTGCTCTGCAGGAAAAGTCCGATTTTAGTTACAGTTTTGCAAGGTTTACTCTATCCTTGTCATCAGTAAATTGTCACCGTGTATATAGCAAAATATAACTTTCAAATGTTTCTTTGTTACCTAGAATAGTGTATTTATTAAAATTCTGTTGTGTGGTTTGTTTTTTTTTTTTCCCCATAACAGACCTTCCACGAACTAATTTTAGACGTTTATCGTTTGATCACTGCAGGTAAGACAACAAACTTACATTATCGTTATTAAATGACACATCTGTTTATCAGGGTGTTGATATTCATTGTTACTGAAGCCGTGTTCTTCCAAGGCAGTGACTTTCATTGACCTGTGCCTGCTGTGATAGTAATGCAGCAAGAAAAAAATTCAACAAGAACTGAAACAATATCTATGCTTCCCACGATTAGTGTCTGCAGAGATTGGAGCTGATGGCTAAAAGGATACACAAGTGATAAAATAATTCAGAACAATTATTGCATACATACCAGTCTTTCAAATCTGTGTAATCGGGGCTTGAATCTACTTTCCCGTGCTCAGAGTATGCTTGGTCAATCACTCATCTTTCTGAGGCTGTGATTAGGTAGATTGAAGGAATATTTAAGCTATTTTTTTGTGTTTAGAGTTTACTGCTTGAAGTGCTGGAGCGAAAGAGAGGAGTTAGTAGAGGTAGGTTAGAAGTCCTCTTGTAAATTGAATAGTTCAAGAAATTACCGTCCACACCTACAAACTACAGCTGCTTGGCTAAAAGCTGGCTGGGTTACGGAAGCATCCCTCGGGATGCTGAGTGTGATTGCCGGTTACTCCCTAGCCTGTTTTAGTGCAAAGACAGTGAGTGTTTCTGCTTGAGCCATCTTCTGTGCCGAGGCCCATGGTGGCAATGGGTGCGGGCTGGGGGGTGTTACAGCGTCCCGTGGCGCTATGGCTGTGGGTGCTGGCAGCTACACGTTACCGAGCTGCGCCAGTTCCTGTAATGGATTTTGCTGTTAACCTAATTTATGTAGAATCAGGTAGTGGGTATTGGCAGCCACTCAGTATTTTCATTGGTATAGGCCCTGCTTTAATGTGCAAGTGAATCAGCAAAATGTTATTTGCTTCTGTCATCATGATTTCCAGCTGATTTTGCTAAAAAGAATGTGTACTTTTTTTCTAGTTTGTCTCTGCAGCCATTTGAATACCCAGTTTGCACACCAGATGGGACAGTCTTTGACATACTGTAAGTTACTGTCTGTACTTAGCTTTATTTTTGTGTTATTGAACTGATTACAGCTGTGTAATCATCGTTTGGTCTTAGCAAGTTGGCAGCAATAATCATGCCTGTCAGTAGAGGTTTCTGATGGTGGTTGTCGCTTATTACTTTATCCCTTCTCTTTTCAGGAGCATTGTTCCTTGGATAAAGAAATATGGAACCAATCCAATCACAGGAGAAGTAAGTAATGATGGGTGTATTCATATGATGTCTTTGCTTTTCTTGTGCTCAGTTCACTATTTAATGTGTGTGAGAAACAAAAATGGCCTTAAAGAAAGCAAAAGAAGTTGAATGGGAGTGCTGTTTTGAAGTATGAGATTTGTGAGGTCAGGTTTGCTGAAATTAACGTAGAGATTTACTAGGCATCTCTTTTTAGCTAAAAAGAAAACCTGAGGCCTTCTGAATCTGAGACCTGATATCACCTTACTGTCATCCCCCTAATGATCTTTGTAGTAGAAAATAATCAGCCTTGGACTGCATGCGCAGAAGAAAGAGGAGCGCATTATATAGGGGTTTTTTGGGTTTTTTTTTTGTTTGGGTTTTTTTTTGTTTGGTTTTTTTGCATTGGATGGTAAATAGTATGGCAGAGGAAATGTGCGGTTCATTTATATAAACTCCCAGGGCACCTCACCTTTCTTACAGGTGTGGCATAATTAAAATCTGTGTAGATGGAAATACGAGCTCTTTTGTTACTGCTGGTGATGCCCAGAAAGCCTGACTGGTCGCTGACGGAAAAGGCTCTGTCCTGCTGCCTAGCATAAGCAGAATTCTAGTCCGGACAGGGCAAGGGGCTGGCAAACTCACCTCTCCACCTGTGACTAAACTTGCAGTCATGTTTCCTAACCAAAAGGATTTTTGGCTTTATGCAGACCGAAGACATGAACAGATTATATTATGAATGGTAAGCTTAAGCTGCAAAATCTTTTGAGTTATCTTGACAATATATTTTAGAAAGCTTCTGAGCTGCCTCTGTCATGACAGTTCACTGTGAGACTGGGATTTCACACTATGATCAGCGCCTTAGTGGGTTTTCTCCCCCCTTTTTTCTGCCTAAATGATAATTATGAAGGGATTACTTTCTATTGTAGTGTGAAGTTGTAAAGCATCAGATAAATATGAAGTACTGGAAAGATTTCCTTGTTCGAATTGTTTTTGTCTTCTGGTGTGTTAAAAGAGAGTGCATTGTTTGTGAGGGCGTAGAGGAGAATTTTGAACAGAAATCGATCACTGCTTGTGTTTTCCTTCAGTGAGTGCAGTTACTTTTCCAAGCATTAGGTGGCAGCCATTGCACAGGATTGTTGGTTGCTTTGCAGATGGCTTTGGTATGAGATTGCCTTCGAAACATCTTGTGTTTGATTAAAGATTTTCCTAGCAGACAGACAGGAGGAGAAGCTAAATACAGATGCAACATTCCAAACTCTAAACATGAACAGGCTGTCTGAGACTCAATATCTTCAGTTATAGCAAACTGCAGGTGTGTTTGTGCGATGGAGAGATGATTGAAGGTCTTTCTTCACACATGAAGAGGCCAATGTGCTGTTGAGAAGGAAGGGAGTTACAGCTATTTCATTTGTTTTCGCCAGCCTCTCACCACCTCGCTGCTCTGTGCATTGGTTGGGAGTTTTGGTGTGTTGCCAGATCAATTTTTTTTCTCTCGGAGCAGCTCCGTGACACCTGTTCCCATTTCAGACTGTGAACCGTGATGTGGTTTAAAATGACTTTGGGTAAATGCTAAGCGAGAAGTGTAATGCATCTAGTGGTCTTGTGTAATATACAGAAAGAGAGATTGTGCAGAATATACTTGGTGAACCATAAATGGCTCACCAAATGACGTTGGACTTTGAGATCTGTTAATTTACCCAGACTTGTGCTTCTGCAGTTGAGCTGTAGTGTGCCCCCAGCTCTCCTCAACGTGTGTCCCCTTTTCCTCTGTATCACGCTGTTTGGGGAGCCCTTTCTTCTTCCCTTTTCTTCAGCGGTGGACTTGCGCTGTACAGCTCTGTCCTCCACAGGGCGAAGGTGTTCCAGACCACCTGGAAGAAAAAGGAGATGCTTGCTCTGCAGAACAGCACGCAGCCCTGCTGCATCCAGCCCTGTGGAGCTCTAAGATGAAGAGTGGGGTTGAAGGAAGTGTCGTAATTCAGCCTTTGTCTCCCAGAGGGCCAGCTCTGGTTTTCGGAAGGAGAGGGTGGCGTTGGGTGGGAAGGGGATGGGGTGCTGGGACGAGGCAGGGTAGGTGGCAGAGGAAGTCAGTGAGTTGAGCTTGGACATCTCTAGACTGCACTGCCCTCTGTTTAATCTGTCATTGTGCTCGCACCTTCTGTTACTTGCACAGCTTGCTCGTTGTGGAAACTAGAAAATGTTTTCTGCGATGAGTTGGTGACTTACAGAAACTTAAGACTCTGGGTTTGTTTAAAAAGGAATTGAGCCAGATTAGCTGCAATGTCACGTTTCATATGGTGCCTTATGAAGTTACTTTGCACAGGTTGATGATTCGTCATTGGTGATGAGGCTCTGGAGAATTTTTCCATTTTTTTGTCCTGAAGTTAAAAATGGTAATGAAACCCTTTGTGGCTTGTACTTCTGTTGTTATGGTTTGCTACAGGCCAAACGTTTCAGAGAAGTCAATAGGCTACTTGGAAATGGCGTTGTTAATGGTGCACTCTTGATACTCACTAATTCTGTCTTGCTGTCTTACTTCTGAAGTGGACCCCTCAGTGGAGAACTGGGGAGCCTTGCAGTCGTTAGTATATTTATCTTCGCAGTGCTCCCAGGGGGTAGGACTGTGCTAGTTTTTTATTGATTGGATGTTTGTGAACTGATCTACAAGTGACTTCTCTGATTCTTCCGAGTCCTAAACTGTGGGACCAGCCTTCCTTTCTAAAGAAATTTTGCAATGCCAAGATCGCAGTTATTCTCTGGTATCTTTAAAATATTTCAAATTTTTTTTGCTTTCCTTCCCTATACTTACTCACGGTTTATGGTTCATTTTTTCTTGCTTTTCCAAACATTCTCCTGAGGTGTGGTACGGACACCAATATCTGTTTAGGAGAAACAAATCACCATTGACCTTTGTCTAGAGTTTCCCATGAGCTATTCCAGAAAGTAACTTTAGATTCCCCCCCCCCCCCCCCCCCCCCCGTTTTTAATAATGCATTGGGGTGAAAAATACTTTTGTTATTACACCAGTAGTTTTGGAAGAAACGGTACATCTCTTGCAGCTGAACTACAGCCTGTCAGATGGCATTGGCTCACTTTTTTTGTCAGCTTTCTCAGGACACTGCCCTAGCTTATGTTTACACTAAAACTGCATAAAATAAAGAGGAAAGTCATAGTTAGCTCACTCCTTTTTACTGAGAACAGCACTTTGGCTTCTTGGGCTTGCAGATAGTTGCAAGCGTGCCAGAACGTTTCATGTAGCGGCGGTATGACGGCAGTGACCAGCATGCCCACACAAGTCAGCCAGCTGGGCCCGGGAGTACCTGTTTCCAAGAAGTGAGATTGGTCAGAGCATGTCTGGTTTGTTGGAATCTCAAATATGAACAGATGATAGATCAGTGTGCCTTTTGACGGGAATTTCAAGGAAATTGACCTTTGTTGCATGGATATGTCACATGTGGGCTGAGCTATTTTTCTCCTTTGCATTGTAATGTTTCTGATGTAAATACCTATTTTTCCACTCTGGTTCAGTGACATTCTAACTGCATGTGGGCAGGCCAGATTATCGTGGTTGTAATTCAGCCCTATTCAAGGCTCTGTAACCTTGGGCAAACATCTCTTCTTCCCCTGTGTCAGAAATAGCTACGGTCTTTGTCCCTTGTTCCCCCTTTTCTGTGGGAATTTAGTTATTTTGGACAGTTGAAAGCGAGTTCATCTCTGGTGCTTGCTTCTAGGGCTTTGTTCCAAAGTCAGTTCTGTGACTGTTTTAAATTCATCTGCTTTTAAACTCATTCATATAGAGCGCTCACCTATGTGAATTCTTTCTGCACCGCTCAGAGCAAGCTAAAATCCCTGTGTCTGCTGATCTGCACAGAGGCAGTCCTCATGTTAAGGGCCACATGCAGCTGCATGGTTGTTGCATACGTGTCTTGAAGGGCAAACAGGATTCAGTCGAGTTAATTTAGCTTGGGCTTAACATATGCCTAAGAGTCCGGTTAAGAGACCTGAAGATGCTGTGCGGTGGACGTATGAGAGTAGGAGTCGCGTTTCTGGTTGGAGTGAGGCAGAGCACAATTCATGTTGTGCCCTGTCTCATGCAAGGTTAGGATCCGGACCTACAGGCCAGAGAGAGCTTTTTCTTAAGTGTCACAAGGTTTTATCTTCTTGCTAGGTTAAATCGGAAAACTTCTATAAATTCTGAGGGGTTTTTCTAGGGTTAGGAATGCCTTTTGTTTGGGCTGCCTCTGAAGACAACCATGAACAGGAGTCTGGGGCATGTAAAGAAGGAGCAGAAGGCAGAGCCACCGACGTGTAAAATGAGAACGAACTTTGGAGTCGGCTGAAAATCTCTGACTTTTCCTAGTAGGACATCTGCTTTCTTGAAAGAAAGCACTGTACCCCAAGTTTTGCTCTGTGTACAAGATAAATACTTGCTATTGTTCTCCCACGCTCTTAATCCTGTATTTACCAAATCAAAATGACTTGGGGTGAGATTATGACTAAAGTGATCAAATAATTGCGGCAGTACAGATGCCTGCCTTGTGCAGTAAGCCTGTCTGATCCACGCTTTGAAAGCACCCAGAGACACACATCGTGGACCTGCGATGCCCTGCAGCAACGACAGAGCCTGTAGCGGACGCCTCCTCACTCCAGCACTGCTCATATAGGAACGTAAACAGTGCCCTTTTTTTAATCATTTGTTTGAAATAAGGTTGGTAGGATGATGCTTGCCTGAATAATTACAGGCATTTTCAAAACCAAGAACTTCTTACTCTCGAAATTAAAAATTGCAACCAAGTCTGTTATTTCACAACTTTGGAAAGTGATTCTCAAATACATTCCTTACATATTTTTATTAGCTAATACTCCTCTCCCAAATGCTGGTGGCTGTTGTTACTTCATTTTCTTGTGCAAGCAGGGTTTCTTTTCAATTTGATCAACTAGACTTCAGTCAGTCTCGTAGAAATCAGTTGCTGGTCTTGTGGTGAGAGGAGCTTGCTGACCGGGTTAATGGAGAGGATGTGGAGAAGCTTACTTTTTTACCTCTGAATTTATTAATCTCACTTTAAAAATGAACAAACAACCTTCCAGCACTTTTTTTACACATTAAGAAAGTCTTTGGCTGTCTAAATAAGGGAAATCCTGCCTGAAAAGGATGCAGAAATTAGAGCAAAGGTGAAACTTCCTTAAACATAGAAGTGTTTTTTACTGTGTACTTATTTTGAAAGCACAGATACAGAAATAGAAAGCACTGATAATAATTGTTTCTTCACCCAAGAAGTGAACATAATAGAAAGAGGGCTTAGGTATTTTTTTGTTCTTTTGCAACATTCTGAATAAATAAACTGCAGCCTGTCAGGAGCATGAGAAATATCAAGTACTGCGGGAATGGGTGTTAAAGTACAGGTTAAATTCCAGCCACGGCTTTATAATTCACTACAAATTGCTTTCCACCTCTATCAAATAATCAGCACGGAGCCTGTGTGTTTCAGGAATGGATTCTTGTAAGTGGGTTCATGAGCTTTACACATTGCTGAGTCAGAGCTGTCGAGATGAAGATCACAAACAGAACTCATGCAGCGATGAGCTGAGTGGAACGGGTGTCCAGCCTGAACGGGGGAGAGGACAAGGTCAAGTTTCATGTGACCCGTATTGGCTAAATCAACAGCGACTATGGCTTTTAACTGCATTCATATGGTCTGTGTGGTAATTTACTGCAGATTGCTGCTTTAATTGTGTTATTCCAGGTGTTTCTAGATAATGAGCAGCAAATAGTGGATGTCATCAGACGAGGATCTGTGGTTTGAAGGTCACCTCTTTCATGCCAGCCTAGCAGTAGCTGCTGTTGGAATACATTGTCAGGAACATGTAATAGCTGTAGATAATGTTCAGTGTGAGGCACTTCCAGAGCACCTGTCTGGACCTTTCCGCAACGTGCTGGTAATACTGTTTTAGGATTTTGATCGTCTTCTAAAATGGCACACTGCAGCAGGTGTCAGATTTTCCATGTGACTTTTGATTTTTTTTTTTCCTCTTGAAAGTTTTCTTCATTCTTACTGTTTCCAGTGGATTGTGCTTACTCTGAGCATTTTCATTCCTTGTCTAGACATAAAATAGAGAGGGAAATGCTGTGCAGCCCTCCATAGGCAGGCTATCTCCACATCAGTTTTCCATATCGAGAGCGCTGGGACTGTCTAGTTAAGAGGAAAGTAATTTGACCAATTGAGATATTTTTCGTTATGTAGAAAAAATTCGAAGTGAGACATAACCCCCTTTCATTGTTGTTTTGTTTTGGTGGTTTTTTTCCCCCTCAACATCAGAGCGCAGCACCTGAAATCCAAGTAGCCTGCTGCGTTTTCTCCTTGGGGCTTTGGAAGTGAGTGATCATCTAGGTGGCTCAGTAACTTCAGGTCTCATTTGGCTGCAGCATAACTGACGTATAAATGAAATTTTAATTCTTCTCTAGAGAATGCTTTTCACATACATGTCAGAAGTCGGCACATCTTCAGCTTTGAAAATCAAAGTATATTTCCTAATTTGTCTGATGCAACTCAGTCTTCAGATATTGCATAGGTATAAATGTCACTTGCCCCTTTTTCTTCCTTTTGTTAAACTATTTTTTCCTGTACGTTTGAAGTGAAGTGAAGGAGGGAGGGGTTTTTTCTTGTTTATTTGTAAGAACAGTTTCAGTGGGGAGTGGGAATGCAGTTCTGTTCTGGGTGAGTAATAGCTTATTACGGAGCAGAGAACAAAGCTTACAGAAATAAAACCAAGGGAAGCTTTGTTGTTGAAAAATGATTCAGACAAATCCAGCGTAGTTGGTTTTCAGGTGTTGCAGAAAGGAGGGTGAAATGATCGGGAACAGAAAACTGGAAGACTCTCTGAGGTCTTCAGCTGTCTCGCAAATCTGCTTTGCAAACGGCGTGCTCTGTCTTGAACTGGTGTTTGCTTTCTTCCTGCTATGACTGCCGAGAGGTTCTTCTGATGGTTTTTCATCTGATAGATATCTTTCTGTAAATTTTGGGTTTGACCAGCTTAGTCTCATTTGTATTTGTGCCAAAACTGTCTTCTCTCTGTTAGTGTTTACAGCTGTGTGCTTGGTACAGAGGAATTTAATGCTTTCTTGACATTTTCTTGTTGAGACTTGTATTTTCCTTTCAGATGTTCTTCTTACCTTTAAGTTCTCTATACCCTGAATGGTCACAGTTGTCCTTCTCCACATCTGTTTAATTTTAATTTATCTTCTTTGAACAGAGTTAATCTTAATCATACACAGTAAATGCTGGGTGAATGCCTGGTACAGCACTGGGAATATTTTCTAATCTCTTCCTGAAATACTTTGATAGTACTTTGACATACATGATAGTGTAAGACAGAAAACAGCTTCAGTGTATGTGTTGAGACGCAAAGGGTGCTGTTGGAATGTGATATTTCGTTGCATTTTCTCTTGATAGTTTGGGTCATTTCAGAAGCAGGTGCTTATTTATAAAAACGAGTTGGCCAGGATGAGCAGTGGTTCTTCCTTTTTATCTCTTTTTTTTTTTTTTTAAATTTTATTTTTGGTTTTGGGTTCTTTTGTTTGTTTCCAGTTGAGTATTGCTGCCTGTATTTCTGTGGCCTGTAGCAGTCTTTCAGGCACGGATGGTTACAGCCATCATCGTTAAGCATCTCTCTCCAGGTGCATTTTTGTCTGGGGGCAGCAGACACAGGCTGCTGCTCAAATGCCTAGAATCCACTTTGAACGAGATGAACTCTTCAATATGCAGCAACTGAACCGTGTCATCTTACCTCATTTGCTTCAGAAATTATTAGCTTTTAGCCAACAGTCTAAGTGAGTTAATATTTGACTAGTGACCATAGATTTTCAAGGTCCCTGGATAGAAACATATGAGGACATGATTCCTGCCCAGAGGAATGACCAGAAAGTTGTGTGTCATAACTGGAAATGGTCATAAAACACTGGGGGGGTGGGGGGGGCGGGTTGTCAAGGCAATGAAGGTCCTGGTGAGGCTGATGACCTGGAAGAGGACTCCTTTTTTTGTCAGGTTTTCTGAAACTTTTTTCCACTCTCCTTTGTTACTGAGGAACACACGGATGGTTGGTTGTTTCTTTTCCAAAGTTGTATCTTTGTGTGTTACAGTAGTGCACCCAGCACCACTAAGGGTTAGCCTTTATCTGTCCTGAAAGGAGGATTTATTTTTCAATTCCCTGTATCTTTGGGAAGCAGTGAGGGCGAAGAAGATGAGATTTGCCTAGACTTACTGCTCAAGTGCTTTATCAAAAGGAGATGTTTAAAACCCTCCAGTGTCATGAGTCACTGGCCAAGCTGCTGTGCTTCCTTCACACCTTGCTGATGGGGATTGTGCTGATGATGGGCAGTGTTTTATCCAGTAAGCCAGTTTTAGACACAGGCAGATAAATGTGTCTAGCATTATTCCTAATGCATTATTTCCCTTACAGCAAAAAAGTATTTACATCCAGGTTTTACAGACTGAACAGATGGTCTCTTTTTTTCCTTTTCCGTGTTTTGGTGGAAGTCTGCACATTGGGTGAGGTTTTGTGATTGTGACACTTGAAAAACTAGCAGCTGTGAAACGCTCCAGCCTTAAATGAGATGCAGCATGAGGTTTCCCACAGATTCTTACTTGCCTGTTTTTCACTAAAATTGCAGACTAGCTTTTTGATGCTTCTGCAAAGCTTTATTTTCCATGAACCATGTTGTTGGCTGTGGGTCTCTGGGTTGATAGCCTTCTGACTGCATTAAGACTGCAGGTTTAATCTTGCACGTGAAACTACACATCTTTTTCTCATGGTAATTTCTGTTAATGTGCTCTTTGATAGAGCAACATTATTGCTAGTATCTGTGAGCCATGTGCGTTATCAAGCATATCTTTATGATTCTCTGGACAACGCTTTGGTGACCATATGGTGTCAGTTTAATTAAAGTTTCAGTATGGAAATACAGTGGTCTGGAAGTGGGTAATGAAGGATCTTTTGTGTCCATTTCCATACCAGTTCAACGGTAGATGAAAGCTGCAGTTAAATAGCCGCTTCATCCAAGAATGTGAATTGAGGGTATCTTTTTAGCACTTGGTAGACAGTTGTCCACATGATAAATATCTAGCATTTTTGCTGTTGAGCTGAACATAGAAACTATTCTGGCCCCTTGGCTGCTGACCCAAAATTTTTTGTGAAATATTAAACTACATGAAGATGGCTTATCTTGTTAAAACAGTGCTGCTGTTTCCAATCACATTCCCATAATGTGTAGACTTGCTGAGGATTTCCAGTGCCTTTTATCATCATTAAATCTATTTACAGGATCTGAAATAAGTAACATTATACATGGAGTTATTCCAAAACTATTCATTCAATTAATATCCCCATATTTCTTGAAGGTTTTATAGCGGGGAAAACTCTAAGAGGGCTTCTTAAAATGTGAAGTTATATGCAAAAAGTAACAGGTCTCATCTTTGAAGGAACCAAAGAATTTATTACAAAATTCATTTGAAGTTGTTAAGCTAAATTTGGTACTTGGTAGGCAACATCGTGTTTTAATATTAGTATTTGGTTCAGCTCTCTTCTCATTGAGGTTACTGTGTTGCTTGTTTTGGTGGGATGAGAACCTACCGAATGGCCACGTCAACCCTGGATGATTTTGTCCTTTTGTTGTCACCCAGTTCAGATGTGACACATTAATTGTTCGCTGCAATAGCTTCACTGGATTATTGTGCGTTCCTGCCAGAGGCCATTCAGAAGGTTGTCCGATCCCCAAGTGTTGAACCCTTGCCACACATCACCAACTCTACCCATGTGTGGGTAGAGCCTCAAGTGAGCCCATTTGATCGCGTTTCAGGCTGGTGCGTATCCAACAGGGTCAGAGCCTCATTAAGAAGAAGAACATGCAGCCACAGACCAAAGGGATTCAGAGAGTGTAACTAATTGATGCATGGGGATTGTAGGTCATATCTTCATGAGACACACAGCGATGACAGAGAATGATTTAATTCGAAACAATCGGCATGCTTCATCCACAAACTGCCACAGTGCCCCACTAACCTACGCGTCGTAATAACCTCTGCTTTGGGTATCAATAAAGGATGCTGCCCTTTGGGATCCCGCAGGAACGAGTGCCGTCAGCTGACGGATGAGAGCATGCAGGGCGGTGGGGCTTCTCGCTGCTGCAAGAAAGTAGGTCATGGCCAAAAGTAGCCTTGGCTGCCTTTGTGGAAGTGTGCCTGCAAGAGAGGAGTCAGCTGAGAAAAAAGCTTGCATGGTTTTTGGGTTTGTTTTTTTAGCCCTTCCTTGCTGTGGAGCAGCTGGCACTATGTGCCGTGAAATGTGTCTGCTTTCCAGTATTCTTGTATAAAATATTTTTAGAAGTGAATATGCAGCTCTTATTTCTGCTTTGGGAAAGTGGCACATGCTAGTGGCCTTTAATTTTCCTTAAGAATTTAGAATTTTAATTAGATCAATTGTTTTTAATACACATTGCTTTTTTCCTTGGTTTCTTCACTGGAGATTGGCTGAAACTGGATGGTAGGTGTGTGTCAGAGAAACTCAGGTTGGAAATAGTTTTGAACATAAGCTGTGTATGCAATATTTGAGCTCTTTTATGCTTTATTAGTAATAAGAAATACATAAAAACAAGTACTTTAACTCATTTTAGGATTCATTCACTCCTGCTGTCTCTTCCTGTGAAGACTGGCGCCTGTTTGTGGCATAATGGTCATTTCCATGGCAACAAACTGTGTGATGGTGCTTGGAAAGCTTTGACTTTTGATGGAGAATAAATAAAAGCAGATTCACCCACATGCAAGATAACACTGTTTTCATGTGAAATGGAGAACTTGAGGGGAAAAAAATATGATACAGGTTTTCTGTATCATGTTCTTTCATCGTTTCTTGTGTAACATGTAGGTCTTTCAAAATTGGACCTGCTGAAAGTCCTGGCACGCGGGCTGGACTCCTTCCTCTGCAGCTGCTCCATGTGCAAGTTGCCCGATGCTGCAGCCTGGTCTTGGGCACTGAGCTGCCTTTGTAGGCCATGGCAATCCTTTGTAGTAGATCGTCGCCTGGTTTTGTTGTTCTGGTGCTCCAGAGGTTTCCTTTGACAAAACACTAAATCCCCCTCTTGTCTTTACATGCATTAAGACGTGTTAATCAACTTCTCAAAATATTTTTTAGGTGTTGCCCTAATTATATTTTCCCCACATTTTCTCATATACAACCTTTGGTCTGTTTCCGGCCCTTTTCATAAATACATTGCACAAACAACATCCTTTATCAGCAGCAGGAAGTTCCCTCGTGATACAGCGTGGGACTGCTCGGGTGCGAAGCAGCTGCCCGCTGAGCTGAAGCACACAGCTGCTCCAGAGGGTGTGAGCTGACGTGCCAAGGTCACTTCTTCAACACAAGCTTGATAGGAGGCCAGTCTGCAGCAATAAAACTTTATAACGTTCGTGTAGCACTTCAGTATAGAGTTCTCATCCTGGGAAAAGACTGCAGGCAGAGCATGTATTTCAACTCCTATATGAAAATCACTATTTTTTTATTTACTGTTGACATAAGACTGTATAAGCGCTGGTCTTGGTGGGGAACGGATGCCAGCATGCGCAGCTGATGCACCATGAGTAACTGATGGTGCAAACTAACCTTTTTCCATATTATGAAAAGATGTGACCTGAAATACCATACTATTTCCCTGGCTACAGAGTAAGAGTCAGAGGACTTGGCAGCACTTCTAACAATACATCATATGTTGACAGATGAAACGGCATCCTGCAGCTTTTGCTACCTTTAAAGTCCGTACAGTAGTTTAGTCTGTCTCTTGCACTAAACTTCTGTCAAGGTATAAATCTGAATCTTCAGTCATGCTAAACTGTTTCTTAGGGAACTGTTTCCAGTTTTGTTTAAAGATCACCTGCTCATACGTTTTGGGGCTAGCTCAAGTCTGCCAGGAAGATGATGTAAAGGCCTTCCTTCAAATTATCAATGTTTCCAGCGGTCGTATTTCTAAAGAAGCTTTTTCTGGAACATAATTTCTGGGTTGTTGCACAACATGTGCACAGATGGATGCTGCTTTGTGTTAGTAAGTTGTTTTGGTTGAACAGATCTGTCCAGGATCATATGTTCATTTTGGCAATTCTGTTGTCCCCCTACTACTTCTTTGACAATTTTGTTCTGGTGAGAAGATAAATAAAGGAATAAACTCTGCATTCACTTAGTCATTTTAGAACCTGCCCTTGCCTTTGCTGTCTGTCTTTGTACCCCAGCAGCGTGCAGGTGTTGGGGTTGGTATTTTCTGAGAATCTGCTTAAGGAAAAACAGCGGCACTGGTCTTCCATTGCCTGACTAAATACCACCTAACCTGGCCTCTTTCTTCCCTTCCCTATCTTATTCTTACTAGCCCTCATTGCTCTTCTTGCTAATAAATTAGAGAGATGGTTACTTTTCTGGCAGCAAATGAGCCTGCCAGTTGGCTGAAAACAATTTGAGAAGTGCCTTCCTGTAAAGGAATGAGTCCAGCTGTCATAGCATGTATTCTCTGAACCAAGAATATGAATTTTGATTAAGCAGAAAAAGCCCACTGAGTTTCACATTATTTCATTACCGCTTTCTGCCATAATGATTGAACTGGCAGCGTCGGCACCATGGCTGGCAGATCTCCACTTGTGGCTGTTTATAAAGAGCTGTCTGGGTTATAAAAACCTCCCTAATCTGTTCAGGTGTGTGTTTTGAGAAGAGAACTGATTGTTTCTTTTAAAAGGCCTGTGCTGTGTGTGCTTTTAATGATCAATTTGGCAGTGAAGCTGTCTCTGATAGCTGATAAAATCAAAGGGTTTGTTGGGTTGGTTTTTTTTTTTTGATCTGAAATCCTGACTCACCCTTGCAGCTTGCTGGGCTGGACTTTGTCTCCAACTGGGTGCCCCAGTCGAGCGC
The DNA here is from genome assembly GCA_031468815.1 of Morus bassanus. Lineage (NCBI taxonomy): Eukaryota > Metazoa > Chordata > Aves > Suliformes > Sulidae > Morus > Morus bassanus. Next base: position 30,882,013 of record CM062577.1, read on the forward strand.
TACCGAACCGTCCTAGCGGGCAGTGCCGGTGGGGCGACCCCGCTCGTGGTACGCCCCGTCGCGCCAGCCATGTGCCCAAATTATACTGACCCTGTTAAATGACTGGCATACGTGGGCCTGCCCTGTCACGTTACTGGAGGCATACTGTTATTTTGGGCGTGCTTGTGGCTTTCATGTCTTAGGGAAGGCTGCAGGGAGGGAGCAGCCTGATCGTCCAGAAGTGTTTGCTAGCCCAATAGTTCTTCCTTCCCTGTGTCAGAAGGCTCCTCTGGAGGGAGGGTGGCAGAAAAATGCTGTAGACATTCCTGTGATGAAGCATGGGAGAGCAGGAGCTAGCTTAGTTTGCGGTGTCCTCTCTGGAGTGGGAGAACATTGCCCTCATTTCATCAGCCTGCAGGACCTCCCACCCTCGGCTGCCATCTCGGTTCCCTCTTCCGTGGAATTGTTACCTGGGGATTAACTGGCCAAAGATCCCTCCTAGGTCTGCCTTCATGACCCCAAGTGCCTCTCCAGAGAAATTTGTGCCTCCATTTCTCTTCATTACTGCTAGTTATGATGTGGGCTCCACTACATGTTTCCTGAAGTAAAGGAAAAATTACAGTTATTTCAGAAAAAGTTAGTGAGCTTGATTGCCAGACTGGCTTGCTGGCTTTATGACTTTCATCAGAGGTCCTTTCTGAATTGTTGCTTCTGATCAGCAGCAGTGATCTTTGCCTCTTAGTGATCTTCGCTTTTCATGCAAACTCCCTTTTGCATCTGTGCTGAGACAGAGTTGCACAACTTCTCGAGCTGTTCACTCTGGTTAGCGCTGTACTGTGTCAAACTACAGCACTGTAAATAAACGTATCCCAGTTCTCAGGCTTGGTGAGCCTTGCTTTTGTAGGCTGTCTGACTTAAATTCCCAGGGTTCTGATGATTCAGATAACTTACAGTATATTATTAATAAATTATGTACTATTAAAATCCTAACACTGATGTTACAGTTTCCTTTTATTTCCAGGGTGAGATTCTGTTGTGATTAATTATTTTAATGCTTCATTTTCTTTAGAAACTAGATGCCAAGTCACTTATAAAGCTGAATTTTGCTAAAAACAGTGAAGGTAAGTGCAGTAATTTTCTATGTGGGTGTTTTTTTTTCCTCATTAGTGAGTGCTTTAATAAATCCTGGTTTGTCTTACTCATGGTAAAGGTATGTAGTTTGTGTTTTCTATTACAGTTTTTATTTTTTGAGTAGAATAACTGCTTCTTGTGACATGTTTACCTTTAAAGTTCCATTTCTGTTTTTCTTTACACTGGGGAGCTGTAAATTATTCAGCAGTTTCACTTTACTGTAGCTACTACTGCAGTAAGGTACTGTTTACTTTAGGGAAAATTTTAAGAAAAGGCTAAATTTCTGTAATATGTTACCTTTTTTCTAACTTGCCTGTGGCATTATTTGCTATTTACTTGGTTTTGAGCAACTTTTTGTTTATAAAATGAAGTAGACTTAGATGAACATGTGGGATTTTATGAATAGCAGCACACAAGAAAGCAGCCTCGAGTTTTACTTCTGCAGGGTTAAAGATATAAAATCTGCCATCTAAGAGAGGATGCTAGGAATAAAAGAGAACAGTGGAGATGAATTCATCTTTTACAAGACAGATAATGATTTCCTTGAAATGAGAGTGGCAAGGATTAGGTGGGAATAAAATTCTGGAATGTCTGTCTCCTTATCTTACCCAGTAGTCCATAGACTACGAGGGCTTTTCTCTAGCTGATGGATTTCTTCTGCATTTTGTGTTCCATCTGTCTCAAGAGCAGAGTGTTAAAAAATGATCAATAGTCATTGGGGCCAAAGTTCTTGAGAGACATTGTGGTATTGTGCTTTCCTTAAAGAAGTCCAGTTCATAATGCTGGGGTAGAATGATGGCAGCCGTGTGGTCTCAGAAGCCTTTTCCTTAAAAAGGTGCATGCTGTGTCATTAATAGATCAAGGAAAGATGCAACAAAAGAGGAAGAGTAAAATGTTGCATTTCTGTTTATCAGCAAACTTTTCTTTAAATCTAACATGTAGAATGGTTTCTATGTATGTAGAATCTTCTCTGTTCACACCTATACAATAGAAAAGGTCTTCAGATACTGCAGTTTTTTCCATTTAATGATCCCACCTTAGCTGAGTACCTTCTATCCAGATCAACAAGTGTGTGCCCTCAGCAGCTCTGCTTTTGCTAGAACTGAAAACGTGGTGATTTGCTCTTTCTCATGCAGCTGGAGTGAGGCCCCACATTTTACCAGCGTGTTTCTGTATCCATCAGTTGGGCCATACCCTGATGCCACTTCCAAAAATCCCTTTCTAAACTTCCTCTTGAATTTCAGACCCTTGTGCTAATGGCTTTCCTTCAGCTCTGGTGGCATTAACAGAAACAGTCCTCAGCTTTTACTTGCATCTGTGAGCTGGAGGCCAGAGTGCCTCCTCTGGCTGATCAGTTAATCGGTAAATACTCTGTAGGTGCTTGCCTCTCCTGTCTGCAGGTACTGTGAGCAGCCTCTGTCCGGTCTCCCTGCTGGTTTTGATTTTCAGATGGTAATTAGGAAAAAAAGAACCAAATAGGCCCAACCTATTTCAGAAATCTCACCCAAACCCCCAGGTCTAGCAAACTGATCAAGTATTAATAACCTTCTTCTAATTGCTTTCTGCTGAGATCATCCAGACATTTTTCTTTTGCCTCGTATATTGCCTTCCATCAGTTTGCTTGTTGTTGACGTGCTTAATATTTATGCAGACCCTCCTGGGAAAATTCACAGCTTGATTAGAGCAGAAGCTGGGTTCCTTATTCAATAACGTGTTCAGATTTAATGGCATTCTGCTTGTCACATTTGAATACAAAATGCTCTCCTCTCCTAAGAGCACAACAGCTGCTGTGAACTTTTTTGTAGGATATAAGCTAAACTTTTACTCCTGGGAACAGCACTGAAAATAGAGCACTGGGCACGTTGCAGGGTGCAGGCTTATGCTATCAATAGTGCTTTGCTTACAACAATAACAATTATATTGTGGTACTTCACAGATATGAAGCAAGTTGGGCAAAGTTCTGTGTTGGGGGATTGAAGGCAGTAGATTTCAAAACTGCATTTTCATTGCATGCTTTATAATTCTCAAGTGTTACTTTTTCCATTTGGCACTGAAAAATCAAAGCGTAGTTAAAACACCATTAAATACACACTGAAGTTACACTTTATATTAAAAATTAATGTAAATATTCTTCACAGAAATAACAGAAATTAGCTATTTCAAAACAGTTGCAGGGACTTCATGCCAAATTTAAACTTTTTTCCCCTCCATCAGGTAAATACCACTGTCCAGTGCTGTTTACTGTATTCACCAATAACTCCCATATTGTGGCCATCAAGACAACTGGAAATGTGTTTGCCTATGAGGTAGGTTCTCTGTTGCATTTCACTATTAATACTTGATGCATTTCATTTGAGATCACAAAATGCTTCAGAAAGATAGGTAAGTTTTACTCTTGTTTTAAGCCAGGGAAATTAAAGTACAAGGAGATGAACTGACTTCACAAATTCTTGTCCAACTTTTGCCTTCAAAATATGAACAACCCTAGAATATGATTTAAAAGATATTTTTAAAACCTTTTCCTAAGTTAATCTGCATGCACTGAGTCTTGTAGACCAAAATGAGTAGCTTTTATATGCTCCTTGCTTGAATTAATAGGCAAATCTTCTGTTGTCTTCTTTCTGATACAGAGTCATCACCAAAACACAAATTGCCTCATTTCTATTCATATCAATGCATAAAAAAGAGTATTTTAACTGGAGCTGGGGAAAGAGCAAAGAGAATGCCTGAATGGACACTTGAACTGCATTTTTATTTGTGTTTCATGAACATTTGTGTGAAGCCAGGCAGAATTTTAGTGGTGACTTGTTTGCATAATCCTTACTGTAAAAGCAAGGTTTATTTATTTTTCAGTAGCAAGCACATCCTTCAATTAATGGATCCATATCCAGTGTTGTAAAAAGTCTGAACGCTGAAACATCTGCTTTTTGAAATCTGTTGGTGGGAAATTCCAGTAGGACTTTGAGATACTGAGAGAGGAACAAGCTGAAACCATTGCAATCAAGGAAAAGGCTGGATTCATCACGGTTTTGAGAACTTGCTCTGTTGTAGTTGAACTCTCTTCATTCTGGTTGCGAGAGCAGTCAAGATCAGGTTAAAATAGGAGGTGTTTTCTGTTCCTGTGGAAGCATTATGCTTTGATTACTGTGGTTAAAAGGCAAGAATGAGTTTAAGAGTAGTCTTTGTTAAATGCTTGTCGATATTGTAAAACTATTGCTCAGTTTGCTACAATTTATAATACCGGGCTTCTTAAACAAGCTGTGCCAAGAGGGTCTGTTTCCCAGGTGGTGTACCGCTTGAAGCAGTAGAATGCGATCAGTTTGTTACAAGCATAGAATTGATTTACAGGCTTCTGGAGGTACTGGAAAAAAATTAGCACTTTCATCTGAGGAGAATAGAGGACATTTGGGTGAATAAGACAGATCCAGATTTTTTCAGGTAGACCTCCATAGTTGTTTCTCCGTATGATGCACTTGTTTGTAATGACAAAGCATTTATTCCATATTGATTCTCACTACGAAATAACACGCTGCTGCTTTGTTGAGCATCGTTTAATTTCTCAGGTGAACAGAAGTGTTGCTGCAGGCCAGGTGCCGCAGTCAGGGTGGACAGAGTGTGAGGGGCTGAGGCAACTCTGCTGTTGTGCGAGCTGGCCTGGGAGACGCGTGTCTCCCCGAGGGGTGCTGACAGTGGGGGACACGGACCTCGGCTTAAAGCTGTCTGTCTTATACCATTTGTAAAATACTTAACTTAGAAAACTGCAAGCAAGATTTTTTTATTTTGGCACTACTTTTATGATGAATTTGGTTAAAATGATATGCATAACTACGGAAAGGAGACTGCAAGGTTTGCGTTTTTTTTTTTTTTAAAAAAAAAAACCACACAAAACCGTTGAGTTTTGTAGGGATGAAAGGCAAAAGCTTCTCATCTGTTAAAGCACACAGTGAAAATATTGCAGCTGCCAGTTGAGAATTAAGGGTGAAATGGTTTTCTTTATCATTTGTTCTTTAAGGTTTTAGTGGTATCACATATTTACTTGTAATATTTACACATTAGAATCCAATTTTTTTTTAATATCTGTCTCTTTTGCCTGGCTGTTAGGCAGTTGAGCAGCTGAACATAAAACCAAAAAGTTACAAGGATCTTCTGACAGATGAGCCCTTCACTCGGCAAGACATCGTGACACTGCAGGTAAACTTTTCTCTCTGTTACGTGTCTTACTATACAGCTTTTCTGCAGAGGATTAAGTGATGCGATGTACACTGTTACAGCAGGAATTTGGAATAACTGAACAGGAAAACATTGTCTCTGTGGGTGTGTCTTGGAGATGGGTAGAAGGGGAACTGCTGTTTTTTCTTTGTTAACCAGATGAGCCACAAAGATGCCATATAACTTAAAGCTTGACAAATCTCTAGAGTGATAATTGTGTGTCTTGTAGAAAAGCAGACTGTTCAACTGTGTAAACTGAAGGAGAAAAAAAAGAGGTGCCCAGAAAAAGTCAAGGATGCCGTGTAAAAATGTGGATTTTGACAGATGTTTTTGCGGTTGCTCACTATTTCACTGTATCCAACTGAATATAAGATCTTGTGCGTAACTAAGTTTTAGATGTGAAACTACACCTAAGATTTTAGGGTTTTTTCTGTTAATCTTACCTGAAAAATTGCTGTGACACCTCTGATTTATTGCGAGACTTAACAGAAGTGCATTGGGAAAAGGCTGGGTAGAGGAAAGGTAAAGATGTGTCCAGACTCATCTTCAGCTCTAGACAGCCAACAGTATGTGGTCTACATTATCAAAAGAAATGTATTGTAGAATGTAAAGTATATAGTCTTTTAGGAAGTCGACATGTTACATTAAGACTGAAGTTGATTGTCCATCTTACTCTCTTGAAGATGCCTAAAAGAGTCAAAGCTTCAGAAAAGCATTTTTTTATAGAATGTTTCTCTAAATGTAGAGTAAAATAAGCAGCAAACCAGAGGATTTTCTTTAAGTGCTTGCTTAGAGTGGTTTTCTTCTGATTCGATACCAATGTTGGTCTTTTACTGATTGTAACAGAATTAAAGCCTAAATTAAAACAGCATTGTAAATTTCAGAGTGAAAAGATAGTTACTTACAGATGAAGTTTAGTATTAAAACACCCCTAAAGCTTTTGTTTAAAAGGAGGCATTTTTAAGCTTGCGTGATTTCAAAAGAGGGGAAAAAAGATTCAAGGATCATTTATATTGGAGTCATGAGTTAGTATGCATCTCATGAACAGTTAATTGCCACTAACCAAGACTAATATAGTCTAATTTGAATAGAAAAATATTTTTCATTTATGTCTAAATTTAAGTGAAATGTATCCCTTCTTCCCTACTCCCCAGTGCTGAACAGCATCTTTATAAATATTTTTCCTCTATTGCTTTGGACTTGTGGCTGTTCAAGGTAATTCAACAAAGTAAAATGTTTTTAATCCAATGGAAGCACAAAACATAGCTTTTTCAAATTGAAGGCTCCCAGCAGAATGTTATTTGATTGTAACTGCATGGTTGCTAAGGGATTTTGAATGGTAAAAAAAAGACAACATGAGTGACTAAATATGTTTCTGTGCATTGGTATGGAAAACCAAATTATTCTGAACAAATAATTGAAATGTGCAGTCATTTAAAGTATTTTGTTATGTTTTGTAGGTTTGGAATTCAATGTATGTATAAAGAGTGTGTTACTGTTACATGCCTGGCTTTGATTTTTCATAAAAGCAGGCAGATGCTATAGTCCCCTAAATCTCAAAATGCAATAGCTAGCAATTTAGATGTTCCCTATGTGGATTTTTATCAATATTTTTCATTTTCATTCTGTTCTTGTCATGTTGGGTTTCTATCTTGCTTGGAGGAGTGTGTCTGTTAACAGAAACTACAGTAGATTATCATAGTTCTCCAGTCCCTGGTACAGTCATCCTACCAGCTACATGGAGGTCACAGCCGTACGTTGCCTGTACCTCTTTCACACCCGTTTAGGATGACGTTCCTAATGCATGAGTAGATTTGTTCCTCTTAAGTAAACAGCTCGTTATGGATTGGTGTTAACTTCTGCAGCGTACAGTCTTGTGGTATACTCTTCTCAATTAAGTTTAGAAATAGCAAAGATACCCCCATCTTGGGACTGGACTGGAAGAGATTTTGACCATCTGAATGCAGCTAACCAGCTAAAGTGTGACCCTTCACCCAATTAGTTTTTAAAAATTTTTTTCAAAAAAGGATTTTCAGCAAACAGGCTAAAACGGCTTCGGGTGTTGAATGAGAAGTAAGAGCCATTTAATGCACTGCACAACACCCACTGCAGACTTGCAAATATACCTTGATTTCTCCTATTCTAATGCAGCCCTACCCTGACTTGCTTTGTTGAGGCCAGAATGCAACCTAAAGTGATATGACTAGCCTGGGTATTAAAATTGCTTATGTATATGTGGTATAGGAATCTGTTGTTATTTTCTTACAGTATTTTCTTCATGTAAATTGTTGAAAGGCAGACCAATGTCTCCTCTACAAGCTCTCTTGTTGACAGCACTGCAGGCAGCATGGTGGCTTCACCCTGCCAAGCTCTACCACCTGTGGCTTTGTTTCTTAGCCAGAGTTCGTGACTGCAATCTGTTGTGTTTCAATTTGTGGCTCTAGAGCTCTATCCCAAATCCCACTTCTCTTAAAAACCTTTCAATTCTGTGTTGAAATTTGTCACTTTGTTGTTTTCCCATTCCCCCGTGTGAATTGAGTCCTGTGGTACCTGGGAGCTGGAACTGAGAGTCACTTGGTAACACTGACCCTGCTGTTTGGCAGAAAGGTAGATATAAAGGAAGTTGCTATAAAAAACATTCTTTGCTTTGCAAATAACAGCTGAATAGGACTGTCTGTTATAGCTGTGTTTATCAATAGAAAATAGCGTTTCCAGAGGCTGACTCTGAATGTCCTAGGAAGCAGATGGGGTACCTGTGTTTGGTAATGAAATACAACATGATAAATGGAAAATTAGAATAATGTATGTTTACAGATTATTTGTATGATCACATTTTTCCTTACTGATACATATTGGGCAATCCTACAGCTGCTAGGGATGTTCTTTTAACAGAATAGCAATTGACTTAGAATTTGACATCTCTCTCCTAATGTATATAATTAAAAACAAAACAAAAAAACTTTGCTCTTTCCAGAAGAGAGAGAATTGCGTAAAATTCTTTGTTCTGTTCTCAGTGCTAAACATTATTATTCAAACACTAATCATAATCCATCCCTGTTATTTTTCTGGTGAGTACCATCTCGGCTGGTCGCTTTGACTTTAGTGATAGTTATTTGTGTCCTATTGCTATTAAGTTTACTTCTTAAAAAGGACAAATTATTTTGGATCTGGAACTAAAAAAAGCAAAATCACAACTTTAGTTGTTAATAACACTATCTTAGATCTGTGATGTGGTTCTCTTTGTAAAGGAATCCACAGCGCTTCCTGCATTTACGTATACAGAAATTGCTTTTTTCCCTGTTGAAATGCAAATGTCCTGGAGTAGAGCATGGCAGTTTTTCATCAACATATGGTGATATTATCCAGCCCCTCAGGACAGGAGGTAAAGAATACTGTATTCTGCTGTGCAAGATACATTACCAAAACTGGGATGTAGCTATTCAGGCAAAAGATGTCGTGGATTCTGGTTTAATACCTTGCTGATAACAACAGAAATATACATGACATTATTTCATGTGAAATCCTTCCTAGACACCAGCAATCTTAGTATGACTGGATTTTTTAGACTGTAGCTCTTTACCTTCAAGTTGAAATTTCCTGTTCTTAGCTGTGTGATCTTTCCACAAACTCAAGTCAAGCTTTCCATCTTCCACAGTGCAGGTGTTACCTTTTCCCAAGTTCCTCTCTCCTTATCATTATTTCAGATAGTTTTTATCTCAACTGTACTGGTTCGTATCTCTTCTAAATGGAATATCACTGTTGTATTTTGTCTGTGTTTCTCATAACTCTAAACCCACTTGTATTCTTTTACCTTGAAAGATGATCAGCTCAGCCTAACTTAGCATCCCTTGCAAATGTCATGAATGTGCTACCAGCTGACAGACAGCTCAAGTGCTTCAAGATTTATTCGTTACACTTTAATGGGCAAGGTATGACGTAAAGCACTTAGAGATCTGTGGGGACAGGGTATCTGTAATAGGAAGGCTGGTGTTGTTGAAGCTTGTTTGCAGTGTTCTTACCTCCCTTTTCTGCCTCCCATTCTGGTACATTGCTGTTCATCATTTCACTTTGCAGTTGTTTTAAAGGTAGGATTCAGTATAGCTTTGAAAGAGTTTTGACATAGTAAGATTAGACTTACGTATCAGACTACGAATCAGAACTAGGCGATTCTTTCAGTCCTATGTTTTACAGGTTTTCAGCTAGTCTTCAATCTAAATGTTTAACCTAATCTGAAGTTATCTTCCAAGTAAATTTTTTGGGGGTGTAATTCAGTGTTAGATCTCAAGGTCTGCTGTCCACCGTTTGATCTTTGTGACAAAGTATGGTCAACAGTCTGGTAGAATTTATTATTAATTAGTGTTACTGTAAGTTCCGTGTGTGTTTGTCATATATTTTGCACATTATTGTTTGTGTAATGATGTGGAACTTAATAGCAAGCACATAAGTAAGTATAATCTGGATTCTGTCTATAAAAGTGGGCAGGCTGAAGCAAGTGCCTGCCTCAGCTCAAGATGCACGGAGAGGAACAGGTCAGGTAGTGCTTTGCTGGACATGGTGGTGGGCTCTGACAATCCTGTGGACTTCTTTCCATCGCAACAAGTGTGAGAGGGTCCTGAGGATCTGCAATACCCTGCTTTCACATCCCATTTGGTAGGAAGTGTTCAGAGGAACTAAGAACAATTTCCCCTTTAGCCCCCTGTCAATTCCTCATCCTCCACCGTGTCTCTGTTCATAAACCAGAAGCCACGGCTCTCAAATTTGTGAAGACACAGCAGAAATTATTCCTGCTCTGGAACCTCTTAGAAGCTGTTGCTGGGCTATGTGCCGGCAGGGGAGGGGAGTTACGGAGCACTGTGGCTCTGCTCAACAGCCGCGCTTGCAGGTAAAGCAGGAGCAGAGGTGATCTGTTCCTCTTTGCCAGAAGAATTGCAATAAACCCCCCCAAGCCTGTTGCGCCAGTGGCAATAGGCACAGTCCTCTGAAGGCAGCCTGCTGAGAGCCTTCCCTGATAGATGCACGCTAACAAATGCCTCTGCTTTGCACCACAGAAATGGAGGCGGAGTCCTGGGAGAAATAAATAGAGACAAAAAAAAAGTCTGGGTAGAATGCAAACAGGTTTGCTGCTGTTAAAGGAAAGAAAAGGTTTATACTGATATGTGCTTCCTTAGGTCAATTTTATTGTTTCTGTACAACCGAATCAGCTGTGGACAAGACATGGTTCCCAACAAGCTGTTAAACACCATTGGCATTTGTGGCAGGAAGCATAACTAATGAGCTAAGTTGGAGGTAGCTGAGCTGCACACTGTTAATTGATATTTCACCCCTCAGCTATTTCTCAGAGCAGATTTCCTTTCAGTTGTGGGTGAGGGCTCTTTGAGGGCAAATCCTACACTGATGCACGTGCAGAGTGGCTGGTAAAGAGGTGATGTGTTGGGACGTGGTCAGCATATGAAGGTAGCAGTCCTGAAGTTAATGCAGCGTGGCTGACCACGTGGGAAGAGAGGAATCAGACCTCAAAGAAATCACACGGTCTAAAACTGCACTGGCTTCAGCCTGCTTTTTTGGCGGGCTGTGTGTATGGTGCTTAAGATTGACAGAGTTTAAGCTGTTTCCCTAAGTAGGTGAGACCGGAAAATGATAGGAAAAAACCAAGTGGAATAAAACTTGAGATTAATTGTTTTCAGAGCTCAGCTTTCAGGAAACATCAAATATGAGATCTTTAATAGTCATGATAGTTAGCAACCCTTTGAAGTCTGTATCTGTGCTAGTAATTTGCTAAACTAAAGTTTATGGTTTGTAACCTCAATAAGAAAGACCCTGAGACTGCTGCTCATGGTAATTTGAATACATATTTTTAAACATGCTAAGACAGACAAAAGTAGGCCAATTTACACCTCATGGTTCATCTTCCTTTCTGGTTTCTGTGCACTTACACAGAACTTATTTCTTTAGGCCTTTGGGCTTTAGGCCTTAATCTTAACAGGATTGGGAGCATCCCCGTGAGTCCAGCCTTTCTCTGACCAGGAGAGGCCGTTAATTCATTAGAGCTGAAGGCTTTGACGATGCAGGTATGTCCATCTGCCATCCCTGTAGTGTCTTGGTTGGACCGCTCTGATTCTGTGCCCAGTAACTGTCATGTATGCAATGAGAGGAACTTGGCAGGCTCATTATTAGTGTTTAGACAGTTTTCTTCCTGAAGTGGTAAGCCTAAAGACCATGTGCACTTTTAAAATTTACATAGACCTACCTTTAAAAAATGTGTATCTTGTGTTGTAGTGCTCAGTTCCATCGGTAAGGAAATGGTTTGTTTCTTCTGCGGCACAGGTTGGACTGGTCAGATGTGTTTCTGCTCTTGGGGATGATAGAAGCAAATGGTGTCTTGTGTTTAACTTAATATTCACTGCAGTACTGTCACACTTAGTGTGCACATTTGTCCAATTCTAATCAAACTAATTCTAATCAAACTTGTCCTAGTGTATCACGATGCTATATGGGAGGAATCAATATGTCGACCACTTGTCCTAGGTGTCCTGTGTAAGATGACACTCAAATTTCAACTTGAGGAACCATTTTTGCGGGTTTTTTCCACTGGCAGAGGGAAGCTGGTTTTGGCGTAGGCGCGTGGGTTGTCTGCCTTCCCGATGTGTGGTAAGACTCCTGCTTTGCAGAATCAGGAACACAAGGGACAGCACTGTAAGTCAAACCTTTGTCAAGGTGTCCATTTGAACAAATGTCCCGCCTGAATGTGATGAAGGACCTTGTGGAGGACTTTGGTCTCAGTTCTGGGGTATGGGCTTGTCTCGGGTCTCAGAAGGCAGATGGACGGCTAAGTCTGCAAAGGAGAGGGAGCTGCCCTGTGGCCTCTGCTGTCCTTCATACCATAATGGATGCGTTGCCTATGGGGAGGTTAGTGGCGATTTGGAGAGCCCTGAGAGGTCCCTTGCAGGGAAGGAGACTGTAAACATTTTTGCTGAATTTGCTCAATGCCTGCAATTAGCCTGGTTAAGCCAGGTAAACATTTGAATGAACTGCGGCTGTGAAACAGTTCGAACTAATCTGATTCGTGGTACCCTGAGCACAAAACACTGGGTTTCGTAAGGCACTGGCAGTTGTGATGTCCTTTTAGTTATTTTTAAAGAATCAATAAATCAGTAAATCAAGAAGCTTTATTTAGAGGAATATAGTGAAGGTGTTTTCTGGTTCATCTTTACTGCTGTCTTCTGCCCTCCCTCCTGTCCATGAAGAGTCGGTTTCAGGAGTCAGTCTTGCCCTTCAGCTTTGCCATGAGTGGCAGACGTGTGGATTGCTATAAATCCATTTGTCTCTATTAATATTAATACACAGATTATTTTTTTTTCCGTTCCTGGAAAGGGTAAGCAGTCTTACTTCCTTCACCTTTGAGGTGGTACATTTATGTGCAAGGCAATGGTTTCTGTCTGGGAAAGCTGCAGCTCATGATTACTGACGAGTATTTGGGAGGAGGCAACCTGTGTCTTCTGGAAACACACTGAGCCCTTTCTCCAGACTTTCTCCGTGCATCTTGTTGATTGTCAGAGAGCAAGGCTGAAATTATCTCTATTCATACATACATAAATATGTATATGAGGTAATAAATAATAAATACACCTGAGTGCCAGTGTCAGAGGATACAACAATGGTTAAAAAACAGGTCCAAATTTCTTACTCCTTAGTAGATTTATTTAAAGATTATCTGTTTCTAATGCAAGATCTTGAAGATAAAGTATATTCTTTTTTTGGCAGTCCATGTCTTGATGAAGATCGGTCGGAGGGGTACAGTGGGCCAGGAAACAATAGAAAATTATTATGTAGCGGTTGGGAAAGGAGAGAGCAGAAAGCCAGGAGGTCATCGTTAGGGTGCAGAATCACACAGCTTGATTTTATAAATGTGTTTTGGTTTTACTACCAGCATTAAAACTAGAAGTGCATTCTCCTGTGGAAGCATACTATTTCAGGGATGAATAAAAGGCATAATTAGATCATTTAATAAGTGATGGAGCTACCAGCTCTGCTTGTATTAATCATTACTTTAGCAGAGATGGAATTGTTGGAACTTCTTGCCAACAGTGGTGGTCTGAGAAGCTTTGTTAAATTTATTTGGGATAATACTATTCATGTCAGTGTCATAGTCCTTTGCACAATATGTGGCATTATTTTTATCCTGAACTTGAAACTACTGCATATTATTAAGATATTTGGGTATTTTAGATTTTGAATTGTTTTCTGTAAAATAGAATTTCCAGAAATGACTGGGTGTCCTGGGCTGATGTTTTGACCTTTCTGTGCTGCAGAGGAGCTTGAGGAGAAAACCTTGAAGTCCTTGTAAGAAGAGGATTAAAGACTGTTTAATAATAGTATAATGTAACCTAGATCACCAGTAGGCATTCCTTGTCTCTCTCACTTTAACAAAAGGTCAAAGTTATGCAGAAAGTTGCCTAGAGATCGTATAAAGACTCACAGTTAATGGACTGTGTATTTTTGCTGTTTTCCTTGAGTGGTCACTCAGTAGAGTTTTCATAATACCACTTTTTGTTGCTTTTTTTAATTATTATTTTTTATTTTTAAACATAATTCTGTAAGTGCAGATTTCAGTAGTAAAAAAAACAGTTCTGACTGCAGAGACTTGCTCTGAGGTTTATTTGTATTTTGAAATGCATTACAAAAGTTCACAGAGCGTGTGCAGATCAGGCACACTTATAAATAGAGGGAGATGGCTAATATGAATTTACATAGATCTTAGACCAAACCACAGAACGAAGGAAAGAATCGGGGGATTGCAGTTCCTTGTTCTTTCTTCTCATTAAGATAGGGTAGACTCAGCTTAGTTCTGTTAATAACTTCTGTAGGCAGAATATGTGTAATATTGTGTTTGGGACTAAATTCCAAATCCCTAAGGAGCCTGCTGTGAACAGGCTCATTGCTGATGTCGGCTGGGGTTGATTGCTGTATATTTTTTCCATCTTTCTGTGGTTTGGGGAGTATGGAAGTTATCCTCTCTCTCCCTATTCATTTATTGTGGTGTTGTCTGCCCTTCAGACTAGTCTGTTGCATGGAATGGGTGTCTACCAAGCTCTCTGATATTTGGGTTTTTAATTATTATTTTCAGGATCCAACAAACCTCGATAAGTTCAACGTTTCGAACTTCTTTCATGTTAAGAACAACATAAAAGTAATTGATCCAGGTAAGGATGAATTGAAGGTAGGCTGAGAAAACACCAACCCAGATATGCAAAGTCTAAAGACAATGTTATGGAGTTGACACTGTTTTCTGGACGGACACCCCTCAGTGGCTAGTGGTAACTTTGAAAGCTTCCTGGAAACATGAATAACTTGTTGAAACTGTCCCTTTCACATCAAAAGGTGTTAACAAATTTTGAAGCAAAGACATGATTCTTTGAGAAATCATTAACTGTCTCTATTGAGTGCTGTGCCAACACGGAAGGCTTTTATATCCTCTAAGAGTAGGCAGATGAGAGAGAAGTGGAAAGAGAAGGAAAATAATTTGCCCAAAGGTCCATTAGGCTTGCACCAGAATCAAGACAAGGAAACCTACATCTTCTCATACCTGTCTCCTCGGCTCTCTTTCATGTGTATCAGCAATGTATTATTGCCCATCCATCCTTCTGTCTGGATAACAGTGGACATCTTCCAAGTTAAAGACTGATACAGACTTTTCTAAAATACTCCCAAAATTTTTTTAATAATAAAAAAAGCCTTTCTTTCTTTCTAGTTATCTAAGAAATTTGCTTCTCAATTATTTTGTGATTTTTTTTGATAGCTAAATGCTCAGTAATATCTGCTAATATTAAATTGCTGAAGGAAAAAATTTCTCTCCTTTGCCCTTCTGGTTTCCTTTAGAACTGTTTCTAATGAGGTCTAATTATTGATTCTAAGCATGGTGTGTTTTTCTGGGTCTTACGAGGCTCTTTTTTTGTTGTTGTTTTTTAAAAGCTACTGGTTCTGCAAGCAAGCATCTCTCCTCTATTTACCCGCTAAAAATAAGTGGGTATTATCTCACAGATGGAATATTTAATATCCAGCAAATAGTAGGCATACCAAGAGAAAGAACAAGTGAAACTTGTAAAAATAAAAACTAAATTTAAAAAACAAAATCAAATTCTACAGTCCAGTCCACCAGCCTCCTCCCCCTGGTATCACATTAAAGATCTGATCTTGCGATTTTTGCATCACAGCCTTGGCCATTCAATGAGGAGACAAAGGACAGAAGTTTATATTGTACCCAACTGTATCTTGTCTTTATTGTTCTATAAAAATTTCACAAGACTTGCATGAACTTAGATAATTCTAGTGGTTTCAAAGAAATTTTTGCAGCAGTTGATTTGAAGTTGTTTTTTTCTTTTGATACACTTTGTCATATTGGCATTTATTGTGCTATATTTCAAGTTATACTGTTGTTAGTGTTATGCATTGCTATTTGTTACTGTTTCTGCAGGAATAAATATAGTTACTAGACCTTTTTATTTTAAAAAAGTCGAAATAATATCTGGAAGATTTTTGTGTAACTAGATATGTAATAAACTGAAGGAGAACAAAATAGAATTTTTATTTAAACTCTGAATGATTTAACTTTGTCTTCTCTAGATGAGGAAAAAGCGAAATTAGATCCGTCTTACTATTTGAAAAATACAAATACAGAGACCCGAGAGACTTTACTGGAGCTTTATAAGGAATTCAAAGGAGATGATATTCTAGCAGCTACTATGAAGGCTCCTGAAAAGAAGAAAGTGGATAAGCTGAATGCAGTAAGTTGACTTAATTTGTAGTTTGGCACTGATTGACTTCTTCAAGAATGGTAATAGATGTTTTTCAGCTTAGAGGCCATCTTGCAGTATAAACAGAAACTACTCCCTCTGTTTTCTGTTACATGGAAATTTGTCATAGGGGAGAATATGAGAATCATATTGGGATTCCTTAGAAATACAGTGTATGTGTCAGTGAATTTCTCTTGGTTAAATCATTGTAAATGAGCCTA
This sequence comes from Morus bassanus, assembly GCA_031468815.1. Lineage (NCBI taxonomy): Eukaryota > Metazoa > Chordata > Aves > Suliformes > Sulidae > Morus > Morus bassanus. The sequence goes on from CM062577.1 coordinate 30,898,343, forward strand.
AACATTTTAGAAATGGAGCACAATAAGAAGGAAGAATCTTTATGATGTGGTTATGATGTATATGTTGGTAGAACCTTTTTTCCTGGGTTGTAATCTCTTGCTTTGAATTCATTTATCATTGCTTCCTGCAGTTATTGGCAGAGAGAACACACCTTAAGGGCAGTGCAAGTGAATAATTTCTGGTGTGGGCAAATACATAAATGATCAACAGCTGCTTCTCCATTTTTTTTCCACTGGATGTTCTTCCAGGTGCATGTTACTCTCTGTTCATGGTTGTCAAGAGAAACAGTTCATCTGCATCTAGATTTCCTACATCAAAGGCTGTTTGAAATGGGCGAGACAGAGTATTCTTTCCTTTAATAATTCTGCGATATATGTGTCGTCATGCTTTGATTACACTTCCACAAAAACAAAAAGGAATGCAGCATATGGCTTTTAATGAGGAGGCTTAGTGACGGATTAGGGAGTGTATGTGACCAAGGAGGAGGATCACATTTGCTCCTTTTGCAGGGCATCGTGGTGTTAAAAGAAAACAAAAGATGTAGGGAGAAAAAAAAGAGGCGAGAGACCACGATGAGCTCTACACATGTTGGAGAGTCAGACTGTCAGCTAGTGATGTGGATGGGCATAACTATAAACTTGCATAGGATGCAGTGTAACCTTATGGATGGAGCATTGGCCTGACCTGTACTCTTTACAGGCATTGCCCCAGAGCCACTAAACATATCTCTGGGTTTATTAGATCTTTGTAATTTACTACAAAATCCATGTGTGACGTTCACATTTCCTTTCTGCAGGAGAATTACAAAGCTCAGAACAGACATTGGGAACCATGGGACAGTGTCCCTGCACGCAGAAGGGCCGTGTGTGGGAGGGGGGTGGTTTGCTTTCCTCCACAGTATCTCTGTGGTTCACTACATTTTCTTCCACTCAGCAACGCTGGAGAATTTTACAGATGTCTTGCCAGCAGTACTCCTTTCATATCTCCACCTGTGGACATACAAATAAATTCTGATAATAGAATCTTTGCTTAATGATGTATTAAACTGTGGTGGAGGCAATAAGCCCCTTCAGCTCAGCGCATGGGCAGCCTTAACTAGGGTTTCATCAGAGCGAATGTTATGTGTAACAGATGGAGAATTATCACTGCATCCTGCATTTGTTTCTTTCTATAGGAGCTAGAGTGGAAAGTCTGCCTTCAGAAGGATGACATTTGTGTGTTTCTAGTGTTTATATAGTATCTTTAGTAGATAAATTCTAAGATCTAATGTCTTTTTCTCTTGCTTTTTCCTCTGCGAACAGGCTCACTATTCCACTGGAGCAGTAAGTGCTTCCTTCACCTCCACTGCAATGGTTCCTGAAACTACCCACGAAGCAGGTACCAGAACTACCTAGCTACAAGCTGTTTATTTACTTCCCAGTTTTCAAGTGTGCTGTCTAGCACACATATATTTATGAGGACTGAAGGAATGCATTGATAACTGGTCAGTAATGGTGCCATGGAAATTTATTCCCTGAGCAGATATATCCTTACTTTCCAGTGAGCTCATTCTGAAAATAATGGAGCAATTATAAATTAGCTTCGGCTTTGAATGGCAGTTGCTTATGTTGAACTGAAATTAATGAGGTATTTTCTATGCCCAGAGACCACAAAATGGAATATCCACTTACGTAAGTTAGGAATGAAGTATAATCTCTCCTCAAATAGCATAAAAAATCTTTACCGCCTTTTTGGCCTAACCCGGTATTGGTTAGAATGACAGCAAAGTTTGTGGTGATAACTTCTGATTTACTGCTTTTCAAGGTTACACAAAAATGCATTTTAGTACAATAAAGTTTTCCTTTCATTCTCTAGCCTAACACAAATGTATAGAATTTATTTAATTTTAATATTGATGAAATAGCTGAGCAATTAGTATTCTCAGTTGAAGAGAAAGGTCTGGCTTTTGGCACTAAAAATTAGAAGTATGTCACACACTTAGGCAAAGATTGAATACATTGCTAAAACTACGTTTACCAAGTTCAGTTCCTTTACTTGGTGGATTACAGTGATTTGCAGGTGAATCTTTGAGTGTTGAAAATTCTGACTAGCTGGACATTTTGATGAAACGGAAGTGGAAACATCCTAGATTGATCCTTCGGTTTGACTTTCCAGTAATGTTTCCAGTAACTTAGCTTCATTTGTTTTCAGAACTGGGTAGGTCCTCATATGTCAGCAATTTGTGGTTGACTTGATGACTACCTGCTTGGCTTCCAAGTTTGACAAGAAACAATTTGGTTTCAGAGTAACGTTTATGATTGGTAGACATTACTTGAAAATCATAGTTTGTAATATTGAATGCTTCTGTGACTTAAAAATATAGATGATATTGTTGGCTCTCGAGGAGTTGGTGGTTTTCTGAAATGGAAAGTGTTTTGCAGAGAGATTAATGTGAGAGTACCATAGCTGAATTGCAGGGGACAATGCCTGAAGACCCAGTACCCCAGGGGAAGAGGTCAGACAGTAGAACCTAGCAATTTGTTTTCTGATGATTTCTAAAGATCAATGAGTAAGCTTCCAGAGAGCTAATTATTGTCTTTTGCTTTAATACAGCTGCTATTGAAGAAGATGTTGTGAGATACCAGTATGTGAAGAAGAAGGGCTATGTGCGACTTCACACTAATAAAGGAGACCTAAACTTGGAGCTGCACTGTGATATGGTACTGTGTGCCCCATGAGATGAATCTCTCTAGTTAACAGACAGAATAGGAGCTGGCAATGGAAATGTCCAAAGAAAGGAATAGTGTGTAGTTGTAACAGATACAGATGAATAACTAGCTTTCAGTTTGTTTGGTGTGTTTTCATGCATACACAAAACTCCATTGTAAAATGTATATATACTATTTTATGTATTATACTACTATCTGTATAAATGTTGTCTGTGAGTAGTCCCGTACATTTTAGTGGACTGCTTACAGCATGTCAAGGTACATGTTTAGTGCTTCAAAGGGTCGGGATTATAGTGACTCAAACAAGGTCAAGGAAGGTAGAGAGAAAAAAGAAGGAAGAGCATAGAGAAGAGAGAATAACCCAAGGTTACACAACAGGTTACTGGCAGAACCAGGAAAAGAACCTCAGTGAAACTGAGAGCAGTCTGTCAGCCTGAGCACATGTAGTTAAGATCCCAAGAAATGGTTAGATTTGCTTCTAAATCCTGAGCTTTACAGAACCTAAATGAAAACCTTAGAATATGTTTTTTACTTCCTGTTGTCGCTGTCTCAGTTTTTACGGTTCAAGTTTTCAAACATCTTCCCTTTGCCATTAAGAGGTAGACGTTCATTTTAAAAAACAATGGACTAGAGTTTTTTGCAGTCAATGCAGTTTGATTCTGGGGGAAATCTGTGGCTTGTAAATAAGAAATATGGCAAGACTTACGATAGACGGATGAGTTGTGACGACACTGTTGTCTCAGACATCACTGCTTGCTAGTGTGCTGGCTTATTTGTTTGTACAACCACATCTATAAAAGGAAAAAAGTTTTCAGTGTAGAAGGCCCAAACCTTCCATTGTTTACTGAGATTTTTATCTCAGGAGATTACAGGCCTGAAGGTAGATGTTTTAGGAAGTTGAAGGATGTGAATAGGGGTTTAAGTGGTAAAACTTCTTCTTGTGACCCTCACAGAATTTAAGGACTGTGGCCATGGCTAGGAGCTGGGGTGCCGGGTGTGAAATCCAGAGATGCACTGGGAGAATGCATCCTTTGTTGCCTGGGAGAAAGAAAAAGGAGCAAATGGGACAAGTCTGCTCGCTTTCCCTTCTCTTCCTTTTTCTGGCATGAGTAAGGAGCAAGATACGTGTAAACATCTCAAGCTGATCTATGGAAACAGTATGAGAACCTCCACAGCAGCGTATCATGCTAGTAATTCTGTAGGTCCCTGTCATCCCTACAGGTGTTTTCCATGCTCTTAAATAGTAACACTATGTAATAAGGCAAAAAAGCAGAGGATGTTAGTACAGCAATATTTGGGGGAAGCAGCAGAATGAGCAGATTGCACTGAATCATTTGTTTTGCCATATGTTCTCAAAGTGGCTCCTGGCTAATGCAGGCTGACTGCAGCTGTTCTTATCAGCGTGGGTTTTCTGGCCACATGTGTGACCAGTGTCACTCGGTCCTGAGGACCCGCTCTCAATTGCCCATTATAAACTTCCTGTATGATATCCATTGTGTTTCCTTTTTTCCAAATGAATCCCTACTCGTCTCCCTTTCACACACACTGCTTCCTCTTGTACAGACTGGAAGTGTGCACTGGTTTAGACAACCAGACCTGCTTGAACACTGGCCTCTAGCCATCTGTTTCTTTCATTTCTTTGTGTCAATTAAATCCGTGTGAATTAAGCAGACCTTTGGCACTGCAGAGGGGAAAAAGATATATATTTAGAGTAAGTAGGAAAAACTTGCTGCTTTAAGGAGGTTTTCACAACATCCACTTTAGGTCATCATCCTAGGTCTATTAAATCAGTTCTTCCGGGAGGCACTTGTTTTTCTTCCTTTACTATATAAGGAGTTTGTGCTTCTAATTTTGGTTTTCCTGAATCACACTGAGGTTAGACACATAAGGTAGCTCAGTGCAGACAGAGCAAACATCTTACAAACATATAGCACATATATAGGTCACAAACATAGACACAGATCAGCTACAATGGATCTATTGAGATTGCAAAGACAGACATAGAAAATGGGAAATGCCAAAATCAAGCCTTTCTAAACACATCCAGTTCATCCTGCTTGTGAATATGCATGGTAATAGTCTCAATTAATCATATGCTGAGTTTTTTATCAGCTCTTCTGGCTTATTCAGTGCACAAGCTGAACCAGTTCTGGGAGCTATTTGGAACTGTGCAGCGAAATGGTTTATATGCAGGATTTGGTTTTCCTGCAAAAGTGTAGAATGTGGGTGAAGTCCTTGAATGCAGTTGGGGAAACTGGACTGTAACATAATGCTCGCCCAAATTAATGTTGCACAGGCTTTTTGGTGCCTGACTTTTCAGCCTTTGTGATTTTTTTAACGTAGCTGGCATGGGTAGCACCCTGGCTTTTCAGAAAGAAATGGAGAAGCAAATTTCAGCCCAAAGCACTGTACTGATGCACGCTGAGATCACCAGCAGGTTTGGGACCCCTGGATTCAACACACAGATCTGTGCTACTTGAGTGAATGAGAGAGATGATAGCAGTATTAGGTTGTCGTTGCTGTTTGGATTCAGCCAAAATATGTGCGATTTGGGGAATTCATGCATCTACTCTCTCAAGCGGTGCAACTCCAGGAGCAAGTATATGATCTATAAGTCATATTACAGTGGTACTTCGCTTCTCTTTTTAAAGACAGAACACTGCCTGACTGGTTGTTGTCTTGACCTGACCACAGGCTCCTTTTTTTAATTGCTGAGCGATATCCTGTGCTCGGGTTATTATGGAAGCCACCCTAGCAAGGGTTTTGTTTGCACAGTACTGCAAATACATGATTGTGAAATGCTTTAGGAAGCTTGGGGATGAAGCTGCTATATAAATATGACAAATGAATACCTGTGTCCGGAGGTAGGACTTGCAACATTCAAATTACATTTTAAAATAGTCATATGGGTTAGATTTCAAGATACACTTTGAGGTGAAGTCTTCTTGCTGAAATGAAGAACAGCAAGTGACATACTTGCTGTCTTAGAGTGTATGTCTACTGAATCTTCAGTTGTATTTTCATGCCTATGGGCTGTCTGTTTAAGCAAATATTCTTGCAGTCGTGCTCTCAGCAGCCTGCACTGCTTCTGAGGTCTATCCAATATCCTCTTTGCCTTCAGTACCCCCCTTGGGTTCTTACTCCCTCTCCTTTCACAGCTCTTCTGTCTCCTGTTCTTGCTCTTTCCCCTGTTTCTTGTGAGCTATCTGGCAGTATGGATTGTTTAGAGTTCAGTCTGTATGCATGCGTGGAAACTTTTGTTTAAAGATAAATCTAGGGATCTTCATACACTAGTACTTTAAGGTGCCAATCAATAAGATTGACAGTGATGAGATTATTCCTAGCACTAAAAACCTAATCAAGAAATGTTTTGTATTAATCCAGGGGAGGAAATCAGTGCTGCAGTGTGATTGAAGTCATCAGTTACTTTGTGACAGAATTCAGAAAGAGAGTATCAAATAGGGCTAGAATCCAGATATTTTCTGTGTTTGAAATCACTTGTTCAAAGCACCAGAAAACTTCACTTAGGTTCCAGAAAGGTGGTGTGTGATGCAAGTCATTGACCTGAAAAAAGGCAATAAAGACTTTGGAAGACAAGCTGGATTTTTTTCCCACCCTTTTGAATTTGTGCCTCAAATGAGCAAAGGTACACTACTGTTCTCTCTTTGCATCATAGCGGTGTGCATGGTGCTCTTTGTTGCCATTTGTTTTTCTCCCAGTCTTCTTATTCAGATACAGTATGTTCCTCCTAATGGGGACTAATGAGATGGCCATTTGTTAGGGACGTTTTCCAGGAAGCTGAGTTCAGCTGGGCATAAGCAACATTTGTTGTATACACTAATTGGAAACAAATTTACAAAAATTTTACTTGCCAGAAGTAATTCTGGCGAGTACAGAAGATTTAACAGCATCCAACAAGTGTTATTCTTTCAGCTCTAGTCTTATGCATCGCCAAACAAATAAATTCTGAAAAAAAAACTGATGAAAAGCAATGAATGTCACTGGATTTCTTGTATTTTGTTTACTGTGATTTTGCTAATCTTCTCAAGTTCTTTTAGCTGCTTTAATCAGTATGCTGCTGGGAACAACTGTCTATGTTATCCGTGTGTATTCTGCTGTATTAGTGACTACAGTGGTGCAGTTATACCTTGCAGGTGGTGGAGCAGCCTCTTAAGGCAGGGTGGAGACTACCCTGTGCAAAAAGTCAAATTGGCTTGGGTTTGGAAGTAGAAAAGCAGTGTGGTGTAATGGACAGAGTGGAGAACTAGGAGCCAGTAAACCCTGAATTCCGTGCCTGTGCCATGGACTTGCTGCATGATGTGGCTATGTTATTTGGTTACGGATTTTTTTAAATCAGCGGCATCCCATTTTTTATTTCACAATGATCAATAAATATGGGCATAATTTTGAATTCCTAGGTGATATCATGTATCATAGATGCCTTATTGCTGGAGTTAGGCTACACAAATAACCTAGGCTGCCTGTTGGGATCAGCAGCCCTGCATAAGAAGAGTCAGAGTAGCAAACTCCCAGCCTCTCTGCCTGTGAAAGGGAATAAAAATTCCTGCTTTTGCCTCTAGGTAGCTTTGGGCTTTCTTGTTTAGTGCTTGTACTTTTTTATTTTCATTGTGCTATGGAAATACATATATATCTCAAAAAAACTAACACTCCAGAAGACCCTGTCAAAATGATGAACAGGAGGTTTGGCGTACTACCTCCCTTCTCTCCTTTGTGAGTTCTCCTCATACAAGTGGTCACTGTGGGCTAACGATCTGGTGGTTAAACACATGCCGATTGCAGTAACTGAATACTAATCTGTAACTGCCATGGCAGTTTTTGTAAATTTGCCTGTCTCTCTCAGGTTTAATACTTTAAGGTTTAAGGGCAAGTTGGCGTAACAAAGAAGAATGTGAGATGGATTTCAAAGCTCCATCCAGCACTCCACAAATGCTTTTTGAGGTTTTAGGACCTGGCAAACTCTGTGTAATGATGGTGTCTTGGCATAACTATCTGAAGAAGCCATTATTCTACAAACACTGATGTTTTAGTCTTTTGAGGCCCTCTGACCTGTTAAATATTCCTGTGATCTATAAATGTGTAATCCAGCCCCTGGTCTTTGAAATCATCTCTCCTTTTGTGTGAGGGACTGTTCTGAAGATCAGAAGCCTGTAAACTTCTTATCCATTTCCAGTGGGAAAGAAGTGAGTTGCTGAAAAAATCCTTTGACCTCCTGGCATGACAAGGTTCCCCAGTCTTCCCGAATCTCTCGTTTCCTTTCTGATTTAAACGTCCATTCTACTCACTTTCTGTCAGCGTCATTGTGGCACTGTCTGGTAAATAACTGGCTGGTGTTTTACCAGTGTCTTGTTCACTCAGTAATATGGCTGTAGGGATGAAGTACGGTGGTCTTGGCATGGTTGTAAATGGTTTGTTTCAGAGCTTTTTCATCAGAGTAGGTCATTGTAGGAAGAGCTGAAACTTTCAACTTTGAAAGTTCTTGTCAACAGAAACTAAAACCAAACAAACAAAACTGTCCTTTTCCAGTAGCAGAACAGCTGGATAAAAATGTTTGTTGTTCCTGGTGTGTATTTATCTCAAAGCACTAGAGTAGCAGACAGATCTATTGCTCTTTGTGGTTGGGAGTGAAATGGCTCTGTGCAGCCATATTGATTAACAGGTTGTTGCTCTTAAGTGACTAGAAGCTAATATTTAAAATGTTTTTAACTTTGGGGGCATAACACCCATGCTTGAGAAAGAAGAAACGTTACCATGTGAGATGTTAGTAGGAGGTGCTTTGTCTGGATGCTGCCATTGTGCGCTTGTCCTCAGTGCTGTTCTGCAGCAGTGAAGGGGCAGTGGGAGTCCCCGATGGCCCCTGCTGCCCATGCTTGAATGGGACATTCAATGAGGGGTTAAGGAAGGTGCTCAGCCGCCTCCCCGTGAACCTCTCCCTGCACCGCGGGGCTTGCTGCCCTGTCTCTGCACAGTTTCCTGGCAGCCTTTGGCCTTGGGTAATTGGTGGGAAGGCATTTTGCACATTTGGACCTTTCTACCTCCCCAGCACCCCTGACAAGCTGGAACTGGGGAAGGAATTGATTGTTATTGGATTGTGTCGCTTGTTTTTTGACATTTGAGGGTGCAGGCAGCCCATACCAGCTGCATCTGCCACTTAGTGATCCCAAACCCAGGGATGAAGCTGCCGGTTTGGAGTTACACAGCTGCTGCTCTTCATCTTCCTCTGACATGTTTCTTGTTTGTACCTTGGCTCCTCCGATGAGAGCGGGGTGACCTTGGGAGGCTGACAGCTACCAGAGCTTCGCTGTCTAGCGTGGAAGTGTTTACAGGTTGCATCTTGTGAAAAGTTGGAATTTATGTGCCAGTTGCAGACTGACGAAATGCCAGGGAGCCGCCACGGGACCTGCGGTACTCCAAGCTTTACAGCTGCTGGAGGTTACTCAAGCAATTAAAGTTGTGCTCTCATTTAGACTGTACCTGGTGGTGCTATGTCATACTTGCCGGCCCCATCCTCATCAGCACCCAGCCCTGCACTGCACTGTCTGGCAAGCTCCTCAACCCTTGTGTGACTGACAGATTGGAGGGGAGGGGAGAGGATTGTTTTATTTTCTACCACTGCAATAAATAAAAGTTAGAGGAAAAGTAATGACTGCAGCTAGGGATGACAACTCTGCCTCTGGAGAGCTAGTAGTTAACATTTGCAAATTAGATGAGTGAATTAGATGCCTTGTTTAACTTGAGTCGTGCTCAGCTAAACTGATTGACTGTCCTGTATTTGCAAAAAAAATGAATAAAACTGGAGTATGTAATTTTCTTATTGGCATCTTGTCTAAGCTGAGCATCTTGCTTAGACTTTGAATTTTTGGTAGCATTATTAATGTCAGTACTGTGGAAGAAATGACTTTGAAAAGTGAGTTTTAGCTATCTGCTGGAATCTTTGCTAAATAGCTAATTAAATTATAGTGGGTTTCTGTGTAATGAGAATGCAATAATTCTGCTCTTTGTTCTAAGAAACTTTGAGGCTTTGAGGTAGCAAAATAGGCAAATGTTTGCTATCAAGTCAGCAATCTATTACCTGAGGCATAGTTTGCTTGTTCTGATTCTTTTTAATATCAGTAAGAGTCTGGCCAAATGTTTTACCCCACAATGCCCTGATGCTTTCATCTCTCCCAGTGCTCTCTCACTGGAACTGTGCTCTTCTGATCATAGATCACAAATTGACCTGAGCGCGTTTGCCCGCTGTATGACCAGGATGAGAACGGCGTCCCTTACAAGACCCATGTCTTTTTTGAACTGAACCTGACTGAGGCTACTAGTCATTCTACGACATATTCATATGTTATCTATGATACATATGGTATGACATACATCATAGTATTCAGCCAACTGAACTACCCTAGGCAGCTGTTGTCTGCTACCGTAACCTGCCACCGGCTCAACAGCCCCTCTCGTGCGCAGGGGGACTGTTAGCAGGGAAGTGGAACTGGCAGGGTGTGACGTTTGGGTCTATAATCAATGTTTCTCCAGCAGGAAATGTCATGGGCTTCCCACGGTGAAATTGTCCCCACGCTTTCACAGTGGGCTTTGTGGAGTTCTGGATTTTCTTGTCCCTCTTGCTCTGAAACAAATGTGCTCTTACTCCACTGGTGCAAAGTGAGGTAGGGTGGCTTAACTTGCCTTCCAGTACAGTATTATGTATTGAAACGCACTAGAAACACTTATATGTCTAGTTTCTTTCCGTGACTTAGTGGAGGGAACAGACACTTGCACCCCATAGATGGTGATTCCTGAAACTGCTCCATTACAGTTGCCTCTGACTAAGCCCTAAATACAGCTAAGCTTTTATTAGGGTGAGTTCTTTCCTGTGGGATGGGTAGGCTACGAGGATTGCAGACTGAAAGGGATGGGGAGAACTGAGTTTAAACCTTACCAAATCACCTCTTTATGGGCTCACGCATTAGAAGAGGTGCTAGAATGAACAATTACAAGTGTGAAAATGCTCTCTGTAAAAAAAAAAAAAAAAAAAAAAAAATTAATGGACTAAAGCAAAACAAAATCCACCTTACATTTTAAAGATCTGTGCTAAAAAAATCGCAGACTTCGTTTGAAGCTTTAGAAATTTCCATCACTAGTTCATGCCTCTTACTAGTGGGCTTCTGGCATTTGTGAGATAAGATGAAGGCTGTAGAATGCAATTTTAATTTGTGAGGAACAAGCTTTTTATTATTTCAGATTATTTCTGCTTTGAAACATAGGGTTAATGAGCATATATCAAGGCTCTGTAGTTCAGTGCAACTACTACAGTTCATCCAATTTAGAGAGACAAAAAGAAATAAAAGGGAAGTGGAATTAGCAAAAGGAAATTATACAGATGTGCAAATGACAGCTTCTGAATGCTTAGTGTGAAATTCTCTTCAAGGTTCATGCAGATCCTCAAGGGATGGAGCATTTTGAAATGATTAGCTCTTCACATAGTAAAGCTTTCTTCCTCGCAGTCATGGCAACAACTCAGAAGCTCCTCTCTTTTCCCATCTCCCGTACCTTGGCAACAGGAGTGCCGCAGGTTTTTAATCTACTTGTGGTTGGCTCTTCAGCTGCGCACTACAAATTCGGAGTTAAGGTAACTTTTACAAATGTAATGACCCATTTTAACTGATGAGAAAGGAGAGCTGCAAGGTGAGAAAGCAGATAGTGACCTGGCTTGGTTAGTCTTACCCCTCAGGTCTCAGCACGCAGCAAGACAGATTAATTTTGCCTGGTTTGGAGCCACCCTTGCTGGCATAAAGGAAACTAAAATTGGTTTGGTTAATACTTAAAAGGGAAACAAGATAAAATCTGCATTTCTTGTAGAACTTTGGAGTAAGGACTCAGGGTTTTTTTCTGTTTAGCTTTTTTTTTTAATTTTGTATTCATTCCTTTAGTGTTTTCCCAGTATCCGTGGTTTCACAATCAGCCTCTCGTCACTGTTATGTTTGCATGGTCATAGTAGCAATCTGTTTTCAATTCTGAAATTTGTCCAGGCCTAGTAACTAGTAGAGTGCTGGTATTTCCACACAGAATTACCTACTAAGTGTGTTAGCTAAATGGAGAGTTAAACATAATTAGAAAACCATTGGGCTGTTTCCCTATTAAATATACGTGTCTGTGAGCCAAGCAAAGCATTTGTGTGATCTTCTGGGATAAGTATTCTTCTGGATTCCTGTCTCAAACCGTTTATTGAAATTTTACCACTTGTCTTGGGTGTGAATTTTCAACAGTTGAAGGACAGTTATCTGGCATCTACAAAATAAATGGAGAGCATACTTGGAGCAGGAGAGTCATTTTGGTATAAATAAGGTGGTTTTTTTCTTACTGCTTGTCATTTGGAGAGAGAAGTGTCTTTAAGTTGAAGGACATCATACAGAGACGCTGCGTTCACTTACGTGGTCCCAACTTGACCAAAGAAAAGGACGATTTCTCAGGGCTGTCCTACCACACTTTTTGGAGAGAAAAGCCTTCTGCAATTTTTAAATTTGGCTTCTTGGGACTATCATCGCATCCTTCTCAGAAGATATTGCAGTAGATTTAAAACATAACCTTTTTTCTGTTGGTGGCTTTCAGATCAACAGGTTAACCAGTTAAGGTGGCATTTTTCCCTTGACTTTCTTACATATATGTCTAAGTCATAGTAGATTAAAATAATTTCAGTCATTTCCTGCTTAATGTAAAAGGAATAAAGATGGAAAAGTTAGCTGCTGCTGTTGAGGTCAATTTGAGACAAGGACAACTGGAATTACAAAGAGAGCCTGGAGCCCATTGTCAGTAACGAGGCAACAAGATACTGGCGTGGCCTCCTGCACTTATGCATTTCCAGGTGCCTTGACCATCCCTTCCTCCTTCAGAAACAGTGTGAGGCAAGTGGTGTGGAGGAAGTTTCTGAAGAAGTAGACAGTTTTTCATTCCAAGACTGCCAGTCTGACATCTTCCACAACATCTTACACTCAAATAACAAAGTCAGGTTTGTTTATATGTATTTCTCATCAGTCTTTGTAGTTGGAACAAAGACTTCAAAGACTGGCTATGCTTGTATGGTCAATGCGGAACATAACTTCATTACTTAGGATCTACACCTTCCCCATAAACCTCAAGCCTTTTTCTCCTGCTTTAGACAGGATGCTGCTTAAAAAAGTCCCTGAAATGTGCTTGGCAGTGTAAGATTTGGCAAGAACATTAACTGCTTTGAAAAAATCAGATAATCTGAGCCAGGTATTCTAGATCAACTGCATGACTGAAACTGGGATTTATTACTGCTTGAATGCAAACCTTTTTATATGTGTCTACTAAAAAGCACCATAAAAGGTAATGGTAATGTTGCTAAGGAACTGTTTACCTGCCAGATGTATCTGTATGATGCATGAGGTGACCATGGGAACCAATTTGGTAGCAATTATTTAAAGGAAACCTTGCAGTGAAATGAATTATTGCATGTCTACTAAATATTTCTGCAGTTGCATTTGAAAAACTTGTTTCTGGGAAAAGATATAATAACTAGAAATCCATTTAGAGAGAAGGGTCAGCATAGGTCCTACATAAAAAATACATTACTAGAGCCAGTTTTTTTGATGTATATTTTACAAATCATGTTTTGAAAATATTGGGTTATCAACGTTGTGCAAATTTAAAGCGGTTTGGTATGTATTCCTAGGGGACTCAGTCTTTTGCCTGATTTCATTTTTCTTAAAAAATTAATTACAGGTTGCTGTATTCCCCCCAGAGAACTTATTAACTATGTCTCTCTCTCCAAAGAGTGCTTGGTTCTCATGAGATAAAGTGCCTTAGGCTAAAAGCTGCTGATTCCATTTCTGATTCATAAAGAAATATTTTAAACTTATTTTATCCTTACTGACATTTTTCATGAGTGATAACAAATAGCACTACATTAGGATCAAGGCTGTTACGATTTGTCTTATAAAGGAAGCATACACTGCACAAATTATTCTTCAGGGGTTGAATTTTACTTGAAAGGTTATGTACAAAGATTATTTTCCAGCATATATGTCCAATTCCAAGAAAAATTTTCAAATTTGCTATTAACATTGGAACTGTAGGAAAACCTCCTGTTGCTTGAAACAATTTTTATGGAATATATTTACTTATGAGTTGCCCTCAGGATGCTACCAAAATATATGTCCTAGCGGTATTCTGCCGTAAACCCATTTTAACCCAGTAATGAACTGTATAGGAAGTCTGAGATAATAGCTGGTGTAAGATTGCATTAGAATTTGTTTATTTTTCCAGTTATGGCCCAGCTGACATCTATATCTGTGTTAGAGTAATTAAGAAGGAATCATTATAAAGAATTTATAATGGCAGGTAGAGTTTGTTTGAATGATTCTGTTTCACTTGAGAAAATATAGAAAATTGAAGTTCTGTATGGTTCCGGATGAATACTTGTGTGGATCTGCTTTTAAAAAGATAGAGGTTATTTCATCCTTAAATGATTGTAATTGGGCTTGCCTTATTTTTTTGCTTTTAAGTCACTTCAGGTTGCGTGGCTCAGTCTCAGTCTGTCTCTCTGCAGCTCTCAGACCAAGAATGATGTCATACCAATGCAAAGTGAATCAGTGTCTTTCAGAAAGAGGCTTCAAGTCTTGTGTGTGTTCATTTACAGACATTGCGACTCATGCTGGGGCTCTACTTGCAAGCACATACAACAATAAAAATATTTTCAAGGGCTGTAACAACTCAGATTAGTTAGATGTATTCTTTTGTAAAACAGGAGTATATTTATGCACATAATCCACAGTGGGGCTGGAAAACATGTCCAAGTATAGAAAACAGGCTGTTTCTGTACTTGTATTTGTACATGTGAAGGTATTTTAGTATTGCAGAGAAGAGGATCCATACAATTACAGTGGAAGGATAATTAGGTAGACAGTAACGTTTTTCAGAAGGTACTGTTTGAATGCCATGGCTCATAAATTCAAATAAACACCTTTAATTTGCACTGTAAAAGCAAATTAGAAGTTGGCAATATATTTAGCGTCTTTTTTTTTTAGATTTTTGAAAACAAGTTGTCTTTTTTATTTTTCCTATGGTCCGGTGACTTGTGGGGTCAGTCCCATTTTTAGTTCCAAGTGGACCAAATGCTTCCCTCCCAGTTAGCTTCAAGGTGCTCACTTTGAAATAGTGGTGCAGAGAAGTCAGGTTCTTCCTCACTCTGGGAAATCACCTTTTTTCAGTACTAGAAGTCCCCCTTTGGAACAGGATTATGATACACTGTTGGATCTAAGTTACTTGAAAGTCTCTGAGCTTACCTGCCTTCACCATCGTTATGTCTACAGGGAGCTCACGTTATCTGAGCTAGTGTTCAGCACTTCTGTGTGCTAACTGGAAGGTCTGGGTTTAATTTATTTAACACAGTGTGTGTCCCTCCAGTATACTTTAAAAGAGCATATATTATATCTTTTTTCTGTAGACAGAGAGTCATTCCTCTTCAGGAGTCCTGCCTGATTGTTTCTTTGCAAGGCACAAATGAAAAGTAATTCTTGTAAATAGTGTGATGACCAATTTGATTGTCTGAAGGTATTGCTTAATTAAAACTTCCGTTTGTCTTTTAGACACCCCGAACATGTGAAAACTTTATCAAATTGTGCAAGAAAAACTATTATGATGGAACAATTTTTCACAGATCAATTCGTAATTTTGTGGTGAGTATTGAACAAATCCTGTGTAATGCGCAATACGTGATGTCCTCAAAATATTTATTTAGCTTAATTCAGTTTTAGTTTCTTCCATGCATGACAACTTGCAATCGATGTATATGAAACATACCATCAGACCTAGGATTGTCCTACCTTACTAAATTTGTACTCTACTAGTCTTACTGACAACTGTCTCTGACTAATATTGTCACTTGGAGCATCACTGCATTTAGTAGTGCTTTTGCTGGCGTTCCAGACAAAGCCTTTGAGAGTCATTGCCTTGGCAAGGCTCTTGTTATCTTCCCCTAGCTGTGGGTGGGTGGTTAATGAACAGAAGGAGAGAGAGAGAGGGGGAAATGCTAATTTGGATAAGTAATACTGTGGCCTGTTGAAATCCCATTCACATGAAACTTTAGAAAGCAGCTGAATTTCTGTTTCAGGTTGTGCTACTTGGATACTGTCAGATCACCCTTCCCTGATTGTGCTCCAGGTCTAGGTGCCCACGCTTTCTTTGTGAAGGAGTTAAAGAACGCCTAGTGAACCAGAAAGTTGACTTTGGTAGTCAAAGATCTTTATTTACATAGCAGGTACAGTCTAGGCAGCTTAGGATATTGTAGCTGTCTTGTAACTTCCTTTCATAAGAACTAACAAGCTGATCCTGATGGCAGACCGCATCTTTCAGGGGACTTCACTGAATGTTGCAGTCCATCCTGTCATCCTAAAAAAGGCTTTTTTTTTCTTTTGACAGCATTGCATATCTCAGTTCACAGTTAAACTCCCAATTAAAATTGTGCTTATGTGCTGTTACTGTGAAACTAGCCATGTCACACTCCCTCTACTGGCATTAGAATATAGAATAATATTTCTGTAGATCCTGCATGTATATACAGTGATTAATTTTGTTGATGAAAGATTGGTTTCACATGGGGATTTTCCCTACTGCAGATAGTGAGGGGGATACTGAGAAATACAGATTCAGATACAGAAAATATTCCATATTCCCTCATTTCTTGCCTCCCCATCATGTGGAGGATTGATAGCAAAATGTAAAGCCTTTTCAGTTCCAAAAGCAATGCATCATCAGTTAAAAAGCAGGTTACGACTCAGCACATAACAGAAAGGATGATCCGGTTAACCCATTTGAGACTGTTTATTTTCCCTATTTACCCCCAAAAGACCTATTATTTTTATAAAACTGTCATTCTGCTCTTGGATAAGTAATGTAGGAGATGACAGCCAGCTGATAAAAGAAGCTCCAAATAAGTAGTAATGGTTTCCTTGTTGCTAACTTGTCAACACGGCACAATACAGAAGGAAGAAAAATGAGCGGAATTGCCTTTTATGGCTTGTATTTAATGTTTTCCACACAGATATATACGTAACCTTTTGATTTAATTTTAATTCTGCAGATCCAAGGAGGTGATCCGACTGGAACAGGAACAGGTAAGCTTGCGTTGGAATCAAGGAAACTGTTTCCACTTCATGCACTGTGTTACATCTATTTCCAGACACCTTGTAGATTAAAATTCTCTAAATGATGATATGTGGTACACAGTGAGTATTTCTACTTTAATGCAGAGATTTTATCACCATATTTTTATGACCATTTTAACTATGCTCAAAATTTCAGCCCATATATTCTCAAATCTAAAACTTGGGCACTCTTCCATGCAGAGTTCTTGTTGGGTCTTTGCTTCCTTTTTCTTCCAGAAAATAAATAAATGAAAATTATAATGATTTTACAGCTGGCCTTCCAGGGCAAAGAACAAAGGAAGAAACACATTCATGCAAAGTTGCTTTCAAATTCAGTGTTAATGAAATACTTGAGACCGCCTTGGAACTGGTGAATGGCCAGATACCATCTGTTCTCCCAGCTAGTTGCCTTGTAAAGCCCAAGCTGCTCTTTTTCTAACTTCTAGGGATCACTGTTACTAAATTCTTCTGCCTGTTCTTTCTGCCTTAGTTGGAGTTCTGCGTAACAGTCGTATCAGAAATGATCAGGAGACATAGCAGCTGGAGGGTCCTCAGAGCATTGCCCACCACAATAGATATGTCATGTAGCATCTCTAGTTGCTGCTGTAAATTTGCTTATTTTCCACTTGCACCTTTTATCTACCCACTTGTAGGTGTCACCACCCTCCACAGCTCCTCGCCTGGTCCTGTGGGGTTCTGTGCATTTTTATTCTAGTTCATACATGTGTCATTTGTATATGCAAGCACTATATTCTTCTGCGTGTGCTCACAGGTCATCCAAAAAAGATGCTTTGTAGTTGTTAAATACTTTAGCTCTATTTACTTTGTAAATAATGTTAGTGTGAGTTGTCCAACAGCTTTTCTTCTACTGCATGGGTTAATCAACAGTTGCATACTCTAAGATTTGAGACTAGTTAAAGGTTCTGTGTTTTGATGGCAAAAGCCCATTAACAAGATTTGTTACCATATATGCTTGGGCTGTCAAAAGAAATGTGGTTTGATTTTTGTTGTAAGGAAAGTTTCGGTTCAAATCCCAAAAGACATAATTAGGAACATCTTTTAAAATGAGAAATTAAAGAGGTGTCAGGAGACGGGAGAAATTTAATGGGTTGACTCAGACACCTTTCACCCTTGTAGGGTGGAGTTCAGATCCTGCTGTGGAGTGAAAATTAACTTGCTGGTGTCATTCCTGTCTCTATTTGTGCAAATGGTAGAAGTATTGTAAGACAGCACAGTTAACAGTTGGCAGAGGACTGGCAGTGCAGCTGCATTGAAGGTCAAGACTCAGCTCTACTGGCAAAGCAAGTAGGAAGTAAAATGCAAATAAGCCCATACAAGAAAAACCCTCCTATGTATATTCTTCTATTTAAAAAAAGGAGTCTAATGACCTCTAGTC
Source organism: Morus bassanus (assembly GCA_031468815.1). Lineage (NCBI taxonomy): Eukaryota > Metazoa > Chordata > Aves > Suliformes > Sulidae > Morus > Morus bassanus. Next base: position 30,916,619 of record CM062577.1, read on the forward strand.
TTTTCCATCTTGTTTTCCTCCTTGTCATTCTTAATTAAATATTAATATATTGCAGATAAGATGTCTTGCAAACATCTGTCAAGACTATTAAAGTTCTAATAAAATGGACAGCATACACTCAGATAGATACGTGTTGCGAATTTTTAGAGACTGTTTGCAATTACTGGAGAGTCCAAACAATGCAGCTATCTTCCTTGCAACTGAATGGTGTTTATTTTTTGAAGACAGCTGAATTTTAGATATCCTTATTTAATCACTTATTGAAAATGATAATATCACAAGAAAATGTTGTAAATGGACAGCCTGGTGGGCTACTAGATTTCTCTTGAACTGTCATGCCTGTGTGTTTAATACTTACTTAAATGAAGCCACTTAGACAGGTCACGGAGTGCAAGTAGTCCGTCTGGATTTGTTCCTGACTACCTGATAGATCCTGGGCACTTGAATGTGAGGCAGAAATTTCACTTGCATATCTCGAGCCACATGCTGTAAGAAGGTGGCCAGACCTAAGGTGCCTGTCTGGCTTTGTGCTCTCTCCACAGCAGCGTGGCCAGGGGAAGGTACAGTTCGGCAGCAGTATAAGAACATTACAAACACAGTGATGCATTCCCAGGCTCCCCTGGTGTAAAAATTTTGCTCCATTGGTTTGCGCGTTATTAATGTGATCACAAGCATTCATGCTAGGAAAGCTTTGGAGTAAAACATTGGGATTCAGTACTTTGTACCTTTTTTTACCTGGGTGTTGTATGTTATTTGCAGTATAAATTCCCTTTTTATTTCTTCTGGCAGCTGGAAGGAATTTCAGTATTTCTTTGATTGACTGCTGCTTAGAAAAAAAAATAAAAAGATGCACCTTTGAAAGGTAAAAAGTCCTTAAGACTTAATGGTCTTTAGAGGTTTGCTGGTGGCGTAAATAGCTTGACTTCTATAATATTAGAGAAGCATATGAGAGTAGAGCAGGTCTTTCTTCCCAGATATTTCAGTTGGCAATAGGAAAGGCTATTTGGAGGTTACCTTTTAAACGTCAGTATTTTAAACTGCCAGAATTGTTTCTGTTAGAGCCTTTTGCAGGAAGACTTCAGAAAAAAAGAATCCTTTATTTCCTCTTCCACATGAAACCTTCTACTTTAACTGAAATTTTCTGGCCAAGAGGTTTGGGATGGTTTTTTGTTTGTTTAAAAAAAACCCCACCTTTTCCAAACTGATATGTGGAAGGTGCATTAAGCCTGTATATATTTTTGTTATGTTATATTTATTTAATTATTCCTGTTCATCAGCTCAGGAACTAGAACAGACTTGTTCAAAACTCTTCCTACCACTTGGTTTCTGTTCATCTGACATTCATCCCATGTTCAGCAACAGGTGTCAGGTTTATGGTTGCAACACCCAAATGCTTAGATGGTCACCCACTCCATTGCTAACTAGCCCAGGACTGTTCGGCTTCTGGGTGGATTCAGACACATTCAGTACCACATGACGTAAGGTTACATGTCATACGTGCATCCACTGCAACTGTGCTCTTGGCTCACCTAGATAAGTGTGCTTGTGTTTGGAAACGTTTCAGATGCAAAATGCCAAGCTGGTTGTCACTGACAGTCCACTTCCACGGCTACTCCGGCTGAACAGTCCTATCTGTAAGCAGCACTGATCCTTATTTCTTTTTTATTTGTTATTCAGCACCCCAGTGTGTCCTTTTTGAGTCTTTTGTTAGGCTGTCATGAAAATAACTGCGACCTAGCAGACATGTGAAGGACAACTGATTCCTGGTACTCAGCAGTTAACCTTGGGATGGAGGAGGGTGGAAATTAGCTCTATGGCATCCAGAAGTTGAGATACCACACTGGGGAAAGAGTAGAGAACAAGAGTTTTACCTTAGCTTAGCTGGCAGACCTGCATTGCCAAAGCAGTTGGATACACAGTCCTGTAAGGCTGACACTGATTTAGAGGACGAAACTAATTTTCTACAGCCTTCAACTTAATGTTTCATAAGACTACGGGGAGAAATATTATTGTGCTGCAGCAGCTTATTTCTTTTCTAACAAAATAACCACCCATAGAGGCAGTATTCAAAGCACTAAGCTGAGTCATGGTCATTCTTTGTAATGATTAATTATTTGAAAATGAATTTTAGATTTGAGATATATCTTTTTTCCTGCTGTTCGTAACAACTAAGTGGTTGAACATTGTGAGTAATTCTGTTTAACTCATGGTAGTGGAATTGGAGCAGCTGCTCTGTATTTTCAGTGTTACAAATAATAGAAGAAAATTTGCATGTAGGAAAAATAGATTTAATATCCTAACCCTTTTGTATGAAAAAGGGAAAACTATACTCAAAGTGTTACATTTTCAAAGCAGCACAGGCATTTTTCAGCTACTCTTACTTGCAACCTGTTGGAGGGTCTCGGGAATTGGCTTGTGTGTGCCTCTGTCCATTTATGAATCCAGGAGGGCACCAGGGAGACATATAACAGCTGTAGAAATCCAAGAGAAAATACCGCTGGTAGATGGGAATTGCATTTTGGTTGGCAATGAGCAGAGCTCCTCTGAACCGTCAATACCAAAGGACTGTGGACAAACTTGGTCAGTTCTGCAATGTGCTTTCCTAACAAGGCAAGTTCCTAAAATGTAACCAGTTTTAAAGTCCATTTTCTTGCATGATTGAAGCTCAGCAAAAGGGCAAGAGCAAGACCTTTTTATCTAGCAATATACACTCCTTTTAGATTGCAGCCCCTCTGAAAATCCAGCCTCTGGTATGTGGGCTTAAAAGTACCATGTCCTCTTATCTGAATGGAGAGAAGCACTTACTGGCTGAGCTAAGGCTTTCATATTTGCAAAATGATTCAAGAATCTCACTTGGAAAGCTCTATACAAGTGTCAGATGTTATTATGTACCTCGTTGTTCCAAATGACAAGAAGAAAATTACAGAAAGTAAGCCATCATTTTTGTGAATCAGAGCCCTCCCACTTCCTTACCACTGCTTAGCAATTTTTATGCCAGAAAAAGGAAGGATTTATTTAAAATCACAACTGTCATGAATGATGATTCCCAGCCCACACCTGGCTTTTGGAATGCTACATTTCTGAAGCTTTAGGTGCATCTCTCAGCTTTTTGCAAGAAAGTTGTACAACTTCTGTAATTTTACCCAAAAAATTACTTTCTGAAAAAAATGCCTTTAGAAGGAACAAAGACTACCAAAGAATAAGCTGTTTGAATTCAAAAGACAACCTGAAAATGTGGCTTTTTTCTGTGTAGTTGCTAATGTGTGATTGCTTCAGATGTCAGTTTAGATCTATTCACCTTTTCACTCTCAGCACAAGATGAAGCTATGAGACTGAATAACTCACCGTGCTTCAGTTACAGGCTAAATATATCTTGCCACTCTGGATAGCCATGGAAATGATGAATACAGTCTAATTTTTTCTGTGAGCTGCGTGGTCTGTTTGGTTTCATCTCTGTGTGAGAATTAGGTAAACACCTCTTTAATTTAAGAAAATTTTTCTCTTTCATTAAAAAATGTGGGGAAGTGGCTCCCAGCTGCCTTCAGCTTTGAATCTCAGGTATCTGGGAAGGCATGTGATTTTTATTTTTCAGAATTGTGCAAAAACTCTTCCTGGCTCCTCAAGGCTTTGACGTTGTACAGGTTAAATGCTGTTAGAAGGCCAGTGTATTTCTGTGGCCAATCCCAAGTACATTTCCAGCTTTGTGCAAACAGGAGACCCCCGTGTGCAGGGTTGTAAGTACTGCTCCATTTCGTGCTGCCGGCACCAAGCCAGCCAGTGGCAGTACCTGCCTGGGACCATGTCTGCTGCCATGTGAACTCTGATTTTTAGCACAGAAGCCCTCAGAATTTTTTTCCAGCACTTTTTGTAACAGGATCTCAGAAACACTTGCAAGTCCAGTAGGCACACAGCTCACTTTGACAGAAGATAATCTTATCAGGGAGTAAGCTGAGAGGAAGGTGAAGTGACAGGCAGTGCTGCCTGCTGTGAATCTAACACCCAGAGTCAATTCTTGTTTTCCATGGGCTTTGCTTATAAGCTAGTACATCAGCGTTGGGGTGAGGTTTTTGCATGGTCGTGACTCTATATATAGTCAGCAGTGATCTGTGTACTCTCAGAGGAAGATTTGGGGATTATAAGGAGGAGCCTCCTCTCTTTATGGCATATACCAGGAGTGTAACATGAGAGGGCTAGAGCGTGCGATGGGTCCTCAGTCTGTCTGCATCCATTCTGCTTTCAGAAAATGAGGAAGATGGCACAGCCACACCTCCCAGCCGTGTCAAGAATAAACACAGTAAGATCTGCTAGATACTTCTGAATGCCTCATAATTATTAGTAGCAGGTTTGGAGCCTGTGACTAATGTTCCCAAGTTTAGATTGAGCTCTGCCGTAGAGAGTAAAATGTAAGAATCAAAAATCCCTGTTCCAGAACCCCCTGGCTGAGCATTAGGTACTGTGCTGCCATGGCAGTAGACTAATGAGGGATCTGTACTTAATCTTCAGAGAGAAAGTGATTCTGGGTTTCAGTAATTAAAAAAATATATACATTTAATTCACCATCTTTTGGCTTGCTCTCTCTGGTCCTGCTTCAAGCAGACACTTGAAGCCTGGAACAATTCCAGAGGTTAGCAGGAGTTTAACAAACAGCACATTCAGGCTATTGTTAATTTAAGGAGAATACTTTTGGCTTTTTCCTTGGGCGGGGGGGAGGGGGAGGGAAGTATTCTCTTTAAATGAAAAATTTTGGGTTTTTCTTTAAAAAAAAAAAAAAACAAACCAAACCATCCCTGTACTGCTGTCTGACTGCCTTTGCAGCATCTCCACCGCCCCTTGCCAGTCCGTGCTGCCAGGCCTCCACAGACACTTCAGCTATGTCCTTTACAGGATGTCTGGCCTTTTGGGTAAATGCTGCACGGGCCATTCTCTGTTGTTGCTGCAGCTCCCGGGCAGACAGAATTAGCCTTGGAAACAGCTGTATGGCAGGCTGAGAGGGAAGCAGGGACTGGATCTCAGGCTGTAACTATCTACTAAAATATTAGCACTTACTTCCAGAGGACTGGAATGAACCAAAGTTAGCCTTCATACATATGAGATTAATTCTGACCTGCAGTGCATGATCTGAAATGAAATCATACAAAAATAAATATTCCAAAACCTAAAGATCATGGCTCATTGCTTCTGTTTGCAAGCTCTTGGGTCTGGTTGCTTGTTGTGCCAGAAAGAGAGTCTGTCATTCACAATTTTTCTCTTTCCTTTTGAATTATTTTTCTGACCAGCGAAGGCTTCAGGGTTGATTCCGCTCTATTTCAGCAGCTTGCCAATGCTGTAATTCCAGCATCAGCTGGAAGCATATGAAGGGTGTAACGGGCTCAAGGGTTTGGCCACTTGCTGCTGTGTACCATCTCAATGGGCTGTGTTCCTGTCTGCATATCATCTGAAAATTTCAGACAGCAAAAACTTACCTAGGTTAGGACTCATAGCAAGTGCATTTGCTTTACAAATAATGAGGAGCTCCTTCAAGAGATCCTTTGAAGCAAAATTACGTATTTCTCTAAGGGAAGTCCAAATGAAGTTCGCACTCGGGTGCGAAGAGCTCCGGCCGTGGCCGCGAGCAGCAGTGCAGGGCTTGAAGCAATGGCATCGCAGCGGCGTGGTGCTGCGGGCAGGGAGCCTGCCCCGATGCTGGCCTGCCAGGCCAGATCAAAGAGGAAAGGTGAAAACTGTGAAAGGCAAAGAGGGAGAGAGAAGTAGTGCGCAGAGCATAGTGCTGTTGATGGGCAGTGGGTCTGCAGGCTTTGCAGGTGTGTTTCTGGTTTCGGGCAGCACCTGTTGGCGTGGAGCCTCGCTAGAGTCTGAGCGTTACTTGTTTATTTACTAACCTACAAGAACTTTGTTTTTCTGAACAAGGTAGGTAGCAGGCACTGCACAAGTAACCTCTCTTAGCAAATAGGAACACACGAGATTGATGAGCAAAGAAAATTACTGGCTTCTCGTACAACATTTTCTAATAGGTTGAACACTTTGGAATTGGCTAGAATAGCTGGGTCTTGGATTCATCTTCAAGACAGTAGGGCTGGCTGCAGCTGTGCCATATCCCTTTTATCCGCTACTGGAAGCGATTGACATATGGGATCAAGCTCATGTAATTCAGCTGACTTAAAATACTCAATAGCCAAAGATTGCTGAAGTAATCACTCCTCTACTCCTGATTACAGAAAATCCCTACAGGGTTTGTCCCCTTCTGCTGCCTCTTGTCAAATTGCAGAGCAGGCAACACTCAAGTCTATTAATATAGGTCTTTTGAACATGATTAATTGGGTTTTTAAGTGGGTCAGTTTCTTCCAAAATTTCTTGCTTACTTAGTTCCCCTTGCACTTGCAGCTGTCCACATGTGATGCTTTGTTTTTGTGGTATCATCTGCAACTCTTTTCTCATTTGATGCACTCTCGTGATTTTCTGCATAAGGTTCTCAGTAGGAGCCTGTTTTATTTCTCAGTTTCGTTTGCTGCTTGCCTGTGCAGTCCTATCATCAAATGGCTTTTCTGTATTACATGTGCAAATAGCCATTGAGCACTGCAGATCCTTTATTGACCTCCTGCTTTGCTAGTGATGCAGTTACTCTAGAGGAGTTGTGAGCCAATTCTGCAGATGGGCCAGTCTTGCTGCCTGTTTGGATAGTTCTGTTTGTTTTATTTTTATACTATCCTAAGGTGAAATATTTTTTCATGGTTTGTCAAACAAGATTATGGATTTGACTGTAAACTATGACTCATCTCAGCCTTCGTTTTTCTTATTAAGAATGATCCTGGAGGAAAGTGCAAATGAAAATGTCAGATCTGTCATAAATAATGTAAAAATGACAGCCAGGAGGAGAGGTCTCCCAGACCCTCTTTCTCTCCACAAACACAGAAAAGAAATCCATTTCGGAGGGCTAGGTCTGCAGCTTGTGCAAAGTTTTATCATCCTTTTGACTTCGTTGCATTTAAGTGTTTACATCATCCAGGTATCTAGTCCAAATATCTCATTTTTACCTTTTTTTTGGAGGAATATCTATCGTCATTCTTCATTGTTCAGCCAGGAATTAAGCATTTGAGCTTATAGCTCCTATTCTTAGTTGATTCTATGAACATATTTCATCTCCCTGATATTTTATTTCTGGAAGCAATGCTATATCCAGAGTGCAATTAAACTAGTAATTCTTTGCTCTATGTTTTTTTCAGAAAGCCACTTTTAAAGATTTAATGTCTCAAAAAAGAAAAATTGTGGTGGACCAGCAGTAAAAAATTAAATCCTTGACAGTTCTTCAGCACACAATATCTAACGCTGTTGCTAAACAGTCTGGTCTGTTGCAGTGGGTAGTGTGGGGGCACAGAACTGTGTTGCCAGTAACAGACATCTGATTTCAGGGGCATGCGCAAATACTAGCCTAGTGATCGGGTTGAGGTAAGAATATGTTATACACGTAGTGATCAGAAGTGCCAGAAACCTTGCATTTAATGTCAGTGCCTGTTATAAGATGTAGGGGGAAACTAATGAAAACAAACACTTCTTCTATCATCTTTTCTCTTTTAAGGAGGAGAATCTTACTGGGGAAAACCTTTCAAAGATGAATTTAAGCCCAACTTGTCCCACACGGGACGTGGTGTTCTTAGTATGGCCAATTCAGGACCCAACACAAACAAATCGCAGTTGTAAGTACTCACTCTTCGTGTTTTATTGTTTCCCTCTAGACATTGTGTCTTACTCTGTTAAGAAAACAAATTACATTTTACAAGCTACTCTTTAAGGTTCAGTCAAGTGAAATATTCTGTTGAGTCCTGCATATTGAAATCAGGGTAGCTACAGCTGCTGTTACCCAATCTAAGAGCAAAGTGAAGCACGGCAAGAAGACCTGCAGGTTCATTGTATCATCATTAATTTGTCTTTTCTGTTTTTATGATTTGAAGTTTTTGTTCATTGTTGTCAGTGTCCCCCCACTGTTATCCCTGTGAGATCATTGCACTTCTCCACTCTGTTTAAATTTAGCTACGTATTGAACTTTTTGGAAGGTCTTAATGAAACGAAACATATACTCGATGAAAGCGTTGCTTCTTTTTATTCACCTGATTTTAAACAAATTAGAACAGTTCTGCACTGTTGAAATGTGTAGAACCCAGACGTGGCAGAATGCAGAATCTGGGATTGAGAATGACTTGTTTTTCAATGTACAAAAGCAGAATGAGGACTAAAATGAGGAAGAAATGAATGAAGAAGCAGGAAGAACAAGAAATGAAATTTAAAGATATTGATGTTGTAATAACCTTCTTTATGCGTAACATTAATACGGGTGTTTGCCTGCAGTCTTTTGAAAATGTTCTGTGTCACTTTGAGCCAACTATTTATTAGCTGCTCTATAAGTACTTCTATAGAAGAAAATTGTACTTTTATTGGGAGCCCCAGGAAAGAGTGAGTGTGTGTGTGTACAGTACTGTGTGTTGGGATGGGAAGGGAGGGAGGGAGTTCTTGCTGTTGGTCTTCATGATGCTAAGTATTATTATGGCTTGTAAACTATGTAGTAGTGTGGTCAGCTTTAAACATAAGTGCTTGTCTCAGGGCCTTTAATAGGCTTACTCATACTTAAAGCTAAGCACATATTGGGCAGTTTGCAGGATCAAGTTGCTATAGAGCTTATTTTGGATTTTAATGTTATTGCCAGCACTCAGGTACTAAATTAGGGGAGAGTATAGGCTTTTCTTCTTTTTTTTTTTTTTAAAAAGGGATTCTAGAAACAGAAGTCAGAGACAGTTCATGATTGATGTGCCATATTGAGTTACATCATCTGCTGCTGCAAATGCGATTGACTGTATGTTTCCCTAAAATTTGCAAATGATATATGAAATTCCTCTATGTGTGAAGTCCTTCAGAGACTCTAGCTGCCCATATTTATAAAGCTTCCTAAGCAGTGTTTAGACACTTCTGGCAACTGTTGTGGCCTTAGGAACTGGGTGAGTAGTTCTCCCCATAGGTGACAGACACTGCAGTGCAGAGCGAGCTGGGTCCCCTGTGTAAGGTGATGCTCGGATAATGCTCAGGACTTCTCCTCCGGGATCATCCTGAGTTATGTTAATTCCATTGTCCTTAATTTTATTTTGACTGCGGTGATGGATGATAAGCTTTCTCTGTATATTTGCTACTGCTCAGATTATTTTTATTACAATGCTACGTAATTGACCACTTGATAATCTTAAGTATTGGATATCTGGGAATAAACTGGTACAAAGAACCCATGTACAAGGCGAAGTTGTAATGTTTGTGCTGTGTAGGAGTTTGCATTCTGCACAGCATCTCAAAGCTTTCCTAGGGCAAGCTACGTCTTAATAGATTGTCTGGCAGATTGCAGCCCCTCCTATTTGTAATCATATAACTTCCTGAGGCAGTTGCTTATATGGAAAAGTGCTTTTGGAATGCTTATATATTTTTAGCTGTCTCTAATGTAGTGTAACAGATGGAGACAGGGAGGAGAGCCAGCACTTCATGTCCAGCCAAGATGGGCCATCGTGGTCTGCAGACCACAGTGTGGAAACCTCTGTCTCATATGCTTGTAGTCCAGGTCTTCCAAAGAAGCATTCAGCTTTAGAGAAAAGTTTTAGTAGTAAAGGTTGCTTTGGATTTGGTATTTTAGTCCCCGTGTTTAAGTTTAAAATACAACCTCAAAAATTAAAACTCCAATTAATTAAAAATAAAAAATCCAAGTTTCACAGGTTTTCATTACTTTTGACACTTCGAAGTATTCTTCTGCCACGTTTGTATCCAAAGCACAAATTTGGTCTGTCCAGAGGAGGAGTGGCTCACTGACAGGCCAATTTAATGGAAGAGAAATGCAAAAAGTAAATATCTAAAAGATAGCAGTTTACACTGGCAGAGGGCTGTTGTGTTGTATAACTGTATTGACTGGATACAGGCTCCCAACCATGCACAAGAAATGTACTTCTCAAGCAGGATGCACGTCTCCCTGCCCTGCACGAGCTTCCCAGGGCCTGCCTAGCCAAGGAGGCAGATGCTCGCATTAATTTTGGACTTTGTGCAAGTCACCATGCTTGCAGTACTGTTTAGGGATGTTAGTAAGGCATAAAAATGAGAAGGCAAAACTCTAGAAATCCAAGACGAAAGCCACAAAACAGAGGAGTTAAAGGATGTTTGGCCAGCGGGCCTCCCAGAGAGGAGCCAGAGAGGGAGAGGGGCTTGTCTTCTCTCAGAGAGCTTTTGCATACATGCTCTGTTTTTAAGCATTACTGGCTGTTGTTGAGTGTCAATGAAATAATATGCTGTTATGTCTTTATTCCTTCCAGCTTCATCACATTCCGCTCTTGTGCATATCTGGACAAGAAGCACACAGTTTTTGGAAGGTAAGTGAAGAATATTATGAACTGCAGTATAGCAGACATGCTCTCCTGTGTGTCTGAAGCATGAAGAAAAGAATCTAGTGACTCTTGCAATTGAACTGGAGCAAAATCCTAGCCTACAATCCAGTTCTGGTCATGAGTAGGTGGCCAACATCGCATTGGTGCCAGTCATCAGACTCTGCCTTTTTTTTCCTCCTTCCATCACTGTAACTTGCCTTACTTCCCATCTGTGGGTGGCCCTCCAGGGAGTCATGAACAAAGTAATCATTGTCCCCTAACCAACCATGTTAATATTTGTGCATGCTAATTGCTGGGACACAAGAGATTACCTCTTCAACACCGCTTTCATCCTCTTATGAGCTGTCAACCGGGAAATTAGTCATGACAGGGCTGCTCTTCGTTGTGGCATAGAACACAGAGCGTCTGCATAGGTGAGGTCTTTTGGCCTCTTTTATTCTTATTTTATTCTATTCTTCTTTTCTTTTATTCCTGACAGTTATCATTGTAAAATCTGTTTGTGTGCATGTGTGTGAGTACATACATACATGTTTATGTGTGTATATATAAAAAGATATTATCAATGCCAAGACACCAAGGGAACTTCATTCTTTATAAAGAAATCTCTTCCCAAAGTCTTTTCCAGTCAAGTCCTCATTACATGGAGATCAAGGGAGTTATTACAGAAGATGTTACAAAATCTCTATGTTGCAGTTAGTTCTTTGCCCTTGGTATTTACCAAGTCATGCATAGCTGTTCTAACAAATGCCTCGGTACAAATGGCAGGAAGGAGAATTTTATTAGCCTGCTTCATTGGTAGTTCCCAAGGATTTTACAGTCTTTTTTAAAGGAAGATTTGTTTTTTATTCTTTTCAAAGTTTTATCCGTTTGAAAGGCAGCAATTGAAAATAAATGCATGCGCCGTTTTACTTTGATTGGATGCCATACAATTGTGCTGTACAATGAAAGTGATATATTTAATCCTTCTTCTCTGCCTGTGAGTTCTTGAGACAGAAACTGGCTTTATTTTAAACAATTATTTTAGTGCCGTTAGTTCCAAAACTGATTCTGCAACAATTGCACCCTTTGAAATATATTTCTTTTTCCTTTCTCAGGTCTCTCCTAGAAAAATTTAAAGTTCCCTTGTCATTTGTGAAAGCAGATAAATAAATCAAATTCTAATACTGAAAGCTGAGAGCAAGTATATTCTTGGAGGAGTTACATTACCCATGTCTTAAGACTGCTTCACTTAAGCTACAATTTGAGTCTTCCTTGCAAAAATTCCATTAAATCCTACACGGTAATGCTGTTAACCTGAGCTTGCCACCTCACCAAATAGTATTTGGGTTAGGACAGCTCAGCTGAAAATGTGACTGTTCTTCAGTTCTGGATACAGCCTGGCTTCAGTGAGCATCCTGTATAGTCCTCCAGTGTCTTTGCTGTGTTTCCCTAGTGTGCTCCAGTTTTACCGTAATTCACCAGGAAAGAATTTAGAGAGTAGCTGAGCTTACTGCAGTGCAGGGAGTGTGCTCCCAGAAGCCATCACACCATGCATAACACCTCAAGTACCTTATGAGGAAAATAGCTCAAATGATGCTTCAGACTGTACGTTGCCCTTCAGAGAGGAATTACTTCAGTCCAGGTAACTCTGGTTAAGTGTATAGCAGAGATTTATTCAGTGGCAGTTTTAGGAAAGACTGTCTTAATTTTTGAATTGTCCTTGCTACTACAGAAATCTGAACTTGGTTGCCAGAATAAAGAAGTGATGCAGCTTTCTGAGCGCTACAAATGTTCTTAGCCGAAATACAAAGGAACAACTTTATTAAAAAAAAGTTGTTTTAGAATTGTGTTTGGCTCCCTGCATGAAAACTAAGTGACATCTTCATCTGAACACAGAGAAGGTGTATTTTAGTCTGGACTTTCTTGCATGTAAATGAAGGTTAATTTAAAGAATGTGAAAAATGAAGATGCTGGAATAGATGCATTCCAGTCACTCTGTATTTATCTACAGATTGACTACTTAAATAATTGAGTTCACCTACGAATTAAATATAAAAGGCTGTTGTGTGCAGCTCTTAAGATCTGTATTCCGTCATCAAAATCCTTCAGCTGTTTTTACCTGTATTTCTTTTTAAAAGCCATAAAAGCCAAAAGATTCAAGGGGTTGTACCTCAACTGAAACTCCAGCTTCAGTTTGCTATTTTAGATCCTGGGTGTTTCCAGGATTTGCTGACTGTACCTGATCTTAGACTGTATAGTACAGATAGTAATATCTGGGAAGCATATCTAGGTTTAAGAATAGAATAGAATTAAATAGAATAGAATGGAATGAACCCATGAAATAAGAATTCTTTGTTTCCATGAATGTTAAATTGGATTGTCTTAATTGGATGCTTACTGGCCTGTTGTGACTTTCATATAGATTTGAGGATTACTTATTTCAGTTAATATAAAAACCTAAATACTCTGATCTCAACTGTACCCTCAGCTGTTTCTGTGTGGCTCTCGTTCATGTTAGTGAGTGTCACATATGTTTCTTTCAGAGCAGAATTTCACCTGTTTGTAATTTGTATAGAACTTTTCAGCAGGCTTTCCTTACTTTGGAGAACAAAAAAGAGTCAAAGAGCAACCATTCCCCACCCCTCTCTCTGTTTTTTTTGGTCCTGTGTGGGATGGATCATTGAAAAGTTCCTTCTCTGGAGCTGCATCTTATTTGTGTCCCCACTGGTTTGAAACACAGTTTTTGCACAGTAGCAGTTACTAATGTTGGATGTTTGGCTGTTAAGTGTGTTTGGAAAACACACCAGCTGCAGGCAGTGGGACTGTGAAGAGGTGGCACGTGTCTGGCTTGGTGCACTGGAATTTTCAAGTCTCAGAAGGCTGCAGCTGGAGGACAGGGAGGGCATCTCATCGTGATTGTGCTGCCCACCATGGCAATAATGAGGATGGATGTTACTGAAAATAAAGGAGATAATTTGGCATGGTTAGGGAGCGAAAACAAAGGCATAGAGTGAGAGAAGAATGCCTTCCCCTGGAGGTGTGTTGCAGGCTGCACGGATTTCCTGCTCCAGCAGAGCTGCCTAGATTAAATTAGTAATTACCATTTCTAGTAATTACCATTTCTCCTGACTTAGAGAATGCTGTAATTAACGTGAAAACTAACTGGTGGCTTTTGTTGGCTTCTAGCTAGCTGGTAAGAGGTTTAATTTAGAAACTCAAATAATGTAAACCAACTGACACGCATTAGCTCTGCACAGAGCGGATGAGAAGCATTTGCAGGTGACTGCTGCATGGGGAAGGTCCTGTCTGCTGCGGCTGTGGGCTGTGTGTGAGGGGGCTCCCGCTTAGCCATGCTACAGCTGGGAGGTCAACTGCTGCGTGAGCCACATGAGCTACAGGCATGTTACAGCCAAAACACAGGTATGGGTTCACATTCCTGTCTGGCGTGCTTTATGAAATTTAGAAGCACATCCCATCCGTGGTGTCATTATATTTTCTGTTACTCCAATGGCTCACAGCTCCTGTGGATCAGAGACCTGGCACATTTGCCCTTTATAAGCAGAAACAGAAACATAATCTCTGTCCCAGAGAGCTGTGTAGGTAGAGAAGAGACTGCATATAACAGGGAAGTCACAACAGCAACCCCTTTCAGTTTACCTTCCACCGGCAGTTTGCACTTCCTTCAGAACCAAGGAAAAAGAAAACACCAGGAAAAATGAAGTGGCTTTGTGGATGTTTTGGGGGAGCCTGTTCCAAAGCTAAAAGGACACATGAAAAAGTGCATGTTTAAAATTATAGTGGAAGGTGATCGAGCCATGCTGATCAGCAGGAGGAGAGGAATGCTCTCTCTGAGTTTTGGGTGAGATTTAGGACAAGTAGGGCATGATGGGCTTGAAAGTGAGGGCAGGTTGCAGGTATGTGATGTGATGTGATAAAAAGGAGGGCGATAGAGGGAGCGGAGAGAAAAGTGTTGTGGTCAGAATGGCAAAGCTGGAAATGACCTGTGCAGCAGTTCTGTGTGGTTATTAGCCCATCACTTCTGTCTGTCAAGAACCGAGAAAAGGATCTGGCAACTGAGACAGGAGATGAGTGTATGGAGGTCAGGTTTCCCCTTTGTACGTGGCTGCACGTATCTTCTTATGCAGATAACTTTTAATTTTCTCTCAAGGTTTCTGCTGCTCATTCTTCAATTCTCCTGTTGCCAGAAATAATAAACAAGGTGGTTTGGGAAACCTCAGACTTGGTCAAATTGGAGGCACCAGTCGGTAGCTGACACGCACTCAGCTTAGTCTTCTCCCTTCTTCCTTCCTTGCCTTGCCAGATGCTTTTGTGGAAGGGAGTTTTCTTTCCTTGAATAAGTATCACTCTGTATTAAGTATTCCTTAACCTGTTTGATGCCTTCTACTGCAATTCTGTAGAATGGGGCAATAAAGTAACTCTTGTGCTCTCAAGTAATTAGCTACATAAAACAGCTACCTGGCATTATTCAGTTACCCGGGTACGGTTAAATAATGCACAGTGTCTGTTTCCACTTGTAACATTCCCTGTATGATTTCAGTCAGTGAACCCCAATGGAGTCTAAGCTGGGAGACTCTTGTTGCTCTTCTGCTTTAATACATCTGAAGAACAGAGAAATTGTGTGACAGCAGAAGAGCTGATTCTGTTGTTGAATCTGCATAGGGAGCCTGACCTAATTTTGCACTGCAGAGTCCGCTCCCCGGGCACCAGGATAGGAGTGAAGAGCAAGGTGGGAAAATAAACCAGGCCTCCTCCATGTGGAAGCCATGGCCGTGATTTCATGTAGTACACGAGGACTGGGCTGCGGGAGCAGCATGAGGGCTGCTGTCGTTTCCAGAACAGTTGTATGATCTCTGACGAGGAACCTCTGCCAAAGCAGAGAAGTCCTTACGTGCCAGGTTCATCTGTTGAGTCTAGTTTCAAAATGGTTTTTCCAAGTTGTTTTATTTTTTCAGCGCCCTTTATTACTGTGTCTCGCCTGCTAGATTAAGCCCTTATGAGAGATTGAGACGTTTTGACTGCCTCCTTGTTGCAAGTTCGGATTGCTTGCTCCATTTCAGATCGGGTGTATGCATAGAAAACATTTTGTCCTGAGCGTACTTGTTTGTGCACGTATATATTGTTCTCTCTGTGTGTGTATATAAATGTATGTTCTCCTTTTTATAAAAATAACCTTGAGGGCAGAACGTGTTTACAAAACAATATCTCTTTCTGGTTTCTGTTTCTAGTTTAAAACATTTTTTTAGAAAAGTCCAGACATTGTTCTTGTATCATCTTCTGAGCAGGAAACTCTACCATCTTGGACCGCTGCCATCCCCAGCACTGCATAAGGCTTAATTCCTATAGTTCTTCTAAACAAAAATAAGAGAAGTAGGAAGTCCATGGGTGAATGTCTGTGAGACTGCTAGGGAGCTGCAGTTCTCTGTGGGAGCAGCACTAATGTACTGATTGGCACATTGCAAATGGATAGAGCTTGCTCCAGATATTTCACTTATACTTCATGCAAAGATGTTGGCAGTGGTTATGAAGCAAGGTTACTAGCTTGCATAAAGGAGACTTAACAGGAAGTAAGATTTTAAATAACATCTCTAAATTTGAAATGCAAAGATTTCCAGTGCTAAGTTAGCTCAGTTTTCAAGAAAACAGAATGGCATGAGTAAGGGCACATTTTTGTTTTCATTACTATGCAACAGAAAAAACCTAAATGTACCTACCGTGTCATCCATGCTTAAATGTAATGCAACATTTATCGAGCTCCTCTAAAAATACAACAAGCTGTCTCAGGGATGCTGAGCTAAATATATAGTTGAGATCATAATTTCTCTGTTTAACATCTACTGGCAGTACACAGCAAACCCTCGGTTTCAGTGGTTGTTGTAAAGTAAATGGTGTCTTGCAGGTATCCTTGTTTTCACTGTAGGATGTCATCTGAACATCTGTTTAAACCTCATTTGATCAATTTAAGACAAAGCATGTGTGGCACCTTATAGAAGGAATAGAGCCAGAAACAGTGGAAAAGGTTAAACTTGTTTCTGCCCTTCTCCCTTCCCTTCCCTGCTGTATTCCCAGCTTAGCACAAGTGACACTGAACGAGAAAGGCTAACGCCGGGTGACCTGTCACCGACTGTGTAGCGCGCTTAGGACATGTAAAGGGTATAAAGGGGTATTAGTCTGAACCTCTGGAGTTTGCATTTTGTTTTAATGAAAACGATGTACAGAGTTCCTTATGCTGAGACTCAGATTTATTCATAGAACAGGTTTTATCTCTTTTTGTTTGAAGTTAGTGGATATTAGAATAATATTTAGTAGCTCTCTCTTTAGAGTTTTTGGGTTTTTTTAAATGCTTTAATGTACTGATCTGATGGTCTTTTCTATATATAACCTGTATGGGCTTTTTTCTTGGCAAGATATCTGTGAGCTTTTTTTCTTACACCCAAAATACGTATTGTGGGACAGGGAAAGAATGCCCAAAACTACTCCAGCGTATTGGTTTCCTCATTCTGTGAGGAGCAATTGCTGTAACGGATGCCAGTGCATGGACTTAGATGCTTTATATCTCGTCAAACTGATTTTAGTGCTGCAATGTAACATCATGAGATTTGACAAGAACAACATGTAATGTTTCGAGAGCCTGCATGTACATCATCTCTCTACTTGGACAAATCTGAGGAAAGTTTGCAAAATCCTTTAGTTTGAGACTTTAAGTTGAAACATTCCTTCTTTTTTTTTTGACAGCTGTGAGTGCCCTGATTAATGTGCAGTTCAGTTTTTACTGGATGGGTGATGTTTGCAATCAGATCTTGTCCTTTTTGGATTTTAATTTTTACTGACAAAACATCAGCTATGGCTGGGCCTGATCCTTAGCAAGGCTTCCAAGTGCTCCCTGAGCAAAAGTGACTAGTAAATGATTTCTAGTTCCTCTGGTCAGAGCTCTCTTCTTTGAGCTGGTAGTTTGTATTCAAATTCTTTATTTTTTTATTGGTATTATGGCAGTGTCTAAAGACATAAACCTATATTGAGAGCTCATTGTGCTGACACTGTAATATGCATAGAGATACTCTCTGCGCAGAATGTTAGAGAATGCAGGGGTGTAAAAGAAAGCAGTTTTCCATTTTAGAGACAAGAAGCTAAGAAGAAAAGAGAATTACGTGCTCTGCAGGCATAACAACTTTGTCTTCTTCCCCCTTAGCCCTTTATAATCATGTCAAAATAGACTATTTAGGTCATTAACTGATGACCTGCGAATGCCATGTCTATCACAGCCTTTTAAAATGTACAAGTGACAAAGTATTCCCAATAATGTTTAATTAGCATAGTGAACAAAGATTCGTGAGCATTGCCAAAATGCATTAGGGCTCATATTGTGGGACGTCTAGCTATGGGCTCAGGGATTACTCAGTTGAGACTGCCAGTGCATAGCTGACCTGGCTATTTCAAATTATCAGATCCTAATTAAATGAAAACATAGGAGCAGATAATGAATGGAGCTGTTGGCTAGAAAATCCTCCAATATTAAATCAGAAGTTTCCTTTAGGGGCAGTTAAAATATATCTTCAGCTGTGTGTTAATTATCAGTATTATAAGTGAATCTGATATTGGCCTGGAGGAGGATTTTTAAATTGAGTTTTTGTTACGAACTTTTCAAAGTTCCTGCAGGGTCTTCAAGCCCTGTGCTGTTTCCCCCAGTGTGCTACCTCCAGTTGCAAATGAATGAGGCTGTTCTAGCCTGCATACATGTTTGTTTAATTGCTCTTAAAAGTCACAACCTGATTACAGAATATTGACAGGCCCTTGGAGACTGAAGGGGAGAAGTTTGGAGCAGTGCAGCAGCAACAAAATGTTAGCAAGGACGGCGCTGCTCAAGGCAGGTGCTGAGCAGCATCCTCTCTGACTTGCATAGCTTTATTTTCTGTGATGGGGTCTGTCTTTTGGGTCGCATTTAGTGCCTGTCCCAGCCCGTGGGGCAGCACAGAGGGGTCGTGGTGCTGCACTAAGCACGAGGGGTGTCAAATGAGCAGGACCCATTTGCCTCTCAAACCACGGTGGTCAGCCTGTTTCATTTGGTTAACATGGCTCTTGGGAGGCGTGCATGAGGCGTGTAAGTAGGGTGGTGTGGAGTGGTAGTAGAAGGTGTATTTCTCTGTTGGATCAGCTGAGACCATCACAGGTGATGGCCAAGAACTTCTGGTGCTGGCCGGAGGACTGGTGCAGGACTGGAGAGGGCTGCCTGGCTGTGAAACACCTGCAAGAGAGAGATATCATAGTTAGAAGTAAATGTGTCAAATACCTGTGAATACAATGCGTCTTTTGGTTGAGGTATTGCTCATTTCTCTGATTTGAAAGCAGAGTTTGGTGATAAACTGGTGGAATATGTAGAGTGTTTTGATTACCCCACCACCACCAGTTTAATTTGATTTGATTTTTCCTCCATTTCATCTGCCCAGCCCTTGACAGCCTACCTGTGCTGGTACCGCAGTCCCAGTAATCCCAGCAATCAGGCTTCAAAACAGTTGCCAGCCCCCAAAGGCTGGAGGACTGCTGGCTCTCAGATTGCCCCGTCCCATGGGCAGCCCTGGGCATCTCGATGGCCGGCTCCTGCCCTCACTGCTGAGCTCCCGGCCCCAGACTCCTCTGGCTCCAGGAGCAGTGTTTTTGCATATTATGACTGCTTCTCATTGTCCCACAGCCATTAATATGGGCTGTATTTTTGGTTCCTGGCCATGTGGCTTGGCTCTATTAAAACAGATGTTGTCCAGCTACCGCCTGCTTTTCTAAGGGATCTGGATTGCTCGACATCAACGGCCTGTCTTCGTCTTTATTTACTGCTCTTCTAAGTATAGCTGTTTTCAAATTTAATTGGGGATGATGATGTGGATAAAAGTGTTAAATACCCTGGGACCAAGATCTGATCGCAGCAGGACCCCTCTGGAAACATACTGACTCAGTGGTTCCAATTTAAAATTAGATTTTGACACCTGTCAGCCAATTTTTTATTTAATGGGTGCTGTGTTCACCTCATATCGTTCTGGTTTCTCAATCAAAATATCAGCCGCCTTCTAGAAGTCTGTTCCACGGACACTGTTATCCCTGTTAACCACATCTGTCATCTCAAAGTAGAAGGTTGTTTGACAGACTCTGTTTTCCACAAAACCTTGTTGATTGCTGTGACTTATTTCCTTTCTTTCTTAATCATGTCCTGTCTCCGCTATTCCATTATTTTGCTGGGATAGATGCCAGGATGACAGGCTTACAATTATCTGGGTCACCCCATTTATCCTTTCTAAATATCCTTTTCTGGAACTTTCCCATTGTTCCACACTTTTTTTGAAAATGAACATACAGCAGTCCAGAAAGTCGCCAGCCTTTCTTAAACATTTTGAAGCAAGTATTTGGATATGTTGACTTGAAAAATGAGAGGCCGGGGATCTAATGTCCTCGTAAATAAAAACGGCGATGAAAAGTGTCCCGGCGTTATCTTGTGGCTGTGACTCGATGCTCTGCTGCTCACAAGCTCACGGTCGTGATGTGCTTTTGGAGCGGTCCTGCGCTTTCTGCGTTACTGGTGTTATGGACAACTCTGTCACTGCTCTCCAGTAGCACTGCAGTTACAATTCCCTTTCTTCCTAATATCACTCTTCGATCTGAAATACCATTTTAAAAAAAAAAAAAGGTAAAAAATCAGAAGTTAATGGAAACACCTGCTTTCTTGACCCAGTCTGTTGGGTAATTTTCAAGGCTTGTGGGAGTAACAAATGAGCTCCAAATTTATGGGTGTAGCATTAACAAGTGAACCCATTTTGGAATGGGTTTGTGTCTTTTTGCACAGACGGCTGTCCACAGTTGCTCATTCGCCATCTGGCTGGTGAGGCTACTGGGGTTTTGGGCAAATGGCTTTGCTTTGCCTCTGAGTGTTTGACTTTTCCATGTTCTATTTAATTTTAAATTCAAATCCTAGATATGAGAAAAAATTCTTACCTTCCATACTGAGTGACATTATCTTATGTCTTCCAAACACAGTTGCTGACTCCCCTTCCCCCAAACACGATGCTTTAAAAATCTGCTAGAGTAATGGGCATAAATTAGATATCTTAGAGGTAAGGGTGCAGGAATATTTTGAGTGTGTTGTGACAGCTGGAAATCGTGTCCTTCCTCTTTTAGGGTGGTTGGTGGCTTCGAGACTCTGACTGCTATGGAGAATGTGGAAAGTGACCCAAAAACGGACCGTCCCAAGGTACGTGTGAAGCACCAGGGGCTGTGCAGGAGGGCGGGAATGCATATGGCCTCGTGTGGCACTGCAGTTCGCCCCGCTGCTGCTTCTCTGAAAAATGAACTTGGGGGAGATGGCGCAACTTCATCAGCAGATTGAATCGCTCCTCTTCTGCTCCTAGGAGGAAATACGAATTCAGACAACAACTGTTTTTGTTGATCCGTATGAAGAGGCAGATGCCCAGGTGAGGATGGTTGCTTGGTTGTTTTTTTTGAGAGGTCAAAGCTCTTCTTTGAAGATCTGTGTAACTTAATGCCTTTTCTTTGAATGTGGGCAGCCCCCTGGCCCATATGGTTGCAAGCTAAGATTAAACAGTTGCCATTCAGCATTGCCAGGATCATTGCCGCTCTTTCGGTGGAAAGGTCTTGTAACTGAGTCTGGCACGGCTGCCAGTCCATCACGCTTCCAGTGGTTTCCTTTCCAAATGCCCACAGTAGCTATGGGCAGCTGCAGGTGAGAAGAGAGGAGTCTTGTTATAATGGCTGCAGACAGCCTGTTCGTAGTGGCCCTTGAGGTCTGTCTCCTAAAGCCTGCCCTGTAATCATAGTGGTGCTGATTGCTGTTTTAGAGTGCTTTAAAGCTTCAAAGAATTGTAGACATTTTCTCCTTACTCTGGACTAGCTCTTGCAACAGATTATATTCTTTGCTTCCCACAGGTTGCTGCGGAAAGACAGAAAGTCCAGCTAGAAGAAGAAGCAGCAAAAACAAAAGTTGAGGTGGTCCCACCAAAGAAGGAGGTCCAGACTCCTAAAACTTACCGGCAGGGGATTGGAAAATACATTAACATGGCTGCAGCGTGAGTTCCCTGCCCATCTGATCTTTGCTGAGTGTTTTAGTTGCCTTTCCTGCTGGATGCTGACCCTGTCCAGTGCCATTGCTCAGATGCTTGGTTTGTGCCAGCAGGCTTTGCAAAGGCACCTTCCTGCAGTCCTAACAGTCAAGAGTTCTCTCTACTTCTGTTGTTTTTCAAGATTACAAGTTAACTGAGCTTTCCTTTTAGCACTCGAACATGGCCAAGTTGGCCTTTAACAGTGTGTGCTGACTTCAGAAATGGAGATACATTTCCACAACTCAGAAGTCGTTGAGGAACTGTACTGTGTCACTTCCTACACCATCTTTTATTCTCTCCCTCTTCTGCAGCTATTTCTGAAGGCCACGGTCCCACAGATGTTTCTCTTTTAGCAGCTTCTCCCCTGCACGAAGTAGTTGCCTTAAACCCGTATCAGTCTGCTGATCTGGTTCCCTGTTCAGCTGCACAAACAGTGGTACCAGCTCAACTGAAATGGCTGGAAAGGGGAGCAGGTTCCCAGGCTTGCTGTGGGAGCACAGGGCGTCTGGCAAGTAGCTCCAGGGTGCCTGGCTGGTTGTACAGGCTTGTCCTAAAGCATCCTCTCCCAGACGCCCTTTGTACACCCGTTGGGATTGGCAGCATCGCTTGCTTTCCTAAGGACAGTACAGAATCCCACCTGAGTGGCAGCTTTGCATGAGTTTTGGATAAATTAAAATAAATGCCTTCCACTTGATTTTTTACAGACTTCTCTAAAAGTATTTGCAAAAATGCTGTTGTCTGTCTGCTGCATAAAGGCATGTATTTATGCATACACAGATTGGACAGCTATTTAATCAGCTTGTATATGCCTGTGTGACTTCCAGGCATTAGTATAACTGTGAGAACAGAAAAATATGTTAGCCCATGTAGGTCAGTTTGGTATGTCAGTTAAACGTTTCAGTTACAAAATATTGCTTGGCCCTTAAAATATTATGTTCAGCTTAAAATTGCTGCCATTCTGCACTGCTTTTACAGAGGAAACCCAGGCAGAGTTTGCAACTCTGGAAAGGGCCAAGTAGTATAGAAAGGACTTTTCTTTCCTAGTCCTTCACTTATTGCAGCCTGCCTTGAAACTGGGATTTTGGTCTGTAGCAGCCCTTTGGCAGGTTCTCGGTTTCTCCCTATCGGCTAGTGGTATCTGACAATAAAACCACAGTATGTGATCTGGCTGCGTAGTGCTTCCAGGGGGCTGCAAACTCTGCTCCAGAGAGGCTGAGAATAGCAGCAGCAACTGCAACAGGCTGTGCTCAAGAAACAGGAAAGGATCTGAAAAACTTGCCCAGTTCCTTTACACCTAATTCCCCATAAATCTTTTTGCTGCCACAAATGCAGGTGAGAAGGCGGGAAGAGAACTTGTGGTTCACGTTTTCATTGTGACTGTGCTAAAAAAAGTACAGCTGTTAAATCTTCAGCTCTGGCCTGGAGAATTTGTTGGGTTTTGAACACGTTCCTGGAAGTGTTCAAAGCCTGACCCCAAACCATCTCCACAGACTGGCACAGTCTCCCTCTTTTTGGGTATGCCAAAGGCCCCCGTCCCCATCCCCTCTGCGGTCCCCATGCCGGCACAGAGCTTGTACTCCTCTCTCGTTGATAAGGGGTGGGCTGGCTCCAGCGTAGCTGTTGCTGGCAGAGGAAGGGCATCCAGCTGCCCTGGTCCCATTGAACAGCAAATAGTCCCTGAGAGTTGTTTTCATTTTGGCTCCAGGAAGCGCAGTGTGGAAGATGATGACGGGCCCTCAACCAGCGCAGCTGCGAAGAAAGAGAAAAAGAGCACAGGCTTTGGGGACTTCAGCTCCTGGTAGCAGCGCGGGGAGCCTAGCACTGGAGCAGCACAGCAAAAAAGAAAAGGGGGCGTCCCACGTGTCCCCGAAGAGCCCGAAAGACAGTCTGTCCTGGGGAGGGAAGGCACCAGCCTGCCCTTCCACTGGGGAAGAAAACTGTTGCTTTGTTAAGGCTGGTTAATGTGGCTTTGTTTTCTAGAGAGCTGCGTTCCCCGCACTGCATCTTCCTCGAAGGCCTTTTTGTTGTTGTTTTGCTAAGCAGGGAGCAGGCAGCCCAGCTCCGCTGGGGATTAGCTGGAGCCTTTCTGTGCTTGGCTGGCAGCAGCCCAGGCAGAGCCCAGCCTTGCAGGACGCTACTTCAGTGAACAGCTACGTTGGTGAAAGAGCTCCTTTTACAGGTAATCGTTTCCAGACGAGCCAAGTCTGCCAAATGAAGGGATGAATTGATGTGCTGGGGAAGCGCCTGTGCTGCTGTAGCGCTTTGTGGAGGGGAGGAGAGGGCTTCAGCCTGTCCTGCCCTCCCCTCCCAGCTGCCTTTTGCTAGTTCTCAGCAAGGACCAATTCCGTCTCTTGCTCTTTGCGGGCCTGCCTCCTGTCTGGACTGACTGCTGTCGGTCTCCATAGGCCTCGCTCACTCCAAAAACAGCTCTCTCTGTACCCATTTAAGTCTCTGACAGCCTGGGAAGCAGCAGATCTGGATGGGGAGCCTGGGGTAGCTGCACCACTCGTTCCTCCCAGTGCCTGGCCTTCCCTGAGCCACTGGGCAGCCAGAGGCACCAGGACGCACCAGTTCAAACCTGCCCTCAGGTCCCAGAAACTACAGCCTGGAGCAACTGAGCAGGATTATAAACAACTTCTTTGGTTTTTTTTTTGTAACCATCCCTAAAGCCTGCTCCTTGCAGGGGAACACACACCATACTCTGCCCCGACATCAGTCTTCCCATCATCAGGGAAAAACCATATGATATAGCTGACAGGCATCTCAGATATTTCCGTTGCATACCCACAAATTATTAGGCAGCCTAGTAAAGGCCTTATGGGGTAAAGATATATCAGCCTGTCGAGTTTTAATCCAAAAACCTCTGGGTGTTACCGTCAATTAGACATAGCAGGCTAGATCCAGAACATTACTTTTCAGTTCATCTTAGGTGTTTTCAGATGACAGAAATACCCTCCCTACCTCTCTACGTACCTGAGGAGATAGTTTTGTAATTAGCTCTGTAGCAATACATTTATACTGGTGGGTTCATGTTTTAAGAGAAGATTCCATTTATATGAAATTGCTGTAAAAACTTTTGGTAAAATGTTTTGCATTAAAATACCTTTATTTTCTTTTGAGTGCTTGCCTTTCACTGTTCAACTGTCATTTCCAAGATCATGGCATTGCAAGGTTGATTGTCGTACCAGGAAATAATTCATTCCTGCTTTTTAAGATGCTTATAAGGAACTCTGGGATCTTTGCGGATATGATTACATCTTTGTTAAATCATAGGAAGTTCAAACTAGTCTGAAATAATAGTAGGGGGTTTTTGTTTTGCACATTTTGCAGTGTATGAGTTTGAAGTAACAGTGTTTGACTCCTGGACAGGGGATGTGATGGTACTTCCCACAAGCTGAGTTTCTTGGGTCTTACTGAAACCTCTTGCTTCTCCTGGGCTGGCCTTTTCCTGATAAATTACTATTGATCCCTTCTACCTAACTTCTGCTTCAGCATGTTTTTGAGTTGTCAGGTTCACAGTATTGCAAGAGCTGGAATAGGCAGTTTAATGAAATCTGTAAGAGTAAAATGCTTTTTTGTACTAGATTAAAATGGAGATTATTATGAAAGAAAGGAGCTTTTGATTACAAGGAAGGCAACAGAGGTGTGGCAAGGACTCCTCTTTCAGCAAGAGTCCTTGCTACAGATTGATATAAGGGACAGTTTCCTTTCGCAGCAGCAGGCTGCAGAGATAACTACCCGCTTTCCCTTTCTGCTCCAGCTTTTTGGCAGCGCTCACGGCGGTCCACAAAGGACCACTGCCATGCAAAGTGCAGACGGGACCGCTGCCCTTCCAAGCACTGCCTTTGCACTGCCCGTTTCATTACAATTTCCCACCATAACATCAGACACACAAGAAAGAGCAATTTCCTGGCTTCTAGGAAGGGCTGAGCATAACCCTTTTAGTTTTGTTCTAAGCAGGGGTGAAGCTCCTCAGCCTCCGTTCGCCGCTCGACCTGCACCCAGTTCTCGGGCTGATCTGCTGGTGCTCCCTGCTGTTGGTACCTCCCGGGCTGGGGGACGCTGGCTCTGGCCCGTCCCCAGGGTGCTGCCGTGGGGCGCGGAGGTCGGGCCGTTTGGCTGAGGCCATGTGCTGAGTCAGCAGCTGGGCTGGGGTTTGTGCCGACAGCCTCTGCAGGGCAGTGGAACCGTCGGTGCTCAGGCAGCCAGACCCTGCAGCAAATTTTTGTTCTAAATTCCCACCTCTCTGCTCCCTCCCACACCTGTATTTCTGCATACGTGGTCAATATTTTTTTTAACTTCAGCTTTTCTTCCGATCGACAAAACCACGGGGACAATGTGACACAAGCTCTTCTCTAAAAGATGAGTGAAAATGGTGAACCATACTGATGGGGGCACAAGGAGGGTGCCCAGAGAGCAGGGCAGTGTGGCGTAGCCCTCGTTTTTGAAATCCTGGCTCTTTGCTGGGTGCTTGCAGAGTTTCTACTACCTGAGTCGGGAAAGGGGAGGAAGGAGGCTTTGCTGAAACCTTTTCTGCCCCTTTCATCGCTTGGTTCTCCAGCAAGGATGGTGTGTTAAGGGAATACCCAAACCAGCTCCTGCCGTGGCCAGAGGGATAGGCAGGAACTGTGTAGCCTTACTACAGAAAGTCACTCCTGGGAACTGCTGTGCTATTTGTAAGCACATTTTTACATTCTTTTGACACTTTTCCAGTAAATGCACTTAGAGAGAAAAAGTAGGATTTTAACCAAGGCTGAAATAGCTTTTGTCTGGCCTTGGCTAGAACAACATGAGTGCTCTGCTACTTTGCATTGCTCCATACCCGAGTCATTTTGCTGAAAAGCAGACGCACTGGGTGACCAGTAAATTCACCATTTCCTGAGATCTGGCACTGCAGCAGCAAACACCACGAGCACAAAACGTCCTCAAGAAGGCGGTGGCACGCGGTGGGCTGGCAGCCATGACCACTCATTTCCATACCGCCGCACGAAGACGTAGGGCTCGCAGGAGACTCGGCTCTTCGCCTCTGCTTTTTCTGGCAAGAATTCAGCCTGGCCCCTCAAGGACCGTAGTATTGTCTGTGTGGGAAACGGCACTAATTGAATGGTTTTCAAGCTAAATAGCTGCAGCTCTATTTCCATATTTACCAAGGAAAAAAGCCCAAAATATTGTTGTTCAGTATAATTTTGCCTGTTTCCCGCTGGCTTGAATTGCTACAGCCCACTTTCCTGGAAGCAGGAGCTCGTACAAGCAATTGCTCTCCTTCAGCATCCTGTGGTGGATTGTACTGGTACCCATCTCGTGGGGCCATGAACTGTGAATGGTGCGTAGTCAGACTCTGTGTTTTAAGGTCTCCAAGAAAATCCTGCTTCTCCCTCCAGCTCCTTTCACTATGGGGACCAGGCAGTGAGTGTTCCCCAGAGCCCAACCCACCCTCGGCCATAAGGACGAGGGGCTCGATGGGGTGGAGCAGAGGCACGTGCAGAATTCAGTCCAGCATGGCTTGGCTCAATTCCCATTTGTGCTAAATTTACTCCAATTTACTACTTCTTACTGTGAATTAAAAACCACACAACGTACCTCTACCAGGTACTGCTCCAGGCAAAGGGCTGTCGTATCCTCTTGAGCCTGACCAGTGGGTGCAGGGAAGATGATCCAGGCCCTGGACCAGCTGCTCTTGGGATGCCGTTGGTGTCAGAAGCAGAGCAGAGCACAGGCAGAGACGAATGGGCAGAGACAACCTGGAGGAGCCTGTGACGCTTGGTACGACGGGGATGGGGGAAGGAAGGGCTGCTGGGTGTGCCAGCATGTCTTGCTGGAGCCCGGCCTGCGGGTTGCAGCTATCAGACCCTTGGAGGTGGCTGCTGGACCCACAGGGCAGTGGAGCTAAAGCAGAGGAGGTGCGGGAAGCGCCAGGGCTGCCTTCCAGGGCACTCCCTGCCTCGCAGGCTTGGGGATCTCACCGGGCACATCACGCAGGGGGCACATCCCTGCCCCGAAGCAGCTGCCTACGCCTGTGCCTCCACCTTGCACAGGCATCCTTGGGAACCAAATACCTGATGGGATCCATTCTGCTCTCCAGGTGTTTCCTGGCCAATTCCTGGCAGTTTTTTGAGATGTTTCCCAACCCTTAGTGCCTCCATGTGCACCTGCCACGTGTCGTATGCCTGTGTGTTGGCTCCAATACAGACCTACTGACCCCAGCCTCTGCTGGGGCTGCTGAGCTCTGTTTTTGCATTTTCCAACCCGACTTAGCCCCAGAGACCTCAGGGTGAGAAGCCAGGATGAGCACCTGCTTCCCTGCCCAGGCGAGGGGCATTTGTGCCCTTTTGGTCCCCTGGGCTTTGACACTATGTCCGTGGTCTGAGCTTTGATGCAGCCTCTCCTCAAGAGCGGTGGTCAGCTACCCCTCGGCTGGCTGCAAAGTTGACAGCAGAAAATCAAAAATTCACTTCTTGGTTTGTGGCGGGGCTCCTGCGGGCGCTGGGCGTCCCCCTGGGGCGAGCTGCTCACCGGTGGCTCTGGGTCAGCTGCACCAAAGGCCGTCTTGTTGAAACCGAGGGAGCATGCTAACCGAGCTCTGTGTCCCTCGCCTAGCAGGAAAAACAGACTTAATAGCAGAAATAATAGCAGCAAAAGCTGCTGTTTATCTGCCCAATTCCCTTTGGCAGAGCCCGTAGGCAGCCTGCGGGAGCAATGCTGTGTCCAGCGTGGCCGTGCGGTGTGGCTGCCTGGGAGATCTGCTCTGAGTTGATGCTCTTTGTGCCATTGGCACCGAGGCTTTAAGTACAGCGAGGTAAAGGTTGCTTTAAAGCTACAGAAACAGTTTAGGGCAGCTGCAGGTCTTGTGGTTGCATGTGGATGTGCTTGCAGGGAAGTGCAGGGTTTTGGTTCAAAAGCAGCAGCATGTTGGTTTAACGCTGCTTGCGCTGGTGCGTCAAGGGCAGGACTCCGCTGCCCGAATCCTGCATGTGGGCGGCAGATGCCCACACATGACGAGGGCTTAAGCAAAAGCGGTGAAGGGCTGAAGTGCTCAATGCAGCGAAGTCACGGCCAAGCCCTCCGAAGGAGGAGGGGAGGCCCGAGCACACTGGAGCCGATGGGTGCCAGAGAGTCAGTGCCGCTGGCTCCTGGCTGTTGCACGCTCAGCCAGACGGGCACAGCGTTGGTGGGTGCAGAGGGCTCTCGCAGCCCCCCTGGGCATGGGCTGCATCAGCCCCCTCGGCCGGTGGCGGAGACGCCGGCATGGCCGTGGCCACCCTGCAGCCGGTGGGAGCAGCTGCCGGATAAACCCAGCGCTCACACACTGGGTTATAAGTATCACGTATTTCTGGGATCCCCCTGCCACCCCTCAGCAGCGGTGTTTGGAAGGAACAGGATGCCGGAAATCTTGTGCCAGGAAGCAGCTTTTATAAGCAAGGGAGGGGATTTGCCAAGCATCCCCCCACGTTTCAACACTGTTTGCTTTGGGGAAGGCAAACAAACTAAATCAGACTGCACAGGAAGGAGGTGGGCAGCTGCCTGCCCCGGCCGGCAACAGGTTACACCGCACGGCGCGGCCAGAGATTTCTCGCTTCCTCTCTTTCTCTAGAAAGCGAATTTGTTATCACAGCCGTGGCGGTAGATTTAACCGCCCTGTGCCATGACTGCGGGGAAGGGGCTGGAGCCAAGGCTGTGCTCAGAGCTTGGGGAGCACATCCCCTCTGCTCCAGGACACGCACCTCCAGAGCAGCGACATCCAACCCCATCGGCTCAGACCTGGCTGTCCCCATCCCTGCCGCCCACAGGGACCAGGACCCCCGCTGCAGTGCAAGGCTGTGACCAGGCTGCGGTGCTGGGGGGGGACAACGGCGTGGCATCACACCCTCCTGCCCTGCCGTGCAGCCAGTGTCCACCCGCCCATCCCACGCGCTGCTTTAGCTCACTAATCTGGCACAAACAGCCAGCAGTGGGTTTGCTTCTTGGGCCTTAAACCCTGCAGCAGAAAAACACCTCTAAAAAAGCAAAAGGAGCTTGATCGGAGAGAGGCTCCCAGTGGTGTCAGCCCCTTCCCCACTCCCACAGCCCCCACGTCCCGCACATCCTTTGGGCAGCCCAGGCGGGTTTTCGGAAGCTCCAGCCGTGGCTGCTGGTGCCCAGCAAGCAGCAGTTGTGGCCATGCGGTGTCGTGGCTGACTGCAGCGTGTGTCCCACGCCAGACGCCTTCACTGCGAGGCAGCGGTAGCTGGTGAGCTGCGGCGCTGCGTTGGGGTGACGGCCACAGCACAGCTGTTCGCAGCCGAGAGTGCGTAAAAGTGTGCATAGGGATTTTTAAACAAAAAGCACATTGTGACCACGGGCTGGGGCACCCCATGGCCCTGGGAGGGATGTTCCCACTGAAGGGACATGCGGCCGTTTGGGACTCTGAAAAGCAGCTCCTCAGTGCTGCCTGGAGCTGGTGGCGGCGGGACCATGGGGGGAGAGCTGAGCCTGGGGGGCATCCTGCAGCAAAGCCTCAGTGGAGCTGGGGGGCCTGACACCACTTTGCTGCAAAGCCTGAACCCCACTGAACTCGGCCCTCGTGCATCGCAGCGCTGCCGTGTTAGTGCGGGGCACGGCGGGCTGCTGCGTGGCGGGGGGCCGCGGGGGCTGTGCACGGCACCTCGGCGAGGCCAGCACTGACTCACCCTCTGCTGAGCTCAGGCGCTGCAGCCCAGTGACTTCATCCGCTGGAAATAGCAACTGAGGAGGAACCGTCTCTCTGTCACCGCCATACTCATATAGACACACAGGCGCTCGCTGCTGCCTGCACCGCTGCCTGCACCCCAGCCCCAGCCGCGGGAGCTGGTTGAGCCCTGAGGCAGGAGCAGCCCTCCGGTCTCACCCCAGCTCCATGCTGGAGCTGCTCCACACGGGATGGAGCAGGATGGGGCCCTGTGGCTGCAGGGGGCCAATGGCATTTGACAGGCGAGGTGCTGCCGGCCCTGTGAGGGACGGTGCAGGATGCTGCTGCAGGAGTCGGTGAAGTCAAAGTGTTTCAAGGCCAGAAAAATCACAGCTTTATCCACCCCACCTGCTCGTACAGCACAGACAGTACAGTTTGCACTCAAGCCAATAATGTCTCCTTGGCTAAAATGTGGCTTCCAGAAAGGCACTGGGCTCTCTGCAAAGGCTTCAAGGGAAAATTAATCCTGCAGTTCCCCCGGTAGCAGAGCAAAGCCATGGCAGCAGCCTGCAGTGACTGTAGCAGATAACGAGGCCCCTCCGCCTTCTCCCCGCCTGCGCAGGGCTCTTGCTCTTATCACGGGCGAGCAGAGCTGTCCTGGGGTTTGTACAGGCAAAGCACTGCCAGGGCTGCTCGCAGCGATCGCCCAACAGCTGAGCTGTGGGTCTGCCCCAAAGCCCAAGGGTGCCCGAGTTTCCACGGGGACTCCCTGTGGGTCTCCATCCCGGTCTTTCCCATGGGACAATGCAGGGATGGGGCTCATGGAGCAGGGGCTGGCATCACCAGGGCAGAGGCCTGACGTGGGCATGAGGCGGGTGTCCTGCAGCTGTCGGTCCCTGCATCCGGGACAGGGCTGTGCCGCCTGCCTCGACGACTCTGCCACGGGCACGCAGGAGCATGCATACGAGCGTGACGGGTGCCCATCCGTCTGTTGCTCAGGGTGGGAGCAAGAGTTTTGCAAATTCTCAGGCTGCTGCAATGCCAGCGCCAACTTTGCTCCTGCCAGTTGCTGTTTAAAGGTCAGCAGGGCAAGAGAGCTCGGCGCTCACTGTCGCTTGTCCCTCATGTGCTTGTTTGTCGAGGTTTGCTTTCATAAAAAGGAAAGAGAACCAACCACCTCTCCCAGACTGGGGGTCTTCCCGCGTCACTGGCCCAGGGGGTTGCATCTCTGCAGGGTTTTCTTCTATGCACGGCTCCAGGCTGGTTGCTTTGATATTTTCCAGAGATGGGAGGGTGCAGGGGCACCATGCCTTGCTGACCACGCGGGGCCCTGGGCTGGCTGCGCAGGACGTGGCCCGCTGAGCAGCCCTTCGCTGGCTGCTGTGAGACGGGCTGGCAGGAGCGGCCGGCTGGCTGGGGCATGCCTGTGGCAAGGGGCCAGCACCTGCCCCCCCTCCCAGCATTGCTGGGAAGCTTTGGAGATTAAAGGGTCCCTCCAGGCAGGTTTGGTCCCTGACGGGGTTGTGGAGGGCAGAGCGGGCACAGAGGGCTCCAGGAAGGGCTGAGATCGATCGATCTGCCTAAGGGAGGCGGAAGCGGTAGGGATCAGGGTTGTACCCGTGGGGCTGCGCATGGGGCAGCTTCCCAGGACTCTCTGTGGTTTCTCTCGTCACGGAGAGGCCAAATCTTCCCTTTTACACAGAAAAAAAGGCTCATCTGCAATCACAGCAAGCTGTATTTGACAGCTCATAACTTAATGGCTTTTAAAAAAAGCCACAACCTGTTTTAAATGCTGGGCGAGGTCTCCTCTACCCTTCCCCCTGGAAAGCCTTCCAAGCTCTCACTTTTCTGACATTAGATACTTTCTCTGATCTTTGGCCTTCATTTATTAATGGCCAATTATATATATTTGCTTTTGTGCCAACATTGTCCTTTAGCTTGAATAGCTTTTTTCCCCTCCCCAACGCTTGCTTCCCAGTGCTATTTATAGGCAGCAATTGTATCCCCCCGCAGCCGCTGTTTTGCTTGGCTACACAGGCTGCGTGCCTTCAGCCTCCTCAAAACGGCCCCGTCACCCTCCTGCCTCTCTCAGCATCCCTTCCTCGAGCAGAGGGGCTTCAGACGGGCGCCCAGCTGGTGCCTGGGTCTGGCAGAAACCAGGCAGGTGGCAGCACTGGCCGTGATGCTCTGGAGCAGAAAGCCGGGGACAGAGCTGCGTGCCTCTGGAGAATCCCATGGGCTTATTTTTTAGGCATCCCATGGGCATTCCATTTTTTAGCCAAAGGCAGAGATCACTCCAGGCTCCTGTTTGCCTTCCCTGTCCCTCCTACCCCATTTCTTTGGCGGAGAGCAAGCGCCCAGCAGCATGGCCCACCAAGGCAGCGTGGGGAGTTGCGTGATTCCGATCTGCACTTTCATCCTGGGATGAAAGGGATGATAGAAAACATTTGTTTTTATGATAAAAGCAATTGACCCTGGAGGAATCCACCTCCCCAGGGCAGCCTGCAGCAAATCACGGAGATAAGGCACCGACATGCAGCAAACACCAAGTGTTTCCAAGCCTCTGAGCAGCTGCAGAGCAAATCCCTCCCCACGTGGAAGGAAACCTGCACTGGGTTTCCACGGCTGCTCCAGAGCCCGGACAATGCAGCTGGTGACGATTTTAGTGGCTTTTGTTGGGGCCAGGAGGATCTGCAGAGAAGGACACTGTTTATTTTTTTTTTTAACAAATGACCAGATTTTTTCATTACAGACATCTTTGCCACAGATCTCAGTTGAGCTTTTAATAGATGGGTTCCTCGCCAGCAGCAATTGCAAATTGATTGCAGCAGAAATGGCAAGTGAAGACAAATATAGTGCAGGCTGCCTGCAGGGAGAGCGCACGGAGGAAACTTTGGATGCTATTTTTGGTTCTTTGTCTCCACCGCTTACAGCATTTCTAATCTTTGTTTCTCCTTAAAAAACATGTTTGGGGTTGGGATTTTTTTTTGAGGGGGGGAGGGTTTGTTTGTTTTTAGTTAAAAAAAATTCCCTCTCCGGAGAAAGGGCCGTGTGCTGTGTGCATGCTCAGCTCTGCAGAGCTGGTGGGTGCCGTGGCCCCGGTCGGCGTAGTGGGAGGGTGAAGGCACGCTGGCGATGCTGCCTCCATCGCCTCTGCTGGGACCACAACTGGACCCATCTCTCTCCCAGGCACAGTGCAGGGGCCGACGCAGAGCCAAACCCTGATTTCACCCGATCCATGGGAACATCACAGGGGGTACAAGAAAGTTCAGCGCACTCACTAATAAAAAAAGGAAACTCTCCCACGCCACTGAGCCGACGCTGCACCACGGGGGTCAGCAGCAGCAGCCCCAGCCCCACAGCGAGCTCCACCACTCGGCACCAATGCACCAAGTTTTGCTCGGTGCCAGCCAGCACCAGGAGCCGCGGTGCCCGGACGCTCCCGAAACATGGGGGGACCCAGCTGGGTGCTATGGGTGAAGCGCTCACCTTGGAGGGGAGCAGATCCAGGCCGCAAAATCATAAAGTCCAGGCTGGAGCCCAGCTGCGGGGAGACAGGGAGGGGAGCGCTGGAAGTCACTCAGGTTACTTGGCAGAGCGGAAAAACACTCCGAGATATTGCCATGCTTGGGGACCCACGGCTAGGTGACACTGCAGTGATGTTAAAGGCTTTATGGCACTGATGCCCTAAACTTCTTGACCCCAGGGGACGATCCTGGACGCAGTGGCAGATTGAGGCACATCCCCAGGACGATCAGCCCCTGGTGCAGAGGCGTCTCGCTGACATGTGTGTCCGTGGGTGTGAGAGACGAGGCTGCAGTTATAAATAAAGGAGCAGAAACGCTAATAAAAGTGACAAGCAAGAATGGGGAAAATCTGGCTTTAACCACAGAATGGAGAAATAAAAGCAGCTCACGGCAGGGCTGGCTGTGACCACAGGAGCCTTGGTCCTGCACTTTCTGTGTCCACCTGGAAAGCCGGGATGTTTGCAGCCGCAGCTCAGGATGGGACCATCACTTTCTCTGAGGATCTGGCAGTGTTTTGGACCCTGGGATAGGGTTTGTGTTTGCCTCAGTGGGAGGCTTCTTGGTACGAGAAGCCCCAGATGCTCTTCGGCTGCCTTTTTACACATCCACGTTTGTGCAGATCCCATTTTGCCTTGATTTGCTCAAGCCACAACCTGGCATTCACAAAAAATCCCTTTGTTTCCCATCTTAGCCTCTAAATATCGTTAAAGGCCCAGCTCCACCAGCATGCTGGATGGTGCTGGAATTAAAAAAAAAGATAACAAAAAAATGGGAAAAAGAAATCGTTCACCAGTGGCTCACTGAGCTTTCTAGGAAAGGGCACCTGTGGCCCTTTCATACCCGGCCAGGCTGATGTTGCACGTCCAGCACAGTGCAGGGCTCGCACCCAACAGCTCAGTATCACCCACCCCAGGCCGGGGCAGGCTGCAGCTGCTGAACACCCCCTGGAAAGAAAGAAAAAAACACAACCAAAACCCACAACCCATTAAAAAAAAACCAAAAACCTTTTTTAAGTTTTTTTAAGGCAGACACATGCCCTCTGCTTGGCGTTTCCCAGCTGGGAAGGTTTTCAGCTGGCCTTGCCGGGGCTGGTATGTGCAGATGTACCAGGGAGGAGCACAGCAGCGCTTGGGAGCAGTCCAAGGTATCTGGTGCAACATGCATCTGCCCGGCACCAGCACAGCACCTCTCCGGGACGAGGCTGCAGGTGATCCCACTGCTTACCAGCCAAACCCCCTTTTCTGGGGCCACAAAGGCAGCGGGGGCAGCACGCGTCAGCTCAGCCCCACCAGGAGGTTATTTCGAAAGAGAAGGCAGCTTGTGGAGGAGGTTTTTATGGCTGGGGATCAAAGTCCTTGGCGCCCACCCAGTTTCCCAGTATTTAGCTGTTGCACAGCCCGGGTTTGCAGCTGGGTTCGTGGGCCAGTGCTGCAGCGGGGGGGGGGTGGTGGAAGCCCAGGGCTTGTTCGGGGAGGAAGGCTTGGCCGTGCCGGCGCTGGGATGCAGGGGTCAGCCTGCTCGCCTCTCCCACGGCTGCTCCCACCGCCCGGCACCCCGGGCGGCACGGAAATGGGGGTCAAGCCCTCGGCCACTTCCAGGAGGGCAGGGGGAGTGGGGCTGCTGGGGAAAGGGGCTGGTAGCAAATGGAACTCCTGAGCTTCAGCGGTCAAAAGGCTGTGGCTTTTCCTTGCGCAGAGACGGAGGCATCGTGTCCGGGTCCTGCGGGTATCCCAGCTAGCGGGAGCATGGCTGGGTGCTGGCCTTTCCCTGCCCCGATTTGGACAATGCCAGCCTCACCCAGGGAGATAGTCCTGCTTTCTCCATCCTGCTCCATCTCCACCAGTCCTGGGCTGTCTCCAGGTCCTCAGCTGAATAAGCTCATTTTTGGCTGTGCTTTATGGCCACAGACCTTGCAGAGCTCTGCAAGGAGGCAGGCAGAGCCACAAGAAAGATGTTAACGAACTTTTACAGCTCTGATTATTTAAAAGCATATATTTACATAGTGAATAACCTAGAGGGCCACGTTTTAAGACATGGATGTATCCCCCCCCCCGCATAAGGCTACCTCTGCTTATTTATGCCAGGTCTGCGGGGATGCTGGGTGGCATTGGCTGCAGGGTGGGGACCATCAGGGCAGAGCTCGGCTCCCTGGCCAGCTCTGCACCCCGTGCAAACAAGGAAACCGGTTAACACAAACCAACCCCACCTCACCAGTGCTGAGTCAAACTTTCCCAGCTCCTCCTCTGCCCATCATGGCAGGGCTTTTCCCAGGTCTGGTCCTGCAGGGGCGCAGTAGGCTCTCCCCCACCCCCCCAAGCCAACACCCTCATCCTGTGGGACCAGAAAGGCTGGGAACCATCTTCTTATTTCCAAAATAAATGTATTCGCAGAAAATTCCCATCCTGAAGCACTGGCCTATAAGCCCTATCTGCCTGTGTTGTTTTTTGCATTTCATCCAGCTGTATTTCCATAACCAGCTACTGGGGGGGTGGGGGGGGTGGGGGGTGTCAGCTGTCACCTCCCAGTGACTGCAAAGGGCAGCAAAGGCCGGGTGTCACCTGCTGTCCCCATCACCATCTGGGGCTGAGGGAGCACGGCTCGCTCACACCGTCGCTATTCCCCGGCTGCGTTGCTGCCGGACACTTTGTCAGCAGACATTGGGCTGGCAAGAAACCTGGCTGGCACTTCTTACAGAAAAGGGTAGAAAACTGACGGTTATGGGGCTGGGAGCTGTTCCTGCTGTATTATTATTGGCAACTTCTGTTATAAGAAAAAAAAAATCTCAAAATTAAGAATAGCCATAAAGAGCAACATGTGTTTTTTCCTCCGCCCAGCTCAGCTGTC
Organism: Morus bassanus; assembly: GCA_031468815.1. NCBI lineage: Eukaryota > Metazoa > Chordata > Aves > Suliformes > Sulidae > Morus > Morus bassanus. The sequence goes on from CM062577.1 coordinate 30,953,127, forward strand.
GAGAATATATCATTGGGGATATTTTTTTTTTTTGCAAACAGCGAGGCTGGGGAAATCTGCTGGGAGCTGGAGCGCTCAGATCAGGGCTGCCCTGCCAGGAGACGATTACAGCCTGTCCTGGGGACGGAGGAGCGGGGAACGGGGCCAAGAGCAGCTTTGGAGGTGTCTCACACCCAGGAGTGAGATTACAGGCTCCAGGGTCAGCAAAACCCTCTCGTGCTCCGGGCGGCACCTGAAACCTTTCCAGGAAGGAAACCACCCGGCTGAGTGCTGCTGTGGCCAGCGAAGGGCCTTCCCGGCGTGGGGCAGAGAGGCTCCGCAGCCCCTGCGAGGAGATGGCAGATGCTCGGGGAAGAATTAATCAGTCGATACGCGGCACTTCTACTCAGCACTGAAATGAAGGGTCTTGGCTTCTGGCCATGGCCATGTCGCCCAGCCCCAGGGCCGGGGTGCTTAGAGGTGGACCCGACCTCCCCGCCTCTGAGATGTGCATAGGCAAGACAAACATCTTTGCAGTCTGTGACCTCCCCATAAAAGCACAGATTGCAATTTGTAGTGTGCCTGGCTTAAAAAAAACAAGCATCAGAAGAGTAGGTTAAACAGCCAGTTCAGCAAAGTGCTTGGTGTATTGCAGTTAATCTAGAACAAAACAAGTTACAGTTGCTAAAGCTTGACCTGATTTTTTTTTTTTTTTTTTTTTTTTTTTTTTTTAAAATTAAGCATGTGTGTGTTTTTTCCAAGGGTGAAGGCATGCAAGCACCCCACTTGCAGCGGTAGGGCTGCTCACTCTGTCGAGGAATTGGTGCCAGCCTGAGCTTCATTCAGCAAAGCGCTGGCTCCGCTGCCTCTGCACCCCTGCCATGCTTTCATCTTCCATTAAAATCAAGCCTGTACACAAGGAGGCTGCAGGGAGCAACAGCGAAAGCAAACCAGATGCCACTCAGAGCTCGTACCACGGCGACGTCGTCTGGGGCGGTGGCAGGGTGTTGAGTGATGGGGAGCAGAGGGGACTCCCCTCAGGTCCATGTCCCTGCCCACCAAGCGGCTTCGGCATCGGTCCCGTAACCTGCCCACATACAGGCAGGGCCCTGCCCAGCACCCCACGCCCCAACGGGGCCGCAGGCAGTCCAGGCACAGACCTTTTCAGCCAGGTTTTAGGCAGCATTGGAGCCAGGCGGTGCTGACCGCAGGGAGATGTCCCTGGGAGGACAGCACCCACTTCTGCTTCTTGGTCCAGTGCCTCAGGGGATCAAACGTTTGTGCAGCTTGGCTTCATGTAAAAATGGGAAAACGAGGGAAAAGTGGGGAAGAGGGGTAACAACCAGCTCTACTGATATTGCTTCTGGCTGCCGGTGCCAGGGGCAGATTTCCCCACTCTTGATGTGAGAGCTGGAGATGCTTGCACAGACCAGCTGCTGCCCTCACCTCTCCTCTGTAATTCAAATTAGGGACCCACTGTATGGCTCAGAGGAGATAAACTTGTTTTTCAGAGCCAACATCCACAGATATCAGAGAAGTTTCCATGAAGCGCTTCACACCCACAGTGTTGGGTAAAGCCGCAGCTCTTGTTACAAGTCTTGGGATTCTTGAGTGGCAAAGCTGCAGCGTGTTAATGCTCGCTAACAGGCGCAAGAACAACAGCTTGTACGGTCAGAGCGATCGGACATTGCACCTTGAACCAGCCAGGTTCCCTCCCAGGCAGCTGCAGGCACCAAAGCAGCTCCTTCCCTCGGAAAGGGGTCATGTCCCAGCCAGCAAAGTCAGGCCATGGTGTTGCTGGACACCAGTGGCTCACAAAGCCAGTAACTGCTCCTGGCTGTCAGGCTTTGTCTGATTGTGGCACAGCAGAATGGGAGAAAGAGGCAAAGAGAGAAGAGGAAAGGGGAAAGGGGAAAAGAAAAATAGAGAAGGGGAGGGGGAAGGCAAAGAGAAAGGCAAAGCCAAGAGATGCAAAGGAAAGCAATGGCAAGGGGAGGGGGTTGCTGCATGGCTGGAGAAGCAGTCGGGGCTGGAGAAAGGCTCTGAGGGCTCCCACTGCCCCCAGAAGGATGGCTGAGCACGCTGCCCTCGTCCCGTTGCTGCAGCCTCATCTCAGGTTATGTTCATTGCACTGGAATAATTTGCCTTCCAAGGCCGCTAGCCTGAGCACCTAACAGCCCCAGTGCAGTGCCTGGCAGCTTGCTTCCCTGGGCTGGGGCTGGTTTCCAGTGGGAGCTCCCAATGCCTTCGCCTGCCCCTCTGGGCTGCCCGGCAGCCTGCCCCGCGCCATGGCTGGCAGCAGAGGAACTGTGCCCAGATGCTGCCAGACATAGGCAGGGCAACCTTGAGGGCTCCAGCAGCCAGGCACAGCTCAAACACCCAATTGTGCATGCAGGCTGTGTCCCTCTGTGCCGTTTCAAAGGGCTGCTTTGCTTCTATAGCTCAAACGGAAAAAAACAAAGATTAAAAAACACCCCCCACCCTCTGGCACAGCTGCAAACACTTCGTCATACAAACCTCCGTGTAATAGTCCCTGCTGTGTTGATTTAACAAGCCCTGTGGACTGGGTTTCTGCTTGCCAAGCAGGCTGCTGGATTTCTAGGAAACCAAGGGATGGGGCAAGTAGTTTTGCTGCGAGTTTGTGGCCTGATGTGATCAGATGCTGTGCAGTGGACAGGGACCACGATCGTCAGCCACCCCGTGCTGTGCTGGGCAGGGAGCAAAGGCCCTTGATCAGATGAAACTGCTGCTGCCAAGGTGAGAAACGAATGAGACATCCACACCCAGAGCCCTGAGAGGCAAAATGAGTCACCACGCCATGCCGGCAGCATCCAGCACCGGGGACATGCTGGCCCCGTGCCACTGTGGGGTCTTCTCAGGACAGGGGTGGGCAGCTGAGCGGGGTGGGGGCTCTCATTTTGGCGATGCTGTGCAGGGCTCCAGCCAGGAGGACCCACGGTGTGGGGCAAAAGCATGACGCCAGCCCCACTCCTGCCCTGCTCGGGGCTCCGCATTAACCTTTGGATAACATTTTTTCCCCTTCCACTGCTCCTAAGCGCAGCCCAGAGCTGGACAGGCTTTGGGACAGGACAGGGCACAGGTCGCTGTTGGGAGATGGGGCAGAGAGCCAGCCAGATGCGAAGCGAAGAGCATGGGGAAGCAACAGGGGCTTTGGGCTTCACAGGGCGTGGGAGACTTCCCGAGTGTTGGCTAAATGATGTTAATAAGAGGAGAGGGATGGGGAAAAGGAACAGCAAAACGAGGCTGAAATATATGGACAAACGTCAACAGCGCAACGCGAAAGCAAAACCCCAGGGGAGGCCAGCTGATCTGGTCGTGATGTGGGCAAAGTTGGATGCTGGCTGAGGGCTGACGGGGTGCAGAGGCTGCTGCAGTCTTTGCTGACAGGCTGCCAGCTGCAGGACGGGGCTGCTCCGGACCCCTCGGCCCCCAGGAGCTCACCCTGCCGGGGAGGAAACTGCTGCCACCAAAGCAGCCCCCCCACGCACGCACATGCGCACATAGGCCCAGGCAGATAAACAGCAAGCTCAGTAAAACCCGAGTTCAAGACCTTGGAGCCTCTTGGGAGGAACATGCAAAATAAAGAAACAAAACACACTGTATTTATCGTCTTCCCCATGAATGTGCGTTGCAGATGGGTTGCTGCAGCGTGCACAGCTGCGCTTGGGGACAGCAAGGGGAGAGGAGGCTGGGAGGCGGCAGGGGCTTTTCCTGGAGAGGCACACGGTTGTGCACATTCCAACAACGTTAGCAGTGCTCAGTTATCCAGGGCTCTCACACATCTCAATTAATTTCCCAAGTTTTATTAAACTTTTTTCCCCCCTCCTGTGTTTGGTGTTAGAGAGGTGTCTCGGTGCAGCATGCTGCTGCTCACCACCACGGTCTCAGCGCATGGTGCCTTTAAACCTTCATATCTGTTCCTGCAAACTCGGGACTGGTGGTAGTTCTGCTTAAAATGACTTTGCAGAGTAGGACATGCAAGTGGGATGAGAAGCCTTGGGGCATGGAAAGCACTGCCCCCGCACCACTGCACCCTCTCCCAGCTGGGCAGGGACGCCAGGCTGCACGGCACAGCCGTACGGACCGGGAAACACCAAGGCAAATCCCCAGATGGGGCTCAGCTGTGCCATCCCCCTCCGCCATGAAAAGCCAAGACACTGCAGAGCCCCTGACAGCCCCCTGTCACCGTGCCCCCCCGTCCCTGCAGCAGCCTCCAGCTGAGCCCCTTTGGGAGCCTATCTCTCTTCAACCAGAGTCTCAATGGCTAAATATCAGCCCGGGATGCAGGGAACCCCTTAAATCTGTAGCAGGAGGAGATTTAACAGCCCATTGCCTCACTAATACTGGTTGCTTGTGTACAGCCATGCACGAGGATGCTGACTTGCTTTGTGAGTGATGAGTTTACGTTTATATAGCGCCTTTTGCCAGAGGGATCCCCATTAATACTGCCGGTATCACATACTTGCGTGCAAGCTACCCACATCAGTCATATCGCCCCCATCTCTGCAACACATCAGGTCCTCCAAGGCAGTCAGAACCAGCCAGGGAAAGGTGGGAAGAGGCAGATGCAATTACCCCAGCTGGAATTTAGCCAAGGTACGGGGGCAAAACCTCTGCTCCTGTGAAGGTGCCCAGAAAGCTTTGCCTGTTGCACGTGTTCAGGCCATGTCTATCTAATTTGAAAGTGATCAGACAGCACCAGCTATTGCATTTGTCTCCAGAAAAGCAGAGCTTGCTTTCAGTCCTCAGAAAATACCAAAGTAGGAGCTGGCGTTGCATTGTATTTCTATGCCAGCGAGCCTTTGGTAATGATGTCCAGCGCTCACAGGTAAGGCGCAGCCAGGTCATGGCATCAACCACTATCTCAGATCTGTCTCACAAAATATTTGCAGCTATTTCTGCCCAGGCAAGCGTTGCTATCAGTCCCCTGACCCAGTAAATGCTGACACCGAGAGGGGTTTCTAATAAAGGCCCGGGAACTGCTGGATTAGAAACCTGATTAACGGCCTCAGGGGAGATTAGAAATTGCTATTTTGAGAAGGGGTTTTCATAGTAATCGCCAGCCCGAGCGGGACAGCGTTATCCTGTGCTGGCTGTTCTCTGGGCAAGTGGACACTTCTGGGAGCCCAGGGAGGCCAGGCAAGGGAGTAACATTTCTCTCTGCTAATAGACATGTTTATGTTTTCTGCAGTGCTCGTTGCTGGCTGACCAAAGCAATTTTATGGGGGAGTCGTATTTACATGTTTTAACTCTGAAACACTGAGCAAACAAGGAAAGATAATCATTAACTTTGGGTGCTGTTAACCTTTAGCGTGAGTTTTGGCTGGTGAAGGAGAGGTCTGTCAGAGCAAAGGCTCTATTTTAGTAAACATTGAAAGAATGACGTGAGAAACCTTTTGTTTTTGTATATTATGGGTAGGTAATTAAAGGGCATTAACTTGTGTCTCCAGCCTCTATGCAGCAAGAAACTTTTCATTATAGAGGAGAGGGGGAAAGGGGGAAAAATTGCTGCTAAAGCAAAAATCCATTGTCTCCATCAGCCTGGGAGCCAGAGGAGCAGAGGTGCTAAAGCACAGCATCACTGGAGGGCTGTGGGGCCGCAGTTCATGCACATTCATTTCCTGTTGATTATCATGCCAGAGAAACGGTATTTCAGCCTCAAACTTGCTGCCGGAGTTTAATCAGTAGAGCAGCAATAGGTTAGTAGCAAAGAGCAGCACCTTGTCATCTACCCTCAAGATTTGAGGACTGGCCGTGCCCTGGCACGGCAGTGCATGTCCAGCTGGGGCAGGGTGGAGGCACGGCAGCTCCCTCTGCTTGATTCGGCAGTGAATCAAACACCACGAAATGTCTGCCTCGTGCCTGGCCACGAATGGTTAATGCTGCCCCTGGAGTAATGCATTCTGGATGGGAAAGAAGAGGAACAACAAAAAGCAAAATGCTGCAGACTTTGGCCTGTTATGGGTATCATAAAAAAGTGGGGAATTGAGGAAGGAGGAAGATAAAAGAGGAAGAAGGGGAAGGAAGATAATTTAAGTAGACAAGCAGAAGCAGATTTACAGTCTTAGCAGTTATACTGGGTAACGACGTGGAGCGTGCCATCCAGTGCAAGAGTGCTTATTTGACCATCAGTGGGAAGCAGATGATTAATTCAGGCCTATAAGGAGATTACGGCCAGACACAGCTCCTGCCCCAGCAAGCAGCTGTTAGGAGAGCCATGGGTCTCCCAGCCGAGCCTGGCTTCGGGCAGTGCACAACCCACCACCGTGAGCCGTGGGAGGCATTGCCTCACCGCCCCGCGCAGGCTGCGTTGAGCAGGGTGTTGGGGCAGGGCACGTCCTTCTCCGCAGGGTGCACAAAAAGCAGTTTCATTTGCCATTTAACACAAGGCATGGAGGTGCATAGCTTTTGGGGGATCCAAATCGTCACAGAATTTCACCTCTTCCCATTGATTTGCACTTGCATGCTTTCTGCAAGGCAGGCCTCAGCTTTTCCCCAGGAGGCAGAGCCACCCTCCCAGCACTGCAGAGATCGGTACCCACTCGTCCTGTCCTAGTGCCCTACATACCTTTCAAACCCTGGCTTTATGGCACTTAGCACGTGCCTCTCAAAATGGTTTCACAGCGTACAGCAGCTCCAGATCAACAGATTGAAGGTCCACTGTGATAATATCAGCAGTTTTCCCCCTGCGCATGGCAGCAGAATCTATTTATATTTCTTTAGGAAATATATTTGTTTAGGAAAGCCCCCCAGCCCTCAAAAGCAGGTTTTACATCCGCAGCCCAGCTCCCAGATGTAGCAATCCCTGGCCCCCGCCCCAGCCCAGTTGCAAAACAAGCTCCTGTGGCCCTTGGCAGCCCTGCTCCCTGTCACAAGATCCCTGCCTTCTAGTGGGCTTTTAAAGAAAGTTTTGGAAAAAACTTTGTTTGCACAAACAACGCACAGCGCTTCTGCAGTTGGGTTTGGGGTTTTGGGTTTTTTTTCCAACTTTTAGTGTTGCACCTTTGTGAGAGTGGTTTTATATGATTCAGCATTAAAATGTTTTAAATAACCTTCCCTGCAGAATAAAGTTTATTTGATTTCACTTTTAAATGGACAAATAAGTTGAATCACAATTCAAACACAGCTGACTATTAATGCCGCTCAACCCAAAGCTCAAAAAAAGTCAAACTTTTACCACATTCAGCAACATACCTTCCCTGTTCTCATACCAACATGGCGAGCTTTCAGCCTGAACATAAGGGACTGAAGGTGCCTGTGCAGGTGAGCTCTTGCTTCTAGGGACAAAGAAACTTGAAGAAATCCAGTGTGCAGTCAGAAATGGATGTAGCCCAACTCAAGGATGCTATTGGTTGCAATCTTGTATGACCTTAAGAGTCTGCCTTATGCAATAAGGTACAAGGCTACCAGCTTTGACATACATATTGTACAGATGCATGCAGACCAGAAAGGTTAGCAAAATCAGTAGCGATCAGGCTGCTGTTTAATTCACTGAAGTTTTAATTCTACAGTGCTTGAAACATAGGAGCAAGAAAATTTTTTCAGACACCCATAAACCATTGCTGCACCGTCAACAGCTCCAGGTCCCAAACGGGAGGCTTTTGCTCATAAATGATTTTGTAAAACTAACTTAACTTTCAGCAGGTGTAAAATAAAGCAAATGATCATTGCTAATCATGGCATAAAGGTGTTCTGAAGATTAAATAACATTCGCAACCTTTCTTGCAGGTAAAGGGTGCGCCATGATGTTCCATGCTGTGCTGGACTTTGCACACGTGTATATTTTAATGTCAGAATGCAAACTCCATTTTGAATAAGGATTAGTTTGGCCCTGCCATTGCCTTTGCTTGAGCTAGAAACCCCTAAAGTCTATTTGGGCAGGAAAGGAGGTTAAGCTACGCTATGTACTACTAAAATACAGAAATCGGACCATGTCAAAACTGCCCATTATTTTGTTAAATACTGAAAAACCTGTATTGTCTGCTTTCTAGAGTGATCTTTACTGAGTAAAATCTTTGAGCAATCAGGTTTATATGTAACGCAAGCATAGATTAAACTGCTACCAGGATCATAGATCCTCAGCTCGAATCTTATCCAGCAATACTATAGAAATGCATGAGCCAAACCCTCAGATAGCTCAGCCTTTACTGGAGAAGAAACAGTTAGTGCTCATCAATTACATGGCTCAGCAGAGCTCCTTCACAGCCAAGGAATTACTTGTCCAGCCTCAGTTAACCCACAGCTGCTTTGCTTGGCAGAGGTGTGAGTGCCAGTGGCAGCGCAGGTGCTCTGCTCCACAGGTTGGACCCATCTGGGGAAGAGCGAAGGGGAGGTGCAGAGGAAGAGTAAAAAGTGGAAAGAAAAACCTCACATGGGCAGAGTAACCTAACTGGAGCCCTTTCAGAGGTTAAGCTAAGCTTTAGTTGTGGCTGTTTGCCCGTTTAGGCTAACCAGATTTTGTAAATAGAGACCTACTGCTGTCCCACTACAGCTTGACCTGACAGCTATGGTGTTTCATACATGGGGGAAGAACCCTCAGCCGAGATGGCTGTCCAGTTGTTTAAATTTAACAGGGGCAAAGAGACATCTAATGGAAGGTTCCCAACTTTTAGCTGATGCATCTGCCCATCTCTGTGAGATCCTCCAGGTATTTTCCAGCTGGTAAGAGAAAGCACTGGAGTTCACATTTCCAAAATTATTCTGGTAATCCAATTGCTGACAGTTGATGTTTTTACAGTCCCTTTGCTACACCGAAGTTTAATGGGATGTTACTATGAACATCTTCAATATGAAAGATAACTTCTGTGTTATTTGAATCTTTATTATTTTTATTAAATCCATGTCAAAAATTAGGTTCTTATTCAATGAATACCATACATCTCTCAAAATGCCATTTTTAACATTAAAATTTTTTCAGACCTGAAAAGATCCTTTTTTCATGCCCTAAGACAGTAAAGCCAAGAAAAGGTTAAAAAGAAAGGAGTCTGAGATGACAGCTTATAAACTCATGAATAAAAGAAAGGGTAGCAGGCTATCTTCCATTCTTCTCAAGATGGAAATATTATGTTTGATCTCATATACAGAGAGAGCATCCCCATCCCTTTGTGAGATAAAATTATGGATTATTGAAGAGACACAGAATGACTTCAGTCTCAGCCTCAGGCAGTCCAAAGGGGTCATATTTGACACTGTTGCCAATGTTCAGTAATTGAACATTCAACTAAACCAAATAAAAACCAAACTCCCCCCAAAATCCCGCATGAGTCCTTGCTACCAATTCCCTACTTCACTCAAAATGTTCAAATGCAAACAACTGATGTTTTGTATCCGAGTTCTATGTACCCTACTACTGGTTTAGCATGCTAAAAATAATCAAATGATCACAACAACAATTTAGCCTACCTTGGAGTTAGGAGAATTTCCAGGAATATTTCATTAACACTTTAATATTACCTAGCATGCACCTACATCTTGTATTAGCAAGCAAGTCTGATGAGAAGCATTTCCTTGAAAATTATTTCACATGGTTTAATGTGATTAAGGAGAATCCTACACCTGTTGTTATATAGAACAGTAAACTAAGTCACTGCAACAGTCCCTTGCTACAATTTTAAGACATTTTAAAGGATATTTTTACTATCAGTAAACAGAGCTTTTTTTGGGATTTGTTTAAACAGGTATTGGTTGAAGTCTTTCAAATTAATAATACGAAGTCTTTCAATTATGAAGCCTTTGATAATAAGGTCCCAGTTTACCTTTGCTTTTGTAATCACAACCATTAAGGTCAATATGACCATCTTCAGATTAATCCTCAGGAGAAAACATCGCTTTGCTTGGCCGAACAATCTACTAAGCCATCAATAAGTGCCATAGACTAGATTTGCAAACTGAGGAGGACCTGGGGGTTACAGTGGATGCCAGGTTGAACATGAGCCAAGTGTCCCCGCACTGCAAGGGAGCAAACCACATACCCGGGGCTACAGTAGGAAAGTAGCCAGCTTATCACAGAAAGCATCTCCCTCCTACTTAATCATCACTCTTATCCAAACTTGCTGTTTTGTCCAGAGATTTTCCACTGGAGAATCGGAAAGCCAGCGTCACGCCTGCTGCTACGGACAGCTGGTGATGTACTGGCATGATCTTTAGGGAAAAGTTTGCATTTGAATGTTGGTGGGAGCCCTTCAGTTATGCAGGCAGCACACTGCCTCCTGCAAATACACTGGTGGAACAAATCTGAGTCAAAATGAAGCCTGCTATTACCTGGGCTCTTGGATGGAGAAGACCAATCTTCATCACATCCTTGTTACTGACACACAGGGGGGACTTGAACTCCACTAACACGTGAGAAGACCGTTAATCTGATTAGAGGAACTACAGAAGTTCCTCCTGACCAAAGCAAAAATAACAGATTGAGTGCCTGTGCTCAGAGTGCTCCTCTGGGCTACAGATAACCAAGACAACGCAACAGAAAGCACACCCACACTTTCTACAATTTCTCTGAAAGTTAGTTTTGGGGTGTGCACAGACTGACTCTCTTTTTGAAAGCACTTTGCAGAGGTTCCATGATTGGCTCAAAATGGGCAAAAGCTCTAAAAGCAGCAACACAGCTTTCTGTGTTTTGGAAAGATTAGTGAAAGGAAAAAACCCAGATGTTTAGTGGCAGTCTTAAAACCACATAAAAGTCAGATTCAACCCACATCTAGAAGTTTTTAAGAGTAACTAAGAGCACTGGCTTTTCTCTCCAGCCTTATGAGGGAATAAAGAATGAGAATTTAATTAGCAAGGAAAGATAACACAAAACCAACATGTAACTCAACAAAACAATTGAAAGCTTTTATTGTGATACCTCAAGTAGATACAATATAGTGAAACAACAAATGATGTACAGTATTGCTAGGACAAAACAGCAACACAGCCATGTCACCTGTAAAAGAAAGCATTGTAGAGTTCAAGAAACAATGAGGCACAACTCAACGGCCATTTACGACTCATGCTTTAGCTTTAGGCCTTAAACCATTTGTAACAGTCCTTTTAAAAGAAACCTCTGAAATGTCTGTTCCTTTTGCAGTAAGTGTTTCTACTGCTGGTTGACTTAACATGAGTCTCAATGAAGTACAATAAAGTGTCCAAAAAGTTTAACAATAGTTTGACAGCTTCTTCCACTCATCGCCATTATCAAAAGAATGGAGATGTTCAAAATTTGGTCTGAGAGACTGTAGGTCACTGCTGTTGCAATCTGACTGCCGAGATGAGCGTGCAGAAAAACCTCTACAAGCATTACTCAGAGGGAAGCGTAAGTCCACCAAAAATGGTACACAGCATTCATGAACTCTTGCACTAACTTGACACAGCAGTAAGAAATACGGATGACCATTTGGTTGTGGGTGCCATGATGACTATTTGTCAGAACCTCTGAGGCCAGATTTTAATTCAAAGACATTTTCATAAGATGTATCACCCCTCCTCTCCCATGGACTGTGAAAGACTGCCAGCACACAAGGCATACCACTCAGATTGGCCGTTATACGAGGCCTTGCTAGTGGAAAATTAAGATGGAATTACAACAAACTTCAGTTTGTCATTGTATAGCTTACAATGAACAAGGGAAATTCATATTCTGGCCCTTTTTACTGGCAGATAAAACTGAGATTACTAGGCTGCTAAAAGCATGCAGCAAGAGTGGTTAGGTTGATGTGTCAGCAATCCCTCACCAAATTCTGCAGCTTATTTCACAGCAAGTTTGCAACTTAACAGAATTTTTATAGATGGCAGCATTGCCTTTTATTAATCAAAAAGGTACTTAGAGTGACCAGCCAAAGAATAACTCCAGTGTTTGGAGGCGGACTCAGTCCTGGAACACCATTGTTACAGCTGTTATTTTGGACCTAGACAGAGAATGTGTGGTCAGATTACTGAAGTCACATCAAATTATGATTATTACTTTAGGACAGGCGTGGCTTTAGAGGTTCAGAGGAAGAAAAACTTTCAATACACGTACATTTTTGCTAGCAAATTCCTATGCATCCCAATGAACATTTCTTCTAAGCCAGCTCATAGTCAGTTCATTTGGTCCAAGAAAGAGCCAGCAAGAAACAAAGGTTCACAAAAGCTTTTTGTTACAGTTTATAAAAAACAAAATACAAAATAAATGTTAAGACCAACAATAAAAATAACCAGTACAAGTAACAAAAGTGCTCAAGTTGGAGGGGAAGTAAACTTGCCCAGAGCAAACACATACAAACTTTAAATATAATCTTTAATATATTACAAAAATTGGTTAGAGGGAAAATGCTTTAGTAAAACTTTTTTCAAGTAAGTTTATTTTTCTTTCAAATGACTGCTGGAGGGTTCAGTGACCAGACTGACCCTCTTCACATCAGCCAGCAGCCACTGCTGTCCGGATTCCACTTTCACCAAAACCAATAACAAGAACTCTCTACATCTTTACAAGGGGAGAAAATAATCATTGATGCTGCCAAGCAACAAAGGAAAAAAATTCACATATTCTCTCAATAGAACAAGCCTCAAGAATTGTTACACGGCAGCATGAAATAGCAGTTCTGTACTAGTTCTACTCTTTACTCTAAGTGTCCACTCTTAAAAGACCAAAAAAGAATATTGCTTTGTTTGGTTCTCTTAAAAGCCATAAACGTCACATATAGATCTTTAACTCTTTATGCCAGTAGTCTGAAGCTCTATGTGCTAAGCACTTGATGAAGTCCCAACCTTTGGCATCAAAGTTAATTAAGGTTTTGGTGAAAATGTCCAGTTTGAAATACAAGTAATGCACTGAAGAAAGAGGTTGAATTTCTAAGTAACAATCAGACTGTGTTACAGACAGCATTAACTTACTAACAAGAGATAGCCAAACCCCCAATTTTAGAGAGAAAAATCTTTAATACTTTACATATTTTCTTTAATTTCAACTCTCTACTGAAAAGCAGCCATTACTTTTGTCTTCAGTCCAGTGTACGGCTTCAACAAGTTTGTAGCCAGGAAATAAGAAAAGCCCAAAGATATACAAACTTCACATAAGCGTGTCCACAACTATCAACATTACAACTGGACTTTGAAGCCAACACAAACTTTTTGCTGATAGAAGTTTTAGTGCCTTCCTTGTTGGCAACATACACTACAATGGAGGAAAACAAAATCCCGAGAATTCCAGGTCAAAAAGATCAGAGTCAGGCAACTCCAAAGCCCATCTTCCATCAATGACATTGTTAAAAAGGAGACTTTGAAGCCTGAACGTGTAAGCCACAAAATCCAGATTGAACATGACTGTACCACCTCAGGTCTCTCAACTGAAACCCAACAGCTTTAACTACTTCTCTAATTCTTACATTTTTAATTCATAGGTGTAGTTCACTACAACATCTTGAATGCATTGTAGCCAGCCTGCATCATAAAGAATGCGTACACATGGGAGAACTCGCTTCTCTCTTCCTCTCCACAAACACACTGGAAAGCTGGTTTTAAAGAACTGTATTGCCCCTACCCATTGGCATAATTTTTCATGTATGACAAAATTTCTAAAGTGCAGCAGAGTTCAGAAAGCCTATCAGAGATTCCCAAAAACGTAACAGCAGCAACAGCACCTGTGACTAATTTTTGCAGGTGCTGTATTAGAATTGTTATTGAGAGAAAGTGATTTTGTATTGCAAGGCTTCCATATTGTTCAGTTATAGTACTCATGTAGTGTTAAAGGGTTTTTTCCAAACATTTTGTCCTCAAGCATTAAAAGCATTAGAATACAAAAAGTCTTCAGAGACTGTTAAATTTGAAAATAAAGTTAGCAGATTTATGTAGAGCATCTCTTCCACAGTTGCTCAGAATTTGCATACACAGATACCAACAGCTAATATTGTGCATACGCTGTCCGTAAGTTTCTCTCACTAACTCATTCCATTTAAGAAACAGCATGAGAACAAAAGAGAAGGTGAGTTTCATATAAATTTATTATAAAGAGGTACTTGGGGATGATTTAGCCAGCAAACCAAGAAACCCTTTCCCCACCCCCAAGTTTTAAAAAACTATCTTGTTATTTTATGAAAAACTGAGTCAAACTTCCCTTTCCTCTTATTACCCCTCCTTTTCCTGCAGGTCCTATTAATTTTCATGTCATAGGCTCTGGCCATTTCTCACAAAAATAAATATTTTTGTTCAAATGTAGCAGAAGCAGAATACTGCAACGAGTTTCCTTGATATCAACCTCTTTGTCCAGCGCATTAGGACTATACAGTTACATGGAACCAGCCATAAAACTTTACCGATGCACAAGTCCCTGTTACTGGCAAAGGTACAGTACCAAAGCTTTTTTTTTTTAATACACCGACTAAATTTTTTTTTTCCAAAATAGAAGATGCATATATTTTTCTGCCTTTTTAATCTTGCAAGCTATAGTTTTATAAAAATCTTATCCACCAAACTCCTTAGGGAATATGTTGGTCTTAAATGAACATATTCTATAGTATTATTGATTTAAAATCCTTCTAAGGTATTTCATTAAGATACCAAACCTCTAGCATAACCTTTCCTAACAACTTGAGACCTGCTAACTTCAGTCAGTGCAATTGAAATATTTTTTTAAGTGAGCACTGTACCTTTAACCAATTCACCTACAACATGTGTATAGGTTGTGGTACACTCAAATTTAAAAAAGAAATTAATAACTACAATACTGCATCCTCTTCACTGCCAAACACATCAGAAATTGCTACATATAAAAAAAGCACCCCATCCCATACATTCTTTCAGACTGGTCAGATATAGAACTTCTACAGGACTGGAGTGTAGGTGTTTAGGCAAGAAGCATGCACAGCAGAAGGTAGCATTAAAGGCATAGGTCAGAGATAGATGCTAACCAGTAAAATCCATTTTCAATTAGTGAACTGTTTCTCTAGTTTGAGAGAGTTTAGAAAAAGGTCATCCAAAATGTTCCAAAACAACTGTTCACACAATAATACACGTACAAAAAGAGGAAACTTACACAAGGAGAAAAGGCAAACATGGCCTGAAATAGCCACTTACACTACACTACTCATTTGTGAGGTTTCAGAGTTCAGTGATATTCTCAGGGCCACTCTAGCCAAACTCTTCCTTTACTTTGCGTTAGTCTTTGTAAAGCATGTTCCACTGAATATTGTCCAAACAGAAGGAAAAAGCTTATGATTCACTCCCAGCCATTGTCTTTTATCATGTGGGCAAGTTCAATGATAAATTTTCCTTCTTTGTATTTCTGACTGCTCTCAAAAGCATGTTCCTGTAATGAAACAAAATCAAGACACTGAATTAAGCTGGGGAAATTAAGTATTTTAAACATTAAACTTGCATTAAAAATACAAACCAGGAGACATACATTCCAGTTAACATCCCATATCAGTTACACTGAATCAAGGGCGGAGGGAAGAAAGAGAGGATGAAGAGGGTTGAGAAGGAAATAGGAGTAAACTTCTCATAAGCGGAATGGGCAGATCCACTGCACAGCAGATCTTGCTTTAGAACTTTCCATATGTTCTCTCACTGCTTCGGGAATTTTAACACTTTTCTAAAGTAAGTGAACATTAGGAAATGGTGTGTTATGCACGTTCGGTTTCCTTATTCCCAGAAGCAATGAGAAGAGGCAACGGGGAACCTTTTCAAAAGCTCTCTGCTATATTCATCAGAGGGAATGCATTAGGACAACTTCTTTCTACAAGATCTGAAGCTATACTGAATCAATGAAAATCCGACACGCAACGCTCAGAATCTAACATTTTCAAAACATCAAACTTGCAACAGAGCTGCAAGTGTTACAGGTAACTGTGCAAGTGCACAGATAACTAACTCTTCGAACAACAGAATCAAGTTCACATTAGTTGTCAGCAGTGTAAACATGCTCAGTACCGTTTATCGTAATTCATATTTTTGCTATATGAACCAATTTTTGCAACCCAAGAACTTAAAGACCCGCTTTGGCAATTTCTTCCATCCAGTTTAGTGTATGTGTTTGGTGGTAACCTTGCAAAAAGATATTACACAAGTATTAGGTAGCTGTAATAGCACCTATAGCTCATGCTTGTTTTGCAGTCCAGAATAAAGAGATTACCTACTACAACATTCCAGCAGATGTAAGGAAGCAAAACTACGTTACAGTCTGATATATACAAAAGCACTAAAGCTAACTCACCTAAACTATCAGTACAGGTGCTACTCAATGGCCTATTCAAATATCTGTGCTTCAACATATAAACATTTATCGAAGAAGACTTAAGTATATTGCTTACGTATTTCCATCCAAGAGTGGTTTTACAGTTTTCACAATAGATATCTGCTACAGCATGTAAACCTGTCAGAAGAACTCGCTCCTCTGCTGGACCACAGCCCACATTTACCCTGAAAAAAAGGGAGAAATGAGTCTACATTAACTGCACCAGAATGTTCCTTTTCTTAGCTGTTACCCACCTTTTCTCCAGAGGACAAAAAAATAGTTAAAAGCCCCAAAGTGCCTAACTTATTCAATGCTGTAAAAGTAACTTCCTCTGTTACACTGAGCTGAAGGACAGGAAGAAAAAAAAAAGGGTTTTCTTTTTGTTTTCCAAGCGGCTAGTCTAAACATCAAACTCCACTTACTCCCATCAAAGACAGGCTAAATAGTTAAACTTTCAGGGAACTGAACACTAAGCAGTAATGGGACACCTCTACACTTTCAGGCTTTTTTTCAAAAACAAATCTGAGACCTCTATAATGGAAGTCTGTAGCAGTAATCAGCACCAACAGCTGAATTTAGAACCAAGTCCAAAATAGCAGCAAGGAAAAAGCCTCATAAATATTTCTTTGCTACAGATCAGCAGACTAAGCCATGATGAACAAACAGCGATATAAAAACAAAACATCCCGTGAGTACTGCATCAAGCTAGGTTTTTCACGAATAAGAGTCTATGCAGGAAACATCAGGCAAGACTAAACAAAGTTTTTAGACAATGTTATACAAGAGCAGAGTTTTGCCATTTTTGCTGTTGTATTACCAGATTCTTACTACTACAATTATACCAGAAGTCCCAAGTCAACAGTGAACAACTACCTATAAAAAGAATTTCAAGGATCTGCAATCAAATCCTTTGCAGTTACAGTTCCATTATCCTGGTCTAAAATAGACTAACACACTTAGCTGCATTTCTTTTTTCCAAAATGCTGCAACACACTAAACTGCTGAAAAATAAAGACAAAAATGCAATCCTGCATATTAGAAACTTAAAATACATCCACTAGCAAATTCAAAGAGCCTTACATCATGGGTAGGACGTGCCTAAAATTGCAAATATTAGGCTTGATAAGATCACAGAGACCTTTTGCCTCTAGCACATTTGCAATATTCAAGGTCATTTAAGATGTATCAAGCTTACTGGAACATTAACCTGTAAATGTATCTAACTATCACACTGGAAAATTCTTCCTTAGACTACAGTGGAGTTGTCTAAAGCAAATTTACAGTCACACAATATATTTTCATTTCTGGAATATCTCAGAATGGCAACTCTTACTCAAGACAGGTACCATTACATATACAAAAGGAATTTCAAATTAACACACACCCCTAAACTTTCAGCTATTAGCAAAATTACTTAAAATATAAGATAAATTAATATGTGCATAGGGATACTTACAAATCAGCTCAGCACCTCTGTAGTAACTGTTGCTGGTGAGTAAAGCCAATGTTAAAAAGAACAGGGCAAAGTGCAGCTACACTAATTCCTACTGTTTTCCACTTATGAAGCATAGTAAAAAAAAAATTACACTCTGTAGGTAGTGTGCATAACCATAACATACTTACACAGAATTAAAGAGGTAGGCTCGTCCCTGGCTTCCCTGGAAGGACTGCATAAAAAAAAAAGCACTTGTTAAAACCCACAAGAAACCCCACCAAACAAAAAATAGTTCGAGAAGGGTGTGTTAGTAACCATATAAACTATTTCAAATGAATTACTTTAACTTAAAAGTTTATACCAATTCTTTATAGGAAAGCCTGGTCAGCAAAGTTTTCACCCACATCAGATTTTTAGCAATGGTTTTTAGTTGCTAAGTATTATTGTTCAAAAATAAGACATCCATAATGCAAACAAAACATACTTTTTCCTACCCCTCTGCAAGATATCAATTCTCATTCTCCTAGACATCCTTCATGCTAACTAAAATCTGCTTTTAACTCAAAGGGAATTACTTCCATTTCCTCTGTCATCTCCATCTCCCACTGCACCCAAAAGATGATATCAATTTTTCATTACATCATTTGATGTAAGACCAGCAAAATTCTGGACCAATCATAAAACCAGCATACTGTATTCAGGAAATGCATCTGATCAGTTTATAAGCTCAGCTTTATTTTAATAAACCACCTGTTATCATCAAATGCCTAAGCACAGCCACGTGCTTTCAAATCTCTCACATTCCTGATAGATTATGGACTAAAGATGACTGTTACAGTTTCTTGGCTGGATCTAAATTAATATTTTAGTTCAGAGCAGTATCACAGTTTTGAAGTAAAACCCCTCATCAGTCACACTTACTGGGGGTTGGTTTGGCTTGCAGAGCAGTTTTGGTGCCTGGGAACTACATCTTTGTTCCTTCTGTACTGAACTAAACCAGAAGCTCTTCTACTGTGCACTCTACAAATGCTAATGAAGATATAAAGGCCTGAACCTATGATCAGACAGCCTTGAGCTACAAACATCCTGGCAAAACTTGTGAGCAGACTAGATCCAGCCATACGTAAAACATTCAAAACGTACATAAGACATATCACTGCTTTCATCTGTTGATTTGTTCCTTCTGTATTGAATTACTTGACAATTTAGACATAGCCATTATTTCCCAAACAGGATTGCACTGAAATGGAGTTTTCCTCTTCCATAATGAATTCCATTTTAAAAAAATCCCTAAATTGTCTTAATTTCTTTTCTTCCAGAGTTTCCCTTTCCTAACCTACCTTCAAAGAAAATTAACAATTTTATCCATGCTGAAGAGAAAGTACAATTGTTTTTAAGAATCCTTGCAGTTGTAATATTGAAGATCAAAGACCAACTTTTCTGAAACCTACATTAGATCAACATGGAATGTTTTTAGAAGGAAAATCTCACCTTGAATATTTTTGAATGGTTTTAGTAACATTTGCACGGAACCATAGGCAGAAAGACCTTTCTGCAAGGGATTCTTCTTCTGACATGTATTTAGTTATATAAGTCACTCTACACCAAAATAGGTATTTTGCCAGTCTAATGATTAGCAACACAACACCAGTAACTGTTGTACCTTAACTACTTAGAACAGTCTGCAAAGAAATATGTAAAAGGGAAATTTATATAATGACCACTTTTTGATCAATATTAACCAGATGCAACAAAGATTGTTAAAAGAAATCCATGACTCTGGACTACTCTAAGTAGCAATGGTGGCAGTGTAGTTACATACAGCCCTCAGCTACTCAAAATCCCACCTTAAGATGAGAAGTTCTACTGAACAGTTTATAGCATTAATATTTTAGTATTATTTTAGCAACCATTTAAAAGAGTCATTACAGGGAGGTTTTTGGGCACAGAACATATTTCTTCATCTATAGCAAAGACAAAAGAAAAGGTACTCTCTCTGTTATCCAGAACTGCAAGTCTTATTTTTCACAAGGCGAGGAAAAAAGATAGGCTATGCAGTACAGTGAAAGCTAAAACTTCAGGTAGGACTGACCCTGAAAGGAGAGACTCAGTTGAGAACAGAGTCTGAACAGCTGTGCCAGAAAGTAATCCTTACACCTATACTGCTAAAAACAAACAAAAAACCCATCACTATTTTGGTTCTCTTGAGATACTTAAAAACACATCATAAAACTGGCAGAATGGTACAAAACCTACGGTCTGTAGTTTCTCTCTAAATTAGAGTCAGTGTCTCACAATCAACAATGAGCAGAGAATGCAGATGAAGACAAAAACTATTCATGTATATACTCTCAAAAACTGCCCATTAACAAATGAGTAGCTACCCTGAGTCAACTACACATGAATTTAGAGACAACTACAGTTGTGCAACCCCAAAATTTAAGAAAAAGCAAAGGAAACACTTTAAAGGTCCTCTTATTCATTAAGATGCAAACTTGAACTAGAACTTCCTTGTTCCATGTACCCAAACTTAAGCAAGAGAAATTTCAAAGACATGACCGTCATTATTTTTGGTTAAGCTACTGTAAAAATTCTTACATTAGCAAAGTTGCAGCCACTTCTCCTTGCTTTAAAAACTGTTGTGAATCAGAATTCACAAATCTTTCTTCAAACTGCACCAAGAAACACACTCTCCTGTTAAATTAGTCATGTGCTAGTTTCTCTATTTACATGCAATTACATATGCCAATCACATACAAATTAATGGGGTGGGGGTTTTTTTGGTCTGGTCCTACACAATCATTTTTTAAACTACTTATATGCCATACTTGAAGTTCCCCAGCTAGCTGGGAAAGAAAAAGATTCCAGAACAAATCAACAGTCAGGAGACCTTTTGAACTACTTTATGCAATTACTTCTGCCAAGTTTATGTTTAGTCTTGACTTAATATCACCTAATAAAAACTCTCCTTTGACCCTGCATTTCTCAAAATTAAGCAGAGGGCAGTAACAGGATGCCAGGAATAGCAGAAAAAGAAGCCCTTCCCCTGTCTTGTTTCAGAAGCTGAAAAAAATTCTATCCAAATGAAATACAAACTGCAGGTTGGAAAGTACTGCTTTAGTTGTTCTTTTTTCCTGATGTATTTTTAAAGGTGACTTGACTTTTCTTGCAGCCTTTGCTTTGTTGCCCTAACTGTCCTGTAATCTCCTAGGTTTTTTCCCCTCCCTCAGAAGTGGCCATCTTCATCACCTTCTAATTTTTTGAATTATCAGGGTAGAGTGGAGGGAGAAGCAACATAAAACAGAACCTTTTCCTGGGACAGTAATTTTAGAAAGAAAATCTGTTCACAAATATCCCACCGTGAAAAGCTTCTCCATCCCACCTTCTCTAGCTTCCTGTTAGCAGAGTGTGGCCGATTCACCTTTCTCACCTAAATACATGTTTAGAGGCTAAGTATTATATTGACATGCCACAGAACAATTGTTTCTTTGCCCAGCCAGGAAGAGCGAGTTTCTCCGCGTTTACATGACTCATTACTTGGTAGCAACCTGTGACAACTTGTATTACTGTGTTCTGAAATACAGAACCTGGGTAAGGCAACTCAGATCTTCCTTTAAAACCAGTGTCAACCCACATCATCAGTGTGTCACTGAGCATTTAACGGTCTGCAATCCATCCATATGGAACTCTTATGCACTGATTGAAGTAAAAGCACAGAAAAGATATACATTTTTAAATTCCCGTGCCTTTTCATTTTTCTTATGAATTTCTTAATTTGTCAGAGCTTGGCAGTCAGTTTCTTATTCACATGAATAGCTGAGGAAATTTTTTTTCCCAAAAAACTGCATTCAGATGACACAAAAAGGTATACATCTGTCACATATGCATTCTCTTGACTGCAGAATGTTGATTTACACATAGGGTTCACCTACTAACAGGTATAAGAAAGATGTATTATCAGAGCTCTACTTCCTGATGCATCCTATTACTAGAAATGAAAAGAGGACAAACTCATTTTGGCACTTGAACTGCTTGCTAAGCTTGTAACTTGGCTATAAACAGAGCATTTTGCATAACCAGAAAAAAAATTAATACTGAACAAACATTTGTTTTTACCAGCACTACGTTTCTCACACTCTGCACTGTATGAGTCAGTTATACCGATATGAACTTTAAGAGACTGACAGGCTAAACGCCTTGTGTGTCAACTCCTCAAAGGAAATGAAAGAGAAGAGACTATTTTAAATGGCAGTGTCAAGGACCAACAGGCATAACTGTTCAAACCAGTCTCTAGACAAACTTCTCTTCTGAAGAATAAACATCACCTATGCAAACACAAACTTTCACTTTGCAAGATTTGTTCAGCCCTTCCAAGACTGCTAGCACATCAATCATAACTAAACCAGAACATTCTATTAAAACTGAGTCTTAAATATGTGTTCTACCCAGTGTAGAGGAATTAGAAGATAGTGGCAAGCGTGACCAACTGTCATCAATGACTCACATCAACCAGGATTTTTACTTAGAAGCTGGGCAATTTATCAGTTCAACTAATATTTGCAGTTAAAATAAACTTGCTTTAAGTCTGCTTTTTCATGGCTGTCAATTAATAATACTGCATTGATTTATGAGTTAGTTTTCCCTACAAAATCCACATCTTTGACTAGCTGTCCATTCCTACAGGAAGATCTACAAGATCCATAACTTCTTCTTGTTTCAGCACAGTTGAAAGCATCTAGAATGTCTGATAGCATAAGCAAAATTGTTTAACTGTGCTTAGGAACTATACTAAGGTTGACTGCAACAATAGTTTGGTATTATGATCTTTCAAGTCATCTGACAAACCTCTGTCATCAACACATTTTGTAGTAAAGTAACCTTGTGTTTCACTTACACACTAGTACATACCTGCAGAATTAGATATATCTATGCTTCTAGATTAAACCCACCATTACCTCCAACAGCAGGATTAGCTGTTTTACCCAGGAGAAAAGGAAGTATCAGTTAAGCAGAACATTTATTTACTGCCCTAAGGCATACCTAAGGGTGGGGGAAGGGAAGCTACTAAAAAGCTTATGTAATTAATTATTCCCCACAGATAGGATTAGACTGTGTAGCTAGAGCTCATGCTCCACAGAAAGCATCCAGAAAAACTGCTGTCTTAGCATGTATCAAAGGTATGGCAGGCATTATTATAAGCAAGTCAGAATGGCATTATCTTCCTTAAGGACAGCTTGCAAGCCACTCGTGACACAGAAAAGTAATTTTAAAGAATGGAAGTGAAAGAAGTCCATAGGGGTTTTTTTGTTTAGTTTTCTTGCATTTCCTTTCATTTGCTAAAGTTCACTTTACAAGCTAAGATAAATCAACCTGAATTAGTATTCTGAACAAATATGCAATTCAAAGAAATATTACTCAGTAATTCAGAAGACAGTACTCTTAGGGGCAGCATTCATAAGATAAACCAGAAACACGTAAGTGCTCTGATGTCTGAAATTATCTTCTTGGTATGATGCATAAGAGACTGTAAGGACATCCTGTCACTTCAAGATTTGCAAAATAAATTCAGAAAATTGAATTCAACATAAAAATTCAGACAAAAAAATTATCAGGGAAAAAAAGATTTGTTCCATTTGATATTTCTCTCAGATCCAACTCCTCGATACTGCAGACAACTATAGATAATGCTGCTCAGCACCTTGCTAGGCAAGTTCTAGATGACATGACTACCATGACAAGTATTAAAAAAATTTGAAAGTATATTTTCATTTGGTTATTTACTGATTTTAATAAAGCAAGTTATAAAGTTCAATACATAGAGAATAACCTTAAAATTCCACCCCAAAACTGTATGTCTGGAGAGTTGGCACATGGTATTTCCCAAAGTGAAGACAAGACTGCCAGGCAGCGCAAGTTATCTTGAGGTATACAGCATCTTGAATGTACTTCAGAAATAATTATGTCAAAACACCTGTGGAGTAGAACACTTTCCCTGCACACTTTCCAGCTCCTTTAAGCCTTCAATCTATTCTTGGATGTTTTCCAAAGATTGCTTCTCTTCCAAAAACTAGATTCTTCCCCCAAGAGAAAAAAACAGAACCAAAAAAACTGGAAGCCTCTTAGAGAAAAAAAATTATCACCAAAATATTTATTAAATTAGGCCCATTCTCAACTTTTTCAGCAGGGAACAAAAATGACCTTTAAGCATACAACAGGCCCAACTATCTTTCCAAGTACTCCTTATATCATAAGCAAAGGGTGATTACCAAATTGAATCAAGCTAAGAACAGCACATTTACTTGAAGACAATAAACCCTTAAAAATATTCCTCTTGAACTAATCAGTTAAACAGTGGAGGGCAAAACCACAGATTGCTAAGCAGGGCTAAAAATGTTTTGGCATCTATTTAAGCTGAAAACTTTTCCTTCTCATCAGTAATGTAACAGCAGACACACTGAATGTCTTGAAGAACTGTACTTAACCACGAAGATTGTTCTTTTACCCATAAAGTGCAAGGATTTCTCAGTGAAGTCAATGACAGTTATGTATATATACCTTCATGCAGAACTTGTTCATGAAAATATCGACACATCTAATCTTGTCTGTGACTTCATATGACTTTTTCCCCCTCTGGTCAGATATGCTTCGCAATGAATGAGACAGAAGAAAGCGACAGTATTTATACAGGTATCTATACAAAGTAATTCAGACTTTCTTCCATCCCCAGCATTAAGACACATTGCAAGACGATTCAACAGTCTTTCAAGCAGGTCAACCTTGCTTAACAAAGCATTATCCTTTGCAATATATCCACTAGGTTCTAAGATCTCTATTAGGTATTTGTATTTCTTCATAATTTGTTGGGACCTTGACTGAATTTCTAAACAATTACTGAGACTTAGTGGGTACAAGCCATTCTCAAGTGCTTTAGAACTTATGCTCTTCAAGCAATGTTTACCTCCTATAAAATTAACTACTGCTAATAATTTCTGCACCACAGGAGAAAGCCCTTTCAGTTAAGCCTTTCACAAAACTTATTTTAGAATCACTTTCAGAGCAGCGTACATATAACATTTTGTACAGGCCACACAAGTGGCAACCTCCCCTGGACTTCAGAGAGTCTTGTGGAAGTTTTCCCTCAAAACTTAATTATGTAAATTTTTTAAATTGTTGGGATTTTAAAAATTGTCATCAACATTTACTGTTTGGTTGCTTTTTATGTTCAATTTGAACATTTTAAATCCAACAAGTGCCTCCTATGGCATCAATTTTTTGCCTTGCTCTTTATGTGTTTGCTGTGGTTGCTTGCTGATAGAGGTTACTTCTCTTCTGTGCTGCAGTCATAGTAGGGTATGATTCCAAAAATATCCATTTGCTTCTTTAAAGAAATAGAAAAGCCACGGGTTCTTCCCCTGTCCTCTGAACACCCCCCAATATAATGAAGATTACTTCCAATAGTATGTTTTTAAAAAAACATTTAACATTCACTTTCAAGTCTTTGCCAAAGAAACAGAAAAACCAGCACTTGCAGACTTGTTAACTATTATCAGTAGTGTCTAAGATGTACCTAACACCACTTCAAAATTACACTTATTTGAGTTAAAAGTCATCTACAGTTTGTTAGTTCTTTTATTATGTATCTTTCAAGTCAGTGTGTTTCCCAAGATGACTGGAGTTACAAATTATTATGGCAACTGCTCATACATGTATTCAGTTGTACAGAGTAATGTTTGTCAACATTTCTACTGCTGATGACCTCCTAGTTTGGGACTCCTATTCTCAACCAGCCTTCTTCCCATTCCTCCCCTTTCCCCAGGCTCCTCCCTAGACAAAGAAAACACAAGGTTATAGAGTGAAAATATCTAGAAGTGTATGCTCTAATCACTAACATCCAAATCGATTTCAACACTAGGCAACACATCAAGTCCTTTCATAGTTGCGGAGAAAAACTCCAGATAACAGCAAACTCACTTGTGCAGGTAGCACATTTTTATACTGTCTTATTAGTCTGCATTCCTATTTCTAAGCCATTGCCAAGACTCTTGGTTGCCATTGTGCGAGGGCACAAGAGAAAAAAAGAGCTTCACAATTAACTCTAAGGCAAGAAAGAGATCCTGGCTGCTCAAACAGAACAAAAATAAAATGAAAAGGTGATGCATGTATGCTGCCATCCTTGTCAGACAGTTGGCATCAACAGTTCTCAAAAGCAGAAGAACTGCAAATCTGTATTAAAGTCTGGTATTCTCAGAACCAGCATCAAAAGTATGATTGACAGAAATATGCAGCACTCTCTGCTTTTCCATGACAGACCAACATTTAAGAGAAACACCACTCATTTCACAGGATAGCTTATCTTTTCATCTTGAAGTTGAAAACATTATAGTGTCAGGTGTAACAAATGCTTATACCTCAACGCACATCGGAAAGCTAGTTGTAGCTGCTTTAAATTAAGAGTGCGACAGGTATTTTGGCTTTTTCCCTGACCACACAGAAGAAGGAAGCGGCAATCACCATGCACTCGGGGGGCAGGCGGGACACCCAAATGAAGCAGTTAGAGCTAGGTATCAAATACCGGTTGCCTTTATCTGCTGAAGAGTATTTGTGGCACTAGGGTTCTGGAGTGAGATTGTATAGTAAGCATTTGGAAAAAAGTGAGACAATCTGTAACCAAAAATTTTATTTAGTAAGTGTTACGCAGAGCTTTAGCTTTTAACTAGGCCCCCAGAGTAAGGGGGGGCTGAAGTCAGGTTGAACAGTCCAAATCTCTGCTCCATCAATAAATCTGAAACAGCACAGGAACTGCACTGTTCTTAGTTAACTTTAGGTTGTATAGAATCAACTTGCTACACTTCAGGTTATTCTAATTAATTTTGCTGAGGCTGCGTAGTTATAGTAACTAGGATTCTAGAAATTGTTAGAATAAATAAAAATATCTTTCATTAACCTAAGTTCATTGCACATAATATGCATCAACGAAAACAGTTTAAGAGAACTTCAGAAAAAAGATTCATATAACAAACCAGTTCTGAAGTACACTCATCTGTTAGTCCTTTTGCAGTTCTAAAGTCACATCTACACATGCCATCCAGGATATTTCTACACATGCCATCCAGGATATTTCTTCAGTTTTTATTTTCCAGGTTAACCTGTGTTTTCACTTAAAACAAATCAAATCTGCTTTCCTCCCACTACTATCCAGGACAGCACTACTTATTTTTAATGATCCAAGTGTATCTAACTATTGCTTTGCAGTTCTTTTCATCAGAAGAACTTCTCCAATGTTGGAATGTACATAAGCTTAAAGGAGGGTGGGTGTTTTAAAAGCTACGTTCTAAATACAAGGACAAACATACATTTAAATGTATTTCTCATTATCACACAAATTTAAACAATGAAATACAGTCAAGAAACCTGAAGTTGACAGAATATGGACCAGCTGACAAATAAGCATATGGTCAACCTGCAAGTACAGAAACTTTTGTAAGATGTCTTCACTGAAAATTACAGAAGCCAGAAGTAAAGCACAATCCATATATAACACCCTACCCAACACCATTAGAAACGACTTAGAAGTATTTGTATTTACTAGATAGGGGTTTTTTTTTAAGAGAGTTCTCCATGTTCTTCAGATTTCAGACATTAAAAAATATCAAATTTTCAATTATTTATGAAGCTTTATGTACATTACTGAATATGATTTCCTTAAGAACATATTCAAGATATTCTGCTGACCAAAACTCCCAAGACCTTGGAGAACAACTGGCTCATGTGGTAACTGTGGCGGCTTAGTCAACACACACCAAAAAAAAAATTTAAGTCCACTAAAAGAAAAACTTCCTATTAAATATGTGTGCTTGGATTGCATTTTCTCAATGAACTTCTACATCTCAAGAGTCACAGCTAGCAAAGTTTCATTCTTCCAGCATCTACAACCTGAAGTTCTACAAAGTTATAACCCCTCCCACTAGTTTTTGGCCCAGAACATATAGAGGATAATGAAGCTGTGATTGCTTGTAGTTTAGAATCCAGTGTTGCCAGAAGGACCCCTTATACTCAAATTCTGTAATCAACTGGGAAACAAATAAAATTCAAATGGATTCACATTACTATTTGGATATTTCCTCTTGTTTTTGCTGACCTGAAAATGAAATAAGATCAATCACTATGAAGAAAGTAAGGAACTTTGTTGAGCTTAATACAAGTAAAACGAGTCCTCCCTCTTAATTTCTTCACATAAAATTATGTATGTAGCTGGCTCACTGTTTCACACTTCATGTGTCACATTTGCAATTCCAGGCCTCAATACACGTACTAAGTTGACAGAAAAAATTGCTATGGGGAAGAGACTAAAGGCAGAGCAGAAGTAAGCCAGCAATAAGTTAACACTACCAAGAACTGTCACCAATTTTACTATTTAAGTCAGAAAGTCTTCTTGAGATCTAAACAAAGATCACAGAGATTAGTAACCAAAGAAAAACTGTATGGGGAAACCCCATTATTTCCTGATAACCCTCTCTAAGGGATAAGTGAGCAGGTATACCTTCTCACCCAAAGAAAACCTCAATTCAGAAGCAGCAGCATTCTCAAACCGCCCCCCCCATCTCTTCAGCACTCACGAGCAGCATCACCTTAGTGCTGCTAAACATACAAACAGGCAGAAGCAACAGATGAAGTTAGTTATCAAGGGTTTGCCACTAAAAATTTTATTTGACAAAATAGTTATATAGAAAGCAATCTGTATTAAGAGGTTTGAAAAGCAGCTGAAGTGTTTTCTCCAGGACACCATTAAGAACAAATCCATCAGAAGCTTATGTGAAACAAAGAATGAACCAGTCTGTCAAGTATTCATCCCAAACTTCAAGTTATCCTACATATTTCATACATCACAAATCTTGGTTTCTTCCAGCAGCAGGAAAGAAGGACAGGCCTAGCCTGTTTCAAGGATCCACACATCCTCTAAGCTTAAGTTTAGACAGTCCAACTATTTTGAACATCTCTGGCTAATCATATTCCTTAGGAACTGGTATACAGAAGTAAAGGTGTTTAGAGATTCCGTAATAACAGTGGAACATTCTGGAAACAGCTAGTTTTGTGACCTTCAGTCAAATAGAGTCAAAAATAATCTTTATCTGGAATAACCATAGCCAGAATCATTTCCCTACCCAGAGATCCATGCTTTGTTCTGACAGTTTTCTTTAGCAGACTTTTCAGGTATGACAGCTCACAAATAGTTCCTGTCTGACAGTAGACAGAGGCTGTTAATATGGGGAATATATTAGATCAGTCTTTATGCCACATTCAAAAGTTTCCAGAATATACCCAGTCCTCAGTACACAACATGTATGACCCAAGAGTGAACCCAGGGAAGATATTTTGAAGTATACAAAGATCTGCATCCCTTATCTACTGGGAGCAGTGACACAGTGATAACCATTTTGGTTAAGAAATAATTCATGAGGTCTCCAAACAAACCACTTGCCTTGGAGATCAGTTCATCGTGGTTGGCTAGATGGGCTCTGCAGTGGATACAGCTGTAGGTTCGATGACAGTTTGGCAGGTAAGCCTGGAACGTTTTTGATTTTGTCATTTTTACCATCTCTGCTGGTGGCTCCTCACTCAGCTCAGGGCTGGCACTTGAAGAATTACAACTTTGCTGAACTCGCTGACAAAAGAAACACTGGAATATGCAAGCAAAAGCCGTTGTTGTTCTGGAGTGTGTGTGGCACTTTCCACACAAATGACAGAAGAGAAACAGTCACAACCTGTAGGCAAAAAGAGCAGAACAATTAGCAGCTTACAACAAGGCCAGAATAAACTTGTTATTCAACAATTCTAGAGACAAAGCGAAGTGTTATGTATGCCTGGCTACACTACAGGCCCCTTTTACCTATGAAGCTGCTCAATTCAAGTTCCATTCAACAAAGCAACAAGCAGTTCTGTTCCACTAGTGGCACCTCTCCACCACATTTCTAATGAAGGAGGAGAGTCAAACAGTTCTCCATGAAACACAAGCACTTTCTACAATCTACCAGGTATACTCTAAGACATTCATGCAGAAAATTATGGTAAAAAGGCAGAGGATTAGAGAAAGTTAATTGTCTTTGAAGTTCCAGTAGTCAGTTCCAATATAGCAAGTGACAAGGCATCTTGGAAAACATTTGCTATGTCCAACAATAAACATACAATAGATATTTTCACTTGGGTTTCAGCAAACAGCTGTATTGCACCTGGCTTTAAGTCAAATACCAAGTAAGATGCTGCCACCCCATTCAGGAATCTGTGTTTCCTCTTTCAAGCTCAGCAGAACTATGCCTTTAGGCAAAGACCTTTTTGACTAGTGTCCTGATCAAAGCTAATTAGATCCTTCCTCACTCTACCAGAATAGTCTTAATGGATGCTACCAAAATCAGTCAGATAATAAAAGCTAAATTCTACACAGAGAATACTCAATTGCATTCTTAATCCTCAGAGTCCCTTTAAGAGACAATACATGCATAAACAAGAAGGCCAGACCTTCCCACTATGCTGGAAAGCAAGCCTTTTTTAGAGTTTGCCTGAAAATTACACATTATAAATACTTATAACATCTACTGATCTGTCAGAGGCCATCAGATACCACACTATATGCATCAAGCTAATGAGCAATCCAAACATGAACACTGCACAGTCACTCATGTCACCAGCTATCAGGTGAGTGACAGAGTAGGTCAATAGCACACACACAGAAATGGAAGCCAATATAAAGAATTTACAGTATTTTGATCCAGCTATTAAAATGAGCATGCAAAACACTTATCACAATTGTAAACTGTGTGCAGGAGGGCAGTTAACCACTCTTCTAGCAGTAGGATACTAGTAATACAAATAGGGCAGATAATGAAAGCCACAAATTAAAGACTGTTTACAGGAAGCAGTCACTGTGCTTCAACAGAGTCTTGAAAAAGTACTCTGTACAGCAGGCCTAGCACAAGAGACAACCGCAGCAAGATTTAAAGGCATTTGGTTTGGGTTTTTAGTTTTGTTTTGGTCCCTCCCACCAACTTAAGCTTATGAAAGCAGCAGGAGAAAAAACTCAAGAACTACCGAAGAACTTACAAAAGAAAATTTCTTACACAAAGCATTGCAAAGGCGGAGATAAGCCACAAACAAGACACGCAGCAGAACATATGCAATCCAAAAAAATAAAGCAACAATGGGAACAAGCTGCCATCCAACGCACTTTCTACACATCAGAACGACTGTGCTTTCATTAGTCACTGAAGAGAAACACAGATTTGATAAGGGATATATATCAATATATGTTTGAAATATTAACCCAGTTAGTATGAAGAGCAGAACTTTATAGTAATTTAAACAAATGTTATGCACCTGATGTCCCAAGATGACTTAATTATAACTACAAAGGGAAGAACTACCACCCCATTTGGAAAAAACAGCTTGCTTTTGTAGAACAGCTGGGTATTAAGCTGCATTTATTAGGGATAACAGATTATAGGAGAAAGAAAACACAAGGAATATAATCCTGGAAGTTAGATGTGGGCTTCCCTTTAAATTCTCTGCTTGAACTCTTAATGTTAGAAAGACACAGACCCTGTTTAGATTCACAGAAATGGAAAAGACAACCCCAGGGTTTCAGAATGAGAGGCATCACAAGCAAAGATGTTCTGGCTTTGGATCAGAACCCTTTTGATCAGTAATTGAAACCTGAGTTCAATGCTTGCAGAAGTTCAGCAAGTTGAACATAAGAAAATATTTTTCTTCAGGGAATTCCTGGAAGCTCTTTTAATTCACATTTCTGAAGGCAACGGGGACTCTTTCAGACTCAGTGTACTGAGTCCTTCAACCAGAGGAATAAAACAATTCCAAAGCTCTTTTGGCAGAACTGTGTTTCATATTGCTCTCTTCAAAAAGAAGGCAAGCCTAAGTGTTTGATATACGCTGTAAGAACCGCAGAGCTTGTTGCTTTGTGATGTTAAAGGCAAGATTCAAACCCCGAGCCACTTCCTAGCCTGCTCTAGTAGTGGTGAATAAATCCAGCCTCACTTCACCCCGACGGCTGCGAGCAGGAGCAGGTTCCACGGCTGCTGTTCACCGTTCTGGGGAAAGCAGCGCGAAAACCTGTGGCAACTACTTCTTCCTTACTCTCCGACAAAGGCAGCGTCTGTGCTCTGGTCACGCACGCGACAGCGAGGTTTCCTGGAGCTCAGGAACGGAAAGGAATTGCGAAATTAAGTGCCAAAGCGAGCGGACAGGCTGCTGCCTCTCCGTTCCTGCCCCCCGTCCGTGCCCGCCCCAGCCCAGCGCCAGCGGAACCGCCGGCACCGCCCGCCCGCCGCAGAGCCGGCACCGGCACCGGGACCCGCCGCCCCCGCGCCGGGGGGGGGGGGGGGGCGGCCAACAGTTACCGGCCCCGCCGCGCCGCCCGCCCCTCGCCCCGCCCTGTGACGTCACCGGCGCGGCGCGCCGGCCGGCCAATGGGGCGGCGGCGGCGGCCCCGCCCCGCGCGGCTCCCGGATGTGTAAACAAACACCCCGGTAAGCGTGGCGGGGGGTGGGGGGGGGCCGGACCCGCTCGGTGCGGCCGGGCCCGGCGGGAGCAGCAGGCGGCTGCCCCCCCCCCCCCTCCCCGCCCCGCCCCGGGGTTCCCGCAGCGCTGCCGGGACCCGCACGCGGGCGCGGGGAGGAACGGAGCGGGTGGGACTCGGCCCGCCGGCAGCCCGCCGGGCTCCGGGCGAGGGAGCGACACAAAGCCAGCCGAGCGGCCTCCGGCGGGCCCCACGGAGCGGGCAGAGCCCGTGCGCGCACGCTTAGCAAGCTGCCAGCTGATTACTCCAGCAGGGAGAAAAACCTCACGAAGTTAAAGACTGAGGCAGAGGCGCCTCATTTTTCGCTCTAGGTACCGGGAAATAACAGGAGGAAGGTTGCCAGGAGAAAGTCACCGGCGGAGCCAGACCGCGGTTTCCCTGCCGGGAAGGAGCGGCTGCTCCGCGCACGTTTAAGCTTTCTCCTCCCTCGCGCCAGAGCACGAAGCCGCCGCGGCGGCGGCGCCGTCGCCTTTTCTCTGCCACTCGCGGCCATCCCCGCAGGCCGCCGGGGCACGGCCGGGCGCGGCCCCCGGACACGGGCCGCCTCCGTCCCCGGGGCGGGGACCCGCCGCGCCGCTCCCGGGGCCCTGGCGGGGCGAGGGGGGCCCCCCCCCCAATTATGTAAACCACCGCCGCCCGCCCCGTACGAGGAGGCTACGGGCAGGCAGCGCTGCCGTCATTTCCAGGCGCTATAAATAGCGCCCGAGCCCTCCCTCCCGCCAGCGAAGTTGCGCCGGCGGCCCCCCGCGCACGGCGAGCCGCGGGCCCCCCCGCCCCGGAGCCGCCCCCAGACCCCAGCGCGGGGGCGGGGGCGGGGGGGCCGGCCCCCCGCGCGCCCCGGTACTCACCGCCGCGCCGTGCCGGCTCCGCTCCGCGAGCAGCAGCGCGCCCCCGGGCCCCTTCCCCTCAGGGGGCGGGCGGGCGGGAGGCAGGCGGGAGCCCCGCTCCTCGGGCGGCGGCGGCGAGGGCTCGGCGGCGGGCCCTCACCAACAACAAAGCGGGGGGAGCGGGGGGGGGGGGGCGGCTTCCCTCGCCTCGAAGGTGCCTCCCGGGCGGCGGCCAGCGGTCATAGGCGGGGGCCGGGCGCGCGCGTGCCGCGCTGGGGGCCGAGGGGCGGCCGGGGCATCCTCCCGCCGCCGCGATCGCGCTCCCGCCGCCGCCGCCGCCGCCTTTGTTTTGTTTCCCCCGGCCCGGGGGCGCTGCGGCCGTTAAACCCGCTCCCACCGCCGCCGGCAGCCAATCGCCGCGCGCGCGCGCGCGCCCTCGCGCCCGCCCCGCCCCGCCCCCCTGGGGGCGGGGAAAAAAAAAGAGCGGCGGCGGCGGCGGCCGCTGCGGGGGGCGCGCGCGGGGCTCCGCCCCACGGGCCTGGCGGAGGAGGGGCGGCTTGCTGGGCTCCGCCCCTCCCCTTGGCTCCGCCCCCGCGGCCCTGGGCGCGTGCAGCGAGCGCCCCCCCCGCCCCCGGCGTGCTCCCGCCCCGGGCGCGCGGCGGTGCGAGGCGGGAAGCGGCGGCGGCGCGCGCCGGGGGCCGCGTCCCGGCCGTCCCCGCTGAGGCGAGACGGGCGGGGGAAAGGGCGCGACGCCGCCGGCCGGGTGACGGTCTCGTCCCGGGGTGTTTCCAGAGGGGTTTTCACCTGAAGGCGCTGTAATAAGCGATGTAGGGTCGCTCAGGCCGCTGCTTCTCTCACCAGAGAGTATTTGCCTTCCACGTTTCTGCTGAAAGTAGGCACAGCCCTGGAGGATGACGGGTCTGGTAAAAGTTTGGTGCTGTAGAAAAAACATCAAGGAAAAAAGCCCATTCGGGGAATGGAAGATAAGTAGGAGAGGTCGCAGCGCTCGTTCCTGGAAAGGGAGTTTGGGGAAGAGCTTATAAAGAAAAAAAATACCCATGTTTTAAGGTTCAAAAGGACAATTCTGAAGATTAAGGAAGCCAAAATACGGTTCACACACAAGTAGTTTCTGAAGCATCCGAGGTCTGTTGGCAGTGATGGTGTTTTCCTTAAAAATGTAAATAAAAGCTAGCCCCTGGTTTGTTTTGGCCGTACTCTTCTATTTCCACAGGCAAAGAGTGTAGAGACACAAACTGACGAAGCCTGTGACGAACCTGTCATTTATAGTTTGTACCCCGAGGCAGGGCTCTTTTGTCACACTACATAAATGCAGCATCAATAAAATTTTCCTCGCCTCCTTTCCTTTTCTTGTCAGTACTGACATCTTTTTTTTTTTTCAAATCTTTATCAAGTGGGTTTTTTTTTTTACCCAGAGGGTCTCAGAACTTTGCAGAATATTAGAGAAATAGAATCCATTACAATTCAGCTAGTAGCTATAATCAATAAACCATGTGCTAGTTGATTATATATTTTAATGTAATTCACAGGTTTATACATTTTTTTGTCATATGCTTTTTCCTTCTTAATGGCCATTCTCGAAGAATAGTATGGAAAAGTCACGTTTGCGCAATAAAGAAGAAATACGTTTTGGCGAAACAGCAGGAAACAAACATCTGCGAGGGTATTTCCAGTAGGGCTTTTATTGCCATTTTCCTGTCATCTCGCTAGCGCCAGTGCTGGTAGCTGCTGTCCTGTAACATGGAGAAAGGTGACAGACCTTCTGCCTTACCTAGCTACGCTTCAGGGTGCACCAAATCAAGCTTCCGGATCCAGTTCCCACAGGTGAGTTAGATGAGGCGTATGATAAAGACGTACAAGACAATAATGGGAATGGAGAAAGAGGCAGGGATGTAGCATAGTTTAGCAGAGAAATTACATTAAATGGGATGCAGTGCAGAGAGTACATAAATCTTGAGATGCTTCCTGAAAAACAGCTCCAGCCTGTTAAGTAAAAATATCCCATAAAGGGCTTTTACAAATTTTTACAAGCTGTTTCTTTTACTTGATTTTGAGGGGCCTGTTACTACCCTCCCTTAACAAGACAGACTTCTTAGACCTTTCTTCTTTACCTACTCAAAAGGTACCTGACTAGATGGACGCCTGTTGTCACCTGGTATGGCTGAGCCTCATCCTGTTTACGCAGCTGCCATGCAGTTGCCTATAAAAATACTCCTGTACGTATGCTCTAGAAGTAATTGCCTCAACCTTTTAATAACAGTTGATACTTATGTTGTATTTTGCAGGTTCTAAGTACTATACACCACGGTATGTTTACCATAGTTCCAACTTTTATCCTCTTTTTGAGGATTAGGAATGAAGGGATATTAAGCAATGAGCAGAAAGTCACGATAAAACCAACGCTGATCTCTGCAGGTAGTCCTCCCAACCCACGCCGGTCACACCTCACTGGCTGCTGAAACTGGTGGCAAAGCTCCCCCCCCACAATACACAACCCTGGACATCAAAGGCAACGATACCGCACATGCACAGCCCTCTTCGGGGATCCCAGCTGCACGGGGCGTCCCGATGTTGAAATGCGGCAAATGCTGCAGTATCTCTGGCACTCTCTGAAGCCTTGCTGGTGCTCTGGTTCAGTACTGACTCAAAGATGTGCA
Source organism: Morus bassanus (assembly GCA_031468815.1). Taxonomy (NCBI): domain Eukaryota; kingdom Metazoa; phylum Chordata; class Aves; order Suliformes; family Sulidae; genus Morus; species Morus bassanus. The sequence goes on from CM062577.1 coordinate 30,988,837, forward strand.
AACTTGGAATTACTAGTGCTGCTGTACATGCTTTTTTACAGATGTGAATGGAATATCTGGTTTCTCTCTTCCGTTCACCTTGAAAGACATGCTGTGATCTTGGTTTAGGTGTTAGGAACTGACCAGGTTACACAGAAACAGGAAATAAACTCTACATGAGGAATAAAAAAATACCGGCAGTCCAATCTGGGCTGTAGAAGTGACTCTCCTTTTCAGAGATGACAAGATGGACAAGGGGAAGAAAGAAGTGTCTGTCATTCAGCGAGGACAGCCAGGCTGAACAATGTTTCTGTTGTTTTAACACAAGCTCTGCTTCTCCACTGAAAGACCCAAATGACAAGGACACTGAGGGTTTCTTTCTCTGTGCTGTTTGTTTCCGTAGTAACAAATACACAAGCTGCACTGTTAGAATACCATCCTTTTATCTTTTTTTTTTTTTTTTTTTAAGATAAAGACATGTCAAGGATGCGTTCGGTGCTTTCAGTAGCAGGTTAAGGTTGCTTGTACAAATGAACCTCTGATACAGCATGATGTACTTGAAAGCACTGCGTGTAGTCCACTGAGACAATGCAATAACGTAGAACAAAAAGCATGAAAGAAGTTAAATGCTTGCATCTCAATTTCTATACTGTTTAGACTGTAAACTCTTAGGGAGAAGTCTGCCTTTCACAGCGGGGCTCTGATCTTGATTGGCAAGGCAGATGTCACACTCCTACGACTAAATCCTGTGTAGCGTCCTAATTAGATCAGAATCGTATTATCAGTAATACAATGCACACCATTTTAATGGGACTGATTTTGACACTGACAACTCTTGCCCATGTTTTTGTTGTGAGCTCTGCATCATGAAACTTCTCTTTAAATATAATTCTGTAATCGGAGTGGGGGGTGTCGCTGGTCCTCCTTCGGCTTCTAATCAAGATTATGGTCTGTAGTTCTGGAATTCAGGGGGTTACGGGAGTTGGAGAGACGGCATGCAGTCATTGTCCATAGGGTTTAGCACATTAGAAACAGAACTGGTAGGTGAATCATATCCAAAAACATAAATGCCATTCTGAAAACAGGACAAACTCAGGACATAACAGGTAGAGGCAGGAAAGACCATTAGAGACATCTAGACTGAGTAAGAATGTCAGGATCATTCCTTCCTTTGCTTCTTCAGGATATATTAAGTCTCAAAAGTTTGGAGACTAACCAAATTTAAAAAAAAAACATCGATTGGTCTTAGAATTGTCAAGCTCCATGTCCTCTGTTTTAGCTGAAAGAAGACTACCAAAAGAAGGAAAAATAATTTTTTTAAACAGAAATAACTTCTTTCCTATATGTTTGCCATAAATGTGAGCTTAGTAATGCAGAAAAAAAAAGTTTGCTCTTCTCTTCCCAATTACTCAGGTTTATAACTTCGTGGTCTCCAAACTTCTCCAAGGAAAAGAAATATGCATCTAGTTCTTGGGACGTGTGTCGTGGTTTAGCCCCAGTCAGCAACTGAGCCCCACCCAGCCGCTCGCTCACTCCCCCCACCCCAGTGGGAAGGGGGAGAATCGGAGGAGCAAAAGCAAGAAAACTCGTGGGCTGAGATAAGAACAGTTTAATAATAGAAATAAAATCGTAACAGTAATGTAATAGTAGAAATAATGATAGTAATAGCAACATGGCAGCAGCTGGCCTAAAGAGTATAATATAGAAATAACTGACAAAATTAATATGAAACTTCTGATTATATAACATGAAAATATAACAGTATGCATTAATTGCAAAACAGCTTGTTGCTAGGTCATAAATTATACTGGCATTTGTAAATAGATTATTTTAGTTACTTGTCTGGGACTGCATGTGTAGGGAGGTATTTCAGGTGAACAAATAAATTAGTACCTTTTCACTTGGGATGATTTTTGAAACCAGTAGGAGTAAGTATTAAATTGTGCTACATATGCCAATGTAAAACCTGCAAACCCAGAAAAGATGCAGTGAAGCTACTGCTTCAGTGGATCAGGGAGTATCAAGGGACATGATCAGCTGTCCTGAAATACTTCGATGTCTCAAGCTATCCTCTGGTGGAGAATAGGCAGAGGGATTTGTTTGGGGGCTATGAATCAACCAAATTTGTATCATGATTTTTATACGCTGTAGATATCTGCTCATATACATGTAAATGGCTGTGAGGTGGAAAAAAGTCTACATCACCCAACTCTAGCTACCTAATTCAGGAGTACATGCGCTCTCCCTAATCAGAGGGCTGAAGCGTACACCACCGGAAGGTGATGTGTCATCTGCAAAATCTGAATTGCTCTTTTTATCCCCACCTTCGCTGTGGAAGTGCTACTTTTATCTCTTGTGTGACTTTTGAAATAGCAAAACCAGATGTTAACTAAACTTTTCTAATATTCAGACTGACAGATATACAAGTGTCCTACCTAAAGCAGAGAAGTTCGCCAGGGAATTAGCCAGCATATGAGCCCTTCAAGCTTCAGCATGCCTTGATAGCTAGGTTAAATTGATAATTTTTTTTTTTTTTTTCCAGAATCTGGTTTTATAATACTTAAATATCTACTTTCACTAGAAAATCTATCCCTTTCACTGCAGGATAACAGTAGTAGGAGCTTATAAGAGTTCAGGTTTTATTATATGCTCCTTTTGGTCTTTAAACAAAAATAGAAGGCCAGCAGAAAGCACCACCTTGATATGAGCACAGTAATGAAAATAGTGATCCTAAGAACAAGCGACCACCATATTTATTCCTGAAAATTGTTTCTTGTACTAGACAAGCTGTGGAGAGAAAAAGATGCTGGATCCATGAAGTTCTGACTGTCCTCAAAAGCAGAGGCCGCTGCAGGGACCGCGAGCAGCTACTTGCCTGGTTCAGTAAGTGGGGAAGCCCTGCCACTGGTTGTTTCGGCTTTTCCTGCTAGCTGTCATTGGATTTGCAGAGCAGAACAGACGTGTATCTCTCTTTCTATAAAATTAACAACAGGTTTTTTTCTGATGGGAGAATTTATAACTGTTCCATTTGTGTATGTATCTGGCACGGTCAATCAATTACAACCTCTGGAACTGCAGGTCAGGACTGAAAGGTGAGATACAGTAGAAATGAAGGCCTGAAACTGGGGACACGAGTATTTTGACTCATTCTTGTATGCTTTAGAGTGCTACAAAAGAAGGTTCAGGACCAAAAAGCAGTACCGAAATATACATTAGAAGGACTTTCTATTTTAATTAACAGTGGAGATTTAGCCAGTGGTGTGAGCTGAACGTTACATCTCCCTGTCCTAACTCTCAAATTCCAAATCTTCCTGTCTATGGGCAATTTACCTCAGGTTTCTCTTTATGGGAAATAAGCATAAGCATTTTAGCTATCAAATGCAGACTTGTTTTGATAATTAATGTTGTGAAAGCATACTGGAGATGGAAAACAGGGTGAAGATGGTAGGTCTTCTTAACATTTGTCTGTGACCTGTTTCAGAATTCAGTATTTGGATTTAATTTCTGATTATGCAAGTGCATTGGTATATGTGACTGGACTGGACAAAACCCGTGAGCAAACTAGAGCCTAACCCAGTAGTTCAGTAACTTCCACCTCAATCTCTGATAAAGTAGTAGCTATTTTAAACTATCCCAAGCTCGTTTGGGAGGGTGTGTGTCTAGACCATATCCAAAGACTGAAAAGACGGAACTATTCTGAACCCCTGACGGTGGCTGAGTAACACTGGATGCAGGGAGGGCTAGGTTGTGCCTCCAGCAGGAAACATGGAGACTGCAGACGAGGATCAGACTGCACTTTACCATGAGGCTGGAAATGGCATCATCAGTTTTGCAGCTATTTACTCCTGGTAAGTAAATCACACAGTAAAGTGGAACATTTGAATCTCAATTTAGCATGCAAACAGGAGTGGCAACACAATAAACCAGCACAACACCACATACAAACTAATTGCACTTCATGAGGGCCGGCGCATTTTAAAGCACAAAAGCAGATGCTAGCATGTACTGTCTGTATTTAGCAGTAAAGAAAGCAGAAGACACGCTTCTCTAAGGCAAAAGGAAAAGGTAGTAGAATAAAAAGAACTACATAAGCTTTTCGATGTACACATACATATTATAAAATCCACCTTTATATAGGATTGTCATCTGCTTCATGCAGCTTCAGACTCCTTGGCTAGTTGTTGGCCAGCTATTACTTATCTCAGAAGTTAAACCTGTGTTTTGTGAGCCATGGAAAAGGAGAGGTTAATTTTCTGTTGATAACGTGTTTTGTGTAAACACATCCTGCATATGCTTGCCTGTATATGCAAAACAGTTGGCTAAAGGCAGGGATTAAAACTTTTTCTGGTTGAGGTTTGTTTGGTTTCTTTTTTCTTCTTCCTCCAAGAGGTGTGTTTCTCATCTTAAAACCTAGACTTGCATTTCCATCCTCATTTTTATATCCTGTCCAGCACAAGCATATTCTATTGTTTCACGTACAAATAGGGCCGAGGGGATTACTGTAATCATGCGGTACAGCTCGCTGTAAGATAGAAGCCGTGCGACTGGTGATATTACTTGTCATTTAAACCAGAACATCCCTTAGGAAAACATCCCGTCTCTACAAATTATTAATTCCTTGTTCCAGTCGTTAATTCCTCTCATTGACAAATATATACATGTTATTTCTTCCTTTAATATATTTAGTTTTATCTTTTAGCTGTTTTTTCCTTCATCCGTAAGACTGAGGCAACAATGGGACTCACTGTGGATATAAGAGCAAATCATCCTTTTGAGTAATAGCATTTTATAAAGCACATTTTTCAATTTCTCAGTTGTTTCTGTATCTCTTCTCAGATCCTTCTCCAAGTTATCAAATGATCTCTTGAACTGTGGATTCCAGCAGCGATTTTTGTCCTTGTCAGACACAGGACTGTTCTGTTCCTATTTAGGCAGTCTGATGATGCTATCTATCTGTTTGGTTAGTTGCCAGACAATCAACAGATTCATCATCAGGACCCCCAAAGGCATTTCAGAATCGCTGTTCCCTTCAAGAACATGAATACCTGCCTGTTCCCACCTTTCTTTCTAAGCAAGCAGATCTGCAAAGTTTAAAGCCCAGAGAAGCCCTATAGGGAGGGAAACGAAATCTTGATGAGCCTATTACCTTCCCTGAGTTACAAATAGCATTTCAGATACATCAGAGACACTGAGTTGAGTTTATGTTTTTTATAAGTTGTAACACCACTTTCAATACCTTACTAGGAACATATAGTAAAGTTTCTCTAATAGCTTAAATGCAAATTAGATTTGAAAATCGCCTATGTTTAAGACAATATAAGCAAAATGGACTTCTGGGCAGCGATAACATGGTAATTGGTCTAACAAAAATGTTAGGCCACCCCACAGACCCCATCCTAGAGATGTGTTTAGACAATGGTAGCTTATACAATGCTAAGAAAATACAGTTCTGTTACTGTTAGTCCGCTATTCCATCAGCCTCACAGCAACTATTTTAATATAGTTAGCTGTTTCAGTAAACGGTACGTGAAAGATAAAACGAGTGCTACAGATGTAGGGCTAACCCTAACCCTTAACGTCTTGTCTTTCCTACAGGCAGGGCCGTTGTGCAGATCATGTGTTATACAAACATATCCATTCCTAAGCCGAAAGAAGTGGGGGTGTGACTGGCCTGTTCATAAATGCACTGACACTTTAATGAAGACTTCTGCTACTGAGTTAGCTAAGTGAGTGGGAAAACATGTTCAGCTTGTGAGTGTTTTCTCCTGAACTGGTCCAGACATACCGCATAAGGTAAACGCTAGGCTACATTCAGGAGGCATCTCTTGCCAAAAATGAGCAGCAGGTCACCTGGGTTTTTTCAGAGGCGAATCAGAACGTAAGTTTCCTTAGTAAAGCTATACTCTAGGAAAAAAAATAGATACCTATTTTAATTAGGAGGATTGACTTCCTGGGGTAGCCAGCCCATTGTTTACAGTACAAAATGCAACAGGGCGGGGTACACTATTCTCTAGAATTATATGAAGAGAGGTATTTTAAAGAGATTATTCTTTTTTGCAATGTCAAGATGACTACAAAAAATAAAAAGTAATGCTGGCCACGGAAATTTTCTATCAGAGAAGGACAAAAATAAAAGCTTTTATTGTAATTAGTCTGAGTCTAGTGTAACTCTGAAACTGAATGAGGAGGAGACGGAAGAGAACAGTAACAACGAGAAGAAAACATAGATGCTCCGTACCTGTCAGAACACAGGGTTGTACACTATAACCTGACACCACAGGCAGGCCTAGCTGATGAATTTCTTTTTAGTAACTTATCAAAAAAGTGTCTAAAAAAGCACTGGAAGGACAACATACAGAGCAACCCTTCTCTTCCTGTCCTACTCACTGGGATTTTTACTGTATTAAACTCACTGTGGTAACTGTTAGAGCTGCCTCTGCTGTTCTATTACTTATATTGATACACCTGATTCTGTAAGATTAACCCAAGGGCCTTATTTGCCACCCTTTAATTTTTCCCTCCTCTTAATCCTTCCTTCTTTCTTTTCCTCAAGTCACTTAATTTCATAAACCCCCAGAGAGGCATCACTGATTTTTATTTTTCTTAATCAGATTAGCTTAAGAGTTTCATTTGTGGGTTGGAATGATTTATACATGAACTCTGCACCCTAACTACCGGGTATTTCTGGGTTTTGTTTTCCCAGTGCTATCTCAGTAACTAAGTGAGAAGCGAACAGTCCTCTCAAAGCTGCTGAAGGATTTAGAGACGACATAGCATGTAACGTTTTCCTCAGCTGGGAAGATGTGCCTGGTACTGTACTGGCTCCATCTTGTGGCTAAAACTGTACCGACTTTTTTATAACAGGTTGACTCTTCTTGCCATCATCCTTATATACATATTGCTAAATAAATGTGCGAGCTTCCTTTACACCTCTTGGAACAAATGGGTCGAATGTTTCTGGTAATAGAGACGTAGGGAGACTGGTTAAAGGCAAGATCAACTCAGGCAAGCATTGCCTGTTTCCCTGTGTAACTCTTTCAGTCATAGTATTTGATTACATCCCTCTCGTTACTGTGAGAGAAGCCTCAGCCAGGCACAGCGAGAACGAGCATTTATCAGCACTTTTTAACTCCAACCTGCAGTAATGTTGCTGTGCACTATTAACTTGGTGTGACCAGTGAAGTAACTTGCCACTTACCTTCAAGAATTGACTAGAATTTCTACCAAAACACAAGCACAGATCAAGGGTTGTTTATCTTGGCAGCATTTGTTTTTCTTCTCTAAAACAAATATTTTTCAGGTGGTTGTCATTAAGTAAAATGCTAGCATTGAAGCTCTACCTCTTGGCTGTAGAGCTCTTCCTGCCGTCCCTGAACTAGAAGTGATTCAGTAACGAACTGCCCCGGTTTGACTGCTTGACCACCCAAACCATGAACTCAGCACAGGAAAGGACAAACGCACAGCAGAAATTACAGAGGGCTGCCAGCACCTGGACTCACTGACCACAGCTCAGCAAGTCCCTTGTTTATATCCCGGTTATGTAAGCTCATATTTTGGTGTATAGCACAACTATGTATTTTCTTCAGACTGCAAAAAAAGCAAGCAGTTCGCTTTGAGCACCTTCAGTGTCAGCGGCAGGAAGGCAGTGAGCTGACGGGCTATGCTGGATTTTGTGTTCTGTTGTGTGTCAGCTCGTATGTTACTGGATAGAGCTTCCGAGAGTCGCATTAGAAACTGCATTCATCTCTCTATAACTATTGTCAGATATGCAAGACTGCAGACGTCGAGAGGATACAAACTGTGTTTCCAGAAACTGGTAGAGTTGGTTACTGGGTATGTGACAGGATGAGGCTAGCTGCACACATATTTTGGCAGTCTTAATATGAAAGACATATCCCCTGACGTGGAAACATTCCCCATATGACATGGAAACAAAGAAAGTGCCTGTTTCCAAGGAGTCACAGGCCCCAGCAAAATACGCCTGGCAAGAACAGTCTCTCTTGCGATGTCATATAGAGCATCCACGATATCTGAAGGTGAGTGACAAACCAGCCTTACCTTGTAATATAAGTGCCAAGCTGGAGCATATTCCATATCTAGAATTCCATTTTATATCCCCTGCAGACGTGCTCAGAAATCTGAAAATAAGTGCAGGTTTGCAAGAGCGACACACAGTGAGTTAACAGTACCAAAGTCTCACTCTTTCTGCTGTACATCAGATGTGTTTCATAAAGCAAATTTGCTCATAGCTGCACTACAGTTTTATGTGAAGAATTCCTTGCTAGATTGTTAACCAAGAAAAAAATATTTGCATTAAATAAGCGTGTCACTTGGTCAGAAGGCACTATGCACGCAGTACATACGCACTGTGCTATGTGCTGTGCCGTACAGCTGCCGAATGCTTACTCTGGTCTGCTCTGGTACTTACACGTTTGTCAAAACATTTTCTGGGCCTGGCACGGTCACCAGTGTAGCTTGTAGCCCAGGGAGGCAGCATGGGGAAGAGGACAGGAGAGGAATGGGGTGGCTGGGCTGTTGCACCCACCGCATGGCTAGCTTTTTGAATGACTGGAACAAGGGTGGCAGGAAGCTATAAAAGACTACCTTACATCTGCTCGAGGCAGCAGCATCCAGCACTAAGCATAAAAGTTACCAGGTGTATGTCATAGTATGCAATAACAATTACTTAAAGACAGAGGTAATGCTGCTGCTTCACGTTCTGCAGTGCACCAGGATAGAAGGCTGACTGGTAATACAGGGATGAAATGCAAATATTGCAAGGCTATTGCAGTCGGTATCTAAGTTTTGGAGAGGTTGGCACTCAGGTTTATCATCTTACCCGTGCTGCCTATGGGTCACAGTCTTCAGCAGCTTTTTCTGCATCAGTGTATTCAAAAACAGTTGCGTCAATACTGGCATACCGTGCAAAATAACCGTCAAAGGTGCGCTTGCCCTGTGCTTTTTTGAAACCCATTTTGCATTCTGGGTTTTGCTTTTGTACTCCCTGGTATCCTTGTCAAGATCCTGTTCAGCCATCCTTTTTTGCAAGAGCTTCAAAAATACCCACATTCCAGCGCCTCATTTTTGGGGTATCTCAAACCTTTAGGCTCTAAAAAAAAGTCACCCAAGACCTCTGCACGGCTTAGCGAGGCACAGGACAGGACAGGACCAAACCAGCTGCTCTGGCACACAAGCACAAGTCAATGTAACTCATTTAATCAGAATTTAATCAGATATCTGCTCTGTTGTCGACTCAAAGAATTATAGAACAGATAGAGTACCTATCTGAGCAGGGTGCGACGCAGTGCGTGGAAACCATTGCAAAGCCTTCAGAATAACTATTGGAACCAGCAAGATCCCCTGAGCGTTAGTGTCCAGAAACTGCCTGCAAGACACTTTGCTGCTGCTACAAACAAGGTTCTGCAATCCCTTGGGTATTATTGCAAGAGAGAAATAGAGTCACATATAAGCAGGGGTTTTAAAACACAGTTACAGTTCAGTAAAGTTAATTTCTCATGTTGTAAAGCTACAATACTGTTTTCTCTCAGTCCTTTATCTTGAATTGCTCTTTTGATACTTGTGTCAGTATGTATGAAGAGGGGTGGATGGGTGCGGAGACATGAAGAACACTTTGTACAGGGTTTGACAATCATAACTAGCGTAAGAATCATCATTAATATTTATACGAAGAAAGTCCCCGATGCTTCACCTTGCCTCTGTGCTTCATTCCCTAACATGGTGGTGTGCTTTATGCGTAGGTGGTTGGAGTTCCTTGAACCCACACCAGAAACTGGGGGGAAAAAAGGGAAGAATGATCAATTCAGTCCCCATGCAACAAAATTTTCTTTTACTCCTCATTTCTACTGCCTTGACCAGTCAAACTGCACACCCACTGTGGCACGCAGCCTGCTTTTAAAAAAAAAAAAAACACACACACACACAAAAAACAAAATAAAAAATGCAACTCAAACCAAAAGGACCCCAAAACCTACCACGTAAAACCATAAATCGTTCACTAACAGTTTCAGAGGTATGCTCCTGCTCTAAACTGTCGCTAGGTTAGCCTTTGATAAACAGTGGAGCTCTAATTCTAGAGGATTTAGATTATATTCTTCAGAACAGTCTAGGTAGTCTTATTATACATTTTGCTCTTTAATGATCACATCTAACTGTCGTTCAGCGAGGTTTTTATTTATATAAACGATACTCAGGGCAGCTTTCCACCAGCAGATGGCACGACCACAGACCAGAATCGTTCCAACAGTTCCGCAGTTGCTGGGATAGGCAGGAGAGCTTTGAAGTACATTGGTCTAAGCTATGGTTACGCTTTTCCTTTAACAGCTGTTATCTGGGTTTTCGTGGAGGCAAGGTTTCTAGTGGGAGGCTGAATAAAAAGTATTGTTACATCTTTTCTGGAAACTATATAGCCCTGGTGCTGAAAAATTCGACCTGTGGACAAAATTAATAGCAAATTTTACACAAAATGGCTTTTGATTTCTAGGACGTAGATTGTCTTTATGTGTAAAATCCAGTGCTTGAAACAGACAAACGAGTAGCAGAAGAATGACAGCTTAGCCTGGGAGCAGGAACAGCGCAAACTACGGGGCATCTCTGCGGTAGCTAAAGGCTCTGTACAAATGTGCATGACATTCTTTGCTCCCAATATCTTCCAATCAAAACAGAAAAAAGGATGTTGTGAGGGGTAGCGCCCTGCACAGCATGCAGGCAACCCAACTGAAGTATGGGTGAAAACAAAAGTGAAAGGGTATATTCCGTGGCTAAATCTCTGACCTAAGCAAGTAAGAACTAAAGATCTACATTCTCCTCCTCTTCCCCGAGTAGGTCTTCTTCAGCCCCGTGCAGTCCAGAGGTAGCCCCACTCACACCACATCTTCATTGCTGTCAGCAGCAGTTGGACCAGATGACCTTCAGAGGTTCCTTCCAACCTCAGTTCTTCTGTGGTTACCTTCGTTAGCTCGGCGTACACTCAACACAAGCTAGCATGTAATTGCAAAGAATTACAGAAAGCTCTTATGAGGGACTGCCTGTTCCCCAGCTAAGGCTGGGCATTAATCTGACCCTAGGACAAATCTTTAAGTCTGAAAGGTCTCTAAAGAAAAAAAAAAACAGGAAATAATTGATTACAGGAGACAACGAATGGAAAAAGGGAAAATCATTGCAAGAGGATACCAGGAAGAGCACCTCCGACTGCGCCCCTTACTTCCTGAAGGAGGCAGGGCACCGGGATAATCCAGCTTTTGGGCTGGTGCAATAAAACCAACGTGGCATCAGAAAAACCACCCAGTAGCATGGTAACTTCTGCTGACTACCAAGCCCCGAAAGCCGGCAGCCTGTGGTTTAGTCAGCAGCAGGATACAGGAATTGTGTTTATAGGAGAGCATGAGCTGGGTTTACATTATCTGTTTTCCTCAAGCTTTTAAGATACTAGCTAGCTCTTCACTGCCTAAGTGGGCGCAGAGGGTATACAGATGTATCTGTTATCCCTGAACAGGCCATACAGAGAGTTTGTCACTTTTACTAGCTTACCTGAAAATTATTTTATTCTAAAGACATGCCAGGGCGTGGAAGGGTGCACTCCAGAAGGAAAGCAAATAAAGTTTCCGCCTGCTCCAAATTCAGGAACGGTTGGCAGGCAATAGCAAGGCAGGATCCCTGAAATACAGTCACACTCCTTTTCACAGTGACAATTACTAGGTGTTCAAGTGATTCATACATTCAAGTAACACCAAAATACACACATGCAAAATTTCAATAATTTAACACAAAAATGTCATCAAGAATCCGTTCTCAGCGCAAGTGACTGCCAAGGCAATACCTGAATAGCCTGAATGAGCCCCTGAAGAGCTGAAATGGACGCTCCCGGTTCATTAATTGCTATCTTTGTTTGAGGAGGTGTGTGGCAATTTGCAGGTAGAAATGTTTATACAAGAAATGCCACAGGCTTCACTGTTGCTGCCCACCTCCCTACCCACAAAAAACGCCTGGGTTATAATCACCACCTTCAGACTATCTGTTGCGCACACCAATTTCATTCATTCAAGCACGTTCCTTTTGAGACATTTTTGTTTTCTAGCCCCTGGTTTTGGTTTGGTTGGGTGGTTTTGCTGGGTTTTTTTTTTGTCAGAGATTCCATTCAATAGCTATCATGGACATGACATTTTATTCTGAAAAGGGTTGTGTTTGTTTGGAGTATGTTTGTTCTTTGAACTGTTTAGTTTAGTATGCTTGTGTAAATAAACTCAACTATCCCTTATGGTAAACGACCACAAGCTCCTGCTTTGAGAAACTGTTTGATCCATGTTAAGTGGAACTGTTTCCAGATAAATGTTTCCATGTGGTATTTGCCTCTTAATTCACTTAAATACCTTGAAAAGAATCAGGCTCCCAAAGACTGCAGGTAACAGTTGCAGGGAAGGAGATTTAAAGGGAAGAATAAGGTGAAGAATTACAGGAGCGACTGAAAGCTGAGAAGCAGAAATATTATCATATCCAGTCACTGGAAGTCATGAGCGACACTGAAAGGTCATTTCTTTCTCCCCCAACTTTAAGGGATTGATTTGAATGGAAAGCAATTTTCTTGATTACTTAATAAAAGTATGAAGGGAAGTTGTAGTCAAAAATACACGCGTTAAAATACAGCCACTTTCAACAGACTAACTGTGACTGGCAGTATCTGAAGCAGAGCGAGGAAGGCGTTGGGCCCAACTGTTGGTTGAAAGCGGAGGGCAGATTTTTTTGTTCTTCGCTCATTTATTTGGCACTATTTACATTCTAAACATAGCTAACATCATTAGACAGCACCACATAGCATTTTTTGGCTCATTGGTTGCTTTTCAAAGAGCTACAACTCTTCCGACTTGCTTTTCCCCTCCTGGGCAGTTTCAGAAAAACTCCCAATGTTGTGCAAGTGCTGCACGCCTGCCACCGGACCTCGGTAGCCCGTCCCTTCCAATAACTGTACTCGCACTGCACATCACTAGGACAATTATTTTTGAAAATGAATGCAAAAAATGTTTGCTAAACCTGAGCAGTTTTCTAAAAAGTGTCTTCCAAATTAGCATGCTCTCGCTGACTGTCACCACAATACACAAGGAAAGCAAGAAATCTGTTCCGATTTATCTGTCAACTCCGCTGTACAGAACAAAGCCAGCACAGGCAAAGGTGCTCGCCAAGGTTTTTATTAGTCTCACAAGGCAGCGTCATTTGCCTAGCAAAAAATTAAACTCTGTAATAACTACCAACAGTTCTCACAAAAAAAAAAAAAACCAAAAAGAACTGGTTTCAGAATTAAAGTTGGAGTGAGCGCTGCTTCCAGGGGAACTTGAAGAGCGGAAGGGGGAGGAAAGTCTCATCAGTCACAGGGAAGGCTCGTTAAGTCTGCACCGACAGGAAAAACCACAGGATGAAGCCAGAGGGACAGGAAGAGAGGACTGCAGCGGATGATCCACAGAGGTGCCCCAACAGGAGGGAGAGCGTCAGGGACCCCATGTGCCGGACAGCCCATCCCTCTGCTCCCCCGGCCCACCCGCCCCGCCGCAGGCGTGCTTTTCAAAAGGAGCCTGTTGCCATGGCATGGAGTGGAAGGTGGTTTTTACCTGCATGCACAAATACAGCTGACTGGCGCCTCAGGTACTTGGGAACGACACGTTGCTCATCTCTCCAGCACTGCAGAAAAGTCAGCCATTTGAGTATTTTCTTAAAGTATTCTGTAGGACTGACTAAAACATTCAGCCCCCAAAGAAAAGGCACAAAAACCCTTAAACATTAAATTTTATCTACTGCTACACTGACCGACGACAGGCACTCCACGACACACGCAGACACGAAGGTAAATTGTTCTGAAGAGCTTAACATCTGACTGCTCACTCGCTCTCCTCAGGACTGTTTTCTAGAAGAGAAGGGGCACATTGGTCACAGACGCATCCCCGCCAGCTCCCGGTGGCGCCCGCCGGACCTCCTCTCCTGCCCGCACGCCCCCGGAGCCGGCCGCACAGCGCTTGCTGCTCCGTGTCCGACAGCACGCAACCGTGAGGGGACCGCAGCACAGCAGCGTATCTGGTTTTTTAACTACAACACTGCACTTTGGGTTCGCTGCGCAGGTCAGACCTCTTCCACTTTTTTCTGGAGAGGAAACAGACAGTCCTTTGCTAGAGCTGATAGGCTCTAAGGGCAAAAAGCTGCCACAGCAACAGCTTCCTAATCAGCTTCCAACCGTAAATAATCTTGTGTTCTCTACTTGCTATAGAAATTGTGAGAGGTATTTACATAAAAATGCATTATTGCTGCGCTGACAATCAGTTTGACGTAAGCGTTGATCTGCTGTCATCTAGCATATTATGTTGCAAAGCTACTGCCTAGAAATAATTGCTGCCAATGCTAGAGCTGCCTGGAACTTGTTGCTAGGCCCAGACTGCTGGGGAGGCTAGTCACCGAAAGGTTTCTTGTAAAAGGCACAGACACCGGCTTCACAATCCCTCAGTGCAACGTACAGGTCCTTCAGGAAAGCGCAGTTGAGATTTACAGCTGAGGTCGTGTCACACATTTACAGAGCAGCACCACAAATAACTTGACCATGTGTTTACAGTAATTTTATTTACAAGTTACCACATGACACCTGTAGTACTACAGTTTTTATAACACCATTAGCAGTAAAATAAGTCACATCTAAGAAGAATAGGAGGCAGCAGAGAAAAATGTGCACAGAGAACGCAGAAAAGCTCTTCAGTTATAACTGAAAGTAGGTATTTTTCTACATACTTCGAAAGCGAGGAGGAATATACACGTTGAGAAGAGCAAGTTCTTCAGCCCTGTTATTTCTACAGCGTTAAAATGTTTGTACAGTGACACTTTAGTATCATGAATACTACACACGAGCAGTCAAATGCAAGTGGTGGGGAGACAACTGTCTTAGTGTCTTGCCCTTTTGAGCACCCAGAAAGGAAAAACAAAGCTTCCCTCTTCTAAGGGGAAGTTATCCAGGGCTGGTTTACTTGCAGAGCCAGTAGTGCAGAATTGCTACTGGGGGGCCAGGAGGGACAGAACTTAAGACTAGGAGTTCCCGTGCGCTGCATATGGCCTGCGCGGTCTGATCTGGTCTCGAGTTAAGTAGTTGGTGAGCAAAACCAGTTGCAGCATTCCACAAGTCTTTTTACAGTGCTGTGATCTAATAAGGCCGAGCATAGCTTAGCAGAATCCCAAAATCAAGCAGAGAAAAAAAAAAGCCCTTCTGCTCTCTTATAATCCTTGGCTCTAACGGTGCTGGTGCTGAGCCTGGGCCTTTCTCAAGAGGAAAAATGTGGAGAAGCAATTCCGGAGAAACACTCTATATCTAGATGTATTCTGATGATAAGACTCGGAAGACAATAAACTTAATGCAGCATCAGATGCAACCCTTTTCTGCTTCAGAGTACAGCAGCAGCTTCCAGAAAGCACACAAGTATTATTCGGGACCTTTCCCTGCCCACCCACAGACATCTTTAAGAGCCCGGAGCAACTGTCAATGCACACGATCCATGCTAGTGGCAACCGCTGGAAAGACAATGCAAATAAAAGCTGCACAGTAATAATTACTTCCACTACTAACTACACACAGGACATATTGCTTTTGGTACAATGCCATTTATTGTCACAAGAAGAGAACCAGTGATGAAGTGAAGCACACATGAATTATGCAGACCTTTGCCATGCTGGAACAACAGCGTATTATCCTTAGAGAAATGTCACCAAGTCAGCTGTAAAAACAGCTTAATACAGTTCTCCCAACTACCAAACATACCCTCAAAAACAAGTTTATAAATTAAGTTTAGCTACAAAAGAATGCTTAGGAAACGACTTTTCCCTTAATCCCCACACTTTTGCCTGGAGTGCTGCGCTTACGCTGCACGTGGGAGCAAACGCAGAATTAGCACACGTGGCTACAGTGACATCAACAAATTCATTTAAGTATTTTTGAGTAAGCTGGCCTGCAGAAGTTTGTGTTCCCTCCACACCTGCGGCATACCTATTCAAAAGCCTGCAAAAGTATATACATGTACAAAAATTAACAAAAAGCTTTTTAAAAACACAGAATGCATTAAAAAGTCTAAAGTTTGAACTCTTGAGTCTATGATGTCTCAACTACAAATTAGAATATTTATGAGTTTTAACACTTCCAGGAATATAGAAAGGTTTTTTTAGTCAAAACTCCTTTTAAGTACTAGCTATTGAAATTAGAGGTGAACTAGGAGAAAGGCTTGAGTAAAAAACCTTCCCCTGAATTGTTCAGCTCACTCGTGACATCATCAGTTCAGTGACTCTCAAGCCAAAATTCTGAATATTCAGCATTTTCCATTTGGAGTTTTAAGGCAGAAAAACATCTTCAGAACAAGCCATTTAGTCTTGGATCTAAAAACAAAACAAAACAAAAACCAAAACCCTAAAAGGTGCATCTCAAGTCTTTTAGTAATAGCAAATCTTAAAAATTTCTATGGCGTTCTCTTACAGCTTTGGGTTTTATTATTTTTTGCTAGAAAAGCCTGAATTTTGAAAGTTTTCAGACATGCTGAAGCATGCATTGTGGCTAGAGAGACTAACATTTTCCATTGTTATTTCTGGGTTGTGTATTCAAGGTCAGCGTTAAAACCGTGAGGTTGAATTAACAGACCACTGTTCTGCGCAACACCTTGGTCGGTGCCACCCCGGGCACTGCAGCGGCTGCCTGCAGGAGAGGAGCTGCTCCCTGCTACCGCGTTTTCTCCCGAAGCCAGCGGCTGTAGCCAGCGGCCCAGGAGCCAGCTGCCTGTGACCAGGGCCCAGCTCTGCGAAGCGTGGCTGCGTCCTTGGTGCCGCTTTACAGGAGAAAAAAAAATTAAAAAGCAAACAAAAGTTGAGCTCCGAGGCTCTAGGTAATCTACAGCCATGCAAGATAAAGAAAAGAACGAAGAAATGAAGTCATCGAGTCAGTCACAGTAGTCAAAGGACTTTGGAGAAAAATACCAACGTGAAAAGCGTGAAACCCTGAGGAAGAGAAGCGTCGCTGGAAGACTAACTCAGCGAATCAGAGGTCGGCCCAGCCCAAGCAGCAGTGGAAGCAGACACGGAGAAATAGCATTTCAGTCGACAGCTGATACAGTTGAGTGTCGCGCAAACTCACAGAAAGACTTGCGAGATAAATGTATTCTTTAGCTCTGTATTTCTAGATGAGAAAATGCTGCGAACCCAACATGCTGTCAAGGTATTTCTGGCTCTTTTCTGGGAAATCAGAAATAGAATACGTTAGGGCTCCTTTTTTTCAGCCTTCATGTACAAACATAAGCTACCTCTGTACAAAGTAAAATGAAAAGTTAGAAGGATCACACCTTCCTCTGCTGCACCGATTCATTAGATGGAAAGGGAAGGAACTTCAGGAGAAATGGGCTCTATGTGTGTGTGTTGAGAGGAAGATGAGAGGCAATTTTAGGGAAGTAGCAGGAAGCTTTCAGTATTCACAAGGTATTTAAAGATTTAGAGTCAAAAAGAGAAAAGTTTGAACCAGGGACTGCTGGACTTCAGGCAGAAGTCCCCACAAGAAGCAGCAAAGAAACCCCCAGGAACTGGGTTTCATGCCACATCTTAGCCAAATGCGTTGTTCCATTCTGTTCCGTCTGTTTTTATATTGCCTTCCCACAAATCCACACACAGCTACCAGATCGCGTGCTGTGCTTCCAGCACAAAGAGTCTCAGGAGACCTTCCTGCTTTCTTGCTCATCTCTTCACTGGATTTACATCAATTTTAACTAATGGGATCATTAATCTGTGTTTACAATCAGAAAGCTCCTGAATCATCCAGAAGAAAGATTTTTGTAACAAGTGGGACCTGTTTAGACTCACTTTGAATAGAAAGACAAAGAGAAAAGTAAATTGTCAATAGCAAGATCTACTGAAAAAAGTGGGCAGAGGTCTGGAAAACACTTGAAGGAAAGTCGCCAGCGTAATCTGTAAAGGGGAAAGAGAGCGCGGTACAGACCAATTCTCGTATCCGACTTCCAAGATGAGCATTCTCATGAACACCGCGTGAGCGGGGCCACGCTTCTGACGGGGGCTGTGAACACTGGCCACCTCTAGCACCTGGCAGAGCACCAGGATGCTGCTCCGCACACTCACCAACGCCGCCTTCGGAACCAGAGTTCAAGCTCTAGAGCTCTCCTGAAGCTAGCTGAAGGGTGTCACACGCGGTGAAAAGACGCGTCAGAGCAAGACACCCTTCAAGAGACACGGCATGTATTGATGCGATGAAGTCTTTAAGTCTTCTTCATGCCTCAAATGTTTTTCTTATTTTCCAAGCTTGTCAAGCGTTTCGTATGTGCAATTTAGTAGAAAGAATAACTGAAAATGAAATATGTGCAACACAGAAGCTGGCGCCTTTGGTCTGCAGAGAGTCGTGGGGTCAGAGCTCTACAAAGCTTGATGCTGTCAGACCTACACTAGTATCTCTTCCAACAAACTGGGCTCGCACTCAGCAGTAGTTCCTCGCAGCCCTCAGGAGCGTCAGAGCACACCGCCTCCCCAGCGCAGGCGGCTCAGCTTCTGCAGTGCCCGGGGGCTCCCACCGAGGCAGCCCAGCCCACGCACGCCACGACCCGTGCCCAGAGCCAAGCGCCCATCTCTGCCGTCTTTGACCCCAGCAGTTCAAGAGCACCCATTATACTTGAAGCTTAGAGATGGAGAGGATCAGTGCTCAGCTCTGGTGAAATACAGGAAATCTACATGGTATTTCAAACTAACCCAACTTAACCAAGGATTACAAGAGTGTCAAGTCAATCAGTAGCTTGTCAAAAGCGCCACTGAGACAAGCTGCAGTGTAGTTACACCTCGAAGTAACGCACTGAAGTACACGCTGCTGTGAACACAGCGTTCTGCTGGAGGGAACAAAGCCAGCGAGAGGCAGCTACAGTCAATGAAAAAGTAAGGACACACATAAACCTATCTATGGCAAAAATGAAATTCTGCAACATTCTGGGGAAAAAAAAATTACATACTCTGCTGCGAGGGCCAAAGAGGGGATGGAGAGGTGAGTCTTAACCAGCCTGTGCTCGGAGCTGTTACCGACCTGTCAGTTACGGCTAAGCTCTCTTTAGAAAATGTGACCTGAAACTATGTTTTCATATTAATTAGAGAAGTTTCTAGCTGCCATTATCCAACTACACCTTTTAAGAGTTCAGCTCTTTGGCACAGTCTGATTTTAGGCTGGGAAAAAAAAATCATTAAAAGCCCATTACAGCTATGTAAGCTCATTGTGTTGCTCCCAGAAATCACATGTTTAAAACCCTTGGCCTGAGAAAAACCTGTAGCAAAATGGAAACATTCGGTCTAAGGATTGCTCAAGCAATTATTCTCAAGACTTCATGGGAACGGGGCGATAGCTATTTGAGTATCAACACAGAGAGTGTCAAAAAAGCCTGTGAATCATCAGATACACCGGGATCCGTTTGCATTACCCTGTGCGCAACAGTTCAAAATACTGATGATTTCCTAACTTTCTTGCACCAAAGATAAAACATTTCTGCCTGTCTATAACGAAACTTCACCCACGGTCGTTCGGATGGCTTTCCTCATTTAATTTCAAGCCAGTATAATCATACAGCGGAACAAGCACACTGGAGTATTCACAAATACTAAATGTAGGCTACTCACTACCGCAGCGGTCAAGCGACAGTCGTTTTTCAGGTAAGCTACTGTAACACACAGCAGCGTATTTGCGGTTTATAAAACAGCGGTTCATTTGGAAGCAAAATTCCAGTCATTCTATATACGCACAGCACTATGCTGATTTGGTAATACAGGGACACAATTTAATGATTTTCTTTGCATTTGTTTTTACAAGATTCAGATGCCGAAAACAAAACAGAACATTAAGTTACCTGATTTAAAAAAGAAAATCACATACGTTTACAACATCAAAAGAATAAGACGAAATATAAACCTTTGCTACTTACAATTGATCTATACAGATTAACCAAATCACAAATCTGTCACAATATAAACGTTTAATTGTTACAATGAATAAGAACATACAGAAAATGATTTGTTTTTTTAATAAAATCTTCCTTTGCTTTTTATTTTAAACTTACCATTAACTAAATTAGCTATGCAGGACTCGTGGGGTACATGACTAAGAAGGCACCAACAGTACAAAGCAAAGACAAAGCAGTTTGAGTATTTTAAGAGTGCTCTACACTGATACAACACAAGAAAAGGCAACAATAGTAAGTAAACCAGCTGCAACCTTTAGAAATTTGTTCTAGATTTACAAAGGTAGTCCGCCTTTTACGTTTCCTCCAATGTTTCACTCAGTTTGATCACAGCACACGCTACAAAAACCATTGTAAGCCTCACTTTACTAATGTGCACTTTTCACTAATTTAGTGTCTTGATTTCAATTGTTCACGAAACCGTTTTGAACCACAAATGTATTTAAAACTTAGTAAAAGGATTGTTTGGACTTTTTTGTTTAAACCACTGCATTTACAAAAATATTTCCCCTAAAATCTGGGATTGCTTGAAGACATTGCTGTACAAATATAAAAGTACTATGCGAGGGACCAGATTCATGAGTGTATGGTGTGTATGTATAGACCTATATTTATACCATATCACTGTGCTGTAACAACACAATAAATTTATCAATAACCAAGGACTATATAAACTACACTAACATAAGCAAATATATATTAATAAAGTTTAACTCTATAGTACAGTTGCTCAGCAAACAACTTCGACATGGTATAAATATATCGTAGCATGTTACAGTGGGCAGCAACAACAGGTTTTGCTTTTTCTCATTCTGTAAGGAAAACCACGCTCAGCTCCTTGGGTTTCTTTTGGCCACTGCTGCGTTACATCATCACTGCTACTCCCGAGAGCTCCCAGTGCACCACACCGCTCAGCCCATGTAGTGTGTCGTACACTTCGGATTTGATACAACGTGTGGTTTGATGAGGAAGAGTCTGGCGACAGCCAGGACAGCAGAGCAAGATGCTTGTTTGCCAAAGCATCCGTGAGAATTCGATGTTTGCATATTTTTCTTAGCTGTAAGGTTGGAATGTTTTTGACAGTGAACTGTTTACATTCCTTATTCCCAAAACATCTTTACCATGAAATATGCACGTTACTTCGATTAAGAGTTGCTGTTCTCCGCTCTAAAATATAAAAGCTACATTAAAAAGAAAATCAAGGTAAAATGATGAAATAACCGACCTAACACAGTGTTGTTATAGGCACCTTCTTTTAAACTATTTTCAAAATCTGATGAAAAGAAAATCATGCTTCTGCATTTGACGCGTCAACAAATTCAACCCAACAACGTTTACTGAATTCGGTAAAAGACTGGTGAGTGTGGTTACTGATACTGATGGATGCCAATTGGATTCAGCAAGATTAGCTAAGGAAGAAAGCCCGAAAGCACCAGATGTTAGGTAAAGCAAACCCTCGGCCTCTCATTCTGAGAGACAGAACGCAAGGGTAAGTCTACACCTCCCCCAAAATGCAAACTTAAAGAAAGTATTCAAAAAAAGAGTTGGGAAAGAGAAGGATGAAGTCAGCTGCCAAAGTTCTTCCTTAATAAATTAAAACGGAGGTGTTACAAACTAATTTCAGTAACAGTCATCTTTCCAACCATGCCAAAAATGATTCCTGTAGTAATGATGATCGTACAAGTAGCAGAGAGTCTAGAAATATTTCAACTTTTCAAAACTGAGTGAGAAAAGCATTTTGGTAAAGATGTGTAGAAATGTCAAGAGAAATTTCTACACTAGTATCAACAGTCAAGTGCGTATTTCTATAGAAATGTTTTTAGCATAGGTTCCATACCACAACTCAACGATCACCCGTGCAGTGTCCTGACAATGCTCCTAATGTGTTCCCCGCAACAGAGATTTATGTACCACAGGAACTTCCTAATAGAAAATGCCCTTTAATGATGAACCCTTGCTTATTAAAAATCAGTTTTGGCAGACTAACACTTAAGCTATAGGAAAAAGAAAATTTTGAAATGGAATCTTGTAAGCACCCTTATCTATCGAAGTCTAAGTTAATGGCTTTCTAGATTTCTTTGAAAAGCAGACTAAATGGTATGAGGAGGCCTGGAGTTATTAACCAGCAAGCATCCTTATATACTACAGTAGCAACTGAACCTGATTTCCGTTCAAACACATTACCCAAGAGGAAACCAAAAACTAATTCTTAATGTTAATGTGAAGATATAAGATTTAAATTTATTTCCAGGAATTACAAGTGCATTTTGTTCATATTAGCAAGCAGTCTTTATACAATCCATTCTTCACTGCTGCCAAAATAAAATGAGAAAAAGACAGCAGAGATATGAAAAGCTAAAAATAGAACTATTTTTCCTAAATTATTTGTTGAATAGCATTTCAGTTGAACACAACTCAGAGGTAACAATAGATTATTTTTTTTCTCAATCATAGGCATGTGGCACTTAGACAATCATCTTTGCACAGAAAGCTTTAACAGTCATGCGAGGGCACAGTAATTATTTTAAACAAGGCAAATTTCTCACCACAGAGAGCAGTGGGGAAAGAAAAGGAGGCACTGCACTGGAACATAACACCTAGTAAACTCCACATTATACAATTTCAGTAACAAATACTTGAAAAGATCATTAAAAGGTATACAATTTTAAACATTATTTAGTGCTAGCTTTGTTTGGTTGTCCTAACTCAGCATTATCAGAAAAGTTTGATAGTACTTGACAACAGAACAGTACTTCATGTCACGAGCTCATGGAGGCTTGATTACAAATCACCATAGTGTAGGTTGCAAGAAATGAACTTGAGATGCTGACATGCTGTAGGAGCAAAGTAAAATCAAACTTTCTCATTTAAAGATGCAGTGTTCCTCTCTGCAAGAATTCTCAATGTCAGTGATTAGGTTCAAATGTAAGAACTACCAGTCCTCGTTTGGAGCATTTCATTGGTATGCAGTGTGCAGACTGAGTTTAGTAACATTGTGTTTTGGTTTCTCGCTTGCCACCACATACGGATGCCTTTCACAGAGAAAAGCACTCACCATTAGGTCATCGTGCCGTCATGTTCTTTGTTAATCTTCCACCACACGGTGAGTAAATGTAAGCTGGCGAGCTGCCACTCATTCTCTTTGCACAGGTCTTATAAACGCTACTACATGGTATGAACTTTGGAAGTACTATGCCTCCAACGTGGTTAAACTTTAAATGATCTCTTTTAGAAAAGGCGGGGAGAAAAAGGTACAAATTTTGTCAATACATGGAAAAAATGTTTCTTAGATGAATTCAATTAAGTTGGGTTCCTATGTGGCTCTTACGCTGTATAGAATACCTGTATGTACAGCACAGGACACCCAAACAAGTGCATAAGCAAGATTAACATGAACACGACTTATGCTGTAATCCATAGCATAATGGTATAAACTCCGCTGGATGCTAACCATTTCTATTTAAAAAGGAAGTGCAAAACAAAATCTGGGATGTCACTGACTTAAAGTGCCCTGAATAGTAGCTTTTCTAAAAAAAATGCCAGCGACTTCAGTAAAGTCAGAAAAACATAGTTCATGGTGTAAACTTCTTACAGGTTAATGAATTATCTTCTTGGATATTGATCCAGGAGTGAAAGGAACCACTGCATCTTTCAAACCAGAAAGCAAGCAGTTAAAATACGGCCAGCAGTAGGTGCACTTACAGTACAGTACTGCAACAGGTCAACAATGGGCATTACGCATAGGAGTGTCAATTACAATTCTTCAGGCTTAAAAGATTCATTGAAAGCATGAAAAGCCAAAACTACCAGGAACTGCCCTCCTGAATGGCTCAAAGGAGTTAGTGGATAAGCTGAGAGAGGCCACAAGACATGACCAACAATAAAGAACTGGGAAGAGGAACAGCAACGTTTGAGCATGCCCAGTCCTTTAAGTCCTTGTCCTACAAAAAAGAGCAGAGACACATTTCAGTGAAGAAAGTTTTAACATCGCCTTTTAAAACAAGCATACTTTCCTATTGCTGTGCTTTATGTACACTATGTTTACCATGAGTCAGAGACAGCAGTACCAATAGATGTCAAAAAAAAAAAAGTCAGAGATGGTGAATATCAGTACGTTACATTTTAAGTTAAAATTTTAAATCTTCAAAAGATTAGGAAGATAAATCATAACTAACGACTGAAGTACAACATTATTCGGTCATCTGAAGAATCTGTTGTTCTCACATTGCTTCTCAATTCCAAAAGCCACAGTCGAGGG
This sequence comes from Morus bassanus, assembly GCA_031468815.1. Taxonomy (NCBI): domain Eukaryota; kingdom Metazoa; phylum Chordata; class Aves; order Suliformes; family Sulidae; genus Morus; species Morus bassanus. The sequence goes on from CM062577.1 coordinate 31,013,083, forward strand.
GGAAGTTTTAAATCTCAAGAAATGCCACAGTGAGAAGAGCTAGCTGAGGAAGCCCGGGGGCGTGCAGGGGGAGCAGAAATGCACAGGAAGAGACCGTTTCTGTCCCTTTTAAGCCAACTCCTGGGGATTGGCCTTCACTAGGACGTCAACCACTTATGTTTAAACTGTTGTGATGTGAAGCAGCTAATAATTCTGACCACAAATGACTAGGACAAATTACCAGCATATCATTATCAAGCAAAGTACAATATTTAAATGTCAGTATCATGTCAGCCAAATCAACTCTTCATAGTATCCTTTAAAGGTAACATTTTTAGCAAACCAGAAATTTCCATTAGCGCCGGCTCCCTGATATCTTTATCCCTGATCCCTTTATCCCTTAATCCCTAATACAACCTAGGTAAGCACGGTCTGGGCAAAGAGGCAAGCAGGAGAGATCATAAACTACGATTTACCACAATACTGGCTATTTGCTCTCCTTTCTTTCGTACTACGGCCTACGAGTCAGAAGGTTTCATCTTCACTCCTAAAAATTTATGCCATTTCCTTCCAGAATGTGTACATGTACTGCTAATGCCTCTTGTACGGAATTAGCTTTAGAAAAACATGGACAGGAAAGAAGCACCATGTGTGTTACTGTGGCCCAGGTCTAATTCTAGTGGCAATGCCCAGCTAATAATAAGAACCAGATGTGTGAACCTCAACTTTACCTAACTTTTTATTATTAAAATTGTTTCAGATGTTAGCTAGTAAGCTTAAATAAACAAAATACAGTATTTCTAAAGACCAAAACGACCTCATTTGTGAACATCTGTAACATGTGAATGTTCAAGCCACTGGCAACAGAAGTTACCCTATTGTGCTGGTTTTGGCTGGGGTAGAGTTAATTTTCTCCACAGTAGCCAGTAGGAGGCTGTGGTTTGGATTTGTGCTGGAAACGCTGGTAACAGGGATGTTTTTGTTCCTCCTGAGCAGGGCTCACACAGAGCCAAGGCCTTTTCTGCCCCTCACCCCACCCCACCGGCGAGGAGCTGGGGGGGCACAAGGGGTTGGGAGGGGACATGGCTGGGACAGCTGACCCCAGGGATGTCCCACACCATATGGCTTATGGTCAGCACATAGAGCTGGGGGGAGGAGGAGGAAGAGGGAGATGTTAGCAGCGATGGCGTTTGTGTCCCACGTCACCGTTAGGCGTGATGGAGCCCTGCTTTCCTGGGGATGGCTGAACACCTGCCTGCCCGTGGGAAGGAGTGAAGGAATTCCTTGTTTTGCTTTGCTTGCGCACGCGGCTTTTGCTTTCCCTATTAAACTGTCTTTATCTCAACCCACGAGTTTTCTCACTTTTACCCTCTTGATTCTCTCCCCCATCCCACTGCGGGGGGAGTGAGTGAGCGGCTATGTGGGGCTGAGTTGCCGGCTGCGGTTAAACCACAACACCTATTTAAGTAAAAACTGTATTTTCAGAAGTTTCCTCAACTTTTTTTCTTTCTTTCTTTCTTTCCTAGGAATTCATCGTTAAATAAAAAACTGGGGATATATGCAATGCAGAAACTGAAATCCCATTTTTAGTGCAGAAGAATTATTCCTTATAGTAAAGCAACAAAGCTTCTACACACTGCTGTCAGAGCTGGGAATTTCCTGCAGTGAGGAAGTTCACTGGCTCAAAACTTAACCTTCCTGCTGGAACGACCAACAAAAACCAGTGGGTGTAGATCGCTGCTGTTGATGGAGAATAGCAGAGAAACTACTTTAAAGACCATAAAGCAGGCAATCTAGATTAGGCTGTCTTTTGTGGTCTGTTTTTCTTTCCCAGTCACAAAACTTTGACACTCTGAAGTATCAGTATCACACAAGTTTCACAAGTATTACAAAAATTATTCAAGTCAGTATTTGACCAATCTTTTATGAAACTACTGAGACTTGCAAGCCTTGTGGCATATGAAGGCCAGTTAAGTTCATTGATTAAAAAAAGAGTTAGAGAGTGAATATCAGTACATTTTAAATTAAAATTTTAAGTCTTCCAAATATTAGGAAGATTAATTAATCATAACTAATTTATGAATATTTAGATACCCACTCTTATTTACTCACACTACTTCAGAGGTACGTAAAACTGAAGTTAAATCGTACTGAAGCTTCATGGGTTTTTTTTTTCCCCCCTTAAAAATAATTTAAGAGATTTCTCCTCTGTACATTACATTTAAGGAAGAATTTTTTTTAAAAAGCATTTGAAGCCCTAAGACAGAATAGCCTGTAATATAATGAAGAACATTACCCCCTTAACATGTTTTTTAATAAAATTTGCATTTCAAAGTGTTACTATAGCCTTTATTCTGGGAAGCACCATTTAAATGTAATTCTTATTCCTTAAATGTAACCTAAAATCTAGGTACACATCTCAGCCAAGTGCCTGGGTTCCCTGTAGACACTTCAACGCGGTAGGCAAAACTACAGTTTTCTTCAATAACAGAGTAGGACTGAGGTGAAATGAATAAGCATAAAGCTCCCCTTTGACAGCCCGTTATCCTGTCAATAGAACAGGCAAGTTCTACATTTCACTAGTGGTAACAAAGTTCCAAAATTCTCCCCCTGGCCCAAGTGGTTTGGTATTGCTGTGACTTTACCTATGCACAATTTAAGATCGATATCCTGGCTGGAATCTAGCAGTTTCCTCAAAAATCAGTTCTTTCAGCTTTTCCTTCGGCAAGTCATCCAACTCCATATCAAACTTGAAGGGTGCTTCAGCTACAGGCTTAATAATATAAAGAAACATTATTACTTTTTAAAATATTACTTTTCTGTTGAATTTCATGTAGTCCGTGTATGGGGAAAAAAAAAATCTGAAAAACCCACTTCACAAAAATACCTAATATTGTGCAGCCCTCAAGGAAGAACTCATTCGGTTAGTCCTTTGTGTGCTTTATATATATTAATCTGCCAAATATTAAGTCAAACCATAGTAAGTAGCTACTCAAATCTAAACCACAGGTTAAAATATTTGCTCAAGGCTCATAACTTAGCATGCACCTGAAGAAAAGTTACCTGAAACATTTGCTCATGTTCTGAGAACATTTGTTCTCAGAATAAACATACCTGTGAAAAACTAGCTTATTCCCTCCTCCCCTACTTCTTCACCAGAAGTAGTCCGAAATCTCATTAGAACTGTATACTAAACTACAGTGAGTTCAGATTTGGGGGGTTTAAATGCATAATCTGGTGGCAAACTCAGTTATTCTGCTCCTTTATCTCAGACGTTATGAAACAAGACCATAGCGAGCTGAGAAGTTCCATTTTCAGGAGAGTACACCTTAGCATCTATTTATTGCGCTGCACCTCCAAAATGTTGTACTAGAACGAGAAATACAAAGTTTTGGTAAATTGATGCAATTCATTCTTCAACTCCATTAGAGCAGTAGAAACACCGTCCTTAAACTCACGAAGAAAACAGCCTGTTGCATCATTTAATCAACATTTACATTTTAACAATGTCTTTACCTCATCACTTGGATCATAATACTGCTCCAGATATGGATGGGCTAAAGCTTGCTCAACTTCAATCCGCTTATGAGGATTAAAGGTCAACATTTTATCCAACAAATCAAGTGCTAAGAGGAAAAAAAAAAGTGAGCAAGAGTTGAATACACACTCCAAAGAACCAACACGTTACAAACACTGACGTGACATAGGCAGTACGTGCTACCCTAAGCTTTGTGCTAGTTTCAATTTACAGCTGGGATTTCCCAGCTGTAGTAGCAGTACGAGAAGCAGCAGATTGCTTCCCGTGACTCAGGCAGAGTATCTTTGTCTGCCCATCTTATCGCCATTCCCCGGTTACAGTTGCCTGTGGCAAGATCTGGTCCAAGGGACGTATCCCCTTTCAAAGGCCCTTCAGCCTCAGAATGAATGTCGAAGGAAGAAAGGCTTAGACCCTATGGTACAATCTGTTTCTAACTACAGCAGCAATTAAATAGATCGGGCTTTTTCTTCACTCAAACCAGGAGAGCGCTTTTCTGAAATGAATAAATGATCAAGAGTACGTTCGTATTCTGAAAAGAAAACTTGGCTGTTTAATGATGAAAATGTCATCCAGAAGTCATTAGGAGTTCTAGGTCATCACAGTGAAGTATTATAGCGTAACTAGCAGCCCAGAAGATACCCTCCAGCTAAGATGCAAATATATTCATATTCATGAGATTCAGGTAAAATCTGTTGAAGACAACTCCTAAAGAATCCATCGAGAACTTGAAGATCCAGTAGACAGAGAGTGAGGTCTGCTGACATTCTAGACAAAAGTTACAAGTCAGAGTTTGAGCAATTGCTCAGCTACTTTGATTGTAACACATTTTCCTTCTCCAAGAAAAGAAAACAGAATGATCATAGTAGCGAGAAGCCCAAAGATATGTGTAGTATCCTAAATTCCATTCCATTTCTTCTCACCACATCATTTATGACACAGAACTTAAATAGAGGCTTCTCACTGCAGTAAACTAGCTGTAGCTTTGCATCAGGATAAGACGCATGCCAAGCACTGCAGAAGAGAGGGAACTTTACCATGGCAGTCAGTTGCAGCTTGAAAAAGCTGCAAACTTGCACAGCAATTAACATTAAATATTTTGATGTGGTTTTCTCAACACTGGAACCTCATGTGCTCACTCCATGCTACAGCACGTTGTGCACAATGCTTTTTACCGAAATGATTGACAAACGGCTTTTTGAAAAACTGCTCTGTCAAAGCTACTCCGAAGATTTAGATGAAAAGGTGTTGCAGAAGTCCTGCAAACTTCACGTTCCCCTGGCAGCTAGGCGTATCGGCAGTGCTGCAATGTGAGCTGTCAGAAGCCCACGGTAGAAATTCTCACACTGATGAGCGCTATTATAAAAGCAGAATAAATCACTGCTCTTTCTCTGCATGATAAGGACAACCAGCTCTACACGGTTCCACCTGCAGAAATCAGCTTTTACTTGGTAGTTCAGTACCTGATCATATTCAGTAAGAGTAAATTATCATATCAGTTTAAAAAAAAGTGACTTATGAATTGTGTCAGAGCAGTAAGTGAGCACTGTACTGTGAATACAACCACCCTTCAACTGCATGAAGTACAATTTAAAAGGCAAGTTAATAGCTTTATAGCACAACAGTCATATTTACCCATTACTAAAGCCTTGTTAAGAAAGGCAACAATTATTACATTCCTTGCTTTTATAACTTTTGCTCCACTTATCGTAACTGGAATTCATTAACTCATTAAATTTTAACCTTTCATACTGCCGAAGGAATTTCAATACTTTGATTGAAATTATCCCGTTTACTCTAGAACTGGTATGCAGGCTGCACAAACTATCCTAAGCTCAGCAATGAGCAGCGCTCTCATATCTGATTTTAGAAACAAAGTTCAAGATTTGTTTGATGCCTATGTCTAAACCCAATGCCTATGTTCAGTACTGAAGTGATGGATCACGCTTTCAAAGGCAATAACAAGAGTCAGGATTTACGTTTTACATGTAAGTTAAAGATCAAACACCATAACATGTAATCTCAGAGTTAATAAAACTTGCTTTAAAAAGGTAAGCTAGTGTGAGGGTTTCATGCTGGTTTATGATTTTAGATCAGATTTATACTGCCGTTTTAAGGGACCTGCCTATTCTATTCCCAATATAGATAACTTCTTAGGGTGGTTTTAAAAATCCCATCCTGCCATTACTTTTGGTGCTCATTTCCATTTCTGAACATCTGATACAACATAATAGAGCATAAAATACCTTTGGGGTCAGCATTTGGAAACAGCCTGTTCCATGGTACCTTATTTTTGTGTGGTAGGGAAAGCAAATAGTTTCTGGCCTTTAAATTTATTATACAATTCAAATCTTCTTGGGAAGGGGATCCAAGTATACCTAAAAAAAAATAAATACAAACAGTACTGCATTCTATGAAAAGCACATTAAAATGGTTATAGCACATTTGCTAAAACTCAGTATTAAAACTGCTGGGAAGAAGATTTCAGACTAAATGTTGTAAGGGTACAGAATATGTTAGATTTTTTTTTAGAAACCTTTACTAAAAAGGTTTAAGTTATTTTTTTCTTGTAGATAAACAAATGCATTTGAGTTTTTTAATGATCAGTAATCTTTTTAAAAAGATCCAATTAAGTGGTGTCTGTAGAAATTTTAAAAAAAAATTGACCTGGACCTAAGAGTATATTTGAGCTTTTTTAAAAAATTTTTTTATTTTAAAAACATCCCTGCTGATGTAGTAAATAAATTGGTAATTATCCTCTAGTTGCCCCCAACTCACTGATTTGTTGAAGAAATCCCTGCAGAAATAACTACAGGGAACAGATGATACACCTACAGATCCATACATTATACACTGACCAACAAGAGAAAGAAATGAGGGGCCAAGACCAGTTTAGTTGATAGAAAAGATGGAGAGAGACAGACAGATGTGGAAATGCTACTTTTATATAAAGCTTACCGAGGATGTGGTTAAGTTGGTCAAGGTAGTGTTTTCCTGGAAAGATAGGTCTGTTGGAGAGCATCTCTGCCAGAATACAGCCTACTGACCAGATGTCAATAGACTTGGTGTAACCCTGCAAGTAAAGCAAAAACACATCTTTGTCAAAGAAATTTTTGCATAATTGCAGCAACATGTTACTTTAGTAAATTTTGAAAGTGCATGCAAACAGATTTTTTTTTTTTTTTTTTTTACACATGAGTCATGCTTGTTCATGCTGTTTGGTTTTTCTTTACAGAATGAAATAATTAACAATTGTATATCAAAACACTACTTCGAAGGGGTGGCAAGAACTGAAGTATGCAAGATACACTTTTCCAAAAGGATTCTCTAAGTTGGGCTTAACATATTACCAGCTGCAAATTTTTGAGACTCCCTAATTTTATAGCAAATTTACACTAATGGATTTTGGAAACAAGCTATTCTTCATTCTACAGCTCCTAACAGTATACTAAACACCTGCGAAAAAAAGCCATCCTTCTTCCTAATAGGATCTAAATACCACACAACTAAGAAGCCTTCAGCATCAAAGGGGTGAAAGGGCAAAACAGATTGTTGGTTAGCCAATTTGTAAAACACAACAGGTAAGTAAGTAGTAAAGATGATGTGAGAAGCCCAACAGTAGCTGGGATGTAAGAAGAATGGAACAAACAGCCATATTTTCACGTGTATGGATAACCTGCGTTAGCCGTAAGAAAGGGCTTTTATTCAGAAGCACACTAGTTATACCAGTGCCTGGGTAACCCAGGGGCAAGTTTACCTCAAGAAGCCCTGGCCCCATAAGCTCCCTTGCCTAGTTCTCCCATAGCCCCCTGCCCACGACACCCCTTCTCGTTAGCTGGGAGCTTTGCTGAATCCACAGCCACCTCGGCACCCGCTCCTCAGGACGTGAGCGCTTGACCGTTTGTTTTCAAGGCACTGTAATTCTAAAAGGAATCAGGCTATAGCCCAGGAAATTGTAAGTTGGCCACCTCTTAAGAAACACACAAAATATTTTCTTGTAAAAGCTGCTGATAAACAAAGGTAGATATCCAGAAACAAGGTTATGTTGCCCCATGTTTGTGGCGTCAATGTGAGTTTAAAATACAAGAAGCTGGAAAAAAACTGCCTCGACTGGTCAGATGACTATTTTCTAGATGTGCATTAGACACGCTATCGCCACAGCAAATCAAACCCAACAACCAATGAAGCCATAATCCTACAGAAACAAGTCTTTGAGGAATATAAAATACAGACAAAGATGTCACACAGGTATTTTGCTAACAAGCGTATGGCTGTAGAAACTAACGCAAAGGTTATGAAGGGTACCATTACTCACACCATACAGGGACTGGATACACCTTAAAACAGCCAGAGAATAACATAAGAATAATTCCAAGTATAAAAAAAAAAGGGGGATGATTTCATTAAGACTATGGGACTGCAATTAAGGTTGACACACAACAAAGATCACATGCCTTCAGAATCAGATTCACCCTCATCATACATTCTAAACCTAAATCAAGATGTCAAGATAATATTAAGGCAACATTTGCAAGCCTTGATGAAGACAGTAGTAAAATGCTCTCATTGCTAGTACTTCTGTCCTGCTCTGCAGAAAAGCATTTGACAGAGGGCACTCTCATGACTGGCAAGGAACTGGACACGTGGGAGCTCATGCACGTGTTTACTCAGTTGTAGTATCCAACAGTTGTATCTGGAATCACAAATTTATTGCAAGCCAGTAGCTATACTGCAAATCCACTACCACATTTCCTCAAGACTATGCATGCATTCTGATCCTAAAACCACAGAGGCAGGGAGCAAAATTGGTACTCACAAGTGAATAACCAGCAACAGAAGCACCACAGCAGCCCACTATGGTTCCTACCTTAGAATTCAGCATGATTTCAGGAGCCCTGTACCAACGTGTGGCCACGTATTCTGTCAAGAATCCTGTGTGATCATGATCTGGATCTGCAACACGAGCCAGTCCAAAGTCACAAATCTGGTTTTAAAGAAATTAGAAAAAAAAAAAGCATATTAGACATTAGACATACAGCTTCCAGTACTACAGCCCTGCTAATTCACCGTTCCCTAACCCGCGATGTAACACCTACAAATACAGGGATGATAACCTGTATTTTCAGAAACAAATTATTACACAAAGGTTAAGAAAAATGTTTCGGATATTAGTACGAAGACTATCCGATTAGGCCATGCAGGGGCCAAGAAGAATAAATGGTTTTGGAAAAAAAAAAAAAGATGTTCCTGGTGCATAATTTATGTTCCACTTACTTAACACCTTCTCTGCCAGATAGGTGGCAAGATATACTGCTCCAACTTGTTATTAGGAATTTACCAGAAAATGAAAAGAGAAAGAGATTAAGATTTCCAGAAAACAAAATTACCAACCAACACATTTGTAGCGAAGTTCAATATCCCTTTTTACAAAAGCTACCATCATAACTGCATCTTTGCACGAGAAACATCCTATGCAATCATGAGATAATGGTAGACTGGAGGGATTATAGATTGCTGAAGGAAGCATGAGCTTAAAAAAACCCTCAAGAAAATATTTCTCAACCTTGCATCAGGAAAATAATTTCATCTAACCAAGAAAAGAAAAATAAACTCTGATTTAGACTAGTGAGTTCAGCAAAAAGGAAAAAGTGTTTTTATCTATACGCTGGTAAGGAGGCTCCACGGCTTTCAGAGTGATTTAGTGTCCTCTCTCCAGAGAGAAATTAAGAAAACTGAAACTGTGAAGAAAGACCGTTCTAGAGTACAGCAGCTGTTCCTTTCTTACCTTCAAAAGGTAAATGGAGAGCTTGTTGAGTGGCACATTAGACAAATTCATGTGCTTTTGCTACAAACAAACAAATACCAGTTTATGATAATGATGAATTTCCACGCAAAGTGTATTTGCATGGAACAATACGTACTCTCAGAAAAACAAGGCATCAAACACAGGAGCAGCAAACAGGAGGTTCCTCTGATGCGTACATTTTATAACAGTTTACTCTCTGACAGTTAATTGCATACACTGATTGTATTAAAAATGTGAAGTAATAATATGTTGTAGTCAATAAAGACTCTAATGGTTGAACTTGCCAAAAGCACAGAAACCTCATTGTACCCTGGCAACCTGCTCCTTTACCTTCCTGGAGGGACAGCCTGTGAAACAACTGATAGATCAGTGAAGAAGCAATTCAGCCAACTAAAAGCTACATCTGAAAGACATGATTCAGCAGCTGACTGTTAAACAGAGGGACTGAAGAAAAGGCAACGATGAAATTCATAAGCCAGGCTGCATGGGATGACTCTTCTGACTTCAGCTACGTACTAAAAAAAACCCCAGACCCTGAATCCTTAGAAAACAAAACCAAAAAGAACCCTTTTAAGCACATCAAGGTTTTCCCAGGCTACAGAAACAGAGCAGCTAGCTTGTGTGCAATTAGCAGCTTACATAAAGAGAATCAGCACAAATAATCAGAAGAGTCTCCTGTAAAGACAGAGAAGAAACTGTAGAGGACAGCATTATGGACTTCAGAAAATAATTATGCAGGCAGACAAAACCATTGCAACCTCTTCCGCCTAACCGCAGAAAAAAAGCTAGATAAGACTATAGGCAAAGAGACTCGTGCGGAATGACAGTATTACATAAGCAAAGTGCTATGATTTGTTATTATTAAGACAAAAGAAGAAAGACACTCTCCGGTCCACAGTGAGGAGAAAGAACTGAATTAAAGAAGGTGTCTGTGAATCTCTCAACTCACCTAGAAAAACCGCACATGGGATGGAAAGGAAGATTAATGACAAAGAGAGCTCATTAAAATGACAAAAAGCCCCTGCCGGCTAGAGCAGAAACAGGTTAAGCAGAAAAGAAGAAACACCATTAGTGAGAAAGGCATCAAGGTTGAAGCTGCAAGAAAGAGGCTTCTGGCTGTTAGCAGCGTTTTCACCAGCTGCAGAGCTGAGCAGGAGCATCAGCAGGGCAGACTGAAAGAGAAGCGGGAGAGGCCAGTGTCCTGCCTGAAGTCCCGGGTGCAAGGGACGAAGCAAAGAAACTGACTGCACCCTGGTGAGGGCAGACAGTTCTTGTGCTCTGGCAAGAGAACACACTTAAAGCAGCTACCCTATTTAGGGGGCAAAAAATTCCGAATCCACTACGCCTGTTGAAAAAAAATTGGTAAAAGTCAAAGCACCAGAAGGTAGGCTTCTCAATCAGAACTGAAGCACCAGAAGAAGGTAGGCTTCTCAATCAGAACTAAAGCAAAAGAAGAAAGAACCTGTGACAGCAAGGTAATGACAGGCAAAATTTTCTTGGCATTTTGACTAAGTCATAGCAGAGAATAAAAAACCGCATAATGAAAGACCCAGGTATGTCAGTCAGTACTTCATACCTTGGAGAGACAGAACAGATGCTAAGAGTGAAGGAATAATTTCCCCACAAAATAAATAAAAAAATAAAATGCCAGCATCCTACTTATATATTTAGCTTACACTTCTTGAAAACAATGCTCCTGTAATCAGCATCAGGTATGTTGGTTGGTGGGGTTTTTTTGTTTGGTTGGTTGGTTTTTGGTGTGGGGGTTTTTTTTTGTGTTTTTTTGTTTTGTTTTGTTTATTGTTTTTTTAAACAGAGATGGCTTAAAATTGGATGAAGCTATCAAGCAGATGGGAAGACTTACAAGGATCATGTACATATGAACACTTACTAAGCAAATGAAATGATACCCGACAGCACTACTAACGCACTGAAACATCTGAAGTTGTATCACTGAGTAATCTGTGCATGTGTGTATTTATTTGTATAAAAGGAAAGGGAGAGCCTTCCATTAAGTTTCGTTGTTAATGATAAGGTGGTAGTTCAAACAGTTGTGTGCCTAAAGTAATCAGTAAAATCCTGAAGCAAAGAGTAACTTGCAGTTTTCCTTAAAAAACCCCTCTCTCATCACCTTCCTTTCAAGCCCAAAGTATCTAACAATTCTTGGATGTTTAATACTTGCAAGTATTCCCTATGTAGGCAGAAAAGCACAACTTACACATAATATTGATATATTGTTAATGTTTTAGCCAAGTCAAAGAAATAGATTCTCAGCTAGAGTAAACTGGTACACTGAAGACACTGCAACATACTAGTTGAGAATCTGTTAAAATAACTTTGACCTCATTTTCTCAAATATTAATGCCACTGGCCTAGGAAAATTATATGGTCATGATAGTTTTTATGTAACTTCATTTACAAAACTGCAAAACAGGTCAGATTGTTGGATGCAGATAATCATGAAAGCATGTGAAAATATTTCTAAAAATGTTAGATACTATTTTAGAGCATATTCCAGCCTGTAGCATGTCAGTCTACATTAATCTCATTTGCAGGAAAGATGCCGGGCTGCAAAAGACAGACCAGTATCTTTATTACCCAGGACTCTCACTAGAAAGAAATTCCAAGGTTGTAGTTTTTATGGACTCTCATATCTGATCTTTCGCTGCAAATATCTAACAAGAGACAGTAGTTAAGTCAAATGATGTACTTTCACAAACTTTCATTCACTGTGTGTAAGTCATATTTAAGGTCTCATTCAAGTCTGTAGCATAGCCTAAGGAAACAGAAACAGCTTTAGGTTCTGCCCTTCTGCCCTGAGCTTTTCAGCTGCTTAGGACAAGCTATAGGGTTCACAGACAAATTGCGTCAGTAGAGACTCATACATTTCTCTCCTGGAAATGGAATCTATGATCCAGAAGTCAAGACCATGTTTAAGGGAAAAGAAAGAAGGAGCTCTTGTTACAACCTGTAGGACTCTGAGCTCCAGAAGAGATCAACAGCTCACTCTCATAACACCATGAAAGAAAGAAGCTAACAGCATTACCACTGAAGATGAACAAACTGGCTTCTGAAAGTGATTTCAAGCTGTTCATTTTCATGGTATGCTGTGTTTTGAGTTTATGTACTACAATCATCTTTGTAAGCATGCACACGTACATAGCTGACACACAGACTTGTGGAACGGCCCTAAAAGAAACAAGTTAGTACAAGATCAGCATTCATCAGACAAGGCCTAACATGTACTAGTCTTCTCTCCAATTCCGTTGTTTAAACTTTAGATGCAGTGTTAATACAAACCCAGAGTTCCCTTTAGGTTATGAAAAAGCATACGCTCTGTCATACAGACTACCATATTCTGCACTAGAAAGCACATATTGCAGTGGCATGCTATTTTTAAAATCTTATAAAGAAATTGGAACAGTACTTACTAAGGTTGTATTGTGTTATTTTGCCATACAGTGAGCTTACCTTCTTTTTCATGACCACCTTACTTGTGTTAAAACATTGCCTTTTATTTTATTGCTTTTAATTGCACATAACACAGAGCTACACTCAAACTGTTCTTTCCTGCTTCTATCGCACAGTCACTGTAGGTTTTACTCCATTTCTTTCATGAAGGGGTTAATGCCTTGAAGAGATCTAACAGCTGCTGAAATCCCATAGCAAGAGTCAGAGGTGACCAGTCCAGCAGTACCGTGCATTAGGAAAAGCTGTCAAGTAGCAGTGGGAACGTAAAGCAAACTGATCATGTAGCCAGCATTTAGACTGGACCAGCATATGAACAGCAAGGACGTTTCTTAGAATTGTGACAAACTTGCACGGCCCGCAACTGGTTTACATTTTTAAAGGGTATTTTTGTGGGGTTTTTTTTGTTTGTTTGTTTTTAAATGAGAAAGCTAGAGCTACTATAAAAAACAAAGTGTAATTAGGTACAATACAGTATGCAACAAACACAGTTGTACCACCTCAGATCAAAGTAATGTAAATTCCGTAATCTCGCTCCATCAGTGGCCAATAGCAAATATGTAATGTAAAGTGTAAAAGGGAACCTACTCCAGTGCTTCTCTGCTAGTCTCTCTCATTTTCCACGGATTTGCCACCATGGGACTCTAAACCAGAGGCAGCATTCAACAGCTTTTTCTTCTACGAAGTTGCCTGGTGTCTTCTTAAATCACATTATCTGTATTATCTACAGTGCTCTGTGGTACCAAATTCCAGAGCTTAACAATGCTGAAAGTTAACTACTATGTCCTTTCACTCTGAGCAGCCACCTGCTCCTTTCATTCCCCCCCCACCCCCTGCCTTTTTAATAGGTAAAGACAGCGAACAACTGTTCTCTACTCACCCTCCCTATGCCTCTAACAATTTTACCAAATTCTGTTGTATTCTTGCTTTTCCTCAAGCAGTATCTTCCAGCAGAGAAGACCTAGGCTAAATAGTTCTTCCTGATCTCCTCGTTTTAAAAGGACATTATAGGGAGAAGTGTGATAATTATGATCACACAGAACTGAAGACTCAAAACCAACAGAAAGTTACAGAATGGCATGTTTTCTGTTTTATTCTCTATTTCTGTTCTAATTCTTCACACTTGGTTTGCTTTACTGAATGCCACTAAGCACTGAGCTGACATTTTCCAAGATTCGTAACAGCTCTGAGATCATCCTTCTGTAGTATTAACTAGTACAGAGACCATCAGTGGAAATGTAAACTAGGAAAGTTCTCTCTCCAAGTAATTGCTGTGCATTTAATCAGCACTGAATTTCACATGCCATTTTAATTAGCCACTAACATGAAGTCCTTTTCCAACACTGAACAATTAACAGTTTAAACACAGAGAAACCAAGACTTGAAACATACACAGTTTGAGTTTACTTTCTAGGTAAACACAATTCTGCTTCACGTAAGTATTTTCACCTTGCTTTCAAAGAGGCTGTTTCAAAGTCAGCCTCCAGATGGAAACAGTGATGCACTCAGTAAGGCAGCCTAACAGTGAGCTCTTAGTCACTCAAATCTTAATCATTATTTTACCAAAACCAATAATGCTTTAGCAATCTTTCCAAGATAAAACCCACATTAATCCCCAGTAACAAAACCATATTCATGGTTATAGCAGGTGGTTTATGAAGACCAAGGGAGTAAAATTTGTAAGAAATTTCAACTAACCTTGAGATCACAAGTGGTGTTAAGCAGCAAATTCGAAGGTTTGAGGTCACGATGAAGCACATTGGCTGAATGGATATATTTTAACCCTCTCAGAATCTGGTAAAGGAAATAACAAATGTGGTCGTTGCTGAGGTGTTGAGTCTTTAAGAGCTTGTAAAGATCTGTCTCCATAAGATCTTGCACAATGTATCTGTCAGGCATCAGATGTAAGGCAGCAAAACAAATGTGGTGTCATGCTAGATACCAACATACAGTACCAGAAACTTCTGTAACAGTTTTTCCTTTCTTATTTGTCTGTTTCATGACAATTATGAAACTATGTAGTTGCTTCTTGCTTTACAAGTTTTAAATCAAATCAGTCCTGTTACACGATGCAGCCCTTTACAGAACTAAAGAGGCATCATCAGCACGTGGTCGTCTCAAATTAATCATCATAAACCTCTATTTCTTTATATTAGAGACTGATTTTTATTGGAATCTTAATATGATCATGATTCCTATCCTGCCTGCCAAGAAATGAAGACTGTTTTTAGTTTAATGAGTAGTAAGCTCCTGAGATACTTGCTTCCTTCCAGTTGCATAAAAGCATGAAGGCAGAAGATCTGATAATTTCTGATCACTCTTCTCTGCCACCTCTCCACTTCAAAAATCCAGCTGTTCTTCTCCTTTACTATGTATTTTTTATGCTACATTGAACACAACAGTTTTTGCTTACCAAAATTAAATCCTAATATTTTCAGACAATGATTTTTTTTCTAAGACTGGAATGAACATAAAGAACAAGGATTTTTTTTTCTGCTTTGGCAGGAATGAGTTAAGTAAAATTTTCTTCTCCCTTGATTCAGTTTGGCTGCAAAACCCTTGGGGTGTAGTTCCATGATCACTTTTCACTGAAATAGGATTTCGTGAAAACACACTACTATTGCCATTCCAGTTGGGCGTTCCCATTGTCCCCTCTGGGTATTGAGACTGGATCACACAACTAGGACATCTTTTTACAGGCAGCATGCACTTACATTAGTCAAAACAGCCACAGGAATGCAACCTCAGAACCCTACGTAAGACCGATTGAACTCAAATAATATATTGATAATTTATGAAGTGAAAATATTTGACCTAGATTCAATTAAATTTCTGCCTGCATGCACTTATGCCTTTTATTGGGCGGACATCTGCAAAGACCTGCAAAACCAAAAGGAACCAATGCATACAGACTTGGGGAAATTAAGCTTGTTGACTCTAAACTAGGCCTTGTATCTCCAGTAGAGTCTCCCAGCTAAGACTGCTTCATATGTTAGATATCCATGTGAAGTCATATCTACACAAAGCCAAGTTTCCCATGGAAAAACAATTAATATGACAGAAAGGCCAGATCTGCATATATTACTCAAGCACATCTACCTGCCCACGTGCAGTTTCAGACTTTTCACATAGGCAGGAAGCACTGCAAAACTGGGTGTTGTGTTTTGTTTTATTTTAATTGCCCCCCCGCCCTCGCCCCCAGATGTATCCATTCTATTCTTTAAGAATTTTAGACAATTATAGCAGTGTCCGGCCGTTTTATTTTCTCCTCAAAGCAGTCAGTTCTAACAGCAGCTCTACTGAAAGCAAATATAGTTTTAGGATTAAGTGACTAAACTAAATCATCTCTACAAAGTTAATTTCTGTCTTCCAAGGCAAAGAACTCAACATTTTTTCTTTTCCTGAAAAAGAACAAACAAAACTAGTGCTCACCTACTTATCAAATCTATGTATCCATAAACCTATCAAACAGTATGAACTTCCCTTTCAATTTACAGTAATAGAAGCCAACTTTTATTAAAATTTAGTAAGGAAGAGGATGAAAAGGAAGAAATCAAAACAGAGAAGATGACAACCACCACTAACTATGCAGAATAACTTAAAACTTTTAAAGGATACACATCTTTCATTTGTTCAATAGTTGGAGCTCTGATAATATCATTTATTCCAATAATATTCTCATGCCTGAAGCGCAGTAGGATCTTAATCTCTCTCAGAGTTCTCTGGCAGTACGTCTGATGCTCAAAAGGACTGATTTTCTTTATAGCAACTCGAACTTTGTTGACGTTATCATAGGCAGAACTAGAAGAGAATCAATAACATTAGTTATAAGGAATATTAAATTCATTCAATTCAGAAAGCAAGAACGCGAATTCAATTGAATATAGGGGCGGTGCATTTGTTCTATGTTTATTTTTATCAAATGAAGACAGGCAACAGTGATATGTATCTTTTAGTTTGATGAACAGACAAAATTCTGTTGTACTATCACCAGCCTATTTGGGTATCTACAACTCATTAGCTTTCCCAACTGACTTAGAGTTTGCTGATTCTCGGGTACCTGAACAAAGAAAGTAGTATTCATCTTATTTATCAGCCTGTGGAACAAACAAGCATGAGTCTCTTCCTACATGCTGTAATCAAGAAGAAGTTTGAGAGAAAAAGTTCATCTTGAGTTAACCCATTCACTTTGGGGCAGAAATCATGTCAAGCAGGAGAATTCCACGTCCTTAGTCTAACTCCTGCAAGGAATTCCAACAACCACATCACCTTACTCCTCCGTCGAGCTACACTGTCAGCACCTCCATGAAGAACAGACACAGAAGAACAAAAGGGATGGAGAATTTGTGAAAACACCTTTCCAAGTTCAATTCCAAAGATAAGAGTTTGAGAAGAGAAAGAATGTAACAGACTACACACATGAAGCGAAAGCAAGCAGCAGTACGAGGGTAACACAGCGATTGCGACCCGTATCAACACACGCGCTGGCTGCTACGTTTTCAGTACTGAGATTTCAGAAGTTCAGAACACCATTCCTAGCTACACCGATGAAGCAGTCTCAGTATTTCTGTTCAAAATGCCCACACATTTACAAAGACTATCACAGCCTGAGCCTAGTAAAAAGGCTTAGTAACACATACATGATTTTCTAAAATTTGGACTCCTGTCCAAATGGCATGTAAAAATGTTATGAATACTTACAAATTTTAGGATGTTTCTATGGTCTTGCTTATACAAATGTCAAAGCATCTCATGATAATGATTTCTTTTGTATTAAAAGTATATGCTAATTTAATAAATTAGATTTTAAATGTGTGTATACGATTCTTCTTCCCTTCAAATTTCTTTTTGCTAACTACTGCATTGTTTGGAAATTAAAAAATAATCAAGCCTACGTTTAAACATTTCTGTTAGCCTCAACTATTTCATATAAAAATATAAACATACTAGCCAAACAGGCTTTTACATTCCACCAATTTTCTATAATCGAGTCCCAGAACATTCTCTGAAACTCCTTTAATTGGCCTTACTCTGCTGAGATGTCCAAGTATCTGGTGACCAGGTAAAGCAGAATGAAATATGAAAATCCAATTAGAAAAGGAGACCTAAAAGGAATTCAGATGCCTGGCCACGTCAGGGTTCTTCTACCACTAAGCAGATTTATGATGCAATGAGGTGTTTGAGACAGTACTGTTACCACTGTCTGCAAAAGTGTTTAACATTTCTCACTTTCATTATTAAAAATGACATAGAATTTGTGCCACCAGTAAAATCTTCATACAGCTCATGCATATGTAGCGACATCCTTTTTGCATGGTTTTTCTGCAGAATCACTTTGACCTGTCTGCATCCATAACTCCGGTCTATAACCACAGGCAGACTGCACAACTCATTTGCCTCTAGAAACACTGAACTCAAACGATCCACAGGGTGCTTTGAAATTCCACATGCTAAGCAAGTATTCATTACAACTGTTGCTATTACATATGTATAGATAACACATAAGCAGTTCATAAGTCCCAAAATAGATAATAACAAAGAGCCATAAGTGGAACTTGGCATAGCCTTCAAGAGCACTTCGTCTAAGGTAATTTTCTTAGTTAATCAGTTAATCACCTGCGGTGTTTACAATATATCAGTAAGGTAAGTCACAAGCAGAAAACAAAACCAGAAATAATTCTGAAGCATGAACAACCTGTATGTGGGAAAGAAATGAGAGAGTCCTACGGACCATTTTACCATTATAAACAAACCTCCTACCACCTTCTCTGTATTGACTTAAGCATATTTTTTTCTCCCACAATGCAGAATCTTACTTCCTTTCAAAGTACTGGACAGCAGCAGCTATGCAGAGCAGAAAAAGGCAAAATGCCAATATTTACCAATTGATGCTGCTTAAATAGAAGCTCCTAATCTCTTACAATATTTGATAAATCTCTAGGTTATTGCTTCTCAAGCAAAGGTTGGTTATTGATGAAAAATACGCATCTTTGTGTACAGATTCAGTGAACCTGAATCCATCAAATACACCAAGATTTCCTCTCTTGTAGCTGTCTCAGTTATAGTTTTTTGAAGTATTTTCTTAGCAAAAGGTTTATGCTGTTATTTAAAAAAGGATGGGTAATTTTGCTTTCAGATGGTTCAACTATAAAACATGATTCAGTGTGGAAAAAGAGCTGACTATTTGCAGTAAAGATGCAATCAATTTCCTCTCCAGTGTACATTCTGCATACAGTCATTGTTCTGTTTGTATCAGAAGATCTCACCACACTCATGTAGCTAAGCATGCATTGCTGCTACCACTGCAAAGCCTCAGCTAAGGAGAGCAAAACCGAAATACTACCTAGTCAAAACATTAAAAGGGACACTGCATTTATTTCTGTTGTCACACTTTCTGAAACATGAGTTTTTCTGTAACTTGATTAAACGTATGAAAGATTATCTCAATTCCTATGCACAAGAAGCTAATCATACAAGTGGTTACACACAGTTGCTTATGCATAATATTTTAAATGGACGTAATACAGGTACACGGAGAATCTGTATTATAAAGTTAACACCATTTCACATTCTCAGTCACAGCCCTCAAAGCAAATATGGCACTCAGTGAACTCTGTGACCCTTTAGAAAACAGTGCTTTTTCAATTTGACACGTGCTATAGCAAACTGTAAAAGCTGCATATTAGACTGACCTTCAGTAGAACTGAAGTCATGTGTTCTCTCATGCACATAGGCTACAATCAGACACCTATTTGGCCTATGAAACCATATAGCAGTATCTATTTCACTACCTCGTAAACACCGTAAGCTAACAAAATTAGTCCTTTACAGGTCAGACTGAACCACTTCCCAAAGCTTCCCCTGTTCCTCACAATCTCCATCCAACCACTACCTGCCATCAACACACCCCATTTACGAACTACTCTCCAGAGCTCTGCTGATGAAATACGCTGCTCACACAGTCTCCATTTGTAGTGTTTGCAGATGAAACAACTATAAAAGGTGCAAATCCAAACCCTCGATGCATTAACTCACTGCTGTTAATATAACAGCTTACTTACCACTTAACACAGGATTCATCTTGCTTAGCCTTAGCTAGAATTAGAGATCTAATTTTACGACTGAAGTCACCTGTGCTCCCCCTACAGTTCAAAAAGGAATAGCTCCACATATACATCCCATCCACCACCCAGTGCGTACTAAATTTAGATTGTTTGCATTCTGGAAGTGCTGCCCCCGGTGTGCACAGCCTAACCTAGCTGTCTAGACTTCCAGCTTCTACTAAATCTAACAACAACTGTTTATATTTTCACTGAAGCAGTTAACTGGAACTCCTTCTAAAGGCAAGAACCTTCAATTACCTAGACTTTTTTGCAGAGGAGATAAAAATCGGTAAAGTGGAAGTAACAGTTCACATACTCAGAACTTTTAGAGTGATGATTTATAGCTTTTAGTTTCTCATCATTAACCACATATGCCAATGACTGCACATAGAACTTTCTCTTTACAGTCTGTGTGTTATTCACATTATGATGAATCTAGTTACTGACACTTTAAATATTCAGAGGGAAGGATTTATTTCCACCCCAGTGATGTGCAGCTTCACAAGATGATGCAACTATTCAGCTGTGAGTGCTATTTATCTGTAATGTGATAAATGTAAATACAGATTTTGCAACTGCCCACCTCTAGTATACACAACATGATTCCTATTTCAAGCTGTGGTTACTATCCTGTGACAACCTGCAATAGCACCGTTATTTAGATACTTTTAAGACACCGCGTGAAAATCAATACAAGCCCTAGCAGTACAGTTTATCATTCCTAATTTTAAGTATCTTCTAAATATATAATGAAGTTTTGACTAAGTAAAACATCTTGTACAGCTAGACAAAATAAGCAAATGAGCATTTATGACCCAGAAAGTTGTGCCACACAACTTTTAAAGCCAGTGTTTTATCCTTCTACTGCTCTGGTACCAACTTCCTTTTCAAAAAGAGGTCCAGGGTGGGGCTGCTTCCAAATGCCATAACCAGAAAGCACACCGCAGGACCTGAGCAGCCTACAGAAAACAGCACACTAATTGCTCAGATGAACCTCTGACATGTAGCCCCCCTCCCATTAATTCCTTCCCAAGGAAGGAAAGCTTTTCACCAGACAGATCGGGCCAAGTGCCAAAGCTTAGCTCCTTCTACCCACAATGGCTGCTGCATGTTCTTCCATCCATTTCTATTCTCCACATGTTTCATTTCGGAGCAGAACTGGAACAAGTGAGAGCACGCTGCAGCTGCTGGGAGGAAAGGAGCCAGCTCCTGGCAATGGTTACATCCCACAGAGGGCTGTTTCTTCATACAACCATTGAAAAACAACTGCCTACTCTGTCGGCACCCCCATCCTCAGTACACTCCCCTGCCACGCTGCCTGAAGGCGTACCCCATCATGGGATATTCTTCCAACACTTCTAGGATTATTCACCTTATGGCTGTTTTACAGGCTGCTCTCAGCATATGCATACATACACATAAAAATACACAATGCTACCGGCAACATCCTAATTACAGCTCTAAATAAAAGACTGATTTGAAGTTTAAAAGGGATGTTTTATCAGTAGCTTTGTGTTGCTGTGGAAACAAGATTCCAAGGGCATATCCAGGGATAAGAGTCTTTCCGAAATATTCAATAATTCTGCTTGCAACTGGGAGATGAAAGGCAAAAATAATTCCCAGTAAACAAGCTGATCTACGACCATCTTTCGTCTTTTCATTCAGTCTACATTTAGCTCAATTGTGGACATTTCTTCAACATGCTGACATTTATCACGTTACAACACAAATGCTTAAACTTATTTTTAAGACTGCTGTAAGAAAAATAACACAGTATTATGATATAGTAATAACCAGCAGCACCATAACAGACTTCACTACAATTTCTGGGGGTGGGGGAAGGTCGTGCTATGGGTGCAGATTTGTGGAGGGGACTGATTTTTTGTTTGCTTGGGTTTGTTGGGTTTTGGGTTGTTTTTTTTTTTTATAATCAGGTAATAACCCTTTCAGATTCTTCAGAATAATTAGTTTCTGGTTCTAGATGATTAAAATACAGGGAGCACCTACAATGTGTTATTCTTTTACCAAAGAGAAAAGACTGGAAAAAGGATAAAAGTAGTCAGAGACAGTGTCAGATTTGAGGACATCCAGTAATGTGTCATTTTTATACTGCTGAATGTATTTTTTGTCCCCAACTGTAAACACCTACAGTTACTAGAAATATTTGTTACTTTACTCCATTTATTCATAATCTTTTTAAAGATAAATAAGTATACTATTCATTAAACCTTTTTTTTATTAGCACTAACTTACAGAATCAGCACCTGGTTTTAAAAGGAATATGAGCCTAGTCATATTAAAATATATTTGCCTTGTTTTAACAGACCTCAGTTCATGAAAAGGCAACCCATCTCTCAGAGTTCTTGTTTTGATTTATCAGCTTTCTCTAGAAGAGGTTCTCAATAATGGAACATCTCCCAGGCTTCTCAGCTGTGAGTTCAGGAAATCAACTATAGAAACAAGGGCATCTTAATACTCTTCTACTTTTCCCCATTAAAGATTTAGCTTTACAGGCTAATTCCTACCATGTAGGAAAGCTAGTAGATCCATGAAAGTGGAGAGTTGCCTTAAGGCTCTAGTTGCTTTTCAACCTACGAAAAGATTATAGTAACTTTAAGAACAGAAGTACTACCTACTTTTTCATCCTTCTCTGAGGGACAGAAGTCAAGCTGTAATTCAGCACTCTTGAATTATCTACTGGTATGCTACAGACATTCCCCACTGATGATTAAAAGACAACTGTATGTATTATCTTCCCGGTCTTTGGGAAACATGCAGAAGCACTAACAGCTTATAATGAAATAAGAGGCCAAAACACTTGAATTCAAAATTGAGATACTTCATAGCAAGCTTACATACAATAATTATGTACTGAATTGCCAAAAGTTTGAGTGTTTAAGAAATGGACCTCTTCTCATCATTATCCGATTGCTGAATTCTCCACCATTTGTTGAGTGTGTGGGAAACTACCTCAAGTTATAAATTACAGGATGGCCTCAGATTTATCTTAAGTCTTGTTTTTGTTGAGGAAAGAAAAAAAGAATATGCACTGCTGTGACACGGCTGCCCGCAGACACTGCAACTCACTGACAATTTCTCCCCGTTTTCTTGCATCTCATGCTATAAAAAAGGCAGCAGAGGAAGACTGAGCAACAAAAGAACACTAAAATAACTATATAGTAGATGTGATCCAATTTGCAGTAGTATTAACTGGCCCTACCTGAAAATTCCTAATTGCATGCTATTTGAAAAATCTTGCATTTGTTTTGGTGTTGGTCGGGTTTTTTCCAAGCAGTTTTTAATTTGTCAGGATCCTAGTATCAGTGGATAGATTATTGCTTTGGGGCTAAGAAAATATGAATCCCTGTTTGTAAACCTTTTATCACAACCCCTCTGCAAAGCAACTGTCATACTTTATAAAATCCTCATGAGTTTATCCATATTCCTAATCCCTTTTTGTCTGTTGCTCATCACCAAATGGTTTTGTTTGGTTTTTATTATAGAAGATACCTAACAAACTATTTTTGCTTGTATTTCTTATAACGTTGATTTTCTAAATCAGTGTCCTTTATTTTATCACCAGCCCATAGCAAGATGCCCAAGTAATCACCACAGACTGCTCTATCATGCTTTTAGTACACCTCTGAAGCTTACTGGGTCAAAATGTAACTGCATCACCTTCACCTTTGCCACCTACTTCTTCAGTCATCTTTGTCATAACATTCAAAATCAATCCTAATATTAAAGGTTTCTGGCACAATTATGCCAAGTCCCTCCTCCCATGACAAAAGTGAATAATTACTCAGAAGTGATTTTACTCTTTGGCAGTTTGTGATCTACTGCAGGTTATTGCCCTTCACACCACAAATTCTTAAGGCTCTTTTGTAACCTATAGGAGATTTGTTTTCATATGTCTGCTCAAATAATTCTAATAGGTTACAAAGGCAGAATTTTATTTTTCAGAATTTGAAAAGTAAAATCTGATGGAACCTTCCAAAGCATTACAATTTTAAACTATTTACTATGCACATAATAATGACTTCATAGTTTAATTCCTTAGATCACTCCTAGTATTTTGAAAACAAATAGCTAGTCGTGCAAAATGGAGTCTATTAAATAAATTACTTTCGCCAGCTCAGTCAATTCATAATCCTGGGTGTGGCAGACCAGATGATTTGTGTTTTGTTAGCACCTACTAAGCAGAACTATGATGAGCAGCAATTCTAGAACTACACCTTAACATTAGTATTAGAAAAATACTAGCTATTCCACCCAAGATTCTCTATTGTTTGGGTAAAGATGTCATTTAACTTCATGGTGTTTTGGTCATTCTTAGTTGTTCAAAAAAAAAACACAATCACTTTTTTCAATCTCTTCTAATATGCATTTTTCTTCCTATACCTTTAGCTGTGAAGCACTGTGACTTCAAATCATCATCTATGCCTACTCTACTTTATGCCACTTTAGTTCAAGTCGGTCTCCAAAAAATAGACAACTCTTCTATCTTAATATTTTGTCTACTTCTTGCCTTCCCACTTATCCTCACCATTTTAGAGGTTTACAGGCTCCCCGCTGCCAGTATTTCCTTAATAGCATCTATGCCAAATTTAACATTTGGGCAAACTTCACTGTTCTGTTTAAAGGCCCTTTGGCTATCTGTGCAATAAACCCCTCATTCCAAAAGCACCCACTGCTTTTGATAAGATACAATGATATTAAATATCACTATCTTTCTTCGCTCTATATAAACTTAGAGACAATTCCTGTGGGAATCCATTTCAGGGTAAAACTAATAGCTCGACAACATCTGAGACAACCTAAGGGCTCAGTGAATTAAAAGGAGTGGTTGTGGTTCACTCTCCTTTTTATGCCTGACAACCCTGCCCCTTTCTCACTTTTTGGTTGGAGCGGTGGCTTGCTTTGTGACAGAGAACTGAAGCAGCTTACGAACAGGAACAGTAAAGAAGTCTTCACCTGCCTATTTCTATTCGCTTCCTGTGTCAGCACTAGCACTCACAGGGTTTGCGTCAGTCACATCAACTTACCACCTTTAATTTTTATTTTATTTTTTAGGAAGTAACTTTTTGGCTAAATCAGTTTTCCAACACAGCAAACTCTACAGCTCTGTAAGCACCAGCACAAGAGAGGAGGAAGGAATGACACGACTCGAGGCACGGAAGGAAAGGCTGCCCCTTTAGAAGCAGCACAGCCTGAGATCAGCACAACTCGGTCATGGAAACCACAGCTTAAGCATCTAGGCCCGACTGTCATGAAAGCTAAACGTCCACACATGAGCCGACGAAGTACTGACTTCCTCCTCCTCTGCTTATGGCTTCTCAAGAGGCAACAAAAAAGCCACCAAGGCAGCGATGGCAGGTCAGTTACAATAACCAATGCTACTCCAGAGCCCGGAAAACAACCGCTGCTGCCACCCTAGCACCAAAACAGCCGCTATAAATGTACGTAGGAAATATTTCCCCTTTCCTAGAGCAAAGGGAGGGCACTACCAGAGAGCTGTGAGTGGTAACGGGATTATCAAATCCCCCAATGTGGTTTACTCTTTTGTCTAATAAGGTTCTAATTTGACTTATATCCCAAATACTCCTCCTAAAATGAGCTTTAGAAAAGGAAAAGACACAAGATCCAGACAATTACTCTATTTTTCAGTAATTAGCTTATTTAATTGATTTCACACGATATAAATCTTCAGAAGAGATAGTTCATAGTATTTCACTCCAACAGAAAAGAAAGAAAGAAAGAAATCATTGAACAAAATCATTCATGCATACTTAGAAGCAGACGTTTCTACAGGTTTAGGAAAACATCAGTGCAAAATTAAAACTATCACAAAGCACTAGAGAAAGCAAGCTCATTGCTACTGTCCACGCTGCCATGGTTAGTTCAGTATTCCACTTGCAAAACAAAACAAAACAACAAACCCAAACCACTAGCACCAAGTGTGTATCTCACCACTATCAGAAGTTACTTCCCTTCAGTATCAGCTTACAAGGCATTTTTTGCATGTTTTTTTCCATCTTTTTAAAAAGACATGCCATCGGTAAACCCTAGCCCCTCAATATATTAACAGGTTTGTGTTTTGTTGAGACAGGGTATCAGCATTAAAACATGTTGGCTACTGTAACTAAAAGAAAGCTATTTTACAATTATGAAACACTCAGAAAAATCCAATATAAAAATCAGCCTGAATGTCATTTGGGGTACTTTGCACCATCCAAATCCCAATAAAAGCGGGCAAATTCCAGACTGAAGCAGTTTGGGGAGTATTGATTTGTGGTGCTCAAATAACCAACTTTTACTCGGGACACATCAGCAATATTTGGTGGAGCAAACTGCCTTCCCGCCAAACAAGCAAGAAGTAAGGTACTGCAGTGACAGCTGCTTATTTTAAGGAAAACTGCAAAATGAAGTAATTGCATGTTATAAACTGTAAGCCTAATTGCAAGTTGCTGGTACTTAAAACATACCCACAACGCAGACGAATTACTTTCTACAATGTAACAAAAACTCTCATTTGCATTCTAATCACCACAGAGTATTTCAGTATTTTATGAAAATTCCCTTAAAATACAAAAGAACTTCTTCCAAGAGAAAAGATTTTCCCTTAACAGAACTTAGGTGGTTGTGATTTCAGGTACTGCTAAACAAGATAGTAAAAACGCGTGCACAACTCTGCTAAAAACCAGACTGTCATGCAAGATTCCGCTCAAATCTAATAGAACATTTCTAGTAAAGCCTTTCTACAGGCCATGTATACACACACACAGAGATCAGTATTTCATCCACCGCTGAGAGGCAGCCGGGCCTGGGAAGGCACACAGCCACCTTCTGACAGCTCTGCCTTCGGCCAGCGTGCAGGCAGCCGGGGCACCAGCAGCCTGCCCGGGTGGGAGCCGGGGTGCAGCCCCTTCCGCAGGGGACGAGAGGCTGCCTCTGCTCTAGCTCTCACCCAGCCACCAGAAACCCAGCGGAAAGGGGTGGAGACAGGAATGCTCTCTGAAACAGAAACCAACCTGCCGCGTGCTGATGGAGTGCGAGAAACCTCGTCTCGCCAACGTATCTACCGACATCTCGTCAAATATCCCCATCTGAATTAATGACATTTATTACTACGTGGATCTTACTAATCTGCCTGGTCAAAGCTGATAATGAAGTAATGCATACCTGGCTTTTAACATACTGCAAAAAGATGAGTTTGGGAATAGCTTCTTCATATGCCCAAAAGTTGTAATAAAGCAAAGGAAAATAAGCTCCCTGCTGAAAAGGAGACTCATTCACAAGCAAACAACTCTAATAACTGACCTAACAATTAATAGAATCTAGGTTTGACCCAGATAAATCATCTGAAACAAGCCACACTTTGCTGTATTTCACATGTACTATTAATTTAATTTACAACACAGTAAAAGAAAAGTTTTATTCTAAAATATGTTTATGGCTCCCTACGCTTCATTTGAGCAATTTGGAAATCAAAATCAAATACAATTGAAATCACTTAATAAAATGTTGTGGGGTTTGGGGTTTTTTTCAGACATTATTTGAAAAGTTCCTAAAATCCCTCACTTCAAGTGCAAGTAAAAAGTATTTTCTAGATTACCAGAACAACATCCAACTGCATCCATTAGCAGTGCTTGCTCACAGTGACAAAGGCTAACCGTGGACTGGGCTGCGTTATTAAGCGCGTAGCCAGCAGGTCAAGGAAAGTGATTACTGTTGTGAGGCCACATCTGGAATACTGCATCCAGTTTTCCTGTCTCCCAGTACTGGAGCAAGGCCAGCAGAAAACCATTAGGATGCACAGGGGGCTGAAGGACATGCCATACAAGAAAAAAATTGAGGAAACTGGGTTTGTATAGGCTAGGTGGGGGGAAAAAAGGCAGGGGGTGGTGGAAAGCATCTGATTGCTGGTTTAAGCTACATAAAGGGGGATAACAGAGAAAACTGATCCAGACTCTTCTCAGAGGTAAGAATTACAAAGGGCAAGAGATGATGGTCGCAAGTTGCAGGAAGGGAAACTGTCATGTTTTTAAGGGCAAAAGTTCCACTGGGCAGTCGGTTAAACACTAGAAGGAGAAGCTGCCCAGAGATGTTGTGGCATCTCCATCCCTGGAGATTTTGGAAATACTGAGTGGACAGACTGAGAAACTTGATCTAATTTTGACATCAGCCCTGCTTTGAGTAGGAGGTTGGACTATGTGACCTCAGGAAGTCTCTTTCAACCTACATTATTCTGTGAAATATTCCCCAGCAAGATGTCATAAAATATTTTTATTAAATATTTTATTAAATATCAAATTGATCAGATAATTTCATTTCTAGATCACAGCTGAAAGCTATGACAAACCAACATAAAAAGCATTTAAAAAATTACTATGTTGGCAAAGTATTAGTTTTCAACCTAAGTTGAGCTGTACACCTACTCAGTTGGTAAGTATTAACTCTTCTGTGGGCTGTCGATCCCTACCCCTAAACAAGGAGCTCACTGAACTGACAAAGCCTGGTGTCCTACAAATATACACTTCTGCTCTTGAGAGTGCCAATAAATCCATCCGTGAAACTGGGGCATCTGTCATGTCTCTTTGGGAGGGTCTGACTTCTCATACGTGACCTCCTGATGCAGTCTCTTCCTCAGTGGAGCAGCATATAGCATCTCTTCACTCTAGCAAAATACCTGTTTTTAAGAAACTTGCAGAGATTCTCCATCTTTAAGATTTCTACCATCTGTCAAGTTTGATGGAAGGCAGGCAACAGGTTCATGAATCATATGTAGGGGTACAGGAGACAGACTGATGCAACCACTTACAGATACTGTGAACATGTAAGCCTTACTTCCTCGATAAATCATGCTTAAAAAAATAACACAAGTTATCTTGATCTGTTTCCGTGGGCTGGACCATGCTATGTTAAGAAAATGTGTATTTATTTATAAAATGCAAGTGTCCCTGAGCTGCACTACTCAGCTGTTAAGCCAGTATCCCATTACTTTGGGCAGCCAGGAAGAGTTGCTACCTCTCATCTTCCATAAATCTCAGAAGACAGCTCTGATACGAACAGAGAGCGAGTAGGTGCTGTCCCTGACGGCCGCACAGCTTGCTGACCACCGGCCGCATCACAAGGGAGAGCAGGAAAAGCAGCTCTAATCTCCTTTCGTGTTTTCACCTCAGGTTAAGCAAGTGCTAGAAGTTTGAGTGACTGAAGGGAAATGCTTACCTCGGCCTTCTCCCCGGAGGGAAGAAGCTGATAACTAGCCACCAATTACATTCCCTAATTCTCTACTCCGATCCTTGCACTAAGGAGGACCTATTAAGGTTGGCTAACTGGTGTCAGCTCCCTCTTTCCCCTACCACACAGACCCAAATGTGTTAATTACTGGCTATCGACACCCATACCCAACCTGTGCTCCCTAAAAGCACATACAAACAGGAGCATGAATCTCTATGCTTGCTCTGTCATTAAAGGGTACTCTCTCCAGATCAATGCAAGAGTTAACAGAAAGAAAAATTATAGGTTGCTTCTGATCCTTGCCACTAAGCAGTCTGCTCCAGATCACCAACCTGACCCTCACAGAAGGATGCCAATGCTACCTTTTTGTGTAATGTCGGACTGTCTCGAAAGAAAATATTACGCAACCATCAATCCCATCAAGTTTTCTATTTTCATCTTTTAATATAAATATCTACACCTTGCAAATCATTCTATTCCTTATTTTTTTTTTCCTGTTTTGAGCCTCTTCATGCATATACTTCTCAGATTTTCAATTTAAATGATCTGTCCTCTAAAAGTAGGTCTCTTCCTTAAGACAGTAGAAAGGAGCGGAACTTTGAAAAAAAAAAATCTACTGCCAAATGTTTTAAATATTCTTTTCGGTATTACTCTAATGTTCATCTATTGACTACCTTAACTTCTTGTATCACTCTTCTACAGCACATCAGTAACACAAAGATGTCTTTGTAACAACCCTGACAAATTCAGGCCAAGAAATGCAAGATTTGAGCTTCAAGATTGTTTTCTTCCAACTCCGTTCATGTTTATTATTTATATGCAGTTATTTGCAGCAGTGCTAATACTTCACATACACATAAGCCTGATGACAAAAAGGACTTCCAAAAAACAGAATATCCCTATCACATTCCCATTCACCACTTCTTTCTAAAAAGATGACTTGTTTTAAACTGTCAAATGATCATCCTTGCCAAATTATCACGGACCAACTGGATGAAGAACAATTCACACTGGAAATTTAAAGCTCAACACGATCATATTTTTATCGCTGTTTCGGTGTGTTTAAAGTACAGCCTGTTAACAGATTGATTTTGGGTTTTTTGCAGAAAGAAGAAAAAAAAACCCACGCACATTTGGGAAGGAGGAGACAATCTCAGAAACCTTTCACACTTTTTTGTGTCTGAAAGGTAGTTCTGAAACTTCAGACATGGTCTGAAATTCAGCCCCAGCTGACTCTGAGGTTGACAATCCCCTTTCACTAAGAGAAAGGGAAAGTCACATAAAGAACTTCGCACCAAAACCCCTCAAAAAAACTCTTAAGACAAAGAGGAGGGGAAGGAAAAAGAAAATAAACACAACATTTGCATATATTTGGGTAAATTAATTCAGAGTAACAAACATGACTGTATGACTAAATTGCTCAAAGAATGTCCTGCAGTCCTAGAAAGTGCCGAGGATTTTGGCCAAAACTTGTTTTGCACTGTGGTCATCCCCTAGTTTTACATGCAGAAATACTGAAAACAAAAAATAGGTTAGAAAGGGACACCGACGTGGGTATTCACTTACTGACCACTTCACCCCCAGCAACAACATTTCCAAGTAAGATGCAAGCCTGTATCAAAGGATGAACATTTTTGGCCGAGTTTAAACGGAGGACACTAAGATGGGAGTTTGCCTGATAACATGCTGTTTCTGCTTATGAAGCTGAGAAAGTGCAACCACAACATAGCAGCAAATATACTGCCCTGTTAAGTTTATTTTTACTCAAAACCTGATTATGTTAAAATGACTGCGCTAGGGAAAATAGTTAAATGCCTTTAAGGGTTTTCAAATCCAGACGAGAGAACATTCGCGTACAGCCCATTCACTCAACATCTTCCTCTATTTCCTGTACTGTTATTTTATGTTGTGATCAATATTTCTCAAACATTATTCTCTCTGCTGCAAAACCAAAATGGAAGACTGACCGTAACAGCACTATCCTAAGAATACTTCATTTGCCCTTCTATTCAGCAATATAATTAAAAGAATGTTATTGTTTTCAACTCCCTAATCCAGAAATATAAGGATTAGGAAAAACAAGGAAAAGAGTGAAGGATTTTAAGAGTTAAGTCACTTGTTTTCTGTATAACAAGCCTTAAGGTACAATGCATTTGTAAATAACTAGCATCTTCCAAGTCATACACATTAGTTGGGGGTCTACAACAAAACCATCAGAGCCTGCTCTGCTTCCCTTCATTAAAGTGTACAAATTTAAATGGATTTTGCAGTTGCGGGAAACATCTCCATCTGCACACTCATAGCTCGCCCTCTACCCCACCCCCCAAGGGAGAAGCTTCTGCAGATCCTCGCTGCATTAGCAATCAAAGCAAGATAAGAAACATGTAGCATTAAACTGCATAACCTATACCTCTGTTGACTGATACGTAATCGTATTTAATCATAAAAGCTTGTATGTTAGGCACTATGAAACATTACAGTTGCTATGGCATTTAACTACAAGAAGCGCGTCCAACACTTTCCTTATCAAGTATACAATATAAACTCAGACTTTGCTCCCTGTCATTTCGCACCCAATGCAGAAGAGCAATAATTAAGAGCACAACATACCGAATTCAGTATTTCACATTTATAATGTCAGAGTAGAAAACACAGGAGCCAAGTGCGTATGTCAACTGAACTGGAGATTTGGATTTTTGGTTAGTAATTCTGTACAGCATTCATAGCGGACACAATGTATTGGAATGAGATTTTTAATAAAAGATAACCTTATGTAGTTTTGGAGGGGAAACAGTTTCAGTATAGAACTTAATACCATACCATTTGGAGGGGCATAAAGTGGCCCTGTTTCCCCTGTATCTGCTCACTAGCACAGTGATGCCAAAAAAGGGCATCAACTGCCATCCCACTGCTTCTTGTAATCTCTGATCTGTGGTGAAATATTCTAGCTTTAACATGTTGTCTGTTAAACACACTTTTAACGCCCCACTGACATGAACAGGACTATACACGGCATACATCTTGGAAGGACTATTCCCAAGTACCTTCCTAAATCAGACTACAAGTGTAAACCAGTGCAGTTAGTACCGAGATTATCTGCACCAGTTTACTCGCCCTAGCTCAGATAATAAAGTACACCATAATAAAATACAGCTTGTACCACAAGCTACATTAACAAGTTTTGGACTGGATATGTTGCTGTGATTTCTAGCACTAAAACAATAACAAGGATATTTTTACACTGTAAACAGGATTACTGATTTACATTTTGAAGGTTCTCCCCACAGCAAAAAAGCTGCAACTCAAAACTTTGTAAGAGAGGCTGATCTCCCAGCTAAGTTCAGGCCTAGATGAAAGCTTCCACCCTGAAATACAGGATGACTTCATCGTAACAGGCCAGCACAATTCAATGACTATATGCAAAAACCTGTAGCTATAAAAATCTGTAACATACAGCTGAAGGCTGTGAAGAGCCTTTGCTGAGAAATGCACTAGTTTACTAAAAGATCAAGCGTCAGAGAGAGAAATCAATGCTGATACAGGTTTCATAGAGTCATAGCCTGTAAACTTCGTTTAGTACCTCTGGTCAAAAAACATGCTGAAGAAACAGCAGCAGTGCTGAAAGAAAGTTGACAAAATGATAACAAAAAAGTTTTTCATCTGCATCCCTTAAAGAATTTAAGAAGTAAGGGGGTTTTTTAACCTGTTTTACTAATAGGAGACAGAATAAGAAATCCCAAGTAAGGTCACTGAGCATGTCAGATTTATAACCTGGTCAGTAGATATACCATCACAGAGCATCATCCCAACTCGTATAGATCGCTAAGAAAAAAAAAACCCATCTCACACTCTCAGTCCGGTTAGTTTACATTTTCAGTATTTTGCAGTTCGTTCATCTCGCTCTTTAAGATTGACATTGACCAAAGCAAACACACACGATCGCTCTTCAGCGAGACTTAGTACAAGCCTTCATGATACAAAATAAGCAAGAGCTAGAACGGCTGAGGAGAACTTTCACCTGTATACATGTTAATTTAGACACTCATCTGGCAGGCTGTGCCGCACAGAGAGTCCGTCCTAAGAAAAGCCAGGTCGGGGCAGCAATTCGTATGCACGGATTCACTTTTTTTATCAACTGTGACCTCGGGGACACGCAGCCAGGTGAGCACAAAGAGAAACGCGGGGCTGCCAGCAGGATTTTACCACCTTTTCCCCCTTTCTGAACGTCTGCGATCACACTACAGAGACAGAGAAAATAAAGAGAGCAGCCAACTCCAGAGGCAGGGGCAGAAAATATTCAAGAAAATGAACGCACGACGGAAAGGAAACGAGGCGTTCGGCTGCACCCATCGATGGAGGAATTTGGGGGGGGGAGGCGGCAGCGAGGGAGGGGACGGGAGATGCCGGAGGGACAGCCTCGGCAGCGCGAAGGGAAAAGCAGAGCCGAGAGGGAGGCAGGGATGCTTGAGCCCCGGCTTCCCCTCCCCCGAGGGCAAGGCAGGGGCCTCTCCCCCCGCAAGGGCGGGCCGGAGCCCGGGGCCGGGCCGCGGGCAGGCTGCGGCCGGGCAGGGCGGCGGGGAGGGAAGGAGGGCGTCGTGCAGGGCAAGGGCGCTGCCCCGGCCCGGCCCGGCCCGGCCCCGGCCGGCACTCACCACACCATGCCGTAGGCGCCCTCGCCGATGTAGGAGAGGTTGGTGTAGCGGGGCCCCACGTCGAACACTTGGCCCCGCACCATCTCCGGGCCCCCGGCGTTGGCAGAGCCGCCCGCAGCCCCGGCCCCCGACACCGCCGCCATGTTGTCCGTGCCGGGAACCGCGGTGACTGCGTGCGGGGGGGGGCGGAGGCGGGGGGAGGCGGGAGGCGGGCGGCGAGGAGAAGGGTGCGGGAGGGAGGAGAAGAGGCGTCGCCCGCTCCGCCGCGCTCCGGAGCGCCGGCCGCCGGCTCCGAGGCCCCGTCAGCGCCGTCGCCGCCGCGGCCGCCGTGAGGAGACGCCGCCGTGAGGAGACGCCGCCGGCCGCGCGCGCGCGCAGCGAGCCGGGCCGGGGGGAGGGGAGGGTGGGGGCTCGCGCGGAGGGCGCGGCGGCGGGGCGGGGCCGGGGGCGGGGCCGGGGGCGGGGCCTGGCCGTGGCGGGGGCGGGGCCGGGGACTGCGGTAACCGCAGCCGCCGGGGAGGAGGGCGCGCCGGGCGGGTCACGTGGTGGGCGTGCCGGCTCTGCGGGCGCGCGGCCGCCCGGCGCCATTAGAGGCGTCAGGTGACGGCGGCGGGAAATGGAGCCCGGGCCGGGCCCGCCGTCCCTCTGTCCCGCCGTCCTTCTGTCCCGCCCAGGGCCACCCCACCCCACCCCCCCCCGGGACGCGCCGCCATGGGGCGGAGCGGGGCTGGAGCCCGGAGGTGGCTGCGGGAGCAGGGCAGGCCCGCCCGCCGCCCCGCAGGCCCCGCCCCCGCCCCGCAGGCCCCGCTGCCGCCCCACAGGCCCCGCTCCCATCCCGCAGGCCCCACTGCCCCGCAGGCCCCGCTCCCACCCTGCAGGCCCCGCTCCCGCCCCGCAGGCCCAGCCGCCCCGCAGGCCCCGCCCCCGCCCCGCAGCCAGGCAGAGCTGTGCGGGGCGCAGGAGGAGCGGCTGCGGGGACGGAAAGGGCTTCCCGCGCGTTCGGGGTGCTGGCCCGAGAGCCAGGAGGGCCGCGCGCTGCCGTTGGCTACGCTACAACTGGCTGATGTCATGCAGCGCAAGGGTATTGTACGCGAAAGCCAAATTACAGTAACAAGGCCAAGTTTATTTCTGACATTTCTTAACTTCAGTGCGTAGTTTTGCAACCTCAAGTTAGCGTATTGTTTTCGTGTAGAATTCTATTTTCCTGTTAGCTGTTCCCCATATAAATGTAAATAAACGCAAGGCTTTGAATGGGAGGTGAAAACGGAGCTGACGATGGTTTGTATCATGCCATGGTCGCTGCTTGCAACAGCATCTATCTTTTCTGTTTTCTTGCAAGGCTCAGTTTTCCTAAAATAGCTTTTGCTTGATCTGGAAGTTTGCAGAAGTTACGCACAAGGATCTGAACACCACTTCTGAGGTTTATTTTTCTGCAAGTCTCTGATGATCTTGACAAAAAGTATTAACCCCTGATGGGAAATCCTACTGCTACTTGCTGTAATCACTATTGCCACAGCTGCTTGAGATGTGCTTTATCTTCTGTTCCTTTGAAAAGTCATTCAAATACGTACTTTTGTACATCTTAGCATGCCAGTGTCTCCACAATAACACCCATCCCAGCCTGTCAGAAGACCCCAGCGTGGAATCGTCCAATTACCCCCTGACTATCAAGCTTTTTTCTTAGAAGTAGTTTTTAGTTTTGTGTTCCTGTTTAGCAGTGCTCAGCCAGAAGCTGTTACACGACAATCCAGTTGCTCTCAGGTTCTCACTGGTTGTACTTTGCCCTCCTCTTTCTTTCAACATTCCTCGCTCAGCTCTGCTCTCTCCTATTGACGTTTTCACTATTGACATCTCCGCTGACAATCCTGCAGCTTCATGTCTCCCTTTGCCTTGAAGGCGTCCCTGCCAATGTACTCCCTGTCTTCCTTCTCCCAACTGCCGGAGGGTCGTTTCTGGCATCCCACCATCTTCTCTCACTACTTGCTGCAAACCAGCTTTCTTTGCCATCGACCAAACAATTGCAATTTTCCGTAGCTGCTTCCAAATGCTGTACAATCTCCTGATTACAACTTACATCCCCCAAAGCATCGGGCTTGCTGTTTGACCAGAAGTCAAGAGGGAAGAGTTGCCGGTTTCAGTTCGCAGCCAGTTAGCCAAACTGCAGCCCGAGGACTCTCCTTTGATGCAGACCTACCCAGCAGGGTCTGGGCTTCAGGTGCGGCCCCAGCCTAGTTTGATGGAGTGAAAGCTGTCATGGATGACCGACGTAACCCAATAAACTCCTCTCTGTATTTAACAGACATTCAACTATACACCTTTTGAGTGGGATAATGCTTCTGATGTATTTATTTTTACTTGTATATAATGCTTTCCTTTCCATGATGCATTCTTCTGCACTTTAGAAACACGGCATTATTTTTCTCAGAAATTTTAGACAGCAGTAAATGTGAATAAATGTTTAAATTTTCTGAAACCAAATAAAATAATATTATTTAAAAGGTCCTCTTAACTCTAAAAATGAAATTATGCTTACAGTTCTGATTACATACATAAATAAATCTGTCATCAGCAAATGCAAAACAAATGATTATAGAGACTCTAGCTTAAACACAACCTGTCGTAGCAAATTTAATTAAAAACCAGCGTGTATCTCGATTATTTTCTACCTTCACCAGGATGTGTCTGATCAAAAAGGAAACCAACCAGGCAGACCAGGAAATTGTAGAAAGACGGTCAGCTACTTCGAGTGCTGTGTTCAAATATACGTCTAATCCAATTAAACCCAACTAGGCGGTCAAAAGGCTGTGGCATGCTTTCCCAACAATTTCTCCTGTGATGGAACTTGGTGCATATATTTCAGCAAAGCACTGCGGTTACTGAGCTAGGCAGACCAGACAGAAGTGTTACCAATTGCTTTTCAACCTCTTTAAATACACTGCCATTGTTGGGTCTTTTACCTTAACAAGGTGACATTAAAGCCTCAATTCCGGAAAGAATGTAAGTGTGTTTTAAGAGAATTATTAGTTCCGTGATCAAAATAAAGGGTTATGTTGGGGGAGAAGAGGTGATACCTCCTAAAAACTGACAGCAGATAATGAAAAGCAGGAGGGAAAAAAAAACCCTTTTATTTCAAAAAGAAATAAAAGCACTACTAAGAAGAGTTTGTCCAAACAGAACCGCAGTATCTTCAGTTTGAAAGCTGTATTAGGAAACAGCTAAGCCATACAGTCAGTCATTTTAAATAAGCCATGGTTTGGACTATCTCCATCTTCATATCAAGTTCGGGAGTCACATGGATGAGTTCATCCTGCCATCAGGGTCTAGAAATTCTCCGTACTGTTATACATATCTACTTTAACTGTTAACTTCGTGTTCTGTAAATAGGTCTCTTGAAAAGTAAATGTCATACTGTGAAAGGCCCTGCAAATCCTGCACAAAACAGCATTATCAGGTTTAGGCAAGGGACAAACACTTCTGTCGCCGTCCTGCAGTGCTGCTCTTATTGGGGGTGGCAGGGATTTCAAATTTTGTGCTAATTTAAAACTACAGCTACATCTCCCAAAATCATCATTATTGTATTAGTTGTATTATTTGTGTGGGGACATCGAAGACGTAGGTTTCTTGGTAGCTGCTGTAGGAGTGTGGCATTTGCTTTCAGAGTACCTCAGCATGACCCTGAACCTCCCCATCATCCCAACAAAATGCAGGCGTTAAGTACAGAAAACAATTTTCCCAGCATTATTTAAAAAGACCTCAAGGCTCTGTGCGGGGGTGACAAGAGAGTGAAATAAGACATGTAAGATGTTTTATAAAGATATATTTTAACTTCTAAGGCACTCAGGAACCATGGTGATGAATGTGACACAAACTTAAATTGCTTAGATATGAGCTCTGATCCACAGGGAACTATCCTAAGATTCATAAAGAGCATCAGATGCTAATAACTTCTAGTCAGTACCTACCTGGGCCTGATTTAACTGGTGACATGCAGCTGAAATGCCTTAAGACTGATTTTCATTTAAATGTCAGCCACTGCATTGACAACGTAAAGTGACCGCAGCAAAAATGAGGATCTCCGTGTAAGCTTATGCCATTGGGAAGTTAAAAACAGTCTTTCACCCAAATTGCTGGGCACCTGATGCCAAAGCAAATTTACCTCCCCCCGCTCCTCCCAGTATTTCCTTTTTTCCCCATTCAGCATTCTGCCTGACTTTGCAGGAAGCTTATCGTGGCTTAGACACCATGGAGTTAAAACTAGTAAACAGATCGCTATGTTTGTTTTGTGCGTGCCAAGGGGAGCACAAAAGATTATTAATTGCAGAACTATACTGTCAGTAACAACCTTGATCTGGCACTGGCTATCGTTCTGTCACTGTCAGAATCTGTCACTGTTGTAGGAGATGTCTTGTATTACCTATCATGTTCTTGTTCGATTTGCTGTTCACAAATATAGCTTGAAAACACAGTTGCAATTTCAAGTCATTTTTATGTTCCTTAGTTTTGTACAAGTAGTTTACAATTATACTCTAAATATTTTAAAAGGGATCCATTTTCCAGCAACCTTAAAAGCTTATTATATAATTCTAACAATTTTAATTAATATACCGACATTTTGTTGCTGTCTGCATAAAATTAAGTTGCTTTTATTTTTCAACTGCAATAGCAGGAGTATCCAGGCACTGTCCTGCGCTTCAGTAATGGAAATTTCCCAGCCTCAAAGCACACTCTGTCTCAGTCAGCTGCAATAAAACTCTGAGTGATTTCAATATTGTTGTGTGCTTTACTTGTCCTCGGTTATCTGGAGCTTGTGTCTTTTGAAAACCAGCTACTCTGCATGAACTTGCTTCATCTTGCCCAAGACTTAAAATTCAGTAAACAAGCGGTAGCTGATAAGAGAATTGAACCACCAGATAAAAAGTTATTTTACAGGATTGATAAAAAAACCCCATACGTATAGTCAATATTTATACAGAATGTTACAGCGGCCTGTGAGGACGCCACTGAAGTCTGGTACACGAGCATTGTTTTCTTGTGCCAAAGCTTTGTGCACTGGAAGGTTGTTAAGTTTTTAGGAAAAGATTTAGCTGGTGTATAATATCAGTCTCTTCATCACTGTATTTCTGATACCATCAACTGCTAGGAAAATACAAGAAAATACAAAAAAGGAGCTAAGATTATTACAAAACCTCACAAGTCTAATGATTTACAAATACTAAAATACGCAGGCTGTTTCCCCCACTTGTTGTCAGCTCAGCTGCAGAGAGGACAAGTGATGCCTCCAACAGAGGCAGAGGCAAAGAACATAGGAACGGGATTATTAGGGGTTTATGTTGTCCAAATACTGCACTAACTCCATTTTTAATACTTCTCATAGCTAAAAGTTTAGGGAGCATTTGTGCTGAAGAGGTTGGCTGATGTGAGGGCAGAGGAGAAAGGATGATGAAGGACAGAATAAAAGAGAATATAGAGGGGGGAAAAATGTAAAAATAAAAGGAAGATGAACAGTAATGGGCATGAGCTACGGGAACAGAAGGGTTATAGTTGGAGGAGTGATATCCAGACCCCGCTACATCTGGCTTTGTGCAAGTGAAGCACTTGGCAGACTCGTTAAGTCCCTTCACGGGGAACCAGTTTGGGGAATGATGCCAGACCTAAAAAGAGCGTACCAGGACTTGCTTTCACATGACGTTATTGTGAGCTGGGGCGATGTTCATCACAAATAAACATGTAGCTAATGATTTTGTGATGGCACAGGTATACTTCCTCGCTGTCTCCTGTAACTATATGTAGTCCAAATGATGGGCAGTGGCTGAACAGAAGCAAGTGATAGGGAACAGTACACTAGTGGGATTCTGAGATTATCACGTAGAAGTCACCAGGGTTCAAAATTCAGCCAACATTGATACACCATCACACGACAAGCGCGTGGCAGCCTTTATGAGCAAGTTGGAGGCCACAGCACAGTTATTCTGAACACAAGGTTCCACACATGAACTGTCACACTTAGCTTTCCTGTTGCTAGTCTTGGCAGGTAACAAGACCTGAGTGGAAGCCTTTTCTCCTTCGCTGGCCAGATCCTGGCCTCGCTGACACAGAACCGCAGAAGAGGCACCACCAGATTTATGGCCGAGACACTTCAAGCACCTGCAGGGAAATCTGCATTTTTGCTCTCTACGCTGCACCTGTGCGGTGGGAGGGAAGGAGGGTTGTCAGTCTCTTCTCCGTGCACGTTGTTCAGTCCACTGGCCTGAGAGCCCAAAGAGGCTGCACAGCATTTTTTTAATAGATATTATGTAAGTTACAGACATCCCTTTCTACAGTCCAAAATTGATGAATCACCATTCATTTTTAAAACAACCATTTCTTTTGCAGTTTTGCATATCTAAAGTAGATAAGAGCTGTGCAGATGAGAGAGGTTTCCTGAAGGAAGTGGTGTCACAGCATTTTGAAAAAAAAAGAGCCAAGCTGTTGGAATCTGTGTTGCGTTACAGGGGTAATGCAATACCTGCGAGCGCTTCCTGTTTATCACAAGAGATAGAGTTTTCACCACATCTTAAAACTTTCAAGCATTTGTTAATAAACACTCCTAGAGAAAAAATAATATCTAAATATACAACTCCCTGTGGCATCTGTCATTATAAACAGAAGGTTTTCATTACATATATCAGGGGACTATTTGTGTGAGAAGCAGATTTTGAGGGCCCCGTCCACCTCCTGCTGAAGTCCATGTTGCATCTCTCGTTAGGTCATCGGACCCCGGCGTATGATTTTTCTTATATGTAAATATCAAGATGTTTGAATGAGCAAATGTAATTTTTACTATCAGCATTTGTCATTTTTGTAAACAATGTGGGTATACAGAGAATTAACATCTGCAGAATTACAGCACAGAGCCTTATATGAAGATGGCAAAAGAAAGATTTGCTTCTAACAACAATAATCTGCAAGTGCTGAGGTACCTAATCAAATATACAAATTGTGCAGATGTTCAGAGCAGTGCTGTCTCGCTGTGTGGCCGTGGCCTTTCTCACTTGACAGCTTTGTAGTCTCAATTAATTCTTCAGGATAAATTAACCTAGCCTGAAAACAGTAGAGCTGGGGAGCAGAAGGGTGCAGATTTTTCAACACCAGCAACCTTGATGGTGCAATTTGCACCCCCAGCAGATAAGGTCTTTGGTAAGGAAATGCAAATTATTGAGACGGTTCAGGATGTTCTTGTGCTGGTAGCCAGGACTTGGTCTGCAGCTGACAGGCACACAGGGTGGGGGTCGGGGAGGAAATTCAAGGTTTCTGCCGATTCTATAGGGAATAAGCACTTTGATAGATAACTATACAACAACAATGCAAAGACAGGCCTTGTGTCTCATAGAGCTTCACCACTGAAGGAGGCTTGTTAAGCTCAGAGCAAACTATAAGGCTTATCTGTTTGTTCAAGCTTTCTGGGACAAACGGGGAGACCTGAACTGCAGTTTTGTGTGGTAACCCTGCTGCGGGGAAATTCAGGATGGGTAACGACCGCATGCAATTCTTACTTCTTTAAACGGCTATAACATGTTAAACTCTCCCACAGAGACTGCTGTTATCAGTTAGACCAGGGAAAAGACTGAACTTCAGAAGGATGTTCCCTCTGGCCACCAGCACTAGATCTAGCTAAATTGAATTAATTAATAAGACATTTGTAGCTTTTTGGATTTTGAAAGTTTTAACAATGGGAGAATTATCTGGGTCACATTATCGTTGTCTTACCTGAGATATGGTGGTTATTACTCCAGATATGCAGAGCCTAATGATAAGAGATGCCTTTTGTAACTGCAATACATCCGTTGTAATCAAGTGCTGCATTTATCTTACTGCATTACTGAGTCTCTGGGTTTTGTACAAGTGACGTAAAATTGTTGTGAGGATCTGTCAGCGTCCTGCAT
This sequence comes from Morus bassanus, assembly GCA_031468815.1. Lineage (NCBI taxonomy): Eukaryota > Metazoa > Chordata > Aves > Suliformes > Sulidae > Morus > Morus bassanus. The sequence goes on from CM062577.1 coordinate 31,054,788, forward strand.
CTCAACTAACTTTTCAATATGATGTCTCATTTCCCGCTGATGTTAACAGAGCCAAACTGAATCCCTGGCCTGGAAATCCTGAGAGAAAGACCAAGAGCAATGAAAAGTATTTTTATTACAATAAAGGCTGCTTTTAAAAAAAAAAAAAAAAGAGCAAGAGAGAGAACACCACTCTTTTTGAAGGATATGGCAAAGTGTCTGTAGGATGATGCTCTGCGTCCAATTTTACAGGTACCATTAATGGCAGTAGGGTAAGATTAAGTGATTATGCTCTGCCAAACAGTAAGTGCGGGAGAGCAGACAGCAGATGTCCAGCCACTTAGGCCTATGCCTTGCGCACCAGACCATGGTATGGAAATGCGTTTGAATATTTAATTGTTATTCAACTACAAGTTGCCTGGATTTATGAGTCTGGGAAGCACATATGCTGCAGCGAGAAACGCGTGTTTATTAGCACAGTAGCTGTGCCGGCCTTTCCCGCAGAGAGGCAAAGCACCCCCGTCTATAGAAAATGGATTAAAAGGGGGCAGCGTACCACTCTCATGTCCCATTTACCTTTGTGAAGTGCAGCTGGATAAATGCCAATATATGGATACAGCTTTTACTGCTGTTTGTCACAGCTAATAAAAATGCAGCAGCTGTCCTCTTATCAAATCCCAATTAGGAGAAATGTATACCTAAAACAAGGGACATAAACAGGACTCCTCCTTCAGGGACAGCTACATGGATACACAAGAACAAACCCATTAAGAGCCACGTTAGGAAGGTGGGACCATTGCCCTGTATTCAAGCATTTTTCCGGTGCTTGTTGCAACAACCTCTGGTCACTCTGAACGTGTCCTCTTTCCTCCTTGGTTGCTCTTCCTCTATTCTTACCCACGACAACATCCTCCTGGGCTCCTGCAGTCCCATTCATTCCCTTCTCTGCTGCGTGGATCACCTCCCTTCACCTATCCAGTCAGCCTCCCTGATCTGGCTGTGTTCATCTCGTGCCCTTTTGAGGGGAGCACCACTGAGGAGGTAAGGCAGGAGGTTAGGTGTAGAACAGCACCGAGGCATCCCCTGGCACACCCCAAACCTGCAGCAGAAATCTGACATCTGTACTTCTCCCACCCATTGCAGTTCCAGTCTCCATTCTCACAGTGTCCAACTTCTCCTCCTTTCCTGGGCTGGTAAATTTTTTGCTGAATTCATTTTCTTACAGTTTATTGAACTGCATGAGCTCATCAAAGGGCCTGACAAGCACCAGCCCTGTACAAAGACACCAGCAGGGCTGGGAGCAGAAGTGTCCTTTTTGATACCAGCAGTTCATTAGATTTGGCTCCGCTGCCATGTGATATCATTCCCTAAACCTAGTTTCGTCTGTGAAACAGGGAGGTTTGACTAGACTGCTGAGAAATCTTCAAGACACTTCTTTTGCCTTTGCCATCCTTCGCTGCACTTTCCTCTGCTCTGGAAAAATGCAGGAAAAAGTAATCATGAGGGCAGTTTTATAGTGACTTCCTTACCACCTCTTCTCTTCTCGTCCTCTTCCTCTCCTCTTTCTGCCATTTACCCCTCCAAAAATCTTTCTGCTGTAGTTCTCTGTGCTCCTGGTGACCTTGTCCTACCATCTCACAAGCAGCGGCTGACCTCTAGAAACGCACTCCTGATCCAGGATCTTTTTCCTTGCAAACACACCGCACAAGCAAGACAGACAAACGCAGGCCTCCTTTCTCAGGACAAGCATGCAAAAAAAAAAAAAAAAGTATTACACAATCCACAAGACATGCGCATTACTCACCAAAACAATCATGGGTATCCTATTTCTGCAGCCCTGCCTCTCAGCGCTTGTTTCTTTCCAGTTATCGTACCCATGCACTGAAGCCAGGACCCAATAACAACTGCGTATGTATAAACCTAAAGCCTGCAACGGAGGGGAATTTTTTGTACAGCTATAGTAAGGATCAGAGGCAGCCCTACTGTGAAGGACAGAAGTATCTTGCTGTGTTTGTTTTGTGATGTGGTATGATCATTTATACTGTTGAATTAATAAAAATAACAAGATAGAAGCTTTCCAAGTGGAACCCATTGGTAACTGTCGTTCATTGCTCTATTGTTATTCCACATACATTAGGAAGTGCGTGTTATCTGATGAATCAGGACATAAGAAACAAATAAGTGCCTTTATATTGTAAGGAAAAAAAAACCTTTCTAGAAATACTGTAGAAACATTCACATCCTCTATCTCTGTCCTTTATAAAAGGCAGCTTGTGTCTTATTACCATCAAGGAAAAAGTAAACAAACATAATTTAATCAGTTCTGTCTTTCGTTGATTTGCATCAGCAAGAATAAAAGACAAAGGCAGAATGGAAAACAGCAGCTTTGTGCTAAAAGTTTGAATGCACAAAATACTTCTTTCTCCAGCTGTCAAACATTAAAAAACACTATGCATACCAGTAATAATAAAAGTGTCAAACAGTTGACCACAATGGGAATGACAATGCTTCATTAAAAGCTCTAAAGCAGAGCAGAAAAGCTTCCAGCCATTTGTTAAACAGAACTAAATGCTAAGATACTTTCAAAAAGTGTCAGAAGATGCTTTCATCTAGTCTCGTCAGTCAGATAAATATCTCCTTGCTTATTTCAGCCCCGTCTCGGAGCTCGCACCGATTCAGCAGTAACAGCTGTATGTGCCATTTGCTTTCCTGAGACTGGGGCATCTCTCAGCAAAACAGAAAAGGTTAATGTCCTTTCCAGTGATCAGGCCTTCATTCCACGTGGTGCAGGGATATAATCAGTGATTTTGTATTTACATATGTAATTATGTATTATTTGGAGTACCTAACCTATTTGTTCAGCTGACAGGCGATGTTGTGATAAGGAATTTCAGCAGACAGAATATTTATAGACCCTTTATCTCTATGTACAATCAGAACTAAAATGTCAAACAATACCCCGAATGAAGGGTTGTTTCAGTTCAACTTTTCTCCATTGTTGCTTTTCCCTTTTTTTTCCTCCCTCTGTCTGGTTACTGCCTAAAACTTGGCAGTGAGAAAAAAAGGGAATGTGACTCACACTGACAACTTCATTTGCTGTAAGAGACCTCGGTAATTGCTCTAACCCACTTACCGGAAAGCTACCCCTCCTCTTTCTCTCTTCCTCCACCCTTAGATAGACAGAGGCCATATTTGTAACAGGAGCAGTCTGGCTGATCTCAGAGGTCCTGCTAGAACTTACGGAGTAACCAGGCCTCTTTCTTTTCACTTTTCTTCTTCTGGATTCAAGCTAGCCCCTCACAAGAACTTAAAGCAGCTTCAGTTGAAGGGGCAGCTTCCTGCCACAGATTTCTCATGAACCTGATAACCAGGGTTTCCAACGGACTCGTGGCTCAGACGCGATAGGGTTGAAGTGGCTGCTCCCACGACAGGCACCAGCTTGGCAGCAGCGCCAGCATAAAGCCACCGAGCAGTCGAACAATTGTCGCCTTCTCCTTTTCTTATGGGGTGGGGGGCAGGGGACGGTAAATAGGAACAGGAGAAGAATCAGCACAGATGCCTACGCAGCACTCTACCAAAATATATTTTCATTTTTAATTACATAATCAACATAATGAGAGTGGCATTCGTAGTGAGGGGGCAGAACAGATGGCAAAGACTTCGTTTTCAGCAAGACATTAATTAACAACAACTCTAGTTTCTGCTAGAAAAGGGGGTTAGTTCTGCTCTAGCAGGGTTAGGACGGGTGCTTACTACATAGGATGAAACTCAGTTTCCAAACACAGAATTGTTATCTTTGTATTTTTTTTCCCCCCTAAACCCCTGTTGAAATTTCCAGGATACTCTCTAAAACACAGCAACATCCTACATGCAAAGCCTTATTAAAAACCAGCACAAGTTTGGGTCCTAGCAGTAGCTTGGGATTCTCCTTGCAAATACTTCTGAATGCTCTGTGGACATATAAATACAAAAAGAAAAGGGAAGAATAGTTAATATGATTAAGTGAGAGCGCTTTGTGCAACTTAAACTGCAGCTGAGGCTTGTGTAATATACAGCAGCTTCACAGAGACACAGGTGAAGTTAAAGCTTTCTTAGATGCTCTACATGAAGTTCCCTCTCCTTTTTCCTCCGTTCCACACACTTGGACTTAACATCTTCAGCACACTGATGCAGCTGAGTTGGAAAGAGCTATCCCAAGGGGGACTGAAGCAGAAAGTAGCTATGAAAGATATTTATTAAAACCACAGGCAGAGAATACATCACCCAGACACAATGAATAGGGAAATAGCACATGCAGCCGAGAAGTCTAGCCTCTATTTTTCGTCTGATAAGCTGTCTGGACACAGCCAGGCACACTGAACAGCCCATGAGGCCCCAGCTCTTCCCTCCCTGTGCTGCCAGGTGACACGAGATCGCTTTTTCCTGCTTTGCATTCACCATCAGAGGCTCCCCAGAGTCACACGCCCAAGTCCTGCAGAGGCCTGTGGGCCACATTCCTCCGGGGATTACATCCATCCCCAGCAGGAGAGAGGGAAGAGATGCAGGCCAAAAGGGATGGGCAGGCAGTGGGGAGGGAGGAGCTGGGGGGAGGGAGAGGAACGAGCTATGCTCTAGAGAACATTGAGATGAACACAGGCAGGAGCCGGAGGACAGTACGGCAGGAAAGGGAGAGGAGAAGCAGTCATACACTATAACAATATGATATAAAATAGGGCAACAGGGCATCTAGATTCATCCGCTGCAGAGCTTGGAAATGAACCCATTATTCCCCCATCTCCACACTCATCCCTGTGCTGCCAGCAAATCTCTTAACAGCTGACAAGAAACGTCTCTGCCCGTTCTAGTGACATGCACATCTAGAAAGGATGCTTTTCCATTACTCCCACTTACTCCGTGCAGGCAGTAAGATGGTTGTGGGTCTGTGCTGTAAGCTGAAAATCACACCCTTACCCATTACCCAGCGGGAGTGAATGATATGATAGCAGATGATTTTTTTTTATTTTCTTTCAATGTGCGTGTTAAAAGCATAGTTGGGATGGAGTTAGAAATTACCTTCCAAGAATATTGCGGTTATGAAGCCAACACTAAAAAAACGAGTATATGCCTGAACTAAGAATGTCTGTTCCACCTTTCAGCAGCTAATACAGTTCAAAATAGCAGGTCAGGCTCCCATGCCATATCGCTCTCAGCATAAGAAAGTGCATCCTGACATCGTTATACTGAGCATAACCAACCTGCAGAATTGCACACGACTTGGGCCTCCACCAGTTCACGTTGTGTTAAACCAGAAATGGGCCACAGAGAGGAACTCAGAAACTTGCATACATCAGGTGGCAGAGATTCTTTGCAGGATGATTTTTAGGAGAAGTGCCAAATACCACCAAAACTGTGCTTAGGAGGTGCAAAGTAGAGGAAAGAAAAGAACACCAAAAAAAATTATATTCTGCTTGGCCTGGCCTCCTTTCACAGGGGGTAAGAGGGAGATGCGAGAATCAACAGAACTGCATTTGTACTTACGGCTACTTCACTGGGAGGAGAGATGGGAGACTAAAAACCCTTTGCAGATATTACCTTTAAAAACATAAAATCAACACAACCAGAAGTTAACTCTTCAAACAAAACCAAAAAAAAAGCAACCAACAGATGCACAGACAAGCACTAACTTCATTGGAGCTGCAAAGCTGAATTTGGCTTGAATTCTGTGAAGTACTTTCAAAGCAGGAGCATACTGCATACAAATGAGCGTTAAATAATTCGCATCGTTAAGAGAGCTCTGAGCAGCTCATCTGGACTTTGAAAAAAGCTAAAGCAATGTACATTGTTTGAATACCATTAGGGACAGTCACTAACTAGCATTAAGACATCTACAGTATTGACACTTAGTGCTGTAATAAGGGACCCGTCCTCCTTTCCAGGTTATTTTCTTTATTGATTTGTAGAATTTCTTATACACAAGCTTTAGAGTGCCAGAGAGCTCAGCAATTCACGTAGGAATACCCACTACAGCACTACACAATTACTTCTTTTTTATATCGCATCTTTTAATTTTGGTTTTTAGAAACGTAGCCCTGTTTGTTTGGTGTAGACACCATAGACAATTTAAACACTAATGTATATGAAAGAAACAAAAGCATAAACGGGTAAATGGATTTATCCAGGCTGACAAAGAAGGACACAACGTACAGAAACAGACTACAGGGTCTGGATGCTGAGTTTCCTGGTTTAACCATTTCACTCCATCAGCTCGAAGCACAGCTGCTGCTCTGGCACTAGGATAAACTGTGGCCTCGTACCGTATCTCAAATGCTTGAAAACATGTTTCAGAAGTAGCAGGGACAGCACAGAACAAGTCAGGTGAAGAAAGCAAGTTCTGCAAAGGACCAAAGGTACAATATAGTTTAATATGGTTGAAGGTATTCAAGTGCCAGAGCTGCAGCAGTTGACAAGTGATGGAATACTGAGAACTAAATATGTGCAGCAAAGTGCATAGGGGGAGGCAGGGGCAGGAAACAGCCTACAGGCAGTTGGAGGGGAGCTGGAAGGAATCTCTAATGAAGGCAGAAATCGTTCTGGGTGACTCAGAATATTGGTATTCACAAAGAGAATTGAGAACAGGCAAAAATAAATAAAGCTGAAAGCAAAACCCAAAGGCCAAATCCCTCTCAATAGCCAGAACACTGATATAATCTGAGCAACCAAACAACAGGTCCTTGTGAAAAACCTCTCCCTGGCTACTTCCTGCACACCAGCCTCTCTCCGCGGCTGGTGACGGCTGCGAGCAGCTCCCGCTGCCCAAGCCAGGGAGCTTTGCAGGCTGCTGTTGTACCGACACCATTTTTCTTGCAAAACGCAGCCCCGGTGGTCTCCCCTCCACACCCCCAGCCCTTGGCTTCCCCGTGACATCTCAGCTAGCGCATTGTGTAACTTCACAAACTTCCCTTGAGCCCTCAGCAGCTCAGCTCAGCTTTCATTAGCTGCCAGCTTTTGTACAAGTCACAGGCACACACATCGGTCACTGACAGATGCCAAGTCGCAGCAGTTTTATTTATGAGTGGATTTATGCTAGCCAACTTCCAGATCCTGTTGCTATCAGCCCCAAATGTATGCAGGCAGCATTTAACTAAAAACATAAGTTCTACTACAGTGAAGCTTGAAAAACAGATTAGTTTCCATTTTTTATATAAGTGTGATGGCTTTTTGCCGTTCTTTTTTAATTTTTCATTACAGAGTAGTCAAAGAAGTTACAGCTATATATACTGGAACTGAGATCAGCAAGACTGAAGAGCAGGAGAGACTTCCTGACAGTGAGATCTCTTAGTCAATGGATTAGTCTCCCAGAGGAGGCAATGGGAGCACAAGGAGTGCTTTAGCAGAGCCAGTGTGAAGTGCTCCAAGTGATGCAGCCAACTCCTCGAGGATTGCCATGAGACACACGGCCTTCAGCAATGCAGGACGCCTGCCATTAGCCTGCTAATGCACGTCCTGGCTTGGCCGATTGCTATTTGGGAATAGCTCATTGACTTAAAATTTCATTAACAAGAAAATATTAGAAGACCATTTTCTGAGTGTAGGGGCAGGCCTTTGCAACATCTTCCCATTACAAAAGGTGATTATTAGTAGGGGGAAGAAATGAACAGTTTTCATTAGTATTTGTACTGGGATTTATTCATTAACCTTTCCTTAAACTACTTCAAACTAAAAAATACTAAATTGCTTGGATCCCCACTCTGTCTCTTTTACCCTGCAGAAAACAGCCACTTTCCAGTCTCTCGCATTGCCACTTCCAATCCCTACCTTTACCAAATAAATAAAAATGTAAAAGCCACCAGTTACAAAGGGGTTTAAGATTGGGAATACAGATCCATAATTTCTTCACCTTAGAAAGCAGACAAAACCAAGACACAAACTGAGATGCTAAAATTAAGGCAAAAAACAGCCTTATAAAAATTTCCAGGAGGAAAAACATAATGGGGAGGGGGAATTAAACTATCTTTCAAAGGTTTTAATTTCAGTCCAAAATGAAGCACTTGAAATGCTTTCCTCATAATCTTCTGGTTAGTATACACTGCACTGTGTAGCAGGAATGTTGTTTCAATGGTTCAGCCAGTAACTTCCAGACACACTGTACTTAGACTTTAAGTGTAACCTTAATACTGGATGTCTAGGGTTTGATGTTTCCTTCAGCGTCCTCATCCATCACCAGTACCGGCAATCAGCTTTAGATCTGCAGTAAGAGGAAGGTCCGTCCATGACTGATTTGATATTTCTAACACTTGGAAGAGATGAAAATCCAAAGAAGGGTGGGACAAAGAGAGGGAGAGGTTTACTTCTTGTTTTTAAAAGCAGACTCCCCAATGCAACAACAAAGCCTGCCTACGCTGTTGAACATGACCTTTGCCTCAACTGCAACGTTTTGTTTCTTCAGAAAGACACGAGACTTCAGGTGACTGACACGATAGACGGGGAATGGGCAGAGCCATCCCAGCGTCCAACTCATTCCCCCACCTCGAGTCCCTCAGCAGCAGGGGCTCATCAGGGGCAGTGCTAAAGCAGCTGTGCTCCAGGGAGTCTTTTGAGAGCCAACGCTAAGGACACGGTACCTTTAAAGACCAATTACATTTGGCCAGTTCAGTCTGTCAGGGAAAACTCTTGACATGTGTCCACGCTTCGCCTCATGCTGGTCATTCCAGCTGCTGGAACAGTTGTGTGGAATTAGCTGCATCAACAGAAAGCAATTGGGTGAAATATCTGATGTCAGCGGCCCAACTCGCGTTACCTGCGCCTGTCTGTAACCCAGCAATTAGATCCATCGTTAGCAGCTTGGCTTAATTATAACTTAGAATTTCTTCAAGCATAGACTTTGCACAAGACTTTAAATTACTATAATTAATTATACAGAAAGCCTGAAGTGTCTTCTGGTCCATTGCTAAAAATGTTTTTCCATTCCCCACACTGACACCAGAACTTGGTTTCGTAAAGGAACTGGGCTGTAGATGAAAAAAGGGGTATCTCTTACAGCCTGATAGACACACAGAGAAATACCTTTTATGTCTCATATAAAGAGAAACAAGGCTTCAGATTTTTTTAATCTCTCCTAAGAGATACAAAAAGGAATATTACTCTAACCTATACTTGTTTAGTCCCACTCTTTACATGAATGGCTTCTCTCCTGCCTCCCGTTTAGAAGGCTTTTTGTGCTCTTCCCGAATTGCTGCTGCTGGCCGTTACCAGAGATCTGGTGCTGGACAGCTGTACCCCAGCCTGAACCAACTACCTGGATTTTAACCAGTAAAAAGCAAAACACAGAATTAGTGCCAGAAAGACTGCAACTTCTTAAAAGATACGGACAAGGAAGGAAGGTATTATCATGTAAAGAAACTTGCCCCACTCAGCTTTCCAGCACCTACCTGCACGATGAAAACATTACGGGAATGACACAGCTTGCAGAGGGCTCTTCTGAACAGCTTGTGGCAATGGGCAACATCCCGTATCTTTTCCTATTGGTTTTTGGTTTGCTTTGGCCAAAGGAAAGAGGGAGCCCTCTAGGGGCAGAAACACAAAGCCCTAAAGGACTGTTCCCACAGCTGCAGAACAATTTGCCTTTCCAAACCGAGACCCTCCTGCCTCACCTGGAGATAGGAGCAGCTTCCCGCCGTGCGCCAGGGCTCAGAAGCCGAAGGTCTACGCAGAAAAATCAGGCTGGGTAGAAGGAGGTCACAGGCTCTTTCCTGGAAGTGCTTACCCTACAGCCTGGAATATGATGTGGGAAGTTAAGTCTCCTTTCTGTGGTTTGTGCAGTCTTTTTCAGGGAAAATAGAACATCACCAAACTGCCGACTGAAGTACTGTAGCTAGTCTGCCCACCACAACGTGGCTAGAATTTTTTCTTTTAGGCCATGCAAAAGACTTGTTTTTGCCTTACTATATGCCTCAAGCATACAGTGAACTCTTGTATAAAATGAGCAGGTTTATGTTTGTCAAGGCATGTTCAAAATATTTCTTTCCAAGAGCTACTTCTATTTGGAGGCTAGATAACAGCTGCACCATTTAAACATTTAAATATTTTCTCATTCTAATGAGAACTTAAGATTCTTTCCAAACAGCTCAACACAACAACATGAGAATGTGGCAAACCCAAACTTCAAAACATTTTAACTCCAAGTAAAAAAAAAAAAAAGAAAAACAACAACCAAAATGCAACTATCAAAAAGCATCTAACAAGATATCAAGAATTAGCTGTAATGCAACAGGTAACAGATTTGTTTAGATATCTAAACCAGAAAAGTTCAAGAACAGCGTAACACTTTGGAAAAACAAGGCTTTTTTTATATAAGGGATGTTGACTGTAAGACATCTGCAGTTACATATGCAAAACTGCATTATCAGTTTGGTGAAACAGGTAAATACCCATTACAGTCTCTACACATAATTTACAAGCAACTTTCTGCATGACGTGTTCAAGGTTATGCTTGATTTCTTAAAAAAAAAAAAATCGAGATGGTAACATGAAAGCCTGTGATCTACATTAGTGTTACCTGAATAGCAAACTTGATCTAGATGCAGAAAATGTTTTGTCTGGCCCTCGACAAAGAGCAGAGAGACATGTGAAGTCTGTGTTACTAGAGGAGAGCCCGTATTTCTTAAAAGTTCTAGTCTCTGAAGAAGCACTTCTGCTCGCTCCATTTCCCAGGTGTAGAGGGACAGGCATTTCCAGACTGATCTGGTAGAGCCAAAGAATTAATTTCTGCATAGCAACCCCCAGTAAAGCTTCCTAGAGATCCTGGATGAAACCAGCAAATACTAGTCAAGGTAAACTGAGCAGCTCTACAAGAATTAAATAGCCCTCATTTGTGTTGTAACAGTCCCCAATTCAGGCTGAAAAAGAAACATCTGCCTCATCACCACTGTTATTTCATTACTTTCTACAGTCTAGGAAATAAGTGGCTGCAGATTTTACAGCACATTGTCCACAAAGAAACATATATCAGCTGTGGGTGGTTAAAGAGGACATGGAGATTTGTTATCCCTTGCTCAAACAATTGAGGTGGATAATGCTTCTGTGTCATGAACCCATCAATGGCATCCAAGTTTAGCTTCATGTAGCTTTAAATTGAAGTTTTACATTCATTTCCATGGGCTTATTGATTGCTTCTTGCTCAAACCCACCAGCAACAGAGACTGCAGATGACTGGTATCACAGAGCAGAAGGTTGGCTATGAGCCCCATGTTGAACACATGGTCTACTGGAGATCTGCTAGATGAAAAAGAAAACACTCACGAGTAAGATAGCACAGCCAACAAGAATCAGCAAAGTCTGGATTTCACCTCCTACTAATCAGAAGGAGATGGTAAAGCCAATGTTGGTCACCAGCAAGGAGAGATAATAGTCATGGTCCAGTCCTGTTCTCAACTGCAGCTGGAACGGGCTCAGACCTATAGGAAGATGGCACCCTTTGTTAGGAAGTACCAAAGATGCCTACAAGACACTGGAGTGATTTTGTTCAGCTCTGCGTTGTTATCAGCAAAGAGTAGCTGTAGTTGCCCTGGGCTTGTGGAGTTACCTGGATGATGGATTCCCACAGCTGCTTTACGTAACCGTGAAAGAACAGCAGCAGTTAGCTGTTGCTTATGCTCCCTGGTGAGCCAAGTGAATCACAGGCTGGGAAACTGCTGCTAAACCCAGTCAAGCGAATTGCCAGCCTACACTTTTCTGAGAATTTGCTACTTTTCTAGAGATTATTACAAGTGAATTTTCACCCCTGGAATTCTTACTGTTAAAAAAAACAAACCCAAACCAACAAAACACTCAGAACCATGAAATGGAAGATATTTTCAAGAGATTGGAGGTTTAATCTGAAGTAGGTTCAAGTATGCCCACAGTATCTTGAACAGAATCTACCTGATGACTGACTATGGTTACTCTTATTTTTGTATTTGTGAAATACCTTATCTGCTTCCCTCTGATGCAGCATCCTGGACTCTTACTAGACTTTTATTTTTCTTCTTGACTGGGATAAATACAACAGCGTTTAGACAAACTGCCTAAAAGACTGCATCTCTCAGATCCCCAAGACTGTTAAAGCTTGCTTTTTGTCGAGTCTCTCATCTCTGTCCTGCTTTCGTTACATCTTCCTTTCTTGAGGATATGAACGCCAGCACTTCAGAAACAATCACACAGATTAGCTTAGCTTCCAAGCCATACTTATATTTTGAAAGTTAACATCCTTCTTGAAACTTCCTCCATGTTCTGTAGTAAATTAACCCTGATGTACTGCCCATCCTTCCATTTCAGCGGTTGAAGACCACTGCTTTAACAAGTATCCAAGTAAACAACAAATTGTCACAATCTCTGCTGCAACAAGGTCTTTCAGATCATTATCCCATTACTGTAAGACACAGTACGTCAAACTTAACCTGCATTGTTACTGTTGTTAGCTGGTAAAAAGAATGAAAGAAAACTTAGATCAAATCAATGACTTAGAGGTACACAGTCCATTTCTAAGACTGTTTTAGTGACATCATCTTTTCAAGTAAGCATGCTCTGTGATCCCAAGGATTGTTTCCTTCTAGTGCTTCCACTGGTCTCTTTTCCCAGAAAGGCCTATGGAAGAAGGTAAGATTTGGTGACAGAGTAACCACTCAAAGACATGCAATATGACCATTGCAGATCCAGCTACTTGAAGTATTAGTATGAAAAATATGTTTAAGAAAAGAAACAAACAATGCTTCAAATCTCTATACTTTATTAATACTTCAGAAACATCAGATCCTACAGTGGAGAGTTCTCATCCCCACCTGTTTCCAATCGCTGCTTTGAAACAACTTCTTGCAATATGCAAATAGATACATGAGGCACTGTGTGAATACAAAAGTGACAATACAAAAAAACCCCAACAATTAAACCTCATGCAATACATACATACATATATATAAAAAATATGGTAATGTAGCATAATACACACGAGCACTATTAGAACAATTCATGTGAATGAATGTACAATATGCATAGCATTTAATGATCAATGACAACAGGTTTCTGACCTGTGCACGAAACCAGTCAGCTTAAATAAGAGTTCTAAGAAACTAAATAACTGGTTAAGCCACAGCTTATAAAACCTGCTGTACTGCAGCTTTTCTGCTCAGGGTCACAAGTGCAGATTAGCATACAAAATAAATAAGGACTACGATTCTACAACACTTGGCTAACAGCTCCTATTTCAAAGTCACTGGCCCTCTTACTTTCATTCAAGGTTCATTAGCCAACACAGTGGCAAGAAATGTGCCTAAAGCAACAGTTCTGCTCTTGTACTATTTTAATACTGATAAGAACACATGTTTTTAAGTCAGCAGGAGTAGTTACAGAGGTCTAACTTACCACTAAATAAGCACAGGATTGAAGGTATTGTACAGAGCAGACACTGAGGAATTACACTGACTGAGAGGTTGGTTAGCCACGTGGTGTGCTGCAGTTACCAACCTGTCTGTCTGGTCAACTAGGGCAAGAAAGAGAACTGAAGAGGTGAAGAAAGTTAGAAAGCTTTTTTTCCCCCACTCTAAACAGTGCAAACGTTTGAAAACACAAACTATCTACAGGAATAGGGAAATGCAGTGACAAGGACATTTCTGAAGTCCTGTATTCAGGATGAGAGCTACTGTTACCTGAAATATGCTTAAGTATTCCTATGGAATAACATGCGAGTATCAGGATTTTCTTCTTACACATCCAATACTGGTCAATGGCCAAGACACAACAGTTGTTGTAGTATCTTATCTTCCTAGGTGACATGGTACTCTCTACACTCTTGGTGTTGCAGGTCTCCAAAGATCAGACCACATTCACTATGAACACAGGTGAAATTAAAATTTTGAAGTGTCAACTAAACTGACTTAACAGCCAAGACAGTTTACAGTCCAAGAAGCCGCATTTTGGGGAGGGGAGCTGACAATGTGAAAGGACATGAAGGATAGAAGAAAGAGAAAACTGGGAAGAGAATAAGGAGGAGACAGAGCAGGACTGACTTACAGAAGAGGAAGTTAAAAGTAGTTCAAGTTAAAACTTTATACTGGCAAAAAAGGCCAATATAAAGTTTTAACCCCCAACAAAACTAACATCTTGCTATTATTAAACACACTGAAAGAAAAAGAAAGAAAAAAAAAGAAAGCACCATGAATCATCCAGGATTAAGCAGAATGGCTTTTAACAAAGTTAGAAAGGACAACATGAAAAAGAGGAAGTCATAGTATTTAATTGCCCTGAGAAGGTCCCCGTAGGATCTCTCTGGATTCCTAGCTATCATCTCTTTAACCTTAGACATCCAAAAGGAACCATCATTCCTTAGATAAAAGGATAAATACTTCCTGCAGGGAGTGATGGTCACGCCTTCCAGCTCCATTTGCCAAAGCAACAAACCTTCCCCATGCCTCATGTATTGCCACTCAAACAATAATAAACTTCAAGTGATCTGCTAGATCAGGAAAGGCTGATGAAGTTCTTGTGCATGGAAATCCAGGGCCATTTAATCATGAAGAAGTTCAGTACTTGCTATGTTAATATCTCCTGGAAATTAGTAATCAGGCTTCATAGTTGAGAGAAAATTCAACGATCATAATCTAACTAGTCACAAAGCCCAGATACATTCAGCTCCTTAGAAAGTTAAATATATTTTCTCTCTTCAGACTAAAAAAGCACATATCAACAAGACATGAAACCCTGACTGAGAGGAGTTTGTTAACAAAATAAAGCAGACATTACAAAGCAGCCAAATTCATTTGCTTAAAACAGTGGTTTTAAGCTGACAGTGCACTGCCAACTCTTCTAGGTTGCTTTTTTTTATTCCATTGTTTGCGTTCCAAGAAGCTCGAAAACATTTCTTTTCCTATTGATTTTGTCCTCTTCTGTTTGACAAAAGCTGCATCTTGCTAAATTTTCTATGCTGCCAACACAGCTGTCTTTTGTTTACTTTTGTGTGCACCAGCAGCAGCATGCACAGCTTGGAAAACACATTAAACTAGCAACACTGAACAGCTTGTGGGGGAGGCTTGTGAGTGTTCAGGCTCTGATGGGTCACACCAAAATAAAGGTTTACGTGATTCTCTGTCAGAGTTTGGTTTCCTATTCTGTTCAGAGATAAGGTTATCACAAGAGCCTACCAGTTCATTTTAAGGTAGTATTTTAAGAAGTGTCTATGACAGATACGTGTCCAGGTCCAGTCACTCCCTCATGTCGCCATTTGATTACTTTTCAGCTGACATGACTGGTATCAATAGAAATAACTTTATCTAAAGTAAAATCCAATAAATATATTAAAAACAAGCAAAACATATGCACAAAGTGGCTGGCTTAGCTCTTAGAGCTGTCAATGCTGCAAAAATACTCAGCAGGGCTGGCTGTTTTAGTGGCTCGATTTAGGAAAGCAGGGAGGACAAGCCTCTTGGTTTTGGTGCTGTCAGTTTTAAAGGCTACGACTAGCTTGGCAGAAAACCCATTGCTTTCCAGCACAACTAGTCAAATGCAATCAGACCTGCTATAAACGTGTTTAGAGAGAATGTGTAACTCAGTGTAGATTGGCAAGTCTTGCACTCATTTGAAAGCTCATTTTTCTCCCTCTACAACCCTTCCTGAACAACATTTTGTCCGTCAGGAGTTGTTTGCTTCTCAAAAAGAGGGAATGGACCACTACTTCCTAGTAGGATTTTGTCTGATGGCACAGGTCCAATTGTAAAGGGGACAGTAATAGAACTAAGCAGGGAAATTTAATTCAGGCTTAACTAGAGCTAAACTATATATGAATCATCTGCAATCTGCTCTGTTGTGGCTAACATCCCCCCACCTTCTCCCTAGAGCATTTGCTCGGTACTTCAGTGCTGTAAGAACAGAAACAGACCATGTCTGGTGCTGTGCATTAAGTACCTGCATCCACAAGAACACGAGTAATTTAACCAACGGAGTCTCACTTACACAAAGAGTGGAGCTGCAATCTTAATTTAGACTTTAAGCAGCTCCACTAACTGTCTATGCCCTTTACAGACTGAGGGTATTTGCTGGTTACCTTTTGTGCAACGCCATTTAGAAATACCTATGTTCCTCAGCCACTTGTTTTGGACGCACCTTTTTGATAGCTTCTAAAGGATTGCCTGGGAGGGAAGTTTCAACCCCAAACAGCTGCTTTAAGCTATCAACTGAAAATGGGTTTTCCAGTGCAGACAGCCAACTTATCTCCAGAATTCAGAAAGCAAGAGAAGCACTTTTCCCAACATCCAACAAAAAAATGGAAATTTTAGTGGCTTTTCATGACAGAAAGCTAATAGCACTGGAAATGCTTTTAAAAAGAGCAGTATCTCATCTGACTTTGAATTCAGATAAGTGTCTATTAAATGCTATTAAAGTCATCGCTGTGATTAACACTATTCAACTGCCAACTCTGCTGTAACCACTCCGTGCCCAATTACTCATCGTAGGAGAGCTCGCCAGCCGTATCGATTCATTAACACACTTCATGGCATTTACTCAAGGCAGCAGTTGCATGGTGACCAGTAACTGCACATACTGAATGCTACCTCTTAGCACTACCTTACTCATAAGGATGTTTAGAAAAATCCATTTAGTAGCATTAGCTTCCAAGACAGTGCTGAGGGGTCACAGTAAGTCACCTCGGATGCTTTTACTGTGATTCCTTCCTCAGCTGTTTGAAGACAGAGTTACCACATCTGAGTTTGCCTTTTTAATGGGCGTGTTTCTAATTCTTTCAAGCACTGGCATTTCACTCTAAAGAACTGACATTTGTAGCTCTCTTTTCCAGCCCACTTCCTTTTTAAAATAGGCATTAATAATACTTAAATGCATTCCTGTCTCTCTCTTTCACTCCTCCATCACTCAGAGGGTGGATTTTACTTAATCTCCCTCTGTTCTAAAATTTTTCCTGCATTTCTATCCTCCGTATTCTCAAAAAAACCCCCAAAACCAACCCCCCAACAAATGTAATTTGTAAAATTATAATTTGTCTATGTCAGACCCAGAAGACTTCACTGTCTTAGGTATGGCTTCTTTGTAGGAGAGGGCGGGGTAGGGAAGGGAAGGGAAAGAAAGGCAGAAGTATGAATTACCCATAAGCAAAAGAGATGTTGGATACCCACTAAGCAGAATGACTAAAGCTAGTTCTCAATCAAGCACAATACAAGAATTTAAGCGTGCTCTGTTTTAAAAATGCAGGCTCCTTTAAAGAGCAATTTTTCTGATGCTGGGTGCTAAAACACAGCAGCAGACATTCATTTGGAGTCTAGTAAAATATGAAAATACTTTCATTTTTCATTGAACATTTGTCTTGAATCCTTCAGCTAACTTCCACAGCTTCAAACATTTTGGCTAGACTCAAGAATTGTTTTTGTTGGAGGCCCATCAGAAACACAACAAGGAAACGGGCAAATTCGTCAATTTGTCATTAGTCGATTTGACATTGGTGGACAAGTGTTAGTATATTGTAGATGACACTGGGAAGGCCCAGAGAGGCGAGAGCATTCTTTCACCAAAATTACATACTATTTTTAACCAAAGGAGGGAAGGAAAACAGGACTGAACAGCCAACACCAGAAATCCAAGAAGTTCTAAGAGGAAAGATAAGAAAAGCTGATGTAGCAGATTAGCGCTGGAAATTCAAAACAGAGCACCATTACATATTTTGGACTATTTCTTTCAACTTCATACCTTGTGCTAGAGCTCCTTCCCCTCTCTCCTCACCATCCACACTAGTGACACTTCTTGTAGCTGGTGGCTTCCAAAAGTGGTATCAAAGTCACAAGTGGAACAAAAAATGGAGGTTGCCTTGCCATCCCAAGGATAAGACCATCCTGATGACCATTTTAAAAGTGCACTTCCAAAATCCATACTTGCATACTGTGGCATACTTTCATTACTGATTTGACATCAAATTGAAATGCTGGTTTTTCAGTTAAAAAAACCCAAACATTTCCATAGGTTTTGATCAGGCTGTCAAAAACACAAGATATCTCCAAAACCAATTTTCCCCCCAAGTAGTACTTGGAATTTTACTGTAGATGACACATTAAGACTTATTTATTCCACTGATAGGATACAAACTGCCATTTTTGACCCAGTTACAACTCCTATAGACCTGACCAGACTTTTTAAAGCTAGTAAGAAGTCTCTGAAAATTAGAGAAATATTCTTTATCCCTGCTGAAATCTGTATGAGTTCCCAAAGACTATTCCTATCCACTTACATCTCAAAGAAATGAGGCACTATGTCATTCAGAATGAAAACATCTATATAAGGGAACAGCTTCTCAGAATGCAGAATTTCTTCCCTAGAGCATAGCTTGAGAATTAAATTTTTTAATTACCACAGACAGCTTTCTAAAAGCCCATTTCATTTAGCTCCCATTAAAAAAAAAACTACCAAATTTGAAACAAAAAAGGATATTCTTATAAAGCTCTTAAGTATCCATTGAAAGACTTAAGACTGTTTCCTCTGTAATGTAAATCTGCCCCCAAAAGGTTGAAATAAAAAGGATTATTACAAAGAGTTGGGCTTGCTCAGTTCCCTCCGTGTTTCAGGAAATTTGGCAAATTGCAGAAACTAAACCATACTGTGAATTTAACAACATTTCACACCTCCCTTCACGATTACAATAGCTCCCCCCTGTCCTGATAAACCTCAGACAGCAGTGAAATCAAACAATTCTGTATGATTCTTACTGTATTAATAATGAGAACTATTTCCAAGACACCAAGAGGCACTAGTGGTCATCAGAATTTAGCATGACACTGAATATCTGGGTTAGAAATCAAAGAGATAGGAGATGGTAAATCCAAAGGGATTACTACGCAAGTCTAAAGGCTTCCTTAACTGAGTAGGTTCACTACGAAAATTAACACCTACCCTACCAGGCTGCCATAACAGAAAGCCTTCCCCACATATTTTAGGACAGCAAAATGTAGGAGGGAAAAGTGCTTGCAGCCTTCTCAGAGGAAAAGCTCCTGTTGTTGCACAGCAAAACAAGGAAGTCACTGTCCGAGTTGCTATGTAATGAAACAGTGGCTCACAGAGGAGTTTCTATGTTAAACCATAGGATCGCCCATAGCAATCCAGCAAAAAAGTCAGTCAGGTAACTGCATTGCCCCACGCTAGCTAACGATTCAGAGACACTACGGACATAAACAGTGCTGCTCTGTTCTTCCTTTTAGCTATGTCAACTCTTCTACCTAAATCTCCTCTTGAAGCAACGTTAATGTTCAACACACTTTAATCAACAGGACTGACATATTGCAATGCCATGTGCTTCTAAATTAGGCATACAATCTTGCTGCCAGATGTAAAGCACTTCTTGTTTAGATACAGAAATTACTAACACATTTGCCATTGAGCCTTCAGATCTTGTCGAGTCCTGCCAGCCAGGCTAGCAAGGCAAGACAAAACAAAACACAGAGGCTCTAGCATGTAATGGATATAACAGTCGCAAAACAACATACACATTCATTAAGATTCTTTCATCCTCACCTTAGCTTCACATCTCCCTAGAAAGTTATTTAGACCCAAGAAGTTCATGAAGTATGGCCAAATTAACCACCTATTAATCAAGACCTGTTACTAAACTGTTTCTAGTTTGTGTTATTACATCTTCTTGTGAAGGTCAGAAGTGTTATTTGTTTTTAAATGAAAGACATGATGACTGAGATTGTTACTTTATGATTAACTAACTGGAGCTTTTTGCATGGGGCAGGGGGTAAGTCACAGTAAGTATTGTGAAGCTTTTACTACAAGCCACAAGATGGCAACAATGAAAGAGGTGTTTTCTTGAAACCTAGTTCCCACTAAAATCATTCACAGAAATGAAACATTTAAGTGCATTAAACATTAGTATTAACAAAATAAAAACGTCACATTTTAAAAACACTACACACTGGCTCACTAGAGTATGACAGGAAGCCAGCAATCCTTGGGTGAAATATTTAAGGCACTTGAGGGTAGTCAGTTTTTTTAAAACCAGATAATAAAGACACAGCCACTTAAAAATTCTAATTTAAATACAAACCACAACAAAATAAAAGTAACACTGCAAAAAATTAAAAAATTCCTCCAACTGTAAAGTTCAGTAAATAAACACTTAGAATAAAAATAAAATTCTCATTTGTTATAGTACACAAAGTGGCAGAAACAGAGCATATTTAACTGCTAGAGTATACATACTGTAAAGATCTCTCTCAAATACAACAATAAGGGTCCTTTTTTTTTCAGGTTGCCAAATAGCCAATAAAGTGTGTTTGTTAGGGAGAAATAATCCAGTGCAGTTAAATATTGGATTCCAGTTTATAAAACCAGAGCATCCCAGAAAGCAGCTGATTTTGTATCATTTTGCCTGGGATACTTCTAGTTCGCTTTCTTGCTCTTTTTCTGGAACATTCAGTTTCATTTTCTCCTCTCCATACACACAAAAATCAAATGTCTCTGAATAAAGAGGCCGCATCCTTCTTGTAGTATCATCTTTGGTACAAAACAAAAGCAACTTACACAGCATAACGGTGTCACCCAGTCTCTCGCACACCAAGCCTGTTTCTACAGACCACACACAGTAACAAGCTTTTCTGTGATGGTGACAGCTTCTCTCCTCCCAATCTCCAAAGTAACATCACAATTAAATACAACATACAGCATTCTTTCTAAGCGCTAAGTTAAGTTTTCACTCAGAATTCACAAACGGGTATGCTCACCCATTAGCTTATACATATTATGGTTTCTTACCACTTCCAGGGCAGAGGGATATGACCAGCAGCCCTGGGACACACTTTAGAAGTCTGCTCCCAGAGACAAAATAGCTGTACAAATCTCCACATCTGCTCAGCGTGTTTTGAAGGGAGGGGGAAGGAAGGAAAAGACAAATGGGAACTCAGTAAAAGGAGCCTTGCCTTTCTGTTAAATGTTTGTCCATTTGTCATTTTTTCCTGACATGTTTTGCCTATCGTATTAGAGGCTTCAGTGGAAAGCAGTTCCTTACTTGAACATTCTGGATTAAGCAGATTTTGTCACTGTGTGGCTGCTGCCTCACAGCTGAGGAAGTTAAAGGGTGAGCTCCGAGCATCATCACCAGCCCCAAGGCCCTTAGGGTCTCTGAGACAGTCTGCCAAGATGTCCTGAGGATCCCTCAAGAACACCACTAGAACAGTGATATTATCACTGGATCCATTCTCCTTTGCAGCAGCCACCAGTCTTTCTGCTGCTTTGAGCCCCACTCCTTTGGTTTGCATTAAATGATCTAGGACCAAGTCTACAACCTCATATGGCTTGATAGCATCAAAGAATCCATCGCAGGCTAGGAGCAGGTAATCTTCAGAACCAGTCAGCTCAAATGAATCTCCATCTGCATCACCAGAGATGTAGGGTTTTTGACATATGTCACCTAAGACAAACAATCAAAACAAAGGCTTTATTACTTCAAATGTAAACAGTTACTTCTTCACCCACCATTTGCTTTTACTGTCCTCAAGGACAGCCAGATCATATTCCAGAGGTACCTGATGCAGCACAAGAGTAGTGAAAAGCTGTGGAATAAGCATGGAAGGCGTTTGTTTCTTTAAGAATGCTTGGAACCTACCTAAATCCAGTGGGTTTCTAGGGAGTTACTCTAATTCATGCTCTCCTAATTCTGCAGGGAAACTAAGGAAATTCTTTCGAAGTTTTTTCTCTCTGAAATATATTTGTGCAAGGAGATAGTCAGGCCTTCATTTTGCAGGTGTGCCTCTTGTACAGCCTTCAGAATGCTATTGAAATAAGATTTTTCTTAGCTATCCAGAAATACAGCACAACGCCGTAAAAATCTGTTCATTGTGTTTAGTTCATCAGTTTCATATGGACATACTTATTAAACATGGATTGCTATTGATTCAAATAGTATTATACGAATTTATATTAATTTGCTTCCACTCATACATTACAGTTATTTACCGTACTTGCCCAGGGTCTTTTCTCTTCTTGCCCTAATCAGCAAGTAGCAAAGTAAGCTCGTTTAACCTGGAATACTACAATTAAAATGCCCTAAATTGCTGGATACGTGCGATTCGAAGGAGGATGCAGCGATCTGACTTAAGAACTGCGGTCAGGAGAAAGATGTATTAATATTAAAATGGACAAAAAACCCCACAAAGCAGATATTCAGACACATAAAGAAGGCTAGATGAACATTTACTGCTTCCTCTGCTTTTACAAATTAAATACTCTGTTTGTTAAGCTACTGTAGAACACCACAGTATCAGACATTTACAAGAAGCAAAAGACTTAGAAGTATAAAATAATTAGGACTGTCATGGGTAGTATGTAAAATAAAACAATATTCTATGCTTATGGTAAAACCAATAAGACTATATAGCTTCAAGCTACCTAAGTTATATAGCTGTAAGCGAGTCTTATGGCAAAGACAGTAAGAGTGGTTTACTATTTGGTTGATGCTGAGCAAAATGTCATTTACAGTAAACATACAGTCTCAGGTGGTGTGTTTTAATCAAATTTAATCTGAACTATACTAATTCTGATGGTTTATCTTACCAATTGCTCTGGAAACAGCCAAGGTACCATTAACCCGCCAGCAGTCCATATAGGTTACACAACCACCCAGAGCCTCTATACGTGCTCTCTCATCCTGAAAAACAGTAGAATACAAGTTTTATACTGAAAGCCTACCCATGGCTTACTGACCTTGTTGTTATCCAGTCGAAGAGGAAAAAAAGACAAAACCCAAAACCAAGAGCTGCTTCAGCTTCTGTATTTATACTACGAATATAGCACACACACATATCAGAAACATGCACTCAAGATTACTGGAAACAACCCACCTACTTCCCAACCATACCATGGCTTGTCCACAAAAAAGCATCATTCTTAAGCTTTTGTATCATCATGTTCTTTCCCATTTGGGTGAGTACCCTTCCCTGCCTCTTATCCCCATCCCATACAGCAATTGGGTAAATATGTAAGTATTTGGAATAGAATACAAGATAACTAGACTACGTAACAAGAGCATTTGCATTGATACTCCTTTAACTACTCAGTTATTACAAGTGCTCATGCTATGAAGGCAAAAGGTCATGCAATGCTACCTAAACGTGCAAGATGCCCATCAAATTTGATGTCATAAAATACCTGGCTATTTAAAATACATACAAAATGCAATACACTTTAAGCCAGTGAGGCTAGCAGATTATCATTAGTTTTTGAATGACAGTATAGCATATTATGAAAGACTTGCATTATACTGATGTTTTAAATAGCTATTAATCTCAAATTAATAAGTTGATTTATAACAGGCAGTTTTAAATTCACACACAAACACCCCCCTGTGAAAGTCTGTAATTACTACAAATTTTGAAAAGACAGTCTGAGTAGGAACTGTAGTCAGGACTACCAGTACTATCAGTACTTTCAAGGGGGCAGAGTTGTAGGAATGACCTTTCCAAAACACAGGAGTGGATGGAAAAAAAGAAATTGTCGACTCTCTGATCCTACCATATAATAGATGTAATTATGTAAAGCACCAAACACTTCAGAAGGCTTGATTCCAAAAGGTTGCAAGAGAGATTCTGACAACACATGCGAGAAAAAAAAACCCAAGTCAGACTTACTTCTCTTTCTGGTTTGTGAGGTTCCATTAATGTCACAGCTTTTCCTTGCTGCACAAGCATTACCTGCGAGTCCCCTAGCCATGCTATGTGTAGCTTGTTCCCTACAATTAATGCAGATACACCCGTTGTACCGCTCCGCAGCTTCTACAGAAGAAAACAGGTATGTCAGGTGAATATTCAACAAGCTCTACTAGGTTACACGGCAATATTGTAAACCTAGGTTTAATCACACTTAAATGCAGCAGAGTAGACCTGCTAATCATAATTCAGGTACCTGAAAAGAAGGTACAAGATATTAGACAGACTCGAAATAAACTCTTAACATATTCTAACACGCAGATAGCTAATACTGCCTCTGTTATGTTCTTCCTTCTCTGCTCTTAATTCCAAAACTGATCTAGGAGACTAAGACCTCTGTTGTTCAGAACACAGAGACACATGGAAAAGAAAGAGGATCTGAATTTCAGTAGTATGGACATTTCACAAACACAGAGAGGTCTCCCCAATCCCTTTCACAATCTCCACTCTACCACCAGCAACTACAGACACCTTGCTCCATATACATCCCCTTATCCTTGGGTATTTAAATGAGGATGTCAACAAAGGAAGGAACCTAACTGTCCTAGATTCCCTGTACAGATTAGTGAGAGTCAGACCTCATGAAGATGCTGGTCCCTCTTTTGTACCTCATTGACAGAAATGAAGATACTAACAATAAATACTTTCATATTCAGTTACTGCTATAATAAAAGTTCTCATTCAACTGTATAATAAACCATCCTCCCATTATGTAGAGATTTGAAGAAAGAATGTTCATCATACCAACTTGCTTCAAACCTGATCAGTAAGTTTAATGAACTGAAGAGTCTGATTTAAATCATAGAATACATTTTTCATCTTATAACCATCTGTGACATTCGTGGTGGGACAAGAAAGAGGAAGATAGTGACCGTATTATCAGGAAGAGAGAAACCTCTTTTCCAGGGAAGAGGTAGGACAACAGAACATCTAGAGGCTGCCTAATTTAGGCAAAGAGGCAGCAGAGTGTTCTCTCAAATAATTGGTATGTCAGGATCATTAAAACACTTAACACTTCTTTTTCCATCACCCGTCTTGAACTTGCAAGCACTGTCATTTTGTTTTTCCTCAAAAAAAAGAAATAATTTGATCAAAGAAAACCTTTACATGTAGCATAATTTCATAAAGAAGTAAATGATTCAAAGAAACTACTGCCAGAATTTTCTGGATAATACCATGTTGTCCAACAGTTCTCAGTGTTATTTAAATACAATAGAATTAATCTCTACCCACTCACCTCTCTTTTGGCTTTGAAAAGAAACATTTCATCTGTCTTCTGGAAAGAGCATTTCAAGGCCTCAGCTGGATTCTTAACAATTTCTTCGTGTAGCCCAACATTTACATGTAAATGGGTTGCTGAATAATTGGCAGCATCCACTCCACCATGGCCATCAAATACCGCAAAGTAAGCGCGATCGACGTCATCCTTTTGCAGGGAGGGAGAAGACGACATATTCACGTTCAAAAACGAAACAGCTCATAGACTGGTACCAGCAAGCAAAGATTCTTTATTCTGGGCTTTCTTCCACACGATGTTGCATAGGTAAGGGCAACTGAAGTCAGTTTACCCAGGAGCAAAATGGATAAAATGGGTACTGTGCAGGGGAAATACATTTCTTTGTTTGCTGTTAGTCATTTAATATCCTTGAAAATAATCTGGAATTGAAACAGCAGACTGCTGGTTATGTAGTCCCACCGCAGCTTCATTAATTGTCACTTGTACGTGTACAACTGCTGTTCTCCCCCCTTCTTTTCTTAATATATCAGTTACCTCAGTCACAAGAACATTATAACTCCAGCAACATAACACTAAGCCGAACTTCCCGTCTCCCTGTATCACTTATGCCATGAAACCTAAGGTCACAAGATGGTTCTTTATCAGGGCAGTAGTTAGCCCCTAGCAATCTGAGTCAGTAAGTTCTTGCTCCAGCACAGTCATGATAAATAACTTGTGGCAACAAATTCTTGCCACTTCACAGATCATCTATCAGTAGGTCATTGTGTTTACAGGAATGTTGAAAAACTAACAAACTGGCCTCCCCAATTTTGTCCAGACTTACTGATAAACCAAACAGCTGATTGAACTCTGGGAGCAGAACGTGGCGGTCCTCCATTTTCCGTCGAGTGTTACGGATGGCGTGGATGGAAACAAGCAGGAACCGCTTCAGTGGTCTCAGTGGTGGCAACTGCTTCTGCCACTCAAAGCAAACATCCCGAAGCTTGTTAAAGAAGCAGCGCTGCAACGACTCTCCATCCAGCACTGACAGCACAAAGACAAAACAATATGTTGTGTGCCCCATTTTCCTACATTACCCCATCTCTTGGCCTGTCTTTCCTTCAAGTTTCTTTCCTTAGAGCTACATACACACATTCAGCACTCTGCCTTTACAGGCTCTGCAAGAATTAAAATAGGCTCCTGAGAATAATATGAAGAGAGAGTTGCAATGGAAAACAGTATAACATTAAGGATAAGAGCAGCTTCTTTACTTACTAGTTCTCTTTCAAAAACAGAGGCTTATCAAGTAGGTGATTACATTACAAAAATCATAACAAAGATCCAAGAATCAGTCTGGCATATTAGACATAAAAGTTATTATGATGAAGTAAAATACACAAGATATAGTGGTAGGAGTGCATCCCTACACAAAAAAAAGGGGGGGGGGGGGCAGAAAAGCCTTCAAGGTAAGAGAGTGCTGTTGTCTTGGACACAACGGCTGAAAAAGCATTAGCCTGGCTCTGGGTCAGGTTATGTCCTACTGAACCACTTCCACTGAAACAACAAGGAAGTCTGAGAATGTTTTGCTGAGGTCTATAGCTCAACTCATAGTTGAGCTGAACAGATTAGAATTTTAAGCTGTTGTCTTTATCTTTTTAAATACACGTGGTTGTAGGAGCTAGAGGGACAGAAGAATGCTTCCACCACTTTCCTGCTTTGTCACTACAGAGCAGAACTATAAACACCCATTGAGCATAGTGTGAAAAGCTCCGGCCAGACACTCAAATCCTTTTCTGGATAGGTCCCAAAGATCAATTAATCCAAACTTATTGTTCACCAGACTGAATGGTTTGGTGTTTGGCATTGTGTCTAGCTTTGCAATGCAGTCTCTCTCAGAATAGGTAATATAATTTAAAGTTTTGTTATTTAAGTAAGAACCCTGCCTCAATGCCAAATCAACTAACTTCAAAAAGCATTAAAAAGATCATCTATAAAGCAAAAATAATTTGCTGGTCACTAACGTGTTTCCTAAAGAACTGCAGTGCATGAACTATCTTTCCTATTTCTATTTTATCCTGACTCCTGCTAACACTGCTAGCATTAAAGCTTCCTCAGAATTCCTTCTTATAACTTCTGGTTCTCAAGCATTTATTTTTCTCAGCAACACTGGATGGCTAGCTTCAGATACATCTCTGGGTCTGGAGAATTGAAGCCTTAAATTTAAACACAGATATTTGATTAGCAGTCACTACGTATTAACCAAAATTACTTTTGGTTTGCTTAATATACAGGTGTGAATGGGCAAGACAGTAAAACCGTTAAATATTAAGTCATCCCATAAACAAATATAATTAAATAGGACAGCACCTTAGACAGCTTTGTCTACAGCTATTAGTTTACATATTTGTAAACGTCTTGACTAATACTGACCGGAAGACTTGGACACATATTGCTGTTTAAATATTAAGTTTGTGAAATCTGACATAGAACCTAGTACCTTAACACCAGAAATTCTTGTGCAGTATACCGCATCAAAGAGTGCTACTCATACAGGCACACGTACATACCTTGCTTTTATATAATCACTTCTCTTTCATTCCAAGAATGCTTTTTTGCCAGAGTTGTTATTGCAATGCAGGAAGAGAGAGTCCATACTGTGCTGTAGCACAAGGAACATCTTTCTTCCTAGTTGTACAGTTAAATTGATGTAATAGCAATTACAAGATAAGGAAAACAAGTACAGTCCAAATGCGCAGAGAAATTAATGCCTTTAAAGTAGATATTCCTTGCCGAGATTAGGCAATGCAAGTACCCGAATAGTAAGCAAGATTTCCATAATGTTCGATAGAGGAACGGTGAATAGCTATTTGATCTAAATGACAATGGTGGCACAAGAACCAGCAAACATAAAATAGACAGGAATATATAAGATGGACATTAAAGAAGGTTTCAGCCATCAGAACGGGGAAGGTTCTGGGGCATTTGTCAACAAGGAGCAGTGAGAGAGAACCTGAGCTAGTTCAAGATGGAACTCATTCAAGGATTTTCTGATTTTGCCTGTACTATCTTAGAAGTAGACTCCAATCCCATATCTTTATGGCCTTCAGAATAACACAGCAGCATGAAATATTGTACAAGTGTCACCAGTATAATGTAACCATACACGATTCCAGAGACATTAGATGCTTGTGACCAAGAAAATGTCCCTGTCCTATCAAGTTCTTCATTACTATTTCTAAACATTATAATTTCTTAAGCCATTCAGATTTCACTAACTGAAGGTCTGTGGTCCCAAGATTTTCATAAAACCCAGAACTAGAAATTAAAATCCTAGGCTCACAGATACATAGCAGTTCACATCTTATATTACTGCTACAGTTCACCTCAAAGGTAGTAACACGGGAGTCAATGAAGAGTCCCCAGCAGAGTGACTGCCAGATGCTCCGATGACCAGTTTCCAGCTGCTTTGTGAAATATTTGCGCTGAAAACCTACGCAATGATCATATGTGGGTTACAATAAGCTGTTCCTTATTTTCATATAAAGGTTGAGCGATAGCAAATAAAGCTGCACTACTGGAGCACAAAGTCACAGTGCAGTAAGATACAATTCTCTCTGATATAAGGGACTCAGTAAGAGAGATGCTTTTATATCACTTCTGACAATGGGAGATCTTACCACATGCCTTATGGTCATTGCTACAAACATTCTGGCCGTGTTAGGTTTACGGCTGGACTCAACAATCTTAAAGGTCTTTTCCAACTTAAATGATTCGATGATAACATAGAGCTTCTAGTTATGGAAGGTCAGTATCTTGATCTCCTTCAGCTTCCCCTGCCAAAATAACCATGCTCTGGCACTGCTGTCTGTACCTCTGTTTTCTTACAATTGCAGCGATCTAGTCACGCAAAGCTCGTTTGCCAGCTCCTCATCTCAGGCAGTGTCCTGCTCCAGGTTAGGCTAGCTGCAGTGAAGTCCGTGTCATTACTCAGACCGACAGACACCACAGAACACCGAGTGCAGAAATCCGCCACTGCAGGGGGACTGAACTCAAAGCGACTGGAAGAGGCACCTGCAAGAATCCCTGAAGGCCTGTGGAACTTACTCGGAAGCTGGTTCCACACAGATGTGCTGGGTGGCTCCAGCCCCAGCAGGGCCCAGCCCAGCAGAGCCGCAGCTCTGCCGGGGGGTGTGGCAGAGGGTGTGGGCCACCCCCTGCCCCACCCCAGCCCCACCCATTTGGGGCTCACACTCACCCCAGAGGCAGGGGTGCTGATGTCCCACATGTCACTGTTCACGTTCCCCGTGAATGCCGACCTCCGAATCATTTCTCCCTGCGCCAGAGGGGGAGAGCTGGGACACATTGTTTAGACCCCAGCCAAGCTGATATGAAGCCAACTCTTCCCATGCAAAGTGCTGGAAACTTGCTAAATCTCTCCAGACGTATGAAGGCCACAAACGTTAAGGCAAGGGATGAACTATTTGGGGTGCAGCAAGACTTAAACAAACATGTTTCCCCTGCTGCTGTTTCAGACTTACAGGTGAATACTGAAATAAGGCCTCTGGAAAGTGTCATATCCTGGCCATGACCAGAGCTCTGCTTGGAGACACATCCTCTAGGGCACGCTGAACCGCCTTTCAAGTCATCCCAGGGAAGTGGAAGGGCGACTATTTCCCCTTACAGGATAGGCTACTTTGCCTAAGACATCTCTCCTCCATTTTTATCTTCGACTCTGCCCACATCCTGCTCCATTTAAATTCCTGGCACTGGGATTGAAGGTTTGGTGAAGTCTAATGTTAAACACTTCAGCATGTAGCTGCAATAGGACCATCTGTTACACAAGACACAAACCCAGTACTCAGTCACCAAGGTCTGTTCTCTCTCCGATTCACTCGGATAGGAGAAAATGCAGGCATCAGGCAGAAGACACATGCATCAGGTTCTTTATCCCTCAGCATCCCATCTTTATAGGGGAGGGTGGGGAGAGAAGAAATAATCGATAAAGACAGAGACTGCTGAGAAACTTGCCAAGGGAAAGATCTGGAATCTCAAGATGTTCAGGCTTTGGAGGGCCCAAAATCTGGTCCCAAGAACAGACAAAAGCAAGATGGATTATATGGATGAATTTAAGGTGTCAGTGTGGCTGCACAATAGCAACTGTGATGATGCCAATGTCAAAACATAGGAGTAATTAGCTAAGGTCAGTCCACCAAAGAGAAAAGGACACTTCAAAAAATGTAAGAAGTTATCAACTTAAGATAGGAACTGAACCAGTTCAATTTAAGTGAAAGTATCCAACGAGGAAAAGAAAAGTTCTTGACTAGTTCTGTTCAGGAAGCACAGTGGACACAGTCATTAATTATTTTTTGGGAAGAGAAACTCTCTCCTCCTTCCAGAAAGCCAACCCACACGATCAGTCTGGGGCTCCAGACACCACATTTGCATCTTGCCCACAAAACTACCTTTCATCCCACAGATACCCAGCAGGAGCAAATACAGTTCTGTTCACTGCTGCTTGCCAGACAGCCTAACCAAATATTCTGGGAAACATTTCAAAACAAGTCTTCCAACAGACAGCCTCTGGGGAAACCACAGATGGAAAAAAAAGTATACTTACAGGTGAACCTCTCCGCATCTCCTTCTCCCTCTGTTTCCACACTTAGCTGCTTAAATTCAGTCAAGTCTTTTCGGAGGACTTCATCAACTGCAGCATGGATCAGCGATGCTGCAAGAAGTGGTGAAACACCTCTGCTGGTAAGAAACGGAAGGGAAAGCAAAATAGACTGCATTAGTTTAAACTGAGCTACAACCTCACTGTTTATGGCTGGTTACCTCAGAATTAGAAAGCATTACACACAATCAATAATCCCAACTTCATTAGTAAACTAGTAGAAGAAACCATATGTTCAATATTTATTCATGCAAATCTTTAGTAAGATCTTCAGTTAGACAACTGCTTTCTCAAGAATGCAAAGAGGAAGAAGCATATGAATCATGTTTTCAAACTGTTGCCTCACACCCCAGTTGCAGATGGTACCTCCTTCCCTTGAGCTCTCAGATGAGAGCTGCTACCTTCAGTTCTAGCCTCTGAATGCAAACATTTTGTTTCTACTCGCTACACAATATTTCTTGCTTGCAGTCAACTGTCTCACCACAGACAGTATCAGGATCTCTGCATTGTGGTACATGCAAATCTCTGAAAAGGTTGCTTAAGTTCCCTCCACAAGAAAAGTCAAGCTCAGTACTACCCTGCAGCCCCTTAACACTCAGCTTCCCCTGATGGGAAGTTCCCCAAAGAAATCACCCAGGAAGAAGGTGCAAAGAGTTGGCACTGGAGACTAGGCTAAGAAAAGACTCCAAGGCTTGTGATTCCGCTGAAGCTTTTAGGTAAGCATCTAGAAGACAATAACGATCTACACACCCTCTCCTGCAAGCTACATCCTTTATAGGAAGCACATACTTGCCATGCTGCTTTTGAATCTGTAAACAAATAAGTCCCATCCAACTTTACAATAGGGTTACTAGAAAATAACTCTCTTATATTCGCTATGTACCCATGGCAGACACTAAAAATTACAGTACATAACACACATTCCAGACATTTTCTAAGAGCACAATGAAGAATAAGCGTGAACGTCCACAAAAAAACATTTTATCCGTTGTTCAAGGAGTGTTTGATACCCACAAAGTATCAAATTATACAGCCAAAGCACATAACACATTAAGGCACCTGCAGCAAGTCAAGGACAAGACTTTGCTTTTCCAGGAAACATTTAGGAAGTCCTGCACGAAACTGGTTGGCTACAGAGTAAGAAATGGTGGAAGCAACCGGCCTCTGCAGAGGCTTGACAGAGATGACTGGTTCTGTGCGTACAGAAGAGCGGGGAGGGGAAGACCGTGAGGTTTTTAGATCCCAGCAGCAACACGCTGAAATGCATTTGCCATTGTGTTTCTGAAAGAGAGGCCTTGTCGTATCCTCACAGCCATGTACGAGTACCTCCTGTGGCAGCAAACAGAGAGCATTGTGTTAGTCAGCAGGCTGCTAACAGAAGCATGTTTTATGCTCTGCATTCTGTAGCGGTGATGGCCTACTTTAATGAGTCATTTTGGTACTTCAAATGGATGGCAACGTCTTTGCGGTCCTTTCAGTGCTAGCTGCAGTCATAGCACATCAAGGAAAGGCAGAAATTGGCTTTTTATTTTTTTTTTCAGGCAAATATGTTTAGGGGAGTCAGTTCCTTTCCTACCCAAGTTAAAAGTAACAATGCCTGCTTATAATCACTCTGACACTAACAGACAACCTTTTAAAAGGTCAGGCAAGAAACACATCTGAAAAGGATATGGCAACCCTCCCCCCGCAAATCCTGCTTCCTGTTTTTGTTTGTGTAGGTGGAAAAGAAAAGAATATTAAAATACAAGCCACACAAACGATGCCAGAAATGTAGCTGATGCTGCTGAAAGTCAGAAGCTTTAGTTAACGTAAGTTTCACCTCCAAGAACAGAGACAAAAAGTATTAAGTGAAACAGCTATGCATTTAAATGCACAGCCACAGCTTCAGTCATCTTCAGAACTTCCTTGCTATGCTGGAGCAAAAATTCAAATCTGGCCTGGGTTTCCAGCTCGGCATCAGAAGAGGGCTTAATACTTTGATTTTAAACTTCGTAGACTTCTGCTTTCCAGAGCCCTGACTTGCTGAACTGAGTCCAAAGAAAGAAGCTTAAACAAAAGGCAATATACTAAGTGCTATAATTCACAAGTCCTGGATAAACCTCTGCTTACAGGATGCCTGTGACAAAGAAAAGGTTTACGAGTTATTATGTCACATCCTTCCAACTTTTTCCAGTTGCCACCCAGTTCCTAAAAAGGAAATTCAGAGATTCCTCAGTACTGATATGCTTCATTCAGTTTTGCTTCCTATGCATTTCCTCTCCCTCCATAGTTTTGCAAATCTACACAAAGAAAATGGTTGCTTACTGGGATTTTATGTTATGCAGCCAGCAACAACAACACTGAGCAGCTGATTCTCACACGTTGACAAAAGATAAAATAAAAGCCTAAAAAATGACCCTACCTATTTAGTTCAACCTCGGTTCCAAACAGAACGTATTTGTTGACCACTTTATAAATTCTTAATACTAGTACTACCACATTGGCAAGCCTCTTTTACTGAAGCTCAGGTAAACAGAGCTCCAAGGCAATGGCATCTTCCATTCAGTTTCGATGTTCACTGGTTCTAATTTCATCCTCTAAATCAGAGGCTTCAAGAGTCAACAAAGTATATAATTAGAGTAAGAACTGCTTCTTTAGTTGAGAGCTACAAGGTCTCACTTGGCTAGAGAGGATCTGGAAGCAGACACACTACCTATGGCAACCAGCGTAAAAGTAGAAGCCCACTGCAGTTACCGTAACAGACTTCAAACCTCTTCTGTAAGCAAAGAATGTCACTTATTGTTAAAATCTTCCTTTCAAAGAAGCCCAAGACACCCTGCTGACAGGCTGAACCAAGCATAAGTTAATCTTCATGAATCAGAAGAAATACTGTAGCCGTTTCCTAAGTGGGAGAACAACTGTGGTGGGAAGAAGAGTGAAGCTGGTGGGGTGTGTTACATGGAAATGATGTTACCTTCTCTTAGGAGAGTCTTGGGAGAAGCGTGCCAGCCCCACTTCTATGACACATGCAACACTAATTACCTTGCCTCAGCCTACACAGGCTAGTAGTAAACAGACTTAGAATTTCTTTGCTACAGGCTATTTCTTTGCTAACAAAAAGGGTGTGTTTTGACCACAATAAAAAATATTTTAAAAGAACTAATGCATGTTCTAACAGTGCAGATGAGGCACTGCAGCTTCACCACCAGCTAAAGTCAGAATGCCGGTGGCTGGAGCATGGAGTTCATATCCTCCAGCCACTTCACGATAAAATATAAGCCTCGTTTTAAAAACTTGAGTATAGAAAAAAGTGGCGAGTTAAAGAGTAAAGCAATACTTATGCCAATAAAGAACACACTTAAATTTATAAGCCATCTTCCTCCTGGCAAGATTCCGGACTACCGGACACGTACAGTATTGTTAAAAGGAGCTATGCAAAGCTTCTGTTGATATACGTACCTGCGGGCCCAAATAAAGTCACACACGGAAGCAGAGAGCAATTACGATATTTTGCATACTTTGGATTTGGCATGAGTTACAGAACAGAACTTACTTCCCTTCTTGTTCACCTTGTTTCTCTTCTGTAATACAATTTAGTTCTCTATTTTATTTCACTTTAAAAGACCGGCTGTCATACCATCACAGCTACAGCGTATTCATATATATCGGATCAACCATAAGACTGCTATTGACCCTTACATATCAGCCTTCAGAAAGAAAAGATAATATACACCAGTTTCTTCAGGAAGCAGAAGCTCTAGTTAGATCACTTCTTATCTGGGCCATTAAATCCCCAGTACGCTTGCAGTGAGTGTTGCAAACAAGTCACCAGTTCAGAGATGCCCCCACCTCCTCTTCTCCTCCAATTTAAGAGGGTATATTCAGAAGTCTCTAGTAAACAGCTTTGTGGGCAAGGGGAAAGCATTTAGAGTATCAAAGGTCAGGCCACCACGGCTCGTCCAGAGCCTCAGCTACGACTACACTTTTTTCAAAGGCTTGAAAACAGACGACAGACTTTCTGTTGTGCTCTGTGCCCACAGCTTACAGCAGCTTTGAGAAAGCCAAGCAGCGCAGCAGATGGCAGACTCCGAGCAGCTGCTCCGCAGCTCTCTGAGCAGAGAGAAGCAAGCTCCGCGTAACCTGGCGGAGGGTGGTACAAAGCCTCACTAGCACACACCAAACACCCCGTGTTTACGCAAAGCCTTCCGAATTTTTATTTACTTTTTTGGAAGGAAAATAATTCACATCCCGCTGCCCCAAACACATGCGTTCTCCCACAGTACTGTCAGGAAATCTCTGTATAAAGAGAAGCACAAGAGATTACCAACTGTGTTGGCCACGTTGTTGATCACTTGTCACCTTTCGACTTGGGGAAAAAAAAAAAGGTTACATGATGTTCTTCCTAGGTATGATTACCAAAGTCACGGCAACAAGGCCGCAGTGCTATTGCAGGCCAGAGGACCGCTGTACGACCCCCTTTGCCTTTCCGAGTGCACATAGATATACACATATGTTGGGGAACACAGAGGTGCTATATCTGCTAGCAAAAGCTTCTAGCCTAACTCGGCTGCAGCTGACTCACATCAGAGGGAAGATACATGTTGGCACTGATTTGCTACCCTGGCTCTGTGACACACAACATCGCATACTGTACAGCTTTGCCAGTAAAGCAAAATTTGTCACTGTGGACTCTGTGTGTGTTTCCAGCACATTACAGCTCCATCAGCAAAGAGGTTTTGGTGCAGATGTGCAATGCTAGCAGTTCTCTACTAAGAAAGATCCTCTCATACTGCCGAAATAATAGCAGGTCACAAGTTTCCTCATAAACAAAAGCTGCTTTTGTGTTCAGTATTTTCTCCCCAATCTGCCACTTTTATTTCCCTCCCCCCTTTTTATTCTCATAATCAACTACAGAATATTTCCACTCAAGTGGCTCTAAGCATTAGCATTTATTACAGCAGCACCCAGAGTTCCCAGGGTGATGGTGACCGGAAAAGTACAAATATGTATCTGTCAAGGAGAGAACATCTGACATCCTACAATGCATAGGACGTTTTCTGTTAATGACATCAGGTCTTTCCAGTAGATGAACAAAACGGAATCAAACCAAATATATAAACAATGCCACACACAGAATTTCAATCTTTTATGTTTCCACCTTTACATGAAGCAGGTTTTTTTCCAGATTTTCTTCTGAAACTATCAGAAGCAGCAGCTTTAGAATCCAGAATCCATCTGTTTAGGCCCTTCAGTCATCACTGAACAGTTTTTACAGAAAACATGCAATGGAGAATCACCTGCTACTTCCATTTCATTCTCAGCAGGAAGAAAACCCACACAGCAGAACAGGGGAGGCTTAATTCCACAAAAGCCACTTTTCAATTAAGCCCTAAACCTGTTGTTTCAAAACTGAGTATTTCTTATCTTGATGCCCAACTCAAACAGCAACAGAAAGGATGTTTCACACAGATTACGGGAGCAAAATATGCAAGTTCTAGAGAAAGGCAATTTTCCGAGCAGAACCAAAGAAACTGACTTAAACACCAGCAAGTCAGCCCTAGAAGTTTCCTTATCATTATAGATTTGATCTTTTTTTCAGCATTTCATCAAGTTTTTTCCCCTCTTGTCTTGCAGGTGTCCCCATACATACACTTTCTTTTTAAAGGCAAAGTCATTCTTCCGCAAAATTACTATTGAGAGTATCTTGTAACAGAATTTAAAACTCCCAGGGAGTTTTCCAAGAAAGGTATTCTGAAAAGCAATTTGCTGATCACAAAATCAACAGTTTCTCCAGCCCCTGTATACTGTTGGAGGCAGGCCAGAACTGCCAAAAACGTTATTACCCAGACACACATGCAGCGTGAGCTGCACATCATTTCTCTCAAGCCGTGTATCGTCCTGCCATCAGCTTCAGAAGCAGCAGTGGACAAACCACTCACAACAGACAACAAGCTAGTTTTGACCACCACCCAAAATTACCAGAGCCAGTTTGTTAACCATTTGCTAAATTAACTGGTAAATAGCAGAAGCACCACATTCCTCTTGCGCATTAACTTTACCAAGGCTTCCGATTCTAATGTTGTTAATAAGCCAGCGGGAACGCTCGTGTTGCTGAAAGAGCAGGCTGTTTCTGCTAATCCCACGCTTGCCTTCACTACCAAGCACAACTGGTCCCATGAACACGAGAAACTTTCTTGTCTGAAGTGAACAGATCGCTGATACTGCAAACACGTTCCTAGCAATGAGAAGTATTAGTGCATTACAATAATATACACTAAATTATGCAAATTAGGAATAAGGAAGTAAGTTTCAGGGGATTTATTAAAAGCAGAGGTCACGGTAGACAAGGTATCAGTGGTTTTCACAGAGGAAGGGACTAAAGGGAGTTTTAAGAAGAGATTGGGTAAACCAGAGGCAAGACAGGATTTTTCTTCCCCCGCCCTCTTCATGCTTATATCACATTAAAACCTCAAAATATCAGAATTGCTGAATTAACTGTTCTAAAAGCAGGGAAATGCTGAGAACACAGATGCCAGGGCCACACCTTGGGTGTAGGCATTACAGTGTAAAACACAGAGACAGAAAACAGGATGCTGAGGCAACCGACAGATGAAACAGTGAATCGTTTGGGAGGGGGCAGAGCAGGAAGCCGAAGTCTCACAACTGTATTGTAGAGAAGTCTCCTCAAGCAGGAAGGCTGCTGGAATTTCACATTGTTCTTGGGCTACGTCACAGGATGGACATGCAAGTTTCAGCTCCTGTCAAGGGCAAGGAGGAATTTCTGTATTTGGGGGTCTGATTTCATCTCATGTTCTGTTTCAGTACAAGTTGGTAAAATTTCAGGTTAATTTCTAAAGCTTTGGAAGTAACCAGTGGACTCTTCGCTCACATTGACCCACTTCCACAGACTGCCGGAACACATAGCTCTTACCCAAAAGTGTATGTTAATTAAAATTCTGCAAAACAAGATTACTTAAGCCTGCCCCAATTCTTCAGAATTTTATGTATGTATTTAGCTCCATACCATGCAGGCAGTTCCATTGATGTAAATGAATTATTCAAAGTAGAAACATCTGCAAAGCTGCACTGGATCAGCGATTTAAGCACAAGTCCTGCCAGGAAGCGAAAGCGGTTGGCTGTCTTAGCTAGTGTTTGGCTATGCTAGCTTCCTTTTCAGAAGATTGTTAAAATAATTCATTTTAGATTAGTACAGACATTCAAGGGGGCTAGCCTGAGATATCCAGCTGCTTCCATGTAAGAGACGCGTGTAGCCTTAGAGAAGCAACAGCGTTCAGAAACTCCTCACTGGACCTAACAGATGTCATTCCTTACCCCATTCTCTTCTCCAGAGCAATCCTGATTGGTGATGGAGGAAGAATGTCTCTCCTTGCAAAGACACAAAGGTTTATGCCTCAAGCAACTGGAAGGACAAGCTAAACATCACCATATGTTGTCTCCTGAGCCAAAAATATTGCTGGACCTTCATCGGCTTGGTCCCTTCGAGGCATGACCCACACATCTGCGCGGGCGCGAATGAAGTATCTGACAACGCAGAAATAAGAAGCAGAACTGCGTGCCGAACTCACACTGTTTATGCAATAACACTTTGATGTATAGAGAGACCCTTCATCATTACAAATCACCATGTAAAATACGCTCTGTGATGCTGGAGTGTTAAAGAAGTCTCAAACTGAGGAAATACAGAACGAGCATCAATGCCAGAAGTCAGTAAGGTACATCCAATAACACCTTCATAGTGTTAAACCTGGTTATATTGACACCGTAATATTTGAATGTGCTTATTTTCCACTGAGCTGCCATCTGTGCGTTAGGGATGCTACCGCGATAGCCTGCCACAGCAGATCTAAGCTACAGTGACCTCTCACGAACTCGCTTCCTAATCTGGCATCGCTCCTGCATCTTTAACAACTTTTACACAAACATTTAAATGTCTTGTAAGCGTCATCCCTCCCCTTATTTTTCATTTTCTTAAAGCCTTTAGCATCCTTCTTTCTGCTATTTCCTTACATTCCCTGATCTACTTTACTGAGGATTTGGGGGATTCAGATCAGCTGAAGTTTATTTAACCTTTGAAACTGCATTTTGCGTTGATCTGCAGCAGCAAACCTGGGCCCGTGGGAAAAAAAGCATGACGCTTGGCCATTTCTCACACAATCAGAGACTTTAGTTTTGGTCCCTAATTACACGGATTATGAGAAGAGGGCCTGCACTTTCAAAATACCAGACTCCTGTCTTGGCCTTGGGCTCTAGCAGGCTGTTGCTCCACATGCAAGAACTCAGCCTACCAAGAGGAAACTGCAGCCTTTTTGCGATTGCAAAATGAGGCTTCCCTTTGTCATAGGAGTCCAAAACTGAGCTGCAAGTCCGCTGGGATCCCTACATTTGACACTTCAGGTATGCTGCGCTGCACCCAAGCACACAGCTTCACACACAGGCCTGCTTCACTGTTTTGCCTGCAGGCAGCCACAAGAATTCGTAAAAAGGTTTTCCGTATGTATTTCTGTTTTCCAAGTACATTTTGTGAAAAGAAGCATACGTAAGTACTTTTATTCTGCTTTGCTTTCTTTAGCTATCTTTCCCCATTTTTTTTTTTTTGGCCAGCTCAGAACTGAAGAAGCTCCACAAAGCAGGCTGCCTAATCAGCACTGGCTGCAGGGCAGGTATGTGAAAAATGCAGCTTCTGACAGGGCAGGCTCCTTTCTGTGTAAACACCAGAAGTGACAGGTGAGATGAAAGCACTGCAAAAGCAGCGTTCTCCTTCTGCTTCCACTTGTTCATATGCCCACTAGAGAACAACAGAATGTTAGCAGATATATAACTCAGAAGCACTGTTTTAAAAAATTACTGTAGTTTGAAGAACCTACCCCATATCGCTGCAACTTCATACCTTCTTCTCTAAAACAATTTTAGAAAGCATTAGCCTGGCCCACGTGGCAGATGGGTTGCCATATAATAAGTGTTTGTTCAAGACTGGCATTACTCTGTTCTTTAAAGCGCTCGTCCAGAACCACTCTTGCTCCAGTGAGTTCAAAGATTCAGTGCACACGATGAATTTGCAATCTCTTTTCGGAATGCAACAGCTGTGTTTTGTTCAAGAGCAATTTAGTCAAAGCACAACTAAGTAATGCAATGATCAACTGGGTCTTTTCCAACTACAGCCTAAAAAACTTCTTTTTTTTGTATGCATTTCTCATTTTTAGGTTTAGGCACACCATTTAACTGAATGATGTTGTGACCAGGAACATCTACGTAATATAAAGCACAGAAGTAAATTGATTTTTTTAAGGCAATTTAAGTACCTAAAGATCACCTATATGCTTTCAACAGCAATCTATTCAGTGTTCATAAACTCACCCAATAGTAGCTAGAGAGACAAGAAATTCAAACCGTTTTCTGTCTCTTTATCAAATTCCTCTAGTAACCAGGTAACATTCAGCACACCTAAAGAAAACCAGTCTCCCTTAACTCCCTCTCTTCACTAGTCATCCCCAGTACCACAGCACAGAGTCAGCTCCCCACTTGGGTTTTCTTTAGACCATCCACAATCCCTGTGGTTGACTCCTGACAAACACTTCAACGAAGCAGACCGTGGTAGGAACTTCACAGAACCCCGAACACGCAGGCCCTGCGCTGAAGCGCTTCAGGGAGCAGACACAAAGAGAGAGAGCATCAGGAGACAAGAGATTAGAGCAAGACGACTTGTTCTTGGGGAAGCGCTAGCTTGCCAAAACAAGTAAGTCGCACCCAAGTCGTTAGCGGTGTTAAAGAGGATGTCTAAAGCGACGAGGATGAAGGTTGCGAGACGTCTCTCCTGAAATCAGGGCACGGCAGGAACATCACTGGAAGAAGGGCTGCATTTTCCAGCGGCGCTGCGACCACGCTCTTGAGGTTGTGAGAAAACAACACCTTGAGGGAGCCTCGAACGTCCCCGCAGCTGGCGCGTTCCTTCGGCCTGCCAGCCCCGCCGGGCAGGCCGCCCCTCGCCGGGCAGGCCGCCCCCCCGCCGCCCCTCACCGGGCAGGCCGCCCCCCGCCGCCCCTCGCCGGGCAGGCCGCCCCCCACCGGGCAGGCCGCCCCCCCGCCGGGCAGGCCGCCCCCCGCCGCCCCTCGCCGGGCAGGCCGCCCCCCGCCGCCCCCCGCCGGGCAGGCCGCCCCCCGCCGCCCCTCGCCGGGCAGGCCGCCCCCCGCCGCCCCCCGCCGGGCAGGCCGCCCCCCGCCGCCCCTCACCGGGCAGGCCGCCCCTCGCCGGGCAGGCCGCCCCCCGCCGCCCCTCGCCGGGCAGGCCGCCCCCCCGCCGCCCCTCACCGGCCAGGCCGCCCCACGCCGCCCCCCGCCGGCCAGGCCGCCCCCCCCGCCGCCTCTCGCCCGGCCCGGCCCGGGGGGCGCTCGGGGGGCCCGGGCTGAGGCCGCCAGCCCTCGGCCACGC
This sequence comes from Morus bassanus, assembly GCA_031468815.1. NCBI lineage: Eukaryota > Metazoa > Chordata > Aves > Suliformes > Sulidae > Morus > Morus bassanus. The sequence goes on from CM062577.1 coordinate 31,095,782, forward strand.
TAACCGCAGGGCTGCCGTCAGCGCACCGAGAGCGGCCGGGAACCACGTCTGAGGGCGCACGGACGTCGCTCCGAGGGCACAGATGTCGGCAGGAGGCCCGTGGCACAAGCGCGCCATTAAACGCCCAGCTTTCGGCAGAACGTCCGCAAAGGCAGTAAGTAAGTAAGACGAAGCCGGAGCGCCGCCGGAGAGGCTGCGCGGGCCGGCCCGGCACCGCCAGGCCCCGCCGCGGCGGGCGGCTCCCGGGAGGGGACGCGCCGCCGCCGCCGCCGCCGGTCTCACCTGCCGCCCAGGAGGCTCCGCGCCCGCTCGGCCAGCGCGCCCGGCACCTCGGCCCTGCGGAGGGCGCCGCTCCCCGCCGGGCTCCACGGCAGCGGCTCCCCCGGGCCCAGCGGCGACGGGAAGTCCCTCAGGAAGGAGCTCAGGGGAGCCCCGGCCGCCTCCGCCTCCAGCGCCATGGCGGGGCCGCGCTGAGGCGCGCTGCCCGGCCGCCGCCGCCTCGCCGGGAGCGGAGCGGAGCGGGCCGGGGGCGGGCGGGGCGCGGAGCGGCCGCCGCGACGGCCCCTTTAAGCGCCGCGCAGAGGCGGGGCCGGGCGGAGGGGGCGGGGCGGCCACGCGGCCGGGCGGAAGGGCGGGCCGGAAGGGCGCGTCCCCGCAGGGCGGGAGGGGGCAGGGACCGCCCCCCCCCCCGGGTCGTTCCCGTTCCCACCGAAGGGCCGGTACGAAGAGGCTCCGGGAGAGCGGAGTCCGCAGCCACGGCCGGGGGTTCGCTGCGCCCAAGTCCTCGCAAAGCGAGCTGCCAGGGCCCTGGCGCGGTCCGGCGGCCGTGCCTGTTCGCTACGGGTGTCGGGATCGCGGGATCGCGAAGGGAAGGGCAGCAAGCTGGCCTGCTTCTCAAACGAGCTGGCGGTAACTACGTCCACCGACTGCACTCTAACCCCCCCTCGCTCATCCAAGAACGCCTCCGGCTTAGAAAAGGGAGAGCGTCAGTAGATGAGATGGAACCGTCTTTGTCCCCAGCTGGAGTCTCCGAAGAAGAGTGGCTGACAGCCCTGAATCCTAGACTCACAAAAGTAACACAGCATCAAAACCCGCAGTGACGTTAGTACGACGCAGGCATCGGAATCCTTGCACTGACCTCTCGCCTAGACCTTTTGGGTATTTACAGCATGTCGACTAAAATCCCTTTCCTTCTTGCCCCACACTGTAGCTCTCTAACTTTGCTGGAGCGTAGGACCGAAGCACGATGCCATTCTTCTATCTCACCCAAGAAATGGCAAAAGTCTTTCCCAAAAACGGGAGTCTAGTTTATTACTTTGTCTACTGGCTTTCTGATCTTTAATACCATAAAACATGGGCCTTTCATTTGGGAAGTATTAAACAAATAGTTTTATCAAGACATTAACCTGAATATTCAGCTTGGAGGGAAAAAAACCCAAAACAACCAAACCCCAAACCTCAAAACTCCGTCCCCCGCCAAGGACACGGCCGTTAATGCTGTTTGTATTCCCCATCTCCTCTTCCATATTCAAACATCTAGACATGAACAGGGGACACATCTTATCTTCCAAAGAGCAGCCGTTTCCAGCGTGCACAACTAGAAATACCTTTTTACTTCACGTATTAAAAGAGCGATAAGGACTCTGTCCTTACATTATATATCCAGTTGTCCCTGGAAGATAAGAGAACATCTTTAGAGGAAGAAGGAATAAAGTATCAGATGCTGCAAAGCCAGGACAGGGAACACATTTCCCAGAAGCACATGTTCAGTGAAATAACACTGCTGCGAGCATTTGCAGTACCTCAATTTCTTGTTTTCTCCTTCTCAGACATCTCTGTTTCAGAGCCTTAGCTCGTGTTCTGTCCCATTCCACTGAATAAGGTAGGAAACGCAATATACTTCACACTTCTTTAAATCGCAAGAGCTCTCTGAAAAGGAAAGGGGAAGCACAGTTAATGCTTTCAAAACTTTCTTATTTTTTCTACTGGGATACTTCACGGAGGATCCCATAAAAATAAATTATCTATGAAAAAAGAGAGGGCCACTATTACACTGTTTTAAGTAGGCTTTTAATTCAGTGGTTGGATGCTCAGTTTTGTGAAGGATCCGAGTGCCCTGAACTCCTGCTGAACCTAGTTCAAGTGTAGGATTCCTGACGGATTGAAGCACTGGGCACAAAGCTAACTGTGTGCAGCAACAGAGGCTGCTGAGGTTTTTGGAGATTTCTAAGCCATTACAGTTAAGAAGATTCTTATCCCACCACTTCCCTTTGTATTCCCACGCTAAACTATAGCAGCCTGTGTCCTGCAACATCCCTGCTGTGATCACTCCCTACTGGCAGTTCCAAGAACAAAAATTGTTTTTAAATAGTTGAATTATATAGGAGAGAGCAACCTTGGGTACGGAATGACATCAACCCTCCAGTGTTACTAGCCCTAAAACGGCTACTGATCGCTTTCAGACAGATGGTTTTTGTCTGTACTGTATTCTTTCCCTGCTCCTATCAGAGATCTCATCCTTCTTTTCCTTCCACACAAAAATAATTATCAGGTCAAAAATCTGTATTTTGATACTACTCTTAATCCCAAGCACCGCACCGTCTGTCTGTCTTTTGGCACCAACTTTCTGGGGAGACCAGCTGCTACCTGCCTCTCCCCAGGCTGACAAAAGCAAGCTTCCGAGGGCACACTAGTGCCATCTCAGCAAGGCCATATCATACAGGTCCGTTCATTTTTATTCTTTCATCAGCCATAGGAGCCAAGTCGATCTCCTGAGTGAATGATGCTATTTCAAAGGTAACTTCCTAAATAACAAAAGCTTTCCCCTGAGCTTTTCCCGTGGAATATAAACTGAAAGTAGAAGAGATTTCTTTCATAAACCGTAATTCCTTTCTTTGTTCCAGTAAGAACCGTACACGAGACATGTAGCACTCACCTTAATGTTAGAGACATCTCCAGGGGCTTCATCATTTTAAGAAGTTTCTTGCTCTCTTGTACCTTTTAAAGCAATCCCAGGAATATGCCTCTAAGTTTCCAGTAGAAACTGAAAGCACTCATCACCCCTGCCTCCTTTCCTCTCCGCTCCAGAGACAATTGCCACCACCAACCTGTGTGCCAGGCCACGGCACTAAGAGCCCAGTGTGGCACCTCCTGCAGCGCGCAGCCTTCTCCCAGGCTGCGGCCACCCCATGCTGCCTGGCTGCAGAGGGAGAACAAGCTTCTCTGGCAGCTGGCGCAGAGCAAACCCAATGCCTCAGGCACAGGCACCGACGGTTCTGAATGACCGTTCGCAGTTACTAATATATCTGTATCAGAAAGAACTTTGCCATTTGTGGTAGTTAGAAGGGAGCCACTGAAATCTGCCAGAACACGTAAAGAGCTCATTTTAAGCACTTGAGAGAAAGATCCCAGCAATTTATTTCCACTGGCGCTAATACAGCAAAGAGATTTTACAAGCGAAAGTTCGTCTGCCAATAGCCAAAATAAAAGCCACGTTTGGAGAAAGAAAAGTGTTCTCACACAGCTCAGAAGCCACAAAGAACGACTGGTAACAGGTTTGCCACGCTTCCAGGGCCACCACCTCGGAAGTATCACAGAAATCCCAGCAGACAGCCAGCACCCTACACAGCAGCAGAAGCTGGCTGAGCACACAGGTATTCTCAGAGCCGTATCCTAGTGCACCAAAGCAGGCTACAGAGGTAAGAGGACTTGAACAACTGAATCAATACAAGCACCCTGAAAGCTATTATAGTTTCTGCTAAGATCTACGGCTCTAAGACATTACAGCAAGATGATCTTTAAAACATAAAAAGCTCCTCCCTCCAGGCTAAGGGAGATGCAAAGACAGTTTGTTTTTACCAGAAAGAACATTTATTATTTAGGAAAAAAAAAACCCAACCAAACAAGAACTACAAAAAGAAACTTCTGCCTATGGCTGGGTCTTTTAAGCAATACTATTAAAACATAGTTCGTGTTTGAGCTGTAACTGTATAAACATTTGATCAGAGGAACAGGCTTGGGGCTGTGGTGTTTTGTCTTGTGTTCTCTTGTCCAGTAAATGCACACGCCGTGCCAATTAAAACAACAGAGTTGTACGTTACCTTTTGTAGGGACTTGTCTTTCCTTTCCATTGCCAGCGAATCACGCGTCAAGTTGCTCTCTGCACAGTCCGTGTTCAAATGCAGTAGCCTTTGCACCAGGTAAAACTGCGATGGCATCTCCCCATCCAACAACTAGTGCTGAAACTGTTTTGGGGGTATAGACGATACAAACTGTACTTGATCAGATGACCAGATAAGATCGGCTATGCGCACATGGAAGGAAAGGAGAGAGCATTATGCATTCGTACAATTAGATTTTGTAATGTGGCACCCAGTGCCACAGTGGTTAGATACAGCTCCTCAAAAAACACAAGGACACCCTCCTTTTGATGACAAAACCAACGCTGAGGTGACAATCTGGGGTACAGACAGTACAAACTGTATTTGATCAGGTATGATCAGCAGGGTGAACACAAGAGGAAAAGAGCAGCATGGGTACTCTTATCTGACCTCCCGCAGCAGGAGGAGGTCTCATTTAACTGGCACCCGTTGACCAAAGGTTATTAACTTGGCTGCACAGACCATAATTTGGGAATCACTGCTCAGTGCAGATATTCCCCTTCACATTTGTAATTTCCATTTTGTATGTCTCTTGGCTTTATTCTCTTATGCAGCAGAGTGACAGATTTGAAGTAGTGCTCTTGCTACTGCAGATGTAATTTAAAGATCTGACAGCTACTAATCATTTATTATTTTTGAAGATTCAAAGTCAGGTGAGACAAGTCTCATTCCACACTGGAAGACTACAGCAGCATAACACTGATCTTAATCAGCTCTTATATTCCTGGCACTTGTATTGCTGACAAAGGCCCCAGAAATGATGGAAGAGGGAAATTTCATCTCCTTTCTATCAGCCGCAGGTAACAGTCTAGGAAGATTTCTTGAGCCTCCCTACTGTTTGTGACCTCTACTTGGACCAATGAATTCCAATTAAAAGCTTAAGGGCTTACTCAGTGACTAACTAATCATCCAGAAGAATTTGTTTCGTGACTAAATCAAGGAGTACAACAATCTAAGGTGTTTAACTTTTCTAAGAACGGGAAAGCAGTGAAGATCAAAAATACTCAAAAATGAACTTAAAGGGAAACAAATTTTTTTATAAGAAGTTTATTTTTCTGTTGTGTGGCCATTATACAAAGTAAGCAGCCAGAGCTGCCATTTTGTCCTTGGGTTTCTTTGGATTGAGTCTTCCTCCAGGCCTCCGGCCTTTACCTCTTCCTCGGCCTTGCCTTTTTCCTTGTCCCCCACGGTGCATGGGGTGCCTCATGGCTGCATGTTTCAGCTCCACCAGATCTTGAAACACAGGATCACAGAATACGCAGCCTGAATGCTGGGTCTCGTCACCAGGTAGAGGAGATTTCGCTTTGTTAAAATCTACGTCCACAAGGGCGGCATCACACAAGTCACAGGTCTCCGGCGACACTCGAACTTTGTGGGCATTCTCAAAGAAGTGCACAATCACGTTGCATTTGTTGCATGCCATCTTCCACTTGGGACCGGACGTCGAGTCTAGCACCAGAACCCCATTCTCGCATTCAACGCACTGCCCAATTCCAAGCATGCTAAGGGAATGCTGGCATGTGGGGTGGGTGCATTCATTACAGCCCATTCCTGGGGGAAGAAGAATAAAACCATACCACGAGGAACCCTTTATATCACTACCCAGTTTGGAGGAAGCGAGACACAGAAGTCAACGACAGCTTAGTATATTATAGGTTTTCTAAATTACTAAAGAATGGAACCACTCCCCAAATGGCAACTTGCCTCTTCACAGATTCAGAATAATCCCTTGCTCAAAAATTTTTCTGTAATGGCTTTCAGAACTGCCAGATACTGCCACTGTACAGTACAAGCAGTTTGGACACATTAGTGATGAAAACTAATTACGTTTTCAGTTAAATGTATGTCTCCTAACTAACTGCTACTTTATACTTGCGCTATACACTGTTAGTACAAGACATTTTTAATTAAAAGGTGGCAATAAAAAGATGCCAAAAAGCTCCTGACACTCAGAGCTTCAAAGCACTACTTTAAGTTTTGGTCTCGCAGTTACCAGACTAACTGCAACTTTTACCCCTTCTTATATCCTTCAACAGCTTTTGACACACCATCTGCCTCAGAATTGAAACACTCTCAAGACCTGGTCTTAATCTGTAGTCCTATCCATACCAAGCACACACCAATTCACAAGGTGTCAGAATCTGTTTTTCACTGCATACTGAGTGTTACAACGGCCACCTACTGTGCATGCATGTAAATTAGCTTCTTACTTCTTTTATAAAAAAAAAGTATGCAGAAATGAGTTAACTAATAAATTTTGGTCAGCGAGCTTGACATGAATTTTAGGTACCTGTAATCTAATTGGAACAGTACTTAATATTAAGCAACAGTGATTAAAAACTACTAAAAAGCACACTGTATAGACTGCACCTAATTTACTTCAAGTGAGGTTGATCCCTGCATGTTTACATAATTCCTACCTTTTTTCATGTCCCTGAAGGGAGGATGGTTGTAACAGTATGGACAGAGTGGGTAGCTCTTTCCTCTGGATCCAGACGACCACAGCACCAGCTCAAAGTCATCTAGGGGGCAACGCAACTCTTTGTAGAGTTTAATGGTACCATTCTGTGGGAGACTATAGGTGTCATCACAGTGAGAGCAGTGCAGACGACTTGGTTTGGCCTGGAAATAGAATACAAATCTCCTGAACAACTGTAGTGTCAAGTAGCGTTCAAACTCGCAGTAAATCCAGCTGGGGCTGCTCTCTGGTTTGTTCCCCACAGAGAAACTCCATCAGGCTTTTTGTTTTAGAAATGTGCTCTTGACAACCACACATTTGAATCCAAATTCACTAATGGAAAAGGGTTTTCTACTCAATGGCCCCCAGCAAGTGAAATTTAAATTCCAAGCATGAGGCGAACTTACCTGAATATATTTCATAAAACGATGGCATTTACCACAGCGGGAAAGAGGTTTACCTGTGGCAGCTAAGGGCGAAAAAGACACTTCCATCAACTCATCCATACCTGCGAAAGAGATAATCACATTTATGTTAGAATTCTAGTTCTTAAGAGGAAATCTTGCACAAAACCATCTACAGGACCTATGAAGAAGTGGGAATGAAAATATTTTACTCACAATGCTCCTCCTTCTTTAGGAAGACTTTTTAAATACACCGTGTTTTGCAGTGAGCATGTACAAACACACAAGGGTAAGTACTTCAGCTAGTCTGAAGTTTTTGAAAACTCCCCGCTACAGAGTCACAAAATAAATTTGAAGTGGAGTTTTGGAGCCATGATTCAGTCCATTTCCTTTCAGAGAGCAACTTCATTTGACTCAAAACTTCCAGTCCTGGAACACAACTTCTTATTAAGCCTAAACCTCTGAAAGGAACCTAATATACAAGTATTTTCTACTAGCATCTTTGCAACAATTAAGTGATTGTAGGGAACTCCACATGTAAAAAGTTTTACCTGCAATAGAATCCACAAAATAGTGAAATTTCCTTTTGAAAATATCAAGGGTGTGCTCCAGGACCTGATGATAATTCGCTTTACCCAGAGCTATTAAGTTGAGTTGCTTCTCTACGGCACTGCGGATCGTAGGAAGAACCAATTCTGCATCTAACAGAAAACAAGAGACAACAGCAACAGAGAAGCAGCAATGAAAGATCAAAAAATGGGGGTAGGAAACTGTCCATATGTAAACCACCATCAAAATAAACAAGCAACTTTTAATTATTATAGTCTTTGGAATCAGTAATACTTTCCTGGATGCATTATTTCAGACAGAAATGCTCCTTTACAGTGACAACAGCCCTTAACATACTGAAGGGAAAAAGAAGGTAAGAGGATGGAAAGGGAACAGCATTTAACTGACCTATTTTGTAATAACCATGAACCAGAACAATGCCAAGGTTTGTAGGCTTTAGTCTCCGACCACTCTCCACGGTGACGTAGTTTCGCTGGCAAATGTTGTTAATGTGGACTGGAATACTTGCATCAGTTCCTGCCACACAAAGGAAAACATACCCATCCTGAACAAAACAAAGTTTTCATTGAATTACTCATTTCTGACTTCTCCGGTTTTGTCAAGTTATAGTGCTCCTGAAATCACTTAACATTCAGATACCTTTTTACTGTTACCCAGCTTCCAGTGGATAAGAGTTACTAGAGAGAGAAGTTATGTCCTTTGCAGTTCTGAGAAGTCTGAAACATGCTTTAACCTTAATTCTTTCATCTCTTCCATGGAATTACTATTGGGAAGACACCTATTCACACAATCACTAATTCTGGAAAACCACAGTGGAATAAGAGACTATGTTTGTTTTGACTGGACAAATTTATGAAAATGCATCAAAGGAAACAAGTCAGATTAAAAAAGAAAAAGCCGTATTGTGGTAAGTTGAACAGTAAGATACAGAAGGATTACTGGAGCCAGCAAAGCTGGAGCAAGCTGTAAAGGAAATAATTCCTAAGAATGGGGAGGTGCATTCTTCCACGCAACATCAGCTCTTTCTGACACAGAAGTGACAAGGATGTGCTATGAAAGGATACTGCTTTGGCCAGAAACTAGGCATAAGGATAAGAAAGGGAAAGGAATGTGGAGGAAGAGACAATCTACCATCTGCTAAGAGGGACTACAGACATTGGGGCGGGGGGAGATCATTACTGTACCTATTCAAATGAATACTGAAAGGTCATTACCGACAGAGAGAGTTCAGAGGAGCGATTCAGACTCTTTGCACTCTTGGTGGATGCATTACAGGATAATGTAATTTAACCTACCGATGCCATGCTTTTCCATCAGAGTGATAAGTTCTGCTTCTGTCAGGTAATCAGGAGGACTGGTTTGCTTTTCCAGCAATTTTATTTCACCAATTGGAAAAAGATCTCCTTTCTCACAGTGGGGAAGGCTCTCTTCCAGCGGGATGCTGTGCCACGGCATAATTTCTGTGAACCCTGGAGGTAATGAAACAAACGAACAACTATAGTGAGAGCTTATCTTCACAGCTTTCAAAAGGCCAAGATTTAAGTTTCTAATTTTAACATGGGCCACATTATAAAGTTAAGAGGCTGTCTGCCATATCATGCAGAAAATACCTGAGGCTAGGAATTCTGAGGCAATACAGTATCACAAGACAGTATCTCCCGCTACACTGCATCAAATCTATTCTGTGTGTGATTCGAGTCAGGTTCATGTATGAAAAAAAGTAAATGCTTTCCTTGAATGAAAGCACAGTGCCAGAATGGATGGGAAGAGTTTCTTAAAAAGGAAATACAAATAGTACGTCATATTAATGTAATAAGGACTATTGGGCCAGCTTACCATAAAAATCTGTGGTGGTGCTACATTCATTTTACAGAGGCCCAAGAAAAAAAATCTGCCTTTGTGTAATTTAACCCTCAAAAGGCATTTGCTGTCTATAAACAGACTGGTCTTCACGCAGGCAAACGTGGCATTAAGTCTTTGAGACTGCTACACGAAAAATGAGACTTCTTTTGTAACTGAAGTATGGAAACGAAGACAAAGATTTGGTCTCTGGTCTTGATACTTGCTCCCAAAGCCTCACTTTTATATTCATTCAATGTATTAATGGGGAATAAAAAAATAAAATCTGTAGCTAACTACTCCCTGATTTGTCTTACCTGGTGAAGTTACCACTTTTCCGATACAGGTAAAACGTTCAGGGCCAATACTGAAAGAAATGGTGGTTTGTAGATACTTGCAATCAGCGCTGACAGTGGCAATGAAATGCCTAGTTATATACTCATATAGTCGCCATCCATCTCCACCTGAGGATAAACAACATCTTACCCACAAAACTCAAGTCCTGCAGCTCTATGTAAAATCTGCACTAAAAGGTACCACAGGTATCACAGGAAAAACTGGTGCCTAAAAGAAAATAACATTCAAAAGTCCGTCCGGTTTCCCCTTTAAAATTTCCTGCCTATAGAACTGTCCTGTCATACAGACATGAGCTGTGTGCAGATGCTCTTGGAGAAGGACTGCCAATTTAGCCAGCCCATCTCCCAGTTTTGCAATGTGTTTGAATGAGAGGATAAAGTAGAAAAGACTCTTCTTATTTGCTTTAAAAATAAAAAAAAGACATATGAAGAAAAATAAAATGACCTACTGCTTAGGGCCACTAAAGACCACACCCTAATCTAAAACCTAAAATGGGATTCTAGTGGCCACACTGGCCAGCTTGAAGTCCTGCAAGAGATCACTCTAAAATACTATTTATTAACACTAATATGGGTTAAATTTCAAAGCAGAGTTTCCTTATTCACAATCTACAGCTAGGAAACAGAATAGTTGAAAGGTTACACTGCTATGAACAGCTTCTAATTCTTAGTGCTGTGCTTTGCATATTTCATCTTGCTGTGTATATAAAGGAAAAAAAATAAGTCTTACACGGCCATTCAGTATCCTGTACAGTTACTCAAGATTTTAAAGCATTTGTTTTTCTGTCGGAGATTATTTCACTGATTCATGAAAATCCAAAGCTATCAGTTTTCTACAACAACCTTAGCTACTCCTAGTAAAGAATACAATACATTCACTGAACTTTCTTACAACCTTAAAATCGGTTTTTGAGGGATCACAGTGTACAGAAAGTCAAATGTTACATTTTAACATAAAACCCACAAACCTTAGAGACTAAATTAAAATGCAGTTGAAGTTTGACTTTCAAACACAAAAATACAATAAAATTTCAATACTTGAAAGCTACTATTCTGGGGCAAATTTCTCCTAGCTAAAGCAGCCATTAAGTTGTTAAGTTGGCTATTCCTTTTCCTTAGCAGTACCACGGTCCCTAGATGAATTACTGAAGAGCAGACCAGCTCTGAACTTCACCGTCACTGGAAGTTCACGTTAGGATAAAGATTGCTTTCTCTTCACTTCCTGCTATTCAAATAATTGTACTTTCTGTTGAAAGTCAGGGATTTTCAGACTGGCTCCTAGACCTCAAGGAACTAGTTTCCTCACATAGTGTTCCAACACTACTGAATTTGCCTATACCCAGTTCTGCTTCTGTTGCAGCTCTCATTGGAGTGATGGGAGGATGGTCTCCTGCATCATGGCCTTTCCTTGGACGATTAATGCCTTCTGATAGCAATGCTTTTACCTGGGTGAAAGAAGAGAGAGAAAACAGGCTGGCTGAATTGGATAACAGGTCTCTCTTTGCAGGTTAAGAAACTTTTCAGATCAAATCCATGACTGTACAACATCCATAAATAAAAGCAATTACCAATACTTATTGCTTCTGAAGACCTATAGGTCATAATATACCAAGTAAGATATACTCTAAAACACAGACTAGAGGATGACCTGTTAGTACAGGTTTTGCTTCATGTACTCACAGTTTCCGCCCAGTAAGGATTATTGGCTTGTTGTCTCAAACATCCTTTCAGGTCAAAGTTTTCTGGATAATGGGTAGTTTCTGTTCGAGGGTAGCTAATATAACCCTGAGTGTAAAGACGCTCTGCTATTTGCATGGCATGTTGTGGACCCATTCCTAAGATGGGATAGAGGAAAACAAAAATCATCTACACATCGCTGTGATTATGATTTGTTCGCTGCATCTGAAAGTATACCTTATCAAAGCATTTAAATAAATTATGGTTTGTCCTTTCCATAAGACTTTTGTCACCTTGATCTTACCCAACATGTCACTTCTGACAAGCTTTCTAAACTTGATCCTTCCCCAGAATGAAGTATTATAGGGAGAGGAGGGTATCAACCTATATTTGATACGTCCTTGATTATTTCGCCTGAGAAGCCAAAATATTTTGCTTTAAAACAGTGTAAAAATCTGAACTTTTACACATACCTAAAGCAGCACTGGCCACTCGTAGCATTTCTACCGTGTTCAGAGCCAGTGGTCTCTGCTTCACCTTCTCTTTTTTACTCACAGATTCTACCTAGAAAATAGCATTTTCCCAGTAAAAGTTTTGAAGTTTGGTACCTGGTAAATGTATAATTTCAATCATGCCTATAAACACGTGGCATACCTACCATTATCTATTCTTGTCATATCTGTTTTGTTTTCTTAAAACAGTAACCACCAATATATTTTTACTTTAGGAAATCTGACTAGAGATCATTTTACTGAATTCTGAAATCATAGTCCTAAGGCCTATAACTGCGAACGCAGCAAGGTAGCTTATCGCTATCTTTACTTGCCCTTTCCCTCAGCCACACGGACTTTCAGTGATACACGATTTAGTGCTTATTCCAAGTAATGGTCCTAACTATAAGGATCATGATTTTTAAAAGCTTCATGCAGTCTTTGAACCTTGATGGCTATAAGCACTTAAATCCAAACATGCTGTCAAACAAGTATTGAACAGAGCAGAACTAGAAGTTAATTGGCTATAAAGACTGTATCATACACATGATTAAAAATTTAACTGCAGGAATATTGCCATATAAGTAATTAAATTCTGATTTATACAATGTCTCATGGGAAATAAGAGGTCTGCTTGGAGAGATCTGAACAGTATTTCTTAGCACGTTTAGTAATGAAGACTTCCTATCATGAGTGATGATCATTTCCAAAGTCAATATTAAGAAGCAGCTTCTGCCAAGATGACCACACTAGCATAATATGAACTACAATAAAAAAAACTCTTGCCCTTTTTTCTCATTTACACAAAGTTGAATGGAGTAAAAAACAAGAGACAGATTCTCCACTCTAACAAAAACAAAAAAAACCCCAATATGCAGCAAATGAAATATGAAATGGTATTTCCTTTACATGAAATATGGCTCTTACTGACACTTAGTAAACATTATTACCTTTGCTTCTTTTGCCATCTTTGTTATATTCAGGAACATTTGAGCAATTTCACGATCAAACACCCTCACTCTATCCCAATCCAAAGTGAGAGAACTTTCTTTTTCAGGGCTCACCTATTGACCGAAAAAAAAAAAAATTTAATTCCCACCACCTCTATTACTAGGGGAGTGAGAATGCACATTTCCAACAATGATCCGATAAGCAAATCCTGTTAATACCTGTACTAGGACACAAGTGCTCCAAACATGCAGTTGTACTCTTTTTCACAGGGGCTTTTCAGAAAGGAGGAGGACTGAGTTTTGGGGCAGGGGGAATGACTGGAATTATTCCTGCAGTTAACCGAAATATTTTTCTTATTTTTAGCACTGGGAACACTAAAGGCTGAAATGGGCAGAAATTCAAAGTTTACCATTTTGATTTAGCAAAATCAATCATTTGTATTAAACTGTAGCTAGGTCATGTTTCAAGTCCCACGTACAAAAATAAATATGAAGCAATCAATACGAGAGAGCACAAAACTCTCTCAAAACAGGCACCAACAATTTCCTAGCGTGACACACATGAGATGCATCAGAAAAGAGATGACAGCAGACACCAGATTTCATCTCTTTTTCTTTTAAAATCTAAAAATGGCAACTTTTTACCATCTATCCCTTATTTGTTTAAAAAATCCTTGTGATCCCAAGCAGTAAAACCATGCTGGTTTGCTCTCAGAGCTTGGACAGCAGCGAGGCTATAAAACTGCTGTAAACTGCCAAAGTATTCAGAGGACTCAATTCCCAATTAACAAAATAAGCATTTTATTTGCTTTAAAATTCCAATACTCAGCAACGCCAGTGTTTGTTGGCAGCCTAATTAATTCCTGGATTCAAATTAACAACACAGTCCATCCAAGGACCCCAGGGAACAAAAGAAAACCATTTTAAGTAGTCTTTTTGGCTGAGTCCAAGCTCAGATGGTTAGCACTAAAGAATTCTTATAAGCAGCAGACAATAACTACTTTAACACAAAACTGACATCCTGGAATCTGTTCTTGAGAGAGTGGTGACACACATGTGAACTGAATGAGAACAGATGAGTAAACTGTAGGCATTGTGAATTCTTGTCAGCAGCTACAAATTTATGAATGAACAAAGTGAAAATATAAATGCCTTTCTTTGGTAAAAATACACGTTCCTCATATACGAACAAGCATTGTAAAACTTACTTTAGCTTGCAACACCCAGTAAGTCTCAGGCTTAAATGACTGGATTTTGTCATGCCTTTCAACGCAGAATCCAAGTGTTGGGGTCTGACACGGCCCAAAGGAGATGAGGGAGCTGTCTAAATTCCCATATTTCCCCTGAAAATATTTAGTCTGAAACCTAAGAGAGGGAAAAGAAACCCCAGGAATGAATACATTAATATCCTCACTCCCATGAAAAGCAAAAGTTTTCATTAGCTTATACACACAAATATGAGTAATCTATTAAATCATTCAGGCATTAGGAAAAAAGCATTCTGAGAAATATCATCTCTTGCAGCTAAGTAAGTCATGATTATTTTGCCTCACTGAATCATGTTTATTCCCAAAGAAACGTGGGAGGACATCATAAAATAAGAACATACCATAGCTGCTGATAGGACTTTACCTAGCTCAAAGCCATAACACAATTTTTATTTCTTTTTATTTGTCTGTGCATAAAATTGTTCAGTTTGGTGCTGAGCAGAACTAGCCACTAGAGTCCCGAGACTTATTTTGTGGACAGAGGAGTGTTCCTGAACCTTCCACAAAACTATCTGTTATCTGTGCTGTCACCTTGTAAATGCACAGCCAATTCTGAGATCCAGCTCCTGGCGGGCATCCACTGAAAGAGCTTCATTGCGATTGGGTTCTCCCAAGTGATTCATGGCATTGCAGATGTCTGTGTCAGTAATAGAACTGAATTTAGCTCTATAAATCGTCCTTTCGGTGCTACGAGGTTTGTTCATTACAGGAAGAACAGCATCAAGAACCTAATGAAGATCAGAAGCATATTTTAAGAGTATTTGAAAGGTAAGGGCTTAAGTCAGTTTTTCTCTCTAAAGAAAAAACCCCACTCTCCACAAAATATTTGTCGATATGTAACTACTTTCTTAACTCAGTAAGATGTCACGCCAATACACCAACTGATAAGCAAGAGCAGTTTGTCTATCCACTCAGAAGTACATTAAGAATTAGCAAAACTGAAGGATTTATTTATTAAAGAGCAACTGCAGGACGTGAAGCACTATTCTTAGTTAAATGCAAAGAAATTCACCAGTGCAGCTGCTGCACCTTTTGGTGAATATGTATCAGTTTCTGTCTGGGTTTATTCTATGTATTGCCAGGGCCCAGTTATGATAGTGGTATTTAAAGAACTTAAAACAATTACTTGACAAAACATGCTGCTTTAAACAAAAACAAAAAAATACTCTTCATGTAGGCTCCTGGGAATAGGGTGTTAGAAAAAAAAATCTTTGCGCACCGAAGTTTTAGTTCTGTGCCGTTCATGTGCAGAGCCCACATTCCTGTGGTAAGCCTGCACTTAAAAGCAGCCTCTAGGCTCAAAAGTGTCCAATTGCTTAATGAACAAAAGATAACAGAGATCAAGTTTTATAAGGACAGCAAAACAACTACTCCAGCTGTGAAATACAGACCAATTCTCAAAGCACTGGAATGTGCGAACATTTAAGAGACCTTATTGTTCATCTCAGATGAGCAACAGCTATGAAACTGATTTATGCTCTTTAACTGACATCATAAGAGTTCAAAAGCACGAGTTTTTCCACAAAGGCCCTCCATGCCTTTAAAACTTCATTCAACTTACTTTGAATATTACTGTATATCCATAAAACAATATGCTGATAGTATCGTATGTCACAGACAAATATATTGTGGTATTGTAAGTCTTAAAAATGGAAATCTTACTTCAAAACAGATGTTTTCTCCCTCCTTATCACAATCCAACCACAAGACAATACAATCACAGCCTCTTCCCTCCACCTGTGAGAAAAATTAGCACAGTTCTTTAGCAGTTCAAAAAAAGACCTACCTCCTCACTAACTGCATACTTTTTGTTTCTATTTTTAAAGTACTTAAGGTAATTTATTTGGTGCAAAAACAATTGGAAGAATATAGCAGAATTGACAAGAAGTCTGCAGGTACTTAAACAGCAGCTGAAGAGAGAAGCAAGCTGTGCTTCACAGGACCAGAAGTCTGCCTACAAGATGCTTTTCTGCAGGGCCTGAAACAAATCAGCACAGCTCTATAGCAGTGAAAGTCTGAAACTGCCACAGTCTGTGTGTGCAGCCTCAGGCACAGTCCCTTCCCCTTTCTGTGCCTTAATTTCCACATCAAAAAAAAAAAACCACCACAGAACAAGAAACACTTTCCTAGTTCATAAAGATACCATGAAGTAAGTCTAAATTTATCTGACAGGAATCGGTTTTACACCACATATACTTGCCTTTCAGAAAGTATTATTTTGTAAAAACAACCAAACTACCCCTTTCCTCTCAGAGGGGCGCATGTGAAGAATGAATAATAACCAACATAGACTTATTTTAAAGAAGGCATTTACAAGCTGTGACCTGCACTTGCTGTTAGAAGCAAAACATGCATCCAACGGTCTAACTTTGAGAAGCGGGATATCAAAAACACTCACAAGGCAACAGCAAAAGCGAATTCAACAAGGCAAAGGTTTCAGACAGTGTAAGAACCAGTAAAATTAATAAAATAGATATAACCTTGACAGAAAGCTGCTTCCTGCAGGGAAGAAAATCCTCATTTAATAAGGTACTCATTTCTCTTCAACCCTAGAAGAGCTCTAGCACATCGTACAGCGTATTGCCAAACACTGCCCACTTTTGGGAAGCAGGTGAATAGACCTACTAAATCAACTGCTCAACAGCCTGCAGCATGAGAAACGGTGCGTTCAGACGGACAGCCTGCCTTAGCCGAGGGAAGGTACGTGACAAATGTTTTGAAGGACATGGAATGCTCTGGCATTACCCTCCACCAGAAAACTATCTGTGGTAAAGGCAGACTCAATTTCTTATACTACAGCGAAGATAACTGATCCACGCTAAGAGCTGGGAGAGGGTTATACCTCTGGTTCTTAAATAAAGCTAACTAACCTGTCAGAATTTATTATTTTTTTAAAAAAAGCAAGTCTAATTCATAGCAAAATGCTACACTGCTCTCTCAAATTTATTAATAATTTTTATCGCTTCCCAGAACCAGAGAATAATTTCATTTATTTTTCTTGACAGGATAAAAATAGGTCTCATTGCTTCCTCCAACAGAGCAAGAATAGGAACAATAAATCCTTAAAGACGGAACGTGCTCCAGATGAAATAAAGCAAAAGAATGCCAAGGAAAAAAAAAGATATATATCAAATCTCATAAGAAAGAATACCTGTAAAAACTTCACCATGGTCAGTTTGGGGTTAGCTTCTTTCTTTTCTGTGGGAGCTTTGCTAAAAAGTTCTGCTGGATCCACTTTGTCCCAGCTGTTATATTTCCCTGAAAAGCAGAAGTATAGTGAGTAGAGCTCTAAATATACATTAAAAAAAAAACCCCAAAACAAAACAAAACCAAACCAACCCAACCAAAAACCAACAGACAGCAAACAACATAACTTTGGAAAACACTAGGCTTTCAAGATTTGCCTCGGAAAGCTTTCTACCCCAGCACATCTGGCTTCACTGTATCTCAAGGGACCCCTCAGCATTATGTGAATTGCAGCTATCATTTTGAAACACATGAAGGGAAAAAAAATACTATACACCTTTCGAAGTTTTAACGTGAGCTATTAAACACCTTCTGTTTGTACAATTAATCGACCAGGTGAAGGGGAGGGAGCTATTTTTCTGTGTTTTCACAGTGCACACATAATGTGCATACTGCAGTCTGTTTTATGGCTCATTACTTATGGCCAGTTATGTTTCAGCCCTGTTGTGCCAGGGAGCATCCCGGGTCACCTGCTCATACCAATGCATTTGTTCATTTCCGTTTTTCTGAAGTAACTGTAAGCAGTATTACTTAGCAATTACATTAACTGCACCTCTTCAAAGCACTGTGTAAATAACTCAAAATTTAGTCCTCATAAAACTTGTGAGGTCATTATCATCGGACGGAATACAGTCACATGACTAGTCCCACGCTTCAAAGCAAGCTAGTGACAGGATTCCTCGCGCATTACCCGTACCATGCCTCTGTTTTGCAGTAACACACTACAATGCCTTAGAGAATATCCCTTTGGGCTCTGCATTCCTTCATCACCTTTCACCCAAAGTACCAGAACACTTTTACAGGCTAGGAAATTGAACCTCATCTCCCCTCATTTTCCAGGGACATAATTCAGGCACAGAAAACATAAGTGGCATGCCCAAAGTCAGGCAAGAAGTCAGCCAGAGGACTAGAAACAAAACTCAAGAACTGCTGACCACAAGTGATCCTTTCATCCTCCTTTCCTCTCTAGTTCCGACGTTCTTCCTGAATGATTTCCACAGCGAGTATTTTCCTGTTTCCTATCTCCCTATTTCCTATTTCCCTTGGCGGTTTTACAAGCCATATCAGTTAAAACATTTCATGAACAAATACCTATGAAATCCAAAGTCATGACATGACCGCACACAGATGTCATCTTGAAATGGGCACTCTGTCCTACGAACGATCCGGTGTACTCGTGCACAGAGCAGGCACCGTTCAGCCCCTTGCGAGATGACATGTTTCCTGTGAAAATAAGATCATCAATATCAACAAGATTAAAAAAAACCCTACTGAAGTAACAGTTACTTAGCGTGAAATGACATCTCCCTTTTCCTAGATCTTACAGCTAGGGTCTTCCTGATCACAAAATTCTACTCGTTGATCGAGGTTTTATTTCAGTTAATTATCACTTTAGACCTTTTTAACAGCATATTTAATTTTCAATTGAAGCTATCCGTTACCTCCTCTACCCTTTCCCTCCCACCAGGATATCCTTATGAAAATACAGCTAGTTTTCTAGACCAGTACAGTTATAATCAACTCACTGAGTTTCCCACATGATTTATAAAATATTTACTATAACTTCAAAAATTTCAGACCAGCCACTTGCTACCTGATTGGCACTTTCTAGAAACCATACGCACTAACGCACGCTCCAGCCACATAAAGTATCAAAACCAGATTCCTTCATTCTTTAACCGAACAGGCATCAGCACATACAAGCAAACAGAAGGTGAAGTGCCACCCAGCTATTTTATGACCTGCAACCTGTCCTAAGTCACCATTCCGCGGCGGCCGCTGCCCCAAGGCACCCGAGCGACTGCCCGGGGTGTTTCTCCACCTCGCTTCACCTGCGGCAAACCCCGGCAACCTCCCGGGGCGCCGGCCCGGCCCTGCTCGGCCGGGCCCTGCGCTGGCGGAGCCGCAGCAGGGCTTCCCACCTCTCGAGAGGATCTTAGCGATGGACTGAGCCAGGGAAGGCTTCTCCGCCACCATCAGAACCGTCTTCATTTTCAGCTGGCGAGACGGAGGGTGCCTGAAGGGCACGGCTTGGCTTGGCCGGAGACCGCGGAGCGAGGCAGCCCTCGGCCTGCAGAGAGAGCACAGCGCTAGTACCGCTACTACTAGTTTTAGTCCTAGTTTTAGTACCGCTAAAACGCTTCCAGTTTGTCACAGTTATTCCAGCGGAAAACAACTCTGCAAACCGGGAAAGGGCCGCCGGCGCTGCGGCCCCCCGCGGCCGGGCAGGAGCGCCCTCCCCTCGGCGCGCCGCGGCCGCCGGTGCCCCGGCCCGCCCTCCGCCGCCGCGCCAGGCCTTCGCCGCGCGCCCGGCCCCGGCCCGGCGGGGCCCAGCGAGGGGGGCGGCCCAGCCCGGCCCCGGCCCCGGCCCCGGCCCGGCGGGGCCCAGCGAGGGGCGGCGCGGCCCCGGCCCGGCCCCGGCCCCGGCCCGGCGGGGCCCAGCGAGGGGGGCGGCGCGGCCCCGGCCCGGCGGGGCCCAGCGAGGGGCGGCGCGGCCCCGGCCCGGCCCCGGCCCCGGCCCGGCGGGGCCCAGCGAGGGGCGGCGCGACCCCGGCCCCGCACCTCAGCCGCCGGCCATGGTCCGCGCTTGCGCTACCGGGTCACGGAGCCGGAAGGCGCGGGCGGGGGGGAGTGGGGGGGGGGGGGGCGGCACCTCCCGGCGAAGCGGCGCGGGCGGGCGCGTCACACACAGACACAAACACACGCCCCGGCCCGGCCCCGCCCCTCCGCGGGGAGCGCGCGGCCCACGCCGGCGGCCGCCCGGGCGAGCGCCCCCTGGCGGCGCGGGGGAGCGGCGGGGCCGCGGGCGCGAGGGCTTTCACTGGGGCGGAGCCGGCGGTGGGAGTGGGGGCGGCGCAAACCCGCGCCGCCGCCGCGTCCCGCCGGAGCCGCGCGCAGCTCGCTGCCCCCGCAGGCACCGGGCCGCCCCCCGCAGGCACCGGGCCGCCCCCCGCCCGGCCTCGCCCCCCCCGCAGGCACCGGGCCGCCCCCCGCCCGGCCTCGCCGCCCCCGCAGGCACCGGGCCGCCCCCCGCAGGCACCGGGCCGCCCCCCAAGGTCAAACTCCCCTAAGGAAGTCCGTGCGCGCAAACCGTGTCTGCTTTGTGCAAGCAGTGCGCCGCCCCCCGCAGTCCGTAACGCCGGTTCCAGTGTCCACAGAATGAAAACGCTATAAATAGTCTCCTGAAGCATCTCCTTCAATGCAAAGAAATTTGTCCTAGGAGGGTTGGGAGCACCTGATTGCCTCGCACCCAGGTGAGGTAATGGAAATCATACCGATTTTGGAACGGTTCTTGAAAATAAAATAAGCATTTTTTTGCACATTAAATGTTAGTTGAGTGCTGATTTCTCACTTAGGCAGAAAGCGAAAAAGAAAGGGAAAGGAGAGGGGGAAGGGAAGGCCCAGGCAGAAGCACACCCTTCTCTTGCCTGCATTTCCCCTGCGAGGAGGCGACGGCTGCCCCAGCCAGGTCCTGCTGCCGGGGCCATGGAGGGACCCTGTGCCCGGGCTGCCGCTCCCGGCGACGCGGCCCTGCTAACAAGCTTTGGTCAGCGCATCGGGGCGGTTTCCAACCTCTCCTGCAGCCTTCAGCTCTTCCACACACCCCGAAATGTTTCTGTCAAGGAGAGCGCTGAAGAGGGAAGCCCCACGGTGATGAGTTTTACGAGCCCTTTGTGGAGGAGCTCAGCGCTCTGTTTCTACCCCTGTGGTGTGCATTGATCGTTGCCAATGTTCATGGCGCTTGTTTTCCAGGAGCTGCTCAGTACCATACAAACCCAAAGAGAAGAGACTGGGAGGCAGCCGGGATCAGGATGTATATCAACCTCACGCTGCCTGGAATAAAAGGGAACTAATTCACCTTCAATTAGATTAGTAGACAATTAATAGGTATTAGAGTTCCCAGTGAAAGAAAAATCAAAACAAACCCAGCGCTTTTAATTCTTTGGCAATACTGAAGTTAGAACTTGTTAAAACAAACGTGTTCTGCTCTATCAGTGCTTGGTTCCCTTTGACATCTGGAGAACATCTGGAACAATCAGGATGCAAGTTAAAACCAAGTCTTCAGATATGTCAGATACATATTTTTCAATTTCCTCTAGTAAAAGCCCTCTACAAAATCCAACCTTTCTTTTCTTTTTGAATGTGCAACGTAACATGCAAATTCAGACTTGTACTTACCTGGGAAAGCGCACTCAGGTCTCTCCAACACGCAGCTGAGGGACTCCGGGCACTTTGAGTCCCCGTGTACCACTGTGTTGGGACAGACGCGTCTGTGGCTGCTTCATCGGGCCACACAAAGATTTTCCCAGCCTGAAGGAATCCCCGCTTCAGGACAGTCCATGTACGCCAGCCCTCGTTGGCCTAGTCCACAGAGCGCGTTGGGACATCAGGTCACAATAGTAGCTTCGAAGCGCTCACAACCAGGAGAGGGCAGTTTTGGAAAGCCCTTTGCAGTTGGGAAAGCCTCACCCCATTTCCAGTCCTCCGGCGTGAAGCTGCATCCGTCCCACTCCTGTGGAAGGGACCAGATCACCCAGCCAGGCTGGGGACAGGGGCTCCGCAGCCCTGCAACGCAGGTTTGGCACAGCTCTTCGGCTGGGGTGGGTGCCCGCAGCGCCTGCCAGCCGGCCAAGCCACCCTCCGAGCCACTGCCGCCGTGGGGGTCTCCGGGGCAGGAGGCGGGGGCTCGCAATAGCACTTCACTTTATGCTGTTTCCATCACTCTCTCTAGTGCAGCACTGAGCTGCGGCTCAGGACACTGTAAATTCACTTCGCTCCAAGTCGCATCGTATTTTCCCTGGGAATTGGCTCCCGCCCGTTGCAACAGCCCGGGAGAGCCAGGCTCCCACCACGACCTCCTCTCACAGAGCTTTTCTCCTCTGTGTTACTGCTGTTTCAGGTTTGGCAGCCCTTTCTGTAGAAGCACTTCTCACCGTACTGAGGAGGCTCCAGAAATCATCCTGCCTGACCATGCCACCCCTGCGGCGAGCACCCGGGTCTGGGAGGCTCTTCATTCCCACTGGGAGAAACTCTGGAGAAAAGAGGCCATGTCTGCCAAGACACCAGTTGCCCACAGCACTGGGGCAGGATTCATCCAGGACTACAGACACTCCTGTCCTTTACTTTTTCCAGCTTTGGCTGGTGCTTCTTCACTTTTCTTCTGAAGAGCTGAAGGCCATGCACACAGCTCTCTAGCTGTATGAATGGGGCAGAGTAATAATAACAAAAAAAACCCCAAAGCAATGGGTTTTCTCCTATGGTTTTCTCTGAGAAAACCGAGTTTTGTTTCTAGGTTTAAATCATTAGCTAGATTTTTACACTGATTTGGTAAGCCTGTCAAGTTAAGAAAGCTACAGCTCTGGGTAAGCACTTTGCCCACTGAGGACACTTGGACTTCACTGGTCCTGCTGCCTGTGGAGTCCCACGTTTTTCAACACCATTTATCCGCCAGGTCATTTCAGTGGATTGTTAGTTAAGTAGCCAAAGCTCTCACCCTGACTGAGATGTCCATGTCTCATTTCTCCAGCAGAAGAGCTTACGCAGTGGTTAGAGCCTTGGACCTCCTCGTTCTACCAGCGACTGACTGATTCACTTTGGTAACTAATGCCTCGGTGCCTCCTCTCACCTCCAGGACTCAAGTAGCAACTTCCCTCTTCAGGGATGTTTCACAGATCTGTACCTGTAGAGCCCATTTTAAGAGCAAGACAGAAAAAGCTACAGAAATATAAACTACTGTAGGGAGCATGATTGTTCCTGCTTCATTTCCCTGGGCTCATTCTTGACGTTGCAGTAACTTTTTCCTGTTTGTTTCCAAACACACTTGAAAAGATTGCCGTGAAATTAATAAGTATTGACAGGAGGGTCAGGCAGGCAGAAACACATCTGGAAGGATGCCACAGACATTAGAAATTATGAAAATGCAGGTCAAATTATTAAAATGGGGGGGGGTCTTTTTTTTTTTTCTTTTTTAAAAACTAAATAAGAACTATGAGGCCACAAAAATGTGCCTGAAATCTTGACTACAAATCTGGCCTCCAGATACTTCAGTGCTGGGAAGCAGGAGACAGAGTCTACCACATACAGAGCAACAACAGCACTTGAAGCATTTTGTGCTGGAGTGAAAGTTATGCTTATGCCCCTTACAAGAAATTAAAAAAAAATCTTTGAATAATAGAAGGGAGAGAAGAGGGTGAATGCTGATGAAACAGGATAATATGAGTTGCTGGGGGACATATGCACGCACAACACATGACATATTATTGGATCTTGACTCTGTTTTCCCCTTAAGTAGTAGCCTTTTGTTCAAAGGAAAATGCAAAAGTTCACAGATAACCAAAGCTCTGTGTTAGAAAACATCCAGGCTTCAGTCCCATACATATCCAACGTACATCTGCCAAGTAGTACAGTACTGCTGAGGAACAAAGTCTCACCTACTAAAATGAAGGGGGAAGTATCAGAATAAAGAGGCTGTGAAGTTAAAGCGCACATTTATCGTACGCAGCACTTCTCACTTTAAGGCCACCTGAAATTGAAGAAGAGATGTGGAAGGGTTCTGCGTGAATGGGAGTAGATCCACAGGGATGGAACAAGAGAAACCAAACACATGCATTTTGTTCAGGTTTGGTCTTGCACCAGCCGCTGTATAATCCAGCCCAGTTTTGGCACTGACAATAATCCATAATCCAGGTCAGATAATGCAGTCCCTCTCCAAATGCAGTCTGCAATAACAAAAAAAAAAGGCAGAAAGAAACCCAAAGGCAACATGGTGGTGACCATTTGAAACCCATGCCCCCACGTGTATGTAATTGTACTGCAGACCTATGGGTATGGCTGGAGGAGGCACAGACTTCAGCTGCTTTCGTGGGGTTACTTGGAAATTAACAGCAACTTAACTGTGGCCACACCAGGTCCCAACCTCCAGGCAAGTAGCTGAGATCTGGGTAGTGCAGCCCACGTGGGAGCCTATCTGAGCGGAAAAATCTGCATCAGTTGCAATCTCACCACTTTGGTGTAGGCATGCCCTGAGATCACCTACCATCAGCAGACTCAGCATGCTTCACCATCTCAGGAGATTTTATCCTCCCAGTGCTCCCAGGGCAGGTAATGCTGCCTTCGCATCACATATCAGGGAAGCCTCTGGCACAGGGACATTGATGTGCAAATTTCCCAAGAGCTAAGCTAGCTCCCCAATTCCTGCACAGGGTTTCCCAGCTGTGGTTGAGCTTCACATGAGAAAACCGGCTTTGTTCTGCCCTGGCACTGTGGAGCTTCCCATTTCCCACCCTGAGGACCGGCTACTGCTGCCCACCCTCCTTTACACTGGCTCAGGCAGGACTGACACTGAGACCAGGCTAATAACTGCCCAGCTGAGCTAGATCGTGTAGAGCTGCTCATGCCTGCTCCGTGTCCCCCCGCCTACACATACAGGATGCTCTCAAGTACAATACTGCAACACGGAGACACTCAAGTTGACCCGTCAGAAGCCCAGCACTGGTCTGGCAGAACAGACTCACATGTGCTCTGGCCGTGCCAGGTCTGTGCTGGGTGTTGAACATATTTGCAGTTTTGAAGTTCTTGTTCGAATGATACAAATCTAGATAAAAGATAGCATGCCATAAACAACCCCTTTGCCAAAAATAATACCTGGATGTGAGAAAATATGTAATTTATCATTCATAGCCATACAGGAAGGTTTAGATAGCCTTGTAATGTTTACTGTATACTTAATTATTGATGTCTTTGCTTTCTAAATGTCTGAGTTGTGTAAATTAGAGGTGAGGCAAATTCTTGGCTGTCACTTTGCAGAAATCTCAGCTGGTTTTTGAACCAGAGTTTTTATTGGGTTTGGAACTTGGAATTTCTGCTTTGAACTGGGTTGAATCCTCAGTGCTGAAAGAACTCTGCCAGCTGAACCCATGTGGAGTCAAGCCAAAAACTCGTCATTGCCTGAATTTCACATCTCCCTCCACCCAGGATGGGACAGAATTCAGGACTTTGAAAACTAATATTTTTATATGTTCTATCCTTCTCATTGCAACCACATTTTCCTACAGCCTTTATCTCACATCTGAAGTTAAAATGATCCAAACAATTTTACCTACACTGCTCTTTCTTGGGGAAGGGCCACCCATCTCCTCTCAAGTCCAGGACCTTGCTGAGGCTGAAGCAGCTGTGAAAAAACTGCAGAACCAGCTTTGGAAAAAAAAAAAAAAACAAAACAAAACAAAAAACCTAAGGCATCTCATTACCAGAAACCTCTCAGAACGCAGTTCACAATTACAGTATTTTTAAAATTCTACCTAAATGAGAGGCTCATTCCTTCTCCTGGCTGTTTCTGCGACATAGCCCAATCCCAAAACTTTGTCTGTGAGTTGTGGGGTTGCTATTTCACTGGCTGTGGCCCTGGCCTTTGAGCTGTGTGTCAATTTTGCATTATACATTCTGAGCTAACACCCACGCTTGTGCTGAAGTCCAAATTTGCCTTGCACCTCTACTGTTTGGAAGTTGCTTTGGGTCTGGATCCATGCCATAGCTCCCTCACCACCAGCTCCACGCACACGCGGAGTCCAGGGAAAAGAGCCCCTCTTCTCAACCGACCCAATTGCTTATTATAAGACCTTTTACCCCTCTCCTACAGGAGACCAGCACTTCCCTCGCTCTTTACAATTAGAAGTAAAACGAAAACCAATTTGGTAGAAATGTGGTAGAGAGGAAGGAGTCTGACGTTTGGTGTTAGCTACTGATTCTCCTGCTTCGCAGCTTTAAGCAGCACCTTGTATTCTACATTGGTACCAGCTGGCTTCAAAATCCTACCAAATGCAGCCTACAGAGCTCAACATCCTCTTCCTGAAGTGTTAACTGCGATATACACTGAGAAAGCCCCTGAATTTTGGTTCCTTCTGTAAAGCTTATGTTAGTGTCTGCTCAGCCTCCCCACCTGCCCTGGGCTCTCTGCACATTTTTGCCTGGTCCCAAGGCAGCTCCATCATTCCTGTGCCTTTTCTCCCCACTTCACAACACTTCTGACCAACTGCAGCATAGTAAAACATCCAAATGGGGAGATCTCTCTAGCATAAACTGTTGAGGGTTTAACAGAATTGCTGCATAGCGGCTCTCCCTTGCAGCAGCATTGGCACCTTTGTGAACCACATCCTATCAAGACTATTTTACTACAACAATGAAACCCTCTTTACCTGAGTTTTCTTCTACAGCTGTGGCTACCTAACTCCACCTGGAGAGTAAAGGCTGTACAACCTCCATTCAGACTATCTTCAATGAGCTTGTTAGTCCATAAATAACATCCATCAGCAATTGTTTTTGAGGTAGGAAAGTAACTTGACAGATTCTTTCAAAGGAGAATTAGGTTCCTAATTATCTGTGACTTTGCATGTTTCAGAATCTTTACAGCCATTACAGGACATCACTTGTCTTTACTTTGACTGTTCCTGCTTCCTTTGCATTCTCCGACATTTTTCCTATTGATTTTCAAAGAAACTGATGGGGTCACGCTGTGGCCCTCAGCAGACATGAATCGTAAGTACCTCCAGCAGCTCATAATCAGAGCGTGGAATGAAAAGCCATATATTGCAGGACCAGTTAAACTCCGAGCCCTGCACTGCTGCCTGGGAGATTGAGGCAGAAGCAATGTCCATACTGCACTGGGGCGGGCTTGCCAGTGATGGCCATTGCCTGAAAAATGGGCTACCACCCCGGGGAGCTGCTGGGGTAATTCAGCCTTCCTGGGACCCTCCTGACTGTGCTACAGTTAAACCAATGCCCTGCAAAAGCGACAGTCAGGCACACAGCCCATATTTTTACAGATTTCCCAATTGCTTGCTACAGGCACTTGGCGGGAGTATAGCTGTAGCTCTTGCAACGAAACCTTAACAAAGCAGAGAGCTTTGCAGGGTGATGGGGTGGTGCGACTGGTCCTGTCTGAGTAGTTTGAAATTGCAGTCATGTTTGCAATTTGATAGCACTGGAGGTATTTTAATGCACAGCCTGCTGCCATCATTTTATCACCTGAAGTTGAGGGGAGAGAGGCTGGATGAGCCAGTGGTAACGCAGTATTTTACGCATATATTAACTATGAGCTCAAGCTGAAATCAAAGAACAACCAGCTGTTGAGAACATTTCCATGGGAGGTGCCTGAGGTCATTTTTCCATAGTTTTCAGAATAACTCAACATCTCTGCAGAATTGTCTGGAAAATATTGTGTCCAAGACAGTTACTCTCTTTTCATTTTTGAGCCTCCATGGGTGGAGCAATGGAAGGGGTTAACTGGGCAAGAGGAGCATGAATACTGGAGACACTTTCAGATACCTGGGGTACCTTCGGCTCCACAATGTTGACCTCTGACTCTCGAAGTTTATCAGCACATTCACTAATCAGGGGTGTTTAATGGAACAGCCACACGGATTCCTGGCATTCTTGAAACGTTATGACCCTGTCAGTTGTATGAAGACTAAAAGTCTCTTGCTTTTGAACTCACTAGAGTTTGCTCTGTCTTAGAAGCCTTTGATAAATACTTGCTGGATTTCTTACCTAGCTGCTCTAATCTGCCCAAGGTCATCATTCCAGAAAAAAAGGTTTTATTTTGTGGGCATTCATCACTTAAATGGTTCGAATCATTTTTTTTCTCAAATTGTGGAGTTGAAAAAAGCATTGTGTGCCATGTTTATGAAAGCCAGCAAATAAAAGATTTACTTTCATGTTATACCTGAGGTTTTTTTGCGTTCACTGCCAGTCTCTAAAGACCAGTAAAACCCAAGTGTCAAATATGTGTTTCCACAAAAATCCCTAACGTTACTTAAATACATCTCACACAGATACCCAAAGGTTTTATCAACAGAGTCCTCATGGGTGTTCTTCCTTCACAGTTCACAGTAGAGAGTTTAAGCACAAAGGCCTGGATTCAGTTACAGTCCGAGATCCAAGCCTGGCTGGAACCATATGTGATCCAAACCTTGTCCAGAATTTAAATGGACCCAAATTCAAATGGGCTGAATTCCCCATGAGCGAGGATGCCCAAGTCACTTTTAAAAATTAAACTATAATTTAACAGTCACTTTAAACACTTTTTAAAATGTACTTCAAGTCCATAATATGAACATAGGACATCAATGTCCAAGTAAAATAGCTTCTATTTTGAGCAAGAAATATTTTTGTTGAATTTCTTATGAATAAGCTCCACACAGAGCAAGCCTTGCTGGCACAGATAAGACTGGATAACTCATCGGTGTAAGAAAGCCTTGTAATCAAGGTACTGGCAATGGCAAAGAAAAGGGGCTGGAAATATCAAGAGTTAACAGGTGACTTGATATGGACGGCTGTCTCTGCTAGAAGGCTTTTAAAAGCAAACAGTTCACATAATTTATGAATGGTTTCATAGGAAGGCTCACATTTATCCCAAGAGGCCATGCCTCAGCATAGCAGACCTCCCAGGAGACTTTTCAGGTGACTCTTCCTTTATCAACACCATTTTATTACTCCTAGTTCTATTCTTCTGCTGTTTCTCGTGACAACTCTCGATACTTTTAAACTCATCACCTACTGGCAGATTGTCATGAGATTACATTGTTCAGCTGAGCTACGCACCCTTATTTCGAGATGGACAATGGCACGAGCCTGACCCTTCACAGGGCAGGGGAAAAGCACATAAAAAGAACAGAGGAGGTCAGATTCTGCACACGGTGGGAGCTGAGATGCTGCTGTTAAGCTGAGCATTGAGTAAAAGCATCTCTCTTTCAGGCTAACAGAATGCTCACCTGTTGCTCCACATGCACCAACCTCCACCTCTTAGCTTTTGCCTGATGTTGTGAGGAGTTGAGGAATGGGGACACAGAGTGAAGAAGATTATTCCCCCTGCATTCCACCTCACCAGCACCCAGGCAGATGCCAGCTCGCACACGGTGCTGCAGAGCTCCCTTATGTTTCCTGCTGAGCCTCCTTACGTGGGCTCAAAACCTAGGAGGAATTTTGTAGCAATCCTTGGGATGTCTTGCTCTCCTCATTACTTCTTCTGACTGAACAAATGGGGGGCAGGTTGGGAGTGATCTTTGTATCTAGGTCAGATCTTAATCTTTTTTTTCCTTTACTACATAATCACTCCCTCCTATTTCCTCTCAGCTCTTTTTCAGCTTTGCCTTTCAACTGCTGGTTGAGCACTTCTCTGTCATTCTCTCCTTCTGCCCTCTTCAGCCCAGGGCAGAATCATTTGTACTGAACAGGATGGCACTTTTCTTCATTTTCTGTCTCGCACTTTTCTTCTTCACCCCATCTATCATAGCCCCACATCTGACTGATGTAATACAATGAGATATTTAAAACCACAGAAACTGTGCAAACCAGATTTTCCCCCCGCATCCCATACCTAATGGCAGAGCAGAAACCAGCTGGGGAGCCACTTTACCAGCGAGACTCACTTACCTCTCTCCAGCCTCACGTTCCTCTGGTCAATGAGGCCATGGAGCAGGAGCAACCATTCCATCTGCAGTCCAGCAACTGCTTCACCCAGCACACAAGGCCATGGAGGGGGATTGGGCATGTCACCTAGCAGTGCCCTGGGCTCAGAGGCCAAGGGACTTGTTGATTTTCACTCCACACAGCTCTGATGTTGGGCATATCTCTGCTGCCTGACCCCTCATCCTGCTCTGAACTGTATGACCATGAACACAACATTCACAGTTGCCCTTTCAAGGTGACTTGGTCCTGTGTTGGCCCACAGCCGCACTGGGACTTGCCACACACCCTACATGCAAAGCCCTGGGCAAACCTCCTCCTTGGAGCTTTGATTTTCCCTTGGGTAAGCGGCAGTCCAATGCAGAAGCTATTGCTAATAAAACACTGGCACACACCACACAAAGCTTTGAGTAGAGCAAAATATAATCACCGATTTAACAAGTGTCAAAACAAAACTCATAAAAATTACCACAATACAGGAAATTGCAGAGCAATGGCAACCACAGGAGGGAAGCAGGAGAGTACCACAAAGGACTTAAAAGGCTGCAGTGGCTGGGCAGACACACAGCTCTTCCCAACACCTTTCTCCTTGCAGAGGGAGGAAAACGTGCCTCCTCCACTCAGCCAGGGGCCCGGCCTGCAGCTAGTCACCCATTCTGAACAACAACAAATACATTAATTTAGCCAACTAGCTGGAAGTAAAGCTTTTGAAAGAAGTATCAAATAAATCACAGAAGCCCCATGTATAAGAGCAGGCAGCATGACACGAAACCTCGGCACAGGCCAGCTGTGACCTGCGTTAACCTGTCCGGGCTCTGGCACTCGAGTAATGCCAGTGAGAAAAGCTTTAGAGAAGTTTGCTAACTTGTACAAGAACTGCTGCTACAATCATCCTCTTCCATCTACCCCTCTCAGGGAAGAAGGGGCTGGAAGGGCAATCCCAGCTGCTTTTCTTCCTCCATTGTGCCTGTGGGCTCTGAAGCACAACATGCAGCAGAGCCAGGCTATGGACACACATCCTCTTCCAGCTGCCAGTGATTCAGCTGAGAGGTGGCTCTCCTGGTTTGCCCTCATTTCTCATCTCCACAGCCTCCTCCTGCCTTTTAGAGATTATTGCTATTTGAGAGCTGAGCATCTTGTGTGGCGTTGAAGAGGAGATGAGTTATTTTAAAGCAGCAGAGCTTTGCCAAGCTGACCTGCCTCTTCTAATTCAGACTACGCCATGAAGGGAGCAATCGACTCCAGCAAAGGGAAGGACAGCAAGTAGATCAGAACCGGAGAAGGCTGGAAGAGGAATCAGAGTGGGGAGAAATCTACAGACACAACAGCTAACAGAGCCCTAGCTGCCAGACTCAGACTCTTTAATCAACAGAGATAGGTAGGTCCCACATTTTTACCACAGACTTATTTGCTGTTGCAGTTTCTTTGGTGTGTGCGTACAGGGATGTGCCAGTGCTGAGCATCAGACAGACTAGATGGTCGGCTCAGACCTCAGCCCATCACTCAAGAAATGCATGGCAGAGCAGGAAATCTGCAGGACAGCCAGGTCCTAGCTGGCATCAATCCCCACCCCATCTCATCCCTCTCTCAACTTGCCCTCTAAAAGTGAGTTCTGCTCTCTTGGTAGAGGCTGTACATTGCATGCTCAATAATGCTAGGAAAGTACTGAGTTTCATTCCTTCACATTTGTTCTTTCTTCCCCTGTTGTTCTTTTTAGGGAAAGGGCAAGAAAGCAAACTCTAGAAAGTGCTTGAAACCAGTCAGTTCCTTGGAGGCCGAAACATTTTCCACTCACAGGAGTGTTACTGGTTTAAGACTATAGGGCAAATTGCTCATTTAAGGCAAAGCTAGTGAAACGTTAATGTGTCCGTACCCCTGCTAAGGCTGCAGGATACTTTGGCTGCTGGAGAAAGTTTAATCATCCAAGCTTAAGTGAACAATTTAGCTGAAGAGAACAGTTGGTTTCATGCTTCACTTACTGAAACGCTCTGAGCTGCGAGGCTCCCCATTTGCTGCAGTTTGCTGTGCACTGGACATGGCTTGCTCTCCACGTGTGCCACTTGTGTCTGCTGCTCTGATTCTCATGTGTACTGTTAAATTGGAGCAGTGAGAGTCTTCAAGGTAGATGAGGTGATAGCTGGGAACTTCAGTCACTGCCCCAACTGTTGGCACTCATGGAAAGCACCACAGTCTCTGTGGGTTCCCAGCAGAGCGGAGGCTCGGCCAGGGGACGGCTCGTTGGGTCCAGCTGCACACTTGGAGGCAGAGGCTGCTTACTATGGCTCCTCTGCTCCGGCACCTGCAGAGTTCTCACTCTTTTGCTCCTTGGATGAGAAGTTATTTTTGGCTGTGTTTTGCTTTATTAAATATTAGCTCTAGGCTTTCCCCTATGTACTGTGTAATCCTGTTCTGTGTGGGTTTTATATATTGTTCTTTTGACATTATCACTATTGCATATTAATAAATTAAACTTTCAATTCATGTTACTCTCTTGGGCCAATGTATATTGCTAGAGGGTGAAAAGAAGGGATTAAACTGGCTTAAGGTGTTCTGCTCTTGTACCATGTTACAACAGATCTGTAAGAAGGATCAGGGAGTTTTCTTGGCTCTGAACTGTTATATTAATAGCAGAATTGTAGGGTCATAATTTTTATTAGACTCTTTTAATAAGCTATTGATGCAGACACATTTTACACCTATGGGGAAATATAATTATGCTGGAACTATAACACTGGATGTTCTTAGCAGAATATCACAAGGTATTAGGAAGAGAACAAGCCTTCACGTTATGTTGAATGAAGTTTTAGCAAGCTGGGGGGGGGGGCAAAGGTTCAAGATAAAGAAAGAGGAGTAAAAACAACCTCATTGTCTCTAAGTTTGGGCTTTGAGTTACTAATTAGCATAGTAATCGAGGAACTGGTAGCACAGACTGAACTCCTCAATAGGAGCATATGCAGGTGCGTGCTGTGATGCTGCATATAGTCAAACTCCAATAATAAGAATGCACTCAAGAAAAGTCCCCTGGTAGGGTACAGCTTATGACAGGGCTTCAAGACATACCTTGCATCTCTGATCAAATGCAGTGTCAAGCTGTGGGAAGGTGGGGCAGAAAATGAACCAATGTCAGATGCAAGCACCCCGTCAGCCAGCTCCAAAACAAGGGAAGAGGTAGAGTTGATTGAAAGATTCTCTTTGAGAGGGGGTTTGAAGATGTAAAAGAGATCAGATACTCTATGAAACCCCTAAGAAAAAGCAGAATGGCAGGGTTGAAAGCCACAGACTCTGAGAGGCAGAAAGCTCTGAGGCAGGCAGCTACTCTGTGTTAACTCCTATGCACCAGAGGAGCCAGTGCACATCCAGCTGTCCTGCAAACACAGTCTCTGCCCAGCCACCTCCACTTCTTCACTTAAGAAAAAAAAGAGAAAAATCCCCAAAACCAAAACCCACCACCAAACAGAGCTGAAGCCACATACTTCCCCCAGTAAACCCATGCCCCGTTAGGCTATAGCATGGTGTCCACCAGAAAAGGAGTCTTGTTTTGGACATATCTGATAGCTCTTACAGCCATTCTTACTCCAGTTTGTTTCATGCTCAGGCAGCCAACTCAACAAGCCCTGCATCTGCACTGTCAAATACATGCTGTCCATGGCTTAAAGACACTCTCCCCAGAAGATCAGATGCTCTTGTAGCCTGATAATCATACAATGTCTAAAATATATACAGTGCCATAAGTAGACAAATATGATTGTTATTTTTACTATGACTATTGTTGTTGTTATTTTATATCCTGCAGCACTACAGATGTGACAGGCTCTTTACAAACACCAAAGGAGGTCAGTTCCTCACTCTGAAAATCTCACCAAGAACAGAAAGCTATTGCCTTAACTCTTTTTCGTCGTTGTTGTTGTTGTTTAGCACTTGCCATCACAACACCAGCTGAGATACAGGCTAGTTCTACAGATAGCTTTGCATTTGCATCCCAAACCGTGACTCCTGGGTTACGATTCCTGCTTGAAGCCCTGTCAAATGTATCTTAATTTGTTAACAGTTTTGCTCCATTAGGCTTACTCTGCTAAACGGCTATAAAAAGTAATAGTCCATTTGTGAGTTTACTGCTATTAGCTACAAGTGTTAATTCATGCGCAAAAAAACCCTATACAGCTATATACATTCAGCCAGTAATGAAGTAGAGGAGATTACATAGTGGGTGAGGAAATTATTCCCATTGTAGATTTGGTGCGTATTCATCTGTAAACAGTCACCCCTCCTGCCTCAAGAAAAAAAGTGATAACTTCTTGGTTTTAATCACACTGTCAGTTCTAATTGCTTCACAAACAACATCACGGGGTGGGTAACTGGGCCCTTCAGCTTCTCCATCATAACAGCGTGACTATTCAGGAGAGGAAAACAAATCCTCACCCATTCCAAAAGTAAAATAAAGCAAGTGATGGAAAGGCAGCCTTCTAATTTCTGTCCAAGTCCTGACCTACCTGTGCAAGGTAACACTTACATGTTAATGCTTAATTAACCGAGTAAGAGTAAGGATCTCCCCAATGAGCTGCTTGCTAGGAGATGCATAGACAAAACTATTGCATTTGGGAAAGTACAAACTCAAGCCCACCACCTGCTTTCAGGTTTCACACCCATGCAAAGGAAGACAAGCTCATTGCCACCTTTCACTGCCCTGTTTGTCAGGACATACAGAGAGGAAAATGAAGCCTGGCAGGTGCTGGGCAGTAAGTTTTACAGCAGAAGTGCCCATTGCCTCCCCAGGCACCAGCGCAGCAGCCAGCACTCTCCTGGGCTGGCACCGCCTGCCAGCACTGGGCAGAGCCTAGACAAGGGCCAAAGTGCCTTTGCAGCAGATCTGCAGCAGCATCAGGTCTTTCAGCAATACGTCCAGGCAGGCTGACCTCACCAAGCACTACTTCTCTCAAGTAAGCTCCTAACTGAGCCATAAATATTAGAGATTTTTTTTTTTTACCAGCAAGAACAAAATTCTGCAAAACTAAAATCCATCAAGGATACCAATTGAATACAATGTTCCCTAGTCTTGTAGAGCAAAGAACTGTAGTTTTCTAAGATGGTTCCTAATCATATGCCTTTTCAGGAGACCACAGAATGAGGAAAGCCTGACAGCTCAGCATCCCACTGCTGCAGCAAATTAATTGCTCAAACACGTTGCAAAACTGCATCAAGGAAAAGCCCCGATCCAGCAAAGCGCATGCTGCGTGTGCACGCAACTTCACTTGTAACATATAAGCCATGCTTCTTGAGAAGCATTTTCTGGCTTTCTGGGGACCACTACATCAGCACTGTAACACTAAGAAATTTTGCCTGGCTTTAAATAGGAAAAATAAACATGGCTGTGAAGATAAGATGAAAAATAAAACAAAAAAAAAAAAAACTTATCACAGTTATAGCAAGACTTAAGTGGGACCACAAGGAATGAGACAACAGGGAAGCTGAGCAAAGAAAAATATTAGAAAAATTTGGGATGTGGGATACCAAGTACTAAAAACCTGCCAGAATTTGTTATCCTGGGTTAAAAAAAAAAAGTAACAATGTTTCTAATTATTTTATTTTTAAAAAGTGGCAGCTCCCTATACAAAGGTCTCCAGAATAAGAAAAAACCAGGTTGCGACTTGGTGTCAAGAAAACAAAAATAAAGCAATACACGTGCAAGAATCTCATACTACATCACACAGAGCAGAGGAAGCCCAAGGGAGCTTAACATTACTTTGACTGTCCAATATCTAGAGGCAGGAGACACTAAATGCCATTTTAGCATATATCTGGAGAAATGTTTTTAAACCCTAGGGAAATTATTCACCATAGGAGAATGGTGAAGACAGGACTAATGTTTTGACACAGTGGTCTGCAGTGACGTGGAGACACCTATTTTCTGTACACTAGAGCCTACTTTATGGTCATACGCATATAAACATTATGGTACCTTCTCCCACGTCAAATCTGCCCTGACTGAAACTGTTTTGGGAATATTTCGTTCAATGCTTAGTTCCTGAAAAACAACATTTGCTTGGTCCAAACTTCTTGCTTGTTCTTATTTGAATGAATTTTAAGAGGGTAACTTTTAATGATGTTTTTGTTGAATTCCCCCTTGCTTGCATCACATCACACAAAAATGCACTGCAGGAAGGTGCTTCATAATGCCATTATGCTATTAGTGATAGTGGGAGAAATTGCGATATTTAAGTATCAACAGAAATAGCTTCATTGCTTTTCAGAAGAGATGGGAAAGGAAAGAGAAAAAGGGACAATCAGCTGATATGTCAAACATCCATATACAAATGATGATTCAGAGAGGGGTTATAATGGTACCAAGGCTAATGAGACACTACAGATAATATAAGAGACACAAAATTGAGTTCACTTTACAATCTGAGTGTATTACAGAGCTAATCAAGAGGAAGGAAGAAAACAAATCATTGCTTGTAGAAGTGGAGAGGGGGGAAAAAAACCAAACCAGTCAGCAGATGACTCAGTGCTCCTGGGTCATTCCAGTTTCAACTATCCATTGACCTGCCTGGAGAAGTTTGAAGAGCACTTTTAAAAATGTTTTAAGTGTGCACTATACTTTCTTGACTGAAAAGGCAAAACCAGGACAAGGAAGTGGGATATATTTCTAGATCAGCCATTTGCAGCTAGGGAAGAAACAGAGCAGAAGAGGGAGTCTTGACAGTAGCTGATTAGAGAAATAGTTGTACCTGCTGCGGGGACGCATGCATTCGCATCCGCTAAGACCGCTCTGTTGATCACACTTTTTTTTTTTTTAATAAAAAATGTTTTTCATGTACTAGTCTTTTAATAACACAAGGTATTTGGTTTTAAGTTTTAGGTTTACATTTTTTTTGTCACCCTGCTTTCCCTGTATAGGAAGGAACATTTGATGCTTTTACACTCTAAAGCGCTCCCTGCTAGCTAAACCTATGAAAGCAGCAAGCGTCCAGCAGCGAGTCAGTCGAGAAACACTCATCCAGGAGTCACATCTGAATACTGGAAATGAAAATGAGCCAGACTCAGGGTGCATCAAACCCACTGTACCTCTGGGAACAGAACTTGGTACAGTGACAATCTGACATTTCTTACTGCCTGCCTGGGTCCTGTGCTTTCCTGAAAACTTGTTCTTAAGTGCTGAAAGTTAAAAACTCTTTTCATGCTTTGCTTTCCAAATTTCACAGAAGCAGAGAGACCATTTTGCAACTTCCATAACCAAGTATCTGGTGCTGTCTGATTAGATTGGATATCACCTGGGAGACTCTGGGTTTAGGTTCTTCTGAGAAAACTATTCAAAAGCTTCTGTAACTGGAACTCATTCATCCTCTATCAAGTTTAAGAGCAATTCACTAATATGTACCCGTTACCAGCCTTTTGTAGACAATGCGCTAGATTAGCCTGTGTGTCTTGTCATAATATATTCCAAGTGATATGTGATGACGGCAAATCTGTTATCCATTAAAAAGGTGCTGAAGACCAGCTTGTCGGAAGAATTTTTTCCCCCCAATTTTACTCCTCATTAGTTTTTGAAGCCTGGAAGTTACAGAACAAAGTTCATGCTAAAGGCTACCACTAATATTATCATGCTGCTTTAATGCTGAAGTAATCAAATATGTGAAAACTATATTCCCAGTTCCTAGCACCACTTTTTTATTCTAAACATTCAAAAAGCACACACATCCTGGAGAGAAAAATGTTTGCAGCTGACTGATATTTATCTGAAAAGTGTGATTTCCTCAAAAGCAGCTTGATGCAGCTTCCTGCCTGCATGTCTCGCACTGCTGGGGCTCTGATTCAATACCTGCATTCTCGGCAAGTGGACACCGAGGGGTGTAAATTCATCAACTTCTACCAAACTTCATATTCACATGCTGTTGTAAAGCGAGGTCCGAATAAGACTCCAGGTTTCATTTAGCAGTATAATTCTCTTTTCATGAGCTTGGAAGTGTTTGGGGGGGGGGGGGGGGGGGTGTTTTGGTTTTTTGTTCTGGTTTGTTTTGGTTTGGGTTTTTTTTGTAATAAAAATGCAGAGAGGCAGAATTAGTTTCATTGTCTAAAAAAAATTTAATAGATGTTACTTTTTTTTAAAAAAGGAGGAACTGATTTTGAACTAACTTTTAGAGCTTTCTCCTTACATTAGCTAGCAAGACATCTTGGACATACCCACTTAGTCCTTCCTCAGGGAGTTCAAGATTCATAACAAAAGATTCTGCACGTCATTATTTGGAAAAAAAACACCTCCATGCCAAAGTTTTCCAATCATCTTCGCATGTTGCTTCTATTCCTTAACACATCTGATGAAAAGTCTGTTATAGACTTTTGTAGAATGTATTTGGAGAGATAGTTCAATGCTATATATCAGCATTTGTGATGATTTAGAACTATTTTATAAATCAGTTAAAGACTGACAAAGAAATGAGTGTATCTCAGTATGATCTTGTTCCAAATGATGCTATTGAGAAATTGCATCATACATCACATTGGAGCTTAATAACATGGAAGCAGAAACTTGTGGAATTCAGAGTTCCCTGGCAAAGCCACTGTCCCAGGCTGCACAGAGGGCGGAATGGAGATACTGACTATCTGATAGAGAATACGATGAAACTCATCTGGTAGGACTCGGAATGGTCTCTTCCAAGTACTTGGACAATAAGTTTCTTAAGGTATACATGCAGTTTACAGGCTTTGCTTGGTGCAGGTAACATCTCCCCCAGAAAAATTTATTCCGGAAACTATGTTATTGAGCACTGAATAGTCAGCATTATTCAGACCTACCACCACCAGAGATACTCCCCTACACTACAAAGGACTGAAGCCTGCCCACCTGGCTGTGCACAGCTATCACAGTAGGAGTGAGGTCTATCATGGTAACAGAGGAGTGGCGCTCAGAGCTTTATCTGCTCCTGTGAAAAAAAGTAAGCCTTGGAAGAAAGCCTCAGAAAGCTTTCCTGGTCAGACACAGCTATTCTTTGTTCCTGAAAAGCAGCTATTCTAAGACATCTCTTTGTAAGGAAAACCCTGTGAGAGCACATGGCAACTTTCCAGCATTAACATTCTTTTACTAAAGGTGAAAGAACTTTATCAAGTAGTTGGGCTTTCCTGATCCCTTAAATGATCACTTGGAAATCCATCCACATATTTGCAAAGGTTTTTAAAGAGATCTCTTTAAAAGAGGGAAGCACAATGGTAGAAGACCTCTCTGTGGCAGGGCTCCCAGAAAGATGATTTTACACTTCTGTTCCCCAGTAGTCACCTTCAGCCTTGCTCTTGCCTAGAAAATGTTGGAGACCTTCGCTCATATCTGAGTACAAGGAAGTTCCAGCATCGTTTTAAAGGGTGGGAGCTGACAGCAGGCACCACCTACAGATAGGACTGTTTACGCTGATGCAGGGTAAATGGATGGAGATCGCCATTAATTGTAACCACCAGAGTAAATCTGGAAGTGTTTTCTTGTGCAGAGAGATAGCAGTGCAGGCAAGGAGTGCAATAGGAGTGGCACTATAGCTGCACTTGGTTCTTTGCGAGGAAGATTCCTGCCATTAATATCATTGCTGTCATACCAGATAATACAGTAAAAGGCAGCAGCTTGCAGAAAGGCTTAGGCTAGAGTAAACTGCGGAGTCCTCTTTTGATTACAGTGTAGGGTAAAGTCCGCAGGGTGTTCTCATATCTCTGCAAGCTAAATGTTCGTTGTACACCAGGACAGTCCTGCTATTTGTATTGCAGTAACACCTAGCAGACTGACCAGGAGTGGGGCTAGATGCTGTGTAAAACAGTAAGAGTCAGGCCTGCGCCTGCCTCGAAGAACAGGGACAAGATAAACGTTGGGAAATGGGAAAAAACTGCTGCCCATCATTATGCTGGGACAGATCCTGATCCCTCCAGGGAAAGCAGATGTCCTGTGATCTACCAAGAAAGGCTGTCTTCTCCCCTTGAGAAGACAGTGATGCTGCTTGGGGCCAGTCCCACCCATTTCTGGCAGTGCTCATGGTGTCAGAGGGATGTTGCTTATCTCCACAAAGCTTTGAACCCTTGGGAGAAGTGCAGCTCTTCTCTTCATGCACCATTCTTTTCTGATCTACTTTCAGTTCCTTCCTGCAAAGCAGTCCTGTGCAGCATGCAAGTCAGGCATGGAGAATTCCCCCCGCCCCCCCCCTCACTTAAGCCCTTTGGAAATGGCTAATTTACTACAACATAGGGAGAGAAAGAAGGATAGTGAAACACAGCCCAGCCTGGGCCTCAGAGCCATCTCAGGTTCAGGAGGGAAGGAAAGCACAAAGAGCTCAGAGACCCCCCAGTCTGGCTTTCTGCAGGACCTCAACATATCAAATTGAAATGGGCCTCTTTTTGCCCCTGGCTCTTCCTATAGTTTAAATGCTTTAACCTTTAAAGGTAGCATTCAGGAACCATGGTACTTAAGTGTTAAAGCTGACTTCGAGTGTATTTTTGCAAAGGGAAAGGAGTTTTACAGGGGCTTTTACCTCCCAGACTTGCATTTCATTTCAACATAGGTCATGTGCAGTGCTGGCTCTGTGTATAACCTGCCCGTGGTCCCTCGTCTCACCAGTTTCTCAGTCTTGTCCCAAGAAGATCAACAGATTAGGAGCAAAGAGGATTTAGGGCTTCTTTCACAGTGGTGCTGAGTGCCTGCTGCTCCTAGTAGTTTTGATAAGAAGGGTGCTCAGCACTTCTGCAGGAGGCGGCAATTCATCTCTATCAGTGCTGCTCTTTGGCCTGGTCTTTAAAGATTATTTGACACACTGGACAAGAAATGAAGAAAAGCCTTTCCCTATCAAAAACCATCAAAACTCTCCTCAATTTTGTTGATACCAGTATCTCTAACTACAGCCCCTGTTCATCCCCAGAGCAGGCCCTGTACAACCTTTCTTCCTCTTAAA
Organism: Morus bassanus; assembly: GCA_031468815.1. Taxonomy (NCBI): domain Eukaryota; kingdom Metazoa; phylum Chordata; class Aves; order Suliformes; family Sulidae; genus Morus; species Morus bassanus. Next base: position 31,136,579 of record CM062577.1, read on the forward strand.
CTTTTTTCTTGTTCTGCCATTAAGTAAGCCCTACCCCCATGTCAGAAGTGTCGCTTTCTCTCTGCTCATGTAGTCGCTCATCCAATCGCCTAATTCCTGGTTTTCATCTCCACTGTTATTTTCTACTTCCTTTGTTTGCTCATATATGTACAGATCTCCCTATTCTTTTCTCTCATTTCATCTCCACTGTTATTTTCTACTTCCTTTGTTTGCTCATATATGTACAGATCTTGGAAAAGGCTCTCTCTTGACATGACCAGCTTTCTGCCTCCTCTTCCCCATTGTTTTCTAAACTTTGCTATTCTTCCATGTTGAGTCCCTTTTCCATTCCTGCCACGTGGCTTCAAATGTCTCCTTTCCACAAGCACTCTCAGGGGTACCACTGGCCTCCTTACAGCCAAGCCAAAAGGGGACCTTTCCCTTCTTACACCTGAAGATGATATCCTCCTTGGACACAGGTCAGCGTTCCTTCTTTCAAGACCTCCTCGACTACTAATTTCCCCTTTCCATGTCTGACACTCAGGCTTCAGTAATTTCTCTTCTGTCCTGCAGGTATCTTGGCACTCAATGGAGTTCTGTCCGTCTGCTCTGCTCTATTATACAATTTTTCCCTGCATATTTTAACTACCAACAACTGTCTCCACAGGTGACCCCTCGCTCATCTGGCAGCGAGAAATGAGCTTGTTTTCTGGGACATTTCACCCATTAGAATCTGTTTGCTGAGATCACCCACAATAGCATTGAGAGGATACATTTTGTTGTAAGGATACCTCTACATTAAGAACAAGAAGCAATCAGTTCTTTTCATGCTCTGATTGCCATTAAAGTAGTTAGGTTTAGGGTTTTCAAGTAATTACCTGAATTCCTTACATAACATGAATATAGCAAAATTTCAGCAGCAATCTCCGTAGGACAGAGTAGTCACTGGACAATAGGCAGCTGCTTCTCAGCCTGCCTCCCATCTGAGAGCAGGGCAGAAAGGTGAACATCTCTATATGCCATTACAAAGTCAGGCTTCCAGTATGGCATAGCAGCCAACAGCTTTTCAGTGTTTCTGTGACTGTACGTCACAAAGAGTGTAACCGAGCGTGCACACTACGCAACCGATCCCACCCACCAGACACCCGATTTTAGCAAAGTCTCCAAGAGCAAATATATTTCAGGTTTCTAGCTAATTCTTCTCTAAAATTGGAAAACAATGTGTGATACCTCCACTTAACCAGGTATAATGAGTGAAAACTACTGCCACCAACACTTTAGCAAAGCCCTCGTACTCCTGTCGGACCCCCGTGATTTCACTATTTCATTTATCACTTCTCTGAGCAGAGTAAGCCAAAGCAAGAGACTAACTTTATTGGAAGCCAAAGCAAGAATTGTTTTGAGAGTTTAATGGCACGTGGGCATAGCTTGCAGTCAGGTCTCCAGAAAACACAAAACGTCCTCTCCATTAGTATGGTGGTGGAGCAGAGCCTACAGGCCTACCTCTTCCTCCAACCGAGAAATGCAGCCATTAGACTCACAAGCAAAATACAGGAGGTAAGACATACACAGATTGCTTCTGAAATAAAAAGATGCACAAAATATCCTTATAAAAGAATGGCCTTAGCCCCAGCTGAGTTCCAGGTTAACCAAACCCTAGCGCTCACCAGATGCCTCAAAACAGTCTTTATGCAGCTGGGCTCTCAGAAAAGAGCAGAGGCTGTATGACCTCAGCAGTGCTGAATGAGTCCGGTGCTTGAGACAAGAGCAAGCCTCACAGCCTTGGGAACCCAAGAAGATGCAGCAGTTGGCCAGAAAGCAGAGCAACCTTAAAAATGCATTTACTGCCTGTAGATCTGCATTAGATCACTACTAACAAGCTTAAATATGTTTTCAAATCAAAGGCGCTTGATTGCATTTTTCCTTGGTTTTCCTTTTCCTCTTTTTTTTTCCTTTAAAAGTAGCTTTTTACAAATTAATCTTCATCTTTCCTAAATTGTTGTTTCCCCTCTTTCTCTCTTGTTGGTTAAATCTGGGCTGAGGTTTGATTGCTGTAGGACAGAGGTATGTTAGGAAATTTGATGCAAAGGACAAGAAAACAAAAATCAGAGGTATTTGGTCTGAAAAGAGGCTTTGTCCAAGGCATAATTCTTGTGTGTTTAAGGACAGAGTAATAGATTTGGAAGGATAAGTCATATATCTTAGGATTTTCTTCCCTGCCCCCTTTGATTGATTAATTCCAGTCTCTTCAGATCTTTGCCTGTTCCCACAAACCTGGAATCTCAGGACTGTTTGATTAAGTCATGGTTACCATGACAATAAAAGTGCCTCTGGCCAGTTTGACCTTTGACTGGATTCAATTCACTGAGAGAAATGGACAGAGACTATAGAAAAAGCTTCAGCTTCATGTCCACTACTGCATAAAATGGGCTCTCCCGCACTTTCAGAGAGTGAGCTGGTCGCCCTTTTTAAAATATAAACGGGGCTGCAATGCTCTGGAGAGCATTTCTAAGGTTTTGGTAACCAATTTCTTGGTGAATATCACTTCAGATATAAAATGCACGCAATCATATGGTTGGAGTCTTATTTTAAAATGTGGCGTTTAGCCCAAGAAAAACAAAAGCTGAAATCAGGCTTCACATGTCTGACGTATACACACACAATTTAAAATCATGTCATACACATATCCATCAGATATTTTGTAGGTATTTACAAATATCTAGCTCTTTGTAAATATGTAGACACATATAAAAGCAGATTTCAGACTAAGACTGATTTCTTCTGATCATGCCCGACCCCCATGCTGCAGGCTGCAGGCATTGTGTTGCTGTTGCTCATATAGATAATTATTCCTTTTCAAATGCTTTCATTGTAAATCCATTTCAGAAAAAATAAGGGCGGGGGGGAGAGAGATTTCAAAATTAAACCTGTTATGCGATTTGTAAATGGGCCTGACAGAATGACAGCCGAGTGGCCGTTGCAAGGCAATTCATGCATGCAAGATTGCCAGATCCCTGGTGGGAGAGTACGCCGTGCCTGCACGCGTGTGGGGGCTCCACTTGAGCTCTTCTCCTGGCTGCTTTGCACTGTGTAGCCCCCTTTATTTTATTGCTTTTTCTTTGCAAAGGAGGGAAATCTTTTCTTTAGTCTAGCTCAGAACAATAAGTAAAGACATCTAAAAAGGGGGCTTACTTCTGAAGTCATTGGCTCCCCAAAACGCAGCGGGTTGACAGCAGCAGGCAGAATCAATGGCACGAGCCATCCAGGAAGAGTGGGCTTTCCTGGGCACACCACAGATGGAGCAATGAACATCCCTTCCTCAGTATATCCAGCCAAGGTGAATGTTAGCCAACAAAATGGCACAGAGCCAAATAAAGGGAAGAAAAATAAACCCAGGCACTGTAAAAACAGAGCAAAAAAGGGTGTCTGGGCTGAGGTAATAGCTGCATTGACCTTACTTGGGTAATAGACAATGCTAGTTTAAAAGACAGACCAGAGTGGGCTAGCTGGAACTTAGAAATTAATTTTCCCAGTTTAAGTCCACTTTTTTTTTTGTTTTATTTGTTGCTCATTTACTGTCAGAAAGCTCTTCCATCTTCTCACCTAGTTACCCTGAATTCTGAAGTCATGGGAAATAACTGAGGGGAATTATTTGAGCCCTCCCACGTAGGCTCTTGGATGTAGAGTCCTCCTACTTTCCATGCCGGCCGTCAGGACTGTATTCTGTCAAGTGGTACAATTTCAACAAGTTCAGTAGAGAGCTGCCATTGTTATAGGATTTTGGTTCCCAGAGCAGGAACTGGAAGAGATACTTTTTTGGGAGGGGATAGGGAATGGAAGATTTTGTTGGCCTTTTTCCACCCCCCCACCCCCCACCCCTTTTTTTGGTGGATGATAGTGGGGAAAGTGTCAAGAAGTGTATACAGGAAAATGATTGTCCAGAAGAAAATCTCTCCCAACTGGAAAAGCATTCTTGCCTCCAAAAGAAGTCAAAGATAAAATTTTCAAAAGCACCTACCCGACTTTCACGGAAAATAAACTCCTAGAGGTCCTCTGACTTTGGAAAAACATATCTGAATCCTTCTACTTCCATAGTTCATAAGTGAAACTCTGATTTGGATGATGATGATTTCACCTCTGAAGAAATAGCGGACACCCACCTTACTGTCTCATTCGCCATCCCTCACCACAAGATGGGAGAACATTATTAATGTAGAACTTGCCTGTACCATCTTGGCCTTGCCCTCTCCTCATGCTTTTGATGATGAATGCTTCCAGTTATGCCAGTCTGTAAACTCTTGACAGTATTTTGTCTTTTCCTTCAGTGTCTCTCTCCTTCTCTTTAAGATTTCACCAACCTATTATTGTTAGAATGTGAGTGTTTATTAAATCCAGCTATCTATTTATCTATTGGTCTATCTTTATGCAATTCATATACATGCATGTCTGCTGAAGCACGGTCCTGGGTATAATATTCCATTAGAGTGAAATGTTTACGTAAAGGAAACTGAGGAGTTTAGCTATTATAAACCTGGACACTGTCAGTTTACTTACAAGAATGTCATATACAGTCCATGGCCAGCCTTAAATTGAGACCCTAGCACATCTCTCCTTTCATATCTGTCCCTTTTTGTCTTCACTTGTGGCCCATTGCAGACATATCATGGATTAGTTCAGATGCAACAAGAACCTTAACGTTAGTGAGTAGTATGATTATTGGCAAGACATTGTGTCTGTGCAGGGTGAATATCAGACCATTTCTTTTTGTCCAAGAGCATATCTATTCCTATAACCTCATAAAATTATCACACTAACTCTTACATCTGTCTCTCCCTCAGAAATAAATCTACACAGAGCTACTAATTTTTTTTTCTTATTGAATAAAAAACTACATGACAAGCCCCGCCGTCCCCAGCCATCCAAGGCAAGTATTGATCTGAGGAGGGTTAAGGAAGAAGCGAGGGTTGCTGGATGAACCAGGAATACCTACCACCAGGAAAGCGATTTGGAAATACCTACCTTTTTGTACAGGCTAGATTCTCTGCTCTGGGAAAACACGCTTTATTTTTAGATCCAGTAAATAACAGGATGTTAGGTGATCACCAAAGACAGGGACTGCTATGTTTAAAACCCTGCCAGCTAGATGTACTCGTCTCCAGAGTAACCCTGGATAATCACAAACAACTGGTGTGATTTTAAACATAAGTGCCTGGCCATGGCTAGCAATGACATTAGCTGAGAGTAAAAACCAGCCTCTTTCCCCTCTTGTCCCTGTTGCCAGAGCCTGCTGATCGCACGGTGGCTCTCGCTCCCGACAGCACAATGCTGCTGCCCGCCCGTTCCGCAGCCCCGCTCCCTCCTGCCTCACCCCCCAAAAGGCAGCAGAGCTCTAATGACCTCCCATGCACTTCCATCTAACAGATACGTTTTTGAAAACGAAATCAGACCTCACACATCTACAACCACTTTAAAAGGCTTCTCACTGCACCTTCTGCTCTCTGTTCTCTACGCTCAAATGGAAGAATTGCACAAATTCCCCCGCCTCTCCCCACCCTTTTCACCTAGCTCTTCCCGACAGCAAGGAAAACTTAGAAGAGCCAAAGGAAAGCTAAAGAAACAACTCTCAGTCCTGTTTGCTCAGAGAACAATTTCCATAGCTGCCTTTTACTGCTGCTAGAGGGCTGGGTGCAGCTTTACTATCACTTCTCTCCCTCTGTGACCCCTGCTTTCCATGGCTCCATGCGGGGAAGGATTTTGTTTGGTGAGTCAAGCCAGTCAATGAGAGAATCTTTCCATCACCACGTCCCAAAGGCTGTCCCTCTTTCCCTCTGATGCTCACCCGCTCACGAAAAAGGGAAACAAACAAACAAAAAAAAAATCCCAGCATCAGTCTTGGTTCACCTCTTTATTTATTACTCTGTTACTCCCACCCATCAGATTTATGGACTATCTTTTATTGACTGGTGTGGGCTGAGTCATGCTAGGACAAATTTACAGGAGTGCATTAGCCTGCATGTGTCACAAAAGGTGTATGATCAGGGGCTGGAGACAAACACGTGCATCGCTGATGTGTTGCTGGGACTCATTCACAATTCCATTGGTTAGTGTAGATACTCAAAATCATGCAAGAGCATGACAAGCTTTTTCTCCCCATTAAAATAAACAAATAAAACCACCATGGTAACGAGTCACAGTAACACCTTAGCTGGTACACCCTCGTACCGTTTCCGTGACAGAGAGCTGAGACGATGTGATGTACCTCCAAACACATACATTGATAGCAGAGCCTAAAAGTCTTCTCAGTCCTTAGATAAGTCAGTAATATAGTGGAAACTAGTTAGGATGTTTTTAGCATTGGTTCAGAAAAGCCACAACCAGATAAAAATCATTGCTTTGATATAAACTCAATCTACGAATTCTTAATTCAAAGCAGTTTGATAGGGCAGATGAGGTATCATCCGTCTGCGCCATTTTCTTGGTGCTGTGCCAGATGTTGTACAGCAAAGCCAGCAAAAACTCTGCCGAGTACTCTGGGTAATTAGACAGGACCATGACCATGTGGCCGTGCCTGGCTTGGAGAGAACCTGGTCCACCAGGAGGTCTGGCAGTGCACAATGCCACCTGAGCATTCCTTTACTTGCTCTAATTGTGATTTTTTTCAAATAAATAGTTGCAATAAGTTATTTTGCAAAAGTAAACCAAAAAGACAGCTACAATCCATTTACATTCAACTAGGAGAGCACAAGACAGGTACACCTTCCTCATGAGCCGCTCTGCTTTGTTACAACCGCCTCCTTTCTGGCAAACCACCTCTGGGGCTCTCTCCGTTCAGTGTCATTTGAACCCAAACAGGTTCTTGGGAAATGGTTTACCTTCCCCAAATGAAAAGCTGAGACATCAGTCACTCCTTACAGTACTCATCTCTTCCACCAATTATTCCTCTCCACTTTCACTGTCACATTGTGTGCCCTTTGCTACTGTTCAATCAGCTTTTCCCTAATGTCTTTTTAGTGACTAGAAGAAAACAGAAGCAGAGGAGATGATTCATACAAGCTAAAACAGGGTTTGAACTTCCTTCAGTTCTGCATTTCTTCTGAAAGAGAGCTGGGGAAACTGCCAGTCCAAAGCAGAGCCTCCTAAGCCAGCTCATTCCCTCACTGCCACCCCAACATTACCCCCATTCCTTTGGAAGCAAGGACAGTCACTGTTAAGAAACATCTGAGGTGATGATTTTTCTGTCATTCTGAGGCCAAGGAAAGCCTCTGGCATGGCTGGATGCAAGGTGGCAAATTTAATTCTCTTAACTGCTTCTTCATTAAATCTACGCTGCCTGCTAATCTCCTGCATCCCCATAGAAAAGTCACGACTGACGACTCAAGTTGTCAAAACATCACTCGTCTTTTCCACCAACGCTGGTGGACGCATGGCTGTGCTCAACCGGAGCAGAGTTGAGCTAGCTTTTAGAAGGTCCCTGTTTCCAATTTAGCACAGCTCCCAGGAGGTATTACATTTCCTGGTGCAGGGCAGAAAACACTTTGAGATCCTCAAGCACAAAGCCTTGTTGTTTTATTCGTTTGTACTGCTGAGCAAATTCTCTTTTCAAGGCTTCCAGTGGGGAAATTTCCTTCAGTTTCTCCGTAGCAGAGTCCAGATTAAAGCTATCTTTACCCTTTTAATGACTAGAAAGCATGTTTCCTTCAAAGACTGGCTTTATTTCCTGTATTCCTGGAAGATCTTTTTAATTGCAAGGAATACTCTGTTCCTAATTACAAAAGCATTTGAGCTCATCCTCTTTTCTGTTGTGTTGTTGGCAAAGCCCCTGGAAGAGCGCTCCAACCTGAAACTTCCAAGGAATCTATTAGGAAACCCATTGCAGCTTCCAGATAACATGCTGCCAGCTTTACTAAAAGAGCAATGTACGAGCAGGCTCATACTCGCATTGCAGTCATTCTTGGCACCCCTGCAGTCTCCTCCATCCAAGTATTCCACGCCGCTCATTCCACTAGCTGCCTCTTCCTACCATCCCCACAACTAATGTATGCAAACACCTTCCAGGATCACCTGAAGCACACGTATTTTATAGCGCTTCATGAATTGCACTTTATAAAGACTCTCCAATGTCATGCCCACTTTTCCTGAGAGAGAAACCGAGGCAGGGAGCTGACCAGAGAGAAAGCAGTCTGAGAGGTCTTTGCACCAGCGGACGAGGGCAGGCTAGCTGTCTCGTGAACCCAGGACAGTCTCTCTGATGTTTAACATGTTTAACACAACTCTGTCCCCAAGCACTGTGCTGCCATTAACTGACCAGATCCCAGTGTTTTTCTCGAATTTTCCCCAGATTACAACCAGGGCAAGTTTGCTGCTGCTTCAAAACAATGTTTCTCTGATTACAACCTAGGCTGACAATTATAGTGATTTAAAACCAAACTAATTGTGAAGTACTTTGATCATGCTTAGCACAACTTGTGGTTTGTAGGCTGCAAATAGTTGAAAGGAACCCTTGGGTTCACAATTTCCTTGAATATAAACTTTATTTTGATACATAAGGTATGATTTTAATATTAAAATTAACCTTGTGTTTGTTTTCCTCCTCATCCCATTTCTTCTTTGAATATTGCTGCTGGTATAATTTCTCTCCCTAAGCTTAATATTTACCACACAATTTGTTTTAGCTTAAACCTAACTTTCCTTATTCATTTGCTTTTATTAAGAAGAACTTTCTAAAGTTTGGTTTGGGTTTGGGGTTTTTTTTCAGTCTCAGTCATGTTTGGGGTTTTTTTTGTTCAAAGAACATGGGTTGGCAATGCAAATCACTTTCTTGGGGCAGAGAGAGAAGGCACCCAAGCAACAGCTCAAGGGACTCCAGACCTGGGTTACTGTGAGGATCTCTGCTGATATTGCAAAAGTCCTAGCAGCAATTTGCACTGCATTAATTCAGCCCATGCACAGTTTTTGTTAACGTAATATGGGCAATAAATCCTTCCATTTCTCTCTCCTTTCTTTGCATTGTTAAGAGTATAGGACATTTGCTTTTGCAACAGCAACAAGCTGCATCAGTTGGTTGCAGCCGAAGCTCCTCTAAATGATACTTGCCAAGCACTGTACATGGATCTGTGTTTCAGATCACATTTGTTTGCAGCATTCCTTGAGTACAACTAACAAGGTGGCACAGACACTGGCCCGCTTCAGTGAAATTTTACATTCCCCTTCATTATATTCTGCTGCTTCTGTCCATTCCTGGAACAAGCCTCCATCCTGGGCTGCGCTGGACTTTTCCTGCCTCCAGCCCAGTGCATGCTCGCTTTCAATGTGATTTCAGGTATGAGTGGTTGGTTCAAAGGGAGGTGCACATGTTGGCCCCATCCCCGAACTGGCGCCTCTCTGCCTGGGAAACCTGAGAGTTTCTGTCCTTGCTTATGAACCGTGACATCTGTGCATTCCTCGGGCGCTGACCCCCGGGGGCCAGAGGTCACCCCAAGGTCAAGCAGTTTCCTCTTTCACCACCAATAGAGACCTTGACTAGAGGTAAATTATGTTGCAGTTTAAGGAAATAATTTGAAACACTCTTGTAATTATAATAAATTTTGCTGTTTACATTTTAATCTTCAACCCTTTCACCCTCTGGTTCTCTTGTTTAAGGAAAAAAGCGGGGAATTATATATTTAACAGAAAAACTCCTGCCATGGTGGACAGTTGAATAAATAACTGGAGTTCCAATAACACAACAGCTCCAACGTCTTTGTCTGCATTCAGCATGAGCATGCACTTTTGTAAGTACAAGATCTACTTAATCTTCAGATAAGTATGCTCATGCAGCAAGAATGGAAACATAATATTGTGTTAGGAATGTCACATGATTCCCAATTCTCCATCTTGAGTAACTGTAAAGTTATTTGAAGAAAAATTTCGAGCACCTTACTCAGGCAAAATTCCAGTTGACTCCAGTGAAATTCTGCAGCAAAACAGACTTTGACTCATGACTATAGAAAGAGCAGCTGTTTTACTGAGAATACGTTGTCATCTGATCATTTTCTCATGCTGCTCACGAGTGCTGATGGGCTTGGAAAATCTTTCATTCAAAGGAAAATGCTCAAATAATCACAAGAAAGTCCTGCTAGTTTTCAGCTGGGTACCATTACGCCATCTGATATTTTAAAACAAGACCCTGCACATGTACAACCATTTCTCATTTACCCAACACACCCCGTCATCTGAAAACTGAATTTGGAGCAACACCTGGAAGAAGCAGAGCGATTACAGAGCAAGATCTATGGTGATGTTAAGAGTTGCAAGAACGAACACTTGAAGAAAGCAGAGAAAACAATAAAACTGCTTAGCACAAAACATGAATTCTCAGGGCTAAAGCATAGGGCTTTCCTTGCAAGGATACCCAAACTTTGTGCCCATCGCCACTCTGAATGAGAGTGAACTAGAACTCTGATCTGTAGGCGTCAGGGGTTCTGCAATCCTACCTCACTCCAAGGACCCTGTTGGTGCGCTACATAGCACAAGGGCAACACAATAAGGCCAAGGGAGCAAACAGAGCAAGCGCCATTGAGATCAGCGTACTCTAATCTTTGTTCTGTCACAGACGAGATGTGTGTCCTAGGGCAGGCAACTTAACTTCTCTCTGCTTTAGCAATGACACTTGCAAAGCAGATACAACAATCACCTTCATAAAATGCCTTGAGATTTACAATTGTAGGCTGCTACTCTTAGCGATATCGTGCCTGCGTCAGATATTATTACAGTGTGCCACGCGCTTTGAGAGCCTTGGATAACAACAGCTTACGAGGAGATAAACATTGCCTTCAAAAAAGAAAAAAGGAAATACAGAGAAATAACACAGGCTAAAGGTACTCACTCACCAGCAAGCAGAGAGGAACCTGCAGCAATGAACAGTTACTCTCAGAATAAGAGTGAAGTGCCCTAGACCTGCCAAACTTAAAACCTAACCCCCAGTGCACAGGACTTTCTGGGGAGGGAGCTCCTATAACGGGAGGCTCAGCGCAGCTGGACAAGTGCTAAGGGGGTTTGCCTGCTGTGATGAATAGCTCACTAACACCAGGTGATCCTAAAGCATAGGTAAGATAAGGCACAACACTGCTTACTGGAAAGAGAAAAGGTGATATAAGGAATCACTGACCAGCCCATTTTTGGGATCTTTATGTACTTGCTCCTAGGCTGGCTTGTATGAATGCTCTCTGTCCCAGGAAGCTCCTGCCTGCCTGTTGATGCAGCTCTCTGCAGGGGCAGAGCCAAGGGGCAACTTCAGTTCCTGCCTTCCCAGAGCACAGCCCTGTTTGGAGCAGCTGTATAGCTCTGGCTACGCCATGCTGACCCCACCCCGCACTCAATTCTGTGAGTTATGCATTTGATGGATGCACAGGCAGCTGCCTTGCTGTCCTCAACTGAAATAATCCTGTTCTGCTCTGAAGGGGTAGCAGTGGCAGGGAGTAAGAGTAGACCTCTTCCTCTGTAGGCAGAATGGGAGGAAAGTCTCTCTTCCCTGCTTGACAGCACAGGGAACAGCAAGACACTGCTCTGAAATGCGGTGAGAGTCTGTAGCTGGTGAGTGCTGTCTTCCTGTTGGCAGGGCATGATCTAAGCCTCTTTATCCTTTTTTTCCTTCCTGAGGAGCCCTTCCCCAGCCAGCTGGAATAGGGTACCAATATCTTGGTCTCCTGTCTTGGCACAAAAAAGAATCCTCTTGTAGCAAGCACTGAGGACAGTGTCCTGTGCCTTTGAACGATACTCTCCCTTGAGACAAACACGCAGCCTCCAGCTGAGCCAATGAAAGCTGTACGCTTGTGTCCAGAAGCGGAATTTCAATCCTCACACTGATCCACATCAATGATTTCAACAGAAGGTGCTGTTGGCTGGATAGGAACTGGAAGCTCTCCAGACCTCAGTTCTGGGCTTTAGTGGAAAGTCTATTTCTTTAGCACTCTGGTGCACTTGTCGTACTGCACCAACACAGCCTAACAGTGTAATGCTACCTGCATTCAAAGTCAGCAGCAAAAGTCCCGCTGCTTTCAGATGGAAACCATTCCAAGCTCTTAATCTTAATTAAGTGTCCAAATTAGAAATGAATCAGCCTTCCATGTTCAAAGAGTTGAAAACAGTGATACTCTATGTCTTCCTAAAACATGACAAATGAACCATTTCTAAACACAGTGTATAAAACAAGACTGTGCAGAAAAGCATTGAGCTGAGACACAGATAGTAAAATAGAAACTCCTTTACTTTGGGTGTTACTGCTAAATCTGGTCAGTTCCCAGATCTGACCTTACTGACAGTCCGAACGGAGTATGAAACTTGGCTTCTGCAGTGCTGGCTTTTTATTCATAATGCCCATCTGTTGCTGAGAGATTTCTTAAAAGCGATCTCCATTACTCAGTGCAAAGGACCTGCCAGCAATCGCTGGAGTTTAACTAGAGGGACTGAGAGAGGTTTCCCTATCTCTAGTTTCTATGAGTACATCAAATTAGATCAGTATCTTGTTTCAGGACAAACCTAGGTAGATTGCTCTTTGATATACTGTGGCCATGCCTATGTTCCTCTGAAGACATCTGCGATATCTGTGTATCTGAGGATATCACAGAAATAATGTAGGAGTTTCCGTGGATCCTCCCAAGGAGCAGCAAATATCTGTCATTCCTGTCAGTAGTACTCAGAGACTCGGCAGCAGTGCCAATTCAGAGTCCCACTGCACAGATGTACATCAGTGGAGACAGTGTCAGACTCTACACCACAATGAAATGATTTATTGTTTAACTTCCATGAGGTTTTAGGAAACAATGTAAAGCAAGGGAAGGCAAGTGAAAACCTGATTAAATAGGCTGGACCACATTTTTGTCCAGCCCTCGGCTGAACCCAGGGTCCCTGTTACTTTCCCCAGAGGAGCCAGTGTCTCAGTCAAATTCTGGAGACAGGTTTCTCTGGGAATTCAGCCACGGGACTCCTGTCCTGCATTAGCTGCAAACATGAGACAAAAGGATATAACTGAAATCAAAGAAGCCTGGACTAAGGACATGCCAGATTATAAAAGTATCAAGGTACTGTGATCATTAGCAATCTCAGTGCCATGTGCTAAGAATATGTTTTTAAGCAGAGCCATGTTCTGAGGATCCCCTCATTTATTTTCCTGTTAACCAAGTGACAGCTTACAAGATTCATGCTCAAAACTTCAGCTCCCTCTCCCATTTTCTTTCCACGGTGGAGAGCTGTATGCCCCACACACAGCTAACCAGGTGGCATGGATATGAGGAGTAGAGATCAAGATGTTTGCTTTGCCCAGCAATACATAAGTACAGGATGGATCAGGGTAAGACTTGTCTGTGATTTTACCCTCCGAGAAGCAAGCAAGTGTCCTAGTGACAGACTCACAGGAATCCAGCATAACTCAGAGCATTTTCTCTTCTTGCATCCAAACATGGATGATCATGCACGACAAAGTTGTAGTCATCTCGCAAGAGGGATGTTCTACCATGGGGAAATGGATGGAGGGGCAGGGGAAGAGATGGGGAAACACTCCCCTGCAGAGCCTCTCTACCCAGCTGACCCAGATCCAAGGTGCCAATGATGGCTGTCCAGCACAGGAAAAGGCAAACCAAGCTTCTCTCCGAGGAGTACCCAAGTTCTTGCCCTTTCATAGGAGAACAGTTTTAGAAACCCGCTCCTTCCTTCTGTGGAAACATTTGAAGTCTTTATTCTCCATGTAATTATGTGAAAGTTTTTAGGCTGGTCTGGAAGAAATGCTTCCATCCCTCCTTCCTGAGCATTCGTTTTCTTCCCTTACCCACCCTAGTTTTGATTCTTTTCTTACAATTGATTACTATATCTCTGACTTTCATTTTAATTTAGTGATTAGAAGTATAACAGAGGGTTTTGCACCACAGGGTTAAAGACTTAATCCAATTTATTCTGGCTACTTTATCTTTCTTGAAATAGCAAAGTTAGCTATTAAAATGTTTTGGTAGATATTCAAACAAATGCAAAACTCAGCTGGTGCTTAGGTAATCCCATGGACCTCAGGAGGGCATTGTGGGGAAGCAAAGGGAGAGGGCAGCTGATTCATCTTTCTAACCTCCACATTTCTGTAAGTGTCTAGTACTCAGATGAGAAGCAAAACATGCTGCCTGCTATCAATGTGCTGTCCTGGTTGTCTGTAAAGCAAAAACTGGTTGTGTTGGGATAAACTCCTTGCCTGAGCTTTAAAGCAGTCCCAGGAGTGGGAATGGTCCGTCCCAGCCAACAATCGAAGGAAAACCAGAGTGCAGAGTATGCACCCTGGCACAGGGGAGCAGAGCCAACGTACCTCATGCTCTCTTCTGTCTGACTCCAAATGGACATTTAGCTGTTCAGCCGAGGCTGCTTGCAACAATAAAAGGGCTCTAGCCCTATGAACAGTACAAACTTTGCCCACTCTCTCCTTTATCGAAGCAGCTATTCTTCTCCTGAATCAGTGCAAGCTATTTGGGCTCTGACATTTCTCTCACTTACTCTTTCTGCAAGCCTCACGGCTCAGGAACCTGCTTCTGCTTCTGTTCAGGCAGCGCAGATTATTCATGTCTCTGTTGCCTGACTTAACCCTTTTTAGCTCCTGTATCCCCATCAAATGTAGAACTTCCATTCTGTTGTGTACAACGGTGCTGTCAGGAACCAATGTGTCCTGGTTGTGCTTGACATCTAAAGAAAGAGGGAACTGCAACTTTTCATAGGAACTGAAGAAACCAGTAGAGAAAGAAAGGATTTCAGCTGCATCTCATATACAAGGGTTGCCTTACAATGAGCATGTATGGCACCTGGCACCAGGAGCCCCCGCCTCATCCGCTGCTCTGGGAGGCATGGTGGCAACGCAGGAATAGTGGAAATCTCGCCAGGGCAGATATTTATGTGAGTGACCTGTTCAGCCAGTGAAATCCTTTTGCACAACAAGGCAGCTTTTTTCAGTCTGAAGAAATCGGTACGTTCACCCCAGCCACTATTTATTTTATAAGTGTCCTGCATATAATGAAAGGAACAATCTTTCTTACCATCTGCCTTACTGAAAGGCACATTTTGTGTGTCGAACAGTTTCAGAGAGCTAATGGCAAAGTGCACATTACTAGCCCAGCAGTGAAAGCATTTGTAAACATCATCATCATCAAAGAGGCCTAGAGCTGCAAAGGCTGTTTTTTGCCTTGTGAGTTTATGTCTGTAAATGACTAATTGGTAAAGTTTTATCTGCAGAAGGTGGTTGGTGGTGGAAGATATTTACAAGAAAGAAAAGCAGGAAATAATTCATCTTGAAAAGCTGAATCTAATCTGAGATGTTCATGAATTAAAATGGGCTTTAAAAATGGGTCTCTTTGCTTTTAAAAATATATATAAAAATACAGTTTCACTTTTCATGAAATGAGAAATGGAAATGCACAGCCAAAGGGTGTAAAAAACTGGAAAACAGGTGAGAGTGAGATCATACATCTCTGGCTGCTAGACCATGCAGGAGACACCACGCAGGACTGTTTTGGGATGGAGGAGCTGAGAACTTGCACCCACTTGCTGCACTCGCCATTAATTTATTAAAAACAAAGAAGATACCAGATTTTGAATGAAACAATAGCTCAGCTGTGGAAAATAACCACTTGCATTTTATTGCTTTATTCAGTATAACCCTCCAAAAATTCTTCTTCTTTGAAACAAAACCAAAAAGAAAAAAAACTCATCTTGTAGGCTAGAGAGCAGTATTTTCCTTTAGGCCATGAAGTTGTTAAAATCATTTCAAATGAGCTTGGTGTTTAGTCGTCACTGCAGGAAACATTGCTCTACCTGTCTGAAACAGCTCTTATCAGGAAAATAATGCTCACTACCTCTGCTGAAAAATCAAGGGGTGACTCTTTAAAACAGTTATATGACCTTTAAAAAGTACACAAAATAAAGGAACAACAAGGATGTTGGAATCCCCATTAGTTAAATGGCCTCCTAGGCTTTCATTGGGTTATGGATGTATTTAACTAATAGAAAACATCGCCCAGTCTGATTCCTGTCTTAGAAGCAAAATAGGGATAATTTAGTATCAGGAGTGATTAATGTCATTTACTTACCCATTTTGTTATAGCTGTTACTGAATTTAAAATGCTACTCACAAATTAAATATTTTACAACCATTTTGCTCCTAATTGGTTGCAGATCACAGATTTCCTTTAAACATAATGGCTGTTTAGGTGGTGGGGTTTGCAACGCTCATTGTTTTTTTACAATCACTTTTGACATTTTGAGAATTTGTTTAATTTTGATTAATTTCAGTTAAATGAGATAAGAGCATACAATCTCTTTGGAAAGGTCTGTTGTTTCAAAGTGTGGTTTAAGTGCGCAACAGCCTTTAGCATATTAATTTGCACACTTTGCCATATATGCCTTGGCCTTTTAGAGTCTGAATTAATGTAGCTTAAAGAGATGTTATCTTGATTGTTATTTGGATCAGGACAGTTTAACATACCCTTAATAAAAACAAATGCTCTGTCACATAATGAGCCTAAAGTTTTTAGGGATTTCTTTTGATGATATCTTTTAAAGAAATGTTTCATTCAAATGAGAAATCGTGAAGTAGAGAGTGTGCATCCTCTGTGTGAGCAGCAGAGAAAAGCTAGTTACTTTTTTCCAGCAGGCTAACGAATAGCAATTTTAGGATGCCAGTGACTTCTGAAAGTTGTACCGAAACCAAGATAGGTCTGCCAAGAGCCAGGTAAGAGCAGTAGACAAACTTTATACTGTATTTGAGTCTACTCCTGTTAGACAAAGCTTATATGTGTACTTGGAAGAAACCTTAATAGTTTAACTGCTGTGAAGGTGTTCTTACTGTGTGGTTTGGTTTGGTTTTTTTTTTAAATCACAGTTGATCTACACCCTTCTTCTCTTAAATTTTTACATGGGAAAGAGAAAAACTGTCTGAGCTGAAACGTAATGATGCCTGAAGTTTCCATTGCCAGGTCTTAACAGAGTAATTTTTCTCTTAAATTCCTGAATTTCTAAAGGATTTTGATGGTGTTCACAGCACCAAAGTAGCTTCCTTCTAAGTTTAGGACAAAACAATGTGCTATCTCTGGTTTCTGCCACCAAGTGCAAGTCTTCCTCTTCACTGGTAATATTAAATCAAGTATTTGGAGGAATTAGCGAACTGATTCTGCCCTGCAGTCACTTGCACTTTACTCTAGTTGCCTGTTAATATTGTCCACACAAATACTGACCCTTCCTTGATGGCACTGTTAATTCCTCCCAATTCTTTCCTGCCTAGTGGAATTGCCCAGTCACGAAATCCTTCAAACATCCTCCGACCATTTGAACAGCGGTCCTTTTCTTGCCTTCCCACAGCAGCTTTGCCATGTGACAACATTTGCCCACCTCAAAACATGTGTGATGTGCTACAGCAACCATGCGCAGGCTGCATTTGCCCCTTCCTTTCCAAATTCAAACATTTGCTCCCTGATCATCCAAATATTGATTTAAAGAGTCTTTGATGTCATTTGGGGAAACACATTTGAATGTTTTAAATGTGGACTCAGTCCACTACAAGGGATACTCAGAGGATGGAGACAAACAGGGACCCTTTGCACTCTGTTAGCTAATGTCATATTCCCTGCAGCATTTACTAAAATCGTTTAGTCGCAAAGATAACACTGTGGATAAGGAATATTTTTAAATGTTTTGAAAAGACACTGTTATCTGTTTGATCTTAACAGATGACTTCTACAATCTAAATTCCATCTTCACCAACAGAAAAAGCTCCTATTCTGTAAGAGAGTGTTTATAGTGAACCATATCTGAATTTGTCCTGGGTTTGGTCACAGGCTCCGAACAGGTTTGAGCTCTCACTGAAAAATTAGTTCTTCTTGCGGGTTGTTATTTTCCAGGTACAGATTTCAATTAGCATGAAGAAGCTCTCGTTCTCACATGAATGTTCCCAGCTACAGATTGGTATATTTAACCAGGACTTCCCAGCTTCTAGGTGTATAAACACCAAAATTTCATTGCTATTTTTCCCCCATTGACATGAAAGGCATACATAAACATGCTCAAGAGCTAGTAGTGTTGACTGAAATATTTCTAAAGGGTCTTTTACACCTTAAGCACCCGCCACTTTCCTGTGGTTAAATGCACAATGTGTGTGAGATATTAACCAAAGAAATTCTGGAATTCCAAAGATTTTTTTCAGGGCTTGTTAATTCATTTATTTTCATTTTCCTCTTGTGCCAACAAAGTCTTGCTTAACTAGTTCAGTATCGTTCATTATAAGTGATGAGGAATGTTAGATTATAATTAAAGGTAGGTGCTCTGCTCAGTTAACCAGAGGTGCCTGGAAACTGGATGTGAACTAACAAGTGATATTTTAAATATAATTGAACCACTAATCCTTGATGGACTTGAAAAATTGCCATACAGCTTGAGAGAAAATAATTTAACAAAACGCCAATATTAATTGTTTTGGATTTGTGAGAAGAGCAAACCACACAAGTTTTAAGGTAAGGGGAAATTAATCTTGAAACAAAGTTTTTAATAAATGTTGTATAAAATTAAGCCTCACTGGTGCTAGTGAGCAATACAAAGATTAAATTTAACTTTGGAAGCATTCACTAAGGCTGCAAGCTTAAAACAAAGTTATATTGGTTAACAGCTAAAAGCAATGGAAATGAGTTTTCAATTCATTTCTAGTATGCAATTCAGTAGCCATGCCAAGGAAAACTGTGAACACTTCTTTCTGCAGTTTTCTATTTCATTTTGAAAAGACAGTTTATGAGATAGTCAAACTAAGAGCACAGCCACATGTTCACCCCTCTAAACCCCCCAAATTTAAGCTGAAGCTTCACAAGCCTTTTGAACTAGACCGTTTGTTTGGTAATCAAACCATAATTTCCTAATTCCATTTGTGTCGATCAGCTCCTTTAAAGTATACCAACTGCATCTGCGCAAGTGTTTTCTGGTGGGATTTTAGAGTTAAAAAAGGAAAGGCTGTTTTCAACATTTAGCAGAGAAACAAATAGCTCTGCTAACCCTGCCCAGAGCCTGCACTCACACCTCAACGAACACACAGCTATCTCCATGTTTAGCACAGATTTTACAGATACCATAAGAAAGAGAGCACCTTTATAATGATTTATTTTCATATTAAATTCTTAACTCAGAAGCGAGATGTGACCCTTAGATAAATCTCCCATAATACCCTGCTGATTCCTCCCGTTTGGTCAGGGCTAACAGAATCACATTAATTGGCAACTCTGCTGTGGGGGTAAAGAGGTGGGGTTTTTTTCTTCAGTTACTTTTCTTGAATGTCAAACAGATTAGTGCACTAAAATGTCTGGGAGAAAAATATGCTGCAGATTTCAAACAAATGAAATTCCAAAATTGTTTGTTAAGGTGAATTCCGTGAATGAAGGAAGTAACTATCCTTTTTTCATGCTCTCTGAACTGCAGGTCACACACTTTGTTTGGTTTTAGGTTTGGGTTTTTTTAAAAACTATTTGAAAAAAACTAAGAAGCAGATTTGGAAGGAAGGAAAGAACTGAATCCCAGGTTTTGCTTCTGATTAGGTTTTGTGGATTGTCTTTATTTAAAAAAAAATAACCTGAATGTTCTTCTTGACACTAAAACAAAGAGTAAGATCCTGAAATACCTTCAAGTGTAGGTTTTGTCGCTGTAATGCACTCCTAAAAAACTGCTTCAAATCTTTCACAGCACAACTCTCTCCTCTCCCTGCCTCTCTGAAAGCACATTTTAATTGTTTGGTACAGAAAAATGTTCCTTTTACTTTTGTTCCAAAAAAAGTTTAAAGTACAAATCCACAGAATTTTAGAGATGAGCTCATCCTAGGTATTTCAGGAAAGCATTTTATTTTGTAAATATTTTGTTTTAAAATGTACGTACAAAAGCTTGTACAATGGTGAAAGGATGAACTTCCTGAAATTAGCTAATCCTAAAAAAAGACTCTTTCTATTGAAAATTTTGTTCGTTACTAAGAAACCCGGGGTTCCCTAAAAAGAAAATGTCCTGGAAACCTTCCTATTGCATATTCTGGACAAGCTGGAAATAAGTGTTGCATATTAGTATGAATTAATACAAAATGTTTGGGCAGGTTGCTCTAAATAAAAATCATTAAATAAAATTAGGAAGCCTTTGAACTATGATTTAAATAAAATTTGACACTGAACTATCTATAAAGACATGTTCTTTAATTTTGAGTATTAGATAGGAAAAAAAAATCATTTAAAATACTCTTTGTGGTTTTTTTCCCTGAACAGCTCCACTTCAATTATCTCACTCAAAGTAGTGCACTTTTGAACCAGTAAACTCATTCTTAAGTTAGTGTTACACTGATAAACTAATTTCAAACAAATGTAACTCAGTGCCAACACACAATTTCAACAAGAAGCAGAATTACAATAACAAATATCAAACAAACTATTTGACTGTTTGAGCCTGTGTGAAATCTGAGAAAGGTGGATTTCTCAAACAATTATTTTAGGAACTTTGGGTTGTTTGTTGCTTTGGAGCTTTTTGCTGTTTGATGCAGCGACGTTACATTTCACTGATGGAACAATTTCAAGCTGCGTTTCGGTTTTAAATTTGAGATTGAAATGAAGCTTCAAGGCACAGCTATGAATTTTCTTTTAAATGATGACTAAGAATTACTTGCTTTCTGAGGAGAGAACATAGCTATTCGTTTTTATACCCATGCCAAACCTCTGCAGTATTTCTTTGAGCTAACCTTTATCCCCTTTCTGGACTTGTATTGGTCTCTGCTAGAAAGCAAGTCAGCTGTAATTACTTACAGGTGAGTTATTCCATACTAATGAAATAGCTCTATGAAAACGATGTTATTGAATTGAAATGTAGATGGCAGAAACACATTGATTTATTTTGCATGGATTTTTAAATGCTTAAAAATCACTCCCTCTCCCCTCAGTGCTAAAGAAATTAAGATCCAGCAGAGAGAGAAGTGAACATGAAGTTCACTTGTAAGTTAGGCTGGTATCATTTTTGCACAGTTTGGGGGCAGAATGAAAAATAAAGTTAGTTTAATATTTTCCCAGTAAAATGTCTCGGGTTTATTTCCAAAAGCCCGGTGCTGCACACAGCAAGGCACAGCAGCCTTGCACTCACCTTCCTCCTGACACTAACTGAAAGATGAATTTGTTTACTCTCTTGTGCTTTTTTTAAAAGTGTGGGTAACTCCACCCATAACTCTGCAACTTCCCACTCACCCAGTCCTTTTTAACCTTTTAAGCACTGCTCCTGACCCTCCATCCTCCTTGCCACTGGAGCAGGCATTTGCAAGCCACGTCCATTTTTATTGACCAGAACCAGACTGAAACCTCCAGCTCCCAACTGCAACCCCCTCCAAAAGTGCCCCCAGCAGCTGTAAAAATAGGGGCTCCTTCCACACCGGCCCGACACTGCCTTGGCCCGGGGTTAGCAAAAGGGGCCAACTGCCCCTTGCTCTTGTCTATAGGGAGGGGGTTGCTCTTATGGGGCTCTTCCCCCCGCCCCCCATATATATATATTATTATTTTTTGGCGGGGGAGGGATGGGATTTTGTTTTGTTTTTACAGCAGCCATCCAGAGCCCTGGGTATTGATTTTCGGGCACATGAAAGGGATTTTTTACAGGCCTTCCCTGTGGAAGGGAGCAGCAGTAAAAGGTGATACCACCCACTCCGAAGGAATGCTGTGCATGCAATTAGGAGCAAGCTCCCAGCCAGGGGGTTAGAATTCAAAGCAAGGCAAAAGCTCCCCACCTCCCACAAACAACAAATCCATTAAAACTACCAAAGCCATCAATACTAATCAATGCATCCAGGGGCCATTAACTCTTTCGGTGCTCGGGTTTTTTTCCCCTCGCTCCTTCGCACTCCCCCCTCCGCCGCTCGGCAGCCGGGGCGGCGGGGGGCAGCATCCCTCTGATGAAACCCCCCGCGTTCGGGCGGCTGGCGTTTGGTTTTACCACTTTTCCCCGCGGCCGGAGCCGGCCGGGCGCTGCCGGCGCTGCATCCCGCCCGGTGAAATACCACGAAGGGCAACCGACTTCAAAGGGCTGGCCGGGAGCGGCGGGAGCGCCGGGGCCGGCTCCGGGCGCTGGGAAGCCTCCCCGGGGCGGCCCCGGCCGCGTCCCCCCCGCCGGCCCCGGAGCGGCCCCGGTGCGGTCCCGGTGCGGGGCTGGGCCGGGGCAGGCAGCGGCGAGGGGTAGCAGCGAAGTGGTTAATCAATAGCAGGGCTGCAGGCAGGGGAGGGGCGGGGTGGAAGGGGGATAAAAAAATGCAGAAAGGAAGGAAATGGAGGGAGTGAGAATTAGACTCACTATAAAACCTCCTCGTTCTGATTTACAAAAGAGGGAGGGGGGAGAGAGATGGGGGACGGGGGACGCTGTGAGCCTCCAAGCACAATACCCCTCTTTCCTGCAGCGAGGATGGTTCTTGGGGTTTGGGCTAGGGAGGTTTTGAACTCCGAGTCCGCAGACGCGGTGGGATCCGAGGGAAAAATCCCATCCATGTAAAACCTATGGAATTAAACTGATTTTTGCATTAGCTGTGTCTCTCCTCGGGTTTTTTTTTCTTCCCCCTCTCATCCAATCCCTCATTCATAACTTGCATTTAGTGACTGTTTTTCTCATTCATGTTCCCCTCCCTCCCGGACACTGTCAAACCGAGCACAAGAGCCTGCTTTGTAGAGGTTTGATCAGCAGAGACTTGAGCTCTTTAGGCTGACTGCATTTCGGTTACATTCAATCACTTCTGAAGCTATCGATTCGATATGTTTATGGAAACACATAAGGTATTTTTGGCCATCTGCTAGCTAGGAAATGATTAAGATTATTTATTTTTAGCGAAAGGAACGAGGAGCTTTCTCTGCCTTTCTTATTTTCAATCCTTCAGATAGGAAAATGTCCTTAAGAAAATATTGCTCTTTTATCACATTAAAACGATTGTTCCACCTAAATAAAGATGGGGGGTGTGTGAGTTTGGGTGCATTTCAGACTTTTAGAAATCGTTTCTGATAGCTTTTAAATTACTAAAATGTTTCAGATTCTGCCTTTTTTTTTTTTTTGAATATTGCTTCTGTTTATATGTTTTCATTTTAAAAATCCTTTAACAAGCTGCATCTGTTGAAAAACTGTAAGAATCTGGGAAAAAAATAAAGAACAATTTGAATTTCAGTAATGTGTAGACACATATATGTGCATACAGATACACATATATAGAGTAATTTTAAACTGTTTTATTCTCGCGTGCCTGACTCAAAGCCCATCTGAATAAAACTTTTTTGTAAACTACTTGGGTAAAAATATGGGGATGGTGAAATCTCACATATTTTAGGGGTAAGTTTTAGGATGATTCAAATCAGTGTTTAAATACAGGGTCCACTTCATTTTTTGAAGTCTGTGTGTTAAAAAAGAAAATGAAAGGTAGCCGTGCTAAATGAGAAGAACATTACGATTTTAGATGAGCCCAGAGGTGTCTTTGATTTCCAGCCTCTCTGAAGGAGTGGTAGTGATTTTTTTGAAGTTGAGGCAAACCAAAAGTCCAATCTGTTTAAGTTCAAACATTGCTAGTCAATGCTGCCCTGTGAACATTTTATGAATTTATTTGTTCCTGTCTCCCATGGAGTTTTATCAATCCATTTTGAATCCAGCCTTACAGTTTTGTCCACAGGAGCAAACATTTGCAGCTAGGGAGCTGGGAATAAAAGACAAAACACAAAAATCAAATCTATCCTTCCTAACTGTAGCAATCTTCCACAAGGATGGATTTTAAAGTTAATTTATAACAGCCTCTGTAAATATCTTTGGAAACCTCAGTGAAATTTTTCTTGCCCTCCTCTTTTCTCTTTGTTTCTGTCTGTCACCCACATTCACAAAGCATATGTACTCCCAAGGCCTAATTAAGAAAGTTTTATATGAGTTTGTACATGTGTTTTCACACAGACGATAACGGTGAAGCATGTTACTCTGCTGTTCGTGTGGGACTATGTTAACCTTGCAGATGAAAAGAGTGTTATTAAAGAAATCATAATTAACAGCATTAAGAAGCTGATCAAAATAAAAAACGCGTTATTGCAGCAGGGGTCTCATTAAGGAATAGTCATGCCTGTCTGCCACAGATTTAAGAACTTTCAGCCACAAGGCCTTGAACTGAGGCAGCTCCAGTTTAAGCAAACGCAGCAGAGACTCCACCCCCAGTGACATCAGATTGAGTTACACTGCAAAAACACCCCAAGATCTGGAGGAAAAAAAAAAAAATATCAGCTTTTCTCCCTCCCCTCCTTGATGTTTAAAAATGATAAAAACGCCATTCTCCTCCAGCATTGGGCGTTTGCGAGGAGCCCTTCTTTAAAGCAAACTAACAGCAGAACGAATGTCTTTTCTCAGTCTTCCTTTCCAAAGGGAGGAGAGAGCACAACTGCACATTTGCAGCAAAACAACACCCCCCCCCCAAAAAAAAATCCAAAGAATTCCCCAACGTCCCCCAGCTCTGAAACACAAAAACTAAATCAATCAATCCGGCATTACAGCAGAGCAATCCTCCTCCCGCAGAGCAGGAAGGAGCCCCATGGAAAGGGCTGTGGCACACAGCGACAGATCTGGGGCTGGGGACCGAGGGCTGGCGATGGGGAACTTTCATTAACTTTATTTGCAGTTTGGCCAAAATTAAACTGACAAACCCGTTCGGAGCTTGCTGTAAAGTTACACATTTTTCACGTAAGCATCCAAGGCAGTTGCCTTTCTCTAGGATGTGTCATTTCCTGTGTAGCTATAATAATATATTAAGTAAAGGGATAGCAATGGATTTACATATTTACATATGTATAGCCGCTGTGCTATAGGAGAGATAGCAGGATGTTGTGTATATACAACAGCAGAAGTCGGCAGAGAGCATTTTGTGGAAAAGTTTGGGAAATGACCACGCTGAAATAAGAAACATGCTTCAAATATTCTTGGCATTCAAGACAAGGCTGGCAAGGAAAGATTTACGGACAAGTCGGTGTGGGACAGGAAAGCTTCTGTGCTTAAAGATTCAGAGAGGTGGATCTCATGCTCAGGACACATCACCAAAAATAGCCACAAAACCAACTTAGTTCTTACCTGCTCCCCACGGCTTTATTTTACTATGAATGGTGAGATGCTAAACATTTAGCAAGGCAGTCATAAGGAGACTCTCTGGCGACTGATAGCAAGCTGAAGGAATTACTGCAGGGATACAGGGGCTCACCTTTGCTCCAGGAAGGACATCTTTCTTTTTGCTGTAAGAATATCTACTTTTTTCCAGCAGTAAAGTGTCAAACCCACAAAGGAAGCGATATAATTAGTGCTGGTACCTACTACAAACTCGGATCTCTGAAGAGGGACCAGTGCAGCTTTTCAAATGTCTACCATTTTGAAATCAGAAAAACATTTTCTAACAGACAGAAGAATCCCTCTTGAATCCCCCCTGGGCCTTTTGAATTCACGCCCTGCCTTACATCAAACGCTTTTTTGCTGATTAACTGCACAATCAGGTCCCTGCAGATCAGGGGAAGAATGGAGAAGAGAAAAGCAACCTCTTTTCCAGAGAACAATACCATTATTTCAGCTCCATTGGACAGGAATGTGTGATTTCACAGCCCACTGCCCTTCTCTCCCATCTCCAAAAACACTGCCAGAGATCCACCGCTCCAGGTCCCCACCCATTAGTACCCAGATCCAGCACTTACAACTTGGGTTCAATATTTGTGCGTGGGGGGCTACGCACACATGTGCATACATATATGGAGAAAACATCCAAATCAGAACCAACTCCCAAGCCCAAGAATAGATACAAAGGAAGTTTAGTTTATTTTCAAAAATAGCTAATATCCTTTTTCTTGTATAATGTAAAATTCTAGTTCACACACACACAAGTTGTATTTTGGAGTTGGACTTGGTATGAAGGTAGTTACCAAACGAAAGGAAAAGAGATTTTAAAACTAAAATCACTCAACAGTTTATAGAGAAATATACTTTTTCAAAGACAGATTACTTAGTAAAATGCCAGTAAATACAGTAACAACAACAACAAAAACCAAAATAAAATAATAATAATAATAAAAAAGCAAGCCTGTTTACCCACAGAAGTGTATTCCTTTCTCACAGCTTACCCGGTTCCTCTGCTGTGAAGTTTGTCTCCCTGGAGTAGGAAAACATTTTCATTTTACAAACATCTGTTGAAATCAATTGTTGAAGAGCTGATTCCACAGGAGGAACTATGTGCTTTAAAGGTGGAAGCAACTGCACAGTTGTGAGTTTGTCAGTTAACAATATGGCAGAAATCTTTTCAAAGAAGAAACTCACCAAGCCATTCCCCTGTGAGAGAGACTGTCAATGACTCTCTCGGTCTTTGTTCATTAATTTTGCAACGATTCCTGTGTTTTACAATTTGCAGGGCAAGGGAAATACCAGAGAGCTTCCCTCCCTAGTCCTTAAACTTTGATAGCGCCTGATCTCAGCCCAACCGCCAGTACCAAAGGAGCAGCTCTTGTCATGAAAGTGCACTGAAGTGACCTGGCGTGTTTTGGCCGGTCACGGTGAAACCCCCGGCGCGGCTCCGCCGGCGAGAGCGCGGCTGCGGGGGGCGCGGAGGGGCGCGGAGGGGCGCGCGGCCGGACGCGCCGGTGCGGGAGGGAGCGGCGCAGCCTCCCGCGGGGCGCCCCTCCGAGCCCCCCGCCAAACGCTCCCCAGCTGCGGCACTAATTACTGCTCTAAACTGGACAAACTTAGCGGTTTGTTTCGCCCGGGCAGGGCTTTGCTTTTCCACTTTGCGGGAAAGAGGGTCGAGCTTTGAAACCGAAATCGGCGCAGGATAGCTGCGAGCTGCCGGGCAGGGCAGCCCCCCCGACCACACCTCTCCGGGCCGGGACCGCCGGGAGCGGCTCTGTTCCCCCAGCACCGGCGCTGCCGAACAAAGGGGGCAGGCAGAGACAGAAAATAATATTTGCTCAGGTCCCCCCCTCTGCTCGCCTTTGATTTATCTGTTTACAGCCGGGACCCCCTCAGTTGAAACAAAAAAAAAAAAAAAAAAAAAAAAAAAAAATCAATGAAAATGTAGTTGGAGAAAAGGCGGGCAAACTGCTGAAAAAAAAATTTGTGAATGGAAGAATGTGTTTGTGCATTCATTGTTAAAATAAAGAGCGTGCCGTGACGTGGGCGCCCGAGAGCCAATGGGCGAGGGGATAATATTTTTAAATATCCTCCCCGGGAGCCAATGGGGGAGGCGGTGGCAAAGACTAGCGCAGGGGCGAGCCAATGGCGGGGCGGTATGCTAATGAGGAGTTGGTCAGGCAGGAGCTGAATGTCAACTAGTCAAAGATGGAGGCTGGAGCGGGGCGGCCATGAGGTTGGTACCGGAGGATTCGCCCACGTTCCCACCGATCCGGGAGCGACGCCGAGGCGCGGCGGCGGCGCGGGGCGGCGGGGGGGGGGGGGGGCAGAGCCGCGCCGCTCTCGCCGCCTCTTTTGCGCCTCTTTTGGCAACTTTCCCCCCCGCGGCGCGGGGATCCGTCCCTCCCGCCGCCAGGTACCGCGCCGCGAGCGGGGCCCGCCGGCCCTGCCGCCGCCCCGGGGCCGCATCCGCCCGCCCGGGCGGAAATGGCGGGAGCGGCGGGCCGCGGGGGGCGCGGGGTGACGGCGGGGCGCGCCGCCGCCGCGGCGGCTCTGACAATGGCCCGCGGGGCGAGCGGCGGCGGGGCGGGCGGGCGGGCGGGCGGAGGGCGCCCCCCGCCCGGGGCGGCGGCGGGGCGGGGGACCGGCGGAGGGAGCGGAGCGGGGCGAGGCGGAGGGGCCCCGCTTGCCGGCCCTCCTGCCGTGCGGGGCCGCCCGGCGGGCGGGCGGGCGCTCCCCGGGGGGTGGGTGTCTTCGCGGGGAGCGGGCGGGAGCGGACACCCACACCCCCCCCCCCGGCACCGTAGCGGTTCCCCGGCGGAGTTCTGCCCGGTCGGTTCGCGTTCTGGCGTGCGGTCGACGCGAGGTGCGGGACGGCGCCGGCGGCCGCAGCCGCCCGGGACCGCGCTGGGAGCAAAACTTGGGAGCGGCAGAAGGGGCTGTGCCGGCCGGGGCGGGGGGCGGGCGGGGGGCCGCGGGCCGGCGGCGGGGGCGGCCGGCAAGCCCGAGGTAGCGGTGAGCTGGCTCATCCCCCGCCTCCTCTCCCGAACGCTGCCGAGGCCCGGAGCGTGGTCCCGCGCACCGAGCCCGTCGCGCCGGGGCCGAGCCGCTCCCCCGGGCCGGCCTCCCCCCCCCGGCCCCGGCTCTGCGGGCGCTGCCGCCGGGCCCCCCCCCCGGTAACCGGCTCCCGCTCGGCTCCCGGCAAAGCCCGCCTCTCGGGGCACCGCGCACAGCTGTTTCGCCAAAAGCCCTGGTGTAGAGCCCCCCTCTCCTCTCGCTTAAAAGCCCCGAAGAGCAGGCACTAAGTCACATGCTATCTCCAGCCAGTATTTATATTGGCTTAATATTTAAATCTCGTAAAACTAATGCTTTGCCTAAATAGTCCGGAGTTTTTGCAATAAACCAGGGTGCGCAGCCCAAAGTGTTTCTGTGGCATTCTTGCACTTTGCCCCAATTCCGCTCCGTTTCCCTCCGGTGTGTGGTCTTCGAGTTGTGTACAGAAAGCTCGTACCCTCGAACACAAACCTGGGGCTCCGGAATTAAAAAGCTTCCTAAAGTTTAAAGCACGTTCGTTCTTCTAGTTTTCTTTTTCTTTCCTTCCTTCTTTCTCTCTTTCTTTGTGCTTTTTTTCTTTTTTATAAACGTTTCCAAACTAGCCTAGGTTTCTGTACTAGGGATAAGTTATTGTACAAAAAAAAGGAGGAAAAATTAAAATTAAACCAGAAGATAAGAACGATACCGTTTAAAATTCTAATTGCGTTGGGACATTTCCAAGTCAATTGGCTTTTTGTTAATACCACTCTGAAAAACTGACAACTAGCATTCATTTAGTGCATTTTCTCACTCAGCCCAAACTCCCCCAGACTTGAACCAGTTCAATTCATTTTAGCATTTGGTACGATTCTGACTTGTCTGTACAGTTTATGAAAAGTTTTCAAGTTTGGATTTCTTTGCACAGAATTTCTTTGCGTTGTTTGAAGTCTGAAATCAAAGTATTTTATAATTTCTCAAGTGATTCTTGTTGAATAAGTAGTTCCATTTTCCAGCTTAAAGTTTGAAATTGTTTAAAGAAACAAATGGTAAACAGTTTGAAACCTAAAGACTAACAAGCTGACTTTTAAATGTTACTTATTGCTAAAATTATTTGGAATGTCTGATTTTTAATGATTAACTGATGTTTTCTCCTTACTACCCCATACTTTCTTTTTGAAAAAGGAAAAAAATCACAATAGTAATGTTTTCATGATGCAAGCAGATGATTTTTTTAAAGGTCTCTCACTCCTGGCTGGCAGTTGTTCTGAAAGCTTGTTTAGATGCTTGTGTAAAAGAGCAAGGCTTCCTTAGCGATTAAAAATAAATAAAAATAATTTAAGCTACTAGCAAGCATGTGTGTAATAAATACCAAATATTTTAGGAGACGATTCACATGAAAGCAATAGAAAGGATACGAACTTCTCCTCCACCGTGTCTTTAAGATAATGTCTAATCTAATTCATTACACCTACTTTTGTAAAATACTGGGGTGCTGAAATGTAAGGAGGACAATCCCAGTTCTGATCTTTGATTTCACATGCTCTAACGCAATACATTTACCATTGAGAAGAAAAAAAAAAAGACCCTAAAACAAGCTTATCTAAATTCTTGCTGAAGTTAATTAAAGATGCAGTTGTGAAATATTAAAATTAATTTTAAAGAATGACATTGAATCAATGTGGTTGTTAAAGGAACTCCTTTTTTTTTTTTTTTTAATGTAACCCATCTGTTTTAGAGTAAGTCATGCACAGAAGGCCATCACTTGGAGAAGTTTCTAACTGATTTATCATTTATTTTGGAAAGTCTCTGAAGTATGCTGTTGTCCAGAGCCCTTTTTCTGTTGTACTACTGGCAATTATGATGAGCAGTGCAATATTAAAAGGGCATTGGCTGGCAGAAACATGACCCCCTTTAGCAGCCCACCCTCTTCAGAGTGGGCAAACAACCCTAAAATAGATGCCTCCTCCAGTGTATTTGTGCACGTGTGTGAAATAAGGTTTTATACTTGTGGGAGTGGTTTTAAATAAGGAGAGAGATTCGGGGTGATACATTTTTCTATGTCGTTCTGTAGAAATGGGCTGGAATAATGTAAACACATCCTGTTTAACACGTAAGCTCCAAACATTTCTGGGAGCTTTCAAGGCATCACATTACCTGCTTTGTTTACCAATAACTTGAGAGTAATTCATTATTAATTTCTACACACTTCCATACAATCTCTACGTTGACATTTTACAGCGATTTCTTCATAGTTTTTTCCCCTTAAAGAAACTTTCCCCTATATGTTTAAGGCAGTCCCTATCAATGTCCATAGGGATTTAATGCCGTTGATTTGTTTGTAAGAGTCTGTGGTGGTTATACTGTGATTTTTGAGTGGTGACACACACAGATACGTGTGAGGTTGCAGCACAGGCACTAGGTATTTTTGTACACAAGTCTCATCATTTCTGTAACACTTTCCATAGCAAATCAAAGCACCGTGTATCTATACCATTCCATATATATATATATATGTAGGCACACATCAGCCTCTTTCATCTGTACTGGTCAACCACCATAAAATACACAGCACAATTAAGAAAACTTCTGAAGGCACAGGAAAGGGCTGGCACTTTCAGTGATTTATTTAAATTGTGTAGTTCAGATTCATTGACTGACCAATTTGGTTTTTATGGAAACACATACGTTTGGGGATGCTGAATTATGTCCCTTGTTCTTTTATTCTCCATTACTGCAGCAAAATACTTGATTGTATAAAAGCTTTATAACGTACCATGCCTAGATATCCTGGGCATGTAGCAGGAGACTTGATGGTTTGTTTAACAAGCCATACTCGCAGTGGTCTTTCTCTCTCTCTCCCTTCCCCCCCCCCCCCCCCCCCGTCATTTTTTTTTTAAACTAACTTTTTGTTTTTGTTTTTTTTTTACCTTGTCTAATTACGATTGCAAATAAACTTTGTCATGCAGAGTTTTATTGGGGCTAAACATAAAAACGTTATTGTGGTTAACACTGTAATGTAACAGTCTCTTACAAAAGGATGCAGGGACAGCTGTGCAGAACGTGACAGTGGCTGCTGGTATCGCTGGCTCTGACAATGTTGCACTACTGTCTGCACAAATAAAGCAGTGCAATAATATTGTCAAAGCATTTGGTTCCAGTCCTAATACATCCTTTATGATCAGTTACTGTTGCACACCCAGCCCCTGACACTATGGGATTCTGTAGTTATTTAATGCATTTTAGTAGGAAACCAGCCCCATACTCTGATTTCTTCCCCCCACCACAAAGGCTTGAGCGAGTGTTAAAAATGTCAAGATCACGTAGAAATTGCCTAAAAAAACCCTACCGTGGTGTGTGTTTGTTTGTTTTGTGTTTTGGTTGAGTGGTCTGTATGGAAATTCCTTGGGTTTTGTTTGACTGCTTCAGTGTACGAAATGGATTGCCCTTTCTGCCACTAGCTGGGTTTGCGCTCCAAGTTGTAAAATAAAAAGCTGGCCTATTCACATTTTAAAGCCCTCTTGTCCTCCTTTAGAGCAATCACCACCTTTAAAAAATACCCTGAGCAGGTCTGAGTATTTTCTTGCTACTGCTTTAAAAATCAGAGTTTTATGAACCTAAGGATGTTATTGTTGTGTATAGAATTCAGTGACTTTAATACATATACATATATTCAGAGGCAATTTAATTTTTGCTTCCTATTGATATATTTTTCAAGTTCCATGGTATTTCACTTTTAGGGGAATTACTGTTAAGATTAAAGCAATATTGATACCTTCATTTTCATTTAAAAAAAAAAAAGTAGAAGGCACCTAAAGAATAATCAATAGATTTTGAAAGACGGTCTTTCCCTGCACTTCCCAATAGCAACATGGAGCGAGTGCGAGAGACACAGGGATGATGTAGGCCTAGGAACAGGAATATTGCATTCTGAATTGATCTTTAAATAACAATATGTTGGTGACTGTCACTCGCCGTGTAGTTGGAGGCAGATGTGGTATTTTCGCTTGCAGCTGCTAAGAAAGGGGTTTGGAGGGCTGGGGGATGGGACCTTCCTCTCTCCCTTTTTTTTCCTGAAGCCTTGAGCTGTTACCTTGGGAGCAAAGGGTGGGGGTGGGGAGAGCAGTCATATTGGAAATCAAATCTAGGTAAGGGAGCGATTTCAGATTGCACGGCACATGCCAAGCCAGGCCGGGGCGTGCTAGTGAGCGAGCCATGGGGAGGCAGAAAATGGAGGACCACATCCCGAGGGGGGGTGCACGTCCCGTTTTAGAGGGATGAGGGGAAGCAGAATCGTCAGTAACGCACTCCCGTTCTTCAGTGAACGGGGGAGCAAACAAAAGGCACCTTTTCAGTCCCTCTTTCTGGAGAGGAGCTGAAGCCTGTCTCCCTTTCACGCCCAGAGGAGAAGGCTAAGCCTCCGCGCCCGAACGGGAGGCACGGTGCTGGTGGTGCTGGTGGCGGATGCGGTGCGGCTCCCAGGCCTCAGTGGAGGTAACCTGAGCCGGCATGGCTCCCTTTCTCTAGAGCTTTTCTTTTCATCCATCTCTCTGCATTGTAGCACGGTTGCCATTTTTGTGTGCGTTAAGGAACGGGGAGGCCTGTTCAGCTTTGGCACTTTCCCCTCCTCCTCCTCCGCCTCCTAATTTTTGGCTAATTAAAAAGTAGGAGAGAGTGAAATCTGTAAGGGCTCTGCCGGGGGGGGTGGGGTGTTCCCCCCCGCCATCAACAGGACGCAAGAGTGACCAGAGTGGGAGCGAGAGGGGCCCTCCGCTGCCCTGGCCAAGGAGGACGGGGAGGAGGGTGGGCCAGCGCGGCGAGGGAAGCCGCCCTGGCGCGGGGCAGCGCTTGGCTCCGGTGCGCCCGTGCCCCGGGGAGCCCGGCAGCGGGTGCGGGTAAGCGCCAGCGCAAGCCTCGGCGGGGCTGGTGCCGGGCGGTAAGATGGCCTCTCGGGCGTGTGAGCCCGCCTTGTCCGGAGGGAGAGGAGCCACGCGGGAATAGGTGCTTCCTTGTCATGTATAAAGTTATGTCTTTCGAGGCGACACAGTCGCGACGCTCGCAGAGCTGCCCCGGGCGCGGGGGCGAGGTGTGCGGCAGCGCAGGGCCTGCGCGGCGACAAGGGCCGTGTCCCGCTCGCAGCGGTGCGGGGACACCTCCCGAGGCCGCCCGGCTCGGGCCGGGGCTCCCCGCAGGGCCGGGCCGGGGCTCCCCGCAGGGCCGGGCCGGGGCCGGAGCCTACGCGCCCCGGACCCTGCCGTCCCCACTCTCCTTTTTTTTTTTTCTTTTTTAACCCTGCCTGGCTGAGGAATGTAACAGCACAAAAAAAAAAAAAAAAAAAAGGCTGCAAGCACTGGAGGAAAGAAAAAAAAAAGAGGGGGGATTCGGAAGCAAAAGCCCCTTCAGGAGTCTGTATTTGTGCAAGGGAAACCATTTGCATGTGTGTGGAGATGCCAGAGTTTGTCTCCAGTTGGGTCGGAGGGGGAGGGCGCGGGAGGAATGCGGGGAATCAGGTCGGGCTGCGGGGGGAAGGGCTCCGGCAGAGCCTCCATCCTGTTGTTGCATAAACTTGTTAAAAGAACCCCTCCTCTGTGGAGGCAGCACACATAGGGTATTAGTGTGGTGGAGGAGGCCAGACCTGCGCCCTGGCTACACAACCAATTGGAGCGGAAAGTGAAATCAGATGGTTTAAGTTTTCAGAGGGATTTTTTTTTCTTTTTTTCTTTTTTTTTTTTTTTTTTTTCAGGGGGACTTTTTGAGTCATTGCACGAGTGCTAGATCTGTGTTAAGGTCGCTCCTGCTCTCGCCGCTCCTGGGTGGTTTGGGGCGGGCAGGCGGCCGGGCAGGGCAGGAGGTGCCCCGGACCCCAGGCTGGGGCCGGCGGGGAGGCCGCACCCCGGGCCCTGCAGGCAGGGCCGGGCAGCCGGGGCTGTGGGGAGGGGAGTCCGACCCCTGCGGCGGGGGAAGAGTTATTGGGGGGACCCCTAGCTCAGCCCCACGCACCTTCCCTCCCCAGCCAAGGCCACTGCAAGACCTTTCGCTTGCCCTGCGCTAGATGCAGGGCCAGGACTGGGATCGGCACTTCCAAGGTGATAGGATTGAGCCCTATTTTGCTCCTGCATTTAGTACCACAAGTCTGTCTCTTTTTTTTTTTCCCCTCCCCAATCAGACAGCAGAGCGCTGGTAAACACCATGCAGAAAAGCCGTATTGTGGGGTTACAAAGTCTAGGCTGTTTAAGGAGCTCTGTCATTCCTTTTAATGGAGCTCACTGACGCAGATCTGGCTTCTGCCAGCCGAGGAAATGTTGCTGCTGAGAAAAGGGTTATTGAAACCCACAAACTAAATATTATAAGCAAGAATCAAATGGCAGGATGTTCTGGAGTGTAATCCCTCCTGATTTCAGGAGAAGGGGAGGGTATTGATAAGTGGCTGTGGGTGACAGAATCCCCAAGCTTGGTGGGTGAAATGCGCCTGGGAAGGTGGTGTTTTCAGAGAGGATTATCAACCCTTACTCTGTGGAGTCTCTCACACCAGGACAGGTTGACTCTTGCATGGAAGCAAGAATCCCCTTTTTCTCTGGACAGATTTGTACAAACTTGCTAGATAGACTTCAGGAGCCAGGACTGGAATGCTAAGAATTTTCTCTCTCTCTTAAAAAAAAAAAAAAAAAAAGGGAGAGAGAATTAAAAAGGCAACACTTCCCAGTTTTAAAACAATGATAAAATTATTAAATAGGATGGAAAACTCTAAATCAACTCTCAGCCTACAGCTGTTTCCAAAGTGTTTGCTCTGACCTTTGGTAATAGTGTCAATTCCACTGCAGAAAATATATTGTAGACTATATAATGTATTTAATTGCAAGATGGCTTTTAAATGGTCTCCTTTCCTCAGGCTAGCGAAATGGCTGTGACCAGGAAAACAAGGCTGGACTGAAGCTTTGTTGCCCTGCTATGTTTTGTGAGGTTGCAACTGAGATGAAGATTTAAAAAACCCGCTTGCCCTAAGTGGCACCTTTAACCACAAGAGAAACAAACAAACAAACGGCAACAAAGGGAAGGGGAAATGGCTCCCTAAACTCAACCAGGCAAGACAAGGCCTGATCTCGCAAGGAGGGGAGGCCTCTGAGCTCCAGAGAGTCAGCTTGCTGCTTTATTTGTCCCAAAGCTTCATCGAAAGGACACTTCAGTCTATTTGCCTGCTAACATCAGAAAAGGGGGGCTTAAACATACAGCAATGATTCCACTACAGTAAAAGATCCTCCCCCCGCCAAAAAAAAATTAAAAAAAAAAAATCTTCCATTATTGAGCAACATACAAAGTGTTATTTCCATACTAGTCTGGGTGACATTTCCATTTACTTTCTATAACTGTGATTAAAGGCGAGAGAGGTTTCTAAACATATCTAGAGATGCTGAGCCTCCTGGTGTATAAATAGCATGCATTTCATAATCTCGTGTTTAAACGTTTATTTTAAAATAACCCCCGTATACATTCCAGAGGGTCTCCCTGCTGTAGGACATAGCACAACCCAGGCTTTGCATATTGTTTGCGAACTGGGGGAATATTATTGAAGATTGATTCAGTCTTTTTCTTGTCTTGTAAAAAAAGAAAGGAAAGGTGTGGGGAGTCCTGTGCCAATACACCACTTGGAGATAAGGAAATTTCTGAGACACATCTAGGCTCTCAGCACAGATCCAGAAATATAAAGACAAAGTAACTTAATTCCCTTTGCTTAGAACTCAACTTGCAGCTGATGTTTCTAATTACATCCCTCTCCTGCCAGTTGTGCCTTCTGCAGCTACTGAAATTCTTAAGTTGTGTAGAAATTGTCAAATCGTGCTCCCCCCCACTACTGATGCATTAGTATTGTCACTTGGTGTGCGAATTGTACGTTTC
This sequence comes from Morus bassanus, assembly GCA_031468815.1. Lineage (NCBI taxonomy): Eukaryota > Metazoa > Chordata > Aves > Suliformes > Sulidae > Morus > Morus bassanus. Next base: position 31,172,624 of record CM062577.1, read on the forward strand.
CACCCTAAACTTGCCAGTGGGTTTGTCTCTTGCGCCATTGGAGAAGTTAAATTGTGTGTGTTAAGTGTAAGTCTTGTTTGAGATAACGTCGAGGCTGAAGAGTGGAAAAGACATGGTAAACAATAAACAAAATAGAGACTGGACGGGAATAGATGGAAAGGTAAGGCCGAGCCTAGTTGCGTCTCTTTTTATGTTCTCAGTCCAACTGGATGTCTAGGTTGCAGGGATTGTTGAGAAGTAGAGTGGCAGGATTAAACCTGAGGTTTTGCCAAGGTAACGAGAATACAGAAGTTTGATAAAACTAATTCTGAGCCGCTTACAGCAATCTCTGTGAACATGGCCTTTTAATTAGAGTGAGCAAAGGTTAATACAAATAAATAATGTGGAAAAAAAGATCCCTGTTTGCTTCCAACAAGCATCACAAAGGATGGAGAGAGGGAGGGGTTGGGGCAGATTGGAGATTTTGTTTATCAGTCCATTAGAAAAACAAACAATGGAGCTTCCCCTGTTCCCTTTTCTTTGGCATGTCCCTGGTTTTTGGCTGCTTTGGCAAGTCAGGCAACATCAAAGGGGATGCAGGGCTGCCTGACACCAGTGTGCCAAACACCACGGATCTCTAATGGCAGAGACCAGATCAATGTGGCATGCATAAATTAGCCAGGAATCCATGAATTAGGGGATTGTCTCTCCATTACACTCTGATTTAATCCACTGGAAAGCAGGCTGAGGAAAGAGAAGCTTAAAGTGTCAAAATCATGACCTGGTTTGGGATGGCCTGGGAAGTTTCCTTCCTCTGGACTCTCAAGTGTTCCTACGTGACAAATGCAGTGGGGCAGGTTAACTGGGAGCCAGCCTGCAGAGGAAGAGTCTAGTTGGCAAAGCAGCCCTGAAGCTGGAGGTGTCTCAGCCCCTCCCTGGGAATAATTTCTGGGGCTGTTGGTGTGTTCAACACTCCGCCAGCCCCAGCTGAAGATTGTGCCTTCCAGCCTAGGACAGAAAAGGTGCTGGGGAGCAGGGAGAGGAGAAGAAAAAGCCAAACAAAACGAGCTAGGGCAAAACACGCGTGCGCCTCCAAACACTGTTTAATCTGTGTGCATGAACGTGAAGTCAGTGCTGGAGAGCCAGCCCTGGAGATCCTGTTTCGCTTTCTAATTTTTGGTGTGTACTTAATCCCGTGATTTCCAGTGAAGGGAGGGATATTTTAAAACACTGGGCTCTCCAAGTAGGACAGCCCTAGAGAGGAAGTTCTCCGAGGGCTTGATGCCGGTTACTAAAAGGTTCAAAATACAATTATTGGTTAATCAAATAAATAGCACTTCCCAGCCTCTAACAGTTAGGCAGGGATTGACTGAGGTTATTAATAAAGGAGAGAAATTTGCACAGAAGAAGAACGCGAGAGCTGGGGATGGAGGTGTAGAAACCTGGATAAAATCCACACTGGAGTTAAATATGTCCTGGGAGAAAGGGGTAGCGCCCATGCACAGATTCTGCGGGGTCAGAGGTTTACTCCATTCCTGCACCCCCACCCTCCCGGGAGCACATGGTGCTGTGATCCTTAGGGCAGTGCACTGCTTTCTAACTTTTTACCCCTTCCCCATTTGCAGGCATGGAATGAAGCTCCCTCCAGTCACCTGCCTCAAGACACATTATCCAGCTTCCTAACCTTAAGGATGAGACCCTATCAATATTGCCTCTGCTTTTGTGATCAGGGTAGTAGTGCAATATTGCTTATAGGGTCTTTTCTTTTGAGGGTTATTCTTCACGGCGAGAAGAAAGCCACAGCAGGAAAAAATAAACCTATGTGCCCATCGAGTTAAGGGAAAAGTTGTGAAATGCCAAGCGTTGTTAGATAGGCAAGTAACTGTGCGGAGATGTTATTTGCGACAAACAATCATGCTATTGTGGTGACTCAGGTTGTGAGTAACGGGCATATTTTTGATGCTATCGCACAGGATTCAAAACGGCCTCGTGTTTAAAACGCACAAGCAGCGATTGAAACCGGAGAAACCCATCATGGCTCCATTTTAAATAGTATGAGTCCCAAGACGTTTGAAGGGTGCCTATTTTACATAATGATGTAAACACCCACCAAGGGATGGGAGGAGATACATAGCCACACTTGGCTGTTTCTGTGCCTGATCCCAGCCCGAAAACAAGTGCGGTGCGAAGCAGAGCGTAGCGCAAAGAGGCCGAGGCTCTCATCCCAGTAGCCTCCTGGCAACAAAGCCCGTGCCTGCGCCCGGGGAGCGCGGCCGGCCGGCCACAGCGCCGGGTCCCGGGGCCGGGCGGCGCTGGGCGCTGCCTCCGGCCCTTCCCGGGAGCTGTTCACCGAGGTACGTGGGAACGGGGCGGCGGCGGGGCGGTAAGCCTCCGCTCCGCTTTGTGAGGGATCAGCTGGAGGCTGACAGCAGCCGGGATGGCCGAGTGGGTGGCCCTGCCTTCCATTTCAGGTGGTCCCCGCGGTCCCTTTCGGGACCTCAGGGGCCCAGGGAAAGGGGTGGTGGGAGGGGACTGGGGGCCGGATCAGGGCGCGGCGGAGCCGCCGCCGCCGCCGCGGGGCTTTCCGAGCCGGTCCGCGGGCATCGCGGGGCCGCTGCGGCGCCTCTCCCCGCGGCGGCAGGGCGGGGGGGGACCCCGCAGCCCTACGCTGCCCTCGGCTTACCCCCCCCCCCCAGCATCGTTCCGGGGGGAGGCGGGCAGCGCGGGGACAAAGGCAGGACCCCCCCGGGTTCGGCGGCCGCGCTGCAGGCCGAGGGGCGGCCGCGGGGCCAGCGCCGGGAGCGCCGGGCGGGCTGCCCCTCTTTCCCTGTTGCACTACTGTCACGGTCGCACCGAGCAGTGCAATAATGAAAGGGCGTCAGTGCGCCGGGGAGCGGCGAGAGCCGGGGGCGAGCCGGTGTCAGCGTGCGGGGACGGGACGTCCCGCGGCCCCCAGGGCCACCTTAACGGGGGGGGGGCTTCGATTGTGCAACTTTCTTTGTCTAAGCACGCAGCGGCGCAGGGCGCGGGGGCAGGACAAGGTGAGCGGCTCCGCGCCCCGCCCTGCCCCACGCCCGCCCCCCGCCCCGCGGCCGCCCCCCGCCCCGCCCGCTCCCCCCGCCGAGCGGGAGGCAGGACGCCCCTCTGCTGTACCCGGCCGACACCAAATAAATAAAGTAACTCCCACGTCCCCTGTCGCTGCCTTTTCTTCCTGGTGGGTTTTCTTACAGGTCACCAGCCCCCCCCGCCCCCCAGCAGCCGTAAGCCGATGAAAATCCCCCGGCCGGGCTTTTGTCCGGCGGTGCGGTGTGCTGAGCGCCTGTTCGGTCCTTGTGGGGAGAGGCTGAAAACGCTGGTGGGAGAACGAGCATCCTCCTTCGCTGTGGGGCCTGAAAAACGGGCTCGAGTCGTGCCCTAGTGCTGAGCTCAGCAGAGCAGGGAGCACGGGCAGGGAAGCGAGCGGGGGGGGGGGGGGGGGGGGGCCGGAGGGGAAGGCTTTGCAATAATGGAGGTAGGAAGAGCGCTCCGCGTCTGGGAGCTGTGCTGGGGAGGCCAGGAAATAGCCCTCTGGTTCTTAGTGGCCGTGGTGAAATGGATACTTCTGTAAAAGAGGGCTGGGGAGGGGTATTTCCTTTAGCAAAGGACCTTTCCACTCTGGCCTTTTGAACCTGTACTTCTCCCTGGCCCTGTTTCTGCTTCATCATGACTTTTTGCAGAGGAAGGTGAGTGCAGAAAGCAGGCTGGCTGTAGGAGAGGGCTGCAATCTAATCCTGATGAAAAGGCTTTTAGAATCTATGCTTCATTTCCTATTTCTTTTGGATTCTCTCTTCCGTCTCTCACATGCACAAGCAGATATAAAAGCTGAATCCTTCCCTGCAGTCTTTCTCCCAGGGAAAAGTCAGCCCCCTCCCCAGCTTCACCTTCAGGCTTTGCGCACACAAAATGGCTGCAGCAGCCTGTGGGTGGGCATGGAGAGCTCAGGAAGCTGCTTTTCTTTTTCCCACCCTGCCTGCCCAGGAAGCCCTTCTGCTTTTATTTTCTGTGGCATTTTGCTCTTGCATAGCTCTGTGCAAATCCAAGGGGGTCTCCTGTGTGTAAGCTATGCATGGAATGGGAGCTGGGGAGGGACACGGCCAGTTTGCATGAGAAGGGGACCTGTCGGGCCCCAGTGTTTATTTTTTTGCTGACCTTCTGGGGATATGGTCAGTGAGAGCTGTGACAGCTGCTGGAAGCGGCAGGGGCTTTGAAGATTGTGAAGGTTGTGACCTCGAGGCCCCTTTCCTCTCTCTGTCCCAGGAGCTGCTGAGTCAATCAGGGAAAAGGGGAGGTGAAATGGGGGCTGCTCTTTAGCCATTTTTCAATCGGTGAATGAAACAGGAAAGGACAAATGCAAGAAGAAAAAAGAGCGATTACTTCCACTTTGGTGCATTACTGAGAAGGGAGAATCTCTCTTTGGCAAAAGATTATAACAATAATGGGAAACCACTGTGCTTCTAAGATCCAGCACCTTGAATAAAGGATTTAACTGGGCAAGGAGCTGATGGCAGATCAATAACAGTAAATTAGGGGGAAAGCCTACAAAATCCTCTTGGTTCAAAGCAAGAGGGAACCCACCTCTCATTTCCACCTGATACCGGCTCTAGATACAGCAGTGGGAACATGTTCCCAGTTGGCCCACTAGCTCCCACCATCTCCTTGACCCTACACTAACACATCTTCATCTTTGCTGAGCTCAGCTGAACCCCATGGCTGAGGTTGCAGAGGCCACCGAGAACGTCTGTGCCACACATGCCAAAATAAAGGGACAAAGTACATTGCGTGAGGCTGTATCCTTGATGTGCGTGTGCTTTCAAATGGCACAGACTCCCTTGGCAATCCACGCCCCTGGGCAGCCCACGAGAGAGCTCTCGCTCAGCCCCAGAGCCCTCTCTGAACCCAGTGAGTGGGGTTTAAGTCTTTTTCACTTTCTGGATAACATGATCCTATGGATCTTTCCTTTTAAAATAGTAATCAGAACAGCAAACAGAGCGCCTGGCTTCGGTTGACCAATACACAACAGAGGCAAAGAAGGCAAACAGCAGGCTTTTCAGTTAGTTTACACAGGGGGCACTTAAATACTGTATTGGTTACATAATACCATTTAGGGGTTGGGGTTTTACACATTCTTCTACTAAATATATCTGTGAGATGTGTCTTAAAGTGATCAACATAAATCCAGCCACAGCTTTGAGGGGAAAACTCCTATGACTAGACCTAATACCACCAGGTAGCTCGTAGCATATTTACTGAAAACCAAGGCACAACAGATTTTTTTTTTCCTCGACCTGCTAGTCAGCACTGCACTCGCTCTGCTGTATGCTGCCTCTAGTAGGGCTGCCATAGACAGCCACTTCCCAGCAGGAAGCACAAGCTGCTGGTTTTTAGGGCCATATCCTGCCACTGCTCCGCATCCAGTCCTCGGGATTCTTCCCAGCAGAGACTGACCACAGGATATGTTCTGGCAATTATGACAAACTAAGTGCTAAGAAAGAGAGTGAGGCGCATATATATATATAAATCCTAGCTGTGATTGATTAGGAAAAAGGTATTCACTGTTAACTCCTCTGGATAACCCCATTCACATGGACACCTAAAAGTATATTCCCTTCCTGATAAGCCCTCCACTAAGCATCCTGTTCCCATCCGAAGGGAGTAGCAGGTGGCCAAACTGCTCCACTGGAGGCTTGACAATGGCATTATCCACCCAGCTTTTCAGCTGAAGCCTGGCTCAATCTGTACACAACTTCTGAGACTTCAGCTAAACCCTTCCTGGGAACAGCAAGCTTCCCCAGGCAAGGCTGGGATCTAGCAGCCCTGTGTCCTTGCAAAGGACCCGTCGCTCTGCTCAGACATGAACAGATGGGAAGAGTCTCAAAGCATCAGAGCTTTAAAACCGTGCTCTTCTCTTTCGCGTGTTGTCACCAGAAGCTCTGCGGGCAGACATCTCTGCCAGAAGGAGCTAGCAGAACAGCGGGTGGGCAGCTAATTGAGAATGGAAGTTCCTTGGGGCAAACCAAAATAGTCCTTGTGGCACTGCACAGAACTAGGTACGCTGCCTGGGCTCAGCATCGAACACCGACTCGGCAAAAATCCTGCTTACTCACTCACCTGGGAGGTGGGTGAGCCCTTGTCTTGTAAACCTCCTTAGGTCTTGTAAACCTCCTTAGACACACAGAGTAATCAGGTGACGAGGATAAGCTATGGCGCACAGTGCAAACTCGAATGTACCATTTTGCATGGGTGTAATAAGTATTTTAAAGAGTCACCCTATTACTACCACAACAACAACAAACAGCAGACCCTTGCCTCCCTCAAACACCCATCTGCTGTGAAGCAACAGCTCTGCCAGGAGTTGCTACATCTTTGCAAGCAGTTTGCCCAATTAAATCAACTCAGTTACACTCAGTAGGAAAGCCACCATAACATAGTGCTAGAAGACAAACTGGTTTGTTCCTCCACTGTGAATCCCCATCATATTTCAGAACAAGTTTAGGGTGACAGCAATCTGGTTTTACACAGCCCACCAGCAGAAAATTCTGTTTCTTGGTTTTCCTTTTACAGCGGTTACACCTTTAACACACCTAAATTATTTTGAAAAAATTCAAACAAAAGGGAGGCTCTGCTATGAGAGAAGCAGAAAATGAAAAATTTCCTAATCTGAAGGAAAAGGGCATCTCTCACAGCCCTAGAGAAGTATGGAGGCCACCTTCACGTGCAAGCTGTTACAGACACCAAGCACCAGCAAAGCTAAGATTCTTCACTGCCCATGCCCAAACACCAAGCAATTCGTTTAGGGCATTTAGAGCAAGTCAAAGGGTAGTTCTGGTACTCCCCTGCTGAATCCAGCCAGATTCTCTGATCAGAATTGATTCCTGCTTTCCCTCTTCAGGTGCAGACATCCCTACTGAAAGGTAAATGTTTACAAGAAAACAAAACAAAACACCAAAACAACCCACAAACCAACCAACCACCACCAAAAAAAACCATCTTGCACAAAAAAAAAAAAAAAAAAAAAAAGGGAGAGAATTTAAATAGGGGCGGGGGGGAATCAGGATAATATTTAAATGGCGACAAGTGAAGCCGAACCGTTTTCCATTGCACCCTGTAGAAGGGAGCCAGTGGGGTAAGGGGTCGTCTTTAAAGCCTCGACCAGCTGCTGCACGGCTCTTGGCACTACAGCGGGAAACCCCTTGGCAGGTGGCTTAAAGCCAACAGCCTGCTGCCTGCCCGCTGCGGCACAAGAAGTCGGAGGGTGCCTCCCGGGGCAGCTCCGCGGGGAGCGGGGCTCTCCCCGGCTCCGCTCCGCTCCCGGTGCCCCGAGGGCACGGCGAGCGGGACGGGCAGCGCCCAGCCGCGCCGCCGCCGCCGTCAGGAAAGGCTTTCCGTGCCGGGGGCTCATCCTCGGGGCTCGGCGCACCGCAGCCGGGCGAGCCCGCCAGCCGCTGCCGGGCGAAACCGACCTCCGCACAGGGGTTGCCGGGGGATTTCGGAGGGTCTCCGGCTCGTGGCTCTTGAAGGGACCCCGCTGACAGTCAGCCCCGCCGCCTTGGTCCGCGGCTGTGCCCAAAGGGAAGGCGCCCAAGCCCGAGGAGCTTCTCCTAGCGGGGTGCAGAGGGCGGCCCCCCTTCCCTCGGGGAAGGTGTGCTCGAAACCACCGCCTTCCCCTCCGCGGGAGGCTGACGCACAAAATCGCGTCCCCCGGCCCTAGCAGAGACGGGGCGGTGCAAGGAGGACGTCGGCTAAAGCCACTTCTCGACACAGACGTCTCGAAATATTTGTATTAACTTGGGGGCACACAATAAAATAGATTGGTGGGAGGGAGAGACACGCAGAAGGAGAGACTGTTCAGTAAGTCTTGCTCAGGCTATTCACTCGCACATTTCCAATTATTTCTGCCTACAATAGCCCTGAAATCCAAGCACATCCTTCCCCGGCTCTTCTCCGTACAGTTGTAAGCCCGCTGATGCTCGTAAGTGCCCCGACAGAGCAGCCTGGAGGGGCCCCGCCCGGGCACCCCGGGGGGCTCGGGCCGACCCCGCCGCCGCGCTGGCTTTGGCCGCGCTTCCCGCAAAGCGGCGAGCGCCGCGGGTCTCCCGCCGCGGCCGGTAGGTCCCGGAGGCGGAAAGCAGGGCGAGGACAGGGGCTGCGGGGAGCGGGGAACCCCCGTCACCCCGCAGGGCCGAGCAGGGGCCAGAGCAGGCGCGGAGGGGCGCCGGGTGCGGGCAGGGCACGCAGCTCCCTCCGGGTCCGCCCCTGCGCCCCCCGCGCCCGGCCACCCCGCAGCCCCTGGGCAGGGCCGGGGGGGCTGCTGCCTTCGGGGGGGGGGGGGGGGGGGGGGCTGCTGTCGCCATTTTAACCCGCTCCGACCAGGCCCACAGGACAGAGGCAGCGGGTGATCTTCCGCCGCTCCGCGGAGCTGCGGGGGAAGGACACTGGGGAGGGCAGGGGTTCGTTCATCTGGGGATGAAGCCGCCTTCCTGCTGGCTTCCCGGACACCGGCCTCGGGTCCCGGCGCACCGCTTACACACAGGGCAAAGAAAACCCATCGGTTTTCCTCCAGGTGGGACGAAGGGGTCCTGACACGTTGCTTGGGACCACTCAGTTCTGCAGCTAGGAACCGAGTCCTGGTCATCAGCCCCAGGCCAGTACCTTAAGCACAGCTCCGCCTATTCCTACCAAAAGGTCCTGGCTTCAGCTAACACTTTGAGGATGGGTCTTTCTTTAGGTTGAGTATTTAGCCATTATTTCAGTATGAACCATAGAGTCTCAGAGCGAACAACAGATAACCAATTTCCTTCGGTTTCCTAAGGCACCAGAGAAGAAAAGACAATCTAGTGTCGAGGTGGTTTTCTGGCAAGAACGGTCTAGACTGGGCACCTTTCCTGTGGAGAAGAGCGCAGAAAACAGCCTGGAAAGAGAGGAGCCGTCCTGCATTATTACTGTTTTTCCTTCGAAGGCACCTTTCGATGTCGCGTCCCGCTCGGGACCAGCCCTCCCAGCGCCGCCCTCCGCAGCATCCCCTCCCCGGCGAAGCCAGCGCCGTGCTGCGGGGCAGAGCGGGGGCTGCCCCGGCGGGCAGGGAAGGGCTGGGGGTGCTGCGACAGCCTCCTCCGGCCAGCCCCCCTTGCACGTCCCCCCCACGCGTGCGCCCTGCCCCACGCAGCGCCCCCCGCCTGCCCGGCCCCCTCCCGCCGCCGCTCGCTCGCAGGTCCGCGCCCCTGCCCAGCCGGGGACCGCCGGCCTCGGAAGCCCCCCTTCCCCGAGGGAGCATTCGAAACCCTCGTTCTCCGTCACGGACACTTTGCTCTGATCCTTCGCACACTCGGGACCCCCCTCCCCACTTTCCCGTCCCCGCAGAACAGGAGCTGGGGCTCGCTCCCCGGCAGGCTCTCGGGAGGAAGCTATAAAAGCTGCGTCGTGAAACCTCCACTCTCGGGAGGGTTTTCAAGGCTTCCCTCCGCTACCCACCGCAGCTGTCCCGGAGGAGCGTGTCCCTTCCACTCCAGCTGCAACTCCCAAAAAATCACCTCTTCCTTTTTGGGCAGGGAGGAAAGAAGTTGTGCTCTCCCAGCTGCGAATTTGTACCCTAAGGAGCAAATGCCCCTATTCTGGCCGGTGCGGTCACCCCGCCTCGCCGAGCAGCGCCCGGCTTCAGCCCCAGGAAAGGCAGCTTTCCCAGGGGAGGACACGGAGCAATGCCATCCCCAGAGCCGAGTCCGGGGGGCTCCGAGGCTGCTGTCGAGTAACTGCTGGGGCTTTTTAGCAAGGTTTCAGTTAATCACTCACAGCAAATCGCCTCCCATCTCGTGAGGGAAAACAGCGGCCGTGTAGGGAGACGGACAAAGATTTTTTTAAAATGTTAAGTTTTGCCCCGGAGACTGAAGTCTCTACGCCTGACAGAACCACCCTCACCACCGTGCGTTTGTATTGCTGAGGAAACGCAGCACAACATAAACGTGTTTTGCTGTGCAGCTTTACAGAAAATTGCCTCCAGCTCGACAGTCATCGTCTCCACACCCGCACCCAGCGAAGGCAGAGCTAATGCATTCATAAGTATAATATTTGCAAGAGAGACAGCAGATGGTGCTCCCTTGGGGGCAATTTCAGGAGAAGCCTCGCGTTCTGCGCTTTCCGATGTCTGTTTTAGCTGCACGGGTTTAATGCTACGACAGCCTTTTTTGGCGCTGGAGTCACAAGCACAGACGACGCAATCCCGGTATAAGATGCTGCTGGCACGAATCACGAGCCTTCCCGTTTTGAACAAGCGGGGAGGATACAAGTGGAGGCGACCGGTGATTAAACAAGTGCCTTTACAATTATTGTATCACACCCCGCTCCGTGCGCCCATCGAAGGCAGTCACCGAGCCAGGTCAGCTGGCAGTGGGATGGGAGCTGCCGGAGGCGCACTAAGGTACGTTTCCCTCACAGTGTCAGCAGCCGGACAGGGCTGGAAACCCTCTCACAGGAGTCTCCGTAAGCACGGAGGCCGCCGGACATCCCAGGTGCGGGGCAAGCCCTCGGCTCCCGCCCAGGTACTGAGCGTTGCAGCGTTTCCTCGGCACACGGAGGCGCCGCTCTCCTGTAACTCCCCAGCCCAACGCTTCCCTTTGTAGCCTTTCGGGCTCTTGAGCTACCGGGCTTTACACTTGCCACCCGACCCGAGGAAGTCGGATGGAGGCAGCGGAGGGAAGCGCGGAGGGACCCCCGCTCTCCGCCGGGCACGGCGCAGCCCCGTCCCGGCCTTGCGGCAAAGCATCGCCGCGCCCAGCCGGCGAGGAGCCCCCCCCGCGTGGCGCCGCGCCCGACCTCCCCAGGGCTCCCGCTGGGAGCCGGCTCTGCCCACCGGGGCTGCCCCCGCGAGGCGGGACCGGCCCGCTGCCCCCACGCCCCGGCGCAGCGAGGCCGAGCGAAGAGGCGGCGGCCGCGCCCGGCGGGGCGGGCAGGGGCCGCGGGGAGGGACGAGGGGAGGGGGCAGAGTGCGGCGTGAGGGTGATCGGCTGCGGGAGGAAGGCTCCCGCTGTCCCCCGAGGATGGCCGTTAGCAGGGGCTGGCCCGCAGATACCGGCGCCCGGGAGGCTCCTGTTCGAGATCACCGGCCCGCTAGCCGTGAGGAATATCGGCAGGCGGCTGAGGCGCCGAAGCTGCGCTGCCGGGCGGGTTTGCGTAAAAGCCTCCGTCCCCCCGGCAAATGAAGGGAGCCCTCGGCAATAGCCGCGCCGGCAGGGAGGGGAGCGGGACCCGCCAGCCCGCGGTCCCCGCCGAGGACGGCTGGCGGGGCGCGACGTGGGCGACCCACGCAGCCGGCGGGAGCTGCGGCCCCTCGGAACAGTGGGAAGCCGCCGACGGTGCAGCCTCGCAAACCGCCGCTGCCTCGGCAGGAGAGGGCAGCTCGGCTCGCCTCCCAGCGCCCAAGGGAATCCGCGGCGGACGGCACCGCATCGCGCCGGGGGAAGCGGTGCGGGCAAGGGCCGAGGGCCGGCCGCACCAGGGACAAGCGGCGTTCCCGTAAGTACCGCCGCCGACGTGCAGCCTGACACTGCCGAGGAACGGGTCCTTCGGGCTTAGCTTCGGCTTTCGAGACACCGCAAAACGCAGCGCGGTTGTTGTAGATGACGGGAGGAGAAAAGAGCTCGCTGTTCAGGGATCCTTTCGTGTCCTTCCTCCCCGCACTGAGCGGGAACCGGTATTTAATTTTACGATACAGGTAATTGCCTTAAATATCCACTGTAAGCAAACAGACTTCAGCCTTGGCCGCACTTTATCGATCCTACGGAAAGACAGTAAACGGAAACGCCTAAAGCATCGCTTTATAACCTACGCTCATGTTTTAAACTTCCCTTTCAAACAACGGAGCAGCACCTGGCTCGGCAGAGCGCTCGGAACGCGCGGCACGGCCGCACCGGCGGTCCTACCGCACCGGAGCGCCCCCGCAGCGCCCCGCGGGGGAAGCGGGTGCTATTGATTTCGCCCCGCGGAGTATAAATTCGCAGGCGATCAAAGCCACGCAGCTGAAACCTTGCTGGGCTGCCAAAGGCGCCCGATTCCCCGGGAGCCGGCCGGCAGCGCTCGGGGCTGCGGGGAGCGGCCGCGGATGGCGGGGGAGCAGCGCTGACTAGCGGCCGCAGCCCCGGGCCCCCGCACCCCCCCCGGGCCCCAAAACGGAGATACGGAGAGACGTGGCCGTGCCTTTTGCCTCAGAACGGCCCCGCTCCATCTCCGCCACCCAGGTTTTTACACCGATCTCCTAAAGGGCTCCTTCCCGGGCAGGACGGAGCAGTCATCTGGCTTTAAGCGAGCAGAAGCCAAACCCCCGCGGTCAGGGCTCTGTGGGGCACCTGCGAGCCCGCGGAGCTGCGGGAAGGCGCTCGCACTCAGCGCGACCCTCGCAGCCTGCAGCGGCCGGGCGGGCACCGGCAGAAGAGCCACAGCAACGTCGGGCACCTGTTCTGTTTTGCGTGTAGCGGGGGTTCGAGTTACACTAGATTCACCCCAGACACTTCCATTTTCAGCACAGCACACACCTCTGCTATTAATCGGTACTCTCAGAAAATGAAGCTTAGCTCAAGAGATACATGACCATGACGAAGATCAAGCAAAGAGCCTTAGATCTGGGTCCAAGTTTGACAGTCCTCCAGCCATGCACAGCCAGCACCTGCACATTATTTTTATAGTTAAAAAAGCATATAGAAACTAATTAGCCGGCTTTATAGCTTGCACACATTGTGATTAATTTGTAATGCGTTTCATGAGGGTTTGGTACCCTTGAGATGTCACACAGCTTCCAACACTTCTAACACTAATGAAGCAGGACACCATTTTCCCAAAGGATTGAAGACCGCTATGTCCCCCACAAAACAGCAGCTTGAATCAGCATCAGAGCTGTCACAGGAGGATTCCACTGTGAACTTTATGCTAATTTAGAATTAGTACAATACCAAATATAGTAAAAGGTTTTTATAATCAGTTTAATTTGCTGCAATTTAAAGCGAAAGCAGCATTTAACTGTGCGACTGCTGAAGTCTCCTTTCACACTGCTCACCCTATTCCCTCCTTGTCTCACACATACCCAAAGTAACTCAGTTCTGCCCTCAGAGGAAGTGGCTGACCATCTCTCAATCAATTCCCACACACCCCTGAAATTATTGCAAGTTTGATTAAGGAAACAGATTAGAAGGAGCTAACCTTGATGTCGTGTCTTTTGCATAAGATAAAAATAAGTTATTAGGTGTAAATACTCAAAGTCCCACTAAAGTATGCATAACCATGGGAGCACTGAGACACTTAGAATGTCAGTGGGAGGAGGGGAGAAAGTATAAAATATTTATTCCTCTAAGTATTTAAAATAACCTTAGCACCCTAAAGTTTATTACTCTTTGTGACTTGCATACCTAATAAACCGTCCATACCCTAAGGTAAGTTTGAATTGCCTTGTGTTTCCAGTGCAGCTCCAGGTTGTTAAGGTTGAACATTTTATTCCTTCTGGAGGAAGCAAACCATCCCCTGTGCTTCCCACACCACAGAAAAGAATCAAGGAGACTATAGGAAGAAAGCACTCCCTTAGGTCTTAGCATTCTCATTTAAGGGTAACTTTTTTTTAAAACTATTTCCTTAAAAAGCTGAATGACACAACCAAACACATGGGTTCCTGAAAAGCAGCTGATGGAACAGCCATGTTAGGAAGCAAGCAATTACCAAAGGTATTTGAATGGTGGCCCAGAGCTGGATTACAGGAAGATGTGTCTGAGGAGAAAACTGCAAAATCAAAAGGGCACAGATGATAACTCAAAACTAGGCAAGGGGGCAGGCAGCATCACAGCACCCTGCAGACACAACCATCTCATAGGCTCTTAGCCAGTTTCCCAGGTGCCAGCAGGGAACTTAACCAACAAGCCAGCAAGCGTGCCAGCCAGGGGTCAGACATCTAGCAAGATGCTGCTTCTGGAAGGAGATATTGCTAAGGGTCAACCTCTGTCTGTTACAGCTGCAAAACACTGTACATCTACAGTGACAGCTAGTGCTTCAGTGCTGGAGAAGAGAGGCAGAGGAGAGAGAAGACTCAGCAAAACTAAGAGGCGTAAAAATACTGCTCAGTAAGCATCACTGTTACAGGGTTGTGCCGATTGTAAGTTTTTTCCTTTTTTTGTTTTGATTTTTAAAAATATATACTAATTGAACTTAAGAACATATATACCCAATTAGTACTCCCAAACATAATACATGAAATTAAAACATCGGTTTATCTTTAGCCTCAACATACAGAAAGAAGAATCAAGGAGCAGTACATCACTTCTAGCACTTTTGAAGAACTAAAGTCAGTTCTCATTCATACTGACTGAGAAGTCAAAATGTTCACAGGCTGAGCAGTTATACAGAGCTTTAAAAAGCTTCAGGAAATAAAGAGTAAATATGTTTGTAGACACACACACCTGCCTCCAAAATTAACATGTCTAAGGAACTCTGTCATTTTACATTGAACTAGACATATACATGTGTAAAATGCAGTATTTGACAGATGTTTCAAAGCAGAGAGTTTAAAGTAGGTAGATTGTCTTTAGCAATTATTCCCACTGAGAACAAAAATAAGGATCCCTTTAACTCTTTTCCCCAAAGCCTTTCTAGTTTATTAAAGGAGGAGTAACAACATTGGTGCACCTTTTCGAAGAGTGTAATAGTAGTGAGCAAGAAATTGGAAAGCACCTGTCAGTTATTTGAAAGAATTATTTTCTGATAGCATCAGAAGCCAAAATTAATAGTTCTCACTTAACCTTGAAGCGTATATAGAATTTTGACAAGAGGCATAAAATTTAGTTTATCACCTTAAAACAAAGAGAAAGAAAGAAGCAAAACGGTGTTTCCCAACTCTCATATCTACATCTCTCAGTATTTCGTGGTGTACCCAAGAGTCCCAACATCTTTAGGCAGATGATAAAAACCATATGGAAAACAAACAAAGCCTAACAAGATAAAAACTGGGATTCTCCAAGTCTCTAGTCCTCAGCTGCAGGGGAAGGACTGAAAAGTTGAATTCTAAGCAGCCAAAGTGAATAAGAACACCTGAATCAGATTCTGAAATCTCAGTACTTCAGTTTGAAGCATAAAGTATGACATTAAGAAGAAACTAATGCTAGTCTTGTAAACGTAGAAATTATGTATAAAGGAAAGCACATTAGCACTTCCACAAGCCATCATTTTTTACAACTATAAGCTTTTGCACTTCCTACATTAACTTATGACTTTTGTAGCCTGCATTTAGCACACTATGAGTACCAATATTTATTTTAGTATTATATTAGACCTTTCCAAAGTAAGATGTACTTCAACTGACCTTATTTAAGTGTCCTTCAGCACAACTTTTATAGTGATATGAATTGGTGGTGGGGGGAAACAGGGGGAAACATCTATTGTGATACATGCACAAGTGAAATATTAAGGCCAAATGACTTTTACACTTTGGTCAGAAAAACTCAGTTCACAGGAATGTTGTTGAATATGTCTTTAAATAAGGCATTAATAGATTAATGTGTGTGGGGAAGCTTGGCCCTTTAGGAACAGCAGGTACAAGTGTTTTCAAAACTGAGATCGTATTAGAAAAGTAAGCGATAAGAACTAAAAGTCACCCTCACCAAACCAATTTGGCTCAAATCCAGAACAGAAAGAGGAAGGTCCAGTGAGATCCCACTCAAGCATAATAAATAAGACTGATAAATACCTTTGCTAGGGACAGAAACATCCAGGCAGAGATAAACACTGGGTAGGGACAGTACCTGGCACGCAGTCTGAGATGAGCGACACAGCTCTACCCCTTCTCAGCCAACCCAGTGTTCCACAGGTGCACGAACACTAAGCCCATATGGTTTAGACATAAAGCATCTAGCTCTTAGTAACAGAGAGCTCACTGGCAAATTTATTTCTTCCTCCTGCCAAATGCTACCACTCTTTTTTGTGTTTACTTGTATATCAACTTCAAAAGAAAAGCCCTCCTTTTTCATAAAGGAAAGGAAAAGTCAGCTTGTTTATGCAGAATGTTTGTTTTGTTTTTAACTAGTTATCCTTTGTAGCTACAACTTCAATGCCTATTAGTCAGGAATATCAGTGAACCTGAAACATTCATCACATAAAAGTTTACTTCTAATACAAAACAGCAAAAGCTAGGCTACTTACTCTTCAAAATGCTCATAATCCTTAAATACCCATGTGCAACTAAGATTCACAGAAAAACAGTCTTACCTTTTTCTTCGAAGAAAAATAACGAGGTATGCAAAACAACTGTTACAGAGGTTCCTTGTTCCATAGGGTATGAAGGATCTTCACTAGTAGCAAACCCTTAAATAAAACCTGAAGCTGGCCCGCGCAGCACAGCCGCATGAGGGAGCACGGCATATGAAGCGTGCCCCAGCAGGTATATTTATAAAGCTTAACTGCCATTGCGTGTTGCACCTTCTCAACACAAACTCTCCCTCCAACACTGCAGCACGCAACTGGAGCTGCAAAAGCAGTAAATTGGTTTCCTGCTTCTTTAACTGATTGACTAATTAAGACCACAGTCAGTAAACTATTTACACATGGAGACAATAACATCCTGAATTTTCTGACTCTTCACACTCATTTTGTGAGCTTTTCTGTTTAAAGCAAATAGAAAATGTATGGTACTTTGAATTTTAATCAGTATTTCCAGTAACAACATGTAACAAACACATTCAAGAATCAGTTTTTTTCTCTTTTCACAGAGGGAGAGGAGCACAGAAATTCTGACTTGTTCAGTGAAGACTCCTTGCTAGCACTCCAGAGCATACCCTTCTGTCAAAGATCCAGGACCAAACCATTGGCTAAGATTCTTTTTTCTCTTCTGGATTCACACAAAAAAACCCCACATGGGTATATTATACTGATCTCGCAGAGTGACATGCAAGTAAAACGTCAGTCTAATTCAACCGTTCCTTTGCACCATATTATAAAATTCTAATATTAATTAAACAAACAGTAGTTTTCTGCACCAGTTCATAGAGCAGAGCGGTCTTACCATTTGACAATTAGTAGTATCACCATTACCAGAAAATCTGAACTTCTTGGAGAAAGTGAATAAACTAAAACTTTGTCTTCTTAGTCCAACATACACAGTATTTTCAACTCTTCCAATACAGTACACAATGAAACTCATTTTTGTGGAAGGCCGAAAGGCTGACTTCAAGCCATTCAAAAGACACCATATTTGAGAACTATTTTTCCCTTTCTAGACTTACTCCATCTCCTCATTAATAACATTCTCTCACTAAGAAGTAGAAATCAGTTTCCAAATATTTAATTATAATTGGAAAAAGATTACAAAATACAATGTTTTATTGTACTTGGGACTACAGAAACGTATTACGTCAGTTTTTCCACTTCCTTCAAATTCGAGAAAAAGTAACAAGCAAAACAAATGACAACGAAAACTAACAAATGTATGAACTCGTTTCATCAATTAAGCTTGAAAATTCAGAAAGGATTTTGCCAAATAAATTTCAACGGCTGAACCTGGCAGATGCCATTCCCCACGGAAGTGCTGCATTCCTAGAATGAACTAATGCCCTTCAGTAATACAGAAAGTCAGTCACTTAGGCAAGGTAGGACCTAAAAGAGACCAAGGATTAGCATCTCCGAACACTGGAGTAAGCTGAAGCATTTTGGATCCTCTGTCAACTCAGAGCTCATCATGTTTTGCAGGGTCCATACTGGGTTTGATGAAGACTCCTTCCATTGCTTTCCAATAGTTGTGATGATTAGCTGTAGGCATGCCATGAACTTCCCGTTGGCCTCTAATGGGATGGCCATACTGTTCCCCTGTTATTGACAGGAACACCTCAGTTCCTACGTGCTTGAAGCGCACTGCATCCTCCCGCTCCCAGTAAGTCCCACTGCATTGCACAATCCATATATCGAGGTCATCTCCTTCGCCATCATCACCAAAGGCACTTACTTCCTGTTAGAGACACAAACTTCCTGAAGTGAAAATGTAAGCAAACATCTCCAAACACACACAAAAATACCAACCACCAAGTCAGCAGAGTTCAAAGGCAAGGATGGAGCAGAAAGAAAAAGTGTTGTTGCATTGCTTTGTCAACAGTTATCAAATCCAGAAGCAGTAACTTCCTACCACGACAATCAGAACACAAAGCACCAACAAACTCCCAACATATAATCTGAGCAAAAAGTGCCAACAAACCCCAACATACATTACAGATTAAATGAAAGCACAGAGATCAGAACAATCCTTCCGAGAAAAAATTCAAAAGAAACAACTAATGCTGATACAAATTTTCCCCACTCAAAAAAGTGCAGACATTTTGTTTCGTAGTACGACCATCTTCATAGTTACCATTGCAACAGTTTTTTTCAGCATGTGTTTTTATCACAACGTTCCAACAATTTAGCTTATTAAGTAACCATATTCCTTTTTTACTTAATTATACCAAGCTTACAATTGGGTCAACAACTATCCTGGTTTACACTCTCTCTTCAGATAGACAGCTGAATAGCTCTTTAAAAACATAAAAGATGACCATTAAAGCAAATGAATTCCTGCTAAAACAAACGTTAGAGATTAGATTTCATTATGCACCAAAAAAAAATTCCAAGTGTTTGCAGAAACCGGATAGGCTAAGCACCAACTGTTTAGGACTCCAGACAGCCTTTAATTTTCAAAAATCTAATAACCAGAAGTGATGAACAACTTGAAAATAGAACTGCAATACTTTGTACCTAGCAACCTAAAATTTGAGGGTCATGTTAATTCAAGTTTATATAGTCCAAAAAGCGTGAAAGACAACATACTAACTGAAAATTCAACTTCTGTTAAGAATATGAAGTAAAAGTTTGTGTTCATAACTACATCATATTTCAATAATGTCATACGTCACAGTCCTGTCAATCTCTGGCAAACTGCCCTTTCGCTCAGATACTGTGCAAACACACAGCAAAACCAAAGAAACACAATGACAGTTGCTGAACATTTTTACATTAATGACAATGCTATACAAATTGCCTAAACTGACAAATGAAAATTGGGGAAAGGTTTTAGAGTCAATGCGTTCTTTAAATAATTCTTCTGAAATGCTATTTTCCCATCACTTCTTTTGTTTTAAAAACCAGATCATCTAGATACCCTACACAAAACTGGACCTTATGGTTTCAGCCACTCTACTCGTAGTAAAAGATAAACCTTTTTCACAAAGAGTCAGCTCTTCCAACTTTGAATCTAATGACCTATCTACATAGCCTGAAGAAAGACTAAAATGACTACTAATGCCAAACTTCCCACAAGTTAACATTGTTTATTTTAAGAGAGATTGTCAGTCTTGGAGAAGCATTTCTTCAAGGACAAGACTGGGACCTTATTACTGTCAGAAACGACACTCTTCTAGATAGGTACAAAATGATAAATATGATTATGACAGCAGATTCATTTTTCCTGCGGAAGGAGGACAGATAAATAAGAATAGTGAACTAAAATAGGCATAGCGAGAAGACGACAGAGACTAATAGATTGGATCACCAAGGAACTTGGATGTAGGAATGCCTAGTGCTACAGCAGATGATTTGTTGCCTTTCTCTAGAACAATCTTCACAACATTGAGGGAGGCGCCCAGCCTCCTACGCCTTTAAAGTGCTAAACGTTTCAGAACAGTCTTCTCAGTAGCAACGGTGCAGAATTAAAAAAAATGTGGATTTGTTAAAACTAATGTGAAATACCGATACTGGTGCATATTAAACGTTACCTCTGTCGAGAACTTAAACACGTTATTTCAAGATGCAGAGAAGCACATACTTGAACCCTGGATATGCATAGACATACTGTTTCTGGCAGCTGGTACCCAAGCCTGATTCTTCAAGAACATGAAAAACTGGAGAGAATATTGTCAATAGCATGCACTATTTACACAAAAGCTTGAGATTTAAAACAACTCACTTGATTATTGGAGAGTGGTGACGGGAAGTGATGAGTGTGCAAATTTTTTCCTGTGTTAACATGGGTAAGGCGTATAGCTTGCCCGCATTTCACTGGTGTTCCGCGTTGGCAACTGCTATCACTCTTCCCACGAATCCGCCAGTAACTGTTGGCATCATCTGAAGCTTCAACTCCTGTCACCGACTGTTGCCCACTTCCTGTTTGAACAGAATTAATTGGCAGGAGACTTAATCCACTTCCCCAGCTCAGAGAGTCCTGAAAGAACTAAAATTTGCTTCAATGTTGTCATGCCTTCATGTTTAAGAGATGTTTCGTGCTCCCAGGCCGTTCACTGACTGCAATGTGAATGCAGGTGCCAAACAGTTTTTCAGATCGAAGAAGTTAAACACAGCATCTGTTAGCAGGTGCAAACCGTCAAAGTTCATGGTGAACACGTGAGAAGAAAATCTGACCCGTGATGGATACGATCCGCGCCATCCCGCCCTTCTCAAAAACGCGGCGAGGTTTTTTGTGTCCCCAGGCGAGCCGGCGCCCTCGTCGCCAGAAGAGATGCTGGGAAGGTTCCGCTGAGGCCCGAGGCACGGAGCCGGGCTCGCCGCAGGGACGAGGGCGAAGCGTGCCGTCACCTCGCCGCCCCGGGACCCGCGGAGCGCGGCGGCAAGGCCTCCCCGCACCCCAGGCCTCAGCGCGCTGCTCTCGGCTGCGCCCACAGCCCCGTCCCCGCCCTGCTGCTGCCCCCGCGCCGGGGACGCGAACCTCAGCAACCTCCAGCCTCCTCCTCCTTCCCTGCCCCCCTCCCCGCCCGCCCCCCGCCATTTTCCTGCCCTCTCACTGCCTGTCCCCGCACCGCTCCCCGGCTCCCGCCACCCCCGCTCAGGGCTCCCCGCCCGCCATTTCCCAGCCGCCGGCCCGGCCCTGCTCACCGGAGCCGTACTTGACCTCGTGCGAGTGGAGCCGCACGCTGTGGCGGGTGTTGAGCAGCTTCAGCACCGAGCCGCAGGTGACAGCGCCCGGCGCCGGCTCCCTGCCGCGGCACAGCCCGCGCAGCAGCGCCAGGAGCAGGAGCGGGAAGAGGCGGCAGCCGCCCCGCATCGCGCCGCAGCCCGCCCGGTACCGCCGCCCCGCCGCAGCGCAGCGCAGCGCGCTTCCGCACCCCCTCCGCGGCGCCAGCCAATCGTCCGGCGCCAGCACCGCGGCCGGCCAATCCCCGCCCGCCCTCTGCTCGGTCCCGCTCTCGCATTGGGCCACGGCGTAGTGACCTCACCGCCGGCAGCCCTCCAGCAGGAGGAGCTCATTGGGCCAAGGAAAAAGGGTGACCAATCAGAGCAAGCGGCGTGGCACCTCCCAGGGCAGGACGCGGAGGAGCGCCGCGGCGCTTTTACCTCAGCGACGCCCCGGGCGGGCCCCCGGTCAGGGCCGGGCCGGGCCGGGCCCGCGGCGCCTCCGCCCCCGGGCGGGCCCCCGGTCTAGGGCCGGGCCCGGGCCCGCGGCGCCTCCGCCCTCGGGCGGGCCCCCGGTCAGGGCCGGGCCGGGCCGGGCCCGCGGCGCCTCCGCCCCCGGGCGCCCTTCGCCCGAGGCCGGAGCGTTGCCACCCCCGGCTGCCGCCGCCTCCGGCAGGCGATAGCCGCGGGCCGCTCCGGGGCAGCGCTGACAGGAACCCTCGTGCTTCTCTCACTGGGAGTTTCCTCTTGCTGCGAGTTGGTCTGTGCCGGAGGAGAGCAGGCCAGGTTTGTTGCAGCAGCCCTCTCATCTAACGTGTGGTCTGGGTGGTAAGGAAAATACTGGCCCGGTCAGCCTGACTGACTGTTCAGGGCCTTGGGAGAAAGCGTGCTGCAAGTGGGACTGGTGAATCCGTGATCGTCAGAGCCTGGGATGACCAAGTGTCTTCACAGGGAGAGCACTGTCAGACATAAACCAGCTCCAAGGTTACTAGCCCAGGTTCAGGTAATGGTCTAGGTAAGCCTAGGGGAGCCAGAATTGGCACAAATCGGTCAATCAGCCCGTGCTGTTGCATTCAGGCCACTTCCAGCTCAGAGCTGGCAGGTGGCACATTTAGGTCTGCTCCTCCCTACGGTTTTGGCTCTTAGATAGTGTAAATATGTCCCAATTTAGGGGATTTACAGACAAATGTTAACATAATGTTGAAAACAAAAGTAAATTCATGGTAGTGAACTGTCTTGCATGACAATATACCACTGGTCCAGTCACCTCTGGATTATATTAGAGCTGCTGCTGATAGGGCATAAATACTATACAAAAGAAGAACTAACAATGGTTGCTCTGTCATTAAGTTGTAGTGATCACATCTTTGCTTTTGGATCTGGAGGTTCACCTTCTGTGATGCAGTCTCTTTTGTGAAGTTCTTCTAACAAAAAGAGATTATTAAGCTCTATTCTGTATAAAAGACAGCTGCATAAGATAACATACATACTGTCCTTCATTGCATAGTTTTGCAGACTGAAGAAATCCCCCTCCCTCCCCCCTGCCAAAAAAAAAAAGGTCTCTTTTATCAATAGGAAGCAACCATGGACAAAGGACACAGGAACTCCTACATAGTGCATTAGCTTTTGCCTCCGAAACTGCTCATTGGATTGACCCATCTATCACATCGCAGGCAGTCTGGTGTGAGTCTCATGTAACACTCCCAGGAATACAAAGTAATTTAACAGGGCAAAAGCTTTTGACCTTCTCAGGAGCAAGGGAACAGGTAGAAGGGCACCTGCCTTGGGACTGAAGTCTTTGTAACAATGGTATCCTGTGTGTGCAACAGCAAAGAACTGCAACACCCGCACTTTCTGTTACAGGATGATTTAGAACTCACACTGGTGTTGCTGGCTGGTGGAAACATCCTGAGATGCGCAGCTGACTCTCTGTTCCACCAGTCCTGGATCTGCGAGGCTTTTTCTTACCCGTGTAATCCTGTTCAATCAAATGCTCAGGTTTCTTTATGCTGGCTTTGGCCCATTTTATATAGCTATATCTACAACTAAGAAAAATCTCTGACCTAAATGTCAGGCCTGCCATTAAAACAAGCCTGAGTCCTAAACTCAGTCACATAACACGGACATGTACGTGCACACACAGACTCAGTGTGTTTTCCTGAGGACTAAGAACTCATTTCCTAGTGCTGAAAGTATAAATGTTTGCTCACAGAAAAGCAAAAGAACACCCATTGATAGTCAGATGCCATTCTTCTGTCATTCTAAGAAGCCTTGCTGTTCTAAGACAACAGCTCGCATTTGCTGCTGCTGTTATAAATTGGGCAAAACCAGATGTCTGTGGTTGCCATTTTAGCCGTGGAAAATCAATCATATGGGGCTTTAGCTGGCACCTGTCTATCTTTCTGGGAGGTCGCTCAGTCTCAGTGCATTTAGAGCCATTTACATGGTGCTCCCTACAATGCTTTTCAGTCCTACTTTAGAAACATAATTGGGTTAGAACGGTTGCCAACAAAGAACCCCATCAATGCCAAACACCCGTGGCAATTAACAGCCACCTCATTGCTACAGGGCCCACTATTGTTTCTAGTAGGCTGCTGTAAGCTACAGGTAAACTTGCCTCAGAAGTTACGTGATGGTGCACACTGGTAATGGAAACATCAGCTTTTCTGATCAGAATCTCATTATAATTCTTGTTTATGCTCACAAACAAAATAAAGCAACAGTGCTGTAAAAGGGAAGAATGTAAAATGTAACTAGAATGCCTTCCGCCTTCAATCAACCCCACAGTCCTTCTGCACACTTGGTTTTCAAGGATTTTGAAAATGCCTACCATTTCCACTCAGGTGCACCTGTAGGTATAGCCTGGCCCTCCCTGAAAAACAGGTGTTAGAGGATTTGGCAGTGCCAAATGCTTCTAGCATGCAGGAATGAGAAATCTGTGGCAGAAGAAAATTTCAGAGAGCATATGCTGGCCCAAGGCAACATATTATAGATAAGGATTTTCCTTCTTTCTATACTGGCCTTTGTTAGACATGTTTTAAGCTTTCTGTTTGCTTCACATGACAAAAGCAGTGACTGACAGCTAAGGCAGCGTAGCAGGCAACTCCTGGGCTTGACCTACACCCAAAAAAAAGCACTGGTGCATCTTTAGGTATAGACAGCCCTTGATTTATGGAGAACACTGCAGTAACATCGCCTGGATTCTTTCTTGGAGTGTCACTAACCTTAGGCAAAATATATAGGGCACAGTTGTGAAGATGTTAGTACCTGATACAAAACTAAGTCCACATGAGCTCTTCCAGTGACTTTTCTCTGCATCTGGTCCTTTCTCTGATATCAATAAGGATGCACTGTACTGAAATCAAGGGAGTAACAGTAGAGAATCAGGCCTGTAAACAGTCTGTGGTTCTTTCTGTCTCCTTCCTTCACCCCACACTGATGGTTATAAACCTCACTTCAGATCAAACATTTGTATCCATTGGCATGCCCTACAGTAGAGCTCTTCTAACTGTGACCCCTAAGCATAATACAAATCGCAAACAGTAGTAATAACAATAAAATGCTGTCACCCAGGGAGAAATCGAAATGACAAAAAAGATGGCTTGCCAAAAATTTATAAAATTACAGAGTTTCTTATCACTCAGCCCATGCTGTTTAAGGACTAGAGACCCAAAGTCAGCTATTCAGATTTTTGCATTCAGTACATATAATGTAAGAATAAGCAGAGCAAGTAAATAAGCAGAAGACATTAGTCAAAAAAAGTATTAACATATACATCTTTAAATTGAAGAATTTTTCATCTGGGGGAGAAGAGTTGATGATTTTTTTTATTGCTGTCTCCTGTTTCTGGTCTTTGAGGAAGGGAGGACTTCCTGGAAAGTTCTGCAGAGTCCTGGCGATCTGTGTCTGGTAACATTGTCAGCATCTCTCAACCACTTTCCTGACTGATGCTAGTCCTTCAAGAAGATGGGATCTTCCCTCAGAGCTCCAAAAGAATTATCATCCAATTCTATTCAATCAGCTGAGATTTTCCAGGTGCTTTCAGTGATGCTGGGAGACGACAACAATCGCTGTAAGTGATCTGCCAGATTAACTTACATGTGTAGTAATGTTGTTGAGGAGTTCCCGATGTTCTCATTGGTAACACTAGCTCCTCTGTAGAAGGAACTCTACTCACGGTTCTACAGCAGTCTCTTCTTCCATGTCTGATAAAGTAGGTAGTTCTCCCTGGCTATCATTTGCTCCACTAGATTCTTTAGAGGTTGTTGTTTCTCTTGGAAGTTCAGCAGTCGCTTGATTTAGAGAGTCTTCTACCTCTTGTGGTGGACTTTCAGGGAATTTTGGAGGCAGTAGTTCTGTCATCTCTGGCAGAGGAGTGATACTTTGGCTAATGGGTTGCTTGGTTAATTCTACTTTGCTGATACCCAATTTTTTGTTTAGGCAAAATCTTTTTGTCCCCCGCTTCTGATGTAAGCTTTTGAGATTTATAAGAACTCTTCAGATTTCCTTGCTTCAGCCCTGTGATTCGTGCTGATAGCCTTATGCCATTGCCTGTCAGTTTTTTGAAGCCAAACATCATCTCAGGGTGTACCTTTGCAACAGGAACAAACATAAATCCAAGCTAATCTGAAGGTATTTTTTCACAGTTGGATAAAAGTGTGTCTGACTGCATTTTCAACAGGAGGCTCAACAACCTCCTCGCGACTTCTGAAAAACCTGTATCCTCCCAACTTTACTTGCCAAGTGGGAGTGAAGCAAAAAAGCTTCCCCACTCCACACCTTTAGGAAGCAGAGTGCTTAGAAGTAGAGGAATTGCAAACTATTTCCAGTTGTAAAAAAAAAAAAATAATCAAAGACAGTGATTAAAAATTTTATGCATTAATACTTTATATATAAAATATAGCTTTTTCCTTTTTTTTTTTCCTTAACCTGAGGACCTGCACCTGGTATCTTTAATTTCTTTTAATGGCTCCTGATCAACATTTGTCAAAATCAGATTCAGGCTTAATTCTGCTCTTGCTTAGACAGTGTAAACTGAAACTGAGGAACTTATTTTGAATTTGTAGACATGGGTTGGAATTGTAGTTTTGATGACTAACTTTCTATTTCAGCATATGAAGGTAAAAATGCAATGTATGTTACATCATTTCAGCCAGCTTTTAAAAGAATTTTATGCTTAATGGGATTTGAAAAACTTCTAGACATCTGTTTCAATGGCAGGTAAATATTAATGTAATTCCAAAAATTCCACTGAATATCTGTGCAACTTTTATAAAATCTGCCCCTTTCTGACCTCAATAAATGTGTTGTTCTGCCTGGAGATCATTTCCTCTAGGTACCTTTATCATAAATACCAAGAAGTGAGCTCCAGATAGTATAACAACTTCCAGAGGAGGCAAACTGAAGTCCTGAGTTTTGGTGCACTCAAACAGTTAATGGAATCAGATACTGCAGGTTAAGCTACCAATGCCGACAGTTAAACAGTACCTATTCTGGACTCATCATTTAATTGCCTAGTAGGATTCCCTGTCCCAACTCTATTTTGACCAGGCACCTTTGTGTATTTAATAGACCTCAACATCAGGCAGAGGCATCTGGAATAGGAATGGGCAGGCTTTTCACCATCTCAAACCCAGTCAGAAATCACAGATGCTGTAGCTTAGTTCATATTCAAATATTAATTTTTACTCCACATTAAACACTCGGAATGAAATGCCGCAGAGAGAAAATAACCCTCTGAAAAATGGGAGGTTAAAATTCACTGTCGGTAAGCAACACAAAGTCTCACTGAAGACCGTAAGCCTGCTGTCTGCGTCAGGGGGGATCCGAGTTTGGTACTTTTAACGGTATGCCATAATTTAACGCAAGTGTCAAGTTAATAATAAGGTCACGATGGCAAACCTTGCCTTTCACTTTCGGCCACCTCGCTAGCACCGTGCACCTTGTCAGGTACGTGCCTCATTTTGCGTGGGTGTAAATTCAGACGATTTCAGAAAAAGGGGGAGGGAAGGAGAGGGGAGGGAGGCCCAGCCGGCCTTACGCGGCGCGCAGGGACGCCTCCGCACCCCGAGATGTACCCTAGAGCTTGGGGACTTCAACCCTTTTTATGCAAGATGGAGGAAGCTGCTAAGGGACAGATGGCGAGTCGCAGGCGTGCGGTGTGCTCATCCCGCACTACGCGGTTAGCGCCGCCTCCACCTCGGGTAGCAGCGCTGCTGCCCGGCGCTCCGGAGAGCTGCCGCGGGCACGGCGCGCCATCCTCATCCTCATCCTCATCCTCATCCTCATCCTCATCCTCATCCTCATCCTCATCCTCATCCTCATCCTCATCCTCCCGGGGCCGGCCCTGGGGCGGCCGTGCCGCGCGGGGCCTGCTGGGCCGGCCGTGCCGCCGGAGCGGCCCCGCCTCGCCCCACGGCCGCACGCCCGGCCCCGGGGGCCGGCTCTTCCTCGGGCTCCTCCGCCCCGCTCGCCGCCGCCGCCCGCCGCCTCCCCCGCCACAAAATGGCGCCCTCCCGCGGGGCGGGGCCCCGCGCGGCGCGCCGGGAGGGGCGGGGCGGGGCACACCCCCCCCCCCCCCCCCCCCCCCCCAGCCAGCACGGGCGCGCGCCCCCGGCCCGCCGCGGCCCCGGCCCCGCCGCACGCCCGCGTTTCGGTGTCGGCCGTGAGCCCGAGGGGGCGCGGGCAGCCGCAGCGCGGCTCTCCCCGTGGCGCCGCTCCCTCGCTCCGGCCCGGGCTCGGGCAGCCGCCGCTAGCGAACGCGTGCCGCCCGCCTCCACCTCCGCAGAGGCCCGCTCGCAGCGCCCTCCGTCTCCTGCCCCGGGCGAGCGACCAGCCAGCGCGGCACCGGGGCTGCGCATCGGCCGCGGGCCGCGGCCTCCGAGCCACGCGCTGCACCGGCGCCTTGCGGGACCTCCACCTCCGCCGCAGAGCGGGCTGGAATTGGCCGAGGCGCCCCGCCGGTACCGAGAGGAGACTGAGACGGGGTAACAACAGCATGGACACAAATGTCTTGTTTCCTCTGAAAACCAGCCTCGGTAGAGCGATGAAAAGGCTTTAAGCATTTCCACAGAAGCCACTGAACTTCCAAGATTTTGTAAATCTTTGAGGCTGGGGAAGAGAAGAAAATGTCAACATCCTTCCATTTAAGAAACAGATTTTACTTTGTCTCATTCAAACATCTTTCACAATTCACATTTTCAACAAAATCTCACGCAAGGAAAAGACAAACCAAGTCCTACTGTGCTACCATTGTCATCCCAAATGAACTAACTCACTGCAGCCAAGGGAACAAGAAAGAGAAAATATATTTTTTATGTCAACATGTCAACAGACAGCTTGTTGGAAGCATTAATTGTTAGGAAATGCTTTTGAGAAATACAGGAAGCCTCTACATCCGCTACTGAATAACTCGGAGTGCAGGGAAAGAAATTCAAGCTCAAAATCAGTGAAGCACTTGAGGATGGAGAGAGCTCCTGCTGGCTTCTGCGACTAAGATAAGGTAGGGCTGTGTTTTGTTTCAGTTAAGCTGGAAGATGCAGCCTGTGCTTAGTACATGTCCTGGCTTATGCAGCTCCACCAGAAACGCTGGCCAATATTCTCTTCATGTCTTTACTGAGGAGGAGAGACTAGCCAGAGGAAGCCTGCCTTGCCTTTCAGCTCCAGGTGGAATTTGTAAGAGACCTTCCTCCAGACTAAGCGGGGTTGGCTGCAAGGGCTATTTTGGCAGCCAGCTGGGGTACGCAGGCTGCAGAGGAAACACCGTGCTGGGATCCGAGGGGGATGTGGCACAGTGGCAAGATTTGCTTGCGGGGGAGTGTTTGCTTCCAGTCGCGGGAAGGAGAGCTGGATAAAGAGGAATGAAATTGGAAAAGAAAAGCCTCCAGGAACAGCATTCAACATATAAGAAGGATGTTACTGTTAATAGCATTAAACACATACTAAGGTTAAGAAGGCTGAGAAGCCAAGCTTTGTCTAAGATTCTTACATTAGTGCCTCTCACCTGTGCAGAAGCAAGCAGCATTGACAGTACCAGAAAGAGGCAGAAAACTCCAGAGTTTGCATTGGCAAAGGCAGGAGCTACTTGGTTTTGATTCATGACATTACTTCAGAGTTGTGCTGACTTCATCTGTTATAGGAATAGTCCTCATCAGTAAGTGAAGCCTTGGAGGAATGTGGGCAGGCTATGAGGTTCATCTCCCAGAAGGGGAAGCAAGTAGCCATTGCACAAATACCCACCCTGAAATGCCAAGGGGACTGGAAACCCTTACAGAGCATCAACAACTCTTCCGTAACAGAGTCCTACAACTACCAAATGATGGAAATGCTTGCAGGAGTTGCTAGAATCAAGATTTGGCAAGTTCTCTACAGCATTTTAGCATGATTTGTTTGGAATTTCATTCCATATAATTTTTCGATGAGAAGGGAGTCACTAAGGGGGCAGAAGGCTGTCTCCAGCTCGCACTGTGATTTCTTGTAGTCGGTGTTCATTTACATGCCAGGGAAGAGTAAGCTCTAGAAAGTGTCGGACAGCTGACGTCCACTCTAGATCCAGCACAAGTCTCCATGCTGCCCATTTCGGGGCCTATGGGGAGAGCACAGCCTAGGAACCAAATTCTTCCGTACCACCCATTCTACTTTTATTTTCCTCCTTCAGAGTATCAAAATACTCTTACAATCAATCATCCAAATCTTAGCTGCCCCTGCAAAGTGTTCTCAGGCTAATGGAAACATTTCTACTGCTGCAGAGCGATCTGAGGTGGGAGGCAGAGGCATCCCCTTCCAAAGCTCTGCAGCAGTTTGCTACGTGGGCTGCAATCAATGAGAGCCTAAAGATCAACAGGGCCGCAACCTCCCTTGATTCACTGATTCCAGGCTCCTTGTGAGGAAACGGACACGGAGAACCGCTGGCTACACAGGTGTTCATGCCCCCACATACAGGCGTTTCGTACCTCAGCTCTGGGGGTGAAAGCAGTGGAATTCCCTCTGCTGAGCTGTGCTTCTTTGTCTCCACAACCTGATGGTTCTTCCTTTGCTGAGAAGGACGGTCAGTCTCTGGTTCTGCCTGCATGTCAT
Organism: Morus bassanus; assembly: GCA_031468815.1. Classification (NCBI taxonomy): domain Eukaryota; kingdom Metazoa; phylum Chordata; class Aves; order Suliformes; family Sulidae; genus Morus; species Morus bassanus. The sequence continues at coordinate 31,202,603 of CM062577.1, forward strand.
CGCCTTGACTTTGGGGCTGGGGTACACTGGCTGTCTTTTAGGAATTGAATTCTGCAGAAAGAGGGAACACCTGGAGGCTTTGGTTTCTTTATGCAAGGACTGCCCAGAACTGAGAACAGGATTGCGGTTGCAATGAAAGAGAGCTAAGTTAGCCCACATGACTTTGCCTTAGCTATGAATTAAGCAGCAGGATGGTGACTTTGCCTTAGCTATGAATTAAGCAGCAGGATGGTGACTTTGCCTTAGCTATGAATTAAGCAGCAGGATGGTCAGTCTATTCCCATAGAAACAGCCCTTGAAGCCTTTTCCAACCTGTTCCACCCCAGTTGCTCTTCCAAGAAGCCTGTGCTTGGCCTGACAGCTGTTTCTTCTCTTCCCCAGCCCTCTTACCTCCACATTGGCACAGGTTCAGGCACAGACGTCATCATCATCATCCATGCAAGGGTCCCAGTCCCAGTGTGATCCCTGCTTCCTAGGACAGGTTAGCAGCAACCACCAAGACAGCCACCCTGAATCCATGGACACGTTACCCCAGCGCTTTTGGAACTATCACTCTCTCCCTGCCCCAAACATCAGTTTGATGTTTCTCCTGTAATAGGAGGAGGGGGTGAATATTTTGGAATAACATTACGGACCGAGAAGGGGTGTGTTCTACTTTGATAGAACTTCCACAGGTGAAAAATGCAGGCTGATAATATCTCCCATTCAACATTTCTAAGCTACTCAGTGCTTTCACTTGCATTCTGGTAGATCAAGAATAGCTTTTCTACAGTAAGAAAAAGCAGCGGTTCAATGCCAGGACAAGCAGGATTTCCATGCAGCCTGATGGGGACTGGCTTACATCCGGCACTGAACGACAGACAGCACGTTAGAAGTTGCCCTTCCTAGAGCTCTCTTCTGTTCTCCCCGCACTTCCCCAGCCCCGCATCAAGAGCTGCGGGGACTTCCCGACCGGGGTTTACTGAACCACAGCTCTGAACTCACACCGAGTCCGCGCTGCCAGCAAAGCAAGGCGGGGGAAAAACAAGCAAGCGGCTACTATGGAGGTCTCGGATTGAGGAGGTCAGTTTTGCGCTGAAGCAGCCAAAGGGCACGAACCGACTCGCTTATCCCCCCCGCCGCTACCGGCGCAAGCCTCGCCTCGGGACCGCGGAGCAAAGCGCCAGCCCCCGCGGCACGGCCACGGCGGCGGAGCCTCGGCCCTTCCCCGGCGCTCCGCTGCGGGGCACGCAGCCGTGCCGTGCCGAGCCGAGCCGTGCCGAGCCGAGCCGAGCCGGGCCCACCCGCCGCCGGCAGCGCTGCGGCAGCACCGGGCTGTGCGGCCCCGCCGCGGGTGAGCTCCCGGCGGGGCGGCGCGGGCAGAGCTCCGCCGCCCACACCGGGGGGGGGGGGGTTGCGGCGGGGACCCCTCTGCCCCGCCGCCGGAGGCAGCTCCTTTCCGCCGTCCCCGGGGACACCGCGCTGGAGGGGGCCGGGGATGGGGGGCTGCGGGGCTGCCTCAGGTGCTTCGCACCGGTGCCGTTTCACCGGGTGCCGCGGGGGAAGCGGTTTGAACCCCTGGCGCACCCTCCGCCCCTTAAGTCAGCCCCCGGAGTCCCTGACCTTTTGCACGCTCCTCCTCTACAGCGACACAAAGTGCAAGCAGGCCCTCGCTCCCGCAAAGGCAGGCGGGCTCCGGTGCTCCGACTGCAGGAGCAGGCAGGTGTGCCGGGAGCCCGGCGGCCACAGGCGAATGCGGCTGCTGTGCAAGCTGCGAGCCAGCGGCAGGCTGAGGTGGAGCAGGAGGAGTTAGTCAGGGGCTGAGTCACGGCTGGGTTCACCCCCATCGAGCCTGTCTTTTCCTGTTTGCCGGGGATGTGCAGACTGCTGATCGTTCCGATTTTCCCTCCTTTACTTTTTTGCTAGGGATGACCTCTAAGGATGCTTCAGGTGAAGCTAATAGTAACTGGAGATGACTTCGGCTATTGTCCTCGGAGAAACCAAGGCATCGTGGACTGTTTCCTGGCTGGTGCGGTATCTAATGTGTCCCTTCTAGTCAACGGAAGTGCTGCAGCAGATGCAGCCAAGCTGGCGAGGAGGTAAGCTACTTTCTTTAGTTCCTTTGTGGACAGCCTCCACAGGCTATCCATGGAAAGCCAAGCCTGTAAAATTTAGTATTTTGTAGCCCCAGCATAAACCCTGTATCACAGCCCAGACTGGTATAAGAAAACTGGATCCCAGGTATATTTAGTAAGACTCTTCATAGTAAAACCAGTGATCTGCCAACCATACCCATAACGGCTCACTCTCTGGTATTAACCACGGCACTGCACCTTTTTTTTCCTCGGGACAGAAAGCCAGTTACACAATTTGACTAGTAGAGTTTTGGTTTGTTGGACTTTCTTTTCCCACACTTTTAAAAGGTGCACCATCAGAATGAAAGTCAACACTATATACCCAAGCCAAGCCACTACCCCTAAAACTATTACAGCATAAAAGCACAGATCTTTAAATCTCGTTTAATTTGATGCATTTCAGCCAGGCTGAACACAAGGTCAGCCAGGTTCACTGCAGAATCAGGGAAAGGTGTGATTCTGTGAGGGCTAAGTTATAAACCTGGGCAGTGGAAAACTTGATTTTTCCACTCCAGAAACCTTTTAAAAAGGCACCTCAATATTTCTATTAATTCTAGGCTTGATAAATCCATTTGTAAAAACTGCATACATAAAGAGAGGGACAATACCTCTTACCTGCCTTGTACCTACCACCTTTACTCCTTCACAAACTTTTCAGAGGTTGCTGGCGCAGTTGGCTCTGTAGCAAATAAAATGCTATGTGTCGTTCTCATGGAGTAGCCCAGCGAATCCTTTAATAGGAAGTATTACTTGTATTTAGAAGGTAAAACCCAGCTAATGCTTCAGCTCCAATCTGGGCAGGCACTTGGAAGCAAGAGTATGTCCTGAAAGAGAGAGCAGCAGGGTTGAGAAACAACTTAGGAAAGCAGAAAAGGAAAGGAGCTGTACTGGTACTAGAAGAACTGAGACCTTATACTTCAGATACAGCTGCTGCAGGAGACAGTTTCGTGAGTCATGCTGTCCTTGTTCTCACTGAACATCTCTCCCCCTCTTGGCTGTGATTTTAGGGGTCCTTGGATATTGTTTGCATCCTGTAGCTTCTCTGCTGTTGGGTGGTGCAGGAAAGCCAGGGTGTGGTATTAGTGGCAAACTGGTCTTCTGTTAAAAAGGTTAGAGATGGCATACAAACACTGGGAGAGGAACTGCCTCTGGGATGGTAAGGGGAGAGGCAGAAGGACAGGACACTGTTGAGATGCCTAAAATCCTGTTAGTAAATGAAACAAATGAAATGTAAAACAAGGATATAAAAGCCAGCACTTCTCTCAGACACAGAGGCATCTTGAAACCCTTTAAGCCCCAATGCTCTGGTAATGCTGTCAGCTATTTTAGCTATGGTCTTTAGCAGGCTTTTAAATATAGAATCCACCTGGCCTCATTTCCATAGCCAGAAAGTAAGCCATGTAATCAGAGGTTTAAAAAGCATCTTTGAATCCAGGTCATGACACTTGTGCTGACAGCTGATACGGGTGTGAAAAGCCAGGTTGGAGGGCAGGTGACAGCAGAAGCTGCAACCTGCTGCTACAGTTTCATTCTTTCGGGGGCTAGTTTTGAATTGCAGATGTGAATGAAATAGATTTAAATCTATTTCTGAGAATATAAGCAGGGTGACTTTGGGAACATCTGTCAGCACTGAAGATCAGCAGCCCAGGTTCTGCAATTCCTCATTTGCATAATGCTCTGCAGCTGTATTCAGCCCTACCCATGCATGGGGGAAGCATTTGCAGGTTTGGGGAAAAGGGTTCGTCATCTTCTAATGAAAGCCCCACTTCAGGTGCTGCTAGTACACATGCACTTAACTGGCACCCGTGCATGTAAACAAGCTCTTGTGTCACCCCTAAGATACTTGTTCTGCTATTGCAAAGATTCACACAAACTCTCTTTAGACACAGATGTCCCCCCCCGACACCTGACTAAGCAAGTACTCTCCCCCCCCCCCCCCCCCATATCTATACACACACATGACACATGCATATATGCTTAACTCTACAGCAGACATTTCAGCCTTGACTAGACAGTGGTGTTAGCAGGGAGACTGGATCTACCACCAGCTGAGAGAAGAGGCTTGAAGCAAGTAGCTTGTTCTTTCCTGTGGTGCATTCCAGTGTTGTGGGATTCGGTCTTTTGCACATATGGTGCCAGGATTGTCAAGAGTGCCGGACTCTTTCTATGGCTTGTGGAGATTATCTGGGTGCTTCTTGATTAACTGTCTATGACATGGTTGCTCATCACTGCAGGTCTTGAGCTTTCTCTCCTCACCTGGTCTTCAGTTATTTGGACACAGGCAAAACTGATTAGTAACAAGACAACTATTTTTTGCAGGATAGTCCTTCTTAAGAACATCATGCTGCCCTGTAATGTTAGGATTTGGCATCCTTCAGAAAGGAACACAGTTCCTTTGAGAATTTCATTCTTCCCTTCATTTTCACAATAATTCTGTAGGCTTCTGGGTATGCCATCTGTTGCCCTGTGTTTTGATTAGAAGCCTTGGCAGAGATGTGATGGTAGTCAGCAAATCTTTGTACCAGCTCTAGCACAAACTAATTGCAAAACAGCAGAACCAAGCAGTAAATAATACACCTTCCCTAACATCTACGTTCTGGATCCTGGGCTTTTCTCGTTCACTGTCACAGCTGTCCTAAAAGAAGGGACCCACTCACTTCAGGGAAAAGAGGAGTTTCAGCAGAGGCCTGATTCATCACCAAACGACAAACCTCTTGATAGCAATTGCTAGAGCAGTACATAACCAGAATGGCAGGCAGGAGAAGAGACTTCCATTGTCATTTTTTTTCCAGTAACGCAAAACTTTTCTCTTTATGGGGCACAGACTGACTGCAACTTCCTGGTTATCCATATAATATAATCTCCGTTTCCTACTTATCAGGCCACACCTTGAAGTCAGCTAGTCTTCCTGGTGATTATTCCAGAGACTGGAAGGGTTATTTTCATACCTGAAATGAATAGGTACCTTCATTTTTCCTTAGAAATATGGAGATAGCAGAAACAGAGAGACCTAAGATTTTTTGCTGCCATATTTTCCCCCCTTTTATCAACCAGCTCAGTTGTGACTGAGTACTGGGACCCTTTTCCAGATAAGTATATACAAATACTGACGAAGGGTGACATATTTTAGAACACAACCTCAGTCTTCCTGGGTTTTTTTTTTAGTTGAAATGCTGAACATCAGCTACACGAAAGCTGAAGCCCCCACAACATCTGGGTACATTTAACAGAAGAATCTAACAAAACCACATTTAATTGCTGTCTATGTTTTCACTTCCTTTCCCATCAACACTAATTGCAAAATGTGTGTGTAAATTGTGACTTAATTCTGACTGTCCCAGTCGACATGTGACTAATCTAGAAGTCTCATGTGCTCTCTCATTACCCTTTTATCTGACTGTTAATCACAAGGCAGACAGTTCCGCTGCTGAACTATGTTCGGATTAGGGGTGGGGCCCAATCTGAGGCCTTAAACTAGAATTCCAGATCATATTAACTTCACTGGCAGCAGCGATTTCTGCTGATGTAAGATCATGGACACAGGAGCTTCGGTTGATACAAACATGTAATTAAAAAGAAAGTCATGTCCGTAAGCTATGTTACAGTACCAGTTCTTAACTCTGCAGAGGCTTTGGAGTGTTTCGTCCAGCAGGAAAAAGTCCTTAGCAATAATGGAGCAAGACAAGATGCTATTTAATGAAAGACAGTTAGATCTTACAGTTTGCTGAAGGGTGAAATTGTGTGTGTGTGTGAAGTATGAAAATGCCAACATGGAGAAACTAAGAGGTGCACTTTTTCACACAAAGCACAGCCTTGCTTTGTCTGGCTTCAGACACTTGGCTGTTTACTGAAGCAGGTTGTCTAGGTACAAATATTTACACGAGGCTCTTAATTGTATCACACTTGGGCTGAAACCTGATGAACCAGTAATTTCCCAGATAAGGATGCAAACAGGATGGTGAAGGTGGGATCTGTTTACCCATCAAGGAAAAGGGTAAGTGCCATGCTTATGCTAGAGCATGCAGCCTTCAGCAAGACAATCGGGACTGGGCTTGGGGGTGTCACATAATTCCTACAGCCACTGCAACTGCTCCCAGGAACACAGGGACTGCACAGAGTCCATGCTGTGGCCAGGCAGGACCCAGGGCACTGTTACTCATCCACCAAGCTCAGAAATGTGCAAAGCTGGTGGGCACTTGAAAAGAGTGACTCAGTATAGTAACAGTCTCCAGGGACCCTTTACGGCCAAGGATATGAATGAACAGGGATTGCAACTGCACAAAAGCCCATTGCCTCAGCAGAGACATTTGTTCAGAGCACTCATGTGGCAAAACAAGCAACTACTTGAAAAGGAAGCAGTTCAGCTGATTGTATTTCCTCTCCATTTGATAACTGGGCTGGGCTTGTTGACGCAGAAATCTTTCCAGACTGAATTCCTTATTGCCCCTTATAGCATTTGTTGTAAGGGGATCTTTTTTGGGTTTTTTTCCCCCCTCTTCTCTCCTTTCCCCCCACCTCTACAGCAGATGCTGAGCAGAGAACCACAGAGCCAGGCTGGCTTTAACAGCTGACTTTCTCTGAGTGGAAGCAGCTCACTAAAGGACTAACCTTAGTGGCTACTGAAGCTACTGGCTTGAACCTCTTCTCAACAAGCTCAGAGACAGCCCAGTCTAATGCTCCTTATGCTATAGGAGCACACACTTGGTAGACACTGTCCTTTGGCTTTATCAGGATTGAACTGAGCCCTTGTGCTAAATCCTACTTCACGTCTGCGCATTCTCCAGGGCAGTGAGAAAGACTTGCAAACACCCAGACATGGGCCTCTCCAAAGACTGTGGAAGGGTCATTGCTGCTTAAAACAACCACCAAAATGAGTTTAGAGACACCAAGCAGATTCCTCAGCATCATTTTGTTTTGGCAATGGTAGCTGTTACTGTAGTGCTTTTATTGCAGAAACTAAATTGGTGCTTGAAGCTCAATGCCAATCCTTTTAGTTTGAATCTTGGATGGAGCAATTAGCAGTTAGACTTGACTGGCAATGACCAGCAGGGCTCACCCTGTCTCATCTATACAGGACTTAGGCAGAGGAGTGGGTATGAGGCCAAACCCACACCACCTGAGCTCTGTTCCCAGTGTGGCATCACAAGCTATATAAGCTGCTTGAGCTGCTGGTCTCTGCTTCAGTATTTCAGCCAATAAAACAGCAGATACTTTACAGTCTTTAAAAAGATGTGGGCAACTATAAAGTATGTTTGTGTAGCAGAAACAATCATCTGCCCTCTGAAAAAGGGGCCTTCCAGGATATTCCCATAACTTGACTTATCTCCCTGCCTTTTGACACTACAGCATGCCTTGGCATGGCTCTTTGGTTGCAGAAGCTACATTTCAGTGGTGAGAAGCACTCAGGAGCAAGAGTTAGTCCAGTGTGTGTCGTAGTCAGTGGGGAAAAAAGCCTGTTGGTTCAGTCCTAAAGCCCAAGCCTCTGGTCAGGACAGAGCATGATTGGCGCCCTGTCTCCCAAGGTACTGCCCAGCTAATTACTGTAATGCTTTAAGTTTTGCTCATGTTTTCATCTCATTGCAGTTGGGATTTCAGGTACTCATGCAGTGTCAGGACTGTTAGGAATGAACACCGGGCAGCAGGACATTTGGTGCTGAATAGGAGCATCATCTGGCTCATTGCATTCAGGGGAAAAACACATATTTAGGGACAGAAGAACGCTAGCTAGCAGCAGAACCCTGCTGTGCCAGCTGCGATGTCCTCCTTCCCATATCCTTACAGCTTTCCCAGCATGCCTGCTTCTGTGCATCTCCCACAGATAAATATTTCTAAACAAGTGTCTCACGTGCTGCGTTTTGAGTTTTGGTTTCAGCCCTGTATCCCAGAGCCATTAAACAGTAGGAGTTCCTCTTTAGATGCCTCAGCATGGACAGTCTGTCAAACCAGCCAGGACTAACTCTAAGAGAAAACTATTAAGATATTCAGCTGGTGTTAGCCAAAGCTCCGAAACATGCTCTAATGTTACACTCAGAGTCTCCCCTTACAGGGAGAACAAGGCCAGCTCTCTCTGCACTTCCACATTCTGCACATTCCCCAGCGCTGGGGCTGGTTTCAGCTCAGGCGGAGGAGTGGCTCTAATGTTACCCAGTGCAGTGCTTGGCTCCTTGGTGTCCCACACCTGTCGGAGGGGCTTGTCTTTTCCTGAAAATAGCTTCCCTTGAAGCATTTGAGGCATTGCACAATTGGAGGTAGTTCATTCGATGCTCCTGGGAGACAACATTGAGAGGCTCAGCTGTTCATTTCTTGCCCTTCCACAACACATGAGAAGGGGAGTGCGCAACAAAAAAAAGTCTTCCATCTGCTGATTCATGGTAACACACGAATTCTTTTTCTTGCAGACAGCAGTGGCTGTGGTACAAATAATGCTGTCAGCTGATGCAGTCGGAGCTTCCCAGAGACACGATAAAGAATCTGGGGTGGACTTTTAAAAAGAACCGAAACAAACCCATAGGCTCCCCCTCTGCCTTTGGGCTCATGCAGGGTACACAGCAGGTCACAGGGCAGAGGGGAAGCCCTCCTGCCACAGCACCCCTTCTGCACTGTAGCTGCCTCCTGCCCTGCCACCAGCTGCCTGCTTAAGGGCCCCCACTCCTAATGACAGCATCTTCCAGTTCTTGTGTTAGCAAGGAGTTAGTATGCACGTGTCGTGCTCAGGCCCCCACGTATGAAAACCATACGAACATTTATCATCAATTATGCAACGAGGCCGTGCTGCAGAGAAATTACCAAATCTGAAAAGCCAGAGAGAACCTTTCTCTCCACAGGCTGTTTTGCTCCATTAAGCAAACATTCAAGCTCCCTAATCACACAGTACACTGGAAAGACAGACTCATTTTGTTTCACAGAGCTGTCCATACAACTTCACTCATAACATCTATATCTTTGAGAAGGTGCAGTATCTAGCAACAGACTACACCATCCTCCTGGAGCAGAAGACATGGAGGAGCCAGGAAAAAAGTCTTTCAGTCCTGCAAGGGCCAAAGCCTTAGGACCTGAAGGAGCTGATTGACTCTGACTTGGTCCAATCCACCTACGATCCTCCTGTCTCCAGTAACTTGGTGCTTTACTAGTCAGCTTCAGGGCAGCGGACAGAAGGGGAAGAGCTGGTTTTTGCACACTTTGCCTAAATGGCAATTAAAAACAATTGCTTTTGTTTTTCTCCTTGTGGTACAAGGGTGTAACAGCGACAGACCATGCCCAATTTTACCAGCTCATGCAGAAGTTCTAGGATTTAAAGCGTCACAGACTTGTTGCCTTGAAATTAACTCTGCACCATGACTCAGACTGGGCAGCACAGAAGGAACCTTGCACTTCTGCCATTTACTTACTGGGTCAGCCAGAGGCCAGGGTTGTCTTGGAAAAAGTTTCAAAGCATCATTTTGGCCACTGATACTGAGGATTTCCAGACGTGCTAATGAAACTCAGCACAAATCTGAGCACTTGCAGGTCCTGTTTTTATTGTAGGGGAATCCACAGCATGCTGCAAAGCCCTGTGGCTGAGAGGAGCTCTGCAGATAAACTATGGCGTTAGTTAGGGTTTTTTTTTTTTTTTTTTTTAGATGTTGCAGATTGCAACTAGTTAATAAATTGTACCCGTGTGATTCCTTAGCAAGGCTCTACGCTTACACTGCCAACCTCCCTGCAGTCATCCTTCATCTGTGCCAGAGAGGTGCTACTTTGTACAGCTTAGCCTTGTCACTCAGTGAGCAATCTCCTGCACCAGTAGACAGAAACCTGGCCACTGTGAGCAATTTCAGCTGCAGCCTCTTGGACCAGGAAACCCTTGAACTCAGACAGTATTTACACTTGTAGCCTACGCTGTTGCCATAACAGCTGCCTTGGGCACTGTTTATATATGAGTGGATTCTACTTAAGGGCAGCTTTAGAAGTTGTCAAGTGAAACTCAGATGTCTCATAAATGTAGCATCTTTAGTAGGGTAAACAACTCAAGGGAATACCTAGCAAGGGCTAATGAAGTGCTTTAGAAAAGGGTTGCAAGGTCCAGATTTCTCTGTTAGACACTGGTGGCTGCAGGGCAGTTAACAGTAGCATGCAGTTATAGCTTTTAGTGCCGTTATAGCATTTAGCCTGAGATACCTCGTGGCTGCTCTCTCCACAGGAGTCAGGGTGAGAACAGAATTGGGGGAGTCTCACAGAGTGGCCCTTGGCAGACTGCACAGGATTACTACCTGGAGATATTCTGCTCCGGTTAGTGTTGTTCTGCTTCACCTTCTAGAAGAGCAGAGATACGAAGATGTACTCCAGTGACTACACCACCACTTTTTAGATCAGTCTAGATCTTTCACTGAAATCTCCCCCTTCCGTCACAGTAAGGGAGGTAGAGGTGCAAAGTTTAACAGATACTTCATTCCTGTTACAGATACAACATCCCAATAGGCCTGCATGCCAACCTCTCCGAGGGCTCTCCTGTATGTGAAGTGCTCAGGACAAACTCTTCTCTGCTCAACCAAGATGGATTCTTCCATGGGAAAATGGGATTCAGAACAGCGCTATCAAAAGGTCTCCTGAATATGTCAGAGGTAGGAGAAAGCCACAGACAACCATACAACTTGCTTTCCTGATACAGATCAGCCTGCACTTATCCCAGCACGTAAGAGCTGAAGACCTTTCCCAGGTCCCAGCCCTGAGTAAGCTCAGAGATGAATCTTGACTGTGTTGCCTGGGCAGCTGAAGCTGGCTTTGTGGGTCCTGGGCCTAATTCTGCCAAAGGCTCTGCAGCCTTTGAGAACTCATTCCTCTCTGCTTCAGTGCCTGCATACACTAATGTCCTGTTAACTACTTATCTGAGGGGGCAGAAGAGGCATTGGAACAGGCATTTACAAAGAACCTAGAGATCAGGAAAGGGAAAATGCCAGAGAAGTGCTAAGTAGGCAGCAGGCTTTTCATCACCTCAGGAGAGGCTTGTGTTCTCTAGGGAGATGGCTGGTTTTGCCCCATGAGCAAAGATGAATGTGTTCAGGTGATCAAAATTGCCTATGGGATATGAGCACCCATTTCCCTATTCATTTTAAATGGAAATGGGTACTCAAACATCCTCTGTATTTTAGAAAATCCCAGGATCAGCACCATCCACATAACCAGTAACATAAAGAGACCCATGCCTGGGGGAGGTTCTGGGCACCCCAGCAGCATTGCATGGCTGTTCATACATCGTAGCACTCTGTGCCTCCCAGGACCAGGTCCCGAGGACTGGCCACCAAGGTCTCCAGCAGCCCCCTTGCGCTCTCCTGATCTCAGCCTGCTCACAGGTCTTGCTCTGACCCTTCTCTGCTGCACAGGTGAAGCAGGAGCTAAAGGCCCAGGTGGAGCTGTTCCATGAGCTGACAGGTCACCTACCTCCTCACATGGATGGGCACCAGCACATCCACGTCCTTCCAGGTAAGGAGGGAGCCCTCTTCTTCCCAGCATTGAGCAGGTGGGAGTCGGAGAGTCAGCTCAGAGGGGACTCCCCTTGCCACGGCTCCCTCTTTGGGCAATAAACCTCGCCGTAAGATACTTGCTCTACAACTGCAGTTTGAGTGTTCCTACCTGGGTCCTCTGTCCACCTGTCCAAGCCAGACAGTCCTGCCTGGGCCCAAATGGGTTGCTTGGTGACTTGGGTCTTCCCGTAGCAGCGCAAGGGGATTTATGGCACAAATGGCCCAGGTTACACCTTTTCCTCCAAGGACTGATAATTCATCTCAGCATCCTAATTCCATGCTCCCGCCCACACTGAAGGAGGCAGGCCAGGGCCAGCAGCAGACTGGCCAGTTTAAACTGGAATGCTTGAGTTTGGGAAAGCTGGTAGCTCTTTCAGGTGCTAGGAGAGGAGAACTCCATCCTGTCAGTTGCATTTCCACACCAATCTCTGCACATCTCAGCATGCTTTACAGAGGTGGGCAAGTATCTTTGTCCCTGTTTTGCAAATAAGGTCATTGTGGTACAGAGATGGGAAACCAAATGAACAAAAAAAATCCAGACTTCCCCACTCCAGCACGCAGCTGCCTCTGGATGACATCACTCTTGGCAATTTACCCTCACAACAAATCTGGCTGTGCATGGAGTTGATGAAGAACTTGTTCCTGACAGTGCAGTCACCTCTGCACTCTAGGACCAGTGTCACTAACTTAGAAGGGATTGCTGGACTAATGCTCAGCTCTGAAGGGGAGACAAGGCACCTATAGCAGATGTTGAGGGAGTAATGTTTCCAGTATAGAAGGGGACTCCCATCCAGGTGAAGAAAACCATTTCAGCAGAAGAGAGGCCAAATGCGATTATATTTTCTTGAACATGGAGAGGAAAGACCTCTCCGTGCTAACAGCTTTCAGGGGACACAATGAGCTGGTTATCTCATTCCAGACTGAAGTATCTCTGTTTTTACTTACAGAGGTCAGACACGTATTTGCAGAGGTGTTAGAGGAATATGGGATTAAGTACACACGTGTCCCAATAGAGCCAGGCCTTCACAACTGTGACTGGATTCCACCATCCCTGATGGACTTTTATCGGGGAGTAGAAGAAGATTCTTTTAACACAGTGGATGTGTTTACGAAGCATGGAATAAGGTAAGACAGGCATTACTCATCCTTTTTGTAGTAAAGCATTAAAATCTTACCAGTTCCTGATAGCATCTTTCCAGAATGGACCACCACCTTTCTTCTTCCACTTTGAAGCTTACAGGAAGGTTCAGGAGGAGCAGAAAAGTGCTGGGACACTCAGGCTTAGTAAGCAGGTTTGTTTGAGCAGATATGACTCACTTCCCACCTGAAGGGGATTGGTCTTTTCAGGGTATGCTTCTCAGCCTTTCTCGTGAAGCAGCGTTAGCCTGGCACCTGGGACTGCAGGAAGCTGAAGTGCTTTATTAACACTGGAATTTTAAAAGTAAGAAATATCTAGGGAAAGTTTTCAAGAAATAACTTTTCATCTCCCTGGAATAGTGGAGAAAGGGTTTTAAGTAGCAGGAACGAGACTAATTAGAGACAAGTGTTTGTTGTTAAGGAGAGGCAAGAAGCTCAGAGAGCTTGCAGTGCCACAGCAGGTGATCGCTGCTCTAAGCAATCAGTCTTGTCAGTGTCCTGCACCTCAGGGGCCAAATCCAAAAAGCTCAACCCTTCCCTCAATAACATACTTTTCTAAAAGGCTTAGATCAGATAGCGTTTTATGGATTAAACACACGTCATTTGAGACTCTTGCAGTGACCTGTGCTTTGGAGCCGATTTCATTACCTTCTCAGTCTCCTGAAGAAATTATTTTCTTGGAACCGCCCCCCCCCAATCCACTGCTCTGAGCACTAGCACCAGGCTGGCGTTTCACTGGGCTCTTTCCAGCCGGAGCACAGACTGTACTCAAACAGCCCGTTTCTAAGGGGGAGAAGGGCACAGCAACTCACAGAGCAGTTCAGCAGGAGAGAGTAGGTGTTTTCAGGACAGATTCACGACAGGGACAGCGCAGGGCAGGCGTCCACCTACCTCAGAGAAGCCGCCGCTCCGGCCATCCGCCTCGGGGGGCGCCGGGAGGAACTCGCGGGGCTGCCCCAGGGCCCCCGCATTTATACCCCCACGCCGGGCCCGAGCCCCCCGGTCACGCACCGCGCTCCACCTCCACGCCGAGCGTCAGGAGAACCAGGAGGGACAAACTCTTACAAAATAAATGCGTAACACAAGGAAAACCAGGGAAATGAGACGAGCGCCGTCAGCTGAAGTCACAGGGAACCCAACTCTGCAACTCAATTTCAGTATCTGTGCAACAAGGTACCACGCCGAGCCCCCCATGGTCCGTTCATGACACTGGGGAGCGCAAGGCTGTGCTTACTGCATTGGCAACGGGGCATTAGCAAGTTTAATCAGTTCACATCTTAAAAAAGTTAAACTTTTGTTTTCCCCAAGTCCTGCAAACGCTTCTCAGAGCTGAGTGTTCAGCTGGGCTCTTCCTTGATCAAGCAGGTGAAGACCCCAGCCACCGTTTCTTCCAAAAACTGTCTCATTCTGCCCTGGCATACACTTGCACAGCCCTCCTGGGCTTGTACGCGCCATGCTAGAACAACTGAGGTTTGTAGCCAGACTTGAACACAGAACTGTGTTGAAGCCACATAAGAAACAGCCTCTAGCTGGTGTCCTCTTAGCTGTATGGTCTTCAGTAGTAACGATGTTTTTCCAGTGTTTTGTCTTTTATTACGGCTCTTTGATACATTCTAGCAGAATGATTTGTTAGCAGGGTGGTTTCCATTTTATTTCAGTCATTTTTTTTGCTTCCACTTAGGCAAGGATTATTATTGAGAGATGGTTATTATTCAGGTTTTAATTGGCCTAGCAATAGTAAGTTATTTTGATAGCATGGTATTTCTTGCTTTAGCTCTGCTCTGCCCTTTTGTGCCAACAAAATGCACCCGTGAGCTCACAGATGCCAAACAACGCTTGTGCTGTGACACAGCGCGCGTAAATACAGTAGTAACAGCAGTACTGGGGCTTTGCTGGCACTTTCTGTCAGACTGAAGAACCCTCGCTTTAAATAGTGTCCTGGTTTCGATCAGGAAAGAAAAAGCATTACTGGCCTGTAGTTCTGCTTTCACTTTTGTTTATAGTTAAAAGTTTTAACCCTCCTCCCCTCTTCTACCTTAAGTTTTAGGTACATTTTGATTCCTAATCCACTGGATGTAACACACTCTTTTCTACCTACCTCGTTAGCATTAATATCAGTGTTCCCTCCTGTGGCTACAGGTGGCCAGACATTTACATAGGTTTGAGCACCATGGGCAAGAACATGTCTGTCAGTAACATCTGGAGCGCCATCGACACTGCCATCGTGGAGTTCACGTCCAAGGCGCCCGTGCCCGCGCACCTGACGCCACAGAGCAGAACAGTAACGATTGAACTGATGGTCCATCCAGGGTACCCGAGCATCCCACCCGTCGGCGGCTGTGGGGAGGGACCAGATGACTTCTCACAGTCCTGGGAACGCCTCCACGAACTCCAGATGCTAATTAAACCAGAGCTGCAGAGCCATTACAAAACCAGGAACATTCAGCTTTGTTCATTCAAAGATCTTTAAGTAAACAAGCATACAGACATAGACACATTGATTCATACTCTGAAGACAGGCAGTTGCTAAGGTCCTGAGAAGCCAGACCGCTGTTACCAGCGTGATACCTCCCAGTACAGCTGACAGGAGCTGGGAACAGCGTTAGGATGTTCCTGGAAGAGCAACACCCTGTGAGCAGCTACAGGCAGTACCCCAGAGCCCTGACTGGCAGATTTTAGGCCACAGCATCTGCTTTGACTGTGACAGACCTCTTCTGCGTCACCCACTCGCGCGCCATTCCAGCGCAGCGTGGCAGGCAAGGCCCAGCCTCCTCCCAGGGCTCCGTTCCTGCCAACGCGATGGTGAGCAGCACGGAGACAGGCTTTGCTGCAAGCCCAAGCAGCGCACCAGCACCCTGAGGGTTCTGATCATTTATCTTTTTGGACTTAACTGCAAAAAAAAGAAAGATGCTGGGGAGGAAGCGCTGCTTTGGAGCAACCCCTGGGCGTAGGTTGCCCATGGGAGGCCTGGAAACCTCCAGCATTTGGTTTTCCTGAAGCACCCAGTCGTGGTCCCTTCCCCTCCCCTTGCGCCGGCCCATCGACGGCCGGGGCACAGGGGCACGTTACCTCAGAGCGTTTCTCTGGTCAGAGCAGCCGGATCACGGGTTTCGCGGGGTGGTGTCTGTAGCCGTGGTCCGTGTACAGCCTCAGCCAGCAGTAATCATGGCTCTCCCTATTTACGTTGCCTCTTGGCATTAAGCCACCGTAGGCAAGTAACATCAGCCACAGCCCTTTCAGAGAGGCTTTTGTCTTTTTTTTTTTTTTTGGATGACTTTGCAAGAACAGCAACTGTTGACCCATCTGCTATTTCAGTAACTGCTGCATATGAGAGCTCACCAGCAACTGTTCCTGCGCTGCCCACCGCCTCTCATGAAAAACGCGTGGGATGGCTGTGTACAACTATGGGCACGTTTTCAACTGGAGAAGGTCCTTGTATTTGTCCATTTTTATTCCTGTCATCGAAGCATGTGGACTTCAGCAGGCCCTAGTAACACTGATACACGTAACTGTGTTCTTAACTGTCGCTCACGTGTAACTTTCACATGGGAAAAAAATATTTTAGATTGTTCATGCTCATTTTCTGCACAGAAGTGATCTATTTAACATAATCATTTTTGGTTAACCATTTTTTAAATATTAAAAATTTCAAGATTATCATAAGTCTTTCAAGTGAAAAATAAACTCAGGCCTTTTTCTATTGTAATGCTTTGGAAGGCTTTTGGTTTTAGTTACAGCTGGAGAGCAAACTAAACCCACTCACCTGTCCGCTCTTACTGCGAGAGCCTGCAGGGTGCTGAAAGGATCATTAACAGGAACCGTTTGACCTTCCCTATAAAACATCGAAGGAAGTTTTTGTTCTGTATCACTATGAAAAACATCAAGGATACTTTAGAAAATATTTTTCTAGGTTCTTTCCTATGTTACTGTCACAGAATTAATTTGACGTATGACAAGTTTGTCTTTAAACCCCCATCCAGTGTGCTGTGCGAGCGCCACACCGAGCAGCCGAGTCGGGTGAGAGCAGGAGTTACCTTCTGGAATGACTCGATTTCTGAAGCTTGTCCCATCCGTGTCTGACAGCAAAGTTCCTGCTGCGCGATAACAGGGAATAAAAAAACCCAAGAGAGATTAGACCTGCAGGAAGCAGCTGAAGTCCCGGAGCACAGTTAGACCTGCGAGTGCCATCTAGTGACTGATGATGTTTTATTCACATGCAGGGATAAGCCTGGCAGCAAGACCGGTTATTTAATACCAGTTCTCAGCTTTTTACGTAATGTGACCATATTTTGATGGATTTTTTTTAACCTTACTTTTAACATCTAAATTGCACCACATTCGAACCGATGCATTTGCTCTGCTCACAGTCCTCAGGCCGTTACACACCTGTTGACTGTTGTATGCCTTTTCTGCTGGCTGAACGCTGCAACCGCGACGGCAGTCTTACCCGAGCTAGCTCTGTATTGCAAACAAACAAAAATGTTGCAAATTCCATATTTTAAATGAACAGCATTAAATCCCACATTTGCTTTTAAATTCAAGAGTGGTTTAAATGGAGGAATAAATAAGGACTAGTGAAGGGCTTCTAAATAAGGAACCTTTCAATTGTGTAAAACATACCGAGATAAGGAAGGAAGTTTCTTAATGCTTCTATGGAAGCTTTAAAGGCAACACTGAGTTCAAATTAAAAACGCATTCAGACCACTACCTATGAATGTCACTGTTCCAGGACACTTAAAAAAAGAAGTCTAAACCCCAGCCCTCTCTGAAAATAAAACCATGCCACAAAGCCTTTGAGAGCAATTTTTATTAGGGTAGCAGAATGGAATTGCAGAAAGCCTGTACCAGTACTCCTGGGTGTAGTTTCACCAGTACGTTGTTTTTATTTTGGATATTGAACTGCATGTTTAGAGTTCAGCATGGCTTCGGGAACCAAAGAGAACAAGAGCTTGATTTCCTGAGTTAACATAGGACTTTGTACTTTCATTTTTTTTCTCCTCAGACTTCAACCACACAGTACAGTATTTGATCTCTGTCTTTTCTCAGAGGGCTGCCTACAGACAAAAGCCATCACTTAGGTTACACATCTTGTAGTTTAGAAATTGAACTATGGAGAACACACAAAGAGAACGGATAGCGGTGTCTGTCTTCTATGTGACCTTTACAGATGAAATCGGAATAGCCGGTATGGTGCTGCCGCAGGCCCGTACGGATCGACCGGAGTTCCTTGAATTACACAACCCTTCCAGTTCCCTTTCAACGGCATCCAAGTCACACTGATTCAAATAAACGCAGTCTTTTACCCGAGAGGCTTACAACCAGAAAGCACGCTATTTAGTAGTAACAAGGGCAGCAAACTAGTGCTATAGTTTTGTTTTAAATAAAAATTTATCAAGTGGCAGGTTTCCGTGCCAACAGACATGATCAGAAGGTACAGCGACTCCTGTGATGCGGAAGTTATACACACTTCAGTTTGACAGATAATTTGGCATTATTTTATTATGAATCCGAGTGAGCATGAATGAAACAAAATCAGTACCAACTTTCTGCAAACGAAGACACAGAGATGTGAAAATTTGGTAATAGACAGTGCTCTCACAAGCCTGAAAACACTTAGGAAACGCAAGTTTCCGTAAATAAGGTGAATGTGGTTTAACTTTATTTACCTGCCAAAGAATCTGTCTAAGAACACTTAAACATAAAGTTTCTTAGCTCCCTAACTTATAAAAAAAAATTTACTTTCAACAGAGGTGAGGTACTGGGCTGTCATTGTTTACACTAAATCGGAAGTGAAAGCTGGATGGGAGGGATGAATGAAGAAATAGCAAATATACAAGACATTAAAACCAAAAGAGACCTACTGCTTGACACACTAGTTCTGAAAGGCTGCAAAGGCAGAGGCTGTGTTAAAACTGAATTTGGTAGTACAGACAACCACCTGGGTGTGAGGGTCTTTCTAATTCAACTTCCTGCACATCAGAATGATACGTCCTCCCAGATACCTGGGAATTCCTGGAGATCACTCTGCTCAGTAGCATTCCCAAGTTCGACAGGCGGGGAAGAGACGGCAGTTTGACTGTATGGCAGTTTGACTGTGGAGCTACGATCACGCTTTGAACCGGGGCAGACGGACAGGCAGTCAGGAGAAGAGCAGACACAGTAAAGGATGCTCAATTCTGAGCAGAAAGGGCTTCCTTCAGCATGCGTACGTAGGTGTGCCCTGGAGCAAGGGGAAAACAGCTCTGCCTGATTGGGTTAGAATGACAGAATGGTACGTGAAGCACTCATTACATCATCTAACCTGTGCGGTTTTAGAACACAGGAACAGTAGTCGTGAAGCGTACTCCATTACAGGTTATTGCTTAATCCTCTTCTCATACCATTTTCGGTAAGAACTGTACAGCAATTGGGCTGGGAAGTGGCACGAGTGCCATCCCATAAAACACAGATGTTTCTTATGCATTCTGATGGGAAAGTGTTCTAAGATGACTAGCAGTGCTGTCAGATTTAGTACTTGAATTCAAACTAACATTTCCAAAATACCGACTTTTACCTCAAAACCAGTTTAGCACTGTGGTACCTCTTGGTCCCCAATTTCTGAAACTCTGCTAAACGGGTTGCAATGTTGTTCTGTGCACGTTTTCCTCGCTGCTCTGCATAGGTATTAAGAATAGAAGTGAAAGAAGTTTGTAATCACATTCCACTACTCATTTGCTACAGAATTTTTTTTCCAAAGTTTTCCAAAAGCAGGACATAAGCCATATTTTAATTCAATGACGCACACAAAAACTTGGGTTTCCCCGTTTAATAAACATTTTGTGGTAACATCAGCCAGATTTACATAAGACCTGGACATTATTTCTGATTGTTTTTGTGGGGTTTGCTTGTTTTTTGTTTATTATGTTACAAACTGAAGTTAAGGGAACTTGCAACAAGTCCCACAAAGCACAGTGCAACATTTAAAAAGAAAAGTAAACAAAACTGCCAAACACTCAATCATTTTCTGCCAGAACTGGGATATTTTTTTCTAAGACATCAGTTTGGGGAGGGGAATAAAATTCAATGAAGAATTAAATGAACTCAAGATAGCGGGAACTGCAAGGAAAAATAAGAAATGACAGCGACAACCTTTTCAATTTAAGGGCAGAATATAAGTCTAAGATATTTTTGATAAATTCTGACAAGAAAAAGAAAACAGCATACTTTAAAGTATATTGAAGCAGTGATTTTTAAACAAAGAAAGCAGAACTAGAACATCTTAATTTTTAATCCTTTCTTTACTGGTTACCTAGCCCACTTTTGATTAAGAAAACTGTAGAAAGTTAGTAACAGCCACAAGTTTACACCGAAAGGTGGCACTTGTCAATTTTCCATAGAGTCCTGCTTTACGGGGTGTCTCAAATGCACTGCTCCGATCTTCTATCATATGTTGCTGACATCAATTGTGTCAGATTTTAGTCCACTGGTCGCTTTTCACCATATTTCTTTGTAAACTCTTCAGCGTTCTTACAGAATTTTTTACGGTCCTTAGAGTATTCTTCAGCTAGGTCAGCCCGAAGGGGGTGCTCGGGCTGTGGATCATTCACCAGTGCTATGAGGGACTGGATTACTGTCAAAAGAAGTATAAACACCGTCAGAGACCAAGATGGTTAATTTTTAAAAATCAAAACGTAAGCAAAAATTCCCCAGCAAGAAAAGAGCTTTAACTGCATTTAAATACATCCCCATAAATCTAGAGTCTTTTCAAAAGCAGAGCATGAATAAGCTATAGCAATATGCCAAGATTTAGTTCAATGACCGTAACTGAACACCAGAAAATCGTATTTGTAAACAAAATCAACTTGAATAGAGACCAAAATGCAGTACAATTATCTCCTGTGTAACTGGCATCCTATCCGAAGTATCCTCCAGTGGCTGAGAAAGAAACTAAGTTCCACAGACAAGTTGACCTAAAAGGGATTAGGGAAAGATGGAATTTCCACCATGAAACCGTCTTCCCTTCCACCTGTCACAATGACGCAGTTGTAACTGGGCCTGCTTTTGGAAACCTTTCTTCAGCTTTATTTTTCTGGCTCTTACTTCCCCGATCAACAGCAGGCAGTTCTTCCCTTTACTCTAAACTGCCAAATACATCCACCAGTAGAGATACAGGGGGCAAACAAATGGATGAGAACTGCAAGATGCTTTTCACCCCTCCATTTACAGCCCCCATCAAAGGAAATGTCATTCTTAAAATAACTGACCTGTACTTGACATTTATGCAGGGAACCTCACATACTAAACGACATTTAGTGCCACATTTTCCTCACAGACATTCTCACGACCATTTAAAGCTAGGCAGGTCACAACAATCGGTTCTCCTATCTATCCACTAAAAGGTATACGCAGAACTGGGCAAGTCTACAGAGAGCGGGTACACAGAAAAAGCATCTCGCTGTACGACAATATTAATAATATTCCATTTGAGGTAAGGCTGGGCTACCTGGAGTAATGCCAAGCAGCACCCCAAGAGTTTTTAAAGCAAGTTTAACAAAACCCTGTTAGCTTCACGCATTGCACGCTCGAGCCAGCTGCCTCCTCCTGAGCGCACATAAAATGCTGGCACCCACCTACGCCATCCAGCAGCAGGGAGTTCCACAACTCGGCTACGTGTTGCGCAAAAAGTCAGAGTCTATCGTTTGTTCTGAAACTGCTACTTAGCAGTCTAACTGGACTCTCCCTGGTTTTGCAACGTAAGGTCTTTCAATACTTGTCACTCCAGCAGATGCCAGAGCACCAGAGTGGCTTCTTTCACAGCGTCAGTCTTTCATGCTCACACTCTTTTCCACCCTGACCTGATAGGAACAGGGAACATCCCTCAAAACGAATACTCAAAATCCAGAAGTACGCCTGTCACTATACTGCCAAACAGGAACATTTCTTACCACAAACCAGAATTTAAACTGCAACAAACTAAGGAATGTAGAACTGATATTAGCTTCCTTCACAGTAACCCACCAGTCCTGGGCTTATGACAGCTGTCATCATATTAATTACTACTTACGAAACGAGCACCAATACTGCACGTGACAATCCCTTTTCGCTCAGTAACACAGGCTAAAACACTACAGAGGAAGCGTTACTGTGTTACTGAGGTTATTTAACACACAAGCCAGAAAAAATTAGGATTGTCATAGCAGGAGTTGCCTCAATATCCACAGCATTTCAAAACTATATCGTCACAGCAGCCTGTTTTAATATTAAGCATAAATTAATAAAAAATTAAAATTAATAAAAAGTACAGCAGTAAGAGGCACGTTTAGTACGTGAGAGGTGAGTTAATGCCTTAGGATTAACCTAATCTCTCCGCTTTCTTGACGCCCGACTGATCAAACCCAATCACTTTGATGCTCTACTAATAACGCTGCATTATTTCCTTGAGAAAGGCCCAAGCAAACAGATTGAAGCTTATTTTTCAGCGCAGAAGAGTTCTGGAGAAAAAGGAGTAGCCACTTAGGCAGGGCTGTAAAAACACTGTTGCAGGTTCATACAACACTGGAGTAACAGATGTTGATGCTAAAACGACTTCTTGAAGGAAGAGCTGAAAGACAAACGGAAGGCCACAGAACAGCAGAAACAGATCTGCAATATTTTGATACCCAGGGTTTGTTCCAAATTCTGATTTTAAGATAGTTTTTATTCACTCTCTCAGACAAAAAGGGAACTGCTACTTCTCAGGGAGACACCATTTCCTGCGTGCGAACAATCGCTTCAATAGTTCCAACTAATGCCAACTTGCATTTCAAGCTAGGTAGAGACATGTCGTTCCTTTACTTAACTAGAGAAGGCTCATAAGATTAAGACAACTGCTAAGTGTTAACAGAAACCTTCTACGTGTTGCTTCCATTTCATCTCTCCCAAGGACCTTTGTCCTGTATAATCCAGGATAAATCAACAACAAATCATAAGATCTTCACTGACCTATTTGAGTTTAACAGGTTCTTTTGGCTGCCACCTCTGCTCTCCCCAACATTCAACTGCTTGAGCTTTTCTGAAACAACTACAGGAACTTTCCTATTTTGTGTTTGGGGCAAGATCATGCAAACTGTAAGTAGTTTTATCAGCATATAGAAGTACACAGAAAAAAGAAATCTTAAGAACAGCCTTGTTTACTGTTGGGAACACAGTTCAAGTGAAAACAACCTTAAAGAGGAGTCTGGAAGAAGGAAATACTTTCTTCTACAGAGCAAGATACTTCAGTGTCACTGAAGCTCTTGCACTGGACTAAACTGCTACTCATGTGAATCAACCTTACTAGAAAATACGCAGTTTTTGCAAGGATGTGTGCTCTTTCTATATGTACAATAATAAATGCTTAATATCAAACTGATCATTACCTGCCAGAAAACACAAAGGTCTCACCCCAACAACTAATGGAACCAACTACAACAGAAAAAGCTTACTCAGATCATGCTCCTAGTCTGCCACAGAACCTGATGAAACTTTTTTCCTTAAAATATTTAAATTCTTATCCAAAGACACTCTACACAGGAAGCCTCACAGCAGTGATCTTTCAAGAACTATAAGTTAATTTGTGTTACGATTTCACATTTTGTTTATGATTCCACAGACATTTCAAACCTTATGTTCAAATCACTGAACCACAGGGCAGGGATTATAAAATATACAAAGCCTTGAGGTTTCAGACCCTTTCTTTCAAACATCCAGGAAGGTACTGAACACTTCTAGATTATAAAGTCACTGTTTAAAAAGAAACACAAAATAACCCCCACACAAACTACCACCAGAATTTTTAAGCATGCCGAGGACACTACCGTAATAAACTCTTCAGTCATGAAGAGTTTTGTGGTTTCCTGGAGGTGGACATGCCACGCGCCAGTGTCATCACCTTACGTTCCAATAACAAAATGAGATTCCAAAAGCTTTGCAACGCTGTGCTCCATGTGATTCATGACACAAACCTTACAACAGCGGACGCACCATAAGAGCAGTGACCCGCTGACAAGCTGAAATGCTATTAGCTTTAAATTTAAACACAATACAAAGTTTATCACTACCCAGTTCTTTCCCCACATGGAGTCCTACCTTGGTCAGTTTTGGTTGCTGGCTTCCAGTTTTCAGCACTAATTACTGGCAGACAAACCTGCCCTTTTTCATCGATGTTAGGGTGATAGATCTTTGTTTTAAATGTAATCTTAGGAGGTTTGAATGGATATTCTGCTGGGAAGTTGATTTCGATTCTGAAGGCTCCTTTATCATACGGAGGATTGTCCTGCAACAAGAAGGCAGAATGTCAGGAATCTGGCATATGCTAACGGATACAATTAAGAAAAAGGGTGCTCCTAACTTGGATCTATCAAATGACCTCTTTTAAGGGCACTTTCTTCCAAGACATACTGCCACGTTTATCTGTCAGGAAACGTCAAAACCTATTTGGTAAGAGAGGGGCAACACAACCTCCACAACGTCCGTATTCACCCTGGAAAAAGCAGATTACCACTGTTCTGAAGTTGGCTGACGCTCCTACCGGTAAGAAAGCATCCAATCCCACGTACTCCAAGCTCAAGGTCCTATCCAATAAGCAGTTTTATTCCCAACTTTGTATTTCAAAAAACACTGTAAACCCTTTCTGAGGTACAAACAGGAAGCCTGACAAGGGAAATTGGTTTCTCTAAAAGTAGTTATTTTATGTGTCTCACAACATGGTGGTACGAACAGCAAAGCAAGGTGATTTGTCAGATTTCCCTGTACGTTCCAAGAACGTTTTTGTGCTGACTGCACAAAAATCTGCTGAGCATTCATTGGTACTAAAGATAGATATTCACTGCGTCGGCTGATGAGAACGTTCTGAATTTGTATGCAGTTTTAGCACCCACTCTTATCAGATCGTTTTTGAAGGGGCATGATGAAAGGGCTGTGAAATAAGCAAAGTAGTTCTTCATACTGAAACAGCAACAACAATGCCCAGAATCTCATTTAGAAAACCTGTGAGACTATTGATACTGCTTCAAATACTGACTGGAGAAGAAAGGCAGAAGAAATGAATTAACCACTGCTGCATTTAAAGCTTATGAAAATACCATTCTGCACTGAAAACAGTAACTATGGCATGAAGTCTTTCCAAACACTCTGGGAACAAGAACCAAAGGATGAGCGTTTCCAGTTGGTGTAAAGCATAATCACACACATTCTTCATTAGCAACCAGAGCATTCCCTGCAATCAAACCCACTCCAGAAGTTAAAAAAGGTTTAGCAATATTTGGGGGTGGGGAGTGTTCTATTAAAATATTATTCAACAGAAAACATTTAATTTTAGTTTCATCCATATGGAGAAGCGTGGTTGTGCGTTTCTCGGAAATACAGCATAATTTTTGCTGTCAAGGGAAGAGGTAACTCGAGTGGCTTTAGAATCTCCTTTTATCCAAGCAACCCTAAAAGCTTTGGAAGTTTAACAAATAACTTTTGGTGGCAGTGACAACTTAAGCAGTTAGTGCCCTCTCCCCCCATGGCTCGCTCGTCCTTACCTCCAGCACATGCTATAATTTGTGAGGCTGTTCAGTGAACTGATACGGGAACTGACCTGGCTTAAAAACATCCATTTTCTGCTTGACTCTCAGTCAGAACAGTCCTTCGCTATAACTCACCAATAAATTGAACCAAAAATGCACGTAAAGGGTTGCTCATGTTTTAAATAGACAAAACACAGACTATTCAAGCAATTAATTTCCAATAATTTGCTGTATTTATTCTGACAATGGCAAGGGAGAGAGCCAGAATTATAAATACTAAACACAAACGACGAACACGACTCTCATTCACCTGGAGTATTTTTGCTCTGCATAAGTTTGTCCATAGCCAGCAGCTTTGATAAAGTGACATGAGAGTCATGGTACCCCAACAGCACCTCTTACAAGAGCAAGGAACCCGGGGTACATAGCGCCGTTTTGATGTTGAAATCAAACAAATAGCATACCTTTTCAACATACAGTACATAAACTACCTTATTCGACAATTTAGAACAGGAAAAGAAGGCGACAAACTATCTTCAATCTGCTCCACAATTGAGCAAACGCCCTTAAAAACTAACAGTTGCTCCGAGGAACAAAGTACGTTACCTACAACAAAAGCTTTCAAAGCAGTGTCTTTCACAGTAATTCTGTATCCATGCTGTTAAAAACATTAACCTTTGCATCTTTCACACCTTCACGAAGAAGTTGACCAAAATAATGCCTAGTTATAGTTTAATAATCAGTAACTGGTTAGTCCTACTAAACTAGGAGCTGTATGTCTTTAAACCCCAAGCAAGAACATTTTCTAAAATGGAAACAGCATGTAAAGCTTGAAAAGCAAAAACTCGGCAAAAAAATTAAACTTGTAACCAGCCCGTATATTACATTTTTAAGCCGTCAACTCCAGCGTTGCAATAGCTAAAAAAATTATGCTGACTAAAGCGTCTTCTATAGCGTATCCTCAAAATAATAAACTACACTACTCTTTGAACACGTACAACACAACACTTTATTAATTACTACAGGAAGTATTATTTCATGGCAAAATTCCCTCTGAACTGTATGTGTAGCGAATTTAAGGCTATTTCCCTGGCAACATGGCACATCATGAACCGAAGGGCAGGCATGAAGCACAGTTCACCGCAACAACGTTTAAACACGGGACGTTGCGAACCTTTGCAGAACAAACACTAACGCTCCTACTCCGGTGAGCAGAAACTGATAGAAACAGATGCTGTGCACCACACTGCCAATTTTAACAGGAATAAACAAGTGTTTTGCTGCATTAGTCACATGTACCAACCTTATACTGCTTCGGAGTATTATCAAAGCGATAAACTGTTACACGTGAATGACAAACATGGCTTATTAAAGCGTTTTGTTTCCCAGCTCTGCCAAATTTTAGTGTCAAATCCCACTTGCTTTATTTGCAAGAGTAGCCTCAACCACTCAGAGGAATTACTTGCAGGAATATAAGTAAACAGTAAACTAAATGTATTCTACAGTATTTACAGTGCAAAAGCCTAGCCATCATCTCAGCCCATGTGACCCGAATTTGGGAACGGTCTACAACTAACAAAGCAGAGGCACTGCTGAAGAGATGTTTCAAAGTCTCGTAATTAAAAGACAAATTTACACTGGTCGGGAGACCTTTTAGGTAGCACCCAAGGAAAAGCAGAACGGATGGATGCCCTAGCGGTACAGCCTCCATTGCCGCGGACTCAAAAGTAGCTCATGTAACAAAGGGAGCATGAGCTATGGCAGTGGAAAGTAAAGGAGGTGAAAATCCAAGTGCCTTTCAACCAAGGAATTCAACATACTGGATTTCCTGCTTCCCCCTTAGTAACAAATCCCTCTCTATTTGACTAATACAGTGGTTATCTACTTTTATTAAACATTCTCGTAAAAGATGGCAGTGCTTTTAAAAAATTAAAGTGGGCCGGTTTTGGTGTTTTTTTTTTTCAGTTAATTACTGCCTAAATAAAGAGACTTTCTTTTAAAGAGATCACTTCTGAAAATCCAAACCTTTTCCTTGGATCAAACTTTTTCCCAATACTCAATTTTATCCTAGAAATAAATCTAGCCAATTTAAAAAAAAAGAATCTATTAAGGAGTAAACAAAATATTTCATACCTCAGGCTTTTTCCTACGATAACATAGATTTTGTACTTTTAGCTTAATGTAATAACCTACAAGCTTCGTTTGCCTCCCCCTTCCAACACCTCTCCCAAGTGACCCAGAGCCACCACCGAGTCCACAGCTCTCGCCAGCTCCGGCCACGTGTTGGACTGGGCCTACAATTATGAAGCATCCAGGCGGGAATCGATCAGAGAAGTCTAGAACACCTTTCAATTACGTATGGATTTTTCTTGACACTGGTTATAGGGAACACCTACTAACATTATCAGACTGCGATAAAACAACACACAGAAGACAGTGAAATAGAATGAGACAGGAAGATTACGCTGTTTGCCCAAGATTACACAAGACGTCTGAAGAGAGACAAGAATTAAATCCAGGACCACACTTCACTGCCCAGGGTATGTTTAAGATGCTGCAGTACAATCTGTATAAACTTACACTGTATTTACAAACGACTAGCTTCTGCACAAACCCACAACTCCAAAAGCCAGGTTTTATAAAAGAGATTCTTGTCAGGGTATAAAAATTATCTAATGGTCACAGCAGCACTACTGAACTGTGGATTTACCAGATACAAATGATCCTCGTTTTATTTTAAAGCTCATTAGAATAAGGAGTAGTCTGTACTCACAGGAACAATAAGCCCTTGCCAGGTCAATAAATTAGCTTCATCAACCTGGATGTTACGGAAGTTTTTCATTCCACATTTGCGGATTTCTTCAAGCTCCTGAAAAGCAAGCAAAGTGTAAGTGTAAGTTAATAACACTACTAAGATGCTCACATTTATTTTTCAGAATGCTCAGAGGTTAATGTGGGTTTCTTTAACGTTAAACAAGCTTGAGGTTTTGGTGGCAACCCACACAAATAAGAAAGAAAATTCTGCACCTGTGAAAAGTAAAATTCTCTGAGACAAGGTATTAAAGAACCATTTTTTGGTATGTCAGGAAAATAGGAAAATGCCTTGTAATTAACATCATTACAGACACAATGAAGTAGAAGTATATAAAAACTTTTTAAAATGCACTTTTTAAATCTCAAATGCAAATCAGTGCCTTTGGTACCAGACTATTGATAACTCTGCGAAGTGCAGAAAGAAAGTGCGTCGTAGGACTTATGTGAAGGAAAATAGCGATTTGGACAAATTATTTCATAACAGTTTTAAACACAGACCAAGTCACCGAACAGGCCAATTATTTCAACTGAAAGCTAACAAATCCCTGCGTTAACAACTTAAATTGGTATTTTTCTGGGCTTGCATCACTCTAAGCCAAACCAGCCTTACTTAGACCAATAACTCGAGAAGATTCAGCTTTGTCTCCGTTTTGTACCTCAAAGGTAACAGTAAGTATTAAGACACCTCTCTTTATAGCTGAATCACTCTTGAACAAGGTATCTTTCTGCACTAGTCACCAGTCAAACCATTTTTGAGCAGCTAGCGATCCAGGTATCACCAGAACAAGTATTTAGGCATTTTAATGTTCAAAACGATTTATAAGCCCTAGTGTAGCAACTGTTTCCTGGAACAGAAAGTGCTTTGAGCGGCTCTTGACACGTACAGAGCAGTGAGGTCCTGGCAAACCACTGCTCCACAGCACGTAAAAGGGGTAAATCCCATTCCATGCTAGATGTAACGTATCAAACATTGGGAACAAAACAAGCTAATTAACCAGTATGTATTTAAGCATGAATAAACACGCATCACAAGTGCCTTCACTCTAAAGCGAGGAAAGGAAAATGGGTTTAGACAATTTTCTAGTTACTGTATTAAAAACCTCATACCTACAACAGAAATCTCCCCATAATGTCCCAGTGGGAGCGCAGCTTCCCTGCAGAAGCTTTTATCCCAGGTTCAGATGATAGCGCTACACGGCTTCTGGCCCAGAGAACAGTTGCCCAGACACAGAAAAAGGGAGGGCTATGACTCTACAATTCAGGTATGTTATTAAGCTAATAAAACAAATTAGAAAAGCATGGCTTCGCACTACTGGAAAATTAAACACCTACACTTTATAATTAGATTCAGGTTAAAAAACTGGATGCTGCATTAAGAAATGCAAGAATCCAGTACAGAGATCATTACAAAATTATAAAACTTTGTATGAAGGCAAAGAAAAGTTTAAAACAAATATGCAAGTTGCTCCCCATTTTCCCTCAAGCCCACCACATGAGAGAGGGGATTAAGCAGCCTAGAAGACACTAAAGAACTAGCAGAAAATGATTCAGGACATCTTCCTCTTTAAACTGATGCATGAAGCCTTTGCAGGAATTAACTTTCAAAACCAAAAGAAGTGGTAAATCACTGCAGTGTCTCAGGACTACATCCTGTGCTTCTCCTGCTGCTGCCCTGGGTCCTGCGGTAGCAGCTGACAACCGAAAAAGGGAATAGATGGGGATAAACCAGGCAATTCTTTTCCTCACACATAGGCACGACTGCAGAGGTCATGGAGAATCAAGCCTACCTTAGCAGAGGACTTGCCTGAACTACATGCTTAAGACAGGTTCCAACTCATATGAGAAATTATTTTTCCTTATCCTAGAAGTGTTTCGGATTTCATCCTCTACTGCAAATCAGTCAACTCCATGTTAGGCCTATTTTCAAATAGCTTTCCTTTCACACTACTATCCCCACAAATGCAATGTAATGCTATACTTGCCAAGTCCGGCTTTTGGTGTCTAGTGCATCAGGACTGTTAAGAGATCCAGCATTCACAGCTTAAGGGTTGGAGATGGGTGGGTTGGTTTGGGTTTGGTTTTTGGTCCCCCCCCCCCCGCCCCGGCAACTGCCAAAACCCATAATAAAGATCTAACTGCCTCAGACACAGAGGCAGACACAACCACAGTATAAACCTACTGTTAAAAAAGCGAATGAGCTACTAAATACTTTCAAACACCACAGATTAGAAGTTAATATTGCATTTAACATCGGCTTGAGCAACTCCAAAGGGACAAAAGTTACTTTATGAGGTAAAAGGATATGGTCCAGATATTTATTTCAAAATTATACTTAAGAGTCTAGGCAGACAGTAACTAGATTAATTCCTCTTCTTGTCCTCCACCCCTTAATTTTGTCAAGTAACATAATTAAAGGAGCACAGGAGGAGTGTAACTAAAGGCTAGAAGATTGCAGTAAGAATTTCAATCAGTCTTCCATTCCCCACACTGTTATCAACCTTGCCCATGACCTTGCTGCACTGGCTCCCCCATTTGTAGAAGAGAAATGTCTTCTTATTTCATAGGCTCTCTTGAGACGTGATGTTTGTAGTTTGGATATGTTCAGGGAAAGCGTTACACACAGCACACGAAAAGGAGAAAACGTTGTTTCAGAGGTGGTATCTGATCTTCAGGTGTAATGCTGAAGGTAGACGTAAAAGTACCTGCTACCCCTCCTGTACAATCGATAAGGAGTTATAATTTTGATTTTTGATACTGTGAAATCATTTGTGCTGTTCAAAGCAAAAATTAAATGTTTGAAATTAAAAAGAAAAGCAAGTGGCATCGGCTTAAACTGTAGCAATTATTTTAAAAAGCCTGCAACTGCAACTCTTTTGCCCACGCATCTTTCAGGTTTTGGGACTTTTCAGTAGCTTCTGCATCAAGCCCAAAATGCTATTAAACACACAAAGAAAAATAAAAGTCTACTGAAATAACTCTAAACCGTGTCTCCACTGTTTACAGTTTATGTTTACCTACCTATAAATACAGTCTCTGAGAGAAGTGTGACCAGGTTAAACAGGCTCCAAGACACCGATAAGGGACTGGCCAGTTTTACTTTCTGAATCTCATACAGTACAGAGGAGCGTTACAACGCCTTACACACATAAAGCCAACCAAAATCCAAACAGATTCTAGCTCTTTAAGGGCTATTATTAAGTTTCCACCGCAACATTACAACCCTGTATATTCACACACCTTTTATTTACTGAGTAATGCTACTTATTGGCAAACTCTTTCATTTGATTAAAAATCCTTTTGTCAATTCTCAGTTTCAAAAGGGGAAAATGAATCAGTATTCTCACTTCTGCATAAGGACGATCATATGTTGCTCAAAACCACATTTCCCTCGTTGCTGATAACCGGTGCTTGGATCAATTTACAATTGTTTTTCAAATATCAAAGCTGTTTAAAGCCCCTTTACTTGGAAGGGCTATGGTGCTTACAAGACCGCGGCACACTGGAGATTGCAGGCCATCTACAGCAGATACCTGGGTGTGGCCTCGTGTTTGCGCTTTATCGTGGAGTTCAACAGTTGCACAAACATTTGACTATGCAATTATGGGAGCAGAGTAAAAACAGTAAGATTAAAATAATTGCCTACGTACCTCACTTTGTATGTGAAGTGTTTATTTACTCTTTAAGTCTATTTTCAATTTTTAATACTAAAGATACTTTTGAATATCTAAAAACCAGGGAACAAAAGCGCGGATCTCGGGCACCTTGGCTCGACCATATCGCCGATCAGCATACGAGGGAGCCGCTCCACGCGTGGGACAGGACGGCCCTCTCACATACTACCCAGAGACGTCTGTTGAAGGTGCATCTCAGTACCAGACATTGCTACACCACCGCGTGAGCGCTACGACTATCCAGCACCCAAATAGCCTTCCCTTTGCAACTACCCGCTACCTCTCCACATAGCATTTAGCTACGGGTCTCGCGTGGAAAAGGGCTTTTTTTACGTTAGCGGGTGGCAACCGTGAAAAGCATTTCAGTGAAATCTCTGGCATGACTCTTGGAGATCTATGTTCCCAGCCGTACATCCTTGGAGACAGTTTGCTTTTTAGGAGAAAGGGTCGTGAAGCAAAGTTGCTCCCTTAAAAGAGAAGCCTTAGATCCTTTCCTAAATATATTT
Organism: Morus bassanus; assembly: GCA_031468815.1. NCBI lineage: Eukaryota > Metazoa > Chordata > Aves > Suliformes > Sulidae > Morus > Morus bassanus. The sequence goes on from CM062577.1 coordinate 31,234,854, forward strand.
GCCCGTTTTTACCCTGAGAGAGCATCCATAACAACATCTCCTTGACAAAGACTGCTTTATTCCCACCTCTCCCATTTCATGAGGAGTCAAGATCCGGCAACTGTGGCTCTTTGAAGAGGTGTAATGGTGGCTCATAGATCAAAACTCCACCTCAGATGTCGCTGGAATACGATTCATGAGCTACGTTTACTTCACGTTTTTGCTAACCTAGGTGTGCTCCTGGAAGGGGCACACCTCCACTCATTTTTTTGTAAATCAGTAGAGAAAACTTCAGTTAGACTATTTGATGGTACAAAGCTCTGCAAAATTAGGCCATAAATAAGGTCTTTGCCCTAGGAAATGTAATTTGCTCAAACAGAGCCGGAGATAACAAGACAATCTTATTCTTGTTATAACTTGACTTAATGTTTAAAATTGAACTGTACAAGTATAATGGCAAAATTTGTAACACTTCTTTCACATAGAGTTTTGTGAACGGAAGGACACAAATGGCTTCCACAGTCTGAAAAGGACACCCCTTTCCACCTGGAAGGTGGAAACTACACTTGTACTACTCCCAGTTTCCTACAGGCAGACAGCACGTTCTTATGAACTTACTACATCCAGGCTCTTTGAGCCGCTGTGATTAACAGGAATAACTATGATGCATGACATGAGTCCAGAAAAAATGCAGTACTTCAAAATGTTGGCAAGACCTTAAGGAAATGCGAATTGCTTTATTTTATGTGACCTGTACAAGGTTCGAAGTTTATTCTCAGTTACCGAAGACAAACTTGATATTTAGCTCAAAGGCAAGACAGGTAATGCCTATCCTAAATTATTTTAAACATAATTGAGTGACACACTGAAAAACTCTATTTCCTTTAGTTATAATCACTCATCAATCTACAACCCCGAGAAAGGCACACCACAGACTCTTCCATCCTGCAAAACTTCAGCAGTGAAAGACTTTTTGAAGTGGATCTGTGAATTTGGAACTTAAATAATAATATCAGGTTGATACACATGCGAGTTTGGACCTTCAAAACATCATGGTGCAGCAACCCCGATTACATCATCTGTACAAAAGCTCTACTTAGTTCCTACTGAGATGAATGGCAAAACTCAAAGCCAGCTGGGCGGACTCGGCTCTCCGAAAGGCAGGAAGGTAACTGCTCGTTTAATAGTCTTTACAAGCTGTGTGATACAGCACCTCACAGCTCTTGAGCGGGCATAAAACACGCACGACCCACAAACATCAGGCAATAAAAATGAAAGTAAAAATGTAAGAGGGAAGTTGTGTCTCCTTCCTTCCTACACCACTCCCTCTGAAAAGCAACTGCCACACCGTTTTTCTAGAAAAAGAGGAGGTCACGTTGTCAAAAACCATTTTTACGGCATTTTAGTGAAAGATTAAAGTACTAACATTTCAGAAGTATAGTGGAACCGGTGAGGGGGCCGAAAAGCAAAAGGCACTGCAGATATTAAGGACAATTTTTCCTGCCTTTCAGAGTTTTATGTTCCATTTTAAATTTAAAAAGAAAAAAATAATTGGTAATGTTTTTTTTCCTACCGGAGTAGTAGTGATGTGCTTTTGATCAATCAGTGGATTTTTTTCCAGAACAGGCAGAAAAGCTGCCTTACAAAAAGATGAAACTAAATGGTGGTTTACTATGTGAAGCTAAGGGGAACCTTACTTGAGTATAAAGCAACAGACATATCGACTGTGACACTAAAGCGGTGACGGAACATAACCGCTATCAAAAATGAATGAAAAAAATGAATGCCATCTCATCAGGATCCTTAAGGACAGTTAAAGGTTTCTGCCTACTGATTTAATACATACGAACGACTCTGCACACAACGTATTCACTATTTAACTCTTTATTCACTATTTAACTATTAAACTAAATTCACTATTTAACTCTAATCGCTCCACAGCGCACTTAAAACAACAAAACTAGCCTTATGCAAGCACTGCTGAGCTACCGGCTTCTCCAAAAACGACCGAGTTACAATGGTTAATTAGATACCTGCACGATTAAGGAAATGCACCTTCAAAGCCTGCCGTCTGCACATCCCAGTGAAATCCCAGCCCCGTCGGGGGTCCGCGTCCTTGAAGCCAGGCGCAAGTCCGACATTAGAACGCTCAGTTTAACGGGAGCGCCCCCGCACCCGCCAAACCCCCGCGCGCGGTTACGTCGCGCCCCCCGGGACGGGCCGTTACCGAGGCCGAACCGTCGCCTGACCGGGACAGGGGCCTCCCCCGCCCTCGGGGGACGGGCCCGCAAAGTCCCCTGCGGGACGTTACGGACCGCGCCTGCCGCCGCCGCGCGCCGCCGCCGCCGCCTTTTACGGACGGCCCGATTTCAGGCCCCCGTGCGCGCGCTCGCGGCGTTAACCGGCGACCCCAGGCGACACGCAGAGCGACCTCGTGCGCTGCGGGGGCGGCGGCGTGTCCCCCCCCCGGGAGGGCCCTCCCCCGCCAGCAAACCGCCGACGAACGGGATCCCGGGCGGCGCCTCGCAGCGAACCGCGCGCGCCCGCGGCGAAGCCCCCGGCGAGGCCGGGCGCGCGCGCACCGCCCGCCCGCCCGCCCGGCCTCCGCCCCGGCGCGGCAACCGCCGCGCTCGCACGGGGAGCGCCGCCAGCGCCGAGGTTTCGCCCCCGGGCGCCCGGCGAAGGCTCCGCGCCGGGGAGCGAGCGGCGCGGGGGGGGGGGGGGGGGGGGCGCGGGGGGGGCGCTGCCCCGCCGCGGGCGGGAGCCGGGCACGGCGCCGCGGGCCGGCGGGCGGGGGCCGGGGCGTCCCGGCAGCCGCGCTTCCTCCCCCCACCCCCCCCCCCGGGCCCTTCCTCTTTGCTTAGTCACCGCGGGAGCCCCCCGGGGCGGCGGGACGGGGCGGCCCGCGGCGGCCGGCCCAGCGCCCCCCGCCCAGCGCCGGGCGGCGGCCGGGGCCCACGGAGCGCTGCCGGGGCGGCGGGGGCGGGGGCGGCGGCGGGGCCCCCCGCGGCCGCGGCCTACGTGCCGGCTGCTCCCGTGGCGGCCGCTGCGGCCCGGCGCGGCGCCGAGGGGAGGGGAAGGGAGGGGAGGGGAGGGGAGGGGAGGCGGCCGGGCGGCGGCGGCGGCCGCGGGCCCCCCCCGCAGCCGGAGGGCCGCCGGGGCGCCGCCGGGAGCGAGGGGGTGCCCGCCCGCCGGCCCTGCCCGCCGCGGCGCTGCCTCTTACCTTCATCAGCCTCCTGCTGGCCGCCATCTTGGCTCTGCTGCTGCCGCCCCACAATGCATGGCGGCGGCGGGCAGGGCGCTAAAGCCCTGCGCTTCCTGGGGCGGGGGCGGGCCGCCGGGGCCCGGCCCGGCCCGGCCAGGCTCGGCTCAGCTGGGCCCGAGCTCCCCGCCCCGCGGGCCCGCCCCGCCGCGCCGCGCCGCGCCGCGCCCCGCCCCGCCGGCCGGAGCGCTGCCCCCTCAGAGCCGGGCGGCGCCGGCCCCGCGCGCCCCCCCGCCCCCCCGCGGGGAGGGAAGGCGGGAGGCGCTCCCCAGCCCCCCCCGGCCCCCCCCGGCCCCCCGCGGGGAGGGAAGGCGGGAGGCGCTCCCCGGCCCCCCCCCGGCCCCCCCCGGCCCCCCGCGGGGAGGGAAGGCGGGAGGCGCTCCGCAGCCCCCCGCAGCCCCCCCGGCCCCCCGCGGGGAGGGAAGGCGGGAGGCGCTCCGCAGCCCCCCCGCAGCCCCCCGCCCCGCACACGCTGCCCCCGGCGCGGCTCTGCGCCGAGGCCGGCCGCCTGCCCGCCGTCCTCCAGCGCTCCGCGATGCCTTTTGTCCGAGCGGGGTTTCCAGTCACCGATCAAAGCTCTGAACCGCTGGTGTGGCTTATTGTATTTGCTGTGCATCACGCCAAATTCGGTGTCGTCCTCCTTGTGGGGAAGAGACAACGACCTGTAGACACGGGCTTTATCGAATAAGCCCACGTTATGCTCAGAGCCCTTCACAACCTTTATTCCTCAGTTTCTTAAAACACCCTGCAAAGAGATGGGCGTTTCCAGAAGAGGTGCCTCACGCACGGAAACCATCCCCAGACCTGCTGGTCTCCGATGGAACCCACCTCTCCGGCGCGCTGCTGGCCTTACCAGGACCAGCTCGGCCCAGCCTCGCCCAGAGCTTCCAGCCTGCTGTGCCCCGACGCAATCTCCTAGAAAAAAGCAAGCTGCGGAAGAGGAGATAACGTCACTGTCAGTATTAATCAAGACTGCGATTCGCCATGTGCTTTTTAGCTCTTTAATGGAGCTCTAATTGTAACTGCTCTCCAGCTCTGATCCTCCCCAGCTGGCCTCTAGCAACCGCTCCAGGAGCTCTGCAGATGTCTAACCATGGACATCCCGTGTCATTTCAGGTGCCCTAGGGTATCCGAGACACAGGGCTAGCAGACATGGCATGGGACGTAAGTTACTGTACGATAGGACATCTAAAATGCCACCAGACATCTGTGTCCAGGCACCCGACCTGCTCCCTAAAACGCTCTCTGTTGACCCAGTGCACTCAGGAATTGCTCCCAGATCTGCTCTGCCGATGCACGGCCTTATTTCCCCTTTCCCCCTCCCTCATGTACGTTGATGTCCTCACTTGATCTAACACTTGTTCTATGGAAAAGCTACTTTCGTTACCTGAAAAAGTTCTAAGCTCTAAAACAAGCTTTACAGATGCAGACAACCTGAAAAAGGAAATGTTGTGGTTATTACAAGAGGCTTTCAAAAACTTGTAAAAATGCAACGAAAGTTGTTAATTCTGAAGCACAGGATTCTGGTATGCTATCTTGAAGTTATCCCCTGAGCAGCTATTTGATAATCAATATTTTGCATCAGGATAGTGCTTATTGCCCCAAAACTCACTTAACGTTTGTTCATGAGGTAAGCTATACAGCACCTCCAGGAACCAACTTAATACTCACCCACTTCATGTGGGTATTATTAAATAGTTTGTAAATAATTACGGTCTTGGAAGATGTTTAATATTATGATAACTTTATTCTATTAGATATTTAAAGATTATTGCATCCATTTTACTCAAAGAAAATGGAGTCAGAGGAAACTGAAAACGAAAGAGGCAGGCCATCCTGGTGAAGTAGCAGAGAGCTGTAAAGCAAGCACGTGCGCTGACTGGCTGGAGGAGTTACACACGTGCCAGGCAGGCACGCGTTTTGTGAAAACAGAAGCTGCAGAGACTCTGAGGATTCATGATGTGCTGCTGAAAACGGGATGCTGGTGGTGAAGATTTAAAAATGCTGACATCCAGTACAAGGGCTAGTTCAGATTATATGCTTCTGAAATTTAGAAATACCTAAATCTGATACCATGGTAACTTGGAAGAACAGTTCTTGCAACTTATTTTCCAAATGTCTACAAATCTGAGAAACAAGCTGCTTCAGATATTAACTTGATTTCTTTATTTGCCAAAACTCTATTGATATCTTCATCTCCTCTTTATTTGACTGCATAATTTTCCTTTGAGTATTCTCTAAGCATTTTTTCCCCAAAATACAGTTATTCATGCCCTCGCCGGTACTTGCACTGAGGCACATAGCTGCCACACACGAGAGACAATACTAGAAGCACCACAGGGAATTCTGAATTTACTATCTGTAATTTTAATCCATTAATTTATAGCTTGTAAGAGTGTGTCAGAAGTATCTGCGATAATTATAAGATAATGTGCATTTCCTTTGTCAAGAAACAATACCACCCACACTATAACTAACAATAGCCCAGCCAGTTCTTAAGAAATTGTTGTTGACTGTAGCTGTCCTCACAAGTTGCCACTTAATGTCGAAATCCCTTATTACAGCAGGGTGTTTGAGAAGTTTACACAGAACGAGGCACATTTCACTACCTGCTGCCAGTATCCTGGATCCGTTCAGTGTCTTGTTTCAGACGGGATCCAGAGCAGATCCTACGATGCTAACACGGACGCATATCTTGTTTGTGAACAAGGGCCGTGCAACCATACTCACTGCTGGATCTCACCCGGATGCCGGCTCCTGGCAGTCGTGACATGCTGTCGTACAGTCTTGAAGAAGCAGCAGGAATTTCCTTTCAGACAGAATTTAATCAATGATACCTCTTACTTTCCTGTTAGCAACAAGACCCAGGCCATTAGTTATACTGAGTTTTGCAGATGGTTCTGCATTTTTTTAACCTGTTTTTTGGTGTGGTTTCCAGGTTGTAGCCATTATTTTACTTGACAACTAAGAGTGTCCAGAATACAGGTTTTAGTGCTTATCCTGCGGTATCTTCAAGGGACTGGACACTACATTTATGCCTGCCCACTCCCAAAGATAACTTTCTATCACATTTCCACTGTTTTAAGGAACATAATTGTTCAAGTTCAAAAAAAAAGAAATTGTGTAAACACACTTTCTGAACAGGTGAGCCACAACACAGCCCAGCCCTTGAAAACTTTAGATAAAATTCTCCTTGCTTATTTACTGTTATGAAATGGCCACCTGAAAGAAAACAAAAAGACTCTTGAAAGCTGAAGGGGAGGAGGAAAGAGTAAGAACAATTTTGTTGCTGTATGAAACCTTGGTACCCCCACATCTTGCTTACAAGGGGGAGAGGTCTATAGGTCTCAAGAAGAATGCAACAGAATTAGGGAGGGTAACGAGAAGGGCAGCTGCAATGATCGAGAGGGTGGAATAGTGCCGTACCAAGAGAGACGAAAATGGCTGGGGCTCTTCCACCTGCAGGGGAGAAGGCTGAGAAAATACATGATCAAGGCTTACAAAATCGTAAAGGCAGTGGCTAAGGTGAATACAGAGTTGTTACTTATCAGATCTTACAATACTAGAACAAAGGTGCACACAACGAGACTAACTGGGCATTACTAACAGCCAAAAGACAGTACCTTTTTTGACAGCAGGTAATTAATGTCTGGAACCACAGGCTGTAGTAAAGGCAATAGTCAGCAGGTTCAAAAAGAAACTAGTCAAGCTGGGTAACAGGTCTATAAACAGATAAAAAAAGAGGATAGGCATGGAATCATCATCTCATATCTCTAATTAATGCCTACTCATAATTATGGAGTACGAGATGAACAGATTGTGGGCTTGCATGCTGGTCCCTAAACAAAGCATCCCCTACTGCCATGGACAGGGAGAGAGTAGCGGGCTAGACGGACCTCTGTTCTGGTCCAACAGGACACTCCTAACGTTCGAGATTCCTTGGATATGCTGGGTTGCAGAATATAGACAGAATTCAGATTTCAAACTGATTCTAATTCATTCAAAACACATTAAAGGGATCTACCTGTAATCACAGGGCAAAGCTCGTCTCCAGGAGCAACTAAGATAAAAAGTTATAAAAGTAATTAATGCCTTAAATCGTTACATGCCTCTCCATTGGAACTGTTAAAGGTAAAATGGATAAAAAAAAATGAAGACATGCTTAATTTATTTTTTGTTGACAATTCTCCATCCTATATTCCTGTAAAATTGCCAACAAATTAAAGTTTTTATATAGGTTTTCTTGTTCCTTCGGTTTCTTAGAGCTCTAGTGACAAGCACTTTAAAGCAATTAATTATGTGTGATGATTGTTAGCTGACATTTGTTCTATCAGGTAAGTATCCAGTATAGAATTATAAACTAATTTTCTTCTTCTTGCATTTTGTATGTCACGTACTTTATGAAAGTGATTCTATCCTACAGAGACCCCTTTCCCTTTGAATGCAGTATTTCATAACTGTTTATGAAAAACTAGATATATTAGGTTCCTTTTGCCTCCAAGGAAAAAAAAAAAAGAGGAGTTTTGTTGATTCCCTTTGTCCTAACAGTAAACATATAACAGACCCCAGCTCAAGTCCGTGCTGCACAAGCCCTAGTAGATTCCCAAGCTTTTTTAGTGCTATGGATATACCAGCTCTTGACTGATTTCTTTCATTCCTAACTCTGTGAACTGCTTCCCCTTCCATCCGTGATCACATAACACCTAATGGACCACATAGGAATTTGCCTATGTAGAAAAGTCATGCGGATCATTACGTTTTTAGCTGCCTTGTAATGAAACACAGCAGCATGAAGTGAAGGGCAAGCCCGCGCCCGGGCCCTGGTCAGCGCTGCACAAACAGGCACAAAGCAGAGAAAACACAGAGGATTGCTCAGCGGGTGAGAGCTCAGCTCAGACCTCACCTGGGCCCAGCATCCTCACAGCTCCTCAGTGCTACGAAACAATTTGGAAAACATTCTCTCATAACTGCATGACTGTGCTAACAAGATTTTGGCAGAAAACCATTTAAAAATAGCTTTAATAAAATCATTGCCAAATTACACTGTGTTTCAACAGCAACTGTTTAGTGTGCTGCTGGAACCTGAGGTATGTTCGCCTCACCATCTGTACAAAGTATTACAGCAACTATACTATGAACTTTATGCTGCAAGTATGTGAGTTTTCTATTCATGCTGCATTAGCTTCCATCAGCCTGAACCAGAGATAGGGTCCCACGGTGCTAGAAGCTCTGAATATCACATTGAAAAAGACCATCTCTCACTGAGAAAAACCCGAGAAGCCAGCGGTGCATCCCTCTCAGAATAACCCAGGAAATACGACAGCTGACAAATGTGTGCCGTTTCTTAGAAGACCATCGAATTGCATGTTACGGCAGATGTCTTGGGGCCTGCTCTGAAAGCTGAGGCCAGGCAGGTCCGGGTGCCTGAGGAGTTGCTCCCCTGCCCTAATTTGGGGTGGGGGGAAGGCTGTCCTGATGTAAGGGGTTTCGGTGGCCCTGCTGAGTTACAGTAACAAACACCAGACCAACAGCTTTACAGATAAATTGTTTGTCTCTAGATAACAGTACAGTAACAAATACTAATCAGTAGTACAGTTATCTGGATTGAGACAACAGCGAATCCAGCAGTTCACCAATACTGGGCTAAACTTAATATCCAGGCACAGAAAGACTTCCATAGTCATGCACTACCCAGCACTGCCTGGACTTGTTAATGAACCATCACATCCCACCTCTGCTCTCCCTCTGTGCCGGTTCTGTCCCTGGTGGGCACAGTGCCTGGAAACGCCGTTGCTGAGGGCTGACCCTGGCCAGCAGCTAAGCACCTGCATGGCCGCTCCCTCCCTCCCCAGCAGGAAGGCAGAGAGAGTAGGAAAAGCAAAAGTGAGAAAGCTCTTGGGTCAAGACAAAGACAGTTTAATAAGCAAAGCAAAGAGGAAGGAAAAAAATCTGGCCAGCAGCCAGACTGAGCCTCAGTCCTCCCAGTCAGTGCCACAGAAAATACTGCCTTTTTCCCCCAAAAGCCACAGTGCAGAGCAGCAGAAAACCTGCAAGGGTTTAAAAGTAGGTCACCTCCAGGAGGAAGGGAACAGCGTGGAGTTTTTTGCCAGAGACTGTGGGTGAAGACGTTGCGCTGCATGGCTTGGACCCCCCCACCAGAAGTCAGGGCAGGCGGTGGTGGGTCTGTGGGAGAGAGCAGCATGCAGGCAGCAGGGCAGCAAGAGGTCTGGCTGCCTGGCAGTGGGGACAGCCACCCCCAGAGTGCCCTGCAGGGCCTGCAGAGACTATGCAGGGTCCTTCAGAATAAGAACTGCCTTCTGAGGAAGGGAAGCTCTCTGGCAGTGTGGCAGGAGGCAAAGCGGCTCGAGCACAAGCATGCTGAACTGCTTCCATTACCAAGCAACTGGAAGAAAGATCCAGGCAACTATATAAGACCACCTTCGAGGCAGTCAGGTCTTGACTTCCTTCAGATGAGGACACTAAATGAGACACAGGAACCAGTAACACACAAATGTTCCTTAATCCTGGAGTCTCTAAGACAACAACCTGCAAAATTTAGAGTGTTCGTAGCTCAGCATAGCTATGACCCTTGTGATAGTCCTAACAAGCACCCTGACGTAGAGCTTCCTCTAACTACTGGAGAATATCGTCTGTATCTTTTGAGACCTGGACGAGGATGGTTTCTTTGAGGGAGAGCTGACTGATAGCAGAGGAGGACAGGTCCCCTCTAATGTGATAGAAGTTTCAAAGGATGGCATGCTAACAACTGAGCCTCCAGAGCCAAGCAAGCTCTTGCAGAATGCAGGTCACAAAGTGAGATTTTGCAGCAGAAGCATTAGCAATGGAGGAAAAAGGGATGGTCTTGACAAAGGAGTCTGTGTCATTGTGTTGGCTGATAGACTAGGGGACACAGAGATTCCTCTTAATCATGCAGCAGTACCTTATCCAAGAAATCTCACTCTAATCAAACAATTTGCAAGAAGTGTTATTATTGGCCAGGAGCCTCCGCTTGTGTTAGCTGTGTGGGAGGAGGTGCAGAACTATAACATTTATGTAGACACCAAATGTAGATTATATAGCCAGAATGTGAGATTTAGCTCAGAGACTCAAGCAGTGATTGAAGACTTGGATTTTAAAAAATCAGACCTACCGAAGTTTAGTTTGAAGCACAATAGAAAAAGAAAATTCAGATAAGAGGCAGCATACTATCCTAGTAGGGATAGACTTGTTCCAAAATGTTTGAAACTTAGCAGCATCATTCCTATTTCAACAGAGGTCACTTGGATGCCAAGCAGCAATTATTTGCATGCTGTGTACCTTAATGAAAGATGCTGTGACATGGCAAAGGCAGAGGTCTACTGGTCTACCTTCCAGCGCTTACAACCTGTCATGGTTTTAGCTGGGATAGAGTTAATTTTCTTCACTGTAGCTGGTACAGTGCTGCGTTTTGGACTTAGTATGAAAATAATGTTGATAGCACACCGATGTTTTAGTTGTTGCTAGGTGGTGCTTACACTAGTCAAGGACTTTTCCAGCCTCCCATGCTCTGCCAGGTGCACAAGAAGCTGGGAGGGGAGGGGGCACAGCCAAGAGAGCTGATCCGAATTGGCCAAAGGGATATTCCATATCATGTGATGTCATGCCCAGTATGTTAACTGGGGGGAGTTGGCCGGGGGAGGCGGCGATCGCGGCTCGGGGACTGGCGGTGTCGGTCAGCGGGGGGTGAGCAGTTGCAGCACTTGTGGTTTTTTTTTATTTTCCCTTTTCCCCCCGTGTTTCATTCCTCTCTCTCATTATTTTCTTTTTTATTATATTATCAATATCATCATTATGATTATTATCATAATCATTATTGTTATCATTACCATTATTACTATCACTATTTTATTTCTATTATTAAACTGTTCTTATCTCAGCCCACGAGTTTTCTTGCTTTTGCTCCTCCGATTCTCCCCCTTCCCACTGGGGTGGGGGGAGTGAGCAAGCGGCTGGGTGGGGCTCAGTTGCTGACTGGGGCTAAACCACGACACAACCCAACCCTCAGCAAGAAGCAAAAGTGAAAGTGTGACCTAAAGACATGAACTGGCACATTAACCAAGAGAAGCAGGAGCAAAATTCAGCAACAATGAGACTTGTTACTCCATCTGCACAACCACCTCACGCCCCACTTGATAGTCAGGTGGAGCCCCATCAGTGGAAGTTTTGCTCATCAGCTGACTATCAGGGACAGTCAATGCTGGAGGATCTTCCAAAGGAATACAACTGCTGTGTACATCAGTGGACAAAGAGAGACATAAGTTGCATCTCCAACACTGGAAGTACCCTGGTGATTTATCTGAGAGTTTAATATTACGGAAGACACTCCTTTCTTCAGTCAATAGAAGAAAACCTCATATAGTTGTTCTCACTAAATTTCATTTCATCTGGACAAAACTTAAGAAATTTGTATTATTTAATTAAAAAAACCCAAACCAACAACACCCCAAACCTAAACTTTCTTTGACTTTAATTGCTAACACACAAATGTCTATTCCCCCATTAGATGGGTGTGTATAGTGTAGATCTGTATTTAGAAAACCAGAAAAGTGCACCTTTTCCTGTTCTGACTGAATTAAGTTTTTTCATTGACTTCTAAAGTGTAATATTAATGTACCAATTCTTTTCTATCTCTACATCTAAATACAGAGATTTCTACCATAAATACGTATGTCTTAATTGATACTGCAGAGGAGCGACTGCCAAAAACACTCTTCTGCTGAGACATGAATTAAACAACTTTACACACTGTAAGGACTACATATACTCAAGAAAAAGTTTTCCTTAGCACAGAGTTTAAAAGAAAGGATTCTGCTCGGCTAGCACTAAGGATACCCAGAACCAGTCACCTTTTGTGCACTTTGTAATAAAAATGGTTTTGTCTTCTATAACTGATGAAATTATTTTCCCTGTCTATATAGATTTGTTTGCTTGAAAAATGTTACACTATTTTACTTGTTAACTTTAAATTTTTTTCATATACAAATACTCGCCTTATTTCTAGTGTATGATTGACTCTGACTATAAATGCTGTAAAGGGTGGCTCACAGCTAAATTATATGTGGAGCATTTTTAAATAAGTGACTACTCAAACATTCAAATTTAAAGAACATTCTTTAGAGATGATTATGATTTAGACCAGTGGAAGGTTTACTGGTTTTTTTTATAGCATTGTTGGTTTCTGTACCTATTTCATTGTTTGTCTTAAGATACAAATTTGTTTGGTTTTTTTGTTTTTGGAAACATGGCTGTTGGAGATAGCTTGATTTAAGTAAGCCTCGATTACAATAGCATTTGCTTTTAAAACCACTATTCAATGAAGGACAAACTTGCAAAACCTTATTAAAGTTATTTTGCCCTTGCACTGTATTTAGTTCCATGGCTAACTCATAAAGGAATCTCTTTGATGAGAAGGGGATTTTCCAGATGTAAGGTGACAGGTCTAGCGTGGATACTACTGATTTCTGTCGATAAGTGAATTTGTACCTCGCAGATGCTGGGACAGCTGCGGGCCGATTACATCGTACACATTAACACTGTCCCAGGAACCGTTCTGACTTCTGTCCTGCCTGTACAACTACCTAAAGACCCATCAGAAATTTAGAATATGCCTTTTTAAACCTTTCAATTTCTGAGACATATCTAATTTACAGGGAGGTACAGAGTACAGAAAACTTAAGATTCCTACTGGTACAAGACGGCTTTTCTTACTGCGAGATGTCTTTGCAGTAGTCCATCACCCCTGCTCTAACATCATTGATCCACTCTGTGATGAGAAGAAACAGCATTTCTTTCCAACAGTCAGTCATCTTCTAGGCTTCTATAATGAGAAAAGGATAGAAAAAAGAGAAAAAGAGAGATAAAGAAAAAGAGAGATAAAGAAAAAGAGGAGAGAAGAGAAAGAACCACCTGCTGGTGAAGCCGGGGCCGCGGCGGCTGCCTGCGGGAGGGCGGCCGGAGCCAGGAGATGGCAGCAGAGCCCAGCACACGGAGCGGCGCCGCAGCGCGGCTTAAGCCGAGCTCTGGCCGAAACCCGCGCTCTTCACCTGCGCTTTACATTATTGCTGCTGTGAGAAATACAAAATCCGAACCGTAATCGGATCTCTATGTTACAACAAGCGATTTTTCTTCCTCTTTTAGTTTATACGCATCTTTGTATCTGCCTCCAGTTTGGAAAAGCTTGTTTAAAAGCAAGCCTTAATTTTCAGCCAAACTTGACTTTCTAGTGTTCATTCCTCAGACAAGTCTATTTAGGAATACTTCATTACAGAAATGCTACTGTACTTAAATGGTTCCATTTTTTGGTTTTTGTCTTGGGTTTTTGTTTGTTTGTTTGTTTTGGTTGGGTTTTTTTTGTTGGTTTTTTGTTTGTTTTTTGTTTTTGTTTTTAAATGCCCGCAATGTTACAAAAAAAGATCTAACTTGAACATAATGGAAGGGACGAGATTACAAGACTGCAGGCCCTTAGAAGCAAAAATGAAGCTCTTCTTACAGCAAATAAATGCTAGAGAGATTATTGCCAATCCTTAAAATACTTTGATACTTCCCCACACTACTGTAAAGTATATTCAGGTGGAACTTCCCGTGTTCCAACTTGTGCCCATTGCCCCTTGGCCTGTCGTTGGGCACCACTGAAGAGTCCGGCCCCATCCTCTTGACACCTCTGGGGGCTGGAATGCCTGAGGGCCAGCCTTAGCAGTAAAGACTGAAGCAAAGGCGGCATTCAGTAACTCTGCCTTCTCTGCATCCTGCGTCACCAGGGCACCCGCCTCGGTCAGCAGCGGGCCCACAGTTTCCCCAGTCTTTCTTGTACTGCTGATGTATTTGAAGAAGCCCTTGTTATCCTTGACATCCCTTGCCAGTTGTAGTTCCTGTAGTGCCTTGGCCTTCCTTGTTGCATCTCTGCATACCCTGACAACGTTCCTATATTCCTCCCAAGTGGCCAGTCCCTTTTTCCACATACTGTAAACCTCCTTCTTCCATTTGAGTTTTTCTAGAAAAAGCTCTTTGCTCATCCATGCGGGTCTCCCGGCTCCTCTGCTTGACTTCTTCCTCACAGGGATGCACTGATCTTCAGCTTGGAGGAAGTGGTGCTTGAATATTGACCAGCTCCCTTGGACCCCCCAACCTTCTAGAGCCCTAATGCATGGGATTCCTCCAGGCAGGTCTTTGAAGAGGCCAAAGTTGGCTCTCCTGAAGCCCAGGGTTGTAATCCTACTTGTTGCCCTGCTTCTACCACGCAGGATCCTGAACTCCACCATCTCATGGGCACTGCAGCCAAGGCTACCCCCAACCCCCACAGCCTCAACCAGACCTTCTCTGTTGTTGGTATAAGGTCCAGCAGCACATCTTGCCTTGTTGGCTCCTCCACCACCTGTGTCAAAAAGTTATCCTCGATGCTCTGCAGGAACCTCCTGGATTGTGTGCACCTCGCCGTGTTGCTTTTCCAGCAAATATCAGGGTGGTTGGAGTCCCCCACAAGAACCAGGGCCTGCGATTGTGAGGCTACTTCCAGCTGTCTGTAGGAGGCATTGATGACTTCCTCTTCCTCATCAGGTGGCCTGTAGCAAACACCCAAAGCAGTGTCACCCATATTTGCCTGCCCCTTGATTTTACCCATAAGATCTCGACTCATTCTTCCTCCACTCCTTGGCAGAGCTTGACACATTCCAGTTGCTCCCTCACATAAAAAGCAACTCCCCCACCTCACCTTGCTGGCCTGTCTTTCCTGAAAAGCATGTAGCCATCCATGACAGCATTCCAGTCACGCGAGCTATCCCACCATGTCTCTGTAATTGCAGTGAGATCGTGGCCCTGTGACCGCACACAGATCTCTAGTTCCTCCCGTTTATTCCCCATGCTGCGTGCATTGGTGTACAGGCATTTCAGAGAGCTAACTGAGCACGCAGGTTTCCCTGGAGGGGTGCACGAGGACCCACTATAGCCATACACACCCTTGAGGTGGTTGGTCTTCTGACTGTCATCTCATGAGGCAGCTAATGCACCTTTGTTGCTGTTCTGGTTGGCCTGGCTTGTTCCCCCTTTGGATGTGATGGCATTAACATTGCCACTTTGGACCCCGCCCCCCGAGTATGTTTCATTGTGACTGAAAAAAGTTTAAATCTCACTGACCTAATTGAAAAAAAAGGTGTAGAGACATCATCCTCTACCACAATAAACTTTACTAAAGATAGGATGAGCTCAAGCAATATAGAAAGGGTTGAGGGAACTATCAAAAGGCTGTTTCTCTAGTTGTATAGCTAGAAGTTTGGGAAACAGCAGATATAGGAATAATCTAGTGGTCTCAAGCTAGCAAGGGTCCTGAAGATGGGCTTGGTGAAGTCAGGGGTGAAGAAAAACGGGGGCAGTATCAGGAACAGCTTGGAGGCGGCTTCTGCGTCATTTGTGGGAAAGCCACAGGGATGGTAGGAGCTGATGTGTTGAGCAGCACCCACTGGGAAGGAGGGAGGGCATTGTACAATTGCTGACAGCCTGGATCAGCCATAACCTTATGGATCATCAGGCACAAATCAGGTTAGATACTGGCTTGCAGCAACCAGTAGGAATGTGAGCTGAGCTCTATTCTGTCGAGTATTAGCTATGAACTGGGCTGCCTGCCATTGTGGAGGGCACATCCTGGCTCATTAGATGGAGATCACACAGAGTGGTGCTGAGCCAGGCCAAAACAGAAGGTAATATAGTAATAGATATAACACTGGATTTTCCTGTGGCATCATAAATACCACTAAGTACAGCTGTCTTGGATATCACCATACATACGTGACCTGCAAATTCGCTGAAAGATTAGGCAGATGACGTACAAAGATGATATCATTTGGCAATGGACTTCAAGGGTGTTGAAAGGATAACTGGCAGGTCTTACATCCCAGGAGGTGTTGCTTTTAATTAAGACAACTGAAATTTCCTCAAGATGCACAAAACCAGACTAGTCAAAAGGACTCAAAATACTACAAAAGCAACTGTGTGTTCACAGGGAGATGGCATTAGATGGCTGATTATTATTTTCATGTCTAATTTCTATGTTTAAATAGGTCCATAAATCCCCAATTTTATATTAAATGTGTATTTCATTCACAGCCAGGTTTTAACTCGAAGAACTATTGAGGGGTGACAGAATGAACCTGAAAGCTGAATGTAGTTTTTAATAAATTAACTTTGAAGAAAGGCATCATCTCTCAGGAACCACACTTCCTGCACAGAATCAGAGAAAGCGGTCCAGACTCCTGAGACTTTGCCTATACCTGTGCCCTCAAAATTAGATTCCCTTACTGTACAGGCTATGGGCTTCTGAGCACAGCCTCAGGCACGGGTGAAATTCAGCCCTTTGAGCATGCAGGTATGCAACGTGACTGATAGAGGAGTGGCTCTGCCAGACACACACAGATGTCCACAAGGTAACCCCGTAAAACAGAGCCAGAACACTTGTGCTTGCCTCACTCCAAGAAACACTCTTTTAGAGCAAAGCTGACACAGTCTGGAGATGCACTGATAGGGCCCCTTCCCAAGCAAGGCTTACAACGCTGTTCTTAGCTCAGTTACCTCTGTACACATTTGATGGAGCAGACTCTGTGAAATAACATCACATTAAGCCAAGTCTAGTTTTATTAGGTTTCAATATTTTAAGAACCCTAATATTATTCTAACCAACGAAAAGCAGGTGTCATCCACTTGAAGGAGATATGTTTTGCTCTGACTCTTACCCCTGACATTTCCTGCACAGCACATTTCATTCTTATGACCCAAGCACAACTGGTGCTTCCTATTCAAGCTGTTACATCCATGTAGAAGGAGGAAGAAGGGCTAGCATTAGCAACTTGCTGCTTATTCATAGAGTCAGGCCTGTGACAAGAAGACAAGATCCCAAAAGTAGGATCCAGCCCTTGAGGCTGGCACATTTAGAGCATGCTGGTTGACAAAAAGATTAACCTGTGTTAGGTATGCACCTTCCTCATGGCGTTCTGTGGATATGTCTTCACCCCTTGTTGCCCGTAGGTAAAGATGTGATGAACATCATTTGGCATGGAAGGTTTAGATTAGGATCTTCTCACGATAAATCACTAAAGAAAATCATACCTTATGTCACTTATTCCCCCACCATATGACCAAAAAGCATGTTGCCAGCCAAAAAGCTGGCATCCTCCATTATATGATGAGTTCACTTCCAGTTACATGCTAAGGGACAAATGCCTTCAGCCCACGTCTCCATGGGTGCCTGGCCAGTCACAGGAGAGCCCACCCTTTCGTGTATTAAGAGAAGAGATTAACAGATATGAGAGTTGAACCACAAGTGGACTTTTGTCCACACAACGGAAAAAGCAGTAGGGTGGGCCAGAGGAATTGTTTTGCCACCTTGCATCTGGCTCCCAGGCCATGGTTCTTCACACTCGCTTTACTGAAAGGATCTTTTCTAAAATAGGTGGAATAACAGTGTTTCTCACTCAGTTGACTATCCCTGCTGCATTCCCCAATTCAGCTACCCTTCAGAAAAACAGAGAAGTCGCAGGAGTATTGCTAGTGCAAGATATGACTACCAACTTCTGATGTCACTTATTCTCGTAATTCACAGAAATTCAATTACTAAAAATTTAAGAATACTCTCTATTTTAGGTCACCTTCATTTCTGGTTCTTCTTCGCTAAATGTTATCATAATTTTCCTTCAGATCATACTAGTAACTTAGTTCAGAGAGTTCCAGCACAACAGGGTTTATAATTGATCTGTGAATCATGAAGACTAAAAGGCTGTCCTAGTTTTTTATTAATGCTGTTCATCCCAAGATAAGAGCACATGAAGAAAGTTCTTAATGCTTTGAATAATCAAATCACAAAGTAGGAAACCCATCTGAGCTTTAAGACAAACTCACCACACATTACTGATGATCTCAGAAAGGGCTCCCAGGTGGCAAGAAACATGATAAAAACACTAATATTTTTTCAGCAGCATTTACATTGCATTCTATATTGAAAAATAGCCCTCCAAAGTCTCCCAGAAATCACTATTACTTACCTTACAAAGGGCCCAGGGAAAACAGAACTTCCATGGCTTATGGCTTTTAGAAATTACCTGTCAAGTGTGTAATTTTAAAGTGATTGTCTTCCATTAGGGCTACAATAAACAGCATGGTGGAAAATTCAATCTGATTAGCTTTTCTAATGAGCTGCAGGAGGTTGTGGAGGCCAGAGCAGAAGAATCTTAAACATTTCATCACTGATTACAAACCTGCCTCTGAATTAATCAGATAATGAAGTGCATAGATTTAATGAACCTAATGCTGATCAACAAATTATCAGTGATCCTTGTACGTTTTTGGCAGGCTAAACACCTTTTTTCTAAGATTTCCTAAAGGAGGAAGGTTACAAGAAGTATGTGCTTTATATGTAGTTTTTCATGCAATAACCAGTAGACATAAACTTTATAATTTACACAATTATTTAATTTACTCACAATGTGTTCAAGTTCCTGTTGGGTCTCCAGGAGGCCTGTTGTTGTCACAGATGTGATTTAATTGAGACAGCAGCAATTAAAAAGATGAGCTAAATCCTGAGAACTTTTAACTACAAACTCACTGGAACAAATGGAGCTCTTACTCTGGAAATGAGAGCAGAACAAGTTTTAGATATTGCCAGTGTACTGTGTGCAAGCCCAAATTTCTAAACCCAAGGTATCCCTTTGGGTAGAATCACTCACCACAGCTAGGATTCAAACTGCACCTGCACTGACCTCCCGGGGTCTGCTCTGCATTCTTCCCTCCTCCAGCCATTTCTTTTCCCTCCATGTTTCATTCATGTTGCTGGCGTTCAATTACATACTTCCATTTCACAACAGAAAAACTGGCCATAGTACCCCAAAGCAGTTGTATCTAGTGGGGCAAGAGAACAAAACAAATAAATGCTCTTGGTATGCAACACTACGTTTAAGTTTCAGCAGCTCCAGTGCTCCCTGCCAGGGTTACACCTTTGTGGCGGCTGATCAGCCTGATACGTATTTCTTGTGAGGCAGAGACCTCGAGCTGTGTTTGAGGCACAGGGAGAAGTGGTTTCACTTGCTGTTTCTTCTGAATTTTGGATTACTCTGCTCTTGGGATTTCTTTTAATTTTCTGCTTAGTCACCACCAGCTTAATACTCACTGAAAGATCAAAGCCATTACCGTTAAAATCTAATATACTGCTCTTGGCTACTGCCAGAATCGGAGTATGGACTAGCTAGACCTTTGCTCTGATCCAGTATGGCAGGTCTTATGTTCTTATTATGACTGAAAATTTACTTTCCCCAAAGGGATGTGCTTGTAGAAGTCCATCTGTCAAGTGATTCATGAGAAGTGGACATAAAAGAGAACTGAATATGACTAACTGAATACATTAAAAAATGTAAACAAGTATTCCCGGCAAATGAATACTTGAAAGATCTTAAATAAAAACACTAAGAACTTGAATTTGTCACCTCTCTAGTATCTGTTTTGCATTTTAAATGGTTGCACCTTTGATGAAACATTTTTTTAACATTATGTATTGCCCTTTTCTTATAAAAACATATGTGGCTTTTCCTTTCTATCTCAGTTGTTTTGGATTAAAGAAGAAGAGGCAATTACAGCAATATCAAAGAAAGAGACAGAAGCAATCGCATGGATCAAATTATTATCTCATTGAAATCCGGGGGCCTGTTACTTGCAAGTTCAGTCAGACCAGGATTCATCCTCAGTGCTTGGAACAGTGGCAAATTTGTTTTAATCCTCGTGCATTACTCATCTGTGCCCAATATGATTTACCCTGCAATGTCAGGTTTTTGGTATTTGTCTGAATAACTTTTAATACAGAGAGCTCTGGCAATCAAAGATACTCTGAATAAAAATGCTAAACTTCATTTGTAAAGTAAATTTTGTAAGAAATGTCATTTTTGCTTCAATTACTGACTTAAAATGTTCAGAGTCGCTGTGAAAGTAGAGCTGATTGACAGACTACTTTTTGAAAGTACTTTCTACAACAATGTTTGTTATTGAGGAGTGGGAATGAGCTCAATTTTACAGCAATAACCATTTTATACATTATTCCCAACATCACTGTGTATGCTTTCAAGTGGTGGCAGGCATGTGTTGTAAATACAGTATCTGCATGATTCTGATAGGGCACAATCAGACTAGATCAGCCAAGCCAATAGATACGTGACTGCGTCTAGAGGTGGAATGGCATAACACTGGCGCTCGTATAAAATAATCTTATTTTTCTGCCAACTGCAGACAAAGCATTGCACACTGTGGTTTTGAGGGTGACACGTGTCTCTAAAATGTCTTTTTCTAAGCACAATTTCGAGCGTCAACTGTCTCATTGCTTTGGACTTTTCATGACAGGCTTCATTTATAACGTTAGAAAACAGGATGCTGGAGCATCAGCAAGCTTTTCAAAACCCCTAAAAGAATAGGAATTCTGCTGGATACCATTTCAGTGAAATGGAAAGATGGTGACATCCAAAAATAAACAAAGATGAAAACTGTGAAGTGCTTCACGTCCCACTCTGCTGGCGATGCTCAGCTTTTCCAGATATCAAGCCTTACACATGTAAACTGAAAATAACCCAGAGACCCAAATTAATAAACCTGACAGCCAAAAAGTAAAAATTAGTTTAACTGCATTATTCACGGTCAGTTCAGAGTATTACTGTTTGTTTACCAAAGAGAAACTAACCTGAAACATTTCTCACTGGAATTTGGACACTTTGGAATTGTTTTTTGCTGTGCTGACTTACCTATTCTCCCCCACAGCTCTTTATAGGAATTCTATAGTGGATGTGAAACAGCTTTAAACCCCCCCACAAATAATTGGTTATTTCTCAAGATAAAATGCTTAAATAAAGATTTGTGGGGGATGATACCTACTTACAGAACCTCTGAATTTCCGAAGTATTTTTAAATTGAAACTATGACTAGCATTTATAGTTTTTTTTGTCTGATGCCATTTGTTCTCATTCTAGATCACTTGGGGATATTTGATTAACTTATTTCTAGTTATTCTGGGGTACTCCGTGCAGGCTGAGGCCACTTTCAGGAAGCCCATTAATAAGCCACCAAGACCTCACCAGTTTCAGGAGGCAAAGATACACACAGAAATAGGAGGTCGTGTTTATCTTGTGCAAATCATAGAAAGGACTGTGCCTAAATTCAGGCTTAAGGCAGCAGTTTGGGTTTGTTTATTTGTTTCTGCTTTTTCTCTTCTTTCTTGAGAGGAAAAGCAATGGCAGCTATATGTATTCAAATCTTAGTCTCACTGAGTTTTTCCTTTAATTTCAGGGGGGCTAGATTTGGTCATGAAACTTCAGTCTTCCCAACAGTACAATTTAAATAACTACTTTAGTACTAAACAATCAGCAAATTTTCTGCAGACCTCTGTTGATTCTTCCACATATCCCGTCCTGTGAATCACAAGTATTTCTGTCTGGGCATTTTTCAGAGACTTCTAAAAACATAGGGCTGGATGGATCCTCAAGATATCAATGACCTGAGCTCTCGGTGGACGTTCACAAGCAAAAGCTATTGCTATACAAGTGGGTCAGAACTTGGGTGAGGCTTTAAATGGAGTAAGAAGAATCAGGGATGCTCTCTGGACAATGTAAGAGCAGTTTATAATAATAAGAAAATGCACAGAGAGGGCTGAATTCACTGCTGTCATCAGCTACTCTGACTCTTGATTTGAATGAATTTCTGCCCTTTTACTCCAACCTGACCAGATGTCCTGGCCAAATACTTTTGAAAGCTTCCAGAATATCTAGTCACAAAACTGAGGACTTGCTAGATTAACGGCTTGTACAAATTTGAGTGACCCAACTGCCACATGTTCACTAAACACGGGCCTGCTGGCACCCTGGACCTGTGGCTGCTTTTTCAGTGGTGCAGAACTGTGAAGGTTGCAAGTCAAATCCACTTTAGCTGAGCAAAGTGACTCGTATGCCATTTTTTGAATATATAGCTCTATAAATCTCAGTATGGCCTTTTGAACTGTATATTACTATAGAACTGTGGGAAACCCCTTTTGGGAGGGAAGTGGCACAGTTGATATTTATCACTACAAAGTCTATTGCAACACACTGTCTCTTTCCTTTGAAATAAAAGCTTTTGAATTACAGATGATCAAATATATTCACACCCCAAGCGAAACCAGAATATTTCTGGCTTTTTGCCAGTATCGGCTTGGGTGTGAAATATTTGACATTTTGCATTAATTTTTTACAGTAATAAAAGCACTTTCTCAGCTAAAAATCTCCCTTGCCATCCAGCAAGTGCCACTGGGCTTGCAGCTAAGTTTAGACGCAGAAGAGTAAATCTATAAGTCCCATGACCGGAGACAACAGTAGTCCTTGGCATTGTGCTACACGACTGCTTATAGATGCCACCACAGTACAATCATCGACCACACCTAGAATTTGACAGATTAGCAACAAGCAATACTTTGAGATATATTTTAATAAAGGTAATTGCATTAATCTATTCATGGGACCAGTGAAATAAGGCTGCTATACTGTCTGTGTGCAATGTGGCTGAGTTAGCACTGATACAGCCATCTTACCTCAGCATTTCCAAAATCTCTAGCCCTGCAACCTGAATGTTGCATTGACTTATCTTCCTCTTTCGTGTATTGATGTTTCTTTCCTTTGGGGAAGGAGGCACAAGATTTTAACGAACTGAGAAAGAAGATGTCGACCTTGTAAGAGGGATCAGTCGCAGAGCGAGTTCTGAGTTCACCTCTAACACCTGCGGTCATTTCAGTATTGCTGCTAACAGGGTAAGTATTCCTCTCTCTGGGAAACGAGGAGTCACCCCATTAAACCCCGCTCTTGTACAGTTAGGGGAACAGAGGCTTGTGAATCCGTGAGGACCCGCAGAGCAGAGGCTGGCAGATTTCAGACCATTGAGCTGCCCAGCTCCTGTTGAGACGCAGTGAGGGAACAGATCACACTGTCTCTGCAGGACCTTGGAGACATTCGCTTTCTCTTTTCTTCCTGAGAAAGTAAAGCTGTCAGTCCTGCTTCCAATGTCTCAACCAAATTGTCTTGGCTGTAATTAAACAGAGAGTAAGAATACATATTTCTCTTCCTGATACAACAGTCACTTCTAGCATTCGATTCAACTCCGAGCAGAGATCTGTCACTTGGAACTTCACGGGACAGAAAGGATGCTGCCACTTGCGGGTCTGCATTTTTAAAAGCGAACTTTTCTAGCTATGAGGTTCAGACTCTCACTTCTGGCTCATTTGAAGACAGCCACCCTGGGCCTGATTTACGAAGGTATCAAGGCCCCTCATGACGCAGACAGGAATCCAAGACCCTTGAGTCATGTTAGCCTCTAAAGCCATGATCTGAACAGGAGTTTTGTGCTTAAACTGCTGGAAAAAATTTTAATTACTTTTGGACTTCTATTCTCTTCCCATAGGTACTTAAATGCCATTGTGAGTCAGGAACGGTTTAATTCTTCAAATGCTCTCTTTCTTGAAAGGAGTAAATAACTGTTTTTTGCCTCTTTACACAGGAAAAATTGCACCATGAGACCCAGTCCTACAAGCACTCCAAATTATGGGAGATTACCTTATGGTTAGTGGACACCGTGAACAGCAGGACTGCAGTCGGCAAAAGCTTTGTGTCTGGAAGCGACCTAACTTCCACCTAACCCTGTTTCACAAATATATTTCTACCAAAAAAAAAAAAAAGGGGTAAAAAGAAAAAAAATCCATATACCTTAAAAATGTTTAATTATATGTGAATGGATCTACATAGGCATCTGCTGGCCAGCAGACTTTCCTGCTCATTTATGATGTTAAGGGTTGGGCTACATGACCCAGTGGGCAGGAAATTAGGCGCGCACACACACACACGTTTCCCTCTTTCTGCCTCACATAGAAATGGGATAAAGAAAACTTGTGGGGGGAAGGGGATGGAGCAAGAAAGAATGAGAGACAGAACGATCACAGTTGTTCCAGCTCTCCATCACAGTTGTTCCAGCTCTCCATCACAGTTTTTACCAGCTGCCACCTCCAGCCACGGATGGTTTGCAGGGGGGGAGGATGCTACGGGAGAGCTCTGGCCCCTGTGAACACCCATGCGCATGCAATGCACAAATGAGAACAAAAGGCACTGTGAAGCCCATATACACTCCACACTGCCTGAAATGCTGAAAGCCATTTTTAGGAGACAATTTACAGAAAAATAAAAAAGTTTACAAACTGGTTTACGAGACAGTTAAATGGTTCTTGAGGGGGGGTCTTTATAATTGAATTATAAGAACAAAAGAAATCTGAGGAGCAGGCAGAGGCCTTAAGGCCCAACATGCTTGACCTCATTTGGTTTAATTGCACTGCTGGCTCTCTCACTATAGCCTTCACTTGGAGAACAGTCTCTGGAAATCATTTAAACTCCTTGCCTTTGTTAGTGATTTAGTCAATAATTTTATTACCTCTTTGGTAAGATAGGTCTGAGTGCCTCAGTCTTTGATTAAAAGCCTCTTAGGTTTGAATCTTTTAGTGATATGAACATATCTATCCAAGATCTTTATCAGAACCTTCTATAAATTTTATAACTTCCTCCTAGTCATCTTGAAGATGCTGTTTTCCATTGTGAATAAACCCAGCTCCCTTTGCATTGTCAATCTGTCATGAGCACAGTGCAGAGCTGATGGCAAGCTGAGCTCTGCAGACCTTCTCAAGCAACAGTGTAGTGCCAGCAGGAGGGTGGCCAGGGCTGCAGACGTCATTCGGCAGGGAGATCGAAGAAGTGTCTGCAACCAGGGCCAAATGGGGCCAACAGAGGTACTGCAGCACTGGTGAATCAGGATTTGGTCCTACCCCTGCCACCTTTAATACTGTAGCCTGGGACGAACAGAGTGCAGATTTTGCCTTTCCGTGTGCTGCTAGTGGTTATAGCAACGTCGATGCCACAGTCCCCAAGACTTTTCCCTCTGTACATAACAAGTGTTAAATTTTGAGCAAGGCCTTGCTGGACTTCTTAGCTTCAGACTGACTTTTTTTATATCTGCCCTCCATTAACTTATTTCTTTTTATTATTTAGGTTATTTCTTTTTAAATGAGCTCCTGTTTTTCACGAGGGTTTCTATTCAGCCAGTGATCTCCCAGAATCACAAATTCAGTGCAACAATTTCAACTCCAAGCGATCTGAAATGAATGCTTGCAAAGCTGGAAAGTCATTATCCTTCTGAACATGCTGTGGTGTTCAGTTTTCTGGGAGAAGAGGAAGTGGTAATAATGAAATGGGCACCATTAAAACGCTCAAATTCCTGGTAGCCCGAATCCACCAGGG
Organism: Morus bassanus; assembly: GCA_031468815.1. Classification (NCBI taxonomy): domain Eukaryota; kingdom Metazoa; phylum Chordata; class Aves; order Suliformes; family Sulidae; genus Morus; species Morus bassanus. Next base: position 31,260,444 of record CM062577.1, read on the forward strand.
CTCAGTCCTGCTGTGAGAGGGCTGTGGAGGGTGGCCTCCTTGGGAGCACGTTTTGGAAACATTTGGGTCTGATTCTGGTCTCATGCTCTGAATCCTTGTGCAAAGTGGGTCTGCTGTGCTCCCTGAGCAGAGCTGCTCACCACTAACTGAAAAGGATGGAGTTAGGCAAAGATACGAGCAGTGTTACGTGCGTCCATCCTGATGGTCTCAAGTAAGGTTGCCAGGGAAGCTCAAGCTGCAGGAGAATATACTAGGAGGTGGCACTTTTTTCACCTGTCCAGAGTGCTTCCAGCCTTCTCCCAGAGCAGGATCCATCCAGGCAGACCCTCAGAGGGGCTCAGGCAGGCTGCAGCACTCCGCAGCAGGCTGCTTTGGCTCCTCACTGCCTGCAGGGAACTGGAATCATAGAATCATAGAATGTCCTGAGTTGGAAGGGACCCACAAGGATCATTGAGTCCAACTCCTGTCCCTGCATGGGACAACTCCAAATTCACACCATATGTCTGAGGGCCTTGTCCAAGTGCTTTTTGACTATCGCTAGGCTTGGCGCCGTGACTGCCTCCCTGGGGAGCCTGTTCCAGTGCTCCACCACCCTCTGGGGGAAGAACATTTTCCTAATGCCCAAACTATATCCAACACTCAGCAGCTCCCTGCGGAGGTTCTCCAGGGCTGGAGGAAGGATCCTTGCACCTCCATCCCCACATCGATTTTGAGAACAATCTGCTTCCTAACATCAGAAGTTCAGCCAGCTCTCCCAAAAAGAAGCACCTGAGCATTAGTGCCGTAACACTACACAGCTGTAACATTGTCCTCTAGCCCCAGGCTAAGTCACAACCCTCCTGCCTTAGTTTCTGCAAAATTAGGGTAATTGTGCTGGACACCTCAAGGGGGAGGGGTTTCAGAGAGATTAATGAGCTCTTTGTAAAGTGCTTTGAATATGAATACTGCTATGGACAGTAAGTGCTAACTATCAATTATTAAGTGGGAGTCAGGTTTCAGGAGCTTTATAACAGGGAAAGGTTAAGCAAGTGTAATAGCAGAAGACATGTAATGAAGCTCAGTACTGCCCTGTAGCACTGGCTATGAAAAGCTAATATCCACAGCAAAAATTCCAGCTCTGTGGCCTATGCAGAGTATTGTGCTCTGCTGCTATAATGATGACACTTAGAATTAGACCGACATAACCTAGAGAGCTCTGGGGACTCATCATCTCTGAGATTTCACTTAATTATTGGCAAACTCTGTCATTTAGTATCCCGAGCAGGCTGCGCTATGTATAACCAACACATCTAATTTGATTTCATCTTGAATTGCTCCTATGAGTGGTCTTGAATGGAACTGCATCTGGTATCTTGGCAACGTCTCTTCTTCTCTTGGAGAGAGCTGTCCTTGAATCTATAAAATGGATCTCTTACGGCGGGGGGTGTGTGCGCGCGTGTGCACGTGTTGGGGGCGATAAACCTCTAAGAGCACACAAAGGGAGGCTTTGCTTACATGCACATCTGATGTGTTTAAGTTTCTAATATTTTTTTCCCTGATAAATTATATCCATGAATTTTTGTGTAAATCTTTTTTGAGCTAGGGCAGTGGATTTAAGAAGCACTCAGGCTACTTCATCCTTAATTAGAGCTTTCAAGAAGGAATTGGTTGCTGGTCTGTATGGACAAAACATTATTGCTTTCCCCTCTTTGCAATACACAATTAGAGGGGAGGGTGAGGGGATCAAATGTACATTTCAAGGAGAAAAAAATAGTAATTATAAAAGTATAGTCAGAGACTGATTTTTCTGTGTAACCTGATGAGGTTCAGAGTTTTGGCATGTGGGATATAAGGATCACTCAGCTTCCCACTAACTCAGGATTTCTCCGTCCAGCCTGCTCTTCCCCCTGGTGGAGAAGAAAACTCACCCCAACTTCCTTGTACAGCATAGAAACGGGAGACAATTCAGAACCCATTACCTTCTTCAGGGCTCTGGATCTTGTACTTTACATGGGGACAAGCCCAGGTAGATTACTGAGTGTTTTCCACAACAAAGATGTGCCTTCCACTGCTCTAATGGGGGAACACCGGGGAAATGTGCAAATAGAGCATATACATTCACGTGTGACATTATTTCAGTAACTTCTCTCAGCTTCTATTAGTCCTTGATAAAATGTCATTTTCTGAATTATAGGAACTTCACCTGTCACTTAAAACTTGTCCTCCCCTTTTGCTATAACAGACTTAAATCACTGGAGTTATTCCAGATATTGCAGTATCCTACTTGTCAATAAGACTCAATCCTGCAAAGCTGAAAGCACAAGACCTTTTTTCCATTTGTTTCCAGAGATGGAGTATCTTATCACATTTGTAATATAAACAGCTCTAGAGAATCCTCTCCCTTTGCTTCATAAATGGAACATACGGAGGAGTCACATTTTGGAAGAAGTATGGCTCTTTCAGCTATGATAAACAGAGAGGTACATCAGGGAAGCTCAGGATAAAAATGAAGTAACAACTCAGGTTTATTTTTATGCTCTATAAATCAGAAACTATCTGACACTTTTTTCAGTCTTCTCTTGGTCATTCCCAGGCTACAAAATTAAAGTTTTGGTGGGACTAAAATATAGATTAGAATCCTGAACATTAACAACTACTTGGTGAATTGATTAACTACTTGGTTACTTGACAAACTGATATTCATAGAATTTTTTTTTTCCACAGGAGGAACCAATATTTTTCTATTCAAAAGAAAGCTGTAGGTATTTCTTGCTTTAAAGACAGGTCTTTTACCAGAATCTGGGATGGCACAAACTGCCTGTGTGCAACAGATATCGTCTATTTACCCCTTTACCTTCCTCGATTCACTTAAGCAGAGTGAAGCCACGGTAACGCATGCATTTGTGAGTATACTGTGTTTGAGTGGTCAATGTACATTCATCAGCTCTAATAAAATGCTCAGTGCTTCCTGGATGTACAGGATATGAATCAGTTAATGTGAAGAAGATGACCACATAGCATCATCATTACAAAGCTATATTAGCATTCTGCTGCCTGTGGAGCAGCTGTGGTAGTGTGTTACTCTGCACATTTCAACAGACTGAGCCAAAGAGAGGTAGAGGAATACAATTCCCTGCTCAGGCACATAGGAGCTAATTACGAAAAGGTGTGATCGATCTTTGATTGGTATTTTCTTCTGTAATTATATCCCTCCCTTACAAGGGCTTGTTTCTGACTGTTCCTCCCAATAACAGTATGCTTTTAAGTACAGAGCGATAATTGCTATTGTTACTTGCACTGCTGGTTTGGTCAGATGGAGGAACTTTTTATGACCTTCCAAATAAATGGAGAAAAAAATGATGCTAACATCATGATGTTTTGGGTGATTAATAAGGGAAGCAATGTTTGGAATCAGGATGGAGCTGGTAGTGTTGCCGGGAGATCTCTAAGTAACCCCGCTGAAGTACAGTTCCTGCAGCCTGAGAGCTACACTGCATGTGATGCTTCCAGTTCATGCATTCATTCCACCACATTTCAACAAAGTTGGACTAACTAGCAAAGAAAGTGTTTATAAGCATCTATGAAAATAAGTGATGTCAGGATAAAACTAATCAGAACAAAGGGACTTATGCCTATTTTAAAGCGTAAGTAGATCTGGCTTTAATTTTTTTGAACACTTTTGCTCAACGTGGGCCTTTCTCCAATTTAAAGAATGAAATTCAATTTTTTGTTACTTTTAGATTCAAACCATTGTGCTGGCACTGTGCAATGGAACAGGTTTTTTAATTCCAGGGCAGTCCTTTGATTTAAAAAAAAATGGTGACTGCCAGACTAGACAATCTCTCAAGGTCTCTGCCAGCCTTATGGTTCTATGATTTGTCATCGGTCTGGAAAAGTCTCTGCTCTCATTCCTATCCATGTAGTTGCACTGTCTTCATTTTACACAAAGGAGTGGTGCTGTCGAGAAGCTGAAGTAGCTTGCCAAGAATCAAAAAAGGGATCAGTGATCAAGTCTGTGCAGAAATCAGACTTCTTGTTTTCCACTGTATAACCAAAGACCATGGCCTCCGACAGAACTGCTCAGCTGTCAGATCTACCCCACAGAGCTACATTCGCTACAGCCCTGGGTGCCTGATCCTTCCAGTCAAATGTCAAATCCACAAACAATTGTTTTCATGAATTTCTTTAACATTCCTTCACCCTCCTTCCTCCTTCCCATCTCTTTCTTACTTCCATCTCTTCACATACCCACGACATCACCTGCACGCCTTCCCAGGCCCCCATTGCTGCTCTGCTCTCCAGGTCAGTGTTCCCATCACTTCCTTCCCAATGGCTCTTGGGGTCACAGAAGGCGTGAACACATGTGCAGAGGTGGGGAGAAGAACTGGAGACAAGTTAGACTTATGGGAAGAGAGAACGGACTGAAGAAGGGGACTCATGCTGTGCTGGCCTTACCATAAACTGGAGCATAAACTGAAGTTTGTGAACACTCTCCTGGGAGAATTTAACACAGAATTACCAGGAAATGCCAAGAACATTTCAGACTCCCTCCTCCCTGCTGTCAGCAGGTATAACGTGCCAGGGCATATGACACACTTACAGCCACGAGACTGCAGAGTTCTCTTCCTTATTTTAATCAAACTTGCAATGACCCCGCAGTATTTGGCTTCCAGAGAAAATGAGGATTATGCAGTCATGCTGTCTGCCTGTTCCTTGTCCCAGTAATGTTTGAACTAGATGGCCAGTTTCAAGGAAAACTGTTTCAAAGCTATTAAGTTCCCACATGTTTCATGGAAGTGAGTGTCTGGACAGAACATGAAACCTTTTGTCATAAAAAGTCCCTAGGCCTCATAACACAGATCTGGAAGAGGACGTGTGGTTGTCCATCCTGCTCTGAGTTAGACTCAAATGTATCTATATTTTCCCCAGTGAATGATTTTTGACTCTGAATCTGTTCTTGAAAACCACTAGCAAGGGGATGCCTCAGCACCCCCTGGCAAACCCCAAGCTGCCACCTAAGGCTTTGTCTTCCTCCATGCACTGCGGCTACATCAGCTTGGTACGGAAGACGGCTTTAGAGAAACTTAAATAAAGAAGCTTAAAAGGAAATAGAAAAAGGAAAATAATTCTGAGTAACAATGCCAGATATCAGCTCCATATCCTGAGATAACTGCTTCAAAACACAGCCGCTGTCTATAGAGGTGGGCCCTTTCAAAATTTAAAAGACTATTTGGAGAAACCACTCCCAATAGTCCCATAAGGACAGATCAAAACACAGCAGTGCTGGATGTTGCCAATTTGTTGCCGACAATGCTTTGTGTCACTACCCTCACTGAGGAACACAAGATGGAAAACACAGTCCTAATACCTACTTATCTCCAGTAGCCTCTGCTCCTTGTGTAATTTCATTTTTGGTATAAATCTACTCTACATGCCATATTCTTTTGTGAGAAGCAGGTACCTGGGGCTAAATGTATATAAATATCACCAAGACGCATCCCTTAGCCTTGAATCTGAGCAAGGAAGTATTACCCCATTTTGAAGTGCAGTGAGATAAGAGCACACAGCCAAATGCCATCTCCATTAACAGCCCTGCGAAAGGCATAATGGTGCACAGAGCACAAAGGCACTCCAGCCTGCAATGCAGCAACCTCCGGCGCACTTGCAGTGCAGAAGACCAAAGCTCTGCAGCAGCTCAGCATGTTGTTAACCTGTACCATGGCTCCCAGCCCCAGGCCAGCCCCGGGCTCCGTTTGGGAACCCAGCAGAGGGCACTCCTAAACAAGCGCCAGCAGAAGATGTCCTGGGCGGCCAGGGCGAAGCCGCGTTGGGATCTCGCTGTGGCAGTTTGGGCGCTTTGAAGACTGGCCTGCTTGCTTTCCGCTCACGCAGAGGCATTCAGTGAGAGAGGAAATCCCGACAGAAAATGAGCTTTCCGGGAAAAAAGTGGAGACATTCACTGGCATGTTGCTCCCCCCAACGTGTGTTTGGTTTGCCAGGGGAAAAAGTGATAGTTTTCCAGGTCCTCCAGCTCATGGCTGCGGCTCCAACTGCATTACTTCTGCCAGGTTTGCTGGCAGTGCCTGAGAGTTAGGGATTGTATTTCAGTATTTTTTAAAAAGAAAGAATATAGAGAAGAGTAAAGAATCTTGCTTTAGTGAGAAGGGAGAAGGCAAATGAGCAATCTGCAGTATTTGCTTTCCTTTATGTTTCTGTGCAAACTGGTCACTGACTGGTTGATCTTCCCCTCTCTCTGCCATCCTGCCAGACCAGCTCATATTGTTCTTTCACTCATACTACAGGAGTGCAAAGGAGGTTTAAAAATCCATCAGCACTCATAGAAAGCATTCAGCAGTGCTGCTCAGTCACTCTCTGCTTGGACTGCACTGTCCCTCATCAATAGCTTGTGCACTTTGATTGCAAGCTCCACGGGCCATAGCTGCCCCTAAATAATTAGGAAGTACTGAGGGGATTTAGTTCTGGCTTTCCCATTTCAGAGCTGTCCTTTTCTCTGCTTTCAACATTGCATTTTATTTACTCTATGTTGAATACTCTGTCCCTGGACCTTCTACCTTCCCAGAAAAGTTACTTCAGGATTTTGCCAAACATGCTGGGGTAGGGCAGAGGCTGGGTGGGAGGAAGTCAGACGTTGCACCTTCTTCCCAGCACCGGTGGCTCTGAAGTGTGCCAGCTCACAATAAATCTTCCTGCTGCTTGCCAATGAGCTAACTGCCTCCCCACACACAAACATCACAACAAAGATGTAAGAAAGACTTCGTTAAATATTTTGGGATATAGGCTGCCATTTAGAAGCTAATCCCAAAGATGTGGGGAGGGTTGGAGCTGGCAGAAGGGTGTGGGAAAGCAGGTGGCAGACACACACTTACTTCTGAATCCAGCCCAAGTAACACGGGGGCCTGGCTCCATGTGTAGGACTGTGCTGCGGGATGGGGATGCACGTACGATCTCCATTCCGCCTTGATGATTTTATGCCTGCAAGAAGAGCTGAAAAACTTCCCTTCCCCTCGCCCATAGGAGAGAAGTGACAGGTATGAAACAAACCTCAGCTGACTTTGGGGAAATAAAGGCATTAAAAATCAGCTCTCCATATGCTCTTTTGGCTTCAGATTTCAGTTAAAATCACCTCTTTCTATCAATAGGTTTGGTTCTCCTTTAAGTGACAGCAGTGTCTGTTGGTCCAGTAGCTCAGGTTGTGGCTCAACCTCGCTGCACAAAGGCTCGTCCATCTATTGTTGGCTGTTTAAGTTCTCAGGTTTTAAATTCTTGCAGGTGACTCAAGGAAATAAATCTGATTTAGTGACTTTTAAAAAAATTATTGCTTGTAAGAGACACAGACGGATTGCAAACAAAGGCTGGTTCCTGCTCCTGTTGAAGACACAGAGTTGAGACACCAGAGTTCATTCCTGACTGCTTTAGGTGTTCAGGGACAAAGAATGAAGAGCCAGCTGTAAGGCCAAAAGCGAGCACTGACTTGCTAATAGACCCTTGTGATTACCTCTGAGGGGAGAAATGCAGCTTGTAAAAAAAAATCATAAGAGGATAACTGCACCTACTCCTTCATGAAAATGAGCAAATTCCAGAGTGTTTCTTCTTCTGCCTGCTATGCGATTTGCTTCAGCTTCATTTCACGTGCTGTCTCACACAATAGCCTCGGGGATTCTCAGGGAAAAAAATTTAGCTGCCTCACCTTCTATGCCCAACTCCTGCCTTCCTGCAAGAAAATTATTTGCTGCTTTCCTAACAAACCAGCTTCAGTTGTCACTGTAGTTAAGGTTATGTCAACACTTCTATTATAAACTCCTCTTGTCAGGAATTTACAAGTTGGCTGTAAAAATTCCCTTTGCACTTAATTCTGGCATAGATGAAAAAGCCCCAGAAGCACATTAAAAAAAAAATATCAACATTTACATATTAGATTTTAACACTTTCCAAGAAATGAAAATTTCAATGTTAATGCAGACACTGTATCATCAGACAAAGACCTAAACCAATGGCTCCGGTCAGCATGTGAATCCTCTGCTGAAATAAGTCACCTTGGAGCACCCTGCACTCCAGTGTTGCAAATATGGAAATGTCACTCTGAGTGCTACCGCAGGAATAAGAACAAAAGTCCCCTGAAAAAAATCTCATCTACTTATACTGCAATAATTAAAATGCAAGCCATCCTGTTTATTGAAGGATACATCCTGTTTCTCGTACCAAGAAGCTGAGTTTAATGTACGAAGGTTTCACAGGAGTTGAGGAAGGATTATTTTTATCTGCCTAAAATATTTATCTCACCTTCAGCCTCATCTGAGCCCTTCATAATCACCAGCACATTTAGCTTTTCTGGTGCATTATTGCCGTTTATTTTCATTTCAGAAACAGAACAGTGATACGGAGAGAGGTTAAATGATTTGCCCAAGGTCAGAGAGGAGAAGCCTCTGCTCTGGGAAAGGCACTCATGCCTGTGCCTGGGATCCACCCTAGCAGATTCTCCATCCTCTCATGGCTTGCTAAGGAGTAACAGCAATTTATCGTCCTTAATACAGCTCTGAGACTGCAATTTCTTCTGTCTTCCCTCGGCTACTGCGTGGCAGGATTTAACAGTCACTAGCTTCAGCCTCCCCCACCTCTACCCTTGCTTTTTACAGGTTTAAGAGGAGCCTGAAAAGGTCTGGATTCGGCTCTGGGGAAGTCTAGAGAGCCCATGTATGGGCTCCCCAAATCCTTTGCATATCGGAAATATTGATGCTTACAGATTGAAACAGAGACAGGCCAGGATTTGCTGTGTAGGCAGAGGTGTGTGCTTTTGTATTTTGTCCAGCCCCATATTGAAACTGAGGAGTACGTTGCACTAAGCTAAACTCTGTATGCCTTGAGGGAAAAAAAGGAGAAGGCCAGGAGAAGGAAAAATAAGATACAGAACAGGCCTAAGTGTTGTCAAGATAGTCTTTAGTTAATTTTCAAATGCTACAGGAGATCAACAACTGAAAGAAACTATAAATAATCCAGTCAGAACTAGCGCAGCTTCAATAAGACCACATTTTTAAAAGTATGATTCCAGCTCTGTAAACTCTTCCACATATTTAATGCATGCAAATATCTACACCCATGCGTATGACTTACCTTTGCAAAGTTATGCTCCTGTTTGCAGCATTGCAAGCCACATTTTAAACAAAGACTCAGATCTCTATCTTTTACCATCCTTCAACTGTACTGGTACATGCACAAGGAACACTGCTTACTGTCGTGACAGCAAAGGAGGACAAGTAGTAACCCTGTGACAAGCCAGGTCCAGTTTTGAGCAAACGATAGTGTAAGTCTGGAAGGAAAAGCACTGAATTCTGTGTAACAGAATCAGGCCCAAGAAGCGCAAAAGGAATTTACAAAGCAAGATTTTCTGTAATATGGTCCATTGGCTTTTGATAATAAAAACCACATTGTAAATGGCCAAGAAATTAATCTTTAAAAGGCAGCTGTAGCCCATGTGTATTAACTATTTTTTCAAAGACATTTCCTCTGGATTTTTGTTACCTTCTTTAATATATGTTTCCAGCCAGCAGAGATGTTATGCTCTGTGGGCGAAATATAATATGCATTTTTAAAACATTTATAAATATGTATACACCCTATGGATTCACATGGCACTGTAGGAGCTATGTTCTGGTCTGCCTTGAAATGAAGGCAGTCTTTAAAAAATAATTACAAATATACTAAGGTGTACGTTCAACACAATGCATGGGGATTTAGCCACATAAATTTCATTAGCGCTAATGAGAGGTGTGCAGCTAAAACCCTGCATATCAAGACATCATGCATAAAGAAAAGCCTGTCTAATGATGTATTTACTTATTAAACCAGAACAGCTCTGAAGGGCATGCTTGTTTATCTATTTTTATTTATTCCTTTTCAAAAGAAATGAAATGCACACATGCATGCATGCACATGTGCGCGTGCACACACGCATCTACACTCTGTAGAACACAGAATTTCTAAATTTTGATAAATTAATATACTGAAATATCAATTAAAATGATTCTTCAGTTATTATTGTTTTTTGCAACAGACAAGATTAAAATGTCCCTTGAGGTTGCAAACCAGAAACATGCAAATACTTTGACTATATGGCATGGCACTTTTGTGCTAGAATAAACAGGTGTGGCAATAAAGGCATAGGTGGCATATTTTAGTAGAGTTGAGGTTGTGACATGCAGTACTCAAAGCTGGGAAATTCTCTGTTCATCTATCTTGTTTTCTCAGCTCTCACTTTTGTCTTTATAAAACTTCCTTTTCTCAACAGCGGGGCACGTAGAGGGCATACAGTCTGTGTTAAGGGAAAGCCTTGTTTTTAGTGCATGTATGTGGGCCAGAAACTAGGTATTTTTCATCAGTTTTGTTGATTTCTGGATGTGAAAGAATGCATTTTATGCAATTGTTTATTTTCTTGTCTAGATTAGAAGTGGGTTCCTTTGCTGAATAGCTACAACATGCGTTTGCTGCCAAGTTCAGGGTCTGAAGATGTTGCTATCATTTGAACACTTCGATGCCATCTACTAGATCATTGTGTTATGGGGCCAAGTTAGGGCCAGAAGGGTAAAGGCAATTTATAACCCACATAGTGACATCAACCTAACCTAGCAACCTCCCTAGCAACACTGCCAAAGCATCACAATGTGGCCCCTATAGCTCAGATGATATGAAGATAGTAGCATTGTTAGGGTGGGAGGTTGCCACTTTGGCCTAGCAACAAATAACAGCCTGACCTTGGGATCTATTGAAAGCTGAGAAGCCAAGCAGAACAGAGGGAGAACCACCAAATGAAAACCCACGGGTTCCTGCCTGTTTCTTTTATGTAACCTAAACAAATTCTTCAGAGAAAAATATGGCCATGCTTCCAGACACGCTGCATGCATGTATATTCAACATTGCTTTTCCACATGGCTGGTTAAGAGCTGTACAGCTGTACGTTGTGGTTTGGAAATCATAAAATTTGGGTGCAGAAAAAGGACGAATATAGAAATCACGACAGCCAATTCAGAGTGGTGACAAACAGGTTGCATGCTGCTATTAAAGTGTACTGATATGTGAGGGCTCACACACGCAGGTATCGCACGTGGTAATCAAGGCGCTACATACACACCGGGGTTTGGCTTCTCACAAGAAATCTATCTGTAGCCAGCTTATATGCAGCATTTTGTCACTGAAAATAATGAAATGCATATAAATCACATTCCCCCCTCCCTTCTCTTTCTTCTTGTTACCCATTCAAATGAGCCCCCTATACATGCCATTGTGCCAGTTCTCCACATGCAGCTGCTGAAGCAAGGTAACATTTCTCTCTCCCATGTACACATCAAGTGTAGTGCACCCTCTAAAGACACTAGAGCTATAAGGAGTTGGACCTGACCTGCTTGATGTTTCCAGCTTCTAACGACGATCCCGTACTCCTGGTGTTTGTAATCGAATACCACTTACAGCATCGTGACAGTTACAGTGATTCAAAGACAACTGAAAGAAACAAATGGGAAGTATGGAAAAAGTAAGTGATGCATTTGTTTCTGTGCAGGTGGCCCTGAATCAGTGTATGGTGCTGGAGGTTACCTGATGTTGAGCTTCCAGCCACCATTCAGTCTTAAAAAAATATGTAGCGGTATTAGCCCAGCAGTTCCTATGTGAATCATAACCCCTGTAATTTCAAAGCTACCCGGTACAGTGACCACTTTTAAGACCAACCAGTGGGGATAATTCACCTCCCCCTCCCTGTTTGCTGGCTTTAAGCTACCAGCTGGCCAGTGCAGAGAAGCTCAAATTGCAGCTGCCTTCACCCTCTTTAGCATTCAAGATAAACAGATGACTTTGGTTTGCAGCAACAAAATATTGCATATGTATTTTCAAAAATGTAATTTCTTTTGTTAAATGAAACACGTTTGCACAAATGTGTGGCTCTGCATGTGGGTGTGTGTATACACACACATTTACATATAATTACATATATTTAAAAGGGGATTTTTTTAGGTTTTTAATGCCTCCCATTTTGTGCGTTGTTTCCCCCTTGTATAACACTTGGTATCACTTTCAGTTTATAACTTCTCTTGAGAGAGTAGCCACAAGCCACAAATAGTCAATTGTCTACTTGCAGCAGACTTTAACAAAGGGACTGATAGAGCTAAACTGGAAATGGTATGTCTATACTGCAGTCACTGCTACAGTAACCACAACCGTAATGTTGGTAACGCAAAGTCAGGGGCAATTTATCTTATAAAACCCTAGTGCAAGTTGCATCACAGCATATAGCATCTGTCCATTAGATCCATTTCTATTTTCAGCCAAGACCATGGCAAATTCAAAGACATTGTATGAAGTGTTTGAAAGTTTGCTCTTTTGCATGTTTCTTAAATTACAAGCTTTAAGTGCATTGAAAAATAGGGAGGACTGGGAGAAACCTCTCATGTGTTAGTGCCACTTCATCCATTCCATACTTTTTCAAACTGAAACTGTTCAGCTGGATTTTTTTTTTAATACCTTGAATTTCCTGTAACAGCCCTTGCTGGAGATGTGCATATCCGAATGGTAAAGCGGAAGGGCACAGCAGTAACCGAAGCAGTATGCCTACCTCCCCACAATGCAGATCTGCTGGGATTCCCACAGACATGAAGAAAAATGAAATTTCAGCTCGGCGAAGGGCTTCCCAGACACTCTGCTCTGTCTCCTCCAGCTGCCATCCCTGCAGCATGGTCTCCTCAGAGGGTAACTTCCAGACTGTGAAAGAATGGGAGGACAATGGGAACGTGGATGAATTCTTACAAACTGACCATATGACTTTCTCCATGTATTTCCTGCTAAGCTTCTTGGTAAACAGTGATAGTCTTTCTCTAGCCCTAATGCTGGCCACAGCTTTCCCCTCAGGGAACTGCCCCACATCAGTAAGTGAGCCCTCTCTCCCCCTTTTCCATCTCATTTCCTTCCCGCTTTGAACCAAGCTTCCCGAAGGAGGGAAGGGAGTGGGGTGTGGAAGTTACTCCTCCATGCAGTGCTGCCAGAGAATGAATGGTCACTACTGGCTGTGCATCTTTTCCTTGGCACCATATTTTGCCAATCTGTGGAACATAATGTGTGAAATACACTTGCAAAAAATAACCGAGAAGCAGCTCATTTCCTTCTCCTTCCTCATCACTCAGCACCTCTAAAACTCCATCCTGAGCTCTCACCAGTCCCAGCCGCAGGGTTCAAAAGCTCCAGCTCTGACTGTCCTCTGCCCTCCCACTGCAAATCCAGCCCAGAGTAAGAGCCCGCTGTAATGAGTAACCCAGGGGAGATTCAACAGGACCCAACACCAGGAAAATGACTTGATTTCTCTGCTTAAAAAATTCAGCGTAGTTCATAATTTTCCCAGTTCTGAAACTGAGTAACTGAGGCAAATACCAGAGTCAGTCTCAGCTACTTAGAGGAGACAAAAGACTCCTCCATGAGTGTTTCAAGAACCAGGCAATACTTTTAGATGATAGAGGTCAGGAATGCATTGCATGGATTTCTGTATGTGTGTAAATTTAACAATCTTAATAGCCATGTTCTTTAAAAAATAAAATCAGTGTTTAAAAATAAATGCACCTTATTAAATACTTAAAATTCCTGTCCTTTCCCCTAGAGATCATGCATGACTAGTGTTGAAGCTGGGCCATTGCAACCAAAAGAAGTGACTGATTCTGATCAGCAGACCTCGATCTGAGCATCAGGGAGCTGGTGGGGCTGGGGGAGATTATAGCAAACTTGGCATGTTTGGATCTGGATTTTGTTCCACCTGTTAAAGGGACGATGACAGATGCAGAATCTGGGATCCAGTTTATGTAGAGTTCATCCGTATTCCATGTAAATTTATGTGCCTCCTTGGTGTAAACCAGGTTAAACCTCATACACAAGCGCTTGGGAAAACACAGGCTCACCCAAACACATTCATTCCTGCACAGGAGGGAAAAAGAAGTGGCCCTGCATTTGTGAGAGGAATGTAGCTATATATACGGATCTCCAGTGCCTGCGGTTAATGCCAAGGTCAGCTCCAGCTGACACCCCTGCCTGAGGCTGTGGGGGAAGGGATCGCTGTACTCTGCAGCGAAGCCACAAGATGTCAGGAGACTGCTGCGCTGCTGCTGCGCTGCTGCTGCGCTGCTGCTGCACTGCTGCGCTGGCAGGGCGCTCAGCGCTGGGGCCTGGGAGCAGCCGGGAAGCTCCCGCCATCATTTTTTGGGCCAGCTCGCTTCTCCCCTGTGCTATCCTGCCTCCTTCCCGTGTCACTCCGTTTCTTGATGAAAAGGTGTGAGCAAGATAATGAAAATTCTCTCCTTTTTGATGGCTTTTCCCAAGTCCCTATTTTACAGCTTGCTAACTCCCTTGCCATGTATTTACATGTAGCTTCCTCTAATATATCTCACTTTAAATGGTTAATTGTGTTCGTATTCTCCACAGGGTTCTTGGCAGTTACAGCATACTACGAGGTTGCTGGTTCTCCTCCGTGTTTTCAGAAACCCGTCTTACAGTCCCGCCATGTAAAAGTGAAAACTAGTCATATGTGAGAGAACAGCCCTTTGCAAGAAGGGTCACGATAAAAGGATAAACAAGATCTCACACGGAACTGTGCCCGTTGTGTTATATCTTTAATATAAAGGGATATTTGTAAGACGCATTTCATTCTTGCTGCATGCACTCTGCTAGTGAATGCTCTAATCACCAGACACTGACTGTGTGCTATGCCCAAGTCCTGCAGGAACCTGCTGGTGGAATAAATCCTCTTCCCACACTTAAAGTACACCCCTGTGCTAGTTTTTGCATGTCAAGCAGCCAGAGCACAGCTGTGCATGTTTCTAAAGCAGCGATGGCTGTTCCACGTGGTTCAGTTCCAGCAGGTGGTATTTGGGGTGTACACGATTGCTGGGAAATTGCACCTAATTGCAATTCTTTAAAATATTCCTTCAGATCCAGTCTGGTCCGTAGCCAATATCTATCTGATGGATTGATGGAGCACTGTCCAAGTGACTCCCATTTTGTTGCTGCTGTCAGATCAAACCCAAAATGGTGTCCTAAGGAAACCTGCTGCATCCCTTTCCTTCTCACACTGACACACTGCCACTAACTTGCCTATACTTGCAGAACGAAACTCTTTTATGGAGAAGTAATTTTTTCCAAGTGCAAAGCTGGCGTAAGCAGAGGATTTGTATGGCCAAGATCTGCAGACTGCACAAACTGGGAATTTCAGGGCCCAGTTGTCTATTTTATTGTTATTTTCCTACCCTTGCTTTGGCTATAAGCTACCACTTGTCTGAATCAGTAACTCTGATCCCTCTCTGCATACAGGTGTAAGCAGAAACACAAGCCTCTTACCTGCAGGGAAGAGTCAGTCCCTTATTTTTCCGCACTAGTATCACCCTGTATGGAAAGTGCTGCAAAAGCTCAATTGCTTTAGACAACTTCCATCTTAAGACACTTCCTAGTATATGTTATGTCTGATTTCCCAAATGGTTATACCACTTCACACCAGTGTATCTCCAGTGACTTTGGTGAGACCTGCTAACCTACATTACATAACAGCACCGTTGGTGCCATGAAAGGATGAATCAGGGCCACTAAGTGCCTGGAAACTGCTGTGAAGCCAAACGTGCTGCGTATTGCCATCCTTCGTAAAACCCAGTGTTCTGCTCAGGAGTCCATGCGGAAAGAGATGTACTGTTTCTTCAGCACTGCATCACCTGTGTCATACAACTACTTCTTTTGGGGTTACTTTTTCAAGGTGTTGCGAAAAGAGCATTTAGAAAACACTGCAGTAGTCTGCTACTGTTATTAAAATATGAAAGATAGTTTTCTGAGTCTCCTGGCTGCTAAGATCAGCCTTGGTCCAGCAGGCATCCCATGCTGTTCGTGATCTTATCTTGCTTCTGTATCCAAGTTCCTGAGCTTCTGGATACTAAATTGATGCAATGAAGCCTCTCTTTTGACATTGTGTAACATCTGCACACCCAGGTCTTGGGTGTTGTGCTAGGATCTAAGAAAATCAGAAGACACTCGGGAAAAATGAAGAGTATTAAGATTGTTAGGGTGATAGCTCATTTGCCAGAGCAACATCAATAAATTCAACACACACCCCAGCGAGCCTTGCTCCAGTTTCAAGAAGAGTCATTGCCATGGATGTTGAGGTGGTATGCAGAAATGGATGTCAGATACCGCGAATGCAAAGCACGAGTACTGGTATACAGGATATTTTTACACATTGAACATTGAAATGTTCAGTTTGGTAGTGACTGGAAATTTTCATTCCACAGATTTTGAGTCGCTATGTGAAATGACATGTAAACCACCGAGTTTATGTTCACATAAAAAAAAATACAAGCACAGATGGTACCTTGTCTTTCTGGCAGCGTCAGCAGGTTGAACAAGGATTAAGCAGGTAAGAAGGGTGAAACATAGGCTCCATGGCTGCCACTCTTAGAGCTCCCCTGCTCTTGATTGATGTTGACAGAATTATGATTCCTTCTGAACGAGAAACAGTCCCGTCCTGTCCCCTACATGCCCACCCTCTCTGTCAGGCCTGAAGCCCATTAGTGGAGCAGCCTGGGATGCTTGCATTGTCACTCTGCATTTGGCACCTTGTAACTAGAAAATGTCTTTTTTCAGCTCTGTCAACCTAGTGACCAGCTAGCAGGTCAGTGATGAAAATGAGTTTTTTTGGAAATACTGTGTGGGGATGAGAGAAGGGAGGAAATAAATGAGTGATGAGCACTGAATGCAAGTGGGGAAGGAGGTTGTTTACAGGTATGATTCTACAGCCATGTAAATCAAGTCCTCTGTTCAACTTGCTACTGTAACTGTGAATTTGGGGCTGAGCACTGATGTGTACAAAGTACAAGCTCTGCAAGACAAGGCTGCAAATTCTGAGCTTCTGTGCAATGGCTCTTACCCTGCATTTGATATCATAATCAAATAATCATATTTTAATGAGGGAATACAGCACGCAGATTCTTTTCTTGTGTTACTCAATACTGCTGCAAATTAAAGGAACATCAGGGAAGCAAGAATTACAGCTCTCTGTCTCTTTTAGGGATGGTGCACGCTTGCTTAACGTACAGCTTGACTGTTTTGTCATATCCACTTCATTTGTACGATTTGCTATGTAGCTCATGGCTCACAACAACAAAATGGATGGCATTGGTTTCGTCATTGTGACACCAGACTGGTGAGGAAAATACTTATGTATTTGGCATTTTAGAGTGAGCACATATCAGGAAATTATGGCACTTTCATTTTATCTTAACAGCACGTTTCCCAGAACCATACAGAGAAAACCGTCTAGTTACCAACTGACATTCTCTTGTATTTGAAAAAGAATTGTAAGAAAGTAAAAAGAATGCTAACAAGAGTTGCTAAGTACAATTCTGGAGCATAATCTAATGTGAATTTGTTTTCTGTTATAAGTGAAGTATTTGATTGTGTAAATACTGACCCCCCGTTCACCGGGTCTACAGTTTATATTCTGGAATACATTTTAGCTTCTTCCAACAAAAACTGCTTGGAGTTTGGTAAATTTGTAGTTTTTTAGAGAGTCAAGAAAGAAAGATTAAGTCTTAATAACCCTGACAATTAACTAAATTCCTGTATTTCAACTAAGACCTTCCTTCCACTGAGCCGAGTCCTCAGCACACTGCGCTGCACATCTCAGGCACTGCAGTACTTTGTCGTCAGGACTGTCTTTTGCTTTCAGAGCTCTTAAAAAATGGATTCCAGCTTGGAGCAAAACTTCTGGTAACTAGTAATGACATGGTGCTGGTATCTTGCCTGAACTGAAAACTGAGGGCTGACTACTTGCAGGGCTGCAAGCAGGTAAAAAATTACATTAATTTAATTTAAGTTTATTTCTATGTCCAGGATAAGGCAAAGGAAAGAGGCAGCAGATTTGGACAGCTGAACGAAACTTCCCTATAAATATTTGCAATTATTTTCAGGAGGAATATTCTTATTACCCAGTAATATCTTGCTGTCGTATATGACACTGAACATTTGAATAAGTGAATTTTTGCACTGGGTAGAATGTTTTAGCACTTTCTTACTTTCTGGGAAAGTTTTTTAGCAAAACCAGCAGACTCAGGCTGAGTACTGGCATGATGGATCTTTTTAGAAATAAATGTTAAAAGAACTTGTGTTCCGTAAGTCTAACCCTTTCATAGGGAAACAAGGACAGCAATGTGTGAGGACCGCAACATGGTGTAGTGCGGTTTTGTGCCTCACGTTGGTGGAAAAAACAAGTTGACAGCAGCACAATTTGTAAACCAATTACTGCTCTGGAATTGATAGTCTCACGCTGCTAACTGGGGATCTAACAGCATCAGGTGTTTGACTGCAGCACTGGCCAAACAAGGACAGACAGCAAATTAAGTGCTGTCCTGAACAGCAAAGAAAATATTACATTTCTTGCTCCAAATTAGCAGCACTGAAGTTTTTATTTAGACTTCAAAGTCTTACATAGAGACCAAAGCAGTATGCTGCTCTGTGGTCAGTTTACATTAAAAAAAGTAACAATGCTAGATTGAAAAGAAAACAAAAAGTCACAGAATTTGCTCTTGCATGGAAAAGACCACAAACTCTGGGAGCATTTGCCACTGTGCCATGTGACCGACCTTCCCCTGCCCGTGGATGGTGGATTATCGTCAGAACTATTTGGACACATGCACATGACCTCACAAAAATGTGCACTAGCACAAATATACTTTTTCTCAAGCCAAAAAGGGAACAAAATTTTCATAAAAGAGACCTAAGCCTTGCTCTTGTGCTAGTGATTGGATTAGGTAATGACTAATTAGATGAGGTCATCACTTTCTATGTCATATATATACAGTATTTA
Organism: Morus bassanus; assembly: GCA_031468815.1. Taxonomy (NCBI): domain Eukaryota; kingdom Metazoa; phylum Chordata; class Aves; order Suliformes; family Sulidae; genus Morus; species Morus bassanus. The sequence goes on from CM062577.1 coordinate 31,279,306, forward strand.
TGGAGAATTTGCTCATTCTAATTAACAGAGTAGAAATAGTTTCTTGACAAACTTCATGTTCCTGAAACTAAGAGCCTTGAATTTGTTCCACTTTTGATCTTTCTTCGGTGGCTATGTTTGCTTTACATTAAAATAACTTCTAACATTCCCATTAAGGATAATCCCTCCAGCAGCCACAGTATGACATTTCTATATTAATCTTTTAAGCATTTTAGAAAAGCAAGGTTTCATGTTTTAATAATCACAGTGTTTTTCTCTGAGGAGTTGTAAAAATTTATGGGGCCTTTCTATCCTATTTGACTTCTACATCTTTAGAGTTTGGTGCTAATGGCCCATTCAGCCTGCTTACTCTTTGACTCCTTTTTTATTTCTTTTTCATCTTCTTACAAAAGAAAAATTGCTTCCGTGCCTTACGCTGTTGCAGATGCTATTCAAGTGGTAAGTAATTTCAATCTAACTAGCTGAAAAAACCCCACAGTTTACCCTCATCTCGGAATCACTTGGGGGTCTCCACTGTAGATATGTGCATACAAATCCTTTAATTCTTAATTAAGAACAAAATATAGCCATTTATTTAAAGCAGCAAAAGCAGCAACAACAATATACATACATGCATTTTTAACAGGTTATCAGCCCATCTTAAAAAAAAAAACTTTTTCTGCTTTAATATTTTATCCCATTCTTGCTTTTTTAGCAGAAAAATAAAAGTAATTGATTAACTATTTATGTTTATTATAATTTTAAGATGGCCATAAAAGTGGCTCTCCAATGCCCCTGGAAGCATTCTTGTCCCATACTACTCACACATTGTTCTATGCAGAGCCAGGAAAGCCATTGCAACTAATAAAAATCCAGCCACGCAATCACAGTAACAAAACAAGCAAATTCCTCGCTCTATCACTGAGACCTCTCTCACTGCTCACAGTTTCACTTTCTGAGAGCCAACTAATCTCGGCCCTTTTGGACAAAGTAATTTCCAAAGTGAAGAGAAAACAATATGCCTGCTTTAAGTCAAGATTGCCTCTGTTGATTTCTGTTGATGAAATCCCTGCAGAAGAGGAGATACAGCGTCTCAATTAGGCAAGTCTCAAAGCATTTGTGGTTATAGAGAACAAACCCAATATTCTCTGTTCCAATGCAAGTGGAGGACACTTAGTGGGATCAATTTCTTTTGAGATGCTTCACTCAAGAAATAGATTGACGTGATTCACACAAACATCATTACCGTCAGAAACGGGGTCTTACCCCTTACTGAAGCCACCACAAGTCAAGTCTCACCTGACTGCCCTGTAAAGGACCAAGGGGATCAAAAAGTTTTGCAGTGTCTGATATAGCAACAATAAGCTGTTTCTTGATACAGTCTAATGCGGCCCTGCAAAGAGACTGGGACGGAGAGGATAAAGAACAGAGCAGTCAGCAGCACTTCAGAATAAGTCTGATAATGAAGGAGATGGGAGTTTCAGGGGCTGGGAACACTCGCCGAGGAAACTGCAGTAACTGTAGAGGAGTGGGAAAATGTAGTTTCTATTGCATATTCAGGACTGTAATCAAAGAGATAAGTGCCAAGAAGATCTGCAGCATCCAGAAATTGTCGGGGTTGTCTTGCCACAGCTTCCTCGGTGATCTTATCCTAAGACAAGTGTTTCATAACAGATTGAATGATAGCTAGAATGCACATTTAAGAATAGACATGGAAGAAGCAATCTTTTTTTTTGCACCAGAAGACTCCATTCCCTATTTAAAAATAAAGTAAGGGCATGGTGGCAACTCAGTCACCACCACCTGAGTCAGCACTGCCTCAATGCCCCCAGCAGCCAGCAGGCAGATGGGACTTCCCTCACTACAGCCTCTGTGATTTACTGCATGCACATAAAGCCTGAGTAACATGAGTGCCTCCGGTATGATTTATAGAGGCGTGGGTTGCTCATCTAAGCAGAGGAGTGGGATGCAGAAATGCTTGTGCTCTAACCAGTTTCTGACATGGACTCCTGCAGCCCAAGGCACATCATGTTGTTTCTCAGCCTCTGGGCAAGTTCTCAATTCCTAAAGCAAATCCTGAGCGTTTTTAGATGTGCAGTTAAAGAGAATGGAGAGAGCTTGCAGAAGCGCCCAACTGTTCCACTCCAGCTCTCCTTCCTTCTGTGTATCCAGCTCTCCTCTCATTCAGCCCCTAAGAGTGAGTACTGCTGAGTCACTTGATATGCAAGAAGGTGCAATGATTTTCTTCAGGAGCCACCCTTTGTCTCCCACCTCTGGGAGAGCAAATGCAGCATATCTCTTGCGCTGGATGAAGAAAGCAGTGATGACATTCATCTGATTCACAACCACGTACTCCTGGTCCTTCACTGCTCCAGAATTTTCCTTTGGCCCTTGCTTACCTGACCACTTGGAAGAAAGATTTGCCTCTTTGTTTCTCTATTTGTACAATTATGAGCATAAAATTTACTGCTCTGTATCCTTCTCTAGTGTTTGTAAAGCCACCAAAAATGTATGTCCCAAATGCTGCATTTTTGCTGACAAGCTAAAGATATTTTTCAGCAAATATTGTTGATGATATATACTGTTTTGCTCTCTACATCAAGTCTGATCTTTAGCGGACATTTTGGATAAGTAGACTATTACCTGGCAACATGTCACAGTTTGCAAATGTTACACCAAGGAATAGGGCTAGCATCACAATTTAGAACATTGAATTGCCACCAGAAGTTAAGCAAAGGTTGAAAATATTTTGCTCTTATTCAGCCCAGAGTCCTGCTATGGACCTCCTTAGCCTGTGAACACTACATGTGTGGTACTATGTGGCCACTGTGGTGTCTTCGGTGTTCAATGATATTTGCAGTTCCGTGTCCCTGCACCAAGCTGTCACCCATCACTGGTTAGAGCAGGCTAAAAGCTGCTGTAAATGACACTCTGGCCCAGGGGCAATGGAAGAGCACCAGGGTTTCTAGTATGTTGCTTTTTACATGCATTGTCCTTAAGCTAAAACAGTGTGAGAACATTGCCAGAGATGTTGTGCCTCCAGAGAAACAAAAGGAAAAAAAACCACGCAAGTATTAAAAAAAGGTAAGAGAAGCAGAGGGTGTGCCTTCCCATGGATAACCCCTAAGCTGGTACTACATCTAGAAACCTGCAAGAAAGCACCACTCAGCCCTCGGTGCCTGTACAGAAAACAATGAAGCTAAACTACCCCGAACATTCATAACCGGTCTTCTGTCTACTCCTGAAAAAATCCCAATCTCTCGTTCTTTGTCCTCTGAACTGTAGTCACCTTGCATTACACGGTATGAAATGACTAGCCAGGCTTCCTATTGTCAATGGCGTTAATCACAGAAGATGAATATGGACTGACCAATGGTCTTTATAACCTTGTTTAACAATGTCAGGCACTGACCTGGAGTCTCCTCTCCCTTTCACCCATACCATTCCAGTGGCTCCATTGCAGTTATTTCTGGTTTACACCAGCACCAGTGAAGTCAGACTCAAACAGAAAGGCACTTTTAGGACAGAAAAATCCAACAACCCTTTCGAAAAACAAAAAGAATGAAAAGTATCAGTACCCAGTGAATTTCTTTGCTCTGCGGCTCAGGTGCACAGAGAAACCGCTTTCCATGAAAACAGCGTAGCTTATGCTAGAGTAAGAGAGGCTGGCCTTTGAAGCAGATCCCCTGCCAGCATAAAGCAAAATGTGTTTCACACCCACATATTTTCACTAGCACTTGAAAAATCACAGTAAATACAGTCCATGTTGGTACCAAACAAGAAAATGTCTCTCTGGTGGTAGAGAAACTTTTATCTTTGATCACCAGTGCCCTGCTGGCACTGGAACGTATTTATTTTTTAGCATTCAGTGACCTTTGATACCAGTGACTACAGAGGGCTGTCAAGCTGCCCATGGGCTCTTCCATGCCAGTCTTTATCTGCTTTGTATACCGGGCAGTTTGAAAATGAACTCTGCTTGTTTGTGAAGAGGTAGGTGAGGTAGGTAGCGAACCCTATAGGGACTGTGCCCTGTGTCTGTGAGTGCATGCGTGCATGTTGTGCATGTGCCTGTGTGTGACGCCGATTCTGGGGCCACTGATACTCAGTTAACACACACCTATGTATGTGTGCATGTCATCAAGGGAACTGCAGTTTCTTTCTCTTATACAGTATAAAAAGTGGTATTTGTATGGCCATTGGCTTTAAAGGGCAGTCTTCAGCTGGGAGACAGCGTACCCTAATATCCTGGTGTCCACTTGGTATGGCAATGAGCCTTTTTATTGTCCTTGTATCTTGTGATTATCTTCTCTACCACATTAATTAAAAACACTGCTGTGACCTGACCAAACTTGCAGTACTCCCTGGGCTTGTACTTCACCCTGGGCAGTGCTAGCTTTGGGGAGTTTGCATAGCCCAGTTGCTCTACGACAGTTCCATTTTTTCAGCTAAGTTCCCAGCCGGAGAGGCACATGTTGCCCTCAGCTAGCTGTCCCAGCAAGGACAGTGCATGGCTCGTGTTCACCTCGATGTCACTCGCTGAGAAAATGCCAAGTTGGGGAGGGAGGAAAAGGTGGCTTTTAGTTAGACCTCCACCAACTAAATCAAGCTAAAATTACCTATGCCCTTTGCTTAAGTGCCACTGCTTGAGAAGCAATCTCATTACGTGTGGTAAACACGTAAGCTTAAAAGCATTCAGCTAAAACCAATCCTTCTGCTGTCCCCTGGTCACCAACTGGCAGCAAAGCTCCACATCGACACCAATCTGGCAACCTGTAGAGTTTGCCCTCTATTACATTTTGCTTCTATAAGCACAGCTATTATTGGAACTGCTTACTTGACCATATTGTGTGCTTTACCTCCATCTGACAATAATTCATTCTTCCAGCTTGCAACATTAATTACTTATGCACACTGTACACACCGCTACTCAAACTACATATACACGAAGAAAGCAAAAAGATTTTATGTACGGCTGGATTTGTTGGGGTTTTTCCCTATTATTTTTATCTGATGTGAGGACAAGAAGATATATTTAGGTTATCTACAACTTGAAAGTCAACACCCCAAATACTCAGAAATGTAGCATATTAACAAATACTGGCTGGCTCTGTGCATTATTACAGACAATATAAAACATAGCTCAGTATCTCTATGCTACCCGATAAGCAACGGAGGCAAGACTTCACTTAAATATGTATTTATGGATGGATGTGTGTGTGTACACATACATATATGTACTTACATGGAAACACACAAACCCCCCCCCAAAACCATGACCAAAAAAAGCTAGTCAAAGTGTACACATGCTTTTGATGATTAACACTTTCCTATCTGTCACATTAGCAACATAAGACTGGAAGAGATCCTGGCACCTCAGGAATTCCCAGCCACTACCAGCAACATATTGTGCATCTCTCCTACCCATGGATCGGCATTTGTCTGTAAAGTAGTTGCAGTTTTCAGCTCTCTGCTCTTGTTATAAAGTGTCTCTTACAATTACCCTGGGCATCCTGATAGACTAATAACTGTCCTAATACCTGTGATGAGATCCTATACAGCAACAGACACGATGGTCCAGCAGCGCCTTGTGTAATGTCAGCAGTGCCTTCCTATTGCTACTGGAAGAACCTTGTCTAGGATCACATTTGTCATTTCTATTACTGCCTCATGTACCGATGGTTCACAGTCATCCACTGACAAACTAATGTATCATTTTTTTTCTTTTTTTTTTTTTTTTTGTTGTTGTAGCCTGTTTTCTTCCTTCCAGAGAATCTATTTGTCTTCATCCTTCTGCATAGGGTTCTGTATAGTTAATAGAGACAGACACATCCACAGAACAGTTCCTCTTCTCCTAAATTAAGAATCCAGAAGAGGCAGGACGGACCTCCATTCTTAAGGTATCTTCCTGTTTTCATTGGCTGCAGAAGAAGCCCTGATGACCAGCTTGAAGACACCACCTAGTTTTTGATGGCTAATGGTGAAGTGCATCCCAAATGTATGCTCTTTTTATATGGAATTGCATCCCATTTCCATTGCTCATTGCTTTCACTGTCTTCCACCTCACCAGCCATGCTATTCTGATCCTGTTAATGACAGTGGCTCTGGACTGTTTAATCAGAAAATTTCTTTAGCATACTCCAGCTTAAATGGCAGTAGATCATTATAGTGAATATTAAACAAGTTCAGCCTTGAATCACTAGTAATCTCTCTATCCCAACAGTAATCTATTGGCACCTCTCCTTCAGACAATTCCTTATACATTTTACTGTTCCTGTACTAATCCCCATCTTCTCCATCTTAATTAATAACTTCCCATGTGGCATCGTATCAAATGCCTGACTAAAATCCATATAGATTAAATCTACTACATTTCCCCTTGCTTAGAAAATCAGTTATCTCAGCAAATAAATAGTTCAGGATACTCGGCAAAACCAACGTTGTGGTTGCATTTTATCCTGTTTATCTTCTCTTTCGCTTTCTCCTTTTTTTCCTAGTTAATTATATTTTTCTTCAAAACTCTTCTGAAAGCCTGAAATGGTCTCAAAATCAATGAGCTCAGTGGCTACTTAGATAACTTTCTAATAAATTTAAAAATAAAAGTATTATATCTATTTTCAAATCACGCAAGAACAACCTCCAGCTCAAAAATTTATTTCAGATTTTTGCTATTAATCTGGTACTTGTTCTATGGGAATTCTGGCATGGAAATTACCTGGTGTCCCTCGCTTGAAAATGTTGAGCTCTTTTAGATTTGCTTTCACCTTTATTGGGACAATTTCCATTTTCATCCCCTCATTCCAACTAATCGTGCTGGTTTTGCTCCCTTCTTCAACGCCATTTTTCCTCTTAAAAGCTATGGCAAAGCTTTCATTTAGATTTTGGGCACAAAAGTATTTTTAATCTTTTCCTTGTCCACACACTTCATAGTAGCACCAGTTCTTTTTGTGTTCTCTGTTTATTTGCATGGCTGAAGAAGTATTTCCTTTTTGTTTTAATTTCCTTCTGACATCTATTTCAGAGTAATTTTCAGCAAATCTCACTTTATTCTTAACACACAGAGGTAGTGGTTTTGTTAATCAGTTGTTTTCCTTACTTTTTATTGCTCTCCCATAGTCTAGTGAAATTATGCCATTGCACAGACTATATTAACTAACAGGGTAGACATAGTTAAATACAGATGTTTTGTAGATAGGTACAGAGTGAACATATTAGCGATGAAATTCACAGGCCAACAGAAATCAAAGATCTTATTATAATGGAAGCAATGTTTTTATCTGATTAGAGTCACAAAACCCCTTGCATCAGCCCTGCGTATGCCAGAATGCCTAGCAAAAAGCTTCAGCTTGTAGCAATAAAAATATTGTATGTTTCTTCTCTTCCAGGGAAATGAAAACTTTCTATCACTAAGAATACAACAGAAGCAGAAGTGTACAAAACAGTACCTTGTACAAGCACTAAATGACTAGCCTAATTTCTCAAACTGTTACCTTCTGTTTTTTTTTTTTTTTAATTGGGTTTCTAACCCCATGATTTTGAACAGAACCTTTACAATGCAAACCAATGCAGAGCTAAGTGAACCTGTGAGCCATTGCAGCATAAAACTAGCTCTGAATTGGGGACCTTTGTGGATATTTTTGATACTAAGGATTCAGTTTACATTCACAGTTTCTGATTTTCCTTGATTACATATGATTTTCCTAAAAGATTGTATTTTGATTTTCAGCTGAGGAAAAAGTAGTTGTAGAATTTGTGCACTATCAAGTTTTGAATTAATAAAAATAGGAACAGGTATGAGAAATTAAGGTATCATTACACAAAGGTCAAAATGTAATGTTGTTTGCGTCCTTCAGCCAGCTGCAGTCAAAAGACCCTAGATAGCAGTGGGGGAACCAACTAATCCAGCTAATTATAAAGGAGCTTTATTGAGGATAGTATATTCATACGTAGAGCATTTGCAGCTAAGAGACAAAAGATTTTCAAAACCCGCCTTAGCATAAGATTGTGGTCTCCTCCATGGACACTTTGGAGTCTGTTGGAAAAGACCTTCCAGACACATATGTCTGACTGTAGAGGGATATTTCTATTGAAGGGACAGTAAAATAACGTTTCAGTGTCATGAGCTATCACCAGCTGTTCTGTTTGTTACCATTCAAGAACAATTTTCCTGGGTCACTGCAATGCCTCAGAGGATGCCTCTTTCAGCTCCAATCTGATGTTCTGGTCCTCGGTGTTTTTAGTGACGCTGTCAGGACCACCCCACTGGAGAGGCAATGACTGCAAACATCTGCTAAGAATTTTTTTTTAATTTTTAGGGCTAAATCCTTTTTTATTCTCGAGGAGCAGGCTGGTTAGCCCTCACCTTCACTTTGCTGTCAGACGTACACCCTACGCTGGCATTCTCTGTCCTGTATGTTTTGCTTAGTTCCTTGAATTATAGGGTTTTTTTCCTTTTCGCTTCAACTTTTCCGCCCAGCTTCACCCATCGGTTTACTACTGTAAACAACTGTTTTGCCTGCTAGATGGCACTGGACATCCACTAGCGTTGGGACTGAAGGCAGGTGGCACTGAAGAGCTGTAAGGGCACATGGCCACCCTTTGGTCGTTATTCTATTTACTTTCTGCAATGGCATTTTCTTTGCTCAGATTACTTCATTCCTCACCCACAGCACTGGCTTGCCGCTATAACAATTCTATCCATGTCTTCTTCCTCTTTTAGGATGAGTTTAAACTTGTTATTAGCATAGCTACGAAGGACTGGAGCTGCTTCTGAACCCATCAGTTGGTTGAAAACGACTAAAACCAAACTGAAGCCCTGAAATTCCGCTGGGTTTCAGCCATTGACTTGATTTGAGTCTAAGTATTTTGCAAACAATAACTTATTTTGGGGAGTTAGTATTAATTAATCTTTTCTGCCTGAAAGCAGCATTATAGAGCTATTTGTGAATAGATACTGAGGGCTAATATACAAGGATGGTGTGAAATCTGCTTGTTCTTTGGATTCTGTTCTGAATTCTTTGTATACTGTTAGGACAAAAATCTGTTTTTCATAGCTACCTTGGATGTGTTGTATTCAACATATTCATCAATGCACTGAGGAGGAAGCTGAAGCTTTCATTTGTGTCTGCAGAGCACCCAGCAAATCCACTGCTGCCATCCTGACTGTGCTCTCTTCAAAATAAATGTTAAAAACCCCAGTCAAACAAAATTAGGAATCAAAGTTAATCACAGGTATCTGGCTGGTAATAGAAGTGTCTCTTCAAAGTATCCACTAGCCCAAACCACCCTTTGGAATACACTCATTGCACCACAGCGTCGGTAAGCAAAGTGCCACCATTACCCTTCTAGTCTGGTCTTTCACCTGAGAATGCTGTTCTCTGCACCTCAGTAACACATTCGATTTGCTCGTACGCGGACACGTTTCACCCAGTGCCAGACGTGCCCGCAGTGGGTGTGATTTCTTGGAACTGGAGGGTGTACCCTCTGTTTGGATGGCAAGTTCCCTGGCTGTGGTTGCTTGGAGACATTATAGGTATCACAGTATCTGCCTTGCATGCCTGTAGATGTTTTCCAGGTAGGTGTGGTCATACTTCTACTTGGCTCATCAGATTCTCCACAGATGTCCATGTTTCTAGTGACAGCGCCAGGTCTAGCTTTCTCATTAATTCTTTTTCAACCTTATAATTATCATGTATATATGAAGTTGAATGCAGTGTTGCATCCTACCATATCATTTCTAGGTGCCAGACACCTAATTTCTGTCTTTTTTTTGTCTCCTCTCCACTGAGAATGTGCTTCCTGTCCATTTCCTTAGGGATGCTCAGAACTGATTGTCCCCAAACCTAGAGAAGATTCAAACACAAGTAAAGCTTTTTGCAGACTAAATCTTGTGGTGGTGTTTTAGGATGTTTCTCCCCTTCTTCTCAACCTTCTTCACTCTCAAATGTTATCACCTGCCTAGCAAAGTTGGCAGACAGACTGAAATGCTGTGCTTCAAGCCATTCCTGTGCAAAGCCTGGCACCTTTGTTCAAATGTCTGATGAAAGTGGGTTTGAACTAAGATGTTGGTCTGTGAATTGGCAGGGGCACACAGACTGTTCTGCTGACTGTTTCTGGGGCGGTAAGCTTCAGCTGAAGGAAGGAAGATTGAGGGCAGACCGTGGCGTTGTTGAGGTCTCGAGATGCCATGCAGAGATTCACAAAAGCGTGTCTTTCTAAACCCAAATGTCTAAATTTGCCTGAAATAACTCTAGGATGCATTTTTCCCGTTTAGATAACATAGCACAAAGACTTCTGTGTATTTGCCTACCAATTCCTCTGGCACAGCGTGAAGCAAACAGCTACCTACACCTCTGTGGCTATTTGCAAGGCCACTTAGCTTTAAAATACAGCTAAAAGCTGCACCACCAATCTTAAATTAACTTCCCTGGTGGGGGAAGAGTCTTGAATCGATCCTTATCTACTTCATGGGTCTTCTGCTGACAGTCAGGTTTGCTGTTCTCACCACTGTTAAAGTGTTCTGCTCTTTATTGGGTGTACTGTGAACAAACCACCAGTCCAGACCTTTCTGATATGGCTGTTGTGATTTGCCTTATCTTTATTTGCTCCTCAAGCCACTTTGGTAGAACTGAAGAAACCATCTCCTGCAAAAACTTTGAACTCTGGATGAGCAACTAGAAAATATCTTTATTATCAGGGAAGGAGAGCTTAGGCTGCAGCTGGGATCCAGCTGAAGTGCATGCAAACTGCAGGGATCTGCACAGGAAGTGGCTGAGGGTTGCTGGCGTTGAGGCTATTAGGGAATTCTTAGAGATGTGTTAAATGGTAGGCTCAGCTTCACTAATGAATCACCTTGCTCAGGCTACAGAGAATTTTGGTTATGGGTGGCTCTGAGGGCACAGAAGAAAAGAAAATGTCATCTCACACTTGCAGCTAATACAGTGATTCCTACATGGGATAGTGGAAGAACTCCTGTGCACGATTACGATAAAAATGTTTACATGCATTGCTCCTGTTATTGCAGATCAATTAGGTACTGTAGGGAGAAAGTGCTACAGAGGTATAATTCAGATTTCTGCACAGTTGTACTTTGTGGCAATGGTCAGCAAAATTAAGATGATATCAGTTCACTTAACATTTTACAAAATAATAGCTTGAGCTTGCAGGCTGTGCACATGCTTAGTGTAAGCATCTGAATAGCCCCTGCTTGCTCAGTGTGATTACTGATGTGCTTAAAGTTAAGCATGCATGAAAGTCTTTGCAGGACCAAGGATGCAAAACACAAATAACTTCTCCCCTTGATATACTTCCAGTAGGTAAATAACTTAAAAGGAAAAAAAAAAAGCACAAAACAAAACTTCAGATTTCTACGGGTTCTATGGGTGCAAAGGCCATGTCTTCATCTGTGTCTTGGATGGTGCAAAATGCACTGTCAGTCCTCAAAAACCAGACAGGAGTGATAACAAGCTAATATGCAAATTGCATTCCACATGAGGATGTTTTCTTCATTTGTGTATAAAGCTCATTTCAGATTCCAATACAGGTAGAAGCTATAATCTATATAATTTCCCTTAACACACACTTGAGACCTCATCAGTGATGGGAGAAATAATCCTAACAAACGCCTTTTTCATTGCTCTCGCCCTGGGAGGGAGCAGCAGTATGTGGGTTGCCGGGAGGCAGTGGTGGGGCTCCGGGCTGGGTTTCGGGGTGCGGGTGGCAGGGAAGGGGGGGCGGCTCGGGGAGGGGGAAGCCCTGGTCCCTCGGTGGGAATTACCCACTCCCCGTCCCTCTCCCAGCCCCGCCGCGGCAACATTTATTGCAAAAGCAGGAAATTGCTTATTACTAAACTAGCTGGCAAGGGAGCGGGAGCCGATGCTGTTCCACACTGGCACAGCACTTGCTTAGCTGCTGCTTTCCCTGCCTCTCCTCGTTCCGCTCTTTCTTCTTCTTCTTCCCCCTCTTTCTCTCTTCTCTCCCTCTCTCTCTCCTCTTCTTTTTTTCATTTTGGCTTCTATTCAAATGTGGGTCAGGGGTGAGCGGCTCCCAACGTCACAAGCTTGCAAGATGGCGCTGGGAGGAAGGCTGTGAGATGAGGAACAGGCTGGTATAAACCGAGAGGACAGGAGAGGGAGAGGAGGAGGAGGAGGAGGAGAGGGGAAGGGGAAGAAAAGCTGCTGCTCCAGATGCAATAAGAAGGTAACGCGGAGCGGGGCGCGGGCGCGGGAGGGGCGCGGGGCCGCGCGTCCCGCTGGGGCGGCCGGGCGCTGCCGGGCTCCGCGGTGCAGCCCAGCCCCGCTCCCCCGCTCTTTATTCGCGACCCCGGTTATTTGCCCATCTGCACGGGTCCACTGGGGAGAGTCGCCGGGGTGGCGGGGGTGTCCCCTGGTTCCCTGCTCTGCAGCAGCCGTGCCCGGCACCAGCGGTAGTTCCATTCAAAAGAAAATAGAGATCATTTTCCTTCCCCTCTTGCCCCCCTCTCTCCGTGCCCCGGGCCCCCTCCCCTCGCTCGCCCGCCGCGCTGCCCCGTTGCTTTCGGGGCCGGGGCGTGCGTACGGTGCATTCGCCGCCGCGCCTGCCCGGGGGTTGCGAATGTTGGCTATTTGGCTGAAGCGGCTGGAAACTTTCCCCCTCCTCCCGTGCCATTTGTGTGTGTGTGCGCGCAGGGGTGCGCGCTGCCCCTGCCCGCCGGCGGGGGGATCGGGGCGGGGGGCCGCAGCTGCTGCCCGCCGGGGCCGGCCGGCCGGGGGGTGACCGGCGGGGCGGGCAGGCAGCCCCGGAGCAGCAGCTTCTCCCCATCGCCACTCGCCCCCCTGCAAGTGAGCCGCTTTTTTTTTTTTTTTTTTCTTTTTTTCCCTGCCCCCCGAAAGGAGGGAGCGGAGCCTCGGGGTGCCGGGGGGCGTGTTTGCGCCGGGGATCCGGCCGCATTGTGGAGGAGAGGGCAGGGAAGGGGCTCCCGGGACTTGCATCGCCTCCTTCCCCCCGCAGTCCGTCGGCGGGGCTGCAAGGCGACGATCCAGGCCGGCATCCCCCAGCCCCAGCGCCGGCCCCTGCCCCACCGGGCACCCCCTGCCCTACCCGGACCGCGGTGAACTTTTGCCCCGGCTCCCCCCTTCCCTGCCGCCCCCCTCGCCCTTCGGGATCGCGAGAGAAGGACCCGCCGGCCCCGCTCGCTCTGCCCGGCGCTGCGGGTCTCTGGCTTTTGTTATGGCACCGTCTCGGATGCAATGGACGGAGCGCAGGATCGCGCACCCTCCCGCGGCCGGGGGCTCGCAGGACCCTGCCCGCCCGGCTTTGTGCCCCGGAGGAAACGCGCGCTTCCCCGGCCCCGCCAGCCCGGCGCAGAGCTGTCCACCCGGTTTAACGAAAAAAAAAAAAAAAAAAAAAAAAAAAATTAAATTGTACGCCCAGGCTGGCAATACTGTTGCCGCGGCGCGTAACACTGTAATTCAGGGAGCCGGGAGGGCCGGTCGCTGCCCGCGGCTGCCCGGTCCCGGGCGGACGGCGCCGCGGGGCCGGGCCGGGCTCTGCATCCCCGGCGCGCCGGGGCCGGTGCCAGCTCGGCGGCGGGGGCAGCCGGCCTTTTTTGTTTCTCGGGTCGCCTTTAAAAGCGAGGCAAAACCGGCGGGGGGCGGGGGGGGGGGGGGCTGCGTGCGGGGCCCGGGAGCCCCGCGGGCGCGCAGGGCGGCCGCGGTGCCCGCAGCGCCCAGCCCCGCTCCCGGCCTGTCCCCGGCCCCCTTTGTACGGGGCGAGAGCCGGCGGGAGAAGTCAATTATTGACTTCTGCTTGGCCTGCTCCCAGGTGGAAGCGGGCACCGCGCGGGAGGGCGGCTCTCGGCGCGCCCCCCGCGCTCCCCGTTATCGCGGCCGCCAGCCGCGCTCCCCGGGGCGCCCCGCGGCCGCCCGCCCCGCGCCCGGCCCCGCCGCCGCCGGGCCCGCCCCGGCCGCTCGGTGGGCGCCGCCGGGGCCGCGGGGCCGCCGTGCCCCAAACTTCGAGCCGCGGCGGCCCGGGCGGCGCGGGCGGGGCGGGCGGTACTTGCGAGCGGGGCGGGCGCCGAGCCGCGCACCGAATTAATGCGCTCTGCGAAGCCGAGGGTGGGAGCGGGCGGCTGCCGAAATCGCCCTGGATGTCACTTGGTTGTTGGAATAGATCTCAGAGAGGAGCCAGAAACCGGTTGAGAAACGCATCAAAATTGCGTTCTGCTAATAAAGTGTCCTCTGCCCAAAACTGGTTTAAATTTGTTGCGGAATGCTGTTTATATCTGAATGGCTCCCATGTTTTTCCACAAATTAAAGGGGAAAACAATATGCAATAGTCACTTTCATTGGAAAATGTCAGAACTATGAGCAGATGTTTGCTGTGCTTGATAAATACAGTGTCTAAACAACTAGCATTTCAAGATGACTTATTACCATTTTTTCTGACTCAGAACTATTGTATATACTACAGCAGCTCTGGAGGGAAAGCTGTAAATGGCTCCTTAGGATTTCACAGCAAATCTACACGGGGAAAATGACATATGGAAAGAAAATTGACTTATTTCCACAACTGCAAGTGGCCTCCTTTTTGCGCCTTTTCATTAGCAATCTAATCCTAAAAGCATTAGGAGCAATTATTTGCAGTGGTGCCTGACATTCTAGGTCTAATTATTTAAATCAGTTTAACTTTTGATGGTTGACCCATTAGGTCAAATCTGTGTGCCCTTTGTTATATTTATTAAAAAAAAAAAAAAAGAGGGGAGGGGGCTCTTCGAACTTGCCACCTGCTACTGACATATCATTTTAGCTCTGGAGGAGATCCGCATTAAGAATAAGCAACCTCTTACATTTGTTACTTTCCATTCTCACCAGGGTAAGGAAACCCCGCATAAGTGCCTTGTTCTTTTGCGTCTAAAATCCATTGCTTAATCACAGCACACTTGCATGGCCACAGGGGTGTAGAGCAGGGGGAACGGGAGAATCCGAGGATATAGCAGGTTTTTCTTATGTCATGCTCCCTAATCTACGCGAAATGCAGACGAGATGCACATACACAAAAGGGAAGATTTTTCAGTGTTTGGGGCAAAAGCTTCTTCCAAGGATCTGGGAGAGCTCTAAATCTTTAATGCATAAAGAAATCGCTCACGTTAGTATTCACATACGTTGCTGGGCGGAATGACTTATGGATGTGTAGATAGTAATAAGTATTGCAAGATGCTTGAAGCACTTGGCATCACGTGGCCTGCTGTAGTGTCAGTGCTGAATTGTTTGGCAGAAGCCAATGTGTGACAAGGGTTGGGGGAGAGAGAAGGAGCGAAAGAGAACGTTAGAGGCCTTATTCCAGGGGGGTTCAATTTATGTTCGATTTATTTTGATTAGTCATTTAAAACAACAAGAACGCAACCTAATGCCAATCAGTTTGGCTATGTAATGGATCGAAACTCTCCAAAACAGCCACCGCAGCCCAAAATTGGTGGTCACAGCATGAAATCTGAAGTTGTGAACGGCAGATCTGGCTATGAGAGTTCTCATTTTCTAGCATCTTTACAGCTCATAGTAATTAAGAGCTGTCAAACAAGAACTGTATGTTGTGCATTCCTTTGACCTTGTATAGAAAACAGTACGTGGGTATTCTTTGAGCTCCTGCTAGCTTCTTTGCTGACAGACGTAGGGAAATAGGATAATGTTTGAGAACTGAGGTGCATTTGCCTTCATATCAGAACTCCTGTTTGTGCTGACTGCAGCATTTAACCCTCTCATCCAGTCTGTCGAATGTATCGCAGCTTGATAGGTAGAAGGTATTGGTATGACGAGGTTGTCACGTTTTCTCAACAGAAAACCAACTTTCCCATCCCCTAACCGAATCTGACTGATAAAGCGTACGAACAAAACTGCAGTTTCTGACAACATCCGGGGAAGAACATCATTGCCACAAAGTGACATTTCAGTGCAGCGGCAAATGTGGTCTTGGAATGGGAGACAGCAGAATCACATTTGTGACATAGCCATTATATTGGCTGTATTGTGACAGGCAAAGCTCAATGGGAAGGGGGACCATTTCAGCATCAGCGGACATGCCTACCCTGCTGGGCTTGAAATAAAATGAACAGGGCTCAGCTGCGGGATTGCAACAACAGAGTGCTGACCCAACCATAAGCAGGAGAATATCTTTTAAAAAATAAAGATGACTTTTCCTTTGGTTTGATGTGGATTGAAAACCAGTGATTAAACCACTAGGGCTGCTTAAACTGGTTTTTATCTTGCTGTAGTATCGGGAGCAAGGACAATGCATTGCAATAGAGATTTCACTCTGCTGTGCTGTAGCTTATTGGCAAAGCAACTGCATTGGTTTGTTTGGGTCTTTTTTTGATCAGCGGTGACAGTGTGCTTACTTCTCTCAAAAGCAGCAGAAACAATGTAAAAAAAAAAAAGTGTTCCTGAGAGTTGTATTTTCTTGTTCAGTTAGCATCTCCAGGTTCCAACAGGATGCCAATTTTAAGCTGGGTTTCTTTCCTTGAAGTGTACGTGTATTACAAGCTAGCTGTCCAAACTTGTACGTTACTCACGCTTCTTGTTTGCAATTCCTGGAAAGAAAATTCACCCTCCAGTGCTGGCTCCCACAAAACAAGGAAGAAATGAAACAGTGAGGTCAATGCTGAACTTTAAGCTGATACAAAAGGGGTTGTTACAATAGCTGTAAGGAGGAGACTGCAACACTGCAATAGCTGTACCTGCTGTAAGTGACAGGTGGGAGAAATTTTGTTCTTTTTCATCTGTGTTTGGATGACGGCCCAGTGCTGGCCACAAACTGCAATCCAGGATTAATCCTCACATAGTGTTTTCTTTCTATATATCAGATTTCTCATTTTGTTAATAAGCACAGCCTAGCGTGCACTTCAAGTCAGCTGTTCTGGAGAGGAAGCAACAGGGTTTTGCATCATTGAAATGACGGCTCTTATGCTTTCCTAGGGCCTGTATTGTTTGACCGGGGCAGGGCGGAGGGTGATCCTTGTAATCACAAATCCTAAACAGGGATTCTAGTTACCGATTTTACTTAATGGAAAGGGGTGGGGAATCTCCTTTATCCAGGATTACATATGTACTGTATCACATTTTCTGATGTGCACACTGCGGATTTGAAGGGGCTAAAGAGTGATCTTTTAAACTGAAAACCTCAAGCAGGTGTTTGGAAATGGACCTGTTGTGGGAAACGGTTGTCAGCAATGAGCTTCCTTCAGCACTGGCTTTCTTGCTAATGAAGAAAAGACAAAACTGCTCAGCTCTCCTGCAGAAAGTGTCAGAAGACACACGCACTGACAGCTAAGCGGGGAGAGGCAGGGTCCTGGTCTTCAGCTGGCAATAAGAGTTTAGAGAAGTGCAGGGAGTTTCCTGCTCAAAACTGTCATCAGGGGCTGCTCTCCCAGTAAAAATGGCCTGAAAACAGGGTGTACTTCTTGCTTCTGTTGCTAAATGGTCTCAGAGATCTATGCAGGGAGTAGGAACAACTCCCTCTTGTTCTTCCAGCTTTAGATACTGGATGGAAAAACTTGCCAATGTTGTCCTCGCCCAGGTTCTGGATGGGAGGTAGAAAGCATTTCATGTCAGTATGCTGGCCTGAGGCATTCACTGTCCTTCAGTCTCTTGGAAGAGGGGGTAGCTTTCAATAATATATCAGTTTGCCCTGTCCGCTCCCTTCCCCCACTGAACCAAACACTGTGCAAGGTAAAATTGTCTTCAGATCAGTCCTTTGCTGTGAGTTTTAAAAGAGAGACATGATGGACTGACTGGGGAAGAGGCCTCATATGGTAAACAACCTTACTCTGCTCTTCATGCTGGGCTAGTCCCATTCATTCCTGGACTGGTTTAAGATGACAGGGGTGTACAGCAGATTCCTTCCCCTAAATGTGGGCTCATTTCCCGTTGTATAAAGAACCATTCAGTGTGTGGATTCAGTTTTCCAGGAGTCACATAAAGACACTGCCATGGAGGACTCCACTTACTGCATTTCCATCTGCTGTCAAGATGCCACCAGCCAGTTTGACAGTTTGGAAATCTTTTCTCTTGTCCCATAAAGAACAGAATAGGGTAATTTGCATTGCCAATTTTAACTGAGAATTGAAATCAGCCAGCAAGAAACCTTATTTTAAAGCTTGCCTGTTTGTCTATGTGGTAGTTACTCTCCAGTGGAAAGACTGGATCTCACTGGTTTGTACCTATTAAAACATGATGATGTGCAACTAAAAATAACTTTAAAGTAAATTTAGTATTATTTTCTGTTAAGCAGGAGGACAGGATTTAACACATTCGAGCTATGATTTAACATGCAAATCAGAAACAAAGTTAATTTACTATGTTATTGTTTCTGAGAAATGTATCAGGCAACTCCTTATATAGCATTACATTCAATGAAATGCTAAACCTGAGTATTTTGAAGTGTTAAATAAAAATTTTTGGAAAATATTTTCTTATCAAAATACTTTCTGACGACATCCTGAGGTCCCTTCCTATGTGACTTATTCTGTGATTCTTATTCAGCTCCATTTTAAATGTGAAGCAAAGGAAATGTTCTTTGAGCAAAAGGGAATTGATTATTTTCTAGTTGTGCTGCTCTTTTATGAGTTTAGAACTAGCAGATATTAGTCTCTAACACGTAGTTTTAATTTGGAGGGAAGTAAGCTTTCCTGCCCTTCTGCCCCTCCAGTCTGAAAGAACTAGTTATTGAACTAAAACTGAAAAAACCATCCCCACTGTCCCTTTACAAGAGGCTCCTGATGCAAAAGGTTAGCTAACTGCCCAGGATCGGATGAAACAATAAAGTAGTGACTTTCTCTGTTTAGTGATTGACTTTCCTCAGAACTTGACTAGCAAACACATACAATTGATGACTGACTTTTTTTTAAACAAGACCCATTTCAAAGAAGGTTTGAAATTACGCCAGCGTATAGTGAGACTTGAACTTGTGCTGTTTTTATTTAATGTTGTTTTCCTTGCCCCTGGAAGGGTGAGGTGCTTTGTTATTCCTAGTTTCCGTCTACCTTTATAGAGTATTCCGAATGGTCCTCATGTGGAACTTTTTGCATCAAACTTCTCGAGTCCTTGAAAAAGGCTCTTTGTTCATTTTCTAGGCAGTTGTGATGCTCTTTGATAACGTGCTATTAGTGACATGATTATGACCAGTCTTCAAAGAAAAGTGTGGATGTCCTTCTAGGCAGGAAAAATACCTACCAAAGTTGCAGATGGCAGGGAATCCACTAAAAAATATAAATGTGCATGCACATCTATGAAGTCTACATAGCGAGAACTGTAGTGCCAAAATGTTCAATAAAAGGAATTTTGGCATGAGAGTGAGAGTGGTCTCGTACTTCTTCAGATGTCAGGAGACTGATGTTTGGCTGAGAGTGTTTTAGAAGTAATGTAACTTACGACTCCAAAAGTTTTACCCAGAAAACTTGGTTGTAAGTACTTACTGCTACGAATTGGTGCAGTGGTTGAACGTATGCACGCATTTAATTCTTCTGGGTGAACTTGTGGTCTGGGGAACTCTGGGTTTAATTTCCACCACTGATTTAAATTTTCCGTGCTATGGTCATGAAGGAAGTTAAGCAACCTAAGTTTTCTTCATCTTTGAAGTATGGAGAATACAATGTCCTTGGTTTGTCTTGTATATTTATCTTATAAATGCTCATCATATTTAAAAGTTTGCACAATGGGACCCTGACCTTAGCAAGGGCCTGTAAATGCTGCCATCATACACATAATTATAATAAAGCTTCAAAATGGTGAAGCTGCCAAAGGACTAACGCTTTAGTATTATGCAAAACCCATGATGGGGGAGGAAGAGCAGAGAAGATTGCTCTCAAGTCCCCCAGAAATGCTACATTTCTTGGTCTCCACCGTACTTTATCACACAAGGCTTTCAAAATTGCAATGAAAATTGAAACATGCCAGCCATAAAAATTATTCACCTTTTGCTACAGCATTGAAAATATTAATGAGACTATATTTCCCTGCAGTGAACACTGGGGGTTTTTGGAAGGCCTGTTTTGAACTGCCAGTCTCTTCCTGGGAATAAATAAATGCCTCTAAATAATCCCTTTCAGGATGCGCAGAGCAGCAGCTTGTATTTTTTTGTCTTTCCTCCCTGGGTTGCATGGTGCAGTGCCAGCGTACCGCATGACGCAACAGTCTTGGAAATTCTTGGAAAAGCACTTCCGTTTGCTCTAGGTAAAAATTGTGTTGGCAGCAAAATTGACTCTGCTGTTTACAAGCTGGCAGCATTCTTAAGTGAACTCCAAGAAAAGTAGTTTAATATATGCGGTTCTGCATATCCATCCAAGATGCAGAGGAGTTTGAGACTGTTGGCCTGTTATTATGGGTGGTGCCTCCGGAGAGGGAATGCCTTGAGTATTTCCCCAAGTGTGGACCTCTTTTTAGTAGTCGTAGTCAGCTGGCTTATCCCAGTTGTGCTGGGTCTCCCAGTTTCTGGTTGCTACTTGTAAATGATGGGTTTAATTGCCATAGTGATATTCCTTAGCTCCTGAATGAGGGAAAAAGTAACCTGAGTGAGGAGAGAGGACTATAAGCCATTATCTTCATTCTGACAATCTCTGTTTTGGTGGCTAAAACAAGGAGTTGAATATGGGAATTTGTTTGCAACTGATTTGTTGTTTGATTCTGGAAAAATCATTTAATCTGTCTGTACCACTCTATCTGTGTAAGGGCATGATATTTTGAAGATGGCCTGAATTTCCATTAGCATTTGATGAACAGTAAATAACAGTAGTAGCTGCTATTGTCCAATATTTCACCCTGTTAATAGTGCAAGAGGATTTCAAGCTGAATGCTGTACTAATAATCCAGTGTCTTGTAAGTGGAACCAAATGCAGAGAAAACTAGTACATTTGATAGCACTGTAGTACTGGAAATCATGCTGTTATTTAAAAGCTGCATGGAGGTGTAACTAACAACAGAGGACAGTCATGGAAGGAAAATATATTTTAAGGGTCCTGCTGGAACAGCGATCACTGGAGTTTGGAATTAAAATATTTGCCTATCCAGCAAAGAGAGCCTTTCCACCCAAGGATCTCAAAATGCTCTCATAATTAGTAATCTGTGACTTACAGCTGTGTCTCTGGCATCTTCATATAACTTTTTTTGAGACGTTTATATGACTTTCTGAAAGCTGCACAAGGGTTCTTCCCTAACAGAACAGAAGCCATGGCCATAGCTAGACAAACCAGCTTCCACTCCCAGTAGATGAAAATGACTGATTAAGCACCCCAGTTCCCCTCTTTCACTTGTAATAAATAAAGAAAATCTCCCTCTCCCTTCCAAATTTTGAGATTTCATATGAAATGGGACCTGGGCTACATGACGCCAGCTGTACCATTTCAAAAGACTTATCAGTAGTTTTCTCCCTAATACCCAGAGCATCTAATACCATATGCCAGAGGCTTGGGATGTTCCCCATCCATGAACTGGTTGGACAAGAAAGAGGGAAAGGAGTCCAGGTGAGTCCAAGCAAGTTTACGTGTGCATCTACTCTGCCATTATTCAGAATATTTGCCTATTGGTGCTCACTTCCTCCGTGGTTACACATGGACCCATGCTACCTCTGTGTTTGTATAAAACAGCTTGGCTTGTGCCCCCACCAAAAAGCAAAAAAAACCCCAACCCAACCCCAAAGCACTCCCCCCAAACCTTCTTGGAGCAAAACCAAAGCACATCCCTTTTTGAGGTGGAGGGGAAGGTGCTTCATTACAATGGCTTTGACCATCAAAAGTGGTGAGTGGGAGGGTATCTGACAGCGTTAGCTCTCTAGATTGACTGGCTGGGGTCACGTTTTTGTAAGTGAGAAGGTAGCAGCTGTCCTTTGTGGCACGCAGGACGCAGCATTTCAGGGGAACTTGCAGATTTTTTTCCATAAGAACTGCTCCATGCTGTGCCATGCTGCTGCCCACCCCTCCCTCTTCTGTGCCTTGGGAGCGGGGGAGCGGCTGGGTGCCCATCAGGAATACTCGCACTGGCATGGGGAAAGCAAGTCTGCCTCTGCTAAACTTACACATTACTGGAGACTAATCAGTCAAGTTTGCTGCTTTAATTTTATTTCCGGTTCCCAGTGTTTTAAATCTTCAGGGAAGAAAGGATGGCAGCATCTCGAGTGAAGTCAGTGTAATGCCAGGGTGTGGGATTTCCATAATTCAGTGCCTGTCTTACTATTTTTTAACAAAATGCTTGAAATTAAAGACACGGAGAGGTAGTACGAACACGGTGGTTTTGCAATGAAATAAAAAAACGGACAGTGCAAACTGCTTGTTGGTCAGATCACAGTCTTCAGGGGAAACTGTCTCTAATAGATGTCATTGTAAGGGTAATGCTGCACTTGGCACCAAAAATTAGATTTAATGCCATAAATGGAGATAAAGCACATTGCAGCTGACAATATACTTCCAGACCATGTCCCTGGCTAAAGAGCTTGCAATGCAAGGCACAAATAGGTGCAGTATAGATAACTGACAGGGAGGGGGTCAGATTCTGCAAATGCTTACTCAGGCACTTTGCTCGAACTCATTGTGACTGCTGGAGTAAGAGCTTGCACAATACAGCCTGAGAAGTAGGGCTGGAGCCTTATAGCTGTTGGGTAAAACAGAACTGCTTGGGGGTTTTATTTATTTTTCAAGCGCCCGGTGAGGCAGGCTTTAAGTAAAAGCCCGCTTCCGACCCTGACTTGCGTGCCTGTTTATTTGCTGTAATCGCCTGTAACCTAGAATTGCAAAACTCCTGTGGATACACCAGTGATGCCTTTGTAAAGTTTCCCTAGCAAAAATTCAACTGGATTTGAAAAGCACATGCTTCTTTCAAAACGCTTAGCTATAAAGTTCAGTCCTGCCAGCCTGGTGGGCTGAGAACATTTTGGAAAAGGTCAGAGGGCCACATCGCATACTACAGGTCCAATTTCCCATGATTTGTTGCCTGAACTCTTTGAAGGGAGCAGAGCACCTGCAAATCCCCTTCTGGGGATTCCCTTAAAATGTGGGGAAGCCTCCAACAGGTGTGTGGAGCTGGCATGGCCTTGGCCCAAGGTGGGGAAAGGTGTGGCTGGGACACGTCTGAACCTGCGCTTGGGCTGCAGCAGGGAATCAAGGAGGCTGTAAGTGGTAGCTGTTCTCAGCTCCTCATTCCCCTGAGCATAGGGAAGGGAAGCTAACCTTCGCCAGGCAGAGTTCAGTAAGCTACGCTCCGCTTTTCTGCAGCCTGTTAGGAAGTAGGGAGTTGCAGCTGCTTGTCCCCCCCTCTGAGAGGCAGTGGGTTGGCTGCCAGGGCAGATGCTGACTAATTGTATCAGCAAAGAAGTGGGAGGCGATAGAGCTGATTCAGATCCCTGGTTTAAAAATCCTGAGCCTGGCTGAGTGAATGCCTGATTAATGTATTTTCTTCTCAGATTCATTTGCTTTGAGGTCACAGTTCAGAGGCTCAAGAGAAAACAGGCAAGACATTATGAGTCTCGCTGGATGTGTGTCACATGCTCACCGCCTAGGTGCTCTCCGTGTAAAACGCTTTGACAAAGTGAAGTCCCAGATAGACTGCAGTACCACTGTGTCAGAGAAGGCTCTGGCTGGGATGACTGCTTGGATAGGGGTTTCAATCTTTCTTTTTCTTAGGAGGCAGTTTGTTGGCTGGCATTAAAAAGTTACTCTTTCTGATGGGTTGTTCAATCTTCTTCATAAGACCTTTCTGGCTTATTTTAAAAATTTAATGTTTAAGGGATAAACGAAGCATTTCTTTTGCTTTCATTGAAAGAGTGTAAGCACTTCATCTGAGTAGGAAAAAAAAGCACAATTATTCATATGAAGTCAGTCTCTATAGTGAATGACTGAACAAAAATGTCCAACTGGAAGAGTACATCAACTCTACTGAGGGCAACAGACTTTTTAATTCTGTTCGTCCCCAGAAGTCCTAGAGAAAAATACGTTTTCTCCCTCCTGCTTCTTGTCAGGTGATCCGGCAGAAGGAAATCTACCTTCTTCCCAGTCTAGTTTTTAGAATGTATTTGCTCTTCAGGAACAAGTCAGCACAGTAATCCTGTTTCATGTTAACCGCTATGAAATATGGTGTTAACTTTCTAGCCCTATAGTGGCAGGAAATGGGATTTAAAATTTTTTTCCTTGAGTATAGAAGAGTTTAGGAGCAGGGTTTAAAAAAGAAAAATTCCTTACAATCGTCTCTCTGAGTCTATTTCCACAAGACTAAGCTTCCAATTCATCTCATTTCTCTATTGTGCAATTTGGTGTATGATTTTAACTGTGATAGCTTTAAATGCAAGTGGACACTTCAGATCCCTGTACTGACTTCAACTCATAGTCCATAGTGTCTGCTTATTTCGATTTATGCTTTGGTTGTCTAACCTGTTGGATTCTTTGCTTCCTCCAGAATCCTCAGCTGTGCACACACTGGCTTTTTCCAGCCATTTCTACATATTTGCCGTATCACTGTAATCTCTTAATTTTCTGGGCTGTGCCTATTCCTATCTGTTTTCTCTGTCTCTTTCCACACAAACTTTGCACCATGTTTTGGGCTGTCCGTCATAAATGTAACAGTAATTTCTTCACTTTAAGCTACTCCAGAACTTCAGAGTCACCAAATAGTCTAGGGTTACATCCATGCAAGTGTTGATGTAGCATCTGTTTGTGCATGAAGACTCTCTTTAGAATAAGATCTGTGTTTCAAAACTCTCTGCAAACATCCTTCCTATTATAATACTCGAAGGCCACTTGGCACAAATCTGTTTTTTCCCGGCTTCCGTGAAACTGATATCCCAGTAAATAAGAAAATATCATTGCAGATACTTTTAAGGACAGCAAAAAGGAGGAACATCTACTGTGACTGGCAGGAAAATCTTCTGGCTGTTCTACTGTCAATGTCCTCCCCCTTCCCTTAGTATACTTTTTAATGTTCGATTAATTATTCTGGAGCAGAGGAGTCATATGATAAAATTCTAAGGAATATTCCAAAAGAGACAAACTTGAATGTGTTGCTGCTTTGTCTTGCTAGATACCAGTGGTTAGACTGAAGCCTCTGGTTGTACAATTCTCACTTGTTCTTGACCTCAAACCTCCAGCCTGTGTTCAAGTGTTGCTTTCTAGAACTGCATGCCCTTATGTCTAGGGGAACCTTGTGACTGATGCAAGGTTTGATATCAAACGCTCTCAAGTCCTATTGAAATCAGTATGTTTAGGGTGCTCATTGCTAAGATCAGGCCCAACAGCTAAGATGCGATTTGCAGATCAGATCCCTCCTGCAGTTGTGTCACAGAGCCTTGGAGAGAAGCAGTAGATACTCTCATTCCCTGCCATGGACAGTCTTGAGCCTTCTCATCAAATTGATCATTATTTATTATACAGACAAACATATCACTCTTTCTGTAATTTAAATATATGTGAATAATACCAGGCATGAGTGTTCCGGTGTGGAATAACTGAACTCAGTTACGCTTGGTGTTCAGTTACAACAAGAAAAAATGGATTTTGGTACTTAGTGCTGAATAGCAGAGGCCAACTTATCAAGTTTTGACATTGCAAAAATGCTATGTCTGAATTTCTTAAATAGCGTGTGTCCATAATAGGCCCAGAGACATGACAGCACATGTGGAGCACATGAAGAGGAAGACAGAGGACATGGATTTTTCTGCAGGTTTTAACAAAGCCAGAATCTTCTGTGCCCTCTCTGCTCTGCCACACAGAACAAAAGCCCCAGGGGGTTTGTTTCTAAAGTCGTCTGAGAGCTGCCAGCACAAAATGAAAGCCCTAAGGGTTTCTCCAGTCATTGAAGGGGCATCCACAGCCTATAAATGTGAAAACGCAACTGAGCTGCACTTTGAAAGTGAGAGGACAGTGGGCTGGCACAGTCACTGGGGAGTCACTGAACAGTCAAGACTGACACAATGTGGAACTCATGAACTTGTGCTTAAACAAGTCATTTGTTTAACCAGTATGTGACTTACTGCATGCTGGTGGCTGTTGGGCCCCACATCCTGAATGTTCCTCTACCACCTTCCCTGTGTCTGTGCATAAGTCAGCTCCCCTTTGGGAGGGGAAGGACACTTGATGTAGCACAAAGCCTGCTGGAAAATCCCAAAGTCATGCTTAATTTCAGACCTGGGCATGTGGGATGCCTGGCTCTTACAAGTAACATGAGTTTTCCTCTGCTGCCTTTTAAGAGGGACTGCCCACCTCTGTGTTGGGAGGCAAGGGTCCACATGGCCTATGTGAGGAGCAGCATGAGTCTGCTCCCATTTTTGGCTCCATCATACAGACATGCAAGCCTTGGAAGTGAGTGATGTTGTTGCTTCCCCCCCCCCCCCCCCCCCCGGAGGCCTCAGCATGCAGCTCACCCTGGGGCAGAAAGCGCTGTAGGAGGGAGCTGCCTGGGCAACGCAGGGGTTCTTGCTCCAGCCCTTGGCTGTCTGAATCCCTGGCAGGCAGAGCGTCTGCACGGCCACTGTCATGGACAGTCGCACCTGATGTGTGGGAGTTACTTGGCACCTTGTGGATGTAGTTTCCCATTGATTTTTGGTGGAATTGATTTATAGAGCTATTTAATGGAATTGATTCTTTTTACAACTTTTTCCCCCTCTTAAAGACCAATTGCTTTTCTTGAGTGATGGCTACAAATTTGTGTTTATGTATTAATATGCTCATGCACCCGCAGTCCCAACTGTGTTCTTTCTATTCACACTGCAAAAGAAAGTCTCAATCTCAAATGCCATCTTAAATTTTAATATTATATTTGATGTATGACCTGGAATAAATTAAACGTGCTAGAACTTGCAAGATGAAATCCTAGTGGTGGGTATAACCACAAAGCAGTGTTCTATTAAGCCAAGGACTGTCGAGAATGTCTGTTGTGGTTGTGTCTGGGTTACGAGTGGCTCCCTTTGGTTTAGTGTAGGTGGATATTTTTATTCTGCCTGGCTTGTGAACAAGGGAATGAAAATTCAGAATTTACCTACGAGAAGTGTAAGACTCTGCTGAGTTTTCCTTTACAGGCCCATAGGTAGGAACCACATTTTTATCCTAAACCCAGTATTTTTATTGTACTTAATGTCTTTCATTGATTGTCACTCCAAAGTGGCTTGCATTAAAAAAATATGATATTCTGTACCTGGAGGAGTATTATGAAAGACTGTGAATATCATAATTCTCTGTTATTATTTTGCACTTTGCAGGTCAGTTCTGTCAGCAAGTTTAACTTGCAAATTTGTGTTGTGGTTTTGGGCTTCTTTCTTTTTTCCTTCCTTTCTGTCTTTCTTCTTTCAAGAAGCACCAAAATAAATTTGGGCAGGATCCTAGCTCTGGGTGGGACTCCTGAGCAGATATTACGCCACCCAAATTTCCAGGGTACAATGAAATAAATCTCTTAAATAGCCAGCACCCAAGTCATACAAGGTATTAGTAATCCAAAAGTTCCACCTTGAATGGCAATGTGAAACAAACAGGACGTCAACCATCACAGTTGTTCTGTGTGATCCCTGTGTGAAATTTAGCTAAGCAATTCGGCAGCTGTATGTAGTAAACTAGAGCTTCCAAGTGGTGGTCTGATGGAGCCCTAAGCATAGTACATTTGGGTAATCTAGTTATCATCAGAGAAGTGACAGAGAGAGAGTCAGCACTAGTCAACATCCTATTTGAACAGAAAAGCTCTCAACTTCATGATTGCTTATCAGAACTTCCACCCTTGGCCAGCTATAATCTGTAGCCATCCCAAAACTGTTGAGAATCCAGCAGGGCTCTATACTGTGCATTTATCTTATATTATGAGTTTAACAGGATGGCCAAGAATAATATCATTAGTATGCTGAATGTGCAACTGCTAAAGAAGTGGGTTGTAGATGTGAACAAAGCTTAGCAGGAAAAACTGTAGATGGTACGTGCATGATGCAGAGCAGATAATAGCAGTTTATCCAGTTGTCTTATATCTACAATTCTAAATCCCACATACCATTAATTTCAGAAAAGGACTCCAAATGTAAGCAAATTGCTCTGACCCAGATTTTAAACTGGTAAAAGAACTTGAATTCATATGCAAGACAATATGGGCCCTTTTGCAAAACATGGTATTTAGATGTGGCCTGCTTAGAGAAGCGTCCAACAACAGTCAACCTTCACCATGTGTCCCAGAAGACAGCGAAGACTTAATTCAACATCTTAGTGATCCTAAATGGCAGTCTTTGAAAGGGAAAACTATATCATTACTTTGTAAATTAAACCTGCAGCAGCTGAATTATACTGTAGTTTTACAGAGGTGTTTTATACACCACAGCCACATTGTAAACTAGATTTTGTTTGCTTGGAATTATACTAGTGATTTGTAGTCTGTCTCTGACAGATGTGTATGTGTCTCTCTCTAACCATCACATGCCCTAAGCAATTATGCAGAGTTAACAAAACCTAGAGAAGGCAACTGCTCTTATCTGTCTTGCCCCATGCCAAGTCTTTGCCTTCCAGTCTCTGCTGGGAAATAGTAGAAATTCCAGGCATTCTTTGGAAGGGAGAGGGTTAAGTTTAAAGAGAAGGGTATCTTGTCTTTCACCACTACTGGGGCGGAAAGATTTTAACTGTGCCTGCTCCCCAGAAGTGCTTCGTTGTGGGTGTGATGATATGGCGCTGGCATGTCCTTGTGGGATGGGTTGGACATTAAGGATCTGTACTGCCAAGGTTCTTCCTTGTCATACGGACAGATTCTGGCATCGTGATACTCAGGACATCAGAAAAAGCATTTACGTGAGAATATGAGATTTCATAGTTGGTGTTATGTAAATTCGTCTATGGCAAAGTCTTTATATAAAAGCATTGTTTGACTTAGGGACCACAGTGCCTTAAGGCTGTCACTGGGTGCTGTACAAGGACAATCTCTTCCCCAAAGAATGTCACAGTCTAAATCGACAGTATAGGCAAAAGGTGAGAAAGGAAGCAGAGACACGAAGAGATGTATTATTCAGCCAAGGTGGTGTGACAGATGGAGAGAACTAGGAGGAGAGACTAAACTCCTTCAGTTCCAGTTTACTTTGCTACCAGAACGGACTACTGTTATTAGAGCACTCTTTTTTGCATCCTTACTCTCCCAACTAAATTAACTTTCCTTGCCTCAAGGACTGACACAGTCCCCGTACAGTCTTCTGGTGTATTTTAGCCATTCCAGAGAACTGAAACAACAAGCACACAAACAAGTTACTGCACACTGACTGATCATTGCTTACTCTCTGTATGTGAGGCTTTAGCTCATGGCAGTGAAAGGTAACCAGATGAAACAGCTTTGTGCCCAGGACAAAGCCAGCCACACAAGTAGAAGTTGCTTCTGGATTTGCACAGCTACACGTCAGTCTTGCTAGTTCTGGAGATGCCTACCTTCTGTTTCGGCCTCTGGGCTCCTGGTGCTGCGCACAAACGGGTGTAAGGCTAGGCAGCGGTAATGCCGCATCAGTCTGCCTTAGCTCCATTTCAGGCACGCACATGCATCTTACCTGGACTGTGTCTGAGCTGTAGCCAGCTCTCCCATCAAGTCATAATGGTGTAAGTTGTTCTTGACTGTGTAACTTAAAAAGAGCAACATCTAAGTCCGACCAGACTAAGTCTGACCTCTGGCCACCTACTCTCAGAACACAGAATGGGCCCCATTTTCATGAGTTTCCTCGAGACGAAGTGGCAGTAAGTGGAAACCAATGCAACTTCTTTCTGCCCTGTACTCCGCCATAGGATGGTTTTATCAGAAAGCTCCTGTGGTTGCCCACTCTAATCTTGCTAGTGTTTTAAATTCCTTGCCAGACCCCCGCCTTACCAAGAGTTCAAGGGATTGCACTTCTGTAGTGCTTGGACTCGGAAAGCTATGAGATGGAAACAAATATTCCTGCTCCAGAAAACGGTAAACAGGACCAAACAGTTACTTACTCTTTGTGTGTTGCCTTGGTAAATTTAAAGACTTCCGTGTATTAAATGATGCAATAGCAAATTCCTTACAAAAAATAAAATGCCTGTAATCAGATAATGGTTGCTCTGGTGCTAGCAGTAACATGGCATTGAATATCTCTCGGTTTGGCTTCCACAGTTCAGGGGCGAGGGGAACTGGAATGGTGTTTACTGAGCCAATAAACTTCTCACTAAACATAATTCATGGGCTCTGGCTGGCTAATAACCAGGACCTCAATGCTCTAACAGTTGGCCCCATACATTTTAAAACAAAGCTTTATTTGAAGTGAAAACTTTAAGAAAAATAAACTTTAGGATTTAGTGGCCTCTAATATTATCCGCCTCCACAGGCCATGAGAGATCTCATAACTAGAGAGTGCATTTTTAAATATTTCTATTGCAGTCTCTTTGACCACTGCCAAAAGACTGCTTGCTCCAGAGACTGCCTCAGCATCATTTTTTGTTTGTTGTTTTCAAACTTACAGGAATCCATACACTTCTTTTAAACTAGCACTGTGCAGGGATTTTTTTCCCCTATTTATGTTTGAAAAGAGTTTCTGCTGACCATTTGAGTGCTCTAGGCAGTCAGCATTTCTTCAGTTATAAGAATAAGGTGAAGAGCTGAAACAAGGCTTACGCTCTTTAAGATGGCATTTTAAAAATTATTTCCATAACCTTTCTTACAGTCCTAGTTTCTCTCTGGAGAGGAGAGATCTTCATCTGAACAGGTTTATTTAAACACTTGCTAGATTATGTAGCAGGATTTCCCTTCCTCTCCTCATGAATGAAGACCTGTGCTTTTGCAGGTTCACTCAAGGAGCGCTCCTCCTCAGAGCACTACAGAACTTAAGATTTGGATTGGTTTCAGATCCCCATCATTTCCCTGCATGTAGAAGAGTATTCTTGTGTTCTCTGTTTGTTTAGTTTCTCATGAATGAAATTTAAATTCTTAAAGAATCCCTAGCAATTCTCAGAGGGGTGTGGGTGAGTGGTGGTTCTGCTCTCTGGCGCACGTGTAATTTGTACTGGGAGCAAAGTATTTCATTTTTAAGGACTGGGAATCAGTTAATTTAGATTTCTGCTAATGGTTTTACCTTCTCTGGGAGACCTTGCCACTTTGAGCTTCAGCTTCTTCCTTGGAAAGATGAAGAAACAACGCCTGCCTGCCTCCTGTCAGATGCTTTGAAGTCTGTAGATGAAAGATACCATATGAATGCAAAGTACTTGCCAGTTAATGTCAGCAAGTAATTTTGCTTGTACCTTGATGGAAAAAGCTTTATTGTAAGCTTACAATGAATGGATCTGCATAGGCACCAGTAGTTCCTTCCCTTTTACTTAAGTTTTTCTGAGAGTTATATTGACTACCTCTCAGAAAGATAGAGGGAGGTTAAATAACATGCAATAGAAGATTATCAGAGGAAATTTCTTGTCACGTGATACCTTAAAGATAATACTTAGTAATATTATGAAAAGGAAAGAAAATAATGACTATGCACCCAGTCACAAGGAGTGCCTGCTAAATACTATCTCATTCTCTGTCTTTCAGGGACTACTTTCTGACGCAGAGCTAAGCCTAGTTTCATCAATGCATAGAGAAGTTCTATTATTATACACCAATTTGATAAGATAATATAATTAGTGTCTTGGTCCATTGATGTGGACCTCTACTGTCCAAAAAGAACATTAGGTTATTAAATCAATTCTCATATTTGTTACAGTAATAAGTTAAAATAGCATTATTTAGACACTGCTTCTCTAAACTTAGATAAGTCATTCAACTGTATCAGTGTTTGCTTATCCACATTCTTCTGCTTTTAAAAACCAGCACAAGTTCACTGGGTAAGTGCAGGCTTTGGATTTCCCGGCTTTCATTGTTTGGTGTGGCAAGGTCTTCCCTGTCAGCTATTTGTGTCTTGCCTGTGTGGCTCTGCCGCCCCTGCAGCAGATGGGCAGTAAGGAAATGAGGGCTCCAGTGGATAAATGCAGCAGCAGCAGCAGCAGCTGCTTTCAAGAAGAGTATCCATGAAGCAGGTCACAAGTGAGATAGTGTCTGGGCATCTAATCTGGAGAGATATCTGCTAACAATTTCTGCTGACACACAGACTGGGAGACCTGGAATTGAAGGCTAAACTGGCACAGAGCCAAAGTCAACAGGGAGAATAATTTTTGGGTAGAAAGGCAGGTCTAAGTTTCCCCAGATTACAGTTGTCTTGGGGAGCCTGGGAGCCTTCTGGCTCCAGAGGAGGAAGAAAGAGGCCTTGCCAAATGCCCATTTCAAGTATAAACGCTATCCCAAGCCCCTACTTCATAGTCTGATACAGGTATTTACTATTCTGCTGGAAGTGGGTTGACTTACTCAAAGGCTGCAAGGAATTGGTTTTGCAGGTAAACTTTGTGTTTTGCTTTTTTTTTAGCTCTAGAGGTGCAGATCCTATAGGACAGTGACGGATTTAGCCTGATGCTGAGGGACCGTTGTGTCTAGTGAGATCTGTTGGTTTTTTTTAAATACTGCATTCTGTATTAACTTGGGCTGCAGACCACAATTGTGCTCTGTCCCCTGGTTTTGTAACACATTTACTTGCATGGGAGCATCCTGCTTCTTGCATGCGTGAGGACTTCCAGGGTGAGAGCTGAGCCCTGCTCAGCTTTGTTCCCAAGTGCTGCAGTGGAACACAGGACTCTCTGAGAACGCCAAGGGCCAAGTTGCACTGCTGTGTGCTCCTGGCATGCTGCTGGCATGACTGTGCAGGGCCAGATGGAGGGGGGAGGCTATTTAACGGGGCTGTGTGTTACTGGAACTTGCCATCTAGCATTCCTCGCTTTCCCCAGTGTGTTCTCCCCCTTCCAGGGTGGAATGCAGTAATTGCCATACCAGAAAGAAGCCATGATCTGTCTGTCTAGTCTGGCATCCTTTCGCCAAGAGAGGCAAACACCAGATGCTTGAAGGAAAGGTACAAGAACTCCTGAAACAAACAACTATGAAAAAACTTGCCCATAGAGGAAGTTAGTGGTTGGCTCACGCCTTAAGGGGAGAGAGTTTCTAGCCTTTACATGAGTGTTCTCTGCAGCTGGGTATTCTCTATCATATACTACGTACTTGCACTTAAGCCATTCTTGCTGGCTTCCTGCCTCTGGATTTGGGGACCAAGGAACTCCACAGGTCAGCTGCACCACTGCGCACTGTGTTTGAGTGGTCCCCAGTCTCGAACTTTTGGAGGGATATTGCTCCACAGTGTGTTGCTAATATCATTGCCTGTAGATCAGCAATCACCACGGGCAGCTGTCGTTCACATCTCTTGTTTATTTTGTTTGCTAGTTTTGATTGTCTCCTGGCTTTTCTTGACTGCCTGTTGTCAGCAGCCCACCTCTTGTGCTAAACGCGAAAACTCTGCTTGCCCACGTGCTTTTTCTGTAGTGCTCCATTTTGCATACCTCTATCCTCTGCTCTTGGTACCTTCTACCTCTACCTGTACAGAATTCTTTCTGTGCTGTACACAGCTTCGTGCTGTGTCCGTGTCTTCCCTGTGTGTTAGGCCTGATGAATATACTCAATGTTCCTGGTCTTTCAGTAGCTCTTCCTGGAGAGGATCCTGAGAGACTGTGTTCCAGGCGGTATTACCAAATGACAGGATTTACTCTGTTCAGTAAACTGTGATCTGAGCTCTTCCCTACTCTTCCCTTCTAAACACATGAGCAGGAGGGTTGGCTCCATTGATGCTCAAACACGGCCACCAGTAAGGGACGACTGAACCTCTCATCTGAGTCAAGAACTAATATCTAGTTCCCTCCCTCCTTGTGGCTGAATCTTCCATCACAAGCTGTGCATATGAACAACGTGTCCTGTCGCATAGGAACATTGCTGGTAACTGGTGTGAAATAGCCTCCAGCAACTGAAAGCAAGACAGAGAGAGGCCTGGCTAGAAATGAGAAAGACCTCAAGCGATAGCTTCAGTCTCTGGTGCTGATGTAGAAGTCAATACTATGCAGGACCTGTGCTCACCTCAGGGATGTGGAAGGGGAGAGTGCTTTTTTAATTATGTACTGCTAATTCTTTCCCAACCAGCCAGCCTGGGATTTCCTTGCATTCTGAGGCAATGCTTTCATCTGCCTCCTGTTTAACAACCTTGACTTGCTCGAGAAGTTCGTTTTCCTTCTTGTGGAAGATTGCATTGAGGCCAGAGTGTTGTTTACTTAACATCTATAATAAAAATTCTTTATCCTTTTTTTCCTTCCTCTCCTACTCAAAAAGGGGTGGCATGGAAAGTAGCACGTATTCTGTGGGGGAAGATCTTTTGGGTTCAGCCTATTTA
The DNA here is from genome assembly GCA_031468815.1 of Morus bassanus. NCBI lineage: Eukaryota > Metazoa > Chordata > Aves > Suliformes > Sulidae > Morus > Morus bassanus. The sequence goes on from CM062577.1 coordinate 31,313,530, forward strand.
TTAACCGCAGTTACCAGACTGCTCTCACTTCAAGCAGTTGGTCAGTCTCCCTTGTGCTAGCTGGACTTCTATATAGTCTAGGGTTCTGATTTGCCACAAGCTTTCCCAGCAATCCTTGGTAAACTGAAGTGGAGAAGTTAAGTCTCTTTTCCTAAAAAACAGCTAGAAATTTACAATTATTTGCCATTTCTCCTCTGTGAAATGATTTTTGCTGAGCCCTTTTGATGAAAAAATGTTGTGTTGGTGCAACTAGCTGAGTTGTGGTGTCGTATGGCCCTTGATGAAGCTGTAAGAGGTCTGTACTGCTTAGGTAAGCGGGAAACATACCCAGTTGCTTACAAACAGCACGACAATCTCAATTCTAAAACTTGAGAACCATCCCCTCTGTCAGGTGGTCAGATTAGTAGCTCATGGAAATGGTGGAGGCCAAATCTAGATCCAGGTCCATAAGCAGACTTGCACAGATGTGGCTGGGATCTGGTGTCTGTCGTTTCTGTATGTAAAGTAATGCCATGAACGTTTCTTACGTGCTGTTGTCTTTTCCTATATTTTATTATATCAATGTCCTTTTTCCTTCTGACATTTTAATTTCTAAACACATATGTTCTGGTAGATTGAAACAAAAGGCAAATGCAGAGCCAGAGGTAAGGGTTTTTTTAATGCAGCTTGAGATTTGTAGGCATGGATAATTAGAAAAAATGAATTTATAATTTTAGTTAGCTTATTTTTAAGGGGGGGGGGGAATGCACGTTCTTTAGCATGGAAATGGGGATACTTCCTATGCCACATTCGACTCCAGCATAGCATGTAACTTCATCCTTTGTTCAACCCACTAATCCCTGCATGGGCATTCTTAGAATTAAAATGCTCTTAATTCAGTAAAATTAGATAAACCAAGTTAAAGTTCCTTTTAATGCTGAACGGGTGTGTCTGTACAGAGATATAGTGTGGTTTATCTAATTCACTTTAAATTCACAACTTTAGTTAATCTGAATTAAGTTTCCCAAGTCCTGCCTGTAAAGATCTCTTTATTTAGAAAAAGCTGCTCTTGTGGAAAGAGCAATGGACTCAGCCCTGTCCTGAGGCATTCTGGCGTGCAGCTTGCTTTTTCAGAGAGAGAGTTTCTGGGCATTAGCAAATTGTCTACCACATCCTTTTCTTCTCCTTTCAGAACGCCTCTGTGCCACCTCCTAATATTGAGGTTTCTGAGCCATTAGTCTCAGTAACTTGTTCTGGTTTTATTTGCTGTGCAGCTGAGGAAAAAATATTTCAGCAACTTGCGTAATTTTAGAACAGGGAAAGTTAAATTCATCCTAAAACCAGCCATGAGCATAGCCTTTGATTTGAAACGCCTGTCCAGTGGATGTGCACTGCCCAGGCCAGATACAGAGCAGGAAGCAGACTGGGAGTTCTCTCTACAATAGCAAAGGTTTGTGCAGTAAAACCCAACTTGTGTTGCATTTAGATGGGAAAGCCAAACCATTAGCACAACTATCTTTTTAGGGTCGGAACTTGAGCTCAGAGATTTGCTCCAGGAAATATGTGCTTTTTTTCTTGGACATGATCTTGTGGTCATGTTACCCTTTTCTTATGAAAGGAGAAAGTGGTCACACGGTCAAGTATAGCCATTCAGGACAAACATGGCATAGTGAAACTTGCTGCTTGCCAGATGCAAGGAGTGCTGAACCATGTGAACTTTGACTGCAAGTTTCACCCGGTTCTGTTTATTGGACTGTTTTCCGACTCTTGCCCTAATGGGAAGCTGTTCATAGAATCGTTGCATTGTCTCACGGGCTGCTGTTTTTGCCAAAAGATCAGCTGGAGGATCAGTTGGCTTCCTCTAAAATTTTTCAGTTGCGATTTCCAGTACGTTGATCATGGATGTTATTAATAATAGGCAGGAGACAACAGAGCAAAAAATATTTTCTTTTCCCCCAACTTGGAGTTGGAGTAGAGGGGAGGTGGTTTTCTGTGGGTCAGTTAATGAATTCATATTCCTTCCACCTGGCAAAGTCATGCCTGCCATGTGGAAGTCTCCAGAAGCCCTGAAAGCATCATGCACTGTGCATGTGTACTATAAATAAACTTTTAAAAACATAATTTAAAAACACCTCTGGCAAAGCACATGCTTAACTGAAACTCGCCTGGTGAAGGTTGACTCAGGGGTGTAGGAAGGAGATGGGGAAAGAGCAAGTGGGAGGAAATAAATGGAACCTGCTGTCAGAGAAAAGCCACTTGTTTGTAATTTTCAGGCTGTCCGAGTTCTTGGCATGTCAGCTTTGGGAGATCCCTGGTGACTTTCCAGAGATTTGCCCTTGGCACGCATGTGTGTGCGTGAACTGAGAATTCAGGTATTAACAAAGCTGCATGAACAGGTTTAGTCAACCTACTAGAAAGGGATCAGATGTTGTGGAATTATGGTTGATTCTCTAATTCTAGGAATCCAAACAGCTCCTGCTGACAGTCTCCAATCAATTAGACAGCACAATTTCAACAAGTCCTCTTAATGAATTTTCATGTGTTCAACCTGCAATTTAGATAGCTGCATCCCTTTATTTTAAATGGACAATACTTTTGATCTGCACAGAACCAGAGGCTGTTTGGGGAGATGGAACTCTTTTAGGGGATATTCCCCTGATAGTATCTGTGCATGTATATAATCTGCACTGCTGCTATCTCAAAGCAGGGATGGGTCACTTGCTTGTTTTTTAAAGATGAAAACATGATGCATCTTCGAGCAGGAAAAAGAAGTCTTCTACACCAAGGCCTCTTTAGATTGGCCGCTAAGGGGTTAAACGCATTGCCCAGTTCTGAGGAAGCCTGTTCCAAGGGAGACATTGACTGGAATAAGGTTTTCCTGCAGACACAGGCTGATGTGCTTGCAGCAAAGATTGCAGGCTTATCAGTAAAGATAAACACGCAAGGGCTTCCAAAATCCTGTGTCCCTGCCACTTGTTTGGGATCCTTTTTCAGAGACCAACAGAAAATACAAGATCTTCTTCAAGATAGATGCTACTTCCAAGAGGGCAGCCAGCAGACTTTGTAGAAACAGAGACCATGTATTACTATGTGGTTTGGAACAGGTACAGGAGATATTAGTTTACCTGATTCAAAATAGTACTTGAGACCTTGCAGTATCATGTGGGGTTGGCTCTTTCCACTCAAACATCAGTCTTTTGCTGAGTGCCCAAACGCTGGACAATGCTGGGTTTTGTTGTCCTCACTTAGTTACTTGCCATAGCTAATTTCTGCATGTGGCTTTCTGCTGCCACGCAATCTCCAGGCTTTACTACCCATTTGTTTGCCATTTCCCACAAATACTTTGCATGTTATTTTATTTTAATCCTGGTGCTGAGAGGAGGGGAACGGAGATAATATTTCTTTAAAAGAATGGAATAAAAATGCACAGGATCAGCTACAGAATTTCTGGCACAGAACAGACCTCTTGAGTTGCCTGCAAAAAGAATCACAATGGTAATACTAGGTGTAACTATGGTGTGGCCTTTTAAATAATATATTTTTCTTTATTTTCCTCTCTTCCTGCTTCTATCACCAAACACTGCAAGGCAGGAGATGCAGAAATCAAGCACCTGGCTTCTTGAGGTCAAATTCCAAAAGTCTGCATTGAAAAATACAGAAATTATTCCAGATGGGTGAGGACTGGCACTTTGTTTCTGTCCAGGAAAGTCTGTGCCATTCTGAAATCTCAGCCTGGGTCCCTCTATTTTGCCACCGAGTCTGATTGACACCTACATGTGTGTGGCCCTTTTACACAGGGGTGGACTTAAGTTTGAAAATCCGGACATTTTTGGACTGTGACAACAGTTGGTATGGTGTTTCAATCTGTATTTTAGTTTTTAAAAATTATATAGATTATTTAAAAAGGGAGTGTGGCAACTCACTGCAAAAATCAGAGAGGAGAACAGTTTATAAAAACAATTTAAAAGTTTCTCTCAGTGGAGTGAGTCTTTGAATGTGGAAAGAGGGACTTCGACAATTTCAAAAAATTCTCTTAAACTTGCCATGCGATAGATAAAGCTAGTTCTGAGAATGTGAAAATGTGGGCTCCATGTGCTAAAGCTATTTGAAAAGAGGTGTGAGTGAAGGGGCTGAGGATGGTGTGAACGTCAGACTTCCTGCCTTCTGCACTTTCTGTGTCGCAGCTGTAGCACGTTCATAGTGTGGCACTTCTTTTAAAAGGGACTCTGAACTAACCCAGCCTTTCAGGAAAAGACTAGCTGCAGCCAGAAATTCTGGCCCATTGCAGGACGACAAGAGGAAGAGCTTTGTTACCAGCTTGTGTTTGATCTTAGCTGCTTTTTTTTTTTTTTTGCTCTCAGTAGCATGCTAATGATACCTGTGGGAGGTGAAAAATGGGTGAATTCCTGCTAGGGTGCGGACAAGTTCGCAGTTTAGTTCTTGTCCTCTTCTTCCCCTCTGGTAAAAATTTTGGGGGCTGTCCCAGATACATAAAAAGGAACTTTTTCATAGAATAATCTTCTGTCTTACATCTGCTGAGGACTCTGAATCAGAAAGGCAGTAAGCAGTTGACTCAGTTTGTTTTGTCTCCTCTCCCCCTTTCTTATGTTTAAAATTATGAGTATTTATGGGAAATGACTGGCTTGAAAGTCTAGGACAAGTCTGAGCTGCCCATAAGCCATTCCTTTGCTACAGTTCAGTTTTCCCTTGTTTACTTGAAAGCTGAAATGCCAAGTGCATCATGAATTCCCATTCTGTTTCAAATGCCAGAGTTGCCAGTTTCACATTTCTTACATGTGATTCTCTACATATTACCCCACTCTTGGTATCAGAAAATCCATCAGGGTGGGTAAGCTGCACCCTGGGTCAGAAGAACAGGCTGATGGTGAAACAGAAGGGTGCCAAACGTGGAGGCAAATATGCCCTAGTTTCTGCTGCTGCCAAGGGAGAGGGTCTGCAAGTCTGTGATAAGGAATGGAAAGACACCAAAAGGGATGGGTGGGCCCCCAAAGGCGGCGATCTGGATGCCAAAATATCTTGCTCCAGCTTTGCAAGGAGCAGCATGCGAGTGCTTCAGACGGAGGGCTAGCTGTGGTTTGTGGTTTAGGGAGTTGACACAAATAGTCTCGGGACCCTTTTTTATGGGCCTGCAAAGCAGTGTTCTGCCCAGGGAACCAGAGCCTGTCCTCCTTGGTGTCATCCTTTCTTGCTGAGCAGGTTCGAGGCTGTGCTCAGAGCAAGCAGTCATGGCTGTCTGTCAGAAGGGCTCCTAGCTTAAGAAGCAGGGTTTAGCATCCTACATAGTTTACGCTATGTTAGAGTTAGATTAGGATGGACATGTCTGTAATTAAACGCTTGGGTTTGGGTTTCTGTTTTTAAACTACTGCTGTAAACCAGCAGTAAATACTGTGGCAGGCAACCTGTGGCAATGCTATTGTGCCAAAGAACTGTATGGGATAGGCTATTTTTTCCTTCTTTCAGTAAGTGAACTGTGTAATGTTTTTGTGGACAGAAAATACAGATCACCATGATGACCTTCATTGCTGACCAAACTTCAGTTGCACCCAGACATAACTGATAGTAGTTCTTACCTGGACTTACTTTCTCTCAATGCACATAGCTGGTCACATGGAGGGGAAGTGAAATACTTCAATAATATATATAGCACAAATGCCTGGATGGAATAAGAAGAAACAAAATGTGTCAGAGGGGAAAATGCACTGCAAATCTTTCAAAATCAGTAAGAAAACATTTCCATATTTCAAATATTTCATTCTGCATGAAAGGCTGATGCTGAACCTGATAAAAGTCATCCAGATGGAGGGAGTTTGCTACCTAATACTAAAATACCAGCATGCCTATTGACCTGTACTGTGCTCCTCCTACCTGGCAAAGAACTGGTTACGCTGATCTCCCAGTCTGCTTCCCTTCCAATTGAGAGTTCTTCTACAGGGATGACCAGAGGGAATCTTGGTGATACTACAAAAGAGCCTGTTTGCTTAAGAGGGCATATGTACATCTTTTAACAATCTGGTTGTGTACCTCCTTTGTGGGAGGATCCCTGACCTTATACAGAGAAGGACAAGTGCTAATTAACTTAATTCTGGGAACAGGAGGTGGTATGACCTTTTCCAAAGTGATTCTTTTAGGCTAGAGTTTACAGAGAGGTGTTTGCTAGGACTGATGCCTGGGTTTGCTATAAAAACATTATTCATAGAGAGGTGTAAAATTCCCTGGTGTGGCTGGGGGAAGAAATTAACCTCCCATCCCTCTAGTTTGGGTTCATGGTTCCTTGCCTACAACTGTTGACACTGAGGCCAGATGTGTGTTATTTAGTATCAAAACACAGTTATGTTTTCTGTCTTATCTTTTAGCACTGAACACAGCAAGTAGATCCAAGTTACTAGAACCATTGTTTTGGCCACCATTCACCGTATGTTGTGAACATCCTGTCTTTTATTGGCACCCCAGAAGGAAATTCATTGCTGGGGCATCTTTTTTTTCCTAGCTGTCAAGATGTTGTCTGTCTTGAGCATCTTCCAAATTTCCCCCTCTTCTGCCAAAGAGGTGGTAAGGATTCTTAATGCCACCTCTTTGCTGTACTCCCTCCGAGCAGCTCAGGGACACAATTACAAGCACCCTGAGTGTGCCTGTGCCATTTGATTTTTGCTCTTGCTACCAGCACTAAGCAATCACTCCCAGTTGCCCCAGTGTAGACAAAACCGGAAGCAGCCACAGCACTGCCTTAGCAGCAACTGCAGAAAGCAGAGCTTATGGAGACGTGCCTGAGGTGAGCAGGACAGAGGGCCATCAGTCTGACTCTGTTGAGGAAATGAAACGCAGTCCCCACGAAGGAGACAGGTCGCTGAGGATCCCCTCTGGCTGGCCACATGTTGGGCTCACAAAGCATCTAGGAAGCCCTGGCTGCTGAGAAGTGGGCAGAAAGCTGGCCATGGGGTCTTACAGCTTGAGAGAGGTAAGAAGGCAGCTGATGAGACTGAATTTTCCTCAGGGAAAGAAAGATCTTCAGTCCCTGCTCCCTGTTGTCTTCTAATGTTTTTTAAAAAACCCCAACAAAGCAACTCCTCCTCATTCCCCACCACCACCCCCTACAACAAAAAAGCACAGGTTTGCTGGACCCTAAGAGAAACAAATGTAAGCACCTCTTTGGAAAACACTCCTGAGGCCTGCGGCCATCCCGCATTCCTGAGGAGGCTGCAAGCCTCCTCCCCAGCGTGCCTGCCCAGCGGGGCAGCTGGCTCCAGGGCTCTGGAGGCCATGCCGCAATGCTGCCCCTCTCACTGCATCAACATACCTACTCAGAGCCTGATTAGGGGCTTGGACCTCTCTCAAACCTGTCCGTAGCTATGGTTTGTGCTGCTCGTGCTCGGGAGATGACTGCTCAGGAGAACAGAAGCAGCATCTTTACCATGCGGTGTTTTCTGCCATATTCACTCAAAGGAAGGCTCCGTGTCTGAAGTGTTGCTAGACTGATCTATGAACGCTGTGAAGCAAACAGCTGCCATGGCCTGATCCTCCTTCTTGTCATGGCATTGCCAATAGAGCAGGAAGTTTTTTGGTAAAGTAACTAGGTAGGGTGCATTTATTTAGATGAAAATGAAGGTAAAATCCCTATTTCCCATTTGGTGTGACCCCTATTTACAAAGATCTAGTAATGCATATATGTAGAAGAAATACCTACATGAGTGAAAAAGTGCCCTGCTAATATTAAAAGGTACACTGTGGAATTTTGCCTAAGGATAAAATGTAATTTTAATTGAAAGCTGCTGTAACTTGATAGGGAATATCCATAACAGTCTTGAGGATCTACTTTAAAACATAGTTAAACACAGAGCCAACTCCCACCACTCTGTCTCTTAGAGCTACATGTCCTCTTTGATCCATCCATGGTGCTTACGATTCCTAAGAGACATGCACACTGCCAGTAGTCAGAGCTCATTAATATTTATATGATACCTTCCATCTTAAGATGTGCGCTTTGCAATTATTAATTAAAACAATTTCACAAAACCCTAAAATTTAGCTCCATTTAGCTTACAAAACCAAGACCCAGAAAGTTCGTGTGTCCTTGCAGGAGACAGAATGAGATTAGGAACGTGGGAGCTTGCCTGCATGGACTCCTATTATGCTGTATTTCTTTACCTTTCCTTCGCCAGTAACTCTTGAAAAGGTAGCACAGGTTTCCTTTGTCAATAAGATGCACTATGAGCCTGTACTACCTAGGCAATACTGAGAAGGTGAGCGAAGGGAACCTACTCTTTCATCGTGGTTCTTCACACAGCGTTTGCTTGCTTTTTAGAAAGCTTCTTTAAAAATACAACCTGGAAACAGTTTGTCAGCCCTGCAGAAAAGACCTCGAACAAATCTTTACTTGAACGTGTTAAACCCTTCCCTAGTACGCTGTATTTTAGTTCCCAAGTAAGAGCAGACAGAAGGGATGGTGCCTTATAATCCACACCAGACGTGGGCTCTCTCCTCTCGGTCCTTCCTGGTGCATATGGAATGAAGGAGCTTGGCTCTCAGTGTGAGACTGATAACGGGAGGGAGGGCTTGCCATGCGATTAGACCAGTTCACTGTAAACACCTAAGTTGCACAAGTGGCTCAAACTTTGATCTTTTTGTTGTGGAAAAGAAATCTGAGACTGTGAAACCTGCCCTCAGTCACAAACAAGGAGGTGGACATTACTCAAACCCAACTGTGGAAATGTAAATACAGGTAAATGCCATCAAAATGGAAAAAGCACTTCTTTCTTGCCCATCCCTTGCTCCCTGGCGTACAGTCTGCTTTTACCAGGGACTCCTACTCCAACTTGCCTAGCTCTGTTTGTGAGTGCAGGCCCCAGTCCCACACCTGAAACGCCCAAATCCAAATGCTCCCGAGTGCTGTCTGGGATAAGGTTTAAGCCACAGGTGCAATTAAGCTTTTAAGTGGTAAGCCTATTTGGTTAGGGGCACACCTAGAGCCTGCAACAAGCTGAGAGAAAAATGATCAGTCTTTCAAACTGACAGGTGGTTCCTGAAATACTGCTGGAAGGGTTAAGAAGAAGCTACAACATTCGTAATTCTCCTGGTATTTATTGTAGCAACTCTCTGAACAAGTTCTCTGTAGATGCATCTGGCTGCTCTAGTGAGGTGGGACTTGATTTTAATTACAAATCTGGTAATGGATTATCAAAATGATGGTGTTGCTAAGGCCCTGGGCACACTTTTCTTAGTCCTCTCTTCCCCCCACCCCTTCCTTCCCAAATCTGCCTGAGCAAACACTGGAGCAAAAGGAGAACTGCAGAATCACAGAAGTTTCACAAGACTGTAGGCTGTTAGCCTGTGGTCTCTTTTCCTATTGGCATGTGGAGCTTTGATTAGATTTTTAGAGGAAAAATGTCATAGCAGGTTGTCCAGTGAAATGCTGGTGAATATTTTAAGATGCAAATATTCATAGGCATTCAATGAGCATATGAAAGATGCTGGATGTGAGACTTCAGTGATTCCTCGACCTTCTGATTTCTTTGCACTGTGTTGTAGCTTTGCTTTTATAGTCATTAGGACAACATCAGAGACCTTTGCTTTGCATAGCCTTGAGTTCTTGGGCAAGGACTTGAAAGAGGAACATTAAGACGTGTTAGCGAACATGTCCTCATTAGTCCCTACCTTGGCTACCACATGCTCAAAGGCTGTGAGCCTTACCTACACTATGCCTCTCAAACATCTTCAACAATATAGCATTTTATCCTAGTCTAGACAAAGTCTTAAGGGTTACGTTGTCTAGTCACTAATCACTCCTTTTAGTGGGAAAACTGCTTTCCTTCAGGATTGTTTCTCTGCCTGCTTTTTCCTTCTTGCTGTCTCTTTTCTCCTCCTTCCCTCTGCATACCTTCCCTGCAGCAACTCCTGTTCCATCTGCTGTAATGTAAGCATTAACTATTTAATTGCTGAGTAGGAAAATCTCATCACGTGAGCTTTGGAACAATATTGGAGTGGGAACAGAGGAGTGGGAGGCAGAGGAAGGAGATGTGTGAGTTCCCAGTTCTCTATCACAGGCTGACCTGGGAGGGTATTAGTCATTCTTGACGCCATGAGGGTGTTTAACGTCTCTTCAATCTACTGGGTAGAACGGTTGAATGGGATTTGGATGTAACTGAGTCCTAGTCATCCTTTGCTGCTGAACTTGCTATTTGACCTTGAGCGAGCTAGGCCTGGCCTTTCATCCCTTAAGTGGATAGAGGGCAAGTACCACAGCTAAGTGCTTTGAGATTCCTGAATGCAGAAAACATACTCATGCAAAGGACTAGTTGCTTTTCCTGTATAATAAAATACTGTGGGGGGGGTTGGAAATTTTTCTTTATGTTTTTTGCACCAAGTTGCACAGAGTGAGATGAGAAGCTGGAGGAGATCTGCAGTTCTCCAAGCAGTGAAAGCCCTTTTAGCTCTATGTTCCTAAGCAGCCATATGGGGGCTTTTACCCAACTGACTTACTTTCTTGTGTGACGCAAATTTAGCTGGTGGCCCCCTTCTCTCCCCTGGCATCAGCTATTCTAAGCATTCTCGCATTATCAACGTTTCAGCTCCTCTTTGCACTTGCAGTACCTAGTTGCCACAGTCAGATGTAGTCTATAGTATAATACTTGTGAAAATTTGGCAGACTCCTGGGGGACTGTGGGCGATGTGCAGAGAGAAGGTGTGCAGGTGGACTCTGCAACCCATGTAGTCAGTCTCTGCCCTGAGGACTTTTCGTGGCTAGTCATAATTGCCAGTTTCTTACTTGGTTTTGCAGGACCCTGAAAGTTGAGTTGGAGGTGGGAATTGGACCTCTTCCTTTCTGTCATGAAAGAGAAAGGACTGAAATAATTTTGATAATTGGACAACTAATGAAATTGCTATTGTAAAAGACAAGAGAATGGTATTCTTAGCAATTAGCAAGGGAAAACAGTTTAGTCAGACTGAAACTATCTTCTCATTTGTATGGGGAGTTCATTGTTAGCAGATGTTTAATTTCCGTAAGCAATTAATATTTGGAAAGCTTAAAAATTATTTATATACATGTAAAAATCCCCTGTATTTTACTTTGGTCAGGGAGTAAGCACTCACACAATGTCTCCCCAAAGACCCCACAAAGACCAGAACTGGCATTCTTGATACTTTCAAAGAACAGATGGGCCTATGTGTAGGAGACCACTGAGGAGAGGGTAAGTGTATATATGGATGGGGAACAGAAATCAAGGAAATAATACCTTTGAGGAAAGGGACAAAAAATGCCAATATACTTCCCATGCTGTCTGTCTTCAGCACAAAAAAACCCCACCTCCCCTCCCCCATCCCCACCTCAAAAAAAGCCCAATTCCATTTAGAAAACATCCTTGCAGATCACGTGGCAGCTGGCAAAGGCTGCTAGCCCTTGTGCCAAAGGCAGCTTAGACTCCTAAAACAAAGCAAACTCGGTTGAAATTCTAGGCATTAAAATACTAAGGCAGCTGCCTCCCTGACATCCTGGGTCGGACTCTGATTTCAGTTTCGCTTCTGCTTAGATCTTAGGTACTGTCACGGCTACGGTGTAACTGAAATGAGAACGGGGTCTGCTAATCTTGACATTGGGTCAGTCATTGGTAATCTATTTGTTATCTCTGTTACATTTGTGGGAGCACACCCCCCACTCCCTTTAGACTGCAGTAATTTATTTGGCCTATTTTATGTCTGATGGTCACTTGAAACTGTACCTCTTGCCTGTCAGCAGCTGTGTGTTAGCTTGTTTTGCTAAGTGACTATCTAAAGTGAGACTTCCTTGTGCAAATGTGTATTTTAGACACTGTCACCAGAAATCCAGTGGTTCCCCTCTCTCTCTGCCCCTCCCATCCCCTTCAGCTGTTTAGATTTCAGGACACATGGCTTAAATGAACGTATGCTTGGAGTTTGCAAAGTGGCTTGGATGACAGGAGAAATCGGATCACACAATGAGAGTTCAGAACCCAGCCACCAATTGGTACAACAGGAGTCTGCAGCTCCCTTACGCTCATTATTGTCTCGGCGTAACATCTAGCAATGTGCATTTCTCACGTCCCCCTCTGAAAAATGGTAACACAATTGAAATGAGCAGGCAGAGGAATGTCACCACCTCCCTTTGAGCGGCTGGGCTGTCAGCCTTTGCTTTCTGTGGTACCCCCAAGGGCTGTGGGTATCGGGGTGGAGAAGGGCCTGCACACCTTATTGTGCCTTCTTGCTTACGCTGGAGAATCTCCAGCTTATCCTGCCAGTGCAGTGACTGCATGTGGAGGAGGGGGAGAGGCTGTGTTGCAACCTCTGAGAAAATTAGTTGTCTCTATTTTATCTTTTGCAGCTGCAGCACTTTTTTTTCCCCTCATCACCCCCCGCTCCGATGCGAGTGGTATGTCTGAACCATATCCTTCAAAACCAGTTTTCTAAGCAGATTAGATGGGTAGCAGAGACAGCTATGCAATCAGGCAAAAATGTGCACTCAAGCCTTCATTTTGCGCAGTGGCCAGAGCAGTAAGTGTCTCCCACCTGGATTTTTTTTTTTTTCTTCATTCTCTCCCTTTCCTGTTATTCTGCAGTGCTGTGGTCTGTTGCTGTGTAGACTGAAACGAAATGCTTGTTCTGGTCCTTAATTATATCAAAAATAGGGAGTGGAAGGAAGTTGGGTTCCATGCTAATGCTCATTAACATGAAACATAAAGCATGCTCCCTGGCTGGCATGCTTCACCATGCAAAGTGACATTTGCTCCCTGTGAGCATGTTGAAGGGTAATCTGGGGATTACCCGTGGGTCCTCCAACACCAATCCTCCCCTGACTGGTCTGGAAAACCAGCATCTAAGTTTACTGCCCCTCTGAATTCAGTATACTCTCCTGGACTGCCACTGCCTGTGAATTTGGTCTCTTGCTGCCCCGTATCTTTCAGTGCTCCCTATCAGCCTTGTTGCATGCTAGGAATCTGACAATAATGGTCTTCACCTGCTTTGAGATATCACAAGAACTCTTAAGCATTAGTATTGGTTTCATGTCTGATCTCTTAGAGGACAACGAGCCGAATTTAGGATTAAGCTCTACAGGCAAGTTTGGAAACCTTACAGCTTGTTCAGTGTGGGTGGAAAATGGGGATAGGTTAGTGGGCTGAGTGGCAGACCTGAGGAAAAGAGAGTTGAGTAAGCCTTGGCTTTCTTCCAAGAGAGGAAACGGAGCAAAAAGTGTCCCAGGAGCCATTTGTTGCTTCTCTGGAGGAGAGGAAGGAACCCAGAGCAAGGTGATCCAGAAATGCTTTTCCCTGTGAGTCTGGAGAAACACTGTGGCTAAGAAAAGGCGGGAGAGAACTCATATGATAAAACTAGAAGAGAGAAGTTGGGGATTGAGGTTTGGAGGAAGAAGAGAGAAGGAGAGAAAATAAACCCTTTATTTCCCATATAAGGTATGGAGAAGGAAAGAAAAGAGAAACTAACGTGAAGACTTTTGCGTGCTTTACCGGGTAAGAAAGAAGCTACTAGAAGCCCAGACAAACAAAGTTATGTTTGAAACATTTATAGAAAACTGTGCTTTAACATGTTGGCATGGTGCACTTGATTATCTTCTGCTGATCCCTCAGAAAGTAAAGAATTACTTTGAGAAGAAGAAAAAATTGCAAACAAAAGACTCAACCATACTGGCATAAAGGGAGTGAAAAAGTGGGTGGAAAGCTGGTTGGATGTGTCAACCACAAAATCGGTGAGATATGATCATAGAGAATTCAGGTTTTAAAACACAAGGAAATCATGCAGAGATATTTTTCACACTGACTTGTAAACAGCGTCTTTGGGTGTGCAGTATTGCCAAATTTACCCTTGTTACAGGGGCAACTTACAGTAAGTTCCCACCAAAGCCGTACACCATCTGTTTGAGTTACTTAGAGGAAAGGTTCGTCTCCTTATTCTCCTTCTATTAGATGTGACAGATTAATGTCTTTGAGGGCAGATCACTGTTAGGCTAAATCTTTCTCTGGTTATGATTCCTTATAACTATAAAACAGTCACAAGGTTATGGGGTTTAAAAAGAGAGGTTTATTGCAGTTTCCAACACTGAAACTACAGGCTAAGTGTCTCTCCTTTTTCTTTTTTTCTAAAGTAAATCAAAACCATACATGCACATGCACTCTACGCTCTCTCAGATATACAGAGCTGGGGTAAGAACGCACATTACAAGAGAAGTATTATAGAGCCTACAGGAAAACTACTCAAATAGCTTTCTATGAATACATGCTAATCCTCCCACTGAGTCCTCTCCACTTGTTTTAAGAGCTGTTTGTTGAGCAGGAGTTGGTGGCACCTTTAACATTTGGGGCAGAACTCAGAGCCTTCAGCAACTCCACCAGCACTTGCTTCTACCCAACTATTGTAAAAGCCGTGTCCATGCCTCGGCTAGAAGCAGCAAGGGATCGACCATTCAGACATCTGTTGCAAAGCTCTAGTTCAATACTTGTCAGACTCTCTCTAAACTAGTCATTATACTCAGTTGATGAACTCAGTCCTACAGGCCTTGGGTCACAACAGGAGCTGTGTAGGAGGCAGAGGGGTGCTGATATTGCTATAATTTAAGTTCCCTGCTGGGAAAATTTCTGTAAGAGTGAGCTTCGTTCACTGGATTATTTTTAAGACAGCTTGTAAGAATGCTGCTGTGGTCAGTAGGAGCCTGATTTGAGGTTTTCTTTGGAATGGATTTTTCAGGGAAAAGCACAGTCTCTTTAAAAGAGAACCCCGCTCCCCCTTTTTTTTCCCTAGAAAAGCCCAATTCTAGATTTCAGATCACCTGTAAAATTAATAAACTAGCTTTTTACCAGAAATATTACACTGAACTGTCTATACTACCTGAATGGGAATAACTCTTTGCTTTGCTTTTCTTTAACTGGTCTGAAAGGCTTCACTCAGAATTGGTTCAAAACACTGTGTTGGATTCCCGGTAGACCTCAGCTGCTCAGAGGGCTGTTGTCTGATGTACCCATACAGCTCTCCTGGAGACCGTGCTGTGCCACTGGACACTTCAGTGTGTGCTATGGGAACTGCCTTCCAGCCAGGGAGTCTGACCCAGAAGTGAGACCAGGGTTATCAGGCTGCCAAACTGCAGTGTCTGAGGCAATGCAACATTGTGGGAATAAAAGCAGTTCAATAGTGTACTGACTCAGAACAAAATTTCTCGGGTCAGGTCACCAAACCAAAATGAACCAACTTTGGTTTCAGTAATGTAAAAATATTCCATTTCAAATGACACAAAATGCACTGGTGTTCACAAATATGTTTGTGGTTTTTTGGATTTTTTTTTTGTTTGTTTTTGTTTTTGTTTTTGTTTTTGTTTTTAAACTTGTGAACTTCCATTCTACAAAGAGTCTCTAACTTCAGTTTTTCTCTCCGATTTGGGATGACAGCGAATGTTGAAATACTGGAATTTCTTCCTTTCTGGGGAGGAGGCAGCTGGTGAGTATGAGCAACCCGTTTCAGGGTTAGGACAGCTGACTTGAAGACCTGTACGCTGGAGCAGAGCAGGTGATGGTGGGGCAGATAGGTGATGGAGGGGAGGGGAACAGACAGGCAGAAGGAGGGAGGTAGGAGACAGGAATGAGAAGCAGCAATGAGGGCTAGAACAGAAGAGTAGGGAGGAGAGAGCAGAAGTTTCCAGTTGGCTCCCTGGGCTGTAGGAACTGCTACATTTTTGTGCTGTGTTATGCCGTTGGCCGTGCCTAGCTCAGCACCTTCTGTTTTGCTGAGTGACCAGCAAGCTGGTGCTGCACTGAGAGCTCCTGTCAGAGGGAGCTTGAAGCACTTCACAGAGAGGGCAGGAGCTGGGTAAGGTGGAGCTGGAGGTTCACACCAGTGCACAACTAGGCAGTGCTGTGTGGTTTCACTTCTGCTCACTGAGCAGTTGAGTCCTTCCGTGCTAATCGAATGGGGGTGAATGCAGGAGCAAAAGATGAGCGTTTCTCAGTTCCCATCCAGGCTCTGAGCAGGGTGCTGCAGCCCTTGCAAGTCAGAGAACCTCTCTGCCACCAAGTCTTTTCTGCAAAGTAGAAAGAACACGAATACTCTTTTCTGGTGTGACTGGGAAGGAGCACTAGTGACTGTTCCTAACACACTGCAGAGTGTTTATTATGCTGATGCTATTATTATTTAACAAGTTTCTTAACTTTTTTTTTTTTTTTTTTAAATATACCAAATTGATACACTCCATCCATCAGCAATGCCCTCCAGGAATGAGTAGCTAATTAGAGAGCAGGACTTGTGAAAAGACAAACCCGGGTTATGCACAGAACAGGTTTCTCCAGTATTTATTGCCTAAGTTACTGGCCAAGCTTCCTTGTAAGTAATAGTCAAATAATCGGCCTGGGTCCTTTTGTGAATGGTTTGAGTCTGTGTGGTCCTCCTTTGTTAGAGCAGCTCATGGTTTCTGAAAGCTTCTGCACCCCCTGTTCTGAGCAGCAGAGCCTGGTGGCACCAGCTGCTTCTGCCTGGAACAAACATTTGCATGTGACATTAAAAAAAAAAAAAAGCCAATTTCAAAATGTATTTGCTTTTCCTTATCCCCTCATTTTTCAGCCCTTCTTAAAACTCTGGAAATATTTAAAAGATGAATATATTTAGATTTTGCTACAAGCATCTTTTAAACAAGTAATGCTTGAAGAGGAAAGAGAAATCTTTCCTTCAGAAATAGAACAGCAGCCAGTGTTTGGAAATATTTTAACAATAGACCATATGGGAGTCCCAAACTATTAAGCTTTATTATTCAGAAGGCGGAAAATGTGGTTTGATATTCAATTGATATACAGCATAAATGAGAGCCGCAAACTCGGCTCCCTTGAGCTGGGATTCAGATGTTCTCTTGAATATAATAACTAACGCTTTGGCCTAGTTCCACAGAATGCATCCAGCCTGCTGATCACAAGCCAAGAAACTGTAGGCTTTTTTTTTTCCCTTCCCCTCTCTTCTCCAAAGTACTTTCCTCTCCTGCCAGCGTGAGCTTTTGGCCTGAATATAAATCTCCTGACATTAGATGCGTATAGAAAATGGGGAGGATGCTAATAGCACACAGCAGTAGAGCTCTGTGTGTGTGCATGTGTGTTTGTTTTTCTTCTGCTTTAATGATAAGGTTCTCCCTCCGTGATGCACTGTCGGGGGATTACGTTGGTCATCCTAGGTGGGAGCTTCTTTGTTCCTGTTTCACTGTTTGTTTCTTAGTGCTGTGGGAGCAGGTGAACATCTTTTGGGGTTACTGTGAAGTGGTGCCAGAGACCATGGGAGTGTGGAATTTGTTGGAGACGGAGACTGGAAGTGGTTTCAGTTTCTCCCCCCCACTCCCCCCCCGATTTGACTTGCATATATTTATAATTGCCCTTTCCCCTTTCTATCATGTCTCTCTCAACTTTCCTATGGGGAAAAGAGACCATAAAAGTCACTTATAAAATATTATATACATGGACTAAGATTGCCTATATGCAGAGGCAGACTGATAGTTACACAGATACTGTGATCAAGTAATGGCCAGCTGGATCACCTGCTATTTTTTGACACAGGATCCCTGATTCACTCTGTGTACGGGACGGACCAGCTTTGTCAGTGTGAATGTGGGAGGTGTGGTATGAATGAGGAGTTGCAGGGACACAAGAAATGGTCTTGCGGGTCTGCCAGTTGGATGTTGCCCTGAAATATTGAGTTTGTGTCTTTGTCAGAGAGCTCCTCTGAGATGCCAGCATCATCCTTGGAAATGCCTGAACTATGTCCATGGAAACTTTCTGCCCTATGCCCCTCACCAGAACCCAACTGCCTGGGCACAGACCTCAGGCATGGAAAATCATGCAGATAGTGATGTTTAACAGTCAGGTATACCAAATCAAGTCAGACTCTAACAGCCTAGAAGCAACCTTAACAGAGTATGTTTTGATGCCGTTCCCTCCCTATAACACATGCAGCATGAGATGGCTTTGTATATATTTTAAGCTGTAGGTGTTAAAGATTTTTCTCAGATTACTGTGCTGCAGGACTTGACAAGTATTTGTAAGTAACTCTCCCCCTGTTTGGTGACAGACATCCTCAGCTATGTTAGGTCCTATCTTTTCTAGCCTCACAGAATCTGAAATCAACCAAAGAACCTTCTCTATGGTCTGTGATTTCCCCTGAGTAGCTAGAAGACTCCAGCATTAAGCTATCTGGCATTTTTCTCTATAAGTTTGATAAGCCCAAGGAAAAGACTTTCACTTTACGTTTAAGTCCAGGAATGTCTGTAATACAGAACACTGTAGAGAATATAAATTATGCACTCCGAATGTGAAGTTCAGTTTTGGCTTCTGTCTTTCCTCCATTTCTCTTTTCCGTTGTTCATGATAGCTGAAATTTTCCATGTTTTTGTCTCAACCCACACACAAATTTTTTCCTTTGGGGAAAATTGGAGCAAAATCAATTTTAGTGCAATTTTTCAAACCTCTTTGACTTGCACCTACATCTGTTTGGTGTGGGGGAGTGGAATTTTATCATAAAACGTTTGATTTATTTAATGTATTCAATAAGCATCCGAGATGTGCCAGGTACTTTCTCAGCCCTTTTTGGATTAGAAATCTTGCAAGCTAAGAACTTAATAAACAAAGAAGCTATAGAACTCAAAATTTCCCTGCTCTTAAGGTCTCCATATATCTAAGGAATAAACCACATTTGAACAAAGCAGATCCAGAGACTTGTAGAGTACAAAATGTCACATGCAGTACTGATGAGATCCAACATTACAGGAACAACTATTTTTTTACATATTTCTTGATGCTGTTATCTGCCCAACTTATAACCAACTCAGCTGAGATGTGTCCACGCAGCAGCTCTACTTTCATTGCAACTATGAGTCTATTTTTACTGATGAAGCCATTGCTATGACTGTATGATGTTGTGCTAAGGGCTCATCTAAACAGGGTCATTGATTCAGACCAAGGTAAGTTACAAATCTGAGTGGAAGACCTATTCCCAATTAACTTCATCATCCTAATGAAGAGGTGATTGGGAATACTTAATGAGGAATAGCTGTTCTGGAATAATCTCTTAAGACAAAGCCTTACTCTTTCTATAATTGCATTCTAGGAAGCTATTCTGTACTGAATCAGCATGGGATAGAGTGCCTAGAAGACGTTCAGACCAAGCACAGCTAGCGGTGAGTGGGGCAATATACACCGGGATGCCCTATTGCAACTATTATGAGGGAGCAGAAGAACAGCGAGATTGGTTGCCTGGGCATCACTCTGGAAGGCAACAGAAAGTATTATACCAAAGCACTGTACAAAGGCCTCTCTCGTAGCAGGGATGAAGTATGAGCTGCCTGTTACTGTCTGAGCATTAACCCCGTGTTACGGACAGAATGCATGTTTCAGCTCGTAACTGATTACGATTTGATTAAATGTTGGGGTGTGGAAAGGACTTGTGTGCTTTTTTCAATGTGTATATATACGTTATTATGTGGGGAGCAATCACTTTATCAAACACATCCGATTATTCAACAGTGGGGAAAGATGACTGGTTGAAGGAAAACTTGTATTGTTCCTAAGGTGGACAGAAAATTAGTTTAAAAGAAATTTGCACAATCTTTTTTTGAGGAGAACCTACACTAACAAACTAATCAAATAAAGGAAAAGCCAATGATTTATAATGCCATGAAAATTTTTCTGCAGCATAAAATTTTGTGCTTGACCTTGCCAAGGAGGATGGGCTGGAGTAGAGATGGTGCTCTTGTGCTTTAATGCATTGTAGTTGTGATACGGTTGCTGTTAATTCATAGTTCTCCTGACTTTTGGAATTCGTCCCTTCCCTTAAAAGGGAAGGTGGCAGCCTAGAGTGGACAAGCTCCAACTGCAGCCCTTTGGATGTTAATCCACCCTGACTTTCTTAAGCCTCCTACTTAAATCATTATCTTAATGAATCACCATTGCTGCTATCTTCAGTGCTACACAGGAACATGCAAATTTTAAACAGCCTGGGGGAAAGACCTTTTTGTCTGTAAACTGCTCTGATACTTGCATTTAGATGTTGCCTTGATAGGTACCTTGGATACTACTTTCTGCCTAACCCCATGGATAGATAGATCATGGGGTATAGTGTATCACCAGTGTATGCCTGCTAGGCGGCTCTTGGGGCTTGCCCCTGAGAGATGGATGTGATTCTGCTACTGACTGTAAGAAGCAGCTTTAGCTCAAGTGGTTGAAGCCAGATCACTGTGCAGGTTTGTCACTCATCCAACTGCCTGTTGGCTATGCTTTTCTTTAGTTGCAAAATGACAAGGAGTTAAGGGAGTGAGGATGGGGGTTCCCCCCTCAGCTCTGCAGCTGCCATTGTGACTTTGGGGCAAGTTTCTTGACCTCTTCACTTGACTTTTTTCACAGCACAAAGAAATATGCCATGCAAATGTTAATGTATCAACTAAATTTTCTCCCAAGTAGGTATCAACAAATTTGATAAAGCAGGAAAATTACCAGCTTGCTAGAAAATCTTAAGAACATTTGTTTGAGGAAAAACTGAACATAGCGAAGCCACTGCAAAGTATCTCCAAGACTTTCAGCATCGTGGTGTCCAAATTTTTCCTTGAAGAGTCAGCTTGGCTAGGCACTGAGCTCTGCCCACTTTCAGCTCTCCCAGATGATCATTTCAGAAATGTTTACTTGTAGACAGTGGGTATGGAGAGAGAGCCCTGTATAGCTGTTTCAGATGGCAAATCTTTGTGGTTATTTGCAATATGCATTGAAAAATTTGATTCTTTTATTCATTAAACCAAGAGCTGAGGAAGCTGTTTTATGCAAATGTCCTAGACGATAAGTACTCTTCTCAAACTGTAAAGTAAATTCACCCATTGTCCCCTTTCTGTGGCTTAGAAGTAGAGCCCGTTCCCTTACTATGGGTAACTTTTCCTCACCAGTAATAGTTCTGCTGCTGGAACAATGGCAGGATAAATGCAGAAGATACCAGGTGAACAGAGAACCTCTAGTCTCAACTGGGAGAGGACCATATTAACAGAACTGAGCTTAAATGCATTTTCTGCAATAATATTGTCAATTGTCAAGTCCTGCTGGGAGAGTTATGCCAACAAGCAGCCGGAACATCTGTCTCAAGGAGGGCATCCTCATTCTTCTCAGCTAAATCTTCTCTGAAACCAGTTGAGCTGGAACCAGCTGTTTTCAGACTAAGAAGAAATGCATTTTCTTGGCTCACGCTAAAGCTAAGTAACATGTTCTCAGTTGGTTACCAAAGAAAGGGGATGTGAGCCAACAGTATGTGCTGACTTTTTGCAGCTCAAGGCCTGGACAAGAGTCCAGTGTGAGGCAGGAGATACTGTTTCCTTACCTGTTTGTGCACACCTTCACAGACAGCAGCAAGTAACTAGCCCCATGACTCAAACTTTTTTTCCTGCCTGGTGCAGCTCTGAACAGACTGCCACTTTCCTGTAATAGTGTTTAAGATACTTTCTGTAAACTGCTTTACAATTATAATTGTTCTGCTCATTGTGAGCAGACTGTTGTGTTTTCTGTATTCAAGCTCCTAGCTGGTTCTGATCCCTTGTTGGATGGCAGCATTTTATAATACAGGTGGTAAATTAACTGGGGAAGCCATCTATTAGACTCAGCACTTCACGAACAGTCAAACTAGGGATTTCAGGAGAAATACCAGAAGTGATTTATATACGTGTGTGTATAAATACACGGGGTGTGTATATGTGTATATATTGTGTATATATTTCAAAAGAGAAGATTGAGGTGACTAACATTTGAGGTTGAGTGCAAAACTTAAATGCAACTTTTTCTCATTCCAGTCTTGGAAAGTAATGGTGATGGGTGTAGGCAGGTCTCCATCTGACTGTCTGAACTGCCTTTACATCAGAGCTCCAGCAAGGGATTTGATGGAATTTCTCATCCTATTGAGTAAAAGTGATGTTCTATTCCACATTAGTTTCCTTAGGAAACAGAAGGAAAGGGACTCTTCTCCCCAGCACTTAACACATTATGTTATTTTTGCAGGCATGATATGCAAAATGTTCAGAAAATGAGATATCCAGATGCAGGTTTAGATTTCAATATGCTGAACTGGCTTACATTATTTGCCTACCTTTCACATGCTATCTTATGCTTGTGGGTAGTAGTAGAATTTTGTTGATGTACAAAGGTTGTTATTTCTATAGTTTGCTCATTCAGATTCAGAGGTTTGTAACTATGGAAGTAAAATGTGTCTGTGCTATTATTTTGTTAAGTTGTCTTGAGCTACTTTTGTTAAGCGCAGGAGTCTGCGTTTGCTCAAATTACCTGCTCAGTTTTCTGGTCAGGTATGCTGAGATGCAGTGTTTTATGCTCATAACTTCGTTTTGTGTTATCTTTTTCATGGTCCGTTACAACTGCTTCCCAGAAATTCTGAAATTGGGGTCAAACAAACTGCTATGATGTTTCTCCCAGCATTCACTCATTTGGCAGTATTTGAGCTGCTACTAAGAAGCATAGAGAAACTGCAGCTAATCATTGTGACTGACAGTGCTGTTATGAACAAGTGATGCACATAGCATTACACAGGTAGATGGATTTTAATCTGCAAGCATATCTATCATTAATTTTAAGGGCTTTTGGAACCATGGTAGTTCAGCTAAGAGAGGGGAGATAAGCCAAGCAATTATACAGAGCAGCTATATTTGGTGAAGCACATCTCTTGGGATTAGCAGGGGCTCATGAGGCAGGGTAGGAAATTGTGCATCACAGTGCCAAGTCTGACTGATCCTTCAGGACAGTCAATCATTATATGGGGATGCCAGGGAAATTTCTTAAGACTGGGATATTGACTGGGATAAGCTTAAGAAAGTTTCATTGGTTGGTCAGCATAGATTTTAATGCAACAATGCTTCTCCCAGCTTGTTGGGGAGAACCTTGTACTTTCTGCTTCTCTGGCTTGTGGGACTTCTCACTGGGTGTACAGGTGAAAGTAGGTATCTGTGAGCTTTGAGCGGCTGCAAACTTTGGGATGCCATGCTTTTGGGAAGACTTTGAGGGAGGGGAATGTCAGGGATTTGAAAGCTGTGAGTTTCACTGGCTTGAATTGGGTAAAAAAAATTTGAGAGATCTGTGGCAGCGGTTGTTGGGAGATGAAAAATTTCACCTGTCACCTCAGCAGACTGCTTAAGAGCACTATCTGAAGTGAGTCCCCAAAAAGTTCTTGCAGAGAGACTAATGGCCAACTGGGAGAAAATGCTACACTTCCTGAAGAATCAACAAACTCTCTGGATGTTTACCCAAGCTGATGAGCCAAACAGAAACCATCAGTATGCTGCTATGTAAATTCATGGTGTGTCAGTATCTTAAATGCTATGCAGTTCTGATTACCACCTCTCAAAGGAAGTGGAGAACTAGGGAAGGTCCAGAGAAGACCATCAAAGATGGGTCTCAGGTCAGTCAACGTGATTTCTCTCTTTGCCGTAGAGAAGAGATGACTTTTTACAGAAATTGCTATTGTTCTACACTGTCATGAATGGGGTGGGGAAGGGGAGTAGGGAGTTATTCTTCATGGTTCTTGTGTTAACTGAACTGATTCAAAGCAGGCAAAGAGGCAGTTACCATGTGAAACTCATTGCCAAAGGGTGTTATGGATAGCAGAAGTCTAAACATTGAAAAATCGATGAAGGACAGATAAGTTCTTATTAAAAGTGATGGCCTGGATGCAACCTCTGAATCAGGAGTTCTTTAACAATTGCACAGGGTATAAGAAGGGAAAAGACTGCCTGTACTCTATTTCACTGCTTCCTCCCTTCCCCCTCCCCCCTCCCCCCTTTTTTTTTTTGGCCCTATTCTGGCTACTCCTGCAGCACGGACAGAGAGCTAGACCTTTGCTCTTATAATATGGCTATTTTTATAGTTCAAACCTAGAAAGGAAACTAGCTACACTGCAGTGCACAGAACTAGTTTTGCCTTGCAGCCCACAAGTAAGGTAAAGCACGCTGAAAGAAGAGAATTAGGAGCCAAATGCCTCCTAATACCTTAAAAATATGTTTGTGTTATAAAATGCCTCTCTAGCCTGCTTACTTTGTTAAAATTCTGACTTAACAAAAAGCTGAGCTTGTTAATGAAGCTGTGAGTCACTACAATGTTTCTAGTTATTTTTCTCACTTCCTGTGTTTGGTGGTACAGTCAGTTGGGTTGCCTGACAATGCACCTAATGAGCTGGCTTAGGCATTTTAACTCAAGTAGTAGTGACACCTTGGGCTGGAAGCCGAGGATGGCTGCCCTCCACAGAAAGGACTGGGGAGCACAACATGGGGGGAAGAAAAGCAAGTTGAGAAGGAGGCTGAAGAGGAGGCAAGATACTAAAATCTCTTGTATACGCATAAAGCAGGAAAGTCTAATACAGAGCAGGGCTTATAGTTGTGACTGCAGTGGCAACAGTCAGTTGGTATTTGGGAGGTGAAAAAATCAGTTTTACATTTTGCTAGACGATTGTACTGTAATACAGCAGTGCCTCCTGGCAGGGAAAGCAATGTAATGTAAAGCAATACAGCGTGGAAGAGCAGTTGGAGAGCTGTCAGAAGCTGAGTAGCTTGGAATGCTTCCACGTGAACCTGGGAGCAAGCGAGCTCGCTGCAGTGTGGCATTCCCCTGCCCCGAGGAGGAGTACGGACTGCAGCACAAGCGTGAATAATGCACCTTACAAACAATGCAGCTCAGCTCTCTGGAGGAGGGCTACAAGAGGCTTTTCTAGGCAAATTAGTCAGAGTTTCCTTCTTCTCTTGGGAGACTTCTCTTCCAGCTCACAGAGCCCTTCTGAGTTCACATGCCAGGCAGCCCTAGGGCAAATGAGTTTGTACCTGTCAGCTGTCATTGCCTGGCACACCTGAGTACTCAAGGGCACAAGGCTGCCAAAAGGGTAGCAAAAGGCTGGAGCTCTCTGAAGTGCAGGCTGCAGGAAAGCTGCTGGGGCTGATCTGATTGGGCAAGCAAGGAAGTAATGAATTTTTTTTTTTTTTTTAACAGTTTTTATTTCCAGAGGGCTTTGGTGCATGGCATTGGCTTTTATTCCAGTTTTCAGATGTTGGATGTACTTAGCAATCTTACTTGTGGTTTTTAACCCTCCCCCCTCTCCCTGCCCCCAGCATTTGCCTTCTCTTCAAATCCTCTGCCTCACTCTATGTATTGCTACTATAAATTGCTTAGGATATGGGTCCTGCTTCTTACTTGGAGCCTCTGGATGCTATTAACAAGTAATTGCTGGAAAAGCCTGTTTAAACATCAAAACCCTACATTATTTTTTAAATTGCCCTTTGAGGTGGCTGAAATGCTACTGAAAGATTACTTTCCTTTAATACTGGACAAGGAACCTTATTAGGTAAGGGAAATAGTGTTCTTACTAGGCTATTTCTGAGGTACCAAGTCACCTTCCTTTAGTTGTACTACTCCTGTTTGCTCCTCCGCCTAAATCAGCAAAACAACTGATGTTTTTATAGCAAGGAGCAAAGAGGTTTTATTTGCTTTATCCCTTCAACACATCCAGACTTTCTTTTTTGAAAAACCTGTAAGAATACAACGATTCATTCTGCATGTATGCAAACTAGCCACAACTTGAAATCCAGCAATACTGGTAAATTATACACAGAGATTCTCTCAATGTCCACATTACATACACAAGGGTTGTCCAGCATGACGCAGGACCAAGGCACTGCATCTAATACACTACTACTTTTCCTGTTGTAATCTCATCAGTCAGATTACCAGATCGTTAACCTGCGGTCATGGATGAGCTTGGACAGGATCCTCCACCATTCAGAAACCAGTAGCTACATGCATGATGAACCTCTCCGGGTTAAGACTGTTGTTAGATTGGCTGAAGCGCAACAGGTCTTGCTCAGAATGTAACTGAGGTGTGTTCTGTCAGTGGCTGTATGAGTCACCATTAGCCTACTGACAACCATCGGATAATCAGGTGAAATTTGCATTTATTTTACATACTGAAAACTGTTAGGCAGACCTCCTCACAGTATGAGCGTCCCCTGACTTTTAGAACAAATGGTTCACTTTGCTTTGACGTTCACGCAGCCACAGAGCCGCAGCAAATGTATTGACTTTTTATTCCTTTCTACTCTTTCCTGTAAGTGTACACACATTATTGCAAGAAAGCAGCATGTGAGCTCATAGCTGTGCCTCATCACTTAATGAAGTGTTTGCTTTAAAGAAATGACATAGACCTTCTGTGGAGGCTGTAGAAGCAGTAGCTAGGCTGCCCAGGTCAGAGCCCCAGCAGGCAAAAGGAAAGGCTTCATTTCAGGTTTCCTAAGCTTGACAAGCAGCCAGGTCTGTGCTAGCAATTAAGGTATGAATTTTATAAATGGAAGTGCTACCTTGGGGAGGAATAAACAAATAAGGAACTTAGTGCAGAAATGGTTTGAGAAATGTCATGGATTGTGAAGACAAACGAATTTGGAAGTAGCATGGAAGGGTTGCATGAGTACCTGTTTGTTCTGCACTTTTCACATAACATTATGTCTGACCAGGTGAAGGTCTGTCTTCCATTCCTCTGCCATCTTCCTGGTAGCAAATTAAGCTTTATCTTTTTACATTTGGCGCGTCTATTAGGATTTTTTTTGGGAAAAAGATTTCTCTCTAATATAAATTGCTAAACAAAATGTGGGCAGACACAATCAGTGCCTCTCAGTACGTATGCCACAGAAACAGAAGCAGAATCCATATCGTAGGAAACTGATACACACCTCTTGCTTTCATGGTGTGCGAGGGTTTGTCTTTCCCCATTGTTATTTCAATTTGTGTTTTATCAGTCATTATGCTAGGAATTTGTGGGATATTGAGCAAAAGTCAAGTGCATCGTAGGTGTCGTGGCTAAAAGCTACTGAATTGAACAATCTTTTTAATACCTAGGAAAAAATACTTGCTTGAAATTACAATAGCTGCCTTAAAGAATTTTCACAGATCTTAGTGAGTTCAGGTCTGTCTTAATTCAGGCACTACTTGTCTTCTCCCAAAGGTTTAAGGAAAGACAGAATGCTCATCTGCAGAAAGTCTGTTCCTAAGCATGAGGAACAAAAGTTTGTAAGAAAGTACTGGGCTTTTGATAGATGTAGCTGCTTTTGCAGGGAGACTTTGAAGCTGGTTTTGCTGAATTTATTTTTTTTTTATTCGAGTTTATTTAATGCAGTAAAGATTTCAGTTGAGAAAACAATGAAAGTTTAAGAAACTTAGGATGCTTGTTTCCATTTCATAAGCTGGTGAATAAGAACTAGATATGATGGGAGACAAATATCTGGTAGCTCCAGATTTGAAGGACAAGGCAATGAGAATTCAATTTTAAATCATCAGCTACAGCTCACTTATCTTTAATAAAAGAGTTTGTTTTAAATCTTAAACATGTTTGGACTTAAATGTTTAGTATGCTTGATAAGAAAATGAAGTCAGAAAATTCTCAATGGATGGTTACTTTTTGAATTTTCAGGCACTATGATTCAAATGAGAAAAATAAAATGTCTAATAAAAGTTGTTGGCTGTTTATTAAAATAATAAAAGGAGGAAAAATGTCAGCTGGATAAATACCTGTAAAATAGAATAGATGTTTCAACTGGAGATGGTGCAGCTCTCTGGTTAGCAAAAAATAATACCAAATTAAGAGCAGACTCTATTTAGTTGCAAATCAATATGGCTTAGTAGTTACCAGCCACTGATCATCCTTTATGAAAATAACTAGAGTGTAAACATAAAACAGGATTAAAATTGGTAGCTTTAAATTACTTTGATTTAAATCTACCCTTCCTCTACCATTGGATGCTGTCTGAAAAAATAAATAAGTCAAAGCACATTTAGCTGCTGGCATGGCATTGCCATGACTTTTCCTGTATTTGCTATGATGTGATACACAGATAAAGGAAACTGCCTCCGTGTGTTCATATATTAAGTCACTAATGTAACACTTGGTCCCTTTTTTCCCCTCCCCTTCCTCTGTCTGTGTTACCCTCCCCCAAAATTTAAATGGGCCAGTGAATTTTGATTTTGTCATGTTTTACATACTTCTCAAGGTGTGTGAGCTGCCTCTGAAGATAAGTGCACCTGGCCTCCTATTTTCCTGTCTTCTCTATGTTTAATACAAACCGAAAGAGAGCCCTAAAGAGGTTTTTCTTATTTTACTCCTGGTCACATGTTTGGTACTGTAACTTCTGAAAATTGAAATTAATTATGACCTTAGAGGCAGACAGTCCAACAGTGAAATAGCTTGTAATTTATTTCAGTTCTGAAATTCCACTGGTTAAAATTGTGTAAAACTTTTTCCAATAATTTGTTTATATATTATTTTAAGAAAAAAACCATCTTAATTATGAGTCTGGTTCCTCAGTAAGAAGGGATATCTGGTTAATTGTTGCTATGCATTAGATCACTAATTTTCTCATTAATGACAGTAGGATTTTTGCCATTTTCCCCCATAAAACTTCTTCAATTATGTAACGAATGAATTTGGTTTAAGGGATGCTTTCTAGGATTTTATGCCCTGAAACAGACATGTCACGAAATAGCTGTAGGTTGGTGAAGAGCCTCTGTTGGATTAAATGCTTGCAAGTACTGACAAGAGTGGGAGTTGAACATTTGGACGGAGGCCTGTACAGAGGCTCATGGACAGCTCTGTTCTCAGCTACTCCTACTTGAAATGAGTTATTTTGTTTTGCTCTCACCAAAAAATTTAGACTTTCTGAGTCTTCGGAGAAAACGCATGTGCTGCTGTCTCTCCATGGGAACAGGCAGCTCCATCTGGGTGTGCAGAGAGGTTGCTCATAAGAAGACCTGGTTTTCCCAAAGAGTGAAAAATTTTTTTGTGGAAAAATGAAGTGAATAATTGCACTCCTATACTAAATGTGGGGATTTTCTTTAATGGCTTCTTAAATAATTGTTTCCACATTAGATGCGTCACTAAGTATGAAGGTTTC
This sequence comes from Morus bassanus, assembly GCA_031468815.1. NCBI lineage: Eukaryota > Metazoa > Chordata > Aves > Suliformes > Sulidae > Morus > Morus bassanus. The sequence goes on from CM062577.1 coordinate 31,342,457, forward strand.
TGGAAGTGCATGTTCACAGTTAGAAAATACAGCTGGGCCTCCATTTGTCTGTTGGGGACACAGACCTGCTCTTGTGATTTGGTTTCAAGTTGCTCGAGAAAGATGTGACAGTGTATATTCTAAGATCTCATGACAAATGTGTAAAGTTAAGTGCTCTTACTAGGCTGACTGTTAACTGGCCAGGAAGTCACTAACACTGCGGCTGGCAAAGCATAAAGAAAACGTGAAGATGGTAAATCTTGGTTATGGGAAACTGCTCAACATTTGAACTCCTGGTGTCTGAGAACATGGGGTGGCATTTGCAACAGATGTTTTCCCGGTAATCAAAGACCCAGTGTAATAAATAGTTGGTTAAAGAGTAAGAGTTCACCTGGCAGTTAATGCTGATTTTTATGGCTATGGACTTAAGACCTCCTGAAAATGAGAAATGCCAGTAGTAAGAAGTGTACGTGTTTCTAAGGGTAGATGGATTTTTGGGGTCCTGCTCATTTGTTTGAGAATGAAGTATCATGGAATGGCCTTGTTCTGGATTAATTTCAACAGAGATGGCTAGTGAGATGAACAGATGACTGGGATGCAGAGTATGTAAGAATTTCCCTTTGCTTCTGACCTGTGCTGGACTGATGAGTTGGGTTCATTGAACCCACTGTATCACCCAGCCCTTGATGGGTTATAAAGCAGAGGTGGACTGAAAAAGTTCTACCTGTGCCACTTCAGAAGAACATTCAGCTTGGCACTGCCTTCATCCCTGATGGCTGCTCACGATGCCTGGGGCCATTTATCGTAGGGTTGAGCAGACAAACCTGCTGTGTGCTCAAACCTGGAAATCTGAATTAATTAACCAGTGGAATAACTTATGGATGTGGTAGATTCCTCATAAATCAGACTTTTCATCAGGATTGGTGTGTGCGTTCTTGCTCGTGCACTCTTTCTCCTAAAAGCTGTTGCCTGAATGCAAGAATCACTCGATGGAAAATGAAGGCACTTAAGCTGTTATGGAGGAATAAGAAAGGAGGATCCTACAGGACCCTGTGGTCCTCCACCTCTGAGCCCACGCATGCTGGTCAGCAGCTTCTCATATCCATCAGTGCTCCGACTCCCTGTTAAGTACCACAAGATGCTTTTCATGAGATGGGTGGCATGAGGGCAGTTCTTATTCATGCTGAAGAATATCTTTGTATTGTGATGCAAAGCTATAGCTCAACCAAGTAGTTCTTCTCTTTTTATTCTCTGTGCCAGTCAGGAAGATATGACACAGAAAATGCCATCAATGTATTTGCTGTCCTAAAAATTTTCTTGTTGGCTCTTTCAGCTACTTAGGCCAGCAGCTAGTATCCTCCAAGGCTTAGTGAAGAATTAGGTTGAAATTGCCAAGGGGTGTCTCTTCCTGCACTGACTTAGGGATGTATGAGGCTCACTCTCCTTTGTCCTTCCTTCATCCTGCCCCAGCTGAATCTGCCTTGTGCTCATTTCCCATTTTCTGCTTGGGAATGGCTGAGTGGACTTTGTTCTGTTAGCTGTGCATCTTTTTTTATTTAAAGGAGGTCTTCAGGGTCTCTATTTGGCATGAATCAGTTGAGAATTTGCTGGTAGCAAGTGCAGAGAAGGGAAAGAAAAGAATACTTGGAGCCCTCTGTTCACTTTCTCTTGGCAGTGCCTCATTCCTGCTCTTGCAGGAGGTCTTTTGCTTGTCCCTGAATTGATTCAGCCCCCAGAGCACAAATGCTCCAAAGCTGCAGTCGCAGGGTCGCTGTCTGTCTCCAGAAAGTCATGTGGCAAGGGGCTCTGCATACTATGGAGAGCAGCTCCCCCCCTCCAAGGAGTTACGGGATACCGCTGCGGGTAGCTACAGCTGGTCTGCACTGGTACTAATATAATCCCACAGGACGGTATCCATGAGACACAAGTGTGACATGCGAGGTATTTAAGGAGACACACCTGTTTTAGGCACAGGCCTGGGTATTGCATGCCTTGGAATTGGAAGGTTTTGGTGGAGCAGGAAAGACTCCCATTTCATCCACAGGAGGGCTTTGCTTTCTTCTTTCTCCCCAGTTTCACATTATTTTATCTTTCCCTAATATTCTGCAATCCTGTGGCCTGTTAGCACTGGGCTGTTTCAACGGCCAGGCTAGTGTTTGCATTTGAACTTTTTTTACCTTCGTGTGTGATTCCGGAGTGATTAGCAGGAGAGAAGAGCTTCTGGGCTGAGTGATGGTTTGGGTGTAACTGCTCCCAAGAAAGGGCAGAGAATTCAGAGAATGTCATCTATGTGCGGGGTTGGGTTTTTCAGTCCTTTAGATAATTTAGATTTTATGTTATGTTTACCTGTATTTTTATTATAAGGCCTCTGTCTTGCAATTTGGAGCAGTAAATCACATAAAAGTGATATCATCTTACCAAATTTTGTACAAAAATATTTTGTCCCTTTGGTTTGAAATCTCTCCATGTCTTTCTCTCTCTTCTTCCCATCTGCCCCCCCAAAAAAAATAATTGTTGTGAAATGGCTGCTTTCCATACAGAAGAAAAAGCAAGCAAACGCAAAACAAATCTCATGGTTGCATAGTATAAAAAAATTAACTTGCTTAGATTTTTATCTCTCTTTTTTAAGGTAATCTGATGCTTGTTTGGCAGAAGATTAATTTTTTTGCCATTGAAAAGGGGACGTATTAAGAGAGAGGAAAAAAATTGCAGAGTCTGTCATAGGACTTGATTCCATCTGTCCGTCTGTCTTGTCTTTTGAGTAGAATGGAAATTTTCTCTCAGACTTCTTTTTTATGTGCCTTTTTTTGACGTTAATGTGGAATCTCCTAGTTTGCCTTGGTCTCACTCCACATGCTTCTTTCCATGGATTCCTGCTCTTGGTGAGGTTTTAAGTGCTTGTTGGTTTGAGACAGCTACCAGGATTGGGGCCAAGATTTCTCCTCTGCCTGATAGATTGTTGTGTGAAAATAGTAGCAACTGGACAGTCTTCCCCTCCCATCTTTATTTTAAATAGAATTTGCCAATAAACATCCAGTATGCCAACTGTTTGTAGAACTAATAATGGCTGGTGGAAATAAGGAAAGGTGAGAGATATGTTTTACTCTAGGACCTGGTTAGTTTGGGCAGTTAGGTATTTAGCGGGGAAGGTGGTTATTATTCCCTTCTGTAAAAGCTCTGAATTCTGAGTGGGGTGGCCTGGAATAACCAGACCTTGCGGGGACAACAGATTTTCCTTCTCAGAAATGAAATGTTGTTGGCAGGTGAGAAGGTCTTGGGAATGGAGACTCCTCGGCTCTGGCCTCACCTGGCCCATGGGGTAGGCTCACTGTGAGCAGGTCATTGACCCTTATGGTAAAGGGATATAAATCTGAATCTTGTTAATCCTAACCTGAAAGATGGCTGCAGCATGGCAAGAGCTTGCTCACCTGCACGGGTGAGCAGAGGTGCTGACCAAAAACCACGGTCCTCTTTAGTCCCTGTATGCTGGCATTCACAATTTGGCCAGACCCAAAGCCTCAAATCGTTTTCTTTCCTTGTGGGCAGACACATTTTTGTACATACAAATGTGAACAATACCTTTGATTATGATACTAAGGAGCAGAATATCTCATTGTAAGGGAAGCATCACCCTCATCTAGCTGTGGTGCCTCCCAGGTAGCTTTGCATTTCTGCACATCACCGCATTTTGCTGCACAGACACAGCCTAAGGTAGACATGGCCTCACTATCCTTGCTAGCTGGTAATGGTGGGTTCTTTCCCACCCCTGTCCCTACTGGATTCTCCCAGACTTAATTGATTTCCAAGGAAAAACTGAAGAGATTTATTCTGTTGGGTGTGTTTTTTTTTTTTTTTTTTGGGGGGGGTGGTGGTGTGTGGTTGGGTTTAGTGAGGGTTTTTGTTCCTTAACTGCACCCTGCAAAATGACCTGGCTGAGTTGTTTCCAAATACTGGCATCTCTAGGGAAGGGGTTATAAATTGCTAATTTAAAGCCTGCAACAGGATAATTAACTAACCAGTTTGATGTAAATGGCTTAATGGGGCTTTACTAGCCCCTTTGAACTTAAAGTAGCACTAAAAAGTAAACTGTAAATACCTTCAAGGAAAGTACTGGCGTGCTTGAATGTAGGGCTGCTTGGTTGCAAGGAGCAAGCCTGCTTGACTTGCCAGGAATCCAACGGCCTGTGTGACAGCAAACTTGTCAAGGGGGTGAGAGGACCAACCAGGCACCCCTTGAGGGGAAGGCTCTGCAGCTACCCTAGTTCTTCAGGAAGTGCATAAGCTCTGATATATCAGGCTTTCAAACCTGCCCTGCCTGCTTTGGAAAATTTAAATCACAACCTTGGTTTAAATGCAACTGTAATGAATTTCATCAGGATTGAAGGAAAAAAAAAAAAACAAAACCCTGAGGGGGAGGCAGCCACTAGAGTCCACCCTAATTTTCCTGGAGTTGTATTTGCATTAAGGTCTTTTGGCAAGTCCAGGCAGAAACACTTATTACACTTTGTTTCAGAAGACCTTGTTACCCACTGAATTTGCTGAGACAAGGTACTGCAGCCCTGCAGCAGATTCCAGTTTCTGATGCATCTTGGGGACTTTTGGGAAAACCTTTAAACTTTCATTCTTGCTAGGCTGTTACAAAATTCCAAGGGAGGAAGTCAACAATTATTAAGCATCTAGATCTAGAAATGAAGATCATTACAAAGTGGAAGCATCTCGTGTAGTTAGGCATTGATCTCACTTCTGACTATGCAAACTGAGGTGTCAGAGAGGAGAGTTTCAGGCCCAAAGGCAGGCAGGAGCATTCCCCTCTGCCTCTCTCTCTGTGGGAGAGAAGCTCATCCTGGTCCGAGTGCTGCTCTGCTCCATCTTCTTGCACATGCACCACGCAGCGCCAGCACTAATCTGCAAGAATTTTATTCTCTTCATTGTTCCTCTCTCTCACCACCATCTTCCACCTATTACCAGCAGCCTTCCTGGGTAGTGAAGGATGTTTTGGAGTTTGCAGCACAATCCTCAATTACTGCTGTGACCTCTGACATGTGGGATTTGGCTTTACAGCCAGCTTTGCTGTTGAGCGTTCCCGGTCCTCGGCTGTGCTCTCCTGCCTGCTCTGTTGCACTACCCCTGAATACCATGAGGCTGTAAGGCTGAGCTAGACCAGGATTAATGCAGGAAGACAGCAAGACCTAACCTTTCCAGTGGTGGCCCTGACTTGGATGGGCTAAAACAGATCACGATGCCTCATCATCTCTAATGATGGATCTATTTCTCTGTGGTTTGGTTGGTTGGTTGGGTGGTTTGTTTCTTTTTTTCCCAGCTGGGAAAATAATGGGAAATAATGTACCACTGGCAATGTTAATGCTGGCCTAAAAACAAAACAAAACAAAAAACCCAAAACATAAAAGCAGTGAGGTCTGTTGTAGAGGGCAATGATGCAGCAGTGCTACATCTTATTTTAAAAACCATGTCTGACAGAGGATTCAGTCCTGCACTGTAATTCAGTTCAGATGTCTATGGGCCTATTGTATGCAAAGATCAAAATGCTCTACTGTGGCCTTTAGAAGAAGAGGTAATAACATGGCACTTCTTTGCTCCTACATGTTGACTGAAGAAGTTGGCACCATGGCACTACCTGATTGCTGTGTGTGGGTGGGAGCACAGTGCAGGATTAATTTGGGGTTGATTGTGTTGGCAGGGATCTGTCAGCAGAGCCTGCCCAGCTGCCTGTGTTACGCTGTAGCTGTTAATCCTTCACTTTTATGAGCACTAACCTAGATCACATATTTAAAAAAATTAAAAATGCATGTGCTGTTAGATAGAGAGAGATACTTGCGAGCAGAAGAGCTCTGTACACATGCAGTGTTGACAGCTGGAGACTCCCTTCAAGGAACGCCAGAACACCTTAGCATGCCAGCTTTGATATCTTGGCATCTGACTGGGATGCAAATACTCAATCTTAATCCATCATTCCCACATGCTGATACGTATCCAAGGGGAACTTGGGGATGTTGTTGTTATTCCCATATAATTTCAGCTGTTTCTTTGCTTCCCAGCACCACCCCACCATGTGTCCAACTGAATGCAGTGTCTTCCAGGCCTTTTATGCCAGATCTTTTGGATTTGTTTCTCTCATGGGGAGGCAAAAGGACATTAGTGTGCATGTGCAGCAGAAGAACAAACTCCGTTTAGAGCGGGTGGGGTTGTTTTTATGAGGCTTTTCTCTTTCTAATCCCCCCCAACAAACCCTTCTGCAGATTTTTAGATTCCTCACCAAGGCCTTTAAATAATTCGATTAATTAAAAGCCAAAGTGAACAAAAGAGCTTTTTCACACCTCCCAGGAAAATAAAAATTAAGTTAAAGAAAAAAGTGGATTGTAATAATCGTCCTTTCTTTCGCATGAGAGATGGTCAGGGTTGGGGCTTCTTTCTGAAGTTCTGGTATGCTTTACATATCTTCTAATAATCATATGTTTGTCTCTTATAATGGAAGTTTTATATGACTAATAATAAAAAATACATATGAATAAAAGCTAGCATGACTAAGAGTTTCTACTGTGCCACTCATCAGTCATTTTTGGGCACCTCAGTAAATTTCAGCGCAGTTGTTAGTCCTGTCTGAGGCTCTGCATATCTCTCAATGACCCAGTCTCTTCTGGGGGAAGAAGTAAATTCTGCTTTGCCATCTTGCAAATATTATTTTCTCAGCAATTTCACTATTTGTTAAGAATAACTGTGTTTAAAAAAAAAACCACAATAATTTCTCTTCCAATACGCTTTTTGTTTTGAAACCCACTGAACCTGACACTCATATTGAATTTGTTGATTCAAGAATAACAGGGAAAATGCGAGCAGTAAAACCCGGCCCAGCACACTCGGCGGCTACTGCTAGAGAAAGAAAAAATTATGTGTAACAGTGCTTTCCTGACCTTTCCTCTGTTTTTAGAAATGTAAAAAATTTAGTCAGCACTTTTTTTTCTGGCTATTGCAAATAATAGAAAGTTGTGTGAAAATTAGAACATAATGAAGACAAATATTAGAGTGGTGTCTGCTGCAGGTCATGGCTGCATTCACTGAATTGCCTCCTGCTTAGAGAGCAGCTGGAAAATCCAAGTTCTTTCCCAGCATGTCAAAACCAACTTTTTCAAAGGATGCAGTGGCTGTGCCAAAGCACCTTGCCTATTTGTAAGCAAATGCATACTATTGGGACTATGTCTGCTTGGGCCAGCATTCTCACATGCAGCTGGCTGTATTAAATCAATTTGATGAATTACTATATACTTTTAAATTTTTCTACAGGCAGGTCCCTGCTATTTCTAGCCTGCACAAGATTAAAAGGGCTTTTACATTACATACCCTGTTATAAGACTTTAATTGTCTGGGATGGGTCTGCGTGTGCAAAGACTGGTCCTGGAAGGGTCTGGGGATTTGGGATTATTGTCAGGCTTCTTACACTGAGGTAGCAGAGAAAGGAGGTCTGTGAAGGCTGTGTTGGCATCCATGATGGAGGATATTCTCTGATAAGAAGGATGTCACCTATGCCACTTAGCTGACTGATGTTTGGTTTTGGATTTTAGGGTGGTTTTTCTGCTGTTAAAATATTTTCTTTGACTGAAGCATCTGCCAAGAAAACATCTGGAGAAGGGAATACATTAACCCTAGATGGACTGACTTGATGGGTCAGAGAGAGCTGGATGGCATCAAAACATCCCTATGGCTGATGAGGCTTATCTCTTCTCAGGTTCATGAGCCTCAGGACATGCGTGTTTTGGAGCACCTGCACTGTGGCATAATGATGCTACAATTTATTCAGCACTTCTCCGTGACAGAACTGTGTGTGGCTGAATAATGTGCAGCCAAGGGCCAGGGACTGAAAGCGGCTACATACTAGATACAGGTGTTTGGGAATGCACAATGCCAAGAGAGAGCTTTTAGTCCAAACATATCCTCACTAAACATACTTTTTGCATCCTCTGGGAGTCTCTTGATGCTGTTACATTAGTGGGCTCTGCTGGAAGTGGTAAGGGTATAACAATTTTATTTTTTCCTTCCATTCCAAGGTGTAGTATCCATGTTTGTTGTGGCTGGTAGCAGTAGTTTGTACATGTATTACTCCTTTGGCCAGATTCTGATCCTATTTGTGTAGCTATAAAACTGCTGAGTTGTTTCATCTGTGTAACGGAGGTTTCAGTCCCTCTGGCTGTTTTGGTTTTTCTGTTTTGGTTCTGCTTCGTTCTTTGTTTTTTCTTTAACTGCTTTCCTTGCTGAAAGGGGAGAGCTCTATGGGAAGTGATCCAGCAAACTTTTAAAATAGCCTTTTAGTGTGGGTTTGTTTTTTTTTTTTAACTCTTGCTCAAGCTTTTAAATATGTGAATTGTCTCTGTGAATTCTCATCTGAGCACCTATGAAACATGCCAGCCAAGCCTAAATCTTGCAGGAGGTGTGGCCACATTTGTGTTCTCAGAGCTCTCTGGCACAGACACCTGGTACACCTGTGTCTCCTGCTAGTTTCAGTACTGTCACAACTTCACCCCTCATGCCTGTTTCTCTGGTACCTCCTGTTTTCCCAAGGTTATCTTCTATAAATAGAATTTGCTCCAGCTTTTCATTCCCCCACACCCATCTTGAGGAGAATAATTACCAATGAGATGCTTTTAATAGTGCTGAAAGAAGGAGGGTGATCCATTCTGCTGTGTTCTTTGAGGCTTTTTTCTTGACAGGAAATTAATGCACAAATTGCTTAGAAATTTCCTTAGGTGACAAATACAAAGTGAGTAGCTTTTGAAATACTTGAGTATTTAAACATTTGATAAACCATGGGTTATCTGAAGAATAAAATTGTAGTTGTTTTGGTGCCCACAGAATTCCATGCAAAGGTCTCAAATTGAGTATAAAATCTACTAATTTCCTTAATTGTTGTTAGACTGGTGGAGGTTACTGTGGTATCTAGTGTTCACCTGTCCAGACACCAAAACGCTCAACCCAGGCTAGCAGAGATGCTTTGGATGATGCAGCTATCTGTCAGCACATGATACAGCAGCTAGAAGACGCAAACACTTAGAGCATTCATAAACCAGAAAATTTTCTCTAAAATGAAAAAAATAACTAAATGAAAACATGTAGGGTTTGAGGTGATGACGCTGACTTCACTGTCCTTTAAACTATGCCTGCAGCAGCCCAGAGCTTAATGTCGTATAAACCAAGAGAAATGAAAGAGAAGCTGTCTCTATAGGCTACATGATGCAACTGGTGAGCAACTGCTCAGATAGCAGGGCGCTCTGCATGGAGGAAGAGCCTACAGACAGAAATGCTGTGTAAAGGAATCACTGCTGGCACACGGATACATGCTGGAAAATTGGACTGTATTTGGTGGAAGAGTAAGAATCTACTACAGGTTTTTAAAATCACCCGTGTCATCATCACCTTGTGATAAACATTAATCTCTCCAGTGTAAATAAAAGTGTAGCACATTTCCCAAATAATCTCTTAAAATAAAAACAGATTGGTGCATGAGTAAACCAAGTCAGAACAACCAGTCAACCTATGGTATTACTACCCAGAGCTCAGAATGAAATGGGAACAGCAGTACTTTTTCAGGTTTTACAGCCACCTCTTTGCTCTACTCTGACAATTATTTATTACCACTAATATTGTGCTTTGTAAACTTATATGGTGCTTTATGAAGTAAGACATGTTTCCTATTTTAAAGATCTTATAATCTTGTGGGCAGATAAGGGGTTCAGATTATCCCTTGGATGTTCATAAATAGCATTAGCACTAAGAGTTTTATTAGTGCTGGGTCATTTCAAGCCTGTGGCCCTTTTTTTCTTAACAACTCTTGCCTTGTCAAATGCCGAAATAAGGATTTTGACACCTTGATCTTCCAGGCTGGAACAGTGTGGGCATTCTTTTGTTTTGCTTGTAGTGAAAGAGCAAAACCCAGGCAGAGTCCCAGCGCAGCGACTGTTGCTCTGCATGGGTTTAATCCACCGCCTTTGCTTGCCTCTCTCTGAGACTACGTGTGTGGAGTTTGGGTGATGGCAGCAGAGAGCAAACTTGGGAGGTTTGTGTGCGCGCGTGTTTTAAATAAACAAACAATGGAACAGCAACTTCAACAAATTGTGAGTGGTGCTAATTTGTTACAGTGCTGTCTTGCCTTCTGGCAGTGTTGATTTAGGAGAAGCCGAGCAGACTGGAACGGATGCGGGGAGCTGCTGGTTCTTTTGCTGTGGGGTGTGTATATAGTTCAGTATAAAATGCTTCTGGGGTCCTGTCCTGAGGAGCTTCCAGATTACAGGGTGAAGCACATGCATAGGCTGCCAATCCCCTTTTCAAAACCAAATCTGGGGCAAAAGTACCTTCCCCTCTGCCTTGCTCCTCCCCTTCCACTTTTTTTTAAATGGAGAGATGTTTTAAACCTTGATTCCTGACAAGAGCCTATAATTTGCGTGTTTTGAGGACTGCCAGAAAACCCTTGACTTTGACAGGAATAGTGTCTAGGGAAGGAAAGGAGGAGGATCCTTTGCTTTGGACTGTAGCAAAGTTTTCAACACCCCATGACCTTGCTGGGCTGCCTTTCATAATGTGCCCGGGGCTGTAATCCCCAAAGCTGAGAAACTGTCTGACAGAGAAGGCTGGCCAAATGCGCATGAGATATATGCAGCCCTGGACCACTGTTGCGCAGTGCTGCAGGACAAGGATGGCAGGATGGGAGCCTTGCTGGGAAGAGGCGGATTTTGGAAGCATATGTAGAGTGACCTCCTTGCAGCTTGTAAGATGAGTTTAAAGAATGTCTGAAGTCTCAAGTGAAGAAGACAGAGGCATAAAATAGTCAAAATGAGAAGTGTTTGAGGAGAGGCAGCCAAAGAAATGAAGAATTTTGAAAATTAGTAAACCCTGCTTTCCCCTTAGGTTATCTTCAGCTTGGACAGATTTGGATGCAATACAGAGTTTGCAAAACTTTGAGTCTGTCAGTCCTTCTGCTTTTAACAGCAATAGTGGCTTTCTGGCATCCTCTGGTTTGCCAGGCTCAGAGTTGCAGAAGCATTTTTTGGTGGTTGCAAAGAACGAAACGTATGAGGGGAGGGCTCAGGACGATCAGTTAAGCATCTGATTCGGAGGGACGTTTGGCAAGCAGTACAGTCTTTATACTGCCAGGACTGATTCTTAAACAGTGATTTGCTTGAAAGGCTTCACATGAGTGGAGCTTAGAGACGAAGATTTCTCTGGGAGGTGCAGGGCTGAGTATGAGGTCAGTTCATGGCAAAAAAAGAAAATGTGGTGGATAAAGTGCAAAAGGTGCTGTATTTAAGGCATTGTTTATTTGTGTTAAGGAGAACTGCTGCTGCTTTTGCAGGTATACATGAGATATGAGAATGAGATTTGGTCTTGTAGAAGAAAATGAGACAGCAGAGTTTGTTTCTGTGCTCACCAGTATCTAGCATGTGGTGAGAGAGACGACGTTTTGGTCCAAGGCTGTTGCTACACCTGTCCTTCCTGCAACCCTCAGCATGAAGCTCGGTGTTAACTATCACAACAAGTTCATGATATTAGCAGTATTCTGTATGTAGATACTCCTGTGCAGACTGCTTCCCTCTGCAGAAAAGTTTGCTGAGTCCACACAAGAAATAAAAATAAGCAGGCCAATTGGGAGGATCTTTATCAAACCTTCTCCCATTTCTCCCAGTACTCTGAGGCCTTGTTTGCTCTAACAAACCCTGTAACTAAGGGGTCTGAGTCACAGTCGCTAGTGGATTTAACACTCCCAGCCACCTGCCTCATCCCTGTCCTGGAGATCCCTCCCCAGCTGCAGGGGCAGCTCCAGTATTGCTGCATTTCATAACCCAGCTATCAGCTTGTACCTGTGGTGACTCAGAGCCCTAAATCTGTGCTGCAACTGGGAGGGTGCTGTAAGACAGCTGGGAAAAGTTGGAAAAGGGTCACGATATTCCTTCTTCTCCACAGTGCTGTGTCCTTTTGCCCCCAGAGCGGTGCCCAGCATGAAGCTGCCACCCCGTGCACCCCCTGCCAACTCTGGCCTATCATACTGAAGGACAGGTCCCAAGCTTTTAGGACCAGAAGCATCTTCTCACTCCGTGTAATTCATAGGGCTGTTGATTCTGCCTTACACTCTCTAGGATTAACTGGGAGGTAGCAACAATCCTTTAGTCATGTCCTAAATTCTTGCATTGTAAATGGAGAATTCTATACATCAAGGCTTAAAGGTAGCTGGGAAACAGAGGAATTTTGCATACCAAAGGGGTCTTAACTGGTGGATGGATACAGGGTATCCTTCCTTCTGTGTGAGCTGAGCTACTCCACTGAATATGTGGGTACTTTAGTGCAATAAGAAGGAGTCGTTAGATTAGCATGGGACATCAGAGCTGCCTTCACCACTTGCAATGCAGGTACAGTTGGAGCTGCGCTTGCTTAGTTGTTGCTGGGCTGCAGAAGAGCCCAACATCTATTGCTGCTCACTAGCTGCTGAGGCTTTATTTGTTTTGTGCCACTGCTGTGTTCCTGAGATCAACTGTGCTCTGCAGAGATGCAGGAATTTTTAGTGCCTGGCTCTGCTTGACAAGATCTGCAATGTCCATGCCTCTTCTCTTCTCCTCCCACTAAAGGGTTTGGGTAGTCTTAGGCTTCTTCATGTCAGCAGTGAAAATAAATGTATAAGATACAAGGGCTCTGTTTAGGAATTGGCAGGAAGCTTAATTTCTGACTGCAGTGTGATGTTCTAACAGTAGGAAACATCTTTGTTTTAAGCAGTTCTCTGCTAATCTCTGCCCTAGAGGGGAAATACAACTATGGAGAAGAGCTTGCTTCACAGTAGCAAGATGCAAATTGCTGTAATCTGGGTGTAAATCTGCATTTGAGCTGCTGTCTCGAAACCTGTCCAAGAAATACCTTTATGCAGCCTTCAGTCTTTCTTAAGCTGAGTATTGCTGGTATTGCTGAGTGTTTTGCAGAGTCCTGATGCTGGCAGATGAAGCCAGTAATACGTTGCTCGTATGCAGTCTAGAGTGTGTGATGTCTTGAAGACAGGGGAGCTCCAGATCCCTAAGGCTCTGGCCCACTGTGCTTAAAGTTGCATGCTATTTAAATGTGGGCTGGCCTGTTCATGCTGGCAGTGGTCCGTTCAGACTAGTTCAGCAAATGCTCTTGGCTCAGCATAGCCCAGTTCAGTAAGCAAACACTTGCTTACATTTCACTTCTTCATTGTATTGACAAGATTTAAAAATCTTCAGTCTATAGCAGTCAAAACAGGGTGATCTGAATACAAAAGACCTATTAGTTCAGTGTGAAAGGGATTTCGTTACAGAATTGTGGGGATAAGAATGCAGGTGGGAACGATGGGAACACTGTCCTGGGCCTGAGCCCAGCAGATGTCCAGGAAGAATGAAGAACTATCTCCTTACATTCAGCGTCCTTTCCATGAAGACACTTTCTGTCTGCCAGGCCAGTGTCCTCCTTTGCGTTCTCTCTCATCCAACTACATTAATTATTGTAAGTCTTTTTCATTTGGCCTTTTATCTTTGAAGGTTGAAATGATAATGAATATTCTTCTAACTTTTTAAATACAAGATTTCTGTCTCCAGCAGCACAGTTGGAGACATGCAGCCATCAATGTGACACTTCACCATGAAGGTCTAAAAACCTATTTTAAATTTTTAAATCCCTGCAAGGCTGCAGGCTTATTTCTGTTCTTGTTTTTTGTTTGGGTTTTTTTTGGGGGAGAGGGGGTTGTGGGTTTTTTTTTCACTGGGGCAGCATCACCACTTGTAGAGAGGGACCTGTGCTTAGCATCTACCCTGAGACTATGCTCCTTGATAACCCTGCCGGAGCTGATACTGGAACTCTTGGGAAAGGAGGATATGCACTGCAGAGGATACCCTAGGCTTGACAAGCTGTGTATCTGTGGGATGTGCCTTCCCCTGACATGGAAAAGATACTGTTGCTTTTTCCTTTGGTCAGGGAAGGATGGAATTGTAGATCTTCAGTTTTGCGACTCTCGTACCAGCTGCAGTTCAGCATGAATCAACCTGGTCTCCAGTCTCCAAGAACGTAGATTAAATTATCAGTGGAGCATCATTACAAATAGGAGAGGGTGTACACTACTTTCTTTTCCCGTCTTGCACCACAGATGTAACAAAAGCCAAAGGACCCAGCCTGGCTCAATGCCATAACATCTCTAGAAGAGCAGGATTTCAAAGGCTTGGGAAGGGGGACAGGGAAACGGGGACAACACAGAGGATCAGCATTTAAGTGTTTCTTCCATTGCCTTTACTGTGTGGGGAATGAGACCATGAAGCTCTGGCGCCAGGCTTTTCTCATTGTAGAGGCATTTCTAAATGGTGATATTTAGTTGCCTGAATTTCTGGGCAGAAGGAAGCTGGCGCAGACATCCTGGGATCTGCTGTTCTTGGATATATGTGGACTGGTCCCCCTGAAGCTCAGTGCTGTTGCGATTCCTGAATGGAGGTGGCCAGACAGAGCCATCAAGAAACTTGCAGAGGCCTTCTGCTCTGTTTCCGTCACAGTTCAGCACTTCTGGGGAGACGGGTGGAGGGGAGGTTGTTCTAGTAGTTACATATTTAAGGCAGGTGGCCATTTTAAAATGTACGTTTCAATTTTGATTGCAGTTTTTTAATTGCATTTAACAGCGTCCCTGCTGGTTCTCCATTCTGCATCCGTGCAGCCACGTTCTATTGATGGCCTGTTGTGATTTCAATGGAACATCATGGGATGTACCTGGCACGTCGGGCAGCACTGGATGGAGGTGCCTTTAGCCCAATGTACCTGGCATGGTAAGCGGCAACCAAGTGGTTAATCTGCATTCTACTGCTCGTAGTCTCAGCCTGTATAGCAAGGTGTTCCTGCTTTGCTGCAGCCTTGAACTGACTGGAAATCACTTTGCTCTCCTGATGTTAGTGCTTTCATGCACACAGGGCCCCTACCCTTTTCACCCATGGAGATTCCCCTTCCCTGGGCAGTCTGCCATGCAGTAGAGAAGGGCCTAGCTATGTCAGGCCCTCCTTGTTATTCTAGAACAGGAAAGAGAAGGGACTGGGGAAATCATCTGACTCTTTTTTTTCTCTCCTTTTTGGGCCAGGAGCTGGTAGCAGTTGAGCATGTATTGCCCACGTACCTAATATCCAAACGTTGCCGCACAGAGGTACCAAAAAGGTGCTTGTGTCCATAAGCAAAACTATACTGTTTCTGTGGGAGTCCTGAAAGAGCTGCTTCAGGGAGCTGGGAGGGCAGTTCCGCCTGGCACTAATTGGCATGTAACAAACTAAATGAGGGCCACTTTAAGTCTGCTGATGTGGTATCCTCTGCTAAATGATCCTCCATTCTCCTTCTCCTTTCCGTGTCCACACCTGCAACATCAGCTGCACATCCTGCTCTGTCCTGCATGTTGCTTTCTCTCCCTTCCCAGCCTTGCAGACCTCTCCCCAAGTAACTTGACATGTTGGTCTTACCTATTTTGAAGTGAGAGATATTCCTGTGAGGAAAAACAAGGGTGCCGCATCCTGTTTTCTGCTTGAGCCAACCTCACAGAGCTTTTGCTGCTCCACTGCCAATGATGAAAATGCATGTTCTTTTCTCTGTTTCCGAGTTCTGCTGCCTGCCTGCTCACAGGGACTGGGGATAGGGAACCATTTGGGCTAACACACAGTTCCTGCATTCCTCCCTATACCTCTGCTACTCTGGAATGTGAATACCTTTACAAGGCATGGGCTAATGACCTGCCAACTGCAGCTCCTGGGGGGAAGGTTAGTGGCCATGAAAGACCATCTCACACATACCTCGGGAGAGTCCTGGAAATAGGTTCTGTTGGGATGTGGGGAAAGGAAGATCAGATGAGCCAGCGAGCAACAGGAAAGCCCTCTTCACAGTGGGGGCTTCAAGTGTTCTAAAAAAGTTAGTTCATCTGAAACCGAAGGGTGCAAAAGTAATCTCTTTCAGTTTCACCCAGACGCAGTAGCAGCTGGTCCCAGCATTTTTAATGCCAGAAGTAAACTGGTGGGAAAGAGCAATGTAGGAAACAATTGATTTAATTTTGTCTTGCTCTTCCCCATGCTCACTGCTGCAGTGTCTGCTCAGTGCAGCACAACTGCTTGGGAAGGTGGAGAAATAAGTAAGCAGGCCACTATCTTTTCCTAGGTATATTATAACATGCACAGTAGGCTAATGCTTTAATGGCATCTAATGTGATACATCACATCTAATCTCTTTGTTGGTTTTTATCTGCAGTACTGTTAGTTCACTGTTCAGGTGCTCGGTGTCTAGCCTTCTCATCCATCCACAAATCCTCTACGTGAAATGAGTGATTCCTTAGATCTGTTTTTGATTGATTCTTTGCTTCACTGGTGTTGCTTCTTAAAAGGTAAACAATATTCATGTGCTGCAATCTATAACTCAGAGATGAAATCAAATAGCATCTCCTGCCAGAGGTTGCTAAGATAACACATCTAGCATTCATTCAGCAATTACTTTTAGGAAAAGATATAGTAATATTAAAGAGAATCAAATCTGTAGTGAATATGTATATTTTATACTATTCAAAGGGGTGAAGGGACTCCTCTTCTCCTGTACTTTGGCAATCTAATTTTCTGTGACGTACAGAGTCTGTGGAAATTGAGAGAAAATTAAGTTTTTCCTGCTTTGTAGTGAGACCAGCGCAACTCCTGGAGCAGTCTGTGTGTTCTGCACAATCTTCATGCCCACAGGATCACAGTGTGCCCCCAGGCTGGGCACAGCAGCTCACAGTTACCCAGCTCCTTGGGCAATATTGCTTATGAAGACGCTATCAGCTCTTAGCTTGCAAAGCTTTGTTTGACGTGTGGCATTTGCTTGCAGCATTACTGTATTCTGTGATTTGTGCCCTGTATTTTCATGTCTTTGCATGTGCTGTGTCTCAGTGTCATGGATATGGTGGAGGTAGCAGAGAGCCCCAGTCTTGCTTCATTCCCTACTTGCACAAGAATATTTGAGCAGGTTCATTGCTCTGAAAACTGTGTCTTGAATGACTAGGAAGCAAACTGAATCTGAAAAAAGACCATCTCTAATGCTGTTTGTCCAAAGCCTTCTGTGATCCTGTTTTAAGTGCAAAGGACTGAAATTTTGCACACCAAATTCAGTGATAAAAGACTATGGCCCCAGTGAGACATCTACATATTCTTGAGGTCTGGGGTTTGTTTTTTTCACTAGAAATGCATCTGAGCCTTTTCTGAGCCAGGGCTCCTCTGAACTGGGAGTACGTTTTTTCTATCTTTTTGCAGAAAACAGAAAAGGAAGCGTTCTTAAAAATGATACTGAGATCCAAGAAATATACCACTGTGATTTTTTGGGGCTTTTTGGGGCTTTTGTTGTCGTTATTGGTGGTGGTGATGTTATCCAAATGTTCAGGGTTTGTTAAGAGCCAGTCTCTGCAAACTAATGGATAGCAAGGCCTTTGTAAGGCTGCGCCTGCCATTTGTTTGGGAAGATCTGCTAACCTTTATACTGGACTTAACCTCGTAGTTGTCTTTGGTCCTATGCTTTCAGCTAGAAGTGAGATTTTAGGAATGCCGTAGATTAAGGAATAATGCCTGCTTCTCTTTCACTAACAAGTTTTCCAACACACCCCTCTTCCCCACCTCTGAAACACATCATTGCTAAAGAAGGGTTTGTAACTGGTCAGCTCTGGAAAATATCTGGAATGAATTTGTTTTTGTTCAGGACTGCACAATATACACAAGCCAGGTTGATGCTATAAAGCTTTTGTCAACAAAGGTACGTCAGTCAAAGGTGTGTTCTCTGACCCATGTTGGTGTCCTGGTAAAAGCTCTTGGTGGGCAATTCTGACAGTCTTAAACATGGGGATCTAAACTTGGCTGAAGGTTTTGCTTCCTTGTACCATTACATTCATTTTGTTGGGGTGGATAAATCCATGTTAGACTTCAGCTAACAAATTCAAATTTGATAGGCAGTGTTATAGTGCTTAAACCTGACCACTGCTTTTAAAATCTACTAAAGGTAATAACATACCTCATACTTATGTCCTACTGAACATGAATACTTCTGTAAAATTTGACATGTGTGATAAATAGAGGTAATTTAAACAACTTGTACTATGCTAATTTTTATGCTGCAGAACATATTGAGGTTTAATAATAACATTACCTTCCTCATGAAGGTCAGTAAAAAGCAGAACCATAATTCTACCCATTTCCAGGGCTTTCCCTACAGGGTCTTTACCTGGTTTCAATATCATTTAAGGCAGAATGGAAAAAAACAGAAGTAGAAATCGAAAAATATTTCCCATTAGTAGCTGCAGCAAGCCTTGACTCTGCGAAGGCTTCGACAAACACGTATACAGAGATTGCTAGACCTCTGCTTCAAGTGCCATGTGAATGCGAAATAAGCTCGCTTTTACTTCAGTGACATACATTTTTTTTAATCAGTCTGTTTAGGCAAAAAATATTGGCTGTGCTCTTTCCTTTCCTTTCCTGTATTTGTCTTTTATGGAACACTTATGTGCAGGGAGAAGCACCATTATGTTTGTAGCAAAAATAGTGTAGTAGTAGGCTGTCTCCTTCTATTCTTAAGCAGGATGCATTTATATATATAGATGCTGTGTTATGTTGCAAGCCATGTTTTTGTCCTTCCCTATCAATATATCTCGGTGACCCAGAAGTAAGTGCTTTTACTGGCCTGGCAAGATAAAAGTGGGTATTTGGTGCCTCTGTGCTGTTGCTTCTTCCTCTTAATCAGCAATTCTGGAAGCAAGCCACTAGAACCAGACACATTGCCTGCGTGCTGCAACTCTGATGTAACTAATTACAGCAAAACTTGTTTTTAACAACACTGTTCAGTGGTGGTAATCCCTGTCTATCATGGTTTTGTGATGCTGCAGGGTGAGTTTCTGTGAAAGAAACACTACAGATAGAGAAGAAATAACTGGCTAGCACCATGGCAAGCCTGTATTTCCTCCTTTTGGCTGCCACCCTTTCTAAAGCAGGCCACCTCTGGGAACAACATAAATGTACACAGAGGCACGGTGGTGAATCCACCATCTTCTTGGGTTCCCATCCATTGCTGAAACAATACAGAAAAGAAAAGCAGAGCAGCCATTTTAGCTGTGGGTCAAGGTGACGAGCCACTGAGATCTGTGTGGATCCTGAATGAGGTGCTAGTGCACTGAACAGGGGCCACAAAATTCTACCAAATGTGTAACCAAGTACCATGCTGACCAGCTAAACAAGTGAACAAATGTGTCCTGTGGAAGAAGAGAGGCACCTGCTTGGCAGATCTGTTGGTAAAAGTGTAAGTACCAGGCTAGTCAGGCAGCAAAATTGGAGGAAAAATTGCATTCGTTTACTTTTTGGTAGCTTTTTTCATAAAGCAAAATCTTTTTATTGTGCAGAAATGGATTATGTAAATTTACCACCTTTCTGCCAAATTAAATCTTTCTATTTATGACCAGTTACTGAGAATCAGGTTTGAGGGAGGTTATTTTTAATATTAACAGTATCACTCCAGTGTACACATACCTAACAGAGAGGGAAGATAATGCTGTCTAATGCTTCATCATTTGAAATGTGATGGGACAGAATGTGGTAATGGGACTTACAAGCAATAAAAACATTAATTGATGATGATTTTAAGAGAAAATTTAAGCTCTTCATTTCTACGAACTTCTGGCCTACTCCTCCTTCAATAAGAGAAATCTGTTTCAATAATAATATGAGCTGGGAAAGGAAGGAAGGAAGTGGAAGGCTAAAGGTGGCTGTTGTATGTTTGGTATTTAATTCGTACATTTGAACCTCAGAAACTATTTTAAATCAATTTTAATGGATAAATGCCCATTACAAGTAGTAGTTGACAGTTTCAAACAAAAAAAACTCAAGAAAAAAAGTTTAAAAATTTATCTCAGATTCCTGAATGCAGCCCCAGATACAAATTCTAGTTTTTATGGATTGTAGTATCTACCAAACGTGCAACTGTATTACTTCTGATACACCTCAAACTAGATATTTCATATAGTCCATACTACTGGGAAAGCCAATAGAAATACCTAAAACTAAAGAACACAGTGAATACTGTTTGTGAAATACATGAACTACACAGACGTAGCCACAATTTTCTTATCTTCCCAGTACTTCAGGGTAGAGAGACTATGACTTGGGATAGATTACTTGACTCTATCAGTTTAAACAAAATTCCTTCAAAACTAAAGGCAGGGCAGAATTAACTTACAAAAACAGTTTCAGATTGTTGAAGACATTTGGTGGCATTTAGCTAGCTCAGCATTCTGAATTTCAGCCAGTTCAGGGTTGATTCTAGCCCTTCATGTCAGTGGATTGGGATATGGACATTGCCGGGGGATGGTTTTTAAAGCAGCCTTTCATACTCTTAAGGAGATTTCCCATTCACACCTCGGTGTGATTAATTTGGATTTAGTTGCTACATGTCATTTTCTCAACCCCAGAGCAGCTGGGTGTTGTAAGATTTCAACATGTAAGAGCCAAGAAACAAACTACGTTCAAGCAGGGAAGCTGCAGCTTATGCTAATTATTTTACATGCTCAGATATGTAAATAGCAGTGAAGTAGATGCTTCTTTTTTCTTCCTTTTTTTCTTGCTCCTCATCCTCCCTTCAGATTTGTGTCAGGAGAGGGAAACAGCTTTCCCCTGTACCTAGCTATTGTTTTCCTGCTGGTATCTTTTGAATAGTGATTCCAGCCAACGATGATTGCTTTTGTAAAAAGGTATTTACAAATCTGATTTTTGAAAGACCTGAATCAAACCTTAGTATGAGAAATACTTCTCTCTGTATTCCAAGCAGGATCACAGCTTGCAAGGCTGAACGTACCCAGAGCTCCTTAGTCAGTGTCAAGCCTAACACAGACTGCACCATGTTAAGCCAGTCTATTAAATGTAGACTTGTTTGAGTGGAAACAGCAGGTTCACACCTCTCATCCTCCTGTTTTGCAGGTGGTAAGGTGAAGGTGAAAGGAAGAGAAGGTGGAGATGGAACTGCCAAATCATGCCAAACAACTGCTACTGCAGCTGAACCAGCAACGAGCCAAAGGTTTCCTCTGTGATGTGATCATTGTGGTAGAAAATGCCCTGTTTCGTGCCCATAAGAATATCCTGGCAGCCAGCAGCATGTATTTCAAATCTCTTGTCCTGCATGACAACCTGATTAACTTAGACACGGACATGGTGAACCCCACCGTGTTCCGGCAGATCTTGGACTTTATTTATACTGGTAAGCTCTTAACGACTGACCAGCCCGGTGAACAGAACTTTAATGCTCTCCTCACCGCAGCAAGCTACCTCCAACTGCACGACCTGGCAGCTCTCTGCAGAAAGAAGCTGAAGCGGAACGGCAAGTCCTTTGCTGGCAAGGCCGGTGGCCTTGGTGTTGGGAGATCTGCCAGGAGTCAGAGACTTTCCACTGCTTCGGTCATCCAAGCTCGCTATTCAGGGTCAAATGAGGGGTTGAAGGGCTCGCATTCAAAGGAGCTGTCAAAGGGAAAGCTCTCCGATGATGAGGTCTTCATCAGCAGCTCCAACCAAGAGAACTGTCACTCCTTAAGCAGGGGAGCCAGTAAGAATGGCGGTGGGGGCAGCAGTGCGAATGGGAGCACCGGCGATCAGGAGCTAGGCCTTGACCTGTCCAAAAAAAGCCCGTCACTCCCTGTTGCAGCTTCCCACGATGACACGCAGCACAGCGAAAGCCAGCATGGCTCTCCCCAATCTGCCTCAGCCCCCGCAGCCAACAGTGCCTCATCGTTTGACGAGTCTGGAGTCGGAGCCCCTCACAGCATGGCGGACAGCAGTGACCCCATGGAGATGGATCTGAGCGAAGAGTGCCACCACTCTTTGACGGAGAGCAGCCAGCGCAAGGGCCTCCGGCACTCGTCCCGCAAGAAGGAGTGGATCAAGAAAGACAACGCCTTTGACCGAAAGGAGGGGGGCAAAGACAGGGACGAGGGCGAAGCGCTACCCAACGGTATCCTGCTGGGGCCCTTGTCCAAGTCCGTGGAGCGGAGTCTGGCTGGGGCCTATGGTGCAGACCTACCCTACCCATGTAAGGAGGAGGTGGAAAATGGTAAGGAGAACAGTGACGACAGCGGCCAGAGTGAGAGTGAGAGCGGTGGGCATACTAGTGCCAACTACGTCTACCGGCAGGAGGGGTTTGAGCCAGTGGCCTATGGTGACAACCTGTATGTCTGTATCCCCTGTGGCAAAGGCTTCCCCAGCTCCGAGCAGCTCAATGCCCATGTGGAGACACACACTGAGGAAGACCTTTACATCAAGGAGGAAGGCACATACGGTGGCAAGGATGAAGCCGAGGATTTGTCCAACCCCAACCAGTCCTACGCCGCGGAGTCCCGGCCCTTCAAGTGTTCAGTGTGTGAGAAGAGCTACAAGGATCCAGCCACGCTGCGGCAGCATGAGAAGACTCACTGGCTGACGCGGCCCTTCCCTTGCAACATCTGCGGCAAGATGTTCACACAGCGGGGCACCATGACACGGCACATGCGCAGCCACTTAGGGCTCAAGCCCTTTGCTTGCGAGGAATGCGGGATGCGCTTTACCCGGCAGTACCGACTGACAGAGCATATGCGTGTCCACTCAGGAGAAAAACCTTACGAATGTCAACTGTGTGGTGGGAAATTCACCCAGCAGCGCAATCTGATCAGCCACCTGCGAATGCATACCTCTCCCACATAAGCCAAAGACTCCAGAATGAGCTTCGAGCCCATCCGCAGTGATTTACCTTTCTGTAGACTTGCTGCTTAAAAAAAAAAAAAGAAAAAAAGAAAAAAAAAACAAACAAAAAAGGGGGCAACTCCCCATACTCTGTTCAGTCATGGGAGGCCTAAACAAATGTAGCTTTAACATTTAAAAAAAAAAAAGTTCCTTTTTTCCCTTTTTTTAAAAAAAGAAAGGTCCACAGCCAAGCTGATGCATTTAGTCCAACTCTCCCTCCAAATCTTGGTGATCTGGCAAGAAATGCCACTTCTTTTTGTGCACATCGACTTCATTGCCATATTGATTATCTGGAGCAGGTAGGGGGACCGTGGGGAACTTTTGAACCCTGCTAGCTCCCCCCTCCCTCTCCTTCCTTGGTGTTACTGTCACCCTACTCGCCTGCTCTCTTAAAAACAAACTCAGGAGGGGCATCTCTTGCTGTTAAAAGAAAATGAAGTACACCTTTTCAGTGGCCTAAGTAGCTGTGAAATAACATAGCATTGCATTCACAAGCGCGGAAGCTGTGTCTGTGGACCATCTCACAGGGTTGGCAGCCCCTTCGGATGCTGTGGGAAAGCCACAGCCGTGGTGGAACCCACCACCCTTCCCCTGGGCTGGCGATGGTGGGGAGAGCAGCCTACCTAGGTGTTCACCAGCCAGAGTGCTTCACTTAAAGAACTGGCGATGCCTCCCCACCATCCCTCCCTTTGTTGGTTTTGATCTTTATCCTTGGCACACGTAACCACACACCACCTTTCCCCACAAAACACACAAACCTCTTCTGCCTTACCCATGACTGAACAGGGACTGGATGCCCTGGGAATTTCTTTCAGTGAGCAGGGGGTCGTCTTTACTTTTCTAGTAGTTTCGTATGAATATTCTTTGCTTAGAGGTACTTGTTTTATTAAAGGAAAAACCATTGTAACGTTTATGTGAATGTTTGAACTGGAAGGTCTGAGGTTAATTCTAGGGTGGGTGGGCGGGGAGGGGGTTTGATGTAGGCTGGACTTGCTACAAGTTCCTTAGGTACTTTTTTATTATTTTTTTATTTTATTTTTTGTGTGTGTGTATGTTTTTAGCTTTCCTCCCTCACTAAAGAGCGAGTCTGTGTGGACAGACTTGTTACCTTTGCTACCTCTTGAATTCATGAGAACAATAAGATGGTTAGTGAAAGATTAGGCATTTTTTTTTCTCTTATTGTAAGTAATTAAATGTATAAAAGTAGAAGCTAAATTAAAGTTAAGGGATTTTTACCACCCCGTCCTTCCATCACAAGTCAGCTAGAGAAATGTTAAAGTAAAGCTTGGCCAAAGACAAAGCAAAAAATACGTTGAGCCAGAGGCTGTGCTGGCTGCTTGGACTGGCTCATTCGCAGTCTCTTGGCTGTTTGTAGTCACTTTTAGATAAAAGAAGAAAACCTCTCTGAGCTTTTTGGGCCCTTTCCAGCTTTGTTTATTGAATCTGGATACTATGGGGAGGGGAAAATGTCCCCCTCATCTTCCACTCCCCCAGCACATCTGGGTCAGTCTGTAAACACCTGGCAGGACAGAGGGTGAGGGCATAGCAGCCTATAATTTACTAGAATCCAGAGTGCAATAAGGTGGGGGAGAGGAGGAAAAAGCAAACCAAAGTGTTTCATATCCTCCCTTTTAGACAATTTAACACACGCACACAAAAAAAAAAAAAAAAGAAAAATGAAAAGAAAAAGAAACAAAATGTTCTTGCAACATCTGCATAAGACATCACAGCCAACAGCTGCTATTGGTTTAGGAGAGAAGACAGAGAACTTAGCCCACCGATTCTTGGCCCTCTTGACTTTGTTGGCGTGACCTTGTGGAAAGCTATGGCTTATTTCAAGCCTCCTGTGACTGTGGTGGTAAAAATTCGCAGCCAGTAGAATCATCCCTTCTGAATTGAGTAAGGTTTACAGTTGTGTTTTTTCATTTGTTTGTTTTTTTTGTTTTGGTTTGGTTTGTTTTTTTTTCCCCCACTCAAACCAGTATAGTCTCTATGCGTAAGGTTTACCAAACCTCATGTTTTGTCTTTTTTAAAAAAACAAAACCAATTTTTTTAAGTTTCGACCAAAAAAGAAAAAGGAAAAAAAAAGAAAAAAGTGAGCATGTTTGACTAAAACAAAGAAATATAAGCTTCATTTTCTATTGGGTTTTTTTGTTTGTTTGTTTGGGTTTTTGTTTTTTGGTTTTTTTTTTTTTTTTTTTTTTTTGTTTTTTTTTTTTTTTGTTTTGGTTTGGTTTGGTTTTTTGTTTTTTGTTTTGTTGGTTTTTTTTTTGTTAAGGTAGGCTAGTCCATAAGAAGTTTTTGGGTCAATTGAATGAACTGAGGAAACTGGAATCCAGGCTCCAAGCAATAGACAACCCAGAGGCGCTGAGCCTTGGCCTGGTGTCACGTTACAGGGAACACGCTCGCCCCTCTCGCCTGCTGCGCTCCAGGGTGCTTCTCCCAGTGCCATTGTCTGCTTGCTCCCCAACGCCTGCGAGCTGTGGAGCACGAGAGGGGAGCATGGACTTTTGTTTTTTTCTAATTGTGCTGAGATGCGCTGTTTTCTGTTGGGGGGTTAACTGGGTTTTTAGTGTCTTTAGCACTTCCACATTTTGAATATATATTGAATTCTTTTCTCCTTGATTCCTTGCTGCACACCACCCCCACCCCCCACCCCCCCCCCGAGGATGTCCCCAAAATAGTCTTTGGGGAGGATAGGGAAGGCCTTGCCATCTACCTTTTTCTCAAAGCAAGTCTCAGCAGGGCCCTGGGACAGCCGTGCAAGATTAGTTCCTAGGCACGTTCACCCTGCCTTTACCTTCCCTCCAACCATCTTAAGCCTGAGCTGGATCCCCCGCTGGCTTAGGCTGCAGCCAGATCAGGCCCTCCTTGCTGCCAGCTGGCTAAGGACCCATCAAGTCCAGATTTTCAAAACAATTTTTAGCTCCCTTAGTGAAAAGGGCACGGCTGGGGATGAGCCCTCTCCGCCGCTGCGGGTTTTGGATGTGGGTTTGCCCCATTCACTTGTGGCCCTGCAGTTTGCCGAGATGGGTCCACCACCGCTGTGGCACATGGCCCGCGATGGGGACAGCGGGTGGGTGTCTGTGCAGAAGGCACCCTTGGGACAGCAGCTCAAGCTGTGACCGACTGAGCCAAGCCACGGAGCAGCCCAAGGTGAGAGGAAGCAGTGAGCTCCTCAGCGGGCAAATAACCTGCTCCCCCTCACTTAATTCCATTATTACAAGCATGTGTGTGGGTGATGTAGCCTCTCCCCCCACCCCCAGGCCCCCTCTTCATTTGCTTCTTAAGCCTTGAGAATCATGTTGAAATTTCAGGACCCAATGCTGTTTTTAAAACATTTTTTTACTTTATCCCCTCCCCAGCACTTAAACAATATGACATAAAGTCTGTGTACAGCAAAAGTATTGTACAAAAGGAAATTTTGTTCTTTTTTTCAAGTAGCTGTGTAAAGTTGTGTTCCATAGATTGAGTATAAACAAAATTTTCCAAATTGTGACAGTAATAATGAATAACTAATAATACTCAAAACTTCAGGGACTGTTTCAGGCCTGCTTGGGGCCTAAACACTCAACTGCATTTGTACGACATAGTATTGTATCAAACATTTTTCTGTATTTTAATGAGAAAGCAAAACACTAGTTTCATATTTAAGATTTTAAGAGTTTTAGGGTGGGGGGGGAGGGAGTTGCATTTTTGTTTTGTTTTGTTTTGTTTTTTTAATTTTATTTTAATTTTTTTTTAAATACACAAAGAGCCTCAAGAGGAATAAAACAATTTAAAAACAAACAAAAAAACAAAAAGAAAAAAAAAAAAAAGAGGCCAGGCAGCTTAAGTATATGCTTTAGTCACTTAGTTCCAGAATGTTTTCGGAATAACAGGAGAAAAAATGATAAAATAGCAAAAGTTGTATAAAAGAATAAAGAAGCTCATACCCAAATTCACAAAACTATTTTTTAAACCAAAGCACATTTGAATGAGTATGGAACCTCACTTGGCTCAGAAAAGTACTAATATATTTATCTCATTGTTTACATAAACTTTTACAGTTTCAGACCTCAACAGATCTAGGGGCCAGTCAAAATTAATCTTTGCTTTTTCCATTGGTTTGTCTCTGAAGGCTACGCAGTGTTCCCCAGCTTGAGAGGGGAGATCTGTGTCCCGGCCTGCATTCCAGCACTGCTCGGAAGGGCGGGGAGAGGGACGGCAATTAGAAATACGGCATGTAGATTTTTTTTTTTTTTTTTTTTCCTTCAACCCATGAGAGATGTTGCTGGGAGTGAGACCCAGGCACTATTGTGGAGGCATTCCAGACTACCTCTTCCTCAGAGGAGCCTGAGGGTACCGAGAGGGTAAAGAGAAATGCGAGAAGCTCTAGAGATAGAGAAGGATGTTGGCAGAAGATGGTGGGAGCTGCTGTACCCAGCACATCTCCTTATTGTTAGCCATGGGGAGCTGGGCCGAGCTGTTTTCCAGTCCTTTACTGCAAAAACCTCCAAAAACAAATACCTGGCAAAAAAACCCAAAAGCCCAGCTCTGTGCATTTGGGGGAGTTAGCAGGAGCCACAAAGACCACAGAAGACACCAAAGAGCTATTGACACGCAGCTTCTGTGAGGCTTTGTGGCTGCTGACTTGGAAGAGTACGCACAACTCTGAACCACCCCTCTGCGCCGGGCAGGGGCTGTGGCAGAGGTGGCTGATCTCCCTGCGGTGACTTGGGTAGCTTTAATGGTCTGGCATGAGGGTGAGGGCATGGGCGCCAAGCTGCCTCCTGTTCAGAGCTGTGCTGCGGCCTGAGCCGTACTGTTCGGACCATCTGAACCACCTTTTAGTTAAACAGCTGGACTGATTCACTCCAGACCTTACAGTCATGCGCAAAGAGCCCAACCAAAACTCCTAAGGCTTTCTAGGTGGAAACCTAAGCTTGATTTGCATGTTAGAACAGTCTAAGGATGACCAATGAAGATGGTTTGCTAAAATACTGCTGAAGCCAAAAAAAAAAAGGTTTAAAAAAAAGCTCCCCATTGTTAGTCTTGACCCTTTGTAGCTTTTACCTTCTACACCAAAGCCACCTCAAACATTTGAGGGGGGGGCTGATGGAAAATGAAATATTAATTTTGCCTGGTCTTAATATCTAACAAAGATGGTGCAAACACTATTTGACAGTGTTGTTTTTGTATCAATATGTATGTGCAGTAATGAATGTATTTATTTCTCAGATTCTGTATGCACAGTTTTGCAATGTAATTCAGAAAGTTGCAAACACAAAGATGTGTCCGCAGGGTCTTCTCTACAGGATTTCAAAAAAATGAAAAAAATATATTAAA
Source organism: Morus bassanus (assembly GCA_031468815.1). NCBI lineage: Eukaryota > Metazoa > Chordata > Aves > Suliformes > Sulidae > Morus > Morus bassanus. The sequence goes on from CM062577.1 coordinate 31,370,533, forward strand.
AAAAAAAAAAAAGAATCTCAGAGACTCTCAGCATAGCCATAAACCATAACCTGTGAAGACAATACAAAGACTGGACTTTTGTAGCTTTGCATAGAAGAGGAATTTATGTTTTGCTGTATTTAAATGTTTCCATTTACAGTGTCACTCTTTTAAGATTCCTGTTTTGGTTTTTGTTTTTTTTTTTTCTCTCTCTCGTGTGTGTGGAAAGCATTGTTTTCAAAAGCAGTGCAGGTTCAAAGTCTGGGTTAGCAGTATTTTACCGTGTCACTTCAGTTCTGAAAAGCAGGAGTATGGGTCTTGACCAGGGAAACATCCAGCGCACTCAGTGAAACAAAATTAATTCTGAGGTGACTGCTGGCAAAATTCAGAGAAGGTACAAGTCATCAGAGGAATGGTTGTGTGCTTCCGATTGCAGCTGGTGACTGAGACGAGTCTGCTGTCCCACCTGAAGGACAGGACATAGTTCCTTTACTAAAAAGTCCCCCTCTTTCCTCACTTACTCTTTTCTGTGGTAGCAGTAAGGATCTCAAAAGTGGGGAGTCGATGCCTGAGATAGCGAGAGGAAGCTTCGTGCCAAACCCAACAGCCTCCGTGCCATCTTGTGATGGGCCTTGCAAACTATAAGGAAGCATCGGATTCCCCGTAGCGTAAGGTGGTTATAGTCCCTGGGAAAAGCTGTACTTTGCAAAGCCTCTTGTTCCAGTATTGGTGGAGTAAGCAGTTATGGACCTGCTACAGCCTTAAAAATTAGCATGAAGAAAGGATGTTTGTTGATTTCTGGATATTTGCCAAATTCAGAAACCTTTCCAATCAGCTGTTCTGGAGTTAAGGGAAAAGCAAATAAAAACCAGAGACAAAACCTCCCTGCATTCTAAATGGGTTTGAGAGGCTCTAGATAGTAAACATCTAGCTCCCTCCAGACAGCAGAAATGCTCATCATTGAGATGGAATGTTTAAATAAACATTTGCTTAAGCAAGAGTTTAAAATCTAAATGAGCTCTGGGCTGTAATTCTGGAATAATTAAATAGACTTCTAGCATTTTTTCTTAGTTTTTGTTTAAACTTAATGATTTGCTCAACATCAGCAAAGCCGCTCCATTTATTGTAAAACCCTTTCTTTTCATAAGCTTACTCTTGCATTCCAGAACTGGCCATATTCTTGAAAAAGAAAAGTTGGGGATTGCTTTCCATAGCTGGAAGTAGCTTGTTGCAATGTTTTAAGTCCCATGGTACTTTATTGTCCTTGTTTTAGCGCAGGAGACAAGCAAGCAAGCAGTAGCTGATTCTCAGTCCCTTTCCATTCCTAGTATTTTGCATTTTTTCAGAGTAGGGTAAGAAATTTTGCCTTTGATGATTTCTCATTAGACTCACTAAATGTGCTGCTTTCCTTGGAAAAGATTTGGGATCTCTTGTGAGGCAGTTCCAGCTCTGCTATAAGGCTCCTAGCTGGACCTCCTAGTCAGGAAGGCTTCTTTGTTTCAGCCCTAGTTCATCTCTATGCCACAACAGAATTGCTATTTATTCTGCTTTCCTTGTTTTAACTAACTGGACTCAAAAATACTGAAACATAAGTTTAGAGCTAGTAATGCATTTTTTTGTTCAGTTGTCTCCTATCACCATTCTCTTCTTCCCCTCCTTCCCCAATTTTCCTAAGTATTTTGAAGCCCAGTGTTGAACACATAGGGATCAATGGACCAGTGTCTTTTGAACAGAGCAGACCCTGTGGGATGCAGCAGGGAAGATCTGAACCAGCATACTTCATGCTACATTCATTGGCAGTTAGGGGACACACTTCATAGCACTTGCTTTCCCTGAGGAGTGGGACATTTTTTAAACTTTCTCACTCACAAGTTATCAATCGAAGCACCTTGCACAGCTGTTGCTCTGACTTCCATAGGAGTTTTGACTAGCTGGGGATAACATTTCTACGAGGAGAGGATCTTGTTCTGGCTGGCTGGATATTTTTCCCCATTTTATTTTAATATTTTAAATACAACTGAACAAGGGATGTTGCATCTCTTTCTTTTTTTTTTTTAATTTTAAGCCTTAACTATCAGTCAGTCTAGGAGCCCTGGATGTTTCCTGGGGAGGGGGAGAGGAGGGGAGGGCAAGGGAAAGGCCGACATTCCTGCTGCAATGTTCTGTTCATTTCCTTCAAGAGCTTGAATTCAGGTCAGAGCCACACATAGTTGTGGCTTCAACTCAAGTGTCATATAAAAAGATACAGAAATTATAATATGATCTCAGCATTCAGAAATTTGCAGTCTTAATGTACAGTGATGAGAAACTGTTATTTTATGATCTTTTCATTAAAAGCTTGATTGAAAAATTACGTCTTTTGCTCTAGAGTTCACCTTGTTCCTCTAGCTGACTCTCTCCATGTTTTCTCCTCCCTCATTCATTCTTGCCAAGGGATCCGAACCAGCTACTTCACAAAGCAGACCCACCCCACCCCCACATATACCTGAAGAGCTGCACACAACTCCTCATTTTATGCACCGATGCACTTTGCCTATAAGCCAAAATCCGACGCTCGTTAGAATATAAGAAAGGATCAATTGCATGGGCCAGGCTGGCATACAGTAAACGTGCAGACAATGGATAATGGAGGAATCATAATTTCTCCTTTTTTGTTGTGACCCTGAGCAAGTTGAGACTGTTTTTGAAAAGTTACCTCTGCTTTGTCCTAACCACAGTTTGAAAGCAGTGTTTGTCAGAGACAGCAGATGGACCTGCCGATCTGTAAATCCCTTCAGTCTATTTGGGCTGTAAGTCTTAACTCCCTGGGCACATCTCTGAGGAGCAGAGAAGCAGCTGAGGCAGAAGTTTCCTAAAATAAATCATCATTCTCGATCCACCTGTGGTGCAGGTAAAAAGGGGAGATGCTTCCAGGGAAGATAGCTATGATGACAAAAGCACCCACTGCAGATTTCAACCTCTCAAATGTTAAGATCCAGACATCTTTCCTTGGGCAGGTTAAGTGTGACCCTCGCAAAATTAATCAATATTTCCTTGGCCTGGGTTCCTAATGGTGTTTTCTGGTTCCCAGGCCAGCTTTTTGGATCTAAGGATCCTTCAATAAAATGCCTATTTAATGGAGGCAAATTAAGCATCTTTACTGTAGTGCAAAAGCCAAGCCTAGTATTTTGCAACATTTCACTTTGTCACACTACTCCTCACCACAGTTTTGCTGTTTCTCCCAGAGCCTGTTGGGATTGCCCTAATATGCAGCAGAGTAACTCTGGCACCGAATTAATATATTTCTTTTTTCTTGTTCCCTTTTTTTTTTTTTAAAAACACAACGCTGACTATATTTTAAAGTGAGTGACTGAAGGAGCTTCAAGTTTAGTCAGTTTTCTGACAGGTTGCAAAGTCAGCAGCACTGGTAAGAAAATCATTTTTATTTGTCCTTGGAGATGTGTTTTACCCAGCAAGGTTAAAGAGAAGGACAAAAATGAACAGAAAAACACATGAAGAGGTACAGAAAACCAGCGGCTGTTTTTCAACAGCTCAGATGTGGTAATGAGCCAGTACTCTTCTCCCAGCTACCAGACACTTTTCCTTTTTTTTTTTTTCCTTTTTTTCTAATTTCTTCTGGAAGTTTTTGCTTCCTGGCATCCCTTTCGCTGTGGCATAGTGGTTTCCAGCATAGTTAATAGATTGCATGTTCTATTTTACTTTCTTTGCCGTGGTCAGCTCCTTTTCATCTCATAAGATCCTGTGACAACTATACAAAAATCTTCATATAATAACTCACAACTGAAATGCAGCTGCCTCTGCGGTGGAACACTGAAATATGTGCAACTGAAGTGCAGAGCGCAGGATGTAAAGGATACCAGATATGTCTGGAATGCCTGGGAATTTTTACTTTCTTCCCTCTGCTTTCATTGCCCCCATTTATTGGTAGGACTTATTTTCTCCCAAACCCACACTTGCTTTCTCTCCACTACCCTTCTCCCTCTTGAAGAGCAAACAGACATCGGGTCAAACCTTTGAATGATAGGCTTGGTTTTTGCTTTTCTGCAGGAAATATAATTTCATCAAAATCAGAACTTTTCTATGGGAACAAAACTTTTAATTTTTTTTAAAATGAAATTTTGTTTCAGCCACTGTTGAGGTCCCATTTGGACCCTGCTGTGTAGACGCAGATGCAGAATGTTTGTTTCATGAGAACTCTGACAACTGATATCACATTAAGAATTTAAAAGGGAAGGACAGGTTTTTTTAAAAAGAATAATTTCAGGTCAGTAAAAGCCAAAAGACTAGCACCTCACTTTGTAAATTATTTCTAAAATATGCCTTCATCTGGTTTTGTATTGAAAATAAACTTTGAAGCACTGAGGTTTTATCTGCAAGTAATGCCAAATTTTCAACAGCTCTAATAATGCTGAAGCTGTTACCAACTAGTAATTTTGTGTATCTCTCTGTGTTTTGCTTGTCTGGGTGCACTACAAAGTTGCCCAGGTTTAAGCAAATTGATTTTGTGTGCACTTGGGCAAAGCCTGCTGCGTACCAAGTTTAGTGTGACCTGGCTTAAATCAGTAATAGCTAAAGCTAGTGCATTTGCCTTAGCAAAACTCATTGTTCTTTGTCTTCTTTTCTTGCGCAGCGGGAGCCACCTCCTCAGCCCCCCATAAGCTGCACCTTGAGAATCCAACTGAAGGGGTTCCCACAGGAGAGGCTGGTTGCTGTCAGCAGAGCCATTAAGTCCCTTGCTCCTTCCATGGGGTGTATATACAGTCTTCAGCTCCCAACTCTGGACTATGTGATCCTTTATGGCAGGAAGCAAACTACCTAAAATGCAAATAATGCAATGCTTGCATCCAGTTGAGAGCCTAGCCCCTAGACTGCACATGTAATGCTGCTTTCATCCATCCCTGCACATTACTGTTTGCCTTAGGTCACAGCGTGCTTCTAGTAACACTACTGTTTCTTGCAGTGTTCTGAAAGACTGTGTTCTTTCAGCATCTGAAGCCAACACCCATCCTACCCCTCACCTTGAGGTACCTGCATTACAAAACCTGGCATAAAGAGCCAAAAATACTAAAGTTTGCTATTTGGACCAAAATTGCTTCCCTCTACAACTCCTCTGGGCATTGCTCTTGCCTCAGTTCTGCAGTTTCCTCCCTCCTACAGGTCACCACACCACATCTTCCTTCTTTCCCTTTATGGGCTCTGGAGCAGCGATCAGCTGTGGTTTTGGTTTGTTTTTTTTTTTTTTGTCTACAGTTGTGCTTAGTGATGAACACTATTGGAAACTGCTGCAGGGCAAGGTCTGAATCCATATGTTTCAGCTCAGTAGGTTGAGCCAGTTGTAAGAAAGCACGATCTCCCTGCAATTACAGTGCATCCATAGCTCCAATACTACAGAGGGAAAAACGTTCATCATACTGTCTTCTGCTGTTCCAGGTGCTAAGAAGAGAGCCCAATGTAGCTGGCATGTATCAGCCTAGGAGGTGGTTGATGGTCCTGCCTACTTCCTTTGCTTTCTGCCTTCTCACCATTTTGCCCCTTACCTTAGTTTCTTGCTTACAGAGAGCACTGGGAGAGGAGAGGTGTTCTGGGTCTCTCTCAGCAGTAGAAGGTAATTTTTTTTATAATTTGGCTCTGAAGCAAAGGCCTAATTCTCTCTCTTCGTTCTTGTCCATCCTCTCCTTCTTGTACACAATACTTAGATTTAAAAAAAACAGACAGAATCCTGCACCCCTTGCCTCTCGATTCAGACTCAGCTGTTTCATTTACTTTTGGTTAGAGATTTTGAATTTGATAACAACCAAGAACTCATCCAGAAGCCTGACTTGAAGGAAGCAGCACTTAAGGCTTGTAAAAACATGACATAGCCTTCCCTTGATTTCAGAGGACGGCGGTGGCAGAGCAGATGCTAGCTCTAAGGCTTTTTGGTCAGCCTACCTGCACAGCATGTGTGTGCATTGTCTAGTTGTTTGGTGTGCACCTACTCCCCAGTACGGGTGCTGAGGATTCAGATGCAGGAACCTGGCCAGACTACATAACCACATCCCCTGGCTGCGGCCGCACAGTGAGCACTTTATGAGCACTAGGCAGGAATCGAGCTCCACACCTGGGCGGATGCTGCTTCTCTGTAGACCTACAGATCTGTGTGCCTTTACAGTAATGGGCCTGGCCATGCCAATGCCATCTGGGAGTGGCCACACAGATCTGACCACAGGACAGTGGAGAGGGCAGCATCACCAGGTGCCACTTATCAGCCACCCAGGCATCTGTAAAACATGGAGAACTAAGCTCTGGGTTTCTAGCCTTTTCACCAGAGGCTCTCGCTATCCCCATTGCCTGGCAGCAGCCTCCTGCCAACTCCAGCTGGTCCCCTTGCCACAATAGCAGCCAAAGGCCAGCCAGGGAAGATTGCACAACCAGGCCTTGATCTGTATTTTCCACTGCTCAGCCAGCAAAACCCCTCCTTTTTTCCAGCACAGCTGTTTTCCATCTCTGCTCAGGAAACATGCCCTGTTTTTGATTCCTGGGTCTTTCTTTATGAAGCAGTCATGGGCAGGCTGTCTGGGTGGAACGGGTCACAAAGTGGCTGTGGGATAACTCTGGATTCTGAATGCCAACACAGAACAAAGGGGAGCTTTGCCAATGCTCAGGTGAGCCTGGGGTCAGCACACAGACAGGCTACTGACGCAAGCACGAACGCAGGGCTTTCTTTCTCTGGGCTGTGGTGTTTGAAATCCCCCCTCCCTTTTCCTCTCCTGCCCACTTGCCACAGCCTTTTCCTGGTTAGACCCACATTTCAGTAACAACGGTGGGTGCATGGGTGATGGTATCACTTTTTTGCTACATCTTACGCAAAACTCCTAGACCAAGGTGGCTCTCTCTTCTTAAACCACCAGCCTTGTATGGCTAGGTTAATAAGCTGCCAGTTTGTCCCCTTCTAGGCATTTTGGCTGACGGTACCACGACACACAGCTGTGTCTTGGTAACTTGTAGCCCTGCCATTGAAGACACATAGCCCACGGCGCAAGCAGAGGATGGTGGGGTGGCAGACAGTGAGTGGAAGCCCAGGATGAAGCGCAGACCCAGCTGTGCTCCACTCAGGAACACCAGCAGCCAGAAACACCCTTGCACTGCACTTCTTGGCTCTCTCCCCAAAACACTGGAAATTAGCCAGCTCCCTGGTCATATCGACCTGGAAATTAGCTAGCTTCCTCAAGGGTTAAGGCATTAATGTTAACACCATCTATATTAACTAAAAATAATATGTGTGCAAAAAAAGTCTGAGTTACAGCTGTTACAGGAGTCATACCTTGGCTTTTCTGAGTCCTTTACATGTGAAGTGTGGTCCTTTAGAGCAAAGACCTATATAAAATGTCTTTTAGCCTGGAATGGGTAGAAGGAGCAGTTACGATGAACAGCCTTGGAGCTCACAAAGATGTGCTCCAGAGCAGGCTTTGAGATCACCAAGGGCAGAACAAATGGTGGAGGAGGCTGATCACTTCTCTTTTTTTTTTTCCCAGAGGGGCAGAGCTAAAAACCAGTTGGGCACCATCATCAAACTGCCTGGCTGGTAGAGGCAACAGACAGAAAAAGAGAAGGGAAGCAGAGTTCCGCCTCCTTTTCTTTTACAAATTCACATTTCATCAGTTCCTGGCCACTCTAACTGGTTTAAGAGTGTCCACACAAAGGACTTACTGCCTTAAGAGGAAGGATTCAAAAATCACTTAATTGAATCATTGCTGTCATCACACAAGCCACAGCCTGCACTAGCAGCAGCTGACATGAGGGCAGCAACCAGGGAATCTTCTGCTTATAGCTACTTCTTTGCTTTTAGTGGGAATCTTTGTTTCAGGGCTGGGGGCACAGGTGGGAACTGGAGGAGGGGAAGGAAAGTAAGCAGGCTTGGATGTCCCTAGCAGTGCACTGCAGTCCTGCCCAACACACAGATGTAGCCTGCTCTTCCAGTCTCGGGTCTCTGCTGAGCAGAGCGTGCCACTCACACCAGATTGTGCAATAGCAGTTCAGGCTGTGTACAAACACTGGCAGGAGGGAGAGATGTCAGTCCTTGGTGTAAACTCTGACCTAGCCTGGCTTCAAGCCACTGATCACAGTGGTGAGATGTATATATGCCAGGGCTTGTCACACACTCCAAGTGCACTCTACCCTTCCCAACAAGGTCTGTCAGGCTCCTCCTGTGCTTTGCTTTCTATGTGTACACACAACAGTCTATGAGCACTTTGTCCTGCCTCTTTCCTTTGAAGGCAGCAAAGGTGAGAGGGATCTCCATTATTTTAGCCAGCATTTAGCTTAATCTCCTGAACTCCTTACAAGATGGGTATCTTCCAAACCTCCTGACCACTGTGAATACTTTCTACAAAGGCATATTAACTTCCCTTGGTTTGGTAGGAGTGCCTGCCTTCTCTCATTACACTTTTGCCCTGCACAGTACTGTTCTGCAAACTATCATACTACAGAAGTCCTCTGACTGCAAAGCCCAGACCAGTTCCCCGTCCATAGCAAAACTCTAATACAAGTAAAACAACAATTTTCAGATGGATCACCCTTTCTGTCGGCTTCAGGTCGCCCAACAGTGGCTGAGCCTGGTCTGTGCATGGTCTGTGGGGCACATCCTCCCAGCAGCATGGCCCTTTCACACCCTAGGAACCAGTGAAGCAACATTCTTGAGCAACAAAGGGAAGCATGACACAGTGGCACATAAAATGAACTTGTTAAACTTCTTCCACTGTCATGTTCTTTCTGCTGGGCTCTGATTTAACCTTATCTCCAATGCCAGTACCTTCCCTTTACCTTCATCCCCATTTTGTTAAGTCGTTTTTACAGTTTCATTTTCTTTTGCACGAGGCACGGTGAAAGAAGCTTAAGGAAAAGAAAGACTTGCTTTGTTTTGATGCCAAAGGTAATTTTTTAAAATTTCTTTTTTTCCCTTTTCAGTTTTTTTAGTCTAAACAAGAGATGGCATACCTTTTGAAAAGCAGCTTCCTGGGGTTGCTTGTGCCCTGAAAATATATACACCTGGAAATTCCAGTGCTTGAGAAGAGCTGTAGACGATCAGTCTGTAAAAGATTTTGCTGCACTTGGGGAGCTAGAAGATGGGCTGGATTCCATGCTCAGTGGCTTTAGTCTTCCCTAGAAATGACAATACACGAAAGTGTCAGCACTGAAACATAAGAGCAGACTAAAAGATGAGGCTTTTCCTTTAAGAAGATCTCTTGAACAGCCTTCCTCAACATCTCAGTAGAGTTGACTCTACTGAGATATTCAGAAAGGTGATGCTTTGAAAACCTGATCTCAAATTATGCAGTATACTAGTATAGGTAAGAGATCTCTTAATACTGCAAGAACGACAGTGCCAGAAGCACAAAGCAAAGCTTCTCCAAGCCTTCTTAACAAATAGACCCAGTCCTAAAAGTTTCTGTATTGGCTGCTTCCACCTGCCTCATTAAGCCTGGAGAAAGAATAAAATTCAAGTGCATTTCTTTTACATGAAGCAAAGCCTGGCACTGTCTGCTGCTGGAGAGCACTAAGTTCTTCAGACAGCCTTGAGGTGCTTGAAGGGAGGATCTGTGAACACATACCAAAATATGTGCGAGCAAATGATGAAGCCTGTTACAAAAGCCAGCGAGGTTTAAGCTGTGCTGCCCTTCAAAGGAGGCCTGTTCTGGGCAGAATTAGGTAACATCCCATCTAAACCGTGACTGCCCATGTCACTTAAGCTGATGGAACTGAACATGTATTAATTATGCAGTGGGAAGGAAAATTTCAGAAAGGGTTCTTTACATCTAGAAGCCTTTGATCCTTCATTTAGCCTTTTGTTCCTTGGTACCTGCTACAGCAAAAGCACTCCATCAGGCAGCCAAGGGGATGGCTGTTTTAGAAGTGTGCAAAGCTATGTCAGGTTGTTCTAGGCCTTATCCAATTGAGTTCTGAAAATTTCCAAAGATGGAGCTTTCATACACTGCTGGGCTACCTTTTCCAGCACTTAAGCCACTCTCACTGTGAAATCTTTTTCTGTATATCTAATTGCATAGGTAATTCAGTAGGCTGAGGGGTTTGTCGAAAACGCCAGTGTTACACTCTCCTCCCTAACTTGATGTGTGGAGGCTCCAGGCCATCAGGAAAATCCCACAGTGACAGCACTACAAAGGGAGCCTGCAATGTGATTATGTATGGGCACACAGGCTGGAGGGGCCCAGGGGTGTGAAGATGACAAAAGACATGGTAACTGGCCCGGCCTTGTCTTTGTTTCTGAAGGCCCGTGCCAACTGTGCTGCCAACCATGTGTGCTGTGCACATTAGGTAATGGTCTGGAAAAGCCTTCCCTCTAGAGGCATGTTCTGCGTTCGTGGTCTTTGCTGCTATGTGGCCAGCCAGCTCTCCTTCCTCTTCCTTAGTTTTGTGAGCCTGGGACTGTGGAGGAGTCAGCCCACCTAAGGGCTGCAAGGAGCAGTCATCCTCTTGTTCAGCTCTTCTGCTTGTTAAAGAGCGGCGCTGTGCAATGCTGAAGGCAGAAGCAGGGCACAGATCCTGAGCAGCAGGTGTGGTATGGCACAAAGCGAGAGAGGGCCTGAAAAGATCCATAATGCTGAAAGCAACAGATGCCCCTCTTCGTCTCTTAGACAAGCTGATCCTCAGTGACTTTATGTGCTTTTACAATTTAAGGCACAGGGAAATCTATATTTAGAAAGTGGCAATAGGAGCTAATGCCACCATATCTGCATCCACTCTGCTTTAAAGAGTACATAGGGCCTTGCTTTCCTCTGACAAACGGGTGAAGGGAGAGACTAGGGACTGGACATGTATTCAGTTTATTCTCCTGGCTTTGAAATGCTTAGTTGTAGTAGGGCTGAGAGCCAAATGCAACTCTGTCTTGAGCCATTCCCTCTCCTCCCCCACTAAAGAATGATCTTTAAGCTCTGGACCCTCATCTCCACCCAAAATGACTGCCCTGATTTACTCTATGCTTTTTTGTTTCCTTTTAAATCACTCCTAAGCTAAGCTTTTGTTTGCCAAGTTTTCAGCCTGGAGCAAATTTTTACAGTCGAATTATAACCTACTCTCCTTCCCCTTGAAAAAGAGGTGTTTTTCTGGACATGCTGCTGTCCCACCCATTACTCACCTTGCTGCTGGGAGGCAGGGGAGATGGCAAGCTTTTTAAATATCAGCATCTTAAAAGTTCAGTGTTGCAGGCATGGGCACACATCTGGCTAAACCATTTCCCTCATATCTTGGCTCAAAATTCTTGGCTGAGACATCTCATGGCAGTAGACGTGTCCAGGGAGCTGAGAGGGAGGGAATAAAGGAGACAAAGTGGTTAGGTTTCTCAGAAAGGGAATGGTTGTGGGCTGGAATATAAAGAAATGCCAGGACTGGAGAGTCTGCTCTCTCAGCACGTTACAGGGTTTTGACTCTTCAGGGCAGCGTGACGCTAACCCACACTTGAGAAGCTCCCTCTAAAGCACAGGCTGCAAAAAGCAGAAGAGAGCTGAGGCCAGTGCCTTCCACTGAAGGGACAAATGGGAGATAGTCTGAAAAGGTACTTTGACCTGGAGTCTCAGAGGGACTCGGACACTTCTTTTCCTCAGGGATTTCGGTTTCCCCACTTAGAACCCAGCGAAAGCCTGAAAATCCCTGCTCAGCTGCCAGTGAATTCCCAACGCTGATTTTGAAGCCAGGAAGGTTCTGGAGGAGATGTTTCAAAGCAAGCTACTTCGTCTCCCCCAACCGCCTGCTTTACCACTGGGATCCAGTCCCTCATGCTTACTCAGAGCATGCCTAAAAATGCTATCTGTGCTCTGGGATGGGGTGTGGGAGGGCGCAAACAGGAGGGGAATAAGCCATATTTGGTGGGGAATTCCCTGTGGATGTGTCAGATCAGGAATGAAAGTCCTTCACTGGATTAGAGATGTTTCTTGCAAAGGAACTGATGCCCAAATTACTCTGCGTTATGACCTTTTATTATTTTTATTAACTTATTTCCCCTCCTCCAACAAGATCAGTTAACAAGTAGTGGTTGCCTCCCTCACTCCAAGGAGGTTGCCTGCCTTTCCACCACACTCCCTCTCCTAAGGAATTGCTCCATGGAGGAGCCACTATAGTGTATAGCAACATTTTTACACACGCTGACATTGGCAGCAAGTTATATGATTGCTAGGCTTTAAAGTACTCAGCACGCAGGTCTTCTAGAAAGGCTATTGACTGGGAAGGAGAACAACCAGCATTCAGCACAACAAAAAGGCCAATTCTGGTATTGAGCTTCTCTGCAAAGAGGGGAGCTGGACCCAGGAATAACTCTGAACTTGGTGACATCACCGGATGTGAAAAGCCACACAAGATGGTGCATCTCACGTTCTGAGAAGGTCCAAGGGTAAGAAAACCACAGGGTAAAATGGATCTCTGTTGCTTTCCCCTGTGAGTTAGAATCTAAGTGAGGGAAAGTAAGAGGATCCTCTTCCTACAGGCGAGCTCTCAGCTGCATATTAACTCCCACTGTCCAGGGAGTCACAGAAACTGAGGACAGAAAGGGACCTTCTGGTCCATCCATCTACTTGCTCCAAGGCAGGTCAGCTCAGTCTGCCATCCTTGACTGAAACTTTTATACTGTGTTTTAAATATTTCCTCCATAGACCCCACAGCTACCTTTGCACTTTATTCCAGGGCTTCATTAACATTACTGCTATAAAGATTTTTTCCTAATGTCTTGCTGTAGTTAAAAACCTTGACATTTTGTCCTATATGCCCTGGATATAGTGAACAAATTATACCCATTCTCCTTGTATTACTTGTATTGTCCCTCCCATCCTTTACTACTTCATGATGTTATCACATTTCTCCTTCATTCTTCTTGTTTAAGAGCCTCAGGCTCTCTCAGCTCTCCCTTCTAGACCTCCTAGATCCTCTTCTCATACCTTAAGGCAAATGCCAAGCTTGGTATCTTAGCAGAGAATGGCATAGCCGGCCTCCCCCCCCACCGCACTTTGGGGGCAGGGACTGAAGTGTAGCTACATGCCAGATTGTCTCAAATAATTGAGCCAGCTTAAAAATTTCTTCTTTCCACTGATTTTGCTGTGATACTACAGATCACCCCTTTCCCCACTTGTGATTATCTATTAGTCTGCAGGCTATGTTCCAGCACAGCCTGGAAAAAAACAACTTAAAAAAAAAAAAAATATGGAGAGCTGTTTTTAACTGGGATATTTCCAGGGATCTACGAGAACTTCTGAAGCTAGTTTCACCTCCCAAGCCAGTTTATCACAACTCCCCTCTAAGAGGTATTTTGCAAGTGTAGTTACAGAATCACAGAATCACTGAGGTTGGAGGCACCTCTGGAGATCATCTAGTCCAACCCCCTTGCTCAAGGCAGAGTCAGCTATAGCAGGTTGCCCAGAACATGTCCAGTTGGGTTTTGAATTACCTCTGAGGATGGAGACCCCACAGCATCTCTGGGCAACCTGTTCCTATGTTCAAACACCCTTACAGTAGAAATCACTAAGAAGAGTCTGGGTCTGTCCTCTTTATTCCCTCCCATCAAGTATTTACATGCATCAGCTAATCATATCCAGCTCCAAAAACCTGTTCTTTTCTCTCCTCCACACGTCTTTTTCCCATTAATACTTGCTCTGGTGAGTAAAGCAGATTCCAGTTTTAGGGAGCTGCCAGGGTGACACACACAGCCAACAACCGCTCAGGTGTGCCCAGTGTTTGTTTGCTCCTGTTCTGATCACATCTACATGATCAAACCTTGCTGTACTTCACAGTGACGAAGAAACAAGGATGCAGGCACCTTAGGTATCAAAACCAGAATCAGAAGTCAGGGATGAAGAACTGCTCCACTCATCATCTGTATCACAGTCTTGACATTAATTAAAAAAAGCTCCCCCCCCCCCTATGTCTAGAAGCCTGCAGGGTGATAAATACTTAAAACCCAATGTGTAAGGAATCCTGTGATGCCTGCCTGAATCTGCAGGCAGCCTGAGAAGCATGAATAGCTGTCATCTGTCTCAAGATAAGATAACTAAGAACCACAGTTCTGGAAAGGGTAGGAAAGGGTAAGAGAACAGCAACCCAGTATCTTTCCCAGATACTGGATTTCTTACCCAGACTCCAAACGACTATTCCAGCTTTTCCATGGAAGGACTACAGTAGGGTGGAGATAGAGAAAGAAACTCTGCTCCTCCCTCCGCTCTCAGTGGTGTGCCAAGATCCCAAATTGCACTAATTTGACCTTGCCAGACTTTCAAGGAAACAATTACATGGGTCTCTGCCCTTAGGACTTTACATTCAAAGTCTCCAACCCTTCAAAGATGTATGCACTTGCTTGGCTTATAGCTGCTCATATCGACATGACATGAATGAGTTACAGGTGAAGAAGAAAGGCTGGGACATGCATACTCTTGCGAGGGTTGTCAGAGAGCAGAAGATGATCACAAACCTTTCCCTCTCCACCAGGTGAAAAACTTTCCAAACTGTGGACACTTGCAGCCTTCCCCCTTGTCTAAAGCCTGATTTTTCCCTGGAATATTTGTCTTTCCTACATTTCCCCTCAGTAATGATCTAATCAAGTAGAATTCTTCTGGTATTAATCAGAGGAGCAGGGGAGCACTTTGTGGTTAATATTATCAATGGGGAAGTCAGGAAGACTTTGACAGGATTACCCTTGGAATTTGCCATTTATTAACTAGGCCATTAGCTAAAATGGCATGGCTGGGGTGGGGCTGGTTTTGCTTTGCACATGGGAGATGGCTTGTTTGAGGGTGTGGAGGCTGAGGGTGGTGGAGTTCTGTCTCCATCTGATTCAGAGATCTCGAACAGCTGCCCTGGCAGCCCTGAGATATCTCTCCCCATCTGTGCGTGCGTCTTTGCTTTCATCATCTCTTCCCATTATTGGGAAACCATCACAAATCAAGTTGCAGACTGAGCTAGGAGAGCTTGCACCACTAAGCATAGGCTTGTGTTCCTAACCCGGGGAGGACAGGAATGAAACCCCACTGATACAGGCTGTTCTGCTATGGGAGGCCAGAGAGAAATACTCCAAGCCCCTAGCCCAGGGCACCAGGAAGGAGAAACTGCGTTTAGATACAGACGTGTATTAGACTTGCAGAAGCAGCTGGGATACAAAGCAGTCACACACAAAAAGTTTAGGCAAGCAAGGGAAACAAAGCAAAAAAATTGTTTTCTCTCCTTAAAATTTAGCACTGCTGTTTGCCCAACACAGACAGATGGATAAACATGGTCAGGTAATGGAAGAATACAATCAAACATTAAAAAGGAAACAAACGTAAAAATATAGCTGCAACACCCTTCCCCTCCAAGCAGGTTTCTATCCCCAAGTAGAGAGGCATTAGGCATCATTTGCTGTGCTCCACACAATTTTACATGGGCTATTGCTGGAGGGAACTTTTGCAAACTTCAGTCTCAAAGATCATCGCACCAGAGAAGAGACAGACAGAGGCACCCAGCACCAAAAGTGGCTGGGCCGTGAGGCAAAGGGCCAAAGAGTGAAAGAAACTCCCCTAACACATAGCAGAACATGTCTTATTCATTCCTTACTCAGGCAGGAGCAGGGAAATAAAATAAGACCTCTCTTCAGTGCTATTCTTCTTGGTAGCACAACGCAGGAAAGATGGCAGGGATTCCCTCTGCACTGCTAGTTCTGCAGGATGAATCCCATGTGATGGCAGAAAAGGGGTCTCTAATCCTTGGAGGCAGGTGGAGCACAGGGCTCCAGAGCAGGGATTGTGAGGAGAGGACAACAGGCACTCCACAGGACAGACATGAGTCAGTGTCTGGGAAGTCGAAGGTGAATGTAGCCCTGACAGTGGCCAGGCTTGAAAGCTGCCTCTGAATAGCATCTCCTCCTACCACTGCCAGAGACAAAACCCTTGGGTGGGTGGAACCAGCCCACTGGTGTGGTCCAGCAGGGCAATTTTTACATTCTTACAAACCCCAGAATCACAAAGGCATTGATTGAGAGCTTTTAGCAGCTCTCAAAGTTTGTGCACTGCAGTACCTGTCACTGCATTCAGACACCCCACAGCATTTATTTGTCATGAGTAAGTCACTGGCGTAACTGGACTCAGCAAGGAACAGAACTGGGCCCTTGCAGAGCATTTAGACAGGGGAAAGAAACATTGCTCTTCTCGGGCAGAGCACTGAATATGGAAAGGCAAAAAATGGTGCTCATTTCTGAATCCTGTCCTGCCCGGTCAGCTAAAGAAAGAATTAGCACTAGAATCCAAAATGCTGCAGGAACAAAAGCACATCCAACCCATACAACCTCCTCTGCTTCAATACACACAGAGAACATATTTATGTAATTCCATCCACGCTCACCTGAAATGTGGCACATATGCACAGAAAGGCCTGCAAAAGGAGGCCCTTGAAAACTCAGTAAAATTTGTAAAATGGATTTCCTAGATCATAAACCAAGATACTACATCAGCCCTTTACCATTTATTCAGCACAAATAGAATTAACTGAAAATTCAACAGCTACTCCACAACTTCTCACATTGCCTATGGAAAAACCTATCAACTCATGTCTCAAAGTCCAGGTGTGAAATTCCTATTTCTCAATTTGTTCCAGCAATTGCTCTGATGAGGGAACATCCCAGAAAAGGTATTTCTTCACTAGGTACTTTGGAGAAGTCTGGCTTCCAAACCCAAATTCCCTACACCAATGTCATCTTCTTCACCTTAAGCAGATCACTTGGTCCTCATTTAGAAAGAAGCCTATGGGTTCTCCTTGAGGCCGCTTGCTCCAAAGAGGTCCACTCAAAAGATAAACGAAAAGCCAAAAAAATGTCAACATAAAATAGAGGCTGAACGTAGCAAAACTGCTGCTGATATTCGGGAGCAGAAACCACATGCCTCTTGCCTGAACAATTTCCAAACCATAAATGATGTTTAATGTGGAAAAAGTCATAAATGTACAAAAGTTACTTCTAAAAACCAAAAACACAGAGTTTCTTACTTACGGCTTTGATGAATGAAGTGTTTTGTATTCTGGCGTCACCGTTGGCACTCTAAAGAACCTTTCTGCTAGGTGGAAATTAATGGCACTGCATGTCAGCATGTCCACTGCCTTTGCAGCAGGCTGGGGAGTGCCCTTCAAGATCCTAACACAGGCTATTTCTGTTGACTGCTCAACAAGATGGAATATATTCTTCCACCAGTGGTATATCACAAGAAAGGGTTAAACAATACTAAAAGGGCTTTAAATGTTGCTGTCCATTATGTTCTTTTGTGCTCTCAGTTTTTACCTGTCTTTCAGCTACACGTTCTCTACTGTCCAATTCAGCAAGAGACAATGAGTGAATAAATCATGCACAAACCAGAAGCGGCTCGCATAAAGCAAAGCAAATTAAGGTACTTCAAAAGGACACAGGATTTAAGGAAATAATGCTCTAGTCTCCTCTCTGTTGCTGTTGATTTGCAGACATTTCCAAGTGTGTTCCAAAACTATATTTAAAATTAAGCTTTTAAAGTAAACTGTTTGCAGTGGGCGCCAAGATTGCTTTAATGCCAAAACAGAAAACTCTGTCTGTCTGGCACATGCATCACTTTCCAAGCAGGAAATCCAACAAAGCGTTTAATACAACAGACATCATTTGATAGTCTCAACTGAGACGCCCACTTGGCACTGGCATTAACCAGTCTTCCATCAACTGCATCCAAAAATGATGCTTGTCTAACTCGTTATCATGCAAAACATTAATGGGAGTATCTTCCTCTTTTGAAGTCTGTTGGATCTGGAAATGTAGGCTGAAAACGCCTGGTACACAACCATGCAGAACATCTGAGAACCACCCTTCCGAGATGGAGGCAGACAGACTAACATTGGAAAGCAGAGCTTCCCAGTGTTTTCCGTACTGTGAGTCACAACATCTACACACGGTGCTGGGGAATCCCTATGGGAGCTACAGCCACAGGGAACACAGGGAAGCAAAGCTAATAACTATTTTATATATTTATTTGAGTAGCTGGAAAAGGTCAGCAAGCCTGTAGCTGCCCTGTCAGCTCTCTGAAGGCAACTAGTGGCTAGTCAGCAGACCAGAGTTTTGAGTGCTGCTATCTGAGCTGTTTTCTTTTTTCCCCACCGCTAGTTACTTTTCACCTTATGTAATCCCAAATTTTGTACAAAGATCTTTTTCTCTTCCTGCATCAGTGAGAGGCATGGAGGCTTCACCTGGTGTGAAAGAGAGCTGTATGAACTCCTTCACTTACAAAAAGCAGTGTCACTTAGAAAAAGCAGTGATGGATAGTGTAAAAGCTGCTACAAAGATGCACGTATTTTTGCTTATAAACACATGTATGACACCAGATCCTCATGACAGAGTCTTACTATCAACACTTGAAGATTCATAGTTTTCCTAGGCAAAGGTGGTCTGTTGAAAGAAATTCATAGCTGAAAATATTACATCACCATATGATTTGTTTAAGCACACTTCTCAGTGATCTTCTAAAGCTTTGCCGCTACTCAGAGAAAAGGCATGCTAACTACCAATGGAGATTTTTGAGCAGGTCGTGATAGTTGTTTTCATCATTTCGAACAAACAGTGACTCAGTTTTCCTTTTCCCCTCCCACACCTCACTCAATGAATTAAACAGGCTGTCAATGGCTCAAGGCCAAGTCTGGCCCTCTCACTCTGACAGCATACTTTCATTTTGCTGTTCAAGCACTTCTTCCGGGACAGGTGCCCACTAAGTGCTTTAGAAACCAGTGTTTACTATTCACGAGGAAGAATTTCAGGAAAAATACCATCAAAACATCCATGATGGGGTTTTTTTATCACTCTTGTTACAGCCATGCACTTATGGCATGCCAGCCTTCTGAAATGTGCCTCTTTTGGGGTCCAACCTGCTCTAGGTTGCAATTCTCTGTGCATCTGGAGTGAACATTGCCTCAGGTCTGGTAGCATCCAGATCTGTGGCAGTGTTCTCCCTGGGACACTCGGAAGCAGTGATTAAGGCTCCTTAAAGCCAAGTAGTTAGAATTAAAGTGTATCAGAGGAAATATATTCCTTAACTGACCCACTGTAGATTACCTGGTCTTTCCTTAAGGCTGGAACCAGGAAGACCCAAGTCCTTTGTGTCTCAGCAGACACCTAATTCCTGAACAGGCAACAGAGTTGAGTGTGCCCCCTAACAGCTCCTGAAGTTCTCTCTCTCTCTTTTTCACTGTCAGTATATTTTGCTATTTGACTTCTAACAAGTTTTCTCCCCAACATAGGCAACTTCTGCATCATATTAGTGGATGGTGCAGCTAGGTCAGAGTCTGTACACACAGCTAAGTGTCACATACCAGCTGCAGAAGGAATTAGCTTGAGTTCCATGTGAATGATGAGGCATTCTTGATCAGTGGCAGTTTTGTTTTACTTTCTTGCTCATTATCGAATACTGCTCCTCCTCCCTGCCCATTTGCAATGTGCTTATGTCTTCAGAGCTTCTGTACAGACCCCAGCAATCCAGGCGTTGCCCCCATGCTCCATCCTGGTGCTTGCTTGTATTTATTTACCTTTCCTGTTTTTTCTGTCCTTTTCCCAAAAGGCTGAAGCACTTTTTCCCCTCTGCTTTTTCTCAGCTATCATATGTGTTTTCCTCACACCTATTCAAAATTCACCACCATAACAATCCAACATGCCACCACTGTCCGTGTCACAGCAACAATCTCAGAGCATTCATTCCTGGAGCTGCTATGGAAACACAAGCATTGCTGAAGGAGTTTTCTGGGCAACTCATGGCTCCTCACCTGCAGCCTGGGGGCACAGCACCTGAAGCTGCTATCATGATGCCCTGTTTCCTATCTCATTAATGGCAGAAGGTAAACTGCAATTCTTTATTCCTCAGCATGGAGCACAGAATTATCCTGAATCAATTTTTTTTTTTTTTTAAATATGCTCATTTCTTTTGGAGACTACTTCCAAACTTGATTTAAAAAATGGTTAGGAATTAAGATTACAGTGGTACATTATTCAAATGGTTGAAGACCATCACCACTGTAATGCTGCACCCTCTTTCTCACCTAAATTTACTGAGTTTCAGCTTTTAACCACTGAATACTAACACATTTTTTTTGCCCTAGTTGGACAACTCCATTATCAAAGCTGTACTCTCTAAACAGGTACCAAGAGATTACAGTAAGACCCTTCGTTTCAGTAGATTAAAACATATTGTTAAATGGGGTGCTAAAATTGATTCTGAGTTATCAAATGCAGACGTCTGCAGCTCAAAACACATAGACCAAGGGGCAACAAGTGCTGATACAGCTTTGAGTCAATGGAAACATTGGGATTATTTCCACCAGCACTGGTGAAAGCATAGTCAGGTTAAAATGCAATAAAGAGAACTCTGGAACCCCAAATTCCTCTAAAGGAAATGGTCCTTAGACCAGGCTTGAAGCTTTCTAGTGAAGGGACACAAAAGTTTGTCCTGTTGCCATACAGACTTTGTTTGGTGACTAAGTATGCCTGAGTATCTTGTTAACATGCCCTGCCATCTCGAAAGCTGACCCTTTGCAATAAGAAGTGTGACAAAGAAACAAGCTCTTGAATGGGGAAAAAAAAGGCTGTATGCCCCAAGCACTGTAACCCGAATAAAGGTGCTTTCTAAAGGAACAAAGATGCTTGTACACAGGTGCCAGCTACAATTGCTGCTCCTTGAGTCAGTGGGTAAAGTGCAAGATGGCAACACCGTTGGGAATTGGGCAGCAGAGCAGTTTGAAGCAAAGAGGCTGGTCTGCTTAGCCTCTCGATTTCACAACAGTTCCTGAAAATTTCTGAGTTCCAGGAGAGCTGCTTGACTTCCTCTGAGCTGCTGCCTCCAAGCTGCATTCGCAACACTGGCGGCCTGTGTATTTCAGGAATGCGAAAAACTGGCACAGTGAGGTCTATGATTCAGCCAAGATGATGTGTTGGGACATGACTGAAGTTAATTAAAAGGAGCTTAAGACAGACAGACAAAAAAAAAAAAAAAAAAAAAAGAGTTTGCAAGACTTCTTAAAGAGCCAATTAATTATTATTTGTGGCTGCACACGCCAGCTGGGCCACAACATGGAACCTCCCCAGCCCTTACCACTCACCTCAGAGCCTCCATACAATGCCAAAGAAAACCCATATGCAGGTCAGCCTTCAGGAGCTCTGGGCCAAATTCCCTGCACTGGAGCTGAGTAGAACTTTACTGAAATCAGCAGAATAGCATCATTTACACCCACAGATTTATGCTAGGTCTTAACGATGGACACAGAAGCAAGAAATTAACATCTTGGTTGACATGTAAAAAAGCATGGGCTACTGCAGAGCGGGATGACGCAGTGACAATCACCTTTGTGGACTGGAAAAGGAAGGACTGGCTCTGCCTGGAGTCAGGGTGGGGGAAGAGAGAATAAATGTGAATAATTTCATCCTCTCTACTACATGATAGTGATCATTTTCAGAGCTGCACAAGGCACCCACACTAAAAGAAGCATAGCTTCCCAGAACACACTTCCAGACTGGTTTCCTGTAAGGAATTCATTGCCTCCTTAGCAATTCCCTCAGACTCTAAATTCCCAAGGACTAAATTCCGAGTCCCAAGTCTATGGCGCCAAACCCCTCATCACCTCCCCAGGACAGCAGAGCAATGCTCGCATGTGTGAGCAACTTCCTCACTTCCAATTCTACATGTTCAGCTAGCACTGTCCCAGAGGGACAGCTGAGCAAAGATAGGAGTGGGTCTTGCCATAGACCAGCCTGGCTGGGAACTTGGAGCCACATGCACTGCACAAAGACAGAGCAGTCAGAGCCACCCATGGGCTGAGCACGCTGCCCAACCCACGCTTACCAAAATCTGCGCTTTTCCTGCTCAAGAGGAACAGACCCTACTACACCCTGCCAGTAACCCACAAGTATGTTTAACAGGAGGCTGCAAATTTTAACAAAGGAGACTTTTTACTTCGTCTCCCTGTCATTTCAGTGGCTTATGGCGATTACAGCTTACAAGGCTCCTGCGAGTGTGTGACTGGCACGGCTGCTCCCCCGGCCGGGGCGAGGAGCCTCCTACTGCTGCAGGCCCCACACCTGCTTGCACAGCCCTGCCTGCACGTATACCTTGGCAGCCCCTGTGGCATTTGCTGGGGTGGGGGTGGGAAGACCATGGTGTCATTTACACACAGGTTGAGCAAACCAGGTGCAATCAGTTTGGGTTTGGCTGAAGAATCCTCCACCCTTCTCAAGCTATTTAACCCCTGCAGTGCCAAACCTTTATGCATGCCCAGGGCAATGAGAGCATTAGTTTGCAGAGAAGAAATCTTTAGGTCAATCATCATTCCCAAAGGCACCACAGGAGGGACGGGTCTTATTAAAGATCCATTGCCTAAAGACAGATAGCCAGAGCTCCAGCTACTGTATTCTGAAAATCATTTTAACCAAAGAAATGAAAACACATAATAAATACCGTAAAACCAATTGTCATCTGAAAATGGTTTCCTTGCCCTTGTGGTTACCTGGCCTTGGACAAACTAAAATGACGCTTGAAAACCCTGTGAAGAGCACAGCATAGGGACCAGTGTGTTGCAGGTTCAATGGGCAAGAAGATGGCAACCTACCTGCTCCTCTCCAGAACTGCAGTAGCTCTTCCTGTGCTGCCCTGGTGAGAGTGGATGGCCAGCGTGGGGAGCCTTAGGAAGGGTTCCCTGCTTCAGCCTTGAGACCCAGTGTTTGGTTAGTTACCGTGCAGGTTATGTTCAGAAAGTGACCTGAAGGGGCATCTCTTCTACACAGCTTTGAAAATAAAGCACTTAGTGTATACAGCAGCATATACACTGGATCATAAGCAGATAAACTGTGGCACTTCTGAGCAGCACATACCCCAAAAGCAGTTAATATGTAGCTCAGAGGGCTTACAGCAAGGGGCCTGTGGTGGTACAAGGACTGCTGGCCTTCGGTACTGGGAAGCAGTGCAGCAATACCACTGCACTGTCCTTGGACACCAGTCCAGCTCTATCCCACAGTAGAGAGGCAAGACCCCTGGGACCCATGGTCTGAAAATCGCTCCCTGGAACACCCATCTTTTGCCTTCCC
Organism: Morus bassanus; assembly: GCA_031468815.1. NCBI lineage: Eukaryota > Metazoa > Chordata > Aves > Suliformes > Sulidae > Morus > Morus bassanus. The sequence goes on from CM062577.1 coordinate 31,393,580, forward strand.
ACCCACCGAGCTCTCTGGTTTGTGGGATATACATCTTGTGGCTCTCTGACACAGGAGGATTTTGGTATGCAGTTTGTAGGGACTGAACAATCATCCATCCCTGAGTTCAGGGGTCCATAAAGTCAGCTAAGGGCTGCTTTCTCCCAGTCTGTTATGCTGCTGGAATTAATACAATCACGACAAAACCTTAAGATGGAAACCACTATGGGAAGTTGCTGACTGCAGATCACTCAGGCTGAGGGGGACATGTTTCCAGAAGAGTTTCTATCTCCAGTTGTTCTTCTAACCCTTTCACAAAGGGTTGAAGAAACAGCGGGGGGACTTGGGGGGAACTCCTGACTGAAAGTAGCTTAACACCTTGCTGGATCCTCGCCAAATGCAGTTTCAAGTTAACAACTCCAAACTAGCAGGAAAAATGCTTCTCTCGACCCCTGGGGGGGTCAGTGCGAGACCCAAGCACAGGCACAAGCCAGAGCTCAGATCTGACACAGAAAGACAGGGTTGCTCACCTCTCTCGGGAGCTGAAGCCTGGAGAAAGGGGCACCGCTTCCAGGAGGGGACAAAGCCTGCAAACCCCACAACAAAGGCCACTTTTCAGCAGCACATAAAAGAAGGAGGGCCTGGCTCTGCCCCTCCAGCCAGACCCCACCCCTCGCAGCGTGGACGCCTTCACCCCAGCGCCAGCCAAATCTAATCACGTCTGACATACAAGACAAGCAGACAGCCACTTGCCTTAGGCACCCCCCACCTCTCCTCCTCGCCCACAGGCCTCCACCTGAGACCAACATGGGCGCTGCCTTGCTGGAAGAGCTCACGCCAGCCCCACCGCACCACCTCTGCCTCCTAAGGCAGCCTGCCCCCAAGCCCGGCTCCTGGCTGTCACCCACCTCTGGTCAGGCATGGTCAGCCCGCAGCCCCTGGAAGGGTAAGGTGAACCCCCTTCTCCCACCAGCCCGGAGGGTCCCTGGCACCTTTGCTTTACCAATGCAAAAGTTCTGCTCATGTGGGCTGAGAGGTGGCCTGTGGCCCTGCTCTAGTGGGGCATGAGCCCTTCCCTGCTTGCAGCCATGACTGAGGTTCCCTTTCCCTAACTCCCTCCATACCGGCACCCATCGGCAGGTGCTGTGTACCTGGGGGAGTCTTTGTTCCCCAGTCCTTACAGTTTAAAGCACAGCCCAGTGTTGATCAAAGTACACAGGAACTGGGCCAGGTCCTCAACAATACAAGTTGCCTTCAGATAGGAGAAAAAAAAACCCAAAACTTTAAAATTAAAGTTCATTTAAGCATTGCTGGGACAAACAAGCAAGTGCTGAAAGTAGAAAGCAGCTCAAAGCAGTCAGACCTGTCTCGTAATAGCAGGGAAGGCTGAGTATTTCCTAAAATTGCCCCTCCTGCATTACCTACTCCACTCCTCAGGTCAGGGCTCAGTATGCTCCAGAGCGGGCAGGAATCTAGCAAGGAAAGCTGAATAAGCATTGCCTGAAAGGGAGGAGGCAGGAATTCACCAAAGTGAAGAAGAGGAGGAGAGAGAGCACAGGCTGTGTTTAGAAGTACTGGCACCACCTTAGTCTGCAGCAGCCAGGAAACTGGTTGGAAGCCCCACAACTTGAGTAAGACACACAGACCTGGGAGCCAGAAGAATGGACTTGGCAGAAATTCCCCTGCAAAGTGAGGAATCATTTCTGCAGCAAAATACTCAGCTTGGCCTCACTGCAAACAAACCCTGCCAGATACCTGATCATGCCACCAATATATTAGCACTCCGCCCCCCTGCTTGAATATAGCCATGAATATTCTTCTTCCACTTCTATCTTCTATTTTATCTTTTCTAGACAGCTTCCCTCTAAGCCCAGTCTTCCTGCACTGCCCTGGGGCCATCACAGTGCTCACTGCACCAAGAGCAGCCCGTGTCCCAGCCCCCTGGCTTGCAGCTGCCCACCCTCATTCCTCACACACTTGCCCTTTGGGCACTGTTGTCTCACCCCCTCCTTTGAGAGGCTATGGCTCACAGCACATGGAAGGGTAAAAACCACCGCTCTGGTCTTCCTAGCGTTAAAGACAAAGAGGCCAAGCATCAAAGAGCCAACTCAGGCACCATGCAGGAAGCTGAGATAACCTGGCTGATGCATTGCTAAACTCACTGCTTCAGTTTATCTTTATCCTTCCTCTCTGGGACTAGTTGTACATAGCACAGCCATGGCCAGCGTGGTATAAAGCCCAGGGCAGCTGGAATGTTTGCAAGGAAACAGAGCAGATAGGGTAATATTATAGCACTGCATTTATTTTTCTTACTTGCTTGCAACACAGAAGGAGAGACTCAATACTGGGCAGCTGGAGTACCTGACGCCCACAATATCACAATGGAGTTAGAATACACTGATCCATACTGCTGAAAGTTGTCTCTGTCAAGGGTTGGTGATGCAGCATAAACCTACAGGCAAAGTCTGAGAGGTTTACACCCACGCCAGCTAGAACTTCAAGAAGAGAACAGTATCACTTCAAATACATACAGACACCTAAAAGCTTCACTGTGCAAATGACAGCCATGTCCTTATTTTCTGAATGTTTGTCCCTTTTGAAATCATAAAAAATGAAGCAGAACAATTTTAACTTTTAAAAACGTTTTCCAGGGCACAACAATACACTGAATAATTTCCCTTCACTATATTCCATGGAAACAAAACCAACCCTTTTAGAAAGACTATAATCAGCTGGTTAGAGCACGTGTTTATCTCTCCCCTGCAGACACAGAAAAGTTAAATCTACACTTGAGTTGTAGCCCTGTTTTAACACATCATCTAATAAGACTGTCAATTCTAGTCTAGCTATGATATCTGTTGTTAGAAGAATAAAATCCTAGCTGAAACTCAAGAGCTAAAACATAACTACCCTGGAAACATCTTGTTAATGAACAAATGACTGTGTAAAACATACACTAGCATTCACAATTATATTTTCATTATCCTCTGTGTTCGAAGGAAGCATAAACATGTCCAAATCCACTTGGGGAATGCTACAAAATTAGACAGAAGAAAGCAAAGTTCACTTTGGACCTGATCCTTGCCACGCCAGATATGAAGTTACACAGGAACAGCCCCTCCGGCAACAGTGCTGGTTCCAGACCTTTTGTCCAATGATTCCTCCTGCAGACGGGACTCTGCATTCTTCCCCTTTCAGAATAAACGCTTGCACAGGGAAGGCCTTGTGCCCATACAGCAAAGTAGGTGACACCAGCGGGCATGGAGGGAAGTACACAAAATGGGCTTGATCATGGCTAAAGGGGATGACTGATAAGCAGAAAAGTACAAATTTTGTTCTTGATTGATTTAAATTAGAATAAGTCTGTGTCTTTGGGTCCATGCCTAGTTTTTGCAAGCTAGCTGGATTCCCATCTTCTCCTTCCTTCCACATGCTCATTCTGGCCGTGAGTTTAAGGCTCCTGAAAGGCACCAGATGTTGGGAGGGTGTTAGTTTGTTTGAACTCCCCTTGCAAAAACAACAACAAAAGAAGGGAAGAAGATTGGATGACTTCAGATTTGCTTTCCAGCAGAGTATGACTAAGGTAGGGAGGTAGCTTGGTAAATACACTCGGGGGTGGGGGGTAAAAAAGGTACAGAGAAACTCAACAGAAAAGAAGCAAGAGGGATAGAAGTTTCCAGTCATTAGCAGAGTGAAGAAAATGGAGACAACACAGGTGGTCAGGAGAAAGTTTTTGTGGACACAGCCTAGAAGGGGAGAGCCAGGACCTTAATCTCCAGGCAGAGTCTAATATGGACCCAGCAGACTGACAGCTAAGTAATAGGTGAGAAAAGTGAGGGCAGGAGACAGACCAGAGAACAGGGCTTACTTGGTGGTGAGCAGTCCAAACATTGTGCTGGACCTGTTTTGGTTAGTCGCTGTTGTGTTACTAGCAATTTCACACTGTCTTTCTAGAAGTTTATAGCATTCAGGAACCTTCTTCTCCAGGAAACCCTGCCATGCCTGCATCGAAGAGCACTGTGATCAAGGTGAGCCACAGAGCAGCTATTGGAAAGCATAACAGAAAAGGTGTAAGGATGAATATGAGGAGAGAAAGTGTCTAAGAAATCCAAATTGATCCTGGTTTGAGGGACAGGGACAATCTGAGGAGGGAAGGATAATGTAGACGAAAGGAAGGCCCTGGAAGGAGAAAACACAAGTTCTTTGAACTGAAATTCTGCTTTACTTTAAAACACACACATTGCAACAGAGATGCGCACACGCACGCACACACACAAACAAGTCAAGTATCCACATGAACACAGTTGGTTCTGGATATTCCTTCTTTCTTTAATTGGTCCCAGGTGAGGCATCAACAATCACATCTGGAAATTTTTATACAAATGGCAGGAAAGCCAATGACTCGGGTCACAAATATTTCACGCTCTCTCTTTGCCAGAAACACAGGACAAATGTGGTTTACATCTGCCTCCCTATAAATACACACACTCACACTTGCAAGATTCTCTGCTATGGCAAATACTTCTGCATGTAAAAGCAGAGCTGGTCAGTATGCCTCCCATCCCACCCAACACGGACTTGGTCAGAACTGAGAAACCGGATGCTGGGTGACACCTGCAGTCCAGGTCAGGCTTATCACTGGGATAAGGATCAAGAGATGGCAAAGACATCCCTACTGACTGTGGAGGCAAAACACAGAATCAAATTACATGGATGAGCACTTTTAAAAGCTGCTGCCGCCCCAGCCTTCCAGACCCAGACTCTTCAAGAGACCACAGGAGAGGCTGTCAGGCACACCCAGCTTCTGCCTGACATACAAACTCAGCTTAGCTTTCAAAAGCTCACCTTTCAAGGAAAAAAGCCACCAGTCCTCCTTTAATCCCTTACTCTTCCTGCCTCAGCTGCTAACAGGCTTGCTGAAGAAAGGCAGTGGTGGCAGTAGCTGCCACCTGAGTTTATCCACTCGTAGTCAAGAAGAGATTGTACAACTTCTTGTCTGTGATGCACCAATTCAAGCAGAGCACTACCTGACTTAACTAGTTCTATCCAGTGTGCACTGGTGCTGCAAAACGCTATACAAATTCAACACATCTCAGTAGTGAGAACCTATCTCTTGGGCATCAGAGCCCGAACTCAGATCAAGTGCTAACAGTAGCCCTGTCTTCTAGCACTAAAACCACGCTCAGCTTCATTTTGAGAGTAAGCCTCAGAGAACACACGATACTCTCAAATATGTTGCTGTACGAGCATTACAGCTGCAAAAGATGGGACACCGCTTCATTACTATCGCTGAACAGTGTTCTCAGGAATGCAGAGAAGATGTATTTCTCTTCAGTACTAGCCAATTCTTAAAAGAACCACAAGATCTTTGGTTCTTTGCTCTTCTGAGATGTCTTCCTAGTGTAGATGATACTGTTAGTCCTGTGCAGTAGATACTGATTTAGAAGAATCGAGAGACCTGCTGGGTGCAATGAAGTGTGCAAGGAGGGCAGGCAGGAACAGCTTACACACTTCTAATGAGCCAACTCTGATCCTATCTATGGCAACTCTGTGTTGCTCCAGGGGTAAAGAGACTGCCAGAGGTGACTTAACTAGATGTCAGAGGGAGTCTCCGAACACCATCAAAGCAATCCATTTGGCATTTTTTCAGAGCTCTGCCAACCTCTGGGTAGCAGGGTATGACAAGAGCCACTGCACTGCACCCCTAGAGCAGCCTAGAGTCTGCAGCTATAAGCTCCAGCATGACGAAGCTGCTTAGCAGAATTAGATAAAAGTATTTTTCCCTCACTGTGGAGACTGCCTAAAGACACAGCTTTACCTACCTCTGAATGGCCACTGTTATGCTTCATGCCATCAGAATTTGACAAAAGAGTCAACAGCTCCCAGATACTGCATATCTTGGGTTTGTTTTTTTCTGAATCTGTGACATTCAGCTAGGGTACCTGGCCATATTTTCCCTCATCTAAAGCTTTAAAGCAAATTGGAAAGTTCCGTGTATGTTCAAGCAAGAGTTAATCACTCAGGCAGAACAGCACAGCAAGATACACATTCCCTTAAAGTCAGTGGAACTCTAAAGGCAAAGCACTTAAAATTGACAAAAGGTCATTATTTTTTATTCAGTGTTTAATTAACACATCCAGTTTACCTCTAGTACCACTGTTGCAAGAGAGGGCTGAATAGCTTACTAATTTGGGTTTTTTTTAAAGGATTACAGAAATTTGATTAAAGATAGCATCTTTCAATCATTCATTCATTCATTCGATCTTTAGAGCACTCCATCAGCCAGGCTAAAATGTGCAAAGCTGCTGGCACCTGTCCTGTCCTCGCAAGTCAAGAACAGGTATTGCCTTAACAGGTGCCTCATTAGCCTCATTTGTTTTGGAGTGTTCCTTGGGAACCCCTACAAGGGTCACTGCTGGAAACAAGATCACTGAACTGATCGATTAATTTGTCATGATGGCTCCCACTGTTCTCTTCTGGTGCTTTGGGAGCTTTCCTGAAGCCCACACCAGGCTGGCCAGCATCCCTGCAGGATGGAGGTAATACATAGAACTAAGAGAAGCTGAACCAAGTAGAAGCACAAATGTTTGGAGTCCCCATTCTGAGTGCTGACAGACGCTGCCGTGCTCTGATTTATTCTCTGTAGCCTTTTTAAGGGCACACATTGAAATGACCTCCCCACGTGTCTCCACCAGCGCTCATCTGGCATGCCACAGGTGTGAGGCTGTTGCTGCTCTTAACATCTTTTAAATGTTCCACCAGACGAAGAGATGAATTCCCTTTGTTCCTCGGAGATGGAGTTTCTTTCATTTCCTGCATAAGGATGCAGTCCACACTTCTAGTAGAGGGAACAGATGATGTAGGCCTAGAGGGTAAGGGTGCATTTGCATGGGATGGGTTATCAGGTGGTTTTGCACAATTAATCATTTATGCCCATTGGGCTGTACATGTCTGGTAAAGGCAGCACTTTCTGCGAGTGCGCTCTGTTTCACAAGAGCTCAACAGAAGAAAACCACCCTTTCAAATCCCTTTGCTCTCAGCCCATGGACAGAGTCCCCTTAAAACCACAGCTGAATGAAAGGACCCTGATTTGGCTTATTTGCATATGTGATTATGTAAATCAACCTACTGCTTCTTATCCCATGGCAGCAGACCTGCCATACTAGGCTGCAGAAGAGCCTCCAGGTCTGTGCCACAGTGGAGAAGAAGATTGGATTATAGGAAGGGACATAAGCGTGAAAATAGGTCCTAGCTGCATATTCACAGTTCATCTGCAGGCACATGGGAAAAGGGGGATTTAACTCTTCACTGTCAGAGAGGCAGGGAAGAGGAGGACGGTGCAGCAACTGGAGAACGCTTAGATATATAGAATGCAGCAGCCTTTGTTTGAACACGTTTAAGGATAAATAGCAGAAGTATTCTGTGACCACACAGACAGCAGCCTGCTGTGTGCAAGAGGGTTAATGACCTTAAGCCACTAGAGATCAAAATGGTGAAAGATTTCCAGCCCCGGGATCATCACAAGAAGAACTGTCTCATTCACCTTGTGATGTGTGCACACTACCTGCTTGTTGCTCACCAGCATGTACAGTACCTACCCCCGGGATGTACATTCTGCATTACCGCACAGCTATCCTGCACGCCACTGCTGTCTAGACTGTCATCTATCTCCATACCTCCAGCCTTCCAGCTGCCATCCTACAGATGCAGCATCCAAACCAATGCTAGCTGCATTGCCCAGGTGCCCAGGATGTGCCACAGCCCTATACCTCCTTGCTCTTCTGTTATGGATCTGCCTGCCTAGCACCCCACTATCTCCCAGGGGTGGCTGCGGCATTAGCCCCCTCTGTTAAAAAAGCAGCTTCTTATCACTGGGAGGCTCAACAGGCCCTGTCAGTGCAGCAGCACTGCTAGGGTTAACGTAACCCCAGTCCAGCACATCTAAGCATCTGTAGGAAGTGGGACATTTTTAATGCTGTGAGGAAACTGCTGTGTGGACAACAGAAGCAAAGCGACCAGCCCGTCTCCATCAAGAGGAAATAGAAGCAGTGTTCAGGGATGCATGGGAAGTGCTGAGTAGTCACAAGATGTATTTTGCAAGCTCTAAATAATCTCTTACTAGGGCTAATAAGGCACCTCTCACAAAAAAAATAATTAAAAGTAACAAAAAGAAAAAGAACTGGCACTTCTGGAGAACATGGCCGACATGAACCAACCATCTCCCAAGGACTGATTTTAAACTGACTACAGGCGTAAGTGACAATAACTTCAGGGTTCTAAGAAATGTCCCAAAGCAAAACTAAATAGGCATCTGGATTTCTCTTTATTCCAAGATTTGAACTGAGGCTGGTTTTGGCCAAGAGTCATTCAACTTTTAAATCCAACTTTGCCCAATCTAAAGTTTCCAAACCAGGGCAAATAAAGTGGATTTGGCAGAGTTTCCTTTGGAGGGATTTTGCGTGTGTGACACAAACTCAAAGCAAAAGGTGCTGGGGGCAGAGGGTTGGTTTTGTTTTGTTAATCCTGCCAAGACTAGGAACACAAGGGGAGATTTTAGCAGTACTGTAGGTTGATCCAGACCAGTAACATCTCTTCAAATGATGCTGTTTTTAACTACCCTGGGTCAGCCACCCTAACCTACTCTTTGTAAACATATGGAAAAGCACATTGACATGCAGTAGCTGACACTGGCTAACTCCATTTTATTTTTCTATTGTAGGCAGGACCCAGGTGAGAACAAACAGTGCTGAGTCAAAACCAAACTTAGTAAAATGGCAGTGTTAATGCACAGCCCTGGCAGTCCCAGAGGACCTCACTTCAAATATCTGCAGTTTGAAATGTAAACAAAATAAAATTCTTTCACTTACAGGATTTCTCATCCTCCAAACATCCTCCCAATCGTCAGTTTTGATGCCCCTCAAAGGCAAGATCAAATGCAGGAAACTGGGGCATCTGGATTGTATCTGTGCTCTGATCCCACAGTTCAGATGCCAGCTTCCATTTCTGTGGTGGCAGTCCCTCTGCAGATCATGCTTAGAATTAGGGGAACAAACAACCATGAGTTTCTTTCCGCTGTCTTCAGAGTTAAGACTGGGGTTTAGCCATGGGGTTTCTTGCACCCCAGCTGCAATGCTTTAGCCATAGCACTGTGTTGATTCTGCGGTCAGAAGGATGACACCATAGGAACAACATCCATCTAGCTCCGGCAAAAAATATTCTGGCAACTTGTAAGACAATTACTAAGCTTCCACTCATTTGTGTTTGTTTCCTCACAGTGGAATTCAGGATATGTGGTGGCGGGGTCCAAACAGCCCTAGAGGCTTACACATGACTGCCAGTCACGGTCACTCCAGAGAAGAGAGGTAAAGCAACAGAAAGGAAGGAATACAGCTGAGGGAAGGAACATGGAACATGCATATGGACAAACCCATCCTACCGAGCATTGCAGGGAGGAGCAGGGTGCTAAGTTCAACACATCCTTAGGGACGGAGCTTGGAAGCAATGGGAAAGGCTCTTGGATGTGCTCAACAACAGCAGTATGAGCTAGCTGCTGGCAAGGACTACCAATGGCAGCATTCGCATGTCATGCCGCTCTTTCCCCCTTCTTGAATGCCCCTAGCAGGCTTGTAGCACTCCAAGGTACCAAACCTCTTCTCTTTGGTCTCTTCAAGGCTGGACATGGACCTATGCTATTACCTGTACCTCAGAAGGCCCAGAGGCAGCTCCCTACAATCCCACTGAACTCTTGCAGTCAGGAACTGACAAGGAGGTGGGAATGCAACTGTACCCTGCAGAGATAACCTTGTGCGTTTAAGCTGTGCCAGCTGCAAAGGTGACTGCTAAGTGCTGGAAACTGCTTTATCATGGGTTACTCTAAAGCAGCTCTTGTCAAACTGACCAAGAGCTTTGTGCCCTAATAGTAGGGTATTCTCTACCGTCTGCTCCTCCGTGTGTCCTTGCCCAGGAGTCCTTTGGCACCAGATAAAACAGCCCAAGGTCAGAGCATGCTTTGAATGGCAGCTGTTGGAGCACCCACAGTGTCCTGTCCCTAGCCTAAGCGAGAGCATCACCGTCATGAGGCATCCAGCCTCAGCCAGCCAGAGAGGTTAGACTCCAGCAATGTCTTCCCATTCCCGGCTGGCTGTCTCCCATGTGGCGATGCACAGCACTATTCACCCGACTATTGGCCCAGCCCAGAACTATTTTTATTAGAAAACACTAAGGCAAGCCTTTCCAAGCCTCAGAAGAATCATCTTGTAAAGATCTGGGCTTGAGATGCCAAATGATTGCTGCTTTGGCGGAGTCTGCACATTCATTTTTTATTGGTCACAAACGCTTTCCAGATGCTGGCATGCTGGCTGCAGATTGCAACTCTGGGGACTTGGCTCCCAGCCCCAGTCACTTTGTTAAACTCTTGACCTGCTGTGGGTTAAAAGAAGCGGGGGAATGGGACTGAGTCACCATGAGGGCATTACTAAGAGAGAGTGCTGCACTACACAGCAGAGACCCATTTCAGCAGCTTTCTGTGCTCAGCTGGCATGGAAAACATTTAAGGTGGTCCACAGCAATCCAGCTCAGCTGCCAAAGCTGGTGAGAACTGCAGCATAATACCAGCCCGGGGTTTAGGAGCAGGGACAGAGAGGCTGCCCTGCAGCTGGATTTTCCACACTGCAGCCCATACACTTTCCATCTTTTTTTCCTCTGCACAAGTGGATTTCCCATCCCTGCTCCAATACTAAAGCAATCCTCTGAGCCAGAGCCATGTGCAACATCAGACTGAAAGCTGAAGCCAGGAAACCTTCCTTGGGTTTAGGTTTCATGACAAGCCTGAAGCTTGTTCATCAAGGAGGTTTGCAAACCTTTTGGGGAAAAAAGACTTTCTGGATTCTTGGTTGTTACAGGATGTCCCAAATAAGGGAAAAAAAGAGAAGTGAACAAGCAGAAGGAAACACAATATTGATCGAGCTGTTTGATACTTTTCTGACTGGAAAAATTTCCCTTTGAAAAACATAGCTGTTAAAAATCATTGGGGTTTTTCTCCCCCTCAATAGGGGAATTTTTTTAAACTAGTATTTTGCACTTTTTGATAGATTCCTCAAGTGAAATTTTTCTGCAGTTGATGACTTTAATCTCAGTTTTCAAGAAGAAAAAGTTTTCTTGAAATTTCAGTTCAAAGAGAACTCTTTGAGCTGAAACAAAATTTTTCATTGTGTTTTGAAATATCCAGCCAAAAGCAGAGTTTCAGGAATATATTACCATTCAGAACTTCTGGACAGAAAGGAAAATGGTTCTTGATGAGCTCTACTGACCTGAGCTTTGGTGCAGTTTCCCCCTCCCCTGCGTGGGTACCCTGCCAGGGGGGCTCAGGGAGCAGAGTCCCTTGGCATGTCCTCTGCCCAGGACATCAGCTCAGGGCTCTCACCCTTGCTCTCCTACCCACTTCCTTAACAAAACGCTGCCTACACCACAGCCCTGACAAGCTCCTGGTCTCTCTGCTGGGGCAGATGATGAACTAGGCTGCGCCAGTCAGGACAGTGGACAGGATGCTGGTGCAAGAATGCAGATGAGGGTTGGAGACCCACAGAAATGAATCAGCTCCTCCAGCACTCACACAATGATGTGGTGGTGACAACGACCACTAACGCCTGGTCACTTGTCTGATACTGCTTCAGCTGGAGGAAGCTACTAGTAGAGGTCTGCTTTCTCCCCTCCGCCCTAGGAGCTGGGGATGGAGATTTTTGACGGCACAGACAGAAGCAGGAAGCTGAAGGATGGCTGGGTGCCCCAATGCTCTGGTTGTTAACTTCTAACCTTCCTTCAGACCTCCGCAGGAGCTCAATGTCACCCATGGGCCATTCATTAGAGCAGGCAGGGCCTCAAGGTCCTGAGCAAGAAAGGGAAGAGTGAGCAAGCCAGTCCTTCTGCTCAAGTCTTCAACAGCCACCCAAGGAAGAGAAGCCACAGGCAGCGGTTTCAGTAGGTAAGCTGGGATCTCCCTCTTTGTGCTCATCCTGCTCAACAGAGGCCTGCCCACGGCTCTCCTGCCCACGTCTGCAAGCAACGCACAATCCCTTCAGCATTACTTGTGCATATAGAAAACTCTGCAGTCCTGAGGGAATATTGGGGGAAGGTTTTATCCCATGGAGCTGGTCCAGTGATGCTAATTAAATCATCACATTAGAGCTGAGGGCTTTCTTGAGTAAGTGTTACCACTTGAGCTGAATCGCACCTCAGAGCACAGCCAGGTGTGCTGCTTAGACTCCAGAGAGCCCTGCCAAACTCATTTCACTTGTGATGCTAAGGCCAATTCCAGCACAGTCTCCAGAGATTAATAAAGTAGTGGAGCAATCCAGTGTAAACCTGAAACCTTTTAGGTTCAGCCAAGTGGAAATCCAGCCTGACTCCCCACCCAAAAACAAACAACTGAGAAAAAGAGAGAAAGTTTTACATAATAATCTGTCCAATGTTACAGCAGACAGGGTTTCTCCGAGGACATTATGTAATGTCTCATATGAGCTTTTTGCTGAATTATCAGGTGACTTGCACAATTACTAAAGAGAAAAACAGAATCACAGGTGAGCAGTGGGTGTGAGAATACGCATCTGCCTGTTGTACGTTAGCAGCAGAAGTGATTCAGATTCAATGAGATGTCATTGGAGATAGGCTTATGCTGCAGACCTCAGACTTGGAGTTGACAGGCTGCAAAATCTATAGTTGTTTAGATCTGACGTTCTGGTCCAGGCCAGTCCCCTCCAGTGCTAGGGAGGACCACTCCACAATCCTTTGTAGAGGGACAGACTCCCCAGGGTGAGTTTTCCTGCCTCCTCATGTCTTCAGACCTTATACACCAGGAATCAGTTCTGGGACTTTGTGCCACAGGGACACAAGAGAGAGCTCTTGGCTATTTCCTCTTCCACAGTCCAAGGACGGGAAGGATGAAAACACTCCAGATGAACTCACACTGCACAGATGCTGACGTTTACTTACGTGCTATTCTCTCCCCCACCCCTTCCGCTCACTGAGAACTGCAGGGGCACAGGATGAAGGACATGTGCAAATACAGCCAGTACATCAGATAATATAATCCCTCATGCCAGTTTAGCGAGTTCTGTCTTAAACTCAACTCACAGCAAGAAAAAAAAAAAAAAAACAACAAACAAACAGCAAAAAGCATCACTTTTTGCTGGGAGTCTGCTCCAGAATCTCTCTCCTCTGATGGTTAGGAACCTTCTAATTACCAGCCTAAAGTTACTACTGGCTAGATGATACCCATCTGTTCTTGTGCCAGTGTTGCCTTTAGTTTAAGCAGTTGTTCTCCCTTGCTGGCATTTACCTCCCCTTTTCCTCCTGTCCCGGTATATTTATAGACTTTCTCTCAGCCTTCACTTTGCCAGATTAGACTTTTTATTGAGGGAAGATTTATCTAATGAGTTTACATTTGATTTTGCCATATACTGGTCTGTACTTGTCCAGCTTCAATGTCTGAGTGGAGCAGCTTTGCTTTCAGATCAGCACTGTCCTTTTAGCACATGACTGAAGAGGTACCTTATGTATCCATTAAATGAATGAATGCTCTATTGCTATGCAGAGTGCTTTGCAACAGAATAAATATTCACATGAAGACAAATCTACAAAGTACTATCAACATGGTAGTGATTATTGAAGCAACAGGTAGATATTAGCACACAGAAGGCAAGAGAAGAACAAAGTGGATGGTATTGAGAGCTGTCTGAAAGAGAAAAGAAAAGGCAGTTGGCAGAATGAAGAAAATTAACTTCCAAACAAGTGGAGAGACCCACTACTGCTCTTCAGCAAGTCCCTAGGCAACAAACCAATGATGCACTGCAGTAGAAAGAACTTTTCCTAAAGAAGAGGAAAAACCAAATATTACCAAAATTTTTATATTGAAATGTCTTTTCTGTAGACAGTATGAGTAATACCACAGTAATTCTGCACATAGAATCATAAAATTATACCACAGGAAACTTAAATCCTTAATAATCCCCTACTTGCACCATAATCAAATTGCTAGTATCATAACTCTACTGTGGTAAAAAACAGCCAGACCAGCAAAGGAGAATGCCTCTTGGGTGAGTACATGCAAGTCTCACATGATGTTGGGATGAGACAGGAAGGCTTTGTCCTGTCTGCTTTTGGGTTCCATAATGCTTTTCAGTGTAGCAATATAGCTTATGTGCATACTGTCCTCTTTGCTGTGAGTGCAACCCAGAGATACATATGTGAACCCAAGCCAGTGTATGCAGCTGGCTTAAATACATCTGTGAACTGCATTCCCAGCAGAAATTGCCTTAGACTCTATTTTCTGGCCAAATTATTGCTAACGTTTTGAAGCAGTTTCTACTGGAGACATTTTTAGGGCTAGATTTTGTACATGGGTATAAATCAAACAATTCCACTGACAGAACTATTCCAGATTTCACCAGGGCAGCTGATATAAAATCTCAGCATTTTGTGCCCCTCCCAAACTCTGCTGTGAAGTGTTGTTGGTTAACTAACTTTTGTATTTCACCCAAGCTGCATCAGACTAGAGAGTGAAAAACTCTCCGAGTTCATCTGTTACACTGTGTTGCTTCCTACAGAGAGACCAGTGCTGTCCAAGAACACAGCCTATTATAATTTAAGGAAAGTGCAACTGATAAGGTAGAATTCTAGAAGATACACTCAATCACGCAGGAAGCTTTAAAACACGTTCATATCTCTTTTAAGTGCATCTAGTTCTACATTTTATAAATTTAAAGACTTACTAACCACTGCTGAAAACCACCAGCAACACCTACTGTTTAAATGATGGGTGTCCCACCAACAGCTCTTCTGCTCCCCCTAGCACTTGTTCCAATTATTGCAGATTATTTATTGAACTGCCAATTACTACTAATCTGACAATGTTCTGATTGCAAAGCTGGCTTTCACCCTCCCACATGAAACCTGTGGGAAGGGAGGACGGGTGAGAGTCATGAGAAGATTCCCCTGAATCAACCTGGGAACAGCTGCTTTCAGCTCGCCCCTACACATACGGGCCCTCACTGCTCCTGCATTCTCAAGGAGTTGCAGAGCTTGCTTCTCCCAGGGTCCACCGCATGCCAGAAAGCTCGTTCGTTTTCCTCCCATTCTGGAATCTCATCCTTGTTGCTGTTCCTCTTTGCATATGGAGTGGGGAAAAGGTATGGCTCCAGTGCTTCTGCCTGGATTTGCACTCTCAGACTTACCTATACCTGCGTGTGAACACACATGCACAATACATAGCGAGAGTAAGCAATTCACAGCAGATCTCCCTGAAATTCTTCCACTTTGAAACTCTGCTAAGCATGATCATTATTATTGTTATTACTATCTTAACAGGTTTGCAGGACATACCACCGCTAACTCACGGATCCAGTGGATCTCAAACCTCACCTCTGGTGCCTCTGTACAAATGCACCGTAGCTCCCTTTAGCAGCCACTCCGACAGAGCGCCTCCCTAGGCCAATGGGAACTTCCAGCCCAGAGCTCCTCCGTGCGTGTGGCACGCTGCCTCCGGATCAGGGCATTCACAACACCGACATCAGCACCCTGCATCAGGAGTCTCATTGCTCACCCGTGTCCTCTATGACTCACTGCCTAGTGTCATGTTCCCATCTGGTTCTTTGTAAGCATTTCATCAGTAATAAATAAATAAAGGTATGTAAACATCCTTACTCAAATACCCTAAACCTGTATCTGATACCATGATGCTGACAAGCATCAAGAAAGGAACAGTGGGTTTGGGGTCCCTTATCAAGGGGCAAAGATGGATGTTGATATAGATAGCCTCATCCTTAATTAAAATGAGAACAGGCTCTAAGGAGGAGGCAAGAAAAACAGACTTCTAGGGGGCAATCTTTGAAAAGAAAACTCAACAATCTCCTCAGACACACCATTTAGGTTCCCTGGGGTTAAGGCAGGAGAAAGCTCCCCAGAACACACCCTGGGGTTAGGGAGATAGGAGTATGACTCATTCAAGTGCATCATACCTCCCTCCTCTGGAAATAAAGGAATAAACATTGACTGTCAGGGAGCAGCTAGCAGTTTGGGACTGGGACTTTGTCTCCAGGAATTTTTTACTCTCATCTCTTTGCTGACTGGCAAACAAATTTCTCTCTTAAACATTTCCCGCTTTCTTTCTCTATCACTCCCTTCCTCTGAAAGTGTAAAATGAGTCAGTTGGAGAGCAAATCAAGAAAGAAAAAAAAGATATGTTTCTTAGAAACTGGAGAGAGTAAATATCTACCTTCAGTTGCAGGGATTGGCATGGATTCCTAACCATAAAGATAAGCCTCCACAGCCATAGCTCTAGGAGGTTGGATCTTCCTCCAAGCACGATAGGCCTCAATCCAGTGGATAGTACAAAAAGAACAGGGATTTCCCCAATATTGGTACATACTGTGTTAAGTTCCACCTTCAGGCATTATATAATGGATGAATTATAAACCCTTGAAATCTAGTTTTCTAGTACAAACATTGGTAGATCCTTGAAACAGTCATATTGATATAACAATTACACCAGACAGAATTGTTTACTAACTGCAGTGATACACCATAATAAACTATAATCTACCTTGATATTATAATACTGTACTATAATTACAGCTAAAACAAATATTATGCTGAACCGTGTACATGACACTTTCACATTCTTCCACTCAGCCACACCTAAGGCAACTAATTTAGCATATATAAAAAATTTAGCTTAATTTCAAGTTTCACAATTGCAGAAAGTGCCAAAACAAATTGAAGTCCACAGGCATAACAAAAGGAAACAGAAAGTTACACAACCAGCAGTCTTCAAAGAGAAAAAGGGAAAAGACTGGCAAAGGGAATCACTTTACAGAATTTCAAGGAACAGAATGCTGGGAGGGTTATAAAACAACATGGTTAAAATGGTCACAAAAATGTTTGAATTCCCTTTCCTATACAGGACTAACAAAATAAGCAATCTGCACACGTACACTGACAAATTATTTGGTCACATTTGTTTAATACACACACATCTGAAGAACACACTAAGCAAACCTCCAAGATAGAACTATGCTGCTGTTCCTGCTGTAATAGCAAGCAGCATTGTAGCTGTACTATGATCTGCCACGTCCTGCAGAGGAACATTCAGACTGTTCCACAACCTCTTCTAATGTCCTTTGGACCTCCAAGAAACATGCTGATAAAGTTTACAGAGCCCTGCATAAAGCCCCTCACACCCAGATCATCACTCAGGTGGCCTGGTTAACAGTCATTACGAACAGTGCTTCATAACTAGCACTTGTATAGTTTTGAAATGGTCATGTAGTAGGTACAGTAAAGCAGGAAGATAAATCCATATTCAGGTAGAAATGAAAAGAAAACATTTCCATTTGCTAACCCTGAAATGCATGCACAAACACATGTGTGCACACACCCCCTACTTTTATCACAGCACTTTCCAAACACAGCGTTGCTGCACAGTGCATCACACTGCAGCACACTTTGGGGTGATTGCTCCAAACTCTGTAGGATGAGGATTCTTTTCTCCACTCTCCAGCCTCACGTAGGAGTAATGATTCTTTGGCTTTTGCCTCTGCCTGATTTTGTTCAGTGACAGTCAATTCTAATGTTTGCAGTTAGATGTACGGCAGACTTTTCAAAATGGTATTGAGTTCTTCTGGTAATCTAGTAATGGCAGTGAGCGGGCTGGACAGGTCTTCCTGGCCTACAGAAAGGACTGAGTATGCCACCTCTCAGTTCTACTCCTAACCCTTCGTTCGACAGCCTTTTCATTTGCTTATTTCAGCACTGGATCCACCCTATACATGACAGGCTCAGCAAGCCATCATGCAAACTAGCAGAGGTTTGTGCAGAAGCCTTGCATGCAGACAGAGCTACAGTTACCGTGGTTTTGGTTATCCCCATAAAACCAATGTCTCCAACTTTTCAAGAAGAGCAATGACTCTTCCTCTACCACCCCACACTGTCATAGTTGAAATGAAGATGTAAACAATTTTCATCCATCCCAGCCTCACCCCATTCAGCACAGATATATGTGAAATAACAATAGTTCAAGTCACAAGACTGAAAATCAGGATGTTAATTTTGGAACTGGTGGGCACATACACACTTAGCCTGGAATATCATAAACACAGTTTGCCCTGAAATCACCTAGTAAGCCATCCTGGTTCCGGCTGGGATGGAGTTAACTTTCTTCATAGTAGATAGTATGGGGCTACGTCTTGGTTTTGTGCTGAAAACAGCATTGATAACCCAGGGATGTTTTTGTTCCTGCTGAGCAGTGCTCACACAGAGCCAAGGCCTTTTGTGCTTCTCACCCCACCCTGCCAGCGAGTGGGCTGGGGGTGCAAAACACAGCCAGGACAGCTGACCCCAGCTGACCCCAGGGATGTCCCACACCATACGGCGTCATGCTCAGTAAAGCTGGGGAAAGAAGAAGGAAGGGGGGGATGTTCGGAGCGATGGCGTTTGTCTTCCCAAGTCACTGTTAGGCGTGATGGAGCCCTGCTTTCCTGGAGATGGCTGAACACCTGCCTGCCTATGGGAATGAGTGAACGAATTCCTTCTTTTGCCTTGCTTGCGCACGTGGCTTTTGCTTTCCCTATTAAACTGTCTTTATCTCAACCCACAAGTTTTCTTTTACCCTCTTGATTCTCTTCCCAATCCCACTGCGGGGGGAGTGAGCGAGTGGCTGTGTGGGGCTGAGTTGCCGGCTGCAGTTAAGCCACAACAGTCCTTTTTGGCACTCAATGTGGGGCTCGAAGGGTTCCAGATAATGACAGGTTTGATTGGAATGTGCTAGATCAAATTTATAGCTGTTATTGCCATTTAGCTATTAATGGGCAGGTTCCTGTGCTTGCCATGGGGCTTGCCATGGGGCTTGCCTGCCTTACTGTATATTAGAGCCTAGTGCTTGTTACTGGCTGTTTTTTGCTTTTGCTGCTTGCTATACTGCTGATCATCTCGCTCTGCTGTGCCTGGGAACATTCTGATAGCAGCAATGGCCATGTGCCTGGGTTGGCAGATGGCCAGGCCATCGCTGCTGTTTCTGTGCTGCTGTACTGGCCAGGCTGGAACTCCAGTGTGAACTTGAGTCGAAGGGACTGTGACCTGTGGATGAGTCCATGTGGGAGCAGGACACCCTGAAGCGTCTGTGGCCGTGGTTGTCTGTGCTGCAGCAGGTACACCATGAAGCATAAGTGGCTGTGCATGAGGTCATGCTGGAGCACCTCAAAGCGTTTGGCCATAGATAAGCCCACAACAGAGCAGGCACAGCCCCGGAGGGACTACAGCCATGGGCAAGGCCAGATTGGAGCAGGTTCAGTTCTGAAGGGACTGTGGCTGCGGGTAAGGCCACGCTGGAGCAGGTACATCTCTGAAGGCATTGTGGCCCATGGAGAAGGCCACGCTGGAACAGGTGCACCTCAAAGTGACTGTGGCTGTGGATGAGTCTATACCGCAGCAGGTATAACCCTGGAGAGACTGTGGCTCATAGATAAGGCTCCACTTGGAGCAGGTACACCCCTAAGGGACTGCAGTCTGTGGATAAATCCAAGCCAGAGCAGGGGCAAGGGGAGGAGTTAATTGCAATGTTAAACCCGATGGTCTGGTCCAAAGGGACCAGGGCTGGAGATTGTAATGGAAATACCTTTACATTGTTGTAACCCATGATTTGAGTTGCATGTTGTAGGAATTACTATAGCAGAAACCACCTGAACCAATGGAGGACAGGCCTTACAAGAAGCAGTGCAAATGCAGCAATCACCTGACCTGAGCTGGCTTTGGTACCCAGTAACTCCACACAACACCCCACCTCTCCTGTCCTGAATGACCACCATAACAGATGGAGACCTAAGTCATGGACTGAATGAACTCAGTGGACATTTTGTGGCCATTTATGAACATTTTACAGACATTTCACAGGGTTGGTCCATAGACTAAGGGAATGATATCTGGGTATTATATCAAAGGATGGGAAGGGGGGTGGTGGGTAATAAGAATATATTAGACAGTGTGAGAACTCAGCACGACATAAATGGTATGGAATAATTCGGGGAGAATGTGCTGGTTTTGGCTGGGATAGAGTTAACTTTCTTCATAGTAGATAGTATGGGGCTACGTCTTGGTTTTGTGCTGAAAACAGCATTGATAACCCAGGGATGTTTTTGTTCCTGCTGAGCAGTGCTCACACAGAGCCAAGGCCTTTTGTGCTTCTCACCCCACCCTGCCAGCGAGTGGGCTGGGGGTGCAAAACACAGCCAGGACAGCTGACCCCAGCTGACCCCAGGGATGTCCCACACCATACGGCGTCATGCTCAGTAAAGCTGGGGAAAGAAGAAGGAAGGGGGGGATGTTCGGAGCGATGGCGTTTGTCTTCCCAAGTCACTGTTAGGCGTGATGGAGCCCTGCTTTCCTGGAGATGGCTGAACACCTGCCTGCCTATGGGAATGAGTGAACGAATTCCTTCTTTTGCCTTGCTTGCACGCGTGGCTTTTGCTGGCTGGGGTTAAACCACGACATAAGCATTCATGCCTGAGTGTCCCTCCCATTGATTTCTGCTGCCACTCAAAGTACTTTATTACTGGTGTGAAAGTGTCATTGGACCATGAACCATCCTTCCTCTGGAGTGAGGGGAGCAGGGTAGGTCTACCTATGCTGAGGTTCAAGCTGCTGCAGGTAGATTTCTACCATCAAAGTGGTTCTGGTATCTCTGCATTACAGTGCAGTCACTCTAATTTAAGAATAGAGGAAGAAAAAAAAAAAAGATCAGAGACTGATGTTTTATGAAAGTTGAGATTGTCCCCCTCCGCTTGATATCATCTCCCACATCAGAGAAAGCCCAACAGCCCTGGGCTTCCTATCCAGCTCTGGCTCCTAAATGGCAAAGTTGCAAACAAACTTTAAATTAGGCTTCAGGTAAAAGCAGAATTACCACACACTTGTCAAGCAGCCAATTCAAAGCAGCAAGACCTGAGGAGGAGGCTGAAAGTTTGATGGCTTTTCTGGCTTCATTGGCTGTCACGATGCCCAGGATGACCGATGACACTTTCTTGGGCAGGAGCCATCTCCTGCAGGGCCCACACCCTGAGCAGAGGCTGCTCTTCTTCCGAGCAGCTGGCTCCTGCAGTGGGTTGACTGCCTAGATGTTTGCTCCTTCCCAACTTCTGAAACAGGTCCTACTTGTATGGGGGGGCTTGGTGTGTCTCTGGTATTTATAATTACACATTTATTGAGCTTGTGCAATCCAAACTGCAGCTTCAGGCCAAAAGTTCATTGCTAGAGGGGTTCAATAAAGAATTTCCTCCTGAGAATGGAGCATTACATCACTTGCCAAGTGTGTCAGGCGGTTTTCCAGCCTCTTGTTAGGTCACACCCATTTTGACTACTCTAGTGGCTGCTGTACATGCCTGGCCGTATCCTTAAGCTCCGTTGGATTAATAGTGTCTGTACGCTCCAGACGTCAGAAAACTGAATAAGGTTGTCATACAGCCCTTCCTGTCACAGGCCTTGGGACCCCAGAACAGCTGAAGCAAGTCAACGCATAAGGATGAAATTGGGTTTCCAAGCAGCAGACAGCCAACTGTTGAATATTTTGCATGTATACCCCTAAAATATCAGACCATTCTTTGCAAATCTCATCACACAGGAAAGCCTGTGGTGACATTTTTCCGACGGAATACTTAATAATCTCGGGGACACACTGCTTATCACGCTAGAGACAGTGCACACATTATAAAAAGTGATGGTTCCTGCCCCAAAGAGTTCAGAGTCTCTGTTCAGCACAATATCATGTTCCTTTTGTGATTCTTGTAGCATCACGAAGAGCTGAATACTTGATAGTGTATTATCATCTCACACTTAAGGAAATACAAATACTGGTCCTTCCATATGCCATTAAAGGATCATTGCCTGCCCCTCCATACACAAAACACACACCTGAAGACGCTGAAGTTAAGTTCACTTCTAATGCTCTTATGTGATATTGCACCATGCTGCCATGCCGATTAATAGAATAATCCTAGCGCAAACAGATAAACCAAAATTCTTACACAGGCAGTTTTAGTTTCCTATGGAGTCTGATACCGCTGTTGGTAGTAAACCAGGGGAATGAGGCTAATTTTGTTATCAATATCAAGGCTCATGTGAGTATAAATGCTCTTCCTTAGCCTTTACATATCAGCTCCCTCAATGACCTTACTGCATTAAGCCTTGCAATGCGATAAACAATTTTGCAGATGGGGAAATGGAGGCAAAAAGTCAGAGGCCTTTCAGGGGATCACACAGTGAGTGAAAACTGGAGCCAAGACGACCTACCTGTTGCTAGTCTATCAACTCCATTTGCTGACCACCAGGCTAAATGTCCTCCACCTCAGATGGAAGCACAGGCATATGGGCTGATTATGAGAAGCAAGTTACAGGAAGACATGGATTTTAGTAGAAGAACAGACTGGAGTGGAGGGATTAACATGATTTAATGGGTCACTTGGGGAGGAGAATTGGCAAACATAAATACAATCCTATTCAGCGAAATTTAACTAGTAGATAAACCAGGCTGTAACTGTAGACAGATACCTATACTGCTGTAGATACCGGGTCCCTTTTCTCCCAAGAAGACAAACAGCTCTGTGTCCACCAACCTCAGAGCTCCTGCACTCAAAAAGGAGCAAGGAACACACAAACATTATTTGCATATATACTAACAACACAGTCTGGTGATTTCTTTGCAAGCCAAAGGTGCCAGAATCTGCATAACCTCTGCAGCTCCAACCCTGATGCAAGAGCACCCTCCACTCCCCCTGACCGGTGTGGAAACCACACATACTAACAACCTTGCCGTATGAGGCTCTTTGTTAAGGATTACTCTAACACGAGGCCTTCAATCAATATAAGGATCTTGCGTGCTTCCAAAGTTCATGAGGCCAAAAGCCCGGAATAACAGTTTTTTCATTCACTACGTTGCACAGCCTGGAGCCAGTCTGGTGTCTGGGATAATGGCCAGTGATGTTTCTGAATGTTTTTCAGGTCCTACCAGAGGGTTTGAGCTCAGCAGATCCCAGTGACAGGCACACATCTCCTCGTGATTTGAGACTGGCTTACAGCAGCTAAGGCGGGCAGCAGTACCTGCTATGTCAGCCCCCTAGCACAGGGCATGTCAGCCATGTCAGGCACCCATCTGATCTAAAGAAAATGATCTCTGAAATGTTTTGTCAATCTTTAAACCTAATCACTATGGCACAACTTAGCTGGGGAACCCCCTGAAATCCAATGTAACATTTTCAGGGACACACATATATGCAAACTCAGGAGAAAAAGAGGGGCTGGAACGAGCCTCCAAATACAAAACATTGTTGCTGACCAATAATTGTGCCAGACCACCTTAAACGGACACTGTGCCCATCTGCTCTTCCCCTCTCCTCCCCCACACCTCCTCCCCCAGGGTTGTAAACCATCCTGCTATATTTAAAGTAGCATTGTTCACCTCCCTTCTGAAGCCCCTAGACCATTTGAGTGGCCATATATTCTCTCTGTGCTGTTTGTTATTCCTGAGGACATGCACATTGCTGAACATACTAATAAAAATTTCATAAAAGAGGTTGCCAAAGGGGTGTGTATAAGGGGATTTGTAAGGCTCGCTCACACACACGCACGCACGCACGCACGCACGCTCGGGCACTGTCCATTCACCATTAAGAAAGGGCTGCAGCAGGCAGTACCTCCGTACAACAAAAAGAAACGGCTCTGCTCCTGAATGGGACCAGGCGGTCTTAGGTAACAGAGCAAAGATCTGTATCGTCCAGTGATTCAATATAAGCAAACACAGAAGCGTGTTCCCTTGCAATCCCCAGCAAGTTAAGTGAAAGGCAAGAGGAACTAGCACGAAAATGCCTGTACAAGGCATGCCAGTATAACGGTGCAGTCTGTGCATGTTGGTGTACTGCCTACTTACTCATCCACAGTGAGCCTGCTTGTACCTTTTGTGAGTGCAGATTAAAACGACAGGGAGGAACACTGACTAGAAATGTATTTAGGAAGAGCCCTCTCTCTTTTTCCCCCCACCCCTTCTTGTTTCTATAGCTTTAGTGCTGGACTGCCAGCTCTAGAGACTGAAATCTTCAGCCATCCGCTGCATGCTGCCCGTAACGCGAGCAGCCGGTCTCAGCCACGTGCTGCCATCTTCATGGGGTGGGTCCAGCTGGGACTGCTGGGCTCCCCTCTGGGGGTATCTCCCGAGACTGCCAATACCAGCCTGGTCTCTCCACAGGTTTGGGGATGTGGAAGTCTGAGACCCTCCAGGTTCACTTCCTTTACGGTGACCAGCCACACTGAGGTCTCTGTGGCGTCTTACTGCTAACTACTTTAGCTTAGGATTGTTGATCTTTACTTTATAATGCTCGTTGTCTGCAGCCTGGGACTCAGAGGAGTAGCACTGGGGCTGGTACTTGACTCTAAGCATGTACAAATTTTAAAATGAGCTAAGCAATAGTTTGAAGCACTGAGCAAAACCATTAGCCTTACAGACTGTCCTGCCTCAAAGCTAATCCGAATTAGGTCTCATACAAATGGAGGCACCTAGGAAAGCTAAGGTGCTTTCTGGTGATCTGTTTGATTCCTTCTTCTCTTTGCATCTTTCCCTCAGTGATCAATGCTCTGCTTAGCAGATTTTAACACTCACTTCCAGCAACTCTGGATTGTTAGTTCAGATTTTCTGGGCAGGACATGGGATTTTAAGCATCTCTTAAAACTCTCTAAACTGGTCTACGTGCAGTATTCGGCAGGTGCTGTGCTCCACCTCTGAGCGACTTGTGTGTCAGTGGTGAAGTCACACACATTTTATCTGAGCTGTATCTCTGCCTCCTGGATGGAGAGCACAGTGTAACTGTACGTCATTATAAACAAATATAACCAGAAAAGAAACAAAAACCCCACAAGATCCACAAATGCATGTTTTGACTGTACTAAAAAAGTAGAGCGTTTATAGAATTGTAAATAAATGACCTAGGGAAGTCAGGGTCTTTGTTAAGCCAGACATTAGGAAATTACTGCAACGCAGGTTATAGCCCTCACAGCAAGTAACAGCCCGTGTGTTATGGCAGAGCATTCAGTTACACATCAGGGATGTTTTTATTATAACACATATTTACAGGCTTCATGATCTGTCCTGTAAATACATATAAAGGAAATGTAAGCAGTCAGCTTTCAGTGCGGGCCCTTAAGTATTTGCCAGTTTTACCTCAGATAAACAGGGACAGTCTCACTGGACAGAGAGGTTTTTTGTAGTTGCCACAACAGGAAACACCCAGAAAGGATAGCAGGTATTTAAGTAAACAGCAAGCTTAAAGGAACCAACTGTGTTAGCACTGAGGAAAAAGGACTTGAACACAAGGAGACGGATGGTCCGGTGATGATGCCTAGTCTATTCTTTGAAATACATTTATACAGACATGGGCATTTGGGTGGGCTGGTGGTCGGGTGCCCGAACCTCCAAGGATTCTTACGTAACACCAGCATGCTACTCCTGCTGTTTTCCACCCAAGTCTCACGCATGGTCTACTGCTGTACCATAGCAAGCATTAATAAATATTGCACAGGCAAACAGATGCATACTACGTGAAGTGCCTTGGCCACAATTTTACTAATGTGCAAGAACATATGCACTGAGAAGAACAAATTCTTTCCCAGATTGCAATCTGTATGTGCTGAATATTCCATATCCATTCACCAGCCCAGCAAGCTCCACATGTGTATATTTAAACACAAAATGTACAGATGTTCACTGTAATTTGCCTCGCTGAACATCATGTCTATTTAATCCATTTTGAAGGTCAAATATATTTTAATATTTTGGCAAATGCCTTTGGAACCAACTTAATTAAACACCACAGTTAAATTGGGCAGTAAGTTTTCCTCAAAAATGCTTACAGTGACTAGCCTGAACAATTAGCTACAGGCTTAGAACGATGCAGCTGGAGAGCTGGAGCTGGGGTGACTGTGCTCTGCCAGACCTGCGCTGGCACTGAGCAAGATCGGTGTGGCTGCCTGCGCTGCACTCCTGGCAGCGCACGATACGACCAGTGACAAGGAGCAACAGCAGAAGGCCCTGAGGGAGAGCACAGCAAAAAAAGTAAAAGCTGGAAAATTTAAAAAGTGAACCAGCGAGGAAGCACAGCAATGCTCTAAACCTAAGGGCAGCTCATCTACAAAATGTCTGAGAATCACTGTCAAGAACATCACACAAGTATTAAGGTGAACAAAGTATTAGTGCTCCTAGGAAGGGAGCCAAGAGCTGGGACTGGAACTCGGTTGTTCTTAGAAGATACCACCTTCACGTGAAATATATACGTACAAAAATATATGCTTATCTCATGGTATATATATGTAACAGTGCAGATGCACTGCTTCACTACATGAGCACTCAAGCAAGACACCTTTTGCATGTCAGCAGGAGTTTACACAGGGTTTTCACGTGAAATGTACATCTTATTTTCACACGTCAGCTCAACAGCGTGCATGAACACCAGATTGCAGGCACATGTGCACATGCATGTGTTCTTGTGAAATACTCTGGCAAGTATGCAATCTTTAGGAAAATGTTCTGTCAGACATTATGTTGACAGATGTAGATGCAATGCCTCTTCCAGCTTACAGAAACCAGTCCAGACATCATCTTTCCATACACAGAGCCAAAACTGGAGTGTTAAAAATTCAAGCATTGACATTGCATCCAATATTTTAATTATTATCACTTGACCCTTTGGTCCATGCTTGTTCAAGGCAGCTTCTTTTTTATTAATATCTCAGCACACTGTGTGACACAACTTGAGTGTGTCCTAATTTAATTTTAATTAGTGCCGACTTTTGCTTTCCTCACTAATGAAACAGTGCTCATTACGAAGTGTAATTGAAGACCCCTAGAGGGAGGGGCGCCTGGAGACCTCATTGTGTTGGTACCCGGCATCCTGCCCAATAAAATTCCCTTCTGAACGAAAGCAGTTTTATCATTAATTTATACTGCAGGGGGGCTAACTAGCTGCCAGCCGCTGAGTTCATACTGCTCTTAGGAAGAGTCCAAAGCCTGTTTGTTTTCTCCAAAGAAACAATTCCAATTTTCTAATGACTAAAATACTTACATCGTAAATCCTTTGCTCTCGTTGTTAAAAGTATCTTTGAACATCGGCTGTTATGAAAGTATGCCTCTTCATTAGAAGCAGACTATTCATGAACTTTTTTGTGTGTGCATTTAATTGAGCTTGAATGATACAAATATTGAGTTGTGGTTAACTCCATTTTTGAGAGAGAGAGAGAGAAAGAGAGAGAGAGGGAAACTTGCTCTGTTTACAAGCGCTCTTAAGATGACCCGGGCAATTGAAGCAAAAAACAAACTCAGAAGAGCAGGCCAGGCAGGTGTTTAAGTGACCATCTTTGGATGCACACATGGAATGCCAAGAGGAAAGAGGGCTGTATGCCCAGAACACCCCCAGACTCTCTGTTTCTTTGCTCCATAGGTGTGTAATCATGGTAGCTGCAGAGAAGAATTCTTCAGATGACTGCATGTACATTGTTTATGGCAGACTCGGGACTTTTTGTAATTTTGGCTTCAGAAATTCCCCTCTCAGTGATCGAACAGAACATAGAACTGCCATTGCACTCTGAGTAATGACCGAGTATTTACAGGGACTTGTTCAGAAACAGTTACTGTATTTTAGATTCACCTTCCACTTCATTCCAAGCCAAGGTTGGAGCACGACAAGCCTCTAACAACAGGACAGGACAGAGCAAAATAGGACCTCCAAGTTTCAGAGCTATCACCATATCAAACTCTGGAAATGGTAGAGTTCTGGCACCAGTGAGGGTCTTGACTCTGGGCAGTTGGCACCGTGTCTTGCAAGAGCTGAGGGTGCACATGCCAACAGACACACCAGTCTGTCCAGAAAGGGGATACAGATTTACATACAAAACTGATCTAAATCTGCACTAAAACTTTCACTTCACCAGTATGGGATTAGATTTTACCTATCGTGCGCTGGGATTAGAGACACTTACCTAGTGTTAACCCAAGTAGTATTTGTATGACAAAGGCACCTCCTGCAAACAGGGTATCTGAAAAATGCACAGCCTTTTTGCCAGCACAGAGCATAAGAAATTGCTGATTGTGACTTACCCCAAAACCAGCAGCAAGAAGGCATACATCTTACCTTTTCCCCTTGAGTGGGGACTCAAAGGTCTTTTCCTTCCCCCATTGTAAACACCACCACAGTTTGTATTCTAATAAATGTCTGAAATGATGGCAAAATGACCTTTTTTGATTTCTAACTGTGTAACACTTCTCAGAGCAAAGGTCTCCCAGTCAAATCTGGTGCGTGCACGCCAATTTGTAACACTCCCTGCCATCCCATTCCAGGGCAACAATGGCCAACAAAGGTGACTGTTTTCCAAATTTGTGCTGCCCGAGTTGCATGCAGAAGCATTCTCTAGGCTGAGACACAGCTTAATATCACTGAGAACTTGGCCAGAGTGCACACTGCACTCAAAATACGAAAGAAAATGGCATGTTTACACAAATCCCCTCCATCTCCCTAACCTAAAATTAATGACTCTTCATTAACTTCCCTGAGATGACCCTGTATAAAGCGGCAACAGAATAAAAGATCCATGGACAATCGTGCATTCACATGACTCCATTTCCAGTGTAGTTTGGCAGCTGAACCACAATTTAATTGCATCTCATAACAGAAAAATCTCTGTGTTCATATGTCCATTATAAGCTTGGGCTTTGGTGATAAGAAAGTTGGGGGAGACCCAGGGAAGGGATTTTGCCTACTGACTCACAGCACCCATCACCAGCAAAACACCATTAGACAAACTCAGTCCCTTTAATAATGAAGTGTCTGATAGACACCGCCGCTGTGGTTCTGCTATTAATCTTGTTCTGACGCTGTTACATTAGGGGATGTAAACTATCTTTTCTCTCTACTCATTATGGAAACTGTGCAATTCACATCCTCCCAGGAGTGCTCCAATTAGCCAGGCCTGCATCACACTCAGCTTTCCATCAACTCGCTGCGTTATGCTGCGCTAGAAAAGCTAACCTCCTACCATGGGCATGCACAGAAACAGCCTGCGGTAGCATATCACTGCTGACTCTTCAGATACATTCTCTCTAAAGCTGCAGGTCTTGGTCTCATCAGCAATTCCTGAATCTTTATACAAGAAAGGTGAATCCTACAATAAAATATTGTTAAGTAGCTAAGAGATACACATAACTCTTAACTGTAGCAGAACTAGAGGGGAAGGCAAAGGCTATGTGTGACCTTAACCAGGCTACTTTCACCTGTCAAGCAAGATTTTGTACTGTCCAGCTCTACTACTGAAAGACACACTCTACAGTCTGAGTAATGCCCTCTTCCTTTAATGGCACAGTCAACTAGCAAATAGTTAACTTGGTGTTTTGTGCCTCTGCCCTATTTTGGCAGGTTTTTAGCTTACTACTTGGGCTTTCCTAACTTGCATTTCAAAGTACATGTCCCCCAGCCCTGGTGTTTTAGACGAACAAGTGGGTCCTAAGAAGAGATTAGACTTGCTTTTGCTTTGTTTTGCTTCTTCCAGTTTAAAAGCAAATGATTTCTGCAATGTTTCCATAGTTAATTTCATTTTGGATAGCAAGCAGAAAATTATTGTGGCTCACTCAGGTGAGATCAAGTAGAGGTTATGGATTTTGCTCCACAAGTGAACTATCCTCTCCATGGGAACTAAAGCCTGCTTCACCAGAGGATGGTTACAGTGGCTAGAGATGTGTGTGTTAGTCACTGGTCACACCTCTTGTTCTGCAAGCAGCAGCCTAATGATGATGCTAATTCCCTCTGCCTCTGCCCTTGTGATCTGCTAGCATAACTACATTTGCAGTTGCTCCCTAACGCAATGCTGCTTGTTGAGGAGCTGGCCTGCGGAGGACCGAGGCTTACTGCTGCTTCCTGTGGCTTAACTACAGCTACAGCAGGATATGCAGATGTAACCCATGGCTCCTGGGTGCTCTTGGTTGTTGCCATCACTTTAGGCCGTTTGGGGGACAGCAGAAGGAAGTATATATAGTATTTAAGATTTCAACGTTCAGAAGTTAGTTTCAAGCTCTCCTGAAAGTAGGAAGAAACAACTACTCATGCAAAGTGATGCAGAGCTGTTGATTACAGAGTCTGCACCCCCTAGGCACTGAGCATCTCAGTCTCTTCAGCGCACCCTGACCACGGAGCTGGGTCAGTGTCAGCCACGCACCCCATTTCACCAGCTCACACTGCGGCACAGCCAGGGAAGCAGAAAGGATGCTCCAAAGGGTGCTGCACTGACAGAGCAGCCCACAGACATTATTGAACATGCATCTGCTGGTGTGTGCACTCCAGAAAGAGAGTAAGAACTTTTTTAATTTTTTTTTTTTTAACCAGCCTCTCTGCAACACATCATTACTTTTTACGCAATTTCTAATCCTGATACCACTTCATATATCCCAGCGATGCAGCCTTCCCAAACGGCTGGTGACAGGAGTCCAGGTCTGAGATTTTTTTTGTAGGGAATAGCTATTGCTAGCATTTTCTAAGCTCTTGGCTCTCCTC
This sequence comes from Morus bassanus, assembly GCA_031468815.1. Taxonomy (NCBI): domain Eukaryota; kingdom Metazoa; phylum Chordata; class Aves; order Suliformes; family Sulidae; genus Morus; species Morus bassanus. Next base: position 31,424,176 of record CM062577.1, read on the forward strand.
AGTTTGAAATGCAAAGTATGCATATGTGCATTAGCAAAACGGCACATTCCACTGTGTGGGAGTGAACCACTCTGGAGGTGACATTGGGCAGAGGTTACATGTGTATGGAGCAGCCAGCTGATGTGTGAATCCATTATTGTTATCAGCAATGCATTCAAATGACCTACTTTTTAACACTGTCACAACTGCCCGACAGAAGAATTCAGTAAACTGCTGGCAATTCTCTATCTAGAGTGATAGAATAATAACCTATGCAGATACATAGCAGGCTAATCCTCTTCAGGTATAGCTACATTTTTCTATGCAAAGCTATCACAGAAAGGTAGAAGAAGCCAAGAAAGACCTTTTTAATCCTCTAAGCGCTCTTTTCCAGCATGGAGTCACCAGGTCACCATACAAGACGGTGCTGTAAATGGCAAGTGCCGGAGATCCCAGGTTCTTACACAAGCTGAGGATGCAGAAACTCATTCAGCAGCACCTAAGTGGCAGAGACAGTTTATCACTGTTCCCCTCCTTTGCTATTCATTGTGCCTTTACAATTCTATGAATGAACCTTCCATGTAAACAGCAACTGTCTTGTTCTCAAGTCAGCACAGCCTGCTGAAAAACATACTACAGAGCTCCATTCTTACAAGGAGACATTACTGTTTGTCCTTATATTCCTTACATGTTCCTATTTGGACTGAAAGAATGAATTTGCATTTCAGCTGTAGGAATGTATAAATGCAGCCACATGCTTTTAATGCCTATAATGCAACTCTCCCATTTTAACTGAATCCATTTAAAAATATTAAATCGTAGCTTTTTGTCACCTTAAAAGTACAAGAATTGTACTGACTATAGAAGGATGATAATGAAACAGTAGTCCTATTACAAGTGTGTTGCAAATGCATTAAGAATATGCTGAAAAGACAACTATAAATCTTCAGCATTTGCCAGAGACGGGTTTAAGTAATGAAGTAACTCAAATGGATCAATCCCACCGGCTTCAACAGGGCCAAGTTTCCAATCCAGGTCTTATTGAGATTGGGTCCTGTACACATCACACACAACTGAGCCAGAGCTACAGACAATCCTGATCATCTTCCAGCCACATCTGAAGAAATGGGACTCCTGCCTTCTGTTCTAAAGGTACGGGAAGACTGGCACTTGGGAGACTGTCACTGAGAGGGGCTGATCCACGCTACCCATGGGTCACCAAGGAACTGAGTGCCTGGCACAGATATAGCACCTCTGGACTGAAGTCAAAAAGGATATAAAAATACAAAAGGAGGAGCTGACTCAAAAATCTGCTTTTCCTAAGTAATACCATGCTGGGAAGCATCTCCTCTCCTCTGCTCCCAGCATTTTGAGGAACAGGGGGCTTCTGGAAATCAAAATCAGTCTGTCGACTACTCATTTGGGAGCCAGGGCAGGGACACAGGCTGCAGCACTCTGGCTGCAACGATGGTAAGACAATGATTCATCTGCCTCTCCACTCTCCGGAACGCTTCTGCTATGAGTAGGACAGATTACAGCCACAGAGGGCTGAGACACCTTTGGCCAATAAGCACTAATCGGGGTGGGGGGCAGAAATCAAAACATTACTTCTTCAGAGGGGGAAAAAAAAAAGACTGAAGCAAGCATTTCATACGTAGGATACTGAAAAGTCCTATGTCCTCATATGTCCCTTGAAGGCTGAAGGCACATAAAGGTATCTCATGTACTACTTACATCAACAAGCATGTTTAATGTCATGAAGCATGCACAAAAAGCAAGCAGAGCTAACAGCAGCAGGACAAAACAAATGTTTAGCTCCAGCATAATAAATACAAGTATTCAAACAGACATAATGAAGACCTTCAAGCATGTTTGTGCACACATGCATCTTCACTGCCACGCACATGCATACCAATGCTCCCATTAATAGAAAACCCTCGCTTTTCCATTTGTCCTTTTCCCACTCTTGTTCTTCTTGGGATTGCAAACATAGCTTAGCAAATGGCCATTTCAGGTGAGAGCACCCCCCACGGCGTGATGTTTTACTCCTTAAAGGTGTTAAAATGTAACGCATGCAAGAAGGGGTTCAGCTCACATGGGAACAGGGCACTGACGCTTGCAAACGCTGGTGAAGGAGAAAAAGGGGCTTTCCAGTCCTGCAAACCCCCTGCAGTTACAAGCAAGAGGCTGGTAGTGTGGGAAAGCTTGTCTCTCTCTGCAATTATGCACAGAGTATGTCATGTACTGCCAGTACAATAGCACCAACTTGCTTTGAGTTGGTTATCTGAGTGCAAGACCCCATTGCTACAACTGCAGTAGAAAAGCAAACCGGCTGAAGTCAGATTACAGATTACTCCAAGGTAGAAACAGCCCTCCTGATTCTCCATCTATCAGACATGCGATCAGCTTTCTTCTATAACCAGAGCATACAAAGCCCCGAACCCTGCAAACCACTTGCACCACATGAAACCTTTGTGCACAGCCTACTAAACACCCTCCTCAACACAGTGAAGTCATCAGACTGTAGTGTGCACAAAGGGTTTTCTTCATCTGCACCAGGAGCAGGGATTGCTCTAAGGGCTGAATCTCTCTGCCTGTTGGTGCTCAGGGTGGACCAGCCCAGCCCCTGCAGCTGCCAGCCAGAGCCCCAACACCGGCCGCTCCTCGCACTTGTTCATGCCAGACCAGAAGCTGCTACTGCAGGAAAAGGTGGCAGAGATGCTACGTTACTGACACCGGTGCTCTTGAAGCATGCCGTATTTGATCCCCTGCGTATAAAGGGTTTGTTTTGCAGGCTGTTTGTTGTCTGCTCCTCCAGTCAGCTGTCCGTGAACCAAAGTTTGGGAGTCTGTCTTGACCATGCTGAACAGATCTGAATTAGCAATCTGAGGTTGCGAGGCCAGTTACAAAGGGATTTTTCCACAGGGTTTCTTAAAATTAAATCACAAGCAAAAAATGCAGCTTAGTCATTCAAAAGCTACAATTTGCTAAGGCCCTGAAGGTGTTCTGGCAAACTTTTTACAACTTTGCTCAAATATTATCTACCTCTCTGTGCTGCCAAATTTCAAGATAAACCTCTGTCCCACGGATCCCTAATGTCAGGGTGAGCCTGGTAGCAATACTGCAGTCTGCAGGCCTAGGTGTGCAAACCAGGTCAGACAGCTCAGTTCTTCCTATCAAGACCACTGGAACTGCTCAGGTCGGGGGTGGGAAGAAGACAGAGACTTCTTGTGATTTGATGGAGGCTGCAGAGCTGGGGTAAGCAGGTGCCCAGAGTTCAATGTTCAAATGACATAAAGCTTGCTTGCTTCCCAGAGCTCTGGCATTTCACCATGCAGTTCTTGTCCTCAACACTCAGTAACATTAGTTCCAAATTAAAGAGCACTTCTTTGTGTTCTGCATAAAGAGGACCTCCCTTTATCAGAAGGGAGATATGTGCTTTCACTTGAAACGTTTTCCATACAATCCCACTATTCCTGTGATTTCAGGACTTGTTTTATGGCAGGAACTTTGGTGCTTCCTACACGTCTGTCATCCTTCTGGGACCCTGGAAAAGCCAAGGGCCTTGGGAAACTCTGGAAACATAATTCTTTACTGTATAATTCTTATCTTTCACAAGATACGTTTTCCCTAAACTTTCTCTTCCCAGAAGCATCACACACTTCCCAGTTTCATGCTACTTCTCCTTAAGTTCTATTGTGCAACCTCTAATTTTTGTATGACAGCCTAAGTGAATCAGGATTAGCACAAAATTCATTAACGCTTTCACTATTATAAATAACTATGTCATCCAAAGTGGGTTTCTTCTCCTTTCCAAATGTAACTCGTATTTCAAAATGGGTCATTTAAATTAAATTTCTGTAAGTTGCATTCTTAACACCTCATGCCTCCAGTATTATTATCTAATGAATCTTCATTGGTTTTGTACCAAATCCAGATAGGAATGTGTTAATAAGATTCACGTACAAGCATTTCAGTTCTCAAGTTCCCCTTTGTGTTCCCTTTCGCTTTTATAGTGACTATAATCACTCTACATGAAAAAGAGACTAAAATGGCCAGTTCAGACAATGGGACTTGCTCTGGCATGAGCCAGCCTTGGAGATGATATGAGCACAGACCAAGAGTATTAGAAGTAGCTCTGTATTCTTACTGGTAGATCCCACTCCTTTTTTCTTGATAAATCAGGGCTGCTTCTTTCTATGAAATCATCACTGCACAACAAAACAGTGGCCGAACAGCTGTGAAGTTTCCTCTGGTTATGCCCCCTAGCTTGCCTAAATGTCTCTTTTAAAGCAAGGAGGGAGGAGATAAACATATCCAGACCTTTATACATTCCCTAAACACGTGTGTAACGTGCAACCCCAAGACACACGCAGGCACCCTTCTAGCACAGCAACATTCAGAGAACGTGAGTTTATTCTCTCCACGACCTATTTTCCAAATGATGGAGGATTTAAAGTTTCTAATTTTTTCCTTTCCTTGATGAAGGATTTTCACTTTCTCAACCCCCCGGGGAGGCAGAGTCACAGAAACAGCAGCAGGGCACTGCAAATCTTTGAAGCCAATAATTATTAAACACATAAATCTATTTAATGCATAGAGCCCCCAAACACGCTGACTGGCTAATATGAGAGAGAGAGAGAGAGAGATCCACACATAGCAAAAGGGCCTTGCCATCTTTCCAGACACAAGGCTGGAACTGTATTTCAGTGACAAGGCTTCATTTGCCAGAACAGTTACTGGGCAGGAGCCTTGGGAAACCCTGGGCTTCCAGCTTTTCATTCCATGCGACCAGTGGCTCAGCTGGAGCCCCTACCAGGGAGCTGTAAGCAGAAGCTGGGAACCAGACGTCCTGAGTTGTTTCAATGACCACAACTCCCCATCCATGCCAAGCCCTTAGCAATTTTGGACCCCTGAACAGGAAACAAGGGAACAGCCATGCCCAAGGCAATAGCAGAGACACCTGACTCGGAGCTCTACACAGACTCCCTGCTGCCAGCTTGAATCAGATGGTACCAATGCCGGTCTCATGCTCTAGTGCTCAGAGGGCTCCAGCTGAAGGAAGTCTCCTCCTCCCTCAGCTTCACAGCACCTGGTTCCCTCTCCATCCTTCAGCACCTAAGACAAAGGTGTGCTAACCTGTGCCCCTTCCTCAGGCTTGATTTTCTGCCAGGCCAAAGTGGGTACTTCCCCCTCACAAAAAAAAAAATGGCCTGGGTGCGAAGTGTGAGATTTAGGACAGGTGGGTTTGAGATACAGAGTTTGCCTCCACCAATACTCTGGGAAAAATGGAGAACAAGTGCCACATCCTCTGTCAGGAAGCAGCTTCTGTGCTAGGCACAACATAGTGCTCTGATAATGCGGCCAAAGAACCAGCACCCTACAGCAGCCATGGGAGAATTAAAATCTCATTCACTGCCGACCTGAGCCTAGAAGAAAGGGTAACAGACATTTACAGGTTGCAGCTTCCCATTATGGTTCCCCTTTTCAGTCCCCAAGCCCACTGCTTCTGCACATTTAACTACAGTAGCCTTTTGCCAGGGAATGCGGTTGTAGCGTTTCTACCTTATCTGCCTTTGGTAGCATTTATTTGGCCTCCAGCAGGCAGCCACAGATTTCAGCAAGCACCTTTCCCTTGCAGTAGTCAAAAGGGTGTCTGGTGTGATGCAGCAACTGTTTTCTATGCCAGAAAGCTTGGAAGTAGCACCTCTGCAGATCTCCTCCTCTTCCTCCACCACCCAAAACAAAGGAAAAAGCAAAAGCCTGCTTTTGGGAACAACCTTCCTATTGACTTTGGCAGGATGTAAACAGACCTGCAAAACTCTAGCTGGAGATGGGGAAGAGGTAAGAAAAAGTTTCACATGAGCCACTGCAGTACCTGAGCTCTGGGGGCATGTCCTGCATTAAAAAAAAAAAAAAAAATAATTAAAGTGTGATCACTCTGTGCTTATTCTCAGTTATGAGTACGGTTCTGCCAGGCTCTCATCAGGTCTGCGACCACCACACTTGCAAACCAACAAATCTCATTACAGACTTTGCTTTTCTCTCCATACATCAATCTAAACCCGTGCCATTCATGTGCCAGGTACACAAGGTCAAAGCAGGGTAACTGTTAAAAAGACTTTCCTAAAAATCAAACATCTTTGTTTCATAAGAAAAAGTTTGGTATCTTCTTAGAATAAAAACTTTGAATTCTGGTTTTAGAGTAGGAATTACTGGAGAATTTACAAATATATTTTACTATTTGGCTCACGAAGAAAAAATTAACATTGGGGTGCATTAAGAAATGTGATACCTGTTCTCTATCATCAGCATGTTTTAAATGGTGCTAGTTAAAAAAAAAATTCTAATGTGTAAAACCTAGTGTTCATTAATATCTGTTTAATTTTGACCACATGCACTATGACATCTCTATCATAATAACCAATCTGTATCTCTACAAAGTAGAGTTAGGTAATTCTGGATGGTTTTCCATTCCTTTCTTTATTTAGATTCCTTTAAAATTTTGTCTCAACTCTCAATTCCCTGGACACATAATGCACACTTCTGGAATGATACATACATCTTTGCAATGTTTTACTCTTAAATTACTGATACATAGTCTCAACTTCAGCTCCATTTTAACATAGACTTTTCCTGCAATTATGATTCTCAATGTAGCTCCAAATTTTGCATCTGAGGACTGTCTCTTGCTATTTGCAATAAAGAGCAATATCAAGAATATAAGATGCTCTAAGCAAAACTGTTAAGAAAGTTACTCATGGGACTTTGGTAAATCTTATAAAAAATAAAAAATATAAAAAAAAAAACCAAACCCCAAACCAAAAACACAACCTGTGTAGGAATGTGACAGTGAGGTCTAAGATATCAAAATCCAAATATGTTTGATGAGGAATTTGAGCAGAAGATTGGACAAGATGACCTTCAGTGGTCTTTTCTAACTCAAAAGTATTCTATTATTTATGAGAATATCTTCTGTTTTGGCCATTACAGAATTTGTTTCCATCTATTTATTCATTTCTCTGCCTATCACTCTTCTCATCTCAGCAGACACAAACCAATAAAATGTTCCATGCTGCTCTGAATCCCACCACCCGAGAAGTTCTACATGGTCTGGACCAGGTGCTCCTCCCATCTGTAATGGAAACGTGCTGACTGCAACTGACTGCACTTTGAACAGGCAGATCAAACACTGTGAGTGACAGGTTGAGCAAATGAAACAATCATCTCCATATTTTGCTGTAGGATTTTTTTCCAAGAAAATATTAAAATGAAATGTGGTGGACAGGTCCAAGGAGACTGAATTCAATCTGCTTTTGAAGTTGTTTGTGGATGACAAGAAAAAATGTGAAAAGGATTTTTGGATAGATCTTCTTCTATTTTGCAGGCTAATGGAATTTGCTGAAACACGACCACCAGCTGCTTTGCTTATAATAGTTTGCACTAGATTTCAATACATTTGTTTCCTTCTAATAGGTGCCGACTCTATTCCATACTGGAGATGGGCCTTGTCCAGAGCTCCAGATGCAAACATCCCTTTACCCTAATGGTACTCAAAACTGGAGGTTACATTTTTCAATATGGAAAGTTTGATGAATCAAACAAACCTCTCAAATCAATGACCTCTACCTCCTGACTGCGTGCAATGAAATCTTGATTAGAATTCTGTGACCTGGAATCCCGAAAAATAAATCATTAATTTCCTGTGTAGGAATGGGCAAGATAAGAAGATATTTGATAATCTTTTTTAAAAGCATTTCTAATGTCTATTTTTAAGCAAACATTTCTTGGAAGTTTAAAAATGTTCAGATCCTTCTTTCCAAACCATCCATTATTTATCAGCTGGTTTCCTGAGAAAATAAGTCTTACACAATCCCGCTGTACACATTAAGTATGTTTGTGCAAGCCTCTCCATTAATAATTGTGTGATTTATTAATATTTATTACAATACCATACACTACTTATTGTTTATTAGTTATAACTCATCGGCCAATGTCAACTAAATTTGACAGATATAGAGATCTCAAAGATACTCAAATCTGGCTAGAGCAAAAACTGGTTTTGCTAATTCTGCACAGAGTTACTCTGCATTTTTTACACGTCTCTTTTCTGATTCAAGTCAAGACTGTGATGAAATACCTCAGACTGATGGGACTGGCAGTCTACTACTCTCTGTGGAGCCAGGGAGGCTAGCTAAGTTCTTATGCAAATGTAGCTTAACTAACCAAAATTTTGATGCCCATCCTCCTCTACTAATGAGCCCAGAAGAGAGCAGTGAGAATGACGAGAGCTGAAGCAAATCTGTTTTACAAGCACAAATTACAGGAATTGAGGTTGTTCAGTTTAGACTCTTGAGGAATAAGAAAAAACGATAGAAAAATATGATAGAAGTACTTAAACACAGAAAAGGATGTGGCAATGGGAGGAGGCAATCTATTCTCCATGTCCATGGTGGATATAATAAAAATGGATGTAAAATGAACCAGGGACAGTCCAGGTAAGATATCAAGAAGCCATTTCTTACAGTAAGGAATAATGAAGCAATAGTACTGGATTGCCTGAGAGGCTGCAGAAGCTCGGAGAGCTGTAAGAACAGGCTGGAGACCTGCCAGGAGTGGCACCAGGAAAGCTGAGCCTGCCTCAAGTCAGAATAACTTTGATTCTCTTCTGAGATCCCTTACAGCTCAATTTGTCTATGCTTCTGTAAGCAGCAGAGTGGGCTGGGAAAAGGAAAGAAAAGGCAGAAAGAAAGAAATAGTATAGTAAAGGCATTTAGAGAAGGATAAGCAGGCTGAAGACTAGAAAATGAGATACATTAAATGAGTCTAAGCATCATTTGTTCACTGCTGGAGAGACAACTAAACAAGAGTGCTCCCTCATGCCACATGCAACTCCAGTTGCGGGCCAGCAAGCCTGGCCTATCCAGTGGGGTATGTGGAGCACAGAGCAAGTGCACAGCCTGTTCCAAAAACTATCCGTTATCCTTTTCGTTGCCCTCCAGCTTTATGCCAAAAAGCTTCCAAGGTTCATCTGCCTGTACAGTACAGGGATACCCTGAAAGCCCTTGTCATCCTTCATGTGACACGTGTCACCGTGTCCCAACATCACCTTTCCCAGGCTCAGAGCTGTTCTCCCAGCAAGCTGTGATCAAACACCCCCCAGAGAACATGATCATGATCCGAGTCTCCAGCTGTAACACAGCAAGAAAGTAAAGACACAGCTTGGGACCTACAGAAACTGAGTTGAGGTTCCAGTTCTGCCACACCTCACTCGCAGCACCGTGCCGTAACCACGTAACGCTCGGCACTTCGGACCCCCGTCGGGAACCTGGGCGCGGTACTTCGCGGTGTGAACAGGCGATGCGGGTCCGAACTCACAGACCTCTGGAGATGCCTTCGGGACTTCCAGAGCGAAAGGGCTCGGTACATGCTCCAGGAGCACGTTTTGCGCATCAAGATGCTGCCACCTAATGGCAAGAGAGGACGAGCAGCACCTGGGGGAATCGCCGACTGCCATTTGCAACACTTGCAGAGGCCTGGGTTTTCTTTGCAGACGTAGAGAAGCCTTGAATTCAGCCTAACTCTGCCGCAAATCCCATTCATTTTCCCCCCATTGCTGCACCTTCGAGTGGGCACACGGATCCCTGAATACTGTCCTCCCCACGCTGTTATTTACTAGTCACACAGTAAGTCATTGTTATTGCCTCCAACTCTGTCCCTTCCACGCATCCTAGCCAGTAAAACTTCCCCTGCCGCGTCACATACACATTAAATATCCATCCCTGTGATCCACGCATGATCGATCTCCCCATCCCACATTACAGTCATGATTAACCTTCTCCCACTACGTCACATATTCAATACACCTCCTTTGCCTCCTTCACTCAGACAAAATGAATCTCCTTAGTATTGTCAATAATAATTTTCTTTATATCCTGCATAACAACATGAGGCAACCTGACAGAGCACTCAGGCAATAATTCAATCTTAGCTTCCCACCGACGTTCATTAAACTGAATATAACTTCAGCAGAGCTGCCACTGAATTATACCCTCATATCCTTGTGGGAATCATATATTATTCCCCGGGGAACAGCAGCAATGCAGCTGAAGATGAAATAGTTCGTTTTAAAAACCCCAGGATTGGATCTGATAGCACATTATTTCTTCATCTCATTACTCATTTTGCATATTAGTAATTAGCAGAGGTTATTTCCTCCATTCCCCCCACCTTTTTGTTTCATTTCATGTCTGATAACATTAATCCGTGGGAGATAAGGTGCTGCAAGATTTTAATACATCTGAAATGACTGAGATCTTTATTAGAGGCAGGCAAACCCTAGGAAACTCAAATTCATTTTGGCAAAAACCAAAAATCACTCTTCACCACTCCCCCTGTATTTTGGCATCTGTCCTTTCCCTTAGAGAACGACCCTCCCCTGGCCCTACTGTGCAGCTGGATGGTGCGAGGCTCAGGTGGGCTCTGTGCTGACATTGTGCTGCTGCTCCTACTGCTGCACCTCTGGCCTGAATTTCTCTGGCTTGCTTTTGAAGACAGTCTTATGATTCACTCAACCCTAACCATAAGCACAAGATTTTTTTCCAGTCCACAGCAGTTTCTTGTGAGGGCTTTGGAAGCTACTCTGTGACACTGCTGTGCTGCGGATGGGGAGAGTTCGCTATGTACCACAGAGGCTTTACCTGTATGCGATGAAAAGAAATCAAAGAAAGGCAGTTGAAGTTGTCTTCCTGCCTTGTGCCACTTCCTCCAGTCTCCCTGGCCTTTGGGGAGTTTTCTTGAGCCAGCACATAAACCCCTATTTCCTACAATGGGACTATGTTGCCTTCAGCAAGATAGCAACCGGTCACAAAGCAACTGAGAACCGCTCTCTAATGTGCCGATCACAGAACTGTTTCCCAATCTTCACCAAAGCAAACAGGGCTAAAGAGCCCGTTGACGGCTCTGCCGGGCAGTGAGCAGCGACCGCCAGGCTCTGCCTTACGTTTCTTTTTCATGGGCTGTCTGTTCCTGTGGTGTTTGGGGACAGAACCCAAACATTCCCCGCCATGTCACTCTCCCACTCCTGCACACGTTGCCTGCTGTTAAACCTTATCCTGCTGAATACCATGTGTTTGATATTAATTACATGTCCGAGCCCCATGAAAGTCATTGAAATTTAATGAGATGCAGGGATGGAACCACCGAGCCAATGGCATTCATTAAGGGTTGCCATGGAGATCAGTTTGCCAGGCTTGACCCACATTAAGTGCCACTGGTCACCTCCCAAACAGACAAAAACATAAAATTAAAAAAAAATTTGAGCTAATTCCTGAGGGGTCTGAGCGCTGTGAGCTCTGATGGCCTTCAGTCAGTGCAGCTGGGGCTCAGCAGAGTTCAGCGTGTGGCCTGTGGCTCAGTCAGGGAATGGGGCTCTAACAGAAGTCAGGAGGTGCTCCTGAGTGGCATCTGCAGAGAGGAGAAAAATCCCACCAACTCACCGACAAAAGCCAGTGAGCTCTTTGCACTTCCCTTCCACCCTTTACAAGTGGTGCGGCTGAACAGGGCTGTCACTTGAAACACATTTTGTGCCCTGCTTCCAAAATGATGCTGTTCCTAGCAAATATTGGTATTGTGGCTCTGAGTCCAGGGAGATGGGGTAAGAGAGTGAGAGATGCGAAGGGGGAAGAAAAGAGGTTGTAACTCAGCATGGAAATCCTACGGTGGAGAAATTTTACAAGAGAAAGCTTCAGTGGGAACCAAGGATGCCCTGCAATACAGGCCCTGCACTGGGGTCAGGGAAAGCTGACATTACTTCCTGGCTCAGCCAGAGTCTCTGCAAAGCCTTGGTCAAATCCCTTACTCACCATCTCCGCCATTCCCCCTCTGCAAAATCAGGGTTGCAACATGTCCTTCTTCTTGTGTACAGAGATAGAAACCAAATCAAAGTAGAAAATGTCCTGCCCGTGTGCTCTTCTAGTGACCAGTGAAAGGGGCAGCCTGACCTCAGACAGCGATTTGTAGTCACTCAGTAGAAATAAAAATAATAAAACAATTAATTAACCAGCTCACCAATTTGTCTACTTTCCAGCCCACCAGTAATCTGTAAGAATCAGACTAAGCAGGAGTGGCTGGGTGGTGCTGGGGGCAGCAGGGGAAGGCAGCAAGGGAAGGCAGCAGAAGGCCAGCTGTGCAGTGGTACACACAGCTCTGACGCCCAAGCAGTGTCTTTCTCAAGCAAACCTGGTGCCGTTACAGAGCAGCCCCTTACACAGAGCTTGCTGCAGGTGATACAGTACAGCAGCAGCAGAGTTGCCTCTGATTCCCAAACATCTTTTAATATTTTATTTTTCAAGCTCAGTTGAAGCACTTACATACCAGTGAACACACACAACTGTCGCATCCCAAGTTCTAGAAGGGAACCTGCAAGAACATGATCGTTTAAGCCAGGTTTCAATGAAATGAAAAATGCCCTCATCACAACGGCGAAAATATAAGTTACAATTTATAAGGCAACTGACCCCTAAGCACAGAGGCCATCCTTTGAAGCACAACCCAAAAAACAGAGAGAAATTGCAAACTTATCTGAGTACATCTGGTTCACCTAACCCATCTGCAGCCCTGGGAAAGAACCCCATTGCCAAAAATGGCTGAAACCTTATCCTTACAGCCTACGGGGGTTCAGATAATTATATCTGACATGAAAACTTGTAGCACATACAAAAAAACTGGAGGGGGAAGAAAAGGTCAACTGTATAAAGATGCAATCACTGTGGAAGGGGCCAAGTTACAGCATGGTGAGCTGTTTAAACAGCCAAGATAAATAAGATACAATTAGGGTTACATTGGCTCACTCTTTTGAGATCCCATATGTGGATGTATGAACCTTAAAAAAAAAGGGCCAAGTTATCAGGACTTGCTGCTTATTTAACTTGGCCCATTCCAAGGCTCAGCCTGTTTAACTTCATCCCATTTTTGCAGCAAACATCCCATTTCCAATATTTTCGTACTTGTCAAGTGCTTTCTGATCACATCTCTCTTCTTTTTATTGTTTTCATTAGAAAGAGAAAAGTGCTGAGAAAGGGAAGAGAATCTGAACTCAGGGCCTCCTACACCAAAGTCAGCAAACCTTATCCCTTTGTGCCAGCCAGCCGAGGGTCTTTGGTCAAGAATGAAAGCACAAGAACTTCCAGTGTGTTTAATTACCAACCACAGGGAGCCTGGTACAGCCCCACAAATGGAACAACAACATATTGAAACTGGCAAAGGAAAATCAACTGAAAATATTTTGTGGAAGGGCCACAGAGTTGCAGCCCACTTCTGGAAGGATGCAGAATTTCAGGGGAACTCGATGTCGGCATCCAAAGCCTGGCTCCTGCAGAGCTCCTCAGACTCACGCCTTGGGATCTGCATTCCCCAGCCTCTGCAGAGGTTCAGAGATGGATCTAGTATTTTTACATAGCTACCACACTGAAAGGGGCTTGTGTGCAGCAGTAAAGTTCACACTTGTTATAGCTCTGCCCTCTTCAATGCACTTTATGAACAGTTAGAAACTCTAGTTATATATTGATGTAGTTGTTACCAATCATGGTATTTGAGATGCTTCCTGCTATCATAAGATTACCAACACCACCACTGAAACAGATGGGAGGCTGACTCCATCGCCTTCTTTAGCCCCTATATGCCACTCCACCAATGCATTAGGAACTAATTCTGCAAATCTTTGAAGCACCTTCTTCATTCACAGGTGAAAGAGTACCTGGTTACATGATGGCAGGAGGACCATGGTGACAACCATTTGGGGCACAGATCACAGAGATGGTGGGAGGCCATAGCGATACAATGCAAGTGTGTGAGCTATACCCTGGCCACAGGGAGTGGAGGAAAAAATCAGTGGTGCAAACCTTCTGCTCAGCATCTCAGATTTAACAAATCTGTTAATGTCTTGCACATAGCAATGGGACGAGGTTTCCTTGCTACACACACACAGTAAGTCTGCCATGAGCAGCCCTACAACAACTTTAGCAACATGCTACTGCAGAGCCCGGGAGGGGATGTAACACCACAGGTGTTCTCATTTTGGTAACTCAAATCCACTGAATTGCTCAAGTTCCAATAGCTCTCCAATGCTTTCATACACCATAGGACAGACAAACTCATTGGAAAATGTATTCAAGAGTGGTTCATTGTACCGCGGCTCAGAGAGCTATGGGATGTGAACCCAGACAACTTCACAGTGTGGCTGGTGGCGAATAAAGCAGCACAGTCGGCTCACCTGCAGTGTTGCAGTGTGGCTATCTGAAATAGGCCAAGGAGGAGGCTAAGAAAAAAAAAAAGCCATTAATTCTGCAGCAAAGACATACTGTAAAGGAAGGCTGATCTGTATGGAGCACTGTATGCAGAACCATGCCATAAATGTGCTGGCCCTGACGCTGTCACAGCGGTGCTCTGCAGGACAGCATGGCCCCTCTGCTGGCTGTCAGTTTGGTAAGTGCCTGCAAATATTACGGCCAGAATTGGAGCCCCAGAACAACATCACTTGCTTTTCTGTGCAGGGCTCCAAATCATTAAAACTGGGTGAAAGTACCGCTAAATGCACATTTTGTCCATTGCACACTGCCTTTCAGCAGGGTTCATTAATTTGTAAGGATAGCTATGTTTTATGGAAGAGCAGGTCTGCCTCTTTCTCTAGCATTCACTGTCACCTTTTCTGCTCTGTGGAGTCTTGCTCCTTTATCAGGTTTGTGTCTCTGCACCCGATTTCAAGAAACTGCCTGGTGACTGGGTAAGCACTTTGCCCTGCCTGTAAAAATATGTTGTTTTAACACACAGTGGCTTTCCTTCTGGGTGAAGGGCAAAATTGTCATCCCCTGTGCATCAGTGCAACCCCACAGAAGACAAGTGGGAGTTTGTTCTCAGTAAAGCACAGATAGTAAAGATGGGCAAGCTGGGAAAGGCTCACGGAGCTCTTTGGAAGAAAAGCATGGCCAAGGCACTAGCTGTCATACTCTCTGTGCCAAGCTGTAAGAGGCCTCGGCCTGGGACTAGAGCTAGATATGCACATCTGTTGAACTCCTCTGTACCCGGCATGTCTTCCTGGGCCACAGGCACACTCAGGCTGCCCTACTGCAGCACAGGGCCAAACACTCTCCACTTCCCTTGGCCTGGGGAATGGAGTGAGCCTGTTCACCCAGTTCATCCCACAGCCCAGCAAGATGAAGGTGCCCATGAGTTTTTAATGACAGTGCCAGGTTCAAGTGGTCCCCCTTACACCAGATATAGCCCACTGAGCTGGGCAGAGAAAAGCAGAGATAAAGGAGCTGAAAAGGTCTGAGCCAGGGAGCAGCATACAATGAGCGGCCCCAGGCTGCTGGAGGCCCTTCAGGGCCATCTGGCCCTAACAGCAGCACCAACCCCCCTCCCTCCCACCACGCACTCTCTCTCTCCTTCTGCACTCTCTCTCTCCTTCTCTGGCAAAAAGGCCGGCTCCTTCCGGATGTGGGGAGGGGCAGTTGCCATATGGGCTTGTGGCTGGGAGACTGGAGGGACACCCAATACAGCAGAGACAGCCGAAGGTGGAGATGAAGCCAAGCATGCCAGGGAGAAACACATACCCCCTCCCCATCTCCTTGTCTCCTCTGCCAGATATTTAGGAACCAACATCTCTGGCCGGTTTCATTAAACAGAGAAGACCTACCCTATCATCAGCTGACCTTGCCCCATGCCAGACAGGCATTTTTGCTCTGTTATGCTCCCCCCTCCCGCCCAGCACTCCCCAGAGCCACAGGCCCAGGGATGCAGCTCAGACCAACCAGAACAGAAGCACCCAGAGGAGGAACCCAGCCATGCAGCCCCTCTTCCCCTCTCCATTCATCACTGTCAAGCTGCAATAATTGAACATTTGCATCCCCGATTTCACACAGCCATCCCCCTAACTCCCCGCAAATTAGCAGTCCACCTATATTTACAGACCAACATGTCTGCTTGATATCTGCTTGTGGTGAAGATTACCGAGGGAGGGGGGAGCAGAAGACTGTGATGTTTCTATCCTGCTGGTGCCTGACAAAAAGTTCTGGCCCTGAGGCTGCCAACAATACTGGGCTTCATTATGTTCCCCATCCCATCCTACAGGGTAAGGCATTCAAGTGGTGCTACTGCCCTTGTTGGGAGTTTGTTCTGTTTGTTTGCATCGTTTACGCTTTTATCTCCTTCCTCTGTGAGCCCTCATGGAGGTGTCTCCATTTAGTATGCAGGCCTGGTTGGCCAGTTGCCATAGCAATCCATTGCAGTCCTCATATTATTGCAGGAAGCAAGATCAAAAAAGCAGGATTGTAATAAAGAAAAAAAAAAAAGAGGGAAAGAAAAAGGAGGAAAGGCATCTCTCCCACTGCTTGCCTGCCCTACCACACTCGCAGGCACTTTGCAAGAGCACATCATTTTAGGACTGGAGTGAAAGATGAACACAGTTTCAACAGCCACACTGCCAAAAAGCCAGATACCCACAGGGAAGAAAACAGCGTCACTCATTTAGAAGTGCAGCAGCATGCTCAGCATGCACGCAGCCTCCATTCCCTGGAACACTTTATACACCACCACTTTTCCCTCTGCTAAATTATGTACTATTTACTTAGAGACAAGGTTTTACCTAGCATCCCCTTATGTAAACAGGGACACAACTCCTTTGCTCTAAGGAAAGCTAATGCCTAAGCAGTATGTTTATTCATATTGTCCACCTCTGCTCAAGAGGGAGCAGCTCACAAGCTAGAGTTTGCAAATGCTGATGTCGGCCCTCAGTGACTGGAGGCCAAGCAGAACAGCCTTTCCCCTTTATTTTACTATAGCAGTCTCATTTACTGTTTTTCCTGGATGTGCTTGGGATGCCCATTTGAATCAAGTCTATACTGTTGTCCAAATACGAACTAACCCAGCCCTTTACACAGTGGCCGCTGAAGTGGTCCACAGATTATCAGTCAAATCACTACCATGTACAGCTAAGTCCCAGACAAATAAGCCTTTGCTATGAGGGAGTTCAGCACAGGAATGCAACAAATGCACACCAAAACATCCGATTTGACAACAGTTCCAAAACAAAGATTAGCGTGCCTGGCCTTGGGGACGCTGCAGCTGATGCTTATGTCAGCACAAAAGCTGTGTCAGTGCCATTTGGCATCTGCTCTGACATGTGCTGCTAACCACACACATACTGTGGATTTGTGAGGTTATGAGGTACCTCAATGAAAGGAGAATACAGCCAGTGCTACCTGAAAAACAGATCTGGCCTCATCACCGAGACCAGGCTCTCAGCCCTGCCTCGCCTGAGCCCAGAGCCTTCACCCATGTCTTCCTTCACCTGTCTTTCTCCTCCATTTTGAACATTTTTATTTACCTGCAAAAATACTAAAATGAGAGGGTTTTTTTTATTATTTCATATTGTATGAGCAGCTTTAGGAAGCAAGTGGATGAAGAGTCCATCCCCAGTGGAGAGCACGTGGCTAACGGGTAGATTTAATTTATATGAAGCACACCGCTCTCTCGTAAGCCCTGCTTGGCATATTAAACTGGTGTCTTACATCTCCTTCCAGTAACAGAAATATTCATTTCCCACATCATAAAGACCCATCCATGAATAATAATATTAATAATTAAGTGCCTGACTCTAGGGCTATACTTTGAGCATCATAACACTCTAATAATTTGCTTATCCCATGATAATTACACTCCCCCATCCTATTTCTATGCTCTGCCTTATTGGTTAACCATTTTTTTGCTAGGGTGTTTCTTAAGACTCCACCCAAGTTTTCAGACCCCAAGTCTTACCTCTCCCTAGCAAACTGATGAAGTATGTGCTCCAGATTCAAAATGCCTTCTTTTAAAAGTGAAAGCTATTTGTGCCACCATGAAAAGGAGAGAGAAATCTAATTACTCCTCCTACTTTTTAACCACAGCATAGAAACAGCACTTTGTACTCCTTCCTTAGGAGACTAAGCAGCAGCATTCCCAAAGACAGCCGTCCCAAGGCTCTGCTGACAACCGTCATTCTCGCCCGGCTCACAAAGAGGGGTGGATCAGCAATACAGGGCAGTACGGATGTCCCAACAACCTGTGTTAGTACAGAAAGAGCCACGCTCATTTCAGCTCCTTCCTGAACTGAGAAGTAACCAAAGCAGTGGGAAGGGAGAAGGATCAATCTCTGCCACATACAGCGAGGCAGATAATTCCACCAAAGCTTGCTCAGCACTAGTAAGGAACTAGAAGCAATACAGCTGTGTTAATATGGCATTCTGCCTGGACTAATTAGGTTTTCTGAGAAGCATGGTCTATCTTGCATGAGCTCACCTGAAAACGCCGTTTGTACAGGGGTTGCTTAGTTCAGTGTTGTTTTTTTCAAGCCTACTCCTCTAAAAATTATGGTCCCGGTTCTGCCATCTTTCCCCTGCCATGCTATGTATAAGTACACTACCTACTGCACTGACTTCAACTAAAATTACAGTTACATGCAACTCAGGACAAGAAAAGGCTTACTGACTGCTTTCACACACACTCCTTTGCTGAGGTACCTACCTTCCACGTTTTCCCCCACCAAAGCCTGCAACTGCAGCACAGAAATCCAAGATTCTCAACCATCTCCTTATCCATGGCATTCCTGCAAAGCCCAGCCACAAATCTCCCCCATGGAAAAAGAAATGTTTGAACAGGCAAAGATTCCTCATTACATGTAATCTCACAGCATATAAGGCATCATTTCTGAAGAAGCTTCAGAAAGGGAGATGGTTCATTAAAAGCAAGCGGAGAGCAGTCTGCAAGGCCATCAATAAGAAGAAAACAACGCCAGAGAAGCCAGAACAAAATGGGCAATAACTACTAGTACTTCAAAAGCAGAATATATCAAAAAGTTTAGTGTCAGCAAAGAGGGCTTAAGAAAATAACATGAAAGCAGCAAGACCACAAAAAAAGGTCTGATAAGACAAAAAGGCTGGTGTGTCAGGAAAGATCTCTTATGTTGGAAAAAATAATTTTGTAATTGTTTCCAACTCCACACAATAAACACAAAACACACAAACACTGGCTCTTATGGCTGAATTAAATCAGAGATTGGTGGTATGACTTGTTTCTTTTGTCTGTTAAATAAAGCACCAAAAGAAACCTGTTTCTTGCTGATGTTCTCCCAAAACTGGGGAGTAAGAGCACTTACTCCAAAGATGATGGGATTCTACATGCTTACTCGGGTAGAACTTCAATTTATCAAAGAGTTACTAGTTACATATGGATGAAGACAAGTCAGATCCTGCAAACTTCAGTGATACAAATAACCTCTTCTGCAAAGTCTGTTGAAATCAAGAACAGCCAAAATGACTGGATGCCAATGAAGGTTACGCATTTGAAGAGACCATGTTTTGGCCAGCGATGAAACAAAGGAAGAAAGGGAAGAAAAATTGGTTTTCAAGAAGAGGTGAAAATGAGAGGCCAGTTTTATAAAACTGTGACCTATCAGACTCCAGCACTGACACTAACAGAAAAGTATCAGAGCAACTTCTCATCAGATTTCAGTGCCTTGAGGTACTGACATACACAGAGCTACCTCCCAGAAATGATTAACCCTGTTCATTGGTGTCACATAGAGCACATTAGGTTTTATGAAGGAAGCAAATGCCCATACAGCTTGTGGTTCCCCACATCTCTAAAAGCACGTCGCACAATGTCAAACAGGAACATGACTGCTCCTGTCTGGAGCTTTGCTGGGGCTCGGTCTGCACTAGAAAGCTGCACTGCTCCGTTATAACAAGATACCTTCAAACATCTCCAGCCAGGCAGACCTTCCTTGTCTTAAAGGCATTCTATGCAGATTTTGCTATTCCTAGAGGGAAAATGGGACAGTCACCTCTCACAGCACTGCCCAGAGCACAGTGATACGCAGAGGCATGTTACCCTTCTTTTTTCCTCCTTTGCAACACCACCATGCTGCCCCTCCCCTCTTCTTTTTAGTCCAACAGCTGCATGCTAAATGCCTGGAAGGACCTTGCAGGCACTGCTGTTTCACACAGAAGCGAAACACCACCCATCAGCCGCAGGGAGTCAGAGCCCACGGGCAGGAGCCGAGCGCAGCTGCTCACTGGAAGCAGCTGATGGCTGAATCTTGCCTCCCTGCAAGGCAATCCCTCCTGGCTCCTCCTGAGCTCTGACAGTATCCTCATCTCCTCCTGCCTGGCTTGGAATACGGCCTACTAATGACCTATGTATCACTATACCTGCCTTTGTACTATGACTTTTTACCACTGCAACCATACCAGCAAAAAGTCATATTGCCTAACCAAAATTAGTTAAATTATTAAAATTTCAAGCCAAGCCTAAGTCAAACTATTTAAAAAAACCCCAGAAATAGATACTTCTAATCACTGTTTTAACAGCGTAACACAGCCTTATCTGATGGTTTATGCAAACACACTATACAGCAGAATACTTGCAATACTCCCTGGAATACCTTACTTATCTGGAATATTTGCTAACAACTTGCCACAACTGTTGACTTTGAGTGTCCTTTGTTGGAGTTTATTATCTGTCCGGTGTGACTAATTGTCTAGATCACGTTTCTGGATTTGCTGCTTGACTAGAGACCTCCCAGAATCAAAATCAGCTTTCATAGTAGCTATTGACTATTTCAGTGTGAATACTTGCTTATGTCCATAGTTAATTTAAGTATCTACAAGAGTCTCCTTTTCCCAACATCTCTATAAACTAAGCTACGTTGGTCAGAGTACCCAGGGGAAGCCAACAGAGGAAGTCAGAGGTATCATGGGAACGATATTTTGATAATTCATACCAGATTCTGCAATGAAACTGAGACGGGGCAATGAAGACCATCAACTATCCATCAGTGGCTTTTGTCAGCAGCCGTTCAGCTCTACCTGCCACAGGACAGTCCTAACAGTTATCTCAGACTTCTTGTCTCATTCAAGTAGTGCACTAAAAACAATGTTTTACATTGTTTAAACTCCAAACAAAGTATACACACTTGCATAAATGATATACAAGCAAGCCTGCCCCATTGCATGCAGGAGAAGGCAAACTTGAATGTAACCACAAGAGAAGCACCTGACAGCCATGAGGACCTGAGGCTAAAACCCAACTGTTGCTTTATACTTTTAATTGTCTGGTAATGTGCGTTCATTGCATCAGTCTGCTGTCTCTCCTTGTGTACTCAAGACTGCAAGAGCTTCAGGGCAGAGGCCATAATTTTTTGTATGTTTATACAGTGCCTACAACAAGAATACAATAGCAACTGGAAATCAAATAATTAAGTTGTTATAGTAATATGACAGAGCCGAGAAGCAGTGATTCTGGCTGTGTCAAAGCTGCATAAATCCATTTAACACTCACACAGATCTTCTAACCCGCCTAGCCTATTACAGAGTCTAGCTCTTGAGGGCAGAAAATTGGGAGATAAACTAATGCACTGGGGGCTAGCAGTCCTAGTAGGTCAGTACACAGCTGCTAGTCAGGGTGATATGGGACAGTCAAGGAAGCAAATGAGTCTGCCTCAAAATTCCTACTCTGAATGCCATAGGTCAAATCCCTCTAATGTACAGAGGGTAGAACTGAGTACAAGAAAAATTAATGTGATTTTCTTTTCATGAATGGGGGAACTGGTAACAGAAACTTCTCAGACCTTCAGGCTAAGTCAGCCTTGGCACAGTCGTCACTGCCACTGCACAACAACAGCTTCCTCGCAACGAAGTTAAGTTACAGTCTCAACACTTCCTTCAGAGGCTGCTTCTACTCAGACAGTTAATTAAAATCAACCACACAGGGCTCCATGTAGCTGTCTCCCAGAAACCGGACTGTAAACACAATCAGTTTTCAGACCAAAAAGATGAAAAGTCAGTGAGGCAAATTCAGCTATATGTTCAACTCTGACTCTTTACTACTGGTGCATCAACTCCATTAATAAAAGATCCTTCAGTCCAAGTTACCACAAGACTGTGACCCCATCGCTTTCAGTGGGACACAGGCCAGACAGGACAGATCCTGTAATCTATCTATTGATAATTTTTAAGCAGAGTACAGTCCAGCTTTGTAGATAATGCAGAGATGAGAGGAAAGAGTACAAGCTAATTTTTGATGTTTCTGTTAGCTAATATTGTCTATAAAAGTGGCAATGTGTTGCCTATCATGCTAGAAATTCTATCAACATTTATGTCTTCTTTTATTTAAGCAACAACTGCTCTGAACTGATTATACTCTCAGTTAATGACAGGCACAACAGGTGGGTGGAACAGAAGAAGGAGACAGAGGAGGAGAAATGCCAATGAATAAAATGAGAACATTTTGCATTCTAAGCATTTACCAGTTTTCTCTACATCCCAAGAGTGAGGGGACCCTTTCTGCAGTGTTCATTCATGGGACCTGCTCACTGTTTCTATGACAACACCTAAAGCCACGTTAGAGAACCACCCACTGCAATGCTTTGCACTGCAAGAGATTTGGACTCACACCCAGACAAGTTATGTAGGGCACCAAACACCAATCACATTTGCACCTGGCTTAAAAACTCCAGCCAAAGACTGAAGTCCTGCCTACCTTGGTAGATATCATGCTAACATGCTATAGTCCTTGGCTCTAAAATCTTGAAATTTCACCAGGCGGGTGGGGAACAAGGCATGCAGTTGAGGAGCTAAAGGCAATAGAACAGACCAGAAACAGGGCTGGGAAAGAGCTTGAGCCTCTTGTGTACTAGCTCAGAGTTTCACCAAGACACCACACTGCCACTGCCTTATCCACGTTTTGCCTTGCAGAGCACAAGGGTAAGACCGTACTGTCACTGCTTGCCTGCGCTCCTATGTTTTGTCAATGAGTGCCTCTGGTAAACGGGAAAAGAGGGCAAGTCCTCTCCTGTATCAAGCACCAGGAAAAAATAAGTATCAATTATCACGTCTGTGACTGTCGTTTCAATAGCTCGTCACCTATGGTCTTTCCTCTGTGAGCCCCAGCTCACAGGAGGAGCCCTGGCTCCTTCCACTCAGGGAGGCAAAGCAAGTAGCAGAGCCACAGGGCAACAGTGGGCAAAGGCTGCTTCCCCTTGCACGGGCAGGAGAAATCTGTCTGTCCCACACCCCTACCATGAGCCTCCCTGCAACGTTTGCTCAGTAAGGTAACTACAAGGTCAGGTGGGCAGTGTGAGAACAAAATTGTTCTTCCTTGGAGGAACAAGCATCAAAATCCTGCAGCCTGCCAGGGTGGCTGCAGGTGAAGCTGGCTCACCCCTGCCACTCAGAGCTGTTGTAGCAGCTGTGAATTTAACAAGAGTAGTATTAAAATAACTACACTTATTTATAAAAGCAGGGAGGCTAAGTGACATTTCTATTACAGAGCACACAGCACCAGGAGATTCCCTGACACAGCAGCAAACCAATGTAATTTGCTTTATGATGCACTATCCCCTCTGCAGCACGTATGAGACGGCTGTGCTGTACTGGTGTAACAGCAGGGTTTGATTCTCCTCCCCCTAGAGCCGGGGGAAGTTTTGTTACAGGCTTTGGTGGTAATAAGATCAAGTACTAAATTCATGAGTAACCACTGATGTTACTTGCATTCACTTGCCTGTTCATCTTGTATAATCAGTGTTATATATCTTGTGTTACTGTCTCTGCAACATCCTGCAGCACGCTGTTCTTCCTCACAGCTCAGTCTAAAATGAGGGCACTCTCTTTGGAGGATGTTGCATAAAACTGCATTATAACATCATTTCCATTTTACACTGTATGGCTGAGATTTTCAGACACTTAAACATGGGACCACTGAAGTTAATGAAAGGCTCACGTTACAGTTACTTAGACTCCTTCAAAAATCTCAGCAACATATTGGAATCTCTTCTATCGATTCCTCCCCTAGCCATTACAAAGACTGCTGCTGTACAGTATCATATATATTAACAAACATAACAAAACAACAAGGTCAGATGCCCTTAATCACACCAGTTTAAATCCAGAGTTACTTTGATAAAATCAATTGGATTATCGATATTTACAAGGGTATACAGGGGAGCAGAATTTGACCCCTAATCTCTATCACGTGGGTTGCTGCCCTGCAGCAAACCACAGGTCCTAGTAATCTGTCCAGATGCCATCAGTGTAATCTGCAACAACTGCTCTGCATCTAGCAAATTAGTGTAACGATCCAACACTGAGCAGTAAAAAAAATATCCAAGGCATGCACTGTCTTCTACAGCAATAAAACATGCACAGAACCTCTGCAGTATATTGCACAAACTAGCTGTACATGTCAACAGAAGCCTCAAACTCAAGATACCCTCCCTGCAATATACCACTAGCTTTATTCTGCCTGACTCTCAACATTCACTGGACCCAGTTCTGCCCTTTTCAGCTCAGGTATGAGCATGATGGTGTGCTCACATCTTCTCCCTAGCTCAACAGTCAGGGTTGTTCGGGATTAGACTGGTACCCACGGCTGCCGAATCAGATCTGCTAATAGGAATGGAAGTTGTGGAACGCATTCTTCTACCTTTTGTGCCCCTTTCTAGTAATGTTATGTACTGAGCTTTCTGAAATGTTCCTTGAATGTACATAGGTCTCAACCCTACTAAAATACTTTTTTTTTTTTTTTTTTACAGTGGCTATAGATTGTGAAACACAACGCTTTCTTGCCTTTTTCCACAAAAAATAATTTATCAAAAATTCTAGTCTTTTTTTCACTATGGCTCAGAGGGAAAAAATTGTAAATCAAAGCCATAAAGAAAAAAAAGTACATTCTAATAAAGACACTAAGATCTACTCTAGACGCCTGTGGATTCTGACTGTGCCCATCCCAGCACAAAGATGGCAGCAGCACGTGTTCAATCAGAACATACTTTAAAGCTATTCTATGCCACGCTTGAAAGGCATATACAGTGTAAATCATACTCCCAAAGACTGACACTAAAATTGCCTTAGATGTCTCACAACTGGATATAGCTTAGCTTTTACATATTAATTTGGCTTAAAAAGCCCTGCTTTTCTAGCATTCAAACCACAAGCAAGATGCAGCGGGGTGACTTTTATGCAGGTAGGTGGGCTCTTTTTCTATCCTGGACCACTGCTGAGTTAAAGGTTTATAAACCACAGCAAGCTTGCCTCTATTACTATTAGGAAATGATGCCATCTTAAAAGAGCACAAAGGCAGGTCTCAAAGAAAATAGAATGGTTTCCTTCCACATACTCGCCTGTGTATGTGCCATTCTCATGTTACACAAACAGAACGCTACTATTATAGCATCCCTCTTTATCTACAGATATAAATGCTGTACCTAGATGCTGATACTACTTGGCTACAGTGCCTCCATTGTAACTGTCTCCTTTTCAGCCCTTGCTCATCATAAATTAATTACTCCCTAAATGAGAATATGTTCATTTAGCTTGTATGTGAGGGGCCTGTGCTTTGAAAGAAAGCCTTCTATAAGAGATTTAGGTGCTGGGGAAGGCTGCTGTGGGCCACTGCAGATTTGTTGCACTGACTATTGGAGAAGAAAAGCTTCCAGATACTCCAGCAACTTATCACAAAACATGATAAATTAACATCAACATTCAAACAAGTTCAGAAAAATTATTTCCCCTTCAAGCATGCTCAGCTTTCTTTTCCATTCCAAATTCAACACAGGCAAGTGCCAGGTGGGACAGCTGCAGACAAGCAGCCAGCACAGCACAGCTCCACCCGTGTGAACAGCAGCGTCTTCGCCCTGCTTTGGAGTGATGGTAACTCCGTTCAACGGCTCAGGATTTCACACACTCTGGAATTTCAGTGCTTCATAAACTGGAATTTTTTTCCTTGTTTTACTTTTTGTTAAACAATCCCTTGCAAAGATGTAAATGCGGGAAGCTTCACACCAGGGAAGTTAAAGAACAATCTGCCCTGAGGGAAAGCTCTTTCCTAGCAGGCACAAGTCAGAGGTTTATGTGGTGACATACGGTGTTCTTATAGCCTTACCATTTTATTTTACTTTATCCTTTTTAATTCAACTGTTAAGGAGGGGGTCTCAAGATTATGAATCCAGGTTCAGCATTCAATTAATTTCCACAGGGAGTTTGATGCCCAGCTTGTTTTTTCTGCCTTGGCAAATTTCTCTTCAGTCCTCTGGATCCTGCTGAACTCCTGGCCCACTGCTACCTTTTGGCAAGATGTTCTGCAGCACATGACAGAACATTTTCTTTAGCCATTTTAAAATGTTGCCTTTCAAAGTTATCCAACTTCTCCTTCCTCTTCTACTGTGAAATGCAGAAAGGGGAGTTCCTTACCATCATCATATTAGTTCTCATTTCACATGACTATGATAACTCTCCATTATTACCCCCTCTCCAACCTAAATAACCTCTTTCTGTGTGGAAGCTGCCTCATATTTCTAAGAATAACCACTTCTCCCTGAACACTTTATATTTTTATAACGCTTTTTTTGAACACAGAATGACTGAGAATGAACCCAGAACCCCAGGTAAAGGCTGGAGGGGAAACGTCCAGATCTTAACCAGGAGCAGCTCAGGCTGCTGCGATTGCTGACAGTATAAATCACCAGTTATCAACCTTTTCTAGGTTGCAGACCCTAAAAGTTTCCCAGTGGCTGTTCTAGGCTTCGCATAGCAAATCTAAGTACACTGACAACAGGCTCACGTTCCTTCGGTGCCCTCAGAAGAGCCCCTGGGAGCATCCAGACTGCAGATTATAAATCACTAAATCAATTGCCTTAAAAAGAGGTGCAAGTTTCTCATTCAGCAAAACAAGGTGTTAACACTACAGCGCAGCAACAGCAACGTGCGTGTCAGCACTCCTAGCCAGCCTGACAGAATGATGACCAACAGAAACATCAGACGATTTTGCAATTGTGAGAGGATTTGGGGAATACAGCTGGTGTTAACATCTGTATTTTTCAGCCTGACCTCTGACACTGGAGTCCTAATTCAGAACAAGGAATTCAGTGAAATTCTGTTTCTCTTCCTCAGATCGATGGCCCCGACTGGCATTAATATATGTAAATTTTCATGCAAATGCCTGACATTTAAAGGTAAAAACTACGATCTATATAATAATTACATGCACTTTTTAAGAAAAGGTTTTTAAAGGCCTATAATTATGAAAGAGAAGAGAGCACATATAACTTATAGTTCACGTCCTACATAAGATAAAATGGGTATTGTAGCTAAGATAAGAAAAGGTTTGTCTTTTAAAGTTCTGGTTCAGCAAGATGCTTAAGCATGTAAGTAATTTTAACATTTAAATAAAGCTGGTTGAGAAATATTGGTTGCTTTTCTAAAGAAAATTCTGGGGGAGGCTTTTATTTCCATTAAAATATTTTATTTCACTAACCATAAACCAGATCTTTAAAAAAAGTATCTTCAAAACTAAAAAGTTTCTTCCAAAAACACCTAATTTCTATTTTTATTTTTCCCTTCAAAAGGGAAGAGACAGAGCAGAAAGTTTCAGTGAATAAAAATTCAGTGCAAAAATCTATTTTTCCATTTTTCCCCTGGAAGCTCTTTTGTGAGCCTGAAGTTTAACTATGCTTAAATGCTCTGCTGAAACAAAGCTAGACAGGGTTTCCTCAGATAGGCATGTTAGGGCTGGTCCCTGTAGTCTCTGCTCCTGACACCGTAGGCTGGCTACCCGTCTGCAGCGCGGCATCCCCAGGGCACTCCGTGATTGCTGAATGCTGCAGCCCAGCCCCTGCGCGGGGTCCCAGCTGCTGTTCACCTCCAATTCATTTGTGCCTGACCTAACCCACGCTGCGGCGCGGGGGCTTGCTCTCTTCACTGGTGAGTGCCGTGAGCTAATATCCCATGTTAGATGTCACACAGATGAATAGGAGGCAGACAAGGGAAGCACACTAGGCCCCAGCCCAGCTGTGAATAACTTACATTTGCCTAGAAGAATCGGTAAATCCATGGGCAAATCATCAAGTAGTGCCTTAACAGGAAGGGAACGATGATGAGATGTGCTAAAGGAAATGGACAGTGTGCCAGCCTTGCTCCCGTCACCCCGATGAGCCTCTCTCTTTACCAGGGTACAACAACTGGGGCATCAGGAATTCAGAGAGCCGTCAGGCTGGAGCGGCTTCAGCCAGGTCGCTTGTCTTTGTTTCCTGGATTCACACCTACCAGGTTGCTTGGCTTTGCTTTGAACTTGAACAGAGAATTAGGCAATCCCCTCCTCAAGAAGGAGCTGTGGTAGGAATACGAAAAACATACACAAAATTAATCCAGGCCACTGACAACCTGAGGATGGAGGGGGAGGGAGGAGGATTTATTCATTTTCATGACAATAGCCACAGAGAAAAGAAATGCTCTCCTGCCTCTCCCCAGGGACTTCAATTGAATTCCCAGGGCTGCCAATCAGATCAAGAATTTAACAGCATTTATTCTGTGGGGAGGCTGTCTGGAGCCAGCGCGTCAGCATCTGGATGTTGCCCTGAGTCTGCACAAGCAGAGCAGCCAGAATCATGAATCTGCCTGGCTTGCCATGCAATGAGAGATTCTGGACATATGCACAGAGCAGCAGTTTCTCTCTCATTTATGGCAACATAAACCTGGAGAGTCAGGGAAGCCTGTATTATTTCACTAAAACTCAAATGGTAGGACACAAGCTTCAGACCAGAAATCACTGGCATCCGGACACATGGTGTTGCTGTAGACTCCACTCCCACAAACCAGGATCTTGACTCAGACTCTACGACTGGCAACCAACTGGTTTAAGTGGTTTCCATTTGGAACAGTGTTTTTGCACCGATGGAGGCAGTGACAGAGACCCAGCATGTTATGAGGCTGGCTCTTCTTCTGGGATGGTTTGCAAAGAGTTAAATTGCAGCTTATGTGACTTTTAGCCCACTGCTTGCAAAATTAATTCATGTTTCAGGCTGTAGAGAATGTGAACCATTCAGAGTGCCAGGGGGATGATAAGCTCTTAGGGTCAATTACTGCACAGATGTGTCCCAGTTCAGTTGCCACTGATTTTAGTAATAATTCCACATATATATTTCTATATATTTAGCCTATACAGGTTAGTTGCAGAGAAGTCTGTCGTCTACAGCAGTTTTCTCCTAAATATTCCTGAGTTAGTATATTTTTTACTACAAAGTTTGCATGGCTGTTTCCACAGAAAGAAACAGGACCGTGTGGGCATTTCTCTCACTAGCAGTTCAATCTTTCCCTCGCTGCAGTTTCATTTCTTCCACTGTTGTTAAATGCTCAAGAAGAAAAATAACAGCACAAAGAATCCCAAGTCCTCCTTTGTTCTTTCCTGGATCATTTCTAGCAGTGGCATTTTCAGATGCTGCTTAAAGCATGGCACAGCCAATGCAAGACACCATATTCTACTGAAAATCCTGGAGAGGTTTCCTGCCAGTAAGAGACTGTTCCCAATTTCCTTAGAAACTGGAGAGCCAAAGGAAAGTATCTCCCACTGCAGACACGAGAACTAGACTCAGACTGCAAAACATTCCAGCAGGACTTCAGGAGACAATTAGCTATCAAGAATTGGCAAGTACAGCACACAGTGAATTACACAGAGGTATCGCAAAGGTATCATTGGCATTACCCCATCTTGCCAGTGCACCATCACTGAACCAGAATATAAGACAACTTCATATTCCATCTGATGCAGGAAAATTTTCAGCTACTACCAAGGACTCCAACACACTACTACTAGCAATGACAATGGATGCCACAACTTATTATATTGCATATTTCCCTATATTAAGCTCAAACTATTTTGATAACATCTATAAATGGGTGCATGCCATGCATTGGAAATTCCTCATCTTTCTTTTTTAAGGAAAGAATGTTTCCGTATAGAAATTAAGAGTTGGTGGCGGGGGGCAAGGTTTCATTGAGATCACCATGGAAAAGGTTATGCAAATAACTGCCAGAAAGGCAGGCTGTATTTTAGTGCAACTTACAGACTGATCCAAACTGAGAACTCTATATTGTTGTTATTCACCCATTTAAGGTCCTATTTTCACTTCAGTTTCCATAGAAACCTGTTGTCCTAAATCTGCAGCACTTATAGCCTTTTAGTGTCATGGGTTCTTTCTTTACAGCTCTAATTACACCATCATCCACAAGGGGAAATGGCTGGGATGCTTTTCCCACCACAGAAACATTCAGGAAGTGCTGCTCTGTAGACAGAGGGAATATAAAACCTAATCATAAACCTTCAGACATCGTCCTTTTTGGACAATTCCCCTATGTCACAGCTGTATGTTTTATTGTTCGGGTTTTGAACATGGGCCATGGCAGAAATAAGGATGGAATTTGCAGGGGAAAAAAATAATTTTAAGGTTTGGGTTAGCTTTTGCCTTTCCTCTGTCTTTTCTGGTCTATGGTAAAGAATAATTAAATATGACTGAAGAAACTGGAAAAATACTTGTAAATTAACTACTCTGGTGTCACACGGATATTAAATACCTAAGTTTGAACAAGGCTGTCAAGGCATATGGTCCAGAAAGACCTCCCACTGCCAAAGGAATGAAGCTCATGTGCCCTTTTATTCATTTAATTCAGCTCTCAGGTCTGCATACAATTTTCTTCTCAGCACATGAGGGGTTAAGGTTCCCACCTATGCATTCCAGATAGGCTCAATAAGACTTCTCAGTGTGCTAATACAAAACACACAGAGACCTTTGTCTTCCTACATGCTGGTAAAATGCCTGTTGTGCTATGCAGATTATTATTGTTATTCTTATATCTGGCGCTGTCACTTCTAGCTATGGTGCTTCAAAGCAATGATATTAAAAACATAAAGGCGGGCAGCCCTTTGGAAATGAGGAATTGCAACAGCAACGTCAAGAACTTTTTATAGCACTCCTTATTGAAACATCTGGAGGAAGTATTATCTAATGGTTAGTGAAGATAGCTAAAAAGCCAGGACCCCTACATTCTGTTTCTAGGTTTGTCACTGCCACTGACTTCACATAACCTTGGGCAAGCACCTTAAAAATTATACAAAATTTGCTTCTTTATGACAGGTAAAGAAGTCATCTAAGATTTGCTGAAACTTTCCTCTATAAGCAATAACAAAAGATATGTCTACATGCAGACAGTTTTATGCTATCACTCCAGTGGTACAGAGGTGTTTAAGGACAAGGCCAGGCATCACCACACACAACCAGGGCTTACCTCCCCCAGCCGCTCGCTTACTCCTCCCATCTCTTCTGTCCTCCTTACAGAGGTTGTGTTTCCACCGATTTGCCAAAGGAACACTTCCCTGAGCACTCCCTAATTTTCTTCAGGCAGAGCCAAGAGGTTTGCTGTGGCCAACAGTTGGAACTGCTTAAGACAGACACTCAACTTTGCCTGGGGCTCTTCCTGCGATCAGCATACAGAGTAACATCAGTTGGTGATGGTAACATCTTTCACTAGCACAGCTGAATCTGGAAGACAACGTTTGCCTCTAATCTAACTGTGATGTGTTTTCTTTAGGGGAAGAGAATACTGTTAATTCATTAACATCTGCATTTGTTAATATGTCCTCATATCTGCATAATTTTATACAGCCTAGAGGCTGTCCCAGTGCTTTTGACAAAGAACCCTACTCCTTACCAATGTAATTTATGCAGATACTAAGACCAAGTTTTGAAGCCTGGTATTCCCCTGTTTTGCTGGTAGACACATGCCTCTCTGCTCCATTCCCAAGAATGCTCAAATTGAGGACAACCGGACATCCCACAGACAATCCTTCTCATGATGACTGATATAGTGAGTCACAAAGTGGTTACTTAAAGTACTACCAAGTACTTAGAGTAAACTTAAAGGTGATGGTAGAGAAGAGGAAGAGTATTTGCTGTTTTCTTAGGTAGTCTTAAATCAGATTTGAAACTAGAAGAAAATACTTAAACTGAGTTCTCCCCTTTAAGCTTAAAAAGCCAAGCCCTCTCTCCCTCTTTGCAAACCCTGAAAAGCCTTCTTGGCGGACCCCGACTCAGTAATAGTGTCTCCAACACATAGGTTACTGTGCAGATGTAGATCTCGTGCCATGGTCTTTCCAACAAGGTCTTCTGACATTATTTACTCTGCATAAAGCATGTCTGATAAAACTAAAATGAGAGGCCCATAAAGTCAGAGTCTCTCTAGTGGACATCTTATCTAGCAGCAGTTTGGACTTCTCTGC
The DNA here is from genome assembly GCA_031468815.1 of Morus bassanus. Taxonomy (NCBI): domain Eukaryota; kingdom Metazoa; phylum Chordata; class Aves; order Suliformes; family Sulidae; genus Morus; species Morus bassanus. The sequence continues at coordinate 31,456,291 of CM062577.1, forward strand.
CAAACAGCACCACACAGGTCCAGAGGAGACCATGAGCCATAGCTGCAGCACTGAAACTCTGCTTTCTTTTGTTGTATTTAGGAGGTCCTCCATGCTCTGAGGGCGCCTGCTTCAAGTGAGAAGTGTGTCTTATTAGGAGAGGAGAAAAAAAAGATGACCTGTGGCTTCCCTGACATCAAAAATAATAGCATCATGTACTGGGCAACTGCAGTGTTGTTTAATGGCTCCCCTACGATCAGAAAAATACCTTCATCTCCAAATCTACTTCAGCTGGCATTTCAATTAAAATGCTAATGATATAACAAATTAAATTGTTGTTGAAACAATGGTAATCCTGGGGTGGTAGACGGAGAGGACACCAAACACAACACTGTCTGTTTACTATATTCACAACACAGTGTGACCCTCAGTTAGAGTCTCCCTATCACCACAGAGATCTCAAGCCAAAATAGCAGGAATGTAAAAACCACAACATCCTGACCATACACACACTTCCAAGAGCAAATGTAGCAAAAGAACCATCACAAATATTTATTTGGATATGGGAATCATTCTTTTTGTCATTGCTCTGCCATAATTTCTGTGAAAACTAAAGCTTCAGAGACACTTTCCACGATTGTCTGCATCAGCAGAAAGCCACTTGCCTAAGTCTTTACAGAAACAGAGCAACAAAACTAATCCCAGCAAAATCTGCACCATAACTATTTTCAAGGTTAGGGAATGTAAAACATTAGTCATTTAACCACAAACAGTGACCACCGTTGCCAAGTGCAGGCAGCTGTTTAAAAGACAGCCTATGACAACCCAAAAAAGCCCATTCCCCACCCTCCAAAATGGCACAGAAATACAATAACTTTTGAATAATGAGCAAATTCAAGAAGAAAATTCCATAAAGAGTAGGGCTACATTTGTCAGTTAAATTATCTTTTTGTTTGGTATCCTACATGCTGACACTCTCCAGAAGCAAGGAGCTGCCATGATTTACCAACATTTCCTGAACACAATGTGCTTCCAAGCCAAAACAGAGGTTGTGCTAACCCCACCAGCTAAGACTTTTTATCCCCAAGAGCCGTGTGCAGTCTGATACAACTTTGCCCTCATCAAACTGTTACCTGTTCCAAGTGTTTGCAGATGTTTTCCAGCTGCGTCAGAGGCTGCCATTATTACTTTGTTGTTATCGACACTTGAAAGGTTTCCTTTAAAAATAGTTCAGGCCCACTTAAGTTGGGGGTGAGGCAGAATGCAGGCTCAGCGTTCACAGCCTGCTCTGCCAGTTGTCACCATGCAAAACAAGAGCAGCTTTCACATATGATGAGCAGGATGTGGGAACCAAATCACTGCTTGAGCACTGGCAGCCCTTGCAAAGCTATTTCCAAACTGTGCCTTGGGAGAAAAAGAGGTCACCAAATTGCTTGTTTCCAACTAGCACGTGCTTCAACATTCAGGCAGCCCGTGCCATGGGGTACAGGCAGGTATAGGGACATGGCACTGGCTAGAAACCACTCAGGAGCAAAAGGAGAAAACATGCACGTTCTCAGTGTTGGGAAAAGCAGGAACGCAGCAGCAACCGTTCACGCAGGAGAGGTTATACACAAACCAGCCAGATACGGGCATTAGTATTAGTACATTCTACAGGGAAAGGAAGGGGGGACCCCTTGTTTCTTGTTGCTGAGGTGACCATTAACACCACTGCTGCCCTCCTGGGGCCAGTGAGTCCCTTTTTCACCCATGCTGGGCGGAGAGGTTAATTCCATAATTAGCATAAGCATGGGAGACTCCTCTCTGCTTCCTCAGTCAACACCTCAGACTGAGCCCGTGCTCTGCACCAGCAGGAACACTCCGATCTCTGTACTGCATTCATTGCCAATGTCCACAAAGGTTCAGTCATCCTTTTATTTGGTCCCATTTCCCGATATGGTGCACGGTGGAGAATGCAACCATGGAAGGGTGTTAGGCCATATGGGAGGGACCATGCTGTGTGCTAGGAGCATGTGTGAAAACATCTGAGCTCATAAGAGAAACTCAGCAGCTCCAAGATGGAGATTTTCCTTCAGCGTTCTAGTTAATTATGGCTTACCTCACTTCTCCCCATCAGAAATCCCCTTTGTCCTTTCCACTACCGTGCTATTAAGTTTATCGTGCTCAGCACTGACAGGTGACAAATGAAGCGTAAGTTGGTTCACCACACTGACCCTTCTTGGCACGGTTTACCGGGCTGGGCCTGACCTTTTCTTGCAGGCTAAGCAAATCTCCCTTCTCCAATATTCTGCTCACAGGGTGCTGCTTTGTGGCAAAGCACCGGAGTAGAAGCTTCTCACTTCCCACTATGGGGTTAGGAGGAGTCCTCTCCTAGCACCTCAGTCAAATTCATCAGGAAAGAACAGATACAGCAGAATGTGAGGAAAATTCTTTTGATAAGTGAACTATAACAATAAGATTTTTTCTAGACACAGGAGAAAGGGGCTGAGGGGAAATTGGAGTATTGCTGCAATGCCACCCATCCCCTCCAAGCAAAGGTACTGTGTCTCTCATAAAATACTGGATTTTCTGTACAGCTTTCAACAAACACAAGTTTTCCAAAATAACGGGTCAGCAATAGCTGACCAAATGCTTTCATGACAACTTGCAAAGAAGGGAGCATGAGGGGTGATTTGTGCCCAGTACAAAAACAAACCACAAAGACATCCCATGTAGCAGACGCACACAGAGCTGAGCTCTGCACATCAGAATGCTCCCCAGAGAAGGAGTCAAAGAATCAAAGCAAAGGAGCAGTGATACGAATAGCCTGACTTTTCAAACACATCAAAGGCCAGAAAACAAGTCCTTCTCAACCCCAGGGACCAAGATAGAAAAGATCTAATAAAGAATTCAAATGCCATAATCGCATATTCCAATAAGCAACAGTTAAACCAAAACACCTCTTTAGCAAACATCCTGAAGGATGAGTGGGAGAGGAAATGGCTCCATGGATGGCTCCCTTCACTTCTCCTGTCAACACATCACCTCCTACCGGTGGGACAGATCTGAAGTTTTGTTCTTGATATCAAATTCCCACATGGGAAAATGGAAAAGGGAGAAGAGCATCTCAACAAAAAGAAAGAGCACAGATCTACCAGTCGCTGAGAGCTGAGCTGTGCAGAATGCATGCTGGACTGACTAGCCATGGGGGAAGCTGGTTAAGATATCTATGTGGGAAAGGTAGAAAGGATAGAGGCTGGGAAAGAAAAAGGGAAGAGAAGAAAAGCATCCTCTCCAGACTGCTGCCAAGATAAGTCCCTGTCTGTATCCTCCCACAGTACTCCACCCCTTACTTTCATTTTATTCTGGATACCTTCCTTCCTCTCTTCCAGTCCCATGTGATCTCTTCTCCCTCATCATCTCTAAATCCCTCCCTCTTTTACTGTCTGGGACTCCCTCAGTCATTCTGCCCAAGTACCCACTCCCCCAGGTGCGTCTCTTCCATCATCTCCCTGCCAAGTCTGCCAGGCGGGGAAATGACCTTTACTTTGCCATTGTACAGCAGTGGCAGCTGCACGGGGTATTACGAGTCTGAGGGAGGATGACCCCATGCTCACGTACAGCTATCTGCTTGGTTGTATGTGCCATAGAAAGAAGATCTCCCTTCTACATTGGTATTGGTATCAGCAAGGAATGTTGTTTCTCCTTTGACATGCTAGGTAGGACTATCCCCTCCTCCTTCCAAGCTCAGACATGCAGACAGGAGCAGACTTAGGGGGAAATTCTGATCTCGCCTGAGGAAGACAGATCCAGACTTACAATCCTTCCTTTGACAGAAAGCCCATCCGTGGCCTAACTTCAGTAATCAGGGACAAGAACTTTTGCTGACGCATGCATCCCTTAGGTATTTGCTTTTATACCAGCTCCTGAGTACAGTTGGTGAGCAGAGAGCAGTAAATCTCTCTGAAACACAGCAGGGGATGGTAGCACCAGAAAGGGTCATTTCCTCTAGCAGAGACTAGGGCAGGGAAGTACTGTTCAATGGGTACAAAGGCAAAGGAAGAGGGGCCCTCAGCTCCTCTGATACATTTGTATATACAGATGCTTCTGCAGAATCCTAATATTGTCCAGTGAATCTGAACATAAATAGTAGAATTAACATTCGTAAATACATCAACCTTGTGCTGGCAGAATTCCACCCTTACAACTTTCCTTCCTGTGCAGTCTCCCATCGCTAGCCCCTCTTCTACTGTACTATGTGCTAATCCCCATTTTCCCTGAGAGCATAATATTTCCATGAGATACCTTATAAAGTGTTTTGCTGAAATCCAGCTAGACAACGTCTGCTGATGATCCAAGACAGTTAAGTTTTCTTATTAAAGAAATGCATTAAATTAGTTGTAGACATGATGACAGTATAGAACTGGTTGACTGAAACGTTGCTGCAGAGCCTTAGAACGTGACACGTATGCTCATGCCAGCAGCAGTTTCGGACCTGATGCCTCCGTTTTCACAGCAAGTGCAAAGTCTAGGCACCTGCACAAAATGCTGGCAAGGCATGAGGAGGAATGCTGGAGTCCAGTGGAAAGCACTTTTTCTTTTCTGTAAGAAGTCATTATGGAAGGGAGCACAGCTCAATGCAGCCATTACAATTCTAAGAGTGGGAATTAACTTATTGGAAAAGGTTGGGCAGTAACTCATACAACTCCATCTGGAACAAAGCCAGAAAGGGTCATCAACTCTTTTAAACTCCTTGCTTTATGCAATATGAAATCACTTACTGTTGATGCAAAACATGACAGTACTTGCATAGGTTATTCGAGAAAAATCCATTATCTTGATGTGCCACATACATATCTCTGCAACAGAGCAGCATGCGTGAGCACGTTCACACCAATTGTACAGTGAATTTCAGAAAGAAGAATGCAGCAGAAATGGGAGTTGTTGTATGTGATCTTTTACATGGTGAGTTATCAGCTGATTTACGTAGCAAGAATCCCACAGAGTTAGTTCACGATAAATTCATGAGGCATGTGCTTTTGATCGCACAGTGCTCTTCTCATGTCTTGCCATTTCCAGCTCCTCTTTATCCACATTCCGGAGACAGTATTCTACCTCACATGTTAATTGATGGACAATAAGGACTAGTCTGCATTGGTTGCCTCTTCTGACATGCCATGTTCTGGAAGGGAAGAGATGCCTTAAGAAGTCAGAAGTCTGGGAGACAGCAGTGCAAGCAGGCTGACTGGAGGGGTTACATCTCTCCTTATATACTCAAGCATGTGTATCCATATGTGGAAGAAAGGGCTGGCAGGGACCAGTTCTCAATCAGTTGTCCTAAGACAAAGATGCTCTGTACTGTACATGTGCAACTAAAGCGCTCTCAGGTTCACAAGTCACTTAGTAGATGGATGGCTTTCCCTGCTAAACCAGGCAAGATGAAAACACTTTCAGGGAAAAGATAATACGAGAGAAACAGTCTACAGATTTAAAAGGTACATCAATTCCTGGTTTAAGCCTCAGATGTCATAAATTCTGCAGTCTAAACTAACCCCCAGTTTTTAGCTATACTGCATGAGCATGGCTACACCTAAGGAGTAACTGGAGACACTGCAACCAGCATGGAGCTCGGCACTGGTTAATCACCAGATACCTAACCAGCCTTTTGGAAAGGTTGTGCACTGGTACTACGTTGCTTTGAACAGGCACCTTTCAGAGCAACATTAAGGATGACTTGGAGCACACTGTGGTGTTCCCCAGTTCTCAGCCTCAGTTCTGCTCTCACTGAAGCCAGCAGTAATCTTGGCGAGCATTGCATGTGAGCCCATGGAAGTAGGGAAGACAAACTTTCGCAACCCCCATACTGCTTTATAGTTTGCAACTGCTCAGTACCTAGAAAGAATGTTCCAAAGTTAGTTTTAGGGCACAAAGGCATCCCTGGGTTGTCTTTACTGGGAGACCTACATAGTAGGAAGAACCAGGACGGCATTACTACCGTTGCATGACAGTAACAAACAATCCCATAACAAAGCGATACAACCTAGAGAGGAGTCCAAACAAATCAGAATCTGCTTCTGCACCTTGGCAAATAGTGACCTGTGGGAAGATCGCTGCTTTTCAGCACAGGCAGAGCGTGATAGGAAGAACAGTCTTGGGAAGATCTCTGGCATTTCAACCAGCTGCTACAGTCTGAAGAACTGCAATGAGGGTATGTTCCAGACTCACAAGGCTGTGTCCACCACAGGGTAGGGAGCACTGGCTTGGAGAAAACAACCATACCGGAGCACACGTGCTCTATAGAGAGAGTAACCAGACCAGATATGTCACAGAATCATGTGTCTCATTTTCCCCATCTCTAAGACTTACAGCCAAGAGACGCACAGACAGGAGAGGACCTGCATGAGCTAAGGACTGTGTGCGAAGCTTGGACATTCTTGCTGGTAGGGATATGCCGACAAGGAGACATTTCCTTACGCCAAATGCCCAGTGCACCACCATTCGGTAAAGGGACGTCCTTTGTGTCCAGATACTCAGCTCTGATATAGTGTGTAGTACAAGAACCCCCGTCCTTTTAAACATCCTCAGTAACTGTGGCACTTTGGGAGACACAATAATTAGCATAATTGCCAATTCAGCCTCTAATAATGTACAGTGCACTCATTAACCCAATTAACCCCACACAGCACAACAACCATCACAAACAACACAACTGATGTGGTGGAGGGGAACAACCGCTTGACAGCTCTGCCACATCCCAACGTGCTGACATGACACTTGCAAGGGCTGAAGGCAACTCCCAGCGGCAGGACCCCCACTCAGCTTGGAAACGGGGCACACTGCCACCTGAGCTGGTGTGTTAGCCATGCGCTCAGCCTTCTTCAGCCCTGTCTCAGGGCAATAGAGTTTCTCCTCCCACAAGGTTTTGCCTGGAATGGGCTGGTACATTTAATTAAGCACTATGTATCACCACCCCCCCCCCCCCCAACCCCCCACTCCCCACACATCCCACTTCTCCACCCCCCTCTCCCTGGAAGAGTCTCAGGTGGGATTCACTCGCCTGCTTTTGCTGCTGCTTAATTCAGTCAGGCTGGTAAATAATTCAGCAGGCACTCAGCCAACAAACAAACAGGCAGGCAGCACAAATGGCCAGACAGGGAGATGGAAGAATGAAAGAGAGAAAGCAAAACCAAATGGGAGAGTGACAGCCTTTGCTGGAGCTCCTTTTCTACAGGCAGAACTTCAAGCAAGAAGCTGTGCCTACTTCTTCATTCCCTGCAGTTATGCCCTCATCCCCTAAAGAAGCAGGGTGTTCGTCTGTCTGACACTGCCATGACCTACTGACAACTCACTGGTTGGGGTGGCCCCCCCAGCCTTTTGCTTCACTTTTAGTGAGAGTTTCAGTGCCCTGCTTAAGCTCTTCAGCTTTCAAATCTCTCCATGATGGGCACCAGCAGCTCTTGGGCTAGAGCTGGGCACGTGGGAGTCTGCATCATTGACTCAAGTCTGTTTAGGCCTCTATTTTCCCAGCTGTGAAAGAGAAGATGAAAATCCTTCCCTGCTGGGGTCTCAGCAGGCCCAACAAACAGGAGCAATGCTTGGAGCCTGACAGTTCTTCTGATGAAATGCCAAGCCTTGGCACTTCCAGCCCAGGGGTCACAGAGCAATTTCAACATGAGGCTCTTCACATCACCCTGTGTTACAGACAGGCAAACAGACCCAGGCTGTTTTGCTGAACTTCCCAACTGAAGTTGGGAAGATGCAGCCCATCAAGAGACATGGCTGAGAAGAGCTTCTCATTTTGGCAGCTCTGTGCACCACTCACACCATTTAGGTTATCTGCATGAGCAACTTGTAGGACTCTCGCATCCATGCAACTTTGCAGATGCTGGTTGGAGAGTGGATGCAGTATGGCGTTAAAACAGCACTAGTGAAATTTGGCTAGCAAAGACAACACCAACTCCTGATTTTAGCTGGAGAACACAGCGCAAGGCCAAGCTGTAACCCACTTTGCTATACTGCATGTAGATGTGGGAACAAATGATCAGGCACAGGCAGCAGAACACGACAACCACATTGATTCTCACAAGTGTCTCCTCTCTTCTCCAAACTACAGCAGTTCTCTGACTCTCCATCAGCTTCCGGGGTTGCTTCTCTATCACATCAGCATGCAGAATGTGAGCAGACAGCAAGCAGTAACTTGCAGAGTATCAGTTCTCAGGCAAGAGATTCCCTACCCCCAGCCAAACAGAAAGCTACAAGCATTATAGGAACCTGCACCAAAAGGTCTTGCTGCAGTGACATTTCATCTTGTTAAATTCTGCCTCCCAGACATTCTGCAGGAGAGTTGGCTTTTCAGAAGGTGTCCAGGCCCCTAAGTAAAAGTCAGTCACAGAATAAATCAGAAATCCACATTAACAACCACTGATGATGTTTCAGTAACATTGCTGTTTTCCTACGAGGCATAAGGTTCTTCATAGTTCAAGGTGTACAGTGGTCCCAGCACAGAGGTTTGGTGTTTCCTCACTCCAGTGTAAGTGCTGGAGGCTGTCAATCCTCCACCACTGGAGAAAGCTACCTTGAATACTGTAAGCCTGGCAGCTCAGGGGCAGGGGGGCCACTAAGAGATACAGGAATTATTCCTTTCACAATTCACACCCAGCACATGGCAGTGGAGGAAGAAAGGTTAAGGGTTAGAAGGAATACCTAGAGAATGGTCTCAACGTTCACAGAGACCACTGCCCATTAATTCTGGAGCAGTCAGAGCTGCACAGAGCCCTGGAGGGTGCTTGTGGCAGCTCCACGCAGCTCCCTCACACATCTGCTCCAGAGGTACTTTGCAGGAGAAGGAAAAAAAGTTGTGCCTGTAGCATATTGGCCCTTTGGAACAAGAGAAGCTCACACAGGACTTTAGGAAAACATTAAGAGCAGCGTTAAGTTTAGACAGCATAGTGCTGAGTGCTAGATATAGCTGTATCTTGTGTCTTTGGACACAGCAAGAAATCTCTGCAGTACAACATACTGCTCGGAAAGTAGTACTTTAAGCAATAAAGGCTTTCAATGCAAAAAGTTTTGCAATGAATTTTGGAAGGCCTACCAGGGATGAAAGTTACCTGACACTCTGCCAGGAGAAGCATCACACGAGACTGACTGAGCTCCTACTTTCTTCCCCTTTTGATAATCCAGAGAACGCACCTGAATGCCACTCCTGCTGTTCCAGACTTGGCCAGGAACAAGCTGATACAGACAACACATCCATACTGCAATTGGCATTCTAGGCCATGAGTACCCATTTGTTTTACTTCTATTACCTACCCATATCTGTTGCCTCCCCTGATCTGTCCTGGTGCCAGTTTTACACACTTGTGGCAGAGTATGTTGTGCTGAACTATCACAGTGTAAAAAGGAAAGAGTTTGCCTCTTATTTCTCCTGCCTAGAGTCTTGTCCCTCCCACCAAACAATGCCTAATCATGTGAAGGGTCATAAGAATGACGTGTCTAAACTGTGAATAAAAATATGCAAAGTCTCATTAAAATCAGTTACAGTGTTGCAGTCTTGCAAGGTGTACCTCTATTTCAAAAAGGCCCTCAGGGTTTTCTGGAGAGCTACAGACTCAAATGCTGTATGCTGGTAAATTCATTTAGATGTTAATTAAAAATAGGAATAGTGATACTGCTGTTCCATGATAGGCTACGAACAGAGCTTTTGTAAAACTAATCCTTTAGAATTCTCTGGCTGCATCAGTGAATATAGCAAAAGACATAGTATCATCAAGCACCAGAAATGTAAGTTCCAGCCTTACATAAAAGCTGACTTCCACGAAACCATATTCCAACCAGAGCGAAGCTTTGGGATGATTCAAGGTAAACGCTCCACTATTTTGCCTACAAAAATAAACAATAAACCAAAACATTTGTAGTGGGGTTTTCTGTGATGCTTAACCTTGCAATAGTAATTAAGCTTTCATGAATGTTATTTTGAAAGAGTTTTCTACATGCATAACAACAAATTAGCATAAGATAACCGTATTAATACAGCTAGTTTGTTTTAGCTAGCCATCTGAGTATCCTATGAAATTATCGATGTATGAAGTTAATAACTCAGCAAACTTCCATGTACTACAAATTTGCCAAAATAATATCCAAATCTCCAAGCACTATTGGGAGTCACAGAGTTACCAAAAAGACCTCTCTCAAACTGCTGGGATCCCTCTAGGCCACGACTAGTGCGGGACACAAAGACAACAGGTTTTGGGGGTAGCTTGCACACAATGTGCTCATTAGGTGAATGCCCTCATTCTGTGCTGACCCCTTGCTACAAGATATTTAACAGTATGCATGTGAGGATTGTCACTGAGGTGGTAGCGGAAAGACAAGAATTTCAAAGGAGGTGACAGAGCATTGTACAAACATCTCTTAGATTATCAATTCCCTGAATCTATCCTTGGAGCCACATAATTACAGGAGAGTTGCCAAACTTCAGGATGCAGAAATACCCTTTGCAAGAGGAGGAGACATGCAGGTTGGTTTATTAACATGCTTCATGTGAACATCTTCTGAGTCTCATTGAAAGGGATGAAAAAAAGCAATGGAAGGGTGACTTGAGTAGGCATACATACACGGTAATTACAGGAGAAAGAAGCTTTTTCAGGCTAGGGAATAAGCATTTCTTCTGCCAAAAAAGAGAAAGAAGTAGCAAGCAACAGCCACTGCTCGATTAACAGTTACAGAGTTGTACCTGCTAGACCCTGTGCAATTTAAAGAGAGCCCAGAAAGATGCTCCAGGAGAAACAGATACCTTCTGCTGGCAGGTAGCGAGTCAGTCAGTTGATCAGAGAGCAAAGCGCTCCTGGAGACAAGGCTGCCCCTGTAGCGGCTCAGCCACCATTACGCTATGGTGAGCTGTTAAGCTAGGCGTGGCAGCAGCCTGGCAAGGTGCACTCGCTGACTCCCTGTCAAGTGTTTAGTTTCCTACCACCCACAGTGACAACGGGTTAAAAGGGAAGCAGGGCTACTGCTGACCACATCTGCAAACTGCTTTTGGGTTTGTGCCTGGACCCACCTTGGGTGAGCAATGAAGTCACGTGAAACCTTCTTACAGCAGTTCACTGCAGGGTCGTGCAAACCCCTTCTGGTTTTGGCTCAGGCAAGCTCATGTTCCCTGAACCTCGGTCTGAGATTTTGTTTCAAATACACACAGGCCCTCCAAGCGTAACCACAGCCAAGATCAGCCTGGTTGCAAGTCAAATGTTCAGATGGTTTCCACCCCAAATTGTAAATCCCACCCTGTCACCTGGAACTGAGCCCACTCTGCTCAAACCTCAACCTGCGTTTGGGGGAAACTTGACCCCGGTTCACTGAAAGGTTTGCAGATCCAGCCGGTGTTCTGGGTTTGCAACAAACCCTCCAAAACAGGCAAAATGCCCTTGGTTTTAGGGTTCATCTGGACCTTGTTGTCAGAGTCACGGTGTCATCTAGCGGTGACAGCTTGTATGGGCATACATACGGTACCCACCTCCACGTCCCAAACATCCCCTCAGAGTGCAGTGCAATTGCAGGTCCAGTGAATAACTTTCTCCCAAAGCGCATCAACATTTTGAGAGGCAGAACAGCCCCACCATTTCAGCAAAAGCCTTTTGCACTGTGAGGAGTGCTTTTTGCAAAGGCTCCCTAATCAAGTGAAGGGCAAGCATTGCTTTTCCTATCACTTCTACACAATTAGTAGACACAATCTCCCAGGGAAAGGGCAAACCACAATAACTTTGAGGGACAGCAATCAGCAGCAGGCTCATTTGTAAAAAAGTTTTAAATTCAAGAGTCATTCTCAGCATTAAAGTTGCACCTGCTGAAATGTCACTTTTACCTATACTGTTACCAATAATGCTCAAACCCCCTAGTAATAGATATCAGAGGAAAAAGGACACCAATTTCAGTTTGTTCTTTGAGAGCTCCCTTGCACAGGCACACAGATGTGCTCAGTTCTCAAAAAGTGGTAGCTGATTTTTGGATTCCCAATTTACATCCTGTTGGGTTCAAGTCCCCTAAGAATTGAGCAGCCAAAGCAACTCCCAAATTCAGAGCATATCTTTTGCAAAAAATCAGGCTCCCTATGTCTCACTTCAAGCATTTCTAAAGGAATTTGGCCCACCATATATCCCATGTGACACGGTTATGGCAACATGAATTCCTGCTCCTTGGTGAAGGTGGGAACTGGTGTACCTGCTCTTAAGCCTGCCCCAGTTTTGAGGAAAACTTCAGTGAGATTTAAGCTGGAGTTTTACCTTTCAGCTGAGACAAAGCAGGAACACAAACATGATTGGTTTTCCAGGCTCAGCTGATGGGCAAGAACTCAGTTACCATCAGCCCTGTTCCCATAGCCTCAGGCACTGCACTGAGTCACTTGTCCCACAAGCTGATAACAGCTACATCTCAGGGGAAAAACTCTCTTCAACTTGGAAGAAGGATCACAGCGTCAGCAGAGAGGCAGGGAAAAAACCTAATTTCAGCACCGTCCTGGAAACCAACTGGGTTTTCAGGTTCCTGAGGTCTTTCTGAGGTTTCATCACAGATCCAGCTCAGGTGTTTCCTTGGCAGGTTTGCCTTCCTACCTAGAGCTTAATCCCTACCTCTGATCTAGTCATTCTGTCTGCAAGCTAATGATCTTGAAATTACTGTATATTTGTTTGCCCCTCCTTTGAGCTCTGATCTGTGACACAACAACAGCTGTAGCTGGACTTGCTTCTTTCTTTATCGTCTGGGGTTGCAGCCTAAAGGCCAGGCTTGATGCTGAAAACATTGAAATTCAAATCCCAGTTTACACGTGGGGTAAGGGAGAAAGCACTTTTCAGAGCCCAGGTTTCTCCTGTGATCCATCCCTAGACAGTGCTTTTTAAGCCTGGTAACAGCACAGACCAGGGCTATCTTCATGGCAGAGGATTCCAAAGAACCCGATCCCACTTTTGTCACAGAGAGCACGGGAAGACTGGACTCAAAATGACCACAGGAATTATTCATGATCAGTGAGCTCTTTATAGCTGCACGGATTCAAAGTGTTTTCTTCTCTTGGACCTGTTTTCTTCCCCCACCCTACCACCTGTGTGCTGCTTATCCTGTGAGGCTTAAAGACTTCACAGTGCCACCTACCCACTATGTCTACTGCGAAGGAGAAGCCCAAGGCGAATTGCTCGAAGGTAAGAGAGAATGTTGAACTGCTGTTACATGGGGAGGTTTCTATTTTTTAGTAAGTATTCATGAACCTTAAAATAATGGACAACTTACATCAGAGCCTGCATATGGAATACCTTTCACTCCAAAGCAGCCTTCCAAAAACGTACATGCACAGAACCACAGAAACGTAGCCACCTCTGGAGCTGAACAGAGCTGCTGCTCATCCAACACAGTGCGATAATAGCAAGAACTACTGCGCTGTCCACAACAAACCTCTGTTTTTTGGTAAATGCGCTATGGATTTCTGCACGCTTGCTATACCAGAGGAGGCCCATATATTTAAAGGCTTCACCTGAGACAACAATGCAGAGTCAGCAAAACACATTTCCTTTATGTCCCTTGGAAGGTCAAAAACCTCCCCAGCAGAATATGCCGGAATACAAACTGCCAGGCTCTTGAGCAATTTCATATCTGATATTCAGGTACTCGCTAGCTCTACCACTCAGTGCCTGCCGTGACAGATATGTCACAACTAAAGGTCACGGCAAGTTTTTCCCTGCCAGACTTGCTCGCCTCACAGGAAAGGCAGATTTGTTTAGCCTCAATTGCTGGGTCCAGGTGTCCCAGGCACCATGGCTTGTTTCGGAGTGCCCTCTGCCGCCCAGCCCACAGAGCTGCGAGGCTGCAGTTAACGAGGCCGAGAAAATGAGCGGAATCTCGGTTAAGGACAGACAGCAGTCAGCACCATGCAGCCTCACATTCAGCTGAGGCCCCGTGCTAGAGTCAGGACCTGAGCTCAGGGTCTGGCTCTAATTACCAGAGCTCTAAAGGCAACAGCTTTGGAAAGCACTGCCACCTACCAGGGCTACTCGCACAATGGATTTTCAGGTCTGTTTTCTGGGGCGACTGTAACCTCAGCTCACCTTGCACACCTCACAAAGCTCTTACCCCATTCTTCTCATCTGGGATCCAGGGCTGAAAAGGCAACAGATGCCCCCTGCACTGGCACTACTGGGATCCCTCCTTTGTAGCCATGGGGGGCAGCTTTACCCTTTGCTTCCACCCAGCCCAAGTCACTTGAGTGAAGAGTAACTCCTGTCTCCAAAGGAAGTAGGAAAGCTGACTTTCATCCTTCCCTAGCCCAAAACGTGGAGCCAGGAATCCCTTTGGGGGTCAGAGGGACTCTAAGAACTGCACAGAAACAGTCTCTTTCTAGGTGGTAAGAGATCAGATATTCTAGAAGGTTCTACTAACTTCCAACCTCTAATATTTGGCAAAATTGTTTAGCCAGTCAGTTATCCTTACAGCTCCAAGAAGACTTACCCTGCCCTTACCAATACTCTTTCTGTTCAAGCTGGTGCAGGCAGCCAGCCCTGACACTAAGATTCAAGTTTCTGACTCTCAAAGCCCAAATGTAATGTATTTCTGCAATTTGTTACTTATCTAGGTTAATAAAGTTGTTTTAAGCACAACACCCATAAGTAGCTTTATTGGGTCACTCACTCGTGTACAATCAGGTACCACACAGGCACAGCACTGTCCTGCACAAGAAACAGCTTTGCAATACGTACAGGATTCTCTGTGCAATGAGGTCGGGTACTGCAAAGCTGCTAGGTCTGCGCTCCAAAGAGTGAAGTTCTCAGCAAGGAAACAGTTTGCGTGTGTGCATGTGAAGATGCACATATGCAGTCTTCATCTGTATGCTAACAGCAAGTATCTTAAAAAAGCTTAGATGCAGCAGTCAAAATATAACTCACCAAGTCTTGCACGGGGGAAGAGTACTATATGATAGCAGTATATGATTTTATCTCTTATCTTTTTGTTATCCAGAGGCATATTCCCCTCTGTGAGGTATCACTCCTACACCTCTATGAGGATGGAACTCCATGACTAGCCCCTTCTTATGTCAGGATCAAGGTTACCACCCCACACATTCACTCCTAATCCACACATGCAGCTGGGACTGTGTCCTAGATTTGCTACGATTCAGACATTTTTTCCCCTCCCACAGCAAAGCACAATTTGTTTTGCCAGGCTTGTCACTGTGAAGCCGAGACAGCTTGCTTAAGAACAGACCAAGACAAGTTTCCTAGCTCTGTATCTGTCGCCAGGGAGGGGGTTTTTATTCCCAAAGGTGGGGGGGAGGAGCATCAGGGCACGTAACATAGCCTTTGTGTAGGCACATACACCCACACTCCCAACAATCACTTCCAATTCCCTTCCCCTTTCGGCTGCCAGGCTTCCCTTGGGAAGAGATACCTGAATGCAGTCATGTAGGTAACTTCTACCTTCAGTGAACTGCCAGCCGTTGTTGTCTGCCTGCGGGATTACTGTGATTGCTTATCTATGTCACTGTGTCACCCTCCCTGTTCTGCTCTCCGCAGGCAGCAGAGCCACGCATAACGTTCATAAAGCTTAACACAAGCGTGTTTGCAGTTTGTTGCTGCTACAGTAAGCATTGAGGCTAACCACGGCCATGTTGACCCTGAAAAGGGGCGTGTTAGCATAACAAGACTCCCAGAAACACTATCACTGCTATTAGGCAACTGCTATTAGGCAACTGCTATTGTACCAGAAATAAACACAAAGGCATCACCTAGAACTATAAAACTCTAGTAGTAGGGCTGCTGCAGTTGCAAAGGCCCATCAGAAAAACAGTCCTTCTGGGGAAGTTAATAAGCCAGCTGATGCCAGGACTGCACGTTATCGGAGCTCATCTGCTTTTGCCAGCTAAGTAGCTTAGCTAATAAGTACACTATGTCACCTTACAAATCTTGTGGCTTCAGGATTATAACTCCTGTGACCTCCCAAATGCAGAACCCTTACAAAAGCAGGTGAGGCACAAAAAAACTCAAACCAACCAATCCACCACTGACAAGCTATAGGTAACAGCCTGAGGTAGGCCTCCTTCGCACCAGGCCCGGAAACTGCAGCAGCACCTCCAAACGTTATTTCAAGATGCTTTCAGTAGTAACAAGATTCTCTCAGAAAGCATTTATCTAGAAATAACCCCTGTGCATGCTGTCTTTGAGTGTGCCACGTGCTGCCCAGCAGATTTTAGTCCATGTTACATGGGACAAGCAAAAATGCCATGTCTTAGCACCAAAAGCACAGGCACAATATTCTTCATAGGGACAAACAATTATTAATTGTGCTTTTAAGCTGTATTTACATTCAGGACAAATTCTTTTGTTTACTGCTCGCTTTTTGACAGCGTTCATGTGGAAGCAAGGGGAAAGGATGCACATATTTATGGTGAAAAGCTAAAAAAAAGTCTAATCTAAACTGTTCTGTTGGCCACAATCCCTTTCCCCCTCTCCAGCATTTTCCCAAGAGGACTCTAGCTCCTCTTCCCATGCTTGCTCCTTTCATTGGCTCCTCCACCGAGTTCCCATTCTCTGCCAACCCTGATGCCACGCAGCATGTGCCGGGTGTCCGCAGGGGGTACCGCGGCCCTGCGCACCAGCCAGAACATCACACAGGCACATCTCGCTAATGGAGGTGAATTGCTGCGCTTCAGTCTCTGCCACACATAATGAGATTAGCATTTGAATAGTGCTGATCAAGTTACCCGTGGCACTGAACCCTGGGTCCACCAGATGCAAATGAATTACTATAAATTTTGCTCCTTTCTTAAGGCTCTTTATATGCATGGCCAACACCGAAAGAGCTGCAGTGGGGACAGCCATGGAAGTCTGTCTCTCACCATGACCTGGGATTTCTGAGAGTAGAGAAACCACGGGAGCATCTTCGCTTAGATAATTTTTTTCTTTTTTAAAGAGCATTTTTTCCTCCCTTTTTGATGCCTCTTTTCTCCCTGGGCTGCAGAAATATCAGGACGTATTCTGGCATAAGGTTCAGGGACAAAAACCTTCAGAATACCTTCCTGTAGGTCTTAATTTTATCTGTTCTTAATTACCTGAATGACTTCTGAAAGTCCTGCCAGCCTCCTTGCATAAAGGACATATCCTTCCCTGGTGGGAGGATGAAGGTGAAATAAGTCTATGCCATCTCCAACTGCATTGATTCAGTACCTCTGAAGTGCTTGCAAAACACTAGAGCATCTTAGCGTCCTCACTTCCTCAGTCTCCCTAGAGGAAGATACAGAACATATCCCATTTAAGAAGGATCAGCTTTAGGGTACTGCTTTGCATGATTAAATGTAAACTACCTAATTCCCTCTGTAACTCAACGATGCTCAATGACAGGGAGTTTTCTCCCACTTCTGCACTGCAGGCAGGAACCCTGAGGGGAGGGGAAGGAGGCACAGTCAACTTGCGAAAATGAAATCTGCAGCTAGTCAGCGGGTGAGCATTGGCACACACGACCACCAGGAACCACAGCGAGAAAAGAAGTCACAAGAGCTAGAGCTCACCTTTCCTACTGACATGGAGTTTGAACACATTCACAACATTTCTGCAAGCTTCAGAGCAGAAAAAATGATAACAACCAAGAGATCTCAAATGCAGTCATCTTAGAGTTTTTAAGAGCATACTGCAAACCAACTTGCTCTTGTGATCACTCCAGCTGACCTCTACATGCAATTGGCTCCAGCTGCTTTCATTTCTCTGGACAAACTTGACAGAAGAACCTAAGATTGCATCAGCTCTCCAGGCAGCCTGACTGAAGTATGCAAAATAAACGAACACTGTGAGGAACACCCAAACTCATTCACTTTCCAATACAAAACCCTGGATGGCTTTAATCGCACTCTAGCAAATTCTGGGCATCCTATGCTAGAACACACAGAAATTGCTACATAGGTTGAGATCTGCAGCTGGGAGTGTACTTTCTGAAGTACAGCATTAGCAGAGCTCCATTTATTCTTCATAATATTATTATTCACCAGCTGATAGTCACTTCTAGCCCCAGATATTTCTAACAATGCTACTACAAGCTTTTGTTAGGAAGTTTACACCTATCAGCGTTCATTTATCCTATAGTCATTCAAGAGAGCAACTTCTCATGCCATCTCTATTTACGCTAGCTCTTAATTGATCTTCTTGTCATAAGGCTGCTTGAGACACTCATCTGGGTTTTCATTTTACACAGTGCATTTATTTTGAGGTGCAGGAAGGGAAAATAAATGCACATAAGCGTTAACTTGAATGAGCAAAATATTGGAACGCCTCACCACCTCCCCTGAGAAGAGAAGGCTTCACATCTCATCACTCCACCTGCTCCCCATTACAGGAAAGGTGTGAATATCACATCTGTAGCATCAATCAGCTCCTTTTCCTATGGAGCCTGACTAGGTACAACTATCCATAGAGCACAAAAATTACTGCATGTCCCAGTGGCTGGTATAATAAAGCTGAATTAAATAATTAAAGCAGTTCTTGCACACCATTTCTCCCCAGTGAACCTCCAAATGTTTTTAGAAAGCCAGTGGCACCTCCCCATTTTGCTGATGAGAAAAGGAGCTCGGAGCCCACCTTGCTGCGAGCCACCCACCACACGGGCAACAGACATTAGCACATGACCCATTTTAACACCTGTGGCAAAAACCCAAGCCATTTTTTAATAAAACAGGCAGGCTGCAGCCTTTCTGCACTGGGAAAGGGCCTGGCCATCCACCTTACAAGCAGAGCCAAAGCATGCTGCCCTCGCTGCCTCCCTGAGCTGTAAGCACAGCAGCTCGTCGCCCTGCCACCGCCTCAGCTGCTGTCTCCAGCAGGGTCCCCCCCTTGGCAAGCCCGGCTTTGGGCCAGCTGCCCCCACGCAGCTCCAGCTGCTCCTGGGCCAAGTAGACATGCTGTGAGTTCCCTCAGCAAAGCAGAAACTCACACATGGAGATTCAAGTACTGAATCAAAGGTGCTCAAAAGAGCACGCTACCAAGGGGAAGAGATGTGTGTGGCCACGCCATCGGCCTCTGCCGGAGGCCAGCTCCCGGGTAGCCCCAGGAGCCCGGGCTGGGCAACCACAGCCCTGGGCCCTTCTGCTCAGAGGCCAGGGCCCTCGTGTGAACAACCGACTGCCCCGCCGGCTGGGTGCCTCTCACTGGACACCCACCCTCAGGGCACAGACCCGCCTCAGGGCCGAACCCACCTCATGACACCTGCGCCACTCAGGGCTGAGCCCCTCCAGGCGCAGCTTCTCCTCAGGGCTGAGTCCCCTCAGGGCTGGGCCCCTCCGGGCACAGCCTCTCCTCAGGGCTGAGCCCCCTCTGGGCACAGCTTCTCCTCTGGGCTGAGCCCCCTCTGGGCACGGCTTCTCCTCAGGGCTGAGCCCCCTCAGGGCTGAGCCTCCTCAGGGCTGGGACCCTCCGGGCGCAAAGTCTCCTCAGGGCTGAGCCCCTCTGGGTGCAGCTTCTCCTCAGAGCTGGGCCCCTCTGGGTGCAGCTTCTCCTCAGGGCTGAGCCCCCTCAGGCACGGCTTCTCCTCACGGCTGAGCCCCCTCTGGGCACAGCTTCTCCTCAGGGCTGAGCCCCTCCGGGCGCAAAGTCTCCTCAGGGCTGAGCCCCTCTGGGTGCAGCTTCTCCTCAGGGCTGAGCCCCCTCAGAGCTGGGCCCCTCTAGGCACAGCCTCTCCTCAGGGCTGAGCCCCCTCCGGGCGCAAAGTCTCCTCAGGGCTGAGCCACCTCTGGGCACGGCTTCTCCTCAGAGCTAGGCCCCTCTGCGCACAGCCTCTCCTCAGGGTTGAGCCCCCTCAGGCACGGCTTCTCCTCAGGGCTGAGCCTCCTCAGAGCTGGGCCCCTCCGGGCGCAAAGTCTCCTCAGGGCTGAGCCCCCTCAGGACTGAGCCCCTCCGGGCACAGCCTCTCCTCAGGGCTGAGCCCCCTCCGGGCGCGGCTTCTCCTCAGGGCTGAGCCCCTCTGGGCACAGCTTCTCCTCAGAGCTGGGCCCCCTCCAGGCACGGCCTCTCCTTAGGGCTGAGCCTCCTCAGAGCTGGGCCCCTCCGGGCGCAAAGTCTCCTCAGGGCTGAGCCCCCTCAGGGCTGGACCCCTCTGGGCACGGCCTCTCCTCAGGGCTGAGCCCCTTTGGGCCCATGCCTCCTGGCAATGGGCCCCTCTGGGCTGTCCCGCTCAGGTGCTCCCAATGGCCTCGTCAGCCACAGCTGCAGAGGGCCAGGGCAGCCCTGCCCATTGCTCCCGCCACTCCTGGCAACAGGCGCTATGCCCAGGGCACCACAAGGCCCCTTTCCCCGGGCCCCACAGCATGCACGGACTGGACATCTAGGGGCAGGAACCCAAACCCTAAAGCTGGGACTGTCTGAATTTTCAGGAGCACATTCTAGAAGGACGAGCCTGTAGAATGGACAGGCATTTGCCAAAGTCCTGTGTCCCAGCCCAGGATGGGGGGCTACTTTGTCAGCAGCACAGGGGAAGCTTTACACCTTAGTCCTACATCTCGGCTCCGTATGTGAGGCCTGCACAAAACATCTATGAACAAAAAAAGTTTTATGTAAGATGGATGAGAAGCTGAAGAAGAAATCTGATTTCTCCAGTAGAAAGAAAGGTCACAACATAATGAAGAGTACAGAAATGTACTGAATGATGTAGTGTACAAACTAAAACTCAGCGCATGGCAAAAGATTTGCAACAGACACAAAGTCTAAGGTCTTTTATTACATTTTATAGATTAAATATATCTGCAGTAGAGTCTCTTTTTTAAAACACACAAAAGGAAAAAATACATTCTTCATGTACATATGAAATTCTGACCACATAGCAGGGACCATGTACAGTGCAAAGTATGAACACAGCTACACAGACGTCACCACCTTGGATGATTATCAGGCTTTTTCTACAGTAAAATTAGAACAAGTCAACATTTCTGCTTCCGAAGAAAAATCCAAACCCTTCCCTTCCATGGGATTGTGCAGGAAAGCATTTTGGGTTTTTTGAGCATGGTTTTTTTGTGTTTTTTAAATTTTTTAAAGGTATTATAAAATTCTTGCATTCCTTCAAAAATTATCAAACTCCACAAGCCTGACCTCCTTCACACATTCATAATAGTAGTACAATTTTTATTGTGATTGCAGCCCAACTCCAAAAATCGAGGGAAAACCAGAAATATATATAACCTGGTAAAGAGAAAGGAATGAGTCAGACTGATTGTTGCAATGTCCAGGAAACATGTACCCACACGTGTGCACAAATACACAAAAGATGGAAGATAGCGAGGTGTGATTGAGCATCTCCTATTTATTACAAGTTTGGAGTGAGGGCACGGGGCTGCATGTTTCACTTCAGCAGTGAATCTCTAGTGTCTCTCAGTACGGGATGTCATTCTGGTAGTACTGGATCATGTCGTATGTTCTACTCCTAGAGAAGAAAAGCAAAGCCAGAGTAAGTCGAAGTGTTTTTAAAAACAAATAACCAAACAAACCGAAACAAACCACTGCACCCACTCTCACAGAAACAAACATCAAGATCCCACAGAAACAAAACATGGGTGAAGGAAATTAGCTGCTAATCAAAACTAGCCCTACACACTCTGAAGGCATTGTGAAGGCCCAGTTACTGCCTGGGCAGTCCAGCACAAAACATCCTGCTCTTGTTTAAACTAGATTAAAAAAAAGTATTTCCATGCTTCTCTGTGGCAACAGCAACAGTAGCTTGGATCCTGTGCGTGGACAAGCCAGAAGCACCTCACATTGCACTGGCAGTTTTAGGAGAAGGAAATACACAGTGAACAAAGCAGGATCATCAGGGCTGCATGGAGACAGGATTATGTGGAAATAAAAGTAATCTTAATTAAGGAGAATGCTAATAATGAAAATAAAACTGCAGGGGAAATAACAGCATTAATAGCAGCATCTCTGATGAGTGACTGAACAAACAAATCTAAGCCTTCTTACAAATACCTCAGTTATCTGTGGGCAGAGCATATTCAGGTCACAGACTAACCATGCCACAGGTAGAGAAGCTCAAGCTTGTCAGAACAAAGCTGGCTCTGGGCAGTCACACTGCTGTGTGACTGCCTTCGTAACCCCCAATGTTAATCTAAGATTCTGAGCAGATGCACCAGCAAGCACTAGAAAATCCAATTCCGTTCTAGCAGGGCTGTATCTGAGCCAGTAAGCCTTGCTGGTCTCAAGCTGACCCCATATAGAACTACACAAGAGTTTGTATTAGACTCCCCAGTATATCCCACAAAGTCTGTATTATCTGGGATAATAAACATCTTAAGTGCATGTTTTATTAAGTATTAAATTTAGTATTTAAAGTATTAAATATATTAAAATTACATTTTACATGTCATTCCCTTTCAAAAGTTTTGCACAAGATACCAAACTATTTGTATACTTGAAGAGAAAAACCTACAGTTGATTGGCTAGCTAGTGATTAAGCTGATTTTTAAATTGCTAAGAACTGATTATTCCGTTCTGCATACTGAATAGTAGATGGCAAATAAACATGGCCCAGCTACAAAGATGTTAAGAAACCGCACTGCCAGTGTTCTCTACCTGAGGCATTTTCCCTAGCCAACATTATACAGTAAGTAACATGGTCTAGCAAAATGATTAATATGTTAATGTAATATCAAGTCATGAAGAAAAAATTAGTAGAAAGATTAGAACTCATTTCTAGAGAAAAGAGTCAAATACACTTTTGCACAGAACAGCAGCTTTGAGTTTCACGAGGATATTCAGGCAACTTAATACCTACAAAAGCAATTATATAAACACATTTTGAAAAGTCACTGTAGTCCTGTTTCAGCTTCATTCTTAGACCAATGGACCATGCATATTGTTTTTAAGAAACCTTCTCCTTACAAAATAAAGGGGAACAAGCTTCAAGATCAACCTCTTCATTCTGAGCAGAAGGCATGCCATTCCTGTTGCCATTCAACACCATTCTTTACTACTTACCCCTTAATTCACAGAGGTGACCCTACCCTAATACAAAGGGGATATCACAACTAGGCATATAACTCTACTAGTACAGTTGGCCGTGCCCTAACATAGGAACCAAAATGCTTAACTTTTGGCCCAAAGATTCACTCTGACAGAAAATCTTCTATTCTTTAGACTAGCTGGCCTTGCTATTTGACCAGCCTGAGCTTAAGCCTTCCTTCCCAGCATAAAAGGGAAGAGATGTAGCATGTTCAGAAGCAAACCTGCTATCCTGCATTATCTAAATATCAACAACTCAAAAATGTTTAGTGTCTGACTGATAAAAGTCTACTTTTTAGCTCTGCTCAAAGCTTGATGACCTTCCTTCAGCCATAGGGAAAAGACATGCATAGATGCCAAACCTGTTGCTGAGAAAACAATTCTGGATGATCTTGATGATGAAAGTTGCAGCTTCCCGTTCAGTCATGTTGGGGCTGAACCTGTGTCTATATGCAGAAAACCACAAAAAGCAAGAGTAAAATTAGTAAGGTTTCCTTTGAGCATGACAGAAATGTGTCTTTGCACAAGCTCAGCCAGGTGCTGATTTCACTTGCTGCAAGTACCTACTTCTTGTGAGAGTACCTCATACAAATTGTGTAATGTTTTAATAAGCACTTGCTGTTAGTTTTATAGTGGAGACAGAGGCTGTGAACTTTTCATCAGTCTAGTGGTAACTTTAGGAACAGCAGATCCCTCTTTCTAGGCAGCTGCTGCTTTTAAAATACCTTTGTACCTAGTGCTGCCCTTGGAGCTCCAGCCCATCATACTTCATGAATCTGTGCTTATCTTTAGGAAATTGTAGGAAGTTACACACAGGAAATGCTGAGCTAACTCTGCTCACTCTGGAGCTAACTCTGGAGACTTAAGCCTGAAGGGCTGTTTAAAGTGTCACATTAGAATCTGTATTTGCCTAAGCTGTTGGATGTTACAACATAGTCCCATTCAGTACTGAATTATCTGTAGAACAAATTTTAAGATGCTGTTCTTCAGAGTCCAACACCATTTCAGAGGGCATCAGACTCTGCCACACATTACCTCTCAATTAAAGCAGATCTTTTCTTTACAGTCTTATTTTACTAGTTCTGCAAACCTAAAGATAACCTATTTGCACAGTCACTGAACAGCTTGAATTAATTCTATGAAA
Source organism: Morus bassanus (assembly GCA_031468815.1). Lineage (NCBI taxonomy): Eukaryota > Metazoa > Chordata > Aves > Suliformes > Sulidae > Morus > Morus bassanus. The sequence continues at coordinate 31,480,396 of CM062577.1, forward strand.
AGGCCTCTGAAATTCCTACTTTTGGAGATATTCTATAAACAAAAGTTACCATTTTTACAACATTAAGATATTTAAGATATTTGAGTAGCATGACACCTATACTCACTGCATAAGTTGTGACAGTATACAATCTGTGAAGAACATATGAACGTTTTCCAGTTCATACATATGCTGACTTACTTCAACAGCTTGATTGTCTGCCCTCGGAAACAGGGCAGCCCTGTGTCCAACATTAATGTAACCAGTGAGACAACAGCATCCATATAAGGCCTAGAGAAAAAGAGGACAAAAAGGTTACAGCACTCAAACTTCTGCAGCCTCAGTAGGTAAAGTAGGCAAGCTGAGGAGTTCAATGAGCTGGATCACACCTTTTTCTGTAATTAAATCAACACATGTAATCCTCTTACATTTGCTGGTGGAGCTACACCATTGCTTGCAATCTGTCACTTTAATTAAATTTCACTCCTTTCTGTTGGACTACCAGATACTCAGAATGCTGCAAGATGAACAGTCTCAAGGAGGATTATACAAAGCAATGCTTTAGTAAACAACATTTCTTTGGCATCAGAAAGGTGAATCAGTGCATCAAAACAGTACAAAAGGCTGAAACCAGCAATACCACAGTAATGGATTATCCTCTCATTCCTAACTACTCTAGACAATTCCTAATTCTCTGCTGCATCAGCCCAGCTTCCCTTCTCCTTCCTCTCCCCGCAGTGAGAACACTGATTACCTACCAAGCTATTACTCTACTACTTGGGTCACATTTTTGCCTGGACACAAAACTTTTGCCAGACTGCTCCCCCTTCAAGGAACCAAATCGATCTTGACTCCAAGACAGCCCTTCTGGGGCTACTAGCTCAAGAAACTTTGATTCTGTAAGATAACATCAATAATACTTTATATTCGTGATAGAATGAGCTTTTATCTGGACTTTATTGTACTGTCCTCCTCCTACCCACATGCAACATCCTCTTCATATACATTTATTAGTGCTCCTGCACATTAAAGCAAACCCTGTTTGCTTGGTATGGAGCAAGGTGAATTTGCAAATCTTTACTCTGACTGGCTGGCAATCACAGCTGAAGAGCTGAGCTACCAAAACCCCTGCATATTTTACATCAGAAAATCATAGCACTTTTTCACATCTCCTACCTAATTAACTAGCTGAAATGGTGATCAATGTGATTGTCCTATTTGGGAAAACAAGAAATATTTTGATTCTCCTGTAGTTTCTTACTGCAAAGCTTTAACAGCATACTAAATTGTGTGAGGAAATGTGTGTAACATCACGTTTATAAATTGAATTTCGTATATAAAATTTTCAAATGTAACCTAAGAACAGAAAACCCCCCACAAAGTTAGGCTGTAAAACTGCAGGATTATTAAGTTGTTTCAACATTTGCAAGACGTACCAGGACAGTCTGACAGGCTTAGACCCCCTACAGACAAATGTTTATTATTATTATTTATCTTCTCATCTGGTTTTAGGCATGCAATCACTTCCACTTTTGAGCAGTTAAGAACATCTTACCTGACTGCCAGATAGCCTCTGACACACATCTCCATAAACCATTTGAATGGAGTTGCCTCCATCTTTCCTCCCATTATCATCACCATCTCATCAGTCAGCTTAATGTCAGGCTCCCAGCCCAGATTTCCACCAGGTGAGCTTTCAAACATGAATCCAAAATCTGTGCACAAAAGATAAGCTGCCTCATAAACTTTATTGGTTAATTGTGCGCTGTCAAAGCTGACAGAAGAACGGAGAGGTGGATTTCATGTATTAATACCTACTTCTTCTACCAACATTTCAACTCCAACTGGAAAAAAGCTTTGGTGAAGTGTAACACCACCACCAAAAGAATCATCACCATGACATTAGACTAGACGTAAAAATGACAACATCCAATAAACTCCTTGCTGAGACATCTGTGCGGTTCCACAGAAGCAAAGCTAAAGCAGAGGTTGCAGCCTCACACAATTCTATACGTTTGTCAAATTTAATTCATACCCATACAGTGATGAAAGGAACCCAAAAGATACATTCATATATTTACACATATATACACACACATATATGTATGTACGAATGCGTAAGTACGTACGCATGCATAATCCATACATACAAACGTATGTACTTTCCTGAAGCTGGGAAAACTTTGAAAAGCTAAATTTACACAGAAGCAGCCAACACAAATATACATATAATACTGAACAGGCATGAAAAAATCCCATGTATATTTACAAACTGTGAAATCAGTATACAGATTGATCTCAAAAGGGAAACGGCGTACTGCCTTCTATGAGCAATACTTTACAGCAGAAGGGAAGGGTAACTACTGAAATTCAAATGCAGTTATGACTGACCAATATGAATGATGTGTCCCTTTTTGTCCAGCATGATGTTGCCATTATGCCTGTCTTTAATCTGGAGCAGAAACAGGAGAAGACTATACGCAGCCATACTGCGGATGAAATTATAGCGAGCCTGTACAAACAAGAAGTTAAATCAGAACACAGAGAATTTAATAACTCTCCATCCCAGGAGCACATACAGCTGAATGAAGTTTTTATCTTTTTTTCCATTCATGATTAGTTTGAAGCAATGTTCAATGATATTCTCCATACATCTACAGCTGCAATAACTTCTTTAGCTAACTCACTCATAGCTAAAAATGGATTACCAGCATCAGAAACCAGATGCAGCATTGTGGTAGTCATTATCCAATTATTTGTCATTATTTCTTATAGCTAGAATGTTTCTCAGTTGAGATTTTGCTGTGCTTGCCAACTGATATTTTACCTTCTGGAATGCAAGGGTAGACTCATCTCCATATTGCCTTGTAAAGTAATCATACATCCCAAAGTCTGTCTGCCTGCCCAGCTGGTCACGGGATGTGCAGTCAGGAATGCATTCAATAACACCACACTGAAGGGGAAGAAGAGAAACAGGTCTGTAAAGCACGCTCCCAACATATATTTTGTTCATGGCTCTTGGCAGTCATACAGGTCCCCTGGGAAATGTGGGGAAACCTATAGATCACTGAATACAGAATTTCTAGTTTATTCATAAAAAAAGTATATCCAGTTTTTTAGGATTTCCATCCAACATAAGACAAGCTCTGTGACTTTCCACTGACTTGTGCAATGTAATCCCAGAAATTGAACAACAAACATGAATAACCACAGGCAGCAAAATTTCAGAGCCAAAAGCTTTAGAAAAGGAGAAAGCGGGAGAGGACTCTGTTGCTGGTACTCCAAATATTTGGTGTAAGTGATGTGGGCAGTATTTCCTTGCAGTATGAAATTTTTATGTGTGCTGGAAGAGAAAGTCTTTCTTAATTAGGAACTAATTTTCTACAGCAGTACAGTTAATTGCCCACTTACCCCAGGAGCTGTTGCCACCACTCTGTATGGAAATACAAAGAGATCCAGGCCTACCAGCTGAAATATGTTCTTGAAGAGATCGATGATTTGTAAAGCTAACATGTCCTGTTATACAAGAAAAAAATTGCACAAGCATTACAGGCATTATGGATCATAAGTTAGATTACAAAAGTGCGCTGAAGAACTCTGAAGTGAACAATAAGTTACCCCAGCAGGTCTGCAGATGTGTGCTTGTGCATGCACTGTGACTCTGGGGGAAATCAAAAAGGGAAAAGATAAATGCTGTTTAAGTGGGTAGCAAGCAACACTGAAGATTTAACTGCTGACCTATGAAGAACAAACTTTTCCATCACTCTTTGATAAGAGGGCTACTAATATAACTCCAGGGATAACAGCTAGCATTCCCCCTTAATCAAAAACAATCAAACTTCAATGTACAAGATATCACCTTGGAAACTACTGCTATGTTACCAATAGTTCAATCAAAAAATAAACTCTGAAAAAGAATTTTAAGTCATGGTAAGCTGTCTTGAAAGAATGGCCTTTGTTTCCAAACCAGAATTTCTCTATGCTACAACACAGTTCTCTCTCTCAGCCCATAATTACTGGAGATTCTCAAAATTCCAAAGAAGAATATTTCTGTATGAGAATTATTTTCTTCTTACATATTGTCACCTACAAATCTGTCTTCTGTAACTGCAAAGCCTGATCGCTTTGTACCTGTCTGCAGTCGTCGCCCACTTTAAAGATAGCTGCCTGCCAACAGATTTTCTTACTGTCCACCCCTTCTTCTGCACTTTCATCTATGGAATCAGAACGACAACGCAGACCTGCAAGAAGAATACAAAGCAAAACCCAGACACAGACTTTAATTAGTAACTTTCTATCATGACAAGCTCTCTGCACTCAGAAACACAGCGTTTCATTGCAGGTGCACTACAGATATTTCTGCCTTACAAGGTGAATGCCATAAGATAGTCCCTTTGTCTGCTGGAACATATCAAAGCAGTGTTCATGATTTACCTGATAAATGCCTGAATTGCATTAGCTAGTCAGCTGGAGCATCCCACAAAATTTATGATGAGAAAAAACTGCCAAAACCTGGAGTTTTCTCCAGTCTAAAAACCATGGAAAGGCAATCAATATATATGTTAGTCTAAAGTAACTGTTAACATTTCTTCAAGATACCTATGTGGCTTGCTTCTTGGGACTTAAAAAAAAGGGGGGGGGGAAATGGAATTTAAGTTTTCAGAATTTTCTTCTCTCTTTCTTTGATCCGGTTTCATTTCCGAGTCGAACCATTGCAGATACAGTTCAACATGGAAATAATTCTACTGCAGCAGTACAGGTCACTAAAAGCAGGTGATATTAAAGGAAATGCTGACTCTTAATTAGTAGTGTCAATGATTAAGATGCAGTTACTAACCTTCTTTTTCAAGCTCACTAACTCCACATCGTTTCACTTTAAATTTAGCCAGGTAGGGTGCTTTTGCTGCACTAAATTGTGATAAAAACAAAGATGATGATGAGTGCAAGTTAGCCAAACAAAAATTTCTAGAAAAATACCTAAATATCATGAAATAACTTAATGGGAGAATATAACAAGAGCATGGTACCTCTGCATAGGAGTTCCTGATTTATAATCAATGTCCAGAACAATAGCTTCAGGATTGCTGGGCAAGTAACAGCCTGCAAAATGGAGCAGACAGCTGAGAACAAATCCACTGGTTAGTGTGACAATGCAGGTTGGAGAATAACTGATGTTGGTGTCTGTAACTTCAGTATGTAGTTTTGAATTAAATAAGATGTTAGAGATAAACAGGAGATTACAGTCTGTGAGCCACGAAGGATGCAGTATCCTTTGCATCAGTGAGTGACTGCCAGAAACAAATAGAACAGTTTTGAACTAACACTGCAGAATCTGTACCACAGAAATGTACAGACAGGACTTCTTTTACAATAGTCCCTAATAAGATGTGGCAGTACATCCCAGTGCACTAGGGAAGGCCCTTAGCAACCAACACATGGTAGGAGAATTAAGACCTTTTAGAGAGAGATCAGGAAAAGCTTTCATCAGACTCCATTTTAAAGAGAAGATTCAGATTGGGAAAACAGATGTTAAAGATTTGTAAGGACCTCAGACAATGATGTTTCAAGGGAATTCCTGATGGGAGAAAAAGGAGAATGAAAGGAACTTGACATGCTTCATTCTTGAGATAACATAACTTCTCAAAAGCAACTCATCTTTTTTAAAAAGAAGGTGGTCCAAAGAAAAAGAACTTATTTATCTTCCCTCTTCAGACACACGTTTCTACTTTTATCCATGATGTGCGTTATCTAACTTGCTCTTGGCCAAGTTTTGATGCACCATACAGAAATTATTGTGTGGGTAAAAATGTTTGAATTGTTTCAAGAGAGAAACAATCCACCTGTAACAGAAGAACAGCCATCAGCACCACAACTGAGAGTTGCCACTTGCAAGATTTCACGATTTGCTTGCAGAAAATACAGTACTCATGTTGAATGCAAAAAGCCCACTATATTATACAATTAAATCACTCCTTACCAGGCTGCACTTTCACCTCAGATAGAGCACTCAAACAAGCTTTTTTTCTTTCATCTCCTTTAGGGAATGGCCTAGAAAGATGAATGACATTTTATTTATCTGCATACTATATGTTATTCTATGTATTAGCCTCAAATTTGTTTCAAATTTATACAAATTCACTAAAAACGTTTCATCTTGTAACGACAAAGATCTCTTACTGCACCACTCCAAGAGAACTTACAGGCTCAATACCTAACCAGAACATTCTTCTATCTTAATGAAGGTTACAGTCTTTGCTTTGTTAATTTAACATTAATTTGACATATAGGTTGCTGACAAACCCAAACAGCATAAGAGATGTGAATGAAATACATGAAGGCTCTTCCTTATACAGAAATTTGAGCCTAATTATACCTTTGTAAGCACCGCTATACCAATATAATTTTCCCTTGTGGAACTTACCTCAAGAATAAGAACATTGCTAACTGGAAAAGAACAAGCCAGCAAAATGCCTATGCAATTACACGCCTAATTTGTTCACATACTTAGCACGACTGCAGGTGCCAACTGGATAATTGGTAACATGGTTAACGATTAGTACGTACAATTACCCAATCTGCACAGGCACTTGTGTTAACCGTCTATTGAAGTCAGTCACACAATTGCATGCTCACCTGGTGTAGCAGCATGCAACTGAAAGGTATTACTTATGCTCTACTTTTAAGCAGTACAGCAGACTACTGAAGCAGCAACATAACACTTAAGATAATGAAATCATCACAGATGATGCATTTATTCATTTATGCCATCTACAGAGCAAACGGCATCTCCTCTATGTCGTCTTTACATTGGAGATGCACAAAACCCAGATTCATTTTAAGGCTCAGGTGCAAAATGCAATGCTTGCAAAGCACAATTATTATCAGTTGCTCAATTATGACTTCATACTAACAAACAGTGGATTTATTTCATTCTAAATATCAAGATATTCAGATCCTAACCCCCATTTTTAACTCATCGTACTGGGTGAAAACGTCTAAACACGCACGTAGAACACACCTAATATTTGATTGTTTCTGTGTTGTAAGTGTCCTTTAGCCTGATGCCCTTATACTGGTGGTTTGCAAAGCTTCATTTTAAAGGAGGTATGTTCCAGGAAATACATTTTATAGGACTTTCAAATACTTTCATACACCAGAGAATGTTTTAAAAATATGCAACAAAACCACATTTACAGACTTAGAGCTTGTGTGCTGAGCTGCTGCCATCCACTGGCAAGCTCTGCGAAAGTTAAATTACATCTTACTGCAGTCTTTACAGTCAACAGTGAGAACCTCTCTGTGAGCACGACTTTCAGTTTTAAGAGATCAACAATCCAATGTTTATGACTCCAAATCTTTCTCCATAACCACAATGTAGGAATGAATGAAAAAGACTTATATATGCAAAAAGAACAAACATCTTGGAATTGTACTGCACAACGACATCTCTTTGAGAAGAGGAAAAGACAGTTTCATGGTGTTTTAGCAGAAGCTAAACCATTTACCCATGCTTGAGGTTTTTTTGGTTTTTGGTGGTTTTTTTTGGTTTTGTTTGTTTGTTTTTAAACTCCACACAAAATGTTGATATCAAGTTATAATATGCAAAAAAAATGACAGTCAATCTGGTAGGCCTAAACAGAGAAGTGCTGTTTTTCCTGCCTGAATCAAGCTCTGCTTATTGTTCAGGAGAACATTGGCAGCATATCCAAAAAGCCAAATTAATGATGCAGGTGACAACTAGACTGAGGGGATTTCAGCTAGGACAAGAGCACCAATTGCTTTACCAATTCCATTCCCATACCAGTGTACTTTTCTATGGAGCCTCATTCCACTATTACCAACCACAATGTGTTTGATAAAATCAGATTAAAAACTAAAGTTCAAGTTTAGAATCATCTGCTTCCAAAGTAAAAAGTTATCGCTGTTTCAGACAGACTGCTCGCTCAAAGCACGAGCACTGAGATCAGGGCAGATATGAATTACCCCTAAAAGTAAAATTAAAATGAGCCTTTGCATCCTACTACAACTCTGAAGTTACATTTAAGAAGAAACTCATTTTCTTAACATATAAGTAATTAATTCTTTTTTCCTGAAAACACTATCCCAACACTCCTAAAAGCAACTCAGCCTCTTAATCAGGACACTGGTAATTAACAGTGAGCCCCCAAAGAGCACAGTTTCTGAAGTACAATACTTACTTGATAATGGCTGAAACATTAGTAATTTTATTAAAGAAATCAAATTCCCGTTGGTAGAACTCCTTGGCTGGGCCAGATAATGAGCCAGTTATCTCCTCTACTAGCTGCTCCAGAAGTTCCCCAATGTCAGCTGCACGGGAAAAAGGAAGCATTTGTGTCAGAAGCTTATTTCAGAAAGCTAAGGGATATGGGTGATGGAAATAGCCACCTTCAGATAGTATTCAAAAAAAGGTACTGATGAAAACATTACCGCATCTTTTTTTATGCATTCAGTCAGGTAGAACACTTCTACAGCATGGGCCCTACCTCTACAAATGAAAGGGAAGTTCCTAGCTAGAAGGATTCCTCCTGCCAAGAGAGCAGGAAGGAGATTTAGTCTGAACTGAGACAAGGAAAGGAGTCAAGCTGGACTGTATTTTAAAGCACTCACGATCTTTTTGGTGTCCTTCTTCATCCAGGTAGATATTAGTTTTCATGTTCCAGATGAACTGGTGAGCCAAGAGCTGGGATTTGGCAGCTGCCCACAGGATGTATTCTCTGACGTACCCCATCTGCAACCATACCCAGTCCAGTAAGGATCAAAGATCATTACAACTCTAGCAGACTTGATATTACTGCTTCTAACAGCTACTCTTCAAACTCAAAAATATTTAACAGATCGACAGAAGACCTCTGTACTCTCATTCACGTTGCTAAAAAGACCTTTGAAGAATGACATTGTATTTTAACAGGTAGTGAATTGACCTAAACTGTTTTCAGCTTTATTACTGACCTGTTCCGTTATTCTAACCAACCTTCTTCCCACCTCTGTGCCATTTTCTGTCTGTTCTATTTGGATTTCAGGTCTCTTTTAGCTTACGGCATCTCCCAGTATGTGTACAAAGCACAGTGCAATAGAGACATTGGTCTTGCTCGGCATCACTAAGTGCTCCTGTAATACCAGAAATCTAGACAGTGTCACATGGACTGCATATTTTGGTGGCACGTGCTGGCACAGTTCCACAGAAATTCTAGAAAATAAGAACAAACTTACAAAAGAAGGTGAAGTGTACAAGGGGATCGTACTCATTCCAGAAGCTGCATTCCCTTTCCTCTACTTGCAGCTACTTCTGTAGATGTTTCTATGTCTGACTGATATTAACAGACACGACGTCTGATGTTCATGCTCTGCATTGCAGAGGATACTTATCTATGTAAAGTTCTCAAAGGATAACTATATACAGTCACCTACACTGCTGGCTGGGGATGTCTTCACCTGACAGTAATGCACTGACCACAGTTCACATACCTTGTGGGCAGATAACAATGAGCTCACATTAATGAGCTCTGAACTTGGTTGTCAAGCTTTACTTCTGGCTTCTGCAAGATGAAGCTAAGATCTGATATCATACACATGATGGAGCACAAGACACCCCCTAGATGTCTCCTCTGGTTAACTCCACAGCAAAATGATTAAGGACAGTGATTTAATTTAATTACTGATTTTCTCATGCAGACCTTCAAAAGCTTTATTGAGACAGAGTCCTCATCTGGGGTTTCCCATAACGAAATGCTTTCCCGACAGATGAGCTACATAGCCTCTGGTTTCTCAAGTTTACCTGTTCATAAAAAGAGGTGTATCCAAAGCAAGCCAGCCTCTAGAAACAATAATTTTTCTTCTATGTATCAGATATAGGACAATAATAAGCAGCATTAGTTTAAGCTTAAAATTTGTCTGATTTGCAGTTTTAAGTCTAAAAGCTGCTTTAAGAATCTGTTTTGTTCATATGCAGCTGTTTCAGATCCTCACCTTGTCATACCGAAGTGCCTGCACAATCTGTGGAATGTAGAATAAAATGGCATCCTGAAAGAGAACCGATGGCAGGGATTTTATTGTTATTGTTTTAGCAGTCGGAAGGAAAGGCAAGTCACATGCACAGAGAAAAGCTCCCTTCAGTTAGGTGATGAATCAAGTACCACTGCCTCTTTATTTTAAACTATATATATATATATATGTATATGCACCTCCTCAAATCAAAGGATTTTTCTGTCCAGGTACTCCCTCCAAAAAAATCATCAATAATTAGGTATTTTACAGTCCTAATACAAGTCTGACAAGTGTTAAAAATCCAGCCTTCTGCTGCTTTAGAAGAAACGCCCTTCCACTGAAAGAAGATTCAAAAGGAACAATTTGAGAAGAGCAGTCTGAAGAATTCAGCTTAGTGCGATTTACGATAAAAAGGTTGCAAGTACCCGAGCCAGTATTACGTGGGACAATCAACTTCAACTTTTCATCCCAATCTATTCACATTCTGCAATGCGGTGTGCCCATTTAGCATGCATGTCTCTCCATGGTATTAAAATGAAGCCTCTTGCCACAACGACTAAGGCCATAACTTTACTTGGAGTGTTAAGGTACTCTTGGAACTCATCTTACCGGAGGAAAAGATCGCAGGACTTTAACCCCATACTGAGCTGTTAGAGGATGAGGTGGATACATGCTTGAAAAATAGGAAAGGCCAGTTGGTGGATCTGTTGGTGCCCAGCACAGAACATGGCTGAGCTCAGGTGCATCAGCATCAATTGTATGCCAGGTAACCAGGTACTGAAAAAGCAGGTCAGACACGTTAGGAGTTTATAGTACCCAATAATGTCTGGGTAATATACATCAGACAGTAATGCTATAATCTAGCTTCCTATAGCAGGGGAAGTGAAACATGGTACATATTATTTTACAAAACCACAGCTATTTTATCTAAAGCATTTTTTCCCCATGGAAACGTAACTATTGGAATCACCTCACCTCCCAGATCACCAGATGAAGTTAGTGAAGTCAAGTTACTAAAAGCACAATACAGGAATTCTAGCACAGGGAGAAAGGATGAGCCCTTTTATAAAAGTCACAAGGTGATTCAGTTTTCCTGTCATCTATTTTACAGGTGATGTACAGAATGCAGCTCTGACAAGACTGTCCCTCACATGACTAGAGTGATTCACTGCAGATCAGCATGATAAGTCTCCTCCATTTCAAGAGGCTTGGCCTCTTGACGCATAGAACGAGTTAAGCTTGAAATAATTTCAGCAGCAGCACTCACTGTGACTCGTTCCAGTGGTCTGAAATGGTGGCTGTACTGCATGTGATGAGTTTTGACAGATTTTGTGTATAGTGAGAATATATGCAGGAGCAAGATGTACAATTACCTAACTAGCCACCTGCTCTTACTACTGTGATTCTTGCCTCAGCACCCTATTTCCACAGCTGTTCTGTTATTCCCTCCTACAGAGCTACAGCTAGCATTTGAACATACACTATGTTAAATAAAGACTGTATTTTCCAATATATCTGAATGAAACGGGCATACTGGGGCCCTGTAACAGTAAAAATATTCACAAGTACCTTTATTGCTTCAGGAACATCACTAACAGCTCCCGGGTCCAACCGAACCAGACGGGTCACTTCTGTTCCAATAGCTTCAGTGTTCTTAAATCTAAGTATAATGAGGAATACAATAACATTATCAGAAAATTTTGACAGCCTCTTCTATTAATGTGAAGATGAGTACAGCAAAAGGCAGAAAAGTATATGCTTAATAAACAAATAGTCCAACTATGAAATAATGCACACTGAGGGACCAATATGCTGTCAAAAGAGGATTCAGGAACAACTGGTCCTCATCCAATGCTTTTGTATAAAACCACTAGTATTTTAGCCCACTATTGGATTCTTGGCTGAAATATACTGTCTGGGATTCTACAGAAACCAGCATGCAGAACTCTACTTGGCAAAAACTATCACTGTTGTAAGGGGGAAAGAATTTCCTTTCCATTCTGGAGCCAACTACGCTAATTTGCCTGTAATACTTATTAAAACGCAAGCCAATATATAGCTAGAACACTTCAGTCAAAGATACTTTTAGCCTGTTTAAAGGCTATGCCTGCTAATGGGTTAAACGCTATTGAAAAACAAACGATTTCTTCTGAACAAAACACTAAGTGTTAGTGAAGAATGGGTGGCAGGAAAGGAAGCTGGACTCCACCACAGCCTGAGCCAAATAAGTATATTAAGTAATCCAGTTCTTTTCATTTCAAAGGTCTCAAACAGCTGTGAAAGTATGCAAGGGGCTGCAAACAGGAGCAAGTGCCATCAGTACTTTCAGTGCAAGTACTCACTCAACTTCTAAGGCAGCAGGAATTACATCAGTTCTTTCTTCTGAAATATCTTACCTGGTAGGCAGCTGTACAGCAAGATGAGGAGAAATGCTCCAAGCCAGATTTACATTATCCTTCCACTGCTTCTCACTAAGACTGATATACTTAGACCTCCAGTTTGCTACACTGCTCTCTCCACTTTGATCCAACTCTAGCTCAGGGGAAGACAGTGGATTGTACCATGTGATTAAGCGTTCAATCTCAGTAGCCTGAGGGAAACAGAAGAAAAAAAAAGTGTTTTCTGGAAGAAGAAAACACACTCACAATTTCATACTTTAGTTTATGTATCCTGCAACAACAATGGGGTCTTAGAAATTCACAGAGTTTCCCCATTCTTCTGACAACCCACCAGCAACGAGAGCAGTAATGTTCTTCGCTTCATGTAGTACTTGTGTAGCTGTGTACCTCTGTTAGTCTTCTTAGACATTCCTTGAGAAAAGGATAAAAAAGGGTTCAGTGGCTTTTGTTCAGTTTGTTAAATGCTGCTTTAAAACTGTCCACGCCGGGCAACATTAGCACATAAGAACTGAATAACCATAGGACACTTGTAAATTTAGATCAGAGTGACTTCAGAAAGTCAGCACTGCAGTTACTCATTGTACAGATGTTCTCTGAATATATGGAGTACAACAGGCTACAGGGATATCAATTTAGCCAGTATTGCATTCACTTGAGAAACACGACAGCCTACTAAAAAGGAGGAGCACGTAGATTACAACTGTACAAAAACACAGCCCCAATCTAATGTCACTCTGCTGCCCACAAAAAGCCTTAGGGGCATGTTTGCAGAAGCAAAGCAATTTCCTTGCACGATTTCAATACATCTTGATCTCCAGTCTTATTTCTTCTGCACTACAGAATTGAACATTCTATCAAACAAAACAGGTAATTTTAAAACTTTGCTGCTTGCTACCAGTGAGACTTTTTCTGTCCCCTCTCCAAAGTTTGGCACCAGTAATTAAATACCCTGCCAGAAGAACAAGAGCCCAATATTAAAGGTAAATATTGACTCTAAGCAACATCTGCATATAAAAATATGCTGTGAAGTTGGCTGCAGTGAGCTGGTATCAATCAAAAAGATACCTGATTTTTTAGATATGGTTGACATGCCACTGGACAAAGGGTAAGTATTTATCCATCCTTGTGTAGCCTGCTGCCGAGATCCAACGTTGATATCCAAGTTGCTCCTGGTATCTTGATTATCTAACAACAGAGCACAGATCTGATGTAGAATCCAATCAAAGAAACAACAGGCTTTTGGAACGGCACACAAAGGAACTCACCAGGTGGCACAAGTTGGCTGGCTGTCAGATACTTCTTGTCTGAGAACATCGCTGTCCAAAACTTGATCAATATGCTGATATCCTCACGAAGCCTCTTTTCCCCTTGTGTAGGGAACTTTGAGGGACAACTTAAAGAAATCAAACAAATAATGTTAAGTTGAATGTATTAGAAAAAATCAAAACCCACACAAATCTAATCAAGTCATATTTCTTATTCTGACCAGAATCTACAAGGAGGAGACTACACATCACTACTTTTTATCCACATTGCTTTATTCTATCTGACGGAAGAGTACAAACTTCCTATTATAACTGAAAATTAAGCAGCAGTCTGTCAGCATCTTGGATTAATTTGAAATTTAATATTATGACTGACTGACCTCCTCACATTCAGACATTCCTATCAATTATATTATTTTCTGTTGTGCCCATGTCAAACATTGAAATCATCAGATTCAGTGCGGGTTTATTTTCAAAACAGTGAAACTGTATTTCAGCCACACTGTAACAGCAATTCTTTAAATCTTATAAATCTAGGTACAGTTTTGAGCATTGAAGAAACTCCAAAATAAGGAAAGAAAGAAAAGAACAGAAACATTCCTGAAGGTACTACTTTATAAACCACATATAAAAACTGGAACTTATATCTAAGCCTCTTTGAGATGGTTTATGAACTACAGAAAAGCACAAGAAAAGTTTTTATTAAAATGGCCAAAAAAGGAAAGGAAGAAGTTAAATCACTAGAAAAGAAAGACAGCTGCTGCTTTCAAGTATCATGGAAGGTTCAGGAAATAACACACACACACACTTCCAGTGAGCAGTTGCAAATAAAAAAGTACCTGAAATAATCAAAGGCAGTTGAATAAATCTTTTCTCTCAAAACGTTTCGAATAGTTGCATTTGGAACCACATCAGCATGCAGCAAAGACAACCCCAGAGTCAGCAACCTAATAAGCAAAACAGAGAATGAAAATTTTGGCATTCCTAATATGGTGACCAACGCAATGCCACACAAACCACAGCTACAGCTGTAACTCATTGAAAAGTGTCTGTTTCAGAGCTCTTGACAAACTCTTCGTTATCACCAGTCTGTTCCTAAAGCTGTGACTACCAAACCAGAGGAAGTTGAAGCCTTCAAGTCACAAAAAGTGGGGGGGGAAAAAAAAAAGATGGAGCAAAATTATCCCCAGCTGATACACTGACTGGATCCATGATGCAGGCAATTCCCTACGTGAAATTATCCCACGAAGTTTTATGAAGCACCAAAAATTACTTTCAAGCTAAGGTTAGCTACTTCTACTTTGAAAACAGAGCTTAGACTCTACATCATTCCAGGTTTTTAAAGGAATTTTCACCAGCTGAAGCCAAGAACAAGTTATACATTTGCTGTTTAGATTTTTTCTCCCATCCCTCAAACCTTACTTCTTCCACCAAGGAAAAAAACAAAACTACTTACTTAAACCGGGGTCCAATTGCTGCCACGTGCCTATTCAAACTGCCTTTCGCCCCTCCAATGTTCAACGAAAGAGACCGCTGGAGCAGGCTGGAGAAGATCTCTATTTGGTCAGAACTGCAGTACTTGGCTATTTCAAATCTCTGCACCAAAAACTGAGAAAGAGAGAAAGACATGCCGTGCTTTCCTTTGACCTGGTTTCATCTCAAAAAAAACCCAGTCTTTTCTGTTTCAAACACCTTTCTCCCCGTCAATTACACTCGTTGAAAAGAGTTTATCTCCTGGCTTTGAGACAGAGGGACTACCATCATGATTCCACTCCCTTCCTGAATCGTGAGAACAAATAGTGCAGAGTAGCTTAATCACAGTGTCACTGCAACACTGCCATACGTGGGACGTTCAGAAGAAATACACACCTCTATCCAGATGTAATGTGGAGTCACCTCTGGCGGACAAGGCCTTGGCTGGCTCTCTTCTGAGGCTGCTAATGGATCTGCTTCTTTCTGCTCAGCAGAAAACAGGCCAACTTTCTGCTCCACTGTCATTTGCCAGGCTCCTGCCATTTCCCGCATGAACTGCAAAAAGGAAGATAACAGTGTTTCCTGTTCCAAGAGCATCATCTTATAAGGAAACCACAATCTTTCTCCATAGGGCACACAAGAATCTAACACATCAATTAAACTTCACTACAATAGTAATGGAGAGGCAGAGACAGGTCTATATACCCCACCCGAAATAAAATGTTTCTTTCACATCCTAAATTACAACGGGAAGAAAGGCGCCCCCCCCCCCCCCGAAGTTCAGCTAGTAACAGAAAGACTAAGGGCAACAGCAGACAAGCGCTGCATTTTGTTGAGGAGACTGAACTGTCAGATCAGCTAGTGCCTTCCGTCCTCCCACTCCACTAAAGGTTACTGCCTCCAACACCAGGACAGCAGAGACAAGCGTATGCCAGGTTCTCACGTACTGCAGGACACAGTCTGGCTCATGAGCACACACAGCTGATGAAGTGCACAACATAAAGATGGCACATAATTCACTTTTGCTGAACCTGCTCTAGGGAGCAGCATCCTCTGGTAGAAAGGAGGCCCAGCAACCAAGGGTGCTTATCTGATCTCCTCAACAAGATACAAAGAAATTTCCCAGAAGCCTAAACAGAAAAAATGAAACCGATGCTTAAGAAGTTAAACACTGAAATGTGCGTGTAAACTGACCTAAGTAAATTTAGATTGATGATTATCTCCAGCAAGTGAAACAGTTAGTGCTCACTAACTGGAGCAATTACCAGAGGCAGCTTTCTCAGCTGTGTGTGGACTGTCACTACAACACACTCAGTTGCTTTGTTACTATTAGATTTGTCCCCACTTCACAAAATACAGCTGGTCTATCCTCTTGCAGGATTAGGACACTTGCAAGCCTATTTTTTATGCAAGGGTGCAATGCCAGATACCAGAGGCTCTGCCTGATGAACAGGGACATGGATTTCTATTTGTTTCAAAACACCATTCTATAAATCATGGTAGTTCAGAACCTGATTCATGAGCAGCTCAGGCATCTCAGCAGCAAAGTAAATTGTACAGCTGAGATCCTAACAGATTTTCTTTGCTGTATCATTGCTGGTGCTGAGAAAGACCCATTTCCCACAGTCCACTTCATGAGGGTGCTCAGACTTCCAACAATACATGAGCAGAGATTTCCTGGCAGGCTAAAGTGATTAACAATGCATTTAACATTCTTACTTGACACAGATTCACAATAGCTGTGAATCTCTCAAAATTTTCTTCTCCCCTTGCAGGGGCAGAGAAAGAGTTGTTAAAGCTTCCTACCGGCACTTCTATTCCATTCTTGGCAGCAAGCAGCCACTCCCAGCAAGCAATTGCTGTTTCCATACCATGTTCATTGAACATTCGCAGGGGTCCCCAACACAGATGATGAAGGAGCTGGGGATCGCAGTCTGAAAACAAACATTCGCTCAGATTTCTCCATCAGAATAAATTAATGCTTTTCACATCAGCATGAAATTGGTGTGCACAGCATGTAATAATCAATTCCTAATAAATAGTTTCTAGTTTAAGAAGGCTTTTCCCCAGTATAAGCCTAACTGAAAAAACTCAAAAACACAATTTTGCTTCAAGTTTATGCATACTAGGTTCGTATATGAATAGTTTTTGTCATTTATTACTCTTGGCATTCACAGCCAGAAAGCAGAACTCCATTTGTTTTTCTATTACCTTTGCTGCTTATTAGCAGTGCAGTTAACTTAAACATGGCCTGGGTGTAGAATTCAGTGTGGCCTGACTCAAGAGCATCATTCAGCTCTTTGACCATCAGTTTATTCAGGTCAGATGTTCGTCCTGTAGCATTTGAGAACTGAATCATTCCAGAAACCTGTAAAATATAACGGGTTTTTCAACAGGGAACAGTATTTTTAGGAACCTAGTTTGGTATTGGTCACATGCTGATTAAGGAACTCCACAGAGACATCTTTTTTTACTACCTTGCTAAATCTTTAGCTTTAACTGCAATCTAAGAACTCTCTGCAAGACCAAGAGTAAAATGATCTGCTTAATAACCTAGGAAAACTATACCCTTTATTGTGAAGAAATTTAACTTCATAGTGCATACTTAAAATAACAAAGAACCATACAATAGTTTAGGTTGGAAAAACCTTGCCTTTTCAGCCATGGCTGAAAAGCCATGCCAGAGCTCGTGGACACTCCACACTCACAAGAAATCCTGTACTTACCTCTCCTGCATAGCGGTTGCGCAAGTTAAGAGAAGCCATGAAGTTGGAGTAGTCCTTCTTTACACAAGTTGGTCTTTCAGTTAGCTGGGTTGCCTATGACCAGACCACATACAGATGTTTATACTGTTCATATCCAACCGCTTGTCTTTTTTTCTCTTTATACCTTCATGTGTTTTAAAGTTTAGTTTTCTTTATGGTAATAAATAGAATAGTATCAGGACTATTAGGTATAACACTACCTGGACTGATAAAAATGAAATAAGGAATACGTGCATTAATTCCATCTATACAGCTTGAAATATATATATATATTTGAATATACTTTTTGAAGGACCAAAACAAAGTATAAAAAGGGTAGAGTCTCTGGGACTGCTGCTCCCTTTTCATGAACCGGTAAGGAAGACAACAGAAGAGTAGATGTGATCTTCATTCTGTGCTCTCCATGCAACAGCTTGCTGAACTGACAGTAATACAGAGAGACTATTTTGTTCCTGTCTTTAAAAAGTACA
The DNA here is from genome assembly GCA_031468815.1 of Morus bassanus. Taxonomy (NCBI): domain Eukaryota; kingdom Metazoa; phylum Chordata; class Aves; order Suliformes; family Sulidae; genus Morus; species Morus bassanus. The sequence continues at coordinate 31,498,752 of CM062577.1, forward strand.
CTAGTAATCAATGTTTCCCTTTGCAGAAACACTCAGGAATTTGTGACTCCGAGATTTCTCCTCAAAAACAAACAAACAAAAAGAATGATCCTTTATACTGTAAAATGAATTTTTTATACTGAAGATTTAATACTAAAATACAAGGCCAGCAAAACTGCCAAAAATTCAACGCTCCTGCAATGCTTTGCTTCAGTACTGCTGATGGCTAGCTTAGCTCAGCAACGGATAAACTTTTGAGAACTATTCTTATTACATGTCTTGGATATAAAATTTGTGTACTATCGTCTTTGCATTAGCAATGTCCCGTCCATGGGAATAAAGCAAGAGGAAAAAAAAACTGCTAGCAATCTGAAAGCTTCCTGAAAGAGCTTTTGTCACTTGGTTGACGTGCGGGACAGCCCCAGTCAAAACAAATACTGTTAACATATCAAGAAAATGAGAAAGTTGTTTCTCTTGTTTCCTTTCCAGTTATGAAGTTTCTAGTTTCTTCCAGCATAGCCTTTATTCTACCAAGTTTGTTCACCTTGACCCTTTAGGGCACTACATGACTGCATTCCTGAGTCCTGAAAGTTCTTTATCCTATTACATTTAGTGACTAGTGCTGTCTAGAAGGACGACTAACAAAGAATCAAAAGGAAATACTGCTAAAGCTGGGCATGGAGGCAGTTTCAGAGCTGCTGCTAAAAAACACGCTGGCTGACGATACAACAAGTTCTACTGGATGTTTCTCGAGGAGATCAGATATTATAACCACAAATGAGAAAAAGTGAACTGTAAACTGCATATAACTGTATGAAATGTTCAATGCAAAAGCATTGAAGTGAAGCATTTGAGAGAACCTATGTAAAACTCAGAGCAAATGGTTGTCACCTGACACTCACCTACGTTGCTATTTTAGAAAGCAGCTCATTTCAGCCTTACACAAAGATACTACTTCCAAATCACTAAAAATCATCTACAGAAAACTCTTAAACAGCATTAGATACAGTTTTATTTTCTTGCTTGTTACCATCTTTTCAGTATTTTACAGAACAACATGATTGGAAGATACCTTGATTTGAGATGGAAAGAAATAAGGTATTTTTCCGAGTAGTGTTCAAGTGCTATGACAAAGGTGATTTAGAAAATCTGTATTATGTGGCTATACTGAATGTTACAAAATAAAATAATATAGCTATACAGCTGCACAAGCAAACAAACAAGAATTTTGTCCAATACTCACGCCCAGAGTGGTGTTCTGTCTGTTGTAGCCCGCAAAGTGCAAAACGCTTTCTGTAGCCATCGCCAGTCCTGTGTGCTGCGACAAACCTGATACCCAGTTCTGATGTTTGTTTAGGTACTCCTGACAAAAAAAAAACAAAACCAAAACCACCAGACAAAAAGTGTTTGTTGGGACACTACTGTGTTTTTCAAAACAAGGCAGCTCATAAGCAAGTGTTGCATTCATTGCAAACTACCAGGAAACTTACACACATATGTGACAACAAATAGACTGTCTCTACTCATCCCTTTTAGGCACTGCTCCCCTGGCAATAAGAAACACTGAATGTCTTCCTAAGCGTGTATAGAGTAAGACTCGTTCCATTTTGGAAAAAGATAAAGTGATCTAGATAGATACTGAAGGCCAAGGTCGTCTTTAAAAAGAATCACCTTTCACAAAAAGAGCCTTACAAAAGGGAATGCTTTGGGCTCCATGGAAGAAGGTAATATAATTAGTTATCCTTTTACATAAGGATAGAATCCCTTGAGTTTCTTTTAGGGAAGGAAATATAAACTTGAGGTAGATTTGCAGTGTCCAAGATCTTGAGCCTCCCCAGAAATTCTGTTATCAGCACTAGGTTGGGCACCTCCAGACAGAATACTAGTCTAACCTGGACTACATAGTTTCTTCAACTACTCAGCAAAGGATTAACAGAGACCTGCATTTTACTATAGTGAGACTTGTTTACATAAAAGGTATTTTATTTATTTTATTAGTACATCATAAATAGTCTTTTATAGTTTTTGCTTGTGGTCTTGTGACAGCTTTCTACTGAATTCTGCCACGTGAGCATTTACTACACCCATGCTCAAAGTAAAATCTGTAGTTTACAGTGTTCTCATTATTAGCAGTGTTTCTCCGTATTTAAAAAAAAAAAACAAACCCAAAAACAAAAAATCCAAAACCAAAACCAAAACAAACAAACAAAAAAAAAACCAAAACCAAAAACCCCCAAACCCCAACCAACCAAAAAAACCCCAACAAAAACAGAAAAAATATCCTCCTAAGTGGGTAACAAGAAACAAGTTTTACATCCTAATTGTACATTTCCAGCTGATATTTTCAGCTAATGCACCAGCATTAAAACAAACTTTGTGAGGCAGAGCATTCTATTATACCAAATTCTGACTTCTGAAGTAAATCCAGGATGATCAACTTTTTACAAACCTGTTACTTTCAAGATACACAGGTTTAGACTACATCAAAAGTCACATCAAATAAAAAATTCTAATTATTCTCTGCCAGTGCTATAAAGAAAATCTTAGAGCAACAGAAAAATTTAAAATGATGCTAGGATAGCCTGAAAAATAAAAGACATCACATAATTTAATTCTCATTTTGAAGATCTGCAAAGATCAAATATTTTCACAGAAGTAGGCTCATTACCTGTAGATGAGATTTGGTAACTGAGGGAGCCCATTTCATTGCTTCTTGCAGAATCATCCCACAGCGTGCAGCAAAATCCTTGACTATACTCTAGAATTAGTAAACATCAATACAATCACTAAAATACAGGACATTTAACAAGAGGCACTGGTTTTAATGGTGTAGTAAGCGACAGGGAGTAAGACAGGTTGCAGCAACATGGTAAGGTTAAAGTTTTCTCTAACAATTAAATATACCCTTGGTTAGCGACAAACTGTCACACTTCAAGTCAAGTAAAATAGTAAGATTCAGAAAAAACATAAATACCAAGTGTCATATTGTATCTGAAAAACCTTACCTAGGGGAGTATTTTTTTTTTTTAAAAAAGGACCATTTGGAGTAGGCTCACTAATTTATCTCCAAGACATAAAAAAAAATCAGATATTGTTTTATTGTTTGATAAATCAAGGAGGACCGCCTACCTCTCTGGCTTCATGCGTGTCTGGGACAGTTATTCTATATGGAGCATCAGGAATGTCATAATATGGTTGGTCCTTGTGAATGTCCTAAACAAAACCAATTACCAATTCTCAATAAGACAAAATTAATCATCAATTAACTTGAACACTACAGGTAGCACTCTCCCCAAACAAGAAATATACTAAACCTTTTTACTAGTATTTGCTCTCAAAGTCAACCTGAATAGCTCCAAGAAACAGTTTGCATTCCAGTTTGATTCTCAGTATAAATAATTTTAAAGATTCAATGCCCTCTCCTCAACATTTAGTACAAAACCGAAACCTTATAAAGCATTTCCATCTTCAAAAATACTAGTATGTAATAAATCCAAGGAATATGGATACACATACAAAGACTAGAAAGAATATAATCTGACAGCCGTAATTCATAAAAAAAAAAAACACAAACCAAACCAAACTTTTATTTCAAATGAGACAGTTCAACAGTTACAACCCACAATTGGTAATCCAGTGTTTTATTCTTGATGCTAAATTTGACTTTCTGAACCACATTTGACAACTTTCTAGCACTAGTTTTACTACCTATGAAACAGGGTTGCAAATGTACTCCTTACTTCACAGAACTTAAAATTAAGATTTTTATCAATCTTACTGATGAAAGCAAAAACAAATTAAGAACACAAATAAGTATCAAATAAATGCAAAACAAAGCAAAAAAACCCTAGTTCTATGAAAAATAAAAATAGAAACATAAATTTTATTTGCCTAATAGCATTACTAAAAAAGGAACTTACTGCACTAAGAGACAGTGACAGTGTCTGCAGAATATCTAGCATGGTCTTCAGCACAGTTCCGCTCCACAGCAAGTGAGGAAATCTAGAACAAGACAGGATTCAGAAACACAGTAACCACGGAGAGCTGAGGACGGAAGTAATTTTATCAAGAAATGGAACTGCTCAAAGAGCTAGCTATATATATCACTAGGTAAGCTCATACTCAGCAGAAGTCCCAAAGCTTGCCATGGCTCACAGCAGCCTAGCTCAATACAGAGTCAAAAGCTCTCCAAGAGAAGCTAAGCAGAGCTATTTCATAGGAGTTGAGATTGCACTTATTTCATGGGCACTCTGCTTTGCCCCATCCATGGGAATACTAAGCAGACAGAGACATTTTAGGCAGGGGTTTCAAAGCCAGGTTAAAAATACTATTGAATGTTATTTTCAAGGAGATGTTTCAGCAGAAGTACCAGACAAGAAATCCACTTGACTGTCGTCATCAACTGCATAAGTAATCACTACGCAGTCAATGTGGAAAGAGAACAGGAAAATGAAACCTGTACTCACTTGTCTACCAGTCCAGATAAGTATTTGTCTGCAACTCTCCTGATCCTCTTGTGAATGTGGTTAAAATTCACCAGCAAGAACTGAGCATGTCTCTCCAGCTCTTCTTCGTTCTCCTTAGTTTTAGGCTAAAAAGCATGCCAAAGAGAAGTATGAAGTTCTTAAGGCAAACGACAAGCACGCTTTCATAAACTGAAACAAGAACATTTATACAAATTTAAAATTTTAGTTTCCATATAACCTACTTTATCAGCCATCATTGTCAGGAAAGCTTCAAACACCTTATCAGCAACAGCTATCACACACTGCATCATGCCTGAGGAATTGAGAGAGGTGACAGGTTTGATTATCAGAATTACATTTGCTTTATAAACCATGTTTAACAGATAAAAAGTGTTTATATTTACTCAGCCAACACTGAACCAAGCTGTTTCAAAACAAAACCAGCATTCTTGGCAAGAATAAAGCAAGCGCAATCTAGTGAAGGTGATTAATTTTGTTACATAGTTGCTTGATTTTAGTTTTGCATGCCTGGATGTAACTTCCTAGTATCTCAAGTTGCAATATAACCTAGACAGGTAATCTTACCAGATTTGTCTTTTTGAATTGCTTTATCCTCAAAATAGCAAAACATAACTTGGAAGCGATCTTGGTCAGTTGAACGCAACACCCTAAGGAAAGAAAAGTTTTGTGGGTTTGGTTGGTTTTTTTGTTTGTTTTTGTTTTTTTTTTTTTTTTTTCTTTTAAACATCTTCAACACAAACGTATGTACTTTAATGCCACAGTACACACCACACACATACGATCATTGTCCATTTCATGATAATTTTAAGTGTCTAGTAAGCGTGACATTGCTATTTCTTTCTACATTCAACAAACAGGGCTCAGATCATAAAATGCTGGTTTGTCACTGAGAATAACTTTCACACCTCAGGAGTAGGAAACCTGAGGATAATGCACTTATAAAATCACCACAAACATATAAACACGGTACAATCTTTGGCATTTCTATAGGCTTTGCATCTGTTGAAATTGCATATGATGGAAATATCACTTATTAAAAAATGGTTTCTAAAATACAGCCATGATGTTTATGGAAATGGTTGTCCCTGTTGTCAGTTATTGTCAAAGTGAAAATGTGATGGAGAAGTTCCTTCCTACTTTCCTCACTGCTAGACCTCCACCTCAGCTTTCACCAACACACTTCTTTGAACAGCAGTAATAAATACACTTTTAAAGAAAAAAAAAAAAAGTCTGTGAATTCAGTATGTTTGATTAGTACAACCTACCACACACTATTGAGGGGAAAAAGAAGTACACTACAAAAAAAAATTTCTCAGCTCCTACATTAATCTTGTAGAGTAGGCAAGTGTCTACACTGTCCTTCAGAGGTGCAAGCACAAGACTCTGTACAGAGGATGCATTACGCTTGCAAGACATTCCTTTGAAGAACCCTTTTGTCCATCTTCTATCCGTTCCTACAGAGAGGAGATCCCATTTTTGGGTCCTACTACATTATTCCATTCTTTACCTACTCTAAAGGCATTTTTGTACAGATGATCTCCCAGTCTTGGAATCTTCAACAGAGCTAATAATTCTCATTTATCTTAGTGTCTGGCAAGTCTGACTTGAACATACACAGTTTAAATTTTTTTTTTTTTTTTTAATTTATCAGTGAAAAAAGTATACATATACCTCATATACTCAAGGCGGTAAACAGAAAGGAGATAGGTAGACATGGCAAAGTCCAACTTATTGATCAATGCTGACACTTCTGGAGGAGGATCCAAGAGATTTATTATGGTACTCCGCAATTCATTTAATTCAGCCTAGAGATGAATACATGAGGTTATCTGAAGTGGGAGTACTATATTAGTTTGTGTTCTGAAAACATTTGCTTTCAGTTATTACTCTTTTTACTTTTTAACCTTCACAAACAACATGCCAGGATGCCTCTGTCTGCAGACTAACACCAACGTGCTCTGACTCAGCAAGTCACGATTCTTCAAATATAGAATTAATCACAATTAAATTGCTGCTGAAATAACTGCTAGTTCCCATGCAGTTATACCAATGAAGAAACACAATTCCTACAAAAAAATGCATATAATTTTGATCAACATCAACCATGTCCAGCTTCTGAAACTTCAAGGGTCTGTTGTGTCATTCTTTGATGTCACAGAACTAAATATCTAGGCACAATGCAGATTTCTGTATTATTTGGGAGCCAAAGACCTTTCATAAGCTGCAACTCTTCAGTCCACTTTACCCTGCTACCACAAATAGTCCTCAGGTAAAATCTATCCTGCAAACACTAGGGAGAGAGAAGTATACCGGTACCAAGCCAGAGGATAAAAAAGGAAAAAGCTCACTTAACATTTGTTTGAAAGACAGAATGTGTTGTTTCCTTCCAAAGTCTGTTGTGGTGTTTTTTTTTTTTTTTTTAAAACAGTGCAATTTTTGTCTGTCTGATACAAAATGGATGAAAAATAATTAAAAGGCTTCCATCTCCACAAAGACTTAGTTTCTACACCTAATCAAAATAGTGTAGCTACCACCCTAAACACTTGTATTAAAACCCAACAAAACTAAACCCAAGCCATTTACATAGACTGCTGTCATAAGAGTAGTGTAAAAAAGCTGTTTTTCAGTAATAGGAGACAGGTTGAACTGGTATTGTGCTATTTCAATATATCATGGTTACTCTATCATTTAACTCTGATGGACATGAGGGAAGAAGCTAATAGAAGAAATTAATTCTTACAGAAGTCACAGTATCATTCTTCATGGCAGAATTGTACTGAAGAACAGATCGAAGTGGTTCTTTGCTGGGAAACGTGAGTAATGGAGACTTGGTGGCAATTTCACATACACCTTCATACCATTCTTCTGGCCAGAGACCTGAAGCACAAGTATAAAGAGGAAGGTGAGGTGGGGAAGCAGTATTAAGATTCACAAAGTTAACTAGCATTATCAAGCTTTGTACTACTTCCTAGGGCCAATTTTTCATGCACTTAAGCACAAACACTCAACACAAGTGATCCATGTTCCAAACATAATAAGCATGTTTCAGTAATTGCAAGTGAAATTTCTCACTGGATTAGAAGTTTCTACTTGTTTACCATTGTACCCCATATGTCTGATCTTCCATTTCAGGAACTTAGCTATCAAAACTCATACTTAACTAAGCCTAACTGCTATATTAGCTTAGGAAAAAACCCTACGTACAAGAGCAAATTGTACTGTGCTGAATCTCACAGCAAAACAGAGCGAAGATGTAAAGAAATCCTACCAGAGAACTCTGTCATGTAAGCTGTTTGCTTTGTAGTGTCTTTATGCCTGTAAATTTTCTCAGCCTACCGTGAATGGTTGCCATACAGTTATGCATACATTCATCAAGAGTTTGTATGTGAGCAGCAATGTTGTTCTCTTAGAATTTACACTACCTGATCCTTCCACAGCAAATCCCATCAGCACTGAATATAACCAGAAGTCACGGAACAGCTTTTGCAACCTGGGCTTAGCCTCCTTGATGGGTGGCAAGCGTCTAGTGAGCTACCAAAGAAATAAAAATTAACATCAGAAAATGATGGGAGTTACAATAACTTAATTCCATGCTAAGGGATCAATTCATGTACATTCTTTACTATGATTTATAAAGGTAATATTCTTTGTCATCTATGAAAACTAGTATTACATTGCTATTGCTATATTGAGAAAATTAGATCTTGTTAGAATATCTTAAGTGCTAACATCTGAGATGCCTGAAGTAACAATTTCCTTTGTTTTACACAGAAATAATACCATGCTGATACAGTAACCTCTGAAGAGGATACATAATATTAGTATACTATCAACTGCAGAGAGGAAGAGACCGCACGGTCCTTTAAACTGTGTTGAAGACAATGCCATGCAGCTTTGCTTCAGTGCAAAGGAACTCAAAACCAAATAAATATTAGTCAAACATACTTCTGGTTGCTATTGTTTATCGGCTTTGTAGAAATACATTGAGGCACCAATTGGGGATCTTTCATTGTTTGCACCCACGCACACAGTGACATCAGGTCTGGAGAATTTACTATCTAAACAAGCAAGTAAAAGAGCATTATTTTCAACACAGTTATTCAAATTTTCTGATATTTTTTGCACAAAGTGCTGCTACCGCTGGAGGAGCACAGTTTATACAGCCAACATGATATGCACTTAGACGAATTTATATAACAAAGCTTACAGTGAGTTATCCTTAAATGTGTTAGAAGCACAGGCTGTGCTTCGCTTTAAAAAGTGAAAGAAATGGCCCATTAAATGGCAAGCTTTATTCAATATGACTGTATATTATTACTGTAAACTTTATTAAGAAAATGTTAGTTTCTAATCTAGCTTGAAGGAGTTTTCTCTAACTGTACAATAATTCCCTTGAGGTATGAAAGCCAGCACTATTTCACTGAAACCTTATATAAAGCCAACTTTGGATATATTTGTAAATCATGAGGCAGATTGTTCATAAAAAAAAAAGAAAAAAAATCCCTGTATTACAGTAAAATTAATCTGAGTTTAAGCTGGTGAATGGCACTATGGTAAAAAGTTGCTTGTGCAACACGAATGTTTGCACCAGTATAACAGGGACTGAAGAAGCCCAACTGTCACAACCACAGAGGCCTCAACCACATCTGCAAAATGATGCCCCCCATTTCAGCACAAAATAGCAGCGACATGGCTTTTACTAATCATGAACAGTCAAGTTTATGTGCGTGCTTGACTTTGAAACTTTACATACACACCAATTTTTGCTCAAAGATCTTCCTCAAAAGTGAACAAGTACCTGCAAAGCCATAAAAGTAGTTCAACAAACAACATACAATTCAGCAGAGATCACTAGGCAAGGGAGGGATTTTGGCTGACGAAGTAAGTTTAGCAGTGTTTGGTTTAGAGAATGTTTACTTTGGGAGATACACAAAAAACTAGCGTCAAAGTTCAGATTTAAACCCTGCCATTCCCCTTACTTGAGCTATTCAACACATGCCTTCCGTACAGTGGCTTAAAGGTAAGCTTCATTTACATCTGCTGTTATTTTAGGTAGATCTAACCAAAGACATATATATTGCAGAGTGAGGGAATGTTTTGCCTGCGTAAGTGCAGCTAAGTAATAATTGAACTTCGGTGAAGACAAGAATGTAAAGTTAGGAACTAGAGACAGCAAATTCTTCTATGCCAAAAGCAGAAAACATTTATCAGTGGTTACTGGACAGAGTATCTCAGCCCTAAGGGCCTGACTTCTGGGAGCGGGGAAAAAAGTGATGAATTTATGAAGAAACAACAAAAAAAGACTAACTCAAGTCCTTCAGTCACAGTGTAAAACCATTTAAAAAGTGCTTTCTACGGGTCCTTCATTGTTGCAAAACAATTCATTTTTTATCATTTTTTTTTTATATGGGATAATCTCCTTAAAGCGTTTTCGGATTTCAGGCTAGTTATTTTGGGAGAAGAGTTTTGAAAATTAAACTGTTAGTTCAGTTACTTCAGTCCTGCTACAACATGTTTGAAAATATTTTCCTTCAAGCGTTGGTTTTATTCACAGATGTGCAGGTATGTATACCTATATAGTTTACTTCTACAGAACAGTTCTTTGGACTATTTGCTAATTTAAAAAACATTTAAATCAACAAATTAGTAAGATTTTTGTTTTAACTGTATTCAGTGTTTTGTCCTAGATTATATTGTAAGTATTTGCCATTTTACTCAAAAAAGTACTATCAACAGAAATCAACTTTATAAAAAGTCATCAAGTAACTTTCTAAAGAAGTCTGAGCAAAACCCAAGACCCTGGCATTCAGACACCCATTTCACAGTTTCAGTTGATGCAGAGTTATTGAACACTTACATTTTGGTCTTTCTTTGACTGTCACAGGAAGGAATTGCACTTTTTCACATCTTTTTAAGATCACTGTAATTATGGCAACCCAATATTACGGTGAAAGGTCTCTTCAGACCCACTTCTTGGTGCAGTGTTTTACAGCTGAGTAAGGCTGATGGATTCTCTTCAAACAATACATATCTAAGATAGCTCTTCATTTTAAAAATAGTTTAAAAAATTATTATGGTCCAGTACTCAGTAGGTGAAGAGATTAAGGTCCCCTTTAGAAAAATGCATGTTCTAGTTAAACATATCCTCACACAAAAGAAGTGAGATTAGGAATCCAGCAACAGGATAACACTAAGACTAGAGAAACAAAGTTCTGAACAGGAACACATCACGAAGAAAACGGAGAGCACATGTAGCGCACTGCTACACAAAAGTACCAAAATGAAACCTAACTAAACAAAAAGCAGAATCAAGCCAATCCTTCACAAAATCAGCAGACGAGTATTCTCAGCTGCAAAAAGTGTGCACAGACATGTAGTAACACACCTGAGTAAGACCACGAGCAGGCCAGGACATATGTTTATGCCTAACACTTCCCACAGTGCAGTCCCACTAATGGCATTTAGTGCAAATACATGTCTTTCTCCAGGTTTGTTGCTATATCCCTAGATCCCCTTTATTCCATCAAATTTCAGCCTTGTTCTTCCAAAAATAGTCCCATAAAACTCTCATTTTTGTTGTAGCTACAGGATGTCTGTTTTTCAAATTCTTCAGTACATCTCAGCCTTCTGGTATGCTCCTGTAGTGGATGCCTAGTCCCTCCTCCTACCAAGCTCAAATCTTCAAACTTATCTTCATGACATATACACTTGTAACAGTACACATTTTAAGTGTTACAGGTTTATAAATAAAAAGTCCCACATATTTTAGATAATGAGTTTGTTACTGCTGAAATATGCCAATAATGGCGACTTTTACGGGAGAAGGTCAACCAATTCTTTGGCAGGCTGGAGGCATTATGTAAGCAAAACCGATTACCAGCAAAACAGATTTATCCATCTAATTAAGCTCTGTTCCACTAAAAAAAATGCTGCCCAGTAAGGTAACTATAGACCTTCCATGTGACAGTATGCAGCATGGTCCTAAAAGTAGTGAATAGATAACCAAAATTCAATTACCCTATGCTCTCTCAACTGTTATGCTGTCTTCCAGGTTTTGACCTGTCAGAATGAAGTTCCTATTTCATTTGCTTGCCTTTGCTCTCATCATAACCTCCACATTTTGTGGAGTCAAGGACTTCACTGAGCATTTTGAAAGCCTTAAAGATGCACAGCCACCTGAAAATGGGACCTATGATATGCCAAACTTACCACCTGAGTTCCACAGAGAAAACACTATCACTAATGACTTGATTCCTGAAGAGGAGGAGGAAGAGGACTATCTAGATCTCGATAAGATACTGGGTGAAGATGACTACAGTGACATTATTGATGCTGGCCCGTACATGGTTTCTGAAATTCAGCAAGGAAATATTCTTGAACTATTCCAAGGCAAAACCAGAATCCAGCGCCTCAATATCCTCAATGCAAACTTTGGCTTCAACCTTTACCGCAGTGTGGCAGACAAAGCCAACTCTTCAGATAACATTCTCATGGCTCCTGTTGGCATTTCCACTGCAATGGCTATGATTTCTCTGGGTCTGAAGGGTCAGACTCATCAGGAAGTTTTATCTGTTCTTGGCTTTCAAGACTTCATTAATGCCAGCACCAAATATGAGCTCATGACTGTTCATAATCTCTTCCGCAAACTCACTCATCGGCTATTCAGGCGCAATTTTGGTTATACACTGAGGTCCGTCAATGACCTTTATATTCAGAAGGACTTTTCTATTCTGAATGATTTCAGAAACAGTACGAAAACATACTACTTTGCTGATGCCCAACCAGCTGATTTTTCGGATCCTAACTTCATAACTAAAACCAATGAACGCATCTTGAAGCTGACCAAAGGATTAATAAAGGAAGCTCTTGTGAACGTAAACCCTACAACACTGATGATGATTCTTAACTGTCTTTACTTTAAAGGTAAGAATCTGTTATTTCAATCTTAGCAATGGATTTTCTCAGTTTGCAATTCACTGCATACTTCATTAGAAACCCCAGACCGACCTTAAATCTAGTCTACAGTTCAAAAAAGCCTATTGACTCCCTCATTAAGAAGCATCTCTATTATTAGCCCATTTTTTGCATGTTTCTGTAGCACACTGATGTTCCAGTCATGCCCTGAATTACTGGGTATTGTACAAATACAGCAAATGCTCATTACATCCAAAACCTTACAGTCTAAAAGTGAGACTAAAAAAACAACACATGAATGCAGAATAGCCCCAGAAAGCATAAGCTTTGTAGGAGTCCTAGATGGTGAGGTATTACTTCACATGCAAGTTATTAGTCACATTCAGTCCTGCTTCAAGTTATTGGCTTCACTGAAATGGTACAGGTTGATTTCAGTTAAAACACTTAACATTTCTGAAATATTCAGGATTCATATGAATGACTATAAAGAATTTCAGCTTAAAGTATGTATTTTTATATGATCAGAGCATGATCCTTGTCAACAAGCCTATAGAGGGGACTGAAAGGAAGAACCAAAACAGTATTCTTCCAAAACAAAAACAACAACCAAAAAAAAAAGAACAAAAAAACAAAAAAAAATATGCATTCACTACTTGGAATATTTCAGTTAATTCAGCATGAACTGTCTGCTGATATAGGCTCCTACATGTTTCACTATAGGCTGAACAGCTAAAGAGGCTTGAAGTAAGGACTGTAAAATATATTCTTATCATAAACACTTATTTTCAATTTCTTTACATTTAAACTAAGAGTCTGTGGTGAGATTTTCAACACTGGTTATCTGCCTCAGCTTGAAGGCTTGGTAATTTTTCAACAAACTTTTGAAGTGGTATTAAACGAGCAAAAGATGGGAGGTGCCAATGAAGGAGGAACTGAGGGGAAAAAAGGAGATCTGTTACTGACCAATTAAGATGAAAATCGGATGAAGGTGACTTAAAACACTGGTAAGGAAAGATGGATTAACACAAAAGGATAACAATGTTTGGAATTACAACATACTCCTTTCCATAACTTATAAAGGAGTTTCTTTTTTCCAGTTATGTCCCTGCTTCCAGGAAACAAATGCTCAAGGGCTCTCTTACACCTGCCTTCCCAGCATTTGATTACAGGAACGCCATTCCTGTAAGTTTATGAAACGTACCTTTCCCCACTCACTTGCACGGCATTACTTCCCTGAATAACGCCACTTGCCTCTTCAAAAGATCTGAAGCAGTCATTAGCATAAGATCCAAATAATCCCCTGTTCTGAAGTACCATCCAAAAGGGACTTATTTGTATCCTTAAGTACATCTCTGATCATATCATATTAAACACATGGCTTTAGTGTCCATCTGACTACCCTAAGAAAAGGATTATTCAAAGCGAAACAGATAAATTATTTTTTCACAATTTGGTCAAATTTAATACACCTTTTTGGTTTACTCTGAAATTATTAAATACTTGTGCTATCTCAAAATAACAAAAAAACACCACCAAAAATTAAATAGCTTTAGTATTGGATCTCTTGAGTCATCAAGACCAAAGAGACTTCTGGCTTTTTTTCTCTCCATGAAGTCCTGTTAGTCCAAATTGCCTTGGTGCTGTCTGCTGAAGGCTGTAATTTCTAACCCTCACAAACCAAAAAGATCAATTCTATATTGCCGTCTCCCATTCTTTCATCTTATAGTGATAGTCTCCTGTTAATTCTATTCTGAGTTGAACTGAACTTTTTAAAAGCAAGCTCTGCTCCTGGGTTTCCTAGTTTCCCCACTAGTCCTTCTAGACATGCTAATTTTTGTCCACATCTTTCCACTTAGAATATTTACACTGTCTGTATCACTGCAGACAAGCTCTGTTAAGCCATCAGAACTAAAAAACCTATAAGTATTCTCAGGAACACAGAAATGCTAAGTACAAGTGATACTGAGTAATGGGATACTTGCCAAACACCATGAAATCTCAAGCTCCTTTTAAACACCATCAAGAAACTACTGGAAACTATTCACGTTGGTAAGAAGCAAGTTTTATCTTGTGCAGGTGTCCAGTCTACCTCTAACCAAGATCTACCCTCCATTCTGCAGAGGTCTGAACAATCATTTACGAGCTTCCTATCAAGTAAGATCCAGTTATTTTAGCCATGGAAGATCACAGCAGCTTTTGATAATTGACAGATCTTGACAGATCCAAAATTGCTTCTATGAGATTCTAGTCACGAATGCAAGACAGAAGTCAAGCAGTGGAGACAACATCTGCCACCACAGATGGATCCAAAAGTCATCTTGGTGGGAAGATCCAAAACAGGAAGTCACAACAGTCAGTAAAGTGCCAACTGGTTTCAGCTGACCCCAGAAGACCACATGCCTCCTCTGCTGGAGGACAGTATTTTACCCCAAGACAAACACATCTGCAAAACTGGATTCAAGAAAAAAGTTCCCCACCTCCTCTCTCTTACTAGGAAGAGCTGATAAATGTCTCCCATTCCTCAGGTGACAATTGTGCTGCTGAAGCTCCCCTGACCTACAGCAGCTTCGTGTCTTTAGCTAGCTAGAGTCCTATGCCTGTGAATTCTGCTACCCGAAGAACAGCCAGATGTTGGTTTTTCCTGAGAAGTGAGACAATTTGTTTGGGACTAGCATAATCCATTTTATATCCCATTCCCTTCAGAATACTAACCACGGTCTGATCGCTTCTCAAACTGCTCCCCATCAGCCCAACATATGAAGAAACTATTAGAATGAAAGTTGTACTTAAGTTTTTTTTTGTTGTTACTTCACAGTCAATTTGGCAAAGGATTAAGGATCTCAGAATCACTTGCAACCTTTTAAAAAAATGTTATCGATTAAGGATAAATTTGTAGTCTCTCCACACAGTCACAGCCACACTCCCCATGTACTTGTTTGCCAACAGTGACCTAAAATCCAGAGTTTTGACACGAAATACCAGTAACCCTATTTCCACTATAAAATTCCAGCTTTGTTTGCCCATTAAGAAAAAAATTATGCTTTTTCCAGAGCCTTGGTTCTGAAAAGACATCAATAGGAACACCACTTTAAAAAAGCACCTTCTTTTACACAGTCAATAAATATTTGGAGTACCCAAAGAACCTTCACATAGAAAGATTCAAACCCTGATGACAAAGCTTTCTGGGCTGCAAAATATGCTGAATTCTATTCTTTGGGCATAAACCTGTCCGATGACAGGCTCCCATACGTGTGCTGAAATCACATCAAACTGGGTCATAGAATTAAGCAGTCAACACCCAAACTTTTCAGGATGTCTTAACACAGAAAGTTAACTAGCTTGAATGGACTAAGTCAAGGTAATGCCTTCAGCATAGTATCTTTTATGCAAAATGAAAACAGCCATTACTTAGCTTGATATTTCTGATGCTTGAAACAGTCTGGTTTCAAGTATCAGATCTCTCAGAAAAT
Source organism: Morus bassanus (assembly GCA_031468815.1). NCBI lineage: Eukaryota > Metazoa > Chordata > Aves > Suliformes > Sulidae > Morus > Morus bassanus. The sequence continues at coordinate 31,514,602 of CM062577.1, forward strand.
ATAGCTGTGTCAGTTGTTTCACTTAGGTGCAAACCCTGTCAAATATTTTGCATCTGTTTAAACTTCCGTAGTTTCTAGGTTCCTTGTAGAAAACAATCGTACATACCAAGCCCTTTCAGATCTCCAAGTTTGTGTTTACCTGCTTTTGTAATTCAGAACATTCAAATCAGACACATTTTAAGTTAGAAGGAAAGCCAGGAATTTTAAAGTCACTTTAAAACTTGTCGTCTTAGTCAGGTTTAATTGAAATCAACAATCTCCTACAGTAATTCCCAATTCACATGAATTAAAACCTAATGCAAACTATTATTCTGGGAATATTTCATCAAACAAGGGGCTTGTGGTTTTTTGTTTATCTGTCTTCTGCATTGTATTAACAGGAACTTGGGAGAATAAGTTTCCAGTGGAAATGACAACAAAGAGAAGTTTCCGACTGAATGAGAAGCAAACAATAAAGGTTCCTATGATGCAGACTAAAGGGAACTTCCTAGCTGCTGCAGACCCCGAGCTAGATTGCGGTGTGATCCAGCTCCCCTTCGTGGGGAACATCAGCATGCTGATTGTACTTCCACACAAACTCTCTGGCATGAAAGCCCTAGAAAAGCAGATAACGCCTCAAGTGGTGGAAAAATGGCAGAAGAGCATGACAAACAGGTATCTGCTGAAAAGTACATCTTGTTAAAGTCTTAGTATATTTTCTTGATGAGATTGACAAGGGTAAGTAAAGAATACAGAAGACAACGTATGATATTTTGATTAAAAACCTAACCAACCCCAAAAAGATGGATTTATTGAATTAAAAGTCAGGACCAGTGATCTTTCAAAATTTAAATGCTGTCAAGAAATCAAGGATGATTGAGGTGGAAAATTCTAATGGAGTTCCAAAATTCTTTCTATTAAGTATTTAATGTTGTAGATTTAAAGAAAAAGTTTTAACTGATAAAAAGATTACAATGAGGAGGAAAAACAGGAGCATGATAATAACAGGTTATTTGTGCAGAATAATCTCGATCATATGGAAAGCTGCCTATGTTCATTTCAGCACTATGCATTATCTGTTCTGTAAAGGCATGCATTCAGTAATCAACAACGGACATCACAATTACAGGAGAGAAAAAGTTACATAGCCTCTTCTGCAAGATGACAGACTAGGTGGTATCTGTCTTCAGACTTGATAAAAAGAGCTGATTTGATGCGCTATTCAGGAAGCCAACCTATTTCTATTTATACAGTAAGTGACAAGTCTCCAATTTAGTAGTCCAGAAAATCTGACAGTTCAACATTTATTACAAGCATATCCAACCACATACTGAACTGCTCAAAGCCATATATTTTATACACATAAATAATGTAAATCATCATAAGTGAAATATTAAATTGACAAACTAACAGTTTTGGGAGGGGAATTGATTTTTCGAAACACAGCTTAAAAGTAATGATGCCCAAGCTTTGAAAGTAAAAGTACAGTAAACAGTCCTGTACATTTCTGTGTCCTGCTTGCTGAAGACAGCAAAAAAACCAAACCTCAACAGACACGTAAAGCAAAGGAGTCATGCAAGTATGTATATCCTCTGTGATTCTTCATTTTCGTTTTTATTTTTACTAGAACAAGAGAAGTGGTTCTGCCTAAATTTAAGCTGGAGAAGAGTTACAACTTGATTGGTTATCTGAGATCCATGGGAATAGAAGAACTGTTCAATGAAAAAGGCAACTACTCTGGTATATCAGATGAGAAAGTCACCATTGACAGGGTATTTACTTCTCTCCTCTTAATTTCCTTTCTGATTAAACTATATCACCTGAAAACATGGCAACACAGTAAAAATAGTTCACAGTAAGCTAAAATAATATTTTTTCCTCATCTATCCTGGAGGACATTGGAGGGATGTGGGTTTCTCTGCATGTCCTTGTCTATTCCTATAATGAGGAACATGTTTAGTCAGATGTCAAACGCACTAAAAGTGTTGTGGTCAGTCAGGAACAGGCATATTCACAAACCAAAACCGAAGGATTGCTGCTGCACAGGAGCTACCAGCAAGAGTGTCACAAGGGAGCCACATGCGGGACATGGAGGGGGGAAGGCTGCGAGTACATCATTGGAGTATACTTAGATCCTAAATTTCTTTTTTGTTTGTTTTCCTTTTTTTGTTTGTTTAAACAGTTCAATCATCAAGGCACAATAACTGTGAATGAGGAAGGCACAGAGGCTGCAGCAATAACCAACGTCGGGTTTATGCCTCTTTCTACTCAGATTCGCTTTATTGTCGACCGCCCCTTTTTGTTTCTGATCTATGAACATCGTACCAGTTGCCTTCTGTTCATGGGTAGAGTTGTCAACCCAGCCAAATCTTAGAAGCAGAGGCGACCTCCAACACACTGTTATACATGGGCTGTATAATTACACGTTAATATACCAGTATCATAAAGGAAATTTTATTGTCATATTAGCTGATACGAAAGCCACTGGTGTCAAAAAAAATATATTATCTACAGGTAGTTTCACATGAATGGACTCAGAGCAGTAGATAATTTGACTGCAATTTAAAATGGTTAGTGCCATGTATTGATACAAGTATATAAAAAAAATAAATCACAAAGTAACTTACACTTTGTGTTCTACTTCAGTGTATAAAATGTAATCAATAAAATATTCAGACTATCTAGATTCTTGAAGTTTAGGTCTAAGTTTGTGCTAGGATGCCTATTTATAGTAAGTAGGAATAAGGAAATCCTGAATACCTGACCAGTCTTAGAAACTTAAGTCTCTCCTGCATATTTAACACGATCTAACTTGAGAAAGAGTAGGTGTCTACATTCATTCTTTTGCCTGCATCATTTAACATTCAGTAGACTGATACACACAATGAACCTTACGGACCAGTGTACAAATAAGAGAAGATAAAAATGTCTTGGAGGTATTAAATACTAAGGGATCCACTATTTTTCCCCAACCTAACTTGTATCATTTTCAATGCAGTTCTCTGATCTTCACCAGTACAAGCGCTATCAGAATTAGGCCAACCAGGTAAATTATATAAAGATCCTTAGAATAACTTCTATAGTGAAAGCAGCTACCAAAATGTTCTTTTCACCAGCTCAGTATCACCTAATCCTCTCTGTAAAAAAAAAATTGATTTGTAGCAATCACATTTGGTAAGAATTCAAATACACTCTCCATACTTGATTCAATGGACAAAACCTTTCAAGCCTTGAAGTAAGACCATAAGCTTTCTGAATCATTCTGGTAACATCATGAATGCTGTATAAAGCCTGTTTCACATCTGAAAAAGAAGATCTACCTGCACTCTGTAGCGTATTACTACCTACCTGGTACAAGGAACAGAGCTGCACCTTACATTTAAGTGAATAAAGCCTATGAACATACTCACCTTTGCATACCTTGCGTTGCATCATGCCTTTTAAAAAAATGTGCCTCACAATCCAGTGAGCGTATTTTTATTATTATTTGCAGTATCAAACATTGTATCCATCTAAATATAGTCATATTTTAAATTTGTCTTATGTTGGCAAAAATATGCAAATCAAGCTATAAACCAAGTTATTTTAAGGATTAGGAATTCTCTTAAAAAGGTGTTTTCCAATATTAACTTACTGATTTCTTTTTGCTTTTATCTACTGCCATTTGTAATTTTCCATCTACTACAATTATTTGCCCCATACACAAAGCTTTTTAACATGACAGCCAGTGAAATATCGGTATTAGATAATGAAGGGTGTTGAAGAGCTGATATTGAATAGGAAGCTCAGATGTTTCTCTCTATTCCTGTCTCTCATTGTGCTTACTTACAAGCCCACCATCTGGGGGACAATTTTCAGTACTGAAGGTTCGCAACAGAAATCATTAACATTCATATACACATTTTATTGTTTTATCTATAGTCAAAAAGAAAGCATATTCAAAAGAATAATAGTCATGCCCTAGATTTAACTGATTTATCAATGATTATATAAGCTGCAGCATCTGAAATATGGGGGTTTTGAGACCTAAGTAACAGGAATTATTCAAGGGAAAGAGGTCAAGCAGAAAAGCAAATCAGCTACTGCTCAGAACTCATGATCTTCATACATTGTGCAAGAAAGTCAAATATTTGCTTCAACAACCATAATGTAACCATTAACTCTTGCTTCAGATTCTGGCACTCTCTGACTCCATTTAAAGGTCACATTGGTTAAGAAAAATACAGCTATCACCAGCTATTCAGAACAAATATATCATCAATAAAAATTTGAAACAGAGAAGTACTTCAATAACTTTTATATTAAGTGTCTAACAAGCACTAATCTTTTCTCAATATGGAAAGAATGATCCTGCTTTCACTGAAATCAGTGCTGGCATTACTGACAGCTGAAAAATACTACCCACTAGAACATGTGTCTCAACACAGGACTACCTAGTTCATGCAAAAACTGAGCAACTGAATAACAGCCATCTAAGGCATTTATAAACCCATTTCTGTAAAGCTAGGATCTGGCCCTTGTGATTGCTGGTGAATTCAGGAAGAGCTTATGTTGGAAACTGGTGGAAGAGACACGGGAAGGAAAAGAACAGTTCTTTGATGATCTTTAACTGGTGCTAATTTTAGGCTCTTCTCTCTGCAAAGCTTCAGTTTTGAGGTTTGTGAGGACAGAATATGAAATGAATTATTTTCTTCTGCTTGTTAACGGATGTGCAGTATGAGCAAGTTACAAGGAGGCATGCCTACTGCATGCAATACATTTTCCCCTTTTGTCCCACTAGCTGTGCAGAAAAAGTTCCGCAGAAGAATTCAACTTCAGAAGGGAAGAAAGTGACGTGATGCTTTTTGTCTCCCAGTAAATTTAAGTTTGTCTATGGATCTTTGAGACATGATGTGTTTTGTAGAAGCTACAGCAGTTAGGCAACTAGTCCTACTGACTTGGAAACCCAGCTTGGATGTATGCAGTTTTCCGTTGGAGATCTAGAATGGCTGCACACCAATTTTTAGCTCAATTAGTAGTTATACTTTGTTAAAAAAAAAAAATGTTTTTGCCCCCAGCAGAAGTTGTCATCCAAGACCAAAAACAGATATACATCAAAATAAATGAGTCCGGAATAGACATCAGTGTCCTTGCACATTTCCTAAAATGCTTTCAGCACGACAGCCAATTCTAGTTTCAGAAGACACAGGACACCTCCTCCCTCCTTTCTCAATTATTCTTTTTATTTTTTCCTTTTAAGAAGCAGAATTCACTGTGCTGCCAAACTAAGATTTATTTTTAACTCTGTTTCTATTAACTTTTGTTTTTCACTTTTCTCCTCAGGCCACAGATACGTGCTGTTTATTACATTGCATGCCAAACACTCTTCAAAGAAATAACCCCTGTGGTGTTATTTAGCTCATGAATCTCTTGAATCATGACTAGCAACAATCTAACCCTGAATCACAAAAGATTAATTATTTTAAGAGATATGTCATTATTAAACAAACGTTTCCCCCCGTCCTAGAGCACAAAATATTATTTTACAATACTATTATATTTCTCTTGGATGCTTACTTCTGCGCTAGTTGTTAATGAAACCATTTGACCATGAAACAGCATTGAAATTTGATATACGTGAGAAAAATTATTCTGTCTGCAACAACCCAACCATTGGATACTCACCACAGCAATAACAGGAATAAGCACACCCAGATTCCCTGCGCTACTGGAGGCCTGGAAAAGAAAAAGGAAATTACCAAAGCCTCTACAAAAGCATTTCTAAAATACCTGCTATAAGACATATTTCAAGCATCAAACATTCCTATTGTCTATGCAAATGAAAACATACATTGTCGATGACAACTCTGTATCTTGCAAATAGATGCGCACAAGGTGGCTACGAGAGCACCCCAAAAATCCATGGGACTGGGCACACCCTGGAGTCTTTCAACAAAGCTTTCCAGGTGGCTCCTCACAGACTATTGAAGGGATTTTTTTCCTCTTAAAGCACAGGGTCTTCAGTGTTTGGAAGTCAGATATTATGCCTTGAGCTAACATGGGGGGAAATATTCATTGATACCATGTCTACTCTGACACGCAACAACTGCAAGAAAAATGCTCACATTAAATGGGTGGCCACAGACAAGTGACAAATGCTTACTAAAAGTCGCATTTTACTACCAAAATGAAGCCAAAAAAACCAAGTCTGTAAAAAGACACCATTTGCAAGAATTTATTTAAGCAGGGGGAGCAGCCTTTTCCATTGAGATACAAGAAAAATAAGGAAAAGGCCTATTTCCTTTGACTTACTAGGACTTTTTTAATTGCAGTCTATATAACAAGTGCGTTTGCTCTTGGCCAAATACAGTGTTTAAAAACTGAAAACATTCACTGCACACAGCACATTGTCTCTCACCTTCTATGATAAGGCAAACAGTCACAGCACAGATAGCGTGCTCAGAGACATCTCCTCTCTAAAGTCTTTCCCTACCTCCCATACCCCTCCACATTGGATTTGGGAGGGAGACAACTTTCCAGCTTCCTCCTTATAAGAGAGAACAGGTAGAGAGACTGCTGGTCCCACAGGGAGGAGGCAAGGCAGACATGCTAGCAGCATACAGCTTTGAATGAAGTGGGATACAAAAGGAAGCAATTTAAAAAAAAAAAAAGGAAGAAGAAGAAAGCGGGGGCACAGGGGAGAGCGCACGCAAGCCAAACAGTCTTCAGATGAAACAGATGATACAGAAGATAAAATAACCCAACTAAAACACATTTTAGATATCTTTCCTGTAGTGTCCAAGATAAAGCAAAATGAAAGATGGACCCTTAAATATTTTTGAAGGGAATAAAAGAACAGCACTCAAGCCATTCTAAGGGGTAGGAACAATAGGAAAAAGTCACTTTTTTTTTTGCTAGCATCAGGACAGTCCACTACACATGACAAACTGCTGCAGAGTCAGAGATGCAAGCCAACCCCAGCACGTGACACCAACAGATAGAACTGTAGAAAACCCACTTTTCTACTAGCACTTTTGTTACAAAACTGGAGTATCAGCCTCTTTATGGTAATATATGGCACTGAGGATGAAGATGAAATGGCTTCCATCCCTGGGCATACTCAGGGGACATTCGTGTTAACTCTCAGCAATAGCAAAAAAAAAAAGTTATTTTTCTTCCCCTTACAGAAGCCACTTTTTCATGGTTGAAAAATCTGGTTTAAACCAGAACAAATAAGCCACTGAAGCATTTTAATGATTAGCAGGCAAATTTAAGTCCATAAAAAGGTACGCAAAGAAGCAGAGGACATAGGCAGACTACCAAAGAAAAAAATAGCTTCTGTTGGGAGTACAGCATGTGCAGTGTTTTACCTACTTTATATCTTCTTGAAAATGAAGTAACCCAGTCTTCACAATACCTTTCGTAACTTCTACTCTACATTGAGTAAAGAGTGTTCTAGTGAAAACTGCTATCAGTACCTTCATACTAAAGAAACACTGCCTCCTAGCTCAAATCCATGTTAAATCAATTGCATATTTTTCCGTTTGCAGGCAGCTTTAAGTCAGTGCAGCAGCTTGTCTCCCATAGTGATTCCAAAACTGAAACGGTGGAAAAACATCCCTGAAAGGAGGAAGGGGGAACCTAATTTAGAAGCGTCACTTTAAAGCAATGATTACAATCCGTTTTTCACCCTCTCACTGCACTTATCTGTGGTTAAAAGAATCTATGAAACCCGTGGAGAGAAATTCTCCACCACAGACTTCATGAAAAGCAGATTCTAGACACGTCCTAGTTCCGTTTTAAGAGAAGAGTTGGCATCCCTGATTAAACGCAGTCTATCTTCAAAGCAAACAGATTCATTTCAGATGGATTTACCAAGAGAGTTCACCCATCCCATAAAAGGATAAAGAAAGAACTTAGTACTATTAAAATGGAGCATGCACAGGACGGGGAAAGAGAGCTTAAAAAGAAAAAAACCACGTTGTTCCTCTTAGTACTAGGAAAATGTGCCTGTTCCAAAAGGAAGCGCTACCTATCTGCCCTAAAAAGCAGGAAACAGCTCCAAAACCACATCTCCAAGAAATCCTTAACTTTCCAGTATGAACGCATTTGAATTATTAAAACACAGAAGTGTATTTTTTGTATATAGAATCACTATCAAACACCATGAGTTTCTACAAGTTATGCTAAGGAAGTGCATAAATGCCAAGAGGTTACAGCATTTGAACGCTAGGGAGGAACATAACTGGAGAAAGGCTCTGATTTTCAATGAATAGGAAGCAACCACATTTTGCTTTTCAAACGATAATATAAATGTCAAGAGCATAAGTGAAGGTTAACACCTTGTTTATGAGTATATTTTAGAGCAAAGATTAGAGGAAGGTATTATGGGAACCGCTGAGATTTTTGTTTGCTTCTTCAATAGAATAGGTACATCGAGTACTCTGGATATTTTATTGAAATGGGAAGAAAAGCTAATACGAAGTGAGGTGAAAAAGTCCTCGCATGAGAAAAAAAGCAGACAGTTCTGAATGAATGAAGCAACTGCATATAAACTGCTGCTGCAGAAATTTAGTTAGCATTTAAAGACATTCCTCTTCCAAAACTTCTCATAGACTTTTAAAGGCCAGTATGTGTTAAATTTCATGGATCACAATTGAAAACTGCATTTAAGAACTCTATTTTAAAGCAAAATCACTCAGACTCTTCTGCAAAGTATTCCTACCATACAAATTAATCTAAGAGACAAGTCTCATCTTTCTTAGGCAGGCTTTTTGAATAAACTTGCTCTCTAAATAAAGCACCCCTAAAATAATTAGAGATTTTTATCAAATCTGGAATTTTCATTTCACTGCACTGTTTCCATTATAAGCCTAGACAGATAGGCCTGCATCAACTTGGATCTTGGAAAAAAAAAAAATCAAGATGCACCAACTCATAGCAGCAATTCAGGATTAATCAGGAACACATAAGCTGACTACTTCAAGCTGGAGGTTGGACTAGACGACTTCCTGAGGTCCTTTCAAACCTGAGTTTTCCTATGATCCTGTGACACCACTAAAATTAGAAGTAGAATTCTGTCACATCTAAAGACACTTCAAGAATTAATAATAGGCATTCAGTAGTCAGCATTCTGTATTTCTCTTTGCAGCTCTACCTCCAACAGCTGAACGCTCCAGACAGTTTCCTCAGCCTCACACAAAATCAGGCTCAGCTGAAGAACAGGTATACCCCTGCTTTATCTCAGATACTATACACAGATTACTTAGGTGTTTGAAAGGCATTATAAACCTGCACTCATATTCCATGATCAGAACACATTCTTAGGTTTAATGAAGCGTGATTTTTTTCTGTGTGTGTAAGGGTGAGGTTTTGGTTAAAAAAAACAAACAACAACCATACAGAAGACTATGTTTAGTAGTGCCATCCATATAAATGCACACAATTAAATGCATACAATTAAAAAACAGTGAATAGCCAACCTTCAGTGCTGGTCCTTTTTCACTTGCTCTCTCACTAGCTCTCTTCCCTTCTAGCCCAAGCTGAACAAACAGTTCCAGCAAGTTCATCAGTAGTTCATCCACAAGGTGTTCTCCTTGAATGTTAGCAGCGATGTTAGCTAGGGCATTAATGACTGCTAAGGAACAGTGTCTGAGAAGAAAGAACAGTTGTGAACAAGCAGTTCCTCAAAGACTTATATTTTCAGTGCTTTCTTCATAATGCTGATAGTAACTCTTAATAAGGCTGCTGACAAGACTCAAGAGGGGTTTTTTTGGGGGGGAGGGGTTGTTTTTTGGTTTTATGAATAGCACATCACTTTACTAATAACTGCAATGCAATCAGTATTTAAGTGAAAAATTATTTGCCAGCTTTGCCTCTGGAGGACGTTTCATTTACGATGCTGTCAGGGCCAAAAGGAAATTACTTTCCTGTAGCAGATATGGCTACAGACAAAAAGCTGCAGAGGGCTGCGTTTCTGGACTGGGAAAGCTCTTGAGCAGAAGAATCAGAACTAGTATCAGTTGCTGTTAAAGCTGAGATTGCATTGTGTCAGATAGTTTGTTAAAACATACTGACAAGAACAGTCCTCTCAGTTACTCACATACTACATTAAAAGATATCCAGCCTACCCCAACTATCAACAAAGTCATTGATAATCTTTACTTATAACAGGGACTACAGTGCATACTTGCATCCTAAGAATTAAATTGTTAATGGTTTGCATTTAACCCCTACCAAGTAGTGGGAAAAAGAAAAAAAAAAAGGAAAAAAAAAGAGGAAAAAAAACCCCAAAACCAAAAACCACCAAAACAAAACACATACACAAAACTCAGTGGAACTTCATTAGCTTTTCTAGGCTAAGAGATTAATTACTCTGCTTACAGATAACGTAGGTCATCAATGTCAATTACCATTTACAAACATTAACTCCTTACGGGGAGGCAGGGGTGGAAATCAATACTACCTGTAGTGAAAAACATTTTTTGGAATCTCTACATTATGAAGTGCTACTGTTTTAAAACCGATATATTACTTTTTAACATCAAAGAAAAAAGAACAGTACTATTTATAACCTTGTTATAAAACATAGTGGGAAAAAGTGAAAATCCCTGATGTAGCGTAAAGGATAGTCGATAAAGTATTCATACAATTAAGGGACACAGCGAAGTGTTACCTGTATCCATGATCCTTATAGTCCTTTGTGGCAGAGTAAACAACTGAGCTTGCTTTAACACTGATTTGCTGAAACAGATTCCACACCTCCTGGTAAATATATTGCTGTAAAAAAACCCCAATAAACCACTAAGTAGAGCTTACTGAATACAACCTCCCTAAAGAATAACCCTGTAAAATACACCAAGTATTATGAAGTTCTTCAGATATGTATCTAGTCATCGCCTGAGCAATGGTTTCAGCTTCCATAAAGCACACAGTGGAAGTGCTTTCATTAGTGATTTAATTGCTCAAATTTTACAAAATTTATTAAGTTCTTTAGCTCCGCCTTCCTGATGGAAAACTTTTTTCTAGGCTTCTGAGTTCTGGCAATTAATTGCTCACTCAGAGGCACAAATTACATTTGGAAAAGGTAAGTCAGTTAATCCTTGTATGACTGAAGAAGTCAATCTATACTTTTAAATGTATGGACCTACAAGACTTTGAAAGTTAATTGCCGATATGGAAAAAGATCCTGTGTACCTATTCGGGACATAGGCCAAGTTTATAAGCTTCTTAATAACTTTTGAAAACATTGAGTTCGGTTGTTTTTTATAGTTTGTTTTTTCAAAAAAACCCGTATTTTCTATGGGGACTGATCTTTACAGGGACAGCATTTTACACATTATTAATTAGCTCTTGTTTTCTGATATCACAGAGACACGAGCATTGTACAAGCGCATACCTGCAGTGAAGAAAAGAAAAACCTTAAAAACCTTCTGCAAATGCAGTTTCTAAAATACATTTCCTTTTAACTAAAGGAAAGGGATCATGAACCGACACTCTCTTGGCCAGTTCTTTCCTTACATTTCCAGTGATGACCAAGCAGCCCAACTGATCAATGATGAGTACATCAAGATGAGAAGGTGGCTGGCAAAACTTCTGCTGTAAGATCTGTAGGATGGGTTCCATCATTTTTGGGGTGTCCCTCAGTGCCACTGCAATGTGCCCTAGAGCACGAATTGTGTGGTCAGGAATCAAATGAGCTTCCCTGTTACAAACAAACAAACAAACCCCAAACCATACATGTAACTGTTGCACAGTTATCAAGACCTCCAAGAATGGTTACATTTCATGTTAGAAACAGTTTGTGTACTAAATTTAAACATCACTAACAGCTTTAATATTGCCGCTCTATATAGCCATCTACTCCCAACATTAACATTAGAGATACACTTGCACAGGTTGATCTTCAAAATAAAAAAACAAAAAAACCCCACAAACGCACTATCCAAGAAACCCACACTAATCCATGTACTAGAATCCATGTTCTAGAAACAACAGTGAAAAGAGGTAAAAGTGATCTGCAAAACATTTAAGACATGACAGTCAGACCAGCTACTACAGGACATCCCCTTGGAGGTTTCTTGTTTGGCAAGTCTCTTAAAAGTGAAGCAACTCAAATACCACAAGTGACAAGCTGTGTCTAGCTATAAAAGACAGCTCATGCCTGAAGGATTCAGCAGAAAGAGTATCACTCAATCTAGAGCTCAAAATCGGCTAATACTCACCACAGATTTGCTGATTCAATCAGATAAAAATTAATCCATAGCCCTCAGTATGAAAACAAGAGCTCAGCTCTGCTAAGATTTGCATGGGAAGATCTTGACCCCACACACAAGCTTAATCTCAGAGACAATTCCAAAATAATGCTGCCCGTAACTGTATCTTTGAATAAGCTTCAGGTTCATTGAGTGAAGGAAAAATTGATTTCATGACTAACAACTTACTTATCACTCTCTTGAGAGATGTACAGACGGTTAGATAAACTGGCAAGAAAGGCCTCAACAATCACGGAATCTATAGTCAAGCCCGCTTTCAAGCATCTGGAATAACAATGAACAGAAAACTTGCTAGAACAGCCAGAGGAAAAAAAGAAAAGCACGAATTAAACATTTCACTTTTTACTACTGTAAATGCATGCCAGGTATAAGGGAAGAAATTTATACTGAAATATAAGAACTGATTGCCTAGGAACACTGCAGATGTATTTTAAAAAATGAGCAGAGTTTCTACGGCTGCTTTCTCTAGCAAAAATAAAGATGGGGATATGCAATAAGGTAAGTTCAGAATCTACTGCTTTAGAAACTTTAACTCCTTGTCCCTGGTCACCAGCTATTTGTCTTTCCTCCGACTCTCTGTAGCTGTCTAGAAGGGAAGGATAATCATTGCACAGCCCTCATTTGAGTGCGTAACAATCCTTCTGGTACAGGAGGCTCACTCAACATGATAATCTCATCAGAAAACGAAAACCTCACTGAGTATCAAAATGGTGACTAAAATGATTACATATGTGGGAAGCAAAACAATGAGACTGAATTATTATTTTACAATTAAGACATAAAGAGAACCAAGAGATATCTGAAGGAAAGTGAAGCCGTGATTAAAAAAGGCAAAAAGCCTTTGTAGCAGCACTGAGCAGCACCTTCTGAACGGTCACAACACTTTTCTGCTCGAGAGATAGAACACGTGTACCAACATGGTGCAGGTGTCTTACCTGCAGATGTTGTCTATGGCAATGTCACGCAGCTGCTCATACATGGATGGTTGACTTTTCTTGCCAGGCATTACATTTAGAGTGGATTCTGAATGCTCATTGGTTACACTAATCTTGATGTCATTACCACCTACTAAGAAACAGAGTATGGAAATCAACACCATTTGAAATACCTTCTTCCCCCAAGATGAGAGCACACAGACAGAGCAATATCTGGTGAGTGAGTGCAAAACAGTCCACTTTACAGCTCAGAGAGTTGAGCTGAAGAACTTTGGAAGTACATGTGTTGCCACTAGCTATGCAAGACATTAATGCATTTAACTATTCCTAAACAATTATTCCTAAATTTAGTCACCTTCAGTTCTCATTTTAGCTGTTCTGCTTTAGCATTATGATACTGCTTTTGCATTAGCAAGTGACTTAAATTGAACATTTTCTTTCTGGAAATCATAACTTGATATTACAATTTAAAAACAACAACAAAAAATCTGCCAAATGCCATCAGGATGGTCTCGGGCCTTGGCTCAGGTTGTAGAATCTCTGTCCTCAGAGGTTCTTGAAGGCCCATGTGGACAAAGCCCCAAGCAAACTGCTCTGAATTGAATGCAGGAGGTTGACACACATAATGCAGCCTTCAATACTGCAGCATCACACCACAGTTGTTAATGATCTCACTCAGGACAAAAGTGCTTGAGATAGTCTTATCTCAGTTTCAGCAGAATAGGCACACCAACATTGCTGCTAGGATAAAATGTAGTTCTACATATACTGCTTGCCCTTAGATACACTTCTACCAGAATTTGATTTGCATTCCTCCCCTCCACCTCCAAAAAAAATCACAAATGCATCTCCATTTCCCCCTACCGCTATATCACCACAAAATACCCAAAAGCATCAAAAAGCCATACAAGTTGGAAAACAATCACTAGCATATCCTTTAGAACATGGCCTTTTTTCCTTTACCTGTGTGATACTGGCTATGGTACTTGTAAAGTTTCACAAGCACTGGGGAAGGTATCACAAGAAAGTCTCTCAAGGATGGATTGACAGAATGAACCACAACAGGGAACCTCTCACACAAACGACCTAGACCCTAAAAAAGAAAATAAAAAAAGGAGCATAGCTTTAAAATATCACAGCACAATTTTTATTTCAACTGTAAGCTTGCAAATTCAGCTCAGTAGAAGAACACCCAAACCAAAACAAACCAGACATAGTTCTGAGGGATTCAATTTTTAGCGGAAGATTTAGACATTTCAAGCCTCTAATTTTTTTTAGATTACCCTAGAGTGCGTCATCCCAGTCAAGCCTTGCTGCTCTTCCTGGGTGATTTCACAGAAGTTATATAATCCAGGAGGAAGCAGTTTACGACCTGCTGAGCCACCCGGACACTCACAAGTCTATGGGGCTGGATGGGATCCGCCTGAGAGTACTGAGGGAGCTGGCGGAGGAGCTTGCCAAGCCACTCTCCATCATTTCTCAGCAGTCCTGGTTAACAGGGGAGGTCCCAGACAACTGGAGGCTTGCCGATGTGGCGCCCATCTACAAGAAGGGCCGGAAGGAGGATCAGGGGAACTACAGGCCAGTCAGCCTGACCTTGGTGCCAGGGAAGATTGTGGAGAGATACATCTTGAGTGAGCTCACCAGGCAAGGGCAGGACAGCCAGGGGATCAGGCCCAGCCAGCACGGCTTCATGAAAGGCAGGTCCTGCCTGACCAACCTGATCTCCTTCTATGACAAGGTGACCTGCCTAGCAGATGAGGGAAAGGCTGTGGATGTTATCTGCCTGGACTTTAGCAAGGCCTTTGACACTGTCTCCCACAGCATCCTCCTAGAGAAGCTGGCGGCTCATGGCTTAGACAGGTGTACTCTTCACTGGGTAAAAAACTGGCTGGATGGCCGAGCCCAGAGAGTTGTGGTGAACGGAGTCAAATCCAGTTGGTGGCTGGTCACGAGCGGTGTTCCCCAGGGCTCAGTGTTGGGGCCAGTCTTGTTTAATACCTTTATCAATGATCTGGATGGTTAAATCCTGATAAACGAAGGGATCGAGTGCACCCTCAGTAAGTTTGCAGATGACACCAAATTGGGTGGGAGCGTCGATCTGCTTGGGGGTAGGAAGGCTCTGCAGAGGGATCTGGACAGGCTGGATCAACGGGCCGAGGTCAATTGAATGAGGTTCAACGAGGCCAAGTGCTGGGTCCTGCACTTGGGTTACAACAACCCCATGCAACGCTCCAGGCTTGGGGAAGAGTGGCTGGAAAGCTGCCCGGCAGAGAAGGCCCTGGGGGTGCTGGCTGACAGCCGGCTGGACACGAGCCAGCAGTGTGCCCAGGTGGCCAAGGAGGCCAACGGCATCCTGGCTTGTATCAGCAATGGTGTGGCCAGCAGGAGCAGGGCAGGGATGGTGCCCCTGGGCTCGGCACTGGTGAGGCCGCACCTCGAATGCTGTGTTCAGTTTTGGGCCCCTCGGGACAAGAAGGACATGGAGGTGCTGGAGCGTGTCCAGAGAAGGGCAACGGAGCTGGGGAAGGGTCTGTAGAACAAGTGTGATGGGGAGCGGCTGAGGGAGCTGGGGGGGTTTGGTCTGGAGAAGAGGAGGCTGAGGGGAGACCTTATCACTCTCTGCAACTGCCTGAAAGGAGGTTGTGGTGAGGTGGGGGTTGGTCTCTTCTCCCAAGTTACTAGCAATAGGACGCAAGCAAATGGCCTCAAGCTGCACCAGCGGGGGTTTAGATTGGGTATTAGGAAAAATGTCTTTACTGAAAGAGTGGTCAGGCACTGGCACAGGCTGCCCAGGGAGGTGGTGGAGTCACCATCCCTGGAGGAGTTCAAAAAACCTGTAGATGTGGCACTTCAGGGCATGGTTTAGGAGGCCTGGGGGTGTTGGGTTGGTGGTTGGACTGGATGATCTCAGAGGTCTTTTCCAACCTTCATGACTCTATGATTCTATAAAGGAACTGCACTCTAAAAATGAAGTTACTGGACAAGTTCCAACATTTACAGAATCCCGATAATTTACTATTTACTATGTGGTAGAAAAACACCACATTTGTAAGACTATGAATAAGTGCCCAATAAGATGACATAAAAATTAGAACAACCAAGTCTTAGTCTTAAAACTAAGTGATCTGCCAGTCCCAGTACTTTAACTGTTTATGTAATGGACTAAGAAGCTAAATATTTCAGAAATTAAATACTGGTTAAAAAAACCTCATTAATATTATTCTTCAAGAAGTAGCTGAGCTAAGAAAATTTTGAAAGCACTACTCTACTGCAGTTCTAGTTTCCACACCAGACCTCTAAAATCCAAACACAGAACACATTGATGGAAAGTAAAACAAATAGCAGATAAAAAGTGTTACTCTAGCAACCTGTAAGACCCCCCCCAACCTCTCACTCACTGATATAGTAATGTCATTACTGTAAAGACAGACCTGCAAACAGCAAATTAGCAGTGGCAAGTGAGCAATGATGACTTTGCTTGAGGTTTTCGACTGCAGCTTCTCTGATAACTTAATGCACAGGTTTTCTGCACCTTCAACGAAAAATCCAACAGAAAAAAATTTGTGCTTATCAGATTTGTTATTAGGCCACACACAACCCAATGCTTACTGGAATTCCTAAAACAATGCAGAAAATTTATCAGCTTTGCTCTCCTCATACTACAATTCTTCAAAGAGATTTAGTGCTGCTTCTGCGAAAACAGTTTTGGAAACAGTATCTGCAGCAAACAGCTCTGTCAAACACTATGACTGAAAGAATAACAGCACTTAAAGTTGATTTTGAGCATAATTCACATCTGAGAGAAATTAAGTATTGCAAGGTCCAAAGGAAAAAAATCCTTCTCATATTCAGAGGATGTGCAAGAATTATACAACAAAAAAAAAAATTGAGAAAAAGCGAGAGAGAGCTTCCCAGTCCTGTTAGCAACGAAGAAAAAAACATTTTCTTTAAAAGAATGACTGAGAAACACTTAAGACACTAAGGGCAATAATTAAAACCTAAAATAAACTACAAAATAAGCAGCTGCATGTAACGCAGCAATTATACCATCTCTTATAGATAAGCCAATAGGATGTTTCTGTTTCCATTTCTGTGAAGAGATGTCTAACTACCTAGCCAACTAATCTGACAACTTTTTGATGGAAGTTTTACTCTTGTGTTCTGATAGTAAAAAGCATTCCACTGAAATTTATATTTCTCTGAGCATCATCTACTCTCAGAGATCTTACAAGTATTTCTAGAAATTTAAAAAAAAAAAAAAGGGACAGACATTCAAGAGACTGAAGAGTATTTTTTACCTTGCTCATCTTTCACAGCCCACACCATGAGATCCACACAGGCAGCATTAGCCTGACAACGCAGTTTTAAAGGACTCAGTTCGTTGTGCAGTCGATCCACATCATGAAGGATTTTCTGAAGTTCTGACTGACTGCTGTTGAATTGCTCTAGCACAAAATCATGGATTTCCTTCACAAATGAGTTGGGAAGGTCTAAAGAAATAAAAGGAAATAGGATTACAGTAGAAGGATGAGAGTCAGTGTACAAGAATGACAGCACATATAAAATCCATTGCCACATTATAAATTAATTCATAAAGTTCATTCCCCACCTAAAAGATAAATTTCATAGCAAAGTCCACCAGTAAGCAGACAACTGAATTGCCATCTATTAATCCTTTTAGTGGTGCTCTAAAAATTTTTTCTTCTATTTCCATAGCACCTTTCTTACATGGAAACATTTCAAAACAGAAATTTTACAGCATACACGCAGCTCCCAGGAAATGCAAGCCCCTATGTTCAAGCACTCAATACAATGCGAACAATGCTTTGGATCCTAAACATAATGAAGGATAAATTAAAAAAAAAATATACATATACTATACCTTTCATATAGTATAATGTGTCTCTCAGCATTTTAAACTGGGCAAGATAAAGAGGGTCACTGAATGTTTTATAATAGAGATCTGCATTAGCACCCGTCTGAAAGAGAAAAGAAGCAACCTGCTAGATTCAAAATTAAGTGTTTTCCATTGTATGGATAAATAAATCTTCTTGTTTCAGTCACATAAGTGTTTTTCTCCACCATGTAAACAAGCTTTTAAACAGGTACCAAAAGTAGCTTCACAGCTCTCCCCCCTTACTTTTATCAAAAGTACAGCCATTCAGTGCATTAGAGATTCAGTCACTTTTTCAAGTTGAAGACCACATATATGTTCTCTCTAACCGTGTCGTAAAAAATAAATAAAGATGAGGATTCAAACTTGTCATTTTACTGAGATAGCAAAAAGAGAAACTGACGCTGCCTCCACTTATGCTGAACGCTTCAAAAATGGCAGTACTCAAAGGAAGTCTGGAGAGAACAGCAAAGTCATGTTCCCACACAATTGACCACATACGCTTTTCAACACAGCTCTGCGCCCCCAAGGAGATGAGGCTAACTCCATAAAATGTGGTGGAGGTTGTCACAGAACTGTACCCAGGGAAGGGGAGAGCGACTCACAGAACTACAGAAATGAACATGCCACCTCCGAAAGTAAAGGTCCACAAACTGTAACGCTATTAAACTTGTAGAAATGACACCTAAAAGAGCAGCAGTCATTTCCAAGCCAGAAAAAGAAAACAACCAACATGTTTTATCTACATGAAAAAAGGCAATGTTACTGCAACATGCAATAAAGGCCTTAGTCTACAGTAAACCACTTTTAGGCAGCCAGTGCTGTAATTTAGTAGGATAACAGAGCTAAAGTAAGAGAATCGTTCATTTTTTAAGGGAATAAATATTTCCTTTATGTTACTGAGTAACATTCCCCCTTCAACCCCCATTTTACACAGTCCAAGGCTAGATTTAAACCACTGAAAGAACAGTTCAAACATGAAATTAGTATCATTTTGCAAAAAGAAGGCATACCTTACATAGGTGAAAGACTAATTTTCCAAGTATTAAGACAAAAACAAAGTATTCAAGTCATTAGAAAAGGAATTTAAAAAACATACCTCTGCAACTTCAGCTACAACTGCATCTAAGGTCTTTAGCAGAGAATCCCCAACAATCTGTTTTACCTACAGAGGTAAAAAAAATAAAAAAAGGATGTTTCCTGTTGATGACTCTAGATAAGACAATACAAATTTGCCCATGCACAGAAAACACAAGTCACTTTACTGCAAAGCATCAGATGAATTTAAGGCTAAAAGAATTTCTGCCTGCAACAAGAATAAATATATTTGAGCCTCTGTGTGCTGTTCCGAAAGAGCTGGTGCACGAAGCAGACAGGGCCAGTGGTTTCTGCCATTTGCATGAATTCCCAAGCAACTAAACCCTTCCAAGAAAAGGGTCTCATTCTCACAGCAAAAACAATCTTCCATTTCAGCAACTAGCAGTACATAAGCTACCTCAGATCAAGTAGTCTGCAAGACTCAAACAGGAAGAACCTGACATAAACGTATTTGATTTTTTCCAAATTCTTCATGTTTCATACAACAGCTTTTTAGGAATATTACTGAAGCATGACACTAAATGCCATAAAAATAACGTTACACAAAGCTTGAGAGACAAACACCGTCTTTTTATTTGCAATTCTAAAAGCTTAAACTTAAACTGCATTTATTTCAGGCACGAATATCTAGAATGCAATCTTCCTGCAGCCTTCATAAGAGCCCATCACATACCATGTTCAACAGCTGGCGGAGCATTTCCAGTGGGATATTAAACTCTTTATTGTTAATGCCATTGAAGAGAGGAGAAACTGAAAAGCTGGAGCTGATTGTAGAGAAGTAATAATCAGGATCCAGCGCACTCCCATCAGGAAGATATGAACCTGATCAGAAAAAATAATAGAAATAAAAGTTTGGGGAGAGAGAGGATATATACACTCTGGTAAAGTTTAGTTACTACTAAAGAGTTATTTTCAACACAGGTACAGTCTTTAACTCGCAAGCTATCAAGCGGCGTGCTTCAGCTAATCTACTGATAAATCAAGACAGAAAACTATGATGAAAAAATACATTTGTTCATTACAAGTTTAAAATCACAATGGAAGAAGTCATTTCAATGACTTCTGTTCATGTCGGAGACACTGCTGACAAGAAGTCTTCCCATACTACTGGTGTACATTTACCTGAAAACATTTGTAAATGCCATTTTGTTCAAAAGCATAGAGGTACAAAGAACAGGTTAAGTCAAAACCATCTTGCAAGATTCTCCCCTATATGAGATCAAATGAACACATGGCACATGTTTCATCTTAGAAAAGGCACCAATTCACTACTGCACTTTGAAGGCAAAGAGAAATCAAATTATGCTCCAGATTTAAGTATTCTATTAAGCAAACAACTTGCTAAGCATACTGCTTTTGGCACTGTTTCCACTTCAGAAATTACATCTCTGCCTTTTTAAAGTACTCAGCTACCTGTGCTAAAGTAATGTTCTTGTGATTAATAGGCTTTCAAGCAGCACTATTTATTGACAGCAGCAAGAAAAATGTTTTCAGTCCTTTTTTTTAAACGGTTAGCCTCGGCCAGAATAAAACCAAGGCCATTGCTTATCTTCAGAAAGTAAGACCTCACAAACTCTATTATCAGAAATAATACAAGGGCTACCTCTACCTGAAATACCTGGTAGAAGTTAGTATTGAAAATAAAATCCTGACTGGAACAGTCATAACTTTGCTAGGGACACAATTAAAATGATTCCGAAATTTTTACAAAGTTGTCCACTATCCATCTATAGTTTTAATTAAGATAATTTTTGTTCTACTGCTATAGCCTCTAACCTGCAGCCTTTTTTTTTTTTTTAAATTCAAAACTCCTAAGACTGTAAAATTGAAGAGGTATAGGTTGGTTCAACAGCGTAGACAGAAGACAAACAGGTCTCTTCCTACTTGGCAATTTAAGAATGATATTTGAATTACCCTGCAATCCCATGATATGACTGAGGAAGACAGATACCTCTACAAATAGTAACATGAAGGAAAAAGAAAAGTAATGTGGAAGAAATGAATTTAAGCCAGGGCCCTGGAGAAAAGAATGACCCAGAAACAGAGAATGCCCAAACTGTTAAAAACCTCAAAGGGCCAGACAAAACCAGAGACACCAAAGCACCTCAGATGCAGAGCTAGTCCTCCACTTGATTCATGAAAGACAGTTTATTTTTAAGCCCTGCTTTTACAGAGAACTCACAGCTACAGCTCTACCAAAACTCAGTGGTTAAGAGTTAATATACAAACTCAGGAAAATTTCACATTTCTGCTTTTTATGATGCAGTAATTAATATACATTAGCGAGCACTTGACTTCAGTGTCTCCTTTATTATTTCTCACTTCAGCAAATTACTAGGTCTCACACAATGACCCATATCACATTTACTTCAAATGTAGCAGCTGTTTTAGATTTATACAATGTGCCACAAAGGTCTCAAAATTCCAGACCCAAGTGCAACAATTTAGTTGCCTAGTGAAGCACAATATTAACACTTGTTTCTCAAAGTCGCTGAGCCTAATCTCCTGAAATATTTCTGGCCTAGCTGAATTAAGCTCTTCAGTACTAGGCACAGCCTAGCAGTAAGGAAATCATGGGTCTCTCGGAAACCTGCCAGAAACAACTGAGCCTGGAAACTACTGGTGTTAATCATGACTTCCTACTGTCTTTATACCCCAAAATTTTTCAGAATCCTAGGAAACATGTGCCAGAGAACTACTATAAGAATTCTAGAGGGCAGAGAAAGGGGTCCAAAGGATTTTGGTTTTCAGTTTTCTATAAATAGCAACAAAACCCCCAAATCGCACACTGTTCCTTTGCAAAATAATTTACCTTCAAAGTAATGAATTGCAGATCCTCCAGGAGAGCTGGGAGGTGGAACTCCACGTTCAGGACTAACCTGAAACATCACACAAAAGGCATAATTAAAAAACTATTTATAAAACATTGAAAAAAATCTTCCAGAGAATGGTTCATACACATTATAATGAAACACAGCCTCAAGCAAAACTAACAGGAACCACGTATTGCTGGGCCTAACAGCTCAATTCCAACCAAAAATGGGAAGTTAAAAAAAGCTAGTTCAGTGCTTTTGACTAAAGGGAAGAGATCAGAATGATGACTCCTTCACTGTATGAAACTATGCTAACAACAATCCATGGTTTCAAAACCGGCATCTGAATCCATTCTTCCCCTAAGACAATGAATATCCAGAGCTCCTGGTGAAACCAGTGAGAGCTCATGTATCCTCAGCACTTCTGAAAACTTCAGCCATTAAGTGCCAGCTTCCCAAATTCGCAGTTTTTCAGGAGAATAACACAAGGAAGAGGATTTGCCAATTGTTCCATGTGAAGACTTATTAGTAAAGTTGTTAGCTTGTCCCTGACTGTTCTGTAGCTCAGAAACTGCAAAATTATTTTGAAACTCAGTTGCAGAACCAAAACAAAGATCTCTGTAACTTGTCAAACATGTTAAGAGATGGTCTGCATATCCAGGCTTAATGCTGTCTTAACTCCACCAAGACCGTGAAATCATCTAAGCACTGGCTCCAACACAAGATCAAGTCATACAAACCTGTGAGATACTAGATACACTGCTAGCCTTTCTCTTTAGCGTTCCTTCTTGGCAAACAGTGAGTAGAGAACTAGGAAGAATTGATCTGAAATCATTAAAGGATCGTCGACGAATTCCTTCAAGCTCTTCTGGAACTCTCAGGGAATGCGGGGGAATTTTTGGAAAAAGCTTTGAAAGGAGAGCCTCCTCTGAATTGCTGTAGCGACCAAAGGCTCGAGAAATTCCTATCAGGCAGGGCACTGCATACTTGCATAAATATTCTGGAAAAGAAAAACACATATAACAGTATATTAACAGTAAATTAACAGGAACTTAGAACTTCCTCTTTGCAGTTTTGCTACCACTTCACCAAACTGTTTCAGCCTAATGTGCTTTACAAAGATTTATTTGTGCAAGTAGAGAGAAAACCATGAAGGCATCGTAAATTAATACACTACTTCTGCTTCCGTATTTACCAGTCAGCAACAAACAGAATAAATATGCGCTAAGGGAAGTCGAAAGAAACGCTGCTCACTTTTCAGGAGTGATCCTGATAATTAGAAAACACAAGAGAAGTTCAGAGGACAGGAGTTACAAATATAGTAACAATTTTAACAGTACCTTTATCATGCATTTGTGGGGTCTGGCACATTCCCAACAGGAACTGCATTACTTGTAGAATTGCATCTAAAATCTAAAGTAATCGAGACAGACATACAAAAATATCTTTTGGTAAAGAGATATCATTATCTTATACTAGATCACTACAACAAATGAAACTTGCAAATATTAACGTGAGTGCCTCTGTCAGCACGATTTTTTAATGCTGTGTGACTAAAAAAGTATATTGCCCTCACTCAGCTTGCACAGCTGCTTTCGTGAAGTCTGCAGTGAGCTGGTCTGTACTAGCAGAATAAAATTGCAGCAATCCTAATCTCAGTACCAAAACTTGAATTTTAAAACTCTGGGCTCAGCGACTGACACCCTTTGACACCTGGAAGTAACAACAGACTTATGAATTATCTTCTAGGTACCTGACTATTAATTAACACAAGCAAAATAATACAACAGTACACATGTTAAAGCAATCAACTCCTTTGCAAGAAAGCAAGCAGCTATGGTGTACTCTTCTCTAGACGTTTGTCAGTACTGTAGCATTGGAGAATTGGGTACATCAGCACAAACTTAAACTCTACCTGCTCTCTGAGAGACGCATCCCTGTAAGCAACGTCTGATAACAAAGTTACCAAGCAGAAGCTGAAGTTTTCTGCAACTGGAAGCAAGCCTGCAAAGTAACAGACAGAAAATAAGCCACTTAAGCATTGTTAGAGAGAATCAACATAGAAAGAGCAAATAACAATAAAGCAAGAAGGCATAAGTGATTCTCATGTCATACAGTTCTGACAGAGACTGTAGAAAAATATAGTATTACATACAAAATTTAGAAGTACACTCTAATCATCATAATTTCAGCATGAAGTGTTAAAAGAATAATTTTAATAATTAAAAAGTTTCCAAGGCTTTCAAGTAATTGAAAAAAAAATTAAATTTTGTAATACCCCTTGAGAAAAAGTATTCTTATATTAATTTGAACAGATATTAAGGGAGCAAGAAATGAAGTAGTTTAAATAGCAACTAAGCATCAAAGCTAAAAGTAGAGCATACAAATCCCGGGTTCCACTCTCCTGCTCTAACAACTACACTATCTTCTCCAATTTAGTAACAAAACATATTGAGCGTAGAATTACTTGGAAAGTGCAATTTATCACAAAGCAGTCAAGCAAGAAAGCTGGGAGCTATTCAACTTCCTCTTTGCTTCTAAAGAAAATCAATATTAAAGGCTGTTGTGTCAGGAGCTAAGAATCTAGCAGGACCTATCACCTCCCCCTGTACCACGTCCTGAATGACCTTCGTTATGTCTGTTTCCTGGCTGGCATTCCATGAGAATGTTCAAAAAACCCAAACATCACCTCTGCCCTTCCGTGCATTGCTTTCTTCTATCCATTGGACTTTGGGAAGACCCTTCAGAAGTCGGAGGAGGTAAGGAACCACATTGTCTTTGTGCTAAAGAGGAAAATACTCTATTTAAAATGGAGAAGAAAGGCTGAACCATATAGTCTCAGGATATTTCAGAGATATGGAAAGACTACATTAACCACACACAGAACTCACTTCTAAGGATTACTCCACAGGCTTCTTGAATATTGCAAAATTGATTTCAACACAGGCAAATGAAAGTAAACCAGTTCAGTGCTATAAATCCAGTCCTTTCAGTCTAGGCAACAGTTCATTCTCCATAAGAGTTGGAGAAAAAAGTTCCAGAACAGCAGTTAACCCCAATTTATTAGTTGACAGCAAGGTCACAAAGTAATTTAAGGCAGCTAGAAATTCAGAGTGCCAGTCCCAATTCAGTATATGTGATCCATCCTATGGCCTTATGCAAGTCACTTAACGCATCTGTGTAACACTTCAGCTTCCTAATCTGCAAACCAAAGGACAGCACTTTCCCTCCTCACAGAGTTGGATTAATTAACACTAACTGCTGGCTTTGAAAAGACCATAAAAATGCTACGAAACATGAACACAGCTGCCTCATTTAAACTCCATACTAGAGAAAACACAAAGTGGACAATGTTAATAATATGCATGCAAGCTGTATCGTAGTAAATATATACTAAATAGGAGGAGATTCAGGCCTGATGCAAACCCTAGCAACATTAAACAACGTAGAGTGAGGTCTAATGACTTTGGACCTAGGACTCTGTATATCCTTCCTTTCCTCTGCACAAAACAATACCACGTCCAGAGTTCAAAGGGAGGAGAACCAGCCTGTCACGAACAGGGTGACAGACACAAAAGGGATGTTCATATACGATGCAGCCTATGTGCACTGTCTGCCTTTTTATCCTGGCTAGCGCCAGGCATGAAAAGGCCTATGAAAAACCTGACATTCAGGAGTGAGGTGGAACATTCCTGTCATTCAGAAGCATGTAGGGAAGAACATGCAATGACACATTTGGTTTGAGCAAATCCTCCTGAATAGCCTTTCCTTTCTCTCCTTAAGCTATGACGACCAAAAAACACGACAGCAGTTTGGCTGTGGCAGTGCCATGACTATAGTCTATCATGCTCATCAGTACTGTCCTTGTTTCCTTGTGCTCTCCTGTCTGCATCCATCTGTTATCTCTGATTTTTTCATTTATTTTTATGGATAGAAAATACCAACTTTTCATTCATTGAACAATTACATTTGAATTAATCCAAATTCTTTCAAGTTAAGCAGAGTTAGCTTAAGTGGGAAAAATACCTGAAGGTCAGATTCAATTAGAAAGATTCCTAAAGCAATAACAGCATCTCTGCGACGTTCGTCTAACTGGAAAATCCCATGGAAATCCACTGGACACATGCAGAGCAGTTTTTGTACCTGGAAAACAGCAGAGGGAAAGAACATTAGAACAAGACTGAAAGTGTCAAAATAATCCAAGGAAGCAAGAGTACCTGTGTTAAATCTGCCTTTCAAAAACCCACCGGTAGACCTCAGGAAAGCAACACAAATAGCTCCCAGCTGCTCTTTCACGGGGCTGAGCTGGCCCTCAGGTCGGCGCCCTAGAGCACCCCAAGCAACGGGCCAGGGTGGCACTAATACAATTGCAAATATTTCCACAGCAGAGAAACAAGCTGACAGGCTGTAGTTTTCAGGACTAATTCAGAGCTCCTGTGTTTGACATGGTCAGTACTCTTTCCGTCTTCTGGAAGACAGACAGATGGCCATATTACCCTCCTTTAGTCATCAATCTTCATGAGAGCATCTAAGGGCTAGGAAAGAGTGATGAATGACAGAAGCTAGAAAAAGACAGAAAAATTTCAAGTAGATGTCAAACATTTTTACCACAACACGGGTTGATTTAAGTTTTCTTCAACACTAGATCAAGCTGTTTGTTTGTTTGTCTGTTTTCACATCTCAAGAGAATTTCTGAAACTTTTCACGTTTACAGAGCTCATTCCTGCATCCCTGGTACAACAAAGCCTTCCTTCCACTAACTCATTGGGCATTCTGGATGTGCAAGAAACATGCAGCAGGCACATATGACATTTACTCAATTCCTGTAAACAAAAAACAGGTGGCTGGAGCTTTGGTTACAGCTGCACCAATGCCTTCTTCATATACAGCACTGCAAAACAGACTGTGACCTAGCTGAGTACGACTTCCGCTCTAATCCTTCTAACATAACAGATTAAGTTTCCGGAATTGTTATTTTCTCACTACTTACCCATTACTTCACTCCATACCCAGCAAACACACATCTAAAGAATATGTCAAATCTCCCAAATACTTTGTTTTCCTATGGAACTGTTAAGAAAGGGAAAATGCAACAAGCATATCATCTTTTTATAAATCTCCTTGATGTTAATAAATATTACCTAAAAAGTACTGCCATAATCAATACCTATGTTTGAATGTAAGTCACCTCCTATTTAGATAACTCTTTAAACACCCTGCCTTGAAATTTCTAAATCAAGAAACTACTTCCCTAGAGGATTAGAAGAATTTACTGGATGCCTAGTGGAATTTAAGATTCTGGTCCTTAAACTGCCCGACCTCAAAATTACAAGACCTGTAACACAACACAAACAATCCTCTTGCTCAATATGAAATACAGCAAGTGAAACACAAGCTTTGGAAAATAACTTCTGATGCACGTGTCCCACATCGGGTTAATATTTGCAATAACGGGAGTGAACAACTTTAGCTAGGCATGAACGGTTAATATCATTTGACGCCTGCTGTAACCTCTCAAACAAAAAAAAAGAAAAGAATATAAATCCCGGGATATTAGTGAACCAACAACAAGGCTTAAAAAAATTATTCACAGCTGGCTGTCAGAGCAATGGTAGATTTCCGGAGCGAGACCTGAGGAGAGAAGCCTGCAAGAGCCGCCCAAGAACAAGGCGACGGCGCTCGCCAGCACAGAGCCGCGCTCTTCACCGGCTCCGCCGCCCTTCGCCGCCGCGCGGGGCCGTCCGCGAGCCCAACCGCTCCCAGCCCGAGGACGCCACCCCCGAAACGGGGCCGCCCGGCCCGCAGCGCCCCCCCCCGGCGGCCCCTCGTTGGGCGGGGACCACCCGCGCCCCACGGCCGCCCGGGACACGCGGCGCGGGCCCGCGCTGCGGCCCAGGACGCGGGGGGGCGGCTCCGCCTGCTGCGCCGACGCCTCCCGCCGCGACGGCGTTTCGGGGGCAAGAAGGGCCGGGCGAGCGCGCCGCGGGCCCAGCGGCCCCACGCACGCGCTAACCCGCTCCCGCGGCCGCAGGGCAGCCCCCACCTGCGAGGGGCAGCGTCCTCCTGGCACAGCCCGTCGCGCCAAGCCCGGCCCCCCACGGGCGCAGCCACGGCCCCGCGGGGCCAGGGCACAGACCCCCGCCCCACGCGCGGCCGGGACCCGCCGCCCGCCCCATCCCCGCTCAGGCGGCACAAGCGCTCTCCCCAGGAAGGGGCCCGCGCCCCGTCGCCACGGCGCCCGCGACGCCGACCCTCCCACGCAGGCTCCGCTCGCGCGACGTACGCGCGCGCGGAGCCCCCCCCCCCCCCCCCGCCCCGCGCACGCACGGCTCCCCCGCGTGACAGCCCCTCCCGCAGCCCCCACAGCCGCAGCCCGCCCCCCGCCGCCCACGCGTGACGGCCTCTCCCACGCACGCGGCCGCGCGGGACGCCCCTCACCTTCTCCAGCGGCGCCGGGCTCTGCACCGCCAGCGACCGCGCCAGCGACAGCACTGTGTTGAAGTAGAAGCCGCGCGCGGTGCCCACGCCGCTCCCCCGCCCCGCGCCCGCGTGGGGAGCCGCCGGGGCCGCCGTGGTGGTCGCCGCGGCCGCCGTCGCAGCCGTCGCAGCGGCCGCCGCAGCCGCCGCCACCGCCGCGGCCGCCATGTTGCGGGAAGGCGAGCGGCCGCCCGCCCCGCCCCTCTCGCGAGAGCACCGCCGCTCGCGGGATCAGAGACCGCCAATCAGGCCGCAGGGATGGCGGCGCCCGCGACGGCTTCACTGCCGGCGGGTTCCCGCCTTCCCCCCCCGCCCCCCAGTCCCGCTCTACAAATGGCCGCGCCCATCCCTTCCCCACCCCCCCCTCTCCCCGGGCGCGATTGGTCCCGCCCAGCAGCCGCCCGCCCTCCGCGCTGGCCCGGCGGGCGGTGGTTCCGCCCGGCGCGCGGCGGCCTACGGACGGTCTCCTCCGCGTCTCGCTGCCGGCGGCACCATGTCGGCCCCCGCGAGGAGCTACAACCCCTTCGCCGCGGATGAGGAGGAGGAGGAGGAGGAGGCGGCGGCGGCGGCGGGGCGGCCAGCGAGGGCCGGCGGGGAGGCGGGCGGCGCCGAGCGGCAGCGGTACCTGCGGCAGGAGGTGCTGCGCCGCTCCGCCGCCACCGCCGACAGCACCGCCCGCTCCCTCTCGCTGCTCTACGAGTCCGAGCGGGTCGGCGTGGCGGCCTCCGAGGTGGGCGGCGGCCCCGCGGGGGCGGCGGGCGCGAAGGGAGCGGCTCCGCGCCGGGGGGGGGCGGGGGGGGGGTCCCGGCCGCCGGGGGGGCCGCCCCCCCGGCCCAGCCCAGGCCCTGCGGCGGGAGCCCGGCGGGTCTCCTTCTCCTCTCCCCCCGCGAAGGCCCCCCGAGGCACGTCTCTCCGGAGCTACCCTCTGCCGCAGGCTTGCTGCGGGCTGGCCCTCGGCGTGCTGGCGGCTTGTTCCTGAGGAGAGCGACGCCGGCCAGGCCGCCTCTGTCCGTACGGCGCCCAGGCTGCGGTCTGGTCTGCTTTTAACAACTGTTACAAGTCTCGCTAATGGCATTTCTATAAATCTTAATCTGTCCAAAAAGTTTTCAGCTCTTCTCTTGACGGAACGAACAGCCTGCTGGGTCAGCCGCTCGCGGTGTGCTCGCTTCGTCCCGATTAATCATTTCCTTCATTCTTCGGCGCTTGTTTCAGAGCAGAGCGTACGCTCAGAGGCATCCCTCATAAAGGCCTCGTCCATCCTGTCACCTGCCAATGGGATGTTTCCTTGAGCGTTACTAACGTGGTTGCCTGGACCAAACCGAGAGCTCCCGCAAGCTGCAGAGGCTGCTCCTGCTGATGGGGGCTCTCGGTGGCACTTCTGCAAACTTGAGAAAGCCTCATGATCTGTTTGTCCAGAAAAGCACAACGGAGGAATCAAAAATTTAGGCTTAGCCCAGGGCTCGTGGTAAAGCTTGAATTGTATGTGTTTGCCTCTTTATTGAGGGGGAAAAAGGCACATCCAACTAGAATTCCCCAAAGTTTAGAGAGACTGAACACAAGTTCTTTGTTTTGCATTAGTGTTAGCTGCAGGCAACCTTCCTGCCAGAATTAATCTCAGGTTCACCTTGGAATAGTGTTTGTGGTGCTGAATTAGAAAACAATATAACTGTATATTTCAGAATTTCTAAATCCTGCCCTGTTGGTATTAGCTAAAAGATTATTTCTGCAGCATGGGAAAATTCTGTTGGTGTTCATTTCCTTTGGTTATTCTCTTTATAAATTATCGGGACCGCCCCATGAATGTGACAATAGTATCCCTTCTCAGTGAAGGTGACATTCACAACTAGAAATAGTTCTGCTTGCTCATTTCGCTGATATCACCCGTTGCATTTTCACTGCATCACCCATCCGGTGCCATGCTTGTTCCACCAAGAAGAGATACAAATGCTATCCTGACAAAAGGCCAATACAGAAGATTCCTGGAGGCTCTTTGTAGTACGTGTCAGGAACCTGGCACTGTGTGGTGATGAGGATTTTATAGCTGGTCGATGCTGTGGCTGACTAGCGACTCTTGACTGAAATGCCCTGGAGGAAGAGGAGTGAGGAAAAAACTGTATGCCTCTAGAAATAATCTACACAGATGAAGGAACTCTGTTATTTTTCTTTAAAGTGTCTGTTAAAAATGTTTGATGTTTCAGTTTATCTTGGCTTTACTAGCTTCTCTTCTTCTGTCAATATCTGTTAGGAGCTTGTACGTCAAGGGGAGGCACTGAAGCGCACAGAACAGATGGTAGACAAAATGGACCAGGACTTGAAGACCAGTCAAAGGCACATAAATAGCATTAAGAGTGTTTGGGGGGGCTTGGTAAACTACTTCAAAGCCAAACCTCCAGAGAGCAAGCCAGAGCAGAATGGAACCCCTGAATATTACGCTAACAGTAGGTAAGTAAAATACGTGTTTTACTTGGGACTTATTTCCCATAGCATCTCTGAAATGTCACCAGAAAATCAGAACTCAAGAGATCTGTTGATTCTGTCGAGTAAATTCCTGAGATGGCGTCTAGCTCCCTTTTTCCTTTAACTCTGAGAAAAATATTTTTGCCTTTATTTATATTGGTAGTGGTAAGAATTACTTCGTGTTTGTGGGAAATTAATTCAAACAATTACGCAAGTAATTCTTCGGAGTCTTCTGAATTATCATGCTTACTTCAGTCTTATCAGGAAATCATGATTTGTAGCATTGACGTGCTTCCAGTTAAATATCATGTGTGTTTCCCTAGCTTCAGTTAAAAGCTGTAAATAAAAACTAATTGCTCTGAAATTACTCTGTCTTACAGTACTTCTCTCTTCACCTGAGGAATTCATGTGCAGCCTGGTAATGCTGCATGGATTGATTTCCTCCTTCCCTTCCCCCTCCATCCTCCACTAGAGGAGAGGAGTAGCTTGCTTCCAAGCTGGAAGATACAGCTTTGGTTTTGATATCAAAGTTCCCATGCGCTATTTGCAGCCCTAAAGTGACCAGTTCTGCTTTCACTGCCGACAAATGCTAATAGTTCATTTTAAAGGAACATTTTGCATCAGGTCTAACAAATTTGCTGCTCTTGTATAAATTTGACACCTGTTCTTGTTTAACAGATTCAGAATGAGGCCTGTGGTCCATATGAATGTTTTCTTTTTATTCTCTTTATTACTAGATTAAAAGAAGCAATGATGTCTAGTAAAGAACAAGAGTCAAAATACCAGGAAAGTCATCCAAATTTAAGGAAGCTAGATAACTCAGGTTTGTTAACTTTGTTTTACACTGAATGTCTGTCATCAACATGGGGCAAACTTGCACGGTGGTGAAGGGAGAGAGACCCCTCGGCCTTGCCCAACTGCTGACCTAGGTTGCTGCCTAACGTCTGGAGATTTGTATCCCAGCCTTCATGGCTTTGAGTTCTAGGGAATTGTTTCCCCTAAACTTCCTTATACACATACTGAAAACATGATTTTTTTTTTTTACTTGGATACAGATTTTATTTAGCCCTTCCTGTGGGGGATTTATGCTGTATCCACTAAAGACTTTAAAAGCATCCAGTGCTGATATTTGCACAGAGGAGACTATAGCCAAGGATCCACACAGCGTGCCAGCAGCCTCGTCCTGTGTTTGCCAAAACATTACTTGCATGTTCAGAGGTTCTTTTTTTTAACCATCATTTGTCATGGTTTTCAGATATGTTTTCCATGTTACTGCAAACATGGACTATAACCCTTCATACTGAAGTCATTACGTGATTCACACAAGGAAGCGTATAGGGTTTGGTCTTGTTCCCCATTCTCACAATACGTTAACTTCTGTGATGACTTGTATGTACAAAGTATCTGTTCCTTTATAAAGTGAGGTTCAATTATTCAGTTTAGTAAGAGTGAGAAAGCAGCAGGGTACCTTTATAGTTGTAGTTCGGTAAGTAAAGAAATGCTTTTCGATAACATTGATCTCCACTCCACTGTATGTAATATTAAAAGTCTGTCCAATAGAGGGCAGAAATAACTCTCTGGTGGCTTGACCTGGGGGAACGCTAACTGCTGGTAGACATTACCAACCTACCTGCTTTGTTGGTTCGGTGGCTGGGTTTTTTCTTTTGTCTCTCAACTACCTAGTAGAACTACAAAAGGCAGCCCAAAAGAGAATAAGTGTAGCTTAATAACTGTTCATCTCGAGGGGTGCCCTATAGATACTGGTGTTGGACTATGTTTGATACTCCTGCCAGCAGGTTATGTTATTACATGGCAGCTGTGGTCAGACTAATTTTTAACAGCCCTTCTAAAACTTTAAAGCCTCTTCTTGCTAGCTGTTTTGTTATATAATATTCTGTATTTTATACTCTTTAACAGACAATGATTTCAGCAGAGCAGATTTAGTTTCTTCAATGCAAATGGATTCCTACCCGAAGAACCAACAACTGCGAGCTTACCACCAGAGAATTGATAACAACTTAGGTGAGTGAGAAAATTGAAGCTGTTTTATGTAATAAATTTTCAATTTTTGGTTCTTAAGCCAGAGAAAATTACTAAGGACATATATTGCCAACAAACACTTTTTCATTTAGTTCACATGTGAAATTTGATAACTAAAAAAAAAAAAATCATTTGCTTGTATTCTGCCTTTCAAAACTATCTACGTGGCAGAATCCAAAGTTTTATTGAAAAATACATTATTTGAATGGTCTAATGCTGTGGCATGTCTGTGGGTCAACTGCTTGTAAATATTAATAATCTGAGTTAGAAATGCACTTCATGTGAAACCAGCTAGAAGCAAACTGGCTAGGGTGCCTGGAATAGTATAAATCTACTGTGGAAACTGATACGCTATTGACATCAATACTTCAGCTCTTCTGCAATGTGCTTGTGCTTTACAAATAGTTAGATTTTGAACTGTCCCTGAGCAAAGGGACCGGGGGGTAAAACCCCCCCACCAAAAGCATGAGTCCCCTTAGATCGCACATTGACAAAAAGAAACACTCTTTGCAGTTGTGAATACGCCAGTAAAATCTTTGTCATTTGAATGAGGAAATGGTGCCGAAGTATCCCAGAACACTTGCAGTCAGGATATGAAAATGTTTCTTTGAACCATCCTGGGTGTTGACTGGAATATCACTGGGACAAGCAGGCTTATCCATCCATTCTGAAAAATCTTATTAAGCAGGTACTAGTAATATCAATAAGGAAGTACTGCTTCGAATTGACGTCTAGATTATACCAGTACGGATACGTACTACCTCTTTTTCTAAAGCTTACCACTTACATTGACAGATGCATTCAGCATACCTAAATGACAGTTAAACTCAGATATTAAACTGAACATCAGTTTGGACCCAGAGAATTTACAACTGTGCACATCTTTTGAAATAAATATGTTTTGCAGAAAATAGAAGAATTGAAAGGCACTAAATATTTAATTTGTGGATTTGCTGCACTTCTTTTATTACTTCCCAAAACCATTCAGCTGACTTTCTCTTCCTTTGTTCTGTAGCATATATACAAAGTGCCTCTTTGCTTACATGTGTCGCTATTTAGCTGACCTAGAAAGAAGAGATTGGAAAGAAATCAGAAAGGAATAGATCAAAGAGAAATAGTCAAGCATAAGAGTTAAAGGAAGCACACTTGTTCTACTCCCAAGCCATGCAAAACTTACTTGCCTCAGAAGCATTTATACCAATCAATCATGGAATAAAATAGTCTCCTTGTAGCCAAATTAGAAAATCTGGAAACGGGATTTTTTCCATCCATGTTAAATAAACTAACTGCTTAAATCTTCAGTCTATTGATGATACCTCTGCATGAAGCTTAAAGAAAAACAGTTGAGGTAGTGAGCATATTGTGTATACTGAGCAGAGAAGAGACGTACCCAACTTTCTATAAAATAGCTTTTAAAAAAAAGTAA
Organism: Morus bassanus; assembly: GCA_031468815.1. Classification (NCBI taxonomy): domain Eukaryota; kingdom Metazoa; phylum Chordata; class Aves; order Suliformes; family Sulidae; genus Morus; species Morus bassanus. The sequence continues at coordinate 31,548,978 of CM062577.1, forward strand.
GAACCACATTACAGGGTATGTCGTTTTATAAAGATCCAATTTGGTTTTAAGCATTTATAGTTAACTTGTAATGGAGAAAAGAAGGAAGTGATTATTTCTGGTAGTAATGCGGTAAAGTGTTAAAATATCGGTGCTTCCACTATTGGAGAACTGTCAGACTTGAGCAGTTGTAACTAACATTTTCTAACCCAGGGTTCTGGAGAAGAGGGAGTCCTGGCAGTGTCCGTTTAAACAGTGTGCTTTATACTGCTTTGTTCGTTATGGTCCCTCTCTTCGTTGACAGATGAGATGTCTTCTGGGTTGAGTCGTCTGAAAAACCTAGCTCTTGGTCTGCAGACAGAAATAGATGAGCAAGATGATATGCTGGATCGGCTAACAAAAAAAGTAGAGACACTGGACGTCAATATTAAAAGCACTGATAAAAAAGTCCGACAACTTTAAAGGATTTTTAGAAATTTTTTCGTCCAGCGTCAGTTCTTCTTGGATGTCTTATCTCAACCGATCTCTTAACAAATCTTGGACAGTGTCTGCTTCTCTTTTTTCTGATATGTTATTGATTTTGTTATCATTAAAATTGCATAATCCTAAGTGCAGCATAATACCTTAAATTTCTTCTTAATGTACATGGGAAAAGTGCATGTTGGGTAAAATCTCTCGGCACTTGGTAAATGCTTTTGCGCTGGATACCCTGCTCAATTGTATAACCGTGCGTCATGTGCGTGGAGGAATGTGCAATCTACAAAGCTTCAGTGTCCTTGGCCTGGGAGCCGTGATGAGAAAAGGAACCGCATTTTGCCTCTGTTCTGGGGAGGGAGAACAGAATGCTGCTTTGTTCAGAACAGACGTGGCTAATTCTGTTTACCTACAGCTATTTTAAATTCTGAAAAAATGCTGATTTCCAGCTGTAAAAATAATTTGAAGTGACTGTTCTCTGGCATTTCTGGGGCTTAAGGAACTAAATGTTCTGTGGAAGTTGTAAAATACCAAGGGTGTCATGCAGTACTGATAATATCCTGTGTGTGTTCCCTTTCCCAAGATGACTTTTGCCAAATGGTGGATCCACAAACTGTGGTTTTTAGGTTTGGGTCACTAAATGCTATCACCTTTACAGTATTTTCAGTAAAGATCTCCAAGGATATCTTACAGTCTGCAAGGAATGCTGATTGACAGTGACCCAAAAAGTCTGGATAACAAAATCAGGACTTAAATGTATGTGGTCTTAATGATTCATTTGTAGAAATTGTCTCCATCTGCTTTCTTACTTTCTGCTCTTTCTCAGCTTATTCAGTTAGGTGGTTGTTTGAAAAATAGCTTCCATTTTAGAAATGGAGAGTTGGTCTGATACTGCACAAAGAGGTCGTAGGAGATTGTTCTTTAATTTAACATTTATTTCCAATGTGATTAGGCATTGAGCAGATGCTGTGTTTTCCTCAGTAATGTGACTGTTTGTTTTTAAGAAACTCGGCTATGGTTCACATACTTCTGCGTTGCCTTAGCAGGTGTGAAAAGTTCCTGCAAAGGAAGAAAAGCTCAAAAACGTTTTTCAGTCTTCCAGGCAGAAGTTGGGCCTTCCAATTTGTTTTATTCTTTTGTAAGTATCGCTGTAGAACAAAATAATTACAATTCTGCTCCAGCCTGAAGACGTGACAATGAGAACTTGCTGTCTGTCTTGAAAACAAGTTACTTTGGCTTGGAGAGGCCAAGGGACCTCTGTCAGTATTGCAACACTCACGTCACAAGTGACAGCGAGCGGCTCAGAAGAGAGAGTTACTTTTTTGAGCTGGTGCCACGTTATCTTATGAATTGAAGGAGGACCTTGGCGTTCCGGGCTGTCAAGCTTGTATCCTTCAGGAACATCACATAAACACCCTCCCCTTCCCTTTTTTCCAAGGGATTTGTTACCTTGAGCTCGCTTGCTACAAAGCGCACCCAGTTGTTAAGGAGATAACAGAAAACTTGAGCCTTTCGTGTTTTACTGTGTCTCCCGAAAGTTCAGTTGTAGAAAAATAAATCCCTAAAAAAGCTAAACTTCTTGGACATAGTATTATGGAAGAAAATACTATTCCTGGGGTTAGCAGCGCAGTAGAGTTGTCAATTAGATTTAAGGTGAGCCTCTGTTTCCCCTTGTGTTACTGCTGTTGATTTCAGTCCCTAAAAAAAAAAACCAAACAACTGTGTTGCAGGGACATAAAACTTCAAGAGCTACTGAGTAATTGCTTTTTAATTTTCACTTTGTGTCATTTATGCTAATTTGAAACCATAAAAAAACCTTATTAATATCAATGTGTCATCTAACTTTTTGGGTGTATACCATGATTGATTCTCTTGCTCTGTTAGAATATTTATGAATGATATGACTTGATGGCTCAAGATGGTTGATATGTTTATTTAGTAAATGATACAATCATAGTTTTCAAAATGTTAAGTACCTCAGTGAAGGAAGATTGAAATTTTGATTATACCTGTTTCAGTTTCTTATTTGACCTTCTTTTCACCCTGGTTATTAAAAGGAGACTTGTGTTGTTTCTTATCCCAGTGCTGGTTAACAGAAACACTTGCATCTTAGAAAGGATGTATAAATTCTCTCCGGAACAGAGAATACAAAAAAACCTGCACAGTAATTAATAACACTCCTTGTAGTGCGAAACCTGCCTTCACCTGTATGCAACTATTTCACAACTAAATTTTTTCCAAAGTAAGGCTTTGGTAACCAGGATGTACGCTGAGACTTTCTCCCTTAAATGATGGTTAATGGAGGCAAAATGTAGCTGGAGGATCTGGTTGTGTTACGTGGAATAAGAAATGAGGAGTTTGAATCTAAGCAAAAATTTTTTGATTTACGGGTGAATTGTGTTGCCTCTCTGATGTAAGCTGTTCCATTTTTTTGTCTAAATTATTTCACAAAACAAACTCAAAGCTTTTGGTCAACTGTTTAGTTGTATTAGCCTTATGAAATGTTTACTGTATCCTGGATGTCTTTGCCTTTAAAAGCACAGGCAGGGAAGGGGAATTAAAAAATAAATCCCTATTTCTGCTTTGAGAACCTTGTGATCCAAGCAGACTGGCAAACCAGGATCTTAGCCATGTGGAAGATAAACAGAGGCCTAATTTCTTGTCTCCTAACGATCCCATTCACTGTCTCAGTAACGTATGTTTTTGTTCGCTTAGGCTTTCCTGATCTATTTATTTTTGCTTTGTTTTTTTTTAATGGCCTTATTTTAAAGGATTATTTCCCACATTGGATTTCTTTTGGGGGGGGGGGAAGATTGTGCATGGGTATAAGTGGATTTCTGCTACAAACTGAATTCCCTTTCTCAGCTTTCATACAGATGCTTTATGCTGATGAAGAACTTAAGTCTAACTGACATGAGGAGACAACACTATTTTGTAATAGTGATGGACTTCTTTTGCTCATTAGAATAACTTTCTGTCCTGCAGAAAGGGGAAATCAGGAAAAAAAAAAAAAAAAACCACCATGATTTTTGCCTCTACAGGAAATGTCATTTTGCATGTGTTATGAAGGACTTATTTCTGTATTACTATTACATAATTTTTCTGTATTACTGAACTTACTGTTTCCTGAGGTAGAGTTTTTCTTCTTGGATACTGTTGAAAAACTTACCTTGTGTAGGGTATAGGACTTTCAGAAGAAATTTAATTTACACTCAGGTGCTAACTTGATAAATGATTTTGCCTGAATACTCATGTTGGCGTAGAAATTGGTGTCTTTGCAGCAAAATAGCTCTGGTTAATTTCATTCTTACTGGCTTGAGTAGAAGTTTAAGGTCAAAAGAAGATAGCAAAAAAAAAAAAATTTAAGTCTTCTTTATAAAAGACAATTGTCTTGCTTCTCAAAACGTTTGCTAATAAATTTTGAAGAGGTTTTTAAATGCCAGAAAGTAGCATACCCTTCGTAATGTAGATATGACAGTCTAAAAACAGCAAGGAAAAAACCAAAGTGGGAATAACCAGTATCTGACTACAGATCCCTGGGTGTATTTGATTTTTAAATTTCCTGAGCATTGAATTAAATATTGTAACAAATGATGCGTAGCTGAATTTTAGTCTGTACTGCAAAGATTTGTTGCTGTGCTGAACTCTATTGGCCTCCTGAAGTCGCTGGGACACTATATGGTGTCGGGGGTTTTAACGTGTGAAATTTGTCTGAAATATTTTGCTGCCTAGTAGTTTTTGTGAATGATGTAATTTGTTAAATGGTGAAGTAGAAAATACTTTCCAAGCACTCTGCCTTCTGGACAAACTGATTTTTGTAGGCATTTTTACAAGCATAACATCATATGGAAGATATGTGTTAATTTTGTCTTTGAAATGTATGGGGCTTAATTTTCAAAATCATGGGTAGTGATTATTTGTGTCTACGGCTTTCTTAAATAGTACTTCTATGCCACCCGGGTGTAACACTTTTTATACAAGTCAAATTGAAATATCTTTTTCTTTTCTTTAAATGCTAAACTGGAGTGTGGATCAGCAATTCAGGAGATGGAATGAAATGAGTGTTGAATGGTAGGGTGGTCAATAAAGGTGCTTATTGTTAATGGAGAGTTTTTGCGTTTACTTCCAAAATTCTTTGATTACAACTTCATTGACACTTCTTTCCCTTAATAAGATCTGTTAAAATGCTGGACCTACTCCCTTAAGTTTTGCTACAATGGAAATAATTTTGCAGCTGGTGTGTTTTGTTTTCTGGGAATAAAAAGAGGGAATTACACTTCTACTTGACTCTTTGATTAGATTCTTTTAGATCCTGGAAGAGGAGTGCCAAACAGGCATTTATTTTTGTAAACCTTTAACCTGTGGTGATAAAATAATTCAAGATGTTGCTTGAAAAGTAATCTTGCCATAGTGCTTGGTATTATCAGGAATATCATAAACTGCGTGTATGCATGGACAAGGCAGGCGGGGCAGGAGTAAGGCAAAAAAAAAAATACGTACCGTCTTGAAAACTTGGTACCAACAGGTATGGAATACTCCTGTGTGGTCCCAAATCTGGTGATGGCAGAACACTTCAGAATGTCCTGACCTTCAGTTAGGTTCTTATCTGTAAATAAAGGGAGGAACTCGGCTTCTGCACATTTTTTTGTAGTAGAGTTTAATTTTGTTTGATACCATAAAGCAGAGATTCAGAAGTGCTATTACAAAAGCTCTGAAAGGGGGAAGTCAATATGCTAGAGAGAGATGGACAGGTTTTTTTAAAATTCTGGTAACTGTTTTGCTGCCTTTGTGCTAAGAGTTCTTCAACAAATGGGGGTTGAGAGCTCCTCCACCTCTGCACTTTATTGTTGCATATAGAAAAATCAAAATAATGTGAAGAGCACCATGGAAGATGGTAGAGAATTGGACAGTGCAGTGGATGCTGGGTCTCTCCTAGGAGTATTATTAGCCTGCTCTGCTTGCACGGAGAATCAGTCTGAGTCTGAGAATGTTTCACACAGACCTGCTTGTTTATGGCTGCTCAGGCATTTCAACCCTTTCGTGTTTCCTCAAGGACTTCCTAGCTTACAACACAGTCCTTGCCTTTCTGGGAAATGAGAGGGAAGGGGAGGTAAAAGATGCTCATGCAAGTATGTAAAACCAGGCAGAGCAGGTGCTTTTGGAATGCTTCTGCCTGCCTCTTTCTCTTTACCCTGCTTCTGAAAAGAGGTTTGGTTTTAGGAGGGAGTTCTTCAATGTTCATTTTGCTTTGGCAGGTGGCTGGTTGGTTTGTTTGCTTCCAAATAAATACATTGCATATTCCTGAAATGGGAAAATATCAAGAACAACTGCATTGGGGCCAGAACTGAAGGCTTGGTAAGGCTCACTTGAAAGAAAGCAGGGAAGTGCCCCAGGATAAAGAGACTGCAAAATCAGGAAGATCCCTGAATGCCGGGCAGGGTTTTCTGAATACAATGACATTGAGGCCCTGCCTCTGTTATAGGAAGTCGAGATGGATTGTGACTTTGCTGTTGGTGAGGCAGAACCTTCTAGAAAATGGGCTTCCAGCTCTAGCTGTGGATATTTTGGGGAAGACAATGCGGCATCTTCATTCTTAGATGATCCTTCTTTTTCCCCCACATTAATTGTAAATCTGTTCTTTCTGTTAATGGATAGCCGTCATTTGCCAACAGTGAGCTCTGCCTGCAGATCAGCATTCTGAAAAGCTGCTAGATTTTCTATTGCTTGGAAGGAGAAACCTTTGCCCAGCTCCAGTGTGTCTTGCAGCCTTCCAGGGTCAGCTGGGGCAGCGAGAGTACAAAGTGTGCCACCAAGGCCGTGCTGTATGTGTTGGTCCTTCAGTGTAGAAAGAAAACAATTCAGTTTGGAATGTTGTGTATGTTGGGTGCTGACCGCCCTAGAGGGTGGGAGTCACTGCCCAAAAAAGTTTGATTTAAGAACAGGCATGTTAGAGCTGTTAGGAAAAATTATACAGTTTAATGATTTTCCTTTGGTTTTACTCAACAAAATTTCCTACTGACATGATGTATTTTGTAAAACAGGTAAAGTCTAGCCTCTTTATTCCTGACTTTTAGTCTCTCCCTACATTCAGTCAAGTTATTAATTGAACAGTTTGCTTTGTTTCACTGAACATTTCCTACATCTTCCCCAATTTTTTCCTTGCTCTTTCATCCTTTAAATTCACCCACTCTCTATCCTATGGGAAAGAAATAGCTAGCGGAAGAGCTTTTCTTCAATACGGTCTCATCAGTGTATTATATATATAATATATATTGTTATATATTATATAATCTTGCCAGTCCTAACTGAGTTCAAGTTACATTGGTACTAAAATCTGACCTGCCCTAAGATTTGAGCCCCAGATTTCTCTTAGAATTTCTGTGCAACCCCGGTGTTTGTTTGCATCTAATTTGTTGGCTAGGTGGTGTTTACTGGTGAGCGTGTTTGGGTGCCTTTGAAGAAAAATTCCTGCAGGAATTCCCTTGTGTGAAGCAACTGAAGAGGGTGGTGTCGCAGTCTGCTCTTGGCTTCCAGTAAGATCCACAGCAACGTCAGTGCTAAGTTACTGCATACCAACACTCGTAATGTCAGGTCTTGATAGTCTTTAACTTTATTGCCCTATTTTCACCATTGCCTTGCGTCTGGATTGGCCAATCTGTTTACATCTCTGCCCAGTGGCCCTCTTGGGTGATGACGACAGCATGTTCCTTCCCTCTTTGAGTGAAGACTAGGCAGAGAGACAGCCAAGAAACCCAGCAGTACAATGTAAATAGTAAGGTTACAAAATTGTCATGTAAGAAAGCAAAGGTTAAAACCCGATTGCATCCACCTGCCTGTGGAGAAAGCTCTGCCAGGGAGGGACAGCATCAGCCTGTATTTTTCCTCCTGGAATAATGCATTCAGGATGACCAGGACTGAATATCTGCGGACTCATTACTTGTAATTTGACTTTTGTGGAAAGCCAAGGACTCTTAAAAGGCAGGAATTTGATGGAGACTGAGATAATTCCAGATTGAAAGTTCTGCAGCCTTCTGCCCTGAAAATATTTAGGCTGCGAACAACACTGCAGAGGAGACCCGTGAGTCATTTCATCTGCTGCATCATACATCGCTGTGTTATAGGCTGTTGACATTTCTGGCATTTATTTTTATTCCCAAAGCTGCATGCGGTAATATAGTACAGATAGGAGCTGGCAGCATTTGTGTCTGCTAATCCTCAGTCCCCGCCCTTGGGGTTCTCCCCACCTCCCCAGGTGTGCTCAGAATGGCAACACAAGCGCAGTCAGTGACAATGCAGCAGCCTGCTTTGCTGCGGCCAGCCTGCCGGCTGCCGCCTCCCACCGCTCCTCCACATGCCCTGTGTTCAGCTGTGACGAGCCAGACAGAAAATGCTAATTAGAACATACTGTATCGCGATATGGAGAGAAGGATGTTCTTCCCTAAATGACATAGTTGCAATAATTCAGTGATGGGTTAATTTTTGTTGGTACATGTTTGGCAAGATCTAATGAACTAAAACTGAACTGCAACATTAAGCAAAGTGCAGGTGAGAAAACTAGCTTGTCAGGGTCCTGTTATCAATGCACCGACCTTACTAAGCCACAGAACAACTCTAGCGTGCTACAAATTGGCATTTGTGGCACAGCAGAACTAGCCTCGTTCTCAAAAGACATAAAAATGGCCTTGTAGATACAGAAGTGCTTTAGCAGGTTTGCTTTCTCCCTCTCCTGATTAGGTGGTGGAGTCTTCCCAGTTGAGCAAAAATATCACAGGGAATCTTTGTGCTGAATCACAGCAGACAATATTAAACAGAGATTCTTCTGCTTTTTGTGCACACACTTCCTCTTAATGCTCACTTGTACCAATCAGGGGAATATCCTCCCATATATGGACTTCTGAAAACAGTACTGATAAATTGCAGTCTAGCTCCTCTATCTGATCTTTCATCACTACTGACTTTGGAAAGTTTTTATTTTCCTTAGCCATATCCCTCAGCGATTTCATGTGCCATCCAAGCAATGCATTCATTACTGAAATTTGTGTGATTTAATAGTTTTCTGGCACAATGATTCCAAAACATGTGGGAGGAAAAATGGAGAAGGATTTTTCCATCTCCAGGTGTTTATTTTATTGCCTGAATCCTTGCTCTTGACCCCTTCAAAGGCTTTTTGTTGAGCTGCATTTCAACTGCTTGTCCAGCGCAGTGTCTGAGAAAGACAGTGCGGTCAGACTGCCATCCTTGCAGCTGAAGGTGGTGGGAAGGCAGCTCATTCTTAGGAATCTGATGTACCTGACTGCTCTAGCATTTCTAGCTTTGAATTTCTGGAGCTGCTTTCCTTTCTGCAAACTCCATAAGCTAAATAAACACTTTTTTCAATTGCCTGCTTTACTACTCAGTGTTTGAAATGCAATATTGAGGCCTTACGCCCCGCACAAGATAACGTGAGCTATGCTGGGTTTACCGTGGCAGTCTGCCAGAAGCCTGAGGGCTTCACCTGTGCCCCAGTGAGGTAAGATGACCGGCACAGCCAAAGCAGCTCTTCACCGTGGGGATACAGCAGCACGTTGCCAGTTTCCACGTGTCACTGGACGCCAGCAGCTAGTGGCGATGACAGAGGCGCGGGGTTTGGGTGCACTAGAAGGCAAGAGGCTAGAGCCTTACTTCAAGGCTTACTTAAGAAATAGGCGCACATTTGTGTTGCGCGTCACATTAAAACCATTAAGCTTCCTTATATCTTTGCAGTTAGGCACATGTAGATGCATCGCTGAGTCGGTCTGGCCACGTTAATAATCTGTGTGAATCTCCAGGGAATGTCTCTGCTGCCCCAGGTGTCTCAAGTGTCAGGGTTACGAAGCCAATTCCTGTAAGAACAATTTTCATTTGGTATTTGAGAGAATAATTAATTCTGACTTCCCCTTCCTTGTAGTGACAAATAATGGAATTAGATAACATTTGAAGAGACATTTGTTAAGCCTCTACAACCTTGTTACATACCTGCCCAAAAGAACTCCAATGAACAGTCTTAAGAAAAGGAAGAGAACTTCCGATGACAGTCTCGGATGCTCGGTGGTTTAATTGTTCAGTCATCTGTAGGCCATGTAGTATAACATAGCGTAGTTTTATTTTGACTCTCATCAACTGCTCTGCTGTTTTAGTACCTCTGTCTGTAGTATGGAGTGACTGGAAGATTGCCAAGTAAAGGAAAGTCTGTGTGTGAACAGCCGGGAGGGATAATATGTAAATCTGGTGGAAAGAGGCAATTAAAGGCAGTCTTGAGATATAATGGAAAATAGACAATATTGAGCCTCATCAGAAATATCGACATAAACGGCAGCTACTGTACAACGTCTCTGAAGTGAACTTTGTTGCTTTAAATAACTGCATTCTACAGAAAACAGATGGATTATGAAATCTGTGAGCAGACTTCCAGAAAACAGTTTGGTCTTCAGGAACAAGCCCATGTTGATGTTCAGCATATCCTCCTGGCACAGGGGGACAAAAGGCTGCCTCTCCCTGCTGTTGTGTTTACATAATACCAAGAGGAGCTGGAAAGTTGGATTACATGCGAGCCAAATATAGCTGAAAATAATACTGCATGTCATATGTAACTAGGAATGGAGATGAATAGAGAGGAAGTGATATCTGAGATAAGCGGTATCATAAATGCTGCCTTATTGCTTCGTAACCCAACAGCTGAGGAGGTAACACACCAGTGAAACAAATCAGGAAGCCCTGACTAACCAGAGGGACCATGCCAAGAGCTTACCAGAATCTTGGTATCACCAGCAAATCCAGCTGCATCTTTTTTTGACAAGAGTGGGTGCACCGGGAAGGGACAGACCATTCCAAAATGTTTAACTTTATATTACAAATGAGGGTGGACCCAGGGGGTGTTTTCATCCTATGGCCTGTATTTGACCATCCTTGTTTTGGAATAATTGATCAAAAAGCTCAGGACAGTTTCCTGTATTCTACCAGACATTTATACAGCCATTTCTTTGCTCGTTTTGTGAATGAGTATGGTCAGTCACAGCCCAGACATAGCAAATCAAGCTCCTGTTTCCAGACACAGACTTGGCAATATGCATTAACTGGACATAGTTCTTGCATCAGGCAACACATCATGTGCTGTCTCAGTCACATTCTGAGCTGAAAGAGAAACTTGCAGATAAATATTTAGGGATCTTTGAGAGGGCCTGTGAACGTGGTTATTTCTTAACACTAAGCTTGTTTCCTTCAATTCTTTAGTTCTCCTCTTCCAGCATAACCAAAGAAACAAAAGAAGCGCGGCTTATTATTCTTAACAGTTACGTTTCAGTCTTCATGAAATGGAAATGGATAGAAACACACAAAGATGACTCACTTCGGATGTGCTCTGGCTATGGAGCCTTACTCGATCTGGAATTTTAAATGTGTTCGCACTAGACTGGCTGAGTCGGAGCAAATGACTTGTGGATAGCTAGGATGGAAGAGGGAAGACTCTGACACTGGGACTAGAAATCATTCCTTTGCGTCCTGGATGTGGTATTGCGTGGTGCAGACAGAGGGAGGCAAGTAAAAGCTACGGCATTAACTGGACCTCCACACATTCCTTTTGAAATCAGTACTTTATTAGGTCACATTTTTCTATGATGAGGACCAAAGATCTGCAAAGAAATGCAACCACAAAATGCTAAATAAATGGTTTAGCTAGCACTTTGTATGCTTCCCCTTTCATTTTTGCGTTTGCTAAAGATACTCTACATATCTGGAACAGCACAGTTTGCCAAAAATTGATGTCACTTTTTTATGTTGCAGGGCACCTCTCAGGCCTTTAGAAAAGCAGAAGTACCAAATACTCTTTAAATTCAGGGAGGTCTTTCTAAAAAGATAGGTATTTCTAAAAAGATTAACTATACTCTAAAACGGTAGGATTGTAAATTCCCTTCTGGTGCTTGTTAAGGTTGCCTCTGCACAAGAGGTTTTTCTCCCTTTATTTAACATCCCTCACACAAGTAGTGTCAGTTACAGTGAAAGCACTGGCATAAAGGGGCACAGCTGTCTCAAGCTTGTGTCATCTAAATTCATTCTAGTGACAGGGTAACAAAAGTACTTATGTATTGCTTCTGCTACCACTGGTAGGAATTTTTTTAAAGGTAATTCAGACATTTTGTTATGAGGACTCTGAGCTTGTAAGTCCGTGCTTACCTACATTTTATTCTAGCTCAGCCATCCTGCTTGTTCTTTTCTCAAAAATCTAAAAGGTAGCAAATGCGTATGGTTGTTGAACCTCTCTGGGAAACGTCTTTGTGTTGTGTTTGTGTCTTTAAAATTCTAGTGAAGACTGAAGGTCCAGAAAAGCCAGTCTGTAACATTCAGGTTATATATGTCATTAAGAACCATGAAATGCAGCGAACTTCCATTAAAACCTGTTCCACAAACAATTCAAGACAGAGAAAGCCAAGAGTGAGTAAGAAAATTAGGGTGACTTTTATCTTCAGCTTCCTGAAATCCTACAAGCTGACAGAAAAAAACCCAGGGCCTTTGTGTTACATAGTCTAATAAAAACCTGTTTTTGAAGGGGAGAACATAGTTCAGAAATAATGGTGTTTTCAGGAGGGGATTTCTGAATCTATCTTTAAAGTTAATGCAGACAAAGGTACAGATTCCTACAAAAGCAGGAATTCGGACATAAACGGAACAAAAATATTTCATGAACAATTAAACTAATTCAAGAAGGTGCAGACCTTGGTCAAAGATTTTTTTTCCATTATTTGGGTTGACCGCTTCATAGATTTGCCAGTCAAGGCTGAACTCCCACTTCAGCCATTCCTTCTAAATAAGAGTCTCTCTCCACTCTCTGGCTGCCTATTTTCATGACACTTGCAGAAGTCTAGTGTCTTTGAGCTTATTCCTCTCTATCATATATGGCTGAATTTGGCCAACGGTCTCAAAACTTACTGTGGTGGGGAAAAGGCCACAGGCAAGCATAGGAAAAGCACACCCATAAAAGACTTGTTTCCTCCCGGGGACGGGGGGAATTTATAGCTTATGAATTTAAATAGTGCTTCTTTCCAAGATTAAGAGAAGGGGAAATATATTGTAAAGGCCCTATAGAAAATTAAAAGGCTGTTTACCATCTGCATGGTTTACTACTATACTCTAAAATGTAATGGGGTTGCTGCTTTTCTTGGCTTTATTCTATTTCCTGGATAATATAATAACGTTAGGAAAATGAACACTGAGGTTTCCCTGTCAAGGCTCTATTTCAAAGGAAATAGCTAAAAGGCCCTAACAGTCAATATATTCAGCATTTCCCAAATCACCCCATTAATCTGCAATTAGAAAACATTGGCTCATTCAGTCTTGCTGTAGGACAGAGGTAATAACCAGAAGACCCCTCCGGGTCCTTTCCAGCCTTTTATTCCCATTTCCTATTTATGCACACTTACTAGTTATGCTCCTAAATGGTATTTAACCACTCAGACCATTTAGGCTAAGATTTTACTTGGTCTATTTATAAGTGTAGCTTGGTTTCTGTCATTCCAGAGCTAGTGAAATTAGCAATAGATGCACATTTGATTTATATTGGGTACCTCATTTCTTCCCATTAGTTATATTTTCAATGAACATGTTCACCGTCCATCCACTTGATGGATGACCTGCCAGAGAAAACACTCTGGAGGAATTCAGCTTCTAAAAAGGTTGACGTAGCAAGCAGCCCTGACCCATCTGTCATGATTTTGAAGACAGACGTTGACTCCCGTGCCCTTTATTCAGCTTTGCGTCACTGACCAGTAGACCTCTGTTTTTACAAGGCTGGGCTGGAGGAGCTGCAATTTCAGCTAATACACTGCCGTCCAAGTAATTCAGCATCTGCACTGCAAACCCCAGAGAACGCAAGTGTCCAGAGAAGAAGCAAATGACTGTATGAATGCACAGAGAGCGTGAATGTCAGCGCACTGCACAAAGACAGACAGAAATGACTCTTTAAATGGAAATGCTTCTGGGAAGAAAGACAGGCATATTGTTTGCAAGTTACAAGTAAATTATGTATCATCATGGCATTAGCTCTGTGGGGAATCTGAAGACCTCCAGCCTGCACTGCTACTGCCTCTAGACACTTCTGTTCATTTTGACATTAAATGCCATCAGAATCTATCATCTCCAGCAGAGCTTTCCATGCACGAGGAACACAGGATGGGCCTTCACATACCAAACTAAATTCATAAAGAGACCTTTATCAAGAACACATCACCACCAGAATGGGGGATTTCCTTTGAACACTAAGCAAGCATACGCAAGGAAATTCTCCTGCCAGAGAATGAACTAGAGGGAATCTAAACATTAAACAGTTACATATTAAAAAGCTCCGCAACAGAATCTTTACATTTCAAATAATTTCTCCAAAAACATTACAATTTTTACCAGTCTGCTCTCAGGAGCTTGTGCAATGACTTACAAAAAAACACAGCAGAAACTCATCCAGAGCCTCAGAGTACTTTGTATGACCCAGAGTTATGCGTTCAGTAAGAAGAACAGATGGGAAAAGAAGAATTAAATTCCAGGGGAAAAGAACATTATTTGAATGGAATTTTGCACTAAAATGGAGAATGACTGCAGGACATGTACAAGGAGTCAGTTCTGGATGGGAAACGATGAGAGGCGACAGTTCTTGACTCAGCAGTGAGGAGCCTGTTGGAATGAGAGAGGGGACAGATGGGAGGAAAGGGGAGGGCTCCACCGTCTCCAGGAGACAAGCTGGAAAGAAGTCCAAGGAGCGAGGGTGCGGTTTGAAAAACAAGGAGTACTATTTCAAACTGGATCCTGAAGCAAACAGGGCAGTCAGTGAGGGCCCTCAAATGCACGAAACGTCAGTTTTCTCGGTGAGAGACCAAATCAGAACTTTTGGAGTTGTTGTGACGCTCTGCCTGGGCTGCACCGCATCGTCGTGCTGCGACTGCTGATACAGTGTTCCTAAGGTTTGCATTTATCTGTTAGGCAAAACACTGACACTCGGACGGCGCCAGTCAGCATGTAGCTGGGAACAGATGCGGATCAAACATCTGCGTTCAGTGCTGTGCCACACGCATCAGCTCTCCAGCAGTTCGTAGTGGTCAGCTGCAAGGACGCGCAAGTCCAAGCTGCAGACTCCCTGTCGCTTGCAGCTTTACTTGTTCACACTCAGGCAGGGCAGGGCAGGTCTCCCGCTGTCAGCAAGTGGATGCTCTCTCACATAGGCCAGAATATGTGCTAGTGCCGCCTTTTTTTTTTTTTAATCAAAACAGTAAAGTGGCCAAACATTTGCAAATGGAACACTTTTGTAGTTAAACAGTGATTTGAACAGATGTTGTGGAGCAAGACTCCGAGAGGAACACTTAAGAGAAATGCACATTGGTTTTCCAGTGAGTCTTCCTTGGCTGATCCTGTGGGAAGACGACTAGGAACATGCACGATACCTATAACATTTTTCCATGTAAATAACAGCCCCTCCAAGGCACAAATGCAGCTCTTCTCAGGGCTGTTTTCAAATACTGAAAAAGAGCATCAGGCTGCCATCCGTAGGAGGAGCCAGAAAACCAAACATCTGGAGGAGAGCAAACTCGGAAAAAACAGAGAAACTTTAACAGGAGCTTTTCCATTTGCATTGTTGAAAGATTGCTAGGGATTACACCCTTCTCAGCTGCCAAGTGCTGTGGCTCTGTTACAGAGCAGCAGCAGTTAGCTGATCAGAGGGGTAATAGCACAGCGAACATTTAGAGACTTGAGACCCTTTACACTTCCTTTTAATAGACTACAGACTGTAGGAGAAATACGTTAAATAAGGCCGGTAGCACCTTTCCATTGAGAGCTCCCAAGCTAAATATAGAAAACAAGGTTAACAGACTCAGTTAAGACATCCATGCACACAGCTGACCATACAGAGGTCAGTTTCTTTAGCTATGGAAGCTCAGCTAGCTGCAAAGTGGAGAAAAGATGGCAAAGTAGTTTTCCCATTTCTTCATTTGTGTCAAAATTCCAAACACTACCAGCTAGCTCTTCAGAGCTGATCACGCTTGCGAAGAATCTAAGCCCTGCGATCAGCAAAGCCAAGTGTTAAAAAGAACTGATATTTAAATACAGAACAGCATAAAGAAGGTACAAATGAGAAAGACCTCCACAGACGAAAGTGTGGAGAAGCACTTTTACGTGTAAGTGAGATGCTTTTTTTACTGTAGAAATTATGGGATGTTGTAATTAGGATTTGGCCAGCTGGGAGTGGGCATGAAGCATTATATTATTAAAACTGGATTGAAGAAATATAATAGAGCTTTAATTTTAATTATACTTTAAAAGATTCTTGATTTCTTTAGCCAGTGATCTCTAGTTCATGTCAGCAGTTCAGTGCCAGACTGCTAAGAGTGACTGCACACAGTACACAGCGATTTTTGTGCATTTGTAATTCTCGATAATAAAAATATCTGAGACAAGCCTGTTGTTTCTTTCCTTTGCCACAATTTTCTTTAAAATATAAATGATATAAAAACATATATCCTATAACTATGTACATTACTTAAGAGGTCCTACTTCATTTGTGAAATAAGTGATGAAAGTCTGTGGCTCATTTTTTTTAAACAGAGCTTGTTAGCTATACATTAGAAAGCAAAAGCTAGCAATTGGAGCTTTGGATATAAATAACTAGCATCCTTAAAGCGATTGTGAAGGAGGGTAGTTGACAGAGGCAAATACAGAACAAGTTCATTATACCAGAATGGGCTGGTGACAGATCATGTCCTGACATCCCACTGATGCTCTTGTCTCTGCAGCACTGTTGACTCGCCCTCATTTAGAAATTGCTATAGCTAACCCACTGTAAATAAACTGCTACTAGCAAACATATGGAGTAGGTGCTACTCAAACCCCTTTGGAGACCACGTAAAGAAAAGTTGCCTCCACCTCAGCTCGGTTTTTGCTTGCTTTTGAGAGAACAGACCTTGGTGCCTAACCCCAACCGTGAGTCCTCTGGGGAGAGCTACAGATCCCAGATTTCCTGAGGGACGGGGCTTTAGCGGCATCTCAGTCCCAGCACCTTCTGCCACCTGCTCAGTGGGCTGTTCAGGGTTTCCTCAGTCCAGCTGTAGACCTCCACATCTCCCATGCATGGCAAAGGGGTCCCCGTGGCTGCAGCCTGCGATTGTGCGTGCCAGTAGGAACCAAGGTGTCTCAGCAGAGCCATGCCTACGATTCCTTTGGAAGCCTAACCCAGTTTTGGTAATTCCCAGCTCCATGTATTAGAAATGAATGAGGTTAAGTAAAAATAATGAGGTTTTCAATTGTAATATATTTGGAATTGTTTTAATCTGCCTTCTGGTTTTGAGTCTTCAGGGGTCCCTTGTTCAGCTTTTCTTTGCAACCCACAGCATGAGAAACTCATTTATAAAAAATTAAATCAGAGATTCCCCTGTAATCTTGTCTTTCCCAGAGCTGGGCTCTCTGGGAAAATGTGAACAACACCGTGCTCAGGATAAACTGCTGGAGCTAGCAACACCGCAGCAATCGGTCTCCATCTCAAAGGATTATTGTAATTTAGGAGAAACGTAATAGCGGTAGCGTTACCTTCACCTCGCCCATCTGATGCTAATGGGCAGACTAGGAGTGAGGGTGTTGATACACCTCTTGCATGTTGGACCCTCCACTTCTTGGTTATTCAATAACTTCCCAATTTACGATGTCAACTCTCTGGGGAAGGAACCCTATTTCCGTTTAGAAATTCAACAGGGCCTAACAGCAGGACGGCTTTTCAGACATGGCCGGTAACAGGTCACGGAACTCCGCACCCGCCTTTGGGCACGGCAGCAGGTAGCAAAGCCCACGCGGCGCCACGGCCTGCCGGTGGGCCAAGGCAGCGGGCAGCCACGCCGCCTGACCGAGCCAGGCCCCGGCGCCGGCTGAGCCCCTCGGGGCTCCCAGGGGCTGCTGAGGAGCGGCGGCTGCCCTGGCCCTCCTGCCCCGAGTGGGGGCCACGACTGCCAGAGGCCACGCGAGCTCTGCTCCCCTGCGGCCGGGGCGAGGGGTGCCCGCGCCGAGGAGGAGGAGGAGGAGAGCCGCTCTCTGCCGCGACGGCAGGTGCCGGGCCCGCAGGCGCACGGGGGGCCTGCTCCCGGCCCTCAGCGCCCACCGCGGGCCGCGGAGCTCCCCACCCGTGTCCTCCGCCTCGGCTCCCGCCGCGGCCCTGAGGGGGGCACCACCCCCGGCACCCCTGCCCCTGCTGTGGGGAACGGCAGGAGGGGGCGCGGGGGTGGCCTGGGGGAGGCTCCCGGGGGTCCGTGTGAGGCGGGGGGCGCGGGGGTGGCCTGGGGGAGGCTCCCGGGGTCCGTGTGAGGCGGGGGGCGCGGGGGTGGCCTGGGGGAGGCTCCTGGGGTCCGTGTGAGGCGGGGGTGGCCTGGGGGAGGCTCCCGGGGGTCCCTGTGAGGCGGGGGGCGCGGGGGTGGCCTGGGGGAGGCTCCCGGGGTCCGTGTGAGGCGGGGGGCGCGGGGGTGGCCTGGGGGAGGCTCCTGGGGTCCGTGTGAGGCGGGGGTGGCCTGGGGGAGGCTCCCGGGGGTCCGTGTGAGGCGGGGGGCGCGGGGGTGGCCTGGGGGAGGCTCCCGGGGGTCCGTGTGAGGCGGGGGGCGCGGGGGTGGCCTGGGGGAGGCTCCCGGGGGTCCGTGTGAGGCGGGGGGCGCGGGGGTGGCCTGGGGGAGGCTCCCGGGGGTCCGTGTGAGGCGGGGGGCGCGGGGGTGGCCTGGGGGAGGCTCCCGGGGGTCCGTGTGAGGCGGGGGGCGCGGGGGTGGCCTGGGGGAGGCTCCCGGGGGTCCGTGTGAGGCGGGGGGCCGTGGGGGGCCGCAGCGCCCGCCCGCCGCCGCCGTGGGGAGCCGGACAGGGGGCCGCGTCACGTGAGTGCGTGTGGCAGCAGCGGAAGGATACCTGGGCTCTGACAACCCCCTCCCACCCTCCCCGCTGGCCGCCGGCGGGGCGGGGGAGCCCCCTCCCCAGCCCTGCCGCTCAGCGGGAGTGGGGGGCGGCGGGGGACGGGGGGCGGGCGCGGCGGGGAGGGACTATTTGGGGAGACCCTGGCAGGCTGGCGAGGTGCGGAGTGATCCCGCCGCCCGCGTGAGCGGCCCCGCGCCGAGGCAGAGGAGGGAGGCGAGCCCAGCCCGCCGGGGCGCCATCCCAGCGAGCGCACTGCGCCTGCGCCGCCTCCCCCTCCCCTCCCCTCGCCTCCCCTCCCTCCCTCCCCGCCCCGCCGCCGTGTGGGGTGCAGCGGCGCCTGCCCCGCCGGCCCCTGCCCCGCGCCCCCGCCCCGGGGAGCTCGCCCCCAGCCATGGCCCAGATACTGCCCATTCGCTTCCAGGAGCATTTCCAGGTGAGCGGCGGGGGGCGGCGGGGGCGCCGCGGCGGGGCTCCCCCTCCCCTGCCTCACCCGGTCTCTCAGAGCGGGGAGGCCGCGGCCTAGCCGGGGCTGGGGGCGCGCTGGGGTGGGGGGGGGGCAGGCCGCGGGGGCGCCTCCTGCGGCCGCTGCGGCGGCGGGACCCCTCCTCCCGTCCCCTCCCGTCCCGTCCCCGCCGGTGCGGGGCCGCCGTCCCGCTGGGCGCCGCGGGAAGGCGCGCGGGGCCGAGCCCGCCCCCGGTGCGGGCTCCCGGGCTGCCGCCTCCGTCCGTCCGTCCGTCCGTCCCTCGGGCTGCCCGTCCGCGACGTGCGGAGCGGCCGCGATTTCTGCAGAGTCACTCGCCGCCTGAGGGACCTCCCGCTCCGGGGAGGGGGAGGCGCCGGGCCGGGGCTGGGGCCGGGCTGCGCCCCCCGCGCACCGCGGGGATCCCCCGCCTCGGCTGAGGTGGGCGCCTTCGCCTTGCGGAGGGATCGAGGGCTTTCTCCTTCACCTAAAGGACCGTCAGCCTCCGGATCGGGGAGGTTCCTGGGAGCCTCTTTCGGTGCAGCTGCGAACTGGGAGGAAACTGGTGAGATGAGGTGCAAGAAGCCCTTTGGACTTGGAAGCTGCACAGCCCCCTCCTTCAGAACATAACATTATTAAAAAAAAAAATCCCTCCCTAAAAATGTCATAGTTCTGTTCTTAATAGCCTGTGAAAACTATAATGCCAGCGTTGGAAAAGATCCATGGCTAATGGATGCAGCACAGACAAACCGGTTTATCTGTTTCCTTGTGAACTGGTGGTGAGGGAGGGTTGTAAATGGAGTGAGAGAACAGCCGTCTCTGAACACGCAGTTTAAGGCAGGAATTAAAGGAATTTGCTAAATGAATGAGAGAACAGGAAGTGGACTTGGCAAGTCATCCTTCTGTCTCTGTACCGCCCCTTTCTGTCAAATCAGGCATCCATTTCAAAATACGAACTGGGTATCACCCACCAGTGTGGACTCTGTGCCACTCCAAGCATTTCAGCTTGGGGAATGGTGATTGCCACTTCCAGCTCCTTTTGGGAAGTGTTTCTCTGCTTGACTGGAAGAACTGTCTTGGTCACTCCACGAGGAGCCCTGGCCTGAAAAACAGTAATAGGGCTGGTGAGCTGCAGAGATATCTAATCTCTGTGCCCACGGGAGCAGACACACCTGTCTCCTCAGAGTTGTCATGGGTTAAGAGAGTTTAACATGGTGAAGAAGAATTATACTGTCACTTCTCTCCCCGCCTCCCCCTCCGATGTCCAGTATAGCAGTGATTGTAGTAACCTCAGATGAATTCTTAAGAGCTACAGTACAGCTGTCTGAGTAACAAGCTTGGGATCAAAGCATTTTTGATGTCGGACTCTCCTTAGAAAGAAGCATATAATTCTTACAATTTAAAACTGGCAAACATAACCAATCCTGCTGATTGTATTTGGTATATACAATAATGATGAGAGGGCATCATGCTTAATATGTCATAGATGTAATGTGCTGGTTTGCATATTAAATGACTCTTTCTGTGATGGCTAGTGTGGTGTGTCTTGTAACACTGCCAGTATTGTCGTTGTAGTACTTCTGGTTTGGGTGGGGGGCTAGCAACTTCTCAAGAGATTTGTACTGAAGTCATACTCTATTTTTTGCCACCACCTGCTTTTCCTCTTAAATAATTTGATCTTATTGAAAGGACTAAACTTGTGCTTGAGGGACTTTTCCCCAGCATGGAGGCTGCATAGAGGAGCAGGAGAAACCTTGGGACCCTTGCCACTAACATGTAGGACCAAACTCTTCTTCAGGACTCTTTCCTGCTTCACCCAATTCAAGTGCAGTAGCTCCAAAGCGGAACTCTGCTAAAGTGAAATTGAGATCAGTAGTAGCTGGGAGCAGGAATGTAGTCAGCCTCCTCAGTGCTGCTTCTGCAGTTGTCTCTACATGGTGGGATAAATGGGGAGGAAAACCAGAAGGAATGTGGGAACTGGTAGTGTTTGCTCTGGCTGGGTATCTGCAGTACAGTTTTATCAGCTCTAACTTAATATTATGTGTTGTAAACATCTAGAGGCCTGAATAAATTATACATGCTGCTTATTGTTGACAGGGAATTCATGAAAGGATTAGGCCTTCACTCCTCTTCATAATGCTTTGCTAGCACCCGTATTTAGCTTTATCAGCTTAATCTCTCTTCCCTCCCCCCACATTACTTCCAAGAAATTGGCTTGGCTACAGTTAAATTGCCGTATTTAAAATTAGCATAACAGATCTAGTATGCTGCTTTATGATGTTACAGCCAAAAAAATTATAATTCCTTGTAACTGTGCTGTGTTTCAGTGACCCTACATTAAATCTTTCTGTACCTTAAGTCAATCTGTGTACTGTTTACACCTTATATGGCTTCAAGTAGTTAGAATAGCTGTTAGCGCTGTAATTACTCAATTCGAAATTCAGCCTCTTGCTGATGAAACATTATTTCACCTAAGTTCAGAGTCTTCCCAAGATAGTTGTATGTACTTCACTGAAAGAAGAACTGAATCGTGCAGAAAGTGCTTTCCAGAGAAACTAAGTTGCAGTGCTAAATACTGAACTCTTCTCTCCCGCTCTCTCTAGCTGGAAGTGGATAAAAGGTAGTGTGAAATGAAACAGCGCTCTTGGTCCACATAAAATTGGAGGAGTACTAGAGATTAGCAGATTGTTTATGTTCCTTGTGAAGCTTGTTTTGCTGTATGTTGATCATCCTCCTAACGGAACTCCAAGCCTGTGCAGGAGTGACTGCCAGTCACAGTGCACGTTAAATTTGAAGTTGTTACAGCTTGTATATTCAAGTCCTGCATGAGCACGTGAGTTGAAAGATGGAGAGTAGCTGCACTAAAAGAAAGATATCCAGGTCTTGTAGTCAAGCTGAGAACAAACTGCAGTCTTGCTGTTTGTTTAGCTCCGTTTAATGCAATTGAACAGTTGTTTTTAGATGTGAACTCTGTAGCTATGAGTCTTGGCAAATTCATAAAGAACTTGCACCTTGCTCATTCTTCCCACAGAGCATATCGTAGTTAAGTCCCATGGCAAGGGAGGGGAATAAGATAAAGACCTGGTTTTTATCTGTCTGATGTCTGACCAGCTGCAGCAGCAGTACAAACTATGCCAGCTCTGCGATAGTGAAGTACTAGTACATACTACTTCAGCTGCTGTGACTTAATCAGGTTCTTAACTCTAGTGCTTCTGTTGGAGCAGTGAATTATAAATTATTTACCAGATTGAACTCTTCCAAGGGGATTGTAGTTTACAATGGAAATGCTGTGAAAGACTAAATATACTGGTACACAGACTGGAAGCAATACTAATGGAATTCAGTGTACAAAGTGTTCTTGATCTAAAATTAAACTTTTCCTTTACTTAGTCATTGGCCTGCTCTTAAAAACTTGTCATTGTCCCCTTTTGAGCTTTTTTGAGTTTTCACTAGCAAAAATCTCTGCTTGCTTACAGAGAAAGCTGTTGCTTATACAAAGTCTTGGGTTCCTAGGTTGGTGGGCTTCATCCCTTAGATGGATAGGCACGTGGATCTGTAGACAGGGTTCTGCTTTCTGTTGAATAACTAATACAGGCTCTTGAGCACAGCCAACTAATGTGAAGAAGTTTGTGTGCGTGACATGCTCTTGATGCATAAGTCTTATGTATCTTGGCGCAGCACTGAGAAGCTAAGGTATCCCGGTTTTAAACATAAAGGATGTAGATTTACTTCTGTCATTTGGTGGACAAAAACACTTTCTATTTGGATAGTCTGAGATGTCTTGCTAAGAATTACTATCTGTTGTGCAATAGGCATGACTGAGCTGGAGTGTAACGCCTTTAATGAGTTTGCTTTGGCTAGACGTGTGGACTTAAAAGCACTCGATATTTGCAAGCTGTAAATGACTTTTTGGACATGTATTCAAAAGGCAGGGCTAAATATCATGACTTGATTCAGCTATTTTGCATTGAAGAGACCATATTTGCTCACTGGATTGAAAAGTGCCCTACATGTGGTACAGAGACTCGTTCAGTAGATGATCTAATCCTCATCACAGACATAAAAGAAAAAATTTTTTTGTAGGGAGTAACTGTCATTTAAGATGAAAGCCTAATTGCAACTGCAACTAAAACCTGTGAGCCGGTGCTCTTGCATGTTTCAGGTCTTGTATACTTCCTTGATGTCCCTCGCCTGTCAAGATGGGAACTATAGCAGGAGGTGAGGTGAGGGTGGGTAATTGAGAGGGGATTTCCAACAACTATATGCAGATCCTTATTGAGTGTGATTATAACTTTATATAGTCACATGAGTAAAAGAGTTCTGAGAAACTGCATTCCTGCATTCTCGGTTTGTGTTATACTTAAAATGATACGTGCTTACAGAGCTTTTAGCAGGCAGTTTTTAATATTTGGGTACCTATAGCCTCTGTCCAAGCCTTACTGTTTTCGAATAGGCTTAAACAATAGTTGGGTCACCTCTAAAAAGCATTGCTACTAGGGCTGTGTGGCATAAAGCTGAAATGGGATATTTAATGAACCCTGGAGGGATCTTAAATTCACAGAGTTCTTCTGACTCCAGCATTTAACTAGTGGTAGGTCCCAAGTATTGGAGTGTCAGTCTTGAACAGACAGTAAGTTAGGCTTAAGTATTTCCCATTAGAGAAATGGACTTAGTTTGAAGACTGGTGGTATCAGTGTTTGAGTTGGTCTGTGCTGGCTCAGTCTGGATCACTGCACTCCATGGAAAGGGAAATGCATTAGAAAGCCCAACATTTAGTAGAACTCTTGTGTAAAAACATCTCAACTCCATTTCTTAGCAAGCGGTACCATGTCAGTAAAGTGCAATGGGGAAAGACTAAATCTCAGATTAATAGTTGTAGTTCATCCTAAGTGTAGAACCTGTGTATCTTCTTTCAGGTTGAGAATCAAATAATACATCTCGGGTTAATCTCTGCCATGTCAGTAAGTTCTCAGTATCTATAAGATACTTAAAAGTAAGTTTGGTATCTAATCCAGCCTGCCGTAATACTAGATATCTATGAAGCAAAAATCTTTGTTATCTGTTTCATTCAGCCTGATAGTGAAGATAGTTCTGCACTGTTCATGTAGATAATGGGCATTAGGGCATGAAAGGGTAGGAGAAGAGAATGTTATCCTTCCCTCTGCAGTGAGGCTTACAGTAACCTACATTGGCGTGCTTGGTAGGGTTTAACTGGGTTACCCGAAAGTAAAGTGTAGGGTAAAATAATGGAAGGAGGCTATCCTCATAGCAAATGTCTCTGGAATGACTTTGTAATATTGAATCCTTCTTTTCAGAAGAAGGCAACCTTAGTTTGAGAGTACTGCTTGCCTAAGAAGCGTACTAAAAAAATGAAAACTTTTTAGTTGAGAGTTGAGAAGCCTGATGTTCACTCCTTTACGAAAATAAACTGCAAAATCTCTGGTTAATATATGCAAACTTCAGTAATGATCTGTAGCACCTTCACCTGAGGCCTCTTAAGATATATAGCTAAATGCTTGCTACCTCCTGTAATAAAGTTTTCTTAATTCTGTGCTTGAGGAGGGGGTGAAGGTGCTTTAGAACAAAACAGTCCAGATTGTCTTGGCAGGTTTGTCCCATTCAGGATAAAAGCAATGCTGGCCAATGTCCCTTTATTTGGTGATAAAGGGATTCTGCTCATGTTCTTATGTATAGTCAGAAGGAATATGCCTCTTACACTGCTTCCATGTTACAGGAGCATCCTGGCTCGTCTCAGCAATAGTGTGGGCAGCAGGAGCAGGGCAGGGATGGTGCCCCTGTGCTCGGCACTGGTGAGGCCGCCCCTCGAATGCTGTGTTCAGTTTTGGGCCCCTCGGGACAAGAAGGACATGGAGGTGCTGGAGCGTGTCCAGAGAAGGGCAACGGAGCTGGGGAAGGGTCTGTAGAACAAGTGTGATGGGGAGCGGCTGAGGGAGCTGGGGGGGTTTAGCCTGGAGAAGAGGAGGCTGAGGGGAGACCTTATCACTCTCTGCAACTGCCTGAAAGGAGGTTGTGGTGAGGTGGGGGTTGGTCTCTTCTCCCAAGTTACTAGCAATAGGATGCGAGCAAATGGCCTCAAGCTGCACCAGCGGGGGTTTAGATTGGGTATTAGGAAAAATGTCTTTACTGAAAGAGTGGTCAGGCACTGGCACAGGCTGCCCAGGGAGGTGGTGGAGTCACCATCCCTGGAGGAGTTCAAAAAACCTGTAGATGTGGCACTTCAGGGCATGGTTTAGGAGGCCTGGGGGTGTTGGGTTGGTGGTTGGACTGGATGATCTCAGAGGTCTTTTCCAACCTTCATGACTCTATGATCTGATGAGGATACTTATCTGCTCCCCTGATGGCAGGAACAGTCTTCACTGTTTTCAGACTGCTAAAGTGTGAAGTGTTGACATCATTCACTGAGGCTTGCAGTATGCACATGACCATCCTTTAGGAAGTACTGACATTTTGCCTTTAAAAGATGTGACTGAACTCCCTGCTAATAAGTATGGCAGTGACACTCATGCATCATTGAACATTACATTTTCTGAAAGCTTTGCTAGATTTCATAACAGTTAAAATGGGAAGTCTTAATACCAGAACTTGATGCAAAATCTTATCTTAGTGAAGATAACCAAAGTGTTATTCTTCAACATGGGCCAGATTTTGGAGTGAATAACCTTGGGCTTAAAGCTGAACTTCAAGTAGGGTAATGCCTCAAGATTCTCACCATGCAGAATGAATGGCCAGGGGCTGTCTCTTGAAGACTAGGTCAAGCTGAAACACGGTAATTGGGAAGAGACCTTGCAGAGGCTGTGTTTCTACTTCAGTACTCTGGAAATACATCCGCATTCGGATTAATTAAACGAAGTTAGGAGCTTGGCTATGCTGCAGTTAAATCTTTTGACCACTCTTGTGACACTTAATCAGTCTCTTAGAATGGACTATACTCTGGTAGATGGTCTCGGATCATGCTCAACGTTGAAGCGCTCAGGTGTCTACTATGTGGACGTGTAATTTGTCTGGTCTAGAGCATGTAACCAAGCTCAGTGAAATTAAGAGCCCATCCCTTATTCCTCTGTTGTTCAAGGTCACAGAAGTTGATGGAGCTGCAACTTACATGTTTATTGGGTACTAAAACTTTCTGCATTACATATGAAAAGTACATGAGTTGTCTTGATATGGAAACTTCTTTCCTTACTGACGCAGAAGCCTGTAATAGCCATGTACCCAGTGGACTTGCTTTCAAAACTCTAGTTGCAAGCAGCTTCTAATGTTCTTGTGCCTAAACTTTGATTCTCTTGGAATGAATGGCACCTACTGAAGTTTACTAGCATGTGTTGAAGGATTTACCTATGAAGTGAGGTGTTGGCTGAATGAGTCTCAATTTTACTGAGACACGCTTGTGGGAGGGAGTAAATGTCTTTTTACACATGTGTGCATTTGGCTTGTATTGCATTACTGACACTCGAGTATGTCAAGATTAGCAGTTACTGAGCTGAATAGCTCTTCATTAGTAAGCTAAACAGAAAACAAACAACAACTGAGGCATTCTTGGGCGCAGTCCTGACACACCATGCTTCTAGGTATCTCCATTACATACCCAATTTATGATTTAGTGAGTAGCTTTACAGAAGCTGTAACAAGCCATGATCAGCCAGACCAAAACACACTAGAACAGTGTTTGTGTCACCATTGTGGGACTTGTTGCCCAAGGGGTTTAGTCTACTGTATAAAGGTCCTGGTGGTATGTATCAAAGGAGTCTAATGACTGATGCTGGTGGTAGTTTCTGTCCTGTCTCCTTGAGGGCAGTCACTTTTCACTTGCAGTGCACTGAAAAGCAATATAGGTTAATCCCTTAAGAAGCTGCGGTGAAGCTGATACAGTTCCTCTGCTTGAAAAAACATTGCTCTGGGGCATAAAGCAGGTGCTCAGGCTTGTCGCAGTTACTGGTATATAAAATGCAGCTTGCATACGTACCAAGCTGGGGTGTGCTGCATAGGTAAATCTGATTTACTGTAGACCATTGACACAGTAATACTCATTCACTGCCACCTCCTCCCGTTAACCTGAAACTGGAAGTGAATGGAAACAAAGTTAACACAAAAGGACAAAAATGAGAAATAGCCATCTTCTAAGGCAGTCTATCCAGTGGCACAAAATAACTTTAAGTTACGTTAAGAGTAACTGCTTTGTTCCTTCTGTTTTATGATTGAGCACAAGTTATGTTTTGAGAGTTGGACATAAGGCTGGAGGGTGCCTGCACTGAAATCCCTGCCTTTGTTGTTGAGCCAGATGGCATGGCATCTTGGGCAAGCAGAGTTGAAATGACTCATTATTTTAATGCATCTTTCTTAGCTTTCACTGGTAAGGACTAGATTCTAAAAGCAAGACGAACCAGTCCACTTGTAAAAATAGGCCATTTTGAGACCTGCTATGTAGACTTCATTCCATGATGTTGCTAGGAGAGGGTTGCGTAAGGGTAATTGGTTCTTTCCATAAGATCCACTGATGCTGTATGTTGTAATTCTTAATATCAAATTTACCAGCCTTGCTAAATCTGCAGTAGTGATGCTACTGATAGTATACAGCCTATCACATTACTAGAACCACCAGGTTAAGCAATAAATGCTTAAGTTAAAATTCCTTTTAGTTTGCATCAATAACACAACTTTGGAATGTCTTTAGGACTTGAATACTGAGAATTGTGTAGTTCTTTACCTATGGAACAAAGAGAATCAGAAGATAAATCATAGTTCCATAATACTCACTCTTATCAGAGGAATATGCCAGTCTTGCATTTACTTCTGGAGGAGACTTTAGATATAGAGACTTGAATTAGACCTTCAACGTGGAAAGGATAATAAAGTGCTCTCTTCTGTCTTTCTAGCTCCAAAATTTGGGCATTAACCCAGCAAACATTGGATTTAGTACCCTAACAATGGAGTCTGACAAGTTCATCTGCATCAGGGAGAAAGTGGGAGAGCAGGCACAAGTAGTGATAATTGATATGAGTGATCCAACAACACCCATCAGGCGTCCAATTTCTGCCGAAAGTGCCATCATGAATCCAGCCTCTAAAGTAATTGCGCTAAAAGGTGAGTAACCCTTTATCGTTGCAGTATGAAACCTACTGTTTAGCTGTATTGCTGCTTATGTATGCTCTAAGCTTAAGATTTATGTAAACTTTCTAAGAAGAATGTATATGAGGACAAAAATTCTTGCCTGAACTTGCATGCTGTATTTTTGGCAGTGGATTTTTCAGTAATCTTTGGATGATTTGCCTCCAAGTAGGTGCGAGATGCTTGGGCTTGGCACTGCAGCCTCCTAGTCTCACTGAGGACCAGGTCAACATATGGTATACTTTCCCTTTAAAGAGGTGTTGTAAACATAATGGACCCTTGTAAAGAAGAATAGGGGTGTAAAGCCGTTCTTACTCTCTGCTTTGTCCTGGCCCTTTCTTGTAGCTCTGAAGAGCTTACTAGATAATAAAACATCATAAGGATGGCCAGTAACTGTGAAAGTCTGAGTGTACGAGCATGTTAAGTTTGGCAATTATGAGATCTTGCGGATAGAAGACCTCTGCGTACCAGTACCTGTGGTGTTGATACTGCCTTTAAGTAGCACTCTGAGCTCAAAGAAATAATTTTTAATACATCTCTGGCTTTTTTCTTAAATGACCGACTTCTGGTATTTAATCTCAATAACTGTTACTGACTATGTACTTTTCTTCTTGCATCTTATCTAAACAGATGGTGAGTGAACTTTGTCGTGACATTTCATGTTCGGTAGTACAGAATGGTCTAATCTCATAAAAAGTACTGAACTTCAAGGTAGCCATTTGACAGTTCACTTCATAGCCACGTGGGGGATCTTAATCCTCAACTGGTGTTACAGTGAAAATTGACTTGTTGCTAACCATTTGGCTGCTTTGACTATTGACTGTACGAAGTGAAGGAGAAGAGTGTGCTCTTAATGTTTGTTTGTGTGTGTGTATATATATGATGGAAGTACAGTTGATAGACAAAACCAAGTTGCAGTATTTTTATGAGAGACCTCTGCTAGCATGTCCTCTGTGCTATTCATTTCTGCCTAAGTGTGTTTTTTTTAATTGTGAAAAATCATGGTGAAATTACTTAGGGGTCCAAGAAATAACTGTCCTCAGAACTGGCACAAAACCTGTAATATCTTGTCTTTGATCTCAGGCTTATACTGACATGAGGGGAAAACTAATGTGTTAATGTTTGACTTCAGTTGAATCTGTGATTCAGCTAAGATGCTTACACATCTTGCAAAGGACTGCCTTACCTTGGGTGTGGGTAAAAGTAACAATGAAAAAATAATTTCAGATCTGTTAAGAGTTCACTGTCCTTAATCTTGGACCCCTTTGAACAAACCATATTGGCAAGGAAAGTGCCTTCTCTACACTAGCAGAGCTTCATCTAGCTCTTAAAAGGAAACTATATCATCTGGTTTTAAAACTAACCTACTAACTAAATGGATTATCATCAGCTTCGAAGGATATAGCTTTATTCCTGCCAGTGTTAAAACTTGCTCAAAAGGAGTATAGTTCCATCCATGCAGAGTGAATAAGCTTGTCCTCTGAACAGATGAGGTTGAGTGAATGATGTCACATTGACATGCAAAGTTGTGTTGTCAGGTTTTGCAGACTTAATGATCTCTTCTTCTATAAATAATCTAATGACCAAAGGCTTGGGTAGAAAAGAGAATTAATAGAGCTACCAAACCAATATGTTGTTACGCACGATAACAAGCAGAACTAGAGTGAACCCCGCTGAAGATGTGGTTTAAGTCAGTCTGTCGCTGCAGACTTTCCCTGCTGATTGACTGAGACTTCAGTAGTCAAAACTGTTGCATATTGTGACTCAGTGTGCCATGATTGGTAGTTGCTCATAATCTGAGGATTATTGAGCAACAAACGTACAAACCCACCCTCAGAAAAAGAAATGAAATGGTTCTTGATTTAAACTGAAATGCAGTATGCACAATTTCATTTCTGGATTGCATGTGGCATTCTCCTGGTGTACCAAGATATATGCTTTGTCCTTGTGTTCATGATTCTCTTGCTTTGCTCTGTACTGAGAGTACTCCCCAGTTGATGTAAGTGGAGAATGCAGCACTGGGGTGCTTCCATTCTTTGTGGAATGGAGAAACTTCATGCTCCAGTGAACTGAAATGTAAACTCTTGTGCCAGTGTTCAAAAACCGAATCTGCTTACTTGACTACACCTGTAGAGAATAGTCTATCAGTCTGGTAGCTTGATCAGAAAAAACACTTAAGTGTCTGGCTCTTTGTCTCCGATCTTGGCCTAAGAAAGTGGTCAATTAGACATAAGAGACTCATGCTTGCCCCTCACTATGACTTTATAGCAGGCTCCTCTCTCAATCCAAATAACAGATTTTTTTTTTTGGTATTTTAATTACAGTTTAGAGTTCTGAAGTTTGAATTTATGTTGCCACACTTAAGAAGTTGTATTGCTGTGGCTCCTGTGGCACCCAGCAACCAGAGCTAGCTGCCTGATGAAGCTTCTAAAGCCATTTCCAACTGTAACACAGCAGTCAAATTTAGTCTAGAAAATAGATGAGCATGAGTTTTTTAGCTTGTTTTAGTAGCTTATTGGTTTCTTCTGTGTTCTTAAAACCAGGAAGGACATGCTGCTTCCTTTTCAGGAAGACTGAGAGAGCAGTTTCTGTATGCACATACTGGTATTCCTGTTTAGACGGTGACTAGAGCCCTTCCAGAACTACTTGTCTGCCTTCTCCATGCAAGGCTGCACACTGTGGAAGTTCCAAAATCAATCCCTTGGTAGCACCAGTCCACTGCTGGACATATTGTTCTCCAGTACAGTAAATATGCTGTTCCAACTATCAGTTTACAGCTGATGTTAGGCCTGGGCTTCTGGCATTTGTATAATACAGTAATTGCATGTGCAGAGCAAGGTGGTCAGAAACAGGCTGCTTTTGGTCCCAGGAAAGCTAGCAAGCTGTCCTAGGAAGTAGTTGATCAGGTTAACAGTTCTTTATGCAGTTATCCAGGGAACATAAATGCTACATGTGGTAGCTCTGAAGTCTTGTGTTGTCTCTTGGCACTGCATTAAACTAATATGATCAATTTACTGTATAAATGATGCTAAAACGTTATAGGGCAGTCTGAGGTGAATATTAACTTAGGGTTGGTATCTCTTGAAAACAATTCCTCAGTGACCAGCAGCCTTCATCTATCAAAACTTCCCAGCAGAAGGAACATCTACCAATTTGACAGTCAGAAGTGTTACTAGCAGGGAAAACACTCCTGAAATGTGGATAGAAATAACAGCATTACAAGCCAATACTCTAGCAGTCTGAGTGGGTGTCTTGTGAACAGAAAACAATATTCCTAGAGCTGAGTCATCTCATCTGCAGTGAAGTAAAACATCACTTTGACTTCCTGAAAGGAATGGGGTCCCTTATTCTTTATAGGTTGGTTCAATTAACATTAGTTTTAAGTCTACCCTTACTAGCTGCTTCTTGTAGTTAAAAGGAATACTAAAGTAAACCTTAAACCTGCAATATAATTACCTAAATCATGAAGCAGTAAACTTAACTGGAACTAAAGCTCCCAACCTTTCTACAATCTTTCTGAACTTTTGACTGCCCCCTTCAGTAGGCACTTGTTGTATTACTGTTGTACAGAGCCCATCCACCTCCTGGTTAAGTGCACAGTTCATTCAAGAGAAAAATAGAATGGAAGCTGTGGTCTTTGGCTATCTCAGGAGCTGTTGCAGGTCTTGTGCTGTTGGACTTGGTCCAGGTCATCTACATCAGCTACCAAATTGACACAAACTGGAGCCATTCTTTCTATTAATTATACTGAATGACATCTACTAGATACCTGTAACTTGGTAGACCGGTGCTGCTAACTAAACCAGAGTTTACACAAGCTCCGTAGCTTAGACTGTCTTTTAAGTACAGCTTATAGTTAATTAAAATGTCTATGCTTGTCACTTGTTGGAATGTCTATGTAAGTGTCCATAAGAAGTAGACTTTTTTTGCTTCAGGGGTGGTAGAGGTGTTGGGGGTGGGGAGGCGATTCTGTTAGATATGAATCAAGTATCAAAGGAGACTCAGATGTGACAGGACACTGACCCTGCCTCTAACATCACTGGAATAGTGGGTTAAACAGGGTGCTTGTAAATAGGCAGACTACAGGATGGCCATTGTGGTAATCTGTCTGTGATGTTTCTTGGGTTTTGTCATACTAGCTGGGAAAACACTTCAGATCTTTAACATTGAGATGAAAAGTAAAATGAAAGCCCACACAATGGCGGAGGAAGTGATCTTCTGGAAATGGATATCTGTGAATACAGTTGCCTTGGTGACAGAGACAGCAGTCTACCACTGGAGCATGGAGGGAGAATCGCAACCCCAGAAGATGTTTGACAGGCATGCTAGTCTTGCGGGCTGCCAAATCATCAATTACAGAACAGATGAACACCAAAAATGGCTGCTGCTGATAGGAATTTCAGCACAGGTAAGTTACCTGGAAATAGCATGCTACAAAAACAGTCGGGAGAGCCATGGCCCTGCCTCACTTAATAGCTGCTGTAGTTTTTAACTTTGGTTTCTATAGATCAAAAATTCAAAAGTATCTTTTGTGTAGGAATATCCTGACCCTTAATGCAATTAAAGTGCTGTAGGAGGGGATGAGAGGCATTTGCTGCTTTTTAGTTTACTGTCCCAAAGGTCTTTCTATAAACGTTTGAAATCTTATCTCTAAAAGCTGACCTTTCTTCTTATTTCTAGCAAAATCGTGTGGTTGGTGCAATGCAGCTCTACTCAGTTGATAGAAAAGTCTCCCAACCTATAGAGGGCCATGCAGCAGCTTTTGCAGAATTCAAAATAGAGGGAAATGCCAAACCTTCTACCCTCTTCTGTTTTGCCGTGAGGAGTCCTGCAGGGGGCAAGGTAAAGTCTGCAACTGTTTTCGTGCTCTGCTGTAGCAGAACTCGCTACTACTAATAGAACTTCAGTGATCACACAGTTTAGTGTACACTCTCTGAAGAACAGCTTGGAAACCATGTGTACAACGTATTTGGTCAGCATAAAATGGTTTCTTTCAATAGGATAGAAACTGCAAAAAGTCTGAGTTGCTTGGGTGAAACTTAGACATAAGAATAAATGTAGATGCAATGAGAACTGAGCTCAGGGTGTTAAAGCATCAATTTATGCCCACATGGTGTTTTGTCAGTATGAAGCTGAGTCATTAAGCA
The DNA here is from genome assembly GCA_031468815.1 of Morus bassanus. NCBI lineage: Eukaryota > Metazoa > Chordata > Aves > Suliformes > Sulidae > Morus > Morus bassanus. The sequence continues at coordinate 31,582,089 of CM062577.1, forward strand.
GCCTCTTATGGCTGGAATCCAGTACAGAAAGAGACTAGATAAACCTTAGTGCTGTAGGTATGTTGTTTGCATCAAACTTATAGTGGAATTCGGTAGCAGTTGAATATGCTACAACTGCTGAGCAGTCTGTAAAGAGCTGAGGTAACGCTAACATGTCTAGAGCTTTCTAGTCTTGTCCTGCACAAATTGTTGATGAATTGACAAGGCTCACTCAAAACATCTTGAACAAGTTGTCTTGAATAGAAATACAGTCTGCTTTCATAGAAGGCATGGATTTCCACCCCACCCCCCCCTAGTTTTTCCTGGGTTTTACTTTATCAAGTTGTGGAAAACTTGTCCCTTTGATAAATAGCTGGAGCATGGCTCCCCAGACTGTGTTGATTCAGGATTGGGCAGATATTCGTCAGCCAAGTATGGCGATGACTTCAGTAGCATACCTGAAGAGAGGAACTTCTTTCATGTGGTTGTACTTGCAAGCAATCTTGTGACATGTACTCTTTTCTTCCTAGCTACACATAATTGAAGTAGGTCAGCCAGCTACTGGAAATCAGCCATTTGTTAAGAAAGCTGTTGATGTGTTTTTTCCACCTGAGGCACAGACAGACTTTCCTGTGGCAATGCAGGTAAGTGTTTGACCCCCCAAAAAACCTACTTTATAGCCTGGCAAGCAGTTGCCATCTCTGTCATAAAGAATGCTTTCTACTAGTGCTTTGCTGTCATTCCTCCTAGTTCTGGGAGGGGTGTTAATAGATTTGTGGGAGGTCGCCTGGACATTAGAACAGTAACTCAAACACAAATATATCTGGACAAATACTGGAACAGCCTATATGTCAACTTAAGATTGAATTAAAAAAACAAACAAACAAACAAACAAAAAAAAAAAAAACAAAAAACAAAAAACAAAAAACCAACAACAACCAAAAAAAACCCCAAACCAAAAAACCAACCAAACAAAAAAAACCCCCAACAACAAAAAAAGCTCTACCAACCCCCCGCCAACAACAACAACAAGCAGTCCCAAAACAAACATCAGTAATGCCTTCTCGTAGAATGTCTCTAACATCGCTTTGGCTATTGCACTTCCTACTAATGTTCGGAGTTCTAGATAAGAATGTTATGGTGCTTGATGTAGCTTCACATGAAAGTGGCATTTCACCTACAGCAGATGTCACTGTAAGAGACAAATGGAGCAGGGAGTCCTATATCAGCGTACCTCCTGTAGCAGCAGCAGAGAAAAGGCAATTTGGGACATTAATGGAAGGCTCTTTAGGAAAGAGCATAGCCTTGGCCTTGACAAACCAAACTTCACTTACCATGTCTGCAATTGTGTAATAAAAGCAAACTATCTCACAGCATGCAACTGCTGACCAGTCTAATAGACCAGCTTCATAAACGAACTAAAAGATGCCTTAAATTAAGGTAGGCAAAGCAAGCTGTCTACATGGCAGGATTCCTGTGGCTCTGAAATTCAGCTTGAGGCTTAATTAACAAAATATCTGAAGACTTGTTCCAAAGTAAAAGTACTACTTTGTCTGAAGACCATTTTGGCTTGAAAGCCTCCCTGGTTTAAGTGACTGACAGGTAAACTAGAGTATGCATTAGGTTTAGGTTCTGCTGGTGCTTTGGATAGGCCTTGTTGGAAGAGAGTGGGATTATCTCAGTATTTCTGAACAGAAACTTGTGCTGACATATCTAGAATAGAATGCTAATTATGCCCAAACTTTCTCCCTCAGCCTGGCTCATTAAGATGAGGAGTATGTCCTTTGCTGCAGATGAATTTTAATTTCCCTTCAGCCTCTCTGTTCAGTGGAGCTATGGCTCCAAATGGCCAGCAGAGCTGTTCATTGCTTTGAGTCTGTAAGGAAGAAGCCTGAAGCTATATTTGTTCTTAGTGTCAGTGCAAAGGCATGTCACTGCAGTACTGTCTTGTGACTAGGCTAAAGGCAGCTGTCTTAACTGTTACAGTCTTAGTCTTGACTAATAAAAACTCATCTTTTGACAGATTGGAATCAAGCATGGTGTTATCTACCTGATCACAAAGTATGGATATATTCACATGTATGACTTGGAGTCCGGAGTGTGCATCTACATGAACCGTATTAGTGCTGATACTATCTTTGTCACAGCTCCTCATGAACCTACCTCAGGCATTATTGGTGTGAACAAAAAAGGACAGGTAACAAATCAAGCATTCTGTTTTTGAGCCTTCTAAAATTCGGATGGAATGTAACAAGCCTAATGAGTGACTTGATGCAAAAAACATCATGGAAGGGAGCAAGTAACTATTTGATTAGTCAGTTTTTAACCTCTCCTAGTACCGGACTGTTTGGGGAGGAACTTGGTTTTTTTAATAATTTACTTCACTGATGTGCTGCATAGCCATTTGGTTGCTATGTTTCATAGTAGTTGTGGAAAGGACAGTGCTGCTCAATATGCTTTTTGTCCTTTCCAGGTGCTTTCTGTATGTGTCGAAGAAGACAACATAGTGAACTATGCTACAAATGTTCTCCAGAATCCTGACTTAGGCCTGCGTATGGCTATACGTAGTAATCTAGCTGGGGCAGAGGAATTATTTGCCAGAAAGTTCAACACACTGTTTGCTCAAGGAAGCTACGCAGATGCTGCTAAAGTAGCTGCATCTGCACCAAAGGTAAATAACTCCAAAGGTAAAGCTTAAAAGTCATGGGGATTTACCTTAGCTTAGTGGACTTGCTTAGCTCACTTGTATTTCAGTACTTGACATTCAAAAACTAAAGTGCTGCAATACTAGCCTTAGTCCTCTGCTGTTCAGTTGTTGTTCTGACTAATATATTCTCCTGTATCCCATAAAGGAGCATGTGCTATACTTTTGCAACCATAGACTAGACTTGCTGTGGCCACTGACTTACTGCTGGAATGTCATTGGTTTGATGAAGATCTCTACCCTGATGGCTTAAGAGTAGATGCTTCAGTGTATAGCTTAACACCTGTTTTTTGACTAATATTATTCAGCCTTCACTAATTAAACGTTGCTTCTCTCTACCTTATGCCTCTTCAGGGAATTCTACGTACCAGTGATACAATCAGGAAGTTCCAGAGTGTACCAGCTCAACCTGGGCAGGCCTCTCCCCTGCTCCAGTACTTTGGAATATTGCTTGACCAGGGACAGCTGAACAAGTTTGAGTCTCTGGAGCTCTGTCGCCCTGTTCTGCAGCAGGGCCGCAAGCAGCTTCTGGAGAAGTGGCTGAAGGAAGACAAGGTAGGCTTGATTATGACACTAGTTTAATTGTGTTGCCTTGTAACAATTGAGTGCGAACAATACTTTTGCTGATGCTACATCTCTGAATTCTTCTGCTTGACAAAATACCACTTCTGACTTCAGCTGGAGTGCTCAGAGGAGCTGGGAGACTTGGTGAAGACAGCTGACCCAACCCTTGCACTCAGTGTCTATCTTCGTGCCAATGTGCCAAACAAAGTGATTCAGTGCTTTGCTGAAACCGGTCAATTCCAGAAAATAGTGCTATATGCTAAAAAGGTAAAGTTGTTTATCACAAACTGCTAGACTTTATCTCATGTTTAATGTGTACATTCTCAAAAATATCTTCCGTGAGATAAGTTTGGTTCCTGTCACTTGAAACCGCTAAGTAGATAAGATTGAGAAATGATGTTTTCTTCATTGTCATAGTGCAAATCATAGTTTATGACTAAGGTCTGAGCAGTGTGCAAAAAACTAAATTCAGAACATCCAGAATTTTATGAACTATCAAATTAATGGACTGGCTCAAGCTTATTCTGGAGAATAAAGATAAGATTCTTCCTAAATTCATAAGATTTTTTTTTTTTTGGACAGATTACAAAACAATTTGCCTGATGTCCATTTGTAAACTTAGGGCCTTAGTTGATAGATAGTGCCTTAAGACTGCTGAAACATTTGTTCCTAGCAGTTTTCTTACCTAGCAAGAGAAATGCCCTAGTGCAAGTTCAGTTACTAAGTAGGTGAATACTGAATTTCTGTGTCAACAGACAAGCAATGCCTTTGAGAATTCCTGGGAGATGGGGGATGGGCATGGCAACCTCACAGCAGTTCATAGTGCCTATGCTAAATAATCTGAAGGCTTAAAAGATGTGTAAAGCTTCCCAGACATGCATGACTGTTTCTGAAATCTCTAGGTTGGCTATACTCCAGACTGGATCTTCTTACTGAGAAGTGTGATGAGAGTCAGTCCAGATCAAGGCCTGCAGTTTTCTCAGATGCTGGTACAGGATGAGGAGCCACTGGCTAACATTAACCAGGTGATGCCTACAACAAGAGTACTGGTCTCTTTCTAGACAGAGGTAATAGCATAGTACCATTTTGGGAACTGGTAAGGCCAGTTCAGGTCTCTAGTTGTCTTAGTTAGAAAAGTGACTAAACTATTCTGGTCAAGTTTGGTTACCATTAAGTCTTTAGAGGCAAGTGTGCTCTCAAGTTCTTGTGGAAGCTTTCTGGCTTACTACTGTAATATTGATAATGAATCTGCCACAGTCTTAGTCTAAGCAATAGAGTGTTACTGTCCTACTCTTGGCTTTAATGGAGCATACATTAAGTCTTCCCATGCAGAGAATTTACAGGAAGACAAACAAATAAACCTAAACTGACTGCTGGCTGCCAATGGCCACTTCTGGCTAAATGGACAGAGAAATAAAGCAATAATTTGCATTATTAAATAATTGAAGCTACTTCGAAAAGGTTTTAGCTTTTCTTGTAGCAACTACCCCAACAAGAGAGAAGGGATGGCATTTGCATGCTGTGTTGAAACTAAATAGAGTGGGTGGCAAAATCTGGCATAATAGCTCAAAGTAATGTGCTGCTTACATTCTAGAGAAAAAGAAAACAAAGCATGAAACTTGTCTCTCTATTACCATGGTAGTAATCCTGTGAAAACAAAGGGAATATAGAGTACTAGGTGCTGTGATGAGCTGCCTTTCTAGCCTTCAAGCCAGGCCATTAGTATAAACAGATAAATGTGTGTGTGGGTGTATTTAGACCCCCTTCTCTAACTTGATCAATCTCAACAGATTGTGGATGTGTTCATGGAGAACAGTCTTATTCAGCAGTGCACGTCCTTTCTGTTGGATGCTCTGAAAAATAACCGCCCCGCAGAAGGCCACCTTCAGACTCGTCTCCTGGAAATGAATTTGATTCATGCCCCGCAGGTAAGACCTCTTAACCTAGTTCCTCCAAAAAGTGAAGGAGAGCCAATAGTAGGCTTGCACAAGAATATGATGTCTGATACTGATATCTATAAGTAGTTTAGCAACATCAAAGACTACTAATGAGTCACTGCTGTGACTTTTCAACAATTTTTATGCTGAGCTGCTGTGATTCTCTGACAGTCTGAATATGAAATATAAACTCCTAGGTTGCAGATGCCATTCTTGGAAACCAAATGTTTACACACTATGATCGTGCTCATATTGCCCAGTTGTGTGAAAAGGCAGGCTTGCTTCAGCGAGCTTTGGAACACTACACGGATCTGTATGATATTAAACGTGCTGTCGTTCATACTCATCTCTTGAATCCTGAGGTAAGTCTGTTGTACAGAGTAAGAAAGGGAAAGCTTAAGTGAACACTCTTTAGCACTTCTGTAGCTGCTAAAATCCCAGCAGCCGCTCTAAAATGGTTTGTAGGTATCAAAGTAGCACACATAGCTGTGATTCAAGAACACTTGTCCAGTTAATGATTAAACAGTAATCTATACTTTCGATGGCTTAAATCTGACCTCAGTTTCCCAGGTGGGTGTTTCAAATCTTACTATGAAACTGCATTTTTGTAGTTGTAAAGATGGTGAGTGACTTTCTTCTTACATCTTTGGTCTTAGCACATGGAAGATTTCTCTCTAGTAGCTGGGATAGAAACTCTGGCTAGTTGCCACATTTTAGAAGTCAGTCAAATCCTGTATAAGTTACTGAGTGAAACTTCTTTCTCTTTGCAGTGGCTTGTGAACTTCTTTGGCTCTCTCTCAGTTGAAGACTCGGTGGAGTGTTTGCGTGCCATGCTGTCAGCCAACATTAGGCAAAACCTACAGCTCTGTGTGCAAGTTGCTTCTAAATACCATGAGCAGCTTGGTACCCAGTCTCTTGTGGAGCTTTTTGAATCTTTCAAAAGCTATGAAGGTACAGTGTTAGAGGGAAGCCACTTACTTGGAAGCACTATTTGATTGAAGCTAATATAAGGATTGTAGCTTTTACGGGAGAGGTACTTGCGACATGGCTGGACCTTAGGATGCATTTATCAAAGTGAGCTCATCACAGTGACTTCTAGGGGTAGCTTTGTTCTAGATAACTTCTTAACCCTCTTGAGTAAAGATCAGAAAACAAGATGAAACCTGAAAGAGGGGGGAAAAAAATCCTTCTGATTTTTCCTGCAGTTGAATGAAAGCTACTCTCTCAGCAGGGTTGAACTAAGATGCAAGCTGAAGCCCGTAACAGTCTACACTTGCTTCACTTACCGTTCTAACTGTGTTAAAAACATGTGACTCTTTCTAGGACTGTTCTATTTCTTGGGTTCCATTGTAAACTTCAGCCAGGATCCAGATGTTCACTTCAAGTACATCCAGGCAGCTTGCAAGACTGGTCAGATAAAGGAAGTGGAAAGAATCTGCCGTGAAAGTAACTGCTACAACCCAGAACGGGTGAAAAACTTTCTGAAGGTAAAAATTCTGTCCAATGGATTGAGCAGTCCTCTGTATGTTTTGCTTAGCTGCAGAACTACAGCCTTCTAACTTCTAATAGAGGGAAAAAACAGATCAAGGTTTAGCTGGCAAGGCTGCGAGTAGTCTTACGTGTAGCCAGAATAGGAGTCCAATCCTATTTCAGGCACATAATAGGTCCTTCTAAGGCTAACTCTTGGAAAACAAGCCCAAGTTCAGTATTCCTTTAAAATTAGTCTGTATGATATAACTTGTACCAAAATCATGACTATATTGTCACCTAACAATAGGCAAATCCAGGTTGGCAGAAGGAAAGACTATGCTGAAGTATTCAGCAGGAGCTTTATCAAGGATATTGGCTAGACGAAGCTTATTAAAACTCTAGTCAACTTGTACTACAACACTTCGCATGCTTTGTGACTGTTAAACTGGGATTTTAATGCCACTTCATTTTGCATTGTTGAATTCTTGGCCCAGCCACTGTCTTCTGAATTGATATGTGAAATGATAGTCATTTTGAAGCTAGAGATGTAGGCCTAATGTGGCACTTTGTGAAGAGTCTAAACTTAAAACTCAACTGATAGAATGGCCGCACAGTATTAATAGTGCATAACTTGCTTTTGAAGTCAATTGTCTGCTTGGCAGTCTTAAATTTTAATGTATTGTGACTTCTAGTGCTAAGAGAACTTGGTCAGACTTTCCTGCTTTGAAAATGCTTCAGCAAATGGTGGTTGCTTGCTTACCTTTTTTTTTTTTTTTACATGAAATACAGGAGGCAAAGCTCACAGACCAGCTTCCTCTGATCATTGTCTGTGATCGATTTGACTTTGTTCATGACCTGGTGCTCTACTTATATCGCAATAACCTGCAGAAGTATATAGAGATCTATGTACAGAAGGTAAGGAGAATCCAGTTTTAAGATCTTGTTCTTTCCTTCCTTAGAAGGAACTTAACCTTTCAAGCAGAATCTACTATGTCTCATGCTTACACTTCTAGTGCAGAGGCTCTTCAATAAGCCTTTGTCTATTACGAACTTATAAGTGCAGTTTTTCCTAGAATGTATATACAAATGTGTTAGTAACTTAAAATTCACTGTTCTGAAGCATAGTTTAAATTGTTAACTAGAACTTCCTCATGTGGAAGTCTGGGGGGTCAGTTATTAGTAATGCTGACAGCTAATTTTAATGATGGTGGCTTATTCTAGGTGAATCCTAGCCGCATACCAGCAGTGGTTGGAGGACTTCTTGATGTGGATTGTTCGGAAGATGTCATTAAGAACTTGATCATGGTTGTTAGAGGCCAGTTCTCAACAGATGAGCTGGTGGCTGAAGTGGAAAAAAGAAATCGGTAACGAAAATGCCTCTGTAGACACCAGTGTTGGGCTTTCCTGACCCTGGAATACACCCAAATGGAGTTGGATGCAATTTTGGTGAATGATAAAATACTAATGTTGTTTTATGTTTCTTTATAGAAAAGCAGCTTAGATTTGTTAGTCAGTCTCTTGATTATCTGGGCCATATAGGAATGCCTGACAGCACTGCATGATGAATAAAATGGCTTTTGAACACATCCTGTACAGTCAACCCTGGGATGTGCCTTTGGAGTAAATCTGGATAAAACTGTCTTGACAGTCTTGTTGTAGGCGCACAGGAGCTAGTGTAATTAGTTTGTAGTTACCTGTAAAATGAACAAATGGCTTTAAGTGTGAAGAGCCAGCCAATAGAACAGGAGTTGAAAGGAAAGACTGCGAAATTAGTGGCATCTGCAGCCTTCCCTGATGTTAAACTGCAGATCTGGCCTCCACTCATTTAAGACTCATTAAAAATAACTGGCTGGTCTCCATCTGCTTTTAAGTCTGACCAGCAGACTTGCTTGAAAGGAAGGCCAGGTATTAATGGGTAGCTGTCAAGCATACCGCAGTCTGACTTATAAACCTAAAATGTTTGCTTCTTCAAAGGCTTAAGTTGCTGTTGCCATGGCTTGAATCAAGGATTCATGAAGGCTGTGAAGAACCTGCGACTCATAATGCTTTGGCCAAAATCTACATTGACAGTAATAATAATCCAGAGCGGTTCCTTCGTGAGAATCCTTACTATGACAGCCGTGTAGTTGGCAAATATTGTGAAAAGAGGGACCCTCATCTGGCCTGCGTTGCTTATGAGAGGGGGCAATGTGATCTGGAACTCATAAAGGTTAGCAAAACTGCGTTTATAAACATATTAAAGAACTACTTGCTGCCTGAAGTGGAAGCCTAGCTGGCTATTTGTCTAACATTGCAGAATCCTGTCTTGCAGTCTCATGCAGGAGTTGAGGTAGGCAGGATTCTTCTATATGGAGACGGTAATTTTTATGCTGATGAGAACAACTCTTACACTATGTGTCCAAACTAAAATTGTATAACTCTGCAGCTTTAAGGTACCATTCATGTCTTTCATCCACTGAATCTGCTCAAAAATAAATTGTTTATTGGGTCCAGATAATGAATATGCCTACTGTTAAACCTTTGTTAATTTGATTTTTTTTTTCTTTTTTTGAGCCTTGAGCACTTGATCAGCAGAAGGGACAGGCTGTCACCTAGCCTGACTCCACAGTAGGAGGAAAAGCTTCCCTGAAACTAGAATGAGCTTGTAATTTTCCCTTATTGTGGTTGACACTTAGAGTTGCTCCAATACTTAACTAGAAATGAAGAAGATAAATGTTTACAGTCAAACTGCAAGGACTTGTTCCGATAGCATTCCTTTCCTATCTTAAGCTTGTTGATTCCTAGAACGTCCCTCGGAAGTTCAAGGGCAAGTGAAATTCCCAGGGTTCTCCAAGCACATCCTAGTCTCAAACTGAACACCGGAGCCTAATGCCAGATTGTAGTGCTTGTGGCTGCTGAGAAAGAAAACATTCTCCTCCTACCTCCACTTCCACACTAGTATATGCAAAAATGTCAGCTGTGTAGGGGTAAGAGCTAGCTTGTTCTGGCCTGTTTGAAAGGAAGTAAACACTGTTCCCTGGCAAGGCCTACCCTGTGAGTGTTAGAATGGTGGTATAATCTAGGCTTGCTGCTGAATGTGGATGACTTTCCAGCCTGAAGCAGCTATTTTTGAAGTAATACCTCCTCTGTAGCTGTAAAAAAATGGCTGGATGCATTTGGCTTTTTTATTTCAGTATATGAAGGTGGCTTTGAGTTGTTTTTGCTAGGAAACTTTGCGTAGGATAAGCTTTAACATCCTAGTTAACCATAAAAACCTGTCAGTACCAGCTTCTTCCTTGAACTGATATGCTGAGCAGGTGTTTCTGGTTATGGAGAAAAGGTCTTCCTCCTGTAAGAATTATTCTTAAGACGTTGTTGCCTCCTAGAAGAGGGCTCAACTCCTGCAACTAATAGATGTACAACATAAAGTAAAATTGCGCTACTACTAATTTGCTTATAGCAAAGTACTTGAGATTCCAAGAACTAATTTGGATACTAACAAAACATGACCTGTTGGTAGAAGATGGAATAGGCCTTCAGGTTTCTACTCTTCTAGTTGGAAATTGAAGCTAGTGGTACTAACAGGATCATAAGTCTTCCTTGCTGCACTTTTCTAGGAGATTTCACGTTTATTCTGTACCCTTAACATTTTAACAGGGGAATCCAAGCCAGTTGCTACTCTGAACACTTCTAGTGTAAAGCTAATGACACCAAATACATAACCTGTTTCTGGCTTTAAAAACAAGCACCATTCCTCAGTTCACTACTTAACACTGCCCAGGCAAGTGGCTCCCTTTCTAGACTTAAAACTTAAGTTCTTCAGGCTTCTGCAGGTCTTCACTTCAAACAGAAGCAAATAGTTACTGTGAAGCCACTGTCACAGTATTTGTGTGTCGGGCAAAACCAAGAGAAGCTGTAGAAATTCTGCTGGAGACCTTCTCCATGAGCCTTCCAGATCAGAGGTTGGGTAAGAACTTGTCTGTGGCATTTAGCGTTGGTCAGCAATTAGTTCTAGTCAGTCTTCTAGACTGTCTGATTCATAGCTAGCTAAACCTGTCTTGCAGTACTAACTGTTAACACTAACGCCAATATTTGTAACTTCTCCTTCAGGTCTGCAATGAGAACTCTCTATTTAAGAGCGAGGCTCGCTATCTGGTGCGCAGGAAGGACCCTGAGCTCTGGGCAAATGTTCTGGAAGAAAACAACCCATTCAGGCGGCAGCTTATTGACCAGGTACAGCCCAAAGGCTAAACTTTCGGTATGAGGAGACCTCAGGATGTCTCAGAAACCTTATGGAGCATTATAGTAGCTGTCTTCCCCACAAGGTCCCTTGAGGCCCCATCTCAACTATACAGAAATTTTTAAGAGTTTGAGTGGCAGGTATTAACTCTGACCTTCATGGTCAGAAAATTTAGCTACCAGTAAGATATTATTTCTGTCCTGTGGAGTGACCTACCTGTAGTGAATTTGCCCCCTCTACAGACCCAAGGTGTGACTTTAATAGCTATATCCGGTATAGAAGTAGCTCTTTCCTGCTGTCTACGACAAAATACTCTCAAAGTTCTGAAGCCTTAATTTGTAGTTTACTGGAATAGGTTGGCAAATATCTAATTAGGGAAGAACACTTAATATTTTCCTGCCTTCAAATCCAGGTTGTCCAAACAGCTTTATCAGAGACACAGGATCCAGAGGAGGTTTCTGTGACTGTGAAAGCTTTCATGACTGCTGACCTGCCTAATGAATTGATTGAGTTATTGGAAAAAATTGTCTTGGATAATTCCGTATTCAGTGAACACAGGTAAGACGAGAGCTTTGTCCACAAGTTTTTAGCCTATTCAGTGCCTTTGTTTAGGTTGTGAAGTGACCCAAGTTATTTGTGGGCCTCTTGGTTGCAGGACCTAAGCACTCTTATATGTGTATAATCAGGTGAAAAAGCAGACTTTAAAGTGCTCCATGCTTTTAAGAACAGAGCTAGATCACACTATGCAGTTTGCAGTGATGTGTTGAGAGAAGAGAACACAGATAGTGGTAGGCAATTTCTTTTTGAAGGCAAATAGTTCTTCTCAATCTGGCTATGAAAAGTTGTTACTAGTGACAGCAAGCGGGTGTATTGTTTTGCATGTGCAATACATGTCACTTAAGCAGGTGTTACAGTGCACTGCTTATACCCTCTGCATTCTGTTAACCAAAGGAATCTCCAGAATCTGCTGATCCTGACGGCCATTAAGGCTGACCGCACTCGTGTGATGGAATACATCAATCGGCTGGATAACTACGATGCCCCAGATATTGCAAACATTGCCATCAGTAATGAGCTGTATGAAGAAGCCTTTGCTATATTCAGAAAATTTGATGTTAATACTTCAGCAATTCAGGTGAGGCATGGTTCCTGCATGAAGGTATAGAATGCTAGTAATAGAGAGAACGGGAAGTGTACTGTTAATTGATTCTCAAGGAGTGATTGTCACTTAAATCATTGAGACTTAATAGTACAGTTCCCATATGATACCAAGTTGCAGGGAGAAGTGGGATTATGTGCAAAGAATAGCAAAACAATGTCACAAATAGTGACTTCAGACGCTGATCTGGTCAAAGTAAACAAAAAACGTTGGAGTGTTGCACTGTACACTTGGGGTGTGTGCACTGCATTTGATTCAGAGTGGCTACCTTGGAGACTCATACTTGAAAGGTGTGGGAGAAGCAAATGCTACCAGGCATTGTCTTTAGGCCAGTGTTACTGATGTCTGTAAGGCAGAGGAGCAATGGTAGCAATCAGAGTCTTATTCTCTCTGCCTCTACTTCATTGGACAGAAATGGCTGTTCTAAAAGCAGTTAGCTTTGTATTGCTTACACAGAGCAGTGTTTGCGCTTGAAGGAAGAGTTCTGTTAGAAAGGACAATGTTATAAAGCTTTGATTTTTTTTAACTTGCAACTTCAATTTCAAACAGGTGCTGATTGAGCACATTGGCAACTTAGACCGTGCTTATGAATTTGCAGAGAGATGTAACGAACCAGCAGTATGGAGCCAGCTAGCCAGAGCACAGCTCCAGAAGGATTTGGTGAAAGAAGCCATTGACTCCTATATAAAGGCAGATGATCCATCTGCCTACATGGAAGTTGTTCAAGCAGCTAATAGAAATGGTAAGGCAAAGCATCCTCAGACATAAGATTGTTTGGATACGAGCTAGGTTATTGCATCTGCATTGAGCAGCAGGGATTCTTTAGACTTACAAATTCTGTTTCAGAGAAAATGGGAGCAGTCAGTACATGGAAGGGATGAGTCAATGTTTAGTGAGATTCCTGACAACAAGCTTGTCTGTGTTGCTACACCAAAGATAGACCTTCGTGTGGATGTAATTTGGACTGTTAAAATCTAAATATAGCCAAGTATAATGTATTTATTTAGCTGTATGTGGCAGAATTGCTTGCCAACTGGATTGTAGGATAGTTGCAAGTTCAACCTTACATAAAGGTGACTTGGTGTTTAGCAGGGAATTCCTTAACTCAAATGCAAATGGCTTAGTATCATCGTGGAGGAGATCCTTGAGACTGCTAGTGAAAATTGTTCCTAAGGTGGGCAAGGTGAGCAATACGGAATGACTAAACAGAGGATCTTAAATATCTCTTCTCTCCAAGATAACTGGGAGGACCTAGTCAAGTTCTTACAGATGGCCAGGAAGAAGGCTAGAGAGTCTTATGTAGAGACGGAACTTATTTTTGCTTTGGCAAAAACTAATCGTCTGTCAGAACTGGAGGAGTTTATTAGTGGCCCTAATAATGCCCATATACAACAGGTATGTCTTGATCCGCAGTTCCCATGTATGACTTGCTGCTTAGCTGACTCCTGATTCTTGCTGTTACCCTTGTTTACCTTGGACTCCTAATCCAGGTTGGTGATCGCTGTTATGAAGAGGGAATGTATGAAGCAGCAAAACTACTCTATAACAACGTATCTAACTTCGCTCGCCTGGCATCTACCTTGGTGCACCTTGGAGAGTATCAGGCGGCAGTGGACAGTGGCCGCAAAGCCAACAGCACAAGGACTTGGAAGGAGGTAACTTAAACTCATGTTCTTAATAGTCTGCAGAATATGCTCTACTGTTGCTTCTGAGCACGTTGCTCTAGAGCGTAATTGGACTCCTTTGCTCTGTTGGTAATGTGGGAATTAAAGAAGAGTTAATTCATAACTATCTACAATTAGCTCTGATGGTAGCTTGCTAACTGTTTCAGGCTACAGAGTACGTTTGCAGCTTTATAAGCTGCCCTCTTGCCCAAGGTAATAAAGCTTCATTTCAAAGCAGTGTAAAAAGAATGGCAGAGATTTTAATTCTAGAGCAAGTGTTATGGAAACACCTATTTGGAACTGTACATAAGCCTCAAATTTGGTAAAGCTTTGCTAATTAACTTCCCTTTTAATATAAGGAGATTAAGTAAGCATTGCAGTATTTTCCTGTTAACTATTTGCTAATTCTCATTACAGGTGTGCTTCGCCTGTGTGGATGGAAAAGAATTCCGCTTGGCACAGATCTGTGGCTTACACATAGTCATACATGCTGATGAACTTGAAGAGCTGATCAGTTACTATCAGGTTAGATCATTGTTAATATCCTAGGAGACTTCAGACAGCATAATTGTATCTGCTAGTAAAGTGGTCACAGATAAAACCTGATACGCTGTGGGGCTGATCTTTTAAATTCATTCTTCCTCCATCTCCTTTTCCGAATAGCTGCATGCATTTTTTTTCTGCAGTAAATAGAAGGGTGGTATTTTTCACTGTCACTTCTTTTACAATTCTGTTGCCTCATTGGAATAATGTCTTACAAGTCTAAGCACTCTCATTTGGAGAGAAAAGCAAAGCATGTTGAATTTAAATATGCATTTTAGCAAGCTTTAAGTGCCAGTTGCTCATGAATTTGCAATTAATCCTTACTTTCCTAACATCCAGGATCGTGGCTACTTTGAAGAACTGATTGCCCTTTTGGAAGCTGCTTTAGGCCTAGAGCGTGCGCACATGGGAATGTTTACTGAACTTGCCATCTTGTACTCCAAATTCAAGCCTCAGAAAATGAGGGAACATCTGGAGCTCTTCTGGTCTAGAGTTAATATTCCAAAGGTATGCAGTAAGGTAGCTACACTGCAAGTGAAGTTGGGAAGCTGTCAGTGAATCAAACTGACTGATTTCTTGTTTTATCAGGTGCTCAGAGCTGCAGAACAGGCTCATCTCTGGGCAGAACTTGTATTCCTCTATGACAAGTATGAGGAGTATGACAATGCAATAATTACTATGATGAATCATCCCACTGATGCCTGGAAAGAAGGGCAGTTTAAAGACATAATTGCCAAGGTAAGTAACTAGTTAACTGAATCAAACCGCTGAAAGTTTCTTTCAGAACAGAGGCAAAAATGCACAACAGAATTGCTGTTAGAAAATGAGTTTGCTTAAGCTGCTACTCAGTTTCCCTGCTGTACTTAAAGCAACTTCCAATCACTTCAGCACAAGAATTAATCTAATCTTACACCCTTTGTTTTCTGCTGTGCAGCACATTCTGTTGAGTGGCAGCAGCTAGCACAGGATGTTTTCGGGGACTGCTCAGGATCATAGGTCACAAGCAGGAGGTGTAACCTCCTTAATACCTTTGAGGTGACTGCTGCCTTAGTCCAAGTCTGTGACTGTTCTTGAAGGATCTCTGCAGATGTTTCCAGCTGTTTCAGTGGGAGAACTGCACTGGGCAGTCCCATGAATGCAGCAGAGAGTAGTGAATTGATGAATAGCTCAGACAAGATTTGAGACTGAATGCATTCTTATTGGTCCTATGGGTTTCAAGGCAACAACTTAAAGACCGGTTAAGACTACAGCTTCTACTGGCTGTAGGAATTCACAAATGGTCACATTAACTTTAGTGGGCTGCCTGTGCCAGGATCTGTGCATCTGTGCCAGGATCTGTCCAACTGTGGGTGGGTTAGAATTAGTTTGTACTACCCCGGTAGCTTGTGACTTCACTGTCTGGAAGCAGATAAGATTGAACAAGAGTTCTGCATGTAGGCGTAACACTTCTGGCCTCTGGGAGGAAACTTAAGCTTTTGTTTAAGAGTCAGATAAACCTTGTGCTGAGTTAAGTGATCCAAACTAAGCATCTTAGGCATACTTGTGTTTGAAGTACTAACTAGTGTCTAACCATGCAGGTGGCCAATGTGGAGCTGTACTACAAAGCCTTGCAGTTCTACTTAGACTACAAACCTCTGCTGATCAATGATCTCCTGCTTGTATTATCTCCACGACTGGATCACACCAGGACCGTCAATTTTTTCTCAAAGGTGAGTTTGGGAGATGGTAGATAAATAAGAAAACCTCTTGCTCAAGTTAAGACACTCCAGCCTCTGGCTTGGAAAAAAGGGTTGACATCTGTCAGGTGGCTTTGCCTCCAGTATAAGGGACCGAGAAGCGGCCCAATCCTGGCTTGATATGGGAAACACTGGAAGAGTTAGCATAACTGGCCTAGGAGGCTGTTTTATTTTACTTCTGGCAATACAAGATGCTTTGTCTAAAGGGTCCTGACAGTAAGCACAAATTCTTGTAATAACAAGTGGGAACCTTTTTCAGGAGTATGAAGTGTCAAACTGATATACTTAATCTTGTATTGGAATCATCTTAATTCCAGGTTAATAGGCTACTTCTGGTAAAGCCTTATCTGCGTTCAGTCCAGAACCACAACAACAAAGGAGTTAATGAAGCTCTAAACAACCTTTTAACAGAGGAGGAAGATTACCAGGTGAGCCCCACAAAATAGATTGCTAGGCCTGAGGGATGCTCCTCTGTCTCCAACAAAAAGAGGTTATAGTTTGGTCGTTCCCCATCTGACACAGAGCAATGCCCTTGTGTAGAGGATAACTTCTGCAATGCAACAGTAGCGGGGGTGGAATCAAACCTTTTGCAGGCAGGAGTCTTGAGACACTGTGATGATTTGCAAACAAAGCAGATGCCACAGTTATTTCTCTCAGAACAACAGACTTCATAAAGGTCTGTATTAGGTATGTACTCTACTGGGCAACACTTCTGTAAACAGGTTTGCTTCTGGCCCCATTGGCTGCTATTTGGAAGACATGCTTTGTCTTCTAAAGGTAATTAGCTTCTCTGCTCTGTCAAGTGAAGTCAGTATGACCAAGTTAGCATCTTGCTTTGTTAAAAATCATCTTTTGGAGAGATGCATGAAATACACAGGGTAAACAAGCTGTAGCCATAGTATCAACATCCAGCTGGCAGAACCTAAACACTTGTGCACCACGCTTAGATGCTTCTCTACTGTAGTTCTCGCCTGCTACCATCTGGAAGCATGTCTAACATTTCTCTCTCAAACAGGGTTTGAGAGCTTCCATTGATGCCTATGACAACTTTGATAACATAACTTTGGCTCAGCGTCTGGAAAAGCATGAACTAATTGAATTTAGGCGTATTGCAGCATATTTGTATAAGGGTAACAACCGCTGGAAACAGAGTGTGGAGCTATGCAAGAAAGACCGTCTGTATAAGGTGAGTTAATGCAGCCTTTCTCCCTGTCTGTCAAAAAGAAGTCTGAGCTATGAAGCATAGATCCCCTGGATACTCAATGTGTTTCGTTAGTTTCAGATCTGGAGTTCTAATTAGTCTTAGCCCTTCACTTGAAGCTTAAGGAAAGACTCTTTAAAGCAGAAGTGTTTGCAATTTCAAATTCATATCTTAAATCTAATTTCATAATGTTATCCTGTTCTTGGAGATCTGTCTATATCAGTCAATGGCATCTGTACGGTTTTCTGTATCAGTACGGAACATCCTCCACAGAACTGAAGACCCTTGTAGGGTACAGATGAAACACGATCCCAGTGGTATAGTCTTCAAGCCTGTAGTGAGTTCACATGGGCCAATGTCTGACTATTCTGTAGCAGAGCTGGCAAATAGTCTTCTATCTCGATGCAAGCAGATGATGCAATAATCTCTTCTGCTCTGGGTAATCCTTAATATCTAATGGTGAGGTACGTGGGATATCAGAAAGATTATCTGGTTACAAAACTAAGCAAAATCTTATCAGGCCACTTGAAGTACTTAAGGAAAGCCTGTTAATACAAGTATCTGGGTTGCCTCAAAATAAGAGGACTTAACTGAGTGTATGTACTGTAGCTTGGGTCCTGCAGAACATGCCTGGTGTTGTTAAAGACTAACTTCATGGTACGCCAGATACCTGGCTTATCTAGCTAGCAATAACATGCACATAAGGTGTAGAGCAAGATGCTGACAGGTAAGGGTTAAGCCTAACTATTGTTCTTTTCTGTAGGATGCTATGCAGTATGCTGCAGAGTCCAAAGATGCAGAACTAGCTGAGAAGCTGCTTCAGTGGTTCCTGGAAGAAGGCAAGCAGGAGTGCTTTGCAGCCTGCCTTTTCACGTGTTATGACTTGCTGCACCCAGATGTAGTCCTAGAGTTGGCATGGAGGCATAACATCATGGACTTTGCAATGCCTTACTTCATCCAAGTGATGAGAGAGTACCTTACCAAAGTGAGTACTGCTTAGGCGAAGAAGTTAAGACTTCTAATCTGCTGGATGATTAACATTATGCAAATGAGAGCTCTTTGTATGCATTTAGAATATTGTTGTTCCTCATAGACGAAGTCTTCTAAGAAGTTCTGTGGGTTTAATCACTTCAGGCTAGATAGCAAAACTTATAAATAGATGGCTTGGGACCTGAAAGATGGCTTGGGACCTGAAAGAGGTCTAGTTAAACTTTTGCCTTTAACAGTGGACATAAGCAACTGTGTGCTTTTCAGAGCATAGTTGATGAAGCTGAAGGCTTGGTGAGGACAAACTGTGTAACTCTACTTCATGTAACTACAAAAGTACTGTTTCCTTGTTACAGAGGATATAGGTTTTGAATAACTCATAGTACACACTATTCCTGCATCAGCCATAGGAGTAGACTGCTGAAGATGATATTTTTTTTTAAAATGCAAAACAGAACTTCAGATGCATAGTCTGGCTGTACTATACTGATACCAATAGCTAGTCCTCAACTGAGAGAGAAGAGAGATTCTGATCATGTGTGGTCCTGAAATGCTTGTCTCAACCAGCTCTAAGATACTAAGCTAAGATACTTCCTTAGCAGGCTCTAGGGTTGCATAGGACATCACAGTAAAGAAGTTCATTAAAATGAGTAATTTAAAAGCGACTGCTTCAGGTTGCCTCTAATCAGTCATGTTAAGTATTCCCCTCTGAATTTTCTTGCAGGTTGATGGGCTGTTCTATAAGGTGACACTCTGATTTCAAACTCTTTGTGTTCATTTGTGTTCCTCAATACCCTAGGATTCTTTTACAGGAATCTAGCTGTAGCTTCTGCCAGAAGAGCAGTGTAATTTAGCTCTAACTCATTTCCTGTTCACTTTCTAATGCTAAAAGGATAACTATTCACAAGCAACTTGAAAATCCAACCAGACTCTGCTCCTCTTCATGGGAAACAGAAGCAAGTGATTGAGGAGGACTTGAGTGTTTGGGCTCCTGTTCACTATATTACAGATATCTTGTGGCAGAGAGGATGTTGTTCATAAGTAAATAAAAGCAGTTGTCATGTAACAGGATGTGTTCTAAGTGAAATTGCATTTTATGCTGTAAATCACTGAAGTGTGCAATCTTTTATGCTGTAAATTACTACAGTGTGCAATCTTTCAGGCATGGTGAGCTTGAATAGTAGCATAAAGCTTCTGTAAGTTAACATAACTTCTGTTAGTATGATGAAAGTACTTGCACAGATCTTAAACTACTCCTCCTCCTCCTCATATTCCACTGAGGAGAAACTTGCCACACAAGTTCACCTGTACTCTTCCATGTGAGGTTTAGGTCTAAGATGATGGTTTTTAAACTGCTGGTTGGATTTACAAGTAATCACATGTACTAAATACGGGATAACTTGCCAGAAGGAAAAATCTGCATGGCGAAAGTGGTTTACAGTGGAACTAATTTAGTCTGTTGAATTAACTGCAAAACATGGAATTAGAGAATGGGCTTTATAAATGTGGTATGTCTAAAATTGTCATGTAACTAACTTCAAAAGTACAAAAGAATAGACTAGTTTATCAGTGGGGTGTGTATGTTTTCCAGGACTTATCTTTCTTTTATGCATAAGCAGGTGTTAAAGCATAGAATAGCCTATGTGTCCCAGAAGGGGCCAGGCACACAAAGTATGATGACACTCATTTGGAAACCTTTTGAACAACTTCACTTATAGGCAGCAAATCAGACAGATGTTTAGGCTTTCCTGGAGAGCTGCTCTTGCCTCTTCTTCAGGATGTCTGCTCTCAGCATGCTTGCTGTTTCTCCAACAGAGGGAGTAACTGCACTTTTGTTCAAAGTTCCTTAATGCTTTAGGGGCAGTAAAGAGGAAAGTCTACTCCAAGAGAGAGTGGGAATCCCAGGTCATAAGTAGAGCAATACAACTAGTTTGAGACTGGTAGCTGTCAATTGCTTTGACCCGTAATAATACGCATAGCATTTGTAACACAAATACTTAGTGTTATCCTGCAGAGTTGTTAGGCTGACAGCTGTAAATGAACCAGTTAAAGACCTACTGCCACTCAAGTTATTAATTTGAGTTGCAAACTTCAAGAAGTCCAGGAAACTGTTAAACACCACATCTAGTCCCCTCTTGCAGCACTTCTCAGACCAGATATGATTTTTGCAGTGGGAAAGGAGGATGAGGAGGAGCTGAAATACAGCATTGGGCTAAATGTAGGTTTGCCCAGGATGTTAGTACTGCCTGTATCTGGATGTGAAGCTGTGTGGTTTTTATGTCTTGCAGTCTTCAGTCTCAATGGTTCTCTTATGGAAGTTATAACTTGTTAAACCTGAGAGAAGGAAGGTACTGTTGCCTTCTCAGACTATTCCGCAATTCAAAGTTGTGTTCCGGGCTCCTGCATCACTGTAGCACTTTCACAAATGTGTTTAGCATGAACAGAGCTTTATTTGGCACAACACTGGGATCTGTATAAAGCTGATAGTATTAGACCACTTTCCATGATGGTTCTAGAGTTTCCTCTAAAAGGAGTTTATGTGAATACTAATACAGTTAAACCAGTACTCTGCAGCCCAGGTTAGGCTGTAGTCTCTAGAGAAGGTCAGACTTCATAGGTCTGGAATACTTGCAAATATCTGGGTCCTCTCATTGAAGGGGAGAGGGATTGGAGGTTAATAGATAAGTGTAGATTAGGCCCGTTTCAGATGATGCTTGGAACTGCAATCTGATGGGCTCGTTTTCTGGGTCATAGATTGAACAGTGACTAGAACAGGACGCCAAAAAGTGCTTCACTTGAATGTAATGATGATCTCTGCTACATTTGACAACTATTGTGTATTGCAATAAACCTAAAGCAATTGGGAGGGCAGGTTTACAACATAGCTTGCTGGGAACACGCAGAATTTTGTGCTAATAAAAGGAACACTTGATAGCTAGGGTACCAGGCATGAAAAGCTTCACACGATGGTGCAATTCCTAGACAAGGCCTTCATACATCTCCTGTTCGCTTCAATGTAGGTGGATAAACTTGATGCTTCTGAAAGCCTAAGAAAAGAAGAGGAACAAGTAACTGAACCCACTCCAATAGTATTTGGTAGGTGAAAGACTCGGTTTTAATTGATTACCTATTGTCACTCTGGTCTTTCTTTGTGGAGGTAACTTAAATGACTACCTCCAGTCGAAGTAAACTGGTTTCAGCTAGGTAGTACAATGGTTGTCTCTGCTAGATGAACTGTATAAGCTGTTGAAGTGACATCTCACTCTTACAGACTTCTACTCTTCAGCTAAAGTATTGCCCCTCTTACATGGCTCAGAACTCTAGCTTAGGAAGAGTCTTTCAGTATGGTAACAGGACAGGGAATACCAAGGTGTGCACAACCCCAGGAATAACTTACAGAGCATGCAAATTCCTCCTGTTATTCCTGTCTAAGAGGAATATGTCTGTCGTCTGCCTTCTGCTCTTCCAAGTAGAAAGGCAGACTGGCTTTCTAGCTCACCCATTTTAAGACATGTGCAGCCAAAAAACCATGGCTGTCCTCAAGTGTGCTGCTATTTTAGAAGCCCTTCTGAAGAGGTATTCTGCTAACAAGCACCTAGAAGTGGCTGGTAAGGGAAGGATGTGACTAGTTCACTGTCTGATGTAAATGTTAACCTGAATTTAACATATGCATGAGGCGTGTGTGCTCCTAGTGATGAAGACAAATCTGTTAAGGTATGTTCAGGTCTTTTGCAGCACTCTCCAGACTGTGAGACCTAACAGACTTAACTATTTGCTTGCATTGCTTTACTTCTCAGTTCTGACCGTGCATGGGTTAAATAGTATCAGTTTGTTTAGCTTTCGGTATGGTCTCTTCAAAACAAGCCAGGTTTATCATGCCCTCAAGATCAGTTGACACTCATCTTCCCTGTGAGTCCTGCCTTGCTTTTGTAGTTTTCTGGTAGCAAGGCAGATGGCCTAGGTACCTGCGCTGTGGTGCATGCTGAGTAATAGTGTGACTTGCTAGTGTATGCTTGCACAGTGGCTGGATTTTTTTTTTTGTACCTAAAGCCTCATAACCCTGTACATAAACCCATAGTACAGCTAGCATTAGGGAAGCTTGGGTTCTTAAACTAACTTTGTTTTTTCTCTCATGCTTTTATAGGCCAGCAGTTGATGTTAACAGCAGGCCCCAGTGCAGTACCTCCCCAGGCAAACTTCCCATATGGATACACAGCACCAGGATTCACCCAGCCGCCTGTTTATGGTTTCAATATGTAACTAGCTCTCTGACAGACCTTCACTGTCTCTGTTCTCTTCCTTCCCGTCCCTTTTAACTTCTCCAAGAAGTGTACAATGGTCCTAAAGGCACAGATGACCTTCTGTTGGCTGAACACACTTGCTGCCCGGCTCAGTGAGGAGACTTCAACGGGATGCCTATTACTGTTATTTATTGATTATTGTCCGGTTACATTTCAACTCTGAAAGGCAGCTTTTGTTAATGACATTGTGAGACTCTTGTCTGAAGTTAAGGCACTATTTCACTAACTCATATAGCAATAACTGCTTGAGGCCAGGGGGAAGAGAGCATATTTTTCTTTCTTTTGCAAAGCCCATTGAAGGCAGCTGGGAAATTGCCTGGCACCAAGTTGTTAAAGCTTTAGCTGAAGCTACTGAAGTAGCAGGGTTGTTAACAATTCAGTGAAGCATCTCGTTAATAATGAATTGTTGAAAGCTTGTGTACATCTGACTACCCCATTTTATTTGCAGTCTTATGTGCAAAAGAAAATGGGCTTTCTAATATTTGTGCTCTGAATGTTTAGAGGAATATTGGGAAAGTTTCCTTTTCTGGACAATAATGCTGTTGGGGTTCAATGCTATTGGAGTCTGTTCTATATTTTCTGGAGTAGATCTGAGACTTGAAGAAAATAAATCTTCTCATGCCAGAGAGCAAACACTTCCCAGATCCTTTTTGTTTAACAAGAAGAGAGCATGTTACTTGTTGATGTTAAATGGTACTAAAGGAAACCTCAGCTATGTGTGGCAAGTGAACATAGGAGTGTGCATGGGCTGCCAAAGTACTAGAGATGCAAGAGCACAGCGTCAGGGTTGGGGAGGGGGGCACACTGCTAAAATGTTGAGGCAGTAGGGAGGGCCGTAATCCTGACTTTTTATTTGCACCTTTAACTGATTCTGGCATTGGCTTCCTGCCACACCATGTTCTGACCCTGTCTGGTGGGCAGAGTCAGCACCACCTGAATTAACGGGGTGCAGTGACTCAGTTCTGCTATGCTGCAGCAGTATCAACAGCTTGTCCATCACCCACCTCTTTCTTCGAGAATGCCAACAGGGATGTATTATTACTTTGTGCCACTCTTCAAATACATGTATCATTAACATTTTATGTACTTAGATAACAATGTATAATTTATGGTTATGAATCTTGTGCTAATCTTGAATATTATAAAAGTCCAACTATAAATGTAAAACTGCAGTATCCACTGTGTGGTTCTAGTCTTAATATCTTGGGTGTGGGGACTGGATAGTAGTGATACACTACTGCTAATAGCATCAGGTTTCCTAAGCTGACAACTAAGGGTGCCAGGCAGGAAAAAGGGGAAGTTGTGCCAAAGCACCTAGCATAGATGGCTTAGCAATTAACTTAAAAGGGAGTTGCAGTGTCTTCACTGGACACATCAGCACACTGTCACGTGTGGAGGTCATGCTGCAGGAGGCAGTCACATGCTTACATGACTTCATTCACAGGACTGGAAAAGCTTCAGTCCTGTGCTGAGGGAGAGGCTGCAGGTCGTATCGTCTCCACTAAAATATATTAATATAGTAGCAGTAGTGGTAAGCTACACCTTTTTGTACTAAATTCTGCTTGAATGGGGCAAAACATCTTTAAATGCCAACCAGTAGAGACTGCCAGGGTTGTGAAATCAGGAACAGCAGACTATGCTTTGCCACAGTTCTAACTAGTATATTGTCTCCCGTGGTCACTGCACTGAGAGCAATGGCAGAGAGATGCAGTGTCCACCTTCCTGACATAGGCCAGAGTGCTCCCAGTGTCGATGTAACATACTGGCCTCAGTTTTGTACTGATCAGCACTCAGCAGCTCCGCTTGAGCAGCTAATGAGTTCAAGCAAATCTGCACTCTGTCCAGACTTATTCCTAGCAGGAATTAGCCAGGTAGCATGCTATTTTCCAGACAAATGGTACTTATATATTGTAACTAGTTCCTTGTGGGTCAAAAGGAATTTGGGTGAGGCAGCTGGAACTGAAGACCAGCTCTAGGATTAGTATGACTGTAGGAGTTTCCTTCTTAGCTTGAAAATTTACTGTGACTTTATAGCAACAATTACAAGCTGATGGTGGAATACAGTAAACTGCTAGATTAAATACTAGAACAGCTCATGACCTGTAGAGAATTGAGCTAGCCTGGGGATCCTTAACAGCTGCAGTCTAGAAATCTAATTACAGGAATGACTTGAGTTCTCAAGGAAAGCAAAGCTGCCAGCTCTGATGAATAGTCTTGCTTTAGTTGCTCTCCTGGTATCTTAAGCTCTTGCTAAGCGTAATGGCTTTTATAAATTTTGTGATCTTGCATTGTAAAATGCATCTGGAAACACATACTCCCTGCCATTACAGTGCAGCTGTACCTAAAATGTGGAACAAACTCTTGTGTACTTCACTGTTTCTTTAACAGTTAAGTCATTCTCAGCAGGAAATAACCCCTCTTTTAGTGGGTTCAGTAGAGGACTTAATCCAGTTTATGAAGTTGTAGTGTCCATCCAAGTTTTTGAAGACTTGGATAGGATTGTTTTGCAGAAAACCTCATTTAAAACTAAGCTTCTCAGTAACTCCCACCACTTCAGTGAGATGGGGCTAGTGCTGTCAAGCAGAATGATCCGTTCGTGCAGAACACGCTGCAGAGTGCATGAACTAACTTCTGGGCTTATGACACTGTGAAATAGTCACTTGCTTGGACCTACATATGGGCTTTTACTGACTCAGGCTTTTCCTGTGACAAACAGTATGGACTTCCTTCTGTAATAGCTCTTCCTATTTGTCAGACCTTAGGGGGATTTTCCCCAACCTGGCAAACTTGATCTGGCATCAGAGATGACAAGCAATTCACAAGCATTGCTGTGCAGCTGCTTTAATGTCTTGTGAGCTGGGCAGAAACTGATCTCTCCACAAATGACTGCAAAGACGTGTGCTGCTCTTGACGTAAAATTCTGACCTGCATTCAGCTGCTCACTCTGTGCTAGCACTTGAGCTCCTTACGCTATCCTTTGCTCCCTTGCATCTTTAGAGCTGGCTGGTTTCTTTCGGTACAAACACCAAGTGAAAGGAGGGAGGAAGAATGTCTATCAAAGCCACTGCTAGAAGCAGAGTTCTGGTGGAGGCTGCTGCTGTCTGCTCTGTTGGGCCAGATGAGCCAGCCCCATAAACTCAGGAGGAATGCATCACTGGGGTAAGTTCTGTTCCTTATTGGCTACATAATGTGGTGTTTCACAAGACTTCTATTTCTCCCCCCCCCCCCTTTTTAGGGCTCTCTAATTAAGTGGTAGCGTAGCAGAAGAAAATGCTCCTAAGCTATTTTGCTCCTTAAAAAATAAAAATTACAGGTAGATGAAGCCTATTCAAATTAGTACAAATTATGGGAATGATACAGGAATGACAGTAGTAACTGTAAAGTCCAAAACTTAATTTTGATTTTTATAGCTTCTTTTTTTAGCAACTGCAATGCTGAGAGCTGGCACTTAAAGGATGACATGGATCCCTTAATAAGGCTGCATGAAACAAGGAACAACTTTTTTCCCTAGCAAAACCAGCAACAGTTACTCAGGAGCATAAAAGATTTCTTCTGTTTTTTGAACTCCAAAACTGACTGACAAATCCTTGTTGTCTGGTGCCCACTTAGATGAGCGTGGATAACTTCTGTACTTGGGCACATGTGATATACTTGGGCAACGCTGGCTGTTCAACTGCTGTATAGTTAATGTTTATGCTTCAGTGTGTAACATTTTAATTGGCAGGGTAGAACTTGGCCACTGAGACACTCTTAGTGTGATTAAACCAGCATGACAGTGGATCCAATTTGTACTGACAAAAAATTGAGGCTAGAAATCTTGCAAATCTTTGAACACATATAGCACTGCAGGTACCAGCTTCCCATAACAAGCAGCTTAGAAAATGTGACAGGGCGTCTTTCTCATCTGTAGAACTTCTTTCAGTCTTTCTGGGTTCTTCCTGTTCTGCTGTAAATGGTTTGGCTTGTCACTTGTTTCCAAGCTGACTGTATTTCTTTTTTTGCTTTACAGAGTACCCCAAGACTGCGTCAATCTCATTTGTTCCCACAAAGTAAAATTGGGGCATCTTGAATTTGTGATAAAATGTCACGGAGCGTAAGGCTGGAAAACATGACACCAGAGTGCTTTGTGACACTGGTGTGTAATTAGGTTGTGGTTTGCTGAGTGAATCAACACTTGCTATAGCAACCTGCAGGTGTACCAGTCCAGCTTAATGGATCTGGACTCTATTTATTCTGCTACATCTTTTACTTCAGCAAGCATTCAGCCTTCAAAGAGTTTTAGTACAGCTGTCTTGGTTTTCAGTACTGTGCGTTTTCTGTGGGCATCTTTCCAAACGTAATGACAGATCCTGACTCATGTTTTACTAATAAAATGTTGCAAAATTGTCAGCAGAGGTGTGAGTTCCAGTCTAGAGCCTTTGGGAGCTTTCAGGAAGGTAGCAAAATCCATCCGTTCTCTTCCAAGCTGAAATAGACTATAATGTTGCCAGCTTTTAAGTGTTAAGATGGTATAAATTTGAAATACAGTCAGTGAAGGGTAAGTCCTACCTTGCTTTTATGTGTCAGAATTTAAAAATTCTGACGCAAATTCTGAGTTTATTCAGTCACGCGTTCTCCTGAATGCAATGACTCAAGGAGAATTTTTTTTTTTTTCTGGCTGCTGTGGTTTTAATCAAGACTTTAAAATATCTTCATCTAAAAATCTGTATTTCCCCTTTTTCCCCTAGTGGCTATGAAAGGAAGGACTGACAAAGTTATCTGGTATGTTCTTTTCCACGGTGATGAGGTCTCCAATATTATGCAGAGCACAAATTCCCAAAGTGCTGGTTATCCAGCTGGGAAGCTAGGAATGGATTTGGATGGGAAGGGGTGGTTAGTAAATCTTTGAATTGCTTTCCTTTTGGAAGATTTTTGGTTTCAGTTAGAGGGTGGGGAGATTGTCTCATTTAGGGTGAACTGCTAACAGGGTTTGTCAGCTGGAGGAGTTTCTTTCAGTAGCGTATCATGCTGTGAGGGAAGCGTGACCATGGTCTGCAGAAACGATAACCCGTAAATGCTGTATGCAGTACATGGATTTCACTCGTCTTCTGAGATGAGTCAGGCCCACTCAAATGTTAATGTAACAGGGACTTCTGCTGGGCTCTTGAGAGGCTCAGTCTTGGTAATCTCAGTGAGTATTCTTGAGTATCAACAGGAGCTCTTTTTGCATGTGTCCTCAAGTGGGAATCACGCAGGTTGTTTTGGAAGAGCATCATCTTTCTTATAGTCACGGTAGCTCCTGCTGCACACACTTGAAAGCTGGGGAAGTGTTTACTCAAATCTTCAATACGATCACTTCTTGAAGCCCGTTATGTTCAGGGTCTGTTATGCTTAAAGGAATCATTTGTTCTTGTCAAGGAACCCGAGGGGAGATGAGTTTTCTTATTTTACCATAAGACCCCAAGTGATGCGGATTAAGAACGTATGGAAAGGTGTGTAGTAGTTGATGAGTTGTAACATTTCAGATGATACAGCCGTTCAGTGAAATGAAGAGATTCTCTGATTCAAGGGCATATAATAGGAAGTTATCTGCCCTATATTGACCACTTTTGGTCTCTGAAACTATTGTGTGCTGCCGGGTGCATCAAGCTGTGCCTAAACAAAAAAATCATTTTGGGGTGGGGCAAGGGAGGGATAAGTTGGAACTGATCAAGTGGGGTCACTGTTTATGCGCTTTCTAGGATCCAGAAAGCTCTGTCTGCAATCGGTGTTTGTGTTTAAAAAAATAATCATAGAAATTGCTTTCATCTTCAGTAGTTCTCTTTTTAATTCTGATTATTAGGGCCTGGAGGGATGCCGTGAGGTGTACAGGCTGCAATAGCAGCTGACTATGTATTTAACAATTCTTGTATCTTTCTATGGCAGCAGAAACAAGCACCAGCCACCAGCAATGGAAATGGTTGCAGGTTGTCAGAGGGTTGTTTCCATGAAAATTCCTGTAGTGAAAGCAGTAAGATAGTGGACTCGATATCCTGTCCATAACAGTAGCTGCTCCTTTATGCTTTGACTGCCCATTTCCTTGGAGATGCTCTTGACCCTGCAAGTCCGGTCAAGTCTTTACTTACATGAAAGTCACTTACGGGATTTAAAATGCACCTTTTGCAGCCTCTGGTATTTCAGGGGTTGCTTATCTTCCTCAGATGCTCTTCTCCTCAGGCTTTCTGCTGACAAGTGTTGTTAGCAGCTTCTTGGAGGTCAAGTTGAGATGGATTGCAATCTGCATGTGATTAAATATGAATAATCCTTTCCCTGTTCAGCACAGTAAGCACTGTCATGAATCCCATTGAGGCTGATGAGAATTAAGCGTGTGGCATAGTATTTTCTTGGACAGGATGAGATTGTGCACAAGGCCTTTCTGACTTGATCTGGGAGTCTGTAAGAGTCAATGTTTGTTGTGAAGTTAATCGTGGCCACGCAGCAGTGGGTATACATGTCTAGACACATACATGAATGTTATGGTAATTTGATGGAAAGGTCGCAAGGAGTTGCAGAGATTAATCAGAAATCCAAATGCATTTCCATTTGTTTGCCATCTTTGAAAGGATTTATCTTATTTTTGCCATTCCAGTACTGCTAACCCCAGCTCTGCACCTGTGACTGAATGTTCGTTCCTTCCATGTACCCTTCACATGTTATTTTTTTTTCCC
Organism: Morus bassanus; assembly: GCA_031468815.1. Classification (NCBI taxonomy): domain Eukaryota; kingdom Metazoa; phylum Chordata; class Aves; order Suliformes; family Sulidae; genus Morus; species Morus bassanus. Next base: position 31,611,239 of record CM062577.1, read on the forward strand.
TTCCCAGTGCCCAGGGAGGTGGGTGGCCTGAGACTTGACATGGGACAACCTCAGTGGACTTGCCTCTGTGACTGTCTTAACTCTGTTCTGAAACCACGTATAGTTCTGGCATTGTCCAGAGATGAGTTCTCCAGTGCAAGTGACATGTTCATTTGCTTTTAATCCTGGCAGAATAAAGGTGCTCCAGTTTCCCAAATGGTCTTTCTGCAGTCGGTTTAGCCACCAAGCCAGAGCTATATCACTGTGCTGTAGCTGCAGAGTGTGCTTTCAGATGAGGCTGGCCGCTGGAATCCAGCTGTGTGATTGCTGAGTCTTGTTAAGCAAAAGTCCTGTCACAAAGCGCACAGATAGCAAGTCCTAACAGGAGCACGTTCTACACGTGGCCAGGGGAGATTTCTTACACAAAATGTTTCCCCTTTGGAATAGGGCGGCTGCTCCAGGTGAAAGGGAGAACACAGCTCTGGGCTCCAGCTCCACTGTTCCCTGCTTTCTGTGAAATCCCAGGCAGAAAGGAAAACAGCGTGGGTTTCTCTCTCCAGCATTCCTGTAAATACAGCTTTCAGACATGAATTAGTGAGGAGCTGTCTTCCTCTGTCTGCAGATAAAGCCAAAACAAGTAGTGGTGCGATCTGCAGTCTTTTAATTTAAGAATGTTTAGTTTTCTCTTCCACTTACAATGCGCTTACTACCCATGGAGTTTCCTTGTCTCCCTTCCTCGCTGTCTGAAACATAAATGATTCAAGCAAAAGGCATGAGAGGAGCAAACGCACCTCTTTAAAGTGCCCTGGGACCGGTCAAGGCCAAATCTGCCTTTGTCCAAGAGCAGCGAGCGTGATGTTGTGCAAATCTTACTGACTGAGGGGTTTTTTTGGATGCTTTCTAGAGCTAGTCCTGGCCGCGGTGTGCCCGGGGGTGCTGCTTGCCGCATCGCATCGCATCGCTCGCCCGCCGTTGTTCAGAGGGCGATGGGAGCCGAGGCCGGGTGCCTCACGCCTGCGGCCGGCAGGCCGCCGCCGCCTCCCCCTCCTCCTCCTCCTCCTCCTCCTCCTCCTCCTCCTCCGCCTCCTCCTCCTCCTCCTCCCGCCCACGCGGAGGGGGTTTTTCCATCGATTTATGGGCGCGGGGCACGAAACGACCGTTTCCGCCGTAGCGCGGCCCCAGCCGGGCCCGGGGATGCCCCCGCCCCGCCCCGCCCCGCCCCGCCCCGCCCCGCCCCGCCCCGCCCCGCCCCGCCGCCTGAGGATGTGACGCCGCCGGGGCCGCCCCCCCGCGGCCGCGGCCCTGAAATACGGCCCCGGCCGCCGCCGCCGGGCAGCGCAGGAGCCGCGCCGAGCGCGGCCATGCCCCCCCCCGCCGCCCCCCGCCGCCTGGCCGCCGCCGCCCCCGCCGGCAAGGCCAAGCTCACGCACCCCGGCAAGGCCATCCTGGCAGGTAAGCGCCCCGCCGCCGGGGGGGTCCGCCCCGCCGCCGCCGCCGTCGCCGGCGCGGGCATCCCGCTGGGCGGGGGCTGCCGCGGCCGGCCCGCCCCGGGGCAGGCAGCGCGCTCCCGGGGCGGGGGGCGGGGGGGCTCCGGGGGTCCCGGGCCGCTGCGGGCGGGGGGAGGTGGTGGGGGGCTCCGGGGGTCCCGGGCCGCTGCGGGCGGGGGCGGTGGCGGCGGCGGCGGTTCCTGCTGCCGCGGCCGTGCCGGGAAGGCGCCGGTGGTCGTGCCGCGGGGTGGGCGCGGGGAGAGGCGGCGGCGGGTCCTTTCGTGCCCCCTGAAGACGTTAAGGGGGAAAGCGGGAGCGGCAGCGCTCGGGTCGCTCCTGCTCCAGCCGTGTCTTGCGTGCTGCTTTGATACAGCTCCTCTTGCAGCTCCTCGGTCCCGCCCTTGTGTTTCAGCATCGATCCCCGTAAATCCGGGCTCGTTGTCCTGTCCGATTCTGACCGTTTCCGTGGGTTCCAAATAGGCTCCAAGTGCAGCGGTAACTGCAGAGTTAACGTGCTTCCTCCTGCTTGTTGCTGGTTTGAGCTTCGAGCTGAATGGAGTCCAAGACAGTCACAGCCTTGTTAAACTCCTTTGTAGCCGTTCCTTAGCTCCCTGGTTTCTCCTGCCGCTGGCAGGACAATTCCCAGAGTGGAGATTAGCATCCTCCCTTTGAAATGAGCTGTCATGGCCCCGACAGGATAGGCACGTTTACAGCTTTTGTGTTTTCCAGCCAATTCCCCCTCCTATGACGGTGCCTTTGTTCGTCTGTCCGACTCTCTGCTCCCCTCCGAGGGCAGGGCTCCAGCCTCCTGTAGCCGGGACCTGAGAGGAGCAAGGGTCTACCTGCCCTGCGGCCGGGTGCGGGGAGCCGAGCCCTTGCCGCTCGGGCTCTGCCCGCCAGCGCTGGCCCTTGCCTCGGCGGTCAGCCTCCTGTCGCGCAGCTCCGGAGAACTGCTAGAGACGGCAGCGCCGCGGGAAATGGATGCAAGCACTGGAGCGTGCAAAGGGTGACGAGGCCTCCCAGTGTCACGTTGCCTGGAGGAGTCCGTGCCGCCACCCGGGCTGCCGGGCCAAAGAGCTGGGGCATGAGGAGGAGGCAGCCACGGCCAAACGAGAGGGTGCCTTCTCATTCAAACGAGACCTTCGGCGAGGCCAGGCTCCTCCAGAGCTCTGTGCTCCTCAGGGGTCTCAAGACTTGTGCTGCCACCCCCGCAAAGTGGGTTGTTAGTTCAGGCCTCCTCTTATCCTCTTTTATTTAGAGGTCTTTTAAATGGAATTTAATACAAGCTTAGCATGGGAAAGACAGGCAGTTTGCTCCCCGTCCAGCCTTCCCAGTCTTTCCCAACTCACTGCCCACATGTGGTGCATCAGGTTGTCACTGCCTGGGCCGCTGTACTGGGAGACTTCACAGGCCTTGCCTAGGTCTGTAATGGGGGATCGTCAGCTGTAGATGGCTTATTGGCATACTCTGAAAGAGGCTGCAGCAGACTTGCCCTGCTCTCCCTTGCCAGGAGCGTTGCCGTGGGTGTGCCTGGAAGCTGTTCTGGTGTAAAGGAGGGGACGTGGTGTTTGTGGCCTCTGCCAGGTGTCAGGTTGGGCAACCTAGCACAAAGCTGCACATGCCCCCGCGCGGAGGAGCCCTTCTGGGTCCACGTGAGGCTGCAGAGGTAGAAGAAGGACCCTGTTGAGATGCTAGTCGTCTCACACTCAGCAAATCAGAGTAATTGGTGAATGGGCAGAAGTCCAGCCAAGCCTCTGTGGCTTCTAATTGTATTAGAGAACCACAGAAATGGGAGAAGGCTGCTGTTAACTCCCTGCGTCCCGGTCTGCTCAGCCCTCCAGCCCCTTGCTGGGGACATGCAGTGCCATTTGTGGCTGTCTCCTGCTGACTTTAAGGCGTTTGCTGATGCTCTCAAAGAGTTTCTCATCTGACATCTGTCTGCACAACGGGGGTGTGCGCTCCAAAGCTCAACCTTCTGGAGAGCTGGAGGTGTTCAAGATGGACTGTTCCTACTGTGCTGTGCTTCATCTGCCTTGCACTGGTGGAGTTAAATAAGCAGCCGTCATCCTGCCCTGGGTGCATATCTGCTCCCAGACCCTGTGTGTAGTTGAGATCCTCTGCCAGGGACGCACAGCTCCCTCGTGCTGCCCAGACCTGAGCAGGCTGGGGCTGGCTCTTCTGCAGAGACGCAAGTGAAGCTCTGGCTGCCAAGAGCTCTTCTCCTTCCATTGTTGCAACAGACAAACGCAAAGTTAAAAATTAATTTGCTAATGGACTGTCATTTGTCCGGGCAGTTGTCGTGTGCCAGGGCAGCGCTCCACCTTGCTGTGACCACACAGGCTGTGCTGGTGCTGTGCCCCGCCGCGTGTGGCCTAAGCACATGAAGGCAGCTTGGCCATCCTGGCTGGTTGGGTGGGTGTCGCTGCCAGGACTTGGTCTTGGGAGCGCTGCATACGGACTGGGCTTCCGAGCTCAGTGGGTGTGGGTCCCTACCGCTGTTTGACCCCTACCCCTCCTTTGCAAAGGAAAGAGCCCCCCAGGCTCTGAACTGATGGAACAAAGTGGGTTTGGGGAACCTGGCACTGGATCAGAAGTGACGTGGCTGTAGGACACTAAGTTTGGCATAGCGTGGCTTAGCTTAAACTTGGTTAAAAGACTGGTAAATACGCAGGCTTTATGCTGAAATGGGTATTATCTGTGTCTTCCTAACTCATCTGCTGGCTGAGTTACCTGTTGTAAAGCTGTCATAATTTTCCTGTGAACTCATAAGCTAGTTTGAGGGCTGGCTTGTGTCTCTTCTGCTGGGTAATAACCTGTTAGCAGGCAGACCTGGGAGTCCAGCTGTGTCTCCAGCCACTCCACAGCCAGCTTCCAGTTTCTGTGCCGTGGTTTCCAAGCAAACCCTTTAGCCCACCGGGCTCCTGTCCCTCCTGCCAGCCTCCTGCAGGGATGGGTGCTGCTGGTTCACTGTGTGGCTCCCAGCATGGGGCCATGCTGCGGTGGCCAAGCAGGGAGCTCGAAATAAAGGCAGCATGTGGTAAGGCAGGAGCGCTGACTGCAGAGGTGGTCACCCCTGGGTTTCACCGGGGGGCTCCTTGCTGGGTTTTCAGGCACCCCAGGGCTGTTAGGTCAGCTCGAGCTAGCCTGCAGTGGACTGTTTGGAGCCCAGTGCAAATGGTCCTCACCGTTTTGCAGGCTAACCCCTGCTCCCCTGCCCTCCTCCTGAGAACTTTGCTCCTGGTTAGCAGCGGCTGCTCGATGAAAGGCTTTGCCTGCCCTGCCTAGAGTTAAGTACAGTCTTACTCTGCTTTTAGCCAGCTTTGAAGCCTGGGGTCTGCTTCGATCCACGGAGAAGCTCCCAGCTGCCTTGCTCTTTGCGTGGTACCTCTGCTTGCCCCCGGGGCTGGTGCACAGCTGCTATTCCTGCCCACGCCTAATCCTGCCTGGTCAGGGAGGCAGGGCGCCTGGATGCTGTCCTACATGGTGCTTGATTTGGAGAGAGCTCGCAGTGGTCCTAGCTGTTGCTCCGACGTTTGCTACAAACATTGAGTACCACTGTGAAATAGCAGTGACATGCACCAAGTCCCAGGAGGAGCGTGGGCAGGAGGGAGAGGGACTCTGCAGGGAGAACGGGAAGGGCCTGCAGGGTAGGGCATGAAGCACACGTTTACCAGGGAGCCCAGGATCACATGAGAAACAAAACAGTGGTTAGAGCTTCAGCTTCCTCTTCTTTGTTAATCTCTCGATATGATCTTTCTTAGGAAGCACTGTATCTACGGAAGAGAAGAGACAGGGACTGGGTCTGAAAGCTGTGACTTGCTTCTTGCAGAGTAGGACTTCTTTCCCAAAAGTCCCAAGTCCACCCGGGCTTCCAGGGCCATTGCCCTCCTGCGAGGGTGGGAGGGGGGTTGTGCTGCTGGGAACGGCTGTGGTCCAGCACGTTCCCTGGCTTTTAGATGGATGCCTGGTGCTCACAGCAGAGTAGGGGATGTTCCCCCCTTGATGCTGAGCTGGGGGAGCCAGGTGGCAGGCTGAACACGAACGTGGGGGAGGATTAGTGAGCGTGGAGGGAATCAGTCTTGCCAGGTCAACTGGCCCTTGCTGCATCATGCCTGGCTGTGGTTCCCCTGGGATTGCCCCTTCTGGCTGTCATCTGTTTGGGGAGTGGGGCAAAAGGAGCACACTGGCCATGAGTGTGTCTTTGCCTGCCTGTGAGCCCTCGTGGACTGCAGCTGTGGAATCCTAGAGCAGCCTTAAGGCTTCTGGGGGGAGAAGGCTGTCAGCCCCGGGACTGGGAAACCACATCAGGGTGCCCAGCTCCTTCAACCTGAATGAATTCTGTCTGAGCTAGGGTTAACCTGGGGCTTTGAAATGTGAGTTTCTGAGATTTTCACATGCCTGATGCTCTGCTTGACATTCTGCAGGCGACCATTTTCTCTGGGTTGATGTAAATAATCAGAAGGAGCCATCCATCTTCCTGGAGGCGATCAGCACAGTGAGCTGACAGCTCAGGGATGTTGCAGCATCTCTCATCTCTGATGGCCTTGTGTGGCGCATGCTAATGCAGCCTCCCGGCTCCTGCCTGGGCGGTGGTGACCCTGTGCTTGTGCCCTGAGGTCTCAGGTCACCTCCTGACAGCAGGGGTTGATTTTTTGCTGTCTCTTCTCTCTCCCTGTGCTCCAGCATCTGGTACAGTAGACATTCCCCTGTGCTAGTGTCTGGGGGACCAGAGCCTGTCCCTGGGGAAGCCTCAGTCCCAGCAGTGGCTCCTTCATCCAGATACGGGGCTGTGCTGGGGAAGGCGTCCAGCAGCCCTGGGCTCTGACAGCTCCCTGTTGCCTGTCTTTAGAAAGATTTTTGGACACTTAAAAGTAGGTGTGTGAAGTGGGGTGATGGGTTGGCTGGGAACCAGCTCACGGTGGTAGAGCCGGGGCCTCAAGGCGCACAGGACAGCAGGGAGAAGGTGAGTTGAGCCGAGACGAGGGACTTGGCAGTCCCCAAAGGTGGAGTCAACACCAAAGGCAGATGATGCTGTGACTGCGAGCAAAGGCAAATGGCTTTTGCCATCATACTCACAGCCAAGATATTTAAAATATAATAATGATTTATTGCAGTATTGGCCCATTGAAAAGTAAATGCAAAGAGGAGATGAATGAGCGCATTGTGAAAGGATGGCCTGTTGAAACAGGACGGTTCCAGTAAGATTAGGGACAAATTACTCCATCCCATCTACAGCATTATCTACAGTGCTGTTTGCACGGGGCTGTTTACCCACCCAATGGCACGGGGTACAGAGAGGCGCGTTTCATGTTTGTCGTTCTGTGTCTCCCCGGTGGGGGATCAGACCTTTGCCAGCCTGGCCGTAGCGTGGTCCCATGAAGAAAGCGGCCACGTGTGTATTTACCGATGGACACGCTGAACCCCCGTGTCCCCTGCTGGCCTTGCCCCTATCAGACAGGAGACCTTCCAGGGTCGCTGGCCCCAGCGCAGCCCCTGGATGCTCTCAGAGAAGGGTTGGCCTGTCACAGGACATGGTTTTTTTCCCTTCTAACCAAACCACGAGTAATGCTCTGGCAATCTGTTTTGGGGAAGCGGCCATGCCGTGCGTACAGCCCTCCCCGATCCCAGCGCTGTGTACCACCTTTCCCCCAGAGCAGCCCTGTGTTGGTTTTCCTCAAGGACGGGGCTGCGATGCGCGGTGAGGGGCTGTGCGCGGCAGGAGGAGATGCCCAGGCGAGGGCTGCGCCGCCAGCCCTGCCAAAAGCCAGCTGTCTGGGAGACCGCCATGCCCGGCCCGGCGCCTGCCTGCCTCTTGAGCCGGGCTCTGCCCCGAGCCTGTTTCACAAGATGGTCCGTGGTGGGATGGGCTCAGGGGAGGGTGGAGCCCGTTAAACCCGTTTCACCACTGCAGGCATGGTAGGATTTCTCCACTAGGGCCTTTAGTTGGGTTATGTTAATGGCATGGCTCAAGAGCAGAGCACTTGGCTGCCAAGAGGGCGTCGATCCCTAGGCAGGCAGAGAGGTCTGTGCTGCTGACGGGGCAGCACCTGGGCTGCAGAGAACTGTGATGAGCTGGAGGTGGGTATTTCCGCCTCCCCAGTTTGTAGCACCCTGCTGGTCTTTGGTTTTTTTATTTATTTGGTTTTTATCCCCCAGCTCTGAAGGCCTCCTTGGCTAATGGGGAAGGGCACCAAGTGCCCTTGTGAGGGTAGGAACCATAAGCAGGGCATCCAGGAGGCAGGCAGGGTTGCGTGCTGTGCCCGCAGCGCGTGATCCGTGTCATGAGCCTCAGCTGCTCAGCCCACCACGTACACCTGCACCTTCTGCAAGTGGGCTGGGTGCCCTCCGAGCAGGGGGGAGATGGGGGTCAGCTTTTGCTGGTGCTCAGGAGAGGAACTGGAAGCCTGTTTGTGCCTTCCCACTGCCCTGAGCCATGCAGCTGGCAGGAGGGGCACGCTTCGGGCATGGGTCCTGTGAGAGCTCTGCTGCTTTGCTTCCAGGCCCTTAGGAATAATTTCCTCTGACCTGAAAGGATCCTGGCAAATCCGAAGTTAAAAGGAGCTTTTTGTATGGAAATCAGGTGCTTGTGTAGCTGCATGTGAAATTACCCTTAAAATGGAGAGGCTGAAATTGCTCTCCAGGTGCTCACTTCTCATCAGAGCTGCACAGAGGCCTGCTGCTCCATCCACAGGAGCAGGATGCTTTTGCAGGAGTGGCAGAGGGCTGGTGCCACCTCCTGCCCTTCTGTGGCTCCCAGACAGAGCAGTGGGTGTTTGCTGGGGCACTTGCCTCCGGGTGAGGGTTTGCAGGGGTTGGCAGTGCCAGCCCTGGCTGAGCAGCCTTGGTTTGTGTCGGCCCCCAGGACTCTGCTTGTCTTCCCCATCATGGCCGCATTCTCCCGCCCGCGGCACCCACCCTGTCCTGGGTGCCAGAGCTGGGTTCCCTGGGAAGGGCTGGCCCAGGGGTGGCTGGTGGTGTCCGCCGCAGTTGCTCGCTGGTGGGGTTTGAGGTCATTAGCTGAACCTGCGTGCACCAATGCCATCACATGCCACATAAGTGTCGCAGGGGCAGCACCCCAGCTGTCCCCAAAAACCCTCTCCTCCTTCCTGCCAACTCTCCCTGGCGCAAGGGCTGCGGCTGTGTCCTCGAATAACTCTGCTGGCCCCTCCACAAAGGACAGCTAAACTTTTTCTGGAAAACGATGCCAAGTGGCTGACAAACAGGTATTTTTCCCTTCTTTCCCTTCTTTGCTGGGCCTGTGGGGTCGGGATTGCTGGCAGCTGGGGCGCTTGCAGGCTCACTGCAGGCGGGGAGCCATTCCTGGTGCCGGGAGCAGGGTCCCCCGGCCAGCAGCACCTCCTCTGGGGCTGGGCAAAGCGACCTTCCCTGAAGGACGTCCTCTCTCCTCTGGCTCCGCTGTATCCAGCTAACAGCCGAGAGCCTTGGTCTGGTGTCCAGGCTGCCCAGCTTGGTCTTTTACCTCCTGCGCGTTCGCTGCCGGCTGATCATGCTGACTCTGCAGTGTTGCAAGAGCTGAAGCTGCCGGTTAAAGTCCGGGTAAACAGGTTGCAAAGCCCTGGCGAGGGAGGTGGGGTTGGAAGGAGCTGCAGCTCGCCGGCAATGGGGTGATTTATTTGCATAGAATAAGATTTCTGCTGGAATAAAATGGCATGGGGAGAGGACGCTTAACAGCAGAGAGGGACCTCCGATGGGTCTTGCTTCCAGGGAGGGAGGGGTCTGCAGGCAGGTGGTTTGTGCTGCCCTGTCTCTCTGCAGGCAGAGGAAAACAGGAAAAAAATGCCTCAAGTCACAGAGTGCATCTGGAGTCCCTGCTGGGTGCCCCTTCCCTTGGGATTTGGGACAGAGCAACACCAGGGGCGGGGGGGGACCGGGCAGTGCAGGCAGCACACATCCCTGAGCAGGGCGAGGGAGAAGATCCTCCTCTGGGTGCGTTTCCCTGAGCAGACCTGTTCCCCTGCCCTGTGATTTGTGTCTGTGCAGACGCCCGAGGAGTCTCGGAGCTGTGCAGCAGCAAGGCAGCCTTCGGGCCGGCTCCCCTCCCCTCATCTGTCCCCAGTGAGTGGTGACAGAAGTGATCAGGATACTAGTGTCCAGCCGTGCCCCTGCCACTCTGTGCAAGCCCTGGGGTGTCCCCTGCTGCAGCCGGGGTGATGTGTGTGCTGCTGTGTCCCAGGGAGGCAGTCACTCTCACGGTGGCTCTGGGATGGGGACACCTTTTGTATCCAGCTCCCTGGTTTGCCATGGGGAGCCAGTGCAGATGCCTGGTTCCTCCTTCCTCGGCTCAGCTGGCCCCAGTACCCCAGAGGTTCCCAGGAGGGGCACACTGTCCCTTTGCAGGGGCACTTCTCAGGCTCCAGGATGCCTGAGGATGCGGCTTTGCCCACAGGGTGTCAGGCAGAACCTCTCTGCCTCCCCACATGGACAAACATCCTTCATCCTGGAGGCTGCCGAGGCGGTGGGCAGGTTGCAGGAGGTGCGGCATCCCTCCCCATGCTGTTTGGTGTGGCTGCCCCTGGCCTGCTGCTTGTCCCAGGTGCTTCCCTGCTGCCCAGCTCTGGGGGGTGCTGGGGCAGCACCTGGTGCTGGGGGACTGGGTGGGTGCATTTACAGCTCTTAATGCCCAGCACTCCAGGACTGCAGCACAGGAGGTGGGAGGGAGGTGGCCTTGCCAGCACCTGGGGCATTTGTGTGGCTGCGGTGGCAGCGGGACTGGTGGCACAGCGATGTGTAGCAGTGCAGAGAGGTGCCAGCTGGTGCTGGGCTTTTCGAGGACCATTGCACCCAGCTGAAGGATGCTGCTCCTCATCACACTGCTCACTGGGGACCCGCCAGCTGCTCCCCCAGGAGCTCTTTGGCTTTGCAGCAGAAATTACAACGCCTGGCAAGCCCTGTGCCATGGGACCGGCAGTGTCTGCCACCTCTGACCTCAGACGTGCCAAGGCTGGAGGAGAGTTGAGGGGCAGCAGGAGAGCTCTGGGGGCCCTAGGGATGGTGGCTGTCCTCCCATGCTGCCCTGAGTGAGAGCCGGCAGCTGGCCGCAGTGGCGTGAGCTGGCCTTGCTGCGGCTGCCGGCGGCTTCCTCCCACGCTGCTGAAGCACAGGGTGCCGCGGAGGCGTAAAGGCCAGTGGTGGTCACCCATCGCTGCCTCCCGGGATGCGCCTGCCTGGCCTGGGCTGAGCAGCTACGGCCCCTCCTGGGAATGCAGGGGAAAACAAGGAGCCTTTGTGTGCTGTGGCAGAGCTGGGCTGGCCTCGTGCCCCCATCCCCAGCGCCCTGCGAGGCTGGAATGCTGCTGGGCTGGGCTGGTGGGTCCTGCCCTGGGGTTTGGGGACCAGCACTCAGTGCCTTGGTGTCCCTGTCCCTGCTGTGCCTGCAGGAGGAATGGGATACTCTCGGAGCGCAGGGCTGGGCTTTCCCGTTGTCCCAGGCTGTGCTGAGCCCTGGCACGGCTTCTTGGCTGCCTTGGGGAGGATGAGTAGAGCCTGCTGCTTCTTGTGCCTGGGGGGAAAAACCAGGATAAGGCTGTTTTAAGGTGGGTGCTGCCCAGGTGCTGGAGGCAGTGAGGCTGTTTTCCTTTCCCTCCAGAAGGACACAGCTGAGAGAAGGCAGCGGTGCCCCAGGGGATGCCAGCCAGCCTGCCTGCCAAGCGGCTTCCCCGGTGGCACTCTGCGGGAGGGAGCTGGAGGCAGCACCAGAGAGATTAAGGGTCTCTCTTGTAAATTTGGAGCCCATACAGGAGAAATAAGACTGTATGAGAAACTACCCTGGTCCAAGGAGCTGGGGCTGGCTGCTGCTGTCACGGGGAGCAGCTGTGGCCCGGCTCCCCATCCCATGGGCCACGGTGTCCCTTATCAGCGTCCCCTCTCAGGGTACTTTGGAAGGGGTTGATAAGCAGAGCTGTGCTCTACCATGTGGCCCCGGGCCTGCGCTTGGCCGCAGAGCAGGATGACCCACCGCTGCACCCAGCCCCTGCGCTGGCCGTTCCCGCGCTGGTAGTGCATTCCTCCCTGGGACACCAGGGTGTCCGCTGGGCTGTGGCGGGGGTGGCTGCGCGGGAGCTGCGGTGCTGCTGAGTCACGCTGAGGACGTGGCTGGGCGGTGCTGGCGGAGGCAGGATGGGAGACCTGCTGCCGGCCGGGAGCTGGCAGCCGACCTGCTCTCACGGCGGGCCGTGTCCTGCAGGCTGGGGCCCGAGTTGCCCTCCCCGGGCAAGGAGCCAGGAGGCCCTCAGGGGCTGCTCTGGTGGGCGCCCAGCGTCCCGGGGCTCCTCAGCGTTGCACGGTACAGCGCCTGGTCCCGGGGAGGCTGCTGGTCAGGGGCTTTGCCCCGGTGCTGGCTCGCGCCCTGGCCTGGGCTGCAGCGGGGTTTGCCCCCGCGAGGCCTGGGGGAGCCTGGCTCGGCCCCGCGCTTCCTCCTTCCACCAGCACAGAGAGCTCCTGCTGCTCAGCAGGACCCGGCTGCGCTTTGATGCAAGGAAACGAGCTGCGTCGTTGTTGGCTGGCCGGCCAGGGCTGAGCCTAGCTCCCAGGGACCTCCAGTCCAGCTGGGCTCAGCTCTGCCGCCCTGAGACAGCTCATGGCGGGGCCGGCTGCAGGTGCTTCAGGCAAGCTGAGGGGACCCCAACCACCAAGAGCCGGTGTCACTCGCTGCCAGAGTGCTGGTGCGTCCCCAGGCCGCAGTGGGAAAGGTTTCAGCCAGTGTAATCAGTGTCCAGCAGCTGCCGCTGCCTGAGTCTGGGGCGGCCAGACGGGCTTGATGATAATTGCACTTCTGCACTGGCACAGCCGGGTCTGCAAATGGGCTCCCGCTGGCGCTGGGCAAGGAGTGGTGCTGGGCCTCATGCAGTGCCGTTGGGCTCTGTTGGGTTTATAAATTGCCGTGCTGGCAGCTCACCTGCGGGATGCAGGGCTCCGGAAGAGGAGAGGCGCCTTTGAGGGGGAAACGACACTGAATCAGCAGCTGTGGGTGTGGTGTTTTGCCTGGTTTTCCCACCCCTTTGGCCAGTCCCCCCGCCAGTTCTTGCCATGGCCAGGCGGTGATGCCTGTGCAGGGTGCCAGGTTGGCGTGGGGCCCTGCTGCCATGTGAAGTCCCCAGGGGTTTGGCGAGGACCGGGACACCACGTCCTAGCCCAGACCTGGCTTCCAGAGGTCTCGGGTTCAGCCGTTGTGGAGCTGGCAGCAGCCACGCAGCCATGGACAGGCACAGTGCTGCTCCCAGCCCCAGCATCCTCTCCTTTCCTGCCCAGGTGGCCTGGCTGGAGGGATTGAGATCTGCATCACATTCCCCACCGAGTACGTGAAGACTCAGCTGCAGCTGGACGAGAAGGCAAACCCTCCCCGCTACAAGGGCATCGGTGAGCGCGCGCCCGGTGCCCAGCCCCGACCTGCCGGCCGGATTCAGAGGCTCCCAGGAGCCTGGCTGGAGCTGGGGGGGGGCATGAGGATTGGTGGGGTGGGCGGTGGGGGCGGCGTGGTGGCCCTCGCATGGCAGGTGACAGCGGCACCGCTGTGCTCTGCCGCAGGGGACTGCGTGAAGCAGACCGTCCGGGACCATGGTATCCGAGGGCTGTACCGGGGGCTCAGCTCGCTGGTGTACGGCTCCATCCCCAAGGCCGCTGTCAGGTAGGTGTGCCCCGTGGCACGGGGTGAGCGGAGGGCACCCTGGGTGGCAGCAAATGGGAGGGTGGGTTTGGCCTCAATGTCCCCACTGGCATTTTGCTGAAGCCGGGTGCTTTCCTGGACTGGGAGGGCCCTCTCGCAGGGTGCGCAGTTGCTGCCGGGGACGGACCCAGACAGTGGGGTGCAGTCCCCTGGCCGGGCGCCCGGGCATTGGCACAGCGGCTCCTCCGCAGGTTCGGGATGTTCGAGTTCCTCAGCAACCAGATGAGAGACGAGCAGGGGCGGCTGGACAGCACGCGGGGCCTTGTCTGCGGGCTAGGCGCCGGCGTGGCCGAGGCTGTGGTGGTAGTCTGCCCCATGGAGACCATAAAGGTGGGAGGCAGCCGCCAGCGTCCCCCTGCCCTGGCACCCCTCGTCGGGCCAGGTCAGGAGGGGGCAGGAGCCAGGGATGCCCAGCTTTTGGGGGGCAGGTCCCTGGGGAGCCGAGGGCCACGTGGTTTGCTTGAGCTGCTTTTGTAGGGGAGATGCAGATGCTGGGAAGCCCCATGGAGAGGTCAGACCCTGCGACTGTGACCCCTTCCCCTCTCTGGGGAGGAGCCCCCCACCCAGGAGCCATCCTGTCACCCATTTTAGGGCTGTAAAACCCATGCAGTCGCTTGCAGAGGTAGTTTCCTGGATTTTCCTCTGCAAAGCACACCGCTGGCCAGGGGTGCAGGCTTTCCCCGTGACCTCACCCGGCGTTGCCTGGCCACATGGGTCAGCTCTGGTCTCAGGACCATCCCCAGAGGAAGGCAAGAGGTGGTCAGCAGCCCTTCGGGGCCGTCGCGTCCCCACTCGCCTTGGCCAGGACGAGCGCGTTGTCTCCCTGCAGGTGAAGTTTATCCATGACCAGTGCTCCCCCAAGCCCAAATACCGCGGCTTCTTCCACGGTGTGCGGGAGATCGTTCGGGAACAGGGTGAGTCCCAGGGAAGTGATGTCCTGTCTCCCTCCGGTACCCCCATGCTGGGGGGCTGGGGCAGGAGGTGGGGGACTGGTGCGGGTTGGGACCGGCTGCCGGGGGAGGTTTTTCTCTGCCTGGGTGAAGCTGCTACTCCCTTCCAATGCCCTGTCTTGCTGCAGGACTAAAGGGGACCTACCAGGGCTTAACCGCGACCGTCCTCAAGCAAGGATCAAACCAGGCCATCCGCTTCTTCGTCATGACCTCCCTCAAGAACTGGTACAAAGGTATGGTGCCCCTGTTCCCCCAGGGCACCCCAGCTGCGCAGCTCCCTGAGCCCCTCCTCAGAAGCCAGGCTTGGGCTTTCCACCAGTGCATCCTCCACTTCTCGTGGCTCAGCCTCTTGTGATGGAGGAAGGTGAAAGCCAGGGCAAGGGGGCCCCAGCTTGTGGGGTTGAAGCGTCCCAGTGCTAGAGCATCACTTCCACTCCCACCCTGAGCTCCCCAGTTGCTGCATGGGCTCTGAGGGGCTGGTGCCGCTGGACAGTCCCCTCCAAATGCCCTGGGCCCCCAGCTCAGCATGGCACCAGCCCTGACCACGAGCAGCCAGACGTGACACCCTCCCTGTGGTCTCCCTTGGGGATGTCGTGCTTCATCCCCCACCACCACTCTGACCTCAACCTCTCCTCCTTTCCAGGGGACAATCCCAACAAGGTCATCAACCCCTTTGTCACGGGGGTGTTTGGAGCCCTTGCTGGAGCTGCAAGCGTCTTTGGCAACACCCCCTTGGATGTGGTGAAGACCAGGATGCAGGTACGGCACCGGGGCATGGTGCAGGACCGCTCTGCCTGCGGCAGGCTGGGGTGTGCACTGTTTTGTGCAGCCCCCAGGGCAGGTGCCTGAGGCTGGCAAGGTTTGGGAGATGCCTGGGGACGCTGCCCCCTCGCAGCCGGGCTTTGGGGGTGCCAGGAAGTGTTTGCACGGAGGTGGGGACGTCCCTGCCAGGTTCGGTGGCCCACAGCAGCAAAGGGGGATTGGTTCCTCGTGGTGCACCCCCAGCTCTCTGCCACCACCACCCCCCTCCTGAAATTTTCCCCTGGATGCACCCCTGGCTGCAGCCTCTGACCTTGCTTTTCCCATCCCGCAGGGGCTGGAAGCGCACAAGTACAAGAGCACCTGGGACTGTGCCTACCAGATCATGAAATACGAAGGGCCCCTGGCGTAAGTCCTGTGGCAGGGGCGGGCAAGGGGTGGCAGCGGGGTCAGCCCCAGCGTGGGGCACGGGGGGGCGGCCAGGGCAGGTAGGATGGACGGGGAGGGGGCTGCAAGTGCTGCCCGGCCCCACAACCCCCTCTATCCCCGGCAGGTTTTACAAGGGCACAGTGCCTCGCCTGGGCCGCGTCTGCCTCGATGTGGCCATCGTCTTCGTCATCTACGACGAGGTGGTCAAGTTCCTCAACAAGGTGTGGAAAACGGACTGAGGGTGGCGGGCCGGGGCGGCCCCCGCCTCGCAGCTGGAGAGCTGTGACCAAGCCTGCAGCTGCCCGCTGGCACGGCCTGGGGCCAAGTCTGCCCCACACGCACGCCCCCTCCACCCCAAACCCGGCCACCTTTATGTTTAGGATCAGGCTCTGGAGCAGGTTAAATTATCAGTTGTTTGCTGAAAGGAGCAGGGAGGGAGCAGCATCCCAGCATCCATACCCCCAGCATCCCAGTTATGCCTGCCCCGATCCCCTAGTGACACTTTCCCCTGGTCCTGCATCACCTGCAAGGTTATCCAGGGTGAGGTGTCCCCCGGGACGGTGGCCCTGCACCCCTGGGGCCTCTGGCAGCCAGGAGCTGCCGGCTGCCCAAGGGCCAGCACTTCTTGGGGGTGCTGAGAGTCCCCTGGAGCCTTGTGGGTGCAATAGCCGAGCTGTGCACCAGGCATTGCAGCTCATGGAGGCTCTGGGGGCTGACACCGCCGGCTGGGAGCGATGCACCAGGTCTCGCAGCGGCTCCAGCCTCCTGCACCTCCTGGGACAGGAGGTCAGTGACCTGCTGGCACAGCCCCAGGCTCCCTCCTCCCTCCTTCCTGCCAGCACCGAGGCCCCCTGGCATGCAGCATCCCAGCCCCCGGGTCCTGCTCAGCCCTGGGCTGCTGAGCAGGCACTGCCCAAAATTGCACATACAGCCAGGCCTTCAGTTCTTTTCGCCATGGGGTGGGACTGGGGCGAGCTGGGTGCCCCCATCACTTGCTGTTTACAGTTGAGATGCGTGTGCAAGCCAGGGTGGGGAGGCACAGCCCTGCACCACAGACTTGGCCCCTCGGCCGGGGGTGCAAACCTCTTCTTCTGCCACATTCCCCCCATCTACCCTTACCTTGCTGCGGCCCTGTAGGTAATCCCGTAGCTTTCAGAGCTTCACGCTGACCCACTAACACCCGTGGCCACGGGGACGGAGACCTGCCCTGCCCTGCGCCAGACTCGGCCCCACCAGATTTGTGCCAAACTTCCTGCAACGGAGCTGGGGGGTCGCGGGAGCCGGGGCTCACCCTGGCCCTCGTCCTTCCTGTCACCAGTGACAAATGCAGCCTTAACACGGGAGGGTGAAGGAGGAGACGAAAGCCTGGGCACGGTTTACCTGCAGCTTTCTGCTCTGAAGCCAGTGATGGTTGGGTTATTTTTTGTTTAGGTTTTTTTTTTTATTATTATTCTGTTTTACATTCGCAATTTGAATAAAATCAGTCTGGCTTTAGCAGCTGTGTTGGCGTCCGGGCAGTGCTGAGTGGGCAGCAAGCGGCTCCTGGGGTGCAGGTGGGGATTGGGAATGGGGTCCCCCATTGCGCCCCAGTCCCGCTGCCCTCCGAGGCTGAGCTGGCGCTCCCGGGGGACTGTCAGCTTCAACCCAGCAGTGCCCCTTCACAGCTGCTCCCAGGCAGCCCCGGGGTTCCGTTGTCCCGTGCACAGCGTTCTATTAACCATCCCAGTTAATTAATTCCTCGCCCCAGCCACAGAGCAAAATGCTGGGACAGCGAGGGTCGGTGGAGCAGAAGGGAACGGGCTTTGTCCCCCTGCCCAGCCCAGGGGCGGTGCAGACGGGGGCTCCAGCCCTTGCTGCTCACCCAGTGTTTGCCCGGGGGGAAACTGGCCCACGGCGGGGGGGAAAGCTGTCACTTGGTGGTTTGTGGGGTCCTGGTGCCATGTGGGGCCTGCTGCTCTGTGGGGGCTCGCTGCTGGCCACTGGCTACCTGGTGGGTGCCATGGGTGGCTGCTGGCACCAGTGCTGCCCGGGCAGGAACAACACATGCTGGGCCCCGGGTGCCCGCCGGGCTCGCTGCTACTGTGACTCGTACTGCGAGAGGACGGGCGACTGCTGCGAGGACTACCACACCGCATGCCGCCACGCCGGTGAGTGTTGGGATGGGATGGCACCGGCTGGACCCCGTGCTGGAGGGGGAGCCCCAGGGCTGGGGACGCCAGCCTGGGCTGCTGCTTCTGGTGGCAGGTGTTTGCTGTTATCTGTTAGCCCCATACTTTGAGCGGTAACAGGATGTGTCTGGGGATGCCAGCTGGGCTGGATTTGGAGCAATATCCTGATTTTTCTGCTTTTTTCCACGCTGAACGTCTGGCTGCTCCCTGTGCAGTAAGAGCCCACGGGGGTGGTCTCTGGTCTGCAGCTGAGAATAACAGGATAATGGTAGCACTGTTGTTGCAAGGCTCAGAGCTGTCAGTGTGGGACCTGGGTGGGATGAGCCCCAGCACAACCCCTGCCACTGCTGCAGGCAGTGCCTTGCACGGGGACATGGGAACCGGGGCCTGGGGCTGCGCTGGGGGTGACAAACAGGGAGTGCGGGCTTGGGGGGTGCAGAGCCAGCCCACCCTGGGGACCCAAACCCAGGCAGGCGCCAGCTGCGGCCCCCTGGACAATTGCAGCAGTCAGCCTTCCCTAATCTCCGGGATATCGGCGGGGTCCCAGCTCAGCGCGATGCAGACACGGCAGCAACGTGGGGATAAAGGCCTGCGGAAGCAGTACACAATGCCACTGCGCTGGTGGCTGGCGGGGCAGCCTCCGCCCGGTGGTGGGGGCAGAGGGACTGCCGGGGTCACCCTGCCCCTTCTCCTGCCTCCCCTCTCCCCCTCCCCTGTGCTGCATCTCCCCTGCCCGCCTCCTTCCATCTTTCACGGCACTGAAGCTCTTTCCCCTCCTCCGTCCCCGCTGCTGCCCTGGCCTGCCGGCAGCAGTGGGCTGCACGGTGGGGCCCTGGGGGCCGTGGAGCGGGTGCAGCTCCCCGTGTGGGGTCGGCAGCAAGGCCCGCAGCCGCCAGGTCGCCATCCCGCCCCGGCACGGAGGGGAGCCCTGTCCTGACCTCAAGCAGCGCCGCGGCTGCCTAGGGGAGCACCCGACGTGTGGGATGGCCAAAGGTAACGTGGGTCCCGTGGGGATGCCCACTTCCGTCATGCGTGACCGCCCCCCCGGTGCTGCTGTCCTGGGGCGTCTTTAACCATCCGTGTGTTGTCCGTTCCCGGCTGCTCTTCTGCCAGAGGTGGCCAAGATATTACCTGACTCCTTCAGCTGGGACTTCAGGGATCCCTGGCGAAGAGCTGGGCTGCTGCTGCCAGAGGAGCCATCTGGGTAGGTGTGGGGCTGGGGCCCCGCCACAGCTCCGTCCTAGAGCTGGGGCCCCTTTGCACACACACGCCAAAGCTGGGGCCCTTCTACACACCCCTCTGCAGCCATGGCCTCTTTGCACCCCGTCCCCCCGCCCAGAGCCGTTATTTCCCCCGCAAACCATGGCCCCTTTGCATCCCCAGAGCCATTACCCTTCTCCCCCATCCCAGCCATGGCCTCTTTGCACCCTGCCCCGAGCCATGGCCCCTTTGCAACCCCCAAAATCCGTGGCCCCTTTCCCCGCCCCCCCTGAAACCATCGCCCCTTTGCACCCCCACAGACCCTTTGCACCCCCCTAGAGCCATTATCCCTGCCCCCAAACCATGGACCCTTTGCACCACCAAACCCATGGCCCCTTTACACACCCCATCCATTGAGAAAACACCACAACCTCTGCCCTACCCTCCAACCACCATTTTCCCACTTTTTCCCCTGCTTTTTCCCCCTTCCCCAGCTCCCTGCTCCCCAGCTACTGCGGCTATTTCCGCCTGACGCAGGTAGGGCCCCCCTGCCGTGGGCAGTCCTGGAGCCGCCGGCTGCACCGGGACAAGCGGGTGTGCGTCGAGTGCAGGGGGGATGTGTCCCACCGCCGTCCCCATTGCACTGGACATGGGCTGCAAGGAGCCAGGTAGGTGGTAGTCTGCGGGGGGAGACGCCCCTTCAGAGGTGCAACGCGTTGCGCTTCCGAAGGGACGTTCCTCGCCATGGAAGAGGATCTCTCTGTGCCCCTAAGGCATCTTCCTTTTATTTTCTTAATTATAAACATAATATATTTATATGTAAAACTAATATTATATTATAGTATGCCACAGTATTATAAGATAATATTATAATATACCATACTATTATAAGATAAATGAATACTATGTACTATAAATCAATAATACATAATATAAGAATAAATATATTTATATAGAATAGAATATTTCAGTTGGAAGGGACCTACAATGATCTTCTGGTCCAACTGCCAATATATATATTATTATATACACATGATTGTATGGATTATATATATAACAATATATAATTTTTTAAAATTATATTTAATTATTCATGGCGCGCCATAGCTCTCACCAGCTTTCCCTTCCAGGACGTTTTGGGTGGCTGCCTCCGTGGCAGGGTGCCAGGGCTCATGGGTGCAGGAGGGGCTGCAGGAGGGTTGTGTCTGCCCCCCGCCAGCCCTCATCTTCGTGTAGCATCCCACCGGGAAGGTGAGCTGAGCCACCCCATGCCACTCCTCCTCTCTGGGGAAGCGGGGAATTAAATGAAAATGTGGTGTCATTTATAATTTCACCCTTCTGCAGGCTTGCTGCTTGCCCTTGGAGCTGACTCCCTGCATTTTCCATTAAGTATTTTGTTGAAGAATGGGAAGAAAACCCTGCTTATAAAGATTAAAAATAAGGGAATTGCTAAAGTATGGTGATTAATGGTGGAAGAACATCATGCTGAGGTTAAATCTGGGTGAGAAGATGATGTGGCAGTGACATGGGAGGACAATGCGATGATGTCATGCTCAGCCGTGACATCATGCCTTGCAACAAGCTGCCATTGGCGAGCAACATGAGGATGAAGATAGCATCCTCCCTGTGTGCGTTCAGGCCAGCCGGACCGCAGTGAGCCGTTGGGCGAGGCGTGAAGGGTGGCTCGGCTGCATGCTGTAGCTTGCAGTGAGAAATTAAACGTGGACACAAAGTCTGCATGTGGTTGATGGTGCCAGTGGCTGCCCAGGTCCAGCCGTAGGGCTTGGCAGCCCCCACTGGAGGGAGCGGGGCTGGGATGGGCGATACTGGGCTGCACTGGTGCCATTCCTCACTCCTCACCTGGTGTGACATGACC